>OX387342.1:8108120-13630120 GCA_947562085.1 Eudonia lacustrata
GTGTTCGTGAGTGTGCATAAGTGTTGGCAAATGAAAACAAAACAGTGCAACGTCACTTTTCAAATTCTCTCAAGAAGCTCGCGTGAGGACTTAGTAAAGCCCTACATCTTTACTGAGATACTCGAGGGGTTGGGGGGTATATCATTTCCCACTTCCCATTTCTAATATCATTCATCATCATCATATAAGGAAATATTGTTTATTTATGTATTACTTGTAAGAAAATTACTTTGACACTGGCTAAATGTGCAAATCGCACGAAGCCATCAACTAAAAAAAAAAAATCTCTTACCAGCAAGAGCGCTCCTTTACCGCGCTGTCACTGTCAAGTGTCATAGGGTCTTTACCACCAGCAAGTTTTACACTGCAATGCTGTGTTTTATTCAACACATAATACATGTTTTGATGTAATGCAAAACATTTATATTATTGTGTCTTTCTAAAACACACAGCGGTAAAGGTGAAGACGTGTTTGATACTTATCTGCTGGTGAAATGTAAACACAAACAATATGTGATAATTCTGAAACATTTAATAATGTTTTTATAAAAAATAACAGACATTTACATGTCATAAAATAGTTTTAGGAAACTAGACAACATTGATAGATATTTTAATAAAATATTAAAATGTAATAATAATTAAAAGTAGTATCTAGAAGTAGTAGTAGTATCTAGTAGTAGGTAATATTATCTTTTGGTACTTACCTACTTTACTTTTGTTTATCTATAAGTACCAAAAGATAATATTATCATTGTGATCTTTTAAACTAACAAGAACATCTTTCCCAAAATTTATAATCAGAAACACAACTTACCATAATTAAATTCTTATTAAAATATAAGCAAAACAGTTAATCAATTATTATAAAACAACTTTTACGGATCTACTTGCGTTTATTTTACACTTTACTTATTTAATGTTTATCCTGACGTTTCGAACCCTTTGCAGGGTCCGTGGTCACAGGGTGACTGAGGTGTTGGTCATCTCATAATTAGTTGGTAGCTTGTATACCCTCATTTAAATTTAATCAGGTGCCTTCCGTTTTACGCAGAAAGAGCTTACAGTATCTTTTGGTCTGGCAGTATGGTGTCGGGGCTGGGATTTAATATTTTGTATGATGGGATCCCAGGCTGGTGGTGGACGCGAGTAGATCCGTAAAAGTTGTTTCATTTCAATGTGTAGCGTTCGCGTAAACTTTAGAAAACAATATGCAATTATTATAAATCAAATTGGTAATTACAAAAACACAAATGTTGAAAAAATTTCCACGAGCAGTATTTATACCTGCGCGCTTCTGACATACCGGGTCAGGTGCTTTCCCAATTGAGCTATCGTGGTTAAAAATTGCGTTCAAAATTATATAAACAAAACAAAAACATTTTACAAATTGGTAGTGTTTATGAGATTATTATTATTATTATTTTATTTTTTATTACCATTATTTTACATTAATATTCGACATAACACAAATTTTGGAAAATAAGACAAAACCGCAGACATGACGCTTCACTTTCCCGCCAAGAAGTTCGACTCTGGTAAGAGATTGGTTGAAAGATGAAGTCCCGTAGACAATCTGGTAAGGTTTTTTATGCAATTTATTAGACTAGGCAAAATTCACAGACTGCTTCTTCTTCACCTTAACGCTGTGTTTTTTATTCAACACATAACACATCATCATCATCATCTCAGCCAAAAGACGTCCACTGCTGGACAAAGGCCTCCCCCAAGGATAACATAACACATGTTTTGTTGTAATGCAACACATTTATAATAATGCATTATCGTTTACGTGTCCTATCTCGTTTTCTCGCATTTTAGGACACGTAAACGGTAATGCAATAATATAAATGTGTTGCATTACAACAAAACATTGAAGCTGTTTTTGTGACAATTAAGAGTGAAATGAGGCTGCGTACAACCACAGAGTAGTAGATAAAATGAATTCACTACAGAGTCCAAGCTGCCTATAAGCGGCCCGCTGTTGGTACACTCACACATAGCGCGGCCGATGCCGCGTGACCACTCACCGACGGGTTCACTGACGCGCCGCCGCCGGGTAAAAACTAGTTTGCGCCGGCTCAGTTGCGGTATGACTGACAGGGCCGTACCACATGAGTCATCGCGCGCTCATGAGTTTGTTCATTGAATAATTTTGACATAATGACAGATTCTCTTTAGAAAATATGACACAATGACAATGTTATTCGTTGGATAGATCTTATCTAAAGATTGAAAGATCGTGCCTAAGGGAATTAGTGTTTTATCTAAATATATAAAACAAAGTCGGGTTAGTTACGAAATGCCCAACTCTTGCACCGTGTGTATGAACAATTCTGAAAAAAAATAAGGATATTTCTTTTTTTTCATACCCAAGAAATTATGTGCAGTAAGTATAATTATTTATATCGAATACAATAAAAAAGATTACACAGCTCAGTCTAATAAAAATTGCGATTGGAAATTAATGACGTTGGAATGCTAAAATGCTAAATGTGTGGTTTTGTATCCCCGGTGTTAAAAAACGATTGCTCGTATAAAATCAACATGTTATGTAGATACTTACTGAATTTGTGTTTAAAGTGATTGTGTTTGTGTGTGATTAAAGTTTGTGTTTTTGATTTCTTATATAGTTTGTATATATTTTGTTTCTTGTCTCATACAGACATTGAGATTTAGATATTGTCTCAAATATAAGTAATTTTAACGCGGGTTTTGAAACTACAAAATCACTGTATTCTTTAAGTTTTCTTTTCTAATAATTATATTTTGATAAAAAAAAAGTTTGCTTAAACTGATACTGTTCTTTTTTAAAGGAATATTATTTAAATGTTATTAGTAAACGCTTTTCAGTATTTAAAAATAATTCAATCACACATGTGTTTTTTTTATTACTGTGAAATGACCCTAATAATTCTACTTTGTTATTTTTTTGTTACAGTTTTCATTTTTGTCACACTTTCGGTCAAATTACACTAAACCTTATTTTATACCTTTTCAAATACACGTTTTATTAAGTACTTGTTTACTTTATTTTATTTTTCCTCCATAATTTTTTTAACGTGCTACAGGTGTCAGCCCTATCAGAATAATAATAATTTGGCGCGTTGTTAGGAAGCTTGGTCTCTGGTGGTACAACTAAAGTAGAAACACGGAAGAGATATCGTGCCTGCATTCGTAAAAGAGGCCAACATTTTGAGCAAGATTTGTAACAACAATAAGTTTTGTTTATGAATAATAATCAATTCCGAATAAAACATTTAAATAACAATTTTGGTCTTTAATTTCAAATAAAACCTATTAAAGAAGGAGATGGGGGACAGATTTTATGTCGCTAAAGTAATATAAAAGTTTTTACCTGCTTTGAACGTGTTATTCATGAAAAAAAAGGATTTAGCCCAAATTATTAATATCAGCCTGACTTGAATCGAAGGACTAATTTAGCGAATTGGTAGTTTTTATTATTATTTTAATGACATTAGCTTGAAAGAGAATAAACTAAAAAAAAATTTAGAGAGTCGGAAGATTCCGATCTTTTTTAGTTTTTTTTTTTATAGCAATGTAAATTGGAATTTTTATTTCGTTTAACATTTCCAAAACTTTAGAATTTAATTTAAAAAAAAACTAAATGTCAACTAACAGCAAATTTGAATTTGATAGAATCCTAAATCAATGCACATCAAAATAAAATTTTAATTTCGAGGCTAATTCCTATATTTTTTTTATTTATGTTTAAATGCGGTATTTTTGGTTTTTGATTAAATAACTTAAAAAGTCAACATAAAAATAACCGTAGGGCATAGAGCGGTCGTTTCTGTCGGCCAATTCATTTTGGCACACGATGCGCCAAACACCCTGTATAATTAATAATTAAACGAACTTACCTTGTGAAGTTCGATTATAATTATACGAGTATCACGAAGAAGATGATTACCAGTTAACATGCAGCAGTACGTAGTCTGATGCAGTCCTTGTCACATATTTTAAAGCTACAAAAGAAAAAAAATCTCTGTCCCACTCCCTGCCGCCCTACACAGCCGGTCGCCAGATGGCCGCCATTAATTTTAAAGGTAACTGAAATCAAATTTTTCAAAGGGGTAAGGACGGAGAATGTATTCGAAGTTGGGTTGGGTGGGAGTATGGTAATCATCTTCTTCGTGATACTCGTATAATTATAATCGAACTTCACAAGGTAAGTTCGTTTAATTATTAATTATACTTCGTATCTCTTCGAAGATGATTACCAGTTAACATGCAGATGTTTAGAGCTTCAAAAGAAAAATTTGATTTATTACATGAAGAGTTCTTATGAAATCTTTGCAGACTGCCTATAATACATAGGAAAACACTCATTTTAACAACAACATTTTAAGCAGATAACAAAAAGTGATTTATACATTATTTAAAGAAAACGATACCCATCTAACTTTTTTAGTATAATTATTGTAAAAATGTACACAAATTTATGTTTTATGTATTAAAGAAAAGAAAAAGATTTGCTAATTTGTTATTGTCTACAGATGTACTGATATCTCGATTATAATATTTACGGGAAATCTTGCCCGCAGTCTTAAGACCCACGGTTAATCCAAAAGTGGCGCGCGGCCGAGGTGGCCGCGTGTGCTGCGTGTACTAAACAGACCTGTATACCATATATATTCCACTTTTATGCTAATTGTACTTTTTCTCAACTCTCATCATTCTAATATTTAAAGTTTTGTTTGTTTTGACTGTAAAGCCTGTGCTGGACATATATTGGGATTTTCTTTAATTGAAGGAAGTCGACAAGTGGTTGGTAGGCGCTGGGTCTGTATGTTTTAATTAGATCAATGATTTTTATTGATATGTAATACTTTTTAACAAGACATATGTTTTAATTTTTCATTAAACTTTGCATTCGCTGAGCAGATGCTATTGCAAGTAATGTAATTATTTTAAGTGATAAATTACAAAAACTTAAATTATCAAATGGGTAAACATCACTTTAATAATAGGACATAAGATTTGGGTTCCATGTATCATGATATTTTGGCTTAGGAGATCTTTACTCGGAAACGCCCTTTAACAGTCTAGTAATCATACCATGTGAGGATACTGAAGTGTTTAAACTATAGTTGATCTTGCCGTATCCACTAGCTCTTGATATTAAATGTTGTGTAAAATATATATAAATATACTTATCACAATAATTGTAATAATTAGCTTGGCAAAACTCCCGCCAAGTCTTTAAAGATGAGTTAAATTGATTCAACGTGGTTTCAGAAAAAGAAGCCATATTAAAAAAAAAAAAAAAGACGGAGCTCCTCTTTTCAAAAGAGCTTGCCGGATAATAAAAGGAGGATATAGCAATGACGTATTTGGCTCAAATATAATTTCGTGAGAAACAAGGTTTGTTTTGATACTTAAGGTGCCACTTCTGAAATGACCAGTGTGGCACGACAACAATGCCTTCCGCTTCCAATTTAATTTTTGAATATTTTTTTGGTAATGAAGTGACACCGTAGGAATGCGAAAAAAGTAAGCAATGCACTGGCATTGCTTACTCTTTTCCTGTAACTGTACTGGTAAATTCATTAATTCGGATTGAGGATGAAGGTTCCATGAAGCGCATTTCTAGCATTTGTCATTTTATAAGCTGGTAAAAGGTCAAAGTTCGGCTAGCGAAATGTTCTTATGATTGGTATAAGCGCATATCCAGCAAGTTGCCATTCGGTATCAACATTTAACTGACGTGACGCACGATCGACACGATCAATCCGAATAAGTATATTAGACATAAATATGAGAAGTAAATGTTTCTAATGCATGGATATCAGCTTTTAATTCAAGTTGACCATATCATTTTTTCGAATCAGAAAGAAACTACTTTCTACTTGTTATTATTGGAATAATAAAAACTAAATATTTATCCCACTTCAACAATTTTGTGTAAACCCAGCCATAACGAACTGCTGGGCGTGCTAAGGTCAGAAGTTCAATAAATTCTGAAAGTTATCATAAAGTAAATTTGTTGGTATTGAGCAACTTAATTACCTTATCCTTTATTCAAGATTAATTTTATCTGTCAAAGATTTTGTCATGGTTGTTGTATTCAATAAAAAAAAATGCACAATATGCTAGGCACTATCTGACACAATACAGGCCTTAGAAGCACAGAATAGATATAGGATATTTACTCATGTGTTAGAAGTTTCGTGTAAACAAAATGGTGCAGTACACAAAACAAGTACAATACAAAAAAAGTAGTAAGATTAATTTGTGTAAAGAACGATCTTCAATATTCATACATGCTAAAAAGTAAGTATATTGTTCTATTGTTGCCATGTTAGTCATTTTGATCCATGAGTTTCAAAACCGTACGGTCTTGCTCATCACTCATTGCTCATGGCTCATAAAACTCATTGAAAATCTTCAATTTTAAAGTGTTCATGATTAACCTTTTAGATTTAAATGAAATGAAATGAAAATAAATTTATTTAGGACATAACAGTTTAACATAAAGATAAAAGTGGAAATATAAAAAAAAAAACACAGGAGTCCCAAAACGGTTCCGACTCAGCAAGATGCTAGCCTTGAAGTTAGCGCTGATCTTCCGTCGGAACCGGTTTCAGTGATGCTGCGATAGCAACATAAGCGTAACACACAAATAAAAAATAAAAAAAAAAACCATAAAAACAAAAAATTAATATAAGCTGTGTTTGCCGTTCAGTTTAGAAACAGTAAAAATTGCTGAAATATATTAGTTTTGCGCACGGACTGCAAGTTGAAGTAAAACTAGACTTAGTAAGATTAGAAATGCAACCGTCAATAATTTCGGCCTCTTTTAGTGTACAGCTCTTGTTTTGTAGTAGGTTGTATTCTATTGGATATCTATTAAAGAATTTTTGTTGCCATTGACCCAAGATAAAATTATAGGGTCGTTACTAACTAACTAACTTTTAGGAACTAGGTACCTCTGAAGTAAAGTTCTCCTCCCACGATTTCGTTGCGTGGTCTTCGAGCTGTAGTTGTTTCGGTTGCAAAACGCCAAAGCTGGAGCCGCCTGCTCCTTCTCGGTATGGGGCACGCTCGTGACTCGGTGGCTGATGCTTGCGGCGCCCCCCTTACGTTTAGAGTCGAGCCGAGTAGATGACTTTAAATGTTCCACAAAATCGGAACTTAACAATTATGCATCTATTCTAGTGTTAAAACAAAAAAATTAAATAAAAGGCAATTAAACATACATAGCATTATAGTGTCTGTGTCGTTCACAAAACGATATACGTGAAGTTAATACAAAATTATCCTCAACACGGTTTACGTGGAGTTTAGCAGACAATCCTCAACAATACTTACGTGGAGATCTGCAGACAATCCTCAACACGTTTTAAGTGGAGCTTAGCAGACAATCCTCAATACGATTTACGTGGAGCTTAGCAGATAATCCTCAACACGATTTACGTGGAGTTTAGCAGACAATCCTCAACACGACTTACGTGGAGATCTGCAGACAAGCCTCAACACGTTTTACGTGGAGCTTAACAGAAAATCCTCAACACGTTTTACGTGGAGTTCTGCAAACAATCCTCAACACGATTTACGTGGAGTTTAGCAGACATTTCTCAACACGACTTACGTGGAGATCTGCAGACAATCCTCAACACGATTAACGTGGAGTTTTGCAGACAATCCTCAACACGATTAACGCGGAGTTCTGCAGACAATCCTCAACACGATTTACGTGGAGTTTAGCAGACAATCCTCAACACGACTTACGTGGAGATCTGCAGACAAGCCTCAACACGTTTTACGTGGAGCTTAGCAGAAAATCCTCAACACGATGTACGTGGAGTTCTGCAAACAATCCTCAACACGATTTACGTGGAGTTTAGCAGACATTTCTCAACACGACTTACGTGGAGATCTGCAGACAATCCTCAACACGATTAACGTGGAGTTTTGCAGACAATCCTCAACACGATTAACGTGGAGTTCTGCAGACAATCCTCAACACGATTTACGTGGAGTTCTGCAAACAATCCTCAACACGACTTACGTGGAGATCTGCAGACAAGCCTCAACACGTTTTACGTGGAGCTTAACAGAAAATCCTCAACACGTTTTACGTGGAGTTCTGCAAACAATCCTCAACACGATTTACGTGGAGTTTAGCAGACATTTCTCAACACGACTTACGTGGAGATCTGCAGACAATCCTCAACACGATTAACGTGGAGTTTTGCAGACAATCCTCAACACGATTAACGCGGAGTTCTGCAGACAATCCTCAACACGATTTACGTGGAGTTTAGCAGACAATCCTCAACACGACTTACGTGGAGATCTGCAGACAAGCCTCAACACGTTTTACGTGGAGCTTAGCAGAAAATCCTCAACACGATGTACGTGGAGTTCTGCAAACAATCCTCAACACGATTTACGTGGAGTTTAGCAGACATTTCTCAACACGACTTACGTGGAGATCTGCAGACAATCCTCAACACGATTAACGTGGAGTTTTGCAGACAATCCTCAACACGATTAACGTGGAGTTCTGCAGACAATCCTCAACACGATTTACGTGGAGTTCTGCAAACAATCCTCAACACGATTTACGTGGAGTTTAGCAGACATTTCTCAACACGACTTACGTGGAGATCTGCAGACAATCCTCAACACGATTAACGTGGAGTTTTGCAGACAATCCTCAACACGATTAACGTGGAGTTCTGCAGACAATCCTCAACACGATTTACGTGGAGTTTAGCAGACAATTCTCAACACAATTTACGTGGAGTTTAGCAAACAACCCTCAACACGACTTGCGTGGAGATCTGTGTATTCATTCCATTTCATTTCAATTCATTTTTTTAAATTTAATTTAATTTAATTTGATTTGATTTGATTTGATTTAATTTAATTTAATTTCATATATTTTAATTTCATATTATTTTATTTTATTTTATTTTATTTCATTCAATTTCATTTAATTTTTAGTTTATTTTTACAATTTAAGGGCTTTTCCCAAACCCGAATAACAAGTGGGTAATTGTTTGTTTTGTCTGAGAACACACATCTTTCTTTTGATTCATTGTTGTGAAAGCCACTATAATTTCTAGATTAAGTATATGCTCACTCACACTGGGACAGTTTTCTAAAGTCATGGACGTTTTTAACAACTGTGACTATTTTCTTTGATAAATCATATAATAAAATATGTTACCTACAAGTGGAAACATGTTTGTACAAGTTGTCACTGAATGGTGCAGAATATAGCACTAAAGTTATCGCCCAATATTTTTGAAATAACTTAGTCAATTCAGGATACTACATATAAAATTACTTATACCCAAAACAACTCTAATATAAAATTCGTAAAATATTTCCATTCGTAAAGAAGGATACATAATGCAATAAATACTTATGACTATGATTACACTGTTATGTTATTATTTTAAATTTATCAATCTATATAGAATTCTATTGATGCTCAAATACAATACATGGAGCTCATGATATTTGGTCAGTGTAAATAAAAAAGGAAGTAGGTACGATAAACTCTTTTAAATAATTATGTTATTTTATACCATAATTAGGTAGTCGTTTTAAATTTGTATAATTTATTGTATCCTAGATTCTAGGTTCTAGGACCTAGAATACTGTTCACTGGTACAAAAGCCAACGCAATAATATACCTAGCATCAAGCAGAATTTGAATACGCTTAAAACAAAAGCCGTCGCGACATGATGGCGCCGGCCGGCGCGGCGCCTATGCACTGTTGGTGTCGCCGAGCGTGTGCATTGGCTTATTAGAAAATCTTTTAGCAAACAAAGGAATCCTACTTACAGTGTGTTCCTTAACCGTTTTTAATGAGATGACTCGTTTTAAAGATTCACTTTTGGAGGTTAATATTTTTCTACGATGCACATGACGATAACGCCGTGATTTATTATTTTGTTCTAATGAACATAATCGTCGTCTCTCGACCGCTTTTTTCCACTCATAGTAGCACTAATGATCGCGATTGAAGTATTACTATCTATTAACAACACGAACGTGTGACTTAGTGTTAAAGACGCAACTACAAATTACAAACCTATTAGTTCCTATGTTTTAAACTAGATGGCGCCACTACGCTGTCTGCTGAATCACGCTATTGAAGTTTGTTTTCAAATCATATATAGTCTTGTGATATCCATTAATAAACTGTTACCAACCTGAGAGCATCTTTCATTTACGGGATATTACATCCCTTAGTACAAGTAACCCCCTAAACATTTGAACAACTGACTCTAGACCAAAAGAGCAGGTACCGACTACTAGTTCGTCGGCAGTTGTGTCGCCAGTCGTATCATGTGTCTCAACTCATAAAGTTCCCGAGAACGGAAAGGTTCTTCTAGCAACGGCACTAGTTAATGCCGAATCTCAATACAACAGGAATCATGTCGTAAGAGCGTTACTAGATCAGGGTTCTCAGGCTTGCTTTATTACAGAAGCGACAGTACAACTCTTACGTCTGAAAAAGAATTCGGTTAATGGAACAATCACGGGATTAGGAGGAGGCAAACCGTTAATTTCAAAATATGTCGTAAATGTTCATCTGCAGTCAAGGGTTGATGAGCAATTTAGTATTGAATTTAAAGCTTATGTATTGAAAAATATTACGTCATATTTACCAGAGACTAAAATAATAATATAATCCGTTTCAAGTGAAACTTTGTAGACTTTATCGCGGCTTCCCATAAGCCTCCAAAATTGGGCGCATGGGGCGGTATAAAATGCCACTCAGTCCCGTATGATTCTAAATATGCTGCACTAGTACTGTTTAAATTACTTAACTGGCGCAATTCGGTACAGGCACCCACAAAATTCGTACCATTGTCGCTCCACAGTTGAGCGCAATGGCCACGCCGAGACACAAACCGCCTGAACGCAGCTAGAAAGGCTTGAGTGCTCATATCGCTCACTACTTCCAAATGAATGGCTCTCGTGGCCATACAAACAAACAAACATATGTAGCCCTTATGGGCATGATGACCTCTACCTTTGGTTGTTCTTATTTTGATAGGGCCTGCATAATCTACGCCACTATGCAAAAATGCTCGAGCGGGCGTACACCGCACTGAAGGGAGAGAACCCATGAATTGGTTTTGTACCTTGGCCTTTTGGCGCACACAAATAACACATTTACGAATGTGATGTTTGACAAGACTTTTTACGTTAATTATCCAGTATGCGTTTCTTAAATAATTAACCATTAATTGTACTCCCCCGTGTAGAGTCTTTTGATGTGCATCAGATACTAATAATTTAGTGAAATTTGAACTACGAGGCAGTATGATGGGGTGTTTGCTCTCTTCAGGTAAGTATGATTTTTGTAATCTACCGCTCAATCTCATTATCCCATTATCATCTAAATATGGACATAACGATTTTAACTTACTAGTTTTAGATTTTAAATAGGGTTTAACTTTTAATTGTACATATTCTTCATTAAACTTTTCTATTTGTACTTTTCTAATGCGACTTTTTAGTGCTTCATCTATCTCTGTTCGGGTCAGGTAAGTTTGACGATTGGCTTGCCTCTTATAAAATCTGCGACAATAAGCTATGACTCTTAGTAGCTTCTGCAACGAAGAAAATCTCTGAAATATATCATCCTCAACAGTAGCGTTGATATGTGATCTTACTGTTTCTTCTTCTAAATTAACTTCCATAATTTTTTGCTTTCGGTAATTAATGTGTATTTCTTTTAGGAAAACTGGACCGGAAAACCAAAGTCTATTCTCAGCAAGAGCATCTGGCTGTACACCGCGTGAGGCGCAGTCGGCTGGGTTTTCTTTAGATGGCACGTGACACCATTGCGAGGAATCCAACAAGGTTAAGACTTCCGATACCCTATTGGCCACAAAGGTTTTCCACTTACTCGGGTGGCTATTTAACCACGCAAGTACTACGGTTGAGTCCGTCCATGCTCTAATGTTGTTCTTATTAATGCTTAATATTTCAGATGTCTCCGTAAGAAGTCGTGATAACAGCACCGCGCCGCATAGTTCCAATCGTGGAATGCTGACTTGCTTAATGGGCGCTACTCTGGTTTTAGCTGTCAACAACGAGACTCTTATCGCTCCAGTGCTATCAACTACTCTCAAATAAACCACTGCTGCGTATGCCATTTTAGAGGCATCACAGAAGCCATGTAGTTCGCAACCGCCGTCATCTATACTCATCGTGCCTAACCATCGTGGAACTCGGACTGCAGTTAATTGATACAGTTCATTACGATAAGTACACCATTCTTTATTTAACTCCTCAGATATCGGTTCATCCCAAGCTATGCCTGATAACCATAGCTTCTGAATAAATATTTTTGCTAATATTATACTATGTGATCTGATCAGTTACTGTACCCTATAAAATCCAACTTAATGTGGTATTTTGGGCAACTATTGAACTATTTGACATTTTCTTTACTCCGTCTTTTAATATTTTACTAAAAACATTAGCTCCTAATAAAATATCAATTTTATTGGGTTTGTCAAACTGTGGATCTGCTAGGCATAAGTTGTTAAGCTCTGTTAGAGGTAAAGATTTTAATTTAGTCTCTGGTAAATATGACGTAATATTTTTCAATACATAAGCTTTAAATTCAATACTAAATTGCTCATCAACCCTTGACTGCAGATGAACATTTACGACATATTTTGAAATTAACGGTTTGCCTCCTCCTAATCCCGTGATTGTTCCATTAACCGAATTCTTTTTCAGACGTAAGAGTTGTACTGTCGCTTCTGTAATAAAGCAAGCCTGAGAACCCTGATCTAGTAACGCTCTTACGACATGATTCCTGTTGTATTGAGATTCGGCATTAACTAGTGCCGTTGCTAGAAGAACCTTTCCGTTCTCGGGAACTTTATGAGTTGAGACACATGATACGACTGGCGACACAACTGCCGACGAACTAGTAGTCGGTACCTGCTCTTTTGGTCTAGAGTCAGTTGTTTTGTCTTCGAGATGTAAGAGCGTATGATGACGCCTCTTACAAACCCTACAAGTGGTGGGTTTTTTTGCACTGATACGGTGTGATTACCACCCAAGCAATTAAAACATATTGAATTTTTAGCTACAAATTCACGTCGCTGTGAACATTCTTGCTTTGCGAACTTTTTGCAGAAACATAACTTATGCCCTTCGGAACAAAACTCACAGCGCATACCTGAGACATTGGTAGAAAGTAAGACCCTTGATTTCGTATGAGGACTACTAGTGTACTGATATGGAGTATTTTTAGTATCCACGAACTCCAAAGCGCGAAAGCGACCTTCCATAAAACACTTAAATTGATCAATAGTTGGCAGTTCATTTGCATCGTTACTGGATATATGCAACTCCCATTGTTTGCGTGTTTCAGAGTCTAATTTAAACGATACTATGTGAATGATAATAATATCCCACGTGGTTACGTCTACATTGATATTTTTTAGACCATTTAAGCAATCTAATGTGGTATCTAAAAGCTCTTTTAGCCCTGAAGCAGATTCGACATTCATGCGCCTTTGGCCGAATAATCGTTTTAATATGGAACTAGCTAAATATTTTTTATTGTTATACCGTTTCTCTAATAATTGCCAACATTGAGTATAATTAGATTCAGTGATCGGCGTGTACCGTATCAGCTGTTCTGCTTCTCCAGTTAAATGAGTTTTTAAATAGTGTAATTTTTGAACATTTTGCAAGGAATCATTACTGTGTACTAAAGAAATGAATAGATCACGGAAGGTGGTCCATTCGGCATAATTACCCGAAAAGGTGGGGATACTAATTTTTGGAAGTCTAACTAACAAGTTGGGCTTATCACTGTCATTTTTGCAATGCGATTCGTTTGAATTAAATTGCTTTAAATTAGCTTTTAAAGAAGACTTATAAGTAAAATAAATATCTTCCGTGGTCTCGTAAATCTTTTCAGTCACATAGGTAGATTTTTCTAAAGCTTCTGGCCTCGAAATCTCATATAGTTTTGTATTATTTGATCGAAATAATTGCCAATCACTTTCTAAATTTTCTAACCTGGCTTCTAAGTATTCTATAGTAATTCTTTCTTTAGGACTTTTTTTAAAGTTAGTTAAAGCCCTTTTTATAGAGTTGTGTAAATCGACCTGTACATTCAAAATGCTCTCCATATTGAATAGTTCAATTCAATAACAAAATAATTTACTATGTGAAATTTCTTAAAATTTTACAAGTGTTTGTAAACTGTACAACTCTAGGGAAAATGGGGCATGGATTCCCCGTTCCCTCGTTTTTTATAAAACTATTCTAAGCCTAACATGCAAATTATTCTAAGTCTTATACTAACATGCACATAATAATAATAAAAGTCCCAAATGTCTTGTAAATCTTCAAAGTTATTAGAAGGGAAAGAATAAAGTTCAAAATCGCTTGCTGCACTTATTTAAAATATCTTGCAATAAAGTTGAATTTCGCTTGAAAGTTAATAAAATCAATTTGCTACTTACACTTGACACTTTATTCACAGTTGAACTCGTATACACAAAGATACCTCGTACTTTCCTCAACAGTATTGTCTGTCAATACTGTTACTGCTGCTGCTCTCGTCAGAATGGTCCGATAGCTCATCTGTCACCATCAGGCTCCGTTCTCCTTGGGCCACTGCTGCTCCGTAACTGCCACCACCGACCGGCATCGGCAGTAGGCGCGTACTTTATCCGCAGCGATCCACTGCGAGTACGGGCTGTGGTCTACTGACCACTCTTCTCAAAAAATTGCCCCTACTACTAATCCGGCTCTCGAAAGGATCAAATGTTTAGGGGGTTACTTGTACTAAGGGATGTAATATCCCGTAAATGAAAGATGCTCTCAGGTTGGTAACAGTTTATTAATGGATATCACAAGACTATATATGATTTGAAAACAAACTTCAATAGCGTGATTCAGCAGACAGCGTAGTGGCGCCATCTAGTTTAAAACATAGGAACTAATAGGTTTGTAATTTGTAGTTGCGTCTTTAACACTTAGACCGCACAAAAAAACGTAATGGCGGCCATCTGGCGACCGGCTGTGTAGGGCGGCAGGGAGTGAGACAGAGATATTTTTTTTTTCTTTAGTAGCTTTAAAATATGTGACAAGGACTGCATCAGACTACGTACTGCTGCATGTTAACTGGTAATCATCTTCGAAGAGATACGAAGTATAATAGAATTTGATGGTGATATTGGCCTGTATAATAGAATTTGATGGTGATAGACGACGCCCAGTTGGTCGTCCAAGATACCGCTGGAAAGATGAAGTTGTCAAAGACCTGAAAGAGCTGGAAGTGCCCAACTGGTCTCACTTGGCACAAAACAGGAAGGAATGGCGCACTTTGATGTCGCAGGCCAAGATCCACTTCAGATCGCTGAGCCAGCGTAGTAAGTAAGTATTAGAAATTTGCGTTTGTTTTACGCTAGTTTAGATAATACAGTTATTTAAAGTAATTGGTTTTGATTATGAAAAATTATATTATTTAGTAGGCAAACTCACCGGTAAAGCGAAATCCGTTTGTTCCGGGATCACGCTTTGTTCACGAGGGACTTGTGGACGATGAACCCGACACCTCCTTGGGACAGTTGTTTGCCCTCCCGGAAATAGAGTAAGTTACCAGACTTAAGGATTATCGAGTCCTCCCTCTCTCTTCGGACTTCAGATAATCCAACTATGTCCCACCGTATCTTGCTCAATTCTTCCTCTAGTTCCAAAATCTTTTCAGGGCCAGAGTTCGTCGTTGGGGGTAGCCAGATCTCTGCCGGAGATCCTTGGCACCCTGTGCCACGTCGCTGCCTTGGCCGCTACCGTAGCTAGAGCGAGCGGGGCCGCCGGGGACTAGGGGCCGGTGTTTCGTGGTGTGCATCATGAGGGGATTTGCCATAATCGCCACGCTTGGCAGGCGGGTTGGCGATCGCAGTAGTTGAGAGTTAACCTCAGAGAGATGCTGCTGCCCATCCTCTGGAATGGTCCCTTAGTTGGCTTTTACGACACCCACGGGAAGAATTGGGGTGGTGTAATTCTTTAAACCCGGCACCACACAGGAATTTTAGATATTTAATAAAATTATTGTAATTTTAAGTTTTTATCACCTTCAAAGTATGCTCCTTTAGAAACGATAGACTTACGCCAACGAATAATCCAATCATCAAAACATTTTTTAAACGCTGTTTCCGGAAATGAGTTCAGTGCTCGCCGCGAATTCTCCTTTATGTCTTCTACCGATTGAAAGCGGGTGCCACGAAGTGGTAATTTGAGTTTAGGAAAAAGAAAGAAGTCGGCTGGAGCCATATCTGGTGAATATGGTGGTTGCTCGATGGTATTTGTTGAGTGTTTGGACAAAAATTCGTTCACAATGATGGCCTTGTGCGAAGGCGCATTATCGTGGTGCAAAATCCAAGAATTTTCTTTCCACAAATCTAGCCTTTTTCGTCGAATTTGCTCTCTTAAACGCCGCATAACGCCCAAATAATATTCTTTATTTACCGTTTGACCTTCCAGCAAGAACACCGCGATAGTCAAAGAAAACAGTCAACACGACTTTGACTTTTGATCGACTTTGGCGTGGTTTTTTCAGTTTCGGTTCAGTTGGAAGGCGCCACTCCGAAGCTTGTTGACTAGTTTGCATGTCAAACTCGTAAACCCACGTCTCGTCACCAGTAACAATGCGTTTCATGAATGTTGGGTCAGAATTGACTCGTTCTAGCATGTCCTCAGCGACTCTCATGCGATTGAGTTTTTGGAGAAAATTCAGGTCTTTTGGGACTAGCCGAGCGGAAAAATGTTTCATACCCAAGTGATTATTTAAAATGGTACGGATCGATTCGTGAGACACAGAAAGTTCGGCGGCTATCTCTCTCAAAGTTAAATGAGGATTTTCAGTCACTATTTCCTTCACTTTTGCAATGTATACTTCAGTTGCAGATATTGATGGCCTACCAGAGCGAGGCAAATCTTCCATCACATTTCGACCGCTTTTGAACGCTTTGTACCACTCATAAGCACGTGTTTTTGATAAAGTCGATTCACCGTAAGCCTTCTGTAACATTTTCAGTGACTCCGAACACGAAATTCCATTGGCGATGCAAAATTTAAGACAAACTCTTAGTTCGATGTTTTTGTCCAATAAGAAATTCGCAATAAAAACTCACCGACTATAGATGATATAACGAAAAACAGCACTGTATGTTATTATTCTGAGATTTAATATAAATAACAGGTGCAACTCAAACTCCGCGCCAAAATGGAAAACAGTTGTGCCAATCTAACAACAACAAAAAAACAATTTTTTTAATTTGGAACCATAAACAAATCATCCATTCCCAATACTTTCTTGACTGAAAATATATCTCTGTTGTGTTCACATTTAACACAAAACTGAATAACGTTAAACATATTACCGCTTCCACTGTAAAACAACCACAAAATGTATGTACATTAACCGATTTGTGTCCGTAATACCAATTTATCAACCGCAACTAAAATAGTCGCGTTGCAATTTTATTGTACAATTAACAACTGGTTGCTTTTCCGGTAATAAGCCTGCCGATCCGAGCCAAACCCCTCGGAGAATCTAGTAGGGAACGGGGCACGCACTACTGCGTGATTCCATTCTCTCAAGAAAAGCTGTGACGGTGCTTCACCGGCTTGAGGAACCTTTTAAGTTTCTCGCCACCTCCCTAAAAGTCCGGTGACGCTGAAAATGCTGTTTGAGGCAATCAGCATACTCTACAAAAAAAATCTTCGAGAGCGCCTGAGTGAGGTCGAAACCAGTCAAAGTCAGAAGGATACGATAAATAATTCTTGATGGTTTGAATCATTAAAAGGGCAATATTTGCTTTTGGAAGTTATTTTAGACCAGTTGCGTTTTAGACCAGTTGCTACTTAGACCAGTTGCTACTTAGACCAGTTGCGTTTTAGACCAGTTGCGTTTTAGACCAGTTGCTACTTAGACCAGTTGCGCTTTAGACCAGTTGCTACTTAGACCAATTGCTACTTAGACCAACTGATACTAACTCGTTAAAATTTTGAATTTTGAATTTTGATTTTGAATTTTGAATTTTGAATTGAATATCTCGGTAGTTGGTTTAATTACAATACCATACCATACCATGGACTATACATATATATTATTAGTCCATGATTAGACGAACCAATATGCCTGAATTGCGGAAGACAATGGGTTTGATTCCTACCGAAGGCAGTAGCTTTTTCAAGTTTTTATACTGTATTCGTTATTAGTAGATTTAGCAGTGACACTATGACATATATATACTTTTGGCATAGGTACTAGGTCGGCCTAGTCCGAGTAAAGTACTTTTTGGTATAGTAGGTACTTAGAGTTCAAGACCACGATGGCATAGCTAATAATAAGAGCTCAATTGTGGTCCCTACCTAGCATAGCGCCCCCGCCCGATCCTCTAAATGACACTACACATTTACAGAATATACTAAACATGCACACTAATTTAGCCCCAAGACACCGTACTCGTAGAACAAGGGTACGAAGAAGCGGTTCACACGCGCTCTACACCAGGTACAGACATGTACCGGGGCGCTTCTTTCTTCCTCCGCGGCCCGGTCTACCCGAGCCGAGGTCCGTGCCTTTAGAGGCGCCCTCGGGTGGTTCCGCTCCCCGATCCGATCCGAACCCTTTGGAAACTCTGGTAGGGCACGGGGACGCGCACTTTTAAATGTGCGATGCCGTACCCTCTAGAAATCCTCCGAAGGTGATTCGTTTTAACAGGGCTTGAGGTACCCTTTACGTACCTCGCCGCCCCCAAAAACCCCGGTGACGCTGAAAATGCCGTTCAAGGCGATCAGCAATCTCTCTCAAAAAAAAAGAACCTAGCATAAACTGTATGAACAGTTTAATTTTTTTTCTAAATTATGTACTTAAAATTATAGCGTCCACGCTGTTTATATTGCAAAATATTTTGTCAAAAACAGTTGTAAATCAATTTTCTTAGCATAGCAAATAAACAGGCAAGTGTTGGGCAATGGCCAGTTTTTGTAAATAAAGAATGCGACCGGAGATTTACGTAGGTGTAAAAAAAGACACTGTTCTGGGACCAAACATCAGGGGAGAGTTTTATTTTATTCATAGGTGGGTGTTCTGTGCTCGGCATCCCGGCGTACGTGAGAAGATGTCTAAAGCTGTATATGCTACTAAATAATTAAACACGCGAGAGAGACGACAAACGAAAAACTATACAAAAACGGTGTCAAAAGTATCTACTAACTACTTAATTTATGTTTTACTAGCGGCCGCTCGCGGTTTCACCCGCGTGGTTCCCGTTCCCGTGGGAATGTCGGGATAAAAGTATCCTATGTTTTAATACAGGTTATAAAATATCTGTATGCCGAATTTCATCCAAATCCATCCATCCGTTGCAGCGTGAAGAAGCAACAAATATACACACATACACACAAATTTTCGCATTTATAATACGTAATAGTGTGATAATTGTTTACCTGAACAATTCCACAAAAACAAAGCTGGTGGAAAAGGAAGCTGATGTTTAATTGTTTCTTGTTAATCGTGTTTAGTTGTGCTTAGCGTGAGTACATTAAATTTTTGAGTGTTTTTAAGATTAGGAATTATAGATAGTACCTACCTATAGTGTCTTAAGAGAGTTTTCTGCAGTTAAAAGGTTTTCTTATCTTATCGTTGCAAACTTACGAAGTTTCTTTAAATTTTTTTTAATGAAATCTGCATCCGTAACATCCCTTAAGAGAATGTATGTCTACCTCTACCTACGTTCGTCCTAAACTAGAATCATTCGCCCGCCCCAACGTGTGTTTGCTGAAAGTGAGTCTCGCGGGGTCGTATTTAATAATAAAACTCTTACAGGAGTCAATTATTCCTCTCGTCACTTAGTCAATGAGTATGAATGAATGGCTTCTTTAATTATGTTTAGAAAGTATGCAAAGTTTGTAATTACGTACCTACTTCATATTTTGGTCTAGATATCTAGGAGTACTGCTTGCTAGTATTATTTTCGTTTTAATCTAAATGTTGCAAATAAACAGGCATTTAATTTTGCTGGAAATAAAACTTTGATTTGTATTATGGACGACTCGATTATCGAGATTCAATTTGTTGGTGGCATAATGGCCCCATCACTAATTGGTCTTTTGTTTTTTTTTGTTTTGACGGCGGGAGCGGTATTGAACTGTGAGTGGACTTTGTTAATTTTAATGTGTAATTTTAAGCAATAGCATAGTGTGTGTTGTGGGTTTCCGCATCACTAAATTCTTAAAGCGGTTTTTATTACGTACCTGCTATAGAATATATAGAAGACCGTTATTTTCAGTGTTAAAATGTTAAAAATATTTTTTACTTAAATAAAAATAAATAAAAACAGGCTAAGTTATGCGCCTCTTAAGTTGGGTTGTTACGCCTGCATATTCATGGTTACCACAAAGTGCGGCTAACGGAGCAGATGAAAGAGACTACGTAGCATGTAGCTGGGGCAGCATTTCATTCATTACGCTGCCACTTTTAAATAGGACTAGGACATTAAAAGAGGTTACGTTACGCTTCTCCGCGTTTCATAAAAACTTGTAATTGATATAATTATTATTCTAATAGGGAGATATTAAGAAAAATAACTTGAAGTGGCCAGTACCTGCTTAACGAAAGAGTATGTTATCTATGCACGTGCTCATGTACTTCTGTAGCTCTTGTTGTTATAACCTTAGGCCCGATTTTTCAATCCTCAGATATGTCATAGCCAAAGAATAAAATTGTCATTGTGACATATTTTCTAAAGAGAATCTGTCATTATGTCAAATTAACTCAATGAATAAACTGAATTATCTGACGATTGAAAAATCAGCCCTTAGTTAAGAATAAAATGCAAATAGGTCTTTGTACGTATTCGTCGTTATGCGTATTAGTCGTCTCACATTTTTTATCCTTACCGAATAAGTCTTTGTACGTATTCGTCGTTATGCGTATTGGTCGTCACACATTTTTAATTCTTATGCGAATATGTCTTTGTACGTATTGGCCGTTATGCGTATTAGTCGACATGCGTTGTGGTCATAATGCGTTTTTGGTCCATATGCGAGTAAACGGTAATATCCCTTTGAAATGCTTTGATATTTTTAAATAGCTACGAAATAGCATTTTACCTTCATTTCAGTAGATGGTCCCTTGTGCGAGTTAGTTTGCTTCCGCAAGGTGGTCTGATACTTACAAAATGACCTGACGGTTGGTGGGGGGTGTCAGTATTAACTAAAAAGTCGTGTATAGCAGGGGTTGATGGTAAATGATTAACGGCCGTAAATAGAAGCGCGTTTGACTGGAATCCTCAGCCACTGCGGAAATAATGGAGACTACGTACGTAGCATGTAGCTTGCGACCAGCAGCGGCGCGTAGCATTTTATTAATTTCGCTGGCTGTCAGTTTTAAATAGGACTAGCACATTAATAGAGTTTACGCGAGTTTATATGATGATGATGATGATGATTGGTCAGACCGATTTCTGTCATGGCGACCACTCGACTCCTAGTCGAAATGGCGTTGGTTATGGAACCTATGATTTTGATAATCGTGTCAAGATATTTCTTTTTACATGTGTTTAAGAGTGTACAGGTCAATTTTTTTTTTTCAAACTTTCCCACACACTAATTATCTAGCCCTAGAGAAGCTTCGTTATGAAACTCGTTAGATGGTTACTAGACAACGGATAAACATACTTAAAATACTTAAATACATACTTATTATACATATAAAACACCCAGACCCGAGACAATTTAGAAAAACAATCATATCTAAATTGACCCGACCGGGGATCGAACCCGGGACCTCAGAGATGGCGACACCATGAAAACCGGTGTACAAACCACTCGACCAAGGAGGTCGTCTTTTTGACCGTCAATTTGACCATAAATTATAGGTAGTATACACAACATCCTTGGATCAGAAAAGCCCCATTTATTATTTACAAAACTTGCCAAGTGCGAGTTGGAATCGGGCAGTAAGTTTATGTGTAGGTGTTTTAATATTATCGAATATTTTCGAAAACTAATTTAAAGCTGTTTTAATTTTCCTGTAACATAAAGTAAGGTTACGGTGAGCATTGGAAAATTATACGAAATAATAAGTAACTCGTAACATTACACCAATGTTTGGCATTGCAAACTTCTAATTAAAACAGTGATGTGCAATAAAATATGTGTAGATATCAATAAATTTGTTTTCTTATATTTGAGATTGTATTAGATGTAGTCAAACTTAAAAGTCTCTAATTAGGTACTGTTTCTAGGTTAGTATACTATATACTAGTTTTTTAAAGCGTAGAGCGTTGCTTAATTACCGTGTTCAGATGTAGTTTCACCCGAATAGTACCCGGGGCGAACAGTAGTAAGCGAACATTTCTATAATTCGGATTTTTGTATAAATCACTTGGCTCTATCGCTGTCTGGATTCGGCCTGCATTGCCTTGGAATTCTGCCAATATATCCTTTAGAGTCATGTTTCTTTTCATCTTATCATGTTACTTTCAAAACGTTGAAAGGAATATTTCATTTAATTAAACTTGGAGGAACATAGTGCCTATATATAAAGCAAATTACTTATGTACATCTTCTATTTATAGTAAAATTACTACCTATTTCGCACCCGATTCATAAATAATTAAAGGTAGCATATTACATATTAACTCCGAGATGGCCTAACAACAATAATAAAGTGCTTGTACGCATTAATTCATCATAGTTAGTTGATTAACTCGTAAGATCAAAATAACCTGTTGTTTGTCCAAGCCTAAATAAAAGTAGGTAAGTATAAAAAACCTTCCCTACACTATTGATATTCGTAAATAATATCGCTAAGAATTGTAAGGAAATACGATTGAATCCAATATAGAAATAATATTTCCTATTGATAGAATTAATCGGCTGCCTTCAGGCCTTTCCAAGATCAACAAAAATATTTCTATGGTAAGAAAATTTTTGGAAGCACATCAGGTTTCGTGTCACGTAGGAGGCGTAGGTACGGCGGCCAAGGAACGCTTACGATTTTCGAGTTAACATAACTTTGGGTGGGGAAGACGATCCATCTGTTTCAAGTGGTCGAGTTCCCGTGATTAAGTGGAGAGCGAATCCCATCTTGGTAAGCCTGGGCGCCAATTAGTGTGTCTGTATCGGTAACTGCACCCAGTAGCATTGCAATTCGTGTCGCTGTTGTGTTGGAAATTGTGCCTTTATAATAATATCCAGGTGGCTTTTAAATTTGTGATTTTCCTAAAGATTCGGTAACGGTTAAAGGGTCGGGTAGGCGTTTAATTTTTTCACTGTATTTTATAAATTTTATAAATATTTAGTAAAGATTTTTAAACTTGTAGAAACAAGTATCCTAGTGGCACCACTATTCGACACCAGTTCATACATAAATTTAAACTCTTTGATGCGTGAGTTTTTTTTAATATTAGAAGGAGACAAACGAGCAGGCGGGTCACCTGATGGGAAGCAATCACCGCCGCCCATGGACACCCGCAAAACCAGAGGAATCGCAGATGCGTTGACGGCCTTAAAGGTCCGCCTTACCTACTATTAAGTAATAATACTTGTTTGTACAAACATTTTTAAAAAAAGAACGTTAATATTTGCCTGGGTAGCGCTTTGCCGCAACAGACATAGATATAACATAGACTTTCATAAAAATGTCTTATTTTACAGCCCAGCTATGACTTAAGGCTATGACCCAATATACACTTTACACTATCGGAGTATCGGATACTCTGACAAGTTGATACATCGACTCACTTTGTTAAGTCGGTTTTAACAGTCGAAAGTATTCAGTAAAGACACACCATGAGCGAAACACAGTTCCAGAAATACGCTTTACTTACAAAGATTAAACATAAACTTGCTTTACTTATTTTTATAAATTGTTTTCAATTTAATTCTTACTACATATAAAGAAACAGAAAATAGATCCACATCGAAACGAACAGCGTTACATTCCAATAAAGACACATTCGATTTATTGGGGAGTGCCTACCAAGGTTAGACTTGTATAATGGCGTTGCAAACATTTTCCTATTGTTAAGGCGACTGTTTATACGAGGAACAGAAAAGTTTAACTTCTCTAGCACATTAGGAGAATCAATGCGTGCGTGTATCAGCCCATGACAGTAAAACGTATCAGCAATATTTCTACGGATTTCTAACGAAGTAACTTTGTAGTGTTTTATACGGTCGGCATAAGACGTAAGGATGCGGCACTTGTTGTCAGAGTAGGTATGCGAGATGATAGAAAAACCTTTTTTTTCACTCGTTCAATTCTATCTGAATGCACTTGGTACCCAGGATTCCAAACCACGCTGCAATACTCTAGAATACTCCGGATGATGCTGCTAATAGATGGTTATTGTAAGACTTGGCTGTTTGAATATTTTCATTTGGCGATTAATTAATCCGCTTAATTGTAACGTCTCGTTGAAATGAAACAACTTTTACGGATCTTTACACATTACTTATTTCATGTTTATCATGACGTTTCGAACCCTTTGCAGGGTCCGTGGTCACACGGAGACAGGGAGTCTCCCTGTGACCACGGAGTAATGTTTAAAATAAACGCGAGTAGATCGTAAAAGTTGTTTCATTTCAATGTGTAGTGTTCGCGTAAACTTTAGAAAACAAACGTCTCATTTACAATATGATTTACATGTAGACGAAAGCTTGATGAACCATCAATGATTACGCCTAAATCACGAATAGTTGTCACCTCCTTAAGAACAAATGAGCCAATCGAATAAAATGCGCACTGGTGAGGTGATTATGTACTTAAGGTTTAAGTTTAGTCTCCTGGGGCGGCTTGCACCGAAATCTATAATCAAAATTAAGCAATGTCTATGTTTTTATTAAAAAAACATTTGTTTTAACCACGTCTGCTTTAAAAACGTCAGTTAAGTTGACACAAAAAGTATGTGTTCAAGTTTTAAGTACAATAACTAGGTTTTCGGATAATAAGCTACGTGTTTGGTAGATTAATGATTTTATTTCATCATTTTTAACATGTAAAACCACTCCTACTATACCAACATTCAATACAATCCATACGATTGATTACTGACGACACTTCATCAGCTAGACAGCTACTTACTAATTTAGGTATTTATTAATAATGGAGGGATCAATAATTTAGAAATATATCGGCTATATTATGATTTAAATAATCCTCGTTGTCAATAAGAATTTTGCGGCAATAGCGACTGGCATTCCTCCAAGCGCCAAGCCGCCTGGCCGGATCAAATATCTGATCTTGCAAACGGCGCAGTTTTTATGTTGGAGTGGTACACTCAACCGAACACCACAGCTAATGTGTTTGTTTTCAAATAATATAACACTCGTGAAACAATTTTAGCTTTAATACAAATAACTAAATAATTCAATTCAAATGTCGTTGGTGTCGTGCCGTATCATCATTACTTTTGTAATAATTAGTAGGTACCCAAGTAGCATTTTATTCTCTTTAAAAGGCCACATTTATTTCACTGGTGGTCTCTTAGCATTTATAGTGGTCACACTTGGTTCATCGGCTGCAATAAAGTGAACATGTCCACCTATACCTGTATAAGGCATGTATAGGGGTGTAAATGTAGCCTATTATGTAACTATTGGCGTTTTGTCAGGACAACATTACTCTTCTAGTCAGCTTTCATTTTCAAAGCTGAACAAGAGCGTTTTAAGAGAAGTAAAATACGGCATAGGCTGTTCAGAGGTTCACATATACGGTGTTAGATTGCTGGCATTATAATATAACACATGTGAACATTATTGCAGCCCAAAGCTGTTATATATAACCTTTTATGAAGCGAATTGAATTTGATTGAATTCACGTGAACTCTGAGGCAATGCATACCAGCCCAGGGCTGAATATGTGCCCAGCTCAGATTATGTTGTACAGAAATTGGCATTGTGATAGTACACATGTGAACCTTTCTAGAGCTGACGTCATTATAATGGTACACGCGTGAAACTTTAAAGAGGTCACAACACTAATTTTGAGTTATAATGGTTCACTGTAGATTGTAGATTGTGGAGACAATGACCATCATTTTCACTTTTAATAACCTATAATATGTCTATATTAATTTATGATTTTGTCACTTAACACGGAGTTTTCGTTATTGATTTTATGGTTGATGTTTAAATACAAAACCATACAACGATTGAAATGCCAATATATTAAAAATATGAAATATTGCTTTGTTTGTATCTGCTTATTTCGATATACTTATTTGATAAAAAGGCATATAGTCGAGGCGCGTGAAAATTTTAACTATAAATATGTATGTACTTTACAATAAATTTACATTACCCCGTAATATTAACACAATATCATATTTAAACACAGTTTACCAGTAACAATAAATCACATCAAAATGGCTGTTAGACACGATTCGACTATGGCCATGGCCGTAAGCTATCACAAATAAATATTTATTAAAAATGTGGTACCAAAGTGATTATTTGAGGAAAAAGCGGCCTAATAGTTGGTTTTGGGTACACTTGTGGTTTGGGTTTTGGATAATCGGCTGTATAATTGTTCACTTGTTACTTATTATAACTTACTTGTCTGTATGAATAACCACACGGAATCTTATATAGTGCCGTTCATTAGCTTTAAAACCACAGTTCTCTCTTTAAACTACCATTAAAGATCTACTATACTGCTACCGTGTACCTTTTGTACACTCAAAGCTGAAAAATTTGTGCCCAAATGGGTGGTACAAGGGCTGTATAGCATGCTATACAGCTCTTGTGCAGCTCACATAGACAGCTTAAAGAATAAATGTGTACCACAAGTCAACCGCTATAGAACCCCCAATGCTACTTGGGTACCTACTTATTATTATTTTCTACCAAGCTAAATCTATATATATAAAAATCAATTGCTGTCCGTTTGTCTCGCTAAAACTCGAGAATGGCTAATTTTGATTTTAAAATATTTGTGGAAGTTCAAGGAAGTGTTAAGCGGTGAGAAACATAAATAATAATAAAAATAAATAAGTAACGGAAAATACTAAAAACACAGAGCAATGAAATAGAGCGATTCCGCAGACTCAGTGTTCCTGTAAACCTGAAACGAGTAGCATTCCACTACGACCCGGAAATAGATTATTATGCCGTAACAATTGGGGAAATGACAACCATTATTTTGTCAATATTTTTCACCAATACATGTAGGTGATATGAAGTTCACCGGGTCATCTAGTCATAAATAAATAAAAGCGTTTATTTCGATCAACTTTACATCAAAAGGCTTAAAAGACTAGTGTTAGTAATATCATTATATAGAGTTAGATTATATAGAGTAAATGGTCTACATACTCTCCCAGTGCTAGGCAAAGGACTCTATCATTGAACGCAATCAATGAGTACAATAACCACGATTGCTAAATGACGGGTTTGTGATCACCAAGCGGGTGATCACTACCTGGGCTATGCAACGAAAAATCCAAAACACACTTTGCCCGACCTGAACATTAAACTTAGGACTCGGCGTTTTTCCTATAGAAATTATCTGTAAACTAGCGGCCGCTCGCGGTCTCACCTGCGTGGTTCCCGTTTCCGTGGAAATATAGGGATAAAAAGTATCCGATGTGTTAATCCAAGTTATAAACTATCTGTATGCCAAATTTCATCTAAATCCATTCAGTAGTTTTTACGTGAAAGAGTAACAAACATCCATCCGTACTTACAAACTTTCGCGTTTATAATATTTGTAGGATTATTTTTTCTTTTTATAAAAAAAGGAGGCAAACGAGTGGGCAGATCACCTGATGGAGAGTAATCACCGTCGCCCATGAACACCCGCAAAACCAGAGGAATCGCAGACGCGTTGCTGGCCTTTAAGGATAGAATAGGCTCGTTTAAATTATCGGTGCACTACATCTCCACATGGGTAAGCCACCGTAAGCAGAAACTGCTAAAGCTGTGTAGTTATTCATTTTAAACGATTTTTCAGAAACAATGGCGAAATGCATCTATTAACTAACAGGTATTCACGACACTTTACTTTTATACTTTAAATAAGCTGTAAACAAAACAAGCGGCCAAAACGAATCCCATTACTGTTTTTATATGCCAACTATCTATGTGGTTAATGCCCGTTTTCACCATCAAGTATCGCAATTCATAATAGGTTTTTCTTAGATTATATACACGTACATTCTTCATTTTTCATGATGCAAGCAAGAAGTATGCGTACGCTTTTATAGAAAACTTGTAACAACCTATCCTAGGCAACACAAACACCACATCATCATCATCATCATCATCGTCATCATCATCATCATCACCATCATCATCATCATCATCATCATCATCATCATCATCATCAGCCTTTACTAGTCCACAGCTGGACATGGCCACTTCAAGTGCACGCCACTGAGCACGATCCGCGACTACTCTCAGTCCTACACTACGTTTGCCGATCACGGTCTCCACTCGACAACTCATTTACCCCAACGATTGTCGGTTCGATTGTCGGTTCGGTCGCTAATATGACCGGCCCACTGCCACTTCAACTTGCTGATCCGATGGGCTATGTCAATTACTTTCGTTCTCTGTCGGATCACCTCGTTCCGAAGTCAATCCTTTTGAGGAACTCCGAACATAGCCCTTTCCATAGTTCGCTGAGCGACTTTAAATTTGTGAACTAGCCCTACCATGAGTCCCCACGTTTCGGCTCCGTATCTTATCTTATCTTATCTTAGTGGGTGCTGCATTGACTCCGTTTCCTTTCCACATGCCCTACACAAGCCACTTGTTGATAGATGCATTCTGTGAAACATTTGATTTGCGGCATAGTGCCCTGTCAAGGCACCGATGGTTAATCGGGCCTGCCTTCTACTGCCTCCGCATATGAACTTACTCTGTCCTAAGGCGTTTACGCCTAGGAAGGATTTGGAGTGCTTCATACCCGGCTGCTCTTTCCATTCGATGCTGTGCCAGTTTACGATGTAATCTTTTAATGCCCTGTTAATGGTACTTGGTGCAAGTGCCACGAATGGCTCAGGACCAATGAGCTGGGTCTCTGAGCCCTCCCTGGCAAGTGCAGCCGTGTGCATCTCGTTGCCATGGATTCCCATATGGCCTGAAACCCAGATCAATCTCACCTTGTTATGTCCACCTAGCTTGTTTAGAGCTTTGGTGGTTTCTAGAACAAGGCCAGAGTCGATTCGGGGCGATATGAGTGACTTGAGCGCAGCTTGGTTGTCACTCAGAATTAATATATTACGCTTTTTCATAGCTAATGTTATATTCTGCTTTGCGCATAGGAGAATTGCGAAAGTTTCTGCTTGGTAAACGGTGGCAAATTTTCCAATGCTTTGACTATGCTTGAAGTCGTTATTAAAGACGCCTGCCCCTGTGCCCGACTTCATTTTTGATCCGTTCGGCTCCTTATGTCATGACGGGCACTGATTAACCTTTTTACCGCCAACAACTTCTATAGAAGTTCGAGATTTTCGTGCCGTCCACGCCAGCACTTCTATAGAAGTTCTTCTTTGTACCTACTTTATTAAAATACATTTATACATTGGCGTACAGCGGGACATCGCGTGCAGGATAGTTGGGCGGTGAAAAGGTTAAAGACTTTCGTCTTTAGAATTTGTGGAAATAATTAATTAAGAAAAGCCTCTTTCTTTCGAGGAAGTTGACAAGCATTTGCCCCCTATGATTTCTGCTGCCAAAACCATGTGATCCTACTTCTGATTCGTGGAGATTCTGTACTCCCACTTTAGCGTTAAAATCCCCCATGACAACGTTGTAGTGGACCTTGGTGGTGAAGTATAAGGCTTTAAATTTGTCTCCATACATATCCTCCACTTCATCGTCCGAGTGTGTTGAGGTCGGTGCGTAAACCTGCACTACCTTGAGGCTATACCTCTCGGTTAGCTTAATTATGAGGTACGCAACCCTGTTCGACACACTCAACACTTCTACTACGTTGTCACAAAGAGCTTTGTTTACCAGGAACCCTACGCCACCCTGGGATAGCTGGTCTTCCTCTCGGTAGTACATAAGGTGGCCTGATTCAAGGGTTACGGTGTCCTTCCCCTCTCTTCGGACTTTACTTAACCCAAGAACATGCCACCTTATCTTCCCAAGTTCCTCTTCGAGCTGCGCCAGGTGCTCGTCAAGCCGTAGCGTGCGTCCGTTGTATGGTGCCAGGGTCAGTTGTTTATGGCGGCCTTCCGTAACCGGGATTCCGGGGTTCTTCGCACCCCTTGCCCTGCCATTACTATGACCGCCGCCGTGATCAGGAATAGCAGGGCGGCCGGGAATTGGAGGCCGTGGTCTGTTCTGTGTCGTCATTCGGAGGGTTTGCCCATAGTTGCCAAGCTGGGCATGCGGGTTGGCAATCGCAGTAAGTAGCTAATCGCGCCAGTGTCGCTGCTGCCCGACACCGGTCTGTGCACTTTGTTAGCTACGTTCGGGCTGTGATGGGTATCCCGTCATCGGTCGGTCGCCAGAGTCTCGTCTGTTGGTCGGCAGGGTGCACCACGTGCAGGAGAGGTTGGCTTGGGCCCTAAATGGTGAAGGTTGGGACCCCTTACACCCCAACAACACATCACAGCTCGTCAATGTGAATCTGGCGATATTAGTCTGAAATATTTATGTAAGTAGGTATATGTTTTTTATTGATTTGTGAGTACAACTTGACTCCTATAAACAAGGCATCACATAGGTAACACGCAGAAGCTCGTAAACATCGATGATATTTAACAAATATAATAAAAGAGAAAAGACAGATCATAAAAAGGCACGAGATGTAGATCATAAGATAAGTACCGAAGGTATTAAACCCTTTAGGTAGGTACTTCTTTTTGCCATATCTATACTAATATATAAAGCTGAAGAGTTTGTTTGTTTGTTTGTTTGTTTGTTTGTTTGAACGCGCTAATCTCAGGAACTACTGGTTCGAATTGAATAATTATTTTTGTGTTGCATAGTCCATTTATCGAGGAAGGCTTTAGGCTATATAACATCACGCTGCGACTAATAGGAGCGAAGCATCAGTGAAAAATGTTGCAAAAACGGGAAAAGAGCCTAAAAAATTAAAAATGCTGCCGAAAGTCACTATTCCACGCGGACGAAGTCGCGAGCACAGCTAGTGCCAAATAAAATGTCAAACCGGTGTAATAATGTTGTGGACCACACAATTAAGTAGCGGTGGCTATCAACAATAACCCGACAAATATACATGTGGTTTTAAAAAAATAGAAAGGAGGGAACGACATTTTGCGATAAGCTCATTTTTCATTAGCGCGCCGATGGACCGTAAAAACGTGAAGTGCCTGAAATGGCGCCACCTTGGCACTTAATATCGTTTGCCTTAGCTTCATTAGGCACGATAACTTAATATCTTCTCGATTTAACAGTTTAAGAAAGGACGAGATGGTAACTCATCCGCTAATACTTTACTTAGGCCGGAAACGATCATTACCTACAACGGCTACTTTTTCTCATTGGTACAATAAAATAATGATTTAATATTCAAGAAATAGAAACCTGTTGTTAACACAGAAATTATAGATAGGTAGATTTTTTTATATTATTTGATTTTCCAGCCATAGTGCGCCAATAAAAAGCATAACACAACACAGGTGTTCAGAATAGCCTTATTTACTTACCTATGTAGTAAACAGCCTATGATTGTCCCACTGCTGGGCAAAGGCCTCCATCATTGAAATCAAGTCATAGCTACAATTGATGGGTAATGGCTTAATCACGCTTACCAAATGCGGGTTGGTGATCACAAACCCGGGCTATGCATCGAAAAATACTCACCTATAAATTTAAAAAATGTCTTAAGTTTCTTTTGTATTTAATACCTTCTTTTATATAAGACTCTTATATACTTAAACTTAAAACAAATGCAAAATGGTGAGAGTGACCAGTGAGAATATAATAGATAAAAGAAATGAATAGATAAAAGAAATGGACGAACGGTTATTAGTTTTCTTTTTCCTGATTAGTGTAGAACAATTCTGTGTTGATTGAGCCACTATAATTAACATAGCAAAAGTGTTCTAAACGAACTGGAAGCTCATTCCGATCAAATCTAATTGGATATGCACCTGTGAATGGCTGAATTTTACCTAAACACACAGATTTGAGTGTGAGGCGTGAAATTGAATAATCACGCTCCAATATAGCGGCGCGCGGCGCCGGCGTCTATACGCCGCGCCACCTAGACGCGTGTCTGGCGCGATCAGCTGCATCACTGTCAATAGTATTATGCTCATCCAGTGCATGAAATGGAGTGCTGTGAGATAAATTATTTATCGATATACATATATTCATATACTTATGGCATCTATTTTTGCAGAGAAAGAAGAGTGAAAGGATGGAGTTGCACAAAAGATCCCGAGAGAGACACCTCAGCAGGCCCCAATAAGACAAGATAAGATAAAATAGATATATACATACTCTCACGTCTTTCTCCCAAAAAGGGGTAGACGGAATATCAAAATCACCAATTTTGAGTAAACTTGCCGTTAGAGTGACCTCGACGCCACATTTAGCATACCTAAGCCTAATACCTATACCTAATCAAAGTAGGGCTTCGAGGTGGATTCTCTTTAGCGTCGATTGCTGACCGTTGGCAGGTCATAAGAAGGGGTTGAGTCACAGAGTAGATAAAATGTGGTTGAGCGTCGAGTGCCGATAATCGGCAGATTGGAAGAGTGCATTGTTGTTTTGCTTATATTTTTCAAACGAATAGGTCTATTCTACTCTAATGAACGGGATTTTGTTCAGGATGAAATGTGACAGCAACACAACAATGCTACTGACGATTTTATAAATATTTAATTTAGCTTGAAAATAAAAGTAAAAATCTACTGACGATTTTATAGCATGTAGTATAATGATAGTTGTTGACGTCAGCATCGCGCCCGGGCTGTCCTAGCTAGACAGGCGGAAGCAAGCTATACCACCAACCAAACCGAGTACACAAACATGTATCCCCCCTGGAAATCGAACCCGGGACCTCTTGGTCTGAACCGGTGGTCTTAACCACTAGACAACAGAGGAGGTGATATATAAACATATCGGGTGCCCTTCGGTTTGCCTAAAATTTTTAGTCCTAATATTACATGGCCAAACCGTATTGGCCTAAACTTAAAACGAACAATTATTGTTTCGCCTAACAATTGTTTTGCCACCATTATAATTTGGTCTAAGAATTGAAAGCCCTAATTTTAGGATCTATAATGTGAAATACCCTAAAATATATTGGCATAACGTTATTTTGGCATTACGACGATTTCAAAAATACTAGCTGCCCTACTCCTGTAGGTCACGCGATTGTCTTGAATTTCGAGGTTATTTTTTTTATTAGACTACACAAATCTAGCTCCATACAAAAATATCTTTTTTTATAGCTCTTATACTTTGTGATTTTTAATTTTGTGTAAATTAATACACTGGACAGCAAAAATAACGGGTCATTTAGAAAAACCGCGATATCTCCCAAAGTTATTTACATAGATCCTTCGTATAAATAATATGTTATAGGCAGATTTGTGACGCTTATTATACATATCAAAAGAGCATTGCATTTGAACAAGTTACAGCTTCAAAAAAAGAAAATCCGATTTTTGAAAAATATCAAAATTCTAATTTTTGGAATAGAAAATTTTCTTGCTTTTGTTTCAAACCGAGCTGTCATCATAAACAGTTTTTTTGGCTGGTCACAGTATTTTGTGCATCAACCATGCACCAACATGCCGTTATCTACTGAAGAATGTACACGAATTATCACCATGTTACAAGAAGGAAGGAGTCAGCGGAGTACTGCTAGAACAGTAGGTGTATCTTTATCCACGGTCCAAAGAGTACTCCAGCGATTTCAAGAGACCGGTATGAACGTCAGGAGACCAGGGAATGGCAGGCCAAGGTGTACAACTACATGAGAAGACCGATTCATCGTGAGCACTATGTTAAGAAATCGACATCTCACGGCTGTTCAGGTCCGAAATAGCCTTCAAGAAATTCACCACAACAATGTAAGCTCTGACACGATCCGGCGGCGACTTCGGGAAGCTGATATAAAGCCTTATAAGCCAGCAAATGGCCCTAAATTGCTCAGAGAACATCGAGTTGCCAGGTTGCGGTTTGCTCGAGAACACGTCCGATGGACATATGAAGATTGGTCCAGGGTTATGTTTTCCGATGAGTCAAGATTTTGTTTATTCGCACACGATGGGAGACGAAGAGTATATAGGCGACCAAATGAACGTTATCTTCAAGCGTGTTTTGAGGAAAAGGTGCCATTCGGTGGAGGATCAATAATGGTTTGGGCTGGGATATCTTCAGAGGATCGTACGGAGTTAGTAATTATAGAAAACGGTTCTCTGACAGCTCCCAGATATGAAGAGGAGATTTTAAATGAACATGCTGGTCCTTTCTTGGTGAATATGGGCGCAAAATCCATTTTTATGGACGATAATGCGCGACCACATACAGCACATTTGGTCAACGCGTATATTCAAGACGTCGGTATCACCCGCATGGAGTGGCCAGCTCGCAGCCCAGACTTAAATCCCATAGAGCATTTATGGGACGAGCTCGGGAGATGCGTTAAACAACGCTCTCCAGCTGCAGCTAACTTACGTGAGTTAAGAAGTGCGCTAGTAGAAGAATGGTCAAACATAGACCAAAACCGTATTAGAAATTTGATTTACAGCATGCCACATCGTCTTAATGAAGCGATACGGGCTCGTGGAGGAAATACAAGATATTAAATTTACAGAAAAGCTTTAATTTTGCAGATTAACTGTGTTGTATATTTTTGTAGTCAAAAGTTTGAAGTGTTTTTTTTGTATTTTTTAGTACTTAAATAAAATTATACAGTTTACAAACGTGTTATGTATTTTCTTTTATGTATAAGTCAGTCATCTATAACATACTACAGTTTCACTAGTTTGTGTTGTGTAATTAAGAAACTATCACACTTTTTATAAGCGACCCGGAATTTTTGCGGCCCAGTGTATTTAGTAATTGCAAATTTTAGTGATTACGAATTGTTCCGCCAAATGTCGCATTTGGTAAATAACAATATGGCGATAAAAAGTTAGGCGAAGTGAAATTAGACCAAACACGATTATGAAGAGTGAACTTATGCGAAAAAAATTTAGGCTAACCGTTTGTGTGCCATTGCCAATTAGAAGTACAAACAATTAGGTGACCCGATATACGTATACCCAAACATATCATTATCATAGTATACCATCTAAAATAAAATCGAAAGTGCCGTGACCAGACACAAACGTTTGCTTTAGGGAGCGAGGCTGCATGGACGTGAGCCCGGGAAGCGTGAAATCTGGATAATCCTGTCAGACACCTAAGCTGGCAGCGTTCCCTGCACTATTGTTGCATAGGACAGTTGATTTTACCTAAATGGACCGTACAATTGTGCGGTCCGGCCTTTTGAGTCAGTAAGTGGATGTAGTTTATTGTGAATATTTAGTTTAAATATTTTTTCCACAATGTAAACTGTATAAACTGTATAAGATTATTTTGTAAAATATTATCTTACTATTAACTAACTAGTTCTCTTACCTTGATGATAATGATGATGATGAAGCATGGCAAAAGCGCAGGAAATATTAAGGTGCACAAACGTACACGCAAACACTATACAGCATGTAAAGATTTAATAGAATTGGTTAATTGGTTAGTCATACCTATATTGAATTTTAAAAGTTTCTATGGGATGGGAAAAAGGTTCTCACAAATTTTTATGAGAATTGACGCGAAAAATTTATCGACGAGACTGCAAGTTAAAGCACCCACAAACAACATTACTGAGGCTGTCATTCTTACCGGACCAGAAGATATGGCACACATTCCTTGCATTTTTATGATGTTGAACCGATTTTCTATTTCATTCTAAAAGGCTCCGTTCATTTTAAACGTACATTTGAGCTTACTATTGACAAATCACAGGGTCACACGTTTAAATATGTTAACCTACGGCAAACATGTTTTAGTTATCGTCAGTTATATGTTGGTTTGTTGAAATCAGGGAACACAAAAATGATTTATTTTGAATATGTTAAAAAGATGTGCAAAAAATATTGAGAACGATAACTTACATTAAGTTACAAGGAAAGCCTTGCGAATCTGTCACAATTTCAATAAATCGCTAGGGAAACCAAATGAGGCTAACTTTCGGGTTCAAGATTGTTTTGACATTGACGAATAAGGAAAATGACCAGTTAGAGAAACTGGCGAATCAAGGATACTGGTCAGTGATTACCCGACTCATTAAAATAGGTTCAACCGAAAGCTACGATACCAAACTACAAAAAACGTCATCATCATCATCAGCCTACACATGTCCACTGCTGGAAATAGGCCTCTTCAAGTGCACGCCACTGAGCACGATCCGCGGCTACTCTCATCCAGCTCTTGCCAGCCACCTTGCGAAGATCGTCGTTCCATCTAGTCTGAGGGCTACTAACTACAAAAATATACAGACACAAAGATTTCAAACTTAAATTATTTAATTAAGTGGAATATGCTTGATGTAGGTATGCTTCAAAGCATTCTGGCCGAACCTTCATCAAGCGTAGCAAGGTTCCTGTTTTACTTCGTGTGTAGATCAGTAGTTTAGTCTAAACAATTTTTTTAGTTTTATGATTTATAGTTTTGACGTCAATAAGTGCCTGTGATGGCTTCATCTCAGCCAAAAGACATCCACTGCTGGACAAAGGCCTCCCCCAAGGATATGAGGGGTATTTGCCGTAATCGCCACGCTTGGCAGGCGGGTTGGCGATCGCAGTAGGTTGAGGGTAACCTCAGAAAGATGCTGCTGCCCATCCTCTGGAATAGGCCCTTAGTCGGCTTTTACGACACCCACGGGAAGAGAGGGGGTGGTGCAATTCTTTATCCCCGGCACCACACAGGCACACACTTATGTTGAATAAAATGATTTGTCTTTGACTGTGACTTTGATTGTCTACATGTGGTATTTAACATTTAATGTAATTTTATATATTCTTTTTTATATTTGTTGCTACCTCAGTATCTAAGATTTTTCAGGACTAAAGGACAGTACTCAAATATTTATTTATTTTATTTTCTAATTAATGAAAAAATATGATTGTTGAACGACTGATAACGAACGAGGACAAAACAAAATAGCGAAAGTGGTGAAATACTATTGTGTGGAATTCAGATTGTGCAGAATTACGAAAAGGAAGAATCGCTACTGTACACAAATAATGACTGTGCGCAGTAGCGAATGTGGTGATTACTATTGTGCAGAATTCAGATTGTGCATAACTACGAATAGAAGGAAACGATATTCGCATGAACGTCGAATAATTCATGGTCACATTGGTGATCAGTCCTTTATAATAAAGATTTAAAAATAACTTTTATTACAACATCCCTCTTTTCGCGACCTTTGTTAAAAATGAAAACATTAAAAGTGAAATACGGATTCAGTGCTGCAGTAATAGACGACGCAAACTCAAAATAGCTTCTACCTAGGAGCAAAATACTATTTTCATTTGCATCCTTCAGCCTGAGGCTTTTACGAATAGTTGATTCGTCCAAAGCCCGCCCTGGGGTGAACCGGTGAGGTCTAAGGTTTAGGTCAGTAAAGGAAATACGATGCAAAGCCTTAAAATGTCGAAGAGTCAGTGAAGTTGATGTAGATACACAGGCTAATTTACAAGTCTACTAGCTGTGACTCTCCGTTCAAATTGACTTTTGCCCTAGTTGAACTTTCCATAAGCATGTTTTAGGTTAAAATTAAATTGGATAAATTACTGATTCAAATAATACCATACTTATCCATAATCAATCAATCAATCTGTCAAATTTAATAATAAAAGATAGCCATAACATACTAATTATCCTGCATCTTCTCCACAGTATTACCATTTCATACAGTAGGGCATCGCTTTTGACGTGGGGCAATGCCGCCGCCCGCGTATGTATCTACGCAATCGTTCGCCGATATGCAATGGTTGTCACAAAATTCGAAATCAAATAATCGTTAATATTTTTATAACATAATAACTTATTATCAAGAATAAACTATATACATATTTTCAAATGTTGCACTGCTAAATTAACGTGAAGGTTTATTTTTAGATTTCAATTTTATATTATCAAAACAATATATTGAATTCGCATTCGGATTGCTTAAACAATGAAAAAAAAGAAACAAGCCAAAATAAGCTAAATCTTAAATATAAACCCTAAAAAATAGGTGAATATAAAACCTCCTCTTTTTCTGTTGGTTTAAATAAATCATAACAGTTGGATATTAGACAAATACCTACTCCGTCTGTGTCCGACGTCCCAACTACTCCAATAAGTTGTAAACATAATGATTATACTTTGCGCAAGAGCTTGCGCCGCGAAGAATACATACACTTACCTACACTAGAAAAACCCGCTAGGTTGGAGTTAGAGTTACGAAGTAACTATTTAGTAAGGAGAGCCCGTTGTGCAACTGTGATACAGATGCTATCGATACCATCTTACATCTAATAACAGAATGCCCAATAAACACCAAGGCGAAACAAAAACTAGAGCAAAAGTTAGATAGTCTCGTTAACGAAAATTCGATTCAATTTATAATTGAGAATAAAAAACACAGAAATAGCCTAATAAAATATATGGAGGCTGTTGTAGATATACGAAATAAAAACATGTGAAAATTGTAGTGTTTGTGATGAATTAGAATTTGATATTTGTAATTGTATTAGTTAATAGTTATGGTTGTAAAAACGTTCATTATTAATCAATGAGAAGTTGGCAAAATAAATAAAAGAAAAAGAAAAAAGAAACTATTTAGTCATCTAAATCTATGAAATTTTAAATTCTTGTTGTGTTTCGACGTCGACTTACAACGTATACAGAACAACGTGTATGCACCATTATATTCAATAGGAATCACTGAACGTAAATTCAAAAAACGTTTAAAATACGCAGTACGCGCACGTGGCTGCACTTCACGGTAGCTACCACAAACTGCGCTTGTTTGTGGTATACTCGCCGCAGCGCCCGCGTCCCCTCGGGTTCCCCTCCCTTGCTCTGCGAAAGTACCTTCGATGCGCAACTGTATGCTTGCTAAACTGTGATCTTCTCTGAACAATGACGATATCGAGTCCACATCATTTTCAAATTTTGATTAAAAGCTGGACTCTGAAAAGATATTTTTATTTTTATACATAAAAAAAACGTAACAAATCATTGATATAGAATTCACGTGGGGCATCCATAAAGTTATTTATTGAACTCGTATTCACTTTATGGGAAAATCGGAAACGAAAGTACTGTTATTTGAAATATGTGTTAAAGAACTCATGTCCGTGACTCCAGCGGGATAACCCCTTCAGATCGGCTTCAAATTTCGCCATGATTTAGTTGATATTATGTTTAAATTTGTTAGCAAATATCAAAATTTGTTGACCAATAGTTATCGAGATATCCCATGTTAAAGGGTATCCCGCTGGGGTCACGCTCGTCAAAACTATTTGACCTAAAACGAGCAGGAACGAGACACGCTACTGATATAGTTTTTGTGCTAAGATTTTGTTGATTCAATTATGAATCCATCAGTGAAAATTCCAGGATTCTACCTTCTGTAGTTACCGAGTAATCAAATACCTACTTTTCGTCAAAATTCCTCCGAAAAGTAAGTTCTAGTTGAAGTGTAAGACAAAAGGCTACATTCATGAAATCCAGGGAAGATTTTGTTGACTCTGAGAGAAAATTTGTTAGACAAAACCGAGAACTCTAGCTACAGTACATCCTGAGATATAACGCTAATATGGTTATCCCGCTGGGGTCACGGTGTTGATACCTAAACATGGTTTTTCCACAGGAATGGAGCAAGTAGCGAGTTTATGACTGTAGCCAAGATTTTGTGGGTGTAAAAATCTAACCAGTTTCTACTTTTCAGTTTCCTAGGTACAGTATTTTAGGAGAAATTAAAATTTATAACTTTTTCATACTAAAAGTACGCGTATAAGCCGACAAAATTAAGTTGGTTCTTTAAAAAGACCAAAATGGTGGCCAATTTTAGTTTCATCGAAATCGGCCCTTAAACAAAAAAAATTGGCCGCCATATTGGCCTTTTAAGGAACCAACTTAATTTTGTCGGCTTATACGCGTACTTTTAGTATGAAAAAGTTATAAATTTTAATTTCCTCTAAAATACTGTACCTAGGAAACTGAAAAGTAGAAACTGGTTAGATTTTTACACCCACAAAATCTTGGCTATAGTCATAAACTCGCTACTTGCTCCATTCCTGTGGAAAAACCATGTTTAGGTATCAACACCGTGACCCCAGCGGGATAACCATATTAGCGTTATATCTCAGGATGTACTGTAGCTAGAGTTCTCGGTTTTGTCTAACAAATTTTCTCTCAGAGTCAACAAAATCTTCCCTGGATTTCATGAATGTAGCCTTTTGTCTTACACCTCAACTAGAACTTACTTTTCGGAGGAATTTTGACGAAAAGTAGGTATTTGATTACTCGGTAACTACAGAAGGTAGAATCCTGGAATTTTCACTGATGGATTCATAATTGAATCAACAAAATCTTAGCACAAAAACTATATCAGTAGCGTGTCTCGTTCCTGCTCGTTTTAGATCAAATAGTTTTGACGAGCGTGACCCCAGCGGGATACCCTTTAACATGGGATATCTCGATAACTATTGGTCAACAAATTTTGATATTTGCTAACAAATTTAAACATAATATCAACTAAATCATGGCGAAATTTGAAGCCGATCTGAAGGGGTTATCCCGCTGGGGTCTCGGACATAAAGAACTCTATTATCGTGTTCTTACGTAGAGTACTTACGTACCTATCAAAATTTTATCATTTCTATAACCTTTCATTATGGGCGTAAAAGCGCCAACGTAAATGTGGTGAAAATACGTGTCAGTGACGCGATTACGAAGAAAACCTATTGTGTAAAAATTTGCTTAAATAAATCATTTACCTTTTTAATTGAAAAAAAAAAAAAACTTTTTATTGCTGCGTCTCCCTATAGCCTTCATTGGTTATAAGGTATCTGAATCCATCTGTTTTTTCTACCTAATTGCAATGTCTGCCCGAGGTAGACGTACTCCTTCACAACTTCAAGAGGTATACCGCAGACACTAAGCAGGTTCCTGAGTAAAGCGAGTGTTATGATAAAGCGTATAGTTTAATTTAAAACAAACTGAAGCATACGGAGAACTTTATAGCAATTTAACAACTCGTGCACTTGTCGTCTTAACGATGGCTACCTATATATATAACTTTATTACCTTCCTAGTCTTAGTAGAGTCGAAAGAACCCACTTTAAAATTAAAGTTACCTATAACTAAATAATTGGATTAAGTTTTTACACTTTTGCTTGTGTGTTTATTTAGTTCTTATTTCTTGAATCATCAGGCGTAAGAACCATAAGTTAACTAGTTTTAACACTGAGGATTATCTCAAATAAATGTTGTTATAAGTGTACCTAAACACGATTAGTACATAGGCAGGACAGGATTTCTTATTCTCTTAACATATAAACCTAAACCAAACAAAGTTTCGCCTACTGCTATAATAGTGAATTCGTCGAACAAATGACTGCTGTACATAATGCAATTTCTTCTCACTCAGCTATATAGTGGCAGTGCACGTACAGTAGTGGAATTTAAATGAACACTATTAGGAATGACGACGAAGCTCGTAACGATTTCCGACTTCGAACCAACTATCTATTACGTAATTGGGCTGATAAATAGAAATAGATTTGTCTGGTAAATCCGGAGACCTGTTTTAATTGAAAAGTATTAAGCGCAACTGTATTATATGTATTACGATCTGCAGATCCATAAAGGCCTTTATGTATAGCAGGTATCGATATTAATGAAATATGGGTATGAAATTAAAATATTCATTTAGTAGAAAAACATTTATATACAGTAGTTAATGCATTTTACAAATATACAAAATTAAAATACAGTGCCACAGCAGTAAAGAACTATTCTATTCTAAACGAATTTAAAAAATGTTTTAGTAGTAGTGCTACACTTTAGATTCATTTTAGATAGGTACTTATATAAATTGGGCTTGTATTGCGACGCTCGGTGCTCTATGATTTACACAATTAGTTACAGCACAGTAATGTAAAATAATGTAAAAAAACTCAATTTAATATTAAGAAATTTTTTATTATAATGATTGCCATGCAAAGCAATGCATTACAAATTCCCAGTCGGTAGGTAGGTACAGAAAAGACTTATCATAAAATTTGACGGAATGTACTTAATATTGGCATAAGAATAAATGGTTACCACCAGTGTCATGTTATTCGAAAATTTTATTGTTCGTAGGCATGAATCAGATTTTGAAATAGGGGAAAAGACGTATTATGAATTAAAGTTTGCTCAGTTTCAAGGACAGACGAGACGAGCTTATAGAGAAATGCCAGGCTTTAGCTCCCAAAACATTTTAAATTAAAATTGCATAGACCATTTTTTTTACCTACAAGTTATTTATTAAAAAACTAAGTTTTTTATTCAGCATTAATTTAAAAAGAAGAGTTCACAGTAATACGATAGTATAATGACTTGAAAGCTTAATATGACAAAAGTAGGTATCCTTACCGCCTCAGCACAGTAACTGAAAGCAGAATCTGGCAAAACGTAAATTAACCGTAAATAAAGTTATGCTGGCACTAATAACCGAGCTACAAGGAAATCGAGCATAAATACATTCCCGAAAAAAAACAAAAAAGGTCGTAAATTAAGTAGGATTTAGTCATTGAACAAAACGGCAACGAAACGCCGAAATCTTTTGCGTGAATATAAAATACGAGCTTATTGTTAACGCTGAAAATTTCCCCCGGGATTTGTGTTGTTACGAATTTCGCCGTCGATAATGTCGGTCATGTCTGCAGGAAAACATGAATAATGTTCATCGCTTACGTTTGTTCTAGTGCCATCCATGGTACAAAATAAGTTTTTGTGCTGGCAATATCAAGCAGTCTACAGTATTCCTTACCCCATTTTGAAAAAAAATTTTTTTTCTTGGTATGAAGTAACTCTAGATAGATAACTTATAAAAATTGCTTTATACGTTAAAAAAAAGGCGATTGATTTTCTCTTTCTCAAAAATCTACGTTATTATTTCCATTTTTAAAGGAAGCTGCACAACAATAGCAGTTGAAATAATTAGAGCAGACAAATCAAATACAAGCCGAGTTATTATAAGATTCAAACAAGCATCATTTGAAAGTATCCTTAAGAGATATCGTGTTATTGTTACCTTATTATTCTTTCACAACGGAGTACTTGAAACGATTTTCATTTTCTTTATCAATGCCGTAATGTTTGACTTCCTTTGTAGGAGTTGTAAGTTTGACCGGATAGAGCCCTTTGTCAGCGATTATTAATGCTTCTCGGTTGCAGCGTGCATGGGCGCGATACTAAATTCCATTCGAAGCGAGCATTTGGCAAATTCATGTCAAGCTATACATTGTGTATTTAAAAGTAACGACGTTTGTGAGCTCGGAACAAATGTAATGCTTGTTACAGGCGATATTATGAATTCGTTTGAAATGTTGTTTATTCATGACGTTGTACTGGCTGAAAGAATAAATAGAATAGAAAATAATAGAAAAAATCCTTATTTGGTAATTTATCTTTAAATAGTTATTATTATAAATAATCTTTATTTAACCTTAAAGAGTCTTTGACTTTGATTTAATAACTGACTTAGTCTTTCTTCTACAAAAAACGGGTTTGGGTTTTTTTAATGGTAAAATTTATTGAAGAAAGTAGAGGAAAAGTCTTGTGTGTATTATCAAGTAAACGCTTACGTCGAATTTAAGTAGATACGAGAGGTAAGTGTCTCATCATCATTCATCATTAGCTCATTTTGTGTCCCCACTTCTGAGGCACGAGTCTTCCTTAAGAATGAATAGGGAGAAAGGTCCATAAACCATAACGCGGGCCCGGTGCGGGTTGGTGCACCCGGGATCAACGTGCCTTCCGAGACACAGAGGAGCTCGATATGATTTTGGTTACCCATCCAATGACCGGTATTTGCGAAAGTTGCTTAACATTAGCAATAGCAGACCGGGCGCGTTAACCACTGCGCCATCGAACTCCTCTATAAGTAAGTCACTATAAGTAAGTGTCCAGCTTCAAGCTTTTGTCGTAAACGTAGAATTCGAGATAAAAAAAAAGATTTTGCTATACGGCCACTATTTTACGTGAGATGAAACTTGTGAATCTTGTGAATGTATTGACCCGAGTCACTTCACTGTAGTTTCTTTTCCGAAACATGGAGCTTGTACATTTCAATCTGGAAACAACTTTTCCGGTGGCACGCCAAGCCGCTCAAATGCACAGGTGCTTCACACCCACAGAAAGCCACGAATATATTGCGAAACTTATCCATATTGCGATAGCTTTGCAACTTTGTTTATAGTATTGATGCTGCTGAAACTTTAAGGAGACACAAGCGAAGAAAACCGACGCAAAATAAAACATTTCGTAGCCTTGACAATTGTTTGAACTTTGAGGGAACTGGATGAAAGTCTAGATGTCTTATTAGATGAAATGTTTCTCCGCTGCTGCTGTGTTTGTTTAGTTAAATACAACAATTAACTTCTGCTTAACCTCGAAACTCTATAACTGTTCAAGAAAATGTTGTGCTATATAAAGTATAGGTGCAACTTTCCAGTAATCCTCTATAAACAATGTGTGGTAACATTTGTTTAGGAACGCGCTACCTCCGGGACCTTACAGTTATAGTTGTTGGCGGCTACGCTCTTTGTCAACGTTATTGTCATCTTTATCAGCGTCATAGGACCAGAGTTGGTGTTAACTTACTGTGTTGGTTCTCACCACCGAAACTGAATGAACTTAACACACAATATACTTTCAAACATTATAATATTGTCTCGTAAAATCTTTGCCATTTTTATTTAAGACTAACTTTTGTTCGCAGCTTTGCTCACATGGGTAACACGACTTGTAATTGTTTTTATAAAAGCCAAACTTATTAAAGGTATACAACTTATAGGAAATACTGTAGGGTTAAAGGATATATTTAGAGATAATCCTGAAACACTTCATATCTTCTAACCGGGCCAAATACCTTTATATAAATTTAAGGATATTTTCATACAAATTTCCACCCTTATTTTACCCCTCTATAACCGAAAACCTCCCCGGTTTTCGAAAAATGCTAGAACACGTCATCTTTATTTTTATTGAAAAATCTATAGATCGATTAAATACTTGTTTTTTTAGTTATTACTTAAAAATTCGCGTTTTCCCCAAAAAAAACTTCTTCCCCTTTTTACTATTTTAAAGGAAAATAAACAAAATTCCTGAGACGTCATTTTTTATTTATTTTAAAAAGCCAAATACCAATTTTCATGTATTTTACCTCAAAACTGACGGACATTCATATAAACTTTCACCCCCACTTTGGCCCCCAGGGTGTAATTTCCGTAAAATCCTTTCTTAGTGGCTGGTTACGTCATTCAATTAACCTACAGTCCAAATTTCATCTAATTAGCTTCAAAGGTTTCGGCTCGGCGATGATGAATCAGTCAGTCAGGTCAAGTCAATATTAGTATATAGATAATAATTATATAATAATAATGCGTATTAAGAGCTGTTACAGATTTTGGTATCCCAAACTAATTTCAAAGTTCAATATTTTTCGAACCATTTCTGCTGAAACTTTCTACACTTATGACATATACAAAGATCTAGAAAGTATTTATAGTGTTCTATGAGTACAACACGCTTGCCATCTTATTGAATATTACTACTTGATGCTGTTTTGCTATGCTAACGTAGTCCGGACACGTTATTATGTTAAGTGAGACATTTCGATACATATTCAGTGGGGGCATTAGCGTCGTCGCGACACTTCGCCCGCTCACGCGCACCGCCGATGAAGTCTGGCTAATGTTTGCGGGATAATTTCGTTATAGAAATTTGCTGAATCACGTTTCAAATAGTGGGTGGGACATCTGCTGCTTGTGGCTGTCTAACATTAGTGAGATTAGTCGTCAATGACGGCAAACACTTAGTTTAAGTCCATTCCATTAATCATTAAGTGCTAAGTATTTATTTTTTAAATTGGATTTATTTAGCTGATATGGTTGGAGTTAATTTACATCGCTTCGTTGGCTGAGTGTTAAATAAATAAATAATAATAAATAAAGTTTCCTACACTCACACCAATTATCTAACCCAAGAGAAGCTTCCTTATGAAACTCGTTAAAATGGTTACTAGACAACGGATAAACATACTTAAAATACTAAAAAACATACTTATTATACATAGAAAACACCCAAACCCGAGACAATTTAGAAAAACAATAATTTCTAAATTGACCCGACCTGGGATCGAACATAAGCACTCGGCCTGGTATCTAGAGATCCTGGGTTAAATTCCCAGGTTAAGTTAAGTGTGTGTTCGGATTTTCCAACTGCATTGGACCCACCAGCGCCGCTGGCAAGCATTTATATCCTGTACAATGACTTGATTTCTATGACGGAAGCCAGTGCTCAGCAGTGGCGCGGTATATAAACTTAAAATACTACTTCATCATCATCAGCCTATATAGGTACTAGATCACCGCTGGGCAAAGGAATCCAGTGAGCATGGATCGTGGCTACTCTCATCCAGCTCTTCTTGCCTTACTGTCATCATCACTGTGCATGTCATTGACACTAAATATAAATTTTACGTGGTCGGGTATTTTTTTTAATATAATATTATGCGGAGCTTATTTGTGTTTTGCTATGTTTATAAATACTAACATAACATGTAAAACAAAACAAAGTAACAAGAATGAACAAAAAAAACTCTTAATAAAGCTACTGCCTAAGGTGGGACTCGACCTATCACTTTAAATATTTCTACTTTGAGTTCGAGGAGGGCTAATTATTTTTTTATAAATAAAAAAAAAATTACTTGCTAGCGTACTTATGTAGGTTATATCTAGTATAAAGATCAACAGTACAATAAGCACGGCAACCCATAGTTACGGAGATTTCGTGATTAATCAGTCAGTGAGTGATTTCGCTCCTACATTTTAATTAAAAAAATCCCCTTTCATGAACTACTCTGAGAGAAACCCATCAAGTGGGTTCTTTAGAATGTAAAGTTATAATTAGTCGCTGCTTTTAAACGTTAATTGCTTTATAAATGTTTATATAATTTTTAACGCAAATTTTGTTGCGAACAAATTACAAAAACACAAATGTTGAAACCCTGCTCGTGGATTTTTTTTTTTCAACATTTGTGTTTTTGTTAATTGCTTTTTCAAAGTACGTGTTATATAAGCTCTGTCTCAGCTCCGCACCGCTCATAATACAACTACCTATTACTATTACGATGATAAAAAATCACTGATATTGTGGCGCACTCACTAGCTGCAATGCAATTAGATTTGGTGGCGAATATATTACGGCGTTTGTGTTGCGAGCGATCCGAGCGATCCGAGCGATCTGAGCGGTCCGAGCGCGTCATTATGCTAATCGGGACATGCGAGGACGCGTTACCGCGCCACAAAGCTTCGCCCATTGAACCGTTAAGTGTCGTCGTCTCTGTGGTAACTTCATGACACTAGTCCTTTGCGGAATATATCAACCTTAAGTGGTCTCCGTTATGATGATTGTACGTAAAACGGTTACGAAAGTGAAGATGATTTCTAACTGCTAATTGTTGTAATTTAAAGTTTTAGCTGCTGTACGCGAGGGGGCTACAAATCGTAGCGTATGGTCTTCGATTGTATACAAGCGTATGGTGTTCAACTTAAATATATATTCACGCGGGAGATAAGATATTTTGGTATATTTTTAGTACACTAATGAGGCCTACAAAATATTCTCTTTGCATCTAGCATAGAGCTAGTTTGCTTAACATTTTTTTCTTAACTAATTTGTGATTTGTATGAGGAGGTCTTATACAAAATCATATATGGAACCTTTATTTAATAAATGCACATACAGGTCAAAAAATACCAGAATTGGGATGATGTTAATCCAGTCATTTTGTTCGGGTGGCATTTTAAGCTATATTGGTTTGGTAAAAAAGAAACTAGGTAGTTCATTCAACCTTGCGGTTGGTCATACAATCAGAAAGTGATTATTATATTTCTGTAGTTAGTAATAACCATACACGATTCTAGACTTACGAGGCTGTAAGTTCCGCTTGTCTTATATTTTCCTTTTTTTTTTTTATGTTAAAAGGAGGCAAACGAGCAGGCGGGTCACCTGATGGAAAGTAATCACCGCCGCCCATAGACACCCGCAAAACCAAAGTTATCGCAGATGCGTTGCCAACCTTGGAAAGGAGTTGGATCTTGAGGAAGGAGTAGGAATTGGGAGGGGGGAGGGGTGAGAGATGGGCCTCCGGTACTTTCACTCACCGGACGAAACACAACAGCAACGCCGTTGTTTCACGCCGATATTCTGTGAAAGGGTGGTGTTACGCCGGGCGAGCCGGCCCATTTCGTGCTGCAACGCAACGTGGCTCTACCTTCGTTTATTTAGAATTTTCCAGCAACTTTTTCAGTTGTTATATTACATATGAACTGAAATAGTTTTACTTTCGTGATTTATGTTTAGTTAGAAGCATGTAAGGTAAACAAGCATACTGTCCTAACATCACTGGCATACTATAATAACATGGCACAATATTAAATTTTCATAATTTCGTTTCATATTCATATTTTCATATTTCGGTGATTGCTTCCCATCAGGTGACCCGCCTGCTCGTTTGCCACCTTCTAATATAAAAAAAAATATAATTATTTATCTTATGTAATTATTACTAAACCTAAAACCCAAAACTTTTAGACCTCATTAAATGAAAATTCTTTTCTCGTAAAACCTTTATGCAAAAATAATACAAACACCGCTACGAGTATATACTTAACTATTTTGGTTTGCCTAACTGTTCTACTTCATATAGTTTAGTTTTAAATAGATTAGTTTAATTTAAGGTAGCGGGGAAGAGTTGGATGAGGAAGGAACAAGATCGAAGGAAATGGAGTGCATTAGAAGAGACCTTCACTCAACATTGGATGGATAACAGTTGGGAAAGAAGAAGAAGAAGTTTAGTTTTAATAAGAATCAAATTCAAAGCGTCGGTGGCCAAACGGATAGATGCTCAGGTTGAATGCGCGAAATCGCGGTTCATTCACTACAACTTAGTTTAACGGAAACTACTGACGTGAACCCATACCTAAAAACAAGCGTATTAAGATTTCTACCTGGTTTAAAAGGACTATTAATAATGTGTTAATATCGCTTTAATAACAATATTTAAAAAAATATTTGCCTTTAAGACGTTACGGCCACTTTTAACTATAACGCCATATTTAACTAAACCATAACATGTCAGGTGTTCATTAGGTGACGTAAAAATGCTAAATTACTTCATTCAGATAGTTTGTTGAGCATAATTTGATTTTCTATCTCTAATTACTAGATATGTTTTTTTTTTCATTGGCGGCTCTAGTGTGCGGCGTAAACGCTCTTAACGTTACTTTGGCTAAGCCTACTGGTGACAGACGGACTGACGGACAGCGGAATCTTAGAAATAGGGTACCCTTTGGGTACGGAACCCTAAAAAAAGACAATATTTTAAATAGTTATTGCATTTTGATCAACATAACTTTGAAGTTAAGACAAAAAGGTTTATAACTCAGTGCCTGCAGGCGACCCACAGCCTCTGTTAGTCTGCTATAACGATAACAATTGATTTAGTGAGTATTTATTGTGAAACACGCAAACAGCATTTAAAATTGCTTACGAAAAACAAATACTCGTATATTATTAAAAATTGCCGCACAATTAGCAGCTCAAAATGGAACGTCTTCTTGCAGTTTTTACGAATTTTTATGCCTAAACCCTTCCATTCGTCATAAATCAATCTACCTATCATAATAACTCAAAACTGACATCCTAATTAACAAATCATTCTCAGCTTCTCTGTTTGCGGCTTTCGAATCAAAACGCTTATTTTAAATGGGCAGATATAAAAAAAAATGTGTAAAAAAGATGCTTAGGTGAAACATTACAGTCCTCAGGACGGAGGCCGCGGCTCTAATGCTGACGAATGGCACAGGTAAATCATGCGTCCAACATTTTTCGCTCTGTTAATCTCTCGGAAAAGTTTTATAGCGGTTCCATTTCATTATTCAGACGGGGCAAAGGTAAACAAACTCGATAATGATGATTATTTTCCATAAATTCGTTTCAATTTCATTAATCTGATGTTAATTAAATTCAGTTGTGGCCGCGATCAAACTCTCAATTGCCAACGAATTCAATTTAATGACCATTGGACATCGTAATGAATACTGCTAATGGCAGTAGAGCTTTTAAACAGCATTGTGGTCTAGTAGTTAAGACCACCGCACTGTGGGACAGCCATAGGTCATAAATCGTTAAAACCTACCCTCTAGTTTTACATATTTTTACTTGGCATTACATTGGATAGTTGATGTACCTTCTAAAACTACAAATAGGTCAGTAATTAGAATGTACTTTCGTTATCTTTTGTGCATTCAAAGTGAGCGCATCGCAATACGTAATCATTATTGTTATCAGTGAGTTACTAAAAAGCGTGACCTCCTTTATTATCATTTCTAGACCATTTTGTGATGTGAGTGTTTTTTTTGCAATGGATATCCAAGAACAGGGTATGTACTAATTATTCTTATATTTTTTGTTATATATAATTGAATATTTTATTTACTAAGCATGTGCTACGAGGCGACTTTTATTTAAGTTTTTTTTTTTATATTTCTAAAGTTTGAGTTAACTTTCAAATAACTTCCCACGCGTTCCCACTATTGAGGTATACCTACTGAAATAAAATCTTTAGACTTTCTAAAACTCGGGAAAGTTAAAATTGCACTGGTTTAGACCCGGAGATCTCAGGGTTTGATTCCTAGCAAGGGGTACATGGTTTGGTTAGTGTCTTAAGTCCGCCTGGCTAGCAGCCACCATCTTATCTACATATGCCGCCATAACATCAATTTTAGTAGCGTTGTTGTGTTCCAACAGTTAGAAATAACAGCCGGTTCCTTATTGGCTAAGGATCCCGGGTGAAGTGCGTTTCCACCTTCCGACCTTTACATCACTTAACATCAGGTGAAACGAGGGATTTGTTAGATGACTTTCCGGGCCAAACGCAAAGAGCCGTGAGAAATTAAGTAAAAAAAGACCGAATCATAGTTTTTTATAACCACTGCACTGTCCACCGTCACTATATTAACTGCAAATCCATTCCAAACTTTTAATATTTGTTAAACTGCTAACGATTAGCATGCTATGTACAAATTAATTTATTACATGAACTAACGCATTTAAATTTAAGTTACTATTCCATGTGCATTGTTCACATAACACATTACAATGCCAGCCAATTATATGTAGATACATTGCTTCCGATACAACCCACCTCAACTCTGAGACACCTATGTTATTTAGTGAAGATCAGATACGAGATCGTGAATGGAGTCCAATTATCTATATACATGCTGGAATACTAATCTGTCATTATACAGATTATACTACAATATAATCAGCGCTCATTGATTAGTCACACAAACTATCTTACTTTGCAAATTTCGAAAGCGTAAGCGTTAGTTAGCGTTAGCGTTAGTTAGCGTTAGCGTTAGCGTAAAGCAAAGACACAACCTAAGTTATTTAACTTTGTTGATGTGCTATTTTCTATTAAACACTTATGAATATAAATTCAGGTTGCATATTATCATTACCTATATACGTCCTTTTTAAATTGATGAAGGTAACGGATGAAATAAACATACAACCGAAACGACTCGAATATAATACAGAGCAGGGGTGGGCAAGTCGGGGGGTTTTAAGTAGGGTCCTGATACTGTTGAAAAATGTTATCGAGGTCCAGAAAAAAAACTGATACTTAACTGAAATAAAAAAGTACTATATTTTTATTGTTCTTTCTACTTAGCTTTTAGCAGAATTAATATAGGACTAGTTATATGAAAATTAGCTCTGCCATTGCCGGTCCCAAGCCCGGATGAAAAAAGAGGAGGGTTTGCCTGGAGAAGAACTACCCTGCTGTAAAAGTTTCAACGCCGAGCCTCAGGCGGCGGTTAACTAACCTGACTTTACACGCATCCTTGCGTGGTTTGGCTCACAATAGCCGTGAGGTCCTAAATTACCTCTAAAAGATTGCCGTGGAAGGAAGTGGGTGCCCACCACGCGTACATACCCAAGAAAACCCCTCAATGGAAAGTACAAATAAGAGAGCGATATCAGTGGACGACCCGACTAACAATCGGCGCCATTTGGTTACCGGGCCGGATGGTGTGAAATTGGCTACCGAAGCTGCTTCTGAGACGGACCACCGGGTCTCAGTTAGTGGGAATACTACTGGTGGATCTAAAAAGTATATCTCAATCCGTGATCAACGACGGATTGCAACATGGAATGTCCGCGGACTACTGGCTCCGGGTAAATTGGACATTGTGGAAAAAGAAGCCGACGCGCACAAATTGACCTTATTGGGAATAACTGAGACGCATATGAGAGGCCAAGGGCACCAAAAAACCTCTAACGGGAACACCTTATACTTCTCAGGCCCCACTGACACCAGCACAAATGGAGTTGCTATATGGGTGACACAACACCTGAACAACCATGTGATAGGCTACAATCCGGTTAGTGACAGAATTATGACTCTCAGACTGAACACACGCCCCTGTACTTTAAACATCGTCGTAGTATACGCCCCAACATCAGCTGCGAAGAATGATGTCATAGATGACTTTTACACCTTGCTGGAATCAACACTTTCCAAAATACCAAATCGAGAGATAACTTTAATGATTGGTGACTGGAACGCAAAAGTGGGCAGCACAACCTTGGACGATCACATAAGAGATACGGTTGGGAAATATGGGCTTGGTGATAGAAACGAGCGGGGAGCGAGATTGCTGGAGTTCTGTATTGACAGAAATATGACGTTAATGAACACCTGCTTTCAACATCATTCAAGACGTCTTTATACATGGAAGTCGCCTGGGGACCGATATCGCAATCAAATTGATTACGTCATTATCAATAACCGTTGGAGAAGCTCGATTTCCAACGTGAAAACATACCCTGGCGCAGATTGCGGATCCGACCATTGTCTCCTTGTAACCAAATTTGCTCTACGTCTAAAAGCAGTTAAGAAAGGCCCGCCGTTAAGACCACGTACTCTAGAACCGTCCGAAAAGGCAGCATTTTGTAAAGATTTCAGTAACGCAATAATGAAACAACCCCCACCCGCAAACGCGAATGTAAATGATCAGTGGAATCATCTTAAAGACCTCATATGGAAGACAGTTGATAAAGTCACGAAAGGAAAGCGGAAAGATCTGAAAATGTCAGGATTAACCAACCAAGAAGATCGTGATACATATTCGGAGCTGAGCAGAATAATACAACAACTATGCCGTCGCGACAAAAACAACTTTGTTGAGAACATCTGCCAGGAAATTGAAGACCATGCGCTGAAAATACAAAGTTCAGATATTTTTAAGAAAGTCAAGCTCCTCTCGAAAAAGAACAAACCTAAAGCGTGGGTGGTTGAAGACGAGAATGGAGCCCGACTTCAAGATTTGGATGCTATTGCAGAAAGATGGCGCAAATACTGCGAGGATCTCTACAAGAATCCTTACGCTTTTGCACAGCCGTGCGGACCAATGGCATGGGACAACATAATCCTAGAACCTCCCATACTTTTATCCGAAGTTACAGCCGCAATCTCTGCGCTCAAAGACAGAAAAGCGCCCGGGCCGGACCAGTTAACAGCTGAGATTATAAAGGCAATGGGAGCGGCTGGAGCAAGTGCGATACACAAAATATGCGACAGTATCTGGCATACCGGTGAGTGGCCTGGCGACTGGGCGAAATCAATCATTCTTCCTCTACACAAAAAAGGCTCAACTCTGAAATGTGAAAACTACAGAACGCTAGCCCTTGTATCACATGCCAGTAAGGTTTTGTTACACATCATCAACAACAGAATTCGATATTTTCTTGACTGGCAAATACCGCAGGAACAGGCTGGTTTCGTCAAAGGCAAGGGGACTCGCGAACAAATCTTAAATATCCGCCAACTGATCGAAAAGTCCTACGAATTTAACACTCCTGTGATCTTGCGTTTTATTGATTACAGCAAAGCCTTTGACTGTGTAATTTGGTCAACCCTGTGGAAAGTACTAAAAGAACTTGGAGTACCTAATCATCTAGTGGCACTGATTCAATCACTCTACCGTAACAATCAGGGTGTTGTAAAGGTCGATAGAGGATCTTCGGAACCTTTCATGTTTGGAAAAGGTGTAAGGCAGGGTTGCATCCTGTCCCCCATTCTGTTCAACGTATACGGAGAATGCATCATCAGGCGAACTTTTGAAAACTGGGAGGGTGGCGTCACCATAGGTGGCACTAAAATTACAAATCTCCGATACGCCGATGATACGACCCTTTTGGCTTCAAATGAAGCTGAAATGATAAACCTCCTTGACAGAATGGAAAGAATTAGTGAGGAGCTGGGGCTGAAAATCAACCACTCCAAAACAAAGCTTATGGTAGTAGATCGTACCAACTCACTCCAAATGACGGGTGCCTTACCCCTCGAAAAGGTAGACGAATTTATTTACTTGGGCGCTACAATCAGCAACTCGGGCTCTTGTGAAAAAGATGTCAGGAGGCGTATCGGTATGGCCAAGAGTGCAATGTCCCAACTGCAGAGAATATGGAGAGACCGGAACATATCTCGCAAGACAAAGATAAAACTGGTTAACTCTCTAGTGTTTTCCATCTTCAGCTACGGTTCGGAAAGGTGGACGTTAAAGAAGGCCGACCGAAATCGAATTGACGCTTTTGAGATGTGGTGCTGGAGGAGGATGTTACAAATACCGTGGATTGCTTTCCGAACTAACGAGTCTATCCTTCCAGAGCTCAACATTAAAACCAGGCTATCCACTTCCTGTCTGAAAAAGATTCTGGAATTCTTCGGTCACATCGCCCGAAAAGGTGGACAAAACCTTGAACAACTGATGGTCACTGGCAAGGTCGATGGCAAACGGCCGAGAGGTCGAAGCCCAACTAGGTGGTCTGACCAAATCCGCTCAACGCTGAACACCAAGCTACACGATGCACTCCATGACGCAAAATACATAAATCATTGGAGGGGCATCATCAAAGAAAAATTAACTTCCCGTCGGGGGAATCACGACCCTCAGTAATGAGGAGCACGACGCGAGGAGGAGGATATGAAAATACTATTTAAATAATCCTACTAATATTTTAAACGCGAAAGTTTGTAAGTATGGATGGATGTTTGTTACTCTTTCACGTAAAAACTACTGAATGTATTTGGATGAAATTCGGCATACAGATAGTTTATAACCTGGATTAACACATAGAATAGTTTTTATCCCGATATTCCCACGGGAACGGGAACCACGCGGGTGAAACCGCGAGCGGCCGCTAGCGTAGTTATAATTAACAAGATTTGGCGGTCCGAGATTCGACCTTCCGCGGTCCGCCTGTTACCGACTACTGATATAGAGGAAATAAAGGTATACGCTCGTATGTACATAGAGTAGTGGCACCAGTGTTCGACAGGATCGACATTTTTGTCCTTTAACCAGTAAAGTCAGCAACTGATTTTTATATTTAGCAACAAACTTTGGGGGGTTAAAGCAGAGTGAACGAGAGTGCGGCAACAGTGCCGTGACCTTGAATCGACGTACCGAGCTGTACCTACCGGCTAGGGTTGAGTTACACATAGTTAATTTATTATTGTGTGAATTTGGGTGTCTTTTATAATGTAAACTTACCTTGTTATATCTGTCGGCAAAGTAAAAAAGGTCAAACTAGGATTATGGTTGTGTGTGTTGAGACATCTTCCGCCAAGTCGAGCAAAAAGGCGGCACGGCCATACCATCCTTTTCTCGAAACAGTTCAGGCCCTTTTCGACTCCCTATAACTTTGTTGTGGATAAAACTAGAAGCCTGAATTTTTAGTAACCAAGCAGGCATTGTATAAACACGGTATATTTTAAAATTCATTCAATTTGAACCAGTAGTTTAAGAATTATAACTAGTTAAAATTTCTTAATTTTGTCACTGACTGACTGACTGATCATCAAAACTTAAAGGCACTTCTAGCAGACATATAAGATTCAGACTACAATTAGTGTTTTGTGTATAAATCAAGGAAAAACTAAAACATTTTGCAATTATGGTCCAGTTTTCTAGATCACACCAACATGCATAAATAACTTTGTAATTTTATATAAATGTATAGGATTACAAAGTTACATTTGCAGTTAATATACTTAAACTAAACTTTCCTACACTCACACCAATTATCTGGCTCAAGAGAAGCTTCGTTATGAAACTCGTTAGATGGTTACCAGACAACGGATAAACATACTTAAAATACTTAAATATTTATTATACATAGAAAACAACCAGACCCGAGACAATTTAGAAAAACAATAATTTCTAAATTGACCCGACCGGGGATCGAACCCGGGACCTCAGAGATGGCGACACCATGAAAACCGGTGTACAAACCACTCGACCAAGGAGGTCGTCAAAAGGAGGAGGAGGAGGACCAAGGAGGTCGTTAATGATTCTGTGTACCTGTATATGTATAATATAATGGAATAATAGGTGTAGGTGTACCTAGATAGTACCGTAAAGGAAAAAAGTAGGACTATCTACAAAAAGAAATGAGATATCATCAAAAACAAGCTTGTAAAAAAAACCAAGTCTCGCATTTCAGTTCTTCTACCGTAAAAAGTTGTGAGATCCATTTATATGGATCACTAAACAATCTAATTTAATATATTATATATATTACTTGTGAGATACATTGTGTTTTCATGCGATGGCTAAGTCAATCTATTTATTTAAAACATAAAAGATTTTTAATATTGATATGGTCACTATATGATGTTGTTAGGTTAGCTAACTACTTAATAACTTAAGACAGAAGGTCCCTTAAGTAGAGACTGAATAAATTAATCTGCTTGGTATTATATGGATCTCACAACTTTTTACGGTAGAAGAACTGAGTTGCGAGACTTGGTTTTTTTTACAAGTTTGTTTTAGATGGTTTAGATAATTTTCAATTCACAGAAGCCATGAAGTGGTGATTAAGCCAATACCAATCAATTGTAGCGATAACTCGATTTCGATGACAGACCTAAGTGGTACTAACATTGATTGTTGCTACGCGACAACTTAGGTAACATAGCAAGCTTGTTCCATCGTCGGCCTCTTCTTAGCCCTAGGGATTAGAATGAGGCCAAGAGCAAGACCATCTCACAATAAAAAAAAAATAAAAAAAAAGATGGTCGAACTTAGACCAGGGAAGCGAAACCGGGACCTCTGGGCCTAGAACTGGTATGGATTAACCACCAGATCATAGAGACGGTCTTGTTTCAGTTGATACACAATTTAATAATGTCCGTAGGTAATAAGTGATATTACAATCGCAATTCTAAATTTAATTTACATTTATGTAGATGTCGGACGAAGGCAATTTATCGGAGTGCGGTAATGGCTCGCTCATGGGCACAGAACCGAAATAAAAATGGGCAGTATGAATTCGATCATTCATAATTGGAGAGTATGAGAACATAAATGTGATCCTTACAATTTGCTCCATTAAACGGGAAGAGAGACGTTCGAGAATACCTATTGTGAATACACAAATCATTATTAATTTCCTCGAACAATTTATCTTTTGTTGGCAAATAAAGTAATCGTGCAGATTATACTGAAAGCCTCGTAAATAAATACCCAATTTGTTTGGCTTTAAGAAAGCAAAACAAAAGAACAGGTGCGAACTATATCTTCGGGTTAACTTAGTTTAGTTTGGGCACGCGCAACACTACTTAAGTAAAGAGGATAATAAATACGAAAGTCCGAATCGTAATTACACTGGCGTCGTGTGAGGAATACCGGCTGTCGATCAAGTGTGGGGCGATAACACGTTAATCAACCGCGTCCGACGGCGACGCGACGCTCGCCGAGCGCGACCCGCAAAGTGCACTTAACGCGTCAATCACTCGATGGTTCGGAACAGACAGCAAACATTAATATATATAATTTCCTATATAACTAATACTTCCTTGTTTCCAACGACCGACGATTTGGTGAAGATTATGGGTAGCCGCTGGATACGAGCAGCACAGAACCGGTCGTTTCTGAGGCCTTTGTGGACGTCTAACAGCCGAGATGATGATGGTGCAACAATGTTCCACCGCTGGGCAAAAAGTAACTCCATAATTTAAATCAAGTCATCACTTCTCATGATGGTTATGGCCTAATCACCACTTTTACCAAACGCGGGTTGATCACAGACCCAAGATATGCATCGAAAAATATGAAACATACTTTGCCCGACCTGGGAATAGAACCTAAAAGAAATATGATATAGATACAAACGAACCTAATTTCATACTATGATGTCTGTTAGTAAATTAGTGCTACTTAATGTGGGGAGCGTTCGCACCAACATCGGTTCCTATTATCATCGTGCAGCTTGTTTATTTATATGTACTAGTGGTCGCCCAGTATGGATTGTATCCTAAGCCAAACAAATTTAAAAGATAGAATGTGAGTTTGGATTGGCATTGACAGATTTCGGCCGCTCCTCTTCCATTTTTGAAATTTTTGAAAAGAGTATATAATAAGCGTGTGTGTCAAATACGTAGTAGTGTGTGTAATGTTTGTTTTTTTTTCTTTTAGTTGATGGCTTCGTGCGATTAGCACATTTAGCCAGTGTCAAAGTAATTTTTCGTACAAGTAATACATAAATAAACAATATTTCCATAAATGATGATGAATGATATTAGAAATGGAAAGTGAGAAATGATATACCCCCCAACCCCTCGAGTATCTCAGTAAAGATGTGGGGCTTTACTAAGTCCTCACGCGAGCTTCTTGAGAGAATTTGAAAAGTGACGTTGCACTGTTTTGTTTCATTTGCCAACACTTATGCACACTCACGAACACTTAACGGTTAATGATCCACCATTATTTCACATTAATATTCAACATAACACAAATTTTTGAAAATAAGACAAAACCGCAGACATGACGCTTCACTTTCCCGCCAAGAAACAATGTTAGTTTTATTGATTTAATGTAATTTATTTTATTTATTTTATTTTATTAATTAAAAAAAAAAAAATTAACATTCTGTACTCCTTCTATAGATCCTACTAATATTATAAACGCGTAAGTTTGTAAGTATGGATGGATGTTTGTTACACTTTCACGTAAAAACTACTGAATGGATTTGGATGAAATTCGGCACACAGATAGTTTATAACCTGGATTAACACAAAGGATACTTTTTATCCCGATATTCTCACGGGAACGGGAACCACGCGGGCGAAACCGCGAGCGACCGCTAGTAAACTATAAGTATGCGAAATTTCATACTCCTCCGTCCGCGCAACTTTCGTAAAAAGGGTTACAAAGTTTTTGCTTCACGTATTAATATATAAATACTAATCACAGCTGCCGCCGATGTTGGTGCGAGTGCTCCGTCAGACGTGAGCGGGTATGTGCGTGTTTTTGTTTCATTTTGTTTTTGTTTTTATTTTATGATGTCGAGTATTAACTAATTATCCAAGGCATGCAAACCTACGGGGTTTTGCTAAGGATAGATGTGTAATCTAGGTAAAAATTTTTTTTTTTAAACAATAACAAAAAAACCGGACTAACATAAAAAATAACTGCAAAGAGAAAAAACTGAAAAGAAAACAAACAAGCTCTTGATAGTTGTCGCAGGCGGGGATATATAGTTGTTTTAACAGTCGGGTTTTTTTGTTTTATTTTAATAATTTAATTTATTTTAAACTTTTTGCTTTTTTTATTAAGTATATTCCGGCTTTTTTTATAGCCTATGTCACTCCCACAGTCAAAACAAATCTAACGACACCTCATATGTTAAAATCCACCATGCCGTTTGGGCTGTAGGGCGTGCCAATGAAATAGACACACATACATTACATACATACATACATACAGACATACATACATACATACATACATACATATATACATACATACATACATACATACATACATACATACATACATACATACATACACACATACATACATACATACATACATACATACATACATACATACATACATACATACATACATACATACATACAAACATACATATATACATACACTCGAAAAACATAACCCTCCTTCTGACGCAGTCGGGTAAAAAGAAACCCAGAACCATCGGATATCGGCAAACATTACCTTACTAATATTTAATATGCAAATATGTGTTTGTATTGTTTTACATGTCAAAACGGAGCAACGGTTAGAAGCTTTTGCATAGAGATAGGAGGATTCGTGGGCTTCATTTGTCTAACATGTGTCTTTCCTAATTTATTCGGAAAATGTGCCTAATTGGATAAAAAAAATACCGACGATAAATTGTTATAACAATACAATGACAAAAAGAGTAGCTTTTGTGATTACTCGAGTCTCGTGTGTGTGAAATCGTTGGCAGTACGTAGTAACTAATATAAACTCATTTTACGGTTACAACGAGAGTTTATTTTTATATTATGCCATGTTCTCAGAATGTAATGCTAAATCGACAATCTAAACGAAGAAGTTGAAAAAACATTGCGGCAAGATTTACGGAATATTAAATCAGGTCGGCCACACACACTGTTGAACCCAATCAATTACAAGGAGGTCTCTAATGGGAATTTCCCGTGAATTTGAGGAACGAGTAGGAATCGATACACGTGCCTCAAATTCACTCTTCTTTAAATGAGCGCGACAATTTAAGTTACCTAGTTATTTATGTGAAATAACGTAAGCTTATGCGATTATTGAGTGTTCAGAACGAGAGCGCGGGGACACGATCCACTGGATCAATTTTGTACAATACACATTCCTAATGAGAATTTCATCGAATGTTCGAATCGCTTCGTAGCCATGTACGAACGTAGCTACGGCCGGCGTAGATACGTAGCTCGTAGCACGCGCTACGTACGATCGACATAGCGCCATATTGTAGCAATGAAATAGCCTATTCCTTATATTTCTTTTAAGTTCAAAAGTTAATTGCTTTCAGTTCTATTACTGCTGCAGAGTTTTAGGTATTCCTTTTAAATCACGTTTCCAAAAAACTAACAGTATTTTCGTACTCAAACTTCAATCTACACTTGTAAACAAGCTAACTGCTGAGCACAAATGTGCTTGTTACAGTAATACCTAGTGTATAAGTTCATAGCATCGTTCGCGTTCTCGAAAATGTTTTCGCGAATGCAACTACGAACTTATTATCTTACAAATGGGAAAGTACCAAATGCCAGTCAGTGTTTTAGTGCTACTTTTAGATTTTTGTATTTATATTTGAAAAGCCATTGATGATATCGATGAAAATTTATTTTGATTTCATCTGCGAGCACGTCAGTGTTTGGACTGAACTACGCCAAGTGTTGTGAATAGCAGAGCACTTCACTGTCTTGTTTGCTAGGCACGACTGGCACAAAATAAGAAACAAATGCCGGCGCTTGGCCGCAGCTTAGAGCATTTGGTTTAATGCTCTAAGGGCCACAGCCACTCGACACAATACGATTTCGCAATAAAAAGGATAAAAGGAAATCGTACGAAGCGACAGCGGTGTCATTGATGACTCGGTCTATTGAATTGAGTCGCAACGTAAAAATGAAGCGTATGTTTTGAAGAGGTTATGATATTACTACGTAGCGTGCCTTTTGAAGAGATTCGAAGAGATATTATGTGTGTTATATAATAAGTTAAGAAGCTCGATGACGCACGTTTGCGGTTGCAATCTTGAAAGTTTAACAATTAATGCAATGTCGTATTACTGATTGAGTGAACAAATTAAAAATATCTCGAGCTCCACCATACTTCGGAATGCACGTTAAGCCGTTGTTCTCGGTTGATTGCGGTCGTTAAAACCCACCAATCCGCATTAGGCCAGCTAGGTGGGTAATGGCCCAATCTTTCTTCGTGATATTCATAAGGGAACCATAAAGGAAGGCTTGAACCCAACAGTTTTTTTCAATGTTCAAAGGGTGATGATAAATAAACAGCGATGGTAATGCAAGCTCACTAAGATTGTCCATAATAGAGTAATTATTAACGGGATTCTTACCATGTTTATTATTTATGATTACTCCTACGTAATTCCGTGATCATGGCGCATGCAACTGTGCCGAAATATCGGATACTCATAAATAATAAACATGGTAATAATCCCGTTAATAACTACTCTATTGCAAGTGACCATGTGATAGTTTAAATAGTTATATTGTCCATAATACCTACCTAGTGAATGTTTACGTCTTCTTAATTCTTACATATTTTTAAGGGAGCGAGAATCTGAAATCATCAATCAATAGATACACATATTATATTACACGTCCTGACTCAATTACTGACTGACTCATTAACGCCTAGCCATTAATCTTAGAAAGCTGAAAATTTGCACAGAGATTCATGGACAAGAGATAAGACAGGATATTCTGTAGTTCTATTTAAGTATTTTTAAATAAGCACTATCACTATACCTAGTAGCAAATAATTTTAATGAACCACCATTTAGTGTTAGTCTCGCCTACATTCTCTGTGATTATATTAGTGCAGGGTTTTAATTAGAAACATTGTATTTATTTCCAACCCCGGGAATCTCCACTTTATGGCTATATTAGGGGCACAATGAAAGTTTTAAAGGCGCTTCGTTTTGTTATCGGATTTCAAAAGAAACAATATAGACGTATTATTACACTTAAAGCTGTAATGTAATATATATTTTTTTCCTCTGAAATATTGGCTAATGTTCGTTTTACTATTTAATTAAAAATTGTCTGTCAATGAAAAAAACTTGCTTATTTCAACTTACTAGTGGTCGCCCAGTGGTCGAAATTCGACCGTAATTTTATTAAGGCTGCACGGATTGTATCCTAAGCAATGAAAAATTTAAAAAGATAGAATGTGAGCTTGGATTGCTCAGAGTAATAACTTTAGTTAGTGTTCTGAGTTGGATTGGCATTGACAGATTTCGGGCGCTCCTCTCCTCTTCCATTTTTTAAATTTTTGAAAAGAGTATATATGCGTGTGTGTCAAATTCATGGTAGTGTGTGTAATGTTTGTATTATTGATTTAATGTATTTTTATACAATTTTTTAAAAAATATATAAATATTCGGTTAACCTTCTCTATATAAACTATAAGTGTGCGAAATTTCAAACTCCTCTGTCCGCGCCATTTTCGTAAAAAAGGAGTACAAAGTTTTTGCTTCACGTATTAATTATAGATACTGCTTTACCTCAAAACGATGGCTAAAGTTAGACAATGCTTAAAACAGATGCTATAACTTTTTAGCTTATATTTTTAGATAGAGACACAATATTTTAAACATGTATTAAGCCGTTGTTTAACTTTATACACTTTTTTGTAGTACAGGGGGATAATGTTTACATATAGTGAAGCAGTAAAATGTATATTCCCCTGTCCAAATTTACGTTATAAATAACAAACAAAAGCTTTAAGAATTAGGTACTGTAAGGAGGTTATATGCAGCTCATAGTAAAAGTTAGTTTATTGTACTTGTATGTAAGCCTCTTTAGTCTGGATGAATATTTGAGTCATCGAACATGTAAAATTAAAAAGGCTTGCAACGGTTTGACACAGTGGTAGACAGGAGCTAGACAGCCCGGCTAAGAGCCGAGGTGCTCTGAGATCGATCGAATGTAATGTTTTTATTATAATACTCAAAGAAAGTTAAGTGCAACTGTTATTCTTATTTTATATCCTAGTAGGATTCCCTAAGTAGTGGAAACCTTACAGTACTATACAAATCAAGCATTCCACAAAAACTTTCGCTTGCAAAATCACAAAAGAACGATTGTTAATATAAATACTAATGGTAGTGGGAGTGGTTAATCTTCCCCCAGCCCGCCTGTTACCGTATGTCTGTTAATTAATACTTGTACAGCGGTGCCTAACTCTGTAACCAGCCCGTTTGTTACACTAACGAGATACTGGCATCGGGAAAACTTTGCGGGCCGCGCTTGTTTCATGTCTTTTTAGAATTGATGGTATTACTTACTCCTCAATATAATATTGGCTTGGCCGGAGTAAAGCGATGGACGAAGTTAAAGTTAATCCATTCAAAAGTTGACGCCGCTCAAAAGATGATTAAATTGCTAATGAGCTTGATTTTTCATTTGAAATTTTCTTAAGAGCTCTGTTTGCGGGCTCACGGACAGTTTATAAACGGATAAGGACTTTTTAATATTCGCTAATTGAGTCTTTTATTTAATAACTAGCTGTGCTCGCGACTTCGTCCGCGTGGAATAGTGACTTTCGGCAGCATTTTTAATTTTTTAGGCTCTTTTCCCGTTTTTGCAACATTTTTCACTGATGCTTCGCTCCTATTGATCGCAGCGTAATGTTATATAGCCTAAAGCCTTCCTTGATAAATGGACTATCCAACACAAAAAGAATTATTCAATTCGATCCAGTAGTTCTTGAGATTAACGCGTTCAAACAAACAAACAAACAAACAAACAAACAAACAAACAAACAAACAAACAAACAAACAAACAAACTCTTCAGCTTTATATATTAGTATAGATTGTTATTTAATAATTGTTATGGTATTTGCGTTAGATATATACAACGCAATTTATATTATGTTATTATAATTGTGTTTCTTTATTACTTTTTATTTATGTTGAGTAATTGGTTTTAAATGCTTTAAAGGACTCACTGCTGGGCACACACACGTAGAGAAAGTGAGCCATAAGTCATAGTCGATCACGCTAGCCCAGTGCGAGATGTGGACTGTTAACGACAGTCATCTTCCGATAAAAACCGCGACCATGCACGTATCAATTTGTAACCTATATATTTCTCCTCCTTGTCCTCCTCCTTTGATTGAATCTGTACCATGTCAATATTCTTAGAATACTGTATATTGTAATCTTTTAACTCTCCCATGTTACGGTTCGTATTAGCGTCTACCTATTACCAAGTAGTTATTAACGTACCTACTCATCAAGCTACCTTGTGAGACCTAGACTTTGATGAATACACTTAAGCTTCTTCAAAGCTCCTAATGTACGTTATACAGGGCGTCCCACAAAGCCAGACGGAGTAAAAGAATTTTAAATATTAAAGACTAGTTGACCCGGCGGACTTCGTACCGCTATGACAGTTTCTATGACAACAGAACAAACAAATCGTTAAATAGCTAGGAACATTTTGTATTGGAAAATTAAATTGTCGTCTTTAGTATTTTCTGTTATTTATTATGTATGTTTTTCACCTCTTAAACCTTCCCTGAACTTCCACAAATATTTCAAAATCAAAATTAGCCAAATCTGGACCAGCCATTCTCGAGTTTTAGCGAGACAAACGAATAGCAATTGATTTTATATATATAGATAGTTATATATCATCATCATCATCATCATCTCAGCCAAAAAGACGTCCACTGCTGGACAAAGGCCTCCCTCAAGTATAAATCATTTTGAGGGGAATTTGCCATAATCGCCACGCTTGGCAGGCGGGTTGGCGATCGCAGTAAGGTGAGAATAATCACAGAGAGACGCTGCTGCCCATCCTCTGGAATAAACATAGGTGATGATATAATGATGATTATACCTACTGAAAGAAGACTTCATTTTATTATTATAAATATGAAGCATTAACTTTTTAGTAGCAACAGCAGTAGCAGTAACTGCATTTGCAGGATGTGTCTATTTTTTAAATATTATTATCTGATGCAGATAAAAGACATTAATTTTTTTAGTAGGTTTTGCTAAGGGTCACATCTGTCAGATAACAGATAAGTTTCTGTGAATATTTTCGTCATTCTTAGTATATCGGTAATACGAGTCATCATCATTAGCTCATTTTTATGTCCCCACTGCTGGGGCACGAGCCTTGGATGCCTATGGATGGATAGGGAGAACAGGCCATAAACCACCACGCGGGTCCAGTGCGGATTGGTGGTTGGTAACGACTGCTAATGCAACCTGGACCAACGGCTCTACGTGCCTTCCGAAGCACGGAGAAGCTCGAGATGACACATTTTTGGTCACCCATCCAATGACTGGCCTTTTGCGAAAGTTGCTTAAGCTCAGCACTCGCAGACCGGGCGCGTAAACCACTGCGCCATCGAGCTCCTCAATATTACGAGTATATGGACCAATCAGATGGCCAGCGAGAATTTCAGACTTAACACTTTACAAGAACTGTTATGACAGTGTTCAAGAATTATAAACAGAACATAGACGTACTATACTTAATGTTTGCCCTACAGATCAAATATGAGTAAATCAACATGGAGCGAAATATTTAAAAAAGCGCACGAAGGGTTCCGTACCATTATCTATAAAAACGGCAAAAAATCATGTCTGTTGTATGGGAGCCCCACTTAAATATTTAGAGCCCCCCCAAAATATTTATTTTATTTTAATTTAATTATTCATTTTTAAAGTGAATAATATAACTAAATATTTTGTGAATATCTCAAGCGTCTACCTGTTGCCGTTATCAATACCGAGCAAAAACGACCAAAAAAATATCACGTTTGTTGTATGGGAGCCCCCTTAAATATTTATTTTATTCTATTTTTTAGTATTTGTTGTTATAGCGGCATCAGAAATACATCATCTGTGAAAATTTCAAGTGTCTAACTATCACGGTTCGGTAGATACAGCCTGGTGATAGACGGACAGACAAGCACACAGACGGACGGACGGCGGAGTTTTAGTAATACAAAATACAAATACAAATAGTTTATTGTTTATTGTTTAAATATAGCAATACAATTTGTATACATACATACAACAATTGTTTAGAAAATATGTAAAACAGAGGGGTACATTTGCGACGTTACCAACTATTATTTTCTCCCAATGGATCTCATTTTGAGCGTTCGATAATTTTATCATAATTCGCAGTTGGAGTTAGTAACAAGGGACTGATTCTTATTTTACATTTGCGGGGTCAGACTTCTGGTTCACACAGTGATTAAAAAATGCAATTCTACTTATTTGTAAAAATTAAACGAAGTCTTTACTCAGTAAAATGTCCTTTCTGTTGATTTTTAAAGTTTTTTCCCTCCGTTTCAAAGCCGTAGGACACCCTGTACTAATGAGATGCTTCTACGTGCAAGCGCCGAGAGGTCGTGTCGAGATGTAATAGATTTATTATAGTCTTCTTTGTTACTGACAGGTTAACTCCGTTTAGATCAAAAATGAGTTAATTTGAATAATAATAACAATAGAAAATATTTTTCACCTATGTCTATAAAATTTTTATAGGGGCTTTTCAGGTTAGAATTAATCCTAGAAAGTTAACTTAAGAAGTTTAGTATGAACGATAAATCTTAAACTGATGAAAAAAGATTTCAAATTCGTCATAAATTAACTTTATTGAGCACCAACTTTACAGCCAACTAAAGCTGCGCATATAATAAACATGATAAGCTACAAAGAAATATTACTTTGAGAGTACGAAAAATATCGCAAGTAATATCTGCTTTTAAGCTCTGGATCCATTTGGAATATTAATAGATTCCACCGTGCCGTTTGTGCCGCCTGTGCCGATGTCAGCCGGTCCCAAGAACTGTCCAGAGACTTCCTTTCCCCTGGGCAAACTGGAAAATAGCGAAATAGGTCGGCAGATTCCTCTGGTACTTACATCACTAGTTTTCATAAAACTTTTAGGACTTTATCCCTTCATTTTTTTAAGCATAAAAATGATAGGGTTAGCTATCGTGATTATGTGTGATAAAGAAGAAGGAGAAGGAGAAAAACATTTATTGACACTCACACATACACAATTAAGGCCGAATATGCAGGCCTCAACTACTGATGCACTGGTTAATCTTATCTTTAACCATCGTCGGAACACAACAATGCTGTAACAACATTATTATTATGGCGGCAAACTTAGATAAGATAGTGGTATCTGGCCCGGGGCGGACTAAGAGCAAGCCACCAACCAAACCGTTTACATTATGTATCCCCCGCTGGAAATCGAACCCAAAATCAATCTGAGACTGATGGTATAACCACTAGTCAAGAGAGGGTAAAATTGTATAGTTCTAGCACGCTCAGTTCGTTTTTAGTGAAAAACGAACTGAGCGTGCTAGAACTATACAATTTACAGTACAGTGGTACCCACAGACCAAATATGTACCGATGCAATGTTGGCTAACATCCAGTTTTGGAGTTTGCTGCATATGAACTGTTGTCAGAAACAGTATGTTAATAAAAACCAAAACCCAGCGGAACCGTATTTTGCGTAAGCTTAATACACTTTAAACACTTTGGTTTAGTAAGTAAGCAATTAGCAAGTAATTAGCCCTTATACTGTCCCATTGTTACTGACCCTGATAGGTAGGGTATGGCAGCTGGAACTACGGGTCCGGCTGTCTTTTCAAGGGTACCACGGGAGTTCCGGATCCTAGGCCCCCTGCCGGTTATGCCTTCGCGGGCGTCTCCGGCAGGCCCCGGACATGGGTTGGACTCGTGATGGCATGTGGTTAGCTATAGAAGTGGGAATGTTCCTCTGCCTGGTTGGTCTGGCCAGGCTTCCATTTCGTGCATAGCGAGCGGGTCTTAGTAGCGGTCCGGTGGGGGCCTGAAGCGAAAAGATCTGCGGGGTACGTGAGTTACCCTTAGTTGGTGTGGTGCTCGGTGGTTTTCACTGAGTAGTTACTCGAACATCTCCGGCACTAGTCTGGAGAACTAGTAAAGGTGCCCGCTAGATGAAAAGGCCTCCGGTTTAATCAGCCGCGTAGGAATTTGGAATTGATCAGGTGCCTGGATGGGTACCGAGAAGTGAGTGTGCTTACAACTTCGCCACCAAAGAGGACATTTGGTAGTTGGCTTTAGAGCTGACGGCCCAAGCAGTGGAATACTGCGAGTTGTGCTCTTAGTGCAACGAGAAGTGAGCGAGCTTACAGCTCCGGTGACCTATCTGGATATTAGGTAGTGGACTATACGTGTCCACGGGGCGACTAGCTTGAGACACTAGTCTTAAAAGTACTGGATGAAGGATGCGTACCGGCGTGTTCTGATCTGGCGTTATGACCTGACGTAGATGGTCCCTTGTGCTTGCGCAAGGTTATTCTGACACCTACTTTGTAACCGGAAGGTTGGTAGGGGGTGTCAGTATAAACTTTAAAGTAGTGTATAGCGGGTTGTGTCCCATTGTTTGGTCAAAGGCTTCCTTACTTGAAATCAAGTCGTCACTAAAACAGATTATTTTAGTGACGAATTAGATAGATATTGGTTTCTTATACACGCTTGCTAAATGAGAAATGGTGGTCAATTACCGAAGAAAGCACTTGTTAATTGTACAATTGCAACGTGACTGCTCTAGTTGCGGTTAATAAGTTGGTATTACGGACAGAAATCGCTCAATGTATTTTTTTTATTTTTTATTTATTTATGGAACCACAAACAAGTTTACAATGTAGCTTATGGTACACTTAAATATTAGTGCAGTTTATTACTTATCGTAAACTCAACGGCAATGGTTAGATTTTAGTGTTAACTAAAATGAATGGGGACTCAAATTAAACATATGAAATATCGTTTCTTTGAAGCACAAATGTAGGTATGTAAATTATTATATACTAGTGGCCGCTCGCGGTTTCACCCGCGTGGTTCCCGTTCCCGTGGGAATATCGGGATAAAAAGTATTCTATGTGTTATTTCCGGTAATAAACTTTCTGTATGCCGAGTTTCATCCAAATCCATTCAGTAGTTTTTACGTGAAAGAGTAACATACACCCAAACAAACTTTTGCGGTTATAATATTAATAGGATATTTTAATCGCAAATGCACTAAGCGAGCGATCATTGAGCGATTTGTGTCCGTAATACCAATTGTCCAAAGTCGCGTTACAATTGTACAATTAACAACTGGTTGCTTTTTTCGGTAATTGACCACCAATACGCATTTGGCAAGCGTGTTTATGAAACCAATATCTATCTAATTCGTCAGTTACAGTTTATCCTTTTTTTTGGAAAGAGTTTGCTGTTTGCCTGAGACTGCATTACCGGACCGATTCCGATCCGGATTGCGTCACCGGACCTACACACTTTACCCGGACTGAGAATTGAATCCGGAATCTCCGGATATAGATCCGAGCGCTGTACAACTTGCCCACCGAGGCGTAACCAAAAACTTTTTATTCAGAGGAAAAAAAACTCGTAATTGAAATGGATTGTTAAAAGTTGTGTCATCGGCTTATTGTGTATTTGTTTAGAACTGTCTGGCTTTGTAGGCAATTGAAGAGTCAAGCCACGCGTGGCTTGCTTTATATCGGCGGCTCAAAGGTTTGGCAGTGATCCAGTGGCTATAAAGCCTGCGTGCGGCTGCCGGCACACGACACGGCCCGCGGTTTATTTTATAACTTGTTCCATCGACCGCGCAAACCCATTAGCCGCCACTATGGACTCAAGTGCCTGCGATACGTGAAATTTTAAACACTTCCAACTTAATTAGGACCTCGCTGTTTTTAGGCCCAGCCGGGGCGGCCGCTTCATGACTTTGCATACTTCTGAGGAGGGTTAAGTTTTAAAAGTTAACTTTGTGACTGATTGCTGGCATAATGTCGACCCGGAATGATTAAGTAGTTGAACACTTAACTTCGTAATTTTATTCAGATTACAGGATATACATAGTTCGGTTGTTTTTATGTGCAACTCTATTCGGTAAGTAAATGTTTTTTATTTTCCTCCTGAAGTCCTTGTCTACTGAGGAATTAGCTTTCTAATCTCTTGTCGGAACACAAAAATGCTTCTTACATTCTTCTTTACTGGTGGTAGCATACCAGTCAGACTCAAAACAACCTACAATCAACCCAAATACAATATTTGGGAATCAAATTCACGACTGAGACCAGTGGCCAATCACTTGACTAAAGTAGCAGTTCAATTATAAGTATTGTTCGAGCTCGCTAGAGAAGCTCGATCGCGCAGTGGTTAACCAAAAATGTATAATCTTGAGCTTCTCCGTGCTTCAGAAGGCACGTAAAGCCGTAATGGGTCCCGACTGCATTGCAGTCGTTAACAAGCACCAATCCGCAATGGGCGCGCGTGGTGGTTTATGGCCCGTTCTCCCTATCCATCCATAGGAAGGCTCGTGCCCCAGCAGTGGGAACATGAAATGAGCTGATGATTGTTTGTAAATAATAATTAATAGTATTGTTCATAATTCTAAAGCGTAACATCATCTTTCATTAGCATACATATTTTATACGCTATTAAAAGTTGGTCCGGTAAATTTACACAATGTCAATTTGGTATCAGGAAATAAATCACTTACAAGTTCATAATGTGCTAAGTTAGTGCCCCGGGCGCAGGTGGGTGCGGTGGGTCGGCGCTCTCGTGCACTTGCCAGCTCGTTTTGTGGAATTTTGTTTAATTACAAATACAGAAAATAAGCACAATATAGTGCACACTCTGGTGCTTGCTAAATACGAGGTTTCTCCAAAATCGAGCTATGCATCGATAACCGATACACACTTTGTCCGATTTGTGAATTGAAGGAAGCAGCGATTTGCCACTCGGCGACTGAGTGATCTCTAGAGCAATAACGCAATTATTGCTTTAAATTCTGTAGAATGTTGAAAAAGATTTGGACATATTTTTTCCACACTTAAATGTAAAGCACTAAATAATAATAAAAAATATAATAAACTTGTAAATCACTTACAAGTTCATAATGTCTTAAGTTAGTGCCCCGAGCGCAGGTGAGTGCGGTGGCTCGGCGCTCTCATGCGCTTGGCCTGCTCGCTTTGTGGAATTTCAATCAATTACACATACGGATAGTAAGCCCAATGTAGTGCGAGCTGTGGTGCCCGAGACTCATGACTGTGTAAAGTCACTGAATTCTCAATGCAAGGGTACGCAAATTCCGTTCTGGAAAACATAGAAGGACTATTAGAAGAAGTACTATTACTTGCTCTTTTAATGTACTTATTTTATTATGATTTGATTTTATTCGTTGACATTTAATTTTTTATAATATTTTATTTTAGTATTATGTTTAATTGAATTTAATGATTTATATTTTTTAGGATGAATTTTTTTATTATAATTTTATCTGTAATTTCATTAGATATAATTTTCCATATAACTTGCTTGTGTTTTGGGGAAAAATTCTGTAAACTTGCATGAAAATTAAATAAATAAAAAAAATTACAATTTCTACGTTAAAAATAATTGGTAATATGGCCTTTAAACTGTTGAACAAAGGCCGCCATCATTAAATCAAGTTATTGTTACATAAGATGGGTATTCGCTTTATCAGTACGCTTGCCAAATGCTGCTTATGATGATCACAAACCCAGGTTTTGCATCGAAAAATCCAACACACACTTTGCCCAACCTTGGTGGGTATTAAACCCAGGCCCTTTAAAATAGTTATTGCATTTAAATATATTTAAATATATTTAAATATATATAATATATTGATCTCAATTCAGTCCACAATTTAGCGACTAAGTAACTAATAAATGTAAAAAATGGTGCATTTGTATTTAAATGTCAGGCTATGATTCTGCTATCGTTATTTTGTTAACACGTGCACATAATGATGTATGTGTGTAACGGTATATTTAGCGATATCGCTGCCTTCGGTGGTTTTAGCTTGCGGCCATAGTGTTGTCGTTAAACAAGCTGCCTACCGATTAATAGCTGCAACCATAAATATATGAGTTCTACAGCAGCAGCCATGCTGCAACAAATGACTTATAATGTTTACATTTTGCGGTTCCGTAGCCGCTACGTGATTGCATACAAATGCGGCTTGACTGGTGGCTGGCGGTTGTTCAGATTCAAAATGGCTGCGTACGTTAATAGGGATGTTGACAACGCAACGACAATAATTAATTTGAAACATTAAACGTATAAATTAAATTACGTATCAGTTCTTTAAAACGTTAACCACTTTTTTAACCTAAGCATGAATTAAAAAACCGTAAAAAGTCATGAATAAATACTGTATTGACGGAACAAAATAGTGACATTTATTGTTTCCCTTCCCATACAATTTCTATTGAAAAAAATCGTTTAGACAGTTTGTTTATTAACTAACAAATCTCAATTGCACATTGGTGTGGTGTGGTGTGACTGGTCACACTTTTTAACGCGATTGATTAATCACTTTTTAGTTATAAAATTCATGTTTAGTTCAAATAAAAAATAGGTTAATGTTTTACGTGATTTCATATATCTAGACACGTAGTAGCTTGTCAAGCCAAGTTCAAGATGGAACTGGCGAGCAGCACCATGTGTAATATTACCCGAACCATTTGGAGCCACCCCCTCATAACTCAAAAACTATTTCACATAAACATACAAATTTGGCTCATACATTGAGACTTGCGAGATACATATGTTTTCCAAATTTCATAAACACACCTCAAACGGTTATTTAAATATTAACGTCCAAAAATCATTTCATTAACGTCATTTTTATCACTGACTGCATGATCTATAGATATAGATGACCTAGAAAGTTCAAATTTGGCATCCAGATAGGTAGTTGGGCGAATACAAAGGAATAAATCAGAAACTAGTAAATTTTTATCAATTTAATATATTTTTCAATTAATTGATTTTATTAGGAACACTTACTTTAAAGTTGCCTGTAATGTAAGAATCAGCAATCAAAATTGACGACAGCCGGTCTTAATGTGGATTTTAAGGTCTTCACGTGAAAATATAGCGAGTGGAATACCACCCTTATTTTTTTTAAATCCAAACATATCAGTTTTAGTACTTATAACTACTTTTAACTAAGAGTATAGACGACTTACGTATTTACTACGTTATTATTAATTGGGATTTAGTATTAATTATTATTTCATTAATAAGCGCACATCAATAGTGTAATATCATTACCTTTAAATAACTAAATAATACCACAGACCACGGCGCATGGTGCGTTGGCGGGCGGCCGTGGAGGAGCGGGGTGGAGCGGTGTGATAATATTTGTACAAAAATATCCCCTCAAAAACATAAATGTGAAATGAGAGCCAAGTTCAATATTATGATATTTTATGCCTTGGTTGTTGACTTCAACGACAAAAGAAGCGAGATCTAAATGGGTGCCAAGTTCAATGGTCAGTCCTGAAATTTATTTCATCATCATCATCATCATCTCAGCCAAAAGACGTCCACTACTGGACAAAGGCCTCCCCCAAGGATATGAGGGGTATTTGCCGTAATCGCCACGCTTAGCAGGCGGGTTGGCAATCGCAGTAGGTTACACCACCACACAGGGAAAAATATAGGAAATTTATTTATAACAACATAAAATATCATTTCTTCTTTTATCAGATAAGTAATATATCGAAGCCTAAGGTCTAACTTGGCTAGTTTTCATATACGAATTATCTATAGCCTTCGCAAGTTCTAAGCTGTAAGATCTTATTTTATTCTTCCGGAAATTTGGCTGGCTGGTAGAAACTAGCCATCGAACATTGGGCTATTCCATTACTGTTTTAGTAGATACTTAATAATAATTCTTATATGAGAACTAGCCAAGTTAGACCTTAGGCTTCGATATATTGCGACGACCTCCTTGGTCGAGTGGTTTGTACACCGGTTTTCATGGTGTCGCCATCTCTGAGGTCCCGGGTTCGATCCCCGGTCGGGTCAATTTTGAATTATTGTTTTGTCTAAATTGTCTCGGGTTTGAGTGTTTTCTATGTATAATAAGTATGTATTTAAGTATTTTAAGTATGTTTATCCGTTGTCTAGTAACCATTTAACGAGTTTCATAACGAAGCTCGCTAGATAATTGGTGTGAGTGTAGGAAAGTTTATTCATTTATTTATTTATATTACTTATCCTAAGTTATAAGAAGAAATTATATTTTATGTTGTTATAAATAAATTTCAGAACTGACCATTGAACTTGGCACCCATTTAGATCTCACTTCTTTTGTCGTTGAAGTCAACAACCAAGGCATTTATTATTATAATATTGAACTTGGCTCTCATTTTACATTTATGTTTTTGAGGGGATACGTAATGTTGCTGTCCGAGTAGCAGGGCGTCAATAAAATAGACCGACAACATATCAGAAACGTCGGCAGCTGAACGGATAATTGCTCGGGTTGAATGCGAGAAATCGTGGCTAAATCTCCATAACTCCGCAACTACCACAGACCAAATATAGGTCTGTGGCTACTACTAACGTGACCCCATACAAAGCATATCCATCTATTTAAATGGTTTAACAGGGCAGTTATAAATGTGTGAATAGCGCATTCACAAAAGTGTTTTTGATCATCTCCTAAATCGTATCAGTAAAATAAAAAAAAGTTGTTTCGTGTTGTATATTAAAAATAAGATTAAATTCTAAACGGCTGGACTGATTTTGATGATTGTGTGTTTATCATCTAGCACCAAAGTACTCGTCAAAACGGATCAAACGAGTCCGAACTCGATGGGGTTGTGCGTTTAACTGGTAAGTACCAAGTTCCTATGGCCACCTTATCGTTCCATCATTAGACCCTGGTTATCAAGTGGATTCGAGAATGGTTTAGATTTACAATTGGATCCGGTAGGTGGCGCTGCAGTAGGGGTCCATCATGGGATACGAGTGTTCTTAAGCGAACGAAGTCGCGAGCGGGCTACTAGCTTTCTGTATAAATTTAGTATCAATACATGATCTCAGTACAAGATCTCCCGCCCAGAGTAGACTTACGAACCGTTGGCATAGTGACATTCACAAGTGCTACTTGTAGCCTAAACTGAATAATGATTTTGAATTTCGAAATGAGTTTTGAATTTTGAATGAATCTCACAAAATAACATTGCTTAATTATTAAATAATAATATACTGTACACTGTAGAGTACAGTAACACAAAGGCGCCGCGGTATTCCGAGAACCCAAAATTGGAATCAATTAGCTCAAGACCGCAATAAGTGGATGATGTGGAGGGAGGCTCTTGCCCAGCAGTGGTACAGTAAGGGATAATAATAAAAAATAAAACTGTATAGTGTACTTTTGTTGTGGTTTTAAAATTAAGGTTAGAAGTGCAAATAATCGAAGTGATACCTACATTAAGTAAACTAGTTTACCTGTACCTTAGGCATATGTAGTGTAAAGCTACTACTAACATTTTTTGTCAGTTTGGCGTTAACTATTCCACTGAGCTGTGATTATGCTAACTGCGACAAGCGCAGGTGCTAGCGACCCTGTGTGGTTAGCAGCTGATCGTAAATTAAAACCGCCGCGCTGCCAAATTTAAAGTGCTCTAGCATAATTACTAGTGGCCGTGTAAAAAGCCTTTAGACATATAAAAGGCCTTTATGAATATACATTGTGAAAAAGATCATGTATACGTTTTGATATGCCATACGGTTTTCAAAGTTCAAATTTTTAAAAATATTTATTTGTTAATTTTAACTTATATACTTATATAACTCACAGACCTAGACTCGAGTCATCCTTATACTATAGTTATAAATAATTAGTTCAAACAAGCAAATTTATTTGGCAATTGTGATTAATTTAATTAATTTTAATTATCACCGTTCTATAATTTTATTGATTGTCATGACAACAGTTTTAAAAAGAAGTTAAGAAAATTAGTTAAGTAAATTTTCATTTCCCTTTTGGCCAGCAGACTTCGAGTTTCAATACGAGTACGTACGGTTCCGGGGTGAAAATGTGGTGTCCTGTAGAAATATAGTGAACCTTTTAGCGAAATGTAATGGTTAGTTTTAGAAGTCGGCCAAATAGAGAAAACACGCGATCGACAAAAAGGAAAAATAAAGAACTCAGCCTTTTATTCTGTAAAAAGGAAATTGTGACATCGAGCTTTATTCACCACACTTTTCTTCGGTTCTAACTTAACTGGTTAGTTGGACGTCCATATTTTTTTTTACCATAGTCTATAATATAAAGATAATTTCATTAATAGTAGATACCACTTCTTAGTTAGGTACTGAAAATATTTTTTTTATCTTAATGATTATCTACTAAATATTTACAAAGTAAATTAAACTACTTAAAAACTACCTAATACAATTTATAAATAAAATAAAATAATAAAAATAATTAGTATCCCCGATTATTATTATTATTTTTACAATTATTTATTATGAAACGGTTGAATTTCAACCACGGGGCGACCACTAGTCTATATTAATTTATAAAACAATGTTTCTGCCGCTATCCAGAATCAGCTATTGCGGAAACAGAACGTATACATAAAAAAAATAAAAAACGTAGGCAGCTTTGTACTGTGACCAAATAAAAGTTGGGAAAAGTCGTTGGAGCGATAAAAAAATACCAAGCTTTTGTTTAAAATACTCAAAGCATCCACTAATTGAGGCTCACCGTGAGGATTAAGTACACACAGACACAGAGTTTAATTTCCACGGAGATAATAGTCCGCACAATTTTAAGAGATAGAATTTGGCACGAGCTGGATTCCTTAATTACTAGAACTAGTGTGGCGAGCCCAAGAGCGTCTATTCAATAAATCTGGTTAAGAAGCTCGCGCCTCAGTGCGCGGAGCGAGTGGGATTCTTAGCAGGCTGCACGCTCGTAACGGACAAATTTGTTTTCCGAAAATAATTGCATCTTCTAGCTTTTCTATAGCCATGATAGTGCTGCGTAAGGTTATTTTTTATATTTATTTATCTCTGGAATAGAATAAAATACTTTATTGTACACATAAAAAACACATACACGATAACAAAGAATTTAAAATTAAAATTGGAATCGTATAAAGGGCGGCCTTATCACTTAAAGCGATATCTTCCAGGCAACCTAGGGATGGAGAGGATTGATAAGAAAAAAGACGGAGGCGTTGAGAAAAGAGAAAAGAAAAGTGTATCTTTGTTGGTTTTTCTTTGTTTTTGTTGTAACGTCACCGATTAGGCTCCTCCAGAATACCGGCGTTGCAGTCGTTGCAGCGGCCTCATGTCGCTGTAGCACGTGCTGAGGCTGGGGCCTAGTTGGCCACACTTTGTCTTCTGTTTTTGTTTTTTGTTGTGAATGCACATTTGTTTTTTCAATATTTTTTACAGTAATTAATTTTTGTTGTAAGTACTTAGTGTGTGCCAATCAATGTATTTCTTCGTCTTCTTCTTTCTTCTTCTATTGATTTAGTATTAGTAAGTATTATATAAACTTCTTATTGCATGTAACCTTCCTTATGTTCAATTCAACACATGGATCATCATCACTCATCATATATTCATGTTCCCACTGCTGAAGCCTTCTATAGAGAAGGCTTCAGCAGTGGGAACCATCCATAGGGATGCATAGGGAGAACGGGTAATTAGCCACTACGCGAGCCCAGTGCGGATTAGTGTTTGTCAACGATTGCTAATGCAGCCGGGACCAACGGGTTTACGTGCCTTCCGAAGCACGGAGGAGCTCTAGATGACAAATTTTTGGTCACCATCCGATGACCGATCTTTGTAAAAGTAGCTTAACCTTAGCTCTCGCAGACCGGACGCGTTAACCACTGAGCCATCGATGGTTGCTCGGAAGAAATAGCTTGTTTGGCCGCTATTTTTACTACTTCTTGTATTGTCCTCTGTATGCTCATATAAAAGTATTCAGTACAATAAAGAATATTTTCATTTAATTTTATGTCATAAACCGTTCTCTATAGTACAAATAAAAAATGTCAGCGTGATACCACTCACGTTCTGACTGAATAACTGAATGACCAAGTAAGCCTAAAAACTTGGCGGGCAGGTATATATATTTATAAAATATATGTTGTGTACTGTACATACGTACATATATTAAGAGCGTTTACGCCGCACACTAGCGCCACTAATGAAAAAAAAAACATATCTAGTAATTAGAGATAGAAAATCAAATTATGCTCAACAAACTATTTGAATGAAGTAATTTAGCATTTTTACGTCACCTAATAAACACCTCACATGTTATGGTTTAGTTAAATAAGACGTTACGGCCAGTTTTAACTATAACGCCATATTTAACTAAACCATAACATGTCAGGTGCTCATTAGGTGACGTAAAAATGCTAAATTACTTCATTCAGATAGTTTGTTACTAATTACTAGATATGTTTTTTTTAATTGGCGGCGCTAGTGTGCGGCGTAAACGCTCTTTAAGATTATTTTATTAACTATCACATCAATATGGACTTATATGAAATAAATTACTTATTATTATTATATAGGTCCTTTTAAGGTAAACATCCGCTGCCAAAGGATTTAAAAACAATTATCTTGGGATTAAGGGATTCGGTTGATAACGCGGACGATAGTCGCATGCAGTTGTCAATACTTTATAATATAAAGGAAATAGCGCTCAGCTTGAACAACGGTTCAGTGTGTTCATGGCTTTATATCAATGACCTAACTGTGTTTACGCTCTGAGTTAAGCCGTTGTTTTTGTAACGAACTGAATAGGCTCAAATGAAAAATGAAAATTGTTCCGTAGGTTGTGGTATGTGTGGTTGTGATGATAGAGGGTTCCATGGCGATGGTAAATAACGACTGCGTCTCTTTATGTGATGTTGTATATTTACAGTGACTACATTGTGACTGATTTATTATCTAAACCTTACAAGGCTATTTATACAGTATAAACTATGTAGATGTTGGAGGGAGGATGCCGCGTCTTATCTTTATCAGATCTACAAGCGATTAGGAATGCGTTTACAAGCTCTTTAACCATACGTGAGGATAAGAAATTATGTGGCGACCGCAGGCTGCCACAAAAATATCACTTTAAATAACTATAGTATTGGCACTAATGTTCTATTAAAATTTGGCTGGATGACAGGAGGATGAAGTTACAAAGCAGGTAATCTGTTTCAATGGTTGCTAATGTCAAAAATCAGTTGTTGACTCCTATCTATCGTAATTAAAGGAAAAAAGTGTACTATTACCCTACTTGCCTCAGGTGGGTCACCTTAAAATCAGGCTACCGACGCACTATAGAGCCGTTATTGAATTAGCAGACTTAAGACCCGACTGTTTAATTGTAGGAGGTGCAGGCGAAGTGCAAGGATGCAAGCTGAGCGCAGGGGGGCTCCGTGGCGCGCAGGGCGGTGCAGCGTGCACCTGGGCGGCGGCCGGGCGCCCGGGCGGGCCGGGCGGCTGGCGGGCCGGGTCGCCCCACGTGCCCGGGGCTTGCGGGCTCAGTCGCTGCCGAGCCGTCGCCGAAGCGCCGCGCCGGTGCCGCACGAGCGACAGGTGGCGCCGACCGACGACCGAACGCCGACGCCTTGCCCCGCGCGCGCGCTCTCCGAACGCCCGCGCCCGGCAACACAACTCTCATGTTCAAATACAATAAATCATTGTGAGGTGGTCCAGCTTGATAACCGCAAAAATGAGAATCACCAGTTGATCCCAGTGCTCCCGATAAGGATTTTACGATGCTGACACACGTTTTTGGATTATAAATTGAACTGTAATTGTGACACTGTAAGTATTTCGGTAACAAGTTTATAAAGCTCTTTTATTAAGTAAATATTTCTCGTAAGGTGTGTATAAAAAGAGAACGACCCTTTCAGCGTACAGTACTCACTGTGGAAGGGAGCAAATATTTATACATAATTAATTTGGTAGAGAGGAATGAACAATTTCAGTCTTTGAGGACGACTGCACGCGTTCCACTCTTTGTGTTCTTACGAAACATTTATTTAACATATTTCTATAAAACCTCATTTGCGAGTTTTTACGACAATATGTGCGGCCGGTTTAGTCCGGCGTCACCAGGCACCTTCTACGTTTTCCAAGCCTTTATAAATTTTGTTTTAGAGGCCTTAATTTAATCAAGAAAACAAGCAACGCTAAGTTTTACCTTACAGTTAGTCTTTGATTTCATAGCAATCATAAAGTATGGAAAAACTACCTGATACCGGAATCTTGGACAATTGTTGAATCTAAATAAAATAAGATTATTAATTGTTAAGGAAAATTGCTTCAAAAAAACTTAAAAATTGAAAACTGTTTATGGTGATAAACTCAACTACGTGTTCTATTATATGTTCAAAATAATTTCCTTATTTTAGTATAATTCTGTAATAAAGAAAATAAAACATCGACATTTAAGCAAATAACGATAAGTTATTCTGATAAACAATTAATTATTATTATAAACTATAAAACATTAAATATTTATGGAATCATTAAATTGGTTTTTATTGTTCGGATAGCTAGGAGCTTAGACTTTGATAAGACGTTTCTTACAGAAACCAACCAATATCTAGGGGAAATTACTTCTACCAACAGCATGTTCATAAAATCTATGTTTTGTTTTTAAAAAGTTGGCTAGGACATGGTAAACTTGATTGCTTACGGACACCAAGTTTTATTTGTAAATATTTTTTGGAGATCATTTACCTATTTTTTTAAATGAATATTTGTTTCTTTGAATGCAATAACAATGTTGTATTAAACCTTCATTGATCGCCAGCTTCAACTATTTCTCTCGGTTCACTCGTTATTTTCGCGATCCCAAATCACAGCTTGAACCTTATCATTGAAACAAGAATATGACGAGTTCTAATAAAATACGGACTCAAGCATTTTATTTTAAAGGACTTGGCCGTCATCTAACTAACGATAATAATTATGACATCGTCTCTTCACCACGGAATCAGTTCACCCGGAATTGGAATTCTCCACTGCCGGAGATTTTAAATGTAAACTTCAGCTTTAAAATTATGACCAGTTCCTCGGTAGTTTCTCAGAACTAAATACTTATTATACTAAATACTTATATTTACTGAGGAACTGATTATCTTATTTTAAACTGAAGGAACACAACAAACAATGCTAACATAGTTGTTATGGCGGACTGAAAACAAGTTCTATCAACGAAATCGAATCGCCTTCGTTCTTCGCAATTAATAATTGTTCGTATATAAACTACATAATATTCTATTTATTTATGTACCGCTATCATAATCTTCTAAAAATTTGTTTGTCGATGTAACCATTAAATGTTGATCTTACTAGAGATCGGGATTGACCTCAGAAAACATCATAAGACGAACTAAAATACTATAAATGACATCTACGTCGTCATTAGAATGCATCACAATTCCATATTTATTTTCATTATTTTGTAATTTTATATAAAATTTATCATAGTAGTTAGCATTCAATGATTTCAATTTATGTGATTAATTTGTGATTTTTTTATTATTATTATAATTTAAACGATTTACTATTCTGTCTTGATTATAATGTATGCGGTGGTGACCTATAATTAAAATAGCACCTAACTTTCGCCGAAAAATGCATATATTTTCTGTATTGGTGTATATTTTGTCCTCAAATAAATAAATAAATAAAAAATAAAATGAATTAGCTTTCAAAAGTGAAGTAGGTACCTAAACTTCGTATTTGCAATATACTGTTGCAATAAAGTCATTTGAAAGTAGACAAACACGACGCGACGCAGGTCTTAAAGTACCAACGTCGTACGTATCAACATAAAGCCATTTCCAAAATTAAACACCGTACGTAGTTACCACTACGTAATTACTTTAAAACAAACATTACGTTAAACATTCATTAAATTATTATTGATTAATTTTTATTTACTGAAATTACAAAATTTTAAATTATTATTATTATTTAAAAATTGACATTACTTGATATATTATTATGACAGGAAAAAGTTACTTGGTTAGTGAATTATAATAAACAGTAATGAAACATAACATAACTAACTACATTAAAGAAAAATAAAGAAAAAAATTTTAAGATAACCAAAGACAAAATAAAACCTATAAATAAAAAGATTCTTCCAGCTGTGGGGGCTCATGGGAACGGTCCCAAGAATGCTGGCAACATTACCTCTTTGGATTGCCAAGCTAATACGTTGGCAAAGGTAGCTGCCAGCCTCCTTATCACCGGAGGCTTCAATAAGGCGAGCACTCAACTCTTTAACAAGCTGCTTGGCCTCCGGCCCCCATGGACCCAATGTCTCCACCGCAAACGGATCAAATAAATAATTTACCCAGGTTTGCAACAAGAAATTGCAACAATTGTTTCTTGTTTACCCAGGTTTGCGTATTTGTGCCGTTTGCGGCGCGTACATGTGAGGGAGCCACAGTTTCAGCACAGGTTGCATCCCACACCAACGGCCTGCCAAACTTCCAGGGTCCAATGGTCATCCCGTCAGGTCTCTTGCCATCGCTGCGAGACATACCAGCTGGCTCTAAAACAGCCGGTATACCAACGGTGGTAAAAGCACTGCGGATGATGCTGTTTAAAGTGGAGTGACGCAGCATACGCCCAGCACTGCGAGCGCATGATATGCCGTGGTGGCCAAGCTCATCAACAAATTCTCCACACACGCAGCGGTGAGGTTGGACTTTTTACCCTGGTGCCTAGACGAAGACAGACAGCTAGAGTGAGAGACGGCCCGTCCAACAAGGTACCGATATTGGCAGATGGTAATGCCTGGAGCCAGTGGCCTGACTCTCTCTGGGAGACGGCAGTGAGACGAGCGAGTTCTGACATATCACTCGAAGTGGATTAAAGCCCCTCCAGAATTTGCTTGCACAGTGGCTCGTCCTATTGCCTCTAAGATTGTGGTAATAATGGTAAGGTAGAATCTTGACAGGCGGATAACCAGGCGTTACTCGCATCAGCTTTGCACGACAACTCTACGGAACCCAAAGATGGGTTGATAATTTTCCTTTAGAGATTGTACGTGCTATGGAGCAGAAGACAAAAACGCTGGCAGGGCCACACTGGATAAATTACTTGATTGGATTCTTATGCTGACATGACACAATTTTATATAAATTATTATTATTATTATTACTTTACAATTGACATTACTCGATCTTGTAAATAAATTACAAACTGAAAATCAGCGTCATAACATTTGCTGAGACGGAGACGATTTTTGCAGCCTAAATAATTAGTTAATTGCCAATATGTTGTACTTTTTATTGTTATGAAACAAAAATAAATGTATTTTCTTTCTTTCTTTCTTTCTTTCTTTGGTAGTCGGCGCTTTCATACGTTGTCTTGTTCCCTTTGCACAACATCTTAAGAAACAAAGTATCATCCCATTGACACTCGTCAAAAACTAATTTAAAAATGTTTCTAAGATGTTTTTTATTCTTATAAATTTATTCTACGACATCTACGTCGTTATTAGCTTTTCAAAACAAAAGTATACTGTTGCAATAAAGTCATTTGAAAGCAGATAAACAAGACGAGACGCAGGTCATAAGTACCAACATAAAGCCATTTCCAAAATTAAACACCGTACGTAGCGGTAGTCGGCGCTTTTATACGTTGGCCTGTTCCTTTTGCACAATATCTTCCGCTTTGCGTTGGGCCCGCTCCGGCTCCGCTGAGAATAACCCAATAAATGCATTCTGCAGTTGGCAACCTGTTAAAGAAAATATAGTTTTCAAATCCTTTGGGTGGAAATTGTTCGGCGCCTTCACTGTTTTATTTTTCATTTGTTTCTATCATTGAATTTACAATAGACAAAGGTTTGTATTCTATTTTTTATTTTGAATGTAGTAAACTCATTATTATGGATGTGTTTTTGTATACTTTGAGGTTCGAAACAAAAGTTCAAAAGAAATATTGTTTTATTAATATTTGACGTAACACAAATTTTAGAAAATAAAACAAAATTGCAGACATGACTCTTCACTTTCCCGCCAAGAAGTCCAAATACCATAAACTGTCAAATTTCCTCATTAGACTATGAAGTTTATATCTATGACATTGAATTGGACTGAAAATTTATAGAATACAATTTACATTTTGTGACAGTCTCATGTGTAGTCATCTATACGTAACTAAATAACTTTACCATTTTACCTACTTAGGATAAGATACCTGTCCTTATTTGACTTCAGATCAAGTGCACGTAACAATAACGTATTTGAGAAATTATTTATAAACTAGCTGCCGCTCGCGGTTTCACCCGCGTGGTTCCCGTTCCCGTGGGATTATCGGGATAAAAGTATCCTATGTGTTAATCCAGGTTATATACTATTTGTATGCCGAATTTCATCCAAATCCATTCAGTAGTTATTACGTGAAAGAGTAACAAACATCCATCCATACTTACAAACTTTCGCGTTTATAATATTAGTAGGATTTCAGACGCTCACAACACTATTAAGTATAAGAAAGTTCAAAACGAGTTTTATGCACTTTACTAGTAAAGCGGACCGGCTGATTTTTTATTTTATATTTTTCAAAACTTTGTGCGAAACGCTGAAATGTAGTTAATGCAAAAGTTTACGTTCGAAGATTAAGTCACTGCGATCGACCTCAATCTTAGGGCTTCCTATAAGTTTGAACTTTTTGTATGTGGTGCCCGCTTACAAATCTATGTCATCTGCGGGCGAGTGCCTATGTACGGCTTTGTTATTGTATAATATTTATTAAACTATAGAAAATGCTGAAATGTAAAGCAAAAGGTTCCGTTCAAAGCTTAAGTCACTGCGATTTAGCTCTATCTTTCGGCTTCCTTTGAGTTGGCTTGCACTTTGAGATTGTAAGTAAGCTGCTTCACTATTCAGCTGATCGCATACTTATAATATTTGTGATCGGCAAAGTCACCAGATTTTAGACCAGTGCCTAATGTAATCTTATTAAAGGAAATAAACTATTTACAAACAGTTAAAAGAAGTAAATTCAACTACTTAAAATTAAACTTATAAAAACTATAAGCTATAACTACTTCTAACTAAAAATAAAAATGAATGCTTCGGATCGTCCCCATCAGGCCTATCAGTGTCTATCATATAACTTTGTGTTTGATTGTTTAATATTTATTAAAAGTCTGTGAGAAATATGGACATGTATAATAAAAGTTCCCTTCTAAAGCTTTAGTCACTACGATTGAACTTAATCTTTCAACTGCCTTCCTACAAATTTGCACTTTAAGATTGAAAGCCGCGACACAGTTATATGTCATATGCAGAGGCTATTGACGTACCTATCGTTTGTATAACTTTGTGATATGGTTGATAAAATTGTAAGCACTCGAAAGATTTTTAAGAAATAAAACATCTACAGTTCCGCTCCTATAAGTAGCATTTTCAAGAATATTTCAGTTTTTATGCTTGTTTAACAAGCATAAAAACTGCATGACTTGAAATGCTTTGTTTATTATTAATAGAATAACACATTTGCATATGATATTTCACTCATTTTTGATGTAACTGGGTGTAAGAATAATTATGACGATGTAAACAAAGCTCTCTCAGATGTACTCAGTTGGTTTACTGTTAATAATTTGCGATTAACGCTAAATAAACAAATTGTATTAAATTTAGAATACCAAAAGTCAAGAATGAACCAACCGATATTAGAATAAAAGGTGATCGATTAGATTTGGTAGACTCAACAGTTTTCTTAGGTATAACCCTTGACTCAAAACTTCAATGGAATCCTCATATATCGAAATTGGCCGGCAAACTCAGTTCTGCTGCTTATGCCATTAGAAAAATAAGGTAGTTAACAGACGTTGAAACTGCTAGAACAGTTTACTTTAGTTATTTTCATAGTGTCGTGTTGTTTGGCCTCTTACTGTGGGGAACAGCGGCTAATATTTAAACTATATTCATTTTACAGAAACTAGCAGTTAGAACAATTTATAGACTAGGTTCACGAACTTCTTTAAGAAATCTTTAGAGATTGGTGTCTTGACAGTGGCGTCTCAATCTTTAATTACTACTATATAAATCGGTAGGTTCTTTCTGTACACGTAATTTTTCTGACAAATTTTGGGATAAATATTCGTTTTATGACTCACTGACACCAATTCTACGATTTTTGAAATTTTTGTCTGTCTGTCTGTCTGACTGTCTGTATGTATGTATGTCCTCTTATAACCCAAGATCGGCTTTACCGATCTTGATGAAAATTTGTATGTAGTAAGAACATGAGATTGTGATAATGATAAAAAAAAAATTGTTCACAAATTTTCGCATAGCGAAGTGGGCGGGTGACGGCTAGTTTATAATTGTATAGTTCTTGTACGTTGCAATATCAACTCGTTTACTAAACACGGTGACGTACACATTATATTACTAGAAGTAAGACAAAACTTGTAATGCCACTGTTCAGGTTACAGAAGGTGCTTGGTTCTTTCTTGGGGCAAGGTATACACTATTACAATAAAATACCAAATACCTACTGTACTAGATTTACCTTTAGATAAGTTTAAAAAACGTGTAAAGTCTGCTTTACTTAAAAAAGGTTATTATACAGTCAAAGAATATTTAGATGATACAACAGCCTGGCTATAATAAAAAACGCATACTTTACTACTTTTTATAATAAAAATTATAGTGTCCTACAGATAACAAATAGCGTTGCGTTGGATATTTCAATTAGTTATGATTTAGAGTAGCTTGGGTGTGTCATGCTCTCTTGATTGTCTCTGCGGTGGTGGCATGTGCGTCGGGTCGTTACATTCCCTAAAATATGGTTGAGCGAAGCGATGGCTGATTCATATGTCATACTCGTGAATGGGTGGCCGCCTGTGGAGGCTGGTCTGCTCTTGCATACTTGTCTTATTTTTATTAATTACTCGTAGTCGTATAGTTTAACTTTGTTTTTTCTTAGACAGGTTTTGACTTTTACTAGTACTGTATGACATTGTAAAAAATTAAACTGGTAAATGATGTTTTTGCAAACTTAAATATTTTATTTATTTATTTTTTCTTTTTTGTGTTTTTTTACATGTTGTGATTGTCCTTTATTTTTTGTGTTTTTATTTGTGATGGAAAGTGTCCTTTTATGATAGGGCATTTTTCAATAGGTATTTATGACGCTGTAAGGGAGAAAAGAGCTTGACACTTGCTGAGTTTCTTGCCGGTTCTTTTCATTACAAGGTCTCCCAGCCCAGAGTAGACTTCCGAACTGATGGTATAATGACGTTCATAAGAGCTATTTGTAGCCTAAACTTAAAAATGATTCTGAAGTTTAAATTTTGAATTTTGACATAGAATAACATTACTAACAGTTTCGCTGTCCAAAAATTAAAACAATAGATAATCAATTGTTATGTATCACATGTGATATATGGGACAGGGAACCTGCTAATATAATTCATAGAAGCTTAACCCTCTACTGGACCCACGTGAAATTCTGTCTGCCACGAACGTTTTTATCGCGTAACTAACCCACGGATCACTGTATTTACCAAAACAAAAGGTAGTATTGACAGTATTAGTTAAGATACAAATATTAGGTAACTGCTTTTCTATGGTCTAGTAGTTAGATTATACCAGTCTCAAACGCAGAGGTACCTACACGTTAGACTTCTATCGAGGATGTTATTCTATTGTCGATGCCTAAAGCCAGATTTTTGAGAAATCGAAGATGGCGTACGCGGAATTGGCAAATGCCTTTTGACTCTGACCTTAAAACCCCAAGTGGTATAATTTGGGAACACAGCTGCCAGTAGAACATTCCATTTCTTAGCCGTTCACATTAAAAGCAAATCGCTTCATACGGTGGCATATCGACGACATAAGGATGAAATCTCTCTCGGCTGACACTCCGATGGTGTAAAGAGAATGCAAGAATTAAGTCATATGACACGATCTCTTAGGTGACCTACCTGGTGCGGAGTTAGGCCGGTTTTGATCACCGCTTGATATCTGATGATTAAAATAATTAGTTTTAGGTTACTTTAATTAATTTTTTTATTACCTGATCCTGAATCCTGATAATAACGTATGTCTAACTAACGTCCCACTGCTGGGCTTAAGCCTTTACACTTGGAAATAGCAGTCCCCCGGGTATATCGGGCCTTATCGTATCACGTTGACCGATTACGTGTAAGAGAGTAAGATTGTATTATATAAAACATCTTTCATCAATTACAACGAGTGTAGCTTTTCACACTGTATATTCGAGATCCTTCATAACGTACATTAAAATTACATTACAGTAATTATATTGTATGTTATTCAAGCACCATTTTGAATTAATAACGACTTAATGCGATATCGGAATTGTGATTAAGACACCGTCGTAATTGCGCTTCGATTTACAGGCATCTCGCGTAACACGTCATTACAAAGTTCTACGGGGACTCCATTTTCTCTGTCACTACAATTTTCTGTGACAAACAGAATACCTTGGTTTTATCACTAGTTAGGTATATCATTCAAAACAAAATACTGGGCCTCGATGCCTCCACATTGTAACATACCGATTTTCAAAAAATATCAATCATAGACCATTTTGGGGAAATGGATTGTTCCAAAATTATCTCTTTTTTGCATTAGTAATATACCTATTTACTTCTATTTACTCTTTCTTACTTCCTCAAAATTAGTTAAAGGCCAATATTCGGAAACAAATTTTGACCGGCCGATTTTAGGCCGAACGCCCGTTGGCCATAGAGCCATTTATAACATAGAACATTTTAAGGAGCTAAATATGTATGTATAAAGTCCTTGGAATTTGCGTCTTTCACAACTGATTCAAAGGATGTTTGAAAGACAGTTTTTAGTGGCTAATCTAACGGATGCAAGAGAGACCTATACTCGATCCGACCCGAACCCCTCGGAGAATCTATTAGGAAACGGGGACACGCACTAGTGCGTGATGCTATTCCCTTTAGAAAACCTCAGACGACGTTTTGTTTCACACGGCTTAAGGAACTCTTTAAGTTTCTTGCCACCCCCATAAAAGTCTGTAAGTAAAGTAAGTAAAGTAAACAGCCTACAACTATCCCACTGCTGGGCAAAGGCCTCCATCATTGAAATGAAGTGATCGCTACAATTGATGGGTAATGGCTTAATCACCACGCTTGCCAAATGCGGGTTGTTGTAAAAGTCTGGTGACGCTGAAAATGCCGCCAATCTCTCTCTCGAGAAAAAATAAGGTCACTAGAGAAGTTTGCGGTGTTTGGTGCCGAGCAGAGGTACGTCTCGCTAAGCATAGTCTATAGTATATCAAGTGGAAAAGCTATCATACAGTTTTTTAAAATCTTGGATTATTGATGGGGATCAAATGTTAAAAGAAACATTAAGTAAACGTTTTGCCTAATATTAAAGGAATGATTAACATGAAATCCATCAAAAAAAAAAATTTAATTAGCCAACATCTAGTACAAGCCTTCTCTTTATTACGCGGTTTGTTTCTATCCTGAACCAGCCTGACCTAATGCATAAAAGCAACAAAAACTTACATTTACAATTTTATAGGAAATCACGAAAAGTATATTAATCTTGGAAGACATAAAATTTCCCAATAAACATATAACTGTAACATAACTTATGACCATAAATCGATCGGTGTCTTTATAAAACTATTTACGAGGGAGCATTGTCACGATGGTGACCGTACTTCATCGGATTTACGAGTTTTCGGTTGAAAAAGTTGCACGACCTGGACCGCAGTTGTTCCGCGGCTTTGTCCTTTTTCACGCGAGCTGCGTGCAAAAGTACTGGATGTCGTAAATCCCGCCCACATGATTGACTTATGTGTGTTCGACGATCGGATTCCATTTGCCATGTTATCGCATTCATATCTTTTGTGACCTGAATAACTATCGAAATATGAAATCTATCAACACATTACTTACTCGTAGGATTCTCAGTAGACAGTAGCACAGTCTGTGACAGTAGTTATGAAATGAACTGAAATATATTTATTCAATTTAGGCACAAGAGTGCACTTATGAAGGTCGAGTACATGTCTAACTGAGTAAGCTAATTACTTAATCGTTGATTTGCCCTTGTCGCCACAGAAATAATTGATTGTACTTAATAAAACTCTCAAATTTTTGGTTAAAAATTGCACGATCTCGACCGCATTTGTTCCGTGGTTTTGTCCTTTTGTCCTACTTTACGCGAGCTGCATGCATAAGTACTGGATGTCGTAAATCCCGCCCACATGATTGACTTATGTGTGTTCGACAATCGGATACCATTTACCACGTTATTGTGTTCGATCTCGCATTCATATCACTTGTGACCAGAATAACTGACTAAAGGGATAAAAATTATATCAGTAAGTTACCTAACTTCCTCACTACACGATACGATAGTTATAATAACAAACTACGCTAAATATCGTAGTGGCACCAGTCGTCGACTCCTTAAGTCCAGTATTCAACACCAGTTTTTGTGAAAACATACTGAATGCCAGCTATAAAGCGGGTGGTATGTATTAGGGCCATAACTATGAAATTGACGTTTTGTATGAAGATTTTTTATAAAATTACTAGTGGCCGCTCGCGGTTTCTACCGCGTGGTTTCCGGTTTCACCCGCGTGGTTCTATGTGTTATTCCCGGTTATAAACTATCTGTATGCCGAATTTTATCCAAATCCATTAAGTAGTTTTTACGTGAAAGAGTAACAAACATCCGTACTAACAAACTTTCGCGTTTATAATATTAGTATAATATTTTTCATACTAACGTTTTTTTAATTTTCTTAGCATCTATTTATGTTAACACTATAAACATTGTAGAGTAGTGTGTTTCTTTCACTAGCTAAATATAGCAGCTATTAAAAAGAAAAAAAAATCATGTCCCTTCAAAGCTACAATGAAACAAAAGTACAATTCCGCGAACAAAAAAGTTAGTAAATTAAAAAAAAAAAATTGGGCGATAAAGACACAAAACTAATAATCATTGTTATTACTGAAGCCTAAGTAACATAGGCCTAATTAATGGTGTATAATAATATTGACAACCAGTTTTGACTTTTAGAAGTAATACACCTATTAATAAGTGAGAAAAAAACGTCAATTTCATAGGTAAGGACCATTCAAAAAATATGTATAGTTTTCAGATTTTTCCCTGCACTTGTAGTATAAGACGATATTACTTGCCAAACTTCATAGTTCTAGGTCAACGGCAATTACCCTATGAATTTTGATTCCCTTGAGAGTGTCGAAATAAACGTTTTTTGCGACATAAACGGCCGTATGATTTTTGTCACAGCTTCAAGGGACCGCGGACCTGAGTATGTGATTTTAATTTCAACTCGATACCTTCATGCGTATCCGAGATAAAGGATCTTGACAGACGGATTGCCACCCGAAAGTTGGAGTCAGGAGTTAGTTTGATGCTTATTAATAATGCGTCTTAATAACAGTTAAGAGATACCATTAACTTGAGAAAGTTGAAATACTGATTTTATCGTTATGAACAGACTAGTGAAATAGCGCTATATTTATTAAAATGTCGCTGCTTTTTATTAATTATAAATAGAGGTCTCAATGAGCTGGAATTACAATAAAAATCGTAGTGTAATGTAGTTAGTTTGTTTTTTCATGTGGCGTTGTGTAGAAATTCCGAAGTTGTATTAACTTCGTCTGGCAATCAACTTGTGTTACCACCAACTGCACCGCATAAGTTAATAAAACTTTATATGGAGCTCTTATTAAATTTGCCAAACACAAATATAGACTGGCACTTCAAATATGACTACTTAACTCTGACATTCAATTCATATGTTACCATATTAAAGGAGTTCAAACAATTTGAAAGTTCATGAATATTAATAAATGTTATGCAGAGCGCAGTGGAATGGATGCTCGAATAGCGGCACTTATACTCGCTTTTATTTGCCCTTATCCGAGCAACGAGCCCATAAACGCATTTTTAATTCTTTGACAATTGAAGCTTTATGTATTTTTTGTCGTTTCTCATTGTTTATGAACATCTGGCGACGCTGAAAAGATTTTATGCGGCCGACATAAAAGTCTTACAATCATCTTATCTAATTTCGGTATAACATTTCTTCATGAGTCATTTTCCTTCTATCGTCATGGGTTAATCCTAATTCCCCCGTTCTCTTTTCCCCGAAAATTTATTTACTTTAAAATCGCGTTATTTCAAATGAAAAGAACGCAGAATTGGCATAAAAACTTTCAGGGGGAAACAAGAACGGGGAAATTAGGATTAAACCATCATCACTACCTCAGTCCAGTGGTAGACGAAGAGCAAGGACCAAAAATCTTAAAGTATAACATATATTCTCAATTAATTAAATTTTATTGATATTCTTAAACAGTAAAGTCTTTAGTTTTTAACAGAAAGTCGTTTTTAATACATCAGTATAGATCATTAGTCTAGTACTCTATTATAAATTTTACGCATATACTACACATTATAGGAAAAAAATACTAATATTATAATAAAACAATCGCGAAAAATAAAACGGTCATACCGTATATAACGTTTCATTACACTAAACCAATACATACCATTATATGATATTCATCGCACACTGATATCCGACAAATACGTAGACAGCCCATCACAAGCGTTGTCAGACCTTTGAATATTAAGTTAGTACACAATTGTAGCATAACTAAGATTAATGATGTCGACCAACTACACGCCGCCCTCAGGAGGGGCGAGAAAACATCCACCATAAATTGGAGCCGATGGTTATGAGGTTGCGAGTGCGTGACATCTATTGTGGCAGCCCGCCCGCCCTCGGTCATTCATCATAGTGTTGTGAATTTTATGCGACCGTCTTTTATTTCTTTTCCTCGAGAACAATGGATTCTCTCTCGTGCAATACTCAACCGTTCTAACCTGCGTATAGGTCTAGGTACTGCTTGAAGCTATGCTGTAATCAATTATCGCGACCAGTCTTCCTATAATATGTTTTTTTATTATGTTATCTCTTAATTGGAATAAAAGTGCGTGTATATTTTCTAAACATTCATTTCGCAACTACATAACTAGTTACACATTGAAATTAAACAAATTTTAGTTAAAAAAAACCATAGACGTATTTTTAATTCGGCAAACGCAATTTGTTAAATATATTTATCAGGTGAAAAATAAATATTTAACATATATATACCTATTTGATGATAAACGTTACATATACCACAACCGCTTCAACAACCGCTTCTGTGGTCTAGCCGTTACATCGTCGGTTTCAGATACACTGGTCCCGGGTTTGTTTCCCACCGAAGGTTACATATTTAAAAGGGCTTAACAATTTAATGGACTTGAATAAATACATTTTGACTTCGACTATTGTTTTTATTTTCATAGAGCACAGCTTGTTCTAATTCCACTTTGTTAGCTATATAACCATTATCTAATTCTGTCAGTAAAACATCAATGTATCTACTTGTGTTCCGACAGTAAGAGGTAAGATAACCCCAGTTCCTCAGTAGGTATGTTCAGAGGAACTACCAAGAAACTAGCTAAACTCTCGGGTGAAGTTTGCATCCGCCTTCGTCGTTATCGTCACTTACTTTCAGGTGAGATGATGGCTAATCGCTTCCCTATGGTATTATAACATAATACGTCTTATGAAAGCTACTAACGAAGGTCAAAGTTAGGCGTTAGGCATGCTGAGTGAGGGTAATAAACTATTCTCATAATTCCTTGTGAGCACACTGTTGATATGTAATTGTGTACGCTAATGCGCACTATTCCGAATGTAACAATGAACATGCGTCATTCCCGACACGTTATCAGGAAACCCATGTTTGCGGAGCAATTAAATCTCCTTTACCAGAATACCCGGATATCATTTGAGCGGGTGTTTTGGCAAGCGTGACCCATGTCACGGCCCCGGCGCGGGAACACGCCGTAGGGCTGCCACCACCACTTCAGCGTGGGTATACTTGTGACACCACCCGGTACTCTAAAAATACGATTGACCCTTTTGCTCCTTAATCGAATTTGTGCGGTGCTAACCTCTATTGAAATGCTTTTTGATAACACATTTTTGTTTAATATGTTTGCATGTTGGTATTAAGTTGTGTATTCGTTTTATTTAAGAAACGTTATAAAGAGTTCTTTGATCATATCATCAGAATCACCCCTCTCGGGCAAAGGCCTTTATTTATATAAATGCCATTCTTTTAGTTTTTATGTTTAATAAAAAAAATCAATATGGCAAATCAGTGGCGGTAGCCAAAGTAACACTAAGAAAACGATAGCTAAGTTCGAAAAGAATAAAATTTATAGGATTGACATAAGCCGCGCTAAATCACGTGGTTAATCTTATGTCAATCCCATACATTTTATTCTTTTCGAACTTCGCTATCGTTTTCTTAATGTTACTTTGGCTAAGCCTACAGAGTTACGTTAGAGTTTTTAGTACTTATCACATATTTCAGTAATCTTTCATTAAAGTCATCTATAAATTATTATTTTTTTACAAGTAACACAACACTATACAATAAAAAGTTGTAAGAAGGAAATGATAAACATCACGATGTATCTCTCTTACGTTATGAAAAGCAAACAAAGTAACAAAATCGATGGCAACAAAATTTTGGACTATAATAACACCAAAGCTTCACTAATATAAAGTGACTGATACTTTTTTGATGTCGCTGATAACTTTTTAATGGCAGCCCTAGCGCCCTCCTCGATATTTCAACGACAGCCGCATCTCGCAGACACGACCAAATTAATTGTAGCCCAGCTATAACCGTTAAATATGAACCACCTGTAGAAGCCCTTATTTCTGAGGCGAGCTCACTTTCACGCATTCCTCACGGTATTATTAATACACCTTATGATGTTTGCTAGTTCAGATGCTGATTAGATAGTTGTTTATCGCTCGTAAGTTCTTACGTCACAAAGCTTACGTAAACTAAACACTATAAGCTAGATCAGGGTTGTCGAACTGGAATTTGTATAGGGCCATTTACTTGTTACGGATGTATTGGCAGGTCAGACCAAAAATAAATAAGAACTATACTATACTACATCATCATCATCATCATCATCATCAGCCTACACAAGTCCACTGCATCTGAAAGCGTCATCTGCTATACTTTTAGCCCCCATATCATGTTCCATGCCCGACGGTTATTTTAATGTTGACTTTCTAAGTTATTTAACCAAAAAATCCAAAAACCGCATTTAAACTTAAATAAAAAAAATCTGTAGGATTTGATTTTGATGCCACATATTTTAAGCCAAGAAAATAAAAAATAAATCCAAAAAATAAAATAAAATGTTTGGGGTGGACCACCCTTATCACTTAAGGGTATGAAAAATAGATTACGACCGATTCTCAAACCTACCGAATATACATATAAAATTTCATCAAAATTAGTCAAGCCGTTCGGAGGAGTATTGCCACTAACACTGTGACACGAGAATTTAATATATACATATAGTGCAGCAATTAGCAATTAAAATAAATTTAAAAAAAAGTAAAATTTTATATTTTTAGAAGATTATAAAATGTTTTTGTTTTGTTAATATAATTTTTAACGCAAATTTTGTTGCGATCAAATTACTAAAACACAAATGTTGAAAAAAATTCCACGAGCAGGATTTGAACCTGCACCTTTCTGACATGCCTTTGGGTTTCAAAGTAAAAAGTAAATAGTATTGAATAATTTCGGCGGGCTGGTTAGAACCATGATAGCTCAATTGGGAGAGCACCTGACCCAGTATGTCAGAAGGGTGCAGGTTCAAATCCTGCTCGTGGAAATTATTTCAACATTTGTGTTTTTTTTTATAGAAGATTATCATTGAAATTTTGCGGGATGACAGCGCCGAGAAGCAGGCGGCAATGTTACTAAAGACTGAAACCAGTTGCTGACCCCTTTAATGATTACAGGAAAAATAATCGATTAAGTAATAGTTCCTATCGACCACAGGTGCCAATACCCTACATTAAAACCTATTGTTTGTGATATTATCATCATTATCAGCGCCGCTAAAATGGGTATGCATCTACATTGTTCGCCAAAGAGAAATCTTATTGCTTCAAGTGGTTGTAATTTAACACGAATGCTTCAAAGGCGAGTGCAAATCCTGCTCCGAAGCTGTTCAATTCAATCATCATCATCAGCTCATTTTTATGTCACTACTTCTGGAGCACGAGCTTTCCCTTGGATGAACAGGAGAACGGGCCATAAACCACCATGCGGGCCCACTGCGGCAGGCTGCGGGTTGGTGGTTGTTACGACCAACGACTACTAATGCAGCCAGGACCAATGGCTTTACGTGCCTTTCGAAGCACGGAGGAGCTCGAGATGATACATTTTTGGTCACCCATCCGATGACCGGCCTTTGCGAAAGTTGCTTAACCTCAGCACTCGCGGACCGGGCGCGTTAACCACTGCGCCATCGAGCTCCTCTTTATTTATTATTATTATTCAATAAATAAACTTAAGTTATGGAAGGCGTGTCGGCGACGACGGTACAATCGTAGAGGCTCAGCCCGCTCATAATAACACATCACATAGAGCCAAAACACAGTGATTCATCAAAGAATATTTGGCTAAGCCCAACAAAGTCTAGCTTAACAATATGAAATAGAAACAGAACTTTATTATTATTACGCTTTAGCTCGTATCGGAATCCCATTAACTAAATGATGGAGTCATCACCAAAAATACAGATATTCACTAAACATATTTAACAAAAACACAAATGTTGAAAAAATTTCCACGAGCAGGATTTGAACCTGCACCCTTCTAACATACCATATAATATTATGATCGGATGTTAATGACGGTAGTTGTTGACATTGAATGAGCACCTTTGGATTTCAAAGTAAAAAAAAAAGTAAATAGTGTTGAATAATTTCGGCGGGTTGGTTAGAACCACGATAGCTCAATTGGGATAAAGTTAGCTTATATCAAATTCTGTTTCACAATAAGCAATGTATCTTTGAAGAGACCTGCTCTGATACTGCGTTAATTGTTAATAAACTAAGTTGCAGTTACAGTTATAGTAAACTGTTTGTGAATATAAATGGGCCCACAGAGGACACATTTAGACTTACAAGGGAGCGAAGGGTATGCATGGTTTTCTTCTCAACAAAGTAGTGGGTACTGTTTGTGGTAAAATCTGCCGTTTCCGAAAACTTTAACACAAGTTTGTCATAATACATCACTACTTACAAGTTATACGAGTTGTTTAAGTGCCCACGTACGGTGCTTTGACAGTCTTTTAACTGCAGAGATCGAATATGTTCTTTACAAAATATGTGAAGAAGTTTGTTGACGATATGAAATAAAATAAACATAATATATTGCATTATATTGCTATAATGCAATAAGTACATAGTTACAAGATAAAACTTTACTAGAAAAAATCAATCAGCTTTAGGGGCCTCGGTAGCTTAGCGGTCAGAGCATTGGACCGGTTATCCAAAGGTTCGATACCAACTCGAGCTTCTTGAGGCTGGTTGTTATTTTCTAGTAAAATTGTATCATATAATATATTGGATTGTTGGCAACCAGATCAGAATGAAAGGGATGTTTAGAAATAAAACATAATCATCATGAATTCACGCACTTATATTTCCCTTTTCGAAAATCCAAATCACGATCAGTACATACACATAATTACAATCATAATAATTCTGTACTTACGTTTAAAATACAACTCTAGGTAGAATCACCAATGATCACACCTTACGCCCGTTCGCGTGGCCGTTTCGAGAAAGAATGCCGAGCCGATCGCCCGCTGGCGATGGCGAGTGTAAAAGTGACGTTTTAATGTTCGAATGATTGATTGGGCGAATGTGTTGACAATGAGTGTTGCCCGATAAAAGCTAACAGGATATAGTGTATTTACTAGACACGAATGGTTTCAGATAAGTGTCATAGTCACTCCATTTCAAAATGAGCAAGTAAAATCACATTTACTTTTTTTTAAACACTATTTTCACATATAATAGTTCTGTTAACCCATCCAGAAAAGCTTATACGCTGGTTAATAAGTGTGGGATCAGGTCATTCGTCTAACGGTGTAACGAGCATTGAACCCGATTTCTCGCATTTAACACGGGCAGAGTCTAACAATATCAATAAGCGAACGTTAAAGGGGAGCATCTATACATCACACTGAGCATGCTCACCAAATTTAGTCCAAAACTACAGGCTCGTTACCGAGATAATCAACAAAACATTATCATAATTCACCAAAAAATACACTCTTTCCAAGCCCTACACTACAAGTACTACACGCACACAAAGGTAGCCGTGTGTGTGTGACAATAGTTTTTCAATTGTGTGCGTGTATCTGTACACTATCTTTTTATTGGCACTTGCGTGCGTGTTAGTAAAGATACAGCATGTTTCATGATGTGCATTATTGTAATTGATTTAGTTTGTTAGAAAACATAACTTTGAAAAATCACTATGATACTGGAGCCCATTTCTTGTCATTGTATTCAGAATGATGTATAGATACCGCCCTTAAACGTTCGCTTATTGATTTTGTTAGACCCTGTATGTGTCATATATATATCTTATAGTAAGCACTTGGCCTTTATCTCACCAAATGTTAAGTGATGATAAGGCCGAAGGTGGAAGCTCACTTCACCCGGATTCCTCACTTACTGAGGCACTGGCTATCTTATCTATCCTAGCTGCCGAAACGCAACAATGCTACAAATATTGATGTTATAGCGACATATTTAGATAAGGTGGTGGTAGCTAGCCAGGCGGACAAACATGCCCTACCACCAACCAAACTGAGTACTCAAACGTGTATCCCCCGCTGGGAATCGAGCCCGGGACCTCTGGGTCTAAACCGGTGGTTTTAACCACTAGACCACAGAGGCGGCTATCCGTTCGCCGACGACGCTTCTAATACAGTAAACATAGTATATAAAATTTCTACTCTTTCTAATGAAAAAGTTTGTTTAATCTCAAGAAATAAGAGATAAACTTATATCAATGTTTAATTTAAACCATTCCATATGCACGTGCATGGCGCGTGAATCTTTAATGGTATCACGCACCTGCAGAGTTTGCCATTTCGCTTTCGCCTCTCTTTTATTTTCCTTTAGCGAACACGAGGAAACTGTTCTTGTGATCCATTCAATATTGTATACATATTTAGAAACCACTATCAAACATTTACAAAGAAGTTGCTATCGTATTACCTACTGATTTATTGTGTACTTTTTAAACACTGTAGACATTTACAAAAGAATTTTTATGTTGTTATACTTACTAAATTTCCAGCCCGTTAAATTGGAACAGGGAAACATGAAAAATATTGTAGCAGACACATTACATTATTTTTAATGTAGGGTGATGGAACACATATCATCTACGAATTCTATGATACCATATAAACCATTTTAACCGGAATAAAGCGGCTTAACAAGCTTTTGGAATCATGTAGAATGTGATGTTTAAATTTAGTCATCTATCTGCAGACCCAGCACTGCAAAGGTTGCTTAACTTGCAATGAGCGCAACCTGAACGCTGTAGCCGCTTCACTGATATACTTTTTTAGTACGTTATTTTTGTGAGATAGCAGCCTTAATACACCAACAACCCGCATTAGCCCAGTGCGTAGGTATATGGTGGCCCAATCTCTGCATGGGGAAAAGACACATCACCATCATCTTGTAAACTGCAAGTTAACTTCTTTTCGTATTTAGTTTTGTTTGTAAATTCTATTTATTGTTGATGATTGTCCTTTGTTTTTGGTTGCGAAAGGCCATCGTATTATCTAGTCTACCATATTATGGATCCACTTGAATGACTCTCAACTATATGGCAATAAGATCATACTACAGTGTCATCTTCCTAGCCTCGAGAACTACATATGTCTTTGACTCGGCTCTTCCATTAATTACGATATCCAACTAGCTTGATTGGAGCTTATTCACATATTTGACGGTCTTAAACTCAATTATTAGATATCATGGGTGTACAGAACGAGCCAAAGAAAATATATATTAAAAACGCTGTAACATTATGCTCTTGAAAAACTTTTTAATTGACAAACAAACTCATGAACATTTTTTTAAAACTGATTTATAAAAACATATGCTTGAACGTAAGCTTAGCGTCTAGCGCTGAAAAGCATGACTGCCAGGACTTTATCATGAAGTTTGTGCCAAATGTTGTATATGATGTGGTCGTAAGTGAAAACCACTAAGTAAAATCGACGATATTTTTTTATGGCAGCCTAACCGCTAGGGACTCATGTCCTTTACACGCCCTCAGGGTAGACCTATGTGGGGAATGTTGATATGTTAATACATTAACAAAGTTGTGACGGTTACTTAGGTACTTTACCTCAGTCACCCGTACATTTTTAAACTTCTGTTTTTGTTATCATAAGGTTTCGATATATTATGACTAGTGAACCCGGCGGACTTCGTACCGCTTTGACAGTTTCCATCAAGTGATTAAATTCTCTGTTGTTTCCATGACAACAAAACAAACTAATCATTTTGTATTAGAAAATTAAATTGTCATTTTTAGTGAATTCATAGTGAGATTCCCTTGGGAATATCAGGATAAAAATATCCTATGTGTTAATCCAGGTTATAAACTATCTGTATACCGAATTTCATCCAAATCCATCCATCCGTTGCAGCGTGAAGAAGGAACAAATATACAGACATACACACAAACTTTCGCATTTATAATATTAGTGTGATATGTATTACGTGTCGTCTGGCCAGGCCAAAACTGTTCCGATCCGGTCCGAAGCCCTCGGAGAATCTAGGGGAACTCACGGGGACACGCACTAGTGCGTGATGCCGGTCCCTCTAGAAAACCTCCGAAGGTGCTTCGTTTCACACGGCTTAAGGAACCCTTTATGTTTCTAGCCGCCCCAAAAAAGCCCGGTGAAGCTGAAATGCAAAATCTCCAAAAAAAGTCACCTAAACTATATCCACAGGTTCTTGATATTTACTCAGCATCACAAATAAGATCAAACTCAGGTTTACAGACGATGTAAACTGCCTTTTAAAACTCACATGGTTAATAGTTTCGAACTTCTTATAAAACAGCTACTTTATAATCAGCTGTTAGTAAGCAATAAGCATGCCAACAAGAGATCGTTTACGCCAGAAAATCAAAATAAGAAAGGATAATGATACACATATGACCGGGATGAAAAGTCTTTTAATAAATCTACTCAAATTTCCCCTATCCAAAAGGTCTTTGACCAAAAGACCTTTTCTATTCTCATTATAAAGCACACAGTAGATACAAGTGCGCTTGCGCATTATTTATTAAGAAAAAGTTGAACAAGTAGCTGAGAAAGAAAAGCCATGTGTCATAAGAAAGAAAAGAAATAATGATTCCTGGTCCAAAAATTGCTCGATTTAAAGCTACTAGCAAATAGACCTAGATGCAATTGGATCCTCACTGCCTAAAACAGATAGTAATGAAGAGAGCTTAATCATGCCTACATCAGTACTTATCAAGAAAACTAGAAAACGAAAAGTAACATTATTGCGTGTCTTGCTATAAAAAGATCAAAAGATTATTCGAAACAAAGTGGCAAGAAGGAAACACAAAACAACATGTAAAACATCGCATACATTTTTGCAAGTTAAACAGCCGTATTTTGGATAATATCACGAGCTCCGAGCGGCCGTGTCCCGCCTTGTCATATGTGACACAAAACCAAATAGCTGTGCATGATTGTCGTTTTGCATACGTGTGCTGACTTACGTGACTGAGGTTTTGCATTTGCAGTATGTTTCCAAAGAATTTTTACACTGCATTCCGTTCCGTTGACAATTTTGTACGGGAAATATTTATTCAAACCCCATTTTGATAACATTTTCACTAGATTCTTTGTTCAGTTTTCGTTTGTTTTTTATTAAAAAATGGTCATAAAATAGATTATTATTAAATGTGAATTTTATAATATCATTAAGTAGCTTTACTTAACGAGTACTAACGAGTTCTCATAATACTATAATTAATACCTAACGAGCGTTAATGACTCGTGCCTTAGGGAACTCACTGTTAGCAGTGAGGACATAAAATGAGCTGATGATGTAATCATCAATCATGATAGTAATATTTAGCGCATTAGCGCTAAATATTACTATCTAGATGTATTAGCATCAATGTATGTATATACAAGTAGGTTACTTATTTAGAAAGCTAGAAAATGGAAGCAAAATATTGAGGATAGACAGATTTCGGTCTTAAAACCAGTTCAGTTCAGTTAATCAATTTGACTGAACCAAGCGGAGCGCAAAAAGCATTTTTCTAGTTCCCTTATACGCTTATTTCTGTGAATGTAGCTTCAAAGGTTTGTTTTCTCGTTTTGGAGCTGACATACGCTGCGTTGTCACGACCCACGCCCGCTCAACTGTAATTGTTTCGTTTTTAATTTTCCCTGAACGACTTACAGATTTCAAACATTCACACCACCTATATAAACCATAGTTGAACCTGGTTAAAAGGTTAGATTATCTCTATCCGACTTTAAAACATAGGTACATGTGTCCTTTATTTTACTTGTTTCCTTTCCAAGTTTCAATAGTTTTTACTAGACTTTATTGTTAATATCAATGTTTGTTAGTTCCAGTATCCAAATATAACCGTAAGCTATTTTTATTTAATGCTACGTTTAAGATGCAAGTGCAAAAAAATGTGTTTTACTTTACAAAATTGTTTTCTAAAGTTTACGCGAACACTACACAAACATTAAAAAAAATGAATGTTGCTAGTTGTGATAAAAACTTTTAGCTTGGCCGCGCTTGGTTCTTCCTGCGTGTCACATCAAATTGCTTTGTTTGATTCTCTTTTGGTTTGCGTACCCCTTTACGCAAACAAAACCTGTATGCACAATACAATGCAGGCTGTTACAAATACAGTTTGGCGAGCTTGACACAAAACAGGATATTATGTCAACATAGCCGTTCAATTGAAATTCAATTCTTTTTATATAAAAACAAATTTTGTACCTGTTCTGATCTGACCTGTTCTGCTATAAAAACAAAAGGTTGTTGAAAACTCACACAACACGAACAATGTTTATTACTCACAGACGGATGTGCTTCGCGGTTCATGTCAGTGAACGCTGGTGTCCCTCAGGGGTCCGTTCTATCCCCCACGCTGTTCCTTCTGCATATCAATGATATGCTTCCACTTGGAAATATTCATTGCTATGCAGATGATAGTACGGTGCACGGTGGGTATAACGGTCACCCAGCGGCTGGGCAGGACGAGACTGAAGTGAAGCGAGTAAATCTTGTCATTGAGCTCAATCAGGTGTTGGACCTCATATCTAAATGGGGCTCCAATAACCTTGTTGAGTTCAATGCCAAGAAAACACAGGTATGCGCGTTCACGGCAAAAAAGTCCCCATTCCTACCCCTTCCCTCTCTTCAAGGCACATCACTCGGCCTGCAGAGCAGTATAAACATGCTTGGTATGGAGATTCGCTGCGATCTGAACCAGAGGGACTATATTGAAACCGTGATAAAAACAGCGTCACGTAAACTCTGTGTCCTTAACAGGGTGCGGCGATTCTTCACGCCGGATCAGTTGTGCCTTTTGTACAAGACACAGGTGCGATCTTGCGTGGAATATTGCTCGCACCTCTGGGACGGTTCCGCAAAGTACCTTCTCGATGCCTTGGACAGATTGCGGTGGCGCGCTATACGCATTATCGGCAGTGCAGAGGTCACTAATACTCTCGAGCCCCTGCAATTGCGTAGAGATATAGCGTCACTCAGCGTCTTCTACCGCTTATAACACGGCGAGTGCTCTGAAGAGCTTTTTGACCTCATCCCACCTTCTCCCTTTCTCCATAGGAGTACGCGTGCTGCTCTCCGGAGTCACCGCAGTACTGTCTCGAATATTCCATCGCGCACAAAGAAATTTGGTGACTCGTTTTTCTGTCGCACTTCCAAAAGATGGAATAGTCTACCAGCGCACGTTTTCCCTCCTTCCTATGACATGGGGTCCTTCAAACGAGGCGTGAAGAGGCACCTTGTGGGCCGGCAGGGTGAGGGTGACTGATGCTGCGTTGTTTTCTCGCTGCACCAGTTGTCCTTACGTCTGGACTCCATTTCCACTTAACATCAGGTGGAGTGGAGTCATTTGCCGAGCTATGTATAAAAATAAAAAAAATTAAAAGTGGAAGATTGTGGTGTAATGACAAATGTTCCTGTAGGTCGAGGTATGGAAGGTTTTGAAGATGATGGAGTAGTCCATGGCGATGGTAAATAACGACTGCGTCTCTATGTGATATTGTATATTTACAGTGACTACATTGTGACTGAGTATTTATCTAAACCTTACAAGACTATTTATACAATATAGACTGTGTAGATGTTGGAGGGAGGATGCCGTGACTTATCTTAATCAGATCTACACGCGGTTAGAAATGCGTTTACAAACTCTTTAACCATACGTGAAGATAAGAAATTATGTGGCGACCGCAGGCCGCCACAACAAACATATAGCATTAAGGCGACGCACCGCTAAACAATTAATCTAATACGGAGCGTTTGCGCCCGGTACCATTAAAAAAAGTTTTTTTTCCTTCAAATTAAAACTACAAATTATTAAAAAAAATGAATTAGCATATTGAAGTGTGTGTTAAGACTAATCTACTAAGAAAAAATTGATGCTTAAATCGGTCTGGTTTGCCTGTAAAATGCAAATCTATGTTTTAAAAGAGATTACTTTGATATTTTTTTCTCTGTTATAAAAGTTGACAAATCGTGTTTCTGCAACTAGCAAAATGAAGTCAATTAAATGAAAAATCATGTCATCAAATATCACTTTCATATGTTATGTAATTGTTAGGAAAAATCAAGATCCCCGCAACGTAAATTTCCAATGCGTCGCCTTAATATCAGCCTATACTTTAGTCCACTGCTGGACGTGTGGCGTGCACTTGGAGAGGCAGATCAAGTGCACGCCACTGAGCGCGGTCCACGGCTACTCTCATCCAGCTAAACATATATAGTAGTTGTTTAAGATACGTAATTTTGCACGTGTAATTACGGATAAAAATGTTACTAAAATTGTAAGTATTTTATATTTTAACACGTATCCGAAAATAGAAACATCCCTTGCCGAGTTTCTTGCGACTTCCCGATATAGTCTCCACTATAGGGTTTACAAAGTAATGGCTTCGATTTTCATGTTCTTAAAATTTCATTTCAACCAAGCGGTTAGAAATTAAACGAAAAAATATTTGGAGCATGAATCTATGTATTAATACGTGTTAGCGACGCACACTAATTTAGGCCCAAGACACCGTACTCGTAGAACAAGGTTACGAAGAACCGGTTCACACGCGCTTTACACCAGGTACAGACATGTACCTGGGCGCTTCTCTCCTCCTCCACGGCCCAGTCTACCCGAGCCGAGGCCCGTGCCTTTAGAGGCGCCCTCGAGTGGTTCCGCTCCCCGATCCGATCCGAACCCTTCGGAGACTCTGGTAGGGCACTGGGACGCGCACTTTTAAGTGTGCGATGCCGTACCCTCTAGAAATCCTCCGAAGGTGATTCGTTTCAACACGGCTTGTGGTAACCTTTACGTACCTCGCAGCCCCCAAAAACCCCGGTGACGCTGAAAATGCCGTTAGAGGCAATCAGCAATTTCTCTCCAAAAAAAAAGCTCCCAATTTTGTACCTAACTTAAGTTTCTGTATAATTATTTTAATATTTGTTAAATATGAGGTAGTTCGAAATCACCTCCGCGCGCCTTTTGTCCGTTGCTTCGAGTAACGTCGATTCAGTCTGCCATGAGCCTCTCTGGAAGTGACACCGTACTACCTCGCGATAACAATAAAAAACGTGCCTTTGTCTTTCGGCGAATAAAGCGATATAGTGTTCGGATCTTTTGTGTTTTACATTGGCAGTGACCCTAGAACCGCCTACAAATACGTGAAGCAAAAACTTTGTACCCCTTTTTACGAAAATTACGCGGAAGGAGGAGTATGAAATTTCGCACACTTATAGTTTATATAGAGAAGGAGCCTTAATTAAATTATGAAATTATGGTCAATTATGGTCGAATTTCGACCACTGGGCGACCACTAGTATTCATTAATACACGAATAGTAAATATCCAATAAAAAATATTATTATATTTTCTTGAACGTTTCATTAGTTTTCGAAGTTCGCAAACATCAAACAATCGAAGCGCAAATTACCGGGAAAGTTCTTGACACTTAAAAACTTCTGCGAATGACATATTATATAGGTTAATCCTGTATTTACAAGGCCGACCAGTCATGCCTGCGTTGACGAAACAGCTGATTTGAAATGGAAGCTGCTATCACAAAAAAGTATGATCCACAGAAAGTAAGCTTTATAAAAACCCTCTCAAGGACACGAATCTCGGAATAGCTTGAAACTAGTCTAGTTTGTGAGAGGTTATGAGAGGTTGAGGTATGTATAAGGTCCTTCTTACCTATGAAATTAGAGTTTTTTATAAAGATTTTTTATAACATTAAATTTTTTATACTAACGTTTATTAAATTTTCTTAGCATCTATTTATGATAAAACTATAAAAATTGTAGGGCAGTGTTACAAACTTTTTTGAAAAATAGTTTTTGAATGTAAAAAATATAATAAGATGTTTAAAAATATAACGTCAGTGTCAATAATTCTTTAAGTTCTTTTTTGGTCTTGTTGAAAATTACAATATTTACAATCATTTAAATATTTTATTCATAATACAACTCGTAACAGGCAGAGTGTTTGATTCACTAGCTAAATATAGCAGCCCTTAAAAAGAAAAAAAAGACAAGTCCCTTCAAAGCTACAATGAAACAAAAGGTCAATTACGCTAACAAAAAAAGAAGTCAATAAAAAAAAATGGGTCAAGAAGACACAAAATTAAAAATCATTGTTATTACTAAAGCCTAAGTAACATAGTGTTAATTAAATGTTTATAATATATTAATAACCGGTATTGAGTTTTAAGCGTAATACCCTTATTCATGAGTGAGAAATAAACGTTAAATTCATAGGTAAAGATCCAATATTAAGCTTACTTTCTGTTGGCCTCCTTACTTTGTGCTGTTGTGTTGTTTAACATTTAGCTAAAACGGAACAGCAAAAAACGAGAGCACTCCGGCCGAAACGTTGCGGTTCGCCGTCTCGACGCATCGACCATTTTTTACGGCACACGTTATTCTCCAACCCAAACAACCGCAGTATTGTTAAGGCATTACGTGAACAACCACATTTGTGGACATACTATAGAGTTTGTTTTTATCAAATGTATTGTTTTAGTCACGTTTCATAATCGAATTTAAACCCGCTGTACATCTAAATATTAACCACAAAACCTGTTAACGTAACAGCTACCCTCGTTTTGTCATCATTATTAAATCAGTTCTGCTGGAGCAAAGGCTTCAACGACCGGTGGTGCGATGTCCGCATGTTGCGGCTTTTCGGGATCTTGATCAGTTCGTCGGTCTATCTTGGTACATACCCACGCCTTACTTAACGCCTCAGACAACGTCTTTTATTAATACAGGTGTCTTAAAAATTAACGACAAGCCAGAAACGGATGACACACCAGCTTGTGACAGTGCCCAAAAATCAAGAAAATAAGAAAGGTTTTTTTTGTACATATAAATAATAATAACAAAAATCAAATTACTCGAAAGAACTTGAGAGATGTTTCGACTTCTAAAATACCTGTACTTTAAAAAGTAGTAGTATTAGTAGTTTTATTTTTGTTAAGTTTGCAATAATAACAAGCTGTCATGTCATCCGTTTCCGACTTGATGTTGATTTTTGAACATCCTGTATGTTGAACGCATTCACCTCTCAAAGACATATTTTTTGATACTTATTTAAGACGACGCATTAGTAATTTACGTGGCGGGGATCTTGATTTTTCTCAACAATTACAAAACATATGAAAGTGATATTTGATGACATGATTTTTCATTTAATTGACTTCATTTTGTTAGTTGCAGAAACACGATTTTTCGACTTTTATAACAGAGAAAAAAATATCAAAGTAACCTCTTTTAAAACATAGATTCACATTTTACAGGCTAACCAGACCGATTTAAGCTTCAAAATTTTCTTAGTAGATTAGTCTTAACACACACTTCAAAAATGTAGTTCATTTTTTTTAAATAATTTGTAGTTTTAATTTGAAGGAAAAAAAAACAGTTTTTCTTATGGTACGGGGCGCAAACGCTCGTATCAAAACGTATGAGATTTATTGTTTAGCGATGCGTCGCCTTAAGTTGTATATTTTAGTAAATAGTATCGGTGTGTGCGCAGGTGGCGGTGCGCAGGCGGCTCGCACGCCGTGTGGCGGGTGTCGCGGCGATGACGCGGCGGGCGACGCGCGGCATGTCCTGCTGACATGGCACGCAGCCGCTCCGCCCTCCTTTCGTTGGCAGCTCTCGCAGCACTCGCCGGTAACCAATACATTACCAACTACAAGTGAAGGTCTATCATTGGTTTGTCATGGGGTGGTTTGACGCGGCATGCCCTGCTGACATGGCACGCAGCTTCTCCGCCCTCCTTTCGTTGGCAGCTGTCGCAGCACTTACCGGTAACCAATACAATATCAGCTACTAGTGTTGATCTGTCATAGTTTTGTGGTGGGAAGGTATGATGCGGCAGGCGACGCGCCGCATACCTGCTGACATCGCACGCATTCGGTCCGGCTGCGATACGATGCTAATAAGACTTAGTATTCTTAAAAATGGAACACAGCAATGTAAAACATCAGAAACGGGCACATATGAAGGTGGAAATGCGCCTCATCCGAAATGCTCTAATACTACTGAGAAACTGGCTTAGAATTAGAATCTTATATCTAAATATCGGAATAATCGGAATCTGCTAGTGCTCCTACTAACGTTAATGTAATGGCGACAGACTTTAAAGCTTTTTATATGTCAACCTAACCGAATAAATTGAAATTTATTTGTTCCTCACTGGGTATTAAACTAGAACCTTTGGTTTTCAGACCGGTAGCCTTAACACTAGACCATATAAGCGGTAAGCATAACTCATATTCAGTAAAAATGTACCGTTACAATAACAGGCAAAAGCACATTTCAAAACAATACATGTCAATTGAAATAGCCACTAACGAAGTCGATTATTCACTTATTTGATTAAGCAAATAAATATATTCCGAGTAAAGCACTTAGCGCAGTTGAACGAATGCTTTTGTTTTGGCTAGACGAGTTAATTATTTGCGTAAATATCATTGGTTGATTTATTGGTTTTGTGATCATGATAATTATCGCGGTTGAGTAGCATTGAACAATCAGGCGTCACTTTAACAATAAACAATGTCAAATCGTCGCGCGATTTGTGGCATTCGCTCCATGAAACCATTCGTATTTTAATGAAAGAAATTCAGATTTGCAATTTAAAACAGAATTTTTAGTTGACACATCAGTAATGTAATTTAGTTTATTTATTTATTTCAATTCGACATTGCTGTTTACAGATTGGTTCAGCACACAAACAATTCACAAAATTAAAAATAACAACATACAAAATTCAGGAAATTATTAATTCAATCATATAACAAAATTAAAATCAATAAAATCAATCAAAATAATGAAAATAAAAGTTAGATTCAGATAGGTTGACATTGACAAACAATAATAAAAACATTAAAAAAATGTGATAAATGTCAAGAATGAATAATAATATTATAAAATTTAACATAGTTAAGTAACTGTTAATACCAACTATTGCCCTAAACCATAACCTATTTTGTCTAGTAGTTAGACCACCGATATCGGACGCACAGGTGCCGGTTTCGCTAGTAACAGAACAATGCTAGTAGTATTGTGTAGCAGTTAGAAATAAGACAACTAGTTCTCGTAGTTAAAGATACCGAAAAAACTTCGTTCCCATCTTCGGACTAATCATTTCTAAGCGCTACCCCAGCGTAGAAATAAAATGTAGAAAAAGGCTTTAACAAAAACTTATACCTTTAATCTTACTTTAAGACTACTTTTCTAATTACTTACTTTAAATTTAAAATAATGACAAAAAAGGAAGAAAAACAAAATTTTATAATTAAGCACAATAATTTGGTCGCGTGTGGACGCAGTGTCTACTGTCCACATAGAATTTCAATGAACCCCTGCACAATGTAACATCAGGGGAGCGTTTCAGATGTCAACTGCCTTCCCCTTTGCTACTCGCTAATTTGTTAAGGAGAAAGCGAAGGGCAGATAGCATCGTACCCTCATCACGACCGACGCAGACCTTAAGTACTAAGTCATTGAAATAATTCAAAATGAAGTGTCTAAGGTAGATACTGAATTGACTTGCTGAATTGCATTTTCTAACCTATAATTATTTACATGTTCAGGTATTGTTTTTAGCAAACACTTATATAGTTAAATATGTTACCAGTTTAGTTTAAATGTTATACATTGCAAAATGTTTCAGTTTTCAACCGACTTAAAAAAAAGAGGCGATTCTCAATTCGGTTGTATGTTTTTTTTTAATGTTTGTTACCTCAGAACTCCGTCATTTATACACCGATTTGGAAAAATATTTTTTCACTTGAAATATATATACTTCCAGATTGGTCTCATTTTTATCAAAATCCAGTTCTGGTGATGGAATTCTTAAGGAATTGAGAGAACTCCTCATAGGCATACATATAGCGATTTTGGTATTTTCAGCAATAAGTCAAGCATTTGCATTCAGAAAGTATAATTTGACAAAGTATAACTGATGAAAATGACCACAGATTGCCACCGGAACTCCTCAATGATAAGTATTTCACGGGTGGCGATAAGATATCTCGATTAATATAGTTAAGCGACTATGACGAAACAAAAGAAGGCAGGCACCGGAATTCAGTTTTTGATTTCCTACTTTGAGATAGGCGTTTCTCGTTTTTTTCGCTTTTCTCATTTAAACGAGCAGCGCGTTCGATACCCATATTCGATTTTAATAAATAGATCGAAACAAATCACTAAAAAGCGAGAAATAAACAAAAATTTTAACAAAAAAAACCGACTCCAAAAAATTAGACTGAAAAAAATGCACTAAAAAGTTAAAAATAATTGCGTAGGTAGTTTAGTTTGTTCAATTTACTTGCAATTAACCTTTATTATACTCAATCTTATATTCTTAAAAACTACTGCGTACAAACGCAAAGTCAACATGCATAAGATTGAATGTAGGTACTATTATGATTATTTATAGTTTGTCGTTAAATGTTTATGTTAATGTTACCTTGGCTGGCACCGGCTCCAAAAATAACAATAATTGTACCTATATATTTTCCTAATAAAATGATTGTCTATATAAGCAGTCCAAAAATATATACATATATTATTTGTTTCTTTAAGTTGATTGCAAGTAAATAATTGGTATTTGCTTTTTAGTCATAATATGTGTTCTGTTAGATGTGAAGTGTCGCATATATAAGATTGAGTTATTTTTAGTGCAATTTTTTCAGTCAGATTTTTCGGAGTCGGTTTTTTTTGTTATAATTTTTAGGTAGACAAGTATAATCATTATTTGAAAAAAGCAAAAATAAAAGATTGTACACATAACAAAAAATACACTTGTTCATTGCAATACATTACAAAAATTATCGTGGCTTAGCAAGCAGACATTTTTATTTATGCCATAGTATTAAATTAGTATACCTGAAAAGGCGTCATATTTAGAATTCGTACCATTCCATTACCGAATTCTCATATTCAACATACATGAATTAACATCCGCTCTTTATATAGAATTAACTTGTTTTATTTATTGAATCCCCTCAACAATGCTAGCCATTTGATTTGAGCTCGTTCCTTGAATAAATGATCGCACTAAAAGGTCTATTAGCTCTAATTGACCTTTATTCCAATCGAATAAAAATTTGAATTCAAAGAACTTTATTTAAAAACTCATAAGAACATAGTTCACTTATAATGAGCTTACAAATTAAACTTAATTAACTACAGTCCAGTATTACGCATAATTCCATTTCACAAAACATTTTTGTACACATATTCTTTCAATTTTGATTTGAAAACGTTAAATGAACTGCACTCCTTCACGTCATTGGGTAAGTCGTTATATAATTGTGCTCCCTCAAACATTAATTTTTTTTACCATGGTCTGTTCTAGGTACTGACATTTTTATCTTGTTGGTGTTCCTTAATTGATGTTTATAATTCCTTTTTGTGAATAAAATTTGTGAATGTAATTGGTTTGTTAAAATTTTTCTTATCAAAATGCATGTTGTGTATGTGTAAATTTGTTTAATGTTCAGTAATTTAGTTTTTTGGTATAACAATTTTGTATCCATGAGACGATCATATTTGAATAAGGTTTTAATTACTTTGTTTTGAGATGTTTGTAAACTTTTCAGATTCGTTTTAGCAGCACAACCCCAAACTTCAATAAGATATTCTAAGTTTGATTTTACCAATGAGTTATATATTGTCATCCGAATCTTAGCGGGGATACAGCCTACGGCCTTACGTAATACGCCAGTTAGTGAGGCGAGTTTTGTTTTGACATGCTGGATATGACATCTTTAAGTGAGTTTGTCATCTAATTGTAGACCAAGATATTTTTCTTCGTGTGAGCGGCTAATTGTCTCATTATTAATAGTAAGAGGTGGATGCGGTTCTATTTTTTATTTTTTCCTGAAAAATTTATGTATGAGGTTTTTTTTGCATTTATTGTAAGGAGATTACTTTGACACCAGCTGTTGTAGATATCTAAATCCCTTTGGGATTCCTTAATCAGATCCGTGATACAAAGACCAAAATAGAAAAGACAAGTGTCGTCTGCATACAAGGTGATATTTCCCGACAGTCCAATGGTTGTTACATTGTTGACATAAATCAAAAATAGTAAAGGTCCCAAGACAGAACCCTGAGGAATCCCACATCTTATTTGTTCGGGACTACTACAAAAGTCTCCTATCCTAACAACCTGTACCCTATTATTCAAGTATGATTTAAATATTTGGTACGCTCTACCCGTAATACCCAAGTCTTCAAGTTTTTGGAGTAGTATTTCATGACTAACCGTATCGAACGCTTTTTTTAAATCGATAAAGATACCCAGACACATTTTTTTTATCGATATTGGTTTTTATTTGTGTTATAAGATCTATTGTAGCCGAAAGTGTATTTGATTTGCTTCGAAAGCCATACTGTTTATTTGTAATGAAATTTATGTTGTTCAAATGATCACTGACTCTATTGTATAGAATTTTTTCAAAAACCTTGGATATCACGGGCAAAACCGAAATAGGTCGGTAGTTACCTGGGTCTGTTTTCCTGCCCGATTTATGTATAGGTGTCACCCTTGCAATTTTTAAACTATTAGGAAACACTCCCATAGCCAGACATTTATTGATACATTTAGTCAGATTTTCAATAATAAGATTAGCAATGCATTTAATTGATTTTGTACTTATTTCATCAATACCTGTACTGGTGTCCGCATTTAAATTATTTATAATTTTAGTTACTTCGTCTTGTGTGCATGGTTTTATCTCTGACATATTTATAGTGCATTTATTATCTCTATATGTTAATATGTGTGCAGCATTATTATGGTATGATTTGGGAATTCGTTGAGATAATTGAACACCAATCGAGGAAAAAACTTATTAAATATATCACAAATTTTAAAACCATCATCAACAACATCAGAGTCCAACATAAGCCTGGGTGGAGCACAATTAATTTTGACTTTGTTATTAGCTAAAGTGTTTATTAGATTCCATGTTTTTTTAGGGTCCTTTATATTTTCTTGAAACGCTTTACAGTAATATCTTTCTTTAGTATCTTTTATTAATGTACACAATCTATTTCTTACTGTTTTAAATTTTTCTTTTTTAGTTATATCAGTTTTCTGTTGTTGCCATAGTAAGTTTCTCTTCTTAATTTCCTCAATTATTATTTTATTAATCCAATCTTCTCTAGGTAAATTTAAAATTTTTTCTTTAATAATTTTGCTCTTTTCAATATTTAGCTTGACAAAATTTCCTAAGTCTTCATAAGAGTCATTTAAATTTGTATAGTTCGCTTCTTTGATACTTTTGTATAATTCATTGTAATTTATGGCTGTATATGTTTGTCGCTGTTTTGATCTGTGGTGTTGTTTTAGCAGCTCAAGAGTAATCTGCTTGTGATCGGACATTGCTGAATCTATTATAGTAAAACTAAAGGGAACTTCATTGAGGCTACAGCAGACATGGTCTAAGATAGATCTTTTTGAGGCTGTTTCTCTAGTGCAACTGTCTTCTTCAATTTTATTTAATATATTATAGCCGGCTTCTTGTAGCGAAGTCATATAATTAATAGTGTCGTTCTCGGCAGTAGCTAGCAGATCTATATTAAAATCACCAAATGCTATGCCTCTTTTCCTTTTTTCTAATTGTAACGAGTAGGTTTTCAAAAAACTTTTCGTATTTTTCTTGTCTGGTTTGTAAATAGCTCCGACGTGAAGTGCTAAACTGTGTACATAGATCCATAGAAAATGCATATTATTCTCATACTTATCTTCTGTTACTTCAAATTTCAAACTATTGTGAATATATATTGATACACCTCCTCCATTCTTGTTATTTCTAATATTGTATGTGTGTGTGTAGTTGGGAATATGAAATGAGTTAGCTTCGGCTGTTGTTTTAAACCAAGTCTCGGTTAAAAGTACAAAGTGCACTGTGTTATTTGCTGCCTTGAGTATACACTGCAACTCGTCGAATTTTCCAGCCTTACGAAGACTACGGACGTTGGCATAAAAAAATTTCAGGGAAGAATTGTGTGTAAATAAATTTCCGTAATCATACTTAACAAAATGATAGTTTTCACTCGTAGTTGGGGTCTTTATTAATCGTTTTTTGACTGACTTTGCAGCTTCTTAACAATTTGAGGTGCGCCTTTCATATATTTTATCATAAGATCAGACTCGCCACTCTGCTCTCGATGCGTCATTTCATCCTTTAGGTTATTTAAATAGGTTTTTTGACTAGGTGTTTGCTCAGCATATAGTCGAAGACCAGCGTCTAATTTCTGCCTATTACGTAATAAAATTCTGACAGGATCTGACGAATCAAAAAATACTTTCAAGAGGCGGCTTTTATCTTTGTTGTATTTTCCCAGTCTTATAGCCTTCAATGGTTTTGAACAATCCGGGTATTACCAATCTAAATGCGCTTAAAGCTTCGTTTAGGTCATGTTGCTGTCTTGTGCTGGGTTCCCTATTTGCCAATTCAGTAACGCCCACCAGTATGATATTTTTCATACGTTCATAGCGATCCTGAAATTCACGCAAAATATCTTCTTTTACAGTTGGTACAGTTGAAGTTCCAGGCTTGACTTGAGTTTCATTGTCTTTCAGTAAGCGTACATCTTTTTCTAAATTTGTAATTTTCTGTTGTATTTCAGAGTTTTCAGCCTTAATGCAAGTCAAATCTTTGTGAATATTTTCATATTTTAATGATAGGTTTTCTGCAGCATTTTTTAAAGTTTTAATCTCGTTCTTTATTTCATTTAAATCTTGACGTATTTGATTTGCATCTTCTTTCTGGTTCTTCGTAAATTCTCTAAAGAATGACAACATTTCATTTCGAAATAGATTTAGTTCAGTCTTTATATCAGAGTCGGCATCTGGTTGTTTTCTTTTTCTAATGTTAATAAATCCGTCTTCTTTAATCAAGGAATGTAAATCGGGGCTCGAACTGTTACCGCTACCGCTCATGCTCAGTCCACTATTTGGAGAATGTTGTACGCTCATTTTATTATTGTAGCAAAATATGTTTTAGTTCAAGGCGAGAGCGTTCACTATAAAATACGTACTGTACTTGTGGAGATAAAGCAGACGCCTGCCGTAGCTGATGTCGTAGCAGTGATGTCGTAGCAGTTGGTTTCGTACAGTGATATCGTAGCAGTGGTATTATGACTTGTCGTGTCCGCTCGGTGAAGTTCGGCGATACTCGTACGCAGCGCGAGGCGGCCGGGGCACCAAGGTCAATGCACGCTTCCAGTGATGTTATGTGAGGTAGGTCAGGGATCCGTTAAAAATGCAGTCACTATTGAGAGATATTTTACGTTATAACTCTTCAACAAGTAGATATATCGAAAATCCGTTTGCACACACTTTTAGTTCGTAACAGCACCAACATAAAGATAGCCAATTCAAACCGCGAAATGCAATTCAAATATTTTTCCAAGACACAAATAAGAAGCGTGTACGGAAACACAGCTGTATCTTGCGCGCGCGCTGGACGTATATATGATAAATAAATAAATATGGCTGCAGTCATCGACCTAGCGTGCAATAGAATCACTGAATAATCAAACGTAACAGACAGTAGAATTGGAAGAACAATACGTGTACGCTAGAATTTTACAATGAAAACATTTATGAATAGATACATTCCAAAGAATGGAACTGTGATGACAGTCAAAGCAGTTTATCGGTAAAGAGCACTTTTAAAATCTTTGTTGGAAGCTTTGCTTGAATTTAAGCATTTGTCCTGTAAATTAAATGCCACTGAATTGTTATAAAGAGATGAGGGAAAATTTTACAATATGTAAACGTATCCTCGGTATCCTTAATAGAGATAGCTCAGTCAGCCTTGACCACGACCGGTGCAATTCAGCCGAAATATTGGGGGCGTAAAAATATAGGTCTAGGATTAGTTAAATCCAGATAAAAATATAACGAAAAGTTCAAGAGTGTCTATGTATAAAGTTGATGTTTGAATTTTGACCTAACCTTCAAATGAACACAATCGCACGATATTACCCACGGCCGTAGCCATTACTGTGATTTCCCAATAAAACAACAAACAAGTTGTAACACGTACGTCTGTCTAAATCTACCAAGACAAGACCACGGAGTATTCGTAGCACTGCACGCATAGCTACGTAATGCCGTAGCGTGTTTGCTATGACTGATACGAGCTCATTTGCAATACGCAAACTTCTTAATGCTTCAAACCATTGATCAAAGGTATTAAGGGTGCGCAGAGCAAAAAATGCCAAAAGTGCAGTCACGGCACGGTGCAGTAAGTTAATATAATTGAAACTACTATCTACTACTTACATAAACAAAATATATATTTCGTATCATAGGGAACGTGTTTACAATTAGTCCGATCGATAAATTCATAACACACTACTTATAGTTTTTTCTACAATATCATTTAAAGTTGCGCAAAAATCATGAAAACGAGTGGCGGCGTTTAGTTGATTTCTTATAGTTAATCTAAATTATTGTACCTATGATTTTATCTAAATCACCAATGGCTAAACTACAAATCGTCTGTCTCACATTTTCGATTTATCAAGCGGTTTTTTAAATTATTATTTTTTAAATTATCACGTTAAATTCCCCATACAAAATTAGTATGGCCGCGTGGCATCAAATAAATATGGACGAAGACATTTCAAATAAAATATTATGACACTTGTCACTTACGGACGGTGCACCCGGTATCTTTATATAGATTCGGAGGAGGCAGGGCGGCGCGGCGCAGATGGCGGCGCGGCGCGGCGGCTGTTCGAGTTACTCCGCCAAACGTCGTAACTTAAAAAGATATGTCAAAATCCTTCATTCTTCATACTTACCTGGCTAAGCAACATAATAAATTAGCTATCAAAGAGTACGTTTTTACGTGCCAAAAAAAAAAAAACACAGTTGCTTGATTACACGGAGCCATTACAGCAAATTGCCAATAAAACAACAAAGAAGTTCTAACACGTGCGTTCGCTACTGCATTTGTCTAAATTTTTAACAATAGTCATTAAACGAGGATAAGACCACGGAGTACCTATTCGTAGCACTGCACACTGTCCTAACTTCCGTAGCTACGTGATGCCGCAGCGTGTTCACTACGACTGCTACGAGTGCTACGAGCTCATTTGAAATACGTTTAACGGCACTGCCCAGTTCAGCTTCCGTACAGGTTTGCTTCATATTGACTTCCAATTGAATACATTAACGGCACAAGCTAGCTCTCAATTTCCACACATTTTTGCCCCACAGTCAATACGGGTTCAATTGACCTTATTGTTGCAAGCTCTAAGTAGGCCGCACTCTCCTTTATGAGAGATAATTATGGTAACGTTATTATACAGTAACGATCTTGGAGTACCCGTACTTTTCCGAATTTACGAATTTTATTTAACTCTATATATCATTCACGAATGGAAACTTTCGCCAACCGACACTTTTGTATTAAGGCGTTCAACGAGTTTTTGCGTGCAACTTTGTAATAAAGGCATTGCAAACTTTGCTAGCTCTTATATCGTGTTGAAGTTTATCATATTGGTCTTTTGATATGCCAATCGTATACAATGAATGGAATGAAAAATCTTCAAAAAAGTTTTTGTGATACATGTGCTCGATCCATTTACATTAAATCATCTCGGCGGACTTTTCTCCTTTCTCTTACATCAATCTAAACTCAAATGATGTAGTTAGGTAGTATTTATATTTGTATTCAGATGCAGTTTATTGTTATTATCACTATGGTTCGTTGTAGTGATCAAAAGATCAAAATAAAATCTGGGGGCAAGAATCACGCAAGCGTGTCCCACTACCCTTACCTGATTCTTTCGTCATGCGATTCGAATGCTCTCGAGCAGGATTGCTGACCAACATAATTGTGAGCAATAAACTGGATGATTGCGACGGCGGCGTCGACACAGCTGGCGGCGGCGTCCAAATGCATTGCTTCGTAATGAGCTGCTGTTCTCGATGGCAGCAGCGGCGCTTAAAGAACGGGCTATTTTCGCCGCCGCACCCGCTTCCGCTGTCATCTAGTTTATAGCCTTATGCTCGATAATGGTTGTTGATAATGAGAATTTGTGGATTGGTATTTATTGACCTAGACATTTTTATACCGAGCCTTGCCATACTTTTGCCGCGCTGTCAAAAAGTTACTGATAAATGTGTAATTGTTAAATCAAATTCAATCCTAATTATTTAATGATTTAATTCTACGTCATTGTGATTTGTGTTTGCGTTTAAATTCTATAATGCTGTGTATACACTTCTTGGTCTCGATCTTTGTTATAATCATTTGTAATTGTTATTTTAAATGTTGTAATATGTAATGTAACGAGCACACCACTCAGCTGTTGACGCGTTCAAAGAGTGTTTGATAAAGGCGCCGTGCCATGATTGTCTTGTCCCAGTGATTAAAGAGGAAGCTACGTTTGTGAAAAAAAAATAATTAAAAAATGTGATTGTGTTGATGGTTCTGCCCGCAGGGTGTTGTGTGTGCGCGCCGCAGGGCAGCGTGCAGGGCGGCGTGCAGGGTGGCGCGCAGGTGCCGCCGGGGGTGCCGCACTCCACAGCGCCGCCAGCCGGCGTCGGCGGCATCCGCAGGTACGCCGCTCGCCGCCGGCAACCGCACACGCGCACATACGGAACTATTTGGGGTGCCTAGTACGAGTTTAATGGCCCCCATTCACGGGCATTCCACTTCATCACTCAAAATTTAATCATATTCACCCATATTCAGGGGCACTGCACACTCTCGCGTCACTCCATCACTCCAAATTAATGGATTCACTACGAAATAATGGATTTGGAAGCGATGCCACGCAAAAATACAAATACAAAATTACGGGTCCGTCTGTCAATACCTACAATGCAAAAAACTTACGTAGCAAATAATCCACATCTCATATTCCCTACTTCGTATTACGACTAAATAGCATAATGACATAGTAGCAAAATGCTTACTTTTTGAAAATAGGTACAGTTAGATACGGAACTATTTTACACGCTGGCCACTTAAAACAAGGAAAATCTGTCTATACCTACTGTCATGTTGAAGTATGCACGGTAACAAAATACATGCAAATATCTAATGTCGACTGAAGGCTTTGTTCTATATTGGTATTACAGCGATAGAATACAAGACAATAGATAATAATCTAAAATTTATCATCATCATCATCATCATCAGCCTACACACGTCCACTGCTGGAAATAGGCCAAAAAAATAAAAAAATATAATAAATCAAAATTTGGAGTGATGGAGTGGAGTGCCCGTGAATAGAGACCATAAGTTGGCAGTCGATCACGTTAACGAAAACGAAAACTTGTATGACATTTAAGTAGCGCCTCCTGGTGAATGTTGCTCTACAAATTCTCGTTTTCGTTAAGAGCGTTTACGCCGCACACTAGCGCCGCCAATGAAAAAAAAAACATATCTAGTAATTAGAGATAGAAAATCAAATTATACTCAACAAACTATCTGAATGAAGTAATTTTGCATTTTTACGTAACCTAATGAACACCTGACATGTTATGGTTTAGTTAAATATGGAGTTATTGTTAAAAGTGGCCGTAACGTCTTATTTAACTAAACCAATAACATGTAAGGTGTTCATTAGGTGACGTAAAAATGCTAAATTACTTCATTCAAATAGTTTGTTGAGCATAATTTGATTTTCTATCTTTAATTACTAGATATGTTTTTCTTTTCATTAGTGGCGCTAGTGTGCGGCGTAAACGCTCTTAACGTGATCGAATGGCGAATAAGACTCGCACTAGACACCCTGTTCATTGTACTTACAGTGTGACGGGTTAAAAGAGTAAAATGTTATTTTTGTAAAAACCTTTTGACATGTGCGAGCGCTTATCAGTGCCGCTAAACAATTAAAATTCTATTGTGTCTGTATTTACGGCAGACGACGAGTTAGTGAACACGCTCCGATATGACACTATGTGGCACATTGTACTTACTTTCAATGTGAAGGGTTAAACGAGTGAAATGTATTTTTTATTGAAAATATGGGTTTTTCCTGACCTCGATCTGAGCCGACAGAACAAGATGAGGTCGACGATGAAGCGGGCTTGCCCAATGTGCCTGTTCACTCTAACTTTGGAAGACGAGGGCACCCTTTGGCAGTGAATTGGCAATAAATGGTGTTTCCTAAAAGGTTACGTGAACACTACACAATGAAATGAAAAAGTTTTTACGGATCTGCTCGCGTACATTTTCAATTGCTTTCGTTATTACGTACCGACCAGTACCGTGGTCACTGGTTAAAATACTCTTCGCAAACGTCTATAGAAAGGGTTTTATTTTCAATAAAATATTAAGAAAGGTTATTCGGTTTAAAGTAAATAAAAAAATAATTAAAACCAGTACAAGTATACCAAATACGCATTCCCCTAACATTCCACTCATTTAACCTGTAGCTAAGAATATTATGCAACTCTATCAACAGACCGGAGCGCCACACTGCCGCTCATTTAATAGCCATACTAGAGATTTTTCTTATGATACTCATTAAGAACGACAGCGACGGCGTAAAGGTTTCGCACGGCCAAATGAACAGTATGCATTAGAGCGCACAGTTCATATTTCGCACAGAAAATCACGTAATGTCGTTAAAGCCGTAACCTTTGCCAGCGAAAATGAGCGGCACTCTTTGGCTTTCACGAGAGCACACGGTTCATTTTTCTATACAGTCCACGGATACTATTACTAGTGAGTATCCAATAAGAAAACTGAGCGAGCTTATAACAACGGAAAGGCAATGTGACGCGAGCCCAACGTTCGCGCTCCGTCGACGGAGTTCAATAATTTCTAATATGTAGGCAAATAGGTGTACCTAGAAAAAGTTTACAAATTCGAATAGGTGAAGGTACACTATCTTGGACGGAGTGGGTACATATGGTATACCTAGTCGCTGTCGACCGTATATACATTGTTACGGACGAAGCTGCCTACTTCAATTGAAAGTAACGTAACTTTTTAGTAATCTTATATTAATGTGGCCGATCTGGACGTATGGCATACAACTATGGGGATCATACAAAGAGCACAAAACGCCCAAAACGCCATCCTTAGAAATTTACCCAATGCACCATGGTTTCTGATGACCCATGAACTGCACAGCGAAATGGAAGTCAGCACGGTCAATGACGAAATAAAACTGTATTCAAAGAAATACAAAGCAAGACTACACGCACACCCAAACTACCTAGCATTGCTGTTGACCACTATTGGCTACCCTAAGAGGCTACGCAGACAACACATAATGGAGCTCGAGGATAGCTACCATGATTCACAAAAAAGGGAGAAGTGCTCAGTGGTTCACTTCCCTTAAACGCCTAACTACCCACACCGAACCTGATCATAGTCAAAAGACTGATTGCAGATACAAAACAAAAAAAAAATATGGCTACGTTGTTCATCGGGTTAATCTGTGGTTACGCTGTCACCTACCTACAGTAATTATTTAAAAAAGAAATTAACGTCAAATACAAAGTTCCTACGCGCAAAGTAAACACTTTGTACAATGGCTGAACCGAATTTATGGTCTTGACAATGTAGACTACTCATTCCCAACTCTATGAAGATCAAAATAAAAAAAAAACACATGAGACATTTTGATGAATAGTGAATGATAATTTGGATATTACTTACTTGGTCTGAGCGAGGGTTCAGACAAATAAATGTGTGTGAATACAATTCTGTCAGATGTCAATATTTGAAACGTTATTCTACTTCCAGATTTTCTTCAAGAAATATGTTATGTTTATTGAAAAGGTAAACATAAGGCATCGCTAGTTAACAATATATTTTTATTATCCAATCGTGCTAGGCTCTCTAGATGGAAGTCGTAACATACATGCGTATACGCATAGGCTTCATTTGACAGATGAACACATAGATAGGGATCCATCCACTATAGCCGGTTTCCTATAATCAATCTATCTGTTGTTTTGCCTAAGATAAAAGTTTGACATAACCTCCATACAAATTATGTCAAATTTCTAACTGCAGTCCAAAACAACAGATAGATAGAGTATAGGGATCCGGCATAAGTTAACGGACCATTCGCGCGCCGCGCTCCTCCAACTTTTTTAAAATTCCTTACGGGTATATAAGCACTTGGCCTTCATAGCACTTGATGTTAAGCGATGACAAGGCTGAAGGTGGAAGCGCACTTCACCCAGAATCAAGAAAAAAAAAGATTTAAAAAAAGTTTTCTTTCTATTCCTATTTCTATTGAATCTTCAATAACTGAGGCACTGGCTATCTTATCTCTAGCTAACGCAACCCAACAATGCTGCTAACATTGATGTTAAAGCGACATATTTAGATAAGATAAGTTAAGATAAGCTAGCCAGGCGGACAAATAAGCCCTACCACCAACCAAACCGAGTACACAAACTGGGTACCTCTCAGTCTGAGACGGGTGGTCATAACTAGACCACTACTCCAATGAAGATGCGACACACTTTCCTATACAGAGTTACTGGGAACTCGACAACTTCCTTGCAGGAGGTGATAGGCGGCCTAAAATGTGACAAAAAACCCCCATATGTATAACCGAAATAAAAAAAATCGAGATAATTTAATCAGATGAAATAAACATTTTCATCAAGAATTATAAAAACCAAAATGAGGAAGAGGATCCGGACTTGCATTCGGAATTAAGGGCGACACATTGAGCAAGATGTTCAAAAAAATGTTAACGATTTGACGTCATTTATTGCGAAAACTAATTATTACTTAACCTTTTTGTGTGCATTCTCTTACGTTTTTCTTTTTTCACTTCGTAGTTAAAGTTAATTATACTGTCTTTTATACCTTTTTGGATACATTATTAGGTGAGGAAGTTTTGTTAATAATTTGTACGACTAGTCACATAGTATTTTTTTGAGCTAGGCAACACTTTATGAAAAGAAATGTAAGATTTTTTTAATTTTTTTAAAGTTTATGTTGTAATTTTAAAATGTTTAGTATTTTGACATGTTTTAGTGCTAGGTCAGCTGTGTTAGGATGTCAGCTACAAATTAAAATTAAAATTAATCCATGCATCAATGATTTTTTTTTTAAATTTGAAATTAAGTGCAAAAATTTGGATTTTTTTTATAAACAAAAAAATTCAATTATCTCGAAAACTATTAGTTTTTGGGCATACATATGGGGGTTACATTTGTCACATTTTAGGCCGCCTATCACATCCTGCAAGGAAGTTGTCGAGTCTCCAGTAACCCTGTATAAAAACCGACACGGCGCGGAACGCATGCCGCCGAGCGTGCAACGTTGCACGCTCCATGTTTGCGAACGTATTTACCCATTACCCAGGAGCAGTTGCCGGAGCGCAGAGCGCAGTAGGTTCGCGAATATAGTGGACACCCACCTTTACGTTACACCGTCAATACATCGTATATCAACGTTGAGGAATGTAGGAGGCGCATATATTCTGTTGATGTGTCAAATAATGCCGAACAAAGTTATCTAACTTCTAATGTGGCAAAAAACTGCATTGACGAATGGCCCCAAACTCCCAACGGCCTGAGTTTGATTGACAGACTATTTAAAAAAAAAACAAAATATATTTGCATCGTTACTCTGCATATTGTTAATGTATGCACCGTAGAGGGGATATTGTACAAGATAAATGTATTATACGTTATACAATATTCCCTCTACGATAAGAATAAATGAAGCTCGTGTGTTACAGTTAATTTAATTGAGTATACGGAATTGAACTCGTTGTTTTCTCGATATCGCAAAACAAATTGTGAGCCGATCTGTGGACGCAGTGCCGATTGCTTCATCATGCGAGCGCATATTTTTCATTACGTATTCCGTTTACGAAAATAATTCATTTCGTAAGTTCAATTCATCACTTTTGTACAATAATAAAGGCTTTAACAGTGCTTCTGTAATAAAAATATGGGCCTTCCATGAAGTCGTCTTTTACGATTTACACTGTTTTTAAAGGTTAGCTTTGAGTTGGGCGGTAAAATGTGCGATGCGTATTTTTAAAAACTATATGATCTTGAAGGGACACATTTTGCTGTTTTATTCGGCATAGTTAAGATATATACAGGAAAATATTAAAACAATGCCTTTGACCATACCATTCTTAACTACATCTACGACTCTACAATTACGAGTAAGTCTTAATCAATAGTAAAATGTGTTTAATCTAATTAAAATTAGAATTACCATTTTCGATAATTCATTTACATTAAGCTCATAATTAATATAATAATGTGCAACAATCAGGTATTATTTTACCTTTTCATTTTAAGTGCTAATTGCTGCACTGAAGCTGAATTACTTATAAAATACAGTGAAAAGTGTAGTAGTAGTGGATAGATGGCACTCTGCTGCTAAAAAAGCATTAAAAAAAATTAAAAAGCAGTGACAAAATTCAGCGTTTACGTTAGCCTTCCCGGTAGCATAGCGGTCAGTGCAGCCGCCCGGATTGCGGAAGACCCAGGTTTGATTCCTGGCTGGGTCGGGTAGGCGTTTAATTTTTTCACTGTATTTTATAGGTATTTAATTTTTTGAATTCTTTTCTAGGTATGTTGAATTTCTTTATGAGTTAAATATAACCTACTTTTTTAATAAGTTTTTTAATTTACTATCACCATTTCCACTAACATGAAACCTGATAACAGTATTGTTAAAGGGGCTATAAAATGGACTATACGTAGGAAGCAGAGTAGATAAAAAATATACTAAGAAAATATATATTGAGCAAATAGCAATCAATGACGCAAAAGAAAGAACAGAGCGATGACAGAAGAAACGTAATAAAGGCTGAACTCATTTAAAAAGGTTCCAACACGAATATTTACAATGTTCAGTTCATTACATTATTCAAAAGTAAGAAAATGACGTGGCAAATATCCCGTAATAAATCTGTCTTGAATATACATTGAAATAAGGAGATAGATGTTCAATAAGCGAACACAAACGCACATACATCGGGATATTGAATATCATCGGTATTTTAATCAACATATTCCGATGCGGCTCGCGTTTGTCTACGAGTATTAGTTGTGTTGTCACCTGATACGTTTGCGTTTCACAACGTATATTGCAGTACCGGATTTTCATTAGGGCATGCCTTGAGCACAGCACTATAACCTTTGTAGACGTCTCCACTTCGTTAACCAATCTCTAGGATATTACTGTGCTTTTGTAATAAACAATTTCCAAGCAATAACATGTATATGCCTATAGTGTTTTAGGGACGATTTACGACTTTATATATCAAATAATGTAGTATTTTCAATGTAGGTACAGTTAACATCAATTTGATCGAAGCATAGTTAGTTAAAGAATAAGTTTACTAACGAACTAACACTGTCAGGATATTTGATTCCGACATAATTAGAGTTTTAGTGTAGGTAACGTTGTTTTTTAGTTATTTTTTTTTTTATTAAAACAAATACCTGCTGCACTTATAGCAACGGTATGGCATGCGACAGGTAATTATACGTACATCACAAAGATATAAAATAAAACTAACATACTGAACGATAAAAGAAAACTTTTATTTGATCAATACTCAAAACCTTCTTTCTGCTTTGATCAATTTCATCATGACTCTTGTCACTTTGTTAATACGAACAAAATCTCTTTTCGCAAACACTGACACACAAATATGTTTGCTGAAGAAATTACTTTAATTTCGTAGTCAAGAACAGAAGTTGTTCAAATTGAGTTGTAAAATTGATAGATACATGCTCGTAGGGCAGAAATTCTTTACATTGTTTTCTTTTTCGTGAGCACGTTTCATTTCACTTTGTATGTATATGTGGAGGACTCAAAGCACAACGCGGACTTGCGCGGGTAGGTGGTTCAGCCACTCGATTCTTAGGCCTTCCTCGGTTATCATCCCGCTCGCTAGTTCCCGCATCTTCCTTAACAGCTGGGAGGACTTTTGGTCGCCCAGTTCCAGGCCGCTGATGAGTTTCTGAAAGTTTTTCACGTCCGACTGGTCATAAGCTTCAAGTAGGCGCTGCTTCACTTTTTCATATTTTCCACTGGAGGGTGGGTTGTATAAGATGTCCGTCAAATGTTGTAGGTCCACCGTCTGCAACTGTTGTAGTAGGTACCGAAATTTTTGGTCGTCAGAAGTCTTCAGCGGGTCGATCACGGCCTCGAACTGGATGAACCAGGCGCGGGGAATTTCGCGCCAGAAGGGGAGAAGTCTTGATTGTACGGAGACAGCGCTGACATCCAGATTCGCCTCAGCACAGATTTTCGCTTGCTGTCCTTCTGCCATTGTTAGGAGCTCCACAATATCCTTGTTGAGCGTGTATCAAATGACTTAATAAAATCACGTCGGGGTCACCAGATGTGGAGGCCTATTGAGAGTGGCAGAGGAGGTAAATTAAACAGCGGTGTCGTTATCGTGAGAATGCTTGTTTATTGGTAACACGCCCTATATTTATACATCTGTTAGACAGGGTGAGAAAATGTCCATCTTCCATCTCGTTCCAACGCTGACATAAATACTAGCGATCGACGAACGCCCGCGCGCCAGTAATGAATAAGTCGACGTGCGCGCCGAACGTATGCATGGCTCCCATATATATCTATAGCAAAACGTCTTATCTTTGATAAGTTTTATTTTATTTTAATGGCTCAATACTGGTCTATTCCCTTTCACAAAGAAAGCAGAATTCAAAGGTTAGAAATAACAAAGTAAAATATTGTTTATTATTATACTTCCTTGTATTATAGCGGTTTCAGAAAAAAATAATATAGATGGGATATATTTTTTAATAAAGGACGAAATACGGAGTGGGTGTAAAAATAAATAATGTTTCCTAGTAAATAATCAGACCGTCCTCAAATCAGTATATATATATTTGCCTCGCGCAAACAGACAAGTGAATTATAAACTTTTTAGTGGAAATTTCTATATTATATCCTCTTTTACAATACCGTTATTATTGGTTAAGTAAGTGTGAATAGTTTGTTAACTAAAACCTATAGTTATCTTTTGTTTGTTTTTTTTATCGTTTAAAGTAGCTACAGAACAGGGTACTTTCAATAATTCACTTGTCTGTTTGCGCGAGGCAAATATATATATACTGATTTGAGGACGGTCTGATTATTTACTAGGAAACATTATTTATTTTTACACCCACTCCGTATTTCGTCCTTTAGCTACCAGCAGTATTTACCGCATCTTGTTCTTAATTATTAAATACAAAACAAATAAGATACATACCAAGCATTCAGCAAATAATAACAGAGCGACGACAGAAGTAATGTAATAACCACTAACTAAAAGGAAAATAATTACAAAAGTTTTTTACTGAGAATGTAATAGAAATATCATAATGCTACAAACAATAAGTAACAATTAAAAAAAGGTTCTAACTCAAACCCGTTTTTTTGTATCCTAGCCTCCGCTAGAATACGTATTGTAAATTATATAAATAGGAGAGAACGCGCCTTTTACACAAATAGGTCGAATGGGGTCTACGACCGCGGGAACTCCTGGGTGCGCAGGTGTGGGGCTATTTCCATCAGCATAACCTCTAGCCGGGCGGAGCAGGTTATAATTTTCCAATGGTTTCTAAAAATATCCTTTTTCTAGTGAATAAGATTCAATTTATTGATGTTTCCATTTCACCTTTGCCTGGCTAAACGATTAAAGTTTAACTGGTTAGCACTTATCGTAGTGCCACCAGTGTTCGACAGTTCAAGCACCAATCTTCAACACATTTTTAATAATAATTTTAATATTTTTATTTTTTATTTTTAGTTGATGGTTTCGTGCGATTAGCAAATTTAGCCAGTGTCAAGTATTTTTTCTTACAAGTAATACATAAATAGACAATATTTCCTTTATGATGATGATGAATGATATTAGAAATGAAAAGTGAGAAATGATATAGCCCCAACCCCTAGAGTATCTCAGTAAAGATGCGGGGCTTTACTAAGTCCTCGGGCGTACTTCTTGAGAGAATTTGAAAAGTGCCGTTGCACTGTTTTGTTTCATTTGCCAACACTCATGCACACTCAGGAACACTTAACGGTTATTAATCTACCATTATTTCACATTAATATTCGACATAACACAAATTTTAGAAAAAGAAACATAACCGCAGACATGACTCTTCACTTTCCCGCCAAGAACTAATTTTAATAATAATTAATATTTATATACAATTTACTTGAAAATTTTTCTGGATGATAGCTAGGAAGCATATATGGTCTGTATTAAATAGTTGCTAAAGTCACAAATCAGTTGCTGACCCCTATTTATAATGGTAAAAGGAAAAAAGAAAGAAAAAGGTGTCGATCACTGGACCCTGTCGAAGAATGGTGCCACTACCCTAAGTTATAATGATTATTAAGATTTATTAACTTATAATTTTTTATAATTAATTTAATTAACTAATTTTTTTTTTATAATTACTTTAATTTTTTAAAATTTTAGGTAATGTTAAGACCCGCTAACCCGTATTGGGCGATAAGCCAGATTTAATGTGCCATTGTCTATATGAGAAGGCCTAAGCCCAGCAGTGAAACATTTATAGGCTAATAATGATTAACGATGAAAGTGATCAATATACCTATTTAAAAAAGCTGTTATTTTATTAAATATATTTTGTGATTTAGGAGAGACTTTTGCCCAGCAGTGGGGTGCCCGAAACAGGTTAAATAAAAAAGAGAGAGCGTCTCAACCTCTGATCTGAGGTCTCAACTATAAAAATCAGGGACCAAAAATATTATAAATGTTTATATAATTTTTAACGCAAATTTTGTTGCGAACAAATTACAAAAACACAAATGTTGAAAAAATTTCCACGAGCAGGGTTTGAACCTGCACCCTTCTGACATACCGGGTCAGGTGCTCTTCCAATTGAGCTATCGTGGTTCTAACCAGCCCGCCGAAATTATTCAACACTATTTACTTTTTACTTTGAAAGCCAAAGAAAAAAAATTCAATGTCAACAACTACCGTCGTTTCGGCGGGGTGGTTAGAACCACGATAGCTCAATTGGAAGAGCACCTGACCCGGTATGTCAGAAGGGTGCAGGTTCAAACCCTGCTCGTGGAAATTTTTTCAACATTTGTGTTTTTTCAAAAATATTATATCAATAAGTAAAATGAATCCATCAGAGTCACTGCCATTACTACTTGATTCCGAGCTCACGATATGCTCTCGTATCGTATCGTTGTGACGAAGAAAAAATCCCACACTTAGATTATAAGGGGAACACGAGACTAGAGATTGCGATATAACGTAGAGCACGGCTTCCAATACTGATCACTCATACAGATAGAGGTTGCGTCACCTCACTCATTACGCCATTGTTCCACAACTACAAAGCTTTTTCATTTCAAAATTCCTGATGTAGGTACGTCTAATGTAACTGTCAAATATGTACAAACCCGCTTAAATATGTAATATTTTATTATCCGCAACGAATGGCTGCGACGAGACAATGTAAGTAATTTATCACTAAACAAAATATTGCAGTCTTTTTTTAATTATAGGTGCCTAATTCGAAGTCTACTCCCATTAGCCATCGATTGTTTCTGGTGGTCGAAAGAATTTGTAATAGCCCCGCTGCATGACTACAACATTATTTGAAATTATTTGCACGTTCCAATCACTCGTAGTTTGTACATACGATTTTTCAGGTTATGTGACCGGAATAAAGTATCTATAGGTGCGAAAAGACAATACGAACTCCTTTAGGATTTCGAAAAGAATATTGTTTGTCCTTCCTTTATTTATTTCTGTTTTGAAATTCAAAAGAATGCTGTAGGATCGGTTGTATAATTAACAATTTTAACAAACATTTGTTAAAACCATTTTTTTGTAAGACATTTTTTCCAAGTTACTTTCAATTTATTTATAAGCCGCGAAATTGAATTGTTTTCGAATTATTTGATACATTAAGTTATAAAATATAGATCCTTTAGAATGGCCACAACCACCTGTGAATCCGAATACTGTAAACGTTCGAAAGCTTTGACATTTTAATCTGCTTCAAAATTTGTCACGGTAGTTACAATTCGCATGAACACTTATTTAGCCGTACTATGCACGAGAAATATCCCAAGGGCGGAAACTGGTAACAATTCAATTTCGCTTTTTTGCTGTCATTATAATGTAAGTCCTATTTGTATGGACAGTAAGCTTAGCATTGAAGCTGTTGGCTTCTCGCCAGGTTTGTGATGTAAGCACCTTCAGCAATTTCGCTGTTATTACGTGCGATGGTGTAAGTTTTTTCTACTGTAGAGATAGAGTCTAGTAACGTGAGACGGTTCATGCTTAGCTATGTAACGTAAGCTGGATGCATCCTCCGCAGTATGGCTTGTGTTCGTAGTTGAGTGTATGGTGTTTGCACACAGATTCAGTCAGTATTCCAGAGGACGAGGCTACCGGGACTGGCGCACGCGCGGGGACCCCACCCTCATCAACTCACTCTGGCGCAGCCGGCAGCCGCTCGGTATACGAAAGCAGCTAGGTAATTAATCTTTAGTTTTCTAAAGTTAACGCAAACACTGCAAACTATTTTTATGCATCTATCTGCTCGCGACAAAAAACACCTCGACGATGCTGGACTACGGAATAAAATAAGCAGTGAAATAATCAGTAGATACGTAATAAGTGTTTCATTTCAAATATATACAATCCTTCATCTATAATATATTAGTAATTCTCACTCAAGAGCTTTTTAAAGAACAAATTGTTATCTTGAAAAATCTATAAACCGCAAATGAACACCGCCATTGAACTTTGTTATTATAAAAGAGGTTTACTATATCAAATTTTTACTACAATGTTATAGACAAAAACAGTGCCAAAAATAAATAACTATGTGCTAAGAATGCAGGGCTTTATGGCTTTATTTAGAAAGCGAAAGGCGAGCCAAATTGGACGGCGAAATGAAATCTCAAAGCGACGCGCCGCTGGCCGCTGCCCTATGAAAATAAACTGAAGGAGCTAAAACGTAGAGCTCGAGTTATCCTTATCTGCGCTGCAGCCTAGAAAAAAGCTTTCACACTTACAAGCTTTAGAAATAAGTTTCTATGTAAGCAAATGTCAATGTTAGGTACAAGTAATTATTTTCCTCTGCTGCCAAGGTGATACTTTCCTTTTTAATGGATTTATTAAATGGGCTTTTTAAAGTGTGTCTGAAGTTATTGTCCATTTGTAAATGTGTGTCACTTCACTGCAGCAGATTACAAAATATCCTAATTTGCTTGGACGCATGACTTTGTTTATTAAAGGTATTTAATTGATCTCAAATATATATTTGAACGCGGAACACAACAAACTTCTGCTCGAAGGCAAAAAACTTCAGAAACATTTTGCCACATGGCCTGGCATGACGCTTCTTCTCAACAGTAAAACTTAATGCCTTCATGCATTTAATCCGACTTGAGTGTGAGCGACTTGAGCTTTTGTTTGTGCCAGGGAACGCGGAGGTATACATAGTGCTAGCGCTGCTGATCGGCTTCGTGACTGTGGTGGTGGGGTGCTGGCTGTCAGACAACTGCTGGTCGCCGGAGCCGGAGGACGTGCTGGCGGGCGGCTGACCCGTGGCGGCGGGCGCGTGCACGCACGTGTAGCGCCCGCCCCCCGCGCCCGAGCGGGACTGCCCCTCGGGCGCGGGCTCGCTGTCGCCCGTGCTGCCGCCGCCGCCGAGAGCCCCAGCCATCCTCCACCTCTGCCGTGGCGCTTGCCTCCGCCTACCCTGCGAGCGTACACATCACCCACCGGTTTTTTGACCGGAACTCTCGCAGCCGTCATGTCGACTGCACGAAAAAACTAACGGCAATCACATCGCGACTTTCGCTAACGGTGACGTGTGTGATAATGAACTGAAAGTCGTTTAAATATTATTACCGAATTTGTGAGTGTGAAAATTATAGTGAAACGGTGGTACGGTGCAGGTAATTGATTTAATGAATCGTAAGAGCTTCGACTTACTTTTTTATGTATTCGTTATGATAGTGTATGTTACGTGGGGACGTGGTAGCTGAAGTAAAGTTACTACGTGGTGTATCCCCGACGGGCGCTCGGGATTTAAAACTAGAACTCACTACTGTTATCGGATCTCTCATCGTAGGGTACGCTTTTAGCGGTCTTATTTGGATTCATCTAATGTATCTAACTTTACCTGACACGTGGTGCAGCTGTACTTTCTCTTTGTACCACTACTATTATTTCTAAAAGTATGTGCCTTGAAACGCTTTCCTCGACTTGACTCGTAGTTTAGAGCGTGTTTTGAACCATTTAGAAGAAATTTCTTCTCTCTGTCTGTAAGGACAAGTAATCCCATAAGTGCAATACACATCATGACCGTGCCTTTACCGTTCTATAGACTTTGAGAGGGACGTAATTAACAATAGGTTTTAAAATACGCTTTCCTCAAAGGAGGATCACCTACCAACGATTACTTTTGTATTTTTGTAAAGTGTCCAGCTTTGTTTATTCAGTTGTACGATAATTAAGACGCAGTTTATAGTTATAGAGGAAAGAGGGCCAGGACCAAGAAGTCTTTTACTGAAAGCGCGTCAATTTAATCTGTTCAGATAACACGGGCAATAGGTTAAGTCAAACTGAATGACAACGACATGTATTCTCGACTAAATGTAGTAATATTTCGATACATTTTTTTGGCATTTTTGTAAAACATACCTAATTATGGATTCACGTATCGCATTCCATTTAACTACTCATAAGCTTTCATTACTTAGTTTAGTAAGTGATAAACTTGGTCCATTCCATTAATATCATAGACATAGTTCAAAACCGGTTAGTTATATAAATGACAATCCCATACAACCTAACTATTGGTGCCAAACAAGCGGAAACTGTAACGGGTAACATAGATACGATTTCCTCACTGTAAAAGCTATCCCTGAATGATTCTTCTTCCACCCTGTCTTCTAGCTCTAGCTATTTCTACTTTTATCATTTCACTTATTTCCAAACATACTTGTAAAACTAATGTTTATTTCGAATTAAAACTATCTTCTTAATAATAGGGGATTGGAGGAGACCTTTAATTAAGAAGTTGTCTTTTTTATTCATTTTGTACAGATTGTAATCGTAAGGAAGACGCGTATAGGTGTGTGTAGTTTAGAATTCTCCAGCAACCGATTTAGAATAGATGGGCTTTACATTTTGAAATCACTGCGGATGACGTAAGCTTTAAGCCTATGTAGGTAGACTGTACGCCTACAGAGGCGCACGGAAATACTTTTTGGTAAATATTTAGTATAAGAAAGTGTTCCGAATACGATTTTTTCAATAGGTCGTCAATTTGCGAAATCGTAAACTAATGAATTAGTTAATTTAATAAAAAATAACTTCTTGTTTCAATCTGCTCAAGATTTTATAATTGTACATAGACATTATAAACATTGTAAAAAGACACAATAAACACGCAATAAATTAAGAGCGTTTACGCCGCACACTAGCGCCGCCAATGAAAAAAAGAACATATCTAGTAATTAGAGATAGAAAATCAAATTATGCTCAACAAACTATCTGAATAAAGTAATTTAGCATTTTTACGTCACCTAATGAACACCTGACATGATATGGTTTAGTTAAATATGGCGTTATAGTTAAAAGTGGTCGTAACGTCTTATTTAACTAAACCATAACATGTGAGGTGTTCATTAGGTGACGTAAAAATGCTAAATTACTTCATTCAAATAGTTTGTTGAGCATAATTTGATTTTCTATCTCTAATTACTAGATATGTTTTTTTTTTTCATTAGTGGCGCTAGTGTGCGGCGTAAACGCTTTTAAGTGTTAATACATTTAGATGTTTTCTCACCAATGTTTAAAATGTTGAACAGACTGTTACAAGATTGCCCACCTACGCAAAGATAATAATTAAACTAAAAGCTTAAATATTGCAAATAATATATGTTAGCAGATGTGAAATAGGAATGTCTAGCGCGAACGAGCAGCAATACTTTTAACCTTGTATAAACAAACATTGTAAGTAGGAGGACACTGTCAACAAACTCACATGTATAGGTGTAAGCGAAACAGGTGTATTAGTCGTCGAGAGACATAGGTATACATGTATTGCACTTTGATAGGAATGTACGCTATGCGTTGCAGTATGTAAAACCCTAATATTTGTGATAGTGGTAAGGAACCCGACTGAATAGTCAAAATATGTTTAAGCATTGTATAAATCGTCAGTAGATCGTAGTCGATCGTAGGTAAACATTTTACTCGAATAGTCTGGCGCGTGGAATAGGCTAAGAGCCAGTTCTCATGTAATCGCATCACGATATATTGATATTATTGTAATTGATTTTTAACATTCGCGTTGCATTTCAACAATTTTATTATATAAACGAGGCTTAACGCGCCAGTAAGCTTAATGTAGTTATACATTATGTAACTTATAAATGTTTTTTCAGCGTGACCTCCTGTTTATGTAATTCAATTACTTACCATTATTACAATTTATTGTAAGCTTGTCATTAAATTTTTACAAGTATATGGCTCTTAGTCTAAGTGATTCTTTGTTGTGTACAAATTTTTTATAAATCGTGCACATGTAATTATTATGTACATTACTAGAATTTTAATAGTCATTCTACAACAATTGTTTTAACTTACTTTTAAAGCAGCTAATGGACAGTGCCAGGTTAATTTTTGTTTCAACACACCACGAACAATAACCCTGTATTCTGATTGGGTAAAACACTAACTGGAGAGCTCTTAAATTAAGAGCACGCTCCAAAAAGTGTACACTAATGATACCAACAGTTACTTCAATTACTACGATGCGTAGGTAACAAATACAGGGTATGAAAAAACCCTTACCGAAGTCGTAATATACGCATAGTGTACATCAAACTAAGAAACATTATGTAAAAATAAATGCTGGGAAACGACTTTTATTTTTGGGTATCAAAAACAGGTGTTATTTATGACACGCAATGGAACGCGTGCAACTTAGTGTGCATGTAGCGTACGATACGAGGCGGCCGGCCGCGAGCCGCCGCATCATTGTGTCTCTATTTAATTGAAAATGGAAGAAAAATACTAATGTTCCTTTAGAAGAAAATTTACTAATAACCTTTATAAACAGATTCCGCAAAAACCGTAAAAAAAAAGTTTTGACTTTGTTCATCATCAACTCCTTAACTATCAGGTTCCCAGGTATAGCTACATACAAGAAAGTAATAGTAATGATGGGAACAATCTGTATTTTTCGTTTTCGTTAAGCTTCTTTTCATACCCTGTATACCACTTAAAGTAAATATTAATGAATTTCTATGTCTATTTTTCATATTCGTGTTGACCCTAACACTGTTCATTCGGTGCAATCGAATCGTATAAGTGAAATTGTTATAATAAATTTTTGTATCTGTTTGTCAAACATTTCTATTGTTAAATATTAATACACATAACATTTGGGTAAATCGAATCTTCTTCTTAGGTCAATCGTCGTATTTTATTAAAGTGTCCACGTCTTATATTGGCTGTTCACGATTTATGGTTGTAATCACGGTATAATAATCATCGTATTGTATTTTTTGACGAATCACTTGCGATTGTTTATTCAGAGGGGTGTGATTGGCTTGGCTGAATTAGGAATTGAGAGAATTAATAAGCTCAAAATAATACCTTAGCAATTACATAGGTATACATATTATATGTCATTATTTGTCACGAATAAATTCAAATAAATGTAATAACGTAACGTGTTGTGCTTTCATTCCCCGTCGGGGCGCCCGGAATGGTAATTAAGCCTTATGCTTTTGTAGGAAGTTCCAATTGGTTCATTTATATCTTTTACTTTACAATTTGTCCTTTCTTTCCCAGTTTGTTATCATTTGAGTACAAAGAATACAACTTCAACCACAATTGTTATTTTGCCATTCACAGTACTCTATTTATATCGAAAATGAGATATCAATAGAAAAAAGCCTTTGTTTCAGTTCAGACTCGCACCCATAATTTGAAATGAAAAGTATTTATTCAGAATACACAATAAAACAAAAGTTGTCTTAAATGTTTTCGTAATAATGAGACGGCTCGTATAGTCGACCATGAAAAGGTTAAGGTTAAGGTGGTAAAGCAATTTCATTGTCGACTATACAATTGAGGTACCTACATTATATATAATAAAAGCATGTTCTTACGCTATGTAGCCAGGGTTGTTTCACCAGACTGCCACAAAACTCAAACCCAACCGAATTCAATTCAGTTCATCGAAGTAAAGTCTATTCTGAAACATTTCAAAATGTTTTTGCTACATTTTTTTTACGGGCACTTGGTATTCGTCTCACCTGATGTTAAGTGATGATAAGGCAGAAGCTGGAGGCGCACTTCACCCGGAATCCTCTACTACAGGCACTGGCTACCTTATCTCTAGCTGCCGGAACACAAAATGCTACAAACATTGTGGTTGCTAACCAGGCGAACAAACAAAACCTTACCTCCAACCAAACCTCTCTGTACACAAACATGTACCCCTTGCTAAGAGTTGAACCTGGGACTTCTGGGTCTGAGACCAACGGTATTTAACCACAATACTACTACTACTACTTTTACTATAGACTGCTACAGAGGCAGTTAAACAACACAATGTTTGTATCCAAAAATAAATAACAAACACTCGATAAGATCGTCTGCTTCAAGTTCTACTGAAATTGAAAATTAACTTTACTACTATTTAGTTAGCAATTAACTGCTGGTAAATTGGCGATTCACATTTAACGATTTCAACTTTTATGACCGTCTAAGATCGTAAATAAAGAAGCCTTGTCTTTGTTGAAATCTTTAGAATACTATTGATAGCTTACATTGTAATGAGTTGAGTTCAAACTTTATGTTTAATGAAGCTTGAACCCTAATAAAAATACTTGGAGCGTTTACTTACATTGTTCTTAGAAAAACATGCATTTTGGGGACATTGTAAGGTACTGGGTTTAAAATAGGGAATGGAATGGAATCATTTGAAGACTTCAAATATTATTCTTTTACTTATACCTATCTTGTTATTTTAAAGTTTGCCGTTGTTGAGAAATAATAATTATGTACCTAGATCTAGAACGACAACGAAACTATGTGTTTTTTTATTATTTTTGGATTTTTGCATTTACAATGTATTATTTATAGTATTTATAGTGACAAGATAAATTTTTACTAGAAAAAATCAACAAGCCTTAGGAAGCGCGAGTGGACTGGGGCATGAGTGGGCACGAGCCTTCCCTATAAATGGAAGCACCACAGCGAGACATGACTGACATGTTTACTACGAAACTCTAAAAAGGGGATTATAGCGTATGATAACACTGACCTATTTGTTTTGTAAACCAACTACAACAATAGATCGCCTTCGTCCACCCGTGCGAAGTTAACAAAACAAATGTAAGAAAGCAAGTAAATATCCTATAATTGTCGCACTGCTGGGCAAATGCCTCCTTCATTGAAATCAAATTATGACTACAATTGATGGGTAATCAAGTAAGAAAATAAAACAAATGTGACTGTCTTCTATTTGATACAACAAAGCTCCTAAATAAGTGAGAAGAAATTGGGCAACATAACGAATGTGCCACATCTTCGCAAATATCTCAGACAGATTTGGAACAATATGAAAAGATGCTAAGAAAGTAGGTAATAAGGGAGCTACCGCAAAAGGGTGTTTTAGCGAGCAAACTGTTTCCATAGAAAATATAGGGCACGACGCTCGCGCTCCGCTAGCCCGACACAAAAAGGCTTTCTCGCTCGTCCTACAGATACGTCTATACTACTCATCTACTTTATTAAAAGAACTCTCGCTGTCTGTAGAGCAATCGACTTGAGATTCTCGTTAACACAGCTGCCGGAAACACTTCCTCACTCTTACTTGTTGTCGTTTTCCACGCCATTCACGTTCGTATTTCCCTATCAGACTTGCGTTTAATTATAAAAAGGGGTCACTTCAAATGAGGAATAAATTATAAAAGTATTATTTTAGTTTAATTTATTATAATTTTGTGCTCAGTGCCGTGCACTTGGAGAGACTTATGCCCAATAATGGGCTTAATACCTATAGGCTGATGATAATAATGAAGATGAATCTAATTATTGTCTCACGCAGTCTCTTATACAACGTTAGTCGAAACGGGGGTACTAAGCCGAAAGGAGGGTAAAGTATACATGATAGTGAATAACTTTTTTAATTTTTTTTTAAACTTTTTTTAACTTTTTTTTAAACTTTTTTTTTTAGTTATTTACATTTGATTGGTCTACAAAAATCTAGTAGGCTACGGTTTTGACGTAGGTTCTCAGCAAATAGGTTTATCTCTAATGTCAATGTACGGGCTTTGTAAAGAGTCGAGTTTTCTCTCCATAATTGGACTAATGTATCCAATAGTATTAACTTTCAATTTGTTTTTTTTTGTGACCGCCAGGGCTACCACAACGTATTTTCTTTTGAAATCTTAAAAAAGCTGTTAATCTAAAATTATCTATTTTTAAGGAAAAGTTCTTAGACAAAAGTTGTTCACTATCACTATATGTATACTTTACCCTCACTTCGGCTTAGTACCCCCGTTCCGACTAACGTTGTATAAGTCTCAGTGTTACAATAAAAGAAAGATCTAATAGGTACTACAAAGCAAACAAACGTCATCATCATCATCATCTCAGCCAAAAGACGTCCACTGCTGGACAAAGGCCTCCCCCAAGATGGGGGGTATTTGCCATAATCGCCACGCTTGGCAGGCGGGTTGGCGATCGCAGTAGGTTGAAAGTAACCTCAGAGAGATGCTGCTGCCCACCCTCTGGAATGGTCCCTTAGTCGCCTTTTACGATACCCACGGGTTGAGATGGGGTGGTGCAATTCTTTATCCCCGGCACCACACAGGGATCAAACGTATCGATTACGTTATGGCAACGATTGTGTTTGTTTTATTATTCCCCAACGGAGAAGCACCTGATGGTGAATGAAGATAAGGCTGAAGGTGGAAGTGCACCACACCCGAAGCCATCAACTGGCAACAGGAACTGACTTTAAAAATACTCGTATTAATTCATAGTTTTTACCAAAATACATATTTCAAGCACGAAGTTTGTTAACAATGGATTGGTATTTAACCGTCAAAGTTTGCCGAAGCCATAGTTATGCATTAAAGTTAAGCCAGCTCCCGCCCCACATCAAACACGCTCATTACACATACAGACGGAACTTGCAGCGTCGCCGCCCCACAGCGACAGCTTGATGAATACAGTGGAATAACCAGCATGCGACTAGACTGTCTTAAGTAAAGTAAATAGCCTATAACTGTCCCACTGCTGGGCAAAGGTCTCCATCATTGCAATCAAGTCATCACCACAATTGATGGGTATTGGCTTAATCACCACGCTTGCCAAATGCGAGTTGGTTATCATAAACCCGGGTTATACATCGAAAAATCCGTAACACACTTTTGCCCGGCCTGGGAATTGAACCCGGCACCTTCGGGTATCATGCCGAACGCTTGCCACTCGGCCACCGAGGCGTTGAGTAAATCTTAAGTAATCAACTGGAAAACTGTAAAATACTATAAATAAATGGCCTGTCGTCTATCGTCTAAGGTGCAGAAACAGCTTAAAAAAAATCCAGCGGAACAGCATTTTCGTAGGTAAGTAATAAACACGTTAATTTTAATTAACGCCCGTTCCCAATAACCTATCCATCTGTTGTTTTGAGATACAAATTTGACATAAGCTCCATACACATTATCTCAAATTTCTATCTCCAGTAAGCAAAACAACAGACAGATAGAATATAGGGAACGGGCGTAAGTAAGTAATGGCATTATGTTGTCTCACTGCTGGGCCGCTCCATCATTGAAATCAATCCATAGCAACAATTGATAATGGTAAGGATATTGGCTTGTTAAATGCGGTTTAGTTATCACAAACCCGGGCTACGCATCGAAAATACAAAACATGTTTTGCCCGACCTGAAAATTGAACTAAGAACCTCCGGATAGCGATAGCGAGCCGAGCGCTTTGCCACGGCCACCGAGGCTAACTAAATAGCTTTATAAATAAATTGGTTGTCTTCACTGAACTTGATTTGTTTAATTCGAAGCCAGATAAATTTAAAGGTATATACGCTGGCTAAATCCTGGTTTAATGGTTCTCTAACTGTTTAGCTTAATCTATATCTATCTATACTACTATATAAATCTGTAGGCTCTGTGTGTACTTGCAATTTTTCTGACAAATTTTGGAATAAATATTCATTTTATGACTCACTGACAGCAATTCTAATTTTTTTGGAATTTTTGTCTGTCTGTCTGTATGTCCACTTTTATAACTCGAAGAACGGCTTGACCGATCTTGATGAAAATTTGTATGTAGTAAGAACATGAGAGGCCTACACTCAGCATTGGGTGGCGACGGGCTGAAGAAGAAGAAGAAGCGGGCGAGTGACGGCTCTTGATGAAATTTTGTATATAATAAGAACATGAGATTGTGCAAATGATAGGCTATATATGATGTTGGTAAACCTAATCATTATTTTGATTAGCATTCATTGGCCCATTATTTTCGCACAGCGAAGCGGGCGGGTGACGGCTAGTATATATATATTTTAATCTCAATTTGTTCACTGTTGTTTATTTGTTTGTGCCAATGAATTGGATTTTTTTTTTATTTATATGTTTGCGGAAACATGTAAATAGTGCATAGTGTCAATTTAGTATTATGTTAACAGTTAATCATCACTGTATGTTTTCAAAATAAAGCAAAATAAATATTTTAAAAAAACTATTATAATCTTTTGGTCTCGCCACAGAAGCCGTGTGCAAAAGCGAGTGTAAACAGTTCGCTTATTACTCGCCCGCCCCGTCTCCAACAAGCAGCATACCAAATGCAACTTGCTGAACTTGATCTAGGGCACTTACTACACGTTAGGTACTGGCTTAACCAAACGGGCAGACACGAGTGGTATTTCGCTCTACGTCCACTCACAACTTCACAAAGCGACTGCATGTAACAATTAAATTAATTATTGACACAATATCCAAGAGCTATCATCTAGGTAGTGTAAGTAGCAAAGCTCAAATTTTAGTTTTAGTTTAGTTTAGTTTTAGTCTGGACATTTCGGAAGACCAGCGTCGTGGCATTATTAAAATGCTATGGCATATGCTGAGAAGACGCCCTTTCAGTATCATATACGGTTTATTATGAATGTTTTTTTTTTATATTTACGAGTAAGCATCTCACCTGATGTTAAATGATGATAAGGCCAATGATGGAAGCGCACTTCACCTGGGATCCTCAACTAGGCAATCAAGAGGCACTAGCTATCTTATCTTATCTTATTTGTATTAATGTGTTATTTTTTTTTATTTTGCATTATGAGAAACATACAGCACATAATAACTCATAATTACAGTAGTACACAAAATATAACTCAAAGGCCAATAAAGTTTCTACCAAAAGTTAATTATTTTGTGATACTGAATAAATGTTTTTTTTTTATTTCCATTCTATTTCCATTTCTTTATAATTAACTGTGTCTGGAAGTGATCGCTTCTAGCGATAAAAGCGCATTTGTCCACATTTGCTTTAGGATTATGTGTACCTGTTTTTCTTTCTGTAGGTATGTGTGCAATAAAGTGTAAATCTATATATTTATTTCTCTTTCTATATCTTCTTAGGGATGTTAATAAAATTTTGATAGATAGAAAAAAAGAAAAGTTATGTATTTATACAGTCCCATTGTTAGACAAAGGTTTTCATCATTGAAATTAAGTCAACGTTAAATGGATGAATATTGCCTTTATCACCATGTTTGCCAAATGCAGGTTTGTTGATCACAAATAAAAAAAAAAAAAAAAAATAATCGTCCGCCCAATCGTCTAGTTAAAAAAATTAAAGAACCGATTCTACTTAATTTTAGATGTTGAGATTATCTTGAATAGTAGTACAGTTATACCAACCACTTACACTAATCTTGTAACTGAAACCACCAAAAAGTAATTGATCCGGTCAATGAGCTCCTCCTACACAAGCGTAAACATACTTTCCTCAAAATGCGCTTAATTAAATAATATGATTCTCAGAAACAGATGAATGAGTTCACAAAAGTCTGAAAAAAAAAACAAAGATTTTTCATTATTCTTACTGTACCTACCTAATTTATTTATGAAATCCTCAATGTTGTATAATTCTCTTTCTGTTGTATAATAAATATTAACCGCACCGATGTTATATCAAACTAGAGAAAACTGGATAAGTTCTTAGTTTAACCAATCAATTTATCTTTCGCACAGAGATAGGCTTATCTCGAGTCCCGCATAATAGCGTTCGGTCCCCGGCCTTCCGCACCCAGTCCACCCCAGCCACTTCCTCAGGTCACCGATCCCACATATCAACCGCTTCTGATAGTCTGTTAACAATACATTTCTTTAACATCCAATAATTCAGCGAATACAACGATATTCTTCCTTAAAGTGGCCTAAGATAACTCCTCTTGACTCTATCCACTAAAAGCGATGTTTGAAACGTTTGTCCTTCCTAAATAAGTTAATCATTCGCGAAAACACTCATTCACATTGGTGCCCAATAGTGCCCATATGCGAAATTTCCCAAGGGGCGAACCAACAAAATGTCAGTATATCCATAAACAGTGGAATGATAGAAAATCAAATTCACGAGACTGGCAACATAAATAACAACGTACAATAAATAAAGAAAAAGAAAATAAGCAAATAACTATACCAAACGAACTCCCGTCCCGATACATTCGTGAAGGTTTGACGTCATCTTTTGGAACGCGCCTCGGACAATCCGACTTGCAAATCTTCGATCTTGAACGTACTTTTATTTATCGGGCCATCCATCACCGCGTGTCGCAGCACGCTGATGTATCCTCCACATGTTGCCAATGTGAAATATGTGCAAGCAAATTTATTGTAGATTTATGAAAGTTCCGGTTCAGCTGAGCTTGTGACACATTTTCCGTTAGAATACACAAAAACACATGCGACAGTTTCCCAGTCGGTGTAGCAACGAAAGAGATGTTTTGTCAATTTCAAATATTCTACGTGCAAACAATATTGACTATATAATGGTCGCTATTAAGCTTTAACGTGTACTTTTTTATAATAAGGCGTTTTAGTAGACTCCGTCCTCATAACGGTTACTTGGAATGAGCGCGCCTTTTGGAGGGAATGCAATTTTAACTTTATTCTGCTGTGGTACTATATAGTATATTGAAATAAGTAAGGATTACGTAACACCAGTGACCATAGCAACTTTGTCATCGTCCTCTTGTTTGGGCAATTCTAATATTAAAATGTGACTGTTTTATGATTTTATTTGATCATTAGTAAGTTACAAGTATTTATTTCTGTAATTAATTTTAATTGTAATTCTTTAAATAGTATATTAATCAACCTCTGCTTCACATGCATATTATAGCCATAAAATATGATTTTATACAATATAAAATATTCCAAATTTGGTTGTCATTATATTATTATAATCTTTTGAAAGTAACATTGTTAGTTGATATACAGACAGACGCACATAACGGAACCAGAAGGCTTATTGGTTAACTACGAAACCCTTAAAACACTACATTTGGTAAAAGTCCTCTTAACATAAACTTAGTAAAACGTTACAAAACACTGCTCTTGATAAACTCGTCACAGGACCCTTTGGTTACAGAAATACTTAAATTTTTTGTGTCAGCTTTGAAATGAAGAGCGCCTAGCCCTCAAGTCGACAGCACTGACGACGAGCAAGAGTTGTTAAACAAACACAGCGCAAGCTGCCGCCCGCCGCCTAAACGAGTCACTTTATTATTTAACTAAAAAAGGTTGGCCATTCACGATTAATTTACAAAAAGTAAAACATTTTTAAACAAAAAAAGAACGTTAAAATACTACACTGTCTTCTCTATTGTTATATTTATAAATGGGGTTCCAAATAAGCTGCAGGGTTCTAAAAGGGACCGACCCATAATTGACAATAACACAATAGCGACATAAAAGAATAATATATATTTCCGAATTTGTAGACAAAAACAAACATGGCCAAGAGGCTAATATACTATTTGGTATAATATGTACAACTAGGCGGGGTAATATGAGACAAAAATATAAGCTTTAGCTTTTTTCACTAATTAAAATTACTTTAAAATAACTTAGAACCAGTTCTGTGCACTATCAAACTATCTATTGTATAATATTATCAGTTTGCTTTTAATTGCCAAAAATAGTAGTTTTCGGACACAAAATAGGTGTCTCATTTTTTTCCGCTGCTATGGGGTAATTATGATACATCAAAGTTAAAATATAAGACGGCCTACAACTTCTATGTTTTATTTAGTTCTGAACTGGTTGGGTAATTGTAGGACGGAACGGGAAAAAATAATACGAAATGGTTTAAAAAGTTAAGAAAAATCTTTGTCTTTATTATTTTTTTTTTCATAAATGAACTTATTATTCTTAACATACATAATTCTTTGGAAATTATATTAGGTAATAAACTACGGAATAAGAAAACAAAATCACAAGTGTACCATTTGGGTATTAGCGATCAAAATTATCACTAGCAAATAGAAATTTGCAAACAAAATAGAATAAAAAAAACAAATTAATTTGCATGAGGCTATGAGGCATATTATGAAACAATTTAAACTTACTTAATATTATTATTATTATTATTATTTTTATATTAGAAGGAGGCAAACAAGCAAGCGGGTCACCTGATGGGAAGTAATCACCGCCGCCCATGGACACCCGCAAAACCAGAGGAATCGCAGATGCGTTACCGGCCTTTAAGGAAGGAATAGGCTCGTTTCTCTTATTATATTTTTCAAGGTCTACATCAAACATTAATGCTCCTCGCTTGTTTTTTTTCTTTGGTGAATGCAATTTCATGACGATTTCGTCTTTATTAATAGAGTAAATAATATGAGTATCAGGATAAACGAAGAAAATCTTTTGTACTCGCTTCAAGTAAATCACTGAGAAATTTTCATCATCATCAGACCTTCTAATTTAAATCACTGTAAGTATTTTTTTTTTGGAACGTAATTTCTTGGCATTTTTGATATGCTTATTATTAGACTACTACGTGTCTTATATTTTCCCGAAGGCGTGTCTTATATTTTCCCACAAAATCAAAGATCCGATCCGTGCGCTAGCGAAGCCTAGACTAAAATGGCCGCGCGATCGCGAAAGTATAGACCAAAGCGCGCCGCGCCGCCGCCACGCCGCGAGTTGGGCGCGCACGAGTCTCGCATGCGAGTGGCAATCATAAAAGTTCGCTAACCCCGTGCCCGTGGTAAAATTTTCGCGCCATAATTCTCGACCAAAAATATAATCTTTCTAAATAGTTTCAAAACTACAAGATATGATGATAGAAATTTTTGACCATATTCATAAACAAATAAGGCTCATTTTTAACTGAAATAAGATCAACAATACAAGCTATTTTTCTATTATTTTGGTCTGTCTTATTTTTACCCGAAATTTCAGGTGTCTTATTATTACCCCGACTAGCCCTAAAGCTATAGAATTAGGTAAGTTAATTACTTGTCTTATGCGCTATATTCCTTTTATGAAAAGAGTTATAACATATTACACCTTCTAACTGTCTAAAAAGAGCCTTGTTATACTGTGAAAGTGAAATAGGTTATAAATGCTAAAAAGTAATTAGTAAACAGCCTGTAATTGTCCCAATGCTAGGCAAAGGCCTCCATCATTCAAATCAATTCATCGCTATAATTGATGGGTAATGGCTCACAAACCCGGGCTATACATCGAAAAATCCGAATATACACTTTGCCCGACCTGGGAATTGAACCCGGGACCTTCGGGTATCGGACCGAGCGCTCTGCCACTCGGCCACCGCGACGTTATAATATAAATATATATAAATGCTAATCATTCTAATATTATAAAGAGGAAAGCTTTGTATTTTTGTATGTTTGCAACGAATAAACTCAAAAACTACTAGACCGATCAAAAAAATTCTTTCACCATTAGAATGCTACTTTATCGCTGAGTAACATAGGCTATATTAAAAAAGAAACGTCCACCCGTGCGAAGCCGGGACGGGCCGCTAGTACTAAATAACGATAGAAGATATTATTAAGCTTACTCTTTGTATAGCCTTTCCTGAACCCCTTTATAAGTCACCGAGCAGAGTGACACTTCAACACAGCCGAAGATGTAGGTCAAGCGAAAAATAATATACATATAGATAATTATAATACGGATTGATAGATATTTTTTATATTATAAAAGTAAGTAAGTGACACAGACCTCTATTAACAATCCTATACCTACTATCCCACTGCTGGGCAAAGGCTTAAGCTGAAAATTGAAAAACCCATATGTTTTTATTTCTTATCGGTAAGCACTTGTGTTTCATCTCACCTGATGTTATTCCATGATAAGGTTGAAAATGAAGGCTTCACCACCACTTCACCTGGAATTCCCAATCACTGAGGCACTGGCTATCTCATATCTAACAGTCGGAACACAGCAATGCTACCAACATTGATGTTATTATATATATAATAAAATTCAAAATAATTTATTCAGTTTAGGCTACAAATAGCTCTTATGAAGGTCATTATGCCATCGGTTCGTAAGTCTTATCTGGGCGGGAGATCTTGTATTGAGAAGAACCGGCAAGAAAATCATATATAGATAGGATGGATATATATTTAGATGGATGGATAGGATGGTAGTAGCTATCCAGGCGAACTTAAAACAAGCCCTACCACCAACCAAATAGAGTACAAACAGTTTTTAAGATTTTCTCATCATCATCATCATCAGCTCATTTTTATGTCCCCACAGCCGGGGCCTATAGCTTCCCTATGGATGGATAGGGAGAACGGGCCATAAACCACCACGCAGGCCCAGTGTGGATTGGTGGTTGTTAACGACTGCTAATGTAGCCGGGACCAACAGCTTTACGTGCCTTCCGAAACTCGAAGGAGCTCGAGATAATACATTTTTGGTCACCCATCCGATGACCTGCTTTTGCGAAAGTTACTTAACCTTAGCAATCGCAGCCCGGACGCTTTAACCACTGTACCATCGAGCTCCTCATTGAGATTTTTTTGGCTTTATATTAATATTAAACTATATGTACAATATTAAAAATCAATTAATTAAAATGTAAAAACTTATCTACCACTCGATTGAGTGAAAGTTAATGGCCACTTCCTGTGAGTCAATTAAATATTATTTTTTATAATTAATGTTTTCTTGCGACATTAAAGCCAAAACGAACCATATAATATAATGAAAATACATCTCCCTGCCTATCGTTATTTATAATCAGACAGACTGCTTGGAATATTAAAAAATCATTATTCTTTTTCTGAGTTCACTTACTTTTTCGTTACGCCTATTTATTAATTCTGTATAGAGCCATAAAACATTCAATTTCAGTGGACTTTCCTCGGATCATCATCAATATGTATTTTATATTTCTGCCTTTTATGACATCGTTAGTCCGTCTTTTTGGGTGATATTTTGTTGAAACTTAATAGAACCAAAACAGTACCCAAAAATAGAAGTCAGCTTCTTTGAAACAAATTTATAAAAAACATTTTACTACAAACACTTGTCTGTTCTTCATTTTACGATTCATCTAATCTAAATTCACACCTTCAAATGAATCACTTATAAGTAGGTATACAGAGTGTCCCAGAAATCAAAATCAAGTCGAAAATGGGCAATAGGCCAAGTCGTGTTAGTTATTAGAAAAATATGAAAAAAAATCTTGGTCATGTACTTCTCAAATTATAAGGATTTAGAAATAAATCCTAAAAATTTACACCCTGTGATGATCTTTCAAGTCCTGTGACTACAAATATTAAGTTTTCGTCAGTTTTTTTTTCTGTGATGTAACTATGAATAACCCTTCTGTAAATTACAGTTAAAAGTTAAAACATATCTGCCTCAGTTTTAAATAAAATATTAGATTTGTGCCCAACAATGATTCAAAATAATTACATCAACCAACATTAACCGACTGTACTTTTAAAAAAATGTACTACACTGTTTTGGCAAGTAACATTAAAAGATGGCTCGTTTAGTCTGGATTCTAAAATTGTATGACACTTACTAATTGCTACTTCTTAATTGAGAAAAAAAAAGAATTCAGTTGTTAGATTCCTTTAGTTATGATTTTTATTAAAAATAGATTTACAAGGTTTTATAACAAATGTTCAAACTGTTTGCCTTCAGCTGCAATGCAAGCTCTACATCACTTTAGAAATGATCGCGCAATAAGACGGACGTATCTTCGAGTTGATGTATTCAGAGGCTGCGGCAATTCTTTGGCGCAGCTCGTCTAAATCTTGAATAGGATTAAAGTACACTTTTTCCTTTATCGTACCCCAGTTAAAGAAATCTAAGGGGTTTAAATCGGGGGGGTAAGTATTGGTCCAATCGAGCTGCTGGAGAACTTAAATGCCCAGGCTTATTTGGACTTCTTACAGAATCAATTACCAGATTTATTGGAAAACTTCTTCCAATAAATCTGGTAATTGATTGGTAAGTGGTATCTACATTATGCTCTCACAGTACGAGAGTTTCTCAATCGAGAATACCCCGATAGGTGGATTGGGCGGGGTGGTACATTTTCGTGGCCTTAAACCCCGTAGATATCTTTTACTGTTCAAGATTTAGACGAGCTGCGCCAAAGAATTGCCGAAGCCGCTGAATACATCAACTCGAGGTGATACGCCCGTCTTATTACGCGATCATTTTTAAAGTGATGTAGAGCTTGCATTGCAGCTGAAGGCAAACAGTTCGAACATTTGATAAAAAACCTTGTATATCTGTTTTAATAAAAATCACAACTAAAGCAATCTAACAACTGAATTCTTTTTTTTCTCAATTAAGAAGTAACAATTAGTAAGTGTCATACCATTTTATAATCCAGACTAAACGCGTCATCTTTTAATATTACTTGCCAAAACAGTGTAGTACAGTTTTTTTTAAGTACAGTCGGTTAAAGTTGGTTGATGTAATTTTTTTGAATCAATGTTGGGCACAAATCTAATATTTTATTTTAAACTGAGGCAAATATGTTTTAACTTTTAACTGTAATTTACAGAAGGGTTATTCATGGTTACATCACAGAAAAAAAACTGACGAAAACTTAATATTTTTAGTCACAGGACTTGAAAGATTATCACAGGGTGTCAATTCTTAGGATTTATTTCTAAATCCTTATAATTTGAGAAGTACATGACCAAAATTTTTTTTCATATTTTTCTAATAACTAACACGACTTGGCCTATTGCCCATTTCCGGCTTGACTTTGATTTCTGGGACACCCTGCATAAGCAACCCTTCTGAAATAAAGGATTTATTTATTTACCTATATTAATTTATTAGGACAACCAACAAGATAAACACACTGGTACAAGCAAACATTTTAGAAACAAACATAAAATTAAAGTTAAGTGTCATCTTAATTACAGGTTGCCACGCGGCGTGCAATGTGGATAGTCCAATTTGATAAAAACAGAACTGAGGCAGGTTGAGGCAGTTTTACCAATTTGCCATTAAACTAACAACTCTCTTTTTACAAGTAGCTACATCTCATAAAAGGTCATATTTTTTGTTCTTTAAATAAAACCTGATCATAATGAAAAACAAACAATCCTTCATATATTATTAGTCCATGCCCTTACGTTAGGAAAACGTTTTTGCTGTCACTTAAAAGTGGACTAAGTGCAAATAAAAAGTATAGGGTTCCGAAAGGGATCCGAGAGCTATAATATGTACATAAGAATCATAGAATTTGTAGACGAATAAAAAAAAGGGCTAGATGCGAATTTACCATTATTTTAGAACATTAATTATGCAGGAAAGTTGGACTTAATCGAGGAGTTGCCACAAGGTCCGCCCCAAACAAACATTAATTTAACCAAAATAACTAAACATTATTCAAAACACCATCTCACCATTGACCTGCTTCAACAATGCTCACTCATTACTAAATCAGAGGATTCCCTGGATTTCCTTTGATAGAAACGTGCAACAATGTTGAGCTTAGGGGTATTATAAACGAAATAGCCCACACGATTCTCTGTAACACTGTTTGATCGGCTGGGGAAACTTTTCATTAACCTACGCAACAACGTTTATGCCGCAACTTCATTATGCCTACACAATTTTACTCAGTAGATACCTAAGTACTGCCGCCGAATAAACTTGTTTATCAGTCTTGGTAAAACATTCCGTGAAAGCAAAATAACAGTTAGGTTCAACTCAAGATTTCAAGCAAAAATAGAACTTAAAATTTTATGCCGTGTTACTAAAAGGCAACCATGGAAGTAAATGTAATTATTGGGTAAAAAAGTATAATGTTATTCCTTTTGGAACTTCATGCGCCGTATCCTATCCATCCTGCGTTTAAAGAACCTCAAAATATCGTAATTATTTTGATAAGTGCATAAATGTTTGATATCTTACTGTTGTTTAATTAATTTTGATATTTGAATTACGGTTCAAAAAGTTACACGTAAAACATAGTTAGTCAGCTAGAGTTAAGCTCAAGCATAAACTAACCACCTCATTATCATTTATATTATATTTTATAATTTATTTTACAATACGGCCATAAGATTCATTCTATGTTTCCCAGTGTTGCGATAAGCATTGACGTATTTCATGAAACTCCCCAAGGCATTTGCCCAATACGATAATGTAATTAAAACAAGGAATAACCAACTTTCTGATTTATATCATTAACGATTTCAATTTGATAGGAGAACCCATTTGTTTAATAGACCGACGAAAATTTACAGCTGCTTTTCATATTGCCAAGTATTTATTATATGTATTAAGTTTTATAAGAGACTTAATACTCGTATATTAAGGCATATACGAGTATTTTCTCTACGACGATTGTTTTTTTACAACGAGGAAGTGACTCCGAACTATCTAATTGTAATTCTAATTGTTGCGAAGGCAGTTATCGAATGTTGACAACGTGAAGAGCGAAGAGCATCGAGGTTCGGTGCTTCAGCTCACTCCCAGCTCGGCAGATGGACACTACTGTATGCTTGACTTGTCAGAAGCCAATAGATCAAGCTGGCACAGGACTAGGGAAAATGCCGTGATAAACAAAAGGCTACTCAGCAGAGGGTAAATTTAGACTGATTATATAGAATTTAGATAAATAAGTTTCTAAAAAGCCGAAGCATTGCACTTCACCGTAAAACATTAAGTAAGATAAACCATGATCCTTTAAAAATAGATGATAGATTTCCACCAAAAGGTGTGCAAACAAAATTTTACTCCTGGGTTCGAGATTAAAATTACAACAGATAGAGAGGCAAGACCCACGCATTTTTAATGAGCGAACGGAGCAAATAATTTACGCTTCAAACGCTCGCGGGCTCTATATTTGTTCGACTTGCCGTAGCAGTAAAAATCTGCACAAAAAAAGTGTTTTAATAAATAATTCGGGTAAGAGCAAATTCCTAGTCAGAATATTAGTTTTTTTAATTATTAAACCGAAAAAATATATAGGTAAGTGTCCTAATCGTTCAATATATATTGTGTTCCTGACCCAATCAAAATGTATCAAACAGCTGATTTTATTTTCGCTGTTTTAGAGAAATTCCACAAAATAAATTATAAACTATATGTTAGGTACGACTACTACGAAACTGTTTTCATTGTACCTAAGATACGGTTAATAAATTCACTTATCTATATAAATTAATATTGGATAACCAATATGACACCATTAAACTCATATGGCATAGAATACGTCGCAAACAATGCCCGTCGACCTATTTCTCACGAATATTTCCCGACACCCGAAGTGTAAACATGTAACTAAATACCACTGAACGTAAACCCACTTATACTCGTAGCCTAAAACGTTGGAGGGGAGACGTCGACCCACGAAATTCGTGGTAGTACTTAGCTAGTTTGCGAGATTGGTAAGATTTCTCTAGAAATAAACTAACATTACTGATTCTGTTTTTCAAAACAACCCTGTAATTTAAACCAAAGGAATAACCAAATCATATTCATAATCAGCCGCTGAACGTATCTTGGTTGGGTTGGCAAATGGGCAGACTAGGCTTTAAGCATCATGCTAGCCTAAGCTGGTTAGTAGGTACTCAGGTTTTTAATTTGGGCACCCATCTGAAACTACGAAAGACTCGCTTCATCAACTGTTTGCGAGTGACTTGAAACCTTGACTGATGAATGAAATTTATATTAGACCTGAGAGTCTTAAAGTCCAAAATGAATGAAAATATCTTTTTGGCCAGCATGCTACTACTTCAAACGCATCTTCCATCAGGTTAGTTTGACGTCAAGTGCAAACATCCACTTTTCTTTTTTAATCAAGAAGCTGCAAACAATAAACTATTATTTCATGATTGGCCACTTTCAACATTATTGATCACGAATAAGTAAAACGTATACATTTTACATAAGCTATGCTTATCAGTAGAAAATCATGATGTAACAAAATATTTACATCATTAGAAATTCAAAAACCCGTCATACTGTTTCTGATATTGAGGTTGTATTATTTAAGGTTGTTCCTTAAGCAATATTCCGGCTTCACGGTGTGTTACATTAAAACAACAAAGCCAATAAATCATTTGAGTTGCTCTCAAAATAATATCGGGTGAAGAGTAATGAAAATTATCATTATTGTTTTTTGTTGGCTATAATAATATAACGACTCCTTGGAGATAAGTGGTGGTTAGAAACAGACGAGAAAACAATAGACTGCGTTGACACCTATCTAAAACGGCATTACTGCGAAAAAGTGTAGTCTGCATGGTTCCTAGGAGTATAATCTATATATTAATACGTGAAGCAAAAACTTTGTACCCCTTTTTAGGAAAATTACGCTGACGGAGAAGTATGTAATTTCGCACACTTATAGTTTATATAGAGAAGGAGTAAATAATGTTAATATTTTTTTTAAATTATGCATAAAAAATACATTAAACCAATAAAACAAACACACTTATATACTCTTATCAAAAATTTCAAAAACGGAAGAGGAGCGGCTGACATGTGTCAATGCCAGTCCAAACCATGAAGCTGTAGATACTCAGAACAATAACTAGCTTTAGTTATTATTCTAAGTGTATATATAACTGGAGAGGCCTGTTAGTTGAAACAGTCTTGTCCTCACTTGTTTGGGGGGAGCTATTCATAGTCAATAAATCAAATCTGCCGATAAATGGGTAAACTAAAATAAAGTTACCATTAATAAGTAAACTAAAATAAGGTCGCACCTTGATCGCACACGCAATTTGAACTAATAAAACTAATAATATTAGACGGAAATTTAAAAAACTTAGTATAAATTTTTAAAACGTATTTTCATTACATTATACCCTGTTCCGTGAACTGTATGTAATCGACAATATATACTGACTTCTAGGGACCTAATCATGTCGGCAAACTGGCCACTGTTAAATACTTAAATGTCATATTGATGCCGGCTCTCACTCATGTTTAGTTGTCGACTAAAGTTCTAATATTGATAATTTCACATAATAGATTATTTTATTAAGTAAAATGATTCATAAATGTGTAGTGCGTGGTTGTGGAAGTACATGGTATCCAGGATGTGAAATAAAATATCTATTCTTATATATAAATAACAATTTTATAAAACTATTATTACACAAAGTATATCAAACAAACAAATTTGAAAGTTGAAAACAGGCTTTCAACAAATTATTGGACTATATCCTATAAACTAGAGAGAGATATGTATCACCAGAAGAATGAGATAGCTACATAATACTTGCTTTTTCAACTAACAGGCCTCTCCAGTTATAAAGTATAGTATAGTATTGTACAGTTATCTAGCTTTATGGTCGAAACTCACATTCTATCTTTTTTAATTTTTCATTGCTTAGGATACAATCCGTGCAGCCTTAATAAAATTAAAATAAAACTAAAAACTGGAAGGAACTAAATGCTAACTTATTTAAATAAGTTATTGGTGGAGAAATGTTACTACAGTGTTAAGGAATTTCTAAATGACAAATTTATATAATATTTTTAATGTAATTATAGTGTAGTTTTTAATGTATTTCAATTTAGTTTTCAATGTATTTTTTTAATGTAATCAAATTATTATTATTCAAGATCTGCTGCATGCCACCTTCTCAATTTTTGCATACCTTCAATGATAAAACATGTTGTGTCACACACACCCCCCATTTTTGTCACCCTAATTGTGCACATGTTTATCCTAATAAATTTTATTTTATTTTATTTTATTTTTTAAAAGAAAATAAATTTCATATATCTTGTTATCTCCAACAGAATTCAAAAACATACCGACATACAAACCAACCAGTAAAGCCAGCTATTGAACAATAGCGATTAAAAATCGCGATTCAAGATGTCAAGATGGTTTAAACCTTTTTAGTCTTATAATAAATGTAAAGCACTTAGTTTAAATCGTGACCGAGAAGAAGGAGCTCGCTCATCAATGATTCAGAGCGATCAATATTCCGCGACTGTCTACATTTTCCAAATGATCCGTAATCAATCAGGGTTGGTGCTTAAATGGAACACTTAGTAGAGAATTGAGGGTGTCTTTTTTCATTTTTGTTATATTTATGGAATGGCGACGCGAACGCTCGCCTGCGTCACAAAACAAGGAGACGGCAGAAGGTCAGCGTCATGCAAACGCGCTAGAGCGACGCGCACATAGACAACCTCTCACGTATGGACTTTATTGCTTATTAAATAAGGTTGATATTACCTTAGCAGTATAGTATTCTTCCTGCCAGTACCTAATCGAGTCAAGGGCTTGCGAGACAAGGATGGAGCTCGCTTGAGCGACGCGCACATAGACAACCTCTCACGGACACGGAATCTCTCGTCATCTGCGCTCGGACTGGTTTTTTTTTTACGGGTAAGCACAGTGCCTTTTTTTTTTACTTGTCCCCCGACCTGGGTCAATGTCGGAGATGTTATGTACTACTTATGTCGTCCTATGCTATTAGTGGCTTTACGCCTACATTTCCTTGGCACTTTCTGCCCTATCTACCAATACTGTTAAGCGTTAAGCACAGTGCCTTGATTTTACCTGATGTAAAGTGATGATAAGGCTAATGATGGAAGCGCACTTCACCCGGGAACCTCAACTAGTGAGGCACTGGCTCTAGCTACCGAAACACAACAATGCTGACATATTTAAATGAGATGGTGGCAGCTAGCCAGGCGGACTAACAAGCCCTACCACCAACCAAACCGAGTACACAAATATGTACCCCCCGCTGGGAATCGAACCCGGGACCTCTGGGTCTAAACCGGTGGTCTTAGTCACTAGACCACAGAGGCGGTTAATAGGCGGTTTGAGATGATCCGGGGTCCGTGTCCGTGAGAGGTTCTATATGTGCGTGGCGCAAGCGCGGTACGTTTAAAGCTTACCTTCTGCAGTCTGCTTAGTTTACGCCTGCGTTGAGGACGGGCAGCGCGACTAGATTCTATTCATTATTCAGAGGAACGCGTAACTCTTACCTCTGGGCGCGCGCTCCGCTATTAGGTACGTACTCGTACATTACTGATTCGCAGACCCTATTGGGTGCTTCGACAAGAGTTAACATGTTGATTACGTATTATTATTAGCAGTGGACTGATGTGGGCTGCTTATGACGGTGATTATAATACGAGTATGTCATTTATCTATCAGATACATCACTTACCCCCGTGTAATGTACATACACTTAAGTACTGGTGATTGCATTCTCTATATATTTTCTATTATTTTATTATTGTCAAGTATTAAAAACAAGTCAAATTATTGTATAAAAAATAAAGAAAGATCGAGGTCACCTGGTTCACATCACGCTTTATGTACCTAAAATGACACCTATGTATGTACTGTTATGTTAAAGTGCGCACTTTCTTCTACAAAAGTATCTTATTTTTTTAAGTGAGCAATAAACACAATAATCATTGTAGGTACTTTAACAGACAATAGAAATTGAACCTACTGTAGAAAAACAAGCGAATTTCCAAACATCAATTAGAAAACTATCGAAGGAGGACGGTCGATTTGGAAATTTTGGTCACGTCAGCGAGAGCGATAAATAAAAGTATCATCTCAGAAAGTTTAGGTGAGAGATAGCTATGTTCGTCCAATGCCGTTTTGACCTATGTTTTTCTTATTTTATTTACTAAACCGTAATTTTACGGCTAGTCTGATGGTAAGCGGTCACCGAACCCGTTCACCTCTTACAACAACTATAGATACCAATAACTTACACGTTACGACCTTGGTTTCTATGCCTATATTCCAAGGAACTAGACTAACGGTACTGTGTCAGGACTATTTTGCCAATATTCGTCACTCGAACTGAGGAAAACTTCGTTAAAATCTCACAATTGAGCTTGCGAAGTGACGTGGCGTTACAACGGATTTTGAGTAATTTGTCTGCCCCAGATACAACAATAAGATTTTGGGCGTGCGACTTGAGACAGCAATAAAGTTTAAACCAGTCTACGGGAACCTCTCGTCGGCTTTAATGGAAAAACTTTAGCATAGGTTTCTAATTACTTCCTTTGAATGCGTTAAACGCTATTAGATATTTCTCCTTTGCTTGATAGGTACTTAACGTGGTGAAGTCGGCGGCGCAGTGAAAACTCAACATTTATTAATTTTCATTGAAAACGTTGGAGCTGTCAGAATCAAAAGCGTAAGAGCCCAAGTACCTACTAATTCAAAAGTGGAATGCTATACTTGGATGAATGGTTTAATAACGTTCCATTTTTGTTTAGAAGTGAATTCTGTAGAAGTAGCTGACACACTTGCAAGAAATGGAAAACTGTGCTCTTTTCAATGGAAAAAGTGTCTGAAAACATCCCGCATTCATCAACAAGCTGCATATTACGTGCCCAGGTGAGTCCAGTATACTTTGCTTTTACTTTAATGGCCTTGCGGTAGGGCTGTTTTTTATTCTGTTATTATTAAAGTGTAGTATAACAATAAATGACAAATGTGAATCTAATAAATTCACCAAAGATGAAAGTTACAAGCATGTGTATGTTTTCTTTTACTGCGTAATGCGTAATCTTCGCTTTATTGTTTGCATAATTTTGACTGAAATGAAACAACTTTTACGGATTACTCGCGTTTATTTTACACATTACTTATTTAATGTTTATCCTGACGTTTCGAACCCTTTGCAGGGTCCGTGGTCACAAAGAGACTCCCTGTATAAACGCGAAAACCTAGATCCGTAAAAGTTGTTTCATTTCAATGTGTAGTGTTCGCGTAAACTTTAGAACAATAATTTTGACTTCTTTTCTCTATGGAGTTTTTATTCGAGATTTTTTTTGTAATTGATAGTAAAACATAATGGGAAACTAATTACATAAGTATCATTTAGATAATAGACTGACTGACTAAGTTGTCATCTTTCATCATTTTTATTTATCCTTTTCTATTTCCGTATACCTAATGATGAATTTTTAATGTCACAGATATAAAGTAGCCAGATAAGAGTTGGCATCGGTTCAAATGGATATAGTTAGAAATGGGATAAGGAGAAATTTTATTATGTTGCTAGCTTTTACACATTAGGTCCAGTAGAAATGTGAAGTTAGGGTAACGTTTCTTAAAGTTATAATCGTGTTATGGAAACTTTGCCTAAAGACTTATAGACGTATTTGATACTAGTGACCGCTCGCGGTTTCACCCGCGTGGTTCCCGGTTTCACCCGCGTGGTTCCCGTTACCGTGGGAATATCGGGATAAAAAGTATTCTATGTGTTATTCCCGGTTATAAACTATCTGTATGCCGAATTTCATCCAAATCCATTAAGTAGTTTTTACGTGAAAGAGTAACAAACATCCAAACAAACTTTCGCGTTTATAATAAATTAGGAAAAAAAAATTATAAATAAAAATAAATAAAATAATAATTTATAAATATTATATTATATTATTAGTTTATTATAAATTTTTAGGATTCAATTAAAATGTGCTTTATGCCTCTGTTAAAACTTATTATATGATACAGTTTCACCAACCGAAATGTAAATATCACTTGATAAATAAGAAATGGCTGAATAATACGATATGTAACTGTTTTCAAAAGACAAATACCATTACCGGAGCTAGACAACACTTCGGTAAGGTTTGAACTCCTGGTAAAACTTGGAAACTGCTCCTTTCAAGAGAAAGTTTACAGAACTTGAGCTATTTACGACTATGGTCATCTACGAATAGTTATACGGAATGTAAACAAAATTGTAAAGTTAAAAGTTAAACTTGACAATTGGATTGCAAGATGTCTCTGGTATATTACGTTTAGATAGGTATGTACCTATGTTTAGAGCAAATTAATGCTTTTTTTATTGAATCTCTTTTTGCGTTTGTTCTATTTCATTGGACAGAGTAAAGCTCTTAAGCAATACCGAATAGAAAGAGTTAATGGATGAAGCTCGAAAAATCAAAATGAACTTTTTAAATATTTATGTCATTATATTGAATCGAATTTTTTTTTATGAAAGTATTTGAATAATAGATTATGTAATAGTTAGCTCTTACTGTGCCCTTGCTGGGCGTCACTTTTCACCCTTTGTACCTTAAATAAGTACCATTTTATATTTCAAATGTGACAGACATTTAAAAGGTATCTGATATAATAATAACATGAAGTGTAACAATTTTATTAAAAAATGTTATTAATGCAATGATATTTATAAAAGCTTTAATGATATTTAAAAATTATTAAAGCGATGATATTAAATTGTCACTGATCGCATTCAATAGTGGTGGGTGTGCAAAATTGATTTTGAAGCTTATTCAATAATGCAATTGGCAGAATACGCCTGTCGCACACTCCGTTTGCCAGCGCTGGTCTGGCCATGTGGAAATTAATATATTCCATAAACTATACAAAGACCGTTTCTCCAACACTCAATCAACAGCGGAAGAATAACAAGCTATTTAGGCCGTGTTGATTTTCGGTACGGTTTAATTCGTGATTGTTTAACACCGCATTTACTGAATTGAATAATTATATTATCTCTATACTAATAACGTGTACGTTTTTTTATCTACACTAATGTTGTAACATTCTACTTATGTTTCCAATACTTGACTTATAATTACTACTGTTATAGCGCAGACAACAAAACACTCAATTTAAGCAATTTCACATGATGGTATAATATCCACATCGATATCGTAAAATCTCATTATAACATCAATAAAACGCGACCAATTAACCTGGCGAGCCTTATGTTAAAATCCTCATACAAGTTGTATAAAATTTTGATATTAGGCTGGCTTTTGAAAACAGTTGGGTTAAACGTGAAAACTTCGTCGAAACTACTAAACTTACATACACAAAACTCTTTGGTAAGATCTTGTGCCAATTATAGTAGTTTATGCAACTGTCATATAATGAAGGGTATTAAAACACGAGTGTGAGTTTATGAAACGAGCGCAGCGAGTTTCATAATAGTAACGAGTGTTTTAATACCCGTGTTATATGCAGTTGCATACACTACTTTATCTTCACTAATGCAATTAGTCAAACAACAAGAGTAAAAGCTGACAATAGTTTATTTATAATAATTGTTCAAATTTTGGATGGTACAATTTTGAAAGTTAATGTTAATTATTGATCCAGCAGCTGTAGCGGTCGCGGGGCAAGCAGTAGAGCTCGTAGACGGAGTTGGAATATTTATAATTACTTCATTCGTCTTGTTTTCTATACTGTTCAAGATCGTATTTGAGACTTGAATTTTATTCATTAAAGACTCATCAATGTAGCTTTCAGCCACAGTAGAAGACTTCCACCCCCCGTGTCGTTTCAGTGCGGTCAAATCACCACCGCTATCTATGAGAAGGGTCGCCGAGGTGCGCCGGAAGCAATGCCCCGTGTACAACGCTGGGTTAGGCAGATTCAAAAAACTTGCGATAGTTTTTCCCAGAGCATCAAATTTATTAATACCAGTTCTTTGATCGACGCACTTCCCCGATCTATAGCTCAAGAAAAAGGCAGGGTTTCGACAGGGGGTGGGTCGAAGTTCCATGTATTTTTTACATACGGCATAGCAGTTGCCCGTCACAACGAAAGAACGATCTATTTTCGTTTTTGTTTTCGAAACTTTCACCATGATTGTACTGTCGTCTATGTTAGAGACTTCATCGAACTGGATGTTGTATAGCTCTTGCCTTCGGCATGCCCCCATTATGCCGAAGATTAGTGCAACCTGTAACAATAAACGATATAATAAGCTTGAGGTACAAAGCCAAGGCAAAAACTATGATTTATGAAGTAGTCAAGTGTAGGTACCTACTACCTAATTTATACACAAAGCGCATAAACGGAGTGTCTAGATAACTTGCGTGTGTAGTACGTAAGTACTAGGTAGATTAAATAACAGAACTAAAATACACTTACCTTTTCAAAAAGATACAAAATATCTGGTGAATCTTTCAGGAACATCTTTATTTGACCTGATGTAAACGTCAAGGACTTTTTTTCCTTGTGTCCTTCTGAACTGCGTTTCAGGAACGCTATGACTTTTGAATACTTCGTGATATCAATATTGTTGTAGATACTCAGTGTGGACTTGAGCATAGAATATTTAGCCCACATAGAAAATGGCTTGAATTTGTCGGAGAGGTCTTTGAGATACACAAGAATGACAGTTTCAGAAAATTATGTAGTTTTATTTTCGATATTCCATGCCAAAAAGTTATTATATTCTTTTTCATATACTTTTCTAGATTTTTCTGGCAAAAGATTGTGAGTTACTTTTGTTGCCAATTCTAGAATATCCGGAGGCGTACAAATATCATCGTCGCTGTCCATTTTTAACTTTTAATTTGTATTTTAAAAACAAAACCCATTGCGAAACATTAAATTCACGCGTACGTGTATTGTCACAGTGAACTTGCCGCCATTAAAATCTAACCAATGAGAGCGCAGCTGCGCGCGCAGGGCCAATTAGGAGCGAGCGCGCGCTGTTCTTTTTTTATTTAATTGGCATAAGATCTTACCAAAGAGTTTTGTGTATGTAAGTTTAGTAGTTTCGACGAAGTTTTCACGTATAACCCAACTGTTTTCAAAAGCCAGCCTAATATCAAAATTTTATACAACTTGTATGAGGATTTTGACATAAGGCTCGCCAGGTTAATTGGTCGCGTTTTATTGATGTTATAATGAGATTTTTCGATATCGATGTGGATATTATACCATCATGTGAAATTGCTTAAATTGAGTGTTTTGTTGTCTGCGCTATAACAGTAGTAATTATAAGTCAAGTATTGGAAACATAAGTAGAATGTTACAACATTAGTGTAGATATAAAAATCATATGGAAGACTTGGCTGGGTTAAATGAGTAAAGAATGTTAAAATAAAATGTTGTTTGATTATGACAGTTTATCATAACAAATTAAAGTTAATAATTAAGTCTTAGTAACTCTGCGTACAAGATCTAGATTGGATACACTTTGGATCTTTTCATTTTGACCACACATTTCTGTTACACGTTGTTTTGTCGAATATGACTTCACTTAGTGTTCTGAGTCAAATAATAATATAATAATAATAATAAAACGTTTATTTTCTCTTCACAAATGATCGTTCTTAAAGTAAAGAAACAATGTATTATTATTATAGTTTTTATTATTTAAGTAAGTAAGTAAATGATTTATTTCACAAGTTAACATACAAATTTACAATATACAATCCTCCATACTAGGCGTAGCCCGTCCTATGGGGGCATTTGGCATTTGTAACAGCGTGTTGTAGTTTACGGCCAAAGTACAAACAGTATGTAATTCTAATATAGTAAAAGTATTAGAATAACTACTGATATAGTAAAAAATATATATATAAAAATAAATAAAAAAAGAAAACAATGCTAGTAAAATTAAAGCAAAATTAACAAAGTTACAATTTAAGACAAACAAAACAGGATTACTATAGAATACAGTTTAGAGTTGTATGTAAGTATGTCGTTTGTGTGTGTGTGTGTGTGTGTGTGTGTGTGTGTGTGTGTGTGTGTGTGTGTGTGTGTGTGTGTGTGTGTGTGTGTGTGTATGTGTGTGTGTGTGTGTGTGAGAAATAATTTAGAGAAATATTTTTACTAACGCAAACAAAATTTAGCTTGAATACGTTATATAATAAAACCAAAACATTCATAATTTTCCTCTCAATCCGAATACGAGATTGATTTCAGTGATTCAGAATTACTTGATGTTGTTTTGTACGCTCAAATTGAAACAATAATTTATAAGCTGCAGAGCGTCTCGAAAGGGGAGAGTTAATTTAACGCGTTGATAGACATGAATTGATAGGTGTTAGACTTGGCATCTCAACTTGTTGACTTGAAACAAGTACCTATACCACCTCTTTAACCGCTAAGCTTTTTCGAGATACGTTATTAAGACTTACTGACTTTCGCATTGAAAATAAGCAAAGTCGAAATTGTTAATCAGGACCTATAAAACATATTTTTAAATTCTTTTTAAACAGAAGTTGTCTGATGAAATTTGAATGACGCCAAGAGTGAAATACAGTTTCATCATTATTATCATCATCTTCATCTCAGCCAAAGGACGTCCACTGCTGGACAAAGGCCTCCCCCAAGGATCTCCACAACGACCGGTTTTGTGCAGCCCGCATCCAGCGGCTTCCTGCGACCTTTACCAGATCGTCGGTCCACCTTGTTGGAGACCTGCCCACAAATATAGTCTAATACTTCTCTATTTTATTCAGAGAAAATTATTTATAGATTTTTCGCAGTATTTGTAGGAGCTTCTGTTTGAAATACTTCAAAAATTGCCCTTTTTTTGTCTCTATGTACTACACGTACATAACTTCCCAACAAAATCTCAATTATGTATTTGAGATAAACTTGTCACTGACCACATTTATAATTAACAATGTTGAAAAAAATTCCACGAGCAGGATTTGAACCTGCACCCTTCTGACATACCGGGTCAGGTGCTCTCCCAATTGAGCTATCGTGGTTTTAACCAGCCCGCCGAAATTATCCAACACTATTTACTTTTTACTTTGAAAGCCAAAGGCGCCCATTCAATGTCAACAACTACCGTCGTTTCGGCGGGGTGGTTAGAACCACGATAGCTCAATTGGGAGAGCACCTGACCCGGTATGTCAGAAGGGTGCAGATTCAAACCCTGCTCGTGGAAATTTTTTCAACATTTGTGTTTTTGAAACCAATGCAGCTAAACATTAATTAACCAATGAGAGATCCACACAACTAAAATTTTCAGTATTCGTTGCATACATAATTCTTCTGTGAATGTATAAACAGACAGACACACTCTAGACACAATAAAAACAAAAGTTGCCAACCGAGCAGTGGTAGTATATAAATACAAAATTTTGTATGCAAATTACATTGTTCCGCTGTTGTGATGCGCTGTTGGTTTAATGAACAAAATAATCATATATTTTTACATGCCTATATCTACAATACACGCTTATTTTTTTAATAGTTATCATATACAAGACATTAATTAACCATTGACAGATCCATACTATTAAAAAAACAGTACTCGTTGCATACACAATTTCGCTATAACAGTATGAACAGATAGACACAGCACAGACATGCACTCTAGACACAATAAAAATAAAAGTTGCCAACCGTAGCAGTGGTCGTAAATACACGATTTTGTATGCAAATTAAATTATTTCGCTGTTGTTTGCCGGCCGGCGGCGGCGGCGGCGGCGGCTCGCTCCGACCCAATGCCAACGTTTGCCACTTTAAAGATTGCATAAACTCGACGCTTAACACTAACTAAGCGCTTCAATGTTTTCATTACATAGCGCATAAAACGTGTTTACATTTGTAGTCATAAAGTCACACCGCACAATAGTGATTGTCATAATCACTGTTTGGCATAACGAGCACTAAGCGTAATTTCTTTATTACGTATTTGACTGGGCCGGATTTGACTTAACTTACTTTACGGAAATCATAACTTTTTAGCGTCATAAAATAACAAAACAAATCACAACGAACTCTTAAATAAATTAACTTATATCTTTTTTCTCTACAGCCTAGAAGTGCTGGGCCTCTCTGTCACTTGGTGGTAAATCATGTTAAGGCTGAAGATGGAAACGCACTTTGCCCGAAATCCTTACCCACCGAGGAATTGGCTTGATTGGCTATCTTTCCTCTAATTGAAAAAAGAAGATTTTACTTTTAAAAAAGAAGGTGCCACAATAGTGCCCACTCTACATACACTGTGGACTTCACCCGCCAAATAATATTATGTATTTTAAAGCCCCAGAATAGCAGAATTTTAAAAACTCCCTCGCAATCTCGGGCGACAGTTGTTTACGCGTCCGCTGGCGAGCCGCATCAACAATAATATATAACAATTAAACTAAAGAAACGCTGCGGACGGCATTGCCTTTTATTAATTTATTACGAATAGTAAACAACTCATTTAGAACTTAATAACAACATTTAAGTTTTCAATTTAAAAGTCACAGTTGAAACTCTACATTTTACATTTTCAGAGTTGTAGACAGCATTAACATTAACATGTTATATTATTTTGAATTTCGCATTCACAATGCTATATATAGTTACAAGATAAAATTTTACTAGAAAAATCATCCAGCCTCAGGAAGCTCGAGTGGGAATCGAACCCACGACCTTTGGATAACCGGTCCAATGCTCTGACCGCTGAGCTACCGAGGTATGTTTTTTATCTCATAGACATGTTACTTAAAACAAATATGACTTGCGATGATACAGTATGATGCTAACAGATTAAGAAACAAAGATACAGTCTAAAATATAACATACTAGCGGCCGCTCGCGGTTTCACCCGCGTGGTTCCCGTTCCCGTGGGAATATCGGGATAAAAAGTATTCTATGTTTTAATCCAGGTTATAAACTATGTGTATGCCGAATTTCATCCAAATCCATCCATCCGTTGCAGCGTGAAGAAGCAACAAATATACACACAAACTTTTGCATTTATAATATTAGTGTGATGAAGTTTGATATAGGTATATTCGTATATAATATGTCGATACACAAAAAATATGCTCCCATAACTAAAGGTAAACAATTTACAATAGGTACCTACACAATAACTAATGCCTATATAGTTAGTTATTTATGTAGATTTCCATTTAGGTTTACATTTTCAAGTAAAAAAGTACGGGAAGCTCATCTCGGTAGCTCATCAGTATATTTGTATTTCTAGGCAGTTACCAAAGAGTAACTACCGACAAAGTTTCTACGTAATTATTAAGTAACTGTTGTGATGGTGTTTCAGATAGCAAGCCTCCGTGCTAAGCGCCATCCAAAATGCGTTGAAAATACCCACTAACAAGCTATAAGGCGGCATGATTGCGCTCTTTATGTTTTCAGTTTGGTCCGTTCTAGCTAACTTTAGTAATTACATTTAGAGGAATTCACAACGCGACAAGGGTAAACATACTGAATGTGTCTTAAAGGTCAGCCGCAATCGCCATTAGAGCTTGCAAGCTTAGCTTTTGTCTACACCAACTCGGTATATCCATCAAATATTCAGATTATTGCAATAAAGCTTTATATTCGTTGAGAAGATAAAAATAGAAAAGTACGTAATAAATATATTTTAATATTATTGGTTTTAGTAAGAGCTTCATGGTACAGCAGCCAGAACGTTCGGGTTGTGATTTCGCGAGTTAAGTAGCTTGCGTACTGCCGGATTCGGATGGGTGACCGTATTTTAAATACCTCCTCCGTGCTTCGATATTCACGTTAAGCCGTAGTTGCCGGTTGTTGTCGTAAAATGGTAGTCGTTACACCAACCCCTATAAGGTGGTTATGTGGTACATAAAAAAATAATGAAAAAGAAAATATATATAGGTATGTAACTCATATTTTGTGGCCCGATCTATTTATTGTTACTAGTGGTCGCCCAGTGGTCGAAATATGACCGTTTTATTAAGGCTGCACGGATTGTATCCTAAGCAATGAAAAATTAAAAAGATAGAATGTGAGTTTGGATTGGCATAGACAGATTTTGGCCGCACCTCTTCCATTTTTGAAATTTTTGAAAAGAGTATATACTCTCAAGCATATAATCGTGTGTGTCAAATACATGGTAGTGTATGTAATGTTTGTTTTATTGATTTAGTGTATTTTTTATGCATAATTTTAAAAAATCACATTCTGTACTTTTTCTCTGTATAAAGTATCATCATCATCATCATCATCATCAGTCTACACACGTCCACTGCTGGACATAGGCCTCTCCAAGTGCACGCCACTGAGCACTTATATAAAGTATAAGTGTGGGAAATTTCATAGTCCTCGTAATTTTCGTAAAAAGGGGTACAAAGTTTTTGCTTCACGTATTAATATATAGGATGTGGAAAGACTGTGCAGGTGCAGTGGGATGTTTTTAGGTCGATAATGATGATGAAGATGATGATGACTATTTTTATTTAAACCTGAACTTGGTAACGAACGGACCCGAACGCAACGTCGAAATACGAAAATAAGAGAAAATTTAATAGCTGGAAATGGAATTGACACAAATAAAATAGAATTGCGAGTTCCTCTTTACCGAATTTGATGGTTTTTTTAAAAATATAGAGCATTTTTCATACAGCGATGGAATATAAAATGCGAGAGGCATGGACGCTGCATCCCAGACCTAAGGTGTGCAAACAAAAATATAAAAGTTTATCTTGGATGTACAAGTATATCTAGGAAATGCAGGATTCTGCAGAACTCTCTTTTCACGGATTCAAGTCTTATTCCAGTTTTTTACAAATTGGCTTCTCTAACTAACATTAAATTAGTTTCTGTTTATGATTATTTTAGATCATAAGTTCTGTTGTTGTTGCAGTTTTAAATACCCCTGTGTGTTAACGAACGCATTGCTATTAAGTTTTTTTTTAATATATTGCAACAGCTTATCTCGACTACAGGCCGTTTACTGCCAGCTTTAGTTTACCATTAAGCGAATACAGCAAAAACGCACAGTGGAAAAGTGCATATAAGCGAGAACGTGTTGAATAACTTAAAATATGCCTAGAGCTGCGTTACTTGGACGTACATATAGTTTTTAAAAAATCCTAGAAATACGGACTGGCTTAGTAATTCAGAAACACATTGTCGTAGTGGCTGGTGCCACTGAGGTTGACATAGTAACCCAGGTTTCGTTGGCAAATATAGAATTTCATTGAAATGTTGATGCTAAGGACGCAGCGTATGTACTAAAATGTTGGTGAAGTCAAAAATTAGTTCATGATTTTTTTTTAATATAGATTTAAAAAAAAAAGTCGATCATTGGTTCCTTCCAAACACTGGTGCTACTACCCACGTTATTTTTTGGAGAGATATTGCTGATGGCCTCACACGGCATTTTCAGCTTCACCGAGCTTGTTTTGGGGCGGCGAGAAACTTAAAGGGTACCTCAAGCCGTGTGAAACGAATCACCTTCGGAGGTTTTCTAGAGGGAACGACATCACGCACTAGTGCGTGTTCCTATGCCCTACTAGATTCTCCGAAGGATTCGGATCGGATCGGCACTACTCACGTGCTTTCTTGTCTTTTACTGATCGTCGTATAATCAATTATATTTATCTTGGTCTAGCTTAATGTTTAATCTTGTGCTTCAACGCCACTATACTAACCCAATAACTTAAATCTAACTTACCCACCCAAAGCTTGGTAAATCATGTTTATTAATAAAGACTGCCCTTCGTAGGTCTACCTTCTTATTTTTTTTTAGTCAATAATAGTATTTTGTGACGTACAGTTAATTTTATTTATCTCGTACGTTAAGTTAACATTATGTCTTTAAAATAAATATCTACCTTCCAAAATTGTAACCATTTTTTTTAAATGTCTTACGACTACACTCGGACTTCATCTCACCTGATGTTAAGTGACGATTAGGCCGAAGGTGGATGCGTACTTCACCCGGAATCCTCAACTACTGAAGCACTGGCTATCTTAGCTCTAGCTGCCGGAACACAACAATGTCACGAACATTTTTTTGAAGTGAAAACTTCTTTAGCGGCTTTGTACACTTTTTTTGTAATGAGTAAAAAATGTTAAATTCGCGTCAGGACACGTGACTCGCGTCAGTCGTCAGGACACGTGGCCTGATCGAAAATTCGTCAGATGGATGACAGCCGGCGCGGCGTAGGAGAGGAAGTATCCCCCTCTCTTTCTACGGCGCGGCGAAAATGTATGCCTGCTGTTTCGTTTAGGCGGCGCAGGGCGCTTGCGCGAATGTTCGAGTGCTTTTTAATGTAATATAAATTGTCATGTTTGTGTACGATAGCACAATAAATAAATATTGTATTCTACCACATAAATGATAGTACTTTTATACTGATAATTGAAGCAATTCGTGCAAAATTATTCCCTAACCATTCCAAAATATCAAAAATGCACAATATTAATATTCAAGTTTTCACTTCTGCCGGCACTCCCGGAGTGCAACCCGTCGTTTTTTTTATGTTAAAAGAAGGCAAACTAGCAGGCGGGTCACCTGATGGAAAGTAATCACCGCCGTCCATGGACAACCCGCAAAACCAAAGTAATCGCAGATGCGTTGCAGGCCTTGAGTAAGGAGTTGGATCTTGAGGAGGGAGTAGAAATTGGGAGGGGGGAGGGGTGAGAGATGGGCCTCCGGTACTTTCACTCACCGGACGAAACACAATAGCAACGAGTACGATTGTATCACGCCGATGTTCTGTGAGAGGGTGGTATTACGCTGGGCGAGCCAGCCCATTTCATGCTGCAACGCAGCGTGGCTCTAACACTCAGAAAGTGTCACTCATTTAGCAACACCCAGGGGTCACGTGTAGGGTCTCAAGGGTAAACCTACGGACGCGAGTAACTTTAACCCCCAAAACATTGATGTTAAAGCGACATATTTAGTTAAGATGGTGGTAGCTAGCCATTAAATATAGTAACAGGCAATCAAAAGTGCTTAAGTGCTTAATGTAATGAAAATGCAAAGCCGCAAGCTACACAAGTTTGTATGTAAGTCTGACAGAGCTTTGTGAAATATGACTGACATACAAAGGCAGGCTGCAGCGCGCGCATAGTCGGTAATAAACGTCTCATAAATATTCAAAAACGCCAGGAAACCGCGCGGCGGTGCATGACGTCGCACGGATCACGTAAACCAACTGGTGACCCGCACAATAAGCCTTCTAGGGGGTAATTATTGAATCACTAGCTCATTTTATGTTGTTTATGATGTTATGTCGCCATAACATTAATGTATATTATATCTAATCTGATCTAATCTAGAGGTAAGAAAGCCAGTGCCTCAGTAGTTGAGGATTCCGGGTGAAGTGTGCTTCCACCTCGACCTAATCATCACTCAGCATCAGGTGAGATGTATGCAAACTTAGCCGTAAGTAATTAAAAAGAAGAATCTGAGTCGGTTTGTAATTACATTGTACAACATTATCTACCCTTCTTCTTGGTTCTTCTTGAACAATTTAACCTAAATAAATCTAATGCAGAGGGTAAAAGCAATCGTAATTTATTAACAAGATTTTACTATAGTATTTGCCGATTGAGTCCAATTGAACAAAAAATTCTTGTGCGTACTATATTTCTGTTAATATTATACTTCCATTCAGTTGTTCTTGAACCAGACACAATAGAAATTCAATTGTTCTATGGCACTGTGATTACCTTGGGCGTCCAAGTATATAATGTTCATTCCACAAAATTTAATAATATAGGTACTTATAGCTAGTAAACAATAAAAAGTATAAAACCTGATACATTCTCAAAAATATTCTGCAACTATAACTTACATACTTAGCGATACGTTCAAATCCGTACGTGCCAAAAAAGACTTAAACATATTCGGAATCGAATTTAGGGCAGTCCAGTGTTTGAGTCACGCAAGTTCGGCTAGAATGAGGAACGGGAATTGAGAAAATAAATCGGTGAAACTAAAGTAGGAAGACTAACAAAGAGTCCAATCTTCTATGTTATTTCGGAGATGTGCTTTTGCTGCGCCACATACATAATACATTGAGCAAAGTAATCACTTCTAAGGAAAAAATGGAGTGAACAACATCGTCGTATCGTACGAATTTAATAACACTACATTTCATCACAATATTCTCTAGCCGCAAAATGTTATTTCTTTATAACATTAGTTTGATTTACGACGTGATCGATCTTTTCTATTTCACTAGTTTTTGTCTCATTCTCTTTAATATATCTTCATCACACTAGCGTTACACTTACTTGCTATTAGTCACCGCGACTTTTCTCTCGCGACTCCGCTCCGAGACCGATAGAGATCCTTCAAAATGACAATATTATCGACCCCCACAGTCACGGCTCGGAGACCGGAATGACACAATTTGTTACTCACTAAGGACTGTCTCACTTCCTTTGATATTGTTTTTATTACTCCATTTTAAAGGAAACTTCCGGCGCGTCCGAGTGGCAAAGCGCTCGGCTCGATGCCCGAAGGTCCCGGGTTCAATTCAATCCTGGGGCAAAGTGTGTTGGTCTCGGACAATATGTGTTTTTCGGATTTTTCGATGCATAGCCCGGGTTTGTGAACACACCGCATTTGGCAAGCTGTGATTAAGCCATTAATTGTTCTGATAAATTGATTTAAATAATGTAGGCCTTTGCCCAGTTATGGGACAGTTATAGGCTAGCTTAATTACTTTAACGGGAATACTTGGTCTTCACCTGATGATAAGTGATTATAAGGCCGAAGGTAAAAGTGCACTTTATCCGGAATTGGAATTAACTAATGAAGAAATAAATGGAAATAAGTAATGGAAATAAGTCTTAGGTTATTTCCATCGGAATATGCTACTAACATAATTCGTTTAGTTCCCACAACTATGAAATTAAATTTCTAGTTTGTATATATATACATCTTTTAAAGTCATCTCTTTTTATTTATAACGTTGGTCCATCCTTGGTTCCGAAGTATGCAACGTCACTCTGCCACAATATGTAAGCATGTCAAAAATACAAATATATCACAGCCAAAAGCCATCTTCGAATACCTATTGATTTTTTACATGTTACACAATCACTGGAAAAGTTTTCACAGCCACCACGGTGCCCGATAGTCTTTCCCAGCTCTGACAAACGGCCCTACCCCCTTATCGTCGACGTACAGTTCGCGAGCCCAATACTTCCTTTATCTCCTAATGACCGTAGTTACTACGAACATATACGTAGGTCACAACTATAAAAATTTAAACTAACACATTAAAATTCTGCTATGACGCAGTGGTTAACGCTTGGTCTCTGATTTCCAAGTTGAACAACTTTTGCAAAGGCCAGTCGTCTGATGGTGACCAAAAATTTATGTAACTTAAGCCGTTGGTCCCGGCTGCATTAACAGTCGTTAACAACCACCAATCCGCACCTAGCCCGTGTGGTGGTTTATGGCTCGTTCTCCCTGTGATGTTTTCATTCATGGGAAAGGCTTTTGACCCAGCATTGGGGTCTTAATGAGTTGTGATGATGTGAAACAAACATCGTGTTTACCGTAAACCAATTTGTATAGGTTTTTTGTAGAAGGCCCCGGCATGCGGTAGTCCCATAAATATTTAATGATACATGGATCAGTTTAAAGCAGCCGCTAACGTGATGATTTAAAATGAATCGCTTCATTAAATATTGGCGATGCGATGTGTTATCCAATAATGAAAAGAACTTACGGGAAAGTTATTTGTGGTTAACAGACATTTATGTGTATTTAAACAGTGTTTAACCTTTAAAATATATATATATATATTGTTGTTATTATTTATTGTTTCATGTACTTCTATTTCGATTTTTTCATATTTATGAGCAAGACTAGGTATGGCTGGCTTACCGATACTATATATATTTCTATTACGTTAAGTCGACAATACCTAAATGTTTTTTAATTTACAACATGGTTGGGAAATCTATGAATAATATATCATTATCTTGGAACAGCTGCGTAAGCTTTTATGACTGCTTCCGCCATTCAATAATAAACCTTTATATATATAATCTAAGCACAAAACGCTTCGTCAAAAAATCTTTCTAGCAATCTAAACAACCAATGAAAGCCGATACTTTGATTCTCATAATTTTCCTCTTCCCTTGTCATAATATGAACCTAATATGCATATTAAAATCTCACCTATGGCTAGTTATTAGCAATGAATGACCTAACGAAATTGAGATAAACACTTAAACTGACGGGCTTTTAACATAAAAGCGACCGGCAGCCGGTATAATGGCCAAATTATGAAGCCCGCTATTTTCCGTATCATGAATAATTAATCAAAAAGTAATTAACTATTGTTTATGAGGAAATAGGGGAATAGGACATGAAATTCAAGAAGTATTTACTTAAGACATAATGGTGACCAATTTGCTTAACAGATCTTGAAGGACGAGACCCGAACATGTCCCATACTTTGTGTACAGAATTAGAGTCGCCACACAGTGGGATTTGAGCAAAAACTAGCAAAACTTTCCTGTTAATTCAGCTTGGGCAGTCCTTGAGCAAAGAAAAGACAAAGGTCTAACCTTTTAAGTGATAGACCTATCTTCAAACGATGTTTTTAAGTAGGCAATACTTTATAGTGAAGCTAGGAATACAGCTTATTATTTTGAATTTTCACTTTCTGTTCTACTTTTAAGTTCATTTTTTTAAGTTATTTATGACCTTGTAAATAACAATATAAACAAAGCGAAACACACTAATGAATATGAAATTGTTATTAAGCAATATTCGTTTTATAAATTGTTTTTACAAGAGGTACCTACAGGCACAGGCACAGACTTTACTTTAGGTAAAGTGAAAAGAAAAGATTTTCTCCTAAAATCCTTACAAAATTTCACCATTGATTTGTTTATTTGTTGTCCTTAATCTGAGATAATTACTCTGTTTAAAAACAATTAATGATTAATTACAAATTACAAGGAGGTAATCTCTCTGGGGCCGTGTTTTCTTTTGCTAATTACCAAAATCGGACCGAGATGAGCAAGGTGGTGGGCCCTACGAGCGTAACACAGTCTCGAATTATATCTGGCCGCACGCAATATTGACATTCCTTTTTGTGCTCTTGCCTCGCCTTGCTCTTATATAATAGGGCTTCAAAGATTCCTCTATAACGACGGACGTCGTGTCTCTCATTAGCAAATTTTGTACTCGTAAACGTGACGTAGATTAATGAAATACGCTATATTTGAGTTTTACCATTTTTAGAGCCAAAGGTTATTGGGGCTATAGCGCCAAGATAGTAAGTATTTTTATGCTAGGTTTATATGTGATTGTATAAATTTATGGCCACATTCGGCTAATTATTAAGTTCTTTAAGGAATCTAATCGATATTTGTTACGGGCGTGCGTGTGCTTGAAATCCAGTAGTGAAGTAGTGAACTGCGGGTCCCGTACGTAGTTTCGTATGACGTTGTAGCGACAGGTCGTTGTGGCGAAAAACTTTTAGCGTGGTACGCTGGTGCGAAAAGTCTTTGAAGCGAATTCCACCAGGGCGAATGACACTGCAGCGACAAACATTGTAGCAAAAAATTTTTGTAATTACATATATGCTACTTTAAAACTAAAAAGGTGAAATGAAAGACAGAAAGTAAAAATTTCAGTTTTTCAACAAAAACAACAGTTAAATTCTGAGTACTATGTCTACGAGTATCGGTTCTTAACTAAATTAAGTTTTTATTAAATGTCAAAACTAGAAGTATTTACTTATCTATGAATCAAACCCGTCACCACTAGTTTAGCACTTACTTATATAAACTTAAAATTATGTAGAAGACGTATGCGCTGTACCTATATAATTGAAAGGGTTCTGGGGAAAATCCCTCAGACGCCACCAAAAAAAAATTAAACCATAAGGAAAAGCCATAGCAGAGATTATAAAAAACAAAAACAAAATGAACACCGTTGATTTTATATTTTTTATAATATTTCTTTTCAATTATTCTCATTCTTTAATGCTCTATTAGAGCTATTTACTTATAGACGTACTGATGATACATGATTTTTGACATTTATTAACAATTTAATTTAAAAAACGGATACTCGTAGACACAGTACTCAAAATTTAACTAATGTGTTTTGTTGATTAAACTTTTTTTTTACAATTTTATCTATCCGCAATCAGCCCTGGAGCTATAATCAGATTGGTTGTTCATTTCGTCGGTATTAGTTCGAGCTTATCGACATCCTGTGATGTGTCATCCTATGCGTTAATTAATTGAATTATAGTATTAATAAAATTCACTGTGCTTTAATGAAATTGAGGCTATTCGTTTTCTTTTTAGCCGGGTTGTAGACATTCTACTGTTTAATAGTGTCAGAGCGAGTTGGTTTATTTGTCGCTGTAATCTTTGTTTGTGGGCCGTATAAGACCTTCTACATCCTCCATAATTGTTAGGATTTGTAGGTACTCGTGTACTTCAGTGTTCCTTGTGAACCCTGTTGCACTGCTTATCGTTTTTAAAGCTTTATTTTGGAATCGTTATAGTACTTCTATATTTGAGTGGCTTGCTGACCCCCAGAGCTCTATACCATATGTCCATATCGGTTTGAGTATGCATTTGTGTATTATGAGTTAATTCTCCAAACTCAGCGAGGACTGCCTGCCTATCAGCCAGTACATGTCTTTGAACTTTCTATTTGCTTGCTCTCTTTTATTTTTTATATGTTCGCACCAGGTAAGCCTTCGATCTAGATGCATACCCAGATATTTGACTACGGTGTGCTGTGGCAAGGCACTTTCATTTAGTTTAACCGGTGGACAGTTACCTCTTCGAAGGGTGAAGGTAATGTGGACTGATTTTGTAGCACTTGCCCTGATTCTCCACTTTTTTAGCCATAGCTCTATCTCGGTAAGTTGTTTTTGTAGTTTCAGGGATGTGGTGATATGGCATTTATTGCCTGATAGGACTGCGGTATCGTCTGCGTAAGTTGCAGTGATAACTTGGTCAGAAGTGGGTAGGTCAGCAGTAGTTACTATAGTATACAGAACGGGTCCGAGGACAGAGCCCTGAGGTACTCCAGCCTCTATTTGGTGCAAGGAAGAGAAGCAATCTCCGTACCTAACCTGAAATAACCGGTGTTGCAGATAAGACCTGAGGAGCATTTATGCAGTATGTTAATAATAATTGGTAAGCAAATTTTCAGTTGGTACATAATACAATACAATTACATAATAGGCCCTTGTGGCATATTATGTCTGCCTGCTGCGCATCAAGGAAGACAGCTGAACAGTATTCGTTTTTTTCCAAAGATTGTCGGATTGTGTGGGCTAAATTATTTAAACTGAAACTTTTACTACTTTTACTAAGTTGATTAAAATAAAACTTTTACTTTCAGTCTTTTATTTCACCTTTTTAGTTTTAAAGTAGCATAATATGTAATTAATAGCAATATTGTAATTACAAACATTTTTCGCCACAATTTTTGTCGCTGCAGTGTCATTCGCCCTGGTGGAATTCGCTTCAAAGACTTTTCGCTCCAGCGTACCATCACTCCGGTACCACGCTAAAAGTTTTTCGCCACAACGACCTGTCCCTACAACGTCATTCGAAACTACGTACGGGACCCATGAATTGCACATTGTGTGTCCTTATGTTTAAGATATAAGGTCAATTATCAGATAGGCACACTCATTTCACAATAATTTTAAATCACTGTCTAAAAACATAATATTTTTTTAATAAGGATAACGAACATTAACACAACAGAGTAGGTAATGGCTAGAATACTACTTAGATATTGCTAATTGTGTATTCAACCAAGTTATCCAGAACGGCTATCCACAACAATGCCACTTACATTGCTATAATGGCGGCAGATTTAGATAACATGATAGTAGCTTTGTCGGACTTATAACAAGCCCTACCACCAACCAAATCGAGTACAATATGTACTCCACGAAATAGTGGTTAAATTCCCAGTGGAGATACATTTGTACTTACCATTAACCACAGAGACGGTCATTTTAGCAAAAAGACTCAACCAAGAGAAACTGGCAAGAAATTTGTGACCATAATGTTCTTGTTTCACTGCATAAGGAGGGCTTTATTCCAATATTAATTGCCTACCTGGGTAAGTGCTTAATACAAGACAATAGACATTACAAGACTCGAAGATAAACAAAAGTAACTACAGGATTAAAAAGTTAAGCAACCTTAATTAACGTTATGCAAAAAATTTAGTTATTATATTTTTTTTACAGTACCTGCAACAAACATTATTCTATTGTATTAGAATAAATATTATTAACGGGATTATTACCATGTTTATTGTCGTGTTTGAGTATCCGATATTTCGGCACAGTTGCATGCGCCATGATCACGGATGTAATCCCGTTAATAATATTTATTCTAATGTAAGTGACCATGATAGTTTAAAAAGTTATATTATTCTATTGTGTTCTATGGCATGTCTTGAAAAAGTTTTGTCAACAGCCAACAACAACAAACCTTGGACCTCAGCTATTATTCAACTAAAAAACGAGTTTTAGTTTTAAAATGCAAAATAAACAAAAGTGTAGAATCCCCGTGGCCATGGGTATGTTTGTGTAGTGGAGACCGCAGTTCGGCTATTCGCCCCGAACGTCGGGAAGCGCTTGCATTTTGCATGAGGCCCATTGTTTGGATCACTATACCAAAATAACGGTACAACCGCACCGCAAGATTTACCTATCTCCGGACGTACTTTACAGACTGTGCTAACAACATATTTCAATTCGTTATTACTGCTCACAAGTAATTGTAAATGCAGCACTCGCAAAAAAGCGGGTCGGAGAAAAACGCGGGAAACTACTACTCTAAATACTTTTAGATATCTCAAAAACGAGTTTATGTTTGGTTTATTATAATTTAATTTAGGAATGTTTACAGTGTTCTTTGCAACTTGTACTAAACCAATACCATATACCAATACCATTTCTACAAAAAAAGTGAAAACCCAAAAATTAAAGCAGAGCAGATTAGGGAGTTAGCACAGTAGGGAGTGGTAAGTTTTTTTTGAAAGAACACAAAAAGTTTCATGATCGTTAAAAAACTTTATGGATACCTACCAAAACTTGAGGAGCTCGATGGCGCAGTGGTTAACGCGCCCGGTCTGAGAGTGAGCAACTAGGGACGAATCGTTGTTCTCTAGCGAGTATATGTGGTTTATCAAATCTGATGTAATGGTTGGGCCCCTCTAGGGAGTGTTCGCATACTGCAGACTTATTTTCGCGCCTATGCTTGACGTCGGCTATATGTTCTTTAACGCGCGTTCCTACACTTCTCTTTGTTTGCCCGATGTAAGAGAGCCCACAGTCGCAGTCTAGTTTGCACACGCCTGCATCTTGAAGGGGTATGTTGCACTTGACAGGTCGTAAAAATTGGTTGATCTTCTTCGGCGGCTTAAAATAAGTGTTGATTGAAGCTCGCTTTACGATATATACAATCTTGTCAGTGACATCTTTCATATATGGAAGTACAGCAGGTTGGCGCTCGACTGTGGTTGGTTTACTGCGTTTTCTGTGACAAAGCCGTGGTACTTTCAGTTTATTATCCTGTAGTGCGTGCTTGACATGCTAAAGCTCAGCAGCCAGGTGTTGGGTGTCACAGATGCCGCGTACTCTCTGAAACAAAGATTTCCCTACAGTAGCCAACTGTCTAGGATGGTGGTGAGAATCACCATTGAGGTACCTATCTGTATGGGTTACTTTACGATACACAGTGTGACTCAAACTATGGTCCGGATTCCTGATGATTAAAATATCCAAGAAAGCTAGCTTACTATATGCCTCTAACTCCATTGTGAATTGTATTTTTGGATGTATGGAGTTAAGATGATCTAGAAAATCAGATACTTTATCAGTTGGTAGGATAGTGAAAGTTTCATCTACGTACCGCTTGTAGAACCTAGGGGTTACCTGTGCTGTGCTCAGGGCCCTCTCCTCGAAGTCTTCCATATAGATATCGGTGATGACGGGCGAAACAGGGGAACCCATGGCAACACCCTCTACTTGCAGGTAGTAAATGTCATTCCACAAAAGGTAGCCAGATGTTAGACAAGGCTCTAATAGTACTGCATATTTTATTTATTTATTTATTTTATTTTATTTATTTAACAAAAACCACAGCTCTTTTATAACATAGATAAACTTAATTCTAAATAATACAGCCAATTACAGTTTTACTTTGTATAAATTAATTGAGAGCAGTTTATATCCGTGTGCTTGGTGTGAGCGTGTGTGTGTGTGTGTGTGTGTGTGTGTGTGAGTCTGAATATTCAATTATACCCTATATTATACTTTATACTACTACTACCTTTTCACTTGTTATTAAGTATATCAACAATATTTTTTAAATTTACCTTTATTGTTATGGAATAGGTCCACTGAGCAAAAGTGTTTATTATAAAAATTTTGCGTTCGACAGACGACAGAGTTTTGATAATAATTTGTATGTGCAAGCGGTACGTGAAACAAAGAAGCATGCCTAGTACGGACTCTAGGAGTTTGCAGCCTTAAGAACAGTTCCGTGAGCTCGGTGCTATCGATAGCACTATGGCAGACATTATGCAGAAAGAGCATGTCCAGCACTTTTCTTCTGTCTTCCAATGTTAAAAGCTTATGAGAAGAACACAGCTCCCTATACTCACCCGAGCATTTGAACCTCGACCGGTAATTCAGGTGTTTTACAAATTTTGTTTGTATCTTTTCGACATCCTGCTTGTACATAACATATTGTGGGCTCCAGATATTGCTACAGTATTCAAGAATACTCCTGACATATGCAAAATATATTACTTTCAAGCAGTTGGTATCGGCGAATGGCCTACTCACGCGTAGGATAAATCCTAAGTTCTTATATGCTCTGCCGACTATTTCAGAGATGTGCTCATTAAAAGAGAGCTTATGATCGAGGGTGATACCAAGATCTTTGACCAACTGTGCTTTCTTTATAGAAATATGGTCTATTTGGTAGTCAAAGATAATGGGTTTCCTCTTCCTATTAAAGGTCATGTACACACACTTGTTTGTATTAATTGTTATTTTGTTGTCTGCATAATATCTGTTTAGACGGTCTAAGTCTTGTTGGAGATCATGACAGTCACTCACGTCTTTAACAGAAAGATAGATTTTTGTGTCGTCTGCGTACATGAGATAGTCAGCAAAGTGAAAGCACTCTCCCACGTCGTATAAGTAGGCCGCGTAAAGCAGAGGCGACAGCACAGAACCCTATTATTCATCAGGCATGTCTTGTTCTGATAGACGTTTTTTGGTAATTTCAACGCAATCCTGTAAGGCATGTAAATAAGGACTGCACATCAAAACTAACCATAGTTTCATTGTCAGCGAGATGTAGATCATTGATATCGTTGACAAATTGGTAGGAATCCTTCACATAAGCTGTTGTGTTACCTCTAAGTGGTGAAAGAATAACTATTCTAATTCGGAATAACTATTCGGAGCTTATTCTCTTATTAGTACGGGGGGGTATAAGTATAAATAACATCACGTACGTACAAATAAATAAATACAGCTCTACAAATCATTCAAGATTTTTGATTTGATCTAGACACGAATTTTAGTAACCTTAAAGTGCTTAATAAACACTCCATTGATGCAACGTACCTAATAGTGACGTCATAGTTTGCTAATATTTTATTTTTACGTTAGAATATCAGTTTTGGCAGACGTAATAGTACGCATCGACTACCCTATTGGAACCATGATTGGAACATAGAACGGACAACTTTTTTAGCTACTGCAAAAAATAACGTTATAGTTTACTTTTCCAATTAACAATTCAATTCCTATGAAAGAATATCGTTTTTACAGGTGCTAAAATGTTTCTATTTGACTAACTGATCTAGTTTTGGGCAATCGGACTTTTTATTATGAGTGTGTGAATATTGTATTTTTGTTATTCATACTGCATGGTAAACGTAAAAAAACAATTGAAAATAAATAATCTTCAGTTATCACGTAGAACGCTGATTGATCTCGTTCACATTTAACAAATATTTGCGCTTGTGGATAGGTACAAATATTTTGTTGATTTAACAAACCCTTGGTAAATACTTCTCTGGTTTCCAATCAATTTAATAAATACATGTATTTATTTGTATTACTTCTGTGTTTGTTCGTTGCTTGTAGAATGTTTTTTGTTTACCTGCAATCGCAGAGAGTAGCGTATGTAATGTAGCGGGTCATATAATATGATTATTCTTCTTCTATAGTAAAATTACTCTAACGCTGTGTCCATACTTGCGGACGTACCACGAACATTATCATCTGTAGAACATAACGAAGATATATTTTTTTAATCCAAAAAATATTATTGAAACTCATAAACTGGGATTTGTATCTTATAGCATAACGAGTCAGGCAGGTAGGTACGGTGGTAGGGCCATTAGACTATCTTGGTTGGTCAACACTACTCACTAACATTGTAATCGAAAGTGAGTTTTTTTTACAAGGGAAGTGTTTGTTATTCATCTTAATTGGCAATCTCGATGCGAATGTACATATTTTAAATATCATATTTTATATCGTATCGAAACAAAATATTCTTTCGTAATTTACCCACCCGCATTTGGCAAGCGTAGTAATTAAGCCAATAATGACTTATACAGGGTGTTAGGAGAAGTACCAACCTTATAAATTGTATGTTTAGGTCGGCTTTTTTTATAAAACCCGCACTGTCTGCTTCATACGCAGACCTAGCGTGCGTGCGGGCGCATGACAGAAATGCGTTAAAAAAGTAAATATATCTTTTAAATATTATTACCTAATCTGTACTTATGTGACGAACTCTACTGATAATGTTGATTTTTACAAAGGGCGGGTGGCTAAACCTGTTTGCGGATCTTAACCTCAAAATTAATTTTTCAAGTTAATTTCCTGAGAATTTAAACGGGAATTAACGCAAACTAATTAGTGAAAAGGTATCATACCTTCTTTATACCCGACGATTACACCGAGTTTACATCGGCCGTGGTCACGGGCCAACTGCTGTCGCGATGTTGCGCCTCCGTTTGCGCGGCAGGGTCTTCATCCACCGTCACATTATTTTGTTAACTATCGCCACACACAACACTAACGGTGCCTCTATTACGTATACAAGCCTTAGTCTGGTTGTTTACCGACTGCGAAGAAAAACGAATTAGTTTGCGTTAATCCCTGTTTAAATTGTTTGTTTAACTATGGAACACAAAAGTTTGAAAAAGTGTATAATTTCCTGAGACCCTGTATAACAGTGACAGTGTATAAGCTAATTATTTACATTACATTATCTAGCGGCCGCTCGCGGTTTCACCCGCGTGGTTCCCGTTCTTGTGGGAATATCGGTATAAAAAGTATTATATGTTTTAATCCAGGTTATAAATTATCTGTATGCCGAATTTCATCCAAATCCATCTATCCGTTGCAGCGTGAAGAAGCATCAAATATACAGACATACATACACACAAACTTTCGCATTTATAATATTAGTGTGATTTTCAGTTTGAATCCCAGAAAGTGCGTGATCGAATTCAGCTCGTGGAAAACTTTTAGCTTGGAGTCCGCAGTACCTCCACTGAAATAGAATGAACATAGGTATGTTCATTGTATTTCAGTGCACGGAATGTGGTGACGTCTGCGAGCGCTTCGTGTGTAAACGTTCGTGCGCGGGCCACAGCCTGGCGGGACTCTTGCCAGACGCTGTGTAGCCTCGGATATACGCACGCTATGTTAGGTAGGAGCAGATGTGCTAATCAACGACAAAACAGGCCAAGCAGAGGTTTAAGGCTTCTTGTAAGGTGTTCTCGATCGAAGATTGCGGGACACCCTCGTGATTATAATCACCTACTAAGAACCTGCAATAGGAAGAGAGGTACCCTCGTAATTATTCTTATCTAGTAGGAACAGTAGGAAACCTAGAAGAAAAAGAAAACTAGTACAGTAGAAAAGTTTACATAGCCTTTCAGTCTTACGTCCAAAGGAGCTTAATGACATGGCGGCTAGCGCGTAGGGTTGCGGTCTTATATAGCAATGACAGGTCATTCGATGGATTTAATATATCAAGTTCGTCCGTACTTGCGTGCGCAGACGGCACGTCATAACCCAACAATCCGCTTTGGGCCCTCGTGGTGGCTTATGATTGGTCTTACCAAGTTCATGGGCTAACAGCAGTGGGGCGTATAAAGGCTTACGATGATGACATGCCATGACGCCATGGAGTTGTTATGTTCAGCTAATGCAATAATGTTAATAGCGTTGTAAAGATTTTCTCACTGTCACACATGCTGAGTAAGGAGTCTTTAGGACACATTTTGTTTATGTAGCTATTCATATTTACAATCATATTTACATTAAATGATTTAGGCATGTGTCTTCCTAATAAAAAAAATTACATTCAAAAATGTACCATTTTTAAGCCAATTACCTACTCCTATTCTTATATAGATTGAGGAAATGCGTACGTGTAGACTCGGCTTAGAAAGAAAAAAAGGGCAGCTGTATTTATATGTACACCACCCTATCATTACATGCCGACAGATGTAATGAGACAGCTGTCACGCACGCGCGGCCTCACTCCATGCTCACGCAACCGATCTGATTGCATCTCTTACATGTCACGTAGTATAGGAATCTTAAGGAATGTACTCTTAGAAATAAAGAGATTGATTACGTAAAATTGGCAAAACCAAATTATACGAATGTTCGTTTAGTGATATTTTCTGTGCTTCGGTAGACGTATTAAGAGGTAATCCACTTTGAGCACCCGCGTAAATACCACCTGCACGAATAGCACCTGGCCTAGTCCACATTCAGCACCTATTGATATTTTTAGCAGGTGCTATTAATGGATTCAAATGTATTTTTACATTTTTGTCCACGAACAGCACCTACAATACAGCAGCCTAGTGCTGACTACTAGTGTTTGTTAGACAAGTTGGTCCTTATGTGTTTGTCAAATTATGACAGTCACCAAAGCCCGGTAATACGAGTATTAACCAAGTAAACATAAAGTTCAAATCCAAATCCAAATGGAGCTATTATGCTAAAGAGATTTGGATACCAATTTTGAACTAACTAACCTATTATTTTAATAAGTTCGATAAATTGCAGTAAGTTTAGGTACATCTAATTTTTTACTTGAATAAGTTTACCTTAAAAGAGAAACAGAATTCAAAGTTACGAACAAACGTAACTCTACTTTTAGTACGATCTGAGGAACAGAATTTACAGAATAGAAGAAAATTTCCCTGGACACTTTCCACAACGTAACTTATAGTATTCTTAAAGGAGAATGACCATTTTTGCAAGAAGCTTCGTCCTTCTTTGTTGGTTTTACTATTTTCATTATTTTATTACTTTTACAGTTGAATGAGAAACAAAATGAATTAACAACATTAATACAATTCAAGCTTAGGTCACATAGGTACAAAAAGTTTAATGTTTGAACAGCTTTTTCATGATGCTATTTTGGAAATCATTATGTGGATGTCAACATCCCTATTTTAAAAAAAACCATTTGTAGTGTGCTAACACATGTTTATAATATAGCACTTACTCTCTGTGATTTTTGCTTGTAAATAGGCGTCACATTTTTATGACGTAGGAAACAGTAAAGGAAACCCCTTTTGAACTTCCTTTTGGCAAAAAAAAATATAACAGACGTTCGTCATTCCTTCGTCATTTAGCTACATCAAAGGCCCTGAATACCCTTTCACATTGGTGTGGCCTATAAATACATTTCTTACACTGTTCGAGATCGTTTCGCCTTGTCGCTATCTGAAATAGAGCTTTGAAAAGTGAATAGCTGAATTTTTAAAGTTTGAGCCGAAATAGAAAACGAATAGTACTATTCTTATTTCTGCGCTGCCGAGAATTTTAGCTAGCCACTAGGTTACTAGGTTAAAGTAAAAGAAACCGGTTTTTTTTAACATCTATCCAACCAATTTTGCTTAGAAAGACTCGTTAGCATCTAAAGTGAAGTTATTAGGGTAAGCCGTACTACTAACAGAACATTGACACCTATATATAGTATTGATTGAATTGGTAGAATACCCTTGTATTTCAGGTACCTATATATTAATACGTGAAGCAAAAGCTTTGTACCCATTTTTTACCAACATTTCGCGGACGGAGGAGTATGAAATTTCGCACACTTATAGTTTATGTAGAGAAGGTTAACCGATTTTTTTTTTTTAAATTATGCTTAAATATACGTTAAATCATTAAAACAAACATTACACACACTACCATGTATTTGACACACACGCATAACTATTTGACACACACGTATAATACTCTTTTCCAAAATTTCAAAAATGGAAGAGGAGCGTCCGATATCTGTCAATGCCAATCCAAACTCACATTCTATCTTTTTTAATTTTCGTGCAGCCTTAATAAAATTACGGGTCGAATTTTGATCACTGGGCGACCACTAGTTATTTAAATTTCTTCCACGACACGGTCAAGCAGCCATGGTCTTACCATTAGAAGCGCCCTCAAGTTTTCCACCCTCGTCATCAGACTAGAATGCCTCGGAAAATAAGATACGGAGATAGGATAGAAGAAGTGGGGGTAAGATATGACGCTACATGTAGTGACAATTATATACACGACGTATAGCTAAAGCATTCTTAATACAAAAAAAACATTAAAATCTATTAAAGCCGAGCCGCCAAGCTGCTGGGCTTAGCATTCAGGATCTAGAGCACGGGGAGAAATACAGATAAATAAGAGATAGCCGGGAGCAGCTGTCCCATTAGTTGGCCGCTTATTATCCAGAAGATTACCCTCATTAGTACTGTTTATTTATAGGGGCGGCGCGGCGTGCCACAACGCCACGGATTACACTGATATGAAATTGATTGCCCCTGCCTAATGCACACTGGAAATTGAAAATGGATGATAAAATTATCACGATTGAATAGTGCAACTGTCATACTGTTGTTATGTGATTAAAAATACATTTTGGATTTTCTGAATTATTTTACTTGCTTGTGAAATTGTGGTTTTGATGACCGACAAGGGAAAATGTTTGCCAGACGAACATAATGTTATGAATATTTATAGATGATTATTACGTAACATCTTAAATATTTTTATTACAATTTTACAGTTAGTGCAAACAATGTGCCATCTAAAACTTTGAAGCCATGGCTGATTCATATGTCGTACTCGTGAACGGGTACCGCCTGTTGAGGCTGGTCTCCTCTTACTTACTTATCTTATTTTTATTATTATTAACTATGCTTTAACTTTGTTTTTCTTAGACCATTTTGGGCTTATATTAGTACTGCATGACATTATGAAAATTGAAAATGGTACCTGATGTAATTTTTGCAAACTTAAATAATATTTTTTTTTACATGTTGTGATTGTCTTATTTATAGTTTGTATTTATTTGTGATTGAAAGTTTTTTTTTTATATTAAAAGAAGGCAAACGAGCGGGCGGGTCACCTGATGGAAAGCAATCACCGCCGCCCATGGACACCCGCAAAACCAAAGTAATCGCGGATGCGTTGCCGACCTTGAGGAAGGAGTTGGATCTTGAGGAGGGAGTAGGAATTGGTGCTGCAACGCAGCGTGGCTCTACCACTCACACAGTGTCACTCATTTAGCACCACCCAGGGGTCACGTGTAGGGTCTCAAGGGTAAACCTACGGACGCGAGTAACTTTAACTTGCTTTAACCTATGAAAAAAGGACACTATATTATAGTATTTTCGAATATTTTTGACGCTGTAAGGGAGGAAAGAAATGCCTTGCTAAGTTTCTTGCCGGTTCTTCTCAGTACAAGGCCCAGAGTAGACTTACGAATCGATGGCATAGTGACATCCATAAGATCTATTTGTAGCCTCAACTGAATTAGTGTATTCATTCACCTCAAAATAAAAAATAGAAAATGTATTAGTTTGGTTCCTTGTCGTAAAGGTTTTCCTGTGGATGTTTTATGCTACTTTTTTAGTAATGATTATTACACTAGGTAATTTAAAACGAAATCTTGGTAATTACAACATATGGTAATTAAATAATTAATTTAACATTTGTAAATTCATAGCATTGTTCTCAATTTATATTACTTTGAAGAAAATATTTATCTGTGCCTGGCATTTAAATAAGAACAGTGCTATGAATTTCATTTCTAAATGGTAAAGCATTATTGAAAATAACAAGACGGTTGGAAATTTATTCACGTCTATTGAATATAACCTTCATTTATTCATATTTTTCTTTACGAATAAAAACTTTTAATAAGAAATATCTTTTCGATTCTTCATAGACGCGTCGCATACGACAATCACTCACAACGAGCGACCCATAAACACATTAAGTGGTCGTAAAAATCGAATAGGTCCGACAAAGGGACGGAAACTCAACGGCGAGACACGACAATTCTTTTCCAATTCTTAAAATTTGTCGTTTTCCATCGCCCCGCCAGGGTCAGTCTACAAACACCCACGTAAGGCTGCCTTTCCACTGTGCGAGGTTAGCTACCTCGATACATTAAACATGCACAGTCGCTTAGGCCCAATGCAGCGTACTCGTAGAATAAGGTAGAACCAGTTCACACGCGCTCTATATCAGGTACAGATATGTACCTGGGCGCTTTTACCCACCCCCACGAGCTTTTACCCCATCACCTTAAGAGGCGCCCTCGGGTTGTTCTGCTCCGGTCCGATCCAAATCCCTCGAAAAGTCTAGTAGGGGTCGGGGGCACGCTTGCGCGATGCCATTCTCTCTAGAAACCATCTGAAGGTGTTTCGAGCACAGACAGGAGGCCGGGGTCAGCCATCTCAAGGTAAGCCAGTTCTTCCAAGCTGGTCTGAATTGGAGTCATCCCGAATTGCGTCAATTACCAATAGCAGCAGTTCACAAACCCTTTAAGGTTGACGACCTCCTTGGTCTAGTGGTTTGTACACCGGTTTTCATGGTGTCGCCATCTCTGAGGTGCCGGGTTCGATCCCCGGTCGGGTCAATTTAGAAATTATTGTTTTTCTAAATTGTCTCGGGTCTGGGTGTTTTGTATGAATAATAAGTATGTATTTAAGTATTTTATGTATGTTTATCCGTTGTCTAGTAACCATTTAACGAGTTTCATAACGAAGCTTCTCTTGGGCTAGTGTGAGTGTAGGAAAGTTTATTTATTTATTTCTCGCCGCCTTACAAAAGTGACCGGTGATGCTGTAAAGGACTTTTGAGGTCAACAGCAAACTCTCTTAAAAAAAACCTTTTGGTAGATTTTTTTTGAGCATTGCTTAGCTTCCTCGCACAGCTCTGGTAAAAAGGCAGCCTTACGCTGCACAGATGACAATAAACTTGGGGAACTAACGCCCCGGACTCGCATTCGTCGCCCCATCGTACTTTATGTCTCTATGTTATTCTCGGCAACTGTCAAACAATTTCCACTTTATAACTTTCTGAGTAAAAGAGTAAAAAATGTATGTAAGTGGTTCAAGGGGTTCAAGGTTTACACTTATCAAAGTTACAGCGAAACTGCATGTTGAAAAAGATGCCTTACGTTAAAAGCCTAAGTTTTAAAAAGGTTTGTAATCACGTAGTAATCTCGTCTTACATAGTTTTGGAAAGTTGTAACTATAATCTTGTTAAAGAAAAGTTATTAACAGTATACCTTTAAAGATATCCTTAGCAATTGACGTTAACAAGAACCCAACAATGACTTAGGCTTGAACTACGAAAGCTCTCGACGTCTACAAAAGACTAGGGTAGTCTTTTTACGCCCATCAACGATAATTCCTGAAAAATAACGAGCTCAAGCACGAAGGTTGCCAATCAGGGAATTTGTAATCTACCCTTTTCCTCTACATATTAAAAGGGCACTTTTATTATCCACATTTAAGAAAACTACCTATACGTCAAGAGTAAGAATATAAATTATGCTTCATACTACTTTTACTTTAGGGCAAAAACTTTTCGTTCGGTAAGTATTCTTTGCCTCTTCGTAAATACATAATGTGACAGTGACAAGTACATCACAATAGGAATACTTTCATTCTTCAAATGGTTCTGAATCCGGCTCGAAGGACCAAAAAGATGTACGGGTACATGTGGCGTAAAGTGCTTAACTTTATTAAAAAATATATATATTTATATTTTTGTTAACGAAAAGCATTTATTCGTAGTTTAAGCAATTTGTAAGCATGTCTAAACAAACTAAATTCTTAACGTTAAAATCTTGTAACGTGAAAAAGCCGCAAGATAATAGGTATCTGTATTCCTGAAAGCCACCTTTTACCTTGGGCGTACAATAAACGAGTGGAGCAAAGCCAGTTAAAAGTGTGAACGGACGCTTCTATTCCCGAGCTCAAATTACCAATCAGAAACTTTGTTTATTTTTCCCTTGCCTACGGATTTCGGCAGAAAAAGTAAATAAACCTTGCTTACAAACTCACCGATAAAAACAATTTCAGTGAGAAAATAACGATTACAAGAACGATATAAGATATATAAACAAATAATTTTCAATATACCTAAGATTAAAGAATCTCTCAACAGAGAAGTTTGAGAATTTAATAAAGTACGTGAGCATTATATTTTGACGTGCTTTCAATTTGTAAAGCGTGTGGGTACAGTCAACAAGAGAAAACTTTATATCTCATAAAGTTATTTCACTAGCCAAGATGGCACGCTGCGTTTAGCAACCGAATATCACACGTCTATCATATAGAACACGTCTGGATCATTTAACGGTATTTCACTTACACAGACCACTAAAAAAAACTAAGTCGTTGTTACCATGATATAGTTAAGAAGTCATTTAAAAAATAAGTTTCGTGGGTAACTCCGTCCATGTGGACTCTAGATGATATATACAGTATTTTATTTAACACCATCCACTACTAAGCATATTATTTTTTATTTAAAATATATCGACTCAAATGTTGATAAAAAAATAAAAGAAGCATTTTCGAAAATAGAGAAGATTTTCACAGGCCTTTATATTCCTGTCCTTTCTCAAACATTGCGGTGGAAGGTTATTTCTATTTTAGGTAGTATCCTTTCATGTAAAAGTCTGTGAATATGTAACCGTTTTATTTTATACTAGCGGGCGCTCACGGTTTCCCCGCGGTTCACCCGCGTGGTTCCCGTTCCCGTGGGAATATCGGGATAAAAGTATCCTATGTTTTAATCCAGGTTATAAACTATCTGTATGCCGAGTTTCATCCAAATCCGTTGCAGCGTGAAGACGCAACAAATATACACACATACACACAAACTTACGCATTTATTATATTAGTGTGATTCAGATAGCTCCTACAATGTTCCTAAACATATTATTACTTTTAAGGAACTTAAACTTTTACAAACTCATACAAACTTTGATCCCCCCATATCATGGGAATAATTTGCTTTCCCTTTGGCATTGGGTCACCGTAATGGGCAAACGGCCAGTTTCTATAATCTACCTATTGACCATTCTTCTTACTATAGATAGAATTTTGACATATAATATTGAATGTGTCAAAACCATATCTGTTGTAAGCTTAAGAAGAGACAGATAGATTATAGAAAAATGGTCCTAAAACATAATTGTACACCATTAAAATAATGTAAAGGGATCAGTAGTGAGATGCATACAAGATACCACACATTGCGGCCATGCACCGTTGACCGCAGCGGTACGTAATTGAATACGAGACAAGCTAGTCTTAGTTACTAATTTATTGTTGTGTTAGGTCCTAGAATAGGTATTACCTGGAGAAGTCCTAGAATATCTATTCTTAGGGCATCCTAGAATATCTATTCTTAAATTTATCTAATGCTGGAGTAAGTAACTAAACTTCTAGTCGTAGCTACTCTCAAAATTACCGAAAAGAGTTAGCTAATGCTGCTAAAAAAACTGCCTTTACGTTCTGAAAGAAAAGAACAACTAATTAGGAAAAATATTATACCACTGCTGAGAATCGTACACAAGATTGAAACATCTATTGATTGAGACATTGGTTGTACACACATTGATTATAAACAAGTAGTAGATGAAAAATCAATGTCTCGTCCAGTAGGCTCTGCTCTTGGTGTAAAGTACACTTTAGCTGGTAAGCGGAGCGTCTTTGTCTTTGTCGGATTAAGTTATAACTCATGCAGAATGCCATTCGAATCTCCACGTAGCTATATAATGTTATTAGAATCGTAGGCTACACTCGCCAAGCTTATCATAGCAATTCTAGAAATAGTTATTATTTAGGTACCTATTTCTCAACATTCAAACAAATGATTATTATCGAATAAATTACAAATGCTCAAGCATCACGCCCAACTAGAGAATGAATCGCAATAAAACTTGACATAATGTTCGCTATGCTTTTTATTGCGGAAAATGTAGGTTCCTATGGGATATGAAATCAAAGTCTGTATGAAAGATTTAATTATTATGAGAATTTTTATGAGAAGTTTTGTTTTAAGGTGCTTTTTTGAAAACACAGAAACGTAAATTATACTTCTTTTGTACAGTCGCTGTCAGATATATTGTAGCAGACAAGGTGACCAAATACTTCTGAACATTTCAAAATGTCAATAAGTTCTTTAAGCTACAAGTTACCATTAATATCTGAACATTCATTACTTCATTAATATCTGAGCAGATGCTAGTCATTAACAACTAAACACACAACTAACCAATAATATCTGAACACATCACGATATATCTAAACAGTTTAGGAAAAATTGCAGTAGGAAGTGCTTCCAACTTTACAATAAAAACTGTTTTATTATTGAACTCTTGATAATTTATATATAGTAGATTAGATGATGCTGGCAGTTTTTAACACTTTGTAGTTTTCAGTCTTATCATTACTGTCATGATAAGTGTTATATGTGTTTATTTATGTTGTTGTAAATAAAAATATTATTGATTTCATTAAAAAACCAATATCTTTTTTCTTTTATTTACATTGACATACCGCACTAAAAATACAAAAGTGTTGTAATTCGAAATATCTATTTTTTTCAGAATCAATCAAAAAATATTGTTCACTTCACGAGATTGTTACAGTCGTCAGACAAGAAAAATGTTTTTGTTATTGTCTCTTTTTTTGCATAATTCCAATTAAAGTTTTCATGTTTTGTGGGCATATAGGTTGGTTCATGGTATTAGGTAAATAAATGTGTTATGTCAAATTCATATTTTAATATGACACTATTGTATTATTCCGCGATATCAGTTGTATTGTACTCGTAAACCCAGTGTATGACTGCGTAGATACACTTGACGTGATGAGTGTTCAGATATTATTGGTTAGTTGTGTGTTTAGTAGTTAATGACTAGCATCTGCTCAGATATTAATGAAGTAATGAATGTTCAGATATTAATGGTAACTTGTAGCGTAAACTTATTGACATTTTGTAATGATCAGAAATATTTGGTCACCTTGTCTGCTACAATATATCTGACGGTGACTGTACCTCTAAGAACAATACGAAATGACGTATGCAAGTGGCGAGCCTACATTATGTTAATTATTGTATGATTGAGGATGACAAACTAGGCAATGTAGAAGCTTATAAAAATGATGATGTAATAAATATATAAAGACTTTGATTATGAAATTATAGTCTTCACAAACGCAGTCCAGGCCACAACTATAGTCCTAAATATTGTTCTATGCATCTATACTAACCATCACGAGATTGAAACTATAGAGCGGAACAATTTAAAGTGAAATTGGGTAGCGCTCTACAACTCCGCCGACATAAAAGGACCAGCCAAAATAGATTTAAGGAGAACTTAGTTGAGCCTCAAATAAAACTATTTAAGCCTACGTGTAAATCTGCAGACGACAGATAGGCGCTCGAAGTTTCGAGACGATAGACAAACAATCCTCTGAAAGCTCAGGGATGTAGTCACAGTCCACCGTTGGAGAAGCTTAGTGCACATTTACAGGCTTTTGCTAACTCTTTTTAGGAAACTGCATTTGTATTACAGACTACTGGCAGTATTTCAGATACCAGCAAGCTTCAAAGGAATTTAATATGAAGACATAAATCACAAAGATTGCTGCATGGCATACATGATTACACTTATAAGTTAATATTAACGTTATCATAAATAACTATAGTATCATAAACAGATGTACGTAGACACTACTAGGATCAGCGACTTCTCACCATAAAATAATCTCGGTACCTAAGTTGGCAGATCATACAGTCGGATTTAGTGAAATCTCAGATTAATATTCAGCCCGATCCAGCAAATTGAATTGAATTGAATTGTCTTTCGAAGAACAGTAGCTACTATAGTCTTTTACAATGTAATTATGCATTTGGAAATTCTATAATTACATAAAATATATTTTGATACCGTATATCTTTTGTATACGTGATTTTGGCAGAATTTTTCAATAGCATATTAGGGTCTATAAACCATCAAAAGAAAAAGTCAGTAATCATTCAAAGTTATTATATTTCATAGTTATTATACCATTAAAAAGTGGCTGCACCAGAGCTACAAACAAATTAATTTTCACAACATAATACCACAGCGTAAAGACTTATAATAACCGTAAGAGACTTAGCTTATCATATCTTCATTTGTCTTTGTAGTATTTATGTAGGACAGAGCATAATAAAACACGAAACAGAATTCACAATGACCTTATGCGATGCTCGTGGCGCGTCCGACCAGCGTATAATGAATCTGTCATGACCCGTCCGAATTTGTCCGAGGCGAACAGTGGAACACCATATATTGGTAAAACATTTCACTATGACGGATTAATTGGTTAGTGTTGATTGACGGAAACTTCACAAAAATGTTCGCTCAATTAGGGAACAAAAATAACTTAAACATTAAATATTTTGTAGCTGTGAATGCAAAATTGAAAATAGAAAAATAACTTAAACATCATATTTTATTTTTCTATTCGATTGATCTTAAAAACTACAACTAAGTCGGTTTTGTGTCCTAACACCCCGTTCACTTTCCAGCTTAGTTCTTTCAAAAGCAATATTGGTGTGAAATTTCAACTCAGTTTTTAAAGTTTTGTAGTTGTACATATTGCTTTATTAGATTGCATTTTTGTTTTTATTAGCGGCATAAAATAAAAGCAGATTATTTATTTCGTTATTATTTTAACTTCCTAACACAGGTTTTCTTCTTCTGTGACTATGATCATTACGTTAAACAAGACCACTCGTTAGTCGATGCTAGACTGGCAATAGACAATAATTGAGTAACCGCATAGACAGGACGAAGGGGAATAATTAATGCATGCACGTAATGCGGTTTATACACATCATCGGCTACCGTCCTCGTTAATTAGGTCCGTCAAGCATGCCAGTTCACTAATTAACATACTAGAAAGTGGATGTTACCGCCATTGTGCGCGAATCAGTTAAAGTATAGCTATAATGTAAAAAAATATGAAAGTTACTTGCGTTCTATGCGGTCTCGACTTCTATTCCACGATTTAAAGATATACATACATAAATGAGCATAACTACTAGGTAAATTACTGGTATAATAACTAAGTACCTAATGACCAAGCTTTGCTCGTTATTTTTTTTTATAATGTTTTCTAAAAATAAACCCTAGGTAGATCGACTTATCGCCCCCGACACCCCCTGGATACTAAATTTTATGAAAATCGTTGGAGCCGTGTCCGAGATTCTGATTATATATATATATATACAAGAATTGCTTGTTTAAAGGTATTAGATTTATTACTAAAAGCAAAATGTTGAACACTGACGTATTGTACCCGTAAATCTGCAAATTGTCTAGTCAATGTGCACAATAACGTTTTTCAAATTATGCCGGTGACGGATACATGCATAATCGTATACATGTATGCTAATTCCTTTTTGACTTGCTACGCCGTAGACGCTTTTGACATTTTACATTTTCGTAGCAGCCTACGTATAGGAAATTACAATAATTCTCGTAGAATACAATGATTTGCCAAAAACCATCTTCATAAAGTTAAGATTACAGACGAGCTACGTTAATTCTTATCGAAGTGCAAGAATTCAATTTTTAATGGTAATTTACGGAGTAAGTATTCCTTTATAATTTCAATATGTTAACTGCCTTTTTTTTCTTTTTTGTCGTGGTTCTATAATCTATGGCTTAGTATGTTATTTACTAAGTTTATATTTTATGAAATATCCGCTTTAATTATCTTTCCCTCTCTTTCCACTTCCATTTTTCTTACGCGTCATCAACATTTATTTATTTAAACGTATTTGTGATTTTTCTATTTCATCCAGTTATTAAAGATTATACAGTTTTACGTTACCGAATAACACTAACCCGAGTGTTTTGCTTTACTAGATGTACAGTCGGCGACAGATTAACCTACCCAAATCTGTCAAATTTCTCCAATCAATATTGATCCTTATAACAAAACAATAAAGTTCAAGTTGATTGTAGAAATTTGACAGTTTTGGTAAGGTTAATCTGCCGCCGTGTGTACAAAGGTTACTTGCTATAAATATCAGATCCGATTAAAAGTTTGCAGATGACTCTCACTCTGACACACCTACTACATAACGTCAACGCATGTGGGTCCGTAGTTCGTACGAATGGAATGGTATGGGGGGAACGCAAAGCTCTCATCTCAACAGAAGGCGTTGCAATCGCTAGACTCATAACGTTTTATGTCATTTCTCCCGTGCGATTGTGATTATCGATCTTACTGGTAAAATAGAATTCATAGATGTTCACGGTCGTATTGTGTTCACCTAGTGGTGCAAAGGATTACCAAACCGCACTGAAAAATCTAAAGCATATCTGATTATCACACTAATATTATAAATGCGAAAGTTTGTGTGTCTTCACGCTGTAACGGATGAATAGATTTGGATGAAATTCGGCATACAGATAGTTTATAACCTGGGTTAAAACATAGAATTTACAACTTAAACTTTTTATCCCGATATTCCCACGGGAACGGGAACCACGCGGGTGAAACCGCGAGCGGCCGCTAGTCTTATATATATGTATATAAGATAAAGTACACTTTTGTTTGCTCGTTAATTAAGAAGTTTTATCATCATCATCATCATCATTATCAGCCTATACTAGAAAATTATGAAAATATAAGGAAGTTGAGTGCTTTATTATTATTGAGATTATAGTAATACGATCTATATTAATCGTATTATTGTTGAATATTCACTCATTTTACTTGTGTAACGCTTTTATAACTACAAAATACTAGTTTCTTTGTTGCAAACTTTAATCTTATCCTAAGTGACACTTGTGGCATAAAATAACGACTTTCTATATTATCCTTGGAAACATCTTTTGTTTTATAACTTAAAATTTGATTTATAATTACATTTTCAACATTAATTTATTTCAATTTGTATAAAGTTCAAAACAAAGGAACCATACACATTGTTAACTTATAATTAAATATAAGTAGGTAGCTACTTTGTGCGTATTTGTTTGCTTTACATAAAACAATGTTATCACCACCAATTAGCCGCCAGACCAAGGGGAGGCAATTTAATTAATCAGAGTAAGCGCCTTTATAAATTGGATCGGAACCAACTGTCAGCAACTTCTTGTTCGTGGGTCAAATTGCGTTGTTTAGATGCTCCAATCTAATTAAACTTGTCTCTCTAGTTTGTAAATGTAACATATGTTTTAAAAAAACATAATTTAAAACTACTGCCCCAGTGTTCGACACTTTAAGCCCAGTGCTCGACAAAATTTTCGTCGCCAAAAACTACATTTTCTTTATATTGACTCGTCATAGTGACCACATCCTGTTTGATGCAGTCGCATCGGCTGCTTACCATTGTGGCTATTGATAGACTTATCAAGTGCATCGAGGAGGTATTTAGCGATGCCGTCCCATAGAATGGAACAATACTCCATACTCGATAAATTACAGTACATTACATACATACATTGAAATTTTACGGGATGACAGCTAGGATGTATGTGGTCTGAATTAAATTGTTTCTAAAGACTAAAATCAATTGCTGACCCAATTAATGTTTAATGATTAAAGGTTAAAAGGTTCGATCACTGGTACCACTTCCCTACTTATTTATAGAACATCTTTATTGAATAGCATAATATTTTTAATAGTTTGGTTTCTAAATTGAGGCACAGTATGTGCCTCACCACAGCTCCTCTGAAAATCGGCGATGCAGCTTTATGAAGCTGCAACATGCAACAATATTAAGTAATAGCACAGGTAATAGGTAGACTAAGTTCGACGAATTATGCAACGTCGAATAAAAGCTTTTTAAAAAAAACAGCTGCCTCTTTTAAATATCTGGTTTAGGTTAAAAAAAAAAGGTTACGGCGTATAGTGTGGTATTTTGGCCACATTGCATAAAAAAGCAGTGAAAATCTGGAATGGTAATAAGGAAAATTAAAGAGAAAAGACTTAGAGGCCGAAATCCCAAACGTAGATCAGACCAGATAAAGAACTACAGATACCTATCAGCGACGCACTACACCAAGCAACGGAGCGCAACCGATGAATACAGCTAGTTGACAGAGTCAGGAGTCACGATACTCAGCAGTGAGTGAATGACTAGAGGAGAAAGGACAAACAAAAAATACGTTATGTAAACGATCTGATTCTCGTAACAGATCTTCAGGTTATCCTTCATTGGTATTGGACTTTTCCCCAGAGTAGGGTACTATTTTAATTTCCAGCATTATTCAATAGGTAGTATCAGTAAGTAAGATCACTAAACCGCAAACATTTACTAGCGTTCGTTGATTTTGAAATTTAATTAATCATATTCGAAAACAAAACACTCGAGCGCGAGCGAAAGCGATTATGAACCTCTCATTATGAAACTAGTCTGTCATTGCTTAAGGGTGCGCCGACAAAAAAATGCCAAAAACGCAGTTAAGGTTAAGTAGATATAATTGAAAATACTATCGTATTAAATGAACAAAATATATATTTAGTATCATAGGGAACGTGTTTACAATTTGTCAGAACCATAAATTCATAACACGCTTTAGTTTTTTCTACAATATCATTTAAAGTTGGGCAAAAATCATGAAAACGAGTGGCGGCGTTTAGTAGATTTCTTATAGTTTTATCTAAATTATTGTACCTCTGATTTTGTCTAAACAATCATCAATGGATAAACTACAAATTGCTAGACTACATTTTCGATTCATCAAGTGGTTATTTAAATAATTATTTTTTATTAAGCACCTTAAATTCCCCATACAAAATTAGTATGGCCGCGCGGCATCAAATAAATATGGACGACGACATTTCAAATAAAACATATGACACTTGTCACTTATGGACGGCGCACCCTTAACTAGCGAGAACGCAATTAGTGCATATTAAGGTTTATATATTTCGGCGGACTAATAGAGTAATCAGTACACGTTGCCTAACTCGTCTTAATTGCTTTCAGAAATGAAATTGTTTTCCTAATTACAAGATTAACTTTCCTCTAACATTTAAGCTTCTTATATTAAAAGTTATTTTATTCATGACTAGCGGTCCGACTTCGTTCGTGGTTGCTTCTGCATTATCTTGTTTTGTATCGTAAAACATAAACGTGTTTTATCAAAACGTAGACTGTTGTTAAACAACAAACAACTTTTAAAACGTAGACTGGTTTAAAAGTTGTTTTTGTTGACAAAGGTTAACGTGACAGCATCTGTTTTAAACCCAGTTTAGAATAACAGGAAAAGTATTTGACTTTGTCAATTATAGAATTATAGAAGGTATAGACCTAATATCATCTTAAACATATCAAATAAAATGTCATGTGAAACATTCGCATTCAAGCAAAAAATAGTTACTTAGTTACTAACAGACTTTTTTTTATAATACGACTCTCGAGGAAATGTGATTGTCGATGGCGAACTTTCGCAAAATTGTCTTTTCGGTCAAAAGCTACTGCCGACCGAAAGCTCATCAATCCAATGGCTCTTTGATTAATTGGAGTCGCACAAATGAGATTCGCTAAATGTCTCTCGTACATTAATCTAAAGCCAACAATGATCTTTGTTACGCAGACTAATATTTTCAAAAATATCGAATGAATAGACACAACTCCGTTTCAGTTTTTAACCGACTTCAAAAAAGGAGGAGGTTTCTTAATTCGACTCGTATATATATATTTTTTTTATGTGTGTTCGCGGATAACTTCGTCGTATATGAACCAATTTTGTTGATTCTTTTTTTGAAATGAAACAACTTTTACGGATTTACTCGTCACATGGAGACTGTGACCACGGACCCTGCAAAGGGTTCGAAACGTCAGGATAAACATTAAATGAGTAATGTGTAAAATAAACGCGAGTAGATCCGTAAAAGTTGTTTCATTTCAATGTGTAGTGTTCGCGTAAACTTTAGAAAACAATATGATTATTTTTATGTTGGAAAGGAGATATCCCAAGAGTGGTACCATGATAAGGAAACCAGGATCTGATGATGGCATCCCAGAGAAATCGAAGGAAACCTTCGAAAATCGTAGTGGCGACTAGTGCGTTTGTTAATGTTTTCATTAAGTATTTTAAAGCACTACTATTTAATGAAGGTCTCGAGTCGATCTGATGATGGAGCCGAAAGACAGTCGAGGGAACTCCTCAACGATTTACTGCAATTACATGGTGTTTGGGCTTGATTAATTTGTATTGATGAGAACTTTACGCCTAGATGGGTTGTGACCATGTTGTGACTGTCATTAGGGCTCTGATGATAAAGACGAAGGACAGTCAAGGGAACCTTGTGTTTGATCTTAATTCATTTCTATTGTTAAGAACTTTGCACCCATATGGGTTATAAGTGCCATTACAGGTCTGATGATGGAGACCATAGACAGTCGAGGGAATTCCTAAACGATTTGCAGCAGTTACCTTTTGTTGGGCTTACTTCATACGATTCAATATGCCAAAATGTTTAGTTCGTACAAAAATAATACCTAATTAAGATTGAAGTTTGACATAGGAATAGGAACTATGTCCTTTCTTTAAACCATGTTGGGCGAGAGCCAAAATATTCTTTATCGTCATTAGTCAATAAATTGATTCAAACGTAACGACATTCTGTTAGGTTATCTAAGTTGTATAGAAGGCGAGCGGAAAGATGTTACACATCAAAAATGTTTGGCGTGGACCACCCTTATCACTTAGGGGTATGAAAAATAGATTACGACCGATTGTCAGACCTACCGAATATACATATAAAATTTCATAAAAATCGATCGAGCCGTTTCGGAGGAGTATGGCAACTTACATGTGACACGAGAATTTTATATTTAAATAGATAGATAGATAGATATATGGTGAAATAGGTAATTTTCCTTTTCCTAATGCAACGGATCAATGTGTTTCAGCACAAATTTTGTTTGTGACAGTTTTTGTCAATTTCTATATCACGAAAATATTTCTGCTAGAAAATGATATTTTTATATTATCTTTGTTCAATACTTGCAGTTCCTATCGTCGTAGTACTATTATTTATTCAGTACTATCGTCGCTTTTACAAAACATTAGCGTAGATTTTGGCTTTCAAAAATACCAGATTAGTTATTTATGAATAACATTTTTAATACTTACAAAGTTTAATATTATGTACTTAAGTGGACAAATTATAAGAGAAGCAATCTAGCATTCTTGTAGTAGTCCCATCAGTGTCTACTGTATGGTGATAAATTGAAAAACAAAAACAAAGAAAGAAATTTCACGCTGCTGTGCACTCATAAATTTAAATGCATCTTATAACTTTGCGCAGTAATTCACTGCCGCGTGCAGTGTCGACACGATCTTGACTGCTGTGACTTGCAGACATTATAAAATACCAACTGGACATTCTCTTTTTTCTTAGTCGCTGAATATAAATTAACTGTGATAGCTTTGAAACTTGCAGTAAGTACTTTACAAACACAGGTACTTACACACATTCATACTCATTTCATTACTAATCAATTAATCTAAAATTGAGTGATGATGATGATGATGATGATGATGATGATTGGTCCCACAGATTTCGGTCATGGCGACCACTTCGACTCGTAGTCGGCATGGCGCTCGCTAGTGCGCCCGAAGATGGCTAACATAACCGATCTTCTTAGTAAACTCAGTAGAGTAGTGGCACCGGTATTAGGCAGGAACCAGTGATCGATACTTTTTCCTTTAATCAATAGAAATAGAGAATAAACTAGAATAGAATAAAAAAACATTTATTTGCCTTAAAACACGGTATTAAAGTTATTACAATATTTAAAACGGTACAGCGTGATTTGCCATTATGATAGCATGCAAATACAATAAAAATTCTTAAAACATTATTAAAAAATTACAAAATACATTCTATTTAAATTACATTAATTATTATATTGCATTACATGTCAAGAAACTCTTTCATATTAAAGAAATTATATTAATTTAGCCATATATATAGCCTAGTAGTTTTGTCTTTTATATAAGAGGTCACCAAACTGATTTTATCTATGGCAACAATTGAATACATACCACCTGCTTCATAACTGCCATCCAGTAAAATTAGAATAAAATTCTAGTTTATTAAAACTGGCTAAAACTGGTTAAAACTGACGTAGAACACTGGTACCACTACCCTACTTATACCTACATTAGCGCAATATTCGAACTTCTTGGCGGGAAAATGAAGAGTCATGTCTGCGGTTTTGTTTTATTTTCAAAAATTTGTATTGTAGATTATTAACCGTTAAGTGTTCGTGAGTGTGCATGAGTGTTGGCAAATGAAACAAAACAGTGCAACGTTACTTTTCAAATTCTTTCAAGAAGTCCGCGTGAGGACTTAGTAAAGCCCCACATCTTTACTGAGATACTCGAGGGGTTGGGGGGTATATCATTTCTCACTTCTCATTTCTATTATCATTCATCATCATCATACAGAAAGGAAATATTTTTTGTTTAAGTATTACTTGTAAAAAAAATACTTTGACACTGGCTAAAAAGCACAATATTAAAAATTTACTATGTAAAATGGAGCGACCTTTATCAATATTTAGGTATTACCTCTTGGAGAAGGGTAATAATACTTGCAACCCGGTAACCCGGTTGGATAAAGTCCATCACCGGATCTATATAAACTGTAAAACCTGTCCTTGTTAAATTATATATCAAAGGTAGAACAAATTTTAAATTAAAACAGTACTCCTTCAGAAGTTAGTATTTTGTGACAGACAGAGCTGTTAAGGCCGAGAGAAGAAGATAATAAACACACATAATACAAACACTATATACCCTAGAGATAAGTTGCAATGTACTACTAACACATAAAAATAGCCTATTGATTGTAAAATATCTGAAATATAACTTATTAATATTATTTTCCCTTTACGCGAATTGACACATTTATTTATACTTTAAATGCGCAATACGCAACCTTAAACAACAATAAGCAATCAATTGTCTCCAGCGCTATTCAAACTGGCTGTAAGATTATTAAAACATTGCTTTTAGGAGACAATGGTGGAATCCCAAATAACTTTCTATTCAATAAATGTAAGACCATCAGTATTTTTATAGGTGGATATACAATCGTAAAAGTTGGGCGTCACAAACACCCATATTTTATCGTCTGATATTTATGGGCTTGGTAATAACGGTGAAATGAGACCAAATTAATATATTACTTTTAACCATTATTCTGATAAGATTAGAGCTTTTGAAGCTAGATAGGTATAATGCTATTTGTTGCAAATGCATTAAAGTGAAAAATCGTGTCTTATTATCTACAAAGTTTTACATAAGAAGTTAATACCTTTCTGTTATTTGTACTCAAAATGCATCGTTTAGTTAAACACGAAAACAAATAAATGTAGGTACCCTATACAAATTGTAGTTGGAGGCAAGTTCAAACAACATTACCGCAGGCGTACGGTTCGTTTCCCTACAGTTTTCGTTTGCGCAATCAGAAAATTAAATAAAGTGTCTCGACAACATTCATAGCGGGGTCACTCGAAGCCCCGCCTTCTAGACCGTTCAGATAGTGAACGTCTGCTAACTTTTGCTTAAGTAAACCCCCGGCTTTGCCGAGTGGTCGGCAGAAATTATTTCCATAAACTTGCTTGATAACCTGCACCCCGTCTCTCCCAGTCTTAAATAGAACCATAGAGAAAATAACGTTTAATTTTTATACCGAGTTACGTTTTTAAATGTAACAAAACTAGCAACTGTAACTTCTCGCACAGACTGTGTTGTTCATTTGTTTCCTTTTTCATTCGCAGTTTAAACTTTTATGAGCTGTGTTAGTGAGCTGCACTTACGGCCGGGCCGTAGTGTCAGAAAGCGGCGGCGTTTCACTCCACTACAAAACTGTAAGGGAGCCGGAAAGTGTTAAATACTTGCACGTAACCTCTCCGAAACGCGACGCCGAGCTCCGCGTTTGCACTAAACAAGGCACTACAACTAACCACACAGCTGCGTGTATCAGCGACAAACGCCTTCCTTAATCACTACAACTTGTCTCGAATTCCGTTTTCCATACCTCCACATTTAAGATACGTGCAAACTAATAAATAATGCACTCTACGTTCTCCCGTAGCCGCTGAAAGACATTTTTTTCATGGTACGTAGTATTTTCTCGGGAAACGGAGTGATTACCTCGTCCTTAATAATTTATTTGAGCTTCTACCGAGTAACACAAAGGCCAGTCGTCTCTCTTGAATAAAACATTGTCCCTCTAGAACAGGGAGCAAATAGCTATAAGTTTTTTTTACACTTATAGTTGAATCGGGGAAAAACATGTACTTATGGTTACACAAGTCATTACAAGTAAATAAATTATTTTTATACATACTATAATTTCATTAAAAATTGTATTTTGGTATCGATTGAGGTAAATTCGAATATTTGTCTTAGGAATACTTGAATTTCGTGAAAATTTGGCGTTTATATATTCTTACCTTAGATGAATGATTGGTCTCGCTGCGCTCGACTGCAGCGAGGCCAATCATTCATCTAAGGTTCTTACAATGTACTCGCAGACTTATTAGGGATAAGCATCATGTCATCCATCACTGATTCAAAAATTCAAAAAAATTCAAAATTCAAAATCATTTATTCAGTTTAGGCTACAAGTAGCTCTTGTGAATGTCATTATGCCATCGGTTCGTAAATCTACTCTGGGCGGGAGATCTTGTACTGAGAAGAACCGGCAAGAAACTCAGCAAGTGTCCAGCTCTTTTCTCCCTTACAGCGTCAAAAATATTGGAAAATGCCCTATCATAGCAGAACACTTTCCATTACAAATAAACACAAAAAATATATATAAGACAATTACAAAATGTAAAAAAACAAAATAAAAAATGTAAGTTAACAAATTTACATCAGATAATTATGTAAAGGTTTCAATTTCCACAATGTCATACAGCACCACTACAGTACTCTAGTAAAAAGTCAAAAATTGTTTAGGTAAAACAAAGTCAAACTATAATTAATAATACTAAAAATAAGATAAGTATGCAAGAGCAGACCAGCCTCCACAGGCGGCACCCGTTCACGAGCATGACATATGAATCAGCCATCGCTTCGCTCAACCATATTTTAGGGAACGTAACGACCCGACGCACATGCCACCACCGCAGAGACAGTAAAGAGAGCATGACACACTCAAGATACTCTAAATAAAAACTTAATGATGTATTTAACGCAACGCTGTTTGTTATCTGTAGGACAATGCTGTTAAAATAAAAAATGTAAGTTAACAAATTTACATCAGATAATTATGTAAAAGTTTCAATTTCCACAATGTCATACAGCACCACTACAGTACTCTAGTAAAAGTCAAAAATTGTTTAGGTAAAACAAAGTCAAACTATAATTAATAATACTAAAAATAAGATAAGTATGCAAGAGCAGACCAGCATCCACAGGCGGCACCCGTTCTCGAGCATGACGTATGAATCAGCCATCGCTTCGCTCAACCATATTTTAGGGAACGTAACGACCCGACGCACACGCCACCACCGCAGAGACAGTAAAGAGAGCATGACACACTCAAGATACTCTAAATAAAAACTTAATGATCTATTTAACGCAACGCTGTTTGTTATCTGTAGGACAATGCTGATAAAGGCTGTCATATCAGTATAAAAAGTATAAAAAATAATTTTAATAAATTGATTCAAATATAATATGTGATTTTTATTATAACCAGGCTGTTTTATCATCTAAATATTCTTTGACTGTATAATAACCTTTTATAAGTAATAAAGACTTCACATGTTTTTTAAACTTATCTAAAGGTAAATCTAGTACAGAATTTGGTATTTTATTGTAATAGTGTATACCTTGCCCCAAGAAAGAACCAAGTACCTTCTGTAACCTGAACAGTGGCATTACAAGTTTTGTCTTATTTCTAGTATTGAAATTGTGTACGTCACCGTGTTTAGTAAAGGAGTTGATGTTGCAACGTACAAAAACTATACAATTATAAATATATTGAGATGCAACTGTCAGGACATCAATCTCCTTAAAAAGATTTCTTAGGGAAGTTCGTGATCCTAGTTTATAGATTGCTCTTATTGCTCGTTTCTGTAAAATGAATATAGTTTCAATATCAGCCGCTGTTCCCCACAGTAGGACGCCATACGACATGACACTATGAAAATAACTAAAATAAACTGTTCTAGCAGTTTCAACGTCTGTTAACTGCCTAATTTTTCTAATGGCATAAGCAGCAGAACTGAGTTTACCGGCCAATTTCGATATATGAGGATTCCATTGAAGTTTTGAGTCAAGGGTAATGCCTAAAAAGACTGTAGAATCTACCAAATCTAATTGATCACCGTTTATTCTAATATTGGTTGGTTCATTTCTGACATTTGGTAATATAAATTTAATACATTTTGTTTTCTTAGCGTTAAGCTGTAAATTATTAATAGTAAACCAATGGAGTACCTCTGAAAGAGCTTTATTTACATTTTCATAATTAGTCCTACACCTAGTCACATTAAAAATGAGTGAAGTATCATCTGCAAATAATACAATTTCACAGAAATTCTCTACAAAGAATGGTAAGTCATTAATATAAATCAAGAACAGAAAAGGACCAAGAATCGACCCTTGTGGAACTCCCATTTTTACATGAGAACCAGATGATTTAGTACCATTTATATCGACAGTTTGAGTTCTAGAGCTGAGATATGACTGTATTAAATTTAGTGCAAAATCTTCGAGACCGTAATAATGTAGCTTCAACACCAGAGTCCGGTGCTCAACGCAATCAAAAGCCTTGGACAAGTCGCAAAAAACTCCAAGAGCATTTTGAGACTTCTCCCAGGCATCAAATATATGTTTTATTAGAGCAACGCCTGCATCAGTAGTAGAACGACCCTTAGTAAAACCATATTGCTTACTATGTAAAAGGTTGTTTGTGTTAAAATATGACATCAACTGTTCGAGTATAATTTTTTCATAAATTTTACTTAGCGCTGGTAATATTGAAATGGGCCGATAGTTACTGGGGTCTTCTTTGTTTCCTGATTTGAATAAAGGTATAACTTTACTAAACTTCATAAGATCAGGAAAGATTCCCTTATCGACACAGTTATTAAAAATTTCAGCAAGATACGGTGCAATAGAATAAATAATATTCTTAATTACTTTAATAGATATACCCCACAAATCACTCGTGTTTTTCATTTTAAGTGATTTGAATGTTTTAATAATATTCATTGAATCAATGTATTTAAAATGAAAGGAAAGATTACATTTTGGTACATATTTTTGGAGTAAAGTTTGTGCAGCTTCTGGTGATGAATCTAAATTTGATGTTGTTATTACAGGTATATTTACAAAAAAATCATCAAAAATATTAGCAATTTGTGAATCTGAATTGACCAAGTTGTCGTTTACTTTTAAAGTGAAAGTATTATCCCGTGGTTTAAATTTACCTGTTTCACGGTTTATGATGTCCCAAGTGGCTTTGATTTTATTGTTAGACTTTTTAATTTTTTCTTTAATGTAATTAGATTTTGCTACTATGCACACTTTCTTAAACATTTTCGAATAATTCTTTACATATTCCGTAAAATTAACATTTTGGTTATATTGTTTTAAACTATATAAATCATACAATTTATTTCTACTTTTATATATACCAGTCGTGGCCCAGTCACAGAACTTAAGTTTATGAGTAATTTTTATTGTTTTTGGTGTAAACACCTGGTTGTATTCGGTCTTGATTAGGTTAAAAAGATTACTATAAAGCACATCTGGATCATCTTGTACAAAAGGCAATGCATCTATTTTACAAGCTATACTATTTTTGAAACACTCCACTCGCTCTTTTGTAACTGGTTTACAGTTCACTATTATTGGTTCATCCCTAATATCAAAATCATAGGTCACCTTCAAACCGCAATGGTCAGACGTAAGATTATTAATGAGTGACTTAGAAACAGGGTCATAGTCTGTAAAAATATTATCGAGACAAGTGGCCGAATGTGAAGTTATTCTAGTGGGTTCGAGAAATAGATTCAAAAGATTAAAACATTTAAATAAGGCAAGAAGACGAACACTCGTTGGAGTGTTTTCTAAAATATTTATATTAAAATCTCCACATACTAAAACAAATTTCTTTTTTAGTTTTAATTTTCTAAGTACGTCTTCCATTACTGTTTCAAAAATATTGAAATTGCCCGAGGGGGGTCGGTATACACACACTATTACAAAACTATTGAACTCCACACACGATAGTTCAATGTTACGCTCCACTGATAGGTCTACAATATCGTTGCGATTTTTGTATTTAATATTGCTTCTTACTAATATTAGAGAACCGCCGTGAATAGCTGAGCTTCGCACGTACGCGCTTGCTAGTTGGAAGTTATTTACATGGAACGATGTGTCATGACTTTTTAGCCAATGCTCAGTTATACAAAATACATGAATTACCTGACTTTTTGCTAATAATTCTAATTCTAAGTCCTTGCCAGCCAAACCCTGAATATTTTGATGTATAATAGTAATGGATGTGGGCTTGGCTTTTGTCTTAGACCTCAGTTTAAACCTGAGGTTGTAACCTTATTACTAGATGTAAAAGTTGCATTAGTAGAACTACTAATGATTAAGTTATTATCATGAAAAGACTTAGTTATACCACCTATAACTGTATCATGTATATTAAAAGCTAACAAATTAGCTATCTGAGTCCTACATTTCTTAGAAAGATACATAGTATCTGACGTCAAACTAAAGTTTTTAATAAATTTATTTATATCGAAATATAAAATAGTGTCACTATGACGACAAATTAAATTAAAAAGTAATAAATTTAAGTCATAAATGCGCTTATTTTGTTCCCAGGTTAAATTTGTACAATAGGGAAAAGCACTAACTATTAACCTGCAATTCGTATCTGATTGCAGTTTAATCAAAATATTAAAATTATTTATAATGTCGCGTTTCTTCGTATGTGAACCGTCACCACACAATATAATAACATTAGTGGAACTATTCAGTGTATCCAAATAAATAAAATGGATGTTGATTTAAAATGTAATGTCAAACTCTTTTTTCTAAACAAAAGATCTTCGAATGTGTAACATTACCTCCTTGAGTGTTCTTATTAAGTACTAGCTGTGCTCGCGACTTCGTCCGCGTGGAATAGTGACTTTCGGCAGCATTTTTAATTTTTTAGGGTCTTGTTCCCGTTTTTGCAACATTTTTCACTGATGCTTCGCTCCTATTGGTCGCAGCGTGATGTTATATAGCTTAAAGCCTTTCTCGATTAATGGACTATCCAGCACAAAAAGAATTTTTCAATTCGAACCAGTAGTTCCTAAGATTAGCGCGTTCAAACAAACAAACTCTTCAGCTTTATAATATTAAATATAGATAATATAGATTCACTGCTCAAAGAGTCAACACATTAAAAAAAAGTTCTTATGAGAGGAGCTCTGGTTGCAACCGTGCAAGTGCAGTAATTTTCGCAATGTCGGGGTCCCGGATTTGTGACTTAGATCACTAAATATTTCAACAAGATGTTTGGTATTAGGTTTGTAACTTAAAAATATAGCAATGCAACCAAGTATAAATAACACCGTAATAATGCAAAATCATATTTACGCAGATTTATTTTTTCAAAGTAAAACTCAAATTTATATCCTACTAATATTATAAATGCGAAAGTTTGTGTGTATGTATGTTCGTATATTTGTTGCTTCTTCACGCTGCAACGGATGGATGGATTTGGATGAAATTCGGCGTACAGATAGTTTATAACCTGGAATAACACATAGGATACTTTTTATCCAGATATTCCCACGGGAACGGGAACCACGCGGGTGAAACCGCGAGCGGCCGCTAGTTATTACATATTTTTTCTCCAAACTTGACATATTATGACTTCTGTTTTATTGAACCTCATGGTCCAATAACGTTAACCTCATCAATGCAGCAACTGGACCTACGGTTGTCACTTTGAAAGTTTCCCTTGAAAAACCTCAATATCTCGGCTATTATATTTTAATTTATTTATATTTTGTTTGTGATCATATACAATGTTAAGATTTGAATTTAATTTATTAAGATTGTAATTTAAAAATGTTATGTTCAGTTTTATGTCTGCCTGCGCGGTAGCTGACTTCGCTCAATGTTTAGCTGATTGAAAATTTAATTATTTATATACAAATTCATGGGTTGATTATAATATTTTGTTACACTCTGGAAATTCATTCTCATTTTGATATTTAACTAGATGCAGTCTAGGGATATGACATGTTTTTAAAATTGAAGTAGTGTTTTTTATATTAGACTAGATTTTTTTCAGTTCTGCCATCTTGTAGGTAGGGACATGATCCCATTGCTATAGAAATTTTGGGGCTTCTGATCAAAATACCGCGACAAGTGGTTTTGGCAGTCCTCTCGTGATGTTAACCTGACACTGCCTAAAGAATTCTGAAGAGACCGAAACAGGTGGAAATCTGAAGGTGCAAGATCAGGACTATACGGCGAATGCATTAACACTTCCCAGCCATACTCTTTTAATTTTTGCTAAGTTGCTAAAGATGTGTGAGGTCTAGCGTTATCATGATGAAAAACCACACCCCCTCTGTTGATTAATTCCGGCCGCTTTCTGTCAACTTCTTGCTTTAATCTCATCAGTTGTTCGCAGTAGAGTTCAGAATCGATGGTCCTGCCTGGTGGTAACAGCTCATAATGAATAATGCCCTTCCAATCCCACCACACACACACGGCCTTTGACCACGACGTTTTTCGCACGTTCTTGCCGTACGTGATCCACTTTTTATCACCAGTTAACAGCTTCTTCAAAAATGGTTCGGTTTCATTACGTCGTAATAAATAATCACAAATGAGTACACGGTTCATTAGGTTTCTTTCAGTGAGCTCGTGAGGTAACCAAATATTGAGCTTTTTTGTGTACCCAGTTTTTTTCAAATGCGCCAAAACTGTTTTGTAGTCAATTCCCAATTCTTCAGCTACGTCGTAACTAATGATATGCCGATCTTGCTCCACTTTTTTAAAAATGGCATCCATTTTATCCGTAATAGGGCGACCAGAGCGACGACGTGCATCTTTGACATCAAAATTTCCGGATTGGACACGCTTAAACCAAATTTGTGCTACTCTCACAGACACTGCACTAGGTCCATAAACATCGCATATTTTTTTCGTGGCTTGCGTTGCATTTAAACCTACCTTTTTTGTAGTAAAATTTTAAAATGTATCGAATTTCTTCATTAGATTCACTCATTTTGACAGTAAGAAAAACAAATGAAAATCACACATTTTCCTAATTTGAATTTGGAATTATCTTCTTTAAAATTCAAATTTTTAATGATACCGAAACCAGGAGGTCAATTCTATTAGAAAACTGCAACTGCACGTTTACGCCTGTCATTTGTGGCGTGTAGGAGTAGTGCCGTGGAAATAGACGTATTCTATTAAAATTCTCTGCACCACAACTACACTACAACTGCGCGTCTACTACACTACAGCAGCACGAATCCTGCAATAAAACTAAAAGAACTAATGTCACAATTCGCTAAATACGTAAAATGCTTATAATAAGCTGTGCAAAAGTTGCTCACGATCTACTTCAATAAACCTGCACAAAAACTGCACCAATACTACTGTCATTACTACACAAATGTCAAAATATTTTAATGGAATACGATTATTTTGCAGTAAACGTGCTGGTGTAGTGCAGTTTTGTTAGTGGAATACCTATTTGCGTTACTTCTCCGTCCCTGCAACACTACGGCAGCAGCGCTGCATAACAGAATACCGAAACGTCAAAATTTGCTCATTTTGACACACGCGACGCTGCAGTGTAGTTGCAGTTATTTAGTAGAATCGGCCTACAGCCAGATACAAATAGTATAGCCAAAGAGATTTTATTACAAGTTCATACATACATGTGGGATTCAATAAAAATCAAGGGCTTGAAAGTTTGCGTTTAATTTACTTTAACAATAATTATTACACACCGGCACGCGTCCCGTCTTAACCGTCGTCGTATTACGTGTCCTTTTTTCTCTCATTCTTTCTTGTTCATCCGTCATTCTCTCACATTCACTCACTCCTTACGTTCCATTCCACACTCGGCCTTCCTGCATCCAGTCTGTCCTCAGACTGTAGCCAACTGGCTCCAGGGAGATATGTTATGACATACATAATTAGATCACATTGACCTCGCTACATAAATTCGAGGTGTCCGACACACCCTAACACAGAATCATCTTTAAGCTAAACACATGACAAAACTAACACCTTAACGCAGAATCATCGTTAGGTTAAACAAATGACAATAACCAACACCTTAACACAGAATTATCTTTAAGTTAAACATATGACTAAACTAACACCTTAACGCAGAATCATCGTTAGGTTAAACGAATGACAATAACAATATTTTTTTAATTATACAATAATGCCTCTAAGTTACACAAAAATATATAGAAGTACCTAGCAATTATAATGTCTTTAAGTTACACAAAAATATATAAAAGTAGCAATTATAATGTCTCTAAGTTACGCGAAAATATATAGAAGTAGCAATTATAATGTCTCTAAGTTACGCAAAAATATATAGAAGTAGCAATTATAATGTCTCTAAGTTACGCAAAAATATATAGAGGTAGCATAGTTTGCACCTAAGGCTTAACAACTTCTCCAACAATACTGAATTTAATAACGTTAACAGACATCCTAAGCCACAGCAGTTCTCAAAGTGAATGTTTTCCTTCAATAACACAATACAAACCATATGGAACACACAATATAGAACGACGAGGAGAGCAAACAAGAGACAAACAACAACTTACAGTGGGTTTGTGAGAGTTGGCCAGGCCTTCATATAGTCTGCTGACGTTGAGGTCTTCCTCGGTCCCTCTGTAGAACTATCCATCTTCTCTACTTCATATCTGTCCTTGCCTTTGACCTGCACCACTCTGTAAGGGCCAAGGAACTTAGGTTTAAGCTTCATCCCTACTCCGAACTGGGTTCTCTTGATGGCTACCACATCGCCAGGTTGGTACTGAGTACTTTTCTTTCGTCCTTTATTAAAATTCTTTATATTTTCTTCTTGAATTTTTAATATCTGCTGCTTAGCTTTACGACGTAATTCCACTCTATTTTCTACAAAGTCAGCTCTATATTCTTGTGACAATAAATCATAAATCTCAATATCTTGTTTCATTTTCATCTTTGTTCCAATCAAAAGTTCAAAAGGAGTGCTGTCAATGCTACGGTGGTAAGTACTGTTCAATGCTCGCTGTAAACGACTTACGTGCCTGTACCACAAGGCTGGGTTCTCAATACACAGCTTTGTTAATACTGATATAATGGTTCTGTGTACCCGCTCAACCTGTCCATTTCCTCGAGGCACACCAGTTGTTATTGTACTATGATGAATCCTTTCCTCTTGACAAAACTCCTTGAAATCACCACTAGTGAAGGCAGCTCCCTTATCTGTAATAATTCTACAAGGGTTACCAAAATGTTGCTGATACAGTTGTAACTTTTGTATTACCTCTTTCGCTGTAGTACTCTTTGTAGGAAAAATAAAAGTAAATTTTGTAAATGCATCAATAACAGTCAGTATGTAGTTATACATTTTCTTTGTCTCTGTCATCGGTCCTATGTGATCGACATGTAAAGTATGCAATGGTATTTCCTTCTTGTCAATAGGATTGAGGAATCCTTCTTGTTTGCCTTCTTTTTGGGTTGCCAGCAAACACGGTATACAGGTTACAATAAAATCATCAATCTTTTTGCTGAGGTTTTCAATATGATAGTCTTTCCCAATCAATTCTATCATCTTCTTTTTAGAAAAATGTCCATTGCTATGCACTTCATGAAAGATGTTGTTTTCCATACTTCTGGGTACAACCAACTTCTTTTCTTCACCCTTATACAATAAATCTGAATCTAAAATGTAATCTTGATAGGGTTGCAACTTCAGAACTTCTTTAATAGCTTTCAAGCTTTCATCCTGTTCTTGTGCATATCTAAGGTTATCATGCAAGTTTGAAAATATTGTATTCACACCTGGATTCCTACTGAGCGCATCTGTGTGTTTCATTTTACTACCCTCTCTGTGCTCAATAGTAAAATCATAATCTTGTAAAAATATAATCCATCTTGCCACTCTAGTTGACATTGACAAATCTTTTTTGTTAATTGTCATCTGGAATGCCTTGCAATCTGTGACAACTTTAAATTTTCTGCCAAATAAATAATGTCTGAATTTTTTTATCCCTTCTATCACTGCCAAAGCTTCTAGTTCGTAGCTTGTGTACTTGCTTTGTTGTTCTGTAGTCTTCCGGCTCATATAGTATACTGGGTGTAATTCACCATCTTCGGCATCTCTTTGCATCAATATAGCGGCATAAGCAATACACGACGCATCTGTGTGCAATTCTGTTGGCAATCTAGAATCATAAATTTTCAATACAGGGTTTGAAACTAACTTCTCTTTTAATATTGCAAAACATCTTCTGTGTTCATCATTGAAATTAAAGTCTGCGTTCTTCTTAAGCAAGTCTGTCAAAGGTTGGGCTATGTAACCAAAATTCTGTATAAACTTACGAAAATAAGAGCATAATCCGATAAAACTTTGTAGTTTTTTAATATTCTGTGGTTCCGGAAACCTCATCACAGCTTCTATCTTTACCGGTGATGGTCTTACTTCTCCATTTTCTATCTCATGACCCAAATACTCAACCTTCTTTACTAACAGCTGACTTTTTTTCCAGTTTATGTCTAGACCATATTCAGAAGCTCTTTTCAACACCATAGACAACCGTTCAATGGCTTCGTCTTCATCTGTAGCTAGAATCAATAAATCGTCGATGAATATTAACAAAATACCTCTCTCTACAAGATCCCTAAAGATCATATTGATAAATCTAGTGAAAACCTTCGGACATATCGCTAAACCAAAAGGGGCTTTCAGAAATTCATACTGTCCTGTTGAAGTGACAAACGCTGTATACTTAACAGAGTCCTCGTGAACCTTTAGGTGAAAATAACCATTTTTTAAATCAAGAGCGCTGAATACTTGACTTGACTTACACTTGTCAATTAGATCGTCTATTATAGGTAGAGGATACTCGTCTTTAACCATCTTACCATTAATAAGTCTATAGTCAACACAGACTCTGACACTGCCATCTTTCTTTCTAACCAGCACTAACGGACTTGAATACTCTGACTGACTTACCCTAATGATGCCCTCATCAATCCATTTAGCTATCTGCTGGTTCACCTCAACCTGTTCCTTCAGGGCTAATCTCCTTGGTCGTTGAGCGACTGGAATGTCATCCTTAAGGATAATTCGCAGCTCAATAGGTGCCTCCTTCGTCTTTGCAGGCCTATAGCTCTCCATCAAACACACTGCTCGCCGTTGCGCACTGTTGCTTACCTCGTTACCTACAACATCAAGATTAGACACGACATATGTAAGGTTATGCATCCACTGTTCATTTGAAGGCAAAAGCAAGACATTGTTATTTTCCAGAATCATGACAACATTCTTTAAAAACTGCTGGCCAAGTATAACAGAGTACGACATAGCATTATTCGGCACAATGTAAAACAATACGTCTTTATAACAATTGCTATCCACGCGCACAGTCGTATAAAAGCGTCCGAATGCCTGTACCTGCGCTGCTCCTAACCCATGAAACACTGTATCGCACTGTTCGTATTGTTGTGCAGGCAAAGCATAGCCAAAATTGTTCAAGCTTATTAAGTTAACATCGCTTCCAGAGTCTATTAACGCTTCAAACCGGCAATCACAAACAAATATGTCTTTCAGCGGTCTTCGTAAAGTCGTTTCATTGTTGTTGACGTTCACTGACAGTGACAATGACTCATTCTCGTTCTCTTCGTTCCTGACGCCATCTCGTGTAGCATTGCTACCACCCGGCAAAAACGAATGGTTGCGTTGTTCGGACTGGTCCGATTGCTCGGAGCGGAGATTGACGCACATCGCTGTCGCTCCAGTGCTGCCAACATCACGTCGCCACTTCGTTCCGCTACTGCCGTCTGCCGTCTCGCTCGCTCTTCTGTTAGCGCCTCTGCTATTTGGCGGTTTAAATTTGCCGCTGAACTCGCTGCTGCAATCTCTCGCCAGATGTCCGAATGAGTTGCACCGGAAACACTTCGTGCCGTTTTGCTTGTTGGGACATTCCGATGATATGTGACTTTTCTCACCACAATTGTAGCAACTTCGATGTTGTTGATGATGATTATGATGATGAACTTGGTTATGTTGATGCGGCCTAGGTCGTCTTTGGCTTTGCTCGTGACGGTCTCTCTTTGTCTTATCCTTAATTTCTTCGTAAATTCGCAGTTTTTCTTTTAGCTCGGCGTAAGTCGTCACTCCATACAACATCATTTTGTTGACCTCTGCGTCGATAATGCCGTCTACAATGTACTTAATTGCAACATAATCGGGCATTTTTCCTCGTTTCCCCAATTCTTTCATAATCAACATGTAGTCTTGACATCGTTCATCGTATCTTTTCTTCCTAGAGCTCATCATCTCGTGGATCGTCTTGACGTCCACCGTATCCGGGAATTCCTTACTGACGGCCAGCTTTAAATCATCCCATGATTTGAAGGGTCTTTCGGCCTTCAGCCACAGTGATGCAGTTCCCGTGAGCGACCGACGTGCAACTAGTAGTTTCTGTATCGATGACCAGCCGAATATTTCTGCGTTGTCCTCTACGTCTTGAACCCATCTGGTGACGGAGTAGGTTTTATCTTGCCCGTTGAATTGTGGGATTAGCTCTGATATAAACTGTAACGGTTCCGGCGCGCCACGACTCTGCCCGCCATGTTGGTTATAGTCCGCATCGATAAAATCGTCTTGCCTGCTCCTGCGACGCTCGTCTTTTGGCATGATGCTCTGGCTGCTGCTACTCTTCGTCGTCGTAATCGTCTTACTCGTCGTCTTGATTTTGTAGCAGATTCCACAGTCGCAGTTGCCAAGTCAGCCGCGTGCTCGGTAGCCTACCTACCGAGCACGCGGCTTCCCTTCGTCGCAGATCGACCAAACCGTTTTATTTTATTGATCCCGGACGAGCCCCCAAATTGTGGGATTCAATAAAAATCAAGGGCTTGAAAGTTTGCGTTTAATTTACTTTAACAATAATTATTACACACCGGCACGCGTCCCGTCTTAACCGTCGTCGTATTACGTGTCCTTTTTTCTCTCATTCTTTCTTGTTCATCCGTCATTCTCTCACATTCACTCACTCCTTACGTTCCATTCCACATACATATGCGATAAAACTTTTCCCCAACCTAATATATGTATATAAACTAGCCGTCACCCGCCCGCTTCGCTGTGCGAAAATAATGGGTCAATGAATGCTAATCAAAATAACTATTAGGTTTACCAACATCTTATATAGCCTATCATTTGCACAATCTCATGTTCTTACTACATACAAATTTTCATCAAGAGCCGTCACTCGCCCGCTTCTTCATCTTCTTCTTCAGCCCGTCGCCACCCAATGCTGAGTGTAGGCCTCTCCCTTTGCACGCCATCTCTCTCTGTTGGTAGCTGTCCCAAACCAGTTCAAACTCGCCCGCTTCACTACATACAAATTTTCATCAAGAGCCGTCACTCGCCCGCTTCTTCTTCTTCAGCCCGTCACCACCCAATGCTGAGTGTAGGCCTCTCCCTTTGCACGCCATCTCTCTCTGTTGGTAGCCATCCCAAACCAGTTCAAACTCGCCCGCTTCGCTGAACGTAAGCTTGTGAATAAAATTTCATTTTTTTATAGCTTATTTTGCAAAATCTCAAAAACATGAGATTTTGACTACATACAAATTTTAAGTCTAAACTTTTCTTTTTCTTTTTTTTTATAGCTTATAATTTGCACAATCGCATGTTCTTACTACATACAAATTTTAAGCGTAATTTTTTTTGTCTTTTTTTTTCATTTATTTTTTTTATAGCCTTTCATTTGCACAATCGCATAGTCTTACTACATACAAACTTTCATCAAGATCGGCTAAGCCGTTCTTGAGTTAAAAGTGGACATACAGACAGATATACAGACAGACAGACAGACAGACAGACAGACAAAAATGTGAAAAATCGTAGAATTGGTGTCAGTGAGTCATAAAATGAATATTTATTTCAAAATTTGTCAGAAAAATTGCAAGTACACACAGAGCCTACAGATTTATATAGTAGTATAAATATAAATATAAATATATTTATTTAACGTGAATGACACAATGACACTTCAACTATAGCTATATCACATTTGAGACTACCAAACCTATACAACAATCAAAATAACATTTATACAAATTACAACTCCTAAAATCCACATTTTAAAACAAAATAAATTATAAAAACCTTTTCTTAAATCTTAGTCAAAGAATATACATTGAGTTAGAGAAACCGAAATAACATCCTGAGTAGAACTAATAAATTAAACATAGGTACTTACATTTTCTGAGTATGTACATGATTTCTCTTGTGTTGACTGCAGATTGTAACAAATATGAGTTTCACTTTCTCACTTATCCCTACAGGGAGCCCCGAAGAGAATTTATGTTCACTTATGTATTTTGTGAGCCCTATAGGGAGTCTTGTGGAAAGTAAGAACTCTAGTAGCTGTCTAGTATAGGTGAAAGTTGAGAATAAAAGCCACAACTTCCAAGTGGTCTTACAGTAATCCGCCGGGTTAATGCAGCAACGTATACACTATACAGACTCCACTATGTTTGTGTTTGCAGACGGTGCATTAAATATACTAACTACTCGTATTTTTTTTAATTATTTATGTAGGTAGGTGAAAATGTCTAATGCAAACATAGTCAGAATGTTTGGCGTTGCGTTAACATCTAGCACAAATACTACACAGGCCTTTTTGTTAATAATATATAGATTAACCTTTTCACCGCCCAACTATCCTGCACGCGATGTCCCGCTGTACGCCAACGTATAAATGTATTTTAATAAAGTAGGTACAAAGAAGAACTTCTATAGAAGTGCTGGCGTGGACGGCACGAAAATCTCGAACACGAATTAATTTTGTAAATACTATTTTGTTTATACTTAACAATGACTGTAAATTATTTAGCTAAGCAGGTATCAAGTAACTTAATTTTCTACTTCTATGTACACTATTACATTTCATCATCGTCATCATCATCTCAGCCAAAAGACGTCCACTGCTGGACAAAGGCCTCCCCCAAGGATCTCCACAACGACCGGTTTTGTGCTGCTTGCATCCAGCGGCTTCCCGCGACCTTCACCAGATCGCTGGTCCACCTTGTTGAAGGCCTGCCCACACTGCGGCGCTTTCCGGTACGCGGTGGCCACTCCAAGACTATCCCGCCCCAGCGGCTATCAGTCCTGCGAGCGATGTGCTCTGCCCTTATTACATTTAGGCAAATATATTTATTATTACTTGTTATGTTATTTTTCTTAAGTTATCATGTCTTTATATACATTCAGGTGTCATTACATTCAGTTAAAATGGTATAAGTACTTAATTTACTTTTATATAGAATTTTTAAAAACAACTTTGCTCGGATGTTGTCTTACTTTGCAGGGAGAGTGGCGTTCCATAGTCGGATGGTTTAAATTAAAATTGAAAAACTACTAAATAGTTTTAGTCCAAAAGAATTGCTGAGCTTGTGCTTGTCGCTGCGATATTACGTCTTTATTAAGTTTTACATTTTTATCGAAGATTTTTATCGGTTACCTATTTTTGTTTATTTTGTCCTTTAACTGTTGTCTTCGATCACGTTTGCAAATGATTCTAATATTGTATATATGTATTTATCTTTCATAGTAGTTTTAGGGTTTCGACAGGAGCCACAGTGATCGACATTTCCTTCATTTAATCATTAAAAATAGGGGTCAGAAACTAATTTTGACTTTAGCAACAACCTACTTCTTAGATAACATCCGGTAAAGTTTCAATGAAATTCTATATTATTTTTTGTGCGCCGAAAACTGATGTCGAACATTGGGTTACTGTGTCGAACACTGGTGCAAATACGATACAAGAAGGTTTTATATCTACACTAGCTTTGCTCGCGACTTCGTCCGCGTGGAATAGTGCCTTTCGACAGCATTTTTAATTTTTTAGGCTCTTGTTTCCGTTTTTGCAACATTTTTCACTGATGCTTCGCTCGTATTGGTCGCAGCATGATGTTATATAACCTAAAGCCTTCCTCGATAAATGGACTATCCAACACAAAAATAATTTTTCAATTCGAACCAGTAGTTCCTGAGATTAGCGCGTAACAAACAAACTCTTCAGCTTTATAATATTAATAATATAGATCTAGCAAATAAATTCCTTCAAAGTTTAATAAGTTTGACTAGCAAACAGATGTACAACATTATATTGTCCTAACAAAGTAAAGGTTCAAATCGATGTAACTTTGTTGACTATTACTTTTATTGATAGTTATTTTCAGACAAAGTCTAAAGCTACTGTACTGAAGCCGTTACGTGGAGCAGCGAGCGTAGCAAGCGGCGTCGCTGCGATGCGATCTAATTTATTGCCTATCTATCCATGCCAACCGCGGAGATAAGTCTTATTTGCTATCCGTCTTGACTTCAAGAAACGTCGTTAAAGCCGAAAGGTTTTATATAAAAGGTAACCAGATAATGTAAACGAAAAAGAAGACTTTTTATGACTTTGTAGCCTTAATAATGTAGAGAAATAGAATACATACCTGTTAGGTTACGTTTGGGTTACTTAATAACATTATTAACTATGATAGTACGAAATTAATTCTATTAATTAAAATAATTAAAATTTAATTTAACTTGAAGAAGCTTATGTCCAGCAGTGGACTATAGGCCGATGGTAATGATGATGATGATGCCTCTATTTATACAAAAGAAACAAAACTTAATTCAAGTAAGTATAGCAGACAGAAAAGGGGTTTAAAATATTTCCATACGCATAAAGTCGAAGTCTCACTTTCTATGATTTCGGACAAGACTATTAATACTATACTACTAATACTATCAGGCTAACCTAATTTGCAATATCTTATATCTGCAGGCATGTACTAATTAGGTATTTAGGAAGCCAAAAAAATAACCCTTTACCAGCATCAAAACATATTCGTTAATATTTATATAAGGCTCTTTAATCCTCGGAAGTAATTAACTATGTGGTTTTTATTAATATTTCAAGACGAGACGCCTGCCGTGGAAATAGGATGATTCCCCCGGGTCTCCTAAACATATTTCGCGCTGTAAACTAAGGCTGCGTCGAACTTGAGCTCACTATCAATGTCCCCGGGCCTGGGGCCTGGGGTCTGGGGTCTGGGGTCTGAGGCGACGTTTACGACCGGAGGGGGCCCAAATAAAAGTATTAATACAGAAGACAAAGGTGAACGAACAAACGGTCACGTACATAATGACATTTGTTGGGTATACGATGTCCGAATCTGTGGACAGTGCGCGCTATCTATTATGGTATTATCTTGAAATAGGAACTGAGATATGTAGTATGTAGTTGTCAGTGTCACAGTCGGTATGAGACCATGTGCTGCCATGTGTGACAGTCACTTGTTTTGTTTTGTTCAGCATTTGTATATTATGTAAAGCGTGTTCTTATCGTAGTTTTAGCTTAGCGATCGGACTCATTAGGTGATGGCTTAGATAATAGATTATATACACGTGTATAAAATCTGAGGATATAGCCTCTTTTAAAATTTCCACAAACGTGTCTGAAATGTCGGAGTTATAGGACAGTAAAATTAAAAACGTTTTAAAATAGATAAATCGAGGAACAGACGGACGGCATGCTTGTTTGGCAGCGCAGTTTTATAAAAAAGAAACGTATTTAGGTAATGTAAAACAAATGTTAATGTTAATGTTGTTGTTGTTGTTGCCTATGTCCAGCAGTGGACTAATATAGGCCGATGATGATGATGATGAAAACAAATGTTTCCCTTTAGTACATATCCATAAAAAAAACTCCTGCGTTTTATTAATATTTATGTAAATAACATAAATCTGTAAATATTTATTTATACTGCACACTGCTATTATAAATACGAAAGGATATGGATACGCATGTTTGCTGGTTTGCTGGTTTGCTCTTCCATCACGCAAACGGCTTTGAGAAAGGATTTGTATAAGATTTGGTGCCGACGACGCCGCAAAACCACGCAGAACGTTATCCTAGATTATCGAATTGGATTTTTATTCTGCGCAACATTTTGTTCAATCGGCCGCTTGCACAGAACTTCTGTGAAAGACAGAATTTCACTTGGGTAAAGTCTGTTATCATCATACTAATATTATAAAGAGGAAAGCTTTGTATTTTTGTATGCTGTTTGCAACGAATAAACTCAAAAACTATTGGACCGATTTCAAAAATTCTTTCTAATATTGTATATATGTATTTATCTTTCATAGTAGTTTTAGGGTTTCGACAGGAGCCACAGTGATCGACATTTCCTTCATTTAATCATTAAAAATAGGGGTCAGAAACTAATTTTGACTTTAGCAACAACCTACTTCTTAGATAACATCCGGTAAAGTTTCAATGAAATTCTATATTATTTTTTGTGCGCCGAAAACTGATGTCGAACATTGGGTTACTGTGTCGAACACTGGTGCAAATACGATACAAGAAGGTTTTATATCTACACTAGCTTTGCTCGCGACTTCGTCCGCGTGGAATAGTGCCTTTCGACAGCATTTTTAATTTTTTAGGCTCTTGTTTCCGTTTTTGCAACATTTTTCACTGATGCTTCGCTCGTATTGGTCGCAGCATGATGTTATATAACCTAAAGCCTTCCTCGATAAATGGACTATCCAACACAAAAATAATTTTTCAATTCGAACCAGTAGTTCCTGAGATTAGCGCGTAACAAACAAACTCTTCAGCTTTATAATATTAATAATATAGATCTAGCAAATAAATTCCTTCAAAGTTTAATAAGTTTGACTAGCAAACAGATGTACAACATTATATTGTCCTAACAAAGTAAAGGTTCAAATCGATGTAACTTTGTTGACTATTACTTTTATTGATAGTTATTTTCAGACAAAGTCTAAAGCTACTGTACTGAAGCCGTTACGTGGAGCAGCGAGCGTAGCAAGCGGCGTCGCTGCGATGCGATCTAATTTATTGCCTATCTATCCATGCCAACCGCGGAGATAAGTCTTATTTGCTATCCGTCTTGACTTCAAGAAACGTCGTTAAAGCCGAAAGGTTTTATATAAAAGGTAACCAGATAATGTAAACGAAAAAGAAGACTTTTTATGACTTTGTAGCCTTAATAATGTAGAGAAATAGAATACATACCTGTTAGGTTACGTTTGGGTTACTTAATAACATTATTAACTATGATAGTACGAAATTAATTCTATTAATTAAAATAATTAAAATTTAATTTAACTTGAAGAAGCTTATGTCCAGCAGTGGACTATAGGCCGATGGTAATGATGATGATGATGCCTCTATTTATACAAAAGAAACAAAACTTAATTCAAGTAAGTATAGCAGACAGAAAAGGGGTTTAAAATATTTCCATACGCATAAAGTCGAAGTCTCACTTTCTATGATTTCGGACAAGACTATTAATACTATACTACTAATACTATCAGGCTAACCTAATTTGCAATATCTTATATCTGCAGGCATGTACTAATTAGGTATTTAGGAAGCCAAAAAAATAACCCTTTACCAGCATCAAAACATATTCGTTAATATTTATATAAGGCTCTTTAATCCTCGGAAGTAATTAACTATGTGGTTTTTATTAATATTTCAAGACGAGACGCCTGCCGTGGAAATAGGATGATTCCCCCGGGTCTCCTAAACATATTTCGCGCTGTAAACTAAGGCTGCGTCGAACTTGAGCTCACTATCAATGTCCCCGGGCCTGGGGCCTGGGGTCTGGGGTCTGGGGTCTGAGGCGACGTTTACGACCGGAGGGGGCCCAAATAAAAGTATTAATACAGAAGACAAAGGTGAACGAACAAACGGTCACGTACATAATGACATTTGTTGGGTATACGATGTCCGAATCTGTGGACAGTGCGCGCTATCTATTATGGTATTATCTTGAAATAGGAACTGAGATATGTAGTATGTAGTTGTCAGTGTCACAGTCGGTATGAGACCATGTGCTGCCATGTGTGACAGTCACTTGTTTTGTTTTGTTCAGCATTTGTATATTATGTAAAGCGTGTTCTTATCGTAGTTTTAGCTTAGCGATCGGACTCATTAGGTGATGGCTTAGATAATAGATTATATACACGTGTATAAAATCTGAGGATATAGCCTCTTTTAAAATTTCCACAAACGTGTCTGAAATGTCGGAGTTATAGGACAGTAAAATTAAAAACGTTTTAAAATAGATAAATCGAGGAACAGACGGACGGCATGCTTGTTTGGCAGCGCAGTTTTATAAAAAAGAAACGTATTTAGGTAATGTAAAACAAATGTTAATGTTAATGTTGTTGTTGTTGTTGCCTATGTCCAGCAGTGGACTAATATAGGCCGATGATGATGATGATGAAAACAAATGTTTCCCTTTAGTACATATCCATAAAAAAAACTCCTGCGTTTTATTAATATTTATGTAAATAACATAAATCTGTAAATATTTATTTATACTGCACACTGCTATTATAAATACGAAAGGATATGGATACGCATGTTTGCTGGTTTGCTGGTTTGCTCTTCCATCACGCAAACGGCTTTGAGAAAGGATTTGTATAAGATTTGGTGCCGACGACGCCGCAAAACCACGCAGAACGTTATCCTAGATTATCGAATTGGATTTTTATTCTGCGCAACATTTTGTTCAATCGGCCGCTTGCACAGAACTTCTGTGAAAGACAGAATTTCACTTGGGTAAAGTCTGTTATCATCATACTAATATTATAAAGAGGAAAGCTTTGTATTTTTGTATGCTGTTTGCAACGAATAAACTCAAAAACTATTGGACCGATTTCAAAAATTCTTTCTAATATTGTATATATGTATTTATCTTTCATAGTAGTTTTAGGGTTTCGACAGGAGCCACAGTGATCGACATTTCCTTCATTTAATCATTAAAAATAGGGGTCAGAAACTAATTTTGACTTTAGCAACAACCTACTTCTTAGATAACATCCGGTAAAGTTTCAATGAAATTCTATATTATTTTTTGTGCGCCGAAAACTGATGTCGAACATTGGGTTACTGTGTCGAACACTGGTGCAAATACGATACAAGAAGGTTTTATATCTACACTAGCTTTGCTCGCGACTTCGTCCGCGTGGAATAGTGCCTTTCGACAGCATTTTTAATTTTTTAGGCTCTTGTTTCCGTTTTTGCAACATTTTTCACTGATGCTTCGCTCGTATTGGTCGCAGCATGATGTTATATAACCTAAAGCCTTCCTCGATAAATGGACTATCCAACACAAAAATAATTTTTCAATTCGAACCAGTAGTTCCTGAGATTAGCGCGTAACAAACAAACTCTTCAGCTTTATAATATTAATAATATAGATCTAGCAAATAAATTCCTTCAAAGTTTAATAAGTTTGACTAGCAAACAGATGTACAACATTATATTGTCCTAACAAAGTAAAGGTTCAAATCGATGTAACTTTGTTGACTATTACTTTTATTGATAGTTATTTTCAGACAAAGTCTAAAGCTACTGTACTGAAGCCGTTACGTGGAGCAGCGAGCGTAGCAAGCGGCGTCGCTGCGATGCGATCTAATTTATTGCCTATCTATCCATGCCAACCGCGGAGATAAGTCTTATTTGCTATCCGTCTTGACTTCAAGAAACGTCGTTAAAGCCGAAAGGTTTTATATAAAAGGTAACCAGATAATGTAAACGAAAAAGAAAACTTTTTATGACTTTGTAGCCTTAATAATGTAGAGAAATAGAATACATACCTGTTAGGTTACGTTTGGGTTACTTAATAACATTATTAACTATGATAGTACGAAATTAATTCTATTAATTAAAATAATTAAAATTTAATTTAACTTGAAGAAGCTTATGTCCAGCAGTGGACTATAGGCCGATGGTAATGATGATGATGATGCCTCTATTTATACAAAAGAAACAAAACTTAATTCAAGTAAGTATAGCAGACAGAAAAGGGGTTTAAAATATTTCCATACGCATAAAGTCGAAGTCTCACTTTCTATGATTTCGGACAAGACTATTAATACTATACTACTAATACTATCAGGCTAACCTAATTTGCAATATCTTATATCTGCAGGCATGTACTAATTAGGTATTTAGGAAGCCAAAAAAATAACCCTTTACCAGCATCAAAACATATTCGTTAATATTTATATAAGGCTCTTTAATCCTCGGAAGTAATTAACTATGTGGTTTTTATTAATATTTCAAGACGAGACGCCTGCCGTGGAAATAGGATGATTCCCCCGGGTCTCCTAAACATATTTCGCGCTGTAAACTAAGGCTGCGTCGAACTTGAGCTCACTATCAATGTCCCCGGGCCTGGGGCCTGGGGTCTGGGGTCTGGGGTCTGAGGCGACGTTTACGACCGGAGGGGGCCCAAATAAAAGTATTAATACAGAAGACAAAGGTGAACGAACAAACGGTCACGTACATAATGACATTTGTTGGGTATACGATGTCCGAATCTGTGGACAGTGCGCGCTATCTATTATGGTATTATCTTGAAATAGGAACTGAGATATGTAGTATGTAGTTGTCAGTGTCACAGTCGGTATGAGACCATGTGCTGCCATGTGTGACAGTCACTTGTTTTGTTTTGTTCAGCATTTGTATATTATGTAAAGCGTGTTCTTATCGTAGTTTTAGCTTAGCGATCGGACTCATTAGGTGATGGCTTAGATAATAGATTATATACACGTGTATAAAATCTGAGGATATAGCCTCTTTTAAAATTTCCACAAACGTGTCTGAAATGTCGGAGTTATAGGACAGTAAAATTAAAAACGTTTTAAAATAGATAAATCGAGGAACAGACGGACGGCATGCTTGTTTGGCAGCGCAGTTTTATAAAAAAGAAACGTATTTAGGTAATGTAAAACAAATGTTAATGTTAATGTTGTTGTTGTTGTTGCCTATGTCCAGCAGTGGACTAATATAGGCCGATGATGATGATGATGAAAACAAATGTTTCCCTTTAGTACATATCCATAAAAAAAACTCCTGCGTTTTATTAATATTTATGTAAATAACATAAATCTGTAAATATTTATTTATACTGCACACTGCTATTATAAATACGAAAGGATATGGATACGCATGTTTGCTGGTTTGCTGGTTTGCTCTTCCATCACGCAAACGGCTTTGAGAAAGGATTTGTATAAGATTTGGTGCCGACGACGCCGCAAAACCACGCAGAACGTTATCCTAGATTATCGAATTGGATTTTTATTCTGCGCAACATTTTGTTCAATCGGCCGCTTGCACAGAACTTCTGTGAAAGACAGAATTTCACTTGGGTAAAGTCTGTTATCATCATACTAATATTATAAAGAGGAAAGCTTTGTATTTTTGTATGCTGTTTGCAACGAATAAACTCAAAAACTATTGGACCGATTTCAAAAATTCTTTCACCATTAGAATGCTACATTAGCGCTGAGTAACATGGGCTATATTAAAAAAGAAATGTCCACCCGTGCGAAGCCGGGACGGGCCGCTAGTCATATACAGGGTCACTTTTTTATCACCGTCCAAAACTTCTGAGATGACTCCCGTGATACAAACGAACAACTCTTACTATTGGACCAACGCCCTAACTCGAAAATAAAATTCAGCTGTTCCATACAAAACATCAATAAATCATTCAACCAAAATGTATGGAACAGCTTATTATTATAGTTTTCTAACTACAGACTTCGAGAATATAATACAGAGTAAGCGTTATGGTTTTTAATTTTGTATAGTTAATCTACAACTTTTCATTATTTATTAATTTTGTTTGAGGACAACCAACTGAAAACACCGATACAAAAATCTTATGCATGTTTCGACGAAAGTAAGATGCTACTTTATTATTTTTTAGTTGGCGACTTGTAAAGCATTATGTCAACATTTTATAGCAGCCAAATGCACATCTAACCTGATGTAACATTTAAAGCGTATTATTCAGTGCCATATCCACATAGAATCGTCCCATAAATCGAAGCATGTGCGTAAGCGTAGTACAAACACAGTGGTTGCCATAATCTGATCAATTACTCCAGGCACCGTATCAGAATCGATAGCGGTCCATTAGACCTCTCGCTTATCGCCATTAAACCGGGCCCACTCCGCTATTTGGTTATCACGGTTGAAGTTTTGTCAGAGACCACTTTCTCGAGGGCTAAGGGCTAAGCAATCTCTTAACCCTTTGTATTAATTCAAAGGTAATCTACTATAATATCAGTATTAGAACATCAGAACACATTCGATGATCATAAATTAGGAATGTACCTAGTGTGTTTATAATAGTTCGTGTAACTGATGTTTAATGTGGAGCTCGATGGCGCAGTGGTTAACGCGCCCGGTCTGCGAGTGCTGAGGTTAAGCAACTTTCGCAAAGGCCGGTCATCAGATGGGTGACCAAAAATTAAATTGAATCCGATGGTTCCGGCTACATAAGCAGTCGTAAACAACCACCAATTCGCGTGGTGGTTTATGGCCACCATATATATTGACGACCTCCTTGGTCGAGTGGCTTGCACACCGGTTTTCATGGTGTCGCCATCTCTGAGGTTCGATCCCCGGTCGAATCAAGTTAAAAATACCTGTTTTTATAAATTGTTTTTCGGGTCTGGGTGTTTCCTATGTTAATAAGTAATGTATTACCTAAGTATATTAAGTATGTTTATCCGTTGTCTAGTTAACCATTTCTCGAGTTTCTTAAGGAAGCTTTCCTTGGGGCTAGATAATGGTGTGAGTGTGGGAAACATTTATTTATATGCATGCATAAAGAAGTCTCGTGGCAGTGGGGACATAAAATGAGCTGATGATTAACAAGACTATTTATTAAAAAAATTACAAGCATTTTTAAATAGTCATGATTTTACCACACCGCTTTGTAATGCAATGCAGTAGATATTCTATTAAGAATATTCCGTAAGAAACACGAAACAAAAACATATAGAAATATTGCTTACACTTTTACAAACATACATTTTTGTATAGATACATTTGTATATGGACTGTCCCTATAGCCAACGTAAGTAATTGAAAGAATATTAATATATCACCCAGTTTTCCATCTGATATACCTAATATTCTTTAGTAGGTATATTTGGTCCTTTATCAAGAACACAAAGTCTTTTTCTTACAGAACTGATATATAAAGTATGTACTTACATTAAGTTGAGAGTCTCCATTCTCTTAGTCTCATAATGCCCCGAGCATTTGCTACTATTTCTCGGGCTTCGGACATTCGCGCGACCATGTCTCGATGTTATGCCTTCCGGCATTTCTCAGGGATATTCCGGGACAGAGTTACAGAAGCATGTAGGACAAAATCTAATTCAGCAATTATTTGCTGAATTAGTTTGTGTTGTTAGAAATATATTCCTGTACTTGTGTACAGGAATATATTTTTGCTCACATTAGGATACTGTCATATATTTTTATATAATTTTACTATAGCTTACAAAGTAAAATAGGCCTTACGTAAATAGTGTTGATAAACTTGCAAGGGTGGGACAGAGCCATGTGGCATAATTGGAAGCGCACATGGCCAAGTCATGCCATGGTTGGTAAGTCAGAGGGTGCGGGCTCAAAATCCCGCCCGTGGACATTTTTTCAACACTTTTTCCAAATGCCACTAACATTGTTTTTAAAGCGACGGACTAACGGCCGAAATTAATAACCCATCCTGAGATAGAGATAGCCTACTGAGGATTTGTTACAGGCAACTGTTGTTATTTCACGTCTTTTCACCTTTAAAAGCTAGGAGGACTAATAACAAGTCTTACCACCAACCAAACTGAACACAAAATGTACCCCTGCTGGGAATCGAGCTCGGAACCTCGGGGTACCGATAGTCTTATGAGACAACATTAGATTTTGAAAAATAAATAAAAAACAAAACATTACTAAACATCAATTGTTGCTTAACCCTTTTCTTGTTAATTCTCTATGCTATCCCATAATTAAAAGCACTGTATTCGGTTGAATACTTTTCTGGTGATAAAACTTTTTACTACACTTGACGGACTGGAAAAGATCTCTTCTAGAGATAAGTTCACCTTTGTTTATTTTGTGTGTAGCTTGTGTTTCATCGTGTATTTTATATGTACAATAAATAAATGGTTATTATTATTACAATAACCAGAAATCTCTCCATTCGATATTTTATGCTACGAGTACATCGCCTGGAGGCGAGCTACCAAACATGTCCGATTGTTTTAACGATTACTATTCGTACCAGCAGCATTCCACTATCCAATTAGAGCAGGTGACAAAATTCTCACAGAGCAGAGCAGACTACAGAATTGATGAAGCCTGCCGCAGTGTCCGACCACTTCAAATGTCTGACAGTGCCAAGCGCAAATATGCCCCGCAGCACCGCAGCCTCAACTTCCATCCAATTTAATGAAAGTTGAGACGCTGCTGTAGGTACGATAGATATAAGAATGTTCCGTCTGATGAAAGCAATCTGTGTCGGTCGGAACAACTCGGTGACGCAGCAGCTAATGCGTTCGGGCATGGACAGAATATGGTTCGGGTTAAAGTTAAGATTATAAAAACTAAGCGTCTACCGTAATGCCTAATCTTGGATGAATTACCACGAGCTCTAGAAGCTCGCTCTTGTTTCCGGTAAGGTTTCCAAGTGCTGTACAACTAGACCAGAGAAATTCCAAGAAAATGATTGACTCGCTCTTTGAGTACCTCTTTCCTACCTATAAAGATTGACCTATGAAAATTATTTATATATTAGGTCCTATGAAATTGACGTTTTGTATAAAGATTTTTTTTTTTTAATATTTTTCATACTAACGTTTTTTCAGTTTTCTTAGCATCTATTTATGTAAACACTATAAAAATTGTAGAGTAGTGTGTTTGTTTCACTAGCTAAATATAGCATTAAAAAGAAAAAAAATCAAGTCCCTTCAAAGCTACAATGAAACAAAAAGACAATTCAAGCCTAAGTAACATAGTCCTTATTAAAGGTGTAAACCGGTCTTGACTTTTAGAACTTTTAGACCTTTTAATTAGTGAAAAAAAACGTCAATTTTATAGGTAAGGACCTAATAGTTAGTTTTAAATCGTTAAGTAGTAGAATTCATTTTTGATCGACTTTACAAGAGTGGGCCTGAGCCAAATAGTAGACGTTTATAGGCTGCTTTATTGCTAATATCTGTAACACTTTATACGTATAAGGCACTACGTGCGCGTTTTGGTTTTTTCGCCATTGTGGTGGACGCCGGACAGCTGCAATAACAGCTGAGCTGGTCAGCCTTTTCTACCTTACACCTTTGTTATTTTACCGTTTAACTTTTTTTTTTATTATATTAATGATGAACTTACTAGCCAGAATAGCACCACCATCTTCTATTAGTGGGTTCCAAACTTTAATAACGAATCATAGAAATATAGAAACCACGACGATGCATCGCTCGATAGAGTCGCCTAGGTATGGTAATAACGATATTTCCAATTCCAGTCACTGTATGTAGTTGGTCACAGTAGTTGAAGTCTATTCAAAATCTGTGTCCAACAAGAAATTCGAGCCACCCCATGTAAAACTGCTGAACAAAATATTCCTGTAGATTTCCATATTTTCCAGCGCTTATTAAATGAAGGCGGAGTGTTATTTTAGTTTAAAAAGCACATTACAAAGTGAGACGTGTTAGCGTGGCGTGAAGTGCTTTTTACCCACTTTTCCGTTACATTTTTTTGCATTTTAATCGAGACTTTTGAACAAAAATAGAAACTTAAAACATTGTACGGATGTGAAATAATAAATAAGGCCCGCACCGCGCCGCCTGGTTAATAGAATATTCGCCAAAATCAGAGGAGTCAATTAGTCCTTTCAACTTGTGTCTCTGTGGCTTGGCGCCAACTACGCCGGCTGCATTTCCTCGATATTAGTGTAGCCCACTACTTAACTGAGTGCTTGCATTGTTTCACTTGGACTTAGTAAATAATTTAAGCACAACATTCAGCACACAACAGACGTAGTAGCATTACCGAACTTAATTACTGAAGTTTTTTGTCATTATCTCTTGAAATAGCTTACCTAATCCTTTTTTTAAATCTTCGGCTTTAATGTTTACCAAACTTTTCTCTAATGCTCTCTAAACAGTTGTTTAGAGGCATATGCCTCCAAGGTGCCTCCAAGCTACAGCACTAAAGAACAGACTTATGAAAAAAACGCTCAAAGAGGTTCTTTAAGCCATCATAGAGCAAAAAAATTCAAAATTCAAAATCATTTATTCAGTTTAGGCTACAAATAGCTCTTATGAACGTCATTTATGCCATCGGTTCGTAAGTCTATCTACTCTGGGCGATCTTGTACTGAGAAGAACCGGCAAGAAACTCAGCAAGTGTCCAGCTCTTTTCTCCCTTACAGCGTCATAAATATTGGAAAATGCCCTATCATAAAAGGACACTTTCCATCACAAATAAAAACACAAAATTTAAAGGACAGTCACAACATGTAAAAAATACAAATAAAGAAAAAAAAAAATTTAAGTTTGCAAAAACATCATTTACCAGTATAATTTTTTACAATGTCATACAGTACTAGTAAAAGTCAAAAACCTGTTTTAAGAAAGAGCTTTTATATAAGCGTTTTTTCTTGTAATTTTTTTAAATAGAAAACAAAGAAGCAAAATTTCTTAAGCACCTTCTACAAAAGCTACGGACGGGTGACCAAAGACGTGGTTCATTTAGCACGCTAGCACGTGTTGCAGTATCAGCCAGGATAATTAATCACTGTCCGATTGCAAGAGGCAGAGATAATTAAGGTCAATGCAGCGAGGTCGCGAGCCATGCTCAAACTTTTCAAATTAATTTAACTGTATCCGCACACTTAAATTAGTAATGTCCCGAGTGATAACCGATAACTGATAGATAGTACTGATACAACAAATGGCTTCTAATTAAGATGCTTGTGTTACAAAATTCAACAGTGATATAGTTACCTACTTATATGTTTTTTTTAAATAAGTACTTGTTTGTATCAAATAAAATACTTGTTATACATTTTTGTAAACACTCCTTTTAACCATCAAGGATATTACAGCGTGCTAAGTAGTAAGTTCGCTGCAAAATCGTGGCTGTAAAAAGAGATATACAGGCTACCTACTGTAACTGTATTAATATATTTTTTGTATTGAATGATACCTACCTAATAGGACCCAGAATATATGTCGTGATCGAGCATCAATAACCGGCAAATGGGACAAGAACGGAAGCAAATACCGCAAATGCAGTTTTCGCCTACGCAGGTGCTCTTTTTTGGCCTTCCGCCAGAAATCTAAAGCAATATCGCCCCTTTATAATTCAGTTACCGGTTGAACCACTAAAGGCTTTGTGACTTTATTTTCCTACTCACGTCCATTCCTGCATAGATCTTCTTTTAAACGAACTGTGAATATTGCCATTGTTATCATCAGCCTATAATTGTTCCACTGTGGGACCAGTAGGCCGATTCTACTAAATAACTGCAACTACACTGCAGCGTCGCGTGTGTCAAAATGAGCAAATTTTGACGTTTCGGTATTCTGTTATGCAGCGCTGCTGCCGTAGTGTTGCAGGGACGGAGAAGTAACGCAAATAGTTATTCCACTAACAAAACTGCACTACACCTGCACGTTTACTGCAAAATAATCGTATTCCATTAAAATATTTCGACATTTGTGTAGTAATGACAGCAGTATTGGTGCAGTTTTTGTGCAGGTTTATTGAAGTAGATCGTGAGCAACTTTTGCACAGCGTATTATAAGCATTTTACTTAGCGTATTGTTACATTAGTTGTTTTAGTTTTATTGCAGGATTCGTGCAGCTGTAGTGTAGTAGTCGCGCAGTTGTAGTGTAGCTGTGGTGCAGAGAATTTTAATAGAATAAGTCTATTGTCACGGCACTACTCCTACACGCGACAAGTGACAGGCGTAAACGTGCAGTTGCAGTTTTCTAATAGAATTGACCTCCAGGCCTTCCAATATACACAATAGCACATGAAGAGATTGGGTTGTAACAAACCACCCTAGCTGGTCCAATAATAGAGTAGTTGGTAGGTTTTTACAACAGGATGCAGTGTGAGTTTCATTTGATAAAACGAAAATTAGTATGGCCATGTATGGCATTGAAGCAGCGCCTCCTGGCGACATACGAAAAGAGTTATCATTTTGACATACAAAGAAGATGTTCCAATTTGGGCCGAGTCTATGTATCGACAGTATCTCAAAAAATAGGAATAAATACAAGGATTCTCAGAAAAATAGAAATAAAATTATTTCTCTAGTAATTTTTTGGTCCATAAATGTTGTTGTGACGAATTTAGACCATATTTAAAACATAACACGTTTAAAAACAGAAATAAAGATTAACCTCAAACAATAGCTTTAGTTATTATTCTGAGAGATTAACCTTTTAAGTTCCCGCTAGCCGTGATTAGGACTACCCGACCCAGACAGGAATTGAACCTGGGTCTTCCCTAAAGCATAGCGGTCAGTGCAGCCGCCCGGATTGCGGAAGACCCAGGTTCGATTCCTGGCTGGGAAATAAGAAAAAGTTAAAAAATATTCTAATTATTTTAGGGCGATTATATTGAGCTCTTCCTTGATTCGGAAGGCGCATTAATCCGTTGGTGCCAGCTGTTGACAATTTCATTTTATTGAACTCCATAAGTATTACCTACATGAGTGGGGCTTGGGCATGTCAGTGGTAACAACCCCAAGTGTGAGTTTGGTTTACTACCCGTATTATTGCCCGTATTCATAATGATTACGAAAACGAAAAGGAGATGTTTCAAGTTTGTATGGACACTGGGTTAAGTTTTTGTACAGGCAAAATAAATCAAATAAATAAAATAAATAATCAATTACATACATTAATTTTTCAAAATTTAGCTTTATTTTGTGGTTCAAAGCATTTTAAAATAATAAGTGACATTTCAAATTCAACAATGGCGAACAAGTGGCGAACGTCAATCAATGTCATTTTGACCATATGAGTTTGACGTCCTAATCACGGCTAGCGGGAACTTAAAAGGTTAATCTCTCAGAATAATAACTAAAGCTATTGTTTGAGGTTAATCTTTATTTCTGTTTTTAAACGTGTTATGTTTTAAATATGGTCTAAATTCATCACAACAACATTTATGGACCAAAAAATTACTAGAGAAAAAAAATTATTATTATATTATTAATTATTAAAAAAAACAATGACTGACTGACACTGACAGCATCTGATCAGTGGTGGTATGCCGTGCTTCTTGGCGGGAAAGTGAAGCGTCATGTTTGCGGTTTTGCTTTATTTTCCAAAATTTGTGTTATGTCGAATATTAATGTGAAATAATGGTGGATTATTAACCGTTAAGTGTTCGTGAGTGTGCATAAGTGTTGGCAAATGAAACAAAACAGTGCAACGTCACTTTTCAAATTCTCTCAAGAAGCTCGCGTGAGGACTTAGTAAAGCCCCACATCTTTACTGAGATACTCGAAGGGTTGGGGGGTATATCATTTCTCACTTCCCAATTCTAATATCATTCATCATCATCATCATATACGAAAATATTGTTTATTTATGTATTACTTAAACTAATGACATGGCAGCATGGTCTATGACCTTAGCCGGTTCCTCAAGGAACAAACTACACTAAAAAAAAAAAAAAAAAAAAAAAAGTGGTATGCCGTATGCATGCATGGCTTCAGTGTTTCCACAATGAGGGGAAATTTCCCTTTTGAGGGGAAATTAGGGTCCAGAGGGGAAGAAAAAGGGGAAAGAGATGAAAAGGGGAAATCATGGCTTAATGCTCTAAAGTAAAGCCTAACCAAAAAAATAAAAATGCCTCGCCATAAGGCGGAAAATTTCGGAATTAATTTCTGTGTGGAATACTATGTGTTAAAAAAAAAGATACAGTGGCGACACCAATGCAGATTTAATATATAACTGGTCAGGCTATAAATAAGAATACGAATGTTGAATTATACTTTATTTATGCTTAGTCTAATTTTTTTGGATTTGCTTGCAGTTGCATTTATCCTGTACAAACTTGAGGTGTGGTATTTCAAACTGATTTTAATTTCAAATCTAACGGAACAATGAGCGAACCACAGACTACGGATGTAGGTAGGCAGATTATTAGTATGCATGGAACAAGATAAGACAAATAAAAATGATACGATAATCTTTATGATATGAGTGACCATTGAGCAGATTTTGGGTTGGATTTAGAAATAAGTCGCCTGAATCTGAGGAAACTGAATATGTATAGGGGCTCAGGAAAGCTCGTCAAAGATCCCGTAAAACAATTTCGGCTGCCGGAGTTACGATTGAATTAATTTTTAAAATTCATATGAAATGTACTGTGAATGCGTGAAACAAAACGTATTTTCGATACATTTTTAGTCTAAGCTGTTTTTGAAATTTTTGAAGTACCTATTAAAACGCGTGAAAGATACGCCAATCCGCCATTTTGAACGTAGCTTTGACATTTTTGACAGCGTCAAATTGCGTCATTCCGTTCAAATTTATGTGAATGGGCCCTGCTGTTTCTTTTTGTTTATTTTCTACGACTTGGCTACATTTTCTGGACACTGATTATTATTATATTTATGACAAATAGTGACAGAATTGTATGTCAACCCCGACTCCACGTGGTATTAGTCTGCCCTACCCCTAGTGCCTTACAAATAAACAAAGAATAAGGTTCAAATAGTTATTCCGTGTTTTGTCTCTTTCGCTCTATTTGAAATGACGTTTACATGATAGGAACAAAACACGGAACAACTATTCGGAGCTTATTCTTTGTTTATTTGTAAGGCAGTACTAGTGTATATATAAAGCTGGAGGCACAGAGGGAGGGCAGCCCCCGCCCGCTGTGACAAACCACAGCACAGACAGTGAAGTGCCTGCGGTTTGCCACGCAAGGGAGGAGGGGCTGCACTTCCCGCAGTGCCGAAGACACTCAGAAGTCTCAAGTTTTTTAATTCTCTTAGTGCAAAATACATTTTGAGGTGAGGTAGAAAATTTTTTTATAAAAAAAAAAACGAAATTGGTGGGGGGTGATTTCTAAATTTTAACCCAGATTTTTACTACTAGTTACTAGTGCTAAAACTATAGCGAAATAATTTTTGAGGGGAAAAAAGTCCTGAGAAGGGGAAATTTCAATTGAGGCGTGGGGAAAAGAAATCATTAAAGTGGAAACACTGCATGGCTTAGGTATTATAAGCACATGCTTTGTAACCTAAATATTGATTAATTAATTAATTTTAACTAAGCTGTAAGTAAATACAAGATATTGAAAAAATGGTTTCCTCCAATTCTATATCTACAAAAAAGGTGATTGCAAAGAAAAATAAAGTAGAGAATAAAATAAAGAAATCTACAGAACATGCTGATGTTGCGGTAAAGATCAAAAAACAAAAACTAAAAATAGAAATTAAAACACCTCTAAAAGCAGTTCTGGTAAATACAATCAAAGAAGGAAAATATGTCAAAACATCCAACAAAGCAGCGTTGGATAAAACTAAAGTTGACCATAAAATAAAAAAAGTTAATTTTGTCATGCCATCAAAATATATTACAGAGAGCCTTGTTGAATCATCCTTAAATGCTTTAGAGCAAGTGGCTGCTTGTACAAAGAATAAAAATGCAATTTTCGAAGACGAGCAACATATATTTGCTGAAATACATTGCATTAAAATTCAAACTTCTCGAGGAAATATAAAATTGTAAGTATTAATTTCTGTTGTACTGTATTCAGATACTCTGTTTAAAAATGGGTTGTTTATTGTATTGTATTGTATTGTAAGAGAAATATTTTTATTATACCATGTAATAGTTCCTACATAAAGAAAACAGTATTGTAGAAAACATGTTATTTCAGTTATTACAAGTAGTAAATACCTTCTACAAAACTGAGTTGTGTCTTATGTGAATTATTTTATTACTTTTTGTTCATTATATTTTTTTGCAGTGTTCTTCCCCACAGCACAGCTGCATCAACTGGTGAAATATGCTTAATCACACCTGATATTAAGAAAGGACGTAAAATTGATCATGAACCCACTGTTGACTATTGGGAAGAAATATTAAGAAAAGCTAATGTCACGTCTGTAAGTTATAAAAATTCTTCTTTGTTTATTTTGAGATACACAAGCTTCTTTGAAGCTATGAGCATATATTTTACTAATACCACAAGTATTTTTAAAAGATAACTAAGGGAAACTTGTCTTTAGTTGTTACACTTTGTGATTGTTTATTTTAGTCTTGCACCACCTAGTTTGGGAAAAATGGTTTTCATGGACTAAATGTACTTGTTAGTTTTGAGTTAGTGTAATCTCTATTTTTAATTATTATGGGTCTAATAATGTGGAAATTCTGGTACAATGACATCTATGTGATTAAGTATTTTGGAATTCTTTAAGTGGAACAGTAAAAAACTTGTTTGTTTCCATTATTGTTTCAAAATGGTAAGGTAAAGCTTTTCGAGGTAATCCACATCCTATATAATCTTAAACTACAAAATATAAAATTGTGTTTAGTTTGTTTTTATTTCATGTCAAAACGCTTTCGACGCATAATGCCCTATTTTATGGATGCAAAATGCCAAATCATCATCATCATCAGGACACAGGCATCTCAAAGTGCAAAACCAAATATGTAACCAGAACCACATGATTTATAGTTTAACAATACTTGTAGATAGGCACTTTTTATTCTGGTCATATACAAATTGTATATATTATTGTATTGTATTATTGTATTCTATGCATGAAAGAAACTTTTTTTTATACCAAATTTAACATTGAAATGTATCAATTTACAGGTCAAAACTATTCTTCCCATGAGACAACTCAGAGTAGAAAATGATCAATTTGAATTAAAACGAAGACTACTTACCCAACATGACTTCATAATGGTTGATACAAGAGTTATGAGCCATGTGTCACATGTTTTGGGTAAAATGTTTTTCAAGAAACACAATATGATGATTCCTGTAAGATTAAATGAAAATAAAAAAGATGTTAAGCAGTGCATTGATAAAGGGTTACGAACCACAATGCTACGCCTTGGAGAAGGGCCAACATCAGTTATTGTGGTAGGTCACACAGGCATGCCAAAAGAAAAGTTGAAAGAAAATGTTATATCCCTAGTTGAGCAACTTCATAAAAAATTTCCTGGAGGTGAATCCAATATTAGATCTATAGCATTGAAACTGCCTTTATCACTATCATTGCCCATCTATATAACATTACGTAAGTAAATTTTATAAAACTTTTGATATAATGTATAAGCTCACTTCAACATAAACTATCTTGTCCTGTTGGCCCAGATTAAGATCAAATGCATCAATAACATTTCTTACCAAAAAATGGTGTTTGATCAAAATTTAATTATAATTACAGGTTCGTCAAATACTGTCGTCAATCCTCCAAAAATAGGAAAAAGGAAGCCTAAGAACTTCAGAGATATTGAAGATGAACTATCAACAATTCCTGATAGTAAAGTTAGAGTGGCTCCAGATGGAACTGTACGCATTATAAAACAAAAAATCAGGTAAAATCATTAATGTTAATTAATTTGAGCTATTTTAAGTAATCAATCAATTTAATCTAATCACCATAGTTATAGGCAATGACGAATAACAGTTAAATTGCTATTTTTCAGTGAAATAAATAAAGAAGTACAGAGCGAAGAAGATGAACCTTCAGAAAATGAAAAAACTTCTAATATAGAGGAATAAATAGTTGTAAGAATAAAACGTCATTAATATAAACATACATTTTTATTGTAATGTATAAACATTATTTCAATAAACAAAATACAATCTTAAAGGAAATTATTTGTTATCCCATGCAAAATCAAATCACCTCTTTAGAAACATTAGCGCAATTCAGAGAACTGATTTCTGTGCTATTGCATGTACTCAACTGCATACTAACATCAGTATCTGTTGACCTTGGAAGGATAGTGACTTGCATTTTTACAGGCCATACTTTCTTGAACTTCTTGAAATTCTTAACTTGGCTACTCTGTTCCTCAATATGAATCGGTTCCTTTTTAACAATCAATTCTTTCTTTACTGTAACAATAGTAGTACCCAAATTGAGATCACTCATCTTCTCATCTAATTCTTCTTTAACAACATTAAATGTAATACTCTCACTGTTCAGTAACTTTTCATTATTTTTCATCAGTTCTTCTAGTTTTGTTCCCCTCAATAATTTTACATCTACATTATCATATGTACTTTTATTCTTAACATTAGTACTCTCACAATTTAATTCTGATTTAATGTTCTGTTTCAATTTACTGATCTCAAAAATATTGGATTTGGATGTGTTACAAGGCAGTTTAGATTTATCTTGCACAAACTGGAACAAATTATCTTCATTATCATCACTTTCTAGTTTACGTTTTTGTGGTTTGACTAAGTTCAGTTTTTTTGTTGAACTCTCTGTGAAATTATCACCATTGTTGGTACTTATATTATTAATAAAATTGAAAGCATCTTGACTGTCGCTAGACTCTAAATTTGTTGCAAACTTTTTAGAGGGGTTCTCATCAACAGCAGTTTCATTTGCTTTTCTCTTCATGCTACTGTTCACATTATTGGAACCCAAAATATTGACAGCCATCTTCTTATTTCTATTTTCTAAGATATCATCATCATCACAATCTTTCCTCTTAGAATTATTAAAATTGTCTGATAAATTGGCATTTGTAGAAGATAAACTTTCATTTATGACTACATTTTCTTTTTTGCATTGAATAGACTGACTTGGTTCTTGTGATTCTTGAGCCAACACATTGCTTGGTTTATCATCTTGATCAGTTTGCTTGATTACTTCAGATGGAAAATTAAAATCTGGGTTGCAATATTTCTCTGTTGAACAATAGAGTACAGCTAAACCAATCTCAACATCTGTTACCAACCTCTTTCCTCTATTTTTTAAATAATTTGTAATGTCTTGAATCAAGTTTCTTTGAGCTTGAGTCTCTTGAGAAGCAGCATTCAAATTATACTGTATTACAATCACACCATCATCACAAAGAGCAGATTTAGTCATCTTTGATTCACTTAATAGCAGAGCATTAGCGGAAGCTTTTGTTAAGACATTTTTATACATATCAAACTGTCGTTTCGAGAAAAATACTACCTTCTTGCCAGCAAACAATAACTGTCTACTATTATTAGGCAGAAATGATACACTTTCCTTGTTCAATGTGGACTCAATGATTTGTGGTGTAAAATTATCAGGATCAGGCAACACTGTCTGGCCATTCACAGATTCAAGGCATTGATTCCAAAAATCAACTGTAACAATATGGGCATTTTGGACTAAAGCTAAAACAACTTTCATAGTTAATGTTATCGCCGGCATTGTGAGAAACTTGCAGCTGTTATCCCATTCACCCTTTAGAATACCAGAAAGATTGCTTAAACATTGACTCAAATTCTGTAAATTTTCCCCTTTTAGGGTAGATGTACAGGTGACAAAAGATTTCGCATGAACTTTAAAGACACTGTTCATTTTTCCAAATCTTACAACATCTTCTTCATTGAGTTTCATTGTAGATTTACAGTCAATTTTGTCCTCATTATTGTTTATGAACGTTCCATACCTTGATCCCAAATCTTGTAAAAATAGTCCGTTATCCAAAAGAGTAAGAACAGCATGCTTTCTACTAATAGAGGGATCATCCGGTATCACAAAACTAAAAGATTGGGGGTCAGCATTCCGTCCAATTGTCACTTCTTTATTTTGTCCAGCAATATATATGACCCTTTGGTCACTTTCAGAACTTAAATACCACATTTTGTATAAATAAACAATGGGAAACTTTCAAGTAAATAGAAACAGAAAAATCATTGCACAAACCACAACGGTGCAGGCGGCGCCATGTCAGAGTAGGGATGCCCAATGCGAATTGCGATGCGATATAGCGGAATATCAATCAGCACTATACGCAAAATCGATACTTCATACGATATTACGGCCAAACGATACGCATCGATATATCGTATTCCTACAAAAATATAAAATCATGGTATCGCATATTTAGTTTGTTTATAATAAGATTTATATGGATCCCATTACACCGCACCGCACCATCCATAAATAGTAACATTAGATATCATTATTATAATGTAGTAAGGGTGTATTACTTTGAGTTTCAGCCAGCCGATTTTGTTTAGTTTTGTAGGTTTTTAGAATAGTTTAAATCTTTGTAAGTAGATATTGACAACTTTGTTTGAATCATAAATTCAAGTTCTTTGTGTGTTTCCATTCTGTCGAGTAATATTGACACACGCCTTAATATGGCACCGCTAGTAAAGTCGATTGTTTAAGATAGAATGTTGGAAAAAAATCGCATTATCGTATGTATCGCTACAAAAGGATACGATAATATCGTGTATCGATACAAACGTTTGCGACACGTTACGATACAATATATCAATACAAAATATTTTTTGGGCATCCCTATGTCAGAGTTTTGTTTGGTTTCGTTAGAGTCGTTAACAAATTAAGAAAGACAAAGGTATCAAGCTCATGCAGCCAAATTTTTAGTGCTTTCTTATTTTATCAAATTGTTTTGTTTTTTATACAAATGGATTATTAAGATTTAAAGGCTTTGAGATGTTTGGCAATTAGACAACATTATAACATTCACTTTTCTAATTCTCATTCTTTCATTCATCATTCATCATTTCTAATTCTTTTCTAAGGTTTCACTGTCTGTTGAGTCTTATTTATACTGGAGTTTAGAAGAAACGTGATTATAGCCAAAGGATCGAACCACTCACCGACCACTGCACTGCTAAGGCACTGCTGGACAAAAACACAAGTGTAAAATGACAGCAGTATTGGTGCAGTTTTTGTGCAGGTTTATTGAAGTAGATCGTGGGCAACTTTTGCACAGCGTATTAAAATCATTTAATAAGTTAAAGTAATTTTTTTTTAAATTTAAACGGTTTTATTGAAAATTGTACTAAAAGCTATAAAAAATGCTATTTATATATTTACGCAGGTTACGTGCGCTCAACGATTTTATTTTTGACTTGTACTTGTACCTAGGCTAGGACCTACCATATTATTTTTTAGCTTTATATAAAAACCATTTCACTTTAAAAAAAATACTTTTTTTATTATTATAAGGTAACATTAGTCCTTTTAGTTTTATTGCAGTAGTCGCGCAGTTGTAGTGTAGTTGTGGTGCAGATAATTTTAATAAAATACGTCTATTTCCACGGCACTGCTCCTACACGCGACAAATGACAGGCGTAAACGTGCAGTTGAAGTTTTTTAATAGAATTGACCTACTGGTGCATTTAGCTGAACTGCTAAAAACAGATGTAACGGCTGGTATTGACAACAAAAAGGAAGCTCTGGAATTTCAATTTCATAAACTTTATACACAAAAATCACTGGAATCGTGTTTTCTAAATGTTGAAATAGTGTTCGTATTTTGTAGTTTACTGATAACAAACTGCAGCGGAGAACGTTCTTTTTCAACGATAAAATGAATCAAAAATGTTTTCAGGAACACAGTGGGACAAGAATGTGTAAATGACCTCACTATAATCATCATCATCATCATTTTCAGTTCTTATCTACGCAATGCTGGGCATAGGCCTCCTCCAAGTTACGCCAATCCCTTCTGTTTTGACCTCATTGGAATGATTAATAGAAAATGATTTATTTAGAAATATTGACATGGCATCATGATGACACATTATTACTACAATTTTAATTGGTAATTTATAAAATAAAGAAATAATAAATACTTCATAACTTTCAAAACAATTATTCATATTATTAATAACGTTTATACATACATAGGTAAATACCAGTAAACGTACATGACTCGAGTGTAAATGCTCGTGTACATTACACAAAATTGCCCCTGCCAGGATTCGAACCCAAGACCTCCAAGATGGCGACACCATGGAAACCTGTATATAAGCCACTCGACCACTACAGTGCAAATTTGCAAAATGCAAATTAAGGCCCGCGCATAGCTTAATCCGGCACTGCCTAATTAGTACCCGCGCTATGCAAAATTTCATAAGGATTGCTCTTGTTCTTAAAGGAACGGAAATATTGAACAAGACTTGTGAATGACATTTCGAGCTGGCGTCAAAAGGCAACGTACTTAACGACAATGAGAACGGAAAATAGGCTAAAAAAAATAAGCTTACTTAAAAAAACTTACGACAACTCTTTGTGTAATACTAATATAAGATATTTAACTAATAATATTAATTTTATCCCCTGTGTGGTGCCGGGGATAAAGAATTGCACCACCCCATCCCTTCCCGTGGGTGTCGTAATAGCCGACTAAGGGACCATTCCAGAGGATGGGCAGCAGCATCTCTCTGAGGCTACCCTCAACCTACTGCGATCGCCAACCCGCCTGCCAAGCGTGGCGATTACGGCAAATACCCCTCATATCCTTGGGGGAGGCCTTTGTCCAGCAGTGGACGTCTTTTGGCTGAGATGATGATTAATTTTATGGGCCACTGTATGAGAACAACATATTTGTTCCTAGAACTTTACATATATTTTTTATATAGTTCTACTGCGTTTTCACATAAACGAATTTCACGCACTATTAATACATTAACAATTATAAAAATAAAAGTTCGCTTTCTGTAACACTATTAAGAGTACTATGTCTCTTGACGTCCGCCAACTCGAAATGTTATTCACAAGTTCCGTTCCTTTAAGAGCAATCTTTATTAAATTTTACATAGCGTGGGCATTAAATATGTGTCTAGACTTCGCAGCCATAATATAAGTAGATTTCACAGACGTATAGTAGATTTCGAGAACGGTCATGGGTACGCCCGCCGCTTGATCATGATGCCAGCGTACACACTAAAAAGGTCTTTATTTCTTAAACTAAAGAGGCACTAATTATTTTATGTTTGCAGTAATTACGCTCTCATTACGCTCTAATAGGGGGCATAGCAACAAATGTGAATTAGACCATATGTACGCCTCCATAACGGACACCCTTCATCAAGGATTTCCAAAACGGCCGGTTTTGTGCTGCTTACATCCAGCGAATTTTCTTTTGTGTAGGTATGTTTAGTTAAGTTTCTTTTTTCTTAGTTATTATTTTTGCTATGTTTTAATCTTTGATGGATTATTTAAGGTTTTACTTTACTGTAATTAAAATGTGATCTGCCAACATTTTTGGGACGTCTTTTATTTTTAACTAGGAATTAAAATATAAAAATAATTTGTTATTTTTCAGTGATAAGATTACATATTTTAAGTTTTTTGTTTTTAGTTAATTCCAATTATTTCATACATGTGACAACTTGAAAATAATGTTGTTTATTCAGCATTCTTTGTGGGACCGTTCCCACGAGGCCACAGGTAGAGGACATGTTTTTTATTAATAGGTTTTATTTTGTCATTAAGTTGTTTCTTTTACTTTATTTTTTTCTTTAGTAAGTACATAAAGATTTGTAAATATCAAATAATGTTAATCCTAATATTGAAAAATGTACTCTATCTAAGGTTGTACTAAAGACTAGGCTGTATGAAAATATTTAATGTAAATGTCACTGTTTCTATAGCAACGAACGATATGACAACATACACTAAAACCTAAAACAAAAAATCAACAAGCAAGCAAAGCGCAAAGAGAATTTAATCACTAATACGGCGTTAGGCTTGAAATAATTTAGAAGAGCGCAACGCTACGATTAACGTAAAATAGCAAAGTAATATAATATTTGTTAGTCTGTCTTTGTTCCAAGTTTCTATTCGAATACACGGATTACCAATTAATTAAAAATAAGATTTCCTAAAAGTTTTATCTCGTGCATTAATAACAATAACAATCTGTAACTTTTTTTACAATAAAATACAGCAGCCAGTATTATGACTTTATATATTGATACCAAGCTGAGCTTCAGCGATGTTAACATGGTCTCTACTGTTGGCGCCTGGCACCCATCTTTACCACTTCTAGCTGTAGGATCATTCAATCAAGAGAAAGGTGGTTTTGTCACAATATTTCAAGAAAATGTAAGTAAGAAATTTTTTGACTGTATTTTATAAATTTTATAAATATTTCATTTTTTATTTGTTAATTAAAATACACAATCTTTATTTAGACAATGCAAATTTCAGGGACTTGCACTAGAAGGCTGTGAATGGCCAATACTGTTATCTAATCAAGTAACAGCACTTGCATGGCATCCTACTAGAAAATTATTGGTTGTTGGCTGGGATGGTGGAGAACTTTACATCTGGCTGGAGTATTCATGGGCTCGATTAGAGGCTCCTCACAATGCAGCACTAACAACTATTGCCTTTAGCCTAGGAGGAGGCAGGTTGCTAGCATCAGATGCTGCTGGTTCCTTATCTGGGTGGCAGTCCGGCGCAGGCGCGCCTTTAACTTCATTCCATCACCAGCTTGGAGATGTTATTACTCATGTTACATTCTGTTCTCCACAACCAAACAGTGAGTCATCAATAAGAGGTTTAGCACGTGCAGCTGTAGCTGGAGATGAAAATGCCTTGGATGCTCTTGCCGCATGGCGTCCTCGAACAACTGCAAGAATGAGAGAAGGTGCACAACCAGATAACCATTGTTGTTATGCTGCACAAGATAATGGAGTGATTCTATACATAGATCACACTGGGGCTTGCTCAGAAGTTTTAAATGCACCTGGAAATATAATTTTCATGGGTATTATTAGTAACATTTATCTACTCGTAGCATGGGATTTAGGAGGAGCCCTCAGTTTGACTCGGTTTATGACTGCTGACGATGGTTCTGTGACCACTGACACACATGTTAGAATGGCCGCTAGAAATGGACAGAGTATAGTTCTTGCAAGTAATTTTTATGTTGCTGTTATAACTGGTGACAATATAATAAGAATATGGGATAGTGAAACTGGAGATAATGATGTTCTACCTAATGAAAAAGAAGTTGTTGCTGAAGGCGATATATTTACAAGTATCAGCTATTGCAACTTGAGTGATACTCTTTGTTGTGGAACTGCTCAGGGCAATTTATATCTCTGGCGCAGAGATCACAGAAACTATTGGAAATTAATAAGTAGCACTGCTGTAAAAGGAACAGTTAAAGAAGTCAGTTGGGGTTCAGAAGGTTTAATGAATCCCTTATTACACGTCAATTGTATTACAAGTGCTTTCATACTTCGTGAGCAACCAGTCTGCTGGGGATACTCTCCTAATGTTTGGATGGTGCAGAAATCTGCTGTGGAAATTGCTATTGAAAAAGGGAATAGTTTGACGTCTAGCATCGATACTACAATAACAGTTAGAGCACTTGCGTTTAAGGATAATTATGTAGCACTGGGAGACGGAAAAGAAGTACAAGTCAGTGAGATTTAAATATTGAACTAATCAAACGATAGTCGATAAATATTCCTAACATACTTAACTCTAACTTATTTAAACTTTTAATAGCTTTAGTGAGAGCTGACTGTAGCTCTGTACGATGGCAAGTGAAAGAATATAAAAAATCGCTTTTGTAGTTCCAGAGACTAAAGATTATAATATTAGTATAGATATTTATAAAGTTTAAAAATTATTTTCAGATTTGGATGAACAATAAAGACAATGACATAAAGTTTTCACTGATACGCAGTTTCCCATGGAAAACGGATGTTCTTATAATACACAATGATATCCTTGTGGGAGTTGTAAATCCTCACATAGAATGTTACACTATCACAGGAAATAGCTTGGGTATCTTGCCAAGCACCGAAGGCGAGGGTGAACCGATTGGTGTCACAAACACAAACAAGTTTATTGTCATCGCTACCATGGATGGAACACTTAAATTAGTAGAAATAACTAAAAAAGGCCTCAGGATGCCGTATCCACCAAAAAACTGCTATCAAATGATTGAAGACTTTGGGGAAGTTATGAGAGCTTCTGTCAACTGCACTGGACGTTACATTTGCTTGAGTGTTGCTAATTCTGGATTGGCACCAGATCCTAGATTGTATCTTTGGGATGTTGGTAATGATGTCATCAGCAATATGCACCTTGATGAAACAGCAACTCCGCCGTACCAAAGTGTACCCATAGCTATTTTATGGGACCATAACGACCCACGAACTGTGGCGGTGCATATGAGGTCGGCAGATTTGGATAGAGTGCATTTATTTTTTTGCCATGAGGGAAAACTATTTGAATATAAAAACTGGGCTTCATCATCAGAAGACTATTTTCTAACCGATTTTTTGCTCTGCTCTTTGTTCACACCTCATGTGATTGTGTTAGCACAACAAAATCTCAAGAAAATATTAATGCATGAATTTGCTGACGTAAACGGTGATACAGCTAGTATGCGTCAGGTCTTAGATTTCCTACACTACATGACAATTGGAAACTTAGAGAAAGCGGTTGTTGTCGGAACAAATATTTCAGGTGGCAAAAATTCAATAATTTGGGATAGTTTAGCGAAAGTGTGTGTGTTACGGAAAAGACCAGAAGTCGGTGCCGTATGCCTAGGCAAAATGGGCAATATCAAAGGAGCGCTTATGATGCGTAAAGTGATGAACGATAATGCTATGGATGATGCTTGCAAAGTCGGAATACTTGCAGTTAATCTTGGCATGATAGAGGAAGCAGAAAAGTTGTTTCGAGAAGCACAGAGACCAGATTTGATCACCCGACTCGTATCTGCGAAAAAGGGCGGTCTTAACGAAATCAGCAATGGGCCTAATGAAGGGGAGAATGGTTTGCTAGTTAAAAGCGCGCAACATAAACTTGCCAAAGTTCTGTGGGCAAATGGAGAAACAGGAGCATCTCTGAAACTTTTCGAAAGTGCTGGAACACTGGTGCCTCATGTTCCTAGAATGCTCATAGCACAAGGTCAAGTTTCTGTATTGGCTCAATATGTTACAAACTCGAACGATCCCAACCTGATAACTTGGTGGGGTCATTATTTGGAAAGTATAGGTGATTTAGAGAGTGCTCTTGAAGCTTACGCTCGTGCTAATGATTTTGGGGAACAAACAAGATTATTATGTCACATGGACAGAATTGACGAAGCAGAAAAGTTGTGTCAAAAGAATCCCTCTTCTTTGTATCAAATGGCGCGATATTTAGAAATGCAACCAGATAAAACTGAACAATCAGTAAAGGTACGTAATTTTATATGCTTACTGTAAAGTTGTTAATAGGTATAATATTATCTTAAAGGTACGCTTTGTACTTTTAAGTACCTAGCAGCTACCCACAAAAAAATATTGTTTTAATTTTTTTGTCAGAAATAGTATGCTCAATAAACCTGTAATAATAATATTTTGTGAGAAACTGGTGCTTGAGTTATAAAATAAAAACTATAAATAAAATTACAGATGTATATAAAATGTGGTGCGGTGTCATCAGCGATTCGCGTCGCAGCAGAAGCGAGCGCTTGGAACCTGGTGTGGCGCGCTGGTTCAACGTCCACCTCACACGCTCTGCATGCCGCATCAATATTGGAGAACGCAGGCCAAAATGAAAATGCTATAGCGCTTTACCAAAAAGCAGGTAAATTCAAATAAAATCATTTGTCTACAACTAGCTCTTATGAAAGTCTCTACAATTCGACCGATTGAATTGCACCAACCGTGGTCACATGTAGCGCATGCAGGTCACATGTGACATGTAATAATAATAATTCGTTTATTTCCAAGAATATGGTGTACATTAGGGTGTCATAATATTAAAAAGAATAATGCATATTCTGCCATCGTCGGCGTGGAAATATTGTGCAACTAGAATGTTCATAATATCTTAATTAATTGAAAATACAGTACCTACCACAGAGTAATAAAATTTATATAATGTCAAATCAATAAAATAATAGTATTCATATTGAATGCAATGCCAACATGATTGAATTGAGATACAATTAAATACATATGGTGTGAGTGAGCGCGAATGTTTAAAAGTTTCCTCCTTACACATTTTCAAACGCCTTAGTTGTTAAACTAACGTTGAAATCCTATGTCGGGCAAAGTGTGTTTCGGATAATCCGATTCAAAGCCCGGGTTTGTGATTTGGCAAGCGTGGTGATTAAGCCAAGCAAAACCCATTAATTGTGAATTTTGATGAATAGACAGAGTTAAAAATTCAAAAAAATTCAAAATTTAAAATCATTTATTCAGTTTAGGCTACAAATAGCTCTTATGAACGTCATTATGCCATCGGTTCGTAAGTTTACTCTGGGCGGGAGATCTTGTACTGAGAAGAACCGGCAAGAAACTCAGCAAGTGTCCAGCTCTTTGCTCCCTTACAGTTACAGTTGAGTTAGATCAATACAAATAGTTGTTCTTATTCATGAGTACTATCAGCTGCATCATGGAAAACAAACACTTTAAATGTGTGGCGTTATATAAGTAAAGTAAGTAAGTAAGTAAGTAAATAGCCTATAACTGTCCCACTGCTGGGCTAACGCCTCCATCATTAAAATTAAATCATCACTACAATTGATAGATATAAATGGCTTTATTTACTTTTTACATTTTCATTATACAGGTAAACCGCACTTGGCTCTGAAGTTGGCGCTGATCTGCGGTGACACCAACGCCATGGTGGCTGCGGTGGAGTCACTGGGCGATCGTGTGGACCCGGAGTTAGCGCACACGCTAGCTGCGCACCTTAGGAGGGCAGACCATCATTCACATGCGGCCGCTTTGCTCGCGACAGCCGGAAAGGTTGGTCTTATTGTTTTTAATTTAATTAGTGTAGGTACCTACAGTAGTCATAACCGGTGTTCTGCGGGTAGCAGGCGGTTCGTGAGAAAAGCTTCGGTAATGGTCCGCGGAACCGAAAATAAACATAGCAATTTAAGAGATTTTTAAAAATATTATGTTCATTTTTTTATAGTTTTTGTCGCCTCTTTAAGCACAGTTATAAGTCTCAGGGTCTTACAACAGATAGTGTTCTTAGAGGAGAAGCCACTAGGCGCAGAAGGTGTCATAGTAACATATTTGGTAGCATGCTGATGATCTTTTTCAGTAATAACTAAAGTTGTTGAGTTGAGAGTTGAAGTTGAAGAGTTGTTAGCAGGGACCACAGGTTAAATAATAATTTAACCTTTGTCCCTGCTAACAACTAAATAAAGCAAAGTGGTCAATGTTTAAAATAATTTTGATTCTATCTAAATATTTGAGCATAATATTGTTTTCTAAAGTTTACGCGAACACTACACATTGAAATGAACTTTTACAGATCTACTCGCGTTTATTTTACACATTACTTATTTAATGTTTATCCTGACGTTTCGAACCCTTTGCAGGATCCGAGGAGCAGTCTCCCTGTGACCAACATTAAATAAGTAATGTGTAAAATAATCACAAGTAGATCCGTAAAAGTGGTTTCATTTCAATATTTGAGCCTAATCTAACTAAAAGTTTGAAACCTGTTAAGTAGTTTAAAAAAAAACTTTTTCTGTTATTTCAAATTATTTACAATTTATTCGATTTTTTATTTTATTAAAAAATATATTTTATTAATGTCTTCCAGTACGAAGAAGCTTTAGACATCGTGGAGGAATCATCAGCCCCCCTCTCGGAGGAGTTGAGCGAGCGATTGGCCGCCCCGGCGGGGACTAGCGGGCGGGACGCGCTGCTGCGGCGGCTGGCCGACGTGCTGGGGGGGCGTGGCTTGTACCACCAGGCGGCTAAGAGGCTGGCCCATGCTGGTGATAAGGTGAACATTATTAAAATTATAAACGAAACTGTGAGGGTAACTTCACAGGGACGTAATACCGCTGCCGCTAGCTTAAAGCATAAATCACAAACTACTAGAAAAGATCAACGAGTGTTCAACTACAGTGTTGTGGAACCAGCTCTCGGCGGCGGTATTTCCGGACCGTTACGACCTTGGGATCTTCAAGAAACGAGCCTATTCCTTCCTTAAAGGCCGGCAACGCGTCTGCGATTCCTCTGGTTTTGCGGGTGTCCATGGGCGGCGGTGATTACTCTCCATCAGGTGACCCGCCTGCTCGTTTGCCTCCTTTTTTTATAAAAAAAAACGAGTCTTCTGGGGCCTCGGTAGCTTAGCGGTCAAAGCATTGAACCGGTTATCCAAAGGTCGTGCTTTCGATTCCCCCTCGAGCTTTCTAAGGGTGGTTGATTTTTTATAGTAAAATTTTACATTGTAAACGATTTTATTTTTGTATCTATTTTTTGGCACTGCGAGCTGCTTGTCTTCTACTGAGAGTGTATTGTGTCGATAGCAAGATGGAGTGATAAGTGACTTAGGAAACAGTGGTAAGAGTGTAGATCGCAAAAAACGACAAAGAAAGAGGTTACATAGCTTCAGTTCAGTTTATCCCTGATCATGGCGCATACAAATGTGGGAGCAGGAATCATCAACTTCCCTCTATGAAGAGTAAAGCGAGCGTTTGGTTGACGTGCTGGGGGGACGCGGCTTGTACCACAGGCTGATAAGACCAGGCTGGCCCACATCGGTGGTAAGGTGAACACAACATACCATTCGCGGCGAGCTTAATATACGTCATCGCTGACTGATCGAGAACATAGTGGAGCAAGCGGCGAGCGGCTTGGCTCTATGACTATACGAACTCTCGCATCGAACATGTTACGTTACGGCAAAATGGTCCGGTCAGTTTCCACCATTACCATGTTTTTTTTTACCTTTCTGTTTTCGATATTTCGGCAAAGTTACATTGCGTGCGCCGTAATCACGAATAATGTCGTTCACGTTCTGATACTGCGAACACAGTAGTAAGAGTACCTACCAAGAAAGAGGTCAGATCGTTTTATCTCCTTTTAAATATCTACCCGCATCAGCTTTAGTTTATCCGTGATCATGGCGCATACAAATGTCGAAGTAGGAATCATCAATTTCCCTCTATGAAGAGTGGCGAGCTTGATACGTCATCGCTGACTGACCGAGAACATGGTGGGTAGAGCAAGCGGCGAGCGGCTCGGCTCTCTGACTATACGAATGCTTGCATCGAATATGTTACATTACGGCAAAATTTTCCGGTCAGTCTTCACCATTTCCATGTTTTATTACTTTTGAGATTCCGATTTTTCGGTACCGAATATAGTTACATCAAAATATCAGCTTCCACCTTTACCATGTTTTGTTACCACATTTCAACAAAAGTATACATTTTTTATTAGACACTCATGCACAGCTCCTTTTCAAGACGCAGTATCTTTACCACATCAACTCTTTCCCAGGCGGGCGCGATGCGTTGGCTAATGCGGTCGGGCGACGCGGACCGCATCGCCACATTCGCAGCGGCGACCCGCGACCGCGCCGCTCAACTGATGGCGGCGGACTACTTGCGGCGGCACGCGGACTGGCGCGCGCGGCCCGACCTCACGCGGCACGTGCTGCACTTCTATACGCGCGCGAAGGCCTATGGCAAGCTGGCTGCCTTCTACGCTGAGTGCGCGAAGGTGGAGGTGGACGAGTACGATGTAAGTGAGTTTTATAGCAGGCGGGTGAGATGCGTTCTTGTTTTTTTGTTAGAACCTTCTAACATATTACCGCTATTCTGTTGACGCCTGTCAAACAAGTAGGCGAGATACATGACGGCAAAGTAGACATCGCCGCCAATGGACATCTGCAGCATGTGGGGAGCTGCCTATGCGTCTACTTTGAGAGTTCTATTGATAAGCTGCGGTCGGTTGACACGGATCCTATAGCCACCTTAGCAATAGCGATCGCGCCGCTCAGCTGATGGCGGCAGACTACCAGTAGCGGCACGTGGACTGGCGCGCGTGTCTCGACTTCACGCGGCACGTACTGCACTTCACACGCGTGCGAAGGCGTATGGCAAGCTGGCGGTCTTCTACGCTGAGTGCGCGAAGGTGGAGGTGGACGAGTACGATGTAAGTGACTTAAAAATATAGCAGGCGGGTGCGATGCGTTCTTGTTTTGTTTTGTTAGAAGGCGTCAAACAAGTAGGCGAGATACATGACGGCAGTGTAGACATCGCCGCCAATGGACATCTACAGCATGTGGGGAGCTGCCTATGCGTCTACTTTGAGAGTTCTATTGATAAGCTGCGGTCGGTTGACACAGATCCTATAGCCACCTTAGCTTCTACGCTGAGTACGCGAAGGTGGAGGTGGACGAGTATGATGTAAGTGATTTATATAGCAGGCGGGTGCGATGCGTTCTTGTTTTCTTTTGTTAGAAGGCGTCTAACAAGTAGGCGAGATACATGACGGCAAAGTAGACATGACGGCAAAGTAGACATGACCGCCAATGGACATCTTCAGCATGTGGGGAGCTGCCTATGCGTCTACTTTGAGAGTTCTATTGATAAGCTGCGGTCGGTTGACACGGATCCTATAGCCACCTTAGCAATAGCGATCGCGCCGCTCAGCTGATGGCGGCAGAGTACCTGCTGCGGCGGCGCACGTGGACTGGCGCGCGTGTCCCGACCTCACGCGACACGTACTGCACTTCACACGCGTGCGAAGGCGTATGGCAAGCTGGCGGCCTACTACGCTGAGTGCGCGAAGGTGGAGGTGAACAGGTACGATGTAAGTGACTTCTATAGAAGCCGGGTGCGACGCGTACTTATTTTAGGTGTGATGCGTTGTTTTAGTTAGAATGACGGCAAACGAGCGGGCGAGCTGAATGTTGAAAAGTTGACGCTCATGGACATGTATACAGCATCCGGGAGCTGGCTATGCGTCTACTTTTAAAGTTCTATTGATATGCTCCGCTCAGGTGACGCGGATCGCATCGCCACCATAGCATTAGCCAACCGCGACCGCGTCGCCCAGCTGATTGTATCAAACACATCAAATGTCTTTTGTCATCAAAAAAAATCTCTTGACGCGTTGCGGTTTCTTGGTTATCCTTCTGATACCTACCTACTATAGATTGCTTATTTCATATATACCAACATATAAAGTATTTTCCTTTTTTTCTTATTATTATTATAATCATATAAAATTTTACTATTTTTTGTTTCAGAACTACGAGAAAGCTTTAGAAGCGCTCAAAGAAGCGGCGCGATGCCTTGCCAAGACTTCGGATTCTGAATCCGGTAAGTAGAACTCTAGATAAGTATGAGTTTATATAGGTTATTTGACTTTAATTGTATAAGAAAAACTAAAGTCCCAAACCAAATACCTTTGCAGGAGCGCAGACGATGGCCTTGCAAGAACAGAGCACGCTAGTTAAACGTTTTATAGACGTAAAGAAAACATTTGAAGCAGGAGAAGTTAATACAGGTGAGTCAGGTCACACCGTAGCTCCAATGTCGTCCGTATAAGAGGTATATTGCTATTTGCTGATCCCGTGGTTTGTCCCTACACTAATCGCCTTTACGATCTTTTGATGAGACCACCGGCACCTTAAACCCAGAGGTCCTGGGTTCAATTCCCAGGGAGGGTTACCTACATATAATTACCTACTCGGTTTGGTTGTTGGTAAAGTTAAATATACGATTTATTATTATTTTGCGACAGACCAAATCCCATATCCGATTCTCAAAGCACAACAGCCGCACTGCGCATGCGCAGGTGCCATTTATTCCTGAAAGGAATTGCTTTTGACTACCTATAGCCACCCAACGTAAGCGGCGAGAAACTTAGGCTCTTTAAGCCATAGTGATCGAACATCCTTGAAGTTTTCTAGAGGGGATGACAAAACGCAACCGTGTACCTCCCCTACTAGGTTCTTCGAGGCTTTCGTATCATATATTTAATGCTATTCTACCTCAAGGTGTCACGAGTGGCCAGCAATTGCTCCGTGCGGTGAGCGGACGCCCGGGGCTGATTACAGAAGAGAAGGTCCTCAAGCTAATACTGCAGTACGCACCCGACCACCCGGATGCCTTACGTACGTTTTACTTCCTACTACTTAAAGGTTATTTTATACAGAAGAGGCCATATATCACCAGTAGGTATAAAATCTGCCGCTCTTTAGTCTTAACGTGCAACCATGAAAAATAAATTGACAAGGAACAAAAGTGCTTATCTATTATTGGACTCACATTAGGCCCTAAAATAATTATTACTCTGAGTAAATGTTATACTGTAGGAGCTCAACCTGTGTGGTGCCGGGATAAAGAATTGCACCACCCCATCTCTTCCCGTGGGCGTCGTAAAAGCCGACTAAGGGACCATTCCAGAGGATGGGCAGCAGCATCTCTCTGAGGTTACCCTCAACCTACTGCGATCGCCAACCCGCCTGCCAAGCGTGGCGATTACGGCAAATAGATCATATGCACACCAGCAAAAACCGGCCCCTAGTCCTCGGCGGCCCCGCTCGCCCTAGCTACGGTAGCGGCGACGGGGCAGGAGGTGCTAAGAATCTCCGGCAGAGACCTGGCTACCGCCAACAACGAACTCAGGCCAGGGCAACATTTAGGCTAAGCGTATGCTGAGACGCAGGTGACGCAGCACAGCGCAGTGCAGATTTTGCGGGGCAGGGCAGTTGGGGCGGACATTGGCTGCGAACGCATGCTGCGACGCAGGTAAGTGACAGTGAGTTGTCAGATGTCAATGTCAGAGTCTGATAATATGAGTTGTTGCTTGCAAAACTGTAAGTGATTATCTGAAAAAAACGTTCTACTAATGGATAATTTGTACTATCGAGAGAGTTCTGTTAATTGTTCTGTCATTATTACAAAATTATAATAAAATGGTACAAAAACATGTGTGGACACGCACGCGTCGCGCAGAAATCTGTGCCGGCACTACAACGAGGCGCAGGGCAGGGCAGACACATGTTTACGTCGCACGTGCCTGCGCCGCAGCGTACGCAGCTCTCGGCACAACCATGTACTACAAAATCTGCGCTGCTCTGCGCTGCGCTGTGCTGCGTCACCTGCGTCTCAGCATACGCTTACCGTGCGCTGCTTATGGTGACGCTAGAGGGCGCGACACGGTAAACATCGGCTCTGTGTTAAAAAAATCAAAAAATATATAAAAAGTGATTTTCTAAGTAAGAAAGTAAAAAATTGTAATAGAAGACATCATAAACATTCAGTGATATTGTTATCTAGCCGCAATTTTTCAAAAAACAAGTGTAAATTGCTGACGAACAAGACAACAAAAATACTAGAAAAACACTATAAACGTTATTATAAAAAGTTATCGTCATCTAAAATAGTGAATTGGTGAACAAATTACACAAAGTGAAGTGGTTTTTATCACAAGTTAACGTAAAATATTTATAAAACAAGAACGGTTGAAATCTTTGTCATCAATTTGAATAAATGGACTTTGACCCCAATAGCAGACAGACCCAATCCGCATTATTGAAGCTTCTTACATACGCTAATTTCGACGTACCGCCAAAAGAATAGCATAGCCTAGTCGCATAGAACTCAGACTACATCATACATCAAGTCAGAATCTCGGGTTCAAATCCTGCATTGCACCTAATCGAAAATAATTGTAATTTATTAACGCAAAAAAAAAAAAAAAATATTTTTTTTTGTTTATAAAATAAAGGGAAGGGGAAAAAACGTCTAAAAGAATGGCTCTCAACTGCAATAAATGTAACAAAGAAATCACAAACAGAGAATATTTAAAATGTAAAATTTGCGAGAAATATTACCATTTTGACTGCACTGAGGTTTCACAACGAAGATTTTACTTAATGACACCGGAAAACAAAACATCCTATAAATGCTGTCCATGTGCAATGGAGCCCAATGAAAATGTTACTCAGCGAAAGAAATATCAAGCAAATATTTCCACCCACAACTCATTTGAAGCGCTCTCTGACAATGATTTAGAATCCTGTGCGGAGTACTCATCTTTAACGTCAACGCCATCTAGAAATTTGAATAGAAGTTGCTCAGATTTTCGTCTAGGTGATAGCCATAGAATTGAGCAATTGCAAGAAAAGAATAAAAAGCTAACGGAAAACCTAGAAATAGCTGAAGCTGAGATCGAAAACTTACTAACAGAAAATCAAGTATTTAAGAAGAAAATTGCAGAATATGAGTTAAAAATTAAAAAGCTTACACATATATCAATCAGGAATCAGCGAGAAAACTTAACAAAAACAAAGCTGATTTTTTCTCAATTCGAAGAAAATAAACAATCCGAAAATATTATATTAGCGCCATCTACCCAATCAAGCGAGTACCACAGGCCACCACTCTCAAGTCGGCAAGAAAACTCAAGCGCATCAAATGCCGAGAACTGCGAGTCGTTTATTTCAAACATTTTCGAAATAGAGGGCACTACTGATCATGAGCAAAAATTAACTAAACAAATTTATAACTTAGAGGAATATCATCAGAAATCGCTAAAGCAAGGGAAGGCAAATGGAATGACTCATATAAAACATTTGCCCAAATTATGTCCGGCGCTTCGAGCTCAGAAATATTGGCCTATTGTGATCACTTAGTTAGTAAAATTACAAAAGATGATATTGTAATTTTAGGTATTGGTAGTCATGATAAAGATATTCATATATTGCACTCAAACATTTGTATAGCTTTGAATAAATTAAGAAATGTTTCTGTATTTATAGTACCAATTAATCATAATTATTATTTAAATGAAAAATCTTTAAATTATAACATAAAAATATGGACAAAACACTTTAAAAATTGTACATTTATCGAAACAAATTATTATTACCAGCATACTAAGAACTACTTACAGTACATAACATATAAAATTAATCTATGCATAGATTCTAAGGAATATAAAAATGCTTTTTTGTGTTTTGAAGCTATTAAAAAACATATTAAAAAAAACAAAGTTAGACTCAAAAAATTTAGCAAAATATAACAATAAACACATCAGTCCAAAAAAGGGTACAATACCCTTTTACTTTGCTAAATTACAAAAAAATCAGTTAAATAAAACATTGAACTCACCAGAATTACAAGATCCGAAGGACTCATTTTTTCGAGTCAGACACTAAAAAGTTTTTTACAGTTATGCACCAGAATATACACGGCTTGTTATCAAAAAAGGAGTCCCTTGAACTTACTCTCAGAGACTTAAGACAAAATAAGTTACATAAACTTACCCCTGATGTTTTATGTTTTACAGAAACATTTGTAAAACTTGGTGATGAAAAAAACATACATATAAATGGCTATGACTTGGCCGCTTCTTACTCAAGGCCAAATAAAAGAGGGGGAGCTTGTATACTGATAAGAAAAGGTCTCGATTTTAAAAGTATTTCATGTTTTAACGACCTAACAATGACATTCCATTTTGAATTTTGTATTGGAAATTTAACCACAAATAATATTATCATTATATGCATATATAGAATTCCTTCTAAATTAAAAAGACATGTCGATTATTTTTTCCATAAAATTGACCTTTTATTATTTAAATGTCTGAATAAATATCCGAAAAAACAAATAATCTTGGCGGGAGATTTAAATATAAATATATGTGAATCAAATCAAACTACCTTAAAACTACATGACATTCTAAAAAAATACAATTTAAATTTACACATTACTATACCAACACGGGGTAACTCCTGTCTTGATGTCATAATTAGTAATGTGCCTCATGCGACAGGATCAGTATTGCCATTATGGCTATCAGACCATGATACCGCGCAGATATTAAAATTTCAGGTCGATTTCAAAAAGGAACTCCCAAAATCTATTTATATTTACAAACGTTGCTACTCTGAAGAAAATATAAGTAAATTCAAGAAACATTTAAGCAGCCTTTCTTTTTCAGATGTTTATGAGCAGACAAATTTTAACAAGGCATTTGTAACTTTTTATGAGATTTTTTGTCTACTTTACGTTCTTTGTTTCCCTATAATAAGACTTAAAGTAACAAATTCAAATAAGCTGCCATGGGTTACTAAAGGGCTTCATAAAAGTTGTAATACAAAACGCGTCCTACGCTATAAATATTACTCAACCAAAAAATCATCTGATAAAGCTAAATATTCAAAATTTAATAAATTATTTAAAAAATGCATAAATAATTCTAAAAGAATTACCAACAGACAAATTATACAAAACAGTAAAAATAAATGCAGAGCAACGTGGACTGTTATTAAATCTGAACAAACAAGGTTTAACTCCTTAAACCATATTAATAAAATAGTACTAGACAATGGCATTGAAATTACTAGTCCTACAAAAATTGCATCTGCTATGAATGATCACTTTATTGACGTGTCTAGGCAAAATACAAATATTATAAATCGTCTTCCGGCTTCTGTAACGCCATTAAGAAATTCGATATTTCTTACCCCAATTAATGAGAATGATACCAGGAAAATTATAATGTCATTGAATAATACACCAGCAGAAGGATGTGACTCTATTTGCACTAAAGTTGTAAAATCATGTGTAAATCAGGTAATACAAGTACTTACCTTTCTGATTAATTTGTCAATGGAATCAGGTACATTTCCAGAAAAGTTAAAAATTTCTAAAGTTATACCTTTGCACAAGAAGGGAAACAAGGATGAAGCCGGTAACTACCGGCCTATTACATTAATTTCTGTATTCTCTAAAATTTTTGAAAAGATGATGCATGGACAATTGTCATCCTTTTTTAATTCGTTTAAAGTAATAAGCCCAAATCAGTATGGTTTCCAAAAAAAAAAATCTACATCCCATGCAACATTTTTTTTTAGTAGAGGAAATATTGCAAAACTTCAACAAAGGTCACTATACATCAGTGTTGTTCCTGGATTTGTCAAAAGCATTTGACTACGTGTGACATGACCGACTTCTGGCGAAATTAGAACGCATCGGAATTCGGGGACTGGCTTTGGATTGGATAAAGTCATATCTACAAGATCGTGTTCAGTGCGTAGAAATACAGCAGTTAAACTCAAAACACACTGCAGAAGTCCACAAGTCTGAGTTTATGAGAAATTGCTCTGGAGTTCCGCAAGGTAGTGTTCTTGGACCTCTCTTATTCTTGCTCTATGTAAATGACTTGCCTAGTATTACAAAGTAAAATGATCTTGTTTGCTGATGATGCTTCAGTTATAGTGACATCTGACAAAAATAGTTCATTGGAGCAACATCAAATTGATATTACAAACACACTGACATCCGTAATTAAATGGCTATCTGAAAACAATTTACAAATTAATTTGAATAAAACAAAACTAATGAATTTTAATAATTTTAAAGATAAAATAGTTGACATTAAATTTAATAATCAAATAATACGACATGAAAATAATATTTTATTCTTAGGTTTAATTATAGAGCCGTGTTTAAATTGGAAAGGACAAATAGATATACTTTGCAATAAAATAAATGGGTTTTCATTTGCACTATACAAACTTGCTAAAATAGCTAGTAAAGCTACAGCCATAACAGCCTATTTTGCTTATGTTGAATCATTACTAAGATACGGACTCTTACTATGGGGAAATGGCTCCGACATAAAAAGAGTGTTTGTATGTCAAAAAAGATGTATACGTGCAATATGTAATATTGCCCCGGATGTCTCCTGTAGATCATACTTCAAGGAACTGAATATATTACCTTTAACTTGTCTGTATGTTCTGGAAACAGGTATATTTGTGAAACGGCATCACCATTTGTATACAGTAGCAAAGGATCTTACAGGTAGAAGTTTAAGACATCCTAATAAAATAAAAAAGGATATACTCCCGAAAACTAAACGTTTTCAATCTAATGCACCAGATATGGCTATTAAAATTTACAATAAACTACCGGATCAAATAAAACAGCGTCCCTTTAATAGCTTCAAGATATCGCTTCGTAAGTTTCTAATGGAAAACACTTTTTATAGCATAGATGAATTTTTTAAATATGGAAAATGAAGTATAATAAATAGGTACCTTAAATTTTTTTTATTTTTTGCATGCTATTCATAAATGGCTAAATAGGTTAAGGACATTTAAAATAAGTTTGTAACATCATTTATAAACCCCTATTTAATGCAAATAAATATTTTGAATTTTGAATTTTGAAGAATTATGAACTGTAGGAAGAATTGAGCAAGATACGGTAGGACATAGTTGGATTATCTGAAGTCCGAAGAGAGGGGGAGGACTCGATAATCCTTAAGTCTGGTAACTTGCTCTATTTCCAGGAGGGCGAACAACTGTCCCAAGGAGGTGTCGGGTTCATCGTCCACAAGTCTCTCGTGAACAACGTTGTCGAGACCGGGAGTTTGTTGCCTAGGGTAGCGTACCTTATACTCATGAATAACCAGACGGTATTCGTTGAAGGTCATACAGGTTTATGCTCGTACTACGACACACCCTGACGATGAGGTGGAGGCTACATATGAGGACATCTCTAAAGCCATACAAGCCTCTAAAACTCATTACACCGTTGTCATGGGAGATTTTAACGCAAAACTAGGCAAACAAAGCGGCGATGAGATGAGAGTGGTACGATTTGGGGTTGGTAATCGGAACTCCCGAGGCCAACTGCTGGCGGACTTTCTGTAAAAGGAGGGACTTTTTATGATGAATTCCTCTTTCAGGAAGGCTGAACAGAACGGCTCGTTTTTTGTTGCACCATCGGGAATCATTCAGGTCCACCTGCGGTGCAACAAAAAACGAGATTGACTTTATTATGTCGACGAGGAAGCAATTCAAGGAGGAATTCAATGATGTCACTATTGTGTGTGATCAATGCGTTTAAAACTGGCAACGATCACCGGTTGGTAAGAGGCACATTGAATATCAACGTTAAGTTGGAAAGACGTCGATTGGTCAACGCTCCGTCCTACACGAAAACAAAAAGTTCTCAGACCATACCCTAAAACTAATGGAAGAGCGGCGTGCAATGGTTCTGCTTACCTCAGGTGATGCGTCTCAGTTGCGGTGGTTAAATAGGCAGATCTCGAAGGACACGCGCCGATATAATACTAACCGTATTAAAGAGGCCATTGAGCGGAACAAAGGCTCAAAGGTGTTCGCAAGAGATCTGGGTATTGGGCAGTGCCAACTGACGACGCTGAAAACCGATGACGGCAGAACTGTCACGATGGTCAGGTCCGATGTTACGGCCATTACGGGAGAGGTCGAAAAGTTCTATGGAAAGCTTTACACATCCACACGGCCACCTGTACAATGCTTAGCTAAAGACCATAGCTAAAATAACCCGGCGCTATATCGGTATACCGAAGACATCCGGGACATCACCGTGTACGAGATTATTATGGCTCTCAAACAGCCCAAAAACGGCAGGGCACCAGGTGCTGAGGGAATTACGGCCGAGCTTCTGAAAGCAGGCGGAAGACTCGTAGCTCTTCAGAAGCTATTTAATTCCGTCGTGCTAGAGGGTAGAACGCCAGAGACGTGGCACGAAGGTATGGTGGTACTGTTCTTCAAAAAGGGCGACAAAACCCTGCTGAAGAACAACAGGCCCATCTTACTTCTAAGCCACGTCTACAAGCTGTTTTCGAGAGTCATAACGAATCGTCTCGCACGCAGGTTTGATGACTTCCAACCTATCGAACAAGCCGGTTTCCGAAAAAGCTTCAGCACCATAGACCACATACATACGCTGCGGCAGGTTATACAGAAGACCGAAGAGTATACAGCCTCTTTGCTTAGCGTTTGTGGACTATAAAAGAGCCTTCGATTCGATTGAAACATGGGCCGTGCTACAGTCTCTCCAGCGATGCCAAATTGACTACCGGTACATCGAAGTGTTGAAGTGTTTGTATGAAAGCGCCACTATGTCAGTCCGTCTCCAAGACCAGAGCTCGAAACCTACCCAAGTAGCATTGGGGGTTCTATAGCGGTTGACTTACGGTACACATTTATTCTTTAAGCTGTCTATGTGAGCTGCACAAGGGCTGTATAGCATGCTATACAGCCCTTGTACCACCCATTTGGGCACAAATTTTTCAGCTTTGAGTGTACAAAAGGTTCACGGTAGCAGTATAGTAGATCTTTAATGGTAGTTTAAAGAGAGAACTGTGGTCTTAAAGCTGTTGAACGGCACTATATTAGATTCCGTGTGGTTATTTATACAGACAAGTGAGTTATAATAAGTAACAAGTGAACAATTATACAGCCGATTATCCAAAACCCAAACCACAAGTGTACCTAAAACCAACTATTAGGCCGCTTTTTCCTCAAATAATCACTTTGGTACCACATTTTTTAATAAATATTAATTTGTGATAACTTACGGCCATGGCCATCGTCGAATCGTGTCTAACAGCCATTTTGATGTGATTTATTGTTACTGGTAGTACACTGTGTTTATATATGATATTGTGTTAATATTACGGGGTAACGTAAATTTATTGTAAAGTACATACATATTTATAGTTAAAATTTTCACGCGCCTCGGCTATATGCCTTTTTATCAAATAAATATATCGAAATAAGCAGATACAAACAAAGCAATATTTAATATTTTTGTTTTATTAGCATTTAAATCGTTGTATGGTTTTGTATTTAAACATCAACCATAAAATTAATAACGAAAACTCCGTGTTAAGTGACAAAATCATAAATTAATATAGAAATATTATAGGTTATTAAAAGTGAAAATGGTGGTCATTGTCTCCATCTACAGTGAACCATTATAACTCAAAATTAGTGTTGTGACCTCTTTAAAGTTTCACGCGTGTACCATTATAATGACGTCAGCTCTAGAAAGGTTCACATGTGTACCAATAGAGGATAACAGTGTGGTCCTCGTGAACAAATAAACTGCTATCAGTGCTACTAGATATCAATAGTGGTGCGTGTAAATACCTTTCATGTACATGTGAACTCATTAAACGCTTCTTTTACAGAATAATTTATTAGCTGATTAATATATCACAAACTAGACCTGCTAACACTAACAACTGAATAGCGCTTCATAAAAGGTTATATATAACAGCTTTGGGCTGCAATAATGTTCACATGTGTTATATTATAATGCCAGCAATCTAACACCGTATATATTTAACCTCTGAACAGCCTATGCCGAATTTTACTTCTCTTAAATCGCTCTTGTTCAGCTTTGAAAATGAAAGCTGGCTAGAAGAGTAATGTTATCCTGACAAAACGCCAATAGTTACATAATAGGCCACATTTACACCCCTATACATGCCTTACACAGGTATAGGTGGACATGTTCACTTTATTGCAGCCGATGAACCAACTGTGACCACTGTAAATGCTAAGAGATCGCCAGTGAAATAAATGTGGCCTTTTAAAGAGAATAAAATGCTACTTGGGTACCCAGTTGCAGCGAGGAGTGAGACAGGGAGATGTGATATCTCCGAAACTGTTCACTGCTGCCCTGGAAGATGTTTTCAAGCTTCTGGACTGGAAAGGACTCGGCATCAACGTCAACGGCTTATACATCACTCACCTTCGATTTGCTGACGATATAGTGGTCATGGCTGAGACCCAGGAAGACCTCGGCACAATGCTCGGTGATCTCAACAGTCTCTCAACAAGTGGGTCTTAAAATGAACATGGAGAAGACAAAAGTTATGTCGAACTCAAATGTCGTACCCACTCCTCTGAAGGTTGGGGACTCTGCCCTTGAAGTTGTGGACGATTATGTTTACCTGGGACAAACGGTCCAGCTAGGCAGATCCAACTTCAGCAAAGAGGTCAATCGTCGAATCCAATTAGGCTGGGCAGCGTTCGGTAAGCTACGAAATATCTTTTCGTCCAATATACCGCAGTGTCTCAAGACAAAAGTCTTTGACCAGTGTGTGTTGCCAGTGATGACATACGGGACTGAGTCGTGGTCGCTCACTATGAACCTTATCAGAAGGCTCAAGGTCACTCAAAGAGCAATGGAAAGGGCTATGCTCGGGATTTTTCTGCGTGATCGAATCAGAAATGAGGAGATCCGCAGAAGAACAAAGGTAACCGACATAGCCCGAAGAGTTGCTGAGCTCAAGTGGCAGAGGGCAGGGACACATTGCTCGCAGGACTGATGGCCGCTGGGGCGGAATAGTCCTTGAGTGGCGACCGCGTACCGGAAGGCGCAGTGTAGGCAGGCCTCCAAAAAGGTGGACCGACGATCTGGTGAAGGTCGCGGGAAGCCGCTGGATGCGAGCAGCACAAAACCGGTCGTTGTGGAGATCCTTGGGGGAAGCCTTTGTCCAGCAGTCGACGTCTTTTGGCTGACATGAAGTATTTTTTTAAACAATTTTTTTAATTTTATTTAATCTTACTATACTTATGGGTGGTACAGAGTTCTAGAATGTGTAGAAAGTATTTTAAAAACTTTATTCTACTGAAGTTAAGCAATTTAAAGTCCACCATGGAAAATTTCAAGTTCAGGCCTTTGTATTTTTTATTATTATTATTATATCAGCCATAGCTGTCCCACTTTTGGGCAAAGGCCTCCCCACACAATTTTCACAGCTTCCGGTCCCCTACAACATCACGCCATTCCTTCATGAACCCATCGCGGTCAATACTTTTCATAAGCATTGAAAATTAAATTAAAATGGTTTGAAATGTTTAATATAAATAATTGTTTCAATATATTCCTTGATTTACAGGGTTCGATCAACAGCTCCAACTATTACAGAGGTCATCTGAAGACGACAACCAGACAACTGAGTCTCCAGATCAAAGCATTGAAGAAGTGATTTAAATACTTATGATTTATTGTATAGAATAAGTAAACAATGTGATAAATGTTATCATTCCGTCCGTATGCATAGTATTAAATATAAGGATATAAGAAATGGCAAATCATTTTATTTCATTAGCCTTTGTCTTTAAACATCGTTATTTCTAAACATGGATAAGAAATAATAATACTAACAATAATAATTTAAGGCAAAAGGAAATTCGAACGATGACGGGATTCTCAAGTCACAAACTTAGGTCACAACCATGAAGCTGTATGGTCACAACACAACCCCTTTTAAGCTATGAACACAGAACTGTGGATAAGAACTTCTTTGTTTGATTTGAAAGTATATTACTGTTTATTACGTGGCCCCTTTGGTTATTACGTGGTTATTACCTTCTACTTATTATCTACGCGATATCATTGTCATTCATAAACGTGCATGAGTATTATTGGCAAAAGCAAAACAAAAAAGTTTAATGTCCGCGTGAGATCTTAGTATGAAGTCCCACATTTTCCTTTTATCATTATGCCATCAAATAAAAAAAAATAACTAAATAGTAGGTTTTATGGGTTAAATCCCTTTGCTTTCTCAAGCCGTAAAAAAAAAAGAAAACTACAAAATAAAATCAGCTGATTCCGTAATACAGCAAAGAGGTTATTTTACGTACCTACAATGTTTTCAATGTTGAAATTATGAATTTTGATTTTTGAGAAATAATAATGGGTAGCATAGTAAACTGCCATTCAATTTTCAGAAATTACAATGCATTTAACAAAATTATTTATTTACACAGGTAAAATCTTATAGTATTATTAGTAGTATTCATTAATTAGAACAAAATTTCCACATAAAATAAGCAATGTCAGTTAAAAATATTTTTTTCTAGATCAATTAAATGCCGTATGAGTAGTACTGACTCAGGCCAACTGATTGACAAGGAGAAAATCAGGAATTTTAGCATAGTAGCACATGTTGACCATGGCAAGAGTACCTTGGCAGATAGACTACTTGAACTTACTGGAGTTATAAAGCCGGGAACTGAGCAAGCTCAAATACTAGATCAATTACAAGTAAACAACATTCGATTTATTATCAAAATAAAACAATTAAAAGTTTTATCAAAAAATTTATAATTTTTATATTTTATAATTTTCATTATTTTTTATTTAAGGTGGAAAGAGAAAGAGGCATCACTGTCAAAGCTGTTACAGCATCACTAAATTACACATACGAAAATGAAACATATTTACTGAACTTAATAGACACACCGGGTCACGTAGACTTCTCTAATGAGGTAATAACTCTGTTAAATGTGAATACTTGGGCACTTTGTTATTCTTAGACAGAATCTGAATTTAAAAAATAACTAGTGTAATATAAAGTAGAGTACAGGCACCAGTTGTTTCAACTGCCTGCCTGATAATTAATAATAATAACAAGAATAATAAAATGCAATGGAGTTTTTTATCTATCAATTTAATTACATTTTTTTTGTTATGAGCAAATTTAGTGACCAAATAATTAATTATTTTAGGTAGTCCGCAGTGTGACAGCCTGCCAAGGTGTGATAATGTTAGTAGACGCCAATGAAGGGGTGCAAGCCCAAACAGTAGCAGTACATTCCTTAGCCAAAAGAAATAACTTAACCATAATACCCACCCTAAACAAAGTAGACTTACCCAGGGCCAATCCTGACAGAGTGAAAGCCCAATTACACTCACTATTTGGTATTAAAAAAGAAACTGTCATGAGTATATCTGCAAAAAAAGGTTGGGGAGTTAAAGAGTTATTAGAAGCAGTTATAAAGAGGATTCCCTCTCCGCCTGTGGACCCTGATGGCCATTTCAGAGCACATATTATTGACACATGGCATGATAAGTATAGGGGGGTATTATGTTTAGCTTATATACATTCAGGCAAGATACAAGTTGGGCAGCCAGTCAGGTGGAGGTCAGAATCTAAACAACAAATTGTTAAACATTTGGCACTTTTAAGACCGAAAGAGGAACCTGTAGCAGAAGCAACCGCAGGCCAAGTTGTCATGGTAGGTGAGTGTTGAATTTAACTTTATAAAATGAATAAATTGACATGTATAAACAATTACTTTGTATGCCGCAACGGGGAAGTACCTAATTATCCTTTATCTCACTTGATGACAAGTGGACAAAAGGCCATTTCATCTAGATCTCTCAACTACTGTACTGGTAATAGGTATGTTCCATTTAACAGTCTGAACACAAAAATTCTTACATTGTTATTAGAACAACAGACTTAGTTATGATAGTGATCACTAGCAAGTTAGACTTAAACTATACCACTTACTAAACCAATTACAATAACACATAAACCTATTTGCAAGCAAACCTGGAACTTTTAGTATGATGCAGATGCTCTAACTACTAGATCATATAGTCGGTATTTTATTTAATTGTATGTTGTTAACATTTCAGGTTGTGGTACTAAAGGTGGCGGCAGTGTTGGTGACCAGCTGCTGTCTATGGAGTTTCCAGTAAAGGAAGAAGATCTGAGCAATGTTCAGATAAAGCATATGGTGTATGCTGGCATCTTTCCTTCCGATCAATCCCAACATTTGCTCCTCAGCGATGCTATCAAGAAGCTAGCTCTTAACGACTCTGCTGTGTCTGTTAACCCTGATTCTAGGTAATCTTAATTTAAAAAATAAGTTCATGTAAGTCTTGTCCATCATCTCTTTGCAACCATTATCATTTACAGTTTGGACAAGCATATGTCATATATTCCTATTTACAGTTTGGACAAGCATATGTCATAGCTATCTCAGTTACTCTGACAAAAATAATGCTTGTTTGTCAAATCTCATCCTAGCCATATAGTGCACCTGTAGTATAGTATGCCATTGTGTCATTCATGTCACATATCAAGTTACTCCATTTCAGTCATTTCTCTTGCTTACGTCGAATGTGAATAAATGGATTATTTGCGATAGATAGGGACTGAACATGGATAGCTTGAATTGTGGTACTCTACAAGCGTGTTCTGCTGTTTCTGTTAAATAAAAATAAAAAGAGTTCATTTCACAAATAGTAAATAAGTTATATGGAATTACGCATGATAAGGAGCACCTTTATATAATACAAGCACTTTACTCGCGATTTCGTTTGCATGGATATGAAATTTTAAAAATAAACTGTTTTCAAATAAAATATAGCCTATATACCTGCAAGGAATGTAGCATTCTATCCGTGAAAGAATTTTGGGAATTGGACCTACTGGTCCCACTACTAGAACTACTGTTTAGAGATTAGCCTCCAACAAACAAACAAACTTTACCTCTTTATTAATATATAGTATAGATGTGTTGCTATGTCGTTATGCTACGTGTGTTCGCGTAACATAAATTGTTTTTTCTGTAACAGTCCAGCGCTCGGGCAAGGATGGCGGATCGGTTTTCTCGGCCTATTGCATTTAGACGTGTTCACTCAAAGGCTACTGCAAGAATACAAAGCTGAAGCCATATTGACTGCACCTTCTGTCCCATATAAAGTTAAGTAAGTATATTATCTGGAGAACAACTGAAGATACTGTTAAGCACTGCACTCCACCACCCAACTAACCACAACTGAGGGAAAGGGGTGTTTATTGGAACGCTTAATTCTTTCAAGCCATAATTGTCACTGGCATGCAAACTATACTTCTATTTTTACAAGCTTTTATTTAATTTGCAATGTATGTCTGTTCGGGTGAAATCTTGCAACTCAATTTTGATGATGATATCTTCAACCGATTGAGCTGAAATTTTGTATACACGTTCAGTTTGGATGACAATGTATGCTTAACTATGTGACGTCATTCTAAATCCAAGATGGCGGACTAATTATTTTAATGCATTCCTACAATATGGGTATCAAATGAAATGGCTTATTACGTAAATACGAGTACTTAAGTCTCGCGACAACCTTTTATATCATATAAATTGTGTAATGATGACGTTACTAGAAGTTGATAGTAAAAGTTTTATTTTTATTTTTAGCGCATTTAAATAAAAGCTTGTTTTTTAAAAAGGTTGTACTTTTAGTTTTTTTTTCACAAAATTTTACTTCTAAATTGTTCGTTTAAAGCGTTGGCCAATGGGGTTCGGCCGAAAATTATTAGTAAATATTATTTTCGGCGGGTCAATCGGCATCCGATGGCACGATAAAAGGAGCCGCGATCCTCAGCAGTTAAGAAACGATTGAGAAGAGAAAAGTATATCATAAATGCTATACCTACTTTAATATTTGAAATAAAATAAAAACCAAGTATAAAAAAGCGTAGTTTTCAATTTAGATGCAATAAAAACATTTATTTTATGTACCTATTGTTTTTATTATACAACATTATCATGTTGCAGAGTTAAAGGTGCTAAACTGATCAAGCAATACAAAGGAGAAGAGGTACTTATCACCAATCCTCTACAACTGCCAGACGCTAATAACATAACTGAATATTACGAACCATTAGTAATAGGTAAGTTAGTGAAACAGTTTTCTCTTAAATTTATTTTTGTTATTTATTCTTAAGATTTAAATCTAGTAGCCAATGATTGTATAAAATACTAACAATTTTCCCCCATACTTTGTCTACGTCGATTTCACAAAAATCATTTCGAAAAGTTTTTTTCTATCATAATAAAGTACTTATAGTTTATATGTTACCCACAAGGTATATCGTTCTATCAGTGAAATAATTTTTGAAATTGGACCAGTAGTTATAAACGTTACATACATAACATAGTCACAAACGTTACTTATTATTATTATCTCTCTATTTATTTTTTTACATATTGATCTACATTTTTAAATATTTTCTAAAAAACAAAACATACCTCAGAGCCTCATGAGATGTTGATCGAGGCTTATTATTATTACGTCAAATTATCTTCTATTAATAAATTAACGGTGTTATAGCGACATTTAAAGGTAAGATGGCGGTAGCTAGCCAGGCGAGTTTAAAACAAGCCCTACCACCAACCAGAGAACCGAGTAGTCAAACTGTACCCACCCCCCCACATGGAATCGTTCCCAGAACCTCTGGCTCTGGACCGGTGGTCTTAACCACTAGACCAAAGAGGCGGAGGAGTACGCAATATCTCGACACACTTAATGTTCGCTTTCGAGATTAAAATGTCATATTGGCCTACACTACAGTATTAATTATTCAATTGTAACTGCATAATAAATAAATAAATAAACTGCAAATTATATTGAGCTGTGTAGGTACTATCCCTATTATCTATATAAAAATGAATCGCTAATCGCAAAACTCGAGAACGGCTGAACCGATTTGGCTGATTTCTTTTTTGTTATGTTTGATGAAGTCTGAGGAAGGTTCTTATGGAGAGAAAATCGTAAAAAATACGAGGAAAATAGTAAAAACAACAATTTTCTTTTCCCATACAAACCACTCTGTCCCCAGCTGTCAAACATTTGACGTCAATCAAAACAAAACAAAGGCGCGTTAGGATTATCTTTGGTATTGTTGGAATGTTACCCAACACTAGTAGTGTATAATGACAACACTAGCCGCGCGCCATACCTACAGCGGCCCTATATAAGCTTTGGCGTCACTTTGTCTGCTCTCTTACCGGCATCTAATATAACCTATGTATAAAGTAATAAACCTCATTTGCTCATTACTATAAAGAATCAGTTTTATTTCAACTTGGATCAGCCACTACAGCCCCAGGCGCAGCCTACCGCGCCACAAGTATGCCTTCAAGTTGATTATAGGTCAAGATTTATTTATTTACCCGCCAAGTAATCAAAAAGAAATATCGTGTACCTTGGCATTACAATAAAAATATCATCACATTAGATATTACCATAAGTTAATATATTCCGGTGGTATATTAACTTTATGGATATAACTAAAGTCTTTTAATGTTATTTTATTTCTATTAGACTGCGACAGGCCAATAACTTTTGACAGAACAAAATCTGTCGGGGCAGCTACTAAAAAAAAAATCAATGTAACTTTGTTTTAGAGAAATAGGGCAGAACAAGGTCTGCCGGGACAGCTAGTAAATTAATAAATATAGTTTAACTTCTATGCTCAGGTACAATAATAACTCCTGTGGAGTACATCGGCGCTGTCACCACCCTCTGCATAGACCGTCGCGGCACCCCTCTGCCGTCCAGCGCTGTAGACGATCTCTACACTATGATGCAATTTGTGCTGCCACTCTCGGAAGTGGTGATAGACTTCCACGACACCCTCAAGAGCATCACGTCAGGATTCGCCAGCTTCGACTATCAAGATTATGGATTTCATTCCAGCGCTTTGGTCCGCGTAAGAAACACTAATTCTGTTGTTATTTTTTTTATCGACGCATCTTTGGCTGAATAGCAAAGCCGAATCAGAATCAGAAATTATTTATTTGTGAGATGTAGGTTAGTATTACAATGATGAAAATATAGTAATACTATCCTATATAATTAGTTAGTTTCACAGCATATCCGGCCGGAATATCCGGTCAATTGAATTCCCAGGTCGGGCAAAGTTTGTATTGGGTTTTTGATGCATTGCCCTGCCCCCCGACCGCCTAACCGATCGCTTTGACTACGCGTATAGTTTATGACTTATATATCAAAAGCTAAAGGCTATAGCTTTCGATATTGCTTTCATAGGCGGCACGAAACGACAAGATGACGTCATAAACCACACACGAAGTCAAAGCGATCGGTTAGGCGGTCAGGCCCCTGTTTTGTGAACACCAAGTCGCTTTTGGCAAGCGTGGTGTTTACGTGGTTGCTACCCATCTGTTATAGCGATAACTTGATTTCGAAGATGAAACCTTGGGCTAGCAATGGGGAAGTATAATATGAGCTTTTTTATGTAATTACTATTATAATAAGCAATTTAGGCAGGCAGTTGAAACAACTGATCGACTGACCTTCCTCTGAGAATAGAACCCCCTAAGTGTGAGACCGGGTGTGACCACTAGACTACAGAGACGGTTATGTTTTGTTTTATGTAATACTAGCGGCCGCTCGCGGTTTTACCCGCGTGGTTCCCGTTCCCGTGGGAATATCGGGATAAAAACTATCCTATGTGTTATTCCCGGTTATAAACTCTCTGTATGCCGAATTTCATCCAAATCCATTCAGTAGATTTTACGTGAAAGAGTAACAAACATCCATCCATACTTACAAACTTTCGCGTTTATAATATTAGTAGGATAAATTTAATTTAAAAAAAAAATGCTTACAGTGTTCACTAATAAAGACTATTTTACAATGAAAAATTAGAAGCGCTCTTCTTATTTGACAGATGGACGTTCTACTGAACGGGACCCTAGTAGAAGAACTATCAACTATAGTACACGTTAGTAGATTGGAATACAACGCGAGGCGGCTGACAGAAAAATTAAAAGAAATGATACCTCGGCAAATGGTGCAGGTAATACACATACTTTTATACTTTAAAACCTTTGCGTTATATTATAAGATACTAGCACTACGATTTGTTAGATGGGTGCCTCGAACGTATTTTGTACCAGTAAGGTTTTTGCCCTAATCGTCTTTTGCCACGATCGTGTTTTGTCATATATGCTTTATGTAGGACCGTATTTTATCCTATAGGTGATGCCACTAGATGCCACTATATTTTTTTCCGTCACAATCTGCTTTACAGTAATTTGCTTATTATTAGTTGATTATTAAGGAAGGGCATTGGTATTGTAAAGTAGGGCATTGCCCCACAATGCCCCCCCCTTTGCTACGGCCCTGGCGCGAGCGCTGATCAGCGCCAGAGTGAACGAGAGTGCGGCAACAGTGCCGTGATCTTGAATTGACGTACGAGCTGTAGCTACCGGCTAGGGTTGGCTAGGGTTAAGGTGTCTTATATATTATAAATGAAACACACAATTTAGGTGTACACTATAAAATACTTATATCATTATTATAAAGTACAATCGTAATCAAATATTAATTAAATTACAAATTGGGCACAGCAAAATATTTACGCCTTGCTCGGCCAGTTTTGAAAATCACTGCTAGAAAAAGCTGTTGTTGGTGTGGTGACTGTTGTGGTAAAACTTGCGAACATAAAGGTAAATGAGAAGACGGTAACGCTTTACGGTTTTAAATCTTGCACTTAAAATGTTGTACTATAAATTGTTCATCGAAATGTATTTCACAAACTACATAGGACTTATGGTTTTTATTCATCAGGTCAATCAATTGAATCCAATTGTTTCGCCTGAAAAAATATGAATTTCAATGTATACCAGCATAAAATAATTATTATAATAATTCCAGGCACATCAAACTAGAATATCCTCAATACACAAGTGCGCGTGTTTATTCTTACGATATTAGGTAGTTAAGTATAACTACAAAACGGATACCTAGCTAACTGAAGTGATAAATGCTAACTTAGCATCATTAGTTATAACGAAAAAAAATTTTCTTACCTTGTTATATCTGTCGGCAAAGTAAAAAAGGACAAACTGGGATTATGCTTGTTTGTGTTGAGACATCCCCATACACAACATGTTTTTTTTCCAGGCATTTTCGATAGGCACCCACCTATAAATGCAACAAAACTCGAAATCGCGACACCCAAACCAAAAAAAATACGTGTATACTGATCGGCAGCTCTCAGTGACATACTTGTTATTCTCCGTTACTACAGCAACTACGCTGACCGACCCGCGTTTGCGATGACAGCCGCGTCATTGGGTACTCCTTTCCCATGCTTTTTTCCGTGTGTTAATATAGGTGAACAACGAGCTTGTCTGCGTGCGTTTCGGAGCGCCTGTGTGAAGTTGCCGCACTCTCGTTCACTCTGTCAGCGCCGCCCAACAATAAAAATTCTATTGTCTATATTTACGGCAGCCGTCGGATTAACGCAAAGGTTTTCTAAGACTCCTCTAGAAATACTCGACGTTTCGCCCGAGTTTTAGCGGTTGTGGTCACAGGCTGGCTATAATCACAGTGTTGCGCCGCCGTTTTCACCTTATTTTGAAACTATTGCGTCATCATACCAAGTGGTCACATATTTTTGACTCCTAAAACTATAAGCCACCTGTGAATGATCATATAATTTTACTGCGGTGCGATGATGTTATCTAAAAGTTTTTCTCTATTTCTATATCTAGTTTTTATTTATTGACTCCATATATGTTGTGCTATTAAGATTTTGTTTGTAATAATTGCGATTTCAGGTCGCCATCCAAGCTGTAGTATCCGGAAAAGTCCACGCCAGGGCAACAATAAAGGCTTACAGAAAAGATGTCACCGCAAAATTGGTGTGTATTCCTTGTACTATCATAATATTATATAATTTTAGGCTCAATTAAATATGTTAACATATATTAAGGCTAAAAAACTACAGAATTTAAATAATATTGAATACGACAATAAAATTATTAATTTTCTTGCGAACTTGCTGATCATTATTATTTTTCTTCCTAGTATGGTGGCGACATTACACGAAGAAAAAAATTACTGAAGCAACAAGCGGAAGGAAAAAAGAAAATGAGAAGTGTGGCTAACATCAAAATACCAAGAAATACATTCATAGATGTTTTAAAAAGATAAAAACTAAAAATGTTTAGTTTTGTTAACTATTTCTTTTATTCAAACCTATCCTAAACATCCGTCCATATAAAACAGTTAGTGCGCGTTTGTGAAAATACGATGCAATGCAGTGGTATTAGTACTCACGAGTGATGCATCCTTACATCACGATGTAAGGAGTCCGTATATTTATTTATTTAATTAATTACACGGCCGCAGCCAATTACTTTATTTAATATTTAAAAAAATAACAATAAGTAATACCTAATAATTTAGATTCAAAATTATACATTATTATGAATAGATTTTCCTTATGTAGATTGCAATAGTCAAAATATTAAAATTAATAAAAAACAATCAAACTAATAAATTTAAATTAGTTAAAATAATAAAATAGGTTTCAATTTACACAACTTCATAAAAATATATAAATTATTATCATTCACACATTCTTCTCACAGAACTCTAGGCTCTTAGACAGAATCATATTTCATTCATCCGAAAATATATTATATTCGGGTTTTGCGTCAAGGAGGGCGTTGAGAGCAGTGAGAGTTCGCGGGTACTATCCCGCGAACTCTCACTGCTCTCAAGACCGAGCGCGTACGACAGTACGACACGTGGGCACTGAGAACAATTTGTGCCTTCTGTTACGGCGGTAATTATTAGGAGCAAATAACCGCGACAGCTCATTGTGGAGATCTGGTGCGTCTATAATCCCTCGGAGAACCTTACAAATAGTAATTAATTGGTCATTTGATCTTCTAACTTCCAATGAATTATAGCCTAAGCAGCCCAAAAGAAACTTAAGATTATTGATAAGATTGACCACATGATTTAGCGCGGCTTATGTCAATCCCATACATTTTATTCTTTTCGAACTTCGCTATCGTTTTCTTAATGTTAGCCAAAGGGCTAAGCCAACTGGGTCCTAGTGTGAGTTTTGTTTACTATCCGTATTCGTTCGATTATGTTTACGAAAACGAAAATCAATATGGCATTGAAGCAGCGCCTCCTGGCGGCATACGAGAAGAGTTCACATTTTGCCATACTAATTCTCGTTTTCGTTAAAGTGATCGAATGGCGAATTGAAATTCGCACTTGGCACCCAGTTCTTTTCAGCGACACTGTTCTGTGGTCTCTCCATCGAGCCGGTTGCCGTCTTACGTTTTTACGTCCAGTTCTTGGTGGCCCATTGTATATTATTATGCTTCAACTTTCATCGACCTTCCTATTTGTATCATATTAGGGTATTGGTATTTTAGTGCTCTAATTTTATAAGCTTTTTAGGTTACATCGACATATTCAATTAGATAGGCAAATAAATTGGCTGGGTTTAAGCTAAAAATACTGGAGGTTTCAACGTGACAATTAAATACTGCCGGCCGTTATAGTGTAAAATAATGATTAGGGTAGTGGCACCGTGTTTGATAGGAACCAATGATCGTCATTTTTCCCCTTTAATAATTAAAAATAGGAGTTTGCAACAGATTTATCTTAACCCTATAATTGGCAGACTTTTTTTTGTGAAATTATATTTTTTTTTGTTAATGTGTTCTTTTTTCACTACTAATTTTTTTTTGTAAGTTATGTGTCACAAATAATCCACTGTGTCAAGAATAGGGTTAATGAACAATTGAATACAGACCACCTACTGCCTAGCTGTCATTCCGTAAATTGCTGAAGAACTATTATTATAATTATAAGCCTGTAGTGTCCTACTGCAGGGCAAAGACCTCCCTACCCTCTTTCCATCTTGTTCTATCTGGAGCAACAAGTGACCAATTTTTTAGATGGGACTTTTTGAATGAAGAACTATGTTATTTTTTTGCGACGACAGCTGTGTCGATTCCAAAAGGAAGATTAGAGGTTAAAATAGTCGTAAAATAAAAACACTATTTGAAAAATAGACTTATTTTATTGAAAATTGCAGATTATTTGGATTTCTGTATGCTTAATATCACAAAGGGCTACATAACATCATATAAAGCAATCCGTGTAAGTATAATTTTCTTAACCCAAACATAAGTATTGGTTCCTTGCGGATCCGTTCAAGATACCTACGTAATTTACAATTTATATTTTATCAGTAATATAATAAAATGTATAAAATCTACAATCTAATGAATATGTATCAAATGGTCGGCTAATAAAATACTAGATGTATGTTACTAGTGTAAATAATTAATGAGATTGAAATTAAAAAGTTTACAGGTAACTAAAAAGATACACATTACAAAGCATCGATATACAAAATGATCAAAATTAAAAATAATCTCTATAAGTATCAAGAATTAAAAACTTTGGTAGATAATTTTTAAGGCAGATAGTCAGCTCAGTAGTAGCTGCAATAATACAACATTATTTATTATGCTTCCTAAAGAAAAGTCTTTGAAATAAACTGTATCATCAAAATTTTATATAAATTCGATTTGCTCTTCCTGACTCACAAATGAGTAAGTACAAATAAAAAGGGGGAAAATGGATGCGTGAAAATTAATATAAAGAGGGTACAATCATCTAGAAGGGAGTACATAACGAAACCAATCATATAAAAGTGTAAACAAATTAACAAAACACTTGTAGGATCCATTCATAATTATACAGAAATGATAATCGTATTACGCATAAGTACATCTTTGTCACAAGTCATGCGTAGCCCTCAGAGGGCTTTGCCATAAAAGCATTCAAGCCCTTATCGTCGCGAGTGAGAGAGTACCATTTCTGTAAACTCATGGTAGTAGCATGTGTTGTGGATTGATACTTTCAAGCGATGTTTGCAAAATCGTTTGTTATACTGATAGGCTTCAGGGTAAAATGGTCTCCTAAGACAATCAATAAAACAAATGACCTACGAGCAATTTATTTACAAATATTGCGTTTAAAAGCGACTCGTTTTCTTCGTCGAATGCTACTAGTATACAGGTTGACTTTTTTATCACCGTCCGTTCAAAACATTTTGGTTGAATGAATATTGATGTTTTGTATGGAACAGCTGAATTTTATTTTCGAGTTAGAGAGTTGGTCCGATAGTAAGAGTTGTTCGTTTGTATCACGGGAGTCATCTCAGAAGGTTTGGACGTTGATAAAAAAGTCAACCGGTATAGTGTCACTGGTAAATGACAAACTAATACTTTTGGCCTATTTCACCACATCATAAAGGCCTTCAAACCTGAGCGGTATTCGCTGCCGCTGTGGGTAAAGGTATATACCGCGCGGGGTTTCGCTTAGGTATTTAGTATCAAGTTCCGCGGCTAGAGCGACCTGTGCGGTATTCGCTGCCGCTTTGGGTAGAAGTGCATACCGCGCGGGTTTCGCCTCAGGTGTCTGGCGAAAACTTCTTACATTCTCGAGCGAAACTCGAATACCGCGCGGTATTCTATCCACAAGGATAGCGAAATTCACTTAGGTGTGAACAGTAGTATTACCGCATACCCACTCGGGTTTTTCTACCCACACAGCGGCAGCGAATATCGCTCAGGTTTGAATAGACCTTAACCTTTTTACCGCCAACAACTTCTGTAGAAGTTCGAGATTTTCGTGCCGCCCACGCCAGCACTTCTATAGAAGTTTTTCTTTGTACCTACTTTATTAAAATACATTTATACGTTGGCGTACAGCGGGACATCGCGTGCAGGATAGTTGGGCGGTGAAAAGGTTAAAGATATGCAACCCACAAATATGTTGTTTAATAAGTATATCTTTTGTCGACTCGTATAGACGCCTGCGCATCAGTCTATCTAAAACTATCAAATCTTTATCAAATAAATGTTTTTTTTTGTGGTGTGACACTAAATCAAGACATTAAGTTCAAAGTCTATTGAGGACTAATTTTACAGTATGTAGTAGTCTGGATGCCTAGTGTGTTTTGTTTACTATCCGTAATCGTTCGATTACGTTTACGAAAACGAAAATCAATATGGCATTGAAGCAGCGCCTCCTGGCGGCATACGAGACGAGTTAAAATTTTGCCATACAAATTCTCGTTTTCGTTGACGTGATCGAATGGCGAATGAAACTTGCACTGGGCACCCTGATGCGCAGGCGTGTGTACATAAACAACAGTAAGCAGAGACAACATTTCTGGATAGATTATCCGACAATTATCAAGAAGTGGAGGTAAACGGCTACAAATATCTAGTTAAAAAAACATTATAAATTTTTATTGTCTGCTCCATTTCCTGATTGTACACATAAAAAATTATAACTTTTTAAAAAAATGTTTTTGTTTTTTTTTAACGCAAATTTTGTTGCGAACAAATTACAAAAAACAAATGTTGAAAAAATAAAAATAAATAGGTTTTTATATGAATAAAATAAAAAGATGAATTATTTAGAGATATCAAAATAGGTCTATCTATATTTCTTTTGGCGAAATCATTTGTAATGTTTTACCATACTTAATATGTTTTACCATAAGTATTTCATAATCATAATTTACAGGGCTTAACTATGGTATTACAAATAAAGGGTATAATATAGTCACTTCTGTTTTTAACAATCTTCTACAGATAGGGCAAAATTGTATCCATCCAATTCGGTATGTATTCGGCGTAACAAAATGAACACTTCGCCGACATAACAATAATATTAAGCACTACAAAACTTTAAAGTAATTTACAAAAATATACCACAATTAAGTTTTCATTTTCACTTAATATTATGGAAAGGTCTCTCTACTTTATAGCCTCAGGAAATATTTCTGTTAGTACTTTCTACCAATTTGAACAAACACAAACAACGAATTTACAGTTTTGTGACATTCAACTAACAACTCAATGTACTGTATTCTCAACAATCTTAAAATTATGATAATAATTTGTAGCATTAAAATTTAAGATATAAGCTAATTAGCGTAACTTATAATAAATTTTGAATTCAGTCGCACTGATAATTTTAGAAGTATATATCGTTCTTTGAACATTATCAAGAATGGATTGTTAATGTCAGCATCATTTTATATGTATAATTTCATTATAAAGTTATAAAATTTGTTTGATCACATCTTTAACATGATAATACAACTCTTTCCCTTAAAGTACCTGCCAGTCTACTCTCCCGTTTGAATTACTAATCAATATTTTTAGTAGTGTACATTATGGTTTTTAATTAAGTTATTATATTGAATTGTATCAGTGATTGCATGTGTAAATTGCCCAGTATCAATTTTATCATTCCATATATAACAATTACCATTTTATATTGTTAGACGATTATGACGTCACATTACCGTAATCCAGTAAATCTTAAGTTTAGAAATTTCATACCGAAAAGTACTTATACAAAAAAAAAACAATTTTGACAATCACAGACTGATACTTTAATTCCGTTTATGTAAACAAGGTTACAAAATATGACCTTCTGTCATAATAATATCTTCGTTCTGTTCTCAACAACAAATTGGTCGAAACATCCTAAATGATTACAAAAATCTTCACATTAAAGTAAAATAAGTCATATAAATAAAATAAGTCTATCAATGAAGTAAAAATTTTGACAATGCTTGTTAAAAACACACTTTGATCTCATACAAATAAGGTTTTTTTAAACTTAAAAGCTTAGATGTCTTATTTTACCACAATGGGTGTTTCAATCAATTTGAGGTCTGAACGAAGATTAAAGCCTAAGTTTTGGTGTCACTTACTTGAAATGAGAGAGAGGTACTCATTCAATCATTCCATTCCCGCCCTATGTACAGCATTTGTTTATAATCCATTTTCTATTAATAGTTTTCATAGTTTATTTTAGGTATACAATGGTCAGATTAGAGAAACAAACTTATAATTAGGGCGAGAAACGCATATAAGCACTCGAGTGCCAGTTTTTATTTCTTTTTGATATTATAGGTATCAAAAAGAAATTATCATGCAAGTCTCAAGGTTTCATGACTAATTTCCTTGCATAGTCATTCCCTGCTGAGGAGTAGTCACATTTATCTATCTTCAGAGGTTTCCAAAAACTGAGCATAAACATCTCTAGTGCACTCACCTTTTTCATTGAATTTGTATTTGTAGTAAGAACCATCTGCGCAGATAACTGAAATAGAAAGTAAAAAATGTTTTAAACCTAAAATATTTATTTATTTATTATGGGAAGATTTACAAATCTTCACTAGTAAAACTTATTAGAAAAGCAATGGAAACTGTACTATCCAACAATTTGCACTTTTTTATTAATCTGATGTGATATAAGATCATAAAAAGACTCTTAGATGCTTGTAAAGAAGGCAGGCAGGCATTGCAAAATTGCCTAGCAATCTAAATGCTGCCAAATGGACTAGGCCCAATGAGCTTCTCAAGAAAGCTATTAACATAAACCATTTAATTAGTCATTAGTCCATTCATTAGAACTTACCTATAATAGAGCTCTTGTCAACTCCAAATGCACAAATACAAGGAGGTCCATTTGGTATGGTGAACTTGCAAAAGCTCCAGTTGCTTGAAAAGTATTTCGGTAAGAAGTTGACAGTTGCCAAGCTAGATTGTTTATTCAGTTTCTCATCTTCAAGACTGAACACATGCACAGTTCCATGGTCGGATGTTACACACAAATTGGTGCTACTATGGTTAAAGTTGATGCAGTAAATGGTTGCCTAAAATAGTAAGTTTATATCATTAGGCAAAATTAAAAAAAAAACTTCTATCATTCTAAAATTAAGATATATATTATGATTTATGTTCCTTGCAAAAATAAATATATAATAATAAATACCTGATGTGCACCTCTTCTTAATTCAGCCAACTTCTGTCCAGTGGACGTGTCAAATACTCTAATAAGAGTGCCCTTAGTAGATGCTGTAGCCAGCCGAGTACCACCCACATTTAGAGACAGGCATCCCAGTGGCGCTTCATGAGCTGCTATTAGATGCCCTTCCGGAGCAGAGCTGGTACTGGCATGGCTACTTAGCTCAACCAGCTAGAAGAATAATTAATAACATAATATAGCTATTTAAAAGAAATTGATTGTATACTTGACTAATCAAGATTGTACCATTAGAAATACAATAAAGAATTTCTACTTTTAAAACATTCTGTAAAGTTTAATTGGGGCTGAAAGTGATGACAACAAATACTGTGATAAGAAAATAGTTAAGTAGTAGTATTTTAACACGTCAACTACTGTAAAACCAAACATAATAGGAATTTAATTGTCACCCCGTACATGTGATTTTAAAAAGTTATAACTTGAAGTAACGCCTAATAATTATTGAACAGTTGCAATAAATTGTATTTTTTCAAATTGTAATTTCTTGCAATAATATTTGCGTTAAATTATATATAAGTAAGTTATCATAAATTGTATTTGTTTTTTCGTTAATTGTATGCTTGGTTTGAATAATTATAGTATTCAAATAGTATATTTTAGTCCACATTGCATGCCGTGGCAGCCTATAAGTAAGATGACACTTAGCTTAAGTCCTTTTTTGTACAAAAACAACTTTAATTTAATTAAGTGTTAATTTTGGTGGTTGTCCTATTAAATAAAATAAATAAATAAATAACTTATGTGCTTTTCCTTAAACTACATAAATAATAACTTTTTTTAACTAACTTACACTTAATCTATCCTTATTGCAACATGGTGAAAAACATGGGTTGTATAAATAAATAAATAGCTGTAATTACTTACTTGCACATGTCCAGTTTTACGGCTAGGATATGCAAGTAAAGCATTATTACTGTTAGGGCAAACTACACATAAGCCTCGAGGATTTTGACAAGTTTCAAACACATGCAGCAACTGAGGCTGGGCAGTGAAAGTATAAACTTTTATCAAATTTTCTGAAACAATCAAAGCATTGAGTCGAAATTTATGCCTATTTTATATCAACTAGATAAAATAAATACAGATAAGATAATTCACACACCCAAAACAACCACAATACGATCTCTGCGGAGTTTAACAGCTTTTACAGGACTATTAAAATCGAGAGATATCGCCGAATCTTTTTTTAAGTCATCCCAAATTATTACTCTGTTTGGGGGGTAAACTGGTGTTTTTCCGCCTCCGACTAGTGCCATATAATTACATCTAAACAACATTTCAACGTAAGTTAGGCCGCCTTCGGCGAAATTTTGCCTTTCTTTTTCCTTTAACGGGTCGCTATTAAACACACGGAAGCCATTCTCAGTACCGCAGGCGAAACAACCTGAAAAAATAGCGAAAGAAAGAGTGTAACAGTAAATGGATTCAGCCGAAGAAAACATTGTACCTTCACCTTGCAATATTTGTTTACCTTGATCTTGGTTAAATCCTACGTATAGTAGACCATTACCGAAACTATTATCGTCCGATAAGTTCATTGTTAATATTTTACATTAATTTATTCTGATTGAGAGTAGAATACAATAAGATTTATTTTAATAATATGCAGATTCAACTTCTGTTGCGGCAATCGGCAATTTATTTGACAACCAAATGACAATTATGCAGTGACACTGACAGATTAACTTTTTGTGGTTTTCTTTGCGTATGATGTAGAACAAGCAAAGGGATCTATTTCATACAGCTAAATAATAAGAGTGGTGCAAAGTAATTATTCACACTTCAATATGAAGATGGCATAAATAATGATGATGATGAAGTAATTAAATCCCGCGTAGTTGTTATTGTGGTCATGTGTGAGAACTTTACTTAATTTTTTTTAGAATAGTCTAACGAGGCCAATGCTTACTTATTTATCATGCAACATTCTTTTCCCTACCTATGTAGGAAAGTTAAGATAATCATTATTGAGTCGCGGGAAGCCGCTGGATGCGAGCAGCAGAAAAATCCTTGGGGGAGGCCTTTGTCCAGCAGTGGACGTCTTTTGGCTGAGATGATGATGATGATAATGATGATGAGTCTTTAAGCTAGGTACCTACTTCCTAAGTATTTTTCTTGATTTTAATTAAACTGATATAAATGATGATAAAGGTTATTGACCAATCATAAACGAAGAATTTACTTAATAATTTCAGTAAAGATGTGGAACTTTACTCATACATACTTCTTGACATGGAACTTTACTCATATTGCATACTTCTTGACATGGAACTTTACTCATATTGCATACTTCTTGACATAATTTGAAAAATAGGTTTCCACTCTAAGTTATTAAGGTCAATTTACCAGTTTCATGATGGTAAGAGACCCATGTATGAATGAAGTGTTTCTTGGTTTAATGTGTTTGCAAACAAAAGAAAATCTTTGCAAAAGTGTGCATTACTTTTGTTTGCAAGGTTTTCTTTATCATGTTTATTACATGCCACAATTATCAATTAACATCAATCTTTGTTCATAATGTTTTTAATAAAATAAAAAATACAAATAATTTAATATAACTTTTATTTTAAAATGTTTTTATAATTATATAAGTAGGTACATTACTTAATGGAACTTAAAAATATTATGAACTAGCAACTTGTTTTAATGGTCCCTCTAGATATTGTGCTATAGCATTGATTTTTTCTTTTAGTATTCCAAATCCCACTGTCTCCTTAGCATATAGACATAACAATAAATTTGCAACTTGAGTGATAGCAATTTTTCCATTCATGCAGTCAACCAAAATCAAGTGCAGTCTATCTTCCTTGAACACATTTCCGCCATGCTTCTCATAAGCTGCCCATACATTGCTGGCAATGGCAGCTGTAACCCTTGCATCTTTGTCATTGTAGCCAGAGTATGCTAAGAGAGCGCCTTGATGATTCAACAACCTGAAATGTTTTAATGCTTAATATCAGTATTCTTAAAAAATTAACTCGATAAGCAATAATTCTATCATATCATTACAAATCCAATTTGTAGTTTGTTGTGTAGAATTACATATTAATTAGTATTGATATATATTTTTAAACAATAGGAATTCAAAAGTAAAACATTGAATCACTATTTATGTAACCCAAACTAATAGAATATACTGTACTATTATAACCACAATATTTGTATAATCATGATTTCAACAAGTAGATATCAATATAAACAAATTATTTTTAAATAACAGAACTACAAGCACTACATTAATGAAAATTTTAAAGCACATAAGTGATGGCGATTCGCTACAGTAATAACATCAATCAGTTATAAAATCTCATTAACTATGTATGTCCTATTAGAAAGAAATAAGTTAAAGCAAATTACAGAGTATTTTCAACACCCCCTGTGTTTGCTTGGCTTAGCACTTGCGTTAATGCTTTTGGTTTCAACATTATCACTTTATACTTAGATAAACTCAGTAGATAGGTATTAAATTCAACATTAGTTTGCTAAAATGTAACTTAAATCTGTCTAACTCTACAAGGCCAAGACGAGAATGACAATAACACCATTGATTTGACAATTTTGACATTTACTGACATGACATTGACTGTCATATAGCATTACACAGTTTATTTCCGTTTCGTTTTTCATGCAGTATTCAAGCGTGTTTTCAACACAACATTGACTTAGGGTGGACCCTGTAATCAAATCTTGACACAAGCACTTTAAAAGATTATGGTCATTGGAAAGGGAAATAGAATAGCTTCAGTATAATAACTGAAAATAGCTGGAAATAGTCATGGTCATTATATCCATAAATAAACGATCTTTTCCATAATGTTCTTGAGGTAAGTTGGGAGGTCTTTGGGTTTATATAGAGGCAGATAATAATAAAGAGAGGTAAATATTGACTGTTTTTATGATTCTTATTTTATTACACAAAATATTTCGATTTTGTTTAGAATAACTACATGAAATCTTTTAGCTCTGCTCCTGTAGTAATTTTAATTCTGTTATTTTAATGTGCAATTTTTGTGACATAATTTTATTGTATACCTATCTGTGACTCTAATTCTTAAGATTTTACATTTTTATTTGATGTATGACATGTCGGTGTTTTGGACGCATAATCTGTAAACTAGCATGTAAAATGAAATATATAAATAAATAAATAAATAAATCTGCCTATTGAGCAACAGTTATCCCGACTAAGTGGGATGCATTGGAAAAATCCCTTTGCTCTCACATAATTGGAAAAGGTAACTTATCAAAAATAAAGTTAGGTTACATGTGTCACCGCACGAGGTTGCTGGAAAGTGTACCTATCTATTTATGGGAAGTTCGCCTTCCCTTTTTAATTAACTACTAGTAACAGTGAATATATTATAAACAAAATGGTGCGCCATAATAATCAGTTACCCAATAATCTGACCCAATTACAAAATTTAATAAAAAGGGATCCAGCATCATACAAAGAAGAATTTCACCAACAACTCGCTCATTTTGATACTACGCTAGAAATTTTTAATTTAAATCCTACTCAATATAACAAAAAGCTGGATGAGCAGGCTATGTTTTTAGCTCAAGTTGCTAAATGTTACCTTAATGAAATGAAAGTATTTCCTCAAAAAATTGTGGATATTTTAAAAACTCACAACACAAATTTACATAATGAAATGCGACTTGCCCTGTGTAAATGCCTTATCTTACTAAGAAATAAAAACTTTATAACACCATTTGACTTACTAGAGTTGTTCTTCCAGCTGCTAAAATGTCAAGATAAATATTTAAGAGACTTTTTAAAAACACATATCATTACAGACATTAAAAACATAAACATGAAACACAAGGATATGAAATTTAATTCAACACTGCAGAACTTTATATTTTCAATGTTAAGGGACACTGATGCAAGAGCCGCAAAGTTATCTATTGATATTTTAATAGAATTGTACCAAAAAAATATTTGGAATGATCACAAAACTGTAAACATAATTGCTGACATTGGTTGCTTTTCAAAAATAACAAAGGTTATGGTTGCATCTCTAAAATTCTTTTTGGGTAGAGATGAGGAAGAAGAAGAAAAAGAGTCTGATAGTGAGAATGAAATAGACCCAAAAGACACCATGATATCCAATAAGTTCAATAAGAAAACCAGGAAAAGGGAAAAAATGGTTGAGAAGGTGAAGAAAATTGCTAAGAAAATGAAAAAGAAGAAACAAAAAGCACCAACATTTAATTTTTCAGCTCTACATCTGATAAACAACCCTCAGGGATTTGCTGAGAAATTGTTTAAACGAATGGAATCATCTAATGAGAGATTTGAGGTCAAGTTAATGTCTCTCGATGTAATATCGAGATTGATTGGCTTGCATGATCTGTTCCTATTTAATTTCTATCCTTTTCTTGCAAGGTTAATCATGCCTCATCAGAGAGAAGTGACTCGCTTACTACAATTTGCTGCTCAAGCATCACATGAACTGGTACCACCTGAAGTGATTGAACCAGTAATGAAGGCTATTGCAAATAATTTCATAACAGAAAGGAATTCTACTGATGTTATGGCAGTAGGTTTAAATGCGGTTAGAGAGATATGTGCTCGCTGCCCACTTGCAGTTGATGAAGATCTTCTCAGAGATTTGGTACAGTACAAGACCTACAAGGAGAAATCAGTAATGATGGCAGCAAGGTCACTTATACAGCTGTACAGGCATTCAATGCCAACCCTTTTACACAAAAAGGATAGAGGACGCCCCACAGAAGCATCTGTTGAATTAAAGACTAAAAAGTATGGTGAGGTTGAAACTCCAAACTACATTCCTGGATCAGAGGTGCTCTTGGAAAAAGAAGTAGTAAGAAAAAATGATAATAAGAAAAAGGTAAACAAGTCTAAAAAAGGTAATGACTCTGACAGTGATGAGTGGATTGATGTAGCATCATCTGATTCAGAAATAGATATAGCTACTGATAGTGAAGATGAAAATGTTGAAGAGGAAGAAGCTTCCGAAGAAGAGAAATCTGATAATGAGAGTGAAGCAGAAAATGATAAAGCATGCATTGATACTTCTGATGTTGGTAACAGCAGTAGTGGTACAAATGATAGAAAAATGTTAAAAGGGAAGCGAAACACAAAAAGTCAAAACATTGAAGAAAAAATGAATACAGCTCGAGATATTGCAATGGAGAAAATTTTCACTGATGAAGATTTTAAGCGAATTGAATCAGCGCAGATAAAAAAACAAGTAAGTGGCACTAAAAGGAACCGAAGTGTAGTAGAAGACGAAACAAATGAATCAGGTGAATTAGTAAAACTTTCTGACATTGAAAACATTCACAAGAAAAGAAAGCATGATAAAAATGCTAGATTAGAATCTGTTATGAAGGGAAGAGAGGACAGAGATAAGTTTGGTTATAAAGATAGAAGGAAAAATATTCATTGCTCAAAAACTAACAGAGAAAAAAAGAAGACTAAGAGCTATCAGATGGTCAAACACAAAGTCAAGGGGAAAATAAAGAGATCATTTAAAGACAAACAAATTGCTTTCAGGAATTATTTGATCAAGCAGAAGAAAATGCGTTAAATATTTTGTTTTTTTGTTAATAAGTACCTATTTGATTCAAACAAAAAAGAAATTATACTTATATCAGTTTTTTATTACGCCACCAGCTAGCGTACATAATGAAATCAATTTAATAAATCAAAACATAAGCATACAAAATAGGTATACAGGTACAGTTACTATGTTTACTACTAATGTTTTGTAATGTGGACCCTACCTACCTTCCTATTATAATTAATATTTATGATGACTCGCACTGTCGCTAGTAGTCATAATTAAAACTAAATAATTCTATTATTCTCTTAAAAAATACTGAATTTACAAAAAAGTAATCTTAAGAAAACGATAGCGAAGTTCGAAAAGAATAAAATGTATGGGTTTAACATAAGCCGCGCTAAATCACGTGGTCAATCCCATACATTTTATTCTTTTCGAACTTCGCTATCGTTTTCTTAATGTTGCTTTGGCTAAGTCTACAGATATGATATGTCGCATCGGCATTTAGGTGCCTACCTATATAGGATATCGATCGATGCCTATCAGTAACACCAACAAAGTCATGAACTTATTATTAGCAAGACACTCCTAGCACCTGCCAGTTATCTCATTATTTAAGTACTTATAGCTTAAAAAACTTTTATTTAGTTCGGTTCGGTTTTAAACCAATTCCGATCAACGGTTATTGATCAAAGTCGCCTGGCCATCATGCGCTATTCAGATCTAGGGAAAAGGCCCTTGCGTGATTTAGTTTGGTTTTGCTGAGATGTGTGGTTGTTGACTATAGAATTAGGGGTTGACGAATATTGCATTAAGTAGGTAGGGCTCAAAATTTCCCCTTTCAAATGACCTCTCTCAGCCTAAGGATAGGTACGCTTAGTTATTTTTATACAAATTTTTACTAATCGTAAACCGAAACGTTATTTCACTGAGAATAATAATATTTTTTGGGTATGTGGACTGCCGAATGTTCCATGAATGTAGGGTCACAGTTTGTAGGATGGTATAGATAGTGGCACGCACTCGAGTGTTCGACAATTTTTAGTTGCCAAAAAAATACTAGTAAAATTCAAAATCATTTATTCAGTTCAGGCTACAAATAGCTCTTATGAACGTCATTATGCCATCGGTTCATAAGTCTACTCTGGCACTGGCTGGGCGGGAGATCTTGTACTGAGAAGAACCGGCAAGAAACTCGGCAAGTGTCTCCCTTACAGAGCGTCAAAAATATTGGAAAGGGCCCTATCATAAAAGGACACTTTCCATCACAAATAAACACACAAAAAAGGACAATCACAACCCAAAAAAAAACAACAAAATAAAAATACTAGTATGGTATAACCAGGGGTCTTCAACCTTTTTTAGCTCGAGGGCAAATAATCTACTCCAGATCTGTTGAAGGGCCACATTTTTTAAATGTTTTATGGGTAAGCCTCACCTGATATTAAGTGATGATAAGGCCATTGGTGGAAAGCGAACTTCACCCGGAAACCTCAACTACTGAGGCACTAGCTATCTCATCTCTCGCTGCCGGACACAACAATACAAATTAAAACATAAACAAACAAAACATTTATTTTATGGCGACATATTTAGATAGTTAGCCAGGTGGACAAATAAGCCCTACCACCAACCAATCCGAGTACAGTACACAAACATGTACAATTAAAACATAAACAAACAAAACATTTATTTTATGGCGACATATTTAGATAGGTAGCCAGGTGGACAAATAAGCCCTACCACCAACCAATCCGAGTACAGTACACAAACATGTACAATTAAAACATAAACAAACAAAACATTTATTTTATGGCGACATATTTAGATAGTTAGCCAGGTGGACAAATAAGCCCTACCACCAACCAATCCGAGTACAGTACACAAACATGTACCCCCCGCTGGGAATCGAACCCGAGACCTCTGGGTCTAAACCGGTGGTCATAACCACTAGACCACAGAGGCGGTTACATTGCCGCATGTAAACACAATAATTATTTAAATAACATACAAGTGATTTTAAATTATCTTTATTTGTTCAAAAATAATAAGATACAGATTATTGTGAGGATTGCCCGACCGCGCTGGCCTCAGTGTCCGAGCGGCAACGTTTGATTTTAGACGTGTGGCGCGACGCGTAAATTATGAATATTTTTTCCTCTAGCAGGCTAGCAGTAGCCTGAAAGGAAGGAGGAAAATAGAGAATAGACCTAGCCGTCTAGCCTTTGAGGGCCGCAAGGAATGTACACGGGCCGCGGGTTGAAGACCCTTGGTATAAACATTGGTTGTCATTGAAATATTACGGGGTAAGAGCTAGGTGGGTGGCAGGGGTAGGCTACGCTATTTATATAGGCTATTGGGTGACACTACACTAGCACAGAATAACTAAAAACTGGGGGCGGACGAAGTAGTACCTAAGCAGACTCATACACCGTACACCGCTGCGCCGCCGCCCGCGCCTCCACCAGTGGGACCGGAGCATCCAAGTGTTTTTAGAGTTAAAACTCAAATATTCTTTCCTCTCAGCGGGGCGCCCCGGCCGGCGCGGCGTGTCTCTGAGCGTTCGTCGTCGGTCGTCGGGAAAGATACATATCCCAAATTTTACCTGGTGTTAGGTAGGTCTAGGTGCCAGCAAGTAGGTACAATTGGTAAGTACGAATATACGTTAGTATCTCTACCTAGTTTGTGGTACGAATGTTTGTCTCCTTTGCGCTTGTAATAAATAATGGTGCATTCAAATCTCAAATATTCAAATCCAAACCGTAATATTATTATTTTGCTTTTTTATTCTTAGATATTATTTTAAGGTTTTATTATATTTTTTTGAATTTGTGTTTTTTGTGTAGGTATTTTATATTTTGTATGTGTTTATTATTTGTAAAAATATGGATCATGCATGGTGTCTGCAATAAAGATGATATATTATTATTATTATTATAGTTCTTTGCTTAATTGAAAGTAAAATCAAAACCACAGTTTACGGCTTAGGCCAGGGCCACTTAACGAGGAAATTCCGTCGCTGAACTTCCGTCGTCGCCGCGTTAACGGTCCGCTGACGGATAGGCAGGCAGGGCAGGCAGGAATGAATCGGCAGATGGGCAGGACAAACAACCCAATCTCTTCCGGGTTGCGTGCCCGATGACAGCTAATTAGTAATTATATCCAATACAATGTTCCGTCGTACAAGACCTTCCGTCGTGTATTTCCCGAGGAATGTGGCTGGCCTTCGCTACGAAGTTACGCTATAAAGTAATTAAAAGAAATCTCAGAAATACTGTTCATTGTCCTTTTCTTTCGTTAAACAGTGTTCAACTCGTGGTTCAACTCTCAGAATTAATTAGTTACTGAGGTTCAACTAATAATTTTAAGGACTAAAAGGCTTTTATAAAGTTGCCAACATAAAATGGTAAATCAAAATTATTTTGTGTACTGGTAACTTTATACAATTTTGTGTCATTCAGCCACGTCATTTTTGCTTTGAATGAAAAAGTATACGCGGCGTAACTCTGATAGCGGCACTGTATTATAATAAATCATGAATATATTCCGTTTACTTGGTGATCTATCTCACCTTTTAGCTATAATTATATTATTACTTAAAATTTGGAAAACGCGATCATGTGCAGGTGACTAAGCCAGCTAATTTATATGATTGCCGGCATGATGTCGATGCTATGCATATCGACTGCAAGGTTTGTCCTATCCAGCTAAAAACATAATATTATGTATTTTCAGGCATATCCGGCAAGTCTCAAATACTTTTTTCAATAGTGTACACAACCCGGTACTTGGATTTATTGACTACATACATTTCGGCGTATAACACTTCCATGAAATTTGTGTTCATCGTGGCATCGTATGCGACTGTTTATTTGATGTATGTGAAATTCAAAGCTACATACGACCACAATCATGATACGTTCAGGATTGAGTTTCTGTTGGTGCCAGCAATAATATTGGCACTGTTGATCAACCATGAATTCACAGTACTAGAGGTCAGTATGAGACAATATTAATTAATTAACAATCAGTAAAGGCAAATTTTGCGTTAACAAACTAATTAAACACTTGTAAAATAATTCAGAGTTCCTATAGTTATGCATTTTGCACAATTTTTCAGGTCTTGTGGACATTCTCTATTTACTTGGAGTCAGTGGCTATCCTGCCGCAATTGTTCCTTGTGTCTAAGACTGGAGAGGCTGAAAGTATCACATCCCACTATTTATTCGCTCTTGGATCTTATAGAGCCCTCTACTTGCTGAACTGGGTAAGTTTATCATTTGTATTGCAAATAACAGTATTATTTGAAAAAAAAATAGCTTTGAAATTTTTAAAAATGTTAACATTATAAATAATAAAATAATAATAATAATAATAATCAACATAATACCACTTCAAGGTCATAATAACGTTGACTGTTGTCATCATTACATTACAAAATGATAGTAAGACAGTGATGTTCCAATTTAAAGACAGGTCACTGAACTCTGTAAATTAGTTGCTAGTGTAGTAGGTAGCTGTTGTTTATGCTGTGCTAGTTAATTTATATCATGGATAAAGCACACTGTGATGTTGCTAAAAAGTATGCACTATATAATGTAATCTATGTTTTTTAGGTATACCGCTATGTCGTTGAGGATCACTATGAACTGATTGCAATTATAGCTGGTGTTGTGCAAACTGTGCTCTACTGTGATTTCTTTTATCTATACATTACAAAAGGTAAGTTCATATTATTGAGCCTGTCATGTTCTATATTCATTAATTAATAGTTTTATAAAAGACAAAGTTTTGAATAAACCTTATCTGACTTTTATCTAGAAGTGGTGGAAGCACTTGTCCATTTTTTCTTATGTACTATATGAGTGTTATTGTGTTTCAGTTCTCAAGGGGAAGAAGTTGCAACTGCCCGCATAAACCTTGTCATACAAGGTAATGACAAATAATTTGACTATGAATGTCTGTGAAGATGTAAAAGCCAACAATTTACCTAAGAACTGGTTTTATGACCATAGTATTTATAGTTGCGATATGTTGATCACTAAAAGCAATTATGTGTGATGAGTTTGAAACCTAACTGTACTATAATATACAACATTTATTATCTACATAATAATTTAATGTGCAATTAATTTTTATGTCTTCTAGTGTGGACCTAACGCATAACACCTGTAGTTATTGAGTTTTACATATAACTAGAAATCGACTTAATTATTGTCAATATTTTGTTTCGTTAGTTACTCTACTCTATTCTTACCATTAAAATTATTGACAATCGTTCAAAACCTATAGTATCTTTATTTTATGTTATTGCCTTAATGTTACAAAGAGTAACACTATATGGAATGTGAACCAAACTTAGTAGTATTATGTATTTTATGGGAATGTGTGTTAGTAATGTTGTCACAATGAGGCATTGTTACACAATGTATGGGATGTTGACTATTCCAAATTAAATTCCTTCCATACATTGTCACACAGCTCATAATAATAATATTCCTCTAAGGTTAACTTAAGATAATTTTCATAGCTTTTAAAATAATTCCAATACTTTCATTCAGCAGCAAATGTTATTTAAGAATGCCCTTCCTGTCTATGCAACCAAATAAATAAGTAAATTGTGCTGCTGCATGAGTTCTTATGATTGTACCTACACATACACCTACTTGTTTTTGTTTGTAGTGGTGGCTTTTAGACAGAATTGGAGAAAGCTACTTGAAATATAGCAAATCATTTGTCTGAATATGTCAATTTAGTAAATCATATAGAATGGTTGAAGAGTCTAAACTCCGATTCATTTATATTTATGACATTCTTCAAGTAGAATTTAAAAAAAAAACTGATCATTAGAGTCGAAATTGGTAGATCAAACAATCATTTATTTTTTACATTTAGTTTTAAGAACTTACTGTAACATCTTTCAATAAGAATTAAAATAAATAAAATTTGAAAGTGTAATGCTTTTCTTCTATAAGTAGATCTAAATTTATTTTCCTATTTAATTTCTCATAATAACAGAGACAACACATGTTTTCTTCACATTTTATCATTTACATAGTAAGTCTGCATAAGCTTCGAAATCCGACAAATGAACTTGTTCCTGAAAGAAAAGAATACTTTGTAATTATTCTTTACCTCAGAAACAATGATACATTAAAAAATTATGCCTATGCACCTTCAACATAGTACTGCTGTTAAGCAAGTTAAATATGCCATTGGTTAGTGTACTCTTACAAAGTACAGCTGCATATGGTACACCCAACTGGAGGTTGTCTATTATCTGCAAACAAAATATATTATTGAATTTGACACATTCCATGTTTATACAAGTGTTTTGTAGAATATTGTAATGTGACTATAATGTTTAGTACTATACAGGTACTTATCCGTTGTTTCAACTGCCTGCCTGATAATCTATATAGATAAAAATGAATGTTGTTAAGCGCAGAACTCGAGATGGTTGAACGGATTTGATGAAACTTTGCACATAGACTGACTATGACCCGGATTAGGAAATAGGACACTTTATCCCGGTAACAAGTTCCTGTGGGATAGTGTAGTCTTCGCGAACGAAGTCGCGGGCAACAGCTAGTTTATAATAAAGAAATATTAATAAGTATGAATGTATCAATTTACTTGTTGTTCCATTGAAAGTGAAAAGTTGGGAAGGAAAGATGAGATGTTTTTACTTTGTAGCTGATGGTACATAAATTTTGCCAGCTCACACAACATTTGTTTATTTACTTCATCTGAAAGAAAAACAATCATAAAACACCAGTAGAAATACTAGAAATTAAACTTAATTAAAAAAATATTGTGGTTATATTTAAAAATGTTAATTACAATTTTAATGTGTTAGGTAATATTGGTTTAATGCTCTAAGGTAGGTAATAGATTACCTTCAATGTCCAGCACAAATGATATTTTATAAGATGCCATAGTTCTATGAAGCCTTAGATATTCTCTGGTTCTGTTGCTTAATCCATCAAGAAGTAAAATAAATAAGGCACATTCTAATGATGTTGAACATGTAAGACATGAGACATTATGATCCTAAAAATATAAAGAAGTTTTTAAAATAGATTATGACATAGTTTCAACTCTGTATTATTTTATAGTCAAAGGAAAACTAACACTATCTTTACTATTAACTGTAATAGTTTCTACAGTATGCTTCCCAGTAGGAAAGTTTGCAACTATATTTGCATCAGCAGTATCATTATCATAGTTAATTTCATTGATGGCAAATAAACTGGGTGTTGTTGTAATCTGAAAACAGAGAGGGAGAGAAGAGCTTTATACATAAATTATGTAGATACCTTTATAATAATATTTTAATAAATACTATAAAATACTATTTAAAAAGGCGATGGTAGGCCACATGCTCAGAGAAAATAAAAATAAATGGACAAAGGACATAACAGGATGGAGACCTCATTTCCAAACGAAAAGAAGTAGAGGAAGACAAAGAAAAAAGAGCTGGAGGAGGCCTTGTCGCAAAACACACCAACACTGTAATTAATTAGCATGTATAAATTGTAATTAGATATTAAGAAAGTTGGCAATAAAGGCTAATAATAAAATATTTAAAAAGCAATATCTTACAGAGCTCCACCAATATTTTCTGTATCTTTGCCACTGTATAAAGTATTGCATATTCTCTTGCTTCGGTATCATGATATTAAGGCTTAGGCAACTCATATCTTTTGGCACCAAATCACTGGCATTTAGCTTTAAAGTAGCAGATTTATTGTATTTCATGAAGTTGCTTTCAAGATAACCATATGGTAAATTAAGTTTATCATTATTTTTAAAAAACTCTTTGTTGGTAAACATAGTTACATGTTTATGCGTTTTTGAATATATTGAATGAAGCCAGTTGTAATACACATTATTAATTAATAAAATACTTGGTTTTTTTAAATTATATTGAACACCATGATCTGTTGACTTTGTAACATTAAAAAATTTGTTCATAGAAAGAACTTTTAGCATTTCAGTTCTCATGATTTTCTAAAGCTTTTTTCTCTTCTTTAACTTCTTCAGATTGAATTTCATGCAGTGGGATGTTGCCTGGAGGTGCAACAAAATAGTCTTCTTCTTTCACTGAAGCATTTTTAAGAATGTCTTTCTGACAGTTTCCTTGAGTGACAGCATCAGTTCTTAGGTAAAGATTTCTGTAAAAGGACACCAGAATTAATTTTTAACAGTTTACACAGAAATGCTTTAAAGAAATTGGGGCTTATTACTTACTCATTTTCTAGCACAGAATATAAAGGTTCCACCTTATCAGTATCTATGTGAAGAATTTTATTCGCAAAAGATATGGAGTCTTCTAAAACTGTGACACCTTCAGCGGTATCATATTTAACTAATGAAAGCCTCTCTAATAGTGCCAAAGTATTTTTATCAACATGCACCTTATCTGCTTTTTTCTTGTCAAGAATTCTAACAGGCTGAGCTGGTACTTTAGGAATTAAGTTTTTCCCTGCTACTTTAACGACTCGAAGTTTGTTAAAGTTGGCAAGAACAATACTTTTCATATTTAAGATTTAAAATAGTTATGGAATTTTTTGGAGTGAGCTCGTATAGAAACCAGATTCATAAAATATACACTGAAAGAGCAACACTAAACAAGGCTATGCCAGAAATCAAACAAAATTTACAACACCAAGTCAGTACTTGTCTGCATAGAAAAATATATTATCATGGATAGGTTTAAAGGATGAATTATATTTAATTTTAGCTTAGCTATTGCGCTAATTTTTTCATATCAAGTTTCTGACATATCAAGTGTGACAAGTGACAACTGACAAACAAACTGCTGTTGCTGTTGCTGTTTTTTTTTTAAGTGTAGTTTGCTTCCAGCTAAGGTCATAGACCATGCTGCCATGTCATTAGTTTCTTAGATTCTTTAATTCGTAGATAAACCATATAAGGATGATGATGAATGATAATAGAAATGAGAAGTGAGATTGATATACCCCCCAACCCCTCGAGTATCTTAGTAAAGATGTGGGGCTTTACTAAGTCCTCACGCGGAATTCTTGAGAGAATTTGAAAAGTGACGTTGCACTGTTTTGTTTCATTTGCCAACACTCATGCACACTCACGAACACTTAACGGTTAATAATCCACCATTATTTCACATTAATATTCGACATAACACAAATTTTATAAAATAAAACAAAACCGCAGATTTATGATTCTTCACATTCCCGCCAAGAACCGCTGTTGCTGTCTTGTCTGCTCACTGCTGTCATTGTCAAATTTTTAAACCATCCATAGACTACGGATTAGCGATGGGCGATTGTTACTAAATAAAATCAAATTATTGGATTGTTATAACAATCGAACTTTTTCGAATGAAAATCTTAACTAGTCGATTATTAGTAATTGCGCAATTGTTATAAAAATAATCGACTGTCGATTGTGTTCGAATGAAAATCGTTACTATTCAATCGCTGAACGATTGTAGGTAACTACGTGAAGAATGCGCGGGAAACCTTAAAATTGGCGGTCGAATATTTTAGCCTCTCTAATTTTAATTTGATTTTAAGTGTAAATAGGATCATTGTGTTTAAAATTTAGTTTATTTATTGTTATTATTGTATATATTTGCAGTCTGTAGGTAAGTTTTTTGTCTTTTCTGATGGACGACGAACCAGATGACCCTGGTGGAGGGACACCTTCTCAGGTAGCTCTGGTTGTGACGGTACCTCATGATTGTTTGGAGATGGATACGGAGGGCTCTCTCTTGGATACGGATGCTTCCGAGAGTAAAATCAATAATTGTAGTAATTCTAAAAGAAAACGTACAATATCTCGAAAAATATGTAGACACTGTAATAAAAAACGGAGGCGTCATAAGTCGTCTTCTGTCGTTCTTTGTGAGAGTGACTGCCAATGCGAATCGAATTCAAAAATCCAGCCACCTAAAGTTTTTAAGTCTCCGAAAGTAACTCCTATCTCAGTATCACAATCACAACCCTCCCAACCAAACAATGATGAAGCCAAACAGGCTGACCCAGGCACATATGTAGGTAGAAAGCTGTATGAAACTAATGACTCTGCACCCTATAATATCCACATCCAAAAGATCCAGACAAGTCCGAACGACAACATATCTATACACCCCATTTCCTTTGGGCATTTTTTGAAAAAGAATTCTATAAAGAACATAGTTAATGGCAGTCTCAAAAAAATTGGAAGAAATAGAGTGGTAATATCATTCAATAACTACACAGATGCTAATTCTTTCTTAAAAAATGAAACATTAAAAAAATTTAACTACAAAGCTTTCATTCCAACCTCATCAGTTACTCGAATGGGTGTTGTTAGAGGAGTACCGACTGATTGGTCCGAAGAAGACATACTAGATAACTTGTCTGTGCCTTTTGGATGTGGAAAAATTTTAAAAGTAAGACGCATAAATAGAAAAAGTTTTAAAGATGATAAAATTACCTATATTCCTGTTGAGACCGTGGTAGTCACATTTGATGGCCAGGTGTTACCCAAAAGAATATATTTGTGTTATAATTCCCTTCCAGTGGATCTATACATTTTCCCAACAGTACAGTGTTTCAACTGCTGCCGTTATGGTCACATAAAATCACAATGCAGGTCAACTCCACGCTGTTTCAAATGTGGTAATAACCACTCAGGAGACAGCTGTGATTTTGATGAAGATGATGCCGTATGCTTTATATGTACTGGATCCCACTTTGCTACCAACAGAAAATGCCCTGAATATAGTCGACAAAAAGCTATCAAAGAGTCGATGGCTAATAATTGCATTTCCTATGCGGAAGCATTTAAGTTGCACCCTCCTGTTACTAGATCTTACTCTGAAGTTTTGACATCTGTTGCAGCACCTTCATCTCCTTTAAGACAAACTTTTAATTCAACTAAAGGCAATAGTAATAATGAAAATTCCACTTCATATAAAAAAACAGTTTGTATTAAATCAAATAGCTCCCCAAAACATAATAGTAAAGGTTATGACAAATATACACATGCTGCCTTAACTAAAGATTATAACATTCCATTACCATCCATTGGCACAATTACTAGTGAAAATAATAACTATTTAACAAATATGTCTATTAGAGAACTGATTATTATTTTAATTAATTCATTAACTAAGAATATGTCTGAACCGTCCAACGCTGCTGTACAAAGTATAAATCAACTCATAAATAACAATATCTCTAATAATGGATCATCTGTCCACAATCCTTCAGTGGAATTGTCGCAGTATTAATACTAAAAAAAGTGATTTACTTTATCTCATTAATTTGCATAAACCTGTTGTGGTTGCACTTCAGGAAACCTGGCCGAAGCCAGGTTATAACTTTAAAGTTTCCAAATATTTATGTTTAAGAGAAGACAGAACTGATGGCTATGCTGGTGTTGCTCTGTTAATTCATGATACCGTTCCCTTTGTTCACATCCCCATCACAAACCATAGTACTGATTTCTCTATAATAGCTGCATCTATCAATAAAATATGCTTTGTGTCTGTTTATGTTCCCCACCCTTCATCATCCATTTACAACGAAATAGAAACCATTACTTCTCATCTTCCAAAACCTATCTTAATTATGGGCGATTTCAATGCTCAGCATCAGGCTTGGGGTAGCACCACTTCTAGTTACTACGGTTCTAGAATATTGGATATTCTGGACTCCAATAACTTCTGTATCTTGAATACAGGTGTTGCAACGCGACGTACAAAACTGCATGAGGGAATCAGTGCCCCTGATCTCTCAATAACCACTCCTAGTTTGGCATCCTCATTGACCTGGAGAACACTGCCCTCCACTTTCGACAGTGATCATTATCCCATTTTATTAACTCTGCCTAAAAAAACTTTAAAATCACAACCCAGACGCCCACCAAGATTAAAATACAAAATTACTAATAATGACACTGACAGATGGAAAACGTTTAGTAAACTAGTCGAGCGGAAGTTATCCATTCTCTATAATATCGATTCAAGTAATTCATCGGCATGTGCTGATGCCTTTGTTGTAGCTATGTTAGAAGCTGCAAAAGAATCATTTCCAATTAAACTTTGTAATAATAACATTCCGTCTCCCCCATGGTGGGATAATGAATGTTCTGAAGCGGTACAGGAACGCAAAAAGGCTGAACTAAAATTTAATCAGTGTTCCACAACAGAAAACTTTGATAAACTTAGCTTTATTAATACCCAAACCCGTAAATTATTTAAAAGAAAGAAATGGGAGGGTTGGAAACATTTCTGCACATCGCTGTCCCCTGACGTTTCTCCATCAATAATCTGGCAAAAAATACGTAGATTCAGATCAGCATTTAAAGAAACAGTACCACACTATCTTGATGAATTCGTAGCAGATAAATTTTTAGATAAACTAGCACCTCCTTTCGTCCCACAAATGTCCATCTCAACATCTGTCACCCCTATCCGATCGCCGCTAAATTATTCAACTGGCCTTGACTCTCCTTTTACTCTAGTAGAATTGAAAGGTGTGTTAAAGTATGTTAAAGATTCTGCTCCTGGCAGGGATGGTATTCCTTATTCCTTTCTTGTAAATTTGAATGATTCAAGCCTTAATTACTTTTTACATTTAATAAACTCCATAATAATATCTGGTGAAATCCCTGCCTCTTGGAAAATTTACGAAATTATCCCTATTCTAAAATCAAACAAACCCCCGTCAGATCCCAACTCTTACAGACCCATAGCTCTTGCTTCAGTTCTATCTAAACTAGCAGAGCATTTAGTAAAAAATAGATTGGAATGGTATGTCGAAAGTGAAGGTCTACTGTCTCCGAGTCAGTATGGATTCAGAAAAGGTAAAAGTACCATGGACAGTTTAGGGATTTTCATTACAGACGTAAGACTGGCTTTTTCTAATAATGAATCCATGCTGGCTGCCTTTCTAGATATTTCCTCTGCATATGATAATGTTGATCTAAATATACTAAATACAAAACTTTTAAAACTAAAAGTGCCTCCTATATTCTGCAATTTTTTACACAATCTTCTCTCGGGAAGACAATTACAAGTCAACATAGACGAGACAAACGTCAAAACAAGATTTACCTGGAAGGGACTACCCCAAGGTGCGGTTCTGAGCCCACTTCTTTATAATATATATACCTCCGACTTAGAAGCACACATCATTGGTAAAGCTAATATTTTACAGTATGCAGATGATTTAGTTCTGTACGTGTCAGGTCGTTCTGTAGAAAAATTAAGTTCCTCTCTGAATTTTGCTTTAAAAAATTTAAAGTTATGGCTAGATAATAATTCCTTGAGTCTTAGTGTAAGTAAAAGTAACGCCGTTTTATTTTCTAGAATGCGTTTACCTCCGCCATATACAGTTTTGTATAATAATCAACAAATTCCAGTAAATGATGAAGTAAAATTTTTAGGTATTCTACTAGACACTAAGATGACAGGTTTATCACACTGTTATTATGTCTTAGCTAGATGTGAACGTTTACTGAATATAATGCGATGTCTCTCTGGTGTTTGGTGGGGTTCCCATCCATTTACATTAAAATTATTATATAACGCTATCATAAGAAGCATCCTTGATTATGGTACTTATTTCTTAGAACCATGTAGTGTAGTAGGTCTGTCTAAGTTAGACAGCATTCAATCGAAAGCTTTGCGTATTGTAACAGGAGCCATGAGGTCTAGTCCTATTAATGCGCTACAAGTTGAATCCTTAGACCCTCCTTTAAAACTACGTAGACAGTTTCTATGCGATAAATTCCTTTTTCGAGCTCTTCAATTTGCTAATCACCCACTTTACCAAAAACTTTTAACTCTTTCACAAAAAATAGAATGCTCATCTTATTGGTCCCATAAATCTCGTCCGTGCTCTGTTATAAGTTTCCGTAAATTTACTTCACTTCAAGCTCCCACACACCGCTCTCAGTTTCTTCCTATATTTTCTGTCAGTTACGAAGCTCTTGCTATTTCCCCTGTAGTTAATTATAGTTTTGAATCATTAAAGAGTGACCCTAATGCTGACACTAACTTGAACTTTGTAGTCGATAGAGACTGGGCAGACAGGCATTACATTTACTGTGATGCTTCCAAACATCCAGTATCAGGCACAATCGGTGTAGCGGTTTATCATCAACAATATAATTTACATCAGAAAATAAAATTACCTCCTGAAACATCAGTTTTTTCCGGAGAATGCTTTGGAATTTTTAAGTCCTTAGAATACATCCTTCTAGCCAAACTCAGTAAATCCATCGTTTTTTCTGATTCGAAGAGCGCTTTACAAGCTCTACAAAAATCCCCGTGGGCAGGTTCAAATAGTCTCTATGTAATAGAATCCAGACAACTACTATTGAATTGTAAATTAAAATATTTAGACGTTCTCTTGGTGTGGATACCTGGCCATCATAACATTCGCGGCAATGAAATAGCAGACAAATTTGCGAAAGATGCTATAGAGACCGGTGATATATTTCCTTATAAAAATGTCGTGTCCGACCTTCTCTCTCTTCCTAAAGATCATTTGTATCATGCTTGGAATACCCATTGGAATATTTCAAGTTGTCATAAAGGTCAATATTACAAACGTATTCAACACAAAATACCACTCAAAGTATGGTTCACAAAATTAAAACTTTCTAAGCTTGCAACCTCCAGTATAATAAGAATGCGCTTGGGTCATGTCTGCACAGCCTCTCATCTTGCAAGACTTGGTATTATTAATAGCAATTTATGTGCTTGTGGTGCCTGTGAGGAAGATTTAAATCATATCTTTTTTGCTTGCCCCCTCCATGATAGTTCCTCACTCTTAAACTCCCTCATAGTCCTCCGTGTTCCTCTTCCTACATCAATCCCTACCTTATTGAGTTCTATAAATTTTGATATATATAATTTGTTATCAACTTTTTTAATTAACAATAATATTAAAGTGTAATTTGTAAATAATGTACTGTGTGTATGTAGTGTAAAAAGTATTATTTCCTAACTCCAACTAAGTATCCCCTTATGTAGTATATCCATTTATTTATATTGTAACCACCAACTTTGATCCTATTATTCTTTTTTCCAAATTCCGTTCCTTTAACATTGTATTTCAAAAATTGGTTTCCCTACCTTTAATTAATACTCGTTGTGGCAAATGCACAAACCGTGCGATGCCAAGTTATAAAAAAAAAAAAAAAAAAAAACTACGTGAATGTTACTAGAACAATCGACAATCGAAAGCATTCAAATGAAAATCATTACTAGTCAATTATTAGTAATTTCGTAATTATTAAAAAAACAATAGACAATCGTTTAAATGAAAATCATTAATACTCAATATTTTTAGTAAACACATAACTGCGCGAATGTAACTAGAGCAATCGACAAACAAAAGCATTCATCCGAATGATTAATTACTAATCGTAACCAGGTTGATCGATTATAAGTAACTTCGCGATTGTTACTAAAACAACCGATTAAATAGAGAGTATTAATTCGAATAAATACGAATGAAAGTCATTGTCATACAAAAAAAACAAAAAGCTTACCTCGGCGGTTCACCAAGAATAAATCGAACCTAACAAAACCATTTAAAAATGACTTTTATGTCTGAGGCATAAGGTACCCATATATGTGCAGGTACAGCTTGATGTGTCGCTGACTGTACCTACTACCCGTTTGCTTCGAGTTTCTAGTGGACGTCAGTTTTGACCTAACTACGCGTAACGTATACTAGACATTAAAAAAGGGCTCTTGTATCTAAGACATAAGAGCCATTTCTCAAAAGGTTTGTCTAACTTTTCAATGGTTTTGTAACGTCCACTGCAAACTCGAAGCAAACGGGTAGTTCGTATCGCGCACGCGTCTTCGACTACTTTTGGTTGTCGATTACTAAATTAAGTATACCCCTATCTTACACGTGCCATGCTGCTCGCGGCCTGCTGCTGTCGGCATTGTCAAAGCACAATATAGGTAGGTAACTACCTAGGTACTAAGCTTACGCCGCGCCCGTCCCGCGCCGCCGATCGTGTCCAGTTTAGCTGAACTTGTCAATATTTTTTTATTTTTTAGATAAGTACACACGGCGGCAGATCAACCTACCCAAACCTGTCAAATTTCTCTATTATATATATTATAACATCAATATTTGTAGCTTTGTTGTGTTCCGGCAGCTAGAGATTAGATAGCCAGTGCCTCACTAGTTGAGGATCCGGGTGAAGTGCGCTTCCATCATTGGCCTTATCATCACTTTACTTCAGGTGAAATTAAGGCACTGCTTACCCGTAAAAAAAAAGTACAATTTGGTCGATTCATTCGATTATTTTTTAAAACCAATTGATAATCAATTTTTATTTGATTTTTTCTTAAGGGCGAATGAATCGACAATCGAATACATGCTAGTACAATTGTCGATTCGTTCGATTGTTTTTTTAGTAATAATCGCCCATTAGTACTACGGATGTGTAGAGTAGAAAGCAATTTTTTCCCATGTTTTTAATACGGTACAGTTTTGACCTTTATTATTCTGAGGTTTTGACCATAGTTTGACCAACGATGCGGCGCGACGTAACGTATTATCTCTTGTCTGTGGCGGCGCGTAGGTACCTACTTGAAACTTGAAGTGACGGACACAGCTAGAGTGCTACAAGGATCATTTGGCACATGGATGACTGACAGTGACATGAGGGCGTGGGATCTCAGAACAATAACTAAAGCTATAGAAACCGTAGAAACCCTCAGAACAATAAAGGCCTGCGCAGACGAGGGATTTTTGTCCGCGGACTTTTTTATCCGCTAAAATAGATCGCTTACAACTGTATCGAATAACGCAAATGAGGGATTAAAAGTACCGCGTATAAAAAGTTCCCCGAATAACCGAGGACATGCAGAGAGCGGACCGGACAAAAGTACAGGGGAGTCCCCGAAAAAAATAGAACTCGTGTGACTAGGCCGCGTTGTGCGCTCGAGATTGACGTGCGCATGCACGACGATAAACGATGACGCAGGAAATCGATTCTAAAATTTTAATAAAAGAAGTCGAAAAAAGAACTTTTTTATATGATACGTCAATATGACACGGTGACTCGGCCCCCGAGTGAGCGATAATTTATTGTTAATCGATCCGATATAAGGGGACAACCCAGTATTTTCTTTTAAAATGTCTTCTCTTTTTCTTAAACTTCATGTAAATTGCAACACAACGAAACCTCTGAATATTTGCTACCACAGCGTGCTCTTCTCTACATTTCCGGGTAACAAATGATCGCACACCGTGTGCGTTGAGTACGCGGTAAATCCGCGGCGGCCTTTTTATTCACGGAGCGTACTTTATTCTCCGCCGCGGAGAAAAGTCCGTCATCTGCGCAGGCCTTAACTAAAGCTATAGAAACTGGACAAAAATAGCAACACAGGAGTTCTTGGATGAAAATCGAAGAGTCATGTTTTGTTTTCTTTTCTAAAATTTGTGTTATGTCGAATATTATTGTGAAATAATGGTGCAATAATAACCATTAAGTGTTCGTGAGTGTGCATGAGTGTTGGCAAATGAAACAAACCAGTGCAACGTCACCTTTCAAATTCTCTCAAGAAGTACACCCGAGGACTTAGCAAAGCCTCTTTACTGAGATACTCGAGGCGTTAGGGGGTATATCATTTCTCACTTCTCATTCCTATTATCATTCATCGTCATCATACAGGAAGGAAATATTGTTTAATGTATTACTTGTAAGAACAATTACTTTGACACTGGCTAAATGTGCTAATAGCATAAAGCCATCAACTAAAAGAAAAAAAAAACAGTTTGTACTATTTTAACTAGTAGTTGATGTGTTGGAAAAAGATAGATTGTCCCTTTTCTTTCGTAATTTCGAATTCTGTCACAATAATTATGACGTCATATTTGGGTAATGTGGTAACTTTATCAAATTTATTATCGGTATAAATAATTGAAAACAACAAATAAAGTATTTGTTTCGTCACTATATTTATTAAAAATAGATTTTAAATTGACAATAAATATAATGGAACCCAAACAATCAATTGCACTATCAAACAGCGAACTCATTAAATAGAAACAATATTATTGAATCTACTCGTTTTTAGTTTTACATTTAATTTTTGCTCAAAACAAATTAACTTAATTTAACTTTTTTGTACCGTACTGAAACTTGCGTTTTTGTTTTAGACGACTGATTTTTCGTAAAAATGACGGACCCTGGGCCATTACAACCTAGAAAAACAGTAGTAGTACTAATTTTGATTGAGATTTATAAGTTAGATAGGTATTATTAATCTCAAGTGTAATTTCATATTAATATTATATAATATGTGTTTAAAGCTGAGCTTTAAGAGGCCTATTACATCTCGAGTGTAATTTTTGCGTAAAATGCCCATTTTCGCATTTTGTAGTAATTTTCCAGTTGTATTTATCGTTTTTATCGAAATAGGATAATAAATTCATGCTTAATAATACAAATTTCCATTCTGCGAGCAAAAGCCGAGTTCGGACGGCCGGCGCATCGCATTTTGTAGTAATTTTGCAATTGTATTTATCGTTTTTATCGAAATAGGATAATAAATTCATTATAAAATATTTATTCCTTATGAAGTAATGATTATTCTGGTATAAATTATGCTCAATAATATTATCGTAGATAGGAGAAATTCACAGCGATCTTAAAGCGATTTTTGAATTTTTTTGGTTTGGGATAAGATTTTTTTCTATGTAAAATCAATTATATCTAAAAATTCCGAGGCCTCTACGAATGAACTATTCGACTATAGAGATAACATTTTTTTTAAATTTCATTTGTTTAGAACAGTAGTTCAATCTAGCTCAAAAAAGTGCCTTCGCACATTTTATGAAAATCTTTCGCTGCTATTTTGGGTTTCATTAAAAAGTTAAGCAAAATTTTCGAAAGGCGAGGCCGCTACGAACTATGCCAATAGCTATTCTACACTATTCAATAAGTCAAAATTGTCAATGTATTTTCGTTTCTGAGATCGAGAACGCCAAAAATGGCCATTTTACGCAAAAATCACAGTCAAGATGTAATACGGCCCATAAACACATGAGTAAATATCCTTTTTTCTTGTGTTATGGCTTCTGGAGTGTCTTTCCAACACACATAATTCCGCCAATGTCGAGTGATTAGTGATTATTTAAATATCCTTTCTAGCAGCAACTCTGTGCTATGCTATGTCAGTGTCACTGTCAGTGTCAGTGTCAGGTAAGGCTATGAAAAACAACCTGAGACATAACCTATTTTTCTGTCTAAATTAGTAATAAATAGACATAACACATAATCCTTCCACAATACGCTGGTAAGAAATGGTACTATAACTTTTATTTAACGATTCACATTTGCATAATAGGTATTCGGAGCCTCTTGGAAGTTTCAGGTTACTGTAACTATTATTGTCATTTTTCAGCTAATAATCCTGTTTATTTTATTGGTACCTAGGTACTTAACAGTGAATATTATTTTTTCAGAAAATATGAAGAAGTATGCTCGTAATCAATTGCTGGACAAATTGCACCGAGGAGGTGTCCTAGTTTGTATTGGTTTAACATTGTACGGATCGGTTCTACTAAGCGACCACTTTTACAAATATTTTAAATATGTTAAACCTCAGATAGAGGCATCTAAAGCAGCTGCAGAACGGGAGCTATTAGCAGAAGGATCATCAGATAAAATATTGTTGAAAGATTAATATGTACAGCCTTTTAATTTTAAGACTACTTACCTAATTTATAAATACATAGTGTAATTACTTAATTTTTGTTGGTTCATAAATAAATTTAATCATGATCTAAGAGAGAATAAGATTTATTTTGTTTTTCATGATACTGTGTAGCGATTTAAGTTATAGATATTATTATCAGTAGTGGCTTGGTAGCTACCATTCCCTGATATGTGGCAATATGCGATTTAATATCCTCACATATCCTTGGTGTTGAAAGTGTTCATAGTCTGTGGTGGCCATTTTTTAATAGGCCACAAAATAAGGTGACTGCGGAATGTAATGCGTCATACAAACGTTTTTTTGAGAGTTTGCTGATTTTAAGCCGCATTCTCAGCGTCACTGGACTTTTTTGGGGGTGGCTGGAAACTTAAAGGGTTCCTCAAGCTGTGTGAAACGAAGCACGATCAGAGGTTTTCTAGAGGGAAGTGCTTCACGCACTAGTGCGATTCCCCTTCCCTACTCGATTCGCCGGTGTATTCTATGTGTGCAGCAGCGTAAATCACAAACTACTAGAAAAATTCAACAAGTCTTCTGAGGCCTCGGTAGCTCAGCGGTCAGAGCATTGGACCGGTTATCCAAAGGTTTGATTCCCACTCGAGCTTCCTGAGGCTGGATGATTGCTGCTTAGATTTCAGGTCGCTACTGAAAAATCATCTATTGATTTTTCAATCAGTTATTTTTTTTAACAAGATCTCAGTGGCGTACACACGGCAGCAGATCAACCTACCCAAACCTGTCAAATTTCTCTAATGAATATTGATCCTTATAACCAAACAATAAAGTTTAAAATTGACTAGAAATTTTACCGGTTTGGGGTAGGTTGATCTGCCGCCGTGTGTACATAACGTAGTAGTGGCATTGACTGGCACCACGCACCAGCGAGCGTCCGACAGTGTTTTTTCGTTCAATCTTTAAAAATAGGGGTTAGCAACCAATTTTAGTCTTTGGAGCCTCGGTGGACGAGTGGCAAAGCGCTCGGCCCGATACCCGAAGGTCCCGGGTTCAATTCCCAGGTCGGGCAAAGTGTGTTTCTGATTTTTCGATGCATAACCCGGGTTTGTGATCACAAACCCGCATTTGGCAAGCGTGGTGATTAAGCCAATACCCTTTAATTGTAGCGATGACTTGATATCAATGATGGAAGCCTTTGCCCAGCTGTGGGACAGTATATAAGCAATTCACTTTACTTAGACTTTGGCAACAATTGAATACAGACCAACTCTCAGAGCTTTAGTTATTATTCCGAGGACCAACTACTTTCTGACAGTCATCCTGTAAAATTTTAATGAAAATTTATGTAAATTTTTAAAGACAAAAACTGTGACGAAAACTGACGGTTTAATGTGTCGAGCACTGGTGCAACTTAGGCGCTGCGCAAACGTAGACACTTCTTGTTACCGACACAGCACACCATACAAGGAAATCGAGTTGCTGTATCAGTGTCAGGTGGAAGTAACTGGACAGAAAAAGTGTCTACGTCTGCGCAGGGAGGGCTGATTTCATATTCACTGGTAGCTTGTATCCCACACAAGACACAAAAGTGTCTACGTTTGCGCAGCGCCTTACTGATAGTTATTATAAAAATGCAAAGCCTATAAAATATTAATGAAACTATCAGCGCTCGGAGTCGCTTTACTTTTCAATTTGAATATTATATGCAGCAGAAGATATGAAAGTAGCAAAACAAATCTGCAGTAGTACGGGGAGCGTCATGAAAATCTGAACATATTCCTAGTAGAGGACAGTTTACACATGTTTTCTTCGCGTTTATGCCGCGCACAGGAAACTGAGTCGCGTCTACATCAATACAATATGAGCCGAGCGCTGCCTGTAGTATTCATAACGTGTGGCATTCGTGGTCTCGCTATTTCTCTGGTCATATTCAATATCGTTGAGTAATGTGCCAAGCTGTAATGTAAGTATGTGTGCACTGGCTGGGTATGTTTTGTTTACTATCCGTATTCGTGAAATGTAACGCATATGTATTGTATTATACATACCTAGTATACGTAAAAATATTGTCTTTTTATAACTGGTGGGTGACTTATAGTAACTTACGACTTTAGGTATAGTATTGTAAGTAAATACCAGTACAAGTGTCATAATATCACAGACCGGCTTTGTTGGAAAATACTGCTGGTTTCTCTGTCCGTTCTGGAATTGGAATATTTGGCCTTATATCTCATACGTTGCCCTCTGGCTTAAGAGATAAGCCTGTATACGCCGGAACAAAAGAAATAACAAACGAAAGTGAAAGAGATCGCGTTATTTTTTTGACGTGTTTGAACATCCAAATGGTAAGGGGCAATAGCACAATTTAGGTAGGTATGTGTATTTTTTTAATGTTTATTTTATATGGATGGTGGAAAGGAAAAAGAAGTGATAGCTGCGATGAAATGAACTCTTCAAAGTTCGAAAAATTAAGGCAATCATTATAACTTTTTATATACTTACCTATTAATATAAAATTTATGTTAAAAATATGTTACATTACATTCTCTAAGCGTTGTATATTTTGTGAACTACGGTAGATTACCATTAATAATAAAATTGATCTCATGAACGTTCGATCATTTGTAAATTCGATGTTTTAGATGTTAGATGTTTTGATCGTTCGGTGTAATAACAATTCGATTATTTAACTTTTCGATTAATTGTTGTCAATCATTTGATATTCGATCAATTGACATTCGATATGGCGTAGGTACGTTAACCGCGTTCGACACCAGTTTTTGTCATCAAAAATAATATAGGGTTTCCTTGACATTTAAGTCTTTCATTAAATTCCATTGTAGCTAATTTGCCGACTCTTATTTTTAATTATTAAAGGAAAATAATGTCGATCACTGGGTCCTGTCTTACACTACAGGGTGCCTAGTGCGAGTTTCATTCGCCAATCGTTAACGAAAACGAGAATTGATATGGCAAAATTTTAACTCTTTTCGTTTATCGCCAGGAGGCGCTGCTTCAATGGCATACTAATTTTAGTTTTCGTATACGTAATCGAATGAATACGGATAACCGTATACGAACCGTAACGAACCATAAACGTAATCGAATGAATACGGATAACCGTATACGAACCGTAAACGTAATCGAATGAATACGGATAACCGTATACGAACCGTAACGAACCGTAAACGTAATCGAATGAATACGGATAACCGTATACGAACCGTAACGAACCATAAACGTATCCGTATTCATTCGATTACGTTTATGAAAACGAAAGTTTGTATGGCAAAATTTTAACTCTTCTCGTGTGTCGATGTCACCAGGAGGCGCTGCTTCAAAGCCATTACTAATTTTCGTTTCCGTTAACGTGATCGAGTGTCAAATGGAACTCACACTAGGCACCCTGGTGTTACTACGGGACTAGTTCACGAAAGCGACAGTCACAACATCGACGGTCGCTGTATCGAAACGTTCCATTGACGCGACGGGTCACATTAGCGAGAGTACACTAAATCGATGGTACGCTACATCGACAGTACACCATATCGATGGTACGCTGCATCGACAGTACGCCATATCGAAAGTACGCTGCATCGACAGTACACCATATCGACAGTACGCTGCATCGACAGTACACCATATCAATACCCTACTTGATTATTGTGAAAAAATATTACGTTTAACATGTAATTAATTACAATATTAGTACAATGATGGTGGTCGTCGTTGATATTTTAATGTGTTATATACTCAGTCGTCCCTTTAAAATATTGCTTGCGCCACAAAATAACGCTTGGGCGATAAATTCAACCGTCCGGTGTTCAGATCGTTTTATCTTAAATTCTGACTTTGTTATTCATGCGGGCTCCAACCCAATAGGTTTGCTACTCTTATTTTAATAAAATGACCTTCTGTTTTCATTTAAAACAAGAACAGCCATTATTAATTAATAAAGCCTTTTGGCTTAAAGCAAGCGGACACGCAATTTGTTATCTGGGATAGTAAATAGGTACCTACTACCGTATATTGATGGGTACTTACTTGAATTATGGTTTTAGATGTTTACTTTGTTATGAGGGTTCTGTGATGGTGGCTTTTCGAAGACTATATAACAACACGTCATTTTACTTCCTCGTGAGAATTTCGAAAGGGTATTGTCTAAGGTGAAACGGATAATGTTAATCGCTTACTATCTCTAAATGTTTATATAATTTTTAACGCAAATTTTGTTGCGAACAAATTACAAAAACACAAATGTTGAAAAAATTTCCACGAGCAGGGTTTGAACCTGCACCCTTCTGACATACCGGGTCAGGTGCTCTTCCAATTGAGCTATCGTGGTTCTAACCAGCCCGCCGAAATTATTCAACACTATTTACTTTTTACTTTGAAAGCCAAAGGCGCCCATTCAATGTTAACAACTACCGTCATTAACATCCGATCATAATATTTTTACAAATACTAAAGATCAGTTAAGAAGTAGGCAAGCTATTTATAAATGTTTATATAATTTTTAAATAGTGTTGAATAATTTCGGCGGGCTGGTTAGAACCACGATAGCTCAATTGGAAGAGCACCTGACCCGGTATGTCAGAAGGGTGCAGGTTCAAACCCTGCTCGTGGAAATTTTTTCAACATTTGTGTTTTTGTTTTCGCTTACTATCTCGTTCATAATCTTGACTAACTCAAAATCTAAGGCTAAGGGCACAGAATAATAATAGTACTACGTCTAAGGGTCGAAACACAACCGCGTTGCGACGTTCGCACCGCCAAAATCGGTGGCGCCTGTCAAGTATTTGACAGGCAATAAGGTTTATACTAGCCTGGCGCAACGCTTATTTTTGAGGTGCGCATCGTATCGTGTTTAAGTGTGGGAGCCCTTATACTCATTGGCATTCGATATGGCGTAGGTAACCCGTTTTTAATGCGTTGTGCATACCCGGCTGTAGGTACCTATGTAATGCGAGACTTTCCTTTTCCGCCCTTAACACAGAGTATAAGAGTAGGGCTACTACTTATTAAAACAAACACACCAAGCTTAATTATTATAAGGGTAACATAATATAAACTACTTATATACATAGGTACGACTACGTTAGTATTAGGTAGGTGATAGCACCTACCTAATACTAACGTAGGGTTACTAGGTTTACTACGTAGGTAAGTAGGTACTCTTTTTTCCTTTAATTATTAAAAAGGGGGTCAGCAACTCAAGCAACAATTAAATATAGACTGCTTGCTTCCTTGCTGTCATCCTATAAATTTTTAATGCGACTCTTTGTATTTTTATGGCGACGAAAACTTCTTTGAGTTTAAAAAAACAGCCATCAGGCTGCTTAAAATGATTTTTTCGACCACGCTTACGAAAACAAAGGCTTGGGTGATGAAGTCTCTTCTCGACACGGTGCTTGGCGCATGGATTGATATTGTTTTGGGGGATCGTGAAGGTCTTTCTTAGGTTCTTTTCACCTATAGATCCTATTTCCTAAGTGTTGTGGTGTAAGCGCATAACATAAGTTATTTTTCTTAAAACCAATTGTACTGAATAATAATTTAGTTGGAATTATAATTTAAACATAGGCTCTATGAGTGAAAACTAGGAAATTATCTTTTTTTATATAATTTACGGGTAAGCACAGAGCCTTGATTTCACCTGATGATAGGTGATGTAATGGTGATGATAAGGCCAATGAAAGAAGCACACTTCACCCGGTATCCTTAACTAGTGAGGCTCCCTACAATCCCTGCAAAATAGTTGTGTTAGTCCATTTGCTTAACACCTTGTATAATGTATATTCACAATTGCGAACTCCGTACTTGCATACAGTTTGTGTCCGTATAATTTGATTCCGTTCCTGTTATAATTGACCAGCGGACCGCCTCCGCCGGGAATGGTAGCGTTTACTACGTTAGGTAGGACAGCGGTGTGTTTACTGTACAGTGACATTTTACGCTTCGAAATAACTAACATTTAGATATTTCACTTTTTAATTCAACCTTTAAGTCGGCCACTCTTCGCACAGTGGTCATGGTTATGGATGTAAAGTGAGTAAGCAAATTGAGTGGGTGAGTGTATTAGGTCCTTACCTATGAAATTGGCGTTTTGTATGAAAAATTTTTATAAAATTTAATTTTTCATACTAACGTTTTTTTAATTTTCTTAGCATCTCTTTATTTTAACATTATAAAATTTGTACAGTAGTGTGTTTGTTTCACTAGCTAAATATAGCAGACATTAAAAATAAATAAAATCAAGTCCCTTTAAAGCTGCAATGAAACAAAAGGACAATTCCGTGAATAAAAAAGGTAGTCAATTTAAAAAAAAATTGGGAGATAAAGACACAAAATTAATAATCATTGTTATTACTGAAGCCTAAGTAACATAGTCCTAATTAAAGGTGTATAATAATATTAACAACCGGTATTGACTTTTAGAAGTAATACACCTATTAATAAGAGAAAAAAACGTCAATTTTATAGGTAAGGACCCAATATTAAGAGAGTCTCTCCTACACAGATAAACCTTATAAGTTTTTCGTGTAAGGATTTTTGTAATGTACGAAGCTGTGTTTTGTAAAATTAATTTAACAATGAAAAAATAGTCTTTTGACTGTCCCACTGCTGGGCAAAGGCCTCCATCATTGATATCAAGTCATCCCTACAATTGATAGGTAATGGCTTAATCAAGACGCTTGCCAAATGCAGGTTAGTGAACATAAACCTGGGCTATGCATCGAAACATCCGGAACACACTTTGCCCGACCTGGGAATTGAACCCGGGCCTTTGGTTATCGGGCCGAGCATTTTGCCACTCGACCATCGAGGCGTTAAAAAGAAATAATATAGACAATAAAAATTTAATGAAATAGCCCTTTAATGCCAATCAACTACAATTTATCATGGACATTACAATATTATTTATTATACATACCGTAAAATACATTTTTTCCCAATTTTAAGTGTTCATGCTTTCAATAACACTAGATGCTTAAGTTATTATAATATAATCATTAAATATTATGGAGTTTAATATTTATTAATGTTATATTCCTTTTATAAGATACGTGCTGGATGACTGAAGGCTGGCGTTGCGAGACGGTAAAGGCTGAGTAATATCCGGCCCTACACTATTAGAGTTTCCGTGCATACACTGACGTATGATTTTACGCAGACAGTAAACATAGCCGCTTTTCTATTAAGTTCGTTCGTTCGTTCGTTCGTTGAAAACTGGAGAATATCGGAACTACAAAGATGTCTTGCCTCGTCCTCCTATCTGGTGAAAGTCGTCTAGTTCAAAGTGCTATTTTTGTTCTGATATATTATTATATGTTATGCTTAAGGAACGAATTCGCTCATTAGGCGAAAAAACTGCTCACACTGCGTCGTAGTCACTGTTAAACAGGCACAACGCGAAATCCGTGTTATGGCTCTTATAAAAACAGCCATCACGCGTTGTGGCAAACACAGAACGAACATGACGCGTTCGGATCTGAGTTCCTCATTTAAAAAATAAATAGGTCTTCTGAGAAAAAGGTTTCTGTTGTTTGTTATAAAAAAATAATCGAGAAATTTAAGACTACCGCTCCACTTCGCTTAGCAGTCGTTTGTGGTTTTAACCTACCACTTGACCTACAGGTTTATGTGCTACACGGGTATGAGTAATTCGATATTCTTATAAAAAAAACTCCTCGACGAAGTACTAAATGCAATGTTGTAGGTACCTAGTACCCTAGCCGACAATTAACCTGCCCGTCAAGATGTGGTTGCATTAACTAGAGTTCAAACGCGTCACGATCATTCTATGTCACACTATTCTGTCTTTTAAGAGCCATAACACGATTTTCGCATTGTAGCTATTTTACAGTGACTACTACGAGCGACGCGTTGTAAGCCCATTATTCTCTAAATGAGCGATTACGTTCTTTGAGTCTAAGATATATACAACACTGTGAATGCATAAAAACAATTATCAAAAAAACTGAAGGATTGTCGAAATTGTAAAATAAAAAAATCGAATGAAAAATAATAATATTGGAGAGATATGGTGTAGCCTACCTATAGAACTAAGTAGTGTTAACCTCGTAAAACAGTATGTTCAATGGAATGCGAAACTTCGAAAGAGGTTAGTTAAGCTTTGATTGCGATTTTCTTTTGAGTATGCAAATTCATTTTGATAATAGACCATCCTGTAACACATTTTTGTCTGACGTGAAATGAAGGAGCTTGAAAAGAAACGCAATTTAGCAAATTGTATATCACAGCGATCCCTCAGGGTTTCATTCATTTGGGAGCACTCACATAGATTTGTTATTTAACACATTTTTCTTACGATATTCAAATTATTGTGAAGAGTTGGAAATATTTTAGCGTCATAATTAGAACCGCAATTATTCGCAGAACCCTTTTGATGCGAGGGGAAACTATATTAAGAAAGTTTTAATTAAATCTTGCAAATTCCGAGAATATATGAAACAGCCAATGTCGAGTGATTTGTTTTATTTCTCGACCACAATTTTTACGCTATTACTTACTTGATAAAGTAACTTTGATACCTACTGAATGTACCAGAGATGGCATGTGATGTTTTATGTTACTTGCAAATTGAAACGAAGACTTCAAGATAGAAAGCCATTTATGTTCTTTTTAAATATGGAAACTCAAAGTACCTTTAGAGTATTTGAAGCAACCAAAATTGTCACTTTAAAGGCAACCTATAAGGACCGGAGGTTTTGATAGGCTTAAAATTAATTTGTAATTTGTATTAAACCATCAATTACTTTTATTGTACCCTGTAAAAAACGCTATGCAGGGTTCCAAAAGTGAGTCACACTCGTAAAAAGGGTTTCAGTGCAATGTCTGGGTCACTCAAGGGCATGTTATATATAGTTAGGTACTATTTATTACAAATGATTGGTTCAAAACAGTTTTGGCCGGTTTTGTTGACAGTTTTTTTCATTCTGGACATACAGGCTAGCTGATTAGTTGAACATATGAAACATTCCAGATTGTGAAAAAGTTTGCACAAATGTAGGATACAAATAAAAACTAACAAGATACTGAATTATGTTCATTGAATATTCACTGCCCTCTAGGGCGGCAAAAGTGGAATAAGCATGTTCCTAAGTAAATAAAAAATGTAAAGGTATATAACAGATTGGTTGAGTGACATTTTAATTTGAAGCTTAGTCAAATTTAGTTTGCTTTGAAGTGAAGTTTTTAAAAGAAGAATTTGGGTTCCTGCGGCAATGGAGTAGTAGTTCGTCCGCATAAAATCCGTATCCCGTGATCCCTAGGAATTTCAGATAATCTCGTCTTACCTCTTGTCAACATCACAAAGGAAAAAATCTGTATAAAAAAATCAGTTTTCTAATTCATGGGTATAAAGGGTATAATATTGGGCGACTTTGTAAATGTTCTCGTGACACTCGAGTACTCAATATCCTCCTGCAATAAGGACTTGTAAGAAAAAGAATCTACCAACTGCCATAACTAAAAGCAGTCCTTGGGCGATGACACTTCTCTAGCTTTACGTGGCACGTGCCAGCATCAAAGGTCGTCTTCCATATTTTTCGATTCCCCTAAAGATGTCATAAAGTTTCCCTTCGAAGGTAGATAAGGAAGTTATATAGATGGCGCGACCCTTACGGCCGCATCTAACTCCCACTATCCATCAAAGGTAATTGCAGCAATTCCTTCAGTGTTCACAAGACGCATAAACGGAGGAGCAGCACGTGACCAGCCATATCTGGTCGTTTATAAGCGACTCACCTGGTCCCGCTTAAAAATATTACACTCCTTGTTGGCTGCTTGTAATTGAATGTGTACTTACACGTCTTGAGAATAATTTTAGTTCCGCTCTAGGCAACGTTGCCTCTTTTATTTCGAACAGCAGCGGCGGGATTTATAATATTTGAAATTTGAAAAACGGCATTAATTTTTTAAAAGCATGGCTTCTTTTTTCTTTTCTTTAGTTGATGCCGTCGTCGTGCGATTAGCACATTTAGCCAGTGTCAAAGTAATTTTTCTTACAAGTAATACATAAATAAACAATATTTCCTTCCTGTATGATGATGATGATGAATGATAATAGAAATGAGAAGTGAGATATGATATAACCCCCAACCCCTCAAATATCTCAGTAAAGATGTGGAGCTTTACTGAGTCCTCGGGGGGACTTCTTGAGAGAATTTGAAAAGTTGCACGTTGCACTGTTTTGTTTCATTTGTCAACACTCATGCATACCCACGAACACTTAACGGTTAATAATCCACCATTATTTCACATAATATTCGACATAACACAAATTTTTAAAAATAAAACGGAACCGCAGACATGACTTTTCACTTTCCCCGCCAAGTCCCGCGAAGTCCAAAGCAGGGCATAATAGAGATTGTTTAGTATTATATTTTTAGTTTAATAGTAAAAAGGATTTAGTTCTTGTTTGTGGATTTTAGACAATCGATCAAAATTATTTTTCAAAGAATCAAATTCTGCGTTCGGGATGGTTCGAGATTTGAAATGAAAGCGCGCCGGTGAAATGACCTTCAATGTGTTTTATGGTTTATCGGACTGCTTTTTACCCCTTTGATAAATAGTGAATACGAGTAATAAGTACCTAAGTATATTCATTAAAATAAATTCAATAAAGACTGTTTCACCATCTCTTGGTAGCTTTAACGCTAAATTCAAATTCAAATTCAAACATTTATTTGCACAATATTGTGTACAGTACATTGAGATGAGCGACAATGTTGAGCAGGGTCAACAATATTATGTCTTAATTTTGTAGGCATGCAAACAATGTAAACAATATACCTAACTTAATTTAAATAATTAAATAATAAAATGTCAATAGAAATAAAAATTAAAATCACTAAAAGGAATATATAATAAGCAATCCCACCTTTTATGTAAATTGGGCTACAAACTCAATGGTATCCGCAAATACAAAAAAAATATGTCAATTGACTCTCAGCAAAAGGTCAAATAAAACTTACAATTATCCATGTATAAAAAAACAAAATTAGAAAGGCACTTCGTTAATGACCCATGCGCGGTCACTTCTATGTCAAAGACAATGTCAATATTGTTTGCTAAATATCGGTACGGCCGGAAACCGGACTCCCCTGCTTAGCAACGACGTGATTAGACAATAGAGTTAGGGGAGGGAGGCCAGTGAGGGCCGGTGCTCAACGCTGTTCTATTTCTATGCCGGACACTTTACTGTGAATGCAAATTATATTGTTAAGCCGTTCAAACAATGGCGCTAATATAGCGTGCTTAGGGCCGGGCATCAAGGGCAACGTAGCTCTTTACGGGCCGGCACGATTATAAATTCACCGCTCCATTATTCACAATTGGCTTCCACTGTGGCACTGACAGCTGGCTCGATAATTCGTTAAGTCCTAACAGCGACCGCTGCGCTGCGTGCACCCGATAACGCCCCAATAGGGTTTAACAAATACACCCGCGATTATGCGAAGCGTGCTGCTGCGAGCTGCCGCTGTTTGTTCATCCCACAGCCACTGCTTAAGGCTGTTTGTAGAATCTATTTGCTCGCGTTTCGTTTAAATGTGCAAACAGCTGTAAAAGTTATAAAAGAATGTTATTTTTTCGAAAGTTCAAGATAGTTACGTGGTTTATCGTCCGTCGCCTCTGCCTCCAGCTAGTGCAGCGATTCGTTAGCGAATCCTGTTACAGTTCAAAGTTTGTGTGCTCGCCTCCGCCTGACGGATGTCCAACATCCTGATTTTCCGTTCGGCAAAACTTCGCGACTTTGCTCCGTGAAATCTGCATATTTACCTTTTGAGTTCGATTGGAGAATATCAACCGTTTGATTCATAGAGAAAAATCGCTCATAGACGGATCGCACCCGAAAGCGAAGAATCCGGTGATAAATTTTTTGAATGTTTGTCACTCAGTCACCCGGGGAGCTTCACGGAATTGAAATGCCCCTTTTTGTTGGACGTATGGTGGAAAGTTATATTGTACTCGTAGTTTGTGTACATAGATACGTTACTCTTTAATATCTACCCGAAAAATGAACAGTTTATTTTTATCTACTCCATTTTATATAATATTTTATCATGACGTTTCTTGCTGTGGTCTTAAGCAGGCTATCTCCTCATAAGGTGTTTCATTTCAATGTGTGTGTACTAGTGTTCGCGTTAACGTTCATAAACAATATGAAGTCACATCAAGTTTAACATGATTAATTTACCGAGGAGCGACTTATTGTAAGTCAAATGAATAAGTAATAATCAAATAACAAGAGATGGACAGTCCGAGGACTGCGGCAATTACGCGTGATGGATCGTTGAACTCATCCCGGCCCGAAATGACCGGATGCTTTAATATCGCTCTGTTTCTTTCTTTGGCTCCTTTAGTAATTTGTCACCGAGGACTTTTCGTTTGAATATAAAAAAAACGCTTTGCTCTTTTTTATATAATATTGGATTTTTTTCACGACTGCCAAAAAAAGGAATGTTATTCATTAATTCGATTCGTATTTTGATACTTTCAGACCGACAAAGGGAATTTCTTTATAATTGCTAACAACTTTCGTCGTACCTACCATAATGGCGACACTGATTAACAAAATAAAGTATTTGTCTAACGTTTATTATTCTAATTTTAGAAATGCTTTTTTGTTAAACAAATAATTTAAGACCAACAATAAACCGAGAAATAGCCATATTTGTTATGTAAATTGTTCACATTAGCATTGCGTAGGTAGCCTAGACTTAGTAGAAACAAAATTAGATTTCTTCAAGAGAGATTTTCTAAAGATAGTTAGGTACTTTATCAGTCTCGGAGCGTAAGGTTCATGACCTGTGAAAAGTTATTAATTAGCACTATGCCTATTTAAAAAAAAATATTATCTATTTGAAATGAATTATAATAACAAAAGAAGAAGAAGAAGAGTTTCATACTCCAGGCATGAGGAAACAATGCATTGCTACTTTTTAAAATCATGGTAAATAAGCAGATATCCGACATCATACCCATTAAGGTGACAGCGAACTTAAAAACTTTTCTGCTTTCAGTGTTTTTGAAAATCAGGAGGTGGACTTTTCGTTTGTGGTTCTACTTACGGAGGCTGGAGCTTGAAAGTTTGCTCACTTTTCGTTGCACTCAAACTACTTCTTAGTTTACCTCTGCTTGGCATTAATTCGTAGTCTACTTTCAAATACCTATCTTTTTTGGCGAAGGAGTTTTAACGTAAATTCATTTCGCGGTATATGTTTACTGGCCGTGGCTTCAGCCTTAATGTTGAGCGAGTAAAATATGGAAACAAAATTGCGTTGTGAAAATCGTAGCCTCAATTCAAAGGCCAGCAAGTCACTCAGCAAGCTAGTCAGCCAACTAACCTGCCAGAAAGCTAGACAAAAACAGCCAGCCAGTCAGTAAGCTAGCAAGCCAGTCAACCGGCCAGCAAACTACCCAGTTAGCCAGCTAGCAAGCTAGCCAGTCAGCCAGCCAGCAAGCAAGTAAGTAAGCAAGCAAGTAAGCCAGCCAGCAAGCTAGCCAGTGAGACAGCCAGTCAGTCACTTGCTTTTGGTTGTTATGCGTAGTTATAATTATGCTGGGCAACAACAGTAAGGACTTATTACCTAATTGTTCCGTACAGGTGAGGCTACAACTCCACATACGGGTCAATCGCGGTCCCAGTGCAAATATTAAACGGTAATTTAGGTATCTACAGAGCGGTCGATAAGTTGTGACGTGTCATTTATCTTGCGTCCGGCGCGCGGCGGCCGGATCACCTGAATCGAATCAACCGCACGTGATTAACGAACCGGCTCATAAAAGGTTCAATTGCTGCGTAAATTATTATACTATGATAACTTTTTAAGGAAATTGAACCCATCAATTCGGCTCGTTATTGATATCTGCCATCTATGGATTGGATAAGCGATGAATGTCATTTGTAACATTATCTATTGAGCGATTCGGAATTGGTGCGGTTAATGACAATATTAATAAAAGTTTTTTCTTTGAGATATTTGATTTTGTATTATTTTACGCTGAACATGCCTAATTAAAAAGTGTTCGGTCAATTTAGTACGTGCGTCAGTCTCGTTAAGTAGGTATAGTGACGTGTAATCCTTCTTGCGAGGGCCGGATTACCTGCGTAGAATTAACCACTTGTGATTAACGTCCCCATTAAACGACCGATGACCGAAGCCGAAGATTGTAAGCCAACTTTCTTGAATTACCTACATCAAAACGTGTAGGATCGTAAACTTAAAATATCGGGTCTTGGTTTGATACAAAGTTAACTTTAAGGTTACAGGCATATTGGAAAGCATTTGTTTTTTATTTTTCTCTTGAGAAGTGATGTTAGATAGGGCTGGGATGGTTGGATCGCACGGTTTCCCTTTTCATGAGTCCTCTAATAGGTACTAGTGTTGTAATTAGGTAGGTAGTACCAACTTTGTAATAAAATGTTAGCTTAACTTAAAAAACTTCACGCCATGTTTATCCTCTACGGATATTAAACTTTGTTCCTTCCATACGTTTGATCTAATTGCACGTCATCGTAATCCAATATTCTAATTAGACAATTGTACCTTTATGACCAAACAAGAGAAGATATGAGATACAACGATGCAATATAACGTACATGCTCGTATATAGCTCAGAAAAGGTTTAAATAACGCAATAGATAAACTTATACACAAACTGTCAAACGACATTCTTATAATAGATTGTATGGGAATAGTGTACTATGACGTCACTAATTTTCTTTTTGTTACTGATTTTAGCGTGTGTGTCAAATAAGTTGTCTATATTCTCTTATTCTTCTTCTAAGTCGGGCACTCTTGGCAGAGTGGTCTTGGTTATGAGTGGGTCCTGGTGAATGACGGCTCTCGCAATGCGCCTCCATTCGGCTTTATTGGAAGCTTTGTGAGAGCAATCGGTCATCGTGGATTGAGTGAGGGAGATAATGAGGTTCGTCCATCGGGTAGGCGAGTGACCACGGGATCTCTTGCCCTCGACTCTGCCCTGAACTACAATACGCTCCATTGAGTCCTCTTTGCGAGTTATGTGCCCAACGAACTTCAGTATTCGTATTTGAACAGTCGACGACAATCGTGTATATTTAACCACTTTTTAACCGACTTCAAAAAAGGAGGAGGTTTCTCAATGCTCAATATTTTTTCCATTAAGTATTTTAAAGCACTACTATTCAATGAAGGTCTGGAGTCGATCTGATGATAGAGCCGAAAGACAGTCGAGGGAACTCCCCAACGACTTACAGCAATTACCTGGTGTTTGGGCTTGATTAATTTGTATTGATGAGAACTTTACACCTAGATAGGTTGTGTTTGTCATTAGGGGTCTGATGATGAAGACGAAGGACAATCAAGGGAACTCCTCAACGTTTTACAGTACCTTGTGTTTGGACTTAATTCATTTCTATTGATGAGAACTTTGCACCCATATGAGTTATAAGTGCCATTACAGGTCTGATGAAGAGACCATAGACAGTCGAGGGAATTCCTCAACGATTTACAGCAGTTACCTTTTGTTGGGCTTATTTCATACGGTTCAATGTTCATATGTTCAATTCGTACAATAATAATACCTAATTAAGATTGAAGTTTTACATAGGAATACCACTACCTACTAGGCCGTCGTTTCCTCATCCGAGAAGCATCCTTGTTAGGTCTACCCATCACTAAAATAAAATACGACTTCAATAGACCTTCTTTAAAACTGATATGTGTGTCTAGGTAATTAATAATATGATTTCAATATTATCTCTTCCTTTTTAGAGCTGTTTTAACTTTTTTTAGTTTCCTGTTTTTTTTTAAATTACAGAAGTTCGTGTTTATGTCAAATCAAAAAATTATAAATGTTGTAAAGAACTGTCTTACTCTATCCTTTTGTTTTCTTCCCTCTATTGTTTCCTCCAGTCTATTGTTTTCGTATACAAAGTTTCTTCGTTCATGGTAAATTGCAATAACTTGTAGCAGCGTTGAGGAACTCGTTAGAGTGACGTCTAACGCGTCAGGTTACGTTCGGGCATGTACCTACTCGTAAACCAACATAACTAAAGCTCAAGTGTCTATATTGATGATTAATTTACTTGGCAATGGGTATTTGAAGCTCAAAGGCGTAGCGTTGCACATTCAGGTTGTGATTTAGCAAGTTTAGCTATGTGTTTCCCCGGATAAGTGGCTAAATTAAAATATTGATTGATTGATTTCTATGATATTTTCCAATATTTTGACGGTTTAGGGCAGAAAAGGAATGCCCTTGCTGAGTTTCTAGAGAAGAAAAAGCCCATCAGAGAAGCCTTACGAACCGATGGCATAGTGACATTCATAAGAGCTATCTGTAGCCTAAACTAAACAAATGATTTTTAATTTTATTAAAGCTTCTCTGTGCTTCGGAAGGCGCGTTAAGCCACTGACTTGTGTCGTTGTCATGTGACAGCAGTCATTAACACCCACCTACCCGCTTTAAGCTAGCGACTGCGAAATGGGCTATAGCCCGATCGCCTGATGTGCCATTTTCTATGTAAAGCCCTGACCCCGGGTTGCCTAGAGCGAGTTTTGTTTGCCATTCGATCACGTCAACGAAAACGAGTATTTGTATGGCAAATTGGAATTCTCTTTATTGATCATCATCATCTCGGTTTCACCCGCGTGGTCCCCGTTCCCGTGGGAATATCTGGATAAAAAGTATCCTATGTGTCATTCCAGGTTATAAACTATCTGTATGCCGCATTTCAACCAAATCCATCCATCGATCGATCGTAGGATAGTAGGACTAGCGGCCGCTCACGATTTCATCTGCGTGGTTCCCGTTCCCGTCTGTCTGGATAAAAGTATCCTATACACATAGGATACTGTTATAGAACGAACTTTGATACTTTTATACAACAAATATACGAACATACATACACACAAACCTTCGCATTTATAATATTAGTAGGATGAGGAGGCGTTTTCATTAATATGATAGAATGGCATATGAAACTCGCATTAGGGCCTTCAGCAGTGTGCTGGGAATCGAACCGGGTTGAAACCACAGGCCTTGTAGGTCAAACTGGGTGCAAAGCTAGACTCCACTTTTGAATCGTCTTTTTACAATTTGTATAACTAAGTAAGTAACCTTGGTAATAATAACCATTTTTAAAAGAAGAAGTTTTCGAAGTTGTTGCTGGAATATCGTACCGGGGTTACCATAATGGCTATTCAAAGCGAGCACACTAAAATAAAAACCCTTTCCCACTTCATAATCAGTTAGAAACTTTGCAGCGAGACGATCGTTCAACGCGTGTCGCTCTCTACGCAAAAATAATTTCTCGTTGTCACCAAAACTCGAAAGAAAGTACCAGCCAAAGATTTATCTGGATGTTGGGAAACGTTGAAACAAGCGACGGACGTGACAAGCGCCCGTTAATTCTCACTCTCGGGCTTCTAAACTGTTAAAAGAGTAAGGTAATTAAGTATGATGGATATTCGGAGTTTATCGCGGGTGGCAGAGCGGCGCGGGGCCGAGTCGCAACTTTCTTATCACCCGGGGTGAGAACTTTGCGACGACTTGAGAGCACCCTAAATAATGCGTGTGAGTCACACGCGCACGTGTCTTGAGAGTATTTCTTGAGAGACAAAGCGAACGTGGTTGTAGTATTGTTTTGTCCTTTTTTGCAAGCTACTGACGACTACAGACTGTGTACCATTTTAGTTCTGAGTGTATTTTATTATACAGGGTGGAAAAAAAAGACCGTGGTTGGAGGAAAGGTACCCTTAATATTGATGATGGCAAATTTTACTGAAAAGAAACATTCCTTTATTTTTAAAAATAATTAAAACTGCATTTAAAGATTTTTGAAACATTATAAGTTAAGTGAATATTTTCTTTAGATACTTAGTGAGTAAGCTTTACAATAAAAAAATATTTTTCTTGGTCTTTCTTTAATTTAAGATACTATGTTGTTAAAAAGGAATTGATCCTTATGAATGACTCTTTCAGTTGGTATCATAAAATACAGGATGTTTTTTTTTCACATTTCCCCGGTTCGTTCCCGGCTCAAGCAGGTGATTTTTAAAAATCTTTAAATGCAGTTTTAATTATTTTTGAACTAACAGCTTTTTGCTGTAACTAACAGCCTAATATTACATTTATTAACAACACTCACATACATATACTTGTAGCATTGCTACGAACAATCTGCCGACTCAACATTGTACTACGAGTCGTAGCAGGCGCGTACGTGTCGCCCTCACCAGTCGTTGCATATCTGGCGTAGCTTACAGCCGCTGTAACTAACAGCCTAATATTACATTGCAATAATATAAATAGTGTTGCACTTCTGATTGGTAAATTGAAATAAATAACTTCATGTGTAAAGTTTTAATCATTTATTAATAACCCACAATAGTTGAACAACAAATAAACCACACTAAGAACACTAGAGAACTCCAACTGAACATACTCATATTGCGTGTGAGTCACAGGCGCACGTGTCACGTGGACGTGTCTTGAGAAGTGAGAGGTATTTCTTGAGAGACAGCGGACGTGGTTGGAGTATAGTTTTTACATGGTTTTGGAAAAGTTTCTGACGACTACTGTGTACTATTTCAGTTCAAAGTGAATTTCATTACATGCGGGTGAGCACTTTGCCTGAAATCCTTACTTCTAGGGAACTGACTATCCTACTTTTCATATCTGAACACAAACATACTTCTAATATTGATGTTATGATGGATGGATGGGCACCGACTCGCCACTTTCTTAACACCAGGGGAGCGAACTTGCTTTTTTAGGGTTCCGTAGTCAACAAGGAACACTTATAGTATCGCCATGTCTGTCCGTCTGTCCGTCCCCAGCCTAGCTCATAGACTCTTGGTACTAGAAAGCTGTAATTTGGCGTGGATATACATATTAATCACGCCGACAAAGTGGTGAAGTAAAATTTAAAAAAATATTATTTTTAAAGTTACCTTCCCCTACAAGTGAAGTGAGGATGTAATTTTTTTTTCTTGTCTACCTCGCAGTGTGGGGTGTCGTTGGATAGCAATTTCAAAAATATTGTGGGTTTGTGGGAGCAGTTTTTTGATTGAGGCATCCGTTTGTGAACTATTAAGCTTTAAAGTGCAAAATTTTGTTAGAGTCAAGTGTCCCCCTGCCTGCCAGCCAAATGGTTGTTTTTGGAAACGTGAAAAAATTCACGGTAGTTGAACAGAGTTACAGTCGACCAACTTAAAATGTACTTGGCGCAGTACAAATTCCTCATTGGGAACTACATAAATAACGTTGTCAGGTGTGTAAAACCGGTAGTATCTACATTTAATTATATGAGCCCTCTCCTTAGGATCCGCATTATTGAGATGGGCTACGGAACCCTACACTGCGCGTGGCCCGACACGCACTTGGCCTGTTTTTAAATATTGCGTGTGGTCTACACGCGCACGTGTCACGTGTCTTGAGAAATAGTATTTCTGGGAGACAAAGCGGACGTGGTTGCAGTATAGTTTTTACATTGTTTTGTAAAAGTTACTGACGGACGACTTCTAGGTACTATTTAAGTAGAAAGTGTATTTTATTACATACGGATGAGCACTTTGTCTTCAATGCACTTCACATGGAGTCTTCGGGGAATGGACTATTTCAGTTTTAGATGTCTGAACACAACAATGCTACTAACATTGATGTAATGATGGATATTCGGAGTTTTACGCGGGCGGCACAGTAGGTTGGTGGTTGCAGTATAGTTTGTAAACTGTTTTGCCAAAGTTAGTAACGCTTTACGTGTACTGATACACTAAAAAGGCATTTTATTTTATACGGGGCCTTCGTGTCACCTGTGTGTCAAGAGACGATAAGACCGAAGGTGGAAGTGCAATTCACCTGGTATCCTCAACTACTGTGGAACTGGTGGCGGCCCAATCAAACCGAGTAGAAAAAATTACCATCCGCTTGGAATCTAAACCGGGACGTTTAGGTCTTAGACCGATTGTCTAACGGTCCAACCCCTAGACCAAAGAGGCGTATAAAACATCATTAATAATAATTGTAGTCTATTTCTGTAACAATTTTCGTCTATTTTAGTTAATACATCAAGTAAACGTTGATTCGCCACTGACAATGCCGTGTAACCTACTAAGGTATTCCTGCGAGCTCACGCCTCCGCTGTGTAATCCTTGCTCGCGATGCCTGTTATGTACTAAGCAGGCTTAAGCAGTACATTGTCTCCGTAATGAAATTACCACCGCACGTCGCTTTAATAAATGATCGCTGGCTGGGTCATTGCGTTTAGGAACTTAGTGTTATGTAGTGTCAGCTCGTCAACTGGGTACTGGGATCTTAGTGCTAGTTTTATTGGTCCTTCGGGCACGTTAACGAAATCGAGAATTTCTATGACTAAATTTTAATTGATAGCGGATTGTGCGTCTAGTGTAATTTTCCCTATCCGATCCAAACCCCTCGGAGGATCTAGTGTGGATCGGGAACGTTTGTGTGATGCCATTCCCTAAAAAAACCCCTTGACGGTGTTTCGATTACACGGCTTGAGGAACCCTTTCGCCTTTTGAGTATCAACTTTCGTCAGTAAATTCTCTAGTTTAAACATTTTGTAAAACACAATGCCGCGTACCACCGCGTTTGTGGAGACGCTGATGGTTGTGGGGCACTACCCCAGCTCCCGCATTCCCACCCAGGCCTTGTAGTCTTGGTGGGGATTCGGGAAGAAGGGTGCTTGCCCGCTAAAACCCTATCACTTGCCAAGGTCATCCGGGATTATTAATTTAACAATCTCCTTATATCATATGGGAAACCCTGAACCCGGCTGTGTAACGTTTATTGGTTGAAAATTTGTATGGAAAATAAACTCTTGATTGCCGAAACTATTTCATATCTGCTAATAATTGAAAAAAGTAGTAGATGTTTAATCCACAAATATTATGTAGGGACATAAGCAGATGTAATATCTTGTTGAAGACATTTAATGTTAATTTCGTCACTGAAGGGAAGGCAACCGTTGTCAAAGGAGATTTCGTGAGCGAAAGTCATTTATAGGTAAAGCCCCTTTGACGTTTTATTATAAAGTCATTAATTAAGGGCATTGAGTTCATATTACATTTCTGTTATATTTAATTCATGTAGAATTGAAATGAATTTTGAGATCTCTACATTTTGTTGACGAAATTGACTTGACTTCATTATTATGAAGAACTAGCTTTGCTCGTGGCTTTGCTCAAGTGGGCTACACAACTTGTGATAATTTGTAATAAAAGCCAAACTTATTAAAGGTAAGTATCTAAAGGTATACTCCTGAAACACTTCATAATAATTAAACTTTAAACATGACAGATTTCCATACAAACTTTCCACCCCTATTTCACCTGTCTAGGGGTGGTTTTTCAAAAAAGCTAAAACACGTCATTCTTTATTTTTATTGAAAAATTATAGATCGATAAATATTTTTTTTTAGTTTTTTTAGAATTTACCCGCCAACCTGACATCAGAATAGCTGCTTACTTTAAAATGATTGTTGCTTCGCTCTTACAGAAACGTACATTTATACTTATTTCAGTACAAACACGTACATTTTCCGTACATTTACATAGTTTATTTTTGATCTCTTTGGAAGTCACACACCCGCCATTCTGACGGATACTTTTTATTCTAATACTTTTGTGTATGATGTGAATGTATCAAATAATAATTTTGTATAAAAAAATACAGTAGTTATGTTGCCACTTTGTACGTCTATGGCTTTCCTAAAGAGTAGTCTTATTGAGGATGCTCCTCACATAATGCAATAAGTCTGTCTTCCTAATAACGCAACCCACCATAAGCAATTGGAATTGGCTGATTTATCGAGGTAGCAAGTTGGTGGCATTGTGCCTCCTCTGGGCCACTCCAATGGGCCTCCCAAAGGCGGCGATAAGAGTCGGGTGTTATCATCAAGATTTAGCTTTCGTGCTTTAGTGACCACTCTGTTTTCAACTTTTCTTATTTATTAAGCTGCAAACGGGTATATATGAGGAGCTCGATGCACTTTTCTAAAGTTTATTTGAATAAAAAAAATATTTGACATCGACCCGATGTCACAGTACCTAGTTACTGCGCCCGGACTACGATTGCTAAGGTTAAGACGACACCTCGATTTGTGAACATTCAAAAAGGCTGATCCTTACTGACACTGTCATAAGGTCGATAATAAGTAGCGGCTGCGACAATATAGACCGCAAATTAACAGTTAACCAAAAAAATATTAAAAAAAATTATTGGTTTTAGTTATCAAAATATGCAGCAACTAAATTACGAATATTGATGTTATCAATATATTTGAGTGGTTTCCAAGCATATAAATTAAGTAATTTTGTTTTAATTTCAACAGTAGTGATTTTTTAGTAGTGTTTTCGAAAATAATTATGATCGAGTCAAAATTATACAATCGTGTATTTGAGCTAGCAAATTCAAGAAGTGTGTCGCCTTAAACAGCATACGCAAAATCCGTTCATCACGGGTTACAAAAAATCCCTATCGACGCGGAGGCAATTACTAACGGTGTGCTAAAAAGTCATTTCAAAACTACCAATATTGAACCTTCTTAGCTCCATCCGGGAGTCTTTAGTCTGTAAATCGTCCTTATTGGTGCCGCATTATTCATAACAACGTCCATATACGGTGGAACGGAGGCGAGAACCGTCTGCAAACACACAATATACCTACGTAAACTGTGCCCTTACGTGCGTTCCCTGTGCACGTACTGTTGCTGCCAAAATAGGTTACATTAGCCACGTGAGGGCGAAACACCCGAGCGTATAAAGTAGCCTAATCGCCGGAGCCGAAATCAGCGTCGGGTGCTTCATTAAATCAAATATTCTAAGTCTAAGCTTCGTTCATCATCATCATCAGCTTATTTTATGTCCCCACTGCTGGGGCACGAGCCTTCCCTATGGATGAATAAAGAGAACGAGCTTAAATCACCACGCGGGCCCAGTGCGGTGCGGTGGTTGTTAACGACTGCTAATGCAGCCGGAACCAACGGCTTTACGTACCTTCCGAAGCATGGAGGAGCTTTAGATGATAAATTTTTGGTCACCCATCCGATGACCAGCCTTTGCGAAAGTCAACGTCAAAGTCAAAGTTAAATATTCTTTATTCAAATAAATTTTAGAAAAGTGCTTTTGAATCGTTCAAATTTTTTTTTACCTATTACCTTTCATATTAAAGTTGCTTAACCTCAGCACTCACAGACCGGGTGCGTTAAACACTGCGCCATCGAACTCCTCAAGCTTCGTTGCTACAGCCAAAATGTATGCTTAAAACGTGAAACAAGTGTTGTTTGTGGTTCTTTCCTTGAGGAACGAACAAACTGTTTTTTTTCAGAGAAAATTAATGTTGGTTAGTGGTAGGGCTCGGTGGCCGAGTAGCAAAGCGCTCGACCCGAAGGTCCCAGGGTCGGGCAAAGTGTGTTTCTGAAATATGATGCATAGCGCGGGTTTGTGATCACCAACCCGCATTTCGCAAGCGAGGTGCTCAATCCGTCGTCTGCCGGGAATACAGACACAATAGAATTTTAATTGTTGAATTGATCAGCGCTCGCGCATATCAAACGTAAAGAGTCCTAAACCTCCCTGACTAAAAAAAAAACACAAATGTCGAAAAAATTTCCACGAGCAGGGTTTGAACCTGCACCCTTCTGACACACCGGGTCAGGTGCTCTTCCAATTGAGCTATCGTGGTTCTAACCAGCCCGCCGAAATTATTCAACACTATTTACTTTTTACTTTGAAAGCCAAAGGCGCCCATTCAATGTTAACAACTACCGTCATTAACATCCGATCATAATATTTTTACAAATACTAAAGATCAGTTAAGAATCCCTGCTCCCTGACTAGCTAATTTATTAACCGTTAAGTGTTCGTAAACATGCATACGTGTTGGCAAATCAAACAAACAGTGCAATCACTTTACAAATTCTCTCAAGAAGTCCGCGTGAAGTCTTAGTAAAACTCCAAATCTTTACTGAGATACTCAATACCTTCTATTAATATTGCTACTTTATGCTTAAAACGTTCAATCATCTCAGCCAAAAGGCGTCCACTGCTGGACAAAGGCCTCCCCCAAGGATATGAGGGGTATTTGCCGTAATCGCCACGCTTGGCAGGCGGGTTGGCGATCGCAGTAGGTTGAGGGTAACCTCAGAGAGATGCTGCTACCCATTCTCTGGAATGGTCCCTTAGTCGGCTTTTACGACACCCACGGGAAGAGATGGGGTGGTGCAATTCTTTATCCCGGCACCACACAGGGTTAAAACGTTCGTGGAACAATTATTGTTTGTGATTATTTTTGGTAGTGTCCTAAAGTGATAGTACAGGCATTTCTCGCTTAACTTTGGCACCAGTCTACAGAGTTGTTAACATAAGCTTTATGAATTCTCTGTAAGTATGAAAAGTCTGTAAGGTATCTATTCCATGGGCCTCTTTGTATTTAGCCATTTTGTACATTGTTTGTTACCTGAAATAAATAAACCTATTTACTTTTTACAAGCTGTAACTAATAGCAATAAGAATATGTTTTGAGGAGAGTAAAATTACACACTATGTACCAACGTACTTTTTAAACAGACATAACTGATTAAATTTCGTTGGTCTTGTTGTTTTTTTAATGTCAATTTTGTTTTTCGATAAATACAGTTTAAGACAGCTAGTTCCTGAGTGTTTGAGGAATTAGGCTGAATCACTTCCATCCTCGGCCTCATCGTTTCTTAACTAAGTAGGCTATGTAGGCCAAGCATTTCTTTCATTTTGAATAAAAACATGACTTAAATGTTTAACGCGGTATTAACGCAAACTCTTAAGTATATAACCCTGGGCGTACCTTTTAAGTACTCGACATTTCGGCCGAGTTGTTATTCCTAGGATACCTATACAAAGGAGTTTAGGAGAGGTTAGGAGAGGTTTAAACCTCCACATTAAAAGTCATATATAACAAGTATTTTTAAGTACTTAAAAAATGGCTTCAACAATGTTTCCAGTATAAAAATATGTATGTTACTAAAATATAATATTTTTAATTTTTTACTTTTCCTTAAAACATTGTCAACACTTATAAACGTATTCTTAACATTTTAAAAATAGCCTTTTGAAATGTTAAAAAAACCAGCCTCAAAAAGCTGAGACTGGCTGATTTTTAGGGTTCCGTACCCAAAGGGTAAAACGGGAACCCTATTACTAATACTCCGCCGTCCGTCCGTCTGTCTGTGTCTGTCTGTCCGTCTGTCAACAGGCTGTATCTCATGAACCGTGATAGTTCGACAGTTGAAATTTTCACAGATGATGTATTTCTGTTGCCGCTATAACAACAAATACTAAAAAACAGAATAAAATAAATGTTTAAGGGGGCTCCCATACAACAAACTTGATTTTCTTTGCTCGTTTTTGCACGATATTAATAACGGCAAGAGGTAGACGCTTGAAATATTCACAAAATATTAAGTTATATTATTAACATTATTTATATTTAAAGGGGGGCTCCCATATAACAAACGTGATTTTTTTCCAATTTTTTTTTCAGTCTTAATAACGATAACAGGTAGAAACTTGAAATATTTTTATAGATAATTGTACGGAACCCTTCGAGCGCGAGTCCGACTCGCACTTGGCCAGTTTTTCTAGTAAAATTTTATCTTGTAATTACATATTAGCATTGTGAATGCAAACATTAAAATAATAAAAATGCTTATTAAATGTGTTTTTGAAGCTACCGCTCCACTTCAATTAGTTAAAGTACCAAGTTGAATTAGTGTAGGGTGCCGCAGGTGCGGGGAAGGGCGCCGCTGACCACAACGGGCCATCGGGCCGTGGTCGCGCCCTTTCCTCTCACCTGCTAATTACACCTCCGCTGTTACGGCCTGTTAACACGGACCCAAAATAAGGAGATAGCAGAAGGCAGGCGTCATACAAATCTAACCCGCCCGATCCTCTAAATGCCACTACACATTTACAGAATACACTAAACATGCACACTAGTTTTGGCCCAAGCCACCGCACTCGTAGAACAAGGGTACGAAGAACCGGTTCACACGCGCTCTATACCAGGTACAGACATGTACCTGGGCGCTTCTCTCCTCCACCACGGCCCGGTCAACCCGAGCCGAGGTCCGAGCCTTTAGAGGCGCCCTCGGGTTGTTCCGCTCCCCGATCCAATCCGAATCCTTCGGAGAATCTAGTAGGGTACGGGGACACGCACTTTTAAGTGTGTGATGCCGTTCCCTCTAAAAAACCTCCGAAGGTAACTCGTTTCACACGGCTTGACGTACCCTTTACGTACCTCGCCGCCCCCAAAAAAGCCCGGTGAAACTGAAAATGCCGTCTGAAAAAAAAAACTCGAGCAACGCACACAGACAATTTCTCATGGTCACGGAATGTCGCAACAGCTGAGCTCGGACTGTTCCGAGCTGTTCCGAGATCCGTGTCCGTGCAAGGGGTCTATGCTGCCGCACAATTTATGAACGCAGTAAGTACAAATTACTGTGTTTGTGATTGTGATATTTGAGGTGCTGACATTACGATCTATTTTCTCGAAACTGTTCACATGTTCTATACTGCGTTCATAAATTGCGCGGCAGTATGAGTGAGTTCGAGCACGGTATGTATTAAACTTACCTTCTAGGTCTCTCCTTATCTTGTGACATGGATGACCCTTCGCTTTTAAATGAATTAAACACTACTTAACATCGTTTTGAACTTTCTATGCTCATTTTGAGTTGTGTGCTCTTTGTGTTAACTTGTAAATACGTTTTAATTATATTTTAAATATTATTTTAAAAGCTTTTATGTTATAAAGTAAATGAGGCTTCGATTTCGCTCAGTTCGGAGTTGAAGCTGAGTTCTACCATTCTAATTTCTGATATCAACCGCAAAGTTTTACGCAAAATGCTACGATAGTAATTATACAGGATGGAAAAAAAGACCGTGTTTGGAAGAAAAGTACCCTTATTATTGATGAGGGCATTTGCCATCATCAATAATACACACACACACGGTGACACGTAACGAATTCAGTCGAATATGCATACGTGAAAGTGGGTCTCATTTTAAGCAATTCATAAGTTATGTGAACTATTTTCTTTACACAGTGAGTAGGTAAGCTTTACAATAAAAAAAATATTTTTCCTGGTCTTTCTTTAATTTAAGACACTATGTTGTTTAAAAGGAATTGATCCTTATGAATGACTCTTTCGGTTGGTATCATAATATACAGGATGTTTTTTTTCACATTTCACCGGTTCGATTCCCGGCTCAAGTAGGTGATTTTTCAAAAATCTTTAAATGCAGTTTTAATTATATATGAAAATAAAGGAATGTTTATTGTCAGTAAAATTTGCCATCATCAATATTAAGGGTACTTTTCCTCCAACCACGGTCTTTTTTTCCCACCATGCACATATATGCTTGTGAGCTTGTGTAAAACAATGTTGTTAAACGATGTAAAAAATCTACCTTATTTCCTAATCAACATAACGTAGATTTTTTTTACCGAGGCATACCCGATATTTTTTATCATTAACGTCAACAACATCTCACCCAATAGACGCCAACGCTGAACAAAGGCCTCCCCGAAAGAGCTCCAAACGACGACGATTTTATTTAAAACAAAATATATGCTCAATTCGATTTTTCTAAATTATACCAAATTTTTAATTTTCAAAAAGGTTAATTAAGCATTTTTAACTATTTATCGACCGTCTTCTCGAAAAAGACACCCTGAATATAAATCTTTGTTGTCATTCCCATCTGTTGATTGTAATTTCTAGCAGACTGCTAAAATAACTATTAAATGAAAGCACAAAGTGAATTAATACGCTGGCACAATATGTGGTTATTCATAAAAATAGGTTCCCGACCGCTGTAACGCGATTTCATTAAAAAAAGGTTTTATTTCGATGACATTAATATTTCATCTTTAACTTTGCGTGATTATTATCAACGTTTATGTAAACTAGTGGATCGCCCGCAAAATTTCGCGTTTATTCAACAGATTTTTTAGGAATTTCGAAACCTATGACAGGTTTCTTTATTTTTCTGCACATCTACGGCTGGAGCTCTTCAAAATGAGACCATAACCGATTTTTTATGTGCAGCTATCGTCCCATAATCACTGGGACAAAAATCGGCTTACGCTTATTTGGAATATCTTATATATTAATATATAAGATATTCCAAATCGTGTTAAATGGGTAACATTGTTATTTGTAGTGTTACAAATTATCATATTTACTTAATGTGACATTCCTAAATGAAGATAACATAACCATCAGCCTATACAAGTTCCACTGTTGGGGTTAATCAGGCTTGTCCAAATAAACATGGGAAGTATATGTTTTGAACAGTAACGAAAGTAGCGCTTTGTTATTTATGTCTAAATAAATTTTATTACGAACAAATTATAATTCTGAAAAAGGTTAAAAAATATCGACTAGCAGGATTTGAACCTGCATCTACTGGTTCATAGCTATAAAATAAAAATGTTTATTTCTTAAACAACTTTTAAAGGTACATTTGTACATTGTCGGCAATGTACAACTTTCACACTCGTATAGATAAAATAGAAATAGAAAAAATCTTTATTTGGTACAATCACATTCAAAACGCAGGATCCGGGTTGAAAGGCCATTTTTTTTTCAATGACTTGTCTGTAATTTGCACTGACATTGTGAACACACGTACGCGTTCTTTCAAGACAATATTATATCAATTAGAAAAACATAAAGGGCAGTTAGTGTCAAAATAGAAGAAAGTCGTGATTCAAAACGTGATCTAGCAGGATTTGCTGTTATACCTCCCTTATTTTTGTTTTCCGCGAAAAAACAGTGGACCCTCGTCAAGGAGGATTTGTTAACTGAAAAAAGAAGATGTACAATTTGGCTTTTTATGTTTTGTTGCGTCACCTGATCAAGATAGGCCCGTTGGCTTGGAAGGCAGCCCTCGGTTTTGCGGATAACATCGACTCATAATAAAAACTGCGATACTTACATCCTTTTTCGCTGTGGTATCCTTCAAAACCGCGGGCGTATTACAATGCTGTGTACAGTCAATAATATAATTAATTGGACACTATTCATTTGATATGGCTTGTTATTAAAGCAACAGCTGTGACCAATGGCTTAATGTGTCTTTAAGGAAAATCAAAAGCAAATTTTTGGTCAACCATGGTACCGACCGACGGCGACGTACCGACCGCGTAAAAGGCGGCTTAACTTAGTTACAAAGAAGGCATTAACGCGCCACGCGTTACCGACCTCCTTATGTTATTAGTATAATGAAATGTATCCTTTATAACTACAATACATTTGTGTACAAATTATATTCTCCATTTTTACTGAATATTTGAAAAAAAATCTGTAGTTTTTCAGATCAACTTTTGTAGGTTCGTGCCTGACAAATAACAAAAAATACAACGTATTAATACAATCTGCAAATTGTTGTCGAAATTAAATTAAAGCTTTTGATTTTGTATAAAATACGTAAGTATTATGGTTACAAATGGGACAGAATGCGATGATCACCTTAATTATACTCCAGCTAAAGCTACTTTTATAAAAAATAAAATCGGTATGTGATTTCGTCACGATAAAGTTGCTTATTATTTATGTTACTAAATTTAAGTAACTTACTGAAACTAAATAATAAAAACCATAAACTAGAAAGAATATACTTCTTTCCAATAAAAACTAAAGAAATATTCAAAAATGCCAACCTTTACTATTTTTATGCTATAACTTGACTTGTTGTTAATTTACAACAAAAAGCTATTGAATACTAGGAGCAAATAATCAAACCGTGTTTTGTCCATTGCCTCCAAATGTTGGGTAAACAAAAAAACATTTTTACTTTTTATTTTCAAGTGCTAATTGCTGGATTGCGGAAGACCCAGGTTCGATTCCTGGCTGGGTCGGGTAGGCGTTTAATTTTTTCACTGTATTTTGTAAATTTTATAAATATTTAAAAACACATTTAATTGACTGTTAAATTCTCAGACATAGGATCAGACTTAATTGTGAATGTTGTGATATTTTAGAACATTAAACTGATATTATTTTCGTCAAAGCCATACTTGTAAAGGAAAAATTAAGAAATACAAGATGAACAAAACTCGTTCTGCTTGAACTGGAGGGACAAACCACTAGGTAATTGAATGTTTTTGTAATAGACAAAAATTGTTTAGAATAAAACATCCTGAAAAAGGAACATTGTTAGACGACCTCCCGTAGCCATAACTTTAGAGATCCCGAGTTCGATTCCCGGTCGGGTCAATGTCGAAAACGAACTTTTCGATATTGTGTCAGGTCTGGGTGGTTGTGTGCGAGTGCTTTAGCTACTCACTTTGGGATCAGAACAATGTATGTGATGTTGTAGACAACATTATTGTTGTAGACAATATTTATTTATTGTTTTTTATTTAAGGAAAAAATATTGTCATATTCTTTTGCATACTTTGTCTTCTAAAACAATCACAAAATATTAGTACTTCTTCCTAACCATCCTATACCAATTAAACCGACTATCTACTATCACTGTCACTGTCAAACATAATGTTTTTTTTAATATTTTTTTATGTCTTTACACAAGCAAATAATTTTTTTACAGGTAATACATAAATAAACAATATTTCCTTCCTGTAACCCCTCGAGTGTCTCAGTAAAGATGTGGGGCTTTACTAAGTCCTCACGCGGACTTCTTGAGAGAATTTGAAAAGTGTCGTTGCACTGTTTTCTTTCATTTGCCAACACTCACGAGCACTTAACGGTTAATAATCCTCCATTATTTCACATTAATATTCGACATAACACAAATTTTAGAAATTAAAACAAAACCGCAGACATGACTCCGCACTTTCCTGCCAAGAAGTCCCATTATGGTTTTCGTTCAAAATGTAATTTGTTCCTTCAAAATGGCCGCTTTTGAACTATTTTGATTGGAGGATTGGAGAAATCATTTTATGAACGAAACTTAATTTGGACAAAACGTTATTAGTTTGTACGGTGATATTTTGAGCAGGTAAACTTATGGGATAAAATACAGTTTGATTGAAAGTAAATATACGCAACGATGTGATTTCAAAAAATGGCGGAAATGGCTATCATAGGTATTTTTTTATTTTTTTGTGACAAAACACGGTTTGGTCCTATAATAACAACAAAAGTTTCGCCATATAAAAAAAAATGTTTATTTGGTTTTCTGAATTGTTTGTCACCATTTTACAAACTTATAATTTATAATTTTATAAAAATAAAAGTTTAAACGACTTCTCCGGCCGACTGTACACGCGTGCAAGCTTTTCTTTACGTAACATGATCCCGTCGTATTTCTTTCTTTCATCTTTTTATTAGTGGTATGTTATATTCTTGTAAATGTTGCTTTCATGTCAGTAGTAAGGATCATACCCATTTCCGCACAGCAATATAGTGTCCTTTATTGCTGGGTTTCGGTAAAAATAGAAAAAGATCCAGAGGCAAAATAACTAATCACTTATTCAAGAATTTATGAATTTACATTGGCATAGTGGGAATGGCATTACACAAGGGTGTTCCCTTTCAATGAATGGGCATCAACTGAAGTCGGTCAGAGGTTAATTTAGAGATCACCGGTGACATTAAAAAGTCACACCCCTACGCACACGCTACAAACAAAAAGAAAGTAAACAATATAGTGATAGTAAGTACAATCATTATATTGTTTACTTTCTCTACATGAAGTTTCGCATCATGGTGAGAATTTTTGAATGAATATAGTTGCGTGCGGACATATTATGATGGCAAGGGCGTCGTACGTACAGTGTTCCTTTTATAATAAAAAACAATCCTGTTACTTCCAAGTCCCCGACGAATATCGAAATAGGACAAAGTGTACATTAAGCTCAAAGTTTCGCGATAAATCTTTCAAACTTTATTGAAGTAGAATAATACTTTTTCTGTGGAGTTACGACTGATATCTGCCCGGTTAATAAGTTGAGTATACTTTGAAATGGTTGAACTTAGAAAATTCAATTTAATAATACTAGTAGTTCGTAAAGAGCTTTCGGTAGAGAATACTGAAATGTAATACCTATTCAAAGTGTTCGCTGGAGGTATCGTAAACTTTAGAAAGCAACAGATATACCCCAATAACTGCAAAACGATAAACACTATAAATCTAAACCTAACTATAGCCAGTTCCATAGTGGTGAGATTCTGGGAAAAGTGCGCCTGGCCCAGGCGCGGATCCAGCCCTCAAAAAAGGTTGTGGTCACAGCTACTTAAAAATCGGCCAAGTCGAGTCGGTTGTTCGTACTCCGACCGACTCGCACTTGGTCGATTTTCATGACTCCTGAACGACTTTTGAATTAGAATTTTTCCTTTTTCCGCGCATCAGGAGTTTGGCATACGGAAGGGAAATAATCATTGGAGGAAGTCAGACCCGATTTCGTCTGGTTGGTGGGAATTGGTTTGGAAATTAATTAAAACTGTTTGACTATTTAATTGGACGAAATCGGATAATGATAAGTAACAACTTAGATTTTTTTTTACATTAAATAACTTTAGGTGTATTCGTTTTGTTTATATAATTTTTAACGTAAAATTTGTTACGAACAAATTACAAAAAACACAAATGTTGAAAAAATTTCCACGAGCAAGATTTGAACCTGCACCTTTCTGACATACCGGGTCAGGTGCTCTCCCAATTGAGCTATCGTGGTTCTAACCAGCCCGTCGAAATTATTCAACACTATTTACTTTTTAATTGGGAGAGCACCTGACCCGGTATGTCAGAAGGGTGCAGGTTCATATTCTGCTCGTAGAAATTTTTGCAACATTTGCGTTTTTGTAACTTTAGGTGCTTATTTATATTACAAATTCAAGCTTACGTTTCTTTTTAATTTATAGTTTTATTATATAATTTTATCGATATACAGGTTCACATCTTTGTGTATATTTAGGAGAGTTAGCCCGGACAATCTTTCCTGTGCCATTGAGGCACGCAACAAAGATTTTATTCTGCGAAGAGTAAAAAACGATCTCTCTGCGGTAGTTACCCTGACCGGAAGAGTTGCCAGTGTTTCTAGATTTTTTTATGTTAGGGTACAAATCTTGGTCGCATGCTTCAATGAGATGACCTACCGAGTCTGGTATGGCCGAATTGTTTTTACATTTTCTTTTCCATTTGGTCATCCAGAGACGGAATTCATTTATAACAGTTGATTCACTGTCGTTAATGAATAGGCGGTACACCTGAATACTTTTTTCTCTTTTAATGTCTCGATATCGATATCCCAGTCCCTGACACTAACATTTGGTTTAGGTAAAAAAACTCCTAAATTAAATAGATCGAGTACCTCCGGAGACAATCTCTCCTCCAAATCTTTAATAATGGAATCTAATAGAGGTATTTAAATGGATTTCCGAAAGTAGGTACTCTTCCACCGATATCGCCTCATAATTGGACCTGTTTGTTTACTGGAACTGTACGTGATCACTCTCTCACAACTCTTTTTTTTAATACAAGTATTCATGTGCCAAAAAGAAACAGATATATGTTATCAATAATGCGGCATAACGTGTCAGCTTATCGTCTATGGCTCTTTGCTGCGCACGATTCATGATTCATTGTGTTTTTTAAAATTTTATTAAGGCATATCGTTATTTATCATCAGCCTATCGATCTCAATAGACCGTGAAAGTGTTACGTCGCAAGTCTATTTGGGTTGTGGGCATGCCCACAGTGCCCACAACGGTGGATCCGCGCCTGGCCTGGCCTTATCATCCCTTACCATCAAGTGATATGAAGGCCAACTGTTCTCTGTTGTTTAAATAAAGCTTATTTGCAAGAGCAGTCGCCTGAATATCATAATCCACCTTTACAACTATGCACTGTTATTAAAAACATAGACTAGGAGTACAATTGTGTTGTCGGGCAAAGCCTTAGCGAGGCTTATCCACATGCATAATAACCCACTCGCGGCAAATGTGCAAATGTTTTTTGACATTTCTGCTTTTTTAAATACGGTGTAATCCTCTTTCACACACAACAAGATGCTAAGTAGAGGGTCACGAAAAATTATTTTTTTATCAAATCGCTGCCTGTCTTGAATATGCATGTGGTTTTATCGGAAAAACCTTACGAGAGTAAACCTCAATATCTAAAGGTGTGCAGACATGATTTTCATGTCGCTCGCTCGCATGATTTTCATAACGAAAGAAAAACATAAGCAAATGAAGAATTAATGTACATTTAATGTCTGTTCAGGCTTTATTTTATTTATCTGATGAACGTAAAACAAGTTACACGTTGCGTAATTCACGTTTAAATTTCCATAAAACTGCACTGCAGTAATTGTGGAGTTGGACGAATTGTAACGAAATAACCTTTTCTGACTGTCTTCCTTATTGAACCTTCTAATTGTTTTGTAATATGTATATTTTTATGTGATCTACGAATCTAGAGCTTAAGTACAGCAATGTAAGGCACATTTATTGTGAAACTGTCGGCCGTTGCGGGTCAAAGGTTTTTGAGTGACCTGGGTTGCCCTGAACAAGGTGGACTGACGACCTAACCCTCGATTCCGCTTTTCAAAACATAAACGTTGGTAATTTTTTTACATTTTGATATTTTTAGGATATTTTTTTACATTTTGAAAGCATATCAAATTAAATTAAATGTTACTTAGGAAAATTTTTACATTTAATAACTTTAGGCGTATTCGTTTTGTTTATATAATTTTTAACATAAATTTTGTTACGAACAAATTACAAAAACACAAATGCCGGCCGTTGCCGACAGTTTCACAATAAATTCGGGTCAAAGGTTTTTGAGTGACCTGGGTTGCCCTGAACAAGGTGGACTGACGACCTAACCCTCGATTCCGCTTTTCAAAACATAAAGGTTGGTAATGTTCACAGACCTATATTTGGGATGTAAGCAATAGAACTTTTCAGTATGGTAATTTGTATGCGACGATGGCTTTTCTACTATAAAGTTCGAACGTTTCGTATTTTTCGTATTCTGGGGCACGATAGCACAATTACCACGCTAAGAAAACAATTGTAATTTCCATCTTATAATTGGTGACTTTCACAAAATTCGAAGCTCGTAAGATAATTTTTTAAACCTAAAAAAATATTGTATAATTAGTACCGTTACAAACCGTTTAAAAAAGTAAAATTCTGAATATTTCCTAAGTTGTGTTGCATAAAACGGAACGCATTAAAAAGTTGTCTGTGTCAATGTCAGTGATCGAATTTTATGTATTTAGTTTTGGAGCCAACAATCTAAATCAGAATTAGTGTTTTGTTTGTGGAGCCGAGTGATCGCTGGTCAATTACTGGCTCAATAATTTGTGTAATTTCTGAGGCTAATTCTTTATTTAGTCGGAAATGTTTTTTTAACCCGCATCACTTAATTCATATGCATCTTCAATTGCGACTCTACGTCGTCGTGGCGGGTTTGCATTCGCTGCCTCTAGCTCCTCAACTAAATTCCCGAAGAAGTCTACTATGAACTCTTCTTCGTTCATTTTTGTCAAATGAGAATACAAAATCAAACTAAACTTATCCCACATAACCGCAACAAACTCGTTTTGACAGCTGAAGTTCGTATACGAGTTTAAACTTCGATTGGTCAGTATATACCTCTCTATTGCGTGAGAATTAGCCCCCCCCCCCCCCGTCTGTGAACAGAACCAACCATGTATTAGTGGCGTGATTAAAAACAAAACTCATAGTCCTAATGTCAAAATCAAGCTGCCTGTGGACAATAAGTACATCTCAATAGTGTGCTATTGCGACGTTATTGACTTAGCAGACTTGATACCTTTATATAGATCGCCGAAAGCCGCAAGTTACAGGTAAGGACAACGCACTAGCCGCACTGTGGAAATCCTTCGGCTAAGCCTTTGTGGATGACTCTCAACTGAAAAGATGATGAATCCTGTGACCTTAAGCTTTTTATAATTTAATAATATATTTGTGTACGAAAGAACAAATTCACAAACAATCACAGTGAATGTTCCATAGTGGAAATAAAACAGCCATTTGTAACTTTTCGTTGTGGAAAGACAAAGCCCATTCGAACAAAAAAAAGGGGAGGGACGCGAAAATGGCGGGCAAGTTAAAATCGAATGAAACAAAGTTGTTTGTTTCTGTTTCCACTAGTCTTATCACTTCTATTGCGCTTGTCGCATTTTAAATCAGCTTTATCAAGTTTTTCTTGCGGAGACGGGTAGGTAACAAAGTGGAATGTTTGTTTTCCGGCTCTCAATTATCGTCCTAAGAACCCTTTTACAGAATTTTTCTTTTTGCTTTCGCGAGAGTTTCCTGCCGCCCATATGTCGTGACTGAAAGTTGGGTGTGTGTAAAACTATTTTTTGCCGCTACCGCTAGAGAATGTGGCGCCATTTTACTCGTAGACTATTAGCGCTGGCAAGCTGAATCTTTCTATGGTTATGATATCTTGACGCTAACAAATTTATGACGTATAATTTATGTTAAATTTTAGGGTCCTCCTTACATGCTAAGTGATGGTATAAAATTATTTGGATTAGGTTAAAAGAGCTTCAATTAAAATAATTTTACTTAAAGTTTTAAAAATGTTTTGTAAATAGGTACTATTATATATACATATATAAACATGCAGTATTAATACCTGATTATACCTAATCTTTTAATATTATTAAAAGTAACTTAACCGAACCTAAAGCAAAAGTATTTGATTTAATTTAATTTATATAAAAGGACACATTACAGGTAACAGTTAAAATAAGAAGCACATTTTTATCAAAAACTTATACCTACACTAAACTATCATATAAAAGCATGCATCCCTGACATGAGTATAATTTGATGGTTTGACATATTAAGATATATTAGCTATATTGGTGCCATGAGACCGTGAATATTATATTATTATTTTATTTTATTTTAGATATTTTGTTCAATCAAATAGGGTCCTGAGGCTCTTTTTGAAGACATTTGAACCAGAGGTAATATTTATTTCTCATTTAGTCTCATTTAGTCATGATTGCTTTGAGTCAACTCGTTGTATTGGCGACATAATATATGAAACATGGGTTTGTTAAATGAAGTAGGTATTATTGCGGTATATCTGAAGAGAAAATTATCTGCGGGCACGGTAGTGCCCCCGCCAAGTCGAGCAAAAAAGCGGCACGGCCATACCATCCTTTTCTCGAAACAGCTCAGGCCATTTTCGACCCCCTATAACTTCGTTGTAGATAAAACTAGAAGCCTGAATATTCAGTAACCAAGCAGGCATTGTATAAACACGGTATATTTTAAAATTCATTCAATTTGAACCAGTAGTTTGAGAATTATAACTTGTCAAAGTTTCTTAATTTTGTCACTTTTGTTTTTTATGTTTAAAATAAACAGATTGACTTGGCAATCGCACTGAACAATCTAATTTAATATAAACATGTATTACTTGTGAGATACATTGCGTTTTCCTGCGATGGCTAAGTCAATCTATTTATTTAAAACATAAAAGATTTTTAATATTGATATGGTCACTATAATGTTGTTAGGTTAGCTAATTACGTAATAACTTAAGACAGAAGGTCCCTTATGTAGGGAAAAAATAAATTAACCAATTTGATATTATATTAGATCTCACAACTTTTTACGGTAGAAGAACTGAGTTGCGAGACTTGGTTTTTTTTAACAAGTTTGTTTTATTATTACGAGTTCTGTTAAAAGTGTTAAAGTTAATGACTGAAAGAAGCCGTGGAGAATTTATTTTCGAATTTATAATTTTGTGTATAAGTTGATTCTGGTTGTTCCAGTGTTGTCATGTAAAATTTTTGTATTTATATATGCACAACGTTCTATGAAAGCCCTGTCGGTAGGAGAGAATTTTAAGGAATTTCTTTTGTAAAGATTTAGTTTTTAGATTTAGTAGTTGTTAGATTGTAGTTGTTTAGATTTAGTACATTTGTATGTATAGCACAACATATTTTTTAACGTTTTTCCGTCTATGTCTAAAAATATAAAACAAATATAAGGATAATACAGTATAACAAACACGTCGAATACAATTGGCATAATCCTACTAATATTAAAAACACGAAAATTTGTAAGTATGGATGTTTGTTACTCTTTCACGTATTAACTACTGAATGGATTTGGATGAAATTCGGCATACAGATAGTTTATAACCGGGAATAACACATAGAATATTTTTTATCCAGATATTCCCACGGGAACGGGAACCACGCGGGTGAAACAGGGAACCACGCCGGTGAAACCGGGAACCACGCGGGTGAAACCGCGAGCGGTCACTAGTTATGTATAGTTATGTGTGTGTGTGTGTGTGTGTGTGTGTGTGTGTGTGTGTGTGTGTGTGTGTGTGTGTGTGTGTGTGTGTGTGTGTGTGTGTGTGTGTGTGTGTGTGTGTGTGTTATTATTATTATTATAAACGACAGAACCCTTTACTACGAGAGACCGGGTCGCCCTTGTAGAAAAGTTATCTCACTACTGTGTATGATTCTTATTCGACAACTTTACCTAACGGCCAAACTATTTGACACTTCAGCGATTTCAGCTCGCTTTTACTTTTTTCTTTTCTCTTCGATACAGTCAAAAGTCAATCAAATACGAGTTTCTGACCAATCGAATAAGTTTTTCTGACACAAAGTGTTACCCAATTATATGTTGAAGTGTCTGAAATAGATGATTAATTTACTTGATAAAGGGCACTTGGTTGGAGTTGGGAACGCGTTGGCATAGCGGGTTGCCCGCCTGAGTCGTGATCTTGTAACTTTATATCTAGCTAATTAGATATAATTGCATGTTAAGGCGACGCATCGCTAAACAATAAATCTCATACGTTTTGATACGAGCGTTTGCGCCCCGTACCATAAGAAAAACTGTTTTTTTTCCCTTCAAATTAAAACTACAAATTATTTGAAAAAAAATAACTACAATTTCAAAGTGTGTGTTAAGACTAATCTACTAAGAAAATATAGATGCTTAAATCGGTCTGGTTAGCCTGTAAAATGTGAATCTATGTTTTAAAAGAGGTTACTTTGATATATTTTTCTCTGGTATAAAAGTTGAAAAATCGTGTTTCTGCAACTAACATAATGAAGTCAATTAAATGAAAAATCATGTCATCAAATATCACTTTTATATGTTTTGTAATTGTTGAGAAAAATCAAGATCCCCGCCACGTAAATTACCAATGCGTCGTCTTAACGTGTAATTTTCATAATGCTGTGTGTTCACGGTTTTAGGATGCATTCCTGCTCACATCTTTGTTTTTATTATTGTTCTTAATTTAGTTTGAATAAATCCTGTTGTGGATACTATAGTAAATAAATTAATAAATAAAACTGGGATTGTTTTGGTGATGGTCCGCGACTTAATAAATAAACTATCTTTATACTTTATAATCCGTTAGTTCCGATTGTCGTCGTTAGATGGCAGTTGCAAATCAATAAACTGAACTGAACCGAATTTTCCTAAAAGACAAGTGGCATATCGCTAATATAATAAAAATGGAATAGTATGATTATATCGTATGGGATTGACAAAAACTAACGATACGTTTATGTGATGTTTGGATGGCTTTATTCATTCAAAATCATTATAATAAGCCTACATCAGTACACTACTAGACATAGGTCTCTCCCGATAAAAGGCCTCTCCCATTCATTATTCATTCAATAAATCCATTTATGTCAATCCCATACGTTTATTTATCTATTACATTTCTATTCTACTAGCGCTTTGCCATTTTTCTAGAGGGGCTGATCTCCCATGGACACTATGACGGGTCACATATAGGTTGATGATGATTGGCACTTGGAGTGAAGTGCTGCTTGTATTTTTAACCGACATATAGCTATAGCATTATAATGCAGAAGAATCGATACATTATTCAATATATTTTTTTCTGTTTGTTCAGGCAACGCTCTTTCGATTCAGACTGTTATTTCTTGGTAACAGAGATGGTATACATACATAATGGTTCCAAACATGTTGAGAAGAGGTTTAGGAAGACATTTTCAAAGGCTCGAGATACGAGAACACACATAAAAATAATATACCTACCAAATTAAAAAAAAATCTTTAAAAATCAGGACATAAGGCATCAGTTTATTCTTGGTCCGATAGTTATGTTATGTTATTATGCTTATGTACAAAACAAGTAGAACATTTTTTGGTTTTTATTGTGTTGAAAGCTATAAAAAAGGTCCTAAATTTCTGAGTTTAAATGTCTGAAGTCTAGATCTGAATGTCTCGGGACTCGAGACAGTAACATTCGGCTAAAGTCCCGGGACTTGAAGAAATTAGACTTTCCAGAACCTAAACCTTAGTTGAGAATTAAAGATATAAATCATGGAACTCTGTCAGCACGTAAATCTGTAATGACCTTGACAACGAGTTTCGTGGCCGCAGTGATATTACTCTCTCCTAGATTACATTTAAGAATAAATTGTAATTAAATTTTTGGGCGAGTTATTTTATTTGTAAAAAGGGCATTGTGGGAGTGACATATTTAATTGGAAAAAACCCGTTAAAAATGTGATAAAAACGTTTATCAAGCAATTCTTTGATCATGGTACGGACTTATCATGCATGAGTTTTTATATTAGAGGTCAAAAAGGTATTAAAGGTCACGTAGCTACATGAAGCATTTGATAATAAGACAATAGTCACATTAAAAAAAAATTACAACAATACCTGCATCAGAAAAGTATTCAACGATGCATGTCTAAAGGATAATAGCTAGATAATATGATAATTCATTGACGGCTTCTTATTGACAAATAACAAAAATATATGTACCCATATGGTTATCTATATTTATTCTTGCGACTGTACATTTGGTAAGCGCACACAAGAAAGTTTGTAAAGTCCAATCGGTGTAAAGTTGAAGATATTGATTAGAAAAAAAATAACCAAGTCACGAAAAGAGAAAAAAAAATACATTCACAAGAAATCATTTCATTTTACGAGATAAGGCTCAGTCAGGTTTACCTTACTGCTTTTATTCCAAAAGTTTGTGTAGTTATGTCACCCACGCAGTCACGTAAAGAAAGTCTAATTATTTAATTACGCACTATTCATCAAAGGTAGGCCAACAAGACGTTGTAACCAGCTAACCAGCTAATTTACTGTCTCTAATTTGCCATAATAAATTACATTTAATGCCCTGTTTCTACATATTTGATACTGTAAAGAGCTAAGTACCGAGCAGAGATATAGACCTGTAATGTATTGGTTGGCTGTGATTGTATCACTAAGACTCAGCACCCACTTAAAGTTCATTTAACGGCTATCTTGATGACACAACAATTAATTAAGGTGATTAAGGTGAGCGACATTGTAAAGTATTTTATGTCTGTATAAAGTTTTTACATAAATCATTTCATTAGTGTAAGCGCGTACATTATACAATAACGTTCTATGAGAATAATAGGAGCTCGATGGCGCAGTCGTTAACGCGCTCGGTCTGCGAGTGCTGAGGTTATGCAACTTTCGCGAAGGCCGGTCATCGGATGGGTGACCAAGAATTTATCATCTCGAGCTCCTCCGTGCTTCGGAAAGCACGTAAAGCCGCTGGTCCCGGCTGCATTAGCAGCTATTGTAATAATTAGGTCTCAATCGTGACGATATGACAAATATTTACTTTAAATAGAAACAAAGAAGATCTATTTCGACGACCTAATGGTTCCACGGGCTTATTACTATAGGCGTAGTTACTAAAACTATAACAGTGGTTAATGTTAAACTTAATTATAAAGTAACCCCGCCGGCTTATTACCGAAAAAAACAACCAGTTGTTAATTGTTTTAGTTCGTTTAGTCTCTAGTTCATCATCATCATCATCTCAGCCAAAAGATGTCCACTGTTGGACAAAGGCCTTCCCCAAGAATGAGGGGAATTTGCCATAACCACCACGCTTGGCAGGCGGGTTGGCGATCGCAGTAGGTGAAAGTAATCACAGAGAGATGCTGCTGCCCATCCTCTGGTAATGGTTCCTCAGTCGCCTTCTACAGCACCCACGGGGAGAGATGGGGTGGTGCAATTCTTTATGCCCGGCACCACACGGACGCTAGTCTCTAGTTGCGGTTCATAAATTGGTATTACGGACACAAATCGTCCAATCAGCGATCGCTTAGCGATTAAAATGTATGTTTTAGTTTACATACATTAAGCGATTTGAGTCCGTAATACCAATTAGGTTGCTTTTTTGGTAATAGGCCTGATGTTCGACTACCTTTTGGTCTTTTAACTCATTAAGGCGACGCACCGTTAAACAATTAATCTAATAAGGAGCGTTTGTGCCCCGTACCATAAGAAAAACTGTTTTTTTTCCTTCAAATTAAAACTACAAATTAATTAAAAAAAATGAACTACAATATTGAAGTGTGTGTTAAGACTAATCTACTAAGAAAATTTAGGTGCTTAAATCGGTCTGGTTTGCCTGTAATATGCAAATCTATGTTTTAAAAGAGGTTATTTTGATATTTTTTCTCTGTTATAAAAGTTGACAAATCGTGTTTCTGCAACTAGCAAAATGAAGTCAATTAAATGAAAAATAATGTCATCAAATATCACTTTCATATGTTTTGTAATTGTGGGGAAAAATCAAGATCCCAGCCACGTAAATTTCCAATGCGTCGCTTTAAAATGTATGTAATAGTTTTACATACATTGAGCGATTTGTGTATTACCAATTAGCTTGCTTTTTTGGTAATAGGCCTGATGTTCGACTACCTATTGCTCTCTTAACTCATTAAAGTAAGTGTCACGATGGTGATTATTTTGTCAAGTTAATGCTTTTATTATTTTATTGAAAACAGTTTATCCGGTCTTATTATCAGAATAAGGTAAAGCAACGTTAAAACACTGCCTTAAATACTTTATTCTAAGTTCTCTATCTTACGTCACGAGGTTCAAGTGTGAGCCAGGCTTTACAGGACGGAACGTCGAGGCGGATGCCACGTGGCTAATTCAATTGATCTCTTGATTGATTACACTAACTAACGCAATTTCATGGACGCCAAAAGAACAGACAAACAGATTTACTGCTCCGTTAGTGCCGTACTATGTTTACCTAAGCTATTTAATTTTAGATTTCTAGACAGAGGAATTTATAGAAGAAGAAGAGAGAATACCAAAGAGCAGGTTTATAGGCATAAAGAACAGCAGTGTACTATCGGAATACTTTAATACCTTGTCATAATAGCTTTATAGAAATTAACAAGCGTTGTGTAGGTACGTGGCCGTGTATATTTAAATTAACTGTTACATTATTTTAGTGGATTTGACACAGTGCTGATTCATGTTGCTGACTTTATCACGGTAAATAAGAAAAGGTAAAAACAAAATGATCTTACGATCACAACACTAATCTTCCTATCATTCCAGCTTAGTGGTTTTCATTTAAAAGTCGTGCTAATGATCTGTTGAGTTATTGCTGATAGCCCGAAACGATCTGTCTTTGTCCAAATTACATAGACCCACAGATTACTTTCTAGGGTTTAATGCGCGATGTGCGTGTTTAGTTGTCACTGCCGTTTCAAGCCCAATTTGTGTTCAACTTCGCATCCTTCTATGTATTTAGTTTAGCTTGATTGAGCTTTGGCAAGGTATGCAGTTGGAAGCCTTTATTAACATTGCACGACAAGACATTTAAGCAATTTTGATTGGTGTTATATATAATGTCTGCCTAATCAGCAAGTTTTTTTTTTAATGTCAGTATCACAAACATTAGAAGAATTACCGGAACTATAAAAATCTTTTTATTATAAAACAATATCCGATATAATGGCAGAGTGACATGCGCTATTCAATATAATTTCGTTAATAATTATTCCAAATGCTATTAAGCCATTTCAAATTAATTAAGCACACTATTTTGCTTTTATCCATTCGCGTCCACAGTAGCTGAGCTGCGGTAAAAAACACTGTATAACTAATAAATCCCTTGTGACCACAAACAAAACGCGAACGGAATAACAGCCGAAGGCTAGTCAGTTAACGTTCCAATTCCTCCTTTTTCAGGTTAACAGATATTTTTGTACGCGACGCGACGGCGGCGGCGCGCGGCGGCGTCGGGTGGCGGGCGTTCGCAAGCCGCAAATGGCCGCCGGTGCAGCGACGCAGGTGCCCACTCGCCCCTTTGTCAGCAAACATCTAATAACACGGATTTCCCAGCTCTCAAAACGGAACTGCGGCTTTGTTTGCCCATCGCCCTTTCCCCGTTATTGCTCAAAAGTATCGAACAATTTGCGCACACACAAACTATGCTCGACTGACTCCGAAAAGCTAAGCGGTGTGGCCCGACGTCACGCGTCACGCTCCCCAAATTATCACCCCCGCCGTTTCAGATAATATTATTCAAACAACCAAATCCTACACTATTAAACTACTGAGGATTACTATTAATCACGTCAAGATGTTTACCCTCATCCCGCGTCAGTTCGGCGGGAATTATCTAAGTCGGATAAATAGGAGTCTCGCTTGCGCGCCCGCCGTTCCTATTTGTGCTGTTCGAAAATCTCTTTACTTAGTAATAGGGTTAAAGTAGACTAGAATAATCTTGTCTGCAAACGAATCAATTTATAAGCGGCAGATGCAAATCGGACGACCTTTCAAGTGCGCTAACCGTTTAGTAGTTCCGTTAGCAACCTCTTTAACTCTAAAAAGGCACAGATCGAGACCGTAGATTGTACAAAACCCTTACTTTATAGCCGTTTTAAGATACCAATTTGCAACAAAAGTTGGAGAAAGTTGTATTAGGATATAAAAACGGCGATAAATCCTTCCCATCTATGCCTTTTCTCGTTTATTTGTGATCGGCTTTATGTGTCATTGTCAAGCTCCAGGATTTCGTGTGCGGTGGGATGTTTTATAATGTTTTTAGTTATTACCTACTGTATTCCTTGCAGGTATAAAGTTTTGGCGCACACATTTATTAATTTATTTTTATTTCCGTATTATTCATGATGTGGAGTGAAACTGTCAATTCAGAAATTGTGGTCAGCGTCGTACCACACTCTGTAAGAGAGCTTTTCTGTGCGTCTCTAAACCGTTTATTTATAACGTGAAAACTAAGTAGGGTGTCCTTTTTTGCATAATCTTTAGAAGTACCTAACATATAATCGTATTATGGAAGCATGATAGAATATATACTTTAGTCACAGAAGCTTTAGTGTTATTACATCAATTTATTTTTGAAATAATTGTGTTTTTTTTTGAGAGAGATTGTGGATTGCCTTAAACTGCATTTTCAGCATCACCGGGCTTTTTTGGGGGCGGCGAGGTACGTAAAGGGTACGTAGAGGTTTTCTAGAGGGAACGGCATCACACACTTAAAAGTGCGTGTCCCCATGCCCTACTAGATTCTCCGAAAGGTTCGGAACGGTTTTTTTTGCCACTCCTGCCACCGCGATATTTTGTTTGTCTGGTTTCAGCCATACACTTAGGATACCCAGGTCGAGCAAGTGGTATTCCAGATTGTCTATGCAAAGCCCGGGTTTGTGATTCAAGCCGCATTCCCCAGCAGTAAGACGTTTTATACCCTGATGACCATTGACTGCTCCACTGGTTATTGCAAATATTTCTTGTTGTTCAATTGAAAGACTGCAATGGATCGTAAGCGCCACTTTCTTGTGTTTTTTTGGTTCAAAGTGTTTCCGTGGTGTACGTGTATAAAGCTTAATATACTTTTTTATTCTATAATCTTTGGAAATCGATATTATCGAAACTTCCCCGATGAAGAAACGAGTAATCTAATTTTGACCTCAAAGTCAACGATCAATCACGCTGTCACCAACCCTTCAACCCTGTCATTCGTAATTTTAGGGTTAAAACGGTATGGCCGCGACCTGTTCCCGCTATAATATATTGTAGGTATATTGTGTAAAAAAATAAAGCAATTTTATGCAATCAAGCTAACTTTGGACCACCCTTTATTTAAAAAAACACAAATGTTGAAAAAAATTTCACGAGCAGGATTTGAACATTGAATGGGCGCCTTTGACTTTCAAAGTAAAAAGTAAATAGTGTTGAATAATTTCGGTGGACTGGTTAGAACCACGATAGCTCAATTGGGAGAGCACCTGACCCGGTTTGTCAGAAGGGTGCGGGTTCAAATCCTGCTCGTAAAAATTTTTTCAACATTTGTGTTTTTGTAATTTGTTCGCAACAAAATTTGCGTTAAAAAATTATATAAACATTTCACCCCTTATTTTTCAATCACGAGCATAAATATGTTACCGAAATGGACAAGTTGTCATCACATATGTTTGCACTTCAGCTGCAATCGCAGACAGAAATTGTTGAATACTTTTCTGACGTGCATATTTTGTTGTCGATTTCTACAATTTCTACACATTTAGGTTAGTGACTGAACATCGGGACCTCTGACTATAGAATCTTTTGTTCTTTAGTCTGAGATTCTTTTTTGTATGTATCTGCAACTTACTCCAATGTATATTTGTAATTAGCAGACTAGGGTTTGTTTGATGCGAATATGACTCAGTTTACATTGGTGACGTTAGTTTTATTAAAATAAGTGAGTTCTTTAAGTCCTTTTTATTAGTAAATAACTATAATTGGCTTACGAACTTGAAATATTTACGACCTCGGTAGCCGAGTGGCTTGCACGCCGGACTTTGGGCGGCGCTAACTCTGAGGTCTCTGGTTCGATTCCCGGTCGGGTCAATGTCGAAAAAGAATTTTTCAATATTGTGTCAGGTCTTGGTGGTTGCGTTACCGTCGTTGTTTCTGATTTCCATAAAACGAGTGCTTTAGCTACTTACCTTGGGATCAGAACAATGTATGTGATGTAGTCTAATAATATTATATTACTTCAAATAATATTAAACTTAAATCCAATTCTTTGAAATAAAAGAATTACTCGTAATAATCCATAGTATCGTTAATAATGAATAAATTATTATAGTGCCGTTTATTTGCCTCTAAAAGTTAAAGTAACAAATATGTAAGCATAGTTAATCAAAATAACAATTCAAAAGTTCACGTACATACAAAAACTATAAATAAGTTCAACTTAAACTAAAACCGACGCTTCAGCGAAAACTGTAATCGAGTCGGCGAGCACAAACTGCACAATAACATTATGACGTCACACAAACGCAAGTAAATCTAAAAGTTGTCGACGGAAAATAAATTCCTCGAACAAAAAATGCAGTGTCGGAGTTACATTCGAGGGGAAATGCGCAGCCCAGCCAGCCCACCTCCACCAGATATTGCGGATCCAAGCTGTTTCTGACGCGCATTGTGCTGTGGCGAACACTGTAAATTGCTTTTCGTGACGATAAAATATTTTAATCTGATTGGTGGTCTGTTACCAATTAATTGTGGCTTTAATTTCGCCCCGAAAAATTGGCGGCCGCATTTTAATGCTGCTCACCTGGGTTTATTTAGGGTGGAAATACTTATTTTATACGACGATGTTGGCGTTGGAATTAAGTAATAATCAAATATAAGTTCATGCTGATATCTCTTATTGGTATTTTGTTTGATTCGGATCATGACAGAGCTGAGTTTCGAACGTGTTGAATAAGATATATCCACATATCCACATCCACGAAATAGTTGAATATCAGAATTATTATTCACATTGTTTTATTCCACAACTGCGACATAACCAGCTGATAGTAGACGTCTAGCATTTACAATCAGATTCACTAGGATGTTTTAAAAAAAAAACAATTGAATCGCCTAATCTATACATATAATAAGAACGTAGGGATAAAAAAATCTGTAATTGCAAGATATAAAAAAAAAAATTACACAGGTTGCCTTAAAATCACTTACAAAACACGATAGAATAGTTTAAAAAAAAATTGTTTGTTTGTTTGTTTGTTTGAAGTCGATAAACTCGAGAACTACTGAACGGATTTTGATCCGGTTTTTACCAAAATGCTAAGAAAAATCCGGAGAATAATATAGGCTACATAAATACTCGAAAATACAGGGTGTCTCATTTAAATCGGTCAGTATGGGAAAGTCTGAAACTATAAGACATACGAAGATCTGTCCTTAGAAACCATGCCATCGATTTTAATAAGAAGAAAAACTGCATTCATACATTTAAAAAAAAACTGTACTCAGCTCTGGAATCGAACCCGGTTGTTTTGAAAAAAATAAACTTACACTATTTCTATTTAGATATCGATTGTGTAGGTCTTAAGCAGTAAATGGCTCTTTGAAACATGATGTCTAAAATGAATAAAATGCATTGTTTTCACGTACTTTAATTTATTTTAGTAGGTGTTCGAAGTGACCACCGTTACATTCAACAAGTTCAGGCATGTAAAATCGTCTCTATGGTTGTTAGTACCTCTTTGCTGGTTTTGTAAATGTAAGATTGTTACCTAAACGTGTTGAATATTGTATTGGAAAAAACGGTGGTCACTTCGAACACCTTCTAAAATAAATAAAAGTATGTGAAAACAATGCATTTTATTCATTTTAGACATCATGTTTCAAAGAGCAATTTACTGCTTAAGACCTACACAATCGATATCTAAATAGAAATAGTGTAAGTTTATTTTTTTCAAAACAACCGGGTTCGATTCCCGAGCTGAGTACAGGTTTTTTTTTAATGTATGAATGCAGTTTTTCTTCTTATTAAAATCGATGACATGGTTCCTAAGAACAGATCTTCGTATGTCTTATAGTTTCAGACTTTCCCATACTGACCGATTTAAATGAGACATCCTGTATAATAAGAACGTAGGGATAAAAAAATCTGTAATTGCAAGATATTAAAAAAAATACTTTAAAATCACTTACGGAACACGATAGAATAGTTTAAAAAGAAATTGTTTGTTTGTTTGTTTGAACACGATAAACTCGAGAACTACTGAACGGATTTTGATCCGGTTTTATCGAAATGCTAAGAAAATTCCGGAGAATAACATAGACTACACAAATACTCGAAAATTGTTAAATTTTGATTTGGTCTAAACCGGGATTTAATCCTTGGTTGCTTGGCAACTGTTGTTTATTATGTAACATAGGGGAATTTTTTTTAATGAGTTTTACGGCTCTGGCATTAGAGGCTCTGGCTCTCTATTGCTATCGTGTTTTACGGCTCTGGGTTCTTTGCCCTTTTGAGCCTGTCATTAATAGTTGTTGCCATGAGAATACCGATTTTGATGCGGTTATCACCAAAATGCTTAGAAAATTTCGGAGAATAACATACAAATCGAAAAATGTTAAACAAATTTTGATATACGTATTTACGCGACCAACTGTTAGATACGTTCGTTGAGTTATTATTTTAGAAAAGTTTTGTTACTCTCTAAGGTTACCTACCCTTTATAAATCTGTGAGGCACCTAAGCGAACATTAGCACCGCAGTAGCAAAGCGACGGAAAATAAAAACAAGCTCGAAATCACGCACATCATTAAACTTGGCTGTAGGTAGGTACACCTTTTGTTTCATTTTCCAAAATAACCAATAATAATATGGCTATTTAGTCGCGCCTGCGCGCGGCGCTTATTGCAGTTTTCTAATACACAGAAATGTTAAAAGTTAAAACATTACCTATATTTGGCGGTATAAACCTCTGTGTCGTTGCCCAAAATAATGTCTCTTTTTTTAGTTATGCATAGAAATGTTACCTACTCATTAAATTTGGCTGTATAAAACTTTGTATCATTGCCCAAAATCATGTCTCTATTTTTTTAAATATTGCACTTATTTCAGTACTTATTTTACATGTAAGCGGTTTCTTACTTTGGTTTCTTAACATGTTTATAGGATAAATCTGTGTTCAATGATACAATATATGAAAGTAAGTATCATAACAATTTTAATATCATAAAACCTATAAAGAATGAATTTTGTACATACTTCTAGATTACAGAAAAATGGTTTTTCCATTCTTCTATCGCATAAGACGATGGCTACCTCTGGTATCAGAGTTGCAAAAATGTTTAAGTTTGCAGGGTACAACTGTATTAGAGGCACGGACTTCAGATTTTTTTTTTATTAGAGGTAACTTCTTTCTGTGTCCTGTGATCTACCTCTAAAAAGCTACCTACCTAACAAGATGCCACGAAGAAGTTCAAATTTATCGCAAGTATGTAACATAAAATGCTATACTGTATTACTTAATAGACAATAATATAATTTATTACAGTTCTCAATTTATTGATATTTTGTATCTACGAATTAGAACATAGTTGGTAAATAGTTTTTTGAGCCTTCTGGCCGACAACCAATAATCCTGGACCGCTACCTGCTACTCGATATCCAGCTTCGGTGGACAAGGCAAAAAATATTTTGAAGTCCGTGGTTGGACAGTATAACAGTAGACACATCTTAGCTAAGATACACCAGTGCCTAGGACGACTCCGGACGAGTACCTGAGCTGTAAAATACCAATTTTATTACATATAATTGAGCGTCAGTAAACCCATTTCAGGTTTGTATGACGAAGCAAATACGCGCAACCCACCGAGAAACGGTGTTGTATACTGAATGTATGTGGAGGGATAATTGAAACGGGAAACTGAGGGAGAATCTGTATGAACGGGACGATTCTGTGCTTCAAACTGAATATATGTATGTACATGGCAGAGATGATAGTCGAAAGGATAAGAGATAATGTATGAAAATAATGATGAACGTAAAGGAGGCACAGGAAGTATGCCAGAACCACACTAAATGGAGATCGATTGTCTTTGTCTATCTCAGCATTCCCAGCTGAAAGGATATTAAGAGTGAGTAGATGTACGTATGTCGGTAAATACCATGTCAATTTTCTAAATTTCCGATGCATATAATTTTATTATACCCTAATAAGCTTAAATAGATACCTACATAAAAATTAAACTGTACAGACTACAGCCTTTAGCTCACGCGGACGAAGTCGCGGGCAACAGCTAGTAGTTAATAACTCGATTGGTGATATGCTGTCGTCGCAGCTTATTGATGATTACAACACTATGATTTGTTAGTGGGCTAATTTGATAGTGACCTTTATATAGGCTAGGCTATGTCCCTATGTTCAGCAACTTTATCAGATCTTTCTTTTCTTTCAGATTTTTATTCTCTCTAACCGGAACTTAGAAAGAATAAGAAGGAGAAAAGACATTTATTGGAATCACATAGCTAAATACACAATTAAACATACAACATATAACCAAAAGAATTTATTTATTTGCTTGTTGGAAGATTTACAGTCAAATATTAACTAAGTATTACTAGACAATGTGAGTTAACCAATGCCATTTATGAATCTCCACATATAGAATAAAAAATAATAACAGTTAGCATTGCGCCATGTTATGTGATGCCAACACTGTGCACAGCTCAGTATACGCATCGTAGGAAACGGCTAATTGGCGACAGAAATAGGACGGGTCCAGACTATTTCTATGCCTTACTAGCGGTAGGTATACTCGTATGTGATTTAGGATCAATCTGACGTTCCGATCGTCTTATATTTTCGCTTCCCTGACGGTTTCCAAGTCTTCTTATGTATCCAAATAGTTACCTTTGCTATATCTCACGATCCTAACGCACACAGTGGGATACCGCCACAATTTATATTACGATCTGTCAAACGGCAACATTTTTTTTTGGTGGTAACTGAATTGTATTGCCACCATGAATTTTAATAAATCTGTCGTTTATGATTTCGTATTCATGCTGAGTCGCTTGCCACGGTTAAGAATTGATTTATGCTATTACACTTATAAATGGGCGTTTCGTGCAAATGTAAGATATTACGAGCGTGGAGCGGCATTGTAAAAGTGTGGGGAAAGTTGATTTCATACGGCTGGCGTTCCGAGTTCGGAGTGTATAAAGCATCAACGGGTAAACACGACGCTGACGCTGCCACTTTAGGGCTGCCTCAGGAAATATACATTATATAGCACTATAAATGTTGAGGGTTGTCGAGGTTAAGTGAAACCAGTAGGATGATTGGTTGACATGGTATGAATTTACTCCATGATCATTATAGTAAGAAGCGGAATTAATGCTATTATGAACTTCTAGCGGCCGCTCGCGGTTTCACCCGCGTGGTTCCCGTTCCCGTGGGAATATCCGGATAAAAAGTATCCTATGTGTTATTCCAGGTTATAAACTATCTGTATGCCGAATTTCATTCAAATCCATCCATCCGTTGCAGCGTCAAGAAGTAACAAATATACGAACATACATACACACAAACTTTCGCATTTATAATATTAGTAGGATTTATGTTAACAAAAAATAAAACAATACATTTTTGATGAGATTATAGTGCTAGTCCGGGAGGTTGTAAAATAAAACAAGCAAACAATTATTTCAATTATTATATGTATAGACTATTACCCGCGACTTCGTTCGCGAAGACTACACTATCCCAAAGGACCCTGTTACCGGGATAAAAAATATCATTTATGCTTAGTTGGCAACGTTCGCCAATGTTGCAGACACTGAACTTAGTCGCAGTGCAAGTGCGAATTACGGTACTTACTACATCAAAACGAGAAGTGTGCGCGCTTGGCAACTCCGGTCACCTTATCTGGAGAATAGGAAGTGGAGTTCAAGAATGAAGATGAAGAATGCGCTTTGGCGCGTCCTGATCTGGCGTTACGACCTGATGCAGATGGTACCTTGTGTGTTGGTTTACTTACGCGACGAACAAATGGCCAGCAACTCCATATGGCAATCGGCAGCCCTACGGTGGTAAAGTAAGACGTTTCTCATTAAAAGAGTTGACTAACTCTTGCGAAGTTAGCGGGCGACAGGGGGCGGCCGGCGGGCGGCGCGACGGGTCGGAACTCGGATGCACTGCGGATACCGTCTGTGTTCACTAATATAGCTAAGCAATAAATAGCCTATAACTGCATTTTGACGACCTCCTTGGTCGAGTGGTTTGTACACCGGTTTTCATGGAGTCGCCATCTCTGAGGTCGGGTTCGATCCCCGGTCGGGTCAATTTAGAAATTATTGTTTTTCTAAATTGTCTCGGGGTCTGGGTGTTTTCTATGTATAATAAGTATGTATTTAAATATTTTAAGTATGTTTATCCGTTGTCTAGTACCTAACCTTTTTAACGAGTTTCATAACGAAGCTTCTCTTGGGCTAGATAATTGGTGTGAGTGTAGGAAAGTTTATTTATTAGTTTATTTAACTGTCTGACTACTAGGCAAACGCCTCCATCATTGAAATCAAGTCATTACTACAATCGATGGGTATTGGCTTGCCGAATGCGGGTTGGTGATCACAAACCCGGGCTATATATGCATCAATAAATTCCGAAACACACACTTTGCCCGACCTCAGAATTGAACCCGGGTATCCGGTAGAGCGCTTGCCACTCGGCCACCGAGTCGTTAATATAGCTAAACTAGCGGCCGCTCGCGGTTTCACCCGCGTGGTTTCCGTTACCGTAAGAATATCAGAATAAAAAGTATTCTATGTGTTAATCCAGGTTATAAACTATCTGTATGCCGAATTTCATCCAAATCCATTCAGTAGTTTTTACGTGAAAGAGTAACAAACATCCATCCATACTTACAAACTTTCGCGTTTATAATATTAGTAGGATGTTCAGTGAAATGGTACCCGACGTGTCCGCCGAGTTAAATCGGCCATAGCCACATTCTGGCTGAAAGGCTGCTACTTAAAAAGACACGTACTCAGCCATCAACGTCTTCATTCGTCTTCATTCATAAGACTATATTAGTCCACTTCTGAATATATGGACGGACGTAGGCCTCTCCAAGTGCACGCCACTGAACACGATCCGTCGTGACTATTCTTATCCAGTTCTTGCCAGCCTTTTAAAGACCGTGGCTCCACTGGAAGGCGTTCTTCACTACGTTTGAACTCAAGAACTCCATATACAGCGATTGACAACCCTACACTAGTAAAACAAGACTTCGGCGAAATTAGCGTTGTGACGGGGGTCAGATGCACCGCGGATGCCGTTTGTGCTCGCCCGTATAGAGATGCGCAGATGCGCAGATTGTTCCTAAAATATAAATTTTCCCTGTACTACCAAAGCGGCACAGGAGTTCTTTACACCTTTGACGACACAAGAGACGAGATTTTCCGAATAAGTTTGAGAGGCATGACCTATGGAAGTAAGTAATGTCATTATCCGGGACGCACAAATGAACAGTGGCTAGACTAGCAACCCAAATAAAACGATTGACAACCCTTTCGTAGTAAAGCAAGACGGTCCTCATTTAAAGATTTTACTAACTCCGGCGAAGTTGGCGTCGGGGCGTCAGGCGGCGACGCGGCGGGTCGAATGCACCGCGGATGCCGTTTGTGCTCGGCCGTATAGAGATGCGCAGATTGTTTCAATACCCTCACATTGGCGGTACGAGCTGTGCACACACTGATGAGTTCCTGAAAGTCGTGTGGTTCCCCTCTTTCAACAAAGGGGTAAGGTGTGAACGGGACGAGATGTTTTGTAAAAGTTGGTGTGGGTGGGAGACGTTACCCAAGACCGCGTTGGTAAACACTTTTGGTAAAAAAGGCCAATCTAGGAAGCGTTTTTAAGTATTAGTCCTTTATCCTTAAAGTAAATACTAAGTTTTAGGTGCCCCTAATCACGTTTTAATGCAGAAAGTGTCACCTTGCATGGCTTAAGGTTACCTTAAACTTAAAGTACGTTGGTGAAGACGGCATGAGAAGTTTACATTCGATCACGTTAAACATTTTATTTGTAATGGAAACGGAAACAATAAAACTACAAACCCAATCAAGTCCCAAAAAGACTTAACCATTACCTTGCATCAATATAAGTACGCCAGTGCGTCGCTGCGCCCGGGCGGGTGGGTGTACGCAGATAACGCGCTGTTGTTACAAGGACCGCGTTCAAATTTACCGCGAGTAATTGTTGCTTCGCTGGCTGCATCCCGCCCGGAAAAAGATAAAGAAAATAAACAAAGCCCCGTTATTTTCCAGTGAAAGCCCTCCGTGACGAGGGTCGTGTTATTCAGCATCGAAATGAAATGAGGGATAAAAACTAAATTAAATGCTAATTGGAGATTCGGCGAGTACGATTCCGATTGTGCCAACTGTTGGCGACGTTGACCAGATTTACTGGAGGTAACTAAATTGGATTCAAAGTATTATCAACCCCTTTTATATATAAATTGGGGTTCAGATGAAATGTGAAGGATTATAAAATGAATTAAATTAGATTAAGCTATAACAGTTCCGAGGCTAGGTTTCGTTATACAATGATTCTGATTTAACACGAGTTATGGTACAGCCAAAGTATCACCTCCTTTATGGATTAATTAAGTTAAAGTTTATTAAATTGTACGCGAACAGTATTCAATAGCGCACGATTCATAACTCAAAAAATAAGTAAAAAAGACCACGAGTACCACGACGAGAGAGTTTACTGTAGGCTTATGATTAACTATCGTTACTATACACTGGTGACGGCCTGTTCTAGGAAGTAACATAATAAAAAAAATGATTAATATTTACTTTTGAATTCTATGATTAAAACAGCTAGGCATATAATATAAACGTCTAAATTTTGCGTATGTTATAAAAAATTACAGGGAAAGAAGGCGTTCGGAAATAATTATACAAGAAAATAAACATATCGGAAAATATGTCTATGGGAAATAAGGCGTACGGAAAAATGTCTACAGTGAAAAATGACGATCGGAAATTTTTATACAAGAAAATAAAAATATCGGAAAATGCATCTAACAAATCATTTATTATTGGAAAAAAAATAATTGCCTAATAATAAGTCAATAGAAATACGATTTGTTTGTTTTGTTGTCATATAAACTGTCAAAGCGGTCCGCAAAAAGTCCGCCGGGTCAGCTAGTTTTTTATATAAAAAAAAACTAAAAATGCTTATTCTGTACATAAATATATAAGAAAAGCAAGGTCGGTAAGTTGGTTGCGCACCTTGATCTTATGAAAAGGCAGGTAATGTCTAATAGGTAATAGGTGATAACATAAACAAAGCTACTGCAGGCAAATATCCACCTTTCCGGTCGCGTAATAACGGGTAGCTGCGAGGAGTTTTTCCGGTTTATTGGGTCGTTAGGATATAATTTCATCTCGCGTTTATGACGTCATAAAAAGTTTGCAGCGCTGATACAACCACTGTCAATTACCGGCCCTCGATCCCTCGCGACTCGATTCGAGTTACCTGCTCATTTGGTACTTTAAAACTTATAGGGATAGGAAGGGTTCTGGCGGTACCAGCTGCTACCTCGCCCTACTGTTGCATTCATGATTAAACACTTTCGGGACTAAATGGGAAGACATTGTCGTGCTTCTTCTACATTAAAGATTTTTGGAAAATTTTGTAATATACATTAAAATAGAGATAATGGAGAGGCAGGTAGATAAGCAGAATAAACTTTTATTGCAACACTGTAGAAATTTACATTTTGACTCTTACAAGTAAACAAAGAATAAGCTTGGAATAGATATAGCGTGTTTTGTTCTTCAGTTCAAATTAGAGTTAAAGAGACAAAACACCTTCTTCTACATTAACGATTTTTGGAAAATTTTGTGATATACATTAAAATAGAGATAATGGAGAGGCAGGTTGATAAGCAGAATAAACTTTTATTGCAACACTGTAGAAATTTACATTTTGACTCTTACAAGTAAACAAAGAATAAGCTTGGAATAGATATACCGTGTTTTGTTCTCCAGTTCAAATTAGAGTTAAAGAGACAAAACGCCTTCTTCTACATTAACGATTTTTGGAAAATTTTTGTAATATACATTAAAATAGAGATAATGGAGAGGCAGGTAGATAAGCAGAATAAACTTTTATTGCAACACTGTAGAAATTTACATTTTGACTCTTACAAGTAAACAAAGAATAAGCTCGGAATAGATATACCGTGTTTTGTTTTTCAGTTCAAATTAGAGTTAAAGAGACAAAACACGGAATAACTTTTCAAGTTTATTCTAGTAAGTAGTTAGTAAGGCTCCTAAAATTTTAGATTTCAAAATAAAACAGAGATTTATTTTGAAATGTGGTGTTCTTATCGTTTTCAATATTACAAATAACTAGGAGAAAGGCGAAAATGTACTCGCTAGATACATGTCAGGAGCTCGATGGCGCAGTGGTTAACGCGCCCGGTCTGCGATTGCTGAGGTTAAGCAACTTTCGCAAAGACCGGTCATCGGATGGGTGACCAAAAATGTATCATCTCGAGCTCCTCCGTACTCCGGAAGCTCGTAAAGCCGTTGGTTCCGGCTGCATTAGCAGTCGTTTACAACCACCAATCCGCACCGGGCTCGCGTGGTGGTTTATGGCCCGTTCTCCCTATCCATCCTTAGGGAAGGCTCGTGCCCCAGCAGTGGGAACATAAAGTGAGCTGATGTTGATGATGATGATGATGAGATACATGTCCGCATGTTATTCTCATTTACTTTTCACGAAACCGCTACGTTGTCGTTGTAACTAGCCGTGGAACCATTATAATAACAGAACAGAGTGTTCATAAAGTCCATTTTCACATTACCCATTTCCCCAGTAAATAAATGTTGACACGAGTCAACAAATGAGTCATGCTACTCCGGCTGCCAAAGAGCTATTAGCAGGGAGGTGTCACCGAAGCCATATTTGATCCACGTCTGGAGCGGCACTAGGTGACATAATGGCGCATGTCGCGTCGGAGGCCAATCCACCTCCGCGATCCAAGATTGATGATCGAATAACGTAATGTATCCCCATTACATAAGCCAACGGTATAAGACCCTTTGCATCTAAAATATTATTATGAAAAGGATCAAAAGAGGGGTTTCGAGAGGCACCTTTGAGATTGTCTTTGTGTTTCGATTTCGACATGCCAACCGCTTTTCGAGCAACTTGTAGTGCTCAACGGTTATTTATGGAACCCCTTAAACATAGTATATTAAGTTAATATGTATTTATACCCGTTATTGTTTTTTGTTTATTTTTATTTGATAAATTTGCAATTTGTAATTAAGTTAGATTTATCATTAATTAATGTATTTATTATTTATCAATAGTCCGTTGCTGTACCGTATGGATACAAGGACTTCCTTTAGGTACATAGGTATGTAAGTCTATAGGTATAGATGACGATTATTAGAATGCTTTAGTTGTCGTCGCTATACTAAAGGCCCGGGTTCAAAATTAGGTGCGAAACTATCTTTCTAGATAGTTTCGCACCTAATTTTGAACCCTATATACCAACTTTTTATAACAGTTTTAGAATAGCGTCTCTTTCTAATTTTCCTAGTTTCTAATCAACAGCTTGTAAACGTCTTTTTATATCCATATTTTTATATAGGGTTTAATCACGACATAATATAACCTAAAATCTCTTACAAAAACAACTTTAGCCTCTCTGTAGGTAAACCAAGTTGCCATCGAGACAAAAGTTATCAAATCTAAATCTAAAATTAATAATATTGCAACTGGTGTTCTTATTAAAATAATTTTGTTCATAGAAAGTGTGAAAAAGGTATAAATTAAGTCGGCATTGTAAGTAAGGGGCCGGCCGGTCCGATTTCGCTGCGAGCATCACACTGCTTAATGCTCCATTCGCCATTTTGTGTTTAATTAAACGGTATTAAGTTTACTTTCGAGGAAGCAACGGTTTTGCGATTCTATTGGCTGATCTTGTATCTGTGAAAGGGAAGTGCGAAAATATTTAAATGAAAATAGTATAATTATTAAATTATTAAAAAACATCGACATTTAAATATTTTTATATGACACTAGTGGCCCGCTCGCGTCTTCGTCCGCTTAAGAACACTCGTACCCTATGATCGACCCCTATAGCAGCGCCACCTACCGGGTCCAATTGTAAATCTATCATCATCATCATCATCTCAGCCAAAAAAACGTCCCCTGCTGGACAAAGGCCAAGGATACATGAAAGGATTTGCCATAATCGCCACGCTTGGCAGGTGGGTTGGCGATCGCAGTAAGTTGAGAGTTAACGTCAGAGAGATGCTGCTGCCTATCCTCTGGAATGGTCTCTTAGTCGACTTTTACGACATCCACGGGAAGAGATGGGGTGGTGCAATTCTTTATCCCCGGCACCACACAGGGTTGTAAATCTACACCATTCTCGAATCCATTCGAACACACAAAAAATTTATCAAAATTGTTTTAGAAGGAGTTCAATTCCAAACACACGCACAGAAGATTTTTGTGTATATAAATCTTCTGTGCGTGTATGTTATTGGGTCTATAGGGGTCCATCATGGGATACGGGTGTTCTTAAGCGGACGAATGATTTGTTTGTTTTTTTGGTGTCATGGAAACTGTCAAAGCGATACGAAGTCCGCTATAGTTTATATATATAAAGATATTGTATAAATAAACTAAACTAAACTTAAACTTTCCTACATTCACACCAATTATCTAGCCCAAGAGAAGCTTCGTTATGAAACTCGGATAAACATACTTAAAATACTTAAATACATACTTATTACACATAGAAAATGAGGAGCCTATTATGGCGCAGTGGTCTGCGAGTGCTGAGGTTAAGCAACTTTCGCAAAGGCCAGTCATCGGATGGGTGACCATAAAATTTATCATCTCGAGCTCCTCCGTGCTTCGGAAAGCACGTAAAACCGTTGGTCCCGGCTGCATTAGCAGTCGTTAACAACCACCAACCTGCACTGGACCCGCGTGGTGGTTTATAGCCCGTTCTCCCTATCTATCCATCCCTTGAAGGCTCGTGCCCGAGCAGTGTAACTGAGACACACATACAAATCACAGGCCCCTCTGAAAATCAGCGTTGCAGTTTCGTAAAGCTGCAACATTTTATGCTGAGCGGGGTCCTATTCGTCGTAGCAATAGTATTAAGTACCCAATAGATTAAGTTTAGAACCTAAGCTAAATTGTGCTACATCAAATAAATGCTTTAACTTTGAAAATGAAATATTTTGTTTACTTAGATATACTAGGGCTTGCGTTCGGCACAATTTTCATCGCCAAAAAATAACATAGATTTTTATTGAAACTTTATGGAATAACAGATAGGAAGCAGGAGGAGGAGGTTTTCAATAGTAAATTAAAAAAAAAAAAGTTTATTTAACAACATTAACATACAATGACATAAAGTGTTTTCAAATTACAAATGAAGTTAATACATGCTAAGGTTGTATCGACTAACGCTTCCAATTTAATCCAGTTACAGAGATCTCTACCTAGGCCTATCTTGTAGACAAACTATTGTCACACGTTGTCAGAGTCTGTTTACGCGAAAATACAAATAATTTTTTTTAATAATAATCTATGGTCCGTTGACGCTGTCAACTGCTTTTTTATAATTTTCTATATTTTTATTGAAAAAATGAATATTTTGGAACATATTTTACAACAAAAATGAAGAAAAATGTATACAAGGAGCAGGCAGCGAGAGGCAAATCCGGATCATAGCACTCAAAGCGCACGACCACCACCCTCACCTGCCTCGTCTAGCTCTCTGTTTGGTGCGTCATCGGTCGGTGATTTTGCCACTGCAGCTGACATAGACGGATCGAGCGACGAGCGCGGGCCGACACCGCCCCCGCCGCCACGACCACCTGCGCGACGGGGACGACCACCGCTGCCGGCACGCTTGGGGCCTGCGGGACACACTGCCCCGCCTACGGCTCCCGCTGCCGGTGGTGTAGTGCGCCGCATGCGATGGACTCAGCCTATAAATGAGAACTGCATGCGCGCCTACTACAGGGCAACAGAGGGAGGAACAAACCTTACGGCGTATGGTGTTCGGCTGCTGTCTTTACTGCGGAGAGGGGGTGAAGTTATGTCGCATTTGTTGTACATGGATGACCTCAAGTTATTCGCACCAAACCGCCAAGACTTGGTGAAACTGCTGAAAATTACTGAGACTTTCAGCAGTGCCATCAAGATGGAATTTGGGGTAGATAAATGTGCGGTTATGCATGTACAGCATAGGAGAGTAGTAAATTCAACCAATTTACAACTCTCCGATGCAATAAACATCAGATCTCTCTCTGAAGTTGAAACATATAAATATCTTGGTATGTCACAGGCTTTGGGTGTTGATGACGGGGACATAAAGCAGTCATTACGGGAGCGATTCTTTTGCCGCTTGAGAAAAGTACTTAACAGTCTTTTATCGGGTGGCAATAAGACTCGTGCCTTTAATGGCTGGGTTATGCCTCTGCTCACATACTCCTTTGGCATACTAAGGTGGTCTCAGACCGAATTGGACGCCTTGGATAGAAGAGTCCGTCAAATGCTCACGACTTCCAGAATGCTACACCCGCGCTCATCTGTTATGAGGCTGTACATCCCGCGGAGATGTGGGGGTCGGGGCTTTTTAAATGCCAAGAACCTACATAACCGTGAGGTGTGCAGTCTCAGGCCTTTCGGTCCATCTAGTCCACTCTATCAAAATGTCCACCGTATCAAAATGTCCATTGTATCATAATGACCACTTCAAGATGTCCTGTTAGTCAAAAAGACCACTGTATCAAAAAGACCACTGTATCAAATTGTCCACTGTATCCGACCGAAGGGAACGTTTACTCTATCAAAATTTGTTATTCGTTTATACAAAAAAAAACATTAAACATGCAACATTTAAGAAACATTTATTAACTTAAACGACTCAAAATTAACACAAGAACATTACTCATTTTACACTTAACCTTAAGGATTCAAAATTAACACAAGAACCTTACTCATTTTACACTTAACCTTAAGGATTCAAAATTAACACAAGAACCTTACTCATTTTACACTTAACCTTAAGGATTCAAAATTAACACAAGAACCTTACTCATTTTACACTTAACCTTAAGGATTCAAAATTAACACAAGAACCTTACTCATTTTACACTTAACCTTAAGGATTCAAAATTAACACAAGAACCTTACTCATTTTACACTTAACCTTAAGGATTCAAAATTAACACAAGAACCTTACTCATTTTACACTTAACCTTAAGGATTCAAAATTAACACAAGAACCTTACTCATTTTACACTTAACCTTAAGGATTCAAAATTAACACAAGAACCTTACTCATTTTACACTTAACCTTAAGGATTCAAAATTAACACAAGAACCTTACTCATTTTACACTTAACTTTTTAACAAATAAAAGACTATCGGAGATTGATTTTACAAAAAACAAGTAGGTATAGTACAAGAGATAGCGATACCCTGTTTGATTCTGGGATGCGACCCTGATTAACGCAAGATGACATAAACTTAACATTTCAGTCTTAAATAGATAATTTTCCTTAAGAACTGTAAGGGTAACAAAACTTCTGACTGTAGCTTGGTTAAATATCTCTTATATGTTTTGTCGAAATATATATCTCTGATTCGCCTATTTTTTTTCGGCGGATTAAACAAAATGTATTTAATTTTATAATCGTAGTGTACAGATTCGTGTAACAAACATTTAATAAAGTAAAATAAATTGGGAGATTTTGATATTCTCGAGTTTAGCCTTCTGTGCCAACCCTCAAGCGAGTTAGTTGTACGGTGGTCATCATATGCAGAAGATACTATGTCAGTTAATAAAGGATACCACTGCCTATTAAAATATGCTTTGAAATTGTTCATTTCCGATATCTCCGGTGCAATTTGTACTATTGATGACCAACCTTCTTGTATGTAATTTGTTGGGAGAAGCGGCAATAGGGAACACAAATTTGTAATATTTCTTCCTTCTCTGGTATCATCTAAACCCAATTCTCTGCTTTTTTTAATTATCGCCTCATTGTAGTGATGAAAACAGCCTGAAATGCTTGCATTCGGAAACACATTTCGAACAGCATTTATTTGCGCCCTTTCATAGTCACATTTATAAGTATTTATGTTTAAATGTAATTTTTCTTTTAGCAAAATAAAAAATCGAGTGTATGTTTCTTCAGTCTTCGATGGTAGTAAACCGTTAATTACAGGGAAGACATTTATGGACTTTTCTGAAGATTTTATATCTAAGTGAACTGAAAATAACTGAAAAAATGGCTTCGGGCACGCTTTGAATGTGCCATCTCCATAGAAAGATTTGTTATTGGCATTTTTAATAATTTTACGGCAAAGAAGAGAAGAAAATATCAAAATTTTGTTAGTTGTACCATCTTCGAGCACAAAAAAATTATTAGCAAATGTTTTTGATATCTGTACGTCTTCTAAATTTTCGAATCGTAGCTTATCTGATTGACAAAAACGTTTGCGTATTCTATACAGAGTATTCTTTACTGACTCGAATGGCGGTATTTCTCGTATATAATTGCGCCCCTTCTTTCTCAGCGGTTCAAACATATCCTCGAATATTTTTTGAATCGGTGCTAAGTTTTGACAGACCATTTTTTTACACAATGCGAGAACCTCGGCCACTTCACATTTAATTATATTTGCACTACATCCGTGACTTTTTTCACGTAGCACCTTCACTTTTCTTGCATCTACTGTTATAGTAGCCAAACATGAATCTCTATTCACACATCTCCATAATGTGGAATCGTCGCGATTTTTTCGGTGTAAGTTGTACTTAAAGCCGCAACGAAGCAGCGTTTCGCCCCCTTTTTGGTTTTCAATAATTTTAAAACACGCCATGCCAAAGTAGGTAATAAATATTATTGCAATTCTATTGTAATTACTTAATATGGAAATCTAGTTAATGTCAATGAAATACCTATGACATGCGTCATTACGATAAAATAATAATTTATCCTCTTTGTACGTGACTTAAGGAGTTTGGATTGTCCAGTAAAAACCTTTTTGTCTCAGAAAAACATAGCTTAAAAATACGCTTTCCGGGGGTTTCTAAGAACTTTGTAACCGAAAGACGAAGAAAGAAAAAGATTATCCGTAAATCGGTATTTTAGACATAAAGATGAGTTTGTTTATTTTAAATATTGAAAATATTTTCGTTTGTTTTTAACGATATTCATTTGTTTTTAACGATATTCATTTGTTTTCAACAATTTTCACTGGTATCAGAAAAGTGGTCGCTTTGGGAAATGGCCGGGTTAGTAAATGACGATTTAAGAAAGAGACGAGTTAGAAAAGTCACAAGTTTGAAAAAATGACAAAGTCGTCCTGAAAATCGCTTGCACCATTTTTTTCAAGCACTTTGGATGATCGATCACTTTCTGATAGTCTTTTGTTTTGCCGTCTTTCATTTGTTTTGTCAGCGTTCATTTGTTTGAATTTAAAAATATCGAACTCGTAGACATAACACTGTTGACATTTTATTTATTTATTTTATTTTGTAAAACTGGGCATTTTGACACTGTGGACATGTTGTAAGACTGGGCATTTTGACACTGTGGACATGTTGTAAGACTGGGCATTTTGACACTGTGGACTTTATGATACAATGGACATTTTGATACGGTGGACATTTTGATAGAGTGGACTAGATGGACCGAAAGGGTCTCAGGGATTACTTGCTTAACAGTGAGTGCGGGATGCATTTGGATGTCGTGGCAGTTGATAGACACTTTACGCCGCTCTCCTTGGCAACAGAAAACTGGCGCAAACCAGTGGTGCTAAGCACTCTCGATCGCAAGGATATATGGAAGAGCAAGGTGCTACACGGTCGCTACTATCGGGCTCTAACTGGGCCTGATGTAGATTTGACTGCCTCGGTGAACTGGCTACGTTTCGGTGACCTCTTTGGGGAAACTGAAGGTTTTGTCTGTGCCATTGAAGATGAAGTTATTAAGACGAATAACTACCGGAAATATATTATGAGGGACGGTACGGTCGACATCTGTCGGGCATGCCGCCGTCCTGGAGAATCACTCCGACATATTATTTCTGGTTGTTCTCATCTTGCTAACGGAGAGTATTTGCACAGACACAACCAAGTAGCCAGAATAATTCACCAGCAACTTGCTCTTGGATATAGCCTTGTTGAATCGGAGGTGCCGTACTATAAGTACGCACCTGCGCCAGTACTCGAAAATGGTCATGCAACGCTCTACTGGGATCGCTCTATCATTACGGACAGGACTATTGTCGCCAATAAGCCTGATATCGTGGTGGTCGACCGATCCCAGCGCCGGGCAATACTGGTTGATATCACCATACCTCATGATGAGAACCTCGTGAAAGCCGAGAAGGACAAGCTCAGTAAGTACCTTGACTTGGCTCACGAGGTTACCGCCATGTGGGATGTGGATTCAACCATTATTGTACCGATAGTCGTTTCGGCAAACGGTCTTTTAGCCAAGAGCCTCGATCAACACCTTGAGAGGCTCTCGCTGAAAGGTTGGGTCAAGGGTCAGATGCAAAAGGCAGTAATCCTTGACACGGCACGTATTGTCAGGAGGTTCCTCACTCTGCAGCCCTGACCACCGGTAGTTTGGGCCCTGCCTCGCTGCTGGCGGTACTCTAGGATTAGGTTTTTATAATGTTTTATTGCTTTTATATTAAAATATTGTAAAAATCTAGTTTTAAGGAAAAAAATGAATAAACAGTATAATAATAATAATAGGTCAGATGCAAAAGGCAGTACTCCTTGACACGGCACGTATTGTCAGGAGGTTCCTCACTCTGCAGCCCTGACCACCGGTAGCTTGGGCCCTGACTCGCTGCTGGCGGTACTCTAGGATTAGGTTTTTATAATGTTTTATTGTTTTTATATTAAAATATTGTAAAAATCTAGTTTTAAGAAAGAAAATAAATATAGAGTATAATAATAATAATACATATGTAAATTGAATACGAACATCAGTTGTTGACTCCTATTTTTAATGAATGCCCATCACTACTTACAAGATAGTGCTGAGTAGTGTTTAATGTTTCTTTTATATCATTATTGTGTTTTTTTTTGTTTAGTGTTTTATTATTTTTATTTGTCTATGTTGGTTTATTTATCATTGTTTTGTGGACACGTCACCGATTTAGGCCCCTCCAGAATACAAGCGTTGCAGCGGCTTTATGTCGCTGTTGCACGTGCTATTGGCCACACTTTGTCTTTTGTCTTTGTTTTGTATTGTTATTGTAAATATCGTGTAATTTTGTAGTGTGTGCCAATAAATGTATTTCATTTCATTTCATTTCATTTCATTACTTTCTGTCGAACATTGATGCCACTACCCTACATAACAAATACTAAATAGTACAACATGGTTTTTCTTTTAATTTAGAACAAGACGTATTCATCTCTTCTCTAATTCATTGCGATGATCGACAGTATTATATATATGACAAGCCCATACGTAGTTTTTATGTAAAATAACGTCTTTTGTAAACATTATTGAGTATTTATTTATTTATTTATCTTTCGCAACATACATTACATGGCGGACTGAAAGCCTAAGACATTTTATATCAATCAACCAAGTATTATTTTTGTCTTTCTTGTCAATAAAGACAAGTCAGTATTGACTTGTCTTTTAGAATTATGTCTAATCGTTAAAATTCAAAATTCAAAATTCAAAATCATTATTCAGTTTAGGCTACAAATAGCTCTTAAGAACGGCATTATGCCATCGGTTCGTAAGTCTACTCTGGGCGGGAGATCTTGTACTGAGAAGAACCGGCAAGAAACTCAGCAAGTGGTCAGCTCTTTTCTCTCTAAATAAAAAAATGTCTAAGTTTGGAAAAATTACATCAGGTACCAATTTCAATTTTCACAATGTCATACCGTACTAATATAAGCCGAAAATTGTCTAAGAAAAACAATGTTAAACTATACTAGTATAATGAATTGATAGATCCAAATAAAACAAAATGTGGATTTTTATTATAACCAGGCTGTTTTGTCATCTAAATACTCTTTGACTGTATAATAAGCTTTCTTAAGTAAAGAAGATTTTACATGATTTTTAAACTTATCTAATGGTAAATCTTGTACAGTACTTAGGTATTTTGTTATAGTAGTGTATACCTTGCCCCAAGAAACGTATGAAACGTTTAGTACGTACCTATATAGTGTGAAGTATAAACTTGCTACGTAATATCTGCAACACAAATCTATTTATATTTATACGGTTTGATGTGTGACAGCTTGACACGGGTTCCCCGCAGCACAAGATATCCTTCGATGTTGATCGTTCCGCGATAGAAATTATTCAAATTAGCTGCGCGTTTAAAGTTATGGTAATCACTTTTATTGTGTTACGCAATGAATTAACGATAAATCTGCTTTTTAAAATACAATTTGGGACGACTTTAAGGTAATTTTTTTCTTTTTATTTTTGTTATTCGGACTTTTTGTTTGGTTATAACTGATTGAATTAGATGAGCTCGATGCGCAGTAGTTAACGCACGCGATCTGCTATTGCTAAGGTTAAGCAACTTTCGCAAAGGCTGGTCATGATGGTGACAAAAACTTATTATTTCGAGCTCCTCCGTGCTTCGAAAGCTTCGATCAACTATGAGATAAAGGATCCGGAACAAAAACGCATCTCAAAAGTGGTCCTGTTTGCTCATACCTATACATTTAAATTTCGAATAACAAAATCTGAAAAAAACATTGGATAGCATCAACATCTTAAATCTTAAAAATAAAGATTAAATTAAGGTAGCACCATATTTGTAATTCATATATACTGTCATCGCCACAAACGTCATTGTGGCTCCATGGCCCCAAAGTTTTCAAGTTTTTCAAGTTTTTCAAGTTTTTTAAGTTTTTCAAGTTTTTCAAGCGCTCATCGGTAATCTAGTACATAATTGATGGACGTTCGGAAGACACGTAAAGGCCGTGGACCCGTTTGCATTAGCAGTCGTTACAACCACCACACCGCCCTGGGCCCGCGTGGCGGTTTATTTAGGCTCGTGTCCCAGCAGCGGGGACATAAAAATGAGCTGGTGGGTGGTGAATTATGTGCTATTGCTTAAGTGACTCTTAGAATTATAAAGGCCGACGATGATGATTACTCAGTGAATGAAGTAAAAACACCTTATGTAAAGGAATAAAAACCTAATAAAACTACTTAATGCCCATTGTCGCAAGTTTTATGTTACCACAAAGCCACTTTATGTGACTACGGAGTAAAACCGTCACCTAAGTTGGTTTAAGGGCTACTTACACTTTTGGGGTTGTTTATGACGATTTCGTTGTGAAACTTTGCCACCTACTGTATTCGCTACCAAAAGTGTTATAATTTTTTTAATTTTGATAAATAAAATAAACGTCTGTAAAAGTAAGTAAATAAAAGTAAATAAATATATCTAAGTTTTTACACAATGTGTTTTTTCAGGCGTTGACTTATAGTTTATGTATTACCTACCTATTTCCTTAAATCTGTCTATTCGGGACACCCGACAATAAAGTGAATCATTATTGGAATTTCGCACAATATAGTATAAAATGTTACAGGAGTAAATAACAATTTTCTCGTGCTAGGTTAAATTATCCTCGCCATGGATCAGGAGATGCGTCGAATTTTTACTATAATGGCCTGTCAAATGCAAGCTCCGAACGATTTATTGTCGAAATTTTAATCAAACATAGATTGCCGAACTTAATGTTCGTATATTATAATAGGTAGGTATATATTTGCCATGAGTAACGGCATTCAAAATACATTTATGGTTCTATATAATGTAAGGTTGTAATTTAAAAACTAACAGGCACTAAGTTAAATAAACAGTGTAATTAAATTCTTGTGTTATAAACTGATAAACTTGGATTATCTCAAGTGAAGTAATATATTTATTTTACAAAACACATATTATTACAAAATTTAATAACAACGTGACATGGTTTTCATATTTCATATTTTTATGTTGTTTTTTGTTTTGTGTTTATTGTAAGTAAAACAATACAGAAAGTGCCGACACATTTATATTATATATACGCGTGCTACAAAAATATGCATCAATAATCCCAAAGCCAGTCCCATTGCTGTTTTAAACTCTCACATTGTCAATGAAAAATGGGTTTACAAAGACTTAAAGAAAAGAGAGAAAGAAAACTTTCCTACGGGCACCGCTGAAATACAGATGTAGGAAAGATTTCTTTCAGTTAAAAGCTCGTTCCTTTATTTAATTTACTCGAACAAAGTGTACGTGGTATTAAGATCGAGGAGTCCTTTCAGTATTAGAAATATCCATCGGTCGTGATTCGAAACCAACGCGGGAAGAATTTTGAAATAGAAAATTCCCATGGAACTGAGGTTGTTAGGTCCGTATAAATTAATTTTGTTCTGGATCGCGAATTTAATATTCAGAGCACTCTCAAAGTTCACTCTAACTGAAAGCTGAAATACTCGGATTTATTAATTTTACCGGTGTTTCTCCTCATGGTTGTAGTAACGCGTCATTCATTACGTTAAGGGTGCGCCGTCCGTAAGTGACAAGTGTCTTAAATTTTATTTGAAACTAGCTGCCCGGACAGACTTTTGTTCTGTCAAAAGTTAATAGTAAAAGTTAAATAAATATAATGTATTTCCGAGTGATCACGTTGTTTATGTCTCAACAATAAACGATGATTACTTACAAAAATAAGTTACAACTGTCCATGAGAGAAGCATGGGTTTTTTTTCTCTTTATTAAAACCTTTCGTGTGCCATAAGGAACATATGAAAAAAAAGATTTGCCGAATTGGTCGAGCCGTTCTCGAGTTTTGCGCTTAACAACATTCATTTTTATTCATATAAATGTCTTCGTGCATATTTATTTGATGCCGCGCGGCCATACTAATTTAGTATGGGGAATTTAACGTGTTAATTTGAAAAATAATAATTTAAAAAACCGCTTGATAAATCAAAAATGTGAGACGGACGATTTGTAGTTAAGACATTGGTGATATGTTTAGACATAATTAGAGGTATAATAATTTAGATAAACTATAAGATATCAACTAAACGCCCCACTCGTTTTCATGATTTTTGCCCAACTTTAAGTGATATTGTAAAAAAAAAACTATAGTGTGTTATGAATTTATGAGTCGGACTAATTTGTAAATACGTTCCCTTTGATACTAAATATACAAGACACGTACCAAAAAGTTTGGACAATCGTTCCTTTGCCGAACTGCCCGTATGTGGAATGCGCTTCCCGCACACGTGTTTCCCTCCTCTTTCTCTCCCGGGTTATTTAAACGGGGCGTGAAAAAGCATTTATGCAGGCCGCCATAGTGTTAGCGTTCGGCATAGCGTGGTAGCGCTGTGATGAACGCTTTCACTTCTTGGGCTTCACTGGCTGCTTTTCATCAGGTAGGGTGAGGCCATTTTGGCGTGCCACAATAAAAAAAAAATATATATATATTTTTAAAAAAATATATAAATATTTATATATTTTGTGTATCTAATACGATAGTTTTTTTTTATCATATATGAACTTAACCGTGACTACACTTTTGGCTTTTTTGGTCGGCGCACCTTTAAACATATTTTGATTCCTTTGGAGCGTTGTGTGGTTATCGGTAACCTTCCCTTGTCCTTGTTTAGACAGCGAATAAAATGGCTATTACGACCAGGGAAGCAAGTTTCGAATTTCGTTAGCTGTTTCCTTACGGCACCAATATTTGTTGAGGACAGTCGTTGAAATTCGATACTTCACTTTTGTCATAGATAGATCTTTTCCAAATCTGACTGCTATCGTATAACATTGCATAGAAAAGAAAATGGTTTAATTTATTCTTTAGCGGTGCGTATAAATATACATTTAAAAAAGGTTTTATCTTTTTACTTTTTTTATTTTTGACATCATTCTTTTTGATAATGAAGCTTTGCCTATTTTCACTGTGCAAAATGAATGAATGACGAACTGGATGAATTTAACCAAAGTTGAAATCAATTAACTTAGGCCCGCAATGGATGGAAGAAATGGAGGACCCAGCAGTGGGACAGTGGGGGATAATAATAATAATAATAATAATACCATACCTCATGATGAGAACCTCGTGAAAGCCGAGAAGGACAAGCTCAGTAAGTACCTTGACTTGGCTCACGAGGGGATGGGACGCCATCTGGGATGTGGATTCAACCATTATTGTACCGATAGTCGTTTCGGCAAACGGTCTTTTAGCCAAGAGCCTCAATCAACACCTAGAGAGGCTCTCGCTGAAAGGTTGGGTCAAGGGTCAGATGCAAAAGCCAGTACTCCTTGACACAGCACGTATTGTCAGGAGGTTCCTCACTCTGCAGCCCTGACCACGGTAGCTTGGGCCCTGCCCCGCTGCTGGCGGTACTCTAGGATTAGGTTTTTATAATGTTTTATTGTTTTTATATTAAAATATTGTAAATATCTAGTTTTAAGGAAAAAAATAAATAAAGAGTTTAATAATAATAATAAATTCTCAAACCAATCAAAAAATCAAAATAATTTTTTTAACATTTCCTTAGGTTGGGCAGCCCCGCTTTTTCTTAGCACTTACATTCTAGTTAAATAAAGAAATAAACTAAAAAAATAGCAACTTATGAAATTAATGTTGATTTACTTTATTTTACAATACAGACAAAAATTATACTTTACACTCAGCGGACAAAAACTAGTTTTGATATGAACAATAAATGTCAAACAATAGATAAATTGAGAATATTGAAGTAAAGTTTATAAGTTAAACTAAACTTTTAAAGCTTTTTATAAGTATTTGAAGAGACAGATGCAGGATGTAACTAACTAATTCCAGCTTTTAAAACCCAATTGTACCTACTTGTAAATAAAAGGGCAGGAAGCTACCTCATTTGTCCGGACGTCTCTGATCGGAGATAGTTCTCCCAACATTTTATTAATGGCTCCATTCTCTCTAAGCGGACTTTTTACTGGGGTCACGGTCCACAGTCACGGATCAACTGAGGCTTTCGTCAAATCATCTTATTTCGGTAAATTGTCGTAGAATTAGGTTAATTACAAATTCTGTTACTGGTTGGTTTCCGTTATCTTCATAAAAAATATGTTAATTCAAGATTGTGAATTCTTATTTCAGCGGAAATATTGGGGTTACGCAATTTAAATTACGTTTATAAAAGTTCTTAAAATAACCTTATTTACTTGGAAGTAAAATCGATTTATTCGCATTTTATACACTTTCTCTTCTAGTACACTTTTTAAATACTTGATACATCCTATCGCAAATTAATAATTTATCTAGACTTCCTTAGATGCTTTCGCATTTAGTAATGTTTCTATACAATTGTTAGATTAATTAGCAAAAATGTGACTTTTATAGCCATTCGTAGAGGACTTCGCAAATATTCTACTGTTGTACAGTCCGGTAAAAACTAATTAACCACCTTCTAAAACACAACTTGAAGGACAGGCTGGACCAGACTGACAATGACTCTTATATATAGCATTACTAGCTGACCCGGCAAACGTTGTTTTGCCAATTATTTCTAGGGAATTTGTAGGGTAGAAAAAAAATAACTAACTTATTGTAAGTGTGTGAGGATGTGGTTTAAGAGTGAAAGAGATATGGGGCGCTGTGAACGATGACGGAATATAAAAATAACAAAACACTAAACATATTTTTTTACTTTATTATAATTGACTTATTATATTTTGAGGAGTTTGGTGGTGTAGTGGTTAACGCGACCGGTCTACGAGTGCTGAGGTTAAGCAACTTTCGCAAAGGCCGGTCATCGGATGGGTGACCAAAAGTGTATCATCTCGAGCTTCTCTCGTGCTTCGGAAGGCACGTAAAGCCGTTGGTCCCGGCTGCATTCGCAGCTACGTTAACAACCACCGTACCGCACTGGGCCCGCGTGGTGGTTTAAGCACCCGTTCTCCCTATCCATCCATAGGGAAGGCTCGTGCCCTAGCAGTGTGGGGACATAAAATGAGCTGATGATGATTTATTCCTATATACATAATGATGTATGGGAATAAATCATCATCAGCTCATTAATGAATTACGAGAATAACAATATCAATCCATTAAGAGCGTTTATGCCGCACACTAGCGCCACTAATAAAAAAAAACATATCTAGTTATACGTTACGCCCACTTTTAACTATAACGCCATATTATACTAAACCATAACATATCAGGTGTTCATTAGGTGACGTAAAAATGCTAAATTACTTCATTCAAATAGTTTGTTGAGCATAATTTGATTTTCTATCTCTAATTACTAGATATGTTTTTTTTTTCATTAGTGGCGCTGGTGTGCGGCGTAAACGCTCTTAATGCTACAGCGTGTACAATATTTTTTGTTAGCCCATCTTTAGCTAACACAAACAAACTGGATGGTTTGCCCACCTCGAGAGCATGCCGCGTATAAGTTTCCGTGTGAAAAACATGGTGTGCTCAAATCTAAGCCACAAACAGACATCGTTTGGGCTTGGGACTTATTGATAGTCATTCCTACTCCGTGCTGTTTACTGGGTGAGAAGTGACACCGGTAGACGCCTGGCGGAGACAACTGATCAAGTGATTAATATGGCTTTAAAAAATAGGGGTTGGAAAGGTTAACATTTAGGGTTAAATGTATTTTTTTTTAATGCCACATATTTTATCCTATCCCTCCCTATCTACTGACCCTGATAGGTAGGGTATGGCAGCTGGAACTACGGGTCCGGCTGTCTTTTCAAGGGTACCACGGGAGTTCCGGATCCTAGGCCCCCTGCCGGTTATGCCTTCGCGGGCGTCTCCGGCAGGCCCCAGACATGGGTTGGACTCGTGGTGGCATGTGGTTAGCTATAGAAGTGAAAATGTTCGTCTGCCTGGTTGGTCTGGCCAGGCTGTCATTTCGTGCATAGCGAGCGGGTCTTAGTAGCGGTCCGGTGGGGGCCTGAAGCGAAAAGATCTGCGGAGTACGTGAGTTACCCTTAGTTGGTGTGATGCTCGGTGGTTTTCACTGAGTAGTTACTTCAACATCTCCGGCACTAGTCTGGAGAACTAGTAAAGGTGCCCGCTACATGCAAAGGCCTCCGGTTTAATCAGCCGCGTAGGAATTTGGAATTGATCAGGTGCCTGGATGGGTACCGAGAAGTGAGTGTGCTTACAACTCCGCCACCAAAGAGGACATTTGGTAGTCGGCTTTAGAGTTGACGGCCCAAGCAGTGGTACACTGCAAGTTGTGCTCTTAGTGCAACGAGAAGTGAGCGAGCTTACAGCTCCGGTGACCTATCTGGATAATAGGTAGTGGACTATACGTGTCCACGGGGCGACTAGCTTGAGACACTAGTCTTAAAAGTACCGGATGAAGGATGCGTACCGGCGTGTTCTGATCTGGCGTTATGACCTGACGTAGATGGTCCCTTGCGCTTGCGTGAGGTTATTCTGACACCTACTTTGTAACCGATAGGTTGGTAGGGGGTGTCAGTATAAACTTTAAAGTAGTGTATAGCGGGTTGCCACATATTTTAAGCCAAAAAAAATAAATGTTTGGGGTGGACCACCCTTATCACTTATAAAAAATAGACTACGACCGATTGTCAGACCTACCGAATATATATAAATTTTCATAAAAAACAAATGGAGCCGTTTCAGAGGAGTATGGCAACTAACTTGTGATACGAGAATTTTATATACTAAAGATTATACTGCAATGTAATAGTAGTTGTAGTAGCAGTGAAAAAGAGACGCCCCTAGTATACATACTAAATAACTAATACTAAATATTTATTGTACCTATATAGGTATGTATACAAATTGTATTTCAACTTTTTTAAATTATAAACTATTTGTATTTGTATACACCGCTACACGTGTTTCTATTTCACCACCAACAACACTGCTACAATACATTGAGAGCTTGTGGTAACCCACCTGTACATACGACGGCAGATCAACCTACCCAAAACTGTCAAATTTCTAGAATCAATTTGGAACTTTATTGTTTAGTTATAAGGACTATTATTCATTGGAGAAATTTGACAGGTTTGGGTAGGTTGATCTGCCGCCGTGTGTACATAGTCGATCATCATCAAGATAGATAGATAACATCATAATTATCATCATCTGCCTATAAACGTCCCATAGCTGTACTCAGGTCTTTCCTTAAGGTAAATAGCAGATAAGTGGATCCGAAAAACCCACTAGGTTTTATCAAATGTCCACAATTTGTATACATAAAAAAATAAATGTTTAACATAAAAAATAAAAAAGAAATAAATTAGTACGCCGCGGATTTTTACCTATTATGTAGTTACTTGGATTTTAATAACAACCCATTACCATAAAACAGTACATTTAAGATTTTACAAGATGGTCTAACAGCGGCAGTTTTTCCAACTTTTTGTGAGCTCCGAAACACTGTATTTATAACCTCTTCAGTTTTATCGCGAAATAATGAGTTGTTTTTATTGATTTTATCAGTTTTTGCCTGTGGCAGCCATAATATTTGTCTTGTAGAAATATCTTGTGGCACAGAAAAACTGTAGACTTTTATTACAAAAAAAAAACCTACTAGTTAGTCAGTAAATACTTATGGTTACTATACAATACAGAACAGTCTTGTTTGGATGACAAGGCGGCCAAATTAGCCAAAAAAGGCTATGCAACGGCTTAAGCCAATTTTTTTTCCAGCCTTTCATTTTCAGAATTTTTACTTCAATCTTTTGATTAAGAGCGTTTACGCCGCACACTAGCGCCACTAATGAAAAAAAAACATATCTAGTAATTAGAGATAGAAAATCAAATTATGCTCAACAAACTATTTGAATGAAGTAATTTAGCATTTTTACGTCACCTAATGAACACCTCACATGTTTTGGTTTAGTTAAATAAGACGTTACGGCCACTTTTAACTATAACGCCATATTTAACTAAATCATAACATGTCAGGTGTTCATTAGGTGACGTAAAAATGCTAAATTACTTCATTCAGATAGTTTGTTGAGCATAATTTGATTTTATCTATCTCTAATCACTAGATATGTTTTTTTTTTACTATGCTTAGATGAATAATTGGCTGCGTCGAGCGCAGCGAGACCAATCAATCATTCATCTAAGTTGTTATGTATGTTTATGTAGTTTTTAAAAATACTTTAGTACATGTATTGTATATGTATTGTACATACCTAATATTGTTATTTTTATTTGAGATATTTTTGTTTGCACTTTTGTCGCTTCCTTATAAACATGATGCTCCCATTCCACCTTAGGTTGGCTGGAAGAGATCTCCTTTAGAGATAAGTCCACCTTTGCTCACCATTGTTTGTAAACTGTTCTCTGTATGTGTGTTTTTTGTGCAATCTATATATATAAAAATCAATTGCTGTCCGTTTGTCTGGCTAAAACTCGAGAATGGCTGGAGCGATTTGGCTATTTTTGATTTTGAAATATTTGTGGAAGTTCAGGGAAGGTTGAAGCGGTGAGAAACATAAATAATGAGTAACGGAAAATACTAAAAACGACAATATAATTCTCCAATGCAAAATTATTTGTTTATTTCGTTGTCATGGAAACTGTCAAAGCGGTACGTACAACAAAATGTTCTTAGCTGTGAAACATTTAATGTCTTTGTCACTTGGTTGGTTGTCAAATAAATATTTCTAAAAATATAGGTGAACTATAGGTAAATATAGGTGTGTATTGCTGTAGTATGAGGTCCGATCTCTTGGTCTGTTTTGTTAACCGACTTCAAAAAAGGAGGAGGTTTCTTAATTCGACTCGTGTATATATATATATATATATATATATATATATATATATATATATATATATATATATTTATGTGTGTTTGCGGATTACTTCGTCGTTTATGAACCGATTTTGATGATTTTTTTTGTTGGAAAGGAGATATCCCAAGGGTGGTACCATGATAAGGAAACCAGGATCTAAAGATGGCATCCCAGAGAAATCGAGCGGAACTTTCGAAAATTGTAGGGGCGACTAGTGCGTTTGTTAATGTTTTCATTAAGTTTTTTAAAGCACTACTACTTAATGAAGGTCTGGAGTCGATCTGATGATGGAGCCGAAAGACAGTCGAGGGAACTCCTCAACGACTTACAGCAATTACATGGTGTTTGGGCTTGATTAATTTGTATTGATGAGAACTTTACACCTAGATGACTGCCATTAGGGGTCTGATGATGAAGACGAAGGACAGTCCAGGGAACTTCTCAACGTTTTACAGTAGCTACCTTGTTTTGGTCTTAATTCATTTCTATTTATAAGAACTTTGCACCCATATCGGTTATAAGTGCCATTTCAGGTCTGATGATGGAGACCATAGAGACAGTCAAGGGAATTCCTCGACGATTTACAGCAGTTACCTTTTGTTGGGCTTACTTCATACAGTTCAATATGCCAAAATGTTTAGTTCGTACAAAAATAATACCTAATTAAGATTGAAGTTTTACATAGGAATACCACTACCTACTAGAAGCATCTTTTTAAGGTCTACGTCTACCCATCACTAAATATCGTAAAATAAAATATTTTTTTACAAAAAAAACCGACTTTTTTTTACAAAATACAGGAAACTTAAAAAAGTAAAAAGAGCACTAAAAAGCAATAAATAATATTGAAATCATATTATTAATTACCTAGATACCCATGTCAGTTTTAAAAATTGTCTACTGAAGTCGGGTGGGGCTTTTACAATAAAAAGTAGAAATAATGGAACAACTATAAAAGTTTAAATGAAACAAAATTGTCCCCCAGCCGACCACCAAGACTTCAATAGACATTTTTTATAACTGACATGCGTGTCTAGGTAATTAATAATATGATTTCAATATTATTTATTGATTTTTGGAGCTGTTTTTACTTTTTTAAGTTTCCTGTTTTTTGAAGTCGGTTTTTTTTTGTAAAAAAATATTTTTGGAATACAAAACAGTTATTTTTAAGAAATAAAAGTGTCAGTTGGTTGAAATTTATTTATTTATTTTCTTTTTACGACAAAAAGAAAATAAATAAATAAATTTCAAGACGATTATTAAAATCTATCATCAGTTTGTCAGTACGTGAAAACTTTATTTACTGTATTACTGTTATTGTTTTAAAATGCCAAGGAGAAGAGTAGGTACTCTTTTCTCACATTTGATTGATTTCGTCGAAATCAATCAAATGTGCGACGAGCTAACTCACGTGCATACCGCACTGACGACCAGCGAGAGACAGATAATGATAACATTCGTTTGTATGGCAGCATTGCGTTCCACAGTAAATAATAATGAAGTAGATAGGCTTAGAATGGAACGAGTTCGGGCACACCAAACACAACAACAGCGAGCACGAGTGCACGACACAATGAAATAGAGCGATTCCGCAGACGCAGTGTTCCTGTAAACCTGGAACGAGTAGCATTCCACTACGACCCGGAGATAGATGATTGTGCCGTAACAATTGGGGAAATGACAACCATTTGTCAATTGTAAAGCGTTAAAATACAGCGGTGAATCTACTAGATTATGTTGTGCTGGTGGTAAAGTAAAATTGCCACAATTGGTCCCACCACCACATCCATTACGCTCATTAGTTTCTGGGGTGGGAAATTAATAATTTATCAAAAACAACAATTATGGTATGCTACCTTGAAAGTGGGCATGAAATTTCCCTTTACAATATGCGTTGCGCCAAACGACGTCATTTGAAAGCAATTGTTATATTTTTGGATGTTGGCCAAGAAAAATGTTTAGATTAATTTGCCACCCCAGCCGATAATGTTTAAGTTTTTACCATATTTTTCACCAATACATGTAGGTGATACGAAGTTCACCGGGTTATCTAGTAAAGAATATTATATAACTTTAGTTTGACTAAATAATGAATCCCATTAGAATAAAACGCTTTCTACAGATTTACTCACGTTAATTTTACATCAGAATGTTACGTTGAACTGTTATTGTTCTGAGAATTTTACAGTCTTTAATTTTAAACCCTTCATAGAGTTTGTGAGTTTTCACCATTGAATCGCGCTAACAAAAACGAAAATTTTAACGGAATTGAAAGAGCGCCTCCTGGTGACATACGAAGTTTTTTTTTCGAGAGAGATTGTCGATTGCTTCAAACGGCATTTTCAGCTTCACCGGGCTTCTTTGAGGTGGCGAGAAACTTAAAGGGTTCCTCAAGCCGTGTGAAACGAATCACCTTCGGAGGTTATCTAGAGGGAACGGCATCACGTACTAGTTGCGTGTCCCCGTGCCCTACAGATTTTTCGAAGGGTTCGGATCGGATCGGGGCATACGAGGTGAGTTGCAGTTCTGCCATACAAATTCTTGTTTTTGTTAATTGAATAGTGAATAGAACTCGCACTCAGCACCTACGATTCGTGGTAACAGGACGATTGTGGTTTCGGTTGCCTTATTTTTTTTTCTTAATGTGCTTCGTGTGGTTAGCACGTTTAGCCAAAGAAATTTTTCTTACAACATTATAAGCAATATTTAATTTGACGACCTCCTTGGTTGAGTGGTTTGTACACCGGTTTTCATGGTGTCGCCATCCCTGAGGTCCCGGGTTCGATCCCCGGTCGGGTCAATTTAGAAATTATTGTTTTTCTAAATTGTCTCGGGTCTGGGTGTTTTCTATGTATAATAAGTATGTATTTAAGTATTTTAAGTATGTTTATCCGTTGTCTAGTACCATTTAACGAGTTTCGTAACGAAGCTTCTCTTGGGCTAGATAATTAGTGTAAGTGTAGGAAAATTTATTTATTTATTGAATTTGTAAATATATGATGATGATGATGATGATGATGATGATGATGATGAACGATTATAGTAATGAGTCTCAGTAAAAATGTGGGTTTTACTGAGACCTCACGCGGACTTCTTGGGAGAATTCGAAAAGTGACGTAACACTGATTTGTTTTATTTGCCAACACTAATTTTCATTCACGGTTACATTGTCTACCATTACTTCACAATAATATAAGACTAAAATCAAGTTTTAGAAAATAAAACAAAACCGCAGACATTTCTTTACTTTTCCGTCAAGCGTCTCTAAATTTGTAATATGCTGTTGTAATTTTTTTTAAATCATGTGCGTTCCGTTTTTTTGATAGTATTTATTTCGAGTGCAGCGTCTCCTTGTTTGCGATAAAGGGAATTGTTCAGTTTACTAGGGCGCTTTGGCTTAAAGTGAACATTAACCAATATTATCAAAAATTGGTGTTTTTAATTCTTTGTATCTATAAGAAAGTAATTATAGCAATTAAATAGCAGGAAAACGTAATATGTGTATAAATAAGCAAGTTTAATGTTCCTTTTAAATGCTGCAATTATTGCTGAAACAATGTAATTATGATAGCAAATTATATGACTAACCATTGTTTTAATAATTTTTAATATATTATCTTACTTATAATGCTATAATACGAGAGTGGATTGAAAAGTTCTCGGCCTGACATATAAAATTAAAGTAACATTCACAGTAGGTACACGAAGGCAAAGCGAATACTTTTTTTACAAAGGTCATCATCACATCAATGGTTACAGGCGGATGTTGTCATATAAAAAATAGAAAGTAAAATCGATACAGGAATAATCGTTTTTTTCTAATTGTCATGTAAACAATTTGCAGTAAAACATAGTGTTTTGCAAGTTTTAGTTGATTTAAAGGTGAATAATTCAATTAATTTGCGAAAGATTACTTGATCGTATAAGTCTAAAGAGAATAATTATTTTTATAATCGGTAATTACGTATCGATTTCTTAATAACAATTAAAAATATTTATTCCATATTTGTTGTTGTTATAGCAACACAGGAATTAATGGTGTGACTTTCCTTCAAAAATACTTTCAAAACTAATTAATTTAGATATTTACTTTCCGGCAACGACAGTATCAAAGATATTTATATTATATTTATTTATATTTTACTGTAAAAATAAATTTTAAGAAATAACTTGTTCAAGAAAAGCCGAAACTGAACAATACCCTTTAGGAAATAACATTTGCTATTCTATTTAATGCTGCAATTGCTTCAAGAATAATCTTCAATCCGTTTTTTAACATCCAGTTTCAGTATAAAAAGTAACACATTATTATTACGAGTATGTAGGGTACTACGGAAATGTCATTGTCAGCCCCATGAATCTTAACTTTAAATTGGACAAATCAAACATTTTGTCTCGTCTTAAAATTATGCCACTTTTCAATTTAAACGTTGAAACAGTTTACAGTTAAAGACGTCAGCTGTCTTTCTTAATTAAAATTTAACTAAGTCATTGTTCTCGGCTCTGCGTGTTTGTGACAGCCCTTCAGCGAGATAAAACCCAATGTCCTAAGTTGTTCCGTTTCTCAATAATTTAACTATTTCCGATGGATTACGTCACCAGTCACCGTTGAGTTTGACGGCGGTTAGCGTAACGTTAGTGAAAGATAAGTCACTTTTGTAATGGTCGGGCTCCGGGCGTGTCACCTAAAACCGATTTTGTGACCTAAGAGAATTAGGGTGGGGTCATTGAGGAGCTGTCACTAGCAACTCTTATTCAACTTCTGATTATTAAGGTGTAAGGGTACACATACATGCTATAAGATCCCGCTTTGACTCTCGGCATAATGTAGAAAATATTCATAACATTTTCTGTCGGTTTATGATGTTGTTTTGAAGTCTTTATTTTAAGTTTCCATAACACTCTTTGCTTTGTTAAGTACTTACATTGGGACTAATAGGAAGTATAAGTATAGAAAATAGTAAGTACTTGATGCCTTGACAGTGAATAAGACTATACTGTGTCACTGCTAGTTGAAAGTCTGAAAAAAACTGTATCATTGCAAGGCGAAAGCCTACATACATTTACATCAGTTACAGTTGATGGATGTAGACTTATTTACGAAACGCTTTCCAAATGCGGGTTAGTGATTTGAAATTTAAAACCTTAGCTTTGCAACCCACTTTTCCCGATCTGGGAATTGAACTCAGAACTTACTCGTTTCAGCCCTAGAATTCTTTTCACTTGGTCAGAGGTAATCAAAATTAATTGCATTTGAACCCTTTCCCTGTCACATGAATCACAATGTACACATTGTACCTACACAATTACACAACAATTTATTTTCTATTGCCCATCACATTTCGGCATCCCATACAAACTTCACTTCACTTCAAAGCTTCTTTTAAAATAATAAGCAAATTTTTTTTAAAGACTGTTTTACTTTCTATTCTTGAGAAAGAGATCAGAAGATCAGATTCAGAAATCCTGACAGTTAAAAGAAAACATAAAAAAAATAATTGTATAACTGAATTTAGGCGATATAAAGTTCATTATGAACAAATTTAATCAAAATTTGCGTTAAACTCGCTTACTTAAGAGAAATACAGAGAATTTATGAAAGAAAATTATAAAAGAGTGGCATAAAATCAATTGAACCAACATTTTTGATGTGTAACATCTTTCCGCTCGCTTTCTAGCAATTTGTGGGAGTGATTTTGTGAAATGGGACGGAAGTATGTGTAACAGTGTAACAAGTGTTTAACAGGAAGTCGGGGAAGCTTGTGGGAGTGATTTCGTGAAATGTGTAACAGTGAAACAAGTGTGTAACAGGAAGTCGGGGAAGCATGCAAGCGCCGGCCATTTTGTAAATTTAAAATCGATATTATGAACATGACATATTATTATTATATGTGACATATTATGTCATTTGACTATCAAAGGTCATTTTGATATGTCAAGTGTCTTCTAATGAGTGTTTACTGCATTCTCTTTATGATTTGTAAAATAATATACGTCATTGTGCTTATTACTAAGGTGAGATGTCAAATGTTACACATCTCATGAAGCTGCAGCATCATAAGCGACTAACTGTAAGGCTCGTTTTTTTATTTTTTTTTATTTTTAATATTCTCTATTAACTGTCAAGAAACGCGAGTAGATCCGTAAAAGTTAAGGTAAAAGTGGTTTTATTTCTCTCTGTATTTCCCTTAAGCGTTGAAAGTTTCATTAAAGTTGGCTTATTGACAAAGAATTAGAACTCTAAAGTAATTGTATATATGGTAAACCAGAAAATGGCTGTTAAGATAGAAAGTACTTTAATCTGGTGGATAATTACTCAACCTTATCGCGTCTCACCGAAATATTTGGCTGCGGCCTTGTGAAGCTAGAAATTTGGCTCAGCAGCGGCGGTGGTGTATGCAAATCACGAGTTTCACTTTGAAGCTCAACATTTCTGGAGTACGTAGGTATATTACGTTTATTATTTATTTCGAGAATTCGCCGGCGTAGTCCCACAGTGCACACGCAGATTATTATTATACAGTACAGGCAGTATCTTTGAAGCAAGAAAAAAGGTTATCTTTACCTCTTTTATTTTTTCTTTTCTTCTCGTTACAAGGTATCCACTGCAGGTTTTACGAAGTTTATGAGGTTTTAGCTTTTATGACGATCAAAAAAATACATTTATAAAAGTTAATTTAGATTGCAAAGATTTTGTTTTTTGACTCTTTAAATTTCGCTTCCAAATTGTCATAAATGATTAGCAAAATAATTCTATTGAGTAAGTATGTGCATAATTAGTGTAATGAATGTCTCAACTCCTGAATAATTTGCACGCGTGTCGGGACACAAATAACTTTGATCTAATTACGCATTAATTAGTGGCAAATGCGATAAGTCATACAATTGTAGCTGGAGAAGTTTCGAACTTTACCAGTACGTTCTAATTAATCATACACGATCGGGGAGCGATTGTTGAGACGATTATTAAATTAACATACTGTTTTCTTTGTATAAAACGTGATTAGTAATTACGTAAAATAACCTCTTTGCTAATAATTGATATATGTATTTTATTTTTTGCACACTCGTTTTATGGTTACCTATGTATTTAAGATAAAATACGATAAGGTATATTGAGTGGACCAAAACATAATTTAGAACATAATGTATCAGAGAAGTTCCCTACTCAACGATTTTAATAACAATAACATTCCATTTATTCCAAGATAAGATAATCGATTTACCAACACTCATTTTGTAAATCTTGTGACACGATCAAAACCCATATCCTAAAATGACATGCATAACATCAACAGAACCATATGAGTTAGTAGGTATTATAGTCACCTCACCTCATATAATAACTATGTTTTTATCTGTGCCTATTTATAAAGATATCCGTAGTCCAGTAAGGATTGTGCTGTTTTGTATTTTTCATGTGTAACATCTTTCCGCTCGCCTTCTATATGTATATACAATTTGTGGGAGTGATTTCGTAGAAAAGGGACGGAAGTAGGGTCGTAACAGTGTGATCCTGTAACTGTTATGTGTTAGTCGGGGAAGCCACCAGTGATCGACACTTTAAGCCCAATGTCCGTTGTAGGTCGTAATATTTGTGGAAGTGATTTCGTAGAAATGTGATCGTAACACTGTAATAGGATAATAGTGTGACTTGTCTTCTAATGAGTATTTACTGCATTCTCTTTATGATTTGTAAATCTATATTCTATTTTCTATTGTAATATTGATTTCAACCATCTCGTGTGTAATACTTTTAAACAATATAAAAGAAAAAAAAAGAAAAAAAGGAAAACAAAGAAAAAAAATACGTCTTTGTTAATTCTATTTACTATTGTAATATTGATTTCAAAAGGTGAGATGTCAAATGTTAGACATCATGTGGGACTACTGTAAGGCTCGTTCATTTTTTTATATTAATTTTAGCTATTGAATTAAAAAATAATTAAAAACGTATGTAAGGTTCATGTTATTAAAACCTAAAGCAGTATTCTAATTATATCCCTACTGTGAGGAAAATATCGGCGTTACATTAAAGCTTCCCCTTGGCAAAACATTTTATGTAATATTGAAACATAATATAAGCGTCAATAAACTGAATTGGTGTTACACGTGTAATCCATTAACAACTTATAACCATTAGTGCAAACTCCTTAAATATATGCTTGTTTTCTTAGACCACAATGGCAATGTTAAGTTTCTTAAGTTCATATAAAATATAGTAGCTGGCGACAACGCCAGATGATCTGAGATGATGATCACAAGATGACTGTTACGCAGAGCTGAATCGCGGTGATAAGATTGTCAAGCGAAAGATATGGTCTCGTACGTGCTGTATATAAATTGTCTTCGACCTCAATATTGATTTTATTTATCAGCTTTAGGGATTTTACACACAAAGACTTCCCTTTGATTGGTTTTCATTTCGTCTGATGGTGATACTGGAGCGGAATCGAAACTGAAAACTCTGGGTTTGAGACTCTTCCGGATTGTAATGTTGAACTTGCAAAAGACCGGTGGACTAATGTGGCGGGGGTCTATTTGCGCTAGGAGGGAGTATTTAAAAAAAAAACGAGCGAGCCTTACAGTTCGCATATGATAACATTTGACATATCACCTTAGTAATAAGCAATTTTAACATTATATTCTGAAAAAATGGGTCAGGTATTACATCATTTTATATCTGTAAAATAAATGCAGTAAATACTCATTAGAAGACATTTGACATATCAAAATGACCTTTGATAGTCAAATGACACAACATGTCACATATAATAATATGTCATATTCATAATATCGATTTTAAATTTACAAAATGGTGCGCGCTTGCGGGCTTCCCCGACCTTCTGTCACACTGTTACACCTACTTCCGTCACATTTCACACAGAAGCGTCACACAGAAAGCGAGCGGAAAGATGTTACACATCAAAAGTTCGATGCTTGCCATTCGTGATCCCGAGCCATCCTCGTGGCAGAGAAGGGATGGTACTAGGTCTTTAGTGGGTATACCTCCCCTCGTCAAGCTTTTATTAGCTGGACGAGGGAAGAGGAGGAGAGTCCCACATAACCCGGGGTCGCTCCTAGCCCCGGTGTATGCGCTAAGCATTTTACCTAATTTACAAAAGTATTCATTAAGCATCGGTTTACATGACCACTCGGTTTATTATATTTCCAGTGATTTAATTACAGGGCAAACATTTTACATAGGTACTAATCTATTCTTACAGATTTGATAGTCATGTAACATGTGAATGTTATATGTATTGCTCGTGGCACACTAACAACGAGAACACAACTTTTTAATTTCCCTAGTTTTAAAATTTTCCGAAGTCTTTTTCAGCCAATGGTCTCGAATTCAACTTATAGAAAGCGTCAGTGTCAGTGTACATTCGATAATTGGATAAAATATGCTAGCTATTTATCGGATTGTCATTATATTTTAATGTCTGCGTGAAACATATAACATATTTTTAACTGATCTCTCTAGTTACCCAGTTACGGATGGTTTTGGCACATGAGTAAACTCATGTGGTTTTGGTATGGTCTGTAGTGATAACACAGCGCAGTCAGCATATGTGACCATTCGAAACAAAATTCACGGGCAAAAATGTGTCGCATCCGAATTCAAAAGTAATGGGTGGAATACAGAAATTATCCCTACGAGAATTTTTAGATTTTTTTTTTTTTTTATTAGAAGGAGGCAAACGAGCAGGCGGGTCACCTGATGGAAAGCAATCACCGCCGCCCATGGACACCCGCAAAACCAGAGGAATCACAGATGCGTTGCCGGCCTTTAAATGATAAAAACCGCAAATAATATTTTTATCATATTAATCAATCAATTAGTTAATTTATGTATAAGCTAGATATATAGATTTATCTATACATAATATATATAAATATAATAAACTAAAAAATAAATAATTGTGAATACGAGCATAAGGTGACTCCTCGCCTCTCCTACTTGCCATGCCCTACAGGGTCCATAAATGTGCCTACTTATATTTTTAACATCTTTGTAACTTATGGAGTGCAATAAAGATATGAATATGAATATCTAACGTTATTAAAAAACCCGCGTAGAGAAAAATATTTATCGTCATCATCATAAACATTTTTTACATATTATTATTTCTTCTCCTCGGCCTATGCTACCACACAGCTTCTAAATAAAAAAACCAAATACCTTCCTAAAGTCCTTTCATTTGTATCTTTCCCACCTCATGCCAGACTGTCTATGTAAATAGTACTATTATTATTATGTAAGCTATCAAAGTAATATTATTTCCTGTTTATATTGCTCATACCACAAAACTCTTAATAGTACTATCATTGTCTACCGGCTATGCTTAAATTCAATAGCCCACTATTAATTGGCACTGCAGATTATCTGAGACAGTGAACCAGCTAAGCCTCAATTTAAGCCTCTATACATTGTGTTTGGGGCATGGACCTACAATATTTTGGTTTCCGAAGATAACATTATCATAATCATCAGCCTTTTATGTCCCACAGCTGGGCTTAGCCTTCCACATGTACAATATAAAAATGAAATAAAAACACCTTTTACAAATCTATTATCACGACTTGCTAATTTTACATATTTACGGACCCTGTGAAGGGTTTGAAACGGCTGCGGGATCAAATAATATGAAAAATTTTACGCGATTTTATTCTTAAAATGTGTTTAATTTCCTTTGAAATAAAACAACAAAACGTAAACGAACGTAAACGAACAAATGGAGATCGTGCCTTAATTCACCATACTGGCTTATTGCGGCAATTTTATATCTATACTAATATTATAAAGCAGAAGAGGTTGTTTATTTGTTTGTTTGTTTGGTTGAACGCGCTAATCTCAGGAACTACGGGTTCGAATTGAAAAAATATTTTTGTGTTGAATAGTCTATTTAATGAGGAAGGCTATAGACTATATTGATCATTAATCACCACGCTATAACCAATAGGAGTGGAGCAGCAATGAAAAGTGCTGCAAAAACGGGAAAATAAATTTTGAGAGCTTTCTTTGCGTGCGCTGCGTAAACGGTAAAAGTTATATTACGCAAAATCAGGCATACAGAGAACAAACGTTACGAAATTGTTCCCCTTTAAAAGTTCTATAAAAAAAAGTCCGCGCCTGCATAAATATTATGTCTAGCTGTTAAGGTTGACTCACTATAACCTTTTTTATGGTAATCAATTAACGCCGGTGAAACCGCGGGGAACAGCTTGTGTATATGTTATCTTCAAATAAAAAAAAATAAAATTTAGTTATTGTTTTCCCAACGTCTCATGTACCACAACCATTACAAATATACTCGTGCTATAATTAGTAATCACCCTGTCACTTGCAGGAACACTACGTATACACACGAGTATAAAGCGATACGATAACACGCTAATTAAAATGTACCTTCACCGAAGGGGTAACATTTTAAGATCAAATGAGAACAACATACGAAAATAACATAATAATTGACATGTGACGGACACATGCCGTCACCACGTGTGTTCATAAAGGCGCGGTGACGCGAGAAAGATCCGTACGAGTATGTGGTAACACACTGAGAACTTTTATTGATGTGTAACATCTTTCCGCTCGCCTTCTTTAAATACAATATGTGGGAGTGATTTCGTAAAATGTGACGGAAGTAGGTGTAACAGTGTGACAGGAGGTCGGGGAAGCCCGCAAGCGCGCCATTTTGTAAATTTAAAATCGATATTATGAACATGACATATTATTAATATATGTGACATATTGTGTCATTTGACTATCAAAGGTCATTTTGATATGTCAAATGTCTTCTAATGAGTATTTATGCATTTATTTTATAGTTATAAAATGATGTAATACCTGACCCATTTTTTTCAGAATATAATGTTGAAATTGCGATTTCGATTTCGTATTGTACACACGTCTACAAACCAGACTATCACAAACTGTCAATAGATTTTGAACTTTATGAATATGGCATATGGTTGAACATTTACTGAAGAAATTCGACAGCTTTGGATAGGGTGATGTGCAGGCGACTGTAAATACAAAATTCAACACTTTGGTTCTCAAACTTCAATAAACAAAATTATATAACAATTAGGTAAGGTCACACTTTATCAACCGCAAATATTTTGACAAAACATCTAATTATATCAGAGAATTAATTCCCTAGCATTAAAAAAAATCAGGCTAGCTTTTTTTTACTTTTCTTGACACAAAAATTGTAATATCTTTAAGAGCGGCCTCTCTGTCGGCTCCTTTGAATGAAACTACGCGTACGTGTAAGCGGTGAAGGCATTACGGCCTCTCTGTTTCGGCTCCTTTGAATTGAAACTACCGAAAGTGCTTTATTTTACTTTTAATCAAAATATCTTTTAGCGTTTTTCTTGAAAACTAGCGTATAAATGTTTAAGGTTTTTTTTATAAAAATTGTTTATATAATATGTTGTTGAATTTATCCTCAAAATATTTGCAGTTGATAAAATGTGACCTTATATTATAATAGCCTATGATAACTGCAAAAAATGTAGTATTAAATAATTTTTGGGATTGGACCAGTACCTATGTAGTTCCAGAGATTAGCCCCGACAAACAAACAAACATTATCACAATCGTTACTGCGAGCGACTGTCCGTGACTTAGTTTGCCTAAGCAACAGTCATTGACAATCTCGTCTCTATCACTATCACTCTCAAATCTGTACAAATTCAGCGTTCTACGTCCAGCGGCGCTTTGTGCTACGCGTTGAAGAGCCAGTTACTAAGTGGACTGTGGAGTCAGGACTTCTCTTTTTTTAGGGTTCCGTACCCAAAGGGTAAAACGGGACCCTTTTAGGTACTAAGACTCCGCGGTCGGTCCGTCCGTCTGTCTGTCTGTCTGTCCATCTGTCACCAGGCTGTATCTCATGAACCGTGATAGTTAGACAGTTTAAATTTTTACAGATGATGTATTTCTGTTGTCGCTACAACAACAAATACTAAAAATAAATATTTAAGGGGGCTCCTATATAACAAACGTGACTTTTTTGCTCGTTTTTGCTCGATATTGATAATGGCAACAGGTAGACGCTTGAAATATTCACAGAATATTGAGTTATATTATGCACTTTAGAAATAAATAATTAAATTAAAATAAAATAAATATAGAGTGGGGCTCCCATACAACAGACATGATTTTTTTGCCGTGTTTATTGATAATGGTACGGAACCCTTCGTGCGCGAGTCCGACTCGCACTTGGCCGGTTTTATTAAATACTGAATCGAAATACGAGCATACGGCTTATGTCGAAAGGTTGCTATTTAGCTCACAGGCGGCATTTTCAGCGTCACCGTACTGTTTGGGGGCGGCGAGAAACTTAAGGAAACGGCAAAACGGCAGAACGGAAACGCAGAACGCAGAGATTCTTCGAGGGGTTTGGATTGAATCGGAAAAGTTATTTAACATACGTTATGCGTTAAAGTTATTTTTTTATCAAGTACAAGTTCGATCATGTATGGAGTACTGCTTAGTATCCATCCCAAAGGTGGCCTTTGGGATGGATCAGCCAAATACTGGCTGCTCTGGACTCGATTGAAAAACGAGCTAAGAGACTCATTGGTGACCCTGCCCTGATAGACGCCAAGCTGCAAAATCTAGAACATCGGCGTAGGGTGGCTTGTCTGTCGGTCTTCTACAGGATTCATTTCGGAGAGTGCGCGAAGGAGTTGCACGACCTAATACCACCATCCACTTTCCGCTATCGGAGCGCGAGGCGCGAGTTCCACCCCTATGTCGTAGATATGCCACCTTGTCGCACGAGCCGATTCGGTTCAACTTTCTTAGTGCGTACAGCTAGGGAATGGAACGCGCTGCCTGCGAGTGTGTCCCCTGAAAGGTATAATCTGGACCTCTTCAAGTCCAGAGTGAATAGGCTATTTCTAGGCAGGCATGTTCCATCCTCGACCGCACCGTCACTTAACATCAGGTGAAGTGTGGTCAAATGCCTGCCTATAACCAATAAAAAAAAAATAAAAAAAAATACCTACCGCCTGTAGGAAAGCGGCCATGGCAGCCTAAGGGCGCTTGCCCCACTCAAGCTTTGCCGAGATAGAAGCTGCAGTTCTTTTGACTCTCTAATTTCATCTAAAGATGCTTCCCTTAAAACCGAAGCATAGCAATGCAAAAATGCAATGTTAAAACTGTTTTAGTTTATTTGATTATGGTAAAATAGAACTGATGCGTCACAAAGAGCAAATTGCATATTCCAAATAAGGACCGTACTCATAAAAATATTAACGTTTAAACGAAATCTCAAATTTTATTACAACTTATCAGAATCCCTATTCATGGACACGAATATGTTGATGGCACAACGTCCGGGATGATAGGAACAGGAAAATATCACGCATTTTCCGACAGGGGCGGTAAGTGTGATGTTTTAAATATGCCGAATAATCCGGAGTCTTCGCAAAATGTATTGTCGGAACGGAACTTACGTGAACCCTTGGGCGGACTATGAAAAATAATAACGGTATCAAAATCGTCACTTGACCACTTGGTCATTTTCAGTTTATATAAAACCTTATCAGTGACTTCACTGATAAGGTTTTATATAAACTGAAATATGTTGAGGGCATATTTAATTTATTAATAACTAATTCATAGTAATAATAATAATAAACTTTCCTACACTCACACCAATTATCTAGCCCAAGATAAGTTCGTTATGAAACTCGTTTAATAATCGTTAAATAATCTGTTTGTTTTTTGCTCGTTCTGAAAAGCTATAATTCGTCCCTAATTAACGCTAATTGAGTTTTGTTTAGTTTAGTACTTAGTATTAAGTACTAACTATCAAAGTATAAAGCATTAAATGAAAATATATGAAACTGACGAATAGAGAACCTCCTCCTGTTTCAAGTCGGTTACATAGTCTCCTTCAACGAAACCCTATTTAGAAACCAGTGGCGTCACTTATGGCAACGAGAACAACCATTTATTTTTGTTTTAGTTAAAATAACAACTTCGATACCCGAAGTTTCCAGGTTCAATTCCCAGGTCGGGCATGTGATTCGGTTTATACGTTGCATAGCCCGGGTTTGTGATCACCAACCCACATTTGGCAAGCGTGATGATATGGTTAAGGTTCAAGAAACTTTATTTCTCATAAGAATACATAAGATTCACTTACTGAGAAAGATACATTTTGTTTTATCACTATTAATTTTTAGCACAATGAACGCACGCACTGAGAAGAAAACAAAATTGACAATTACATTTAAGGTAGGTAGTTTGCATTTATGTGCGATTGCGGCCGTACCACCAACTACAGTGGTATCTATAGCGCGGATATATTTATTTATTTATTGATTTGGAAAACCAACAGCTGATAAACAAAGTAGAAACTTAAAAATAGCAACAAAAAGCCAATTACAGGTCCTCACATATAGCAACAAAATAATGTAGGGTTATATACACATTACAAGCATAGCACATTAAATCAATAAAAACAGAACAACACATTAACAGCACAGCACTTTAACCATTAAAAAACAACTGGCTCACAAGACGCCTCGCAGACAAACAACTTGTGTTAAATTAATCAATATCAACCTCCTTGGATACTGCATTGAAATTGTTAGCCGCACGCAATATATATGAGTTCTGCCTGAAGTTCGAGTTGGCACTGGGAAGGTACAAAAGCGGATGAAATCTGCGTGACTTAAAGGGGGTTCTAAGGCCTATATGTGAAACCAGATCAGGACAGTCCACAGAACCAGAAGCAACTTTTAGCAAAAATACCAGGTCTGAGATATCCCGTCGATTCTCTAATGGAAGTAGGTGGTGACTTCTGCATAAGTCCAAGTAAGACGTAGACTCATACTTAATTCTAGCACGAAAACATAGATATTTCATGAATCGCTTCTGGATACTTTCAATACGCGTAACATATACCTGATATCTTGGGCTCCAAACCTGTGATGCATACTCAAGGTAGCTACGGACAAATGTACAAAAATATGATTAACCTTTTCACCGCCCAACTATCCTGCACGCGATGTCCCGCTGTACGCCAACCTATAAATGTATTTTAATAAATTAGGTACAAAGAAGAACTTCTATAGAAGTGCTGGCGTGGGCGGCACGAAAATCTCGAACTTCTATAGAAGTTGTTGGCGGTAAAAAGGTTAAGCCAATACCCATCAATTGTAGTGATGACTTGATTTCAATGATGGAAGTCTTTGCCCAGCTGTGAGAGAATTGTAGGCTATTTTCTTGACTTACTAAATGTCGGTAACGGTATTCAACAACTGGTCGCTGTCCTACGTAGTTCCCTCACCAAGCTCATACATTCGAATCACAAAAAGCGTCCGAATCCGAAAAACAGTTTCCATTTGGTGAGCAGCAGGTGTCTCTCGCAATCCCATCGTCAGCGGATTAGTCCATTGTACGTATATAAATCTCTGCCGGACGAAAGGAGCGGTGCTTACCTCGTTCTTTTGGCAACGACGACATCGGAATGTACCTGTCCGTTATAATAATCGGCGAAAACAATCCGTTATGTCGGCGTTCTTCCGAGATTGCTCGTTTGCGTCAGCCCCGCCGCCGTGATACAATTACGTGGGTGGGCGTAATTTGTAACATTATTAAGTTAGTGTTGGCAGATGTCGTTAGTAAATTATGTTTATCCGACAGGACACAGCTGGAGATGGGTGGCACTTAATCCCCCTCACACGGCAGCGAACTTCGTGAACGCGTCAAAGGGAAATATGAATAATGACGCGCTCTGTTCCTACCTTCGTGGACTCACCTATGTACTATCGTGTTTGATGTAATGAGTTTGGTGAAATTGTTACGTAACCTTCTTTTTGTAGGCGATTATAAAGGTGTTTTGCGGCGATGTTATTTTGAATTCGGAAAACTGTTGGGATGTTCTCAGCTATATTGGCCAATAAGGCGCGACCGATAAGGCTGTCGTGAAAACAATATGCAAAAACAACATTAGGTACCTATACGTACATATAATAACACCTTAATGGCTGAGTAGCAAAACGCTTGACCCTATATATCCGGAAAGCTTGGGTTCAATTCCCAGACCAGGTCAAGTGTGTTTCACATTTTGATGAATAACCCAGGTTATTCGTCAGGTATACTCGTCGGCGGTCGGGCGCCTCCGCGGCTCGCTCGGCGTGCCGCCGCCGTTCCAAAATCGTACGGAACGCACAAACAGGCAAACGCGCGTGCGGTGACAGCCCGACTGACATACTGTTTAACAAGGTACCTACTCTCATATTGCGACCTTGAGCCCGCCCGGAGCGGGAGTTTCCGTTCTACTGTGTTATTGTTTATTCTTATGCCGAAGGTGTAAGCGCTCTTCAACAACTGGAATCGGCACTTCTGAGGATACACCAATTAAGTTAATCGAGAAATTTGCCTTACCTATGTATGCAGCATATAGTAGTCTGCAGCCCCACTAGTTCATAGGTGGCGAACGATATAATTCGCGTATATAATTTTTCCTTTTGGAGAGCGTTATTGGGGGATTAAGTGCCACCCATCTCCAGCTGTGTCCTGTCGGATAAACTTAATAATGTTACAAATTACGCCCACCCATGTAATTGTATCACGGCGGCGGGGCTGACGCAAACGAGCAATCTCGGAAGAAGGCCGACATAACGAATGGACAAACCCAGGTTTGTGATCACCGTCGATCTAGTTTCACGTTCGAAGATTGCCGGTTCGTAACCAACTGACTAGATTTCAAGATACACAGCGATCAATGCTCCACGCCGTGACTGTTGGCCCCCTGTCCCCAATAAAACGTGACAAAAAGCAGGATACCCACATGGAGGTGTAGCACGTAATTTATCTGATACTGCACTTGTTGAGGACGTCGGTCGGCGCGAGCACGCTCGTCAGAGGAACAAACGCAGCGTGCACGCATCGACCCGCTCCGCCCGCCCGCCGGCCGCTCGCTGGCTGCCGGTTTTTGTGCGAACACAAAGGCGCTCGCTGTGTGGATTTGAAGAGACCTGGATACGCAGTAACTTGTGGACGAGTCGTTCACTTATAGGTTGATATAGTGTCAGATAAAGTGCTACGCCAAGAAGGTACCCTGATATACGTAATCAAAGTCAAAGTGGCATATTAAGGCGGGAAGTAGAAATCGCAGGAACACCGTCGTCGACACCCTTAATCAGGGCGCGCAGGTGTGATGAATATCCGGATTAAAGACAGCACTAATACATTTCGTACATAATGTATTACGGCCTGTTCCCACCGTCTCTGCCCTACGACACTTATCCAATTTCCTTTGTCTTCAACCAAATCAGTGTTATATTAAAAAAATATTTTGCTAGGATTGTTTCATTTACTTGTATATTTATTACTAAGTATGTTATTTGCTCTAGTCTAATATTGTGTTTTATTGTTTGCTTTTTTCTTATTTGTTGTTGTGTTTACAATATTTGTTATCTTTTGTATCATAAGATTGTATAAATTGAAAATTTTTGTGTAAGAGTAATGAAAAATATTTCTATTCTATACTATTCGTTTTTATTAATCAATCATTTTAGCTATTGAAGAGCATCATATTACACAGAAGCATAACATTTTTATTAAAAATGTAATCTATAATCCATAAATATTATGATAAAATTATTCTTTACTCGATAAAATTTTACTAGAAAAAAAAAATACAGTCGAATTGAGAACCTCCTCCTTTTTTTGAAGTCGGTTAAAAATCTCAACCAATCTCAGGAAGCTTGAGTGGGAATCGAACCCACGACCTTTGGAAAACCGGTCCGAGTTGGACCGCGGAGCTACCAAGACCTAATAAATATAATATAGTATTGTGAATGCAAAAAAAAAAAATAATAAAAATATTCTTACTCGTCAAACAAAGAGCCATGCATAAATTTCTCAACATCTATTTAGTTTTACACACTTTAAGATCTGGTAACTACAGTAATTTGCAATGTCGTGTTCCGAGCTAGATCACTACTGGATAACGGTCCTTTCATTGCTTTATGTGACTATAAAAGCCTTATATATCTGCGTAATTGGAGTTTTCACTAACTTAATTGTACAAGTAAAGGGTGAAAACCACGGACACTTCTCCCCGTATAGCTTCAGACCATCGATTATATGTCACATCTGAATTATGACACTCTAAATCATACTTAATGGTTAGTACGCATATTCTCCTTTCAAATTTATTGGGTAATAGTGATATATATCAAAAATTTACTATAAAAGTAGTATCTTATTTAAAATAATGCGTTTTTATAATAACTCACGTGGTCTACTAAGACGTTTCGCTAAAGTTGGACGATATTGTGTACCCTTCTGAGAGCTTCAGTACCTAAAACAAGTTGATAACATGCTTAGATAACTCCATCGGTATTTGAGAACTTTGGGATAACGCTTTGTTTGAAGGTTTTGTTTACAATGTCTGTGTTGGTAGTATAATATTAATGTAGGTGTACTTATGTTATCAGAATAATAATCGTTACTTTTTTATGTTTCGTATACAGAATTTAAGACAGATGTCAAAGTCAAATTGAAAGTCAAATAATTTTATTTAACATGCTTTCACATGCACTTATTGACGTCAAAACTACAATGATATTGTATAAAACAAGAAGCAGATATGTTATAAGCGCGCGCGGTGTAAAAACTCAAAAACGTCCTAATTAGGCCGTGTTGTAAATTAGGCCTATGGCCACAGAATAAATAATAGTACCAGAAGGTGCACTCCGCAAAGTCATTTAAATAAATAGCGACTCTTGCTTAGACACAATAAAGTGCAATTCAGGTCGCACACTGCGCTCTTACCTACAGTTATATTCACCAAGAAGTTGCCTCTCTTTCTATCGCGTAGCTCTTATCTTTTCTAACGACTTCAGGGTTGTCTTCTTTTAAATAATAATTAATCTGAATACTTAATTTATTACAAGTTATTGTGTTTATAGTGTGTACTGTATTTAGATGTGAACAAATTACGTTTCAAATAAACCTAGGCTAGGTTCCTATGTAAGTACAGTCAACGCCACATTAGACTACCTTTATGTTGACTTTGAGGCTGTCTTTATGCCGCCTTACTGTTGCGTTGCCGTTAAAAAAGATATTTTCGTAGGTAGTTCAACTGATAACATAATATGTATTTACCTTGACAACAACAGTTGAACTACCTACGAAAATATCTATGTACTGAAATGTACAACTACCAAAACAGAAATAGGTACACCACCAACCTGCCTATAAGTACTTATCAAAGCTAAACTTGATCTTGTAAACAGAACTTGTTAGTAAGTAGGTACCTACATATCAAACTAGCTATAATAAGAAGGTACTATAATATTTAATTATCTAGCTAGGTACCCTAGGTACGTAAATATGCGGGAGGCATTTTTTTTTTTTTTTTTTTTTATACTCTCCTCCGACGTGGGTTATGTCGGAGATCTTATCTACTGTTTCCCTAGCCGTTTTGTTTCGGCTTCCTATGCTAGCGTCATATTGCTTCCATTTTTATTGCACAATTTGTGCCCTATTCTTTACAGTTTCCTATACTATACTTTCTTACTTTTCCCTAGAGGATTTTCCATTTTTATTGCACTTTTTAGTGCCCTATTTTTACTTTCTTATTCTATCCCTACTTATTTCTATACATTTTCATTACATTTATGCTCTACCCTATTTCCATCTATTCTTATTTAGTATTTTCCATTCTTATTGCATCAAAAATGCCCTATGTCTTATTTTCTATATCACTTATTTCTATCTTATAGCTATTACTGTTGCGGAAACCCACAACAGACACTAAAATTACACATCAAAATTACCTTAAACTTAACAAAGTCCACTCACAGTTCCATGCCGCTCCCGCCGTCCTGAACGGGATCCATATGGTCCGATGGGGCCCGAATCCGGCTCCGGGTCTTCTGGGGTTCCCTAAACACACCCAAACTACCCCAAAGTGCACTTCCCCCTGAAAAATACCTTTTATTTCAGCCGCGGTGTGGCCGACATCCCGGCTAATTGTTTTCCCGAAACAATTAGTTTACGACGCACACACAATTTGCACTATCCACTTAAGTAGAATAATACGGCTCCAAATGCCCTTATTACTACATAAAACTATTTAATTATCAACACACGATAACCTATGATCCAGCCATATTTGCTTTCCAGAGACAAGCGAATAAAAAAAAGAACAACTAGTGATGGGGCCATTATGCCACCAAAGAAAATTGAATCTCGATAATCGATTCGTCCATAATATAAATCAAAGTTTTATTTCTAACAAAAATAAATGCCTGTTTATTTGCAACATCCCGCCACCCAAAGCGGACGTACCGCTTTCTAGCCTGAAATCTTAAACTAGTCAACCGGTAATCGAGCTAAGGTCGCGACTGCGCGATTTAGCACCGATCCATCAACCGACACTTGCGCCACACGCGGAGTCCCGTCCGCGCCCCAGATTAACTTTAAAATGCGACCTCGTCTCCAAAATAACGATGGCAAATTAGCCTCTTTTAATAAAACCAGATCCCCCTCCGAAGGGGGCGACGTCCGGTCTGTCCACTTTACACGCTGCTGCAATAAATGCAGATACTCCAGTGACCAACGACGCCACAAGTCCTGACTCATTTGTTGTATCATTTGAAAACGAGACATCCGGTGTCTGCGTTCATCCTTCCAGGGATACTCAGGCAGGGCAGTGAGTGGCTGACCGACCAAAAAATGACCAGGGGTCAGGACTTCCATGTCATTTGCGTCAGAGGAGAGTGGACAAAGCGGACGCGAGTTGAGAACCGCCTCAACCTTACAAAACACAGTTGTAAGTTCCTCATACGTGAGGGTAGTTTCCCCGACTACCCGGCGCAAGTGGGTTTTTGCCGATTTTACCGCGGCTTCAAATATCCCGCCCCAGTGGGGACAGGCTGGCACACTAAATCGCCATGTGATTCCCCGCTGTGCGAGAGCTTGACTTATGCTATTACAATTTTTATCCAGAAAATCGTTCACATCTTTTAAGTAGTTGGCAGTGCCTCGGTAGTTGGTGCCGTTGTCGGACCGAATGAGAGAAGGTAAACCCCGTCGCGAAACAAAACGATCCAGCGTGGCGACAAAGGCTTCCGTAGACAGAGCCGAAACCACTTCCAGGTGGACGGCCTTAGTGGCCAGGCAGACAAAAACGCACAGGTATGCTTTCGTGACCCTAGTGTTACGATAGGCTATGGTTTTTACCAGAAACGGTCCAGCAAAATCCGTACCGACCCCGTCGAACGGCCTAGTAGTCTGACAAACCCGGTCAGAAGGGAGATCCCCCATCTGTGGCTGCATAGTGGAGGCCTTCACCCGGTAACAAGCCACACACTTAAATAACACGCTGCGAACCACTCTCCGAGAGGACAAAATCCAGAACTCCCTCTGTAATATCGCCAGTAACGCATTACACCCCGCGTGAGCGTTTTTCAGGTGTCTATCCGAGACCACCAGTTCTACCAAAGGTCCTCCTTTGGGGAGTAGCAGAGGATGACGGCTACCGAAGGGCAGGTCGGCATTTTTGAGGCGACCTCCAACGCGTAACAGTCCATCCGCATCCAGAAATGGGTTGAGCCGAGAGATCGCTCCCTTGAGCTTTGCGCGACCGACGCGCAAAATCTTCAGTTCGTCCTCGAACCGGTCAGCTTGAACCAGCCGTATCAGGGCCAACAGTGAACTCCTGCGTTCCTCAGCACCCGCCACGGGTGATAACTGCCTCTTGTCTGGATGGCGGCAGTTATGTAGAAATCTCCGGATCCAGCAAGTTACACCTAGCAATTTGTCCAGTTTGCTGTATCGAGCCGTCAACCAATTCGGATCTGGCCTTGACTCGTTTGTTGTCACCAAAACTTTTATTCCAGGGAGCATCCCTAGAGAGCCATCGATCATGGTGACCGGCCATGATGACTCACCCTCCTTTAACCACTCTGGACCCCACCAGAGGGCATGCTGCACCAATTCCGGCGCGGTGCAGCCCCGAGAGGCACAATCGGCAGGATTCCAGGGGCCGGGAACGTGCCTCCAACAAATTTCGAGGCCCGAGTTCTGTACCTGAGATACCCGATTGGCCACAAACGTTTCCAATACGTGGGGTGCCCCGCGTAGCCATGCCAGAGCTACCTGACTGTCAGACCAGGCGTAGACATTCCGGATGTCCACCGTAGACGTCAGTTCCTTGTGCACGTGGCACAACAGTTTGGCCAATAGATGCGCCCCGCAAAGCTCCAGCTTCGGGATTGTCAGCCTAGTTTTGAGGGGAGCCACCTTGCTTTTAGCCAGAAGCAAGGAGACGGCGACTCGACCCTTCGAGTCCACCGTTCGCAGATACACCACTGCGGCATACCCTCGTTCTGACGCATCGCAGAAGCCATGTAGGCTTGCCCTGTATTTGCCCCGCGGCAAGATCCGCCGCGGCAACGCCACCTGATTGATCGCCTCGATCGTAGATATCAGAGCGAGCCAAGTGTCGAGTGGGAGCCCTACCAGTGGCTCATCCCACGAGACTCCGAGTGTCCACAGTGTTTGCAATAAACACTTCGCCATAAAAATGCACGGGCTGATCCATCCATTTGGATCAAACATCCGAGCGATGGTGGAAAGGACCGTCCTTTTCGACCAAACTCTTGTAGTTTCCAGTTCTACCCGGAATGTGAAAATATCGTGAACCGGCTGATATTTAATTCCCAAAACGGCGATAGAGTTCGGGTCTCCTGCGTCCTCGAATAGCTGAGGATTCTGTTGGTGATCTTCCGGAATCCCAACCAGAAGCTGTGGCTCGTTGGATAACCATTTTCTCAACTCATAACCACCAGCCGCGAGGAGTCCGATAAGTTCATTCCTGATGATGAGCGCCTCCTCCAGAGAGGCTGCCCCTGTGCAGATATCATCTACGAACACGTCACGTGTCAGTACAGCGGCTGCCCGGGGAAAGCGAGCCCGTTCCTGCTCCGCCAGTTCCAGCAGTGACCGGATGGCAATGAAGGGACTCGACTTCAGGCCGTACGTGTTGGTGTTGAGCTCGTAGACGGTGATGGGATCCTCCGAACGTTCCCTCCAGAGTATTAACTGAAACCTCCTGTCCGCAGGATGTATTACTGTTTGGCGGAACATCATCCGGATGTCCGCACCGATCACCACCTGGTGTCTTCGGAAATTTAAAATGATGTCGACAATGTCCCGATGTAACTTCGGACCAGAATGGAGACATTGGTTCAATGAAACTCCAGTCGACGACGGTGCCAATCCGTCAAAAACAGTCCGTAGTTTTCCAGATGATGCCTTCAACACCGCGTGGTGAGGCAAGAAGAAATGATCTGTCGTTGTCCAGTCGACAGTCGCCCGCGACATATGCCCCAAGGCCTCGTATTCTCGCATGAACTCGATATACTTTTCCCGAAGTACCGGATCGCGAGACATACGACGCTCCATGGACAAGAGTCGTTTCTCTGCCAACGCCCTCGATTTTCCCAAGAGAGGGGGACAGTCGATAAAGGGCAGTCGAGTTTCGATCCTACCCGACGCCATCCGGCGTGTGTGATTCTTATAAAAGGTTTCGCACTCCACATGCTCCGGATCCAGACGGGAGACCATGGGAGGCTCTTCCAGTTCCCAGAATTTTTGCATCGTCCTAGCGATGGAGGTAGTAGCGACGACAGGTGAGACATCCCGCGTCTCCTGGTCGAAAACCGGTCCCATTAAAACGTGTCCAAAGATGGTAGGTATAGCTACCAACGAAGAGCGGCCCAGACTCCGCTGAGGCCCTAAAAGGATCCAGCCCAGTATATCCGCTCCCAATATGAGGTCCACCGGAGCCGGCTCCTCGAAATGAGGGTCTGCCAGCATGAGACCTGATGTGTCAGGCATTGCGTCCCGCGGAATGTCTGTCGGTGGATGCCAACCCAGCAGATTGTCGAGTACAATCGCGGCCGCCGCAATCCGTATCGAAGCGGAATGCACAGGAGAGAAGGAAATGTGGGTCTGACCGGACAGACCCCCCACTTCTGTATCTCCGACTCCCCGAATCGGAACTGAGGGAGGCGCGCACTCCAGACGTAGGCGCCTCGCTACCCTCGTAGTAATTAAGCAGCCCTGTGCCCCAGTGTCTAGGAGGGCTCGTATCCGGACGAAGTCCCCCCTAGGTCCCCAAACGCGTACCTGCGCGATGGGCAAAAGAACCGTCCTCGGTTCCGACGTAGCCCGACCACAGGCTAGTCATGCGTCAGAGCCAGCAGCCGACCCTGTCGAACCGTGATGACTCGGCCAGTAAGTCGGACGCGTGCAGGCCACCATCCGGGGTGGTGCGTATCCAGGTGCCCTACCATACCGGTGATAGGGTGGGTGGTATTCCAACCTCGGGTACTCGTGCAGTACCGGTGAGAACTGTTGACGGCTCTCATGTCGCTGTTGTTCCGGTAACGGCGGCGGAGGATACGCGTACGAGTATCCGGGTGTTGGGTCCGGAGGTGGGGCTCCCTGTACCCAGTGGCCCTTAGAGGCACCAACTCCTGGTGTTGGTCGCGCCGGGTGCCGGGTTGTAGCCAGAACCTGGCTCCGTTCCGGCGGTCCCCAACTCACCTGAGCCGGGGTGTACGAGGGGTTGTAGTGTGGCGGCCGTGGCGGACTCCGTCTTTCCGGAGGCGGAGTTGACCCCGGCCCCAAACCGCCACCCGTGGGAGATCCCCTCTCCCGAACCGGTGCTGAGCCCTCAGCACTACGGGTGCACAGTAAGCGATGGTGCGGTCCGCCGCACACATCGCAAGGCCTCGCCTGGGGACACTCATTATACCTATGTCCTCCCAGGCAGGCATAACACAATCCTCGTGTCCGAACGAGGTTTCGGCGCTCTTTTGTGGGCAGCCCGAGAATTGCTGGACATAGCTGTTCCACGTGCTGCTGTCCGCAAACCCGGCATCCAGAACCGGGGTTGATGGCGGCCGCAGCCACCAGCCTGCCGCGACCCTTCCCTGGGTTGCGTGGCGGCTGGGCGCCGTAGACTCCGGAAGTGCGGGCCGGCGCACTTGTCGGAGCCTCCTGGGAGGCTAGCTGGTTTTCCAGCAGGCCAGCCTCCTCTTCCAGGAACTCCAGAAGTTCCCCTATGGTGGGCAGAACGCTGCCGAGATCCTTGTGGACCAGTCGATTCCGCTCGAACTTGTCCCTCATCTCCTGCGACAACTTGGCCAGAACTATGTGCAGAAGAAGGAAGGACCACTGGTCGACGGGCAGTCCGAGCGTCCTTAACCCGTTTAAGGACACGGTGAGCGGGGTGATCAGCTGCGTCCTCAGCTGAGCCCTATGGTTGACCCTCGGCAATCCCAGCAGATGGGTCACGTGCGCGTCCGCCTGAAGACGCGGCTTTTCGTACCGCTTCTCCAGCAGCTGCATGGCGGTGTCGTAGCTCGCATCCTGCAGCTCCAGATGCTGTACGAGCTGTCTGGGTTCTCCGTCTAGAAAGGAACGGAGATATGCCAGCTTTTCGGCCTTGGTGAAATCCTTCCGAGTATCCACCAAGGCCAAAAACATGTTCCGGAATCCAGCCCAGTCCCGCATACATCCGGTGAAATGCGGGACCTCCAGGGCACCCAATCTTCCCATGGCGCTGGGTCCAGGGGTGTGGAGCGAAGCGGGGCGCGCAACAGGCTTCCCCTCCCGCAGTCGCTCGATGTCCTTCACCCGCTGAAGGACCTCGTCGTAAATGTCTTGGATGTGCTCCAGATCCTTGACATATTGGGCGTGGAGGGCCAGCTCCTTCTCCCCGACCGGGTCGGTTGACAATAGGGCGGTTACCGACCGCTCGGCCAACAAGAAACGAGCCTGCATTTCCCTCGAACGCGTCTCCAAGGCGTCCTCCCGGTTAGGCCGATCTACTAATGCAAGCAGCCCGGTGAACCACCGGAGCTGCTGAGCCAACTCCTGCCGTGACGCTGTCATTATAAATAATTTAAACTAAATAAACCTAAACACAAAATTAAAACGAGTCAATGAAAACACGGAATCGATTATCCGAATCGACTCGATGCTTTTAATTGAACGAAATTAAATTAAATTAACGTTCCGAGAAGTGTCCCAGCCCAAATGAATGAACGAACGAAAACAACGGTACTACCAACCTTACAATTTAACCGCACCTGTCCCGGAAGTGCGATTTTACACGAAATGAGCTTAACCTATTACAAACTAAAAAAAAATACACAGAATTACACCGATTAACCTAGAGGTCCGGTATAAACCACGCTCTGCTACCAAAATGTTGCGGAAACCCACAACAGACACTAAAATTACACATCAAAATTACCTTAAACTTAACAAAGTCCACTCACAGTTCCATGCCGCTCCCGCCGTCCTGAACGGGATCCATATGGTCCGATGGGGCCCGAATCCGGCTCCGGGTCTTCTGGGGTTCCCTAAACACACCCAAACTACCCCAAAGTGCACTTCCCCCTGAAAAATACCTTTTATTTCAGCCGCGGTGTGGCCGACATCCCGGCTAATTGTTTTCCCGAAACAATTAGTTTACGACGCACACACAATTTGCACTATCCACTTAAGTAGAATAATACGGCTCCAAATGCCCTTATTACTACATAAAACTATTTAATTATCAACACACGATAACCTATGATCCAGCCATATTTGCTTTCCAGAGACAAGCGAATAAAAAAAAGAACAACTAGTGATGGGGCCATTATGCCACCAAAGAAAATTGAATCTCGATAATCGATTCGTCCATAATATAAATCAAAGTTTTATTTCTAACAAAAATAAATGCCTGTTTATTTGCAACAATTACAATTTTGACATCCACATAACATTTACTTTTACATACTATACATAAATATCACAGAAAACAAACATTACACTTTAATAGTTCACATAAATATCACAGAATCCTATACTAATATCATTTTGACCATTTCTATTTGACTTTTTCCTTTTACTCGGTTAATCCTAGTATACAACTATACCGGTGAAAACCTGGGTACTATGGGTTAAGTCTTATTTCTTTTGATTGCTTTTAAGGCAATCGCGGTACAAAAATCTAAAAATATCAGCCTTGTGTATTTACTACTTACAAATTTCGCAATGTTGTCTTTATTCACTTTCATACCTATCTTTCTTTCATACTTCATTCTTTCATACTCGTGGACTGGGCATTCAGTGATTAGATGGATTACTGTCTCTTCCTTCGTAGGGTCACAGGTGCACGATGGGTCATCCTTGCACTTGAAGCGGTTCAAGTACGAGGAAAACCCACCGTGCCCCGTCATCACCTGGGTTAGTACCCCAGTCGGCTTGATTTTTCGGACCAGCCTATACGCAGCTACCGCGTCTGGGAAGAACATCTTCGTCACGGAGGCCGTCGTTCCATCCTCGTATCTCCGAGCCCATTCGCCAATCGACTCATCGCGGATGAATCTCTTGGCGAATGAGACCGGACATCGATCATAGACCGGCTTCCTCCGCGACGAAGTCGCAGCCTCCTTCGCGAGCACGTCCGCGCGCTCATTCCCAGGCAATCCTGCGTGGGCTTTCACCCAGAACAAATCTACACGTTTGTTTTGCGTGGAGGCCTTCTGCAAGTTTGCCCGCGAATCGAGCGCTAAGCGGTGGAGCGAGCTACGGTTTGTTATAGTTTCCAGTGCAGACCTGGAGTCGCTGTAAATACCGTAGCTCCCTTCACCCCTTTTCAGGATCTCCGCAGTCGCCCTGGATATGGCGAGGAGTTCGGCTTGGTACACCGTGCAGTAGTCGGCAAGAGGGAGTTTAATCGCTTTGACTTCGGTTCCCCCCTTCCAAATGGATAGGGAGGCTCCGACGCCTCCGTCGATTTTACTCCCGTCTGTGTACACTTGCACCTCCTGCACGGCGTACCTATCGAGGGCCTCTTGGTCCCCGAGGGCCACGAACTCACTCCCCACATTCCTGGCGGGGTGCGGGATCTCTGCGAAGCCAACAGGCGCCTCCATCTCCCTGTCCTCCGGCAATGCCCGGGACCTGCCCCTCCTCGCGTCATACAAGGCCGAAGCCTCAAGAATGCGGAGGTCTAGGGGCAGAATTCCGGCCAGTAAAAGTGCCGAATTGAGGGAGACTGTACGGTATGCGCCGCAGAGCTTCTGGACGAACCCGCGTTGCACCGCTGCCAGCTCCTTCCGGGTACCTATCTTTTGGGCCGCAGGGGCCCACGCCGCTGCTGCGTAGGTGATGATAGGCTCTACTGCCATGATGTAAATGTGCCTAGTCACCTCGGGATTCAAACCCCAACTGACCCTTGCTGCTGTCCTCAACTGTTTGTATATATTCAGGGCTTTTCGGCATACATTCGCGACGTGCGTGTTGAAGGTGAGTTTATCGTCGATGGTGAGACCCAGGACCTTCATCTCTCTCTGCATAACGATATCGCGCCCCCCCATGTTTAGAATTGGTGTGTCGTACTTCAATTTACGAGTTACTGTAATTGCAACCGTTTTATTGGTTGCGAACTTCAATTTGTTTCCGACACCCCAATTCCAAACATCTGAGAGCGCGCCGTTAGCCTTCATTGAGACTTCCAGTCCCGAGTCTCCCACGAACACCAACACCACATCGTCCGCGAATGCCTGCACGTGATAGCCCTTGGCGCTAAGCTGCCACAGTAATGGGTCCAGCAGCAAGTTCCAGAGGATCGGTCCTCCGATCGACCCCTGCACACATCCCTTGCTCGTTACTCTGTCTGCCTTTCTACCTCCATATCTCACTTCTACTGTTCTGTCCTCTAGATAGCTATCTATGACCCTTCTTAAATTTACCGGACAGGCCTCCTCTGCTAATCTGGTTCTAATCTTAGGCCACCAGGCCGCATCGAAGGCTCCCTCTATGTCCAATGATACAATGGTAACTATCTTTTTATTTTTCAAGTTACTTTTAATGTGATTCATTAGGACGTAGAGGGAGTCCTCGGTGCTCTTCTGGGGCACGAACCCGTATTGGTATGGACTGAAGCGTGGGACCAGGTAGAACCTCACCCTGCTCATAAGGAGCTTCTCGTAGATTTTCCCTAGTACCGGGAGAAGCCCGATGGGTCTGTACGACTTGACCTCGGTGTAGTCTGTCTTCCCTGGTTTGCGCAATATAACGACCACCGCTCTTTTCCATCTCTTCGGGAAGTAGCCTATCTCCAGGCACTTGTTGGCGATTGCCAAGAAGGTCTGGGGGTGACTTATTATTGCCCTACTGCAGATGTCCGAGGTCAGACCATCTTCACCCGGGGCTTTCTTAGGATTGAAGGTCCTAAGCGTGCCCATTAGCTCTTGTAGCGTGAAGTAAGGGTCGCATGTTTCGTCGTGGCTTCTTATATTTACAATCTGCGCCAATTCTCGTACTTTCTGATGTTCGTCGGTGTCATCTTGCTCTCTATCGTCCGGGTAGAACCTCTCTGCTATGTATGCGGCCGACTCGTCCAGTCCCAAAATCCTTCCATCTTTCCTCAGGGGCAGATCCTCCTTCCTCCTCTCCGTCTTCTTTATGACACGGTATACTCCGTCCCACACCGTTTCCTTTTCTTGCTTCTGGCAGAAGTCCTTCCAGCTGGCGGTCTGGGCATCCTTGGCAGCTTTATGGTACACCTCCTTCCTTTCCAGGTACTCCTGCACCACTCTCGCTCGTTGGATCGGCGCGGCGCAGCGGATCCTACGTTTCAATGTCGCGACTCCTCTCTTCAGGCAGTACAGCTCGTCGGACCACCATGGGATGGTGAGTTTCTGCTGAGTCCTCTTCGCTGGAATGTGTAGTGTGCATGCTTGTGTGATTGCTTCTGTGTATTTGTGTACTACTGTACTTGTATAGTGTTTATAGCTGTGTTTATGTTATGTGTGTTTATGTTGTCTGCCTGCAAAAGCTGGGTGAGTTTGTCATCAAACTCACGCCAGCTTGCTTTCTGTGTGTTGTACTTGCGTGTGGTTCTGTTTAGTGTAATGCATTTCCCTACTGTGAGATCCAGTTCGAAGAGGATGGCATTGTGGTCCGACCCGGTCATCTCCCTGTCCACCCTCCAGTCCACGATTTTGTCCAGTAGGTCCACCGACGCCGCTGTAATGTCGACTACGCTGGTGCAGGTTCTCCCGTTCCTTTCCACTTTGAAGGTTGGTGTATTGCCGATGTTAAGTACATTTAGCTGCCACTGATGAATTGCCCCCGCCAGCTCCTGCCCTCTGAGGTCCGTCTTAGCGCTACCCCACCAGACGTTTTTGGCGTTCGCGTCGCCCCCGATAACGAGTCCTGCCGTACCTATCTTCGCAATGATCCTCGTTATCTGGGCGACGTAGGGCTCGATTGGGGCATTAGGCTCGAGGTAAAAAGAGACTGCGTTGATTGACCAAGCGCTGGTCCGGATCCTCACGACTGTGATGTTGTTCGTCGTGAGTTCTGGGTGCTGTTCCACATCAAGGCTGGCGTCAAAGACTATGATCGCCGCCTTGACAGCACCCTTTTCCTGCCCCGCGCTTTGGTAGATCCTCGCCGTCCCGTAATTCCTCACTCTGCCTGTGTTGCCCACATACGGCTCCTGCACCAAGGCGAAGGCCACTCTCCTCCTCGAAGCTTCGAGGACCAGCTCCGTGGTCACTAATTTGCTGCGTTGGAGATTGGCCTGCACCACGGTGTACCTCCGGCCTCTGTTAGGGTCGCTTGGCTGCCTTGTTGTTCCCGGGACGCCCTTAGCAATAAGCCACCCGTGCTCTTGCTAAGTCGTCCCACCTCTTTCTGACCGGGCAGTCAGTGTCAAAGGCGTTGTGGTGGACGTTGCCCTTTCCGGCTCTACTGCAGTTGAGGCAAGACGGAGGCGATCCAGCCAGCACTTCCTCGCAGTTAGCCCGCATATGTGGCCCCCCACAGTGGCTACACTTGGCTTCGGTCTCTTTGCAGTACTTCCTGCCGTGTCCGTACCCCAGACATACAGAGCATTGTATGAGCGGAGACTGGTCTTCCACTCTTACTCTCTGTATGTCCAGTTGTACGGACCCTCTTTCTACTGCCCTTCTCCAGATCTGTGGGGAGACCATTAGCACTACGTGTGCTAAGTGCGGGTTGCGTGCTCTCCTTCTGAATTTGACAGCTACTCTGTTTTCCTCCTCGCCGAGGTCACGGAAAAGTTCCCCGTTCGGGTTCCTCAGGCATCCGACAATCTCCTCATCAGTGTTTGTCTGGAGAACGTCCTTAAGAACCAGAAGGGGGTCCCTATTTCGCACTTCCTCTACGTTGAGGCCTCCTTCTTCTCCTTCTAGCCGTTCCTTCTGCTACTGCAACCAATAAGGACCTTCCTTTCCTTGGTCTTCCTGATCCTGTCAATCTCTACTCCTCCCTCTTTCGCCTTAACCGCTCTCCGAACCCGCTCAATGATTTGATCCCCCGTCTCTGTCTCATCTTTGGCTGTCACTATGATTGAGTGTAGCTGCTCGCCGACCGGTGCAGATCTCTGCAGCCTGCCCGCAGCCACACTCGCATAGGACACCCCTTGGATCACTTCCTTGTGTTCGGAGATGGTTCTTTTTGCGGGAGGCATTAAAATAACAAAAGTCAACTTTTGGTTTTGGTAGTTACGTAGGAACTAGCAGGAAGGTACCTATCCTAAAGTAAAGATACTAGATAGGTAGGTACCTACTTAGTTGTTTATCCTTAGGTACCTACTTGTCCTATTTAGTAATTTAGTAAACAGTTTTGTAAGTAGGTAAGTAAGTAGGTACCTACCAAATTATTATTTCAATAAGTAAATAGTTGGGTGAAGATTGTTTAGCAAATAAGACAAGTACCTAAGAATAAACAGACCACTAAATACATACCTACCTATAAACACAGAATAAATAACTTCGAATCTTTCTGTTTCATTAGACAGCCTTCCACACAACAATTACTGTTGCGTTTCACCATTATTACGGAGCTTGTAGATTTACTGATATCAAAGAAGTAGTTTTTTTTAAACAAATCGAAATTGCGATCCACTTCAAACTATGCCTGTGCGTGTGCTCGGAAGCGCGCTGGGGCCCTGACTGATTTACAACTTCAAGTTGTCGCGCGCTGTAGGTGCTTATCGCGGTAGGTATGACGGAGTGCAAGATGCCTGCTATGGCTATAAATGTTACTCTATGAACAAGAAACATGTGAAGTGCAATCATTAAAATTACAGCTATCTCTTTCATTTGCGTGCTATTTCGTATCTTTATTATACTTATCAGTGAAACTTGTCAATGTGTGCAGTTTTTGACTGCTCGGAACAGATTTAAAACGCAAATTACTATGAACGTAACTATATAATCAAAGGAACGTAACATATCTATAGTTTATAATATCATTGCAAAACTATAAATCATAAAACTAAAAAATAGTTTAGACTAAACTACTGAATCTACCACTAGTTCTGATTTTGGGAGAGCCTTTGGTCGAGAAGAGCTGGAAAGAAACTCAGGAGGCTTAATTCTTTGTCTCCATCTTTTCAACCAAATTACAATCATGTAATATAATATACAAATATATAATTTTGTACACATTAATAATAATATTCAAGCCAGTGCAGGGGACTTATTTCCACACGCATTTGTCTGCAATATAGTCATTTACCTTATAATAAGCTTTCTTAATTAAAACATGTTTAACGTGCGTTTTGAATTTAATATCTGTCAACGCAGTTATATGATCAGGTATTTTATTATAAAATCGAATTGAGTTACCTATAAAGGATTTACTACTCTTGCTGAGTCTTAGCTTCGGTGCACATAATTTATTCTGATTCCTTGTATTAAATCCGTGAACCTCGTATTTCTTGGTATAAATAAAGGTGTAGGTTTTTATGCGCATACATAATATTACAAATATATATAATGACGGCAGAGTCAAAATATCTATCTTTAAATGAATCCTTTAAGGAATCACTTAAAGTCTTCTTCCGCAATCAGGACGGCTGCACTGACCGCTATGCTACCGGTAAGTTAGTTATGTAAGCGCTGAATTTTGTCACTGCTTTTTAATTTTTCAGTGCTAATAGCGGCACAGTGCGCCATCTATCCTACGGCCATTGCAACCGATGGCCATGCAGATTCACCTTTGCAGATGAAATACCATAAATTAGATAACACAACGCTATAGTAATTTTTTAACTTTTTATTTTCATGTGCTAATTGCTGCACTGAAGCTAAATTAAATATTTATAAAATACAGTGAAACACCGAGAATAGATCCCTGAGGCACTCCCACCTTTACAATTGAACCCTCTGAAATTAGATCATTAATGCCTACTTTTTGATTTCTCTTTGACAGATAAGATTTCATTAATTCTAGTGCAGTCCCACGAGCGCCATATTGAACCAATTTACCAATTAAAGTGAGAAGATCAACACAATCAAAAGCTTTAGAGAAGTCACAAAAAATACCTACTGTATCATGTGAAGTCTCCCAAGCCTCTAGAACATTTTTTACAAGTTTAGCATCAGCATCTATGGTTGATCGGCCTTTCGTGAAACCGAACCGATCGTTGTGTAAAATTCTGTTCATTCTAAAATGTGCATTCATTTGTGTATAGATTATGGATTCGAATATTTTACTAAGTGCTGGCAAAACTGAAACCGGTCTATAGTTAGCAGGGTTTGATGTATCTCCAGTGGTGTAGATCATTTGGGAGTCAGTCATTTATGTGATCGATTTAAGTCGCTTATCATGTTAACATATTTATGAATCAATGATAAAACGTCGTACTGGATTGTTCGAGTTCAATTGTTCAAGCACCCAATATGATAGCTTATATCCTAATAATGCATACATACTAAAGAAATAACATGGTACCTACCCACTGAATCTACAAATATTGTTTCGGACAAATTAACCTTCTCTAAAAGCGTTTTATGGAATAACAAAAATAACCGATCCGATCCGAACCCCTCGGAGAGAAAAGGGGACACGCAATGAGTGACTAAAATTGCCGCGTGAGGCAATCAAAAAACTATCTCCAAAAAAAATACTACGATAAATAAACACTTGAAATTTGAAAATGCATCAAGCGTTTAAATGTTAATTTAAAATCTGGTGTAAAATCTTTGAAAGTGAGTTCCATTTGCAAATTAATACATCGAGTTCCAAACGTTATCGTTACTATACCTTTAGCCTTTGGATTCGAGTAAATATAGTAAAACTAGGTGCAATATACCTAATACTAGTTACAGGTGAAAATGCATTGTTCGTTGCCCAGTAAAGCTTTGACATCTAGTTGCTACAAAACACTGTTAGTAAAGCAATTCGTCCTAAACATATATACGGCATGGATGTGATGCCCAAGGGGCTTCAGCGATGTTTGTTAGGATATGTATACGCTCCAAGCGTTTGTGTATTTGACATCGACTTTGTTGAAATACCAAATATTCTGGTGCAAAACAAGTAATCTAGGAATCTGTATGGTATGATTTAAACATGCAAATCTATTACACGCAGTCATCTTGAATGTACTCCCTGTGTATTCAGTGTAGTGTACTTACAAATCCGATGGTCCGAATAGTTATTCCGTGTTCTGTCTCTTTTACTCTTATTTGAAATGACTTTTACATGAAAAGAACAAAACACGGAATAACTATTCGGACCTTTTCTTTCTTTATTTGTAAGGGGTTAAGGGTTTATAGTATGCAACCAACCACCATTGCCAGATGCCTTGCTATACTGTTCACCTTCCAGGATGCTACAAAGTACGACAAGAAAAAGACTCGCGCTGTAAAAAACTTTAATTATTTTCCATATTAAAATTTGCACGTTGGCCCTACGCTGTTTGTTAAAAACAAAAATGTCCAGCAAATCTTGAACATATATATCATATAACATATATATCTTTTATATGGTTTTTTTAATTGTCACTTCAGTAACTTGTTTTGTAAGTAATTATTTCTGCTTTTCTTTATAATTAATTGTAAATTTGCCATGTTCAATTGTCCATACAGGTCCAATTTTTCATTTTAGGTTAGAAATGTACGGTATTTACATAATAACATACAACCTTCATCAATGTACAGAGACATGTGACATGCATATTAATAGTTTGATTCGAATATGAATTCAAATCATCATCATCATCCACGTCCACTGCTGGACAAAGGCCTCCCCCAAGGATCTCCACAACGACCTGTTTTGTGCTGCTCGCATCCATCAGTTTTTTAAAAATTCTAACACCCAATAAAAAATATAGGAACACTGTCGCGTATTTCTGCCTCCTAGAAGCCCTAAGGCGCGACGCCGGCGGCGGAGTCCACCGCCCTCAGGGGGCTAACATGAACTCCTATAAAAACCTTTCACAATGATATATTATCATAAATATGGGTATATAATTTTCCAAATTACATTATCATTTAAAGTTGTGGGAAGAAAACTAAGAAAGTATAAAGTTGAAATGAAACACTTTTTACAAATTTACTCGCATTTATTTAACATAATTATTCTTCACTGGGTCGGTGAAGTATAATTATGTTAAATGATATGAAAATTAATCGCAAGCAAACTCGTAAAGTGTTTAACTTTAATGTGTAGTTTTTGTGTTGTGTGTTGTTGTGTATTGTATTTTGTAAATATTAGTAGGAGGCAGACGAGCAGGCGGGTCACCTGATGGGAAGCAATCACCGCCGCCCATGGACACCCGCAAAACCAAAGGAGTCGCAGATGCGTTGCCAGCCTTTAATGAGATGATGATTGTAGAGTATGTGTAAACTTTAGAGGACAATTTATTATAAGATGTGTTAATATCTGCTGAAAAGTGGTAGTGTACAAAGCGAGCTTAAATCTTACGGTATGCGGGCTACACGCGACTCCCAGTGTGTTTACATTGGAATGTAGGTAATATGATACTGTCTGTTCCATGTGATTTATTTCGCAGCGTTTGTGAGCGAAGTTATTTCGGTAATAAATTGTAGTAACTGAGCGCCAACGTCCACAGATTTCGCCTGAAGTGCATAAGTGATAGTTGGTTATCACTCCGCCTGGCATGAACGATGTTTTTTCTGAAATGTCTGCGGCTATTGCCTTAATTTATCTAATAAATAAAAGAAATCACTCCCTGTGGGTGTGTAAGCGAGTAAGTGATTAAAGGTTTAAATATGTACAAAATCTTAAAGCATTCGACTTACGTGAAACTTAATCTATCTGAATCTGCTTGAACCTTTAAATTAGAATTAAAACGGACTCTGAGTAAAATCTGCAAGTTTTTAAGAGATATATCACTACTTGTTGTTGTAATCCCACTTTTAATACATTATAATTATTTTTTAAATAATTTTTGTACACTTTTGTTAGCTATATGGTGTATATATATATACTATGCTATATACTATAGGTTAGATATATTGTGATATAACCACACACACTTACCATATTTAAAACTAGCATCTGTACAATGCAGTTCAAGGCATATTCAGTTTATTATTTACATACATATACATAAATATATCTCTTTATCTCTTATAAAGAGAGCTTTTTTTGTCGTTGATTATTGTAACTAGCTTTTTGTTACGGCCACGCCATTCATCTGTGTACAGATGATTTATATTTATCAAGTCAGATAGGTTCATTGGATCATTACATTAATGTCACTTTGAGAATAATCGCTTTTGAGACTGCGTTTTGGCACGAGAACTTATCTGAGCATTGAGTGGTTTTCTTTGGAAGTTAATAGGCTGAGCGCGAACAAAGATTGCCATTATGACCCTGTTCATTTGTTACGTTGCTCATTATGACATAGTCATCGGAATTTATGATTTACTAGCTTTCGCCCGCGGCTTTGCCCTTGTGGAAATTTGTCTCAGAATAGTCTTTATGGCGTTCTCCGGAATCATTTTTTAAGTGGGATAAAGATGTAACCTATATTGATAATGTCTGAAGATTTGTTATTTAATATTGGAAGCTTCGTTTAATTTTCGTGAACAAAATTTATTGCGATTAATCTTTTCTACAAAGAAAACTTTTTTAACTCCGATATTGTTTTCACGATATTTTTTTATTATTTTATTAATGTTCTTAGGATAGGAAGAACGGCCCATGAACTACCACGCGGGCCTAGTGCGGATTGGTGGTTATAAACAACTGCTAATGCACCAACGGCTTTACGTGCCTTCCGAAGCACGGAGGAGCTCGAGATGATACATTTTTGGTCCCCCATCCGATGACCGGCTCTTGCGAAAGTTGCTTAACCTCACCTCAGCACTCGAAGACCGAGCGCGTTGCCATCGTGCTCCTCAGAATGTTCACTACAATTACCCGTGTTTGCTTTGATTTCTCCTCCAATTAAATAACCAAAATCATATACTTTCTGTTCTACGGTATCACAATAACATTACTAGCTAGAAAATAACGCAGTCTATTAATCGAATTTGCCCGTAACGATTTTCCCTGCAGCAATTTGTCTAGGTGCGAACAGCCACCTACATTATACTAATTCAGTCGGATAAGCTAGCACATCGGCTCATGCTATGGTAAGCATAAAAAGCGTATAGAAATCGCAGGCGCGCTGGCTATGCGAACAATGGTTATCCATTACGCTTTGATTTGTCGCGGCTGACTCATTACGCGAGCATTAATCTTGAACGGTTAACATCTCTACTTCTATTGTAGTAGGCGTCACTGTAAAATGATTATGCAAACAATTAGGGAATTGACTTTAGTGCTAAATTAGATTTGGTATAAGCTAATTTATAGACGAGAAAAATCTTCCATTCTACTTCAGGGGTGTTTGTACGGGCTTGTTAGTTCGCCTGGCTAGCTAGCTACCATATAATTTTAATATGTCGCCACAACATCAATGTTTGTAGCATTGTGTTCCGGCAGCTAGCCAGCTAGAGATAAGATAGCCAGTGCCTCAGTAATTGAGGATTCCGGGTGAAGTACGTTTTCATCTTCGGCCTTAACTTCACTTAGCATCAGGAGAGATGAAGGCCTTATGCTAACCCATAGACCATAAAAAAAAATGCATTTCCTCACTTACTCGGTAGTTGAGAATCGAGTCGATCGAGTTCGGCCTTTCATCACTTAACAAGAAAAGGATAAAAAAAAGTATGATTAACTGCATGTGTGCGTAAAATGTAAACTAAAAAACTATACAAAATATATTTGCTTTTAATAAGCATACTGGTTTTAGTTTATTGCCGTAAATTTTATTCTATTCTATTCATTAATATAAATAATATAATTAAGAGAAATAAAAAAAATAATAGAAATATACACATATTTGATACAAATAAAAGAGGGACTCCAAATCGCTGCCAAGCGGGAGAGGGCCCGACCGCCTAACCGATCGCTTTGACTTCGTGTGTGGTTTATGACGTCATCTTGTCGTTTCTTGCCGTCTATGAAAGCAATATCGAAAGCTATATATATATAGCCTTTAGCTTTTGATATTGCTTTCATAGGCGTTGCGAGGTGGCAAGATGACGTCATAAACTATACGCGTAGTCAAACGATCGGGGGGCAGGACGCTGGCGGCGTTGCCTCTTTGGATGACCAAACTTAGGCGTTGGCCAAAATACGCGCCACCTCGAGGGTCACAAGCATAAACATACTTAAATAGTAATAATTTATGATAGAGTAGTGTTTCTGCAGTGAAGGAATAAAATGACATCCATAATTTCTTCTCATTTCAGTTCTATGCTCCGACAGAATACTTTGGAGCGAACCAAACATCCAAAACGTTTAACTTGTATTCCCCCAGGACAACACTCTCTCTAAAAAGGTCACATTAAGCAATTTTAATCAAACATTTTTGTCTTCGTATTCTTTACCGATCCATTGCGGTTCCTCTATTAGTCGTAAAATGCGGTCATTCAATATTATGAAACGTTTTCAGTTCAATTTACATAATGATTAACATTACGCATCGATATTGCCATGTGATAACAATTTGAGTCATCATAGGAAAATAATTCGATACATACAAAGTGGCCTTTTAAGAAGTTTTACCCGAATTGCCGAAAGAGCGTGGAATTTTACGAGTATTGAGTACGAATGTGGAATTGTACGAATGTGAAAATTGGACAAATGAGTCCAGAGGTTTTCGTTTCAACTTTTCCATTTTTATTTGCAATAAACATTTATATTATTTACCTTTAATGTGCAAAATGTCAAGACAGTCAGCAAACATGTTAGTTAACAAATTGGTAGAGTATAAATACAATAAAGCACGTACGGCTGTTCAAATAAGATTTCTATGAGCAATATATTGTTTCAGTTCAAAACGAATAGAACCTTTCATTCTTTTGTATTGGGACGTTGTCCCGCAGAATATATGTAGTTCATTTTGAAACAAACTCAGCGCAACCCCGATAAATTTCAGCAAATTTCCCCTTTTGCAATACTATAGGATTTCACGGAAGTGAACCTTTTTAAAAGCCAGCTTAAGGACCCCGGGAAACTAGCAAGTTCCTTGTCTGTACCCTGGAGATAGCCCGACGTTAAGAAAATCTACTTTGCTTTAATACTTTTGTGGATACATAAAAGTACTTAATTTCGAGTTGTGCAATCATTGCGTTTTGAAACCCGGGGGATTATGGACTGGTTGGGTTGATAACGTATACTTTCTAGTTGCATTAAAAACCGTGAGTGGTCACTCCTTTCTTCGTTTGTAAGTAAAACTATTTAAATATTAAATTGTTCTTTTATGTATTTAGTAGTTGAATTCAAAATGGTTGTGGTTTTGTAGAAATAACATCTTACAGTATACCGTGTGCTAGCAATTATCATTCATCAAACGGATAATCTGATATGCTATTATTACGGACACACAAGCTTGCATACAGCATACGTCATTGCCATAGATAGACACTATGAATCGTCATCTTGGGTAATCCTAATACACCACTACTGGTTTCACTCACAAAAGAAACGGGCTTCATGAATTCAAGTGATGCTAAAATATTATCATAGCAAATTTTTATTTACCAAAATAAAAATTTGCACCTGAAGAAGTGCTACTTATTTTCAGTTACAGAGAAACATTTCATGAAATTTGAACTTCTGCTGCTTCGATTTGTTTCTTCCCATACAAAGAAATGATTCTAACATGAATCAAAATAGAACTGCTTAACAAAAAAATTTAATAATTTGACTTAATTTTTATGTACAACTCCCACTTGAACAAAACTTTGCTATGCCTAAATTATATCACAAAAAAAACTAATTGGCTTCTAAGACGGTTTCTCTGTCTCTTATTGTTTCGGACTTCTTCATACTGTCCAAATAAAAAAAACGCTGTAGGTATATAAAAAAAAATTAAACAACGTAATATCTTTTTGCGTAACATTCTGCTGATTTACCCAATGATAAGGTCTAGAAATGTACACATGCCTCCAACTTTTCCAAAGGTCATGCAATGCTATCATTAGGGCAGTCTCTGAGCGTCGTCTTCTGAACGATGAAGACAGAACAATATTGATATTGGATAATGGAAAAATGGCGTGCTGAAAACGAATTACAGTGGAGGAAAATACCATTTCCTCCGTGTTTTCTATCTTGAGCTTCATACTTAATATCTAAAATATTACACGTCCATCATTATGTAATTTCCGACAAACGTTTGTACTGGGATTTTTAAAAAAATATGGAAATGTTACGTTTATGGACGACCCCGAATCGAATTACGTTTTTACGTCAAGATTTCATTGTAAATGACAACCCCTATTCGAATGGTATTTGCATATAAACTTTTGAACATTCGCGTTTCATTTAAATCAAAGCTTTGTAACGGGGATTAACGCGATTGGACCGTGTGGTCCATGCCGGTGCATCTTAGTCATAACGTCGGGTATCAAAGTACGCATAAGATACCTATAGTATATACCATGACGTAGTTGAATACCTATATAAAGTTTCTATATTATGCAAATCTTCCGCTTTCCAATTGGTCTACAGGAGTGTAATAAATGATTTGATTACTTCTGCAATTAGTGCTGTCATTTACATCTTTTGTTATATTTATAAGAATAGATAGGTCACGAGATTGGGCGTAGCAGAGGTGACTTTCTGTGTCCGCACAGTGAGTTTAATAAACAAATTAAAGACTTAATTCACACTCACACAAAATACGATATAAATAATAATATACATATATTCACGCCTGTCTCCCATAGACAGAGACCATTTTCTGCCACTTGCTACGATTTTAGATACTTCTTTCGGTTTAAGGTACTCTTGACTGGGCCTTTCGCTTAAATGTCCTCGATTAGGTTATGGAATATCCGCCTAGGTAGTCCCCATACCATATCCCCATTCACTTTTTATTCAACAGAAAAAAAATAAAATTTTACCATTTAAGTCGATTGTGACGGCCGGCGGAGCGTGGAATATGTGGCCTATAATGGTAAAGCCCTTTTTAATCGAAGGTCCCGGGTTCAGGTTGGGCAAACGGTGTTTCGGATTTTTTGGTTTCATAGCCCGGGTTTTTGATCACCAACCCGGTGGCAAGTGTTGATTAAGCGATTGCCCATCAAATGCAGTGATGTCTTTTGATTATTTTAGTGATGTGTTTGACGATGAAATGAACTTTAGAATTTTTTTTTTTTTTATGTTAAAAGGAGGCAAACGAGCAGGCGGGTCACCTGATGGAAAGTAATCACCGCCGCCCAAAAAATTATCATATTGCAGTATTCATAATTGTCATATATTTCGCTCTGGTATATGGACTCACGTATTTTAAAAGTAAAATGAAGCTTACTTTACCTTAGTATTTTTATGTGTAGACAACATTATAAGCACAGCGCAACCACATACAACTCCATCCGACTTCGATCCGAGTTGTAATTATCTTAGAGCAAGATAGCGGCAATATCTCGGCAGATTGAAACTCTGGCCGTGACAGGCTATCAGAGCCTAAATAGACCTATCGTTATTGTTCAAATACCCTACTGCTGGCTCTATAGTTTATGGACGTCGATAGGAAATGAAATCGAAAATTGTATGACGACTTGACGAGATGGATTAGGTATTTTTTTGGAGAAGATTAAAGAAGGATGCCCAAAAAATATTTTGTATCGATAAATCGTATCGTAACGTATCGCATGCGCTTGTATCGACATATACGATGTGAGCGATGCTTTTCAAAATCTATCTATAATATATCTCAATCAATCACTCTATCTTAAACACTCGACTTTACGAGCGGTGTCATAATAAGGCGTGTGTCAATGTTACTCGACAGAATTAAAACACACAAAGAACTTGAACTTTTCACACAGAATAACTAATAGTACTACTACCCTTCTGATTCAAACAAAGTTGTGATACCTACTTACAAAGGTTTAAACTAATCTAAATCTACATACAAAACTAAACAAAGTCGGCTGGCTGAAACTCAAACAGTTCTCGGTTACAAGTTAGTAATACACCCTAACCACATTATAATAATGATATCTAATGTTACTATTTAGGGATGGTGCGATGTAATGGGATCCATATAAATTTTATTATAAAAAAAACTAAATATATGCGGTACGTAAATATGATATTTTTGTAGGAATACGATTTGTCGATGCGTATCGTATAGTGCTGTATTGTTATTCCGATAAGTATATCGCATCGCATTAGGCATTCCCAAGGAAGATTTCGGTTTGGTTTAGCTGCTTCGAATTAATTGCGTACGGTTTTTTGTCATTAATATTTGGTCTAACAAAGTTATTCGTATGTTTTCAGAATTTTGTGTTAGTTTAAAAATTATACCCAAACTATTACTTACACTGTTACATACACATTAGTAATATAATTAAATTTGACTATACTCTCATCATCATCATCATCATCTCAGCCAAAAGACGTCCACTGCTGGACAAAGGCCTCCCCCAAGATGGGGGGTATTTGCCATAATCGCCACGCTTGGCAGGCGGGTTGGCGATCGCAGTAGGTTGAAAGTAACCTCAGAGAGATGCTGCTGCCCATCCTCTGGAATGGTCCCTTAGTCGCCTTTTACGACACCCACGGGTTGAGATGGGGTGGTGCAATTCTTTATCCCCGGCACCACACTATACTCTATTGTGGACAAATTATAATTCACAAGAAGAAAATCACTGATTAAAATTAGTTAGTCGCAAATTGGGAGGTTTGAATCCAGTTCAAATAAGAAATTATTTTCTCTTTTACAGTACAGTCGAAGCACTATACACATACATCGATATGCATTGTAGTTCTGCAACCAAACGCTTAAAAAGCTATAAATAAAACAGTGTCGAAACTGACGCCATTCATTTCTTATGTTAAAGTTCGGCGGTGGCAAAATCAATATTGTCATCGGAAAGAACGCTTAGTGCGCCGGTGACAAAGCTTTTAAAAATGCAGCACGAACGCTTGGCTCACACTCTGCGGCATGAAAATCCCGGGGCTTCTTAATTGCTTGTGCTGTGTTAAAGGTTTAAAAAAAGCCAAAGCTGCATCTCCCTCTTACTTGGCCTCAAATCTGTTTAATTGAGCAGATAAAATAAGTATCAATAGTGTGTAGGTAGCCTAATTTTTTTTTTAAATTAAGAAAGGTATGCTTTTATGGTTTGGTAATATACAAAGAATGAGTAAAGAGAGATTGACCAATAAAGCATATGAAACGGATATAATTGGGGATATTTATGGAACGTGGTTTGGAAGTTCCTTAACCAAATCGAGGTCAAGGTGAGCATGTATGAAGAATCGTAGAAAGTAGCAGGACGGGATAATCACCTACGACAGGCGTGGATGTATGTATGTATGTATGTATGTATGTATGTATGTATGTATGTATGTATGTATGTATGTATGTATGTATGTATGTATGTATGTATGTATGTATGTATGTATGTATGTATGTATGTATGTATGTATGTATGTATGTATGTATGTATGTATGTATGTATGTATAATTTTGACATTAGGATTAAGAGAAACTAGTTACAATCAGGCCACTGACCCTCGATGGTAAACATTTAAAATTAGTAGAATCGATGGGTTTCACAGAAAACGTGGCATGCCTAATTGCTTGTATCACGGCATGAGCTGAGCGGCGACAATTTCCGTTTCATAATAATAATTACTAGTGGTAATTCTCAAAAAATACAAAGTTTATACAGTGTAGTGTAACACATATTACAGATAATGTTTATCATTCGTGACACATTATCCAAAACTTTAACCATACCAAATCTCACACTCATACGCACCCCATGAAAAATTTAAAAATTAAATTAATTTTCTTTGGAGATTTTACATTTCATTGTAAACTGTAAAATACACACTGTTCCCATGAGCCCACAGTTGGAGGACAACTTTTATTTATAGGTCTTTAGTTTTTAATTTTCTAATTATATTTCTCTGTTTTTTTTTGTCAAGTTAAGAGCGTTTACGCCGCACACTAGCGCCACTAATGAAAAAAAAACATATCTAGTAATTAGAGATAGAAAATCAAATTATGCTCAACAAACTATTTGAATGAAGTAATTTAGCATTTTTACTGCACCTAATGAACACCTCACATGTTATGGTTTAGTTAAATAAGACGTTACGACCACTTTTAACTATAACGCCGTATTTAACTAAACCATAACATGTCAAGTGTTCATTAGGTGACGTAAAAATGCTAAATTACTTCATTCAAATAGTTTGTTGAGCATAATTTGATTTTCTATCTCTAATTACTAGATATGTTTTTTTTTCATTAGTGGCGCTAGTGTGCGGCGTAAACGCTCTTAACTTATGTAATGTTTCTTTTTGTTGTGTATGTAAAATACATATATGTCTAATTGTCTAAACGCTCCGGATAAATATTTTATTTATTCTATTTTAGCATCATACACTACAAGAATAATGGTTATGATGATGATTTAGAAATCATGTGACTGCTCGATGCTGATATACCAAACTCGCTTTTAAATAAAATATTTTGTTACACAAAAACAATTATATAAAAATAACAGTAACTGTATGACAGTTTGTGTGCGAAAAGAAAATCTAACGTTCTAATTTAGACGTTTCAGCTAGGGTTGCCAACCATACTTTAAAATAACGTATCCTACGTTATTTTCCATCCCCATACTTTATTATTTAATAAAAATAAAATATGGAAAATACTTTATTTCCGACTAATGCGTGCGTTTGAACGTAATATTCCTGTTGACTTATTTTCTGAACAACTGAATAATACTCAGACTCAGGTGAAGTGAAACGAAACGCAACGCTAATTTCTGAACGCGCTATAAAACAATAAAAATTATTAGATAGTGCCAAGAGTACAAAGAAATATGTTTTTAAACATTTAAATAAATAAATTTGAAAATACTTAAATTTTTCTTCAAATCCTTTTTTTATACCAGTTAGTGATATATTTACTTTAATTTCCTGAAAAATTGTTGGCAACCCCTAGTATCAGCATTAGTGTACTTAAACTTTTGTGATCTTATCTCATGGAAAAAGCTACGGAAGTTATGACTCTTATTACAAACAACATAAGGATTGTTATGCGTAAAAGTACAGTGTGTCTATGTGCCCTTTTTCAATGCCAGTTTATGACCTTTATTACAAGAGCTATAGAGTGCATAATATAACAAAATATCCATGTCCATGGTTTTTGTCCGGTGGTACTTACCGTGCGGATCATAGCGCCTGTCAATGTTTATAGGGGACCCCATCAATCAATTTCGTATAAAGTATTATCGTACTTATTACTCCCATGCATCGTACACAATAAAAATGCTTTGATGTTGACGACCTCTCAGTGACACACATGTATCAATTTCGGCGGAAAAAAACAGACTGGGTCTTCCTATCTATGTTATTAATTTGTCGACAGGAGTTCAAATCTGACGTTATATAGGACTTAAAAGCCTGTCATAAAAAAAACAATTAGCTTGAAGTTAAGAGCTTTTAATGCTCTAAGGCTTGAAGCCATAGAATGTCAATGAAGATAATGTGACTAAAATAGGTTTAGGTATTATTCTGAGGACCTTAAAGCTTTTTAATAAAACAACTTTTACGGATCTACTCGCGTTTATTTTACACATTGATTTAGATTACTAACAATGTAATAGTAACTATGTATGTCGATAAAAAAAAAACGTCTTATTTGGCTGGTGGACTATTTTATAACTGCTGCTACTATTTGAAATCGAAGTACAGATTGTAGATCGTATTGTAGATAGGCCCTAGCATTTCGATATGGTATGCCACGTTAATTATTATTCTGACTACTTATTTGAACAATGACAAAATGACACATTCCATTAATTGAAATCGCTATCACGTTTACAAAGCTTCTACTGCTATTGAGTAAATAATCAATGTTACCTATACCACAGTATAAGGCATTGTATTTGTGCTTTTACGTATTCTTTAGTAATGCTAGCACTTTTTCCGCGACTTCGTCAACGCAGATTTCGTATATTTCCGTACAAAATGTAATAGTTTAAATCCCAAATTAAAAAATATAAACGTTATAGAACCTTGTTTATTTTATAAGGAGGTGTTTTGCGTTTGCGAAACCACAACCAAGTGGTACGTAGTTGGTGTTTGACGTAATTATTTCTACTAATTCACAAAACACCACAAAACCTCGAGTTGGTGTTTCGCGTATATGGTTTTTTTATAAGGTGGTGTTTTGCGTTTGTGGAATTGTACGTAGTTGGTATTTGAAGTAATTATTTTTACTAATCCGCAAAACACCACAAAACCTCGAGTTGGTGTTTCGCGTATATGGTTTTATGCGTCGAAAAGGTTCCATCGATTACCCTTCTCAAACAAGGCACAAACCTTAACTCTTTACTAATAATACTGGTATGTAAACACAAAAGTCCGCTACGCATTTCAAATCCTATTTAGTCGTCGTGGTCACGCACACCGACTGCCGCTTATGCATTACACCATCTACCATTATCTGCAAAAAGAGCCATCAACACGAAAGGGAAGTACATTCGTTTACCGTACCCATAATGCAGCAATGACAAAATGTGTACACAGCGAAATTGATGATTGTTAAGCCCGTTATTCCGGTCGGCGTCAAAAATAGAACGAAACAAGTCAGAACGTTCGGCGGGCACGCCAGCTCACGCCGACGAATTACCTGCTATTGAATCAAGCTAACTGCGTTTGTATCGAATGCGGATACACCGTTCACTTTTTGCAATGTCCTAGTAACTATTGTCGTAGTAGATTATCGTGATTTAACGGTAGGGTAGCTTTAAGCCCAGCGTTCGACCGAGATTTCGTCGCCGAAAAATAGCATAGATGTCTATTGAAATATTGTCCAGATATGCCTTGTTATCGCCTAAACTATCAAAAAGTAACCTGGGTTACCATTCCCCACTGAATAGGTTACAAACCCAGTACAATACTCTTTCTAAAAATAATTTCGACATTGACATCTTTTGGTTGAAATTATCAAATTTTAAGGAAAAACTTACCGATGTCGCTCCATATGCAATCTCTATTCCAAGGTCTATCGTCGTTTTTATTATGGTTATGTCAAACATTGTATTTTGGGTGAAATGTTACTTTTGTATATTTGTTTTGTATTTTTTTTGTTTTAAACTTTATAGTAGCATGTTAAGAATGTAAGATCATATTTAGTAATATTAAGTCCAAATTACTAGATTTAGATTTTATTCTATTATTTTCTTTTTGGTCATCGGCTTCCGATACCCTTAGTATTATATTCTTATGCATGCCGTGGCAAACCTATAATTAAGGCAACACCTAGCTTAGAAAATGTTAAATGTAAGTTACTAGCATGTTTAGTGTTTGATCTTGTTGGTTGTTCAAATAAATAAATAAATATTAGGGCATAACAGCTAGGGAGCAGGTGGTCGGTGTACAATTGCTACTAAAGATTAAAATCTGTTGTTGACCCCTATTTTTACTGATAAAAGGACAAAAGTATTGATTAATGGGCTCTGACGAACACTGGCGCCACTACCCTGGATGGTTGTTATGTAGTAAAGGCAGTGTTCAGTGGCAGGGCTGGTAATTGCTATTGAAACGTTTCGACGTGTCCTGGAGGTAGGTGAGGAGTTCGATGGCGCAGTGGTGAACACGCCCGGTAAAGACCAGGCGTGTCAACGTGTCAATCAAAGGATTGTTCAAGCAACTTTTGCAAAAGTCGGTCATCGGATAGATGACCAAAGATGTATCATCTTGAACTCTCCCGAGCTTTGGAAGGTACGTAAAACCGTTGGTCCCGGGCGGAAAATACACCTAACAAATCTAGATTAGCAGTCGCTAATTTCTACCAATCCGCACTGGCCCCCGTGGTGGTTTATAGCCCGTTATCCCAACCTATCCATAGGGAGCGAAGGCTCGTGCCCTAGTAGAGGGGACATGGTAAGTGACGAAAAGGCTGAAGATAGCTACCACCATCGCCATTTAACCCAAAATCGTACTGAGGAACTGGCTATTTTAACTCTTAATGTCGGAACTCAATAATACTTCCGACATTGTTACTATGGAGACAGACAGAGAAGATAATAGTAGCTAACCAGACGGATTTAAAACAAGCACTACCAAAAAAGCTCTGGAAATCGAACCCGGACTTCTAAGTCTAAGACCGGTGTAACCGCTACACCACAGAGGCGGTTAAAGCTGACCGTTTATCTGCTATTAACTGAAAATGTTCTTAACGACCCTGGCTTATCTGACACTTAGGTCTGAAAGCGGTACCCACCTAACTAGCTATCTAAATTGTAAATTGCTTTGTCGAGTTAGTTTGTAGGCATTCGCACTATTAATAAGGATAATTCGCAGAGGACGGAGGGCGGATTCAATCAATAATTCCGCTCGTTACCGAATTGTGACGTGTCCCCCGGTCCCAGATGACCCCCGGTACTAATGGGATGCTCTCATTAACAAGTGGTTATGTACATATGTACATTCTGCAACGGTTACGTGTACGTCAGATTTGCTAGTGCTTGTTTCATTTATTACCCTTCGATCACATTAACGACAACGAGATTTGGGTAGTTGACGGGTTAGAAAGACAAACTTTAAAGGAACTGTCTAAACGATTTTTTTTACTTAAGTTGTATGGGAATGGCAAATTATGACGTCACTATTGTGTTTCGTCAATTGGTAATTTGTTGTTTTTATATGGTACAAGGAGGCCCTGTTTCAATGTTATACAAATTCTATTTTTTGTTAACGTGATTGATCGGCAGTTAGAGATAAGATAGCCAGTGCCTCACTAGTTAAGGATCCCGGGTGAAGTGCGCTTCCACCAATTGGCCTTATCAACACTTACTATCAGGTGAGATCAAGGCCTGTGTTTACCCGTAAAATATATAAAATACCGGGCAAGTGCGAGTCGGACTCACCCACCGAGGGTTCCGTACAAATTTGTGGGTACATATAGTTCAGGAATCGAGTCTCGAACTTTTCCTGAAATTTAGTTTCCAAGGTATTTCTTTTTTCATTCTTCGTCATAAATCGAAAACTATGTATCATAAAAATAATGAAAAATCTGTTTAAGCTTGTGCAAATGAAGCCCTTTCATACGATACCCCACATGACACGGTTAACTTACTTCAAAATTTGGACACCCGTTCCTTGTTTTTTTGCGATTTAATTAAATTTGTATAGTTTTCAGACTTTTCCCTGGACTTGTAGTAGGGTAAGTCCAGGATAGATGCCCCACTTTTAAAACAGCTCTGCAACTCAGTCAGTAAATTTTTATCAACAATTTGACCTTAGTATCTGAAAACTTTGGTCTTAAGTCTATGATAATACCATAATTATTTTAGTTTAAGTTATACCGTTTCTGAGTAAATACTAATTTACTTTACCTCTTAAAAGCAGGATAGATGCCTAATGTGGGGGATAGAAGACTCATTGTATGATTGCTTCAAAGGATAGATGCCTGATGCAGGGATAGATGACTCGATAATACATTTTTTGAATTCTGAGGATCAAATGCATTTTGAAATCAAACAAACTAAGTATTATATAATCAGTATTTACTAATTTGTATTTTTTTCATAATAAAAGTAACAAAAATCAAATTAACATCTTAACAAAAATAGCATAACTTTTTAATAAATCTTTAAAAAAACAATGAAATTTTAGGAACTTTTTAATTTCTAACAATCTTTATTATTTTTTATTCTTTTTATTATTATTATTTTTTTCAAACCGCCTTCTTAGTTCTAGACGGTATTACGTAAGTTCTAGCTATTTCGTTGTCACCTTCCTCATTTTTCTCCAATTCTTGAAAGGCCAAACGCAAGCTATCTTCTTTAACACTTAGTATTATTTTATATTTGCGAGGCATCTTGCCACCTGTGACAAAAAAGAACAGGAGAGAATAGATGCCCCTAGGGGCAATTATTTATAGATGCCCCTAGGGGCATCTATCCTCTCATAAAACTAAAAATTGAATTAAACATAGCTATCCCGTATAATATAAAAGATAGTCTATCAAATTATATAAAAATCTGCTTCATTTTACAGCTGACAAAAAAAAATCCGTTGAAAGATACTTACCAATATTAATTGCTCTCAGCGATGGCTGATTCATATGTCATACTTGTGAACGGGTGCCGCCTGTGGAGGCTGGTCTGCTCTTGCATACTTATCTTATTGTTAGTATTAATTGAATGAATGAAAAGTGTCCTGCTATGATAGGGCATTTTCCAATTTTTATTTTTTTTGTCGCTGTAAGGGAGAAAAGAGCTGGACACTTGCTGAGTTTCTTGCCGGTTCTTCTCAGTGAAAGATCTCCCGCCCAGAGTAGACTTACGAACCGATGGCATAGCGACATTCATAAGAGCTACTTGTAGCCTAAACTGAATAAATGATTTTTGAATTTGAATTTGAATTTGAATTTGAATTCGACGCTCGCCAAGGTCTCGCCGCGGAAGATTTTTGCACTTACTGGCGAAACGCGGCCACTCTTCGACGATTTGCAAGGCACTGAGCGGTGCGGGGGGATCGCTTCCTATTATACGTATACTATAACTTTAGACTAAGATGCTTGTAACTTAGTGTACTTAAAATCGCGGCATCAAACCCACTGGGGCATCTATCCTGGACTTACACTATAAGACGATATTACTTGCCAAACTTCATAGTTCTAGGTCAACGGCAATTACCCTATGAATTTTAATTCCCTTGCGATAGTGTCGAATTATACGTTTCTTGCAACATAAACGGCCGTATCGTTTTTTTCGTTAACTTAGAAGTTTGATATTTTCACAGCTTCAAGGGACCGCAGACCTGAGTATATGTTTTAATTTCAACTCGATACATCCACGCGTTCTCGAGATAAAGAGTCTTGACAGACAGACGGACAGACGGACAACAAAGTAATCCTATTTATTTATTTAAACTTTAGCAACATAAATATTACATGGTGGACTTAATGCCTGAGGCATTCTCTACCAGTCAACCATAGGATAGTGCTGAGATAACATTAACCTACAAGGGTTCCGGTTTTTCCTTTTGAGGTACGGAACCCTACAAAAAGTAAAAAACTCGCACTATACACTCGTTGCCGTTTTACGTATTATAGTACATTACTGCAGCAGCATTGGGTACATTAATGCCTTGTTATGTCTAAGGCTTGTATAGTGCTTTTCTCAAAATAATGTGTAGAAATTAAACTAAATAATAAACACTTAACACGTACGAGTAGAACATCTATCAACTACGTAACACCAGTCGATGGAGAAAAAGAGCATTTTCATGCACCAACATTCTGTAAGTACCTGGATGACCGAGCTATGCTCGTTATTTTTTTTTATAATGTTTTCTAAAATGAAACCTAGCTAGATCGACTTATCGCCCCCGAAACCCCTGCATAATAAATTTCATGAAAATCGATGGAGCCGAGATTCAGATTATATTATACAAGAATTGCCCGTTTAAAGGTATTAGATTATTTTCATGCACTTGTTTCTTTTTTTACTGAACAGTTTTCTGTTTGCAGTTCCATTGAAAATATGGATTTTCATACTCACCTTAGATTATGTACATGTCATACTTACATTGCTGGCCGTTGTTCGCGTGTATTTGACCAGTACAGCAATTTCGTTTATCTCGAAGAAGGTTGTCCGAATAAAAACCTCATTTTCAAGCATGTTTGAGAAAAGTAAATTTTCATCACAATATTTATAAACGATTTGTTCAAATTATTAATAGTTAAGTGAATACAATCATTTATTACCTTAGGCACTACTGCTTGGCACTACCAGTAGCCATTATCATTATTTTAGAATAAAATTAACCAAAACAAATCCGCAACACAAAAATGCTATTAAAACTGTTGTCATGGCAATACCTTTAGACAAAGATGGCTACAGCTAAGTCAATATGGGAGGATAGTCAAGGGAACTTAAGGGTTCCATTTACTTGATATGTGTCATTTTTATCTCTGAACCTTTATACCTTTATACCTACGTATTGTTATACCTATGCCTTGTGATGAGAAAATAAATATGTTTGAATTGAATTGAATTGAATAAACATATTTCGATAGTGTGTGTACGGTATGGAAACATCTAGTTGCTTTAACACTATATTTGCACGTAATGAAAATTCGAGAGGGGCGTATCATATACATCCATTGTGAAGGCACAATTTGCCAGTAGGGCATTGTTAACGAGCGGGTAGAGCACACTATGGCCACGTTAATGAGAACGTAATAGGTGTTCCGCGGAACGTAGCGATCTAGAGCACAGCAGAGCTATAAAGGCCACTTTGGGCTAGTCATATTATTCTCATCTCTCTCTCTGAACGTAAGCTTATTGCCGTCCACTGCTGAACGTAAGCTTACCATGATGAGCTACAACCATTCGCATTACCATTCAGTGATGCGCAGTTCGCAGCCTAAACCGATTTCCATCTCCGTCGGTCTAACGCATCTAAATGCCTTTATACATTTCATATTTGAATTAAAATTGGATAAGAAAATTAACTTTTTGGTGAAAGATGGATCTTCAAAGTTTTTTATCTAGGAAGAGCCTGTATATAAACTTTTACTATAATTCTATCGATTTCCCTAAGATTTCCTCATATACTTACTATGGCAAAGCTTGAGCACAGCATTGTGTCGTTTATAGAGCCATCAACTTGTTATTATGTGTCAAAACGAATCATAATACGATTTGAATTGAATACAATTCACAATAATGAACTACAATTTTACAAAATTAGAGCAGTCGTTAAATATCATCAACAAGGAATGCAAAAAAGGATTAACTTTTAGCAGAAATGCCAATGTGGCCTTTTTAGGCTGCCCGTTCTCTTTCCGGCCTCTATTAGCGCGCTTCAAATGTGCCGACGAATGCGCGTCGGATTACATTTGGATTTGGGTAATTTTAAAGTTATGTGTTTCATGTTTTAAGGTTATGTTCGGGACGGCAACTTGACGCGCCTCAAATATATCCGGTCGTGAGTTCGTTCGCTCGTCGCTGGCAGTTGTTGATTTATAACTTTTGTTATTTACACTTTCGTTGTATTCGTGGATTCTTTTTTAATATATAATTCAAATGTCGTTTTCTAAAGTTTACGCGAATACCGTGGTATTTCCATCCAAAGAGAAGGCTTGTGCCCCACCAGTTCGGGCTTAGAATGAGCAGGTGCTGGTGAAGTGTGACAGTATTTATTATGTTATGTTATTTATGCTATGTAACATTTAGCAAAGTTACAAAAATGTTCAGCTTTGTGATGGAGTAGCCGGTTCCAGCCGATGCAGACATAATTTTATAAATAAATGAATAACAAATTGAATTAGGCGTCAGTGTTATAGAATATCAATATTTACGTTTACTAAAGCATTTTTAAAGTACCGCTCAAAAACATGTTACCTACTCGTACTATGAATAACGTATTATGGTTGTCGATCAATATCACGAGAGTAAAAACAAAATAAGGGATTAACACGCATTTATTTAGGCAAGAAGCAGGAAAACAATTGCGGTTTTCTCGGAAACATTTATTTTTGTTGCCTGTTTAGGAAAGTAATTATTACTTGCTTTCTTGTTATTTTCCTTTCGCCTTGTTTAATTATTACCCATAACGGAAGATGGAATTCGATAAACAGCGTTTTGGGTTTCGCATCTCATTTCATCTGTGTTTATCGTGCTTTGTAAACGACGTCTTTGTTCGTTATTAAATAAATAAATAAAGCGGTTTCATTTGTGCATTTTAAATTGAAGCTTACTATGGTTTGATTTACAAGGAAATAAGTGGGGAAGTAAGATTTATATCCATATCTCCTTTACTGGTTAGTAAGTATTCTTATATGATGAATTTACCTTGTTGTGTTGGTTACACCAATATAATAATTGCTTGTAAAGTAATTACCTAGAGTTATACTATAGTATACAGTACAGTAAGTACAAGAATAGTATTTATAGTTATATAAGTATTATAGTTCATATAAGACGATTTATTAACCTATAAATAATTGTTTAACCATGTAAAAATATAATCAACTAGTCGACCCGGCGCCGGCGGTCTTCGTACCGCTTTGACAGTTCCCATCAAGTGATTAAATTCTCTTTGGTTTCCATGACAACAAAACAAACAAATCATTTTGTATTGGAAAATTAAATAGTCGTTTTTAGTATATTTATAGTGTGTTTCCCGTGGGAAAATCAAGATGAAAACTATCCTTTGTGTTAATCCAGGTTATAAACTATCTGTATGCCGAATTTCATCCAAATCCATTCATCTGTTGTAGCGTGAAGAAGGAACAAATATACAGACATACTCACAAACTTTCGCATTTATAATATTAGTGTGATTACAGAAAATGCAATACTGTAAGCTTCAGTGAATGAATAAATGTGTTTTTTTTTAGGAAACCAATTATGTAGTAGTATAAAAAAGGCGTTTAGGAAACTAGTTTCCAAACTTCGATTTCCTTAACGGCCGAAGGGAATTTTATATTATAATTTAAGGTTTACTGCGACGCACACTTACTATTTACCATTTTATAAACCAAACTCGGAAACTCTTGGCCTTTACCTGACCTGATGGTAAGTAACGATAAGACCGAAGATGATAGCGCACTTCATACGGAGTTCTCAACCTTTTAAGATACGAAAAGATTAGAAACAAAAACACGCTTAGGCTCAGTCCCGATCAATATTATCAAAAGGGTAAGCACAACCAAATTGTTTTGAAACGTTAATCCATTGCAGAATAGCTTAAATTAATATGCACAATGGAGTGCCAAGTTATACAAACAGGTGGTAAAGGGGCCCGTTTCTTTTTAGTGGGCAGTTAAACCTTTTTCTCGGCCTGCGGCGGCGACTGCAGTCGGGCGCAGGTGTGACTAGCCACCGCTTTTTGTGCGGCCATTTTATATTTTCACTGCAGTTAAAGTCAGTGTGTGGTAAAAATGTTGGCGATCTCGATTGGGTTTTCGTCCTTATTTTCTTTGTAAATAAAAATAAGGATAATAATAATAACTATTGATAAATAATGTTTGTTTGTTTGTTTGTCGGGGCTAATCTCTGGAACTACTGGTCCAATCCTAAAAATTATTTCAATGATAGAATGCTACATACTTTGCGGGTAACATAGGCTATATTTTATTTTGATAAAGATTAGTCTTCAGCTCGAAATCTCTTTTGTAAATCACGTCGGTAAAAAAAGCGCTGCTTAGCTGCTTCATCGGCGTACGCTGACCAAACGGATGGGTATACATGAATATAATGTACAGACGCCTGCACATCAAGCTATCCAAAACTGTCAAATTTCTTCAATACATTATCAACCATATGGTATAGGCATAAAATTCAAAGTCTATTGCAGAAATTTGACAGTTTGTGGTAGGTTGATGTGCAGGCGTGTGTACTACAAAAACGTTAATCATCAGTTGATGAAAAAAAAAGTCAGCGACACTGTATACCCATCTTTTATAATACAGCCACAATAACGTTATTTATCTACACTAATGTTATGGTAGTTAATTTCCAAAACTACTAATCCAATTAAAAAACAATCTTTTTCTAACTGTTAGAATGCAATATTAGAGTGGACATCGACTATAATTTATGTTGATAAACAATAGTTTACACTTCAAAATCTTAAAATTTGTAATTAAAGTCGGAAAAATTAAGCGCAACTTGGCTACTTTATCGTCATGCGCTGACTAAACGGTTGATGGGAATTCATGATAATGATGCACTATAAAATTATTAGTCATCAGAAGATCTAATAAAAAGTCATCGACACAATATAGCTAGCTTTTATGTTTATGCCACAATAACGTTTTTCATGTTAAAAGTTTATATGTTTTTTAAAGGTGATTTTTAAGTGTACTTATTAGGCACAATATATTAATCTTAACTAAAATAAATGGTTTCATCACCCGAAGAATTTTATGTCGAAAAAATTTTCTCTTTACAGCGTCTAATTTCGTCGCTTAATTCTGGAAATATTGCGTAATCAAAAATAAGTCACAGAGAAATACATGTTTATATTATTTCCATCTACTTACTTAAATATAAGATAAGATTTTTTTGCTATTACATTGATGTTTTGACGATATATTTAGATATGATATTTATAAATAGCCTTACAGTCTTAAAACAAGCCCTACCTAAAATCGAAATCGAGACCTTTAGGTCTGGTTCTCTAACCAGTAGACCGCACAGGCGATTCCTGTTCTAACTTGGGTAATTGGTATTCTTCTTTTTTATTATAATTTTTTTTATTTTTTTTTTATTTTAACTTTTGCAACAAAATATTACATGACGGACTTAATGCCTGAGGCATTTTCTACCAGTCAACCATAGGGTGGGGCAGAAATGACATGGGAGGTGCAAATTTTAGAGACAACAAAAGTATAAAACAGTGTAACAAAAAGATTCAAACTTATAATACATAAATAAACATTCTTTATTATTATTATTCTTCTTTTTCGTCGTTCGAGGCCAAGTACCATCCAGATGGGACAAACACTATCAGTCAGCATTAGGCTGCTGTATTGTAGGTGCTGAATGTGGTTTGGCAGCACCTGCCAAAAACATCAATAGGTGCTGAATGTGGACTAGGCCAGGTGCTATTTGTGCAGGTGCTATATAGGCGGGTGCTCAAAGTGGATTACCTCGTTGGGTGAGGTGGGACTTAGGTTCAGTTTTCAGGTCGCTAATGTGTGTTTCTGATTTTCAGAAACATAGTTCCGTTTGTGGCCACCAATCCGTAATTTGGAAGCTTTGTGAAGCCAATACCTATCAGTTGTAGCGATTCCTTGAACTCAATGATGCCAAGCAGCGGGGCAGCTTATAGTGCAAATTGATAATATGTGTAGGTAATGGCACAGTTAAGGAACACGGATACGGAAGCACAATATACATACGACAAACCGGGGTTAAGCCCTACCTAAAATCGAAATCGAGACCTCTAAGTCTGGTTGTCTAACCAGTAGACCGCACAGGCGATTGCTGTTCTTCTTTATTATTATTATTCTTCTTTTTCGTCACTGCCATTAGGCAGTGACGCTAAAATGTAACTGCACAATAGATTGGCTCGCAATGTACATAGTAGGTATGGAAAATCATATAGACGCAATATAGCCTAATACCTATATTCGTCGGAGGCCATATAATACTGTGAGGAAGTTGTCCATTGACCGAACCGCGTCGCAGGTCTTGACGGGCCATGGGGGATTCTGTGCATACCTGCACAGGTTTAAGTGCAGGGACAGCCCCTCATGTGCCTGTGACCCGACGGCGGACGAGGACATTTTCCATATTCTACTTGACTGCCCAATACACACACAAGATAGGTACACTTTGCAGCAGAAACTTGACACTAAATTAAGTAAAGACACCCTTAAGGAGATCATGAGCAATAAGAAAGAAAGAAAATTACTTATGGAATTTGCCAAAAAGATAGTCACTATTGTAAATAAAAGAAACAAGGACGAATGAATATTGATGTTTTATGTAGTAAAATTATATATGTATTATTAAAATATGTAAAGGCAAAGCAAGAACACAAAAGTGGCAGGATGTATTTTGGGGAATAAAATAAGAAATGTAACAAATATAATGTAAGAAGAGAAGGAAAGAAGTGGATAATTAAGATTTGAAACAAAGAAATGATGTAAACAATAATTTGAGAAAAATAAAGAAATATATTAGTTCATAAGAAACTGTATTAGAATATAAGAAACAATGTAAAATATTAAAATAGAAGAAAATTGTATTAGTATTAAGACTATTATTGTAAAAAGAAAAGAAAAGAAAAGATAAAAGAAAAGATAAAAGAAAAGATAAAAGAAAAGAAAAGATAAAAAAAGATAAAGAGTCGAGCTCTTATAGCTCCAGATTATTTTAACCCCAAAAAGAGAAAGAAAAGAATAAAAAAAAGACAAACAAAGTCCTGCAAAAATAGCGGGGAGTAGCTGAAAAAAAAATAAAAAAAAAAAACCTATATTCGTCGGAGGCCAAGTACCATCCAGATGGGACAAACACTATCAGTCAGCACTAGGCTGCTGTATTGTAGGTGCTGTTCGTGGACAAAAATGTAAAAATACATTTGAATCCACTAATAGCACCTGCAAAAACATCAATAGGAATGTGGACTAGGCCAGGTGCTATTTAGGCGGGTGCTCAATGTGGATTACCTCGTTGGGTGTGGTGGGTCTTATATAGGTTCAGTTTTCAGGTCGCTAATGTGTGTTTCTGATTTTTAGAAACATTGTTCCGTTTGTGGTCACCAATCCGTAATTTGGAAGCTTTGTGAAGCCAATACCTATCAGTTGTAGCGATTCCTTGATTTCAATGATGCCAAGCAGCGGGACAGCATATAGTGCATATTGATAATATGTGAAGGTAATGGCACAGTTATTAAATACTAACTTTTACAAAAAGCTTTGCGAAACAATTTAATCGTAGCGATCATTCTAACCTGATCAGAAGCTGGTCAACGCATATTCTTAATTAGATATTTTTAAAATTTTTAAATTTATAAGTCTCGGGGGCAAATATTCGCACTGCTGGTTAACGAATTGAGAAAAGGGTGCATTACCCATGAACAACTCTTTTGGCTTAACCCGAGTGCTATTATAGTTTTTCTACCAAAACTAGAAACAATAAACATTGTTAATAGAGAAGCTTTCTAACATAGATGGTTGAAGTAAAACAAAAAACTAATATACTCGTATGGGGAAAATGTAAGTAGGTCCTAGTATTAGGATTGGACGCGGTGCGCCCACTCCTTAACTCCTGGACCAAGCGCAAACATGGAGCGCATTTCGTCTGGTGCAGGTACTGTCAGGACACGGATATTTTTTGAAGTACTGGCTTTAGATCACTTAAAGGAAGAGGCAAGCCCATTGTGCCACCATTGTACCGGAAGATACTGTCACAGATACTGCTCAGAATTTCCTGCAAGAGTGCACAACTTTCAAACGCGGTGGTATGCGGAATGCATGCAAAAGAAACAGTTTCTATAATGATTCTATTTTTTGATTTGGAAAACGTAGTATCGATTTTTGTACGTAAATACGATATCTACGTAGACGAAGTCGCGGGCAAAGTGGTAGTATGTTATAAGTATGTTGTGTTATTTGATAGCTGTTAACACCCGTATTCGGCAAGCGTGATGTGTTATGTACTGTTTATGTGGGAATACTAAGCCCAGTAGTGGGACGTTTCTGAGCTGATGATGTGTAGCTATGTTTGTTCTTTACATAAATAAACATATTCTTTAATTCAAACCAGCTTTCCTAATAACCTTATTAACACATTTCTTACACAAAAAAATTAAAAATAGGATATTTTAATTAATGTTTAATAAGGAGGTGTGCCAATCGTTGCAATAGCACAGAATAAGTAATGGCAGTAGCTAAGAGTCCCATAAGTTTATAGACTGATGGGACTAACCCGGCGGACATGTGCGGAGATAAGAGATGTGTCCAATTAGCAGAGAGGAAATGGGTCTCATTCGTTTTGGTGCATCGATACCGGTTTTCTCAAAATACAGCAAAATTGTCCGTCGTCACCCTACGTAGTCCATCGTAGTTCGCCGTAATACATGGTATTTAACCGCCTCTGTGGTCTAGTGGTTAAGACCACTGGTTTAGACCCAGAGGTCCCGGGTTCGATTCCCAGCGGGACGGAACATGTTCCATGTTTGTGTTGTCGGTTTGGTTGGTGGTTGATTGTCCGCCTGGCTAGCTACCACCATTTTATCGAAATCTGTCGCCATAACATCAATTTTAATAGCATTGTTGTGTCCGGCAGCTAGAGATAAGATAGCCAGTGCCTCAGTAGTTGAGGATTCCGGGTGAAGTGCGATTCCACCATTGGCGTTTATCATCACTTGACATCAGGTAAGATGAAGGCACTGCGCTAACCCGTAAGAAAAAACAAAGTCTGTCGTAGTCCGCCCTAGTCCGTCGTAGTCCATCGCAGTTTTTTGTAGTACACGGTAGTCTGTGGTATCCCGCCGTAGTCTGTCGTAGTCCGTCGCAGTTCTTCGTAGAACGTCGTAGTCCGTCGTAGATCGTCGTAGACCGCCGTAGTCTATCATACTTCACGATGATGCAAAACTTTTGTTGAAGAAATTTAATTTTTTTTGCTGCAATAACCGTTGGATAGATGGCACTGTGCCGCTCAAAAATTAAGAAGCAGTGAAAAAATTCAGTGCTTACGTCAGCCTTTCCGGTAGCATAATGGTCAGTGCAGCCGCCCGGATTGCGGAAGACCCAGGTTCGATTCCTGGCTGGGTCAGGTAGGCGTATAGCATAGTTTTTAATTTATATATAGTATTTATATGTATAATAGTCTGTAAGGTATCTATTCTATGGGCCTCTCTGTATTTTACCATCTTGCACACTGTTTTGTTGCCTGAAACAAATAAATCTATTCTATTCTATTTAATTTTTTCACTGTATTTTATAAATATATTTTTTTGGTACAAAGCTAAATCCGGTGACGCTGAAAATGCCATTAGAGGCAACCAGAAACTCACGCCAAAAAAAAGGTGTGCTACTGGCGGAATGCTGGCCCCAGATAAATGACCAACCAAAAATTATTAACGCATTGCGAAATACGATTTTTCGACATACACGTTGTCGTATTAATAAATGTTGTTATGTACAATGCCCATGTTATACAGCTGGGGCCGACCTGCAAATATTTGACTCCAAACTTCCTAACAAATGTTTTAAATGTTTACCAAACAACAAACGGAAATATTACGTTTTCCATTTAGATGGAATACAACTTTTTCCGGCGATTTTGAACCGTTCCATTTTGTGGGATTTCTGTTGGAATAATTGGTGCGTTATAACAACAGATGGACTTTTCTCTCCACTTCCAGTGGATATATCTTTATAGGAATTTGGGAGTAACAGTGACCATCTTTCTTTTCCATCTAGACAGACTTTAGACCAATCTGTGAATGTCTTTTTTAAGTATTCCTTACAGGTATGCATTTGCCCATCATCTCACTTGATAGTGATAATAAAGCTAAAGTTGGAAGAGCACTTCAACCGGAATCCTCAACTAGTCAGGAACTGGCTATCTAACCTCGGACCATCGCAACACAACAATGCTACCAACATTGATCTTGAAGATATTTGTAGCTAGTCAGGCGGATTAGAAACAATACCACCAAAAAAAGCGAGGACATAGATGTGCGCTGGGGACTGAACCCGGAACCTCTGCGTCTGAGCCCGTGGTCTTAACCACTAGACCACAGGTGCGGTTAAAGTTCTCATTCAGATCAATCTAACGAGGTCAAACTTGGGAGGCTTACATTTAGAAATTGTGGAGTTTCTGTGACCACCTTCCGGACTTAACATCAAACCCTCGTCACCTGTGCCCAAAGTACTTATCGAACTCAATGAACCGGAAGCACAATATACATACGACAAACCGGGGTTACTTTTGAATCCCTTGTCACATTGACAACTGCTTTTGATCTTTTAATTCGACTGTCACATGTATATACACTTTTAAAATTTCGCGTTCCATAGTTTAAACAAATAATTTAAACGGGGATTTACGCAAACTAATTAGTAAAAAGGTATCATACCTTCTTTTTACATACTATCTCACATGTATGCCTAAATTAAGCAACTTTTGCGAAGGCCGGTCATTGGATGGGTATAATGCCAAAAAATTATCATCTCGAGCTCCTCCGTGCTACAGAAGGCACGTAAAGCCGTTGGTCCCGTCTACTTCAGCAGATGCTAACAACGCACTGGGCCCGCGTGGTGGTTTATGGTGATTCTCCCTATCCATCCATAGGGAAGGCTGGTGCCCCAGCAGTGGGGACATAAAAATGAACTGATGATAATGATGATGATGTAAGCCTACGACATGAAAGTTAGTAAGACTAGCGACGCCTAGGAATAATAAGACAACGTTAATATTAGCTACTTATGCATCTAGAACTTATGTTACACCCGCATTTAAAAATAAGCCATTACTCGCTACTTAGCAATTACTTTGTTAAGTCATTAATTGTTCTATGAAACGTCACTAAGAAAATTTCATTCTTTCTTTACCCGTTGAGCGGCCACTTACCGCCAATACTATCAAATGTTGGGTACTTGGGTACCCAATGGCCGCTCAACGGGCAAGTAAAGTACAGTCGGCGGCAGATCAACCTACCCAAATCTGTCAAATTTCTGCAATGAATATTGATCCTTATAACCAAACAATAAAGTTCAAAATTAATTGTAGAAATTTGACAGTTTTGGGTAGGTTGATCTGCCGCCGTGTGTACATTACATTACTCAATACTAGTCTTCAATATGAATTCATAGAGAAATCTAGATTGCTCGAGTAAAAATTGGCTATTGCTTGGCTACGAATTCAACTTTTGACGTTCCTAACGTCATCGGTTTTCTTAACTAAAGAATAAAAGTTGTTAGCAATTACTTTTGCCTAAGTAAAATCTTTTACTCGTTTATATATATACGGGTGTGCGTGTTACAAGTGATTCTTAAGTAACTCCGTTATCATACTAATATTACAAAGAGGAAAGCTTTGTATTTTTGTATGTTTGCAACGAATAAACTCAAAAACAACTGATCCGATTTAAAAAACTTCTTACACCATTAGAATGCTACATTAGCGCTGAGTAACATAGGCTATATTTGATTCCTACGAGAACGTTTGTGCCACCCGTCCGTGCGAAGCCGGGGCGGGTCGCTAGTAAGGTAATAAAAATAAAAGCTTGAAAAAAATGTTGGATTTCATAATTGGTTCGACTTTTTCGATAATATATTTACGCCCTCACTGATTGACTGATTTAAATATTTTAAAAATACAATTACGTTTTCAGTAATATTTACACTAATTTTGATGCCAAGAAAATGTAACGCAGGAAAAGCTATTTATGATATTTTTTTGCTACAGTCTTCCCAAATTGGAATGGGAAAATCTATTTTTAACATTATTTTATGGTTTTATTTTTTTATAACATCGCTTTGAGTTGTTTGTATTGTTATGATAATATAATTTTTGAATAAATAAATAAAATACATATTATAAACAAAGTCCTTGAAGCCGAATGTGCTTCAAGGCACATTTTGATGTATTAAACTTATTTGTATAACACAAGTAAAATTTTCATTTCATACCTACTCGTTTAAATTAAAAATATTTCCCGTAATAACAAAGAAAAAAACACAAACCCATTAAAATGGATAGTAGTGCAATACAAACAAACCATATTAGCATACAGATTCGAATTGAGTGCACGTAACCGTTTTCCGTGAACATTGTATATAATTTCCCAATGGTTTAGTTCCGTGATCTCATTGACATGCGATACGATGACGTGATAATGTTATGTGAATGTTGTGGCTGTCGCGACAGGGGGCTCGCTGAACTTACGAAGTGGAAACGGAAACTCAATCGAATTGCTTCGGCGAGAGTTCAAGGGAACCGAGAGAAGGATGAAACTCGTTGAGATTTACCTACCTAAAATTAATACCGTGTTTTAAGCAAAAGGATAATTTATTTTATTTATTTATATTGAACATATTGTTATGCGTGCGTTATTTCGATTTCGTTGGTGCTGTGACGCAGTTTTTAAAACACAGTATTACTAACGTATTACAAACGTATTTTTTATTTTCCCTAAAAAATATTATTTATTTATAGTGTACTATGCTTAGGTACGCCTCGGTGGCTGAGTGGCAGAGCGCTCGGCCCGATACCCGAAGGTCCCGGGTTCAATTCCCAGGTCGGGCAAAATGTATTTTGGATTTTTCGATGCATAGCCCGGGTTTGTGATCACCAACCCGCACTTGGCAAGCGTGGTGATTAAGCCATTACCCATCAATTGTAGCGATGACTTGATTTCAATGATGGAGGCCTTTGCCCAGCAGTGGGACAATTATAGGCTGTATACATGCTTAGGTACGAGTATACTACCTGCCTTTTAAATGCCCATTTTATATCCGAAGTTTCGACCGAGTTGTACCAGCCGTGGTCACTGGTGGTTGAAGCCCGTGACCACGGCTGCGGCTGCGGTAGTAAGATAACAAATAATCAAAAAAATAAAATAAAAAATATAAATCTTTTAGTTCAGATCATTGAACATTATATGTATGTTAGTAACAAATAGGCTTAAAACAACTATGTTAGTAATAAACAAAAGAAGAGACTAACATCACGGTGGATTGTGTATTGAACTACCGCCATTAACAAAATTAACGCTTAAAATACGTTTTAATAACGTTTATAATGGAAGCGAAAGTGTAAAAGGGTACAAAAACATACGATTTATATAATAAACCCAGAATGACAGCTGTGAAGCTACATTATATAGGTACATAGGTAAAGGTTGATGTATAACTTTACATAGACACAGTTTTTTTTAAACCTCTATTACATTTGCATTCATTTTAAATGTTATTATGCATGTTTTATTATGATAATAAACTAATATCTATATGTACATATGTATATGTCGAATGTAATTTTTTTGATGTAATTATAAAAAGAATAGCTACGTATCTTCTAAGAGCATGCCATATTTAACAAGTTGATATTCTTTTCAAATATGACATTGTCCGTGTAACTTTCACTGTACTGTGTACCACATGAGTAAATATTTACTCTGTGCTGTCTGTGTACACTGTACAAAGTCTTTGCCAACAGTTTTGCAAATACCTACAGTGTTTTAACGCCTCGGTGGACGGTGGCATAGCGCTCGGCCCGATACCCGAAGTTCCCGGGTTCAATTCCCAGGTCGGGCAAAGTGTCTTTCGGATTTTTTCGATGCTCACCAACCCGCATTTGGCAAGCGTGGTGATTAAGCCAATATCCATTACTTGTAGTGATGACTTGATTTCAATGATGGAGGCCTTTGCCCAGCAGTGGGTCAGTTATAGGCTATTTACTTACTTACTTACTTACAGTAATTTACTGCGACACTTATATTAAACTGCTTATTTAAATGTTGACAGTGTTTATCATTAAAACTAAACTATCGCCAGTATCGATAAACACCTACAAATTTGATCAAATCGGTGAAACTATTAGTAATAGTGGCTAGTATTGGTGATAATAGCTGCTATAATTTATTACTGCGATGCACTGAAACGTCCAATGTTACTGTAGAGAAACGTTTGTATAGTACTTTAGAACTAATAACCGTATCAAATTTGAGTAGTTAGTAGGAGCTAGTGTTACTAAATGTTATCATAAAGACTTTTAGAGGAGATCGATGGCGATACCGAGGTATGAAACAGCTAATATCTTTTTTGTACTTGTGACATTGGTAAACGCCCTTAATCTGCGATTGCTGAAATTTAGCAATTTTCGCAATGGCCAGTCATCGGATTGGTAAGCAAAAATCTGTCACCTCTGGTTCTTCCGTGCTTTCCAAAGGCACGTAAAGCCGTTGGTTCCGGTAGCATCAGCAGTCGTCAACAACCGCCAATCCACACTGGGCCCGCGTGGTGGTTATGGCCCGTCCTCCCTTGTGGTGTTTCATTTTTTTTTTATATTAACGGGTAAGCACACTGCCTTGATCTCACCTAATGTTAAGTGATGATAAGGCCAAAGATGGAAGCGCACTTCACCCGGGATCCTCAATTAGTGAGGCACTGTCTATCTTATCTCTATATAGCTGTCGGAACACAACAATGCTACAAACATTGATGTTATGGCGACATATTTAGATAAGGAGGTGGTAGCTAGCCAGGCGGGCAAACAAGCTCTACCACCAATCAAACCGAGTTCATAAACATGTACCCCCCGCTGGGAATCGAACCCGGGACCTCTGGGTCTAAACCGGTGGTCTTAGCGACTAGACCACAGAGGCGGATAAACATCCATAACAAAGGCTGCCACAGCAGTGGGGACATTAAAATATTATCACGGTATTTTATAAACTTGGTTGCATGGCTACGTTTTGGGATTTTACTCTTATTATTAAACACCCTGCATAATGTAGCATATTCTTCACAAAGTGACCCGTTATTATAAGGCAACTTGAAAAATTATAATCCTAAATGCTACAACAATATTTGTAAAGTGTATTGACGCCTATAACTTCTTCTGTCTACAACTTAATCGTACTTCTTCTTCTAACACAAACAACTCAGAAAGTTTGCTTTAAGACTGTTGAAAACTCGGTAATTGTTTTAAAATATACTAAATAAGTGTACTTCAACTAATTGACTTTGAGATTTCCACTTTAAAACTGATTTAAACATTTATACTTTTGTTTTGCTACATTATTACTCGTATTTATTTGTGAACCATCAAAAGAGTTAAGTGCATGATTAAAATGTAATGTATTAACTAATAGTAGTTGTAATATACATAACTAATTATAGATGGCCTCAACATGCATCTAATACTTAATTATAAACATAATAATATAACTATATACGTCTAATTAAAACAAATGAAGGTGGTACATGCACCATTTAAGTTTTAAGAGTAGCCATAGTTTTTATATTGGTTTGACATCGGTTGCTGCTAAAGTGACTTTGTACCCAGTGGTAGGGTTCTTGCCCGTAATCGACTATAAGGCACATTTTATTTTATTTATTTATTTTTATTTTATTTCCGTTAAGTTCCGTTGTTTTGTATTGCTGTCTTCAATACTCAATATTTCTTGTTTGAGGGGCTCTAGATCCAGTGAAATCATAGGACATAAGCATAAAAACTAAATTTTCAGGGTCAACAAAGCACGCGTCTGTCGGGTGCGGTGACTGCTTTCTATAAGGCGAGCCATATGTTTGTGTGACGGTTCAGTAACATAGAAAAGAAACCCTTAAGTTTAAACAAAACTTATGATGTAGTTAATAAGGTTTCTATTTGTATAATCTGCTGGTGGCACTTGTTGATGGAAGCAAGATAAACTACGATTAACTTAGACGTCTCAGATGTAATTAGAAATTATATCTGTCACGGTCGACTTGACGGTCGGGTTTGACTCCTACGGTGCGTCCTCTAGGGAACACGCTGAAAACCTTATCCTCCCGAAAGCGTGACTCTTTTATTGACGTAAGTCTACAAATAGAGATATGTGTCTGCTGGAATGGAAATATTTCAATCGCGAATGTGTAACGAGATCCCACGCGGAGTGCCGCCGGCTTCAGTCCCGATTTTTACCTTAACGTTTAACATACGTTGCTAAGGATAATAGGAAGCGTTAATAAAAATAGGTTAGTATATTGTACAAATTTTGTGAATGAAATTTGGCAATGTAAAAAAAAATGCGAGAGGTTTTGACTTGCCTTGACTTTGATTTTGAATTTTGTTTTTTTTTTAATTTTATACATTAATACAATTTTATATGTCAATAATTATTATAATAGAATAAAATTTATATTATATCAACTTTACAATTTAGATATTCCCTAACTGAGTAGAAACATTAAAGTTTAAGCCAGTCAAACAGCTTTCTCTTAAATGTAATAAAATTAAGTTCAGTTAATGAGTGTGGTAACTTATTACACACGGTGTTACAAAATACCCCGTAAAAAATATAATAAATTATCAAAGCCGAAAATAGTGTCAACCCTAGGAAGCTGTCATGTCAGGGAACCGGAGTTAGCATAGATTTTTTTTTCTTTAGTTGATGGCTTTGTGCGATTAGCACATTTAGCCAGTGCCAAAGTTATTTTTCTTACAAGTAATACATAAATAAACAATATTTCATTCCTGTGATGATGATGAATGATAATAGAAATGAGAAGTGAGAAATGATATACCCCCGACCCTTCGAGTATCTCAGTAAAAATGTGGGGCTTTACTAAGTCCTCGGGCGTACTTCTTGAGAGAATTTGAAGAGTGACGTTGCACTGTTTTGTTTCATTTGTTAGCGTAGATATTTTTTTTTTTAGTTGATGGCTTCGTGCGATTAGCACGTTTAGCCAGTGTCAAAGTAATTTTTAATTTAAAGGCCTTTGTCCAGCAGTGGACGTCTTTTGGCTGAGATGATGATGATGATGATGATGAAAGTAATTTTTCTTACAAGTAATACCTACATAAATAAACAATATTTCCATATATGATGATGATGAATGATATTAGAAATGGGAAGTGAGAAATGATATACCCCCCAACCCCTCGAGTATCTCAGTAAAGATGTCGGGCTTTACTAAGTTCTCACGCGAGCTTCTTGAGAAAATTTGAAAAGTATCGTTGCAAGGTTTTGTTCCATTTGCCAACACTTATGCACACTCACGAACACTTAACGGTTAATAATCCACCATTATTTCACATTAATATTCGACATAACACAAATTTTAGAAAATAAAACAAAACCGCAGACATGACGTTTCACTTTCCCGCCAAGAAGTCTAGCATAGATTTTTTTTTTTTAGTTGATGGCTTCGTGCGATTTGCACATTTAGCCAGTGTCAAAGTAATTTTCTTACAAGTAATTTTTTTTTTTTTTTTTTATACTTAGCTCGGCAAATGACTCCATCCCACTTGATGTTAAGTGGAAATGAAGTCCAGACACGAAGACAACTGGTGCAGCGTGGAAACAAACGTAGCATCAGTTAACTTCACTCTGCCGGCCCACAAGGTGCTTCTTCACGCCTCTCTTGAAGGACCCCATATCATAGGAAGGAGGGAAAACGTGTGTTGGTAGACTATTCCATCTTTTGGAGGTGCGACAAAGAAACGAGTCACTAAATTTCTTTGTGCGCGATGGGATATTTGAGACAGTGAATCGGTGACTCTTAAGAGCAGCACGTGTACTCCTATGAAGAAAGGGAGAAGGTGGGATGAGGTCAAAGAGCTCTTCAGACCACTCGCCATGGTATAAGCGGTAAAACACGCTGAGTGACGCAACGTCTCTACGCAATTGCAGAGATTCGAGAGTATTTACCACTTCTGCATTGCCGATAATGCGTTCAGCGCGACGCTGCAATCTGTCACCGACTCACCACGCTTGTCAATAGCTTCACCCCAAAGATGTGCAACGTACGCTAGAAGATCACCCGTTGACCGTTTCGGCCGAAACCCGTATTGGCGATCGTGAATTATGGAGTGTTCTTCTAGGTAGTGGACAAGTTGCTTATTTAAAATGCGCTCCATTACTTTGCACAAAACTGAAGTTACGGCTATGGGGCGGTAATTCGAAGGATCTGACCGATCTCCTTTTTTGGAGACCGGTTGCACATTAGCTTCTCTCCAAGATTCCGGCACACAACCTGAAGAGAGCGAGAGACGGTAAAGGCGCGTTAATACGGGGGACAACTCCGCTGCACACATTTTTAGGACTATTGGAGGGATGCCATCAGGACCATTAGCTTTCCGGACATCGATTGACTGCAGCTCCGTACGGACGTCACGCTGCCTGATTTTAAAATCGGGCATTGTGTGGCCACAGTGAGAAATTGTAGGTGGCTGTGCATTGCAGTCATCGACTCGGGAGTTAGCCGCAAAGAGTTTGGCCAGGAGATCGACTTTCTCCTGCGGCTTATGAGCTAAAGTTCCGTCAGGACATCTCAATGGTGGCAGCGAGGGTTGGCAGAAGTTCGATTGCACGGCTTTGGCCAGACGCCAGTAGCTACGGCTGCCCGTAGGATGCGTCAGTAGTTCTTGGCCGACTCGTGCAACGCGCTGGGCATCCGCTCTAATGTAAGCTCTTTTGCAGGACTTGGTGGCATTATTATAGGCTGCTTTCAGCGATCGGGTTTCGGGATCCCCAAGAGCTTTACCCCTGATCCAAGCGCGGTATGCAGCCTGCTTGTTATCAGCAGCGTTGGCACACTCGCGGTTGAACCATCGGTTGCGCCTGCCTTTGCTGATGAGATAGGAGTGCGGAATATAGTATTCCATCCCTAAAACTATCTCATCAGCAACTGCAGTCGCACTAGCTGTCGGGTCCTTCCCACTGAAGCAGCGCTGCCCCCAAGGAACGGATGCGAAATAGTCCCGCATACCATCCCAATCTGCCGACGAGTAGTGCCAAATCTGGCGTTTCGATACCGCTGAAGGCGGTAGCGGAGCCAGAGAGGCACTTTACTGGATACCAAGCAGTGATCCGAAGATCCCAAAGGAGTTCGAACCTCCACTCGGTAGCCAGCTGGGCGACTCGTCAGCAGAAGGTCCAACAAAGAGGGCGCGTGACCGACTACGTCTGGGATCCTGGTGGGCTGGTTCACCAGTTGAGTCAGGTCGTGCGTGAGAGCGAAAGCATGGGCAGTTCTACCAGCATGGTCAGTTTTGGAGGAACTTAACCACAACTCGTGGTGAGTATTGAAGTCCCCCAAAAACACCAATTCCGCCGATGGAAACCGCTCCTGCGCATCATCTGCTACCCGACTAAGATGGTCCATAAGTCGAGTTGTCTCCATGTCGCCATTATGGGATCGGTAGACGCAGACGTAGACACGGCTATGTGAGTCCAAGTCGACGTGTACCACAAGGAGGGAAAAGGAAGGGTCCTCCAGACAGCGCAGACGGCGACAGCAAACATCCGTCCGAACGAACAAGCAAATAATAAGCAAGTAATACATAAATAAACAATATTTCCTTATATGATGATGATGAATGATATTAGAAATGGGAAGTGAGAAATGATATACCCCCCAACCCCTCGAGTATCTCAGTAAAGATGTGGGGCTTAACTAAGTCCTCACGCGAGCTTCTTGAGAGAATTTGAAAAGTGACGTTGCACTGTTTTGTTTCATTTGCCAACACTTATGCACACTCACGAACACTTAACGGTTAATAATCCACCATTATTTCACATTAATATTCGACATAATACAAATTTTGGAAAATAAGACAAAACCGCAGACATGACGCTTCACTTTCCCGCCAAGAAGTCCCTAGCATAGATTATTTAACAGAGAGAACCTACCAATTTTCATAATTGTCAACTTTAATGGTTTTGAACCTGCACCCTTCTGACATACCGGGTCAGGTGCTCTTCCAATTGAGCTATCGTGGTTCTAACCAGCCCGCCGAAATTATTCAACACTATTTACTTTTTACTTTGAAAGCCAAAGGCGCCCATTCAATGTTAACAACTACCGTCATTAACATCCAATCATAATATTTTTACAAATACTAAAGATCAGTTAAGAAGTAGGCAAGCTATTTATAAATGTTTATATAAGTCAAGACGCCTACATTCCATAGGCTCCTTTCATCGGTCTACTGGAAGTGGACGTCCAAGCACAGTCGATGCCAGGCAGGCTGAATTAGTGTTAGAGCATTTTAAAGAAGAGCCAACCACGAGTACGAGACGAGCCGGAGCAAGATTCGGTATGAACCATGTTGGAGTTTGGCCAACACCAGTAGCAGCTGAATGTGTGGGCTGGCATTTATGACGGGCATGTCATTGGTCCCCTCATTTTGCTATCACGTCTGAATGGTGGCAACTACCTAACGTTTTTACAAACGGATTTCAAAGAGGCGATTGACGACTTTCCTGTGGCCGATAGGGATTACTTTAACAACCAAAGGAACATGGTGTTTCAGCACGATGGAGCTCCGGCGCATTTTGCTCGCGACGTGCGAGAGTATCTCAACGTTCGCTTTCCGCGCAGATGGATCGGCCGTGGGGGACCGGTGCTATGGCCCGCTCGTACTCCGGACCTCACCCGGACCCCTTGGACTTCTTCTTATGGGGTTATGTTAAGGACAGAGTCTATTTCTCCGATTGCCCAACGGTTTTCGAGATGGAGCAGCGTGTAAGATCGGTGTTCGCGTCAATAACACCGACGATGGTGCGAATGCCACACAATCCATATCCCGACGAGCGAGGTTGTGCATTGAGCAAGGCGGAGCTCACTTTGAGCCGTTCCTGTAAATTTGACGTTCATTACGAAAAAGTAAGTGTTGTTAGTTTAGGTTTCTTCGTTAGGTTAGGTCTTTTAAAATCTTCCAAAACTCGACTTGTAATATCTATCTAATCGAATTCTGTACATTTTGTTAGTATGTCCCTTCATCGTTTCACGAATAAGGTAAAAATGTACATAAACATTCTGCGTAGTTTACTTTTTATTTTACTGAAATAGGGTTTGCACATCAATGAAAAAATTAATGGTTTTATTTTTTTAGCGGTAAGTCATACAGTGATAGTATGTTTCTCAAATATTGTAAATGGACTTGTTATAAGGCACCATTTAACCCTCTTTCGGCTTAACGGGTATTTTTGTAACATTCTGTATATTTTAATGCAACTAGGATAACAATTTCTCTTATAGAAGTCCGTGTGCGTTAAAATAATTTATAGGTATTTAGATAAGGCTGTCTGTTATTATCTTGTCTCATGTATGCTACGTGTCTTTCAATGACTTGATTTTTATGAATTATAATATTGACTCGATTCGAGACCCTCATATTTTTTAATTTTATTTTATATAATCATTTCATTATCATCATCATCATCTCGGCCAAAAGACGTCTACTGCTAGACAAAGGCCTCCCCCAAGGATCTCCACAACGACCGGTTTTGTGCTGCTCGCATCCTGCGGCTTCCCGCGACCTTCACCAGATCGACGTCGGTTCACCTTGTTGGAGGTCTGCCCACATAATAATAATATAATCATTTATAACATAAAAACTACCTCAATATTTCGCTTGTTCGCTTTCGCTCATCATACGAAAGAGACCTTAGTGAATACAAATTCGATTATTTATTGTACAAATACTAAAAAGAAGAAGCCGTAAAAAATCAGAAAGGACTATTTCTCTCTGATGTATAATGTGTTTCAATACAAGTCAAATAAAAATATTTCCTTAAATAATTTAAAAGTAATTTTAATTAATTTTAAAGTATAATCCTAACTGTATACATAGGTATTTTGTAAACAAACTACTTCTATATTCTTTTATCCATCGCAGCCCGTTTTATATACACAACTATTTATTTTAATATAATGACAGCTTCGTCCACCAAGCTCCAGATCAACAAAAAAACAATAATTATATTTCGTATACAAACTACTTCTATACTCGTTATTAGTCGCAGATGGCGGCCATCTTTAAACACAAGTTTTTATCTATATCCATATGTATTCTTTCTATTACTAATAATAAAGATATAAAGTTTGTGACTTTGTATGTTGGTTTGTTTGGGAAGGGTAATCTCTGGAACTTCTGGTCCAAAATCATTAGATTGATACATTCCTTGCGAGTTACATCCTACTAATATTATAAACGCGAAAGTTTGTAAGTATGGATGTTTGTTACTCTTTCACGTTAAAACTACAAAATGGATTTGGATGAAATTCGGCGTACAGATAGTTTATAACCGGGAATAACACATAGGATACTTTTTATCCTGATCGTCCCACGGGAATGGGAACCACGCGGGTGAAACCGCGAGCGGCCACTATTATGCTGTACTTTAGTTGGATAAAAACAAAATAAGTTTATTTTTAAAATTTCGAACCCACGCGGACGAAGACTGTACACGTAATCTAGTTTTACTATAATCACAGCTTCGGCCACCGAGCTCTAGACGTTTCGTAACGTTTCGTTGCCTACTCCGCGTTTACCTTATCTCCTGGAAATTATTCCACCAGCAATTAGATTTCATTTGCTTCGCCAAGATGCCGGAGGTTTTCCACTAAACAGAGATATTAATGTTCATAGTAGGTACGCCTATCTACGTCATTACTCCACCTTGGCGTTTCATTTTCTGTTCACTTCTAGAGCGTCTTATGGCTATATAATTTTCTATTCTATTGCTATTGCTTTTTGTTACTGAGTGTTACATAGATTTTTTTTACTAAACTTGAAGTATTATTTTAAGATGTTTAGACAGGCTAACGTATTTAGAAAACATTTTTTTTTAAATTTCTTATCATTAAGAACTTGGCTTCCATTTCGCTTGATGTTAAGCGATGATAAGGCCGAACGTGGAAGCACCATTCACCCGGAATCCTCAACTACTGATTAACTGGCTATCATAGAATTAAATGCATTGTTGTGTTTCGACAGTTAGAATTAACTGTCTAAACATTCATGTTATGGCTATATATTAGATGAGACGGTGGTAGCTGGCTAGGTGGACTTAAAAACAATCCTTAACAACAGCTAAACTGAGTACGAACTTGTAACCTCCGCTAAGAATCAAGATCAGACCGGTGGTGTTAACCGCTAGACCAGAGAGGCGGTCAAAAATATATTAAGCACAAAAGAGAACTCAAGACAATATATCAACAGACCGAATATAAATCAAAGCAAATGTGTGAGAAAGAAATGAGTACGAATCTGATATTTAAAAACGCGGTCGCTTTAGAATGTCTGAAGTGTCTCGGAATTTCCTTTGCCTCCATTGAATTCGCCGTACAATATCTCGTGGATGCATGTTCGCATTTCACGGAGAACTTTCCAGCGTTTTGTAAATCAGAAAAGCTTCAATACATTTGAATTGAACTTATCCAACGAGTGTGGAGGAGTGTTTGAATCTTTCAGAATGCGTTAAAATATAAAGCAATACAAAGTTTTTATAATTTTTAGGCTGTAAATGACAAAGGGTTTTGTTTTTTGTTTTAGATGCTTGGAGAAACAAAAAGCATAATTATATACTAATTATCACTTTCAGCTACAGTCTTTAGGTTTAGGTTTAAAAACAATTATTCCCAACAATTAAGTTAATAATTTAACTACTTAAAATTAAACTTACAAAAAACTATAAACTATAACTATTACTAACTATAAATAAAAAATTTGCACCAAATCATCCCCATCAGGCAGAGTGCCCAGTAAGCTAGCAGCATTGCCACGTTGGATAGCAACAATTAAGTCCATTTACATAGTTGTAATGTAACACAGCAAAATAAATATAAACAAATCCGACTAAATGCAAATTTGTGAGACCTTTAGAAAACAATAAATAGGAATTATACATTTACACGCCTCATTTAAATGAGCATATTATGGTGACATAAAAACGTCCTCCACGGGAGGATATTGAATATTCCGTGTTTGGATATATAAAAGAGAAATTATCTGGAGAGCACTGGATACGTGTGCGGTTTTTTGATTCCGTAGGTACAGGAAGGCGGCGGCGCTCACATCCGCCATTTCATTTTGTAAAAACTGAAAACTGGGTTAGTTCTCAGGTGTGGGGAAATAGTGGTAGTATCGAATGAGCTTATGTCTGTACTACGGATTTAAATCTGAAGTGTTCTTCTATGATAGGGTATTTTTTTTAAAAATAGCAGTGCAAATGACTCCAATACATCTGATGTTAAATGAGAATGGAGTCCAGACGCGAAGACAACTGGTGCAGCGTGAAAAACAACGCAGCATCAATAAACCTCACCTTGCCGGCCTACAAGGTGCCTCTTCACGCTTCGTTTGAACACACATAACGGTGAATAGGCCACCTTTAAAGTAGTAAAGTAACCTTTAAGCCTTTAACTGTCCCACTGCTGGGCAAAGGCCTCCATCATTGCAATCGAGTCATCACTACAATCGACGGGTTGATGATCACAAACCCGAGGATGCATCGAAAAATGTGAAACACTTTGCCCGACCTGGGATTGAACCCGGGACCGTCGGGTATCGGGCCGAGCGCTCTGCCAATCGGCCACTAAAGCGTCAACCTACAAAGTCAAAGTCAAATATTTTTATTTAAATAAACTTTAGAAAAGAGCTTTCGAATCGTCCAAAATTTTTTTTGGACCCATTCAGGTCGTCTATTTTTTAGCTGTGGAGAAGAATTCATATTTTAGAATCAAAACATTACTGAGAACGAGTTCCCTCATTCTCCCGCCAAGAAGCCCCGAGAATATTTCTAATGTCCCCAGAACATAGTGAACAGATAAGGTACACTTAGTCGCCGGCACCGCGTGCGTGGCATTTTGATTCACAGGAAGAGGGTGCTGCTCATATCCGTTATATCCTTTTACAGGAAAAAAAACGCCGCAGAGTGGGTACAGCGTGCAGATAAGGAAGTCTTACGCGACGCGGCGGAGCCAATCCGTCTCACGTAATTGCATTATATTCGGAGTGCGTCCCGAGTGTCACGATTGGATAGAACGGTAGTAACGATCTTCCAATATCGATGCTCTTTTTACGATATTTTTTTTATTGGGCACCTTCACCTTTCTAGATGAGAATTATTGTGATGACGTAATTATTTTTTAAGTTGATAGCCCGGTTTGCTACGCTACGTGTAAGACGGAAATAAGATTTCTGCACTATGATAAAGATGATAAAGGGCGCGTTAAATCATACTCTATGCGAATTACATTTAGCTCTTACTGAATATGTATGCAATACTAATTTTACAGTATAAGTGTTCATATTGCTTATGGTTGAATGTACCATAACAGAAGCGATGAGCCAATTTTTAGGCACAGGACTAAAGTTTATGGGGCTTTCAAATAATTTCACAAAATAAAATAATTGTTGCTGTTTTAACAAACATTTGTTTTACAAGTATAAAGTGTTACTTATCTAAAAACTAACTATAAATTATTGCTAAAAAAAGACAAAAAAATTATAAAAGAACACAGAAAAAACTTTAAAACCCTTGTCTTAAAAAAATTTAAATAATAATGATTGCAACGCAAGTCAGCTTTTGCAAAGAACCATGCTAATAAAACTTCCAAAAATTTTTTTTTACAAGACAAAAATTGTCTTGCGAGTTTTTTATGACAATCCCTATAGTGGAAACGGAGATGGATGGGCTGTAACCACAGCTATAACTTTCGTTTATTCAAATTGCAATGGAGATGGAGGGATGTAGCTGGCGGTCGATTTTTCACTTTCATGTGACACCCTACTTGACCTTGTTACCCCACTTTTGAATCCCGATATCCTTTTTTGAAGAGAAACCCACCCTTTTGAAATGAGAAATAAAAGTATAAGTAGAAATGAAATACAACTTGAAGAAGGAAACGCTGCTAGGAGGTGACGATGGGGTCTGTCCATTTTTTAAATAATTAAGTAGAATTCGTTTCCTTGCCTCATCATCACTTCAGGTGAGATGAAAACTTGAAATGAAGAAATAAAAAAAATACTATTTTCAATTATTGTATAGTCAGTATTGTTTTCAAGTAATTACATTACATGATTTTTAATTTTATATCACCACCAGCTCATTTAATGATTAAACCGACACTAATAAAAATAATGCAAGTTAGTTGTTGGCTCCGCGAGTAACTAAAGCCAAACTTTGGGTTAGTTTCGTTTCAGCACCTTCCCAATTGGGCACCCATGATTTTATGAACTCGAACAGTCACCGATAATAAACAGTGGGGATTGTATACTTATATGAATAAAAATGCTAAGTTTACTGGTAAAATACACTGAAATATGAAAAACTTTTGACTTCTTGGCGAGAAAGTGAAGGGTTCATGTCCTCGGTTTTGTTTTATTTTTTAAAATTTGTGTTAGGTCGAATATAAATGTGAAATAATGGTGGGTAATTAACCAAATGTTTATATAATTTTTAACGCAAATTTTGTTGCGAACAAATTACAAAAACACAAATGTTGAAAAAATTTCCACGAGCAGGGTTTGAACCTGCACCCTTCTGACATACCGGGTCAGGTGCTCTTCCAATTGAGCTATCGTGGTTCTAACCAGCCCGCCGAAATTATTCAACACTATTTACTTTTTACTTTGAAAGCCAAAGGCGCCCATTCAATGTTAACAATTACCGTCATTAATTAATTAACCGTAATTAACCGTTAAGTGTTCGTGAGCGTGCATGAGTGTTGGCAAATGAAACAAAACAGTGCAACGTCACTTTTTAAATTCTCCCAAGAAGTCCGCGTGAGGTATATGTAAAGCCACATCTTTACTGAGATACATATCAGTAAAGATGTGGGGCGATTATCAAGGGGTTGGGGGCATATAATTTCTCACTTCTAATTTCTATGATCATTCATCATCATCATACAGGGAGGAAATATTGTTTATTTATAAATATTACTTGTAAGAAGAATTACTTTGACACTGGCTAAATGTGCTAATCGCGCGAAGCCATAAACTAAAGGAAAAAAACTAAAACTTTTTAACAAAGCTGAATTGACGAAATATGCTGTAAACATATTCTGTTTAATTACTTATACTTACTTACGCGACTGGAGTAAAATAAGTGCCCTTCACTGCAATATACGCTACTTATTTAAATTACTTACTAATTAATAATAATACACTAAATTGTATCACAACATTTAAAATATCGCGTGTATTTCGCAGTTCTACTAGAGTTAGTTAGATTACAGCAGTAATTAACTAGATTGCCCTATTTAATAGTCCAATTGTAGAAATTTAATTTGGGAGCGCAGGGTAAATATTTCCAGCGGCTGGCTGCGGTCGGCTCCCTCTGGTTATGAGGGAATTTATTTATCAGAAATTTATTTTATGTAGGTCAGATTTGTCCGTTCGTTTTATTTATTTCAATAAAAACATCTACAAGGATGAAGTAGTACTAGTAGGAATCTAAGAATGTCGTTTCTTTTTGTTTTTATAAGACGATCGCAAATGCTGAGTTATCCCGGGCGCCCTATTGATTTGAAGTGTCGATGAGGCAGTTAATAGAAAAATTTAAGGTGGAATTCTTAGCCACTGAGAGGCTATTTTATCTACCGTAACAATGCATGCAATCCAACTAATGTTCTTGTTATGACGACAGACTGAGTTTACCATCATTGCAGAGATTAAATAATAGTTAACATAATAAGGCAGACGGATTTAGAATAAGCTACTACTAAAAAAACCGAATACAATAGGTAAGTATAGTTGAACCCGCGACATATGAGTCTGACACCAGTCATATTACTTTACCACTAGACCAGAGAAGCGATTAGAAACTACTTAAACTTTTGCATGATAAGGACACCGTTATCCTCAAAGGGTTAACTAGAGAGGGTTAAAGCGAAAGAGACAGACATATTCGCAAAACCAATTACAAAGTTTCTGTTCATATTGCACCGAAATAACATCTAGACACTGTATTCATAAGTTTATATCGAGGATATGCTAAAGAGCGTAAGAGACAACCAACGAAAGTTTTAAAAAGTATTTGTTTGAGACTTTTGTGTCACCTTTGTGCGGAATGGTAGACAAGTTGACATTAGTATTGATATCAGTAATAGAGCCCTGACGGTTCTAAGCATTTAGAAAAACCCATTTTTTAACTTAACTTTAAATAGAAGGGGATATTTGTAGACGTTACTGCGGGACTAGTGCATTTTTATAACCTATTCCAAGGTCTGTGTTCACCAGACTTTGTTGTTTATTTGTAAAACAAAAACTGTCGACGTAATTTATATAAACACAAATTGTATTTATATATTATACATTGCTTTGTCACGGTGAATCATTAATGTTGAGCAACGTAGATGGTAGGCAATATATTCTTTAATCCATGTCCACATTCATTCGCATAGGTAACAAAAAACGTGAATGTAATAAAAAAGGAATAATCAAAAGTGAAAGCGGTTTAAGGCCCCTTAAAGGTCCAATCATACGTCCACAGCTAGTCGTAGATATCCCCAAACATATATCGAACCGCGTCGTTAAGCCTTACGATGTTTATGCCTACGAGTATATATTATGTCCGTCTAAACTTTCGCAGCCGGACGAATATCAAACGAAATGCTGATTCTAAAGGTACATGAAGTCTCTTCGGATGTCTGTGTACCGGTTTAAAAGGTATTAGATCCAGTGAAGTTATATTATTTTTATTTTTATTAATACAGGCATAAAAAGTAAAGCTACGCCGCGTCCTTGACGTCTGCGGTGAGCGGGGCGGGAGCGGTAGCGGGGTGGAGAGCAGAAATGCCTGTCCTCGATGGCAGCGGGAGGGCAAATCACTCGATATTACCGCAGCGTCAATAAAAACCTCGGTGGCCGAGTGGTAAAACGCTCGGCCCGATACCCGAAGGTCCCGGGTTCAATTCCCAGGTCATACGAAGTATGTATCGGATTTTTCAATGCATAGATTTTGTGATCACCAACCCGCATTTGTGATTAAGCCATTACCCATCCATTGTAGTAATGTCTTGATTTTAATGATGGAGCCCTTTGTTTAGCAGTGGGCCAATATAGGCTATTTACAATAAAAGACTTAAAATATTCAACAGTTGCCAGTTGCTCGTTTACCGTTCTCTTGTCGCGCCGCTCCCGCTGCCATCGCGGTCAGTCCCTTGTTAATGTATAAGTATAGCGTCACCGCTATCTGCCCCGCCATCGCAATCGCCCTGTTCACTGCAGACTTCGAGTGTTGCAAGCGTCTTTATAGGCTGTGGTGGCAGCTTTCCATCATGAGGGCCATGTGCTTGTTTGCTGACTCTGACTCAAACAAAAATAGAAATATACTAGGTGAGTCCATATATAGAAGCATAATATACTCGTACGTTGTCTCAGGGTCAGTAACGCGCTTGTAAAAGACATGACAACCAGTCAGACCAGATGCTTGTTTGCCAGCTCAGTCAAATAATATAAACGCCTCTCATTTTTATAAATAAGCTTGAATTTCGTTTAACCTTATTAGAAAAAGATATTTTATGAAAAGCTTGCCTAACCTTCCACATAAATAAAATCCTGTTCTGTTTCAACCTTTGTGAAAATGAAGTCAACATAACAGGTAAGGCAAACAAGCGATTTTCATAATTTCCGAGTGGATTCAGAATGTATACCTATGGTTAATATCTATTTATTTTCAGCGTACCTATCGTCTCTAAAGTCGCTTTGGGACGTGTACCACCGGTCGAGGAAGACGTTAACGTAATTTAAAGACCTCTTAAGTTTAAAAGAAAAAGAGATATATTCTGCTGGTGGTTGACATGTGTGCGTGCGATTCATCAGCAGCCTGTAAACGTCCCACTGCTGGGCTAAGGCTTTCCAACATGAACCATGGTAGAGGAGATCTTGCCATAACCCAACGTCCACACCCAAGACGGGTTGTTTAGTGGGTTTTGCTTCCATCTTATAACAACGGGGACCAATAGTTTAACGCACTGTTACGAAACACGGAAAAGCTCATGATAAAGTCATAATACGGTCATCCATCCTATGGCCAACCTTAGCGAAATTTTGTAAAGCTCATCTTATATCTTCGTTTTTGTTTTGTTTTTTGTTTAATGTGTATTTTTATTTCTTTCTTGTACCTAACTAACATTAGTGTTTAAGGTCTATTGTAATTACTAACAGTCCATGGAATTATTCTGAAATAAATACTTTTTATTATTATTATTATATGCGTCATCAATCTCATCGTTCCGAGGGTGATGGAAGATTAAATTAAAAAAATACAAACATTGAATTTTACAGCAGATTGTATTTAGAAGACAACTCTTGGTCAAGAAAATCTTCTGCTTCAATAATAATCCCGCAATTAACATTAGGTACAGTTAATTTATCATTAGCATATACCTACACTAGTCCCATCCCAGTGCAGGTCCTTCCTGTGTGAACAATAGCAGATTGGGCTATGATCAACCACGCTGACCGAATGCGGGTTGGTGTGTTAATTATAAAGTCGCAGCCCCATCAATCTACTCCGTTATTGAGGAGTAGGTAAAGAAACTATTTCAATACACGACGTATATTGTAAATTAATGGCTCTGAATAGGCTGTAGCTATATTTGTCTTCTCATATTGTGTTATGACATTGAATTTTTTAAAAGCGGACAATCAAACTTTGTATACGCGACGTCAATATTAATGACGCCCTTTGATGGCTACTTGAGCGTAGTATAATTTTGATGTACAAAATATTAAGCGAGAAATATTTAGAAAAACACGTGGCTTGGTAAACATATTGTAATGGAAATAGCTCTCAAAATAACTAGATTTCATTCCATTACAGCATTTTAATAAAAAAATACCTTAATACGCTCAAGTAGCCATCAAATATATATATATATATATATATATATATATTATTTATTATTCAATTCATTTTAAAAAACACAGCTTAGTACATTACAATTGTCCTAACTCGGAAACCTTATAAGGTTTATCTGTCTAGGAGAGACACTCTTAATACACTCACTCATGTAAATAATAAATATAAAAAGTAACACGAAGAAGCTATATACCTACTGTCCCACAGTTAGGCAAAGCCTTCATCACTGAAATCAAATCATCACTACCATTTATGGCTATTGATTCAATCTTAATCACCACGCTTGGCAAATGTGGGTTGGTGATTCCGAATACCAGCTATGGCTCGATCTCATCATGTGGACAGGCTTGAGCTCAGCAGACGATTATAAACTGATGACGATGATCATAATAAAGCCAGTAATTAACTAGCATATATTTATGTTGAATAAAATTTGATAGTCTGTCATTAAATAATGAATGGAGGTCAAAGAAACTATTGAACGCACCGCACCTCGAATTCGTCATACTGCCAACCACGTATTGACAAATATTTAAGGGAAGGTCGCCCCGATACTGTAGAGACAAAAGGACAAATTTGGGTTAATGAAATTCCTCTGTCGGCTTTGGAGCCCAGTGAGTGAGCTAGTCACGGTGTCTTGAACAAAGTAAAGTCTTATCACCGCGCTAGTTGGTTTGTATCTCGCCCCGCCCTAAGCCCCCGGGGGTTCACACCTCGAAGATTAATGCACGTCTAATGAATCAGCTACCGTGACAAATCAGTCCCTGGTAATGGATAAGGGCTTCCCGATCGTCGACCACGATAAATTAGCCGGCTATTAAATTTTTGATTTCGACTTTTCCCTTTTTCGGCAGAGTAGCGGTGTTTTTATACAAGTTCTTTGGAGGCAAATGCAATTTATAGCTAAGGTATAACTACAGCGGAGGTTGGACCAAATTGAAAAATTCTTGTGTTTCGTTTTAATAAAGTTTGTAATAAATATTGGCTGAATCGAACGATACACAGTTTTCCATTATTGAGCTGAGTTCCAAATCTGCTTATTAAAGATATAAATTTAAAAGACAATTTTACTTTTTTCGAGGATTATGGGTAAATATCTAATTTCTTTTGAGTCATATTTGGATATTATAATATAACGTTGACATGTCAGCGTTTATATCATTTTTACGGGACCCGGTCTAATATTAATAATAATAATATTAAAGTATTAAACAATCATAGTAAAATAATTCTAATAACTCATTTAGCACTGGAGTCGTTAAAGGGAACGCTGAATATTTATATAACCTTTATTTATTAAATTCATTTATAATTTTGTTTTGCATGCTATATTGTATCTAGAAAGTAATTAAATGTCTACCTCTAATCTCTAAAAGAAAGAAAATGCCTTATATTGTTATCTTATTGTTTTTGTAATGATATATTGACTTCTTATTATGATCGGTAATTGGATCCGTTGTAATACTCACTGTTTGCATGTAGCTAAAGTCTCAAAGAATCCAAGCATAGCATAACAACAACAAAGCATAGTACATCTACAACAAGGGTCAAGATTGATTAAGCTTTCATTATTAAACAAATGAGCTACATACAATTTTCTTTGTAGAACATGTTCATTTTTTTCACCTTTCATTTGTTCACCTTTCATATATAGTATATATATTAGTAAATGTGCAGGTTGGAGGTTAAATGTCAGCGGTTATCAGCCGGCGAGCAAAGAAACCACTTGGGAAATGTGAGCGCAACGTTTGCTCCACTACGTCAGTACATGCAAAGAAATTATGCTTCCATATACAATCGATTCGACCATTACTTTGAATATATTACTCTGGTGTGTTGGCTATATGTCTTTTAGGTTATGGCGTACTTATAAAAATAGTTTCTTATTTACAACGGTTGTCGTTTACCAGATGAGATGGCAATCAGTAGAGTACCTATCACCAGTTTCTTCTCTAATATACCTATATCTGTTTTAAGAAGCTATCCACTACTATATTATATATACAAAGATATATATTATAGATATATAGATAGATTATAGATTCCCTGTGTGGTGCCGGGGATAAAGAATTGCACCAACCCATCTCTTTCCATGGGTGTCGTAAAAGGCGACTAAGGGACCATTCCAGAGGATGGGCAGCAGCATCTCTCTGAGGTTACCCTCAACCTCAACCTACTGCGATCGCCAACCCGCCTGCCAAGCGTGGCGATTACGGCAAATACCCCTCATATCCTTGAGGGAGGCCTTTGTCCAGCAGTGGACGTCTTTTGGCTGAGATGATGATGAAAGATATATATCTTAAGGTATATAGCCTTAAGACATATCGAATTGAAGATAGTTATGTGTTTTATACAAATATGTCTTCTATAAAACTGATATTTATGCACTGATTTCTTACAAAATTAAGAAAATAATAAAACGATATCTTTTTCTAGTCTGCGAGTGTCTCCTTACCAGCCTGTCCGTAGTTCATAAGAACATGAGGTACCGTCGTTTGTTTCAATGATAATTCTCTTTTCATAAGAATAGGTGTTAAAACTAAAGCTGATTGGGTAACTAAGCTTTATGGCCGTACGGAATGACATACTTAGGCAACTGTTGAGATACTTATGTGGTGTAAGCACGTGCTCTTTATATAGGAGGGGATCGGCTAAAGTGACAGTTCTTACCTGATATGGGTCTCTCCTAAGAACAGCCATATGTTTCCACATGACTTATGGAATACCTGAACATTGTTACCCGTGTAAATTGTGGCAACAATTTATTTGAAAGCGCTGGTAAATTATCGTGACAGTTGCTGGCTGGTTGATGTTCATTTGTTTTTTTGGAAAAGAACAACTTATTTATTTGTTCTTACAAAATAGACAGTGAAAATTATTAAAACTTCAGAGTACAAAAGTAAGGTAAGCATATCTATAGTAAAAGATTTCTTTCAGCAGATCAATTTTATTGTCACAACCGGTCATCAAAATACCTTAATAAATAAAAGTCCGCTCTCGATAGGGCGTAAACACGTGTCACGTCACGTCTTCTTTACAATGCGCAAGAGCCACACTTACCTATGTCATCATCATCAGCTCATTTTATGTCCCCACTGCTGGGGCACGAGCCTTCCCTATGGATAGATAGGGAGAACGGGCCATAAACCACCACGCGGGCCCAGCGTGGATTGGTGGTTGTTAACGACTGCTAATGCAGCCGGGACCAACGGCTTAACGTGCCTTCCGAAGCACGGAAGAGCTCAAGATGATAAATTTTTGGTTACCCATCCGATGATCGCCCTTTGGGAAAGTTGCTTAACTTCAGCAATCGCAGACCGAGTGCGTTAACCACTGCGCCACCGAGCTCCTCACCTGTGTACCAGGTTCCAGTTAGGCCGCAGACTAAGGCTAAGCGCATGTTGAGATGCAGGCGACGCAGCTCCACGCAGCGCAGAGCAGAGCAGATTTTGTAATGCATGGTAGTGCCAAGAGCTGCGTACGCTGCGGCGCAGGCATGTGCGACGCAGACATGTGCCTGCCCTGCCCTGCGCCTCGTTGTAGTGCCGGCACAGATTTCTGCGCGACGCGTGCGTGTTGACATATGTTTTTTTACCATTTTATTAATTCAGAACAATTAACAGAACTCTCTCCATAGTACAAATTATCCATTAGTAGAACATTTTTTCAGGTAATCACTTACAGTTTTCCAAGCAACAACTCACATTAACAGACTCTGACATTGACATTGACAACTCATGTGTCCGTGCTGAGTCACAAAACAATTGAATCAAAACTTTATACATATGCTACTAGCACAGAGTACATATACGTAGACTACCAGGCCTCAGACAAAGCCCCACTCGTCTTATCAGTTTAAAAAAGTTTTCTGCTTCGAAACAATTGAAGGCGAAACTTAGTGAATACACGTTTATAGGTATGAGTACAAACATGTTTGTCGCCGGCAACAATAGCGCCATCTATAGCGTTACTCCCAAGTGCCATCGGCCAGTGCAGCGAGCATTGTTGGCTCCCAAGCGGCTCAGCCTGACGCGTAACAAGGTGCCTATCGTTTGTCTAATGAATTCCCAATTGCATGTTTCGATGTTTGCATGCATTATAGAGTGGTGTGGAAAGTGGTTTTTTATTGAATAACAACAGACCCTTTAGAATGTTGGTGTTGACGCGCACTGTTTTCTTTGCATCGATCTTAAAAGTAAAGGTGAAAAGAAGGGGTGACCGAAAATTTGTTTTTGACTCGGCGCTTCTCTCGGTTGCTATCAGCAGAGTAAAAACATCAGGTTAGCCTTGCTCGAGAAAAAAATAATTGCTTTTTTATAATGACAATTTAACCAACAGTAGTTAGACCACCAGGCACAGAGACCCGGAAGTTTCGGGTTCGATTCACAGTGGGGGTACTCATTTCGGTTGGTTCTATCATAACTAAAAGCTACTAACATAGTTTCTGTAGTGACAAACTTTAATAAAATGCTGTTAGCCCGACGAGCTGAGTACAAGCCATTATATGTAATCCGGGACCTTTTAGGATACGAGATCTGTGGTCTGTCTAGCAGAGAACAACTGACCGCATCTAGATCAAATAATCTTTATGAACTTGATTCTTGATTTCTATCATCTAAAGCTAACTAAATGAGTCGACGATTTCAAAGTTCAAGAGTTAACTTGTTAAAATACTTTCCGTATTGTATTGCTGTATTGTGATCGCTCAATCCGAATCAGAGATGCAGACAACAGGGCTGTAGGGTGGGATTCGGTTTAATTCATTAAAGTAGCCGTACCGTCGTCAATGCCTCGTTCGTTATTTGGGTTAAACGAGGTACCAGGTGAGGCTGACATTTTGGTGACATCTGAACTACATTTAGCGTAACTGCCTTTCCTTCGGACTCGATTGAATCGAGACGAGCCTCAAAGAGAACATACGATGGCTTTGGCCACTCCATAATGACGGCCATTTGTTTTGTTGTTGTAAGTGACTATTTGGGATTTTTTGTATACTTAATTTGGTTTTAGGGAATTATGGTAATTGGTACCTAATAGCAAAATGTTAAATATATGAGAGAATCCTACTATCACTTTTTGTTTTTATTGCAATTAAATAACAGTAGTAAACTTATTGATAATTAGTAGACCCGGCGGACTTCGTACCGCTTTGACAGTTTCCATCAAGAGATTAAATTCTCTTTGGTTTCCATGACAACAAAACAAACAAATCATTTTGTATTGGAAAATTAAATTGTTATTTTTAGTATATTTATAGTGTGAATCCCGCGAGAATATCGGGATAAAAACTATCCTATGTGTTAATCCAGGTTATAAACTATCCGTATGCCGAATTTCATCCAAATCCATTTATCCGTTGCAGCGTGAAGAAGGAACAAATATACAGACATACACACAAACTTTTGCATTTATAATATTAGTGTGATTCATAAAACCTCCAGCGGGTATGCATTCGGCCTTCATCTCAGAGTGCTATTTTGTGGGATTAGTCTACGTAATAACGTTACTACGTAACTACATTTTAATTAAAAACTATTTTAGAAATTAGTATTTTACAAACCTTTTTATAATCCCGTCCCCTCGTCTCCTCGCGCGGTACGAATAAATTTTATTTTATGGAACAAATGGAGTTTAGTTTTAGTACTCACAACTTCTTTCTTTTGGAAAACGATATTAATGTCCTCTATCGAATTTTGAAGGTCGCGCGTAATTCTCATTATTAAAATATACGTAATCCTGGAATTTCACAGTCATGTCCACATTAACATCAACATTAGAGTTCATTCACCCCATTTGGCACTACCTATTGTGATCACTGGTGATGATATTTACGCGGATTACTCAAATTCTGAGGAACTGGACTCTGCATCTGCTTAATATCAGGCAAAGCAATGTAGTGGCGATATATCTAGATAAGATGTCAATTGCTAGAACCAAACCGAGTACAAACATGTACCACCGCAGGGAATAGAACCCGGGACTTCTGGGTCTGGGACTGGAGGTGAGACCACTAGACCACAGAGGCAGCTAACATATTTACATTTAATTGCAGTAACGATAGTAAAGTTAGTTCAATTCGATTTTAATACTAATTAATGAGAAGTCTTTAGTATTCATGGGCGTGATTAATTTGTGATTGCTAGAAATGAGCTTTCATGCTAATGAACAATGAAATGTTAATAAATTTGTTTTAGTAATATTATTGCAATCGTATCAAAAAGTTATTTTTCCAATTCACGGACTTCATCGTCATTAAATCTTAATATTTATACAGATATCAAGAATTATATATTTATTTCTGTCATGTATGGTGACTTTTATATGTAATTTTTTTTTTTTCATTTACATGACAGTTTTCACTATTAATTTCAATAGTCCACTTTCATTTGAGATTGATGTTGAAGGTTGGACTCTAAGTAAACTCTTTGGTTATGTACATACGTAAACGATGTGGTGATGTTTTCACAGTGTCAGAGCGGAAACATGGATACATGATATCAATCAGTCAAGCGTATGGGCGTCGAAATGTAAATGTTTGATTACATGTGGTCAGTTCGTTTGTGTGTCGGCCCCTTTGTAATGTCCATCGCTTTGGGCAACAAAGCCTGCCTCAAATCAAAAGATTGACATTGTATAACATTGTACGCCGCCTTGTTTGACTTACTCGTAACTTTACAAAGTCCAACAGTTCAGTGAAAAGCAATTTCTTTTCTATTAACGAAACAATTTTTAATTTAACTTGCGACGAGTTATATTTTAATGACAACTTTAAATTTGCTCATATTACGACAAAGTCGAGCGTGAAATTACATTTTTTCATTTCAGCGAATATTTTGTAGCTCACTCTTTTTGTAATTATCGTACTACGCAGCGAGGACCTTCAATAAAATTAACATTCAACGGTTGAAGATTCAATGGGATCTGTGCTGTTTTAATTTTCTGCTTAAATAACTGTGCATTGCATGGAAAACTCATCTTTAATAATGAAAACGTAACAGTTAGATATGCTAGGCACACCTTCGAACGCTAGGTTGGTATTTATTTATTTATTTTATTTATTTATTTATTGGCGTAACCAACAAAGCAATTACACAAAAACTTACTAGAACATACATTGCATCTTACACAAAATGAGTAATGCTTTACTTATAGGTACCACTGTATGAAAATAACATAATTCAATCAAATTCATTCAATTCAATCTCAAGTAACAGAATTTAAAAAATTACTACAATGAAAAATAAGTTAAATTAATTAAAAAATAGGTTGTAACAAAATTTTGTTCTTAAAACTTTTACGTGTTTCCGAGAAAATATCGATATCAGTGGTTTTAAACAGTGCGTTGTATTTGTTTACAATTCTGTTCAACGGCGAGTGATGGCCAAGATTTGTTCATTTGATTGATTGTATGAAGGTATGTCTAGGATATCTACTCTTCGGTGGTCCATCGATCTCGATGATGCAGTCATCATCCCGTCAACACAGTTGTTGTGAAGGTTACGGATGGCATAAATTTAGAAAGAGAGTTAGAGAAGCCTGCCTGTTGTCTTGAGCCCAGCCCTTAGGCTGGTCCAGGCCTCGAACCATACGTGGCTTGTATCCGGGCGTCATTAATTGTGGATCTAGTTACATGCTTCTTTGTGGGACGAAAGACCCAGAAGCGACCACATCGCTGTCATTAATGATTGTGATGGCGTCGGTAAAGTGTGCCGATTAATATGCTGTTTTCCATACGCAGCCTGTTATTTCACTTCAATAGCCGTTTTGGGCAATAGTTTTATCTATTTTCAGCCTCTTTCTCTCACGTCATGAAGCTAACTTCACTGGCTTTCAGGTAGCGTTTTAGAACATTTTTATGGCGCAGGTTTCGTCCGCCTCGAGTTCTTTTGCCTTTGCCAACTGTGTAAGCACCATCTTTGACAATCGCATGTCCGCTAATTAGTTTGCAAACCTAGTTAATAAGTTATAGTTATAGAATATAATAGAACGGGACAGTTTAAAAGTATATACCTATCATTATCATCATCAGCTCATTTTTATGTCCCCACTGCTGAAGCACGAGCCTTCCCTATGGATGGATAGGGAGAACGGGCTATAAACCCCACGCGGGCCCAGTGCGGGTTGGTGATTGTTAACGACTGCTAATACAGCCGGGACCAACGGCTTTACGTGTCTTCCGAAGCACGGAGGAACTCGAGATGATATATTTTTGTTCACCCATCCGATGACCGGCCTTTGCGAAAGTTGCTTAACCTCAGCATTCACAGACCGGGCGCGTTAACCACTACGCCATCGAACTCCTCAAAAGTATATATGTTTATACGTAATAGTACGAATTGAAACTTTTGAAATAACATTTGTTGTCAAACTTTAGGGGGGAAAGTCATAATCTAGTTCATGCGTAAACTAACAAACCGTAGAGTTTGGGACACGATTTGAATCTAACGGTGCGCCATATCAGCCCATCCGTACCTACGGCCCGGCATAATTACGATACCATTTTGATTCGGTTTCCGTCGGTCGCTTCATAACGGCCTTTGTTATTAATTTTATTCAAAGGTCTTTTTGAGGACGTCATACTTAGCCCGAAGAATATTGGGTTTCAATCGATATCTTTAGAGACGCGAGGCAACAAGAGGAAGTGAGGGAATGAAAACAATTCACTGTTCTTTGTGAAAGGACCTTTTGGAGGACGGGGGTCGTGTTTTTTAAATTCTCTTATGTCTTTGAAAGGAAAACTTTGAAGCAAACGGCAGGATTATGATGACCAGTGCCGTAGAAATATGTTGGGTATACCAAACTTTTTAGTTTACACTACTTTATCAAGTTCTATGTATCTACCCCCAACGAATAATGCGCTTTATCTACATTGTTTTTTACTTCCTAAATTATTGTTCTCATGATAAGTGAATTTGTTGTAATTCTCAATGAGAATGAGAATTTAAAAGCTTAATAATATGGCTATTTACGAAAGGGTGTTAGCGTACATCTGTATTTTCGAAGGTCTAACACAGTCATTACAAAATGGGTTGTTTTTTTTATAATTTTCAAGGGAAAACGAAAAAAACATGGCTAGTCATTAAACGCTAATTTTGCGATGGTCTCGCTCGGTCGACTTCAACGAAGTCTGCATAAACGAGTGCTGGTTTCTGAGTGTTTTATAAATATTTTATAACCATCTCCACAGTATTATAAAGGCTGGGAGATCCGTATAGACTTAATTGTACAACATTGATTAATAAATGTTTTTTAAATCTTTTTTTGGGACTTTTATCACACAGTGACAATGCCAGTCCCATCATATCTTATTCCTATACTTAACGTCTAAAGGTATACCATAAAAAAAATATTTGCGCTGGCGCTGAAATACAAAATGATTTGACAAAATGTTGTTTACAAAGCTTATTGTTCTGAGATACATGTAACATGTATCTTAGAACAATAAGCTTTAGTTATTATTCTGAGACATGTATAGACGCCTGCACATCAACTTATCCAGAACTGTGAAATTTCTTCAATAAATCTATATACATTCACAGACCGGGCATGACTTGTCGTGATTGACTGATTCATCATCGCCGAGCCGAAATCGCTGAAGCTAAATAGATGAAATTTAGACTGTAGGTTAATTGATTAACCAGCCACTAGGAAAGATTTTACGGAAATCGTACCCTAAGGGGGTCAAATAGGGGGTGAAAGTTTGTATGAAAGTCTGTCAGTTTTTAAGTAAAATACATGAAAATTGGTATTTGGCTTCATAAAAAGAAATTAAGAATGAAGTGTCTCAGGAATTTTGTATTTTTTCCTGTAATGGAGTATAAGATGGATAAAGGTTTTTTTGAAGAAAACGTTATTTTTAATGTAAGAACTATCTAAGCGTATTATTTAAATCGATATTTAGATTATTTAGTAATAAATGACGTGTTTTAGCATTTTTCGAAAAACATCCCTTAAAAAGGTGAAATAGTGACGGAAAGTTTGTACGAAAATCTGTCATTTTGAAAGTTAAATCTATAAGTTTCGGTATTTGTTCTGGTAAGAAATGATGAAGTGTTTCTGGACTATCCTACCATTACTTACCTTTATTAACACCACCTCGCACAGGCCCTGCCAGAATACCACAGCGCCGCGCCGTTGCGATGTGACTTTCTCACACCGTAGCGGCATATGCTGAGGTAGGGTCCTGATTGGTTCGTCATACTGTTGTCTTTGTAATTTATTTTTTGTTTGTTTTTGTATTTCATGTCTTTTTTTTCTATTTTTAATCATATGTGAGAGTCAATTAATGTTTTTTCTTTCTTTCTTTCTTTCTTTCTCATTAAGTTTGACTTTTATTAAAACAATCACGAGTCGTGTAGCCCACATGAGCAAAGCCGCCAGCAAAAGCTAGTATTGCATAAAGTTCAGAGTCTATGGAGGAACTGTGACAGATTGTGGTAGCATGAGATGTGCAAGCGCGTGTACCTACAATAAACAATATAAAGTTAGTTTTTTCAAAAAATTACTAATAATGAAAACTGTGGGCGATGCAGGAAAAGAAATGCCTTTTTTGTAATATATAAATAATAAACACAACACTAACAACACTTACACCAATTATCTAGCCCAAGAGAAGCTTCGTTATGAAACTCGTTAAATGGTTACTAGACAACGGATAAACATACTTAATAGTAGTTTATGCAACTGTCATATAATGAAGGGTATTAAAACACGAGTGTGAGTTTATGAAACGAGCGCAGCGAGTTTCATAATAGTAACGAGTGTTTTAATACCCGTGTTATATGCAGTTGCATACACTACTTTATCTTCACTAATGCAATTAGTCAAACAACAAGAGTAAAAGCTGACAATAGTTTATTTATAATAATTGTTCAAATTTTGGATGGTACAATTTTGAAAGTTAATGTTAATTATTGATCCAGCAGCTGTAGCGGTCGCGGGGCAAGCAGTAGAGCTCGTAGACGGAGTTGGAATATTTATAATTACTTCATTCGTCTTGTTTTCTATACTGTTCAAGATCGTATATGAGACTTGAATTTTATTCATTAAAGACTCATCAATGTAGCTTTCAGCCACAGTAGAAGACTTCCACCCCCCGTGTCGTTCAGTGCGGTCAAATCGCCACCGCTATCTATGAGAAGGGTCGCCGAGGTGCGCCGGAAGCAATGCCCCGTGTACAACGCTGGGTTAGGCAGATTCAAAAAACTTGCGATAGTTTTTCCCAGAGCACCAAATTTATTAATACCAGTTCTTTGATCGACGCACTTCCCCGATCTATAGCTCAAGAAAAAGGCAGGGTTTCGACAGGGGGTGGGTCGAAGTTCCATGTATTTTTTACATACGGCATAGCAGTTGCCCGTCACAACGAAAGAACAATCTATTTTCGTTTTTGTTTTCGAAACTTTCACCATGATTGTACTGTCGTCTATGTTAGAGACTTCATCGAACTGGATGTTGTATAGCTCTTGCCTTCGGCATGCCCCCATTATGCCGAAGATTAGTGCAACCTGTAACAATAAACGATATAATAAGCTTGAGGTACATAGCCAAGGCAAAAACTATGATTTATGAAGTAGTAAAGTGTAGGTACCTACTACCTAATTTATACACAAAGCGCTTAAACGGAGTGTCTAGATAACTTGCGTGTGTAGTACGTAAGTACTAGGTAGATTAAATAACAGAACTAAAATACACTTACCTTTTCAAAAAGATACAAAATATCTGGTGAATCTTTCAGGAACATCTTTATTTGACCTGATGTAAACGTCAAGGACTTTTTTTCCTTGTGTCCTTCTGAACTGCGTTTCAGGAACGAATGACTTTTGAATACTTCGTGATATCAATATTGTTGTAGATACTCAGTGTGGACTTGAGCATAGAATATTTAGCCCACATAGAAGATGGCTTGAGTTTGTCGGAGAGGTCTTTGAGATACACAAAAATGACATTTTCAGAAAATGATGTAGTTTTCTTTTCGATATTCCATGCCAAAAAGTTATTATATTCTTTTTCATATAATTTTCTAGATTTTTTGGCAAAAGATTGTGAGTTACTTTTGTTGCCAATTCTAGAATATCCGGAGGCGTACAAATATCATCGTCGCTGTCCATTTTTAACTTTTAATTTGTATTTTAAAAACAAAACACATTGCAAAACATTAAATTCACGCGTACGTGTATTGTCACAGAGAACTTGCCGCCATTAAAATCTAACCAATGAGAGCGCAGCTGCGCGCGCAGGGCCAATCAGGAGCGAGCGCGCGCTGTTCTTTTAAGCACAAGATCTTACCAAAGAGTTTTGTGTATGTAAGTTTAGTAGTTTCGACGAAGTTTTCACGTATAACCCAACTGTTTTCAAAAGCCAGCCTAATATCAAAATTTTATACAACTTGTATGAGGATTTTGACATAAGGCTCGCCAGGTTAATTGGTCGCGTTTTATTGATGTTATAATGAGATTTTACGATATCGATGTGGATATTATACCATCATGTGAAATTGCTTAAATTGAGTGTTTTGTTGTCTGCGCTATAACAGTAGTAATTATAAGTCAAGTATTGGAAACATAAGTAGAATGTTACAACATTAGTGTAGATAAAATACTTAAATACATACTTATTATACATAGAAAACACCCAGACCGGAGACAATTTAGAAAAACAATAATTTCTAAATTGACCCGACCGGGGAATGAACCCGGGACCTCAGAGATGGCGACACCATGAAAACCGGTGTACAAACCAATCGACCAAGGAGGTCGTCAAAATTATGTAGGTATAATACTCGTAGAAGGTGTTGTAATATAAGAAAATTATAGATTTTTTTAAAGGTGAACAAAAGAGAAACTATAGTTACTAATACTAATTTGATTGGCGGTAAGTAAGTATGTTGTCGGTTACAAAAATATTTCTTATGTTACTGTAAGAAATAAGAGATATGTGATCATAGTATAAGGTAGAAAGAGACTAAGATACCTACTGCCAAATTGATTATTTGTATAATATTTCTATTATTTGGAATTTTCGTCTAAGAACTCCACAGTACGCTAAAATACCGTCTGGGGGGCACTTGCCCCTGTGCCCCCCCCACCCCTCCCTAAATCCGCCCTTGGTCACAGCCCTAGTTGGTTACTAAATAACCTCTGTATACTAACATTTATGATCACTGTTGTTTGTTATGTGCGCCTGACGCGCATCACTTCACTAATATAAATTTTTCATTAACCATTGCATGACAAATTAAAGTTATTAATTATGTCTTAATAACAACACATACAAGTTCTAGAAGCGACACACTTTGGATCTTTTCATTTTGACCACACCTTTTTGTTACAAGTTGTATATAGTTAATACATAAAATTTTAATAGACTGTGAGGTAAGTAACTTCACTGTGTCGTAATACCGCTGATTTGTAGCGTAAGTCACAAACTACTAGAAAAATTCAACAAGTCTTCTGGGGCCTCGGTAGCTCAGCGGTCAGAGCATTGGACCGGTTATCCAAAGGTCGTGGGTTCGATTCCCACTCGAGCTTCCTGAGGCTGGTTGATTTTTTCGAGTAAAATTTTATCTTGTATTTGTATAATTTTCTTGCCGAAAGGTTCAAAAATAATGATCACATAAAATCGAAATTTTGTCAACGCAAACATAGTATGAATAAAAGTTTAAACATTAAAACATTCGTATTGAGGTTCTATAAGGTTGTGTGTGCTCTGATGCAGAGGTGATTTTATTGGTCTCCACAGAGCGTAAGCCTGTGTAAGGAACGCAAAGAAACTTCGGCCGACCCAAAAGTTTTGTCATGTAACAATGTAATTAGCCCTCAGGAGTTTGGGCCCCCAACTTGTAACAAATTCTTTATCTCGCCTCAACGTTTTCACTTACTAAAATTAAAACTGTCACTTAATGAGCGATCGTTAAAAATTGGGGCACATCTATATCTATATCTATACTACTATATAAATCTGTAGGCTCTGTGTGTACTTGCAATTTTTCTGTCTATACTACTACCTATATAAATCTGTAGACTCTGTGTGTACTTGCAATTTTTCTGACAAATTTTGGGATAAATATTCATTTTATGACTTGAAATATTCATTATTGACTGACACCAATTCCACGATTTTTGAAATTTTTGTCTGTCTCAAGTCAAGAACGGCTGGCCGATCTTGATGAAAATTTGTGTTGGATACAATTTAAATTTCGCGCCTTCTACACTTAGTTAATTCTCTTAGACTCCATGTTTTTTCTCTACTCTGTGGATATCACATAAGCGTGTCATGTTGCATTTAGATTATTATTAAAGTTTTGATAATTATCACTCGCAAACAATAGTTGTTTTCATTTATTTTAACAGGTTATGGGCCCAGTTAGCCCAATTAATAAAAACAGTGCAAAAAGTTAGTAAAAATCGTGTAAAATCAGTGACATAACCTCTAAACAAAACGTGCTATTTTTGACGAACAAATTCTTGCTGTGTCTTAAAACTACAAATAAAATCATGTCAACAAGTAACCCACTGGCATTAATTGAAAAGTGAACCGGCCGTGATAACTATGCCACTTGGCGTTTTGCTGTTAAAAGTTATCTACAGCATGAAGAATTGTGGGACTGTGTAGACAATACGGAGCCGTACACAGTGGATACAAAGCGTGATACAAAAGCAAAAACAAAGATAATATCCTATAAATTATGTCCATATACATGAAGCAAGCACTGCAAAGGAGGTATGGAAAAATTTGTCCCGTACCTTTGACGACTCCGGGCTAACACGTCGAGTCGGATTACTGCGTGATCTCTGCAACACCACGCTAACTGGATGTCTAAATGTCGAGGAATATGTCAGCAATATAATGACAACAGCACATAAACTGCGAAACATTGGTTTTCATGTAGATGATGAGTGGCTTGGTACACTTCTGCTCTCCGGTCTACCTTCAGGTAAAACTTCAGTTTACAAACCCATGATTATAGCTATTGAAAGTTCTGGCATGAAGATCACTTCAGATTCAGTGAAATCAAAAATTCTACAAGATGTCAAACTCACTGAAAATTATACATCGGCTTTTGCTACAAATCAGAAATTTCATAACAAAAATAAAAGTTTTACTAAAGGCCCCCGCTGCTACACATGCAACAAATACGGTCATAAAAGTCCAGAGTGTAAATCTAAACCTAAAAAGAATCAGAAGACAAATTATTCAGATAAGCAAAACAGTTCTCACTATGCTGCCGTGTTTATTGCTCCTTCAGACTACACCGATGACTGGTATATTGATTCCGGTGCTTCTGTACACATGACCAAACACATTAAATTGCTGCGAGAAGTAACAACTTCAGCAATAAAAAGCATCAAAGTTGCAAATAGTAAAACACTACCTGTCGAATGTTCCGGACAATTGAGCTTATGTGTTTATACAGATAATGACCAAGAAAATGAAATTATGTTTAAAAATGTATTATATGTGCCTGGGATAGCTGCAAACCTGCTGTCCGTAAGTCAGATCATTCAAAGTGGTGGAAAAGTAAAGTTTTATAAAAATGGCTGTGTTATCATTAACAGTAAAAATATAATAGTAGCAACAGCAAGCTTAATAAACAATATGTACCGGCTTAATATGTCTGGTGGTTATGCATGCATATCTGATGTTATTGAGGAAGACACTTACTTGTGGCACCAACGAATGGGTCATCTGAATCTTCAAAGCTTGAAGAAAATGACTGAAAATACAGCTGATTTAAATATAAGAGAAGTAAAAGAAAATGTCAAGTGTATAACGTGTCAGAAAGGAAAACAAACACGTCTCCCATTTAAAAGTCAAGGCCCACAGAGCAAAGGCTTACTGGAATTAATCCATTCAGACGTCTGCGGACCAATGGAGACACAATCATTAGGTGGAGCCAAATATTTTTTGACATTCCTAGATGACTACTCTAAAAAGATATTTGTGTATACTCTACATAAGAAAACAGAAGTATTGGAAAAATTCAGAGAATTCAAAAATCAAGTTGAAAATCAGTTAAATTGTTCTATTAAAGTTCTCAGAACTGACAATGGACTTGAATATGTGAATCAAAATTTTTCAAATTTTTTTAAGGGTGCTGGAATTATACATCAAACTTCCACATCATATACTCCACAACAGAATGGAACAGCTGAAAGAATGAACAGAACATTAGTCGAACGAGCAAGATGTATGCTGTTAAATGCCAACTTATCTAAGAACTATTGGGCTGAAGCAATTCATACAGCTGCATATATTGTGAACCGGTCTCCAACAAAATTTCTTTCATATAAGACACCAGAAGAGTTATGGTCTGGCCAGAAACCCAAAGTCTGTCATATGCGAACATTTGGATGTGAAGCTATGGTTCATCTGCCAAAAGAAAAAAGGAAGAAGTGGGACTCAAAATCACAAAAAACTATTTTCATTGGGTACTGTGAAAATACAAAAGGATATCGATTCATAGTACCTAACACCAGAAAAGCCATAAAAAGTAGAGATGCAATTTTTCTCGAGTCCACAATAAAAAGAGATTATGTTCCTATTGAATCAACTTTAGATGAATTTAATAATAAAAATAAAGAAAATGAAGAAGAAACTAAAGACATTTCAACTGATGACTCTTTCAACTCTGTGTTGGAAGATAAATCACAATCAGATAACGAGTACTTACCCGATGAAAGTATAGAATATTTACCTGAAAGAAATATAACGTTAAGACCAAGAAAACAAAATATAAATAATAAAATAACAGAAGAAAGTACTTACCTGTGTTGCGATGATGCATCATTACAAAACGATGTTCCTGAAAACTATGAAATAGCATTAAAATCAGCTAATGCAGAACAATGGAGAAAATCAATAAAGGAAGAACTTGATGCTCATGACAAAAATAATACATGGAAATTAATAAATAAACCTCCTAACATCAAGTTAATTGGATGCAAGTGGGTGTTTCGAATCAAGGAAGAAGCAAGTGGTCCGCGCTGTAAGTCCCGCCTTTGTGCGAAAGGATACGCACAAACCAAAGGTATTGATTATCAGGAAACATTTGCTCCATCAGTCAGATATGATTCCATCCGTCTATTATTATCAGAAGCTGCTCAACACAATCTTGAGATTGTTCAACTAGATATTAAAACTGCTTTTCTCTATGGAGAACTTGAGGAAGACATATACATGACTGTCCCTGAAGGAATAGTTTGTAAACCAAATCAGGTATGTAAACTTAATAAGACTTTATATGGATTAAAACAAGCTCCAAGATGATGGAACTCAAAATTTGATACAGTTTTAAAGAAATTTGGACTCATAAATAGTAAGGCTGATCAATGTGTATATGTAGGCACAATTAACGGAACAAAATGTTACCTGTGCTTGTATGTTGACGATGGATTAATTTTCTCAAAAGATAGATCTGCATTGGATGAAATAATTAATGACTTGCAGTCGATATTTGAAGTGAAAACCTGTTCTCTTAAAAATTTTGTTGGTATGGAGATAGATAAATGTGACAGATACATTTTTATACATCAGTCAAATTATATTGATAAATTGTGTAGTGTTCCAGCTGACCCCCATACAAAATTGGAAAAGGGAGATACGGAGTCTGACAAGAATATTCCCTACCGTGAAGCAGTTGCCGACCAGAAATTACATACGCCGTGAGCCTGGTGAGTCGATTTTTAAACTGTTACAATGAATCTCACTGGAATGCTGTAAAGAAAATTTTTAAATACTTAAAAGAAACTAAAGATTATGGTCTGTGTTATTCACCAACATTTGAGCCCAATACAATAATAGGCTACAGTGATGCAGATTACGCTAATGACGCCGATACAAGACGTTCAGTCACTGGATATGTTTTTATTAAGAATGGAGCAGCAGTGACTTGGTCTAGTCAAAAACAGCAAACAGTAGCCCTATCAACCACTGAGGCTGAGTTCATGGCCTGTGCTGCCACTAAAGAGGCAATTTGGGTCAAACAGTTGTTGAGTGATATCGGTGAATTTAACCAAACATCAGTGTGCTTGAATTTAGACAACCAGAGTGCAATAAGTGTAATTAAGAACTTTAACTTTCACAAACGATGCAAACACATAGACATAAAATTTCATTTTATTAAAGAAAAATATTATGCAAAAATTATAGATTTGAACTATGTGTGTACTGATTAGCAATGTGCAGATATTTTTACCAAACCCTTGTGTAAAGTTAAATTTAACCTTTTAAGAGATAAAACTGGAATAAAACAATGTTGTGTTCTTACAAATATTCAATAAATTTTTGTTTATACTTACTTACCACATGTATAATAGCTAACTTATATGTATTATAGAAGGCTTTAATTTAGCAGGAGTGTTGGATACAATTTAAATTTCGCGCCTTCTACACTTAGTTCATTCTCTTAGACTCCATGTTTTTTCTCTACTCTGTGGATATCACATAAGCGTGTCATGTTGCATTTAGATTATTATTAAAGTTTTGATAATTATCACTCGCAAACAATAGTTGTTTTCATTTATTTTAACAATTTGTATGTAGTAAAAACATGCGATTGTGCAAATGATAGGCTATATATGATGTTGGTAAATCTAATATTTTTTTTGATTAGCATTCATTGATCCATTATATTCGCACAGCGAAGCGGGCGGGTAACGGCTAGTAATTTATATATCTAGTAGCTTTTCTTTGTTTACCAAGATTCGTGTTTGCTTGGAAAATTTATTTCCCACTTAACCCTATTCTTGGTGTAGTGGATTATTTGAGAACACTTAACTTACAATATTTCGAGTAGTGAAAAAAGAACACATTTCAAACAAAAAATATATATAACTCCACAAAAAAAAAACTCTGCCAAGTATGGGTATAAAGTATGTGTTACGGTTCAAAAACAAGTGTTGAAAAAATTGCCATGAGCGGGATTCGAACCCGCACCCCATGACATGCTGGGTCAGATGCACTACCAACTGCTATGTGTAACGAATCGGAATAAAGAGACACCTGTTTCTATAAATCATCATCATCATCAACATCATCAGCACACACTACTCCTCTGTTGGACATAGGCCAAATAAATGCTGTTTCTTTAAATCACAATTAAATTATAAAGCTAGCAAATACAGATTAAATGTCATACAGATTGACGTAGAAAGAAGTAACCATTCTTCTTCATAACTATTACCACAGGTAACACCTAGTTACTAATAGCATAGAATAAAGAATAATTGTGTCACATATCTTTATTCTGTGCTAACAGTATGCTTTGTCACTTTTTGTTTATATTCTTGTAACAGTAACAAATATATCACATTGAAAAACTTTTGTTTCGGAAAGTTATTTAGAATGACAGGGCATAACTGCCATGGTAACTAGTACTATATCCATTATTCTTTTGCAGAAACTTTTAAAATCAAAGATAATAATTCATGCAACGTTATAACTCAAAACTGACCTATGTATAGGATGATTGACTATTAAAATATTTTAAGTAATTTGAGTAGCTTCTAAATATTTATTATCAAATGTATTCGCATAAAGATAGGTATAAAAAGCGGGATTATTTAGACCCGAAGTTTGTTGATTAATCGATTGAGGTTTTGACCAAATTAATTACTCTTAAATTACAACGATGACCACCTGATTCTGCGAGTGAAGGAGCTTAAGTCTATCATTTATGATATTATCCTACGTCATACACTATTATGTAACATTATAACATTTTATATACATTGAAATGAAACAACTTTTACTTGCGTTTATTTTATACAATTAGTTTTATTTAATGTTTATCCTGACGTTTCGTAGCAATTGCATAGTCCGTGGTCGTAAGCTCTTTCTGCGTAAAACGGAATGCACGTGATTAAATTAAAATGAGGGTATACAAGCTACTAACTAATTATGAGACGACCAACACCTCAGTCTCCCTGTGGCATAAAATGAACGCGGGTAGTTCCGTAAAAGTTGTTTCATTTCAATGTGTAGTGTTCGCGTAAACTTCAGAAAACAATATTTAATAAACAACAAAGTTTTATGTAAAATAATTGTTCAATTATTTTAACTGCAATATGCAGTGTCCATTTTTATTTTAACAATATGTATACCTACTGACATAATTACGTTTTTTTACAAGCTTTTATTTAGCTTGCCCTGTAACAAATTTGTTTGGGTTAAATCTAGTAATTAAAGTTTGACTGCCTTCCTGTTGACGGATTGAGCTGAAACTTTGCATGCATGTGTAAATCGGATGACAATGCAAAATTATTATGACATGGAGCTGATCTGATGATGGAACCGGAAGGTGGCCATAGGAACTCGGTAGTTAAACGACACAGCTCCATCGAGTTTGGACTCGTTTGATCCGTCTTGACGAGTACTTTGATGCTAGATGGTAACCAGCTTTTCGAGCTCATACCACCATTGCCCTTTTACCACCGAACCTCCAGACGTACTGCAGGATATCATCACCACCTAGTAGAAGTTCCACTATGTCGCACTAAGCGCGTCATGTCATCATTTTTACTGCGCACTGGCAAGGAGTGGAGTTCTCTGCAATCGTCTGTGTTCCCAAAAACTTATAACCTGAATGCCTTCAAGGCGAGAGTTAATAGACATCTTCTGGGGTAGCTCGCTCCACCGTAGACCTCATCTACGCTTACCAACAGGCGAGATCGAGGTCAAGAGCTGTCTTATAAGGCATAAAAAAACAGGGTCTGATATGATGACGTATGATTCGTCTTGACGAGTACTTTGGTGCTAGATGGTAAACCAGGGTCTGATGATGGAGCTGGAAGATGGCCATAGAAACTCGGGAAAATAAGTTCGTTCGTTCGTTCTGTTTGTTATGAATGTAGATTCTGTCTTTGATTAGATGGATTAGATGGATGACCCAATGCCAAGGTGAGCACGTGCCGAGGGTTAAATTGTATGAGGGTGTATGACATGTCATTCAAAAATACTAAAAAGTTAAAAAAATAGTTTTTAAAAACAAGCTTTTATTACTTGTTAATAAAAAAAGTCCTAAGAAGTTAAAAATCTTTGCGTTTATATCACAGACCCAATTTTTTTATAAATAAAAGCGTGTTACATTGTGATTGCAAAAGAAAAATAATGAAGGTGTAAGTAATATGCTAAATGTTCTTTAGTGTTCCATCAAAATGTAACACGCTATTATTTATAAAAAAGGGGCCTGGGATAAAAACGCAAAGATTTTTAAATTAAATTATTTTTAACTTTTTAGTTCCTTTTTGTAAATAAAGACACAGATCTAAGTTAAAAACTGCTATTATGCCAGTTCATGTTTGTTTCATAAACAAACACGAACTTTATTGTCAACCGCAACATTCAACATTCTTTCTCACTCCATTCATTCGCTTACGTAAGATTTAATATTTAACCTGTTAGCAAGATAAATGACAGTTTAATTTAGGAAAATTAATTTCCCTCTGTACCCACAGAGGCGGACAGGTAATGTGTAACCTGCGAACAAATTTCCAAAGTAATTCCCGGGGCAAAAAAGCTTGGCCCCAAAGAACGGTCATTTAGTATTGATAGCTATGTGTACGCAAGGAAACTTTGAAACTTCTTAATATTTGATGGTAATTAAAGTTTGCTACATACACTGAAGGGAATCTCGCTTAAGATTAATCCTTTGGAGTTAGTGGAGCTCTCGCGCCCAAGTTGCTAAGGTTGTTAGCAGTAGTGGCCTCGACGCATGTTTATTTCAGAGATTGCGAGGGTGTAACTTGAGACTGTTTGCTGGTTTTGAGGGCGCGCGCAAACACCGCCTCTCGCGTATACACTACAACTTAACGAGCCAACTCCGGTTCATCGGGGAGCGCGTGTTTTCAGTAGGGGCTGCTGTTAAAATTGTGTCAATAAAACTTTGGGGAGCGCGAGAAATTTCATAATATTTATCTTTAATACTTACGTGTGCGGCAGAAAGAAAAGTTTCAACAATAAGCGGTCGGCGAAGTTTGTTATCGCGCGCGGGCGGGCGGGCGACTCGCTACAATCGCGACTCGCTTGAATACACACGACGCCCGCTGTCTGACGGATATCGGGCACGGTTTAAACTGCACACTTGCCTTTCAAAGCGGAAAGTTTGCGTCCAACTAAATGCATACGGGCATACGGCCCGTTTGTGCGCTCTGCCGCGCTTTACATTTGTCAAGTTACAAACTTTATGGCGCACATACTACCTGCGCCGCCGTCGGCAAGACATTTATTTTTAGAGCGTCCGCGAGTGTGTGTTGTTGCAATTAGTTCTCTTGTTACAAAAATGTTTTATTTGTCATGCAATTAAATAGTACCAATAAGTATAACAATGGTGATTTTTAACATGTCCAATGTCATGTATCTCCCTTCTACTAAATCGTATTTTAACATATTTGAAATAGATATTTCTAAACATAACTGTACAGATTTTACAGAAAAAGCATATTACAATCTCAACTGATACCACGAAAAGTTTTTCAACAATAATATTTGACCTTCTTCACTGGCGTATTTTAACGTATTTTAAATAGATAACACATACACACAGAAAAGGCAAAATATAACAACCTCAAAAGTCTCGTAACAAAAGTTTCCAAATAATAATAATATAATAATAATATTTGCGTTGAACCCCATTCTGCATAATTCGATTCGCGCCGCCTTCAATCTCAGTTGCGGCTAGTACCTCAGAGCATATTAAAGCTCTAAGGCTTGTACGGGCGACACTGAAAGTTTTTAGAACTGGCCACTTGTAAACGATATAAAAAAAAATAAGTTCAAATTATGAAAATGGGACTCTTTGCCAATATTATTGTGTATGTATTTCATCACAGACCTATATATTTCATTCATTTGTCATTTGTTTTACGACTTGGCGGCAAAATGAAAATTGTCTGTGTTCCGTCAGCATGAATTTAACGCGAGAAAATTTTCGTGCAATGATTTTATATAACTTTCGATGTCATTTAAGTCAACAAAAAAGTTATAATAGACTTCGATTGGCCTTTTACGATAAAGCCCCATCTCGTGCCTCTGTTTATAATTGGTTTAATGAGTTTAAACATGGTCGCACTAATCTCACCGATGATCTGCGTGAGGGACGGCCTTTTACGGCGACGACTGAATATAACATCAGTGTTGTGCGGCGTATGATAGAGACTGACAAAAGAGTGACCTATCATCAGATTCGGACAAGCTTAGGCATCGGTATGAGTCAAGTGCACAAAATCCTCCATGAGCATTTAGCGGTCAGGAAGTCCGGTGGAAACCTCATAATTTGACAGAGGCCAAAAAACTCCGTCCGTCGTGTTGATTGGTGCCGTGAAATAGTTCAAAGGTTTAACGGAGGTGACTCAAATGCTGTATTTGACATGCTTACAGGTGACGAAAGCTGGATTTACTGTTATGATCTTGAAACTAAAAGACAGTCTGCTGAGTGGGTGTTTCCTTCCGAGGAGTTGCCAGCTAAAGTGAAGAGAGGTCAAAGCGTAGGAAAAAAGATGCTAGCATCGTTCTTTGGAAGGACAGGTCATAAAACAATTGTTTTAGAGGATCGAAAAACAGTTACTGCAGAGTGGTACACTAACAATTGTTTGCCACTTGTCTTGGAAAAACCTTGCGAACCTTCCTCGCACCTTGCGATATTTATTTATTCCTGAAAATAAAAGAAAAACTTCGAGGAAAACGTTTTATGGATGCCGAGGAAACATTGGCTGCATTTCAAAAGGCCGTCGAAGAGACCCCTAAGGACGAGTAAGCAAAGTGCTTTTCTCAGTGGTTCCATCGGATGCAGCGATGTATTGATGTGAATGGACACTATTTGGAAAAGATGTAATAAAACTAATAACTTGCTAGTTTTTCAGTATTCGATTATCTAAGAACTTTCAGTGTCGCCTTCGTACGTATACCTGTGGACTCTACGAGTATACGCGAGTATGTCAGCACATTGGCCGAGATGGATGACTTTCTAATGAATCGGCAGCAAAAGTAGTTAGCGTAATGGATAACGCGGACCACCACCGGCCGTCGGGTACGCTCCGTGTAACACAAAATAAGGAGACTGCAGTAAGTAAGCTTAATACATACAGCGTTCAAGAAACGCACATTACGGACAAAGAACGGTTAGAGTCTGACTAATGAAAGGTGGCACTAGAAAAGAGCGGCAATTTCAATTTTTTTTTAGGTGTAAACATTGAATTTCGTGAAAAAACCAACTTGATACTTTTAATTTTTTTACAGAAACAATGTAAACAATTGTAAGTTGTGTTTTAGTATGTAAGCTATTGTTGACAGATATACAGCCCGTTTGACAGACAGATTTTCTTCAAGCCATTTTAACATAACAACATAAATAAAAATAAAGTACCAAACCTTGTTGATCCAAACACAAAAACTAACCTGTAATCGTGGTAATTTCATTTAATTGTTATATTTTCAACTCACAATTCGAGTTTAAATCGCTCTTCACATCTCCGTATTCATTTATCATAGTGAAAAGCAGATTTCTTGTGGTACTTTTAATTGGTGTCGCCATTATTTTTTGCAATTTATTGAAAAACGTAATGCACCAGACTCGTAATTACGTAACTTCAAAGTGAGTTTTAATGTTGTCATACTTAAACTTAAAAAAATAGCGAGTGGCTCGATGCATTATACTAACTCTACAATCAAATCTAATCAAATCAAATATAATATGTCGGAGACTTGGCGCTAGCATCGCTTAGAAACGACAAGTATAGTCTATACTTGAGTGTGGTCTGTGCAGCCTATACTCTATGGTACGCGATACGTCAACGTCAGTTGGCGCGACAACGGACAGTACACATTTGAACGGGAGCGGTTGGAAAGTACGCACGCGCAGAACTCACTTAGTTTCTAAAATCCATTTGCATCGGGCAACTGTTTCTAAGTTATTTCATTGTGATGTTAAAATAACATTAAAGTGACTGTAAGGAATACGACTGCGTTTTTACTTTGAAGATCCAAGATGAACAGTGTTATCGACGAATCCGAGTTTGCTCAACCGTACCTACCTACAAACCTCGCCGCCGACATATATTTATAGCGAAGTATGATGGATTAAGGGCGAAAAAGAACATACGCAATTAGGATTATATAAGGTTTTTAATTCGAGACACGGCGGGCGATACAGCGGTACAACAGAGCAGAGAGCACAGAGTAGTAACAGTTACATGACATTGACAATGACGTCTGTCTTTGACATTTTGTTTCTTTATTCGTTTACAAAACCAACAAAGTATAGGTAGTAGTTGGTTTTACACATAGTGCTTATAATTTAGTTCAGCTATATTCTGTCTTACTGACATGCAACATTCAGTATAAAAAAGGAAACATCAATAATAAAGAATAATTACATTAAAAAAAAAGAATATTAAACGAAAATATGTCAATTTGAAAATACATCAAAATACACAATGTCACAACACTATTATCATAATTTATCCTTCAGATATAAGTCAACGTTATAGTACGCCTTTTCTACTAGTAGTTTAATTCTCGCTTTAAAAATTCCGATGTTCGAAACTCCTTCTAAACTTTCTGGTTTACAAATAAAGATGATAATATTCTTTCTCCAAACTTATTCAGTGAACAAATATATCTACATTACCAAAGGTATTATTATACATTTCAACAATACGGCGTAACAGTGAGCGTTTGTCTACGTTGGCACGTCTGCCTTATATTAATGGATTTTGGTGCGGTATAACACAATCATTTGATAACTGGACACAATTCAGCCTATTATGAACTATGCTGTTATTACAACAGCATTGTTCTTTGAACAGCTCGAAACCACAATCGAAATAGGCTTAGCCAAAGTAACATTAAGAAAACGATAGCGAAGTTCGAGAAGAATAAAATGTATGGGATTGACATAAGCCGCGCTAAATCACGTGGTCAATCTTATGTCAATCCCATACATTTTATTCTTTTCGAACTTCGCTATCGTTTTCTTAATGTTACTTTGGCTACCGCCACAGTTCGAGCGCAGCAGTTGCGAGAATCCGTTGCCGTTAGTTGGATTGTCTATGTGTGTGTTGCCCGAGCGCGATTGTAAAAAGCTTACTTGCTGCAGTCCTTATTTTGAAGTAGTAACGTGTGGTGACGTCGGGACGCCCTTGCGTCACATAACTGGCGTAGGTAAAACTTTGTCGCCGATTTGTCACGTTTGGGATTTACCGACTAGTTTCTGTTCGTCTGTCGAGTTCCGGCCAACACGCTTAGTATAATGAATTTCGGTCACGGTTCTATCACACATACATTTTTGGTATTAAATTTCGTGTTGTGATGGATTCCGGCGAGCTTTACAATGCTTTACTATGCTTTACGAAGTTTATTTGAAAACATTCGCTTAGCTAACTACATATGAGTGAATAAATATGTCAATAATTGAAATTTGTGTATGTAGGCTTTCGATAGACAGAGTTTGAATGAATTTTTTAGATGTCATGTTTGTTCAGTTGTTTCAGTTTTAGGAGAGAAATATAGAAAATGTTTTTAAAAGTAAAAGGTAATTCAGGAATTGTGTGGCAAACAATACACCAATTGTATGACAGATACACTGTTAGGAAGCATCCGCGAAGAGACATACCCAGTTGAGTCAAAATACCGCAACATCTTACTCGTATATAAGTATTTCAACGAATTTTTAGCGGAAAAGTGAATAGTCATGTCCCACTTCTTTATTGAAACTCAAGAGAATCGTGAATCATTTATCAATCTTCATCTATAAACTATAACTGTAATAAATATTATGTATACTGGGTGCAATAGCATAAGCAAGTTTGTCGCGTATATATTTTAATATGGAATAAATGGTGAAAATTCTTTCCACGTGTGGGATTTGAACCCGCACCTGTTAACCCTACAATCGTGTTTGAATTCATCATCAAAAAATATTTACTAACATACAGGGTCTAACAAATTAAATAAGCGAACGTTTAAGGGCGGTATCTATACATCATTCTGAATACAATGCACACAATTGAAAAACCATTGTATGACATTCATATACACACGGCTATCTTTGTGTGCGTGTAGTTCAGCTGTACGGGTTTGGAAAGGGTGTATTTTTTTGGTGAATTATGATAATGTTTTGTTGATTATCTCGGTAACGAGTCTGTAATTTTGGACCAGGTGAGCATGCTCAGTGTGATATATAGATGCTCCCCTTAAACGTTCGCTTATTGATATTGTTAGACCCTATATATGTTTTTTCATACAATTTAACTAACAACAATACAAACACAAAAATCCATCAAAAGTAATGCTCAAAACATCAGCAGGAGCGGATTGCCTCATACAAAAATAAGGGAATAAGTATTGCCACCTCACGAGAGTTAGTTTACCCCTTCCGCGTCATCCTAAGACCGTGTATTATTCAGAGCAGTTGATAGCAGCGGCGTCAGGGCCGGATTAGCCGCGTCGTTTGCCTGCACCTGCGGGCACAGAGACGAATTTGGGCGGCCGACGCGAGCGACACCTGTCTCACAACAGATAATACGATGCTCATTCGCCGGTGAAATATGAAAGTCTTTGTGGGGATTATCCAGAGACGACGTGTTGTGACTCGCTGCGAAACTTAGAACTTGGGCTCGTGACGTCATGACAATCAGTCCGCCCGGACAAGGGATTTGATGGTTTGTGTTGTGAACAGCAAATTGAGTGTTATCGATTAATAATAATGGAGGAAGTTAGATACAATTGAAACACTAATGAGGTAAGAAGACACTTCAAATTATTATTTACCAGTTTTTAATTCCTGTACGTTAAATAAACGAAATATAATGTAGCACATCTACTAGATACTAAACTACTACTACTACTTTTAGTTCCTTTGTCGTAATTATCCGTAATAAATACATTACTTGTGTATTAAGATAGTTTAAACAATTCGTTTGTCAAAAAATTATTAACGACGTTTTATTATTGATTAAATTTTTCTTCTATTACTTAATATTAAATCGGTATATTACGTGTAAGTGATTGTATTTCACGGCTAAATTAATAGCTGGCTACGTGAGAAGAAAATAAATTACACTGACAATAATCGTTCGGCTCCGTAAATTGACCAAAAATAGAAAATCCTTGGCTGGCGTACTGCCATTAGCTGGGATTTAAGTTTAAAGAATACTTTGCAATAAAAGATAATGAGAGATATTCTTCGGAATTGGCGCTAGACTTCGTAAATCCACATTTCATGAGATTGTATTTTTGAAATGGTTTTCTCTTTATAATAACTTGCAGATAGTCGTAATGCAATGTCTAAAGAACCTTTTCTTCGAAGCAGTCATGATAACAATACACACAGTACACGTATACATATGCTTGTATCGTTCTGATAGTTGCTCTTTCTGTAATTCAAAATTCAAAATTCAAAATTCAAAATCATTTATTCAGTTTAGGCTACAAATAGCTCTTATGAACGTCATTATGCCATCGGTTCGTAAGTCTACTCTGGGCGGGAGATCTTGTACTGAGAAGAACCGGCAAGAAACTCAGCAAGTGTCCAGCTCTTTTCTCCCTTACAGCGTCAAAAATATTGGAAAATGCCCTATCATAATAGGACACTTTCCATCACAAATAAAAACACAAAATATAAAGGACAATCACACATATTAAAAAAAAACAAAAGAGAAAATATAATAATATCTACAATTGCAAAACATCAGTTACCAGTTATAAATTTTCTCAATGTCATACAGCACTAATAAAGGTCAAAAATTGTCTAAGAAAGAAAAAAAACAAAATTAAACTATAGTTAATAATAATAAAAATAATAGTATGCAAGAGCAGACCAGCCTCCACAGGCGGCACCCGTTCACGAGTATGACATATGAATCAGCCATCGCTTCACTCAACCATATCTTAGGGAATGTAACGTCCCGACGCACATGCCACCACCGCAGAGACAGTAAAGAGAGCATGCCACACTCAAGCTACTCTAAATAAAAACTTATGAAAAGTTTAACGTACGTAACATAAATATTATTTGTAAACTGTAGGACACTGCTGATAAAGGCTATCATATCAGCGCTAAGATATTTTTAAAGTAATTATTGATCCCAATAAAATAAAATAAAGAGTATTTTTATTTTTTTATTATAACCAAGCTGTTTTGTCATCTAAATATTCTTTGTCTGTATAATAACCTTTCTTAATTAAAGAAGATTTTACATGTTTTTTAAACTTATCTAAAGGTAAATCTTGTACAGTACTAGGTATTTTATTATAGTAGTGTATACCTTGCCCCAGGAAAGAGCCAAGAACCTTTTGCAACCTGAACAGTGGCATTACAAGTTTTTTCTTATTTTTAGTATTGAAATTGTGTACATTACCGTGTTTAGTAAAAGAGTTGATGTTGCAACGCACAAAAACTATGCAATTATAAATAAACTGAGATGCAACTGTAAGAACACCAATTTCTTTAAAAATATTTCTTAAAGTAGTTCGGGAACCTAGTCTATAAATGGTTCTTATTGCTCGTTTCTGCAAAATAAATATAGATTCAACATCAGCTGCTGTAGCCCACAGTAAGACACCATATGACATGACACTATGAAAATAGCTAAAGTAAACTGTTCTAGCAGTTTCAACGTCTGTTAATTGTCTAATTTTTCTGATAGCATAAGCATCAGAACTGAGTTTACCGGACAATTTCGATATATGAGGATTCCATTGAAGTTTTGAGTCAAGTGTTATACCTAAGAAGACTGTTGAGTCTACCAAATCTAATTTATCACCGTTTATTCTAATATCAGTTGGTTCAGTTTTAACATTAGGTAGAGTAAATTTAATACATTTTGTTTTTTTTGCATTAAGCTGTAGATTATTAACAGTAAATCAACTGAGTACTTTTGCTAGAGCATTGTTTACATCATCAAAATTATTCTTACACCTAGTAACATTAAAAATGAGTGAAGTATCATCTGCAAATAAAACAATTTCACAGAAGTTTTCCACAAAGAATGGCAAGTCGTTAATATAAATTAAAAATAGGAAGGGCCCGAGGATTGACCCTTGCGGAACTCCCATTTTTACAAGAGATCCAGATGATTTAGTTCCATTGATATCGACAGTTTGTGTCCTAGAACTGAGATACGACTCTATCAATTTAAGTGCAAAATCATTAAGACCATAGTAGTGTAACTTCATCACCAGAGTCCTGTGTTCAACGCAATCGAAAGCCTTAGATAAGTCGCAAAAAACTCCAAGAGCGTTCTGAGACTTCTCCCAGGCATCGAATATATGTTTTATTAAAGCAACACCTGCGTCAGTAGTGGAACGACCCTTTGTAAAACCATATTGTTTCTTATGTAGAAGCTTGTTTGAGTTATGGTATGCCATTAATTGTTCGAGTATAAGTTTTTCATAAAATTGGTTGAATTGATTCAGTGTTTTCTTGACTTTGCACCTATTATGTGGGATTGTGGAACTCCGCTGTTGCCAGTCCCAAGCCCGGATGCAAAAGGAGGAGGGTTCGGCAAGAGGGACTACGCACCTACCGTAAAAGGTCAACGCCGAGCTTCGGGCGGCGGTAAATAACCAGACTACCATGTCCAACCAGAGCACTTGAAGCGGTAACCAGTGACCGTAAGGACGAAATACCCTTGTAATACTGACGCAAAAGGGCGTGGCAACCCACTGCGTTATTTTCCCAAGAAAACCCCTCATCATGGTTAAGAATAATATAGAGCGCGATTTGGTGGACGACCTGACTAACGCTCGGCGCCATTCAGTAACCGGGCTAGGTGGTGTGAAATTGGCTTCCGATGATCCTGTAACAGGGAAAAAACTTACTGGCAGCAAGTTGCCCAATAACCAAAAGACCTCAATACGAACAACGCAGCGCATTGGTGCCTGGAACGTACGAGGTTTATTTAAGCCAGGCAAGCTTACCATCGTTGAAACCGAAATGGAGAACCATAACATCACTGTGTTGGGAATAAGTGAGACGCATATGCAAAACAATGGCCATTTCAAAACCGCACTCGGCAGCACACTATATTTCTTAGGTGCAGAAGATTCAAGCCGGCATGGAGTGGGGATTTTGCTACCTGCCAGAATGAATAAGTATGTCCTTGGTTACAACCCAGTATCGGAGCGTATCATTACAATAAAATTAAATACCAAGCCATGCAATTTGAACATTGTTCAAATATACGCTCCTACAGCACAGATTACGGACCACGACATCGATACGTTTTATGGAAAACTAGAAGAGACGCTTGATTCCATTCCAAACAGGGAAATCACCATGGTACTTGGAGACTGGAACGCCAAAATCGGCAAAACTGTAACAGACGACCACCTAAGAGAAACAGTCGGTAAATTTGGTATCGGATATAGAAACGAGCGTGGTGAAAGGCTTCTTGACTTCTGTGTAAATAGAAAATTCTTAATCCTAAATACGTGCTTCTAACATCACCCAAGACGGCTTTACACGTGGAAGTCTCCAGGCAATCGATTCAGAAACCAAATCGACTATATCCTTATATCCTCGCGTTGGAGGTATTCAGTCTCTAATGTAAGAACCTTCCCTGGTGCTGAATGCGGGTCTGTTCATAACCTGCTGGTGCCAAAATTTGTACTCCGTTTAAAGGCTCCTTTCAAGCATCTTCCACCTAATCCAAGACGTCTTGACCTGGCTGAAAGACCAGCTTTCCGAACCGGCATTGAAAATAAGCTTCTTGAATCAACTAATGCGTGTCCTGATGCCGACGCTGGATGGGAACACCTGAAGGGCACAATTATTGAGGTTCTGGTCGTCGTACATAAACCAACAAAAAGCGACAGAAAAAATACCGCCTGGATATCAGACCACACATGGGAACTTCTGAAACGCAGAAAAGAAGTGAAGATCAAAGGTTTACAAGATTCTGAGGTTACGGAAGAATATTTAGAACTTTGTAGGGCCATAGACAAGTGCTGCCGAGAGAACAAAAATGAATTCATTGAGGGTATCTGCAGCGACATTGAACGGCATTCAATAAAGTTCCAAACTGCAGACCTCTTTAAGAAAGTTCGTTTATTATCGAAGAAATTCAAACCTAAGATTTGGGTCATTGAGGACAGCAACGGTCACCTGATCCACGAGGTTGAAGGAATAGCTGAAGCATGGCGCTATTACTGCGAACAGCTATACAAAGAATCTGTGGGCCTACTATCCCCCCGACTCGACTGGAGCCACTTTATTCTTGAACCCGCCATCCTGCGGTCTGAAGTAATAGCTGCATTAGACGCTCTCAAGTTGAGAAAGGCCCCGGGCCCGGACAACATAACTGCGGAACTCTTAAAGGCCCGGGGACCTGGGTATAAACGCCATACATTCCATCTGCTGCAAAGTTTGGTGCAGTGGAGAGTGGCCAAATGACTGGGCTGAGTCCATCATCCTGCCTCTTTACAAAAAGGGATCACCGAAATTATGCGACAATTACCGTAAATTGGCTCTAATTTTCTCTAAAATACTGCTCCATATTATTAACAATTGCATCCGACATTACTTGGACTGGCAAATACCGCAGGAGCAGGCGGAATTTGTGAAAAACAGACGTACTCGTGAACAAATTTTAAACGTCAGGCAGGTTGTTGAAAAGGCCTACGAATACAACACTCCCGTCATTATGTGTTTCTTAGACTATAGTAAGGCGTTTGATTGTGTCAACTGGGGAAGCTTGTGGTCGGTACTTACGGAGCTTGGAGTCCCCGACCATCTTACTGCACTTCTTGAAAGTCTGTACGTAAGGAGTCAGGGAGTGGTCAAGGTGGATGGGATAACCTCCAAGTCTTTTAAATTTGAAAAAGGCGTTCGGTAGGGCTGTATTTTGTGTCCCATTCTGTTAAATGCATACGGAGAATACATCATGAGACGAACTTGCGACGACTGGGATGGAGGAGTGTACATTAGTGGAATGAAAATCACCAACCTCCACTATGCCGATGACACGACTCCATTAGCTGCAACTGAGGCTGAAATGGTTTCTTTTCTGAGCAGGTTGGAGACTGTAAGCAACGAGCTTGGTCTATTTGTAAACAGATCAAAGACAAAAATAATGGTGGTGGACCATGGGAAAAAGCTTGATTTCAGCGGAACCTTACAACTGGAAGTCGTTGATAACTTTACTTACCTGGGATCAAGCATCAGCAACAATAGTTCCTGCGATGCTGAGATTCGACGGCGTGTAGGATTGGCCAAGAATGCTATGTCCCAGCTCCACAAGACGTGGAAAGACCGCAACGTTACACTAACTACACTTTCACTTTCACACTTTCTATAGCTAATTTAGGATAAAGTTAAACGCCTGGGTGGCCGAGTGGCAAAGCACTCGGCCCGATACCCAAAGGCCCTGGGTTCAACACCCAGGTCGGGCAAAGTGTGTTATGGATTTTTCGATGCATAGCCCGGGTTTGTGATCTCAAACCCGCATTTGGTAAGTGTGGTGATTAAGCCATTACCCATCAATCGTGGCGATAATTAGATTTTAATTATGGAGATAGTTATAGGCTATTTATTTTTACTTTAACATATTCAACTAGAGGCCCGTAACGTCTTCGCACGGGTGGACATTTCTTTTTTAACTTTTTCACCGCCCAACTATCCTGCACGCGATGTCCCGCTGTACGCCAACGTATAAATGTATTTTAATAAAGTAGGTACATTGAACAATTTCTATAGAAGTGCTGGCGTGGACGGCACGAAAATCTCGAGCTTCTATAGAAGTTGTTGGCGGTAAAAAGGTTAATATAACCTACGTTACTCAGCGCTAATGTAGCATTCTAATGGTGAAGGAATTTTTTAAATCGATCGAGTACTTTTTGAGTTTATTCGTTGCAAACATACAAAAATACGAAAATACAAAGCCTTTCTTATTATACTCGTACTATTAGTATGATGAAGTTGCCTATGGACTACAAACCAACAACTGTCGGATGTGTTTGTAATTTAGAGTACATAAAATGAAGACTTAAGCGATACCTATACAACAAGACTTACTAATGACGTCTTATTTTTATATTTTTTTATTTTATTTATTAACATTGAAAACATACAATGATAGCAGACCAAAAACCACTGAGGTTGGTTCGGAATGTCAGAATGAAACATAAAATTACAAAATTATATTTCTATGACGACATCAGTATTTATGACTTATTGTCTGAAAGAATCGTTTTTGGTGGCCTGTTTAGAGAAGTCTATGGTGTTCAGGTAAAGCCGACTTGATGTCGTTTCTGTCTCTCGCAGCGTGTGCTCCGAACCTGTACCCTTTCACAGTCAGAGGGATGTATATTCCCACCATATTTTGAACTTTATGTGATTGAGTTAAGATTGAAAACCAATTAAATATTTAAACATGTTCTGCCTGTTAAAGGGTTGGCTTTATCGAAAGCTTGCAGCTATTTGCTTTTGTTTTGCGCCAACCAAGCTTTTCGCCAAACAGAAGAATTCCCTGCTCTCCACATTTTTTGTGCTAGTGTAAAAATCATGTCTATTGCTGAGGACAATTAATCCTTACAGAGCCTCATGGCGTTTGACTTTGACTCGGCGCTAACACTTTCGTTATCACTGGTATTTGTAAAGATTTTTTTCCAGCGTCCTGGACGTAGGAATCCTTTTACGAGTGATGGTTACGCGTACTGCCAGTAAAGAGTAGTCAATGTCCCAAGCCACTACTAAAGAGCACCGTATATGTAAATATTTGTGTTCGTACTCGCACTAACTTTTACCAGAGCGAACTTTTACGTTACTTTGTACAGATATTTTGAAATGTACTAACAATCTTTTAAAGTTTTGTTCAGACCTTGATAGTAACAAAGTTTTATCAAGAAACTATTGACACTAGTTTCGTTTATTAAGTATCTATTATTAAAAAATTAAAATTTTGGAACATTTTTACAACAAAAATGAAGAAAAATGTATACAAGGAGCAGGCAGCGAGAGGCAAATCCGGATCATAGCACTCAAAGCGCACGACCACCACCTTCGCCTTCGTCTAGCTCTCCGTTTGGTGCGTCATCGGCCGATGATTTTGCCACTGCATCTGACATAGACGGATCGGGCGACGAGCGCGGGCCGACGCCGCCCCCGCCGCCACAACCACCTGCGCGACGGGGACGACCACCGCTGCCGGCACGCTTGGGGCCTGCGGGACACACTGCCCCGCCTACGGCTCCCGCTGCCGGTGGTGTAGTGCGCCGCATGCGATGGTCTCAAACTATGAACGAGCACTGCATGCGAGCATACTACGAGGCTACAGAGGGGGGAACCAGGCTATCTGCATATCGTGACCGGATGCTGCCTCTGTTTCAGGCCCTTGAACCAACGATAAATGTGACCGCGCAGAGGCTATCGGATCAAGTGCGTGCCATCCAACGGCTGAGGCGGCTGGATGACTCGACACTTGATCGGCTTCGCCTAGAGGCCCTCTTCGCTCGCGCGACCTCCGCCTCGACGCAGGTCCCGCCCGCTACGTCGCCAGATACGATGCCCACACCCAACTTGGTATCGGAGGCGCCGCGGGCTGACCCTAGCCCCGATGAGGAGGACTATGCGAGTGTGAGTACCACAGCCAAAGAGCAAATGAGGAGAGCTCTGGAAGAGGCGATTACGCGGTATCGCTCGACACAAAATTCTAGGCCGCGATTACCACGTTTGCCCATGAATAGACGTAATCTAGCGATAATGGGAGCCCTGAATGACCTACTTGCCCCGTATTTACGAGACAGCGTAGGTTTAGATAATACTCACTCGATCGTGTATTGCGGAGCCATCACGGCGTGCCGTGTTGCTCGAGTCAAGTTTCCGGACGCTGACCGTGCACCTAGGACTGTCGGAGGTGTCCCTGCCTGGCAAGTACGGATCGAGCGGCGTATCAACTCATTTAGGACTCTCATTGCAAAACTGATCTGCTTCAGGGGGGGCAATCATCGGCCCCGAGTCATGCGCTTTGTGAGCCAAGCCTTCGCTGGGACTGGTATTAGACCATGCGATTACATGGCTTGTATCACAGAGCGGATCGACTTTCTGAAACAGAAAGTCTATGCATGGGCAAACCGTATTCGCCGCTACAGGGAACGTGTGGACCGATACCAGCAGAATCGCAACTTCCAGAGTGACCAAAGGAAGGTACACAGAAAGTGGGAGTGAACTGACCTTCGTGTGTCCGATGCGCAACTGCCGGATACTGCGTCAATGGTTAATTTTTGGCGTAGTATTTGGTCGGTGCCTGTCGAGCATACAGAGGGCGATTGGATGAACGCCGTCGAACGTGAATGTGAATCCATCCAGCCAATGGGGGCCATCACCATCAGCCCCGATGACATCAGTTGTGCCATCCGTAGGGCGCCGAACTGGAAAAGTCCAGGACCGGACGGATTGCACAACTTTTGGTGGAAGTGGCTGCGGTGTTCATACGAACGATTGGCGGCGCAATTTCAACAAGCCCTCGAGGATGGTTTCCTGCCGCCTTCCTTAACAACTGGTGTAACCTTCCTGCTCTATAAGTCCGGTAGTACCACGGAACCAAAGAACTATAGACCCATCACGTGCTTGCCCACTATCTACAAGCTCCTTACATCCATTTTGAGAGCAAAAATTAACGCGCACATTGCTGCGAATAATATCTTGGCTCCTGCTCAAAATGGTTGTAGGGTTGGGTCCCGTGGTACTAAAGAGCTCCTCCTCATAGACATGGCCGTTTGCCAAAAGGTCCGTCGGGGCAGGGGGTCCCTCTCGGCCGCTTGGGTTGATTACAAGAAGGCCTATGATTCGGTGCCTCATTCATGGCTGAGGAGGATCTTGGAGCTGTACAAAATTGATGCAACTCTAAGATCCTTCTTAGGCATATGTATGCGTCAGTGGACCACAGTCCTTCGTCAACCTGGCGGCAGAGATGACCCCCCTGAGCCGCAGGACTATATAAGGATCAAGCGAGGTATATTCCAGGGTGACAGTCTGAGCCCCTTATGGTTCTGCCTAGCCCTGAATCCGCTCAGCACATTGCTGAAGGATTCAGGGTTAGGTTGCCGGCTTCAGAGAGAGGGTGAAGTCATTTCTCATCTTCTGTACATGGACGACCTCAAGCTATTCGCACCGAACAAGCAACATTTGTTAACACTACTCAAAATAACACATGTTTTCAGTAGTGCCATCAAAATGGAGTTCGGTGTTGATAAATGTGCGGTCGTGCATGTGCAGCGGGGGAAAGTTGTAGATTCACCAAATTTACAGCTTTCTGAGACAATGTTCCTCAAGTCGAACTCTGAAGCAGAAACCTACAAGTACCTTGGTATGTCACAGTCTTTGGGTTATGAGGAAGGGCGCATTAAACAGACGGTGAAGGAGCGCTTCTACTGCCGCTTGACAAAAGTGCTTAACAGCCATTTGTCAGGGGGTAATAAGGTGCGTGCTTTCAACGCCTGGGTAATGCCTCTACTCATATACTCCTTTGGCATACTAAGGTGGACCCAGACTGAGCTGGATGCCCTAGATCGCAAGGTCCGTGCATTGCTCACCACACACCGGATGCTACACCCACGCTCGTCTGTTATGAGATTGTACATCCCGCGAAGGTGTGGTGGTCGCGGCTTTTTAAATGCCAAAAGCCTCCACAACCGCGAGGTGTGCAATCTTAGGGACTATTTCCTCAACAACGACTGTGGGATGCATCGGGATGTGGTAGCAATGGACAGGGGCTTAACCCCGCTCTCCTTGGCAAATGAGAACTGGCGCAGGCCAGTGGTATTGACCACAGAGGACCGCAGGGCGGTATGGAGGAGCAAGGAGCTACACGGGCGGTTCTACAAGATGCTCACGGGCCCTGATGTAGATATGCTCGCGTCGGTGAACTGGCTACGATTCGGGGACCTTTTCGGGGAAACCGAAGGTTTTGTCTGTGCAATTGCGGATGAAGTTATCATGACGAAGAACTACCGGAGATATATCCTGAAGGATGGTACGGTCGACATTTGTCGGGCATGCCGCCGTCCCGGGGAATCACTCAGGCACATTATCTCCGGTTGTTCTCATCTTGCTAACGGCGAGTATTTGCACAGACATAACCTGGTAGCTAGGATTATTCACCAGCAACTTGCTCTTCTATACGGTCTTGTGGACTTTGAAGTGCCGTACTACAGGTACACACCTGCGCCGGTTCTCGAAAACGGCCGTGCCACGCTCTATTGGGATCGAGCTGTCATCACGGACAGGACTATTTTAGCTAATAGGCCTGATATCGTGCTGATAGATCGATCGCAACGCCGGGCAGTGCTTGTCGATGTCACCATCCCACATGACGAGAACCTTGTAAAGGCCGAGAAGGACAAGGTCAGCAAGTACCTTGACTTGGCTCACGAGGTAACCGCCATGTGGGATATTGACTCGACAATTATTGTGCCGATAGTCGTGTCTGCGAACGGTCTGGTAGCGAAGAGTCTCGACCAACACCTTAAGAAACTCTCGCTCAATGGTTGGATCAAGGGTCAGATACAGAAGGCGGTACTCTTGGACACGGCGCGAATAGTCCGAAGGTTCCTGTCTCTGCAGCCCTAACCACCGGCAGCATGAGCCCTGCCCTGTTGCCGGCGGTACCCTAGGCTAGGTTTTTTATAATATTTTTATGTTTTGTATGTGCTTTTGTATTTTACTTTTATATTAATATTATAACAAACCTAGGCTAAGAAAAAAAAGAAATAAAGAGATAATAATAATAAAAGGATTTATTTATTGCTATATCTTTCTTGCTGTCTGTCTGTCTGTCTGTTTGTTTGCTACTACGAGTATTATAATCTTGGGAAAGGTTGTTCATTATCACGGTCTGAACAAACGCTTAAGAGGTAATAAATATTGTTTTCTAAAGTTTACGCGAACACTACACATTGAAATGAAACAACTTTTACGGATATACTCGCATTTATTTTACACATTACTTATTTAATGTTTATCCTGACGTTTCGAACCCTTTGCAGGGTCCGTGGCCATAAATATTGTTCAAACGAACCCTTGTAATAAAAAAAAATGTGCCCAAGGAATTGGCTGTATTACATCTGTCGGAACACAACTCTTCAAAAAGGTATTAAACAAGTGAAATAATTTATATATTACAAGATCAGGATTGATCTGGGTCTGTCGTCTGTGGTCAGTTTACTTGTTCTCGCGACTGGTGATTAATTTTCACTAGTTTGTGTTTGCTGCTATAACTTTTTTCATTAGTAGCAGTATTTAAAATACGAGTTTAATATTTTATAGGTTACTACCACTCTGGGTTTTACTAAAGTTGCTTTCCTTTTTACTAAGCAACTTCATGTAACTTATTAACACACCTTTATGTTCTAGTTTTAAAGCAACAAAGACTGTTCTTACATTTTGTCTATCCTATATGAATGTTTAAAACCTGTGTTGGAATTCATTTCCACACCTAGATACGACCTCATTTATTTAAAGCAGAACTACATTTCGCGCCCGTATTTCACAAAGGAACACGAAGCTGTATTTGTTGTAGAATGTCAAGAGTCTCTTACTTTGGAACAACATATTTTCCAACTTAAAATATAATTACGTTCGCAAATGCTGGTGCTGTCGAGAGCTAAGTACGGCGGGTAAGCCTGAATTATACATAACCCATTTATAAACATCCGTTACGCAGGTATTGTACATCGACCCGAGCCGTTTGAAACACATAAACACACGAAAGCTTGGTTGCAAACTTCTGCTTTACGCCACAGGTTTTTTGCGAAGTACGGTGAAACAAAGGATAATAAAACAAATTGGCCCTTTGAATTACCCCATCAAATGCCAGCCAGCTACAATAGGCTTTCTGATGAATTATCAATTTTCTGTTTGTCACCGGCTGAACAAAAAACTGGCAACGCCCGTACCTGGGGAGTACGTTATCTTGGCAGAGACGTATGACTATTATTTGTTTCCGTATTGGATATGGATAAGTGCATACGTGTGTAGTATCAATCAATCGGTGACGACATCCGAAGATCCTCTCATGTTCAAAAGAAAAAGCGTTCCGTTTTGCGATAACAAAAAAGCAACGAAGTGGAAAGACCCTCGAATTCAATTCGTTTAATAAGTTAATCCATTTATATAGATTGTTCTTACGAAGAAGAATGGTGTACAAATTTTTATTTTGCTGCAGCACTTTCTTCGTTTTGAGATAGTAATTTGGTAGGTACCTTATAATACTTTGTACATACAAGTTTGCTCCGCTATAACTACATTGTATGGTTACTTACGTTATAAGAGTTATCTGTATCTTACCAGATGTGAGGACTCATTAAAAGTTTATGAGAAGAACGACTAAAAAATGGAACGATTGCCGCCGCTGCCGGTAGCCGGACTATTTAAAATTTAATTTCATAAAAAAATAAATGACTGTTGCGATTCTAGAACAGCATACAATTATTGAAAGGTTTTTAGATTTTTTGTAATTACTGTTGCTTCGATTCTGTCGTTTGCGTATATCCTTCGATCAATAATTGATCGAAGCGTATAACAGATTTTTTTAATATCACATACAGATATTATATTATAACACTTGTTTCTGAATTACCTACGTTGAATCCACGAAAATGGAAACGGATATAATAGATTAACTTTCCCGTACGTTTTGGCGTTTTCGTTTTTAAGAGATTTGTTATGCATGGTCTAGTTTAGGGTGGTTTTGATTTTCCTACTACAAATTGATGTGTATGTATTTCGTTATTTGCTACGCAAGTAACTTAATTGAGTTCATCATGAAATTCCGATCTTAGAATTCCTAAATCATTTTACAGAATTATTAATATCAGGTTACACCGATTATTAAATTTGATTCATTCAAATATCCAATAAATTTGTATATTGTAATTGGATATATTTGTTACATTTAACTATTTCCTTTTGCTTTTATGATTTTAATAAATACTCAGTTAAAATGAGGTTTCTATTATTATTAGATGTAAATATATTATTTATTTGATCTAAAGCCGTTTTTTTTATTACCTTCTAAATTTGCAAAAGGATTCATTCTAATATATCTAGCAATTTAACAATTTAGCTGTGGAGGTTTTGATATTGATATTTGTATTTGTTTATTGTATGATTTATAAGTCGTAATATCTAATATAAAATTTTGTTTGCCATGAACAATAAATAATTAACTGCACAATTATGAACACAAAGTGTATGAACTACCACTTGGGTGGTGTGAGTAGCGGTGTTTCATGTTTTATTTTTATTATTATTCTTAGTTTTGTTAAGTTTAGTTCTAGTCTGGACATCCTCGGAAGACCAGCGTCGTAGCATTACTACAGTGCTATGACACATGCTGAGAAGATGCCTTTTCAGTATCATATACCATGTACCTATCTTAAATTATGAATGCGTTACTTGTTGAGTGTTGTTTTATGATACTGAATAAATGCTTTTTTCTTTTCTTTCTTTCTTTCTAATTACTAAAAGACTGTTATTGCGAAAGTTTAAGATACCATTCCATTGTCTATTAAGTATTAAAATCCTTATATTAAATAAGTTCATATAAAGGAGGTTGTGTTAGAAATAATAAAGTACATTATTGTACAAGATTGGCAAAGAGAAACCTTACTAAAGTTTCATAAGTCATATATTACAAAATTTTGTCTGAATCAAAAGCATACTGTTAACGTAACATGATATTTGTATAACTTGTTGTTGTTTCGGACCAAATTTAGTTAAACATTCATTTTGCGAGTACTTCTAGACTCCACATGACTAAGTATGGAAATCTACAGCTTATTTATTAGACTTTTTATGAAAAGCATGAATTGTTTGGGTTGTATGTTTATTTAGATACAAGTTTATATACTATCAAAATAGTGGAAATGCCCCTTAAATGAAAAGGATTATCGTACTAATATTATAAATGCGAAAGTTTGTGTGTATGTATGTTCGTATATTTGTTCCTTCTTCACGCTGCAGCGGATGGATGGATTTGGATGAAATTCGGCATACAGATAGTTTATAACCAGGATTAACACATAGGATAATTTTTATTCCGATATTCCCACGGGAATCACACTATAAATATACTAAAAACGACAATTTAATTTTCCAATACAAAATGATTTGTTCGTTTGTTGTCATGGAAACTAAAGAGAATTTAATCACTTGAGGGTTTTTTGTGTGACTGAAAATACCAAGCCTAACTTTAGGCTTAGTTTCAGGCTCCAGTCTCCCACATAACTTTAATAATTAAGCACTGAACTGTGCAACCGTTTGGCGCAAAATGTGCAACCAGATAGATATATATATATATTTATATGAAACACATAGAAAACAAATAAAGAAATATGTCAATACAAAGGTTGGCAAAGGCGACCTTATCGCTTAAAGCAATCTCTACCGGACAACCTTTGAGGCACAGGACCACTGAGCGGAAGATGACAAGTAGTACAGCAACAAACAATTATAATTACTAGTGATCGCACAGTGGTCGAAACTCACCCGTAATTTAATTAAAAGATGTACTATTTCGGGTAAAGGATTTGTAGGTACCAATGGCCATGACAATTTAAAAAAAATATGTGTTTGACATTGACAGATTCAAATCATCCTCATTTTTTTACCCGGCTGTGTCAGAAGGAGGGTTAAGTTTTTCGAGTGTATGTATTTATGTATGTATGTATGTATGTATGTATGTATGTATGTATGTATGTATCTATATATGTATGTATGTTTGTATGTATGTATGTATGTATGTATGCATGTATGTATGTATGTATGTATGTATGTATGTATGTATTATGTATGTATGTATGTATGTATGTATGTATGTTTTGGTGGATTGTAACATATAAGGTGTCGTTAGATTTGTTTTGACTGTGTGAGTGACATAGGCTATAAAAAAAAAGTAAAAACATTGGGCGGGGGTAGCTATAAATAGTCTTGACTCCAAAAGCTGTTAGACCATATGATCAAAATTCTTTAAACGAACTTCAACTTTTACGGAATTTAAAGGATATGGCCAATTTTTCTATGGACGTACATGTAGTTAATTAATTATTTATTTATTATTTATAAATACATTGAATATTGATAGTTGTCGCAGACGGGGACAATCATCAACCAAGCGGCCGTGGCTAGTTCAAATAAATCCGCACTCTTTTTGGTTGGTGATTGTCCCCGCCTGCGACAACTATCAATATTCAATGTATTTAAAAATACATGTTTATTATAGATTTTATTATTTATGTATAGGTATCGCACAAGGAAATATTTCACGTTACATTCAACATTGCTCAAATTGAATTCTAGTATCGAAGAGCTTGTTTTTTTTCTTTTCAGTTTTTTCTTAGAGTTGCCTATAAATAGAAATATTATCCACTCAATGACCAATATTTGTACTCCAGGTCAGTCGTTGAATGCTATAGTAAACAAAATATCACAGGATTCATTGAATAGTTCCACTAATATTATTGTGTTATTTGGTGACAGCTCACAAACGAAGAAACGTGACATCATAAATAGTTTTAATATTTTGATAAAACTGCAATCAGAAACAAATTGCAGGATAATAATTAGCGCTTTTCCCTATTGTACCAATTTGACCTGGGAACAAAATAAGCGCATTTATGAATTAAATTTATTATTGTTTAATTTGATTTGTCGTCATAGTGACACTATTTTATATTTTGATATAAATAAATTTATTAATAGCTTTAGTTTGACGTCAGATACTATGTATCTTTCTACGAAATGTAGGACCCAAATAGCTAAATTGTTAGCTTATAATATACAGGATACAGTTATAAATGGTATAACTAAGTCTTTACGTCATAACAACGTAACCATTAGTAGTTCTACTAATGCAACATCTACAACTAGTAATAAGGTAACAACAACCTCATGTTTAAACTGAGGTCTAAGACAAAAGCCAAGTCCTCATTAATTACTATTATACATCAAAATATTCAAGGTTTGGCTGGCAAAGACTTAGAGTTAGAATTATTTGCAAAAAGTCAGGCAATTCATATATTTTGTTTAACTGAGCATTGGCTAAGAAGTCATGACACATCATTCTATGTAAATAATTTCCAATTAGCAAGCGCGTACGTGCGAAGCTCAGCTATTCACGGTGGTTCTTTAATACTAGTAAGAAGTAATATAAAATATAAAGATCGCAACGATATTGTAGGCTTATCAGTGGAGCGTAATATTGAGCTATCATGTGTGGAGTTTAATAGCTTTGTAATAGTGTGTGTATACCGACCCCCATCGGGCAATTTCGGTATTTTCGAATCTGTAATGGAAGACGTACTAAGAAAATTAAAATTAAAAAATAAATTTGTTTTTGTATGTGGCGATTTTAATATAAATATTCTAGAAAGCACTTCAATGAGTGTTCGTCTTGTTGCCTTGTTTAAATGTTTTAATCTCATTAATCTATTTCTCGAACCCACTAGAATAACTTCACATTCAGCCACTTGTCTTGATAATGTTTTTACAGACTATGACCCTGTTTCTAAGTCAGTCATTAGTAAGCTTACGTCTGACCATTGCGGTTTAAAGGTGACCTATGATTTTAATGTTAAGGATGAGCCAAAAATAGTGAACTGTAAACCAGTTACAAAGGAGCGAGTAGAGCGTTTTAAAAATAATATATCGAGTAAAATTAATGCATTGCCATTTGGACAAGATGATCCAGATGTATTATATACTAATCTTTTTAACTTCATAAAGACTGAATATGACCAAGTGTTTACACAAAGAACAATCAAAATAACTCATAAACTTAAGTTCTGTGACTGGGCCACGACTGGTATATATAAAAGTAGAAATAAATTGTATGATTTATATAGTCTAAAACAATATAACCAAAATTCTAATTTTACGGAATATGTAAAGAATTATTCGAAAATATTTAAGAAAATATGTATAGTAGCAAAATCTAATTATATTAAAGAAAAAATTAAAAAGTCCAACAATAAAATTAAAGCCACTTGGGACATTATAAACCGTGAAACAGGTAAATTTAAACCACGGGATAATACTTTCACTTTAAAAGTAAACGACAACTTAGTCAATTCAGATTCACATATTGCTAATATTTTTGATGATTTTTTTGTAAATATACCTGTGCTGACAACCTCAAATTTGGATTCATCACCAGAAGCTGCACAAGCATTACTCCAAAAATATGTACCAAAATGTAATGTTTCTTTTCAATTTAAATATATTGATTCAATGGATATTATAAAAACATTTAAGTCACTGAAAATGAAAAACACAAGTGATTTGTGGGGCATCTCTATAAAAGTAATTAAGAATATTATACATTCTATTGCACCATATCTTGCTGAAATTTTTAATAACTGTGTGAATAAAGGTATCTTTCCCGATCTTATGAAGTTTAGTAAGGTCATACCTTTGTTCAAATCGGGAAACAAAGAAGACCCCAGTAACTATCGACCCATTTCAATACTACCAACTCTAAGCAAAATTTATGAAAAAGTTATATTGGAACAGTTGATGTCGTATTTTAACATAAACATACCTTTTACATAATAAACAATATGGATTTACAAAGGGTCGTTCTACTACTGATGCAGGTGTTGCTCTATTAAAACATATATTTGATGCCTGGGAGAAGTCTCAAAACGCCCTTGGAGTGTTTTGCGACTTGTCCAAGGCTTTCGATTGCGTTGAGCACAAAACTCTGGTGATGAAGCTAAATTACTACGGTCTCAAAGATTTTGCACTAAATTTAATTCAGTCGTATCTTAGCTCTCGAACACAAACTGTCGATATTAATGGAACTAAATCATCTGGTTCTCATGTAAAAATGGGAGTTCCACAAGGGTCCATTCTTGGTCCTTTTCTGTTTTTGATTTATATTAATGACTTGCCATTCTTTGTAGAGAACTTCTGTGAAATCGTATTATTTGCAGATGATACTTCACTCATTTTTAATGTAAGTAGGTGTAAGAAAAATTACGACGATGTAAACAAAGCACTCTCTGATGTACTCAGTTGGTTTACTATTAATAATTTGCAGCTTAATGCTAAAAAAACAAAATGTATTAATTTTAAATTACCAAATGTCAAAAATGAACCAACTGATATAAGAATAAACGGTGATCGATTAGATTTGGTAGACTCAACAGTTTTCTTAGGTATAACCCTTGACTCAAAACTTCAATGGAATCCTCACATTTCGAAATTGGCCGGCAAACTCAGTTCTGCTGCTTATGCCATTAGAAAAATAAGGCAGTTAACAGACGTTGAAACTGCTAGAACAGTTTACTTTAGTTATTTTCATAGTGTCATGTCGTATGGCCTCTTACTGTGGGGAACAGCGGCTGATATTGAAACTATATTCATTTTACAGAAACGAGCAGTAAGAGCAATCTATAGACTAGGTTCACGAACTTCTTTAAGAAATCTTTTTAAAGAAATTGATGTCTTGACAGTGGCGTCTCAATTTATTTATAATTGTATAGTTCTTGTACGTTGTAATATCAATTCATTTGCTAAACACAGTGATGTACACAATTTTAATACTAGAAATAAGTCAAAACTTGCAATGCCACTGTTCAGGTTACAGAAGGTGCTTGGTTCTTTCTTGGGGCAAGGTATACACTATTACAATAAAATACCAAATACTGTACTAGATTTACCTTTAGATAAGTTTAAAAAACATGTAAAGTCTTCTTTATTAAAAAAAGGTTATTATACAGTCAAAGAATATTTAGAAGATAAAACAGCCTGGCTATAATAAAAAACATATACATAATACTACTTATAAATAGTGTCCTGCAGATAACAAAATAGCGTTGCATTGAACATTACAATTAGTTTTATTTTTATTATTATTAACTATAGTTTTTTTTGACTTTTACTAGTACTGTATGATATTGTAAAAAATTAAACTGGTAAATTATGTTTTTGCTGACTTAAATATTTTATTTAGTTATTTTTTATTTTTTGTGTTTTTTTACATGTTGTGATTGTCCTTTACATTTTGTGTTTTTATTTGTGATGGAAAGTGTCCTTTATGATAGGGCTTTTTCCAATATTTATGACGCTGTAAGGGAGAAAAGAGCTGGACACTTGCTGAGTTTCTTGCCGGTTCTTCTCAGTACAAGATCTCCCGCCCAGAGTAGATAGACTTACGAACCGATGGCTTAAAATGACGTTCATAAGAGCTATTTGTAGCCTAAACTGAATAAATGATTTTGAATTTGAATTTGAATTTTCTCTTTGTAGTTATTTTTTTATGTTAGTCCAGTTTTTACTTATATATTTTATTTATTTATTTATAGGAAGACCAACAGCTATGACACAACTTAAAAACTTTAAAAAAAATCACTGTCGCCATCTTGGATCTCGGAAATCGATGTCATGTTCATAATTGGCACCCACAAAAACCTTAAAAACTATACACACATTGACATTTTTTATGTAACACGTCCGCTATCTTGGATCTCGAAATAGATGTCATATTCATAATTGGCACCCACGAAAATCATAAAAGCGCTACCCATATTGAAATTTAAAAAAAGATCACGTCCGCTATTTTGTACCTATCTCGAAATAGATGTCATATTCAAATTGGCACCCACGAAAACCTTAAAAACGATGCTTTTAATCACTTGTTTTTTAAATCACGTCCGCCATTTTGGATTTCTAAATAATTTTAGAATCGGACCTTAAAAACTTCTAAGACAATAAACCCCTAATGACTTTAAAAAAAAATCACGTTCGCCATCTTGAATCCTGAAATAAATGTCATGCTCATAATCATAAAATAGTGACACCCTATTATATATTTAATTTTTTTAAGTTTTCAACGACGAATAGAGCCTCAGAATAAAAACTAAAGATAGGTTTTGAGGATTAGAATGGGACTCCTGGGGTCGGCCTATCCGTAACCGGAGGACTTCAGGCTCTTCGCTCTTAAGGACGTTGCCAAGCTTATGGCATCTATCTTTACAGAGGAAGAAGAGTGAAAAGATGGGGTTGCACAAAAGATCCCGAGGGGTCGAAGTGTTACTGAGAGGGAAACCTCTGCAGGCCCCACTAAGATAAGATAAGAGATAAGATAGGTTCTGAACTTCTGAGGAAAGCGCTAATAAAAAAAAATTAAGTCCCCGCTCCTTGGACGTTCAAATATAGATGTCATAATTATTCATAAACAGCACCTCCGAATTCAATAAGAAAATAAAATCAAAACTTCGTTTCCCTGATTCTATTTTTGAAACAATATTTTATTTACGCTGCATGGATTGTATCATAAAGCAATGAAAAATTAAAAAGATAGAATATGAGTTTGGATTAGCATTGACATATTTCGGCAGCTCCTCTTCCATATTTGAAATTTTTGAAAAATGTATGAAACGATGTTTATTTAATTTAATGTATTTGTAAGACATCATCCTATTAATATTATAAACGCGAAAGTTTGTTTGGATGTTTGTTACTCTTTCACGTAAAAACTACTGAATGGATTTGGATGAAATTCGGCATACAGATTTTTTATAACTGGGAATAACACATAGGATACTTTTTATCCCGATATTCCCACGGGAACGGAAACCACGCGGGTGAAACTGGGAAACACGCGGGTGAAACCGGGAAACACGCGGGTGAAACCGGGAACCACGCGGGTGAAGCCACTAGTATGTATATATAATTGTTAAAGATTATATGGAGTAGATCTCACAAACGTTAATATATATATACCATCCACTCCATATAATATATATACCGTCCACTCCATATAAACTTTAATAATACTAAATCTCACACTCCTCCATGCGCGCAATTTGCTTAAAAAGGGATCCAAAGAATTTGCATCACGTTTTAATCAATAAATAAATAAAGTGTAAAATAAAGTCGCTTCCCGCTTCCCTATGTATGTATGTATGCTTGGATCTTTAAAACTACGCAACGGATTTTGATGCGGTTTTTTTTAATAGATAGAGTAATTCAAGAGGATTGTTTATATGTATAAATACATGCATAATATAGTAGAGAAACACTGATAATTTTAGAGGTTTCATATTTTTTTGCGCTTACATTGCAAACGCTGGCTGAATCCTAATAATAATGTACTACAGTATTGTACACCTTAAAAAGGTCTACAAAAAAGTCCCACAATTATCATTTTTTATCCTTTACTTTTTACGAAAAATAATGGCTTATTTACGAAGCGATTTTAAGCAATACAGCATTAATCCTTTTTCTATGAAGTACCTTAAATACATAGTGCATTTAATACAGATAAATATGGCCCTTTACAGCATGTAATTTAAATGAATATTTTCAAAGATATTACAGATTTAAAAAGGAGGGACATAGCGGTTGCGTGTATCAGCATTGCACCCGTGCGAAGCCGGGGCGGGTCGCTAATATATAGCTATAAAGATCCATTTACATAATAAAACAATTCACTTAATAAACTTACAAACTATGAAACTAAGAAAAAGTTTTGTGTGAAAAATTAAAATAATTATTAATATATACCTAAATGCCTTGAGAAACTCCTGCCAAACCGTACAACACAAAGATGATACAGTTCACCAGTTCACCACTCATCGTACCATTCAAACAGAATACATTATTGCTAAATACGTCTTCAGCGGGATCCTCATGGGAACGGACCAGGTGTTGACTACTGTATTGACAATAAGGTCTGAGGAGCGCAGTTCGCAGCAGCTGAACCGTGAACAGGGGCATTAGCTAGGACCCGGGCGGCGCACCCGGGTGGGTCCTGGACCGGAAACACCACTTAGTGTGCGTTGGTGGACACACGGAGCGTTTTGTGGCTATTGATTGAGTGATCGCGGTTTTCTATTAATTAATCACAATGCAATAAAGCACAAATAAATAACATTTAAACACACGTTACACAGAACATACAAAGGTGAGCTTATCACTAGAAGATATCTCTTCCAGCCAACCCTAGCTGTGATGTAGTAGCAAGTATGCGGCACTAATAAATAATAAAATATACTATACTAACACAAACATATATAACTAAATACCTAAGAGTTATACAATTGAAAAGAAAATATAATAATAGATTTGTAGATTTATCATTTATCATTTATCGATTTATTATCTCTTTATTTATTTTTTTAGATATTAATTTACATTTTTAAATATTTTCTAAAAAACAAAAGAAACATTTAAAAATATAAAAAATAGGGGTCCACCGGCATCGGGACCAGGGTATTATATTATTTTTTTTATATTTAGTAGACAGCAAAAAAAAAAATTTAAGTGACAAGCATGTAAGTAGTGTGGCCTTGGCTTTCATTTTATCCGATGTGAGCTGAAAGCCAAGTGCAGAAAATGGAAGCGCACATAACCCGGAATCCTCAACTACTGAGGCACTTGCTATCTTATCTCTAGCTGCTGAAACACAACAATCCTATGAACATAGGTAGATGTTTTAGCGACATATTTAGTTAAGATGGTAACACCTAGCCAGGCGGACAAACAAGCCCTGCCACCAACCAAACCGAGTACACAAAAATGTACCTCTCGCTGCGATTCCACTCGGCACCATTAGTTCTGTGACTAAAGAGTGTTTACGCCGCACACTAGCGCCGCCAATGAAAAAAAAACATATCTAGTAATTAGAGATAGAAAATCAAATTATGCTCAACAAACTATTTGAATGAAGTAACTTAGCATTTTTACGTCACCTAATGAAAATTTGACATGTTATGGTTTAGTTAAATATGACGTTATAGTTAAAAGTGGCCGTTTTTAGCTGTAACGTCTTATTTAACTAAACCATAACATGTCAGATGTTCATTAGGTGACTTAAAAATGCTAAATTACTTCAGTTTGTTGAGCATAATTAGATTTTCTATCTCTAATTACTAGATAATGTTTTTTTTTCATTGGCGGCGCTAGTGTGCGGCGTAAACACTCTTAACCATTAGACCATACCTCATTAGACCATTACCTCTTAACCATTAGACCATAGTTGCAATGTCAAATCATTTATTCAGTATAAGCCTTCACAGGCACTTATTGACGTTAAAACTATAAAATGCAAATAGTAATAAAATATTAAATAGATTGTGTAGACTAAACTATTTAATCTATCAACAGCATATATAGCAGGCCAACGGCAAATTTTTTTTCACACAGATTTTACAGAATTGATCCTTGTTCGGTGCAATGCACTCGAACACCTGAATAAGCACTTTTGCCCTAAACGGCGTGAATGCCGCAGTCCGGTATCATATATCATACGCGACGCGCATATCATTTATTTTTATATTAATTTTATTAGTTTTAATCAAACTTGTACTTTCTGGGAATACAATTATTTATCAAGGGACTCAATCGTATCATTTAACTATCACCCGGCGCTACCCCGCACATTTTTGGTCCTTCGAGCTAACTAACGGGACCTCGCGTTTCGGGATTGACTTTTGGAATTCGGGGTGAACCAGTGCAAAGCAGTGCAACGTAGTGCCGGACAATATCATAAAATCAGTTATCAAGTGTTATCAGTTATCAAAACAACAAGTATCAGGTGCAGCTGGAGTTGGCGAAGATCACTGAGTAAGATCTTTCTAATTTTATATCAGTCACTGTATCATTTACAATATCAATATGGAAGACATTTACATTGCACAAACAGAGATTTTCTCTGTTATGGAGAAGCTTTTTGTCAATATGAAGAAGGATGGGCCTGAGCGGAAAAGGTCACCAACATATTTTGAACGTAAAATCGAAACATTGGAGTCGTACTGGGTCGAATATCAAAATAATCATAAAAAGCTATTGCAATATGAGGATAAACAGCGTCCGTATTTCGCTCGTAGGGAGTATGAAAGAGCCGAAATACTCTATCAGGAGATTAAAGACTTTATAGATAGGGAGTCTTCACAGGGATTGCCAAGGACACCAAAACCTTACGAGCAAAGTGAGGGCGCGGGCGGAAGTAAATCAGGTTTGTCGCAGAAGGACGCGAGGACAGAGGCAGAGATTAGAGTTGAGGAGGCAGCGGAATCTAGCTACAAAAGGTCTACAGGATCTACAAGTAAGTTAGATGAAATGTTACATAAGCAAGCAGTTAACTTTAAAGCATTTATGAGAACGGTAAACAGCATCGATGTAAGTACAATTGCGGAAAAGTGGAAATTTGAAGACGCCTTAAAACAGGTGCAGTTGCGTTGGTTTGTTATTGATTCCCTTCACTGGGAGATCGACGGCATTTTAGACGGAGAAAATGAAGAGTATGAGAGCGCTTTTACACATCATGAAGCAATGTTTAATAATCTTAAGGAAGCCATCAACACGAAGCTGTGGTCCGTGTCCCACAGAGAACATATCACGCCACAGGTAGATATACCTATTTTTACAGGCAATTATCATCAGTGGGTCTCTTTTAAGAATCTTTTCACGGAAGCTGTGCATCAAAATCCATCATTGTCGCAAGCTCAGAAGATGCAGTGTTTAAAAGGTAAAATCAGAGGGGATGCTGAGCGGTTAATCCAACACTTACAGATAAGTTCGAAAAACTATAATACTTGTTGGGATATTTTAAACCATCGTTACGAGAACAAAAAATTAATATTTTCATCGCATCTTAACATTATTTTAAGCCTACCAAATATGCAACATCAGTCGTTAATATTAATAAAGAAAATGCATGATTCTACGAAAGAAAGTTTAAACGCTATAAAGAACCTTGGACTTGTCATTAGTTCCTGGGATCCAATCATTGTTCACATACTTACACAGAAATTAGATCATGAAACTCATTCAGATTACGTGGAGTCTTTAAAGCAGCCGCGAGAATTACCGATATTACAAGAACTTTTGGATTATCTTGAAAGTAAATTCACTATGCTCGAGCAATCAAAAAGGAAACAAGAAACTATTATCCAAAAGCCTGCTTATCAAAACGCAAACAATTATGGGTCTGTTCCTAGAAAACCTCAATATACTAATTATAATAACAGGAATACCTACGCAAACAACAACTCAAGTAATCAATACCCGAATAGACACTCTCCTAGACCATTTAACAAATCTTATCATGCATCATCTTCGAACATAAAATGTCCGCTATGTAGTTTAGATCATGGGTTATTTAATTGTTCAAATTTTCTAGAAATCAAATGAAATAAAATTAAAAACTTTGAAACGATTAGACATTTGTAAGAATTGTTTATATTCACACTACGGAAAGCCTTGTTTTTCAATTAGCCGCTGTCGCATTTGTTCAGGGTGTCACAATACACTGATACATGACGCCATTACTCAAAAACCGTTGACCTCAGGTCAGCCGCTACCGAAGCCAAGACCGTTTTATAGAAATCAGCAAAATACAAACGGAGGCAACGCGTCACACGTGTCTCAAAATAAAACATCCGAAATTTTGTTATCAACTGCGATGATTAAAGTTAAGGCATTAGACGGGTCTTACAAGGTCATGCGGGCTCTTATCGACCAAGGGTCGCAAATATCACTTATAACGGAACACGGTGCGCAACAGTTAGGATTAAAAAGAGAGCACTGCAGAGGAGTCATCTTTGGTGTGGGACAAAACGAAAGTAATTGTAAAGGAAAGATTAATATATCAATCTCTTCACTTTATAATGATTTTACACTTTGTGTGGAAGTAATTATCATGAATAAATTAATTAAGAACCTGCCAAATTCATCATTTACAAAACCAAGATGGGATTATATCAATAATATCAACTTACCAGATCCAGAATATTATATAAGTCGGCCAGTGGGTCTACTACTCGGAGCCGATGTTTATTCAGTTATTATGTTAGAGGGTTTTATCAGAGGGAAAAATCATTACCAGCCTCTAGCACAACAGACACAGTTAGGGTGGGTGCTATGCGGGGGTGTACAAGCGCTTCACTGTAATGTTGTACTGACACAACTAGATGAGATACATAAATTCTGGGAGATAGAAGAGATAAGCGAATCATCAGAAATATCAATCGAAAATCAGAAATGCATAGACTATTATAATAACACTACAAAACGCCGTTCAGATGGAAGGTATGAGATCAGAATACCAATGAAAGAAAATTTTGGAAAGGAGTTAGGATCATCAAAAGAGTTAGCAAGCAAAAAAATTTAAAAATTTGGAGAGAAAGTTTGCTAAGCAACCAGACTTAGGAAAACAATACCGTGAATTTATAAATGAATATATCAGTTTACAACATATGAAAGAGTCAATTAGCAACCCTGGTATTCAATGCTTTTTACCTCATCATGCTGTATTACGCGAAGACTCCAGCACCACCAAACGTCGCGTAGTATTTAACGCGTCAGCTAGAACGAGTTCAGGCAACAGTCTGAATGATTTAATGTGTAAGGGCCCTAATCTTCAGCAAGACCTACAGGCATTAATACTGAAGTGGCGTCAGTACCGTTATGCCTATACAGCCGATATCAAAATGATGTACAGACAGATTTTAGTTAGTGAGGTAGACCAACAGCTCCAGAAAATTATCTGGAGAGAATCAGTAAACCAGCCCCTCAAAGAATATAAATTAATGACTGTAACATACGGTACCAAATCCGCACCCTTTCTTGCTATGATGACATTAAAACGTCTAGCTTCAGATGAGAAGGAAAACTTTGAAGCAGCTTCGAAAATAGCAGAATCAGCGTTTTTTATGGATGACCTAATTCATGGGTGCCATAAGGTAAAAATGGACCAGCAAGAAATACTACAGTTAAATCAACTTTTAGAGTCAGGAGGATTTTATTTACGCAAATGGGCATCGAATGATACGAAGCTACTACAAAACATTTCAAAGATAAACGCGGATAGCGACATATTCACTTTCAAATTAGATAACACATCAAAAACTCTCGGCCTGCGATGGAATTCGACTCAAGATAAATTTTTATTCGATTATAATATCAAGTTTCAGTCCACTACTAAGCACAAGATTACAAAAAGAATTCTATTAGCCGATATATCAAAAGTATTTGATCCCTTGGGATGGATCGCCCCTGTGATGACAAAATTAAAACTATTATTTCAATCAGTCTGGAAAGAAAAACTACAATGGGAAGACGTATTATCTGAAAAAACGCAGTCGGAATGGATTAAGTTAAGAGATGACATCATAAATATTAAGCACATTGAAATGCCACGGTGGATTGGAAGTACAGAAGAAACTGTAATTGAACTTCATGGATACTGTGACGCATCAATAAAAGCCTATGCGGCTGTTGTATACGCAAGGGTTAAAAATGGGTCAAAGTATTCAGTAATACTAATCGCGGCAAAAACAAAGCTGGTAGCACTGAACAAAACAGTAACATTGCCAAGGCTGGAATTATGTGGCGCTCATTTACTTTCACAATTAATTAAAAAGACAGTTAATTGTTACAATAACTATCAAATAAAGTTATACGGGTGGTGCGATTCGATGGTGGTCTTAGGGTGGTTACAAGGGAATGAAAACCGTTGGAAGCCTTTTGTTGCCAATCGTGTAAAACAAATAAAAGAGATCATACCCGCAGATCACTGGAATTATATAAAAACCAAAGAAAACCCAGCGGATGCTGCGAGTCGCGGCTTAACATTTTCTCAATTGAAAGATCACTCCTTATGGTGGAGTGGCCCGTTATCTTTATCAGAGCAAGGCGAGATTAAACAACAGAGTCTCAATTATACTACAAATCAGGAAGTTAAAGTATCATCTCATGTTATAATCAAAGGCGAAGATAACAATGTAATAAATCAGTTATTGCAAAACTATAATTCATTTAAAAAAATAATTTTAATTTTAGCTTGGATTATTCGAGCATTGACACCGAGTCGCGTGCAACGACCTGCATATATCACGTTACAAGAATTCAATGTTGCGAAATTACGAATCATACGACATGTACAATTGACTGAGTTTTTAAGTGACATAGAAAACTTACGTAAATATAATTGCGTAAAGTCAACCAGTAAAATATTAAATTTGCAACCGTTTTTAGACCCAGAAGGTATTTTACGTGTTGGTGGACGGTTAAGAAATACTAATCTACCATTTGAAACAAAACATCCGATAATCATCTCTCATAATCATCGATTGACATACTTATTAATTGAACAAGCGCATCTGTTAGCGTATCACGGAGGAGTAAAAATGACACTTTCAACTTTAAGAAGGAAATTTTGGATTATCAGTGGTACCAATGCAACGAAGAAGCAGCTAAGAAATTGTGTTACCTGCCGTAAAAACAAGCCTGAGTTGAAAGCTCAATTGATGGGAGATCTGCCGCAATTTCGATGCAATCCAGCGCCTCCATTTTATCATACGGGGGTGGACTACACTGGATTTGTGGACATCAAATATAACCGCGGAAGAGGAGCAAAGACCACGAAGGGTTATATCGCTGTGTTCATCTGCATGGTAATAAAAGCCGTGCACCTCGAACTGGTGTCCGATTTAAGCAGTGAAGCATTCTTAGCAGCGCTTCGCCGCATGGCAGCAAGAAGAGGAGCACCCAGACATATATACAGCGATAATGGAACGAATTTTATTAAGGCTAATCGAGTTTTACAGGAAGATCATCATCAATTAGAACAAATATTTAACAACTCATTTTTTAAGGAAATCACCGATATGTCTATTGAATGGCATTTTAATGCCCCAGCCTGGCCCACCGCAGGAGGTTTGTGGGAAAGAGCCGTGCGTAGCATGAAACACCACTTAAAACGAGTCATTGGACTCCAAAAATTAACATTTGAAGAGTACAGCACCCTCCTAACGCAAGTGGAAGCATGCCTTAACACGAAACCGTTGTGTGCCTTAACAGACAATATTGAGGATCTCGAGTGTTTAACGCCAGCGCATTTTCTTACGGGGCGAGCCGGAGTCACAATCATTGAAACAGCGACAGACGCGAGAACACGGTGGCATTTAGTTACAAAAATATTTAATGACCTTTGGAAACAGTGGAAATCAGAATATCTTACACAACTATCAGCAAGAAGTAAGTGGCTTAAAACTGAAGATAATATCATGATAGGAGACATTGTATTAATACACGAAGATAATATCCCAACTGGAAAATGGGCAATGGGAAGAGTAGTCGAACTCCACCCCGGCAGTGACGGATTAGTCCGAGTAGTGAGCCTTAAAACAAAAAACGGTCTATATGACCGACTGAGACCTTTGACAAAAATATCTTTATTACCTTTATCAAATGCGTCGGAAAATATAAATAAGGACAGCAGTTCAACAAAAGACAAAAAGAGCGAAGAAAAAATATTAGAAAACAAGTACAAACATTTTAAAAGAAACAAGCAAAAGAACAGTTTTATTACAATGGCGATATCATATTTATTCTTTATGTCTATTTTAACAACATCAAATGCAGCATATTCTTTATCAAAGTTTACTAATAACAACCAATCAATTTATTTCGACTCTATCGTAGATATGCAACTGATACGAGATGAGTGGACTATGGTGACGTATTACAATATGTCTCCTTACTGGGAAGGATTAGAGACCGTAGAAAAATGTTTAGATTATTTACAAAAAATATGCTACATAATACCCGATCAATCTCGCTGCAATCCTTACTCAATTACAACACGATCATATGGAGCTACGCTACTACAATGAGCTTTTGCTGAATCAGGCGTTTGACTCACGTAATAATTTACACTCCAGACAGCGTCGCGGCCTTATCAATGCAGTGGGTTATATTTCAAACAGTTTGTTCGGGATACTTGACGAGCGATTCGTAGAAAAGTATAAACACGATATAAGACTCTTGAAAGAGAACGACAAACATATTCATGCTCTATACAAAAATCAAACATCTGTGATAGAAGCTCAGTATAATCTGTTAAAAAGAACTGAAGAAATGATAACAACGCAACACAAAAATATCAACCAGCGACTGAACAAGATCGATTCTGCAATAGACAACATCACTAAGCAAGTTAATAAATGTTCAGCGATAGAAGAGTTTACTTTAACATCTATGACAACTGGTAACATACTCATCAATCTGAGAAGAACCCAAGATAATCTATTGACTGCTTTGATGGATACTTATCATGGTAGATTTAATATTCACTTATTGAGCCCAGAACAATTCAGAAATGAGTTACAAATTATTTCTAGTCAACTTTCAAAAGACCTGACTCTACCACTAGAAAATATTGCTTCTAATTATCAAGAGATGCATAAACTCATAAGCGTTAAATCAAGGATGACAGATGAATACTTCATCTTTGAAATTAAATTTCCACTTATAAGTAGAGACTATTATCAACTGTACAAGTTAGTTCCTATTCCGCATAAGATTAACAACAGAATGATAACAATCGTTCCAAGAGCAAGCTATGTAGCCATTAATTTGCAGAAAGATTCATTTATAGAAACTGAGAGGTATGAACTCCAAAATTGTCTACACCATGACACAATTTATTTATGCAAATTATTTAGCCCTATTAAACATTTAGGGACAGATGAAAGATTTTGTCAGTTAAATGATGTTGGTTTATGTGAGGCACGAATTAGCGCATGCAAAGATGATTGGTTCGAGTTAACAAGCCCTTCAACATATTTATACTTTCATTGCAGCTTATATGCGATGAGGATTATGTGCGAGAACGAGATACAAACTGTAGACCTTGTAGAAGCTGGCCTCATTCGTCTCGACAATAAATGCATAGCTAAAGGAAACGATTTTACTTTTTATGCTACTCAACAACAAAGCAATACCATGCATATCACTTCAGATATCATATACAAATTCGAAATAGCTCCAATAAACAATCTTTTAAATTTGACTTTTTCATCAAATTATGTCGAGCCCAGTGACCCAAGTACCAACATAACAAACTCCTTAAATGACTTACAAGCAAAAATAGATAGCTTGAGACAGAAGAGTTTGGATTCAGACGACGATGATGATGACGAGGATGATGAGCTATCTGGTCATGACATCCACCAGTACATAATATCATACGCGGGTGTGGCAGGAGCAGTCGCCTTGGCTGTTCTCATTTGTTGGTGGCGGTGGCGCGGAGGCCGCGCGGGCCCCGCGCAGGCCGCGCAGCAGCGGCTGCAGCTTAGTGTCAGTGATAGTGAGCTTGTGAGTGCAAGTGCGCGAAAGCAGAGCACGGCTGACCGACAGCCTAGTGTTAGTGCGCTGAGCGAGCGGCATCAGTCAGTGGTGGATATCGCGACTTCACCAATCGTTACTAAACGCGTGTACATTGACACTGATGAATCTCATTTATAATTAGTTATCTTTTTTAATTTATCCTATTTTGTTATTTTTACATCTATACATTTATTAAGTTTTTTTAATCTTTTAATTTTAAAGCATAATATTTATTAAGAACATTGAGTTTGAAGCATAGTATGTTTGTTGCCATATTGTAGGATTTTTAATATTTTTGTACTACTTATTTTTTACTTTTTATGCAATAGGCTATAGTTTGCATTCTTTGATAATCATATCATCTCATCTCTTTGCTTGTTATCTTTCTGAGTCGGGAGCATGTTCGGTGCAATGCACTCGAACACCTGAATAAGCACTTTTGCCCTAAACGGCGTGAATGCCGCAGTCCGGTATCATATATCATACGCGACGCGCATATCATTTATTTTTATATTAATTTTATTAGTGTTAATCAAACTTGTACTTTCTGGGAATACAATTATTTATCAAGGGACTCAATCGTATCATTTAACTATCACCCGGCGCTACCCCGCACAATCCTAATCGCTATTCGCTCCGCCATGACCTCGGTCTAACTTGTTTTGACTATACTTGTAGGTTCGCGCTAACCATTTGGCCGATTTCATAGAGACGCATCAGATTTGAGCAAATTTCACGAGTTCATTCGCGCTTGTTTTTTTAAAATTCAAATAGTAAAATACTAAATCCGGTATATGTATAGTCACATGTATTTTTTTTGGTTGACCAGTCTTGTGTTGGTAGAGACAACATAAATATCATCTTGCTAGACCAATGTTATTGTAAGTGGTTATAGAAAACTTGTAATTAAAAAAAAAACATTGTTGTCAAGTGATTAGATTAGGTATTGTTCTTGACTATCATTTTTTTTCACAATAATTTTGAATCAAGCAAAAGAAACTTAAAAGTATGGCATTCTTATTTATTTTACATAAATGTTAAAATCTTATTTACCATTCATGCGCTAAGCTCCGCATCTTCAAAAACGCTATTTACAGATAAATAATAATTCATAATACACAGATAATGCATAATGTCTTTGACTGTCTCGTTTAAACTATAATTATTGATATTTCTTTGATAATACAAATTTGATCTTGTATGCAGTCACTTAGACGTTATTATTAAGTTTACAAATGAAAATGCAACTTTTATTTAATCTTTTATTAGTAACGTCATATCAAATAAACCAGTCCCCCATCACTAGTGGGTCAGTGAACTCTGTGTACTTACAATCCTACTTGCCTATGCGCGCCTAGTACTCAGAGCGCAGAATATCAGGAAATTAAGAGCACCGTACCGCCCAATTCGCTCGGCACACGACGGACGGCGAGAACAGACGGCCGCTGGGTGTTTTGAACAACGCAAAACTTCACCAATTTATGCTTTAGTTTATTTGGGAAACAAACAATTTTTATAAGTACAAAAAAAGCACATCAAAAATTTCACATAAATCAGTAAAGTTTCCACTAAAAAAAAGCGGACAAACATGCCGTACATGTTTGTGCCGGCTTGTTTGTCCGTATATAAATATGTCGCCATAACATCAATTTTGGTAGCATTGTGTTCCGGCAGCTAGAGATAAGATAGCCAGTGCCTCAGTAATTGAGGATTCCGGGGAAAGTGCGCTTCCTAACCTAAGCTTAAATAAAGTCCAAGTACTTACCCGTCGAAAGTATAAAAATAATATAACTGAAAATATAATCAAAACCAAAAAAACTTTATCCCACTAGCCAATTTATCAGTGCATATAACTAACATAGATAATAAATTAACGAACTACGACTTATATCGTAACGCAACAAAGGGCCCGTAATCAATTATCACATCTCGCCTCACATCAACTCGAACAACACAGCAGGAACAAACGTTATGTAAACATTGAAGACGTTTAGTTATTTTTGTTTCGGCTAATTGGATTAGTCTAATACCGATGGATCAGATTGTTGTGACAAATGAGTCCCGGGATAAAAGGGAGGATCAGCGCTGAGATCTCGTTACAACCACTTCTTATTAATCATCGTGTAGGCACTATACGGACGGCTCGATGACTGAGTGGCAAAACAATCGGGATATCCGAAGATCCGTAATTTTTATAAAAAGCTGTTTACTAAACAATATGACGACCTCCTTGGTCGAGTGGTTTGTACACCGGTTTTAATGGTGTCGCCATCTCTGAGGTCCCGGGTTCGATCCCCGGTCGGGTCAATTTAGAAATTATTGTATTTTCTAAATTGTCTCGGGTCTGGGTGTTTTCCATTTATAATAAGTATGTATTTAAGTATGTTTATCCGTTGTCTAGTAACCATTTAACGAGTTTCATAATGAAGCTTCTCTTGGGCTAGATAATTGGTGTGAGTGTAGGAAAGTTTATTTATTTATTTATAATATTATATTAAGGCTGCACGGATTGTATCCTAAGCAATGTAAAATTAAAAAAAATAGAATGTGAGTTTGGGTTGGCATTGACAGATTTCGGCCGCTCCTTTTCCATTATTAAAATTTTTGAAAAATGTATGATTATTTAATTTAATGTATTTTTTATGCATAAATTTAAAAAAAAATATTAGCATTCTGCTCATTCATTCTCCTTCTCTATATTATTATAAACTATAAGTGTGCGAAATTTCATACTCCTCTGTCCGCGCAATTTTCGTAAAAAGGGGTACAAACTTTTTGCTTCACGTATTGGTGCAGATTCCCAGTGCGGATTGGTGGTGGTTAACGACTGATAATGCAGCCGGGACCAAAGGCTTTACGTGCCTTCCAAAGCACAGAAGAGCTCGAAATGATCGCGCCCGGTCTGCGAGTGCTGTGGTTAAGCTTTGGAACAGGCCGGCAATATGTCAGAGACATGGCGCTAGCATCGCTTAAAAACGACAAGTATAGTCTTTATTACTTAGTGTGGTCTTGCAGCCTATGCTGTATGGTGCGCGAAACGTCAACGTCAGTTGGCTTGGCGCGACAACGGACTGGACACACTTGAACGGGAGCGGTCGTAGAGTACGCACGCGCAGAACTCACTTCGTTTCTAAAATCCATTTTCATCGGGCAACTGTTTCTGAATATTGTAATCGTGATATTAAAATAACATTAAAGTGACTGTAAGGAATACGACTGCGTCTTTATTTTGAAGATCCAAGTTGAACTGTGTTATCGACGAATCCGAGTTTGCTCAACCGTCCTACTAGAAACCAGCCTCCCCTCAGTGAAGCTGACATCGTTGTACCTGTGTACAACGATGTCACACTGTTATCTTATCCTGCCGCGCAATTTAAGAACGCAGTAAAGAACATGTGACCAGTTTCGAGAAAATAGATCATAATGTTATCACCTCAAATATCACAATCACAAACACAGTAAGTAGTACTTACTGCGTTCATAAATTGTGCGGCAGTATCACACTGTTACGATCACATTTCTACGAAATCACTCCCACAAATAGTATATATAGAAGGCGAGCGGAAAGATGTTACACATCAAAAAAAGAAAAAAAAAGAGAAAAAAGAAAAAAGAAACAAAAGAAAAAAATATACGTCAGTGTTAATTCTATTTTCTATTGTAATATTGATTTCAAAAGGTGAGATGTCAAATGTTAAACATCATATGCGACTACTGTAAGGCTCGTTTGTTTTTTTTTTGTAACAAGGAGGAGTAGCATGACCATGATTTTAATATTTATAGTTATTAACTTTACTTCCCAGACAAAAAAATAAAAAATAGAACGCTGACATGTAAGTTTTATTATTATGCAATGGCCATCATATAGTCTTCGTGTATAAAGATAAAATATAAGTTCAGACCTATTTTGTTAAATAACACGTTCAATGAATTTCAGTCGAGTCACATTCGTTTCAAAAGAATAAAGGTCGTGGGTGAAGTGAAGCCCATTATTTTTGTAACTCTAATTGGTTATTAACTGTCTATTGGACGGTGTTGTTGGCATAGTGCTTCCGGACCGCTGTCCGCCCTAAGCTAACAAACTAATTTTCTCACTCACCGACTTGCCTTGATACCTACGCATTTCGAACCTATTTGATTTTGGCGGCTTTTACAATGCCTAGTAAGAGTTTTATTTGACATTGGATCATCTGGACATAAAATATGTTTTATTTTCTATATTCGTACGCCTAACGAGTTAGGGCAAGACATGTTGATACCTTTTTTATTTTATTTCCACCAAAGTGACTGTAAACTAAAATTTGTATGGTGATACAAGTTGGTCAATAAGTCGGGCTGCTTTAATCTCATTAAAAAGTGAAAAAAGCTAGCACTCAGCACACAAAGGAGCAAACCGCAGGTAATTTGGAAAAGTAATGAAAAGAAGTTCCACGAGTTGGGTTTGAACTCGCACCCTCTGACATTCCTCGCTGGTAGATTTATCTAAATTCTACATAATCATAACTATAAACAGCAGGTACCTAAATGTATGTATTTTATGCCTACAGTAAAAGAATAAAACACCTAAAATTAAAATGACGTCATTTTGTAATGGCGCATATAAACACTCCCACTCCTTATTAGTCGATGACGAGTCTTGGATCGTGGCATTTGTTTTATTATCACACGGGTTTTATCTCACCCGATGATGAGTGACGATGAAGTCAAAGGTGGACGCATTTCGCCCGGGATCCTCAACAAATTTTTCTGCAACCATGTACGTAGGGACATGAAGTGGTATGTTACAAATAAACAAAGATTATTAGTCTCTTTTACTCTAATTTGAAATGACATTTACATGACAGGAACAAAACTCGGAAAAACTATTAGGACCTTATTTCTTTTGTTTATTTGTAAGGCTCTACCGTATCTTAGGTCTATGGGCTCTACCATAGATTTAGAATATAACGTATCTTAGGTCTATGGGCTCTACACCTAAAGTTCCAATGTATTTTCCGATAACTATTCGTATTAACACTTTTCGTCTTTAATAAGCATGCATTATCAACTATAGCTACTCACATTTATATATCTCCGTCCCATTCATAGGAAATCGACCAAATATTGTTTACTGCGATCCGTTTGATCACTATCTGTTTTTGTTAGTGCCACTTAAGCCTCTCATAGCCGCTACTGCCCTTATGTATTACAGAAAAACAATAAAAGAAAAGTTGCCGTTAGATCAGGTAGTGGCTCCAGTGGCTCGCTATTTTCCTCCTCAACAATACGAAGAATTAGAGAAAACGAAAGTCATTGGTCGTTCATTTCATTCTGTTTCCGCGCCATCAGCTTTTACTGGAGCCGAAAGAAGTAGCTATTATGTAGTTGATAGTTCGCCGAACTACCTAATTGTTTGTGTCCCTGTAGCTCCTCAACTTCCTTATTGATTGATGGGAGAGTCTGTGCTACAGCCGACCTGCCGTATCGAACCGTGCCTAGATTTATTGATACATAGATATGATAGATAGTTAACCAGTTAATGTGACACTTTACCACAGATACTATTTACAGAAATAAAAAACCACTACAAATTAAACATAATGCACACAAATAAAACGCACATTTGATGTCTGTATCGTAGTAGAGCTTGCCATGGCACAGAGATAGACTTTGCCTGGACACATACGTCGATGTATACAAATGGAAAGTTAACAGAGAAAAAACTAAGCGTATCACTGTATCAGTGTACAGAGAAAATACATTACATGAGATATGGCGAATACGGTGAATAAACGTAGTAAGTTAGTAAATAGCCTTTATACTGTCCCACTGCTGGGCAAATGCCTGGGTCATTGAAATCAAGTGATCGCTACAATTGATGGGAATTGGCTTACACCTAAACACAACAATAATCATAACAATTTTTATTTGTGCTATGAAAATAACTATTATAACATTGAGTTTATATATCAGCCTTACAATTGCACTTGATTTGAAGTAGGTATTCTAAATAATTATGTGTCTGCAAAAGCCGAGCAATGCAAAGAATTCCTCTACAAATTGATCCAGCAGGAAATTGTATAGTAAAATATGAAAGTGTTGCGTTTTTAAACGATTCATAAGGCAAGGCTGGTTGGATGTTAGGTGAATTAATGCGAACATAATTAATATTGGCCGAGTAGATTATAACGTTACGTTACGTTAAACCTTAAAAGGATTTGTTAATTAATTAATAAAATTCGTTTGTATTGTACGGCAGCCTATAAATTAAGAAACTTGGGATTTCAAAGACGCTCTCATTATAGAGGAGAAAGTTTGAGCAATATATTTTCAATTTTGCAACGATAAAGAGCAGTGGAGCGGTTAAAGAATAATAAAAGTAAGGCTGCGTTGGTTTACTCGCTTTCAATTATAACAGCTCAATTAAATACTCAAACTATTTCGAAAAATAATAACTTCTAAACAAGCTCCTCATACAGTTACAGTGAATAATGTCTCGCAGTTCAGTAATAATATAATTATAGGTCCTTGTGCATATTCTTTTGACGAGAAGTTTCCATGGGTTGTGTATAATTAATCATAAACGATATTACTTGAATAATGAAGTTGCTAATTGTGAACTCTGATACAAACTGAGCTAGAGGCAACTCATAGCTACCAAGTTATCTAACTTAGACCATTAATTTAGGCCTGCTAAATGAGCTCCTGTAATAATTAAGTTTGTTTGTATACTTTGTGATGTTTGAAAGGGTACGTTGTTATATCATGGTATACATATATATTTATAAATTAGCCTGTTGTCTTTTTAAGCGTTACTTACAAGAATACTTTTGGCTCTCGAGTTTTTATGTTACTTAATCTAGGGAATAAGCTATATAGAACATAAAAAATAACTGCTGACGTGGTAACAATAAAGTTTCATCTTTCCTTATGATTATATCCGCGTGTCCTAAAGTGGTGTCATAAAATTCAGTTGTCCGAGAATCGTACCGAGGCAAACCCTGAGGCAATAAGCAATTGAATTCTTTCGAATGAGTACGGCCAATTACGTTCTGGCCCTAATGCGATTCTTCTTCCAATTCACATTTCATTATTATACCGGAAACGTGTACGTTCTGAGGATTTGATTGCTTTGTATGTATATTTAAGGTGGCACCCTAATGTGAGGCAAATTCGATTGAGTTCCAATCGATTTTCTAATTCCGCCTTAGAATGTCGGATTGTCGGTAAAGTAATTTCGGTAAGACTACATAGAGAGGTGATTTGACAGTCACTGTTGGTGATTAGGATTAGTTGTTTGTGGCGATGGAAAGTAAAACCATCAAAAACAAACTTGAAACTTGAAAAAAAACAAAAAAACCAAGTCTTGCAACTCAGTTCTTCTACAGTAAAAAGTTGTGAGATCCATATAATACCAAGTCGGTTAATTTATTCAGTCTCTACTTAAGGGACCTTCTGTCTTAAGTTATTACGTAATTAGCTAACCTAACAACATCACACCATATCAATATTAAAAATCCTTTGTTTTAAATAAGTTTTAAATAAATAGATTAACTTAGCCAGCGCATGAAAACACAATGTATCTCACAAGTACTAATACATATATTATATTAAATTAGACTGTTTAGTGCGATTGCCAAGTCAATCTATTTATTTGAAACATAAAAGATTTTTAATATTGATATGGTCACTGTATGATGTTGTTAGGTTAGCTAATTACGTAATAACTTAAGACAAAAGGTCCCTTAAGTAGGGACTGAATAAATTAACTGACTTGGTATTATATGGATCTCACAACTTTTTACGGTAGAAGAACTGAGTTGCGAGACTTGTTTTTTTTTACAAGTTTGTTTTTGATGGCATCTCATTTCTTTTTGTAGATAGTCCTATTTTTTTTCCTTTCCGGTACCATCTAGGTACCTATCTTCCTATTATTCCATTATATTATACATACAGGTACACTGATTCATTAACTGCAAAGGTAACTTTGTAATCCTATATATTTATATAGAATTACAAAGTTATTTATGTCAGTCAGTCAATCAGTGACAAAATTAAGAAACTTTGACTAGTTATAATTCTTAAACTACTGGTCCAAATTGAATGAAATTTGAAAATACCGTGTTTATACAATACCTGCTTGGTAACTGAGACCTCAGGCTTCTAGTTTTATCCACAACGAAGTTATAGGGGGTCGAAAATGCCGTGCCGCTTTTTTGCTCGACTTGGCGGGGGCACTTGACTGTTGCCGTACCCCCAGATTAATTTCTTTTCGAGAGTAACGTTCATTTAGAAACTGACAATGAGAATAATATTTCCTTACTTTACGCTGTTCATCATCATCATCATCATCATCTCAGCCAAAAAACCTCCACTGCTGAACAAAGGCCTCCCCCAAGGATCTACACAACGACCGGTTTAGTGCTGATGGCATCCAGCGGCTGCCCGCGACCTTCACCAGATCGTTGGTCTACCTTGTTAGAAGCATGCCCACGCTGCGTTTTCCGGTTCGCGGTCGCCACTCGATACTGTTTCGCCCCAGCAGCGGCCATCAGTCCTGGAGTCACCTTAGCTTAGCAACTCTTCGGGCTATGTCGGTAACCTTTGTTCTTCTGCGTATCTCCTCATTTCCTCTCCTCACCTCATACTTTTCACTGTTACGTAAATCTTTTTCATCACTGAAATGAGATAGGTAGTAAGATTATGTATAAGCGATGCTTGTTAAAAGATTTAAGTAGAAGCGAATTCCGGAACAAGTTTTGCAACTCTCGCCTCGGAATCCTTTCTAATATAAACTTTACAGAACTATGCTACTCGCGAGTACAATACAATATAGCTCCTTATTAAACTAGCTATGGTAACACTTTGATTTTATTATGAAAAGAGCATTTCCACCTTTTGTCGTCTATCGTGAGTAGTAGAAACGAAATTATAATACGTTGGCCTGAAATAATTGAAGGTCGTGTTATTGTTACCTACGTGAACGAAAAAAATTTCCCGTCATCAAAATAAATGAAGCATGAAACGTTTATTGAGAATTCATTTAAATTTTATTTGTGAAAGAGAACCAACAAAACGGTCACATACTCATGTTTATTGTAATATTTATTATATGAAAAAACACTTTGTAGTAGGTAATATTAGATATAGATTCACCTTAAATATTATTTTGTCATGCCGTTTCGAACCTTTTTCAGCGACCGTGGTAGCAAGACTGAGGTGTTAGTTGTCTCATAATAATAATTTGTAACTTGCATACCGTCTTTTGTTTTAATCGGGTACGTTCTGTTTTACGCAAAATGAGTGTGTGATTGTGTACAATAAAGTAATATAACAAAAATATGACATACGGAGCCGAAACGTGGACACACACGATAAGGCTGGTTCACAAATGTAAAGGCGCTCAGCGAGCTATGGAAAGGGCTATGCTCGAAGTTTGAAGGATTGACATCGGAATGAAATGATCCGACAGAGACCGAAAGTAATCGACATAGCCCATCGGATCGGCAAGCTGAAGGGGCAGTGGGTCGGCAAACGTTGTGCAGGACGCCCGCCCTCTGACTAGGTAGAGCGACGATCTTCGCAGGGTGGCTGGCAAGAGCTGGATGAGAGTGGCCGCGGATCGTGCTCGGTGGCGTGCACTTGGAGAGGCCTATGTCCAGCAGTGGACTAGTATAGGCTGATGATGATGACGATGAACAAAAATATGTACAAGTGCAATGCCATTTAACTGTATAAGCCCTACGATTCATACTTATTATATTACGAACGAGTGCCACTAATGCCACGAATAAAAATCACTTCAAACTTTTATGTTAGAGTAGAAATGGATGTAATATAAAAGTGAATGGCCTTGGTAGCAACACCTTTGTTGCAGATTCAGGGAGCGTATATGGAATGTAATTGAAGCGTACCAGCCGTCTCCGCTGGGAGCTTGAGCCACTGAACTAGCACGCGCAAAATCGCGTTACGCTCATGATGTAGGTACGGCCCTCGATATTGGGTTACATACGCCATATCGAATGCCAATTGATCGAATATCAAGTGATCGCAGCTATATCAAAAATTCAATAAATCGAATGATTCTTCAATATTTTGCATAGGTCATAACGTAATTTGAAAGGTGATCCTAAAAAACATGTTTTATAAATACATAAAATTTTAAAAATTCTAACGTCAAAATAATTCATTCAGTTTTGGCTACAAATAGCTCTTATGAACGTCACTATGCCATCGGTTCGTAAGTCTACTCTAGGCGGGAGATCTTTACTGAGAAGAACCAGCAAGAAACTCAGCAAGTGTCCAGCTCTTTTCTCCCTTATAGCGTCAACAATATTGAAAAGTGCCCTAACATAACAGGACACTTTCCATCACAAATAAACACACAAAAAAATTAAATAAAGGACAATCACAACATATAAAAAAAAAACAAAAAAAATGTCTGAGTTTGCAAAAATTACATCAAGTAACAATTTCAATTTTCAAAATGTCATGCAGTAATAATGCAGTAAATATATTATGTCGAAAATTGTCTAAGAAAAACAAAGTTAAAGTATACGAGTATAATAATAATAAAAAAAAGATAAGCAAGCAAGAGGTAATCTAAGAACTTAATTAATTGTTTAACGCAAAATAAATATTGTTTGTAAACTATAGGACACTGCTGATAAAGGCTCATATCAGCGCTAAGATATTAAAGTATATTGATAGATCCAAATAAAACAAAATGTGGATTTTTATTATAACCAGATTGTTTTGTCATCTAAATATTCTTTGACTGTATAATAACCTTTCTTAAGTAAAAAAGATTTTACATCATTTTTAAACTTATCTAATGGTAAATCTTGTACAGTACTAGGTATTTTATTATAGTAGTGTATACCTTGCCCCAAGAAAGAGTCAAAAACCTTTTGCAACCTAAACAGTGGCATTACAAGTTTTTTTCTTATTTTTAGTATTGAAATTGTGTACATCACCGTGTTTAGTAAATGAGTTGACATTGCAACGCACAAAGACTATGCAATTATAAATAAACTGAGAAACAGTAAGAACACCAATTTCTTTAAAAATATTTCTTAGAGTAGTTCGGGGAACCTAGTCTGTAAATGGTTCTTATTGCTCGTTTCTGTAAAATAAATATAGTTTCAACATCAGCCGCTGTAGCCCACAGTAAGATGCCATACGACATGATACTATAAAAATAGCTAAAGTAAACTGTTCTAGCAGTTTCAACGTCTGTTAATTGTCTTATTTTTCTGGTGGCATAAGCAGCAGAACTGAGTTTCCCGGCCAATTTCGATATATGAGGATTCCATTGAAGTTTTGAGTCAAGTGTTATATATACCTAAGAAGACTGCTGAATCTACTACCTAAATCTAATTTATCACCGTTTATTCTAACATCGGTTGGTTCAGTTTTCAGGTACAACATCAGGTAGTGTGAATTTGATACATTTTGTTTTTTTTTGCATTAAGCTGTAGATTATTAACAGTAAACCAACTGAGTTTTTCTGCGAGAGCATTGTTTACATCATTTTATTTATTCTTACACCTAGTAACATTAAAAATGAGTCAAGTAACATCTGCAAATAAAACAATTTCACAGAAGTTCTCCACCAAGAATGGCAAGTCGTTAATGTAAATTAAAAATAAGAAGGGCCCAAGAATTGAACTCCCATTTTTACATGAGAACCAGATGATTTAGTTCCATTTATATCGACAGTTTGTGTCATAGAACTGAGATACGACTGTATCAATTTTAGTGCAAAATCATTTAGACCATAGTAGTGTAACTTCATCACCAGAGATCTTCAGATCTTCATCCAGTGCTCAACGCAATCGAAAGCCTTCGATAAGTTGCATAAAACTCCAAGAGCGTTCTGAGACCCCTCCCAGGCATCGAATATATGTTTTATTAAAGCAAAACCTGCGTCAGTAGTGGAACGACCCTTAGTAAAACCATATTGTTGGTGTTAAAAAGTATGCCATTAATTGTTCGAGTATAAGTTTTTCATAAATTTTACTTATGAAAAACTGGTAAATATTGAAATTGGCCTGTAGTTACTAGGGTCTTCTTTGTACTCTGATTTAACAAAGATATAACCTTACTAAGTTTCATAAGATCTGGAAAAATGCAATATGATATATAATATTCTTAATTACCTTAATACATAAGTATGAAATGATGAAAAAGACTAGTGTTTTTTATTTTAAGTGATTTGAATGTTTTTATAATAATCAAAGAATCAATGTATGCAAATTGAAAAGAAGGATTAGGTCTAGGTACATGTTTTTTGAGTAAAGATTGTGCAGCTTCTGGTGATGAATCTAAATCTAAAGTTATTTATCGTATATTCACAAAATAATCATCAAAAATATTTATGCAATTTGTAAATCCGAATTGACAAGGTTGTTGTGAACTTTCAGAGTGAAAGTATTGACACGTGGTTTAAATTTGCCTGTTTCACGGTTTATAATGTCCCAAGTAGCTTTAATTTTATTGTTAAAGTTTTTAATTTTGTCTTTAATGAAATATGATTTAGCATAAATGCACACTTTCTTAAACATCTATACATATAATAAGAACGTAGGGATAAAAAAATCTGTAATTGCAATATATAAAAAAAAAATTACACAGGTTGCCTTAAAATCACTTATGGAACATGATAGAATAGTTTTAAAAAAAATTGTTTGTTTGTTTGTTTGTTTGTTTGTTTGTTTGTTTGAAGTCGATAAACTCAAGAACTACTGAACGGATTTTGATCCGGTTTTCACCAAAATGCTAAGAAAAATCCGGAGAAAAATATAGGCTACATTAATACTCGAAAATACAGGGTGTCTCATTTAAATCGGTCAGTATGGGAAAGTCTGAAACTATAAGACATACGAAGATCTGTCCTTAGGGACCATGTCATCGATTTTAATAAGAAGAAAAACTGCATTCATACATTTAAAGAAAACCTGTACTCAGCTCGGGAATCAAACCCGGTTGTTTTGAAAAAAATAAACTTATAGTATTTCTATTTAGATATCGATTGTGTAGGTCTTAAGCAGTAAATAGCTCTTTGAAACATGATGTCTAAAACGAAAATGCATTGTTTTCACGTACTTTAATTTATTTTAGTAGGTGTTCGAATTGACCACCGTTACATTCAACAAGTTCAGGCATGTAAAATTGTCTCTATGGTTGTTTGTACCTCTTTGCTGGTTTTGTAATTGTAAGATCGTTACCTAAACGTGTTGAATATTGTATTGAAAAAAACGGTGGTCACTTCGAACACCTTCTAAAATAAATAAAAGTATGTGAAAACAATGCATTTTATTCATTTTAGACATTATGTTTCAAAGAGCAGTTTACTGCTTAAGACCTACACAATCGATATCTAAATAGAAATAGTATAAGTTTATTTTTTTCAAAACAACCGGGTTCGATTCCCGAGCTGAGTACAGGTTTTTTTTAAATGTATGAATGCAGTTTTTCTTCTTATTAAAATTGATGACATGGTTCCTAAGAACAGATCTTCGTATGTCTTATAATTTCAGACTTTCCCATACTGACCGATTTAAATGAGACATCCTGTATAATAAGAACGTAGGGATAAAAAAATCTGTAATTGCAAGATATAAAAAAAAATACTTAAAAATCACTTACGGAACACGATAGAATAGTTTAAAAAAAAATTGTTTGTTTGTTTGTTTGTTTATTTATTTGTTTGTTTGAACACGATAAACTCGAGAACTACTGAACGGATTTTGATCCGGTTTTACCGAAATGCTAAGAAAATTCCGGAGAATAACATAGGCTACATAAATACTCGAAAATTGTTAAATTTTGATTTGGTCTAAACCGGGATTTAATCCTTGGTTGCTTGGCAACTGTTGTTTATTATGTAACATAGGGGATTTTTTTTAATGAGTTTTACGGCTCTGGCATTTGAGGCTCTGGCTCTCTATTGCTATCGTGTTTTACGGCTCTGGGTTCTTTTCCCTTTTGAGCCTGTCATTGATAGTTGTTGCCATGAGAATACCGATTTTGATGCGGTTATCACCAAAATGCTTAGAAAATTTCGGAGAATAACATACAAATCGAAAAATGTTAAACAAATTTTGATATACCTATTTACGCGACTAACTGTTAGATACGTTCGTTGAGTTATTATTTCAGAAAAGTTTTTTTACTCTCTAAGGTTACCTACCCTTTATAAATCTGTGAGGCACCTAAGCGAACATTAGCACCGCAATAGTAAAGCGACGGAAAATAAAAACAAGCTCGAAATCACGCACATCATTAAACTTGGCTGTACATAGGTACACCTTTTGTTTCATTTTCCAAAATAACCAATAATAATATGGCTATTTAGTCGCGCCTGCGCGCGGCGCTTATTGCAGTTTTCTAATACACAGAAATGTTAAAAGTTAAAACATTACCTATATTTGGCGGTATAAACCTTTGTGTCGTTGCCCAAAATAATGTCTCTTTTTTAGTTATGCATAGCAATGTTACCTAGGTACTCATTAAATTTGGCTGTATAAAACTTTGTATCATTGCCCAAAATCATGTCTCTATTTTTTTAAATATTGCACATAGAAGATATCTTGAATTACATAGCTTGGCTGTATAAACCTTTGGGTCGTTGCCCAAAATACTTAATATTATTTTTTTAAATCTATTTGGTGAAAAAACGCGAGAACAGGAAAATTTAAAAAAAAATTGGCGCTCAAATTTTGAAACGAACAGAAGGAAATTTTGATATTTTGCAATGCATTAAGTACATACCTATTTTTATTTTGTTAATAATTTTCAAATTATATTAATTATTCATTGTGTAAAAGTTTTTTAAAATATTTTATGCAGGTACGTTAAATATTTCAGTACTTATTCAGTTCTTATTAATTTTCAAATATGATTTATTCAATGTGTAAAAGTTTTATGAAACATTTGATACAGGTAAGTTAAACACTTATTTCAATACTTATTTTACATGTAAGCGGTTTCTTACTTTGGTTTCTTAACATGTTTATAGGATAAATCTGTGTTCAATGATACAATATAAGTAAGTAAGTAGTATCATAACAATTTTAATATCATAAAACCTATAAAGAATGAATTTTGTACATACTTCTAGATTACAGAAAAATGGTTTTTCCATTCTTCTATCGCATAAGACGATGGCTACCTCTGTTATCAGAGTTGCAAAAATGTTTAAGTTTGCAGGGTACAACTGTATTAGAGGCACGGACTTCAGATTTTTTTTTTATTAGAGGTAACTTCTTTCTGTGTCCTGTGATCTACCTCTAAAAAGCTACCTACCTAACAAGATGCCACGAAGAAGTTCAAATTTATCGCAAGTTTGTAACATAAAATACTATACTTTATTACTTATTAGACAATAATATAATTCATTACAGTTCTCAATTTATTGATATTTTGTATCTACGAATAAGAACATAGTTGGTAAATAGTTTTTTGTGCCTTATGGCCGACAACCAATAATCCTGGACCGCTACCTGCTAGGTACTCGATATCCAGCTTCGGTGGACTAGGCAAAAAAAATTTTGAAGTCCGTGGTTGGACAGTATAACAGTAGACACATCTTAGCTAAGATACACCAGTGCCTAGGACGACTCCGGACGAGTACCTGAGCTGTAAAATACCAATTTTATTACATATAATTGAGCGTCAGTAAACCCATTTCAGGTTTGTATGACGTAGCAAATACGCGCAACCCACCGAGAAACGGTGTTGTATACTGAATGTATGTGGAGGGATAATTGAAACGGGAAACTGAGTGAGAATCTGTATGAACGGGACGATTCTGTGCTTCAAACTGAATATATGTATGTACATGGCAGAGATGATAGTCGAAAGAATAAGAGATAATGTATGAAAAATAATGATGGACGTAAAGGAGACACAGGAAGTATGCCAGAACCAAACTTAATGGAGATCGATTGTCTTTGTCTATCTCAGCATTCCCAGCTGAAGAGATATTAAGAGTGAGTAGATGTACGTATGTCGGTAAATACAATGTCAATTTTCTAAATTTCCGATGCATATAATTTTATTATACCCTAATAAGCTTAAATAGATACCTACTTAAAAATTAAACTGTACAGACTACAGCCTTTAGCTCACGCGGACGAAGTCGCGGGTAACAGCTAGTTTTAGAATAATTCTTAACATATTCTGTAAAACTAAGAGTATGGTTATATTGTCTTAAATTATATAACTCATACAGTTTTTTTACTATTATATATACCTGTTGTGGCCCAATCACAGAACTTAAGTATATGGATGGATCATCATGTACAAAGGGTAACGCATCACTTTTACATACTATACTTATAATAAATAATAATAATAAACTTTCCTACACTCACACCAATTGTCTAGCCCAAGAAAAGCTTCGTTATGAAACTCGTTAAATGGTTACTAGACAACGGATAAACAAACTTAAATACATACTTATTATACATAGAAAACACCCAGACCCGAGACAATTTAGAAAAACAAAAGTTTCAAAATTGACCCGACCGGGGATCGAACCCGGGACCTCAGAGATGGCGACTCCATGAAAACCGGTGTACAAACCACTCGACCAAGAAGGTCGTCCGATACGATTTGTTACTGGTTTACATTTTAATATTTTTGGCTCATCTTTGATATCAAAATTATAGGTCAACTTCATATACCACATTGGTCAGACGTAAGATTATTAAAAACTGACTTATATTATAATTAGATTATTATAAACAGGATCATAGTGTGTAAAAACATTATCAAGACAAGTGGCTGAATGTGAAGTTGTTCTAGCAGATTTGAGAAATATATTTATTAGATTAAAGCATTTAAATAACGCAACAAAACGAACACTCATTAAGGAATTTTCTAGAATATTTATATTAAAATCTCCACATACTAAAACAAATTTATTTTTTAATAAATGTTTATATAATTTTTAACGCAAATTTTGTTGCGAACAAATTACAAAAACACAAATGTTGAAAAAATTTCCACGAGCAGGGTTTGAACCTGCACCCTTCTGACATACCGGGTCAGGTGCTCTTCCAATTGAGCTATAGTGGTTCTAACCAGCCCGCCGAAACTATCCAACACTATTTACTTTGAAAGCCAAAGGCGCCCATTCAATGTTAACAACTACCGTCATTAACATCCGATCATAATATTTTTACAAATACTAAAGATCAGTTAAGAAGTAGGCAAGCTATTTATAAATGTTTATATAATTTTTAACGCAAATTTTGTTGCGAACAAATTACAAAAACACAAATGTTGAAAAAATTTCCACGAGCAGGGTTTGAACCTGCACCCTTCTGACATACCGGGTCAGGTGCTCTTCCAATTGAACTATAGTGGTTCTAACCAGCCCGCCGAAACTATCCAACACTATTTACTTTGAAAGCCAAAGGCGCCCATTCAATGTTAACAACTACCGTCATTAACATCCGATCATTTAAAAAGCTTTGTAAAAATATTCTTTAAAAAACTTAAAATTTTTTTAAAATTTTATATATATAGATCTTTAGTATTTGTAAAAATATTATGATCGGATGTTAATGACGGTAGTTGTTAACATTGAATGGGCGCCTTTGGCTTTCAAAGTAAATAGTGTTGGATAGTTTCGGCGGGCTGGTTAGAACCACTATAGCTCAATTGGAAGAGCACCTGACCCGGTATGTCAGAAGGGTGCAGGTTCAAACCCTGCTCGTGGAAATATTAATATTATTTATAATGTCACGTTTCTTAGTTTGTGAACTGTCACCACATAATACGATAACATTAGTGGAGCTATTCAGTGAGTTCTGTGATATGTTATTTACTATAGCATTCAAAGATCATTGACGTGGGGTACAAATATTGGTAATTGAATGGTTAACATTTCCATTGAAAAGCAACCCTGAGCCCTGATCCAGTTTATCAGAGTACATAAATGTGTTCCAAACTAATTTTATATACATAGAAACATTGTTTTATAAAATTATAACGATTTGTTCGCAACAAAATTTGCGTTAAAAAATTATACAAACATTTATAACGATTTATCAAATTTCAGATATAATAACGATTTGATCTCATGAACGTTTGATTCTTTAAATGTTCCATGTTATAACGTTCGACATAATATGAATTCAATTATTTGACTTTTTGCTCAATTGTTGTCAATCATTTGGTATTCGATCAATTGGCATTCGATGTGGAGTAGGCAACCCGTCGATATTCAGTATAAAATAGATACTGAACATGCTCGATAGTAACACTGTGGGAATTCGTTATGAGCTAAATGGCGACCTCGATTTTGTCAGTTCTAAATGCCGCTCGGAAATATCTCTCAGTAACTGCTGCGAGTTGGGAGTAGCAATAACCCCACGGCGGTTATAAAGTAAAATGAAATGAAACTTATATTTTAACAGTTTTCTACCGTTTGCCTGTCAGATTTTGCAGCAGCTAGTTTGGTTGAATCTCAATTTTCTTGCGACTGGCGAATTGAAAATAATCTTGTTCTATAGACTTACAAGAACATGTATGTCGTAAGATTTTCTTTTTGTCTTTATTATGAGATATATTAGTGAAATCCACCGTTGGGAATGAATTATGTATACTAATTAAAATAAGATGGTGATAGCTAGCCCAATGCAGACTAAGAATAAGCCCTATCTGTCTATCTCGACTAAAACGAATATTTATATAACCCCTTTTGAGAATCGAACTTAAAACTTCTGGATCTGAACACCTTTATTTCTTAAAACCATTGCAAAAGTAATTGAATAAAAGGTATGTACTTATTTGGATTTCTCAACGTTGTCAACTCAGTTCGTTCAATTCCTTTTCGTCTTTAAAGTAGAATTACACTACATCTAAATTCTACACTATCAAGGTAAGCGCAACCTTTTAAACTTGTACGTAAAACTCCTTTGCTAAAATGTGATGCATTGCAGAAGATGTTGTATCGAAGGTATAAAAACAAATATTGCAGATATTCCACGAGTGCGGGTATCTATTTTTAGTGAAAGCGAGTTTTCGGGTCACCGCTCGCGCCTCTATAAACTATGACAGCCTCCAGAACAAACCTTTGATTTATTTATTTCTGCACATGCGGGGCCTTCCGCGTATTCATATTTCGTGTTCCAAACTACAAATTGTAGGTACCTACCAACATATGGAATATTTTTTAACAACTTTAGATACTCACATATATAGGATTCACACTGGTATGAAAGCTGGAGTGGAGATTGGATGTTACATAATAAAACTGAAATGTGAACATATACTTTTTAAGACTGTATAAAACTGTGTGAAACTGTAACTTGTGTTTACTAGAGCTTTTACCTCAAGTGTAACGTGTTCTCTAATGGCATAATTTATACTAAAGCTTACAAAATAAGAAGATGTTTGATGTTGTGTTGGAATCTGCTGATGTCTTCAATATTTTATATGCTTTACTTTTTGAGCAAGACATCTTGAGAATTCTACCGAATGTTTTTATTAGACTTTATACTTTGATCGTATTTTGTTTTCTGTTCTGTTTCAATGAAAAAATAGATATGTACTGATTTCAACTACGATAGCTAAATGGTGGGTCTCCTGATCTGGGAATGTAGACATTTTCTGTCAATTTGCACATTTGTAGTTCCTTGTTTCCTTCTAACCACGTCAAAGGAAAGAAAAAGATAATTAGTACTAATTGTAAATTAACGTTAAACTTTAACTGAAACTTTGAATCATATATCATCAATCGACATTTTTTTTTTCTAAAGTGCTATTAAAATTTGTAGGTATAAGCACAAGGTTTTGAATGTCGATATCAATCATTACTTTGTTTGCGTTAATGCTACATGTACTTATGTTTGTAACAAAGACAAGTTAACCTATTATTTCAAATAAACACTATCGCATTCGTAATAGACAATGTATCCTGGCAGTCATAGCTTTTATTACATAGTGATATCTTCAACGGCTCTCTTGTGGCATCTCGAATGCAGTCGTATTTTCCGCAGTTAGTGTGGTATATTGAACTTTAATATTAAACGGATCATATTTCTGGTTATAACTTTTTTTATTAGTCCAACTTTATTTGGCTCCAGGGAATGGAAATGTTTTGAAGTGTCATCAGTCATCATAGAAGAGAACGGAAAGCTTTTTAGTGGCATGTTATGATTTATATTTTAACGAGATGACTTGTGATGTCTTGTTGAACTTCTTTGTAGTGAAATCTTTAATGTTTGTTATGGGCCGTTTACACGTATTAAGTTGTCAAGTAGTAACTAAATTTTAAGTTAATTTTAAGTTATCGATCGTTTACACGTGTCTAACTTATGTGCTCTTTAGTTCACTATATTCTTAACCATGGAAGATCAAGAACGTGTTGAAGTTCAAAACTCAATAATTAGATATCGCAGTGGCACACCCAATAATGTATGGGCACAAATAAAAAGTTTAGGTATTTTACTTTTTGTGTTAGAAAGGCTCATTATGGCAAGTCCTAAAGTGTTGCCGCATAATCGATCGAGTATCGATTATAATCAGTTATCAGATGGGCCCGAAAATCACCCATACTCGATCGATTGGACTATCGATAGTATCGATATTCTCGATATAATCGATGTCAATTATACAGCAATATTATTGATTATAATCGATTAATTGATTATGATTGACTAAAAGCCCCCAATATAATCGATTATATCGATAGTATCGATAACAATTATTAGATAGATAGATAGATAGATAGATAATACTTTTATTGCAACACTATAAATCATAAACATGAACAAAAGAAAAAAAAATTACAATATTACAATTTGGCGGTCTTATCGCTTTCAAGTGACTTCTTCCAGACAACCAGTCGGATGGAGAGATACATTGATTATAAAGCTGACAGAAATATAATTATAGCAATATAATCGACTTACTGGATGGTATCGATTCAATCTAACATTGGTTTAGATAGTATCGCATGCCTTTGCAACTATTAGCACAGAATAAATCTATTAGTTATATGAGTAAGTATGAGCAAACATAATAAAAGTTCTTTAAGTTCTTTAGTACGTTAAAAAAAATTGGTTACGTCAATATTCAAGTTTTTCAAAAATAGACTCGATTCTATTCTACTTGTTCACTTGACCACTAAATTGTTCACTTACCACTTGTGACTAAAGAGCTTTTAAGTGACTGTTTACACGCAAGAATTAAGTTAAAATTTAGTTAAAATTTAGTTAATTACTTCGTCACTTAACATGTGTAAACGGCTCATTAGGGCGACCTCAAAATCATATCAATTTTAAGGTTGCTTTAAGACGACGCATTGGTAACTTACGTGGCGGGGATCTTGATTTTTCCCAACAATTACAAAACATGTGAAAGTGATATTTGATGACATGATTTTTCATTTAATTGACTTCATTTTGTTAGTTGCAGAAACACGATTTTTTAACTTTTATAACAGAGAAAAAATATCAAAGTAACCTCTTTTAAAACATAGATTCGCATTTTACAGGCTAACCAGACCGATTTAAGCATCTAAATTTTCTTAGTAGATTAGTCTTAACACACACTTCAAAATTGTAGTTCATTTTTTTAAAAATAATTTGTAGTTTTAATTTGAAGGACAAAAAACCAGTTTTTCTTATGGTACGGGGCGCAAACGCTCGTATCAAAACGTATGAGATTTATTGTTTAGCGGTGCGTCGCCTTAAGCTTAAGCTTGAACAATGTGAAGGTGTTTTGTTTTTGATGCTTTTGTTTGTTGTTCTCAAAGACAATCTGCCCATAACCAATCCAGCTGGAGCTGGATGGATTTAGTTTTAATGGATTAAAACCTTATTAAATACTTATAAGTATTTTGTTTTCTCGACTCTCGATTAAGAATCGATGAGATAAGCTAATGAATTTTAAAATTTCACACATTTTTGCTTACAATTGGAACTCTTATGAATGAAACTTTTATATCGGTTCGTCTACGGCAGGAGATCTCGTGCTAAGAGGAACTGGCAAACTCTACAAGGACGTTTCTCCTCTCCCATTTCGTTTACTGTTGAGTAATGAACTGTGGTGACCTGTCCAAGGGCCTGGTACTGCGGAAGTTCCTTAACTTTCAAATAAGGGCTTTCGTTTCTTTATAAATACTGAAGGATTATTGATTCTATATTTTTCAATAAATAAAGATAAATACAACGTTAGTCGGAACGGGAGTACTAAGCCGAAAGGAGGGTAAAGTGTACATGATTGTACATAACTTTTGACTAAGAACTTTTCTTTAAAAATGGATAATTTTAGATTAACAGCTTTTTTAAGATTTCAAAAGAAATTACGCTGTGGTAGCCTTAGCGATGAGCTGGAACGGTACATCAGTCAACGAAAATTATTTACGACATGCGTTAGCCCCGCCCCTATTCAGGGTTAAATTACGTAACCAAAAAAATTTTTTGTTTGGTAGTAAATATGAACGTTTTTCACAATGCTTATATTTGCAATATAACAGTTAATAGTAGCACTTTCAGTAGTCCGCGGCTTAGTACCCCCTTTCCGACTAACGTTGTATATGTCTATTTTCGGAATACCACTAAGAAATAACATAACAAACTTTTCCATATTTTTATAAGATAAGCAATGAAGAAGAAGAAAAAAATAAGTAATTGAAAGCCAAGTATACTTTAAGCTCATAGTCAGCTTTGTTGAATTAACTATTAGAAGAATTTCACACAGCTTGTTATTTCGCTATACGATAGAATCACGAAATTAATAAACGCTATAGGTGTTATTTTCAGGAAATTGTGTCACCACTAACACAGAGTGCACTTTATAAGTAATCTAGGAGAAACGGCCGGTCGTATAGTGACATGCTATTGCTTTTAAGTTTACTGTCTGTTAATATGAAGGAACCATACTTACTAAAAACTGATTATAGTGTAAAATAATTAGAAAAAAAAGTTTACCTAGTTTAACTGACACACAAGTTTCATCTATACTAATATTATAAAGCTGAAGAGTTTGTATGTTTGTTTGGTTGAACGCGCTAATCTCAGGAACTACTGGTTCGAATTGAAAAAATATTTTTGTGTTGAATAGTCCATTTATTGAGGAAGGCTATAGGCTATATTACATCACGCTATAACTAATAAGAGTGGAGCAGCAATGAAAAATGTTGTAAAAACGGGAAAATATTTTTTTAGAGCTAGTTAACGCGGGTTAGAGCTAGTAAAATATATATTGACAAGGACCTATAACATAAAAAGAAAAGTTATATTTATAAGGTGAATAATTAAAAACCATTTGAATGTAAATTTATTCATCATCACCATCTGCCCCTGGCGACCCACTGCTGACCATAGGTCTATCTTTGCTTATACCATTCGCTTCGACCCTGTGCTAGTCTCGGCCACGTGCTACGTGGGTAGCAGACCGTGGGGTCTTGGTTATATCGTCGACTCATCTTGCCGGAGGACGTCACCATTTCCTGTCCGCCATCACCGTTCACCCGTCGTCACTCCGTCTGGCCAAGTGTCCTGCCCAACTCCACTTGCACCTAAATTTCTGGTAATAAAAATCTTATAGATTAGAATACTAATAATATTAGAAATGCGCAGTGCGAACATGAAACTAATAATATAAATCAGACGGAATGAAAGCCTCCTACTTTAATGCTGTAAGTATATGACTGTGGATACCACATCTGGGACGGTGAGAAAGTTCAACGATCGAGAGATGTTGCCATTAACGAGAAACTTCTAAACTTAAAATTGGAAAATGAGGTTCAACCAATTAACTGTAAGTAGCGAGCACAAAACCAAACGAAATCGAGTTTCGATTGCCACGAGAGTAACAAGGAACCTAAGATTCAGAGAGAGATGAAAATAAAAATTTAATAGGTATATATTACTATACATATATACATTTTGGAAGTTGAGGAACTATCGCAATGCTGGGCCATTGTGACTTTCTTAACATAATGTATGGCATTACTGAAATTTATATACAATATCATTAAAACATAATACCTATAAGATTAATTTTCATATTCGTTATGCAATGTAAAATAGTATTATGTTTAGTGAATAACATAGGCTATATTTTATATATATAAAAACAAGTTTTTTTTTTAAATTTGTTAATCAAAGTATTGAATTTGGGATGTACAATACGAAATCTATGTGGACAAAGTCGCGGGAAAAGCGCTAGTAGCTTTTAAAAGATTTTCATGTGGTTTAGGGTGTGAAACAATGCGCTATTTTTGCCTGATTTAAACAACAATCATAAATCATCAGTGCGTTCTTTCTGCGCTTATACTGCACTGCATCGTGTACATAAAAAAATATACAAAGGAAATTGCACGAAGAATATACTTAGCTAAAAAAGGCATCTAAGGCTATTTTTGTTTATCGATGCCTGCGGTAAACTTACGTTGGCAATAAACTCTGAAGCGGGCTGAAAGTAGGCAGAGTGTAGTGCTACGTCGAAGCCACTCTTCAAACCAATGTCAAGAACTCAATCTAAAAATAAAAGTCTGGCTGGTAAAGGAATAAAAACTTTTTGTTTAAAAATATGAAAGACGTCATTGTATAACAAAAGAGGTTAGATATACCTACGTAGGTAATTATAGTGTTGCCTTCTTGGCGGGAAAGTGAAGAGTCATGTCTGTGGTTTGGTTTTATTTTCCAAAATTTGTGTTGTGGCAAATATGAACGTGAAATAATGGTGGAATATTAACCATTAACCGTGTTCGTGAGTGTGCATGAGTGTTGGCAAGTGAAACAAAACAGTGCAACGTCACTTTTCAAATTGTCTCAAGAAGTCCACGTGAGGACTTAGTAAAGCCCCACATCTTTACTGAGATACTCGAGGGGTATATAATTTCTCACTTCTCATTTTTGTTATTAAATATCATTCATCATCACACAGGAAGAAAATATTGTTTATTTATGTATTACTTGTAAGAAAAATTACTTTGACTCTGGCTAAATGTGCTAATCGCACGAAGTCATAAACTAAAGGGGAAAAAAAATTAAGTGTTTGCATATTATGCAAACACTTAATTTTTTAAGCAAATTAATCTTTTTTAAGCAAATAAAGTGGGTTGCGGACTTCTTGGCGGGAAAGTGAAATAATGGTGGATTATTAACCGTTAAGTGTTCGTAAGAGCGCATGAGTGTTGGTAAATGAAACAAAACAGTGCAACTTCACTTTTCAAATTCTCTCAAGAAGTCCGCCCGAGGACTTAGTAAAGCACACATCTTTACTGAGATACTCGAGGGGTTGGGGGTATATCATTTTTCACTTCTCATTTCTATTATCATTCACATTATTATGTACTGGAAGGAAATATTTTATATTTATGTATTACTTGTATGAAAAATTACTTTGACACTGGCTAAATGTGCTAATCGCACGAAGCCATTAACTAAAGGAAAAAAAGAGTGCGATTTGCGATATGTAATACCTCTATATACTATGGTTGCTATAACATAGCGAGCAATCATAATGGTTAAGTAAGGTATACATATACCGCATTTTGTAAAAAACTTATTATAAAAAATTATGTATTCAGTTTTCATTATCATTATTATCATAATCGGTCCGTATCCAGACCATTAAGTGTCAGTGCTATTAAGCCCTTGTTCGGATTAGCTACTAGCGTTTTACTAAACATTAATATCGATAACGAATGTCTCTAAGAACAAACTTTTCATTCTCTTGTAGTTTCAGAACTCCCCATACTGAACCATTTGTATTGATCACCCTGTTTTCAAGTTATTACTTATGCTAGCTAGGCTTAACCCTATACTGGGCAGAGTTTTGTTTTGTGGAATTATATAAATTTTTTTGAATAAAATGTGTTCTCTTTTCACTACTCGAAATTTTTTGTAAGTTAAGTGTCTCAAATAATCCACCATGCAAAGAATAGGGTTAAGCTAGTGCTTCCACTTGCTGATTCACGCGCGATATTAGCTCTGTCTTAAAAGCCTTCATCGCGTGCCCTTATGATCCGGGATCATCGTTTATGACCGGGATAGAAGATACAGATAGAGAGTCTACTACTCAAGGATAGTGTATAAGTAAAGGAAATTTTCAGAATCAGTTCATTTCTTCCAGTGATTACCTCTAAGTACAAACAAAGTAACAAGTGTAACAACATATTTTGTTGCGCGACGTAAGAACTTTAAACTTTCTCTTAATTTATAATCTACTAGTTGACCGGCGGTCTTCTTACCGCTTTGACAGTTTCCATGACAACATAGCAAACAAAACGTTGACAGTTTCCATGACAACAAAACAAACAAATCATTCGTCCGCTTAAGAACACCCGTAGCCCATGATGGAACCCTATAGCAGCGCCACCTACCGGGTCCAATTGTAAATCTAAACCATTCTCAAATCCACTTGAATACACACAAAAAATTTCATTCAAATCGGTCCAGCCGTTTAGAAGGAGTTAAATTTCATACACACGCACAGAAAATTTATATGTTTAAATAGATTAAAGGCTATGGCTGTTATTATTAATTATTAGTACAATTGTATCATATTTTCTTAAAATATATATGAATGAGGAGCTCGGTGGCGCAGTGGTTACCGCGCCAAGTGCTGAGGTTAAGCAACTTTCTCAAAGGTCGGTCATCGGATGGGTGAACAAAAATTTATCATCTCGAGCTCCTCCGTGCTTCGGAAGGCACGTAAAGCCGTTGGTCCCGGCTGCTTTGGGGGCTGCGTGCCCCAGAAGTGGGGATATAAAAATGATCTGATGATGATTATGATGGTATGGATGTAAAATTATTATTACATATTTAATTAATTAAGTTGCAATAGTCCTGAGATGCATGCATGCTACAGCGAGCGTCAGTTCGACTTCATAATAATTGTGTAAAGTGTAAACTATTGATTACCTAAAATGTTTTTGTTTTGTTTATATAATTTTTAACGCAAATTTTGTTGCGAACAAGTTCAACAACAAAAAAATTTCAAAAAATAGCTTGCCTACTTCTTAACTGACCTTTAGTATTTGTAAAAATATTATGATCGGATGTTAATGACGGTAGTTGTTGACATTGAATGGGCGCCTTTGGCGTTCAAGTAAAAAAGTAAATAGTGTTGAATAATTTCGGCGGGCTGGCTATAACCACGATAGCTCAATTGGGAGAGCACTTGACCTGTCAGAAGTGTGCAGGTACAAATCCTGCTCGTGGAATTTTTTTCAACATTTGTGTTTTTGTATTATAGATTACCTGTTTTTAATTTCAAGCAACCATATATCGTGGCGCCCTATTATTTTCGTTTCCGCTCTTTTATAGCTGGAAGTCGTTAAACAGCTTGCAGGATTTATTTTCTGTTGTCGAGACTAGTCCAGCGGAGAGTTAAAGTCGGGCGATCGTATAAATTCCGTGGAGCGTGCCTCTAGGAGCACTGATATAGAGCTACGTCCATACTAAAGCAGTTGGTACCCCCGTCACTTCTGCAGACATGTTTATTTCTTCTGCCGGGCTTCGTTACTGTAGTGGTGTGGCGCAACTTGTAGATAGCGCATTGGCTAGCGGGATACATTTTGTAAAGGTCCGTCCCCAAATGGTTGATGTAGATGTGAGATACAAGTGTTTCTTTCGATTGTAAGGGTAGTAACTTCACAGTGACGTAATACCGATGGCTTGCAGCGTAAATCACAAACTAATACTAGAAAAATTCAACGAGTCTTCTGGGGCCCTCGGTAGCTCAGCGGTCAGAGCATTGGATCGGTTATCCAAAGGTCGTGGGTTTGATTCCCACTCGAGGTTCCTGAGGCAGGTTGATTTTTTTCTAGTAAAAAAATATATATTGTAACTCTAATAGTATTGTGAATATAAAATTCAAAATAATAAAAAAGAGTATGTTGTGGTTACAAGTTGTGTTGCTCCAGTAGTGTTTACGAGCAATCTACATGATATTATTATGTATAATAAAAATACGTGTAACACAGCTAGGCAGAACACTGGCGCCTTGATACTTAGACGATTTTCCGCCCATTTTCAATTTTCCCAACTAACTATGGGTGCTCACTGACGTCAATTATGTAGTTCACGGTTATTAGGAATGCCATCGTGATTTTATTTTAGCAGAGACCGCTTATTGTTTATGGTTCGTGCACCTTATTTAGAAACGCGGTTCAAGTAACGCTGTGTCCTGTTACTATGCGGACGGCATTGGGAGTTAGAAATGATACGAGTAAATTATGAGTAAATGCTGTCTTTATTATTATAAGATCCACGTTTATATAGTTTGGTACATACATAAAGGAATACATGCAATATAGTCTATTCATACCGTACAGCCTCCATCATTGAAATTAAGTCATCACTACAGTTGATGGGATGACCACTTTTACAAATGCGAGGTGATACTCACATCTCTTGTAGAACATGTAAAATAGTTTATCTTCTATGACGCAATAAGTTTGCTACATAGAGACTACGCTACAAAGATATTATCTTTGTATGTACCTGTCTTTGCAAATGAGATTTGTTTAGTTTGTTATATCAAGTAGTGCGCAGGGAAAAGTTAAGTAAAGTTAACCCTTTACTTGTCAGGGCTTTTTTTGTGGAATTATGTTTTTTGTGTTAAATGTGTTCTTTTTCCACTATTCGAAATTTTTTGTGAGTTAAGTATCTCAAATAATCCACTATGCCAAGAAGAGGGTTAATTGCCTATAATGGCCTACTGCTAGGCAAAGGCGTCCATCATTGTAATCAATTCATCGCTACACTAAATGGTTATTGTTTTAATCACCTCACTTAACTAATACTATTGATGGGTATTAGCTTCATCGCCACGCTTATCAAATGTGGGTTGGTGATCACCGGACTATGCATAGAAAAATGGAAGCACAATTTGCCTGACCAGGAAACTGAACCTAGGACTCCCAGCTATCCAGCCAAGCGCTTTGCCACTCGGCTACCGAGGCGTGCAATGCAGATATACATACTGTCAAAAATTACAGATTGCGTATTAAGGCGACGCATCGCTAAACAATTAATCTAATACGGAGCGTTTGCGCCCAGTACCATAAGAAAAACTGTTTTTTTCTTTCCAATTAAAACTACAAATGATTTAAAAAAAATGAACTAGCATTAAGAAAATTTATATGCTTAAATCGGTCTGGTTTGCCTGTAAAATGCAAATCAATGTTTTAAAAGAGGTTAATTTAATATTTTTTTCTCTGTTATAAAAGTTAACCAATCGTGTTTCTGCAACTAGCAAAATGAAGTCAATGAAATGAAAAATCATGTCATTAATATCACTTACATACGTTTTGTAATTGTTGGGAAAAATCACGTAAATTTCCAATGCATCGCCTTAATTGCGTTTGATTCATATAAAAAGCTCTCTAGTGTTCGTTATTTGAATTAAAAAACGGTGTACTATAACAACGGCTGCTTGTTCCAGTTGAAAATCTAACTGCTCCTAACTTTTTTGGCTTCGATGTTCCACGAATCGTTTAGTAGTTTAATTGCAAGTGCAACAACGTGCGGGAGTTTCTGAATGTCAAATCAATTGAAGTGCGCATTCCGAGAAAGGAAAAAGGACGTCAATTATTGAAGTAAGTTGTTGGTTCTGAATTAAGTTTTGTTTGCGTTATGTATATTAATATACAGAGACCTTGCCTATAGTTTAATTAAACATTGAAAAACTCTCTCATTTCGGTTTATGTAATTAAGTAGAAAGTGTAACGATATATGCACGGGTCGGATACAACTACGAAAGCCTAAATGATAGGTCACCATGGATTGCTGAAAGATGATAATTTAACTACTGGTCGTGGACATTTATATTTTAAGACTTTTTAAGAATAAATGCCCTAGTAAAAAACGCGGCATCCGCATAAACAAGCAAGGAGTTTTCATTCACGAGCATCGTCGCACGGAGGCGTCAATGCAGTAGGCAATAACCGAAGCGAAGAACCTACCTCATATCTATCAACATAGTGCGATTGATGCAACTTTTATTGCAAAGTAGTTAAGGCGACGCATTGGAAATTTACGTGGCGGGGATCTTGATTTTTCCCAACAATTACAAAACATATGAAAGTGATATTTTGATGACATGATTTTTCATTTAATTGACTTCATTTTGCTAGTTGCAGATACATGATTTGTTAACTTTTATAACTGAGAAAAAAATATCAAAGTGACCTCTTTTAAAACATAGATTTGCATTTTACAGGCAAACCAGACCGATTTAAGAATCTAAATTTTCTTAGTAGATTAGTCTTAACACACACTTCAATATGCATTTTTTAAAAATAATTTGTAGTTTTAATTTGAAGGAAAAAAACTGTTTTTTAAACGCTCCGTATTAGATTAATTGTTTAGCGGTGAGTCGCCTTAATAGACTACATGATGTCACATAAACGAAATAAAAGCTTAAAATAATTAGCTTTCACTGAGATATCATATTTACGAAGATATTATGTAAGCGAAATAGATGAGTTTACCACGGGATATCGAAATTCATTTCGCCGTTTAACACGAGGTCGACAAAACATTTAGCCTTTCTATTACGGATCAAACAAACAACTGACCAAAATATATTTTGTCGATATAACAATTGACATCGACATTTGGTCTCATGAACGTTTGGTAGGCAGGCACACTGCAAGCTTTTTTTTATCATTTATCGAATATCTCTAAACGAGAAACTGAGAAACATACTGTTCAGTATAATACGGGAAAAATAGTGTAGTGTAGTGTACAGTAATTATAATTAAAATTTGTTTTCGACTGCAATAACGTGCAATATTTAAGGGTTCCTGAAGTGTCAAAAGTGTATATTTTAGCGTATACAGTGTTCGACTGCCAGTTTTTTATAAAATAATATTAAATTTCATAAAAAATATATGGGATGACAGCTATAGCTAGACCGCCTATTTGAGTCCTCGCCTGCGGTAGGTACGCGGGGCGAGAGGTAAGTAGGGCCTCTGCCACGAGTACGAGCGTTTTGCGACGCGGCGAACGGATTTCTAGTTCATTGCGTGTTATACTACGGCAGTCTTATTCAACAGTGATAGAATAAACGCAATGAACTAAAAATCCGTTCGCCGTGTCGCAAGTCGCTTGTGTTCGTGGCAGAGGCCCTACGTACCTTCCCCCCCGCGAACCTACCGCAGGCGAGGACTCAGATAAGCGGTCTTGCTATAGAAAGCAGGTAGATTGTATTCAATTGTTGCTAAAGTAAAAACTACCCACTACCCTACATATTTGTTGTTGTAAGTACTTAAGTAAGTACCTAAATTACCCACAATTTCTTTTACATATTGTTGTCTTTGATAATCGTTCGAATCGTTCAGAAACTTAATGCGGTTTTAAAATATAGTTAATATTTAATTTATTTTAGGTTAAATATTTAATTTTAAGAAATAATTTTTTTTTTTAAATAAATAAGTAAACAAACTTGAACGCCTTCAAAACCTTTGTATTAGGTTTATATTTGGTTTGCGCAAATATGACCACGTCTCCGAATTTCCCACTAAACTCAAGTGGTTGCCAATTCGTCTCTGCCGGAATGCTCATATTATTTGCTTACTTTACAATATATTATTTAACCCTACTACCCCTTTTTATCTTAAAGATCGTTTCCAATTTTTGCACGACTCCCATTCCCGCTTCTTGATATCATCGGAGAACTTGAGTTTGCAGATTCCACTGCATTCAACAAGATTCTATGACAAATCTTTTACGGTCCATGCTGCTCGCCTGTGGGTTGCTTTGCCTGTGCCTGTAAGACGTGCGAAGTCTCTGCAAAGTTTTAAGAAACTCGTCAAGGATCACTATCTGTCATTATAGTTCTACTGTTAGTCCACTATTTATTTATTTTTTGTTCTTAAATGGTGTGTATATATATACATATTTATATGGTTGTATATATGTATGTCATCATCATCATCTCAGCCAAAAGACGTCCACTGCTGGACAAAGGCCTCCCCCAAGGATCTCCACAATGACCGGTTTTGTGCTGCTCGCATCCAGCGGCTTCCCGCGACCTTCACCAGATCGTTTGTCCACCTTGTTGGAGGCCTGCCCACACTGCGCTTTCCGGTACGCGGTCGCCACTCCAGAACTATCCCGGCCCAGCGGCCATCAGTCCTGCGAGCAATGTGACCTGCCCACTGCCACTTGAGCTTAGCAACTCTTCGGGCGATGTCGGTTACCTTTGTTCTTCTGCGGATCTCCTCATTTCTGATTCGATCACGCAGAGAAACTCCGAGCATAGCCCTCTCCATTGCTCTTTGAGTGACCTTGAGCCTTTTTATGAGGCCCATAGTGAGCGACCACGTCTCAGTCCCGTATGTCATTACTGGCAACACACACTGGTCAAAGACTTTCGTCTTGAGACACTGCGGTATATCGGACGAGAAGATATTTCGTAGCTTACCGAACGCTGCCCAGCCTAATTGGATTCGACGATTGACCTCTTTGCTGAAGTTAGACCTACCTGGCTGGACCGTTTGTCCCAGGTAAACATAATTGTCCACAACTTCAAGGGCAGAGTCCCCAACCTTCAGAGGAGTGGGTACGACACGTGAGTTTGACATAACTTTCGTCTTCTCCATGTTCATTTTAAGGCCCACTTGTTGAGAGACTCTGTTGAGGTCACCGAGCATTGCGCCGAGGTCTGCCAGGGTCTCAGCCATGACCACTATATCGTCAGCAAACCGAAGGTGAGTGATGTATACGTCGTTGACGTTGATGCCGAGTCCTTTCCAGTCCAGAAGCTTGAAAACATCTTCCAGTGCAGCAGTGAACAGTTTCGGAGAAATCACATCTCCCTGTCTCACTCCTCGCTGCAACTGGATAGGTTTCGAGCTCTGGTCCTGAAGACGGACTGACATAGTGGCGCTTTCATACAAACACCTCAACACTTCGATGTACCGATAGTCAATTTGGCACCGCTGGAGAGACTGTAGCACGGCCCATGTCTCAATCGAATCGAAGGCTTTTTCATAGTCCACAAACGCTAAGCAAAGAGGCTGGTTATACTCTTCGGTCTTCTGTATAACCTGCCGCAGCGTATGTATGTGGTCTATGGTGCTGAAGCCTTTTCGGAAACCGGCTTGTTCGATAGGCTGGAAGTCATCAAACCTGCGTGCGAGACGATTCGTTATGACTCTCGAAAACAGCTTGTAGACGTGGCTTAGAAGTGAGATGGGCCTGTAGTTCTTCAGCAGGGTTTTATCGCCCTTTTTGAAAAACAGTACCACCATACCTTCGTGCCACGTCTCTGGCGTTCTGCCTCCTAGTACGACGGAATTAAATAGCTTCTGAAGAGCTACGAGTACCGGTCTTCCGCCTGCTTTCAGAAGCTCGGCCGTAATTCCGTCAGCACCTGGTGCCCTGCCGTTTTTGAGCTGTTTGAGAGCCATACTAATCTCGTATAGGCTGATGTCCGGGATGTCTTCGGTATAGTGCCGGGTTAACTTAGCTCTAGGGTCTTTAGCTAAGCTTTGTACAGGTGGCCGTGTGGATGTGTAAAGCTGTCCATAGAACTTCTCGACCTCTCCCATAACATCGGACCTGGTCGTGACAGTTCTGCCGTCATCGGTTTTCAGCGTCGTCAGTTGGCACTGCCCAATACCCAGATCTCTTGCGAACACTTTTGAGCCTTTGTTCCGCTCAATGGCCTCTTTAATACGGTTAGTATTAAATTGGCGCGTGTCGCGAGTCATAGACTTCGAGATCTGCCTATTTAGCCGCCGAAACTGAGACGCATCACCTGAGGAAAGCAGAACCATTGCGCGCCGCTCTTCCATTAGTTTGAGAGTATGGTCTGAGAACTTTTTGGTTCCTTTTGCACGGTGGGTTTTAAAGAACTTGGACCCAACCGTTTGGACAGTTTCCACAAACCTGTTGCTGTATTCGTCCACATTTTCGCAATCATTTAGGCGCTCGAAGCGATTCTGCAATTCGAGCTGAAAGCTTTCGGGGTTTTGGATTTGGATGGGTGCAGGACGGAGCGTAGACCTTACCAATCGACGTCTTTCCAGCTTAACGTTGATATTCAATGTGCCTCTTACCAACCGGTGATCGCTGCCAGTTTTAAACGCATTGATCACAGTGACATCATTGAATATTTGCTTCCTCGTCGACATGATAAAGTCAATCTCGTTTTTTGTTGCACCATCGGGACTCATCCAGGTCCACTTGCGGTGTTCAGCTTTCCTGAAAAAGGAGTTCATCATAAAGAGGCCCTCCCTCTCAAGAAAGTCCGCCAGCAGTTGGCCCCGGGAGTTCCGATTACCAACCCCAAATCGTCCCACTCTCATCTCATCGCCGCTTCGTTTGCCCAGTTTTGCGTTAAAGTCTCCCATGACAACGGTGTAATGAGTTTTGGAGGCTTGTATGGCTCTAGAGATGTCCTCATACGTAGCTTCCACCTCATCGTCAGGGTGTGTCGTAGTAGGAGCATAAACCTGTATGACCTTCAACGAATACCGTTTGGTTATTCTGAGTATAAGGTACGCTACCCTAGGCGACACACTCCCGGTCTCGACAACGTTGTTCACGAGGGACTTGTGGACGATGAACCCGACACCACCTTGGGACAGTTGTTCGCCCTCCCGGAAATAGAGCAAGTTACCGGACTTGAGGATTATCGAGTCCTCCCCCTCTCTTCGGAATTCAGATAATCCAACTATGTCCCACCGTATCTTGCTCAATTCTTCCTCCAGTTCGTGAATCTTCTCGTCAGTCCGTAATGTGCGCGTGTTAAATGTTGCCAGGGCCAGAGTTCGTTGTTGGCGGTAGCCAGGTCTCTGCCGGAGATTCTTAGCACCCCTTGCCCCGTCGCTGCCTTGGCCGCTACCGTAGCTAGGGCGAGCGGGGCCGCCGGGGACTAGGGGCCGGTTTTTGCTGGTGTGCATATCATGGGGGGTATTTGCCATAATCGCCACGCTTGGCAGGCGGGTTGGCGATCGCAGTAGGTTGAAGGTAACCTCAGAGAGATGCTGCTGCCCATCCTCTGGAATGGTCCCTTAGTCGCCTTTTACGACACCTACGGGTTGAGATGGGGCGGTGCAATTCTTTATCCCCGGCACCACACGGGAGTATAGATATATGATATACATACATAGATATATGTATGTATGGGTGTATATATGTGTATTTATGTTTAAATAATAAAGTACATATTACTGTACACTTTTTTTCTTTTTTTAACGCCCCCATTTTTTATTTATTATCAATCCTCTCCATCCCTAGGTTGCCTGGAAGATATCGCTTTTAGTGATAAGGCCGCCCTTTGTATGACTCCAATTTTAATTTTAAATTGTTTGTGAACATGTATGTGTTTTTTTATGTGTACAATAAAGTATTTTATTCTATTCTATTCTATTCTAAGGCTATGTATCATCATATAAACTCCATTAAGCAAGTATGGTACTATGACATAATTATTAAGTAAGCACAATATTTTCAATCCCATCAAAATCGAGAGGTCTTATATCTGTTCGACAAGCGATAGAAAAGCTCACAGTTCTTCCTACCAAACGTTCATGAGACCAAATGTCGATTCGACGAAACGTTCATTCGATCAATTAGAGAAATCTCAATTGTTATATCGACAAAATATATTTTGGTCAGTTGTTTGTTCAATCAGTAATAGAAAGGCCAAATGTTTTGTCGAATATCCCGTGGTAATCTCAAAAAGGCCAAATGTTTTGTCGACCTCGTGTTAAACGGCGAAGTGAATTTCTATATCCCGTGGTAAACACAAATAGATAACTTATAACATGTCCTATTCGTAACCCTATGGTATGTTGATTCAGATCTTAATTATTTTATTCAGTAACGCTAGAAAACAAGAATTTGTGGCGTACGTTCCTTGCAAGCAAGCAAAGACGACCCTGTTGAATATAAATTGTAATAAAGACGTTCATTTTCACTGACAAGCCGTAGTGTGGAGGTGGCTTAAGAGCAAGTAACGGGGTGGGTGTGACTATGAGATCGCTCGAATCTCTGCTGGAACGCAGTCTCTGATTTAATCCTCGCGTATTAGAGTTGGCGCGGCTGTCACTGGCGAGATATATCACGCCTCTAATTGCGAATATTACAGATGTTTAGGTAAATGAACGCCATCTGTGCGGGCTGATTGCCCGTTTAACGTCATCTCAGCGCTCAGCGTAAGTGGGAGCAATAAACTTACACGAGTTGTGTTCTTAACATTCAACTCTGCTTTGGTGTAGGTACTTACCAAACTTTTTTGTTGCTGTCTTTTCCGAAGTGTAAGAATAACTGTCAAGACCATTGCAGCACTCGCAAGTTTTGAGTGTAAACTTAGATTATGGGCAAAGTTAAACGTTTTACGTGGCCACAGCTCGCGACTTTCAAAAAGGTCAAATGTTTATGTAGGCTTTTAGCATGATTATTTTTCGTGTTGTCCATGATAATAATATAATTTTGCAAATGCGCCCCTACGGAGTAATTGCTTTCATTACCTTTTTTTTAAAAGCACGCGGTTACGGCGAGTACTTAGATACGTCCCGCGATGTTTTAATTAAGTAAGTGACGCGAGTGGAAGTTCGTACGTCGAGGGCGTGTCGCCGGGAGATGTCGAGCCTTCCAGTTTAATTGCAAACATAGTAACAATGATATATGTTGATCTATTCTGTCACGTGTTGCTTTTGTGGGCCAGTGTACTCCGGTTACTTCCGAGAGAGCAAATTTATGTGCATTGTTATGTTTTATGGACGGCGGGCGGCGACAATCTAGTTCCCGTTGAATATGTGATCCTCTGACTTTAAGTATTTCTAACTTTGTAGCGCGATAAGTTACTAAAATAAACAATAAGAACATTAAAATTATAATCATAGGGTTCAGTTATGTTTAGTTAAGAACAGTTGAGACTTATAAATCATGCTTGTAGCATTGTTGTGTTCCGGCAGCTACAGATAAGATAGCCACTGCGTCAGTAGTTGAGGATTCCGGGTGCCGAAGTGTAGATAGCTATTAAATCGAATGTCCTCTTCATTACAAACTTTTAATTGTCTTTACAAACATATTGAGGCTCTGGTGGAATATATCTAGTTCTTTGCTTACTTTATTATATTGTCTGTGATGTGATACATTATTTTTAGCAGAAGGTAGAAAAAAAGATGTTGCCTACGGTCAGACCTATTATTAACTTATTATTAAATAATGACTAGTGGTCGCCCAGTGGTCGAAATTCGACCGTTATTTTATTAAGGCTGCATGGATTGTATCCTCATCATCATCATCTCAGCCAAAAGACGTCCACTGCTGGACAAAGGCCTCCCCCAAGAATGAGGCGATTTTGCCATAATCGCCACGAACAAAAAATAAAAAAAATTGGATAACCTTCTCTATATAAACTATAAGTGTGCGAAATTTCATACTCCTCCGTCCGCGCAATTTTCGTAAAAAAGGGTTACAAAGTTTTTGCTTCACGTATTAATATATAGATAACAAATTTTCAGTAGGTAACTCTAGGTTACTAAATATTTATACTTTGGTCTTAGAGCATTATACGAGTAGCATCTTACGGTTGATTTATTTGAGCACCTTATTATAACTTATGCATTAATCATCGTCTCAATTATGACAGACTACCATTTCACGATTGAGGTTTAGTTAAGAACTTAAAGCAAACAGCTTTTCTCATTTGTGTTAGAAACTCATTCCATTAGAGAGCGCGGTTGTAAATGCAACGAGAAATTAAATATTCCAGGGAGTTCTATGAAATCTGTAGCCGTAATAAAATCAGCCCTGGCATCGGACATGGAGTAAATCACGTGTCGTTTCTAGGATTTAACCCAAATCCAGGCTTTGCATTTGCTCTAGTCAGATGTATAAGCATTCCTCCAATTTAGTTATACGGTCTGAGCCCCGAAAGCTTTGAGCGAAATTATATAAATTTCTCCTTTCACTCACTCTCATATAATGTATTATACACATTCATTGGAAACAATGGATGAAAGGCAATTGAAATTTGATAATTAATACTCAATCAAGTAATCCTAATAAATATCGAAATTCAATTTTGATTTTCACTTTAGCATATTCGTAGGATAAGTTGACAACTAAGGCAAGATTAAGGGTTAATTGTAATTCTTATTACATTACACGTAGCATTACCTCCCAAGCCTGGATTCTAGTCTTTTATTTTTATAGATGAGTAGCACAACCACTCGTTCTGATGATGTTAAACAAATGTGGACTTCAGATGCGAAGACAGCAGTGAAGCAGGATTGTGCTTCACAAGCCAGTAGCCATTCTCGTCCTGACGACCCGCAAGTTGCTTCTGCACACCTTTTTTAAAGGAGTATATTGTAGGGAGGAGGAAGTACGTCTCTTTCAAGAGAATGTGGCATTTATATATTGTTTTATGTTCTTTTGGTATATATTTATACACCGAGACATTTTAGTGGTTGTTTTCCCGCAGGTGGGTAGATCAGACCATGAAACTGAAAAACTTTCCCCAAGAAACATAGGTCAAAAAACGAGATAATTTTTTAACTTTCCCATACATACCATGCTCGGTCAATAGAGGCTTTGTAAAAGTGAAAAAATTATCTCGTTTTTTGACTTATGTTTCTTGGGGAAAGTTGTTCAGGTTCATGGTCTGATCTACCCACCTGCGGGAATACAACCACTAAAATGTCTCTGTGTATAACGGCTTATCAGCTCCGATTTTATCTTCTTCTCGTCTCACATCAAGACAAGGAAGCCGTGCCCAATCACCCATACCTTATACTTTCTTTTGATCATATTACCTTTTTATTTTTAAATATATTTATTTAACCACTACTATAACTTATTACCACGTAACGTCCCAAACAATACCAGTTTAACAGCGCTTCGGCGAATTCAACTCGCAGGTAGCTAATGCTGAGCTACTTTTTGACTTCATACAAAAAGCTTATTACTGTGTTTTCTTCTTTTTAGATTTTTTTCTGTGTCGTACTTTAGTTACTGATTTTTGTATGTGTGCTAACTATGGTTTTCTATTTTATAATATTGTTGTTTATTTAGTTGCTCAAAGTTTACAATTCGCTTATTAACAAAACCCATTGATAAATTAAAAATAACGTTTACCTTCGATGTTAGCGTGCTGTGTTCATTCCACTTCAGACGTCAAGTGATCGGTGAATCCAATTTGTAGTTATACCTACCGTAAACATATACAGTCAAGCACAACCAAACTCATGCACCTTAATGCCCTCATAATAAGGGTCATAAAATACAAAAACACCCTAAACATTTTGGTACGTACTACAGACCTATAAACATATAGACCAGGACGAATCAGACCAGTTAAATTAATCAAACGCATTAGCAAGACTCAAAATAGACGACTGGTTCACGATACGTCAATAAACTCGACGAATTTAAATTCAGCGTTTACGTATCGATTTATCACCGACGGGAAACCGATATTTATAAATCGTTAACTGGTAGCCTATTTAGGGTTTATTTTAAAACAGGTTACGGCTAAATACTACGAATTACAAGGTCGTTCGTATTTAATAAGTTTTGGACTACATCGACGTCAGTAACAAAGTGGGGCAATTTGCTTTGAGGTCTTGTATAGGAATTGAGCAAGTTGTTCCATGAAGCGTCTGCTGCTGAAATCACAATGCGAATTTTAACATAGGTTGGCGCGGACGAATCACAAAGCTCCAATTCACTCAAACGAGTCTTGCGAAATTATAAGGGTGCGATGAAACATTTTCTCTCAAATTTATGTGCGTGCAATTCTCCCAAATCTCATTTATAGATCACAAGAAAACACGAGGGGTAATGTTTTGGAAAAATATTTACTTACTTTTGTACATATTTACATTTACAAATGTAACGCATTTAAATTTTTACTGCTCACAATATTATTGTGAGTGATCATTTACAAACGAATAAGTTAGTATCCACATCACATAATAGGATAAATGTGGTAATAGCTTATGAAGGCAACAAATAAAATCTCTATAAAACACTAAAAACTCCGCGATAAAAGGTTAATTGACAATATTAACACAAATTGAACATTGTAACTCTACTAGTTAATTTTACAATTTACACTTTTAAAAAGAGATTTACACGATAACACGCATCTTACAGCATATTTATATGAAAGTCCTCATGAATTGCGCTACCTATACGAATTGATACTAATTTGCCAAACTGTACCGTGTACAAAACTACAGCTTGTTTAAGTTCGTATATCTAAAGACCTTGTGAAGGGAACATATTTACAATGTCTAATGATGGAAGAATGGGTATCATCTAAGGAGGATGATCCACATTGCTATGATAGTATAAAGTAGGTCGGTGTAGTTTGGTTGGGCGTCGCTGGAGAGCGCGCTAGCGTGGCACTCGGCTTCGTCGGCTCGAAGGACCATGAGAGGAACATGGCGGCCATGTTGGTCTTTGCAGGTGGCGCTGCGGACTTCGCGGCGCAGCTCCGCCCCAGCCTCATTTTCCTGTAGCCAGCGACGCAGCCACGCCCCGAGCCAGGCCAGCTCGCATTCGCAGCGGAGCGGGTTCCCCGTTAAAATTAGGCCACCTAAAATCAACAACTAATTAGTACCTACTTACATCATAAATCTAAAATAAAACGTTGAAGTTTCCAATTTAGATACATCTAGTTGTTATATTCTCATTTTAAAATACAATTAAGTAAGTACGGATAAAACAATAATTACTTTGGATCACAAAGTCTGACAGAAGGAAACTGGATACGAACGTCATTAAAATAGAAAGTGGAAGCCTTCTATTTCGGCATTATTTATTTCGTTACTGCGATTTGTTAAATATTACGTTTAAATTCTATTCTATTATTTTAGTTAATGGCGAGACTCATGGCCATCCAAATTCCTTGAATAATTTATTAAAGAAATTCACAAATGTGTCAAATGGTTTCGACATATTAATTTCTTGGTAGCAACCTTATTCTGACGGTCACTCAATATTCCTTACAAATATATGACTTAATATCTCGGGTGCACACAAGCAGTGTGTCATTAGATAATATATTGTCATAATAACAATTTTAGCTCTAAGGAATGTGTCAAAAGTAGTGGAAGTACGGCGTTGAGCTTGCTACCTATTATCACGATGAACACACAAATCTCAGGGCAGAAAGTTGCTGCCCAGAATATTAACCGTGGAGCTTGATAAACGATGTTTATGACTGCCTTCCCGACAAACTATTATGGCCCATACGTCTATTAAGTACTTTAGTACGTTATTAAGTATATTAACCACGCTAGACAGCTAACACGAGTATTGTAGCAAAGAGTTTACTTGTAAAGCGATTACATATAGCTTACGATAAAGTTGTATCGTGAAAGCACTTGAACGATGTACATATTTTGTTAATTATAGCTAAGCTTTATGCCCCATGAAAATTTCAGATTTTCATTCGAGTACAATTACGAAAGCTACCAAGCCCCGGTTCCTATTAAGAATTAAAACCCATTATGAAAGAGTCCATAAACTTTATAAAGGATCGACCAACTTGCCTCAATATTTAAATCGTTTTCGTAGACAGCCAGATCATAATGTGAGATTGCTTCTAGACCAAGTGTTTGGCTCAATGCATACATATTTGATTCGGATTAAATCAGATTCGTACCAGGAAAACGCTATCATGCCGATAATAATCGACAATATTGATTAACTTTGATCGTGTAGCGTACAGTAACTCTGTGTTATTAACCTATTCACTAAACTGTTTTGATTGATTAAACTCTGATTAAACCATAACGTGAAACATCATCTATCATAATTTATTAGTAAAGGTGGGTGTTTGCTCAGGTCTTGTAAACTACTTGCAACCTAACGGATACAAAAATCGTTATCGTAAACCATCCAATATTCGTAGTTTATTAGAAATTTCTTATAACTCTGATTAAGTAGACTACACTTTGATTAAGTTTATACGTACCTGATAGTAATTTGGTTGCTACGTGACTCCAGCTCGTGAAATTTGGATAGAAGATGGCTGGATTAAGTGTCGTGAGTTGATTATAACTCAGGTCGACGCCCAACTGCGGAACTTGTCCTAGATGTTTCATAAACTCCGTAGGTAGTTTCCTCAAAGATGTTGCCGTTATCCTGATGAATATTTCTTTGTTATTGGTAAATGATTCGAATGCCTCATCAGTAATTCTCTTCAGGTTTTCGCCTCTAATTTCTAAGTAGCGTATGTTTCTTGCGTCGATTCCGTGGAGCTGTGTATCCATAATATTGTCTGTCCATTGTATTACTAACTTATAAAGGGATGGTAGGGAAGATGTGATATTGCAAATACGGAACGTTGAGTGGTTTATAGTGGACCACGATTGGAGATGCAGAGACCTCAAGGATATTAAAGGACGGAAGGAATCTTGGTCAACTATGTCTAAATATTTAAGCCCATTAAGGTTTAGATGGGCCAAATTATTTAACCATTTAAAACTACTTGGCGTGATTCTTACTATGGGATTGTATGAAATATCCAGTATATTTAAGTTAATCAAGTGTAACCACATTTTTGGCACCAGAGAAGTAAGACGATTATAACTAATATCTAAGCTGCGTAGGTTCCCAAGTCGCTTAACATCAGTCTCTTTAAAACTGTTTATGTAATTTGAAGTCAAATTGAGACTAGTTAAGTTTGTCAAAGGTAGATAAGGCACTGACTTTAAACTTACATTTGCAAGATTCAAATGCCTCAAGTTTGGGAGGTTGTGAAACAGCTCCTTAAAGTTTGCCTTTATAGAGTTGAAGCTTAGGTCCAGCGCTCGCAAGCCTCCGAGACTCGAAAACGTGTTATCGGATAGAACTGTTAGTAAATTGTAGCCTAAATTTAAATTTAATAGGAATTGCGTGTTCCGGAATATGTTACTATCTAAGTATTCTATTTTATTATGAGCTAAGTCTAGATACCTCAGAGTAAAACCTATTTGAGACAGCGCCGTAACAGGAAATAAAGATATGTCGTTGTGGCCTAAATCTAAATGTTCTATAATAGTGTTTTTAAACACATCTCTTGGTAAAAGCCTAATGTTATTATGATCTAATTTTAAATATCTTAATTTATTTAAATTGTAAAACTGTTCTACTGACATTTGTGAAATGACGTTGAAAGACAGATCTAATATTTGCAGAGATATGAGATCTGAAAAAGATTTTCTCTTAACTGTATTTATACTATTCATATGTAGATCTAAGATCTCTAAATATCCAGATTCGCCAAAAGCTTCACTTGAAATGTGAGTTATTTTGTTGTGTGACAAAATAATTTGTCGAATGGATGATTCTATTGTCATAAAAAAAATATTTGGCACATCATAAAAGTCGTTGTGAGAACCATCGAATATGTTTATCGTAATCGTGTATTCACCGTCGACAAACCGTAAATGGTTCCTGCTTACGTTCAACGTAAACGTTACATCTGGATGAGACACATTGTAAAATGAATTTAATGATAAATAAGTTAAGTTGTTTCCCTGGAGTTCCAATATTTCCAGTTTCGGTAAATTAACGAAGGCCTCGGCTTCCATCGAATCGATTATGTTACCCGCAAGAGATAAATATCTCAAGTTCGGCAAGTTTGTGAAACTGTGCTTAGTTAAGTTATTGATTCGGTTATATGATAAATCTAAGTTTCTTAAGTCTTGCATATACGCAAATGTTCGGCTGTGTATTAAACTTAGAAAATTGTATGCTATTCTTATATTGCTTAGCGGAAGCGAAATATTTTCATAATCGTCTCCCATAACAATATCTACGATTCGGTTATAGTCCAAATTAAGATATTTAAGATATGGAAAAACAACAATATCTGATAACTTAAGAATATGATAATCATTATTATCAAAAGATAGAACGTTCAGATTTTCAAGACCTTCGTCAACTTCAAACGGGAAATACCCACTGAAAAGCGTCGACGAAGACTCTAACACCTGCAAAGAGCTAGTAACGTTAGAAAAAGATTGTGGGTGCACATAATATAAGTCGTTAAAGCTCAAATTAATCTCTTTAACTGGCATTGTTGCCGGAAAAACGTTCTTATAAATCTGCGCAATCCTGTTACCTCTCAAATTGATGGTTCCGAGCGAAGTAGACCAGTCGAAGAATTCGTTGGGTAACAAATTAGATATCCTATTGTAACTTAAGTCAAGATAACGAATAGAGCCGGGTTCCAACATCTGAAGAGCAGTAGGTATCGAAGTTAAAAAGTTGCCTGCGAGCGAGAGCGTTTGGATCCGGCTCGGGAGGGGCGGCGATTCCTCCAGTTGGTTGTAAGCTAAAGATAAATGGCGGAGCCGCGCAACCTGAGCCAAACTGTCCGGCAAGTGAGACAGCTTGTTGTGCTCCACTTCCAGATGCTCCAGTGAGTTTCGCAGCGATAAAAATACATCACGATTAATAGAGCCCAATTTGTTGTACGATATAGACAACTTTTCAATACGGTTGCTTGCGTACACTATTCTCGGTAGTAAGGTGAGTTCATTAAGGTCTAAAATAATTTGTCTAACTTGAACTTCCCGGAGGACGGGAATCACGGAAGAGTCATTAATCCTATTATTACTTAAGTCTAACTTTTCAATCTTTTTGTTCCTGTTACTTGAACAAGTGGAATTAAAGTTGGAAGTGATAAAATTATGCCGTAAGTGCACGGACTGCAATCTGGGAAGATTGAAAAGTAAATCACAGGAAATGTCATGTAGGAAATTGTTTGATAGTTTGAGGATTGTGAGGGAGGTTGGCAAGGAGTCGGAGCTGACGCTGCGTAGGTGGTTCCCGTCCAGATCCAATTGTAGCAAATGGTACAGCGATGTCAGCGCTTGTGACTTCAGATGAGTTATTTGGTTATTGCTTAAAGATAGACTTGTCAATGTATCCTCCAAATGGTGCCATCTGACTTCGGTTCCAACATACACTATGTTATTGCTAAAACAAAATTGTATAAATTAGACTTCATCTATCCAACGAGTAATACTTAAATACAATTTATTCGAAAACCTTGCTTACTTCTGTAGATTCAACCAGTTTAAAACTTTTAAATCTTTCAAGCCCTGCTGCGGTATTTCAGTAAATTCGTTGTAACTGAGGTCTAGTGAGGCTAAAGTAACAGCCATTGAACTGGAAACAGATGGATTAGTTAGAAACGCCTGTAATAAAGTTATATTGTAGCAGCTCTATGTAAATCGAAGTATATAAATACCTAAAAGCATGTAGTTCGATGTGGTGTAATTTGTTAGCTACTAAAACTAGTGTCTGCAATCGTAATCCATCTAGTGCACTTTCTGGTAGCACTTCCAAGTTCGACATGCTTATATCTAAATGCTGCAGCTCTATTCCAGGCCATTCTGAAAAAATAACGTAATATTAGCATTTTTTATCGCCAGCACACAAACGTTCTAATGCTGGGCCCAAACCCACATGAATGATGGAACACGGGGTGACTGGGCTATATTTTATACGTGGCGGGTACCAGGGTGGCCCAATGGTATCAAAACTACACGTTTATTAGTATATTCAAAATTAAGTATGTTAAAATCATTGTTTTTTTTACATTTATTCTCGTAGAACTGAAATATACATATAAATATACAATGACTGTCGGCAGTTAAGGAAAATTTGGTATTCAACAAGACGTTCTTGAAATTCATATTTCGCTTCGTGTGTTGTAACATTTTTCGGAATTTATAAATGCAGTAAAGCTTTTAGGAATGGCATAGAAACTTATGTTTTAACTTAACTCGTATCGTTCAATTTACGGTTCAAATATGCCCAATAGTTACACTATTGGGCATATTTACTGAAACTTTAGCATTTAGCTAAGCTTATTTTACCGGTTACGCCCTGCAGGTTCACATGTGAACCTGGTAACTGCAGAAATTTTGTGTTATTGTGAAGAAGTTAAGCACTAGATTTGTATGAACTACCCCAGACAAAGCGAATGCGTCGGGGCTTAAAAGGTTAACATTTAGAAATCATTACCATGTGATAACAATTTCAAGTACCTATTAAGACAGCTTCATAAACACTCCTTCGTATCCTTCGATTTTGTTCTACAGCGGTGTAAATCTACTTTTAGTTACAGAACTATAAATGCTTTATCTCGACATATCATTCCTTTTCATAGAAACTGACCAGATGGCGTTGATGTACCAGACATAACTACGACAAAGTACTAAAATGTTCAGCAAATTTTCTTTTACTGTTTAAAATATTTTACTATGACGCTTTGTTCATACCGGCACTCGGCGTCTTCACAGTCATGTGTAAAAAGTAACTTACAGGTACGGGAGTTCTACGATGTAGAATAAGCCATACAATTACCTCGACTCTGTGGTATTCCAGCAAATTTTTATGAATTCTATGAAAAATTACATGGCAACAAAGTGGAAGACTATATCACTAGAGCACAGCAAGCACATGAGGCCCTGGTCAAAGCCGGTAAGGCTTTAGATTTCATCTAGGATTTTATATAGGACCTGTGCAGCGGCACGGTGTTGTAGGACATGTGTGTTGTGCTGCACGAGCACAGCTAGTAGCCGAGGTGGCTTTAGCCACAGCAGGTGTTAACATTGACGGAGGGTTATGTGTACGGCTAGGCGACGTAGGACTTGTTGGTACAGCACGAGCACGCAAGCACCTGAGGTGCATCTTTAGCCAAAGGATGTGTAACCATTGAGTATGTAGGTACGGCCCTACGGCTTCTCGAAAATGTGTATGTAGGTATCTGTGTACCTGGGAACCTGTGCAGCGGCACGGCGATGCATGACATGTGCGTGGTGCGGCACGAGCACAGCGGGCTGCTGGCGCACGGCTCCAGCCGTTGTGGGGCCAGCGCGCCCACCAGTAGGCACGCCACTAGCGTCGCCCGCTGCAGCGCCCACCGCGCCCAACCATCGCCAAACACCATCACTGCAACAATCATTATAATCATCAATATCATTAACTTCATCATCATAATTAGCCCGTGTCAGTTCATTGCTACATGGACGCCTCCTAATGCTTGCCACTGAGCCCGTTCAATAAATCGAAACTGATTAATTTTTTGTGCTTTGTGCTTTTAAACAGATGATTCAGTTATTACGCTTAAAATTTTACGCGTACGTACCTATATACTTAAGTATATTTTATGAGCTCGATGGCGCAGTGGTTAACGCGCCCGGTCTGAGGTTGCTGAGGTTAAGCAACTTTAGCAAATGCCAGTCACTATGGATGGCGGATGGGTGACTAAAAATTTATCATCTTGAGCTCCTCCGTGCTTCGGAAGGCACGTAAAGCCGTTGGCCCCGGCTGCATTAGCAACCGTTAATAACCACCAATCCGCACTGGGCCCGCGTGGTGGTTTATGGCCCGTTCTCCCTAACCATCCATAGGGAAGGCTCGTGCCCCAGCAGTGGGGATATAAAATGAGCTGGTGAAGTGGTGAAGTGATATTTTATGACTTATTTTATCCTAACGGTCCGCATCTTTTTCAGATACCGTGGTCACAGGAAGCGAAATAATATGAACAATAAAAGCGAGTCTGTAATTATTATCCGTATAAAGTATTTGATTACAAGATGACTTCAGGTAGTAAGGTTTCCAGTTATGTACTCGATGGAAACGAAAATCTGATCTAGATACACGGATTAAGGGTCCTTTGTTTGAACCTTTATTAAACACTTGTGATACATAATACCGATAGTTTCCAAACTAAAACAAAGTATCGGTCAGTATAAACACAGTAAACACTCATAGCAGATACCCCAATCACGAGAACCAAAAATATTTTTGAATTCTAATACCGATCCCTCAAACAGCATGTATGCAGGATGACCTCTTGTAGCACTTGCAAGAGCTTTGGTAAAATATGAACTGGAATAGTATTAGTTACTTAATTAGTTTAGGTATTTGTATTAGCTACTTTCTGTAGGTATCTACATTATTATTATAAAGATATGTATGTATGTTATGTGTTATCTTTGCAACTACAGAACAGATTCTAAAAGTAATTTCACTAATAGAAAGCTACACTATCCTCGAGTGATATAAGCTACTAAGCTACCTTTTATGCCGGTCAAATACAATGTTCAAGGAGTAAAGACGATAAAGACACAAAACAACATAAAATGCGATGAAGACATTTGTGACAGCCAGAGTTTATCGTAAAGCCGCGTGGGGTAGGTACTCGTCGTAAATTAAAAAGTAATATTTTGTTGCTTTGATCTTTTATTGATTACTCATCCAAGCAATGAGAATACGCAGAATACAAAATGGTATTTTCACTCTTAACCTATTCTACAAAGAGGTTTTTATACTCAAGTGGACTGCGGTAGTCAAAGGAGCACCTAAAATTCAAATTATCTCATTTCAGTCAAGTTTTATTTGACACTGAGTGTAACATTATCTCTGTAGACACTTTTATATTGCGTCCATCGAACCTTTGAGATAGGAAAAATAATTCAGCCTTTTAGGTGAGAAAATGACGGCGATCAACGGCTTTAAACGCAATTTCACGTATAGGCGAAAGTTCCAAGAACTTTTCTGCGTATATTGTGTGATTCATGTGTTTTATTTTTTAACCCAAACTAATTTTAAAAACTTGCTTTTGACCGTGACTGCGAAGCTCAAGCAGGTTCCTAATAGATAGAGTTAGTTAGTGCTATCGCTGAATAGTCATACAAATATCTTAAAAAGGTTAAAAAGAAAGGGAGAAAGAAAGAAAAACACTTATTGATAAATACTGCATACGCAACAAATATACAATTTTCATAATAGTGTAACAAAATGCAACATAGGTCGCTTTTTTCGACAGCAAGTACTGCTTCCTGTGAGATAATTTAAATAAAAGCATTAATAAAGCAATAATGGCGCGCTCAGCGCTATGATCTCATAGACTCGGCATGTTGCACAAATCTTTTGATTTTGATGAACCTGTATCAAACAGTAGTGTAACGATTGTACTTTTAGTTCTGAGCATATCTTTTCTGGTTTTAAATTATTTTTATTATACGTTGTATAATATACACAGATAGAGTTACCAGTTTATTACCGTGAATTTACATTCAGGTGGGTTAGTATGAAGCACGAGTGGAATAGCCCAATGTAAACCTTAATCCTAACTAATATTCTGAACGTGAAAGCGTGTTCGTATGTCCCTCCTTCACGTCTGAACGAACACTGCAACGAATCGAAGTGATATTTGCACGAAGGTAGTTGGAGGGCCCAAGAGTGCTATTGGCTGCTTTTTAATCAGCGAGAGCCTCTTATACTTCAAGAAGTACATGGTTATGTTTTAAATTACAGAATTATAAAAGTAAGCAGATGAAATGATTAGACGACCTCTGAAAGTAATATAGCTGATAGTCATCATCATCATCATTTTGGCACAAACTCCAGTGTCTAAACAGTCAACACAGGAGGAAACCTTTTAAAGTTGTAAAATAAGAAGATGTTATATCTTATTGTCTTATAAAGCTTACGCGAACAATACTCACACATTGAAAAAAAACTCGCGTTTATTTTACATATTGATTTAATTTAATTTTATCCCGACGACGATGATGTTACGAACCTTTTGCAAGGTACACAGTAAATTAAATAATAACGTTAGTAAAAGCAATTTAATTTAAAGAAGTTTTATCAGTTTCAACCACTAATTAACCTGAATCGTTTTTGAATACTGACCGGTTTATATTTAAATAGAATAGAATAGAAAAAATCTTTATTTGGTATACACATACACATTCAAAACACAGGAACATCACTTTTGCATATACCAAATTGGTTTCCGCAGCATATGTCCTGGTGTTAACCACGACGCTATTTGTACATTGTAATATTGGTATATTGTCCGTCAGTATGTCTTCAAATATCAAGAAAAGTATTCCTCCTACTACCGTCTAAACATACTTACAACAACCCAAAACCCACCACGCTTATCCAATGCGGGTCAGTAGGTGTTAACGACTGCCATCTTCATTTATAATCGCGACCCGAGGCTTAACGTGTTTACAGCTATACAGCTTAACGGAGGTGCCATTCCCTTTGTCACAATCACTTCATAATGCCAAGTTCGTAAGTACTCCTATTCGCTCATAAACAATGCTTGTTTCTATTTAAGAAAAAACACTGGGAAGGAGGCAATCAAGCCTACGGCCTACGTTCTGAACCTAAATTCTTCTAATTTGAAACATGGCCCACGTTCTGGGCGTGGGCAACAATTCTTCTGTTCATAATTTGAAACGTTTATTATCATATCTCAGTTGCCTTATTCTGACATTTTTTCTTTAGACCAAATAAATGTCCAAGATCGTAACTTGTAGAATAACGCTAATAGAAAAGCAATGGAATGTAATGAACTCAGAACAATAATAGCTTTAGTTATTATTCTGAGATAATGATTATTTTATTAAATAAAGTTATTAGGTTGATTAAAATTAACCTAATAACTTAAGTTCGTTATTGTTTAATATTGTATGGTAACACCTATAATAAACATATATAATTAAGATTGCACTTAGATTAGGATATAGTTTGGTAAGATAATCATGAGCGTATTGGTGTTAATAAATAAATAGATTAATAAAAATTAATAAACAATGTTTGCGAATGATTTTCCTGATACTACTTTTCGGCGTTAAACTGTCAAACAGATTTTATATATGCTTCATTGATCAGTGAAATCAAATTAATAAAACACACGGTTCACAGGACAAAAGGCAAATTTTTTCTGGCGTGCTTTCAGCGAACCGTGGCCTCGACAAGTCATAGTACGGACTATCTATTTATTATTTTGTAGCGTTCATTCGGCGAACCGTGTTGTCGGTAAATAGTCCTATTTACTTGTACTTTTGTATCTACTTTTTTATGTTACTAAGCCAGCAAACGGCAATAAGGCTGCTTGATGGAAGGCCAATAGAAAGCGCTACAAAGGCTATCAGCACCAAGGATATCACGCGCGCGTTGCCTGCCTTGAAGGTTCATCCCAGCTCCCTGCTGCTGGAATTCATACCTTTCCTATTGTTGGATAGGGAGTACAGGCCATAAACCACCACGCGAGCCCAGTGCGGGTTGCTGAACAGTTGTGAACAGTTTATTGCCTTTCGAAGCACGGTGGAGCTCAAGGTGAAAACATTTTGGGCATCCATCCGATGACCATCACCATGATCAGCTCATAGGTATGTCCCCACTGCTGGGGCAGGAGCCTCCCATATGGATGGATAGTGAGAATGGGCCATAAACCACCACGCGGACCCAGTGCTGATTGATGGTTGTTAACGACTGCTAAAGCAGCCGGGACAAACGGTTTTACGTGCCTTCCGAGGCACGGAGAAGCTAGAGATGATTAATTTTTGGTCACCCATCCGATGACCGGTCTTTGTAAAAATTGCTTAACCTTAGCAATTGCAGACCACTGCGTTATCGAGCTACGGATCTAGTATGTATCCTTCGAAATGGAACAAAGCAATATGTAAAGCAGTGCTGCTTGGCGGCAGTAATAGACATATAGGGTAATCGACATTCATTTGGATTCTGGGAAGGATCCTACCACACGACTAATTAATTCTTATTACATAATCATAACTGTTCAGCCGTGAAGCGTGATTTCTGCGTTTATCGGTCAAAGGTGATTCTATATATGGAATGAGACTATATACAAAGAATAGCGTACTCGTACTCGTAGAAAGGAAGTCTGCGAGAGATATACTTCGTACATAATGTATGATGACGATGATGATGAGTATGATGTTTATTAACTTATATTGTACAATCAGGACCCATCTTAACTCGTGGGGGTCGTTCCAGATGATGGGCAGCAGCATCCCTCTGAGGTTACCCTCAACCTACTGCGATCGGCAACCCGCCTGCCAAGCGTGGCGATTACGGCAAATACCCCCCATGATATGCAGATCCTTCGGGGAGGCCTTTGTCCAGCAGTGGACGTCTTTTGGCTGAGATGATGATGATGATATACAATCACGAGCTTATATATATTACCTCATGGACAGTTGTCTTGATAGGTTTTCGCTTCAAGTTGTCATACATTTTTGACGCTAAAACTACAAGCTGCCTATGAATCATCATATAATTACAATTTAGCTGTAATCGTGTAGATAGACAGAATGTTGAAATCTGTCCAGGTCCAGATCAATCCGGACAAATCGACGTCAATCGATTTCTTAAGAACGTAGATACAAACATAATTAGAATCTAAAAGTCAATGTTTAGAAGCTGTAGGTACACAATCAGTGTTTAAAAATATTGCTTTTTTATCGAAGTTTTGTTATCCAGATTGCGTTGGTTTGGTTACCTATTGTATTGAGCAATATTATACAAGCCGACGGGCGTTATGAGAAACAAGGGGGCAGCCCGTTTTGAATAAACACATTATTTTCCGAATAACTTTATATTGTGATCTTTTCGTCCGTACGCTTTGTTTGTATAAGAGGCGCTGTTGAATACTGTTTTGCGGCTCTGAAGGGTTTGTTTTGGAGTCTAGTAGGGCTAAAAAAATAAAAGGAGGCTACATCAATGTAAGTAAGCGTAGCGATGTTTTTATAAGGTTTATTATGTTTTTGGTCATGTTATGTTTAGATAATTATAACGAAAATTTAGAGTTGTTATTCAATAGAGAACCTATTCTTTTATACAAATAGTTATTGAAGAAAAACGTCTCGCCTCTAATGGGACTCGAACTTACAGTCCAAGTCTTGGGAGCTCAGTAGGGGGTGCAGTCGTCAAGATTGCAAAGGAACTTGCTTCGAGTAGTAACTAAATTATACTATCTTGTTTCAAATGCAATTTTAAGTTTCGATAAGATTAAGACTGATTATACTTCTTTACAAAAAAATATCTATTTATGGCACATCGGTATAAATTCCAATTTTTTTTTCAGTTTAAGCTGGGTACATTTATTAACAGGTAGCCGCGGATCGTGCTCAGTGGCATGCACTTGGAGAGGCCTATGTCCAGCAGTGGACGTGTGAGGCTGATGATGATTAACAGGTGTATTACTTCTAAAAGTCTATACCGATTGTTAATATTATTATACACCTTTATTTAGGACTATGTTACTTAAGCTTTAGTAATAACAATGATTATTCATTTTGTGTCTTTATCACCAAATTTTTTTTTAAATTGGCTTCTTTTTTTGTTTACGGAATTGACCTTTTGTTTCATTGTAGCTTTGAAGGGTCTTGATTTTTTTTTAATGTCTGCTATGTTTAGCTAGTGAAACAAACACACTACTCTACAATTTTTATAGTGTTAACATAATTCGATTCTAGGAAAATTTAAAAAATGTTACTAGGTATGAACAATTATAATTTTATGAAAAATCTTCATACAAAACGTCAATTTATTTAGCTACATGAATGTCACTACGCCATCGGTTCGTAAGTCTATACAGAACGGGAGACTGTACCGAGAAAAACCGGTAAGGAACTCTGCAAGGGTATTCTTATTTGTATTTCTTTTCTTTCTATCTGTTACAGCGACAAATACAGGGTGTTTGGTAATACCTGTATAATTCGAATATGGCAGATACGGTACCGTTCATAAAACCCTGGAAAAGTATAAACATAACTGAAAAGCATCACTTGACCGAGATATTGAGGTTCTTTGTTAGTAAAACAGTAAAGTGACAACCCTAGGTCAAGCTGATACATTGTTCTTGGTCGTCAACCTCGTGGTCAAGCATAAACAGAAGTCGACACATTGGCAGAATCTAACAAAAAAGTTATTCAATTATTCAGCGTTTACGTTAGCCTTCCCGGTAGCATAGCGGTCAGTGCAGCCGCCCGGATTGCGGAAAACCCAGGTTCGATTCCTGGCTGGGTCGGGTAGGCGTTTAATTTTTTCACTGTATTTTATAAATTTTATAAATATTTAATTTACCTTCAGTGTAGCAATTAGCACTTGAAAAAAAATAAAAAAAGTAAAATTTACTATAGCATTGTGTTATCAAATTTGTGGTATTTCATCTGCAAAGATGAATCTGCATAGCCATCGATTGCAACTACTTTTGGATAGATGGCGCGCTGTGCCGCTATTAGCACTCAAAAAGCATTATAAAACCGTGACAAAATTCAGCGCTTACGTTAGCCTTCCCGGTAGCATAGCGGTCAGTGCAGCCGCCCGGATTGCGGAAGACCCAGGTTCGATTCCTGGCTGGGTCGGGTAGGCGTTTAATTTTTTCACTGAATTTTATAAATATTTAATTTAGCTTCAGTGCAGCAATTAGCACTTGAAAATAAAAAATTTAAAAAAATATATAATAAAATAAATAAATTATATTTTTTTATGGAAAAGTAAACCTACGTAAGATTTTGCATTTTAACAAAGTGTTCTTTATACTTGGTTGCATGGCTATGTTTCGGGAATATACACCTATTACCAAACATCATAACAAACAAACCCTTCCTATCATAGAAGTTTAGTTTTAGACACTTTTACTTTTACACAAATAAGATTTCAATTCAAAAATGCTTTTGTTATTCGTGTTTCATATCATCCACACAATCAACTGCTGCCATCACAAAACAATTCCGCAAAATTATAAAGAGTTGTGAGTTGTTAAGAGAATGTTTTGTGTACGTTTACATAGAAACTCAATGAATAGATGCAGCCGCAAACAGAATACGCGATGGAATTCCACAATTCCACTTTGGAATCTATCAGTGGGGAGGTAGGTACGACTCGGCTGGACTGTGATTGACTGGCGATATGCAATTTTACAATCATATCGGGGCGGATTAGTTTTTGAGTGCGCGAGCCAGATAGCTCGTGCAAATGGCCGCTCTTACAACTTCCGGACAAAATTTGACAGATTATGATTTGGATGTTTTTTTGCTTTCCATGGTTTTTTGTGAATTGGATAAAGATTATCAAGAATTGTTTTTTACTATTCACTAGTAGACCAGGGTCAATAATTTTTGAAAACAAACAAAATCATAGTAGGATGAAACCCATTAGAAATGGAAGAAAATATAACAAAAATGAAAGGAAAACGATACGATACGGGTGATCTCGACTCGATTTCCGGCAAAACTACAAGTCCTATGGAAAAAAGTTAAATGGAAAAGTTGTAGGTAATAAAAAGATCTACAACTTCTGTATTCTCACTTTTTTACATAACCTCAAAATTTATGTGAAAAATTCAAATAACCAAGTTTTTGGTTTTTTATCATTATATTATCTTTTACTAAAAAAATATTTCTTTTTACGAAATTTGGTGTAAACTTACCTTTTTATGCCCCAAACACACTGTAATTTTTTGATTTAAAATATTTGTTTTTTTTACATTATTATGACTTAATATCGAAAAAGCACCCTAATTTTAAATCGAAAATTCTCGCGTCAAAATATTAATTGAATTAGTTTATAAGATTTCAGATAATATGCTTTTTTTGAACGATAAAATATATTAAAGTTCAAATAAATGTAATTACAACTGCACAAAATGCTACCGTTAACAGGAATCACGTGTAAGTTAATTGCACGTTATAGTTTGTATTAAGTTACATATTTATTTATGTTACTACTAAACAAATGTTATGTTATATAAAGTGTCACTGATCATCAGCAGCCTATAAACTACCCGCTACTATAATGTATTATTTGTATAGTATGTATTGTTAATACATGCCAGTCACTGGTTGCTAGGCAACGCTTTGTTGGTAAACATTCTTTATCCAATTTGGCTAGAGTATAGACCCAGAAATGAAATAAATAATAATAATTATAATATGAAGGAAATAATGACAGTGGACGAAGCGAAACAAGTATGTATGGATCGTAGCAAGTGGAAAAAAGTGGTCTCTGCCTACCCCTACGGGAAAGAGGCGTGATTATATGTATGTATAGACCCAGATCTTTTCACATGAACAATTTCACTAACACAATGGGCAGATCGGGCCATGAACTTAGAATTTAGTTAATTTTTTATTGTTTTAAGTAAACAGTTTAGTTATGTAATTGGGCTAGGTGGCCGTTTAACTAATAATAAGTAAATAAATAAAATAAATAACCTACGTAGGTGAATGGGGATACCTTTCGTTGACATAATGTATTTATTTCTAAAATCAAGGCACTGTGCTCACCCGTTAATATAAAAAAATATATAGTTTGGCATAACGAATTTGGCATTATATGCTTTTTGCATAATATTACTTTAGCATAGTTGATTTTTTGCAGCATTTATGTTTTGTGGCATAATTATAATTAAAACTAATTTATTTATGCATAGTTATAATTTGCATAATGTTTTTAGGCATAGTGTATAGTCGCATTTTTTTTACATACGTACATAAATCATTTCATACATCTAAAAAAAATTACAAAACTTACCTTTTCTCTTAGAGCATTTGGTTCATGATTGTGGTTAAGTAATTATTCTGCGTAAGATGATTATACTGGAATGTGGGTGGTGGGTTGTAACCACTTCATCTTATGACTTAGCTACTTTACGATAACAACAGAATCAAGGCTTTACCACCCTTCTAAAGTATGCGACACTCACAAAATATTTAATTTGGTTATCCATCCAGTGAACCGTCATTGTAAACGTAACTTAACTTGCAAGACCGCAACTCGAACAAGCAAGCCGCAGAAACTCCTCGAGATACACTATCTTTGAGTAATATATAAGGCTACGTTTCATCCCGTCTAAATACAGTGTGCTCGGGGGCATCACTCGGCTACTTTTTATCCTGGTTAAATACATTTTTGCCGGGGGCACGCGATAAAGACTTTGTGACACTCCGAACTCGAGAGACGCGAAGTTGCGTGCGGTTCCTAGTCATATACAACTTGTAACATTATAAGCGTACACCTTGAGAGTAGTTTGTGTAGAATTGGCTACTGAATCGATTTCACCCATAACGGCACCTATTATCGAGGTACTTTATAGCGGGTACACATTGGACGCTTACAAACGCGCGCTTTGCTAACGCGCGTTTTAAGAACCAGGAGTTCTATTGAAGTGTACACATGCAAGCGCGCGATTCTGGTCAAGCGTTTTTTTATTGAGAGAGATTGCTGATTGCCTCAAACGGCATTTTCAGCGTCACCGGGCTTTTTTGGGGCGGCGAGGTAAGTAAAGGGTACCTCAAGCCGTATGAAACGAATCACCTTCGGAGGTTTTATAGAGGGAACGGCATAACACACTAAAAAGTGTGTGTCCCCGTGCCCTTCTAGATTCTCCGAAGGGTTCGGATCGGATCGGGTGGGCAAGCGTGCGTCAACCGCGCGTTTACATATTTTTGTACTAAGAGATTTTTAAAATTAGAGGTAAATTACAAACATAATATTATAGTGTTAAAATGAACTGGCAGGGTGATTTTTATTGCTAATGTATGGATTTCAACATATTATGCATTTTACGATTATAATTAAGTACAAAATAAATATAATTAAACAGACAAAACAGAAGAAACTAAAATGTTAGTATATGTGTAAAAATAAAAATCCAGCTCGTGGGGATTTATAATATATCTTGATTGCACCTATTAATGTTATCTCAGCATTACCCTATGGTTGACTGGTAGAGAATGCCTCAGGCATTAAGTCCGCCATGTAGTATTTATGTTGCTAAAGTTTAAATAAATAAATTGCTACGACGAGCAGACCCCCTAGACAAGGTGGCAAAACGATAATTTAGAATAATATAATAGAAACCAAATAGAATGATTATTGTACGGGATTGACATAAACGTCATTTATACTAGCGTTGACTTATGTCAAACCCATACAATAATCATTCTATTTAATTTTTATTCTATTAGCACTTTGTCACTTGTCTAGGAGGGCAGGACTCCTCTCAGCAGTTGCAGCTTCAAGAAACTGTAACTGTATGCTGTAAAGAAGTACTGTACTGGTTGGTGGTTTCGGTGTGTACTACTTTACGTACTTACTCAGTATTATTTGAAAGTACTACCTTGAAGTATCTCAACTGTTCTTTAACCAAAGGTAGCAAGGTGAAAGTGTATTGTAAGTAAATATTATTCTAACATTGTGTATAAGCGATGAAATGTAATCCATCCAGCTAACTATCAAAGTGAAAAATGTTCAATTGATTTTTTTATCAAAGTGAACGTACATAATAAAAGAACGCTCCACCCCAACTTGTGAATTATGACGGGCCGGAAATATTTTTCATAGGTCGCACAGCCATTCTTAAATGTCCTTTAGCCGGTTCGGATTTCTTTGAACTTTCCCGTTGTTCATTCAAAATGCGAGAAAAAGTACGTAGCCTACCTACAGATAGAGAAAAATTTGATTTTTTTACAAGCGAACTCACAATTAGAATTCGTTTGATAGGCAAACGTTGTTATGGTTATTTACGCTCAGCGAAGGTGTTTTATACGAGCTGAAAAGGGAGGCTTGGACGGATGCCAGGGCAGCTAACTGGCTGCATCTGAGTTGGTTCTGAGTTACAGCATTGCGTTAACGCGACTGCACAATGTGGTCTGGGAATTTTAATAACTTTAAAGTGGTAGACGGCGTCGTTTTGCAGCAAGAATGGGAAGCGCACTTTTGTGGTTTACTACTTTGGAGTTGGCCCATCTGTGACTTTTAGACACAATTAAACGTTAAAAAACATACGATATGCTATTTTTAGTTGTATCTAGACACGCGGTAGCGTGTCAAGGCAAGTTCAAGTTAACAGAACTGGCGAGCAGCACCGTGTGAAATTACACGAACCATTTGGAGTCACTTTTGACCCCCTCATAACTCAAAAACTATTTCACATAAACATGTTAAATTTGGCTCATATATTGGGACTTGCGAGATACATTATATGCTCCAAATTTCATAAACACACCTAAAACGGTTATTTAAATATTACCGCCCAAAAATCGTTATTTTTATCACTGACTGACTCACTGACTGATCTATAGATATAGGATTATATGTCTAGATTTTATGTTGTTTATTAATAAATTTCAGGACTGACCATTGAACTTGGCATCCATTTAGATCTCACTTCTTTTGCCGTTGAAGACAACAAGCTAGGCATATATCATAATATTGAACTTGGCTCTCATTTCACATTGATGTTTTTGAGGGGATACTACTTATAATATATAAAGGAAGAGCAGAGTCAACGGGTACAGACAATATTTGTTTAAAAGTCTTTGTCTTGTCGTGTCTTGTTTAAAAGTTTTCAAAAGGATTGTGACTAATTAAACTGTTATTATTCTTTCTCACGTGCTTTCCAAGACCTACTACTATTACTGTTACAAAAAGTATAACTTGGACAGCATTCTCAGGTCTCCAACTATCAAATAAAAATCATTAACACACGCAAATTCATTGCGAAAGTCACGCGAATTAATTAAAAAGATACACAAACAGTAGGTAATTAGCTGGTACCATGTTTACTGTTATTTACTGATGTTAACATGTATTATGTTTACTGTATTCTTCTTATTCTTTTTTTTTTACACTTACATTAAATATTTAGCCCAAGAGAAGCTTCGTCATGAAACTCGTTATATGGTTACTAGACAACGGATAAACATACTTAAAATACTTAAACACATACTTATTATACATAGAAAACACCCAGACCCGAGACAAATTAGAAAAACAATAACTTCTAAATTTACCCGACCGGGGATCGAACACGAGACCTCAGAGATGGCGACACCATGAAAACCGGTGTACAAAACCACTTGACCAAGGAGGTCGTCAAAACTGTATTTCGTTAACTAACTGGTATTTATCGTTAATTTTTTGAAAAATAGTGTAAAATTATTTTAAAACGAACTAACTAGAATGGCGCAACGACCCAAAGTGAGTCTTGGCCTCCGATAATAAGAGTCGCCATCCGGGTCTGTCCTGCGCCACCTGGTGCCAGTCATAAAATAAAAAAAGTAAAATTATTCTAAGCTTTTTTATTCTAACTAACAACAGCATACAAGACAAAGCATTGTTAATACAAAAGTAATACAATCATGAGATAACATGATAGGTAGAATATATACGAGTACAACGAGTATTCTATGTAACGTTCTATGTGTCAAAATTTAATGGTACAAAATAATGAAAGAAAAAAAGGTCTGAATATTTATTCGCTTCATGCGTGGCTGTTCCGGACAAAAGCTAATGGAAGTCAATAATTAAGTAACTCCCATTCGTTATTGTTATGTGCTCATATCGACAGCTATTACACAGATGTATCATTGAACAGATTATTATATTAACAAGTCCGTTATAGGTACACACGGCAGCAGATCAACCTACCCAAAACTGTAAAATTTCTACAATAAATTTTGAACTTTATGGTATGGCTATAAGGATCAATATAAATTGGAGAAATTTGACAGGTTGGGTAGGTTGAACTGCCGCAGTGTGTACAGTTGATAAATTAATTATAAGTAAGATAGAGAAGCTTAATACCGAATCGACTTGCGTGTTCGCGCAATCTTGAAAGTTAAGCAACTTTTGCATTGCCGGTTTAGCGGATGGGTGACCGAAGTAGCATATCACAAGCTTCTCCGTGCTTCGGATAACCTGTATGAAGGATGAACCTGTGTTAGGTCCAGCCTTCGTCAATTTTCGTACGAATTTGACTCGTAAAGACGAGCATTAACAGTTAAGTAAACAATGTACTTAGCTCTTAGATGAATGATTGGTCTCGCGCGCTCGACTAGATACCGCCGGTGTACTTGTTAAATGCGGCAAAAAATACTACGCCGAAGTCGGCGTACCCGAGTCAGTCGCCTGCTGTCAGTCGCGTTGCAAATTGTGTGTGAGGTGCGCGTACCGAAAAAATTTGATAAATTTTGGTCATAAACCGAAGTAAAATGCCAGTTTGCGTAGTTAAACTGAGTAAAAATAATACAACAAGAAATAAGAAAGACACCGTTCTTACACACTACAATATTGACTTGCCGCATTCACGGAGCTATTGTTTCTAGGTAGCTCGGTATATAGTCGAGCGCAGCGAGACCATTCATTCATCTAAGGTTGAAAGGTTAATACAAATGGAATAAGAGTCGAAACTAATCAAAAGTGCATAGATGGTAACGCTCGTGGCTGTACAAACACGACACATCCCGATCCTCTGACTATTATGGTAGCTAAGCTAGTCGTGCGTGCAGTGGCGTATTTTAAGATTCTGCGCCCTGGGCATGTACTGTTTGCCGCCCCATAAATAAACGAAAAAAAAGATGTGGGCTGAAAATGATGATAGATAATGAATGAGAAACTAAAATTTACATTTTTTTTCGATGGACAGATTGGTTAACAAATTCTTTAATGACACTGTCATAATAAACGGATTTTTTCAAGTCACCTTCAAAGAATAGCTTAACTGTTTTAATGTTCTTAACATAACATAAGCATAAACGGCAACTTAGATAATTTTTTCTTCTTCTAAGTACGGATAACGAACGTTCCGCACTGCAATTTGTCACCGCAGTGCACAGAAGTATGCGTAATGCTATTTCAGTATATGGATATGCTTCCTTTAAATTCTATTCTTTAATAAATAAGTTAAGTTGCCTTAAACTCATTTTATTTTCATGAGACGTCAAGAATTGTTTTAAAAGAACACATTCTTCTTGTAGGTTATCCGCCAGATCAATCGAGTATACCTACTTTTTAGAGTTTTTGAAGCAGAAGTTAGAGTGAATGCCATAGCATTCACTCTAACTTCTGCTTCAGACATTATATTCAATATGCATAAAAATGCAAAATTTGCGGTTACGGCGTCATGCGAAGTTTTGCGCTTCCTTAACTCGCCCAACAATTGATCGCATATTGGGAAGAAGGTGTTAACCCTGAAATGGTCACGTCACGTCCTTGTAACAACACTAGGGAGAAGCTCGCGACACTCATTCTTCTCGTTTCTTTCTTTTAATAATTCTCTTGTGACTGTTTCCATATTCTTCTGAGGATTTACTTTTACCAGTCTCTTCAAAAGTAGCAAAAGATTCCCGTTGATTTTCTACAACAGTAATGAGTGACTTGTAAAGTCTGGAAAGTACCTCTACGTCTGTATCGACACCTTCTAGAATTTTGAAAACTATGTTAAAGTGTTTTTAATATAGATCCCCAAAATTCCGATAATATGGCGGTTTCTAGTGATATTGCGTCAATAGCCCTGCAGCTTAATTTTTAACCAAAGTTTTTTGGTGGGCAGAGTCACTTGTTATAGCTTTAAGAGCCGCTATTATTTGGCTCCAATGTTTATTAACCTTTTTTTTACAAAATCTCGTCAAATTTCGAAAAAACAGCGGAATATCTGGCCAATGTTAAAAGGTTCATACCTTTTTTAATAATAAATTTATGACAAAAAGGAAAAAATAGGGACACAGCCAAAGCCTTTTTTAATTTTTAATGAAAAAAGTAATTAAATCAGTCCAGTTTTGGAGGAGGAATCAGCGGACTACGAAACGTTGATTTTGTTTACTTTTCATACATATTTTTCAATTCAATCGACCTTAGCATTTCCTCTTTAGCTTAGCATTTGATTCCGGTAGTTGTTAAAGACGACGGTAGCTAAAATCAACCTGCATTCAGCCGGAGTAGTGACTTATGGCCTAATCTCCCAATGTGCTGATCATTTAGGAAGACCTGAGCCCGGCAATGGTATGTTTATAATCTGATAATAACTACGGTGATCATCACCAGCTCATGTTACGTCATCCAATGCCGGGGCACGAGCCTTCCCTATGGAAGGAAACGGTTCCCTATTTTTTTTTGCATAAAATTTTATGTCATAATTTAACATGGCATACTTTTACTCCTAATAATAGTTACGCACAATATTAATTTGGCATAACTTTTTAGGCACATTTTTTTTAAGCATAGGTACCTACTATAAGCATAATAATTGTCAAGCATACTATTCTTAAGCCTAAATATGCTTACGCATAATGATATTTAAGCATAAGTTTTATAGTAAGTAAGTTGTAATTTAATCATTTTAGTTTGGAAAGTTTTGGATATAATGTGTTTGCATTCAATAAAATACTTTTCCTTTATACAAAATAAACATGTTGGCGGCTTATGGGTCAGCCGCACCCTAACCTACTGTTACACTATGGTGCCCTAATACCTACTTTGGTTTTTCAGATTCAAATAGCTAGTATTTACTTTATTGTTATTAGACAAATAAACAATATGCCTTATAACTTTATGCAAATTAAAATTAGGGCAAAAAACATTAGCCTAAACTATATTTATGCTTACTGAAATAGTATCCAAAAAAACAATAATGTCAAAATATGATTATGACAAAAAATATATGCCTAACTCGTTATGCCAAATTAAATTAGGACAAAAAAATTAGTCGAAAAAAAGGGATCCCGAAGGAAACACCACAGAGAGACCTTGTCATAAACCACTACGCGGGCCTAGTGCGGATTGGAAGTTGGTAACGACTGCTAATGCAGCCAGGACCAATGGCTCTACATGACTTCCGAAGCACGAAGGAGCTCGAGATGATACTTTTATGGTCACCCATCCGATGACTAGCCATTGCAAAAGTTTCTTAACCTTAGCAATCGCAGAGCTCCTCCACTATGATGATGAATAATGATAATTAACACAAGACTTGTGTTTTTAATTTATGTGGCCTATCCAACTCACAATAAAAAAAACAAAAAGATTTTTATTTGAAATTAACTTTTAACATCATTGTTTGAATGTCAACATCCAGCAATGGCTGCGAAGCCACAGCGGAGACCTTTTAAAAACCTTAACCTTGTAATAACTTTGAGTGGCCTTAATAAAAGAGAAATGAATATAACACAGGTATGTTTCTATATTTAGATAGACAACGTTTAGGCCAAGTTAAGGCTTAGTCAACATGGAATATCATTAGAGGTTACTGAATTTTGCCGATTGTTGTATTGGGGACGAAATGAGTTTATAGTTTGATATACATTCAGTGTCTTGTCCTTTTTGGGTCGTTTAAGTCTCTTATCTATTTTGGGTAACATCAAAAGTTACTTTGACTAAGGGAAAAGGTTGTGACAAGAATTTAGTGAATTGTTAAATAGTATTGATGAATAAAATTACCTTAAGGTCGATAATAACTAATAAGTAGGTATATTTGTTATATAAAGTTTCGGCGAAATCTAACAAATGAAACACTTTTGGATCTACTCGCATTTTTTCTCATGATAATATATAGTAACTGAGCTGTTAGTCTCAAATCTCAAGTCTCAAAATCAATATCAATTAGAGAACAGATCCATAATAAAACTAATAATTATAAAATAACGAAATTATATTCTGCATGAGTAATCGTGTTACTATATCTATACATCACCTTTAAAAAGGTGCAGATTTATATCAAACTACTAGTGGCCGCTCGCAGTTTCACCCACGTAATTCCCGTTCCCGTGGGAATATCTGGATAAAAAGTATCCTATGTGTTATTCCAGGTTATAAACTATCTGTATGCCGAATTTCATCCAAATCCATTAATCCGTTGCAGCGTGAAGAAGCAACAAATATACGAACATACATACACACAAACTTTCGCATTTATAATATTAGTAAGATGTATACCAGTGACAGAAAAAATTAAAAAAAGTTCGGATTAATGAATATTTTATTGAGAACCATAGCGCACAACTACTGTAAAATTTAAAAAGGATATTTTTATTTCATTTCTAAATAAATTTTTAACCTTCATCTCATTAGATTACATAAATAGCCATGTGTTTTATTTAATGTTACCTTTAGAACATCCTATTTCACTAGTAAGTGAGTAATTGTGTTATGCGTTAACGAGGAAGCGCTTGGCCGTCATCTCATCCAACGAAGGTAGAAGCTCCCTTCACCTGGAATGAAGTGAGCTTCTACCTTCGTATAGCTAGGAATAGGTTACTGACGATCCTAGCGAAGCCAGTCGGACTTAAAACATGCTTTACCACTGACCAAACCGAGTCCTAGGGATCGTACTCTGTGACTTTGACTTGAGATCTCTAGAACTCAAATGCGATAATTTAACGCAAAGGTAGTGCAATCAAGTCAACGATACAATTGATGGATATTCGTATTGGCTTAATCACCACGTTTTCCAAATTTGAGATGAACACAAACCCAAACTATGCATCAAACAATTTGAAGTACTTTGCCCGACCTGGGAAGTGAATCCAGTACCTACCTCCAAATATCGAGTCTAGCACTTTGTCGCTCGGCCATAACAACAAAGCGCCCGTAAATACGTAGCTTTGCAAAATACAATTTTGTGTACCTGAATCGGTTAAATGCTGTGTCAACGGAAATATATCGTAAGGAAAGGAGGCGGACGAATTTATAGGTCGGTCGTAACAAAATATAATCCTGCATAGCCATCTTAACTTATACGGGGAGGCTGCAGGTAAAGATTGGGTCGTATTATTATATATAGCTCTTATTGTCTTTGTCGTATAATTTATTGTTTTAAAGAAATATAGCGAGATGGTTTTAAATTGCATAATTTATAGGTACATAAATGCTGTTTTCTGACCTAGACTTTTGGCGGGATGTTTTGATATATCGTAGCAGCAGTGTTCGACACTCTCAGCCCAGTATTTGACACGTTATTCGCCTGCAAAAATAATTTAGAATTTAAATGAAAATTTACTGTTTCAACCCCTTGTGTGTTCATTGACCACCAGGTGGTCGATTTCAAAATACCCTTGTGTGTCATCAACCACGAGGTCGATTTCCGAACGCGTCTTTATCGGTCGATTGTAGAGTGAATACTATAGTCATCCCGCTCAAATTTTTACAGTATGTAGTTAGTAGAACAAGGATGGGAAACAATGTCACTTTTTTCTGTCCGTGATACCAATTCATGTCCGTAATCACAATTAACAACAGGTTGCTTTTTGGTGTTAAGCCTGCTGTTCGACTAACTATAACCCTTGTGTGTCCATCAACCACCAGGCCGACCACCTGGTATATACTATAGTTAGTATTCACGCTACAATTGATCGATAAAGATGCGTTCGAAAATCGACCCCCTGGTAGTCGATGACACAAGAGTATTTTGAAATACTGCATATGATGGGATGACTACATCCCGCTCAAATTTTCACAGAACGTAGTAGAACAAGGATGGGAAATAATGTCACTTGCGTGTCAAATTGAATTATTATAATTGACATTGAACTTTTCGCTCAGTTAGGAAGCATTTCATCATCATCATCATCTCAGCCAAAAGACATCCACTGCTGGACATAGGGGACATTGGGGGAGGCCCCAAGGATCTCCACAACGGCCGGTTTTGTGCTGGAAGCATTTGATCTGTATTAAATATACGCTCACATTAATTGCTGGCCACATTTTTAATGATTGAAGAAAACAAATGTCGATCTCTGGTTCCTGCCGAATACTGGTGACTGGTTACTAAGGATTTTAAAGTTTAGTAACAGTTTTCATCGGCGGCCCGTTAATTTTAGGTAACCCCTAAACCATATTAGGTGTCGCTTTTACTGCGACAGCTACAATTCTATGAGTCGGTGGTTATAACGTCAATTATCTGGATCTTAACCCATTAATCATTTTTGGTTGTTGTTGATACATTTTTGGTCACCCATCCGATTGCCGACCTTTGCGAAAGTTGCTTAATCATCGCAATCGCAGACCGAACGAGTTAACCACTGCGCCATTGAGCTCCTAGAATATGTATGTTAATAGTATCATACCAAAACGCATGCTTATCAACGATCTTGGGGAACAAGTTCAAAGTAAGTTTCCTTCGAACAAAGCCAATTAGAATTGCCAACAAACGTCATGTAATCGCAACTTTCTATGGGTTCTTATGGCGCCGCTAATGGAAGTTGGATCGAGATAGCTGGGCTATAATGGCCGCTGCAGAGAATCCGAGCAAACGCTATCGAACAGTTTGATCTGTTAACACGTTTTATTTTGGGACGATACTTATATTTATTAAATGTTCCTCTATGTGTCCCTATCTACTAACCCTGATAGATAGGGTATGGCAGCTGGAACTACGGGTCCGGCTGTCTTTTCAAGGGTACCACGGGAGTTCCGGATCCTAGGCCCCCTGCCGGTTATGCCTTCACGGGCGTCTCCGGCAGGTCCCGGACATGGGTTGGACTCGTGGTGCAATGTGGTTAGCTGTAGAAGTGGGAATGTTCGTTTGCCTGGTTGAGGTCTGGCTAGGCTTCCAATTCGTTCAAAGCGAGCGGGTCCGAGTTGCGGTCCGGAGGGGGCCTGAAGCGAAAGGATCTGCGGGGCACGTGAGTTGTCCATAGTTGGTTGTAATCGGCTCGGTGTTTTTCATTGAGTAGGCTTCCAACATCTCCGGCACTAGTCTTGAGAACTAGTAGAAGCGCCCGCTAGATGCAATGTCTCCGGTTGAATCAGCCGTGTTGGATTTTGGAACTGATAAGGTGCCTGGAGGGGTACTGAGAAGCGAGTGGGCTTACAACTCCGCTACTAAAGAGGACATTTGGTAGTCGACTTTAGAGTAGCGACCCGAGCAGTGGAATCTGCGAGTTGTACTCTTAGTGCAACGAGAAGTGAGTGAGCTTATAGCTCCGGTAACCTATCTGGATATTAGGTAGTGAACTATACGCATCCACGGGGCAACTAGCTCGAGACATTAGTCTTAAAAGTACCGGATGAAGGATGCGTACCGGCGTGTTCTGATCTGGTGTTATGACCTGACGTAGATGGTCCCTTGATGGTGCTTGCGCAAGGATGTCTGACACCTAACTTTATAACCGTAAGGTTGGTGGGGGGTGTCAGTATAAAATTTATAGTCGTGTGTAGCGGGGTGTTCCTGTATGTATTAGTACTTTGTGTCATCATGGTAAATCACTACTTGTTGCAATAAGTCGTTGCTCTACTACCCGTTTTCAAAATGCAGTCTTCTATTGGGAATAATCAGACCTGAAACCCGATAGCTTTTCCTTTCAAAATGCATATACCACATCACCAGCTTATTTTATGTCCCCACTGTTGGGACACGAGCCTTCCCTATGACTGGATAGGGAGAACGGGCCACAAAACACCACGCAGGCCCGTGCATATTGGTGGTTGTCAACGACTGCTAATGCAGCCGGGATCAACGACTTAACGTGCCTTCCGAAGCACGGAGGAGCACGAGATGATACATTTTGGTCACCAAACCGATGACCGACCTTTGCGAAAGTTACTTAGCCTTGACAATCGCAGACTGGGCGCGGTAACCGCTGCGCCATTGAGCTCCTAGTTGGCGCAGTTTACTTAAATACATACACTCTGGTACTCTGTTTACTTAAATCTTAATTGACCAACATTTACTAGTGGTAAATAAAATGAAACGAAATCAACATAATAAGTCGGCACTATGTATGCTTAAAACTGTAATATTGGCGCTGCATACCTATCCAATGAGAGGGAATTAGAGAAATGTTAATTCCATGCATGTTTTTACTCGTAGTTGACGTAATCATCTGCAGAACTCGTGTTAAAAATCCTTTTTAATTAAACAATATCTGTTAATAATAAATTATCAAAATGTAAAATGAAAATGCCTTATTTCTTTTGAACAAGTGCATTGTGAGGCCTAGTCTAAAGCCTAAAGCCTCCTGGAATTGAAAATGGGAATATTTTCGTTAGCACAGTTGCAGGAACTAAAAAGTAATGAAAGTATATTTGCCATCCCGTGGTCATACAGTTTATTTATTTTTTTATTTATGGAAACCAACAGCACATGACACAGTATACATTTGCTATAGGTAGCAGAAGGTCAATAACAGGTCTTCACGTTTAAAAGCAATTTAGAACAATATTACGTGTAAACAAGATTTTTCATCATTTACAAATTAACCGTGCTTTGTGAATGATGAAAAAAAGTTACAGAACTTAAACTAATTAACATGATTATTATTATCTATTTCGGCATGACAATGTGTCATGATCAGGGATGTACTATTTCAGCAGCTGTACTTTACTATATATTAGTAATTATTTTCATGCTAGTAATTACGCCTCGGTTACCGAGTGGCAAAGCGCTCGGTCCAATATCCGGAGATTCTGGCTTCAATTGCCAGGTTTTTTTTATTTCTTTTTATTGTGGCACGCCAAAATGGCCTCACCCTATCTGATAAAAAGCAGCCAGTGAAGCCCAAGAAGTGAAAGCGTTCATCACAGCGCACCAGCTATGCCGAACGCTCACACTATGGCGGCCTGCATAAATGCTTTTTCATGCCCCGCTTAAATAACCCGGGAGAGAAAGAGGAGAGAGACGTGTGCGGGAAGCGGTCGGGCAAAGTGTTCTTCAGATTTTCTAACGCATAGCCCGGACGTGTGATTAACAATCTGCATTTGGCAACCGTCGTGATTTCCTGATTTATTTATTTATTTATTTATCGGGCAGTCAACAAAAACATGTACCACCAAACAAACAGTAGTTATAGGGTAAATGCAAAACTTATTCTAAGTACAGTTTTAAGGTTTTTTTTTATTAAGTCAATATCCATCAATTATAGCGATGACTTGATTTTAAAGCTTTGTCCGGCCATGGGTGGGACAGTACATAGGCAAATTATTTACTATTACTAATTACTAGTGGCCATAAAGCTGAATATTATTCAACTGTTTAACTGCAACAGCTCGCTCAGATAATAAAGGCACATTGCATAAACGTTCCTGTTACAAAACAATGAACAGTTGAGAATTTATAATCTTGATTCTCCATACGGAATGGAAATTTGACCGAGCTAACGTGCGAATAATTATTCAATTCAGTTCGGCGGACCGCGTCGCCATTCTGTCTTTATCTATGCAGGACGCAATGCCGTTTCTATTTTTTGTCTACTGCAATTTCCTTTACGCTATAATTGAGGCATTAGTCCCTAGGGACTGGGATGTGAAAAGGATGGAACAAATAAACGAAGTAAAGAAAGAAATTAAAAGACGAAGGAGACCGTAACGGAGTGCTGCGACGAAAAAGTAAAAATTATTTCAAGATACTTGAAGCAGCAATAAGTGGGCCAAAGTTTTTGCTGAGATTTCCACGTTTAATGGTAATCTGGGAAAGTCCCAACTGCCACCACAATCAGATTAGCCGTCACCTCGGAATGTATTTGCGGGAATCTTTGGATTGCGCACAATGAAAATTTTATCTCGTCATTATTAGCATCGTTATGATGGCTATTCCCTTTAAGTATTGAGATATAAGAAGCAGATGGACCGAACTCCGCTACGTCATCCAGTAATGACGTCTGTTTCAAATTACTTTCACTGTTGCAACTACATTGTATATCTTTTTGTAATATATTTTCTTTTTATCCTGTTTTGTTGTTTTATAACTAAAGGCACACACACATTCACCTACAATTTTACACAGATATTTTGAAGTGTTATTAATTAGCAAGGAGCCACGGTAGCCTAAGTGGTAAGGCGCCCGACTTAGATTATCAGAAACTGCATTTTCAAATTCCGGAAAACTTTTGACCCTTTTTTGAAATATACTGCAAATTTGAATTATATCCTAACTAGTGGACCCGGCGGACTTCGTACCGCTTTGACAGTTTCCATCAAGTGATTAAATTCTCTTCGGTTTCCATGACAACAAAAGAAATTGTCATTTTTAGTATATTTATAGTGTGATTCCCGTGGGAAAATCGGGATAAAAACTATCCTATGTGTTAATCCAGGTTATAAACTATATGCATGCCGTATTTCATTCAAATCCATTCATCCGTTGCAGCGTGAAAAAGTAACAAATATACGAACATACATACACACAAACTTTCGCATTTATAATATTATTGTGATTTACATTAATTTCCTATAAGTTCCCTTAATCTGCGTTAGAATACCTACTAGATTATAATAAAACTCATTTTGCAATATAAAAAAAAAGATAATCATGCTCTTATTAATGACGCCGCAAGTAAAACAACTAATAACACAAGCGTTTGTAACAGTAGCCAACTTAAATAATAACGTCAAACAGCGCGGTTCGATTTATGTTTGACTTGAGAACTTTACGCTTACTACACGGCCGAAAGTAAAATGCTTTGGATTCCCATAATTAATCTGGCGGCGTGTTGGCACAAAAACAGTCCTCCGCACAATTAAACGGTCTTCCTGTTCTACTAAATATTTACCCGTTAATTGTGGTGAAATTTTGTAATTAGGCTTGCTGTGCGATTGCGAACAATAGGCAATTAGTCGGTTTGTGAATAAACGATAACAACCTGTAGGTCCGTGAATGGCATTGTGTTTATGGCTTGTCTATTTAGTCACTTCTGAATTTAAACGATTTGTGTGAGTATGAAAATATTGATTTGGAGGAGTCCTTGGAAATCGTTAACTATAGATATTTTCATTAATAAGCAATACTTCCATACAAACTTTGGTCCCCAATACCACCACCACCACCACCACCAGTGGAATCGTTTTTGGTCCAGTATCAAAAGTGAGTCGAGATTGATTCAAAGATATCTAGTCATATCCGCGCTGTGGTAAACGGACATGTATCAGAGAGAAGCAACTCGTAACACAAACGACAGACTATTAACTTGCAGCATAATTGTAAAGATGGTTATTTGGATGAATATTTCTATATTTCTCAAAATAAAATTCACGGAATTTAGTATCATATCTACATCATAAATAACATTATGGAAATCGTAGCTTTGCGGTTGTGGTTATAACTAGAATATGATTTAACTCGATGCCAGATTTATTTTCAATTTAAGGATATTTGACCATATTTCAGCTACGATGCGCAGCTAAACTAGCTGTCATTCGCCGCCAGGCGGCGGCAGCGTAAGAACTTACACGTTCTCTCTTTTCTGTGTACTGCCCTCTTTCTATCCTTTCTATCTTTTATTCTTTAAAATTGTTTGCTTTCCATACCACTTATTCAAGTACAAGTTGCGTTTTGTTATAATAAAAATAAAATAATATAAAATATTTTTAATTCAGATTTCCATCCATATACGAGTATATAGTTAGTAACAATGAAAGCTTAAGAACTATGTTAGTACATCGAGGCAACATTTTTTTTTTCTATGCAAAGAAAACCCACCCTGCCCGTCCGGTCCACCAGGCACATCAACCACCCAGCACCCAGCATCAAGCCCCCAGTGCCTCCAGATGCGACATTCGGGCTTCTCTCGAACCACACTCAGAACACTGTTGGGACTTCCTGCACCCTGCGCATTAAAGAAGCGACCCTCCCACGCAACACCGCGTAGAAGTCGCTAGTGTGAGCCTGCGCGAACATGTTCGAGGCGCTGCATAAAGATAACCTTCATGTTCAAAATTCGTTCTATTGTGCTGATTTTCTTTCTTCCTTTTTTCAGGGAATGCAGTGGATAACGAATGTTTTACAAAAGATAATGGGGTAGTGCTCGCACGTTAAGTGTTACAAAGGTCAAGTTTGAAGTTATATTGATTATTTAGCTATGTATCATCATCATCATCATCAGCTCATTCATGTCCCAGTCCCATCATCAGTGGGGCTGTTGGGGCACGAAACTTTCTGGGTGGATAGGGAGAACGGGCCATAAACCACTACGCGGGCCCAGTGCGGATTGGTGGTTGTTAACGAATGCTAATGCAGCCGGGATCAACGGCTTAACGTGCCTTCCCAAGCACGGAGGAGCTCGTGATGATAAATTTTTGTTCACCCATCTGATGACCGGCCTTTGCGAAAATTGCTTAACCTCAGTACTCGCAGACCGGGAGCGTTAACCACTGCGCCATCGACCTCTTCTTTAGCTATGTATATAAATGTATATATGTTATTTTTTTAAGATATATGATACAACATTAGGCCCGTGACAAGCTAAGATATATTTTAAAGCGAATTAATATATTTACTGTAGCTTGATAGTATAATATATTAATATCGTATTAAACAAAGACTTAGATCAAAGCCTAAAAGTGATAAACATAATTTTGCTGCAAGAAATACAAAAAAGTCAATAATTTTTTTTAATGTATACAGAATAATCACGTAGCTCACCCTTGTTTAGTCAGCCACTTAATATTTCTAGAATAATAAAAAATAAGGTTACTTATTTAAAGAAAATTCTTTAACGCCATGCAGGTTCACATGTGAACCTGGCAACTTATTTTGTACTATGTCTTTGTCAATTGATCAATTTATTTGTATCTTTGTGGGCAATATTTTTTTACCTACCCTATTCCCAATTTTATTTTGGGTCAACGCAACACGTTTCCTTTTTCCAATCCCTCGATCAATCGGTCATTCCAACATTCCTTTCTTTGCCGTATCATCTTTCCGACAGTCATTCCATCTTTTCTTTGGTTTTCCTATTATATAAATGAAGTAATTCAATAATAAAATAAGTGCACAATAAAAGTTGATCTTTAAAATATTTTGTCTATCAGGACGTCTTTTAGTTACGCAGAAGAAAGGGCACAAGAAATTGTACAGCTTTATATACTCACTAGCCGTCACCCGCCCGTTTCGATGTGCGAAAATTTGTGAATATTTTTTTATAGCCTACTATTTGCACAATCTCATGTTTTTACTACATACAAATTTTCATTAAGATCGGTAAAGCCGTTCTTGAGTTATAAGAGGACATACAGACAACAGACAGACAAAAATTTCAATAATCGTAGAATTTGTGTCAGTGAGTCATAAAACGAATATTTACCCCAAAATTTGTCAGAAAAATTGCATGTACAGACGCCAGCACATCAACCTATCCAAATCTGTCAAATTTCTTCAATACATTTTCAACCTTAATGTTCAGTCATAAAGATCAAAGTCTATTGAGAAAATTTGACAGTTTGTGGTAGGTTGATGTGCAGGCGCGTGTACAGACAGATTCCTACATATTTATATAGTAGTATAGAACTATATAAATCTGTAGGCTCTCGCACTCGCGACTTCGTCCGTTTGAATGAACATTCGCATAACAGCGCCACCTATCAGGTCCGATGTCCTATTGTGAATCGAAATCATATAGATATCCACTCAAACACACAAAAAAATCATAAAAAATCGGTCCTGACGTTTAAAGGAACTTAGTGACATAGACAAGTATTTAATGAAGAATACATATAAAGATAATACAGAAATTCCATATCTGAGAGCAATCGACATACAAAGGGGTACCATTCCGAATACGATCCACTTCCGCTGTTACTTCCTAGGAAACAAGGATTTTGCCGTCAAAGGACCAGGATAAAGTTCGTTATCCAACTCTAATTAGATTGTGCTTGTACAGAACAGAACTCTTGTTAGTATTTTATACAGTCAAATATATTTTATAGGACCAACTTTGGCCTAACAACCGATCTCGAGTTAATGACAACGTATAATTTGATTGACGTATAAATAAATATCTTTAGTTTTTGCTTTCATAAGTTGCAGGTATTTTCTTTTTCATTTGCCATTTTGATTGACATTATTACTTATAAGGTAAAACATTTTATTTTTATTAGATTTACGAGTAATAACAAGTGTACATAATCATGGACTTAACATAACGTTAGTATAATTATTACACTTTTATACATTCACACCTGTTTCAATGGTTCGACCTACTATCTCAAACCCTATCATACATACACTTGTATAATTTTATAGCATAGTTATTGTAATGGAAGAGCAGTCTAACTTAGAACAGGCATTATTTTCCTAAAAGGAGATTCCGACCACTAATGATTGTAAACCAAACCTTTTTTGTGAAATTTGTGAAATAAATTATATTATTATTATTAACCCCCACTGACCCATTATCTCAGTGGCTATATACGAGTATTGTAATCGGTTTGGTTGGTAACAGGGTTGCTTCTACTTCCGCCTAGGCTAGTTACCACCATTTTATCGAAGTCTGTCGCCATAGCAACAAGTTCGTGGCGCCAATGAGACGATGAGTGCCAGTGTGGTGCAGACAAACAAATACTGATTTTTGTCAGATAAAATAGTTTAAATCATGTTTTAATGCAGTTCTGAACAAAAGCTAAGAGTAGTCAAAATCAATTGTCAAATCTTCGATCTATCATAGTAGGTACTTACTAGATTTCCGATAAAGGAATGGCTGAAGTCGATTACGGTATTGAGTATAAATATTTTACCAACTTAATTGACCTTTAAGTTCGTTGTTTAAGGTCTATAGTTTATTTTTACATTGTGTTATAGAAGACATTTCGATGAATAAAAAAATGCAGCGCTTTCGAGAGGCAATTTTGTTCCAGATCCTTAATCTAGTACTTTTATTGATCAAAGGATTAAATGGGTACACACATGCTACACAGTAATAAAATGTTAAAGAAGTCTTCTAAATACTTTTTGGTTTGTCACTCTTAATGCAATGAGATAGAAGTCACAATCGATAAAAAAGTTTTTATCTACGAGTAGGTAGGTACTTAGTTCGTGACTGTATCGCTCCTGACCAATAAGTTTAATTGCCACCATTATTCAGCTTATTTTTCGAACGCTTTCTTACAAAGTGTACATTGTATGGTTTCCAAGAAAACCGCCATTCATTGAAGGTGTGTTTGTACTAGAAAACGTCTCGGTGACTGACAAACAAGCGCAAAAGACGCAATATTTGAAGAAGCTGGGTTCAATTCCTAGCTCATACAAAGTATTTTAGAGGTCAATACACAGCTCAGCTATATTGCACCCGCATTTGGAAATCGCGACCTTGTTTGTTTGTTTAGTCGTCTGCCGCCTACCCGGCTTGACATGCCTTACGAAATTACGTAGCAGCTCGTGATGTTTTACAACTGGTCACCCATCCGGTAGTGTGAGATAGTTACCTATTTACCTTCAAGAACCGAACCCGAAAGAGCTTCTCAAATTTGAATCATATGTTCTGTAAAAAACACATTTCCTCAGAAGATTCTGAGGAACAACCAACCAACCTAGTCTGGAGTAAAACTATTTTCTTGTAACATCCCATTCTCTATTTTCTACTCGTTCAAATCGCTGAGCTCTTTAATATTTTTCTTGTTGGACCCGTGCCACAGAATGGGATAAATGAAATTGTTTCAATAAAATATTTTCTCTATTAAATCGTTCTGTATTTTTCACTTCAACATAAGGTTTCATAATGAAATAGCCGTGCTTTACGACGGCACGTTAAGCCGTTGGCCCCTGCTGTTGCTTCAAGATCACAGTGATTAACTCTAATCCACTCTGTACCAGCATAGTGGGCAGTGATCCAATCTCTAGCACAATTATCAGCTCTGGTCACCCATCAGGAAAATAGGGCATAGACTATACGTGTCCATTGGACAGGAGACAACTGAATCCTATTTAATCTGGCGTGAAAAGCTTTTGACGATTGTCAATGGATTAGTTGCTTTGTGCTTTGCCTACTATAAGTACTAAATATTTTTTCTTACATTTTTCTGACAAATATCAGATATAGTTTTTCATTTGCCAACTGTTTTTTTTAATTTCATTTCGTGTCAACATTCACCTTCATGTTTGTTTCTTTTTAGACATTTGTTTATTTTTAGAAACTGTTTGGTGGAAGCCCGGTGCTCTTCTCATTAAAGCCCGATTTATACTTCAATAAGTACAGTGGCGAGTTAACTTACGACATCGGCGAGTTAAGTTGTTATTGTCGTTTGAACAGCAAAAGCGAGGTAAGTAATAAGTGGTTTGTTAAGTTTATTTGAATAGATCGCGATCCTATTTTTTGGCTAGTCCAGTGAGAAGTAGGCCCCTCACTCGCGTCTCCCGCACCTCACCAACTTAACTGGCGGGCATGTAGACGGGCGAGTTTAGTACAGTGCATACATTTTTCTTCTTGTTGGAATGGCAACTTATGGTTACTCACTCGCCTACGTTTGTACGCTACTTACAACTTACTACTTGTTACTTAACTGACTGATTTCTTATTTCGCTTATATACGTATTGAAGTGTAAATCGGTCATAAGGGTGCGCCGTCCGTAAGTGATAAGTGTCATATAATTTATTTGAAATGTCTTCGTCCATGTTTATTTGATGCCGCGCAGCCACTCTAATTTTGTATGGGGAACTTTACGTGTTAATTTGAAAAATAATAATATAAAACCGATAACCGAATAACCGACACTCGATAAATCGAAAATGTGAGACGGACGATTTGTAGTTTAGACCATTGGTGATAGTTTAAACGAAATCAGAGGTACATTAATTTAGATAAACTATAAGATATCCACTAAACGCCGCCACTCGTTTTCATGATTTTTGCCCAACTTTAAATGTTAGTGCAGAAAAAACTATAGCGTGTTATGAATTTATGGGTCGGACTAATTGTAAACACATTCCCTTTCATACTAAATATATATTTTGTTTATTTAATGCGATAGTATTTTCAATTATATGAACTTAAGCGTAACTGCATTTTTGGCATTTTTTGGTCGGCGCACCCTTAAGTTTTTTGCCTATTTTAGATACCTACAATCACTGAAAGCCCTATTAAGAGTACCTACTCTATAAATTCCCCACCGATTTCGGATCAATGAATAAGGTCCGACGTCTGATCCAGCTATTTCATTGTCATGGACTCCATGACCAGAGGCGTAGATCAACCCTCCTTTTACCTAGCCTGTTCAAGGCTTTGATGGTTACTAGCACAAGGTCAGAATCGATCCGAAGCGAGATATATGACTTGAGCGCTCCTAGTCTATCACTTACTTAGGGTCATTATTCACAACGCTGATCTAAGTGGGTTGGTGGGTACAAACAACTATTAGCTTACGTAAACGACTAGAACCAACTACGTAGCACGACTTTTAAAACGATTGCCTAAGATAACACTTCTCGTTAAGCCATCCGAGTTCCCACAGCACGACAGTAACTTAGCTATCAAGAACGTAATCCAAAGTGCCAAAACAAACTAGTTGTAGTACAGCATGTATTATAACTATGTGTGCGCCAGTGAGGGACAGATTAGCTTTAGGCCTGTCAGACATGCTAATACAGTAGCGTTGCTAATTAACATTCAACAATTAGGCTATTCTAAATCGACCGACAGGACAACTAGGTTCAAAGCTACACTGGACCGCAAAGAAAAAAGGTCGGTTAGAAAATCTTCAATATCTTCAAACGCACCTGAGCTAGCTTTTATGAAATAAAGACTAAATTAAAGAATATTGAATGCCACATAAAATAATATATAAAACCTTTTTTATTTATTTTTGATAATTGTTTAATAAACTGAAAATTTAAAATAATGGTCTTTTTTGAATTTAGTACCAAAAAAATCAAATCAATCGTTTTGCATTTGTTTTAGTTTTGACATAAAACATGCTTTTTAAATGGTAGTTTCTGCCTTATAAATTTTATTATTCTGAAGTCATCATGTCGTTAACCCCTGAAGAATGTACCAGGATCCTGACAATGTTTGAAGATGGGCGCAGTCAGCGAAATACAGCGAGAACTGTTGGTGTGACTCTGTCTACAGTTCAGCCAGTACTCCAGCGTTTCCATGAAACTAAATCCAATCTTCGAAGACTAGAAACAGGCCAAATCCACCCGCGCCGTCGTGCACCTTACGACGGCGCGGGAGGATCGCTATATGGTGTCAACAATATGGAGAAATCGCATTCTTATGGCTGTTGAAGTAAAGAATCATCATTTACGAGCTGGAGGAAACAATCTGAGTACGGATACAGTAAGCTGGCGTCTGGCTAAAGCACATTTAAAGCCAATAGGACCTGAAAATGACCCAAAACTAGAAAGGCACCACAGAAACTCAAGGTTGAGTTATGGTAGAGAAAACGAAAATTGGACTCTGGACGAGGTCAAAAGTTATATTTTCAGACGAGTTTAGATTCTGTTTATACAAGCAATATTTTCAGACGAGTCTAGATTCTATTTATACAAGCACGACGGAAGGAAAAGAGTGTACAGAAGGCCGGGAGAGCGCTATAACCAAGTCTGTATAGAAGAAAAAGTACCATACGGAGGAGGCTCTGTTCACGTGTGGGCTGGGATTTCTTCCGAAAGCCGTACTGAGCTAGTGATGATAGAAAATGCCACTTTAACTGCAGTAAGATATATGTCACTAAAATTTTGAATGACTACGTTGGTTCATTTTGATTTTGAGAATGCCGTTTTTATGCAAGACAATGCCCGCCCAGCATACAGCTCAGATATTATTTGACTATTTTTATGAAGTCGGTATCACACACATGGATTGGCCAGCACGCAGCCCCGACTTAAACCCCACTGAGCATGCATGGGACGAACTGGGACGAACGTGTACGTCAGCGGAATCCGCCGCCAATCACGCTACGTGAAATGAAAGAAGCTCTAATAAAGGAATGGCAGAACATTCGCAGCATCGTCTCAAAAACCTAGTAGAAAGTATGCCAAATCGCATAACAGCAGTATTGCGAGCTTGCGGAGGCAACACAAAAAACTAAAATGCGTGAAAACGGCACATCTGTAATCAATTCAAAATTCATTAGTTTTCATTAAAGCTTATTAAAATATTCTTAAAGGCCAAGGTTTGAACCAAGTGCTGCCTAGGAATGTGAGTTGGTCCAGTAGTACTGTAGCATGAACATGAACTATTAAAGAATATTTTCAAAAAAATTGACCTCAGGAAAACTAAATAAATTCCAGTTTTTTGTGATAATGAATAACCTTTTATTAAACAACGTTTTTGAGATTTTTTTTTCTCAAAAGAAGTATTTCAGTTACTATAACATCGTACCGTATCACGCCGAACGAAGACAAAAACCTGACATGACTGACCATGATGCTACCGGAAAGGCTGACGTAAGCACTGAATTTTTCCGCTGCTTTTTAATTTTTTTTACTGCTTTTTAGCGGCATAGAATTTTATGCGCTTTGAATTACAGATTACTGATAGTCTGAGGAACAAAATGCACTATGTGAGTATTCTAGGCAGCACTTGGTCTCTCCTTTAGTTTTTATTTCATAAAGATAGGTCAGGTACATTTGAATATATTGAAGATTTTCTAACCGACCCTTTTTCTTTGCGGTCCAGTGTATTTAACTAAGAATCAACCTCCGTTTATTCGAACCAGGTTTCCAGACTATGCATTATTTATCACTCTATTTCTACTATGCCGATAATGGGAGCACAGTTTTGCGCAGTCATCTCATGGACTGACACGCAGCTTTCGATATGTGTGTGCTGGAAGTTTCATCTAGATTTAAAGTGTGATACGATACTGTTCTATATTTTCTTCAATAGAGTCTGTTTCTTCAAAGCGCGCTTTGACTTATTGCAATGTAATGCAGCACAAAGGCTGTAGAATTTCATTCTGCTTTATCAAAACCTTGGTGGCCTAGTAGCAAAGCGCTCAGCCTGATACTCGAAAGTCCCGGGTGCAATTCCCAGGTCTGGCAAAGTGGTTCAGAATTTTCGATGCATAGCCCGGGTTTGTGATCACCAACCCGCATTTGGCAAATTATAGCAATTACTCGATTTCAATAATGGAACGCCTCTGCCCAGCAGTGGGAAAAATATAGGCTGTTTATTTTATCAAACACATCAGATTGGCATTGGCACGGTTTATACTGGTAGATGATAAACGGCCCCATAAGCCTTAGAGTAATAGGCAGCATGGATAGAATAATTTTGCTTATCTGTGACCTGTCCCCTGACCATGAGCTCCTATAGTCGTATTATTGCAGCTGTGGAAAAGAGACGCGAGTATATTTGCCGCTACTCGCGTCTCGTTTCACAACTGCAATATTACTGCTATAAGAGCTCGTGGTTACTCCCACAGTTACTTTAGTCGGTAACTATACTCAAACATATTAGCTTTATAGACGTCCTTCAAGTGAGGGCAATTCATACTGCACTTTCATTAATCAACTAGACGCTGAGGGATAGAGGACGCTAGGTGAACCAATAAACATGCCTGTCTTGAAAATTACAGGTGAAGTTAAAATACCTGTCTAGGTCGTCTCAGCCCGGATGCTCTGAACGTTAAAGCAAGATCCCCACCCACCTTTCGCAAACGACATGATTACCACCCCTTCCCGTCAGGTTCTTTGCTTTCTATATCCAGACTAAACATCCGGAAAATCTAATAAGAAACGCGGCAGGTTATGTTGGGCCGACCAAATCGCTTGACAATTCCCTACACTAGTGCATAGATATGCAGTAGAAAAAGAGGAATGTCGGCGGATTGCTAAACGCGCCGCCAATCCCAAAATCCTAATTGATGACCACGAACGCTGCCAAGAGTATAAAGAGGAGCAATAAGTAAGATACGGCAACTCCAGTGATTGCTTTTGGCGGTCGTGGATCACTCTAGTGGCACGTGAGCAGAAGTGCAGAAGTAAAGTGGCTCCAAGTTCCTTCCCTTGCGGTGGGGGGTGTCGGGGGGAGAGTCACATGTAACTATTGCTATCTGCATCTCCCAAGGTGCATTGGTACGCATAACGCATTTTCTCCTGTATATATATACGAGTATACTTGATAGGAAGAAGATATTATGGGAACACTCTACGAGTTGTCTGCCTCTAGAAAGTCTCTGAGATTGTCCAGCCACCAAGGCTTAAAGACTCCTTGCGCCTTCCAGTTACGCTATATAGGTCAAGCTAAAGCAAGCTACTATTTAAAAGAATGCTACGAATCTTTTAATTTTAAATATTACTGTAAATTGCTTTGTGTGTTTTAGAATCTCTTCACATTTCAAAAGAATTTGATTTTTCAGAATTAATAGTGCCTTAAAAAGTGTACAAATTGTGAAATAGAAATGAATTCACTTGATTGCAAATCAAATTAGTCCCGTTTGCCTACCTGACGACGTTCAATGAATTCATAGTTATATTATTATAAAAAGGTTAGCGAAACGCTGACACAGTTATTTCGTCTACCTAACGAAGCAACGTTATATTGATTCATAGTTAAATTATAAAAAGGTTAGCCAAGATAGCTATCATTATAACTTCCTACGTACTGAAGCTTAAAATTTCACGGGTGAGGGCGCAAGCAAACGCCTAAAACGCTAAGATTGCTAATACTCGTTTAATCGAGAACTCGAATTGTCATAAATGAATTTACTGCTTTGTACAGCTAACTACAGACACAAGAGAAGTCTTTTACGATTTCGTATTCCTTTTAACGATTGTCTGTCGGAATTATGAAACGTTTAAATCTTTATTTTCTCCCGTAAAACAGTCAATTATTTTTAACGTAATCCATTGTAACCTCACATTGCTACCATCAAATTATAGTGTATCAAACCTATTATTTATTCCGCAGCAATATGTTCGGCAATTTGTTCGACTGCCAATATTTTATTCCCGGTTGTTGAAATCCCAATTCAATTTCACTCCCGCGGAAAAAAATTCAAACGCTCGTATACATCGAATTAAAAAATATAGAAAGGCGCTTTCACGAATCATTCGGCTCAAATTAAATTTCCTTTCAAATGTAGACTTTTTGTCGATGCGACTTATTTGCGTCGTATTAGGCCTAATCAAAAGTTTGATTCTATCCGTACCCTTGCCTTGAGCGACTTAATTGAACCAAAGTTACTTCAGAGCCAATTTCAAAATGTAATTTACATTTTTGGTGGTCTACTTTACGTCTACGCTTAATTATTTTTGCTGAGACATTCATTTATCAAGGTGCATATTAGCTGTTAGTTTTTTTTGGCACAAATAATTTTCTACTGCACTACGGATACTTACGAACTAATAATCACATCACCTAATCACCAAAATACGTAATCCAAAGTGTTCTTGGAACAGTTGATTGGAATAGGTACGCAACTTCATTAGTCACTTGTTTTTGTGTTCACTGGCAACTGGTTTAGTGGGAACATTTTGAAGTTACCGACCGCACTACGCTATTGTCGCGCGGCGGCCGCGCGTCTCGTGACGACAGGCGCGCGCGAGAACCTCCGGCGGACTGAAGTGTCTGCCGCAGGCGGCAGGCGGCAGGCGGCAGGCGGGCGGACGCAAGCTTACCTTCCAGGTACCCGGGTGCGGAGGTCCTTCATTTTTAAAACACTCGTCGTCCTAATAAAAAGTAAGAGATGTTATTCTTTTTTTTACACAAAGATTAACGGAGCGTAAATTTATAAACTAACTTTGTAAATCGTTTTAGTGAAGTGGGAGGGCCGTTTTCGTTTGCTACGACTCGACTTGTGCCTATATTGCTTTTGCTTTCTTGGAAATTGCTTTTGAATGCTTCGCAGATCCTGAGTGATTCCTCTAATTTTCGTTAATTAGTCATTTATTATAGAAAATCGCGTATAAATTCATAAACCTAATGATTGAAATTTCGTATTGCAATTGCCACACGATAATAATTGAGATTAAATGAAATAAAATTGATTATCAATATCATCTCAGCCAAAAGATGTCCACCGCTGGACAAAGGCCTCCCCCAAGAATCTCCACAACGAACGGTTTTGTGGTTTTTATCAATATAAAATATAATAATTATAGAGTGCTTCTTTTTGGCGATAACTGCAACCTATTTGTTCTTGTAAGACGAAAAGTACACTACGCGCGCTGTTAACCCCGACGTGACGCCTTAGTTATAATACCTCTACGTTCAGTAATTTAACTGGAGCTTACATCCCGGAAATCAGGACACACCTGACCATACACGAAACGCGAAATACAGGGCGCTGATGCTTGGCGGCAAATTTAACGCAGTTCATTTTTTATCTGTATTTATTTTGGTCGTTTGCCGTTGGCGTAAAATAAACGCACACTCTCACACTTGATATATGTCATGCAGCACACGTCCAGCTTTCTTGCCTAAACAAACGGACCTCATTTTTACTGAACTCATGCAAATTAGATATTTTAGAAGCTTTTTAATATTGACCTCTTTAAACGTGGATGAAGGGACACCAGAATAAATGAATAATAATAATTTGACGACATCCTTGGTCGAGTGGTTTGTATATCGGTTTTCATGCTGTCGTCATCTCTGAGGTCCTGGATTCGATCCTTGGTCGGGTCAATTTAGAAATTATTGTTTTTCTAATTTGCTCGGGTCTGGGTGTTTTCTATGTGTAATAAGTATGTATTTAAGTATTTTAAGTATGTTTTTCTGTTGTCTAGTAACCATATAACGAGTTTCATGACGAAGCTTCTCTTGGGCTAGATAATTGGTGTGAGTGTAGGAAAATTTATTTATTTATTATTTATTTATTAATAATAAATTGGATTGAATTAATGTAATAATAATAATAATTATTATTATTAAGAGCCTGTAGTGTCCCACTGCAGGGCAAAAGTCTCCCTACCCTCTTTCCATCTTATTCTATTTTTAACCGACTTCAAAAAAAGGAGGAGGTTATCAATTCGACTGTATTTTTTTTTTCTTTTTTTTTTTTTATGTTTGTTACCTCAGAACTTTCGACTGAGTGAACCGATTTTGATGATTCTTTCTTTATTTGAAAGCTGGTGCTTCCCGTGTGGTCCCATTTTAATTTGGTCCAGTTCTGATGATGGGATCCTCGAGGAATTGAGGGAACTCCTCGAATATTGTAGGCATACCTATCGCGATTTTGGTATTTTCAGAAATAAGTCAAGCATTTGCATTCAGAAAGTATCATTTGATGAAGTGTAACTGATGAAAAAGACCACAGATTGCCATCGGAACTCCTCAATGATAAGTATTTCACGGGTGGCGATAAAATATCTCGATTAAGATAGTTAAGCGACTATGACGAAGCAAAAGAAGACAGGCACCGGAACTCAGTTTTTGATTTCCTACTTTGAGATAGGTGTTTCTCGTTTTCTTCGCTTGTCTCATTTAAACGGCGCTGTCTCATACGAGCAGCGTGTTTAGTAGGTCTACCCATATTCGCTTTTGATAAATAGATCGAAACGAATCACTAAAAAGCGAGAAATAAACAAAAATTTTAACAAAAAAAAAACCGACTCCAAAAATTTTACTGATAAAATTGCACTAAAAAGTAAAAAATAAGCGTTAGACTTATACAGACAATAACTTTATTAAGAAAAAATATAGGTACAATTATTGTTACTTTTGGAGTCGGTGCCAGCCAAGGTAACTTTAACATAAACATTTAACGACATACTATATTATAATCATAATAGTACATTCAACCTTATGCATGAAATTTTAACTACAAACGCGGACTGGCACCGGCCCCAAAAATAACAATAATTGTACCTATATTTTTTCTTAATAAAGTTATTGTCTGTATAAGTCTAACGCTTATTTTTTACTTTTTAGTGCAATTTTATCAGTAAAATTTTTGGAGTCGGTTTTTTTTTTTGTTAAAATTTTTTTGCAACAAAATATTACATGGCGGACAAAATGCCTGAGGCATTTTCTACCAGTCAACCATAGGGTGGTGCAGAAATGACATGGGAGGTGCAAATTTCGAGAGACAACAAAGGTAGAAAACAGTGTAACAAAAAGATTCAAACTTATAATACATAAACGTTCTATAAATTACAATTACATAAAATAATTAAAAAAAACTTTTGTATACTAGTTATCGCCAGCCACTTCGTTCGCGAAGACTACACTATCCCACAGGAACCTGTTACCGGGATAAAAAGTATCCTATATCCTAGTCCGGGCCATGGTCTGTCTATGTGCAAAGTTTCATCTAAATCCGTTCAGCCATTTTCACGTTATGCGCCGTCAAATAAACAGACAAACAGGTAAACAGACAAACAGACAAATAGACAAAAAATTTAAAAACTGTTGGAACGTGTTCTAAGTATCCTAATCCAATTTTTTTTTGAATATCTTCCATATACAGACTTTCGACCCTCTTTAGATTTATAATATGTATAGATTACTTTTTGGCGACAAAAACTAGTGTCAAACATCCGGCTTACTTTGTTAAAAACTGGTGCCGCTACGCTTTATACTTAGATGAATGATTGGTCTCGCTCTTAGATGAATGATCATTCATCTAAGGCTTTAAACCTTCAAAGTCGCAATAGCAATAGTTCGTAATTCCTTAGTAGTTGACGATTCCGGTTGAAGTGCGCTTCCACTTTTGGCCTTATCACTTACCATCAGGTAAGGTGAAAGCAAAGCGTTTCATCGTTGTTTACTTAGAAATAATGTCCTCCTTTATTATACAATAACGGGGAAGTGCTTGGCCTCACCTCCCCTGAGAGGGTGTAAACGAATTTCACCCGAAATCCTCAACCACTACGGCACTGGCTATCTTTCCCCTAACTGTCTATTTCAGTTAACACCCGTTTACTTTTAATTTACGCCGCGACAAATGTTGTTAGGGCAGGCTTGGATAAAATGGTGGTAGCAAGCCACACGGACTCAAATCCGGAAACTGCCACGGAAGATAATATTATAAGTAAAACTCCTAAATCTTCTATGGAAATATGAAATAAAATAAAATAAAAAAATATTTATTCGAAGCATCTATGACAACTTAACATAATGAACACTTTAAATAATTTATATAATGCAACCGAAATGGTCACCACCCAGCATATGCCATGACATTGACGTGCCAAGGCGCTGATTTACTGTGGAACCATTAAGAGAGGAGAATGAGCGTTGTGTTAATGGCAGTAGAAATAATAATACCGGTTGTTGACAAAAATGATATCATCATCATCATCATCATCATCATTTCAGCCAAAAGACGTCCACTGCTGGACAAAGCTCTCCCCCAAAGATCTGCACAGCGACCGGTTTTGGGCTGCTCGTATCCAGCGGCTTCCCGCGACCTTTACCAGATCGTCGGTCCACCTTGTTGGAGGCCTGTCCACACTGCGCTTTCCGATACGCAGTCGCCTAAAATGATATAAGTAATGATAATAAAGTAACTTAATGAAACAACTTTTCGTAAAACTTACTCGTTAAAAAGTTGTTTCATTTCAACGTGTAGTGTTCGCGTAAATTTTAAAAAACAATATAATATCTTGCGGAGGCCCATACGGATGGATTTCACGCAATCATGCGTAAGAAAGCGGCCTCCTTACTGCAACGCTTGCATAACATGATCACCCTGTTGACAACCTACTTCCGAGGACAGTTCATTAGAACGATATAATAATTTCGTTGGGTCAGCGTAACTGAGAAGAAGATAATTGTAAATTTCCGGTTTATGTTGTTTTATTTCCGTCAGCAGGGTATCCCTATTTACCGAATTGAATGCATTTTTGACATCAATTTTGAGCAACACGTCAGGCTGTCCGTAAGTTAGGAAAGAGCGTAGGGCATGGACGGCTGCCTCACACCCTCCTTTTACACCGAAACCTAACTGTACGGGTTCAAATTCCGAATTTAATTTTGGTAAAATATGTCGAACAGCAATTTTAGAGGCCAGACGTCGTAGTGTTGATCCAACAGCAATTGGTCTCACCCCTCCGTCCTTTTTGGTGAGGGCAATGAGGTTCGCGCCGAAAAGAATGGGAACAATTTCTGGATTGACATTACCGGAATACATAAAGTTGATTAATTTAGTGATCGAATTTACAAGTTGCTCGCCTGCATCACCCACAGAATGCGAAGTTAAATCTTTCAAATGTTGGGGTGAGATTCCATCCAAACCTGCAGCCGAACCTGGTTTAAAAGAAAAAATGGCATCAAAATTACACATACATATGATATTGTATGTGTAATTTACTAACACCACTTATGTAGAATAAGCTATTTTTGTTACTTACCTTTAATTAACCAATTATGGACCGTATAGTCTGAAATAAAAGTGTTTTATTTTATTTATTATATCTTTATTTTACTTAAGGACTTGTGCAAGGTCTACGCGGATGACTGGCAGAAGGTGGCGCAGGGCAGACAGGCGTCCTTTGAACCGCCTTAAACCAATGTTTCTAAAAAAAAAAAAAATATATTAAGTAAAATAGGCGTTACTGTTTTAGGCGAAACGTAATTTACTATATGTTAGTATTAGGGATCATAAAATGTTGTGCCTAACGACAATTTTAGGAAGTTAGAAGGGGGCGAAAAAAGTTTCATCATCATCATCATCATCATCAGCTCATAAAATCCCCAATGCTGGGGCACGAGCCTTCCCTATGGATGGATAGGGAGAACGGCTATAAACCACCACGCGGGCCCAGTGCGGATTGGTGGTTGTTAACGACTACTAATGCAGCCGGGACCAACGGCTTTTACGTGCCTTCCGAAGCACGGAGGAGCTCAAGATGATAAATTTTTGGTCACCCATCCGATGACCGGCCTTTGCGAAAGTTGCGTGTTAACCACTGCGCCAGCGAGCTCCAGCGAAAAAAAGTATAGACGAAGAATCCGAAAGAAATTTAAAATAAGTTAAAATTATGCGTAACATCTTAAAAGGCTAGTAAAAATTTGGCGTTCCAATATACACCCGGACAAACCCAGATGGAGGCTCATCTTATTGGAGGCCAAGACTCACTTTTGGTCGCTGCGCAAACTTAGATAGATTTTTAGTTACTATTTAACATAAAATATATTCGCCAAAATTGTACCTACGTACGTCTTAGTGGGTACCTGTTGGTGCCAGTTACCCTCTTTGACTTTACAAAGTCCGGTGAAGCTTGAAATGTCGCCGGAGGCAACCAGCAGTTTCTCCAAAAAAAGTACTTTTTTATAAAACATAGGTATTTCAAAAAGAAATGGCGACGTCCAATTATATTCTTATCTATTTTTAGCCCAATTTGTTTTTTTTAAACTTAATTTGTGTCGAAGTATCTTTAGTATCAATTATATTCTATATACCTAAATAACATCAATCTATATTTATAATTATTTACATATAATTTTACGCAAATATTGTAGCGAACAAATTACAAATTAAAAAAAAGACAAAGAGTTGGATTGAGCCACGATAGCATAGTTGGTAGTGCACCTGACCCGGCATGTCATGGGGTGCGGGTTCGAATCCCCCTCGTGGAATTTTTTCAACACTTTGTTTTTTTTTCATAAAGCTATATATCAAGCTACTTATATTAAGTGATATTATCGTAATGAACGAGTATGTGTCGGCACGTAAATATATTTTCATATCTTTTAACGAATAACATATTTAAGAGAACAAGAACTTCTTTCTAAAATAAATAACTCTGATCTGACCGTTATTAGATCCTGGTACTCTAAAGCTGGTCAGGGGACCTTTTTTTGTTGGGAATAACGTAGAAAGTGTCGGAAAAATTCAAGTTAGTTACTAACTTTAACGTAACCCGTGATCACTGTCCAGTACCATCCAGATTATTCTGTAAAACGGCTGCTTTGATTTCCATAAAAGCTAGCTAAGAACAATGTGCTAAAGCTTCCGAATGAAAAAGGCCGCATTGAAATCGGTTCATACATTTGAGAGCTACGATGCCACATACAAACACGAGGATTAAACTAGCGACAGCCTTCGTTTTCGTCACTTTCTATCAGGCGGACTGTAAGCCGGAACGAATAAAAAATAAAAAAGAGCTTTACTACATTGGAGAAGATTTTTCTCAGGACTCAGCGTATAAGAAACAAAGCGACACTTCTGCGCTAATGTCAACAACGATTATGAATAGAAGCATGTTGGTATCTGTTACAAAGTTTATATTTAAAAGCATATGCAGATGTAGCATCACGTTTTGCAATATGTACGTACAGTCAAGAGTAAAAATTGTTTTTCACAACTAGAAACGTTATAAAAATACTTGAATTTTCGCTGGGAAAATTATCGTTATTATTTTTTATTACTTTATTATTAGTTTTAATAATCGCCTTTGGCTGTTTACTGTACAGCCACGATAATATATATTAACATAGAAAAATTGACAACAATATCTTTACCAGAAAAGTATTTAATAACTTCTATTTTTAAGATTGCAGCTGAATTATATGAAAATTTATAAAAGGCATGTTATTACAGCATCAACAATATGTGACATCTCGAAGTGAAAATATATGAGAGCTATCTTGTCCATATGATAACACCATAGGCCTGTGCAGATAAGGGTTAATACTTGGCTTACTTTTGCCCACCAAAAATTTATCAATACATCTGTTTAGGCATCTCGTATCTAGTAAAATCTAGAGAATTGAAAGGAGATTTTTATAAAGTCGTTTTATCACACTAATATTATAAATGCGAAAGTTTGTGTGCATGTATGTGTGTATATTTGTTGCTTCTTCACGCTTCAACGGATGGATGGATTTAGATGAAATTCGGCATAAACAAAGTTTATAACCTGGATTATCACATAGGATACTTTTTATCCCGATATTTCCACGGGAACGGGAACCACGCGGGTAAAACTGCGATGAAAACTGTCCTGTGACTTTTTCAAGTACACGACTACGAGAACTACGAGTTTTAGCAGCGGTTAACGGGTTAATGACCTGATATCTCTACATGCTATTGTTTATGCTGGTGCGTGATGCCGTTCCCTCTAGAAAATATTATAAATGCGAAAGTTTGTGTGTATCTATGTGTGTATATTTGTTGCTTCTTCACGCTGCAACGGATGGATGGATTTGGATGAAATTCGGCATACTTACACATAATTTATAACCTGGATTAACACATAGGATACTTTTTATCTCGATATTCTCACGGGGGCGGGAACCACGCGGGTGAAACAGCGAGCGGCCGCTTGTAATACATATACTCGTATTAAACCAGCAAGCTAAAACCCTGATTTTCATTATCCTACTTTGGTACTACTATCTGCGTCTTTCAGCCATGGTGGCGGGTACGTTACGTTTTCTACTATAACCAAACAAAGGCCAAGTTCTTTATATGTAAATACAATGTTTATTGGTCTTAAAATGAATAAAGTGCTGACAACTTAATTACTCTTCTCGAGTACATCAAATATGTCTGGTTATTGGTAATCATATATTTTATCAAAAATGGGTTATGAATGCAGATATATTTATTTTCGACGCTCTACCTACTGGTAAAATAAAATAAACGCTAAGACCGTTCAACGCAAAGATACGTAAGTTAAAAATATAGTAAATGGCAAGAAATACCAATAATCATTCTGTTGAACAAAAGTAAATCGACTTATCACTGAATTCGAGCAATGCAGACACAAGTGAGAGATGTTAAGTCACTTTAAGTTTTTTCTTTGTAGGTTTGATATTTACTTAACTATGAAGTTTATGGTAAGGTAAAATAATTAAAACTCATTTATTAACCTTTATCATTAGCTTCTCATTTTTGTTCAAACTACTAAGGCGTTGTGGCAAATATAGGTTGCTGATGTCTATGGGCGGTGGTGACCGCTTACCGGTGACCGCCCACTTGCCCGTTTGCAGATTGTCAATGTATTAAAAAAATTTTTTTTTCAATTACGGCTATAACTAGATAAATGTATGCCCTCGGTCAATAATATTAATTTATTGATAAATTCTCTGCAAGTGATGTAGCATAAAATTAACACAGATAAAGTAGAACATTTAATCTATTAATAATTCAATTTAACGATAGTCAAAAATCAAATTGAACTTTTAAACCTTATTATTTAAATAAAACGAAATGTACACTTATTATACTTTACCTCTAAGCAGCCGTATAAGTTTAAAGAAATATAATTAATAATAACAGAAATGAAGGTATGATCACGACTGTACAGTAGTGTGTAGTTATGTATCTCAGGTGATTCATAGTGCATACGCGTTCTCAAAGCGCGGAGTGCGTACGCCGGGTGCGTTTGAATGCGTCTAGACGTCGTTGTATTATTTTTCAAGCCTCTCCCCCACATCTAAGTCGATTGCGGGCTGCTAATGAGACTCACCGCAAAAACTCGGAGGGAAAACGTCGGTCAAATGGTGTTCAGCTGGATGTGTTTAGCTTTGGAACAGTGTGTGCGTGTAAAAAGAGGTTTCTTTTATACAAGAAGTGTCTGTGTTCTGGTTAGGCGAACAGTTTAAGGTTCAGAGAACAGGGTATGAATTGAGATTCGAGGAAATCTGTTGATTTCTTGCCGTTACTTAATTTTTAAGTACCTAAATAGATTTTAATAGACTAGATTAAATAACAAAATACAAATATTTTTTTAGTACAACAATAAATTTTAGGTTATGTTTTGATTCGTAGTTTGTCTTTTGTTATTACCTGTTATATAAGGTTGAATAATCAAAATGTGCTTTTGCAGTTACTTTCCTAAAATATTGTGCCAACTAGGTACTTGAATCAAAGACATAGTACCTAAATGCTCCTACGGTTTTAGCATAAACGAAATCGGCACAAAGGAACGATCGTTCGTGACCGATCATTATTTTTCAAACTCGATTCGTTTCCGTTTTAAATTCTTGTTGTTCAGTTAATTTACGATCGTTAAGGCCGAGGTGAAAGTCGGCAATGGGAGATAGGGCAAGCCGCTATAAATAGAAGTCGGGCTGCGGAAAGCGTCTACTCGTGTAGTCTACATGTTTAGAAGCATTTACTCACTTCGTCTTCGTCGTCAAAATTCAAAATTCAAAATTCAAAATCATTTATTCAGTTTAGGCTACAAGTAGCTCTTGTGAATGTCATTATGCCATCGGTTCGTAAATCTACTCTGGGCGGGAGATCTTGTACTGAGAAGAACCGGCAAGAAACTCAGCAAGTGTCCAGCTCTTTTCTCCCTTACAGCGTCAAAAATATTGGAAAATGCCCTATCATAGCAGAACACTTTCCATTACAAATAAACACAAAAAATATATATAAGACAATTACAACATGTAAAAAAATAAAATAAAAAATGTAAGTTAACAAATTTACATCAGATAATTATGTAAAGGTTTCAATTTCCACAATGTCATACAGCACCACTACAGTACTCTAGTAAAAGTCAAAAATTGTTTAGGTAAAACAAAGTCAAACTATAATTAATAATACTAAAAATAAGATAAGTATGCAAGAGCAGACCAGCCTCCACAGGCGGCACCCGTTCACGAGCATGACATATGAATCAGCCATCGCTTCGCTCAACCATATTTTAGGGAACGTAACGACCCGACGCACATGCCACCACCGCAGAGACAGTAAAGAGAGCATGACACACTCAAGATACTCTAAATAAAAACTTAATGATGTATTTAACGCAACGCTGTTTGTTATCTGTAGGACAATGCTGTTAAAATAAAAAATGTAAGTTAACAAATTTACATCAGATAATTATGTAAAAGTTTCAATTTCCACAATGTCATACAGCACCACTACAGTACTCTAGTAAAAGTCAAAAATTGTTTAGGTAAAACAAAGTCAAACTATAATTAATAATACTAAAAATAAGATAAGTATGCAAGAGCAGACCAGCCTCCACAGGCGGCACCCGTTCACGAGCATGACATATGAATCAGCCATCGCTTCGCTCAACCATATTTTAGGGAACGTAACGACCCGACGCACACGCCACCACCGCAGAGACAGTAAAGAGAGCATGACACACTCAAGATACTCTAAATAAAAACTTAATGATCTATTTAACGCAACGCTGTTTGTTATCTGTAGGACAATGCTGATAAAGGCTGTCATATCAGTATAAAAAATAATTTTAATAAATTGATTCAAATATAATATGTGATTTTTATTATAACCAGGCTGTTTTATCATCTAAATATTCTTTGACTGTATAATAACCTTTTATGAGTAATAAAGACTTCACATGTTTTTTAAACTTATCTAAAGGTAAATCTAGTACAGAATTTGGTATTTTATTGTAATAGTGTATACCTTGCCCCAAGAAAGAACCAAGTACCTTCTGTAACCTGAACAGTGGCATTACAAGTTTTGTCTTATTTCTAGTATTGAAATTGTGTACGTCACCGTGTTTAGTAAAGGAGTTGATGTTGCAACGTACAAAAACTATACAATTATAAATATATTGAGATGCAACTGTCAGGACATCAATCTCCTTAAAAAGATTTCTTAGGGAAGTTCGTGATCCTAGTTTATAGATTGCTCTTATTGCTCGTTTCTGTAAAATGAATATAGTTTCAATATCAGCCGCTGTTCCCCACAGTAGGACGCCATACGACATGACACTATGAAAATAACTAAAATAAACTGTTCTAGCAGTTTCAACGTCTGTTAACTGCCTAATTTTTCTAATGGCATAAGCAGCAGAACTGAGTTTACCGGCCAATTTCGATATATGAGGATTCCATTGAAGTTTTGAGTCAAGGGTAATGCCTAAAAAGACTGTAGAATCTACCAAATCTAATTGATCACCGTTTATTCTAATATTGGTTGGTTCATTTCTGACATTTGGTAATATAAATTTAATACATTTTGTTTTCTTAGCGTTAAGCTGTAAATTATTAATAGTAAACCAATGGAGTACCTCTGAAAGAGCTTTATTTACATTTTCATAATTAGTCCTACACCTAGTCACATTAAAAATGAGTGAAGTATCATCTGCAAATAATACAATTTCACAGAAATTCTCAACAAAGAATGGTAAGTCATTAATATAAATCAAGAACAGAAAAGGACCAAGAATCGACCCTTGTGGAACTCCCATTTTTACATGAGAACCAGATGATTTAGTACCATTTATATCGACAGTTTGAGTTCTAGAGCTGAGATATGACTGTATTAAATTTAGTGCAAAATCTTCGAGACCGTAATAATGTAGCTTCAACACCAGAGTCCGGTGCTCAACGCAATCAAAAGCCTTGGACAAGTCGCAAAAAACTCCAAGAGCATTTTGAGACTTCTCCCAGGCATCAAATATATGTTTTATTAGAGCAACGCCTGCATCAGTAGTAGAACGACCCTTAGTAAAACCATATTGCTTACTATGTAAAAGGTTGTTTGTGTTAAAATATGACATCAACTGTTCGAGTATAATTTTTTCATAAATTTTACTTAGCGCTGGTAATATTGAAATGGGCCGATAGTTACTGGGGTCTTCTTTGTTTCCTGATTTGAATAAAGGTATAACTTTACTAAACTTCATAAGATCAGGAAAGATTCCCTTATCGACACAGTTATTAAAAATTTCAGCAAGATACGGTGCAATAGAATAAATAATATTCTTAATTACTTTAATAGATATACCCCACAAATCACTCGTGTTTTTCATTTTAAGTGATTTGAATGTTTTAATAATATTCATTGAATCAATGTATTTAAAATGAAAGGAAAGATTACATTTTGGTACATATTTTTGGAGTAAAGTTTGTGCAGCTTCCGGTGATGAATCTAAATTTGATGTTGTTATTACAGGTATATTTACAAAAAAATCATCAAAAATATTAGCAATTTGTGAATCTGAATTGACTAAGTTGTCGTTTACTTTTAAAGTGAAAGTATTATCCCGTGGTTTAAATTTACCTGTTTCACGGTTTATGATGTCCCAAGTGGCTTTGATTTTATTGTTAGACTTTTTAATTTTTTCTTTAATGTAATTAGATTTTGCTACTATGCACACTTTCTTAAACGTTTTCGAATAATTCTTTACATATTCCGTAAAATTAACATTTTGGTTATATTGTTTTAAACTATATAAATCATACAATTTATTTCTACTTTTATATATACCAGTCGTGGCCCAGTCACAGAACTTAAGTTTATGATTAATTTTTATTGTTTTTGGTGTAAACACCTGGTTGTATTCGGTCTTGATTAAGTTAAAAAGATTACTATAAAGCACATCTGGATCATCTTGTACAAAAGGCAATGCATCTATTTTACAAGCTATACTATTTTTGAAACACTCCACTCGCTCTTTTGTAACTGGTTTACAGTTCACTATTATTGGTTCATCCCTACTATCAAAATCATAGGTCACCTTCAAACCGCAATGGTCAGACGTAAGATTATTAATGAGTGACTTAGAAACAGGTTCATAGTCTGTAAAAATATTATCGAGACAAGTGGCCGAATGTGAAGTTATTCTAGTGGGTTCGAGAAATAGATTCAAAAGATTAAAACATTTAAATAAGGCAAGAAGACGAACACTTGTTGGAGTGTTTTCTAAAATATTTATATTAAAATCTCCACATACTAAAACAAATTTCTTTTTTAGTTTTAATTTTCTAAGTACGTCTTCCATTACTGTTTCAAAAATATTGAAATTGCCCGAGGGGGGTCGGTATACACACACTATTACAAAACTATTGAACTCCACACACGATAGTTCAATGTTACGCTCCACTGATAGGTCTACAATATCGTTGCGATTTTTGTATTTAATATTGCTTCTTACTAATATTAGAGAACCGCCGTGAATAGCTGAGCTTCGCACGTACGCGCTTGCTAGTTGGAAGTTATTTACATGGAACGATGTGTCATGACTTTTTAGCCAATGCTCAGTTATACAAAATACATGAATTACCTGACTTTTTGCTAATAATTCTAATTCTAAGTCCTTGCCAGCCAAACCCTGAATATTTTGATGTATAATAGTAATGGATGTGGGCTTGGCTTTTGTCTTAGACCTCAGTTTAAACCTGAGGTTGTAACCTTAATACTAGATGTAAAAGTTGCATTAGTAGAACTACTAATGATTAAGTTATTATCATGAAAAGACTTAGTTATACCACCTATAACTGTATCATGTATATTAAAAGCTAACAAATTAGCTATCTGAGTCCTACATTTCTTAGAAAGATACATAGTATCTGACGTCAAACTAAAGTTTTTAATAAATTTATTTATATCGAAATATAAAATAGTGTCACTATGACGACAAATTAAATTAAAAAGTAATAAATTTAAGTCATAAATGCGCTTATTTTGTTCCCAGGTTAAATTTGTACAATAGGGAAAAGCACTAACTATTAACCTGCAATTCGTATCTGATTGCAGTTTAATCAAAATATTAAAATTATTTATAATGTCGCGTTTCTTCGTATGTGAACCGTCACCACACAATATAATAACATTAGTGGAACTATTCAGTGTATCCTGTGATATGTTATTTACTATAGCATTAAATGATTGACCTGGAGTACAAATATTGGTCATTGAATGGTTAAGATTTGCATTCATAAGCAACCCTAAGCCCTGACCAAGTTTATCTGAGTACATAACTGTTTTTCTTACTAATTTAGTTACATTAGGTTTATGTATTGTTTGAGGAGCGGCTGATGTAGGACCGGGAACCAAAACAGACAAGTTTGGTGACTTTATCAGAACATTAGAGTTCAGCGATAAAGACTCTTTGGTTATGTTAATTTCATTACTAATTAATGAGTTGTACCGATCAGCATTGTACTTGCACAGATCAACTAACTCTGTGGCTGATTGTATATGTTCCTCAATCTGTTTTTGGGAAATTGAATATTTTTTGCTCATTGTCGTCGTTTGTTTAATTCTGGTCCGTAAGGAATAACGAGTGCGGATTGTCGTTTGTTTTATTACTTACTTATAAACTTACTTATAAAATAAATAAATTTACTTTGTTGTTAATTATGTAACAAGAAGTCAATAATTATTTTAATAAGAAATTTACTGAAATTCCTAATTGCAAAAACTAAAATAAAATGAAAAGGAAATTGTAAAATGTTAGTAAGACAAATTATGTTTTAGCTAATTTCATATTTAAATAAAACAATTTTTACGAACCTACACGCATTTACTTTTTATTCATTATTTTATCCCATCATTACAAAATCAAATAGTAAAAAATATTTAATTTCAATATGCCGCAGTGTTTACGTAATCTTCCGTAATCAATATAAATCCATATTGTGAAAGAACTAAACTACTTTGCATTAATTAATATAATATAAATAGGATATGAATAACGCTATGTTTTCACATCTACCCCCTTATTCATAAAATGCTATATAAGCATTATTTAGTTAAATATTGTTTTGTCTACGTCCCACAAGCGTCATTTTGAATTTGAGGAAAAGAGACAAAACTATGATTAACTAAATAATGCTTAAATAGTTTTTATGAATATGGGGGCTAGAGATATTATTTTTTGAATAGTTATTTAGCATTCCATTTCAACACTCGATTACTGCAGGTGCGACCAACTTCAGGCAGTCGTTTCCTTCTAATGTCATTTTCAGTCTTTAAACTTTTCATGTCTGTGGCGTGCTCTTTCTTTATTCCCGGTGTGCTAAGTGTAAGTTTTATTTTCTTTGTTTTAGTTTACTCGTGTATAAATAGGGAAGTTGACGACATCAATAACTATCTCTAGAACATTAAAAGTATACAAATGACAACACGTATCAGGTTTTTAAAAGTATAATCTATTATTATTTGACTTAAGGTGACGCATTGGAAATTTACGTGGCGGGGATCTTGATTTTTCCCAACAATTAAAAAACATATGAAAGTGATATTTAATGACATGATTTTTCATTTAATTGACTTCATTTTGCTAGTTGCAGTAACACGATTTGTTAACTTTTATAACAAAGAAAAAAATATCAAAGTTACCTCTTTTAAAACATAGATTTGCATTTTACAGGCTAACCAGACCGATTTAAGCATCTAAATTTTCTTAGTAGATTAATCTTAACACATACTTCAATATGCTAGTACATTTTTTAAACTTATTTGTAGTTTTGATTGAAAAAAAAAACAATTTTTCTTATGGTACGGGACGCAAACGCTACGTATTAGATTATATGTTTAGCGATGCGTCACCTTAAGCATGAATTTCTGTAACATAAAAAGGTTTAATAAACACTCAATTGATGGAACGCAATAGTGACGTCATAGATTGCCACTCCCATACTAAAAAGCTGCATGCTTAAAAGTTTATCTATTGACTATATAACCAGTCAGGTACCCAATTCTCGGTATCGTATAGAAAATAGAACTCACACTAGACACTCAGATCTACAAACTGCACACCTATTTACAGACGTACAGACAGCAGCAAAAGTAGATTGTAAAAAAAAAAATAAGTTTCGATAGTTTAAGTCGGTATTTTCTATATAACTACAGTCAAAGTCTTCAGGTACTTGTAGACACTCGAAGGTTTTTCGATATGCGTTTAAAAAGTTTTGATTTTCATACTAATTCATATTTTGAACTTGACCAATCATCAGTTACCTTTGCTGTTGACTGTACACACCACTGTTTCATGTAAAACAAAGTATACTTTGACAGTATTGTTCAGTTTACCAATTCGACAACGGCCGAGGTGTACCGTCGCTAACCGCCCTTATGCACTCCATGCACCAATCTCCCCAATTGTTCCTTACAATAGCTATGCATACGACACGAAATCACTGCTGAGTCGGCGCCAGCGATTGGGTAGTATTGTGTTCAAGGGGCTTTAGACAAATGTAGTCGCAGCAATTTCGACAATCACTTTGCTGCGTTCGTAAGAGTTATTCGGTCGAAATGTTTGTTGACGATCAACACTTCAGTGAACTCTATTTTGTTGTATTCTGCTCTGCTGGTAGAATAAAGATTGGTGTAACTTTGTGCTATTTTGCATGTAGAAAGGAATCAACCTAGCAACGGCTAGTCTACTGATGATGTACTTTTTGTAAAAAAATTGTTTTTAACTTCCCAGTAAATATGTCTTGTAGAAAATATAACGAAATCAATTTTTTATCCTATCCAAAAAAAACAATCTCATATAATATTTTATAAATAACAAAATATGGTACTATCTCAGCACATAATTTTCTTTTATAAAAGTCACAATTACTTTAAGTTGTAAGTTTTTAAAACCAATTTAAAATATTATATACTATGTATTTTATATTATTTACATGCAAATAAAAAAATGTGTTTGAACAGTTTTTCATTGTTACCATTCTTTTTATTTTTCAATCTACTGGCAAGCCAATCAGTGTCGTCTTAGTTTTCTTTCACTAGCTTCTAGAAAAAGCTCCGTTACATTAGCGGTACGTCCTTGGAACTAATGCGACCCATTCACACTGGCACATTAGTTGCCCCTGGGTCATGACTAGGATTTCCAAAAGGAAAACTTACAGATGCGGGTCTGCAGTAGTCCACCAGTTTGTAGTAGTTAAAACAATTAAAACGTTCTTGCGAGTCACAAATGAGTTTATCAATGGCATCATTAAGATTTTCTTTCGTTAAAAGATTGTGTTGACTGTAATAGTACGCGTCAGATACAATAACGATAAGAGACTGATAGGCGCGTTGGCGCTGAACTATTATTTCAAGTTTTTGCGATTCAGAAGCTTAAATCGAAAAGTTTTTTTTTTTTTTGTTTTTTTTTTAAGTGAAATTTTATTAGTACCTAAATTTCGTTACCAATTAGTAGCACAGGTGCAGGGCAATCCAGTTGCCTGAAGGTGGGTTCAACTCACGCTCATGGTAATTTTATCAACATACTTTCTGTACTGAAATTTTAGTCAGTTAATATTTATTTGATTGAAGCTTCTGATATCGCTGAATCTTGAAATAATAGCTCAGTTAGTTCATAAGCTATTTTTTGTATTATAGGGTAGTAGCATCAGTGACCGACAGGAACTGGTGATCGAAAACTTTGTCCTTTAATCATTCAAAATAGGGATCAGCAACTGGTTTTAGTCCTTAGCTTTAGTCTTTTATTTTGAACTAGTGGTCGCCCAGTAGTCGAAATTCGACCGTAATTTTATAAAGGCTGCACGGATTGCATCCTAAGCAATGAAAAATTAAAAAAGATAGGATATGAGTTTGGATTGGCATTGACAGATTCGGCCGCTTCTCTTCCATTTTTGAAATTTTTGAAGACATTATTTAAGGCAACGCACCGCTAAACAATTAATTAATTAAATAATAAATAAATATATATATTTATTAATTATTACAATAAATCTCATACGTTTTGATACGAGCGTTTGCGCCCCGTACCATAAGAAAAACTGTTTTTTTTCCTTCAAATTAAAACTACAAATTATTTAAAAAAAATTAACTACAATTTTGAAATGTGTGTTAAGACTAATCTACTAAGAAAATTTAGATGCTTAAATCGGTCTGGTTAGCCTGTAAAATGCAAATCTATGTTTTAAAAAAGGTTACTTTGATATTTTTTTCTCTGTTATAAAAGTTGACAAATCGTGTTTCGACAACTAACAACTAATGAAGTCAATTAAATGAAAAATCATGTTATCAAATATCACTTTCATTATGTTTTGTAATTGTTGGGAGAAATCAAGATCCCCGCCACGTAAATTTCCAATGCGTCGCCTTAAGCGTGTGTGTCAAATACATATTAAGTGTGTGAGTCAAATACATGGTAGTGTGTAATGTTTGTTTTATTGATTTAATGTATGTTTTATGCATAATAATTATCTATATAAACTAATAAGTGTACGAAATTTCATACTCCTCTGTCCGCGTAATTTTCGTAAAAAGGGGTACAAAGTTTTTGCTTCACGTATTAATATATAGATATAAACCACCTGCTGTCATTCCTTATTGTCGAACACTGGGCTTAAAGTGTCCAATACTAGTGCCATTATCCTATATACAATACAATATAAAAGTCTACAAACACTTCTTTAATTCTCTTATCCGCTGTGCAGCAAAAAAAATGCGAACATTTTAATTCCATTAAAAATTCACGATATCCCGATGAAATCCTTGCAAAGTGCCTAGTAGGGCATTATTTTGTAAGAAACAAGCTTTTTTTCAACGCAAAAGGCAAACTTAGCAGTTCACAATCTTCGGCAGTTTTGTATCGAACCTTTTTCGTAAAAAAACTTTGTTGTTCAGCCGGTAGTTAACGAGCAAACTGCAGTTCCAGCGGAATTAAGTTGTTAGTCTTCCTTATAAACTGTACGCTTTCTGTTGCGAAGTTTTTGCGTGTCTTGCGTCTTGTACAGCTTGTACTGTCTTCTTTATCTCTGGGAACTTGCACTTCTTGTTCTCTTATATAAAAATGCGATGAAATGTAAATTTTATTTTTTATTTTTGTTTGAGTTACGGTCTTCTGGTCGGAAATTGCAGTAGAGTTTAAAAAATAGTCTATAATTTTATAGTGGTTTATAGCGACATAGCATATAAACGTTTGCTAATTTTTTTATTACTAAACAAGATAAAAGTAGTATTAGTAAAGGTTATGACATAACCCGATGACGTGTTTTAAAATACTCATTCAATTGACCGAAGCAAATGATTATTTCTGCTGTGGCTCTGTACACTGTTATCTTCACATCATGTTCGCTAATCATTCAGTATTCATTTAATGTCAGCAAACGTAGAGAATAAAATATACTCCGTCAAACATTTGGCATTCAGATCGATTTTTAATTTGATTATTTGCTGAACGATTGCGTCACTTTATCAGGGTTTTTTGGAGCTTTTAATGAACTCTCTGCGACCTCCAACAAATACAGTAAAGAAATTAATTATTGGTACTATCACATATAAATGAAACATTGTATTTATAAGTGACAGTGTTTTGTTTTCATTAGTATCAAAGCGTTTGCAAGTGGTGCTGGCTCCACTGCTGGCAACCAAAAATATTATATTCAATATCTTTAATGTTTTTATTCTGTATATTGTGACATTTGAAATTTGAATTTTTAAGTGACAGTGTTTTGTTTTCTATTTGGATCTCAGCGTTCGTAAATAGTGCTGGCAAACAAAAATATTATAATAATTAATTTATATTTTTATTCTGGATATTGCGAAAGTTAAATTGTTTTAACAAACCTCGCAAGCAACCTATACAATAACTAAAGTTTATAAGTATTACCCATATTAAATTTAAAATGAAAGTTAAGAGTGAGACGTAGACTAAGACAACATTGCTTTCGTCATGCCAATAAAGCAAAAAGCATTGACCTATGAATAATTGAGGCTGCTTAAGCCACTGTAAAGGCTGCAGAGTACCTTCGAGCAGAGTGCATATAATTGTCAAGGTGAGTGTAATGCGGTACAGTCGCAATTATTTACCGTCGAGACATAGGGGAATGAAGTGGTTTTGAGCCGGCGCCAAGCGCCAAGCGCCTCCACGCCGGCCGTGTTAAGAACTACATCTACTTATAAGTACCTATTCGGGCTTTATATACGCCTGCATTTGTTTTAAAGGCCTTTGCACACGACGGGTGGGGGCTGAATGTGTCTACCGCATAGGTACGGCAGTGAGTAGAGTATGATATTTGCAACGACAAAAATCTCTTGGTAATTTCCGCCAATTGTCTGGAAGTTTTTGGAGGACCGTGTATGGTAGCGTTCCATTGAAAAGGCTTATGTTTGGTCCTCTGTAGGCTGATGATGATGATGATGGTGATGATCTAGAAGTTTTATATACTTATATATGAGCAATTTTAGGTATTAGTTGACGGAGTAAAAACTTTCACTTAAAGAAAAACAAATGAATGCGAACTGACTCAGCATCACTGTTTAAATTATAGCATACTTGTTAGAAGGAACTAATAAAGGTTTCACATTTATCTATATTTGTTTTAAGCTTTTCACCGCCCAACTATCCTGCACGCGATGTCCCGCTGTACGCCAACGTATAAATGTATTTTAATAAAGTAGGTACAAAGAAGAACTTCTATAGAAGTGCTGGCGTGGACGGCACGAAAATCTCGAACTTCTATAGAAGTTGTTGGCGGTAAAAAGGTTAAAGGGTTATACTATACATATATGTGATGGATTTTGCACGAATATGTTTGTTGAATGTATGTTGTCTAGGCATTTAAAAGCTATAATAAATGTATTATTTATCAGCTGTTTTAATACCTTAACATCAAAGAGTAGCTACTGTTAATTAATCAAAAACATTAATAATCTTTTAAAAGTAAAATATTTGTATTAACGAAAGCTTTTGCCCTTAAACTAGCTTTAAGTTTTTGTGCAACTGTTGTTTTCTTTTTTTTCCATCTGTGTGAGCAATAAAGAATTTATCTATCTATCTACCTATCTATATAACTCATTCTCAATAGCTTTTAAAATAGTCGTTGCTGTACAAGAAAAACTTACCTAAGTCTTCTTCCAAGAAGAACCTGGCAAGATATTAAACCTATTTTAAAAAATATTGAAAAGGTAACATGGTGTATGAATTCTGCCCCACAATATTACGTTCTTGTTACGCTTCTAAAGCTCTCCTAGCTGAAACGAAATACGTATGTCTATAAATACCCATTCAGTCTCTATGCGCTGCATTTGCGTTAAATGCCTTTGCACACGACGAGCGAAGCCGGATTCTATCTACTTTGGAAATACAAAAGTGTTTTGTAGTGTGAAAACAAATGAAGGTTTACTCAGCGTAATATCATCTCGCTCCAAGATTTACCATTTCTTCAAACATGTGCTGTTTTTCCATCTCTCAAATTCTATCAGCCTTCCAGTCGTTACATATTTTACGATCAAAGAGATATGAATTCGGTTCTTTTTCGCAAAGCAAAGTCAAATTAAATGAACTGTAGGTAATGTATTTTACTGCTGTTTAGAGCATTTGAAATTGTACACACAATTTTTAGGATATGACGCAGTAAATATTCAAATGTTTTATGGTAAATGTCTGTGTTATGTTATGTTATAATATTATTATTATCACCTTAAACGCCATATGTCCGACAAACAATTTAATTTCTATTGGGTCTAGGACCCGCGGCGTTCAACCTGTTATTATATTCTTTATTTATTTTTAATCTTAGATTCAGGTTTTTTTATAAAAATGATACAAAAAGTAAAATATAACATAAATCATACAAAAATACAACTTTTATAAAAACCTAAACCTAGAACGCCGCCAGCAGCGGAGCAGGACTCAAGCTACCGGCGATTAAGGCTGCAGAGAAAGAAATCTCCTGACAATGCATGCCGTGTCCAGGAGTGTTGCCTTCTGTATTTGACCCTTGATCCAGCGAAAGCCTCTTGAGATGTTGGTCGAGACTTTTTTTAAAAATAATGGCACGTCATGGTGACTTCATCCTGCCTGATGGTAAGCAGCCGATGCAGTCCAAAATAATGAGACTCTTCGCTATAAGGCCGTTTGCCGAAACGACTATCGGTACAATAATGGTTGAATCCACATCCCACATGGCGGTAACCTCGTGAGCCAAGTCGAAGGTACATACTGAGCTTGTCCTTCTCAGCTTTCACGAGGTTCTCATCATGAGGTATGGTAATATCAACCAGTATTGCCCGGCGCTGGGATCGGTCGACCACCACGATATCAGGCTTATTGGCGACAATAGTCCTGTCCGTAATGATAGAGCGATCCCAGTCTCTACTGGGTCTCTAGTCGTTGCATGACCATTTTCGAGTACTGGCGCAGGTGCGTACTTATAGTGCGGCACCTCCGATTCAACAAGGTCATATCTAAGAGCAAGTTGCTGGTGAATGATCCTGGCTACTAGGTTGTGTCTGTGCAAATACTCTCCGTTAGCAAGATGAGAACAACCGGAAATAATATGCCTGAGAGATTCTCCGGGAAGGCGTCATGCCCGACATATGTCGACCGTACCGTCCTTCAGGATATACTTCCGGTAGTTGTTCGTCTTGATAACTTCATCAGCAATTACACAGACAAAACCTTCGGTTTCACCAAAGAGGTCACCGAAATGTAGCTAGTTCACCGAGGCAGTCAAATCTACATCAGGTCCAGTTAGAGCCCGATAGTGGCGCCCGTGTAGCACCTTGCTCTTCCATATGTCCTTGCGATTGAGAGTGCTTAGCACTACTGGTTTGCGCCAGTTTTCTGTTGCCAAGGAGAGCGGCGTAAAGTGTCTATCAACTGCCACGACATCCAAATGCACCCCGCATTCATTGTTAAGTAAATAATCCTTGAGACTGGCACACCTCACGGTTATGTAGGTCCTTGACATTTAAAAAGCCGCGACCCCCACATCTCCGCGAGATGTACAGCCTCATAACAGATGAGCGCGGGTGTAGCATTCTGGAAGTCGTGAGCATTTGACGGACTCTTCTATCCAAGGCGTCCAATTCGGTCTGAGAGCATCTTAGTATGCCAAAGGAGTATGTGAAAGGCATAACCCAGTCATTAAAAGCACGCGTCTATTGCCACCCGATAAAAGACTGTTAAGTACTTTATTATTATTATATTGGCCCATCTTTATCGCAATCCCAATAAGACCTCTCACGGACACGAAATCTCGCAATAGCTGCAATCGATCTGCTTTGGGATGGTCCGAAATACAATCTGCAATCGCGTATACAGTAATAGTTGAATAATTTCTGGTACGGATAGTGTTAAAAATCTATTTAGCCAGCGTTGTTTCATCAATTTTCACATACAAATCTTCTACATCTTTAACAATAACTATGTTGAATAAAAAATCTCATGCCAAAGTCTGAAAATAAACGATGCTTTAATACAGTTGTGTGTTTAGTACATAAATGTACATAAAATATTATATTACTATTAAATACTGCTTTTGGTGAATTCTGAATTTTGCTTACGCTATATCAATATAAAGTAACATTTTCATACTAATCGTATAAATACTGCTTTTTATTTTGTGTGTCGCGTAACTTTTCTTGATGTTAGCTTTAATTAAATATCGTCCACCACCGTATGGTTGTTTTTTATTATTGGTGTACAATAAAGTGTATTTCTCTTATCTTATCTTATCTGACAATCACTTGTATGGACGTGTGTGCGTGCTTTTGTGCATGCGAGCATGACAGCGTGCGTGCGTCTCTTGTGATCTACTGATTTTATAAGTTGACGAATGTTTACACCTTTTCTAGACAAGCTTAGACTTCAAGAAATCGTTATTATATTATTGATAGTGAATGTGTTTACGAATAATGGTATAGAATTTTCAAACTGGAAGTACATTCCACTGTTCATAAAGAGACTTCGTTAAGACCCTGATTGTGAGGAAAGCTTTTGGTCGAAGGAGGAAAGTACTCATAAATATCAAGAGCCGTTTCTGTGCTCTCTCAAGTTGCAACATCTGCGTTTTTTCATTCCACGATAGAATAGTATCGACAATAACACCAATATATCTGATACTGTCCGTGCGGGATAAAGATACAAATAAGAGCATTGTCTGGAGAGTTGGTGAGTACATTGACAGAGAGGCAAGGTGGCCTTAAAATTTCAGGAACGAAAGTAAGTAATTAACTTTGTCTTCCTAAGATTCAGTGTTGCATGGAGTCACCTCACAACTGTTCTCAAAGCTGATTCGTTATGCAAGCTGGCTTCGTCTCCGCCGTATCCGTGAAGTATCACTGTATCGTCAGAATAAGTAACTTTTCTAGAGTTTGGCAGATTTGTTAAACAGGTAGCTCGCAGCGCATATAATAGATGATTGTTACACAAAGAAACGGTAATCGGTAAGTTTAAAGGTAAGTCGCAAAAACATATGTTTTTGACAAGGTCTACTTTTTTTTTGTTATAATAAAAACATAATTATTGAATGACTTGAAACATACTGAAGTATATTGAATTAACTTCGAGACGAATGGCGGCGGCTGAACCCCTACACTAACATGTTAGTTGGCAAAGGAGAAGAAGAAGATGATTTTATTAACTTAATCTAAGGGTAGCCAACCCGAGGCCCGCAGAGCCGAGTCCCTAAAAATTTACTTTTGTTCAACAAAACCACGAATTTCTTTTATTTCACGTTTAGAATGAATACAAAACATATTACTGATGTTTACCTGGAAACTGTTTACGTGTATCAACAACCTCAGTTGATATCAACATTAATGCACTTAGTTCTGCCAAACAAAGTCAGACATCTCATTTACATATTTTGTAAATAAAAGTAACTAACATAATCATCATCATCATCATCATCGGCCTATCTTAGTCCACTGCTGGACATAGGCCTCCCCTAATGAGCGCCATAGCGCCCTGTTCTCAGCTTGACGCATCCAGCATCTGCCTGCAGTCTTTCGCAGGTCATCAACCCACCTGGCCGGAGGGCGTCCTACACTACGTTTACAGAGTCGTGGTCTCCACTCAAGAACACGTTTACCCCAGCGGTTGTCAGTAACTAACATAATATGTATGTTTAATTCTCTCATTTTCATTTTCTACTACTTAAAATTTGGTAGTGCGGCCTGGTGCCAAATCCTTTTCCGGAAAATGGTCCATCTGCCGAAAAGGTTGGCCACCCTTGACTTAACCGATGTGGCTCATCTGATCAGCCTTTTGACGCTAACATTTTAAGTAGGTATAGAACTGTGCTGTGTATTGGGTCCTTATCTATGAAATTGACTTTTTTCTCACTTATAAATAGGTGTATTACTTCTAAAAGTCAATACAGGTTGTTAATATTATTATACACATTTAATTAGAACTATGTTACTTAGGCTTCACTAATAGCAATGATTATTCATTTTGTATCTTTACTGCCCAATTTTTTTTTTAAATTTACTTCTTTTTTTGTTTCGCGGAATTGACCTTTTCTTTCATTGTAGCTTTGAAGGGTCATGATTTTTGTTAAATGTCTGCTATATTTTGCTAGTGAAGCAAACATATAACTCTACAATTTTTATAGTGTTAACATAAGTAGATGTTAAAAAAAATAAAATTTTATAAAAAATCTTCATACAAAACGTCAATTTCATAGGTAAGGACCTATACCTAAGGTCTTTCATAGTGTCGAGAGCCAGTGACTGGATAACACCTGTACTACAAAATAAGAAGGCTGCAGAACGAAAGCTCTATACAAACGCGCTGAGCAATGCACACGTCCGTTTCGGTTGTTGATGACCACTTCCTGATATGACCACATCCTGATATGACCACATCCCGATATGACCACTTCCCGATATGACCACTTCCCGATAAGACCACTTCCTGATATGACCACTTCTCGATATGACCACCTCCACAACCTGCCACAGATACGGAATCCAATCCTAAGAACAAAATCTAACTAGGGCTATGTATAAACGTTTATATAATTTTTAACGCAAATTTTGTTGCGAACAAATTACAAAAACACAAATGTTGAAAAAATTTCCATGAGCAGGTTTGACATTTATAAATAGCTTGCCTACTTCTTAACTGATCTTTAGTATTTGTAAAAATATTATGATCAGATGTTAATGACGGTAGTTGTTGACATTAAATGGGCGCCTTTGGCTTTCAAAGTAAAAAGTAAATAGTGTTGAATAATTTCGGCGGGCTGGTTAGAACCACGATAGCTCAATTGGGAGAGCACCTGACCCGGTATGTCAGAAGGGTGCGGGTTCAAATCCTGCTCGTGGAAGTTTTTTCAACATTTGTGTTTTTTGTAGGGCTATGTATGTAGATAACCAGATCAACCCTTGAAATGAAACAACTTTTACGGATCTACTCCCGTTTATTTTACACATTACTTATTTAATGTTTATCCTGACGTTTCGAACCCTTTGCAGTGTCCGTGGTCACAGGGAGACGGACGAAGTAGATCCGTAAAAATTGTTTCATTTCAATGTGTAGTGTTCGCGTAAACTTTAGAAAACAATATCAGATCAACCCTGTTAGCAACCCAGTTAAAGTAACACCAACTTTATAATAATATGTATTCGTCTACTACACATAATAATACATTTATTTATATTTTTAATAAATTAATTTTGGCTAAATGTCTGTAGAAAAACAAGTCGCAATCCAAGTTAACAATCGAATTACCAAAAGTAACAATAATCGCTAATCACGCAGTCACATCTTTCCAATTTAGATTTACTCCATAAAATCGTTCTACAGTAGACTAAAACGAGCTTAACGAAGAATTAACTTTCAACAATTGCCAAAGTAATTGCCAAAGTAAACAAAACAAATCCACATTAAAGAATTTGTTTTTACATCGCAAATGGAAGTTTCCCACTAATAGAAAACAAAGTGAAGAGAGAGAGAGCTTTTGAGTCGTAATTATGTCGTACAATTTTATGTGATAGTACTTCTGATCACCCTCCAAACTTTGGCTGCCGAACTTCGAGCGATCTTACAGTCTTAATAAGCGCTTTGTTCCCTAAGTACTTCATGTACTATTTGTGTTGGAAGTATACAAGGAGTAAACTGTGTCTTTGGTTAATTATACTGTTGCCGTTGGCGTAGTCAAGGGTATTCGGTGTTGGTGATTAAACTAAATAAAGATACTTAAATTTCTAAATTTAATGAGAACACGACACTTTTTAGGAAATACTCAGTTCCCCTATAAGCACGGATACTTGTAACTAAACAGGTAAATTAGGAACTATTCCCATGACCTCGTCAGGCTCCACCATGCCGGCGTTCGTTGCGTCCTCCTCAGATAAGGACGACGCGATGGTCGCCGGTTTGCTGGTTCCAAGGTGACGAGAGGACATCGGAGTCGTTTTTACCGAGTCGGCCTTAACTCGCTTTCTCTAGGGCTTCGGCCCTGGAACAGAGTATTGGCCAACCTCGGACATCCAGCGGGACCCCTCTTGCCCGCTGATGCGTCTGTTAGCAAATTTTACACGCCGCATCAAAAAAAAAAGGTAAATGAGGAACGGCCCGCCTGATGGATGGAGAGCGGCTAGCGCAGCCTATCCCATTGTGGCACGGAACGTCCATCGTTTGGACCACCAAAGATAAAACGTGCGCGATTTTTATTTATTTTATTTAGTTCCTCAAGCCATGTGATAGAAGAGATTTTCAGAGATTTTCTAGAGGGAATGGCATCACGCACTGGTGCATGTCCCCGTTCTCTACTAGATTCTCCGAGGGGTTCGGGTCCGATCGGGACTTCGCGTTTTTGACCTTGAAGCTTGAGGCTCTGGCAATTATGTAATGGTTCGCCTAGCAACACGCCTCAACGCCCACTGTCAATCTGCATACTGCTTACAGGCGACTTTGGATTTTTTTCGGACAAGAAAATTTTATAATTCTGCATTTTGGAACCAATAACATTGTTGCAAAAATGGTATATTATAATATGCATTGAAATGAAATGAACTAAATGGAATGAAATATTTACTTGCTATAGAGACACGGCTTACAATGTTGGTATTGAAAAACAGTTCTTTTTTATAGTGCAGGCGCGCTCTGCCGGTTTCTCAGCATGCAAAAGCTTTAAAATTAAATCTATACAAAACAGCCATGACAAAAATTATAAGACAAAAAATCATAATACTAAAAATAAAAATAAAAAACCAAATACATGTCTAGAATTCTAAATATCATTGGAAAAAATATATTAAAATGGTATAAATTAACACATAGACAACGAAATAACATAAATTTAATACAAATAATAGTAATAGTAATATGCTTGCTGCGTGTCAAAAAACTCCTTTAAATTATAAAAACTTTTTTCACTAAGCCATTTTTTTAATATACTTAGAAATAATCTTGTAGGATGCTGTCTTATATCAATGAGTATTCTGTTATATATCCGTATAGGCATATGACAGTTATTCTGAAAAAGAGCACTATTAAGGTATACGAATTTCATAGAAATACAGAGAAACCAGTAGTGTCGCGACGACACGTCGTCTGCCGCTGCTGCGTGCAGTCGGCTACCAACTGGTACCTTTACACTTGGGAACTACCAGTTTAAACGGATATCTAAGCCGCAGTCTATGATTTTGAACAGGAATTTTAAATAAGTCCTTAATATTCCTTACGAAATATCCTACTTTGAGAATATAAAATTACGTCAATGTTAATCCTACATTAGTAGGATAGGGTACATAATATTAATTATAAATGCAAAAGTTTGTATGTATGTATGTTCGTATATTTGTTGCTTCTTCACGCTGCAAATGATGGATGGATTTGGATGAAATTCAGCATACAAATATTTTATAACCTGGAATAACACATAGGCAAATTTATTTTCTAATTATGGGTCTACAGCTATCACGAGATTTTTATTCGCGATTTAGGTTTGTTGTAAATTTTTAATAGAAATCGTACACAAGTGAAGCGCACTTTATAGGTATCAGTGCTTTTACTTTGTTCATTTTCTATGATCATTATGATAATGATCATAGAAAATGAACAAAGTAAAACTTAATTCAGCTTGGCGGCAAAAAAAGTTGCAATGATCGACATTCAGACGAATTCTGAACAGAATTGTACCACCCGACCGACGACACTTTAAAGGTTTTGGGAGTCATCAAAATATTATCATAATATATTTATTACTTGGTTTACATACCGACACTAGCCATCACCCGCCCGCGTCGCTGTGCGAATATAATGGATCAATGAATGCTAATCAAAATAATTATTAGGTTTACCAACATCATATATAGCCTATCATTTGCACAAACGCATGTTCTAACTACTACATATAAATTTTCATCAAGTTATAAGAGGACATACAGACAAACAGACAGACAGACTGACATAAAAAAATTCAAAAATCGTAGAATTGGTGTCAGTGTGTCATAAAACGAATACTTATTCCAAAATTTGTCAGAAAAATTGCATGTACAGACAGAGCCTACAGATTTATATATACTGGCCTGCAAAAATAAGTACTACACTTTTAATATTTATTTATTTTCTAAACTATAGAAGTTAGAGATTTTTAAATAAAAAACGTTTTGCAGCAATTTTTATCAGCTTTCTTTAAAACTAAAGTAAATTATGCATTAGTAACATTTTCCTTTTTGTTTCGAAAGTATATCTTGTGTACTTAAAAAGTTATTGCAACTTTAAAAGTGTGATACTTAATTTTGCAGGCCAGTGTAGTAGTATAGATCGCGCATGGGCAAGTTTGGACCATATTTTTCACAAATCGGCCATACATACGAACGGATGGAATGAAAAAAAATGACTATTCTACTTACACAATTCAAAAAATATGATTACCGAATGGTTTACCAACATCATAATAGCTTATCATTTGCACAATCTCATGTTCTTACTACATACAAATTTTCATCAAGATCGGTCGAGCCGTTCTTGAGTTAAAAGTGGACATACAGACAGATAGACAGACAATCAGACAAAAATTTCAAAAATCGTAGAATTGGTGTCAGTGAGTCATAAAATGAATATTTATCCAAAAATTTGTCAGAAAAATTGCAAGTACACACAGAGCCTACAGATTTATTATAGTAGTATAGATATAGATTAGACATGATCCACGACCTGTAGTTGTAATTGAAAATTTAAAATCTTAAAAATGTTATTCGCCTTGATGCCTGTAAGACGGCAGATTAAAAAAGGCCTGCGTCCTGCTGAAGCTCGTTTATAGGACGTTGTTTTTTACAACAGTAGGTTTAAAGGAAGGCTTTCTTTACTTAAAGATCATTCCGCTAGAGGGATATTTTAATTTCGCCTCGGGGCATAAAAGCTGTGCTGTGGCAAAGTTAATAGTGGTTCTTAAAACAAAAGGCCTTTGTGTCATTATTCAGTGACGCAGCATTGTGTGCATGTTAAAATGTTTGCTAAGCGATTTGGGCTGACCTGCGTTGGCAAAGTAGGCTTTGCACAGTCAGCTTTTTGCCACACATGTTATATCGGCGACAGTGCGGATGCGTAATTTATCCATTAGCTCTGTACTCGCTTTTGTGTATTAGAATTGATATATGAACATATAGCTAGTACTGTATGTTTCTTTTTATTATTTATGTTTATGCTTAAAAGATGTTTTATTGTTAGATTTACCTTTGAATTTATTAATTAGAAAAACTTTTGTATCAGTTGAAAAACTCGTCATTATTTAATTTGCCTATTAAATTAACGGCTATAGTTAAATAACCGTAATTAAAGTATGAAATCTAGAGACAGATGCCTACACAAAAGAATTAGAACAAAACACCACATTACTGATACGAGAACAACGCAGAAGCTTATTGCAATATACATTTCTTATTTGCAATTGGTTCATTTATCAGGTACTATAAAATACTGTTTCCATGTTATTATCGCAGCTCTTAGGTATAACCAATTGAAAATAATCGTTATAAAAAGTAAAAATCATACTACTTATGAACTTAATAAATTAAAAAAAAAGACAAAGTGTTGAAAAATCGACGAGCGCGATTCGAACCCGTACCCCATGACATGCCGGGTCAGTTGCACTACCAACTACGCTATCGTGGCTCTATCCAACTTATCTCGTACTCTTATCTATTGAATAGGGCATTCAATGACGTGAACTACGTCATCAACATCCGTTCTTAATATTTTTACAAATATTAAAGATCATTTAAGAATTGGGAAAGCTATATTTATATTTTAACTATTTAAACATAGACAACTTGTTCACAATAAAACTTGCGTAAAAGTATAATATAACCATAACCAAGATTTTTTAGTAAATATTTGATTAAGTGAACTTTTTATCCCACTTATTAGTTTTTATTTTGTTTTTTAATATTTTTTAATTATTTTATGTTCTATTGTCCACAAAAACCTTGTTAATTAATCTGTTTTTAAACGTGGAGACCTGTTATTGGCCATCTGTTACCTATATCTGAATGTATATATGTTTCGCGTGCTGTTGGTCTTCCGAAAATAAATAAATAAATAAATAAAATAAAAAAATAACCATAGAACTTTAGAAAGTTAGAACTTTTTAGATAAAATAAAAGACAATAGTTAAAAAAATACTCCTAGAAATACAAGACTTACAATACATACTTTTTCATTTACAAAGACTTGCTACTACTTTAAGTATGTACTTAGTAAGTATCTGTTTACTTCGTTACATACGTACTAAGGCATTATACGAGTATTTACGCTCGCTGTAAGTACGTACTATGGGGGTCTCGAAGGCTTTACCGGTTTGAGGAACAAATTGCGTGCACGCGCATCGCCGCTGTGGCTTATATTAAAAGCGAGCGACGCGGTGCAAAGGATTTTCGCCTTTAGACTAGTAAAGCGTATGTGGCCGCCTTAGTACATTAAAATTACGTTCGAATCTACTCACTTTTAATTTTACATTAGGTTTTGAGTCCCTTAAGACCACGGACCCTTTATGAGTTGGAACCGTCATCGTCAGGACAAAATCAACAACAATCCAAATATAAAAGCGAGTAGATTCGTAAAAAATGTTTAATTACTATAAGTAAAGAAGATTTAGTAACACTTTTACTGATTATAATTAAGCTGAAGGTAATAAGGAAACCGTTGTTCAATTAAAAGTCCGTTGCATGTTGCCAAGCTTTGAATATTATAGCAGCAACTCAACAGTGGAGTAAGTAAATTATTTCTTTTATCTGAAGGAATATTAATAAATTGGTTCCTGACTATGCGGAAAATTAAAACAAAATTAACATTCTTTGTATTTGGCTACGCTTTGAGAAACTTTTCAGGTCATTAAAGTTACCAGCGCTCAGTAAATTTAGCACTTTCGCAGAGTAGGTTTAGAACTTAAACTAAGAATGAGGGAAAATAATGGGTACTGTAAGTAGCTATAATAGTTTAAGAAGTATTATAACTACTTCTCGTGCGCCAAATTGGGCTGAGACTTTGGCTAGGCGTCTCCGTAGACTTTTAAGTTATTTATTATAATTAATGACCAGAAATGGTATAACACATTTGCTTCTGCTTTACCGGAAAATAATGATAAAATCTTTTATATTATAATATACTAGCTGACCGGCGGACTCCGTACCGCTTTGACAGTTTCCATGACAACTAAACAAACAAATCATTCTTCCGCTTAAGAACACCCGTATCCCATGATGGACAGCTATAGCAGCGTCACCTACCGGGTCCAATTGTAAATCTTAACCATTCTCGAATCCACTTCTCGAACACACACAGAAAATTGCATCCAAATCGGTCCAGCCGTTTAGAAGGAGTTCAATAACATACACACGCGCAGAAGAATTATATCTAAAAAGATTTAGTAAACAGTAGTTGAACATTGCTCACCTTTGAATGTAATAAAAATAATTTTTAACCAGTAATATTATAGGTAACCAACTTTTTTGTTTGTTAGGAAAAGAGAATAAACGTGCGCTTTGTGGTTCAATATAGAACTAAACTAAAACTAAACTTATCTACACTCACACCAATTATCTAGCCCAAGAGAAGCTTCTTTATGAAACTCGTTAAATGGTTACTAGACAACGGATAAACATACTTAAAATACTTAAATACATACTTATTATACATAAAAAACACCCAGACCCGAGACAATTTAGAAAAACAATAATTTCTAAATTGACCCGACCAGGCATCGATCCCGAGACCTCAGAGATGGCGACACCATGAAAACCGGTGTACAAACCACTCGACTAAGGAGGTCGTCGAAAATAATAATAACATCATCATCATCATCATCTCAGCCAAAAGACGTCCACTGCTGGACAAAGGCCTCCCCCAAGGATCTCCACAACGACCGGTTTTGTGCTGCTCGCATCCAGCGGCTTCCCGCGACCTTCACCAGATCGTCGGTCCACCTTGTTGGAGGCCTGCCCAATAATAATATAAAAATAAATAAATAATAATATAAATATATAATATAAAATATTAATAATAGAAAAGCTAAAATTAATTAAAAACATTACGTTTCCGATAAATAATTAAATTGCACTACTATTTTGGAGCTAAATGCTGCTTAGTTACTACGATTTCAATTGTTTAAGAAATAATAATAGATATATTGAACTGATAGTTATGAAGTGTCTGTATAGAAAACAACAAAACGCTTTAAAGTTAAATTTAATATCAAAGGAGTTCACCCTCCTTGCCTGTTGTAATACATACTCCATCTTGTTCAGGTATCAATTACCTCATTAGATTTTCCGGATATTAAGACTGTCGCATAATATAGTTGTATACCAGGAATCTTGATAACGTTACCTCACTGGTATGTCGTGTAATCCAATCCATCCAAACCTTGAATACTAACCATGTACCATCTTAAGCATCATTACGGAATTGAGCAATCTTCTGATACATGAGCATTTGGCACAGCACCTTTTAAGTGTATTCTAATGGAAAGCTTTTAAGAATAAAGAGTCCTAGGTTACATACTTTAAAACAAGCAAGTTTAAATCTTTAGTGTTGTAAGACAAGGTCTTATTTCCTATGCGACATCGCTTAACTGGTTAGATTAAAACATGCATTTCTAGATAGTTTGATTTTACTGAAGGATAAGCAAGTTATGGTCCAAACCAAATGTGTCTATGACGACTATATTAAATGGGTACCTATAGCCCTCAAACCGTAATTGCATGGTTCTGCTGCGAGAGTCGACTTATCTTATGTCGCGCAACAGTTTGTCTTCTGGACACTTATTCTCTGTAAAAGTATTTAACTTATTCGCCGAATGTTCAACTTGTAACTGTACGGAGTTGTGAAATTCTTAGCAGAGACATTCAGAGAGAGGCAGAGAGAGTGTTGTTCTGTGACTGCTGATATATAGTGCTTGTATCCAGCGTGCTTTATTCCGTATATGTAAAAATTGTATAAAGTCATGGGGTCTACTTCGTGTGCAAGAGCTATATTCTGCACATGTAGGAGGGGTATAAAGTTTGATGTATAAGGCATGGGGCCTGCTAAATATGCAAGTGCGATAAATTTCACACTTGCAGGATATTGGAAAGTTATTTGTTTTACTCGTATTAATACGAGTTACTTACTTACTAACTATTCTCTACATTCCTGGGAACGAATGGTTCTGAGATCATGACAAGTAAAATGTTTTAACGATACTAAGTTGGTATATCGTCGAAGAGGCTATCGAAAAACATTGAACCTCCTTCTTTTTCAATAGTGTTCAGTTAGTTGTCATTCGCTACGAACGTGAAACAACAAAGAAAGTTCGATACGTCGAGTTTGGTAATAGGTCCCAAGGTAGACAGACACGTCGGACCCTAATGGATGCTCGCACGATGTATTGTGGACTCTGAAACAGATGTCTATTCCAAGTTTGAGCTTGTATTATTGATGTTGCCTCACTGTAAGTGTAAAGGAAGCAAACCTCTACTGCCGTCGTTATGAGAATACTCTAGCTACGTATGCTATAAAAATACTATATGCTAAATGTTATATAAATATTATTTGAAAGCATTTATCGAGGGTCTACATGTTCGTTTTAGACATCAAATAGTTGTCTATAGAATTTTTGAGAGTTGTTGTACTACTCGTATGTCGTTGTAGTAAGTTTCTAGTAACCATTTTTTTGTCATTGTTTTGAACGTGAGTCGAATTTAAACTTATTATGGTGTTTTATTTAGAGTGTTTTTTTCATTTTTATCTTCATTTATAAACAAACTAGCAGCCGCTCGCGGTTTCACCCGCGTGGTTCCCGTCCCCGTGAGAATATCGGGATAAAAAATCCTATGTTTTAATCCAGGTTATAAACTACCTGTATGCCGAATTTCATCCAAATCCATCCATCCGTTGCAGCGTGAAGAAGCAACAAATATACGAACATACATACACACAAACTTTCGCATTTATAATATTAGTGTGTTATAGGATATAGTATCTTTAATTGAATTCACATTTTATCTGACACAATATATTTACTTAATAAATATGAGAGTAAAATGTCAATTGAAATGTCACAAATATATTTTCGCACAAATAAAATATTCAAACCTATTCTATGCGAAATATTTTTCGATAAATCGAAATTCAACCGGGGCACGTACATTCTAGCACACGGAGCCAGCAAAGGAGTGCAACGAACTGTGACAACGCAAATTCTGCCAGCTCGCATACCGATAGGCCCGCACAATAAACTAGGAACAATCTATGAGTAGGAATTTATACCGCCCCTTTGGTAAAATGGTATTATCTATATATTAATACGTGAAGCAATAACTTTGTACCCCTTTTTTGATTTTTGAGTATGAAATATCGCACACTTATAGTTTATTTAGAGAAGGTTATCCGAATGTATTTTTTTTTTAAATTATACATATAAATACATTTAATCAATAAAACAAACATTACACACACTACCATGTATTTGATACACACGTATATATACTCTTTTCAAAAATTTCATAAATGGAAGAGCAGCAGCCGAAATCTGTCAATGCCAATCCAAACAAAAACATTCTATCTTTTTAATTGTTCATTGCTTAGGATACAATCCGTGCAGCCTTAATAAAATTACGGTCAAATTTCGACTACTGAACACACATTTAGGCACTGGCTATCATTCTTGCGCCCATTCTTCTCCACAGCTAAAAAAATAGACGGCCTGAATAGGTAGTAGGTAAAAAATGTATTGACGATTCAAAATTACTTTTCTTAAGTTTATTTGATTAAAAAATGTTGACATTGACTTTGAATTTTTCTCTAGCTGTTGGAACAAAACAATGCTATAAACATTGATGTTATGGCGACATATTTAGATAAGATGGTGGTAGATAGCCAGGCGGGCAAACAAGCCCTACCACCAACTAAACCGAGTACCTACACAATAATTTACCCACGCTGGGAATCGAACACGGGACCTCTGGATCTAAACCGGTGGTCTCACCCACGACAGAGGCGATTAAATGAATAAAATTAATTTATAAACCAAATACTACAGCTAATTCACCTGTCCGAGACAAGGTGCCTATAATGCTAACGGCATAGTCCTTTTGAATGGCCAAGCTGGTGCGCTGTGTGAAAAAACGACCAGAATTCCGGTCACCCGTTGCCTTGCCCAAGCGAGCAGTTACGTCTTTTAAAAACAACTTAAGATTAGGTCTGCAGGGGCCTCGCCTCTACAGCAAACAGGACAAAAAAGTCCGCCTTACCCAAATCCAAAAGTCCAATAATTTAAAACGATCTTACATTATGGGGCACTGGCAGGTGTAGAGACTGCCAGTACCCATCGACGCAAAGTGATCATTCATCGACCAGTGACGCCTAATCAGACAGACTCATGACCAAAACGAACCAAACTGGTCGATACTGATGCAGCCAAGTGTATTTATTGACAGAGACTAGTCACGTTGCCTTTTACAAAATGTATCTGTGTAAGCTTCCACTATTTTAAGGTTGGATCGATGTGGCCTATATGCCGCCTGTGCATTTGCGATACATACATGTTAAAGAAATCGGATCGAGAAGCTTGATGGTGCAAGTCAAGGCTTTTACTTTCGCAAAAGCCGGTCATCGGATGGGTGACCAAACATTTTTTATCTCGAGCTTCTTCGTGCTTTGGAAGGCACGTAAAGCCGTTGGTCCAGGCTACATTAGTCGTTAATAACCACCAATCCGCATTGAGCCTGATTGGTGGTTTATGGCCCGTACTTGCTATCCATTCATAGGGAAGGCTAGTGCCCCAGCAGCGGGGACATAAAATTAACTGATGATGATGATGAAATAAATCGGTTGTATCATAACTTTTATTTATGATTTGCGGAACAAACGTTTTTTAGAGGTCGGCATCACTCAAGCGTGTCTCCGCACCTTACTAGATTCTTCAAGGCGTTCGAATCGCATGACAAAAGCTGAAGACAAGAGGGCACTTCTAAAGACTAGTGTCTCGGCTCGGGTGGGCTGTGTCGCGATAATACATACAATTTTTTTTTTTCTTTTAAAATTCGTTTTTTTAGAAAAAAAATCGAAAAAACACGATAAAAAATAGAAATTTTTTATCGTGTTTTTTCTTATGTCAATAGTTTCTTCTTTCACAATGACATTCCTGTATCATTTTTATACGATAACACCAAATGATCTTCGACGACTCCGATGCAAAAACAAACAATAAATTTAATCGTGAGTGGACCAATATAAAGTCAGAGTCAAAGCATTTTCAACGTTGCATAATTTTGCCTAGGGTTTAACATTGCTTTGACGATTATGACTTTGCAACCTTAATTTTAGTAGGAGCCCCGTGATTTGTAAAAGGTAACGAAAATATATAAGGTAAATGTTTCTTTTTAATGTGTAGTATACGCGTAGTTAGTATAGTAATTGTAATGTTAATCAGAGGCTTTGCTAACGAAGCGAGAATACTATACACAATACATGGCTAACCTTGAAATGGGGTCAAGCGGGGAGCTCGAGGTACGCTCGATGCCAGAGCATTCGTTGTTCTCAAAATAACAGGCGGCGCGGCGGCGGCTGCGCTATATTTGAAGTGTCTCACTACTTGAATAATTTATAAGTTGAACTCGTCTTGTGCTGCATTCTCGGTGCAAAGCTCGCGCAGACTTAGTGGACCTTAAGACAACAGCCCAAATTAACATGAATGGATATGCAAATTGACGAAAATACAAAATTTGCTGTTCCACACGGACTGTTCGCTTTCGTTTGCTTGTATCTAAGTGTTGTTTAAATATATTTAAGATTTGTCCTTTTTTTTTGACTGTCATTATGTCATTATTGACGACCTCCCTGGTCGAGTGGTTTGTACACCGGTTTTCATGGTGTCGCCATCTCTGAGGTTCCGGGTTCGATCCCCGGTCGGGTCAATTTTAGAAATTATTGTTTTTCTGAATTGTCTCGGGTCTGGGTGTTTTCGATGTATAATAAGTATGTATTTAAGTATTTTAAGTATGTTTATCCGTTGTCTAGTAACCATTTAACGAGTTTCATAACGAAGCTTCTCTTGGTCTAGATAATTGGTGTGAGTGTAGAAAAGTTTATTTATTTATTTATTTATTACATTTTACTTTACTCAATAAAGGCTCAATATCTTTCAGTATATCGTATTTATTTGTATGTCTTATTATTTTTGTTGTACTAAAGCAACGCCTCTGACTCTCTAGGGTATTACGTTTAGATGAACATTTTTGTTTTTTCACGTAAATATAGGTAATATTTGATTTGACGTGTGAAGTGTGAGCATTTAACGTTTTGTTAATATTGTTAAAATGTTATAGCAATAAATGTTTTTTTTTGTTTTTTGATAAAGTTCTGTGTTTTAACAAAATTAAGCAACTTATTTACTAAAAAAAAATCGGACAAGGAAAACGTCTCAATGATTTAGTCAATAGTAATATTGACTAAATCATTGAGACAGTACTGTCACCCGAATTATGAAAGCTAATGGGATAATAGTGGTGGTTCGTGGTAAGAGCTGCTTTCAGTAACATAACAGCTCAATCAACTGGAACTAAAACGCAAATGAGAAGACAGGATACTGGATTTAAAGGGCCGAACTCAGGAGCGGTTGCTAATAAAAAGAAAGAAATAAAAGCACAACCCATGAAAGGTGTAACACCAGCATCACGTGCCAGAACACTAGTACCGCCGCGTACGGCACGTATAAATAATAATTAGTCATTCGCGTGACGGCAACAATTACAAACGCGGTATAAACGTAACACATGCGACCGTCGGATTACACTAATTGTCAAATTATGTCGCTCTATGCATTACATATTAGTTTTGGTTTAGAAACGCTTATTGAATACTCGCTGCGTACGTGACTTGCCACATTTGCTTTTGTATCTGTGCTCGCTTATGTACATAATAAATTCAATTCGCTTGACAATGTGAAGAATAAAAACTTTATTCGTTTTAGGCTTGTTTCACACGTGTCACGACCACACCACACACTGTCGCGACAAAAAATGGTCAAGCTGTGGTTACGTGTGAATAGTGTCGCTGCGGCTTCTTGCGGATGCGTTGTGATACATACAAAATATGGATGTGGTTGCGTTGCAGACATTTCGACTCCGGCTAGTTCGCGGTGTCGCTGGTGGTTGCGTCGTAGTTGCAACGTGGCTGCAAAGTAGTCGATATCACACACGCGGTCAATAATGACGGCAAAATGTGGCCCGTGTGAATTCAACTATTAATTTTCATACAAATTAACGCCCGCCCACGTGTTGTGGTTGTGGTGTGGTTGTGGTACGTGTGAATCAAGCCCTAGGCTACTTTCGATGTAACTGCGTGATTGTTAATAACGGTCTCAAATGATCCTGTCGGCACGTGCGGGGAAGTGCAGGGGGTTTTAGTGTGCATCCCTCCTTCCCCCTTTAGAAGGTCGGGGGAATCCCACATTACCATCTGCGCCTTCCCGGGCGCAGTAGTATGCTTAATGCATTTTGTACTGTATAAAGAGGCTGCTTTTGAGGTCTTATGAAAGTTGCAATGCCATCGGCTGGCCTACGGCGCGGGAGACTTATTCTGAAAAAAAACCGGTTAGAAACACAGCAAAGGCGTATCTTTTTTACCATTATTTAGCATCATCAGAATATTGGAAAATATTTTGATGATGCTAATTTTCCATGACAACAAAACAAACAAATCATTTTGTATTGGAAAATTAAATTGTCGTTTTTAGTATTTTCCGTTACTGATGTTATGTTTCTCACCGCTTAAACCACAAATATTTCAAAATCAAAATTAGCCAAATCGGTCCAGCCATTCTCGAGTTTTAGCGAGGCAAACGAACAGCAATTGATTTTTATATTATAGATAGATTGATTTTTATATTATAGATACAATTCATTCATTCTTTTGCAGTGTCCGTGATAACAGGAATGGCAAATTTGCATAAACGATTAGCCGAACCAAGTAGAGCACACTAAAAATTGTTTACACCCAAATATTTTTTTAAAAATATTTCTGTTACCCGCCTATGGCTTTTACAGGGTTCCTCAAGCCGTGTGACCGAAAGTTTGAAACATCGTCAAAGGGTTTCGAGAGGGGATGGCATGCCCTACTAGATTCTCCGAGGAGTTTGGATCGGATCGAGACCCAAACAATATATTGTACTAAACCTTTCTTCATCTTCACCAGTGCAGCACTTAGCTCCTGAGCAGTCGTATGGTAGTGTACGTAGACCATACACAAAGCGGTCCTTCTTTGTTATCAATCGGAATGATAAGGCTCTGTTACCAAAATGGGTTATAGTCGCACAATAAATTACAAATTCAAAAGTAGCACAAGACACACTGACGTTTGGATAATACGAGAATCGAGGTCCCTTATATCCCCAAGAGGATCCAAAAGGAAGGACGTGAATGTATCTGCTGTGTAGACAAAAGCGAAATACTATTTACAGTCTGACTGATTGATCACGAAATCTCAGGAACTGTTAAGCCTACAAAGTAGGTAGTTTATCTTCCTGATAACTAGTCCTTATTAATAAGTTTAGCCGTTAACCTGAATCCAAGGTTGGTTAAAGCTACCCTTAGTTTTATAATTGGTATAAGAGTTTGGTAACTAAACGTGAGGAGCTCGATGGTTAACACTCGATCTGCGTTTGCTGATGTTAAGCAACTTTAGCAAAGGCCGATCATCGGATGTGTAATCAAAAATGTATTATCTCGAGCTCCTCCTTGCTTCGAAGGCACGTAAGGCTGTCGGTCTCATCTGCATTAGCAGTTTTTGCCAACTACCAATCCGCACAGGGCCCGTGTGGTGGTATGTGACGTTCCCATCCGTATGGAAGGCTTGGGCCCCAGTAGTGAAGACAAAATGAGTTGGTGATGTTTATGATGATGATGAACTAAACATCAAACTCTGTTACTACACTAGTTATATAGCTAAATTTCGATTTATATATGGATTCAAGGTCTCTCCTGTTTAAATATTTTATGACTTGATCCTTAATTTTTTTGTAAAATCTAATTCACTATATTTCTTAATGTTCAGTCAGACGAATGGTACTTAATTTATAATAGAACATTGTGCGCTGGCTACGAGACATTTGATTTTGTGCTACAAACAAGAGAATGCTTTTGCCTTAGACTCGCTGCAGTGCTACGCCGTAGTCGCCTACGGCGTAGTCGCTATCGCCTCGGCTTATATCAGCTAACTCTGCTCGGGGCCGTCTCGTCTCGAATGATAACGGGTTAAGATAAAAAAATGGCTCATAGGACCAATTCATTTTCATGGAAATGGTATTCTTGTATGTTAGTATTATAATATCGTATTGTAATAAAGTACTTATTGTTAGAGTTTTATATTTGCATGTTTAAATTTTATTTTACATACTTAACCGACTATTTAAGTTGAATTATTTTTATTCTGACATTGTTCGGTGTAATAACTACCTTATAAGCTAATAGATCTATATATCATATGGACTTTTGTTAAGATTAAATTTAGGACTTACGGTATCCCTGCAAAAAGTTATAACAATGTAAGGCCTAAAGAAAATAAAAGCGAGTAGATTATATTTCAATAAATGTACAGTTTTAACGTTAACTTTATAAAACCAGTAGGTAATAATAAATAAAAACAAAACACAAACGATATCAACACTTTTTCCGAATGAATAATAATTTAATTTGTAACAAACAAATTTCACCATCTATTTGTATGGACCACCACCCTTACCGGGATTAAGGAAGTGCTGCGTTCAGATTAACAATGTAAATAATCATTTTAATTATCAAGAAGGCCTCTCATTACGCATTCAAAGAAGCCTGGCTCAGATACTCTAAGTATGGATTCCCTTATTTACTTAAAAGCCGGCTTAAGGTTGCGACACTTCTCCACTCACTATTTAATTCAGGCCAGCTACTTAAACGGTTTATCTTTTTAAGAGCCTTTTCACATTTCGGTATACCATACACGCTTCGAAGTTCTATTTCTTTCATATTTGAAATTTTCTATAGTGGACTTTACATTGCCTAAATTCAGTTATACAAGCTTTTTATTTTTTTTCTAATAACTAACATCTCTGTATTTTCCTTAAGCATAGAAAGTTTCATTCAAATCGGCTGATTGGTTTGAAAGTATTAGGACTTAAGTTTGTATTGCGTCACGAGCCTTTCCTATGGACGGCTAAGGAGGACGGACCACTAACCACCACGCGCGCCAAGTGCGAATTGGTCGTGTTAACAGCTGCTGATGCAGCTGGGAGCAGCGGCTTTACTTGCCATCCGAAGCACAGATGAGCTCATTAATTGTTACTCATCCGATGACCGGTCTTTGCGAAAGTTACTTAACCTTAGCAATCGAAGACCGCTTTAACTCCTCGTTTGTATGGAGCACCAAAATGTGAAAGGACTTTTAAGCATTTTGTTTTGGTTAAACCTAAACAGCTACTATATGGCTTCGACCTCCTTTAATGAACATTCCATCAGGTAACGTTAAAATTTCACGGTTGTATTTGAAAAGGGACTGCGAATTTATTGTAGCGGGAACAAATTGTTTTACGGTTTTTTTATATTTTTGTAAACCTACTAGGCATTTTGTTTTGTTGCATTTTTTGTTGTATTGTATGTTGTATTATTGTTTACTACTAAATACCGCCCGTCGATTTCTCTGTGTTAAATTCGGTTTGTCGTAAAATTCCCGAAGGTTTTTGATGTTGATACTAGTCCTAGGTCCAGTTCTCAGATCAAATAAAGTGTATCAGAATTCTCGATGCATGCGCTTGTTCTTCAATCATTATCATCTCAGCCAAAATACGTCCACTGCTGGACAAAGGCCTCCCCCAAGTATCTCCACAACGACCGGTTTTGTGCTGCTCGCATCCAGTTTTTAAAACCTGTAAATTATAACGATGACAGTTTATAGGCCAAAATATTTAATAGGATAAATTCCTAAACTAGAATTAATACTGTAAAAAAAAAACCGTTGCTCCCGTCTAACGAGAAAAAAGAAACAAACATACATTCTGCATATCTGTCAAATAAGTTATTTTATTTTAATTATTTATACTATGTAATAGCGACAAAATTTATTTATTACAAATAGGAAGAAGAATTCAGCCAGCCGTCCCCCAAATTAACATTTATTCCAAATAGGAGACTTTATTTTTTCCAAAAAAATATAAATAATTTATAATTGTCATGTGAAAAAAACGGTCCTGAATATTTTATGTAATTACCATGTTTAAAGTGAACACTGAGCAAAGGAAATTTCAAAACTTAATATAACTATATTCCCCGCTCAAAGCTAAACTAAATCGCAATTCTAACAGCACCTCGCATTCTGAATTAAATTGGCAGATATGACAGTGATATTACATAACAATTTGCTCCGTCTTTGAGTCAGGGAAATGTCGTTAGGAAACTTCCTAATTTTCAAAAATTGGTATGTGGTTGTCTAACAAAGTCGTCGCTTATTTGGTTAGTTTGGAAATAGAAGTACCGTCCTATTTAAAATCGCTTTAATCTTATATCGCAGATATCAGTTTCTCTTTTGATCTTAACGAAGTACTATTGTTAGTGTGAAATTTTATTGAGATTTTTTTTTTTTTATACTTAGCTCGGCAAATGACTCCATCCCACCTGATGTTAAGTGGAAATGAAGTCCAGACGCGAGGACAACTGGTGCAGCGTGGAAATAAACGTAGAATCAGTTAACTTCACTCTGCCGGCCCACAAGGTGCTTCTTCACGCCTCTCTTGAAGGACCCCATATCATAGGAAGGAGGGAAAACGTAATATATATGATAACTAGCTGTGTTCGCGACTTCGTCCGCGTGGAATAGTGACTTTCGGCAGCATTTTTAATTTTTTAGGCTCTTTTCCCGTTTTTGCAACATTTTTCACTGATGCTTCGCTCCTATTGGTCGCAGCGTGATGTTATATAGCCTAAAGCCTTCCTCGATAAATGGACTATCCAACACAAAAAGAATTATTCAATTCGAACCAGTAGTTCCTGAGATTAGCGCGTTCAAACAAACAAACAAACAAACAAACTCTTCAGCTTTATAATATTAGTATAGATAACGATAATTATGATTATAAGATTTCACGAAAGAGTCTGAAAGAAAATAGTTAAAGTTAGTACTGAAAAAAAGTATTTGCTTTTATTACCCATTGCTTGAAAATACTCCTTAAGTTATGATTTTTTTAACTAATAGGTGTATCAGAACAAAACGTTATATAAATTATGTATTCGAACATTCATGTTGTTACAAAAACACAAATGTTGAAAACATTTCCACGAGCAGGATTTGAACCTGCACCCTTCTGACATACCGGGTCAGGTGCTCTCCCAATTGAGCTATCGTGGTTCTAACCAGCCCGCCGAAGTTATTCAACACTATTCACTTGTGTTTTTGTAATTTGTTCGCAACAAAATTTACGTTAAAAATTATATAAGCAAAACAAAAACATTTTATTCATGTTGTTATTTATTATGTATAGAGAATTAAAGTGTGTGCAATTTGTTGTTGTTGCACTAGTAGTATAAAGAGGTAAAATTTTGCGTGTAGTAGAACTTGTGCCTCTGTAAAACTTTCATCATCATCATCATCATCATCTCAGCCAAAATACGTCGACTGCTAGACAAAGGCCTCCCCCAAGGATCTCCACAACGACTGGTTAAACTTTAGTAAAAAAAAAACTTTAGTAATTCCAAAAACTTTTCTTTCACTGTGAGAAAGCTACGTTATCCTTAAGTAAAAATACCTATAGGTTACCTATTTATTTCTGTCAAATACGTTGTTTCCTGGGGCACGCGATAAATAATTTTGTGACAGATCTGTTATCACGCGCGGGAAGCCGCGGGCGTAGACTAGTACATAATAAAATACTTTTTCGTTGAGGTTCAAATTTCAACGGCGACAAACGGTGACATGTTTCATGACTTAAGGCTACGAGGGGTCGGATATACTCGTACATTCGTATCTGTTACGGTACGGTGTGGTGCTGCAGGCGACAATACATCTTGCTGCTAAGAGTCACCCTCGTTCTCTCGTTGCATTAAAATAAATTAGAATTACCCAGTTTGTAGTTATATTTAGCGACGAACAATATACCGTATATACGAGTATATATCGCACTACCAATACAATACTGGCGCAAGTCAAAATTACTGATATTTGAAATTAATCTGTACTGTTATTCAATACGACAAAATTTCCAATATCAGTATATTTTGAATTGCACCAGTATTGTATGGGTAGTGCGTATGAATACAGGGTGTAATCTTTAAGTGTGACCATGCAATTATTCCGTAACTATTACAGATATCAAAAAACTTTAAACTGATATCGAAAGTACGTTACCTAGTGAGAAATGACATCAAAAACTTTTTTTAAATCAAACGAGAAGTATCCAAAATTTTGACATTAAACACGCCTATACCTTTAGTATGCGATTAGTAGAAAGGTTTTAGTTTCCTTATTTTAAGTGGTCTAGTACTCATTTTACCGTAATCATATTTTATGATTACGTATGATATGATAATAATTACTCCATTTAGAAACTGTAAATAGAGCTCGTCATTGTATCGCACAACAAGGACGTCACTTCGAACATCTGCTTTGAATACAAAATTTTGTAGGTACTTATTAAGAAATAAATAAAATAGTTTTATTACTTTGTTAGGTTAATAAACAGTTTCCTATAATATCAGTACTAAGCTAAAATAAACTTTTAAAATAATGAAACTAAAACCTTTCTACTGATCTCATACTAATTATATGGGAGTGTTAAATGCTTCTTGTTTGATTTAAAAAAAGTTATTGATGTAATTTTACTCATTAGGTAACATACTTTCGATATAAGTTTAAAGTTTTTTGATATCTGTAATAGTTACGGAATAATCGCCTGGTCACACTTAATGATTACATCCTGTATAATAGGTTGGGGAAAAAGTTTCTTCGCATTTTTTAAGAAAATTCAAAACATTTTTTAATATAGTTTATTTACATTTAACTAAAGTATGTAGGTGCCATTTTGTTCGATAACTTTTTGCCGTCTTGTAGGTCATAGGGGACATGATCCCATTGCTATAGAAATTTTGAGGCTTCTGATCAAAATACCGCGACAAATGGTTTTGGCAGTCCTCTCGTGATGTTAAACTGACACTGCCTAAAGAATTCTGAAGAGACTGAAACAGGTGGAAATCTGAAGGTGCAAGGTCAGGACTATACGACGGATGCATTAACACCTCCCAGCAAACTCTCATATTTTTTGCTGAGTTTATAAAGATGTGTGGAGTCTAGCGTTAGCATAATGAAAAACCATACCCCTTCTATTGATTAATTCCGGCCGCTTTCTCTCAACTTCTTGCTTTAATCTCATCAGGAATCGATGGTCCTGCCTGGTGGTAACAGCTCATAATGAATCCCTTCCAATCCCACCACACACAGCATCACCTTGTTGCGAGTTAACCCGGGTTTCGCCACAGTCTGTGAAGCCTGACTGGCCTTTGACTACGACCTTTTTCGCACGTTCTTGTCGTACGTGATCCACTTTTCATCACCAGATATCAGCTTCTTCAAAAATGGTTTGGTTTCATTACGTCATAATAAAGAATCACAATTATGAGTACACGGTTCATTAGGTTTCATTCAGTGAGCTCGTGAGGTACTCAAATGTCGAGCTTTTTTGTGTACCCAGTTTTTTTCAGATGCACCAAAACTGTTTTATGGTCAATTCCCAGTTTTTCAGCTACATCGTAACTACTGATATGCCGAACTTTCACATGTGGAACAAAATTGCGTCCACCAAAATTTTTATTTATTCCCATTTTTTCATCCAGGACTCAATTTTGCGTCCGTCCAAAAAATTGCAAAATTGCGTAAATAAGAGGATGCAACTTTGTTTTTGGGATATTTAAATATGACGTTATAGGTCGTTTGGGATGGTTATTTATGTAAACTATAACCATGTTTACGTGTTGTGTTATGTTTATTGTTGTATTTCATTAATACAAACGGAAATGCCAGTGCAATCTTATAAGCGATTCATGTGAATAAAGGCCTCACATAAAAACACACAGTACTCCATAATTTTGTAAATTGTCAAAAAATCCTGACGATAGGAATTTCGGTCATTCACTTGGGGGCTTACCCACCAAAACTAAAGAGAAGAAATGTTATTAAAATGCATGTTCGATGTGTCCGGTTTAAAAAAACACTCGAGTAACTTTGAAAGCATCGCCAATTCCAACGAACGCTTTTTCCTTCTCCACCTTTTTACTTAGAAGTTGCAAAAACTTTTAACTAATGAAATTAATATTCGTAGACCGTTGATTAAGTAGCGTCGGAATGCTTTTAGCGTCAATGTAGCTCCGAAGAATTTTGGCAAAAAGAAATCATTTCAACAAGTATTTTGCCAAAATATTGCTTTCAAGCTTGATGATTGCGGATATTTAATAAAAGTAAGGAGCAAAGGAATAGTTAAAACAATTACAAAGGCCCTAAATTGAACTTGTTTATTTCGGAGACAGGATTTTCGCAAGTTGATTTTATTATGAAGATATGATGAAATTATTATTTACTCATTATAACTCCAATTAAAAGCTTTGACGCGACTCCAGAACAAAGGGGATTATTGTATTATCGTTGTTATACTCATGAAATGTACGGAGGATGACGTGTCTCATTGTTACTTTTAGTTTCACGTTTGGTAAAGCTATAGCTATCGCTGTTTACGAGTGACCAATACGTGTCGATCCTTGGCGGTCTCCTTCCAATCTCTTTGGAAACGTCTTAATCGTCCTGCCAACGCATTCTCGGCTAATCCCTTTGCCGCCACCTGGCTTCAGATATCCAAAGCGTAGACAAATTTGTCAATCTCTCCGATTACTTGTGGCTATCTGTTCTATATGTCTTTACCATTTGGACCTATTTCCTCGCCCGATCCTCTAAATGCTTCTACACACTTACAGAATACACTAAACATGCACACTAGTTTAGGCGCAAGACACCGTACTCGTAGAACAAGGGTACGACGAGCCGGTTCACACGCCCTCTATACCAGGTACAGGCATGTACCTACCTGGGCGCTTCTCCCCACCGCCACGGCCCGATCAATCCGAGCCGAAGTCCGAACCTTTAGAGATGCCCTCGGGTTGTTCCGCTCCCCGATCCGATCCGGAGAATCTAGTATGGCACGGGAACACGCACTAGTGCGTGATGCCGTTCCCTCTAAAAAACCTCTGAAGGTGCTTCGTTTCACACGGCTTGATGATGAAATGAAAGTTTCTCGTCGCCCCCAAAAAAGCCCGGCGTAAGCAGAAGCGGCAAGAGATGTGTTGCTTTTATTTATTAGTTATTGTTGTCACCGTTCTGTCAAATTCTGTATAGAATCGTTCAAACATATAAAAGGTTATTGCTAAGCTATATTGAAATGAATATATCTTAGCAATCACCTTAATTAATAAATTGAATAGTGAGCTTAGTCGTCGATCTGCGTGTGCGTCCTCTTCCGTTCGAAGCTAAGTCCTCCCCTAAAGCCTAGCGTGACAACAAGTGTTGTAACTTGTACGTACACTAAATCGACTCACGAACTTACCTTTAAGCAACAAATTTGGTTAAACCAGATTTCACTGTGTATTTTAATCTATATTAATATTATAAAGCCGAAGAGTTTGTTTGTTTGAACGCGCTAATCTCAGGAACTACTGGTTCGAATTGAAAAATGTTTTTGTGTTGTATAGTCCATTTATTAAGGAAGGCTTTAGGCTATATAACATCACGTTGCAATCAATAGGAGCGCAGCATCAGTGAAAAATGTTGCAAAAACGGGAACAAGAGCCTAAAAAATTAAAAATGAGTCACTACTCCATTAGTTTTTTCTATTTGGGAATTTGTCGTGCCTGGTGGTTGGTGGTTAGAAAACAATATGGCTAAGAATTATAAGATAACTAGTCACGTATCCATTGAAAGGCCGAGTGTAGCACGCAGTAGCAAGCTACCTGAGTGTTATCTCGTTGTTTGGTGAGTCTCTCGACGCGGCTCCGGCGAGTTGACTCGAGCACTTTGCACTTACGCCACAAAAGAATCTAGTTAAAGGGCGCCGCTAGCGCCCTTCTCCAAATTATACTTTGCATTATAAACACGGTTAACTGGGACTATTCAAATAAAAACTTTTGGTGGAGAATGTGTGGAGGATTGTATGAAAGCGTATGGAGTGAATACCGCTTTTGTTTTGGAAAACTTTGTTTGACAAGTCGTCATTTACATGGGACTTTATACATCACAATAAAAAAATATTGTTCGGTGAAGGTAGATAATTTGTTACGTTTTGTAGGGTAGAGTTTTATTTGGACATGGACTTCAGTTCAGTTCTGATGGGCGTCGGTCGGTGCGCGGTACAAAGACTTGTTTAATCGGTTATTAGCTTAAATAGCATCGGTTGTGCGGAATGTTATATGTATATATTACTTATGATATTTACTTTAAAACGTTTAATCAAAAAAAGACGTAAATATCGAGTGCTACGGTGTGTGTGTGTGTGTCTCGTCAACAAGAAGCAGGGGCTTATCTTAAGGTCAGGATTACGAAGTATAAATATTTGTATATTAATTTATATTTATATAGGCATTAGCTATAAGTAGATATTTTCTAATTTCGCGTACCACGGATACATGTATAAATATCCATTGTGGATTTGTATAGTTTAGTAGTTTTCAGTTTTGTTGAGGTAAGTTTGATAAGCTTGCTATATAATTTATACAAATTGTAAAATAGCTTTTTAAATTATCAGCCTAATAAACATCCCACGTCGATGAAGTAGATTTGAGTGATAAGGCTTTAACCCACAACGCTGACCCAATGCGGGTCGATGGGTCTTGGTAAATACGAGTTAAACAAGAAGTTCACTATAGATTTTTATAAGATAAGACTTTAGAATTTCGCGTTGGACGTCGGGCGATGTAACTCGGTTGAAACGACATCATGCAGTATTAGTTAGCAGTAACCGCAAAAGTCGGTAATAAAAACCAGAGTGCCTAAGTGTGAGTTCTCTTCTACCTATCCGTAGTCATTCGATTACGTTTACGAAAACGAAAATTAGTAAGGCATTTTAGCAGCAGCGTCTCCCGGCGACAATCGAGAAGAGTTAAAATTTTGCCATACAGTCACAGAGCAATAAAATTTCTTATATCTGTGCATACAGTGCTCGTTATTGTTAACGTGATCAAAAAAATAACTGACACTAGGCCCTCAGAATGCCAAAGGCTAATGAAATGAATAACATAAATGTATACGATTACAATCGGAAATTCACGTAATTACATCTGATAACATATAATATTTTTTGTCAGCATACACAACTAGTTATGAATGTTTAATTTCATTAGTATTTTAGTTTTAATAGTTTTATTAATTGTTGGTTTTGATAAGTGTGATTGGCTTAGACTATCTAATTAATTAAACAAATAAAAAATAATTGGTATTCTGGTTTCGATCATTGACTGATTGATTGATTGACTGTTTCTGTATTATTTAACAATAATTTATAGTACGGCCCATTTGACAGTTATTAATTTTATTATTTAAAATTATTTTTGAAGATAGAAAAAAAAAAGACAACGTTTGCCGCCATAACTCTTCAAAGTTGTTACAATCTTTACTTTCTACTTCCATTTATTAAAAGGGGACCTGCCTCAAACGGCGCTACTCACTGCACATTAGGGCCCGGGCGCCGGAGGCCGCATTAACGCTGCCATTCCAACTTCCTCAGGGACGGCCCGCCTGCCTCTGTACTTAACAGATTAATTTGTCATGAATGAAATTCAAATTGGCCAATTGCCTAATTAAATTTTCACATACAAAAATTAACAGGTGTTCATGTTTGGTGGCTGAATCGCAAATATGTGTTTATGTCATTAAAAAAAACAAATTGAGTTATAGCCTTATAAAAACTACGCTTCAGAGGTCGGGAGGCAAAGCTCTGTAAATAACAGACGGCCTATTTGACCGTTATTAATTTTATTATTTAAAATTATTTTTTAATTTAATTGTTTAATTTGTCATTAATGAAATTAAAATTGGGCAATTGCCTGATTAAATCTTCTTAAACAAAAATGAACACCTCGGTTACCGAGTGGCAAAGAGCTATACTTAACAAAGAGTATGTATACCTATTTTTAAGTTAAACTGTTTTGTCCCACTGCTGGGCCATGTCTCCCCCAAATCTTTTCATTCGTCCTCTTTGGCGGTCTCCCACCAGTCTCTTAATACTTAACATATAAAATACGGACTACCCCGCGTAGATCCGTAAAAATAGTTTCATTTCATTATGTAGCGTTCGCGTAAACCTTAGAATAATTACGAAATTAATTTAATTAAAATTGGGCTATTGCCTGATTCGATCTTGATATACAAAAATGAACACCTCCGTGCCGAATGGCAAACCGTTATAATTAGCAGGATTAATTTGTCATGATTGTATGAACTTCAAGTTGGGATTTTGCCTGATTAAATCTTCATATACAAAAATGAACGGCGGTGGCCGAGTAGCGAGGCGTGTGTCAAATGGAGGTTGAAGACTACCTTCATTTTAAAAACAAAAATGAGCTTTATTTCCAATTAATTAAAGACACTCCACTGGCCCGTTTCATAAAATCCACTTTTAGCCCAGCTTTGATTTTTATGTGTGATTTGTATGAAAAGGCTGATAAGGTTGTGTGCTGCTTATACAGATAAGAGATAAGCGGTCTCTTTATAATTTTATGTTCAATGTCAAAATATTCGTTATTTACTTTGTAATTGACACAGCTTCTCAATGGTCCAATCAAATAGTCGCAATTGTCTTTAAAAGACCTTGGCATACATAAATATATACATTCTGTCTTTGTATTATATGAGGCGTAATTAGAAGTTTAACGTTTCATGGATCCCGAAATAATTAAAAAAAAATTTGAATAATTTTTTGAAGATTGCGTTACCTTCACGTCTAAATACATGAGTAAAATGTTATATTAAGCGATGTAAATAAGTGTGAAATAAAATTACAGATATTGTCAATAAAACAACATCTAATATTTAAGTCTTAACTAAAATAATTATAATACTAAAACTTGCAATCCCAGGTCAAATAGAAATTATTTTAGGGACAAGATATCACTATTATTTATTAATCATTAATTATATTTTTTTATCTTGAATTCCTTACGATATTGTTTAGCTTATATTAAGGCTAAGGTTATTCATCATTGTAAATTGTAATCAATTCGATTTGTAAGAGTATAGTGATTTGTCATTTGTATCGAAGTTGCTTCATGGCATAATTTTAATAATAAAGAAAAACATATATGTCCAAAGTGACCAATTAGATAAAATTAAGTACAATGTTAATTTTATAAGTTTGAATTTTAATTTTCTGTCCTATCCAACCCCTAAGAGTTCAAGTAATTGAAAAATTACAAATTTATTGCTCCAGAAAATAAGGCATAGATCCAAAAAAAAAAGAAGAAAATGTTCAATGAAAATTGATAGGCCTAAACCATACAATAAAATAGTTCAGAAGTGTACAAGCAAAGTGTTCGAATAATTTTAAGTATTTACTCCATTTTTATAGGCTCCTATTGGCTTAAACCGGCGTTTAAAGCGTCAGCAAATAATATGTTAATGGCTTGAAAACTAATTCGGCAAATTTCTGTGTTTATTTTTCTTACTTTTGAACGATTTCCACACCGCGCGGGGCGGTACAACGTAAACAAAACACAAAGGAAATTGTTTTTCGTCGGACAAAAAAGAAAGTAAAACGCTTGAAAGTTGGGAGTTAATTTATTTCGAAGTTGTTTGCCAGTAATTTGTTGTGGCTGCGTCCTCGGGGAAGACCGCCGGCGCACTGTTGTTACACAAAACTTTTTCGTGTTTCGAAATTTGACTCTCGGCTACTTGTGAAGTCTTGTTCGCGGCTGCTTTTTGGGAGCAGTGGACTCATTAGCGCAACACGACGCGTACTCAGCAGTGGCTGAGCGTTTCCGTAGGTGCTATACTTTGACTCCGCTCCACGTTTCGGATCTTTGTCACATAACACGGCCTTTGTAGTTCTTAGTGACTAAGAGAAGATGACACGGCTATTTGGTAGTGTATTTTTGGTAGCAATGGACTCATTCATACTAGACATTGCGCTAAATACGAGTAGCATCTGAAGCTTAAGTGGATATGGCGCAACACGACCCGCGTACAGTGAGCGTTTTCTTAGGTGCTACCGCTCTCTACTGTGCTTTACACTTTTCGCATCTTTGCTACATAACACGGCCTTTGTATTTCTATGTGACTAAGAGTAGATGACACTGCTATTTGATAGTTCATTTTTTTTGTCAAACAGTAGATGAGCGGTTTTATAGGTGCTGTAATTTTAAACGCTCTTTTTTGCTCTACACGATTCGGGTCTTTGTAAATGTGACACACAGCTTTTGTGGTTCTTAGTGATTAAGAGAAGATGACACGGCGAGTCAATCTTTGGTAGCAATGGACATATTATTGCTACAAAAGCATCTAAAACACAAATGGATATCGTGATCTGAATCCTTACTTGTCTCGGACAATTGCTTTTATGCAAAAGTCGGGTAACATGCAATTGAGGTAACCTGATGGAAATCAAAGCAAAGCAATCAGCACCTTCCATGGAGAAACCGCAACACTAGAGAAATCATATTTGTTTTAATAGCTTATCATTGACAGAAAACAAGACTTCATTTGGGAAATAGGTAGTATATATGATAAGCACCTACCATTTATATTATGTATAGAAAACGCAGTTTGTTTCGTAATGTGTATTGATGCTATGTAGCATGAAAAACATAAATGACAACTGACACATATTATTATTGTGCTACCTTTACTTCATTCGCCTTTTTATCAAGAAAGCAAATAAGTACTTACAATCATGTCAATAATAATTCTAGCAATATCTGTGCTATATATGAAAATTTAAATCCACGATAATGTAGGCATTCGTTTTACAACAGTGTCGTAGCCACTATCGCCTTACCAAAAGTGACAAACATAAGCGTCTCTAAAAGGTATTAGTTGTGTGTTTTTAGCCCCTCGGTCGGATCTTTTCCTAACACCCTACAGTTACATACACAAAGTATTTTTTCTAAAAAGTCGAGTGCAAGAGAGGAGCCACCATAAAAGTCTTCATGATAAGTTTTTTGAACTCTTTTAGAGTCAGTGAAAAAATGTAGTTCTTTGTTTATTTTGTAAAAAGCAATAGCGCAATCAATATATTTTTAATTATTACAGTTAATATAATTATAGTTTTATTTTTCTACGAAAACAGCACTGAATTTCGAAGACGAACGACGTAGTGTTTACAGAAATCACACGAGGGAACCGCTGCAAGCAACCATCCTAGACACGCGAGGCGTGTAGGCGCTTAGTGTAGCAGGTGTATAGTGATCAAAACCTTATTAAAACCTCTTTGTTAGCATTGCCATCGAAACTCTCGCGAATGACTCTGCTACAACAACTTAGATGCAAATACAACTATTAAAGCAGGATTGTACGTTATTATTGTGTGTTAGGTACTTAGATGCAGATTTTTATTAAGTAGGTTTAAATTTGAATAATGTCGCATCTTATGAAAAGGGATCCCCATATAGAATGACATTACATCGAACCCGCCATATCGATAGCTTATGAAATCTATTATTCATGTTTAAGCTTATCAAGTGGAAACGTTAATAAACCAAACCTATCATAAAGTAACCAAGTAGCATTGGTTTAAAAATAATAAAAAAAACAGAAGAACAGTGAGTAATATAAAACGGCGGGAACCCAGGAAAAGGTCGAAATGCATTGGCCGTGGTCTGACTTGACCATTTTGTGTTACACCCCGACAAATATTACTATTTGCGCTCTAAAATAACCGCAAGATAGCTCAATTACCGCTGTATAACAAAAACAATATTTTTTAACACTAATCGCTTTTAACAAAAGATTATTCGTCCAACTATGATTAACAATGGGCATAAAAAGCTATTTTAAGTTTACTAACTATTAAAAGATAAATAACATACAAGTAACATAAGATAAAAATAAATGAAACTGAAATTATTGGTCCAAACCATAGTAGACTATTTGTAGACTATTGTCGGCAAAGCAATCACAGTTAAAAATGTACCTACACCTACCTATATAGGTACTTCCCAACTCTGCCAACAGTCATCTTAATGTATTTCTCCCAAGACAGGTGCTATCAATCCAAACATGAAATATGGCTGTGATTTGCATACAATCACAGTTTACGCAAACACTGGCATAATGTTTATGAGCGGACACAGTGAATATGGTGGAGGGTTAGTAAAGATCTATTTGGTGCAAAAGCAATGAATTTGGATGCTGTCCAGGTTTGGAAGCGAGCTCGTTTGAGTGACATCAGTTAGAGTGCTCAGAATAAAAGTTTTCTATTATTAGACATTAAGTGCATAAAAGAATAATAAATAGGTTCCGTTTGCAAATGTTACTCTTTCTTCATTAAGTTAGATAGACAGATTCTTGTGACCACAGACCCGGTGAAGGTTCGAAATGTCAGGATAAAATAATATGTAAAATTTAATGTAAATTCATGAAAAGTGTTTTATATCAATAAGTTACATAGGTTGTAGACTATTTTAATTTAGCTAAATGGTTTAAAATGAAAGATAACCTAGACAGGTAAAAGAAAAATAAAACAAAACGTTTCTTTTACTCCAAAACTACGTCATGATTTCGCAAAGCCTACAATGGAAACCTTTGGGAAGAAGCCGCAAAACTCTTGGTAAGGGCTTTTTTCCTTATAGGTGTCACAATACAAAATACAAGTTTGTTACTAAAATAACATCTTGTCGTGCACGAAAATAGCCTGCTATCAATACACTTTTGTCAATTACATAATCTTCTACGTTCTTCTTGACAACCTTTTTCCTTAAAACTTCTTACGTAATTGGTGGCGTGACAATAATTAGGCACGAAGATCTATTGCCGTAGCTTTTCAGAATAATTAGTAGGAGCATGTAATTGTTGCATCTCCCGTCGCGAGGGGGCTAAACTCGAGGCATGTTTCATGTTGTGGGTTCTAGTAGTTCTAGTTCTAGTTCTAGTCGACCACGCATGTAAGGAAGCATCACCACCCTTATGTTCCTTACACTTTGTAATAAGGTTGATATTAGCGGGGCACGACCATAAAGCTTTGAGCTCCGAAGTTAGTTTGCAACACAACTATGTCGAAACGGTTATTCTGATGAATGCACGTACTGAGCGGTGGAGTTTATCTCAATCTCGCCAAGCCAAAGTTTGGAAGATCTTTAAATTGAACCTACAAACTGGTGTGCGCTGACCTAAATGCAGGCATTCATTTCAGTTGTTTCAATTAGACTGTTTCCATCAGCCAGGAGTGCTTTGTTGTGTGCAGAGGGATTTCCTTAGGTCAAAGACATTATTACATACTCGTACCCACTGTTTCCAAGTCTTTCCACTAGTTTTTAGGTTCCTTCACATAATGATTTTGCAGGTGGTAGAGATCTCGCTCAGAAGTCGTCTGAATGGCTACTACTACCAACCATTACCAATTTATGTTCTTTTATTTCATAATTGTTCTGTTCTCATTTTGTTTTCGTACTTATATCTTTTTTGTAAAGTTAAAAAAAAAATTATTTTTTTATTTTTTTCATATTTATTGTTTGTTTTATTGTCGGAAACGAGCGCTATACTTCACCCATGGTGTTCCAAGAGTACTTTTTTATTATTTCCTAACTTCTCTGACCAGTGGGCCTAGACAAGTAGCATAACGCTAGTAAAATAGAAATAGTTTAGAATGAAAAACGTATGGAAAAGAGATAAAGCCAATCAAACATCATTTATTACGTATCGTTGGTTTGTCAATTCAATATGATAATCATTCTATTCCATTTCTATTCTATTAGCGTTATGCCAATTGTCGGTATCGGTAAGTGGTGAGAAAACCTTAAGTGGAAGCATACTACACCCAGAATCCTCCACTACTGAGTAACGAACTATCCTACCTTTTAACAGTTTTATTTAAACACATAAATATTGCAATATAGAATGGATTTATTTCCGTATATTTACATATGTATAAATAAACCAATTCTAGATAAGCTTACCGTAATTGCTTTTTTATATTCGAATCGGATTTCTGCGACCTATTAAATCATCATGTAGATATGTTGAACGTGAAATCGCATCGGTTTATCAACACTGCTATATTTTTAAGCCTTTTATCCGCATGAACGTAACGGAGGTAATGAAATGAGCAATGTTCGATGCACACTATGTATATTATGTTCCGGTATTCGAGAACGTTCGGTTTGTGTATATAAAACGAGTACGAATATCATACATCTTGTGGTACATTTTAACATCTTCATCCTACAAGTATGTTGTAGGTATTATTGTTAAGTTAAGGTTAAGTAAGAAATTAGCCTATTCTGTCCCACTGCTGTGCAAACGCCATCATCATTGAAATCATGTCATTGCTACAATGAATGGATATTAGCTTGATTGATGCAAGCTGGGGCCTATGCATCAAAATCACAAACACACTTAACCCGACCTAGGAATTAAACCCAGATTCTCTAGATACGGTTTTTTTTTGTGTATTGTTTTACGGCTCCGGGTGAAATCCATCAAGCCTATTCGTTCGTTCTAGACACTTCTTGTCTTTTCTTATTTTCATTAGTATTCTTCCTTTCATGTATGATGATGATGAATGAGAAGTGAGAAATGATAGACCACCCAACCCCTCGAATATCTCAATTGCTGACTTCTTGAGAGAATTTGAAAAGTGACGTTGAACTGTTTTGTTTCATTTGCCAACACTTAACGGTTAAAAATCCACCATTATTTCACATTATATTCGACATAACACAAATTTAAAAAAAACCGACTTCAAAAAACAGGAAACTTAAAAAGTAAAAACAGCTCTAAAAGCAATAAATACATATTATTATTAGAAAAACAAAACGAAGCGGCTAGGATAATGTTCAAATTATAATTGTAATAAAATGTAGTGGAAAGATGTGATTTAATTATTTCTACCTAAAATTATTTTCATATAACTTAAATTTTGTCACATTTTCTTGGAAACTTATAAAAACTCACGCTAGGTTGTGGCAGAATATCAGCTACAGCTGTCGATTCAGCTATTTGTTGCTGAGCCACATTACCTTTTTGTTCTATATTGTTAGTTTTAAGTTAGTCGTAAAACTTGTAATTATGAACAAATAAATACTTTTTATTATTTATTATTTTTTATTTAAATAATATTGAATACATATTATTAATTACCTAGATACGCATGTCAGATTTAAAAAATTCGGCTGGGGGACAACTTTGTTTCATTTAAACTTTTATAGTCGTTCCATTATCTCCACTTTTTTATTGTAAAAGCCCCACCCGACTTCAGTAGACATTTTTTAAAACTGACATGCGTTTAAGTTTCCTGTTTTTGAAAGTCGGTTTTTTTTGTAAAAAAATATTTTATTTTACGATTTTTAGTGATGGGTAGACGTAGACCTAACAAAGACGCTTCTCGGATAAGGAAACGATGGCCTAATAGGTAGTGGTATTCCTATGTAAAACTTCAATCTTAATTACACATTCAATCTGAACTAAACATTTTGGCATATTGAACCGTATGAAGTAAGCCCAACAAAAGGTAACTGCTGTAAATTGTTGAGGAATTCCCTCGACTGTCTATGGTCTCCATCATCAGACCTGTAATGGCACTTATAACCCATATGGGTGCAAAGTTCTTATCAATAGAAATGAATTAAGACCAAACACAAGGTAGCTTCTGTAAAACGTTGAGGAGTTCCCTTGACTGTCCTTCGTCTTCATCACCAGACCCCTAATGGCAGTCACCACCCATCTAGGTGTAAAGTTCTCATCAATACAAATTAATCAAGCCCAAACCAAAAACCATGTAATTGCTGTAAATCGTTGAGGAGTTCCCTCGACTGTCTTTCGGCTCCATCATCAAATCGACTCCAGACCTTCATTAAGTAGTAGTGCTTTAAAATACTTAATGAAAACATTAACAAACGCACTAGTCGCCCCTACAATTTTCGAAAATTCCCCTCGATTTCTCTGGGATGCCATCATCAGATCCTGGTTTACTTATCATGGTAATGGAAATATCTCCTTTCTAACAAAAAAAGTATCATCAAAATCGGTTCATAAACGACGAAGTTATCCACGAACACACATAAAAAATATATATTTAGAATCGAATTGAGTAACCTCCTCCTTTTTTGAAGTCGGTAAAAAAATAAAACAAACAACAAACAAAAAACAAACCGCAAACATGACTCTTCACTTTTCCGCCAAGATTTCTTCTGGATACGGACCGAGAGCTTTGACATTCGGCAACAGAGGCGTTTTAAGTGACCAAATTAAAATGTTGCTAGTTTCACCTTGCTTTAAAGGGCATTTTATGTCGTATGTATAAATTGTATACGTGGGTGTAGCTAAACCTTTGTCATTGGGCCCTTATCATCTCCCGACTTGCTCCCCTGGGCAAGTGTCCTAAAAATTTAAAAATATAACAACTTTCTGCTCGACATAAAAATTTTACTTGAAACATATTGTATTGGATTTGTTGTTTCGCCCATTATATAATTATATAGGTTATTGTCGTAAGATTGCAGTTGTTTAAACTGACCAATCCACATAATAAATAAAATAAATAAAAATGATTTATTCTCCATAAGTATGTTAGTAACAATGAAACTTAAAAACACTATGTAAGTATTAACAAAAGAATGAAAGAAATTGTGTTTATGTTGACGACTTCACTATTTGGATATTGTTGATGTGGCATAGTCGGATGTACAGGCTGATGTGCAAAGCTTTCTAAATATAATGTACTCAAATAACGCTGTATAAACTTAAACATGGTTTTATTAATGTTTGAGTTTGTGCCAAAATCTTGGATAGTCTCTTTTACAATGTGTACCGAGTGGCTCTCCTAATGAATACTCGAGGGCGCCAGATATTCTTGAGACGAGTGAATTTTCGTCGCGTTATACCAAAAAGATATTTAAAAAGAGATTAAAATTAATATTCGCTTGAATTTTGACAATTCGTTTTAAAATAAAATTTGAATAAATTAATAATATTTTTTATATATTGACAAAAATATTTTATTGCAATTTTATATTGGTGTGGAAAAAGTGTGGGGAGGCCTTTGCCCAGGAGTGGGACAGCTATGGCTGATATAATAATATACTAATCATAATAATATATTGGCAGGCTATTTACAAATGGCTAAATAAGCACATAATTAGATAATAATAATATCATCCTGTAACAAACCTTAAAAAATAAAAGAATAGGATATATTGAAATGAAACAACTTTTATGGATCTACTCGCGTTTATATTACACATTACTAATTTAATGTTTATCCTGACGTTTCGAACCCTTTGCAGGGTCCGGGTCAAGGATATATTGATAAAAACTTAACCAAAGTTATGAATTCATTACGTGATTTGTTTTATTAATTTGAATTTCACCAAGATATTTCCCTTTTACTGTATAGGAAAATTTACTATACTTTCTAATCGATAATGTATCCAAAAATATGTTTTTATATATTTTTAACTTTAGCTTTTATCTAGTGTTGTTTTTTTTTTCATTATTATGAATTAAAGGCAAAGGCACATAATATGAAATTTGTAAAAATTAAGTAAAATCTTACTTAAATTTATAGTCAGTTGTGTAGCTATGCTATCTGTTTCACATTAATAACGATTCTTCTTCACAATTTCAATATACACTAATAAAAAAGGTGTTGTAGCTGCTGTTCTGATTTTCAATTGTCTCTTTTGAGGAGCAAATTGATATTACGTAACATAGAAAAAGAAATCACGCCGCGATTTTCTCGAACCCGACGTTTAGCTTGTCACCTTCGATGCGCGCGATACGGGAACGAGATCGAATTATGAGTTAAATCGAGTCGACGTCACCCCCTCACGGTGATCTCAGCCGGTAAATAAGGAATATAAATTCACCTTAAAATAAATTCGGGAACACATCGGGCAAGAAAATTTGAAATATCGTTTACCTACGCTATTATTCACGTTATATATGTTAAGTAAATAAAATTATCATTTTGACAAAGATAATTAATTAAGGTCAATTTATCAGGATATCTGTTATAGCACTATGAAAGTGGGAAATGTTACAGGTCCGGTGGACAACACTTCTGCGCCGCAATTTATGAACGCAGTAAAGAACATGTGAACAGTTTCGAGAAAATAGATCGTAATGTCAGCACCTCAAATATCACAATCACAAACACAGTAAGTTGTACTTACTGCGTTCACAAATTGTGCGGCAGACTTGATCATGGAATGACAGAATGGAATGCGAAACCTTGCCAATCAACTCCTGGCTGTTATTTAAAAGTTGCGTATATACAGGGTGTTGGAATTACCTGTATAATCTCGAATATGGCAGATAGTACACTATTTGCCATATTCGGGACAAAGAACCCCGGACAATAATGAACATACCAGAAAAGCACCAAAACAGATATTGCGGTTGTTTGTTACTAACACAAATTGAAAAGTGACAACCCTATGTAGGTACAGCTGAAACATTGTTCTCGGTCGCCAACCTCGTGGCCTAACAAAAACAGAAGTCCAAACATGTAAGGGATGAACAAAAACAATGTAATGCAATAAATTTGAGTTTTCGTATGCAAAAGTAAATCTATCCTCTCCATTCCTAGGTTGCCTGGAATATATCGCTTTTAGTGATAAGGCGCCCATTGTACGACTGCAATTTTTTTAATTTTTGAAGTGAAAACTTCTTTAGCGGTATTGTACACTTTTTTTTAATGGGTAAAAAATGTTAAATTCGCGTCAGGACACGTGACCGTCAGGACACGTGGCCTGATCGAAAATTCGTAAGACGGATGACAGCCTGCGCGGCGTAGGAGAGGAAGTATCCCCCTCTCTTTCAACGGCGCGGCGAAAATGTATGCCTGCTGTTTCGTTTAGGCGGCGCAGGGTGCTTGCGCGAATGTTCGAGTGTTTTTTAATGTAGTATAAATTGTCATGTTTGTGTACGATAGCGTAATAAATAAATATTGTATTCTACCACATAAATGATAGTACTTTTATACTGATAATTGAAGCAATTCGTGCAAAATTATTCCCTAACCATTCCAAAATATCATAAATGCACAACGTTAATATTCAAGTTTTCACTTCTGCCGGCACTCCCGTCGTTTTTTTTTTACTGGTTTTTTGTGTGTACATCAAAGTATTTTATTCTATTACGTAACGCAAAAATGATGTTGCATGCTATCACGATGTTCTTTATACTTGGCATGGGTATGTTTCGGGATAATGCGCATACGTACCATTGCGGTATTATAATTACTCACTGAGTTGCCTACCTAAGGTTGCTTCCGAAGGTTGTCTGGCACTTCTCGTATTTATAACAAGACAGTTGGTTGTAGGTGCCAGCCCAAATATAAACTTACTAGTTGATGAGGGTTGCTCAAGCCCATTTTAAAATAAACCACAATTATTGTGTGAAAGTTTTTAATACGTTTCTGGTAAATCTTTGATATTTTTGGACCGTGATTAGGTTTAGATGGCCATTCACTACTTTCTAGTTTCAAAAATGACGGACCAGACCACCGTAAAGTACAATTTTTTTATAGAATCTGCTCGTATTCCGCGGGACACAAGAACTATTAAAAAGAGAAGCTATTTTATTTTCGCTTTGAATAAATAATCGTTAGTTTTATATTCGTTATGTAAGTGCGTATTTGTATTTTTGTATTATCGATTTTATTACCGTCCTCTTTTTAATTAAGAGTGCATGTATGCGAAATATTGATATATTAAAAGGTTCTCTAATGTGAAAGAAATTATTTTTGACAAAATATCACTTATTATTATTTTGTTCGTACTAACAAAAATATTTATATATAAGATATTTCCACAACAACGTTTCACAAATTGTTTTTATACAAATCATTACTTTTACTAATACTTAATATATGTATTTATGAATAGTTGATTATCTTGTTAGTATTTGTGAAAAGATTTTTGTCAAACGGCTTGCACCCAGATCATAATTATTATTAGTCCATACCCAGATTAAAGACTATATAAAAATGCGTCCAAGATAGAATTACGTGAATAAAAACTCTTCACCTTACTTTATTCTATTTAAAAAAGGTCTACCTACCATAGTACTTACAGAAAATAGTTCTAAAGGCGACGGGATAGAAGCCATTAGCATCGAAACTCGAGAAAATGTAATCTGCAACCGTTGCGCTCTGCTGTGAATTGTCATCGATTTAAAAAGCAAATCAGAGCCAAGCTGCCAGCCATTGTTTCCCTAAATATATAATAAGGCATGTTTATTAGCAAGAACCAAGGGTTGGTGCCAGCAGTGGCTAGAAGTTCATAAGGTAATATACACAGCGCATAGTCGATTCTTGAGCCTGATTTCCCAAGTGGATTTTGGAAAGCCACTATTCCTACTGAGGACGGTTAGGGAAACAACGTTTTTATGCATGCGTAATAAATATTACATTCTTATGTTAGAGAGAAGCTATTTACAAGACATTTCATTCATACATTTGTGATATTGCGATGTTATGTAGATCAGAATACACGTCTGTTTTGTATTTTTATTTTAATATTATTATTTTTGAGTGACATTTACCACTAAAGTTAGTTAGGTGACTTGCATGATCGGAACATGTAAATTTTGAAATAAATAATATACTATATTTTTTGGGCGATAATTTAAAATTAAATTAATGTCTATTAATAATAATAAAAATCTAATTGTCTGTCTTTAAAAAAAACAAAATTTAAAATCATTTATTCAGTTTAGGTTATATCACCGACTTCAGACTCTGAAGGTCCCTGGTTTGATTCCCAGAGTGGTGTAGGTATTGTACTCGATTTGGTGGAAGAGCTTGTTTTAAATCCGCCTAGATTGCTAACATCAACGTATCTAAGCGTTTCTTTATAACAACATTTTTTGTAGCATTGTCGTGTTTCAGCAGTTAGAGATAAGATTTATTTATTTATTTATTTATTTATGGACATCCAACAAAGCACACACCCGGACATTCATTACATTTAAAACCCTATAACTATTACACAGGCGCTGCTTTAATTAAAGGCTGCCACGGCATGCTTAATTTCAAACTAGTATACAAAAGTAACTTAAAACTAAAGATAACAGAGCAAAATTATTCCGCATAGCTTATTGTAAGTGTTATCCAATATATTTTTTTTTACTTATTTATGAACTAGACGTGCATTAACATTGATCTGTGAAAAAAGTATACAAAAAAGACATTGACATTGAGATTGTACATTTAAAAATAACATCAAATACAGGAACATTACATTCCATATAACAGTGTATCCCAAAAAGATTTATAGCTGCGCTCGCGAGTATTACGAATGTCCTATTTTTAATCGTTTATTTTTAAGAGTTCACCAGAAAGAAATTCATTTTTTAGAAACAAACAAACGATATATTTCGCGCCCCGGGCACCGCCATTGATAAATACGTCCAATAAAGAGAAACAAAATGTCCACCGAAGAAATTATTATGGTTTCCGTAACTCACCTCTGCTTTATTTTCCAGCATTATTTGCGATTTGAGTCGTTTAAATGTCTGACAATAAATTATAAAGCTGTTTTTTTACTCGTGTTTTCCATTTGTCTTTGGCAGGAAAATAGACAGAATAAAATTGTGTAACAATCTTGGTTGCCTGGAAGATACCGTTTAATGAAAAGGCCGCCTTTTTATGTTTTCATAAATTGTTTTTACTAGGTATATGCATAGTATTTGCTTGGCGTGTTAAAAATAATAACAATTGTTATAAAATGTTTATATAATTTTTAACGCAAATTTTGTTGCGAACAAATTACAAAAACACAAATGTTGAAAAAATTTCCACGAGCAGGATTTGAACCCGCACCCTTCTGACATACCGGGTCAGGTGTTCTCCCAATTGAGCTATCGTGGTTCTAACCAGCCCGCCGAAATTATTTAACACTATTACCTTTTACTTTGAAAGCCAAAGGCGCCCATTCAATGTCAACAACTACCGTCATTAGTAAAACAAATTACAAAAACACAAATGTTGAAATTTTTTCGACATTTGTGTTTTTGTAATTTGTTCGCAACAAAATTTGCGTTAAAAATTATATAAACATTTTGTAAATAGATGATCTTTAGTATTTGTAAAAATATTATGATCAGATGTTAATGACGGTAGTTGGTGACATTGAATGGGCGCCTTTGGCTTTCAAAATAAAAGGTAAACAGTGTTGAATAATTTCGGCGGGCTGGTTAGAACCACGATAGATCACCTGACCCGGTATGTCAGAAGGGTGCGGGTTCAAATCCTGCTCGTGGAAATTTTTTCAACATTTGTGTTTTTTTGAACAGTTGTTATTTAATGTTTGTTCTATCATCGCCGCGTTCGGTAAGACTGCCAAATAAGAAGATACGCATGTCTCTCACAAAGCACACCCTCAAACAAAAGTAGGAAAACATATATTTCACAGCTAATACTTTGGTGATTAAATAATAATAAATAAATAATCAATAATAAATAAACTTTCCTACACTCACACCAATTATCTAGCCCAAGAGAAGCTTCGTTATGAAACTCGATAAATGGTTACTAGATAACGGATAAACATACTAAAAATACTTAAATACATACTTATTATACATAGAAAACACCCAGACCCGAGACAATTTAGAAAAACAATAATTTCTAAATTGACCCGACCGGGATCGAACCCGGGACCTCAGAGATGGCGACACCATGAAAACCGGTGTACAGACCACTCGACCAAGGTGGTCGATTGGCTGCGAATATTTTTCAATTTCGTACATACTTGCGCAGTACGGTCAAATCCGAACCGAGGTCTTACCCAAGAGGCTTCCTTTTGGTTTCTCTCTCTCGTCATCCAATTCTAACTCTTCAGAGAATCTTGTATACGCTTGCGTTACGCCAGCTCCTAGAAAACCTCCGGGGACCATTCGGTCACGCGGCTCCAGGAACCATAGCTTTTCGGCCACCTATAAATCCTTTCCTACTACTGGTACGGGTACTGAAAGAAGATGCGATCAATAGCATATTCTTATGTTATTGAAGTCGCGGTCTCGCAGTATCTGACTGAAAGTCACCTACTAAAATATATCGGTAGGAACACTAATGTGTGTAAATTATAAGAAAACTACTTTACTTAGCACATACTCGTACAAACAAACAATGACTAAAACACAAATGTTGAAAAAATTTCCACGAGCAGGGTTTGAACCTGCACCCTTCTGACATACCGGGTCAGGTGCTCTTCCAATTGAGCTATCGTGGTTCCAACCAGCCCGCCGAAATTATTCAACACTATTTACTTTTTACTTTGAAAGCCAAAGGCGCCCATTCAATGTTAACAACTACCGTCATTAACATCCGATCATAATATTTTTACAAATACTAAAGATCAGATAAGAAGTAGGCAAGCTATTTATAAATGTTTATATAATTTTTAACGCAAATAATTTTAATTTTATTTTTACGCAGTAATTTGTTCGCAACAAAATTTGCGTTAAAAATTATATAAACATAAACAATGACTAACTAATGCAATCTACAGTAAAATTATTGTAAAGAGGTAAAAAATTGTTTGTACGTATCTCTGAACTGATTCTGAAAATTATTTTACTAATAAAAATATATGTACTGTATCCCTGAGTAATATAGGCATACTTATAAAATGTTTTTGTTTTATTTATATAATTTTTAACGCAAATTTTGTTGCGAAAACAAACAAACGTGGAAATTTTTTCAACATTTGTGTTATAAAAACACATTTGTTCGCAACAAAATTTGCGTTAAAAATTATATAAATAAAACAAAAACATTTTATAAATAGCTTGCCTACTTCTTGACTGATCTTTAGTATTTGTAAAAATATTATGATCGGATGTTAATGACGGTAGTTGTTGACATTGAATGGGCGCCTTTGGCTTTCAAAGTAAAAAAGATTTACTTTTTTACTTTGAAAGCCAAAGGCAAATGTTGAATAATTTCGGCGGGCTGGTTAGAACCACGATCGCTCAATTGGGAGAGCACCTGACCCGGTATGTTAGAAGGGTGCAGGTTCAAATCCTGCTCGTGGAAATTTTTTCAACATTTGTGTATTTGTAACTTTTTATCCTTGTCAAAATATACAATGTACTTTTGTGACATAACAAATAAACCACTTTTGCGAAAAGAGGAATGAAAACAAATAAATCGATTGAGCTTGACATTATTATCGAATCGGTGTAAACGACTGCTTTCTTACGACAAAACCGGGTCCAATGGCTCAACGTTAGTACATTCTGAAGCATGTTTGATTCGGCACTTAGTAATGGATGAAAACAACTGAAGTCAAGGGTTAGTCCTAAGTCATTATATATGTAAATAGTTTTGGTCGAGCCATTAGACGCATGAATAATGTAACACATAATTTTGTTTACTGCCTTGTGTTTAAGGTCTATTTTCGAAAATTTTTAATTGATTTCGCATAAAATTGTAACCTACTCAATGATGCATTGAGCCCACTTTCAGCCTATCTATTTGGTACCAATGTGTCTGATACACACGCTTGCACATCAGGCTACTACAAACTGTGAAATTTCCTCAATAGACTTTGAACTTTATTATAATGAAATATGGTTGAACATTGATTGATGAAATTTTACAGTATTGGATAAGTTGAAGTGCAGGCGTTTTTTGTACCTCATACAATTTTTTCCATCTGTTAGATGGAAAAAATTGCCTTCCTGCATAGTATTATCCAAATTTTCTTCCACATTGTGCGGTCTGAGGCCTTTCTTGACTTGAATTAATATTTCAATGATAGTTTTGTTTGATTTTCTTATGATTTTATTAACCTTCCTAATTATTGTGCTTCTGTTCAATTTAATTTAATTTAAATTTAATTTGTTTGCATATACGTTACACGTCCACGCTAAAATGTAATGCTATGCCCAAATGGGTAACATGATGTACTGTATTATTGATGACACTACCTTGTCCAACATTCATGAATTGCAATAAACACTTTGACTTTGACTTTCTTATCCAGGTCTTGCTAAGAAAAAAAGACTTTTTAAAATGTGCTGTGTTTATTATAATTTTGTTATTATTATCAAATATCAAACACTTTATTGAAAACTCATTATAGAATTATAAAATACTTAAAACTAATTTTATTTTTTATTTAATTTAAAGCAACAATTCCATTGCCAAAAAATAGTGTATGTACTAGGTTGACAATAATAACATTATGATTATCCCCCGGCCGTTGACAGTAATCTTTAACAATACATTCATAAGTATTGAGTATACCAGCCATTTTAGTTAAATAGTTATTTAATTTGCTTTGAATCTAAAGAGTACTACTGCTGTGTATATCGAATCCTGTCTAAACAGTGATCTACACAACTATAAAGAGAGGCAGCATGGTATTATTCCAGACCGCTATCCTAATTAAAATTTCGTCCATGTTTAGCGAGATGTAAAACGCAGTTATTCATGAATAATGTGACAGCGGGCGTTGAGCCCGTGATCCTTGGCTTCTACCTCGTAAATATTCAGGGTTGGGCGCGGCGCGATACATCACAGTCGGCTCGCATCGTGCGCCACTCTCCAGATATCGTCGGGGATACTTCAAAACAGCGTAAGTAGCATTTTGTCAATATCGTGCCAGTGTCAAACAGTCGTCAATTATATGAGGAACGCAGTAAAAAAACGGAATATTCATTTATTTACTCGGTGGTTATTACGTACCTATTAAAACATAGCAATTTTTTTGGATTCTGCATATAATGTAACAGTTAGTTTTTATTTTAAAGTACGTCAATCATAGAATACTCGCAGAATATAATCAAATACTTTATTGTACACATAACAATACAAAATAGAGACACGTTAAACTAAAATAAACAGTAGTCGTGCAAAGGGCGGCGTTATCATTAGTATAGCGATATCTTGTATAGCATAAAGGTACTTACGCTGATATGCTATATACATCTTTAAGAAGGGCAACGCCGTCATCACCAATGCTACTTACACGGTTCTGAACTATCCCCGACGATATGTTTAAGTTGTAGCCGCGCTGAGATCCGACACTCAAAACATGACTACCTAAATAGATGGTGTTCGCAAGCAAATAAATTATTAATGAATAATTAAGGAAGTTGCCAATGACGGCGTTTGCGGTGCGACCGCTAAAGCCTCTTAACGCTTAACGTGCTTCGTTTAGCGCGACGTACTTATATTATTAATTTTGTCTCCCCATTTGGGCATCGGGCGTCGCAAATATTGTTTAGGCGTCCTCTTGCAAAGTTCGACAGTTATGAAACACATTTTCAAACGAAACGCAAATGTTCATTTCACAAATCAACATTCCATTCCAAAGAAACAACTTCTAAAGATTATTATTGAATTGTATTGTATTTTGGTCATATTTTCTATTTGTAAAACATTCTTTTCGCTTTTTGAAAAGAGATGACATGTCGGTTTATTTTTTAAAATGGTAGCTTGTGTTATGAATGATTGTTTTGATGCTATTGCTAATGCAATAGGAAGTTTGTGAAATGAAACGTTGACAAAAATATTGCTTGTGGAAAGAAAATTTGCTAATAGATTGTGTAAAAAAATATTATAGAAACATTGTTTAATTTTAGCCAGCGATATTTACACGATTATGTTGATGCTATTTTTACAAAGAAAACGACAAAGCCACAAAAATATACTTAATACGTAAGTATAACTAAATGTGTACACTAAATGTGTGTTTTGTTTGCATTGAGTTTTAAACCGTAGCACACACAATGAGTTAGAGTAAATAATTTATAATGTATTTGGATATTAAACAACGATAAGCCAACTCCAAAATACTTCACAGAGCACTCTCTACAAACACAAATATGTAAGCTTTTTATATTACACGACTTGTCTAGTGACTATGAGACGTACTAAATGTGTAAATGACATTTTTACTTGAAGTGGAAAAAGGAATAGCTTTGTCAAAAATAAGTTATTATTTACGAATCCATTAGTACGAGTATACTCCTCACATTAATTCGTCAATAGAATCAGTGCTCCCGCATACCGAAGGATGGATTCATAAGCAATACTTTTCCATGAATTGTAAATCTTGTGCAACATTGTCACTATTACAAATGCAGTTAAATGGTTCACTATACTTTACTAGTTTACTAGTCCCAAGTTCCATTTGGTGCCACGTAAAGCGGTATAGTCCTTGGTGGTTTAAATTCTTCATAGCTAATAAATTATTGCTCTGTTACAAGTGTACTCTGTAAATGTCGCTTTTTGCATTAAGCCACTGTTGCACCGGACACGTGAATAACATAAAAATATACAACGTAAAAAATATTAGTAGCACCCAACACAGCTAATGGACTGTGAACCGTAAAAGCACCACTTCGTTAAAAGAAATATACGAAAGCCTTTTTTCCACAGGCACCACATAAAAATGAGCTCTTCATTTGGCCATTTGCATATACTGTGGTGCGGAGAGGCGATAACTCGGCGGATCCAATCAAATCAGTTAAATGTAGCTGTAAATTGGGCAGTTCCACTTGAACGGTGTTGAGTAATGGTCAGCGCTCCGGTATCGATGGCCGACGGGGGTGACGGCCCACGATCGCGTGATGATGTGCAAATTTATCAAAGGGCTGAAAATAAGCTGTTGGCTTATAGGGTCATATGTGCTGGAAAGATGACACTAAAGAATATTGAGAAAAACTTTATTGATGACGAGTTGAATATACACTCGATTGTTTTGTGTACTTAAATTATTTGTGAGAGAACATCTCAAAGCGAGATATTTTACGTTATCACAAATAGTATGTTTTACGCGGGCGAAGCCGAGAGCAGGTGGGTAAAAATGAGCTCTTTAAGCAGTATAACAGATGTGAAAACGATTCACGTATATACACGCATCTCGTTTCCACAACTGCAATAAAACAGCCTTAAGAACTCATAGTAGTTAAGTCTTCTTAAGCTATTTTAAGAATTGCAGAAAAAAATACAACAATTTAAATCAAAGAAAGCCCATAATCGTCTTACTGCCTGGACTCACGATTTTCAAAATAAACAAAAGTACATTGTGAGATCGGATTTCAATCACCCGTGCTGGCCCAATTAGAGGAATACAACCCCTACAATCCCACCACGGTTTTAAAGACACCATCTTTAAATCAACAACAACAGGCATCACCGTTATAAAGCACTTTCGAAGCAAAGTAAACACGTTAGGGCTAAATTAAGAACATGTGACGACACACTTAAACATCCACAAGTGACAAGTCAAATTCAATCAGATCAGTTAAATGTAGCCGTAAATGGGGCAGCTTCACTCGAGTGATATTGAGTAATGGTCAGCGTGCCGGTATCGATGGGCGGCATGACGGCCCCCGTCACTCGGTGACGTGCTAATTTGTCAAAACCCGATGCCATAAAGAAAAAGTTAGGATACACACACACACGCCCTTATCGCTCTATTTGAAAGCTTGCTTTAGTATCTCGTTTCTGACGACAGTTATAGCTATATGTTTGCGTGCATTTTTAATGACGCACACGTAGTGTAATATGTTTTACTTTGATGTATAACATCTTTCTGCTCGCTTACTATAGCAATTTGTGGGAGTGATTTCGTGAAATGGGACGGAAGTATGTGTTACAGAGTAACAGGAAGTCGGGGATGCGCGCAAGCGCGCGCCATTTTGTATATCCAGTAATCGATATTATGGACATGACATATTATTATTATATGTGACATATTGTGTCATTTGACTATCAAAGGTCATTTTGACATGTCTTCTAATGAGTATTTATTGCATTCTCTTTATGCTTTGCAAAAAAATATACGTCATTGTTAATTCTATATTATTATTATTATTCTATTTTCTATTGTAATATTTATTTCAAAAGGTGAGATGTCAAATGTTACACATCACTACTGTAAGGCTCGCTCGTTTTTTTTAATTATGTTTTATTAATATTATTTTGAGTAATGGTCAGCGGGCCAGTATCGATGTATCGATGGGCGGCATGACGGCCCGCGTCACTTGGTGACGTGCTTATTTGTCAAAACCGATGCCTTAACAAAGTTATTGTACACTCACCATGAAGATGTACAGCTTCATGACACTCACACGCTTTTGCCACAGTACAAGGAATTATTATTATGTAATAGCTTAAGGCAATATTGAAAGCAAAACGATTAAATGGTTAAAGGAACAGTTTTTCGCATAAGTGTTCTAAGACGTTTATATTCTCAAAATGTAACGTTTATTGTGTTTTAGAAGTAACTTAGAAGGTAATTAAAATTAAAAAAATATATATACAAAATGTCTAACTGGACATCTTGTGCCTTACGAAATAACAAATCCGATCCGATCCGAACCCTCCCTTCGGAGAATCTAGTAGGGCACGGGGATACGCACTAGTGCGTGATGCCGTTCCCTTTAGAAAACCTTCGAAGGTGATTTTTTCACACGGCTTGAGGAACCCTTTAAGTTTCTCGCCATCCTCAAAAAGGTCCGGTGAAGTTGAAAATGCCGTTTGAGGCGATCAGCAAACTATCTCCAAAAAAAATTAAAAAAATTACGAAGAAACAAAAAATAAGCTCCGAATTATTCCTTGTTTTGTTCCTCTCATGTAAACGTCATTTCAAATTAGAGTAAAAGAGACAAAACACTGTATAACTATTCGAAGGTTATTCTCTATTTATTTGTAAGTCCAAGCAGAACAACAGTGCTGCTAAGATAGTTAGCTATCTATAGCTATTTATAGGATTAGCTATCTATAGGATAGCCTAGCTATAGCCGTACCACAACCCAAAATACATTTATTTTCACGTATCGAACAAGAGAAACTTGGGTGTGCGAGAAGACCGAAGATGTTGCTTCACAAGTTTGGTTTTACTGGTAATCTTTAAAACCATCATTACTTATTGAAATTCAAAACCAACTTTTCAGTTTTTTTAGTCTTTTTAAATCCGACTGAATGACGGATCCGAGGAAGTTCTAATTAAATAATGGATTTATATGGGAGCCAGGGTCACCCACGCCTGTTACGAGTATTTAATTTCTAATTATTATTTTTTTACTTTAAGTGCAAAGCGGGCAAGCTTTTATATCTCACCATGGTAAGTGACGACGAGGCTTCGCGAGGATCTTAATTCGTACATCTTATCTTTCACTATTGAAACTCAAGAATGTTGTTACAGAGACTGAATAAGATAAGATACAGGTAGCTGGACAAGTAAAGATAGAACGAACAATTCAGATTGTAAGACCACTAGACGCAGAGTAAGTTTCTTTGAAAAACAAGTAAATAGACGACATAGTCAAGAAGATCGATGGCGCGTGCTAAACGCAACTTGCAACTTTCGCAAGGGCTGGTTATCGGATGGGTGGCCAAAAATTTATTATCTCGATTTCCTCCGGGTTTCGGAACACCGTTGTTTCCGGGCTGCATTAGCAGTCGGTAACTACCACCAATCCGCATTGAGCCCGCGTGGTGCTAAGATCCGTTCTCCCTGTGTAGTGGTCTAGGGTTATAGGTATAATGCTTTTCCTTAGAATACCTTTGTATCCGACCCTTAATCTCGTCAATGGAAGCACAAAGTTCTGCGCACCGCAGGAGTTCCGTATAATATTCCGGCTAAGTAAGCCTTGTATGATGATTATGCATACCCATTACACTCGAGGCTACAGGCGTCGACGCACCGGAATTAATCCTCCATTTAGCTATAATACATCCTCTTGAGCGGCCAAAACAAGGATTTGTGTTTTCTTGAGTCGTATAGGGGCTAGAGGTAGCAGGTCACGCGCGCACGTCTGTCGTTACTCGCGCCTCTTACATTTTATTGCTCCCCATTACCTGGGATTAAGTCTGCATGCATCGTGGGCTTCTGTTTCATGTCGCCGGCTCTAAATGTCGCAGACAGTTATAACTGACGAGTAATTTTAAAATGTGTGTGTGCTTGTATAGTGTTTGAGTAATGGTGATTGAATTGAGTTTGTTGTGGAAAGGTAGGTTTAGATATGCATATTTTATTTAGGTATAAATTAGTCAGTGATATTATTTGCAGACAGTTTTAAGGTACACATAATAATTTATGAGATATGGATAATTTGTAGATGTTTAGGACATTTTTGTAATTCAAGTTCCTAAAATAATTAAAGAATAGCTAATATTAGAAAAGAGAAAACGTCGATTCGAACTCAAATCCTATTAAGTTTACGTTTATAAAAACAAATGTTATTAACCGAAAATTAAATTATAATTACTATAAGGCAGCATACCTAGTTTGTCTCCCACCCGAGGCAGTCGCTTTTGCAAATGTCACTATTCATAATGTAAATATAGCATTGTATTGCTAAAACAACAATATACTTCTATTTGCAAATTTCATTCCCTAAATCAAATTTTCATTAAATACATAAAATGGCTGTAGGTACCTCCACAAGCTCATATTATAATTCCATCACCGGAAATTTAATGGACCCACCGATTGCCGCAAACAAGCTTTACATGCTCAGTTGACATAATTAGAAACCTATATACACCGCAAACGCTTGATCAAAGTCCAAAATAGTGATAAGTGTTTACGTTTGCGCAGAGTACATACCAAACGGGATTTCATACGAAAAGTGCTTTAATTCGCAATGTAGGGCGGCCCGGTGATTTCATAATCAAGTGCCGACTGTAGGTAATATAATTTCCCGGTCTGCGCTAATGAACGTATATTTTGTTTCATCTGCCGTCGGAGCCGTAAAACGCGATGTAAAATCAACAATTTATTCGGCGAGTCCGCACGGGCAGCGTAAATACAAAGGCGGATGCAGCGCAGATACCTATATAATCTGTGTTATTATCTTGCGAATGACTTAAAGCACACTTAGCTCATCCGATCCCAGCTGCAACAAAGCGGTTTCGATTGTGTGAAGCGATGAATAGAAGGATTTAACACATACCGTAAGTCAAAGCGTTAATAGTTTGTCAGGATCCTTCTTTACGTAATAATAAGTTTACTTACTTATTTACTTTACTTACTTTACTTCTTTTCACACAACATTTTTTAAGAAATAATAATAGAATAGATATTAAAAAAAGGAATTTGAAGTAGATCAGCAAGAGCTGAGCTAAAGTCATGGACTTTGGTTGCGCTGATTTTCATCCGCACCTTGCTTCTTAGAGATCTTCGATGAGAATTAGGCAGCGAACGCTTCTTCTTTTAAACATAAGATTTGTAAATATCATGACACAGTACAAGATTTTTATTATTAGTACAGTAATATTGATTTCATTGAGGAAAATACAAAAACAAATACGAGTTTAGGTACAGTATTAGTATCAAATAAAGCTTATTACTATAATACAAATTTTCGTTATGTTATTGTACACTCGAATAGGCGTTACAATAAATTTGACAATAAACAAGTTAAATAAAAACTTTAAGCAAACAAGAAATTTATTATACCTACTTTCTATTGCTAATACAGACTCAGGTGCGGACGTTTGTGTTGCTACCGCCTTTGTATTTATGCGGCCGGGTAGAGCTTCAGATTTGAATTCATATCAATTAATGCTCTCAGTTCTTTATAGCTTTTGATTCTAAAAATTTCCCATTTTTTTCTGCATATGCAAGTACACGGGCATAGGTATTTTAAAATGCTCGTAAGCTATATATAATAAGAGAATGCATTCAATAAACTGAATAACCATAAATTAGAGAGGCAGACATACTTACCTGTGTTTAAACTTGCTATTGGTCAGCTGTGTTTACAGCGTAACTGGGCTAATCGTCAAAGAGTATAAATGTCCTACGCTGGACTCCATCCCTCATGAACACTGCGCCGATGCGATCCGAACCCCTCGGGGAATCTAGTAGGGCCATTCCCTCTAGAAAACCTTTGACGGTGTTTCTGTCAACACGACTAGAGGAAGCCTTTAAGTTTCTCGCCACCCCAAAAAAGTCCGCTGACGCTGACAATGCCGCCGAAAAAACGGCACTCTCTCCAATAAAAATTAATTCAATTCAAAATAATTTATTCAGTTTAGGCTACAAGTAGCTCTTGTGAACATTGGGAGACCGAGCTAAAACCCACCACGCTAGCCCAACGCATTGCCATCTTACTCACTCGATAGATGATTGCGTTCCGAGCCGTATATAGATTCACGACTATTTAAATGAGGATGCTTACTTAGTTTTTTTTAACCCCTTGCGCGTCCTACGGAACAACGTTGTTCCGTAGAAAAAAAGTGCACGACGCGTCCTGCGGAACAACGTTGTTCCGTAGGAAATTTTGTTGTCTTTGGCAAAATCCCGTATTTTTGTTCTCTAATTTGCTGGGTTTATATTTTTATGTTGGCTTTCGGGGCTCATAGAGATAACATTCTATTTTTTTTTCTTCATTTGTTTAGAACAGTATTTCAATCTATGAGCTCAAAAAGCGCCTTCTCGCATTTTATGAAATCTTTCTCTGTAATTTTGGGTTTAATTAAAAAGTTAGGCAAAATTTACGAAAAGCGAAGCCGCTACGAACTGTGCTAATAGTTATTCACCACTATTCGATAAGTCAAAATTGTTAATGTATTTTTGTTTCTGAAATCAAGAACTCCAAAATTGGCCATTTTACACAAAAATCACAGTCGAGATGTAATTGGCTCTTAGGATCGGATGTTGATGACGTAGTTGTCGACATTGAATAGAGGGCTTCTTTGGCTTACAGAGTAAGAGTATAGATAGTGTTGATTAATTTCGGCGAGTTGGATTGAGCCACGATAGCATAGTTGGTAGTGCACCTGACCCGGCCTGTCATGAGGTGCGGGTTTGAATCCCGCTCGTGGATTTTTTTTATATATTAACAAGTAAGCACAGTGCCTTGATCTCACCTGATGTTAAGTGATGATAAGGCCAAAGATGAAAGCGCACTTCACCCGGAATCCTCAACTAGTGAGGCACTGGCTATCTTATCTCTAGCTGCTGGAACACAACAATGCTACAAACATTGATGTTACGGCGACATATTTAGATAAGATGGTGGTAGCTAGCCAGGCGGGCAAACAAGCCCTACCACCAACCAAACCGAGTACACAAACATGTACCCCCCGCTGGGAATCGAACCCGGAACCTCTGGGTCTAAACCGATGGTCTTAGTTACTAGACCACAGAGGCGGTTTTTCAACACTTTGTCTTTTTTCAATTTGTAATTTGTTGCGAACAAATATTTGCATTCCATATTTGCGTAAAATTATATGTAATTCATGTTTATTAAATTAAATAATAATATATATTTTTTTGCAATATTTCACTTGCCCGCTTAAAGATTTTATTAATCTTGTTTATTTATCAAATTTATAACATAACGAGAATTAGTATTATAATATTAAACTTTATTTGATAATTTTACTGTACTCGTATTTGTTTCTTTTTTATTCTATAAATATACGCAACGTATGTTTTGTGACGTACTGCACTTACAACCGTATTGTCTAGTGGCTGATCCTTAATTTAGTGGATGGAACAAGAGATCCCCCGACGACGGACGCGACGCCTCGGTTGTGTCCTGTCAGGCACCAGCTGATAAATAGCCGGGGTACGTGTTACACAGTTGTATTCAAACACGTATTCAATAGACACGAGCCAGTGGACATGTGGAAACGACAGCAATTTTTTTGGCGACACAAGTAACGTACTATTTGCGTGTAAATATATATTTCTTTAAACTAACCTACCTTCGTTAGGTTAGATTGAAGAGGTTTGGAAAACCTTTGTTCTGGAGTGTGACAATACGTTCATTACGAGACGTGGAGGGATTCCTTTGGAGGTGACCTTGGGCGCGTTAACCACTGCGCTATCAAGCTCCTCTGTTTATGATGATGAATGATCATACATTAGGCCAAAACCTACCTATCAAACGAAGCGATAACTTGATTTCATTGGTGAAGACTTTTGGCCAGCAGTGAGACAGTATATAGACTATTTCGCTTTTACTTAATTACACAACTCTGTTCTATTATATTCTGCCTGTGCACAATCATGCGTAGCAGTGCCCTGAATTCTCAGTTAACATTTATTTTCCAAACAATGACAGGAAAGTTCTGTTGCGTTGCGATAGGTCCAAAACACGCCATGTCATGTCACGTAGCTAAAGCAGACGCATCGCTCGTTGATTTTTTAAAAATCAATTTGGTTGGTTCAAATGTCAATAGTTTAAAAAAAAATTAAACGGTAACAATAACTGTTAGCCTTAGCAAAATCCTGAATATTTTGATCATATTTTTCGGGTATATAATATTGTAGCTGCAATTAAATAAATATTAGGATTAAACTAAAGAATACATACATACATCATTAGCAACTGAAGCGTCGGCAATCGAACAGGTGTTGAACATGCTTGGATTGAAAGCGAGAAATCGTTGATCAAGCAATATCTACATCTTAAACTACTACGTGAACTTTCAAACAAGCTAATTACCTTAATTGGATTATGATTATGAAAAAAAAGGACTATAATTAGTGTTTACACAACACAACGGCACATGGTCTTGTAATATATAAGTTGGTGTATCATTATCTGATGAGACTATCAACAGCCACTAGATATTCACTGCTGTAGGCCTACCTTTCTACAGGCCACACAAGCTAGTTCCACGCCTGTAGGAGCGCTTGATCCAGGCACTTTTTAACCGACTTCAAAAAAAAGGAGGAGGTTATCAATTCGTCTGTATATATATATTTTTTAATGTTTCTTACCTCAAAACTTTTGACTGGGTGAACCGATTTTGATGATTCTTTCTTTATTTCAAAGCAGGTGATCCCATTTTAGTTTGGTCCAGTTCTGATGATGGAATCCTTAAGGAATTGAGGGAACTCCTCAAATATTGTAGGCATACCTATAGTGATTTTAGTATTTTCAGCAATAAGTCAAGCATTTGCATTCAGAAAGTATCATTTGATGAAGTGTAACTGATGAAAAAGACCACAGATTGCCACCGGAACTCCGCAATGATAAGTATTTCACAGATATATCGGTCAAGATAGTTAAGCGACTATGACGAAGCAAAAGAAGGCAGGCACCGGAACTCAGTTTTTAGTTCCTACTTTGCGATAGGCGTTTCTCGTTTTTGACCGACTTCAAAAAAGGAGGAGGTTTCTCAATTAGACTTGTATATTTTTATTTATGTGTGTTCGCGGATAACTTCGTCGTTTATGAACCGATTTTGATGATTAATTTTTTGTTGGAAAGGAGATATCCCAAGAATGGTACCATAATAAGGGAACTAGGATCTGATGATGGCATCTCAGAGAAATCGAGGGGAACCTTCGAAAATTGAATTGGCGACTAGTGAGTTTGTTAATGTATTCATTAAGTATTTTAAAGCATTACCGTTTAATGAAGGTCTGGAGTCGATCTGATGATGGAGCCGAAAGACAGTCGAAGGAACTTCTCAACGATTTACAGCAATTACATGGTGTTTGGCTTGATTAATTTGTATTGATGAGAACTTTACACCTAGATGGGTTGTGACTGTCATTAGGGGTCTGATGATGAAGACGAAGGACAGTCAAGGGAACTCCTCAGCATTTTACAGTAGCTACCTTGTGTTTGATCTTAATTCATTTCTATTGATTAGGACTTTGCACCCATATGGGTTATAAGTGCCATTACAGGTCTGATGATGGAGACCATAGACAGTCGAGGGAATCCTGAACGATTTACAGCAGTTACCTTTTGTTGGGCTTACTTCATACGGTTCAATATGGCAAAATGTCGTTCGTACAAAAATAATACCTAATTAAAATTTAAGTTTTACATAGGAATACCACTATCACTAAAAAACGTAAAATAAAATAATTTTAACAAATAAAAACCGACTTCAAAATACAGGAATCTTAAAAAAGTAAAAACAGCTCTAAAAAGCAAGAAATAATATTGAAATCATTATTATTAATTACCTAGATACGCATGTCAGTTTTAAAATGTCTACTGAAGTCGGGTGGGGCTTTTACAATAAAAAGTGGAGATAATGGAACAACTGTAAAAGTTTAAATGTAACAAAATTGTCCCCCAGCCGACCACCAACCACCCGACTTCAATAGACATTTTTAAAACTGACATGCGTATCTAAGTAATTAATAATATGATTTCAATGTTATTTCTTGTTTGTTAGAGCTGTTTTTACTTTTTTATGTTTCCTGTTTTCTAAACACTAGACTATAGAGTCAGTCAAAAAAGTAAACGCAAAATTAGTTCTCGCTCGCCGGCTTTTTGACAAAGGCCATTCGTCACTCTGTGTCACCACTTTATGTTTGAGGGGAAACTTGTTTCAAGGTGATGTTTTTTTTTTTCTTTTAATTGATGGCTTCGTGCGATTAGCACATTTAGCCAGTGTCAAAGTAATTTAATTTACAAGTAATACATAAATAAACAATATGATGATATTGATGAATGATATTAGAAATGGGAAGTGAGAAATGATATACCCCCCAACCCCTCGAGTATCTCAGTAAAGATGTGGGGCTTTACTAAGTCCTCACGCGAGCTTCTTGAGAGAATTTGAAAAGTGACGTTGCACTGTTTTGTTTCATTTGCCAACACTTATGCACACTCACGAACACTTAACGGTTAATAATCCACCATTATTTCACATTAATATTCGACATAACACAAATTTTGGAAAATAAAGCAAAACCGCAGACATGACGCTTTACTTTCCCGCCAAGAAGTTCAAGGTGTTGTTAGTTTTGGATTTCCTTTTTTAAGGACTCTATGGACTAATCACTAGAGTTTACACTGCCTGACTTACTGACTGGTGTTAGCACCACCTTGAAACAAGTTGCCACCAAACTCAAAGTGGTGACGCAAAGTGACGAAGGGCCTTTGTCAAAGAGCCGGCGAGCGAGATAGATTGGCGAGCTACGTGTTGCGTTGAGGGCGTATCACGCCACGTATCCCCAATAGTGGCGTGACGTTATCTCCCGCCATCACCCCACCATAAAACCAAAACAAAGCAGACTTAGAACAATTCGTAGCGTCATTCAAACCGAGTACTATACAAACCCGCGATTAAAACCTAACCTCGACATCGTACAGGCAGTTTAAACTCTAGTGATTATACCATAAAGTCAGTAAAAAAAGGAAATTCAAAACTAACATCACCTTGAAACAAGTTTCCTGACAAACTCAAAGTGGTGACGCAGAGTGACGAATGGGCTTTGTCAAAGAGCCGGCGAGCGAGATAGATTGGCGGGCTACGTGTTGCGGAGAGGGCGTATCACGGCACGTATCCAATAGTGGCGTAGACGCGTGGCGTGACGTTATTTCCCGCCATCAGCCCGCCATAAATCCTTACCTTTGTAAATTAGACAAAAACGCAATCCGGAATCGCTGGGTGCTTAACACACGTCTGCACGCTATTACTTCAAACACCTTTGAGTTTTTTTACGGAGGATGTGTTGCGTGATTTATGTGACGAAATATTTAAATAACACATTTTGCTTTGTAAGACTTTATGGTTGTATTTTTATTTAGAAACGTGTTTGGTAGTTGGTAAGAAGATAAGAAAATGTAATAGAATAGATTATTTTTATCGCTTAAAACTTTCTACTTGCTGGTTATATATTTTTAATGGTTTGTTCAGTTTACGCGTTCGATACTCGTTTGTGTATACGTTGTTTTTGTATAGAAACAATGATAAATGTCAAAGAATCTAACCCCAAAATAGACTAGAAATAAAAAATACATGAAAAAATAATTACGATTTTAGGTGTATATTTGAATATTTTGTGTGTTTAATATTTGACGTGAATATTTATACACTCGACTCGACGGCGCCCGCATTTGTTTATGCGGTTCGCTGGGCGCCTATTACACGTTGCTGCCTATCAATTCACGTTTAAAACCACAAAGAGAATAATCGCGTAACAATTTACCTATCCAAATATTGGTGTGTTCGAACCGGTTATGTATTATTTAATGAAAACCCTTATTATACACATTCCACAGCTGGGCTCAGTCATTCCCAATCTCCCACTAGCACATGGGGAGATTGGGACACAACCCACTAGTTATGGCCCAATCTCCGCACGCTTGTTGGGTTTTAACTACCGCCAACTTACGACAGGGACGGACTGCTTACCGTGCTTCCGTGGTCACCTATCTGCTAACCGGGTAATGTAAACGTTGGTTAACTTGCAAGATACGCAATAGTGCTTTTAATAATCAAAATTAACAGATTGCCAGATTTGCGGGTGTAGAGTTATTCATTGAACTGGATATGCTATGTTCTAGAATCAAATCAATAATCACTTTATTAGGAATTGTAAAGCGATATTTCTCGGGATTTGTAAAAGACGCAAACATTAACATAAACCTCTGATAATTCTACTTCTGCTTATCATCATTTTGAGCGAATTAATTTAACGCCAACTCTGCGATACAAAAACATCTTACTTATAAGACTTACTTTTATTTTTTAACAAGTCTAAATGGTAATTCTCCCTATCCATCCTTAAAGAAGGCTCGTGCCCCAGCATTAGAGACATGAAAATGAGCTGATTGTGATGCTGATAAAATAGTAATTAGCTAGGCAAAATGCTATATGCTGTTTTACGTATACACCGGGTTATGTGGGACTCTCCTCCCTTTCCCACGCATAGCTACGAACATCTTGATAGGGGGAGAGGAGACCTACCCATTAAAATACCTAGTCGTTTCTCGGCCAAAGCGATCTCTGTCCAGACCACGAAATGCAAGACGCTTTAAAGATTTGCGACATATTATATAACATCACATACATGTGCATAGACATATGGACATACTAGCGGCCGCTCGAGGTTTCACCCGCGTGGTTCCCGTTCCCGTGGGAATATCGGGGTAAAAAGTATTATATGTGTTAATCCAGGTTATATAAACTATCTGTATGCCGAATTTCATTCAAATCCATTCAGTAGTTTTTACGTGAAAGAGTAACAAACATCCATCCATACTTACAAACTTTCGCGTTTATAATATTAGTAGGATATGCTGAGCGGAAACCAATTTGGTATATGTAAAAGTGATGTTCCTGTGTTTTGAATGTGTATGTGTAATTATACCAAATAAAGATTTTTTCTTTTTCTATTTCTATTTCTACATTGTTGTGATCCCAAGGTAAGTAGCTAAAACACTCGTTTTATGGAAATAAGAAACAACGACGGTACCACAACCACCCAGACCCGACACAATATAGAAATGTTCTTTTTCGACATTGACCCGACCGGGAATCGAACCCGGGACCTCCGAGTTGGCGCCGCCGTAAGTCCTGCGTGCAATCCACTCGGCTATGGACCGATCCGATCCGGACTCTTCGGATAATCTAGTAGGGCACGGAGACACGCACTAGTGCGGGATGCCGTTCTCTCTAGAAAACCTCCGAAGGTGATTCGTTTCACACGGCTTGAGGAACCATTTAAGTTTCTCGTTACCCCAAAAAAGCCCGGTGAAGCTGAAAATGCCATCTGAGGCAATCAGTAAACTCTCAATACCATAATTTTATTATGGCTGCACGGATTGTATCGTAAGCAATGAAACATTAAAAAAGATAGAATGTGAGTTTGGATTGGCATTGACAGACTTCGGGCGCTCCTCTTGCATTTTTGAAATTTTTGAAAAGAGTGTATTAAGCGTATATGTCAAATATATGGTAGTGTGTGTAATGTTTGTTTTATTGATTTATTGTAATTTTATGCATAATAAAAAAAAAAACATTCGGATAATCTTCTCTGTATAAACTATAAGTGTGCGAAATTTCATACTCCTCCGTCCGCGCAATTTTCGTAAAAAAGGGGTACAAAGTTTTTGCTTCACGTATTAATATATAGATCACAATGATGACTCATTTATGAACTACTTTATCTTCTCTGACTAAAAAAAAATTCTTTGCTAGATGATAGTACCTGTAGCATTCTACAATATTGAGTAGATATTGAATCAAGGCCATTAATAATTCCGTTTCGTTACTGATTTCGAGGAAACTATAATATTTAATTGAATACTTTTCTTAACTACCTTCACGGGCCATTAGCTTTTGTTCACGACGAATTAAGCTAAAGGTAACGTTTCCGTGTTACAACTGGGTGTTCATTTAAACAATGCACGTTTCCGTACGCGGCTGATTTATTTACCTTACCGTTGTAAATTATTCGATACCCCGAAGGAATTAGGCGTTCGATCGTGATTAAAACTATTCAATGTATTATGTGAGCGGGGTGCGGTGTTGTTCCGTAACCTCCGTTCGGGCCTGTAACGACTAGTTCATTTTTGATGTTGACGTTAAATACAATTTTTTCATTTGTTTCCGAAATCCTTTCTTTTGTTTAAACAAAACAACATCGTTAAAATGATATAGATATTAGCAACCGTTAATAAATTATGGATATCAAGCCTGTTAACATGGTCGACGTTTGAACCTTTATTATGTTCGTATTATATTTTAAGTATATTGTGTACAATATGTCTGTTACGTTCTTTGTATAATGTGACATCCTAAATTCATAAAAATGTAAACGCCTCATGAATTTAAATGTTAACTTAAATGTATTTAGTCGTATGAGTATTGTATTTATTATGTAACATTTAAAACGATTGTAAATTACGATGTGTAAGTATTTTGTTTATTTCATTTTTGCAGACATAAATTTGTTTTTTTTTTTTGCGGTAAGTGTTGTATGCGCTTTTAAAACTATCACACGCATTATTGTACAGCATCTAATTTTGAAGTATTGTTGTATTTAATAAGGTGTTTCAAAAATATTAACAAAATAAATTCAACATTAAATGATGACAATAGTCAACAACAAGGACAAATAACAAGAGCCAAAGCCACATATCACCGACAATTGGACGCAACCACACAATCATGAGGGCAACACTCCAAATACAACATTAGTAAACGTCCTCATAACTAATGACACAATATTTGCATATTACAGAGACGAATTAAGGGGGGCATTACTCAGTAGCTCGCACTATGCACGCGGATATGAACGCATGGAGCTGTCAGTTGCGGTGCGAGGATGAAACATTATCTCGGCGTTACGGCCTTACAAACCGCACTACCACCGGCTAAATTACCTTCACGACAGCTGACAGGAACGAAACGAGATACTATTTCATAGTCTTCTGCTGAAAGTGTGTTGTGATGACGTCGAAAGAAAAAATATGGGAAATTGAGCTGGAAAAAACATATTTTCGACGCACACCGCCCCGGCGGCGTCGATTGTCGAGTGGGGAGACGATTGGGGTAAACTTGAGATACACTGTATCGTAGCACTATACACAATTACACATTTTATAGACTTAAACCGGTAACCGACTGCTAGCACAAATGTTAATTAGTTATCAAAGTCCCAGCTGCTGGGACACGAGCCGGGAAGGCTATGGATGGATAGGGAGAACGGGCCATGAACCACCACGCGGGCCCACTGCCGATTGGTGGTTGTTAGCGACTACTAACGCAGCCGGGACCAACGGCTTTACCTACATGCCTTCCGAAGCACTGAGGAATTTGTAATAAATAATGTTATTAAATAATAATTCCTCCTGTGGTCTGCTGCTTAGTCTGCCAATGTATTGATGTCGTAATTTGCCAAACGTTTCTTTTCTGTTCTCTTCTTAAGATCCTCTTCTTTAAATGCACCGTCAGCTGAAGTAAAGTAAGTTTTTTTTATAATCCGTAATCAAAATAATATTTATAATAAAAAAAAGATAATATAAAAAAAAGCTAATAATATTTATAATAAAAAATTAAACAAAGTATATAGAAAAAATACATATGAAAGAAAAAACTGTTACAACAGATACAGAAAAACGTCAATACGTGTAACTAAAAACATAAATTAATCACACATAAGTTCACTCATAGTCACGTGATTGATAGCAATAAATTGTATTCTATTTTATTTTAAAGCAGAGAAACACTACTATACGAGAAAATGGTAATGTCACTAACAAAAACATACAACGTAGTGCTCCTTAACTTGGAAAAAGCAAGTGTACAAAATTTCCTTAAACTGCGAATAAAATTAAGCTAAACTACGTTCACCGTTCACCGAGAGACGTTTCAAAATAGCATAAGTAACAGAGTCTAGAATCTAGAATATTTTCCACACTTAAGTTAGAAAGATTGCCAGGCGAGTTGCTTCGCGAAAGTGGAAACGGAAAAAAGTGTCGAGCTAGATTAGCTGTGGGCGAAAAATGTTGCTGCACTCCGCGTGAAGCCCTATGAAGACATTATTACAACAATTCCAATTAAATTTTATACTATTATAAGTTTTGTTTATATACTTCGCCCGTTATACAGCTTGTAACATAATAAAAAGTACCTGGATGACCGAGCCTTACTCGGAATTTTTTTTTTGGTAAATCGTGTTTTTACTGATGAAATATGAATGAATAATACGTTTTGATCTCACTTATTAATAAAAAAATATTAAAAATAAAAAAACAATACATAAATAATATAATATAATAATAATAAAATAACCATCTGGACTAGAACCGGCCGGACCGGTCTTCTGGTTTCGGGATCGCCCGATTTCGCACCTGAGCTATTATAACAAATAAATAAATAAACAAATAACCTTGTAGATGGTGGCGAAATTTACCTTCGTATTCTAATGTTATTGTAGCAGTTTTTCATTGCCAAAAAACACGGATAAAACGACGTTTTCTAAAAATAAAACCTAGCTAGATATAGAGAGAAAACCTCTGCATACTAAATTTCATTAAAATCGTTGGAGCCCTTTCCGAGATTCAGATTATACATATTGGAATATATATATACACTAGATGACCCGGCGGACTTCGTATCGCTTCGACAGTTTCTATAACAACAAAACAAATAAATCGTGGATCATTTTGTATTGGAAAATTAAATTGTAAAAAAAATTTTTGGGGTGGACCACCCTTATCACTTAGGGGTATGAAATTTTTCATCTATTCAATCTATTTAGATTACGACCGATTGTCAGACCTACCGAATAATATACATATGGAATTTCATAAATATCGATCGAGCCGTTTCGGAGGAGTATGGCAACTCACATGTGACACGAGAATTTTATATAAGAAGAGATATATATACAAGAATTGCTCGTTTAAAGGAATTACATTTTTAAAAATAACCCATATAATTTAAATGAAGTTGGTAGCTTGTATACTATACTAATTATGAGACGACCAACACCTCATGCTCGCTGTGACCCTGCAAAGGGTTCGAAACGTCATGATGAACTTTTCGTCAAATACTTGTAAAATAAACGCGAGTAGATCTGTTAAAAAAGTTTCATTTCAATGTGTAGTGTTCGCGTAAACTTTAGAAAACAATTACCTATATAATAACATACCCATTATCCATCAATTTAATTCCATACTATTTTATATAGTTCGTTTGTTATATAGCATGTAACATAACAATAACCCACACAACATACCCTTATCACACTAATATTATAAGCGAAAGTTTGTGTGTATGTCTGTATATTTGTTCCTTCTTCACGCTGCAACGGATGGATGGATTTGGATAAATTCGGCATACATTATAACCTGGATTAACACATAGGATAGTTTTTATCCTGATATTCCCACGGGAATCACACTATAAATATACTAAAAACAACAGTAAAATTTTCCAATACAAAATTATTTGTTTGTTTTGTTGTCATGGAAACCAAAGATAATTTAATTTAATCACTTGATGGAAACTGTCAAAGCGGTACGAAGTCCGCCGGGTCCACTAGTAATACATAAGCCTGGAAGAATCTGCTACTCTTTTTACTCACAAAATATAAATTGGGCTTATTACAGTAAATCACTTGGGTTACTGTGATATATCTACTTCTTAACTTGCAATGTTAGAATGTTTTAACATTTCCTGTCTTCTATAGTATTTCAGATGACGTTTCATTTGATTAGCTATTTTTTACAGTTTCGTTCAAATCTATATTATTAATATTATAAAGCTGAAGGGTTTGTTTGTTTGAACGCGCTAATCTCAGGAACTACTAGTTGGAATTAAAAAATATTTTTGTGTTAGATAGTTCATCTGTCGAGGAAGGCTTTAGGCTATATAACATCACGCTGCAATCAATAGGAGCGAAGCATCAGTGAAAAATGTTGCAAAAACGGGAACAAGAGCCTAAAAAATTAAAAATGCTGCCGAAAGTCACTATTCCAAGCGGGCGAAGTCGCGAGCACAGCTAGTGTAAAATAATCATAAAGTAGGTTAGTTACTCGACAAGATTTTAGAGTAATTATAAATGTTAACACTTTACTATTACACAAGAGAAGAGTATTAAGAGATAACACTCGCGCCCGGGCGGGTGGGTCGCGGTAAACACGATAAGTGAGCCAACTTAGCTATAATCTCACAATTAAGCAAAGGCTTAAGTTAAGTCGTGTTTCCCAAACTTATTGCCCTAATAAAACTATGGCTCCTGGCATCTGTTTTAGTGATACAAATTTAATCATTGGAGTAAGTGTAATATGCTAGGCTTTAGAAGCGTTTTTTTGTGGTTTAAGAAAGGATAACCACAATTTTTTTTTGAGAGAGATTGCTGATTGTCTCAAACGGCATTTTTAGCGTCACCGAGCTTTTTTGGGGGCGGCGAGGTACGTAAAGGGTACCTCAAGCCGTGTGAAACGAATCACCATCGGAGGTTTTCTAGAGGGAACGGCATCACACACTTAAAAGTGCGTGTCCCCGTGCCCTACTACATTCTCCGAAGGGTTCGGATCGGATCGGACATAATCACACAAATCTACCTAGGTTCTTGTTTATATCAGCCAGTGCCTCAGTAGTTAAGGATTCCAGGTGAAGTGCGCTTTCACCTTCTCCCTTATCATCACTTCAGATGAGGGATGAAGGCCAAATGCTTCAATAAGTAATGTAATCAATAGTTTATTATCTTCATATTTGTAGGAATATTTCTTATGGCTACTCAAGATGACTGTTCAATAGATTTGTATAATTATAATATAAATAAAAATAAAATTACCTTATTGATAGAAAGAAATATTAAAAGACACGCTACAAAAGTGTAGACTTAAGCGTTTTTAAAGAAGTGCAAAAAGAATAAATGTAGACTTAAGCGTTTTTAAAGAAGTGCAAAAAGAATAAATGTAGACTTAAGCGTTTTTAAAGAAGTGCAAAAAGAATAAATAAAATATTATAAGTTTAAGATCTCAAAATTTTATGAAACAGATTTGCTTAAAACCATGTTGACGAAGATATTTTATCATAATTTCAACAAAAAATGTATTTGCTATGTTATAATATTAATATTCACAATTTTAAAACATTTTTATTTCGAACACTACACATTGAAATGAAACAACTTTTACGGATCTACTCGCGTTTATTTTACACGTTACTATATAATGTTTATCCTAATGTTTCGAACCCTTTGCAGGTTTTTAGTAATGTGTAAAATAAACGCGAGTAGATCCGTAAAAGTTGTTTCATTTCAATTAAGTAAACTTACTCCCAAAAGCCCGTTTTTATCTTTTTAACCGACTTCAAAAAAGGAGGAGGTTATCAATTCGACTGTATTTTTTTTTTAATGTTTGTTACCTCAGAACTTTTGACTGGGTGAACCGATTTTTATGATTCTTTCTTTATTTGAATGCTGGTGCTTCCCGTGTGGTCCCATTTTAATTTGGTCCAGTTCTGATGATGGATTCCTCAAGGAATTGAGGGAAATCCTCAAATATTGTAGGCATACCTATAGCGATTTTGGTATTTTCAGAAGTAAGTCAAGCATTTGCATTCAGAAAGTATCATTTGATGAAGTGTAACTGATGAAAAGACCACAGGTTGCCATCGGAACTCCTCAATGAAAAGTATTTCACGGGTGGCGATAAAATATCTCGAATAAGATGGTTAAGCGACTATGACGAAGCAAAAGAAGGCAGGCACCGGAACTCAGTTTTTGATTTCCTACTTTGAGATAGGCGTTTCTCGTTTTCTTCGCTTGTCTTATTTAAACGGTGCTGTCTCATACAAGCAGCGCGTTTAGAAGGTCTACCCATATTCGCTTTTGATAAATAGATCGAAATGAATCACTAAAAAGAGAGAAATAAACAAAAATTTTAACAAAAAAAAACCGACTCCAAAAAGTAGACTGATAAAATTGCATTAAAAAGTAAAAAATAAGCGTTAGACTTATAAAGACAATAATTTTATTAGAAAATATATAGGTACAATTATTGTTATTTTGGAGTCGGTGCCAGCCAAGGTAACTTTAACATAAACATTTAACGACATTCTATATATTAAAATCATAATAGTACCTACATTCAATCTTATGCATGAAATTTTGACTACAAACGCGGACTGGTACCGGTTCCGAAAACCTCGTTGGCTGGCACCGGCTCCAAAAATAACAATAATTGTACCTATATATTTTCTGTTAAAATTATTGTCTTTATAAGTCTAACGCTTATTTTTTACTTTTTAGTGCAATTTTATCAGTCTACTTTTTTGGAGTCGGTTTTTTTTTTGTTAAAATTTTTTCATCGACGAACACCTATATAAATGAGTGCCTAGTATTATTTTTTATTTGTAAACCTACGGTATTTTTAGGGGTCCGTCTGTCGCCAGGCTTTATCTCATGAACCGTGATAGTTAGGCAGTTGAAATTTTCACAGATGACGTATTTCTGTTGCCGCTATAACAACAAATACTAAAAAACAGAACAAAATAAATATTTAAGGGGGCTCCCATACAACAAACGTGATTTTTTGCTCGTTTTTGCTCTATATTGATAACGTCAACAGGTAGACGCTTGAAATATTCACAGAAAATTTAGTTATATATTCACTTTAAAAATAAACAATTAAATTAAAATAAAATAAATATTAAGTGGGGCTTCCATGCAACAGACATGATTTTTTTGCCGTGTTTATAGATAATGGTACTACGGAACCCTTCGTGCGCGAGTCCGACTCGCACTTGGCCGGGTTTTTTAATATATGATTATTATATATGATTTCACCATCGCATTAGTGAGGGTGGGGATAGGGTACCTAGAGCGAGTTTTATTCGCAATTCGATCACGTTAACCAAGACGAGAATTTGTATGGCAACATTTTAACTCTTCTCGTGTGCCGCCAGGAGGCGCTGCTTCAATGCCATACTAATTTTCATTTTAGTAATCGATTGAATACGGATAGTAAAACTCACACTAGGCCCCTGTTTGTGGGGTATACGATATCGTCGGGTTGACACAAGCGAGTGAGAGCCAATGTTAGCGACTAATAGCCATTTTCAACATTAAGGTCACGTTCAGCTAATATTTGAGTCCACTATAGCACAATATTGGGACTGTACAGCTATAATCGGATTTGATGTGATGTGGACGTGCGTGTTTTATTATAGCCGTATAAAACTAAAGTAAAGACTTGGAGTTATGTGCTGTTTGTGTTGCAGGGTGTGCTTGACCCGTGACGATTTGTATGAAAATGTACGCGTGGAAGCGTGCAAGTCGTGCGGTGTAGTAGATTAGTAGGTACTATTGATGTTCAACAAGGGAGGGCATCATTATATGAACACAAATAACTGATAGAATGGTGGTAAAAGTAACTTCGTATCTAATTAATTACACGGCCTTTTTTTATTACAAAATTAGGTAAAATTGAGTTATACCTTAACATAACACAACTTATGTACTTTACCTACGTTATACCTTTAAAAACACCTGTTATATTTTGTGCATGTAGCAAATAAATAAATATGAATATGAAAACGAATACTTTTAGTACGACGAATAAAATATCAGAATTAAAAAAACAACAACATCATTTTGAGGTTTTATTGAAAAATATTTACGAGACAATTGTTTCGAAGTAGATAAATGTGTATCTATATTATGGTTTATGTCTTTCAAACGTTTAATAATTGTTTTGAATAGAGTCACTGCCATATACTCGTATCACGAGTAAATACCCGAACAGAGTCCAAGCTTCCCTAGAGCGCGCTGCGACAGATACACTACTACCATAGCAAGGTTATGTGTCCGTGACCTCTCACCGACGACGGGTTCACGTACGCGCCGCGATAGGACAAACCGGTTTACACCGGCACAGCCAGAGGACAATCTCGGTGAGTGTCACACGCACGTTTCGTGTTGTGAACTGTCATCGTTCGTAAAATATTGTAATTATTTGAGGTTTTGTTGTGTTTGATTTAAATTAGAGTGGTTTACTGTATAATATGGTTAATTACTGTACAATGTGTATGAACAATGCTAGAAATATAAAAATATTGCCTATTTCACGTAGTTTCACAAACACTTCGATCTTAAAGCAAACATTATAAATATTGGCACTGAAATCTTGGAACGTGTATAATGACTGTACATTTGATCTGCCATGTGAGTGTTTTCCAATTCAGTATTTAAAAAAGACTAAGTCAGATTAAGGGACTAAGGGACCATTCCAGAAGATGGGCAGCAGCATCTCTCTGAGGTTATCCTCAACCTACTGCAATCGCCAACCCGCCTGCCAAGCGTGGCGATTACGGCAAATACCCCTGATATCCTTAGGAGAGACCTTTGTCCAGCAGTGGACGTCTTTGGCTGAGATGATGATGATGATGATGTCTGATTAGAATTGATTAAAATCTGTAAAAAAAAAATGAAGTTATTCAAAAACAAAAATATTAAAAAGAAAATATTTAGAGTGAGTAATTTATGAATTATAAAATAAAATATTTTGTTTCATTTATTTATCCTCATGTGACAACCCCACCAAAGTAAGTATAAATTTTGCGCGCTTTATGGAAGCTTGTATTCTGTTCGGGTATTTACTCATGTGCTCGTATGTTCGGATACATTCAGGAAGATGTAGGTACATAACGACTCAGTTCCTTTTTACCCATACTTTTGACGAATGTCATTAAATTATTCAGTGAATACGAAGATTCGGTAATTTTTCTTTTCGTCACATAGCACCAAGTGAAATAAAATAAAAAAGCGCTTCTTTTTTATTCCTGAAAAATATAGTTACTTACCTATTACAACTACCTACTGTAATTTTAAATATAATATTAAATACTGTTAAAAAATTGTATGCCTAATTTGCGAAGACATTTCCAATTTGAATTTATTATTCCACAAGGCGAAAACGTTTGACCTTCATCTCAACCGCTGTTAAATAACGTAAAAGAAAGGAAAAGTATTTTTTTACGTAGTACTTAGCCAGGTACCTATCAATCAAAAAAGATATTGATGTCTTCACATAGGAGGTATTACAGAAGCGTGTGTCTAATCAATTTTTATTTATAAAATGTATAGGTCCAATTTATCAAACAAAGCTCGGTAAGTACGATTCGCCGGCGTATAAGCGTACATAAAGAACGAAGGTGGTTAGAGGGCAGGACACAAAAAAGGTTAACTGTGCGAAATCCACCCATACATAAGTAGCATAGTGTAGATAAGGGAAGTATCTCTTCAGCTGTTTTAAAAACTGGTGGTTGCTTAGCTCAACGGCGCAGCGGTTAACGCGCCCGGTCTTCGATTGCTAAGGTAAAGCAACATTCGCAAAGGCCGGTCGTCTGATGAGTGACTGAAATGTATCATCTAAACTAACTAAACTAAACTTTCCTACACTCACACCAATTATCTAGCCCAAGAGAAGCTTCGTTATGAAACTCGTTAAATGGTTACTAGACAACGGATAAACATACTTAAAATACTTAACTACATACTTATTATACATAGAAAACACCCCAGACCCGAGACAATTTAGAAAAACAATAATTTCTAAATTGACCCGACCGGAGATCGACCTCAGAGATGGCGACACCATGAAACCCGGTGTACAAACCACTTGAACAAGGAGGTCGTCAAGGAGGATCTCGAGCTTCGGAAGGCACGTAAAGCTGTTGGTCCCGGCTGCATTATCAATCGTTAACAACCGCCAATCCGCACTGGCCCGTGTCGTGGTTTAAGGTCTGTTCTCGCTATCCATCTATAGGGAAGCTCATGCCCCAGCAGTCGGTTCCGCAGCTGAGTTCGAGATCTATTCACCATTTTATCACGTTAATGGAAACAAAATTTTTATGGTACTTTTGCAATTAACCTCATGTGTGTGTTGTGACAGAGGTGTTACAAATAGTTAAGTTAAGTTAACACAAAACCCAGTGTGGGCATAGCAACATATATTTTAAATTATTAAATAATCATAATAACAATTTTTTTAATTACAATTAAATCTTTCACAAGTCAAAGTTAATTACGAGTTCAATTTTTATAAATCCAAGGGAGAGTTGGCTTACTTAAATTCTAATTCTCATATCTGATACTTATTAAATCTAAAATAAATATAAGTTTTTACTTCATGTAACTCGTAATGCTTGTTATAATATATCAAAGTTTGACGTGTTTAAATAAGTTTTTATGATAAACGAAGATAACGTCAAATCGTAACACATTGAGTTTGTACATAGTATATTACATGGACTGTCGTTTCCCATACGCCTGCACGATAAATACCATACTTGTACTCAACAGTTATTAATCCTTATTAATAACTTAACCGTTGTCACTTGATTTATGGCTTTTCATGTCATTTCTGTTATCAGATTAATCATCCTACTTGTATTAAAACAAATGATGTGTAAAGGTGAGTCCACATTAAGTAACATGTTATATAACTTATGTTATATAACATGTTACGGAACTATTGTTTTATTAACACCCATCCTCTGCACTAATAAAACATGCAACAAAACTTTGTTATAAAACATGTTTTGTCATTATAGTCTGGACGCACCTTTAAAATTTCGAATTAGTTTACTTCTTACCTATAAACTATGTGTTTAACACATGCCTAGGTATACAGTAAAACTCACACCTGCTTTGTGAATGCTAGATGACTGGAGGCTACATTGGGTTCAACTTGCAAACTTATCTTATTTCATATGCTATACCTTTCCTCTATAAAACAACACAGTAAAATGACCTGCGGCCTCGAGTCTCGCCCGAAACAAGTTTTCGTTGTTTTCATTTTAGTGCCCCTAAAAATATTTAGGCCGCCGCCGGGATTATAGAAAATCAATTAATTGAAACTAGAAATAGAAATTAATTTGTAATAAGACTGGGTACAATACGGTTCTTACACATCAAAAATCGTCAATGGTTTTAACAATTTGAGACATTAATAAAACATGCTTCTCAGTATTTATAAAGATGCAATACGCTTTTAGTATTAAGCTGCTATGCTTTCAAGTTTATTTTAAAGCATGTCCGATACAAAGAGCGTATTACGAGTATAACTTTTCAGTTTACTTTAATGTCGTTCATTAATGTAATTTATTTTTTGTAATGTAATTTATTTAGCGACTAAAGATAAAACTGTATTTTTGCAAGTTATACCATTTAGATAGTTTAGTGACCTTTTTCTTTATTTATGCCTGGAAAACAGGAATATCCTAGTCCAGGCACATTGTGTAATTTGTTCTCTATTAATTTGTTTAGTATTTAGTTATTATTTTGTAAAATATGTTTTAAATATATATGTTTATTTTATTATTTTATTTATTAACATGTTTGCACTGTGTTCTTTGATAATCAATTAAAGCTGTTATTATGTCATTTTCAGGATCAGGTGGATTACCACGAGGGATATTTTTATTCCGCTTCACGAATTAAATGTAACGTAGCCTTGTTGAAAAAATTACATACTATGAAAAGATATATTGGCAAGCGTGATGATTAAGCCAATACCCATCAATTGTAGCGATGATTGATTTCAATGATGGAGGCCTTTGCCCAACAGTGGGACAGTATATAGGCTATTTACTAAAAAAAAGAATTAAATAAATAGAAACTTACTGAATGACATAAGCTTCTCCTTTCGACTCGAGTTATATTGGCAAATATAATAAAATTGACTCATATACACTACACACTTACTAATTACACACACTCACACACACACACGTACACACCCTAGCACACATACACAACTACAAAATTCTGCTATTTAAAATGTTTAGTAGTTCTATAAGTTGTTTTTGATAAGTTTTAATGTAATATGTAATTAACACTACTTTTGCTAGCCTTAGAGCATTAAACCAACTTGCTAGCACTTCAAATATGTTACTTCAATTGTGTGATGAGAAATAAATGATTTTATTATTTATTACTTATATATTTATAATATAATATAAAAATATATACGCCGCTTCTCGCGTCTCGTTGTCAAAACTGCAATAACTGGTCATGGGCCAGGTCACTGAGACATTTTTGTGGAAGTTTTAACCCAGATAAGCCTTAAACATTCTTTTCTCTCTTGACAACACTTAATTTTTTGTAATTAAATATATTTATTAAATCTTACTGTCCTAAATATAGGACAGTAGGCTTATCTGGAAATAACTAGCATGTGTTTTGGTATGAGGTTGAATCTAGTGCGGAATTTTATGCGGAAACAAATGACACATTAAATCTAATACCATTATTAGTGTTAAAGTGCGTTATCATCAGGCGAGACGTATCAAAATCAAATTAAAATGTTTTTATTATTTACTATAAGTAGTTTTTAATTTACTTTTACATTCTTCTTTAAAGTTAGAAAAGTAAAATGCTGCAGTGAACTGCACAGTAATATTTCTGTAGATACATAGATAGAGGTAAAAATACCATTTAGCTACATTAAGATTATCCAAATTCATTTTTATTGTCTGTTTTTTTGTTTTGGATGGACCCAAAACAAAAAAAAACAACAAGGGAATCCATCGCACGCATATAAAATCTCGATCTATGGCCCTAATCGTAGTCAAACATAATTCTGAATACGGTTTGTCGACAAAGCAAATAACTTCTATACTAATATTATAAAGCTGAAGAGTTTGTTTGTTTGTTTGTTTGTTTGAACGCGCTAACCTCAGGAACTACTGGTTTGAATTGAAAAATTATTTTTGTGTTGATTAGCCCATTCATTGAGGAAGGCTATAGGCTATATTACATCACGCTATGACTAATAGAACGCGGGTGAAACCGCGGGGTACAGCTATAACTTTTATAAATCCATAAAAAACAAACAAAAAGAAATGAGGGTAAATTCTCCGTGCCATTTGATAACGATAGAGATAATGAAAAAAATAGAGCGGCCAAAGCATAGCCCGTGTTGTATAAAGCTAACGTTTAAATTATTCAAGTACATGTAGTAGAATTAATGATGTCTGTCATTGCTGCCGATACGATCGCAAATCAATATCTTTTTGTGGCCCGACCGACAGTGCCTATCAATTATGAACACTTTTTTTTTGTCGACCGTAAATTGTTTTGTGCCTTTCTATTTACTGTTATAGGTCTGTATTATCGACTGCGAAAGTATAAAAACTTCGTTATTATCTAAATAATCCTCTGAATGACGACAAACTGCCGCAATAAGTAATTTTGATGGAGTACTGCTATAGCGTTGGTTGTTTCGAAGCAGATTCTTGGAAGTGAGTTTATAAGGAATCGGGCGAATGAAAAAGTTTCCGTTACGAATTAAGTAGACTTTCGAGCAAGTGGTAGAGGGTCGTTACGAAACTCTTTCGTTTCCTTTGCGTCCCAAACGAAAGAGTTACGTAGTTTCTTTGTTTCTCACATTGTTTTTTTTTCGTTATTTGTTATTCAGAAAAAAAAAAAAAAAAAGTTTCTTTATTAAAGTTACACTATTGTAAAAAGGCTTTGACGGAATGGTTGTTTTCTTTAAATAATAGAGATACGGAAACGTTTTCGCATAACGAATCATATTGTAATTTATTTCTTAGGAGACTGTACCGCAAATTTGACACCTACATTAAATGTCAAAATTCTTATTGGCTATGTTTTTTAACAATAAATATTAAGATTTTATTAAAAGATTCGCTCACATATTTTAATTTCCATAATTTGGTAAAGTCTATTAAGAGTTTTATAATAGGTTAAGGAAGAGCAGGGCAACAGGTATCTAGAATGCCTACTGGTATGTACCATGTACCCACTTTTTGTTAATGTAATGGGATAGACTGAAATAAATATTTGAAGATTTTGATTATTTTTTATTTTATTTATTTATTTATTTACAAGTTTATGTACACACATAAAAAGGTAACAAAAATAAAGGTAAAGTAAATGTAGTACAAGGGCGCTGCTTATTTCAGTTCTGAAATATCTTCCAGCAGGCCCGCAAAGGGAAACATTATAAATAGAGGTAGAAATAATGTGTACCTCTTGCAAATTTAAAATAAACTTACTTAAATATTTATAATACACATACATACTAATAATTGCATAAACAAAGGAAATTTAATACAAAACAAAAAAAAAAGGTAAAAAAAAAAGAAAAAAGAAATCATAATACATAGGACGACAGAATCAACCGGACAGGTAGTGTTCCTTCAGACGCTTTTTAAAAGATAATATTATGTAAAAAATAAGATAATAATAATAAAGGCGGGGAAGGCTTCCCGGTAGCATAGCGGTCAGTGCAGCCGCCCGGATTGCGGAAGACCCAGGTTCGAATCCTGGCTGGGTCGGGTAGGCGTTTAAATTTTTCACTGTATTTTATAAATTTTATAAATATTTAATTTAGCTTCAGTGCAGCAATTGGCACTTGAAAATAAAAACTAAAAAAAATAATATAGATAACAAAAATATTGAAAAGGAACTAAAGGCGTTTCTTTCGCCTGTGAGTGTAACTTCACAGTGACGTAACACCGCTTGCAGCTTAAATCATATTATCAATCAATAAATAGTACTTACCTACATTAAAATCCTAATTTGTTATTTTCTTATGTAAGTGACGTTACGTAAGTATGGTTTTTAATAAGAAATAAATATTATTTAAACACAAATCACAAAGTACTAAAACAAATCAACGAGTCTTCTGGGGTGTCGGTAGCTCAGCGGCCAGAGCATTGGATCGGTAATCCAAGGCCATGGGTTCGATTACCACTCCATCTTCCTAAGACTGGTTGATTTTTTCAATTAATTTTTATATAAATAAATAAACTTTCTTACACTCATACCAATTATCTATCCCAAGAGAAGCTTCGTTATGAAACTCGTTAAATGGTTACTAGACAACAGATAAACATACTTAAAACACTTAAATACATACTTATTATACATAGAAAACACCCAGACCCGTAACAATTTAGAAAAACAGGTATTTCTAAATTGATCCGACCGGGGACCTCAGAGATGGCGACACCATGAAAACCGGTGTACAAACCACTCGACCAAGGAGGTCGTATAAAGATACAGATTGCATACAGATTGCATTCACACAGCTATATATGTAGTTACAAAAGTGTAACTACATGGGTATAGCTGTGTGAATGCAATTTCTTTACATTACTGCGCAGGCACGAGCATACGAATCGCATTACCAAAGTTTTTATAAAACTCAAAAGGAGTGTTCCTATAAATACCATTATATGTTGATTGAGGAACTGAAATAAATACATTTTTATTTTATTTTTAAAGCGGTAACCGCAAACCCTGTGCAACACCATATCACGCGCGCATTACCAACTCTGAGCTTTATTCTCTTTAGCCTATATACCCTGTAATTTCACTGGATCTAGCTTTATGCTGAGACATAGTAACGCAAAACAATGCTGCTATGCTGCTTGCATTGCGGCTGAAACGGGTATTCGTTATTCAGTTGGCTTGCACGTCAGGGTTGATCGATCTTGCAAGCTAAACAACTTTGGCAATGTCGGGTCACCGGATGGGTAATTGAAATTGAAACATTTCACACTACACTGCATTTTGGAAGACACGGTAAGCAGTTTGTCCTGGTCTTTATTGTAAAATGGCTGACTTTAAAACACATCAATCCACATTCCCCCAACTTAGTGTGTTATGGCCCACCTTTTCATGTGATATTGTGGGAAGGTTGGCCCAGAGTCGAACGTTCAAGGAAAACGGTTTACGTTTAACCGCCTCTGTGGTCTAGTGGTTAAGACCACCGGTTTAGACCCAGAGGTCCCGGGTTCGATTCCCAGCGGGGGGTACATGTTTGTGTATTCGGTTTGGTTGGTGGTAGGACTGGCTAGCTACCACCATCTTATCTTAATATGTCGCCATAACATCAATGTTTGTAGCATAGTTGTGTTCCGGCAGCTAGAGATAAGATAGCCAGTGCCTCACTAGTTGAGGATCCCGGGTGAAGTACACTTCAATTGGCCTTATCATCACTTAACATCAGGTGAGATCAAGGCAGTGTGCTTACCCGTAAATATTAAAAATAAAAAAAACGTTTTAGAACCAAAAACAATCATTAACTTTAAAATCAGCAAAGCCTTAATATAAAACTAGTTGCCATAATACAAAATCCTTTCATCCAGCAAACCACAGAAACGGCTAGGCGCGAAACCGGAGTCAAGCACGAAGCCTCTGGCTAATAGTACATTAGAGCAGCCATCTCGCGCAGCTTAAATATTAACGGTCGGCCTCTCAAGCCCTCACTCAAAAAAGCTTTTTATTTGTGGATAACGAGATTGCTCCCCCGCTGCATAATGAGGTTTCTTATTTCCCAGTAATGAGTATCATATACATATTTATTAGAGCATTCGTCCGCCGTAAATTCGGACAGTGAGCCACTTATATCGCGGGCGCGTCAGCTTTATACGGATTTACGTTTACGGGCCCGCAGTTAAGACAAGACGCCTCTTAATAATTACTAGTGGTCGCCCAGTTGTCGACGGCTGCACGGATTGTATCATATACAATGAAAAATTAAAAAAGATGGAATGTGAGTTTGGATTGGCATTGACAGATTTTGGCCGCGCCTCTTCCATTTTTGAAATTGTTGAAAAGAGTATATATGCTTGTGTGTCAAATACATGGTAGTGTGTGTAATATTTGTTTTATTGATTTAATGTGTTTTTTTTGCATATTTTTAGAAAAATATTTACATTCTGTACACTTATAGTTTATATAGAGAAGGATCTCTATATATAAACTATACGTGTGCAAAATTTCATACTTCTCCGTCCGCGCAATTTTCGTAAAAAGGGGTACAAAGTTTTTGCTTCACTTAATAATAATAGGTTAGGGAAAAATTTTTTTTCGCATTTTTTAAGAAAATTAAAAACATTTTTTAATATAGTTTATTTACATTTAACTAAAATATGTAGGTGCCATATTTTTCGATAACCTTTTGCCATCTTGTAGGTAGGGACATGATCCCATTCCTATAGAAATTTTGGGGCTTCTGATCAAATGTATCGAATTTCTTCATTAGATTCACTCATCTTGACAGTAAGAAAAACAAATGAATATCACACCTATTCCTAATTTGAATTTGGAATTATCTTCTTTAAAATTTAAACTTTCAATGATACCAAAACCAGCCAGATACAAATAGTATTAGTCAAAGAGATTTTATTACAAGTTCATATGCGAGTATACTATATGCGGAAAGACTTTTTCCCCAACATATAGATAAAAGAGTCTTCCATTCATATTGTAGTGCGACATGGAATAATGACGAAGGCGGCGGCTGATGTGGTACACAAAAGCAAATTGTCATGCTCCACCCACAAAAAAAGGACACTGCAGAAGGTAACCCTCTCACTGACACGGAATCTTTGAACAGCTCGGAACAGTCTGATCGCAGCTGTTGTAAAATGCCGTGTCCGTGAGAGCAGCTCGATGGCGCAGTGGTCAACGCGCCCGGTCAGCGAGTGTTGAGGTTAAACAACTTCCGCAAACGCCGGTCATCGGATGGTTGACCAAAATTTATCATATCAAGCTTCTCCGTGCTTCGGAAAGCAAAGCCCGGCTGCATTAGCAGTCGTAAATAACTTTTAACTTTACTTTTTTTACTTTCCTACACTCACACCAATTATCTAGCCCAAGAGAAGCTTCGTTATGAAACTCGTTAAATGGTTACTAGACAATGAATAAACATATTTAAAATACTTAAATACATACTTTTTATACATAGGAAACACCCAGACCCGAGACAATTTAGAAAAACAATAATTTCTAAATTGACCCGACCGGGGATCGAACCCGGGACCTCAGAGATGGCAACACCATGAACACCGGTGTACAAACCACTCGACCAAGGAAGTCATCAGTAAATAACAACCTATGGGCCCGTGTGGTGGTTTATCTCCCGTTTATTTATCCCCAGCAGTGGTGACATAAAAAAGAGCAGATGATGATGATGAGGGGTTGTCTTAAGTGTACGTAGCTTGAGCGCGTTTGTGAAGCTTACCTTCTATACAGTCTCATTTTTTTGTGCTCCACCGTTCCCGTAAATTGTCATCGACACGTGGTGGTTGTATCCGGAGTGACGTGTAATTGGGATACAAACAAATGCGAGAGGAGTTGTGTCGCCGTTTCGGTTGGGACCGCCTGCGGAGCAGATGCCACAGAGCCTTCGACACATGAATATTTATGATTCAATATGTAAACGTCACTCATTAAAGCATTTAATCTGACGCGTGGTTGGAGTTTAGGTATGTTGTAGTAGGGTTGTGTCAGCTATGCTAATCCGGTAAGGTTTACCCGAGATTGTTGTTGCCAAGATAAGATATACCGAAAACTTGGGTTCCAGGTTTAAGGTGACGTGCTTAATTGTAGGGTATGTTACTCGTATATATTACTGCATTGCTAACTACCACCATTATATCTAAGTCTGGTGCCATAACAACAACGTTAGTAGCGTTGTTGTGTTAATAACCAGATTGTTCAGCCCAATTCCTTATTCGAAATTCGGGGTGGTGAAGTGTTTTTCTAACTTCAACTTTTTCGTCACTTACCATAAAGTAAGATTCATATTCAAGCTTTCAGGCTAAATATTTATAAAATATAGTGAAAAAATTAAATGCCTACCCGACCCAGCCAGGAATCGAACCTGGGTCTTCCGCAATCCGGGCGGCTGCACTGACCAATAGCTACCGGGCAGGCTGACGTAGGCACTGAATTTTTTCACTGCTTTGATTTTTGACTGCTTTTTAGCGGCAGTAGTGCCATCTATCGGTTGGCTATCCAGATTCGTCTTTACAGATGAAATACCACAAATTTGTTAACACAACGCCGCCCGTAGTAAATTTTATTTTTTTATTTTTAAGAGCTAATCGCTGCACTTAAGCTGAATTAAATATTTATAAAATATAGAGAAAAAATTAAATGCCTTCAGGCTAAGCTTCAAAGTCAAAGTCAAAGAACTTCCCTGTTGTAGGAAATAAAACTTTTCTAAAGCAGGTAGCAATTATTTTTAACAAAAGACTACGTCATCAGTGATCTATTGAACAGTTCCTCTTATTCAGCCAGTGTAGAACCTATATAATTAATTCCACCATTTCCATTCTAACACCGGACGATCAAACGTACGGGAACTAGGTATCCGTTTGCTGTCGACATCCGTTCGGGGCGAACAAAGCGCTTTGCTTGTTGAACTTTTATTTTGCGGACGAAAGATTGGAATTCTTGTTTCCATAATAGCCACAATTTGAAATGGTCATAGTTTTTATGTTATTTGAGCGTCGTGTAGTAGTAGACTGGATGGTTGAAACATCCTTCCTTTCTAGTAGTTATCTCTCGTGGTCATTAATTAAGAAAAGTTTTAAGCGGTGGTTAAATCACTATTTGTATAGGTATTCAAGGAAACTTTTGCTTACCCAATGATTTGACCGAGTTGCACTGCACTAGTCATAGTCACGAGCTGACTGGATCAATTAGGGTTCTAGGATTAGTAGAATTATGCTGAATATTATCTAATAATAATTCGTACATCAATATAATTACATAATGGTATAGATATAATAATTCTTAATAATGTAACAGCCTCTTAAAATTTTCCATGTCCTTACGGGGCGTTACATGTTTTACAATTTTTAATTTTTAATTTATTTAATGTTAAAATTTTTAATACAGTGTTTAATAAGCTAACTATACTCCCTCTGTTTACTATGCCCTTACGGGGCGCTACATTATTTATTTTAACACCTTTTGTACCTATTTATTTAATTACTATGTACACCAATGTGGCATGCAATAAATAATTACCTAAATAAAAACCTAGTAGGTAGTAGTTAAAATTATTTTAATATTTTTCTACCCGGCTTTAGTTTTGTATGTTTGACACAATATCTTCGAATCTCCGGTTACTTTACTAAGGAATTATCGTAAACCTAAGTTAACATAGTAAATAAACAAGCTTATTTTACAATCTAACGACATTCCTCTTTCCTGCTGCCTGTCTAGTGCACTAGTGGGGTTGGTCCATCAAGAGCAGCTTTCATTCCAACGGTCCAGCAGTACGGTGATCTGCCGCGTGCTTTTGTGTTTCCAATTTACCCTGAACTATAAGGTGCTCTATAAAGGTCACCTCCCAGCAACATGTACCTAAAAAAATATCTAAACTGGAAAAGTAGGTTTTATCACCACATCAAGTAGCGACCAAATTCTCGTAGCAAATATTGTCATCTCACTTAACGTACTGAGTTTACGTTCCTTAATCAAAAGACAACCGACGACGGTGAAGCATTTACATTGCCACAAACATTACGCCGTTACCATAGTTCAAATCCTTTGATTAAGTAAGGGAAGTGTGCCGACCGACTCGGCGCGTTTACCGAAGCAATTACGATCGTTATTAAAAACTTGTTCGCGCGAATCGCGATTTAAATTTTTTTCGCGCGCAACTTTCGCAATATTTCTCTGGAGGGCCCGAGCGGGCGGGTGGACGCCGAGCGAGAATTTACATATTCAGCAGTAAAATTTACGTCACAAACAATGCCCTATTACGGTACAATGGGAATGTCTTTACATTGTTGCGGGCGGGAGACGGCGCGGGGACGGACGGCTCACACGTCACTGCGGCGAGTCAAAGGGCGGCTGATTTACAACAGGGTCCTGTTTAAATGAAAATTATACACGGGGCCCGTGCTATGGGGCCGCGACCTTTCCCTCGTAAAGTAACTAATTTATGAACTCGTGATACTACGGCGGCGGAGCGCGCGCCCCGCTCTTGAAATTTTAAACGTCCGCTCTCTGTATGCACGCGTTGAATTTTTTAGGTGCGTTACACATCTTGACTTTGGGCGAATCAATGCTTTTTCGGGCCTGGATTCTTCAGTGTTCGTGATGACATTTAATTTTGTTTATTAGTTATTAAGGTGCATTCAGACTATAATGACAAAACATCCTATATAACATAGTTATGTATCATGTTGTATTAGTGTGGACGATAAGGTGTCTATAAAACAACCTTAAACTTTTAGTTTCGGCACATGTCATACCTAGAGCATAAGTTATATAACATTTTACTTAATGTAGACTCACCTTTAGTCCCATTTACGGTAAATCACGATAAGACTGAAGATGGAAGTGGCCTTTACCCGGAAAACTATTTTTTTTGTGGAACTGGCTATCTTATTCATCAGAACACAACAATGTTGCTAATTTTATCGTTCTGTCGAAATACTTGCAAGACAGACTAGATAAGTAAAAAGCTTCTCGAGGATGCATCATCATCATCTCAGCCAAAAGACGTCCACTGCTGAACAAAGGCCTCACCAAGGGTATGAGGGGTATTTGCCGTAATCGCCACGCTGGAGGAGGATGCATAATGCAAGCAAAATATATGAGAAAGATAGAGAGAAAAGCTTTTTATCTATCTAGTCCATCTAGCATGATCATCAGAACGATTCACAAGGAGGTACTGCATTTTCAGTAGGTTCTCACTGAGTAAAACCTCTTCTCACAAAAATACGAGTAGAAATGATGCGTGATTAATGAAAAGGTCTCGCACATACGTGTGTATGACTTGTTTTTTTTTCCTGTTTCGTGCCATGATGTCACTACTGCGTACAGCAGAATACCACCTGCTGCCCCACGGCAGCAGGCCCCGCTAGCTGCGTATACTGAGCTGTGCATAGTGTTGACATCACATAACAGGGCACAATGTCAATTGTTATTATTTTTGTTACATCATCATTATCTTCATCATCATCTCAGCCAAAAGACGTCCACTGCTGGACAAAGGCCTCCCCCAAGGATCTCCACAACGACCGGTTTTGTGCTGCTCGCATCCATCAGCATTTTGTTACATGTTGTATGCTTAATTATGTGTTTGTTATGTGATTCCAATAAATGTATTTTATTCTTATTCTTATTCACATGACGCCTCCTTTTGCTGTAGTTGTTAAACCCTCGACTAAAAGCCCAAAACTGTTATCTACACCTCTAAATTCACGGAAGAGACTATGTCTGCAGAGTTCTATGGGGTATATCATAAACTCAGCTGCCCCATACTCCAAAGAGCACCCTCACGTATTTTTTTGGGATATTTTGTTCTCCCCGGTTCAATTAAGAGAACATACATTTACATAATACATGGCATGTTGCTTAAATGGCTAACGAAGCTTTGCTGGTGCGTATTCTTTGAATTAAATTACGGGACTCGTTTTGGATTAACTGCCGCTTGAGTTTGACATTCAATTGTTTGTGATCTTGTCTCGTTTCAGAATGGTTTGCAAAGATTTTATTTTAAAAAGGAAGAAGGCATCTCTTGCCCAATTTTTTTTCTAAAACTTTCTAAAACCTGCCACTACAGACTTTGATTATGCACCCTAAAGTGATTACGAAAGAAGGCATCACACTAAAATGTTGTCCATTGTATAACTTAATTTCATTTTCGCTATTAATACGTAGACGTTCTTATATGTTTCACCCAAACATCTGCCAAACATGACTGACTTAACAATTGACAAATAGGTAGGTACGTTTCCATGTTCAAGATCTTATTGAAAACCCTTTGCAAGGCAACCTTTTCTATTACTAGATCCAACAGTTTGGGCTGTGCATTGATCGATTGCTCAGTCAGTTCCCTCTTTAATATATGTGCTGATTCACGGGTTCATGCAGGCTAAAAGACCTTTTTATAAGTCTCTTTGTAAGAATGTAATGAATGAATGTAATGTATGTAATGTAAGAATAAGAAATAAGAATAAGACGCATTATTTGAACTTCCAAATATGAATGAAGACAAAGACACACATTTTCTTTAGTTTTCTTCTCAGCTTAATGCCACCACAGACGTAATTTTCAAAAGAAATAGGTTTAGAATTTGATATTTTGTTCACGTTGCACCGGCCTATCTAATTTTAGATCTGATAACTCAATTAACATTTACACAGCACATTAACTAAAATTAATCACGTGTATCACTATACACATACATTACACTTAATTTATGCTTTGATAATAACATCAGTTTTAATAAAGTGGCCGGTGACAATTTAACCTGTACCAAAACACTAATTATAGCTGCCTATACAGCAGTGGTACAGTCAACAAACGAATTAGTAAATGTTAATGACGGACACAAAACAGGGTGTGCACCTGCAGAGAATTTATGTGCGTCCCGAAACACGAGTCGACGCGATCTGTATTATGTATCGCCATTTGGGACGGCACCCTATCTTTAAATGTTCACCGTCAATAAAAAGAAAATACGTGATACAAATATAAGTAAGCATTTAAGCAAATTCAATGAACCGATAAAGCCTTCTACCGTTAAGGAGCCATAGAAATTCATTCGCCAAATTAAAAGAGGTTGTTTATTATAAGCGGAGAGACCGTTAATATCAATTTAACGTTAACCTCTTTAGAGAAACACGACCTTGTACGTGCCACGAAGCGTGTAGACACTGGAACCATAATATATGCGTGGATGGTAGGCATAGCATAAGCCATTATAGAGCAAACCAACCATTTCCATATAGTGCTCGACTCGGAATTTTGATTAGGCGACCAGACGACAAGGGTGGATTGAGATCGCTTCTTAAACTACTAAACAGTTAATAGTGTTGGCCTCAAACTTGGGACTTACTTATTTGCTCGGCTCCCTATGTGAATTATAGCGCAAGTTTCGAGCTACCTATTTAACCGTGAACCCTGGAGCTATGCAAATCGCCATACAAATCGTTCTATTAACGTATGGGATTTCTCAAAGGATTTGTTATCTTAACGTTTGCGGAGTGGCGTTCTTCGTGAACGATAATTTGCTGTTCTAGGGTTGGAACGGGTAGTAGTGGTTGTTCAATGCTGCTCAAATGTGAATTGAGAGTCGAGTCAGCACTACAATGATCAAACAAACAACTGTTGTGGGACAGTGTTTGGGAGATGAAAATGTAGCATATTGTGTACTTTTTACCCGACTGCGTCAGAAGGAGGGTTATGTTTTTCGAGTGTATGTATGTATGTATGTATGTAAGTATGTATGTATGTATGTATGTATGTATGTATGTATGTATGTATGTATGTATGTATGTATGTATGTATGTATGTATGTATGTATGTATGTATGTATGTATGTATGTATGTATGTAATTAATTGTTTTGTTTAGTTATTCGCCCAAGTCAACTAATAATTTTAAAATCCACTATAAAAGTTGACAAAAAGCATCAATTTAATTGCCTAACCTTTGAAATGTTTTTTTTTATTACATTTATGTAATTTTCTAACTCCCTTAAACGTTTCAGTTTTTTTTATAATTGTCTTGTTTGATAAATATAAGGCTTTGTAGTTTTTATCGAATACCAAATTATATAAAAGCTTTTAAACAGTTAATTCCTTCCGGTGAGGTCAGTGGAAGGAATTATCTGTTGTTATCTGTAAAACAACATCTGCAAAAGCTACTTAACAATGAGGATCATTATTCTCGACTTGGCCATTGAGCTTGAACAACACAGTTGGGGCTAATCGGGGCTCACAGCTTGCCCCGGGGTAATTCCATCGTTTGTTAACAGTTAGTAATTCAAATACGTCATTTCCAGTCCTACCGGAAACAGTTACCGTGTGCACGTTCCGCCATTCTGTATACGAAATGGTACCTACATGCTATATTTATAGCTCAGTGAACTATGGCCTTACTTACTTCCCAAACTGATTGTTATACATCCTTTGTAATATAGCAAGCTACAGTATTCTACGCTATAGTGAGAAACTGGGCAATGGTTTTAGCAACAACACTACTTTTTCCTATTATTTCTTCTGTGGTTTGGCTATCATTGTTCTATATCGTAACGATAATGTAAGTCTAATGCACCTAGATGATGTAATTTTTTTTATAAATGATACTGAGTCGTAAAAATGAGCATATGGCCTGCCTGGTGGAAAGCAGCCACCGTAGTCATTGATGCTTGCGACACCAAGGGTAGAAACTTAGACTAAATCTTCAAAATCGCCACCATGCACAATGTTACCCTTTTTAAAGATCTTAATTGATAACAGTCTTGTTAACCCACCTAGAAAGGTAATATGCTTGTGTTATAGTCTAACGGAGCTAAGTAAATTGAACCACGATTCCCAATCCGATCCGAACCCCTTCTAGTAGAGCACGGGGACATGTACTAGTGCGTGATGCCGTACCCTCTAAAAAACCTCTGACGGTGATTCGTTCCACACGGCTTGAGGAACCCTTTAAGTTTCTCACCACCCCAAAACAGCCCGATGAAGCTGAAAATGCCGTCTGAGGCAATCAGTAAACTCTCCCTAAAAAAAAGAACCACGATTTCTCGCATTCAACATGAGCAGACTTCTTGGCGGGAAAGTGAAGAGTTATGTCTGCGATTTTGTTTTATTTTCTAAAATTTGTGTTATTGAATATTAATGTAAAATAATGGTGGATTATTAACCGTTAAGTGTTCGTGAGTGTGCATGAGTGTTGGCAAATGAAACAAAACAGTGCAAAGGCACTTTTCAAATTCTCGCAAGAAGTCCGCCGCGTGAGGACTTAGTAAAGCCCCACATCTTTACTGAGCTACTCGAGGGGTTGGGGAGTATATAATTTCTCACTTTCATTTCTATTAACATTCATCATAATCATACAGGAAATATTGTCTATTTATGTATTACTTGTAAGAAAAATTACTTTGATACTGGCTAAATGTGTTAATCGCACGAAGCCATCAACTAAAAAAAAAACATGAGCAACTATCCGATCGGCTACCGCTTCGTGTAGCCTACAAGTAAGGTTGTTGCAAGCGTCCGTTAGTTGCAACCGCTTTACATCACGCTGGCCATATTATGCTCATTCTGTTTAAGAAAAATAAAATAAATAATACTCAAAAAACGACAAACAAAGGAAATGTTGTATTATTCTTCCAAAATCAAAATTCATACAGTCTTGTTAAAATCGGCCGGCGCGACCACAAGTCGGCGGTGTCCCTGAATATTTATGAGGCGGCATTGTGATGGGCCCATCTTAAACGAGCCACCGAGACTTGCGTCAAAACGATTTTGCATAATTTATGTACCAATATATACTGCAATTTATGCAAACACAACACTCAAGTGACACAAGGTGTAACTAAACGCCCGTTTACGGTCATGTTTAAAATATAAGCGTTTGGTCAGGCCGCGCGATCGGTATAATGTTAACTTAACAACGTCGTTACAGCCAAAGCCTACGCGAGTTACACATTAACATGATACACTGGGGGACGGGTCTAGTCGCGTGTTCACAATGGCGTTAGCTGGTTAGTCAATAGATCAATTTTAGCACCTGTTAAATGATACAGGAACATGTTAGGGTATACACCGTGTTTTTTAACCGTCTTAGACCCGCAGGTGGCTTGATCAGACCATGAAACTGAAGCCGCAGCGCACCAATCGAGCCACGCGCCGGCTGCACGCACGTGGACGCTCGCCATCCCCACTCCCCGTGTCAGTCACCCGGAAAGCGACCGGTGTGTATGTGTCGCATGCGCCCCGCGCGTCCTACCTGGCCTGACTCTTGCTCCCGCGCAGTGTTCGTTTCCGTATCGAGAAAAAGGGGTTTCGATACTAAAGCTCAGTACACAGAAATGGTACGAACGCAAGCTGTGTGTGGTGATAACGTTTCCGCGGCGGCAGTGCGACGTTACCAATACGTAATCAATAAGTGCAGTGTCGCGTGCTGTTTGTGACCACGTTCGCACAAGGACAACGGGACAGCACAAAAAGCTTGTAACTTCGTGAGTTTTCAAGATGTTACTTGATTTTTTTTTGTACTGATTCTTTTTATGAAAATATTTGACCCGTGTTTCGGTTTTCGTATAAACTAAAAATAAGGTTGTGTACTATATATATATATAAAACTTCTGCGTGTGTGTATGTCACTGAACTCCTTTTAAATTACTGGACCGATTTGAATGAAATTTTCTGTGTGTGTTCAAGTGGATTCGAGAATGGTTTAGATTTACAATTGGACCCGGTAGGTGGCGCTGCTATAGGGGTCCATCATGGGATACGGGTGTTCTTAAGCGGACGAATGATTTGTTTGTTTTGTTGTCATGGAAACTGTCAAAGCGGTACGAAGTCCGCCGGTTAGCTAGTATATATAAATAACTTTCAGACTAACGCCTGATACCCGAAGTGGACAGTTATACGCTATTTACTTACTTTTACTTTAATTCGCAGTTTTCTTGTTATTACACAGAATAGAATAAAATATTATGTTTGTATAAATGTTTGTTTGATAAAAAATTAAATACAAAAACAAAAGACAAATGCAACGCAAGTTCACTTGCAAAAAAAATACAAAAAGGAAATCATAAAATATTATGCTACAAAACACTATACTATACTATACAATATTACGGTACAAAACAGCATAGTGGCTGTTTCTATGTAACATGTACCTACCTACTAAAAATTGCATGCCCGACTAGGGTAAATTGTTTGTTCCCAATTATAATATATATTTTTTTATGGTAAAAGGAGGCAAACGAGCAGGCGGGTCACCTGATGGAAAGCAATCACCGCCGCCCATGGACACCCGCAAAACCAATGTTATCGCAGATGCGTTGCCAACCCTGAGGAAGGAGTTGGATCTTGAGGAGGGAGTAGGAATTGGGAGGGGGGAGGGGTGAGAGATGGGCCTCCGGTACTTTCACTCACCGGACGAAACACAACAGCAACGAGTGCCGTTGTTTCACGCCGATATTCTGTGAGAGGGTGGTATTACGCCGGGCGAGCCGGCCCATTTCGTGCTGCAACGCAGCGTGGCTCTACCACTCAGACAGTGTTGTTCATTTGGCACCACCCAGGGGTCACGTGTAGGGTCTCAAGGGTAAACCTACAGACGCGAGTAACTTTAACCCCCAAACCTTAACACCTGCTATGTACTTACACAATTTTATGGCAATAAAAGTTATCTTATCTTATCTTATCTTATCTTACACTTTACACTTTAGATATTATTCAAAATGAATCAAAAAATAAAAATAATTACAAATCACTTTAGTAATAGAACCTAATTCAGCTTTATCAAACCTATATTTATTAATTTTGATCGATACTCGTTACCGATAAGTATCCAAAGTTTGTTACAAAACAATGTATCAAAGGGCCTATTACGAGCGTTTACTAACATGCTCTTATCACCTTAACTAGATATTCGTGTTCGATAATAATTTTCCTCCAATTTCCATATTACGAAACTTACGTGTAAGTTATGGATTGATTCTGTTTTCTACGTAATAGTTTGTGAACGAGCCTATCTCTACCACCATATTTAATACTAGCGTATGGTAGTAGTACTGCTTTTAACATTTTATACGGACAAAATAGATATAGCTGATATTTGACTTTGACAACATCACCCCCATATGTCCCCACTGCTGAGACATGAGTCTTCTCTATGGATGAATAGGGAGAACGGGCCATAAACCACCACGCGGGCCCAGTGAAGATTGGTCGTTGTTAACGATTGCTAATGCAGCCGGGACCAACGGCTTTACGTGCCGTCCAAAGCACGGAGGAGCTCAATATGATAAATTTTTGGTCACCCATCCGATGACCGGCCTTTGCGAAAGTTGCTTAACCTTAGCAATCGCAGACCAGGCGCGTTAACCACTGCGCCATCAAGCTCCTTTTGACTTTGAAAACAATAAATACAAACCACCTGCTTCCTAAAAAATAAAGTAAAATAGTAAAATTAAGTAAAAAAACTCATATAGTATAATTTCAATAACTCTCGACGTTATTTATAAAGCGACGAAAACTATTGTCGAGTACTGTGGCTCTGGCTAATAAGAAACTAGCAATCGCTCGCGTCTTCATCAGCATAAGCACCCGGAGGTTGGTATACCGTGATGGGGGGACTCGGTGCTAGTCATTAGTAATCCCGAGCTATCCCCTTGGCACAGTAGAAATGGTTCCAGGTCTTTTACTCCTCTCGACTTGGACAACAATTTAATACAAACCATCTGCTTCCTAAAAAAATAAAGTAAAATAGTAAAATAAAGTAAAAAAGTCATATAGTAAAATTTCAATAAATCTCAATGTTATTTTTAAAGCGACGAAAACTAATTTTGAGTACTGTGGCTTTGGCCACTAAGAAACGAGCGATCGCTCGCGTCTTCATTAACGTAAGCACCCGGGGGTTGGTATACCGTGGTGGGGGAACTCGGTGCTTGTCATTAGTAATCCCGAGCTATCCCAGGGCAGAGAAGGAATGGTTCTAGGTCTTTTGGTGGGTCTACCTCCCCTCCCCCTTGTCGGGGTTTTCTTAGCTGGACGAGGGAAGAGGAGAGAGGAACCCGATATCACCCCTAGCCACGGTATAAGCGCAAAGCATTTTGACTAGTTAAAAAAGGTTGTTATACCGTAATCCTGAGGAAATCACAGAAAATACTGTCTTTTCTCTTGCCTACGTCATGGAGGAAACCTTGCCCTGATTCCCGTTACGACAACCGTACCGATATCGTAACGATGTCGTCGTCGAGTCGTTGAAACCATTTTCTTAATAGCTTCCGATTTTCAAGTCGTTCAACGAAGATCCAACCAACAGTAGGTATATGGTAGATCTCAATAAGATTGGTTTGAACTTCGTTCGAACGACTTTAAAGTCGGCTCGATTGACGGATGTTAGTATGAAAATGGTTTCAAAGTCGCTACGATATCGCTACGGTTTTTCTAATGGGAATCGGGTTGCTGCCTGCGAAGTTTCAGTGTTCTACGGCCAGCTTTTTATATTATAAAGAAAGGTATATTACAACCGTAGCGTAGTAACAAAATTTAAAATTATTATATTTTGTCGCCACTGTATTAACTAAAATCAATATGTCAAACAAAATAAACATGGACAATGAATGATCGTGAAACACAATTTCAATTTTTAATTACACTTTTACTGGTACAGAAAACGGACTATAGTTATAAACATCACAAAGGTGTCGACGAGACATTAATTCGCGATTCACGAGCCGACACAATGCAGGCAATTCACAAAGAATATTTTTTATTATTAATTTTTTAATACTCGCATACACGCGGCACTTGGTCGTAAATCAAGCACTTCCGAGCACTTCCGAGCCCTTTGAATGTGCTCACCGATGATATAGTGCGCCGGTGACAATGCCAGCCGTACATTTATGCAGTGCGAATCTTATAATTAGGCAAATGGCATACCTATTACCTAGACATCGACATCATATGGGCTGTTATTGAACTCATATTCAATAACAGCCCATATGAGCACACATTTGTCTGACTCCTGTGCATGCCCCATACTCAACAGCACTGACAATATGAAATACCTAGAGGTCATAATTGATTAGCATTTAAAATTTAAAGCCCTCGAAAGTTAATTTACGTATTTAAAAATCTAAGGCACGTTGCAAGCGGCCATCTCCTTAAAACAATACATCTTACTTTAAGTCAGTCATTATTTGTGTACTGTATCATGGGGCGGTTCACACAAAACCACATTGATTTATTTAAAAATAGCACAGAGAGCTGTTCTGACTGTCAGCACATTCCGGCCAAAACGCTTCCCAACAACGGAGCTACTTGCTAAATGCGAAGTCCTCTCTGTACGTTAGCTCTTCACTTTACTTACAATTACTAAAAAGCACTCCTTAGTGCCCTATTATCTCCCCGCAATCCTAACCAGCAAAAGACGGGCAGATATTGTCTGTACTACTGTGCCAATCACAAGATCACACTCTCAAAGATTTGTTTGTCATCTGGGTAGTTATTTGTATAACAAGATAAATACGTCTCTATGAATATAAATATGTATTATTTATACTATGAATAAAGTAAAGTAAAAAAAAACAAAACAAGACTGGCTAACGGGGAAACTAATATTCAGCGTCATCCTAAGAGACTTTCATATGTTATCATATGGCACTGAAAATCTACTATTAGTAATAATATTATTTTTCACACCACCTGCTCGACAATGCCTCATTATATATCATGCAAACCTTACTCAAAGTAAATCATTATAGCCCTTGTCTTTTGCCGGGGTGTAATGTTGTACTGAATTTCATTATAACCCGCCGGGCAGTAATGTGATTCTCACTTCTCTTAGTTCTTAATGTTATGCATTTAAAGTCTAATTTCGTCAAAATCGCGCGGCGCGCGGCTGCTGCAGCTGCTGGTGGCCGACAGCGAGGAGGTGGACGGCGGCGCGCGCCGCGCCTCTTTTATTTGAAAATCGAACTTATTCGAAAATCGAGCTGGCCACGCCACGGCAAGCCGAACGAAAAAAAATCAATACTTAAAACAAAAGCCGCGAGTATTTCAATACGGTGCAATCAGTATCAGACAAAACTGCAAAAGAAGATAGAATAAAACATTAAGAAAATGTCGAGTGACGAAAGTGATTTAACTCCGGAGTCCATTAAATTAGACGCCTTAGGTATTGTTAATAACCTACTACCAGAGAAGTCGAAAGAAAAATACTTGAAAGCTTACGACGATTTCCACAAATGGAAAACTGCAAAGGCGCAAAGTCTGTGTCGGAGTCAGTGCTTCTTGTTTATTTCGAGTATTTATCGTGTACAAAGAAGTCCAGCAGCCTGTGGTGTATCTATTCGATGCTCAGGTTAACAATAAGCATCAAACACGACATTAAGATAAATACATATAGCAAGTTATTGGCATTTTTAAAGAGGAAATCAGATGGTCATCGAGCAAAGAAGTCAAAAGTATTGACAGCTCAAGATGTGGAAACTTTTCTGAATGAGGCTCCTGATCACAGCTTTCTGGCCATGAAAGTAAGTATGAGTACTGCCTACTTTTTAGTTACGTTTCTAGTACCTACCTATAATAGCTCTATAAAATAGTTAATGAATAAAAGGGTATTTAAATGGCACACATTTTTAAAAATACACATTCTAAGGTTTTGTCGCAAGCTTTTTTTATAATATAAAGGTCAAAAAATGTAGTAGTGTATCTATCTATTTACTCACAATCCTATTTTTTGTTACAGGTAGCCTTGATTTTTGGAGTGAATGGCGCATGTCGTGGAAATGAACTCGTAAACATAAAAGTCAATGATATCGAAAAACATGCAGATTTATTGCTGATTAACTTACCAGATACCAAAACAAATAGAGAACGTTCGTTCATAGTTCGTGAAGATTATGCAAGAATTGTTGAAAAGTACCAAGCTCTGCGCCCCTCTAATATAAACACCAACAGATTTTTTATCGGTTACAGTAATGGCAAATGCACCAGGCAAGTCATTGGCAAGAATAAAATCAGCGCCATGCCAAAAGAAATTGCAAAATACCTCAAATTGCAAAATCCCGAGCTCTTTACGGGTCATTGTTTGAAGAGAACATCGGCAAGTCTGTTGGCAGATTCAGGAGCAGATATGGCCCAGATAAAACGTCATGGTGGCTGGAAATCCGATGCAGTAGCGGAGGGCTACATAGAGAATTCCATACAAAACAAAAACAAGATAAGCTGTCGTATTGGTGACAACATTCATCTGAAAACTACGTCCATTATTGATGATCCTTGGAAACCTTTGCCACCACAGCCATCTAGCTCAAAATATATCCCGTCAAGCCCACTGCCTCAAGCACCACCTTCCCCAACCTTTACTGTGCCAAACGACCCTCACACGCAAGGTTCTGATGTATTTGGGTATTTGCTGCTACTCAAATAAATTCCACCTCAACTAACATAAGCGTACCAAAAAATATAACCATATCTTTACATAACTGGACTAATGTATCAAACATCAATTTTAATTTTTAATTTACTTTTTATTGTTATTTACTGTGCCAATTATATATAATTAGTAATGAAAATAGTATTTTAATAAATAAAATACTTTTTAGTAGCCTTGGTTTTTATTGTCTCGCAAAAGGTGAGAAAAGTAGAGTATACTCCTCAGGGATAAAACTGATTTTGCCTTGGGCGCGCTTAAATCCTTCACTGCTCTCAGGACTCCATTTTAATTCCCTCGCTTCACTCGGGAATCAACTCAAAACCCCCTCGCTACGCTCGGGAGTTAAATCTGGAGTCCTTCGTTACGCTCAGGATTCAAATATCACGCCCGTGACATAATACAGTGCTTTATCCCCTTGGTGTACAATCTACTATTATTGTATACCCTAAAGTTAATGATATGGCTTAAGTTTTTATTTTTGTATCTAGGCTAATTTAAAGTAAAAAAAATATTTTATCATTCGAATGACTACGGTCTATAGCTCAGAATCTGTTTTATAATTATGGTAGTAAGTAGAGTCTGCAAAAGAAACTAGTATACCACCAGGTAAATTAAAATCTAACGCCAGTGTCCCACCCCCACCACTGAGGAGGTCGTTCTTACCTAGTAATCTACAGATATAAAGCAATAGCATAGAAATATTATCCATAAAATGTTAATCCAATTGGTTGTTTAGTTTGTAAGCTAAGGTTTCGTTTTGTATACGAGTATAAGAGCCATAGATTTAAATGAAAGAAAAAAGTACGTTCCTAACATGAGCCCTATCGGGATATTGCAGTGAATTAAGTAACACTTTATATAAGAATATACTACATAAATTTAGCATTATTAACCAATTTAAAATATTTCAGGTTTGTCCATATAAGGTTGCAGGCGAAAACAGGCCGTATAATTTTATTTCGTCCAACCGAATGATATAGAATCGTAAAATTGTAGACGATCTATTTTGCGCAGCATACATGCTCTAAACCGTTGCATCTAGCGGTATCAAGTTGATTTAAGATTTTATTAAATGTATTTTTAGTCATAAACTACACCTTAGCACATTTACAACTTCCATTTATTTTCACTTTTAAAATGTATATTAGACTGCTATCATCATCATTATAATAAATGGATAATACTAGTAAGTAGCTATAAATTAATAAAACTACCACCTTACAATGAATAAATCCAACGAAACCGTAACTTTTAGTAGTAAAAAAATTATTATAGTCTTCTGTAAGTCTGTTACATTTAAACCAATATTACTTTAGATGAGAAATGACACTAATTGAACAGGAAAAGTGGATTCCACAGGGTCCCTTCAGTCCATAAATCAGTCATAACAGATTCACATCACGACGATTGGGCTCAGTTAACGCTGGGTAGATCTTTTTCATCATTCATGATCATCATTAGACTGAAAATGTCCTACTGTTGAAATTGTACAGCCTTGCTACGGGTAAATGTTTTTTATAACGTGTTAGTATTATTAAATTATTATCGACTAGTGGCCGCTTGCGGTTTCACCCGCGTGGTTCCCGGTTTCACCCGTGTGGTTCCCGTTCCTGTGGGGATATCTGGATTAAAAGTATTATTTGTGTTATTCCCGGTTATAAACTATCTGTATGCCGAATTTCATCCAAATCCATTCAGTAGTTTTTACGTGAAAGTAAAACTCCTTCGTGCTTCGGAGGCACGTAAAGCCGTTGGTCCCGGCAGTCGTTAACAACTATACCGACCCGAATTGGGCCCGCGTGGTGGTTGGCCCGTTCTCCCTAACCATCCATAGAAAGGCTCGTGCCCCAGCAGTGGGGACATAAAATAAGCTGATGATGGTGACGATCATGATGATGATGATAATGAGTATGTATGTCGTAAAATTGCACAGATACATAAAGTACTTAGATACATAGAAATTTTCCAGTTTTCCGAAATTCTATTCTCCTGGTTTTGATTCTGACACGAGTTAAAGTAACATTAGATAAAATGAAGGTTAAGTGCTAATCAGTAGGTATTAAAGAAAAAAACGAAATACCTATTATTTAGAAGGTATCTCGTGAAATATCACAGATGCATCAGTCATATCAATTACCCAGTTTCCCAGATTCTATTCTCGTGGTTTTGATTCTGACACGGAACTAACACCAAGTGAGATAACGACCAAGTCCCGACCCATACAGAAATAAACAAAAAACAATTATATGTTGTAGGAGTCTCGTGAAATTGCACAGCTGCATAAAGTCATATCAATTTCCCAGTTTCCCGAGATTCTATTCTCCCGGTTTTTATTCGGACACGGAGCAAAGTTATATATATCAGCTGGCCAGTGGCCGCTGTGCCTGCGAGCCGATATTTCGTGCTCTCCCGACGACGATAATTTGTTGGTCCGTCGCGTTGCGCCGTGCCTTGTTTCGACGACTATATATCTCGTTCGAGCTGCGTGTTCGAATCTTTTATTGAGCCACTGATGTCACTATTTCCCTTGATTGAGAATGGTTATGTAGCAGCATCATTAACACCTCGGTGTCCGAGTGGCAAAATGTATTTCAATTTTTTCGATGCATAGCCCGGGTTTGTGATCACCAACCCGCATTTGGCAAGCGTGGTGATTAAGCCATTACCCATCAATTGTAGCAATGAATTGATTTCAAGGCCTTTGCCCAGCAGTGGGACAGTTATACTCGTAGGCTGTTTACTTTACTTTACTTACTTTTACTATTAATTCTAGTAAGTATTTTCTATATAAATAGCTTACTAGAGGCAAGCCTTATGTTGGTATGTAAGGAGATTTGACAAATGAGGTTTCAGGAACGGTATTAGTGATGGAAGGACAGAAAACTGTGAAACAAAAGACGAGTTACATTGCTATTCGATATTCTTTTATTTTCCTTTTTCGTCACAGGAAATATAATTGTCCGTATTAAGAACGTTTTATTTCCACATATTATGTCTTGAGCGATAAAGGCGTGCGGGAATTAACGTATCTACGAGTATTGATGTCGCGATCGGTGAAGGGAATTCTTATAGCAACGTTCTTCAATTATTTTTATTAGGTTTGTTAGTCTTTGTTGAGAAATTTATTTTTGAGAAAAAAGGTCTTAACAGATTGCGTGCCGCGCCGCCGCCGCCCGCCGGGCCCAGACACAATAGATATTCAATTGTTTATCGGTCAAATAGCATTTAAGTTGATTGACACCTTAAACGCTATTTGACCGACAAACTATTCAATTACTACAAGTATTTAATTTTAAGAAAACTTATGCTTTTCACCATCAGCCTATACTAGTCCACTGCTGGACATATGCTGCTCCTTGTGCACGCCACTGCTGCCTTTTATTTGTCCTATATTTGAAAAGCAAATTAAGGTGCTTACTTAATTATCTTAGTTCTCTTAGTAAGGTGTTCGACATTCAATTATACACACAATACAATACGGCCATGATTAATTATTACTTACGTGAGATAGCAGCTTGGATGTTATCAATCAATCATTGTTTGAACATTTATGAATTCCAATTTTATACAATACAATAAAAATATATCCGATTTCAATAATATTTGTTATAAAGGTAATATAATAAATAATATTAACTGTCTAAGAAATGTTACAACCACCTCTATGTTCAGGTTAGGTCTAGTCAGGTCCACCTAGTACTAGACTTAGAAGTCCCGGGTTCGGCACCCAGGGCTACGCATTGGAAATTTACGTGGCAGAGATCTTGATTTTTCCCAATAATTACAAAACATATGAAAGTGATATTTGATGACATGATTTTTCATTTAATTGACTTCATTTTGCTAGTTGCAGAAACACGATTTGTCAACTTTTATAACAGAGAAAAAATATCAAAGTAACCTCTTTTAAAACATAGATTTGCATTTTACAGGCTAATCAGACCGATTTAAGCATCTAAATTTTCTTAGTAGATTAGTCTAAACACACACTTCAATATTGTAGTTCATTTTTTTTTAATATTTTTTTAGTTTTAATTTGAAGGAAAAAAAGTTTTTCTTACGGTACGGGACGCAAACACTCCGTATGAGATTTATTGTTTAGCGGTGCGTCGCCTTAATGTACTTACTCAATTTGGTTGGTGGTAGGTACGTTTTCTTTTAATTCTACATGGCAATCCATTACTACCTTATCCAATACATAATAATAATATTAGCCATAACGATAGGAGCACAGCTAATTTGTGTCAGTTGGCCAATTAATATTTACGTTATATTTTGAGTATGCCAGTTGCGCTGCGCTTAGATTACATTTTTTTCAACTAATCTTATAATAGTAAATTAACTAAAATAAATAAATGTCTTTTAACCTACTAATGTTAAAAGGTATCACTATTATTAAGCCCTTCCCTATTTGTAAAATAATTAAATTAAATAGAAAATAGTATTTACACTTTTTTCTAATTCTGGTAATGGGACGTTAGGCGAGCCCATATTACTTGCGGCATAGTACAAGACTTGACAAATTACCTTTGTTGCGTTAGTCCTCATAGAGCAGTCTAGACTCTAGAAATATTGCCTGAAAGAAAATGAGAAACTGTATCATCATAATAATACGTAATTTCATTTCGGAGGGAAACAAATTATGTTATTATTATCATCAAAGCAATTTAACTTATCTTGAAAATGTAAGTCTGTGAAATTATTGTCTGTGATCTTAGAAAAATAAGTTGTAGAAGAAAAATTAATTGATAATGGTTATGATTAAGTGGGCGGCACTGGACAAATCCAAAAGCAATTTACCTTATAATGAATTAAAGCAAAGTTTTAGAATATATAACATAAGTACCTACCTAATACAGTAAGTACAATTTCCATCGACCCGCTTTTGACAAGTATGGTGAGTGATTAAGCCAATACCCATCAATTGTAGCTTGATTTCGACGAAAGGCCTACCCTTTGCCCAGCAGTGGGATATTACTTAGTAGGACTTACTTACTGACTTACTATTATTATTAAAAGGTAAGGTTAAAATACTTATACAGGGTATTTAGTGATATCTGTATAATCCTGAATATGGCAGATAGAGATAAACAACGTGTAACTGAAAGGTGTGGTCAAAATGAAAAGATCCAAAGTGTAACCCATCTAGAACTTGTATGTGTTGTTATTAAGACATAATTATTAACTTTAATTTGTCTTGCAATGGTTAATGAAATATTTATTTTTGTGAAGTGATGCGCGTCAAGCGCGCATAATCAAGCAGCAGTGATCATACATTTTAGTACACAGAGGTTACTAAACTACTAGGGCTGAGACTTGTTTATTTTGATGTGACGTCACAATAGAAATATTAAATTAAAAAATTATAGTTAATAATCATTACTTAGTAACTCTGCATACAAGATCTAGGTCGGATATACTTTGGATCTCTTCATTTTGACCACACCTATCTGTTACACGTTGTAGAATGCGTGCATATTACCCCGGAAAATTATAAACATACCTGAGAAGCACCATAAGGTCGAGACATTGAGCTTAATAATAATAATAATAATGGTTCCTGTCTCTGGAGCCCTAATCACCGGTAATTTGGACCCTGGTCCCGATACCGGCGGACTTTATATTTTTAAATGTTTGTTTTGTTTTTAGAAAATACTTAAAAATGTAAAATAATATGTAAAAAAATAAATAAAGGGAATAATAATAATATTACCGGCAGCTTGAGCCCTGCCCCAACGGCAACGGGCAACGGGATACGACATAGAGTAGTTATAACCATCAAAACGAAATAAACTTATTTGTATTGATTGAAATGTGTTTACTACGTCAACATTTAGTTCTGTTTAGAACCTCATTGCTTCCTCCGGTATATCGCAATAGATCGAATTTTAAGGTTACATAGAAATATCTGACGAATCATCAATTTTAGATGATAAAACATAAGATACAATTTTATCAGGAATAATCAACCAGTCAATCGATCAACATCTATGTTTGTAGCATTGTTGTGTTCCGGCAGCTAAAGATAAGATAGCCAGTGCCTCACTAGTTGAGGTTCCCGGGTGAAGTGCGCTTCCATCATTGGCCTTATCATCACTTGACATCAGGTGAGATCAAGGCACTGTGCTTACCCGTAAAATATATATATAAAAAGTCCCAAGAAGCTCGAGTGGGAATCGAACCCACGACCTTTGGATAACCGGTCCAATGCTCTGACCACTGAGCTACCGAGATCCACTCGAGTTTCCTGAGACTAGTTGATTTTTTCTAGTAAAGTTTTATCTTGTAACAACACTGGACCGCAAAGAAAAAGAGGGTCGGTTAGAAAATCTTTAATATCTTCGAAAGCACCTGACCTAGCTTTATGAAATAAAGACTAAATTAAAGAATTTTTAATGCCACTTATAAAAACATAATTTTTTTTTTTAAATTTATCTTTTTAAAAAATGCTCTTTTTTGAATTCAGTATATAAAATTCAAAGCAATTGTTTCGCATTTGTTTTAGTTTGGCATAAACTAAAATAAAATTTTATTTTGAATTTACAAAAAATAAAAAGCTTGAAATATTATTTTTTATTTTCATTTAAGCACATTAAAATCAAAATCAAATTTAATCAAAATCATTTATTTCTCTGTTCCAAAAACTGTTTTACAAAAGGCAGTAATTGACTCCTCCTATTAGGTGTATAGTGCCCCTGTACCAAAAAGGCGTCGCTCTTCCTTAAATACATTTTTATTTGCGGTACATTAAACGAAGTAACTACTTAAACTAAACTAATTATTGAATTGAGCGTGTATGAGCGTGTGTGTGTGAGGGTGTGTATGTGTATGTGTTTAAATATTCATAAATTTCGTTCTAATTTCATGAACATAGGTCAGATACTTTTGAATATATTGAAGATTTTCTAACCGACCCTTTTTCTTTGCGGTCCAGTGTTAACTAGCATTGTAAATGGCAAATTCTATAAAAAAAAAATATTAAAACGTAATTGCAAATAAAACTCTTTACTTTTTTGCTAAGCCGTAACAGAAACCTTACAGACAACATTAAAATTAAACCACGTAGGGACGTCTCATCAAGAATAAATGTGTTATTCGTTTTACAGTAAAATAAGTTAAACCTAAAAAACCAAAACCATAATGCTTAAAAGAAGAGTTAAAAAAATAGACAACTCTTAATTCGCAAACATTGAAATCTGTGGGCCCAAGCCGGCTGCATTTCTTTGATAACCTAAACTGCAAGACCGAACTCAGGAATCCGTCCGCCAGCAAGTCCGTTTTATAAACCACAACGTTAATATTATTAAATAAAGGAACAGACATGATCTGCCAAATGGCATTGTATTGTAGGTAAGTATTATAATTATTATATATTATTTCAGTTGCTCAGTATTCGAGGATTCCGGTTGAAGTGCATTTCCACCTTTCTGCGTTACTATCACTTAACTTCATGTAAGATAAAGATCAAGTGCTTAGTAAAGTAGTTAGTACTAATTGTCCCACTGCTGGGCAAAGGCCTCCATCATTGCAATCAAGTCATCGTTACAATTGATGGGTAACGGCTTAATCACCACGCTTGCCAAGTGCGGGTTGGTGATCACAAAACCGGGCTATGCATCGAAAAATCCGAAATACATTTTGCCTGACCTAGGAATTGAACCCGGGACCTTCGGGTATCGGGCCAAGCGCACTGCCGCTCGGCCACCGAGGCGTTAATTACGTGATTTTTAAATTCCTTACGGTGCTTAACCGTAAGGAATTTAAAATATTGCATTGATATTGATTTTCCCACTCATGAATGATGAATTACATAATTAATGAATGGCCAATATACAATATTTAGGTATCTCAAGTGCACGCAACAGGATTATAGGGCAATGTATATAAAAATATTTTGTACACTGTAGCCACCGTCTTCACATTACCTATTTACATTGGAATAAAAAATCTTCACAATTACAAAGCTGTACGCTCAAAGATGAATAAAACAAATTTTCTTTTCCTTATTGTGAACTAATTACGTATAATAATACGTTCGAAATGAAACATGAAACACATTAAAATGTGAAATTTCTGTTTACGCTCTGCTGCTATTAGAATAATCCCTATTCCATTGAATTAATTATTATTTATCTATAAGAATTACATCTATGTCTTAAAGCACCTTCTTCATAAACGTCTTCTTCATACACATTAAAACTTTTGCGATCCATTTTGAACAAAGATTTACAAACTATTTAGTATAGGTTTCATAAGTATACCTTTAAACCTATAGGTAGATATACCTGACGTTTTGGCGCTAGCTGTGCAATTCTGTCGAAATGTAAGTCAGCCCGTAACCACGGCCAGTTTTTTATTTTTTTATTTTACAACAGGGAAACCTTTATCTAACCTTATTTTTTTTTTTTGACAGTGGATACCCGAGGGTCTCGACAGGGATTTGGGAGGAGGAGGGCCTACCCACTAAAAACCACTGTACATCCTCTTCATGTGCCGCTAGGATGACTGGGATCACCGGTTTGGCAGTCACCAGTGTTCACCCTAGCGGCGGCCCGCCCGAGGGAGCACGCCCGAGGATGTTTGAGCGTGCTCCAGACGTTTTGAGGCTAGTGGACGGCCAGGGATTTCCCGTCCCTGACCGACACCTCAATGCGGGAGAATGAGGCGGGCATACTGCCTCCTTCTCCCATTTCGTCTGCGACGGATTAGGTCCTCGTGTATAGATTCCTCCCGGACCCTCTCCGCGGCATCCTTGTGTGAAATTACCGCTTCACAGAAGGAGGCCATGGCCGTCCACGACCTTTATCTCACCTGATGGTCAGTGATGATAATGCAGTAGGTGGAAGCGCACTTAACCCGGAATCCTCTGCTCGTATCCTTAACTATTACTGAGTTGCACCGGCCTTGCAACTCTGTCAAAACGAGTCAGCCCGTGACCACGGCCGGTGCAACTCGGTTGAAACATCTGTCTTGGTTTTATATCATCATCATCAGAGATAGAAAATCAAATTATGCTCAACAAACTATCTGAATGAAGTAATTTAGCATCTTTACGTCACCTAATGAACACCTGACATGTTATGGTTTAGTTAAATATGGCGTTATAGTTAAAAGTGGCCGTAACGTCTTATTTAACTAAACCATAACATGTGAGGTGTTCATTAGGTGCCGTAAAAATGCTAAATTACTTCATTCAAATAGTTTGTTGACCATAATTTGATTTTCTATCTCTAATTACTAGATATGTTTTTTTTTCATTAGTGGCGCTAGTGTGCGGCGTAAACGCTCTTAACTATACAAACTAAAACTATACCTTAAATTTTGTTCACTTAATAAAAGAGACGGTCACCATACAGTATAATGTAATTAATTCGAAATCACATCGGTACTCTTTATCTAATCTAGGTCACGTAATGTAAAGTACATTAAGTACGGCATACTAATGAATACAGTGTGTAATGGAACGGGATTTAGTGTCACGGAGCGCCGGCGGCGCTTCCCCAAAGTGAAATAATTTCTATTTAAAATCTTAATGCGCAAATTGAAAACGCTTTTTAGAGATATGTATCTATATATTAATACGTGAAGCAAAAACTTATTGTACCCCTTTTTTACGAAAATTGCGCGGACGGAGGAGTATGAAATTTCGCACACTTATAGTTTTAAAATTATGCAAAAAAAATACATTAACCTTTTTACCGCCAACAACTTCTATAGAAGTTCGAGATTTTCGTGCCGCCCACGCCAGCACTTCTATAGAAGTTCTTTTTCGTACCTACTTTATTAAAATACATTTATACGTTGGCGTACAGCGGGACATCGCGTGCAGGATATTGGGCGGTGAAAAGGTTAAATGAATAAAACAAACATTACATACACTACCATGTATTTGACACACACGCAAATATACTCTTTTCAAAAATTTCAAAAATGGAAGAGGAGCGGCCGAAATCTGTCAATGCCAATCCAAACTCACATTCTATCTTTTTTAATTTTTCATTGCTTAGGACACAATCCGTGCAGCCTTAATAAAATTACGGTCGAATTTCGACCACTGGACGACCACTAGTATAACGTAAATTACAAGATAAAATTATACTCGAAAAAATCAACTAGCCTCAGTAAGTTCGAGTGGAAATAGTTTGGACTGTGTGAGGTAACTTCACAGTGACGTAATACCGCTGGCTTGCAGCGTGAATCACAAACTACTAGAAGAATTCAACGAGTCTTCTTGGGCCTCGGTAGCTTAGCGGCCTGAGTATTGGACCGGTTATCCATATGTCGTGGGTTCGATTCCCACTCATGCTTCCTGAGGCTGGTTGATTTTTTCTAGTAAATTTTTATCTTGTAACTATTATAATATAGTATTGTGAATGAAAAATTCAAAATAATTAAAAATATATCGTAAATTTCCTACCTATGTACACACGCCTGCACATCAACCTAACCAAAACTGTCAAATTTCTCTAATCAATTTTGATCTTTATACCCAAACATTAAGGTTCAAAATTTATAAAAGAAATTTGACATTTTGAAACGTTGGTTTAATGCTCTATGTCTCCAACCGCTCCCGTTCAAATGTGTCCAGTCCGTTGTCGCGCCATCTGACGTTGACGTTTCGCGTACCATAAAGTATGCTATATGGGGGGTGCACCAGAGGCACCAGAGGGGTGAATCTTCCATACATTGAATAATTACAAAAATGTCATACACGGCAGCGCCATCTTCCGTAAGAGGAACCTCAAGTTACTAACTGGTTATCCATATAATGTCACTAGATGGCGGTAGTAAAGATAGCATTTTAAATTAATAAGTTACGTTTAGTTATTTTCTAGTAACTTTCTTATAGCTACAACTTTCATCATTTCCTCAAAGAGCTCATTGGCCAAGCGGCTGCGATGACGCATCGTGCTAGAGAAATCATAGGTTCGATCCTTCGGAAATGAATTTATGACTTTTTGATTTTAATGTTCATTTATAAGTTTTTAATAGGTTTTTATCAAGCTTACAAGTAATATTTTAAACAAAAAAAAACTAGTTTTTTGTAAATTATTAGCGTAGATATTAAGCGTAAACGTAAACGCGTACGCAAACGTCTACTACCGTCATCTATTGTACAGGGAACCTAGTTTCCCAGCTTTTTTTCTATGAGAGGCACATTTATACCCAATATTAGGTATACATAGTCTATGGGCTGCACAGACCACACTCAAGTATAGACTATACTCGTCGTTTCAAAGCGATGCTAGCGCTATGTCTCCGACAAATATATAAGTTAAGAAAGACATATATATGCATATATATAGATACACAGTTACGAACTCACAAATAATAAATGTATATACCAACGCCTATTATGATCAATGAACAATAATATTTGCGTATGAAATATCTACTACGGTTGAAAGACTAATTGGTCCAATATGTTTAATATGTATTCAGTTATAAGGTGACATTGAATCAAATAAGACGAGAATTACGAAAACGGATTATTAACGCCTGAATAAAGTAATTTACCCGAGAATACATTTATCACGGTTGTTTTCAAGGAATAGACGACTTACGAGTTAGTTATGAAATTCAGAAATATTGAAACATTTCACTTTAAGATAACATAATTATTTAAGTCAATATTGATGACAAATGTTCAAAAAACTTTTTATAATACATTCGTACGATGATTAGCTCTTTGCAGTAAGTATGTGGTTAGCAAAAAGCTTAAGTGTTTGTATTAATTAAACAGGCAAGTATACTTATATTTACACTTACCTATTTAAAAAAAATAAAAAATCTTTTTTTTCATTAAATGAAAAATATAAGAGTTATTGGCCATGGTAATTAACATGGACGTTAGATGTTAGCTGACACGCTAGATGGTAAAGTGGATTAATAGATTATAGATTATATCTTACTATATTAGATATAGTGTGTGTGAGGGTGTTTGTGAGGGTGCGTGCGTGCGTGCGTGCGTGGGTGTGTGAATTTATTATGCATAATTAATTATTCCTATAATTGATTAAGTTCCTTATTTACCTCATACTGAAAAATAACGGAAGCTGTAAGTAGAAACAAGTATCAACTTACGATAAAAACCACAACCAAACAACAACGTTCAAATTAACGTGCCCTACTATTGCCACCCATCCGACGACGCGCCTTTTCAAAAGTTGCTTAGCATGCACGATCGCGACCCACCCTCAGCCAGCTATAACCCTTCAAAACATAAACGAAACTTGTTTAGACTGACTAATGAAAATCTCATTTGGGCAGCATCGCCACATCGCCAGTGTTGCGGTCAGGAAATTGAAAGGGCCCGGAAAACTTGATTTACAGCAAAGTGCCTGAGAAAAGGGATGTTTTATTATGAAAATTATCTAGGGACAGAGGGTCGAGCGCCGGTGTGGCCACAATTCGAGTTCACATAAAAATAACAATATATTCAAAGCTTAATTTTGTACTCATTTATCTAACTGATGATGTTAATGACTGACAGACAAAAGAAAGAAGACTAAGTATTTGATAAATTCTCCGCTTTCCTTTACGAAGTTTGTAGAATTGGTTAGATATCGTTACATCGTAAACAAGCTCTTAGAGACTTACCCCCTTACAAATAAACACTATTTAAGCATTTATTTAGTTAATCATTGTTTTGTCTCTTTTTCTCAAATTGAGAACGACGTTTGTGTGACGTTGACAAAACAATGATTAACTAAGTAAATGCTTAAATAGTGTTTATTTGTAAGGGGGAAAATAATTATTTAAAAAAATATATCCACGAGTGGGATTCGAACCCGCACCCCAAGATATACCAGGCGGGTCAGGTGCACAACCTTTATGTTATCGTGGTTGCAGAATAGTAATTTGTTTACAACAAAATTTGTTTTATTATACACGAAGATTTTTATCGGTGATCAGGGGGGTAACCACGAGCTCTTATAGCAGTATTATTGCAGTTGTCAAAATGAGACGCGTGTAGCGGCGAATATATTCGCGTCTCTTTTCCACAACTGCAATAATATTGCTTTAAGAGCTCATAGTTAGGGGGCAGGACCTCGTGATTCCGACTAAGTGAATGATTGCAATAATAATAGTAGTTACATGTTTTCTTTTTAAAATTTAATTTTGTATTTTTAATTCGGTAACCAAAATCAATTAGAATGTATGGTCTTCCTAATTTATTTTTACGTTGTCTGCCATTTCACAGTTTACTACTAATAACATGAAAAACTTTTAAATCTTCAATGAGTCATCGTACATAAAAAGAGATTTTATTTGTAACAAGGAGGAGTACGATGACCATGATTTTAATATTCATAGTTATTAACAGTGAAAATTATAATAAAATTAAAAAGTGTCAATTCGGACACTGTGTCCGAATATAATGTGTCCGAAACGTCAGCGAGTCGACAAAAAATAAAAAAATGGAACGCTGACATGTAAGTTTTATTATTATTACAATGGCCATCATTTACTTAGTTGAAATTAGTACGTGCGTACTCTTAGATGATCTACGTAATATGATCTACGATCTGTGTACTCGTAGATGAGATCTACGGTGGAGCGAGCTGCTCATGAAGATGCCTATTACCTCTCGCCTTAAAGGCATTCAAGGTTCAGGTTATAAGTTTTTGGGAACACAGACGATGGCAGAGAATTCCACTCCTTGCCAGTGCGCAGTAAAAATGGTGACATGAAGCGCTTAGTGCGACATAGTGGAACTTCTACTAGGTGGGGATGATATCCTGCAGCGGACTTGAGAGAATTTGAATGGTAATGTTACACTGCTTGCTCTTGCACTATTTCATATAAACATTTGAAAAAGAGGAGCTCGATGGCGCTGTGGTTAACGCTTCCGGTCTGCGAGTGCTGCGGTGAAGCAACTTTCGCAAAGGCCGGTAATCGGATGTGTAAGCTAATAATATATCATATCGACCTCCTCCGTGCTTCGGAAGGCACGTAAAGCCGTTAGCCTCGGCTGCATTAGCAGTCGTTAACAAACACCAATCCGTAATGGACCCACGTGGTGGTTTATGGCCCGTTCTCCCTATACATCCATAGAGAAGGCTCGTGTCCCAGCAGTGGGGACATAAAATCAGCTGATAATGATGATGATGATGTTTAGACAAAGACAAACACACATTTTCGAGGAAAACTGCAAGCATAAGATATGCTAGCAGGTGCCGTAATTATTTAAAGTGCTTTAAGTACTATCGACCGCTCTTCATTACCAAATGTGTTAAACCTCTCATTTTTGACAGTAAAAATAGCATAACTCCAGCGTGCTATTCGGGCAGCTTCTAATTTAGCCTCCAAGTCCACTTGGCCTAGTTTTGTTTTATATCAGTGTGCACTAATTGGAAAGTCTGCGCGTCGCTACACCTGTAATTGGAAACTGCCAGTTTCCCCGCCACCAGTGTCTCCTAAACGACCAAGTGGATTTGATTCTTCACTCGAGTCGTTAGTAGCTTTGAGCACGGCCAATAGTTTAGGATTACCAGTATTGGCCATTTGGTCTGCTTGTTTCAGTTAAGTCTTTTTTGTGTTAGATATACAGTTGTTACTGAGCTGAGTTTGAAGTTTATTGGACAGTCAACAGCGAAAGTGTATGAAAGAAAGTAGAATATCAATACTAGTGAAAGGAAAGGTCCATTGCTATTATATTTTTCTTTATAGATGTTTAATTTTATGATTTTTGCCCGTTTATTAGGGCATGAGCCTTACCTATAGGTCGGACACCACAAGGAGACCGGGCCATACACCACCACGTGGGCCAAGCGCCTTCACTACTTACATCGAGCTTGGTAGCCATGCAAGCTGTTAGCAGCTATCAATTAAAGCATCATCTAAGTATGACGTTATCTATCTATATAACGTTAGTCGGAACGGGGGTACTAAGCCTAAGTAAGGAGTAAGTAAGGAGGGTAAAGTATATATGATAGTAAATAACTTTTTTTTTTTTTTTTAGTTGATGGCTTCGTGCGATTAGCACATTTAGCCAGTGTCAAAGTAATTTTTCTTACAAGTAATACATAAATAAACAATATTTCCTTTTATGATGATGATGAATGATATTAGAAATGGGAAGTGAGAAATGATATACCCCCCAACCCCTCGAGTATCTCAGTAAAGATTTGGGGCTTTACTAAGTCCTCACGCGAGCTTCTTGAGAGAATTTGAAAAGTAACGTTGCACTGTTTTGTTTCATTTGCCAACACTTATGTACACTCACGAACACTTAACGGTTAATAATCCACCATTATTTCACATTAATATTCGACATAACACAAATTTTAGAAAATAAAACAAAACCGCAGACATGACGCTTCACTTTCCCGCCAAGAAGTCCTTATTTTTATTTATTTTAACTTTAATTCTTATTTTTTTTAGTTGATGGCTTCGTGCGATTAGCACATTTAGCCAGTGTCAAAGTAATTTTTCTTACAAGTAATACATAAATAAACAATATTTCCTTATTGTATGATTATGATGAATGATAATAGAAATGAGAAGTGAGAAATGACATACCCCCCAACCCCTCGAATATCTCAGTAAAGATGTGGGCTTTTACTAAGTCCTAAAGTGACGATGCACTGTTTTGTTTCACATGCCAACATTCATGCTCACTCACGAACACTTAACGGCTAATAATCCACAATTATTTCACATTAATATTCGACATAACACAAATTTTGGAAAATAAAGCAATACCGCAGACCGCTTCACTTTCCCGCCAAGAAGTCCTCCTTAATTATTTTTTTTTTTTTCCTGTAGTTGATGGCTTTGTGCGATTAGCACATTTAGCCAGTGTCAAAGTCATTTTTCTTACAAGTAATACATAAATATACAATTCCTTTCAGTACATAATGATGATGAATGATAATAGAAATGAGAAGTGAGAAATGATATACCCCCAACCCCTCGAGTATCTCAGTAAAGATGTGGGGCTTTACTAAGTCCTCGGGCAGACTTCTTGAGAGAATTTGAAAAGTGAAGTTGCACTGTTTTGTTTCATTTGCCAACACTCATGCACACTCACGAACACTTAACGGTTAATGATCCACCATTATTTCACATTAATATTCGACTTAGCACAAATTTTAGAAAATAAAACAAAATCGCAGACATGACTCTTCACTTTCCCGCCAAGAAGTCCTCCTTAATTATTATTTTTTACATTTTTTTTGTTTTTTTTTAATTATTTACATTTGGTCTACAAAAATCTAGTAGGCTACGGTATTGACGTAGGTTCTCAGCAAATAGGTTTACCTCTAATGTCAATGTACGGGCATTGTAAAGAGTCGAGTTTTCTCTCCATAATTGGACAAATGTATCCAATAATATTAACTTTTAATTTTTTTTTGTGACCACCAGGGCAACCACAGCGTAATTTCTTTTGAAATCTTAAAAAAAGCTGTTAATCTAAAATTATTCAATTTTATGAAAAGTTCTTAGACAAAAGTTTTTCACTATCATGTATACTTTACCCTCCTTTCAGCTTAGTACCCCCGTTCCGACTAACGTTGTATATTAATACGTGAAGCTAAAAACTTTGTACCCCTTTTTACGAAAATTGCGCGGACGGAGGAGTATGCAATTTCGCACACTTTTAGTTTATATAGAGAAGGAGTACAGAATGTTAATATTTTAAAAATTATGCATAAAAAATACATTAAATTAAAAAAACAAACATTACACAAACTACCATGTATTTGACACACACGCATATGTGTTTGACACACACGCATATATACCTGCTCTTTTCAAAAAATTCAAAAATTGAAGAGGAGCGGCCGAAATCTGCCAATGCCAATCCAAACTCACATTCTATCTTTTTATTTTTCATTGCTTATGATACAATCCGTGCAGCCTTAATAAAATTGCGGTCGAATTTCGACCACTGGGCGACCACTAGTAATGTAGAATTGTGTGCGGCTTTGTTCAGTGTCCATAAACAAATAAAACATGTAAATAAAACACTACTAGGTACTTTGCGATGCTGACAATATAATAATAATAATAATTATGCTACAAAAATGTTCATGAATCTCCGCTGGTAATGTTTTTTTACTTCATTTAAAATTATGTTCTTATTATCTGATTATTGAGGAGCTTGATAGCGCAGTGGTTAATACGCCCGGTCTGCGAGTGCTAAGGTTAAGCAACTTTCGCAAAGGCCGGTTGGATGAGTGACCAAAAATGTATCATCTCGAGCTGCTCCATTCGGAAGGCACGTAAAGCCGTTGGTCCCGGCTGCATTAGCAGTTGATAATAACTACCAATCCGCACTGGGCCCGCGTGGTGGTCTATGGCCCGTTCTCCCTATCCATCCATAGGGAAGGCTCGTGCCCCCGCAGTGGGGGCATAAAATGAGCTGATGATGATAATGATGTTCTGGTTTTGATTATCAAATTTTGCCGTCAACTGTACACGGCATATATGTAGTAAAATGTTGTACGAGTATTCTGGTAAGTGATCAACATCGCAATAACTGGAAATACGTCTTGAATGTTAGCATCGCTAGCTATTTTAACGCTAGCTCAACAGCAATATTATATGATATGACTAGCGGCCGCTCGCGGTTTCACCCGCGTGGTTCCCGTTCCCGTGGGAATATCTGGATAAAAACTATCCTATGTATTATTCCAGGTTATAAACTATCTCTATGCCGCATTTTATCTAAATCCATCCATCCGTTGCAGCGTGAAGAAGCAACAAATATACGAACATACATACACACAATCTTTCGCATTTATAATATTAGTAGGATTTGTCATTGACTACACCTCGAATGTTTGACCAATTGACAATTATTTAATTTTCATGAAATGGAAAATTTTAATTGCCTAAACTGTTACAATCAAAATGCACCGGTCAGTAAATTACTATCGCATTAATATTATTGCCACTGTTAATTTATTATATTTACTATTACGATTAGAGTCATCGCTTCCTATATTTAAATAGCGATTAACTATGTATAAATACTAACGCAACATTAGGGTTTTGTTATAATTATTGAAGAGTTTGATTTGATAAATGAAAAATAGAGTTAGCCGCCTGATGGGAAGTGGTTACCAAGAATAAGAATAAGATATATTTATTTTTTGTATAAAACTTAGTTTAAATACATCAAACTTACAAAATAACATTGCTTACGTAATGATATACCGTGCTGTGAATGTACTGATTATTATGTGGTTTTAAAATTATGCATATAGTATTATACTATAAGTGTAGCCTATGGACGTTGGCAAACACGTTTGTAGTACATACAAACATACATACATGCAGTGAAGGCAAAATATTGTATGTCTTGTGACTCTTCATAAATTATTTCACTAGCTTTGCTCCACCAGTGTCCGACGGCATATTTTGAAATTAAGTACTTTCACTTTATTATGTTTCTTATAGCGATACAAGTCTCATTTCAAGATTGTATTTTCAGTTTAGATAATTATTAAGTATAGTATATTATAAATATTAGGTCCTTACCTATGAAATTGACGTTTTGTGTGAAGATTTTTTTTAAATTTTATTTTTCATACTAAGGATTTTTCAATTTTTTTAGCATCCATTTATGTTAACACTATAAAAATTATCGAGTAGTGTGTTTGTTGAACTAGCTAAATACAGCAGACATTAAAAAGAAAAAATCAAGTCCCTTCAAAGCTACAATGAAACAAAATGACAATTCCGCGAACATAAAAAGTAGTCAATTAAAAAAAATTTGGGCGATAAAGACACAAAATTAATAATCATTGTTATTACTGAAGCCTAAGTAACATAACCTAATTAAAGGTGTATAATAATATTAACAACCGGTATTGACTTTTAGAACTTTTAGACCTTTTAGTAAGTGAGAAAAAAACGTAAATTTCATAGGTAAGGACCTAATATATTATGCAAAACAACAATCTAAACATATCACTGCCAGTTAGCGCCGCTGCTGTAACTCAACCGTACATTAATTTCCATAAAATCTTTACGAACAAACTTGAAGTTTATTACTTACTGTAATTTATATATGAGATAGTTGGAGTACTAGAGAGCCACAGACCGAATCCGCGTCTCAAAGGGCTTTCACGAGCGCGCCGCAAGCGTGACTCTGCAGCATTATTCACTAGCATTAATAGTCTCCTTTCTTCAGTCTACCGCCTCGGTCGCTGTGGCAAAGTGCTCGGCAGATGTCCGGAGGACTGTGGTTCAAACCCTTGTTCGTGCAAAGTGTATTTTATCTTTTTCGATGGCCTATGGCGCAAACGCGGTGATTAAGCCAATATCCATCCAATGAAGCGTTGACTTCATTACAATGATAGAGGCCTGCCCATCAGTGCGGCAGTAAACATGCCAAATACTTTACTTGACTTTTTTTTAGTTATCTGTCTTGCTTGTAATAAAACATATGAACATCTATTGTATTGTTCGGGCGTTTGTATAGGTAGATAAAAGCACTTCAATCAGTCACAAAACTTATTTCTTTATAAACATTTATTGCACTTCCTAAGTTTTAATATAGGAGAATATTATTATTTTTATTGTTGATAATATGTTACCTCTTCAAAAACTAAAGTTATGAACTGATTCTTAACACATTACTCTCGCAGCGGTAGCACCGTGTGAAGTTCGCGGAATGTAAGGGTATAGACAATTACACAATGGCCGCGGGGTGAGCGAGTGAGTCGCCCTCAAAGTGCACGCTCACCCGCCACTCGAACCGCGTTCTTAGTTCGAAGCACCCTACTTTACCTGATATGTACCGAGTTTGATGAAACTAAACACTTTGGACGTTACAGCTTAAAATATTAAGTTCCGAGATCCAGCACTAGGTTTGATGGGTGGACGATATTATTAAATAACTGTGAAAAACTGAATGCAGAAATCTCGAAGTCGGAAAAATGGCTTCCAATTGAGGAGCCCTACTCAGCAATTTGATGATTATAGGCTGAAGAAGAACGATAATTATTTTATGTGCAAGATATATTTTATGTTAGAGCATAAAGTTGAGCGTTTTTTACAGGTACCTGACACGTTTTTTTTAATGAAAAGCGAAGAGTGTCGCCGCATACACAAGTACCACTTTTTGGTAAGTTTTAAGAAAAAATAATAAATTATTAATTAATAAATTAATAATTGAAGAGCCCTACTTTAATGTACCGCGTATGATAAAACTAAACACTTTGGACATCTCATCACACATCTTAAAATATTAAGTTCCGAGATCCAGCACTAGGTTTTATGGGTGGACGATATTACTAAATAACTGAAAAAAACTTGAATGCAGAAAGCTCAAAACCGGAAAAAAAATCTTGGAATTAAGGAGCCCTACTCAGCAAATGATGATTATAGGCTGCAGAAGAACGATAATTATTATATGTGCAAGATAAATTTTATGTAAGAGCCTAAAGTTGAGCGAATTTTTACAGGTACTTTGGAATGTTTTTTTTTTTATGGAAAAGCGAAAAGTGTCGCACTCCTGAAACGATTTTATTACACAATTCAAAGGAGAATTTTTCGGTAAGTTTAAAAGAAAAACTAAAAAATTGCCATCTGTTGTAATTTCCCGTGTGAAGTTCACGGAATGCAAGTGTGTAGACAATTACACAACGACCGCGGGGTGAGCGAGTGAGCCGTCCTCAAAGTGCCCACTCACCCGCCACTCGAACCGTGTTCTTAGTTCGAAGCGCCCTACTTTACCTACTGTACCGAGTTTGATGAAACTAAGCACTTCGGACGTTACAGTAATAATAACTTATAATAATAGAATAGAAATCATTTAATTTAGGCAACAAATTATGTACAGATGGTAAGTTACGTACAGGCCCATATTATAAATACCTTACAGACTAACATACATACAATTTATATATATAAAACTAAAACTAAGCGCGTGCGTGGTGTCCGATAGCCGGCCTTAAAACCGCTGGAACATGACACCTTTCAGCCAAAACTCTTCGTTTATGAAAGTCGGCAGATGTTCGGTCGGTACTCTCACCATTAATGAATTAAAATTTATGTAAATGTGTAGCTGGTCGCAGCAGGTGGTTCAGTCCAGTCGGTGCATCTCCGCACAGGTTGCGACAGTAGGGTTTCCTCTCCTTCCTTTCCACTGTGATGAAACCCTCCTTGTCGCGGTGATGGACCTGTGGAGCCGCCGGATATAATATAAGGTTGCACTAGTAGACGGACGGTATCAACAAAGTATTTGGTAAAAACTATACGAAAAAAGGTGAAGATTGGAAAAAAAAATGCATGCAATGTAGGAGGCCTACTCATCAAATGATGATTAAAGGCTGATGTGTAACGATAAATTGTTTTATATGGAGAATATATTTTATGGATGACTATAAAAGCGTGCGTATTTTCACAGGTACTTACCCTGGCACGATTTTCTTTTTATGTAAAAGCGATGTGTGACGCGTAGCGGCTCATGCGTCAATATGACGTCACGTAATTCCATAAAGCAGTTTTTAGTGTGGTTAAAAGATAATCTAGTAGTAACTTTCTATCTTTTTTAAACGCGACTGGATTTCTATTACGTAACTTAAATAGCAACTCTGATTAGATGGTTTGTGAAGAAGAACAAGGAAAGTGCTCTCTTTGGTAGTTACCAATGTAGTAGCATTCCGAGAATTTCACACGGTGAGTTCACCGTGTGAAATTCGCGGAATGCAAGTGTGTAAACAATTACACAATGCCTGCGGTGCGAACAAGTTTAAGTGAGCCGCGTCTCAAAGTGCTCACTCACCCGTCACTAGAACCGTCTTAGTTCGAAGAACTCTATGTTACACCTACGTTCTAATTGTTTTTTTTTTAAATAATTATATCTAATGGATTAGGCAAAAAGAGTAAGTCAAGAGAGGCTGACGATGATAAGAAGATGATGAAAAGTATTTTAAGGTTATTTAACTTTCAATTATAGCTGTACATATAAACAGGCAGATCGAGGAGGTCTGCGAGTGCTGAGGTTAAGCAACTTTCGCAAAGGCCGGTCATTGGATGGGTGACCGAAAATTTATCAACTCGAGCTCCTCCGTGATTCGCAAGCCACGTAAAGCCGTTGGTCCCGGCTGCATTAGCAGTTGTTAACAACCATCAATCCGCACTGGTCCCGCGTGGTGGTTTAAGGACTCGCTCTCCCATATCATCCATTGAGAAGGCTCGTGCCCCAGCGGTGGGGGCATAAAATGAGCTGGTGATGATAAATAGACATACTGTTTCAGTATACCTTTATCAATTCGCGGAACTTGCGCTGTTCGCTATACACTACATTCGTTAACGGATGTCCACGCTTTTTGTGATACGTATTTTCCGTTAGTGTAACAACGAAGTACTGTAGCATATTCTGCTACGTATTCACAGTAACCGTTATATTGAATTTGCCAAAGACAATAGAAACACCTTGTGAAGTTCACGGAATGCAATACGAGTTATAGAAGAGATAAGTGATATGTTACCGTGACTACAGTGTATCTTGCTATAAACAAATGAGTTTTTAACACACAATAAAAAGCTTTGCTTCTTTGGAAGCGCTTGATGGCGAGTGACGTAAAGGGCCAAAGTAGATGCGCATTTCACTCGTAGTACCTAATTCTCAACTATAGATATACTAAGAGAGTTACTATCTATCCCAAACTGTTAACACAATCATGCTACTAATATAGTCGTTGTGGTAAGAGATTTAGAGTGCTGGTAACTAGCACGTCGGACTATATTAACACATTTGTCACACTACTGTTACACTCGTGCGTATGCCATTTTGTAGAGCATATTTACTACTTTGAGTCGAAACGCCATTTTACCATCTCTCCATATCTTACTGATACTTTGATCAATTGATCGAAGATGGTCACACTCACTCGCACTCACTCTTCTTAGGACGGCCATGCACTGGCAGCTCGAAGCAGTCAGTATGCGACTGCTTCAAGCTGCGACTGCATTGTGAACTACAATCTTGAATTTACAAACATACATGACAAACCTATAAGTAGTTGCGTATTCACTATGCAGTCGCAGCTTGATGCAGTCGATGCTGAGTGCTTCAACCTGCCCGTGTAATGCCCTCCCTTTTAGTCACCGACGCGGCGTTGTCATCCTACGTAAATTACAATTACCTAAATTTATTAAATGTGTAATATATTTCGTACCTACGTCTAGCTATCCAATGTCTAGCGATTGAGTGCCAAAATTCAGAGGTCCTTTTTCCAAACCGTTAGTAACTGAGGGGATTCGATCCCTAAAGCCTAATGGCGTGAGTACACTTACTCACATAATGAAATAGGAAAAATAAAGTTGTAATTTGAAACTGAAAAAGGCACCTTAAAAATATAGCTTGTCGCAGGTAGGATTTGGACCCACGATTTTACGCAATAAGGTAGTTGACAACACAATAATGGGATAGGGTTGATATACCCATCAATATAATCTATTAATATAATTTAAACATAACACACAACAGGAAGAAATGTAACTTTACTTAATTTAAAAAAAAAGAACAAAATAAATAGCAAATTAGAACTAAAAACCTTTAAATAAAAGATGTCTTAATGAATTCCAGAACATAAAACGTATAAATGTCATTACGTAACAGTTACCGTCATAATAATTTAAAAAACCGCTTGATAAATCGATAATGTGAGACGGACGATTTGTAGTTTAGACATTGGTGATTGTTTAGACAAAATCACAGGTACAATAATTTAGATAAACTATAAGATATCAACCAAACGCCGCCACCCATTTCATGATTTTTGCCCAACTTTAAATGATATTGTAGAAAAAACTATAGTGTGTTATGAATTTATGGATCGGACTAATTGTAAACACGTTCCCTTTGATATATTTTGTGTATGTAATACGATATAGTATTTTTAATTATATCAACTTAACCGTGCACTTTTGACTTTTTTTTGGTCGGCTGTTAACTGGTGATGAAAAGTGGATCACGTACGACAAGAACTTATTTTTTTCCTATTGGTTATAGGCAGGCATTTGACCACAACTCACCTGATGTTAAGTGATGGTGCGGTCGAAGATGGAACATGCCTGCCTAAAAATAGCCTATTTACTCTAGCCTTGAAGAGGTCCAGATTATATACCTTTCAGGGAACACACTCGCAGGCAGCGCGTTCCATTCCCTAGCTGTACGCACTAAGAAAGTTGAACCAAATCGGCTCGTGTGACAAGTTGGCATATCTACAACATAGGGATGGAACTCGCGCCTCGCGCTCCGATAGCGGAATGTGGATGGTGGGATTAGGTCGTGCAACTCCTTCGCGCACTCCCCGAAATGAATCCGACAAGAGTCGACATCTTATGTGCCAGCTTTTGCACTCGACATGTATCTATCCGTAACGGTGCTGTCGTCTGCGTACCCAAAGGTACCGGGCACATGCAGGTCGTTTATATGAAGCAGGAATAGGGTTGCGGATAGAACCGATCCCTGAGGCACACCGGCATCGATAGCTTTTTGGTCCGATGACTAGCCGTCGAGGACAACGCGTATCGATCTTCCCTTCAGGAAATCAGATATCCAAGTGCAAAAGCTAGCAGGAACACCAAATGATGGGAGCTTGCTTATAAGGCTCGCGTGCCAAACACTGTCAAACGCCTTTGAGATATCGAGGGACACTGCAAGAGCCTCTCCGTATTTCTCAATGGCCTCACTCCATAGGTGTGTGGCATATTAGAAGGTCCCCAGTTGAGCTGCCTCGGTCGAATCCATATTGGCGGTCGCTGAGGAGATCGTTACCTTCCAAATGAGCCAGGAGTTTATTATTCAGTGCACGTTCCATAATCTTACGGAGTATGGACGTGACTGAGATGGGTCGATAATTGGCTGGGTCAGCTCAGCTGCCTTTTTCGGGCACGGGTTGCACGTTAGCAAGCTTCCATGACTCCGGTACAATGACTGTTTCAAGTGAGAGGCGGTACAGGCGTGTGAGGGATGGAGACAACTCGGGAGCACATGAACGCAGAACTATTGCTGGTATGCCATCAGGTCCGTTCGCCTTGTTCACGTCCAGGGTCTGCAGGATTTTTAGGATCTCTTTCTGGTGAATGCGCACTTCAGCCATAGAGCAGTCAGCACGAGATGAGATTGGTAGAGTTTTCCCAGCAGAGTCCAGACGCGAATTCTCCGCAAAAAGAGAGACAAATAAATTTGCTATCTATTCCGCAGATCTATTCCGCAGAGTGGGCAAGAGAACCATCAGACTTCAGCAATGGTGGTAGGGATGGCCGATTGAAATTGGATTCGACCGTTTTTGCCAGGGACCAAAAATGCTTAGTACCTGGGGGTAAGAGGCTAATTTAGCCACAATCCGGCTTATGTGGTTGAATAGAGCTCTGCGTAGTGTCCTTTTACACGACTTGGCGGCTTGGTTAAAGGCTCTATTCAGAAAACGAATATTCGAAGACTTGCGTGCTCGAGCAACAGCCCATGCGGAATAAGCAGACAATTTCAGCGCCTCAGCACTACGACAGTCAGCATTCAACCACGGGCGAGCTTTGCCATGTGATGTTACGTCCGAGTACGGTATAAAATACTCCATACGTGCGAAAAAGGTCGTGGTCAAAGGCCGGTCAGGCTTCACAGACTGTGGCGAAACCCGGGTTAACTCGCAACAAGGTGATGCTGTGTGTGTGGTGGGATTGGCAGGGCATTATTCATTTTGAGCTGTTACCACCAGGCAGGACCATCGATTCTGAACTCTACTGCGAACAACTGATGAGATTAAAGCAAGAAGTTGAGAGAAAGCGGCCGGAATTAATCAACAGAAGGGGTGTGGTGTTTCATATCTTTAGCCACTCAGCAAAAAATACGAGAGTATGGCTGGGAGGTGTTAATGCATCCGTCGTATAGTCCTGACCTTGCACCTTCAGATTTCCACCTGTTTCGGTCTCTTCAGAATTCTTTAGGCAGTGTCAGGTTAACATCACGAGAGGACTGCCAAAACCACTTGTCGCGGTATTTTGATCAGAAGCCCCAAAATTGTTATAGCAATGGGATCATTTTCCCTACCTACAAGATGGCAAAAAGTTATCGAACAAAATGGCAACTACATACTTTAGTTAAATAAAAACAAGCTATATTAAAAAATGTTTTGAATTTTCTTAAAAAATGCAAAGAAACTTTTTCCCCAACCTTTATAGAAGATTACACTATTTTATATCAACCTCCGACCGTGTCAACAACATAAACAAGTGATAGTTAAGGAAACAAGGAGACAATGTATTATCGAGCAATAGTGACGTTTTTATTAGGAAACATAAAAGGGCCTATACCGAGCGGCGACGCGCCATTATGCCCCATTCGCCCCACTGAGTGCTTAATGCAGGATAATGGACTCTCTCACTATTAATTTTGCTGGTTTTGTTTCGGAAAAATCGAAACCAGTGTTTGCTTGGCGTGTTGTATGACAACCTATTACACGCTGATATATTTACGGTGCTTCGTTATTTATGTTTAAAAAAGTCTAACAAAAACGACGTCACTGAAGTAAAGTTCTTTTCCTGTCTTGTTGTAAAAGATGTGCTTATCTGTATTAGTAATACTCGTATTTGATATTATTAACTTAAAATGTTTTTGTTTTGTTTATATAATTTTTAACGCAAATTATGTTGCTATCAAATTACAATTACATTACGTTAAAAAATATATATAACAAAACAAAAACATTATATATATAGCTTGCCTTGAAACCCGCTCGTGGAATCTTTTCAACACTTTGTCTTTTTCAAATGATAATTTTGATCAATATGTGGAGTTACTCGCGACATCGAACAAATTAATTGAATTTAAAAACGTCTGTTTAGATTGTTTTAGATCATTGTTTTATTAGAGACTTTAGCATTTTAAGTCAATTGTAAGTTGTCTTTGTTTTAAATTAATAAAGCAGTTATTTCTGTTTTTACCTTTGCACGGATTTTTCTTGCCACACTGTTTGTTCAATTAAAAATTTAAACAATTTTAAATATAAGTTAGTTCATGGATACGTTTCTGTTCATTAAAATCTGTATTTTGTAAGACAAAAGCTTGTTTGTAGAATCGTTGCCTGGATATCAGTTACTAAATGAGTAACAGTTCGCAAAACAGAAGTAGGTACCTACACACTATCTAATTAACCATGTTATGATTATATTGCTTTTTTAATATAAATTAAAATGAATTTTACGTTAAACATATCATTATATTTTCTTTGTTATCTTTCTAAGAGTATAATGAGCTAATTTCAATTATTAAGTCTTTGTCGACTTAAGAATAAATTGCTTTTTAAACAAAGAGATAATTAAAAGAAGTCCTGTAAAATCATCAGCATATAAACGTCCCACTGCTGGGCTCAGGCTCAGGGAGGTTGGGCCATAACCCAACGCTGGCCGAAATGATTTGTTGGGTTTCAACGACTTCAGTGTGTATCCATTATATTCACGCACCTGCTGTACTCCACTTTCCTTTTCTTGAGAGAGTGTGCTGATTGCCTCTGGGCATTTCTAGTGTCATCGGACATTTTTAGAGGCGACAAGAAACTTAAAGGGTTCCTCAAGCCGTGTGAAACGAAGAACCGTCAGAGGTTTTCTACGGGGAATGGCATTACGCACTAGTGTGTGTCCCTTATCTCTACTAGATTCTCTGAGGGGTTCAGATCGGATCGGGAGGGGAACAACCCGAGGACGTCTGTAAGGCTAGGACTCGGTCGGGTTGACCGGGTCCTGGGGGGCTGTGCTCTACGCTTCTGCAACTGCTCCTGGTAATGTGTACGTTCGCAAACATGGAGCGTGCAACACGCTCCATGTTTGCGAACGTACGGAATGCTGCTTAAGCCAAAGAGATTATATTACAAGTTCATACATAATATATGCGAAAATACTTTTTCCCCAACCTTATATATACAAGAATTGCTCGTTTGAAGGTATTAGATATCCATAACTTTATAGCAAATTATAATGTACATGAACGAAGAGACTATCTTATGAAGAACTCAAGTCCTTGAACTTTGCAATCCACTGTAGGACTGCAAACGTATCTTTAGAAAATCATGAAAGCAGCATTTGAAAATTCGACATGCATTGCACGCTCCATATTTGCGAACGTACACATTACCAGGAGCAGTTGCAGAAGCGTGGAGCACAGCCCCCCAGGACCCGGTCAATTCGAGCCGAGGTCCTAGCCTTACAGACGCCCGCTTACTGGATGAGTGACCATACTACTTCTTTCTGGTTACGTTATGGTTTACAACTGCCACCAAAACGGGTCAGCTGTTGTCGTAAAAGTGAGTCTCCACTATGTTCGCGAACCTCTCGCGTTCGGCGCTCCTGCAGAGAAGAGAAGACTACCTCCTCCTGAGAAGTTCTACGCACCTTCCTACATGAAAACCGACAAGGTGCGGATCGCATGCCGCGGAGCGTGCATGCGATCCGCGCCTGTTTGCTTAACTTCATAAACTTGAACAATTTTACCTGGGCTTAATTCTTGAAGTTTATGAAGTGCACGCACATCGCATGCACTCTCCGCGACATGCGATGTTGGTTGTCGGTTGACAGTTTTTATATAGGAGGATGCGTAGCACTTCTCAGGAGGAGGTAGTTTTCTCTTCTCTGCAGGAGCAGGCTGGAATATTTAGGTGTATAGCAGATTGTTTACATAGGTCGTTCAATCTACCATTTAGTTTTTAACAATTTTACCTAGGCTTCAATCTTGAAAACTAAATGGTAGGTTGAACGACCTATGTTAACAAACATCTAAACATTCTATTACATTTTCAACGTCCCAGACAGTGGTCCCCGGTGACATAATCTAAACCAGTGGCTCTCAACCTTTTTTCGACCGTAAACTAATTTGCTTGTTTTTGCAATAAGCCGGAACCACAAGTTTAAACGCATTGTCAAACTGCACTAAACAGAAATCATCATGCTACCAAAAATGCTACTGTTACTTCTTATGTGGCTAGTGGTAGGTATTCCTCTTGGAACGTATTCTAATGTTAGACATTGGGGCCTAAGAGCTAACAATAGCAAAGCGTTGGTGAGGTAAGTAGTAAAAATTAACGAAGCAGTAATAATTACCGTGTTACGTTAATTTTTAAAATTTTTGAATCTCAAAGTAGACCTAATTACGTTTGATCCCGCGGACCTACACCAAGTCTAACAGTCCGCCTTCGGTCCACGCACAACAAGTTGGGAACCACTGATCTAAACTAACAGCAAAAGTAATAAAATCCGAGAGCTAAACACAATGTATGAAATTCCAGTTTCGACAATAATAAAGGATATTTTCGTACAAAACTGTGCCATCGGATATAGGAGTCGTAAACCAAATAGCTTTATGAACAAGAGCGAGTTCAAATATTGGAGGAACGTGGTCGCCCAGACACCGCCCAAGATTTACTTCGCGTTGCATTACAAGTGTGGATCGTAAAGTTATAGACTTTAAATATATTAGATTGAGCTAGCTTTATACATAGCGAGTGTCTTCAAAGGTAATTCTTGATTTTTTTTTATTAATGTTAACCCTATTCTTGGCATAGTGGATTATTTGAGACACTTAACTTACAAAAAACTACGAATAGTAAAAAAAGAACATATTTTATACATAGATATAAAGTAAGTTTTTTTTTATGTGGAATTCACATAAAAAAAACTCTGACAAGTATAGGGTTAAAGTTGTTTTTTTTTAAAGAGTTTGCTGATTGCCTCTGACGGCATTTTAAGCTTCACCGGGCATTTTTGGGGGTGGCGAGAAACTTAAAGGGTTCCTCAAGCCGTGTGAAACGAAGCACTGTCAGATGTTTTCTAGAAGAAACGGCATCACGCACTAGTACGCGTCCCCGTGCCTTACTCCTATTCTCCGAGGGGTTCGGATTGGATCGGGGAGCGAAACAACCCGAGGGCGCCTCTAAAGGCTCGGACCTTGGCTCTGGTTGGCCCAGTCTTGGGGGTGGGAAGAAGTGCCCAGGTACATATCTGTACCTGGTATAGAACGCGTGTACCGGCTCATCGTACCCTTGACTTACGAGTACGGTCCAGGGGCTAAACTTGAGTGTGCATGTTCAGTGTACTCTGTAAATGTGTAGTGGCATTTAGAGAATCGGGCGGAGTATTAATGTTGTGTGTCTATGCAAAGTTCTTAATATTGTAATAAGGCTCACTTTGGTTTAGCAAATAGTGTTGATCAAATAAATCTTCATGGGTCGGATACAAGAACGATAACCTAATTGGTAATTTATCTCGCCTGGATTTCAAGTAGGTAGGTGTTAGTTCAAACACTTTTTTTAATTGTACGCTACCTAGGTTATTTCATTAATTACATTCTTCTTCTCTCTTGTACGGCCACATACTTTTGGTAACGATCATAAATTATAAAGTACATTTAATAAGGTTGCTTTGAGAAAATTTAATATTGGTAATACTCACTACAAAAATGTATTAGGTCCTTACATATGAAATTGACGTGATTTATGAAGATTTAAAAAAAAATTTTTTTTTCATACTAACGTTTTTTTTTTACTTTCTTAGCATCTATTTATGTTAACACCATAAAAAATGTAGAGTAGTGTGTTTGTTTCACTAGCTAAATATAGCAGACATTAAAAAGAAAAAAAATCAAGTCCTTTCAAAGCTACAACAAACAAAAAGACAATTACAAAAGTAATCAATTTAAAAAATATATTGGGCGATAAAGACACAAAATCAATAATCATTGTTATTACTGAAGCCTAAGTAACATAGTTCTAATTAAGGTGTATAATAATATTAACAAGCGGTATTGACTTTTAAAACTTTTAGACCTTTTAATAAGTGAGAAAAAAACGTCAATTTCATAGTTAAGGACCTAATATATATACTTACCTATACCTACACATATTTAAAAACATATTAGGTAAATAAAGTTAAAACTCGAAGATGGAAGATAAACCTGTTCAAGTTACATCGTAAACAAAAAAAGGATCTCTCCCCTACAATGCTCTAAAAGAAGGTCGAAATCTAAAATGACTTTCACCAAACGTGTAATGGCTCGAAGCCGTTGGCCGCGGCTGCTATCAAAAGATTGCGATTGTAAAACTAAGCCGTGACAGAGGGCCAAATGCGCGCGAAAAACTCAGTGACACCAGATTAACCTGGCTGGTAATCACTCGATAAAAAGAAAAAATAATAGCATTATTTGTACTTCGGAGCGAGTGCGAAGGAGTCGTAAATAATTTTCAAGTTTCGAACATTTCTCGTAAAATCTTTTAGCATAAAACCTCTAACAGACGACACGCAATTTCACGGCGTTCTTTTTGCACGTAAGGATAGGGCCGAAGATGGAAGCGAGAGCGCTTGCCCGCATAATAAAACATAGTTTGGATTCCGTCTGGTAAATAACTTTTTGTAGGGTCTGGAATGATAAAAATTTTAAGTACATATGACACCATAACCACAGTGTAATTTTTAAATAGATGTTGTATTCGAAATCGGCACCCCCGAAAACCATGGAAATGATACCCATATTGATTGTACATAAAAAAGTCACGTCTGCCATCTTGGATCTCGAAATGTTAGATGTTGTACCTATTCGAAATCAGCACACCCGGAAACTATGGAAATGATACCCATATTGATTTTACATAAAAAATTCACGTCTGCCATCTTGGATCTTGAAATTAGATGTTGTATTCGAAATCAGCACAGCACATATATATATATATAAAATATTAATGTATTAGACTTACCTTTCTTCTGTGTTTCCGCACACAGAAGAAATTTCAAATTTTTATTAACATGAAAAGATGACATACAGTCTCTCACAGTACATGGTATGAACCATTTTTAATTTTATAAAAATAAATTTAAATACTACACGTCTTTTAATACAATGTGCCACTCTTGACGCGTGTGTCCCGAGTGAAGTATATCCCGGGTCGCACCGCACCCCGCTCGCCCTCCCCTCACGATTGCTCTGTCTAGACGTGCCCGTTGGCCGACTGTAAGAATTATATAGACTGTGCCATAACTGTAACAATGTTTTATGCCCGGTTCCTATAAACAAGAAACGATTCGTTTTGCCTACGAACCGTTGTATTAGCTACGAGGCGTAAGCTAAATGCGTTCCTATAAAAAACGGCTTGTCAGGTATCTAACCGATAGTATGTCACCAACGGATGGGAGGGTTACCAGTAACGCTTCGTAACCATAGAATATGGAAGTGACACTAGCCTGCGTTCCTATAAAAAATAATAAACGTCAGTTAACTGTCAAATCTACCGTTCGTTGCTGGTTATCCTACCGGTACTTTTTGATCGGTTATTGTGTTGTTTACGTGTATTTCGTCAGTAATTTTATAAATAGTGAAAATATCATGCTCAGTGCTCAGTGAAAGTGATGTAGAAATGCTGAATATGCTGTTATGTATATATCGGGTTGGCATAATTCCGATGAAGACAATAAACGACGTGCTAGAGTATATAAAACCATTCATGTTCATATTGGATAAACATGAATTCCAACAAAATGAAAAATGAGATTTTGCCTGGATAAACCATCAGTACAAGAATTACTGACAGAAATATATCTTTATTTGAGAGTTACAGAAGCAAGGTTAGTTTGAATACAATATTTAACCATCTTAAATAATGAACTAGCGTTCTTTCGATATTAAAGATAATGGCCTTTTTTAAACAAATTATTGCTGGCTTTTAGATTTTATACTTTGGGTACAATGCACGGCCGGTAGTCTACGTATAAAATATTTCAACTGTCAAATAACAATGTTGGTTTTATTTCAGGTACGATATTATTTCATCTGCATTTATCCATAGTGGAGAACCTAAAACTTTATAATACCTGCATTAAATACGAATGTTGCAGCAATTTCCTTTTGTACAATTTAGATAAGTCCGAAATATTATCGATTTCTGCTTATAGTATAAGTACTACGAAAACAACAAATTAATATAATCATTGATAATTAACTGTGTTTCATTTATCATTAAACCAAAATTATTATTTATAATAATTATTTATGAATTTAAAATAAGGGGATTGGGCATGGATTATAAGTCCATGATAAGGGGCAAACCTTTTTTAATATCTAAAATGCTGTGATCCGATGCCATAAACTTTTATTCCTTTTTCAATTAAAAACAAACTTTATCTATGAGTGACAACTTAAAAAAAATGACGCGACGTGTTTTGTTAACGTTGTTGCAATTACCAATGAATAATAAATTATTTAAACAATATCGTTCTAGGATTATCGAACTAGTAACTAAATTGTAATTTATTACATTATTAATGTTTTAAAAGCACAGTTAAGATTCTTGACTATGTTTTAAAAATAGTTTTTTAAAGAACGAAATCATTAAAAAATCCGGAACGAAACGCATGAGGGAAGAAGGAGGATCGGCCTACCTACGAACACTCGTCGCTGGTAAGCATGAACGGATTGTTGTGGAACGCTAAGAACGCCTCGTTGTTAGTAACAAGAAAACGGATGGTAACTGAAGTAGGGCGACGATCCGTTAGATATAGGAACCAGGCATTAATAAACATTCCACACTTAAAAGCTGTCACCGTAGCAGCTTATAAATTAGGTAGAACTATGGATAAAACTTTTATCGTATTTTTAATACTTAAATCATTGATGGGCCTCAAAGCTACTTTAGATAAAATACCCACAACTGGTGCAATGCGGCCGAAACTTTTTATATTTTAATTATATACTTATATAGGACACCAATACTATTTAGCTGGTGTTAAGCCCGATATAAATATTTTGATATTAATTACACGCACGAACGAGAATGGACAGTAAGTACCTTCCCTTTGTACGTCATAAATTATTAACGTGCCTTTGGTGGTCCTTTATAAATAAATGCAGTAGGGTAGTGGCGCCAGCGATCGACACTTTAAGGCCAGTGTTCGACTCAATTTTCGTTGGCAAAAAATAACATTGGTTGTCATTGCAATTTTACGGGATGCCTGCTAGGCAGCAGATATTCAATTGTTGCTAAAGAATAAAGTCACTTGCTGACTTAAATGTTTAATGATTAAAGGAAAAACTGTCGATTACTTGGTCCTGTTGACACTGTTGCCAACACCCTAATATGCTCTTCAATTATACAGGTTGGAAAAAAAAGACCGTGGTTGGAGGAAACGTACCCTTAATATTGATGATGGCAATTTTTTTTGAAAGGAAACATTCCTTTATTTTCAAAAATAATTAAAACTGCATTTAAAGATTTTTAAAAATTTACCTGCTTGAGCCGGGAATCGAACCGGTGAAATGTGAAAAAAATCCTGTATTTTATAATACCAAATGAAAGAGTCATTCATAAGGATCAATTTCTTTTAAACAACATAGTATCTTAAATTATAGAAATACCAAGAAAAAAAATTTTTTTATTGTAAAGCTTACTCACTATCTAAAGAAAATAGTTCACTGAACTTATGATTTTTCAAAAATCTTTAAATGCAGTTTTAATTATTTTTCAAAATAAGGGAATGTTTCCTTTCAGTAAAATTTGCCATCATCAATATTAAGGGTACCTTTCCTACAACTACGATCTTTTTTTTCCACCCTGTATACTACGTACTTAGAGTGGCGTGATTTAAAAATAAACAAGCGTTTAAATGGTTCAAATAAGCCACTTCCCGGAAAGGGACAATCGGGGATGAAAGTCTAATATTCAGCGATGATCGCTCTTGCGATTAGAAGGAGATATATCGCCGTCGGTACACGGCGCCACGCGACGGCTCTACAAATTATTGTCGTCCTGGGAACGCGAAATATCGGCCGGCCATGGCCCGTCCGAAATATATCTGCAAGCTCTAAATGAATACCGATCTTGATTGTCTAAAGAAGCTTGTTTTAAAAACATTAATTTTACTTCAAATAGGTGTTACTTTAATGTTACTTCCTCTTTAACCGAGGTGTAGAAGAAGAAAAGAAGAAGAAGACGAAGATGATGATGATGATGAAGATAAAGATGATGAAGAAGAAGAAGTAAGTTGTTGGTTAGCAATGTGAGAACGGCTTATTGAGGCACAATCCTTCTCCACTACCTGCATTTGCATCTGCACTCTGCTTCTGCTAGACATCTGGTAGAGTAGAGTAGAGTCATTGGTCTACTATTCGACAAAAAATGGACTTTGTTATATCTGTCTGCACTCACCTCTAATATAATCGCTATTAAATGAATATAAAATAAGCTCAGTTGTCTAAAGTGAGAAATATAAATAAAAGAAGCTAGCACCTGTCTACGAATTTTTAAACGAATTACGGTTTGTAAGCGAAAAACAATTTACGGTATCTAAAAGGTTGTTTTAGCAAAATAGCTGTTACTTATGGGCTATTTATTACTCACGTCTAAATCAAAATCGGTCTTGATGTTATAAAGTAGCACATTAACGAAATTTCTAGATCTCTAGATTTACTACTTGAAAAGGTTACTTTATAAACATTTGTAAAGGTGATATATAGCTCTGAACTCGCATTCACCATCATCGATTTTTCCTTTGTTGTTAACCAGCCCCTTAGTCTTAAAACAGACGTTCGTTTTTCTATTTATGTCTTCAAATTAACCGAAACCTTTGTATATACGAACTTTAATCTCTCAATCCATCCATAGCAACCCCTTCTTTTCCGGAATAAAAGTAATCCATTAAGCAGTTTCCGCTTGGTGCTTGATAAAAAGGACTAAGGTACCTAACTACAGAAAGAGAAAAACATTTCAATATCGGTAATTACCTTTTTTTTTATGAGTAAATCAAATCATATCGAAACATTTACTCAGTTTCACTTATTTAAATTATACGTGTAGGAAGAATTTAAACAATAAGATACTTAATTAAGACTAGTGGTCGGCCAGTGGTCGAAATTCGACCGTTATCTCTTCATTTAAACTATAACTATGCCAAATCTGATATCTGATCCATATAAGTAGGCATCCTCAAAAAATTAGTTTTGCTAAAACTCAATTTCTGCACAATCAGTAGTTGTTCGGTCATCAAAAACAGGTTGTAATGTTGTAAATAAATAATTAATTAATATCTTCATTGGAATTATTCTTGGTATATAAATAGTTTTTAAATTACGAGCCTCTTTTAAAAAGTAGGGCATCTATCCCAGTTTTACCCTATTATGAAATCCATGTGATGCATGTACTATTCATTTGTTATTAACAAACGTACTAATATTGTTTTCTTCATGATATCAATTACTCCGTAAATTGTCACGCGAAGCCACACCTCAAGCTCCAGTTTTCCCAACTAATATACCTAATCGCTAATATCATTGTTTACTGAGCCATGGGGACAATGAACAACCAATTATGGAGTATATTAAATACCTACATACGCAAACTGAATCAAAAACAGTCTGCGTTATCGTAGCTACCATGAGACATCGTTTTTTTTGTAATTTGTAAATTTTTGTAACTCTGTTGTTTAGTCGTTAAACAACCAGTATATAACCCAGCTGCCCCAGTTTCAACAGCAGGGGTTTTATATTAGTGCACTCGATTTGGTTGTTACCATCATCTTCTTATCTAAATCAATCGCATTTACAACAATTAACAATATAAATAAAAATGATCGCTAAATGTGCTACTAATCGTGAAACTCGAGAACGGCTTAACCGATTTGGCTGCTTTCTGTTTTGTTGTGTTTGATGAAGTCTGAGGAAGGTTCTTATGGAGAGAAAAAACGTAAAAAATGCGAGGAAAATAAAAAAAAACAACAATTTTCTTTCTCATACAAACCACTCTGTCTCCAGCTGTCAAACATTTGACGTTAATCAAAACAAAACAAAGACGCGTTAGGATTATCTTTGGTATGCCTTCTAGTTGATTAGAGGTCAGACCAGACTTATTTATTTACGCGCCAAGTAATCAAACAAAAAATATCGTGTACCATAAGGCATTACAATAAAAATATCATCCCATTAGATATTACTAAAATCTTTCAATGTTATTTTAATTTTATTAGACTGCGACAGGCCAATAACTTTTGACAGAATGAAATCTGTTAACATAAAAAAATCAATGTAACTTTGTTTTAGAGAAATAGGGCAGAACAGGGTCTACGGGACAGCTAGTTATTAATATTATTATTTAAATAATTATAATAATTCAATATCTTAAAAACTTAATCTAACAGACCAAATTGTTATTATTATTAATTTATTGATGTTAGTACTCAGCATCGTTTTGATGTGAAAATATAAGAAGCCGGTTCCTTAATGGTTAAGGATTAAGGATGAGGAGGGCTTCAACCTTCTGCTTTAGCGCCACTTACCATCTGGTGAGATGCCAAGCAAAATGTAGGTAACTTAAATTTGGTTGAACAGTGAGAGAAAATTGCAGTAACTTTAGACCTGATCCTTGCAATACAGCTGAATATGAAATTGTAGATCTAAAAATAATATTATAACATTATTTGCTTTAACAAGAAGGTTGGAAACTCTTTTTTACTTCTTAAAAAAGCAAGGTTGTAGTGTCACATCTCGTTTGCTAATAAGTTAACAACATCCTAGAATTCCTAGGCATTTTAGAATCTCAACCTTCATTTATTCGTAACTAGAGCTGACCCGGCAAACGTTGTTTTGCCAATTATTTCTAGGGAATTTGTAGGGTAGAAAAAAAAAACTAACTTATTGTACCTAGTTAAGTGTGTGAGGATGTGTATATGAGTGAAAGAGGCATGGAGCGCTGTGAACGATGACAGAATATAAAAATAACAAACACTAAACATTTATTTTTTTACTTTATTATAATTTATTTATTATAATTTCAGGAGCTCGATGGCGCAGTGGTTAACGCACCCGGTCTGCGAGTGCTGAGGTTATGCAACTTTCGCAAAGGCCGGTCATCGAATGGGTGACCAAAAGTGTATCATCTCGAGCTTCTCCGTGCTTCGGAAGGCACGTAAAGCCGTTCGTCCCGGTTGCATTAGCAGTCGTTAATAACCACCAATCCGTAATGGGCCCGCGTGGTGGTTTAAAAGCCCGTTCTCCCTTTCTATCCATAGGGAAGGCTTGTGCCCCAGCAGTGGGGACATAAAATGAGCTGATGATTGTTATTATTTATTCCTATATATATCATTAATTACGACAATAACACTAACAAACAATATCAATCCATTAATGCTACAGTGTGTACAATATTTTTTTTTAGCCCATCTTTAGCTAACACAAACAAACTGGATGGTTTTGAAAAATAGGGGTGGGTGATAGAAGGGTGAAAATTTAGGGTTGAATGTGTTTTTGATGCCACATATTTTAAGCAAAAAAAATTAAAAAAAATCCAAAACGGTAAAAAAAGTTTTTGGGGTGGACCACCCTTATCACTTAGGGGTATAAAAAATAGATTACAACTGATTGTCAGACCTACCGAATATACATATAAATTTTCATAAAAATCGATCGACCCGTTTTGGAGGAGTATGGCAACCTACATGTGACAAAGAGATATATTAGATAGAAGATAGAATATATATACGTATTACTCTATCTTTATCTATCTATCTATATATATGTATATTTTTATACGTATGTGGAAAGCCCGAGAAACATGCACGAATGATGCGCAAGATGCTATGATCTACGTGCGCCATATATTACTTTCACGTGCAACCCAAAATGGATAGAAATCACTAATCTGTTATTATCCGGTCAATCATCCAGCGATCGTCATGACCTTAGATGAATGATGATAGGTCATGACATAACAACACGAGTGTTCAAGCAGAAACTCAAAGTGCTTATGAACTTCATTGTAAAATATCATGACTTCAGAGACGATGTTGGATGTACTCTGTAGAGTGGCAGAAGAGAGGACTACCTCATGCGCATATTCTTCTGTGGATGGTCGAAAAAATAAGACCAGATGAAATTGACTCAATAATTTGCGCAGAAATTCCCGAAGTAAATCTAGAATTGTATGAAATAGTAAAGAAGAACAGTCATGATTCATGGACCGTGTTGTGAACTCGACTTGCATTACGCGTATGCCGACCGATATTTTGACGCCTCACAGGTGGCATTTTCTTTAAATCAATTACATTATATAACCCTACGATAAACCTTCAAACACACAAAACACCGATATAATTTGCAAAAAAAGCGGTAATGGCGTATTGTCCATTTGAAGTTGTCAAATGCTCTGTACGTCATTCTGTCACATTCACTCATTCACTTTTCACATGATATTTAAAAAAATCATATTTTAGTAAAAATATCTTCTTTTCTTTTAATTTTCTTCTGTACAAACCTTGTCCTGACAATAACAAACTCAAAAAAAAAGAATTATCCAATTTTGTGCAGTCGATCGAAAGTTATGCGCGTACATACATTTCAGTAATTCATTTTTATATATAGATAAATATATAATGTTGTACTCTCTCTGCAGATGCTCGTGCAATCCTGTCGCTCTCACTCGACAGACTGACAGCTGTCATGCTTCTTGTGCACATGAGACAATGAACTATATCCACATGAATAGATGTGTACATATGCTATATATCTATTATATAGATACACAAACAACACAAAGGTTAAAAGAAAAAGATGAAGATTTGAAAAAATAATTATGGGACTTCTTTTGTTTTGTTTTGTGATTTGTCGGGTGTTAAGGGTGCGCCGTCCATAAGTGACAAGTGTCATATGTTTTATTTGAAATATCGTCGTCCATATTTATTTGATGCCGCGCGGCCATACTAATTTTGTATGGGTAATTTAAGGTGCTTAATAAAAAATAATTATTTAAATAACCACTTGATGAATCGAAAGTGTAGTCTAGCAATTTGTAGTTTATTCATTGATGATTGTTTAGACAAAATCAGAGGTACAATAATTTAGATAAACTATAAGAAATCTACTAAACGCCGCCACTCGTTTTCATGATTTTTGCCCAACTTTAAATGATATTGTAGAAAAAATTATAGCGTGTTATGAATTTATGGTTCTGACAAATTGTAAACACGTTCCCTATGGTACTAAATATATATTTTGTTCATTTAATACGATAGTATATTCCATTATATCTACTTAACCGTAACTGCATTTTTGGCATTTTTTTGTCGGCGCACCCTTAAATGAAATAATGGTAGCTAATGAAACAAACCAGTGCGACGTTAGTTTTCATATTCTCCTAGAAGTATCGTATCACGCATATTTACCTATTATTCCCAAACTTCGACATTAACCAAGCCCTTAAAAAAACAAAAAGCATTGTTTTTGTTTTAGCACCGTAATGTTAAGTGGTTGAGTTTTGACAAATCGCAGGCATTTGCGGCCTCAAAGTTACTCCTGAGTGGAGACAATTTTTTTCTTAAGACTGCTCAACATTCTAATTTTCTTGGTGTTGTTTACAACGAATCGGGAACGCAAGTAATATTTTACGTGGCACGGCTTGTTTAGAGCGAAGTCCAAACACTTGTTACATTATAAGCTGAACAATTTAAACCTTTTCTTGTTCTTTAACTTAAGAAATAAGGAAAAAACATTTATTAACAAACACCATACATATGATATAAAATAAAATAAACTAAATATTAAGTAATTAAAAAGAGGAGCTCGATGGCGCAGTAGTTAACGCACGTGGTTTGCGTTTACTGACGTTAAGCAATTTTCGTAAAGGCCGGTCATCGGATGGGTGACCAAAAATATATCATCACGAGCTTCTCCGTGCTTCGGAAGGCACGTAAAGCCGTTGGTCCCAGCACCACCAATCCGCACTGGGCCCGAGTGGTGGTTTATGGCCCGTTCTCCCATCCGTCTATTGGGAATGCTTGTGCCCCAGTAGTGGGGACAGTATTAGCTGGTGATGAAGTTGATGAATTAAAAAGAAAACAAAGAGTGTGAAGTTAATGGTCCCTGTCTAAGCATAAGCTTAAACACTCTTGTCAGTGTAGCATTATCCATTAATCTATATCCTAAGCTAATTATTTTACAATAAACTACACCTCATTTCAAAATATATACACGAAACGCCGGCCGCCGGACTCAAGGTATTAATCAATAAAGTTAACTGTAACATACTAAATGATAAAATTGGTTAGGTACTAAAATATAACCTAAAAAGGTGGAATTGAAACTCACACTTCGGTATTTTTATAGTCGTACTTACGTTATATTGCCGGAACGTGTGCTTTATCGCTAGACGGCTTTTGTCCTTGTTTATATTAACTGCGCTAGCGCTTTGTATATGTTAAACTTGATAAAAACGCACAAGTTTTGTTTTTATGATACTGAGCCGGCAGACGATCAAATGGTTCGTCTGATGGAAAGACGCTTGTGGCAACAATTGTATCAAGGTAACAAAACAATTCTACTACTACAATTATATCTGCATTTGAACTGCGATGTGGTATGTTCTAGATTATTAAAAGTCGCTTTTAATAGTAAACTTCACCACTACCAGCTCGTTTTTATGTCCCCACTATTGCGACACCACGGGAAGAACAGCCCCCTGACCATGAGCTCTTATAGCAGTATGATTGCAGTTGTGCTCGTTTTCACAACTGCAATAACACTGCTATAAGAGCTTGCGGTTACCCCCCAAGCCTTATACCACAACGCGGACTCATTGCGGATTGGTGGTTACTACTAATGCAGTCGGGACCTATAGCTTTACGTGGTACGAACCACGGGTAGTGAGGGATATATTAGTGAGCTTGCTTCAGTAAGAAACCTTTTTAATTTGTTTTACTTTGGCATACTTAGCAAACTAGGCCAACCAACAATACAACTACTAACAAAAGTCATTTTACATTTTTACAACCGACAAAACGATTACATTCAAAGCTTACCTTACATTTTTCCGCATGCCATCTTATGATCCAATCACCGCAAAGAAAGCACAACGGAATGGTTCCACAATTTCTTTATTTCCAATTAAACCAAAATAAAGGTAGCAATTCTAAATAACTCCCCACGTAAATGTCAGCCACGTAAAGTGTTTCAATGGAAAGCCTATAAAAAGTGACGCAAAACATAGCTATTATTCTTTGTTATTACAGTTCAGGTGTGCTCGGGTGATATATTGGCAAATCGTATCGTTTTTGCGACCGCCACATAACTCGAGCAGACGTTTGGATAGCACTATGTGTGCCTTCGAGTGTCGTAAATGAGAACACCTATTTCACAATTGTCTTGCAAGCAGGCTATGAAACTTCGTATTTGTAATACAACATTTTATGTTGCTACCCCGTTTTTATTTGAAAAGGTTGGTGGACTTGGATACCTAACCTACATTTAACACATTTTTTGAAAACTGAACTGTCAAACGAGTTTACGATCCGTCTGAAGGAAAGCGGCCGCGCGGTATCAACCCCAAATCCTCAAATTTGTATAAAGTAAGTAAACAGCCTATAATTGTTCCACTGCTGGGCAAAGGCCTCCATCATTGAAATCAAGTCATCGCTAGAATTGATGGGTAATGGCTTAATCACCACACTTGCCAAATGCGGGTTGTCAAATTTGTATGCTCTACTTGTATCACTCATTCTTTGAATCAATGCTGCTTGGCGGCAGAAAGAGGTGGTACCTAATTACATACCAGGCTGGTCGCCATCTAGTGGGATATCGGCCGGTCTTCTCTCGGGTGAAATTGATTTGAAAAGATGTACCTACCTAAATATAGTTTGCTGTAAATTAAGTTGACTAGGTACAGTCGGCAGCAGATCAACCTACCCAAAAATGTCAAATTTCTCCAATGAATATTGATCATTTTAACCAAACAATAAAGTTCAAAATTGATTGTAGAAATTTGACAGTTTTGGGTAGGTTGATCTGCCGCCGTGTGTACATCATTCTTATGTTTAGTTTGGGAAATGCGTTTTACATCGCTATCCCGCCTATGGAATATGGCCTATACGCCTATCTAATACCATCTAGGGGATTATTTTATTTCATCGGCTAAAGGAGAAGCAGGAATTTCGACCCAATTTTGTCTTAAGATAGCCGTGAAAACCCACCAACCACCAACCCACCACATGGTAGTTTGAAAGCCAATAGCCCAGCTTTGGGAGGTTAAAAGGCGCTTATGTATAACTGCCATGATTCTGCAAAATAAATGAACTCATTTTAGCAACAAGTGACTTTAGCCGCGATGAGATATTTAAGTATACCTACAATAAACTTTATTTGTTTGTTTTGTCTGTTATAGAATAATATTCTCTTTTTACCAGCAATAAGTATTTTATGTCCAGAATTATGACGTTGCATAAATTCTTTTTCAGATGTTTATTATCTCGAGTGTTATCTACAGTATATAAGGAAAACTTTTCATCTCGACTCAGTTTATAGGAGATGGGCCAGATCCCTACACAATTCATATTTTTGGTTTCCTTGTACCTTATTGAAAGTTAGCATTGACATTGCCGATTGGAATACATTTCGGCATGTTTTTTTGCCTATTATGTAAGTAGGCAAATGACACTCCATCTAAGGAGGGGAAACGTGTGCTGTAGTACACAAAGTTAAGGTTGTTACAGTTACGTGCCTCGATGGCACAGTGACTTGAAGCGCTTGGCCTGACAGTCGGAAATCTTGGGTTAATTTCAAAGGTCGGGTAAAATGTTTTTTGATTATTACGATGATTTCATTTTAATGATGGAGACCATTGCAAACAATGGGAATGTTTATTATATGCTCATTGACTAATTTCCAGGTCCGACAGAGTGTGTTTCGGATCTTTTCGATGCAAAGCCCGAGTTTGTGATCACCAACCCGCATTTGGCAAGCGTGGTGATGAAGCCAATACCCATCAATTGTAGTGATGACTTGATTTCAATGATGGAGGCCTTTGCCTAGCTGTGGGACAGTTATAGGCTATTTACTTTACTTACTTACTTACTACTTATTCAGCTATGTGGTTCTCGTTCAATATTTGACTAAAATCATCTGTTTTCTAAAGTTTACGCGAACACAACACATTGAAATGAAACAACTTTTACGGATCTACTCGCGTTTATTTTACACATTATTTATTGACTCCCTGTGACTACGGACCCTACTAAGGGTTCGAATTGTCAGGATAAACATTAAATAAGTAATGTGTAAAATAAACGCGAGTATAGATCCGTAAAAGTTGTTTTATTTTAAAATCATCTGGCTCATTGAAGGTCTATTATGACGTTATCGTGATACATATATAACTAGTCTCTTATTGTATGTTTCGTTTTGTAGTAATAAATTAAATCAAGAAATTTTTTAACAGGCTTACTTACAGAACTGCAACAATCTAGCAATTCAGCGTGAAACTATCACAGTAGGTATCTAGTGAGTATACCACTTTGTTGAACGTCTGAGGCATAATGTCACAGGTGCTCTGTTCTGTAAATAGAAGGTGATATACGAAGGCAGTTGTTTTGCGTGTACCACCTGAGTTACGATGACTTGTCTCTGTTTTTACCATCGTTAACATAATCTTGATAGCCATGCAAATAGCGGTGTTACTGCAATAAAAACACGGATTAATAACAATTGTCTATAATTGTGGAGCGTGATTTCTGACATATAGTTTGATAGCACGAACAAGAGCTGGAGAAATAGATGTTTATTGTTGAATAGACTCACAAACATAGACTCTAAACTAAACAAAGATGTTTAGTTTACAAATCGGGGACTTTTGAATGAAGTGTGTCAATTTATTTGTATGTTGCAAAAATACTGTGCAAGGTGGACTTAATGCCTGAACGCATTATGTACCAGTAGATAGGTTGTCATATATAAAAAGAAATCGCAAAAAAAACCTTACTAAGGTAACCTAATCAATTGTAGACCAAATGAATGGATATTAAAATTGTCTACACCATCAATTTTAAGCTGCTGCTTTGCCTTAAGCTGGTAATAGTACTCACGAATATATACAATTTTTTGAAAGTAACCAACTCACAAAAACACAAATGTTGAAAAAATTTCCACGAGCTTGATTTGAACCTGCACCCTTCTGAGATCAAGACAAAATCAACGTTTCATAGTCCCTTGATTCCTTTTCCAAAACTGGACCGATTTAATTACTTCATCATTAAAAATTAAAGATTAAAAAAGACATGAACCTTAGAAAACCTTTTAAATTGTCCAGATTTTCCGTTGTGTTTCCCAATTTTGACGAGAATAAATAAAAAAAAGCAAAACATAGGGACGCAGCCATGGCCTTTCTTTAATTTTTAATGAAAAAAACAATTAAATCGGTCCAGTTTTGGACGAGAAATCAGGGGACTACGAAACGTTGATTTTGTCTACTTTTCATACATATTTTTCAATTCAGGCGACCTTAATGTTTCCTCTTAGGCCTAACAACGACTTAAAATTCTCGGGTAAGTAATGACTTTTTTTTTAAATTCTACCTCCAACATGATCGGAGCTATTTTTATCTAGTTCTCTTTCATACCAGTTCTATCAGTTAATTCTTCTCGCACTTTCATGCCACATACTTCACATTCATACTTCATCTCTCATTCCTGGGCAGTGGGTGCTCTGCCTATTCTAAAGCTATTCTATGCTTTGCTTTTATTTCATATCTATTTTATGAGGTAGCGGGTAAATAAGTTTTTCAGAACAATTTTTTTATTTTGTACATGGGAGCTTTTCCGAACAGTGGTTTTGCTTAATTCTATCTTTATTTTCTATAACATTTTTAACATTTCGTTCCCTTTTTGGGTCAATCTTTTTTCTTATCTTTATATCTTAATTAGCAATCTTATAATATAAACAATATAGTTCTTAAATTTATTTATTTTCTTATTTATTATATTGGATATGGTTTCATATATACAGCAGCATATATATCATTCCTATTTTTATTTAACTAGTAACACTTTCTTATTTCTTATTTCTATTATTAACTATTTCAACTGCTTTTATACAATATAAGTAACGCCTTGGTGGCCGAGTGGCGCTCGGCCTGACACCTGAAGGTTCTTGGTTCAATTCCCCCAGGACGGGTAACGTATGTTTCGGATTGTTTGGTACATATTAAGCCGAATTTTTGTTGTACCAATCCCCATTTTGTTATGTAGCAACATTTTTTAATTGAAAGAGAAAAAATAAATGAAGTTTAATAATAACAAAATATTTACAAAATCTATACAAAACAATTTATATACAAAAATCTAACAGTTAATATGGGAGGCCTATGTCCAGCAGTGGACTAATATAGGCCGATGATGGTTATGATGAGGAATCTATCAGCGCCAGATGGCGCTTCCTCAGCAGTATGTAGCGAAGGACTGGCTCAGCAACACTTCACAGGATCTCGGGGTCAGACTGACTCAGCAGCACCGCACAGGATCTTGCAGCACTTCACAGGATCTGGGGGTCAGACTGGCTCAGCAGTACCTCACAGGATCTTGCAGCACTTCACAGGATCTCGGGGTCAGACTGTTTCAGCAGCAGAGGTCAGACCGGCAGAGGTCAGACTGGTAGAAGTCAGACCGGTAGAGGTCAAACCGGTAGAGGTCAAACCGGTAGAGGTCAAACCGGTAGAGGTCAGACCGGCAGTGGTCAGACCGGTAGAGGTCAAACCGGTAGAGGTCAAACCGGTAGAGGTCAGGCCAGGTAGAGGTTAGGCCAGGTAGAGGTTCCGCAGACAGCCAGAAGGTTCTATAGACAGCCAGAGGTTCTATAGTTAGGTTCTTCTTGGTCAGAACTCGTAATTAGACTGCTATAGTTAGGTTCTTCTTGGTCCGAACTCGTAATTAGACTCCTATAGTTAGGTTCTTCTTGGTCCGAACTCGTAATTAGACTGCCTTTGACCGCAGGACAGCACGCTTATATACCCTTACCGTAGAACACAATTTAATTTAAATTTATACAAATTTAGAATTACATAAAAAGAGTTTACATTACACTTTTAAAAGAAAATATTGTCTTTGACATCAAAACTTTTGACATGATTGTCAAGGCTTTGTTTATAAATTTTCATTGAATGGAAGTAATTTTATAATAACTAAAGAAGTATTGTAATAAAATGAAGACAATATGTAAAAATTTTGATAGAAAGATAAAAGGAAACAACTGGACCTAAAAATGTGACTACAAGAGATAAAAATATATATAAAACATGCTTAGCAACAATAAAAATCGTAAGTATTCCCTATCCTCTATCTTATATTAAAAGTGAATACTACATTTCCCCCACAACCCCAGAAAAATTTTGACACTAAGTGAAAATTTTGAAGGTTAATAGGTTACTTCCAACTCTAACATACCAATCCTACCATACAAAATCTAACATATTACAATAAACCTTTCATACAAATATCTATCAAACTTAAGGGTAGGGCTCACAATCAATGGCTCCTACTCTAAGGAGAGTACCTAGCTATGCTTCATAACATTGGCTTTTTTTAGGAGTTGTTATCCGCTCACGCTGAAATCCCAGTGATGATGAATGATATGACTGTAGGCTTATTTAATGAGTAGTCAGCCGCTCATTAGAAATAAAATGATGTAACTAATGAAGAAAGAAAATATATACAAACGAAATAAAATGTATGTATGACAAGGGCTTATTTTACGAGTTGTCAACCGCTCAAATGAAGAAAAGATGCTATCCCAAGTAAGTACGCAACGCAGGGGTAGGGCCTGGTGCAAAGTACTTACAGGGAGTAGCGCAACGCAACGCAGGGGTAGAGCCTGGTGCAAAGTAAGTAAAGTATAAAGTGGAGACGTAATGATAAGCATGAAAATGATAAGGAATGAGAAAGCCAAAAAGTAACTAGAGAATGAAGATGAAAACAAAATATATATATATATACATTACCTAAAATCAAGATAGAAATTAAAATTATTATTAAATATTGTAGAAAATTAGTATTAAATATTGTAGAAAATAAATTAGGTACCAAGTTAAACTTTTTCCAAAAAATCTACCCCAAGAATTAATGAGGGAGTTATTTCTGGGAAAACAAAAGCTCTTATTAAATGAGTTTGACCATAAGTAACCTAAAGATTTAATTTTATGATTATTAGCAGGAGATACAACAAACGAAAGTTAAAGAGTACAAAGAGATAATAATCTAATCGTGACAAATAAATAACTAGATATAAATATCATAAATGATTACAAAGTGAGCAGACTAATATGTAGAAAAATGAAAAGTGTCGAGAATCTAAGCCAAAAGTAAAAGAACGTGCATGTGTATTTTTTAGAATTTAGAGAACAAAGCTAATAGTTACGTTGGGCGCCAAACTGTTATGTAGCAACATTTTTTAATTGAAAGAGAAAAAATAAATGAAGTTTAATAATAACAAAATATTTACAAAATCTATACAAAACAATTTATATACAAAAATCTAACAGTTAATATGGGAGGCCTATGTCCAGCAGTGGACTAATATAGGCCGATGATGGTTATGATGAGGAATCTATCAGCGCCAGATGGCGCTTCCTCAGCAGTATGTAGCGAAGGACTGGCTCAGCAACACTTCACAGGATCTCGGGGTCAGACTGACTCAGCAGCACCGCACAGGATCTTGCAGCACTTCACAGGATCTGGGGGTCAGACTGGCTCAGCAGTACCTCACAGGATCTTGCAGCACTTCACAGGATCTCGGGGTCAGACTGTTTCAGCAGCAGAGGTCAGACCGGCAGAGGTCAGACTGGTAGAAGTCAGACCGGTAGAGGTCAAACCGGTAGAGGTCAAACCGGTAGAGGTCAAACCGGTAGAGGTCAGACCGGCAGTGGTCAGACCGGTAGAGGTCAAACCGGTAGAGGTCAAACCGGTAGAGGTCAGGCCAGGTAGAGGTTAGGCCAGGTAGAGGTTCCGCAGACAGCCAGAAGGTTCTATAGACAGCCAGAGGTTCTATAGTTAGGTTCTTCTTGGTCAGAACTCGTAATTAGACTGCTATAGTTAGGTTCTTCTTGGTCCGAACTCGTAATTAGACTCCTATAGTTAGGTTCTTCTTGGTCCGAACTCGTAATTAGACTGCCTTTGACCGCAGGACAGCACGCTTATATACCCTTACCGTAGAACACAATTTAATTTAAATTTATACAAATTTAGAATTACATAAAAAGAGTTTACATTACACTTTTAAAAGAAAATATTGTCTTTGACATCAAAACTTTTGACATGATTGTCAAGGCTTTGTTTATAAATTTTCATTGAATGGAAGTAATTTTATAATAACTAAAGAAGTATTGTAATAAAATGAAGACAATATGTAAAAATTTTGATAGAAAGATAAAAGGAAACAACTGGACCTAAAAATGTGACTACAAGAGATAAAAATATATATAAAACATGCTTAGCAACAATAAAAATCGTAAGTATTCCCTATCCTCTATCTTATATTAAAAGTGAATACTACAATTTGGCAAGCGTGGTGATTAAGCCAGTTATAATGATGACTTAGTTTCAATGATGGAAGCCTTCACTCAGCAGAGGGACAGTATTATAGGCTATTTATTTCCTTTATTTTCATTTTAGATAAGTACATGACCACATCACAGAATAGTTTCCACCATTGAAAAACATTATCAAAGTGCCTGGAGGACATTGAAAACTTAAATAATAGATCTTAGCTAGTAGTACGCCGACTTCAGTAAAAAACGTAATCAAATTGTAGTAACCATGACAAAGTTCCATCAATTTTAGTTCCAAAGGTGAGTTACACAGGTAACCTTTTCAAGAAGCTTACAACAAGAGCAATTAAAAAATAAATTACTGAAATCTTTATTTAAAACAAAGGTAAATGTACTTAATAAAATTAATAATAGAAAGTAAAAAGTAATAAAAAGCTAATTGAACCACGATTTCTCGCATTCGACCCAAGCATCTGTCTGTACAGATACCGACCGCTCTAACATTACTTACTTTATTTTGTTTCTATGAGTAACTGAAAAACTAACTAAAAAAGTAAATTAAAGTAACTACTGCGAAACAGAGAGCTTACATGAAGCTATTGAGAGTAACAAAGACATGAACCCTCTTGCCATCACCCATACGGTCGTAAGCATAATGCAGTACGTTTATAACACGACTGACCTTTCTAGTAAACTAGTAAGGCTTAGTAAGGCGACGTAATAGATTTATTTATAAACTGGTACGTATATCTATAGACTTTCCTGGTACAAAGGTTTCAGGTAAGGAAAGCCTTTTAAGTAGGTATCTTATACCCTTTTATACAGAAACAAACTGATGAGATTATGATTCCGAGTATATCTTGTTGTTACTGTCTTGTGTAGGTTTGGATTTGGAGAGAAATAAAGAAAATTGACAATTGCAAATGGCATGTAAAAATGTTTAGAAGTAGGCAGAGTTAGAAATGGAGGTTCTTTAAATGCTAATTTACTTTCTCTATCACAAATTCCGAAAATAAAACGGTTAATATTATGAACATACACTTGAACAGGCTAAAACAGGCTTACAAAGTATGAAATGAAATTAAAATATTCTTTATTGTATACCATACAAAAGATAGACAGAGGACAAACACAAGCATAGTACTTAATATAATATGTTTAAACAGAAAAATCCGATGTTTAAAGTCTCAATCAAATGCAAGCTATGTCTTTTAAATGATTGCTTGAATGCAAGATTTCCTGTCAACAGTACAGCTATTCAACAGCACCTTATCGCTGAGAAATAAACATTTCTAAAAAAATACTGTCCTCGCAACTTCGAGTTCGCAAATTACCTGCGCTTTGTCAAATAACTTAATATAACAGTGCTAGAAAAAAAGAAATTAACTATGCGCAGTCTGAAGCTACAAGTATTTTTTTTTGTAATTGTAAAGAATAACTTTATGTTAAAATCAGAAAATATACTAGTTCGTTCTTCCGTTCCATCGAAGTCTTATGTTATTTTAGTAGTTAGTAGCAATCTTACACTCCGGTAGTTACAGATAAGATAGCCAGTTCCTGAGAGGCGGAAGTATTCGCGCGAAATGCGCTTTTAAATGTATGATTTAAAAGCGCATTTCGCGCGAATACTTTCGTCCACTCCATGTTTATTGCGTTTTCATGATAATAGTTACAGAGGTGTAACACATAATTTAGTTTCAAACACAATCCCAGTTCCAGCTTCTCCCATAACTGAATGAAAATAATACTTGATAGCTTTTGTACCCAATATTGTTACGGCAGTTTATTTAGGACAGCCGCGAAAAAAACCCACTGCAGAAGCGTTCGCGCACGTATAAATGCAGAGACAACAGTTTTATGCGGCCTGCTTATTGCCCACAATTTACGAGAATGGTATCATCTAACTATCTGGTGAGACGAAAGCCAAGCTACCCCTGTTGGGAAATAAAAACTGAATAACAATAAGTTTTTGTGCCAAATGTAGTACCAGTATTTTATTCGGACAGTCGCAAAAAACCCACTACAAAAGTGTTCACTCGCGTAAGTGTATGGCTCACTCTCGTATCCTGGAGATGTTTTCGTTAGATGTTTGGGTTACTCGGATAGAAATTCATAGTGTGTTTAAAATCGAGCTGGAAACAATTAATCAGGCCAAAACTAAGTACGAAAAAAACTCACTTAAATGTACTGTTATTAAGGAGTTAAACGAAAAGTATACCGGTTGATACAAAATATACAAGGATGGTTCCAGATGCGACGGTGGACAGGATGCAGCCTTCTATTCTAAATAAATAATGGGCTCTCAATAGAGTAGGTTGCTATTTCGGAAGCACTAACTTATTCATTGACGACACAAGAACGATTTATCGTCATCATCATCATCATCTCAGCCAAAAGACGTCCACTGCTGGACTAAGGCCTCCCCCAAGGGTATGAGGGGTATTTGCCGTAATCGCCACGCTTGGCAGGCGGGTTGGCGATCGCAGTAGGTTGAGGGTAACCTCAGAGAGATGCTGCTGCCCATCCTCTGGAATGGTCTCTTAGTCGGCCTTTACGATACCCACGGAAAGAAATGGGGTGGTGCAATTCTTTATCCCCGGCACCACACAGGGAGATTTATCGTAATATTTAAGAATATAGCAAAAGTGCTTTATATCACTTGGTTCGATGCGTCTCTGGGCTCAGAGGTGTTTCGATAGCCTATACTATTCCAAAAAAGATTGACGAATGCAATAGAAGGCGTCCGTAGGTATTTAAGACTGCAGTGGATACCGTCACATGTAGGAATACATGGGAATGAGCAAGCTGATCGGATAGCTAAGGATGCAATAACGCATGGTGTACCGATTAATGTCTTACCAAGTTATTCTGAAGTGCTGCCGCAGTTTAGAAATAGTAATTTTAGTGGTTGGAAGGAGCACTTCGACATTAGATCGAGAGAGAAGAGCACATGGTACCTACAAAACCATTTATTGCGAGCCCCCACGAGTTCCCTGGTTTGCCAATAATAATTTGAAGTGAAACACAGTCATTTAGCTGATAGACTAAGATCTGGTCACTTTCCCTCAAAAAATCGCCTTTTTAATGAAAAAAGTAGACTTACCCAATTCTGATGCATGTTGCACGTTAGATGATATACAACACATTCTTTTGGAATGTAAAAACTTTGAAACTGAAAGAGTTGCACTGCTTAATGAACTACGACAAAAGCTTCTAGATGTTGGCATATTACAAAGCATCCTGGCGAAACCATCTTCGAGTTCCGCTATGCTGCTCTATGATCTCGCCTCTAAATATAAATAGGATTAAGGTTAAGTAAACAGCCTATAATTGTCCCACTGCTGGGCAAAGGCTTCCATCATTGAAATCAAGTCATCGCTACAATTGACGGGTATTGACTTAATCACCACGCTTGCCAAGTGCGGGTTGGTGATCACAAACCCGGGCTATACATCGAAAAATCCGAAATACAGACAGATACAGACTTTGACTTTGACTTGACTTCATGTTATTCTAGTTTTAATGAGGTTCGATGGAACTGACATGTTGTCATAAACTAAAATTCCTAAATTAAATAAAGACAATAAAAACTGTTTTATGCGGCCTGCTTATTACCCACGAGTAGTTTTTTCGAGAGGACAGTCTTGAAGAAACTTACTGCAAAAGCGTTCGCACGCGTAAATGCGGAGACAATGCTTTTTATGCGGCCTGCTTATTGGCCACAAGTTACAGAGGTGTTACAATGACATTTAGTTAATTTTGAAACACAAACCCGGTTACAGCGTCTCACATCATCATCATCTCAGCCAAAAGACGTCCACTGCTGGACAAAGGCCTCCCCCAAGGATATGAGGGGTATTTGCCGTAATCGCCACGCTTGGCAGGCGGGTTGGCGATCGCAGTAGGTTGAGGGTAACCTCAGAGAGATGCTGCTGCCCATCCTCTGGAATAGTCCCTTAGTCGGCTTTTACGACACCCACGGGACGAGAGGGGGTGGTGCAATTCTTTATCCCCGGCACCACACAGGGGGCGTCTCACATAACTGAATGAAAATAATACTAGATACATTTTGTACCCAATCTTATCCCAGTGGTTTATTCAGAGGACAATCGGCAAAAAACTTACTGCAAAAGCGTTCGCACGCGTAAATGCGGAGACAACGGTTTTTATGCGGCCTGCTTATTGCCCACAAGTTACGAGTGGGGTGTTTTTCACCTCGACACTGTTGATATAAACTTGGCGTGGTCTCACGCACATTACGCACAGCCGGCGTCGGGCCCAATACAAGCAATTTATTGTATTGTTATAGATCTGGGGCCGCCTTGGCACATATTGGGCCGAAAAATGGTGAAGTTAACAAAGCATTCTGACTATAATCATTTCATGGCACTATCCTTACCACGTACTAGGTATGGTGCGAAATGTATATCGCTTTAAACTTTGAATGGCCAAGGTAAAGAGCCCTTTTACGTTTAGGTATTTTTTTATAGTTTCCACGCCAAATTTATTCACTCTAGCTGATGTTAAGTGGAAATGGAGTCCAGACTCGAAGACAAACGGTGCAGCGTGAAAATAACGCAGCATCAGTCACCCTCACCATGCCGACCCATCTTAAGCATACCAAACGCAAGCATCATAAGCAAACTACAAAGCTCTAATCACTACATAGTATAAAACAAAGTCGCTTCGCTGTCCCTATGTATGTATGCTTAGATCTGTAAAACTACGCTACGGATTTTGATGCGGTTTTTTTTAATAGATAGAGTGATTCAAGAGGAAGGTTTATATGTATAAATACATGCATAATATAGTAGAGAAACACTGATAATTTTAGAGGTTTCACATTTTTTTGCGCTTACATTGCAAACGCTGGCTGAACCCTATGCTACGAGTTAGATCAAAATAATGTACTACAGTATTGTACACTAAGGTGTAAAAAAGTAAAAAGGTTTACAAGAAAGTCCGCGATGGTATATTATGTCTATCTCTTAGGGATAACCCATAATAATTATTTTTGTATCCTTTACTATTTACGAGAAATAATGGCTTATTTACGATGCGATTTTAAGCAATACAGCATTAATCCTTATCCAATTAAGTTCCTTAAATATATTGTGCATTTAATATAGATCAATATGGCCCTTTACAGCATGTAATTTAAATGAATATCTTCGAAGATATTACAGATTTAAAGTGCAGGGACATAGCGGTTGCGTGTATCAGCATTGCACCCGTGCGAAGCCGGGGCGGGTCGCTAGTTACTTATAAATGGAAATTTAATTTCAATGAAACTTTCCATGCTTAAGGGAACATACAATTGTATTAACGGTTAATAGATTACAATAAAAAAAAATTGTATGAATTTATGCGATTCCACTGTGGAATATTTTTTTTCTATTAGCTGTTAACGTAACAATATTTCCCTTAAGCAAAAAAGTTTCATCAAAATTGGCTTATTGGTTTGAAAGAAGCTTTGAAATTTGTATAGGATACCCAAATGTGAAATGGCTCTTAACACGTACTTGTGTTGCGGAAAGTAGGTACTTCGCTTTGCGCTTGTAAAATTGTGACTGACTAAGGTTAAAATGCTTTAGCGTTTTCGCTGCAAGACTATGAATAGCAAAATTTCGTCACAGAATTTGAAATGGAGCGGCACTCTCAAGACTTGATTAATTTATTACAGAACTTTAGGTTGGTTTTAGAGCACTGTTCCGACTTCGCCCAAGACAAGCTTTTTATTAAGTTTTGATGCTAACCTAAGCTTTTTAATTATGAATTATGAAACATACAAAATTAGTGATAATTTATAAATCAGAAAACAGTTAATATTCCAAATTTATTTTATGCTCAAAATTTTTAGGTCAGTCTTTTCTGTCTAAATATTTTAAAAAAATACTATAATTTGTGTATAGTCTGTATAGTCCTGTAATCGCTTTACACTGCATGCGAGACAGGTGTTGGCAACACCAGCAAAACTATTTCTTTTTTTTATATTGGCAACATCGTTTGCATTAGCATTCCCGGCTGCATTAGCAGTCGTTAACAACCACCAACCCGCACTGGGCCCGCGTGGTGGTTTATGGCCCGTTCTCCCTATCCATCCATAGGGAAGGCTCGTGCCCCAGCAGTGGGGACATAGTATATGAGCTGATGATGATGAGATGACAAGGAGCTCGATGGCGCGATGGCTAACGCGCCCGGTCTGCGAGTGCTGAGGTTAAGCAACTTTCGCAAAGGCTGGTCATCGGATGGGTGACCAAAAATTTGTCATCTCGAGCTCCTCCGTGCTTCGGAAGGCACGTAAAGCCGTTGGTCCCGGCTGCATTAGCTGTCGTTAACGACCACCAGTCTACACTGCGCTCGCGTGGTGGTTTATGGCCCGTTCTCCCTATCCATCCATAGGGAAAGCTCTTGCCCCAGCAGTGGAGACATAAATGAGCTGATGATGATGATGATGAGATATAGGTCTCTCAAGAGCACGCCACTGAGCACGATCCGCGACTACTCTCAGCCAGCTCTTGCCAGCTACCTTGCGAAGATCGACGCTCCACCTAGTTTGCCCGATCCGATCCGAGCCTTCGATCCGATCCGAACCCTTCGGAGAATCTAGTAGGGCACGGAGACACGCACTAGTGCGTGATGCCGTTCCCTCTAGAAAACCTCCGAAGGTGATTCGTTTTACACGGCTTGAGGAACCCTTTAAGTTTTTCGCTTCAGTCAAAGCTGAAAAGCCAACGCGAGCTATTGGTGTGTATCGGAGCGCGGTAGAGAAAGGGTCCTTGGTCACAGGGAGACAGGGTGAATAAAACATATTGTTTTCTAAAGTTTACGCGAACACTACTGTAACGGGTGCTGGATGATGTCGCAGCGAATACGCCTTATATGGTTAATCAATTTATTACGACGTTTTAACGATTGTAACGAAAAACACGTGGAATTTAGTTCGCGAGGCGTGTCAGTCCGAGGACGTTTGGCAGCAGACTACTGGTGGCCGTTAAAATGACCGCTCTCGCGGTGCGCCGGAGTGACATCGAATTACCCTCGCCAAGTTAATATAAAATATAAATTAAACTTATAGGAGCGCTTCGCTAACAACTACACATTGAAATGAAACAACTTATACGGATCTACTCGCGTTTATTTTACACATTACTTATTTAATGTTTATCCTGACGTTTCGAACCCTTTGCAGGGTCCGTGGTCACAGGGAGACCCTGGAAATAAACTTAAGTAGATCCATAAAAGTTGTTTAATTTCAGAATAAAATATGTTCGCTTTCAAAGTAAAAAGTAAATAGTGTTGAATAATTTGGGCGGGCTGGTTAGAACCACGATAGCTCAATTGGAAGAGCACCTGACCCGTTATGTCAGAAGGGTGCGGGTTCAAATCCTGTTCGTGGATTTTTTTTTAACATTTGTGTTTTTGTAATTTGTTCGCAACAAAATTTGCGTTATTAAATTATATAAACATTTTAAAATATGTTGGATTTGGATTTTAAATATTGAATGTTTAAACAAATCACAACACCATTCAAAGCTGAAAATCAAACACGAGCTATTAGTGCGTATCGGAGAACGGTTAAGACAGGATCCGTGGTCACAGGGAGACAGGGAGAATAAAACATGTTAAATTTTGATTTTTGATATTTAATGTTTGAATTAAACACAACACCATTCAAAGCTGAAAATCAAACGCGAGCTATTGATGTGTATCGGTGCGCGGTTGAGACAGGATCCGTGGTCATAAAGAGACGAGCAAATAAAACATGTTGTTTTTTGATTTTTGACATTAAAGGTTTAAATATAACACATACCTAACACCATTCAGTCAAAGCTGAAAATCAAACGCGAGCTATTGGTGTGTATCGGAGCGCGGGAGAGGCAGCGTGAGCCTTCCGACAGGCGGAAGGCCGTGATATATCGTCCCAAATCCGATTAATTTGCGGCAGCACAATAACGTTTAAACACGATCCCTTGGCATTGTCTTCACCTCAAAACACACTTATTAAGCAGCGGAACTATATTGATGAAGGTTGCTGTAGATCCTGTTATAATTAGTAGTGTAAACATAATAATAATAAATAGTCAACAATTTTGTTTTTACGTATTGATGTTTTGAGTTAAATGTTGACCAATGTGCAGTGTTTAGATAAACCCGTCAGAGTGTCAGACACAAAGGAGCAATAACATAAATGTTTATTTTAAATTTAATAAATAAAAATAAAAAATATATAAAAGTTAAGTAATCACCCTATTAATATTCTCACTGGTGTGCAAAGACTTCCTTTATTTAATCAAGTGAAAGTACAATTAACGATCACTACGCTAGCAAATTGCAGATTTGTGATCTCAAACCCGAGGATATGTACATCGAACCAATTGAAACACAATTTGCCTAACATGGGAATTGATCCCAGGACCTCTGGATATCGAGCCAAGTGCTTTAGCACTCAGCCACGGAGGTGTCTAAATAAACACCTATTACCAATCATATTGCTATCAACATAAAACAACGAATCGTCTATTTCATTCCTACGAGTAGGTATATTTGACACAATATCAAACTAGTTCCGCGTCAAATCGTCATTGAACGACAAACGCGCCAGCTAATTAATGAAAATTACCGGAATCAGCCGACCACTAACGAGCACTGACATGCGGGCCCGGCGGAGCGAATTGTGGGCAGCCTGTGGCGGGCGGTCACCATGCCGACCGCGACCACGCAGATGCACGCTAGGTATTGCATTATACCACGGAGAGATCCACTTAACCAAGGAAAGACTTTTAAAAAAGGCTGTTTTATGTTAAAAATATATATATAATTAATAATACACAAATTACACATCAATCGTGTTAGCTTTATTGTTATATATATATATAGATTATTGTTTTATATATAGCTTTGAATTATTCAAGTTTCAATTAGAGATACAAAATAGAACTAATTCAGATTACCACAATATTTTATCTTACTGATCCTGACCGGTGCGTCTCACTTTATATAACAACATTTGATATAATTGAACATTAATAACGTTCATTTTACATAATAATCATTGGTTATACCAAAACTTAATATAATTTTATTTATCATAACGTTTACTTTACCTAATGTTCATTTTATATAATACCATTTATTTAACGTTCATAACGAATAATGTCATTTGAAATAAAACTTATTTAATATATCGTTCATTTCATATAATTTTGTTTGATATTCGCGTCATTTTATATAACTATCATTTAAGATAGTAACGTTTCAAATAATGATTGATTAATATAATCTTCACTTGGTATAGCAATCAATTGACATAATAATCTGTTGGTATACAGTGTCAGTGAGAGAAACGAATCGCTGCAAAACCGACTCCACGTAGTCTTGTCTGCCCTACCCTAGAGTGTAATTTAAGCCCGCGTAGGCGCGGAGGGGCGAGGCGGCCCGCGAGCTGAGGAGCAGGTGGTTTCAAAAGCGCGCCGCCGCGGCTGAGGCTGGCCGGCCAGCAAGCCGTAGCTGCGGTGGTGAGCGAAAACTATCTGCGACGATAAGCTCGCGTGGGACCGCCAGAACCCCGCAGCGCCGGAGCCGTGACAGAAATGATGTTTGCTGCATGCTTGCTTGCATGCTGCATGCTTGCTTGCTGAATGTCTGCTTGCATAATGCATATCTACAAATGATATTATATGAATTGGATTTTATATTAAGTAATCATTATATGTTTTAAGTATTATACAAAAATAGTGTTATCGTAAATGAATGTTATACGTGGTAACCTCTGGTCGGCTCGATCCACTGGCCCTTCGGAGAGACGTTGCCTCTCTCTGTATATTTTATCGCCTTTATCATGGGGAGTGCTCTGAGGAATTGTTCGGTTTGATCCCTGCCGCTGATTTCCTTCACCGCACTACACGCAATCGACTGTCTTTCCATCCACACCATCTTGATGGATGGCGATCTACTACTGTGCGTTTCTCACGTAATTTTTTACCACGAACTACAGTGCTGTGGAACCAGCTCTCAGCGGCGGTATTTCCGGACCAATATGACTTAGAAATCTTCAAGAAACGAGCCTATTCCTTCCTTAAAGGCCGGCAACGCATCTGTGATTCCTCTGGTTTTGCGGGTGTCCATGGGCGGCGGTGATTGCTTTCCATCAGGTGACCTGCCTGCTCGTTTGCCTCCTTCTAATATAAAAAAAAAAAAAATACTAAATGTTCTTATACTAGATAAATGTTATGTGTTTTAATTATTATATCATGTAAATGTTATATTAAACGGCTGTTATATTAAATGAGTTTAGCTAAATCGTTTGTTATACGTTTCAAAATTATGTATTTCAAAATTATATCAATCCATCAATAAATTAAATAAGTGTTATATTAAACAAAACTATATCAAATTCAAATTCAAATTCAAAAATCATTTATTCAGTTTAGGCTACAAGTAGCTCTTATGAATGTCGCTATGCCATATATATCTAGCTATGCTATATCATTCGATTGTATATGTTTTGATCATTATACGATATGTTGTTATATTTTACATTACACACCCTGAATTATTATTTCTGTATACAATAAAAACCATGACTAGTATTATAATATATTCGAAGAAGTTTTTGTGTCTTTGTCCTTCCTTCACGTAACAATGGAGCCAAGGAAGTCGACATGTTTTTTTTGCACAGAATTATTTAAGATCTCGAGACGGACACAGTTTAATGTATACTTTTTATTCCGGTCAAATGCAATCCCGTGGGCCAGCGATAAATTACTTTGTGACATCAAATTTAACACGAACAAAGTCGTAGGTGAAAGCTTGTTAGGGGTCAATGTGAAGTATTATTATATTTTATGGGTCCAAATCTTCGATTAATTATGTACGAGATAAAGGATCCGGAACAAAAATGCATCTCGAAAGTGGTCCTGTTTGCTCATACCTATACATTTAAATTTCGAATAATAAAATCTGAAAAACATTAGATGTTATCCAATATTTTTTCAACAACTTCAGCTTATTGCATGAAATGGTTGTATTTAATGATATGCCCATGATGCCCAGCTTAAACTGATCATATCGTTAAAGCGTCAACGTTTGATGATATACCCTTCCACGTTTGGCCATATCATTAATGTAGGAAATTCTTACTGTCCCGAACGAAGCGCAGCGTAACGAAAGCCAGTCACGGAAGGGGGAACGCAGCCACGGAAGGGGGGAGCGGCATAATATTGTACAAATCGATTGTATCGACACAAAAAGTAATCGATATCAGCGCCTCTAACGGGAGTAATGTAAATATTTCACGATACGATCACTAAAGTTTGACCATTTCATGAAGTAGCCGCGCGTTTAGTTGTCCATGTGGAGAAACGATTTCTTATTATTAATCTGTCTAAACCATATCATTATGTGGCCATTAGACAGTGAAACATTTAATGCAATGCGACTATTTCATGAAATTCTCGAGCATTTCGTGAAGTGAGCAAATCTACAATATGGCTATGACATATACACAACAAAAATCAACATAACTTAATTTAACTTAAAAAAAAACAGAAAAATAATTTGAAAAATTAAAACTAAAGACCTATAAACAAATGATGTGAACTGTAAACCTTCAAAGTCAAAGTCAAACAGTTTTATTCAAATAAACTTTAGAAAAGTGCTTTTAAATGGTCCAAATTTTTTTTTACCTACTACCCATTCAGGACGTCTATTTGTACTTAACATTAACTGTCATCGCCACGCACGTCATTGTGACTCCGTGGCAAATCGCCTACCGTTTTTCAAGCGTTAATCGGGAATCTAGTACATTTGTACGAAGGTCTAAACGTAACCAGAAATAACCATTTATGCAAATAAATTGCCTTTCTGAAAGATTGGGTATTTAATATTGTAAGTCGTTATAAATAAACACAAGTTCAGACAGATTATCGTTTAATTAAGCTTTTTATACCTTTTATATTCTATTACTAAACACATTTAAAGCGGTTGCCTGTAGGCAAATTTTATTCGCAACGGTTTTTACATCTTTCCTGTGCCTACGCAGAACACGATTCCCGGCTACGTCCTTATCTGGTTCTAAGAACTTCTTTAGTCACATAAGATCCCTATTTGATTAATAGTAAGTCAAGATAATTTTGTTTGTCTTAGATGTTATCGTCTAAGTCAGCTTATTATTATTTTTACTGATAAATTGGCTAAATATAAAGCAATTGGCTGGTGCAAAATACTATTTTTTATGATTACGAACATAAATTGCATTTTTGTTTTCATTTCTTGATATAGATAAACGTGCTATGGAAAATCGTTGTTATAGGACGAAGACGTCTTGATTATACAAAAATCAAATCAGTAAGGACAAATAATAAAGTCGGTAAGAAGTATGTAGAAAACGCTGAACTCGTATCACTAAGCACACAGGATCAAAAATTAACACAGCCTTCTAATAGTTAAAATTTACTTCATACATTAATTAAATAAACCATATTAGTTACGTAAGTTTATAACAGCCTCTGAAAATAAACCAGGGGAAAACTGAGCCATATTCTACATAAAATGAATTCGCTGACCAACAGACGTGGAATAGGAAAATCGGTGTAAGGAAAGATAATCAAAGCAATTTCAACAGCGTACACAAATGCCAAAAATGAATGAAATCTCGAACTTCTCACAAAAATATCGAAGAAAAGTTTTTATGAGTAAGTTTTAGAATGCAAAGCGCTATGAAGTAATATAAATCATTCAAATATTCTGACCGCATGCCAGCTTTGAAGCGAGGGGACGCGCCCGCCCATGCGAATTTCGTGGTTCGTAGCAGCGAAGCGTAGCAGTCAGCGTAGCCGTAGCGAACCACATGCTCGTAGCAACGCACTATAATTAACTCTGCTACGATGAGTGTGACAAAGATGGCTTTTAGCGCTATTGTCATTTTCTATTCGAGCGAATTTAGGAGAGTAGTAGCACCAGTGTTGACGGTAACCAGTGATCGTCATTAATAATTGAAAATAGGGGCTAGCAACTGATTGTAGTTTTAGTGACAATTGAATATAGACCACCTGATTACTAGCAGTAACCCCGTAATATTTCAATGTCAACCAATGTTATTTTTTGGCGACTAAAAGTGTGTCCAACACTGGGCTTAAAATGTCGATCATTGGAGCCACTACCCTAGTTTATATTAGCGAAGCGTAGCAGGCAGAGTAATCGTTTACTTATGCTGTGCCAGCTGTGGCAACGCGCTAGGTACTAATTATTCGCTGCTAAAATGAGTGTGGCTAAGACTGGTAAGTATTTTCATATTCACATATGTATATAAATCACACAATGCAAAAGCAAAATACATATTTTTGTAAATATTAAGTGTAATTTAATAGATTGTCTTTAATAGTCACAATTTAAAAAAAACAATAACAATTAAGACATTTGAAAGGGTAAAAGAAGAGTTTTAAGTACATAATTATGCTAAAAGCTTCGACAACATGTAAAAGAACAAACGTAAAAATATGCGCTCCGCAAGATTAAGTACCGCTTCCTTTTTAATCAAAGGCTGCCAATATCGTTGTTGAAGTTAAAATGCTCTAAAATCACCTCAAAGAGAACACTGAGAGGAATTAGAAGAGAAAAGTAAAAACTCATTCGGTTCGATGAGCATTTGAACAAAGCATTTCAGCGGTTAAACGATATGTATATGCGAATAGCGACAAAGGCGACGTCCCTTACCACGATAAGAAAAACGAAACGGTTTCGAATAATTTGTTTGAAATAAATTATATTGCTAAGTTAAGTAGCACGATTATGTGATAACTGTTTTTAAATTAGTGTCTAAAAGCCAGGAAATATAAAAAGGGCATGGTTAATTTTTAGGTATTAATTAAATATTTATAAAATACAGTGAAAAAATGAAACGCCTACCCGACCCAGCCAGGAATCGAACCTGGGTCTTTCGAAATCCGGGCGGCTGCACTGACCGCTATGCTACCGGGAAGGCTGACGTAAGCGCTGAATTTTGTTTTGTCAGTGCAGCAATTAGCACTTGAAAATAAAAAGTAAAAATTTAGGTATTAATTATTTTAAGGTTTTCGAATTATTTAAAATAAGGGTGAAAAACGGCTTCGTCGATTCATCATCAACATCAGCTCATTTTATATCCCCACTGCTGTAGCACGAGCCTTCCCTATGGATAGATAGGGAGAACGAGCCAAAAACACCACGCGGGCCCAATGCGGATTCGCGGTTGTTAAAGACTCCTAATACAGCTGGGACGAACGGCTTTACGTGCTTCCGAAGCACGAAAGAAGCTCGAGGTGATAAACTTTTGGTCACCCGTCCGATGACCACCCTTTGCGAAAGTTGCTTAACCTTAGCAATCGGAGACCGAGCTCCTCACCGATTTAATGTGACATATTAATTCTCGTTTTTGTTATCGGTTACTTTCCAAGCGTGTTCGGAAACCGTGGTACAAATCGTCGGATCGGATTGTTTCAACAATACCCGGCGAATATCAAATGATCGCGTAATGGCGTATTTCAACCGGTAATAGTATTTTATCGACGACTAAATGACAGTGTTTGACATGTTAAATTGTATTATCGGATTGTTGGTCGGCGTTTTGCATTTGGTCGTTTTAATTGGAACTGCATTCAATCATCACAATAGAGGCGCAATAACGTTTGATTGTTTGTGGAATTATAATTAGAGACCTTTTTTTCTGGCTTTAGTAAACAATGTGGCTTATTAAACAACGATCGGTACATCAATTCGTTTGCTATGAGCTGTTTCAATATAATTAATTAATAGCACAACTAACAAGAGACAGAACAATGTTTATTTACTAATTTGATATTAATGATAATATAGGTACTTACTATCTACATATGTAGGTACACGCACACACAACACTACAGTCACACTCACATACTATAGGCCCTGTCAGAATACTAGCGTCGTTGTGGTGGTGTTTGTTTCTCAGCACAAGCTGAGGCAGGGTCCTAGTTGGCCTTCACACACATTCATATTTCTTTATTGTTGTTTAACTTTTTTTTAAATGTTTTCTTATTCACTGTTGTTTTTTTTCTGTAATGTCTGTGTGATCGTCAAAAAATAATTTCTTTCTTTCTTTTTTTTCTAATGGCGAATGAAATGTTATAGTCCGGTTAAAACCTAGTGTACATCAAATCAACATATTGCATTCTTACCATATACTATTTTCTTCAAAACTTTAGGTCACTCATTCGATGACCGACCTTTGAAGAGTTGCTTCGCAATCACGACCAGGCGCGTTTACCAAAGCGCCCGAGCCGCCGCCGCCGCCGGCACCGTCAAGCTCCTCAGTACGCGTTGCGCTGCGCTACCACCAAAATGGCGGTCTCATCTGTCAACTCCTAATTTCACCATCATTTAATCATAGCCATCGTAATTATTCGTATCACCATCGAATAAGTGCATATATTTGTTAGTTGAAATATTATTTGCGTAAATATTTACCCCGTTAATGTAACATTGATCGATGTTCAGCCATCCATCTAGTTACCATCCCGCGGACTATGAGCTCGGCTTTTAACGAACCGCCCGGTAATTAGCTAAACCACCTTTGGCAAGTGATTAATAGTTGTTTACACGTATCAGTTTACAGATATTAACGGCGGAGTCGATTATTAGCGAACCGATTATTGGAATGGAAGGGTTAGCATCGTTTTTGTTAAGAATTTTCTTTGTTTTTAGAAGTATGTACATTAACACCTAAATAGGAAATAATTTACACAAAATTCGCTATTTTATATGCGACTCATACCTTGTATTTATTTATTTATTTTATTTAATAGGACAACCAACAAAATTAACACTAAATTAAATTAAAGTTGTTTTTGTACAAAAAAGGACTTAAGCTTAGTGTCATCTTACTTATAGGAATAAAGGTATTTCAAATCTATTATATCAAAGGTATTAAATTGAAAATGATGCACTCCAAATCTCATGTCATGAGTTTCAGTAATGTGGAATAATACTGAAAATCACGCGGAATTCTTGTAGGAATATGAAAAGTGACGTTGCACTATATTGTGTTCTTTTGTTATACTCTTGCACGTTCACGAACAATTAATGCTTTACAATCCACTATTGTTTCACATTAATATTCTGCCGGAAAACATTTAGCGCCTTACAAATAAACAAAGAATAAGGTCCGAATAGTTTTTCCGTGTTTTGTTCCTGTCATGTAAACGTCATTTCAAGTGAGAGTAAAAAAGACAAAACACGGAATGACTATTCGGCCCTTATTCTTTGTTTATTTGTAAGGGGGTTAGAATATAAAACTAAGACTTCACTTTCCCACAAAGAACTTAAAAGTCAGGTCATATCATAGAACTCCTCAACGATTTACAGCAATTACCTGGTGTTTGGGCTTGATTAACTTGTATTTATGAGAACTTTACCCTATATGGGTTATAAGTGCCATTACAGGTCTGATGATGAAGACCATAGACAGGCGAGGAAATTCCTCAACTATTTACAGCAGTAACCTTTTGTTGAGCTTACTTCATACGGTTCAATATGCCCAAATGTTCAGTCCGTCAGTCAGTTTTAAAGAAGGTCTATTGAAGTCGGGTAGGGCTTTTAAAATAAAAAAGTAGAGTTAATGGAACAACTATAAAAGTTTAAATGAAATAAAATTGTCCCCCAGCCGACCACCAACCACCCGACTTCAATAGACCTTCTTTAAAACTGATATGCGTAATTAATAATATGATTTCAATGTTATTTCTTGCTTTTTAGAGCTGTTTTAACTTTTTTTAGATTCCTGTTTTTTGAAGTCGGTTTTTTTTGTTAAAAAATATTTTTAAATTACAATAGCCTCTAATCTCTTTTAAGCCAATATCAGCTTTACCTATAAGTGCCCTCCGCCCTCGTCCGATAATCGGTAACCAATTTTTTAGTCAGTAAAAATGAAACGTATGGAATTCTATGTTGCAATGCACACGTCCTACGAAAAGTCGGTGACAAAATCGGTACTGATACCTCGGCGAAAAAATGGTCCGATTATCGGTCCTACAAGAAAGTCGGTTGTGGGCGGGAGCCGTAAATGTAAATTTTTCTCATTTATTAATTTGTGGTCAGGCAACGCAGGCCCATAGATACATCCTTGACCTTACAGACTAACATATGTACAAATAATATAGATTAACAAATCTATTATAGATCACTTAAGCCCGTCACTTTCACACCACCACTTTGAGCCCGTTAAGTCCATACTGTTCATCTCCACGTCACAGCTAGCAGCTTCAACTTCAGTGGCAGAATGACTTTGGTTCCCTTGCATCAGATCACAAATTTAAAAATAAATCGGGAAGTGGATACCGTACCAAGTTATTGAATGACAGCTAACACCGCTGGCCTTAGATAGTTAAACCGGCACATAAATAAGGGGATTCCAAATCGGATCGTCACTAATGATGAAAAGTGGATTCTCTATGATAATCGAGAGCGTTTGTCGCAATGATTTAACCCATGGGAAGCCACTAAACTATGGCCCATTACATACAGTAAATAAAATTAAGCATAGCATTTTTCTAGCATCAAAAACTACGTCATGGCTTCGTAAACCCTACCGTCAATACTTTTTATTTTATTACCAAAAATAAGCAGCAACATAATTATGTATGTACCTATATATTACACCATTTTCTTGTAAACAATGTTCCTATAAAGCTACAAGTAACAACATTCTCAGTAAATACATAAACAAATATACAGACAAGATATAAGAACATCCTCTTTTTTGAAAACCGTTCAACATAAGAAAGTAATGAATTACCATTTTTTAAGAGTTCTTATCCAGTTTTATTTTTATGTCGTGATTTTATTTTAACTTTTAATTATTTAAATGATAAATAGATACAGCTTAAGATAAGCTTCTAGACAGATGTCTAGAAGCATACAGGATAACATTAGTGCGATATTCCTTAGGACAACTAAATGTATGGCGAATTTCCATGTGTCTTTTAAACTCACAATGGAATAAAATGCTCCCTCTATATTCTTGTGGCTAATAGAATTCATGACCACACATTTATGAGCGTTTGGTACTTAACATAAGCAAACATTAAGGTTCCAATTTATAGGCAGTGTTTATTCATGAAGAGGACATAATTTTTGAATGATATTTATGTATGATATAATATAATAGCCTTGGCGTATATGGGATGGACCATATTATAGTTTTGGAACTACATACTAATAAGACTGTAAAGGTTGTATTTATTTCTTTGATAGGTACAAAAACAGATAACAAACTGTAAAATTCAATTGGTCATACATTTAGATTTTGACTTCTTTCTAAATTTGTTAACCAAAATATTGTACACGGCATTTAAATAAAAAATAAAGTCCATTATCAACATACAGCATTACATACAGTGTTTTACTTAAACAAGTTATTCCTAAAGCAATTAGCACTGATGAAAAATATCGAGCTCAGTGCACACAATGTTAAAGGCTTCGCATATACGATAAAGTGGGTTGTTTTGAGAAATATTATTGTTGGATAGTGGAACGCTGAACAAATCTCATCATCATCATCATCATCGGCCTATACTAGCCCACTGGTAAGGTTGTATAGTGAGTTAATAAAGTAAATAGTTTAAATACTGTCTCAAAGTCAAAGTCAAAGTGAATTAATTTTATTCAACATAAGCCTTCACATGCACTTATGGGCGGCAAAACTATAAATCATAAAACTAAAAAAATAGTTTGAACTAAACTACTAACTACTGACCTATTCCAGAGGATGGGCAGCAGCATCTCTCTGAGGTTACCCTCAACCTACTGCGATCGCCAACCCGCCTGCCAAGCGTGGCGATTACGGCAAATACCCCTCATACCCTTGGGGGAGGCCTTTGTCCAGCAGTGGACGTTTTTTGGCTGAGATGATGATGATGATGATGAAACTACTGAATCTACCACCAGTTCGGATTTTGAGAGAGCCTTCGACCGAGAAGAGCTGGCAAGAAACTCAGGAGGCTTATGTCGGCAAATCCTTCTCCTCCGCCTCCCTCCATCATTAAAATCAAGTCATCTCTATAAATTATGGGTATTTATTTACTTAATCGCCACGCTTGTCAAGTGCGGATTTGTGATCGCAAATCTGGGCTATGCATCAGATAATCCGAAACACGCGTTACCCGACCAGGGTATTGAACCCAGGACCTATAATTATCGGGCCGAGCGTTTAGCTGCTCAATGCCAATCTTGTTATCAATAAACTAACAATGGATTATAAGAATAAGGAAAAACATTAATAGCGCGATTCACGATTGTGCAGCGAGCGCCATCTATTGGTTAAAGCACGAACTAAATAATCTCAAAACGACACAATGTGAGGACACCAATCCTTTAATATAACGTCTGAAAGCTAAAATATAAAAAAACAGCGTTTCCTATCTACAACAGAACAAGTCTACTCCAAACAAAATGTCATAGCAGCTCCAACAGCCAACATACAATATTATGTTATTCATGTTTCACGAGTTTATCTGAACGCGGACACTCGGTAAATAAATATAACGCCAGTCTTTTTCTCGATGCATTCCGTATTTACCTCCAAGTTATGTCTCAGCATGAATAAAACATAACCAATGTATAACAATAAGCTTAATGGTTCGCCAAATAAATCCTCTGAGTACAGAAACAGGCTTTACTGATTGCAAATTGTGCTTACAGAGGAATATAAATTGAAAGCGAATTTCTCCCGAAGTTAATTCGCAAACGACGAGTTGACCTTAAGTAGACAATTTTTGACAAAAACCTAAGCTTGCCTTTATTAAAACAGCCGGAGTAGTGGTGTGGCCAGAATGAAATTTTTGTGTTGCTTCCTTACCCAGGAGACGCAATAGTATTTTTATTTACTCGTGCACCTAAATACTACGAATTGCTGAATGCTGGTAACATTTCCCTTGTCAGAGCTAAGGGATTTCATCATGTAAAAAACAAGACAGATATTTCGTTAAGGGAAGGATTAGCGGTGGTAAACGCGCCAGTTCTGCGATTGTTCAAGATAAATAACTTTAGTAAACACCGGTCATTAGATGGGTAATCAAACATGTATCACCTTAAGTTCTTTCGTGGTTGTGGTTTCTTTTCTCCCTGTAGGTTTTCTACCCATAGGGAAGGCAGTGCCATAAAATGAGGTGGTAATGATGATTCTATTAGGATGGATCGTAATTAACAAGAAATTAGTGGTTTTTGGTAATGCAGGAGCAATGAGGTATTTCTTATTATTTTATTTGTTTCTTTTGTAAGACGATTCTTACTATAACATAAAATTACTGACCCAGCATGGTTCGAATTAAGCGTTTGGCAAATTCATCTTCTGCTCATTGACGTTGCGTAGCCTGCGGAGGTGGTTCTCAAACTGTGAATTAATTACATTTTCATTATCACGACTGGTTTAAGGATATATAGAGATTACATAAATTTTTTTATGTTGTTTTCGTTAATTGGTATCCCATGTTTGTTGTCCAGAATACTGAGGTAAGAAATTAATTATTGGAAGGAAAGTTAAGCTGTAAATGTATCTCTCAAATTAAGAGAAAAGTTAACATAACAATAAAGAAAGTGATTAAGGAGTTTTATTTGGATATTACAAATTTACTTTTAATATGTCTTCATTAAACCCCGCATAATTATAAACGTAAACGTAAAGAGAAACTTGTTTCATGCGCATTTGTTTAAGCGGAAGCTACTTACATACAAAAATTAAAAATTTAATAGGTACATAATTTGAATTGTAAAAAGGTATATATTTTATAGGTATACACACAAGGTCGAGTTCCATCCAGTTCTTGGTCGCCACTAACATGCCTGAATGAACTGGACGTAAGAAACTTAGGATGGCAACCGGCTCGCTGATGGAAAGACGATATACATAGATAGAGTCGCTGGAAAGAACTGGTTTGGGAACAGAGAGAGATGGCGTGCTAAGGGAGAGGCCTACTTTCAGCTTTGGCGACAGGCTGCGAAGGAATATTTTAAAGCTTTAGCTTTAATATTTCTTCTTTCTTTTTAATAATTACATCGTTTAAAATGTAATTATTAAATAAATTTGAGAAACATTTGATTTTGATTTGATTTGATTTGATTAATGTGAGAAAATTCAAAAGCTTTTGAACACAACTAGAAGAATCCTATGTCTCCCAAACATCCCTGTAGATATGCCATCCAACACAAACGGAAGTCTAGTTGGCTTTTGATGCAAGATGCTGACGTTAAACTATTCACTAAAAGAGATCGTTTTTTTGACTGTCAGTCGACCAGTTAATTGAGGAGTCCGTTCAAAACAATCTTTAAACTTCAGAACGAAATTTACAGAAAACAGAAAAAAAATAACTTAAATATGTCCATCATTAGATTAACCTTTTAAAATAGACCGTTTTGATCAAGTTAATAAAATGTTGCACTCCGTTTTTAACCAGTAAATGACGGTTTTTGATCATTTCCATTTTCGAAAATAAATAGAATTCAGGTTGGCAAACACAATTCTAAAACAAAATTTTAATATTTCAATGGACACTCCTCTATTGTTTGTTTATTGTCACTTTACAAAGAATTAAAGCATTTACAGTTCATATACAGCATATTGTCGTTAAATTTCACGGCAGCCGTAATAACCGATCGGGGATATGACAGTTTATAATATAAAGTTATGGAATGTAATACTAATACGTACGTGCATGAGTACACCATAGTTTTACGCTATGTAGTATGCTGTTCTAATATGCTGTTTACAAGATTACTGTTAGCTGCCTATAGCTTTTACAATTGTACGACTACATTCCTTTACTACCATTATTCAGGCGTCCGTCGTCTTCATAAACTATTAATTGTCAAGTGCTGCTACAAGCTGAATGAGTTTTTCAAAGATAACTTTACTTGACCCCACATTGTTTGCTTGGTAATTTAAATAACTTAAATTATTCGACATTTATTTTGATTGTTATTATTATTTATTTTTTATTTTACGGCATTGCATGCCTGAGGCCCTAAGTATTATAACTTTAATGTTTTATTTGGTTTTAAAAAGAAATATTTTAATGATTCAACTTATGTTTATTATTATTTATGCTGTACGACAATTGTGAATTTATGAATTTACAGCACAATTGGACTTCTTCGGCGCCAAGAAAATAAAGGTTCCTCAAGCTCCGTGGTGATCGAACATCCTTAGAGGGTTTCTGAAGGGGATAGTATCACGCAAGCATGTCCTCGTCCCCTACTGGATACTCCTTGGCGTTCGGATTCAAAATCGAGGTCGTTCGGTGCATAGTGCTCAGGCGTCTGCTATGTTTTTAAAGGGGATAGCATCACGCAACGCTGTACCCATCCTCTACTAGATTCTCCGAGGCGTTTGCATCAGTATCAAGATCGTTTGGTGCATTGTGCTCCGGCATCTGCTATGTTTTGAGGGGGATAGCATCACGCAAAGGTGTCTTCGTCCCAAACTAGATTCTTTTTGGCATCCGGATCAGAATCAAGATTGTTCGATGCATAGTTCTCAGGTGTCTGCTATATTTTTAAAGTGGATAGCATCACGCAAAGGTGTCCCCGTTCTCCTTATAGATTCTCAGAGGTGTTCGGATCAAAATCAAGATCGTTCAGTACATGGTGCTAAGGCGTCTGCTATTTTAAAAGGGATAGCATCCACGCAAACGTGTCCCCGTCCCCTACTAGATTCTCCGAGGCGTTCCGATCATAATCGAGATCGTTCGGTGCATAGTGCTCAGGCGTCTGCTATATTTACTAGGAATAGAGAAAAGGAGATGCCGGAGATGTCCAGCAGTGGACTAGTATGCTGCTGGACTAGTGGGCTGATGATGAATGATGATAGCAGGCCTTGGTAAGGTCTAAATGATTATGTATACATTTATTCACAGCGTTTACAGTGAAAATTTAGTATTTGTATTTTAATTAGCATTATAACATTAAGCTTAAGTAAAAAATGTAAATATTAGCTAAAACATTGAATATGCTATGGTAGTTGAAACGATTATACTCTCAAAGTAATTAACAGCTGTGGCCGGGAACTTTGTTTCATAGTCGAAGAAAATGATAAACGACTTGTAAATTTATTTGCACTAAAGACTCCACTTAAATTAAAGCGAGATTATCATTTAAATTTATTTCTTATAATGTGTAAGAAAGTAATTAGCCTATATATTCTGGGCCAATGTCAGGTCTGCCGTAGTAAACAAAAGACTGGCAGTCAGTGAATAAATATTTATAAAAAAGAAAACAAATGAAATTACAGTATCGAATTACAAATTACAATGTCGAAAATTACTAGGGTCGAGGGGTGATCCCTTAATTTGTGCTTAGCCGTCCGGCACTTCCCTGTGTACGCGGTGCTCGGAAGTCAGCTTGATCGGTAAGGATGGTGGTGGCCACAAGCAGGTTGGTGGGTGCGTGCGTGAACCGGTAACAACGGCCGCAGCAGTCCAGCCGTAAAACGTAGAATGTCCAGAAGTATAATGAGAAGTCCAGCCGTAGAAAGAGGAGCCCAGACGTAGATGAGCGTAGGTTTACCCTTGAGACCCTACGCGTGACCCCTGGGTGGTGCCAAATGAGTGACACTATCTGAGTGGTAGAGCCACGCTGCGTTGCAGCATGAAATGGGCCGGCTCACCCGCCGTAATACCACCCTCTCACAGAATATCGGCGTGAAACAATGGCACTCGTTGCTGTTGTGTTTCGTCCAGTGAGTGAAAGTACCGGAGGCCCATTTCTCACCCCTTTCCTAACCCAATTCCTACTCCCTCCTCAAGATCCAACTCCTTCCTCAAGGCCGGCAACGCATCTGCGATTACTTTGGTTTTGCGGATGTCCATGAGCGGCGGTGATTACTTTCCATCAGGTGACCCGCCTGCTCGTTTGCCTTCTTTTAACAGAAAAAAAAATTGAGTGGCCAGCACGCAGCCCGGATATCAACCCGATCGAGCATGCTTGGGGCGAGGTAGGGAGATACGTAAAACAACGAAACCCTCCCCCAATCACGCTTGGTGAGCTCAAAATTACTTAATCACCACGCTTACCGAATACGGATCTCGGAATAGCTCGGAAAAGTCAAAGCGCAGCCGTTGCTAGATTCCGTGTTCGTGAGAAGCGTAGCTTGAGCTCGTTTGTATGAAGCTACCTTTTTGCTGTCTTCTTAATTTGTGCTGTAGATATCTTCCACGAAGCTTGCGCGAAGCACATACAAGGTATCTACTGACTTGTAACAACACTCAAAGGGATCCCTCGAAAAACCGACGTCAGAGTAGAACATACAGGGCTCAGCTCTATACAGCAGCGGTACGACTGCATTCGATACTTAGCAATAACATAATTATTGAGTCTTCATACCATCTCATACAAATTTAGAGGTTAATTTTTTTTTAAGCCTTTTCTGTGAAATTTCTATATTGGACTTGAAGTCGTATACATGCTTTTGTACTAACCATTTTTTGTTTTTTACAAGCTTTTATTTAGGACTTTTATTTTTTATTAGCTGGTTAGATCTCTGTTTTTCTTTGAAAGAAGATTTGAAAAAATTTGAACTTCGATTTTTGTATAAAACTATACAAAAATCGAAGCGAATAAAAATAAAATATCTACATTTTTATTCACAATGAACTAGTTAGTTAAATACAAAGCCTTTTTTTAAAGACTATATCTAAGCCATGGTTTGTAAACCTATCTTATAGTTTGAAAAAAGACAAAGTGTTGAAAAAATTCTACGTGTGGGATTCAAAACCGCACCCCATGACATCGGGTCAGGTGCACTATCAACTATGCTATCGTGGCTCAACCAACTCGCTGAAATTATTAAACACTATCTACTCTTACTGTGTAAGCCAAAGAAGCCCTTTTCTCTATCTTATAGTGCCTTACAAATAAACAAAGAATAAGGTCGGTCGGTTTCAAATTAGAGTAAAAGAGACAAAACACGGAATAACTATACGAAGCTTATTCTTTGTTTATTTGTAAGACCCATAGTGCCTTATAAACAAAGAATAAAGTCCGAATAGTTATTCCGTGTTTTGTCTTTTGTACTCTAATTTGAAATGACGTTTAAGTGACAGGAACAAAACACAGAATAACTATTCGGACCTTATTCTTTGTTTATTTGTAAGGCCCATAGTGTTTACCAAGCCATAGTCCTTATCTAAAATTTAAACATACTCCTTTTTAAGTTGTTGTTATAATATCAGTAAGTATTATCAATGCATACTGCGACTAAAACTAAATGTTAATAACACTAGGTTCAACAGCTCAAACTTCAGTATCTAAACCCTGATCCCTTTTAATGCCGACCACGGGACGCCGATCCCTGGAAATTGGTGCATTTACTCAATTGCCTTTCACCCATGCAATAACACCATCCTTTAAACTGATAAATGCATAATGGGATAGCAATTTTCTGATATTGAAAATCATCACAGTTCACTTTCTTGATTGCACTTTAATAAATTATCGGTTTATGGGAAATGTTTTTGCTTTATTTCGCTTTATAGAATGTTCTACACTTCGAAGTGAGTGAGTAATCGTCGATACCTTTTTTTGTGGGCTGTTTCCGTTTTTCACTAACTCGAAATCCGTTTTTCTTGAGTACCTACCTCCTGAACATGATCCAACTCACGCTCCAAATGTTCAGGGTCACAGAGGTCAAAAGCTCTGTTGCTTACTGACGTCATCACGGATTTCAACTGTCGAGTGTGGTGATGTGAGGTAGCGTGTAAGTATCTGTCCGTGTGCGTGGGATTTTGGTAGACACAGTAGGACAAGGACCCGTTGGATGTCATGGTCAACTTCACATCTAAAAAAGACAACGACCTGTTTGCTTCCATCTCGTATGTGAACCTCATATTTAGGTGAAAGGAGTTGAGATGTTGAACCCATTGATCTACTTCTTGTTTACTACCTTTGACGATACTGAAAATGTCATCAACATGTCTTTTCCAAAGTTGAATGGTCTTTTGACCGAGGCTCAGTGCCTTCTCTTCAAAGTGTTCCATCCAGATATTGGTAATTACCGGGGCGACTGGGCTTTCCATTGCGACACCATCAATCTGTAGGTAATATTGACCTTAGAAAAGAAAGTATTTGCCGACTAAGCAATGTTCAAGCAGACCAACATGATTGCGTGGCACTTCGTTTTCTATTAATTTCTCCCTGACTACGTCCAAACACTCCTTTATCGGAACGTTGGTAAACAGCGACGCGACGTCAAAACTCACCATAATGTCATCTGGTTCTAATATTAGGTTCTTTATAATTTGGACGAAATGGCGTGAATCCATTACGAAAGACGGCGTTTTACCCACAAGTGTCTGTAATACTGACGCAACGTGTTTTGCAAGGTCGTAAGTTGGAGAACCAATTTGACTTACGATTGGCCGCAAGGGTACGTTGCATTTATGAATTTTGGGCAGGTCATACAGTTTCGGCGGCTAAAGTGACCTCACATCACCACTCTCGACAGTTGCAATCCTTGATGATGTCACTAAGGAACAGAGCTTTTGACCTCTGTGACTGTGACCCTGAACATTTGGAGCGTGAGCTGGATCATGTTCAGGAGGTACTCAAGAAAAACGGATTTCGAGTTAGTGGAAAACGGAAACAGCCCACAAAAAGTTGCAAGCATCCCGAAGTTGGCAGGCAACCAGCCTACATGCCTTATGTCAAAGGAGTTACAGACAAGATCGCCCATATATTACGGGAGTACTCCATACCGATGCTATATACTCCTGACATAAAGGTGAACACCATTGTGGGCACTCCGAAGGATGTCTTGCCACTTCAAACACCTGGCATATACAAGATAGACTGCAGCTGTGGTAGTTCCTACATAGGCCAAATAAAGCGGACTATAAATGAGCGGGTCAAAGAACATATCGCAGCTGTACAGAACAGGCAGTCTTATGAATCAGTAATTGCAGGACATCTACTTGAAAGAGGCACAAATCACTGGATTGAATTTTACCAAGTCCAAGTCAAGTCAAGTGCAAGTCCTCTTCACAGATCCCCACTTTTATTCAAGAGTAGTGCGTGAAGCGAATGAAATAAAAAAGTACCCTAATAATTTCAATCGGGAAGACGGCTATAAACTATATTCAGCGTGGAATCCAGTATTTGCAAAAAGACATCCTCGTTTTTCTTCGCAGTCGGTAAACAACCAGAGTAAGGCTTGTATACGTAATAGAGACACCGTTAGTGTTGTGTGTGGTGGTAGTTGGCAAAATAATGTGACGGTGGATGAAGACTCTGCCGCGCAAACGGAGGCACAACATCGCGACAGCAGTCAGCCCCACAGACCACGTCAGACCACGGCTGTTGTAACTCGGTCGAAACGTCGGGTATAAAGATGGTACGATACCTCTTTACTAATTAATTTGCGTTAATCCCCGTTTAAATTTGACTGTTTAACTGTTTTTTCTTTTTTTAGTTTCCAGTATTTTGAAGTCGGTTCTTTTTTGTTAAAAATAATTAGAACAAATGACAATGTTTCGTTTCACTAATCACACAGGATGAGGCGAAGAACGTACGAATTGATTTGCACTTTGAAAATCGAGGCGCAGACGTGTTAATGCATCGCGAGTCGAGCGGAACGGGCCGGCGACTGCGCCACGCTCAATATTCATGAGCCGACTTTGCACACGATGCCTTGAAGTAGGCGTTACTGTAGCAGAAATAGAATTGTACTTTTCCATCGGTAGTCTTGACCGTTGCTTTGCATTTTGAGCAATTAATGAAGTTGCTGTGTTGGCAGGCTTTTAATTATGCTTTTTAAAATGTCCGCAACATTACTTACCAATTTTTCCATAGTCTTGACGTCAAAATCAGTATACCCACTCTATTAAGACATTCAGTCATTTATCGGTTTAGATTAGAGCCTCGATGTGGGAGGGGCCTATTCATCAAAAACTTAGTACCGTCCCTTCTCTGCCATGAGGATCTTGGTGGCGTTGCATACAATAATATTGAACATAAAAATAGTCAACACCCGTTACAATAGTAAAAAAATTTGCGCTTTGAATTATGATGGCGCCATTGTTAAATCTAACCAGTGATTTTGAAAGTGAAAATGACAATATTGATATACAAGTATAATAAATATATAATTAATATCGTTCGGGAATTTTCTGTGTCAAATTCACTTCGTATACGAATGGAAACGAATTTATAATTCATGGAAACAACTACTACTGGTTCAAAAATCGCACCTCTGAATTTTTGCAATGTTCTGCTTAGTAGCAGAAAAAGATGTAAAGTGATGCTAGAATCCAGACGGTCTCACCCTACCACCATAACTTTTGTAATGCGATTTATGTATTTCCAGATAGACTTTGCAACCTAGAAGTGGGTACGTACGCTCATAATCTCGTACATTGCTTTATTTTGTCGCAGGAATGTCGAGTACAGCAGCGAAGACAACGGTAGCAATAAAACGGTGCACTAGACGCTTTTGCAATCTGCAAGACGTCTCTCCGCGCTTCGCTTGAGGAAATCCTTTTCACGTGAACAACTGATGGAAACAAGTAAGAGGAAATGCCTCGTTTTTTTTTATTAGTTTAATCGGTAAAGTAGCTTAAGGACTGCCATTAGGCAGTCCTTAAGCCCTTCGGTCCTTTGGCCCTAAGTCTTTTGGCATAACCATCAGGTTATTAGTGACTGCACCATATAGACGCTTGCACTGCAAAAAAGAAAAATCACACGTAAGTAGTAGTCTATGCAATACAAACTTGCGCCTCTCTATGCATTTTTCTACGAGACAGGGCTTTCGTAATTTTTGTAATACAATTTGTTTCCAGACAGTCTTTGCATCTTGAAAGTGGATACGTAGAGGATACGACAAGTACGTTAAGTTTAGTTGGTAAAGTAGCAGATCTGCGTGATGTTTATTAGTAACCACATCTATAAGTTAAAAGCTTGCAACGCGAAGAGAAATCATCACGATTGCCTACTAAGTGTGATATTTCTTCCTGCATGCATTGCATACTTGCGCACCTCTATGGATTTTACTGCGACCCAGTCTAAAACACACGGGTGTGATGGGGATAGCATATTGTACCCAGTTTAATTGGTGATAGGGCTCGTCTTAAACCAACTGATCTGTCATAACAACAGTGTGCGTTCCATTGTTGTGTTCCGGCAGTTAGAGATGAGATTGCCAGCTCTTCAGAATTTAAAGATTCCAGGTTAAGTGCGCTTCTTTCAGACTTAGCACTCATCGGGTAAGATGTGAAGTAAGCGCTTCCCTATCACGAAAAATGAAGAAGATTCTTGTCGTTATCTATCTTCTTTCATAATTGTAGCCCATTTCAGAGAATCGTTGAAAGTGCCATTTAGGGATAGTCATTTAAAACGGCCATTATAATAATGGCGTTTCGGGTTTTGGCATAAACAATTCCTGGTACACATGTTTGCTTGTAATTGTTGCCCAACTTAAATGAGATTTCTGGAACTTTGCGTTCGCAAACAGTAGACGGCACAGCGCGATACGGCGAGTACCTACGTGAATTAAATATTTTGTTACTTCTGTTTTGATGTGATTGCTAGTTTTGAGATTGCTAGGTTTGGTTCGATGTGTGTTCTTTAGGGAGCAGTAATGTTATTGCAGAGTTTGTCAAACTATTGCAATGCTGGTGGTTCGGCGCAACGGAATAATAATTATCTTGGTGATTTAAAGGTATATCCATACATGTATAGATAAGTATATGTATTATATAGGGTGTGAGATACGTGTGTGTACATGTGATACAGTGTACGCTCTATACGATAAATTTAATGATCAGTTTTGCAGATCGTCATCACATCAGTAGGTACATCATCATTTATAAATGTCCCACTGCTGATCTCCGGTCTTTCCATGTACACAATAGCAGTAGCGTAAACGTAAAAAAAATAAGAATAATATAAATAAAAAGTAGAAGCCTATAATTAGAAAGGAGAATTTGAAGAAGCGTTTGTCACAAAAAAAAAAAACAATCGATGAGAACTAAACTTTAAAAAAAACTTTTTTAGCTAAATAGCAATATTGTCTTCTATAGATCTTTTAACCTGTAAACGACGAAACTACGATTTCAATTTTAAGGTTTTATTTTGTATTGAATAAAATACTTGTTTAGTCTAAACTACCAAATAGGTATTTCCCATAGGTACTTCGGAAAGGAATATTTACAATACAAAATAATATTATCTGGGGGCACGGCAGTGCCCCCCGAGCCCCATTTTTGACCCCTTATAACTTCGTTGTGGATAAAACTAGAAGCCTGAATTTTCAGTAACCAAGCAGGCATTGTATAAACACGGTATATTTCAAATTTCATTAAATTTGAGTAGTTTAATAATTATAACTAGTCAAAATTTCTTAATTTTGTCACTCACTCTCTGACTGACTGACTAACTGACTGACTGACCGATCATCAAAACTCTAAGATACTTCTAGCAGACATAGAAGCTTCAAATTTAGAATACAATTAATGTTTAATGTATAAATAAAGGAAAAACTAAAATATTTTGCAATTTCGGACCAGTTTTCCGAAATTAACCGACTTGGTATTACATGGATATCCCAATTTTTTACGGTAGAAGAACTGAGTTGCTAGACTTGGGTTTTTTTACAAGTTACATAAACCCTTTCATCTGACCAAAATACGAGCGAACAAAGCTATCATTGCACCAATAAAGCGCTCTTGACGCGAATCTGAATAAACGGGGTTGTTCTTGAGTAATTACTTCCGCTGTCAATTACCTGAAACAACCACGCGATCTTACAATGAGCCGCACAGAAATTCCAGGCAAAATGCTTAAGCTGGCAACCTAAGCCGTACAATGTTTGATTTATGGAACTTCGAGCTTGTACTGGTAGGTGTGTGTTTAGTAAAAACTGAACAAATGAAGATTGAATAGGTGGGAAATGCACAGTTCCATTTTTAAAAATTTCACGCGCTTTTTTTAACTTTTTTGGTGTTGTGACGTACCTAAAAGTTCTGTGGCAATGCCGAATTCACAGTGCCTAAAACCAAATGAAGACGCGATATGTATAATGAGTTCACATTAAAGCCATATGAAATGAGAAATACTATATTATACACTAGGTATGGAACAAAATTAGTTTTGAATTTTTTACAATTAGCCACCAGCTGGAGGACAGATCTTTTATTTATAGCTTTTTAAATAGAAATCGTGTTTTTTGTTTATTCATGTGACTTATGTGTCTTTGAAATATTATGAAGTTTTGTTTTATACCTATTTATTTATTTAAGAACTTATATTGTTTAAGAATGTTCAGGTAGGTACAGTAAGTGATGACATAGATATTTTTAACAACTTTAATTGTCAAGCAGATATTTATGTGACAATAGTGGCTGCAGCAGCACAAATCAACGAAAACCGCAATTGTTTTAATAAAGCCCTATTGAAATCGTACCGCAGCACAATACATTAAAGTTCAAAACAGTTGGATGTTTGTATCTCTTTATTCCATTACAGAATCGAATAAAAGTTGGCTCGCCCAAGTTGTGGGTCGGGACTCGGGAGCGCAGCGCCGCATGCAATCTCCCGGGCAATGGAACGCTTGCAAATCATTCCCGTTGCAATCCCAACTTCTTGTCACATTCGCGTACGATTCAATATCAAATAGCCTGCAAACATTTGAGCGCAGTTTCGGCTCGGGTCAGTGAACCCGGCAATCATCGGCGCAAAACTGAGAGCCACAGGTAAGTACAATGCATTCATACAAGGGAAATAAATACATGGAACTAGTCGTAACGTTAACGTAATGATTCTATTTATGACTGACATTACTTTTGCTTAATAACTTTTGTACTTGTACATATTTGTCTTTAGTTGGATAATAGAGTACGTACGAATATATGTCGTAGGGTAATTGGTAAAACATATGAAACTATGTTTTACTAGGACGGCCAACACGTTGGAAACACTATCTCGGCCTACCCTACCCTACCCTAGATCAAGATCCTCTTAGAATCTTTTCAGATTCGTTAAGACTCGGTTGCGACTATCACCCGGGATAACAAAAAAAGGACGATTGCCAAAAACCGGATAATTGGAATATAACAATAATTTTCTTAATCAACCTTACTATTTTCAGTATCATTGCAAAAATCCGAGTTTATTTAGGACGATTGGAAATTGCAACGGCGATTGGCTTATTATAAGTCGATTTATAATATATGTATTCTGATTGGCCAGAACATGGACTAGAACACGTAACACAATAAAGGCATATCACTTTTTAAAAAACAATTGTTTTCGAAGGGAAACTATTAAAATCATACCCGACCCGTGTAAAATGTCAAGAGAATTGAGAAAGACGGGTACAAGTTCGAAAGCCACAAAAAAAAATTCTGAATCGTTATTTGATTACGTCAAAATTAGCGTAACCTTTTTATATACCGGTACTTAAAAAACGTTTAATAGCTGATTATTAATATTCCATTAAGAATAATGCTGAAACAATGGTGAACTCTCGTGCTTATAACACTTTCGCACGCATAAATAATGGGCAAGCGGTGTATGAAAGGGTGCGTCCTTGCTCTTTTATAATTAAAAACGTCTGTTAAACCGGCCAAAAGAAGATTAACTATATCCAACTTTCGAGTGAGACCCTGTGACTGTTCAATATTCATGACGGGAAAACGAGGTGGTCGTTAAGCACTACCAGAATTCTAACTACGCTTTCTCGAAGTCATTAAAAGTATACCTAAGATTCAATTTGTAAAATCTTTCTTTTTTAATCAATAATTATGTTATAAACATATGTATGAACGCCTTGGTGGCAGTGTGGTAATCTGCTCAACCATAAACCTGAAGAAATTTACTAAGTAGAGTTACTAGTAGGTAGGCACTCCTAGCATAGCTCTCTTCATAGCTCGCCAAGCGTTGCTGGTCAGCGGAGTATGAGTGTAAAAATTAATAAATTATCGCGATCAAAATATCTAGAAGTGGCAACGTCGCGCTGTGCAGACGCCATGTTTTAAGTCCTTACGTACTTATCTTATCTTAGTGGGGCCTGCTGAGGTTTCCCTCTCCTAGTAGCACTTCGACCCATCGGAATCTTTTGTGCAACCCCATCCTTTCACTCTTCTCCCTCTGTAAAGAAGAAGAAAGAAATTTTACGTACTGAGTGCCTTCCGGAACTGCGATTTCCTGATAATTGCCACCGACAGCCGTTCCGCCGCCACTGGTGACGTAATTGCACCTAATGTTGCAATTGAAATGTTTAAACTCGTGTAACAGCTGTTGGTCTTCCTAAAAATATATAAATAAATGAGTTATCGTGTTGAAAACCCCTAATAGTGGCAACGCGGCGCTGCGCAGTCGCAACAATAACAGTGATTTCGTAAGTACTTAGTGCCTCATCAGTGCAAATGTGATTACCTGATAATAGCCGCCGACAGCCGTGATGTAACTCCACCTAATGTTGCTATTTATATGCTTATCCCATATAACAGCTGTTGGTCTTTCTAAAAATGTATAAATAAATAAGTTAAAGTATTGAAAACTCATAGTAGTGGCAACGCGGCGCGGGGTGCTGCGCAGCCGCAAGTGCCTCCCGCAAAAACTTTGCTTAAACAGCTGTTGGTCTTCCTAAAAATACATAAAGAGTTATCGTGTTGAAAACTCATATAAGCGGCAACATAGCGCTATTAATATGATAAAAATATCGTCCTAAAAATACATAAATAAATTAGTTATCGTGTTGAAAACTCTTAGTAGTGGCAACGCCGCGCTGCGCAGTCGCAACAATAACAGTTCTTACGTACTTAGTGCCTCCCGCAACTGCGATTGCCTGATAATAGCCGCCGACAGCCGTTCCGCCGCCACAGGTGATTTAACTCCGCCTAATGTTGATTCTACTAGGAAATTAATTCTGCTGCGTTACCTTAATCCTTACCCTAAATGGAGGCAAGCTATGGCCGCTGGGAGATTCGTGAACGATTGTTATTAGTTGTCAAGTTATTTTGAAGTAGAATAGAATACTACACTGGCCTGCAAAATTAAGAATCACACTTTTAAAATTGCAATAACTTTTTAAGTACACAAGATATACTTTCGAAACAAAAAGGAAAAATGTTACTAATGTATAATTTACTTTAGTTTCAAAGAAAGCTGATAAAAATTGCTGTAAAACGTTTTTTATTTAAAAATCTCTAACTTCTATAGTTTAGAAAAAAATAAAATATTAAAAGTGTAGTACTTAGTTTTGCAGGCCAGTGTATATTGTACAAAATAACCTATTCAAAATTTTTTTGACACACGTTTAAATAAAACAAATAGTAAGGAGTCGTACATACGGCCTTATCACTGATATATCTTCCATCAATATATAATATAAATTCATTTATTTCGACCAACATGGTTATTTACATATTCAATTGTAAACAAAAACAAATAAAATCAATATCTATACATATAAATGCTTTGTCCTGAACGACTGACTGACGGATCAACGCACAGCCTAAACCGCTGATTGTAGAGACCTGAAACTTGGAGGGTGTGTTATTTGTATGTCGTAGGCATCCGATATGAAAGGATTTTCCGAAATTCTACCCCTAAGGGGGGGAAAAGGAGGGGTTCAAAGTTTGTATGGGACAACGTGATTTCTTGGTCCAATTTACTTCAAAGAACAATGCCCATTTTCGGCCCACCCTTGAACAGCATAACTAAATTAAAATAAGCCATACATTAAATTACTTCAAATACGATATAATTTTGAGCAATTCTTAAAAGTATGCCAGCAATCACAATCATTTATTAAGATTTATAAGTATCTTTAATGATTTTAAAAGATATCTGTAATAAAAAGTTGCCAATATTATTTTATTACAGATTCCATAATCGAATCAATATTTTTTTATCGATTTCACAGTAGTTCTTATTCTTATATTTCATGTTCTTATTAATATGTACCAAAGAAATAATGTATTTAATGCATAAATAATTACTAATAAGTAACAACCATAGTTCTTTATTTAGTGGTTTAAACAATAGTTATTATTTTAACTACAATCTAAATCGATAATCGATTTTATTTTTATTAAAAATTACTCAAATGGCAACACTGTCTTTATGCCAATTTGACATTGTCGAAAAAGATAAGTCATTTACGGACTTCTTGGCGGGAAAGTGAAGCGTCATGTTTGCGGTTTTGCTTTATTTTCCAAAATTTATGTTATGTCGAATATTAATGTGAAATAATGGTGGATTATTAACCGTTAAGTGTTCGTGAGTGTGCATAAGTGTTGGCAAATGAAACAAAACAGTGTAACGTCACTTTTCAAATTCTCTCAAGAAGCTCGCGTGAGGACTTAGTAAAGCCCCACATCTTTACTGAGATACTCGAGGGGTTGGGGGGTATATCATTTCTCACTTCCCAATTCTAATATCATTCATCATCATCATCATATATGAAAATATTGTTTATTTATGTATTACTTAAACTAATGACATGGCAGCACGGTCTATGACCTTAGCCGGTTCCTCAAGGAACAAACTACACTAAAAAAAAAAAAGTCATTTGCGTTGTAGCTTGTGTGGGTACACCGTGAATGCTTTCTATGTTTTTCGATTTGCAACGACTTTGGCTTTTGACGGGAAAAATCCAAAGCAGACATATAGGGCGTAAAATATATTATGTGTATATAGTGATTAATAATAACAACACTGGTAGAGATGCAATCCAACAGTACTATTGTAATTGCATTGTGGGGAAGCGTACGGTAGGTTGTTGTGCCCACATAATGATTGTCATCAGTTGGGCTAGGTTTGAACAAAATATTACACCACCTGCACAGTTTCTTGGCTATATTTTATGTCATTGTAATGAAATACGAGATGAATAATTATAACTTTTTTTTTACACCTGATAACTACAAATCATGCATTTATTCATTTCAAATCAACATAATGTTTTTATTCTATTCCATTCTTTTCATAATACACTATTGAATATATAAAAATATAACAGTTGCCTATGTAGGTAATGGTTAATAATTATTCTTGGTAACTGTAAGAGGGTACCCGACTTTGATATTTTTGGTAATAGTAATAACTGGCGGACTTTTCGTTTGGTTTTTCTATTTCAGCATGTATCTAGCTAAAACAATCAATACTTAAATGTACAATATTTAAATGTTCACGTCTGGGCCGGACGCTGTATGGCTAATGGGCATTGTTCTTTTGCATAAACCTTTTTTAACAGATTTGATGGAAGAGATGTTTCGTATTTTATTGAAATTCATCCCCTAACTGGGTTAAAAAGGAGTAGAAAGTTATTTTGGCGGTGATTTGCTTCGAATTTAACATCAATACTCCTTATTGTTTTTAATTTACATTACATTTTATTTTGACACATGTGTGAAAACTCAATCCGATTTTATTCAAAAAAGGTTGAACTGACTTAAAAACATAGGCAAATACTCTTTAAAATTAGAATGTCTCAAAAGTTACCGTAGGTACTTTATATTAGTACCTCATTTGAAGGTTTCTAAGCCTACAGAGGTTAAGCACTTTTAGGATACGGAGCATTAAACCAGATTAAACCAACACCTATGCTTAGACTTAGAAAACTGAAATGGTAAGGACTAGAACATTTTGGTTATAAATTATACGAATCATTCCATATTTAAAAAAACATGTAAAATACAACTATATAAAAGAATATTTAAATCGGATTACAATTCGAAATTTTAATTTTATATTTGTTCTTGGATTAAATAAGATTTTTTGTGTTTGATTTGTTAGTGTATAATATAGGTTTTTAGTTTTAATTGTAAAAATATCTGTTTGTTTTTTTGTGTAAAATAATATACCTACTTATAGTTTTTTTTTAGTTTATCTTAAAAGTGTAATTTAGTGTGTATTGTTTTTTGCGTTTTTTTTACATTTCTAAATTTGTCTGCGTCTATTTTTAAAAATGGGAGCAGAGTTAATTAACATCAATGGGAAATTAATAAACCTTACTATTGTACCAATAGTGGGGGATGGCGCATGCCTTTTCCGTACGCTTTCTTATTTGTTGTACGGCACACAAGAACGCTCAATGGATATTCGTAAAGAAATTGTGTGTCATGTGACGAACAATTGGGATGAATTTGCTGTTATGTCTCATGACCGTCATTGCAACAATCATGGGACAAAAGAAGAGTATATGTCGGTTTCTGCGAGTTAGGTATATATTTAAAAATCAATTGCTGTTCGTTTTTCTCGCTAAAACTCAAGACTGGCTGGGCCGATTCCCCTTTTTTTATTTTGAAATATTAGTGGAGGTTCAGGGAAGGTTTAAACGCTGAGAAACATAAATAATAATTTACGGAAAATACTAAAAATGACAATTTAATTTTTCAATACAAAATTATTTGTTTGTTTCGTTGTCATGGAAACTGTCAAAGCGGTAAGAAGTCCGCCGGGTCAGCTAGTTAAAAATAAAATAAAATATAAGTAAATAATTTAATTAATAATAATTTATATATAATTTCATTATAATTTAATTTGAGTATAACCAGCCTCTTTGCTTAACGTTTGTGAACTATGAAAAAGTCTTCGATTCGATTGAAACATGGGCCGTGCGGTGCCAAATTGACTATCGGTACATCGAAGTGTTGAGGTGTTTGTATGAAAGCGCCACTATGTCAGTCCGTCTTCAGGACCAGAGCTCGAAACCTATCCAGTTGCAGCGATAAGTGAGACAGGGAGATGTGATTTCTCCGAAAATGTTCACTGCTGCACTGGAAGATGTTTTCAAGCTTCTGGACTGGAAAGGACTCGGCATCAACGTCAACGGCGTATACATCACTCACCTTCGGTTTGCTGACGATATAGTGGACATGGCTGAGACCCTGGAAGACGTCGGCGCAATGCTCGGTGACCTCAACAGAGTCTCTCAACAAGTGGGTCTTAAAATGAACATGAAGAAGACGAAAGTTATGTCGAACTCACGTGTCGTACTCACTCCTCTGAAGGTTGGGGACTCTGCCCATGAAGTTGTGGACGATTATGTTTACCTGGGACAAACGGTCCAGCTAGGTAGGTCCAACTTCAGCAAAGAGGTCAATCGTCGAATCCGATTAGGCTGAGCAGCGTTCGTTAAGCTACGAAATATCTTCTCGTCCGATATACCTCAGTGTCTCAAGACGAAAGTATTTGACCAGTGTGTGTTGCCAGTGATGACATATGGGACTGAGAAGTGGTCGCTTACTATGGGTCTCATAAAAAGGCTCAAGGTCACTCAAAGAGCAATGGAGAGGGCTATGCTCGGGGTTTCTCTGCGTGATCGAATCAGACATGAGGAGATCCGCAGAAGAACAAAGGTAACCGACATAGCCGGAAGAGTTGCTAAGCTCAAGTGGCAGTGGGCAGGGCACATTGTTCGCAGGACTGATGGCCGCTGGGGTGGGATAGTTCTGGAGTGGCGACCGCGTATCGAAAAGCGCAGTGTGGGCAGGCCTCCAACAAGGTGGACCGACGATCTGGTGAAGGTCGCGGGAAGCCGCTGGATGTGAGCAGCACAAAACCGGTCGTTGTGGAGATCCTTGGTATAATGTTAGTATGATTGTCTTCGTTACATTATTGTTTTGGAGCGTTATAATTTGTTCTGACGCATTCCGGTTTTAGAAGTATAAGATCCAGTTAAATTAAAGGGCATTAAGGAAAAATTAAGCTGCAAGGTTAGAACTACGTATTAATATTTATCAAACAATATTAAATATTTCGCACCTTCAGGAAAAAATATTTAACTAAAAAAAATCAAAGTTACGATCGTGTTACTCATAAAGGTGCATTTTTTTTTGCTTTTGTATTATATTTATATTTTATTTCTTGTAAAGATAAAATAAAGTACTTGTACTTATCATTGTTGTACATGTAACCGGAACATAATTTCTATACTTTTCTTTTCTGATTCCTTTCATGAATTCTTGATCTTGATTATTTTACGAATTTCCTTCACATAAACAAATTACCTCTTATTACAATGGAATAAGAGTAAAAACTAATCAAAAGTGTATACATGTTAATGCTCATGCTAGTGACTGTACACAAATCTCTTTTACAAAGCAAAAACTTCTACACACAAACGAAAGTTAATAACAATGATTTTCCCAGAGTTTATCTAAAAAACTAAAGCTTTATTTGAAAATTATAAAAGTTTAAAACCTTGTTCAACAAGACTAGTTACATACCTACCTACTCTATTTAATTAAACCCCGAACTATATGTAAATAAGTGATCAGTTATTTTAATTCGAAATGAGTATAATATCACAAAAAGCAAATTATATTTCGTGCGTTTCAGCACGGGATTAGGTGGAGCATAATTTTGTAGGAGCCACGGTTCGAGCCGAGCAAACCGCGACCAGCTCTTCACTTAATTAATGTTTGCTCCAATTATAATGGCGCTTGGACATATAAAAAAACTCATTTTTTTGCCGCAACTTCGCTCGTAAATGTAACGAGTGTTCCTCGGTAGGCTTAAGACATAGTAAAAGTGGAATAGTAGACTGTCTCTGTTTTAATAGCCCAACACTCTTAATAATTTACTTTTGACCGGATTATGCAAGGCCATAGTTAAGTCTCTTAATTCAAATAAAAACAAATATTATGCAATTCTAAATCTTCCAAAAAGGTATGTTTATCATCTCCTACCCATTTAGGAAGTGTTTTAGCTGTGCTTTTTTTAGTCGAAGAATATGCACAAGAAACAGCACAACATTATAGAAGAAACGACATTTGCAAATAAAAAGCTGTGATCGGTTAAGTGCTTTACGTCACAAAATATGGGAACTGCAGAATGTAAGCTAGACATAGACAACCTATCTCACGGACATCAGAATCTCGCAACAGCAATAACAACAGCCATCAACTTCTCATCTCAACCAAAAGACGTCCACTGCTGGACAATGGCCTCCCCCAAGGATATGAGGGGTATTTGCCGTAATCGCCACGCATGGCAGGCGGGTTGGCGTTCGCAGTAGGTTGAGGGTAACCTCAGAGAGATGCTGCTACCCATCCTCTGGAATGGTCCCTTAGTCGGCTTTTACGACACCCACGGGAAGAGATGGGGTGGTACAATTCTTCATCCCCGGCACCACACAGGGAAGCCATCAACTTACATAGATACAATTTGTTTATTGCATGGAATTTTAGGGCCAATAACAGCTACCCACTTATTCAAATAAGAAAATAGAATCACCGAGTAAATTACATAACTGAATGAGTACCTACCTACTTACAAAAAAAAAAAAAAAAACATAAACTTATTTTGTGCTTACGTGCCGGACAGAGTTAACGTTAAGTAGTCTTGCCTATCAGGATAAATGTGCCGTAGTACAAGCTCTTTCGTCCTGTAAAAATTAAATGCTTATTACAAATCTACTAACTTTTATTTTACATAATATGATGTTATGCTGACGTTCGAACTAGAGCTGGCAGTTCGTGGTCTCGAGCTAAAGTTATGGCAGAGAAAGGACGATGATACCTATTACGGTTTAAGAAAAGTCCTCCCCCTCCCCATTGAGTTTTCATGGCTGGACGAAGGAAATGGAGGAGAGTACATAACCCAGGGTCGCAGCTGGCCCCGATGTATGCGTAAAAACATTGTACCCCAGTTATAAAAAGAGCCCTTGGTTACAGAAGTCACTTTGCGTTTGCTAAATGTTGTCGTTATTTAAATCGCAATAAGTCGCGTACTAAGAAAATAAAGCTTACTATGCGCCGTAAACTATATTGATTTATTAATTTATTGAAATGGCATAACTACAGAATACAATTTAGTGCATTAACAACAACAGGTATAAACTAGGTCTTACATTTTTTTTGGAGCTGATGGGCCATAATATAAAATTCAAAATTATTCAAAACAATGAATTTTAAACTCTATGGTTAGTTTTTGGGGTTGGCAGTACAAGAACGAAATAAATTTGGAGTTGATGGGATACAATTTTTGGAGCTTGCGGTACTGAGCCTAAAAAAGAATTTCGGTGATTGTTGCGAACCGCGTTTACAAAGAAAAGTTTTAACAAATGAAACGAGCAATACAAGCAAACAAGCAAACAACAATATTTGAGATGACATAATAACTATGAACTAATAACTTTTAACAAAGAAAAACGGTTTATACTGTACTTACTACAAATTATTAAAGATGCTCTCAGCCATCGCTTCACCTCCAACCGACCAACAAAATTGAATCGATTAGCCAACAAAGAAACGCTCGCAAAAACTGTTGCAGTTCCCTTCCGCCATTCGTTATTCTTAAAAGTTTTTCCTTTCAAACTTTAAAGCAAATTGTCGAGTCGCTTCGGTTCGGCCGCGGAGAGCGAAATGTTCCGCAAGAGCGATAGTTCTCACCCCGGCTCGATCTAAAAGAGCCACTTTACATTCCGGTATACCATACAATACCGGAGATCGATGGCATAGCGGTTAACGCGCCCGGTCTGCGATCGCAAAGGCGTTTGGTCGGATGGGTGATCAAAAATTTATTATCTCGAGCTCCTCCGTGCTTTGGAAGGTTTCAAATAGGTTTCAAAGGACAATTTCAAATCGCATAAATCCAATTGATTTTTTTAGTGTTCTATTCTGTCAACATTTATGTTTTTCAATAAAGCATAGAACATTGTAATTGGCTTATTAGTATGAAAGAATAGAGCTTTAAAGTTTGTATGAGATACCGAGATGTGAAAGGGCTCTTAAGCACTCTCCCGATTACAAGCAATAACGCTTGTTTCGACAACAATGAATTTCCAATCACTCGTCAAGCGGGCTGCGAGCTGTTTTATATCGAAATATTGCTTAAACAATACTTACTTAAAATTGAAAAGCGTTTTCTGCTTTTGCTCCAGAGCTTTCGAATTTCAACTCGCGAACAATGTAAGCAATCCAACAAGCAAAATAATAATGAAAAATTTGCTCAACTGAACAATTATTGTACTGCGTTCTATCGACTTTTGATCTGGTGCTCGTCAATGTTATTACAAACCTACGGTACTGCAATAGATAGAGGGCCGACGGCAGGGAAGAATTTTTTTTGCAGTTTTGTCAACTTTTGTCAAATCTAACAGGTTATGCGATTTATTTGCGAAACAGGTTTAGTTTAATAAATCAACCACATTATTCACAAGGTAAAATAACGAATATGTTAAATAAACGCAACGTTTTCTAAAAGATAATGACGTTCGTGTCTCATTTTAATGTTGTCCGTGTGGTGTCGGACGCAAAGAATAGAACCAACCCTTCTCTTCCCGTAGTTGTCGTAAAAGGCGAGCAAGGGAGATAAGTACCCCGTGCATATCGAAAAGCACCCTGGGTCACCCGCGCGATGGCGAGTAAACCGCTACTAGAATTAACCAATATTAGAACAAAACTATAGATGGCGCAGTGGAAGCGTGCTGGGCCCATAACCTATTAAAACAAATTCGGTGCAGACAGACATTTTATTTCTAATCATAGTGTCATTACAAACCTTAGTTTACATACTATAGCCTAGATGTCGCTAGTAGTTATATTTTGATACAACTCAATAATTGCAACAGGGTGTCAGGCAGGCGGCCGGCCGTAAATACTTTACCAAAACCTTAGCAAAATAAACAGAGTGAGAGTGAAACGGAGATTTTGCGCCGACCCCAAGTAACCTGGGGCCAAGGTAGGAAGAAGAAGAAGAAAATTATTTCAATGAAAAGGTGCTATTTCGTTTAGTTTTAACAGACCAGAATAGGGGTCAATACACTTTAGGAATTTTAATTAATAAGATGTTATTGCTCTCCATAAAAATGAGTTACTCTTTAGTTAAAAGGTAAAATAAATAATTATTATTTTTAATTATGATGTGCCCATGCTGAGTTTCTTGCCGGTTTTCTCAGTACAAGGTGTCCCCTTGCGATCCCGCCCTGTGTAAATTTACGAACTCATATTACGGGATGGCATCATAGTGACATTCATAAAGCTAATTAAACTGAAAAAATATATTTTAATCTGAATGTATCATAGTATCTTTTTTCTCCCTATCCATCCATAGGGAAGGCTCGTGCCCCAGCAGTGGGGACATAAAATGAGCTGATGATGGTGATGATGATGATAATAGTATCATTTAGTATTTTTCAGACCTTTTAAGAAAAAAAATTGCTTTCTAACTTGAATATCAGAAAATATGTTACTTACAAACATTGGCTGTTTGTATTAAATTAATAGATGGTAAAAAATTAAGAGTAGATGTTGCAATTACTTAGACTAATATTAAGTTGCCTCGCCTTTTAACGTAGTTTTAATTAAATTATAAAATACTTAAATAGGCAGCAGCAGTACCTTGCATTGGTTTGTGATTATAAGATGTGATATTTCCAAATGTTTGGCATAGATAGAGGCATAATAACTGGAAGCTCAGATCTGGCAACACTCAAGTTTTACAAATGGTGTTGCAAGCGTCAATAGCTTTGAAAGGATTCTGCTATTTCAAACGTCCACAGTCGTGTTTTTAACAATCCTCCCCCAAAGTCCGTACCTATGTCAAAATTAGGCTATTGAAATACTATTAAAACGTTCTTGAATTCGTAGACTTGAGCCCTGATGTTTGATTTGTAGGTGACAGTGTACCTTTAGGCCAACCGTATACTCGTTTGCCAATACATACGAATAACAAAGAAACTACCCGAAAATTATCGCTCAACTTTCCTCAGTCTCACTGTACCTACGTATTAGGGGGCTATTTCGGCGCGGAATTAAAGAGAGAAATCGGCCAATCGCAACTGCGAGTTACGAACTGGGCCGGATAAACGACCTCCATCGGTATTTCGTTGTGAGCAATTAGTGGTGTACGTATACAATGGCGGCGCTGTAATTACTGCGGCTTCGTCGTCGGCCCGCGACCAACAACAATTACCGTCCTCCGCCTCTCTTTGACACGCTACGAAAAATTACCTGGCTAACTGAATCGCACGGCTCAGCTCTATGTGTGTCCCTGATTTGCGGCGTGTTCACTCTATAGAGTTCATTCTTTTATTCGAATTTTGAATCACGAACGGCAATTTGTTACATTATTAAAGGTACATTCAGAGACATGTGAATATGATGGCGTCTTGAAATCAAAATGAGGATAAAAAATAATGCAATAGAGCCTCCTTTTAGACTAACAAAAGTCTGTATTAGAAGGCACTGATAGTCATAGATACGACAGATGTGTTTACTGCCATTCACCTTAGATCAGTGTTATCATCTTTGTCAAAGCTTCCTACAAATGAGAAAATGAATTATTCGACGTTCATGCCAATATCGTTTCTTCCTATTCGTAATTATGTACAATCTGAATTCCACACAATAGTAATTCGTAAGGTGTGAATGAACCACAGAATATTCTATTATTACTATTTTTTTCAAACGAAAATAGTGTTTTCTAAGAAGAGCTCGATGGAGCAGCGGTAATAATCTCCGAATATTGAAATTAAGCAACTTTCGCAAAGGCCGGTCATCGGATAGTTGAACAAAAATTCAACATCTCGAGCTCGTGCTTCGGAAGGCATGTAAAGCCGTCGGTCTTGGCTCGTGTCCGAACAGTGGGGACATAGAATGAGCTGGTGAAGATGAAGGTCCCATGAAGTCGAACATAACTCTTTTGGCCGTAATGAATAATACGAGAACAAAGTCGTAGAGTTAAGTCAATCGATCGCTTTTTCAATTTCATCATCCATTATATAACTTTTTGCCCAACAACATAAATTTTATATCGAATAAATAGGTATTCAAGAAAATCCTGTTCTTTTAAAACTTCACAGACTGGCGAGTTGGTACAACGAATGAATAATTAAGTTCACAGCCCACTGCTACGCACAGCCTGCGGCGGTACTGTGACCCTACAACCTTTACTCGACCGTGGGATTTGAGTTGTAGTGGTCAATCACTTATTATTATAGTACTGCGAACGTTGGCCAACTATTTTATGGTGTTAAGGTATAATAGTAAAAGTTTCACGCGATAGTAGGAGTAGGAGACAAAGGGGTAGACCAAGAAAGAGGTGGGCCGATGGATTCGAAGAAATAGTATAGTTGTTACATGGAATGGTATTTTTATTATTTTGAATGTTGCTTTTCCAATGCTATCAAGATTAAATTTTACTAGAAAAAATCAACCTCAGGAAGCTCGAGTGGGAATCGAACCCACGACCTTCGGATAACCGATCCAATGCTCTAACCGCTGAGCTACTGGGACCCCAGAAGATTCGTTCTAAGATAAGTTATGTTCAGGTATGTGTGGCTTGGGGAAGGCCTTTGTCCAGCAGTGGACGTCTTTTGGCTGAGATGATGATGATGATGTATGGCTTTGAATTGACGTTCAAAAAACACTTGTAAAAGTTCATTTTGGATAAAAATTTGACTTTAAAAATTTTAAAGATTTTAAAAATTTCATTTTGAAAACAGGCTTGGAACATAGATAAGTAGAGGCTTTAAGGCACGAAGGCAAATGGTCAGTGAAGTCAAATAAATTATTATTGTAAACAAGGAAATACCTTTTAATTGTTTGAAAAAAAGAAAATGTGAATTTGTGAACTGATAGATACAGTATTAGTGATTTTAAGTTTTTTAGTAAAAACTAAGTAAGCAAATTTTCATTTTCAACTTGAAATCCGAAAAATATTATTTAACATATCAAGTGGAAAAAGATAATAAGAGGGTTATAATGGTTAATAAGACTAACGTGTTGACTTATGGGTTTATCTACGGAATCAAGTTGGAATGTCACATCACTAGTCTAGAGACAGTTTTTAGGTTTATGTATTGTACTTGTTTAGTACTTGTATGCAAAGTATAGTACTACGTATAGTATTTGTATGCAAACTCAATAGTATTAATTTCAGTTACATTGGTCAGTGTAAATATTCAAATACAGCTCATAAAAGACTACCTATCAGCTCTATGCAAACTAGCAAAATTGAACGACAACATTTGCTTAGGCCCTGAAACATTAATAAAACTTATATCAACAACGAAATTATATGGAAATTATGTGGAATAAATTTATTATGTGGGATTCTTGAGTAGGTTTTATTGAACTATGATTGCCATTGGGGTGCTTCATAATGTCTAATGAGAATACATTTTTTTTTCATTTATTGTTTTAGCTATTTTCCCTTTTGTGTAAACGGTCTTTATTTTAATGCATTTTAGGTATATTACACATAACAGAGAATACATATTATACATCATATATCAATCATCATCAACTCATTTTATGTCCCCACTGCTGGGGCACGAGCCTTCCTTTTGGATGGATAGGGAGAATGGGTCATAAACCACCACGTGGACCCAGTGCGGATTGGTGGTTGTTAACGACTGCTAATGCAGCCGGGACCAACGGCTTAACGTGCCTTCCGAAGCACGGAGAAGCTCGAGATGATAAAATTTTGTTCACACATCCGATGACCGGCCTTTGCGAAAGCTGCTTATTCATTACACATATATATATATATATATAACATTATATATATGTTTTTTATTAATGTTCATTATTATTAGTATTCTCTATATCTCTATATATCGTATACATATACATATTATATCAATTTTATACCAGTGATACGCACTTTCACACAACACAACACAATAATACACACACACATACAACTATACATCTATGCTATATGTATTCGACGTGTTTGATATCTGTATTATTCTTACATTTGTTTTTGTTTTTCTTAGACGAATCGTAGTACACGGAAAAACGTAAAATTTTATGTTGTATTTAAAGAATTGTAATAATTAGAACTGTATCACATCTGTATCAATTAAATTTTAAAAAAAACAAACATTAAAAATCAAAGCCTTTTGATTTTTTTAAAACATCCATGTATAGGTCCGCAACTGAGACACATTGTAAAAGTTTTAAAATAACAGAATGAAGGCGTAGTGTGGTTGACTGGCTACTCGTTAGCACTGCACTGCACCTATCAAATATGCTATCAAAGTTATTGTGATAAAATAGCGTACTATGATGTCACTATATTGTTCCATCAATTGAAAGGGGTCCGGTCGTTATGGTCCCAGTCCAGTTTGCCCCCGGCCGGTATGCACCCACATTGAAAAAGTTATTATTCCGGTATGCACCCGGCCGCGTTGCCCCCGTTTTAAAACCATCGTTTTTTGGTCAAGACTCTTGAGCAAATACTGTTGAAAACAAAAGTGTGAATTTAACTTATATTTATTTTGTGCTGTGAGTACATTATCATCATTTTAGAATTAGTAAGAGTAGTTTTTTTTTGTATATTCTTTAAAAACAGGATATCATCGCAAATTTTTTTCGCGGCTTGCGTTGCATTTTACCTTTTTTGTAGTAAAATTTTAAAATGTATCGAATTTCTTCATTATATTCACTCATCTTGACAGTAAGAAAAACAAATAAAAACGCACATTTTCCTAATTTGAATTTGGAATTATCTTCTTTAAAATTTAAACTTTTAATGATACTAAAACCAGCCAGATACAAATAGTATAGCCAAAGAGATTTATTTACAAGTTTATACATACTATATGCGAAAAGTCTTTTTCCCCAACCTAATATTTTTTTTGTAATTAACTAAATAAAAATTAACTTACAGTTTAATCTTGAATCGAGCTTAATTTATACTAAATTTAATACACTAGAGACCTAAAATACACACATCAGTCATGATTATGATCTTAATTTTCATTTATTTTTTTAACCATTGTCTACTCAACCGTACTGATTCGAATATCATGGCAAAAAGAGAAACTATGGGGGCAATGCGGCCGGGTGCATACCGGAATAATAACTTTTTCAATGTGGGTGCATAGCGGCCGGAGGCAAACCGGACTGGGACCATAACGGCCGGACCCATTGAAAGTTCATTTACTACTTACTATTTATTGGTGTCTGAACACCTTTGTAGTGTCTGAGCGACTTTGTTTTATACTATTTTTTTTCTTTTATTTTTTTTTTTGGGATAACAACAGCTTAAATACTAAATATTGTACAAATATTAAGCCAATAACAGTTATCCACATAATTTGTTGATCTGAATCAACTTATCACTACATAGCTAGTACAAAACAATGTCGCTTCCCGCTGTCTGATCTGATCTTAGATCTTTAAAACTACGCAACGGATTTTGATGCGGTTTTTTTAGTAGATAGAGTGATTCAAGAGGAAGGTTTATAATTATAATACATGCATATAATTGGGCCTAGAGGTGGCGCTGCTTTAGGGTTCTATAGGATACGGGTATTCACTCAAGCGGATGAAATCGTGAGCGGGCCGCTATTTATAAGATAAGATAAAGTCTCAGGAAGCTCAAGTGGGAATAGAATTGACTGGTTAATTTTTTTATAGTAAAACTTTATCTTGTAAATAAAGTACCTACCTAATATAGCATTCATCATCATCATCATCTCACCCAAAAGACGTCCAATAGCATTGTAAATACAAAATTCAAAATAATAAAAATATGTATTATATTATATTTATACTAGTGGCCCGTTCGCGACTTCGCCCGCTTAAGAACACCCGTATCCCATGATGGACCCCTTTTGCAGCGCCACCTACCGGGTCCAATTGTAAATCTAAACCATTCTCGAATCCACTTGAACACACAAAAAATTTCATCAAAATCGGTCCAGCCGTTTAGAAGAAGTTTAATTATAAACACACACACAGAAGATTTATTTATGTAGAGATGTCTAATCAGTCACAGCAAGATTTATGAGATAAGAGAAATTTCGTTTCGGGGCGTTTCTTTCAGTATTTTTACGAATTTACTATTTAACTATTTTTATCTTTTCACCGCCCATCTATCCTGCACGCGATGCCCCGCTGTACGCCAACGTATAAATGTATTTTAATAAAGTAGGTACAAAAAAGAACTTCTATAGAAGTGCTGGCGTGGACGGCACGAAAATCTCGAACTTTTATAGAAGTTGTTGGCGGTGAAAAGGTTAATCTATCTTTGTTACTTTATGTCTATTGAGTCATACACTTGCAAATTATGATGTTTATATGAAAATTAAAGCAAAAAGAAATGCAGGCTCGTATTATGTTATAAATAAATACTTTAGATATATAGTTTAATAATGGGAATGTGTTAATTGTGGGTTAAGATTTGTTTGTTAGTCCCTATCTAACTTTTAACTATTTTATCTCTGATTAGTAAAAAAACCGTTCCTCCAATTTAATGATTTTTTTGGATTTCTCTTGCAAGTAAATTGTTAAACTATTGAAAAGAAGTAAATCTTATAAGTAACTATATGAGCATTGTAGTAAATATCGACAGGATTATTATCTACCATTTTATTGTCTTTGAGTATTCGATATTTCTGATATATAATTTCGGAATGATCACGAATGCGCTGTGCACAGTGTATATATGATTACGGTTAACAATTGATAATTAGATTTAAATATTGCAATGTAACACGACACAAATGACAAACTACTAATTACAATTTACAAAATATATACAGTTTACTTATATACAATTAATGAATATCTAGGTGATGTTAATATTTGAGCCAATTCTGTAATTTTGACCAATAACTAAATGAAATAACTGAATATAAGTAAATAATAATGTAAAATATTTGACTGACATGCATTTTTATTATTAATCTTAAGCATTGTGATTAAAAGTCAATAGGCTGTAACAATAATTTAGTGAATATTATTATTAAGTAAATGATGAATAAGTTTGTAATGTACCTATTTAAATATTTGCACATCGTCTCGCCACGACAGAATATGTTGGAGATCTGTACCTACTATGTTATCTGTAAATGTTACCATATTCTGCAAATAAAGATTTATAATTATGATTATGATTAAACAAAAATAATAACGTTCCAAACACCTTGTGGGATTCTTAACCTGACCTACATTGAGGAAGAAGTATTGAGGAAACACAATCTGTAAACAGACATACCCTTTGTTAACGTCTTTAGGAAAGCAGTCACATTTTCCATTAAAAGTGCAGTACTCATATAGAATATTAAATCAAACAACTCACATAGGATTCATAAAACATTCATTCGATTTTCATACCGAAAATGCCATCGAATATATTGTGCCAATGCTAAAAATGGCCGAATCGCCAGTCACCCAGCGATAGAGATGTAAAATGACTGAATCTGACCAGTCACGATTGTCAAAAACCGTATTTGACCGGTCATTTATTATCAAATTCAATCAAATTGACTTAAACATATTAATATTTCTAATTGTTAAAGTGACTAAATATAACTAGTCACAACTATTAACATTACTGCCAATTCCGCCAACATCGCGACACGATTTCAGTTTATTTAAAAAAACAAAATTGTTATTCTGTTCATGAAGGAGTACGTTTCTATGATGTTTATGTCACGTTTCCAAAAAAAGTAGTATATTTAAGTATTTATTAGCTAAAGAAAATTAAATTTACTCTTTGTTTACTCATACTGCGGTGGTGCAAGTCGTGACAAGTATCAACTGCGCGTGACGCGGCGTTATAAAAATAATTTGAAACCTAAATCTAGCTAAACGCTTTTTTTACATTTTTATTCAAAATAAATATTAAAAAGCAATAAAGATCATATTGACCATATATGACCCTTTTTGACAGTAAATGACCGTTTTGACCAATTTGACCGTAATTGACAGTCAGTCAAATTCAGTCACTTTGGTCATTTTCATCTCTACCCAGCGAGTTCAACAATGCAAAATCGCACTCAGTACTTACCGATAGACAGCAAACTAGTAGCAACTATAAGTAAAATAGTTATAGATATTTGTTAGGTAAATCATTAGAGAGTCGTCAACAAAATGATCCTAACACAAGCGTATTAGCTTTCTGGATAAGCTAACATGACTATTATTAATGACGTTAATAATAAAACTAAAAAAATAGTGCATTCAATTAGTTTTAATTTTTTTGCGATAGAACGAAAGACGGACGATAATGGTCGGGAAACTCTATGAAGTAATTATTCAATTGCGTTCGTCTTTTGTTACGACAAAACGAAACAAAAGTGTTTTGGATAGACAGTAGGATACTGGCATCAGTGTTCGACAGGAACCAACACGGCAACAAAGGATTTTAGTATTTAGCAACAATTGAATACAAACCACCTTTCTTCATAGCACTCATTACTTAAAACTTTAACGGTTCCAGCCCACGACCGACTTTTTGTAGGACCGATGTAACGTTGTCGTTGTAATTTACTCAACGTTATATTTTTTATGATATGCATCTTATAGCCTCCTTGGTAGTTTTAAAAACTATCTGTCAAACTTATATGCACGGTTCTGAAAAAGAATACTACTACAAGAAAATTCCATGACAATGACATTACATTCAATGTCATTGTCATGGAATTTTCTTGTATTTTCGATATGATCACGCCGCACACTAGCGCCAATAATGAAAAAAAAACATATCTAGTAATTAGAGATAGAAAATCTAATTATGCTCAACAAACTATTTTAATGAAGTAATTTAGCATTTTTACGTCACCTAATGAACACCTCACATGTTATGGTTTAGTTAAATACGACGTTACGGCCACTTTTAACTATAACGCCCAGCAGTGGGGAAATAAAATGAGCTGATGATGATGATGATTCCATACGTTTCATTTTCAGCGTAAAAATATCGATCACCGACCTTTAAGAAATAATGTTATTTCTTATAGTGCTACTAACATTACTTTTACTACATTTACGACGATACGTGTCAAAAAAAGTTTTATTTTAATTTACTAAAAAGTAAAACAACAGCCGCTACAAAGTCAGTACTCCAGCGCAGTAATTGTGCAACTTTATTGAAAAATGCGCAGACAAAAATGCTAGTAAACGTATTGTGTAGTCGTCGCAAAAATTGCCGCCATGCCAGCCACACCAACGGAGCGTGAGCGATGCGCGCGCGACAATGCTGAATTGTGCTCGCTACTCGATTCGAGCAAACTGCCATAATGGGGCAGAACTGCTTCGAAACTTCCGAGCACAACTGCGATTCTACATAATAGTCCGGCCACACTCTCGCAGGGGACGGGATGCAGGCTAGCGTTGCTTAGATTTAGTTTTAGATGACTTAGAAGTTAACTGATTATTTTATCATCGATTGACCCAATTACATTGGATGCAATTGCAATAAAATCATTACATCAATGTTAGTAGCATTGTTGTGTTCCGTCCGACAGAGATCATCTTTTTGACATGATAATACTTTGAATCCGGAGTAGCGAGGGCATCTGGCGCATAGAGCCTTGAGTATTTCATTTAATTTTGTATTTCTATTGATATTTCTATCCGTATTTCATCTTATCTATATTTCATCATATTCATGTATAAATATACCTATATAATAAACGTTTTCTATTATTTATATAAAATATGTATGTTTTATTTTTTTATTTTTTTATTATTATACCATCTATATATGTACACGCACACACCCAACACTACAGTCACACTCACACACTATAGGCCCTCTCAGAATACCAGCGTCGTTGTGGTGGTGTTTGTTTCTCAGCACCGCAACGGCACAAGCTGAGGCAGGGTCCTAGTTGGCCTTCACACACATTTCATGCTTCCCTATTGTTGTTTTATTAAATATTTTTTTTATCTTTTCTTATTCACTGTTTCTTTTTTTCTGTAATGTCTGTGTGATCGTCAATAAAATAATTTCTTTCTTTCTTTCATCTATACTAACATTATACAGGTGAAGAGTTTGTTTGTTTGTTTGGTTGAACGCGCTAATCTCAGGAACTACTGGTTCGAATTGTAAAATTATTTTTGTGTTGAATAGTCCATTTATTGAGGAAGCCTATAGGCTATATTTCATCACGCTATGACTAATAGAACGCGGTTGAAACCGCGGGGCACAGCTAGTATTATTATATAGATCAGAATAGTCAATCCAGGACTCGGGGTGAAGTGTAATTCCACCTATGGTCTTGTCATTCTCCTTACATCACGAGATGAAGGCTTGTACTTACCCGTAAGGAATATAAAAAAAAACTGTATGACCAATATCTTCCAACTTGTAGTAAGTAAAAAATACGTATTCGTAAGCTGTTGTTTGCAAGCAAATTGACTGTTAATTTTACTTTTTAATTTCAAGTTCTAATTGCTGCACTGAAGCTAAATTAAATATTTATAAAATTTATAAAATACAGTGAAAATATTTTAGCGTTTCCTCATGTCTCCTAAGATTGTAGATGCAACATAACAGAATAGCTGAGCACACTATAACACAATGCCAGAGTGAACGACAATGCTTGCGCTGCGTGAAGTGTGGAACTGTAGCTATTTATTGGCCATGAAAATGTTAATGGAACGAACTTTGTTTCGGCGTTCCTAGCGACTATGACGTTCTGAAGCAAAGATTTAATATTTTTACGATATAGTTTAATACTACCTTCGCTGCGCTATGTCACAGAGAACCAAATAAAATCATTTATCTACACTAATGTTGTAACATTCTTTATGTTTCCAATACTTGACTTATAATTACTACTGTTATAGCGCAGACAACAAAACACTCAATTTAAGCAATTTCACATGATGGTATAATATCCACATCGATATCGTAAAATCTCATTATAACATCAATAAAACGCGACCAATTAACCTGGCGAGCCTTATGTCAAAATCCTCATACAAGTTGTATAAAATTTTGATATTAGGCTGGCTTTTGAAAACAGTTGGGTTATACGTGAAAACTTCGTCGAAACTACTAAACTTACATACACAAAACTCTTTGGTAAGATCTTGTGCCAATTAAATAAAAAAAGAACAGCGCGCGCTCGCTCCTGATTGGCCCTGCGCGCGCAGCTGCGCTCTCATTGGTTAAATTTTAATGGCGGCAAGTTCACTGTGACAATACACGTACGCGTGAATTTAATGTTTCGCAATGTGTTTTGTTTTTAAAATACAAATTAAAAGTTAAAAATGGACAGCGACGATGATATTTGTACGCCTCCGGATATTCTAAAATTGGCAACAAAAGTAACTCACAATCTTTTGCCAGAAAAATCTAGAAAATTATATGAAAAAGAATATAATAACTTTTTGGCATGGAAGATCGAAAAGAAAACTACATCATTTTCTGAAAATGTCATTCTTGTGTATCTCAAAGACCTCTCCGACAAATTCAAGCCATCTTCTATGTGGGCTAAATATTCTATGCTCAAGTCCACACTGAGTATCTACAACAATATTGATATCACGAAATATTCAAAAGTCATAGCGTTCCTGAAACGCAGTTCAGAAGGACACAAGGAAAAAAAGTCCTTGACGTTTACATCAGGTCAAATAAAGATGTTCCTGAAAAATTCACCAGATATTTTGTATCTTTTTGAAAAGGTAAGTGTATTTTAGTTCTGTTATTTAATCTACCTAGTACTTACGTACTACACACGCAAGTTATCTAGACACTCCGTTTAAGCGCTTTGTGTATAAATTAGGTAGTAGGTACCTACACTTTACTACTTCATAAATCATAGTTTTTGCCTTGGCTATGTACCTCAAGCTTATTATATCGTTTATTGTTACAGGTTGCACTAATCTTCGGCATAATGGGGGCATGCCGAAGGCAAGAGCTATACAACATCCAGTTCGATGAAGTCTCTAACATAGACGACAGTACAATCATGGTGAAAGTTTCGAAAACAAAAACGAAAATAGATCGTTCTTTCGTTGTGACGGGCAACTGCTATGCCGTATGTAAAAAATACATGGAACTTCGACCCACCCCCTGTCGAAACCCTGCCTTTTTCTTGAGCTATAGATCGGGGAAGTGCGTCGATCAAAGAACTGGTATTAATAAATTTGGTGCTCTGGGAAAAACTATCGCAAGTTTTTTGAATCTGCCTAACCCAAGCGTTGTACACGGGGCATTGCTTCCGGCGCACCTCGGCGACCCTTCTCATAGATAGCGGTGGTGATTTGACCGCACTGAAACGACACGGGGGGTGGAAGTCTTCTACTGTGGCTGAAAGCTACATTGATGAGTCTTTAATGAATAAAATTCAAGTCTCAAATACGATCTTAAACAGTATAGAAAACAAGACAAATGAAGTAATTATAAATATTCCAACTCCGTCTACTAGCTCTACTGCTTGCCCCGCGACCGCTACAGCTGCTGGATCAATAATTAACATTAACTTTCAAAATTGTACCATCCAAAATTTGAACAATTATTATAAATAAACTATTGTCAGCTTTTACTCTTGTTGTTTGACTAATTGCATTAGTGAAGATAAAGTAGTGTATGCAACTGCATATAACACGGGTATTAAAACACTCGTTACTATTATGAAACTCGCTGCGCTCGTTTCATAAACTCACACTCGTGTTTTAATACCCTTCATTATATGACAGTTGCATAAACTACTATTATCTGCTATAAAAGGTACCTAATAATAAAATTGATCTACTTGCGTTTAACTTACATGTTATTTTATGCTAACGTTTCGAACCATTTGCAGCGTCAGTGAACACTGGTAGACTAAGACGTATAAAATTGATTTATGTACAGAGCAACTTAAACCTTTAATGACAAATGTAAAGACCGAAATCTCAACATTGGTCATTTTAACATCAGCTTACCTTCATTGAGAAAGCAACTAAGTAAGGGTTCCTTCATTGCTTAAACACTTAGTTTGAAAATAAGAAAAAAAATGTTTCTATTTTTCCTTTGTGCTTGTGCTTTGCTGCGCTTGTGTGCTTTTGTGCGACTTAATGAGTATTGCTCCTTTGTTTTTATGTTGTTTCTATCAGTGGAGACTTCTTAAGTACTATTCTGTTTTTTTTACTTTTTATTTTCAAGTGCTAATTGCTGTACTGAAGCTCTTCAAAATTCAGCGCTTACGTCAGCCTTCCCGGTAGCATAGCGGTCAGTGTAGCCGCTGGATTGCGGAAGACCCAGGTTCGATTCCTGGCTGGGTCGGGTAGGCGTTTAATTTTTTAACCGACTTCAAAAAAAGGAGGAGGTTATCAATTCGACTGTATTTTTTTTTTTTTTTTTTTTATGTTTGTTACCTCAGAACTTTCGACTGAGTGAACCGATTTTGATGATTCTTTCTTTATTTGAAAGCTGGTGCTTCCCGTGTGGTCCCATTTTAATTTGGTCCAGTTCTGATGATGGGAACCTTAAGGAATTGAGGGAACTCCTCGAATATTGTAGGCATACCTATCGCGATTTTGGTATTTTCAGAAATAAGTCAAGCATTTGCATTCAGAAAGTATCATTTGATGAAGTGTAACTGATGAAAAAGACCACAGATTGCCATCGGAACTCTTCAATGATAAGTATTTCACGGGTGGCGATAAAATATCTCGATTAAGATAGTTAAGCGACTATGACGAAGCAAAAGAAGACAGGCACCGGAACTCAGTTTTTGATTTCCTACTTTGAGATAAGCGTTTCTCGTTTTCTTCGCTTGTCTCATTTAAACGGCGCTGTCTTATACGAGCAGCGTGTTTAGTAGATCTACCCATATACGCTTTTGATAAATAGATCGAAACGAATCACTGAAAAGCGAGAAATAAACAATTTTTTTTTCACTTTTAGGGTTATCTATTTTATAAATTTTATAAATACCATTCTGTTGTAAAACCTTGTAGTTATTCATTTATTGCGATAGTCTTCCTAAATAAATAAATAGATCATTTCGAAAATAATTTATACCATGGTGTAAGGCGTGCTTTATCGTTCTCGAAAAATAAATTTATACTCGTAGTATCGTTTTTAGGCTTTTTAAAGTCAAATGCTATGAACAGATCGCCAACAGAATTGTCAATGCCAGCAGAAGCAAAACTACAATTAGTCACACTAACACGCAACCGAACAAGAATTTGTATGATTATGTGTATTAATTAGTCAAGATCGTTGCGAATACGAAACGCTGGCAAAGTTACATGCTAATTGGTTTATGTCAGCCGGTCCAAACACCACTCAGCCGTGAACGGAGCGAATCGAAATGCTACAATAGCCACTGAATTCCACTCGTTTGCAGCAAACGGTATTGCCGGAGACTGTACTTTTGAGCCATACACCTCGCAGGGGCTTACGTGCAAGCACGAATAAATAGACTGCGCATTGCGACTATGCGAATTCAAGTTGAAATCGTTGGGAGGTAATTTCGTTGGCGGAAATTTGAGCTTTAATTTTTCATTCGTTGAAGCGGAAATTGTGTGTTCACATTTGTGTCTCACCAATTTATGTACGACCAACTAATTTATTGGTGAAGCTTTCATGTCTGTACCAATTTTCACATAATTATAATCTATACTAATATTTTAAAGCTGAATTTGTTTGTTTGGTTGAACGCGCTAATCTCAAGAAACTGCTGGTTCAAATTGAAAAAATATGTTTGTGTTGAATAGTCCATTTACTGAGGAAGGCTTTAAGCTATATTACATCACGCTATGACTAATAGAACGCGGGTGAAACCGCGGGGCACAGCTAGTAGTTTAATAAAATCTTAGAAGACAGTAGACGCTAAACATGAAAATTTTAACCATCAATCGGACTACGGTAATGGTACCATTGTTCGACAGGAACCAGTAATTGACATAATTTCTTTCAATCATTAAAATAGGAGTCAGCAATTGATTTGAGTTATGATCAGAAAGCCTAACTTGCAGGACGTCTTTAAAATAAAATGTTTAAAAGCAATGTCTTTAGTATTACGAAATTGACAGCATATGTCTAGCTTTTAAGGTTGGCTCACTAAAACCTTTTTTATGGTAATAAATTACGCGGGTAAAACCGCGGGGCATAGCTAGTTGTACATAAAAATTACATTTTAAATTGCACATTTTATTTTAGAATTTGGCGAAGAGAAACTTGTGTCGAACACCACTACCATACAATTTCTTATTGATACTGTAATACTTAAATAGATAACAAAGCTACAGGCTATTGTTATTATATTATGTTAGCTTCTGTTAGGATAATTTAAAATTATTTAACTAGTGATGTGCAAACTTTATTACAAAATGTAATGAACAGCTCATTTCATAACTGAATATTCTATTCCAGCTCACAATTTAGGTTCATGGTTAGATAAGCCCTTTGTTGTCGAGAAGTGCATGTTAAGTTGTCGGCTTGCGGAGCGCGACGACTGTCCCCAAGGAGGTGGCGACATCAGCACGCCTTTCGCTTCACTAAGGCCTCGGTCTGAGCACTAGCACGAGCGTCTTACGATTCAGCAAGCGGATTTTTAGTTTTTTGCTCGTTATACTATGGAGGTCTTTGTCAACGGCATTAGAAAAGTCGTAAAGAATCAGAACCGGGAGCTCATGGTCTAAGGCCTGATGACCACTAGACTCCAGAACGCCAACCCCTATCGAATCAAAGATAAGAGTTAATGTTCCAGAAAATAACAAAATGACGAAGGCCCGATAGAGCTGTTTCTTTTCCAGGTGATTATGAAGTGACCATTTTATATATTTTTTCTTGAAAATTATACCTTGATCGAGGAGCTCGATGGCGCAGTGGTTAACGCGCCCGGTCTGCGAGTGCTGAGGTTAAGCAACTTTCGCAAAGGCTGGTCATCAGATGGGCCCGCGTGGTGGTTTATGGCCCGTTCTTTTCATCCATCCATAGGGGAGGCTCGTGTCCCAGCAGTGGGGACATAAAATGAGCTGATGATGATGATGTAATACCTCGATCCTAAATAAAAAATATTGCTAGAACATAAAAGCAACTGGGTATTTATATGCAAATCCATTTTAAATTTATAACGTCTTGTCATTGCCGTTCGTAAACGTATGAAGTTATGCATATCTAATTTACCTTGCAAACCCGACTGTAATAAAATGAGCTGCAGCTCAGGTGCAGTAGCACCAGCTTTAATATTGAGCGAGTAAAATATGGAAACAACTCTGCTATATCACAATCGTAGTCAGCTCTTATACCCAGCCAGTTAACCCATTTACCATGCTGTTGGTTGTTGTGCGAGTTGCTGAACGAATACAAAATGGATTGACAACTTTATTGTTCCGTGCAGGGTTACGCCCCCAGAGCGCACCGTAACTAGCGCTTTGCATGACCATAAAGATCATCGTAAAGATCACCGTTAAGGTCATGCGTTGCATTGTGGTCGATCGCAAATAGTCGGAATGTTTATATACGTCACAATAGTAGGGTACAGCCACCAAAGAGCACGCAATACCAAAGAGTAGTGCTACTAATTGATAATGCTAAATCGGTTAGCAACAACTTGCCTATGAAATTACGTTTGCTTGAAGGCACATATGTGCAACATTGTAATTTACTTGGTGACAACTAAAAAAAATGTAATTCCGCAAAATAACGCCTGATTCCATTAATTGGTTACAACTACCTTTTTACTTTGGGTATATATTAAATTTTTACTTTTTATTTTCAAGTGCTAATTGCTGCACTGAAGCTAAATTAAATATTTATAAAATTTACAAAATACAGTGAAAAAATTAAACGCCTACCCGACCCAGCCAGGAATCGAACCTGGGTCTTCCGCAATCCGGGCGGCTGCACTGACCGCTATGCTACCGGGAAGGCTGACGTAGACGCTGAATTTTGTCACTGCTTTTGTAATTTTAGAGTGCTAATAGCGGCACAGCGGCCAGGTTCGATTCCTGGCTGGGTCGGGTAGGCGTTTAATTTTTTCACTGTATTTTGTAAATTTTATAAATATTTGAGTATATATTGTTTACTTATTTTCTTTTTTGTTAAACATTGTTTGATTGGTGTGTGTAAAAGTTATAATAAATTTCATTTCATTTCAATATGGTACGTTGTATTTAATACATAATCTCGTGAATGTGTGTTTGCCAATCATACACGTAGGCACTGTTTGGTAGTGCGTACTATTTGTTGGCTTTATCCGACGTGCCGCAGCTGTAATGTAGTGGTTATACCATCGTTCTCTGTGACTGAGGCATCATGTTCAATTCCAGCGGGGGGTTTATACCTCCGCGAGTATAATAAGTATTAAACACGGTTTAGTTTCTGACAGTAGGCCTGGTTAGTAGGTAGGTGATCCAAGCGAATTAGTTAAGGTGATATTCGCCTGAGTGATTTATAAAGTTATTAATTTTAAAATTAGACAACGTCACATACGTTGTTCTGATCCCAAGGTAAGTAGCTAAAACACTCGTTTCATGGAAATCAGAAACAACGACGGTACCGCAACCACCCAGACCCGACACAATATCAAAAAATCTTTTTCGACATTGAATCGAACCCGGGACCTCAGAGTTTATTTATTTATTATTCAATTGGGTGATCTAAGTGGAATACCTCGTTAAGACTCCGGTTGAAGTGCGTCACTTCGGCCTTATCGTCACTTATAACCATCATATGAATGAAGACTACTCCCAACATAATTACCATCACCAGCTCATTTTAAGTTCCCACTGCTGGGGCAGGACCCTATGGATGGATAGGGAGAACGGACCATAACCCACCACGTGGGCCCAGTGCTGATTGGTGGTTGTTATAACGACTGCTAATGCAGCCGGGACCAACGAACGGCCTTACGTGCCTTCCGAAGCACGGAGGAGCTCGAAATGATACAATTGTAATCACTCGCCCGATGACCGGCCTTTGCAAATATTGCTTAATTTTAGCAATCGGTGACATATACTATGTATAATATTGGGTATAGATGTGTCTCTCATAGAAAAAAAGATGGGAAACTAGGTACAATAGATGGCGGTAGTAGACGTTTGCGTGCGCGTTTACGCTTTTTTCGTATAGATATTCTTTCCATATATAATTTTTTTTTTGTGTATTATATTAATTGTAAAATTGATATAAACATACTAAAAACTATATATAATATAAGTATATATATATACTGTATTAAAAACTTATAAATTACCATAAAAATCAAAAAGTTATCAACTTATTTCCGAAGGATCGAACCTAGGATTTCTCTATCACTACTATAGCACGATGTGTCGTCGCAGCCGCTCGCCCAATGAGCTCTTTGTGGAGATGGCGAAAGTTGTGGCGATATAAAGTTACTAGAAAATAACTAAACGTAATTTATTAATTTAAAATGCTATCTATACCGCCATCTAGTAACATTATATGGATAACCAGTTAGTAACTTGAGGTTCCTCTTACGGAAGATGGCGCTGCCATATATGATTTTTATATTATTCAGTGTACGAAGATTCACCCCTCTGATCGCAGACATCGAGATTCTCAATAGCGCAGTCGACTTACTACCACATAAGTTGGAAACTAAGCACTTTCTCGTTGTGGAACAAATAAATAAAAAGCGTGCAATGTGCTGCAACTGCAGTGTGCGTCGGTTGTCGCCAGCTCGCCTATGCATAGCTCACTTCGACCCGATTCTATTTACACAAAACAAGATTTCCGTGTGTCCCGCTTTGGGAATAGTGATTGTATTTGCTTTTCGATACAATCTTCACTGTCTTTGATCTTTTGCGTGTTACTTACAACTTCAAAATTCCGAATAGAAAGGTATTATAATTTAACATATTAAGTTGTATTATTTATAAGTAGAATGCGCTGTCTGTCTTACGATTTGGCGGCAAAGAGTTGTAAAGGATGCCACAATAAGACGTGGTATGCTTTTTTCTATAATAAGCATGTCTATAACATGAATTGACGGAACCATTTTATTGTGCACAAGAGCGCAATGATAATATTTTTATAAAAACCCAAAATCTTGTAATACGTACCAGAAAATTTACGAAGAACCTACTATACCTACCTACTTTTTAACCGACTTCAAAAAAGGAGGAGGTTACTTAATTCGACTCGTATATATATTTTTTTTTTTTATGTGTGTTCGCGGATAACTTCGTCATTTATGAACCGATTTTGTTGATTCTTTTTTTGTTGGAATGGAGATATTCCAAGAGTGGTACCATGATAAGGAAACCAGGATCTGATGATGGCATCTCAGAGAAATCGAGAGGAACTTTCGAAAATTGTAGGGGCGACTAGTGTGTTTGTTAATGTTTTCATTAAGTATTTTAAAGCACTACTACTTAATGAAGGTCTGGAGTCGATCTGATGATGGAGCCGAAAGACAGTCAAGGGAACTCCTCAACGATTTACTGCAATTACATGGTGTTTGGGCTTGATTAATTTGTATTGATGAGAACTTTACACCTAGATGGGTTGTGACTGCCATTAGAGGTCTGATGATGAAGACGAAGGACAGTCAAAGGAACTCCTCAACGTTTTACAGTAGCTACCTTGTGTTTAGTCTTAATTCATTTCTATTGATAAGAACTTTGCACCCATATGGGTTATAAGTGCCATTTCAGGTCTGATGATGGAGACCATAGACAGTCAAGGGAATTCCTCAATGATTTACAGCAGTTACCTTTTGTTGGGCTTACTTCATACGGTTCAATATGCCAAAATGTTTAGTTCGTATAAAAATAATACCTAATTAAGATTGAAGTTTTACATAGGAATACCACTCACTACCTACTAGGCCATCGTTTCCTCATCCGAGAAGCATCTTTGTTAGGTTAAGTCTACCCATGACTAAAAATCGTAAAATAAAATATTTTTTTATAAAAAAAAACCGACTTCAAAAAAACAGGAAACTTAAAAAAGTAAAAATAGCTCTAAAAAGCAATAAATAATATTTAAATCATATTATTAATTACCTAGATACGCATGTCAGTTTTAAAAAATGTCTACTGAAGTCGGGTAGGGCTTTAAAAGTGAAAATAATGGCACAACTATAAAAGTTTAAATGAAACAAAATTGACCCCCAGCCGACCACCAACCACCCGACTTCAATAGACATTTTTTAAAACTGACATGCGTATCTAGGTAATTAATAATATGATTTAAATATTATTTATTGCTTTTTAGAGCTATTTTTACTTTTTTAAGTTTCCTGCTTTTTTGAAGTCGGTTTTTTTTTGTAAAAAAATATTTTTATAATGGTGTAGAGATTGGAAATTATACCTTAATAACATAAAGGCGAGTATTTTTTTTATAAATGAGTAGGTGAGTTCGGGAATGAATATGCGTTTCGTTTAAAAAACAAAACATGTTGTACATTTTATTTGTACTAGCAATTGCTCAGTTTATTTGTCCACTTTTACGAGTACAAACTTACCGTATATTCTCGAAGCTCGTCACACTAGCGATGACTTTTATGTATTTTTTATAGAGTGATTAACTGCGAGGTTAAACTGGCGTCAGAGTTTTATCAAGGCCCATTCAGGCCTCTGACCTGACTTGTTTTTTTACGACTGCAATCTTCTAATAGCAACGGGGACCCACTGCTCAATCAACGTTTTAAAGCTCGATGTAAAAAATCGAAAAAAAAATGGATTTACCCATCCGAGCGTCGATTGCGGCTAACGTAGTAAGTACTTGGTACGTACGTACGTACGTAACGTAGTAAGGTCGTCTGGAAAAGATCGCTTTGAGCGATAAGACCGCCTTTGCCTACTATTGTTTTAAAATTTCCTGTTATTTGTTTTGTGTATAATTGTGTAAGCAATAAAGTGTTTATCTATCTATCTATCTATCTACTTCTTTTTGCAAAGAATGAACGAACTTAATAAATAATGAAAAATTTAACTAAGCGCTCTGCCGCGCAATTTAAGAACGCAGTAAAGAACATGTGAACTGTTTTGAGAAAATAGATCGTATCATGAGCACCTCAAATATCACAATCATAAACATAGTAAGTGGTACTTACTGCGTTCATAATTTGTGCAGCAGCGCTGCTGTATACACGAACGTGTATGCTGTACCCTTACTGTACCAGAGCGTACAGACGCCTCTGCACATCAACCTATCATATGTGTTAAATTTTTTAAATATAATGTTCAACCAATTGTACCATAATAATAAAGTTCAAAATCTATTGGAGAAGTTTGACATTTAGTGGGTAGTCTGATATACAGGCGTGTGTATAACTCCGTATTTGTATTTTAAAAGACATGCGTATTGCGATGTAGCACATTTAAAAAAAAATTGCAATGCCAGGTCATCGTTTCAGTGACCAAACTTAAATATCTTAAGATTTACAAATTGATTTTATTTAAAACCCGTTGACGCTTCAAACCGCTTGCGGACTTTTTTTTAAGTCATCGAAAATCGCAAAAAAGTTTAAAACTAATTATAAGACGACCAACACCTTAATTTCCATGTGAGCACAGAGCCTGCAAAGGGTTCGAAACGTATGGATACACCAAAGTCAAATCAATGTGTGAAATAAACGCCAGTAAATCTGTAAAAAATGCTTTATTACAATGTGTTCGCATACATTTTAATTATTATAATCTCGAGTGCTTGATTCTCGTGGAAAGAAATTTAAACCGTGAACCCTGGTTTCTGTCGTAAGATGGCAGTCTCTATCATTCATCACTATCACACTGGGCCAGCTAAGTTAGCGTTTCCGACTGTGAGATTTCCAAGGCGTTTCGCTCGGGACTGAATGATGGCGCGAGCGTCGAATTAGGCAATAATGTGGATTTTATTGAAAGTTTACTTATTATTAAAATTATAATGGCTTACAACTATTACATATTCAAAGACAATTGGTTTGGTATATTTTCTTTGTCTGAACGGTGTATAGCCTGAATAAAATGATATTTAGTCTAATAATAAGACGTATGTTTGATATCATATTCGATGCAGGAAATTGTAAAATATCGTGAAAATACCAGTCAAAATTAATGGATAAAAGGCCAATGAATAACATTTTTTTTTGGATTTAATATCCTTATACATTCGAATAAAACTCATTTAAAAACACCGTTTTTTTTTGGAAACCCTCGCCCTATGATACGTCATCCTCGTGTACATCGTGTTCATGTCGGAACATCAGATCCCAGAAGCAAGCGGCATATTTCTATGCTTATAATGAAGACCATAACTTTAAGTAAGTACCTCATATTCACAGTTTAAATAATTTTGTTTATTTTATTTCATAATAATGTACCTTCGTGTTGTTGTGTACCAAATAATCGCTTCACCATTCATTCATTCTTTTTTCAAATTTAAACTCGTATTTTTACGGTGTTACCCTTATTATAATATCAGGAAAGACTTAATGGGAAAGTCAAAGTTCCAATACGTTTGTCTTTCTATTAAGTTGGATGTCTTGGTGTGTGTTCGACTGGCAAACATTTGTTGAACGTGATCCAACTTAAAAGGATGGATTTATGTTACTCTAGTAAATTTGGGACCCAAGTGAACCGAACCGATTTACGAGTATGTGTCTTTTTAGGACCGGCAAGATGGATGTTGTTACGTCTCGATCTTTAACTTTGTAAAGTAATCAGGATCCAATTTATATAGCTGTAAGTATTCAATTGGATTATGCAATTACTTAAGGTGAAACGAAACGTTTTCTTTTTACTTTTTTTATTGCCCTTTTCTGAGCTGTAGGTGACGATGAGACCGTAGAATTAAGTGCACTTCCTCAAGGTTTGAGTGTCAGACAGACCTATAAAGTTAAACTTGAAAGTTCATTTAGCATTGAAGTATTTTTTATTTTTATATCAGTACCGAAAGTAATCATACTTTTAATTGATTAGAAAGAAGACAATATTTAAATAACTAAATGTCTTAAAGTTAGGTCAATAAATCTTAATCATAATCATCATAATCATAATCATTTATTTGCATTTAACATGGTATATAAGATGTTACAAAACTATTACAGAACAACATGTTAAGCTAATACAGGTTTAGCATGCAAATTAATAGCTAAGTTACAATCTATGATTGTATACATTAATTAATAAAATATCAAATTACAAACAAGCACAAAATGTTAAATTATATATTATTCAAAAAAATATTTATGTTATAAAAAATATTATCTTTTAAAAATATTAGTAATTTCTTATTAAATAAATTATCATTCAATTTCTTAATGTCATCAGGCAGTTTATTAAATATACGAATACACATAGATGCACAGCTATTAATAAACTTTGCAGACTTCGGCATGGCTTTATGCACGAGTCTGTGTGGATTTCTTTTTAATCTGAAGCACCTTATGTTTTTTGACGAATAAACATATTTCGTAAATGTACAGTGATGGCAGTGGCAACAAACCAAGCTCCCTGAATATGGGTTCACAAGACTCGTCAGGGGAGATTCCAGATACAGCCCTTATACATTTTTTGGGATATATTTATAGGTATGGATTTATCAGATTAGTAAAAAAAATATTATCTTTATAAGTTTACTTTGTTTTATCTATATATTTGGAATATCTATTCAAAGCTTTGAAAGTGTTCGCTGAGAACAGTGAACAGTGTGAGGTCTTTGAGACAATGTAGGTATCCATCTATAGGTATAGCGAGTGTCTACCTCAGAACACACACTGAGCTGTCTGTGCTATGACATCAAAGGCTTGAATAGCTTGCTAGCTGGCCAGCACTGAAAAAAAATTACTATAGATATAATAACTTAATAACAAAAGACTTTAAGATTTGACACTACAATATTAAAAAGTTAATTGAAATAAAACAGTGTAAACGTTTATATTTATGTGTTTATTTATGTGTACTTATGTAGTATCTAAATAAATTAATGTGTATGTAATATTCCGTAACATAAACTTTTCAGTCAATATAATAATATAATATAATAAATAAGGCATTTATTTTCTCTTCACAAATGATTGCACGTATAGATTTATGAAAGACAAAATTGTGACACAGGTAAGAATCATCAGTGAAAGACTGGTGTTTGAACAAGGCAAAAACCCGTTAGTATTAGGTTATAGTATGTAACAATATTAGGTTGTATCTATGTAACAGCCTATAATATTAAGCTTTAATAAAATATGCTGTCCCACTGCTCGGCAAGGTCTTTATCATGATAATACTCCTACAGTAAAAAAGCAATATACCTAGGTATTAACCCATCGTTGGCCGAGCGCTAGTTCGTTCACAAGAGAGTCTGCTATAAGAGGTGGGTCACTGATATTAATTAACGATACATTACAATCAAAGGAGCGTAAAGACATAGTATCTCTCTCAGTTGAACGAAATATTGAACTATCATGTGCGGAGCTCGAGCAGTATGTTATTGTTTGTGTGTATAGGCCTCCCTCTGGTAATTACCACTTATTTGAGTCCATTATGGAAGAAACCTTGCAAAAGGTATGCAATTGTAAAAAGAGGATAGTTGTATGTGGCGACTTTAATATAAATATTTTAGATGACTCACAGAACTCGGTAAGGTTTCTTAATCTTTTCAAATCGTTTAACTTGCAAAATCTTTTTGATGAACCTACAAGAGTTACAGCCACATCAGCTACCTGTTTAGATAATATTTTTTCTAATTGTAATGATATTGAGAAATCAATAATAAATTTTATAAATTCTGATCACAGTGGTCAGATAGTTAGATTTGAGCACCAATATGAATGTCTTTCAATGAATATTTTATACAGGCCAGTGACCACTAATCGATTAGACAGATTTAAGAAGAATGTTTATGATAAAGTGTTACAAATACCATGTAACAATGACAAAGCGAACATCTTATACGACAATCTATTCGAAATAATCAAAAAAGAGTTTAATAACAACTTTACTCAAAAATTAATCAAAGTAGATAAGTCTAAAACTAAATTCAGTGATTGGGCCACAGCTGGCATCTACAGGAGTAGAAATAGATTGTATCAATTATATGATATAAAGGCAAACTCTAAGGATCCAAGTGTAATTCCAAGGGGAATATGTTAAAAATTATTCAAAAATGTTCAAAAAAGTTTGTTCCATAGCAAAGGCCAACTACATTCAAGCAAAGATTGTGAATTCAAAAAATAAAATAAAAGCCACTTGGAACGTCATTAATAAAGAAACTTGTAAAGTAAGGTCTCCTGATCGTATACTTGAACTCAAAGTCGATAATGCTTACATCAATGGTGATACGGAAGTGGCAGGCGCGTTTGAAACATTTTTCTCAAAAATTCCACTCATTACATCAAATAAATTAAATTCTTGTAAACATCTTGCCCAGTCTCTTCTTGTGTCGAGTGTAAAAATATGTAATATTCCATTCAATTTTCACTATATTGATTCTGATATAATAATAAAAGCTTTTAGAGAACTTAATATAAAAAAGACTGAGGATCTTTGGGGTATCTCCACTGATATATTAAAATCTATAATATCTTCTATCGCGTCTAATTTAGCAATAATATTTAATAAATGCGTTGATGAATGTGTATTTCCAGATTTAATGAAGTACAGTAAAATTATACCGTTATTTAAAACAGGCGATAAAAGTGACCCATCTAATTTTCGGCCTATATCCATACTACCGGCTCTTAGTAAAATTTTTGAAAAAGTTATTTTTAATCAATTGCTGTCACATTTTACAGATAACCAGTTACTTCATAACAAACAATTCGGTTTCACTAAAGGTAGAAATACAACCGACGCGGGAATTGCACTCATTAAGCATATTTTCGATGCATGGGAGCAGAAACAGGATGCGATAGGTATCTTCTGTGATTTATCGAAAGCTTTCGACTGTGTCGATCACGATACTTTATTATTAAAAATGGAACATTATGGTGTCTCAGACAACTCACTTACCTTATTGAAATCATACCTCACTGGCAGAGTTCAAAAAGTTAATATTAACGGTACTGATTCTTCTGGCGCCCCGTTACTTATGGGGGTGCCCCAGGGTTCAATATTAGGACCTCTTTTATTTCTCATTTATGTAAATGATCTACCTTACTACACCGAAGATCTTTGTGAGACAGTATTATTTGCTGATGACACCTCATTGATTTTTAAAGTTGATAGACATAGAGCAATATCTGACGACGTAAGTAATACTCTCTCTCAAATATTACATTGGTTTACCACTAATAACCTGCTGCTTAATGCAAAAAAAACTAAATGTGTGAAATTCACGATGCCCAATGTGAAGCAGGTGAAATAGTTGAAATAGTTAACTCGACAGTTTTCCTGGGTATTACCTTAGATCATAAATTACAATGGGGTTCTCATATTGCTGCCCTGGCAGGAAGACTTAGCTCAGCTGCCTATGCGGTTAGAAAAATGAGGTCACTTACTGATGTAGAAACGGCAAGATTGGTTTACTTTAGTTACTTTCACAGCGTCATGTCGTATGGTATTTTATTGTGGGGCTCAGCGGCTGACATTGAAACCATTTTTGTTTTACAGAAAAGAGCCATTCGAGCTATTTATAGCCTTAAGCCTCGTGATACGCTGAGAGAGTTATTTAAGCAGATTAATATTTTAACTGTAGCTTCACAGTATATTTATGAAAATATCATTTATGTTTATAAAAACTTAGATAAATTCGAAAAAAAAAGTAATACCCATAATTTTAACACAAGAAATAAAAACAAACTTGCTGTTCCAAAACTTAGACTCAATAAAGTTGGTAATTCATTTGTTGGGAAATGTATAAAAATATACAATAAAGTGCCTTTCACTCTAACAGAATTGCCACTACACAAGTTTAAGACAGAAATAAAACAAGGTCTAATGAAAAAAGGTTACTATAAAGTTGATGATTATTTTAATGATAAGAATGTGTGGTCATCTTAGTCTGCTCGCCTGCACATGTTATTTCACATTGTAAGTAGTTACACTTTTTTATAAAAGGTTATTATTAAAGTCAAAGAATAATTAGATGATAAAACAGCCTGGTTGTAATAAAAAACACATTATACTCTATTTGTATCAATATACATAATAAAATTAATTTATATAATTTTTATACTGATATGATAGTTTTGAACAGTGTCCTACAGATAACAAACAGCGTTAAATAGATCATTAAGTTTTTATTTAAAGTATCTTGAGTGTGTCATGCTCTCTTTATAGTCTCTGCGGTGGTGGCGTGTGCGTCGGGTCGTTACGTTCCCTAAAATATGGTTGAGCGAAGCGATGGCTGATTCATATGTCATACTCGTGAACGGGTGCCGCCTGTGGAGGCTGGTCTGCTCTTGCATACTTATCTCATTGTTAGTATTAATTACTATAGTTTGACTTTGTTTTTATTAAACAATTTTTGACTTTTATTAGAGTACTGTAGTGGTACTGTATGACATTGTGGAAATTTAACTTATACCAGATGTAAATTTGATATATTAGATTTGTTTATTTGTTTTGTTTTTTTACATGTTGTAGTTGTCTTCTATATTTTTTGTGTTTATTTGTAATGGAAAGTGTCCTGCTATGATAGGGCATTTTCCAATTTTTATTTTTTTTGACGCTGTAAGGGAGCAAAGAGCTGGACACTTGCTGAGTTTCTTGCCGGTTCTTCTCAGTGCAAGATCTCCCGCCCAGAGTAGACTTACGAACCGATGGCATAGCGACATTCATAAGAGCTACTTGTAGCCTAAACTGAATAAATGATTTTTGAATTTGAATTTGAATTTGAATTTGAGTATGTAAGCGCCATACAATGAAAATTCTATCGTGTCTATTTACGCCAACGATGGGATCATTGATCTACTTCACAAACATTACTACAATTCTGGTTCGTGTGTAACGAATCATAATACAATTACAGTTGCTTGTCGGAATACAACAGGCCCTTGTTAATATTCAGCTTGACGTCACAGGACCTGCTTCTTGAATTTTGAACAATACAATACAATTCGGGCTTGGCGCTTTGCCGGCCGCTGCCGCGCCTCGCTTCCTTTGCTCGATCGCAGTCGTCTTGCGTATTGTTTTGATAGATATATAGATAGAAAGATAGATAATATAGATATGCAGATAAATATATAGAAAGTTAGATAGCTACATAGATAGATAGATAATACAGTAAGATAGATTTACATATAGATAGATAAATAGGTAGAAATATAGACAGACAGATTGATCTAAATTATATATATATATATATAAATAGATATATATATATAGATAGACATATAGATAGATATGTATCATCGCGAGCTGCTCCGTGCTTCGGACGGCACGTAAAGCCGTTGGTCCCGGTTGCATTAGCAGTCGTAACAACCATCAACCAATCACTGGGCCCGCGTGGTGGTTTATGGCCCGTTCTCCCTATCCATCCATAGGGAAGGCTCGTGCCTCAGCAGTGGGGACATAAAATGGGCTGATGATAATAGATAGATATATAGGTAGAAAGATAGATACAAATAGATATGTAGAAAGAATGATAGATATACAGATATACAGAAACTTTCTGCTATTTCTGTTTATTACTATAGATTCAAATAACTAAAATTATTTTCTGTATTAGATGCTTATATACTAGGAGCTTGAAACATCCACAATTTAATACAACGTCGCAGCCTGTAACGACACCTAAGACGCGACGCTCATTTTATACGTCAAACCGATATGGCAGACTCATAGAGAGTGCGTGTTTTATTCGCCACTCGATCACGTCAACGAAAGCACCTTCTGGGTATTGAATGCGAGTTTTATTAACAATTCAATGTTTGCTTAAGAGCGTTTACGCCGCACACTAGCGCCGCCAATGGAAAAAAAAAACATATCTAGTAATTAGAGATAGAAAATCAAATTAATCTTAACAAACTATCTGAATGAAGTAATTTTGCATTTTTACGTCACCTAATGAACACCTGACATGTTATGGTTTAGTTAAATATGGCGTTATAGTTAAAAGTGGCCGTAAAGACGTTACGGCCACTTTTAACTATAACGCCATATTATAATATATTTTTAACTAAATATGATATGACATTTGCATCACAATATATTTACGAGAACCTAATGTATGTTTATAAAAATATTGAAACTTTTTCTAAAAACTAGAAATAAAAACAAACTAGCGATACCTTATACTAGGCTCCACAAAGTAAATAATTCATTTAGATGCCTGTGTGTACGTTTTTACAATTAAGTTCCAAGTAATATCCAAAAACTTGATATTAATAAATTTAAAATCGCAATTAAAGAAAAGCTTTATAAAAAAGCTTATTATAAAGTGTCTGATTACATTGAAGACAAAACAGCATGGGTTTAAATGCTCCAATCTCTCCAACAGGTATTTCTAATCTAAAATATTGTTAAGGTTTTTTAAATTGTATAACGGCATATAATTTTGTAAATGTCGTTACATATTATATTAAAGCTGTGGAGTATCTATTATACTCTACAGGACGTGGACGTGGGTTCAGGACGTCTATTTTTTAGTTGTAGAGAAGAATGGTCTTCTCCACACCTAAAAAATAGACGTCCTGAATGGATAGTAGGTAAAAAAAAATTTGGACGATTCACAAGCACTTTTCTAAAGTTTATTTGAATAAAAATATTTGACATTGACTTTGACTTCTCGTTGAAGGCTCGTGCCCCAGCAGTGGGGACATAAAATGAGCTGATGACGAATAAACTTACTAGGCACTCTGCTTTTGTTTTATGTTTAAACGAAACATAAACGAGTTACCGTTTGTGTTTTGTTAAATCGCTGAAGCGATGTATGTACAACCCATTCCACCTGACGCATGTACCACTTGAACATTGATAGTGTTGAAGGATCGCCCAGGGACGGATCCCGACATCCCTTGTTAATATTCCGATTGACGATGACGTCACCGGACCTGCTCCCTGAATTTTGAACAGTATACACTGGGCGAGGTAGCAGGCCCGCTGTATTCTGAACGGTTATCACAAGCGTATTTACTAAGAATCTCCGCTTTTGTGCTTGAAATGGAGACACTACTGACACAGTGAACTTTATTAATGTTTCGTTGTCTGCGGGTTTAGGGTACCGTAACAGAAAACAAGAAAACATATATTAAATTAATATTTACATAAATACTGTTTTCTGTTACTTCAACTTAACTGAAAGAATTCAACAAACCTAATAATAAATAAATACTATTAACTTTAGAGGTTAAGCAACTTTCGCAAAAGCCGGTCATCGGATGGGTGACCAAAAATTTATCATCTCGAGCTCCTCTGTGCTTCGGAAGGCACGTAAAGCCGTTGGTCCCGGCTGCATTAGCAGTCGTTAACAACCACCAATCCATAATGAGCTGGTGATGGGGGATGGGGTGATGAACTTTTACCGAAAGAGCTCGATGGCGCAAAGGTTTGCGCTCGCGGGCTGCAATCTTGCATGTAAGGCAACTCTCAAATTACCAGGTCAGCATCCGCTTACCGATCCGGGTGGCCTAATTTAGATCTCTTGAGGTCTTCCGTCATCATCGTGATAACGATGGTGGTGATGTCCTCTGAGCTTTCTAAAGAAAGTAAAGCCGTTGGTAGTGGTTAAAATCAACTAACCCATATTTGGCCAGCACGGTTATTTTATTGAACCAATCTTAACCTTATGTGCTTCTATTACTTGTGCCTTGAGACAGGCAGTAGGACGTTCACGTTTGAATGAAACTTACGTATCAATACATTCGTTTTATCAAATATAAATTAATTTAAAGTTAATCATATCACAACAGCTCATATTAACGTCACTTTCTATAAGCAAAGGAACCCGAGATATTTATATTTTATATTCTATAAATATATTATAATCAGTAACTTAATATTATTTTTTGTAACTAATCCTCCCAAGTTAATTCAAATTTATCAAGCACGTATGAAACTCAATTCATTTATATACAGAACCCTCAGGCACGAGACACGGTCGGGTGTATTTCCGTCTTTTTGTTCAAATAATGCTGAAAACGCTATTGTCTTGAATTGTTTTCCGATCACAAAGGATTTGTTATACAACTAGACTTTACATTGAATATCTATTTGTAACTTTTACTAATAATGCCGTAGCGATTGAGATTGTTTGGCACAGACTGGATTCTTGCTTTAGATATTGATAGAAGTTGTGACTCTAGCTGAAGGGTTATATTGCCAAATTTTTATTACTATTTGAACAAGAAAGTTTGCTACAATTTGTATGGAATCGAAGAGGCATCATCTATTGGCGAACTTGTCTAACCAACTTGTTACTGATTCAAAGCCACAGATATTTTAGCAAACATTTAGACATTTTAGTTTAGGTTACTGGTCGAATAGTGAAAAGGACTCGCCCTAGACAATTAGCCTTTCTGGAGGGCTGCCGCTGTTGCCTGCATACTGTGCTCGTTATTATTACAATTGTTATTTATTTCAGGCAACTGAAACCGTATCGGACCGTAGACTTAAAGAGGTCAACAAACTGCGGCAGTCGCAATTGCCATCAAGAGGGTTATATGCCTGTCAGATAAATCAAATATACAGAAACGAAGTGGCTTGCTTTTATTTCAAGACACTAAGCTGTCAAACGAGCATACGAAAGTGTCTCCTGCAGTCTAGTTAGACTCTTGTGACATCAAACGTCATGTGTTTATATTTTACGCTTCATCTCACTTGATAGGTGATGATAAGCCCGAAGATGGAAGCGTACTTCTCCCGGAATCCTCAACTAATGAGGCTATCTTATCTCTAGCTGCCGGAACACAACAATGCTACAAACATTAATGTTAAGGCGACATATTTATATAAGATGGTGACAGCTAGCCAGGCGGACAAACAAGCCCCAACCAAACCAAGTACACAAATATATACCCCCTGTTGGGAATCGAACCTGGGTCTAGACCACAGAGGCGGTTAAAAAAAGGCAGCAGTTGATGTATCGGTTAATGCATCAGTACTTATGTCTCCATGCCGTGTTATTTCATTGGATCTAAAATCCTTATAAACCGGAACAGCATTGCAAAACAATGGCGACTAAAATAAGCAAAAATTTCCGTATTTTATCGTCACCAGAGTTGTAAGTAGAACCACATTATCGCTGCCAGATCTCGAGCTATCACACTAATATTATAAATGCGAAAGTTTGTGTGTATTTATGTTCGTATATTTGTTGCTTCTTCACGCTGCAGCGGATGGATGGATTTGGATGAAATTCGGCATACAGATAGTTTATAACCTGGATTAACACATAGGATACTTTATATCACGATATTCCCACGGGAATCACACTATAAATAAAAACGACAATTTCATTTTCCAATAGCAAATGATTTTTTTGGTTTGTTGTCATGGAAACCAAAGAAAATTTAATCACATGATGGAAACTGTCAAAGCGGTACGAAGTCCGCCGGGTCCACTAGTTCTCTAATAAATTCAATGATTTTAACATTAAAAACTAGCATCTTTTATTACCTTAAATAAAATTATTATCAAAATAGGTAATATTTAAACTTTAGGACTGGCTGTGCGTTAATTCTCTTACCATCCACAAACATTCCTTTGAGCTGGTTGATGAATTAAAAAAATATTGCTCATTCGCCAACACGCCAAATGTAAACTGACAGCAGCGGGTACTCGTAAAAATATTAGATGATTCGCTAGCTTTCCCTCGTAGGTAGCTAATATTTAATTTATGACGGCTCACTCCGAGGACAAATCTACATACATTGGTGAGTTGAGTCTGCATACACGTCCGACTTTTGAGCTTGGCTAAAAATAATGCAAAGGTATGAAAGGGCTGCGGTATTTACTTTTTGTAGTGAATAAGCATGCGTACAAATAACGTTTCCAGGTTATTGTCTGAGCTTTTTCTTTTTTAAAGAGTAAGTGTGTAACGTTGTCGTTGCAATTTACTCCACATTATATTTTTGCTATGCATCTTATAGCCTCCTTGGTAGTTTTAAAAACTATCTGTCAAATTTATTTGCACGGTTCTGAAAAAGAATACTTTGAATGTCATGTCATTGTCATAGAATTTTATTGTATTTTCTTGACTTCATTTTTTGCTAGTTGCAGAAACACGACTGTTGGGATCACCAACAAGGGTTCGAAACGACCTAATAAAATAATTTTCAGAATAAACTCGGGGGGTAGCTTCATCTATGAGTCTGTGGATGATCAGTCGTATCTCTACCTAGTTTGTGGATCAGTCTTTCTAAATTCTTCAGTTCAATAACATTATTTTATAGTCACATCGATTGTGCAGTTATTAATGTTTAAATTATAATAAGTGAAAACCTGTATCTTTGTACAGGTTTTTTCTGCTTAATTAATAATTTTACTTAAATAAATATTTACTGTGGATTCCTGAGCTTTTTAATGCCCAATCAGGCTACAAGAGTAAGTAAGAGTAGGCCGAATAACAGCGCTTCTGTTGTGTTTGGGCAGCTAAAGCTGAGATAGCCATATTCATCATTTTACCTTCGGCCTTATCATCACGTAACTTCAAGTGATGAAGGCCAAATACTTACCCATTAGATAAAACAAAAACATCCAGTGACTTAAAGTAAGAAATTATAAGAGATGACATCATCATCATCATCATCAGCTCATAAAGTCCCCACCGCTGAAGCACGAGCCTTCCCTATGGACGGATAGGGAGAATGGGCCATAAACCACCACGCGGGCCCAGTGTGGTGGTGGTTGTTAACGACTGCTAATGCAGCCGCAACCAACGGCTTTACGTGCCTTCCGAAGCACGGAGGAGGTCGAGATGATAAATTTTTGGTCACCCATCCGATGACCGACCTTTGCGAAAGTTGCTTGACCTCAGCAATCGCAGACCGGGCATGTTAACCACTGCGCCATCGAGCTCCTCGAGTTTAATAAATTAATAGAGATGACATTAAAGTCTGCAAATACAATTTCGCCAGTTATCACGGCAATGGATTGTTGTTGTTAAGATTTTTTCGAGCGGTTTATTTATGAGCAAAGTTAAGGGGCAGTTCGGTTCGTCCCGACATAAATTAAGTACTACGACACGAACTAATTGGCATCATTATGGGGATGGTCGCGCCGGCGGCGGCGGCGCTTCTGTTTAAAAACTCAAGATCTGCCCGACATTGTTTGACTTCGCTTTATTTGTCGTGGCAAGACGTAATAATTGTGGTCCGCGCGTTTTTGAAACTTCAAATCGCTTTCTTTCGGCACAACGAAATGATATGGAAATAATTTTTTGACACATTTTTAACTAGTTATTTTATTGAACGAGGCTTTTTTGTATTGTCTTAATATATTTTTATTTTTTATATTTATATGTCCCTTGATGAAAATATTTTGAATGATTTCATTTTTGACCAGACTACTTCTGTTTGGTTAGTCGTGTAAAAAACAATAAGTACATTTATTATTTATCAAAATTAAGACAGTTATGATTATTAAAAATATTGTGAACAATAATTAAAATAAAAGTTCTAGTAGATCATTACAACTAATTTTATTAAAATTGTTTAATGATGATTTAAACATTAATAATATCTGTCTTTTGTGATATTCAGTCGGCATAAGGCCCGTATTGTATTGTATTGGCTCAGCGATATAAAAAGTTCAAAGGAGGAAGGAGGAATTTATAATGATGAATCAGCAACAGATGCTTTGAATACATAATTATATTGTTATAAAAAAAATATTAATTCGAATCACTTTTTGAATTGGGACAAAGATGGCCTTTTAGGTACTACCCTTATTTGAGTTAAATACCTACTGAAGAACGAAATTGTTTGCTTACTTTAGAATGTATGATACATGGAGAGAAAAAACTGTACCTGACTTTCTTGCCAGTTCTTTGAAGGCTCTTCCAAAAAGTGCTAATTGCTGCACTGAAGCTAAATTAAATATTTATAAAATTTATAAAATACAGTGAGAAAATTAAACGCCTACCCGACCCAGCCAGGAATCGAACCTGGGTCTTCCGCAATCCGGGCGTCTGCACTGACCGCTATGCTACCGGGAAGGCTGACGTAAGCGCTGAATTATGTCAGCGCTTTTTTATTTTTTTGAGTTTTTTGGGTCGGTTAGGCGTTTAATTTTTTTACTGTATTTTAGAAATTGTATAAATATTCAGTTTCAATTAAATTTTTGCACCTAGTTAATATTGCTATTTATTTGGAAATTTTAATGTTTTTTGTCTTCAATATTTACCTGTGTAGACTTATTTTAGGGGAGATATTTATAGGAGCTCACTTAATGTAGCCTGAACTGAACATAATGTTAAAGTGTCTTATTTCAATCTCAAAATTGGGTGACTATATTGTTGTACTCGTTTAACAATAATTCCGTTTTTTTATACTATTTCAAGACAGGACAGGACAAGCATCGTTTCGTCTTTATCTCAGCATGATAAGGTCGAAGGTGGAACCGCACTACAACAGGAATTCACTAAGGAACTGGCTATCTTACCACAAGCGGTCGGACCACAACAATGTTACTAAGGGTCATACTAACTTTACTAACGATCATACTATACTCGTTCTAACAGTTAGTCAGCCTGCGAACACGACCGGTGCAACTTGGACGAAACATCAGGTATCAAAGGTATGTCTATGATAATAGTTTGGTTTATAGCCATAACTAACATTGACATTATGGCGAAATAAATAAATAAATAAATAATAAGTAAATTTTCTTACACTCACACCAATTATCTAGCGCAAGAGAAGCTTCGTTATGAAACTCGTTACAATGGTTACTAGACAACGGATAAACATACTTAAAATACTTAAATACCTACATACTTATTATACATAGAAAACACCCAGACCCGAGACAATTTAGAAAAACAATAATTTCTAAATTGACCCGACCGGGGATCGAACCCGGGACCCCAGAGATACTCGACCAAGGAGGTCGTCAAATATTTGGATAAAATGGTAGTAGCTAGCCAGACGGACTTAAAACACGGATGCGGTTAATTAACGGTTAGTAGTTTTCCGTTCTCCCGTTAATTATCTTTGTACGAACGCAAAGTTGCTTTTCGCTTGCATCGCTAAAACAAATGAAGTAACACCGCTCATGCTCTGTGCAGGCAGGGGCCTTATTGTCAACCTCTAACGCCTACGGTAATACCACAGTATTACCATTTCATACAGTAGGGCATCGCCTTTGACGTGGGGCGATGCCGCCGCTCGCGTAGGTATCTACGCAATCGTTCGCCGATATGCAATGGTTGTCACAAAATTCGAAATCAAATAATCGTTAATAACATAATAATTTATTATCAAGAATAAACTATATACATATTTTCAAATGTTGCACTGCTAAATTAACGTGAAGGTTTATTTTTAGATTTCAATTTTATATTATCAAAACAATATAAATTGAATTCGCATTCGGATTGCTTAAAAAATGAAAAAAAAGAAACAAGCCAAAATTAGCTAAATCTTAAAAAATTTTAAACCCTAAAAAATAGGTAAATATAAAACCTCCTCCTTTTCTGTTGGTTTAAATAAATCATAACTGTTGGATATTAGACAAATACCTACTCCTTCTGTGTCCGACTTCCCAACTACTCCAATAAGTTGTAAACATAATGATTACACTTTGCGCAAGAGCTTGCGCCGTAAAGAATACATATTAGAGTGAGTTAGAGTTACGAAGTAACTATTTAGTAAGGAGAGCCCGTTGTGCAACTGTGATACAGATGCTATCGACACCATCTTACATCTAATAACAGAATGCCCAATAAACACCAAGGCGAAACAAAAACCAGAGCAAAAGATAGATAGTCTCGTTAACGAAAATTCGATTCAATTTATAATTGAGAATAAAAAACACAGAAATACCCTAATAAAATATATGGAGGCTGTTGTAGATATACGAAATAAAAACAAGTGAAAATTGTAGTGTTTGTGATAAATTAGAATTTGATATTTGTAATTGTATTAGTTAATAGTTATGGTTGTAAAAACGTTCATTATTAATCAATGAGAAGTTGGCAAAATAAATAAAAGAAAAAGAAAAAAGAAACTATTTAGTCATCTAAATCTATGAAATTTTAAATTCTTGTTGTGTTTCGACGTCGACTTACAACCGTATACAGAACAACGTGTATGCACCATTATATTCAATATGAATCACTGAACGTAAATTCAAGAAACGTTTAAAATACGCAGTACGCGCACGTGGCTGCACTTCACGCAAGCTACCACAAACTGCGCTTGTTTGTGGTACACTCGCCGCAGCGCCCGCTTCCCCTCGGGTTCCCCTCCTTTGCTCTGCGAAAGTACCTTCGATGCGCAACTGTATGCTTGCTAAACTGTGGTAATACCTTTCAATCTTTAAAGCTATTCTAAAACTTCAAACTAATTCCCGAGTATCAGTGATAGCGATATTTATCTATTAAATGTAAACAGTGTCATGGCACCACAAAACAATAGGTAATTTTTGTTTTTCTTAATATTATTTTTAATTTAAATATGGCATCCGCGGAAGGCCAGCGTCGTGGTTAACACCAGGACATAATGCTGAGCGGAAACCAATTTGGTATATGTAAAAGTGATGTTCCTGTGCTTTGAATGTGTATGTGTAATTAATCCAAATAAAGATTTTTTCTATTCTATTCTATTCGATAGCGAACGCGTTTTTAAATGATTTTAAATTAACGACATCGTCAATTTGACATTTAATTCGAATCGTTCTGTGTAAAATGCCAAGCGTAAAAGACAAGCGTAAATACCTTTGAAAGATATCGTGATAGATGTTGAAATTAGAGAATAAGCCCCCTAGGTTTCATGATGTAGCGGCCATAGACTAGCTAGTTGATATTTCTGTGTGTCTTTCCCGCGTGTTTATTTGTGAGCAATGCTGAGCTGGACTAATGGCGGCCGGCTGATATAAATGCCGGGGCTCAGTGCTGCCCCCAACAGATATGTGGCTCGCTCCTAGAACTAATTGCCGCGAATCAGAATTTGTCGCGCCGGAAAATCTTTGCCATGAATTCGTTTGCGGTGATTTATTTGTCTAAAGGTACGGGTATATGGCGTTTGGTCTACATGGGTACAGTCAGCAACATAAGTAGCTGAACATTTTTTAGAAGTTTGTTAAAGCAACTAAGGATTCTGACAGGCGTTATGTCAACTGCTAACAACAACAAAACTATTAGGACATTAGGTGCTGGTGTGTTCAGTGACTTTCGTTGCTTTAATGTTGCATATTATTTGGGGGAGGCCTTTGTCCAGCAGTGGACGTCTTTTAGCTGAGATGATGATGATGATGATTATTTTGAAGTTTCATTTGAAAATGTATTCCTTGTTTCCAGGGTGGTGGGTGATGGCCGGATCTCAAATGAGCCATTTTACGTACCCAATTATGTTTTATAAAATATAATATTTGTCACCAGGTGAATATGGTGGTAGGTACCTTGCGAATCATCACCAGCTAATTTTTTCATTTCATGTCCCACCGCTGGGGCACGAGCCTTCCCTATGGATGGAATAGGGAGAACGGCCCATAAACCACCACGCGGGCCCACAGTGCGGTTGTTAACGACTGCTAATGCAGCCAGGTCTAACGGCTTTACGTGCCTTCCTAAGTAGGAAGGAGCTCAAGATGATATATTTTGGGTCACCCATCCGATGACCGGCCTTTGCGAAAGTTGCTTAACCTTAGCACTCGCAGACCGGGCGCGTTAGCCACTGCGCCATCGAGCTCCTCACGCCTAACGCTTATAATTTGGAAGCGTAAATTAGTGTGCAATAGCACGTGAAGCGTTTGCCGGTATTATTAGGTTATTTTTTTATTTATTTTTTAAGCTGTATTCACCATGTTGGGTAAAATGAACCACCTAAAGTTGGATAAAATGAACTGGTTCAATTTACCGCACCTATTTTTATTTGTTACAGATGACTGATAAAAAGTATTATAAATGGACGCAAGATGATTCGAAAAATGCAATACATGATTACAGGAATGAGGGGATTGGTCTCCATAAATGTGCAAGATTGCATAAAACTTCTAAAGCCACTTTGAAGTGACATTTAAATAAAGGTGATATAAATGTGTGCTTAGGAATTAAAAAAGGAAGACCGACTACGTTTAGCGATGAGTTTAAAGATATTTGAGTGATCATATTTTGAAGTTAGAACAGCACATGTTTGGCAATAACCCAGTTGCTCCGACAGGGTGTTATAACACCCCTAAAAGTATTATATAGATATACCCTAATGTAATACTTTTAGAGTTTTATTTACAACAACACACAAACACTTGGTCGGACTAAATGGGATAATTAGAATCACGAAACTTGCACTCGAAACTCTGACATTTGTGATGATTGTCTAATGTGAAGGGCTAAAATTGTAGTGTAACTCAACTATATATGTCATTTTTAACATAGTTTGTAGGTGTTTCACGTATAATGATATTTTTTTTAAGTTCTAAATATATCGAAGTCCAATTTAGCAACACCGTGGTCAAAATTACAAAACGAGTTGGCTAAATTGGAACAAAACTCGGATCTCATATTTTGTTGTTTTTTTTATATAAATATAAGAATCATGTTGATTAATGCTTAACAAACGCGAAGTCCAATAATTTTTGTATCATTTTATGCCAAAAACGTTTGTTTAAATCAAAAACATACATATTTAAAATGTGTTTTATTAAAAAATATTAAATAAATTGTTTGGTCCAAATTACAGACTTTCCCCTGTAACGCAAAGTGTTCCTGATACTTAACAGGACAAACACCACAACATAATTATTTTACAATTAAGCTTGTTAATGAAGAAAAACGTTTTTATTTAATTCACAAACAGTTTGCTAGCTGCCTGCGCGTGTTATTTTCACGTAAAGCATTTTCCTTGTCTCTCTCGACCCCTTCATTGCTAGCTCTACAGTGATTAGGTAAATTGTATGAAGTGACAGCGGTGTGCCTCGACCATGGGCTTTCCCAAGAAATGCCACAATTGCCCGAAGTCCCACTCTCGCGTACGTACAGGCTCCTAGTTGCACTAGGTTACTGGTCCACCGAAGAGGCATTTGCATAAAGTAATTATACAGACAGCGTCAAGTTCATTGAAGCAACAGAAATGGCCAAAATACAAGACGAATTGTAAGTTTTTTTCTCGAATAAATAATGTTAGTAGTAATGTACTTAGTAAAAACTAATTTTTATTACATTTTTAAACTTTATAAAATAAAAATGTGCACTAACATAGGTTTTTTAAGTTAAAGAATGTTAATAACACGATGGACCCAGGTCTGAAATAAATTTATTTTATTTTATTTTTATTTTTTTTTATAACGATAACAATTAGGTTATAATTTTAAAAAGACAATGTGTTGAAAAAATGTACGAGTGGGATTCGAACCCGCACCCCATGACATACCGGGTCACGATAGCGTAGTTGGCAGTGCATCTGACCCGGCATGTTAGGGGGTGCTGGCTTGAATCCCGCTTGTTGAATTTTTTCAACACTACCTTTTTTCAAATTATAATTTGTTCGCATCAAAGTTTGCGTAAAATTATAATATAACCATAATCATAGAGAATTAGTTAGTTCTAATATGTACGAGTATCAAAAAATGTATTATTTCGTGCTTACTTACTTCTAAACACAATGTTTGATTAACTATATTAGACATTTTAAATTTGAGTGAAGTTACACTGTCGTTTGTACAATTTAACATGTTTTTATAATGTACGTACCAGAATACAATAGTTTTAAGCACAACATCATTTTATAAATAAAATAACAAAAAAAATCTCTTATTTTACTTCAAATAAACACTATGTTAACACAGCAAATAGTTATCAAAAGGTATATTCCACGGTACAATAATAAAATGTTTCCTTAATCATCATCAGCTCATTTTGATGTCCTCACTGCTGGGGCACAAGCCCTCCCTATGGATGGATAGGGAGATCGGGCTATAAACCACCACGCGGGCCCAGTGCGGATTGGTGGTTGTTAACGACTGCTAATGCAGCCGCTTTACGTGCTGTGTGACCAACGGCTTTACGTGCCTTCCGAAGCACGGAGGAGCTCTAGATTATGAAATTTAGTTTCGAAATTTTCGATTGCCCGGGATTGTGATCACCAACCCGCATTTGGCAAGCGTGTTGATGAAGCCAATACTCATCAATTGTAGTGATGACTTATTTCAATGATGGAGAAGGTCTTTGCCCAGCAGTGGGACAGTTATAGGCGTTATTCACTTACTTACTATTTACTTACCCAGAAGGTAATTTGTAAAGTCACGGCTACTGAGTGAATTTCAGATTATTTTATATAAGTCTATTTTTTTTTCTTTTATATACTTTTTAGAACTCTCGTTCCACACCACAGCTAGGGTTGGCTGGTAGAGATGTCTTCTAGAGATAAGATCACCTTTGTATATGTCTTGTATAACGTCTGTTTTAATGTGTATTTTATATATGCAATAAAGGATTAAATTAAATCCTACTAATACATATTATAAACGCGAAAGTTTGTAAGTATGGATGTTTGTTACTCTTTCACGTAAAAACTACTACATGGATTTGAATGAAATTCAGCATACAGATAGTTTATAACCGGGAATAACACATAGAATACTTTTCATCCAGATAACCCCTCGGAACGGTAACCACGCGGGTGAAACAGCGAGCGGCCACTAGTTAATAATAATTTGTAAATTAAAGTCACTCCCCGGTTGAACAAACGAAGCAGGCAAAACTAAAACTAAAAAGTGTTGTCGTTTAATTAAAAAGCCTTATTGCCGTAAATCAAGTTTTAATTACGTTTTTATTGGTGCTTAAATATTGGAATTGTCATTGTAGGCTTAACTCTACTTGTAATAAATTCAATACTAAACTTATGTTGTCGTCTCTCGTCTCTACAGTTATCTCTGAACACAACTTAACATAAAATCTTCAGTTTACACCGATAAGTAGCTTAGTGTGTGATACAAGACAACAGAGCACGCACATTCTATAGGGTAAGGCCACCAAAGTACGCACTACCACAGAGTACGCAGTGCTACTAATTAATATAGTAGTAACAGAGTCAGTTGCATGAGACGGAAAGAATTATGTTATAATAAGTACTACGTTATTAATTCCATGAATGTATGTCGGACAATAATATAGGTACGCACTTATGTTATTGCGTCATTATCATCAGCCCTTTTTATGTCCCCACTGCTGGGGCACGAGCCTTCTCTATGGTTGGATAGAGCGAACGGGCCATAAACCACCACGCGGGCCCAGTGCGGATTGGTGGTTTTTACGACTGCTAATGCAGCCGGGACCAACGGCTTTATGTGCCTTCCGAAGCACGTTATGTTGTTTTTGCGTACTTTTTTGTTATTCCTTACGGGTTAGCACTTTGGTCTTCATCTTACCTGATGTTAAGTAATAAGGCTGAAGGCTGAAGGATGCGCACTTCACCCGGAATCATGAATTACTGAGGATCTCGCCATCATAACTCTCATTGTCAGAACACAACAATGCTACAACAATACAAAAATTTATATTATCGAGATATATTTAGATAATATAGTGGTAGCTAGCCAGGCGATATTAAAACCAGTCCTCATCATCGTCATCATCATCATCATCTCAGCCAAAAGACGTCCACTGCTGGACAAAGGCCTCCCCCAAGGATCTCCACAACGACCGGTTTTGTGCTGCTTGCATCCAGCGGCTTCCCGCGACCTTCGTCAGATCGTCGGTTCACCTTGTTGGAGGCCTGCCCACACTGCGCTTTTCGGTACGCAGTCGCCACTCAAGAACTATTCCGCCCCAGCGGCCATCAGTCCTGCAAGCAATGTGCCCTGCCCACTGCCACTTAAACTTAGCAACTCTTCGGGTTATGTCGGTCAGGTACCTTTGTTCTTCTGCGGATCTCCTCATTTCTGATTCGATCACGCAGAGAAACCCCGAGCATGGTCCACTCCATTGCTCTTTGAGTGATCTTGAGCCTGTCCATTCCTACCACCAACCAAACTGAATTCAAACATGAACGACCAGATAGGATTCGATCACGAGCCCTCTAGGTCTGAGACCGGCGGTGCGCCGCCGCCGCGGCGCCGGCTGTCTTAACCACTTTACCACAGAGACAGACTCTTTGGTACCTTTACCCTACAGTAATTAGAACATACTACACACCAAACAGTTGGCGTGCCAGCGTCGGTAGTACAAACCCACTTTGAACGGCTGACATTATATTGTAGTCTTATTCTGTTTCGACTAACAATACAGAGAGCGCTCGACGTAATTTGTATGTTGTTCACAGAGCACCTATTGTACTTCAATAATGCGGTGTTGGTGAATACGAATGGAATGCTTTTGTGTGTAAATCTAAAATTTGTGTTACGTTCATTGAATGATACCTTGTAAAGGCAAATCTCATTTTTAGAGTTGCACTTTCGCAAAGCTGAAAGAATTATTTTTTTATTAAATCACGTTTTTAGATTCGTCATAATAAATAAATATTAGACAACATCACACACATTGTTCTGATCCCAAGGTAAGTCGCTAAAGCACTCGTATTTTAGAAAACAACAGTAACTACGACGGTACCACAACCACCTAGACCCGACACAATATCGAAAAGTTCGTTTTCGACATTGACCCGACCGGGAATCGAACCCGGGACCTCAGAGTTAGCGCCGCCTAAAGTCCGGCGTGCAATCCAGTCGGCTACGGAGATCGTCACTAAGTTTATTTTCTCAATACCATGTTACCAACTAACGTAACAGAATGTATTTATGATTATTTACATATACTTTTACGCAAATATTGGTACGAACAAATTACAATTTGGAAAAAGACAAAGTGTTGAATAAATTCCACGAGCGGGATTCGAACCCGCACCCCATGACATGCTTGTCAGGTGTATTGCCAACTATGCTATCGTGGCTCAATCCAACTTGCCGAAATTATCAACATTATAGGGCAACCCTATAACAATAGGGCTCCTTTGGCTTATAAAGTAAAAATAGATAGTGTTGATTAATTTCGGCGAGTTGGATAAAGCCACGATAGCATAGTTGGCAGTGACCGACATGTTATGGGGTGCGGGTTCGTGTCCCGCTAGCGGAATTTTTTCAACACTCGTCTTTTTTCAGAATGTATTTGACATTCTTCGCGATACAATTTTACTTTATTGGCTAAATCACTTCATCATCATCAACAATAACATCAACATCATCACCTTAATCGCTTCGCTTCCCTTAAATAGTTTACTCTTTTAAGAAAACACTATTACTCATGCATAGTGTAGTTTTCTGTAAGCGAAAAAAAATATAAAATCATTCCAGTAATTACAAACAAACATAATTCAGTTCATGTTAATGTTCAGACAATTTTCATTATTATCTAAATTAAATAATGTATGTATGATATATTTATGTCTATTTACTATTATTATGCACTAAGAGTGGCGAGGGTAGGCAGGAGTTGATCTCGCACCCTACGGGTAGTCGTAGCTATAGGCGGCTCGCTAAGGCCGTGCAGGTCAACTTCTACTCTCCCTCGCTGCCCACGTTGAAACATCCAGATGGCTCGTTAGCTTACCAGCCGCTTGAGTAAGCGAACTTGTTGGCTGACCTTTTCGCGGCTAATTCGCGCGTCATCGATTGTGGCGCAGCTCCACTTATTATAGCACATTGTGGGGCCACCATGGAATATCAGGATATTCGTATCAAGTAGTGTGATGTACGTGCCGTGCTGCGGTCGCTCAACGTGCGGAAGGCTAGCGGGCCGGATGGTGTTCCAGCGATTGTGCTGCTCAGATGCGTGGCTGAGTTGTCTCCTGTGTTGGCACGATTGTTTAGGGAGTCGTACGATGCCGGTATTGTGCCGGTGTCTTGGAAGGAAGCGAACATACAACCCATCCCCAAAAAAGGGGATCGCTCGGATCCAGCCAACTATCGACCCATCGCTGTAACTACTGTGCTGTGCAAGGTGTTTGAACGGATTATTAATTCTCAGCTCATTCAGTACCTAGAGGATCACTCGTTGATCCTCCATGATCGCCAGTATGGGTTCAGACCCAAGCAATCAACGGGTGATCTCCTAGCGTACGTTATCTCACGCATGGGGTGAAGCGATGGACAAGCATGGCGAATCTCTGGCAGTTAGCCTTGATATCGCCAAAGCTTTCGATAGAGTGTGGCATCGTTCCCTTCTTTCCAAGTTGCCGGCCTATGGTGTGCCACCCTGTTTGTGGGTTGCAGACTTTCTAGAAGAGCGGAGGATTCGTGTTCTTTGTGAGGTTAGTTCCTCCGCGTTCTACAAAGTCAATGCCGGAGTGCCGCAGGGTTCTGTGCTCTCACCTACTTTATTTCTTCTACATATCAATGACATGAGTTGTCCTTAGCCAATATTCATTGTTGTGCGGATGAGAGTACGGTGCATGAGCGATACTTGGGACATCCTGCGGCAAAGCAAGCCGATATCGTGGTGAAAAGGCAAGAACTGGTCGCCAAACTGAACTGGCTCTCGATCGTGTCTCTAAGTGGGGATCTGAAAACCTGGTCGAGTTTAATGCCAGCAAAACCCAGGTTTGTACATACTGTCCAAGGTAACTCCCTTACTTACTCCTCCCGTTCTTCAGAACTCTCCGTTACCCATTTCGATGGACCTCAGCATTCTTAGCATGGACATCGGCCAGGAACTGAATCCAAAATGCTACATCGAGAGTGTTATTTTAACTACCTCCTGTAAATTGGGTATTCTCAATAAGGTGAGGCGGTTTTTACTCCCGAGCAGCGCTGTTTGCTGTACAAAACTCAGGTACGATTGAGTATGTAAAAATAAATAAAATTCAAATAGCTAAATTGTTAGCTTATAATATACAGGATACAGTTATAAATGGTATAACTAAGTCTTTACGTCATAAAAACGTAACGACTTACGAAACGATGGCATAAAATGACGTTCATAAGAGCTATTTGTAGCCTAAACTGAATAAATGATTTTGAATTTTGAATTTTTTTTTAATTTTACGGAGTATTGTTCTCATCTATGGGACGGCTTCGCTAAATACCTTCTCGATGCACTTGATATACTGCAAAGGCGAGCGGTACGCATTATTGGAAATGCCGAGGTTACAGCCTCTCTTGAGGACCTCCAGCTGCGTAGAGACATTGCTTCTCTCAGTGTCATCTACCGGAACTACTAAGGAGAGTGTTCTGAAGAAGTATTTGATCTAATCCCGCCCTCTTCTTTCCTCTCCCAGACTGCACGTGCTGGTCTTAGGAACCACCATCATACAGTACAGACAATCAATACTCGTACCAAAAAATTTGGCAAGTCGTTCCTCTGTAAGACCATTCGGCTTTGAAATTCTTTTCCGGCGCATGTTTTTCCCAGTTCCTATAGTCCCGGGTCTTTTAAGCGTTGCGAGAAACGGCATTTATGCAGGCCGTCATGAATTGGTGCGCTTGTTACCGTGCTTATTCCACGGTGAGGAGCGCTCTCATTATCTTGGACTGTATCGGCTGCTTACCATCAAGTAGGATGTGGTCACTATGACGTGTCAATATAAAAAAAAAAAAATATTGTGAATGAGTTTTTTACGTAAGTTTATTCTTGACTAGCTGACCCGACAGACTTCGTACCGCTTTGACGGTTTCTATGACAACAAAACAAACAAATCGTTAAATAGCTAGGAAAATTTTGTATTGGAAAATTAAATTGTCGTTTTTAGTATTTTTCGTTATTTATTATTTGTTTCTCACCTCTCAAGCCTTCCCTGAGCATCCACTAATATTTCAAAATCAAATTAGCCAAATCGGTCCAGCCATTTTCGAGTTGTAGCGAGACAAACGAACAGCAATTGATTTTTATATATAGATTATGTTAGTATGATTTATTTATTTATTTATGTCAGTATTAATTAAAATTTTAGTATGCTTGTTTACACTTTTGTTGCTTCCACCTACACGTAAAGCTCCCATTCCATCTTAGGTTGGCTGGAAGAGATCTCTTTTAGAGATAAGTCCACCTTTGCTCACCATTGTTTGTAATTATTTCTGTTTGTGTGTTTTTGTGTATAAAGATAGTGTATGTTAATACTTACATTCATGATGAAACCACAAATCTTGTATGCTATAATCAAACATAAAGCCGCAACAAAGATAGCTCATGGATCAATTAGGTGATCCAAAAGCCTCAAGGATTAGATAAAAGCTATGGTATTTTCCTTTAGACCCGCGGTTAAAAGAATTCAATTACATAATGCTAAGAAGATTAAAAAGGCTAACGCAACTCCTTTGAGATAACGCGGGGAGCTATTTAATTATTGGATACGCTCTTTCTTCAGCATTGCTCCACTAATCTCGTTTGAGGTAGTCTGGTCCTGTTTCGAGATTATATACTTATACAGAGATATGTTTATCGAGATACCTGTATATGAAACAAGATACTATTAAAATGATTAATTACTTTAAGTTTTCTATTTTTGTATTGGTATAAAGCGCAAACAAATTTGATGTTATATGACCCACATCAAAATCAAAAATATGTTTTTGTTTACATATTGTTTCTCCTGCATGTGCAAACTTTTTGCGGGCCAGAGGGCGGTACGTGCGTACTGCATCCAAGCTGTATAAACGAGTGAGTTAGCGGAATTAACACTACATATTAATTATATTAAATTTTTTTGTCTATCTTATCGCCTGATTCCATTAAATACATATTTCTCTAAGTATTTGGCTTTATCTTACCTGCTATGTGATGATAAGGCCAAAACCATATTACAAGGCTCAGAAAATCTTATCTCTAACTAACTGAACACAACAATGCTATTAGCATTTATGTTATGGTGACTGATTAAGATAAAATGGTCGTAACTAGCCAAGCGAACTTAAAACAAGCAATATCACCAACCAAACCAAGTACAAACGTAATAAGATTCATCATTAGCTCATTTTATGTCCCCACTGCTGGGGCACGAGCCTTCCCTATAGATGGTAGGGAGAACGGGCCATAAACCACCACGCAGGCCCAGTGCGGGTTGGTGGGACCAACGGCTTAACGTGCCTTCCGAAGCACGGTGGTGCTCGAGATGATACATTTTTGGTCACCCATCCGATGACCGGCCTTTGCGAAAGTTGCTTAACCTCAGCCGGGCGCGTTAAACACTGCGCCATCGAGCTCCTCCGAGTAATAAGATTAAGTATTTAGTATTGTCAAATGTTATTAGAATAAAATAATATTAGAATGATAATAATTAAAATATATTATTATAATTATTAACCCCCGCTGGAAATTGAGCCCGAAACCACCAAGTCTAATACCTTTAGTCTAAACTACTAGACCACAAAGGCGGTAAAATCACCAACGAAATACATAATTATCAAAAGATGTTATAAACAGAAACCTGCATCTCGTTTTATAATAAACAAAAGACAGTGTTATCGCATTCTTATCAAATCTTTTGTCTTAACTGGAGTAGAGCAGAAAGCATATTCCCACTTAATAACTGACCGTTTCAAAGGGTGTGCTTGACTTGACGACGTGGACAAAGCTTTGCGGGCAAACCAGGCTACTTTACTGTTTCGGACGTAGATTGTTGTATAAAAGGAATGGACGGATAGGGCTAATAATAGTAAGAATAGTTCTATTATACACGTACAATGTCCGGGCGTGAGCAGTGCGTCTATTTTCTTAATGTCTATAGGCAATCATAGCATCTCCAAATGCGATTGCTAAGGTTAAGCAACTTACGCAGAGGCCGGTCATCGGATGGGTGACCCAAAATGTATCATCTCGAGCACCACCGTGCTTAAAAGCACGTAAAGCCGTTGGTCCCGGCTGCATTAGCAGTCGTTAACAACCACCAATCCGCAAAGAGCCCACATGGTGGTTTATGGCCTGTTCTCCCTATTAATCCTTAAGGTACGAGCCCAGCAGTGGGCACATAAAATGAGCTGGTGATGATGATGATGTTTCATTTCCATGTCCATTAATTATTAGATCTATTATGTATACTAATATTATAAAGAGGAAAGCTTTGTATGTATGTATGTTTGCAACGGATAAACTCAAAACTACTTGACCGATTTAAAAAAATATTTCACCATTAGAATGCTACATTAGCGCTGAGTAACATAGGCTATATTTAAAAAAAAGTACACCCGTGCGAAGCCGGGGCAGGCCGCTAGTGTTTAATAATTTGATTTCAAAACAACGCAGTTTATTGTTGTTTTGTTTTGATTTTTCTTGTGAACTATTGTATATAGAGCTGTAAAACTTTAAATTGTAAATCAATTACGTATGAGATAATAGTTTTTCCCTTCATTCTAAAATTAATTAAGTAATAATAAGTAAAAGGGAGGCCTTTGTCAAGCAGTGGACGTCTTTTGGCTGAGATGATGATGATGATGATGATGAAGTAAAAGGAGTAGTAGCAACTCTATTTACTCTTTAACTAGAAATCCGACGACAGCCGAAACACGAAGCTTGCCGAAAGACATTAAGAAAATGTCGCGAAAATTACTGTACATGATATATTCTAGATGTTCTAAGTTCTGTGGTGCGATGTTTTAAACTCACCGGTAAACTAAAAATTAAAAAAGTAACCTTCTTATTATCTTGTAAAATTTTATGATAAACTTAAAAGGCTTTTCTTTTGAGTAAAATGTTTGCACACTTTACAATTTGTTTATAAACTACCGACAAAGCACTTGTGAATGTGTTTAATATTAGGGTAAGGTTTGCACAGTGAAACAAAAAAGTGTTTTTGTACTATTTTATAAACCAAAATATATTTTATTTTAATAAAACCTTTTTATATCTACAATTCAGTACATATTTTAGTGTGGTAAAGAATGGGCGCAAGAAATTACACAACTTTTATAGAAGTATACATACACATATAATATATGTTTATCAATGATAACGAAAATCAAATGATACAACCAATGTCAGCGATAATTAATTATCTTTATTGGCTGCTCATAATCACAATTATGGTTCAACAGTAATTGAAAGCCAGCATTCCAGTACCTGCACCATTAACTGGTGATTTTGATACATTTGAATTTACAAAATATTCCAATTCCACATTATGAAATATATTCCATTTCAATATATATTTGGTCCGGTGCGGCCCGATTGCGACCCGTAAAACAATATTTAATCCTCTTTGCTGTGTTCGATAATGTGCTTTATTTCTGCTGCAGTAAGGTTCTTCCTTTCGAAGGGGAAATGGGGATGGGTGTACCATTTGGCTGGAGTCCTCAGTCTATAATTAGTGTTGAAGCGTGACAGCTCGGCAACCTCGACGGACGAGAGGGAAAAGTTGAAAATATCAATGTTCTCTTTTATTCGACCGTTATTTGTGGAGCGCGGAATCGCCACAATTTGTCGGTCCAGCTGGAAACAAACATGTTATTATGTTACTCCTTTGTTGGTGGATGTAGCTCATATATAAGTAACATCATAGATAACTCTGTGAGTCTTACATTTTAGTCAGGCAAAAAGGATTCATGTCAGATTCCTAGCGACAATGTAATATAAACTTGATTCAATACATAAAACACAACTTTAGGTAGTTGTATGAAACCTACATTGATCCTACATTCCTACGACCTACATTGATTTGTAAAATAATAAATACTAAGTTTATGTTTGCCTTTACAGAACTGTTCTTATTTCCAATACTACCCAATATATTTAATATGTATCCCAAAACAAAAGAATATTTCTACTATTTGTTTTTCGTATCATTTCTACCTCGTGTTGTCTTTAAACACGACAACGTCTCATCAGCACGATGTAAGTACATCTTAAGTACATCAGTATCAGTACGTATCAGTAACTCAGTACGTGTACAGTTTCTGTCAGTAAAAATAAACTGTAAAATTACTTCATTAGCTAATAGTAAACATAATCTTCCACTAATGCTCGACTCTCCATGATGGATTCTCGAAATCCTGTAGGCTCTTAATCCCTTAATCCCATCGGGGCTTAGTCTTGTTTGCTTCGGGTTACATAAACTCACCAGTGTCATGTGAGCAACTTGCTTTATTAAAATTGAAAGCTGTCACATTGGATGATCAAGGAGAAGAGTTAATTGTGAAATAATATGCAAAGGGAAACGATATTAAAACAACATTTGTGAATCTCATTACAAAGAGATAAGGTATCTGAATAACTTTGTAATGTAATATGTGGCTGTACCGGCTTTACAAGTAATTTCAACTGAGTTATTTTAACCGGAATTAACGCAAACTATACTTACATCGCGACAACAGTCAGCCCGTGACCACGGCCGGTGTAACTTGGTCTAAACGTCGGGTATAAAGAAGGTATGATACCTTTTATTAATTAGTTTGCGATAATAACTATGGCACGCGAAAGTTTAAAAGTATATGTAGCAAACTACTTTATAATTGGCATTCTTTGTAACAGACGTTTCTACTGAGTTGCACCGGCTATGGTTACGGACTGCGGACTGACAACAGCTGTCAGCCCGTAAACACTATACAAGTAGTTTAAGTTAATCTCCGATAATAAAACTTTATTGAAAATGGAAAACTTAGAAAGTAAACTTTGTTCTGTTTCTGTTGTGTGCGCTCCAAGATTGATTTTTAGTGGGGAGGATACCGCTATGCTCGACTTATAAAAAGGTTTCTAACAACCTGATTTTGTTTTTGTTTGGGATTTTTAAAAAGTTATGTTAAAAGACATAACTTGAAAAAATAAAACAGAAAAATAATTAGAAAATTAAAAACTAAAGATCTATAAATAAAAGATGTCCTCAAACTGTGGGCTCATGGGAAAGGTCCCAAGAATGCTGGCAACATTGCCCCTTTGGATTGCCAAACTAATACGCTGGCAGAGGTAGCTGCCAGCCTTCTTGTCACCGGAGGCCTCGATAAGGCGAGCACTTAACTCTTTAACTAGCTGCTTTGCCTCCGGCCCCCATGGACCCATTGTTTCCACCGCAAACGGAACAAATAAATAATTTCGACCTAGGTTTGCGTATTTGTGCCGTTTGTGATTTTCAGCGCTTACCGCAGCAGCTCCCACATGTTAAAAGTGATTAACCTTAAAAGTTAACAACCTTTATCTACACTAATGTTGTAACATTCTACTTATGTTTCCAATACTTGACTTATAATTACTACTGTTATAGCGCAGACAATAAAACACTCAATTTAAGCAATTTCACATGATGGTATAATATCCACATCGATATCGTAAAATCTCATTATAACATCAATAAAACGCGACCAATTAACCTGGCGAGCCTTATGTCAAAATCCTCATACAAGTTGTATAAAATTTTGACATTAGGCTGGTTTTTGAAAACAGTTGGGTTATACGTGAAAACTTCGTCGAAACTACTAAACTTACATACACAAAACTCTTTGGTAAGATCTTGTGCCAATTAAATAAAAAAAGAACAGCGCGCGCACGCTCCTGATTGGCCCTGCGCGCGCAGCTGCGCTCTCATTGGTTAGATTTGAATGGCGGAAATTTGAACAATTATTATAAATAAACTATTGTCAGCTTTTACTCTTGTTGTTTGACTAACTGCATTAGTGAAGATAAAGTAGTGTATGCAACTGCATATAACACGGGTATTAAAACACTCGTTACTATTATGAAACTCGCTGCGCTCGTTTCATAAACTCACACTCGTGTTTTAATACCCTTCATTATATGACAGTTGCATAAACTACTATTAAATAGAGATAGTTTTTATTTTGTAAAACAAGTACTAGCCGATCTATATTTATAAACACTTTCAAAAAAGGGTTTATTATTACTGTATACTTTGAACACAACCATTGTATTTAAGTAAGGATAAAGTAGACTCCATGTAGTCTAGACCAATAAGGTTTTAATTTACCCAATTTGCTACAATAACTATTCCATAAAACCGAAGTACAAAACTAATTTGAAATGGCACAACTATACGAAAACAAGCTTAAAACAGAACCTCATTTCAGTGAGTAACATCCTTTCAGAATACTAGTGGTAGAGTCGAAGTTGTGTCACCAGGGAGAACTGGGGACGTTGCAGGCTATTGCGGACCAAAATGCTGCGGACAGTTCGTATAAACCTTCACTCTACACCATTTCAATAAACATTTAAAAGTATTCGGTCTCAAGCAAAGTATAAGTGCAGAGGCTATGCGACGACTCTAATAACACCCGTATTTACAAACGAGTAAAAGCTTTAATATATGAAATAATTGCTTAAGTAACAAATTTTATTCTACGAAAATAGTTAAGAAAACCTATGACGTTAGAAACGTCAAAAGTTAGAATACTTAGCCAAGCAATAGCAACCTCAGAATAATAACTAAAGCTATAGAAACCGGACTAAAATAGCAACACTCATTCATCAGTTCGTACTATTTTAACTAATGAACCTAAGTAGTGGAAAGAGATCGATTGTCCCTTTTCTTTCGTTATTTCGAAGGTGTCACCAGATTTGTGACGTCATATTTGAAGTAATGTAGTGAGTGACTTTATAAAGGACTCAAAGTTTTTTTTTAATCACCGATTATCTGATGACCGTTTAACATAACAATACAAAAAATAAAAACTAAGTGTCAACCATTTATCGCACTCCAACCTCCTTTTCTAGCCATAAGATAAAACGGAACTAAAAATAGTTGCACGATTTTTATTTTAGCCATCCTTCTATAGCTTTAGTTATTGTTCTGAGATAGCAACATCTATATTAACTAGATTTCTCTTAAAAATTCATAGTGACAAGCTTGTGACAAGCTAGTGTTGAGGTTATATTCCGTGTGAAAGTTTGTGCTCAGTCTAAAATAGTGAAAAATGGATGAATTAAATAATAATAATTCTGTTATTTTATTTAATAAGAAAACTTTTTTTAATACTTCGATAATATTTCTAGTGATCCATTCAACAATTTTAAAAAGTTATGAAGTAACAATTTACACTTATTACTTTGCTTAGATAAGTAATGCACGTTACTTGTTTATAGAATAAAATTTTCTCAGTGACGTTTCTAAGAACAAGTAATGACTTTTACGAAGTAATTGCTAAGTAGCGAGTAATAGCTTGTCTATAAATACGGGTGTAAGAGAAATTCAGTACATCTCTCAAGACACTCATTACCCGACCTAGGAGTTGAACCAAGACCTTCGAGTAACGAGCTGAGCGCTTTGCAAACTTGGCCACCGAGGCGAAAATTAAGTAGGAGTGAAAAAGTTTTTATGCCAGCCAGAAAATAGCATGGCATTGGATCCATGCTGTAGCATTAAGCTGAGTGGAAACCTTTTAAGCGAAAGCCGAATCTGACACTATATCGCCACCTTTTTATTTGAACTACATAGCTTTTGTATTTTCATTTTCAGGATCCGTATGGTGTCGGAAGCAAAGAATAGCACCAACCCATCTCTTCCAGTGGGTGTCGTAAAATGCGACTAAGGGAGTTTAAGACCCCGTGCATATCGAAATGCACCCTGGGTCACCCACGCGATGGCAGGTAAACAACCACTGGAATTCCCAAGGAGGGTTGATGTCAGGCAGGCGGCTGGCTGTAAATACTTTGCCAAATCCTTAGCAAGAGTGTACGAGGAAGAAACAGACATTATGCGCTGACCCCAAGTCATATGGGACTAAGGCAGGAAAAAGTCTTCTTCTTTAGATTTTTCAGGATAAAATAATAACTATAAAGTAGTTATACAACGTGTAACAAAATGGTGTGGCCAAAATGAAATGATCCTAAGTGTTTTTTTTTTTTAGTTGATGGCTTCGTGCGATTAGCACATTAAGCCAGTGTCAAAGTAATTTTTCGTACAAGTAATACATAAATAAACAATATTTCCATAAATGATAATGAATGATATTAGAAATGGGAAGTGAGAAATGATATACCCCCCAACCCCTCGAGTATCTCAGTAAAGATGTGGGGCTTTACTAAGTCTCCACGCGAGCTTCTTGAGAGAATTTGAAAAGTGACGTTACACTGTTTTGTTTCATTTGCCAACACTTATGCACACTCACGAACACTTAACGGTTAATAATCCACCATTATTTCACATTAATATTCGACATAAAACAAATTTTGGAAAATAAGACAAAACCGCAGACATGACGCTTCACTTTCCCGCCAAGAAGTCCGATCCAAAGGGTATCTAGAACTTGTATGTGTTGCTATTAAGATTTGACGACCTCCTTGGTCAAGTGGTTAGTACACCGGTTTTCATGGTGTCGCCATCTCTGAGGTCCCGGGTTCGATCCCCGGTCGGGTCAATTTAGAAATTATTGTTTTTCTAAATTGTCTCGGGTCTGGGTGTTTTCTATGTATTATAAGTATGTATTTCAGTATTTTAAGTATGTTTATCCGTTGTCTAGTAACCATTTAACGGGTTTCTTAACAAAGCTTCTCTTGGGCTAAATAATTGGTGTGAGTGTAGGAAAGTTTATTTATTTATTTATTTTTATTAAGACATAATTATTAACTTTAATTTGTCATGCAATTGCAAATGAAATATTTATATTTGTTAAGTGATTCGCGTCTGCTGCGCATGAGCAAGCAGCAGTGATCATAAATGTTAGTACATAGAGGTTACTAAACCACTAGGGCTGAAACTTGTTTATTTTGATGTGATGTCACAATAGAAGTATTTAATTAAAAATTGCATAACACATTAACGTTAATAATCATGTCTTATTAACTCTGCATACAAGATCTAGATCTAATACACTATGGATTTTTTCATTTTGACCACACCTTTCTGTTACACGTTGTATATTACGCGAGTACCGTACAAAGTGTTTCATTTCAATGTAAGAAATCATACGTTATGTTTTTTTTTTCATTGGCGGCGCTAGTGTGCGGCGTAAACGCTCTTAAAATAAAATGAAAATGAAATGAAATACATTTATTGGCACACACTACAAAATTACACGATATTCACAATAACAATACAGAACAAAGACAAAAGACAAAGTGTGGCCAACTAGGCCCCAGCCTCAGCACGTGCTACAGCGACATAGAGCCGCTGCAACGCTGATATTCTGGAGGGGCCTAAACCGGTGACGTGTCCACAAAACAAAGAGGAACCAACATAGACAATAAAAATAATAAAACGCATAAACACAAAAAAAAACAATAAATAGGACTCGGCACCATCCTGGCCGCCTGTTTGCCTTCCCGTGCTTAAAGCAAAAAATAAAAAAACCATTAGTGCAAGTAGCAGTATGTATAAATTCCTATAGCGTAATTTTTTTTCGATGGAGCCGTCTGAGTATTGTATTGTAACAATCTGAGTTGACCTGCCATCTGTGGCAACATATCCCAGTTAAAGCGTTGCTATTAGTTGTTTCAACATCCCGCTTTCCGAAGCTACGTGGAACTATTCTCTTCCCCGGGGAGTTCAGAGTGCATAGTCCGAGTTTTATTCACCAGTCGATCACGTTAACGAGAGCGAGAATTTGTTTGGCAGAATTGCAACTTTGCAGAGTTTGTCACTGTAGGGTTTTTTTATTTTTATTTTTTTATTCTTTTGCTTCTTGCTTCTTGGCAGGCCTTTGTTTTTCTGTCTGTCTGTCTGTCACTGTAGTGTTAGTATAATATGTAGATATAGTCCATTGTCTCATGTACACAAGTAGCATAACCGCTGTCAGTCTGTCGAGTGAGCGTGACAGGATTGCACGAGCGTCTGCAGAGAAAGTACTTGGTGTGACAAGTGAGCCAGTGAATAGGTATTTTAAGTACTATTATTTATTCTGAGGCGCTGCGCTGATGTAATGCCATACAAATTCTCGTTCTCGTTAACTTAATCAAATGGTGAAAATGGGCGGCCATAGAACGGGCAGCTTGAAGCAGTCAGCATCGACTGTTTCAGGCTGCAACTGCATAGTGACCCACGTAACTGCTTGAGCGATTCCATGCATGTTTGTAAATAGAAGACTGCAGTTCAATATGCAGTCGCATCCTGACTGCTCGAAGCTGCCCGTGTATGGCCGCCCTAACATTTGAACTCATGACCCTGATAGCAATACCGATGTGGTACCGATACGAATAGGGCTGTCCACCAACTTTGAACAATATATATATATATTTGTCCAAAATATATTTGTAGGTTTCACCAACTGCAATCTTACGACAAAAACGGAATCAATGGCTTAATGTGCCTTCCAAAGAACGGATCGTCCTAAAGAATATATTATCTTTTTGACGTTTACCGCTGTCAAAACAACTCTGAGGTTACCCTCAACCTACTGCGATCGCCAACCCGCCTGCCAAGCGTGGCGATTACGGCAAATAGAGAGCGAGAGCGAAATACCGAGAACGCCTCTAAAACGTAGTATCTCGTCTCGGATGAGAGAGATGACGAGTTGACTGTGTCTAGGGGGATGTAAATTGATGGTATACTTACAAGATATCTAAGCAGTACTTGAGGCACTGTTTTGTAGTATTTGGTAGCAAGCCGCTGCAGTACGGGATCATCCTTGTGCGGTGGTGGTGCGTTTGGCTTACGACCTAGAAAATCAAGCGTATTCTTTTGTTTTTCCTATGTCATGGAATAACGAAAAGTTTTTGATTTTTTTATCGACGAACACAACCTACTTGCATTCCGGGCCAGGTGCCGACCAATTAGGCTACTGTGACTGTAAGCGGGACTAAAACCGCACCTTCATGCATTCTAAAGTAAGTGGCTAGTTGTGAGATGAGCGTAACATTCTTAGAAACAAAACACAAAAATAAAAATATTTTAGGGTAGGTAACCAAATTTTTGTTCTGTAAAGCTTACGCAAACAATATTCAGATTCGTCAAAGGTAATTAATTGAAATTAATCTAATCGCGTTCAATTTGATAGTGGTCAATGGCTGTTTTGCCCGTGGTCAATCTCCCCCTGTGACCACGGACCCAGTAATAGGTTCGAAATGATCGTATAAAATAATACGTCAAATTAAACGCGAGTAGGTTCGAAAGAGTCTTAAAATAACTAATCGTATTTAACATAAATAATTTATACAATACAATCATAGATTAACATGAATTACAATAATTCATTGATGCATGGAACAACTTTAGTTCCTACCCACGAATGCAACTCGGCCTCCGTCTGAAAATCAGCGTAATGGCGACGGCTTTGCTAATGCCGTGACACATGCTGAGCCGGAGACTTTTTTGCCACTGTTTCAGGCTCACCATAATAATATCTACTTATATGCTTCTTTTTTTTGTAACCCTTCCCCGTGTAACAGTGTGCAAGATAATTTATTTGATTTGATTTGATTTAAAATGTCAAAATCTTGCAACATCAAACCAAAGGGTTAATTATCGTCATCATCAGCTCGTTTTATATCCCCACTGCTGGGACACGAGCCTTCCCTATGTATGGATAGGGAGAACGGAGCATAAACCACCATGCGGGAAGTATATACGTACATATATATATTTATTTTGTATATACCTACTTACCTAGTATAGCACCGAACGGACTGTAGCCCATTACAATAACTTCGTGCTCCCGGCACCAGTCCACTAACTCCTCCTGAGTTATAGATGGGTTCACCTGAAGCAAACGGTAACGAAATAAAACCCATAAAACTGTCTGTGATGCCTTAAATACCTACTGCTTTTCCAGCCCCCAAAGCACGCTAGATCTAGATTATGAATATTGTTTATATTCCAGACGACTTTCCGCCAAAATATCAAATCAAATAAAAATATAAATTGCTCAGCATTGCTGTATATTAGAAATATAAAGATCTTGCTGGATTAGAGTTGTGCGTTGTGTTGCGATCTTGCAAGACAAACAATAGGCTATACTTGACTGGTTTATAAAGACCATCAAGCATTTTTTTAGCATTCATTTAGATCGTCAAGATGCTGCTGCGCAAACGTAGACACTACGTAGACACTTTTTGTTACCAGCACGGGACACCGTGTGGTTGATGTATCAAGTGACGACCACCGGACATAGCTGCCAGTTGTTACTCAGGACCCGGCCCCCGATTTCCATAACAAAATCGTAGCGACTTAGTCGCTGAAACTAAGTCAAAGTCAAAACGTTTATTAAATATAAGCCTTTACAGGCACTTAATGATGTCAAAGCTAAGTATAAAATTCAAATAATAATAATATAAAACGATTTTCAACGATTTTAAATTCGAATGTTCGTAACATTCGAATTTTAAAATCGTTCGAACGTAGTTCTAACCATTCTGAATAAGATTGGATGGGATTTCGTTCGAACGACTTTAAAATCGGTTTCAATGATTAAGTCACTACAATATCGTTACGGTTTTCGTTACGGGAATCAGGGCACCAGTTGTTCCTCAGGATGTGGTTACTGCTACTAGCACACCAACAATAATGTCCCGACGCTGATTTTCCGTGGAAACCTAAAAAAAGAGGACACCAGAAAACAACAAACAAGAGAAAACTTGCGAACAAAATGTACTATAATTAATAAATATCACGATAGTGCAAACATGTTTATTGAAGTATTTAGCAACCCGTTACAGTTAATCGTACCGTCTTGTGCGTCAAATTAGTAAACAGAATTGCAATTAATTTATTAGTAGAAATATCGGCTATACAAGAAAAGACTGGCACAGCAGAAGTCAACTAATTAGCTTCTGCCTTTCTTAATTTCTTTCTAGTCTATTAATTAGGTACCGGGCGAGCGGTAAAGAGAAACATTTTGCGGTCTTCTTCAAAGAAAAAGCCTCATCGAGTTCAGCCCGCTTGGTAACTCAAATAAGTTCTATTTTATTTATTAATGAAAATTGAATCAGCATTTTTAAAATTCAGTTATTACATTGTATGCTTATATAAATGCCAAAAACAGATCCCACTTTGTAAAACGGTACTTTTATTTCGCTTAAACAAAAGTGAAACAAGACAAATATAATTTACGATTCAAAAAAAAACAGTAGTACGCATCGGGCAGAATAAATTGTGTGTAAGTAATAAAATAAAGTTATAAAAAAAAGGTTAATATAAAGTCAATGATTATCTAGTTTAATGATAAAACTGCTTTGTTATTTTGGTATCATGTAATTTTCAAGTGTAATCAGTCAGGCACCGTAAAACCAGACACAATTGAAAACCAATTGTTATAAGTTCACATGTGAACCTGCGGGGCGTCAGACGATAGTATCAAAATCAATTTATGGCTTGAAAAGAGTACTCTTGTTTCTTGCTTGAATTCATGGCCAGAAAATAGTAGCTACTTTAAATTCTTGCTTAGGCCCTTCTTATTACAAACAACCTTTCAAACCAGCGGTAAAAATTGTTTGCTAAAATATAACTGTTACTGTATGTATATTTACCAGCAATATTCGTTGGTCACTTCAACACTATGTCAAACCATTTCAATAATTGAATAGGCACTTGTCGACTTCTAGTAAAAATGCTAGTTATTATATTAAGTGTTAATTTGTTAAATTGTACACAGCACTTTTCATTTCATTTTACAACCTATTTAATAGGTAAGCACCTACGCAATACATTAGTCATAATTACACAGAATATTATGAATAATTGGATCAATTAAGTAATTAAAGCCATAAAACTGTTCAGCTACTTGTGTTAACTAAGTCAGGTACAGCAATCAATTCCCTCTTGGAAAACAGTTTTCCATTATAAAATATGAAAATCGGAGCTGGAAACTTTCCACCCGGAGCATCGTTCAATCGGTTTTAAAACTATATCACTTTCTGATAAAGGAATTCAAATACTGGTATAAGTAAAAAGTAAGGAGGGGAGAGACTTCAATTTCGATTTAATAAAATCTTTAGGATCTGCACTTACCGTTGGAAGAGGCAACTTCATTCTTGTTTCATCCTTCTTTAGTAGCCACAAGTGCTTACTGCGACCTAGATTTACCATTCAAATCGATTCGATCGTGTTTACGTAAACGAGTATTCTATGGCAAATTATTATTTTTAATTCGTTTGTCACCCCCTAGACAAATAGAACAACGCTCATAGAATAGAAGTTCTCGACTCAAGCACTTGCGGATCCCTGCAATTGCGCAGAGATTTTGCGACACACGTGTTCTACCGCTTATACCATGACGAGTGCTCAAAGTGCCAAGTACGAGTATCATTCGCCATTCGTTAACGTTAACGTAAACGAGAATTTGTATGACAAAAATTTTACTCTTCTCGTATGTCGCTAGGAGCTGTTTCATTGCCATGGTCCCGATCCAATCTGAACCCCTCGGAGAATCTAGTAGGGCACGGAGACACGCACTAGTGCATGCATGCGTGCATGTGATGCCGTTGCCTCTAGAAAGCCTCCGAAGGTGATTCGTTTCACACGGCTTGAACCCTTTAAATTTCTCGCCGCCCCCAACAAAGCCCGGGTGAAGCTGAAAATGACACCTGAGCCAATCAGCTAGCTCTCTACAAAAAAAAATCATTGCCATACTAATTTGCGTTTCTGTAAACGTAATCGCATGAATACGGACAGTAAACAAAACTCACACTAGGCACCCTGAAGAGCTCTCTGACCTCATCCGACCTTTTTCCTTCCTCCATAGTAGTATACGGGCCGCTCTCTAGAATCCGGTGATTCTAGAGAGCGGCCCGTATACTACTATTCAATGTCTTAAATATTCCATCGCAAACAAAGAAATTTTGTAATTCTTTTTTTTTTTTTTTTAATTAACGGTAAGCATAGTGCCTTGATCTCACCTGATGTTAAGTGATGGTGGAAGCGCACTTCACCCGGGAACCTCAACTAGTGAGGCACTGATTCGTTTCTTTGTCGCACTTCCAAAATATGAAATAGTCTGCCAGCACACGTTTTCCATTCTTGCTACGATATGGGCCCTTCAAACGCCGCGTGGTGGCACCTTGCGGGCCGACAGGGTGAGGGTGGCTGATGCTGCGTTGATTTCACGTTGCACCAGTTGTCTTCGCGTCTGGACTCTATTTCCACTTAACATCAGATGAAGTGGAGCCTTTTGCCGCGTCAACAATATGGGATATAATACCGTACGGGATTAAAATAATGTTTCATTCGCAAATCGGCAAAGAACCTTCGAAACGTGCGATTTCGCTAACAATATTTGCCTATATAATATTTGCCTATAAATATTTTCAGTAGTTAAAAATATTTTAATTTACAGACCACTCCAGTTTTAGACCTGTTGCGCTTTAGACCAGTTGCGTTTTAGACCAGTTGCTACTTAGACCAGTTGCGATTTAGACTAGTAGACCAGTTGCGTTTTAGACCAGTTGCTACTTAGACCAGTTGCGTTTTAGACCAACTGATACTAACTCGTATAACTGACGTTTGATAGACTTTATGTCAATCCCTCAGAATAATAACTACCTAGGTATTGTTCTGAGGTCAATTCCACACGTTTGGTCTACACCATTTCTTTTCTGCTAGCGTTATGCCACTGGGTTAGGACTTAGAAGAATAACTAAAACTATTATTATTCTGTAGGTCTAGGCCCTCAGGTGCTTAAGGTACGCTGCTATATTGCCATACAATATTTTTGTAATCGAGTGGTAAATAAAACTCGTTATAGGCATCACGGTCGGTTTCCGGGCAGTAACGAACCAATGAATATTCTGAATGTACGCTATACTTACCTAACTTATTGAATCAACACATTAGGTTTGAATCTTTGAAGGGAGATTATTGAATGTTATCTTACGAAAATACCTCATTAATTATTGAGATATGGGGTTTACCCTTCGTTCATGCGTTCGGGACCTCGGGTACAGAAGCTTATTTATTATTCTCGGCATATAAGACTTTTATCCCTAATTTTGAGTAAACATTTGTGTAGCACAAAAGATCTTGAATAGCTGGAAGTAGGATGCTTGCTCTCCATTGAAAGATACTGACATAACGTATTAAATATCGGCTATAGGTTTGAAGTGGGTGATGTTTCGTTAATAATATAGAAAATAAAAAAAAATATAAAAAAAAGGAATCACTAAAAATGTATGTACGCGCATAACTTCCGATCGACTGCACAAACTTCTTTTTTTGTGTTTGTTATTGTGAGGACAAGGTATGTACAGAAGAAAATTAAAAGAAAAAAAATATATTTTTACTAAAATAAGATTTTTTTTAAATATCATGATATAAAAAGGATAATACTGAAAAGAATAGGTAATAGGTACTAATCAATATTTATTGAAAATCGAAAAAACTATTTGAAACTATAAATTGTTATAATTTTAAATATCCCGGCTGTCCGAGATTGGCAATGACGACGACGATGGGTAATGACTGTGACGATGATTTAAAATAATAATGTTGCCACACTCTAATATAACTTTGCCTGAAGTCATCAAAAATTTACGCTCACCTAAAACATAATAGTTATACCGACCTCAATTTGTAATACAGCCGGCTTTACTCTTGAATTGTCCCAAATTCTCTTCATTTGTGTTAGGTTGAAATTTGATACTCCTATTGATCTTGTAAGATTGAGATCTTTGGCATCCTCCAGACCCTTCCATGTGTCTAAGTAATCCGTCAAACTAATACTGCCGTCTCTCTGAAAGTAATGGTTTATTAGTGACTTTCTATAGTTATGAGAAACAATGCACCGCTCGCCATCGGAAGGAATTCATCCTCGCACCTTAGAACTGAAATAGTCAATACAGACCCCCTAGACAAGTAGCATAATAATAGATAACATAATGAAGCGCCTTCTACCGACAAACGAGGTAAGTTAAAAATAAATTAATATTAAATAAACTTTCCTACACTCACACCAATTATCTAGCCCAAGAGAAGCTTCGTTATGAAACTCGTTAAATCACACACATCACACATCACAATCACATGTCACATGTTGAATGTTTAATTGTGTGTTTTGTTATGTGATTCCAATAAATGTCTTTTATTATTTTTATTCTTTATTCTAAATGGTTACTAGACAACGAATAATCATACTTAAAATACTTAAATACATACTTATTATACATAGAAAACACCCAGACCCGAGACAATTTAGAAAAACAATAATTTCTAAATTGACCCGACCGGGGATCGAACCCGGACGTCAGAGATGGCGACACCATGAAAACCGGTATACAAACCACTCGACCAAGGAGGTCGTCAGTTAAAAGTTGGCTATACAAACTCACTTTCGCTAACTTGATCAAAAGGTAATGAGATTCGTACTTGGAACTCACGTTATGGAATGAGTTCCTTGCCGAGATATTCTTAAAGGATAGCATGGGGTTCTACAAAAAGGGGTGTGAAAAGGTTATTACAGGGTCGGCAACGCGTGACCTCTGGTGTTGTAAACCTCCATAGGCTACAGTAACCGCTTACCACCACGCAGTCCATATGCCCGAGTGCCACCATAGTGATATAAAAATGTATGAGAAACAGCAGTGGTCTACTTTGCAAATTTTTACTATGTAGAGTTTAGGTTCAATAAAAAAATATAAATACCAACTACCTATCATCCTTAATACTCCTGTATTAATTTAAATTTGAACAAACTTCATTATATTTGTTGTATAGGTACGTAAGTAAATGGCCTATAACTGTCCCACTGCTGGGAAAAGGCCTCCATCATTGAAATCAAGTCATCGCTACAATTAATGGGTAATGGCTTAATCACCACGCGTGCCAAATGCGGGTTGGTGATCACAAACCCAGCCCAGGTTGCATAAAGCCCGAAACACACTTTGCCCGACCTGGGAATTGAACCCGGGATCTTCGGGTATCGGACCGAGCGCTATGCTACTCGGCCACCGAGGCGTTCATATAGATACGTAAATAATTTTAATAAATAAAATAAATAAATGAATGTTTCCCACACTCACACCAATTATCTAGCCCCAAGAAAAGCTTCCATAGGAAACTCGATAAATGGTTAACTAGACCACGGATAAACATATTTAATAAACTTAAATAAATACCTATTATACATAGGAAACACCCAGACCAGACCCGAGACAATTTAGAAAAATAGGTATTTCTAAATTGATCCGACCGGGGATCGAACCCGGGACCGCAGAGATGGCGACACCATGAAAACTGGTGTGCAAGCCACTCGACCAAGGAATTAAGTTCTAAAGACATCATTATGAGAAGTAGAAATAATCTACGTTGCTAAGTTCTAGTTTATTGAAACTATAAACACTACACCTATCAAGATGTATAATCCCTATAACTATAGCACACACAACTTTGTTATAGTATAACTTTGCCAACTCCTACTACACGTATTACCGTGACCTTAGACTTGTGTGAATTTATTCAGCTGTTATATCCTTAAAGTTTGCACGTAAAGAGGGTGAAATATCTCCCCGAGCAATTTTGCGTATAAATCAAAAACTATGTGGGCCGAAATTAAAAAAGGTTTCAGTGTGTGTAAGCAAAGCCCTTTTATGTGATACGCCACTTGACCCTCTTACCTCACCTATAATCTTCGACCGCTCACGTTGAAACCCTTTGTTATTAGAAAATATATTTTAAATCTAGTATACTGCAGCTTAGGGTCACAAAAGTATATTATGTTGCATGAAGGTTATAAAATATTGTAATAAGTGCAAACTGCTATAAAGTTATTTTGGTTTAGAAGAGTTTTGGAACCGTGGTTCCAAAACGCGGTTCCAAATCTGTTTATACGTATTTGTATGTGATAAATAGATAATTAAGCTAAAAATGTATCTAGCTTAGGTTATTTTAATTGTATGTATATTGTATATAACGGCTGGACCGATAAGGATGAAATTTTGTGTGTATATTTAAATGGGTTCCTGGATGGTTTGAAAACACAATTGGACCCGGTAGGTGGCGCTGTAATTGGGGTCCATCATGGGATACAGGTGTTTTTAAGCGGAAGAAGTTGCGATCGGGCCACTGGTAATATAAGAACATTGGATGCGATTTAAAAGATATTCCAACATAAGTACATGTATTGTGGTACCTAAATATCGTTGATATAAAGTAGTTGCCTTAAAATTGGTAGTAGAGAAAAGTTAGTGTTGTAAAACAGAACAAGAAAAAGTTTATTGTGAAACAGATGTGATTTCAAAATTAGTTTTCCAACAATGTTAGCTCTACGTCCACTTCTTTGTAGCCCGTCAATTAACGTGAAAACACAAATTTTATGCCTGTTAAACTCCTGTAAGTAAAATTGTTAAGTAGGTAGTTTGTAAGTCTTAAACCCATTTAAAGTTAATCTTACAAGTTTTAAAAATTTTAGTTCTGATTTTCTTACATTCCTCTCATATCTAGTTTTACATGCAACGGCTATGTGTAAAAGTTTAGATTCTTTGATTCACTTCATAACTAAATCAAGTTTTACATGAAAAATGGCTCTTAAAAGTTCCGACACCAATTACGTACTAAATGGAATATTCCGTATGTACTTGTACATACCTACTAGCTTGTATTAGAAGCGAGGAACCCGGAATCAATATCTGCGCCATCAACAGACACTTTTGCCGGTAAGAGAATCAATCCCACGACCCTACGCCTCCGAAGTGTCATTTATAGGCAAAATGGGTAGTCAATTTTCATATTTTGCCTCAATATTTTCATACTACCCGAAACAGGCCGATGTGAAACCTTTTAGCGCCGCGTTCTGATATTAGTATTCGAGCAAGTTGCAGACTTTGATATTAATATAGGTGTGAACATTCAGGAACATTCAGGAAGTCTTTATTTAGGATTTTGAATTGATTCCTTTCTCCATTTTAGATGAAGTTTTGAAAGTTATATTATGTTGTAGGTAAACATAATTCTACTACTAACGCCATCTAGTACCATTATTATCATCATCGCTTAGATGACTGATTTCCTTTTCGATTATCTACTAGTGCTGACTGCTCGTGTTCAATTTGTTAATAATAACAAAATTAATTATTAAACAGCTTAAAATCTAAGTATTCTCACTGATTATTTCTACAAAGAGCCACCTCGTTTAGTTTTCGATTATAATAGTATTACGAAAAACGGCGACAGAGAAAGAAATGATTTACAAATTATAAATAATGCGAGCGTCCTGTCGACGTTACTCAATTCCAACTGGCATCGACCAAATAAATTCTAATGGATTTACATAAATATTCGAACTTCATTAAAATACGAATGCATATTTATTTGCGACCGATAAATTATGTATGCGATTGTCCATAATAGTTTGAGCCTCCAAGCGATTAAGCCTTATTATACGTAACGTATTCCGTTAAAGTGAAACTATGTGGACTTGCTTCAGTTCGTATAAACAGTTAGGAACCTAGTCTATGTGCTTTAGAACGGCAATCACTAAGACAAACACTCGTAGTTGGGATTAGAGTGGCCAAGAACGGCTTCATGAAAACGTTAGTCGCCATTACTATTTTGACGCTAAATTCGAATAAGAATATTATTATATTATATACGCCAAAAACACTCATGCCGCACGTACAAAAAAATTTTTTTTATGTATTAGTAGACAAATGACACCGTTTAGAAGCGCAGTCCAGATGCGTAGATAGCTCCCTAGCTCTCTATATCAGAATTGTACCCTACTATTCGTTCTTATCTTGCCGTCATGCAAAAGCGTAAAACTAAACGCACCCGTATATATATCTACCCGAACATAATTGATAATAAAAACACAAATGTTGAACAAATTTCCACGAGCAAGATTTGAACCTGCACCCTTTTGACAGTAAATAGTGTTGAATAATTTCGGCGGGCTGGTTAGAGTCACGATAGCTCAATTGGGAGAGCACCTGACCCGGTATGTCAGAAGGGTGCAGGTTCAAATCTTGCTCGTGGAAATATTTTCAACATTTGTGTTTTTGTGATTTGAACGCAACAAAATTTGCGTTAAAAATTATATAAACAAAACAAAAACATTTTATACTTGATAATGTTAGATTTTTAGTGATGACATTTTTTTTAAATAAAGCAATCAACAATCTATCTATAACATTAGTTACTACTAACCATATACGTCATCGGATAGTGCATCAAAATTATTAGAATATACAGGTCTACATAATTAACTGCAACAGATCCCGCGACTTTCATAATGCAAAGACATTGAAATTGAAACCTTTATCGTAAGTAATAATAACATTTTAACTTCTTTCAAGTGTCTTTCTTTCTTGAGACGCCTGGAAACCCTAGTCAACAGTAACCTTATAAGGCATCGGGTAGTGCATCAGATACAGTTCTGTATAATTTATTTGCGAAGCCCCATCAACCATCTTTATGGAGAAAACATTAAAAATACTTTTTGCGTCTCTTAAGTAATAATAACATGGCTTTTTCAAGTGTCTTCCTTTCTCGACGCATGTGTTAACCCTAGTTACTACTAACATTATAAACCGTTGGATAGTGCATCAGATACAAGTCTACATAATTCATTTGCAAAGTTCCAGCAACCATTCTAATGCAGGAATCAGCTCTTTCTAATAACGACATTGTGGCTTCTTTCAAGTGTCTTCCTCTCTCGACACGCGTGGTAACCCTAGTTACTACTAAATTTATAAGCCATCGGGTAGTGCATTAGATACAGGTCTACATAATTCATTTGCAACTGCTCTAGAGACTGTGTTAATGCAGGAATCACCTTCTCTCTCGTCTCTTAAGTAATAATGACAATGTAGCTTCTTCAAGTGTCTTCCTTTCTCAAGACGCGTGGAAACCCTAGTTACTACTAACCTTATAAGCCATCGGGTAGTGCATCAGATACAAATCTACATAATTCATTTGCAACAGCTCTAGAGACTGTCTTAAAGCAGGAATCACATCCTCTCTCTCGTGCGCATCGTTCCATAGCTGCAAAAAATCAGAAGCTGTTTTGTTTAAAATGTTGAAAGGATCTTATCCTCCATAATTTTTCAACTTAGTTTACTTATGTTTTAACGCGACAGAGGTTACTAGGTTTTGTTTTTTTCTTGAATTATAGCTTCTGGAAAAATATGTGAGTGAAATCCTATTTGTACCTTAAAAATATATAATGTGATATATAGTAAAGTCACGCCTTTCTTAAATTAACAAAGTTATTCTTTTAGCTATTATTAGATTTCTTATAAAATAAAATTAGATCATCTTAAATAAGTTTACTTTCCTCTAGAAATAAGTTTCATTTATCAAAAGTATTTTCGTCACGCTACATATAAAATATTTATCTTTCAATAAACATGAATTGTTTCGTAAAATATTTTATATTAAGAAATACCACCAACCGATCCGAATACAATAATTTGAACCCCTCTTTGGGAATCGAAACCAGAACCTCTAAGTCTGTGACCAGTGGTTTTATCACTAGACCACAGAGCGGTTGAATTATAATTTTAAGCAGGTAATTATTTTCAATGCAAGCTCTATGGGATCGCAGAAAATTTTGTATACTGATATCCAAACTTCAGTATGAAGATGGCACTAAATGGTGATGAATTATTTTCGTTAAAATCTTATTTTATTTCCAACATCAGCTTTCTGCTCTACAAAGTAACATGCATCAACATCAAACAGCGTAATATACCTCAAAGTTAACTAACTATCGTACCTTGATAGTCTTACGAAGTGAAACTTACTTTCGTAGTGATGTACAAGTCCTTTCTATCGGCTCCATTGTTTACGAAGTTTCGGACGCCCAAGCCGACTTCGTCCTCCACTCTGTACAAGGCAGCGGTGTCTATGTGCCGGTAGCCGGCCTCCAGAGCCCATTGTATGGCCACAGCTAAGGAATGGTTGGTTGGAAGCACCCTTGTACCCTGCGACATGACATGTCCACTATTCGATGTTGAAGGCAGTATGACACGAACTTATTTGCTTTAGTGAAACGTGCGAAACAAACTGCGTGTTAGATTTTTAAAAATGGAGCGCCTTATTTTTTTATTTTAGTAAAGACAATGGAACAGTTTCTTGACGCTTAAAAATAACCATTCCATTTTTAAGTTTATTAAAAAAATTGTGAGAATTGATGAACTCAGCTCTTTTCGAAAAAGAGAATTAAACAACAAGTTACTACTTAAAATCTACTGAAGTACTTAAAACTTAGAGCATTAAACCAACTTAAGATCTTATAAATAATAAATATAAAAACGTTTTTTAGGAACTTTTAAAGTGTTTTAAAATAAAAATAGGGACGGTAAGATTTCTTCAGAACCTTTAAAGCTTCGAAACTACAAAATCATTTTATTTTATTTTTTGTCTGTTCCTCTTGAGTAAAATAATTATATAATAAATAGCTTTTAAAAAAACAATATATTCCTAACTCGTTCAATATTGTATTACCCCAGGGAATAGCGCAGTATGTTACAAACAGGAAAATGTAACTTGTAAATATTAGCAAACAAAACGGTATTACTAAAAATAACACATACATGCATTGTTAAGATAAGAAAAGGGGGAAGCACGATAAAAAATGAACATGAGAAAAGGGTTTACTTCCAGACAACATAAAACAAAAAAAGAATGTTGTCCTTATTAATTTGTAAATTGTGTTGTCTTTTTGTGACGTACAAAACAGATATTTACAAATTTTTATTCAATTTATTTCTTGAATTTGATTGCTTGCTTAGGTGAATCATAAAGCCTCGATGGCAGAGTGGCAGAGCGCTCGGCCCCGTACCCGAAGGTCCCGTGTTCAATCCCCAGGTCGGGCAAAATGTATTTCGGATTTTTCTATGCATAGCCCGGGTTTGTGATCACCAACCCGCATTTGGCAAGCGTAGCTATTAAGCTAATATATACTCATCAATTGTAGCGATGACTTGATTTCATTGATGGATCCCTTTGCCCAGCAGTGGGACAGTTATAGGCTGTTTACTATGGTGAATCATAGTAATTGCCCTTGCTTTCTAGTGTGATTGTTTTGGATTGAACAAGATTTGGAATTAAAAATATATTCCTACCATTGTTATTTACCTATATATCTTAATATATATCAGTATGAACCCCATCAGATTATGTATTGTAAGGAGGTTATATGCAACTCATAGTAAAAGTTAGTTTAATTTATTTGTATGTAAGCCTCTTTAGTCTGGAGGAACATTAATACAATGTTTAATAGAGTTTGAAAGAGAGAGTTATAAATTTACTTTGCAACACCGATACCATTAGAATCCCTCGGAGAATCTACTAGGGAACTCTCTTAAAAAAAAGCTTTTGGTCTATTGTTTTCTAAAGTTTACGCGAACACTACACATTGAAATGAAACAACTTTTACGGATCTACTCGCGTTTATTTACACATTACTTATTTAATGTTTATCCTGACGTTTCGAACCCTTCCCCGTCCCTGCGAACATTCCCTAGAGGGGCCCAACCATTACATCAGATTTGATAAACCACAAATACTTACTCGCTAAAGAACAACGATTCATCCCTAGGATGATACGCGAGGCTATTGAAATTAAAAAACATCCTAATTTTAATAGAGAAGATGGTTGGAATCTACCACCAGCCTGGGATCCCTCATACAAAATATTAAATCCCAGCCCCGACACCATACTGCCAGACCAAAAGATACTGTAAGCTCTTTCTGCGTAAAACGGAACGCACCTGATTAAATTTAAATGAGGGTATACAAGCTACCAACTAATTATGAGATGACCAACACCTCAGTCTATGTCACCACGGACCCTGCAAAGGGTTCGAAAAGTCAGGACAAACATTAAATAAGTAATGTGTAAATAAACGCGAGTAGATCCGTAAAAGTTGTTTCAGCTCTTGGTCTGTAATTTTATTGCTGGCATATCTATTATATAATAGGCATAATTATTCAATACGTGTCGTGTGTATTTTCAGTCAGTCATGTCACTAAACTCCTTGAATTTGATGAAGTCTTTTGCGTGTGCTTGTGTGGGTCTCTGGATGGTTTCGATTCACAATTGGACCCGGTAGGTGGCGCTGCAATATGGGTGTTCACTCAAGCAGACAGAGTCGCGATAAGGCCTCTAGTTTTTAATAGATTACTGTGTTCCAAACTGAAAGAAGAATCAAAACTATATAGAAAGGCTACTAAGAGTGAGCTTACTTAAGCAAAAACTTTTTTTTACTTTTATAGTTGTTTTAAGTTAATTAGTATCTATTGCCACATAGTCTGGCTTAATCAATTTGTTCTGGGCTGTTATTGGACTATACAGGTTAGATTTAGTGCTTTATCCCCATTCCCACCTGAATTAAATACTCTTAAGTAAGGCTTTAATAAATTATCGGCCACCGTATATCTTAAATAGAGTATGTGTTTTGCAGTAGTACCTACTAAGGGCCAACGTTAGTGTATTTATATTCGAAGGTACAGTTAACAAGAAAATTTGATAAAAAATTCAGTAGGTACCCCAATATTGTGAAACCAAAGATTAATAACATAGGTGTGTATGCTTTAAGTTAGAGTTTAAGAGAATATTGGCTCACTTTCAGTTATATTACTGTACCGTTTCATTTGCTATGGTAGGTTTTGATCAACAAGTACTTTGTCAATCGGCCATGGCATTACTTATGTATGACAGAGCTAAAAAAATATTGCTTTACCAAACACACCTTAAAATATGCAAGCTTTCGTAACTCAAACTATACCATATCGGCGAACACGCGAAACTACTTACAAGTTTCGCGTTAACGTTATTTATCTGTTTCCGACATAATGTTGGCGTCATAAAACACGGTTGCCTCGCGACGAGAAGGTTCTCCCCAGGGCACGGTACTCTTATCAGCTAGGTCCCCAAGCTCGTGCCGAGTGCAACGAGTGCTACCATCATTCAGCATCAGTGTATGACCATGTATGCCCATATACGCCCATTTATGCCCATAGTATGGTATAGTACCTATTTAGGGGCACCTCAAAATGAACCACTGAATGATGTACAGTCATTAGCATTAACATGTATACCTACACTTTTGACTAGTTTTGACTCTTATGCCGTTGTATTAAAAGTTACATTGTTAACATGTTAAATACACGCATCAGGACCTCTAGTAATGTCCATTAAAATGTACAATAAATTACCCGAAACAATAAAAAATATGACTATAGAAAAACTTTTGCAAAACAATTAAAACAATTATTAAATAATAAAAACTACTACTCCCTACAAGAATTTTTAGATGATAAAAACCTCAAATAATATTTTATCATATTAAAGTAGTTAATTTATGTATAAGCTAAATATATAGATTTATCTATACATGATATATATAAATATAATAAACTAAAAAATAAAAAATTGTGAATAAGAGCATAAGGTGACTCCTCGCCTCTCCTACTTGCCGTACCCTACAGGGTCCATAAATGTACCTACTTATATTTTTAACATCTTTGTAACTTATGGAGTGCAATAAAGATATGAATAAGAATATGAATATGTTCATGAACGCGGAGTTTAGTTACATGTCAAACCTATATAAGACGTTGTACGTCAGTCCTGCATCAGAATAGAGTTCACGATGCATATAACTAGAAAATTGAATTAATTTACGTGCTCATATTAATAAAATTAAAACCAGCTACCTATACTATTCCACTACTTGGTAAAGCCTTCCAACTTAATCTAGTTGGTCGATCGGTGATCAGTGATCACACTTTTGCACGACCTTACATTACATCCATAAAACACGGTTACCAAGCGTCGAGAAGCTTCTCCCCTGGGCACGGTACTCACATCAGAGAGGCATAGAGGCACCAGGCTCGTGCAGAGTGCAACGCGTCATTGTATGACCATGTATGCCCGCAAATTGTACCTGCCACCAGTTTAGTTACATGTCAAACCAATAGATGACGCAGTACTTCAGTCCTGCATGAATATCGCGGTCACGACGCATGTAACTCCCAAAATTATATTTATTTACATAACATAGCATGCTCATATTAGTGAAATTAAATCCAGCTGACCTTAAAAGTAAGTCAGTTACTGCCCTATAAAATATTTTTTGTTTTGTTTATATAATTTATATACCTATTGATCGGATGTTAATGACGGTAGTTGTTGACATTGAATGGGCCTTTGGCTTTCAAAGTAAAAAAGTAAATAGTGCAGAATAATTTTGGCGGGCTGGTTAGAACCACGATAGCTCAATTGGGAGAGCACCAGACCCGGTATGTCAGAAGGGTGCAGGTTCAAATCCTGCTCGTGGAAATTTTTTCAACATTTGTGTTTTTGTAACTGCACTATGCTCCAAGTTTGATTGCAATCAACACATACGTCGTTACAACTGATGGGTTTTGTAGCTTAAACACTTTTGTTGGTTGATGATCACAGAACAAAAGCATGGTATCATTTATTCATTTTTGGAAAACTAACAGCTCCTATACTTAATTTAGTAACATATGTATCATTAGAAAAAAACATGCCTTAAATAATTCTCACTTATAGAAGAAACGAAACACACTTTTGCTCGACCTTATGGTGGCGACTGACCGGAGCGTATCATCGTACAGTTACCCAAACGTACCATTCGCGGCGAGCTTGATACGTCATTGCTGACTGACCGATAACAGGGTGGAGCGAGCGGCGAGCGGCTCGGCTCACTGTAGTGACCATGCGAATGTTCGCATCGAATATGTTACGTTACTTATATAAATAAATAAACTTTCCTACACTCACACCAATTATCTAGCCCAAGAGAAGCTTCGTTATGAAACTCGTTAAATGGCTACTAGACAACGGATAAACATACTTATTATACATAGAAAACACCCAGACCCCAGACAATTTAGAAAAACAATAATTTCTAAATTGACCCGACCGGGGATTGAACCCGGACCTCAGAGATGGAGACACCATGAAAACCGGTGTACAAACCACTCGACCAAGGAGGTCGTCAGTTAAAAGTTGGCTATACAAACTCTCGCTTTCGCTAACTTGATCAAAAGGTAATGAGATTCGTATTTGGAACTCTCGTTATGGAATGAGTTCCTTGCTGAGATATTTTTAAAGGATAGCATGGTGTTCTTCAAAAAGAGGTGTGAAAAGGTTATTACAGGGTCGGCAACGTCCTTATAATTTTACACAAATTTTGTTGCTAACAAATTACAATTTGAAAAAAAGACAAAGTGAATACGGCAGGGCTCCTTTGGCTTACAGAGTAAGAGTAGATAGTGTTGTTTGATTTCGGCGAGTTGCATAGAGCCACGATAGCATAGTTGGTAGTGCACCTGACCCAGCATGTCATGACGTGCGGGTTCAAATCCCGGTCGTGGAATTTTTTCAACACTTTGTCTTTTTAAAACGTTACATTATTTTTTATTTTATTTTATTTTATTTTATTTGGAAAACCAACAGCTTTATGAAATTTAATACAATAATATTATAAACACTGATAGCCAATAAGAGGTCTTCGCTTATACAAAACAACTTAAATATCTAATTTTTAGTGAGAACATTAACAAACCCAATCTAGCAACGGCAAAATGCTCCGGTCAATCTCCACTTTTGCAATACGTCCGTAAAATACGGTTACCAAACATCGAGAAGGTTCTCCCCAGGGCACGGTACTCACATCAGCTAGATGCCCCAGGCTCGTGCCGAGTGCAACGAGCGGAATGTCGTTACCATCATTCAGCGTCAGTGTATGCGCCGCATCCACCTATATGATGCAAACGAAATTGAGTTAAGTAAGAAAATGTGTTCGGAAACTTTTGTGCGCGACCATAGACAGGTGGAATAAATAGACACATATTGAGTGAGTAATGAAGTAGGTATGTTAGAATAAAAACAGTGGAAGGGTAGCGAGAACCGCCTCTGTGGTCTAGTTAGGACCACCGCACCGGTCTTAGAGCCAGAGGTCCCGTGTTTAATTCCTACCGGTACATATTCTTTGGTTCTTATTGGGTTCTTAATAAAAGATTTACAAGAATTTTTTATTTAACTGTAAATCAACACCGTTAACCAAGAATCAATCATAAATATAAAAAACCCGACTGCTAAAACAACTATATGAAATCAATTATATACTCGTAAAAACCGGACTAACATAAAAAATAACTGCAAAGAGAAAAAAATGAAAACAAAAAACCAAGCTCTATTCTCTATTCAATTTGAGCAATGTTAAATGCAACGTGAAATATTTCCTTGTCTGATACCTGTAATTAAATAATAAAATCTATAAATCTATAAATAAATGAGTATTTATAATATAAATAATACACCTATACATTCAATATTGATATTGATAGTTGTCGCAAGCGGGGACAATCTATAAATAAACAGAATTAAAAGTTAAACCTTTTGTTATTTACAGCCAAATTTACAGCACCAATCCTTGCCACCATCCCTGACTGATTCAAACATAGCAGCGTACCAAGAAGCTGAACCAACACAATAATATACTACAATCCTCGGTATCAAAACAAGCGTGCATACTAAATGCGTTGTCGACATCACATAACGCCCGGTAAATACATAAGCCGGCGCGAGTAAGCAGGATCACATTTCGATATAGGTGCCTAGTTATCGGGTAACCTGGATACTGGTTAAAATCTGATTCCCTTAGGAGGTAGTCCCGAAAACTTTGGGACCAAAATTAATATACATAGCGGTCTAATAGTTCCTTCGGCATGCGTGGCACATTAATTATGTATCTATCGTGCTTGCGAGGTATTGAGAGTTCTTAAGGTTAGTAGTGGGTTCCCTATTTAATCTGAGCTGATGTATAATTTTATGCCAAGACCCTGTACACTTACTAAAAAAAATGTAGAAAAAAAACCTACATGTATTTCGTTAAATTAATGTAATACTTCAATACGCTTTATCGTTTTTAAGTAAAACCGAAAAACATATTACGTTGTTTTGACAGCTACTTGACATTGGCAGAATACCGCTCGCGCTGCCATGCCATCACGGAAGTTGATTTAGGTACTTTGTTTCAGCTATTTCTGAACATTTTGAACCTTTCTGAACAACAACATTAAACATTTATTTGAAGAAAAAAATTTCGAATAAGCTTATTTCACACATTAGCTATCCTTCGGTATTGTGTACAAGGTGTTGGCATTTTCTCCATACGAAATTAACCATCTCCTTTGACAGTTAGTGGCAATGATATTAAATAAAACAAGAAGCAGATATGTTATAAGCGCGCGCGTTGTGAAGACTCAAAAACGTCCTATTTAGGCGTCTTACTCTATGAACAAGAAACATGTGAAGTGCAATCATTAAAATTATAGCTATCTCTTTCATTTGCGTGCTATTTCGTATCTTTTATTTTACTTATCAGTGAAACTTGTTAATGTGTGCAGTTTTTGACTGCTCGGAACAGATTTAAAACGCAAATTACTATGAGCGTAACATATCTATAGTTTATAATATCGGCTTCTTGGCGGGAAAGTGAAGCGTAATGTCTGCGGTTTTGTTTTGTTTTTTAAGAACTGTGTTATGTCGAATATTAATGTGAAATAATGGTGGATTATTAACCGTTAAGTGTTCGTGAGTGTGCATAAGTGTTGGCAAATGAAACAAAACAGTGCAACGTTACTTTTCAAATTCTCTCAAGAAGCTCGCGTGAGGACTTAGTAAAGCCCCACATCTTTACTGAGATACTCGAGGGGTTGGGGGGTATATCATTTCTCATTTCCCATTTCTAATATCATTCATCATCATCATATAAGGAAATATTGTTCATTTATGTATTACTTGTAAGAAAAATTACTTTGACACTGGCTAAATGTGCTAATCGCACGAAGCCATCAACTAAAAAAAAAAAGTTTATAATATCATCAGTGTACTCTTTGTACTTATTATTTAAACAGCGATGTTGCCTTCACTTCACAGTATGACAAGCTTTGATGCAAGCACTGATCTCACAAGGTATGATATTGGTGTGAGCAGCAACGAAATTCGAGGAACACTTTAGTACTAAGTCGTAATAACTTTACTGGAAGTTGAAAAGCCCCTGTTAAATGTTCGTGTTGCATTGACAAAGTACTGAAGCTTTTAGTGGCTTACGCTGTGAACTGTTCCGCAGCTATGCGTACTTTGTAACGATCGCAAAAGTTAAGCTACCTTTGGTAAGGAGCTTACCTGCCATGGGCTGTTGCACCCATGCTAGCAATCGTGAGAGTGTAAGGCACCACCTTCTTCATACTCCCCGCGACAGTCTCCAGGTGTTGAGGCTCGCCTTCCACATGGAGGGGTAGTGCTCAGTTGTGGAATATCCTCTAGATCAGGGATGGGCAAACTACGGCCCGCGGGCCATCTCCGGCCCGTGAATGATCGAATTCCGGCCCACGACCATCAAACGAAAATTCAAGTGCGTGTGTGTTTCAGAAAATGCATACCTATCAATATTTTTTCACAAAAAATGTTTATTTAATAAAAAAAATACAGCAAAAATTCAATAGCCTGGCCCGCCCCATAGATTTTGTTAGTAAATATTGTCATGCGAATGAAAAAGTTTGCCCATCCTGCTCTAGATGTATCCTCACGGACCACCGTGGCGGGCCGTGAACGACTCTTTGAGCTCTCGGGGTCGTGCCCAGCAATCGACGGATGTCCGTTAAATGAGTCGGGCAGACCATCGCCCATCCCGGCGCTTGCAACAGCCCGAGATGGTCTGAGAGCAGACTTTACAGGGTAAAAAAGAGCTTACCTGGATGGGTGAGATTAAAAACTGTATTGGTCCTGTGTAGCCATTAGAGCTCTTTAAAAGTCTGACATCATAATAAGGCCCAGTTTTACAATACTCTGTTAGTTATTCTCTAAATGAGGCATTATTAAATCAATAATTAAATTTAACAGGGATGCTAACGGCACTGTTAAATTTTTATGTCCCATGGTAAGAATTTAACAGACCATTACGAAATCAACCATTAGGTGAATGACTCTCAAATCATTCACTCACATTCTAAACCAACCAAAACAAAATGTCATTGTATGTAATGTCATTGCTTCGAAAACGAGCACTATTTTCTCTAGTCGTATAATAGTTTTGTTATATGTAAGGCGACTGATTTATTTTTTTTTTTTTTATTTTTTTGAGCCCTGGCTCAAGCTGCCGTTGGTTAGGGCTGCAGAGACAGAAACTTTGGATTATCCGCGCCGTGTCCAAGAGTACCGCCTTCTCTATCTGACCCTTGATCCAACCATTGAGCGAGAGATTCTTAAGATGCATTGCGTGTGGTGTGGGTGGTGCGTTCGCAGACACGACTATCGGCTCAATGATTGTCGAGTCATATCCCACATGGCGGTTACCTCGTGAGCCAAGTCAAGGTACTTGCTGGCCTTGTCCTTTTCGGCCTTTACAAGGTTCTCGTCATGTGGGATGGTGACGTTGACATGCACATACTCTTTATTTATTTTCTTTCTTAAAACTAGATTTTTACAATATTTTAATATAAAAACAATAAAACATAAAAACCTAATCCTAGAGTACCCCCAGCAGCGGGGCAGGGCCCAAGCTACCGGTGCCGGTGGTCAGGGCTGCAGAGTGAGGAACCTCCTGACAATAAGGGCCGTGCCAAGGAGTACTGCCTTTGACCCTTGACCCAACTTATTATTATTATTATTATGTAGTCCAAATTGTCTACTTCCAAATGATCCTCTCGTTTTCGTAAATAAAATTGTACGCCATGGCCATCTTGTTCCTGTGTGGCAGTAAACTAACAGCCTGTTACCCATTTGACGGACCTAAGTAGCAGCAATTAAGTTTAACATCGAATTACGGATATTTGACATTCGTTAAAACATGATGGGACACTCAATAACCTTAACAGTCTGTTAAATGATTTAACAGGGGTGTTAACTAACTAACATTGTATGATGAAACTGGATCTAAGTTAACAATGCTATTAATCACTTGATAAGAACTTTACATACAAAACGCTACACAAGTTAATAGATATTTACATGTATAAATATCAGGTAACAGCAGCTGTAAATTATGCAGCCAATGACATTGTCGTCGACATGTATAACATGTACATCAATCCGGTGTTTATATACACTGGCCTGCAAAAATAAGTACTACACTTTTAATATTTATTTATTTTCTAAACTATAGAAGTTAGAGATTTTTAAATAAGAAACGTTTTGCAGCAATTTTTATCAGCTTTCTTTAAAACTAAAGTAAATTATACATTAGTAACATTTTCCTTTTTGTTTCGAAAGTATATCTTGTGTACTTAAAAAGTTATTGCAATTTTAAAAGTGTGATACTTAATTTTGCAGGCCAGTATATTTTGCATAAAGTTAATATACCAGTTGGTATAATAACTTTATGATATTTTGCGAGTTCGTTAATTAAGTGAATACCTACATTTGTGACATCGATCTCAAAAACTTTTATGGTCTTACAATGTCTTCTCTAATTATGATACACTAGCTGTGCTCGCGACTTCGTCCGCGTGAAATAGTGACTTTCGGCAGCATTTTTAATTTTTTAGGCTCTTGTTCCCGTTTTTGCAACATTTTTCACTGATGCTTCGCTCATATTGATCGCAGCGTAATTTTATATAGCCTAAAGCCTTTCTCGATAAATGGACTATCCAACACAAAAAGAATTTTTCAATTCGAACTAGTAGTTCCTGAGATTAGCGCGTTCAAACAAACAAACTCTTCAGCTTTATAATATTATTAATATAGATTAAAAATAACGTGTAATGTTTAATGTTTAATGTGTGTTCTACGAGTTTACCTGTTTAAATAAGTAAATAAATGTATATAAAGTAAAGTAAATAAGTAAATTAATAACAAAAGTTTTGCATGGAAGCAGGCACTGTGCTTACCCAAACATAAAAAAAATACTTTTTATGTTTGGGTAAGCACTGTGCCTCCATCTCATCTGATGACAAGTGATGATAAGGCTGCAGGTGGAAGCGCACTTCACCCGGGATCTTCAACTACTGAGGCACTGGTTATCTGATCTCTAGGTGCCGGAACACAACAATGCCACAAACATTGATGTTGTGGCGACATAATAGATGGTGGTACTGGTTGCTAGCCAGGCGGACAAACAAGCCCTACCACCAACCAAACCGAGTACACAAACATGTGTTCTCCACTAGAAATCGATCCCGGGACCTCTAGGTCTAAGACCGGTGGACTTTTAACCACTAGACCACAGAGGCGGTATTTTCTAAATCAGATAGGTAGCAAAATTATAAATTATCTAGCTTCATTTGGTCTCCTTGGTCGAGTGGCTTGCACACCGGTTTTCATGGTGTCGCCATCTCTGAGGTCCCGGGTTCGATCCCCGATCGTATTAATTAGAAATACCTGGTTTACTAAATTGTGTCGGATCTCGGTGTTTCCTACGTTTAATAAGTATGTATTTAAGTATATTAAGTATGTTTATTCGTTATCTAGCTAACCATTTCTCGAGCTTCTTATGGAAGCTTTTTTTGGGGCTAGATAATTGGTGTGAGTGTAGGAAACATTTACTATTTTACTATTATTTGTAATCTGGCAATAGCTAGAACCTACCAATCCACATTGGTCTCGTGCGTTAGAATGCTCTGAACCTCCCAATACACTTCCATATATCCAAGCCTTAACCAAACAATGCTCAGTTGGTTGCCGTTCGAAATACTGAAAATACACTTCAATTCTTTACATTGGAGCTTTAGTAATACACGAACAAACACAAAAAAAGGCTAAGAGCCATTTCACACTTCGATATTCCATACAAACCTTAAGTTCTAATCCTTACAAACAAATAAACCAATTTAAATGAAACTTACTATGCCTAAGGAAAATACAAAGATTTTGACAGTTAAGAGAACATTTAGAAAACCGTTTAGATAACTGAATTTATTACTGAGCGAGATCCACTGGATTCATGTCAGGAAAACGCTATTTAGTTTAAATCTATAGATGTTTTATTAAAAAAATAAACAATAACGTTTTTCTTATATCTAATAAGTACCTAGGTATTACGAATAAGTAAAATCTTACTTAAATTCATCGACCTACCTTATTAAATGAAAATGATAATCATGTTATTACTTATTTTAGATACTGTTTAGAGGAACTCTTTGATTTTTTATTTTTTATTTATATCTAGGAAATTTCAGAATTCTGCATTTTGTATAAATATAGTTTATTGTAACTTAAACATATATTATATTTTTCTTGGCGTTATATGTTGTATAATTTTTATATAAACCATGCATAAGTGAAGCGCATTTCATCTTATCAGTGCCTAGTTTTTAAACATAGAATGTTAAAAGTTGCTTAAACTTATCTATCATGACGCATTCTACGCTTAAAAATAATTTCAATTCGTGTTCTTTTAGATTTTATTTGATTTTTTTATTATGAACTGAAGTTTGTACGAGATACCGAAATGTGAAATGGCTCTTAATACAGAGCTTGTCCACTACCAGACGTGTTAATCCCCACAAAACAAACAGAAAAAATGTAAGCAACAGCGCAGCAAAGTACCTATTTAATAAAAAACAAATAGAATTCTCTATCCACTGAGTCTCTGCCAACTGAGAGCTTAAAATTGCAGATTCAAAATGGCCACGTTGTTTAATTTAAAATGAGATATGAGCATATTTTTTTATTACTGATCTATTTTTCCTGAAGTGTTTTTTTTTTCAGACTAAAGGTGTGTTCTTTTGCCACATCTATACGTAAAAGAAGGCCAATGGATATTTTGTCTTTTACTGAAATAAGTAATTAAATTGTTATTATTGTTTTTTTTTTATTATGAGTCAAATTATTTGCATGAATTGAATACTTACGATTTACAATAGTGAATGACCGTTTCACGAAAATAGAAGGATTTGCTAAGGTTTTGCTAGAAAAATTGAAAGTTTTTAAGTACAATTAAAATATTATAATAAATATTAAATTATTATGATTAAAATATTATTTTTCCTAGTTAACAAAGAAATTTAAACGGGGATTAACGCAAACTAATTAGTAAAAGGTTTCAACGGCCATGGTCACGGGCTGACTGCTGTCGCGATGTTGCGTCTCCGTTCGCGCGGCAGAGTCTTCATCCACCGTCACATTATTTTCTCAACTACCGCCACACATAACACTAACGGTGTCCCTATTACGTATACAAGCCTTATTCATTATGACATTTCCAGTATCGTCAAAGATAGTAAACAAGAAGTCGAGCAATAGGTTCAACATCTCAACTCCTTTCACCCGAATATGAGGTTCACTTAAGAGATGGAGGCGAACAGATCGTTGTCTTTTTTAGATGTTAAGATGACTGTGAGATCCAACGGGTCCTTATCCTACTGTGTATACCAAAAGCCCACGCACACGGACAGATACACGCTACCTCACACCACCACCCTCGACCGTTACAATCCGTGATGACGTCACTAAAGAACAGAGTTTTTGACCTCTGTGACCCTGATCATTTGGAGCGTGAGCTCCAAATGTGAACATGATCCAGTTCAGGAGGTACTCAAGAAAAACGGATATCGAGTTAATGGAAAACGGAAACAGCCCACAAAAAGTTGCAAGCATCCCGTAGTTAGCAGGCAACCAGCGTACCATGCCTTGCCATGCCTTATGTCAAAGGAGTGACGGACAAGATCGACCATATGTTGCGTGTTTACTCCATACCGACGATATTTACTCCTGGCATAAAGATGAACAACATCGTGGGCACTCCGAAGGATGTCCTGCCACTTCAAACACTAGGCGTATACAAGTTATCGTTCAGCTGTGGTAGTTCCTACATAGGCCAAACAAAGCGGACTATGCATGAGCGGGTCAAAAAACATATCGCAGCTGTAAAGAACAGGCAGTCTAATAAATCAGCGATTGCAGAACATCTACTTGAACAAGGCACAAATCGCTGGATTGAATTTTACCGTACGCAAGTCCTCTCCGATTGAAATAAAGAAGCACCCTAATAATTTCAATCGGGAAGACGGAAACTATCTTCAGCGTTTTTCTTCGCAGTCGGTAAACAACCATAATAAGGCTTGTATACGTAACAGGGACACCTTTAGTGTTGTGTGTGGCGGTAGTTGGGAATATAATGTGACGGTGGATGAAGACTCGCCGCGCAAACGGAGGAGGCGCAACATACCGACAGCAGTCAGCCTGTGACCACAGCCGTTGTAACTCGGTCGAAACGTCAGGTATAAAGAAGTTATGAACCTTTTTGCTAATTAGTTTGCGATAAGAAGACACCTCGATTTGTGAACATTCAAAAAGGCTGATCCTTACTGACGCTGGCATAAAGTTGATAATACGTAGCGCCTGCGACAATATAGACCGCAAATTAACAGTTAAACTAAAAAATATTTTAAAAAAAATATTGGACTTTAGTTATTAAAATATGCAGCTACTAAATTACGAATATTGATGTTATCAATATATTTGAGTGGTTTTCATGCATATAAATTAAGAATTTTGTTGTATTTTCAACAATTTATTGATTTTTTTGTGGTGTTTTCGAAAATAATTAAGATCGAGTCAAAATTATACAATCGTGTATTTGAGCAAGCAAATTGAAGATAAAGACATGAATTTACCTAGGTATATCAACATTTCAGATTCGTAAGTCGTATTATAGCCTTAAGCTATTCGACGAAAGTTGGTGCATTATTTCAGTTTGTCGCCTTAATCCCCGTTTAAATTTCTTTGTTAACTATGGAACGCGAAAGTTTAAAAGTGTATTATTTTTCCTAGTAAAAAACAACCTGTACCTACTGTGCTAGGGTGTTTTTTTTGAGGTTTTTACTTACAATCGAAATAAATAGGTGTATATAATATCATTTAACAAAGTTAAGGATACAAAACCTAAAAATGTATATTAATACCATTGCTTTGCACAAGCGTCGGAAGCCGTTCGATAGATGTCCGGCTTGAATGCGAAAAGTCATGGTTTTTTTTATATATTTTACGGGTAAGCACAGTGCCTTGATCTCAACTGATGTTAAGTGATAATAAGGCCAATGGTGGAAGCGCACTTTACCTAGGAACCTCAACTAGTGAGGCACTGGCTATCTTATCTCTAACTGCCGGAACACAACAACGCTACAAACATTAATGTTATGGCGACATATTTAGATAAGATGATGGTAGCTAGCCAGGCGGACAAACAAGTCCTACCACCAACCAAACCGAGTACACAAACATGTACCCCCTGCTGGGAATCGAACCCGGGACCTCTGGGTCTAAACCGGTGGCCTTAACCACTAGACCACAGAGGCTGTTTAATCGACATAGCTGCGAGACTACTGACAATGACGTGAACCCATACCTAACACAAGCGTATTAAAACATAAAATAAATATACTTTATATAAAAGTATAAAAGCGACATCCCTAATAAACACCTATAAATCTGTCGCTAGGCAATGCGAACTTTCGTTAAGAGTCACGAAATATAAAATAACGATCCTTTTCCATTTCCGATAATCTCAAAGCTCGCCGTTCTCGGAAATATATGTAAATATTATTTTGATAAACATTCTTCGCAGTTATGTAACTATACTAAAAGTGGAGTATGATAAATCAACATTGAAAGCCTTTAGTGAGCAAACATTTCTATTTATTGTTGTCTTTATTATTTGTCCAATTTCTTTTTTAGAAATCACACTGAAGTGGGTAAGACATTTTAGGAAGGCCTTGAAAAGAACATAAAAAGGACAAGTGAATTCTGTGTTTTGTCGAATATTAATGTGACATAATGAGGCACTATTAGCCGTTAAGTGTTCGTGAACGTTGGCATGAGGTTGGCAAATGAAACAAAACAGTGCAAAGTTACTTTTCAAGTTCTCTCAAGAAGTACGCCCGAGGACTTAGTAAAGCCCCATATCTTTACTGAGATACTTTTTACTTTAGGAGTGGTAGAGCCACGCTGCGTTGCAGCACGAAATGGGCCGGCTCGCCTGGCGAAATACCACCCTCTCACAGAATATCGGCGTGAAACAACGGCACTCGTTGCTGTTGTGTTTCGTCCGGTGAGTGAAAGTACCGGAGGCCCATCTCTCACCCCTCCCCCCTCCCAATTCCTACTCCCTCCTCAAGATCCAACTCCTTCCTCAAGGTCGGCAACGCATCCGCGATTACTTTGGTTTTTGCGGGTGTCCATGGGCAGCGGTGATTGCTTTCCATCAGGTGACCCGCCTGCTCGTTTGCCTCCTTTTAACATTAAAAAAAAAACTCTAGGGGTTGGGGGGTATATCATTTCTCACTTCTCATTTCTATTATCATTCATCATCATCATACAGGTGGGAAATATTGTTTATTTATGTATACTTGTAAGAAAAATTACTTTGACACTGGCTAAATGTGCTAATCGCACGAAGCTATCAACTAAAAGAAAAAAATGAAATCACGTACCTAACAGTTCTCTATAACATTAACCAATTTTTTATTTGACCTAAGCATGAATTTCTGTGACCTAAAAAGTTAACTTTCAAAAGTTACTTTTCAAATTCTCTCAAAAAATTCGCATGAGTATCATGATACTCAAGGGGTTTTGGGGATATAATTATCATTCTCACATATCATTTATGATCATTTATTAACTAGCAAAGAAAATTAATATTGTATGTAACACACAAATTATCTATTTATCTACCTAGTCCGGCCATAAGTTCTGTTAAAATGAAAATGCATTTTGTTTATGAAGTAATGCTAAAACTAATACTAAAACTTATATGTACATATTTATTAAAGTCTCAGCAAAAAATAAAAACAATACTCTATTCAAAATGGCCACCTTTTATACAGCCCTTTAATCTGTCTGGCCACGAATCTGTGGATTTACGCACTGTTTACATGGGAAATTTCGCCACTGCTTGCTCCAAAGATTTTTTTAGAGACTCAATGTCGCCGTGCCTTGTAGAGCAAGCCAATGTCCTCTAAAATTGACCATAATTTGTAGTCTAAAGGGTTAAGGTCTGGGCTAGATGAGGGCCAGTCTTCAGCTCTTATAAAGTCCGGAAGGTTGGTTTCAAGCCAGGCAGCCAGAGTCCTGCTGGAAAGTCCACGGTTGAGTTTTAAAAAGTGTATTGCTGAGAGGTGTTACAACACGATCCAAGACTGTCTCTTGATACACTTTGGCTGAAGTTTTCACTCCTTTTTCACAAAAATGTAGCTTTGTGACGCCTTGATAAGACACGCCCCACCAAACCATCACTGACGCTGGATGATGACCACGTTGTACCTTTCCGACCACTTGAGCAGCTTCTTTAGAACTGTGAGCGTACACTTTATCATTTTACTTATTGTAGTGCTCTTCAATCGGGAATTTTTTTTCATCGGTAAAGTGAAATTTCTGTGCCCTTCACCTGCGTATTGCGACAGAAGGCGTTTTATCACTCTCTTTAATTGTTAAGATTGATTTAGGGCATGTCCTGTATATCGACGATAAGCACCGAGCTTCAGGTCTTATTTTATAATACGCGACAGAGTCCTAGCGGGAATCTTCATTTCTCGCGATAAAATTTTTTTCTTCCTAATGGGATTTCGACGAATTTCTGGCTTTAACAGTATTAACAGCCTTTGTAGTTCTAACAGCACGCGGCCGCCCGATCTTTTATGGTCTTCGACAGAGGAAGTGTTGCTGTATCTGTTAATATTACGTTAAACGGACATACGGCTGATAGCAAGCTTTTGACGTGTCTGGAATATGACCGAGACGGCTCCATACACACTTTGTACAAGGCGATCACTGCAATCCTATTTTCTTTAACACCCCATTCCATATTGTAATTTGATAATGAACACGAAAAAATATGTGAAATGGCGCGAAATCTAAAGAAGTTTTTAAAATAATTAACGCGTTCCAAATTCAAAAGTTTCTATGTAACAGTATTTATGGCCAGACTAGTTATAATAAAAATCAATTGCTGTTCGTTTGTCTCGCTAAAACTCGAGAATAGCTGGACCGATTTGGCTAATTTTGATTTTGGAATATTTGTGGAAGTTCAGGGAAGGTTTAAGCGGTGAGAAACATAAATAATAAGAAACGGAAAACACTAAAAACGAAAATTTAATTTTCCAATACAAAATGATATGTTTGTTTTGTTGTCATGGAAACCTAAGAGAATTTAATCACTTGATGGAAACTGTCAAAGCGGTACGAAGTCCGCCGCCGCCGGGTCCACTAGTAAATACTACTACATACCTATCGGCGCTTGTTTAGGTTACCAAAGGCATGCCAAAGGTTAAATTTTATAGTTATTTTATCGTTTGCTCTATTTTGAATACGAAACTTTATTTAAAAATTATTTATTAGTTAACACTGATTTAGTAAATTAAATTATAAAAGAGATAAAATCTTTAGAATAAATTATGGTATTCAAAAATAAGAAAACAAATATTCTATAAAATTTAAATTTTGAGGTATTTATTTTATCTTATGTATTAAGAATTTGTTTTACGACATAATGAATGAACTTACTTATTTTACTTAAACGTTTTTGATCGCAATGCTTCTACATACAGAAATTAATATCTAACTATAAAATTAATCCGTGCAATAACTTGAATTAGGCAGCAGTAGAAATGGGTAAGCACATACAATGCAGTAATAAATAACAAAGGGAAGTGCTGTAAGTGCGTTATAGCTTACTATCATCATTTTATATAAATCACTTGTAGAATTTATTAAAAAAACTTACCAAAGCCTGTAGATTTGTGACTAATATGATGTACACGAATACAATGCTTGCACCAAGCATTCTGCTATTAATGTTACTGACCGTAGTTTCAAACACAACTATTAACCAGCTACTGATAATGAAAAATTAAACTGAAACTATATACTTCTAAATATTTGCGATATACCTATCGGTAAATACGAATATTGACATGTGTTAAAACGTTTGTACCATACGTTTTGTATCAGGTATCAATATGAGCAAAGAATATCATAACAGTACAGAAAAAATGTCCTATAGACCTATACTATTGAGTTACTATAGTGAACCAGTTTTGGAGGTCGTGATAACTTTAACCTACCTTCCCTTTTATTTGTAACCTGTTTTATGGTCGAATATGTGTGTATGAGTTTTGTTTTGTGTGTATTGCTTACTTGTACGTATACAAGTAATGGTGATAACAGTGCAGTGGCGGTAGCCAAAGTAACATTAAGAAAACGATAGCGAAGTTCGAAAAGAAAATTAATTATCTTAATTAATAGCTTCGCGTTTTTCATTTAGCCAATTTCAAGTATTTTTAAGTAAGTATAAGGGTACAATTGTACGGTAGATATAAATTAAAATGGAGTCTCACAACACGTGTTATTACGGAAAGAACTCGGGTGAAACTCCAACTTCGAAAAGAATAAAATTTGTGGTATTGACATAAGATTGACCACGTGATTTAGCGCGGCTTATGTCAATCCCATACATTTTATTCTTTTCGAACTTCGCTATCGTTTTCTTAATGTTACTTTGGCTAAGCCTACTGGGCTTGATAACATAACCAAAGTCACACTATCAGTATCGTTAAGTAACGTTATTTTTGTACAGTTAAACTGGCAGCTGTAATGCAGGTAACGTTATCTAGTACAAGGATAGTTACTTTTTTTATCCTTTACTAGAATGACTCAGTGAACTTCGTATCACCTACATGTATTGGTGAAAAATATGATCAAAATTTAACAATATCGGCTGGGTTGAGAAATTACTCTAAACATTTCTTGGCCAACATCCAAAAATATAACAATTGCTTTCAAATGACGTCGTTTGGCGCAACGCATATTGTACAGGAAAATTTCATGCCCACTTTCAAGGTAGTAAGTATACCATAATTATTGTTTTTGATAAATTATTAAATGTGGCAATTTTACTTTACCATCTACACAACATAATCTAGTAGATTCACCGCTGTATTTTAACGCTTTACATTATTGACAAAAGGTTGTTATTTCCCCAATTGTTACGGCACAATTATCTATTTCCGGGTCGTAGTGGAATGCTATCGTTCCAGGTTTATAGGAACTCTGCGTCTATGGAATCGCTCTTTTTCATTGTGTCGTGCACTCGTGCTCGCTGTTGTTGTGTTTCGTGTGCCCGAACTCGTTCCATTCTAAGCCTATCTACTTCATTATTATTCACTGTGGAACGCAATTCTGCCATACAAACGAATGTTATCATATTTTTTTTTAATCATTATCTGTCTATCGCTGGTCGTCAGTGCGGTTTGCACGTGAGTTAGCTCGTCACACATTTGATTGACATCGCGACCTAAGTCAGGTCCTCTTCTTCTTGGCATTTTAAAACAATAACAGTAATACAGCTTTACAGTAAATAAAGTTTTCGCGCACTGACAAACTGATGATAGATTTTAATAATCGTCTTTAAATTTATTTATTTATTTTCTTTTTTCGGCTGCATTAGTAGTCGTTAACAACCACCACGCCACCACCACCACCACCACCATCAGCACTGGGCCCGCGTGGTGGTTTATGGCCCGTTCTCCCTATCCATCCATAGGGATGGCTCGTGCCCCAGCAGTGGGAACTTTATGAGCTGATGATGATGATGATGATGATGATGATGATGATGATGATGATGATGATGATTTTCTTATTACGACCAACTGACACTTTTACACATTTTTATTTCTGAAACAGAAATGTTTTGTATTCCAACAAAACAGAACAAAGAGATCGGACCTCATACTACAGCTATGAAACATACACAATACACACCTATAAATATTTGACAACCAACCAAGTGACAAAAGACATCAAATGTTTCACAGCTAGGAACTCAGGCTAGGAACATTTTGTTGTACGTACCGCTTTGACGTTTCCATGACAACAAAATAAACAAAATTTTTGTATTAGAAAATTAAATTGTCATTTTTAGTATTTTCCGTTACTTATTATTTATGTTTCTCACCGCTTAAACCTTCCTTGAACCTCCACAAATATTTCAAACACAAAATTAGCCAAATCGGTCCAGCCATTCTCGAGTTTTAGCCCGACTAACGAACAGCAATTGATATATATATATATAGATTTAGGTAAACAAACAATGACACAATACAAGTATATGAATAATATAAGAAATAATAACAAGGGGCTGACGAAGAGAGTAAAGCACTACAACAACTCCAATAAGCCCCCTCTAAAAGCCTCCTGGTTTGTGGCCATAATGTCCCTGATACTGTATTAAACTTATTCGATGTGACGGTGACCGTTTGCCTGCATTAGTGCGACATTAAGCAACAGCAAAAAAACTTACAAGGATTACGCCAATGCGCCCTAATAGAGACTATGGACCTTCATTTATCTGATAACGAGATACAGTCATACCGATTGCGACCTAAGTCGTAAAGAAACATAACTTCTAAAAGTGTTCGTCTGTTTCATCTTAATATAGCTATATTTACAAAGGAGCTGCTCAAATGACAATTTGCTATAGTTTTTCGTTACGTAATGCGCTTTAGCTAATTCACTTAGAACGGTTACTTTATATACCGGTAAAAATGCCACCCAGGTAACGATACCAAGCATAACGTTACCTTTATTATATAGGTATACTAGCGGCCGCTCGCGGTTTCACCCGCGTGGTTCCCGTTCCCGTGAGAATATCGGGAAAAAAAGTATTCTATGTCTTAATCCAGGTTATAAACTATCTGTATGCCGAATTTCATCCAAATCCATTCGTAGTTTTTACGTGAAAGAGTAACAAACATATCCATATTTACAAACTTTCGCGTTTATAATATTAGTAGGATACATATCTTCGTATGAATAATTCTAGAACCTACATCTTACAAAAAAACGCAGAATAAGCTTCGAATAGTTATATAATTATTCCGTGTTTTGACTCTTTTACTCTAATTTGAAATGAGTTAACATGACAGGAACAAAACATGGAATTACTATTTCGAGCTTATTCTTTGTTTATTTGTAAGGCACCTAATCTTTAACGTTATTTAAAACCCTGGGCATCACCAGGGCGAGTAGAATTCTAGGTTAGATCCCTTTGCCTTCCCTACAAGGAGGACTTCGTAAAGTTTTACAGCCATGTTTATGGGTAATCGTATATGTCCTTTTTAGTAGCATGTCTTCAGTCTTGGCTTAGTTAACTGTTAAAGACTATTAAAAAACCAGGCTAGCCGTAACCTAGGACCTTAAGCATGCCACTTAGCAAACAGTACATGTGGCTATAAAGATATGATACGCATTAAATAAGAACGGCCAAGTATTAAACAATCAAAATAAATAAAGTATCTACCAAAAGTGGATAAAGGCAGGAATTAAATTATTGGTAGCACCCATCGATGATAACAAAGCCCGTTCGCGAAGTTTCAAAATGTTTCATATTATCTCGTAGGAAGGCTACTGATCTATTGAGCAACAAAAACAAATTATAACTTTTAATTAACGACATTGTTCAGACAAAACTTACACGTTTACTTTGCTTTTATTTGTTTTTATGGGGGGTTGCCACAATCGTTTGTGATGTGGTGACGGAGGGGAGTTGAAAGAATGAGCAGCATAGAACAGAAGACTTATTTTACGCAAGCGGCGAATTTGATGACAAAAATGTGACCGTCTAACTTCCTGATTCACGATATATCAATAAACATTAATCATTAAACGAAGACAAATATTTTACTGATAACTCCTTTGTCGCACTGCCAAAAGGTAAAAGACCAGAAATGCTAGCGGTAGGGCTTTTTGGAGTAAGATTAAAGAGACGTATGTCCAGCAACGGACCCTCCAATTTACGTGGCGGGGATTTTGATTTTTCCCGACAATTACAAAGTGATATTTGATGACATGATTTTTCATTTAATTGACTTTATTTTGCTAGTTGTAGAAACACCATTTGTTAACTTTTATAACATAGAAAAAAATATCAAAGTAACCTGTTTTAAAACAGATTTGCATTTTACAGGCAAACCAGACTAGTTTATAACACAAACTTTAATATGCTAGTTCATTTTTTTGTAAATAATTTGTAGTTTTAATTGGAAGGAAAACAAACAGTTTTTCTTATCATCATCATCGTCATCATCTCAGCCAAAAAACGTCCACTGCTGGACAAAGGCCTCCCCCAAGGATATGAGGGGTATTTGCCGTAATCGCCACGCTTGGCAGGCGGGTTGGCGATCGCAGTAAGTTGAGGGTAACCTCAGAGAGATGCTGCTGCCCATCCTCTGGAATGGTCCCTTAGTCGCCTTTTACGACACCAATGGGAAGAGATGGGGATGGGAGTTTTTCTTATGGTACGCGGCAAACGCTCCGTATTAGATTAATTGTTTAGCGGTGCGTCGCCTTATGTTCTTAAAGAAGCATGTTATTGGGGTTGTCGAAGTCTATAAATTAGCTATTAATTATCGTCATCATCATAAGCTCATTTTTATGTCCCCACTGCTGGGGTACGAGCCGTACCTATGGATGGATATAGGGAAGAGCGGCCCATAAACTACCACGCGGGTCCCAGGATTGGTGATTGTTAACTACTGATAATGCAGCCGTGATCTACTGCTTTACGTGCCTTTTAAAGGTCGGAGGAGCTCGAGATTATACATTTTTGGTCACCCATCCGATGACCGGTCGATAGCGAAAGTTGCAGTTGTGAATAAAATAAAAAAGAGTCTTTGTAGCTTAGCTCCAAATTAAAATATTGACAAGTAACCAACACAAAAAAAAATATTCACAAATGCCGTAACTCCAGTAAATCACATTCGAGTCAAACTTAAGAACTTCCACGTAGAGCATTAAACACTGCGCTATCGAGCCCCTCTGCAAACTTGCATAACTATATTTAAAAGGAAAGAATCCTGTCAAAAGTGAACAAACAAATACATCTACAAGAGAATTTTGTGTACCGAATATTCTGTACCCCGTAGCGACTAGTAATATAAATCGTTTCGAGATGGACTTGTGACAGGCAAAACTTTTGTAATATACGAACTGGGATCTAGCAACCAATACATTTATACGTACGAACAGTACCCGCTCCAAACTAGGGCAAGATTGTATGTTACCCTGTGGGAAACTGCTTAATCCAGTGCTAAGAGCTACTTCTATGTACGTTCCGTCGTATGACGTCGTTGCTACTCGTATATATTATAATAGCTGTGCTCGCGACTTCGTCCGCGTGAAATAGTGACTTTCGGCAGCATTTTTAATTTTTTAGGCTCTTGTTCCCGTTTTTGCAACATTTTTCACTGATGCTTCCCTTCCATTTGTTTGCAGCGTGATGTTATATAGCCTAAAGCCTTCCTCGATAAATGGACTATCCAACACAAAAATATTTTTTCAATTCGAATCAGTAGTTCCTGAGATTAGCGCGTTCAAACAAACAAACTCTTCAGCTTTATAATATTACTAGCTGACCAAGCAAACGTTGTTTTGCCAATTATTTCTAGGGAATTTGTCGGTTAGAAAAAAAAATCTAACTTAGTGTAAGTGTGTGAGGATGTGGTATATGAGTGAAAGAGGCATGGAGCGCTGTGAACGATGACGGTATATAAATATAACATAACACTAAAAATTTATCTTTTTACTTTATTCTAATTTAATTATTATAATTTGAGGAACTCAGTGGCGCAGTGTTTAACGCGCCCGGTCTGCGAGTGCTGAGATTAAGCAACTTTCGCAAAGGCCGGTCATCGGATGGGTGACCAAAAGTGTATTATCTCGAGCTCCTCCTTGCTTCGGAAAGCACGTAAAGCCGTTGGTCCCGGTTGCATTAGCAGTCGTTAACAACCACCAATCCGCACTGGGCCCGCGTGGTGTTTTAAAAGCCCGTTCTCCCTATCTATGCATAGGGAAGGCTCGTGCCCCAGCAGTGGGGACATAAAATGAGCGGATGATGATTATAATTTATTCCTATAAATATCATTAATTACGACAATAACACTAACAAACAATATCAATCCATTAATGCTACAGTGTGTATAATATTTTTTGTTAGCCCATCTTTAGCTTTAGCTAACACCTTAGCTAACACAAACAAACTGGATGGTTTGCCCACTCGAGAGCATGCCGCGTACAATTTTCCATGTGAAAAACATGGTGTGTTCAAATCTAAGCCACAAACAGACATCGTTTGACCTTGGGACTTATTGATAGTAATCCCTACTCCGTGCTGTTAACTGGGTGAGAAGTGACACCGGTAGACGCTCGGCGGAGACAGACAACTGATCAAAAAAATAGGGGTTTGTTTATAGAAGAGTGAAAGTTTAGGGAAGTTAAGGAAAGTTAAGGAAAGTTAGGGTATGTATTTTTTAATATTCACATATTAAAAAAAATTAAAAAAAAAAAAAATTAAGAAAAATATAAATAAAAATTTGGGGTGGACACCCCTTATCACTTAGAGGTTTGAAAAATAGATAGTAGCCGATTCTCAGACTTACTGAATATGCATAAAAAATTTCATAAGAATCGGTCAAGCCGGTTCCGAGGAGTATGGGAACGAACATTGTGACACGAGAATTTTATATATTAGATTAATATATTACATTTATTAACATTTTCATTTTCATGTTTATTAAATTACAATACCTTTTTATTTGTAATATTGTTATTGAATTAAATTAAACCGGACTACGTATAAACATTCGTATAAACAGTTTCGTTATTGTAGTAATCTTACACATTATACCTTTACTTTAACTTCTTATTCCCTTATACAGTCCACCTTTTCCCTTTCGCCTCTTTAGGTTACAGATACAAAAGATAAAAATTACATAAACTAGACATAAAAATTACGCTCTGTAAATTGTGCAGTTAAAATAATGTCCTTAACAAAATGTTGTTATTTAAAAAGAAAACTTTTATTTCAGACCATGATCCATATTCACAATTACCAATGTTTATATAATTTTTAACGCAAATTTTGTTGCGAACAAATTACAAAAACACAAATGTTGAAAAAGAAGTGTTTTTCACAATTACCAAATTCAAATACAATAAAATAAAAAAAATAAAATAAATACATTAGATTATTAAGTTAAATTAAACCAGATCACATTATAATTAAAATCTATTACTTAAATAAAATAAAGTAGAGTATGTTAGTAACAAAAGACTTACAACTATGTTAGTAACTAAAATAACAAACAGAACGCAAACATCCCGAAGACTCACTGGCTTACATGTAAAACATGCAATTCAGTGAACATCCGGAAGACAGCATGTTATGTACCTACATTATAAATATGCTTAGTAAAAATATGAATAAAGTACCATTATATCTTAACCATCCCTTTTACACTGTCTAATAAGAGTCTATTTTATTTTTTTCAATCAGAAACCTTGCCTCCATCAATTTACAGGGCTGCACTCTCACGCAAAACTTCGTGATAAGGTGGTTTTTATCAAAACGTATAGAATCAATTGGCAAAGGCTATTAAAATTCCACGATAAACATTTTAAAGTCTTCTTTAATCAAAAGGTACTTATGATATTTCATTAATTTTAACTTCTTTAAATGAAACTTAGGAATACGCTTTGAAACAGCACATTCCTGGAAATGAGGAGCTCGACGGTAGGCGCAGAGTTTAACGCATTCGGTTAGCAATCCTGCTTGTTAAGCAACTGTTGCAATGTCGGGTTGCCGGATGGGTGATCAAATTACAATATCTCTAGCTTCTCCTTACTTCGGATAGCTTAAGCCGTTTGTCCCGGTTGTTTTATAGGGTGTCAGTCCTTTAAACCAACCAGCATTGCGTCAGCGTGTAGGGCATAAATATCCCCATGTGTGATTGTTGATGTGGGAAGGCCTGTGCCCACAAATGGGAAATTTACAGGTGAATGATGACGACTCCTGGAAATATTCACCTAATAATCTATATAAATGAAATTAATTGCGGTTTAATAATTAGATATTCGTATAAAAATCATGTTACACACATAGAATAAGTTAATACCCTACTAACACATTGAGTTTTGATCACTTTAATAAATATATATTTTATATTCTTCTATATTCTATATAGGAAAAATTAACACCACTACTGCCTTAATTGAAAATCGCAAACTCCACTTCCAAAAGGATTTATTTAAATATTAGAAGTTGCAAAGATTTCAGCCCTTTAACATTTTCCTTGCTCAATCAATTAATCTTTGTTTTGAACCCTATTGAATACATTGATTATTAATTAATTATTTTTCCTTGTTTCCATTGGGCCCTTAATGAAACATACTCACTATTACTCTTGAATTGAAGTAGACTCATCAGAGTCTTTCTCAGAGTATACTTCCTGTTATGGTCGATGGCATTGGTTTTATGCTGTGTTTTTTTAATGGTTCAGCGGGCAAATACCTATATTGCACCATCTGCTAAGTGAAAGCAGAGTCCAGAAGCGAAGACAGCTAGTGAAGCAGGATTGTGAAGCACTGAAGCACTAAGTTTATACTGTGTTCTAATAAATATATTTCATTTCATTTTCATTTCATTTCATTTCACTAGCTATCTTTACTGTAATAAATTAGGGTATACAAGTTAACAACTAATTATGAGACGACCAACACCTCAGTCTCCCTGTGACCACGGACCCTGCAAAGGGTTCGAAACGTCAGGATAAACATTAAATAAGTAATGTGTAAAATAAACGCGAGTAGATCCGTAAAAGTTGTTTCATTTCAGCGTTTTAAATTTTCGCCGGTCCTCGAGTTCCTCATTTCCAGGAATATGCTGCTTCAACGCATATTTCTAAGATCCATTTATATACCCGTAAGTTATTTAATCAAGTATCGATTAAAAAAGACTATAAAATATTTCAGATGGAATTTTAAAAACCTGTCCTGATTAGTGCTACTTTTAAGCGAATTGATAAAAAACACCTTATTAAGAGATTTTGCGTGGGAACTGAGAGTGCAGCACTGTAATCAATAAATTGATAGAGGCAAGGTTTCTGATTGAAAATAGGTAATAAATAACTTCGGCCTTTTTTAGACAGCGTAAAAAGGGATTGTTAATGATATAATGGTAGTTTACTTATTTCTTTTACTAAGGATATTTATAATGTTACAATATTTTGTACCTATGTACACATTCAATTGTACCTACTGATATCGGTACCGTGTGGCTTGTATGAATCAAGTTCGCTGTTTATGGTAACTCCGAACCGAATTACAGAATAAAGGATCAAAATTACATAAATTAGACGTATCAACATATTCGTTTTTTATATATCCAGTCTTTCACATTCGCTCTGAAAAACTTAGAGCATTGATGCTATAAGCTGAAAAATGGTGCAGTTATAATTTTGTCCTTACAAAAATTTAATCATCATCATCATCATCATCGGCCTATATTAGTCCACTGCTGGACATAGGCCTCCCCTAATGAGCGCCATAGCGCCCTGTCCAAAATTTAATAACCACTAATAATTAATGTTCTACGTAAAAACGATAAAGAAGATAATTTGGAAAAAGAAAATAATTTTGAATAAGGGGAGATGTTGATGTCTTTAACTTTCTCAATTAAATCTAAACTATTTTTTAAACTATACTGAGGTTTAAAAGAGGACTTTGTTCGTAAAAGGTTGTTAAGGTATTTAGCTAATTCGTATGTTGGGGCACCAATATAAGAGACAACAGGGCGTATAGGAATTTTGATTTCTCCCCTTATTCCAAATTATTTTCTCTGGATGTTGATAGTTTATTTACCAACGTTCCCTATGAAGAGTGTTTAAGTATGTTTGGTATCCATTTTGAGAGACAAAGGTTACATCCTGGAGAAGTATATGATTTACTTAACCTTACTAGAATATGCATGGAACAAAATTATTTTAGGTTTAATAACCAATACTATCGTCAAAAGGAAGGTCTGGCAATGGGTTCACCTTTAAGTCCACTAATGGCGGATATTTTTATGGATTATTTTGAACGTAAACATATAGTGAACGAACCCAATATTCAGTTCTATTATCGTTATGTCGATGACGTAATTATTTGCTGGACCGGTACTAGACGTCAAATTGATACCTTTGTCAAAAAAGTTAATACGATCCACCCAAAAATTAAATTTAAATTAGAACTAGAGTCCAACAAATCACTTAACTTTTTAGATTTAACCATTACCAGAGTTAATAATAAACTAGATTTCCAAATCTATCGCAAACCCACACATACCGATACAACTATCCCCGTTACTTCTTGTCACCCATTACAACAGAAACTAGCTGCCTTCCGCAGCTATGTCCATAGATTAATGTCGGTACCTCTGTCCGCAGATAATTACGTCAAAGAACTTAATATTATCTATCAAATCGCGATTTCTAACGGTTATTCAAAACAAATTATTGACAGTTTAATTAAAAATAAACAGAATAAAAGGGTTCGTTCACTACTTTATGCATGTCCCCCAGAACACATCCACAAATATGTAGGTAGTCTGACTTATGTAGGCCCTATTTCAGATAAAATCGCTAATATCCTTAGGAAAAACAAGATCTACGTTACTTTTAGAACAGACCAAAATGTACGTCACCTTTGTAACGGTAAAGATCGTTTAGAAAACTCAAAAAAATCCGGTGTTTATAAATTAATTTGTAACGACTGTGATGGGGTCTATGTAGGTCAGACAGGCCGAAATTTTGACATTAGATATAAGGAACATATTGCCGCGTATAGGAATGGCCATCCAGATAAATCACATTTCGCAAAACATCTAATTGATACCGGCCATTCTTTGTGCGACAATAACAGCTATAATATTTTGCATGTTTGTAATAAAAGTTTTCGGTTGTGTGTGTTGGAGCAATTAGAAATAATGAAACATAATAATGACAGTCATGCGCTGTTGAATGACTAAACAAATTTAGTTCCATCCCCATTATTACGTATTGTCGCGGGTAGTACGTCACAAATGTCAAACGATGGCGCTTTATAAAAGGGGCCGGGAGCTGCGTAGCCGTAACAGTCGGTGCGCAGCTCTCGACCAGTCAACAGCTCCTGAGGATGCCCCGTGGAGGGCGAAACACGTGTCGGGTATCGGTGTTGGTGTGCATTTTCGCTTGCACGCATTGTATCTCCTGCATGTGCATACTTTTTGCGGGCGGGAGGGCGGTGCATGCGTACTGCATCCAAGCTGTATAAACGAGTGAGTTAGCGGAATTAACACTACATATTATTTAAATTACATTTTTATGAACCTTTTTTAAGTAAAGAAGACTTTACATGTTTTTTAAACTTATCTAAAGGTAAATCTAGTACAGTATTTGGTATTTTATTGTAATAATGTATACCTTGCCCCAAGAAAGAACCAAGCATCTTCTGTAACCTGAACAGTGGCATTACAAGTTTTGACTTACTTCTAGTATTAAAATTGTGTACGTCACCGTGTTTAGTAAATGAGTTGATATTGCAACGCACAAGAACTATACAATTATAAATAAATTGAGACGCCACTGTCAAGACACCAATTTCTTTAAAAAGATTTCTTAAAGAAGTTCGTGAACCTAGTCTATAGATTGTTCTTACTGCTCGTTTTTGTAAAATAAATATAGTTTCAATATCAGCTGCTGTTCCCCACAGTAAGAGGCCATACGACACTATGGAAATAACTAAAGTAAACTGTTCTAGCAGTTTCAACGTCTGTTAACTGCCTTATTTTTCTAATGGCATAAGCAGCAGATCTGAGTTTGCCGGCCAATTTCGATATATGAGGATTCCATTGAAGTTTTGAGTCAAGGGTTATACTTAAGAAAACTGTTGAGTCAACCAAATCTAATCGATCGCCGTTTATTCTTATATCGGTTGATTCATTCTTGACATTTGGTAGTCTAAAATTAATACATTTTGATTTTTTAGCGTTAAGCTGCAAATTATGAACAGTAAACCAACTGAGTATATCTGAAAGAGCTTTGTTTACATCGTCGTAATTATTCTTACACCTAGTTACATTAAAAATAAGTGAAGTATCATCTGCAAATAATACGATTTCACAGAAGTTCTCTACAAAGAATGGCAAGTCATTAATATAAATCAAAAACAGAAAAGGACCAAGAATGTCCCTTGTAGAACCTTGTGGAGCTCCCATTTTTACATGAGAACCAGATGATTTAGTTCCATTAATATCGACAGTCTGTGTTCTAGAGCTGAGATACGACTTGATTAAATTTAGTGCATAATCTTTGAGACCGTAGTAATGTAGCTTCATCACCAGAGTCTTGTGCTCAACGCAATCGAAAGCCTTGGACAAGTCACAAAAAACTCACAAGGGCGTTTTGAGACTTCTCCCAGGCATCAAATATATGTTTTATTAGAGCAACACCTGCATCAGTATTAGAACGACCCTTTGTAAATCCATATTGTTTACAATGTAAAAGGTTGTTTATGTTAAAATACGATATCACTTGTTCCAATATAACTTTTTCATAAATTTTACTTAGAGCTGGTAGTATTGAAATGGGTCGATAGTTACTGGGGTCTTCTTTGTTTCCTGATTTGAACAAAGGTATGACCTTATTAAATTTCATAAGATCAGGAAAGATACCTTTATTCACACAGTTATTAAAAATTTCAGCAAGATATGGTGCAATAGAATATATAATATTCTTAATTACTTTTACAGAGATGCCCCACAAGTCACATGTGTTCTTCATTTTCAGTGATTTAAATGTTTTTATAATATCCATTGAATCAATATATTTAAAATGAAAAGAAACATTACATTTTGGTACATATTTTTGGAGTAATGTTTGTGCAGCTTCTGGTGATGAATCTAAATTTGAGGTTGTCAGCACAGGTACATTTACAAAATAATCATCAAAAATATTAGCAATTTGCAAATCTGAATTCACAAGGTTTGTCGTTTACTTTTATAGTATAACAGGCGTAATAACCTGTGAATTAGTGTAACTAATGTTAAGTAAACTATCAATTTATCTTTAACAATCCTTTTTACTGTTTAATAAACCAACAAGCACCAACATGATTCCATTGTACTCCCATGAATATAACACTAGATATCGGTACCGTGTGGCTTGCGTGAATCGAGTTTGCCGTTTATGGTAACTCCGAACCGAGCTATAAATACTGATGTTCAGACCCGCTAGCGCCCGAACGGGCCGGCGAATAATAAATTATTTCACGTGGACCCTTCGCGTGGTTAAGCTCCGAGGTATAGGACGTTAATGTATCGACTGAGGCACAGTATAATGCAAGTGGTAAGTCATCTTTAAATGGTAAGCGATCGTGCGAGTGAGAAACAACCTCAAATACCATATTGGGTCACCTGGCATGGTATAAAGCTAGATCTATTCATGTGTAATTATGAGGATAATTAATAATTATGAGGAGACTCGAGTGCTCACACAGCTGGTCAAATTCGCCGTCATTGAAATCAAGTCAACGATAAAATAATAAAAACCTTGTAAGCTCAGATTCGGCTCTAAATCCGGCTGGATTGGAGGCCAAGCCAAAACCAAGGTATAAACCAGTTAACGCCGCCAAGCATTATAGTTTTGCAATGCTGTGTGACCGGTGTGAAACGAGTCAGTAAGATTAAACATAACACTCTCGGCCTGATACGATAACAGGAACAGGCGCGTGGTTTATGGCTTCATTTATAGTGCTCTTGTATTATACATTATTTTTTTTCTAAGTTGTCTCGGGTTTGGGTGTTTTCTATGTATAATAAGTATGTATTTAAGTATTTTAAGTATGTTTATCCGTTGTCTAGTAACCATATAACGAATTTCATAACGAAGCTTCTCTTGGGGCTAGATAATTGGTGTTAGTGTAGGAAAAAATATTTATTTATTTATTTATACATTTCACCGGTGATTCTGAAATTGAAAATGACACACATTCACACTACACAGTGTAGTATATAAACTGTTTTCGTACTTACTTACTATTATTACTACTATCAAGCATAGGGCGGTAGACAACATACTATTCTGATTATAGTGTGACCAAGGAAGGGCGTTAGTCTGTTTTACACAACCAAACTATTCTTCGCTGGCCCCCGCCTTGCGTATCCGCCTCAGGACGGCCAAACAGATACGCCGAAATGTATTACCCCTCTGGGATCTCGCTAAATTGGACACTATATATTAATCTGTACATGGAAGCGATTTCAAATTTTGTTAAATTTAGACGAGAATGAGCAGACAATTAAACGGATGCCTCAATAAATTTCTCGATGTAAAGGGAAATAGGATATCAGTATTTTATTAAAATATATTATTAATCGTGAGCTTTGTTGATCAAAGTACCGACCAAGCCACTTGTAGGTGAATATTGTTATTATGTGAGTGGCATAATATTTTGAGAAAACCCATAAATTTTTTGAGGTTAGTAACGTAGTCGTATAAATCACCTTTTATCTAAGAGACCTCGCCCACATCCAATAATCGGTGACCAATTTTTTAGTTAGTGAAAATGAAACTTATGGAATTTTATGTTGCAACGCACACGTCCAACAAAAAGTCGGTCACAAAATAGGAGATAAAACTCGGCGAAACAATCGGTTCGATTGTTGGTCCTACAAAAAGTCGGTTGTAGGCGGGCACCGTAAGTTGTTTATAATGGTTGTTTTCAATTTGAAAAGTACATTGCATGAAAATTTATAATTATTTAATTATTGTTGTATTATGTTACCAAATATATATTTTATTGCTTTTAGCGATTATTATCAACAAGTTATCAATTATAATTAGTTTTAACTGTCTAAATGATTAACAATATATTGACCCACTGCACCCATATTCCCAGAAATAAGTGGAACGAAGGGAAGCAGTGGGATAAAATAGGCTGATACAATTACTAATTTTATTTATGTGAGCTTACTCTCAGAAGCTAATATTATAAATGATGATGTCCTCCAAAACGATTTCGTCGACAATACACGGTCACAGGCAGCGCAATAAAGTTGACAGTTTGAGTTTAAAGTGTATTTTTAGGAGGGCTTGGGACAATTTTTCCGAATCTGGCAATTTGCGTCAAGATCGGGAAAGTCATGATTCGATCGCGGCTACTCTCATCCAGCTCTCGCCAGCCACCTTGCGAAGATCGTCGCTTCAGTCCAGAGACCAGACCAGTCTGAGGGCGTTCTACACTATGTTTGCCGATACCGGATCTTCACTCGAGAACTCGTTTACCCCAACGGTTATCGGTTCTATTCTATTCGGATCGTGCTCGGTGGCGTGCACTTGTAGAGGCCTATGTCCAGCAGTGGACTAGTATAGGCTGATGATGATAATGATGATGATGATTTGATCAATGGTTTTTTGAGACCTAAAATTCCAAACTATTTGCAGTCTTTCGGCTCTTACATTAAGATCGGTAAATGTGTTCGACGCACCTTTATATAACGTCTCAGAGATTTTAGTATTCAGTCGATGTAGCCAGTAGGAGGCTGACTGGCAGCTGTTAAATCATACTGTACAATACATTTACGAAATGTTAAAATAGACAAACGACTATCGAAAAGAAGGTGGAATACATAATATGAACTATGTGAAAAGAAATACTTAAGGCTCGTTTCGCCTATCGTTAAGATTGTAACTTAAAGTTAGAATCTTTAAAAAAAAAATCATAAAACAATTTTAAGACTGCTGAAAAATTATCTTCTCTTTTTTTATTAGAGCTTAAATTTTAATAATAATAATAATAATAAGTATTTATTTCAGAATAATTCCATAGATTGTTAGTAATTATTTAATTATTGTTAATGATTTCTTTATTTATTTTATTGGATAAAGCAGGACACGTTTTATTTACGGGTTAGCTAAAGAAATTTTTCGTTTAACTTTAAATAGAAAAAGATGTCATAATTTTTTCATCATATATGTTATATACACTATATTATAGGAAAGAGCATAAGTGCATTGAATTCAATAAATATATTGCGTGCTAGCCTTCCACTTTGTCAACCCTTAGCCAGCGATCCCGAAGGAGTTTTAGCTTAGTTTTTTTTTTACTTAGCGAATGTTTTTAGCCTTTACGGTGATTGCTTTTGAGGGTCCTGATCACTTACGCGGTAAGAAAAATGTTAAAATAATGGTTGGCCTATATATAAAAATAAAGTCCATTTATTTTATTATTTTAATTAAAAAACTACCACTACAGGGTATGAAAAGACCCTTACCTAAGCCGTAATATACGCATAGTGTACATCAAACTAAAAAACATTAAGTAAAAATAAATGCTGGGAAACGACTTTTATTTTTGGGTATCAAAAACAGGTGTTATTTATGACACGCAATGGAACGCGTGCAACACAAGTACAAGTAAGTAATAGTAATGATGGGAACAATCTGTATTTTTCGTTTTCGTTAAGCTTCTTTTCATACCCTGTATATGGGGGACCCATACAATGCAAGAAGGCGGCGCGGCAGACCGCGGTTAAGATAGCATGAGACGCCAATTATTAATACTCAAATTTTTAGTGGGTAACAATTTATGTACAATATTTACTTACTTACTCCGCTGTCTCATTGCTCTCATAAGTACAATATTAATTTAAAATATTTTTTATTCCTAATCCTACCCTACACCATTTCGGTCTCTACTGAGTGCAGGGAGGATTGGAGAGTCCCACATTTACAATCTCTCTAAGCGCAGTAATAAGACTGCATTTTTAACAGAACATAAAAAATACATCCTTTAATGAACTTACATGCCAAATTGCAAGTTGATAAGCTTTATAACTACTGCCATTTCTTGGTAAGTCTATCATTAAGTACATGATATTCCACTTTTATGTATCAAGTTGATGAAGTTACATTAAGGTAAATAACAGTGTCACATAAACGCCGCCTCTCGCAGTCGGGGGAGGGCATAAGAAACAAGCGAGCCGGTAACAAGATCAGGCTCGCTACAGTTTTAATTTACAGAGGAGTGAGTCCACAGTTTTTATCCGCGTAGTAAATTTTCCACTGGCCCCATTCATCAGGCCACCGGCACCGTCACTGTCCCGCCGAGCAATTACTGATGTCGCAGTCGGCTGCCCCGCGACCAATTAGTACTGCACCTACCGCGCAGTAAACCTTAGCCCCTATTGGTATGAATGCACTCTATTAATCTGGCTCGAAGGACCAAATTTATCGGGTGTTAGTTTAACAAATTAATATGGTAAAAATGAAATGAAATGAAAAATATGTATTTGTGTTACAATTAAATAAAATGGTAAAAGCCAAGCCGCGCTCAAGTCACTCATATCGCCCCGAATCGACTCGGGCCTTGTTCTGGAAACCACAAAAGCTCTAAACAAGCTAGGTGGGCATAACAAGGTGCGATTGATCTGGGTCCCAGGCCATATGGGAATCCACGGCAACGAGATGGCGGATGCACTTGCCAGGGAGGGCTCAGAGACCCAGCTTTTTGGTCCTGAGCCGTTCGTGGCACTTGCACAAAGTACCATCAACAAGGCCTTAAAAGATTACATCAAAAACAGGCACGGCATCGAATGGAAAGAGCAGCCGGGTATGAAACACTCCAAATCCTTCCTAGGCGAAATCGCCTTAGGACGGAGTAAGTTCATATGCGGAGGCAGCAGAAGGCAGGCCCGATTAACCATCGGTGCCTTGACAGGGCATTATGCCACAAAACAAATGCTTCACAGAATGCACCTTTCAACAAATAGTTTGTGTAGGGCATGTGGAGAGCAAACAGAGTCAATGCAGCACCTACTGTGCGACTGCGACTCTCTGGCTAGGAAAAGAATGGGACTCCTGGGGTCGGCCTATCCGAAACCGGAGGACTTCAGGCTCTTCGCTCTTAAGGACGTTGCCAGACTTATGGCATCTATCTTTACAGAGGAGGAAGAGTGAAAGGATGGGGTTGCACAAAAGATCCCAATGGGTCGAAGTGTTACTGGGAGGTGGAAACCTCGGCAGGCCCCACTAAGATAAGATAAGATAAGATAAATGGTAAAACACTAAGTTGAATTCACTATGGTATCTTTGGTACAATGGTGACACTATGTCCGAACTTTTTACTTTATTTTTACAGTATTCTTTGTTGCAGTCGTCTACCGTGCGACCATCAGTACTGAACTTACCGTGCAGTAAACTGTGCCCACTATTGGTCTGGCTGCACTCTCGCTGAGATTTGTTTGAATAAAGTAACGCCACCAATATACGATTCTCACTTTATTTATTAAAAAATCCGGCTCGAAGGACTAAATTTATCGGGTGTTAGTTCAACAAATCAATATGAATGGATTAATTAATTAATTAAAATTAAAAATCCTTATCAATAGCTACTGTCCCACAGCAGGGTAAAGTTCTCCTTTATTGAAATCAAATCATCGCTAGAATTGATGGCTTTTGGTTTAATCATCACGCTTGCCAAATGCGGTTGCCGAAATCCGAATCACACTTTGCCCGTTCAATTCCAATCCAATTCCAATTCTCAGTGGCGGTAGCCAAAGTAACATTAAGAAAATGATAGCGAGGTTTGAAAAGAATAAAATGTATGGGATTTACATAAGATTGACCACGTGATTTAGCGCGGCTTATGTCAATCCCATACATTTTATTCTTTTCGAACTTCGCTATCGTTTTCTTAATGTTACTTTGGCTACCGCCACTGAAAATTAAACCAAGAACCTTAGAATTTTGCACCGAGTCCTTTGCGCGGCCATATTTGTTTATTTGATGTTTTTTTTATTCCTTACGGATAGGCATTTGGCCTTTATCTCGCTTGGTGAGGCCAAAGGTGGAAGCGCACTTTACCCGAAGTCCCCAACTACTGAAGCACTGGCTATCTTATCTCTAGCTGCCGGAACACAACAATGCAAACATTGATGTTATGGCGACATATTTAGATGCAATGTAGCCAGCCAGGCGAGCAAACAAGCGAGCAAACAAGCGAGCAAACAAGTACCGCCATCTAGACCGAGTACACAAACATGTACCCCCGCTGGGAATCGAACCAGGAATCTGTGGCTAAGACCGGTGGTCTTAACCACTAGACCACAGAGGCGGTTCATGGCGGAGAATGGTTGTTGACCTCAGTCCGCCATGATGGATAGTAAAGGATCATAGTAGCTTATGTTTTAAGTGTTAAAGTTTGTCAGGAAGAGAGTTTAAAGCGATCATCACATCACCTGCTCATTTTATATCCCCACTACTGGGGCGCGAGTCTTTCCTATGAATGGACAAGGAGAACGGGCCTTATACCACCACGCGAGCCTAGTGCGGTTTGGTGGTAGTTAACGACTGCTAATGCAGCCAAATTGTACCTTTGCGGTTTTTTTTATGTTCAATGCTCACATCTTTTGTGTTTGCAACAAAACAACAAAAGTATTATCTAGTGTTCCGTAGGGTCGACGTGTGGAAGGTTGTGATGATGATGGAGTGGTCCATAGCGATGGTAAATAACGACTGCGTCTCTATAGGTGATATTGTATATTTACAGTGACTACATTGTGACTGACATATTATCTAAACCTTACAAGACTATTTATACAATATAAACTGTGTAAATGTTGGAGGGAGGATGCCGTGTGTTATCTTAATCAGATCTACACGCGATTAGGAATGCGTTTACAAACTCTTTAACCATACGTGAAGATAAGAAATTATGTGGCGACCGCAGGCCGCCACAGTACTCCCCCTCTAGAAAAGGAAAAAAATCGTTCAGGTCTTCAGCTTCTTTTGCGTTTTCCGTTTGCAAATGCCAGTAGTGCTCTAATCTACGGTGAGTCGTGATGAGCGTGCTCAAGTCTTCGTTGAGAAGACGAGCGTTCTCCAGTCTACGGTGAGTCGAGACGTGTGGAGAAGTGCGACGGTACTTTTTGGCCGTCGAGTGATGCCGAGGAACCAGGAAGCGATACGTTGCTGCGATGGAACCTTGAGGCTGGCTGGCTTGCTGAATGCTGCTAATGAGAGCTGTTTCCTTGTATTCTGCCATATATGAACAAAATACTTGTTATAATATATCTTTTAAAAACGACCGATTACACAAATGATTTTTACTTTAAAATGTGTAAAATTCCTCTCAACATCATATTACCTATTTTGATTAACATTTTTTATCACGTTATACCAAGATTATATTGAGTACACATATATAATTTTAAATGACATAAGTACAACTTCCGCCACATCTAGCTTAATATTGTTACCAATGTCACGATTAACGTGTTGCTCAAAGTACAAGCATAATACAATTTCTCGGTTAATTTCGAACAATACATTCCAGTTCATTATCTGTACCTAGTTGTATTGAAATTGAATGAGGTGGCTTATGATACGCGCTCAATATGATATCCTAACCTAACAATAAAGTAATTATGGGAAGGGAGATTTTCCATCGGGCACCCATTCAAATATGTTACAAATTCATGTTACATAAATACCATTGGAACGCTTTACGCAAATGCGGCGCCTATCGAATGATCTCACTATTTACAACGCAATGAATAATGGTTCAGAGACTCTCCATTAGGTATTTTCACAGTAGCAAAAAGAGGGTACGCTTGTGTTTATTAGAAAATGCCTTTCCTTTTCACGTTTCACGTAAGGAATGTTTCATGTCAGTGGAAATTTGCCCTTACGCACCTGCCTCTTTTATACGCGCCGACAAAGTGAAAGCTTATTTGATTTCTTGCAGCGTATCTCCATATGGGGGCTCATTGGACGCGAATCGAATTAGAGTTACGTAAATTTAAACAAAACATGAGGAACGTACTGCTTTCTGTTTTCTCCTGCTTTAAAAAATCATAGCATAAACTCCAACGCCTCGGTAGCCGAGTGGCAAACAGCTCGGCATGAAACCTTAAAATCCTGGGTTTGATTCCGGAGCAAGGCAAAGTGTGTAGTGATTTGATACATACCGGGTTTGTGATCACCAACACTCATTTGACAAGCGTTATGATTAAGCCAATACTCATCAATTGTAGCGATAACTTAGTTTGGAGGCCATTTGCCCAGCTGTGGGCCAGTATACACGAGATTTACTACTTACCACACACTCACAAACTCGCGTGTGTGTATGTACGCTTACATGGTAATTTACACAAACATATAATATACGTAGTGAAGGTCTGTGTATGAGTGTGTATTTGTCTACATCTACTTTCTTATTTACTAACATTTTTAGGGTTCCGTAGCCTGTCTGTCTGTCTGCCCGTCCGTATGCTACGGCCACTTTTTTCCCAAACTATAAGAACTATACTGTTGAAACTTGGTAAGATGTATTCTGTGAACCGCATTAAGATTTTCACACAAAAATAGAAAATAAACAATAAATTTTGGGGGTTCCCCATACTTAGAACTGAAACTCAAAAATTTTTTTTCATCAAACCCATACGTGTGGGATATATGGGGTTTTTTAAATTTATTTAATAATGGATTGGTTGCGCCTTGCACATTCAGCCAACACCAAAGTGAGGAAAATAATTTGTTAAATATTATTCGTTTATACTAGAATAAAGAGCGATAATAAAAAAAAGAAAAGAAAAGAACGACAGAAAAGAGAGAACAGAAGAGAGACGAGAAGACGAAAAGACTTGAACTTCATCATCAGCTCATTTTTATGTCCCCACTGCTTGAGCACGAGCCTATGGATGGATAGGGAGAAAGGGCTATAAACCACCACGCGGGCCTAGTGCGGGTTGGTGGATGTTAACGACTGCTAATGCAGCCGAGACCAACGGCTTAACGTGCCTTCCGAAGCACGGAGAAGCTCGTGATGACAAATTTTTGGTCACCCATCCGATGACCGGCCTTTGCGAAAGTTGCTTAACCTCAGCACTCGCAGACCGACCACGTTAACCGCTGCGCCATCGAGCTCCTCACTTGAAGAACTTATTATCTATCAACTTAATCATCAAAAAACAAAAATAGATTTTTTTTTTTAAATAAGATTACATATTTGCGATGTGATTGCGATTTAGATACACCACTTAGATCACTCATTAATATGAGTGATCTGTAATTGATGGTGTATCTTAACTAACTAACTAACCTAATGGTTCACAACATAATTATGCTAAACCGTACCGTACCGTGCAGTATAGACTGTGTCGCAATTACTATCTCCCTCAACGAGGCTTTGAAGTCATCAAAAACAGCCCCTATCCCGCGACGTGTGTTAACAAAACAAATGTGTGACGCTACTTCTTTTTTCAACGTGGCACACAAAATTTGAGCCCCCATCGCGCGCTCATAACGAGCACCGGATAACAATATACTTGGTATGTTATTCACAAAAAAAGAATCACTTTGATAAATACGTCATTCAATTTCGGGAATAAAAATGAGTCAACGCGAATGCGAAAGTCAACAATGCGGAACAAGTGAAACGTTCCAATAACAAAAAAAAGGTAGAACGGTACGGGGCTGCTGGCCCGATTTTCAATATCGTTTTGCAGGTAAACGAGGGTGTTATCCATATTTGGAGAAGTGCTCCCCCGGACGTGTCTACGCACTTAACCGACGAGAGTTTTCCTTTGTGTGAAGTGTCCGCCGTTTATCCGCATTGATTCGGTGGAAATTTACACACAACCAATATTATCCAGTGTTATCAGTGTTCGGAGATACCAATGCACTCCACCAAATTCCTCGGCAAATCATTTTCAGTTCTTCCTGCCAGTCTGTGGAATGCATTGCCAAAAAATTTAACGTGTGCCACAACACTTTGATAGTTTTAAGCGACTTTAAGGAACATTATTTTGTCACTGTAATCTTATTAAATATTCTTACACTTTATCCCCCTTACAAATAAACAAAGAATAATATCTATCCCTATCTGTATTGTATACAGAGCGTTTAGTAATATGTGTATAATCCCGAAACATAGCCATGCAACCAAGTATAAATAACAACGTGGTAACATGCAAAATCATATTTATGAAGGTTTACTTTTCCATACAAAAACTCAAATTTATTACATGTTTTTTGTTCAACCCTGACATGTTTTGACTTCTGTTTTGATTGAACCATGAGGTTGACGAACAAGAACAACGTATCAGCTGGACGTAGGGTTGTCACTTTACAATTTTACTTAGTAACAAACAACCTAAATATAATAAAAATAAAAATAAATATCTCGGCCTTATGGTGCTTTTCTGGTATGTTTATGATTCTGCGGGGTTCAACGATCTGTGCCCTAACTGCTATATTCGGGTGTTACCAAACACCCTGTATGTTATATGTTTATATATTAATACGTGAAGCTAAAACTTTGTACCCCTTTTTATTAAAATTGCACAGACGGAGGAGTATGAAATTTCGCACACTTATAGTTTATATAGAGGAGTGCAGAATGCTAATATTTTTTTTAAATTATGCATAAAAATACAATAAATTAAATAAACATCGTTTCATACATTTTTCAAATATTTCAAAAATGGAAGAGGAGCGGGCAAAATCTTGAAATGCCAATCCAAACTCACAATCTATCTTTTTTAATTTTTCATTGCTTAGGATACAATCCGTGCAGCCTTAGTAAAATATTTTTTAGTAAACAGCTTTTTTTTAAAATTACGGTTGAAATTCGACCACTGAGCGACCACTAGTAATAATAATTATTCATTGTATGTTTGTTTCAAGTATACTTTAGATGTGTAAATAAACGTAACATATATTACCGATTCGAAACACATCATAAACTGTAATTTCTTTCTTTCTTACTCATTTTTGTCCAGGTTGCCAGAAAGAGTTATCTTTAGCGATAACGCCGCCTTTAATACAATATCTTGAATTATTATCTGTATGTTTTACTATAGTGTACAATAAAGGTCATATTGATTCATTCATTATAACTATTCGTATATATGATCAAAAACGATTCTATTCGGTTGGGTCCCGCTGTCGAAGCTGCAGAGCTATTTATGCAAAATGTATCGCTATTGGCTACAGACGTTGCAATGTATACGAGTGCTATTTGAGACCACCGGCACCGCCGGACCCATCGCTTTGCTGACGGACTCCAATGCACAGATTCCGACGACGACGTAACTTCAAATAGAATGGTTTAAAAGGCCTTTGGAAATGGAATGTGCCTCGCTCTGGATCGGAAGGGACCAAGGCTTGCATTTTAGTGATGCATGATCGCTTTTGTCAATTTACGTCTTCAGAATGTAATTAAAATGAGTTAACGTAAGTACCTACCTTTCCATTTTGGTGTAAGACAATCCAAAAGTAATTTAAATCGTTGCCGCAGGTGCGGAACAGTACTCGAGTTGCGACCATGTACCGGAAGACGCTGTGTAGGCAGGTCAAGACAAGGTGGACTGACGATCTGGTGAAGGTCGCGGGTAGCCACTGGATGCGAGCAACACAAAACCGGTCGATGTGGAGATTTTTGAGGGAGGCTTTTGTCCAGCAGTGGATGTCTTTGGCTGAGATGATGATGATGATGATGATCTTCTTCCATTTAATATTATGAATCAAAGCGTGGCTCTAATTCTTGTCCATAATTGAAGTATCCGTGCGTAAATAAGACAATGGAAGTTTGTGAATCTTAATGGAAAGACTAATAGAAGATTTGGATTTTTAGAGATATAAATTTTGTGCCTTTTACTAAAATGTTGGCAGAAATAATTTTAATAATCACAACTGAAACATAAAGAGGGACGTTGAAAGATTAATGAGAAATAATTTGTTGAAGCTAGATTCTAAATATAATATTTCTTAAAACATTCGGCGCCGTCTTTTCTTCTGTTACATTTTATCCTTTTTATTTAGCAAACGAAAGTAAGCTATGAATGAACAAACTGTAGGTATCATCCCTAGTTCAAGCTGCGATATCAAAATGAATGAGACTGATTCAACGTAATAATAGGACGTATGTTTGTCCATAAGCATTGTCATTCCCACGAAGATGTGAAATTCAATTTGCAAGCATGTGTTATGCTGGTTTCACACAATCGTATAACCTTCCAATTGCTCGCCGGACCATCGATATGTGTAGAAATGTTCACGCACGTTCGTCCTAGTTCAGTTGATTCGACCATCATATTCGTTTCCGACATCAATTCCATTTTCTCAATCCACATTCAATCCACTCAATCCACATCTAATTCCACCGTGATCTGTAGCAATCAATTAAATCTTAACTAACTGTCAATAATTATACACAATGTGCGTAAAGCTTAAACAATATTTGTAATCACATGTTTATCTTTATAGTTAAAATCGTCTTTTATTAATTTAACGGAGCTAGCAGTGGTTAGGTTTAAATCTGATTATCAAAATAACAACAACAGCCATTACCGCATTCTGAAACACTCACGTATAATAAACTATAGTTTGGTGATACTGTGTCTAATATTTTTTGACATCAGATATTTCATGATAAATATAGGTACGTATCTACATATTAATAAGTGAAGCAAAAAATTTGTACCCCTTTTTACGAAAGTTGCGCGGACGGAGGAGAATGAAATTTCGCACACTTATAGTTTATACAGAGAAAGAACACAGAATATTAATATTTTTTTTAAATTATGCATAAAAAATACATAATATCAATAAAACAAACATTACACACACACTACCATGTATTAGACACACATAACACACGCGCATATATACTCTTTTCAAAAATTTCAAAAATGGAAGAGGAGCGGCCGAAATCTGTCAATGCCAATCCAAACTCACATTCTATCTTTTTTTTTAATTTTTCATTGCAATCCGTGCAGCCTTAATAAAATTACGGTCTAATTTCGACCACTGGGCGACCACTAGTATTTATAAACAAGCAATCACTCGCTACTTAGCAATTACTAAAAAAAAACTTGCACACGAAATGTAACCTCATATTAGCTTGTCACTATGAATTCTTAAAGAAATATATTGGCTTTTCGATCAATTATGTACCTACTAGATTCCCGACGAGCGCTTGAGAAACGGTACGCGACTTTGGTGCCACGGAGCCACAATGACATTTGTGACGATGACAGAAAATATTATGTACAAATATTTTAAAACCTTAATTAATCTTTATGTCTAAGATTAAAGATTCACAATAAGCTGATTGTTGATGCTATCCACTGTTTTTTCAGATTTTGTTATTCCAAATTTAAATGTATAGGTATATGAGCAACCAGGACCACTTTTGAAATGCATTTTTGACTCGCTAACGTTTTTCCGGATCCTTTATCTAGTATAGTCGACCATGAAATTGCTTTATCACTTTTGACAAAAACTTCCATTACAATAAAATTTCGCTTAGACTCATTGTCAATAATGACAACGTATCTGTCACTTGGTCTTTTAAACAAAAATAGAACTTGTTGTTTTATTGTATGCAAACAAAATTCACTTCTAAGCTGGTAAAGCAATTCCATTGTCGACTATACATTATTGATCGAAGCTTGGCTATAATATTCTTACTTTTGAAGCTTCTAACTTCATCGGTTTTCTTAACTATAAAACAATTTACTCGTTTATAAATACGGGTGTAGATTCCGTAACTATATTAAATTCATCGAAATATAATCCTTCACAAATTAGTCTGTACAACTTGGCATTGTGTTTTAGCTAATCAAATAGGTTTCTGCGATAGTGAACGCTGTCTTGCACTGAGCACTGCGGTAGACAGCTCCCTGCGTCCGAAGATCCAATTGCCAATAAAGCTGTTATTGCCAGGCATACGCCAGTTCAGCTAGATTAGTTACTTTAAGGAGAAATCGAAACTTCAGGATGTATTATTAAATGTGAAATAAACTCGAATAGATCCGTGTTAAGAGTTTATTTTAAAGCGTCTTCAGCTTGGTAGAATTTAAATTCTGAAGATTGACATATTCTGGCGAAAATTTAAAAATTACTTGTGTCAATATTTGAAAATGACAATAGAACTTTTATGATTGTGTGTATGGTTATGTATAAAGGCAAAGATTTATAAAACGATATAAAGGTGTTTGTATAAAGGCCATTCGTTATATTACAATACCATTAGCTAAATAAGCATAACAACAACCAGTAAGAGCATTATATGTATGTGTCAGGAGTTGAATTACAAAATGTCTGTCAAAAGCATGAAACCTTGATCTCATTTCAAAGCAAAACATGGTTATTTCTGGCAACTCAACACAGGTAACATAATGCAACTCAATACCACAGCGTCCTTTGAGAATAGCGCCTTCCACGGCACCGTAGCCTTCAAAAAACGTTGGCAATACACGTTGGATGTCAATATCGCGCGCGTGTGATTCCCAGCCGAGGTAACATGCGATTGACAGACGAAATGAGGATGTATTCGATGGGAGCCCTCTAAATACACCCTCTACCTGCCGTGAGATATTGAAAACCGGGCCCCGCGCGATCCGTTTGACCTTTTTTATTGGCAACATTTCACTCGTTCCGCATTGTGGAGGCGTCCACTGGAGTGGGCGGCGTTTTGTCAAATAGCTTAGCCATTGTAGTCGGGGCCTGCCCAACATTTCCATATTGGACGCTTCGTTAAAATACAAACAATTTGTTAGTTTCCAAAGTAGGTTTTAACAACATCATTATTCTGTGATGTTTAAGCTATTGCCATCTATACTTAGGTATTAATAAAAATCAATTACCACATGTGTGTCAGAGCATCACTTGAGAATGGCTCGATCGATTTGGATGATTTATTTTCTTATTTTGTTTGTAGTACATATCTGTTGTCAGGACATTGCTTGTTAAAAAAAAGTTTTCGAGTTGTTATAACCAACATACGGATACGGGTGCGGTGTTCACTGAAGCGGACGAAGCCGCAACCGGGCTACTTGTATATAATAAAGTTAAGTTATTGAACTTTGCATGCAGATGTAGAAAATAAATTAGGTAAAACATTCTTTATGTAAACTAGGCACAAAAGGTGCACATGCAATATAGCACTTCATGTTTCTAAAAAATACGCATTATAAATAATTTGAGTACATAATAGTAAGTTATAATATGTAATATATTTTGGTATCAAAGGAAGCCAGTGCCTCGCTAGAGGAGTTGCAGAAGCAGTCGCTCGGATAACGAAAGGTTGTGGTGTAGGTTCGATCCTATCTAAAGCAAGTCTTTTTAAATGCTACTTTTAGTTCCGATAAAAACAAATATAAATAGATATAGCATTGTAAACGTAAAATAACAACTTAAATATGTTAGTAACTGTATGTATTTACGAAGAATGTTTACCGTTCGCTGCAAATTATATAGTGTACTATACAGCGGCAGTGGAATGTACCCGCTTAATACATCAAGATATTTTAGGACTGAATTTTCGTTTCTCAGAATATAAGTCTGGCATAATTAATACTTGTGGTGTGCATGGCATAAACCATTAAAAATTAACAAGCACTATTTCAAAGAAATATTCAGCAGTAGTGGAGTTTTATTTAATACTTTCATTGATATAATATACTATTAATTTTTTCTTCTTTTTATATGCCTACTGATCCACCATCCAGCTTGTTGGTGAGCTGGATGTGGCCTAATATGGATGCATAATAGATTATTGTACTCTACCTACGGCTATTTTGAAAGTCAAGCAGTTTGTACAATAAAACTTAATGAATCACGAAAGTTTATAAGTGTATATATCTATACGTTTTGTTTTATAGAAGTTAAAACAAACATCACAAGGCAGAAAGTCGTCGTTATTGTTAAATGTTGTCGCACAAAATGAAACATTTAGCATTGTCCGTTGTTGAATTGAAACAAACCCAATAAATCTGAAGAACAATTTCTTGACAGATACGAACTTATTGTTTCTAATGACGTAACGCGTTATCCACAGAATAATTAGATACAGAAGGACGGCTCCATTCAAACGAGCGATACAGGCGCACGCAGACATAGACGCATTCGTTTGGTAAGTTTTGCTATTAGTATTGGCGACGAAAGTTCTGTTGAAAACTGGGCTTAAAGTGTCGAACACTGGTACCATAACTCTAGTATTGCTAGCTTTTGAAGAGAAATGGAGGCATGGCAGTCGCATACCACCCGCCGCCGTGCCGACGAGTAAGCGACTTACTTAATACTTAATAGATGTTGATCCCTTATCTATAAAAGTAAAAAAACATATATTAATAGTTCATCGCTGACCGTTCACACAGCTCCGGCGAGAACTCTATCCACTAACTTCTCGCAGTGACAAGAACTATCAAAGAAAGAACTCGCTGAGCGAAGCTCGCTTGGCGGTCAGAACACTCGCCGAGAAACTCTCGCTTGGTAGCGACCAAACTATCGGAAAAACATACAAGCTTCTCGCTGTTCGTCAACTCGTTTTTAGGGTTCCGTAGCCAAATGGCAAAAAACGGAACCCTTATGGATTCGTCATGTCTGTCTGTCTGTCTGTCCGTCCGTATGTCACAGCCACTTTTTTCCGAAACTATAAGAACTATACTGTTGAAACTTGGTAAGTAGATGTATTCTGTGAACAAAAAATCAAAGTCAAAAATAGAAAAAAAATCAATAAATTGTGGGGGTCCCCATACTTAAAACTGAAACTCAAAAATTTGTTGGATAGGTCTTCAAAAATGATATTGTTGAGGTTTCTAATATCATTTTTTTCAAACAGAATAGTTTGCGCGAGAGACACTTCTAAAATGGTAAAATGTGTGTCCCCCCCCCCTGTAATTTCTAAAATAAGAGAATGATAAAACTAAAAAAAATAAATGATGTACATTACCATGCAAACTTCCACCAAAAATTGGTTTGAACGAGATCTAGTAAGTAGTTTTTTTTAATACGTCATAGATCGTAAACCGCAAGTTGAAATTTTCATAGATGATGTATTTCTGTTGCCGCTATAACAACCAATATTAAAACAGAATAAAATAAATATTTAATAGGCTCCCATACTACAGACATGATTTTTTTTGCCGTTTTTATAGATAATAGTACGGAACCCTTCGTGCGCGGGTCCGACTCGCACTTGGCCGGTTTTAGTTTCTATCTCTACTCGCTACTTGTTCATCTTTGGCGGTGAGACATGTGCCTAACTGTGGAAAACGCCAGTCGTGCGTGAGTCAGCCAGAGTGCCATGCACTCTTTGTTTCCATGAGTCAACAACGTTTATATAAAAAATGCTGCGTATAAATATGACAATATACATATAGAAATAAGTTGCGTTTAGATTTTTTATCAGATTCTATAACCGTACAAATCACAACATGTTTACGCGTAGATCCTCGCTATGACCGAGCGTAGGTAATTAGAATCGCTATCGGCCGCATTGCCTTTCTGTACCTATTTATTATGTGCGCTATCTGTGATCCACTGTAGGTACAGGAGTTGGCGACGCAGGAAAATCAAATTTCATCACTTCAAAAGTTTTGCGCTGCGCTACGTGTATCCCATCAGCGGAATTTCTTTAGGGGGTTGTTTACTTTGGCGATGGAGTGACAAATGACGTTATAGCTTTTCGAGATAAACTAGTGATTAATCATTGCTAGAGCTACGAAAATATTTCAGTGACGAAGTAGGTCATATAAAAAATGTTTACTTATATTTTTAAAATAAACTGGTATGAAGCAGTTGTTAGACTTCTAAAATAAGTATATCAAGTTGACTATACGTGCACGGGTCGAAAGAAATCACAATTGCCTAATTAAATAAATTCTTGGCCAGTTTTGCAAGACAGAGTGGGTTCGAATCTCACTCGAAGGAAATTATTTTAGCATTTTTCTTAATTTAAACGGTTCAAATATGAAATGAAATTTGTTACAACTTTTTACACGCACCAATCAAACAATGTTTAACAAAAAAGAAAATAAGTAAACAATATATACCCAAAGTAAAAAGGTAGTTAATAGAATCACGTAAGAGTTAAAAGATTCAAATCCCGCTAGCAGGATTTTTTCAGCACTTTCTTAATGTAGATTTTATCATTTCGAGAATAGCCAGCACATTATATTCAGTAAGAAAGTAAAAAGGAAGCATAAGTTGTACAACACAAATGTATGCACAGCTACCTATAAAACTTTAGTTGTCTTACTTATTTTTTTTAAACTCTCCTTTTTACTTACTTATTTATCTTAAAATAGTTTGCTACCAGCTGAATATGAAACTTTTGAATAGAAGAAATTGCCTAACCTCGTTAGACGGCTAGACTACGTTGTTGAGGCGTAAAGTAATTTGCGTTTGATCTTAATTAACAAAAGAACACAAAGTTTAAATTAAATTAGTTAAGTAATTTAAATACAGTGCTAGGTGTACCTAAAGGGTATTCGAACCTTTATGAATGAACCGTGCCAGTAGTGCCAAAATTTTCACAATTTGATAAATTTTGTTCTAATTTGTACTTTTTGGTTTCTTTCTCTTGCTTTGTTTGTGCACAACTAGCCATTTCACCGCTAAGTGATGTTTAGTCTTAAAAATTCACTTTCTATTCATCTTCAAATCATTCATTCAACTGATGACTAGTCTTAAAATTTGCCTCCGGGGTATGTTGGGCCAAGTGTCAGAATGTCCAGTGTGTCAAAATGACAAGGCAATAATGCTCAATAGTTTTTAATGTAGTTTGTTCCTTGAGGAACCGGCTAAGGTCATAGACCATGCTGCCATGTCATTAGTTTAAGTAATACATAAATAAACAATATTTTCATATATGATGATGATGATGAATGATATTAGAATTGGGAAGTGAGAAATGATATACCCCCCAACCCCTCGAGTATCTCAGTAAAGATGTGGGGCTTTACTAAGTCCTCACGCGAGCTTCTTGAGAGAATTTGAAAAGTGACGTTGCACTGTTTTGTTTCATTTGCCAACACTTATGCACACTCACGAACACTTAACGGTTAATAATCCACCATTATTTCACATTAATATTCGACATAACACAAATTTTGGAAAATAAAGCAAAACCGCAAACATGACGCTTCACTTTCCCGCCAAGAACTCTAATGCTCAATAGTTAAAATGACAGTTGTCATTCACCGAGTCGCATTTAGAAAATGTTTTGGGCAAATTTATTTTTATAGATTACACGGCATATGACTCTACTCCACCTGATGTTAAGTAGAAATGGAGTCCAGACGGAGACAATTGGTGCAGCGTGAGAGCATCAGTCACCCTCACGCTGCCGGTCCACAATGTGCTTCTTCACGCCTCGTTTGAAGGACCCCATGTCATAGAATTTAAAAAAACGTGTGCTGGTAGACTATTTCACCTGATTTAAATTATGACCCAATATCAAGAAAAGGAGTTTAGGAGACATATTCCTATAAATGTCCTATAGAATAATGTTGTAGCTTACGGTGACACTAAAATATTCTAATTCTATTCTATTCTATAAAAATTAAAAATCAAATGATCTTAAGAATTGAATGTACACTTGATAAAATATATTACTAGTTAAAGTGTACGATGTCTCGATTTTAATGATAAAGGCCTTTACTCAACAGTGGCATAGTATATAAGCTATACTTAACCTTCTGAGACCGAGAAACGATAACACGAGCGCTAATGTAATTTTCTAGTGGACTTAACAAGTAGTTAAGCGGAAACCGAAGACATTACTAGACGGTGCGGCGCGCTGCAATGCTGTCCTCAGAAGGATATTACTTTAATCGCGCGAGCCTCCGTTATGGGCAAAGTTTCGCGAGCGCCCCGCAACGGCCGGTTATTGCTGCACTCAATTGTAACAATTCCACCTCGTTATGCCTTATGTTCCCCGCTTACGTTTTTATTCAACACCCCGGCAAATGGGTTACCCCTGATTATGATCTTGGCGTCTGTTTTTACCTTAGGCAAATTTCCCACCGAGTCTGTTACGTCGTTCGAAATGAATGCGCATAATATTGTTGGCCGCTTACCATTGTTGAAGCAAATGAATGAACTTTGCAGGTAAACGAGGATTTGTCGTGATAAATGCTTCGGAGTAAAACTTTGAACACAAATTTAAATAGTTGCAGACTAAAATTAAAAAGAAATTAAAGGATGTTTAATACAATGCTTATAGCATAAGAATCAAACGCTTAGCGTTATCTCTTTTTATGCATACTGCCAAGAAATGAATTGCGTTGCCAGCTTCTGTATTTCCAACAGCCTATACAACCCATCATCCCTTAAAGTAGAGTGAACAGGCATGACCCGACAAGAGGTCGTATTCTCTCCCCGCTCCGCCTCTTCTTTGCGAGCGATGACGTGCTCGCAAAAAGAGGCGAATGCGTCTCACGAGCACGGGTTGGAGACTTAATACTTTGCTATAGCATCGAGAGCAAGCCCGAAGATCTTATCGGGACTGCTCAAACTGCACGTGCATCGCCGGGCTGCACCACAAACTGGTGACATTAGGTGGTGGCTCTCTTCCTATCCTGCACAGAAAAGGCTAAAACAGCCGTGGCTGGTAAGCATCTGTAGAAAGAGAGTCTGCCCATCTATGGCGCGAAGACGGGCCGAATCACTCCAGACAAGACGAGGCCTGCGCTGGTTCATTTATGTATAGGCAATGGCTGGTTGTGGTCATCGAATTCTGCTGTTGACTGTAGGTTCCACGTAGGTATAGTCGACAACGAAATTGCTTTACCACCTTAGAAGTGAATTTTGTTTGCGTATAATAAAACAGCAAGTTCTATTTTTGTTTAAAAGACCAAGTGACAGAGACGTTGTCATTATTGACAATGAGCCTTAGCGACATTTTATTATAATGGAAGTTTTTTCAAAAGTGATAAAGCAATTTCATGGTCGACTATACATTTGTTATAAGTGACATGCAATAAACAATTAAATTTTATTTGACACGCCCTTACTAACCTTTAACATCATGAAAAAAATTTCGAAGTTTTATGTAAACAATTTGAATTAGCAATAAAATGTTTTGGCTACAGATACACCTATCATTAATGACCCTGGCAACCTCAGAATAGAATGTATTCATTGCACCAAATCGACCACTTTAGAGACTCGGCTCTTTTGTTACTGCCCGGTCCCAAAGGTCGATGGCAAAATGTCCGTTTCTACGACTCTCCTCTATCAGCCATTATGTGTACAGTAATTCCCCTTTTATTCATATTATCCCTCATACAATTCATCCATCTAACTTTGGCCTCCTTCTCCCTCTCCATCCATCAACACTCATATTCATCTCTATTACATGCGTTTCATCCCTTCTCATCACAAGCCTAATAGCCTCGGCCTATTTAAACAAAATATGGAACAAAATATATATTCTGTTTAAACACTGATCCACATAAAAATATTAATGTTACGCTGTAAAAGCCCGCAAGATGAAGCAGGTAGGTATATTGAAAAAATTGTGAGTGCTCTCAGCGAAATTAAAAATTAGTAGCAGTTACCTCAAAAAAATATGTTTGGGAGGTTCCTCTTTTACATCAATCCGCGTGTACTTATACACCTACTACCTTGATATATTGTGGGGGTTCCGTACGCTAATGGTGAAAGTAAACTTTGATGTGAATTGTGTCTTTTGAGTGATGCTTATATGTCTCGATTTTGTTTCACTTTTATTTATTCAAGTTTTTGTGGGTTGTCCACGACTCATTTTTATTTCAATTATTGTAATGTTATGTTACATGTATAACTAATTCCATATGTATTTAATTATTTTAATTAGATTGTACTATAATTATATCCACAATGTTGCGTGTTCATGTTCAAATAATGTGCAAAGAGTGTAATATAATTTTAATAATGGTTTTAAATCCTAATATTTTAAAATTTTGTGTGTAACTTAAAGGAACATATTTATCTATGTTAACTTATGTTATGACGAAAAAGCTTTAGGACTAAATATCAAAAAATTATAAGTAGGTTAACCAAACATTTATTGATTAAAATAATATTTTAATTGATGTTTATTATGAGAAGCATTTTATGGATAGGCGAAGAAAGAGAGTCTCGCTCTGTACGTTTTTCACGAACATTAAAAAAGTACTTTTGACATATATATGAATATAGGTTCCTGTTTGCTCTCATAATTTCCTACAAAATTAATTAAAACATTTTAAGCACGGATAAACTTAACGTTGAGCGAACACTTTGCAGGGTCCACGGTAGTAAATAAACTTTAAATTCGATTTTTTTACTGAATATATTAAAGACTGTCATAGGTCAGTATTTTAAAGTTCATAATAATACAAAATTAAGCGTCATCCAGGGGGAAGATTTTGAATGCCTTAACTCTGACCCAACAAAAAATTATACATTACGGGTGAAGGACGCGATTAAAAATACAACATATATTTCTCCAGAACAATTAAAGTACAAGATCCCTATGAATCCACGTTCACCTTTTTTATACGGTTTACCTAAAACTCATAAAGACAACATTCCTATACGCCCTGTTGTCTCTTATATTGGTGCCCCAACATACGAATTAGCTAAATACCTTAACAACCTTTTACGAACAAAGTCCTCTTTTAAACCTCAGTATAGTTTAAAAAATAGTTTAGATTTAATTGAGAAAGTTAAAGACATCAACATCTCCCCTTATTCCAAATTATTTTCTTTGGATGTTGATAGTTTATTTACCAACGTTCCCTATGAAGAGTGTTTAAGTATGTGGGGTATCCATTTTGAGAGACAAAGGTTACATCCTGGAGAAGTATATGATTTACTTAACCTTACTAGAATATGCATGGAACAGAATTATTTTAGGTTTAATAACCAATACTATCGTCAAAAGGAAGGTCTGGCAATGGGTTCACCTTTAAGTCCACTAATGGCGGATATTTTTATGGATTATTTTGAACGTAAACATATAGTGAACGAACCCAATATTCAGTTCTATTATCGTTATGTCGATGACGTAATTATTTGCTGGACCGGTACTAGACGTCAAATTGATACCTTTGTCAAAAAAGTTAATACGATCCACCCAAAAATTAAATTTAAATTAGAACTAGAGTCCAACAAATCACTTAACTTTTTAGATTTAACCATTACCAGAGTTAATAATAAACTAGATTTCCAAATCTATCGCAAACCCACACATACCGATACAACTATCCCCGTTACTTCTTGTCACCCATTACAACAGAAACTAGCTGCCTTCCGCAGCTATGTCCATAGATTAATGTCGGTACCTCTGTCCGCAGATAATTACGTCAAAGAACTTAATATTATCTATCAAATCGCGATTTCTAACGGTTATTCAAAACAAATTATTGACAGTTTAATTAAAAATAACCCTTTTAGGGTTCATTCACTACTTTATGCATGTCCCCCAGAACACATCCACAAATATGTAGGTAGTCTGACTTATGTAGTATTTCAGATAAAATCCTTAGGAAAAACAAGATCTACGTTACTTTTAGAACAGACCAAAATGTACGTCACCTTTGTAACGGTAAAGATCGTTTAGAAAACTCAAAAAAATCCGGTGTTTATAAATTAATTTGTAACGACTGTGATGGGGTCTATGTAGGTCAGACAGGCCGAAATTTTGACATTAGATATAAGGAACATATTGCCGCGTATAGGAATGGCCATCCAGATAAATCACATTTCGCAAAACATCTAATCCATCTAATCCATTCTTTGTGCGACAATAACAGCTATAATATTTTGCATGTTTGTAATAAAAGTTTTCGGTTGTGTGTGTTGGAGCAATTAGAAATAATGAAACATAATAATGACAGTCATGCGCTGTTGAATGACCAAACAAATTTAGTTCCATCCCCATTATTACGTATTGTCGCGGGTAGTACGTCACAAATGTCAAACGATGGCGCTTTATAAAAGAGGCCGGGAGCTGCGTAGCCGTAACAGTCGGTGCGCAGCTCTCGACCAGTCAACAGCTCCTGAGGATGCCCCGTGGAGGGGCGAAACACGTGTCGGGTATCGGTGTTGGTGTGCATTTTCGCTTGCACGCATTGTTTCTCCTGCATGTGCATACTTTTTGCGGGCGGGAGGGCGGTGCATGCGTACTGCATCCAAGCTGTATAAACGAATGAGTTAGCGGAATTAACACTACATATTATTTAAATTACATTTTTTTGTACAAAATTAAGCATTAATTTTACATAGAGAACGGTCTTATACCATTTAATTCAAAATTCTTAATTCATTTTACATCATATTTAATTTTGTTCTTATTTTTAAGTGCTAATTGGTGCACTGAAAAAATTAAATTACCGGGAAGCCTTCCCGGTAGCATAGTGGTCAGTGCAGCCGCCCGGATCGCGGAAGACCCAGGTTCGATTCCTGGCTGGGTCGGGTAGGCATTTAATTTTTTCACTATATTTTATAAATAAATATTTGATTGGTTATGAAAGACATTATTACGACACTGATTCGTAGGTCTACGGCGAGAGTCCTTGTACTGAAAAGAACTGTAGGCCTAGCCAAAGTAACACTAAGAAAACGATAGCGAACTTCGAAAAGAATAAAATCTATGGTATCCTATCCCATACATTTTATTCTTTTCGAACTTCGCTATCGTTTTCTTAATGTTTCTTTGCCTACCGCCACTGAGATCATAGACAAATGGCATAACACTATTAGAATAGAAATGGAATACAATGATAAACGTTATTTATTCGTATCGTTGGTTTATTTCAAACCTATACGATAAAAAAAAACATTAAAATCCGTTTCTTTTCTATTTTATAGCTTTATGTCACTTATCTAGGGGGTTGTCAAGAAACTTAGCAAGTGCAATTTTCTCTTTTTTTGACGTTCAGAATTTTGGGAATTCTTTTCCTACCGCTGAAATAAACTTTCCATCACCAAACAAAATACAAACAAATCTAGAAGTATGTACATTCGATGAAAGAGTTCAACTTTAACTATTATCTTTACGTATGAATTTCATTTAATGAATTCAATCAATGTTCGCAAAATACCCTACACTGTACACTTTAAAGCACTTTCAGCTATTGTAAGCCTTTTAATGCTATCATCCCGCTGGATTGAATTTTCAGATCAGAATTGATTTTGAATTGGTACTCGTGGTTACTACCATTACATAGCACCGCAATTCTGTGTTGAACTCTGATAGTTGGCATCGATTTTAGTTTTGTCATTCAATTGTTTCGTTCTTGTAACGTTTTGGCGTGCGCTCTAAAAAATGGAGGCAAACACGTCTTTACCTAAACTTAGGCTCTTCGTTATTTCAAAAAGTAGACTTACCCTTATAAAACTAGAAAAGAAAAAAAGGAATAAGGTAAAACACAGTACCTATACCTAAGTTTTATATCAGATTTATCTTTAGTCCATTTTTTGTATTTTTTTTTATTAACCCACTAGTAGTTCACTACTGCCTATCAGCCGTGGATGTCTTTTGGCTGAGATGATGATGCTGATGATGACTAACTTACTTCGTTCCACTACTGGGCAAAAGTCTCCCCAAATCATTCCATATGTCTCCAACTTTGGCGGTCTCCTACCAATCTCCTTTAAGTAGTCGAAGTCGTCCCTCTCGGCTGACCCCTACGTCCTACCTTTTTTTTATTAGACTAGAAAATGTTTTTAGTGAGCACCAATAACAGAGTAGTCATGGATAAGGGTGGGTCTTGGTGAATGACGGCTATTTTAATGCGTCTCCGTTCGGCTCTATTAGAAGCATTAAGAGCAGTCAGTCATGGTGGACAGAGTATGAGGGACCTATGAGGTATGCCCATTTGGTTGGTGAGAGACCACGGGACCTCTTGCCCTCCATTCTGCAAAAGACTACAAGACGCTCCATTGAATTACTATTTGTATTACGTACAGTCGACGACAGTCTTTCCTTGATGTGAAATGATCTCTAAAGTAAGATGTAACTATTGCTATGTAAGCGTCCAGACAGAGAGTCCAGTTAATTTTTCACGTTCTAAAAAACTACATCAGCAGAACGTTTACAAACTGTCGAGCGCAATCCAATATCGTCATTTATTCCGCAGCTGAATCACAGCTTCTATTTATAATAGCAATTCGGGCGTACGTTGGTACACTCTTCGAATGGCACTTCCAGTAGTTACCATTATTTACGGCGCTTTGAGACGAAATAAAACGATCTCGCTTTAAAATGTAAGGCCATAAGACATTGCATGCTACTCTGGTATAATAAATGACTGACAAATTTTGAGATAAATGGTAATGACTGTGTGTTTTATGTTTTATCATATAATATTCCTTCATCACACCGGTTGATAAGTGGTGATAAAGCCGTTGGTGGGGGCGCTTCTAACCCAGAATCTCAATTGCTTTAGAACTGACTATATCTTGTGTAAATGGTCGAAACACAACTGCTGCTATTGTCACAGCTAGACGAGGACAGGGGAGGTGTACCCACCCAAAACCTGTACCGTTCCTTTTCTGTCACGGAGATGGGTCGGGATCACGAACTGTAAAATATATACCCTCCACTGGGAACCAAACCAGGTTCCTCTCGTTTATCTGTGGTCCAACCACTAGACTACAAAAGCAATTGAAAAAAAGAGATTTCTGCTAATTACGGCTTTCAATATATCGTTAAAATTAAAGGCAATGCTTTACTTTGCCGATCCGTTTAGCGGTGTGCATTTATTACGCAGATCTCGAAAGATACCTCTCGAGCGTCAGCTACTGCGTCGTTTACAGGGGTACTTCCCGTTTGGACAACTTCCCGTTTCGTAACCCCAATAAAATACTAGTACAAAAAACCTAGCAGGAGAAATGTGTGTTCAAATTTCTGAAATTTTAAATATAAACACGCCTATAAGAGAACATGTTTAACAAAGTTCTGAAATTTCAAATAACAAAACTACGTCAGGTAAATGGGTTGATTTGGAAAATTAACGGTTCTCAAACTATTGTTGAAATTAAAACCAATGCTTTACCATTAACTTAGCCGGTCCGTTAAGCGGTGCGCATTTATTACAGAGGTCTCGGAAGTTGCCTCCTCGGGCCGGGGCTGACTAGTTTTAAGCAACGTTTTCAGTTGACGCTGTTATTTATTAACACCGGCAGACGAGACGTTTCGATTGTTAAGTTATTCATAGTGTGAGAGCTCACGAACTGAGACAGTACGTCTGATGGTTTCATTTATTTAGGGAATAAGGTTTTTTTCAATTGAAATTGTTATGTTTTTTTTCCCTAATGTAAATGATTTTGTTTTCAAGATTTATATACATACAATGATTTGTCCTGACTGACTGATTCATCATCGCAGAGCCGAAACCGCTGGAGCTATTTAGATGAAATTTGGCCGGTAGGTTAATTGAGTGACGTAACCAACCAACCACTAAGAAAGGATTTTACGGAAATCATACTCCAAGGGGGTCAAATAGAGGGTGAAAATTTATATGAAAGTCCGTCAGTTTTGAAGTAAAATACATGAAAGTTGGTATTTTGGCTTTTTGAAAAGAAATAAAGAATGACTGGTCTGATGAGGAAAATTAAGAGCTTGATAAAAATTAAGAACTTATAATAACCCTTAGTAAATAACAGCAATCTACTTCTAAATAACATAATAATATACCTAGCATGTAGGTATTGGTTTCGAAAAATGTGAGGCTTTTAAGCTTATTTAATGAGGGTTGGAGACGTATATTTAAACTGAGTTTTTATAAAATTTATATTATAATACTACAAGCATTCGGTCCGTCTGATGACAAGCTGATAATCACCCCAGCCTATTGAAGCTGGCAAAACCAAGGGTAAAACTTGTGCGTTGGCAACCCTAAGGCGTAAGTATGGCGTGGGACTTCTTGGCGGGAAAGTGAAGAGTCACTGTGCGGTTTTTTTTTTCTAAAATTTATGCTATGTATATTAATGTGAAATAATGGTGGATTATTAACTGTTAAGTGTTCGTGAGTGTGCATGAGTGTTGGCTAATGAAACAAAACAGTGCAACGGCACTTTTCAAATTCTCTTAAGAAGTCCGCGTGAGGACTTAGTAAAGCCCCACATCTTTACTGAAATACTCGAGGGGTTGGGGGGTATATCATTTCTCACTTCTCATTTCTATTATCATCATAAACATATAGAATTTAATTTTGAGAAAAGTATAAATTATGTTTTCGACTGAAGGACTAGTATCCATGGTCATGAATTAAAAAAAAGTATGGCGTAAGTTATTATAGGCTCCTACTTCTCATCATCACCTAATGGTGATCACTAGCTCATTTTTTATGTCCCCACTGCATGAGCTTTTCCGGATCCTAGATCGGGACATATAGGGAAGAGCGGGTTAATTGCGGACACCTAAGGGAATCCCTAAATAAAAGATAAAGTATTAAATCAAATCAGTCTTTCTGTATTAATTATTAAACTTGGGTTACTACCATACAACATTAACATATATGTCGGAGACATGGCGCTAGCATCGCTTAGAAACGACAAGTATAGTCTATACTTGAGTGTGGTCTGCGCAGCCTATGCTCTATGGTACGCGGAACGTCAATGTCAGTTGGCGCAACAACGGACTGGACACATTTGAACGGTAGCGGCCGGAAAGTACGCACGCGCAGAACTCACTTCGTTTCTAAAATCCATTTGCATCGGGCAACTATTTCTAAATAATTTAATTGTGTTGTTAAAATAACATTAAAGTGACTGTAAGGAATACGACTGCGTCTTTATTTTGAAGATCCAAGATTAACTGTGTTATCAACGAATCCAAGTTTGCTCGACTATTCTACCTACAAACAACCTCGCCGCCGACATATATAATTATTAAAAACAATTCAACTTATATATTATTTTATGAAAAAACAATACCCTTGCCTCCGTATTTACCCTATTTACCCGACGCCTACAGGTAAATCCAGACAGCATTTGGGATAAATTAGCAACAAAAGAAAAGGGTTAGGTAATAATAATAACAGCGATAGGTTATTATTACAAATTTTCATAATTGATTACTATATTAACATGTAAGTAACTTATACAGATTTAACGTCAGGTAAATATCATAGTGTATACCTACACGCTACAACAACTCAACATTATTATAAGAAAACACTTGAAAATGAAGAATCGATCGTACCTTGAAACACGCGCGCGGCCTCTCCCGTTGCACCCACCCAGTCTACTGTCACCCGGTCTACCCAGGCACTAAAGATGACGGACTCGACCGCGCTAAACTAATACAGTTGCGGGGCGCGGGGTTCACTATATAGTAGCCAGTACAGTGGTGTCCGCAATTACCCGCTGTCCGTAATCACCCACTCTCCCCTACAACCACGCGGGCCCAATACGTATTGGCGGTTGTTAACAAATGCAGCCGGGACGATGGTGATGATAAATTTTTGGTCAACCATCCGATGACCGGTCTTTGCAAATAACAGACCAAACGCATAATTCCACTGCGTCATCGAGCTCTTCTAATAAGTAGATACCTCGTAAAAACGTAAGTTAATAGGTACCTCAATTCCCAGTAAATTGTGAAAAAAGTACTTTAAATCTCAGTTTGAATAGGCCAGTACTTTACTAAGAGCAGTTTAGGCGGCACTTGCTTTAGTTATTTATAGCCGATCTAGTGAAGCAGCGATTGCTCTGTGACTGCGAGGAAGGAGGTTAGGCAGACTTCGACCTACAAAGATTCTGAATGCCCGAGCAAACCGGTTTCATAGTATTTTGTAGGTTTATATATTTCCTAGTCATGCTGCGTTAGTTTTACCTACTATCTTCTTGAGAATGAGATAATAATAATAATAAAAATGTATTTGCTTAAACATGTGTACAATTAGTGTGACAAAAATGGAAGTGTGACACAACATGGTTTTACCATTGAAAGTATGCACTTTACTTTACTTTACTATACTAGCAGACCTTAAATAATAATTATTTCAATAAATTAAAAATTACATTAAAAAATCATATTAAAATACATTAAAAACAACACTCCAACAAATTACATTAAAAATATTATATAAATTGGTAATTTATATAATAAAGAGAAAAAGATTTTTATTTTCTCTGTTATGTCTGTGAATAAATTAAGACTAAGCATATTTCTTCTCAATATGAAAACGAAAATTAATTTGATAGAAGTTATTAATAGAAAGGTGCTAGCGTAATTATGTAGGCGGTAGGTTTTCGCTCAAAGTCTACAACTAATAATAGGTTGACAAATATTTTAAGTACCCTAACTTTAGCAGGTTTCAAATGAGCGTTACGTAATTAGCAACCCAACATGAAAGAAGTCTTTGTACCCAATTTCCACGAATACCTACAGTGAAAGATCAAAATTATAAGGCCTCTTAAACTCACTACTCAAGTCCATATCAATTAGCGTGCCAAATAATATGTTTGGGTTTCTAGCAAGCTAATTAATACTTTTGATATTAGTTCTATTTGATAAAACATTCGGAGGAGCTCGATGGCACAGTGGTAAACGCGCTCTGTTTGCGATTGCTGACGTTAAGCAACTTTCGATGGGTGACCAAAAATTTATCATCTCGAGCTCCTCCTTGCTTCGGAAGGCACGTAAAGCCGTTGGTGCCGGCTACACTAGCAGTCGTTAATAACCACCAATTTGCACTTGACCCGCGTGGTGGTTTATGGCCCATTCTCCCTATCCATCCATAGGGAAGGCTCGTGCCCCAGCAGTGGGGACATGATGAGCTGGTGATGATAAAACATTAAAAATACATATTGTTTTAATGAAAGTATAATTAAGCAAATGTAGTTTCGTAGCACAGTCTCGCAGCCGTAGCAAACGCGACTACGGCTACGAAATCGTAGTTATCATTCTTCTGTTTAAAATGCTACGTAGATACTGACTTACATAAATCCTTTATTGTACGTGGATGTACAAAGAAATTACCTACATTAAACGCACTCAACCTTACAACGGTGAGCTAATCTCTAGAAGAGATCTTTTCCAACTCACCCTGTTGTAAGGGAGATTGCGGGGTTAATGAACTAAACAATACAAATACATACTTAAATTAGTTACCCACTACTAACTTATCCTTTAACTAGCAATTTACGCTCTCACGCAGCGTCTACACAACACTTCACCCCAACTAAAACAAGGAACGTGGCGCAATCAAATATTTGCGTATAATCTAAGTTGGCGAAAAAGTAAACAGTCAGGGTTGGTCGAGCGGCGCCTGACCCGATTCTGGTTAATTGGCAACATTAGTCACGCGTGGGCCCGACGCCGACCGTTATCTCATATGATTTGTGACACGCTGAAATATAAATTAGTCGCGCACGTAAATTGCAAGGAAGCTGAATGTGTTAGTACACACCCTTGGACGGTGCGAACGTAGTTTGATACGAAGGGTGGGCCAGACATTTTGTAGTAATATCATTAATTGACATGACGTCGTCGGGTGATGTAAATATTTGGTTGTCATACCCTCAGAATGATTGTTCTGAGGTCATACCTACAATTTCTACAATCGTCTCTGTGGTATTTTATAAAAAAGATAATACCTACATTCCATGCTTTATGGCCGGTATAGATCCATTTCCGACTTAAGCAGTTTCACAGCTGTGGAGAGGAGTTTCGCATATTCGCATTTGTGTATCTATATCGCTGCTTATCAAAAATAGGGGCCTCTCTCAAAAACCACGTTTTTGTAGTACAGCCATTTAAAAAAAAACAAATGTGTAATGTATTATAAGAGACGAAAATGTATTTTCTTAGAAAATTATAACTGAAAATTATAAACAGTATTGGTGTTTTATTCACACAACATTGTTTCAAACATTTTTCAAAAATTTCAAAAATGGAAGAGGTGCGGCCGATATCAGCTGTCAATGCCAATCTAAACTTACATTATATCTTTTTTAATTTTTCATTGCTTAGGATACAATCCGTGCAGCCTTAATAAAATATTGTTTAGTAAACAGCTTTTTATTAAAATTACGGTCGAATTTCTACCACTCGGCGACCACTAGTTTCTTAGAAATATATAAATGCGAATGCAAATGTGAATGCCTTTGAAATAGTTATATTATATTTAGAAAAAAACGGGCTTGAAAAATTATGTTCATGCATGATGCACTAAAAAAATTGCAATATTTTGCAAAACAAAACTACTTTACGTAAGAGTACGGTTTTGAAAACTACGTTGTCAAAACCATACTTTTCTAAACTATACGGCTTCTACTCGAAGCTTCTATTTAAAAAGGTCCACAATGGTGTGTCATGGTCTGATTTTGAAATTCTCCTATAGTCTTAACACTATTGAGACGTTATTGAATTAGCTGATATGGGACCCTGGACCTATAAACATCTGGCTTCTTTGAAACTTGCATAACGTGTCTTCCGAAACGACCGAAAAAAATTCGAGACAGATATTTAAATTCTTAAGTCTTGATAATGAGCTAATTAAATACGAAAACAAAACTACGTTGCCAAAATCATAGTCTCAGTTTCTCAGTTCGCTATACCCAGCTAGACAGGCATCCTGCCCACACTTGCTTTTGTTTTACGAGTTACTAGGCGATAACATATCTATTCCGGGCAACCACCTCATGCCGCACTGCATGCAGCCGCATCGCGCGGTTAGTCTGGCTCACTGACGCTTGGCATCAGTTTGTTTTGATAATGAAGCATGATAATAACCAAAATTAACTTTATCCTTCATCACTATCATTGCCAGCCCATTTTACGTCCCCACTGCTGGGGCACGAGGCTTCCCTATGGATGAATAGGGAGAACGAGCCATAAACCACCACGCAGGCCCAGTGCGGATTGGTGGTTGTTGACGACTGCTAATGCAGCCGGGACCAACGGCTTTACGTGCCTTCCGAAACACATAGCTCGAGATGATACATTTTTAGTTGATTAACCTTAGCAATCGCAGACCGGCGCGTTAGCCACAGCGCCATCAAGCTCTTCAGACTTTAACCTTACATAATGTTATTTTAATTTATAAATATGTACCTATACCTATAAACTTTTGACTAGTAAGTATTGACTATTATTCCATTATTTTATGAGTTTTATTGTTTAAATATTAATGTTCGTGACTGTACCTACTTTTTAAGACTTACTGCCGTACTCAGAGACGTCAATTAACAATAATGATTACTTAGCACCTAAAATCTATTGTAAAATAGTCTCTAACAGTGACATTATAATCACATTTTCGATTGAAAAATTGTAGGTGCTAAGTAATCATTAATGATAATGGACATCTGAGTGCGAAAGTTAGACGCAGTATGTAACTGAGCGCGTTATGCGATACAGTAGTCCCGACTCTCGTTTGCACTAGCTTGCTTGGTAGGTACTTACTTTTACAATTTATATACTGTTCCTTTGCTATATAACGGGTTGGTAATCTCAAGCCCTGTGCTGTGCATCGAAATGAAACACATTTGTCCGAACTCGGAATTGAACTAAGAACCTCAGGATACCGGGCTGAGCGCTTTGCCACTTGGCACCAAGGTTCTTTATATAATGTACGTCGGGGAATCGAACCCTAACTAGTGAATAACATCCTCCGTGCCAGTATAAAACTATAAAAATTTCAAAATAATTATGTTTTAACCGGCACCTTTAAAATAATATTAACTTATTAATGGGTTTTTCAATAGGGACGCTCGAACTTTGACAGCGTATAGCGGCCATCTTGGTAAAGCGATAGCTGTCAAATTTGACATGAATATATTATATTCAGTGCTGACAATTCACCATGGAACGCTACAAAACCACAGTCAATTGCCGCCCTGAAGGCCAACATAACTTGCGTTCTTCGTGAAATTGAGCCACATTTATGCGAAGATGTCATTCAAAATTGGTCCGCCAGGATAAACCACCTACGGCGGAGTCTCGGCGGCCACTTGGCTTAAATTATATTCCATACTTAATGTCATCGAATATTCTTTAAAATAAAATAAAAGTTGTGGCAATATCACTTACGCAGGTAGTTTTATTTAATTTCAAAGTTCGAGCGCTCTTAAAGAAAAACCCTTTAGTAAAAGTACAAATAATGAAAATCAGTCATAAAGACAAAATGTTTTATTTTAAAAAAGACCTTTTCAACATTCCTCCAACAATTCACTTTTTGCTTCGAAAGCACACTCCTCATTTCTAAAATAGACATCACAGATAAAATATAGACAAACAAAACATATTTTCGCCTTGAAACAATTATTTCACTTTGACTATCAAAATGCTGTTTAGCTTTTCAATCGACGAACTAAAACAGATATGTAAATAACAATATTATAGTTACAAAAAGGTGCTTTATATAGCTGGCCAATAATTAGTTGTTGCAAGTCCAATAATATGGTACACATTATATTATTTTATATTATTGACCACTTGGGTCAAAAGTACCTTGGAACTAACTTAATAGTACAGTTTGTTTTTGACAATTATTGATTTAAGCAAAAATAGACTCTTACTTTTACAGAATACAACATACTATTTCACATATATGTAAAGGTTGCTTCAATTAATGTTCTGACTGTGACAGGGATACTTTTAAATCAGTGGGCTTAGCATAAACAATTATTATCAAACTAGTGTCGTAGAACACGCTAACGTTAAATATGAATATTGTATAACAATAGATACAGCGCCACGACGACGTCTATAAATGGAACTAATATTTGACAGATGTCATTTCATACACTTTATGACGTCATCACGACAAGATTTACGACACAATAGCGATAGAAGTTCGTGCTAGGCCCAGACTGTATGGAACCAACAATTTTCTATACAAGGTGTGAGTGGTGTTTTTTTTAAGACTGTTGCAGTAGATAATCGCAACGTTTCGTCTTAAAGAAAGGACTAAGTACTAACAAACACAGATTTGCAATTTCAATGTTAGTTTTTCTAACTTACATCCATTCCATGTTAGATATTCTTTACATACTTACTTTAACGTTGGTTTTTTGGGAAAAATTCATTCATCAGACTAAAAAAACCTTAAAAAGACAGAAACCCGAATAGGATATCCCTATATACATTATATGTTTAAAAGTTACAAATAGTCATTACTAATAAAATACATTAACAAAATAATTTGAACAAGAACAGTCTTAAGCAAAATGTTTTTAAGCGTGTTATCTTTTCTGATGCGCCTGCACATCAGACTGCCACACTGTCAAATTCTCTCAATAAACAAATAAATAATAAATAAATAAATAAATAAACTTTCCTACAATCACACCAATTATCTAGCCCAAGAGAAGTTTCGTTATGAAACTCGTTAAATGGTTAGCAGACAACGGATAAACAAACTTAAAATACTTAAATACATACTTATTATACATAGAAAACACCCAGACCCGAGACAATTTAGAAAAACAATAATTTCTAAACTGACCCGACCGGGGATCGAACCCGGGATATCAGAGATGGCGACACCATGAAAACCGGTGTACAAACCACTCGACCAAGGAGGTCTTCAATAGACTTCAATCTTTATGTTTTACTCATATGGTTGAATATTTATTGAAGAAATTTGACAGTTTTGACTAGTCTGATGTACTTTAGAAATTTTCGCTATAGATAAACTAAAAACAAAATGGCCTAAATCATAGATACATTTTCATCTTAAAATAACAAATCTTTAACGTTAATTTTTATCTTTAGGTATCTCAAATTATGTTTGACTTATATTGTTCGAGCAAAAAATGTCTTGTAAAATTAACAAATAAATAGTTTTAACCATTAATTCGTTCGTTCATAGAAATATGAAAACCAAATATATTCTAGACAGTTGGAATAAATTAATAATTTTATACTGAAATGGGGATGTCTAAATTATTTTGTTCAGACTAAACACATAGAATAACGAAGATAACGATAAAGTCAGACTTTTAAATGGTTAAATTTACATAATTATTTCCAACATACAAAACATTATGCGTCTTTTACAGGAATAACTATTTTAAAGAAATCAATTTATGCTTTTATACATAAACAAAAATGTACGTATTTTTAATAAGCCACGTCTAATAATATATATATATATATATATATATATATATATATTTAAATCCCAGAACACATTTGGCGACCTTTTATTCAGCAACTGTTTGGTAACCGTCACTTCTCTTGATGGTAAAAGAACACTAGGTACGAATGTTCATTTAATTGTAGTGTTAATGCAACGTGAACTATTAAGAAAAAGCATTTATGCAGTAATTCAAAAAATAAATTTATACAACTGTGTATTCTTTCTGCAGAACTTTTGACGACCAAACTACTATACCATACATTTGCTGTCCCTGTATACTGAACGAATATTTCTATTCACTTTACAGCAGTGGGACTACCATCTATTTAAACGTTTAAACCAAACCCTTTTTTTAAAGTATTTACTACATTTATTTCTAAGCACTTTAAGCTTTACTGTAATAACTAACATGCTACCTCCAATTGGGTATAAGATATGGTGTCCATAGTAAGTTATTTAACGCAAAATTTTACATCATTACCTTTAATCATTAATCAAACAAAGTAAACAGTGATACCTGCATGAAAAAAATCGTATATGAAGGCGGTCAGATAGACCGGGAGACTTGTGTTTCTTAATTACCATTATAGAGACTGAGATGAGAAGCTGATTAAACTACCATTGAAAGTACAAAATAATTTACTAAGTATTTCGTTAACTTTGTGTAAACGTATTTGTGCTTATTTAAATATTTGTAATCATTTTGTTAAAGCCGTAAAGAAGATCTAAATACTACAAACAAAATTAATCCAATGTTGCACAAACCTTAATTTCTATTTCTATTATTGTGTACCTATTGTATTGTTTTTAACCTCTGACCAATTGAGAGATGTGTTTGACGTGTGAGTCTGTCTCTCTATGTGTTTGTCTGTGGGCTTCTAGCAGGAGAGCGGATTGTCTGATTGAGATGCAGTTTTCTTTACGTTATTGCATGTCTAATAGAGAAGGTTCTTAGCTATATACCATCACGTTAACCCTTCAAGAACCCATGATATATAGCAGATAAATGAAGCAAATATGCATAAAGAATGGTTAAAATTTGACGCTCTCAAGAATAGATTGACAGATGAAAATATGGTTTTCTTATAATGATTGCGTGTTTAGACGAGATGATTCCTAGCCATGTTTGGCTAAAATCGGTGTAGCCGTTTCCAAGATTTACAGCATTAATCACAGCCTCGAATCTCTTCGAGATCTCTCTCAGTCACTATTATAGTTACAAACTTCGTGTTTCTTATTTGTGTTTAGTTTCATAGTGCAGTTCTCACTACCACTATCTTGAGGGTCTGCTAATGATCAGATGAATAGCATCTGGATCTTAGGAACTGTTACAGATAGAAGCTTCATGTTTGAACACAAATTTTTAGTTACATGATGCAAATCCCACACCTAAAATTTGGAGAGTGATGATGACCTGATCAATAGCTCCTGGATCTAAGCAACTTTAAGAGATAGAAACTTCGACTTAAAATAAAATGTTTAGTTTCATGGTGCAGTTCTCACACAAGCAAGTTTGATGGTCTGATGATGACCAGTTGAATGGTGCCTGAATCTCAGCAACTATTATAAATGGAAACTTCAACTTTAGGCAAAATGTTTAGTTTCATGGTGGATGGAGTTCTCACACCCACAATTTTGAGGTTTTAATAATGACCAGATGAATGGTGCCCGGATTTCGGCGACTGTTATAGATAGAAACTTCGACTTTGAGCAAAATATTTTGCTCATGGTGCAGTTCTCATTTATGGATCTAATGATGACCAGATCAGTAGCACCTGGATTTCAGGAACTATTTTACATGTTTTACATTCTAAAGTCATATGTCGAACTATAATAAAAAAAATCGTTTCGAAAAAATATTCACAATTCAACTTAAAGTTTAAAAAGTATGAAATAAAAGTAAATTAAAAATTAATATCTTCGGTTGTCATTTAGTAGAATATAATGAAAAATAAAGCAAATTCCTTACCATTCAACGATGAAAACGGCACAAAAAAGTCTGTAAATAAGGAAACGAAAACGATACCTATAACATTTATTTAATATACTCTATTCTACTCGATGTAAACAAACAGTAAACAGCAGAGACGGGAAATCAAACGCGTTGGCGCACTCAGCCAGGAGCCAGCCACAGATTAAAATGTAAGGTAAAGGATTCAAAGGCCATACAGACTTACAACTTTCGACGTTTGTAAAATATTTCTGTATCAGCTGGTGGCATGGCGGTGACGTCGTTAGTGGTGAAGCAGTACCAGTTATACTAAAAGGAACGAATAGAACGCACGAAAGATGGGAACGAAAAGGGAACGCTTGACCTTAAAATAGAACGCAAAATGTTCCAAAAGGAACGATTTGGCAACGCTGATTAAAATGTATCGTAAACAATAGCGTTTCGCATACTCTGGTCAGCAGCGAGCTGGCAACGTGGGATTTCGACTGGAAGGCGTTTAGGCGACTCCATAAAAGTTGTAAATACACCAGCCCGTATACACGAACCTAGTGTCAACTGCCGGAACTAAATTATGCACGTCCAGGCACTTTCCAATAAATTTGACGTCAGGATAAAATATTGGTATGTGACTAGTAATGCCATCTAGTATCATTTGGAGTGATTTTTTTGGGAAAATAATGTGGCGACCGTATAAAGGACGTCAAATGTCGGTGGTTGCCACTTTAAATGCATTTTTCTGTTCAGCGGTCGCCAAATAGTAGGTGTGATGTAAATATATATATATATACATATATATATATATATATATATAATTAGATCGTTGTCCTCCTCGTCTGGTTTCACAATAAGGCCTATTAATTGTCAAAAGTCATACACATTGATACCTGCAAGAAAACTATTTTAAGAATATGACTGTAACTCAATTTTGAGTTAAAATGTTTTCCTTGCAAGTGGCGAGATGTCATACCTATTTATAGACATGACATTTACGTAACATGGGTAATTAACGTAATTTAGATTTTATAGAATAGGCGGTGTAAGTAATGGGAGAAAATACAGAGATGTCCATATGAATTTTGAATCAATGGATTTGGCTGTAAATGTAAGTATAAGATTTTGCTACAATTTTCTTGTCAACACATTTTCTGTTATTCGAAAACATGGACCGTTAAACGTGGTTCACATCAAAACGGATGATGAATTCAAGACTAATTAAACTAATTTCAAACCAAGTTCAACTTTAGTCTTAAGTCTATTGAGGGGTATAGGTTTGTTTATTATTAAAAGCTCCATGATATTTCTACCTTAGATATCTTGACTGAAAAAGAAACAAAAAGCAAATTTTTCACCCTTTTGACCCTTGAAAGTTACTATGTCACTCAGTGTGTTAAGACTTGTATGTGACACGATTACACAAAAAGAGTTAACAATTTAACTTTAGAAAACAATTTACTTTATAGTTTTTCTTTAGTTATAACTTGTTACACAGAGGTAAGCAGTTACAAATTTACATATCACCGCTACTAACACACATCGCTGCCTCACACGCCATACAAACACGTGTCTTGATACGCTTTAGAATAAGATATTTAGGTAACATTACATTGTACTACTTACAATTGAATTGGTCACAACAACGATTGAAAGCGAAAACCCAATGTTTGTAACAACAATTTGAAAGAATTTGTATTGGCAAGTTTAATTAACAAAAATATTGGGAGATATATCTTGTTTTTTGAAGGACTGTTTTTTTTGAGGAGTAACTATATCAAATAATAGAAAAATATGCATTCTTTGTAAAATCAAACAAATCTGGGCGTTCAAAATATATCAAAAATTGGTAAAAGTCAACCTTATGACAAAAAAGGACAGTCGAGTTTTGATTGACGTCTGAACACAAAGGATAGTGCACCGTATATCTTGTAATACGGCTGATTTTTGTCAAATGTTTAGAGTTTTTGGTAAGTTTGGTTGGTTATATTTTCTTTTCTCCCCCGGTCTTGTTTCCACTCGAAAAAATATTTTCTTATAATTAGAATAGAATAGAATAGAATAGAAAACCGTTTATTGGGTACCAGTACATACAAAAAAGAAAATTAAATACAAACAATGAAATTAAACTAAAAATAAAACTTAAAAAAAATAAACACCGACTTTTGTAGATACACCTATTGGTGTGACGGCCTCTGCTCAGTTTGAGCCGTGACAACGCGTGTTGCCACGGCATTGGCACTGGTATTCTGCAGATACCTTTGATGAAAAAAGGCGCGTGCCACTGTGCAAACAACCAATTCAGTTTAACATAAAAAAAAAATTCAACAATCATTATGAGTTACAGTACCTAGGTATTAGGTAGGTATATTATTATTTCCAAAGTTTATAAGTACAAACATATCAAAATATAATTGCTAACAACAATAAAGTAGGTAGGCATTATTACACACTCCGGATATTATATTATGTAAGCCACAAAAAAGTAGTAACTTCGCGTTTTATCAAATGAAATGAACGTAGCAGGTACAGTCATAAAAACTTTCGGAGGGAATCAAGAACGGAGGGAATCAGGATTAACCCTATTATTTGGAAATCTTTTGAGACACAAACATGTTCAGATGTAAATCCGTTGATATGTGGTTAAGACTGTTTTAAAACAAATACATTTAATCCAAAAGGTATTTAAGTCTTATTATTAATATTTAATTATTGTTCGCCCATATATTAATGTAACTACGTATTACTTGTTAAAGAACATTACAATTTCGATTTATCAAAATATTGTTTTGATCTGAATTAGTTTCTTGTATTGTTTTAGTAACACTCCTCCCCGGCCAAATATACTTTCTATAATAATGCTTTATGTATACATTACACAAAATGTCAAAAAATTACAAAAAAAAAACAAAAGAAATCAAAACATAGTCCATAACAATTATTGTTTCATTAAATTACAATTTTAGGGTATGTTTATTCTAAAAGACCTTTTATTCTAATTTTGGATTAGGTACTATATCATTGATAATATTGCTCCATAATGGGTAATATAGTTATAGGCGTAAATATAATTCCTGAGAGTATTGACTCTCAATAAAATCAAGTCACTTTATGACGTAAAAGCGAAAGTACGGTCACCAACAAAAGTCGCTGAACAATAAAACACACTAAAAAAAAGAAACTTAAATTGAACAGGTAGGCTTTTTTAATTAATATCAGTATTATGGGATTATGCTAAAGTGTTCAGGGACGTCCGTCGATGACGATGAGTGACTGACCAAACGTAGGTACCTACATTTGCAAAACAAAACAAAACAAATACAATTTGTTCAGCAACATGGATCGATTACAAAATTCTAAACAACATCTCATAGTACAAATAGCTTTATGTGTGCAATTATGTTTACATTAAAATACAATATTTACAGAGCTGCCCTTTATATTTACATTGTTTCCAGCAGTTAGTGATATTTGTATTAAAAATCTATAAAGGAGTCACCAATAAAATCCGTTCAACAGTAAATCTCCAAATACAATACGAACTTTGTCTCAAAACCTAGTTAACGTATATCCTTACAATGATAAATGAATATTTAATGGGAGAATGAATAAACGATGTCAGTCTATATTCTACAACGGTGAAAATGAAAATTAAACCAACGTTTAAAACCCACACTCTCTTAAGTTTTGTTTAGAAACTTATACACAAAACCTATAACTTTGTTCTTATAAGTTTCTTATCTGACTGGGATAATGAAAACTTTATCAGGGCTTATATTTTATTAATACTGACACCATTACAGATTCGTTGAGCAATTGTTTGATTGAAATAGCTTGATGCCTACTTAAAATATAATACACAAAAGTTTTAAATAGTTTGAGTGTTATGCTTTACTAAAATCGAGTTGATATTAATAAGAAAAAAATGTACTTGTAAATTATATATCTTTAAGCTTAAAGCTGGATCTCATTTTGATGGATGTATGAAGATGAAAAGAGTTGTCAAAATTATTGTTAGTACCCAAATAAGCCAAAACTTCATTTAAATTTAAAATAAACAATATTTAGGGTTCCTTATTTAATGTATCGATAAATTGGAATGTTTATTGAATGCGTACTTGTAATTTTTCCGAATCATTAACAGTTAATTGTAGATTTAAAATAACGCTTTGGTGTCAAATGATAATTAAGTTTATAATCACACTAATATTATAAATGCGAAAGTTTGTGTGTGTGTATATTTGTATTATTTGTTGCTTCTTCACGCTGCTACGGATTTGGATGAAATTCGGCATACGGATAGTTTACAACTTGGATTAAAACATAGGATACTTTTTATCCCGATATTCCCGTGGGAACGGGAACCACGCGGGTGAAACCGCGAGCGGCCGCTAGTTAATTTTATAATGCATTATGTTCAGGAACTCTTTTTTAATGTTTTAACATAATATTACATTCGAAAAATCTCATCTTCTTAATCAATTGCTTAACTTACCGACTGACTGAAACTGACTTAAAAATGTACATACCAACGAAATTTATTATAAAATTTTATGTTATGAGAAGGAAAATAACTTTTATATCACTTTAGAACGTTCATACAAAAGTTTTAATAGAATATCTGTCCACATTACTTGACTTTTATAGACCATGAGTTATAAATATAATAAATTAATATTTACGCTCCATTATTATGTATTTCTAACGTGTATTAATATATTATGCTATTATTTGGGGCATATGATATAGGTATTATGTTAATGTATTATCTATGTGGCCACTTTACTCAGCGTGCAAAATATACAATATCATAGCAAGTTTAGAAAATTACAATTAATACCTAACTTTACAAATATAGCCTATAAAACTATTGTGTTTTTACAAGTCGTCAAAATAAGTGATTTGTGATATTTTTATATTTAAAAATACGCACATTTCTTATTGTTGTTTGAGCACTGATATTTTATTTTATTATTGCTCGTTTCAAATATTTTATTTGACAGAATAACGAGAATTCATTTACCAAAATTAAAAAGATATATAGGATATTAATTTCTTCGGTCACGTGGTACAATTCTGCGATGCTACTTGTATTAGTAAGTAGTAGATGTTGATGGCCTTTTTATTCATTCTGTAAACTGGTTAGGTAAAAGTTTAAAACAAGAGGCAGGAAATTAAAAAATAGAGGTGTTTCGTTCATACGAAACAACGCCGACATTCATGAGAGACATTAAAAAATACATTCATAGATTTTCAAAAAAGTAAATGGAATGTATTGTTGAACTCAAAACGCAACAATAATAATGAAACCACGAAAAGCTTATAATTTTTTTATAGTTTTCCAATACTGACCGGTTTTGACGAATCAATCTGTTTATAGGTATTATGTTACGGAGACAGATATAGGAATTCAATAATTAAAAATAAGTTTCTTATTTTAAAAAAAGCCAATATTATATTTAAATTATGTCTAGGACATGTTCTTTGTATTCTTTCAAAAAATATTTTATTTTTATGTAAAAATAGCGAGCATTGTCTACACTATTGGATCGAGTTGAAGATAGCTACCGGCAACGCCTCCTCGTCTGGTTTCAGAAGTTCGTCACTAGATGGCATTGCTTCGATCCAATATAAATTGTAGCTAACTTCAATTCGATAAAATAGTGAAGTGAAACAACTCGCACTAGACACTGTATGCCAGTTCAGAAGTCAATGAAAATTTTAAGTAAAACGGTGCCACCAAGTTTATTATATATATATATATATATTTTATATCATTTTGGCGTTGACTTATACTAATGAGATTATTAATTTACACTAGTAGCTCATGACACCTTGAGCTGCAATTAAAGGATAAATAATTTGGAATAATTTTCAGGATAATGATGTATTGTTATTTCCTTGTACAATTAGGGGTTATAAAATAATGTTACTGATATACGGACGCTTTTATTATGCGTGATTTTCTGGTTTGAGACAATTGTCTTTTGGTTTTTCAGGGTTTAGTTGAAATTGTATGTTTCTGTAAGCTTTATAGAGCGGACCAAGCAGACTCAGTCGTATTATGTATAAAAAACGCAAATAAAAAAATCTATAATATGCCACGTATGATCAAATAAACTAGAGAATTTAGATTCTTCGTTTCTCGTAATAAAAGTCACCAGTAAAGTTTTGTCAGTTTCAAAACTTGAGAACAAAAACGTAATTTATCTGGACATAACTTAACAGAGACTATCAAATACTAACAGTCAATAGTAATAGGTACCAATGTACCATGGCCATGTATGGCCTAAACTACGTAATAGTACTATGTAATATACAATATCAATGTAACAATTTACAAAATAATGCCTAGAAATTTCAAATAACAAGTGTTGTATTTTTTAAATAAGATGTTCATCACTTGTTTTTTAAGTGTATAGCTGCTTGGACTTACCATAATTTAATACCTTGATGTCAGATCTTGTGAGCAACACAATAGTTTAACCATAAATTTATTTTTAGTCTTCGAGTCCATGTGTGGTATACCACTGTTCAGCTACCCATCGCCACGTTTAAACGAATTATAATAACGCATTGTATGCTTGTTAGAAATAGTCGTCAAGTTAGAGAGATCGTCATTCGTTTTGAGTTAGTAGGAGTAGTAATATGGCGTCTTTAATCATAAGTTTACATAATACTTTAATGCTAGTAAATCTCGTTCAATACTGATCGTTAGTTCCCGCTTGTACTTACTATACAAAACTGAAACCCATCGTCAGCCAGTGGCAAATTAGAAATTCACTGAGTCCACGAGTTAGTTCAACTAACTTAAAACTTCTCATAGTTTTGTTCTAGTTTGTAATAAGTATGTTTTTGTACCTACATTTGTTGTTCAATTCGACTTTACACCATATCTAGTGGCAATGAAAACAAAGATGATGTCGGTATACCTGGAATCGTCAAATAATGATGAATTAGCCTGTATCTGCAAGGGGAAAGTAGAGTTGGCTAAATACACTGTACTGATGATGATGATATCCCGGTGGGTCTACGCGGGGTACGTCCTGGCCAGTACTACGTTTGGTGTTAAACTGCGCAAATCAATTGTTATTTATAGAGTGGGCAAAATATACTGTACATTGCTGCGTTCGTCCACAAAACAATTTAAGAATCTGCGAGAGTAGAGTGGGATAAATACACTGTACAGACGTGGGTGACGATATCCCGGCGGGTCTACGCGAGGCACGTCCTGGTCAAAACGTCCCGTTCACGTACGACGCGCTGCTGCAACTCGTCGGCCCAGCGGTGGGCCGTGCGGTCCACGGTCGACGGCACGGTCAGGCAGTTCATGCCGCCGTACTCGCATGCGATCTGGAATTATGGTAAGCACAAATTATTATATGGAACTTTATAAAGTAGGTAAAGGTCAACTTTAAATATTATCCCTCTTACTACCAAACAGTGTTTACAGATAAACAATGGCCAAATCCTTTCGTATCGAAAGGACATTTAAGTAAAACGTCCTATGAGCACAATGTCCTAAAAGCAAAAAGACCTGAGAGCAGCTCGTCCTATTAGCAACATGACCTAATAGCAAATGGTCCTAATATCATAAGGACATGATAGCTAAACGTCCTTAAATAGGCAAGTACACTTGATAACACAAATAAATCATTTATTGAAAATAATATGTCACTCTAACATACAAACATACATATGAATTTGACCTTTAGTCTATCAATAGTATGAATTAAAAATAATCACCACACTAGTAATCATCGAATATGATTCTTTTTAAATGCGTCACTTTAATTAAAAAATCCATCGGAGAAATATTATTTTCCTTTAGCTTTTGCATTTCTTTTTTAAATTTTGATTCGAAGATAAGTTGATTTTTTCTTCGCGGCTCCCTTTTAAAAAGTGCTCTACGTAATCTAAAATCTTGCCATTTGGCTTCTTTACGGAGAGAGCTTATAAATGAAATAAGTGTCGGTTTTGGCCTAATTTTAGCGTTGAATCGTCGATTCCAACCCTCTAATCCATTGTTGGTACGATGACGTTCCATTGCGCAGCTTAATACTTCTGGAGACATCTTCATCCATTGCTTTTCGAAATAAGCAGTAAATTCTGTTAATCGACCTAGATATTTCATATTATTCTGTATTTTTTCTTTGATATTCTCCCAAGCAACGTTTATAGATTCAGACGGGAGGAGTGGCAGATTAGCACTTAGCCTTACAATTTCTCTACCAAACTTAAAATCTGTTAACTTAATGTTTTTATCATTGTTTGTAACTATGATTTTAGCTGCTTTGCGCCATACCGCCATATTCATATGATAATAGCATCCAGACAAGTGCGACTTCGGAAAAACTGTTTTGAAAGCATTCATCTGTGCTACTTCAAAGTCACATTTGTAATAAGGAATTTCTGCCCCAAACCGATCCTTAATTAAAGTGAACAATCTTGTGTATGTTTCTTGCGTCTTATTTGTTAAAGCGCATACAATATGGGTACATTATTAGTCATTTCACTACAACTGTCTACATCAATGTGTATAGTGTAAAGCTGGTAAAAGGGGCGTGGACATGGAACGTGCCATCTCCAAAAAGTTTTACAGTCAAAGGTAGGGTTTTTATTCTTTTTTCACCCAATGGCGTTGAAAACAATAAGATTTTATTGTTGTTTTCTCCGTTTGCGCACACCAAAAATTTATCAGCTAAAATACCAGGTACTTCTATTTCATCAAGGTTTTTAAAATAATTTTTTTGCATTTTTAAAAATTTTTTACGTGCGCGATATAGAGTATCTTTTTGCTAACATATGCCGGTATGATTTCAATATCTTTATTACAATCTTTTGAAAATTCTTTTTCGAAGATTTTTTGAACAGAGTTGAACTTTTTGCATGCTTGTTGCTTACATTCATCAATAACGCTGTCTACTTGATTTTTATTTAAATTAGATCTACATGTATGCTTTGATGAGTACAAAACTGATAATTTCTCTTTATCTAAAGTAACACTAGCACTACATATATCTCTATTTGCACACCTCCAGTTCGTAGAAACATTTTTTTTATGAATGTTTTAAAATTGTACCGGTGACCAGCAAACAACAAAACGTCTTTACCTTTTTGTGACCTAATGAATACTAAATCTTTTCTTGATGTGCTATTGCTTGGGCCTACACTAATGTCCATTTTGTACCTATTTAAAACCAATTACAACATTAGAATAAGCCACGGGATCTTTATAGATATCGAAAATTCAGAGTCAAATTTTAATTGTCAGTGTCATAATATTTTCTTTAGTGGCCAGAGGGCCAGTACCTACTCTAAAGAGATTAAAGTATGCATGCAATTAAATAATAACTTTTCCTGTTCATTTGCGTTTGTATAGGTACCTATTATAAATGTTGCTATCATGTCCTTATGATATTAGGACCATTTGCTATTAGGTCATGTTGCTAATAGGACGAGCTGCTCTCAGGTCTTTTTGCTTTTAGGACATTGTGCTCATAGGACGTTTTACTTAAATGTCCTTCCGATACGAAAGGGGCCAAATACGTGTTTAAAATATTGTGTCTCTGTCTATAAGTATTAAAGTCTAATTATTAATTCACTGGAGTAAACTGACAGATGCTAATGTCACATCGTAAAATTATGTTGCCATATTTATTGTACTAGTGATGCGTTTCGTACATTGTTATTCAAATCACTCACACAAAGTCAGTAGGAACGTTTATTATAAAAAGGTACTTAAATAATTATAATATAGGTAGGTATATGAATGTCTTTTTGTACCGAGAAATTTCGCCTGACAGTTTTTGGGAGCTGTTATTATTCGAAAACTTTGGAAGTATTTTAATTATTGCCATTTTTACATCATCCATCTTTTTGAAAGAAAAATACGGATTTACTGCATAACAATTAAGACAAAACAGAATAATATAAATTATTTAATTAATTCAATATATTCGCTTTTTCAAAGTTATCATTTGGCCTTTATAGGTACCAATGCTAATATTTTTATATCGATTAAACAAAACTGGCCTAGGAGATTTCTTAATAAAGTAAATAAAATGAGTAATGTGATTTGATTCAGGACGTAATGAGAATGAATGAGTGATTGATGTCAATCTTCTTGTAACAATACTATTTACTGTTCATCAGAAACTGGTAACACCGTAAACGTCAGATTACTCCAGTGAACTAATAATTAGACTTCAGCTAAAAAGTGACAGAATATGTTTGTCTAACTTTAGCCATCGTTTTGTGGTAAAGCAGTATGTGCCTTACAAATTAACAGAGAATAAGCATCGAATAGTTATTCCGTGTTTTGTTCCCGTTATGTAAACGTCATTGCAAATTAGAGTAAAAAAGACAAAACACGGAATAACTATTCGGAGCTTATTCTTTGTTTATTTGTAAGACCCTAAGTGTAGTTGTGTGTGACATTATCAAAACACTTAAGTGAACAAAAATATTAAAAGTAGAGTTTTAACTACGACTACGACTACCTACATTTTTTTTATAAATAAAGATAAGTTTCGACATGTGATTCAGCAGCCCCCGCTCTGCATAAACCACATCTGTGGTCTAGTGGTTAAGACCACCGGTTTAGACTCAAAGCCAAGAGGTCCGGGGTTCGATTGCCGGCGGGGGGTACATGTTTGTGTACTCGGTTTGGTTGGTGGTAGGGCTTGTTTGGCCGCCGCTACCACCATCTTAACTAAATATGTCACCATAACATCAATGTTTGTAGCATTGTTGTGGTCCGGCAGCTAGAGATAAGATAGCCAGTGCCTCAGTTATTGAGGATTTCGGGTGAAGCGCGCTTCCACCTACGGCCGTATCAACTCTTAACATCAGGTGAGTGAAAGCCAAGTGAATGATGCAGCAGCGCCCTCTCAGCAGGAATCCCAGCGGACGTGGCGCCCGGCGCGTGCTCCCACACGAAGTGGTTGCCGAGACAAACTGCGTCACTTGACCTAGACAGTAGTTGTCATAAACACTTACTCTGTAATGATGCAGCAGCGCTCGCTCAGTAGGAACCCCAGCAGACGTGGTCCCCGGCGCCTGCTCCCACACGAAGTAGTTGCCGAATATTCAGCATCACTCAACCTAGCGAGCAGTTGTCATAAACACTCACTCTGTAATGATGCAGCAGGCGCTCGCTCGTTAGAGACTACTACTGTGTACTCGGTTTGGTTGGTGGTAGGGCCTACTTGTACGCCTGGCTAGCTACCACCATCTTATGTATTATTATGACTTAGGTAGGAACTCCAGCAGACGTGGCCCCCGGCGCGTGCTCCCACACGAAGTGGTTGCCGAGCTCGACGGCATCACAAGGCCTTTGTGCGTTTTTGCTGCAGTTTTAAAGGGAGTGCCTCTATGTAGGCAGAACACTCACTCTGTATTGATGCAGCAGCGCTCGCTCAGTAGGAACTCCAGCAGACGTGGCCCCCGGCGCGGGCTTCCACACGAAGTGGTTGCCGAGCTCGACGGCATCACAAGGCCTTTGTGCGTTTTTGTTGCAGTTTTAAAGGGCGTGCCTCTATGTAGGCAGAACACTCATTCTGTAATGATGCAGCAGCGCCCTCTCGGTAGGAACTCCAGCAGACGTGGCCCCTGGCGCGTGCTCCCACACGAAGTGGTTACCGACCTCGACGGCATCACAAGGCCTTTGTGCGTTTTTGATGCAGTTTTAAAGGGCGTGCCTCTATGTAGGCAGAACACTCACTCTGTACTGATGCAGCAGTGCCCTCTCGGTAGGAACTCCAGCAGACGTGGCCCCCGGCGCGTGCTCCCACACGAAGTGGTTACCGACCTCGACGGCATCACAAGGCCTTTGTGCGTTTTTGCTGCAGTTTTAAAGGGCGTCCCTCTATGTAGGTAGAACACTCACTCTGTAATGATGCAGCAGCGCCCTCTCGGTAGGAACTCCAGCAGACGTGGCCCCCGGCGCGTGCTCCCACACGAAGTGGTTACCGACCTCGACGGCATCACAAGGCCTTTGTGCGTTTTTGCTGCAGTTTTAAAGGGCGTCCCTCTATGTAGGTAGAACACTCACTCTGTAATGATGCAGCAGCGCCCTCTCGGTAGGAACTCCAGCAGACGTGGCCCCCGGCGCGTGCTCCCACACGAAGTGGTTGCCGAGTTCGACGGCGTCGCGCGGCCGCAGCGCGTACTTGCTGCGTGTCTTGAGCGTGTGCGGCGTCGCCCAACGGCGGGTTTTGCGCGCGGTCAATAGGGGCGCGGGCGCTTCTGCGTCGTCCTGTTGGTTGGTTGGGGAAACACAATTAACATGGAAAAAAAGCAGTGTCTTTTTGATAAGATAACTTTTATTCTGGTAAACCAGCCTTTGGACCAGCAACTAACATAGTTACTAAATCTTTTACCCCTTACAAATAAACAAAGAATAAGTTCCGAATAATTTTTCCGTTTTTTGGTCTCTTTTACTCTAATTTGAAATGACGTTTACATGACAGGAAAAAAACACGGAATAACTATTCGGAGGTTATTTTTTGTTTATTTGTAAGGCACTAAGTGATTGAACGTCGATAAATCTTCGCTTTTTTTTAAATAGACGTTAAACTACATAGTAAGTAGTAGTAAAAAAGGTAAATAAAAAATATACTTACCATATAACGTAAACTTTATTAATTTACGCACTTCACGCAATCAAGTGAATGCAGCCAATCTTTTTTTTTTAGTATAACAAACATTGATAATTAAGTCTTTCTGGTGTTACTTAATTTTAAGTTTCTTATATTATGTTAGCTGTTGGTTCCATAAAATAAAATAAAAACTTAAAAACAAAAACCTATTATATAACAATTTCAAGGTTTAACAATTACCTCCCACCGCGTGTAAAAGAAGGCGTTCCTAAACAGGAACGCCGCCGGTGCTTTCGACGGCGGGTTGTACGACGCTCTCAGGGCGGTGAGCAGCGCTGGCAGGTTCCTCTCCCGCCGCGGCATCACGACCTCGTCCACATCGATGACCAGCAGCCAACCAGCTTTCGACATCGACCGGTACAGGCAGTCGTTGAACGCGGCGAACTGGCCCTCCGTCCTGGAAATCAGCGAAATGAGAGGGTAAGTCTTGCGAATTGACTTATTGAGTTGCATGTAGAAGTATACAGCAAGTGGAGCAGGATTATGCGGCACTAGCCATCCTCACATTGTCGTCTCGCAAGTGCCTTCTTCACGTGTCGTTTAAAGGACCTCATGTGTATCCTTTAATAGCCAGTAGTACACAGTTCTTACATGTAAAAAGTAAGAAGCAGGTCTTACCTTATTTTAGGCTAGAGAAGAACTGGCTTTGAATAGCCGGTTTCACCTGGGGTCAACCCTACTATACACTACTTTAAAGTTTATACTGACACCCCCTACCAACCTTCCGGTAACAAAGTAGGTGTCAGACATCCTTACGCAAGCGCAAGGGACCATCTACGTCAGGTCATAACGCCAGATCAGAACACGCCGGTACGCATCCTTCATCCGGTACTTTTAAGACTAGTGTCTCAAGCTAGTCGCCCCGCGGACACGTATAGTCCACTACCTAATGTCCAGATAGGTCACCGGAGCTGTAAGCTCGCTCACTTCTCGTTGCACTAAGAGCACAACTCGCAGTGTACCACTGCTCGCGGGCCGTCAACTCTAAAGTCGACTACCAAATGTCCTCTTTGGTGGCGGAGTTGTGAGCACACTCACTTCTCGGTACCCATCCAGGCACCTGATCAATCCCAAATTCCTACGCGACTGATTAAACCGGAGGCCTTTGCATCTAGCGGGCACCTCTAGTAATATAGTTATCCAGACTAATACCGGAGATGTTGGAGTAACCACTCAGTGAAAACCACCGAGCGGCACAACCAACTAAGGGTAACTCACGTGCCCCGCAGGTCTTTTCACTTCAGGCCCCCGCCAGACCGCTACTAAGACTTGCTCGCTATGCACGAAATGGAAGCCTGGCCAGACCAACCAAACCTGGGGTCAAACTGGGTATTCTTGTTTATGTATTCGCGCGTGTCCTAATGTGTTACTGGTCGGTGCGTCGAGGAATACAGGGATTTCGAACCTCGCCTCGCTCAACTTAGCATTAGGCTTAAATAACAAATTCCCCACCCCACCCGTTCTCCCAAAGACAAAACTGAATAACAAAACAATTACATACCACTACAAATTTCAACTTTGGATATGATAGGCAGCTTCCAAGGCAGCAGCGTCACCAGCCCCTGCTTGCGGTAATGATCCAGTAAACAGCCGACGAACGCGCTTAACGACTCGTTGTACATGTAGAAGTGACTCGCACCGACAGCGGGTTCAGTTCTGCTGCTAGTCACACGCAGTCACGTATCCGTCCAAGAATACCTCCCGAAAAAGACAAAACAAAAGTACAAGACAATTTCCACATACCTAATCTCAACTTTGGATATGATAGGCAGCTTCCAAGGCAGCAGCGTCACCAGCCCCTGCTTGCGGTAGTGTTCGAGTAAGCAGCCGACGGGCGCGCTCAACGACTCGTTGTACATGTAGAAGTGACTCGCGCCCAACAGCCGATTCAGCTCGAACCATTCTATCAGCCAGTCGTCGCGCGAGTAGGAGTAGTGGAACGGTTTCACGCATATATGCAGCGTTTCCTGGAAATAGGGGTAACACGTATTTAGTTGTCGTTGTTTGTATGTTAAGCAATACATGTGAATAAACTATCCCAAAAAAAGGTACCTATTTATTTTTAATCCACTTAGTCCGACAAGGTGTTACAAAACCTCAAAAAATATTATATATTATGATTCTTTTAAAGTTTTATTCACAACAACACACAAACGCCTGGTCGGTGTAAATGGGTTAATACCACCGAACCGTCACCGGTTTTGCTCGTTAACATATACATTATATTCATGCTTAGTCCGAGATATGTTCTGTTAATTTACTATGTAGTTTCACAGAACATATCTCGGACTAAGCATCTCGTATATTTACAATAGAACTTCACCTCAGGTAAGTTCGTTGAATTTAGTCTTACTAATCGTTCTTAGCTCGGCCGGTTTATTACTGATAAAGGCAACCAGTTGCTAATAACACAATGGCAACGCGACTGCTGCTAGTTGCGGTTGCTACAATCGGTCGGTTTATTTGAGAGCGCCGGCGCCGTCATGCACTTTTAGTACGTCAATCGCTTGCTTGTGGCGCTGTCGTAGCGTTCTACCAGAGTGAACGAGAGTGCGGCAACAGTGCCGTGACCTTGAATCGACGTACCGAGCTTTACCTACCGGCTAGGGTTGAGCCACACATAGTTAATTTATTATTGTGTGAATTTGGGTGTCTTTTATATTGTACCTTGTTATATCTGTCGGCAAAGTGAAAAAGGACAAACTGGGATTATGGTTGTGTGTGTTCACACATCCTCATACACAACAGGTTTTTTTCCAGACATTTTCAATAGGCACCCACCTATATGCAACAAAATTCGCAATCGCGACAACCAAACCAAGAAAAATACGTGTATACTGATCGGCAGCGCTCAGTGACATACTTATTATTCTCCGTTACTACAGCAACATACGCTGCCCGATCCGCGTTTGCGGGGACAGCCCGCGTCATCACGTACTCCTTTCCCGTGCTTTTTTCCGTGTGCTAATTTAGGTGAACTACGAGCTTGTATGCGTGCTTTTCGGAGCGCTTGTATGAAGTTGCCGCACTCTCGTTCACTCTGGTTCTACGTTCCGTAATACGAATATGGGTTTTGGTAGCGAGAAATTGTAAATTGTCGCGATTGCGACTGTCATTATGACACTTAAAGATCGGTAACAAAGCCTGCGGCTTTGTCTATACACACCTCGATGCCACTCTTCGGCTCTGTGTCCAGCACGGTGAGCAGGTTCGTGGGCAGCCGTACCGGAGCGCTGGCTGACATCACGGATATCGACGCCCCGACCGTATCCTGTAGCTTTACCCCAGTGTCGCGAAGCAGGCATAGTACGTATGTTGCACTGTACTTTAAGTTCCAGTTTTCTCGGATCGCCTGTTTACAATCAAATTATTAATTACATATTACTCATACATAATTAATTTAATAAAATCAGTATACTTAACACAATTCAAACATTTGCACTTCCCATATTAATGCTTTAAGTGTTTTTGGAAGAGTTTGCAACTCGTCTAAAGTTGAAATACATTATGGATACATCTTAACGTCAACAAATCCCCAACTATTCCCGAGGGAGTTGTGAGACGCAACCTAACTAAGGGACTTTGAAATGTAAAACTAACATACACAATAAAGTGACTCACTTCCAATTAAACTTGAAGTAGATTGAAAAACTTATAATATATTTGCAACATAATAGTGGTCGCCTAGTGGTCGAAATTAGACCACAGTTCAAAAAATATACAGTAGGTATTTATATAGGTATGTAATGTAACATACCTACACACATTTTATATTTCAGGGCTCCTTCTCCATAAAAACTTTAACCATACCAAATACGCACAATGTGCATAAAAAGGGCCACGAGGTTTTCTCTTGTCGTATTAATAAGTATAAAGATTTTTAGATATTCTGCCATGAGCAATGTCTCTCGTGCGCAAGGTTACCAAGCCTTTCAATTCAAAGACCAGACTCGGCGCACCATTTAGCCGGAAGTGTGGCCCTAAAAGGCGAACATAATTTTTAAAAGCTGAAATCAACTTTCAAATATTAATAAGACGTTCATTCAGCATTTACTTATTATAGTGTTTCGCCAGCTCGCTTGCACGCGGATAAGACACACAGACAAAAAGCCTAACAAAAGCCGGCCAGACCGGAAACATAAATAATTGGCAAGACACGTGGCAGCCCTACTCGCGCGAGCCACAAAATAAGGAGACCCCATAAGATAAGCTTAAAATAAAAACATCAAAAAGTTTAAATATCTTCAAAACCCAATTAAAAAACACTTCATAACTACTACTACTTCTAAATCCGACCTTGTACGTTGACCCTGAGCTACTATTCTTTCGAGTCAATCGGGCGCCCAGCCGCTTGCTATTGCTCGCAGACGCATCCTTTTTTCTTCAACTACCTTAACTAACTTTATTATTTAGATGCTAGATATTTTGCACGGCTCCCGTTTGCTTTTAGTTAATGAACCTTTGCCTCATTACAGTTAGCGAATTATACTTTTTGCACTGGTTTTATTACTTTAGTTCCAAATTCAAGCACTTACTGTTTATATTTTTTTACGAAAATAAGTTACTATGTAATTTCTCATTAAGTGAGATTTCTTTTGAGAATATTTCTTTAAGGCGAGCGTTTACGACTGTGAGATTTCCAAGGCGTTCCGCTCGGGACTGAATGATGGCGCGAGCGTCGAATTAGGCAATAATGTGGATTTTATTGAACGTTTACTTATTATTAAAATTATAATGGCCGACAACTATTACATATTCAAAGGTTTGGTATATTTTTCTTTGTCTGAAACGGTATATAGCCTGAATAAAATGATATTTAGTTATATAAGACGTATGTTTGATATTATACTCGATACAGGAAATTGTAAAATATGAATTGGATTGAAAATAACAGCCGAAATTACTAGACAAAAGGCCAATGAATAACTTTTTTTTTTTTATTTAAAATTATACATTTTGAATAAAACTCATTTAAAAACACCGATTTTTTGGAAACCCTTGCCTTAACCTGAAGCATAACTTGTTGTATATGTGTGCGTTGCTCGAGCGCATTGGTAGCTTACATTCTGCAGTCTTCTTATTCTGTGCGCGGGCTCTCTGTTTAACGTAACATTACGTATTTATACCTCGTGAAAGACGCATTTCGTCTTCAGTGACAAACTCGACACATGGTGAAGTTTGCGTCTTGTCTTGTGTAATTTAATTATTGTCACTTTGCAGTAAATAACGGGTAATCTAATTCGAGTTTCCTTACTATTATAAGTTTAGTAGTTTATTTACTTAGTTGAAACGTTCGAAGTTTCGATGACTTATTCGTATGTTTTGGGGGTTATCTCGGCTATAACTCGACTCGACCAACATTGATAGTTAAGACCGATACCAAGACGCGATTTTTTTAAACTTCACAAGATATCTAAAGGTTGTAAATTTATCTTGGTATTATAATCCTAATGCCTAGTGCGAAATTCAACTCTTCCTAGTTACAAAAGAGGAGAGTTATAATTCTGCCATACAAATTCTCGTCTTCGATAACACGATCGAATGTCAAATAAACCTCGCACTAGGCACTTTGATGACGTCACCGAAATAATGCATCAACTGTCATCATAAAGATGTAGATAAAATACTGTTACTGAACATCTTAACATTTACACAGTCAGCAACATGTCTGCACCTGCACACGCCAACACGCGCCAAACTTGACAGCTGTCAATTGTACAATATTGCCCAGTATCATCATCATCATCCTCAGCCTTCAGAGGTCCACTGCTGAACATGGCCTTCCCAATGGATCGCCACCACACCCAATCCTCTACCTTTCGCATCCAACCACTTCTCGCCGCCTTCAGGTCCAGCGAGCGGGTGCCCGGCCCACACGAAAGCTTTGAGCGTGCGTCTCCATTCGAGAACACGTCTGCCCCAACGGCCAATATAAGAAACGATTCGTATTGCTAATATATGAAATAAATACAATTTGACATTTCAAACTATCATGATAGTGACCATAGAAGTGTCTATTCTTCTTTCTTCTTCTCAGCCGTTCTCAATCCTGTGGATGTAGGCCTCCTTCAATATTTGCCATTCTTCCCTGTTTTGTGCTCTCTCTATCCACTTGAAGCCGGCCTCCTTCTTCAGGTCATCAACGAGCCTCTTGCACCATGAACCATGTTTGCAGGCGACATGACCAGCCCATTCCCACTTAGGTTTGGCCATTAGCTTGGTTATATCCGTAACATTGCGTTGCTGGCGTAGCCATTCGTTCGTCTTTCTGTCCCTGAGTGATATCCCTACCAGGCATCTCTCCATCGCTCTCTGGGCCACACTTAGTTTTTGCAAAATGTCTTTTGTAAAAACCCAGGTTTCTGCTCCGTGTGTGAGAACCGGTAGGACACACTGGTTATATAGGTATGCGGGCTTTGTGGGATGCCTTCAGGTTCGTTTTAAAGATGAAGTCCAGTTTGGAATATGTCGCCCATGGAAGTCGTATACGCCTGCCCATGGTCACTTACATTAGAATAATTATTTTTTAACGGGACTACTTATTACCATGTTTTTTGTTGTGTGTAAGTATCCGATATTTCGGCACAGTTGCATGTGCCATGGTCACGTATGTACTGGAGTTATTGCGGGTGGGTGATTATGAGCAGACAAAACGATCCACCCTCCTCTTTAGTCGTTTTTTGCGCTCGATACTCGTACCACTGTCTCCTTATTCACTATCCACTCAGTTGTTCTTAAACCAGACCCAATAGAAATACAATTGTTCTATGGCACTGTGGTTACCTTGGGCGTCCAAGTATCTACTCACTTCAACTCGTGTTCGACACACTACACTGACACTACATGGCGCATGCAACTGTGCCGATCCAAATATCGGATACTCAGACTCACACACAACAAAAAACAGTAATAATACCGTTAATAATAATTATTCTAAAGTACAATTTGTTGGTAATTATTGAACTCTCCCCACCTTGACCCTGGCCTTCAACGTGAGCGTCCGGTTGTTGGGCAGCCACAGTCGGCAGATGACTGCGTCCGGGCCGCGCGTCTTCGTAGCTGCGATGATGCGCACCGCCGCCACCGTCCGCCTCTCCACATACGCCGAGTAAACGTAGAACCTAAACCTGTAACAACAGAAGAATTACTTGAGCAAACGAGTCAGAAAATATCCTATAAACGGTCCTACTTCTTGGTGGTATGGCCTGGAGGCTATTGCAGCTATGAATTAATTTCAATAATCCGCTACATAATTAAATAAATTCATTGCAATTGATAAATATTGACTTAAAAACCACTTTGCCGAATGCGGTCTGGTGATCACTAACACCGGTTTTTTTTACAATTATCTGAGTTAAAAGCGAAGCGCTTTTTCGTTGTTAATGTTAAAAGAAGAACTAGTAATTGTTGTTGGACATTCAAAGTTTTTTTTTTTTTTCGTTATTATTTTCGGGTAAAACATTTTTCTCTTGGTTTTTTTATCATCTTATCTACCATTGAATGTGATGATAACCAATCGCTTTACTTTGTGAATTAAGTTTGTCTGGTGCTCAGCAAAATTGGGAAAGCAAATATTATTTTTAATTTATTGGCTTGATAACACATTATAATAACGCAAGGAACGTGAAAAAGGAAAACCAACTCAATAGGAAAAACAGACCGCCGCCCGCCGCGCCGGCCGCCGCGCCGGCCGCCGCGCCGGCCGCCGCGCCGGCCGCCGCCGTACCGCAAAATTTCGACGGAGCAAATTCCAATAAAGATATACTATAGTGTAAATATATTATTACTTTTTATGGGGATTATAACATATTGCTTCTTTTTAACTTCACTCTATACATTATTGCAATCTCAGCTATATAAAAGTCGGTGTTTAATAAGTTATTAAATACCAGTGCTCTCAATGGCACAGACAACTGTTTTACTTATGTAAAATCCTATACAAATGCTGCGGTGTGCTCAAACGTTAACAACCAGCGAACATGATACAATGTAATCACATCAACACGCTTCCAACCACATCCTGACAGTAGCTTAGATAATGATCAGAACACCGTCCGTGTCTGTAACTTCATGTTTTACGCGTAAGATATGGAAAAAAAACGCTAGCGTTGACAAATCGTAATCGTAAGAATGCCGGTCATCGGAAAGTTGAATTTTTTTTATCTGGACCTCCTCCATGCTACTAAACCTAAAGCAGTTGGTCCCGGCTGCATTAGCAGTCGCTAGTATCCATCAATCCGCACTAGATCCGCGTGGGTGGTGGTCAGATGATTTAAGGTCCGCTCTCCCTGTTGTGTTTGGATCCATTGGGAAGGTTCTGGTGACATAAAAAGAGCTGGTGATGTTATAATATAATCCTATAATAATAATAGGACAGTAGTAGCTAGGATTATTCACCAGCAACTTGCTATTCTATACGGTCTTGTGGACTTCGAAGTGCCATACTACAGGTACACACCAGCGCCGGTTCTCGAAAACGGCCGTGCCACGCTCTATTGGGATCGAGCTGTCATCACGGACAGGACTATTCTAGCTAATAGGCCTGATATTGTGCTGATAGATCGATCGCAATGCCGGGCAGTGCTTGTCGACGTCACCATCCCACATGAAGAGAACCTTGTAAGGGCCAAAAAGGACAAGGTCAGCAAGTACCTTGACTTGGCTCACGAGATAACCGCCATGTGGGATATTGACTCGACAATCATTGTGCCGATAGTCGTGTCTGCGAACGGTCTGGTAGCGAAGAGTCTCGACCAACACCTTAAGAAACTCTCACTCAATGGTTGGATCAAGGGTCAGATACAGAAGGCGGTACTCTTGGACACGGCGCGGATAGTCCGAAGGTTCCTGTCTCTGCAGCCCTAACCACCGGCAGCTTGAGCCCTGCCCCGTTGCCGGCGGAACCCTAGGCTAGGTTTTTTATAATATTTTTTATGTTTTGTATGTGCTTTTGTATTTTACTTTTATATTAATATTATAACAAACCTAGACTAAGAAAAAAGAGAAATAAAGAGATAAGTATCAATAATAAATCAATATAAAAATATAAATATAATAAGTATAGTCCTAAAGCCATAGCAGTAATGCGAGTAGCTGTGCGACAAAAAAATGGATTGGAAACATTATTGTACGAATCCTGAAGTCAAAGTTAAATTGTCAATTCAATAATGCTATACAGTTACATATAGTCGTAAAAAGCTAAATAACAAACAATGTGGTTTAAGTGGTTTCAACCAAACTACTGAACCTACCACCAGTTCCGATTTTGGTAGAGCGTTCAACCGAGCATAGCTAGCAGGAAACTGAAGAGGGTTTTTTTCTCTACACCTTTTCAACCATACATTACAATGTAATTTGATAATGAACATAACGGAACTGCACGCACATCCTTCATTGTCATGTTAATTACGCACCAAACTACTGCCATTGATCCTTTCCGCTCCCATTTTGTGTTCAAACACAAATAATGAGACTGCAGAAAGTAAGCTTCATATTTATTGCGCTCAAGCAACGCACACATAGACCCTCTCACGGACACGGAACCTCGCATCAGCTCGCAATTGTCCCATCGCAGCTGTTGCAAGATTCGAGGGCGTAGTGCGAGTTATTTTTTGTCATTCAATCACGTTAACAAAAACGAGAACGTTTGGCATTGAAGCAGCGCCAACTGGCGACGTATGAGAAGAGTTAAGGTTTAAGATCTTTATTCTCAATAAGAATTACAAAAATACGCTTATCATGAGAACATAAAAATGTATATAGTAAAAAAATTATCGGAGAAGCGTAAAAGTCGAGGGTAGAAAAATAAAAATTAAAACAGTCACAGCGCCCGGCGTAGATACTATGAAAAAAAGGTTCTCTCTCAGTAACAGTTGGACCCATCGGGATTGTTACGGACAGAAGTCTCATTATTGTATTGTATAGGATTAGTTAGCGAATATAACTTTATAATTGTAATACGGTTAATATATGTAGGTTTATATATGTTATTTTAATAAATATTTCTTATGTTTGTCTTTTCATTTAACACAAGGTAACTGTGGTATGTTTTAAAGAGGGCCAGGTAAACGTGCCCAGAGGCCTAATGCCTCACTAAGTAGAGATAATTAAATAAGTTAATTAAATCTTAAAGTAAATATAATATTTTAATATTGTAAGGTATCCAGATTACGAGAGATACCGTAGGGTAGATAAAAATACATGTAAGAAAGAGAGGTCCAACACGAAAGGGACAACTGCAAATTACGACGGTTCATGTGGGTAGTGGAAAAAATTGTATACCTACATGGGCCGGCATTTGCCCCCACCACGCTCACGGGCATGACCCAAAGTGTATAAATACAGGCCGGTCAGAGCAAATTTTTGTAAGCTCTCCGGACCCCACCTATGAAGAATAAAGAAGAAATAATCAAGAAACGAGTTTTAATACAGTCCACATCGAAGCACAACGGCTGACTTGTTTGTAGCTGCAACCAGCCACGAACAGTTCCTTTGGTCCTTCTGAGCCGGATTTAGAAGATCAGCGGACGATTTGAAGAACAGAAGCTTTCATCCATTAACGTCGGCTGGAAGATTCACCAACGCATTTACGTAACCACCAACGCATTTACGTAACCACCAACGCATTGTACCACTTGTGTTCTGTCACAAGTCTAACGCGGGCGGACCGCGGCTCAAAAACGTCCCACCACCTAGCGGTGCCAAACGGTGGGCGTTCTGAGTAAACGCCGTTCAAGGCGGGACGACTTATCGGACGGGGTCGTCAGTTTGCCTTTTTCAAGGCAAGCTTAAGTCCGGCTACGCCAGTACGGTTTGTCGTGGAGCGGGGGTCCTTTCTGTAGGCACTGCCTAAGCAGTCGGTCACTCCAACCGATGCGCGAGCGCCCCGTTGTCCACGTCGACTCTCTGCTGGGTAGGTCCTTCCTTTCCACTCCCGCACGAACTCCATCCTTGGACGGGCTCCCCACATAGCGTGCCCGTTTGAGATTGGTAGGGACAGCAAGAAAGAAGATGCCGACTACCCGAAGACAAGGTCAAGCCGAGGCGACAGCGGGACTACGAACACCTGACAAACCACCAGAATCACCCTCAAACAATGCCTCAACCGTGACGCCATTGGAACCGCCCCCAGAGACCGCTGAACGCGGCATCACCGCCACTACGGAAATTAGACGCAACGACGACGCACCCCCACCCGACGCGCCCAGAGCCGGGCCACCGTCGGTACGATCAACAGCGAGCGTCGCCTCACGAATTAAGCACGCGCAATTTCAAGCGGAGATGCAACTCGCCGAAGTACGTCGGCGAGAGATACAATTGGAAGCGGAAATGATTAATAAGAGACTTGCATACGAAATCGCCGTTATCGAAGATGATACGGATATAGAACCGGAGAGCTTACCCGCCGATATAACCCAACTGAAACTGGATGACTGGTTGGATCGGCGTCGGAACGTGCATGGACCCGATACGAATAAAGTCGGAAATGTACGACAAGGACAAAAGGATGCGCGTGCAAATGAGATGGACAGAGGTCGCCACCTCACTGACTCGCCATATGTCGAAGACGAAAACGCAGTGAAAGAGGCGGAGCCCCGTGACCAAACGAACAAGGACGACACGGGAATGGTTAAGCTCGCACTCACACTAGAGAAAATGATGCAAAATCGACCGATTGCACGACAAGCACTGGATTTGCCTATATTCAGCGGCTCGCCGGTCGAATGGTTGCCTTTCAAAGCGGCAATGCGCGATACGACTAGACAATTCAACTTTAGTAAAGCCGAGAACTTGGCACGATTAAGAAGCTGTCTTAAAGATGAAGCAAAGGAAGCGGTGTCCGCTCTTTTATATACGGCCGTGGACCCGGAAGTTGTAATGAAAACACTCGAGCAATGCTTCGGACGGCCGGAAGTTATAATCGATCGAGCGCTGGATGACATTAGAAGACTGCCGCGACCCGGCACGACGGCCAGCGAGTTGAACACGTTCGCAATCAAACTGCAAAACATTGTTTGCATACTCGATAATATCGACAACAGAGGCTACTTACGGAACCCGATGTTGACGCGAGAAGTTGTGGACAAGCTCGGACCGCACCTACGCTCAAGGTGGTGCGACTATGCAATTGATTACGGAAGCTATGCCGAGCCTGAGATCGTTACACTGTCCCACTTTCTCATGAGAGAAGCCGACAGAGCCCTACAGTACGCATACGTGAGCTACAACCCTACGAGAAAGAACGTTGTTACCGAGATGAGAGCGAACGTGAAACAACGAATCGAGCGAAAGAAAAGCACAGCTGTGTACGCAACGAATGATGACGTCATAAACAAAGAATGTCTATGTTGTGGAGGACGTCACGACGTGCCGCAATGCGATCGCTTTAAAACCATGACGGTTAGACAACGATGGGATTGGGTAAAGAAAAGCGGAGTGTGTTTCCGTTGTGCCAATAAGAAACACCGTCGCCTACAATGCGATAAACGCGATCTGTGCGGCATTGATGGTTGTCGCCATCCCCACCACGCCTTACTACACGAGCACCGCACCAGGCCGAATGTAACCGAGATGGTAGCGTCGGTTAATCACTCGACCGATGCTACTAAGGTACTGCTGAAAGTGTGTCCCGTTACCATCAAGGGACCGAAGGGGTCAATCGACACATACGCCCTACTCGACGAGGGGTCAACTGTCACACTAATCGATCAAGACCTGGCGGACCACGTAGGCGCGGATGGGCCGGCGAACGATTTGCAAATACGAAGCGTAAATACACAAACGACGTGCGAAACCAAGACGGTGAATATAAAGTTGATTGCTACTACGAATAAACAACGATTCGACATAAAAGCTAGAACGATGAAAGATTTATCACTCAACGGACAGACGGTGCACAACGATTGTTTGAAATACGCACACATGAAAGAGCTATCAAACAGCGACGTCTGCTACGGATATGTCAAGCCTCAAATATTGATTGGGGCAGACAATTGGCATCTCATAGTCACACGAAGATTGCTACAGGGCAAGCGAGACGAACCGATCGCATCGCTCACGAAGCTGGGGTGGGTAATACACGGATCAGCGCCACGGTCAAGCGTGCTGATGGAGAGTAATACGGTTGCGGTGTTATACGTAAACACACCGCAATGCGCGACGATCTCGCGCACTCTCTCACCCGACAACGAACTCCATGCTATGGTAAAGAAGCACTTCGAAATCGACTCACTGGGAATAACGAAAAAAGAGCGAGTGAGCCCAAGTGATGCTCGCGCCATAGAGCTATTTAACACGACGACAAAGAAAGTCAACGGAAAATACGAAGTTCGCTTACCGTGGCGACGTGATGACGTCACGCTGCCGCCGAGTTACGAATCGGCACTGAGACGATTAAAATCCATAGAACGGAAGATGGACAAGTCTGAGGAATTTAAGCGAGCTTATACGAATCAAATAGAAAATCTGTTTGATAAACGCTATGCCGAGGAAAGTAGCGAGAGCGATTTGATGAGCCCGCATTTATGGTACTTACCTCACTTCGCCGTAACGAATCCGAATAAGCCCGGAAAGCTACGAGTTGTTTTTGACGCGGCCGCCGAAGCAAATGGAGTTTGTCTGAATGACGAGCTTTTAGAGGGTCCCGACTTACTACGCGACCTGGCGGGCCTGCTACTACGATTTCGCGAACGAGCTATCGCGATTACGGCCGACATACGAGAGATGTTTCTTCAAGTTAAAATATGTAAAGATGACCAACCCGCTCAGATGTTTCTATGGAGGGGCACCGACCGAACGAAGCCACCTACGCGCTACAAGATGACGTCGATGATATTCGGAGCAAAAAGTTCACCTTTCTTAGCGCACAGCGTAAGAGACTCGAACGCTGCAGCGCATGCTGCCGAGTATCCACGAGCATACGAAGCGATTACGAGAAACCATTATATGGATGACTACGTCGACTGCTACGACACCGAACAAGAAGCGATTGCAACAATAAAGGAGGTCGCGAAGGTTCACGCGCAGGCAGGATTCACGCTGGCCGGTTATAACTCTAACAGACCGCGCGTTTTGCGTGAGCTGCCAGCAGAAAGCCGTGACACAGCACCCCGACAGCTCGGCGCTAGTTATCAGCAATGGGGAAGGACACTCGGTTTACTATGGGACGCTGCTACAGACGAGTTGGCGTTTAATACTGAGATGGTTCGCGTGTGCGACGACGTGAAGCAAATGAGGCGCGCTCCTACTAAACGAGAGGCGTTGAGCGCGGTTATGTCAATATTTGACCCGCTTGGCATACTGAGTTATTATACTATACGAGCGGAGATCATCTTACAAGGCATATGGCGGTTAAAAATAGAATGGGACGAGGCCTTACCCGATTACGAGGCCGACGAGTTCCACGAATGGTTAAACGGTTTGAGAGCATTACGTAGTCTGCGTCTACCCCGGCGTCTACATACGGCGGGAGTGACGAGAAAGCAGCTACACATTTTCTGTGACGCCAGCGAGGTCGCTTACGGCGTTGCAGTATACTGGAGAATGAAGGGTGAAAATGGCAAAATAAGAGTCGCACTTGCCGCTGCTAAGGCCAGAGTGGCACCGATAAGGCAACAAAGTATTCCGAGAATGGAGTTGCAAGCGGCATTGATAGCTACGCGACTAGCAAGTTCAGTATTGAATGAGCAAAGATGGCAACCTGAGAGAGTCGTATATTGGACCGATTCACAAACAGTGTTAAAATGGATAAACAACGACACGGTGCGCTACACCCCCTATGTAGCGCATCGCTTAACTGAGATCACAGAAACGACGATGCCGTCACAATGGCGATGGGTCCCTACGGCTCACAATGTCGCGGACGACGTAACGCGCGGCAATGAGATTACGAAAACGAAAAATGATCGGTGGTTTGTCGGACCGGCATTTTTATACGAAAACGAAACTGAATGGCCTGCGAGTGACGACATCAATAACGAACACAGCGCGGAGAGTGAACACTGCGTAACGCACACGCATATGTGGCAGAGTGATAGTAGAGTAGTGCCCAACGCTAAACGCTTCTCCTCCTACGAGCGTTTAGTAAGAACGATGGCGAACGTGCTACTATTCACTCAGAGATGCCGCCGCCGCGCTAGTAAAATGACGATTGAACATATCAACGAGGCCGAGCGCCTACTAATAATTGAATCGCAACAAGAGAGCTTCGCAGACGACATCGACCGCCTCAAAGCGTCCCGCAAACTACGCGCGGGCAGCAGACTACGGCGACTCGACGTGTTCATCGACAAAGACGGAGTATTACGAGCAAGAGGGCGAATAAGGGCAGCGGGTGTGTCTGCCCCCGCTACTACGCCCGTAATACTGGACGGCAGCCACCCGTATGCGCGGTTGCTACTAGATCGTGAGCACCGTCGCGCCCACCACTCGCACAATGAACGCGTCGTCAACGAAATAAGACAACGATACTGGGTTCTACGACTGAGGCCGGCTGTGAGATCTGTGGCATTCAATTGTGCATTCTGTAAAGTGAGAAAGACGCTACCTACGACGCCGGTGCACGGTGACCTACCGAGAGCACGTATGGAAGCCTTTGTACGGCCGTTTACGAACTGTGGCCTCGATTACTTTGGCCCGATGATTGTGACTATCGGCCGGCGTCATGAGAAACGATGGGGGGCGCTATTCACATGCCTCACTACTCGAGCTGTGCATATTGAACTTACAGCGAGCTTATCTACAGACTCTGCGATTATGGCTCTAAGAAGAATGGCGGCCAGGAGGGGATGGCCTCAGATTATATACAGTGACAACGCTACGAATTTTAAAGGCGCGGACCGAGAGCTAAAGGCCGCATACGAACAATGGGAGCCAGCGCTACGAGAATATGCGCTAACAAAACGCACAGAGTGGCGCTATATTTCACCAGGCGCGCCGCACCAAGGCGGCGCATGGGAACGGCTGGTGAGAACCGTAAAAACGGCGCTGCGCGCTACACTCAACGAGAAGTCGCCGCGTGAAGAAGTACTTATAACACTACTGGCTGAAGTCGAGCACACTGTCAACGCTCGGCCTCTAACACACGTCTCTGTGAGCATCGACGACCCGGAAGCGCTGACGCCCAATCACTTCCTTTTGGGCAGCTCGAGCGGCCTGCCCACCACTGGGCCGTGCGAGCGCGCCGACCGAAACACATGGCGGGCGGCGCAGGCGCTGGCGGACGAGTACTGGCGACGATGGCTGCGCGAGTATCTACCACTACTCATACCGCGCGGCGGCACGCGCGACTCCGAGCGACGCAATGTACAAGAGGGCGACGTGGTCATAATTGTGGACAACACACTACCCCGCAATGTATGGCCTAGAGGCGTCGTTACGAAGATATTCCCTGGACCTGACAACGAAGTACGCAACGCAGAGGTGCGCACCAAGGGCGGCACGTTCCGACGACCGACGACGAGACTGGCTGTCCTGCCGATGGAGTGAAGAGGCTACGCGGATGCTGCGCCGGGGGGAGCCTGTTACGGACAGAAGTCTCATTATTGTATTGTATAGGATTAGTTAGCGAATATAACTTTATAATTGTAATACGGTTAATATATGTAGGTTTATATATGTTATTTTAATAAATATTTCTTATGTTTGTCTTTTCATTTAACACAAGGTAACTGTGGTATGTTTTAAAGAGGGCCAGGTAAACGTGCCCAGAGGCCTAATGCCTCACTAAGTAGAGATAATTAAATAAGTTAATTAAATCTTAAAGTAAATATAATATTTTAATATTGTAAGGTATCCAGATTACGAGAGATACCGTAGGGTAGATAAAAATACATGTAAGAAAGAGAGGTCCAACACGAAAGGGACAACTGCAAATTACGACGGTTCATGTGGGTAGTGGAAAAAATTGTATACCTACATGGGCCGGCATTTGCCCCCACCACGCTCACGGGCATGACCCAAAGTGTATAAATACAGGCCGGTCAGAGCAAATTTTTGTAAGCTCTCCGGACCCCACCTATGAAGAATAAAGAAGAAATAATCAAGAAACGAGTTTTAATACAGTCCACATCGAAGCACAACGGCTGACTTGTTTGTAGCTGCAACCAGCCACGAACAGGGATCTTTTATGCACTCTTCCTCCTCTGCAAAGATAGATGCCATAAGTTTGGCAACGTCCTTAAGAGCGAAGAGCCTGAAGTCTTCCGGTTTCGGATAGGCCGACCCCAGTAGTCCCATTCTTTTCCTAGCCAGAGAGTCACAGTCACACAGTAGGTGCTGCATTGACTCCGTTTCCTCTCCACATGCCCTACACAAACTATTTGAGATGTGCATTCTGAGAAGCATTTGCTTTGTGGCATAGTGCCCTGTCAAGGCACCGATGGTTAATCGGGCCTGCCTTCTGCTGCCTCCGCATATGAACTTACTCAGTCCTAAGGTGATTTTGCCTAGGAAGGACTTGGAGTGTTTCATACCCGGCTGCTTTGCCTGTTTTCAATGTAGTGTTCGTCTCTAAAAAAAAGTTAAAATTTTGCCATACAAATTTTCGTTTTCGTAAAGGTAATCGAATGAATACGGATAGTAAAAAAACTTCGGTGTCTGTGAGAGCTCAGCCCCCTGACTATGAGCTCTTATAGCAGTATTGCAGTTGTTGAAAAGAGACGCGAGTATATTCGCCGCTACACGCGTCTCGTTTTCACAACTGCAATGACACTGCTATAATAACTCGTGGTTACCCCCATATGTGTGCGTCGCTCGAGTGCGTCATGTAAAGAGCTTACCTTCTACATTCTCCTTTTTTATGCTGACCACGACGACGAGCGACGCGGACGGGGCGGGCATGCGGTCGCCATATGTTGGGCTTGCCAATTACTACTCCGCGAGCCTTGGTCGGTATTAAGGCTTATTCTAAATCCTTCTGACTCATCATCATCATCATCAGCTCATTTTATGTCCCCACGGTTGTGGCACGAGTCTTCCATATGGATGGATAGGGAGAACGGGCCATAAACCACCACGCGACCCCTGTGCGGATTGGTGGTTGTTAACGACTGCTAATGCAGCCAGGACCAACGGCTTTACGTGCCTTCCGAAGCACGGAGGAGCTCGAGATGATACATTTTTGGTCACCCATCCGATGACCGGCCTTTAAGAAAGTTGCTTAACCTCAGCACTCGCAGACCGGGCGCGTTAACCACTGCGCCATCGAGCTCCTCTGACTATCTACCACCAATTTAGTGAGTCTGACACCATAATAACAATGTTATTAGAACTATTGTGTTTTGACATTTGCAGAGATAAAATAGTTAGCATGTAGTTAGCCTCAGTAATTAAGGATTCCGAGTAAAGTGTGCTTTAACTTTCAGTTTCATCATCAGTTATCACCACTTGAGGTGAATGCCAAACTCTTCCATATTGTAGTATACTTAAATATCTGTATACCTATGTATGTAATACCTATACCTATGCATTATAATGTATGGGCATTTTTATTTCAAAGTGTACCCCTTTGAAAACAAAGAGATTTTTCTACACATAGTATTTATGTTATTTGAGTTTTTTGAATGTTCTTTATAGTTAAATAAACTGGAAATTACACTTTGTTCCCGATACATTGCAGGGGTTTTATTTTAAATCAGTAATTAATCGGACATTCTTGTAAAATTGTGGTCAGTTTGGTGACAATTAAAAACTGATATAAATGAAAAAAAAAATTGCATTAATAAAAAAAATATTAAAAAAACACATACTTATCTAGAAATTAATAAAAGTTATCTCTAGAATGAATTTAAAACTTCGGTTTGGTGACTAGTGATGCTATTGTGATCATATTTTTCTTGTTCATTCTTACTCCAGCAACCATATACCTACCAATTACAAATTGTAATTATTCAACATTTTAACTAATTAAAATAAGATTTAAAAACCAAATAAAAAGGAATACAAAAACAATATAAATGTTAAATAAAAAGAATCACATGCAAATTGGGACAGTCACCAAACCGACCCTTAGTGCCTTATGCGTCAGTTTGGTGACTTTCGTCGTCCAACCTATATGTGACGGTATAAAATGTCACTGAACTGACGTCACATTTATGGGCGAAATTGAACTATAAATTCATTTTAGCTACATTTAATGATATTTTCCTGAATTACAAACATACACACACTGCTTAATAACACGCAAAACGTTTAAAAACAGTTGAAAACTTAAAATATACACTTATTAAGTAGAAAAAAAAACAACAAACCTGACTAATGATTTTGTGGATAAACGCCGACGCCAACAACACACCCTTTTTTCTCCACGAATTTGGAAAAAAATGGCTTATTGTAAATGACTGTCTGGGTTCCTTTGATGATAATGTTGCTATTGATAATAAATAAAACTGGGATAGTAGAATTTTCGTTACCATTTGGTTATATTGACATGTCCGGTCGGCTCAAGTTTTGAGTATTTATTTAAAAATCAGTTTTACGTCTCTGTTATTAGAGTAGTATTTACAATGTTAAAAAAGTATTCTACTACAGCTGAGCACTTAAAATTGAATAGAGTTCCTAGAAGTTCCTAGTTCGTTTTTTTTTTAATTTTGAATTTGAATTGAATCGAAATGTGTATAATTAACAATTTTAAGCTTATTTAATCAAAGATTGTTGATTTAAACACAAATTATATATGTATTTAGATACCTATGTTAAACAAAATAAAAACAAGGTATTCATAATAAAGTCGCAATACAACTTCGAAAACGTGGGACAGCGTAAAAGTGAGGGGTACACTTTGAAATGAAAATGCCCATTTGTAAACATATTCACACACTCGCTGATGACGGCGTGCGGTCGCCATATGTTGGGTTTGCCAATTACGACTCCGCGAGCCGGATAAAACCTTTAAACCGGTTTTTGGGGATTTAATTGCATGCTCGTTCACGAACGATTGCTTCCCCAACGTAAACACAAACGCAGCGCATTGTTTTTGGTTTTTAACCGCCTCTGTGGTCTCCGGGCTCTGATTTACAGGTAAACGTTTGTATTTCCAGAACGTGTTTTACTCAGGTGCTCCAACCGAGCCCGTTTGAATAAATACCACCAATATATTGAGACTGTTACCATAATAACATCGTAAGAGTACTGTTGTGTTTTGACAGTTAGAAGATAAGACAGTCAGTCCTGAGTAGTTGAGGATTCTGAGTGAAGTGCGCTCCCAGTATTTTTGATGATATGTGATGAAATAACATCTAGGAAAGGCTCAGCGCTTTTACCACACTGTTATATAAATATCTATATAATAATACTAGTTGACCGGCGGACTTCGTACCGCTTTGATAGTTTCCATGACAACAAAACAATCAAATCATTCATCCGCTATACGGGTGTTCTTAAGTATGTCTTAAGTGTGTTCTTAACACCCGTATCCCATGATGAACCCCTATAGCAGCGCCACCTACCGGGTCCAATTGTAAATCTAAACCATTCTCGAATCCACTCGAACACACAAAAAATGTAATCCAAATCGGTTCAGCCGTTTAGAAGGAGTTCAATTTCATACACACGCACAGAAGATTTATATACCTAGTCCGGCCATAAGTTCTGTTGCAAATGAAAATGCAGTTTATTTATTATGAAGTAGTGTAATATTACTAAAATTTATATTATGTAGATACCTATTTATTAAAGTCTCAGCAAAAAATAAAAACAATATTCTTTTCAAAATGGCCACCTTTAGCCTTTATACAGGCCTTTAATCTGTCTGACTGGCCACGAATTTATGGATTTACGCACTGTTTGCATGGGAAATTTCGCCACTGCTTGCTCCAGAGATTTTTTAAGAGACTTAATGTCGCCGTGTCGTTTAGAACAAGCCATGTCCTCTAAAACTGACCATAATTTACATTTACTTTGCAAAGTTCTTACTCAACCAACCATAACTTAGAAATAAGTGCGTTCACGTGTAAATGCACTTTTCCGCAACATTTAACACTAAAGCGAACAAAATTATATCTGGATAAAGATTTCGCCTCTATGGTCTAGTAGTAAGGGTTAAGGTCTGGGCTAGATGAGGGCCAGTCTTCAGCCCTTATAAAGTCCGGAACGTTGGTTTCAAGCCAGGCTTGGGTAGTTCGTGCATTGTGACCAGGTGCAGAGTCCTGCTGGAAAGTCCACGGTACATTTTTAAAAAGTGTATGAGAGGTTTCACAACACGATCCAAGGCTGTCTCTTGATACACTTTGGCTGAAATTTTCACTCCTTTTTCACAAAAATGTAGCTTTGTGACGCCTTGATAAGACGCCCCACCAAAGCATCACTGATGCAGAATGGTGACCACGTTGTACCTTTCCGACCACTTGAGCAGCTTCTTTAGAACTGTGAGCGTACACTTTATCATTTTGCTTATTGTAGTGCTCTTCAATGGTGAAAATGTTTTCATCGGTAAAGAGGATATTTCTGTGCCTTTCACCTGCGTATCGCGACAGAAGGCGTTTTGATCGATCCACTCTCTTTAATTGTAAAGATTGATTTAGGGCATGTCCTGTATATCGACGATAAGCTATTTCTCGCGATAAGACTTTTTGCTTCCTAATGGGATTTCAAATAATTCTGACTTTAACAGCATTAACAGCCTTTGTAGTTCTAACAGCACGCGGCCGCCCGATCTTATATGGTCTTCGACAGAGGAAGTATTGTTGTATCTGTTGATAATACGATATACGAACATACGGCTGATAAAAAGCTTTTGAAGTGTCTGGAATATGACCGACGACGGCTCCATACCCACTTTGTGCAAGGCAATCACTGCAATTCTATTTTCTTTATCACCCCATTCCATTTTGTAATTTGATAATACACACGAAAAATATGTGAAATGGCGCGAAATCGAAAGAAGTTTTTAAAATAATAAACGCGTTCCAAATTCAAAATAATTAAAAAGTAAAAAAAAGGAAAAGTTTTATGTAACAGTATTTATGGCCAGACTAGTTATTAAAGATGTAGGTACTATAGCACGTCAACAAGAAAACAAACCATATATGTCTATTTATAACTGTATAGTAAAATAATAATTTATTTACAGGCTACATCATTAGGGTTAATATCTTTTTACCTGTCGCCGTCCGTCGGTCGGTAAGGTAAATACTTTTTAATGGTATAATGTATATACCATTAAAAAGTATTTACCATACCATTATTTTGTATTGTTAGAAAGTTAACACGTAATGGGTTATACTAGTACATAGGTTAGTACGCCCTCAGACTAGGAGGAGCGAAGATCTTCGCAAGGTGGCAGGCAAGAGCTGGACGAGAGCAGCCGCGGATCATGCTCAGTGACGTGCACTTATTTTTATTGTTTTTAAATGTTGCATTCACAATGTACAAGATAAAATTTTACTTTAAAAAAATCAACCAGCCTCCAGAAAATTTATGACGTGCACTTAGCTCTCTTAGGAGTAAGGAGGCCTACTTATGTCTAGCAGTGAACTAATGATGATGATTGTAATAGATAGATCGAGAATTTAGTTATAAAACTAGTTCACAATTTTGTTTATCGTTAAGGGATCTTCAAGAAACGAGCCTATTCCTTCCTTAAAGGCCGGCAACGCATCTGTGATTCCTTTGGTTTTGCGGGTGTCCATGGGCGGCGATGATTGCTTCCCATCAGGTGACCTGCCTGCTCGTTTGCTCCTTCTAACATTAAAAAAAAAGCCAGCTTTAGCAAAAAGTAGGGATTTGCGCGTGTCGCCCGTAGCAATATATTTGACGGGATAAAAAAATAGCCTATGGCGCTATCGAGCCCTCCAATTATCCCTGTGCAAAAAAACCACCTCGACTCGTGGCACTGTTCTATATTAAGGGCAGGAGTAGCAAACGAACACGCCTTCGCAGTTATATAAGGCTCATGTAAAGCCCAAACTATACGTAGTTACTAAGTTTATCGTATTCATAAAAGCATCAATATCAAATCAATCAATGAATTTTATGTTTTTGGAAGACATATTAGTGTGTCTTAACAAGACCTATAGTAACCTTTGTTCAAAACTAAACTAGCAAAAAATGAGTCATTTTCTTTTTTTAAATGCGAAACACCTTATTTTTTTTGGGCTGTATATTATTTCGTCACCGCTACAATAAATCGTACATAAATCAAATTAACTTGAAAACATAAGAGTGCGCCGTCCGTAAGTGACAAGTGTCATATGTTTTATTTGAAATGTCGTCGTCCATATTTATTTGATGCCGCGCGGCCATACTAATTTTGTATGGGGAATTTAAGGTGCTTAATAAAAAATAATTATTTAAATAACCACTTGATGAATTTAAAATGTAGTCTAGCAATTTGTAGTTTATCCATTGATGATTGTTTAGACAAAATCAGAGGTACAATAATTTAGATAAACTATAAGAAATCTACTAAACGCCGCCACTCGTTTTCATGATTTTTGCCCAACTTTGAATGATATTGTAGAAACAACTATAGCGTGTTATGACATTATGGTTCTGAGAAATTGTAAACACGTTCCCTATGATACTAAATATATAATTTGTTCATTTAATACTATAGTATTTTCAATTATATTTACTTAACCGTAACTGCATTTTTGGCATTTTTTGGTCGGCGCACCCTTAAGACATAAAGCTGTTCGTCGCAACCGCCTGTCAATGTTGATTACCCTTAGCGCAACGTTTTTTTTTTTTTTTTTTTGAGAGAGACTGCTGGTTGCCGAGGGGCATTTCCAGCTTCACCGGGCTTGTTTTAGGGGCGGACGTAAAGGGTACCTCAAGCCGTGTTGAAACGAAACACCTTCAGAGGATTTCTAGAGGGGTACGGCATCGCACACTTAAAAGTGCGCGTCCCCGTGCCCTTCCAGAGTCTCCGAAGGGTTCGGATCGGATCGGGTTAGCGCAACGTAGGCGTAGAACAAGTTTCAGATGTCGATATCTAATCTACGTATTCCATTCCAAATTCATGAAGATGTTGTTACATACATTGGTAAGGACAATTTGTATACTTACGACTGGTGGATAGACATACCTGATTGACATGTAAGGCCTTCAGAGTTCAGAACTAAACCATTCCTTATTAGAGAAAACATTGAATATTTTATTCCACAAGCGGGATTCGGACCTATACTTTGGACTTGAAAAGACTAACATGTCATCATCATCATCAGCTCATTTTTGTCCCCACTACTGGGGCACGAGCCTTCCCTAAGGATGGATAGGGCGAACGGGCCATAAACCACCACGCGGGCCCAGTGCGGACTGGTGATTGTTAACGACTGCTAATGCAGCCGGGACCACCGGCTTTACGTGCTTTCGGAAGCACGGAGGAGCTCGATACATGTATGATGTGCAACTTTTGCGGCACCATTTTATTTCTCAATCCAAAAAACTTTACTGAAAGTGCCCGATAAATATCGTGCTAAAATCGCATAGTAAAAATTTTTATTAATCGAGTCTAGTTTTGGTGGAAGTAGGTAAATGGTTTGACGTTGTTTGTCTAAACAAATTCTTTCCTCACAATAATACTTATTTACCTAAAAATATTCATCTTTAATTATCAAATTTCATGTAATGACATTTTTCTAATAAATGATTTGAAGAATATAAATACATTTTTTATTCGCGAGGATTTTCCTTCATTCCATATGCAGTCTTAATATAAGATATCATTTACATAAAATCTATAAACTAAAGACATTTATCTAATCTAGTACAATATCAAAGGATTTTAAAAACCTATTCGTCATTTACATCGAAATACCACATTGGTAAAACAATTTCAACCTTTTTACCACTCTGTCATGTTTCAATGGTTTGGGGCCGACTGTACATTTTAAATATGCCGCCGTAAAGATATGTAACAATATCCCACCACCTATTCGCAGTTCAACACACGTTACTACATTCCGACGAAAAATTGAAGAATATGTTTTCAATTGCCAAATTGAGAGTGTATCAGATATGATTATATGATTATTTAAAATTAAAATTAACAGCTTGTTTTTATTCTATTTTATAAATCTATATAGGTAGGTACATATGTAATGTAGATCCAAAAATAATTATAAGTATGTATATTAATTCATTAATAATAAATAAATAATACTATTTAAACATGCTCTTTTATCATACAACAGCAACAAAAATTTGTCAAGACAACAGATATTTTGTTTTTGTTTTTTGCTTGTAATGTTTTAATTTTTTATTTTTTATGAGTCCAGCTGAAAATCAGCGTTGTGGCTACAAGCTACAACATGAGCTGAGCTGGTCAGCCCTTTCATTTGTTTCTAATTATACCTTAGCTATAAAAAACCTATTGTCATGTTAATGTATTGGAAGCACTGAATAAATAATTACTTATTTACTTATTCATCAGCTCTAGGTAGACGTATCGTAACATTACAATTTTCTGTGACCTTTTAAGCCCTTCAGCTTTTATCTTGTCTTCCCTTCCCTTCCCTTCTTATAGCATTTGTTTATTTTAATTTTATTACTTGTTTGTGATAAGCCATGGTAGATAGATGAAGCTACTACCTTCTTATCTAAATACGTCACCATAACATCAATGTGTTTAGCATTGTTGTCCGGCAGCTAGAGATAAGATAGCCAGTGCCTCAGTAGTTGAGGATTCCGGGTGAAGTGCGCTTCCACCTTCGGCCTTATCATCACATAACATGGGCCAACTGGTTACCCGTAAGATATAAAAAATAAAAATAAAATACTTTCCGAAGCACGGCGATAAATATATTTTTTAGCTCACCGATCTGGGTACCCGGCATTACAATGGTCGCTTCACTTGCACGATCGCATCTACAATGCGATAACCGCTGTGTCAACGACCTTATATTGTAAAGGTATTGTTATATAGTATATTACCTCTTTCTGCCTCATTGGAGGGTTTTAAATCATTCCGTAATGTCAAGCGAATGTTTTTTTTGCCACCTGTGGTATAATAAAAATATAAATGTTTGATTGCAAAATTATGGTAATTTTACGTTTTAAGCACCAAATAAATGCAGATTTGATATTAGTCCATAATACTGTATTAAGATGTCAATTAGTAGGTAGCTCCAGAGTACAAAGGATTGGTCAGAAGGAACTCAATTAGTTAGGTACTATCACACAACAAGGCTATTAGTTAATTACACGCTGTCGTAGTCAAAGACGCCAATTAACATTAATTATTACTACCTATGATTTCTCATTGCACAAAAGTAAGTCTCTATATTCTCTATTAAGCCAATATAAACTTGATTTGAGTGATGGAGGCCTTTGTCCAGCAGTGGGGTAGTATATAGGCTATTTACTAAGTCTCTATAAGTACTAAAAACTACTGCTACTCTTCTTTTTCTTCTCAGCCGTTCTCAATCCTGTGGATGTAGGCCTCCTTCAATTCACTGTAATATGCTACTACGGTGGTAGAGTCAGTAGTTTAGTCAGATAATTTTTTAGTTAATTATTAATATTTGGATTTATAGTTTTGATGTCAATAAGTGCCTGTGAAGGCTTATATGGAATAAATGATTTGACTTTGACTTTGACTGCTACTGCTACTACTGCCGTGCCGCTGCCATAAACACGTTCTTGGGAAATGTTTAGACTATGATTTCGCAGATTCAGTTTGCGAATTTTACTCCAGGGTGTCTGGTGCGTGCGAGGATCTGTTTGCTACCTATTAGATCACGTAAAAGCAAATGAGATTTTGAATTGCAAAATTTCAACTCTTCTCAAATGGCAAATATAACTCACCCTATACTGTCAACTAATTGACAGTTGGACAATTTATAACAACATCGTGCACCAAACCAAAATACAGCTCGAATCGAATAGACATCATCGTCGCATCGTTGAGATTAGATTTCTTAAATTATTTCGGAAATTACAAATCTCGCGTAAGCACTGACAAATCTAGAATCGTCTCACCAAATTGGATGGCCCAAATGTCCCCAATCTGTTACCACGTAAGTGCTGTACACCTGTCAGCGATCAATCTTGGATGTTCAGATTAAGTGGGCAATTTCACGGCAGACGCACAAGAGCGCGGGGGCGGAGGCGCGAGTACGGCCAATACAAGATGGGAAATTGGAAAAACTCGCTCGCAGCTAGCCAGGAAATTGTCCTGTAAAATGTTTGCTGTATGCCAGGAAACAAGTGGAGGAAATGTAGTAGTACTACTAACAACGGGGACAACACTAATGGAATATAGGTAGCACTGCATCAAGAGCCGATGCTTTGAGCACAGGGACTTAATAGTCTGCTATTTTGAAGCATCTACAATATCGATTTTGAAATTTTTCACACAGTTCAAATGTCGAAATCGGGACACTGAAATAAAGCGTTCCATACAAAATATCGATGAGCAAATTGTGAAAGTTGTAAATAAACATGATTATGAACAAACCGATGAAACGAGTTTGGCATTTAGTCTAGTCGTTACAGAAATCAGATTATAACAAAAAATTGATGATGATTTTCTAGTAACGTTATTTTCACTTAATTTTTCGTAATTCGTTTGAAAAATGCTGCAACAGGAACATATCACCAGGGGACATTTACATCAAAACAGTATATGTTGACAATAATCTCTCAATAATCAATATATTATTGCAGTCTTTATCATAGTAGATGTTACGTGAGGGAGTACTAACAGTATACAGTATGATAGATATTTGGTAGGTACCGACCGGCACATCAACTAGGTCTCAATCGATTGCTATTAATTACCTAATTGTATTGACATTTAGCAGTAGAAAAGTTATTAACTTTTTCAAGAAACACTACTTTAGTTGTCATTGCTGTTCGACCACTATGTGATTGTGGGAGATGATGAAGATGGAATGATTGAATGTCTCCCTCTTTACCAATAAGCCAGAATACAACGGATCAACGTCTTTTAGAAGCAAAGGCAATCTATCCAAGAAACAAGCATTGCAGAATTTGTTTTCAATTTACCAACGTAACCTAATCTTCAAGAAGACGGTAATGAAAACTCCAACTCATACATATTATACTTATTAAATTAAAACACTGCTTTTTCGCTAAGAAATAGCAGAAAGAAGAATATTAAAACTAGAAACAAAGCATAAACTGAAATACACAACGACGCGACGCTGCGGGAAATGGAAAATACTTGAAAGCAATCAGAACAAGGAGTTCCTCCGCGGGCTATTGTATTCCAATTCATAACTAATGGTAACTTGTAGAATTAAAGAAATTGTCTAATAAGCAAGAGACTAATGAAATATTGGGGGAATAAAATTGTTTTGTGGTAGATAACGAGACTGAGGAGCATGATGACACAGTGGTTAAGGTGCCCAGTCTGCGATTGTTTAGGTTAAGCCGCTTTGATAAAGGCCGCTCATCGGATGGGTGTCCAAAAGGTGTTATCATCTGGAGAAGGAGCTGGAGCTCCTCTGTGCTTCGGAAGTCATGTAATGCCGTTAGTCCCGGCTGCATTAGTTAACAACCACCATACGCACTGGGCCCGCGTTGTGGTTTATGACCCGTTCTCCCTGTCCATAGGGAAGACTCGTGCCCCAGCAGTGGGGGGGGGACATAAAGTGAGCTGATGATGATGATGAGATAATGGCATATTATAGTGGAGATCTATGGCGCAGCAGCTAGCGCGTTCAGGTTGAGATCTTGCAGGTTAAACAACATTCGGAATGCTGTGTTACCAGATGGGTGAATTATATCTCGAAAGTCAACCGTGCGCTTTTGAGCAAGTATTTTAAGCCGTAGGGTAAGGGTTAGGTCGGATATGAAATTCAAAGTTAAACAATTAAAATGTCGGAAAAGGGGGCTACATATCCTTTAAATAGACATAACGCCCATACAACAAACAGGAGTTTTTAACAAAATCCTAAATAAAGAAGAACATTATACGGTCAGATAATTAGCGAACTTTCTTTTTGTTTGACGTTCGGTAAAACAATTAATGATTTTCCCGAAAATAAAACGTCATCATCACCACCACCACCACCAGTATCATCATCATCATCATCATCATCATCATCATCATCATCATCAGCCTTCCCCGAACCACTGCTGGGCAGAAGCCTCTCTTCACTTATGAAATTCGTCTCGGTCCTGTGCTAGTAAAGTAAAACTATAGCTAAAGTAATAGATGCCTTACAAATAAACAAAGAATAGGGTCCGAATAGTTATTCCGTGTTTTGTCTTTTTTATTCTGATTTGAAATGACGTTTACATGACAGGAACAAAACACGGAATAACTATTCGGACCTTATTCTTTGTTTATTTGTAAAGGGCTATATCTATAGTTCATTTCTGAAGTAACTTTATATCTTAGTCGTAATAACGAATTCATTAATAATCGAATATAGCACATCACATATTCAGGTCACAGTGGTATTTGTAGTTGATTCATTGAAAGTATAGATTCGTCGGGCGAGCTCAATTAGATATTCCAGTGACGCGACCCGGTTCCCGATTCGAATAGCGTTTCAATATTATTCTTTGATACACTATCACTTACCAACTTGTAGACTGTAAAGGCACAGAAAAAAGAAACAGAAGCTCAGACCCAGTACCCAGTACCCAGTACCCAGTACCCCGTACCCACCCTCATAGGCTTCTTTTTCGTACACGGATCTCGGAATAGCTCGCGGATCAGCCCACCCGATCCTCTAAATGCCACTACACATTTACAGAATACACTAAACATGCACACTAGTTTAGGCCCAAGACACCGTACTCGTAGAACAAGGGTACGACGAACCGGTTCACACGCGCTCTTTACCAGGTACAGACACAGACCTGGGTGTGATCGGGGTGCCCACCCCGAGCCGAGGTCCGAGCCTTTGGAGGCGCCCCCATACAAGCCCGGTGAAGCTGAAAATGCCGAGACAATCAGCAATCTACCTCCAAAAAAAAAAGCTCGGATCAGTCCGGCGCAGCTGATTCGAGATTCCGTGAGAAGTTGTCTGTGCGCGACGAGAGAGAGGAGACAACTTTTGCGTTCAATAATTTGTATGTCAACCATAGAGGAGGCTCGTGCCCCAGCAGTGGGGATATAAAATGTGCTGATGAGGAAGCAGCGTCTCCCGGGTGCCTAGTTCGAGTTTTATTAGCCACTCGATCACGTTAACGAAAACGAAAATTTGTATGGAATTTAAAATAGTAATTCGCTTGTTGCAGCCTATTCATTTATTTATTGTAGTAGGTACTGATGTCGTCATAGGAATATTATTTTTAATTTTATGTTGAGTTCTAGCATTCCGGACAAACCTCAGTGGTTTTTGGTCTGCTATCATGCAAAAGTATTGTATGTTTAAGGTCCGATTTTTCATTCCTCAGATAAGTTTTATCCAACGATAAACATTGCCATTGTGACATATTTTCTAAAGAGAATCTGTCATTATGTCAAAATTATTCAATTAATAAACTATAACTGAGGATAGAATAATCAGCCCTTAGTGTTAATAAATTAATAAAAAAAAAGAACGAGTTACAATTTTTCATAAACATTCTCGTTTTCGAGAAAAATCCCGGATGGATCAAATTTAAAAAAGAATCTATCTAATAATGCATTTTTATTTATGCATTTTTTTATTTTTGGGTATTTATATTTTTTTAAGACAATGAATGAAGTTTAGTATTAGTCTATGATAAGGAGGAAAGCAACAACACGCTCAATTCGTTTATGAAAACCATTTGCTTTGTTTTTTGTCCTGAATCATCTCGTCTCGTGGAAACAGCCCTTTTGTATTTATTTACTAATTTGTTACGCTACCCATTATCTTTTATCATTCATAACTAGGATATTATTTGCTTTGTCGTGTCAGAGTCAACTTTACAATGCCTGTAGGTTTGCAATTTGCATTATCAAACAAACGCATTCGCGATTAAACGAACCTATTCAATTCTGGCACCTATATAGGTACCTAACGTTTCATTTCAATTTCATTTTTATGTAATTGCTTGTGCTTGTACGATATAAATAATTATATTGTGGGTTAGATTAATTCTAACCCACAATATAATTATTTATATCGTGGCTAAACATAAAATTTAACACGGAACATAAACATACTTTGATAACTACACACTTAGGTACTTACGCTTAATACTTACCTACTGTACTACTTTTTATACAATATTATTTGTGTGTTTTATGCAAAGATCGATAGCATTATGGTCGTAATTGTGAAGCATCTATCGTAGCGGCGTATTTTCAGATGAAAGACAATATTATATACTTTAAGTTCAAGGTACACGTCTTATTATAGCTATCATTCCTACCAAAAACAGATCCAGGTACAGTGCAAACACTTTCTTAATGTGTCTCGGCAAACTTCGGGTTTCGGCTATCGTCGGATTTCTATCAGTTATAGAGCGCACATATAAAGCTGCTAATACTCCTTTTACTTATTATTAATTTATTTTAGAATATATCTTTCGTTAACAGCCACCAACGCATTCAGTCTTGTGGTAGTGCTAAAACTCTCTATAAACTACTTAAAATTTAAACAGCTGGAGAACACAAGAGCTGGATTAGTATAGATAGATATACATTATATTTATATCGCAACAGTAGAAAAAATAATAAAAAGATTAAATTATTTACAAACGTTTCACAGAACTCTGAGAAAAAGTTCTGTGAAATTTTTGTAAGTAATTTGTAAGCAAAAGGCAAATGATATTGATGAATATCTACTTATTTTACGCGAGGCTAGCACCTTTCTTAGTTACTGTTATGGCTCACGGCACGTCCTTAGCTAATTCGTTTACAAATTATTTACATATAAAGCGGCACAGACGCGTGCCTAACACGCCCGCCGATAATATGGTTACTGAATTAACATATAGGAAACAGATTGCTATAGTTAGTATTTCTTTATAACTAGTACTTTAATCGTTCATCTGCGTGGATTTAAGATTCTAAAAAGATGCTCTTTTTATTTATTATTTCGTTATGGTTTTCAGTTCACAATAGATGAACACTCCAACTGTGATTTTATAAATTATGTTTTCTTTTTGTAAATATTCCATTTGTGTACAAAGATATTATAAAGTATAGATGCGTTATACGCGCCATAAAATGGTCCCGCATTTGTTAGACAATTGTCTCGTGTTGAGTCAGTCACGCACCGTTGTGTCATGGCAACATAATATTTGTAACAAAAACGATTTTATTGCGAGAAAAAATGACGTCTTGTGTCTTTAGACATTGCACAAATTATTCTGCGAGTATGCGAGAGATAAGAAAAGTATGTCATTTCAGGCGTTAGTACTGTAACAATTCTATTATACCAGAAAAATTACATTGTATTTTTTTTTATTGTGGCACGCCAAAATGGCCTCACCACCTTGCCTGATGAAAAGCAGCCAGTGAAGCCCAAGAAGTGAAAGCGTTCATCACAGCGGCAGCGCTACCACGCTATGCCGAACGCTCACACAAACACGCTAAATGCTTTTTTGATTCTATTCCGCTGTTGAGATGCACAATAATGGCGGCCGACGCGCGTAGAGAACATAAAGAACGAAGCATGCGCATATATTCATCTCTTTTTAACCACAGGCATAGGATATGTTGGCTTCTATATTTTGTTCCTTTCTTTACGTAGTGCATAATCGTATGTAGATAAAGTAAATTTAAAGATGTTTTTTTATTACATTAATGTAGGCGTATGACGCGTCTATTTATAAAACGTCATTGTTCGTGTGGCTTAAATTTTCACCCTTAAATTTTTTGAGATGGCTGTTGGTCACCTATGGTACAAAATAAATGTACCGAGAAGGTAAGCTTAATACATACCGCACTCGAGCAACGCACACAAAGACCCTTTCACGGAACAGCTCGGAACAGCCGATCCGATCCGAACCCTTCGGAGAATCAGCAGGGCACGGGGGACACGCACTTTTAAGTGTGCGATGCCGCTCCCTCTAAAAAACCTCCGAAGGTGATTCGTTTCACACGGCTTGAGGTACCCTTTACTTACCTCGCCGCCTCTAAAAAAGCCCGGTGAAGCTGAAAATGCCGTTTGAGGCAATCAGCAATCTCTCTAAAAAAAATAAAGAAAAAATTTGAAACAGTCTGAGCGCAACTGTTGCGTGTCTTTGAGTCTAAGCTAAGCGTATGCTGAGACGCAGGCGACGCAGCAGCGCGCAGCGCATAGCAGAGCAGATTTTGTAATGCATGGTCGTGCCGAGAGCAGATACGTGCGACGCAGACATGTGCCCTGCCCTACGCCTCTTTGTAGTGCCAACACAGATTTCTGCGCGGCGCGTGCGTGTCAACACATGTTTTTAACCATTTTATTATAATTTTGTAATAATGACAGAGCAATCAACAGAACTCTCTCGATAGTACAAATTATCCAGTAGTAGAACGTTTTTTTAGATAATCACTTTAGTTTTTTTATACTTGGAAAACTGTAAAGTACCAACAACTCACATTATCAGACTCTGACATTGACAACTCATGTGTCCGTGCTCACTTACCTGCGTCGCAGCATGCGTTCGCGGTCTATGTCTGCGCCTACTGCCCTGCCCCGCAAAATCTGCGCCGTGCTGTGCTGCGTCACATGCGTCTCAGCATACGTTTAGCCTTATTATTGCGTTGATCGAGCGCGTATGTCTGAAGCCTAACTTCTGGAGTCTCCTTGTTTTGTGTCTATTGCCTTTATATTTTCACTTTCTGTGCCTTTACAGCGTAACCAGACTTTTGGTGGGCGTCGAAAAACTAAATGTTCCCAATTCCCATACCGTGGTAGTAACAAACGTCGTCAGAGGGCTTCTAGAGGGAAAAGCATAACGGAAGCGTCCGCAACCGCGCGTTCACTAATAGATTCTTCGGGGTGTAGGTATTGCGTATTTTTTTACTTTTTTTATAAAAATAACCCAGCAGCAACCCAAAACATGAACCAATCCAGAGCATGGGAAATAGAACCTCCTCATTATAATTGGTGACTTTCTGATTCCAGGGCCTCGATTCTACTATTTAATGCCACGAGGCACGATTGTTGACGTTTTGAAATAGCAGAAACTAGGCCTAGGATATAATGCGTCCGTATGCCCTTATTTTCAAGACTTTTAAGGTACATACCTTGAGATCTTCTGTAATAATATTTACTACTTTTTTCCGTGTAGGTGTAGATGTAACACTTGAAGAAGACTTATTCAAAATCGATTTCAAAGTTACGATTAGAAAGAACTACAAAAGACTTTTCAATTTTTAAAAGACTATCGCTACGAATGTTGCCTTTGTTCAAGTTGTAAACAACGTGTCTTCATCGGTTGCGTGCGCGAAGCTCGCGTTTTGTAGTACACAAACACGATACGAGTGTTTGGCGAGTGTCAGGCCCACAGATTGCTAACTGTGCGTATCTGTAGTAGACAAATTTGACGTTATTGTGTTACGGCCTTGCGTTTCCGCTTGAGGCTAAACACCGGATTTTATTCATCAGTACACAAGGAGGTATTATTTAAACTCGACTCGAACTCGATTATATTAGGTATGTGACGCTTTCAAACCTTTTAGTTATACTATAACTTCTATTATTTTATATTTAATAAAATAAACAAAAAAACTTTTGAATCGTCCTAATTGTGTTACCTCTAGAGATGCCAGGTCCTGTGTGTCAAATTTCGGGATGGAAGGTAAAAATAATCATGATTTGGAATTTCAAATCGGGATAGCTACAATTGCAAAAAAAATCAGGTTCTTATGAATCGTCACGATTGGATGAAAACTATTAAACTAAACTAGATAAACTTCTACGTATTATAACAACATGAATTCTCTCCTGCGGCGGGAAAGAGAATTCATTTTTGCTGTAATAATCATCAAAAGTACTACAGGACAACACTATGGAGGTTAGTGAAAATCGATGTCCCGATCAAGGGTAAATCGGGACCTGTCACCAGACCTCTGAAAATCGGGACGTCCCGCGCAAATCGGGACACCTGGCAACGCTCCTATCCATTCGGGATGTAGGTATATCTTTTAGCTGTGGAGAAGAACGGGCGCAAGAAACTGCACAGCTTTTATAGCAGTAATCACATTACAAAGGAAAAAATTGTTCTGTTTTGTATTGAAGAATTGAATTACGATTCTTAATACTGTGGTTAAGCTATCCGGAAAAGCTAATAGTTACCTTTGTTTACCGTTATGTGTTTCACGTCACATACTGAAGGGATGGAGGTTGAACCACAATTGCTTGACTGACTGACGCTTATTAAAACTTAATACACATAAATAAAATTTCCTACACTCACACCAATTATCTAGCCCAAGAGAAGTTTCGTTATGAAACTCGTTAAATGGTTACTAGACAACGGATAAACATACTTAAAATACTTACTTATTATACATAGAAAACACCCAGACCCGAGACAATTTAGAAAAACAATAATTTCTAAATTGACCCGACCGGGGATCGAACCCGGGACCTCAGAGATGGCGACACCATGAAAACCGGTGTACAAACCACTCGACCAAGGAGGTCGTCATTTCTATGATATATTTCATTTCAGTTTGAAATTGGAGAGAAAAAACAAAATTTACCTATCATTGAATTTATACTTAACCTATAGATAACAAGCCCAATACAAATTTAAATATATACTCAAATAATTCAGCTCTTACCCGAGTTATCTTTTAGGGAATCGGACCCTAATCACCAGTTCACCACGCGAGACTAATAAAGTTGGGTTGCTAGTAGCTTTTAGGGGAACGACAATACTACGAAATGTTATTTACCGCTTTCTGTTATTCAACGAAGGAAACTTTTTAACTTAAATAAAATATACAACAAAACTTGTATAGATAAAGATAATTAAATATTTTACCCATAACTAATGTGATATTTTTTTCATTATTATTAAAGCATTTAAATGCTTCATTCACTGCGCCCAATCATATTTTAATTTGTGAACACTTGAAAACCTCTTTGTCTTAATCCCCATGAGGTAAATTAGTAATAAAGCACAACTTGCGAATTGGCAAAAAAAATATGCTAATAAGAAGTTTTCCTAGATTAAATAATTCCTTAACTAAAGAGTTTCCCGAAAGGGATAAATTCAAAAAACAACAATAAACGTCAACTTCAAATTTGTTGATAAATGCCACTGACCGTTGAAAAAAGTTTAATATATTTAAATAAATTGTTTGAATTTAACCCAACTAATTGGCTCAACCTATGTCATTTTCTGAATTTAAGCACAAAAATTTAATTTAAACAAATCGAGAGCATATTGGATCCTTTAAATTTAGTCACTAAATTAAATATTTATGTCAACAGTATGTATTCAGAAATAATTATAGTTAATGAAATTATTTCAAAAATAAGCAACGAACAAGTGTTTGAAAAATGGCAATTTAATTTAATATGGATCTAAATTGCTCAGATTTCTATAATCATTTTTAGAATAATAAGACTTTGTTAACCAAAGCTAAGACTAAAAACAAATACACATGGAAAAATAAATAATTACTTACTAAAAATAATGTGTGCTATTATTTTTCTTGAATTTCTCAATAGTACTATATTTTTTGCAATGTTTTTAAAAAATACTATTTTACCTTCAAAAACAACCCTACGCGGCGGCGCCCAGTGTCACGTCCGTCCATAGAAAAGACGAGGCATCGTCTTTTCTATATGTTTTAAAAAGTCGCGACGGCGCGGCGGCGGCGGCGCCCCGTCTGCGCCCTGTCTGCGCCCCGCCCGCGTCTTACGTCTGTTCTGTGTGTCCCGCGCTTTACAAATAAATAATGAATAAGCTCCATAGATATTCCGTGTTTTGTTCTTGTCACGTAAACGTCATTTCAAATTAAAGCAAAAAAGAAAAAACACGGAATAACTATTTGTAGCTTATTCTTTGTTTATTTGTAAGGCCCAAGGCCCTTAATATATTATGAAACAACAAAGTTTATTCTTGTTTCTGTCTCATTAACTTTATTGTTGTATGAATTCAGGCTTACTTATTGTATAAATAATGGTATAATATATGCCCATGAAAACACTAATGGATGTGAACGAAATCATCGTTGTGGAAATCTGTCGTCTCGGCCTACTCTTGTAGAAAACAGGCGTAAGACATATTGCATTGATCAGAGAAACCGCCGTGGTATGACGTAGGTGTATAATTAGTGAAATTCTTCTCCCAGGGACTTCATGGTATAATATTTTAATGTAAGTATTAAAAAAAAAGTCTTATCAGTGCTTACAATGCCTTACTCACGGATCTAATATTTGGTATGTGGCTTAGAGAAGTCTAAGATTCATGAACTAATGATTAGCTTATAGTATCATCATCATCATCTCAGCCAAAAGACGTCCACTGCTGGACAAAGGCCTCCCCCAAGGGTCTCCACAACGACCGGTTTTGTAGGAAGTACCGAAAGGCGCAGTGTGGGCAGGCCTCCAACAAGGTGGACTGACGATCTAGTGAAGGTCGCGGGAAGCCGCTGGATGCGAACAGCTTACAGTATACATGAAAAACAATCTGGGACATTTTATTAGATTTACATCTTATTGTCTTATAGTCGTCTCAAACTTGATGATTCTTGTGAATGTGGATGGATAATAACTTCAACTAGATATTGTAGAGACGTTGAAAAGAAAAGTTTTGAGAAAAGGACGCATTGTAACCTTTGACCTCGACAAAGGAACATTATAAACATAAAAGGTAGGTCCTAAACGTAATATTTGAATTATCCAATCGTCATAATGCCACAATAGGAACCGCAAAGCATTGCGTAGATGCATGCCACTAGCACGCTCCGTATAAAAATCAAACAAAACGTCATTTTGAAACAAGTATGTTTTTATTTAACGTGAACTGTTAAATATTTACGTACCTACTTGTGCCACTGGCGCTTTTAGACATTACATGATTGTCTCCAATTTTAAGTGGTAGGTAAAACGTAAAGTAAATAGCCTAAAACTATCCCACTGCTGGGCAAAAGCCTCTGTCATTGTAATCAAGTCATCACTACAAGTGATGGGTAATAGCTTAGTCACCACGCTTGCCAAATGCGGGTTGGTGATCACAAACCCGGGCTATGCACCGAATAAATTCGAAACACAATTTGCCCGACCTGGGAATTGAACCCGGACCTTCGGGCATCGGGCCGAGCGCCCTGCCACTCGGGCACCGAGGCGTTCGTGTGGCGGCACGGCGGAGTGGTAGGTATTCGTGCAAAATTACCCCGATCGATATCAGCAACATTTCAATAAGTAGATACCGTCCACTCTTGCGGAATCGAATGAAATTTTAATGTCAACCTCGGAACTATTTTCCGCGCGGGCAGCACCGGTCTTTTTATAGTCTCTTTGGTTTATTGCAAGATGAGCGTTTGCAAGGGGAAAGCTTTCATACTTCATTTATTGGATAAAAATAGTTTCTTGGTCCAGCTACTACCGTGCTATGAATATTGATCATATTTATAACATTGGATGAAAACCATCTTAGCCTATGCCATGATATATTGATGATAGCTCATACCATTAACAATAAAATATATTTAGTATATTTAAAGTTATCAATCAGGTGTCGCAATGAAAGGAAAGCGTATTGGCCTACCTACCGCCAGCCTATAAGCACCTGACCGACATCTCACCTAATCCCCGATCCGATCCGAACTTCCTGCATACTCCCTGATTCCAGTAGGGCACGGGGACACGCACGATGACATTCCCTCTAGAAAACCTCCGAAGGTGATTCGTTTCACACGGCTTGAGGAACCCTTTAAGTTTCTCGCCGCCCCCAAAAAAGCCCGATGAAGCTGCAAATGCCGTCTGAGGCTATCAGCCAAAGCTCTCCAATAAAAACTCACCTGATGTTAAGTAATGATAAGGCCGAGAGTGGAGGCGCACTTCACCCGGAATCTTCACCGACTGAGGAACTGGCTATCCTCTTTCTAGCTGCGGTAACACAATAATGCTACAAACATTGATGTTATTGCGACATATTATTATACAACGTCCCTCCCCTCCTCCCTGCGTGGTGCCGGGGATAAAGAATTGCACCACCCCATCTCAATCCGTGGGTGTCGTAAAAAGCGACTAAGGGCCCATTCCAGAGGATGGGCAGCAGCATCTCTCTGAGGTTACTTTCAACCTACTGCGATCGCCAACCCGCCTGCCAAGCGTGGCGATTATGGCAAATACCCCCCATCTTGGGGGAGGCCTTTGTCCAGCAGTGGACGTCTTTTGGCTGAGATGATTATACAACGTGTAACAAACGAGGAGCTCGATGGCGCAGCGGTTAACGCGCCTGGTCTGCGAGTGCTGAGGTTAAGCAACTTTCACAAAGGCCGGTCATCGGATGGGTGACCAAAAATTTATCATCTCGAGCTCCTCCGTGCTTCGGAAGGCACGTAAAGCCGTTGGTCCCGGCTGCATTAGCAGTAGTTAACTACTACCAATCCGCACTGGGCCCGCGTGGTGGTTTATGGCCCGTTCTCCCTATCCATCCATAGGAAAGGCTCGTGCCCCAACAGTGGGGACATAAAATGAGCTGATGATGATGTGTAACAAAAAAGTGTGGTCAAAATGAAAAGGTCCAAAGTGTATCCGATCTAGATCTAGTATGCAGAGTTACTGAGACACAATTATTAACTTTAGTTTATCATGCAATGGTTAATGAAATATTTATATTTGTGAAGTGAGCGCGTCAGGCGCGTATAAGCAAGCAGCAGTGATCATAAATGTAAGTACACAGAGGTTACTAAACTACTAGGGCTGAGACTTGTTTATTTTGATGTGACGTCACAATAGAAATATTAAATTAAAAGTTGCATGACACATTTTAAGTTAATAATTATGTCTTAGTAACTCTGCATACAAGATCTAGACCGGACACACTTTGGATCTTTTCATTTTGACCACACCTTTCAGTTACACGTTATAAGCTGGTAATGTCTAACCAGACTGACAAACGAGCCTTTCCACCAATTAAACCACGCACACAACCATGTACCCCTGCTGGGAATCGAACCCGGAACGTCTGAGACCGGTGGACCCACTCAATCACAGAGGTGGTTAAAAATACAATTATATTTAGCACATATGTACACTGGCCTGCAAAATTAAGTATCACACTTTTAAAATTGCAATAACTTTTTAAGTACACAAGATATTCTTTCGAAACAAAAAGGAAAATGTTACTAATGTATAATTTACTTTAGTTTTAAAGAAAACTGATAAAAATTGCTGCAAAACGTTTTTATTTAAAAATCTCTAATTTCTATAGTTTAGAAAATAAATAAATATTAAAAGTGTAGTACTTATTTTTGCAGGCCAGTGTATTATGTATCAACATGATGGCGTAGTAGATAGATAGCGTGTTTTCTTATCTGTCACTATAATAATTCATTATAATTATTCAGCATATTTATAGGTTCGGTACTAATCGAAATGGTGCAGAAGATGAAAAGCATCTTAAGGTATATACCTTCCTCCAGTCCAGCCTAAAGCATTTAAATGTTGCCTGTGTTTCGCTAATATAGAGAGTTAAAAGCTTATTTTATATTTTCATTGTCTTAATATTATGAGTAATTTATAATGGCAATATTTTTCCTAAACTAATTTATAAATATACCTACATACACCAAACTTATACACACTCTAGCAAAGTGACTTTGCTGCCATTTTTGTCGTCTAGTCTAGACACTGGGCAATGTAACAAATAAGGTATCCATGATACCTGTACAAGGTAACTCGACTCGATCTACTAATAACTTGTAGCGGCAAAGTTGGGCCATTGTTCTAAATTCGTCGTCGCCTTGCCGACGAAGGCTTCTCGTCCCAATGAGTTTTGCGGGACCAAGCCGTACGAACGTGCCTAAGATTGATAAACAATACCCTCAAAGTTTTACACTAGGTATCTAACTTTGATCAGGTGGGTAACCATAAGCTGGGTTGTTGTACATTCGCCACAAAGTTAGTTTGCCACAGAAAAAAGTATGTGTAAATTTGCCACAGTTCTATTTTTATCAAGTAAATTCGCCACACTCTTATTTTCGACACAGACAGCAGAAAAATCGAATTGTTCCCCAGAGATACTTACACTTTCCCCGTAGAGACACTTTTAATAAGACTGCGCTTTTATTCCTGTAAGATACACTTTTTTTAAACCCTACCAATTTGTCCTTTTAGATACACTTTTAGGTACTGTTGTGTATAAAATAATTGCTGGAGATAAATAATTTGTATGTATGAACCACAGGCACAAACAATCTTTTATATGCCAACATGTTGCATTAGATTTAATATTTCTAACATTAAGTACCAGGCTACCATAACTATGCAGGAGATTGCTTATTAATATAAAAGAATATTATTATAATCTTTGCTATGTGTATATGTATTTACAAGACTTTATTATTCTTTTATATTAATAAGCAATCTCCTGCATAGTTATGGTAGCCTGGTACTTTTTGTTGGAAATATTGAATCTAGTGCACTAATAATATATTTTTTTTTTATCTAAAACACATTTTTATTTAAGTGTCCAAGCCGAATGTGGATCTTACAGGAATAAAAGCGCAGTTTTCATAACTAAGTAAAGTAAAAACGTTATTTATACATTTTTAAAAAGAGAGATTTATGGTTATAAATGTTTATATAATTTTTAACGCAAATTTTGTTACGAACAAATTACAAAAACACAAATGTTGAAAAAATTTCCACGAGCAGGGTTTGAACCTGCACCCTTCTGACATACCGGGTCAGGTGCTCTTCCAATTGAGCTATCGTGGTTCTAACCAATTGTGGAAATTTTTTCAACATTTGTGTTTTTGTAATTTGTTCGCAACAAAATTTGCGTTAAAAATTATATAAACATTTATAAATAGCTTGCCTACTTCTTAACTGATCTTTAGTATTTGTAAAAATATTATGATCGGATGTTAATGACGGTAGTTGTTAACATTGAATAGGCGCCTTTGGCTTTCAAAGTAAAAAGTAAATAGTGTTGAATAATTTCGGCGGGCTGGTTAAAACCACGATAGCTCAATTGGAAGAGCACCTGACCCGGTATGTCAGAAGGGTGCAGGTTCAAACCCTGCTCGTGGAAATTTTTTCAACATTTGTGTTTTTGTAATTTGTTCGCAACAAAATTTGCGTTAAAAATTATATAAACATTTATAAATAGCTTGCCTACTTCTTAACTGATCTTTAGTATTTGTAAAAATATTATGATCGGATGTTAATGACGGTAGTTGTTAACATTGAATAGGCGCCTTTGGCTTTCAAAGTAAAAAGTAAATAGTGTTGAATAATTTCGGCGGGCTGGTTAGAACCACGATAGCTCAATTGGAAGAGCACCTGACCCGGTATGTCAGAAGGGTGCAGGTTCAAACCCTGCTCGTGGAAATTTTTTCAACATTTGTGTTTTTGTAATTTGTTCGCAACAAAATTTGCGTTAAAAATTATATAAACATTTATAAATAGCTTGCCTACTTCTTAACTGATCTTTAGTATTTGTAAAAATATTATGATCGGATGTTAATGACGGTAGTTGTTAACATTGAATAGGCGCCTTTGGCTTTCAAAGTAAAAAGTAAATAGTGTTGAATAATTTCGGCGGGCTGGTTAGAACCACGATAGCTCAATTGGAAGGGCACCTGACCCGGTATGTCAGAAGGGTGCAGGTTCAAACCCTGTTCGTGGAAATTTTTTCAACATTTGTGTTTTTTTTTAGATTTATGGTTACTTTGTTTTAATTTTTTATCGTAGGTTATCTATATACATCAATAATTTTAGAATAAAATAACTACCTTTTATTTCGAGCTCTCAAAACGAACTTTCCTTGCTACCGGTACTTTATGCAAAAATGATGTACTATGAAGGCTTGTGGCGAATTTACAATAACCCTTACCTACCTGTGGCGAATTTACTTTCAATGTATGGAGTTACAAAAACGTGGCAAACTAACTTTGTGGCGAATGTACAACAACCCCATAAGCTATAGCAGCAGTATTGTAGCGGTAGCGGTAGGCGTATATACGCCTTTTTTCACAACATGCATGCGTCTTGTTTTCGCAACTACATAAACTTTGCAGTAATGAAAGTTTACGGTAAAGCCTGAGTTCTAGAGGAACTTGCGGAATAGCATCCACGATCGCTCGAATATCGAAAATCAAAAAGTAATTATCGAATCCACATAATTTTCATCCCAAGAAAACGAATATTTTATATTTTATTTAAATCAGAATGATTGTTTAAATATTATTCGTTGATCTACTCAATTCATATCTTAAATCAACTAAAGGAACACATAAATGCTGTTGACATTGTTATTATGATGACGTCAATAATTATACAAATATTAAATAAATACTAATAGTACTTTTTGATAATGACAACATATAGGAAAAGGCTTTTTACTCATAATTTTAATTGCTTTATGTTGTACTTAATGGTCTCGCGACCACAAAATAAGCCTTTACATATATTTTGCGACATCATAAGTAAATTGCAAAATCTGTTTTAAAATGTTGAAAATTTATAATTATACTTTCGAACACAGCTCGCGTTTAAACAACAACGTAACGAAAGCTTTCGCTTTTAGCCTTCGCCTTCGTAGACACAGAACTCTTTGTTCTTAGTGAACAGCAACAACTGACTATATATAAAAGCGAAGCTTAAACGTAACAAAAGCTAATAGTGTACCCACTTTCAGTCATAGCGCGCGTTTAAACAACAAAATAACGAAATCTCTCGCTTTTAGATTTCGTAGATACAGAACTCTTTATTCGTAGTGAACAGCAACAACTGACTATATATAAAAGCGAAGCTAAACGAAACAAAAGCTAATAGTGTACCCACATTCGATCACAGCTCGCGTTTTAACAACAAAATAACGAAAGCTTTTGCTTTTAGCCTTCATAGTCACAGAACTGTGTGTTCGTAGTCAATATCAACAACTGACTATATACAAAAGCAAAGCTTAAACGTTCAAACAATCCGCCGCTTTGCATCCCAAATGAACGTATTAAAACCGACAAAATATCGCAGTTGACCTAATTCCGTAATGCCAGACAGACAGCCATGACAATTTTAACTTTTAGGGCTGCTCTGTTTGCTGTATGAAACCTCTAAAGTGAATTTGTCAGATGGCCTTGTGGTTTTTTCGTGACTAGCTATCTGCGTCAAAGGCACTTGCAAGTAGTTTGGAGTTAGGATTTTTCATTGTAATTTATGTTACAAAAATAACTTTTGATTATGTTCTTATTTAAAAGGGAAGTGACTAATTAATGCAGACTTTATTAATAAACGACTTTATTAATGCAGACTTTATTAATAAACGACTTTATTAATACCGCTCAGTGGTCGAGTGGCACAAGCGCTTTTCGGTGAGTTGGCAGGCGCAGAGATTAAGCCAATTACCATCAAGTATATAGCGATAACTTGATTTCAATAATGGAGGCCTTTACCCTGGCATGAGAAAATACAATGGCTAATGACTACATTAAAATTAATACTACTTACGAATAAACATTTTATGAACTATGCACATCCTTAAAAAAAATTATACTTTAAATGATAATTAATAATCATTGTGGATCAATCGTATTCAATCCCCTTCAAATAATTATTCAAACTTCGTATCGATATGGCCACACGCAATAACTTGTATCATGATAGGAAAATTTATTATGAATCGTCAACTGTGGCATTTTTAGATTTGCTGGTCTGAAACAAAAAATCTATACATTTATTATTCATGAATGCTACAAAAGCAGTGGCCTGGGTGAAGCGCTCTGGCGTAAAGAGCTTTGGAGATTATGCTTAAGTTATTATTTTAACCGGTGGAAAAGAAATAAGGCTTTGTACCGAAACATAACTCGTTGGTGAAGCGGCTAGCGCGTCCGGACTACGATCGTGCAAGTCAAACAGCTTTATCATAGGCGGATCCTGGGATGCTAGGAATGACTCTCTGAGTGCTAGGGGTCCCTCAATTGCGGCAGAGGAGTACTTACCTTGCGGTTTAGTAGGTCGGGCAGACCATCACCCAACCGTACACCTCGTGGGTCCTAGCAACAACCCAGTCGAGATAGAGAAAGAGACGAGAAAAAAGCAGATCCTACGGTGGAGAACTATCGCAAGCTTCTTTTTAAGGTCCTGGTTACAATTTGTACAATGGCAATCGGTAGCACTCACCAACCCGCATTGAGCCACTGCAGAGGCGTAGTGGTATCGCTAATAGGCTGATGATGATGATGATGATGATGATGATGATGATGATGATGATGATGATGAAAAAACAATGACAGTCTGCGTCCTTACAACTTTCATAATAAAAATGCTGCTTCACACATCGATCAAGACTGCCAACCAACCATCTGTCGGTCTTCATAAAGGAAGGGGTTTAGGCTGAAAGGTTGTGCGCCAACAAGCAGTAAGATTTTTTAAAGCTGATGATGATAATTATATTGACACAGTCTGCGCCATAACTTAGCTTTGTGGGTATTTTTCTTCTTCCAAGACATTTTGGTCTTATACGCTTAATGAGCCTAACTTTTAAAATAAATCTACCTATTTGCGATATTGATAGAGGAATAGTTAGAAGTATTTTTAAAAATTCTTTAGGGTTAATTAATGTACACAAACGAAAGGCGGTACCTACCCACAGCTTCTCAGAAGAATGACTTTCCTACAAATATTTTTAGAACTCAGTCGAAGTAGTTACAGCCGTAAACAAAAGCTATGAAGTAAAATCGTTATATTTCGTAAACATAATAAATTAGGCAAAGTAAGAATATCAAAAGTAAATTGCCAGACAGACTTATGAATTGCAAATTACGATTAACGACCTAAAAGTCTTTGTTATTAAAATGGCGGCGAACGGGTTGGAAACGAGTACTTCGTGTAAATTTTATTTAATTACCTACCAACTTTTAATTAATAAATTATTACTTATTTGTTGCATAAGTTTATTCGGAAACGGTACTAAACTAATGAAATAGTTGAACGGGGAGAGATCTGAGTAAGAGTGGTATCCTACTAATATTATAAACGCGAAAGTTTGTAAGTATGGATGGATGTTTGTTACTCTTTCACGTAAAAACTACTGAATGGACTTGGATGAAATTTGGCATACAGATAGTTTATAACCTGGATTAACACATAGGATACTTTTTATCCCGATATACCAACGGGAACGGGAACCACGCGGGTGAAACCGCGAGCGGCCACTAGTAGGCTTTATAAAATATAGCATCTTTATTATACCAAATACCCTGAGTTGCATGGTTGCGTATTTTCTGATTGTTAAAATATATTTTATTTTGTATATTGACCCGGGGTTGTCTACCAATGTGTTTAAATGTTATATATTTTAAAGCTGCAAGAGCAAGCTCTTAGCTTAAAAACGAGAGTCAAAGCTTATGCAGAGAGCTGAGCTAAACAGCTTATGAAAAACTTGTATTTTTAGTAGTGTGGCAATAAAATAATGTATTAAGCCAAAGTGTTTCTTAGGTTTCTATTTTGTTAATTTGTAAAATAGGGTATTGAAGTTTGCACGGAAAAATACGAAAACCACGCGGACATTACACATACACATACATTCCCTAAAATATGGTTGAATGAAGCGATGGCTGATTCATATGTCATACTCGTGAACGGGTGCCGCCTGTGGAGGCTGGTCTGCTCTAGCGTACTTATTTTTATTACTATTAACTATAGTTTAACTTTGTTTTTTTCTTAAAACAGGTTTTTGACTTTTACTAGTACTGTATGACATTGTAAAAAATTATACTGGTAAATGATGTTTTTGCAAACTAAAATACTCTTTTTTTTTCTTTTTTTGTGGTTTTTTTTCATGTTGTGACTGTCCTTTATATTTTGTGTTTTTATTTGTGAAGGAAAGTGCCCTTTTATGATAGGGCATTTTCCAATATTTATGACGCTGTAAGGGAGAAAAGAGCTGGACACTTGCTGAGTTTCTTGCCGGTTCTTCTCAGTACAAGATCTCCCGCCCAGAGTAGATAGACTTACGAACCGATGGCATAAATGACGTTCATAAGAGCTATTTGTAGCCTAAACTGAATAAATGATTTTGAATTTTGTTTTTTTTTTTAATTTTGACAAAGCCATGAGGAGTAAAGCACTAGTTATTCATAAAGAAAACTGCACGGCACTGTTGCACTTTTTGCACTACAGCTTAACATCTATTGCAAGTTACGTATGAAACATCAAAAGCTGATATCAACAAGAGCAATAATGCCACACTGGAGCAGGCAATTAGGTCACCACACCTCTCGAGCAAACGAAGGGGACTGGAGAGGACATTTCACGAGGAAATAAAACGGTGTTGTTACCTTTAAAAGGAAAATAATTGTACTGTAAAGAAAGCCCTCCCATATTCTTATAAACACAGCCGCGAGTTTGTGAAACGCGTACTCAACGTATTAGACTCATTATTTAGGTAATGTTATACGTTTTGCAATTATATGTTTTCCTAGTCTAATGAACCACAATTTTAGTAATAGCTTTAAGTAGGAAAATTTTGTTTCGTACACAATATTACAATATAGTAAGTATCATTTGTAGGGTCTTACGAACGTAAGATTAAAGCTACGTAATTATGAAAAAAAAATTTCAGAGCACACAGTTTCTAAGAATTACGTGTTTATAAAAGCGTCTGTTATTTATTTATTTATTTCTGTTCAAAAATCTTAAATATGTGGAAAAATCTTAAATAATTATTTCTTGCAGCGTTTTTTCGCAGTAAAAATTATATAATCAGTATAATATAGTTCTTTATGGACGTAAGCCAATTTGGTTGGAAAATTTTAGGGTTTATACAAAATCTGTTAAGTGTGTATTGATGAAATCATCAAAATAAAAGGTTTTCATTATAAAGCGAAATATCTTCCGTTGGGTTGGATGTTCAGTGATCGTATGCACAAGATAAGGAGGCTGCAGAAAGTAAGCTTTATATAAATGCGCTCGCGCAACGCACACACGTAGACATCATCATCATCATCAGCTCATATTTATGTCCCCACTGCTGGGGCACGAGCCTTCCCTATGGATGGATAGGGAGAACGGGCCATAATTCACAACGCTGGCCTAGTGCGGATTGGTGTTAACGACTGCTAATGCAGCCGGGACTCAACGGCTTTACGTGCGTTCCGAAGCACGGAGGAGCTCGCGATGATATATTTTTGGTCACCCATCCGATGACCGGCCTTTGCGAAAGTTGTTTTTTTTTAACCTCAGCACTCGCAGATCGGGCGCGTTATCCACCATCGCCGTCGAGTGCCATCGAGCTCCTCCACTCCTCACATAGACAACTTCTCAGGAATCTCGCAACAACAACTGCGGTCGGACTGTTTCTAGATCCGTGTCCGTACAAAGGTTCTACGTGAGAGTTGCTCGAGCGTGGTAGATATGTAATAGGTCCTTACCTATGAAATTGCCGTTTTTTTCTCACTTATTAATAGGTGTATTACTTCTAAAAGTCAATACTGGTTGTTAATATTATTATACACATTTAATTAGGACTATGTTATATAAGCACCAATCATAATAACAATGATTATTAATTTTGTGTCTTTATCACCCAATTTTTTTTTTTAAATTGACTAAATTTTTTGTTCGCGGAATTGTCCTTTTGTTTCATTGTAGCTTTGAAGGGACGTGATTTTTTTTCTTTTTAATGTCTGCTATATTTAGCTAGTGAAACAAACACACTACTCTATAATTTGTATAGTGTTAAAATAAATAGATACTATTATTATTTCTCTTGGGGACGTCGCCAGCCGAACGGACGATCAGCCTGCGTTGTTGCGGGCCATTTCATCCTTTACCCCGTTCTCCCTTTTTAATTTTTAAAATAGATGCTAAGAAAATTAAAAAAAAGTTAGTATGAAAAATAAAATTTTATAAAATATCTTCATACAAAACGGCAATTTCATAGGACCTATACCTACTTAGGTACCTGCTGGGTCTCCTCATCTTGTGCCGCATAGTACGCGAGCGCGAAATTTCAACCATCCCTTAAGAGGAGACACTAAGGTCGCCTAAATCACACTAATAATATAAATGCGAAAGTGTGTGTGTGTATATGTGTATATTTGTTGCTTCTTCACGCTGCAACGGACGGATGGATTTGAATGAAATTCGGGATACAGATAGTTTATAACCTGGATTACAACATAGTATACTTTTATCCCGATATTCCCACGGGAACGGGAACCACTCGGGTGAAACCGCGAGCGGCCGCTAGTTGAAAAATATGTATGAAAAGTAGACAAAAACAACGTTTCGTAGTCCCCTGATTCCTGCTCCAAAACTGGCCCGATTTTATTACATTTTCATTAAAAAATTAAAAAAGGATTTGGCTCTGTCTCTATGTTTTTATTTTTTTCATAAATTAATAATTTAAAAAGATATGAACCTTTAAAAACCTTGGCCACATTTTCCGCTGTTTCTCAAATTTGACATTATTTGTGATTATATGAGCTTAATGATTCAGCCAATACCTTTTGCCCACCAGAGGCTATAATATGTACTACTATTTTATTAATAAAAATAATAACGGTTACAATATTTTTGAACAGACAGTTATATAGCAGCCGTTTATAAGTAATAGCTCTTTTGTAGTTATTTATATACTATACGTATATTATACACTCAACATATAGCAGCGTACTAAGTAGATACTTGTATTATATAAACGCAAAAAGTAATTTTACTATAACGTCAAGAAACCTTTATGATCAACTTGGCAGTATTTACTCTAAGTACAAAGGCATGTCCGATGTTTCAGAGAATGGTTTGCAACCGTGCGGTCTTCCCTTACAGGACTTACGGGACTAATACTGGCCTTATTAGAGAAATAGTGTACAGGAATACGTAGAAAGACGCCCGCCGTGAAAAGCAACATGGAGATTGAAATCCAACCACTTTTAAGGGAGCTACTCGCGTTTCTTTCACACATTAATTTAATTTTTATGTTTATCTTGACGTTTTTAACCCTTTGCAGGATCCGTGACTCCAGTAAGACTAAGGCGTTGGTCGTCTCAACAAACGTCAGGATAAAAGAGTAGATTCGTAAAAGTTTAATTTCAATGTGTAGTGTTCGCGTAAACTTTAGAAAACAAAACATGGAGACATTCTTCGTCCACAAAATAAATGTTAAGAGCGTTTACGCCGCACACTAGCGCCGCCAATGAAAAAAAAACATATCTAGTAATTAGAGATAGAAAAACAAATTATGCTCAACAAACTATTTGAATGAAGTAATTTAGCAATTTTTCGTCACCTAATGAACACCTGACATGTTATGGTTTAGTTAAATAAGACGTTATCCCACTTTTAACTATAACGCCGTGCTAAATTACTTCATTCAAATAGTTTGTTGAGCATAATTTGATTTTCTATCTCTAATTACTAGATATGTTTTTTTTTCATTAGCGGCGCTAGTGAGCGGCGTAAACGCTCTTAAAACGTTATATTGTGTCCGCCCTGCACTACCAACGCCAACACCGTTATATTTTTTTATTTATTCGCCGCCTCTGTCATCTAGAGGTTAAACCAGCTGATCGTCAGATCCAGAGGTCCCGGTATCGAGTCCCAGCGGTGGGGACAAGTTATTGTACTCAGTTTGGTTGGTGATAGGGTTGTTCTTAGTCTTACTGGCTGACTCCTACCGTACATCTTAGCTAAGTCGCTAAAACAACGATGTTTCTAGCATGAATACAATTAGCAAGCGGACTGTAATGCTTGGCCGGTAAATTAAATTAAAAAATGGTCTTGTTGAACTCATTAATTTAACCTTTATTCCACACACAAGTTGGAGACACAATGTTGTCAACACAGAAAAACATTAAAATACATAAAAATGTCGCCAGATAATAGAACTTACAATAAAATATGTTGGTAATTCCAACAGCATTATTGTCTTCTGACAGTTAGAGATAAGATAGCCAGTTCCTCAACAGTCAAGGACTCTTAAGGTATGATTCCGAACTGCACGCAGCAGTGCTGCCCGCAGTACTACTGGTCCTGCATTGCTGCCGCGGCATTGCTGCGTAGCTCGGAATGTAATCTCATATAAACTTATAGAGAATATATTTGGGACCAGTAGTGCTGCGACAGCACTGCTGCGGCAGCACTGCTGTGGCAGCACTGCTGCGTGCAGCGTAGTTCGGAATCATACCTTTAGTCCGGACAATTGGAAAGCTTAGTAAAATGCGCTTCCACCTCCTGCCTTACCATAAGGTCATCAGGCATAGTGCGAGTTTTATTAGCCATTCAAAGACGTTAACGAAAACGAGAATTTGTATGGCACTCTCTTAGTTTTTTCATCAGAAGGTGCTACTTCAATACAACGCTAACATAATTAAAAGCAAATAAAACTCGCACAAAGCAACACGGCAATGACACGAATACCTTGCAGCGGGTACAGTCATGTGTTGTCTCATGACAATGACAAGTTCCGTTTAGATAAAAACATGCTAACGAACACAGTAATTACCCACCATGACAACTCTACAATTGTTCAAAAAGCAATATTTTTTTTATCTTGACAACAATAAATTACAACAGCGTGATACCAGACAACATTGGAAGTAGATAATTATTAATGTAAATGTACGTTTTTATGGCAACTGTATAGGTTCTATACGTGGTATGCTACCACGAATCGTGGTATGCTACCACGTGTTTTGAATCTAGAACCTACAGGTTCTATTTTTGTTAAAAAGACCAAGTGACAGCTACGTTGTCATTATTGACAATGAGCCTTAACGAAATTTTATTGTAATGGAAGTTTTTGTCAAGAGTGATAAAGTGATTTCATTGACGACTATACCTATGTCAATTATTGTATTATCGATGTAGATAAAACGGCATTAACACAAACCTCAGTGGTTTTAAATGCTGTACTAATTTTAAGGTTTAATCATGTTATTGAGCAATAATAATAAAAAATATAAAAAAAGGTGAAGTGAAACGAAACGCAACGCTTAAGGCGACGCATTGGAAATTTACGTTGCGGGGATCTTGATTTTTCCCAACATTACAAAACATATGAAAGTGATATTTAATGACATAATTTTTCATTTAATTGACTTCATTTTGCTAGTTGCAGAAACGCGATTTGTAAACTTTTGTAACAGAGAAAAAAATATCAAAGTAACCTCTTTTAAAACATAGATTTGCATTTTACAGGCTAACCAGACCGATTTAAGCATCTAAATTTTCTTAGTAGATTAGTTTTAACACACACTTCAAAATTGTAGTTCATTTTTTTTAAATAATTTGTAGTTTTAATTTGAAAGAAAAAAACAGTTTTTCTTATGATACGCTCGTATCAAAACGTATGAGATTTATTGTTTAGCGGTGCGTCGACTTAAATGAATAAATTTGGAAAGTACTTAATTTTTTCTTCAAATCCTTTTTTTATACTAGTTAGTGATAGATTTACTTTAATTTCCTGAAAAATAGTTGGCAACCCTACCTATCTGTCACGTTTAACTTGCCTTTAAAAACTGTCAAAACTAGATAATTTTGCACGTTTAAGTATTAGTATGTTGTCAAACCATCTAACTAATTAAACAGCCACTTGTCAACTTCTAGTAAAACTATTATGATATGGTACTACAGTCCCATGCCGGCGTGGGATGTGAAAATAATGTATCAGTTGCCACTTGCCGTGCATGTCATAAGAGCCGACAAAGAGACAAGTGTTCCAAGATGCTCAAGCGCTATCTATGCGCTAGCAACCCATCACTAAATAATATTATCTACTAGCTGACCCGGCGAACTTCGTACCGCTTTGACAGTTTCCATGACAACAAAACAATCAAATCATTTTGTATTTGAAAATTAAATTGTCGTTTTTAATATTTTATGCTGCCTTCGCTCTTTTTCAGTCGTATTGTTTCGAAGATTGTGAACTCGACTTGCATTACGCGTACGCCGACCGATATTTTGACGCCTCACAGGTGGCATTTTCGTTAAATCAATAACAATATACAACTTGTTGATTTGCATTCACGCCATATTCATAGCAGCAGTCGTATTGCTTATACTTATTACAAATAAATTATAAAAAAAATATGAAAAAATAATAATCATATTTTCAAAATCTGTAAATACGAATCGCACGTCTGCGTAGCACTAAAAAATAAACGCTCGTTCGCGTACGCCCGCTCACCCGACCACGAGTAGGTAGCAACAAGCTCGAGCTTCGCGGCGCGCCCGCAGCTTTGTCGGCGCGGCGAGCGCCGGCGGCCGGCGGGCGGCGGGCGCACGCCGCACGCATCAAAGCCAGTGTGCCGCGCAACCCCGAACGAGTGACACATTTCTTAGCCCTAGCGAATTTGGAGCGAAACGTGTTCTTAGGTGTGTTGTTTGTGTGTGTAAAAAAAGTAAAATGACGGAAAATTATTCTAACGTAGAACTTGTGGAGATGGTGCGATTTTACGCAATTAGTGGGAACAGTCTACGTCGAGCCGTGGTCATGTTTGTGGAAATGTTTCCAAACAGACCAACTCCATCGCGCGAGGTAATGCTTGCTGCCACGCAACGACTGAGGGATCATGGCCAGTTCAACGTTCCTCGACATGCGCAGGGTCGCGGCAGTGTGGGCCTATCAGTCGATTTGCAAGAGCAAATACTCGAATACTTCGAGAGGGAACCACGTGCCAGTACTCGTGATGCTGGCCGCCACTTCAATGTCCACCACACAACAGTCTGGCGGCTTCTTAAGTCAACAGCACCCGTTCCACTTCAGAAGAGTTCAAGAATTGAACGAGCAAGATCATGCCGCCCGGGTCACTTTTTGTCACTGGGTACTAGAACACCGAGAAGCCAGCATTCTATGGACGGACGAGTGTATGTTTACGCGCATCGGTGTTTACAACGTCCACAATGAACATTGATGGGCTCACCGCGAACAGAACCCGCATAAGACCAAAAAAGATTCGTTCCAGCATAGGTTTAGCATCAATGTGTGGGCTGGCATTGTTGGTGGACATTTACTCGGGCCCTATTTCATCGAGGGTTATCTCAACAGCAACTCGTTTTTGCAACTTTTGCAGCACGTAGTTGACGTAATGCTTGACGACGACGGACGGGGCGCCTCCGCATTATGGACGCCAAGTGCGCGATTATTTGGACGAAGTGTTCGGAACCCAGTGGATTGGTCGAGGTGGGCCAGTGCCCTGGCCTCCGAGGTCGCCAGACTTCCTTGTGACTTTTATTTGTGGGGAGACATAAAAAGAATGGTTTATAAAGACGAAATCACGAGTGTTGTGCAGTTAAAACAAAATATTTTAATGGCTTTTGAGAGTGTAAGGTGAAATCGTAGTGTGCTGCAAAAGTTACCTAGAAACTTAAGGCGCCGTGCTCATTTGTGCATAGAACGTGAAGGTGCCCACTTTGAGCAGTACCTGCGAGTATCTTAAACATGATCAGTAAGTACCTAATAATAGTTTATTGCAACAAAGTATACTTATGCGTAAGAGTTAGCCACTTTACCACAGAATACATAATAGTACCTACAAGTTTACGTAAGTTCATCGACTTAATGTCCGCTCGCTGCGCTCTTATGTACCTACTACGGTCTGCACCCCTATTCTCGTCAGTCGACGGTCGCTATTCTAATTTACACTGAGATCATTTTATTAATCAATCGGTTCCTTATTACTTTCTCCGTGTTAAAAGTATTTTTTAGTCATTAAGTGTACCAATTACGATCAGCTGTAAATTTATGGCGGGAATGCAAATCTACAACCTGTATAACACTACGATAAATATTCAAACACACGAAACACCGATATTACTTTTGCAAAAGAAGCGGTAATTCTATTTGATGATATTATGATATGACGTACCATGTCAAATGACGTATTGTCCGTTTGAAATTGCTGATACTGGCTGAAGAACTGGACGTCTTTAAGCAGAAACTTTACAATAAGCATACTGTTTCTACCATCTGCCGCCTAAGAATTGGACACGCTTGCACACCAGTTCATCTTGCGAAGATCAGTGTACGGGATAGCTCCCTTTGTGATTGTGGGTTAGATGAAGGAACAACGGACCACATATTTTTTAACTGTCCAAAATTTTCCCCTCCCTTTACGATCATCATCATCATCATCTCAGCCAAAAGACATCAACTGCTGGACAAAGGCCTCCCCCAAGGGTATGAGGGGTATTTGCCGTAATCGCCACGCTTGGCAGGCGGGTTGGCGATCGCAGTAGGTTGATGGTAAACCTCAGAGAGATGCTGCTGCCCATCCTCTGGAATGGTTCCTTAGTCGGCTTTTATGACACCCACGGGAAGAGATGGGGTGGTGCAATTCTTTATCCCCGGCACCACACAGGGTCCTTTACGATTTCTTACCTCAAAATATTCCCCGTCCTACTAATTTTAAATACATTTTAAGTATGGTAAATTCCCCACCATTTTTAAAAATTTTAATATATTTTTTGTCAGTTAACAATATCAAGCTATAAATAACTCTTGTGTGTGTATTATATTTATAATATTATCTAATCTGCATGTTGGGTTGTCCTTGTTCAAGGTAAATTTGCTTAAAAACGCAAAATTATAATTTATCCCATACGAATCCTTCCGTGTACTGGCTACCTACGTGACATTGGCGGAATTGTGTTAGACACGAAACATGTCATAAATAAAAGAAGAAGAAGAACTGTACGTCATTCTGTCACATTCACTCACTCACTTTTCATATCATGATAGGTATTTAAATCATAATAATAATAATATAATCCCAATAACAAACACAAAAAAGAATTATCCAATTTTGTGCAGTCGATAGATAGATTCCACCTCGGTCTCCACCCGAGACTCCATATTTAACAAAGTAGGATACTTTGTTAAATATGGAGTCTCGGGTCACTATTAGTGGCGAGTAAGTATATTCAAGATTTTTGTGGCTCAACTTACTCTTCCTGCCTACAAAGTCTACATTAGACTTGTTACTCTGTTATTCTATCTAATCCAAGCTATTGTGCCGTCACAAGAGCCCCGTTATATTGTAATCTTTAAATAGATTGTAATTAAAAATCTCCTTTATTTAATTAAGAAACGGGTGTCGTAACAAAATAATGAAATCTAAATATCAATTAGATTGTATTGTGTTCAAGTTAAGCCGAGAACGCGGCAACGTTGATAGACGCTTTGATTAACTGGATAGCACAATTGTATAAATTAACCAGATGTCCCGTGAACGAGCCAAGTTGTTACGTTAATTATGACCAGCTACCTATACGAACAACAAAAAGTTATTGAGTAAATGGAAGTGTTGTGTATTATCATCACGAAGTTTTCTTTTTTTTATGTTTGACTAGTGGACCCGGCGGACTTCGTACCGCTTTGACAGTTTCCATCAAGTGATTAAATTATCTTTGGTTTCCATGACAACAAAACAAACAAATAATTTTGTATTGGAAAATTAAATTGTCGTTTTTAGTATATTTATAGTGTGATTCCCGTAGGAATATCGGAATAAAAACTATCATATGTGTTAATCCAGGTTATAAACTATCTGTATGCCGAATTTCATCCAAATCCATCCATCCGTTGCAGCGTGAAGAAGGAACAAATATACAGACATACATACACACAAACTTTCGCATTTATAATATTAGTGTGATTGATTAGGCAAATTACTCCGCAAAACCTGGGTGCCTAACGCGGGTTTTGTTTACTATCCGTATTCATTTGATTACGTTTACGAAAACGAAAACTTGTATGGAAAGACTTCCCGTCGTTTACTTACTTATTTTCACCTGCATGCATCCAGGTGAATTAAATATTCTATTTGTAATCTTAATTCACCTAGGTACATTATGTATACGTTTAGTAAAGTTTATTCGCCTAATTCACCTGGGTGCATTAAATATACTTTAAGTTAACTTTATTCATCCATTCGTCCACTCATTTTATTGGTATTTTCTCGTATGTCGCCAGAAGGCGCTTCAAAAATGCCATACTAATTGTCGCTTTCGTTAACTTGATCGAATGTCAAATGAAACTCACACCAGGTTGGTGGGAGTGAGGCGCAGGCCACAAATAAATGGCGTCGGGCGCGGACATGGCACGGGCGGCTTCCTCTTCCGTTCAAATTTCATACTCAGTGCAACCGTATTTCATAGTAGCCAGATTCATATTGAAATAATGTTTCACTGTATCTCCTGTTTACGCGGATCTTCTGTTGTAACTCTATTGGTTGATTTCCACACAGCTCTGATCTGCTCCACTCCGCCTCGATGGAGTCTCATCCTAAGCAGAAGCGGAGTCCAGAATCTACCGCACAATTTATGAACGCAGTAAGTACAACTTACTGTATTTGTGATTGTGATATATGAGGTGCTGACATTACGATCTATTTTCTCGAAACATGTTTTTACTGCGTCCATAAATTGCGCGGCAGAGATGCGAAGACAACTAGTAGAGCTGGTTTGTGCTATGCTACCAATCTTCACTACCACGGTTTGAAGTTAAAGATGGCAAACGAGTCAGCGGGTCACCTGATAGAGAGCATTCACCGCCGCCATAGACACCCGCATCACTAGAAGAATCGCGGATGCGTTGCAAGCCTTAGAGGGAAGAGTAAGCTTTTTGAAGGTCCCTAAGTCCCAACTATCTAGGAACACTGCCGCTGTAAGCTGGTTCCATAGAATATCGTTGTTTATGTAACACAATATCACGCTAAAACCAAAGAACCTTTAGGTCTTACATTATTATGATCGTAATAAGTAATACCTATTAAAAAAAACAAAATGTGTTTGTTTTGACCTGTTTTTAACTAGGGAATAAACCGCGGTCATAGGCGGCCCTGGATATCTGCTCTCTTTCCCTCGTCCAGCCACATATAAAGCTTGACGTAGAGAGAGGTCTACCCATTAAAAAACCTAGTACCATCCCATCATTCTTCGTTTACGCCAAAACAGCACTCAGCAACCTGATTTAAGAAGATTTTCGAAGGTTCTAATAAATTAACGGTAGACTAAAAAAAATGTTGATGTGATTTTGTTAATAACTTGAAAGAGTATTTTGGCAGTGGCTACGGGCGAACTCCGCAAAGTTCGTGTTTTCAACAGGTTGTGCACAGTTTACAACACTATTCAAATATCAACAAAGCTATGAGTCAAAAATTGCACGAGTGACGTCACAGAATTAAAAAGTATACCAGAAATAAGTTTCAATAATAATAATATTGCAATCTTATAAGATTGCAATATTTTGTTACCCGCGTTCTTTTATTTTCATTGGGTTTGCGCACCCTCATCACATAATAGAGCTTACGTGGATCGGTCTTCTCAAGCACACCCTTAGGGCGCGGTCTCATTGAGGGCTATCAACTAGTAGATAAGAGCTATTTTGTAGTTCAAGAAGAGCTCAACTGCAATTTGATCTACAAGGTTACACAGAAATAGTTACTTATACAGCTGAGCTAGAATTTTAGTAACTATTAATATGACCCGAAAGTTAGTTAACTTTTTATTTGTTTTTTTTTATTTAATAATATTACAATGAGATTAAACTATAAAGCAAACCATAATGCGTTCGACGAGATGTGCGTGCATTATAGAAACGTTTTTTGCGTTGACTACATACAGGTGTTCAAAAAATGCAATGTAATTTTTTTCTTTATTATTTTTTGCTATTTAAAAATGAAGGATCAAAGTCATTTAATAGACGAGGAACTAAATATTGCGTTGTCCGTTCTGTAATTTTTTTCTTTATTTTTTTTGCTATTCAAAAATGAAGGATCAATGTCATTTAATAGACGAGGAACTAAATAGTGCGTTGTCCGTTCTTCATAAGTGTTTTTAGCTTTTGCTGTTATTAAACGCACGTTAATTACTTTTCTGGGTTTAATTTTATGCAAAACTTTTTTTTTGTTGGATATCTTCGTTAAAAATATTGTTCTTTTAAGAGGGAATACAGAAATTTAATATTTACGAGGAGAATATTGCAATGCCTAAAACGATCATATTCACTATTTTTGTATTGTTCTTTGACTGCAGGTGATACGATTGTTTTCAAAATCTCTGGATTTAATCGAGATAGGTTTTAAACGTTATGCCATGGCTGGTAATGCCATAATTAATAATAGAATCGGCTAAGGAATTGTATAGCAATAAAAGTATTTTATATGGTATTTTATTTCTTATTATTATTATATTGGCTAGGAATGCTCTAAACCTGTCACAGATACCATTGATATGTGGCAGCCAGTTAGATTTACTATCAATCACCAAGCCAAGGTAGGTACGTATGTTTACGTATGGTTTAAATTTCACGGCAATCACATTTTTGTTGTTTTTGATGAAAACACGTACCTATGTTCGTGAGCTTTAAGGTTCCTATTTGTATCAACGACGGTCTTGGTGAAAGGTGATCGGATATGTACTAGTTTTGTCTTATCAGCATTGAAGACGAGATGGTTATCATGACACCGTTTGTTTAAAGAGTCAAAATCTTGTTGAAGTCTCTCAAGAGTTATTTTTATCGGCTATTATTAAACACGTGTCGCCCGCATACTGATAAGATGTGCAGTGCTTAAGTACATTATTCATGTCATTCACATAAGCAATAAAGTGGAGTGGACCGAACACAGAGCCTTGAGCTGTACGATCAGTGATAGGTAGGACATCACTTTTCGCATCATCTATCTTAACATAATAGGACCTGGTTTAAGGTAATCTTCACACCACCCCAAAACAGGACCTCTGATTCCTGTATTTTCGAGATTTGTCAGCAGATTTTCATGATTTGAATGAAGTCAAATGCCCGTAAGAAATCAATAAAAAAGACTAGGACATGTTTACGATCATTAAGATGAATATTGACTTCATCACTTCATCACAAAACTTAGACAATTTAATGATATCGTGTTCTTGAGGGGCTGAAAACCATACTGGTTAGGGTTTATTATTTTGTTTTTATGATAAAAGCAATGTATCTGATCGCACTCGTACGTTTCAATAATTTTGTCTATAGATGATAAGAGGGATATCGGGCGATAATTACAAACATCATCAAATTTGCCTTTCTTATGAACAGGCCGCACACAACTTAGCTTGAGCTCGTCTGGGTATTTCCCTATCGCAAAACTGGCGTGTAGTAATTGTGCGATGGCATCAGACACCTTGTGAGCTATTTGTTTAATATCCACAATCTTAATGCCGTTGCCACCAGGGGAATACCTGCTATTGAGTTTCGAAATATTTTTTAAAAATTTTTTGGGGTTGCTTTTTTTTAGAATAATTTATGTCAAGTAATTTAACCGGGCATGTCGGAAGAATATCTTTCACTGCTTGACGGAATCCTGGTACGAATTTATTAGCTATAACTACCTGTGAGTATTTAACGGAATGAAAAGCTTTTGAGATAGTTTCGTCTATCGATGTAATGGTTGCCGCAAATTAAGTTAATCACTTGCCATAATTTTCGAGGATTCCGGATATTTGCATTGATTTCATTTTGATAATATTTATTTCTACTATACTCAAGTGTCCTATGAATTTTGTGCCTAAGTGTATTGTATTCTAGACGAAGACAACTGTTTGTAGGATCTTTTTTCCATCTATTAAAAATGGCATCTCTTTTGTTTATTATGTTGACATTCTTCAGAATCAGAATGCAGTTTCGCTCTTCTTGAACCTCAAAATAACTTCTAGCTACTAGTTAATAGCTCTCAATTAGCTCTCAGGCACGACATAGCATTTAGTAATAATATTGAAAAAAGAAAAAAGACTGTTGAAAAAATTCCACGAGCGGGATTTGAACCCGCACCCATGACATGCCGGGTCAGGTGCACTACCAACTATGCTATCGTGGCTCAATCCAACTCGCCGAAATTAATCAACACTATCTACTCTTACTCTGTAAACTAAAGGAGCCCTATTCAATGTCGACAACTACGTCATCAACATCCGATCTGAATATTTTTACAAATATTGAAAGATCAGTCATGAATTAGGCAAGCTGATAATTAGCAGTATGAATTCACGCTGCACCAGCTGTCTTCGCGTCTGGACTCCATTCTATTCCCTTCATAACATAAGGAGGGGGAAATTATTTGCCGAGCTATGTACTAAAAAAACTTCAGGCTGTAAAAAATATAAACTCGAATAGATCTGTATTTTTATGTAAATAAAACATCAATTTAAATGCAGGGCACATTGCTCGCAGGACTGATGGCCGCTGGGGCAGGATAGTCCTGGAGTGGCGACCGCGTACCGGAAAGCGCAGTGTGGGCAGGCCTCCAACAAGGTGGATCGACGATCTGGTGAAGGTCGCGGGAAGCCGCTGGATGCGAGCAGCACAAAACCGGTCGTTGTGGAGATCCTTGGGGGAGGCCTTTGTCCAGCAGTGGACGTCTTTTGGCTGAGATGATGATGATGATGAAAACATCAATTCTGAATTTTCTTTTAACATATTAATTTATTGCTATTTTAATAGCGAAACTCTTTTTCAACAAATAAAGCTTTTGCAACTTATCATTATTTCTTTACAGAAATTAACGTGAACTTTAAATTATCTATTTTAAAAACAAACCATTGTTTAGGACACAAGCAAAATGACGCGATTATGCCATAATCCACAGTTAGCTGGCTGGATACAAACCCTATTCCCAGTCAACCAGCTGGGGATTATGCGTGGATATTGTGTCACAGAGAGCTGAGACTACGATTTTGACAACGCCCGCAGTTTTTTCTCGTATTTAACTATCCTGTAAGTGTATCAACCAAAGCATCAATCGGCACCAACCCTATAATCATCATCATCATCTCAGCCATAAGATGTCCACTGCTGGACAAAGGCCTCCCCCAAGGATCTCCACAACGACCGGTTTTGTGCTGCTCGCATCCAGCGGCTTCCCGCGACCTTCACAGATCGTCGGTCCACCTTGTTGGAGGCCTGCCCACACTGCGCTTTCCGGTAAACCGTATAATATGCCTCATTAAAGAAAAACTTCGCTCCAAATACAATAGCATTTTCACATTCTAAGTAATCCACTTGATAAAACATCAATATTGAATCAATAAAGCAAAGTGCCTGCAAGCGGAAACGATGTCATTGACAATTACTAAACTTTCAGGCGTAGTAATTGAATTCCGTCGAACTACAGGCTACAGGTAACCCCTTTCAATTTCATCAGCGTACAGTTTATACTTAGGTTTATTTGGGCTACCGACCTACTTTCACGTTATCTGCTCGGTCCAGGGCTAGTACAATAACGCTGAAAGCGTGTTATTATGTTTTTATTGTTTGTTAAACTAAATTTTACAACATGATGTTTATGAATTTCTGATGTACAAACGCCAACAAATCGACCTATCCAAAACTGTCGAATTGCTTCAATAAATGTTCTACCTTAAGAGGAAATACTAAGGTCGACTGAATTTAAAAATACATATTATGTATGAAAAGTAGACAAAATCAACGTTTCGTGGTCCCCTGATTTCTCCTCCAAAACTGGACTGATTTAATTACTTTTCTCATTAAAAATTAAAAAAAAGGCTTTGGCTGTGTCCCTATGTTTTGCTTTTTTTTATATAATCTCGTCAAATTTGGGAAACATCGGAAAATCTGGCCAATTTTGAAGGTTTTTAAAGTTTTATTTTTTTTAATAATTAATTTATGAAAAAAAGGAAATCATAGGGACACAGCCAAAGCCTTTCTTTAATTTTTAATGTAATAAGTAATTAAATCGGTCCAGTTTTGGAGGAGGAATCAGGGGACTACGAAACGTTGATTTTGTCTACTTTTCATACATACTTTTCAATTCAGTCGACTTGTGTTTCCTCTTAAGGCATATACATAAAGTTCAAAGACTATTGAGGACATTCGACAGTTTGTGATAGTCTGATGTACCGGCGTATGTACATTATAAGGGTCTTATACAACGTGTAACAGAAAGGTGAGGTCAAAATGAAAAGATCCAAAGTGTATCCGATCTAGATCTAGTATACAGAGTTACTGAGACACAATTATTAACTTTAGTTTGTCATGTAATTGTAAATTAAATACTTATATTAGTGAAATCATGCGCGTCAGGCGCGCATAAGCAAGCAGCTGCAGTGATCATTAATGTAAGTACACAGAGGTTACTAAGCCACTAGGGATGTAACTTGTTTATTTTGATTGTAACGTCACGATTCAAATATTTAAATTTATTGAAAATTGCATAACAAATTAAAGTTAATAATTATGTGTAAGTAACTATACATACAAGATCTAGATCGGATTCACTATGGACCCTTTCATTTTGACCACACCTTTCTGTTACACGTTGTATAAATGATTTGTTGGCTGATGTACAGGATAGCTCTAGAGGCAGGCTTCTTGTTTGTAATCTTATTACATTGATGTATAATCGACCATGAAAATGCTTTAATACTTTTGACAAAAACTTCCATTACAATACAATTTCGCTAAGGCTCATTGTCAATGATGACAACGTATCTGTCACTTGGACTTTTAAACAAAAATAGTACTTGTTGTTTTATTTTATGCAAACAAAATTCACTTCTAAGGTGGTAAAGCAATTTCATTGTCGACTATACTATGTTTGAAATAGTTGTCGTAGTAACAAAAACTGTTATATTTGTTGTTTTATAAAAGAAGTTGTGATGTGACTGTCTCGTGCTTGTTATTCTCTAACTAAATTATTTACTCTTCCAGAAACTCTATGTAATACTCGTATCATAACTTTATCAAAACTAAACCAGTATTTTTAGGCACTAAATATTGTGTACAAAATACACTCATTTCCGTTTTCATCGACAGTCTCTAAGTTTTAGGTACCCTCTAAGCTATGTTAGGTGACGGTTGCCAAAGTATAACCGTCACTTTAAACTCTTTTGTTACCTTTAACTTAGGAGTGGTCGATTCAAACGGCCACTAGATGATCTGATAAAGGACTAAAGCGGAATACGACAGGTGATGATGACTCTAACACTACAAATTAGCTATTTCGTATTCGAAATCGAGATCTTATCTATTGATAAGCGCACAATAACTAAGGCACGATCAGAAACAGATAGATAGATAGATAAACACTTTATTGCTTACACAATTATACACAAAACAAATGACAGGAAATTTTAAAATAATAGTAGGCAAAGACGGTCTTATCGCTTAAAGCGATCTTTTCCAGATAACCTTTGTGGCATAGGACAGATTAGGAGACAATAAGAGGTAGTGCACCGGCAACTAGCAAAAATAAAATAAAAAATATATTAATAAAATAGGTAATATAAGTTAAATACATAATACCTACTATAACTATTTAAACTATCATGGTCACTTGCAATAGAGTAATTATTAACGGGATTCTTACCATGTTTATTATTTATGAGTATGTAGTATATTATACGCCATGATCACGGAATTACTAGTAGTAATTCCGTGATCATGGCGCATGCAACTGTGCCGAAATATCGGATACGCATAAATAATAAACATGGTAAGAATCCCGTTAATAATTACTCTAATGCCTACTAATAGTATCAAAAATACAAAAAAAAAAAATATTAATAAAATAGGTAATATAAGATATATACATAATACCTACTAATATATATTGTTATAATAAACTAAATATAGGTACCTACGTACGATACAGTTGTTGCACACTAAGACCGTTGTTTAAGATAAGAAAATTCCTGCAATTACTCTACAAATAGCTATTTGCATAGACAAGCGTACAGCACCGTAGTCACGATCCGAAACAGAACTTGTTTAAGATATGAATATTCCTTTTCCTTTACTCAAACATACAGCAAGTTTAAAATCGCCAAAGGATATAACATCCAACTTATTCAAATATGGACCAGCGAATTACGAGCGTAAAAATGCAGCTCAGCTATCGTTTTCGAGGAACTCCATGGTCTGTGAGTGCTAAGGTTAAGCGAATTTCGCATAGACCGGTCATAGGATGGGTAACAAAAAAAATATAATCTCTAGCTATCCTCCTTGCTTCTGAAGGCATGTAAAGCCGTTGGTCCCGGCTGCATTAGCAGTTGTAAACAACCACCAATCCGCACTGGGCCCGCGTGGTGGTTTACGGCCTGTTCTCCCTATCCATCCATAGGGAAGGCTCGTGCCACAACAACGGGGACATAAAATGAGCTGATGATGAAACATATAGCATGTTTAAAATCGTCAAAGGACACAAGGAACACTTACCGTATTCAAATATGGACCAACGAATTACGAACTACTCAGCTATCTAATATCTCGCAGCATTCGTTATCGTGCCGACTTAAGTTAATTTCGAATCAGTCAGACTGCGAGAGCAAAGCAATATCTCGTAAGCGGGACAGCTCCTTCATCAGCCAGTTTAATTCACATCCTTAGGCACTAATTAAATTCCAGTGAGCGCCAGCAATCTTTTCAATTCCAACGCCACATAGAAATTAAAAGTTTACCCGTAAGCTCGGGTACGAGTTGAATGATACAATACAAGTTAACTACTACTAACTACTTACTTACTATTCAGCGTTAGCTTAAGCTATTTCGTCTTTGTATGGAAAAAGGGGTTAATAAACATTTGATATATTAACGTTGAGGCGACGCATTGGAAATTTACGATGCGGGGATCTTGATTTTTCCCAACAATTACAAAACATATGAAAGTAATATTTGATGACATGATTTTTCGATTAATTGACTTCATTTTGATAGTTGCAGAAACACGATTTGTCAACTTATATAACAGAGAAAAAAATATCAAAGTAACCTCTTTTAAAACATAGATTTGCATTTTATAGGCAAACCAAACCGATTTATTACATCTAAATTTTCTTAGTAGATTAGTCTTAATACTTACTTCAATATGCTAGTTCATTTTTTATATATAATTTGTATAACTTTTTAAACTATCATGGTCACTTACATTAGAATAAATATTATTAACGGGATTATTACCATGTTTATTGTAGTGTTTGAGTATCCGATATTTCGACACAGTTGCATGCGCTATGTAGCAAATAATTTGTAGTTTTAATTTGAAAGAAAAAAACAGTTTTTCTTATGGTACGGGGCGCAAACGCTCCGTGTTAGATTAATTGTTTAGCGGTGCGTCGCCTTAACGTCTTTTTTCACCTTTAAACTATGTACTAGATACAAATACATATCGAAAGTGGTCCTGTTTGCTTATGAGCAAACACGACCACTTTCGATATGTAGTATCATACCTATACATTTAAATTCCGAATAACAAACTCTGTAAAAACATTGGATGCTAATCAACAACTCTAGCTTACTATTAACCTTAAATCTTAAATATAAAGATTAAATTAAGGTTGTTAAATATTTGTACTCAATATTTACTGACATCGCTACAACCGATCCGATCCGAACCCTTCGGAGAATCTAGTAGGGCACGGGGACACGCACTTTTAAGTGTGTGATGCCGTTCCCTCTAGAAAACCTCCGAAGGTGATTCGTTTCACACGGCTTAAGGTCCCCTTTACGTACCACGCCGCCCCCAAAAGAGCCCGGTGACGCTGAAAATGCCGTATAAGGCAATCAGCAATCTCTCTCAAAAAAAAAAGAACATCGCTACAAACGTCGTTGTAGCTTCGTGGCCCCAAAGTCGCCTACCGTTATTCAAGCACTCGTCGGGAATGCAGTACATAATTAATCGAACGAAGCCTTTAAGTTATTTTATTTGAGCAAGACAGTTTTATTCTTCATCTGATCGAAAAAAAAGTAATATTACACTGCCGCGGTGGCGACTTCTAACTACAGTTTTGCAAAATTAAAGTTATTTATTTAAAAGCAAACACAATATTAAATACTATCTTATCTACAAAATATCAATAACTCTCCAATTTGTTATATACGAGTACTTAGAATGTTCCTTTGTAATACCGATTTTCTTTGTCTCATCATACTAGCTTCTCCATTCTACGCATCTTATTTTCATCATTGTCGTCTCTACGAATATATATACCATGCCAACCAAAATATCTGCCCTGCCACTCAACATAGTGCTATCGATTGGGCTCACTTGCGTTATTGTTTTCACTATTGTACTTTCTTGTTATGATCAAAACACCAGAAAAGGCGGATTCCTTCAGTATCCGTATTATAACTATCATAAGAGTTGATATCAAAATCCCAAATACTAACCTACAGCGCATGTTGGCTCACGTGAACCTGTTTATATAATAACGTATTCTTGGCAAGATAGCTCGATTAAATTAACATAAAATCATATAGGACTGGACGGAACCTCTAGATTGTTTAAACTATAACAACGCTTCTTGTGGTATTACTAATACCATAGAACTACCTGAGTCAACGGAGAGCGCAGGAATGTGTCAATTTACCTTTGTGGCATCATCGTTATCATTAAACGCAATCAGTTTTAAATACTTATAAAAAAAATAAAAGTAAATTTTGCAATTAGTTTTATTAGGTATTGTTATATCTATCCTTCCCTAGTACCTATCTACTTAAGTCAATAAACAATTAGAAAATGGCAAACATGAACAAGATGAAACCTGAAAAACATCGCATTTTAAGATAAGATAACGCTGCAGACTATATCTCTGTTCAAATTCGCAGTCGCAATGTGTGTCGCTTGGCTTAGAGATTTAGCAAACCAGTGATCCAAGATCTCGCTGCCATTACAGTGATTTCAAATAGAATAACGTTTCAAATTATTAAAAAGCTTACAGCTACATCATTTTCCATCTTGCCAAAACTTTTGTAAATATTTTAAATGAGCTATGCATAATTATTTTACCAGATTAATTAGAAAATTGCTCATTAGCTCGTTACAGAAATATAGGTTTACAGCCTTTAGAGATATTTACCGAGCCTTACGTAAACAAACGGGAAGTTACGACCCTCTAAGGGTTAGGGCTTCAGGTTTATATATTTTCGACTTAATTAATGGCACTACCGTATACCTTTCCCAATATAAGGTTAAAATACATTATACATACATACATTAATGCTACATTCACACGCCCGTTTCCCAAACATACGATAGATATAGATCACCTAGGACCACCACTTGCCTCTGTCCTGATAATCCTGATATACATCAGTCCCTTCACAAACGCTCATTCAAATCTTAGTACCGCCCTCTTTTAGAACATTCTCTAGCTTGTTCACCTTTTTATTTATGTTATTATTTTATTTGTCAACATATACCTGTTATTTCATTCATTTGAGCATAAATAAATATTTGCCGATTTCAGATTTTTTCGATTTCTGATTTTTTTACTTTGCATGCTCTACTCTGGACCTTAATGGCAACATAGCCGCCATTGCCGCCATTGCCGCCATTGCACATTGTCCATTGCAAGAACTGCAGAACTTACAACGTTACCTGACTTAAGATAAAAACCTTTTTTTAAACTGAATGTGCTTTTCAAAAATCTTAGTATTACAATCACGAAATCTAAGAAAACTCTAAATGGGAGATAGATTTACTTTGACTTTAGAGTCAAAGTAAATCTATCTCCCATTCATCACGTAATTTCAAGTATTTCGGTTTGCAGAAGTACATAGTGTAACGATAGACGTAGCGCGCGTATAGATATACAAGACAAAGTTTCAAGCCGGCTTTATTCCCCTAACCGAATCAACAAACTTTGTATTGTCGAAACTCCGTAATTTCTATTACTATACGATACGACCGAACGGATTATGATCTCAAAATGATGATTACATTAGAAAAACGACTTTGTGATACGTGCGAAGTTTGCCTGTTCACGTATTGACTAGAATACTTTGTTCGTTAACTAAGGCAAGTTTGTGTAACTAGCCTTCAACGGTGGAACAATCGATATACCAAGCAAAGAATGAACCTGACTTTTGAACAATATTGATCAAGTTATTATAAAAGTCTCACATCTTTGTATAGTTATAACAAAACGCTAGCATGAATAAGAAAATTTTGTTAATTTACATCACACCACATACCTCCATTGTAGTGATGGATAACATAAGCTCGTTGATGCAGTAACTGACACCGGTTCAGTTTAAGGCGAGGGTTTCAAAAAAAACGGTTTTTTAAATGAATTTTATTCGAAATGTATAAGGATTTTAAGTCCAAAAACATATGTTATTCATTTGGCCTTTTATCTAGTAATTTTGGCTGGTATTTTCACGGTATTTTACAATTTCCTGCATCGAATATAATATCAAAAATACGTCTTATTAATAAACTAAATATCATTCCACAGGGTATACACTGTTTCAGACAAAGAAAAATATACCAAACCAATTGTCTTTGAATATGTAATAGTTGTCGGCCATTATAATTTCAATAATAAGTAAACGTTCAATAAAATCCACATTATTGCCTAATTCGACGCTCGCGCCATCATTCAGTCCCGAGCGGAACGCCTTGGAAATCTCACAGTCGGAAACGCTCGCCTTAAAGCGCTGTCATGCACTTTTAATTCGTCAATCGCTCGTTTCCTCTCGGCGTATTACGTCACGTTCGCAAAATGTCACGCGATCGTGTCACGCTCTCACAATGTCACGTTCTCACAATGTCACGTTCTCACAATGTCACGTTCTCACAATGTCACACTCTCACAACGTCACACTCTCACAACGTCACACTCTCACAACGTCACACTCTCACAATGTCACACATTCGTCATCATTTCAACTGAAAGATGTCTACAGTCGGACCTAGGGCCATACGTTCAACGAGCTGCCTCACATGGCAATGTAACGCTCGTTTGTGGCGCTATCGTAGCGCTCTACATTCCGTAATAGGAAAATGTGTTTTAGTAGCGATAAATTGTAAATTGTTGCGGTTGCAACTGTCACTTAAAGATCGGTCATAAGCCTGCGGGTTGCGATCACGCAAATTAAGTAACTTTCACAAATTACGAATCAACAGTTGTGCGCCTAAACGAAAAATTTTATCCCTATCATTGTCTTAAAATAATTCATATTTGCGTTTAAAGGCACCTTAAGCGTCAGTCGTTTACTGACGTAAATTGGCAGTCGTTGACAACCATTCGAACTGGATTAGCAGTTTGGTGGGTTATGGGTATGGCTCATCTCTCAGTCCAGTACTGAGATTTTACATCTTTCTGTGTGGATATCCTGACTCCAGTAGGATTTTTAAAGGCTAATGAGAATGCTAATGAACCCTTATATAACCTAACCCAAATTTCGTTTTTGTTATTTTTTTGATAGACATTAAAACAAGTTCGCTGTCCAAAATTATAACAATTGAAAACCAATTGCTACGTATCACATCACATCTGTACCCTGGGACAGGGAAGTTGTTAAAATAGATGACCCTGATATTTTAATCGACCTGACCTCTGATGTTTGTGAGGTATATACTGTCATTATAAGTACACACGCACAACAATCAGGACAACACAGTTCTCAATAATGATGGTTTACATTTATCGAAATTCAATTAAGGTGTAGCGTGTCTTAACATTTGCTTTCAGACAAATAAATGGGTTGCTTGAAATTGATTTATGATCAATGCTAGTCAAAATAGGAATTAGGATAACAGAATAGAATTATAATGATTTATTTGCTCAGAAACACTTTCTAATGTTGTGACTTTATTGGTATAGTGCACACATTTAGGTAACCTATGGTTCTGTAGGTACAGTACAATATTTTCTTATTGATAAATTTCAATTGCTTTCTTAATTATTTCTTATTACAATTAGAATTTAACCAAAAAAAATCTTCTCTCTTGAGTCATCGCTAACAAGTCCTCCTCTCTCTCTCCTCTAAATATCTTCGAGTAAAGCCAATGGCTAATTAGATTCTGTTCACAACTAACAACGACCACAAACAATATATCAAGCCACATAGCTTTTGCTACTGGAATTACGTTGTCGGCACATCTGGCACCAGCCTCTGCGAACGTTAAGGCTACTCACGGGCACTCTATCCGCGCCACTCCATCGCTCAAAATTAGAGGAAGATTTGGGAATGTTTGGTAATCCAATGCTCGGAGCGATGCCACACAATCCAAATAGTTGTATAGGAACGATTGAGTGAAGCAATGGAGTGGAGTGCCCGTGAAAAGGGGCACATATATGATTCAATTTGGAGCGATGGAGTGCAGTGTCCGTGAATGGGGGCCATTACTAACTGCCATCAAAAGAAGCGCTCCACCCGGTTCAATAACGAGCTCCCAAATTATGTGTTTGTACAGCCATCATTTAATTAATTAATATATATTAATATTATTATTATTAATTTAATGTACGCTGTAACAGTATTTGCTATAACAACATAGTGCAATTTATAGATGGTGATATCTCTTTTTATAATACTAGCCACCTAATAAGCGTCCGCTTGCTTTTTTTCTTGAAAGAGTTTGCTGATTGCCTCTGGCAGCATTTTCAGCGTCACCAAGCCTTTTTTTTACGCTTGTTGGCAACCAGTAAACATTATGGACACATGAAACACCCATGAATATAATTTACGGGTCTGGCTGGCCCTGCTGCTTTCGTCTTTATTTCTCTATATGCGTAGTAATTTTACTGTATATTGTACCCTTCAAACTGGAACACACCAATGCCGGACGCGACTACTTGGTGGTAGAAATTGGTATGAAGCTCATTCGTCTGTCAGCTGAATCTGAACGGGACTAACTACTGACTGGAAGTGCAAAAATAACCTTTTCCTTAGATATGCTTACGATAATCCTAAGATGACAACCGGCCACAAAATACCTAACGTGCCTCAATACCAAAGATGCGGATTAATGTAAGCAACTTCAAAAGAAAGATCGTGTATAAAGATGGTTAAAAAGAAATTTCCCTCTTATCTATTTTTTATGTTTTACGTGAAGATAAAAATAACAGATAATGTTTTTTTCTCGTTATGGTCGAAAGCGGTGGCGATGGCGGCGGTGGAGTGTCTCAATAAGTGTCGTCTCGACACTAGAGAGCTCTCGGCGGGGCTGCAGGGCACTCCTACGCGAATTCTAGCGTGCATCACATAAGCGAGGAGGAGCTCAAAAAAATCTTCCTATCGTGATGAATGATTGCGATCTAGTTCAAAGAATTGCTTAGTATTTATCTACATAATTATGTGCACGCTACATAAGTAATCAGACATTTGTTCCTTCATTTTGGAAGAATACATACCTACCGTGTTATATTATATACCATTATATACATACTATTGTGGCCTAAAGGCCTTAAAAACTCAGGAGATCCACAGGTAAATATTTAATCAGGTAAAATTTTAAAACTAAGCAGAAAAACTTTAAAGGAGAAAAACAATAAATAAATAAGTATTCAAAAAGTCTAAGCCAAAACGTTACTTACAAATATTTCTTATAGGATTCAAATTACCTGTTTATATATACAGGTTTTTCACAAATCACATTTTAAACAATAATGACTGCACATTCGATGATACTATAAAACAATGTTATTATAATGAAGAATTTTGAAAGAATGATCATATCAAAAATACAATAAAATTCCATGACAATGACATGACATTCAAAGTATTCTTTTTCAGAACCGTACATATAAATTTGACAGTTTTTAAAATTACCAAGGAGGCTATAAAATGCATAACATAATAAATTAACGTAGAGTAAATTGCAACAACAACGTTACACTATATACCATACTATTACAGTATAAGACTGATAGGAATGAGGAGAGTCTATTCCTTATACAATGGAATAAACTTACTGTAACGTCTACATCTGTAACTGTCACCAACTCGTAATTCATAAAGAAGTAGTTTTATCACCTTATAATTATCTCACATTGTCGTCCTTGTCATACTTAAGAGATAATGCCATAAATAAATTTGAATTTAGTCTAATAATAATATCACAACGTTCGTTCGTCTCAAGTTTTTCACATGTGGCGTCCGAAGCTGATGAGGAACCAGGCTGGCGAAATATGAGTTGGGGTATTAACGAATGCCATCTTTTGATAACAACTAGGACCGACCAAAAACACGTATTGATCTAACTTTTATCACTCATTTTCAGCCTGCGTCAGGGGTTTATATTGACCCCACCTAAAAAGCTATATGCTTGTGTAAGGCATCAGTTCACGTCAGTCAGTAGTCTTACGTAGCTTTTGGGATTGAACTACGATTTCTCGGATCATGTCATGAATCATGTTATTGAGCAATAATAAATAAAAAAATAAAAAAAATATGATTGAACGTTCGGATATACAGGTTGTCCCAAAAATGGCACGCCAGACTGACACTGGAGATAGCTTACCTACAAACCTATCAGATAAAAATAACATGACTCTAGTAAAAGTCTCATAGTTTTGGAGAAAATGCCACTTTTTTATTTTTTTAAAACTCCACTTTTAGTTAGTTTTTTTATCTGATAGGTTTATAGCTAAGCTATCTCCAGTGTCAGCCTGGCGTGCCATTTTTGAGATACCCTGTATATCCGAACGTACAATCATATTTTTTTTATTTTTTTATTTATTATTGCTCAATAACATGATTAAACCTTAAAATTAGTACAGCATTTAAAACCACTGAGGTTTGTGTTAATGCCGTTTTATCTACATCGATAATACAATAATTGACATAGGTATATAGTCGACAATGAAATCACTTTATCACCTTTGACAAAAACTTCCATTATAATAAAATTTCGTTAAGGCTCATTGTCAATAATGACAACGTAGCTGTCACTTGGTCTTTTAAACAAAAATAGAACTTGTTGTTTTATTATATGCAAACAAAATTCACTTCCAAGGTGGTAAAGCAATTTTAATGTCGACCATACATTACATTGTAAAATATAAATAAATAAATAAATATAAAATCACAGTATAAGTAGGTACCTATTTACATACACCTTTAAACTTTCGCGTTTCATTATAAATAAATAAACAAATAAACAAATAAACAAATGTATATATGTATTATGTATGTATATGTATTATGTACTAGATAGAGGATCCGGAACAAAAATGCATCTCGAAAGTGGTCCTGTTTGCTCATACCTATTCATTTAAATATCGAATAACAAAATTCGAAAAAAACAATTGATAGCATCAACAACTTCAGCTTACTACTTACCTATGAACCTTGAATCTTAAAAATAAAGATAAAATTAAGGTTGCAAAATATAATAATTAATATTGACTGTCATCGCCACCAACGTCATTGTGGCTCCGTGGCCCCGAAGTCGCGTACCGTTTTTCAAGCGCTCATCGGGAATCTAGTAGTACATATTGGGTCCTTACCTATGAAATTGACGTGTTTTTCTCACTTATTAATAGGTGTATTACTTCTAAAAGTGAATACAGGTTGTTAATATTATTATACACCTTTAATTAGGACTATGTTACTTAAGCTTCAGTAATAACAATGATTATTCATTTTGTATCTTTATCACCCAATTTTTTTTTAAATTGACTTCTTTTTTTGTTCGCGGAATTGACCTTTTGTTTCATTGTAGCTTTGAAGGTTCTTGATTTTTTTCATTTTAATGTGTGCTATATTTAGCTAGTGAAACAAACACACTACTCTACAATTTTTATAATCTTAACATAAATAGATGCTAAGAAACTAAAAAAACGTTAGTATGAAAAATATAGTTTTATAAAAAATGTTCATACAAAACGTCAATTTCATATGTAAGGACCTAATAATTGATCGAAGATCCAACCGTACGGAAACCGACGACGCTTCGGATGATTGGATGCTAATTGATGTTGTGTTGACAGTAGATATTGACTATTGACACATACTATAGTAGCGAAGCAAATCACCATCCAATTCTAGATGCAAATTTGCATAATTATAATCCATAATGTAATGAACAGAACTACAACCCGTTATGACAAGCTAATTACTCAATCCAATCGTGTTCAGGTGTTCAGAGCTGTTCAAACTAAACAAGCTAATGTATTTCAATAGTAAACCAATCCTGTCCTACGACATGCTTCCCATTTAGTCCGACCAAGTGTTTGTGTGTTGTTGTAAATAAAACTCTAAAAGTATTACATTAGGGTACATATATATAATACTTTTAGGGGTGTTATAACATCCTGTCGGAGCAAGTGGGTTGAGCCGAGGTCTCGATACTCCGTATCGATCGCCTCAAAGAATCTAGTAATGTATACAGGACCTTGATTCGCTATTTTAAAACGTCTACAGTTGTGGTATCAGTATTTTGGATTTTGACATTTAGACACAAAAAAAACTAATTTAGAATTTCAGCATGGGGAAATGTCACAATCAGGACATTGAGTCACGATTGCGGTCGCTTAAAAATAGTAGAATTGCGATCCAGATGCTATGAACCAGGCAATTATAAAGCATAATCATTTACCAATTTGGCAATTTCGTAGACAATCAATTTAAATAATGAGCAATTAAATATGAATTATTTATCACAGTAGAATCTGGCGGTCATTATGAATAATACATAAAAATGGTTATGAAACTTAGTAAAATTAGGAACATTTTTTTATCCCATTCTGTCTGGTCTTGTTAGGTCAACCTCAATAGTTTTATTTAGAGAGGCGAGCGTAAGGAGAAGTAGGTTAGAGAAAGTCACCATGCATATTCACCATTATCAGCTCATTTTAGGTCCCCTCTGCTGTGGCACGAGCCTTCCCTATGGATGGATAGGATAAATAGATAAAAATTACTAGCGACCCAACCCCCGGCTTCGCACGGGTGCAATGCTGATACACGCAACTGCTTTGTCCCTGCATTTTAAATCTGTATAATATCTTCGAAAATATTCATTTAAATTACATGCTGTAAAGAGCCATATTGATCTATATTAAATGCACAATGTATTTAAGGTACTAAATTGATAAGGATTAATGCTGTATTGCTTAAAATCACTTCGTAAATAAGCCATTATTTCTTGTAAAAAGTAAAGGATAAGAACTATTATTGTGGGTTATCCCTAAGAGATAGACATATACCATCGCGGACTTTTTTGTAGACCTTTTTAAGGTATACAATACTGTAGTATATTATTTTTATCTATCTCGTAGGGTTCACCCAGCGTGTGCAATGTAAGCGTATAAAAATGTGAAACCTCTAAAATTATCAGTGTTTCTCTTCTATATTATGCATGTATTTATACATATTAACCTTCCTTTTGAATAACTCTATCTATTTAAAAAAACCGCATCAAAATCCGTTGGGTAGTTTTAAAGATATAAGCATACATACATCATGCATGCATACATAGGGACAGCGGGAAGCGACTTTGTTTTATACTGTGTAGTGATAAGCTATCCGTATGCATGCAAACATGCTTATTTACAGAAGCTGAAGATAAATACTAAGACAAGGTCACAAAATTATTGTTACAACAATTTTAACCCACTTACTCCTGAATTAACTTTTTTTGTAAGATTGGTTTGAAATTTCATATACTTATTAAATTGATGATAAATAATCCATAAAAAATAATTTAAAAAATATTCCATTTGGAGAAAAGCCGGAAAATGCCGTGTCTTAAACGACACAGTAGGAGAATATGCTACTATGATAGCTTATTGGTCAGATTTATTACGGCTCCATAATAAATTGACAAAAACGACATTAAAATACATGAATCTCAATAAAATGTTTTATTTAGGTATTTTTATACACATATGGTTATTTTCTGCATATGATATTCTTCAAAACATGTTTTCGGATGCAATGTTACATTGCATTTTATACAATAAACATTTGCACTATTACGACAGACACCACAACGCAGTCGAGCCTCTCTATAGTTTATCAGGTGACCATTATAAGTATACTGCATTGCTGTGGCTCTACTTTGTGATGGCTCTTCATCCCTATGACTGTCAGCTTTCTTGTTTATTTCAAGAACACATAGCGACATTCCTCCAAAATTTCAAAGGATCCAACAGCCCACCATTATTTTATCTTGTATAACTGCCAGGCATCATAAGTGGCCAAATCAAGGCAATGACTTATTAGTGAGAAGAACCACTTTTTCCCACGGACACTAGTCCTATAAAAACCAATACTTTGACCTTTTAGATAGCTGTCTATACATAAACAGTCATCCTTACTAGCATCAGAAGAATCTTCACGTTGAATTTCAGCAGGCGCTCTGAGATGGGACCCAGGTAGACTTTGGAGCAACACATAGTCTTCATCTGTAACTTCCACGCTATAGTTTTCTGGCGGCATGCCAGTTATAGAATCTGGAACCTCGTTTTTATCATTTTGCTCCAACTCTTAAAAAATTTTATTCAACGACAACGGGATTTTAAAATTCTTGTAAGAAATACATAATATTAAAGAAATATGCAATAAAAATTATTATTATTATTTTTAGTGTTTTTTAAATAATAAAAAGACGCAGTTGGAAAATATTCTAATATTGAATGGTAGTATAGTAGATAGTAGTACATTCTCCTACCGTGTCTTTTACGGAACACCTAAAGTAAAAGGCAAATACCATATGAAATATTATAAAATAACAATTTGTTTTTTTATTTTCTTACAATATAGGAATAAAATATTGATAATCTGTTCTTACACAAATACAAATCGCGATAAAATATTATCTCAACTCACCTTGATTTACTCATTACAATAATCACAAAATTCAAACTTATTACAAACAAAATATATTAAATGTAACTCACAGTTATTACTTCACAATAACCATGTATAATCTTGACTGTCAGATTCAACACAAAAAAAAAGAACAAAGTACCCACATAAACTTTTATATTTTTTTAAAGTTGGTGTGTCGTTAAAGACACAATAGGGGTAAGTGGGTTAACGCCTAATTGTGACAGCTAATCTGTCAGCAGTTACTATTTTTACTTTCAAGGACAACGTTAATTATGACGTATGCAGCTGGTTTAAGCAAAAACATTGTTTTCTGCATTTTGGAGCTTATTAGAATAGAATAGAATGTCATTTTAGAGAAGATAATAAATATCATATAATTTTTAGTCGCGCTTTATAAAAGAACATATTATGGGAAAATCTTTAGTTCCGCTCAATTTAACAAGAAGATAGTAAAAGGCAATTTTTTAGTTCCGTTATGTTAGCCAAGATCGTATTTTAAAAATAGGATATACTCATAGACCAGTTGCTACTTAGACCAGTTGCGCTTTAGACCAACTGATACTAACTCGTATACGATGCAAAACAATTTATCTATAAAAGCCCTGTTTGTAAAAGCTATCTGCGTAATAGAACTCTCCAAATTTTTCAGCTATATTTTTTTTTCTGAAACTTGGTTCTAAAGCCACAGACCGGAGATTAAAACACTCATCAGCTGTAAAGTTCGTGTACAGGTTAGACGTCTTAAATTTTGAGCCGTACGTGGTTTGTAGGTAGGTACTAATTTCTATGTTGTGTGTCGAACAATTAGCATGGACACGTGAGTAATACACACCTTACCGAATTCCGTTAGCTGCAGCATCCATGTTGTGGTCTGCGGTTTACAACGGTTTATTTATAAACCTAAACACGTATAACGATTCAAATTATATTTATGACCAAAATAATTACACAAAGGAGTCTTGGGGTCGACTTTGATATATAAATAAAGATACGTCATAAGTTTCTAGGAAAAATGGTAATCGAACCTGTTGTTTATAAAAAGTAAAAATTCTCTGAAGTATCTAATGTAAGTTCTCTGAAGTATCTAAAAATAAATGCAGTGATATAATATCATTGGATAAATGGCATTTTTTTTACCTTTTAGTCAATAAATCAGTTATTTACACCAAATATCTCCTTCCAGTATGGATTCGCTCCTATTTCCCAATGGTTACGGTTCACTCACTTGACAAAGCAATTATTATTACTAGTGGGCGAAATTCAACCGCAATTTTTTTAAAGCTGCACGGATTGTATCCTAAGCAATGAAAAATTAAAAAAGATAGAATGTGAGTTTGGATTGGCATTGACAGATTTCGGTCGCTCCTCTTCCATTTATGAAATTTTTGAAAAGAGTATAAGTATATATGCGTGTGTGTCAAATACATGGTAGTGTATGTAATGTGTTTTTATTGATTTAATGTATTTTTATGCATATTTTTTTTTAAATATTAACATTCGTATAAACTTCTCTATATATATGTAAGTGTGCGAAATATCATACTCCTCCGTCCGCGCAATTTTTGTAAAAAGGTGTAAAAAGTTTTTGCTTCACGTATTAATATGTAGATTGTTATATAGTGTGACAGATCTCTATACATAAAACAAAGTCCCATTCGTGCGCAAGAATTTGAAAAAGGCACCATACCCAATGTCCTTTTTATTTATTTTTTTAACCGACTTCAAAAAAGGAGGAGGTTACTCAATTCGACTCTTATATTTTTTTTTTTTTTTTTTTATGTGTGTTCGCGGATAACTTTGTCGTTTATGAACCGATTTTGATGATTATTTTTTTGTTGGAAAGGAAATATTCCAAGGATAGTACCATGATAAGGACACCAGGATCTGATGATGGCATCCCAGAAAAATCGAGGGGAACTTTCGAAAATCGTAGGGGCGACTAGTGCGTTTGTTAATGTTTTCATTAAGTATTTTAAACTTAGTGCTTTATTTAAAGCACTACTATTTAATGAAGGTCTGGAGTCGATCTGATTATGGAGCCGAAAGACAGTCGAGGGAACTCCTCAACGATTTACAGAAATTAGATGATATTTAGGCTTGATTTATTTGTATTGATGAGAACTTTACACCTAGATAAGTTGTGACTGTCATCAGGGGTCTGATGATGAAGACGAAGGACAGTCAAGGGAACTCCTCAACGTTTTACAGTAGCATCCTTGTGTTTGGTCTTAATTCATTTCTATTGATAAGAACTTTGCACCCATATGAGTTATAAGTGCCATTACAAGTCTGATGATGGAGACCATAGACAGTCGAGGGAATTCCTCAACGATTTACAACAGTTACCTTTTGTTGGGCTTACTTCATACGATTCAATATGCCAAAATGTTCGTACAAAAATAATACATAATTAAGATTGAAGTTTTACATACATAGTAATACCCCCAGCTCCCTCATTATCTGCGTTCCCGTTTTACGCTCATACCCGTCTCTTCCCGTCCCAAACGATCCTGCGACACACGAACCCTTCTATGTCCCCAATGTAATTCCAATTTTTACCACAAATCATTCACAGTATATGCCGCTCGAATGTGGAATAGACTGCATGCCAGCATTCGTGAGAGTTCATCGGTAGAATCTTTCAAACACAAGCTCAAAGAGCATTATATGTCTAACGGCTAATCAGTTACATACCGTTGTAGTAACATAATTAGTTTTTTTATTTTAATATGTATGTATGTATATATTTATAATATAATATTTTATTTTCAATTATTTATATCCTTGGTAATTTGTGTATATAGGTTTGTTAGTATAGTATTATTTATAATTTATTAGTCCCGCATACTTGTTTATTGCACCACAGCTAGGGTTGGCTGGAAGAGATCTCTTCTAGAGATAAGCTCACCTTTGTATGTCCTGTGTAACGTGTGTTTAAATGTAATTTATTTGTACAATAAAGGATTAATTAATTACCACTACCTACTAGGCCGTCGTTTCCTCATCCGAAAAGCATCCTTGTTAGGTCTACGTCTACCCATCACTAAAAAACCGACTTCAAAAAGCAGGAAACATAAAGTAAAAACAAAAGCTGTTTTTACGCAAGAAATAATATTGAAATCATATTATTAATTACCTAGATACGCATGCCAGTTTTAAAAAATGTCTACTGAAGTCGGGTGGAGTATTTACAATAAAAAAGTGGAGATAATGGAACAACTATAAAAGTTTAAATGAAACAAAAAATTGTTTGTCCCCCAGCCGACCACCAACCACCCGACTTCAATAGACATTTTTTTAAACTAGCATGCGTATCTAGGTAATTAATAATATGATTTCAATATTATTTCTTGCTTTTCAGAGCTGTTTATACTTTATGTTTCCTGCTTTTTAAAGTCGGTTTTTTATGTTAAAAATTATTTTTTATTTGTTCGCCTTTTTGTCATTAAATTATAATGATTTGTTTTTATAGCTTTTTCAACATGGTGGTCTCTTGTATTAACGTAGACAAAAAATAATAATAGGTATTGGTTTATACCGCTGTATTAAGAAATATAATAATATTATCTAATACAGGATTAATAAAATAAAAATATCTTAGACGACATTTTCACAAATTCCCTTGGGCTCACGTACGCAGATAAAGTCGCGGGCAGTCGCTAACACAAGGGTTACAATTACAAGGTCATCAAAGTGAATTCCGTACAAGCATTCTTCCGATGTTCTTATTTTCATTAGACAAAAGTTAATTAATAAACAACGCAACTCATTTGTAGTAGCCGGTGGTTGGCAGCCAGCCAGCGCTTTCATAAAGGTCACACACAACCTGATACCGAATAGTTAAAGCCTTCTATTAAAACGTTAGCGTGTCAATTCATACGAGCTATCGACATGCTCAATGGTAAATAACTTCTTTACTGTTGGTTTAATTTAGCTTTCATCGATATATGTCCTGAATGTCGTAACAAACAGAGAATGGTGTGTATTAAAATATTGGTCCGTGCTTCGAAAGGCACTTAAAGTCCTGGTTGCATTAGCAGTCGTTAACAAGCACCAATCCGCACGAGAATTAGCAAGTTGAAGTGGCAGTGGGCCGGCCATATCTGGCGAAGAACCGACAACCGCTGGGGTAAACGTGTTCTTGAGTGGAGACCACGACTCGGTAAACGTAGTGTCGTAGGGACGCCCTCCGGCCAGGTGGGATGATGACCTGCGAAAGACTGCAGGCAGATGCTGGATGCGTCAAGCCGAGGACAGGGCGCTATGGCGCTCATTAGGGGAGGCCTATGTCCAGCAGTGGATTAATATAGGCCGATGATGATGATGAATCCGGACTGGTGCCGTTTGGTGGTTTATGGCCTTTTCTCCTGTAGTGTTATAATTCATTGGTAAGGCTCTTTTTTTTCTTGAGGGAGATTGCTGATTTCCTCAAACGGCATTTTCAGCGTCGCCGGGCTTTTTTGGGGGTGGCGAGGTACGTAAAGGGTACCTCAAGCCGTAAGAAACGAATCACCTTCGGAAGTTTTCTAGGGGGAACGGCATCACACACTTAAAAGTGCGTGTCCCCGTGCCCTCTAGATTCTCCGAAGGGTTCGGATCGGATCGGCGGTAAGGCTCTTGCCCCAGCAGTGGGGTCGTGAAATGAGATGGTAATGATAATGTGATGTGAAACTTGTGGGGAGAAGGATTTGTACCAAGATTTTTTAGTCGAAAAGCACCTCCCTCTCCCCTAGAGTTTTTTAGCAGGACGAAGAAAGGCGATGAGATTCCCGAATAACCCAGGGTTGCCCCTAATGCACCTAAAACAGTGTATGGAAAGCGTAAGTGACAGCAATAATTATTTGTCGTAAAAATAAGGTCATCGAACAACACACAATAATAATATTATTAAAACAAAATCTTCGCAATAAATGTCGGTAAGCAACAAAATTTTCTATTGGTACTAATAACAGCTGTATAACTAAATATAACTTGAAACAAACAACTGTTTTTTTAATAGTTTATATCAAATAAACCAACCCTATGGTAAACATTGGTGCAGTTGCTTAGCAGTGAAAATAAAAAAAAATATAATAGAATTTTTACTTTTTAAGTAGACGTCTCGATTAAGATATGACATAAATAATTTTGTGTTTGTAAGTAAAATAAACTGTTGGCCAAGTAAATCATTAGGTCTACGTGTGTATGCATACTCCTTATGAGCCCAGTAGCACTTCATGTGTCGCAAATTGCCGAGCTCGTTAGTGGGGTTAGGGCACCATCTGGAGATATTCTCGTGCAGCGAGCGCTAGTAACAAAAGGGCAGGGCAGAAATAGGTTGAGAAGAATAATCGACGATGTTTCACTTCTCGGTGTGTTTTTATCATTTGACCACGGAAAAAACGCTCAGTCATCATCCCACCGGTAAGCTCAAGTTTAAGATCATATTGAAAACTTAATTTAAAAAATGGGTATAGGTGTCGAACTTTATTTGCATAGGTATGCAAATAAAGCAGCAAATAAAGCACTAACTAAGGCAGGTGCTTAGTTAGTTGTAGGTACTTAGTATATGCTTTGGCATACTTTGGCGATAATACAATGAGGAATTTATATCGAATTAATTTTCGACATGAAAACTACATTTTAATTATTTCTATTGCGTTTTGTTTGTATTTATTATTTTCGCAATAAGTAGGTAACATTTCTGATCCTATTAATTAACATATTATTAAAATTTAAATACCTATTTTTTATGATAGTTATACGTGGTGAGGAGCTCGACGGTCTTCACTCGGATTAACGCGCCTGGTCTGTGATTGCTGAGGTTAAACAACTGTCGCAAAGGCCGGTCATCGGATGAGTAACCGGAAATTTCATCTCCAGCTTCTCCGTACTTTGGAAGGCACGTAAAGCCGTTGGTCCCGGCTGCATCAGTAGTCGTTAACAACCACCAATCCGCACTGGGCTCGCGTGGTAGGTAGCTTATGGGTCTCGTTCTATCTATTTTTTATTTAAACTTTTGCAACATAAATATTATAATATTATATGGCGGACTTAAAGCCGCAGCTGCAGAGATACATTGGCAGTTGAAATTAAGAAATAATATAAATCATTTAAATGTAAGTAATATAATACATGCATAAATATTATATAAATATATAAACATATATGTGTATTGTAAATACGTAAACTACAATAAATAAACATACTTAAAATAACTTATTCTAATAGGACGTTATTAAGATGATTCTGCCATGATTCCATCAAACAAAAGCTCGCGGACTTTCTTTTTAAAAGCGTCTCGATTCGTAGCCATCCTGAGTTTTGAATGTGAAAGTAAGAATAAACAAAACCAGATGTATAAGAGGGACAGAGAATGAGAAGGTTATTTGAGGACCGGAGATTTTTACTATGAATGGAGCAAGGTAAGAAGGAGCATTTAAAAAAATTAGAAGAGAAAACAGTGTGGTTAAGGCCCGTGAACGTCTTCGCTGGCGAATGGGTAACCCTTTCAGCTCTGCAGCAACTGCGAGATGTGGTCATATTTCTTAAAAATAAAAATTAATTAATTAAATAATTAATTAATTAATTAATTAATAATTAATTTATTTGTAAATGAATCGGATATTGTTGTTGAGTAATCTGTCAAGCTTATCAAGCAAGTCAGCATTAAGATCATAATAACACACGTCACCATAGTCGATTAACGGAAATATTAAGGTTTGCACAAGCATTATCTCAGCCTTGAGTGGTGAAAAATTCCTCAAACCATTCAAGGACCGCAAAGTCCAGGTAACTTTTTGACTCACACTAGCAACCTGCGAGTGCCAGCTGAGAGTAGCATCGAGATGTAAACCAAGATTTTTAACTTTGGAGCTCTCTATCCATCCATAGGCATAACTCGTATCGTAACCCCAGTAGTGTGAACACAAAAAATGAGCTGGTGATAATGAACATGTGCTAATATGGTGACGACCACTATATTAGCTACTAGTGGCCGCTCGCGGTTTTACCCGCGTGGTTCCTGTTCCCGTATGAATATCTGCATAAAAAGTATCCTATGTGTTATTCCCAGTTATAAACTATCTGTATGCCGAATTTTATACAAATCGATTCAGTAGTTTTTACGTGAAAGAGTAACAAACATTCATACTTACAAACTTTCGCGTTTATAATACTCGTATTAGTAGGATTTCTGCCGCCAACTCAGTCGAACTCTGTGCAGTATTAATGCAAGTAAACCCTAAAAGGGACATAACTGTTAATTATTTATGAAGATTAAGCCCCATTCTTATGTTCGACCAAATTATTTCCGAGCTCCTCGGTATCCAACTCCTTTCCTGGCAAATTGTTTGATGTCGCCGTCCTTCCACTAGGTATCTATAGAAAGTTGGCTAAAAATTTATATAACGCCACGCTTTATCGCGAAAATCTCTTTTCCTGCTACACAAAGGCGCAAAATAATAAGAAGCGCGCCGCTTAATCACATGTGCCTGATATCCTTGAGGGCGAGAGGCAACACTTCATACTTCGCAAATGGTCTTGCTCGTTAGAGGGGCTATACCACAAATTGCCACTTTTTCTCGTCTAACACAGCTTTAACAAAACACGGATAGGACAGCCTTAAGGTTTTGGGATTACGTCACAGGTCACAATTTACACATTCTGAAGTAGCAAGTAGGTAAGAGCACAGAATAAGGAATTTATGTAATACTTCCTTATTCTGTGGTAAGAGCGCGATGAATGTTTAATTGGTCAATATTGAGTTCTATTCATTCATTCATTCATTCATATTCATTCTTCTCCACAGCTAAAAAATAGACGATTGGAATGGACGATTCAAAAGCACTTTTCGTAAGTTTATTTGAATAAAAAAAAATTGACTTGGACTATGACTTTGACTATTAAAATTAGAACTACTTGAGAATCCTTATGAACAGACGTGATTAGATAAATTAAATTCTAACACACGTTAAATTGTGACACACACTTGTGTTCTTTTGACATAAGTCAAAAGAACACAAGTGTGTGTCACAATTTTATTCAATGTGGAGTCGTATTGAATAAATATAAAACAGTATGAAATATATCTAGTAATTAATTAAATATACGTTAAAAAATAATAAATAAAGTAATTCCGACAATAGTTATAATGGTGAAATGATGTAAACGGATAATACTTAGAGCAAGCCATATTAGAAGGTAAAGTAGGTAAGAAAAAGCAGTCGCTGTACTGAATAACTTTAACTTTGTACCTACTCGTACCAACTAAAAGGGCATCAAAAGGTTACCACCTGCTTAGAAATATGTGCAGGTTTTGAATATATTTAAATCACTTTTGAACAAACTAGAAAAGTCCTAATATTATGTTAAAGTTGATAGTTACTTTATTAGCTGAATGAACTTCATATGATTACTTGAAGTTTTTTGATTACTTATGTATGATTGTAGAGAATTCGGAGTTCATTTGTATAGGTTTCTGGATGTAGTAGTTATTAAAAGTTGGATATTGTAACAATTATAGTTCGGGGAAGTTCTTGATTTAATTTTAAAGTATCCGTAGTAAAATCAAAATGGAAGAAAAAAGCTTCCCTTCCTCCGGGTACGTAACACGAAACTTTTAAAGTTGCTTTTGATGTAGCTTCTATTGACTGTACTAATCTAGTCTGACAATAACTTACCTAGTGCCTGCAACAGGCTGCCAGACCGCGTCCAAGGGAGCGTGCGCAGGGAGCGGGAGCTCTCCCCCCTCCCCGTTGCCAATCTCGGTTTTACCCTCCCAACCCTGTAAAGAAACAAAAAACCGGTTACAATATTAAACAATTGAATGAGCCGAATTCATCTCTATGCCCTACATTCATACAAGGGCCCCATTTGTCACAAAAGCGGAATTGTGAGAAGAGACGTCTTCACAAAATCTATCTTGTGAGACGTAACAGGCGAGGCTAACGGGTAAAGATAGGATATTGAATTTATTAAGACGACACCGCAAAACATACCTCAACGAGACACTGCTGTTAGACCGAAATAGGTTATAGTTAGTAGCTAGGTATTTTAAAATGAGTACATTACTAAAACATGCCGAGTAATCAAACTGGGTCAGTATTTGGAAGTCCGAAACTTAGCTAAGGAACCATGTTGTCAAATTGAAAGATAAGTTTAAACAGTATAAAAAAATCGTACTTTAACAATCTATGTTCGAAACACATTGTTGATTGCAAATACAAAAGCAACAAACAACTTTGAGTTTATATAATAACTTCAGATAAAATCTTATTCTAGATATAGATAATATCCTGCTGTTCACATGAAATAAGATTATTATCAGGTCATAGCTATACTTTAGAACTGTAAAAAAAATCAGTCGGATGGTGACGTTAAATTATCATATTATTTTCGTAAAATAAAGTCTGCATAAATATTAAATAGAAGAAGCACAGATAAAATGCACCCTTGCGGGACTCAATTGCTGGTGAAACGACATCATACACTCTAACTGATAATCTCCGTGCAGATGCTTTGACAAGAATACCAAATGTTTCACCGTGCCCGAATCCAATATAATCTTCTAAAGAGCAAAGTCATTTCGCCGAGTCAAACGCCTTTGAGAAGTCAAAGTACATATCTGTCTATGCATGCCTGTCGAATTCCCAAGCCTTGTCGACTATCTGGCGCACCGTAATGATTGGAGTACATTTCCCTTATACAAAGCTAGCTTATAAGCCGTTAACTTGGTTAAGAACTTTATTATTATTATTATTTTATTTATTTAGTTAGCTTTAGTTCGTTTGCTTACAATGTGTGTTAGGATTTTGGTTTCTTATAATCATAACGCTATGAATCAAATAAATCATAGGTAATGCAAAAAATTTAAAGCGCCCGCCGTGATATTGTCACTTGTTTTTCCTTTACGCGTCGTAGTACAGTCTTCATAATAAATAAATTACCATATGGATAAATTGTCCTTTATTATATTTTCACTTATTTTTGACGATAGAATTAAGAGCCGACCATTCATTATCATATAATTTAGCTGCAATAGTATAGACAGATGTTGTTGAATCCCTTCTAGTGCAGACATTGTTAGCGCATTGTCCATAGTAATATTATTATTAGTACATTTACGTTCTTGACTCTATATAGCTTTTTTTTAAATGAGTAATCTCACTTGAGACAAACAATAATAATAATGCGTAACTATACAAGATCGTATAGTTACATTTCAGTACATCCATTACATATTAACTATAGGTAGGTAGGCTATGTAGGCAACGACAAACGCTGCCAAAATCTGAGGGCTCAAACGAGAGGCTTTTACTAAAGGCTAACTTTCAAACAGCCGCGAGGCAGTAACATTCCTTGCGGATAGTCATGAAGTATTAAGTTTAAGTAGAGTCGTTAAAGCCGAAAATAATATGTAAATTCAATTTGTTCAATATAATTTAGCTTCGTTTAGTTTTTATTGTAACTTGTCCCTTCAGGCAAAGTCAGATTGGATACACAGAAGTTAGAAAAAATGTATACATCTTACCTGATGTTAAGTAGCAATAAGGTTGTAAGTGGAAAAGTAGAGCTGCTAACTGTCTTATATTTAACTGCCGGAACATAACAATGCTTCTAGCAATAGTACTATGGCGATAGACTTCAATAAAATAATGGTAGCTAGCTATAATGATAGGTAGGATATTGCAGTTGGAACTACGGGTCCGGCTGTCTTTTCAAGGGTACCACGGAAGTTCCGGATCCTGAGCCCCCTGCTGGTTATGCCTTCGCGGGCGTCTCCGGCAGGTCCCGGACATGGGTTGGACTCGTGGTGACTATGAGGTTAGCTGTAGAAGTAGGAATGTTCGTTTGCCTGGTTCAGGTCCTTCTCTATGTAACAATGTGCAAAATAAATTATTTGATTTGATTTGAGGTCTGGCCAGCTTTCCATTTCGTGCTAAGCGAGCGGGTCCGAGTAGCAGTCTTGGTGGAGCCCTGAAGCGAAAGGATCTGCGGGGCACGTGAGTTGTCCATAGTTGGTTCTTCTGCTCGGTGGTTTTCATTGCGTAGGCTTCCAACATCTCCGGCACTAGTCTGGAGAACTAGTAGAGGCGCCCGCTAGATGCAATGTCTCCGGTTGAATCAGCCGCGTAGGATTTTGGAACTGATGAGGTGCCTGGATAGGTACTGAGAAGTGAGTGGGTTTACAACTCGTCGCCAAACAGGACATTTGGTAGTCGACTTTAGAGATGACGCCCGGGCAGTGGAACTGCGAGTTGTACTCATATTGCAACGAGAAGTGAGCGAGCTTACAGCTCCGGTAACCAATCTGGATAGTAGGTAGTAGACTATACGTGTCCACGGGGCAACTCGCTCGAGACACTAGTCTTAAAAGTACCGGATGAAGAATGCGCTTCGGCGCGTCCTGATCTGGCGTTATGGCCTGACGCAGATGGTCCCTTGAGCTTGCGCAATGATGTCTGACACCTTTAACTTTATAACCTAACGGTTGGTGGGGGGCGTCAGTGTAAACTTTAAAGTCTTAGTTTTAGCGGGGATGATCTCAATCCCTATCTACTGACTCTGATAGGTAGGGTATGGCAGTTGGAACTACGGGTCCGGCTGTCTTTTCAAGGGTACCACGAGAGTTCCGGATTTTGAGCCCCCTGCCGGTTATGCCTTCGCGGGCGTCTCCGGCAGGTCCCGGACATGGGTGGGACTCGTGGTGGCTATGTGGTTAGCTGTAGAAGTGGGAATGTTGTCTTTTGACTGAGATCAGTCAAAAGATCATTTAGACCACGGTGGTGATACGATAAACATGTCAAACAAGATGTTTCAATTCGATTCTTTCAATGTTATTTTATTTCTATTAGACTGCGACAGGCCAATAACTTTTGACAGAACGAAATCTGTCGGGGCAGCTATCGACATTTAAAAATCAATGTAACTTTGTTTTAGAGAAATAGGGCAAAACAAGGACTGCCGAGACAGCTAGTCAACCAACTAATATAAATTATTGGTAGACCAGACCAGACCAGACAGGTAAGCACCTGGCTTTCATCTCACCTGACGTTGAGTGATGATAAGACCGAAGGTGGAAGAGCACTACACCCGGAAACCTCAACTTCACCTACTACTACTTACTTAAAATGGTGTAAATAACTATTTGCAAATGAATAAAAATTTTCGACTCCCATATGAATTAACTTGCTCAATCAAGCATAGTTCTACTAGTAATACTAGATAACGCAAAAACATACCTACATAAATAAGTATTCAAACATACAAGAAACAGTTACACAGTTTCGTTATCATTACACAATCGCATGTTACAAAGACTTGGAAGGTAAGACCTCTAGAGAAGAACGCAGGGTCACCATACACGCATCATCGGATACTATTAGGAAAACAGCTGTCGAAAATAGATTTTTAGTAAAGTAAACAGATACGTTAAAAAAATTGTTTTCCTTACCGCATGAGAGAGCTTTCATTTTGACTCAATTAAACTTTCTTATCAGACACTGCGCTGTAACATTAAATCTCAGGCAAGAAGAGATTATATTGCATATTAAATCAACCATCAAACAACATAAAGGCTACATCTTTAGAAAAGTTATTAAGAATTCAGCCCGAAACAACAACTGTCGTCAAAAGCATTCTTGCAAGCACAGCTATGTTGGTGGCACGAAATCTTACCAAAGTTTATAATTGGAATTGCTTGTAAGTTTGCGAGGGTTGCCTACGCACTGGGTCAAGAACAGTCACGCTACTTAACAAATGAGGGTGCGCAACAGGGTCGAAGTTACTCTAACGAGATTCCACTATAGGTTTCAGTATAGGCAGCCGAAAATGGAAAGTCTCCTATGACAGGTATGGGTGATGTTTGAATTTGAACGCTATCAAAAAAGGGAGAAAAGAAATGACCCTGCTGAGTTTCTTACAGATTCTTCACAGTACAAGGTATGGCCTGTAGAGTTACAAGCCGATGGCGCAGAGAAATTCTAAAGGGCTCAGTTTTAAAGAATAAAACATTTTGAAAAACCCGGGTGATGATTCTGCAATATTAAAAGGTCCACAATCGTATGTTGGTGGCCTGATTTTGTCAATTTTCCTCACTTTTGACGCACTTGAGACGTTTCGATAACGTCTTGAGACTAGCAGGCTTGAGACGCCGAGGCATCGATTTTAAGATCAAGTTATTAATTAATTGAAGATTTCTAGCCTCGTCCTTGTACTATGCGTTGTAGCCATCTGATTAATATTTTCCATTCGGAATTATTGCCTGTACCAAAAACCAGGTAATTATTGTTTTATGGTAACTCGCCAATTACTATACTTGCCATATACATTAAGTCTTCATAAATATTTGTACTTATAGGTTTGTATGTAAACTGATGATTTATCGTTATTATGTTACTAGCTTCTGAAATACGAGTACAACATATACCGTAAGGTACGTATACTAGCTTAGGAGTCCGGGTTGCAAAAGTTATTATTTTTGGATCAATGTATCGTTTAACATATTAAGTTATTATTCCATACAATAAAATAAAATATACTTAAGAATGAAACCCATTTACTTTTTTGCATTTATTATTTTCTTCCGTGCAAACTTACGTAACGGTACTTTAGAAGTCTACCCAAAGCGCTCATGCCTTTTCTACTAAATTTCGCCCTGACGAGTAGTAACGAGTCTCCTCGGGGGAATTAGGCTAAAGCCCGATTTACACTTCAATAAATACAGTAGCGAGTTAACTTACGACATCGGCGAGTTAAGTTGTTATTGTCGTTTGAACGGCAAAAGCGAGTTAAGTAGTAAGTGGTTAATTAAGTTGATTTGACTAGATCGCGATCCTATTTTTCGGTTAGTCCAGTGCGAAGTAATCCCCTCCCTCGCGTCTTCCGCACCCCGCCAACTGCGGGCATGTAGACGGGCGAGTTTAGTACAGTGCATAAATTTCTTCTTGTTGGAACGGCAACTTATGGTTACTCACTCGCCTACGTTTGGACGCTACTTACAATTTACTACTTGTTACTTAACTGACTGATTTCTTAACTCGCTACTGTACTTATTAAAGTGTAAATCGGTGTTAAGTCGTTTCGATCCTATCACGAAACAGTGTTTCTTTGTCACCAAAGTTTTATCGCCTCTGTGTTCTAGTCGTTAAGACCACCGGTTTAGACCCAGAGGTCCCGGGCTCGATTCCCAACAGGGTTACATGTTTGTGTTTTGACGACCTCCTTGGTCGAATGGTTTGTACATCGGTTTTCATGGAGTCGCCATCACTGAGGTCCCGGGTTCGATCCCCGGTCGGGTCAATTTAGAAATTATTGTTTTTCTAAATTGTCTCGGGTCTGGGTGTTTTCTATGTATAATAAGTATGTATTTAAGTATTTTAAGTATGTTTATCCGTTGTCTAGTAACTATTTAACGAGTTTCATAACGAAGCTTCTCTTGGGCTAGATAATTGGTGTGAGTGTAAGAAAGTTTATTTATTTTATTTATTTACTCGGTTTGGTTGGTGGTAGAACTTGTTTGCCCGCCTGGCTAGCTACCATCATCTTATCTAAATATGTCGCCATAACATCAATGTTTGTTGCATTGTTGTGTTCCGGCAGCTAGAGGTAAGATAACCAGTGCCTCAGTAGTTGAGGAATCCCGGTGAAGTGCGCTTCCACCTTAGGTCTTATCATCATCAAACCATAGGATGTGAAAAACCATAATTATTTTCCTTGCGTACACAACTACTTACCGAATAATTAATTCGGATATGTAGCTCCTATGTTACAGCCACATTTAGGTAGGTAGGTGGTACCAATATAACTCCTACTATAATTGCATATGGCTTGAGAAGTATCATCATCAACAAATCATATTTATTTACGTTTAAATAACGTTATTATAACGTTATTTTTAGAACATTCACTTCGGCTAATTATGCTACATTTTAGAACATTCACACCGGCTAAGTAATCTTAACTCTACATAAAATGTACTTAAGACGCTAACATTTAAGTCTAATAGGTATTATATAAAACAAAGAGCAGATAAAGGAGTATAATTATTATCCAATCTCGTAGCACCAGTAAAATATATGTTACGGGCTTATACGGAAATTCAAAATTAATCATATATTTTTATGATTCATACTCATTAACCGACTTCATTTAGTATAAAAGAATTCATTGAATATTCAGTTTTTTCAATATTCAATGAATTTGAAAAAACTCATTTATTATAATTTTTTATTATTTAAGTACAGTATAAGTTATTTAGTATAGTATCGGACAAGGAAATATTTCACGTTGCATTGCATTCAACATTGCTCAAATTGAATTCTGGGATCGTAGAGCTTGTTTTTTTCTTTTCAGTTTTTTCTCTTTGCAGTTATTTTTTATGTCAGTCCGGTTTTTACGAGTATATAATTGTTTTTTTTTATATAGGTAGTTGTTTTAGCAGTCGGGTTATTTATTTTAATAATTTTTAATTGTTACAAATATGACACTTTAATGATTTACACAAGATTTTCAATAGTCAATTAAATTGCACAGAACAAGACCGTGTTTTTCAAAATGAAAATATTATTGTCTGTTATTCGACGTTTTAGCGAAAAAGACAAAGTGTTGAAAAAAGTTCACGAACGGGATTCGAACCAGCACCCCATGACATTTCAGGCCGGGTCTACCACCACCACGATAGCATCTTAGTTGGTAGTACACCTGACCTGGCATGTCATGGGGTGCGGGTTCGAATCCCGCTCGTGGAGTTTTTACAACACGTCTTTTTTTCAAATCGTAATTTGTTCGCAACAATATTTGCGTAAATTATAATTATAACTATGTCACTTAATTCTCAATTTAATTCTATGCTACTATTTTGTTGCTCTCTATAAATTCTTCTTCAGTCACATGTGCTCTCTCTCTCTTACTTGTATACGAAGTCACCAGTCACTATTTTGACAATGAAAATCCATGAAAATGCAATCGTGTAAAATGCGAAATGTATCTAAATAATTTTAAGAAATCTTAAATTTCATTAGGTGTATTTTTTGTCATTCTTAATTTACAATCATTAGTGCATTTGACAATCGCATCCCAGATCTTTAGCCGAAGTTATTGCAACACAAATACAAAATTACGAATTGTCAGTTTTATTGCTTACTGCCGTACTCAGAGACGTCAATTAAGTTTTAATGACAATTAAATGTATTTCCTTTTCTATTTAGCACTATACATAAGAAAGTGACAACAAGAGACTTAATTGTCATTAAAACTTAATTGACGTCTCTGAGTACGGCAGTTAAATACGTCTTAACAAATATTGCTTTAAAAAATCAACCTTGCTGTCTCATATATATGAGTCAAGCTTGGGGTGCTACGTTGTAATTAAATAAAAAACTACTTACTACTAAAGCTACTAACTAAACCTTTGATTCGAATTTGATAAATCGATCAGCATGCGACACGTCCTTGCCATAAAACTAATGTACTATATTATAATAGCTTTGGCCGTTTCCCCTGACTTTGCTCGCGTGTAATTCAGTCTATTGAAAGTTTGTAACACTTGCCCACAGAAACATGTTATTTAGACCGGGGATAAGATAAAAATCAGCCGGTGCAGTAAGTAAATAAGTAGCATTACCTGATTTTTATCCAAGTTAAATTGACGTAGATAACTTCGGCCCTGCAACTTAGTTATAATTGAAAGCGGAATGAGGAGAAACAATTTCCAACTTTCAAGGGTATTTAATACCCTTGGAAGTTTTAAACGGGAAAAATAAAAATGAATATGTAATCACAGACGAGGTGAGAACCTCCTCTCTTTGAAATCGCTTAAAAAGTAGCTTATTGCACCAGCAAATAGGGTTGCCACACGTACTTAAAAATAAAGTATTGTACTTCATTTCGGGTAAACGTAGATACTTTATACTTTATGAGGGCAATAAAGTACATGAAAATACTTTATTTTACCTAATTCGACTTTTGTATGTTTTATTTCCTTTTTTTTTCTAAAACAAAAAGCTTAAGACGTTTTATGATAATAAATATTTTTTAGATGTTGCCAGAACTAAGAACAGGTATTTATAGAAAAAAATGCAAGTTAAATAAAAAGTACTTTATTTTCAAATGTTGTACTTTATTTTTTTACCTTATTAAGTAAATATGCTCTATTTGCTTAAAACATAGATGGCAACACCACCTGCAATCCTTCAAGAATGAAATACATCGATACGCTGCGTTTTGATATGAAGAATGGACAGAGAACACAGAACGGACACAGAACCGGTCGTTGTGCAGCAGTGGCCGTTTTTCAGCTGAGATGATGATGATGATGATGATGATGAATGGACAAAGGAACAAACACACTTAAGTATTTATAGTATTATAGGTAGTTAGAGTTAAATGCCCCTAATAGATTACTGTGAACACAGGTAATGAAAAAATCGATTGTCGTAGGAACTCTTTGTTCGAATCAAAATGCAATATCGGCCGGAGTACAATGATTAAAAAATACATCGAATCGCTGCGTTTTGATATGAAGAATGGACAGAGAACACAGAACCGGTCGTTGTGCAGCAGTGGCCGTTTTTCAGCTGAGATGATGATGATGATGATGATGATGATGATGAATGAACAAAGGAACAAACACACTTAAGTATTTATAGTATTATAGGTAGTTAGAGTTAAATGCCCCTAATAGATTAATGTGAACACAGGTAATGATAAAATCGATTGTCGTAGGAACTCTTTGTTCGAATCAAAATGCAATATCGGCCGGAGTACAACGATTAAAATGGATGTATGCACTAAATAACATAATATTTTACTTTTCACTGCGAACGAACGAGAATCAACGAGCAAAATTAAAAATACTATATCTTTAAGACTGTCACCAATTAAATCTGTTTTGGATGAATTAGTTAACAGATTTATTCAAAATAATAGATTTCTCATTAACCTGACCGCAGTCTCCGCAGTCAGCACAAAACAATTTTAAAACCACAAAATGCTAAATCATCGAGAAATATTTACAATGACTAAATAATGAGATGGAAATTTTTTCAACATTTGTGTTTTTGTAATTTGTTCGCAACAAAATTTGCGTTAAAAAGAAAAATATATAAACATTTTAATACTATTAGTTATTTTGTGGTGCCCGTAAAAACAAGCTATATGGGATCGCAGGAAATTTTGTATACTGATATCCAAACTTCAGTATGAAGATGGCACTATATGATGATGATAAAATTAAATGATTCACCTTCATAAAACTAGAATAACTCATAATAATTATAACGACCAATCCACTAAAGTAGGAATCAATCTTATTATTTTATGACGATGTTATATTATTTTTGGAGCAAAGTTTTCTCTTTGTGGATAAATTATAGTGATCCCTTTTTATCATGTATACCTACCATATAATTAATAATTCGGTATTAAAATACCTTTTTCGTGACATTTTAATTGCATAAATATGGTGGCATGTGCGTCGGGTCGTTACGTTCCCTAAAATATGGTTGAGCGAAGCGATGGCTGATTCATATGTCATGCTCGTGAACGGGTGCCGCCTGTGGAGGCTGGTCTGCTCTTGCATACTTATCTTATTTTTAGTATTATTAATTATAGTTTGACTTTGTTTTACCTAAACAATTTTTTACTTTTACTAGAGTACTGTAGTGGTGCTGTATGACATTGTGGAAATTGAAACCTTTACATAATTATCTGATGTAAATTTGTTAACTTACATTTTTTATTTTGTTTTTTTACATGTTGTAATTGTCTTATATATATTTTTTGTGTTTATTTGTAATGGAAAGTGTTCTGCTATGATAGGGCATTTTCCAATATTTTTGACGCTGTAAGGGAGAAAAGAGCTGGACACTTGCTGAGTTTCTTGCCGGTTCTTCTCAGTACAAGATCTCCCGCCCAGAGTAGATTTACGAACCGATGGCATAATGACATTCACAAGAGCTACTTGTAGCCTAAACTGAATAAATGATTTTGAATTTTGAATTTTGAATTTTGAATTGATTAATCGAAATAGTTCAATTGATCTTTAGATATTGTTTTCTCAAGTTTACGCGAACACTACACATTGAAATGAAACAACATTTACGATTCTCACCACCATCCTAGACAGTTGGCTACTGTAGGCAAATCTTTGTTACAGAGAGCACGCGGCATCTGTGACACCCAACACCTGGCTGCTGAGCTTCAGCAAGTCAAGCACGTACTACAGGATAATAAACTGAAAGTACCACGGCTTCGTCACAGAAAACGCAATAAACCAACCACAGTCGAGCGCCAACCTGCTGTACTTCCATATATGAAAGGTGTCACTGACAAGATTGGACATATCTTAAAGCGAGCTTCAATCAACACTTACTTCAAGCCGCCGAAGTAGATTAACCAATTATTATGACCTGTCAAGTGCAACATACCCCTTCAAGATGCAGGCGTGTACAAACTAGACTGCGACTGTGGGCTCTCTTACATCGGGCAAACAAAGAGAAGTGTAGGAACGCGCGTTAAAGAACATATAGCCGACGTCAAGCATAGGCGCGAAAATAAGTCTGCAGTATGCGAACACTCCCTAGAGCCCAACCATTACATCAGATTTGATAAACCACAAATACTCGCTAGAGAACAACGACTCATTCCTAGGATGATACGCGAGGCTATTGAAATTAAAAAACATCCTAATTTTAATAGAGAAGATGGTTGGAATCTACCACCTTGATCTTTAGATGATACCTTTAATTACACACAAAGTTATTATAAAAAAAACCCCAACTTAACGAACTTTAAATCGGTAATTTCTCTTTTTAAATCTAGAAGTTTCAACTTAAAATGTGCCATTCAACTTACTTTTTTTTGCACTTTTGAAGACTTATCTATAGTTTTTTTTTAAGATTTGTAAATACTTCACGTGCATCTTTAAACTCAACGCAGCGCTGACAAGTAGTACGTCTGACTGCGGCGCTGACTATAACATCATTACTTAGCAAGGAGTATGTTTGCCAGTGATGTGAATGGAAAGCGTCATCCTCATTTCTCTCAAGCGAATGGAACCTGACACACACACATACCAAATGCTATGAACAACTCAGAAGACACTCCATCAAGTGCCATAAAGCTGAAATCTCCGCCCAAAACATGTTTTGTTTACACACAAGTGCCCAGGTAAGCGGGATCGGTTAAAGTTATGATAATTGCTCCTTTCCTGAGAAATGTTGGTAGAATATTGGTCTATGTAATGTTAAACGTAAGTAGAGAGCCTACATAAAGCCTGAAATCGAATATGCAACGATATGGATAAAGTTTCACTTGTGAATACCGAGACGAGAGACGCACGGAATTCTGTTCTGAAAAAAAGCAAAAGTAGTAACACAAGTTTTTAAATGCAAATAGATGTAGTGTGGGACGGTGCTATTGCTTTGTTTGAGGTTTTTTAAAAATAAAGAAACATGCGGTGCTGATGGCGCAGTAGTTAACGCACCCGGTCTGCAAGTGCTAAAGCAACTTTCGCAAAGGCCGGGCATTGGATGGGTGACTAAAAATATTGGTCCCAGCTGCATTAGCAATCGTTAACAACCACCAATCGCACTGGGTTCGCGTGGTGGTTCTCCTTATTCGTCCATAGGAAAGGCTGTTCCCCTAGCAGTTGGGTCATAAAATGAGCGAGTGGTGATGTCAATGGTGAATGGAACTAACATTGTTATTATTGCGACCAACTGAGATAAGATGATGGTAGCTTATCAATCTCTACCGCCAACCAAACCGAGTACACTGATATGTAACCACTTCCGTAAAGTCCTTACCTATGAAATTGTCATTTTTTTCTCACTTATTAAAAGGTGTATTGCTTCTAAAAATCAATACCGGTTGTTAATATTATTATACACCTTTAATTAGGACTATGTTACTTAGGCTTCAGTAATAAGAATGATTATTAATTTTGTGTCTTTATCGCCCAATTTTTTTTTAAATTTACTACTTTTTTTGTTTGCGGAATTGTCTTTTTGTTTTATCGTAGCTTTGAAGGGACTTGATTTTTTTTCTTTTTAATGTCTGCTATAGCTAGTGCTACAAACTACTCTACATTTTTTACAGTGCTAACATAAATAGATGCTAAGTAAACTAAAAAAACGTTAGTATGAAAAATTAAGTTTTATAAAAAATCTTCATACAAAACGTCAATTTCATAGGTAAGGACCCAATATAACGCTCAATGAACTAGAAATTCGCTTACCGCATCGCAAGACGCTCTTGCTCGCGGTTATGGCCTAATTGTACCAAAATAATAAATACATACAGCACAGTCTCATCCCTTTTGATAGAAAGGTTGTACGTGGGGATATTTCTTTGTGGGCCAACTTTTGGGCACCCGGCCGGACGGACAAGAGCCGGGTGATTTTTCACCCGAACATTACGGTAAGCTCGGCTAAATGCTCGCAAGGATTATTATATCTTTTATGTGATCAGACCGCCAGTCTATTCAGTGTAACGAAAATATATTGTTTGTTTCTCTCATCATTTAACATCAATTAGTAACATCTTTTATCTGCGAATTGTATTTTTTTTGTCTCACAAAATGTTTAGGTAATATAAGTAGAAATTATCGTTCTTTTGTTTTGTTGTTTGATAGATTGGGTTGGGCTTTTTAACTGATTATAATTAGCGATTAGGCTGAAGATTGTGAGCTTTTGTGTGTATGTAAGTAGTTAAAAGGAACGCGTTGCCAACAATAAAATTAATAAAGATAATGACAATAACAATATTTTTAGTGCCACCATTATACTAAATCTAGAAACACTGCCGAAGATTTAGTGCAATTAACTCGAAATCCTACACCACAGATGACTTGTGGTGTGGTATTAACACAAATTAATGTCAGTAAAGTTGCTATGGCGACGGACTTAGACAAGTTACCTAGTTGTTGGTTGCAAGACCGGCGCACTTATACAATGTATAGCGATTGTTAGCATTAACTCATCAGTCTTTTGACATTTATCACAAATTAACTCTCAATTCTGCGAACGACGTGGGTAACTCCGACTGTCGCTAGTCCGACTGTAGCAAAACACAGTCGTACCCGATGTTCAACAAGACCGGCCCTAGGACCGACCCCTGTGGAACACCGCAAGACACAGAGTTTTTCACTAAGCGACCGAACCGTCATTAGGAGACGACCTGTCTTTCCTTCAGGTGACTGCTAATCACGCGGCGGAGATAATGGGGCACTTCATGGTAGCGGAAGGCTTCCCCAAACACCTCAAATAATAAGGCTGTTAAAACCATTGCCGATATCCAAAGACACCCCCAACGCTACCTCGCCACGCAACGCCCGCTGCGCCGCGCCGCCTCTTCCGACAGGGCTTTCACACTAGTGGATTCCCAATGATCCTAAACCTTGATATTGATATTAATTTAGGTTAATTTATCTTACGTGTCGGAGACTATCAAGTATACTGCGCGTTCGGCGTAAAGTAATTATCATATTAGTTACATACGAAACCTTGTCATAAAGATAACCTACACCAATATAGGTTAAAAAATAAACACTAACTTCCACCAATCGTTGATTATGCTCAGTTTCTGCTTTACCAAATTATTATCTTATTTATCATAATTTTTATAAGAAAAAATACACCTTGATGTTAGTCCACTGCTCGCTATTTATCCGTTTAAAAAAAAGGTCTGTGCGTACACAGAGAAGGCGGGCACCACACTGGGAAGTTTTTATCTCTTATTATAAATGAGTTTAACGCCCCTGTCTTAAAAAGACGCTTTGGAAATCCGGGTTAACCGCATATCTACGGGTATATTGATAAATATGAACTCACTTAGGGTCTTCTTTGCTTTGGTTCTGGGTATGATAAGTTTCTCAAGTACTTAATGATATAGCATGTTCATTCAAACCTATTTACAGCGAAGTTTACAATCCCGCATTTTCGTGTAATCATAATAAATAATGTTAAAAGTTCTACGAGTTAACACCGACACGACCGTGTAGAAATTCCATATTATATCCGCGTTAAAGTTCCCCAAAAGTATGAGCCATTCAGAGTTGCGAATATTTCACTCCTTACCCCACCGCTGCTTAGTAATTCTTCACCGGAAGAATTTCATTAGTATCCCCCCCCCCTCCTCCTCCCTACACACAGAAGAGATGTTAGCGTTTAAAGTGAGACACATTGTTATATCTATACTGTATGACCACACGTCCCGTTTTGAAATGGACTGTCTTTTTTCGGTAAACCGGAATGGTGCCTGGTGTCCTCTTTGAGACCCAGAAGTGTCCCGTTTTTAGTTAATCTTAGCAAAGTCTCCGATAATGGTATGCATGCATGCTGTAGTGCATTGCGATCAGTAGATTATTTTTCGGCTAAGCTTAAAATCGGAGGAGCTCGAGATGATAAATTTTTGGTAACCCATCCGATGACAGGCTTTTGCGATAGTTGCTTAACCTCAGCACTCGCAGATCGGGCGCGTTAACCACTGCGCCATCGAGCTCCTCAATTTTATTTTATTTTTATTCTTACCTTATTTTTTATTTTTTCCAACTGAACCACTGTCGCGTCAGTCGTCGCCGTAATTTTGAGAATGTCCGGTTTTGACTAAATATAAAAATGGCCATGTTATCTTATGCGGGACGAGTGAAGCATTCAGCTCAGTAGGAGACTTAAAACAGAGAGTGCTTTCTCGAGCAAATTGAAAACAACAAAACGTAAAGAAAAATACATTTTCACCCTTGAACGACATAGTAAAAGTCTATTTGACTCACAAATCTTTTTTATGAAACATTTCCACTTTTGTGAGTCACGACATTTTCACATTGACGTTATTGTTATTTATCACACAAAACAAAGTATTGAAATCTTTTTCCGATATCGAGATTTCGATTTCATCCGCAACGGTCCGCTCGTTCAATTTGTACAGCCGCAGCCGGAGTCAAACTCCAAAAAAATTAACATAAACAAGTTCAATAATTATGAACAAATGTGTCATCAACATTCATTCACATTATGTCTAAGGAAAAGATTTAGTAAGCATTTTACAACAAAACTGGTGGATCTTTAAAATGTTTTTGTTTTGTTTATATAATTTTTAACGCAAATTTTTTTGCGAACAAATTACAAAAACACAAATGTTGAAAAAAATTCCACGAGCAGGATTTGAACCTGCACCCTAATGACGGTAGTTGTTGACATTGAATGGGCGCCTTTGGCTTTCAAAGTAAAAAGTAAATAGTGTTGAATAATTTCGGCGGGCTGGTTAGAAACACGATAGCTCAATTGGGAGAGCACCTGACCCGGTATGTCAGAAGGGTGCAGGTTCAAATCCTGCTCGTGGAATTTTTTTCAACATTTGTGTTTTTGGTGGATCTTTTTTTACATAGCCTTTATTGTTTCGCACTGTTGGACATTGGCCTGTGTATGTAATAAAACATTTTTGTGTTAAATAAAAGTGGTTATGTCGGGCCACCGCCATTTCCGATATAAAAATAGTACCTGGATGACAGAGCTTTGGTATTTTTTTGTAATTTTCTAAAAATGAAACCTAGCTAGATCGATATATCGCCCCCGAAACCCCCTGCATACAAAATTTCATGAATATCGTTGGAGCCGTTTCAGAGATTCAGATTAAATATACATACATATTTACAAGAGTTGCTCCTTAAAGGTATTACTATTAGATGTGAAAATACCGACACACGTTTCACTTCAATTTACAATATCATACATAAACATAATATAAAACCGAATGTTCACAAATTACTGGCCATTAGGCAAGATAGGCACATACGTCTAGCTACTAAATCAGTTTGTGTACAATGTAAAAAGCACTATTAGTCAGCAGTCACCCAGGTAAATCCAATAGGAGAAACAGGGGGCTAATCCGAATTGGGGTAGTTGAGCAATGGCTTAAGGATCCCTTTTTATAGGCACAGTCCCATTAAGAGCTATTAACTCCCGTAGCTAGGAGCTATATGTAGTTCAAGAAGTGCTAAACTACAACTTGATCATCAAGGTAAGACAGAAATGGCAATTTCAGCTTAACTCTTCCGAAATTACAGTATAGCTCCTAATAGTTTTCTATCCGATGGCTGCGGTTGGTCGGTCCTCCATTAATTTTATTAGGACGCGCTCGTAAAATCAACTTTAAGTTCTAGTCTATTTGTTCCAGTAAGTTATAATACGAATTAATAGGCTAAAGAAAAATTTATCTTGGTTCAAGGTATTGTTGCTTGGTCATCAAGGCTAGTCAGAAATGGCAATTGCAGTTTAGCCCTTCTTGAACTACAAAAGCTAGGAGCTACCTATCTACTAGAGTTAATAGCTCTTAATGCGACTGTCCGTGCCCATAAAAAGGGATATAATGGATTTAGGTTGGTTCGATCAATTTCATGCTGACCATACTGTACAAAAATAGTTGATTAGCGATAAATAATTAATAGACAAGTAGCAACATTTTGGATATGAACTGCGCAAAGTGAAGAGTTATGATTGCAGTTTTGGTTAAATTTGCTAAAATTTGTGTTTGTGTAGAATATTAATGAGAAAAAGTGGTGGATTACTTCATATATGACATTCCCCCATGGAATATCATTAGCTATCAGTAAACATTTCTATCATTACTCTTTATTACTCATTATTATTCATTACTCATAATCCACTATTAAACAAAGATAACATTAAAATATCTCCATAACTTTACAGAGGCTAATGCTAACCGCCCCAAGCCAATTAATTAACGAAAAAAAGGGTAAGATAAGGCATGATAAGCACCCGCGCGCGCAAACAGTCATTGTTCCCGAATCCCGATAGCATAACTCATAAATAACAGAACAGACGCTTGAAAATTCCGACATGTTTTAGCGTTAGTTAAGGACTTGCAATATGCACCAATAATAAGGAAAGTGATTAAAAAAAACATTATCTTACCTATATAAATTATACCTTGTAAATTATTTTTTAACATTTCTTGTCATGTATTTTTTTAATAAATTTTATTATATAAAAGGATTAAAGAGGTGGCACAACTGACAATTATTCTCTGTAAATTTTTGTGATAATGCGACAAAATATTGACATTATTCCAAACACAGGACAACGAGAACATGAGAACCGACAGTTTTCAATTTCCCTGGACTAATAGGATTTGATAGAGCTTTAATGCGCTGCCAAGCGTGTAAAATATGCCAAAATGGTCTGACAAGCCAAGTAACCCGTTCCTACTGCAACTCTATAAAGGATAAATTCCTTAGCATATTAATTCGCCGCCAAACGTCGCGTTCGCTTCGGTGACCGATTGGCAAAGACCCCGGCCCGATAAACGAAATCTTGTTCCAATTCCCAGTTCCGGCAAAGTGAGTTTTAGATGAGTCAATGGATTGCCAGTGTTTAATTCACTATCCCGCAATAGGCAAACGTGGTGAAGAAGCCTACACCCACCAATCAAACATAGCGATGATGGCTTGATTTCAATAATGAAGATTGTTGCCCAGCAGTGGGACAGTAAACAGGCCAATAATTACTACATCCTTATTCATATTATAGCTCTTTGATACCGTACCGAAATACTCTGCATAAATTTTTCTTCAGCCCATTAATTCGTATTAAAACTTTTTAAGACCGAAATAGACTGGAACTTAAAGTTGATTTTACGAGCGCGTCCTAATAAAAGTAATGGAGGACCGACCAACCGCAGCCGGCGGATAGAAAACACAATCCCTTGGCATTACCATCGGTCGCCCGCAGAGATATTTCATTTTGCATAAGGTCTCCTCGTCGCTACAAACTGTCATCTCTAATATTTTGTGAAGTACGATTATAAAGGACATCCTGCCTGCAGAGATGACAAGATTCTTGAGGAGTTTCATGCCTACACCATACCTACCTACGAACGTAATGTACGTGTTTGTCTTGTTGTTTTGAAGGTATATGACCCATTATACTTATCTGAGGCACAGATTTTTATAAACAAATTACTACGTAACAGTTAGGTACTACGTTGACTAACAAAAATTAAAATAAATAAATAATAATTTTAATAACAAAACGTATTCATTTTGGAATTTGTATTTTGTTTTATGTGTGTTTTATGCAAATAAATTAATATTCTTATCGACTCTATAGGTAATATCGGGCTCTCGCTGCAATTAGAAAAGTATCTAGGCGTAGGCCTAGAGTCGAGATACTTATGTGTGTCCTGACAAAAGCATGACCTTGTAGCGAGCACGTTGTCCTACAAGAGTTGTACAAGAATTATCAAATGAACTATATACCTAGTCTGTGGCACTCTCGACGCTTGGCCCACCAACTAAATCAACAAAATATCAGGCGGGTGACATAACAACCCATTGTATTTGTATTTAGTAAACAATACACTAAGCGGCAATTATGAAAAGCATGAATGAACGACCCTGAACGATTGATAAAAGTCTGCCAGAGGCTTCCCACTTCAGAAAACCTAGTGCGAATTTCATTTTGCCATTTGATCATTTTAAAGAAAACGAAAATGTGTATGGCTTTAAAGCAGCATCGCTGCGCTCGTCAAAGATCGTGATCATAAGAAGGTCAACCTTATTGAAAATTTTAATTTACCTACTTACCTACAGTCAAAGACAACATCAAAATGATCGATGCATTTATGTGGTCAAAAAGATCTTCTCTTTTCAGTCAAATAAGTGAAAACTTAAGTATTTTTCGATTAACATTGATATGCGCAAGCGCTGATCAGCGCCACCAAACAATAAAAATTATATTTTCCGTATTCACGGCTGACGACGGATTAAATAAAAAACTTGTGACTTATGACAGTGTTATAGTCATTGGCGTACTCTACATATCAGGAAGGTTTTGTTTTTAAACGGTTTTAAATTAATAATGTTTAAACACTAATTTTAAACAATATTTGAAATAGTTTCATTTTCATTTGGACAATTCTAGTTTATTAATATATGTAACAGTACAACAACCTTTAACAAAACTACACTCAACAGAGGACAAACACAGAAAAATAAATAATATTTTATTGAGTCCCAAGTCTTCAAGTGTTTTTATTGTGTGAAAATTTAATGATTTATTTTCCAAATGTAGGTTTTAAAATGTTGCATTGCATTGAAAACTAATTGCCAAAAAATAAACGAACTACATTCTTATTAATTCCCTTTTTTTACTTTTAATACGGGTTTACCTCGAACAATTAAAATTCAAACCATAAGCTAAATAATTATCGAATTCATAAGGATTCGAAACTTTTACACTATAGATTCTTTCATTAACTAACCGTATGCTAACTGATCCATGCGAAATTGCGAATGGATGGTCCCAGACAAACAGACTCCTACATAATTTGGTGGATGTCGTCACATCGCACGATAACAAAATTGATACGCAAACGTTTATTTTAAGCCCAGTAACTGAGGACGTTTTCTACACTAATCATTTGAACGTGAGCTCTTCGCTTTAATGTTGAATTGAAATGACATTCATGAATCTTTCTTCAAGTAAACTTACTAAAAAACACTTTTGCATAGTTACAAAATATTTTGCCTACCAGGACTATTCAGGACTTCTTTTAGTTGTGGAGAAAAATGGGCGCAATGAACTCCACAGCTTTGTATTAAATAGAAGTAACGACATTTACAAAATGATATATCGTTCGCAAATTATGCTATCTACATTTTACAATTACTTAAAAAGATCATAAATTAGACATAGGTACATGTGGGAGTGGATCATAAATTAGACATACCGGTAGCCTAATTTTGACTTTAGCGCTATTTTAATTTAATAACGACGACTTATTTCTATTTGACCTAAGAGGCTCGGGTAGACCGGGCATTATGGTACCGTTCGTGAGTTTTCGGTGTCAAAAATAAGTTACCTGACCTTGAAAAGAAGGAAAGGAGCACTGTTAAACGATTTTAGGAGAATCCCAGAAAGCTACAGACCGAGAATGAAATATTAGGGTGAAAATAAATTAATAAGAATTGAATGTTTTTGTTTTGTTTATATAATTTTTAACACAAATTTTGTTGCGAACAAATTACAAAAACACAAATGTTGAAAAAATTTCCACGAGCAGGATTTGAACCTGCACCCATCTGAAATACCGGGTCAGGTGCTCTCCCAATTGAGCTATCGTGTTCTAACCAGCCCGCCGAAATTATTCAACACTGTTTACTTTTTACATTGAAAGCCAAAGGCACCAATTCAATGTCAACAACTACCGTCATTAACAAAAAATTTAATTTTTTTCAACATTTGTGGTTTTTTTTAAAATAAGAATTGGTCACCGGTTCAGAAATCGCTCTCCTGTATTGTATCCTCAATCCATATTATTGGATATTAGGTACATATTGCAAGCTAATAACACAATTAGATTTTTGAGAAATATAGCGTTGTTTTCGTACATTTACCAACATTACATTAAAAATATAAATGTTTTGCATTACAACAAAACATGTATTATGTGTTGAATAAAACACACAACGTTAAGGTGAAGAAGCAGTCTGTGAATTTAGTCTTAGTCTAATAAATTGCATAAAAAACCTTACCAGATTGTCTATGGAACTTCATCTTTCAACCAATCTCTTACCAGCAAGAGCGCTCCTTTACCGCGCTGTCACTGTCAAGTGTCATAGGGTCTTCACCACCAGCAAGTTTTACACTGCAACGCTGTGTGTTTTATTCAACACATAATACATGTTTTGTTGTAATGCAAAACATTTATATTATGTGTCTTTCTAAAACACACAGCGTTAAGGTGAAGACGTGTTTGATATCTGCTGGTGAAATGTAAACACAAACGCTATGTGATAATTCTGAAACATTTAATTATATGTTTATAAAAGATAACAGACATGACATAAAATAGTTTTAGAAAACTAGACAACATAGATAGATCTCTTAATAAAATATTAAAAAGTAATAATAATTAAAAGTAGTAATCTTTAAGTACCAAAAGATAATATTATCATGTAATCTTTTAAATTAACAGGAACATCATTTCCAAAATTTATAATCAAAAACACAACATAACTTAATTAAATTATTATTAAAATATAAGCAAAACAGTAAATCAACTATTATAAATCAAATAGGTAATGTTTATGAGATCCAACAAAAGTATAATTAGCTGTTAAAATCTAATTAAATAGGGCGAAAATTTGAAGATAGTAAATCAGTTGTATCTTTGTTTACCAACATAACTGGACGACAGTAGAATTTTTTTAAAGTAAGTTCACTGCGCCAGTTTCCTCTTTCTATTATTTCTTCTATTGATCTATTTTCTAGCCAACCTTTAGATGCCACTGCTGATCGTATACTGCCCGGAGGAGCATCTATATTTGCAGCTTTAAAGATTGACTTAATCCATCCAGCTATCATAGTCCTGGTGGCAGCCTTTATTGTTCCTGTTACTGATATAAACAGTTGGTCTATGTTTACCTCTGACCTTCTCTCTTGTGAAGCCTGTATTAATAATTTTATATGTTGTACTGGACAAATACTAGGGTCCGGATGTTTTAACAAACGCCAACCAGACTGTTGATAAGTAGCAGAGTCTGTTTTGGATCCGTATTCTGGCCATAATATTATTTCCTGATCATTTTGTACCATTTTGTCATTAGAGATAAGTAATAATGTCAAGTCATGCAATCTCCGACCTGATGCTAAGAGTAAAATTAAGGCAGTTCTTCTAGAAATGTCAAATAATGAATTTGTAGTGGGGGTCTCTTTTAACCAAGTGAACAGAAGTCCAATATCCCATATTGGTGCCTTTTTTGGTTTAGGTTTAGCTGCAGCAATAGCTTTTAATATTTGTTGGACAAAGAAGTTTGAAGAAATTTTTTCATCTAGATTAGCACAGTAAGTTGATATTGCTGACTTATGTAATAGAATTGTACTGTATGCGAAATTGTGATCGAGATATAATCTAGCTAGGAATTGGGCTACTTCATTTCCATTAGGAGATTTAGGGTTTATTTTATTTGCTATGCACCAAGAGACCCATCTTCTGATTGGTGGATTGTATGTTGCTAATGTTGATTTACGCCAACTAGTTGACAATAGTACTCTTTCTTCTTCCTTCCAGTTAGCTATTTTTTCACCCCACCCCCAATTTTCCAAACTAAAAAGGTTAGTTCCTTTACCTGGGGAGGTGGTAGTTCGGTTGTCAGGTCTATTAAGTTCTGTTCTAGACTCCGTATCGGTAATGGATCCGCTAGTGCTCTGCCTTCTAGATCTGGAAGCCAATAGCACTGCGTCCAATGAGGGGCTACTACCATGTAAATCCCCTTCGCGTTGTTGAGATGTGATAATACTCGTGGCATGAGGTTTGGGGGAGGAAACACCCACGCTAGTTGCCAATCCCAATGGCGACTGAAGGCGTCGCAATATTCTGCACAGTCATCTTTTGAGTCTAATGTTACATATCTTGGCACTACTGCGCTTCTTTTTGACGCAAATAAATCTATCTGTGGTGTTCCCCATTGATGAAATATGGCTTCTGTAGCCTGTGGTAGCAGGTGCCACTCGGGTAGTGGTCGACCTCTTGACAATCGATCTGCTATGCCATTCAGTTTTCCTGGGAGATAGCACGCCGATAGCCTCACCTTGAGCTGATCGGTCAGTTGAAGCAGTTTTGTGGTCAGATCCAGTAGTGCTATGGACCTGGTTCCTCCTTCGTTTCTTATGTATGCCACTAAAGTTTGATTGTCGGTCTGAACTAAAATATGAGCATTTCTTAAAATGTCCTGATGGTGAACAATTGCACCATAAACTGCAAACATCTCTTTGACATTTGAGTGCTATCCCATTTGTTGTCGAGTCCATTGACCTGACAGGTAAAACCCGTTCAGGTGTGCACCCCAGCCCGCATCCGCTGCGTCTGTTGTCAGAAAATGTGATATCGGACTCTTTTTCAGAGAGGTTATGCTGTTTTCTACAGACCTGAGCCACCAATCCAACTCTTCTACAGCTAGTTGAGGCAACACTCTCTTTTCTCTTAATCTGTGTTGAACAAATTTTTTGAGAAATATTTGAAGTCTCCGACAGTGCAGACGACCTCTTTGAACAGTCATGTTTGCAAAATTTAGGAGTCCTAACAAACTTTGGACTTCCTTTAGTGTGCAACATCCCCTCTCTTTTAGTTTGGTAATCATTTGCTTTATTTTTGCTACCTTCTTTGTGGGTAATGCTAATGTCATGTTTTGAGTGTTCCAGGTTAGACCTAGATATTCCAGCTTTTGAGATGGTTCTAAAACTGACTTTTCGTAATTTATGTGCCACCCCAATGTTTCCAAGGTACTCACGGTTTCCGCAACCTGAGTAGTTAGCTTGGATTTGTCCTGATTGACAAGCAGGTAGTCGTCCAGGTAAACTAGAACTCGAATACCTCTGGCTCGAAGGATCTCCGCGATCCAATTCGTTACAGCCGCGAAAGTACGGGGGGCAGAAGAGAGGCCAAATGGTAAGGCGGTTAGTTGCAACACTTCTGCTTGGTAAATTATGCGAAGGTAGCGACGATGGCTCTCTGAAATAGGCAGGTGGAAGTATGCCTGATGGAGGTCTACCTTTACCAACCAGTCCTGGTCTTGTAAGAAATCCATCACTGTTGCTTGCGAGACCAGTTGAAAATGTCGAGCTGCGACAAAGTTGTTGAGATTCCTTAAATCGAATATGGGTCTCTGTGAACCATCTGGTTTCTTTACTAGAAACATTTTGGAATGGAAGCCGGCATCTTTTTTCAGTGGCTTCTCTAAAATTCCCTGAATTTTTAGAGTTTGTATCATTTTTGTCATATCTTGAGTGACCTTTGTGGTACAAGATTTTTGTATCTGGAGATTTGGTAAGCAAAGTGGTGGTTTCCTGGAAAAGGGGATGCGGCAGTTTGTAATTGTGCGAAGAATAAATTGATTGGCATTTAGTTGAGCCCATGCTGCCCTGTGATGCTTTAAGCAACCCCCCTGGAACACCGGTCTGTTGTCATTTTTGTGCATTTTTTTCTGTGTGGGAACCTCCACGAAAGGGCTGGTGCTTCTTAACATTGACATTGTATTTAGTCTTTTTGTTATTAAATTTATTTATTTTAGAATGCTGATATTTCTTAGAACTAGATTTATTCTGATAAAATGATGATGACGGTGTTGAAGTGCTTTGTTTACGCATGAAATGTGGTGTATTTAACCATACCTGAGTACCACCTAAAGATTGAATAATAGGTTGTAATGCATCTTTGCTAAACAAGTGTTCTACACTTGGAGGTACAGTTCTTAACGTTGCTTTTAAATTTGTATTATTTATTTGCTTTATAAGATTATCACGACGTATTTCTATGCATTCAGATCTCTTTCCACATACTACTTGCATTGTTTGTTCAGAGTTCCTGTATAAGGGTGTACCTGGCCCAAATGTTTTAGATATTTTATCAAAAAGAGTATTAGGGTTAAGTTCTTGAGGGTTATTTGCAGCCCAATTAATTAATAATTGTAAATTTGTTTGTAACAGTTGCCGTTGTTCAAGAATGGCATTAGATAAGCCTGCTAGTAACTGTTCTGTAGGTGCTAAGTAGTCCTTTGAACTCTGAAGATGACAAAGTTCTTCATTTATTTTTAGAGCTACAAATCCAGGTGTAGCCCCAAAGGATTGTAATGCTTTCTTGTACCTAATTCCTTTCCAGGCTGCAGATTCGAATTGCTGAAGCCTAACAAGATTAGCTAGTCGTTCTTTGTCAGCTTCGGGTACAACTTTGTTTTCGTCATAGTCTGTATTCAACTGACCCAAGCTGAAACTGGGAACTGTAGGAGACACTGGATTTCTCAGATAACTAATTTCGTGACTAGATGTTTGGTTCTGATTAACATTGGTTTGTTGAGTTATCGCACTCATATTTATTGATTTCTCACGTGCTTTTGACACTTTGGGGCATGATCAGTTGGTAGACAGGCTAGACAAATGTGGAGTGCGTGGCCCTTTGTTAAATTGGTGTAAAAGTTATTTGAAAAACCGAACTTTTTCGGTGAAGATCGATAATGCCTATAGTGAACCCATAACAATAACAGAGGGCACAGCACAAGGATCGGTGCTAGGACCCTTGCATTTTTTGTCCTATGTCAACGACATGGGCAACTGCATTGCTAACAGTACGTGCTATCAGTTTGCTGATGATACCTGCCTGGTTATCGGTAATAAAAATCCCCAAGCTGCCTGCGATCTTCTGCAGTCTGACCTGGACGCCCTCTCAAGATGGTGTCACGACGCTGGGCTGGTTATTAATGCTATCAAAACAAAAATGTTAGTTATAAAATCTCCGTACGTCAGGCACTCGCCAGTAAATAGACTGGTGATTCACAATCACAGTTGCCTGCATACTAACATCGCATGCTGCTGTCAGGGAATAGAAATAGTTGACAAACACACATATCTTGGGTTAGTTATAGACAATAAATTTAATTGGATTCATCACATTGAACATGTCTGTACTAAACTAAGGCAGTTTCTGGCAAACATTACCATACTTAAAAATTCCATTCCATTTAAAGTCAAATTAATATTGTATAACGCACTAGCCGAATCCTGCATCCAATACGGTCTCAGTAGTTACGGACGAACTTACAAATCATATCTGGATCCGATAAATAAATTAAAGTTAAAAATACTTAAAAATATTGTTTCCAAAAAAATTAAATATCAATTTCAAGATGATGAAATTGGTCTTTTCAAACACTGTAAAACCTTACCAATATATATACAAGTACAATATACTTTATTGAAAGAACAATTTTTTAATAAATCCTTGAAGATTCCAATAGAGCATGCTGTATGTACTCGAGCAATGTCGGGAAACCGGCTTTGCAAGCCGCGCGCGAACAATGCGTACGGCGAGCGCAGAACCGATTTCCTAATACCTCGTCTTATCAATGGGTTGCCGTCCGAATTAATAGATAGTGTCACTCAGAAAAACATCAAGTATAAACTGAAACAATATTTTTATAATTTATTGTAACATATTTTTTTCTTATTGACTTAATATTATGCGTATAATTAACTTTTTACTATATTATACCTACACCTAAATATTAAACTTATTTACACAAATTGTAAACTCGCGATAGCATAAGTTTAAACCTTAGTGGTTTTTTAAATGTATCGCATGCCATTACATTGTAATTGTTTGTTTATAAGATAAATAAACTAAAAAAAAAAAATATATTGAGTTAAATAACTCACCTGAGATATAAGAGTGTCGATGCGAGGATCGTTACAACTAATCTTCTTGTCCGACGTCGTTCGCCTTGATCGTTTGTTAGGCAGAGGAGACACTGTGCCTTCCTCGTCAGACGAATTCGAAGAGTTTTCTTCGGATAAAACCGACTGTTGAAGCTCTTTTTCAACATCAAAGTTTTCTTTAGAACCAGTTGCGACAGGTTCCTCCTCACTCATACTGCACTGAGCACTCATCTTACGAAAATAACACCAACTTTCACGAAATAACTAATTATTTTAACACTGTGTGTTTATTTAACACAAAACAACTTAGAATAATAGGTTTTAAAAATCTTTTTTCAACTTGTAATAACTTTTGCTGTTACTCGTAGAGTTTTCACAAACGCTATGACACTTGACAGTGACGGCGCGGTAAAGGAGCGCTCTTGCTGGTAAGAGATTGGTTGAAAGATGAAGTTCCATAGACAATCTGGTAAGGTTTTTTATGCAATTTATTAGACTAAGACTAAATTCACAGACTGCTTCTTCACCTTAACGCTGTGTGTTTTAGAAAGACACATAATACAGTGTTTTTTTCAAAATCGTGTTTTTTCGAAACTTGATTACCAGAGAGAGAACAATTTGTATGTTGTTGAGTTTTTATCATAGTCAAGTACCTATCCAGTGTTATGCCCGTACCAATGTTCTTCTACAACTACTAGTCCAATAGAAAAACTGTGACAGAAATCAATAAAGTTATCGATTGCAGACCTAATAATCGTGGCTAATTTATTGATGGAACCTTCAAAGAGGTATTCAAGGTCGGCCCAAGTGCACCCTATATTTAAAGTGGACACGTCATCATTATTTAGATATAGGCAACGAACTTTACAGCCGCTGGGAAACTAGTTTATCTACGAGTACACAATAAAAGTTATCGAAGGGGTTGCGTGCTTGCTTGCTATGTTTTTTTTATTGTGGCACGCCAAAATGGCCTCACCCTGCCTGATGAAAAACAGCCAGTGAAGCCCAAGAAGTGAAAGCGTTCATCACAGCGCTACCACGCTATGCCGAACGCTCACACTATGGCGGCCTGCATAAATACTTTTTCACGCCCCGTTTAAATAACCAGGGAGAGAAAGAGGAGGGAAACACGTGTGCGGGAAGCGCATTCCACATACGGGCAGTTCGGCAAAGGAACGATTGTCCAAAATTTTTGGTACGTGTCTTGATGGTCGGCACGGTATGAGGGTGGCTTCTCAGACCTGCACGCGTCTATCTGGAAAGGAACGGAGAGGGAGGAATTAGGTCAAAGAGCTCCTCAGAGCATTCACCGTGGTAAAGGCGGTAGAAAGCACTAAGGGAAGCAATGTCCCTACGCAGCTGTAACGGCTCTAGACTGGTCGTAACATCATCGTTACCGATAATACGGACAGCACGTCTCTGCAACCTCAAGAGCTTCCAGCAAGTACTTGGTGGATCCGTCCCAAAGATGAGAGCAATACTCCACGCAGGAGCACACCTGAGTCTTATACAAAAGATAACGTTGCTCAAACGTGAAGAACCGCTTCACTTTGTTCAGGATTCCGAGTTTACGTGAAGCTGTGGTTATGATGCTCTCAATATAGCTCTTCGGGTTGAGGTCGCTGTGTATGTCCATACCTAAGAGACTGATTCCAGTCTGGATGGGTAATAGGTTGCTCTGGAAGGAGGGTTGGGGGAGAAATGCGGACTTTTTAGCAGTGACAGCGCAGACCTGTTTTTTTGGCATTGAACTGGACCAGGTTATCAGAGCCCCATTTATAAATGCGGTCTAATTCCTCGTCCAGCTCAATGACAATCTTCCGTCTCGACTCCACTACATCGTCGGCTTGCTTTGCCGCAGGGTGACCCAAATAACGCCTATGTACTGTACTGTCGTCTGCATAGCAATGAATGTTACCCAAGGATAACATGTCATTGATATGCAGAAGGAACAGCTTGGACGATATTATAGAACACTGCGGCACTCCGGCGTTCACCTGCAGAAACTGTAAGGCACTGCTTTCGCAGAGTACGCGAATGCTGCGCTCATGCAGGAACCCGGCGACCCAATCGCATAGGCGAGGTGGCAAGCCGTATGGCGAAAGCTTGCAGAGAAGCGAACGATGCCAAACTCGATCCAAAGCCTTGGAGATGTCCAGGCTAATAGCCAGTGCTTCTCCGTGCTTGTCCATTGCTTCACCCCACAGTTGTGTTATGAACGCTAGGAGATCGCCCGTTGATCGTTTCGGTCTGAACCCGTATTGTCGATCAAGAATGAGGGAATGATCTTCTAGGTAGCGGATGAGTTGCCTGTTTATGATTCGCTCAAAAACCTTACAAAGGACAGAGGTAAGTCGGTCGGTGTAAGTCGGTCTTACACGAAGCTACTCAAAACAGACTAGTTATAAATCGAAATTAGCAATGAGAATCTAAAATCTGGGGGAGCTCGACGGCACAATGGTTAACGCGCCCGGTCTGTGAGTTAAGCAACTTTCACAAGAGCCGGTCATCAGATGGGTGACCAACAATGTATAATCTTGACCTCTGTAATTATCCGATAACGTACGCGAGTTATACGTCAGTATTAGAACATGTATTTTTATAAGTAAGCACCACATTTGATTGAAGTGCATTATGTCAGCTACAAACCAAGGTATGGTACCTAATTCTAATATTTTATTTATGAACCTGAATGTTGCAAATAAACAGGCATTTATTTTTGTTGGAAATAAAACTTTGATTTGTATTATGGACGAATCGATTATCGAGATTCAATTTGTTTGGTGGCATAATGGCCCCATCACTAATTGTTCTTTTTTTCTTTGTTGGTACACTTGTCTCGGGAAGGCAACAATGGCTGGTTGATAGGTTATCGTGTGTTGATAATTAAATAGATTTTAAGCAGTAATAAGGGCATTTGGAGCCGTATTACTCTAATTAAGTGTATTGTGCAACCTGTGTTTTGTGTGTGTGTACGTCGTAAGCGAATCACATCGGGAGTACAATTCGCCGCTGTCGGCGTCTCCGCTGCTGGAGAATGCAGGTATTTCCTCGGGGGGAAAAGTGCACTTGGGGTAGTTTGGGTGTGATTAGGGAACCCTAGAAGACCCGGACTCGGATTCGGGCCCCATCGGACCATATGGATCCCGTTCTGGACGGCGGGAGCGGCATGGAACTGTGAGTGGATTTTGTAGATTTTAAGGTGTAACCTAATTTTAAACAGTAGCATAGTGTGTGTTGTGGGTTTCCTCAACATTTTGGTAGCAGAGCGTGGTTAATACCGGACCTCTAGGTTAATCGGTGTAATTTTGTGTATTTTTTTGTTCGTAATAGGTTAAGCTTATTTCGTGTAAAATCGCACTTCCGGGACAGGTGCGGTTGAATTGTAAGGTTGGTAGTACCGTTGTTTTCGTTGTATTTGGGCTGGGACATTTCTCGGAACGTTAATTGTTATTTAATTTCGTTCAATTGAAAGCATCGAGTCGATTCGGGATAATCGATTCCGTGTTTTCGTTGACTCGTTTTAATTTTGTGTTTAGGTTTATTTAGTTTAAATTATTTATAATGACAGCGTCACGGCAGGAGTTGGCTCAGCAGCTCCGGTGGTTCACCGGGCTGCTTGCATTAATAGATCGGCCTAACCGGGAGGACGCCTTGGAGACGCGTTCGAAAGAAATGCAGGCTCGTTTCTTGTTGGCCGAGCGGTCGGTAACCGCTCTATTGTCAACCGACCCGGTCGGGGAGAAGGAGCTGGCCCTCCACGCCCAATATGTCAAGGATCTGGAGCACATCCAAGACATCTACGACGAGGTCCTTCAGCGGGTGAAGGACATCGAGCGACTGCGGGAGGGGAAGCCTGTTGCGCGCCCCACTTCGCTCCACACCCCTGGACCCAGCGCCATGGGAAGATTGGGTGCCCTGGAGGTCCCGCATTTCACCGGATGTATGCGGGACTGGGCTGGATTCCGGAACATGTTTTTGGCCTTGGTGGATACTCGGAAGGATTTCACCAAGGCCGAAAAGCTGGCATATCTCCGTTCCTTCCTAGACGGAGAACCCAGACAGCTCGTACAGCATCTGGAGCTGCAGGATGCGAGCTACGACACCGCCATGCAGCTGCTGGAGAAGCGGTACGAGAAGCCGCGTCTTCAGGCGGACGCGCACGTGACCCATCTGCTGGGATTGCCGAGGGTCAACCATAGAGCTCAGCTGAGGGCGCAGCTGATCACCCCGCTCACCGTGTCCTTAAACGGGTTAAGGACGCTCGGACTGCCCGTCGACCAGTGGTCCTTCCTTCTTCTGCACATCGTTCTGGCCAAGTTGTCGCAGGAGATGAGGGACAAGTTCGAGCGGAATCGACTGGTCCACAAGGATCTCGGCAGCGTTCTGCCCTCGATAGGGGAACTTCTGGAGTTCCTGGAAGAGGAGGCTGGCCTGCTGGAAAACCAGCTAGCCTCCCAGGAGGCTCCGACAAGTGCGCCGGCCCGCACTTCCGGAGTCTACGGCGCCCAGCCGCCACGCAACCCAGGAAAGGGTCGCGGCAGGCTGGTGGCTGCGGCCGCCATCAACCCCGGTTCTGGATGCCGGGTTTGCGGACAGCAGCACGTGGAACAGCTATGTCCAGCAATTCTCAGGCTGCCCACAAAAGAGCGCCGAAACCTCGTTCGGACACGAGGATTGTGTTATGCCTGCCTGGGAGGACATAGGTATAATGAGTGTCCCCAGGCGAGGCCTTGCGATGTGTGCGGCGGACCGCACCATCGCTTACTGTGCACCCGTAGTGCTGAGGGCTCAGCACCGGTTCGGGAGAGGGGATCTCCCACGGGTGGCGGTTTGGGGCCGGGGTCAACTCCGCCTCCGGAAAGACGGAGTCCGCCACGGCCGCCACACTACAACCCCTCGTACAACCCGGCTCAGGCGAGTTGGGGACCGCCGGAACGGAGCCAGGTTCTGGCTACAACCCGGCACCCGGCGCGACCAACCCCAGGAGTTGGTGCCTCTAAGGGCCACTGGGTACAGGGAGCCCCACCTCCGGACCCAACACCCGGATACTCGTACGCGTATCCTCCGCCGCCGTTGCCGGAACAACAACGACATGAGAACCGTCAACAGTTCTCACCGGTACTGCACGAGTACCCGAGGTTGGAATACCACCCACCCTATCACCGGTATGGTAGGGCAGCTGGATACGCACCACCCCGGATGGTGGCCTGCACGCGTCCGACTTACTGGCCGAGTCATCACGGTTCGACAGGGTCGGCTGCTGGCTCTGACGCGTGACTAGCCTGTGGTCGGGCTACGTCGGAACCGAGGACGGTTCTTATGCCCATCGCGCAGGTACGCGTTTGGGGACCTAGGGGGGACTTCGTCCGGATACGAGCCCTCCTAGACACTGGGGCACAGGGCTGCTTAATTACTACGAGGGTAGCGAGGCGCCTACGTCTGGAGTGCGCGCCTCCCTCAGTTCCGATTCGGGGAGTCGGAGATACAGAAGTGGGGGGTCTGTCCGGTCAGACCCACATTTTCTTCTCTCCTGTGCATTCCGCTTCGATACGGATTGCGGCGGTCGCGATCGTACTCGACAATCTGCTGGGTTGGCATCCACCGACAGACATTCCGCGGGACGCAATGCCTGACACATCAGGTCTCATGCTGGCAGACCCTCATTTCGAGGAGCCGGCTCCGGTGGACCTCATATTGGGAGCGGATGTACTGGGCTGGATCCTTTTAGGGCCTCAGCGGAGTCTGGGCCGCTCTTCGTTGGTAGCTATACCTACCATCTTTGGACACGTTTTAATGGGACCGGTTTTCGACCAGGAGACGCGGGATGTCTCACCTGTCGTCGCTACTACCTCCATCGCTAGGACGATGCAAAAATTCTGGGAACTGGAAGAGCCTCCCATGGTCTCCCGTCTGGATCCGGAGCATGTGGAGTGCGAAACCTTTTATAAGGATCACACACGCCGGATGGCGTCGGGTAGGATCGAAACTCGACTGCCCTTTATCGACTGTCCACCTCTCTTGGGAAAATCGAGGGCGTTGGCAGAGAAACGACTCTTGTCCATGGAGCGTCGTATGTCTCGCGATCCGGTGCTTCGGGAAAAGTATATCGAGTTCATGCGAGAATACGAGGCCTTGGGGCATATGTCGCGGGTGACTGTCGACTGGACAACGACAGATCATTTTTTCTTGCCTCACCACGCGGGGTTGAAGGCCTCATCTGGAAAACTACGGACTGTTTTTGACGGATGGAATAGTCCTATTACGCGTTGGAGGTCGCCTCAAAAATGCCGACCTGCCCTTCGGTAGCCGTCATCCTCTGCTACTCCCCAAAGGAGGACCTTTGGTAGAACTGGTGGTCTCGGATAGACACCTGAAAAACGCTCACGCGGGGTGTAATGCGTTACTGGCGATATTACAGAGGGAGTTCTGGATTTTGTCCTCTCGGAGAGTGGTTCGCAGCGTGTTATTTAAGTGTGTGGCTTGTTATCGGGTGAAGGCCTCCACTATGCAGCCACAGATGGGGGATCTCCCTTCTGACCGGGTTTGTCAGACTACTAGGCCGTTCGACAGGGTCGGTACGGATTTTGCTGGACCGTTTCTGGTGAAAACCACAGCCTATCGTAACACTAGGGTCACGAAAGCATGCCTGTGCGTTTTTGTCTGCCTGGCCACTAAGGCCGTCCACCTGGAAGTGGTTTCGGCTCTGTCTACGGAAGCCTTTATCGCCACGCTGGATCGTTTTGTTTCGCGACGGGGTTTACCTTCTCTCATTCGGTCCGACAACGGTACCAACTACAGAGGCACTGCCAACTACTTAAAAGATGTGAACGATTTTCTGGATAAAAACTGTAATAGCATAAGTCAAGCTCTCGCACAGCGGGGAATCACATGGCGATTTAGTGTGCCAGCCTGTCCCCACTGGGGCGGGATATTTGAAGCCGCGGTAAAATCGGCAAAAACTCACTTGCGCCGGGTAGTCGGGGAAACTACCCTCACGTATGAGGAACTTACAACTGTGTTTTGTAAGGTTGAGGCGGTTCTCAACTCGCGTCCGCTTTGTCCACTCTCCTCTGACGCAAATGACATGGAAGTCCTGACCCCTGGTCATTTTTTGGTCGGTCAGCCACTCACTGCCCTGCCTGAGTATCCCTGGAAGGATGAACGCAGACACCGGATGTCTCGTTTTAAAATGATACAACAAATGAGTCAGGACTTGTGGCGTCGTTGGTCACTGGAGTATCTGCATTTATTGCAGCAGCGTGTAAAGTGGACAGACCGGACGTCGCCCCCTTCGGAGGGGGATCTGGTTTTATTAAAAGAGGCTAATTTGCCATCGTTATTTTGGAGACGAGGTCGCATTTTAAAGTTAATCTGGGGCGCGGACGGGACTCCGCGTGTGGCGCAAGTGTTGGTTGATGGATCGGTGCTAAATCGCGCAGTCGCGACCTTAGCTCGATTACCGGTTGACTAGTTTAAGATTTCAGGCTAGAAAGCGGTACGTCCGCTTTGGGTGGCGGGATGTTGCAAATAAACAGGCATTTATTTTTGTTGGAAATAAAACTTTGATTTGTATTATGGACGAATCGATTATCGAGATTCAATTTTTTTGGTGGCATAATGGCCCCATCACTAATTGTTCTTTTTTTCTTTGTTGGTACACTTGTCTCGGGAAGGCAACAATGGCTGGTTGATAGGTTATCGTGTGTTGATAATTAAATAGATTTTAAGCAGTAATAAGGTCATTTGGAGCCGTATTACTCTAATTAAGTGTATTGTGCAACCTGTGTTTTGTGTGTGTGTACGTCGTAAGCGAATCACATCGGGAGTACAATTCGCCGCTGTCGGCGTCTCCGCTGCTGGAGAATGCAGGTATTTCCTCGGGGGGAAAAGTGCACTTGGGGTAGTTTGGGTGTGATTAGGGAACCCTAGAAGACCCGAACTCGGATTCGGGCCCCATCGGACCATATGGATCCCGTTCTGGACAGCGGGAGCGGCATGGAACTGTGAGTGGATTTTGTAGATTTTAAGGTGTAACCTAATTTTAAACAGTAGCATAGTGTGTGTTGTGGGTTTCCTGTTTGTTACTTTTGAATAGTATGCGACCGTACGATTTTTATATTCTAAATTATTTACATGTAATTTTTTCCTGTTTGCGCAAAGTTCTATTTCAGAAATATTTTTTACTATACCCAGGAGATGTTGCTTATCACTGAACTGAAGACATTAGCAATATAACAATTTTTCATCAGACGTTATGGTGAACTACAAAATCAAAATATTTAGTCCCGGATAATTAGTTTCCAATAAATTAAAACTGTTTTGAGGAAAATAGTTACATATCGTGTGTATTTACTTAACTTTGATTTATTATCTCATTACGTCTTCTTTTCATAATATTTCATGCGAAAGTTTATCATCATACGTTACCTTCAAAAATAGAAACTTATGTAAAATCTTATTTAAAGTAACTTTAAATCTATGAAAAAGAAGTAAGCCCAACAAAAGGTAACTGCTGTAAATCGTTAAGAAATTCCCTCGACTGTATATGGTCTCCTTCATCAGACCTGTAATGGCGCTTGTAATCCATAAAGGTGAAAAGTTCTCATCAATAGAAATGAATTAAGTCCAAACACAAGGTAGCTACTGTAAAACGTTGAGGAGTTCCCTTGACTGCCCTTCGTCTTTATCATCAGACCCCTAATAACAGTCACAACCCATCTAGGTGTAAAGTTCTTATCAATAAAATTAATTAAGCCTGAACACCAGGTAATTGTAGTAAATCGTTGAGGAGTTCTCTCGACTGTCTTTCGGCTCCATCATCAGATCGACTCCAGACCTTTATTCAATAGTAGTGCTTTAAAATACTTATGAAAAAAAATAACAAACGCACTATAGTCGCCACTAAGATTTTCGAAGGTTCCCCTCGATTTCTCTGAGATGCCATCATTAGATCCTTATGTCCTTATCATGGTACCACCCTTGGGATATCTCCTTTCGAACAAAAAAAGAATCATCAAAATCGGTTCATAAACGACGAAGTTATCCGCGAACAGACATAAAAAAAAATATACAGTCGAATTGAGAAACCTGCTCCTTTTTTGAAGTTGGTTAAAAAGACAGAACAACGGAATACATTGCCCTGTATCTAATCGTGCAAGTACGAGCAAGACATTTTCTAAGGATTTGGCACTAAAAGAATGGGAGAAATTACGCAATAAATTTGATGAGCGGCAAACTCAGAACAATATGCTTTAGTTATGCTTCTCAGTTTTCTCCCCGTATTTACATCACAGCTTGATAAGGAACTCTCAGTTCATTCCTAAGTCTATGGATTGGATAGTAAACTAATAAAGAAAACAGAGTGTAAGTAATGTCTGAATGCCGGTGTCAGTAAGTGATTGATATGAGACATTCTGAAATAAATGATATAGAGCGGTATGCGATAGAAAAACGAATCTTTGCAGAGTGTATATGTGAATTTCGTTTACTATCCGTATTAATTCGATCACGTTAACAAAAAACAAAATTAGTATGGAATACATTTATTAAGTCAATAAACAAATACCATTGGACAAAAAAATGTAATTTAAATAATATGTAGTGTTAATTCCGCTAACTCACTCGTTTATACAGCTTGGATGCAGTACGCATGCACCGCCCTCCCGCCCGCAAAAAGTATGCACATGCAGGAGAAACAATGCGTGCAAGCGAAAATGCACACCAACACCGATACCCGACACGTGTTTCGCCCCTCCACGGGGCATCCTCAGGAGCTGTTGACTGGTCGAGAGCTGCGCACCGACTGTTACGGCTACGCAGCAGCGGCAAAATATTATAGCTGTTATTGTCGCACAAAGAACAGCTATAATATTTTGCATGTTTGTAATAAAAGTTTTCGGTTGTGTGTGTTGGAGCAATTAGAAATAATGAAACATAATAATGACAGTCATGCGCTGTTGAATGACCAAACAAATTTAGTTCCATCCCCATTATTACGTATTGTCGCGGGTAGTACGTCACAAATGTCAAACGATGGCGCTTTATAAAAGCGGCCGGGAGCTGCGTAGCCGTAACAGTCGGTGCGCAGCTCTCGACCAGTCAACAGCTCCTGAGGATGCCCCGTGGAGGGGCGAAACACGTGTCGGGTATCGGTGTTGGTGTGCATTTTCGCTTGCACGCATTGTTTCTCCTGCATGTGCATACTTTTTGCGGGCGGGAGGGCGGTGCATGCGTACTGCATCCAAGCTGTATAAACGAGTGAGTTAGCGGAATTAACACTACATATTATTTAAATTACATTTTTTTGTACTATGGATTTCCGCAAAATAACGCCTGATTCCATTAATTAAATACCATTGGTATTAGTTTTTGGTATTAGAAAGGAATAGGTCATTGAAGCAGCGCCTCTTGGCGACATACGAGAAGAGTTAAAAATAATCCATACAATTTTTTGTTATCGTACACCAAACACAAATTGTGCACTCTGTTTGTATTGCTGTTTACCTAATACATTGTTAAAGGCATAGAAAGCATGAACATGGAACTTTAATCGTCTTGAAAGGCAAAGTCAAACACTACCAAAGACAATAAAAGACGAGACTGAACCAGTTCGAAAGCTACAGCGCCCCGCTCTTCCGCGGGAAAATCGCACGCTGAGGGATCTGTTACAAAAAGAAACGCCTTAAAACAGACAGACAGACAATTCAGTGCGTTTAGTACCGCAGTCCGCAGCGCATACTTCAAGTACGACGACGACGCCCCGCTGCACGCTCAATACGACGCCTAGTTGCACGCTCATAACGCTTAATACAACGCGTCCGACGAGACACGCCCCGCCCGCCGCCGACCGCGCCGTTCGGAATTCTACTGTTTTGTTTCTTTGGTTAATGTCAGATTTTGTTCTTATTATAATCAAGGTCTGAAGTCTCATGCATTGTCTAATGTTAAGCGAAGTCTATTTTAAGCATTCAAGGTTGATTAATATACTTATCTATTTTAGAAGATCTTTGGGTATTGCCCACGTCGATCGATCTTTTACTTTATAAGTCGAAGCGTATAATACAGCTGTACTACATGTTACAGCTATCTCGTAGTAATTTCACCCAAATCGATTAATTCTTGATTCATGATTGCAATGAAGCAATAGTATCTACTATTTGTTTACAGGGGATAGGCAAACACAAAAAGCCGATACACAATGTTAGTACCTACCGACCGACATTATTTGGTGATCCTGAATACAGCATTGGCCCAGATTGCTAATTAAAAGTATTGGTAGTATGTTGACGTAAAAACCTTTATGAAATATCATTTATCTCTTTTAGAAATATGAGAGAAAATTGTAATATAAGAGGTTTTTTTTAAAGCTCGTGAACGCCAGTGTCCCGTGGTGTTATCTCGCGGAAACTTATAAAAATAGTTACCTATTTAGTAAATAATTTCGCTGTACAACTAAAAGTGTCAATGTAACAAGTTCCTTATGCTCGTATAACAAAATAAGAAAATGTGTTGAAAATCTTATTTACCCAAAAACCGTATGTTGAAGTATAAATAAATAAAGAATAGTTAGACTAAGGAAAAGAAAAGGCAGAACACCCACTGCCCAAGAATCATAGATGATGTACGAATGCGAAATATGTGGTATAAAAGTGCGAGAGTCAAAAGAGATAGAACTAGTATGAAAGAGAAATAGTTTACAAGGTTTGTTAGATTGGTGCCTCGAACGCATTTTGTACCAGTAAGGATTTTTGCCACGATCGTGTTTTGTCATATATGCTATATGTATAGTAGCTTTTTATATTAGTCTCATATTTTATACTCTCAGTTTTTTTCGTCGTATTTAGACATAAACGCATTTTTTAAAATCTCAATTTTTGTCATCGCATTAAACCTTAAACAAACATTTTACAAACTTGGTACTTCTCGACATATGTTTTACAATTATGTATAATATTAATAATACACATATGTAAGTGTACTTTTTAATGTGAAAGTGGTAACGCACTTAACAACAGTGTCCTGTAATAAATAACAAATAAAAAATGTTGGAAAAAACATATCTACATGTATCGTTTACTGTAATCTAACCTAACCTAACTTTTTTAAACATTTTATTTTTACATATAATAAAGAGAAAAAATAAATTAAATCTCTCAATTTACAGTATGAGGCAAAAAGCGTATAAGACAAAATCTTTTTAGACCAAAAATCGATTAAATCAACTTACTTGAAGGCAAATCACCTATAGGATAAAATACGGTCCTACATAAAGCATATATGACAAAACACGATCGTGGCAAAATGCAATTAGGGCAAAATCCTTACTGGTACAAAATATGTTCGACGCACCCATCTAACAAATCGTTTACAATAGCTCCGATTATGTCGGAGGAAAAAGAACTAAATATGTCGAGTTTTAATGTTTTCGCGGCTAATATTTGTATATTTATTGGACAACCAACAGCAGTTCTCAGCTCTACATTTAGAGTCTAACAACAATTTTCTTTTGGAAAAATAATATGTTTGCCTTCTGTAGCCTTAACAGTGTAACCGAGTTTATAGGCGGCAAAACGGTCATGGTTCCTAAACCCTTAGTAAACGTACAATCTCCAAAGGATGGCGAGAACGTAATTCCCTAGATTGTCTCTTAAGGCTAGGCTCGTGTTGACGGTGTCGTTGGGAGTAAAAAGCTTGCTGGGGTGAACTCCAGCTATTTAAAACGGTCCCGGATCATAGGTAGGGGAGCGAGGGGCTTGTTGTAGCAGGGGTAAGTAGTAACAGGGCTTTTTCACTAGGAATTTAAACTTTATTAACGTATTTCTACGACTGAATCTTACCGTTATACCGTGCCGCACCACGACATCACAGTCAGTGTCCCGCCAGGCGGGCGCAGTGAGTTGATGTGAACAAGTGCTTCATTGTTGCCAGGTAACGTATATTTTTACTTTCGTAAAATTTTGGTTAGATTTACAATTATGGACTAATTGGAGCTTTCTGTATTTTATTTGGTGTTAAAATTTATCTGTTTATGATGTTGTGTCACAGTTTTCGAGATTACTAAGTTGATTAAATAGTTATTGTGATAAATATTAAGAACTATACCTTGGGGTTAATTGTAACAAAATCTTGGGGTTTGTTGTAACATGTTACAACTTGCCCCTATATTGTTGTATGTTACGGTTATTATTTGTAATGTAATTTACCTAATTTGTTTTGTTTTAGAATGATGATGTATAAGAGAAAGTCGGAGCGGGCAACACAAAGCCAGGAGGTATATGAGTTAGCTGCAGCTGAAGTACTAACAAATGAAAAGGCTGATTATTGTAAGATGTAACGTAGAAGTAAGGGATAATTACGCGACTTAATTTGAAGGTTTATAATTCAACTTACTGTGATTTAAAAGTGCCATGTTGATTTACAAGTACCTATAGGTATTTAAGGTATAAAATAAGATAAATATGTAGTTAAAAACTAAAATATTTAATTTGTTGATTATTTAAAAAGTATGTTACAGATAAGAATACATATTATTTTTTGTTGAAAACAAAAGCTGGGTTCAATGTGTAAAAAAAAAAAAAAATTAATGGTGTTATATTCTCGTTTTTATTACTGTTACTACTTGCCCCAATAGATGTTACAACAAACCCCAAGCACGGGGTAAGTTGTAACACCGCCCTTTTTTAATAAAAAATGTAATAGTGAAAGAGTTACCAATAGATATGATATTTTTTCATTTTGACTTAATAGAAGAATAGTTGGAGCATCAATCAATGTTTAGTTGGCGGTAATTAAAGCAATACATCTCAAGATATATCCATTTTATTAAAAATTGTTACAAAAAGCCCCTTGCTCCCCTACTAGCGGCACGGAGGGGATGTGCAATAGTTTCAGCGGGTGCTTCCCTCTTAAGGGGGACGGGGGGAGTGTTTTCGTTCGTTTTCGTAAACGTAATCGAATGAATACGAATAATAAACAAACCTCACACAGGCACCCTGAGTGATCAGAGTTTTGTTGGCAAAATTTTAACTCTTCCCGTATGCCGCCAGGAGGCGCTGCTTCAATGACGTCATCATCATCATCATCATCATCTCAGCCAAAGACGTCCACTGCTGGACAAAGGCCTCCCCCAAGGATATGAGGGGTATTTGCCGTAATCGCCACGCTTGGCAGGCGGGTTGGCGATCGCAGTAGGTAGAGGATAACCTCAGAGAGATGCTGCTGCCCATCCTCTGGAAAGGTCCCTTAGTCGGCTTTTACGACACCCAAGAGAAGAGATGGGGTGGTGCAATTCTTTATCCCCGGCACCACACAGGGTATTATTATATTTATATATACATTAACAATAAAGTTACCGGTCTGTTTGATTGCCGCCCAGCACCAACGAATCGAGTGAGAGTACCCGTAGCTAGTGAGCTAAGGCTACGATTTGGCACGGCAGTTTTGTTTTTATACTCTCCACTCTCAACATTAATGTTGAAATTACGTCAACACCAAGAATCTGCGAGCAAAGCAATAGCAAAGCATAACTTTCACAATTTCATGAGGAACTGAAGTCGCTTTAATTCAAGAGGCAAATCGTTAGGGATTAACTAAATATCTACGTCCTACCAACTCGGCCGGCACAAAGACTACCTCTCCCTAGGCAGACCCAGATAAAATATAGGGTTCGATTAGATTGCGATGAGAATTCTTAATCAGCAGCCTAGTCTAGAGCTTACCTTTTAGAGAAAATGTCAGGACTGATTGGTTACCCTGTCTATTTTATTCAGTTTTATCAATCTTTATTAGCCATAAGAAAGAAATACCTACCAGATATCACAAAAATATTTTCCCGAGAATCCGAAATAATGACGATTACTCTCTGAAGGCACCTTTGTGACGCCAAGCTGCTGCTTTGTTTTGCAATGGTGTAGGTATTCCGTTTGTAAAGAACTAAGTACATAGGTACCTACCTATCTACATTCAGTCATATGGTAGTGAACGTCTCCTCGGAGTTTTTGGGATCCCGCCTATTGTTCCCGGGATTAGTAGACGGGTGCCCTAGGATTTTAGTAGGTCGGCCTTAACAACAAGCAAACCCCACATAACATACTCCGTGGTTTTGGAGCCCCGCGGAATAAATCGTGTGTGAATTTCCCTAAGATAAAAAAGGGCGAAGCTTCAAAGTCTGTCACGCATGTACGAGTCGTGACGCTTTTAAAAAGAAAGTTCGTAAGCTCTTTTTTGATAAAACCTTAGCAGAATCATCTAAGTAACGTCCTATTTATAAATTACTAGTGGTCGCCTAGTGGTCGAAATCAATCTGTTTACCTACCTATCTAGTAATTTTATCTACAATATGACATACATCTGGAGTATTATTTTCTTGAACAATAAAAAGTAGTTAGGTTTAAACGTTTAAAATCGGGTCGTAGGTATGTATTTTATTGTTTGATTAACGTTTAGTTTAACGTCCTTGTTTTTATTTACTTCCGTATCGTACCTACCTAAGTACGCTGTTAAAACACGCAATATTTAGGTAGGTATGTGCTTAATCACATATTATCCCACAACTCTACACTACAGACTAATTGCAAGACATCCCAATCCCAATTGGGACGTTTAAGAGTCTTCAATTTCCGCGCGCTAGATAGTAGATATCATAGTTTTTGGATAAAATTTGTCAGTTAAAAAAACGCAATCCACATTTATATACAGTATCAATAACAACAATGAAAAGCGCGTGCAACAGAGTGCATTCACCTCGACTCATAAGCTTCATTCAACATATTCCACTGCCGGAATCTTACAATCAATAACAATAATACGAGTTTCTGTTTCTGTCTAGCTTACTCAGGTTCACAGTAACTCGTGAGCTATTATTGTCTGTCACAGATATTTTTGGAATTATGAAATCATTGGGTTCACAAGATGATGTAGGTAAGACACATCTGGCAATTCTATTGGTCATTCATGTAGTAACTATTCAATAAAAGCACGATAAAAGGCTAAATAATGCAAAGCTAAAATAAAAGGTAGAGTCAAGGCAAAATAACTGAACATTAAGTCTTTTATTAAACATCTAGGCGACTTCTAAGCTAAAGGAAATTTTTATTTAGGTCTAAAAACACAATTATGAGGTGTTGTCCAAACATTTCTGCAGTGTTGACGGAAACGGCACATCACAATGAATGAATGAGCCTGAGAAAAATGTTCAAGCTCAAGGATTCTAGAGCAGGCGAACAATCAAACTGTCAACATTGAGAAGATAATTTTAGATGCAAAGTAGCGCTATTGCATACAACTTAGCAGAGTACACAAACAAAGGATATGATGTACGAATTTGTAAACATTTTGGTAACAGAAATTTCTAACCTGTAGTTCTTCGATGAAGCGGGAACGCGAGGAACCAGCTGTATTTGGGCGTTCGAGTAGTAGGAGCTGTGTGAGGACTATGACACCGAAGACGGCGAAGAACATGACAAATATGAAGAAGCTGATGTTCGCGCGCTCCTTGGCGCGGTAGGAGGCCGCGCGCGCGCGCCACCTCATCGTGCCGGCACCGCACTCGCATGGGCTCGAGACAGCGTCGCCCGCACGCGCGCCTCTCACAACACTGACTAGTCACCATTCACTAGGGCCGCGCCATAATGCCGCGCGCGCTCCGCAGCCCCACGCACTACAAATAAAATTCTGCACTGAGTGACGCCGGACGCGCATTGGGACACTGACAGCGCTCTCGAGCGCTGTGTTGCAAGTTCAAGGCGAGCTTTATTACACTCAAACTGATCACTGTTTTTGAAATCTGATAGGCGCTACTGAGTTTGCGGTTAGACAACAAATTAAAGAGATACGTTACTCTATTTTTACAAGAACATTGAACAGTAAGTACCTAGGTAATGAATTGAGTAGAAAATTGTACAGCTATAGCATGTCAGCTAGGGTGAAACGTCAATATAAGAAGGAAATAAATCTTATCATGTCAATCTCGATTACCTAAAAAAGGTTGCGAATAGATTAGTTACTCACAAAACATTTTTTTTTAAATTTTTGGATATATTCTACTTTAGTTCAAAGAGTAGCCAACCACAGATGACAGTAGATATACTACTACTAAAATTAAATATAGTAGTACTTGGTAGTACTAAAGATAGTACTAAGATAGCAGTAGTAGGTAAGTACATTATAACCGTAATTTTTAGGTACATTTGTTTCCGGTGAAATAAAGTCACAAAACAGGTTTATTTAATATTTTAACGATGTGATGAAACACCTTTTACATAATAAAAAGTATTAATCTGAGAATTTTGGTCCAAAGTAAATGTTTATGAGTTTTTTATATTAGTTAACTCACATCAGCCCATCAACAATGTTATTATGAAAATGTTAGTTATGAAATAAAATAATATTTTGAATAATTAATTTACTATGTATCTTGAGAAAGATAAAAGATAGTTTTATTTATGATACCTATAAACAATCAATATTTATTTATGATTTCTTTAAATCTGCTCTTTGTTTTAATTGAAAGGGTGGTAGAAAGTATAACCAATATTTTCATTAAATTTTTTCTCGAATTAGGTAGGTACTAATTATCAAACGCAACCTTTAAAACTATTCCATATTGCAAATCTTATAATATTGACGCTCCCCGCCCTAATGCAAGCGTCGTTGTTAGTTCCTACTAAGGATAACATTAATATTAAATAAATAATAAAATATAATTCATTTAAGGACCCTACTACATTTTGACTATGATTTTTGCGTAAAATGGCCATTTTTGGCGTTCTCGATCTCAGAAACGAAAACATATTAACAATTTCGACTTATAGAATAGTGTAGAATAGCTATTGGCATAGTTCGTAGCTGCCTCGCTTTTTGTAATTTTTGCTTAACTTTTTAATGAAACCCAAAATAGCAGAGAAAGATTTTCATAAAATGCGCGAAGGCACTTTTTTGAGCTCCTAGATTGGACTACTGTTCTAAACAAATGAAATAAAAAAAATAGAATGTTATCTCGTATATAGTTGAATAGTTTTTAGCGGCTTTGGAATTTTTAGATATCATTGATTTTACATAGAAAAAAAATCTTATTCTAAACCAAAAAACTTCGAAATTCGCTTTAAGATCGCTGTGAATTTCTCCTATCTACGATAATATTATTGAGCAAAATTTATACCAGAATAATTGTTACTTCATGAGGAATAAATATTTTATAATTAATTTATTATCCTATTTCGATAAAAACGATAAATACAACTGCAAAATTACTACAAAATGCGATGCGCCGGCCGTCCGAACTCAGCTTTTTCTCGCAGAGTGGAAATTTGAAATACTAAGCATGAATTTATTATCCTATTTCGATAAAAACGATAAATACAACTGGAAAATTACTACAAAATGCGAAAATGGGTATTTTACGAAGAAATCAGTTGAGATGTAATAGGCCTCTTAACTCTTTTCTTAAGTTTACGCAAACACTACACATTGAAATGAAACAACTTTTACGGATCTACTCTCGTTTATTTTACACATTAGGTACTTTTAATAAACATTATTTAAAAATAATGTGTAAAATAAACGCGAGTAGATCCGTAAAAGATGTCTCATTTCATTTAATTCTTTTAATATAATAATCGTCCCATATTCGAATTTTTAAATTTCTATTTTCGAATTCAATCCTTTTATCGTTGAACTTTCCACCACTTTTAATTTGTCGTCTACTTAGTGGCAACACGTAGGCAGTTCTACGCATGCGCGCCGCCCGCCCTCCGTTCAATGACTTGATGCCTGCAAATCCTTTTGTGCTATAAAACAACTCATTCATGTTTCTCTGCCCTGCAGACCTATATACACAGTACAATTGTTCTTTTATTTATCCAAGCCTTTAAAGAGTTTAAACTTTTTATTAGTTTTGTCTAAACACTTATCTAAGTATCTATTTGTGAAGCTTTATAATAGTTCCTTATGTTACCTACTTACCTATTTATTTTATGCTTACGATTTTAATAAGAACATTCAGTAAAAGCTCTATAGCATGGACTAATCTATCTATATATATAAAATTCTCGGGTCACATGTTAGTTGCCATACTCCTCCGAAACAGCTCGATCTATTTTTATGAAATTTTGTATATTCGGTAGGTCTGACTATCGATCGTAATCTATTTTTTATACCCTTAAGTGATAAAGGTGATCCGGTCCACCCAAAATATTTTTTTAGTTTATGGAAATTTTTCCAATAGGTAAAAAATAATTTGTTTCTTTTGTTGTCATGGAAACTGTCAAAGAGGTACGAAGTCTATCAAATGTAGGTAAATATATTTAATAAGGTAAACTCGAACAGGTTTATAAAAATAAAATACTTAATTAGTTATATTTGATTTTTTCAATACAAATTAGATATCCTGCATTCCTCAAAAAACACTACATTTGTATATTTACTTTTGCAGGTTTGTTCTAGAGATTAACGATAATTTAAAAAATCAGTAATAGCTATAATTAGGTACCCCATATAGTAGAAACGCAAATTCTGCTGTCGATATAAATTTATGAAAATATAGTGCTTCCCTGAACTCCTATTACCTACTCATGTTAAATTACAAAGAACATACTAAGTTCCACAATAATTGACACTTCATAAGTAGTAAAAAGAAAAGGTAAATATCGTTATCGTCCTCACGTACAGAATTGATCTGTCTATGCACACGAGCGGATAAAAAAACTGTTTAAGATGGCCGGCACTGAGTGTAAAGGATTTATTCTGTGGTAAAGGTATAATTCCAAACTCCGCTGCACCTAGCAGTGCTGCCGCAGCACTACTGCTGCAGCACTAAAGAACTGGTCCCCATATATTCTCTACAAGTTTATATGAGATTACATTCCGAGCCACGCAGCAATGTCGCGGCAGCAATGCAGGACCAGTAGTACTGCGGGCAGCACTGCTGCGTCCAGCGGAGTTCGGAATCATACCTTAATTAAGATAGAAACCGCACACGCACCTGCAACTATTTACTCAGCCACTACGGTCCACTGGCATGCATCATTCATTATAATAATCAGCCTGTGTATTCATCCACTGCTGGATATAGGCCAGTTCCAATGCATCTTACTCTTCCATCTAACTACTTCCACTGTGCGTATATTGTCACTCCACGTCATTCATCCATCAACAGCGCTCTGTAGTCTTGTGGTTATGAGCACCGCGCTTAGACCCAGATGTCCTGTGTTCAATTCCCTGGGGAGGTTACATGTTGTTACTCGGTTTAGTTGGTAGAGTCTGTTTATCCGCCTCTAGTTTGGTAGCTAATCAACACATGGCCACATATTTAACCCAGTTGTTATTGAAACTTTATTTGATCTTACATCTTTCGGACATTTGAGTTGTCCGGAAAACTACTAATAATTTCTCATCATAGATCATAGATAAGATTATCATCACCCACTTGCTCCGACAGGGTGTTATAACACCCCTTAAAGTATTATAATATACCCTAATGTAATACTTTTAGAGTTTTATTTACAACAACACACAAACACTTGGTCGGACTAAATGGGTTTCATACCAGGTGGAATTAATGTCAATTGCTGAAATAGAGCATCTTACTTCTTTATACCGAGTCGCGGGCTCTACTAGTTTGTTTGGATGTTTGTTACTCTTTCACGTAAAAACTACTGAATGGATTTGGATTAAATTCGGCATACAGATAGTTTATAACCGGGAATAACACATAGGATACTTTTTATCCCGATACTTCCGCGGAAACGGGAACCACGCAGGTGAAACCGCGACCGGCCACTAGTCTTATAAATTAAAACTTTTTAAACTTACATGATCACTTAAACTTAAACTATCATGTGTTTGAGTATCCGATATTTCGGCACAGTTGCATAAGAAGCGCCTTTCTTTCCTGAATTTATCATGTTTTATGCCGTATACGAAAGAAGTGACAGACAAGGTCTCAAATATATTCAATAAGTACTAATTTAACACCATCTTCACTCCTTTTAGAAAAGTAGCTCAATATCTACGGTCACCAAAAAACAGCTTTCCCCTAGAAAGGCCCGGTGTGTATAAGATCGATTGCAGCTGCGGTAGCTCCTACATTGGCCAAACAAAACGTACATGTAGCCTGCCGAATTAAGGAGCATCAAAGCTGTAAAGAATAACGATACGCAAAAATCGGCCATCGCTGAACATTTGATCCAATCGGGTCCTAATCACTGGATTGAGTTTAATAACCCCAGATAATTTCGACAGAAAGCCACTACATAGGTACCTAGATTGGTTAGAGAAGCGATTGAAATTACAAACTACAAAAATTTCAATCGCGAAGATGGGTTTAAACTGACGCGTATCTGGAATCCAGTGATTAGCTTAAGTAAAGACCGCAAAAAGAAGAAAAGTGCCATTACGCGATCTGATACGGTCAGTGTAGTGTGTCAAGAACAAGTTCGAGTGAATACAGACTTAAGAGCGTTTACGCCGCACACTAGCGCCGCCAATGAAAAAAAAACATATCTAGTAATTAGAGATAGAAAATCAAATTATGCTCAACAAACTATCTGAATGAAGTAATTTAGCATTTTTACGTCACTTAATGAACACCTGACATGTTATGGTTTAGTTAAATATGGCGTTATAGTTAAAAGTGGCCGTAACGTCTTATTTAACTAAACCATAACATGTGAGGTGTTCATTAGGTGACGTAAAAATGCTAAATTACTTCATTCAAATAGTTTGTTGAGCATAATTTGATTTTCTATCTCTAATTACTAGATAATATGTCTTTTTTTTCGTTAATGGCGCTAGTGTGCGGCGTAACCGCTCTTAAGAGACAGTGGTTTTTTTAACATTTTTTTAATATTAATGGGTAAGCACTGCTTTGATCTCACCTGATGTTAAGTGATGATAAGGCCAAAGATGAATGCGCACTTCACCCGGGATCCTCAACTAGTGAGGCACTGGCTATCTTATCTCTAGCTGCCGGAACACAACAACGCTACAAACATTGATGTTATGGCGACATATTTAGATAAGATGGTGGTAGCTAGCCAGGCGGACTAACAAGCCCTACCACCAACCAAACCAAGTACACTATCATGTACCCCCCGCTGGGAATCGAACCCGGGACCTCTGGGTCTAAACCGGTGGTCTTAGCCACTAGACCACAGAGGCGGTTACGGTATCGAGCGCAAAAACTACTAAGGAAGAGGGTAGATCGTTTTGTCTGCTCATAATCACCCACCCGCAATAACTTCAGTACATCTGTGATCTTGGCGCATGCAACTGTGCTGAAATATCGGATACTCAAACACAACATAAAAAACATGGTAATAACCCCGTTAATAATATTTATTCTAATATATCTTATAAATTAAATAATATAAAATAAAATCTGTTCTGTGTCGCAGGTTCCAGCCCAGAACACTTTCGCAGCGGTTATCAGTACTGCGGCTGATATAACAAGTCCCCTGCCACTCCAGCTTGCTCATTCTTTATTATTTTCTCTATTACTCTAATCATTGCGTTATTCGATGGAACTGCGCTGAGTAAGACTTACGTAGTTTACTACAAAATGAACTAGAAATTCGCTTGCCACGTGTCGCAAGGCGCTTTTGCTCATGGCTGAGACCTAAAACAGAATTAGGCGCCCGCTCTTAACTGTTAGGTACTAACACACAAAATTATTTAATTTGTCATTAAATAAAATCAAATTATTATGTAATTATTAACGCATAAGCAAAGTAATCACTAATATATTATGTATTTATAGTATAGTAAACAATAACGTGATTCAACGTGAACGTGCAAAAACGTAACAATAATTAGATGAATCGCATAAATTCCGTTGAAAAACTATACTTTTTTCAAATGATGTCTGTTTTTCCTTAACATACTGAATTTCATTAGAATTTGCTTACCTACTAGCTCAAACATATTAAACCTTGAATTTGATAAAGACGAATCACCGCTCGTGGATTATTATATGTATCTTAAACCTTGAAGTTTGTTTATTGTATCAAAATGTAATCATAGGAATTACCTAAAGTTAAAAAAATATTAACTCTCGTACTCAACCGGGAAACGAACCCCAGTCGGATTTCTTAAAATAATCGCTAAGTAGGAAGTTAAAAAAGAGACTCTTTGTAAAACTGCATATTTTTTTAAACTCTCTCACTCATACACAACCGGGAAACGTACCCAGTCGGATTACGTTAAATAATTATGAATTGTTAAAATAGGCAATAACCAATTATTGATTAATAAATACGGCAGTAACAATTATTAATTGAAGCAGACAAATACAAAAACACAAATGTTGAAAAAATTTCCACGAGCAGGATTTGAACCTGCACCCTTCTGACATACCGGGTCAGGTGCTCTCCCAATTGAGCTATCGTGGTTCTAACCAGCCCGCCGAAATTATTCAACACTATTTACTTTACAGTAATACAGTTTAGTTATTTATTAATCTGAGCATCGAACATAGTCCCTTTTCTTTTTAGAGAGAATATTATGCTGATTGCATTTTCGCGTCATCGGACTTTTTTGGGGGTGGCCAGATACAGGGTCCCGCAGCGCAGTCCCGTCAAGCTGTGTGCTTGAAACACCGTTAGAGGTTTTTTAGAGGGAAACGCTGATGCGTTTCCCTCGCCCACTAGTGCGTGTCCCCGTTTCCTACTAAATTCTCCCCCACAGAACAAATATCAGCTCTGTGGAAATTTCACTCAAATAAATTCTTCGACTTGATTAGTTTGCCCTTCTCTTGGATACAGTGTACAGTGTGTGGCTAAAATAAATAGACTAACTATCCTTATAATCCCTTGATTAGGAATAGACTTGATTGGAATGATTTTAGTAAATAACTGTTATTCGATGCAGTTTGTTAACTATAATTTAAAACAAAGGTATTTTGACTTTATGTGTATTTAGTCATTAGATCGTCATTTTTTCCTTTAGGTAATCATTAAAAATACGGGTCAGCCAAATGGCAAAAAACGGAACCCTTATGGATTCGTCATGTCTGTAGACATTTTTTACAACTGACATGCGTTGACAGGTAATTAATAATAATTGATTTCAATATTATTTCTTGCTTTTTAAAACTGTTTTTACTTTTTTAAGTTTCCTGTTTTTTAAAGTCGGTTTTTTTTTTACATTTGTGATAGAGATAAATCGAATACAAAATAAATCAAATCCTGCTCGTGGAAATTTTTTCAACATTTGTGTTTTTGTAATTTGTTCGCAACAAAATTTGCGTTAAAGTTACATAAACATTTTATAAATAGCTTGCCTACTTCTTAACTGATCTTTAGTATTTGTAAAAATATTATGATCAGATGTTAATGACGGTAGTTGTTGATATTGAATGGGCGCCTTTGGTTTTCAAAGTAAAATGTAAATAGTGTTGAATAATTTCGGCGGGCTGGTTAGAACCACGATAGCTCAATTGGAAGAGCACCTGACCCGGTCTGTCAGAAGTAGAGATGAAACGGATATCCGGCAACTATCCGGTATCCGGCCTATCCGGTCCAAATTTACTATCCGGCCGGATACCGGATAGTAACTCAATATCCGGCCGGATACCGGATAGGCATTATTTTTCTAAAAAATCGTTTAAAACGTACATGACATAAGACAACAGCTCGCAATAATGATGATTCCCTTCACCACCTCGAGAAATCTGGAGTCGGCGCAACAAACAAACAGCAAACTTATTATTTTCACTAAAAATGGCAAAATATTGCCAAATAAGCGATCTTTTTACTGACGACATGTTTCTGTCCCTCAATTATTTTATTAAGTACCTACGTATTTTTACAAAATCCAAAGTCAATCAAATAACGCACGTACGGCCACACAAGCATCAAGTAAACGATTGATTGATTGATTTTCGCCTGTCATTCACTCACGAATGCGCACGATCACTCCCGACGAGTCCCAATGACACCCGAAACCGCCCGAAATGTTGCAATCGCGGTGCTCGTAGCTGCACGGCGCTAAACATGTCACAACTTGCCTCAAAGCATTTACTTACTCTCCGCCGGATATCCGGCCATCCGGCCTCATAGCTCGCCGGATATCCGGTATCCGGTATCCGGCCAAACAACTATCCGTTTCATCTCTAGTCAGAAGGGTGCGGGTTCAAATCCTGCTCGTGAAAATTTTTTCAACATTTGTGTTTAAGTAAGTAAGGTACTGTTTTTAAAAAAATCTTTGAAAAAGATTAAAAGTAATTCAAAGTAATTAATCAATTAAAACGTGTCATATTTTTTAGGTATGAACTTTGAATAGTTTTTGTTGAATGTAGGTAGGTTGGTACCTCGTAGTCAATAAACACCTTGATTGTATTCGATTTATCTCTATCACAAATGTAAAAAAAACCGACTTTAAAAAACAGGAAACTTAAAAAAGTAAAAACAGCTTTAAAAAGCAAGAAATATTATTGAAATCATATTATTAATTATCTAGATACGCATGTCAGTTTTAAAAAATGTCTATTGAAGTCGGGTGGATGGTGGTCGGCTGGGGGACAATTTTGTTTTATTTAAACTTTTTTAGTTGTTCCATTAACTCCATTTTTTATTGTAAAAGCTCCACCCACCCGACTTCAATAGACATTTTTTTAAACTGGTATGCGTATCTAGGTAATTAATAATATGATTTCAATATAATTTCTTGGTTTTTAGACCTGATTTTACTTTTTTAAGTTTCCTGTTTTTTAAAGTCGGTTTTTTTTTGTTAAAAATTATTTTATTTTACGATTTTTAGTGATGGGTAGACGTAGATCTAACAAGGATGCTTCTCGGATAAGGAAACGACGGCCTAGTAGGTAGTGGTATTCCTATGTAAAACTTCAATCTTAATTAGGTATTTATTTTGTACGAACTAAACATTTTGGCATATTGAACCCTATGAAGTAAGCCCGACAAAAGGTAACTGCTGTAAATCGTTGAGGAATTCCCTCGACGGTCTATGGTCTCCATCATCAGACCTATAATGGCACTTATAACCCACTAGCTGTGCTCGCAACTTCGTCCGCGTGGAATAGTGACTTTCGGCAGCATTTTTAATTTTTTAGGCTCTTTTCCCGTTTTTGCAACATTTTTCACTGATGCTTCGCTCCTATTGGTCGCAGCGTGATGTTATATAGCCTAAAGCCTTCCTCGATAAATGGACTATCCAACACAAAAAGAATTATTCAATTCGAACCAGTAGTTCCTGAGATTAGCGCGTTCAAACAAACAAACAAACAAACAAACAAACAAACTCTTCAGCTTTATTATATATTAGTAACCCATATGGGTGCAAAGTTCTTATCAATAGAAATGAATTAAGACCAAACACAAGGTAGCTACTGTAAAACGTTGAGGAGTTCCCTTGACTGTACTTCGTCTTCATCATCAGACCCCTAATGACAGTCACAACCCATCTAGGTGTAAAGTTCTCATCAATAAAAATTAATCAAGCCCAAACACCATGTAATTGCTGCAAATCGTTGAGGAGTTCTCTCGCCTGTCTTTCGGCTCCATCATCAGATCGACTCCAAACCTTCATTAAATAGTAGTGCTTTAAAATACTTAATGAAAACATTAACAAACGCACTAGGCGCCACTACGATTTTCGGAGGTTCCCCTTGATTTCTCTGGGATTCCACCATCAGATCCTGGTTTCCTTATCATGGTACCACCTTTGGGATATCTCCTTTCTAACAAAAAAAGAATCATTACAATCGGTTCATAGACGACGAAGTTATCTTATCCGCGAACACACATAAAAAAAATATACAAGTCGAATTGAGAAACCTCCTTTTTTGAAGTCTGTTTAAAATTACTACAAAATGCGATGGGTCAGCGGTGCCGCGCCGGCGGCCGTCTGAACGATACCTATTCTCGCAGAGTGGAAATTTTGTAATACGGCTCATAAGCATCACGCTTGCCAATGCGAGTTGGTGATCACAAACCCGGCGGGCTATGCATCAAAAATACGAAACACGCTTTGCCCGACTTGGGAATCGAATCCGGGACCTTCAGGTAGAATAGGAGCGCTTTGCCACTAGGCCACCGCGGCGAGCTAAAACTGCCCCCAAAATCCGAAATCAACAACCGCCTTTATGGTCTAGTGGTTAAGACCACCGGTCTCAAACCCAGAGGTCCGGATTCGATTACCAGCTGGGGGTAAGTACATATTTGTGTACACGGTTTGTGTTTGTCCGTCCAGCTAGCTACCACAATCTTATCTAAATATGTCGCCATAACATAAATGGTTGTACCATTGTTGTGTTCCAGCAGCTAGAGATAAGATAGCCAGTGCCCAAGTAGTTGAGGATTTCAGGTGAAGTGCGCTTCCACCTTCGGCCTTATCATCACTTACCATTAGGTGAGTTAAAGGCCAAAGGCTTAACCGCAAGGAATTAAATAAAAACTAATTTTGCACGTGGTTCAAACTTCTACTACCGCTAGCAGACTATTAAGAGATAGGTACCTATTAAGTATGGTAGGGCACTAGTGCTCGACAAGAACCATCGACACTTTTTTCTTTTAATCGCATAATGTTAGGATCAAGCCTTATAGGTATACCACCAACCAAACCGATTACAAACATATAACCCTTGCTAGGAATTTCCACAATTGTAGCTCCAGGATACATCATTATATATAATAGAATACATCGTTGATGGACGATGGTCTTGTAACTATCAATATTAATATCTTTTGTGAATGTTGTAAATGAGTTACATACCGCCTTCATACCGCAGACAATAAATAAATAAATAAAGTTCCACAACTTTACACAACTCCACAGAACACGCAATATCATATTTTATTAACCATCAATAAGCCCTTTTATAACAATTATATTGTAATAGTCCTTGAATGGCGACCGCGTACCGGAAAGCGCAGTGTGGGCAAAGTGTGGGCAGACCTCCAACAAGGTGGACCGACGATCTGGTGAAGGTCGCAGGAAGCCGCTGGATGCGAGCAGCACAAAACCAGTCGTTGTGGAGATCCTTGGGGGAGGCCTTTGTCCAGTATTGGACGTCTTTTGGCTGAGACGATGATGATGATGATGATGATGAATAAAGCAAAAAAATAACTGAGACTGTATGAGCCAAACTCTTTGGTTTTCTAGTATGTCAAAAGTAATTAAAAGTATCAATATCAATGTCAAACTGACACTGTCAAATGGTCAATGTCTAATTGGGGAAATTGAATTGTAAGATTTTTTTAGAACGTATATGGTGAACTAATAAATAAGTTATTTATCTTTCAACATGGGTAGAGGACAGGAGCCAGATGATAATCTATTCAGAGCTTTTGCGAATGCGATTTACAACACTATAGATTCTCCTGTGACATGGTTCCGTGGTATGGTATTCACGAGCTTACGTTCATGTTGTTATGTAAGAAATTGTCTGATTAATCGTTTTGTTTAACTGCAGAAACGATAGTGGAACCGAACCAGCAGAAGTACCCATGGTACCACCAAAAGTACCGCCGAGTGCCGACCATTGATCAGTGCTACACGGACGACGTACTTTGCGACTTCGAAGCAAACTCTCAATTCAAACGTGATAGGTTAGTTTATTTTATTTCTCACTAGCAGCCGCTCGCGGTTTCACCCGCGTAGTTCCCGTTCCCGTAGGAATATCTGGATAAAAAGTATCCTATGTGTTATTCCAGGTTATAAACTATCTGTATGCTGAATTTCATCCAAATCCATTCAGTAGTTTTTACGTGAAAGAGTAACAAACATCCATCCATACTTACAAACTTTCGCGTTTTTAATATTAGTAGGATAGTCTAACCCCCTTACAAAGAAACAGAGAATTAGCTCCAAATAGTTATTACATGTTTGGGTCCTGTCATGTAAACTTCATTTCAAATTAGAGTAAAGAAACAAAAAACGGAATAACTATTCAAAGCATATTCTCTGTTTACTTGTAAGGCCCTTAGTGTTCATATGCTGGTGTCAGGATTTTTACTGCATGGCTACTAATGTAATACCCATTTATGCCTGCAATCAGCCTTATATTGTTGTTCTGAATTCAATATCCAGTGATATAATGAGGCATATTATTAGTAGTCTTAATTTAATGGCTTCACATTTAGCATTTAGCCAATTTCAAGTACTTTTATTCTAGTTAGGGTACAATTGTACGGTAGATAGAAATTAAAATGGAGTCTCACAACACATGTTATTATAGAAAGAACACAGATGAAACTCCAACTGATAAATAAATATCATAATGAGGCATAGTAGAAGCCTAAAACTGAAGCTTCAGGGTTGACAAAACGAGAGTATCCTTTGTGTCAAAAGCATTCATGAGCTGCAATAAGCTGCATGGCAGCTCAGAATATAGCAGGATGGCTCAGTAATAGTAAAAAATTGATAATTTTGTACATGTTCATTATTACTATGTGAAACCTGAGCCCGCAAATATTTACGTACAGCACATTTCGGTATTGTGCTCTGTAGCCACACCGCCGTATATTTTTTATAATGATATAACCTATTTTTATGTACGGCTAATGGTCATGATGTACATGTATTGTTCTTGAATGTACGACTTTTAATTTAAAAGAAAAAAGTAAATTAATGTGGCATTGCTGTGGAACATTCTCTGTAGCCACGCCACCTGTAATCAACATTTGTAGATACAATTTCAGCTATTTCTCTGAAGTTATATAATGTATGAATGCTGTGTATTATGTACACATAGTAAATATGAAAATAATATGTTAATTCTAAAGTTTAATTCTAAATTCACTAATTGCCTCTTATAGTGTATTATACAAATGTATTTTCTACGATTATTTTGAAAATTAAAACTAAACAGATTTCATAAATTGAAGTTATTTATTATATATCTGTGTTATAACAAATTCTGAATAAAGCCAATGTACAAATGTTATGCAGCATGTACTTATGAAAAAAATCCTTAAATTTAAATAAGTATATAAATATCAGATAATATCAGACAACATCATATTCATTGATCTGTCCCCAAAGTTAGTAGCTTAAGCACTTGTGTTATGGAACAACAAAGGTACCACAAACACCCAGACCCGAGCCAATTTAGAAAAGTTTGTTTCCCAAATTGACCTGGGGCCCGACCGCCTAACCGATCGCTTTGACTTCGTGTGTGCTTTATGACGTCATCTTGTCGTTTCGTGCCGCCTATGAAAGCAATATCGAAAGCTATAGCCTTTAGCTTTTCATATTGCTTTCATAGGCGGTGCGAGGTGGCAAGATGACGTCATAAACTATACGCGAAGTCAAAGCGATCGGGGGGCTGACCGGGAACCGAACCCGGGACTTATTGCACTCTGGTCAAACGCCTGTACCACTGCGCCATCGAGGTCATATTGTTACCGTCGTAACTCAGAATGGGAGTGTTATGACGACATGATTAGTAAAGGAATTCACGTTAAAAAAAAATACAAACATTAATTCCCATTTAATATATTTTCATGGGTCTATTTAATTTACAATAATACAGGCTGTTTGGCGCATCGTGTGCCAAAATGAATTGGCCGACATAAAGGGTCATCTGCTATACTTCTAGCCCCCATAACACGTTCCATGGTTGACGGTTATTTTTATGTTGACTTTTTAAGTTTAATAACCAAAAAATCCAAAATACCGCATTTAAACTTAAATAAAAAAAATCTATAGGATTTAACCTCAAAATTAAAATTTTATTTTGATGTGCTGTGCATTGATGTAAGGTTCTATCAAATTCAAATTTGCTAGTAGTTGTTATCTAGTTTGTTTTTTTAATTAAATTCTAAAGTTTCAGAAATGTTAAACATGAAATAAAAATTCCAATTTACATTGCTATAAAAAAAACTAAAAAAGATCTGGATCTTCCGAGTCTCTCAAAAATTCTTTAGTTTATCCTCTTTCAAACGGTATGCTAATGTCATTAAAATAAAAACTTTACTTAATCGCTAAATTAGTCCTTCGAGTCAGGCCGATATTAAAAATTAGGGTTAAATCTTTTTTTTTCGTGAATAACGCGTTCAAAGCAGGTCAAAACTTTTATTTTAGTTTAGCGACATAGAATCTGTCCCCTATCTCCTTCTTTAATAGGTTTTATTTGAAATTAAAGACCAAATTTGTTATTTAAATGTTTTATTCGCAATTGATTATTATTCTTAAACAAAACTTATTGTTGTTACAAATCTTGCTTAAAATGTTGGCCTCTTTTACGAATGCAGCCACGACGTCTCTTCCGTATTTCTACTATAGTTGTACGCGAATTGCGACAACGCATTGAAGCTGCTTTTGTGACAATTAAGAGTGAGTGAAATGAGGCTGCGTAGACTGAGACGTCGTGGCTGCATTCGTAAAAGAGGCCAACATTTTAAGCAAGATTTGTAACAACAATAAGTTTTGTTTAAGAATAATAATCAATTGCGAATAAAACATTTAAATAACAATTTTGGTCTTAAATTCCAAATAAAACCTATTAAAGAAGGAGATGGGGGACAAATTTTATGTCGCTAAAGTAAGATAAAAGTTTTTACCTGCTTTGTACGAAAAAAAAAGATTTAACCCTAATTTTTAATAAGAGCCTGACTTGAGTCGAAGGACTAACTGACTAATTTAGCGATTAAGTAAAGTTTTTATTTTAATGACATTAGCATACCGTTTGAAAGAGGATAAACTTAAGAATTTTTGAGAGACTCGGAAGATCCCGATCTGTTTTAGTTTTTTTTTTATAGCAATGTAAATTGGAATTTTTATTTCATGTTTAACATTTCTGAAACTTTAGAATTTAGTTTTTAAAAAACTAGATGATAACTATCAGCAAATTTTAATTTCGAGGTTAAATCCTACAGATTTTTTTTATTTAAGTTTAAATGCAGTATTTTGGGTTTTTTGATTAAATACTTCAACATAAAACATAAAAATAACAATCGGGCATGGAACGTGTTATGGGGGCTAAAAGTATAGCAGATGACCCTTTCTGTCGGCCAATTCATTTTGGCACACGATGCGCCAAACACCCTGTATAATAACGTGTAGATACATAAATACACTGTAAATCTGATGTAATGTATTTTTTACAGATTTTTTTTGTTTGAGAGAGATTTTCTGTTTATTTATTTTTTAATTATTTAAAGGTAAAAAATATTTTGTAACCCTTGTTATAACATGGATTTATAATAAATAACTTCTATTTATGAAATGTTTTGTTTTAATTTTCCTGTCAATCTGAAGTAATCTGTAAAAATACATTAGTTTAATACACATATGGGACAATTTGTGAATTTAGAATTAAACTTTAGAATTAACATATTTTTTCATACTTATTATGTGTACATAATACACAGCGTTCACCACCTTTAGAGAAATAGCGGAAATTGTATCTACAAATGTTGATTACAGGTGGCGTGGCTACAGAGAATGTTCCACAGCAACGCCACATTAATTTTCTTTTTCTTTTAAATTAAAAGTCGTACTTTCACAAGCAATACATGTGTACGTCACGACCGTCAGCCATACATAAAAATGGGTTATATCATAATAAAAAAATATACGGTGGCGTGGCTACAGAACACAACACACATTTCGCACTTGTTCATAATAAGCAATGCATTAACTTTTTTCTTTCAGCTTAAGTTTACCAAAACCCATCAAAGTATTTTTTAAAGAAAATATATGTTATTACCGCAATATTTAAGAAATTCTTGATATAAATTAATGCTGTTATTAATAACTTCCAGGGCGGTCGATTCAGAAATATTGGGTATTCTACGTCAGCGCTATGAAGACTGCATGATGTACGAGACGCCCGACCACCTCACAACCTGCAAACCTCTATGGGAGAAATACAAGGATTCTGAAGAAGCATGGTTCATTAAATGTAAGTATTTATCATAACTTTCATTATTATTTATATTTTTAGCAAGAAAATTATCTTATTTGGAGCCACTAAGAGATACTAAAATAAGCCATTGCTTAAAAACACCATTGTGTTTTTCTATTTGTGATGGGATCCTATTTCAAACTGTCTGTAAATAACAATACTATAGCTAGACCGGCGGGAAGTACGTAGGGCCTCTGTCTGCCACGAGTACGAGCGTTTTGCGACGCGGCGAACGGATTTCTAGCTCATTGCGCGTTATACTACGGCAGTCATAGTCTACAGTGATAGAAAAAACGCAATTAATCTGTTTGCCGCTTCGCAACGCAAGACGTCAGTAGTCGTGGTCGAGCGGTAAGGTGGTACACGCGTGATCATTTAACAAGATTCATCTGAAGGCAAATAAAGATAGGTGGCTGCCAACCTAATAAGTCAATTGTTTTGAGAAAAATAAAAATAAATTATTTTTTTTTACTTCGCAATCGTTAATTTAGTAGAAAATTTGAATAATATTTCAAAAAATAATAATTTCTAACTCTGATTTCAATATCTACACAGAGCGCATAGTAACAAAAATAATAAGTAGGTACAATAGTGCACTTTTAGCTAATAAGTAATAAAAAAATCAACGATAAAACAACATTTTACAACAAATTTAAACAACAGTCTACTCTGATCTAGTACAGCGGCGTGAGCCTCAATCAATAATCGAATCGATTGAATCGAAGGGCGCGAGTAATGAAGTTTTTTTTTGTAAATGTTGTTACTTATATAAAAGCTGTGCAGTTTCTTGCGCCCATTCTGAAAACTATTGTTATTATTATTAATTATTATTGTATCTATAAAGTCAGATTTAGAGCTGGTGATGGTGGCCATGCCAAGATGAGCCACACGTATATGTTACCTGCTTATCTTGGAATTGCAAATTAAACCTTTTTGACTTGACTTGACCAAACGGGCTGATTTCTCAATCGTCAGTTAAAGTTTATTCATTGAATAATTTTGACATAATAACAGATTCTCTTTAGAAAATGTCAAAATGACAATGTTATTCGCTGGATAAAAATTATCTGAGGATTGAAAAATCGGGCCTGAGAAAACTAAAAAAAGTAAGACCCAGTTGATGCAATATTAATATATAATTAAATTATGTAAAAAAAATTACAGATGGTGATTTGGGTGCATATGCAGATGCTCGAAAAGCGTATATGAAGCAAAAACACCGCATGATTTGGGAGAGACGTTATGGCCCACTGTCTGAACAAACTAAGAAGTAAATTTTATTAATGGTTCAAATTAATGTTCACTTCCTAAACCTAAGTAGATGTTGTCATATGCAATAAAGTAATTAAATATTATCATATTTTTATTTGTTGCTTAGACATAGTAAAAATGTTGTAGTTTGGCTCATAAATACATATAAGTTATTCCTACTCACCACAATAACAGGGAAAAGGCAGTTAGAGCCATAGATCAAAGCTCTCTCTATCTCTATCAAATTTAACTCAAAAAACAAAGTGACCAGTTCACAGATTATCGGTTTTCCAGACAACATTATCAATGAGACAGATTGTAACAAATTAAACAAAGTAGATTCCAAAAAATAACATTTATTTTCCAACACTACATTCATTTTTTTTCTCATGCAAATCTGACAAGATACTACTTCCGAACATACATTGATTCTACAGTTGGAACTACAACAAGAAATTAATGATCACAGAATTATGAAGATGTAGAAAAAAATAATACTACAATCTCAAATCTCCTCTTACTGTACTTGGAATACTTATATCTATCTTATACGTTAAGAATAAAACTTTGTTATTGGTCACATAAAAGTAAAAACGCGCTCTTTTACAAAGTACTTAAATGTATCTGCTTACAGTCTCAAGAAATTCAATAATTTATCGATTTTCAACTATAATCATTTCAAATACTTCTAAAATATGGACAGATTTTCTGCTAAGTTTGAACGTTATTACACAAATAAGGACTTAACACTTAAAATATTTAGTACCGGTGTCACATGAATAAAAAAACTCAAATCTTTAAGCTTAGCCCCTGAAAGATCAACAAAATGTGCGTTATATTGCATCAGTTAATTTCGCAATAGGTTCGGCCTACTACGACAATTATTCGATTATAGTATTGATCATAAATAATACTACGACAGTTGATCGATTATAGTAATCATCATAAATAATATTGCCATAGGATATATGCGAGCACGGAAAAATAAACATGAATATTGTGGTGATCTTTCAGCCACGCGGCTTCGATCTACCTATATGTGTGCTAAAATTAAGTATTGGTCCATTCATCGGATCTTACTCAAAATGCGGACTGGCAGTGTTAAAAATTAAATAATATGAAATCATAAAAAAATATTGCATTGGACAATACACTTTCACGCATATAAAAGGTCCTGCCTACTAAAAAATAATACATTATCAAGCTTTTAATAATGTTATTAAAATATCGATGTTCCACATTAATAATGAACAACTATTATGATCATTCTTGGACATTATGTTCTCATATACATTGTAATATGTACCAATGTCTTAAATATCATTTATTACACGGCAATTGTATACGATATACATACATAAAATGAGTGAATTTTAGCAATGAGCTATCTTTGACTTTCTAAACTACAAAAACTTTGAACAAATATTTTTATGTTGTACAATTAATAGAAATTGCATTCATTGGTACTTAAGTATCACAGTAGTAATGCCTCGATGCATGATTTTTTATACATTTTAAAACTATGAACAATATAATAATTATGTACTTACAAAACGATTGTATCCAATTTATGATTCTCTATAAAAATGTGCCCATTGCCTCTCTTATAATTCAATGTATAAAATTTGGCAACCCCATATTAAAATTGATACATTCTTGCAAAAAAATTATTATAATTGGTAAATAATATAACTATTGAGGTAGCATAAATCGGCCGTCCTTTTTAACAAATTACAGATTGGACCGGCATTACGCATTTTGCCTCTAGTTGCTAATAAAAAATTTACAAGCACAAAAACACAATACATTTTTTTTATAATTTATCACTACATTTTTCAATATTAGAAATTATTAACGTTTCTAAATATTAATTTTACAAGTCGTCTGCTTATAAGTACAAATTTTATTAGCAAGGATATCTTAAAAAATAAATAGAAATATAATGTATCCTTACTTTATACAGTCACGTTTTAAAAGGTTTATACATATTTTTATTCCATCTCATATTTTTTTTTACAACAACATGACATTAAGAAGTGAAATTTTCTTTTGATTTTTTTATTTAAATACAACTTTTTTACAAAAAATCTTAACAAAATATGAACAAGTGAATAATTTAGTGTTCACTCAATTACCTATGTAACAAGATTTTTGTATCAATGTGGAACTACGAAATTTAATACACGAAAAACTAAAATAATAATTGCACATTAGGCACAAGCATGTTCCATTTTAAAGCAATATAATTCTACAACTAGACGACATTTTTTAAAAACCTCTGAACGTCCTATAATTGACTCGATTTTGTGGTAAGAAATAATTCATATTCAAGGCCAGTCGCAGGAGACAGGTTTCAATTACCCGTCGTTAGATTTGGAATTATACAATACATTTTGAAACATTTATACAGTGTAAATGTTATCTAAAAGTACATAAATTCGAAAGAGACATCTCTAGGGCAGACAAATTAATTCCTTTTTACAATAACAAACGCTACAATTTAAAAAATAAACAGATAAGCGCCATCGCATGCAAAATAGATCGAGATCACATATCAAAGGATAAAATTTTCGACAAAAATCAACTTTATGATTTATTGTACTTTGTTGTTGGCATTCGAAAAACGTTATAAGCGTACATAATGTTTTGATTCGTTAACTTACACTATTCCTTACGTAACTTTGAGCCTAGTTTCATAAAAGATGATATGTACATTTGTTCATCTTTCCGAAATGATAAAACTTTAATATTTTTTAAACGACACAATATACCACACTGCACTAATAAAAATATATCATTTCTGGAATTCGATAGAAGTTCTATGTTTCAGTCCCATAGTAAAATCCTAAGAATAAAAAATAAATGTCAAAAGATAAAATAATGATAAGCTTAAAGTTCAATCAACTATAAGCTTATACATGAGCCACAATTCTAACCAACCTAAATATTCTAGATTAAAACAATTGGTAGGGAGAGACTAGAACATAAAATAAATTAAGTACTACTCAAAATATTATAATACATACGTCAAGTTTTAAGATAAACCACTTTGTGGTAGAAAGGTCTAGCAAGCCAATAAGGTAGTTGACACAATGAACGAGTATTTGTATAAATACAGATTAATTTTATTTACAGAGCGTATTTTACACTGCGAAATACACTAACCGCTATGACATGACACCTTTAATTCTGAACTCACAGTTTTATAAAGCTTGCAAAAGGTCTGTGGACTGTGAATTTAATTTTTAATGTAGTCATCGTTAAATGCAAGATTTAACAAGGTATTATTAATTTCTAGCATAAAATTTTATATAGTATGTTATGCGTCTCTGCATAGTCTCTCTCTGCATTTCGCTTTACAAATAATATTGGTGATTTTTATAATAAATAGAAAAAAAGTTTTTTTATAAAAAATATAGTGTCAATTACCCTATTAGTCGCCGACGCCGAGCTCTCGACTGGACAAATAGCTTGCACTTGATAACATTTTACGAATGCACTAAACTTTACTTAACCTAAAATACGCACAAAAATATATACGCGATCTAAAACATTATTGTTATAGACATCACAATTTTCAGGACACTTTGTTAGTCTAGATAATAAAATTCGTAGCAACCCTGGGTCCAAATCCTTTGACAGCTTCCATTATCATAAGAACACATCTTCACTTGGTACGAATAAAATTTTGGAAAAGGAATGCATCTTGATTCACGTTGCTTTGGTGGGATCATGTTTAGGAAGCATTGAAATGCGCTGCCAGGCGGGTACGACCTGCGATTAGAAAGCATTTTGTAAAGCATTTAGCCGAAAAACGACAATATAAGATTGTAAAAAAAAAATTACCTAATTTTGAACTTTATGTGATTGAGATAAGATCGAAAACCAATGAAATATTCAAACAAGCTAAAACATATTTCCATAAGTTAAAACGGTCGTAATTATACTGATAAACTGATGGCAACAACAATTACTTTAACAGTAATAATTTGAATAGATTCAACAACTTACGTTTTTCTTGGGTGAGTAATGATGTCGGGATTGGCAGAGCGCTGGCCGGAGGAGAGCACCATATATTGCCTCTGGGAGATTCAAACACCCTCGATCCCTAAGATAAAATTGTACATTTCATCATCATTATAGATAATAATTATGATGTGTTTTTTACAAGCTTTTATTTAACTTGCAATGTATGTTTATTCGGGTAAAATCTTGCAACTCAATTTTGAAGCAGATATTTTCAACCGATTGAGCTGAAATTTTGTATACATGTTCAGTGCGGAGCACAATGCATGGTTAATTGTGTGACGTCATTCTAAATCCAAGATGGCGGACTAATTATTTTTAATGCATTCCTACAACATGGGTATCAAATCAAAGGGCTTGCTGAGAATAACTCGAAAAATAAAGTAACGTCTATCTATATTCAATATGGCGGACTTCTAAAGCTTGAAACTCAATTTTAAAACAGATAACTTCAAACTCAATTTTGAAGCAGATTGAGCTGAAATTTTGTGTACACGTTCAGTTTGGACAAAGTATATAAAAAAAAAGTCGCTCGCGGCTATGTGTGCGTCTGTGACTCTGCACCGCACGCACGGGCTTACCTACGAGTACACGCACGAGTAATCATGCCCGGCTTTCATTATTGTTGTGTATACTGTGGCTGTGGTAATAACCAAAAACAAACTGATAAAAGTTTCTTCTCAATGCCTAGCGATCCAGAAAAGTAAAGTGCCTACTTTATATTAATATTCTATTAATATGATTTAAAATATAAAAAATATAGGAAACAACTTGTTGACCGCCATGGCCCAGAAAACCTTTAATATGCCATGCCAATGCATCCCTTTGGTTTTCCTAAAAAAAATATACGCTTATATAATTTTAAATATAATTTTATATATTTATACAAATTTTATATACGCTTATATAATATTGTCGCGAGATTTACTTGTGTAGATAAACAAGTAAATTAAATAACTTGCCACGGTTGTCCCTTTAGATACGTCTCTTACTATAGCACCCCGCATAATGGGGGTGGGGGGACGCCTCTACACCTTGAGGAGTATAGGCGGGGAGTGTGGGAAGTATGGTGTGCCCCACCCCCGCAATGTGACTAGGTGTGCGGAGTTGTCCGTTAAGGTGAGGCGCCGCCTCTACACCTTGGGAAGTTTAGGCGGGGAGTGTAAGGAGGATGGTGTGACCCACTCCCGCAGTGTGACTAGGATGTGTGGAGTTGCCCGTTAAGGTGAGGCGCCGCCTCTACACCTTGAAAAGTTTAGGCGGGGAGGATGGTGTGCCCCACCCTCGAAGTGTGACTAGGATGTGTGGAGTTGCCCTTTGAGGTGGAGCGCCGCCTCTACACCTTGAGAAGTTTAGGCGGGGAGTGTGGGCAGGATGGTGTGACCCACCCCCGCAGTGTGACTAGGACGTGTGGAGTTGCCTTTAAGGTGGGGCGCCGCCTCTACACAATGCCTGGCAAAGTGTATGAAGAGAGAGATAAGAGTGTCCACTAATCTTCTGGCCGGGCGACCGGCGTGTCCGAAATAAGAAGATCCGCTGGCGCGGAACAGTTCTCGGGTTAAGATGCAGTGTAGGCAGGTTTCCGCATGGATAGACGATCAGGCGAAAGTTGCAAGTAGCCGCTAGATGGGAGCAGTACAAAACCGATCGTTGTGAAGATCCTTGGGGAAGGCTTTGGGCGTCTTCTGGCTGAGATGATGATGATGACTAACCTTCTGGCCGGGCGGCGTGTCGTGCACCGAGTAGTCCATCTGTTCCGCAGCCAAGTCCCTGCCGCGGGGCACCGTCACGCCCTCGCACAGCGACCAGCAGCCGGGGCTGGACTCCGCGAACACTTCGCGGTACTGGCGGAGGAACTCCACCACGCCGTCGATGCCTAGCCAAGTCAATACAATGTACATTCTCGAATACAGGTTTAGATTATGAACGGAGATGTTATCATCTCGAGCTCCTCAGTGCTTCGGAAGGCACGTAAAGCCGTTGGTCCCGGCTGCATTAGCAGTCGTTAACAACCACCAATCCGCAATGGGCCCGCGTGGTGGTTTATCGCCCGTTCTCCCTATCCATCCATAGGGAAGGCTCGTGCCCCAGCAGTGAGGACTTAAAATGAGCTGGTGATGTGGTCTACGTCAAGGTTAGATCCTGTCTGGTAACTTTCTATTTGGTACACAAAATTGTCAATTTCCACTTAAAGTTTGCGTTGTTGAACAGTTGAATTAAAAAAAATGAGCAAACTGTTGTTGAAAAAAAAATAAAAAAAAACAACTCACCTATATCAACGCTGGGAAACATCGGCTCAAATCGCGTCGTGTACTCCCCATAGATGTCCATAGCGGTGAGCGGAGTTATCCGATCCGCGAATATCTGCGCCACTCGCCACACAGTGCGCCACGCGGCCGTCAGCCTTATACAGCGATCCGAAGTTTCGATCACGCCGGCGTTAGCAAGACCCCTAACGTCGGGCTCGACGCCTCTCAAGCGTCGGAATGCGGTGGCGAAGTAGTCGTCGGTAGAACCTTTAGCTACGCTTCTGTCGGCGCATAGAACGGCGCACGCGGCTAGTATGGCGGTTGACCAGCGGGGGGATTCGCCGGGGGGGCGGATTAAACCGGCTTCGATGCAACCGCCTGACGCGTATACTAGTGCTTCCAGAGACGGCGCGTCTAGGATCTCGGGCTGTGACAATAAAAATAGAGTTGAATGAGTAAAACTTTTATTGGTATCCATTCAACATAAATAAAATTATATTCTGAAATAAATAAATAAATAAACATATAGGTACACAAAGCTACATTGATAAAAAAGAGAAAGGGATAAAAAGCAGGCATCTAATATTGATTTCTATAGTTGACGAGACGCCACATAGTGAAAAGACATAGTATGTACGAATTGTATGGTAGTGTTTTGGACTTCCTGTTCGAAACCAAGGAGCCGTGGTCACTAATGCAAAAAAAAAAGGGTCACTAACGCAAATATATCTTAATAAAGTGTTATTAGCTTTACAGTCCACTCGCCGCTAGCTTCCACCGACACGGAAACTGCTTCAGGTATCAACTCGAAGAGTTCCAACAGCTTTACGCAGCCGTTGTGGGAGACGCGCAGCTGGCCTCCACCGATGCGAATCCGATACCACAATAGAGGCATACTATCAACAACAAAGCTATGCCATCACATGTGACGGAGCATCAAACTGCACTAGTCTTACTCTCAGGTCGCCGCTGACTTCCACTAACACAGAGACAGCTTCTGGTATAAGCTCGAACAGCTCTGCTAGCTTCATGCAGCTATAGTGAGCGACGTGCAGCCGACTATCACTGACCCGCTAAGGAGACCTGATGCTATAACAGACTAACAACTGTAAAAACTATGTATTTACCTGTGGCGGAGCACCAAACTGCGCTGCATACTGCGCCGGCAAAGCGGCCAACGGCTCCCAAAATAGCTCCCAAAGCCCTCAGCCTCTGTGCTATCACAGTCTTAGCCACCGACGGGGCTAGCCTCACACTCCTCTCGCCGCTGGTTTCCACCGACACGGAAACCGCTTCTGGTATAAGCTCGAAGAGTTCCACCAGCTTTACGCAGCCGTAGTAAGGGACGCGCAGCTGGGCCAGCCTCACAATACGCTGACTATCACGGACTCCCTACAGAGGTCGGATGCTACAATAGGGACATACGAACAACACTAAAAACTGTGTAATCACCTGTGGCGGAGCACCAAACTGCGCTGCATACTGCGCCGGCAACGCGGCCAACGGAATAGCTCCCAAAGCCCTCAGCCTCTGTGCTATCACAGTCTTAGCCGCCGACGGGGCCAGCCTCACACTCCTCTCGCCGCTGGCTTCCACCGACACGGAAACCGCATCTGGTATCAGCTCGAAGAGTTCCACCAGCTTCACGCATCCGTAGTGAGCGACGCGTAATTGACGGCCAAAGTGAGCGTGGTAGGCGGGAACGAAGCGGGCGAACTCCATGCGGAGGTTGGGTGTGTAGCAGAGCAGTTCTACCGCCTGCAACGGACGAAATCGTTTAGTTTTCCTTTTATTTTGTTTTACTCCTTTCTAGAAGTAGTTCTTTATACATATAGACGTCAGTGACGTAAAGCCAAAGAAGAAAAAGTGCGCTTTCACCTTTAGTTGGGCAAAGTCAAAGTCAAATATTCTTTATTCAAATAAACTTTAGAAAAGTGCTTTTGAATCGTCCAAAAAATTTTTTACCTACTACCCATTCAGGACGCCTATTTTTTAGCTGTGGAGAAGAATGGGCGCAAGCAACTAAACAATTTTAATTTAATATATAACGATATTTACAAAATTATATGCCGTTACCAAGTTATACAAGTTTAAGTAACCTTAACAATATTTTATATGGGCTATTCAGATAGCTATATTGTTGTCTTATGATCAAAGTATGATCACTATAAGAAACGTTTAGAAGTTTACTTTGATCTGTACCTATCACTATAGACAGAAATACACAGCTTTAACACAAATAACACTTTCACAATATTTACCATATTATTTACTGTCTGTCTAAAATGCACTATCCAAAAAATTTTAACTTGTTATTAGCTGTAAGTTTAGTTTGTAAGCTAAGGTTTGGTTTTCTGTAAATTTGGTTGAACTAAAAAACACACGAATTGAACACAACACAAGCAAAACAGAATACACGTACAACACAGACTACAGACTCTACACAGACTAGTCCTTAATGATATTCCTAGATCCGATAAATATGGGAAAAGCTGCTTAACTATGTGTGTTCGAGTATATAATTTAATACCTAATGAAATAAAGAAGCTAAATTATAATTTATTTAAAAATAAACTTTTGGAATGGCTTAGGAAGGAATGTTTTTATGATGTTAAGGAACTGTTCATTAAACAAATATAGTCATTGTTTATTTTATGAATTGGTTATTATCTTTTAAATGTTTCAATTATAATTATATTTTGAATTTGAATGTATTAAATGAACTATTGTGATTTGCATGCTATCCATGTGTTAGCTGAACATGTGCACTTTTAATTATAACAGACTAATGTAACAACTCTATACCATGTTTTCTGCAAATAAAGATTTATTATTATTATAACAAAACTGTAAAAAAAATGAAGAAAAAAACTAACCTGCAGAGCGAACTGCACAGTGCGCAATCGCTCCTCCGGCGTTGGAGTACGTCTCGGCAGCGAGACCGTCCCGTCCGTCCCCAAAGCCACAGCCTGCGGCGACACCCTCTGCATCAGTTCATGCAGCGTGCACACTCCATAGTCGACGGGCGAGAACTGCCTCCCGAACGTAGTTTGGTACAACTGCGGTATGTCGGATAGGAGAATCGCACGGCCCGGTTGAGCTTTTAGTAGTTTGACGAGATCGGAAGTCCAGCGGCGGCTTTGAGCGGTTGCCGAGATGGTGATGACGCGGGAGGAGCCGGAGCCGAGGACCTGTTGAGGAACGAGGATGTAACTAGTGGATATTTATTGTTACTACAATGTGAAGAGACATTAAAAGTGCTTCTCTGCCTACTCGATCGGCATGTCCGACCGATAAACTATATCTCGATAGTGAAGTGCTACCATTCGATGCTTCTTCACTGGCACGATGGTATTTATGGTACTATCCTATTAGTATCTCATCATCAGCTTATTTTATGTCCCCACTGCTGGGGCTTTCCCTATGGATGGATAGGGAGAATGGGCCATAAACCATCACACGGGCCCAGTGCGGATTCGTGGTTGTTAACGACTGCCAATGCAGCCAGGACCAACGACTAACGGCAACGGCCTTCCGAAGCACGGAAGAGCTCAAGATTATAAATTTTTGTCAAAAATTTATTCAAGACTACCTAGTGGAGCCGGCGGACTTCGTACCGCTTTGACAGTTTCCATCAAGTGATTAATTTCTCTTTGGTTACCATGACAATAAAACAAACAAATCAATTTGTATTGAAAAATTAAATTGTCGTTTTTAGTATATTTATAGTGTGATTCCCGTGGGAATATCGGGATAAAAACTCCTATGTGTTAATCCAGGTTATAAACTATCTGTATGCCAAATTTCATCCAAATCCATCCATCCGTTGCAGCGTGAAGAAGAAACAAATATACAGACATACACAAAGACTTTCGCATTTATAATATTAGTGTGATGACCTTAGCGAAATTAGCTTACCCTCAGCACTTGCAGAGCGGGCGCGTTAACCACAGCGCCATCGAGCTCCTCTATTAGTATCTTTTAGTATTTAACAGTTAGATAATAAGTTCTCTTTTTGTAATAAGTATAAAACGTTTATGGGCGGAGCATATTGCAGAGCGATTTTAAAATAAACCCAATACAGTATAGCATAGATGGCGACTAGCTCCCAAGAATCTTTCGAGCTAAATGGAATAGAAGATCTTTCGAGCAGCATGCATCAATCTTAATAATTTCTTTTTTTTTTAAACATATAATTTTAGATAACGTTAAGTTAGTTATTGGCGATAAACAGAAAAATACACAAGGAGCTATAGACTAAAGAAAAATAATGATTTCCTAAAATACAACTACTCACCACAATAGTATTGCTTAGAGCCGCCAACAGATCTGGCAGCTTCGTAAATCCGTAATCGGCGACGCGGCACTGGCGGCCGAAGTGGTGATGGAATGCGGGAATGAGTCTGCAAAGGAGAGTCACAGTTATATACACTAGCTGTGCCCCGCGATTTCACCCGCGTTAATTAGCATTCAAAAAAAATATTTTCCCGTTTTTGCAACATTTTTCATTGCTGCTCCACTTCTATTAGTCATAGCGTGATATAATATAGCCTATAGCCTTCCTCAATAAATGAACTATTTAACACAAAAATATTTTTTCAATTCGAACCCATAGTTCCTGAGATTAGCGCGTTCAACCAAACAAACAAACAAACTCTTCAGCTTTATAATATTAGTATAGATTCGAATGTTTGCTATACACATTGGAAGAGCTTAATCAATATTATTTGACCATGTGACTAATTGAATATATATAATGTTTTACCTGAAAATAAAACAGTTATTATATGCAGAAACCTTATTCGAGACCTATAGAGTGAGACAACACCTCTTCCGTTTCGCTGAACAGCCCTCCTTCTTCCCCCTCTACGTCACTCTCGGCGGCACAAGTGAGGTGGAGGGGGGCATTGCTTGTCACCTGCAGCTATGATTTTGGCCCGCCACATTGCATCTCACTGAAGTTGAATTAAGCCATCAGGCAGTGTTTAAAATATAGGTCTCGAATAAGGTTTCTGCATATAATAACTGTTTTATTTTCAGGTAAAACATTATATTATATGCGCTGAACCGTTATTCGAGACCTATAGAGTGAGATGTGTTTGTTATCGCCTGGTGGCAAGCAAAAGTTATATGCCAATGTGTGAAAGACATGAAATAAAGTGAAACAAAAATATACAAAATGTGTATTTATTTAAATTAATGCTTTATTCTCCCTTCAGTAGGAATAACATTGTTATTTAATGATTTATGAATTAATCAATTTTCGATAAGATAATTATTACTTCACGTTTAAACAGCTTGAAATACTCTGGACAAATTGATACCAGAATTACGTGGATTTCGTATTTCAGAGGCATAAAAGCGAGCAAAAGTGTTAGGGGTTCTCCAATTTCCTTTTGCCATGACTTCGTCAATAGGACAGTTGTCGAGCCAGTTGCGTGAAGCAGCGGCGCTTCGCGTGGAGCCAGCGCTGGCCTCCACGCCAGCGGCGCGCAGCAGCGATCGCACCCAGCCACCGATCACCGTGCGTGACGCTGGCCGCACCGAACCTCGCGCTGTTAGGAAAAGCTCGCTTAAATTCTTATTTTCTCTACGTTGAGCCGATACTTCGATGAGTTTCTTGATCCAATAAACCGGGCATATCTTGTCATCGTCTATCTTTGCTAACTTCCACGATGACTGCCTATGTGTGTAATTATCCGTTTTGGATCCGAATCTTGGATGTAGAATGACATAATCGGAATGATCTTCGAAATGATCCTCATCAATATGCAAGAAGGTGAGATCATGGACCCTGCGGCTGGATGCAAGAAGTAATATCAATGCGGTACGTCGTGACACTTCGTAGAGTGTTAAGTGAATTGGAACGCTAGCTAACAACCAGACTACTACTTTCGATGGATCCCATATGAACAGTTTCTTCGGCGCCTTGCTGGCGGCTGTCAATGCTATGGCCTTTAGAATTCGTTTGACAATAGGATCGTTGCTTAATGAATCCGCATTGGGAGTAATTAAAGTAGCTATCACAGACTTGTATACCAAGATAGTCTTGTATGAAAGACTTTCTATTAAATGAAGGTTAGCTAAGTATTGGGCCAACTGAGATCCAGTCGGATTTAAAGCATTAACTTGTCGTAATTGACACCAGTTTCGCCATTTTTCCCAGACTGAGGAGTAAACTTTCTTAGTAGAAGTTCTCCAGCTTGCATCAAGTAAATCGATCTCCTCAGGTGACCATTCAGTTAGTAAAAAGTCCCACCCTTCACGGACCAAACTTCGAGATATATTTGGTCTACTTGAGCTGGTGGTTTCTGTGTCCGTGTGTCCACTAGATTGTATCTCAGATTGGTTATTGTCCAAGGCGCGGCTACAGCTATGCGTTTTAAGTCCGGGCGCCAGAATACCTTTCTCCATCGAGGGACGACTAGCAGGTACATACCCCTGGCTCTGTTCAGGTGTGCAAGGACCCGAGGCACCAGATGTGGTGGTGGGAATATCCACGCTATCCTGTATCGCCATTCTCTGCTGAATGCATCGTGGAATTCTGCTTTCAGATCTTTGCAGTCTCGCGACACATATCGTGGAAGAACGTGTGCGGTTTGTGACCCGAAAAGGTCGATCTCTGGCGTGCCGAAGCGCTTGAATATCTTCCGAAGCGCTCGTTGCGTTAACGTCCATTCCGCCTGACTTCTCTGCCGGGATAGCAAGTCGGCTTCCACATTGTACAGTCCGGGAATGTACTGAGGAACAAGGCGAATGTCGTTCTGGTCTAACAGTTGATAAAGTGAGCGAGTCGTCTGATGGAGAGCCCTCGAACGTCCGCCTTCGTTCCGTATATAGCTCACTACACTTTTGTTGTCGGACTGTACTAGAACTGTCGATTTTCGAAACTGATGTAAGTGTTTTTGAATGGATTGGATTATTGCCCACATCTCTTTGAAATTGCTGTGCCATGACATCTGTTCGGGGCACCAACAACCGCCTGTCCGTTGAATACCATTTATTACTGCACCCCAGCCGGTTCCGGAAGCATCCGTCGTCAGAAAATGTGAAACGGGTGGATAATGAATTGGTGTAGTCACTGTCAGCGCTTTTAACCACCACTGGCATTCTACCAGGACCTGAGGGTCTACTGGGCGTTTTAAATGTGGTTGGTCTTTTGATAGGGAAGCACTTGCGTGTTGTAAAGGGCGGCAATGAAGTCGACCTCTGGGTACGGCAAACGACGCAAAGTTTAATATTCCCAAAATTCTCTGGGCGTCTCTGAGACTCCAAAGGCCTAGGTCTAGGAGACGTTTCAGTTTCGTCTCGATTCGGAGTTTCTTGTCGGCAGGAATATGTTTGATATTTTGTCTGAGGTTCCATGTGACGCCCAGATATTCGATGATCTGAGTCGGAGTCAGTACCGACTTTTTGTAATTCACGCTCCAGCCAAGTGAATTCAGAATGTGCACGGCTTCCGCAGCCTGACATTGTAATAATGCTTGGTTCTGATTGACAATCAAATAATCGTCGAGGTATACGATTATCCTCATACCTCTCTCGCGTAATACCTCTGCGATCCAATTGGAAACTGTCGCAAACGTCACAGGTGCAGATGACAGACCGAATGGTAAGCTCGTAATCTGTAGCAGTTCTGGTTCCTCTGCATGCTCTGGTTTGTATAAAACCCTCAGGAATGGGAGGTGAGAGCGAGCGAGAGGTATGTGAAAGTACGCCTGTGTGAAATCGATTTTGATTGCCCAATCTCCCTGTTGCAAAAAATCTGGCACTCGATTTACATTGATTAGCCTGAACTTGAACTGAGCAAGAAAATGGTTCAAGTTTCTGAGATTGAATATTGGTCTGTTGCTGGTATCTGATTTTTTCACAAGAAACATTGGACAAACAAAACTCGGAGTCGGCGGTGCGGGTATTAGTATATTTAGATTTTTTAGTTTTAAAATCTCTTTTGACATTTCTAAACTTGTTGGAGTCTGATATTTTAACAAAAGGTTGTGACTGATTAATGATGGTAGTTTGCGAAATGGAATTCGATAACCCGATATTATTTTTAAAATATAATTTGGAGCATTTAACTTTTTCCAGGTGTGTATGTAATCTTTTAAACAACCGCCGTAAAACGAGTTTTGCTTCGAGTCATTTGCGAAATCGATTATTGTTACTACCCTTGCCGGTAGGATTATTATTTTTTCGATCTCGATGTTTCAAGTCAGATTTATTACTATTAAAAACGACCTTCTTTGTTTTATTACCGTAAGAATAGGTTTTACTCGTCGACGGCCCCGGACTAGTGTTAACATCGTAATCACGGTCGCGAGGCTTCCGCAGCCCCTTAGCGCGAGAGAAAATCTACCTACGACTTTTATAAAATAATTTATATCGAACAACAACGTTGTTATTTTGTAGGAGGTGTTCACTCGACGAAAGTCGATGCCAATGTGGCGGGCCAAAACCATAGCTGCAGGTGACAAGCAATGCCCCCCTCCACCTCACTTGTGCCGCCGAGAGTGACGTAGAGGGGGAAGAAGGAGGGCTGTTCAGCGAAACGGAAGAGGTCTCACTCTATAGGTCTCGAATAACGGTTCAGCGCATATAATAATATTATTTAATAAGCATTAGTATTGTAATTTCGCATTGATATTAATTATTGCTTTAACGATGATCAATGCTTTTTTTATTTTGTATGTTATTATTTAATGTATTGTTTTGTACAAAAGATTGCTTAAAAGGATTTTAATTTCTGTTTTCAAACAAAGCACTACGCCAAAATAAAAACGAGTATACTTACTTGCTAAATGAAATACAGCATCGTGGGGCGGTACGCAGTAAGTCTATCAGTTCTCTTTCGAATAAAGCTAACATTGGCTCCAGAGCGGGCGCGGTCCTTGACCGTTCCCGCTCTCCACTTGACCGTGAACTTTCACCTGAAAATAAAAAAGATTATTCTAGATGGCTTTACTTTAAGCGGTAAAGAATTTAATACAAAAATTGTACAACACATCTGTCTTATAGCGCCGTAGCACTAGAGTACAAGGCCGCGTTACCGCAATGAGTGCATTATGTATGACGTAGCGCTGTTACATGTCGTAGCGGTCTTCCGTTTCACTAGATTTTCGTTTGCGCGTACGTATATGCACTTAAATTAAATATTTCCTGCGCATTTGACCTGCTTCACATGTCGTAGCACTGCTCCATGTCGTAGCACTTTTCACTCAAGCTTGCGTACGGTTGGCAAGTCCCAGATAATTTTGCAAGGAAACGCTTGCATGATGCCATCCCAAAAAATCCTTCGGGGATTGTTGTCACTACGACTTGACGAAACGTAAGTTTCTCGCCGTCTATAAACCCGTTTACGCTGTAAGAGCTACAAGCGGCCACGAGTGACTGACTTACCTACTTTTCTATGGACCTAACTAGGTTCAGAGCCGGTTTCATGGAGGCAGCAAAAAGCAAATTCTTTCCTATAAAAAACATTTGATTTGCTGTAAATAGCTACTCACTTTGGCTGGCATGCGGCGGCGGGCTATCTGCACCCGGGGCGCGCCACGTGAGATGCCTGGATGGAGTGTCCTTCACCTCCACTCCCGGCACGCTACGTAGCAGCAGCTCCAGCGCTACGCCACGCCGTGGCTCTGCTACGAGCGCCGGGAACATCGCCTCGTAGCACTCTACGAAGCTACGGATAGAAATAGAACTTTAGACCTGCTTGCATATAGAAAGTTGGTATAGATAGATAGATAAACACCTTATTGCTTTCACTATTATACAGAAAACAAATAACAGATGAGTAATGCAAAATCCTTGGCGATTGTGAAAAAGTTTGAAATAATGAACATTATTGTTGGAATTTGTAAAAGACACGGTCAACTTGCTATTTTGAGCTCTCATATAATACATAAATTTTTGGTATTTGTGCTTTCTATTTGCCCACAGGACCTCTCACAACAATAAATGAAAACCTAAGATGACAACTTAGACAATGTTAAGAAAAAAAATATAACAAAAGAAACTTACCTCAACAGAGGCAAAACTCCGCAGTGCTTCTCTAAAAGCATATGAGTATTCTTAGCTAAAACTGAGATCTCCATGTAAATAGGTTGCAAAATGCGGCTTCCGTCTTCATGGCCGGTGTTGATCGACGCATGAATATGGCACTTCCAAGGTGCCTCCTCAACTTCGGTGTTCGACACGGGAGTGAGATCAATGAGTTGCACCATGCGTCCGAAGCCTTCGTGTATTATTACAGTGTCTTTCACTTTAGCGATATCTGAGGTAGTGAGAGCGCAACAATGCCTGCTCGCGTACGCATCTCTCAGCCTTAGTAGGGGTAGCGTATAGTTTTGCTGGTCCAGGAGTATGGCGCGTAGTCTCGCGCGTAGTACATCTAGATTTGGGGCTGGAGAAGGTCTTCCTAACGACAGTTCGAGCCTGCGCCCCGTCCACTGGTTCTCGAGACGGCGCTTGTGCACGCGAGCGATCGCTAAGCGAGCGTCCCATTCGGAGCGCAAGACGACGGTCGCCAAAGGACCTTCGCCGGCCGCCCACACTGACACGCGGACTACCAGAACGTATTGGTTGAAGAGTTGCGTCAGCATTTCCTGTGAACGATGTCTTTGTTTCAGCCGCAAGTTTAGGGAGTTCATAGAAATTTAGGGAACCGTTTCAGCCGGCGCGTACGGGTTGATTGTGCAAGTTAAGCAATTTGAAAGGCACGGTGACTAAATGGGTGATCAAATAAAAATATTAAGAGATCCTCTATCTGCCTTCCGAAGGCAAAATAAAAATGTTAGGGTTCTAACAAGTGACTTTAAATAGTAGAGCCAGTAAGCTGTAAAAACAGGTAGTTTGGCATATTAATTTTTAAAAAACACAAATGTTGAAAAGAATTCCACGAGCCTTGAACGAGATTTGAACCTGATATTATTTTTTTTAGGCGAACGTTGCAGCTGTTACAGGCTATTCCAGCTGATAACGATGCCCAAAAAACTATATCATCCTATCTGAAGATTGTCGGCTCGTACGGCGGCAGGTTGGCTACAGTGAGCTCGGCTGTGGACTCGCATTCCCCCTCACTATGCTCGCTGAAGCTGGCAGACGAGTTCCAGTGCGACATGGCGCGGCTCTGGCTGTTACAGCTGATGATGATGCCTAAACAACTATATCATCCTACCTGCAGAACGGACGGTTCGTACGGCGGCAGGTTGGCTACAGTGAGCTCGGCTGTGGACTCGCATTCCCCTTCGCTCTGCTCGCTGAAGCTGGCAGACGAGTTCCAGGGCGACATGGCGCGGCTCTGGCTGTTGTCCCGGTGGCGGATGTCGTCGCCGCTGTTGCTTGAAGAGCAACCGGAGCGGTCGAGATTTACGGAACCTAAAGGTGAAAATTAATGTAACAACAAGCTTATGTAGCGTTTATTTTACGTGCTATTTCCTGTAATTCAGTAAAAAATGTCTATGTGTAGTGTTTACATAAACTTTACAGATATTGAGAATCCAGAAGTGAAGTGTGAAATTAACCTTTTCACCGCCCAACTATCCTGCACGCGATGTCCCGCTGTACGCCAACGTATAAATGTATTTTAATAAAGTAGGTACCAAGAAGAACTTCTATAGAATTGCTGGCGTGGGCGGCACGAAAATCTCGAACTTCTATAGAAGTTGTTGGCGGTAAAAAAGTTAAGCATAACATTATATCGGTGGCAAAGTGTTTAAACCACCTATATCGTCTTCGAGTGTAAATAAACAATCCTTTTTAACATGGGAGTTGGGACGTATTTCTACATTTAGTCTAGTGCAGTTGCTCTAAAATTGTTAGGAATCCGGAGTTCGCAGCTTTTTACACAAATAAAAAATACTTGATTACCTTCAAAATTGTCTTTCTTTTAAATTTCGATATGTCACATTGCCATCGATAAAGGCTAGAACACAAAATCATAAACACAAAAAATCTACACGATAAGATAGATAATACAAGGTCAGAAGTTTTAGATGGCAATACCATTTAGCAAAGTACATACCATGCGTGCCCCTGATCTTCCTGGGTTTTGGTGCTGGCGGCGGGCAGAATTCGGGCGGCGGGGGAGTAGGAGCCGGCAGATGCTGCAGCGCCAGAGCCCAGTCACTCACGCACTGCACGGTAGGACGAGGCATCTCGCGCGGAGACGGGCACACCTGTGGCAACGTACAGCACATTACTTTAAAAGGGAGTGATGTAACGCATACGAATATTCGCCAATGACATGACATTCGTAAAAAGAGTTTGGGTAAAAGGAAACGCGCCCGTAATGAACGGATATTATGTATTCGGAGAATAGCCCACTTGCTGATGGACACGCACTGCACGGTAGGTCGAGGCGGGCCTGGGATGCCCTCTGGTTATGTGGTGCCTCTCCCCCCAGCTCCCGTCTCCCTATTCAGACCCTCAAGAAAGATTTGGGAAAAGGGGTCCCATACCCACTAAAACTCTGTGTAACCATCCCATCTGTGTGATTCGGGACTTCGAACAGCAGACTCCGAATTTGTCACTCTAGTAAGCTGCTTGGAAAACGCAACGTACCAAACCTCACCCATACAATTCTAGTAAGCATAGTCATTGCCACGTAACGGTTGAACTGAGGGAGCGTAGCTGGGCCTAAGGGGTCGGGCCTATGCCATATCGTTTGAGTAAGCAGCCGGATACACTGCGCGCTTAAAGAGTACCCCCCCCCCCCCTGAAAGTGTCAGTTAGCATTGTTATGTTACCTGTTGCACTGGGGGCGCATAGCTGGGCCTAAGCGGGGGTGAAGAGCTGCAGCAGTGCCATATCCCTCGTCACTCGAGCACGCCGCTTAGATACTACCCGTATACCACGAACCAAACCTCCCCCATAAAGTGTCAGTCAGCATAGTCATGTTACCTGTTGCACTGGGGGCGCATAGCTGGGCCTAAGCGGGGCTTGAAGAGCCGTAGCAGTGCCATATCCCTCGTCGCTCGAGTAAGTCGCCTGGAAAACGCTGCGTGCGTAGCGCGTACCAATCTTCCGTCCGAACACGTCTTCACCGTCCATACGCTTCAATGCTCTGTTCAAAGACAAAAATATAATTAATTTAATTAGTTGCAGGTTTCACAGCTTCTAAATAAGTAACAGATAGCGTTTTAGAGCGTTTGTATAATCATCTTCATCATGTTCATATTCATCATCATCATCACCATCACCTCCACGATCATCAGCCTATAATCCTATAATAATCCGATGCTGTACATAGTTCTCTTCAACGCGATGACTTAATTATTGTTGTGTGACACAACTAGACTTTTGAAGAATTTTTAAAATTTACTCCGTAATATAAAAGCTTTGTCTGAAAAGTGCCTGTTTTTTTTATGAAGCACGTCTGGAGAGTCATCAGCACTTTAAAAACCGGCCGGACTCGCGCACGAAGGGTTCCGCACCATTATCTATAAAAATATTTAAGTTTCTATCTGTTATCATTATTAAAACCGATAAAAAAATTGGAAAAAATCACGTTTGTTGTATGGGAGCCCCCCTTAAATATTAATTTTATTTTGATTCAATTATTTATTATCAAAGTGAATAATATAACTCAATATTCTGTGAATATTTCAAGCGTCTACCTGTTGCCGTTATCAATATCAAGCAAAAACAAGCAAAAAAAAAATCAAGTTTGTTGTATGGGAGCCCCTCTTAATATTTATTTTATTCTGTGGAGTCTTAGTAATAGGGTCCCGTTTTACCCTTTAGGTACGGAACCCTAAAAACCACAAACAGTGACAAAGTTCTAAATAAGTCAAAACGGGAAGTGTTAGCTAAAACTTTCTTTAACAGTCTTAGTTATGCAGTGGTTATTGAATACAACACCGGTCATTATGGAAATAACAAAAACTGTTAATTCCCACAGGTCCGTACACTGTGAGGTCAGTGCCTCCCAAAAGTTGAATCTATCTTGGAACTCGAAAGAAGCAGAAGATAATAGTAGAAGTAGTGAAAAAAACAAGTATCAAACCTCCTAGCCTACTAGTTCCTACATCTAGCCTTCACCTGGAATCCTAAGCTACTGACGAACTTTCTATTTTATCTCAAACTGCTGAAACACAACAATGCTACTAACACCTTGAGATAAGATGTTGGTAGCTTGCCAGGAGCACTTAAAACAAGCCCTGCCACGACTAACTACAAAACATGAACATATACATGAAACCACCGTTGGGGATCGATCCCAGGACCTATGCGTGTATAAACGGCGGTCTTAATCACTAGACTACAAAGCAGTTAAAAAAAAAAATTATGAAACAACCGACGGCTAGCTTAACAATATTAGCTTAACCACAGTAAGCATCATAATGGGCATTCATAACTTTGACTCAAAGAGTGACAGACGGAGGCATAGCGTTAAATATCTCAATACTTCATATATATATTTTTTTTGAAGTGAAAACTTCTTTAGCGGCGTTGTACACTTTTTTTGTAATGGGTAAAAAATGTTAACTTCGCGTCAGGACACGTGACTCGCGTCAGGACACGTGACTCGCGTCAGGCGTCAGGACACGTGGCCTGATCGGAAATTCGTAAGACGGATGACAGCCGGCGCGGCGTAGGAGAGGAAGTATGCCCCTCCCTTTCTACGGCGCGGCGAAAATGTATGCCTGCTGTTTCGTTTAGGCGGCGCAGGGCGCTTGCGCGAATGTTCGAGTGCTTTTTAATGTAATATAAATTGTCATGTTTGTGTACGATAGCGCAATAAATAAATATTGTATTCTACCACATAAATGATAGTACTTTTATACTGATAATTGAAGCAATTCGTGCAAAATTATTCCCTAACCATTCCAAAATATCAAAAATGCACAATGTTAATATTCAAGTTCTCACTTCTGCCGGCACTCCCGGAGTGCAACCCCTCGTTTTTTTTAAACATTCTACTAAATGTTCATAAAACAATTGAATAGCTTGATCTAATAGGATCGATTTCAAAATGGTGTGCCAATCAATTGTATCTACTTAGATCTGAAACAAATATTCGAATAGTCACCACGATTGAATAAGTATTTGGATGCATACCTACTTCCCAGTGTCTGGGTTTTTAAAAATTAACTATAATATCTAATGATTTATGGTGCGCGTCTTCGGGAACTAGTGGAGCCTCCGAGCCACAGACGTGCATACTAATATTTGAAAGAGCTAAGTCTAGGAATGTTAACATTAAACTCACCATTAAATTAACTTAGACCACAAGAACATATATATCTATAAACTCGGTGGTGTGCTCACTGCTTGAGGTAGCATATGGTATTAACTCGGAGCCGGTTATATTTCTAACCCAGGTGATACTGTCACCCAAATGAAAATCACCTAATATTACAAATTTATCTGAGGGATGTGACAACATCGTATCAAATAATCTATTTAAGAAGTTATGTAGTTGCACAAATTTTTACTTTTTATTTTCAAGTGCTAATATCTACACTGAAGCTAAATTAAATATTTATAAAATACAGTGAAAAAATTAAACGCCTACCACACCCAGCCAGGAATCGAACCTGGGTCTTCCGCAATCCGGGCGACTGTACTGACCGTTATGCTACCGGGAAGGCTGACGTAAGCGCTAAATTTTGTCACTGCTTTTGTAATTTTAGAGTGCTAATAGCGGCACAGCGCGCCATCTATCCAACGGCCATTGCAACTGATGGCTATGCAGATTCAACTTTGCAGATGAAATACCACAAATTTGATAACACAACGCTATGGTAAATTTTTACTTTTTATTTTCAAGTGCTAATTGCTGCACTGAAGCTAAATTAAATATTTATAAAATTTATAGAATACAGTGAAAAAAATAACAACAATTTAGTTGCACCTTTATAGAATAGCCCAAAGACTCATCACATAATGTGTGTAATGTGTATATGTGTAGATAGTGCATAATTATGTGAACATTATATGATACGGCGAGAAGGTCTTTATGAAACTTGATGGTGACCCATATATCTTCAGCCGTGCTACGCCAATCGCATCTTTCTACAGCCAACAGGTTGCGCCTCACTGCTAATAGAAGTACCCCCCCACCCTTAGATTGTCGCGTCCGAGAGTAGTTACGATCACATTTCCATTCCAAGTAACGGCTATCAAAAGCTCTTTATCAATAATGCCATCTGTTAGCCATGTCTCCGTAAATGATATAATGTCATATGAGTTTAAATAAACATTACTTACATTAACCGTGTATTCTGGTAATATATCTTTAAAGAAAGTTTTTCTGAGACAAGAACAACAATGTAATAATTAAATTAAAAAAGGTCCAATATTTAACCTGATTAAAGGTGCAAGCAAGTTTTAAAATTACAAAATACAAAATCTCATTATTGGAACCGATTAATAAAAGTTCAACAGTATAATAAACTCATTATTGTATTTGAAAATTGAGAGATAACGAAACAAAGGCGGAACACATGTGCGGCACAATAAAATTGTTCGTGTTATTGAGAAACTATACCCTAACCCATTAGCACCACGGTCGAAATAAGTGTGTGCGATTGAATTAATGATACACAAATGGTTAACTCGAACTGACCAGCAAAAAAAATTCTGTTGAAATTGCAAGTAAACAGCAACAAGCGATTCTCAAACTTCTGTCACAATTAATCATCACGTAGTTCAATGCTAAAACACTTAAGAGCGTTTACGCCGAGCGCGAGACCTTAAGTTTAGGTTTTTAAGTCCAAATATCACGCACACAGAAGCGGGCTGTGAGCACGCGCGAGTGTGTGCGTAGAGTAGGCTAGTTCTGCTCACTATAGTCAAACTCACTACTTTGATCCGTTCGAATTTAGTTTTTCGGTATACTTAGAAATTATTGAAGTGAAAACTTCTTTAGCGGCGTTGTACATTTTTTTTGTAATGGGTAAAAAATGTTAAATTCGCGTCAGGACACGTGACCTGATCGAAAATGTAAGACGTAAAATCGTAAGACGGATGGAGAGTAGACAGCCGGCGCGGCGTAGGAGAGGAAGTATCCCCCTCTCTTTCTACGGCGCGGCGAAAATGTATGCCTGTTGTTTCGTTTAGGCGGCGCATGGCGCTTGCGCGAATAAATTGTCATGTTTGTGTACGATAGCACAATAAATAAATATTGTATTCTACCACATAAATGATAGTACTTTTATACTGATAATTGAAGCAATTCGTGCAAAATTATTCCCTAACCATTCCAAAATATCAAAAATGCACAACGTTAATATTCAAGTTTTCACTTCTGCCGGCACTCCCGGGGTGCAACCCGTCGTTTTTTTATTTTTAACTATGGGCGTAAGCAGATGGCTAAACTACAGATACATGAAATAAGTACCTATAATATTATATTGTATGTATTTTTATTAATGTTGTAATTAATCTTATATCACAAAATTATAATCAATACCTATCTGTTCCTCAACGATTTATTTTGGACGAATTGATTTGACGACGACACATTTTATTTTATTTTATTCATAGCTCGGCAAATGTCTCCACTCCACTTGATGTTAAGTGGAAATAGAGTCCCTGTTGTTCCCTGCATGACGTTGACAGTTGACAGTTTGTTGATGGTTTGAGATACGAAACATTTAAAAATCCTTCTTATTTAAGTTTTTCTTCAAATATTTTACAAAGAAATGATTAATTGTATGGGCAGTCAAATAAATTGACCGATTTTTTAGAATATATCAATAATAATATGTTGTCTATTACCAAACCCTATTTTGCTAATCTCCTTTTAAAATAAATTTTGTATAAAAACTTCTTAATATATTATTTATCAAATATATATTTATTTTTTATTTTTTTATTATATTTATTACATTTGAACAAAAATACTACTTGTATCAAGTGGTTTTCAAACCCACAACCTTTCGCAATCCGAGCGACAGCTGCTCGAACTAAATTACCGGGATGATGAAGCAAGTCGTGTTTATAATATAATATTGTGCTATATTATAATAATATAGTCTAGATGTATGAAATATATGAAAAACACAGTCTTGTTTCCGCTATAATAACTATAGCTAACACTAGTTTTGTGCTTTGATTGATTTGATGTCGCTGTATTGTATATTAGTATCTTGAATCTCCGTTTTGACAATATAATTATTAAAAAAACAAAATATGAAGTTAGATTGCAATAAGTCACTTAGGTATTGCTTAACAAAATGGTTTCTATATTACAGTTTGACTATGGTTAATATGTAAAATAATCATTTAATGTGTAATGTAATCGCATCAAATCTTTACATAAGCGGGAAAATAAGCCATTCCTTATCAACATTTCTCATTGTCATTCAGTAAGAACGTTACAAAACTAACAATATGAAACGAGGGGTATATTAGAGTTTCAAATCTGTATTTAACAATTATGTGCTTAAGTTAATAAAGTGCGGTAATTTAAAAAAGCCGTATGCAAATCATATGATTTTGGGTCTAGACAATTGAAAGTTCGTTATATTTTCATGGTTATGGCTACATACAATAGTATTACCAAAAGTTAAATGAGATTACGTTAAATTTTAAGACGTAATATCGTGTAGATATACGAAGAAGCGACAATTAAATGTTTTCGATCTGTAATATCATCAAAGAAAGAAATCAATAAAAATCAATGAACGCAAGTAAAATTTTAAATTTTAAACTGTTATTTGGACACTATTGAAATAAATTACTTTACCAGGAAGAGAAGACCAATGCTTTCCATATTTTGAACGAATTTCATTTCATTGCTATAACAATAAGAGAATTACTTTCTAAAGCCTAAATCTTCGACGCACTAAAATCGCTCAGTAGAAAAATATGAATTAGCTTACCCCGAAAGCAGCATATTTGTTCCTACGTTATTTCTCCAACTAACATTAATTTTAAATATTACTTAAACAAATTATTTAAAAAGCCGTTACACGATTTAAAATGTAAAAAATATGAAGATCACTGTGTTCCTGCTTTTGTGCCTGATGGTGCAATGGCAGTTGAAATCCGAACAGATGATTTTGTCAAATAATTGAAATGGACGAGGGTAGGCACACGGAAAATCTATGGACTAACGGAATTTAAATTATTCGTTAAACAATACGAATAGCCACTTCAATGTTTCGTTCTGAAACAACCAAAACATAAAAAAGTATTTCTTAACTGAGTCTGAACATTATATAACATTAATAAAACAAAGGCTGAAATGTAGTTCTAAGCTAAACCACCTAAATATTTAACTACACACTGCTTGAAAAATATGTATAATCTTTTTATTGTTCGGGTTGTTTTAATTGTAGATATAATATTTTTTATCTATTAAAATCATAACATTGTTTAGCTATGCGTCAATATTGCCCGTTAATAAATGAAATGTTCTAACGATCGTCAATGAATAAAATGGAATGAAAATAACTAACGGAGTTACGTAATTGATCGAATTATTTTACATTGTGTTAAATGAAGCTTCTTTATTCAAAATTTAAGTAGGCGTGCGTTGTTTGTGCAATAATAAACTTATGAGATAAAAAGAGTTTGTTTAAAAAGGGGAAAAAATAATCTTATATTGGAACATTGAGCGAGTTGAGGTTCTTCTGAACTGCTATTACTTGTTATCATTTGGTGAGCTGATGGTATGCTAACGGTTTTTACGTCTAATATGTCAATCCATACTACTACTAAATAAGTAGAATATTATATCTCCGAATATTTGTTTCCTTATTTAGAAAGGATAGTTAACTTCATAGTAAAATCTTCTCATTTTTAATTAAACACATTTGTTCTATGTATGTATACCTATTGATAAGAAGTAGACTCAAAATAAAGGTGCTTTTATATCTTATATCCTTGTTGGTATTAACTGAGCTTGGGCCCTGACACATTTGTGTGATCATCATCATCATCATCATCATCATCATCATCATCATAATCAGCCCACATCAGTCCACTGCTGGACATAGGCCTCTCCATATGCATGCCACCGTGCATGTGCATTTGTGTGATATCGTCCAAATTAAAACTATAATATAGTATTGTGTATTGTTCCTACCGTATAGAGATAACATACATATTGATAACAAACAACATCTTACTTTGAAAGCAACGAGATACAGTATTACAAAACAATGAGTTTCAATTATATGATTTTATAAACATCTTAGTTATTAACAATGAAACCAATTCAATAAAAAAGTGCTCAATAATATGATTATAGCATTTTTTATCAGTTACATCATGCATCAGTGTCAATTAGCCATTTTGATTTTTATCTAAACTTTAAAGCCTCTTTCGCCTCTTCTGTGGTCTAGTGGTTAAGACCACCGTTTTAAACCAAGAGGTCCCAGGTTCAATTCCCAGCGGGGGGTACATGTTTGTGTGCTCGGTTTGGTTGGTGGTAGGGCTTGTTGGCCGCCTGGCTAGCTACCACTATCTTGTCTAAATATGTCGCCATAACATCAATATTTATAGCATTGTTGTGATAAGATAAGATAAAGATAATGGGCGGAACACATAAAAATCATTACCATAATGGTTTTTAAAGCCCCAATTGTCATGCTTCATAATGTTTGGACGTCGTGTTAACTGCCGACGACTACCGAAATACGTAATAATAAAAACATATTAGGAAGTAAAAGTAAACAACAAACTATATACTGTCCCATTGCTGGGCAAAGGTCTCCATCGTTGAAATCAAGTCATCACTACATTAATAGGTATTAGTTTGTAACGTTGTCGTTGCAATTTACTCCACGTTATATTTTTGCTATGCATCTTAAATAGCCTCCTTAGTAGTTTTAAAAATTATTTGTCAAATTTATATGCACGGTTACAATACAATTTCTTGAAAGATGGCTCTCGCTACGATTTAGCCAGTGTCTAGTTTTGATATGCACTGTTCTGAAAAAGAATACTTTGAATGTCATGTCACTGTCATGGAATTTTATTGTATTTTTTCTATATGATCAGTCTTTCTAAATTCTTCAGTTCAATAACATTATTTTATAGTCACATCGTTTGTGCAATTATTAAGTTTAAAATATATGTGAAAACCTGTATCTATAAATAGGTTTTTTCTGCTTAATTAATAATTTTACTTAAATAAATATTTACTGTGGATTCCTGAGCTTTTTAATGGCCTTCAGGCCACAAGTTCAATAACAACGCTTGACAAACATAGGTTGGGGTCATAAACCCGAACAGTGCATCGATAAATACGAAATACACTTTGCCCGATCTGGGGATCGAACCCAGGACCTACAAATATCGAGTCGAGCGCTTCGCCACTCGGCCACCGCGGCATCAAACGTTAAACGCATTGCTAAGTACCCAAAAAAGTAAACAAACATATGAAATTATAAAACTGCATTGTCCTCCACTGCAATTCACAGATTGACAGAGCGCACGCAACGCACAAATGTGAAATCGGGAACCGAGTGTCAAGGATGAAGTGGGTTTGCGATGGTCACCTTTGTAGACGAAATGATGGAAGATGGAGCAACTGTGTTCTATTGTGGAGGCCAAGAACGGGAACGCGGTGCATCGCCAGACCATTTTCTTCCCCTTGCGGTGTAAAATGGAGAAAACCTATTGGTGGATTTTGTCCTCCCACACCGCAGCAGTCGCATGGCCGATCCAGCGAGCGAATTTTTGAATCTCACCGGTAATCTCAAAATTAGAAGTGGCCATTATTTATAATTTGATTATTATGATACATATAACCGTTAAATAATTATTGGTGTCAAAAATAAGTCACTGGTAAAAAAAAATTGAAATCATCGGTGAGATTCAAAATTGCACCACTGGACCAGTTATATAGCGATAAGGCTGATTATAGGATTGGAAGGGCGAAAGTTGAAGAAAAAGATTTGACAAAGTTCAAACTGTTAAACTCACCTTGAAGCGTGATCAGGTGTCGGGAACCTCAGCATGGCAGTAGGAGCCGTCACTCTCAGTACCTTCCGAATAAAAAGTATATAACATAAACAACGTTATTTTTAGTATAATTCAAACAACTTACAAACGATATTTTTTACATTTTCTTGAACAAATTCTAAGCCAGTTAGTCAGTTATGCGTCCAACTTGTATGTCACCTACCGAGACCAAATTCTCGTCTCGAAGTACGAAAGAGCCCTTAGGAGCCTTTACATATTTTCAAACCAATACAATGAGCCAATTCCAATGAAACTTTTTATACTTAAGGAAAATACGATAGATATGTAATAAAGACTTCGTTCTTATGAGGAAGAAGTGAAATTCTCAATGTTAATAATAGTTCATAACAAAAATTAAAGTAAATAATGTTAAATGTAATTGTAGAAACTTTACTGATTTAAGTTTTAGTATTTTTTTGTATGTTCTATTTTATATGATTTTAATATTATTGTTAATTTATCTCACAAAACAAAAATAATACAATTAATTTATACCTTTCCACCACAATTATCAGCGAGCCGTCTCAACCTTTTAGACACACGGTCCGGCGGCTGGTCCAAAGGCAAATTTATCACCTCCATTTCACAGATAGGCTCTTCCTCTTCTTCCGTTTGACTGACCTGCTTACAAATATTCTTAGTTAATATTTTACATAAATTTTCTGCTGTAACCCTATAGAGTCCAAAGTCCGAATACTTAATTGTTACACCCTTCGATCAATAGTGTACTAGAATCTAGTATATTGGTATAAAGGTATGGGCAAACTACGGCCCGCGGGCCATCTCCGGCCCGCGAATGATCGAAGTCCGGCCCGCGACCTGCATACAAAAATTCAAGTGCGTGTGTGTTTCATAAAATGCATACCTACCTACCTATCAATATTTTATGTTTCACAAAATAATATTTATTTATTGAAAAAATACAGCAAACAATATAATAGCCTGGCCCGACATAGATTTTGTTAGTAAATATTGTCACGCGAATGAAAAAGTTTGCCCATCCCTAGATAAAGGATCTGGAACAAAAATGCATCTCGAAAGTTGTCATCTGTTTGATCATACCTATACATTAAAATTTCGAATAACAAAATCTGATTTTTTTTATTGAACAGTATTCCAAACATCATCATCATACTTCCAAGTATTTTTGCATGGCAATTCATACCTTTTTCTACTGTGAAGTTACTAAAATGCAGATAGCAGCAACGTTTACTTAGCGAGAGAGGCTTGTTTATTTGCCTAGATTTAAGAAGTTCATAAATGCATACAACAACTAATATAACATTATCAGACAGCAATAATATGTATATGCATTGCTCAGTGACATGCAATTGGAGAGGCCTAAGTCCAGCAGTGGTCTAATATATGCTGATGATGATGATGATGATGAATGCATAGTGTACCTTAGGGTTCCTCGGTAGATGGGCGATCAGTTCATTGTAACAGTAATGAGACGAGGCACACGCGATTAAGGCAGACGACGTTTTCTGTTTATGCACCAATATCACTTCCATATTTTTCCTGATACATATAAATAATTATTACAAAACAAATGTTAATAAAATGTATGCCAAATCGTAACAGTGTGAAGCAGCATAATTAGCTACGTATGTTGGTGAGAAGCTTTTCATACCTTACCATTTGTATGTAAATTAATTGAAAAATACTTTAGGTGCCCTTCTTAGCAAGCAACATACCAATGTAATTTTTTAACTAGTCATAAACTTAACACTTGTCTTGTTAACTAGTGAAAACTATAAGCATGTTTCAAATGTAAATTAGTGAATATTAGTTGTTTGGTATACTATTTATGCACAATTGTTGTTTAAATTAGGTAGTTATTATTTACAATAATTAACATGAAAACATGTATGCTGTTAAAATATTAAAATTAGGAAAATAGTAACAAAATATTCTAGTATAGTCTACAATTTTAAGATAAAATTGTAAAATTATTGGAATTACTAACATACAAATATAATCACAACAGAATTAAGCAGTGTAATCTCAGCTTAAAATCTTTTACTAAGCTATTTTTTCTATGCTGCTCTTTACTATTTACTATGCTTGCTATTACTTTTAAATGTTATCAAAACCTATAATTACCTATGTCTAAAATCACATAAGTCTGCAGCAAAATTGATATCTCCCGATATTAAGAGTAAAGATGCCGGTGCCGCATGTAACTCTCCAAACCGCCTCATGCATTGTCTCAACTTTTCATCGGCTGCATTCTTTTGCGTGCCACACACATGGATAAGGCTAATCTGCAGGGAACAAGAGAATAAAAAATGTACAAAATTAATTTAATGATAAAAATAATTATAACCAAGTTTATTGTTGTCATGGAGTATTTAATATATTCGAATTATTTGATAGTGAGTGTAAAGTGAAGTGTTGAAAGCCAGTCCAAGTGAATAGTGTTATTGGAAAATTGTTATACTTGTTGAGACATAAAATGTACTAAGAAGAAAGGTATGATTTATCTGCTGCTAAAGCTAGCTAGCTAGTCTGTAACTTCATAGTTGGTACCCGTAAAACAAAAACAGGTAAGACATGACAATAAAAATCTTAATGATCCTAATTATCTATAAAATAAAATTACAATTATACATACTTGAGCATCATTCAGTTCTTGGAGTCTATTTGCTGCTTCCTTCCGAACATCACATACCACTACAAAATCAGCTTCTCTCCTACCAGTCAAGAATTTATTTCGTATTGCCGCTACCACATCTATTGCTGAACAACCTCTAGGTACCTGAAAAAACGTATGAAATCAGAAACACAAATAACCAGTTACATTATTTGATTTAGTTGCTTTTATGACGGCTTTTAATAGTGGTTTGCATTCTTGCAAGTTAAGTTAACTTTCACAATGCCAGGTCACTGGATGTGCTAGTGACCAAATGAAATATTTCATTTCCAATCCACTAGAATTCCAATTCCAATGTGCTCCAGAAGTCGCAATAAGCAGTGTAACATCCGGGAGGTTGTTTAAAGATTATTATTGGCATAACCAGTATTGGGTCAGCTTGATGAGTTTATATGCTGCACTCCAGCTGGTATGAGATGGTTCGAGATCCTGTGTTTGTGAGAGTGTCCTGTCTATGTGTGCATTGCGCAAGCGCGGCATGTAATAAGCTTAGATTATGGGGTCTCCTTATATTGTAGGCAAACTGTTTCCATTTACATAAATTATATTTTTAAAATATCTGCAAATCATGTTATAAAGATAGTGTAGAAACAAAAATCACTAACTATCTCCTACACTTACACAACTGCATTATACAGCATGATTATATTTAAATATTTTATTGAAAAAGCTTATATTCCTGTAAAGGATATTAACTTTATAATACATAAATAAAAAAGAATGTTGCCTAGTTCCAACACATCAAATAAAGCACACAATGAATTACCTGGCAATTCTCTATATCCCAAAAAATACCTATAGGTATGTTAAATGAGCGTTGTTTGTGATATCGAAACCTTGATCTAACACGAGGTCTCTCTACACCTGTTAGGCCATCATCTTTAGTACTATCTATTTCATCATCTGACGACTCGTCTTCCTCATCTGAAAATATTGAATATTATCTCATTTTGTAAAAGACTACAGAAGTAGAATTTTACTAAAAAGTATGTTTAATTTATTTTTGTATTAAAACAGTGAATGTTTTTCTTTGGTTATGAAATGTGATCAAGGAATGGGTGGTGTTAGGTACTTTCTTTTATTATGATAAACAGATTCTATATAACTTGCAGAGGTCATGTGATTTAGCAAATTTTTGTAATTATTATTTTAAAAAAAATAAAATCATAATTTAGCTGAATGGAACATGTAAGCAAAATAAAATGTATGAAAGAGTTAATAAATGAGACCATATGGTATTTCTAAATAAGGGTAACAATTACCTAGTAGGTACCTACTACATTGGTTGTGAAACATTTACTTAGAATCACATGTTAATGTTGAAAGATAAATAAGATTAAAAAAATAAAAATAAATGTACAACTGATTACAGTTAATCAAAGCACTTATTTGATAAATACACTTAGAAGCAATGTTATTGTTATTACATGATATGTTGTTATAAAAGGGTCATGAATGAGGAAAATTTGCCTCTAAACTTACTGATTAAAGTACCCTAATATTATTTTAAGATTACTACGTGTTTACACTAATCTATATCGTTACCTGTGATCCATAAACGAGGTGGCAGAGGTATTTTCATAGCTGGACTAGAAAAAGTACTTGCTAGGCCTTGCGCTGAGTGGCATCTAGTTGTATTTTTATAACATTTTTGCATCCCGTCGTAACTTTGGCTTACGCTCATTTTGTTAAACATTTATTTCTATTTACAATTATTATTGAGACGTATTCAGCATATGTTCCAAAAACAAAGAAAAACTAGGCTACCAGATTGTGTTACCGTAACACACTGCACACGCATAGAAACGATTCTTACACTTAATAACTATATACATAAGCTTAAATCAGATGAGATTTGCGTCTTAAAAAGTAAAACAATTACATTACAAAATGTAATAATCAATCAACACTTTCATCTAGCCATTTTCTCATGATATTCTAATACAAACTACAAAAAAAAACGTAGCTGCCTGCACAGATAAAAAATGTAAGTCATAGATAATAATGATATTCTAGAATGGAAATTAGTGTTGTGTAGTACGCGTACTAAGTACTAATAGGTAACGGTACTCGGCACTGTACGAAAAGAAACGTTACCGAACGCAAGCTCTTAATCGGACAGTCGGACTATTAGTACACCGTCTCCCGCTACACTCAACTCAAGTGCTTTATGTTGCTTGTCCGAATTACTCCGAATGTCCGAGCGAGAACGAATAAGAAACAACGTAAGTACTGTATGTAAGAGAAAGCGAGATAGTCGTTGCCTGCCAATCGCTATCGAATACACACACATTAAGCGAGATAGCAAATCAATCGCTTACGCCGACCGTGCGTTTTATTGATAGAAAATCTTGCTCAGCGGTATTTAGCGCTAGGATTGCTGAAACTGTTCAAAATCCAGTTAGGTAATCAGTGGCCCTGACGTGATTGAGTATTTGAGTCTGTGTGTAATAGGAATAACGTCTAATATTTATAGCTTTACCCAGTTCAAAAATACAAAACAATTTTAAAATGGTTTCGAAAAAAAAGTTTCTACTTTTGGCAAAAAACAGTTTTAAAGCTATTAACAGTGCCAAAATAGATTAAAACAGCAGTGAGTCTATAGAGGATAGCGCACTGACATCTATACTACATTACAGTTACAGTGTAAGTACTTTTATAGAGGTAACTACTTTATTTCCGTGTACGGTTAGGTACTATTAGTACTAATAAGGTGTACTAGTACTTTACTCGGACTGTACTAGTACAGTACATAACCGAAAAGTGTCCGATTAAGCACAAGACTAATGGAAATGGATATAGAATAGTGCGTTAAACGGGATAAACCACCGACTAATAGTTAGACTAACTACACGGTCGTAGTGAAAAAGTTGTAGCCGTTAAGCTAGCGTACACATGGTCTAATTCATGTTTGTTGTTATGCCCTCTTTTAGTGCGTAATTAGTGCATAATTAATTACTGCAAACATAAAATAATTAGTGCCTTTTTAATTTATGAAATAAAGACCTTTTTATTGTATACGCTGGCATCACGATCAAGCTGGCGTACACGTGACCGTTTTCGAAAATTACTTATTATAGCAACGTTACACAAATATAGCGATAGCAAATAGATAGCAAATATAGCCTATTTAGTGCCCAAGCTATGCAAAATTTCATAAAGGAACGGAGATATTGAACAAGACTTGTGAATGACATTTCGCTATGGCGTCTATACAGCGTATAGTGCCACAAACTTATCTGACCCGGTGGCCAAAACTGGAACTACGCGTCTGCCAATTTGTAATGTCATTTTGCTGTTAAATTGTTGTTGTGTGTTTATTGCGTTTTTTGGTAGATTTATTGTCATAAATAATGCCGAAAGCATTGAAAGTGACGCAAGGAACATAATTTAAAAATTTTAGCTTTTATGCAGGAGGAAAAACGTCTCAAACTGCTATTAATACCATTCGAAAAATTGTACGAACGAGTTGCTGCTACTACAGGTTAGTGTTGCCAGCTGTTGCTTTGAATCACCCCTACCCATTCATTTTATTTAGTTTTATGTTTCTAAGGTAAATTTTAATGTATTGTATTAATTGTGCTTTAAATTATTTTTAGTTTAATTGTGTAAACGTTGTGAAATAATCATTTATTTATTTATTATAGGCTATGTCTGTCGTTTTGCTTTTTTTATGGTATATATATATAAATATGTGTACTATTTTGCAGGTGTTGGTGAGCGGTTCGTACGAAAGTTGGTTAAAGAAATGAACAACAACAATGAACAAGAACAGGCTGATGCAACGGGTTCAAAAATTTCTACTCCGGGGAAAAAAAGAGAAAACAAAGGGAAAGATGATCCAATAGAGATGATCTGGAGTTCAATGAAACGCCATGTTGCAGAGCATAATATTGGAAAATGAAATGCTGAAATGCCGTAGTTAGTCGAAGATGCTTTTAACAGAATATCACATGAAGAGTGGCAAAAACACTGTGCCCATATAAAAAGCATCGAAAATGACTATTTGAAAAAAGACACGTATTTAGACGAACCTTTCATTATTATTTTAGGGAGTGACAGTGAAAGTGAAAGCAGTGATTCTAACAATGAAATGACCGAGTTCGATAATTCAACCACAGGCATTCCTGAAATCCAGTCTCTGAATTACACAACTGATTATCTACATGTTCATAATTATAACATTAAAATATAATTTTATAAAAATGTGTTTTAATTATTGTTCTTAGTTATATCGTGTTGTTTAACAATGTCTAAAACAGCAAATAAATATTTTGATCACTCCTAGTGCACTTGGGCAATGTCATTATTTATACCCTACAAACTGCGGAAATTATATTTAGCGGCAACACTAAATTCAACAACAGCGACGCTGTCACCGGGTCAGATAAGTTAGTGGTACTATACCCATATTTAGTGTTTACAGAAAGCGAACTTTTTTTTATAATTGTTATGTATTGTTAATGTTGTTGTTGTTATTTGTGTTGTTATTAATAGTGCGTGAAATACTGACTCTGTCAGTTAATATAATTTAGGTAAATTCATAGTGCGACTATGTATGTTAAAAATATGTAATAGAACTTTACATATTTTTAACATAGTTGGAACTAGTCTTTTTGGCCTTATGCGGGTTGTGTTCGCGGTGAGCCCACCAATATTTATTGTGGACGTTGTAAACGCCGATCTGCTTAAATATACACTCGTCCGTCAATAAAATGCTGGCTTCTCGGTGTTCTAGTACCCAGTGACAAAAAGTGACCCAGGCGGCATGGTCTTGCTCGATCAATTCTTGAACTTTTCTGAAGTGGAACGGGTGTTGTTGCTTCGACTTGAGAAGGCGCCAGTCTGTTGGGTGGTGGACATTGAAGCGGCGGCTAGCATCACGAGTACTGGCACGTGGTTCCCTTTCGAAGTACTCGAGGGTTTGCTCTTGCAAATCGACTGAGAGGCCCACACTGCCGTGACCCTGCGCATGTCGAGGAGCGATGAACTGGCCATGATCCCTCAGTCATTGCGTAGTTGGTCTGTTTGGAAACATTTCCACGAACATGACCACGGCTCGACGTAGACTGTTCCCGCTAATTGCGTATAATCGCACTATCTCCACAAGTTCTAAGTTGGAATAATTTCCCGTCATTTCTCTTTTACGATACACACACACACACACACACACACACACACACACACACACACACACACACACACACACACACACACACACACACACACACACACACACACACACACACACACACACACACACACAACACACTTCGCTCAAAATTCGCTAGGGTGTACCAAATGTGTCACTCGTTCGGGGCGCGGCGCGGCACACTGGTTTTGATGTGCCGCCGCGCCGAGCCGACAAAGCTGCGGGCGCGCAGCGAGTCTCGCGCTGCTAACTTCAATCGGGTGGGCGGGCGCACGCGAACAAGAGTTTATTTTTTAGTGCCACGCAGACGGGCAATTCTTATTTAGAAATTTAAAATATGTTTTTTTTTCTTCATATTTTTGATGTGTAACATCTTTCCTCTCGCTTTATTGCAATTTGTGGGAGTGATTTCGTGAAATGGGACGGAAGTGTGAAACAGAAAGTCGGGAAAGTACGCAAGCGCGCGCCATTTTGTAAATTCTGTAATCGATATTATGAACATGACATATTATTATTATATTATTATGACTTGAGACATATTGTGTCATTTACCTATCAAATGTCATTTTGATATGTCAAATGTCTTTTTTAGGAGAAGTGAAAGGAATGAGTATGGATGGATGGATTTGTAAAAAATACGTCATTATTAATTTTTTATCCTGTTTTTTATTGTAATATTGATTTCAACCCCTGCATGTGTAATAGACTTTATCATTATTTATTTTATAGTTATAAAATGATGTAATACCTGACCCATTTTTTTCAGAATAAAATGTTTTTCTTATTTCTAAGGTGAGATATCAGTTGCGACTACTGTAGTAAGGTTCGCTCGTTTTTTTTATAATTGATTTGTAATTAAGTATAAGCAATATGACTGCTGCTATGAATATGGCGTGAATGCAAGTCAGCATATTTTATATTTTACTACAATATTTTGTTTGTTTGTTAATAGAATAGGATAATGAGTAATAATAAAAAATAATAAATGATATTCTTTCCAAACCCTCTTAGTATCAGCAGGCTTATTAGAACTTGAAAAGTGACGTTGCACTGTTTTTTATTTATTTCGCTTTCATGCACGCACACGAAGACTTAACAGTTAATAATACGTCATTATTTCACGTTCATTCATATTAAATAAAACACATATATTTTTGACAAAAAAAAATTCAAACATGGCAAGGGAGTTCATGGTGGGATAGTGAAAACACTATTCCACCATGAACTCCCTCAAGTTTTACTGGTGCTCATTTCCTCTCGCTTCCTTGCCACATCTTTCTATCTCCGTCGGTCGCATGTTTTATAGCTTAAAAGAACAATTAGCTTTAGTTAATGTTTGTAATTTAAAACTTTATAGATGTTACCGCTAGAGCGACATCACAGTATAACCGGCAAACTTGAGAGATTTTTTTTAAAGTTTGAGAACGGCTTATATTGGCTAAACATATAAACTTATTTAAAAGAAGTTACGATACCTCTCTGTGAAATATGTCTCATAATATTAGTTTTGTGTGCGACTGTACAACACATTTGTTCCTAGAACATTGAATGGCCAAGTTCAAGATGTCCTTAAGTCCTATTTCAAACATAACAGAATGGCGCCGGAAAGGTTTTAAACCACACCAAAATACTTTATAACATGAAACACGGTCAAAAAAATGTAATTTGGGTGTCTTTTAAATTGTAATGTTGTAAAATATAAATTCAATGAGCATTTACAGAGAAAAGCGATGTAAATGGTTTGGCCTAAGTACCTTAACTTTTGGACTTAGGGATTTTTAAGCTGGGCTTATGGATTTTAAACTGGACTTAGGGATATTAATATAACATTTTGGACCTAGGGTGAGTCTTAAAATTTAAAACAAAGACATATTCCCCGAGGCTGTTTAACCTCTACATCAACCGGCTGCTCGTTGAGCTGAGCAACACACAGATCGGTTGTCACATTAACGGAGTGTGTATTAATAACATAAGCTACGCAGACGAGACGATATGGTGTTGCTCAGTCCATCGATTGCGGCGTTGAGGCGTCTACTGTCTATCTGCGAGAGGTTTGCGGAGGCGTACGGGCTTAGGTACAATGCTAAGAAGAGTGAGATAATTGTTTTTAAAGCTGGTACCAAATGCTACTCCTTTGTACCGCCCGCTGGTGTCATTACGCGGAAGCTCTCTTAAACAGGTTACAGTATTTAAGTATCTGGGTCATTGGGTCACCGAGGACCTCAAAGACGACATGGACATTATGAGAGAGCGAAGAGCGCTGGCTGTTCGATGCAATATGTTGGCCCGCAGATTTGCACTGTGCACAAATCAAGTAAAGGTGACGTTGTTTAAAGCGTACTGTCAGTCCTTTTACACGTGCAGTCTTTGCGTCAACTATACGCAGAAGGCATACAGCGCCCTCCGTGTCCAAAACAACGATGCGCTCAGGATGTTGTTGTGTAAACCTAGACATTGTAGTGCATCCACAATGTTCGCGGAGGTGCGAGCTGATGGTTTCCATGCTGTGATGCGTAAGCGCTGCACCTCCACTCAGGCGCGCTTGTGTGCCTCGCGCAACTCCATCCTGAGTGTCATTGTAGACCGCTGGGACTCACCTTTCCTGTGCCACTAGGTTCACCTGCATGCCTCTGTCTAGCCACATCCATGTCCATTGTTAAAAAAATAAAAAATTATAATTCTAATTGTGTTGACATTTTAATTGTAGTAATTTATCAAATAATTGTATATCCTAATGTAATTGTATTCTGTTAGTTTTAATTTAAATTATATTGTCATGGTCATAGTAAAAAAAATTATCTTATAATATTCCAAAGTGTATTTCATAAGTAATTGTAATTTAATTTATTTTAATAATAATATTATGACAGGCCTAGTTTAATGAAAATTATATTATGTATGTACTAACATAGTTTTTAAGTCCATTTGTTACTAACCCTATGAGTCCTTGTTGCTTGAATAATGAAATTGTATTATTATATTATAAAGTAGTTTTCGAGAACGGTCAAGTATACGCTAGCTTGATCATGATGCCAGCGTACACACACTAAAAAGAGTCTAACTTTATTTCTTAAACTAAAGAGGCACGTGAATAAGACAGTGTAATTTGGTCGAAAAGCTACAGAAAAAGAAATTAGTCTCCTGAGTTTCTTGCCAGCTCTTCTCGGTCAAAGGCTCTCCCAAAATCCGAGTGGTAGATTCAGTAGTTTAGTCTAAACAAATTTTTTAGTTTTATGATTTATAGTTTTGACTTTAATAAGTGCCTGTGAAGGCTTAATGTTTAACCTATACACTTCCGCTGTTTCACCGCGCGGATGTAAAATGTTTTGACTTTGATTTTGACTATACATTTATATCGACCTAATTCCAAGTTTTTCCACTGGTAACCCTACTTTGACATGTCATGTCATTGTCATGTCAGCCAACAATGACTGCTGTCATTACAAATGAGCTTGCAACTTGTAATTCCGAAGTTTTAAATTTGCTATTCGCATTTAAAATTTTAGATACTTACTAAAGCTGTTGTGTTGTGTAGCCTCCTAGAAAGTATTACCATTTAAACTAGGTAATTTTAAGATACAATTATCATTAAACTAATAACCATTCATTCAGTATCTTTTGTCACTGTTCCAATCGAATTACTCTAGTAACTTCCTTAAATAATATTTATTTACAGCATTTTTATAAAAAATGACTACAAACGGCGATATCGGAGGTCTAGATGCCAGTGGAAAAATCATCAAAATGGAAGTAAGATCAAATAAGTCGCACATTTTCAGGTTATAAACAATGATAAACAAGATTTTTATTCGTTTTCTAACGATATTCTGTTTTAGGTGGACTACAGTGCCACTTGCGATGAAAAAATACCCATGTGGAAATCATGGGCTGCTAAAGGCAAGGTCCAAGAGGCTATTGATCAGTTGTTGGCTCTAGAGAAACAAACCCGAACGGTAGAGTATTTACTTTGTTTCTAATTTTACCAATAGGAGCTATAGAAAAGTGTCGAAAAGCCTGTTCTAAGAAAATAATCTTAATGCTTTTCTATTTTACCTCTAGTACTGTTTATTGTCAAGTTGTCTTAATATAAGACTTTTGTCTTTGTAGCATCACATGTCAAAAAACAGTGCTGATTGGACTGCTTAGTCTATAATCAATTATTATGCTATTGCAACTGGGTGCTTTTCAGTTTTTCTTGTTATGTTATAGTTACAATTTTACTTTTTTTTTAATTATGAAACTGCTACATAGTCTATACTCAAAGGTGGAGGAATTAGATTTAAATGTGTTATTACTTTTAAAACAAATCTAATATATTACAAAGTGGTCATGCAGTATGCACATGACCATTAGTTTTTTTTTAATAAACTTGTATTGCTTGTAACACTACTGGAGGAAGAAACAGCCCTTGCAGAGTTTCTTGCAGGTTCTTCTCGGTTCAAGGTCTCTACAGTAGGGTTTACCAAGTCATGGCTTTGAATTAACATTTAAAAACATTTAAATTAACGTTTGAATCCCAAAACTCTTGATTATGCTTCCACATGACAAGAGTCTGCAAGTTTTACTTAGACAAAATTATAAAAAATATTGAATTATGAAGTTGTATCACAACAATAATAACTTTTTGAATATATAAATTATAATATTTCACAATAGATAAAGAAAGAAATTTTACTTTTAGGGTGCTGACATGGCATCTACTGCTAGAATCTTAGTAACGGTTGTGCAAATCTGCTTCGAGGCTAATAATTGGTCTGCGCTCAATGATCATATTGTATTGCTCTCAAAACGACGGTAAGTACTTTTATATTATAAAAAAATATAAATAAATGGTATTCTTTTATTAATTGTTCATTCATTCATACTTTGTCACACAAATATGTCGTGTATTCTATTACGAGTAAATAGAATACATGAAATTTGCTAATTAAACCATAATGCTAATATTTTGGTTTGGTGTATTTTATAAATATTTAATTTAGTTGCAGTACAACAATTAGCACTTGAAAATAAAAAGTAAAAATTTATTTTGGTTATGTTACATTAAAGACTACTGCATATTCATTTAAGATTTATTTCTTATGTAAGAAATAGTGATGGTATGTATGTAGTGGAAAATGTATTTTGACACAAAGTAATACACATCAAATGAGTGACATACAAGGGTCTAGCCTCTATTTAGGTCCTTGTGTAGTTTGTTTGAAAATGTTTTTAAGTATTTTACATACTAATTAGTCAAAATGTGTAAAAGTTAACTTACATTCAGTGTTCAGAGCCACTACCATATTGTATAATTTGCAGATCACAACTTAAACAGGCAGTTGTCAAAATGGTCCAAGAGTGTTATACTTATGTTGACAAGACACCAGATAAGGAGACTAAAATAAAACTCATTGAAACATTAAGATCCATAACAGAAGGCAAAATATATGTGGAGGTAGAAAGAGCCAGACTGACCCACATTTTGGCTAAAATTCGTGAAGAAGAAAACAATGTAGCAGAAGCCGCCAAGATCATTCAAGAGCTCCAAGTGGAAACATATGGTTCGATGGCCAAGCGTGAAAAAGTAGAACTCATTTTGGAACAAATGAGATTGTGTTTAGCCACAAAGGACTATGTCCGCACTCAAATTATATCCAAAAAGATTAACACAAAATTCTTTGAAGAGGCTGATACTCTGGTAAATATATTTTAACAATAATTTTGAAATGCTTCTGTTCTGTTAACTAAAAGCATCAGTTTCTTAATTTTTTTTTATCACTCTTATACTGGACTAAATTGCATTATAAAGCATTGATGTTTGTATCAGAAGCAATTTATAAATTATTTAACTATTTCTACCATGCATTAATAATGAATAAGAGTAACAATGGTATTTCACAAAACAACTAGGTTACAGCTTATTCCAGTTTGAAGTAATCAAACTAATTTTATCCAACATCTGTATGCAAAACATATATTCCAGCTTACTTACTATACATATATTACCTTTCAGGAGCTTAAAGAGAAGTTCTACCGACTCATGATTGCCGTGGACCAGCACAACGGTCACTATCTAGCTGTGTGCAGACACTTCCGTGCACTGGGGCAGTCGGCGGGCGCAGACTCTCTGGTCGGGAGTGTAGTGTTCCTCATTCTGGCGCCGTATGACAACGAGCAGGCTGATCTCACGCATAGGGTCAATGAAGATAAAGAACTGGATAAGCTACCTGAATACAAGTATGATGATTATTTTGTTTTTTGGCATAGGCTAATTTTAGTAGTGAAATATATATAACTCTAATAGGATTTATTTCTTAATGTTTGATGCTGTTAGAGAAAGTGGTTGTTTTCAGTACTGAAGTGGTTCTTTTCAGTCTCTCGCTCTGTAGACTTTATACAACTTGCAGATTTGCATTCCCGCCATAAATTTACAGCTGATCGTAATTGGTATACTTAATTACTAAAAAATACTTTTAAAACCGAGCAAGTAATAAGGAACCGATTGATTAATAAAACGATTTCGGTGTAAATCAGAATAGCGGCCGTCGCCTGACGAGAATAGGGGACCGTAGTAGATAGATTAGAGCGCAGTGGGTGGACGTTATTTGTCGACGACCTTACGTAAAGTGGCTTACGCTTACGCTTACGCATACGTATACTATTGTTGCAATATTATTTTGCAATGTAGACTGTTCAAATACTTGTTAACACAATTAAAAAAGAAACTAATAATAGGTACTTACCGATCAAGTTTAAGATACACGCAGGCACTACTCAAAGTGGGTACCTTCACGTTCTATGCACAAATCAGCACGGCGCCTTAAGTTTCTAGCTAACTTTTGTAGCACACTACGATTTTACCTTACACTCTCAAAAGCCATTAAAATATTTTGTTTTAACTGCACAACACTAGCACAGTATAACTATTTCATACAGTAGGGCATCGCCTTTGATGTGGGGCGATGCCGCCGCCCGCGTAGGTATCTACGCGATCGTTCGACGATATGCAAGGGCTGTCACAAAATTCGAAATCAAATAATACTTAATATTTTTATAAAATAATCATTTATTATCAAGAATAAACTATATACATATTTACAAACGTTGCACTGCTAAATTAACGTGAAGGTTTATTTTTAGATATCAATTTTCTATTATTAAAACATACATATATTGAACTCGCATTCGCATTTCGAAAAAAATAGGTGAATATAGAACCTCCTCTTTTTCTGTTGTTTAAATAAATCATAACAGTTGGATATTAGACAAATACCTACTCCTTCTGTGTCCGACGTTCCAACTACTCCAATAAGTTGCAAACATAATGATTACACTTTGCGCAAGAGCTTGCGCCGTAAAGAATACACATATACCTACCTACACTAGAAAAACCCGCTAAGTTGGAGTTAGAGTTACGAAGTAACTATTTAGTAAGGAGAGCCCGTTGTGCAACTGTGATAAAGAAGCTAACGATACCATCTTACATATAATAACAGAATGCCCAATAAACGCTAAGGCGAAACAAGAACTAGAGCAAAAGATAAAAAATTCGATTCAATTGATAATTGAGAATAAAAACACAGAAATAGCCTAATAAAATATATTGGAGGCTGTTGTAGGTATACGAAATAAAAACAAGTGAATGCGACCGAGCGTTTATTTTTTAGTGCCACGCAGAAGACGTGAGATTTTCGTGACGTTTGACGTGTGACTTTTTTTTCATATTTTTAATAACTTATTTGTAATAAGCAATATGACTGCTGCTATGAATATGCCGTGAATGCAAATCAGCATATTGTATAGTCAAATTTATAGGAGTTAATTACTTATAGCCTAAACTGAACAATACATTCAGTTTTTTTGGTGGGTATTCCAATTTGAATAGTATACTCAATCAGTCCACGTTCGCTGTCGTACTGAGCAGACGTGCACAAGTACTTTCTAAATATTTAATAATGCGTGCAAGTCCAATCGCTTCCTTACTTCTAAGTTACTAAAGTTTCAAATTGCGTGAACGCTGTTGAGTAAATACATCTTTATACTCCTGCGCATCAGTGAAGAGGACCCCCGCTCCTCGCGTCTACAATCAGCCTTCACCCCCGCGGGACACGTACGGTTGCTATTTTTAACTCCCTTACTCAACACGCTGCATCGGCTGACGTAACGCACCAACATGAGCGTCCAGAGGTCACCAACTGGAGGGTCGCAACCTGATTTATCTAAGATTAAGTGAAAGTAATTCAAGCTCGGAACAGTCAATCACTTTTCGGAAACGAAAAGTGGCTTGTGATATCGAGTGCTCATGCTCTGAAAATTTAAAGGAAATGCGATCGGAAATGTTCCGTATTAGTTCTCTATTGGAAAAGTATGTGGAGTCTAATCAGCAGATTATGAAGAACATGCAAGAGAATATTACTGATATCAAAAACCAGATCGCTGAAATGAAAACGTCAAGTGAGCAATCTTTTAGTGCAATGCAAATAAAAATGAAATCTCTTGAATCCGACCTAGATCAGCTCAAGGTTTCTTCAAAAACTGCACCTCATCCCTTGGAAAATAGATTAATTATTGGTGAACAAATTATTCAAGAGATGCAGAATCGTAAAAACAGAGAGAATAACATTGTGCTAGTTGGCCTACCTGAGCAAGTTGCGACTACCGCCGAAGATAGAGTATTGAAAGACGAAGCTGACGTACTTCGAAACATCTCTCTGGTGAGTACAGATATTCCTAAACCATCCAAGGTTTTCAGACTTGGCAAATTCCACTCAGGCAAGAATCGTAGCATCAAAGTGTGTTTTGAAACTTCAGAACCTGCCAAAAAACTACTCTATAACAGAAATAAACTAGGAGATGGCTTAAAAATATTTTCAGACCAAACAATAACTCAACAAAATTACATGAAAAATCTAAGAGAAGAGCTTAAGCGACGTCAAGGTGAAGGCGAGACTGACCTTACTATAAGATATGTTAATGGAACACCGTCAATTATAAAAGCGACAAAAAACCAAAGTCAGTAAACACAACAATCAACACTAATACCGATAGCAGTAATACTTATGAACTACTAGACAGTTACCAAAACTTTTCAACTAACAAATCACGCTTTACCTTTCTTTACCTGAATGCCCGAAGTATACGAAAAGAAGGGAAATTCGATGAACTCAAATGTATCATACGTGCAATACCGAACAATATTCACATTATTCTACTAACTGAGACCTGGATCTCCAACGAAGAGCAAGCATTACAATTTCAATTACCAGATTACTTTCATTACTATAACTACAGAACAGATATTACTGGAGGCGGGGTATCTGCATATGTCCACAATAACCTGAAACATACTTTATCAGAGTCGGTGTACGTAGGAGGCAACAACTATCTATGGATACAACTAGAAAAATATGGACTCGAAGTAGGAGTCGTATACAATCCAGGAAACACTAATTTCAAGCAATTTCTCGAGATATATGAATCCCAATTACTACAAAGAAAACGAGCAATAGTTTTTGGGGATTTCAACATTGATTTACTTACAAAAGATCAAAGGACCAAACAGTACAACAAACTCCTAAAACTAACGGGACATAAAATCATAAATAAAGTCACAAAAAAATATTGTACCAGAGAAGGAGCAACTAAAAAATCTCTCTTGGACCATGTAAGCACTAACTTACAGAATGATAACTTTCATGTGATAACAACAAATTCATCTCTCTCTGATCATAAACAGCTATACGTCGAAATCAAGAAAACAAAACCACCACCAAGGACTTATTATCAATATGAAGCCATCAATTACAAGGAACTGTTTGAAACAATGAAACAATCAGAAGTACAGAAATCAAATGGTGATTTTATGAAGTTGGAATCACTAATTAGAGAAATCACGAATAAAAACAAAGTTCTAAAGACCAAAATTATTAATGAACCGCAAAAGGAATGGATACAGAAGAATATAATAGCTGAAATTAATGAAAGGAACATGTTGTGGACAGAACTAAACAAAAACTCAGACGATGAACACCTAAAGGAAAAGTTTGACACCAAAAGAAAGCAAGTAAGCAAATTGATCCAAGAAGCGAAGGAATCATATTACAAGAAGGAGTTTGAAAAGAGCATTATTAAACCTAAAAAGCTATGGAAACTACTAAATACTCTAACCAATAATAAACTAAAACAAGACTGCGCTCCTTTAAAACTCTGTGTCAATTCAATAGAAGTAACAGAACCGCATGAGATATGTAAGATATTTAATAATTTTTTTGCTACCATAGGGTTAAGTTTAGCTGATGAAATTCCTATAGAATTCCATGCAAATTACATTAACGCACTACCAAAATCAACATTACGTAATTCTCAAATGAATAGCTTTGAACCATGTACTGAAAAAGAAATCCTAAATATAATCAATAGCCTTGACTCTAATAGTAGTATTGGCATAGACGGTATCAGTACAAAAGTAATCAAATGTATAAAAGAGTTAGTAATAAATCAGTTAACTATGAGCTTTAACAAACTTTTGAATGACGGAACATTTCCAGATTCACTTAAAATAGCCAAAGTTACACCTATATACAAATCGGGAACAAAAACGGAACCTGGTAATTATAGACCAATATCTGTATTACCAGTGTTATCCAAAATTTTTGAAAAAATCTTATATACTAGACTACAAAACTACTTAGAATCTATCAATTTCTTCTTTGAGCGGCAATATGGGTTTCGAACTAATAGAAATACACTTACAGCAACAATTGATCTTACAACTAAAATTAAACATAACATCGATAAAAAGAATATTGTGCTAGGAGTATTCATTGATTTAAAAAAGACCTTCGACACCGTTAGTCACAATCTACTTCTAAAAAAACTAGGAACAATCGATATTGGAGACAAAGCTTTAAGAATGTTTGAATCTTACCTCACAAATAGATTGCAGATCGTAAAAATAGACAATAACTCACAAAGTCCCCCTGTGCCTATATCCTGTGGAGTTCCACAAGGATCAATACTGGGTCCTCTGCTCTTCTTAGTTTATATCAACAACATGCACGAGTTAGGCTTAAATGGTCATATCACTCTCTACGCTGACGATAAATGTCTCTTTTACTTTGGTTCGTCCATTCATGACCTAATCTCTCAAGCTCAGCACGACCTAGACATCCTGCATGACTGGTTTCAATACAACTTTTTAACAATTAACGTCTCCAAAACATCCTACATACTTTTCAAAGCTAAAAATAAACTAATACCTAATTACTCACCTCTCACAATAAATGGTATACCTTTGCAAGTAAAAACCCATGAAAGATACCTCGGCCTTCATATGGACACTCATTTAACATGGAATATTCATATTAAACACATAGTCAAAAAATTAATATCAATCTATGCCTCCCTCCGGAACAGCGTCCGATGCATACCTCGTAAATTACGCCTTACAATATACAATGCCTTAGTAAAACCACATCTGCTATACCTTATAGAAATATGGGGAAGTGCTGCCAAAACAAGATTAAAAGAATTACAAATCTTACAGAATAAAATAATAAAAAGGCTATTCAATTATTACTTCCGAACATCAACCACTAAAATTTATCGTGAAACTAAATTAATGAACATTAAACAACTATACATTTACAACACCTGCACTTTTATCCGTAAAGTCATGAAAAGAAATGTCTATTCCGCCCTACAATTTACCAAGCGGACAGGAGTTGGGCGCCCCTGCACTCGACGAGCGAGCTTCATTGTTTTGCCTAAGACTCGGACAAAGTACGGTGCAACTGCAATAACATGCGAAGGAGCGCGCTTTTTTAATAATATACCCTCGGACATTAAAAATGTTGACTCGTTCAACGTATTCAAAAAGCGACTAGCACAGCACATAATCACAAAAATACCTACTTGAGTGCGTTGGACGATTTACGTTTTAATTTTTTAATTTTTATTTTCTATTTACTGTTTTCCAATGGAGTTAATCAATGGGAAAAATCCTGTTGATTAACTCCTACATACCAGTCTTTTGTTTTTTATTTTGTTGTTATGTTTTTGATTGTTTTTTGTTTGGGAATGTGATTGTTTAGTCTTGTTTTAATGTTGTTTTTATTTTTACTGTTTCGTCTGAATTGTATGTCAACGAACGTTTTGTTTTTGTAATTGTTTGTATTTAATTTGTGTTCTCATGTAAGTGGCATAATGTCTTTATGAGAATAAATGTCTTTAAACCACAAACCACTCAGCACATTCAAATAAGCGTTTTTGGTACCAAACGGCAATATAATAAAATACTTTTGGTACTTACATAACTAAGAAACCTTTTTTCACAGGCAACTCTTGGGTTTGTTCATCAACCCTGAGATCATCAGATGGAACACACTGTGCTCCACGTACGAAAAGATGTTGCGCGCGACGCCCTACTTTGATTCTGCCGACGAGAAGGGACAAGAACGCTGGAAAGATCTCAAAAATCGAGTCGTCGAACATGTGAGTTATAATAATGTCGGGTAATTTAATACATATATATATATATATATATATTTTATATTTATACATACAGGCACAATAACGGACATCAGACAAAAACTTACAATAACAACATTAAACAAAAAATAAAAGTGCATCATCATCATCATCATCATCAGCCTATACTAGTCCACTGCTGGACATAGGCCTCTCCAAAAAATAAAAGTGCATGCCTGTGCCCAATTAGAATTGAGCACAACATTTACCAAAATGGATGACAATGATAAAAAACCGGCCAAGTGCGAGTCGGACTCGCGCACGAAAGGTTCCGTACCATTATCTATAAAAATATTTCAAGTTTCTACCTTTTATCGTTATTAAGACCGAAAAAAAAATTGGAAAAAAGTCACGTTTGTTGTATGGGAGCCCCCCTTAAATATTAATTTTATTTTAATTTAATTATTCATTTTTAAAGTGAATGATATAACTCAACATTCTGTGAATTTTCAAGCGTGTACCTGTTGCCGTTATCAATATCGAGCAAAAACGAGCAAAAAAAGTCACAGTTTGTTGTATGGTAGCCCCCTTAAATATTTATTTTATTCTGTTTTGTTGTTATAGCGGCAACAGAAATACATCATCTGAGAAAATTTCAACTAACTATCACGGTTCATGAGATACAGCCTAGTGACAGACGGACAGCAGCGGAGTTAGTAATAGGGTCCCGTTTTACCCTTTGGGTACGGAACCTTATAAAAAGAAAAGAATTTGAAATTTTATAATTATAATTTACCTGCCCCTATTTATTTTTTATTATTAGCGGCCGCTCGCGTTTTCACCCGCGTGGTTCCCGTTACCGTCGGAATATCGGGATAAAAAGTATCCTATGTTTTAATCCAGGTTATAAACTGTCTGTATGCCGAATTTCATCCAAATCCATCCATCCGTTGCAGCGTGAAGAAACAACAAATATATGAACATACATACGCACAAACTTTCGCATTTATAATATTAGTAGGATGTATTCGGTGACCAAGTGGCAAAGGGATCGGCCCTATACCCTGAGGTCCCAGGTTCATTTACCAGTTCGGGCAAAGTGTGTTTCGGGTTTTGTTTGATGCATAGCCTGTGGGGTTTGTGATCACCAACCCGCATTTGGCATAGCGTGGTGATTAAGCCATTACCCATCAATTATAGCGGTGACTTGATTTCAATGATAGAGACCTTTGCCCATCTCCGTGGGACAGTAATGGGTTATTAACTTTTTACTTATTTATTTCTAATTAACGAAATTGATTACAAAAACAGAAATGTTGAAAAAATTTTCACGAGCAGGATTTGAACCTGCACCCTTCTGACATACCGGGTCAGGTTCTCTGACAGAAGGCAGAAGGGTGCAGGTTCAAACCTGGTCAGAGCACCTGACCCGGTATGTCAGAAGGGTGCAGGTTCAAATCCTGCTCGTGGAAATTTTTTCAACATTTGTGTTTTTGTAATTTGTTTCGCAACAAAATTTGCTTTAAAAATTATGTAAACAAAACAAAAACATTTTAATGAAATTGATGTAATATTATTGGGTGCTCGGCTTAGAGAAATAGTGGTTCAATTCACCTAGTTTTCCTTCCTTCCTAAGATATGGGGTACTTTAAACGAGGTTTGAAGAGGCACCTTTAGGCCGGCAGGGTGAGGGTGACTGAGATGCTATGTCGTTTTTTGGACTCCTTTTCCAATTAACATTAGGTGGAGTCCACTCGGTCTGTTGTCGAACTAAATATAAAAAAACGTAAAAGAAGACTACTGACGTGAACCCATTTAACACAAACAGGTTTTCCGGTTGTGTCAATAGGAGAATTATTAATTTGCTAATAGCACATAATTTATAATATTTTTGATGATGATAATAAAATAATGATGATGCTTTATTTCATTCGCAGAACATCCGCATCATGTCGATGTACTACACACGCATCACCGTGAAGCGCATGAGCGAACTGCTCGGTCTGAGTGAGACAGAGACAGAAGACGCACTCAGCGCACTTGTTGTGAGCGCAGTTGTACGTGCGAAGATCGACCGCCCCGCCGGCGTGGTGCACTTCAGGTGAATATGTTATAAGTAAAATAGTTCATGCTGAATACACTGGTATAGGTACCCTACTACACGCTCATTACCATAAAGTGCATGAGCTAGACAGAGACGGAAGACGCACTCAACGCGCTTGTAGCACATGAGTAAATATTTTTATTTACTCTGTGCTTGTAGTGAGTGCAGTTGTACGCGCCAAGAACGACCGCCCCGCCCGCCGACGTGGTGCACTTCAAGGTGAATATGTTATAGGTCAAATGGTTCACGGTTAGTACACTGGTTAGTATAGGTATCCTTCTACACGCTCATCACCGTAAAGCGAATGAGCGAGCTGCTCGGTCTGAGCGAGACAGAAACTGAAGACGCTCTGAGCGCAGTTATGCGCGCGAAGGTGAATATTACCATCATATGGAGGCCTCTTCGTGAGTTGGATATAGGCCTCGTCCCTTCTAATCCATTCTCGGCGGTCTTTTGCCCGCTGCATCCAGTCCCGGTTTGCGATTGTCTGAAGTAATTTATCTATTGCTGCGGCGGTTAGTCTCCTCCACTGGTATCGGCCCTGACTCAAGTATCGCTCTTACGACTTCGTAAATCAAACTACACTATAAATCAAAATGCCGCCAGGAAATACCAATGATGAGGTTACTTTTATTATGAAATGTAAAAAAACTAAAGTCTACGCGAGTTAAACATTCACTAACGATTAATTATTGTTTCAGCTTGAATATGGACGCGTCGGATCGTCTCAACGAATGGTCTAATAACCTCAACAGTTTGATGCAACTCGTCAACAAAACGACGCATCTCATCAACAAGGAAGAGTGTGTTCATAAACACCTATTGGCTACTGTAGAATGAGAGCTCGAACATCTTTGTATGGCTGTCTGCAACCACAAGAAAGCACGGGTGCTGATGCATGCGATAAATTGGTATCAGCATCTATCAAACTGTCAACCCATATCGCAGGATTAAAAATTGTACTTTAGCTCAATAACTGACAGTCATACAATCATTATGATTACATTTCGGCGGTCGTATTTTTAATTAATTTACTCAACGTTAATGTACCTACTACCTACTGTGTCGATAGTAAAAACATTGATTTCACATAAAATTATTCTAGAGTGAATGCAAGCTGGCATTGAATATTATAAGCCAATTAATAAGTATGTTTTTCTTAATAAAATGCTAATAAATATACATTTTTTGTTTACTTTTAATTTAAATTAACTTATCCCGCTGAACCACATTTTAAAATAATGTACAACTTTCGTAATGCCCGGTCCTGTAACAAAATACAATATTAATTAGGAGACATTTTTTTTGGAGTTTGCTGATTGCCTAAGCATTTTCAGCTTCACCAGACTTTTTTGGGGGTGGCGAGAAATTTTAAGGGTTTCAAGCTTTGTGGAACGAATTACCTTCGGAGGTTTTCTAGAGGGAACGGCATCAGGCACTAGTGCGTGTCCCCGTGCCCTACTAGATTCTCCGAGGGGTTCGGATCAGATCGAGGATCGAAACAACCCCAGGGCGCCTTTAAAGGCTCGGACCTCGGCTTGGCTTGACCGAACCGTGGTGGTGGGTAGAAGCGCCCAGGTACATGTCTGTACCTGGTACGGAGCACGTGAACCGGTTTGCGTACCCTTGTTCTCGGTCTAAACTAGTGTGCACGTTTAGTGTATTTAGGGGATCAGGCGGGGTTAGACATAATCTGTAGTTTTATTATTTTATTCCTCAAGTGTGTGGAGCTCGTTAATGTTTTTAAATAATTATAGTATTTGTACAGTATACAGGATGTTTGGTAATAGGTGTATATTCCTGAAACATAGCCATGCAACCAAGACATAAAGAACACTGTGATAATGCGAAATCATATTTACGTAGATTTACTTTTCCATAAAAACTCAAATTTATTTTATTACTACTACAGTACTGCAGAACCAGCTCTCAGCGGCGGTATTTCCGGACCATTACGACTTAGGGATCTTCAAGAAACGAGCCTATTCCTTCCTTAAAGGCCGGCAATGCATCTGCGATTCCTCTGGTTTTACGGGAGGGTGTCCATGGGTGGCGGTGATTGCTTCCCACCAGGTAACCTACTGGTTTGCCTCCTTACACCATTAAAAAAATATATATTTTTTGGTCGGTCGCGCAATGTTTCAACTTCGTTTTTGTTTGACCATGAGGTTGACGACCAAGAACAACGTATCAGCTTGACCTAGGGTTGACACTACAGTTTTACTTAGTAACAAAGAACCTCAATATCTCGGCTATGTGGTACTTTTCAGTTATGTTCATAATTTTCCAGGGTTCTATGAACGGTAAACGATCTGCCATATTCGGGATTATACAGGTATTAGCGAACACCCTGTAGATTAAGGTACATTAAGTAAATATTTATTTAATATATCGTTGAAATGGAAGAGCTCGATGGCGCAGTGGTTAACACGCCCGGTCTGCGAGTGCTAAGGTTAAGCAACTTTCGCAAAGGCCGGTCATCGGATGGGTGACCAAAAATGTATCATCTTGAGCTCCGCCTTGCTTCGGAAGCCACGTAAAGCCGTTGGTCCCGGCTGCATTAGCAGTCGTTAACAACCACCAACCCGCACTGGGCCTGCGTGGTGGTTTATGACCCGTTCTATCCATCCATAGGGAAGGCTCGTGCCCCAGTAGTGGGGACATAAAATGAGCTGATGATGATGATGATGATCGTTGAAATGTTACATCGACTAAGTAAGTTGTCGGTCTTAAGTAACTGTCGCTGCAATGAGCATCGGCAAGTTGAATTTTCGATAAATCGTTACATCGGTAATTCTTTTTAGGCAGTTACGAATTATTCCGATGAAATGATTCATGCATTACAAAAGATAGTAACTGCAACCTTTGTTATTTTTTCATTAAAAGATAAGAAAGTTGCCGAATACTACAAGTCTGTTGACGGATACTGATAAGATAAAAGCTACCGATTTTATTTCAAGTAATTATTGTAATCGACACATTAATGTGAGCCGGTCGGCGGGCGTTGTGTTAAAGATATTTTTAAGTCAAAATGTTTACATACGTCATTCCAGTGTTAATACCAGCATTTCTTGTGGTGTTATTTAAGTTTTTAAATGCTAAAAGTAAACCGCCTATCTTCGGAGTGTACAAGTTGAAGAATAAATGTTATTGCTTCAAGCTTATGTTTATGTACACAACTTTAAAATTCAGACAGGTAAGTACTACTAGCTGCCATTTATTAAATTGAATTTCTATTTGACCCATCGTTGTTCCAACTTAGGTATTTTACAAAATTATTGAGAAATACCAATTTCTGAAATCATCAATGCTATCGTTATCAATTTGACAGACTGGTTTAATTTTACCCATTAAATTAGTGTTGTGACTGATAAGTGATGACATTGTGATTTTATGTGTACCAAGTCCAATCTATGAATTAACTAATTATTTTTCGATTTTTTTATCCTGTTAAGGCAGACAAGGATGAATGTGAAGCTTTATTGTTATTATAAAGGTTTTCTAATGTACTTATTGAGAAATCGAATGCGAGTTTTATCACTATTCAATCGCTTTCAAGCTAACTTAAACGTGTATAGAATCGCAGTAACTCCACCAGTAAATAATGAAAGTACCGATTTTTTAGTCTCATTGGTGATCTTGAGATTAAAAGTAACTTAAAATACACTATGTAATAATTTTTGCATTATTTACAATTTGATTCTGATCATACCATTCGAGAATATTTGGTTTTAAAAATTTGTTACCAGTGACTTTGAATAAGAGCGAGCAGGCGCATTTGTAATCTATAGGTATCATCATAGCGTGAGAGTAAGAATTAGTCAAAAATCTCTCATGTTTTCTCAGCGCCCACGACAAGGCGCAAGCTGCTGTACCCGAACCAATGAACAAATTCAGGATCTATTTATATTTAAATTATGTTGCTGTCCATTTTTCATTTTTATTTCAATCCATGCACGATTTTGGAGCCTGAAATAAAACTTTGACCAACCCCAGCCGAAGTTTTAATCAGATTTAGTAAGATATTATGATTTGATGCTTTAATTTCAGTTATTCAACCATCTTAAAAACATACGGGACGTGGAGTTGGGCCGCAGCGCAAATGGCACTGAACATATACATCGTCGCGACCTTAATCTAGAACAGAAATATTTCCTAGGAGACAATCCCAAGGTGAATACCTACATCCAAGAATCATGGCTCGAAGGACCATCCTTTGATATGTCAAAAAAGCTTTAATCTAATAATTATACTTGAATTTATTATATATTTATTTATTTATATTTTTTTCCTACAGTCACACCAATTATCTAGCCCAAGAGAAGCTTCGTTATGAAACTCGTTATTATGGTTACTAGACAACGGATAAACATACTTAAAATACTTAAATACAATAGAAAACATCCAAACCCGAGACAATATAGAAAAACAATAATTTCTAAATTGACTCAACCGGGGATCGAACCCGGGACCTCAGAGATGGCGACACCATGAAAACCGGTGTACAAACCACTCGACCAAGGAGGTCGTAAAATTAACTATTGATAATCAAAATTAATTTACCTCGTCTAGATTAATCTTAGTAATCTCCAGACAATTTCAATTTTTTTTCAAATTTATAAACCAAGAAATAATAGCAAGTTAAAACTGATGAATTCAAAAATTATTTTTTTATTTCTCGCGCATACATTAACGTTTGTTTTTTTTATTTCTAGGCAATTGACGCTGTGTATTTCAATGGGATGTCGCAGAATGGTGATATTGTTGTTTGTGGGTTAGCGCGGAGACCAGCGCAAGTTTGTGATTCCTTCTTGTTTCTGAAGGTAATGTCCAAATCAATTAACCTTTGTTATCTATCAATCACACATTACAATAATTAAACCATCAGGAAACCATTTTATTTTTGTAAATTTTGCTTTAGTGGTGAGTTAGCAGTTTCACCAATTACACAAGTATTAAAATCCTAAAATTATAAGTATTTATTTTTACACCCAAGATATTAGTCCATGACCCGAGTAAGATGAAAGAGTAAGAAACGGTAACTTAATTCAACTTAAACAGATTTGGATTGTTTTTTAAACTATTTTACTTGAACAAGAAGATATTGTTGAATATTAGTTGTTGAATTCCCAAATGTCAATTTTTGTTCTTAGGTCGCCGGTGAAGAATTGTTGCTATCGCCTTGTTTACCAGACAGTTACCAGGAACAGACTGGAATAGAAGTCGGAGAATACAGAGTTCAAGGCTTGACCATTCAGAAAATTATTCCTATGCGTGCGTGGAGCATCTCTTACCAGGGTGAAATGAAGTGAGTGGATGGCATTGTAACTTCATCGTCAACATGCATTGAAGGATCGCTTTCTAGTGGCTAAAGGAGAGTTACAATTTTGAGATAGAAATTTTGTAATTCCGTGATCGAAGCTAAAAAAACTCGCACTATGCACCCTGGCTGAGTGCGAGAGTTTTATTCACCAAAACATTCTCGTTAATAATAATAATTCTAATGTAAGAGGCCTGTATATTTTAAAAGGTTAAATTATCCTGTGACAAGCTTAAATAAAAAAGGTACAAAATTTTCAGATTTTCCGATTTGCATGTGGTATGCATCGGAAGCTATTTTATAAACATCACCTTCCTTCATTCTGAATAAACGACGACATCAAATAAAAAAATTGCTGGCGAATACATACTTTTTTGTCTCTTTCAGGCTTCGCAGCGATCCCGAAAAAAAAGTCGACGTAAAGATGAATCTAACATGGAGTTCTATGTGGAACCCATTCAACTACGACACGCAGATGTCGGCGTGTTGCATGGCCAAAGATATCGCTAAGGAGGAGTGGTCGGCAAGTTACTTCAAGCTGTTAAAAAAGTAAGTTTCATAGACAACTAGCGGATCGTCCCGGCTTCGCACGGGTGGACATTTCTTTTTTTAATATATCCTATGTTACTCAGTGCTAATGTAGCATTCTAATGGTGAAAGATTTTTTAAAATCGATCCAGTAGTTTTTGAGTTTATACGTTGCAAACATACAAAAATACAAAGCTTTCCTCTTTTTAATATTAGTATAGATTAGGAAGCAAGTGGTCCACATCTTTCTGCTATTTTTGTTTTTATATTTTTATTTTTTTTATTTTGTGTGTGCATGTCATGGGGGGGTATTTGCCATAATCGCCACGCTTGGCAGGTGGGTTGGCGATCGCAGTAGGTTGAAGGTAACCTCAGAGAGATGCTGCTGCCCATCCTCTGGAATGGTCCCTTAGTCGCCTTTTACGACACCCACGGGTTGAGATGGGGTGGTGCAATTCTTTATCTCCGGCACCACACGGGAAGCACCAATGGTCGCTCACTATGGGCCTCAGAAAAAGGCTCAAGGTCACTCAAAGAGCAATGGAGAGGGCTATGCTCGGGGTTTCTCTGCGTGATCGAATCAGAAATGAGGAGATCCGCAGAAGAACAAAGGTAACCGACATAGCCCGAAGAGTTGCTAAGCTCAAGTGGCAGTGGGCAGGTCACATTGCTCGCAGGACTGATGGCCGCTGGGGCGGGATAGTCCTGGAGTGGCGACCGCGTACCGGAAAGCGCAGTGTGGGCAGGCCTCCAACAAGGTGGACCGACGATCTGGTGAAGGTCGCGGGAAGCCGCTGGATGCAAGCAGCACAAAACCGGTCGTTGTGGAGATCCTTGGGGGAGGCCTTTGTCCAGCAGTGGACGTCTTTTGGCTGAGATGATGATGATGATGATGATGATTTTGTGTGTTACGGTTATGTTGCTATCGCAGCATCACTTAAACCGGTTCCGACGGAAGATCAGCGCTAACCTCAAGGCTAGCATCTTGCTGAGTCGGAACCGTTTTGGGACTTCTATGTTTTTTTTTATTTCCACTTTTATCTTTATGTTTAAACTGTTCTGTCCTAAATAAATTTATTTTCAATTCAATTTCAATTTCAAATCAATTGTCAATAAAGTCAAAAATCAGTTGATAACCCCTATTTTTACTGAACCCTTTCACAGTCAGAGGGATGTATATTCCCACCAAATTTTGAACTTTATGTCATTGAGATAAGATTGAAAATCAATGAAATATTCAAACATGTTATGCCCGATAGAGGGTTTAAACGTAAAAGTGTCGATCACTGGAATTATTATAATTATTATAAATATTGGAAAACAAAGAAACGCGGTAGATTAGACTAACCGTCGACCAATAAATTGAAAACAGCATATCCTGAACGCATTATCGGCAATGCAGAAGTGGCAATTACTATTGAATCTCTGCAATTGCGTAGAGATGTTGCGTCAGTCAGCGTTTTTTACCGCTTATACCATGGCGAGTGCTCTGAAGAGCTCTTCGAACTCATCCCACCTTCTCCCTTTCTTCATAGGAGTACACGTGCTGCTTTTCGGAGTCACCGCTTCACTGTCTCAAATATCCCATCGCGCACAAAGAAATTTGGTGACTCGTTTCTTTGTCGCACCTCCAAAAGATGGAATAGTCTACCAGAACACGTTTTCCCTCCTTCCTATGATATGGGGTCCTTCAAGAGAGGCGTGAAGAAGCACCTTGTGGGCCGGCAGAGTGAAGTTAACTGATGCTACGTTTGTTTCCACGCTGCACCAGTTATCTTCGCGTCTGGACTCCATTTCCACTTATCAGGTGGGATGGAGTCATTTGCCGAGCTAACTATAAAAAAAAATCCTGATTTTCAGATTTCATCAAACACACTACGAACAAATGGGTTTTTTTAAAGGGACAGTGACTATTGATGACAAAGAACATGAAGTAAGCATGCCTTGCGTCAGGGATCACAGTTTCGGTAAGCCAAAGTGCTTTTTTTATTTTTTGTACAGTCGACTGCAGCGCAAGTGTAACACAAAACTACTGTTACTTTTTTAATGCATTGCACGGCGAATGACTCCACTCTATACGATGTTAAATGGAAATGGAATCCAGACGCCAAGACAACTTTTACTTGTTCTGCAAAAGTAGTATTTGCAATGCCAATGTAAATACAAAACAAAAGATCTTTTTGGTATTTTTCATTAATTCGATTTATTTTTCAGGACCGTTCCGAGACTGGCGCACGTTCCATCGCTATGTGTACCATTTTATTTTTCTTGAAAATGGCGATTGCATGGCCGTAGGCGCTGTATCGCAGCCAGCTATATTATCCCAGTAAGTTTTGAATCTTTGCCATGCTATGGAATATATAAGGTCACATTTTATTAACTGCAAATATTTTGAGGATAAATTCAACAACTTAACGAATGGAAACGAGGGCCACCGTCTCCGGAAAAAGACAGCCTAATCTGGTATACCGACGGATCAAAAATGAAGTCGGGCACAGGGGCAGGCGTCTATAATAACGACTTCAAGCATAGTCAAAGCATGGGAAAATTTGCCACTGTTTACCAAGCAGAAACTTTCGCAATACTCCTATGGGCAAAGCAGAATATAAAGTTAGCTATGAAAAAGCGCAATATATTCATCCTGAGTGTCAGCCAAGCCGCGCTCAAGTCACTCATGTCGCCCCGAATCGACTCTGGCCTTGTTCTGGAAACCACAAAAGCTCTAAACAAGCTAGGTGGACATAACAAGGTGCGATTGATCTGGGTCCCAGGCCATATGGGAATCCACGGCAACGAGATGGCGGATGCACTTGCCAGGGAGGGCTGAGATACCCAGCTTATTGATCCTGAGCCGTTCGTGGCACTTGCACAATGTACCATTAACAAGGCCTTAAAAGACTACATCGAAAACACGGAAGCACGGCATCAAATGGAAAGAGCAGCCGGGTATGAAACATTCCAAATCCTTCCTAGGCGAAAACGCCTTAGGACGGAGTAAGTTCATATGCGGAGGTAGCAGAAGGCAGGCCCGATTAACCATCGGTGCCTTGACAGGGCACTATGCCACAAAGCAAATGCTTCGCAGAATGCACATCTCAACAAATAGTTTATGTAGGGCATGTGGAGAGGAAACGGAGTCAATGCAGCACCTACTGTGTGACTGCGACTCTTTGGCTAGGAAAATAATGGGACTCCTGGGGTCGGCCTATCCGAAACCGGAGGCTCTTTGCCCTTAAGGACGTTGCCAAACTTATGGCATCTATCTTTACAGAGGAGGAAGAGTGAAAGGATGGGGTTGCACAAAAGATCCCGATGGGCCGAAGTGTTACTGATAGAGGGAAACCTCAGCAGGCCCCACTAAGATAATATAAGATAAGATACCCAAGTTGTTAGTTTGGAGACGGGGCATAACGGGTTATGAAGAATGTTTTTTGATTGTTTCCCAGCCTAACTATCGGCTACTACTGTCGACGCTCTGACCAAAGCGTGCACCCGATCGAATCGTGCGACTTCCAGCTTTACCAGCATGGCGAGCAACAAGTATTGCCCAACGACTATGGATTCGTTTTCAAAGCAGGTAATTAATACTAGAATTAATATAAGTAAAATAATTATTTTGTTGATGAAACTTTTAAAATATGTTAAGAGCGTTTACGCCGCACACTAGCGCCGCCAATGAAAAAAAACATTATCTAGTAATTAAAGATAGAAAATCAAATTATGCTCAACAAACTATTTGAATGAAGTAATTTAGCATTTTTACGTCACCTAATAAACATCTGACATGTTATGTTATGTTCAGTTAAATAAGACGTTACAGCTAAAATCAGCCACTTTTAACTATAACGCCGTATTTAAAAGATAAAATAATAACATGTCAGATGTTCATTAGGTGACGTAAAAATGCTAAATTACTTCATTCAAATAGCTTGTTGAGCATAATTTGATTTTCTATCTCTAATTACTAATAAGTTTTTTTTTCATTGGCGGCGCTATTGTGCGGCGTAAATGCTTTTATCATTTTATAGATAAATGTCTTGAAAAAATAAATTGACGACATTGAAGTCTTTTCATTAATTGATAGAAAAAATGTAATGAAAAAATAAATTGACGACATTGAAGTCTTTTCATATATTTTAATATTGCTAACGGGTAAGCACTTGGCTTTAATCTTACCTAATGTTACGTGATGATAAAGCTGAAAGTGGAAGCGCACTTCACCTGGAATCCTCATCTACTGAGACACTGGCTATCTTATCTCTAGCTGCCTTCATCCGTTTTATAGCTAGGATGCCACCGGCAGACCGATTAACATACAGATACACATACAACATTCCTTTTATAATACCAACAGTCAGTCGGGGATTAGAAACACAATCAAATATTTAACCTTTTCACCGCCCAACTATCCTGTACGCGATGTCCCGCTGTACGCCAACGTATAAATGTATTTTAATAAACTAGGTACAAAGAAGAACTTCTATAGAAGTGCTGGCGTGGACGGAATGAAAATCTCAAACTTCTATAGAAGTTGTTGGCGGTAAAAAGGTTAAATAATATACCTAGTTTGCATTTACACATTGTTTCATTCCTTTTTTTATTTTTAGCTGGGCAACTCCACTCAATTCGTGTGCTAGTGAAAGACGAAGAAATTTTCTATATCGGCAAAGATAGGTTAGCAAAGTTCTACGAGAGATGGAGCGACGTTGAAGTCGACGGCGTCAAAGGGTGGGCGTGTGTTGAATGGCAGTATAACAACTTGCAAGCGCCCAAGAAAGTTAAATAGCTAAAGAAGGTTATATCAACTTAACTATAACTCATTTAAAGTTATATATATATTTGCAAAACGATTGAAATATATATATAACTGTACCAGACAGTTGTAATTACAAAAGGTATCCTCAGTTTGAGCTGGCTTTAGAAACTAGTCTAAATACTTTATTTATTTATAAAGATCCAAATGGCTGTTGGCTTTCCTATTTATTGCTAAGATACGATTACGATAAGATTGTAATACAGGCTAAACTATATTATCAATTAATATTATAATTAAATCATAAAATATATTTTGTATCAATTTTATTTTAGAAGTAAGTACCTAGTTAAATACAAAGTTTTTCTTTATTTTCAGTGCAGGGTAAACTTTTTGGCGTTTTATTGTTCTGCATTTTTTTAAAACACAGCAGTTACACTGAAGCTTTTGCTATAAGGAGTTTTGATGATAAGATAAGATAAGATTAAAAATCTAAGGTACTCTGAAGCAGGCCACCATGAGATGCCCGTTTCAGTGTTGCAGGAAAATCAATTAAAAGGCAAGGTGACCAAAATCTGGAACTTTCTAACTTTAATCAACTTTATCCATTTTGGGGTTTTTCGAAATCGCTTTAAAAGTACTATTCAAAGCTGAATATGTCGAACTTCGAAAATCGCTAGTGCTATAGTTTCCAGTAGCTAAGATTTCTAAAACCTCAAGATGAATATAAGTTAATGCATTGAAATTGGTTCATTCATTTAAAAGCTAAGATGCCTCCGACTGATCGACAGACAGACCGACGACGGACGCACAGACAATGGCATCAAGCTTTAAACACTCCTTATTTGAGCTGTGTGTGGGTAAGAATAAAATTACCAATTTAAACCTGTTACCTTAAAACCGTGGTTGGACCGTTATAAATTACGCTACAGAAATAATAAACAATTTTGCGAGAAAAGATAAATATATTTAGCATAACATTTCTCTAACTTATAACTTTAAACTTATGTTTATTCATCATAGCAAATACAGTCAATTTGATAATTAGCTCTAAACTAATTCAAAACCAAACTAGCAGAACCGAAATGTTTGTTCCGGACATGAAATCTGACATCAATTCATTGCATCATTCCTAGTCCGACTTATTGCGTTACATCTCCATAAAGTTCAACCGAACTATTTCAGATAATTAATTCCTACTACAAATTAATTATAAATAAACACGGTTTTACAATAAACATTATTATTTGATGCGATATAAATTTTGTATCGTTTAAAAATCGAGTTAAGACCTAATTATTATGTATGACTTAACTGAAATGCGTCGAATTCAAACAATTTCAGATCGATCAGAACAAATGTAAAAAAAAATTGAATTGTCCTAGGCAATTATAGAATATAAAACTATATTTTATTAAATATTTTCTTATCCATTAGTATTATTTAAGGAGTGCTAGATTGGCCTTGAAACTATTTCTTTCGCTTTGGTCAAAATATCAGCATTTTGTTCTTTACACATTAAAAACTAATAAATAATACTGCGTTTAATTATTTCTATAATATCTTTTTCATTTGGTCATTAGCTTTTTCAATTATTGCATAATATTATAATAAGTTAATATTTTAATGATAATTCTTTACAATTGAAATAAGTAAGATTCAAGTAGGCTTAGGCTTAGGGTAATCGTTTTGAATGTTAATACCAAAACTCGAAACCAATCCACTTTGCGAAAAACTAATGTAACAAATGGTTTCGAAATAAATTAAATTTACATGTCGACTAAAGTACGAAAGGTACAGTCGGCGGCAGATCAACCTACCCAAATCTGTCAAATTTCTCCAATGAATATTGATCCTTATAACCAAACAATAAAGTTCAAAAATGATTGTAGAAATTTGTCAGTTTTGGGTAGGTTGATCTGCCGCCGTGTGTACCTGATAAAAAAATAAAAGAAACTGTTATTTAGATAAAGACATCATGAAAAAGGATAAAATAACTCATCAATAATAAGCAACTTTTGCTCTGGGAATCACTGATATGCACTTTGACACATGACAGCTTCAATACCATTATATTTCTGTTATTCTTCTGAGATATTTGCCCGCGACAGGAGCACGGCGGGGACGCTCTATTTTTCCGCTTAACGCAGCGGACGCCCTTAGTTATAAGTTATTGTTAGTTGCTTGTATTGATAGTTTGTTTATAACATCCTATTCTGAGTGTTGCACCCTTATTTAATTTTCGTAAGTATACACGGTAAATTTTCAAAGGTTTTAGAGAAGGATCACAATTTATATTAAATCGTCAATAGAACCCAATAGGTATGCTTATAAAAAATAGGAAAAATTAAAGTAGGTAAATTAAAAGGCGTGAAAACGCAAAGCAAGCTAGTGGCTCTGCGCATGTCCCTACTCGTAATACTGATATCATATCACATTTTCATCTTACTTCATTTGTCGCCTTCATCTCGTAAACTCGTGAACGTAAATGTTTTGTTTTTTGATATAACGTTTTCGGCTCTTAAACCAAAGACAATTTACCGCGTAAACTATTTTATTAAGATAATAAAATCACATATAATTTGCAAGTAACAACTACATGCTAATAAATTGGTTTTATTAATGTACATTTAGGATAAAGCTACAGTTTTTCAAATTATGTTTATACATCATAGCTTTTATCGTAATAGAAAACGTAAATATACATTCATATACCAATAAACTTTTACGATTCTTCAAAATTTTTTCATAGAAAACTATTAAAATACAGATACTTACAATGTACACATTATTATGTAAGTTGCTCATAAAAAACAACACGGGAAATACACATTAATACGTATGCAATGAATCAGCATAATTTCACATTAAATTGTTATTTAAAATGAAAATTATAAGTTTGTAACCGCTTAATACAATTTACGACGGACACAATGATTTTTTATTTTTTAACACAGAATATTAATAGCCTTGAATCTTAGCTAGGTAACATTTAAAACAAATACACACAAGGGAACATTTACATTACACTAGATAGACTAGAGACTAGGATACTAAATTCAGGTTTTTTTGTATTAATTTATTCTTCACATAAGTCATAATAAGATATGGAAGACAGATTGATTTGCTCTTTCCGTTGAATATTGAACTACAGGTACAGTCGGGCCCGTTAAGCCGCGTACAGACTGGTGTCATAAGAGTAACCATGCAAGGTAACACACTTTTAAACAAATTTCTATAATCGCTACGATCGGTGGTTCATTTGTTTTATGTCGTACACAACGTAGCAACGCAGTGTGCGCGGCTCCTGAGCGAACCCCTCGGAGAATCTAGTAGGGAACGGTGCTTGTAAAATGTCACTGCTTGTCAAAAGCCAGGTGCCGCGCAAGACAAACAGCAAATTTTCTCAAAAAAAGCATTGTGCGCGGAGCAGCAGCGTCCAGACGACTGATAATATGCGCGTAGAATGTTACATTGCATGTTTCGATGTTAAGAATTAAAGCAAAGGTCACAACGGAAAACTTAAATCTGTATTGTGATGCAGAAGTAACTACAAATAATCTCTATAGCGCGACAACCGCCCCTGTGGTCTAGTGGCTAAGACCACCGGTTTAGACGGTTTAGTTTTGTGTACTCGGTTTGGTTGGTGGTAGGGCTTGTTTGTCCGCCTGGCTAACTACCACCATCTTATTTAAATAAGTCGCCATAACATCAATGTTTGTAGCATTGTTGTGTTCTGGCAGCTACAGATAAGATAGCCATTGCCTCACTTGTTGAGGATCCCGGGTAAAGTGCGCTTCCATTATTGGCCTTATCATCACTTAACATAAGGTTGGATCAAGGCACTGTGCTTACCCGTTTATATAAAAAAAAATGCAGAAAATCAACAGAAATTTAACAGTGCCATCTAGTGACCCGTGTGTAGAACTACTTGTCTATATGCTGCTTTTTTATATAAATATTTCATTTTACGTTTCACCGGTCTGTACGCGAACGCACCCTGTAACTGTAAATTCTTTATTGTCATAGCAATGACTTTTGTCGAACAAGTTGTTGCGGCAAAGTACAGTCGGCATCAAATTGAGCGATGCAAAAAATATATCTGTGCATTTTATAAAACAAACCTTATAGTGATGGATTAGAGTATGTTATTAACTAAGATTGTCTACAACGCAAAAAGTGATTTTAAACATACCTACTTGACTTTTATGTGAAAATCTCTTTGACCGTATTTGGCCGATTTTGATGCCGACTATACAAGAAATTCATGAATTAAAGATTTCGACTGTACATTGCAAGAATATGAATGTTCTAATTTGCATAAACTGTTTTAGTTACACATTTGAATACAGTTTATCAATTAAATTTGATATCTAACTTAAACCTGTAAAATAAAGTCTGGTAGCATACATAATTATATGATCTGTTGTTTGCTAAGATACGCAGTAGATAGCACAATGATATAACAAATATAAATATTAGTATCTTTTGTTATACATCAATAAATAATTAAAGTTGTCATAAATTAGCAAAGAAAAAACTGTTTCAATCAATATTTTTTGTTATTTATCAGTTTGGAGGTGTAATATTGTGTATCATGCTCCGATAAATAAAACGTGTACTCATATTTAATTAATCAAATCAAAGGTGGGATATTTTACCTTAGATAAAGCAAAAAGTTTTAATCAAGAGTTATAACATTGTCTTTAAGAGTGCCTCTCTCTTAATTAAAAATTCCTATATCTTCTTCTTGCGTATCAGTAATTGCAAACAGGGTACAATATTTGGTATGGCGATCAGCGTCCAATAACAATAGAGGAACTTTTCACAATGATACGAGATGGCTAGGAGGGATCTAAAAATAAAGTTTGACCGTGGCAAGAAACTTATGGTTTCTAAAGCTGTTTCCGGTCAATTCCTAAAGGTTTTTTCGGGGTTGGTATCACGCAAACTTAGATATCCCAAGTCATCATCATCATCATCATCTCATTTGAATTGCCCACAGCTGGGGCACAAGCATTCTCTATGGATGGAAACACCGCAGGGAGAATAGTTTCCCAACTTGGCAATACCATTGTAATACACCACCTAAATAAACAATTACCCCGTTTACAATTACCCTGATTGACCTTTCTTAGATCTTAGTTCTAAGAAGACATTTATACTTACGATAATTGAAAAAAATATCAGTTTTGGTCTGTGTACCATTATTCACTACTGTTTAGCTAAATTCACAACTACCTACCAAAGAACAATACCACACAACAATATCATAATAATAAAACTCTCTGATTGGTCAATAATTGACAGTCGTCTGAGTCAATCAGAGAAGTTCTTAATTGTAGCATAACATAGTCTTTATCAAAATGTAATAGTTATCCAATGTCTTACACATTTAACAGTTATATTATTTATTACATATCCCATGGATACATATGCTATCCTATTGTATACTACACATTTGCAGGGTGGCAGTTTGTTGTTCCAGAGTTACATCTTTAATTATCATTTAATTGTACATGATACGTTGTGATACTTTTAAGACATGGTATAATATCTATTTACTAAAAACAAGAGCCGGAGTCTCCTACTGTACGGAACCATTACGTTGTCAATCTTTGCCCTGATTCCCGTAATGAAAACCGTAACGATATCTTAGCAACTTAGTCGTTGAAACCGTTGTTGTATTCATATCCGTCAATTGAGCCGATTTTAAAGTCGTTCGAACGAAGTTCCTACCAATTGAATTCAGATCTACCGTATACGATTTCATTGGTTGGAACTTCGAAGTCAAAGTCAAATATTTTTATTCAAATAAACTTTAGAAAAGTGCTTTTGAATCGTCCAAAATTTTTTTGCCTACTACCCATTCAGGACGTCTATTTTTTAGCTGTAGAGAAGAATGGGCGCAAGAAATTCCACAACTTTAATAGAATATGTAACGACATTTACAAAATTATATTCCGTTACCAAGTTATACAAGTTTAAAAAACCTTAACAATTATTAAATTAGAAATACCTGTTGGAGTGATTGGAGCATTTTAAACCCATGCTGTTTTGTCTTCAATGTAACCAGACACTTTATAATAAGCTTTTTTATAAAGCTTTTCTTTAATGGTTATTTTAAATTTATTAATATCAAGTTTTTGGATATTATTTGGAACTTTATTGTAAAAACGTACACACAGGCCTCTAAATGAATTATTTACTTTGTGGAGCCTAGTATAAGGTACTGCTAGTTTGTTTTTATTTCTAGTGATCACATTGTGAATATCACTGTGTTTGGAAAAAGTCATAGTCGTTTTGGAAAACATCGTTCAAATTAATTTAAAATCGGATGTTAGTATGAAAATGGTTTCAACGACAAAGTCGCTACGTTATCGTCACTGTTTTTGTTATAAGAATCGGGAGGCTGGTGTGTCGCCCAGCAACAACCAATAGCGAGCGAGTATAGTGAGCTGTGGCTACTATTTTGACAATGCAGTTTTATATCTGTATTTTACTCGCGAAGCTGCGGTTCCGTACCATAATTATAAACCAACGAAAGTATTTGATTACCTAATGATTTAGCATAACCATGCAAAACCGAATAAGTACATGTATTTTACAAACATTTAACAAATATGATACATATAGTATGCTTGCTTCGAATTTGACGGGCGAATAATAAAACGACGTTGCTCATCACCATCAGCTATTGTTGAAAACACAACTGACATCAACAACGCGCATGTTCTCTGTACCTTTACAGAGAAAACAAGAGTACGTACTAGTTTAAAAAATACGTACTATGGGGGTCTCGAAGGCTTTACCGGTTTGAAGAACAAATCGCGTGCACGCGCATCGCCGCCGCCGCTGTGGCTTATATGTATTAAAAGCGAGTGACGCGGTGCAAAGGATTTTCGCCTTTAGACTGGTAAAGCGTATGCGGCCGCCATAGTACCTATAAACAGCCAACATAGAGTTGTTTCAAAGGTGATAATAATTTAAGATTTAAGGTCTTTTTGTGCACTGGAATGAATTTCAAGACTAGATCAGTACATTTATCACAGCACCTAATCAATTGGAAATGTTCATAACATTTCATAAGACGGCTAAGTTAACACAGAGCGTCAAGGCATGACATAATTATAAGTACTGTATTAGACACGCACACGTTTATACATACACAATTTATACTATTAGTACACTTTATAAAAGCTCTTGTTCGGATGACTTGTACTAGAAATAACGTTTTAGAAGTATATAACAGTAGTACCATCTTACAGATTTTTTTTACAATATATAACGTAGACACACACGACTATGATCAGTTGACTGCAAACTTGGTTTGATTTTTTTTACTGAATATTATAAACTTAAGATACTACTAACATGCACCAGAAAGAAACTTAATGCTGCATTTAGAGACGTCAAGGAACGTTAGTAAATACTAAGTAACCGCCCCTGTGGTCTAGTGGCTAAGACCAGATTTAGTGATCACCGGTTTAGACCCAGATCAAGGCACTGTGCTTACCCGTAAATATATATATTTAAAAAAAAGTACTTTTTATAACCCTTTAATAAACACAACATGTTTGAATACATATTTCATTGGTTTTCAATCTTATCTCAATCACATTAAGTTCAAAATGTGGTGGGAGTATACATTCCTGTGACTGAAAGCAAAAGTAAAAAAATAAAATAAAAAATTCGCCATCCCTAAAAGACATAGGAACTTAGCTAGTACCTAACAATGTTTATGTAACGAACAGACTAAGATAAGATTTTGGTAGCCGGTAGTTAGGCGGACTTAAAAAAAACTTTAGCCTATTACCGTACACTGCTGAACGTAAGCCTCCCCGAAAGAGCGCCAACTATCTCTGACCTGCGCAGTACGCACCCATTCCGCCATTTTTTTCAAGTCGTCGGTCCACCGCGCAGCAGGGCGTCTTACACTGCGCCTCCACTGTGTCTCCACTCTGGGACTTGTCTGCTCCAAGGATCATCGGTCCTTCTGCAGACATGACCGGCCCACTTCCACTTCAATGTGCTGTTTCTGCGAGGGATGTGACCTTAGTTCTCTGTCGAATAATTTCGTTGCGGATTCTATCCGCCTCGCTTCACCGCACGCTGAGCGACTTTGATATGGTGGACCAGCCCTATCGTGAGTATTCACGTTACTGCCCCGTATGTCATTACTGGCAGAACGCACTGATTGACAAGTTTCGTTTTCAAGCTCTGTGGAATCGACGACTGAAAAATACTGCGAAGCTTCCCAAACGCCGTCCAGCCCAAAACGAATCATCCTGTCCACCTCTTCTTGGAGCTGTTTAGTTTGGCCAAGATAGATGTAATCTTGCACTACCTAAAGAGTAGCGTCGCCTACGAATAAAGGTCTCGGGGATATATGACCATTAAACATGACTTTGGTCTTGTGCACCTGTCGCGAAGACTCGTCAAGAATGTCCAGCATTTTATCCAGATCATGCAGTTTCCGCCATAATGACAATGTCATGTCATGACAATGGTGTGGGATGTATTGGTCATTGATATTGATGCCCCGTCCATTCTAATCGAGTGTCTTGAAGACATCCAAGTGTTTGTGAACAGTTTCGGAGATATAACATCTCCCTGCCTTACGCCTCGACGCAAGTTGGATTGACCTTGTGCTCTTTTCTTGGACGGTCATCGTTATGTCTTCGTAAAGACATCTCAGCACCTCGATTTATCGGCAGTCGATAACACATCTCTACATGGACTACAGAACAGTCCAGGTCTCGATGATGTCGAAGGCTTTCTCATAGTCAACATATTAAAGGCTCGTTATACTCCTCTGTTTTTTGTACAATTTGGCCAAGTATTTGTATGTGGTCCACGGTGCTGTCATTATCATCATCATCATCTCATTTTATGTCCCCACTGCTGGGGCACGAGTCTCCCTATGGATGGATAGGGAGAACGGGCCATAAATCACCACGCGGGCCCAGTGCGGATTGGTGGTTGTTAACGACTGCTGATGCAGCCGGGACCAACGGCTTTACGTGCCTTCTGAAGCACGGAGGAGCTCGAGATGATAAATTGTGGGTCACCCATCCGATGACCGGCCTATGCGAAAGTTACTAACCTCAGCACTCACAGACCGGGCGCGTTAACCACTGCGCCATCGAGCTCCTGAACGGTGCTATAGCCTTTTGGAAACCCAGCCTGCTCCCGTGGTTGGAAGTCATCGAACTATTCGGCAAGACGATTCAAAATAACCCTCGAGAACAAACACTACCACCAACTAAATAGAGTGGAATAATATGCATCCTCCGATAGAATCCAATCGAATATATAATCGAATCCGGGACCTCGTGATTCGAGACCGTCTCTGTGGACAAGTTTGTAAATACTTTGACCACATCATTATCAGAGAACAATGAAAAATTACATCTGTTAAATAACAATTAACGTTAACTGACGTCTCCGAGAGTTGCAGATTGCAGATTAAAATTAATTTAATTTAATATCAATATATTTTTGAAACCTTACTTATAAAATTTTATTAGCGAGCATACAACCATATTTTGCAAGCAATCTAAATTAGGGAAGCGTTTAAGTTACGGTATTAAAACCGGTATATCGTTTAAACCCGATATTGGATTGACATAATAAGCATAAATAATAACTATTTACTTAATTAAAACAAAATCATGACTAATTTAAATTGTACACAGCTAAGGTTCTATATAATCTACATTGTCTTTGTAAAGTAAATCACATGTAATTATTAAATAAGTAGATTTGTGCAAGTAATAATACTGACTAGATTTTACTACAACATAATATTATTATGTCTTTTGGATTCGTTTAAGTACATTTTTAATTACTTACATAATTATACTCAAGGAAACACAATTATGTCCTATCAAAAACGTTACACATTGTAAAATATTTTTATTTAAAATTAAAAAAAAAACAACAAAATCAAAAAGACATAGTGTTGTCTATGGAATCGTGGCTCAATCCAACTCGCCGAAATTAATCAACACTATCTAGTCTTACTCTGTAATAAAGCCAATAGTTGGTAGTACACCCGACCCGGCATGTCATGGGGTGCGGGTTCGAATCGCGCACGTGGATTTTTTTTCAACACTTTGTCTTCTTTCAAATTGTAATAAAATTATATGTAAATAATAACAAAATCAAAATAACTTAAGAGCGTTTACGCCGCACACTAGCGCCGCCAATGAAAAAAAAAACATATCTAGTAATTAAAGATAGAAAATCAAATTATGCTCAACAAACTATCTGAATGAAGTAATTTAGCATTTTTAAGTCACCTAATGAACACCTGACATGTTATGGTTTAGTTAAATATGGCGTTATAGTTAAAAGTGGCCGTAACGTCTTATTTAACTAAACCATAACATAACATGTCAGATGATGATGATGATTTTTACGTCACCCAATTAACACAATCGGGTGACGTAAAAATGCTAAATTACTTCATTCAAATAGTTTGTTGAGCATAATTTGATTTTCTATCTCTAATTACTAGATATGTTTTTTTTTCATTAGTGGCGCTAGTGTGCGTCGTAAACGCTCTTAAGTTCTAATCGTCTTTGTTTCTGTCAAAATAATTAATACATTGCTAAAGAATTGGAATAAGTACCAACAGTTTTAATTTAAGTCTCTGGAAGAAATCAAGTGTCCTTAAGTAAATAATGCAAAATAATTGCAATTAAATTGACAAAAATATATTGAAAACAATAATTATGTCTTTTACTTCATTGCACAGAAACTCGCCGCAGCTGGCAGCCGTTTTTAACTTAGGTAGTAAATAAAATCATCGATAACAAAATAAAAATATTCGTTCAAAATTGTAAAGAAATCACTTAACAAAATATAATAAAAACAAAAGTAAACTATCACTGCTCTTTGGGGATTAACTGAGACCTTGTACTCGTTTACGATATTTCATAATTTCTTTCTCTAATATTGTCTAATATTTAATTAGAAAAACCTTATTAAGTATAATATATAATAAAAACTATTTTTTGTTCACTGCCGCTTAATTTAAATCAAGAAAAACAACTAAACGCTAAATATAAATAATTTAGACACAGACAAATTTTATACCACATTACATTTTGTATAAACAATGAAAACACACAATTTGGGACGACTTGCACCGAAAAGTTAAATCTAAGCGCCAAACCTGCTTAAACATGACTGTGTGTCAGTTGTTTATAGTTCATAGAGACGAAATGGTCTTTTATAGCTTGAATTTAGTTAAAATGAAACACTATAGGGTTGAAGACGAAACTGAGAAGTTTGCATGTTTGGCCTTTCTCTATTATTTTGTGCTCTGTGTATTTGTATTAAGTATTTAATTTCAATCGTGTAAACTCTAGCCCCCGTACTGATAAATAGCGTATAAGCTTCGAATAGATTTGTCTTTAACTCTAATTCGATATAAAGTTTATATGACGGTAACAAAACGCAATATCTATACCAAGCGTATACTCAACTTTATTAGAGTATAGTATATACTAATTAAGCTTCGAATAGTATTTTTTGAGTTTTGTTTCTTTTAATCTAATTCAAAATAAGGTTTACTGAGACTGTAACAAAATACTATATCTGTTCCAAGCTTATACTCTGTGTGCCTTACAAATAAACAAAGAATAAGCTCCGCATAGTTATTCCGTGTTTTGTTCCTGTCATGTAAACGTCATTTCAGATTAGAGTAAAAGAGACAATACACGGTATACTATTCGAAGCTTATCTGTCGGTTTATTTGTAAGGCCCTGTGTGTTTGTAAGAGGGTATGAAAATAAGATATTAACCGAATCAAGATTTAACATTAAGTTGCAAGTGGTCGTTAAGGCCTAAATTAACACATTTGGCAAAGCTTATTGACAAATCGGACACTAAACAAGGAGGCAGTCTGTCACACAGTCTGATGATTATGTAGCTATAGCTATGGTGAGTTAATGTTATTGTACGTTACATACGGCGGAGGTCCCCGGCGCATGGTCGAGGAGGGCGCGTCGACGCTTTATACCCTCCAAGTATACCTCCCGATTAAACAGTCCGGCTGCTAACGGGACCCTGGAAATTGGGAATTGCATGTAAGGCCATTGATACTCGTATCACTACTTACTAATACTTTTTCGAAGAGCGAAGGTATGGTCTGCAGATATTTAAATCGTTATCACAATCAGCCTATAAGGCTGCTTTTCCATCAGAGTTGTGTCGTGAGAGGTCGCTAAAGGTGCACGAGGAAAAATCCACCAATAGGGTTGCTCCGTTTTAAGCTGCAAAGAAAAAGAAGCTATTCTATTGGTGGATTTTTCTTTGTACACCACTTAGCTACCTGGTACATCTCTGGTGTAGAGTGCAAAAGCAGCATAAATGTCCCGCAGTTGAACTCATGTCTTCCCATATGTACGAAAACATATGGGACAATCCGGCCATAATCCACTATGCTGACCGAATGCAGGTTGACCAGTTAAAATTAATGCTATCTTACGATAACCACCAGAACCAACGACGGCTTAAAAACATGCCTTCAGAAGCATTGGGGAGCACAAAGCACCTTGAAAGGAACACCTTTTCCGTGGAGCCACGGGTCAAATTATATAAAAAATATGTAAAAGGGACATTTTTCATGAGCACCTTGAACTGAACACGTTTTCCTAGAGACATGGGTCAAAATACGAAAAAATATGAAACTTTGTACTTACACGTCAGTCCCTGGTCGCAACGCAGCCGAGAACAGCCCCCATACAGGCTTGTGGTCGCTAGTGCACACCGACTGCACCGAGTTGTACGCCTGGCACTTGAGGCCGGACGACGGAGGCACCGAGCTGATGCGACGGAGCCCTGACAATTTTCAGACTTTTTATACCAAACTAGATGTTCCTCGACCGACCGCGTCGCATTGCGTCGCCCGGATGCTCTAGTACTTCGTTCGTATACGCTTAGCGTTTTACCAACTTTTTTAAGGGTGGGCCGACCAAAAAATGCCAAAAATGCAGTTACGGTTAAGTAAATATAATTGAAAATACTATCGTATTAAATGAACAAAATATATATTTAGTATCATAGGGAACGTGTTTACAATTTGTCAGAACCATAAATTCATAACACGCTATAGTTTTTTCTACAATATCATTTAAAGTTGGGCAAAGATCATGAAAACGAGTGGCGGCGTTTAGTAGATTTCTTATAGTTTATCTAAATTATTGTACCTCTGATTTTGTCTAAACAATCATCAATGGATAAACTACAAATTGCTAGACTACATTTTTGATTCATCAAGTGGTTATTTAAATAATATTTTTTTATTAAGCACCTTAAATTCCCCATACAAAATTAGTATGGCCGCGCGGCATCAAATAAATATGGACGACGACATTTCAAATAAAACATATGACACTTGTCACTTACGGACGGCGCACCCTTAAGGGTCATTTCATTAGGGGCGTTCTTAGATTAAAACAAAAAGAGGAAGATACGCTACTCGCTAGCTGTGTGCGGTCCTGCTAAACTGAGTCCAATGGACCTGCTTTGTTCCAGTCTACGCTAAAACAGCGACTTGTTTGCATGTGCTGCGTTGTCAGTGTCAAAACGATTTTATTTGAAAATAACGCAAAAAAATGCCTTCCTGTGCATTTCTCCAGTGCACGAATCACTCAAGGCGTAAAAACAAGACACATGGAATCACTTTTCATGCGTTTTACACCAAAAGTATATTTTTAAAGAAAATTCTTGTGAATTTGTTGTGCATTCCGGACATTTTTGAGTTTTTGTTTTTGATTGCGAAGCGACCGAGACGTCACTGGCTGACTCCCTCGCGCTGACGTTGAAACTTACCGCTCTGTCTCGCTCGCTCGATTCACACTTTATAGGTGTGCGTGTGTGAGTCTTTGCATATGAAGTTAAGTAGGATTATATTTTGATTGACTACAAGTATGAGCATGCCGTATCATCCTCTTTTTGTTTTAATCTAAGGGGGCGTTTCATTAAATAGCCTATAGCCTTCCACAAAAATTGGGCTATCAAATGCAAAAATATTTTTTCAAATCCGACTGGTAGTTCTAGTGATTAGCGCGTTCAAACAAAATAAACAAACTCTTCAGCTGTATTAAATTAGTATTGATGATGCGAGCAGCACAAAACCGGTCGTTGTTGAGATCCTTGGGGGAGGCCTTTGTCCAGCAGTGGACGTCTTTTGGCTGAGATGATGATGATAGATGACTATAGAGAAACTACAGTTGTACGCCTGGATACATATTTAATTTCTTTTACTCATTAATACTTTATAACAAAGTAGCACTTTGCCTGCGTCTTCGTCCACGTTGATTACTTATTTTTAAAATCATTGTTTTTTTAACAAAATAAAATATAGTCTATATTTCCCGCAAGGCATGTATAAATCTCAGAGATTACCCTTTTCAAACAAACAAAGTCACAAAGGATATTTTTCAGTTTTGTATGGAGCCTCGGCTAGGACTTAGTACACTATACCATAGGCAAGCAAAAAATAAATATAATAACTTAAAACTAATTATATCCCAATAAGCTAACGCGTTTGATGGTACAAAAGCATTTTCTAGTAATAAGCAATCCCGATTGTCCACGATTCAATATGGAGGTAAAATGTCACTCACATTTAAAAAAAAATGTCACTGTTTCTGACTTGTGTCGATGATTTATAGAGTTTGTAACCAAAGTCGAGTTTTGGTTTATAGAAGATATCACAAAGTCCAGAATTAGCTGCTAAGTAGTAAACCAAAAATCACAGCAAGGAAATCGAGGAACGTACGCGCAGGAGATTCCGATATTTGATATATCCGATCATAAAAAGAAAAGAATGGCAAAACCAACACACACAAGCAAGCCAGCGATTTTTTTTAAATTTGTTCATGGCCATGGATGCTAGTCCTACAGTCGAAAACTTAATTTATAAGTTTCTCAAAATGAAACTCTATATAGGATGATAATAGATAAATGATAATAGAAATGAGAAGTGAGAAATGCTAATGATACCCCCCAACCCCTCGAGTATCTCAGTAAAGATGTGGGGCTTTACTAAGTCCTCACGCGACTTCTTGAGAGAATTTGAAAAGTGCCGTTGCACCACTGTTTTGTTTCATTTGCTAACACTCATGCACACACACGAACACTTAAAAGTTAATTATCCACCATTATTTCACATTAATATTCGACATAACACAAATTTTAGAAAATAAAACAAAACCGCAGACATGACTCTTCACTTTCCCGCCAAGAAGTCCCAGCAAGCCAGCGAGCTTTGACATTTGTCAATGTCAAAGCTCGCTATAATCTGTCGATTATAATCAGTTTTTTTTATGGTTTTTTCGTTCAGAAACATGTTATGGTATACATGCGAAACGAAATAATTCAATTCTAAATGTTGAAATGTTTTACGCATACATCTCGTAAGGAAACAGAAAAAAAAAATCATGCACAAAAAAACATCTAAAACCACAGTTTGAAACACAAACTAAGGAAGGATAGTCCGAAACATTTCATATACATTTATGGTTGCCAGTGTCGACCGTGGTGTGACTATGGCAAAGTATTTTTATTTTAGAGTTTATTTTTGTACCATTTATCCAGAAATATAATGAGAATTTTTAGTAGTTTATGCAACTGTCATATAATAAAGGGTATTAAAACACGAGTGTGAGTTTATGAAACGAGCGCAGCGAGTTTCATAATAGTAACGAGTGTTTTAATACCCGTGTTATATGCAGTTGCATACACTACTTTATCTTCACTAATGCAATTAGTCAAACAACAAGAGTAAAAGCTGACAATAGTTTATTTATAATAATTGTTCAAATTTTAGATGGTACAATTTTGAAAGTTAATGTTAATTATTGATCCAGCAGCTGTAGCGGTCGCGGGGCAAGCAGTAGAGCTCGTAGACGGAGTTGGAATATTTATAATTACTTCATTCGTCTCGTTTTCTATACTGTTCAAGATCGTATATGAGACTTGAATTTTATTCATTAAAGACTCATCAATGTAGCTTTCAGCCACAGTAGAAGACTTCCACCCCTCGTTTCAGTGCGGTCAAATCACCACCGCTATCTATGAGAAGGGTCGCCGAGGTGCGCCGGAAGCAATGCCCCGTGTACAACGCTGGGTTAGGCAGATTCAAAAAACTTGCGATAGTTTTTCCCAGAGCACCAAATTTATTAATACCAGTTCTTTGATCGACGCACTTCCCCGATCTATAGCTCAAGAAAAAGGCAGGGTTTCGACAGGGGGTGGGTCGAAGTTCCATGTATTTTTTACATACGGCATAGCAGTTGCCCGTCACAACGAAAGAACGATCTATTTTCGTTTTTGTTTTCGAAACTTTCACCATGATTGTACTGTCGTCTATGTTAGAGACTTCATCGAACTGGATGTTGTATAGCTCTTGCCTTCGGCATGCCCCCATTATACCGAAGATTAGTGCAACCTGTAACAATAAACGATAAACGCACTACACGCAATCGACTGTCTTTCCATCCACACCATCTTGATGGATGGCGATCTACTACTGTGCGTTTCTCACGTAATTTTTTACCACGAACTACAGTGCTGTGGAACCAGCTCTCAGCGGCGGTATTTCCGGACCAATATGACTTAGGAATCTTCAAGAAACGAGCCTATTCCTTCCTTAAAGGCCGGCAACGCATCTGTGATTCCTCTGGTTTTGCGGGTGTCCATGGGCGGCGGTGATTGCTTTCCATCAGGTGACCCGCCTGCTCGTTTGCCTCCTTCTAATATAAAAAAAAAAAAAAAAAAAAAAATAAGCTTGAGGTACATAGCCAAGGCAAAAACTATGATTTATGAAGTAGTAAAGTGTAGGTACCTACTACCTAATTTATACACAAAGCGCTTAAACGGAGTGTCTAGATAACTTGCGTGTGTAGTACGTAAGTACTAGGTAGATTAAATAACAGAACTAAAATACACTTACCTTTTCAAAAAGATACAAAATATCTGGTGAATCTTTCAGGAACATCTTTATTTGACCTGATGTAAACGTCAAGGACTTTTTTTCCTTGTGTCCTTCTGAACTGCGTTTCAGGAACGCTATGACTTTTGAATACTTCGTGATATCAATATTGTTGTAGATACTCAGTGTGGACTTGAGCATAGAATATTTAGCCCACATAGAAGATGGCTTGAATTTGTCGGAGAGGTCTTTGAGATACACAAGAATGACATTTTCAGAAAATGATGTAGTTTTCTTTTCGATCTTCCATGCCAAAAAGTTATTATATTCTTTTTCATATAATTTTCTAGATTTTTCTGGCAAAAGATTGTGAGTTACTTTTGTTGCCAATTCTAGAATATCCGGAGGCGTACAAATATCATCGTCGCTGTCCATTTTTAACTTTTAATTTGTATTTTAAAAACAAAACACATTGCGAAACATTAAATTCACGCGTACGTGTATTGTCACAGTGAACTTGCCGCCATTAAAATCTAACCAATGAGAGCGCAGCTGCGCGCGCAGGGCCAATCAGGAGCGAGCGCGCGCTGTTATTTTTTTATTTAATTGGCACAAGATCTTACCAAAGAGTTTTGTGTATGTAAGTTTAGTAGTTTCGACGAAGTTTTCACGTATAACCCAACTGTTTTCAAAAGCCAGCCTAATATCAAAATTTTATACAACTTGTATGAGGATTTTGACATAAGGCTCGCCAGGTTAATTGGTCGCGTTTTATTGATGTTATAATGAGATTTTACGATATCGATGTGGATATTATACCATCATGTGAAATTGCTTAAATTGAGTGTTTTGTTGTCTGCGCTATAACAGTAGTAATTATAAGTCAAGTATTGGAAACATAAGTAGAATGTTACAACATTAGTGTAGATAAAATATTTTATATGACTACTATATTTTTAACTAATAGGTCTTTACCTATGAAATTGCCGTTCTTCAGTACTTTGTATTCTAAATTCAAATTAATTTTGTTTTAAAAACATGACATTCTTTTTACAAACTCAGTCTTTTGTTTATTGATTAGCGTTGTATTTTTATTAAATTTGAACATTTTTCGTCATAATGGATACTTTAAAAATCCGTGTAATTATGGAATATGAGTTCCGTCGTGGCACCAACGCGACACAAACGGCACGTAAAATCAAAAACGTTTACGGAGAGAACTGTACAAACGAACACACAACCCGTTATTGGTTTTCCCGGTTCCGTTCTGGAAATTTTGACTTTAAAAATGAAGCTCGTGGTCGTCCGGAGACTTTGGTCAACAATGATGAATTAAAGGCGATTGTGGAAGCTGACGAAACTCAATCTACAGCTGAGCTAGTAGCAGCTTTTGATGTTAGCGTCAAAACAATTTTGATCCATTTGTGACAAATTGGCAAGGTAAAAAAACTTGATAGATAGGTGCCCCACGAACTTAACGATCGCCAGCGCAACGTACGCGTCGAGACCTGCCTCGCGCTGCTCTATAGGCAAAGGAATGAAGGAATTTTGAACCGAATTGTTACGTGCGACGAAAAATGGATTCTGTTCGACAATCGAAAGCGCTCAGCAAGTTGGTTAGATCCTGGTTTAGCACCAAAGCAAAGCCCTAAACCAAAAATTACCCCTAAAAAGGTGATGGTCACTGTTTGGTGGTCTAGTGCGGGTGTGATTCACCACAGCTTTTTACAAAACGGCATGAGCATTACTGCAGATGTGTACTGTGAAGAACTGGAGACAATGATGGAGAAGCTTGCACATCGACAACCAGGTTTGGCCAATCGGTCGTCCCCACTGCTCCTTCACGACAACGCGCGACCCCATACTGCACAACAGACAGTTGTGCAGTATGGGGTAATGCGATAGATAAAAAAGGAATGCCGTATATACTTTTAAATGAAAACATTTTCTAGGAAATGCGCTTGATGACAATTAGAAAAGAATTTAGAATTATTGTTGCTGTAGATGGTGAACTTGGTACCTGAAAAGGCGGAAGAGCTGCTGGCCATAGATTTCGCTTTAAAAAGTATTCGGTCTGTGTACGCTGGTGCGCGCTGCTTACTCGAAGTATCGAATTGCTGACTGCCTGGGTCGTACTGTAACAAAACACAAACACGGTTTTTTTATGGCATTTATAAGAAGTCATCAGCATATAAACGTCCCAGAGTCCCAAGGGAAGGGAGTAATATTACGGAGTAAATACTTTTTTGTAAATTTATACTTTTTATATTTTTTATTGACTGTCAATGTTCTTTTGTATTTTATTCGCATAAGTCTGTGATTTAGCAAGCCTTCTTAAATAAACACACGAGCAGAGGGAGACTGTGTCGTCGTAACCTAGCAGACCCAATGTGGGTTGGTTGGTTTGTGACAGCCAATTTTACGAGAATCGAGGTCTAGCGTACATTCTGAAGCAATGCGAAAGCTGCTTCGATTGCACTATCGCAAGTATTGTAACTTGAATGCGTAAGACGCTGCGAGATCCACTTTCATAAGATAGTTTGAGTGTTTCCTAACTACTTTTTAGGTCAAAATAATCATGAAATGATTAATGTTTTAAAGAGTCGTTACATGATGTCATTTGTAAGTTTATTGTTTTGGAATTAATCGTAGTTGTAATCGTAAGGGATGCCCCGGATATGGAGTACGATTTCTATTGAAATCGATTATCGATAAAATCTTATCAACAAAATTAACTTATTTTAACGACTTTATGTTGATGCGCTAAGTATAACACATTAATAACATTTCTAGAAAACTAATATGCTTGTGTAGGGCATGGGTTCACGTCAGTAGTTTAACGGAGCTAATGGGTATTGATCGACGATCTTATCGCATTCCACTGGCCCGGCTGCGACTACGGTGCACCGATTCATGACATGACCCACCTGCTCTGCCGCACAATTTATGAACGCAGTAAGTACCACTTACTGTGCTAATGATTGTGATATTTGAGGTGCTGACATTACGAACTGTTCACATGTTCTTTACTGCGTTACTTGTTAAAGGAAACTGCAAAAGGTAAGTTTCATACAAACGCGCTTGAGCAAAGCACACATAGACAATCTCTCACGAACTCTTACCTCTGCGCCCGGACTGGTTTGAGATATTTTCTTATTTTTATTTCACGGGTAAGCATAGTGCCTTGATCTCACCTGATGATAAGTGCTGGTAAGGCCAATGAAATCAATGAATCAGAAATGAGGAGATCCGCCGAAGAACTAAGGTAACCGACATAGCACGAAGAGTTGCTAAGCTCAAGTGGCAGTAGGCAGGGCAAATCGCTCGCAGGACTGATGGCCGCTGGAGCGGAATAGCCCTTGAGTGGCAACCGCGTACCGGAAAGCGCATCGTGGGCAGGCCTCCAACAAGGTGGACCGACGATCTGGTGAAGGTCGCGGGAAGCCGCTGGATGCGAGCAGCACAAAATCGGTCGTTGTGGAGATCCTTGGGGAAGGCCTTTGTCCAGCAGTGGACGTCTTTTGGCTGAGATGATGATGATGATGATGAAGGCCAATGATGGAAGCGCACTTCACCCGGGTTCTCAACTAGTGAGGCACTGGCTATCTTATCTCTAGCTGCCGGAACACAACAATGCTACAAACATTGATGGTATGGCGACATATTTAGATAAGATGGTGGTAGCTAGCCAGGCGGGCAAACAAGCTCTACCACCAATCAAACCGAGTACACAAACATGTACTCCGCGCTGGGAATCGAACCCGGGACCTTTGGGTCTAAACCACTAGACCACAGAGGCGGTACGTGATTCCGTGTCCGTGGCAGGGTCTATACTCGAGCGCGGTATGTATTAACCCTTTCACGGGCAATACATTTGCAATTTTTAATTGCTTTTCAATCTTATTACAAGTGTATAAAGTTCAATATTCGGTGGCAACATAGCTGCCATTGCCTTCGAAAGGGTTAAGTTTATCTTCTGAGGTCCTATTATTTTGTGCATAAAGCTGGAATTATATTTGTATGACGTGACAACACGTGTCGTGTCGTGAAATGATGGCTAGCGTTTACATTAATATGTCGTGTTCTGACACCTTTGGACGATATTTTGGATCAATACAGCCGCAGCTCTAGGCAAGGTCAAACGTTTGCAGTGTTCCTCATGAGATTTTCTCCTATTTCTTCCCAAATAGCTGTTCTAATTGCATGATCTTTATATTGTTGTGATTTAGTAATATAAATCACTTTATACTGTCGTACAATTTCAATCAACTCGTCCATATTTGAGCAAAAACTTTAAAATCACGAACGACTCTGACGCGTCAGATCACAGCAATGGTGCACATTGATCTGACGTGTCGTGATGGCGCTGTTTACCCCGCCCCTCCTACCCGCTGCTCTGACGCGAATCGGAATCGTCTGATGCATCACGACACGACACGTCAGATAAATATAATTCCACCTATGTCGTGTGCGTATCTGGTTTTTTGGTCGGGAAGACATAAGACCATTGATACGATAAGAAGAAGATCGCATTCCACTCGAGATATCCGTCTATCCGTTCGGCTACAGACACATCAAACTTACCTTATAAGTAGGTGGAAACGTGATCGGGGCCTCCCTGAAATCTCTGAACGCAGCGCCATCTTCCAAGACTGCGGTCAACTGGTCAGCGTGTAGAATCCCATGCGGCAAGTGCGCCGGCAACGGAAACTGTACGAACATATAGATATTCTCTAAGTATGAGTATGTGAAAACCTTCCATTCTAGTTGGCAAAAATCTCATTTTATTTCCCTTGAGAGGCATGGTGAAGGGAATGGATGGAACGTTACAGGGCGAACGGGCCATAAACCATCACGCGGGCCGGGTGAGTATTAAGGTGGAAACATACTATTAAAACGTGACGCCACGTCACGCCATCCGACGCGTGTCAGTACTTATCAATCCCATACATTTATTATGGTCAGTTGCACATAGAAAACACACCATGTGATGACACGCACTCCCACGCGGAAAAATCCAGTCGATCTAGATCAGCGTGTTGCCGGGAGAGGGGGTAAACACGCCACCCGACGCTTGGCACGCAGTGTGTTTCTAGTTAACACCCGACGCCACGCGTCAGTCATTCGAGAACATTCCTGGTATTAAGATATTTTTTGTCACTTACGTCCTTCAGGATACTACGACACTAGCGAAGCGTGTTGTAGCATCACGTAGCGTGTTGGTAATGTGCACGGTGCACATCGGGTGTCGACACGTGGTGTCGCGTCGCGTTTTAGTAGTATGTTTCCACCTTAAAGGTGTTAAAGGTTAGTCTCTTCAGCTTATTACCGTCCACTGGTGAACGTAAGCCTCCCCTAAAGAGCGCCAACCATCCCGGTCCTGCGCAGTCCGCATCCATCCACCACCCGTCATCTTTTTCAAGTCGTCGGTCCACCGCGCAGCAGGACACCCTACACTGCGTTTGCCTAAACGCGAGTATTAGTGGTTGTTAACAACCGGTAATGCAGCCGGGATCAACAGCTTTACGTGCCTTCCAAAACACGGAATAATTTGATTGCATCTTGAAATTTTATTAAAGAGCGTAAAAGATTATTGCAGGGTCGGTAACGCGTAAGTTATCCTTAATAACTTCGAGTGTTGCAAACCGCTTACCATCAAGTAGGCCGTATGCCTGATTGCCAATGCATAATATAAAAAAGATACAAGTATCATTAATGTTACACTATACCCGTAGGTACTTGGGTATTTGTAATGATAAAATAACTTCATTAATTAAAAGGATATTATGTACCGCCTTCTTGGATCCGTCACGGCTTTTGTTACATAATGTACAGTTACAGCAAACCATAATTTTATCATTTGACACCATCACTAACCTGAGTCTGTTCTATCCATCGCAGTACTGCGGCCCTCGGTTCGCCCAGTCGAAAGTTAAGGTCACCACACCAAAACACATAGTCAAAATTGCTGGTTACATCTGAAACATACAATTTATTCATTAGTTGCTTTGTAAAAATAAAGAAAAACACTACTAACTAAACTAAACTAACATGGAAATATACATAATCCTTTAGCTTTTTTAATAGCCTCAGTGAATGAATGAATGGTGTAAGACATCCATTCAATGGCAACAGTGGCGTATTCAAAATCAAAGTCAAAATCTCTTTAATCAATCTAAAAAATATTCTTATGTTTTTATGTTCTCCTATGTTCGACCTCATCGCCATTGTTTAAAGGATTTAAAAAATATATTTTTAACTAGCTTTTGTTCGCGGCTTTACTCACGTGGGCAAAGTATGTTTGTACTGTCTCTTCACTAGGAATCAGTAAACGCGTGATGTTTTGCGCGCGATTTCCATACAAACTTTCCACTCTTATTTCACCTCTCTAGGGGAGGTTTTCGAAAAATGTTAAAACACGTCATTCTTTATTTTTGTTGAAAAATCTAAAGATCGAATTAAATATTAATTTTGATAGTAATTACTTTAAAAATAACGATTATTCCAAAAAAACCTTATTGCCTTTTTTAGTAATTTAAGAAAAATAAACAAAATTCCTGATACACGTCATTCTTAAATTTTTTTCAAGAACCCAAATACCAATTTTCGTGTATTTTACTTAAAAACTGACGAACTTTCATACAAACTTTCACCCCCTATTTGACCTTCTTAGGGTGCGATTTCCGTAAAATCTTTTCTTAGTGGCTGGTTACGTCACTCAATTAATCTACAGTCCAAATAATCTAATTAGCTTCAGCGGTTTAGACTCGGCGATGATGAGTCAGTCAGTCAGGACAAGTCATTATATGTATATAGATTTCACCTTTGCTCTTATGTCTGCACGGCAAATTCTTCGGCAAGTCTATAGAACGTATTATCCTCTTTATATCCGAAACTCTTTCCTTAACTTTCTCCTGGTGGGCTGTCAGATGTGCAGTGACGAAAAGAAATGTAGAGCCGAACAGTGCGAATGATATTGCCACAGCGCCTTTGGTCCGAAACGCGGTGCCAGGCCGCACCGAAAGACTGGCGTCTTCAGGTAAGGAGCAGTACCATATCAGGTCCCTTCGCACGAAAACTGTTAAATGGATTGTACCTGGAACCATAACAAATGTTTCAGTGAAAACCTGAATTATAAATATACATAACTCTTTACTCTGACGATATATTGGATGCCATAATTTAAACTGTATTCCTTTATCATAACGTTGAAAACCAATGAAAAAATTCAACATTCAAAAAACAAGCTGTGCGTGTTCAATAGTTAATAGGATTACCTAATTTTACATGTTTTTATTTTAGGACTTTGACAGACTTTTTGGACAATTTTATATGATTTTAATATTGTACTTGGTGACTGATGGTATGCACCATATGGTGCATGGGACAATAGGGCTACGAATGCAATGCCAAGATTTTTTATAACTATTGCTTATTATATCTTTTATTTCTTTAGTACTTATGATTTATGTAAAATAAAAATAATAACAATGACATTTGCCGATCTTTTTTCCTAATTTTGACAAAAAGGAAAAATTCAGAACTACTTTTAGATATGCAAACAGTTTTATCACCATGCAAATAATTATTAAAAAGAGTAGTTTATGGAATTGAACCCTATTACTTACAACTTACAGTCAACTTTACAACTTGCTAAAAATGCAATTTGATGATGATAAAACGTTTGTATGTATTATGTATGATTAATGAATTATGATTATCCATTTAGATATCCGTTTTCGTCAGATAACAATGCGGTGATTAATGTTAATACGTTTTAATAATTTACTTTTGTAAGTCGTTTTACTACAGCTATAGGTAGATACTTTGAGGCTCAAAAGGGCATTATAACCATAACTTAATTTTCCTTCCTCTATTAATCACGATTTAATTCACATAAGCGTTGAGTCTATTTTTGCTTGAGTCAAAAGTTTTGTCAGTTTGTGAAGTGTATACTCGGATCGGATCTCTACTTCGATTTTTTTTAAATGCTTAGATGTTTTTTAACACAGGGCTTAAATATAAACATTTTACTCAAGCAAAGTGGTGTGATGCCAGCAGCACAAAACCAGTCGTTGTGGAGATCCTTGTGGGAGGCCTTTGTCCAGCAGTGGTCTTTTGGCTGAGATGATGATGATAATGATGATGATGAAAGTGGTGCATGCAGCCAACAAAGAAAATTAACTACCACTTACTTTGTACAGACGCCTGCACAAAAACCAATCAGAAACTGTAAAATTTCTCTAATAAATAAAAAATAAATAAATAAAAATTAATAAATGTTGAACCATATGCCATATACATAAAGTTCAAAGTCTATTAAGGAAAGATTACAGTTTGTGGTGATCAGATGTGCGCAGGCGTGTGGGTAGTGATGTACAAACCTCGAGGCGTCGAGTTCTAATTTTGAAGCCTCGAGGCGGATTGGCAGGGCTCAGTGAGCTCGGTAGGCTCGTAGACCCGAGCCTAGCCGAGACGCGAGCTCTCTAAGCCACGCCTCAAGGCTTCAAGAGTTCAAGCTTTCAAAAGAACTCGAGTCTTAAAATGAACGCGAGCTTTCAAAAAAAGCTCAACTTTATGTTTATCACTTTATTATCTCTGTAAATTATAATATAGTTAGATTATTTAGTGGTGTACAAGCCCTGCAAATCTTACTTGAGTCTCCAAAATTAGAACTCGAAAAGGTGAATGTCTTATGTCATAAAAGCACACCGCAGATGCTTCAGCTATTGTGCTTTACCTCTACTTATCCTTATTCATCAGCAGTCCATCACAAATAGAGCACAGGAAAAGACTAAAGCGCTGAAAAGATTAGTCCTGAAAAAGTCTCTAGATCGATCGAGCTCTTGAAAAGGCTCGAGCACTCAAAAAGGCTCGAGTCTCTCGAGTCGTCGAGCTTCATACAAACGAGGCGAGCCTTGTAAACGACAACGAGCTCAAGACAAAAATACTCGGAGGCCTCGAACCTTGTACATCACTACGTATGGGTGGACATATACAGTAATCAAATCTAATAAGTTCAGATATTAAGTGTAAGCCTTACCTAAGTAATAAGAGTGTAATAAAAGATGTGATGGTCCCAACACCTCCTGAATTGTGATTTCCCATTCTGAACGTTCAGAGAACGACTCTTGCGTGCCGATTGCAAAGATGTCTGGCACATGCTTCACTTGATTCGGAAATATAAAGTCTGCTAGCTCCCTGTCAACATTAAGTTGAGGTAAATGAAATGAAAGGTTTATGAAAGCTTCTAATAATCTTATAAAACTAAGGATCACTTTCAACATCTCTTGATTAGTGGCGAGTGGTTTTTTCAAATTAATCTCTTAAAAAAATCTTCACAAATAAACTTGAAGAAAGCGGTTTTTAAGCAAAATTATTTACAAAGTACTTTAACTTAAAAATAGACAAGTTTTCAACTTATTGCTTAATAATGTTTATACAGTACACACGGCGGCAGTTCAACCTACCCAAAACTGTCAAATTTCTACAATCAATTTTGAGCTTTATTATTTGGTTATAAGGATAAATATTCACTGGAGAAATTTGACAGGTTTGGGTAGGTTGATCTGCCACCGTGTGTATATTAAACTAGGGTACTTTCGTAGGGAATGTTTATTTTGAGTTGTAGTTGGTCTATAGTAATAGTTGTTTGTTTGTATCACGGGAGTTACTCAGAAGTTTTGGATGGTGATAAAAAGTCAACCTGTATATACACACCTCTATTACTGTCTGTAACCAGCAGCACCTATGGTTCTACATCAATTAGCCCTGGTTTATAGATTATAAATGTTTTTTTTTCTTATCTGATTACCTTGGAGGAGCCTGTCCATTCATATTCCACGTGCCAACAAAAATTTTCACTTCTCTATCAGGAAACACATGTTCTAACTCAGCAGCTCCTAGTAAAGAATGGGAAGCAAGTCTTCCATAGAGGTAGTTCCTAAAAAGGTGATCACTGATATAATTCAATACTTAAAATTTTGTTACATTTGGTTAAATTGTTTATTATAAATTAATTGAGAAGCTTAATTTTTATTAGGTACTTTAAGAAGAAGACAAAAAGAAAAAGAAAAAGAAGAAGAAGAAGATAAACATTAAGGTGCATTAACTTATGTTTATTCTTAATGCAGCATTGCATGTATAATATACACACGCCTGCACATTAGACTACCACAAACTGTCAAATTATGTATGTGGCACATGGTTAGTTATTTATTGAATAAATTTGACAGTTTTGAATAGGTTGATGTGCAGGCATCTGTACATGAAACAGATATTATTTTAAGAACAACGAATTGCTTTTTCAGATTTTATTAATTGTATTAGTTTTTCAAACTTATTATAGTCAACTGCAATATTTAGAGAGTTTGCTGGGTGCCTAGTGTGAGTTTTGTTTATTATCCGTATTCATTCAATTACGTTTACGAAAACGAAAATTAATATGGCATTAAAGCAGCGCCTCCTGGCGACATCCGAGAAAGGTTAAATTTTTGCCATACAAAGTCTCGTTTTCGTTAACGTAATCGAATGGTGAATGGAACTCGCACTTGGCACTTTGATGTCCTCAGACAGCCTTTTTGTCTGGCATGTTAATGTCACTAGACTTTTTAGGAAGCGTCGAGTAACTTAACTTGCTGGCTTTCGTAAATACCAGACACAATAGAATTTTAATTGTTTGGCGCTTACATGCAAGCGGCCAACGATGGGTGCAAGGTTTACTCAAGCCATGTGATTGAAACAATGTCAGAGGGTTTTAGATGAAATGGCATCATGCAAGTGTGTCCCCTTCCCTTTCCCATCTGAATTCTCCGAAGGGTTTGCATTTAAAATGTAATGGATTTATTTAAGTTTAAAGAATACATTAAGTTTAATAGAATCACAGGTATTTTAGTTCTAAGATTGTCAACTTATATCCACGTGTATCAGGCAATAATGATATTGAATGGAATTAATACCATATCAAATGCTAGCTAGTCTTGACAACTGATTAAGAAATCGTAAGATATTTCATTGAGATAAGAAGCTCCTTAATTATTAAATTAATCACAAAAGCAATTTACATTGCTTTTAATTATTGTTATACAGATAAATGTAAAGATAATCACAATATTTACATGTATTTGTGTAATAATCACAAAAGATAATCAAGATTGTCAATTTAGATCAAATATTCATAGAGGAAAATCATGTTTAATATGAACTTACTCATCACCCATAATCTACTTTCAAACATCACATCAATGTGATATGATACTGAATAACACAATACCAATCATAACCCAATGAGAAGTATGGTTTAGTTTAGTGTAGATCAAGAATGTAATCATTAAATAGAAATAAATACGAGAATACAGGATACAGACTAGACCAGATGTCTCAACTGCCTGTCTGTTTATTAATAATAATATTAAATATACATAATAGTTGAAAAAAAAAAGACAAAATTTTGAACTTTACCTTTCTCGAGCCTCTTGTGTCGGTATAAGACGTAACACTTGTGCAGCAAGTAGTGAGTTTCGAGCCAAACTGTCTGTACTTCCAGCTCGAGACCTTGTAATGGTAGCCTTGTTTCTTTTAAAATAAAAATTCATATTACACACTTAATTGGTAATAAACTATGAATGGAATTAATTTCCTTCTATAATGCTATAAGGATCTGACCTACCTCTTTTTACGGTCTAATGAACTGCTTCTATCGCTTTCAGGAGATGACGAACGGTATAATGGTTTGGATTCATTAGATATTAAATGGTCAGCTGATAATCTCTTAACAAATAACTTATTATTTGTTTTTATTCCTTCAAATGAGCCTGAATGTTCAAAATACTTTTTGGTATCATCTTTAGGAAACTTTATTGTTGCTTTGGGTAATTCCTCCAATTTTGATTGGCTACAAGAGATGGTGTGTTCGCTAACACTGTTACTAGAGTTATTAACTGGACTACATGGCTTCGAGGTACAATCTCTGGACGGATGTCCTTCGACGAGGCTCTTTGGACGGGACCTCCTGAAGAAGGTACGGCAGCATTTCGGGTAGCTCTCGTCGTCTTGGTGGACGTGATCGCTTTTTTGACTTGAGCTGTTGCTGCGAGGCTCGGTTGGCGAAAGACGGTGGTTATCGTAATGTTCGAGGCTCACATCAGCATTCTGTGCACTGTGAGCTATGAACGGATCCGCCGGAGATATCGGTCTGGACGCAGACTGGTTGAACTCATCGTTGGAATCCGTATCTACATAACATCCAACTTTCGGTGACTTTTTGACGAACAGACGTTTCCGTAGGGACAACTTCTGTTTAGTTTTGGTGGGTGAAGTTGTCATGATTGGTTTAAAGCCACAATAACAACTAATTTATGTTACTAATTACATTTTTACTAAATATAGACAACATAACCTACTTCGTCTCTGAAATGACGTTTTACAGTAAGTAAACTGTCAAACTACTTTTTCAGTGATGATAATGCTCACGGACATCTTATCATTCTGCCGAAGGTTGTCTAGAGTCACTTCAGTTAAATCTCTTCGCGGTTGAATCTTAATAATGTTACGATGTTAATTAATTAAATGTGCATGATGCATTAACTGCGTCACTATGACAACGACTAACATAAACATAGTTTTTCATCCATTTAGAAATAAGAGTTATACCGTGAGTGAGTGGCACAGTATAAATAGTTCGGTATGGGTCACACCGGTATCGGCACGGCTACTAGGGCATTGAAAAGTTTTACTGGGAACTGAGATAACCACTGATTTATTGCTAGACTAGCTTTTGCTCGCGGCTTTGACCACGTGGGCTACACGACGTCCGATAGTTTGTTATAAAGCCAAACTACTTTATAACAAACTATTACGGTTTGTTTGTATAATCTTTACATGTGTTGGGAGTAATAAACGCTCGATTTTTACGTATGCTGTAGCAGTACCATTTTTAACTCTGCTATCTTACAGAACACACAAAGCATTCCCCCCGCCACTTAATTAAGTAGGTAGGTACTAGAAATTAGAAACCTAAAGAAGTAGTAGTGAAAATAGGGGACGTGTCGTGGTTCTAGACCAGGACACGTCTCCTATTTTAGTAAGCCGACCAGTTTCAGATCCAGAGAGTTTAGATCCCAGTGGGCTACATCTTACTAAGATTATAATTGGTTTATTAATATAATAATAAAATGTAAGGGCAGTTTTTAGACCGCCCGGCTAGTTACCACCATTTTTTCTAAGTCGTTCGCTATAACAATATTTTAACCACCTACGTGGTGTAATGTTAAAGCCACTGGTCTTAGACCAAAGTTCCGGGTTCGATTCCCAGCGGGGGGTACAAATTTGTACTCGTTTTGGTTGGTAGCAGGGCTTGTTTTAGGTCCGCCTGGCTAAACTACCACCATCTTATATAGATATGTCGCCATAACATTAATGTAAGTAGCATAGTTGTGTTCCGATAGATAGAGATAAGATAGCCAGCGCCTGAGTTGTTGAGGATCCGGGTTAAATGCGTATCGTTGTTTACCTTCAGGTGAGATGAAGGTCAAATGTATGTCCGAGGGCCTAGTGTGAGTTAATCATTCGATATTCGATCAAGTTAACGAAACCGAGAATTTGTATGGCAAAATGTTAACTCTTCTCGTGTGTCGCCAGCAGGCGCTGCTTAAATGCCATACTGTTTTTCGTTTTCGTAAACGTAATCGTATGAATACCTTCCGACGATGGATGATTTCCGTAAAATCCTTTCTTAGTGGCTGCGGTTACGTCTCTAAATTAACCTACATAGCAAATTTCATCTTATTAGCTTCAGCGGTTTCAGCTCGGCGATGATGAATCATTCAATCGGGCAGGGCAAGTCATTATACTCGTAATGTACCTATAGTATCAGTGCCGGATTTAAGCATAGGCAACATAGGCAGTTGCCTATGGGCCGCCACCACAAGGGGGCCGCCACAACACCAAAAAAAAATTCAATTAAATCGATAAAGGCTCAATAGAAACCAAAAAATACTGAGTTTTGTTACAAACCTCAACGATAAGGTAATATAGTAGAAACTATCTCATAATTAAAAATTGTACGGCTGAAAGATCCTCTTCAAAACTGAAGCTTATAAAAAATAAACACCGAAGTTCCACTATGACCGAGGACAGATTAAATATTTTGGCTCTCCTTAGTTTAGAGAGTAATGTTTTGTGGAAAATGGACTTCGACGATATTAACGATACGGGTCTGGGTGTCGCAAAGGGGTGCACCAAAAATACACTCTAATTTTTTTTCACAAAACGACGGAAATCATAGCTTTTAAAAAGAGATAGAAAAATATTTCAAAAAAAGTAAAAAAATATTTTGAAAAAAATTAGAAACATTTGCGATGTTTTGTATAGGAGTTTGGATTTGTAAAATTTTTCGCTTAGGGCCACGTTGCGTCGATTTAAATTTTTTAATTTTTTTGAAGTAAGTAAGTATATTTTAAAACGATAAAATAGTAAAGTAAAACGCCTAAGAAAGAACTACTTAGAAAAAAAAGAGGTTTAAAACTATTTGAGTCGTTTAAATAGTGGATGAGTTAAGAAGTGGACGAGTTAGGAATATAGACGAGTTAAGAAGTTGACGAGTTAGGAATATGGACGAGTTGGGAAGTGGACAAGATCGGAATTGTAGGGGGACGAGTTAGAAAAGTGGACGAGTTCGGAATATGGATGACTTGGAAAAGTGAAGGGTCACAGAAGGCGTGCAGGACTTAAAAAAATTTCGAGCTAAAACTTTTTTTCACAAAAATGACGAAAATCATAGCTAACGAAAAACAATCAGAAGAGAAATTAATATTTTAACCCCCCAACAAGAGCTATAAAAAATATATTTTTGTGTGGAGCTAGATTTCTGTTGTCTAATAAAAAAAATAACCTCGAAATACAAGACAATCGCTACGCTGCGCTACGCGATTGTTTTAAATTTCTAACCTATCACGTGACCTATAGGAGTAGGGCAGCTATTAGTATTTCTGTTTATTTTACAAGTCCAAATTTTTCAAGTGTCAGCTTCATACAAAAACATCGGAAAATCTGTCTTTTTTTTACTTTAAAAAAAAAGTTTATTTTTTGATCGTTTTTCGTTAGCTATGATTTTTGTGAAAAAAAAAGTTTTTGCTTGAAATTTTCCTAAGTCCTGCACCCCCTTTGCGACACCCTAACCTCGATACGTTACTATACAGCGCCGGATTTAGAGTCCGGCGGCCAATAGGCAGAGCATGTGGTGGAGTGGAGGCCCTCAAATCGTTTGTGGTTAACTGTTGTAAGTTTCTATCAAGGTCAAGTTAAAGAAGAGAGCATTTGAATAAGTTGGCTAACATTAAATTTATTCAAAATTAAATTAAAGCTAAATTATTTTTCGTCTGATTTTCACATTATCTGCTAATGCATAGGCATCAGATTAATGATGCATCCACAGGGTTTTAAAGAACGATTTTAATTATTTAAAGTTATAAACAGGAATTATAGTGAAACTTCTGTTAGTTAATTATATAAAGAAAAGATATACAAGGGAAGCTATACAAAATAAATAAAAATGTAATTGAATTATTTTATAAACTAGTCATTTATTGACACGTAATATTTTTTCGTACTTAATTAGGTTTTAGGTAGGTACGTTACCTACGTAATTAATATAATACACTATCATATTATTAAATTAGCTTAAAAACACTTGACTTATGATACACATCAAGAGGGGAATCACCAACAAAGAGGCTCGAAGGCTTCCGGCGGCGGCCTTGCCAGTTCCGGGGACTAGCAGATTGTCTCCCTCGTATACTGGACGCGGGGACAGGTTGCTACCGCCCAGCGACTGAATACCATTGCCTGGAAAATATGTTTTTCTTTTGTGTAACGCTGGTAATGTTTCTACGTACCGTAACTGCCGATGGACAGGGAACCTATAGCTAGCCTCTACTGATGATTGCCAAACCGGTGCGGTGGTTCCAATTACCATAGTGGCATGTGACAGAATATACAGTGGATTTAAGTGGCTAGGTCGCTCCTTCTCCCGAATTCCTGTCGAGGACCTGGATCGATCGGGCTTGGGCTAGAGGGGACCCCACATAACCATTCGCACGTTCCTGGGCGCGGTGGTACTCGGAACAAGCGTTTCTACTTTATTAAAAAAAGGCTAGCTATCTGGGTTAAAGGCCTATTCAAACCTGAGCGGTATTCGCTGCCGCTGTAGGTAAAGGTATATACCGCGCGGGTTTCGCTCAGGTATTATAGTTAGGTTTAGAAATGAATACAATAGAATACCGCGCGGTATTCGAGTTCTACCCACAAGGTTAGCGAAATTCACTTCTCACACAGTCTGTGTGAACAGTAATATTACCGCATACCCACTCGGTTTTCTCTACCCACAGCGGCAGCGAATACCGCTCAGGTTTGAATAGACCTTTATGCGGGCACGGCGACAGAGCTCACTACTACCGCCTCTGTGGTCTAGACCACCGGTTTCAGACCCAGAGGTCCCCGGTTCAATTCCAAGTGGGGAGTACATGTTTGTGTACTCGGTATGGTTGGTGGTAGGTCTTTGTCCGCCTGGCTAGCTACTACCATCTTATCTAAATATGTCGCCATAACATCAATGTTTGTAGCATGCCTCGATCAATTAGTAGGCACATAATTGATCGAAGGTAGCATGGTTGTTTCAGCAGCTAGAGAGAAGATAGCCAGTGCCAAAGTTGTTGAGGATTCCGGGTAAAGTGCGCTTCCATCATTGGCCTTCTCATCACTAAATATCAGGTGATATGAAGGCGCCGTGCGAGCTTACCCGTAATAAGATATAAAAAATACTACTTTAATCATATCACATAAGTAGATAGACCTGAAGGCGTCCACGAAAAATAAAATATCATTAGTATTCTGCTACTAGTGGCCGATCGCGGTTTCACCCGCGTGGTTCCCGTTCCCTTGGGAATATCTGGATAAAAAGTATTCTATGTGTTGTTCCCGGTTATAAACTATCTGTATGCCGAATTTCATCCAAATCCATTCAGTAGTTTTTACGTGAAAGAGTAACAAACATCCAAACAAACTTTCGCGTTTATAATAGGTATTATATTAGTAGGATTATTATTACACAAAACAAATAGTCATGTTTAAACCGAATAATCAATTAAATTGCTACGTACCAATGTTACAAAGATCACTAGTACAGGCCCGGTAGAATGTGCGGAATGAAGAGTCGGTGACTTCGTAGTTTAAATAGTCCGGACGGTCTTCGCATCCTCGCACGAAACTGGCCACCGCACCTGATGGGTCCTAAGCATCATATAGAAATTATAATTTGTCCAGGATTTAAGGAGAATAAAGGGTAAGGATAAAATTACACCATTAAATGGAAACTGAACTGGCGGAAAGATTCTTTTTTTCGTGATTTGGAATTTTAACCTAAATGATTTTTATTTTGAAGGGTTAGGTACAAAGTATGTAAAATAATAATTATTGTGACAGCAGATCCAAAAATTTTGGCGAATTAGGTTTCGTTGGAAACATCATTTTCATCATCATTATCACCTGCCCATTTTATGTCCTTACACTGGGGCATTCCATATGTATATAATGTGTGTGTGTATGTATAAAGAAAACGGGTCAAAAATGACTGCTAATGCAGCCGGGACCAAAGGCTTTACGTGCCTTTTTAAGCACGTAGGAGATCAAGATATTAAATTTTTAGTCACCCATCCGATGACCCGTCCTTTGCGAAAGTAGGCAATCGCAGACGCAAGATTCTTAATAATTACACAGTATTTCTTTATTTTGAAGACGTAGATACAACATAATATTATTATAACATTGGAAAACGGTAAAACAAAATGTTGTTTAATTAACCGCTTTAAACACAATGGAGGTTAGACAACTGATCGCAGACTTAGATGTCCGTATAGTTCGATTCTCAGAAAGTAGAATTTTCTCGTTTACTATAAGTAGGTCAGAAACATTTCGCTGACCGATTTCAGTGAATCGTCAGTAGAAACAACTTCACTGTCTGCAACACAGGGTGCCAAGTGCGAGTTCCATCCGCCATTCGATCACGTTAACAAAAACGAGAATGTGTATGGCAAAATGTTAACTCCTCTCGTATGCCGCCAGGGGCGCTGCTGCAATACCATACTAATTTTCGTTTTCGTAAACGTAATCGAATAAATACGGATAGTAAACAAAGTCACACAGGCACCCTGTCCACACGCAAAGCATTTACTGGGATGTGTAGTGCGAGTTTCATTCGCTATTCGATTTCGTTTACGAGAGTTTGCATGGCAAAATCTTAACTCTCCTCGTTTTCCACCAGGAGGCGCTGCTTCAATGCTGCTTAAATAATTTTCGTTAAGGCGACGCACCGCTAAACAATAAATCTCATACGTTTTGATACGAGCGTTTGCGCCCCGTACCATAAGAAAACTGGTTTTTTTCCCTTCAAATTAAAACTACAAATTATTAAAAAAAAAATGAACTACAATTTTGAAGTGTGTGTTAAGACTAATCTACTAAGAAAATTTAGATGCTTAAATCGGTCGGGTTAGCCTGTAAAATGTGAATCTGTGTTTTAAAAGAGGTTACTTTGATATTTTTTTCTCTGTTATAAAAGTTGAAAAATCGTGTTTCTGCAACTAACAAAATGAAGTCAATTAAATGAAAAATCATGTCATCAAATATCACTTTCATATGTTTTGTAATTGTTGGGAAAAATCAAAGCGGGGGCCACGTAAATTACCAATGCGTCGTCTTAACGTGATCGAATGGCGAATGAAAATCGCACTAGTTACAGGGTGCCTAGTGTGAGTTTTGTTTACTATCCGTATTCATTCGATTACGTTTACGAAAACGAAAATTAGTATGGCATTGAAGCAGCGCCCCTGGCGGCATACGAGAAGAGTTAAAATTTTGCCACACAAATTCTCGTTTTCGTTAACCCTTTAACGGGCACAGCATGTTTAAATTTTTCATTGGTTTTCGACCTTATCTCAATTGTAAAAAGTTCAAAATATGGTGGCAATATATATGCCACTGCCTTATAAAGGTTCGTGATCGAATTGCGAATGAAACTCTCACTTGGCACCATGACGCCTGCACTTATAGCTATTCAAAACTGTCAAATTTTTTAATAAATGTCCAACCTTAAAAGTATGTAGTATAAAGTTTAAAATTTATTGACAGTTTGTGGTAGTCTGATGTGCAGGCGTGTATGTATACCTACCCTGTACTGTACCCTGTAAATAAAGAGACTGTACACTCACCAAAAACTCTTGTCGCACTATGGTGCAATATAGGTAAGGGCATTCCACCGTGCGCATTTTATCCGTCACTGTGAGACATGAACGATCCGAATCCACAGACGTAAATGTGCAGGTATAACATCTTAATCCTGAAAATTTAATTATTGGTATAGCTAAGAAGTATCTGCTCAGCCTGTTAAGTCTGGAGAAGATTGAAGACGATAAAAAAATCAAAAGGTTCCTGAAAGTTATATGGAAAGTAGAGAATGTGAAAACTTTATTTATTCATATTCTAATAAGTTACACACAAACCATAAAAAAAACATTAGGCGGTAGAATGGTATTTCAGGACAAAATTTCTGCCAATATGCCGATAAATGGAAAGCACACAAAGAATGGAATATTAAATGCGCACAATATAGGATAGAATAAATATAAATATTGTGTGATTCTTGTTGTTATTATGATTATTATTTATAAAAATTCTAAAACAACTGATCAAATTCACATATAGGTATTCCTACATATTAACTAGTGTAGTAGTGCACAGTTTTATCTTATAACGTAGACAGGGTCAGTACTAATAGTTAGTTATACTTGTAAATAGCAAAGTAAGAATACTATTAAATTAAAAGACTCACTCACCAACTCCATCCCCAACGAAAAGACAAAACACAAACAACGCTATTTTATATTTCATATTCGTAACAAAACTTTTTCACGAAGGAAAACAATAAGACAGTGTGAAATTATCCGTATCAATAGCAATAATAAAACCATTGGTTGCTAATCAACTTGTTGATGAAGCGAAGTGATATCTTATCTGGTCAACTAAGTAGTATAGAATTTAAGGATTAAGAGCGACTTGGATTTATTGCATAGGGTTCCCGACCATAAAAATTGAGAGATCGCAAATGAGTAAACAATTAACTGATTATTCAATAGAGAAATTTTTTTGCAACTGTCAAAATTTTTTGTGGTAGAAGGAGTATGGGAATTGTCATCAACATCATCTGCTCATTTTTATGTCCCTACTGCTGGGGCATGAGCCTTCCCTATGGATGGATGGGAGAACGGGCCATAAACCACCACGCGGGCCTAGTGCGGATTGGTAGTTTTTGACGACTATCAATGCAGCCGGGACCAACGGCTTTACGTGCCTTCCGAAGCACGGATGAGATCAAGATGATAAATTGTTGGTCACCCATGCTATGAGCGGCCTTGACGTAAGTTTCTAAGTTATTGTTGAAAGTTGCTCAGCACTCGCGGACCGGGCAAGTTAACAACTACGTCATCGAGCTCCTCATGGGAATGGGAATTGCACGGGAATGGAAACTATGACGTCACAATTTGACGACCTCCTTGGTCGAGTGGTTTGTACTTCGGTTTTCATGGTGTCGCTATCTCCGAGGTTCGATCCCCGGTCGGGTCGATTTAGAAATTATTGCTTTTCTAAATTGTCTCGGGTCTGGGTGTTTTCTATGTATAATAAGTATGTATTTTAAGTATGTTTATCCGATGTCTAGTAACCATCTAACGAGTTTCATAACGAAGCTTCTGGGCTAGATAATTGGTGTGAGTGTAGGAAAGTTTACTTAGTTTATTTAATTTTGTTCTGTCAATTAAGTTCATTAATAACTTTTTAGGTTACAATAAATCAGGTTTCGGTCAAATAAAATTTTGGGTAATGTATGTCACAGATCAAATAATAGGTAATGTTTTAAAGAACTGTTACGTGATTTTATTTATACATTTAATGTCCTGGAATTAATTATTATTGTTGTTTACATCCCTATTTCAAAGCCTATGTATTTTTTAAATTCTCATATTAACGAGAAATAAGTCAGATTCAAGTTAAGAGCGTTTACGCCGCACAATAGCGCCACTAATGAAAAAAAAACATATCTAGTATTTAGAGATAGAAAATCAAATTATGCTCAACAAACTATTTGAATGAAGTAATTTAGCATTTTTACGTCACCTAATGAACACCTCACATGTTATGGTTTATTTAAATAAGACGTTACGGCCACTTTTAACTATAACGCCATAGTGTATGTGTGTGTGTGTGCCAACGCGCTAGTGTGCGGCGTAAACGCTACATGCACAAATATTTCATTTAAATAGATTCAGTCATTAGTACCCTCCTATATTTTCCATTTAGGTTTATGTAACTACCCAGCTAGGTTATGATTTTGAGTTATTGAAACAATATAAAAAGTTACATTTAATTCTTAAGATATTAATAGCAGGTGCGGTTTAGGAGTACACGTGGGTTAAGTCTTATAACTTTAAAACAACGGGTTTCGTAATATTGTGAGGAGCCCTAAATGTGCTTAGGTAAAAAATACATTATTGGATACAAATTAGACAAGTTTAAAAATATCTGGTATCTGTCGTTATGAAGGGACTGTTCTGATCTAACTAAGACTAAGAGACTAAAAGAGACTTGCCCTTAGAAGTGGAGAAAGGTAGAGCCCGTTTTTTCTTTTAAAATCGTCCGCATTTTCTTTTAAGACCGTCTTGTGGTCTAGTACATAGTTACATTACAAGTCTAGGCACCTGCCCTCCGACCGCCTAACCGATCGCTTTGACTACGCGTGTTGTTTGTCAAGCACAGTTTGTTTGTTGTTTGTTGTTTGTTTTTACCTAAGCACATTTAGGGCTCCTCACAATATTACGAAACCCGTTGTTTTAAAGTTATAAGACTTAACCCACGTGTACTCCTAAACCGCACCTGCTATTAATATCTTAAGAATTAAATGTAACTTTTTATATTGTTTCAATAACTCAAAATCATAACCTAGCTGGGTAGTTACATAAACCTAAATGGAAAATATAGGAGGGTACTAATGACTGAATCTATTTAAATGAAATATTTGTGCATGTAGCGTTTACGCCGCACACTAGCGCGTTGGCACACACACACACATACACTATGGCGTTATAGTTAAAAGTGGCCGTAACGTCTTATTTAAATAAACCATAACATGTGAGGTGTTCATTAGGTGACGTAAAAATGCTAAATTACTTCATTCAAATAGTTTGTTGAGCATAATTTGATTTTCTATCTCTAAATACTAGATATGTTTTTTTTTCATTAGTGGCGCTATTGTGCGGCGTAAACGCTCTTAACTTGAATCTGACTTATTTCTCGTTAATATGAGAATTTAAAAAATACATAGGCTTTGAAATAGGGATGTAAACAACAATAATAATTAATTCCAGGACATTAAATGTATAAATAAAATCACGTAACAGTTCTTTAAAACATTACCTATTATTTGATCTGTGACATACATTACCCAAAATTTTATTTGACCGAAACCTGATTTATTGTAACCTAAAAAGTTATTAATGAACTTAATTGACAGAACAAAATTAAATAAACTAAGTAAACTTTCCTACACTCACACCAATTATCTAGCCCAGAAGCTTCGTTATGAAACTCGTTAGATGGTTACTAGACATCGGATAAACATACTTAAAATACATACTTATTATACATAGAAAACACCCAGACCCGAGACAATTTAGAAAAGCAATAATTTCTAAATCGACCCGACCGGGGATCGAACCTCGGAGATAGCGACACCATGAAAACCGAAGTACAAACCACTCGACCAAGGAGGTCGTCAAATTGTGACGTCATAGTTTCCATTCCCGTGCAATTCCCATTCCCATGAGGAGCTCGATGACGTAGTTGTTAACTTGCCCGGTCCGCGAGTGCTGAGCAACTTTCAACAATAACTTAGAAACTTACGTCAAGGCCGCTCATAGCATGGGTGACCAACAATTTATCATCTTGATCTCATCCGTGCTTCGGAAGGCACGTAAAGCCGTTGGTCCCGGCTGCATTGATAGTCGTCAAAAACTACCAATCCGCACTAGGCCCGCGTGGTGGTTTATGGCCCGTTCTCCCATCCATCCATAGGGAAGGCTCATGCCCCAGCAGTAGGGACATAAAAATGAGCTATTCCGCTATTTGTTCCCGCCAACACTCAGTGTTGCCAATGAAATAAAAACATTGAGTTCGTTCGGATACGAGTATCAATTGAATAAATTAAGAAATTATTTATCAACCTAACAATAATAACAAAATTAGACTCTAAAATTAACTATCTGGACACGAGAAAAAAAAAATAATGTCAGTAGCATTATTGTTTCGGTGGTTAGTTAGGTACAAGATAGCCAGTTCCTCATTAGTTAAAGATTCCGGGAAAGGTGCGCTCCACTTTCAGTATTGACGAAACATATCAAAAATCAATTGCTACTGCTTTGCGGAATTAAACCATAAGGCCTAACAAAGAGTTTATCACCTTAAAGTTTATTTTAAACCGTGAGGTTTGTTGATGATGTTTTGGGTTTTTGTAAGTATATTAATTGTCACAAAGTGAATTCGTCACAGAAAAAAGTAAGTATGTGTAAATTTGCCATCAAATTTCGTATTTTAATTTGGACCTGTAACGAACTTACACATATTTTTAATGCATGTGACAAATTTCCTTTCAATGTATGGAGTGTACAAAAATGTGACGAACTTACTTTGTGCCAAATGTACAATAACCCGATGTTTTTATACTGCTGCGAATGCGGGGATTCCCCACGAGTCCCACGACACGTTGTACGACTTTTCGCCTTTTCGCCAGTTAAGTATGCTGTGAAAGTAATAAAACGGGCAACATCAAGTTTAGATCATAAGTAGATAGGATAGGATGGTAAGTTGGTAAGTAAAGATGCGGTCAAAGAATCCTAGGATGGACCTAGCATACTTAAGGGTGCGCCGACAAAAAAATGCCAAAAATGCAGTTACGGTTAAGTAAATATAATTGAAAATACATCGTATTAAATGAACAAAATATATATTTAGTATTATAGGGAACGTGTTTACAATTTGTCAGAACCATAAATTCATAACACGCTATAATTTTTTCTACAATATATTTTAAAGTTGGGCAAAAATCATGAAAACGAGTGGCGGCGTTTAGTAGATTTCTTATAGTTTATCTAAATTATTGTACCTCTGATTTTGTCTAAACAATCATCAATGGATAAATTACAAATTGCTAGACTACATTTTCGATTCATCAAGTGGTTATTTAAATAATTATTTTTTATTAAGCACCTTAAATTCCCCATACAAAATTAGTATGGCCGCGCGGCATCAAATAAATATGGACGACGACATTTCAAATAAAACATATGACACTTGTCACTTATGGACGGCGCACCCTTAAGAGCGTTTACGCCGCACACTAGCGCCGCCAATGAAAAAAAACATATCTAGTAATTAGAGATAGAAAATCAAATTATGCTCAACAAACTATCTGAATGAAGTAATTTAGCATTTTTACGTAACCTAATGAACACTTGACATGTTATGGTTTAGTTAAATATGGCGTTATAGTTAAAAGTGGCCGTAACGTCTTAGTAGCATAATTTGATTTTCTATCTCTAATTACAAGATATGTTTTTTTTTTTATTAGTGGCGCTAGTGTGCGGCGTAAACGCTCTTAAAGACCTTTTTCTATACACCTTAAGTACTTACTAACTTACTAATCAAGAGATATCTTTGTAGAGTTGTCAATATTTTTTATAACAAGTACTTACTGCCTATCGATACCGGCTACCTGCAGGATACGAGCGCGAGCGGCATGCCGCTTTATACAAATGGCCAGGCCAGTGCTGGTGTTTAACTTAATTGGCATTTCACTGCGCCATCCCAGCGGCTTCAATCAACTGGTTGCCAGTAATCGATTCTCGGGTGATTGGTGAGTTTTATAGCATACGATTTTATAAAATGTTTTTGTTTTGTTTATATAATTTTTAACGCAAATTTTGTTGCGAACAAATTACAAAAACACAAATGTTGAAAAAATTTCCACGAACAGGATTTGAACCTGGACCCTTCCGACATACCGGGTCAGGTGCTTTCCCAATTGAGCTATCGTGGTTCCAACCAGCCCGCCGAAATTATTCAACACTATTTACTTTTGCTTTGAAAGCTAAAGGCATTCAATGTCAACAACAACCGTCATTAACATCCGATCATAATATCAATCAATCAATCTTAATTGGGAGAGCTCCTGACCCGGTATGTCAGAAGGGTGCAGGTTTAAATCGTATGCTCGCGAAATTTTTTTTAACATTTGTGTTTTTGTAATACGATTTTATATCACGATTCTATTTCCTTCCTTGAAGAATGAAAATAGTGCGTTGGAAAATCGGGCCATAACACACCAAGTTGACCCGATACGGGCTGGTGGGTTTAATATAATTAAGTGATGCTTAAACAACAACGCCTCGGTGGTTAAGTGGCAAAGCGCTCGGCCCGATACCTGAAGGTCCGGGTTCAATTTGTGTTTTGTATTTTTCGATACATCATATCATACAGCCCGGGTTTGTGATCGATCACCAACCAGCGTTTGGCAAGCGTGGTGATTAAGCCATTACGCATCAATTGTAGTGATGACTTGATTTCAATGATGGGGGCATTTGCCCAGCAGTGGGACAGTTGTAGGCTATTTTCTAAGCGAAGCATAATTTCGTCATTTGACCGTTGAACATAAAAATGATCGCAATACCATCCATCGTCGCGATATGCCGATATCTAAAAACATTTGGGTAACATCAATCTTAGCACGTAAAATGTTTGTTTTATTCTGACAGTGTTTTTTCAAACTTTGTTAATTTTGTTTTTCAAATTGATGAATGATAATGAATGCAATGATAATGGCGGTGTTTCTACTATAATTTTGATGCTGATCTTAAATTGCTATAATCACTAACAATGTGAACGAGCTGCAATAAAACAAAACTAATAGAGTAAATTATATAGTAGTATTTAACAAAATAGGGGTCAATAACAGATTTTTGACTTAAGCAACAATTTAATACTGACCACCTGCTTCCTAGCCAGTAAAATTCCAATGAAATTCTATATCATTTTTTGGCGTTAAATTTTGTTTACTATGTCTAACGCAGGTGCCAGACCACTACGGTAGTCATTTATAATTACCTAGTAGAGCCGGAATGGAATTTACCGTGACACTTTATTGCAAATCCAATGTATACTTACCTACTAGCGGTTACGTATCATTATAACTAAAGTTGTATCGACTATGGTCGAAATAACTAAGGTCGAAATACCTAATGTTTAAAATATCTAAAGATCGTTTCACGTAAGTGTATAATAATAACTAATGAATGAAATTTCTAATGGATGATTTACCTACAGTTAATATACCTACAGTTGATTTATCTAAGGTTGATTGAAGTAATGGGTACGTAGTTTATTGCCGAAATTTCATAATACCTACAACTAAAATACCGAAAATTAGAATTAACTATCACAATATATACCTTTATATTTATTTTGCCTATCAATTTCTAGCAATACTAGCTGCCCTACTCCTGTAGGTCACGTGATAGGTTATTTTTTATTAGACAACAGAAAGAGTTTCTTTTTGGTAATTTCTGTTGTCTAATAAAAATTTTTTTTAAATTTCTAACCTATCACATGACCTACAGGAGTAGGGTAGCTAGTATCCTCAATCATTTTTTCAACTTACGTATTAACGAACATTGTTCAAACAACCTAATAGCTAGCTCACTAAAATGTTAGATTAATCGTTCATTAGTGCAATTAACTTTAGTTTAATCGAATTTAGGTGAGTTAAGCAGTAGTTCATTCGTCCAATATGCGTTATTATTATGAACGTATGCCAATTAACCGTAGTTATTTCGACCATAGTCGATACAACTTTAGTTATAATGATACGTAACCCTACTAGCTGACCTAAGTCAGCGATTCTAGTCGTGTCGTCGCGTCGTCGTCAAATCGGTTGGTGTAAAAACTTCAATTACCAGTTTGACTTGTTACAGGGTGGGTGCGACAGACAGTATGGCTACGACTGATCTGATTGCATGCGCAGCAGTTAAGCAACTTTTGAAGAGTATGAACCGACGTTAATATCCCTGCTTTTATGTTAATACTATACATCTTATGCAGACAGACTGGAGCGGTTACATTCCACACGAACTGTTTACCTATCTATACGATGGTTTGTAAGTAACACGTAATGGAAAAAATCTTACGTCTTTTGATAATCCTTAGTTACAAGTAAGGTTTATAGATACGCTTTTTGTAACATGAACCAAGGTGTTTTTTTAAACTTTATTAATTAAATTAAAAATTTTATTTATTAAACTGTTTTTATTCAATCGCCTCAGTGGTCTATTTAATACCACCGGTATCAAACCCAGAGATAACGGATTCGATTTCCAGCGGAGGTACACACGGCGGCAGATCAACCTACCCAAATCTGCCATATTTCTCCAATGACTATTGATCCTTACGACCAAACAATAAAGTTCAAAATTGATTGTAGAAATTTGACAGTTTTGGGTAGGTTGATCTGCCGCCGTGTGTACATGTTTGTGTACTCGGTTTGGTCAGTGGTAGGGCTTGTTCGTCCGCCTGGCTAGCTACCACCACGTTATGTTATAAGCCGCCCTAACATCACCATAAACTTTTGTAGCATTGTTGTGTTCTGGCAGATAGATTGCCAGTGCCGCAGTAGGTAGTTGAGGACTCCAGGTGAAGTGCGCTTCTACCTTCGGCCTTATATCGTCACTTAACATTGGGTGAGATTAATGCCAAGTGCTTACCCGTAAAAACATTTATTTTTGTTGCCGTAAGCATAAACGACGTCGTAGGGTTGCCAACCCTACTATATAATATAGTAACCTACTATTTTAGGTGTCTAACTACTATTTTTTTTAAATATATTATAGTAGACAAAACTACTATATTTTATCAGCAAAGTCGCTAAAATCAGTATCTATCTATCTATAACGGAACACACAAAATATTCATTTAAGAAATAAAATAAATATTTTTTAATATATACATTTTTTTTTAAAATCCCTATCTACTATATTTTTATGGGTACTGAATCCAAAAATGCTATATTTGGTCTAAAAAAAGTTGGCAACCCTAGTCGTAGCCGAACGCATAGATGAGGTTAAATGCAAAAAATCGTGGTGCAATCAATCCCCGACTACTGCAGCGCTATTCTCTAAGCAAAACAGCATCGAACTCAACGTTGAACTCGCTCATAACTTGCAAACGAATTTAAACCTACTTGTACTAGTCATAAAGTCTACATTCGTTTGCAAGTTATGAGCGAGTTCAAAGTCGAGTTCGACGCTGTTTTGCTTAGAGAATAGCACTGCTGACGTGAACCTATGCTGCTGTTGTTGCATGCAACTTATCAGAATGGGTAAACAAGATTGTAATTATTGTTTATTAATTTAAATTAAAATAAATTAACTAATAATCTACTCGTGTTTATTTTTCATAAATTTTTTAAGCGTGACCTCAAACAGCTGTTTGACTATACGATTAACTTCATAAACTTTATAAATAATATCCCTGCGATCAGAGATTGGATCAAACCATCAAAAGTACCTACTTTACTACGTCTTCTACAAAAAATATTGTGACATGCTAAAAAAGAAATAAATAAATAATGTTTCCCACACTTACACCAATTATCTAGCCCTAAGAAAAGCTTCCTTAAGAAACTCGAGAAATGGTTAACTAGACCACGGATAAACGTACTTAATATACTTAAATACATACTTATTTTACATAGGAAACACCCAGACCCGAAATAATTTAGAAAAACAGGTATTTCTAAGTTGATCCGACCGGGGATCGAACCCAGGACCTCAGAGAGGGCGACACCATGAAAACCGTTGTGCAAGCCACTCGACCAAGGAGGTCGTCATAAATTAGATCCTAGACATTTTTATACTTAAACATTAGACAATTCTATGCAGTTATAGCTGCAAAAATTTCTCATGATTATTATTTCTAAACAGAATACAATGCTAACTTTTATACGCTCCCATTTGAAAATTTACGTACAATCACGTTTCGGTGCACCATGATCTAAGCGAAGACACCCTGCTATACACTACTTTATCTATCTCAGCGAAGAGTAATAGGAACGCCAGCAGGATACCGTACAGGTACATCATGAGCACGGGGCGCAAGTCCACTATGTCGGAGTCGGAGCTGCCGCCGCGTGAAACGAAGGCCGGCTTGCGCGCGTATATGAGCCGGTTCTTACGGCCGCACATACAGTTTTTTTAACGATACCTTCGAAACTACGACGCCGGGTATGCAAGCTTATGTCTCAAGGATACGATTATATGATATACTTGTGATCAGGGATTGGATCAAACCCTCAAAAAATGTAAGGTGTTCATAAAAGTAGCAATTTGCTAATTCTATGGCATAATGTCAAGTGAATGTTAAGGTAAGCGACATATATGCGAAAAGTTTATTGTTACATGCTTTACATGCTAAAAGACTAGAAGCTTAGACATTTCTATACCTATGCATTAGCTATTTCTGCAGGCACTATTGATTTTTATTTCAAAACAGAATACAATGCTAATTTTTATACGCTCCCATTTCGAAATTTACGTAAAACCACGTTTCGGTGCACCATGATCTCAGCGAAGAGTAGTAGGAACGCCAGCAGGATGCCGTACAGGTACATTATGAGCACGGGGCGCAAGTCCACCATGTTGACGGAGTCGAAGCTGCCACCGCGCGAAACGCAGGCCGGCTTGCGCGCGTATATAAGCCGGTCCTCGCGGCCGCACATTCCGTGTTCTTTTATTCGGAATAAGCTGTAACCATAGAACAGTAATGTTAATATCTGTGGCTGTAACGCACACACGAAGGTGTAGGTAGATAAAATCACGAAGCTGGTGGCTAGTGTGACTTTTGTTTACTATCCGTATTCATTCGATTACGTTTACGAAAACGAAAATTTATACGTCACACCTACTTATTCTCGTTTTCGTTAGAGACAAGATGTGTTTGAATTAACAATGTTTATCAATAATTATGTAGAATATATAAAATACAATGAAAAAATTAAACGCCTACCCGACCTAGCCAGGAATCTAACCTGGATCTGACCTGACCGCTATGCTACCGGGAAGGCTGACGTAAGCGCTGAATTTTGTCAATACTTTTTTAATTTTTGAGTGCTAATAGCGGCACAATGCGCCATCTATCCAACGGTTATTGCTACCAATGGCTATGCAGATTCATCAAATCTATGCAGATGAAATACCACAAACTTGATAACACAACGCTATAGTAAATATATCTCTACAACAGCCTAAGCAAAGTGATAGAATTTAAAAGCAAAATGTTATGAACGTGATATTTTAATTTTTACCCAATCTTGAACATTTCTTTGTAAGGTGAATGCTTTCGACAGACAATATGTGGCTTGGTTGTAAACAAATAGCCGATTTCTTGCAACCCACACTTCTCATTTTCGTGAAAGTATTTTTCCACCAAATGGTATCCGATCCCCAGATTCATGTTAAAAGCAAAGGCCTCCTGAAAGCAGACAAATGAAGGAAATAAATGGCTTTTTGTAAAATTGCTAAGTACAATTACTATTTGTATTTATTATTATGTAACAAATGAAATATTTCATATTTATAAGAATAAAATGAAAAAGGAAGTAACACTAAAAAACCAGTTTCGACCAACCTATTTGCTGGTTTGATAGTGGTCTCAGTCAAAAAATCAATCAATCAATTAATAATCTTATAGTAAAATTTAGGAAAATAAATAAAAATTATGAATACTTACATTTTGCATCCTCTTAACTCCTTCTTCGAGACTCATAAATTTTGGTTCTTTGCCTTTTGGTGCGATTTTAGTTTCATATATGGCTTTTCGCACAGGCTCGGTTGCAACCTATAAAATAACTGTGAAAATTATCGATTCTAATAAGTATTTTAGCATGAATTGGCTAAACTGCTAATAGAGCAGCGACTATAGCGTTCGGATGGCGATTGTGGAAGAAAAATTTTTCAAGCTTCTTCGCAATATCCGCAAATACCTACCGACCTGAGTAGCTCGATGGCGCAGTGGCTAACGCGCGCGATCTGATTGCTAAGGTAAAGTACCTTTCGTAAAGGCCGGTCATCGGGTGGGTAACCAAAAATTTATCATCTCGTGCACAGCTTCAGAAGGCACGTAAAGCCGTTGGTCCTGACTGGTCAGCAGTCTTTAACACCCACCAATTCGCACTGGGCCTGCGCGGTGGTTTATAGCTCGTTCTCCCTATCCATCTATAGGGAAGGCTCGTGCCCCGTCAGTGGGTACAGACGAGTGCCCCGTCAGTGGGTACAGACGAGTGCCCCGTCAGTGGGTACAGACGACAGCACGTCAACCTACTACAAAATGTCATGGTCAATGAATTTTCATGTATGTTCTGTATGGCTTGGGTTTAAGGATCAATGTGGATTAGAGAAATTTGACAGTTTTGGGTAGGTTGACCTGCTGGCGTGTGTACAAAAAGGCTGAAAGCTCGATCCCTTTGCCTTTTTTCCTACGGAAGGCCAAGTGCTTCTTAACCCTAAGGAATAAATAAAAAAAGTTAGTAAGGATATTTACAGAAAAAAAGTAGCGGTTGTAAGGCGTTTCTTCTACCCCCAACTCCATCTTTGAATGAAGTAAATCGGACAGGGTGCGGATTTGGTTGGAGCTGGACTGCAATAAAGCTACTATGTTGGCTGAATACGCTGAGAAAAGCAGCAAGAATGCCAGAAACAATAAAAACATCACAATGCGACCAAGGGTTCCTGTAAAGAGAGAAACATTAGAAAACGTAGTTCTTGAAAAAATGTAATTACATCATTTTCTGTAATGCCATGGAAATTTGAAAACTGATAATAAAGTATAGAAGTCGTTATGCAATTTACCTTTTAGTTCAGTAGAGCTTCCCTGTTGTGCAATTGCGCTTATCACAAATACTGTGATGTCACTAAATCTAGGTTCCAAAGCAGTAGGATCCATTGAATTCTAGAAATTATAACAAAAATCAATCAACATTTATTTAATTAGCAGAGGATGGGTTTATATAAGATATAAAGCAGTCATTAAAACCCACCACCATCACACTCAGCCGAGTGGTGGCCCACTAGCCAGTGGGTGGGGTGGTCTGTGGCCTGGCGTGGGAAGGCTTGAGCTCAGTAGTTGGACGTTTATAAGCCGAATCATCTTAAAAGGGTATAATTTGTTTATCTCTAATTAGAAGCTCGAGTCAAGTAGCTGCACGTAGACTTTAAGTGGCACATTACCTTTATTTTTAATTTTTTGGATAGTGGGAAACTTAACGTCCGACTACCACCCCGCCCGGGAGGCGCGGATGGTTATGTGGGGTCTCCCCTCCAGTTCTTGCCTCCCTGTTTAGGGATTCGGGGGAAAGAAGGTTTCTACCCACTAAAAACCACTGTACATCCCCTTCACGTGTCACTATTAAAAATTAATTCAATTGACGAAACTTACGGTTCCTCAAACCGACCCAGTGACCGAACAATTCTCCGAAAGTTCTTTTAGAGTCTGCCACCACGCAAGCTTATCTCCGTACCTTATTATAGATTCTGTTACGTTCGGAAAACCCGCGGGTGACCTAGAGGCCTAGGCTGAACCATCAAGTGAGACAAATGACGCTTCAGCGTTGTTGCATACACACCTACATACATAACTCTCACGTCTTTATCCCAAAAAAAGTTGACAGAGCACAGAGCATCAAATCTCCAATTTTAAGTATACTTGCCGTTAGTGACCTCGACGCCACATTTAGCATTAATCAAAGTAGGGATCTGAGTCGGAATAGATAACCCTTGTCTCTTAGTCGGCCCTTACGACATGCATGGGAAGTTAGGCATCAGACACATTCTTTTCACATCACAGACCAGTAGGCTTAGCCAAAGTAACATTAAGAAAACGATAGCGAAGTTTGAAAAGAATAAAATGTATGGGATTGACATAAGCCGCGCTAAATCACGTGGTCAATCTTATGTCAATCCCATACATTTTATTCTTTTCGAACTTCGCTATCGTTTTCTTAATGTTACTTTGGCTACCGCCACATGGGCCCGACCGCCTAACCGATCGCTTTGACTTCGTGTGTGGTTTATGACATCATCTTTTCGTTTCGTGCCGTCTATGAAAGCAATATCGAAAGTTATAGTCTTAAGTTTTTGATATTGCTTTCATAGGCGGTGCTAGGTGGCAAGATGACGTCATAAACTATACGCGTAGTCAAAGCGATCAGTTAGGCGGTCGGAGGGCAGCATGGGAAGCGGATCAGCGTTGTTGTCGAATAAAAACTTACCAATTTCACTTTCTTCAACTTCTTGCTATCCCAAAAGGCGTTGATATAAAGTATGAAAATGAAGATCACCACAAAGGCACCCATGCAATACCACACCGTTGTTTTGAAGGGGAGTAGAAACAGGTTATTTTGGTACGACAGCGGTGGTTGTCGGAACACGAACTTGATCGGTATTGGCATCGGACACGAAAGGTAGTCTACCATTTCCATCCGGTCTTTAGTTAACATCAGAACGGAACCTTTAGGACATTAAAACTGATTAGGATGATGAAGAAATGTATTAATCCGATGAAAACCAATCAATAAAATGTGTTTTATATAATAAATTCTGCATTTAAATGAATTGTTAAGATTGCATTATTGTGTGGATATTATTATGGTGGGTATTATTAAAGCGACAGAAGATTGAAGGCTTTATGACCATGAAGATTAGCGAGAGAAGCACACCAATTAATTTCTATTTATTTATTTAGTCTATTGGGAAACCAACAGCTAATAACCAAAGTAGAAACTCAAAAATAGTAACAAAAAGCCAATTACAGGCCCTCACATGTAGCAACTAATTAAAGTAGGGTTATATATACGTTCCAAGCATAGCACATAAACTTAATAAAAGCAAGACAACACAATAACAACAGCACAGCACTTTAACCATTAAAAAACGACTGGCTCAAAAGACACCTCGCAGACATAGATACAATTAATGTTAAATAAATCGATGGCAACCTCCGTGGATACTGCATTGAAAAAATTGTTAGCCGCACGAATTAAACCTAATGATTTCTGCCTGGAGTTCGAGTTTGCACTGGAAAGGTACAGAAGCGGATGAAAAATCTGCGCGACTTGGGGAGCTCTAAGGCCTATATGTGAGATCAGCTCAGGGCCGTCCACGGAACCAGGAGCAACTTTCAACAAAAATACCAGGTCTGAGATATCCCGTCGATTCTTTAATGGAGGTAGGTGGTGACTTCTGCATAAGTCCAAGTAAGACGTAGACTCATACTTACCTAATTTTAGCACGAAAACATAGATATTTTATGAATCGCTTCTGGGATACTTTCAATACGCGCAACATATACTTCTTTGCATCATTCAGGATTCGTTGCAGATTCCTTTACGGTTCAGACCATTCGATTATGGAACGCTCTCCCCGAAAAAGTCAGACAAGCTCCAAGTAAATTGGTCTTTAAAACTATGGTGTATAAACTGTTTCTACAGGAATCAACACAACATCCACGAAAGAGATTACCATCATCTTTTCTTCTGTTATGTTTAAGTATGTTTATGTAGTCTATTTTTATTTAAGTTTTTTTATATGTTATGTATATTATATTATTATCATTCAATTTTATAAACTTAACAATTGCATATTTCAGTTCTTATTTTATGACAACATAATATACTACTATTATGTTTCATTTACGTTCTTTGTCGCACCGCTTACCAATTTTTCTGTCTAGCGGAGTCTAGCCCTTAGGTCGACTGGTAGAGAATGCTATTTGGCATTAAGTCCGCCTTTTGTACTTTATTTTATTTTATTGTGCAATAGAGATGAAATAAATAAATAAACATATACTTGATACCTTGGGTTCCAAACCTGTGATTCGTACTCAAAGTAGTTACGGACAATTGTACAGTAAAAAATCTTTATAGTTTTAATTTGGCTAATATCATTGGCACTACGCAATACAAAGCCTAGAGCCCTTGAAGCCTTAGAAACTATATTATCAAAATGTTTAATGATATTATTAAGCTTGTACTTAAACGTAAGTTTAAGTACAAGCTTAATAAATAAATTAACTTAAACGTAAGTTTAAGTACAAGCATAATAATAATATTATATATTAATTATCTCTGTAAAGAGTTAATTATAATTATTATTATGTCCAGCAGTGGACTAAGATAGGCCGATGATGATGATGATGATGATTATGGTGACTCACGCGCCGCGCAATGTTTTTTCAGTGTTTTAGTTAGAAGAACCCCATGCATAAGAGAAGACTCGAAAGAATTTGCTCGGGGCAAAAAAGGCCTGCAGGTAAGTTCTTTTAGCGCTCCCCAGTTGGAAAATGAGAAAAAAGTCAACAATCGTTACGAACCTCCAAGTTCAGCGTCGCCCACAGATAAGTCGGCTATCATACCACCATAGGTACCGTTTCTGTTGTAGCCCCACGTATCACTGAACACTAGATCATATGTAGCGTTTAAATATTGAAAAATTGGGTAGGTCGAGCGAAAACTGCTTTTCGTGACGTAGTCAGCTAAACAATCGCTATTAAGAAAAAAATGTTTATTGTTATATAAGTTATAGGTAGTCGTCTGACCACACCACTCAATAATTGATTGTGGTGGTGTTATTGAGATTTGAGCTTAATTTTGGTCAATTATTAATTCACGAAGATTTTCAACTTCAAGAGGAGCTCGATGGCGCAGTGGTTAACGCGCCCGGTCTGCGAGTGCTGAGATTAAGCAACTTTCGCAAAGGCCGGTCATCAGATGGGTGACTGAAAATTTATTATCTCGAGCTCTTCCGTGCTTCGGAAGGCACGTAAAGTCTTTGGTCCCGGCTGCATTAGCAGTCGTTAACAACCACCAATCCGCACTGGGCCCGCGTGGTGGTTTATTGCCCGTTCTCCCTATTCCATTCATAGGGAAGGCTCGTGCCCCAGCAGTGGGGACATATATGAGCTGGTAATGGTGGTGGTGATGGTATTTCACGAATTCCGAATTATAAAAAATATATAAATAAAAATAAACACGAAAACCAATGAATATATATAAAAATAATTAAGTACTTCATTTTATATCAGAATTGTAATCAACATTGTCGACAACATTATTTGACATCATAGTAGATGTTCAAACTAGCCTTACAAATAAGTTATATTTTTTCAAGATTATAAAACTCTAAAACTAAAATTTTAGCCAAAGCTATCGAAGAAGAAGATACCTTAGGTCGTAAGGATTAGATCTTGTTTCATTATCAAAGGTGACCAAGGCAGTATTAATTGGTGCCATGTTAAAGTTGTTCCTACGAGTGGAAATTGATGACTTCGATAATTCCGACTTTCTAAGGCCATCCCTGTGACTCCAAAAGCCAATATTCTCCGATTCCCAAGTGCTGTTGACGTTCATTTTATAAACTGAAACGGAGTAAACAGTTTAAAAAGGTACAGTAATATAACATTTAGTCTAATAAGAATGAAAATACTCATATGAGTACTATATACTATTATATACTATTATATACTTATATAAGCAGAAAGAGCGTTTACGCCGCACACTAGCGCCACTAATGAAAAAAAAAAACATATCTAATAATTAGAGATAGAAAATCAAATTATGCTCAACAAACTATTTGAATGAAGTAATTTAGCATTTTTACGGCACCTAATGAACACCTCACATGTTATGGTTTAGTTAAATAAGACGTTACGGTCACTTTTAACTATAACGCCATATTTAACTAAACCATAACATGTCAGATGTTCATTAGGTGACGTAAAAATGCTAAATTACTTCATTCAGATAGTTTGTTGAGCATAATTTGATTTTCTATCTCTAATTACTAGATATGTTTTTTTTTCATTGGCGGCGCTAGTGTGCGGCGTAAACGCTCTTAAAGGTGATGTTATAATGTCGTGTTTTGTATTTTTACAATCATGTATTTGCAGTGGTAGAGAAAATATTTCTAAAAACCGTATCATTTGCAACGCAAAAGATTTTAAATGTAAGTACTTACTCATTGACAGAACAAAAGAGTCCATATCATTATGTTGAGCAATAAGAACTTCGGAATCTGTTAGCATATGTAAATTATACATTTCGGGGCTCACGCTGCTACTTTCATTCACACATGTTCCAAGGATCAACCATCGGTAAGGAAAAGCTAGTTTCTTCGTAGCACTAGCCTGGATACCGAAACAAAATCGTAAGCATTTCTTAGTGTAATATTAAACATTTAAAAAGTTTGAATTAAGAATAATCTTTGGAAGCTTTCTTTACGCCCGTTCCCAATAACCTATCTATCTGTTGTTTTGCCTACTATAGATACAAATTTGACATAAGCTCCATACAAATTATGTCAAATTTCTAACTCCAGTAAGCAAAACAACAGACAGATAGAATATAGGGAACGGGCGAAAAAAAGCTCTTTTATTCGTCACCACTCCATCGAGTCAGTTTACAAGCACTCCGTCTGGTCACAGATTGGTCAATCTTTGTTTAAAGGGCCATCGGCCATTATCTAAAGGTATTTATCTTTTCAATATTCGATAACATTATAAAACTTCTCAATAGGTTAGTTGTACTACAAGATAATTTTCTTTTTTAAATTTTAAAAATAAACCAGCCTCAGGAACCTCGAGTGGGAATCGAACCCACGACCTTTGGATAACCGGTCCAATGGTCTGACCACTGAGCTACCGATGCTCCAGAAGACTCGTTGAGTTTATCTTAGTTAGTTGTACTAGTTAACCTGAAAAAAGTGGAAAGTAATTTAGAATGTGTGTGCCATTTAATGCTCTAAATTACTCAATGATTACAACATACTTTTTCGAGAAACTCTTTGAAATTATGGCAGTTTATATCGGCTAACACTAGCACGCGTTCTCTGTTCATTGGCTCGCCGTTAATCCAGTTTTTGTTGACAAAACGTACAGTTTTCGGACTGTTCATATTCATCAAGCGGTTCATCAATTTCACTTGTTTGGCTGAAACGGAAAACATGGTCGGTTACCTATTAACTTATTTTTAAAATAACATCTCGGAATATATGATCTAAGTTTATTATCTTTTCTCTCTTTATGATTACGACTGGTCGCCCAGTGGTAGTGGTGGTAGTAGGGGCGCCCGCTAGATGCAAAAGCCTTCGGTTGAATCAGCCGCGTAGGACTTTGGAATTGATCAGGTGCCTGGATGGGTACCGAGAAGTGAGTGTGCTTACAACTCCGCCACCAAAGAGGACATTTGGTAGTCGACTTTAGAGTTGACGACCCGAGCAGTGGTACACTGCGAGTTGTTCTCTTAGTGCAACGAGAAGTGAGCGATCTAACAGCTCCGGTAACCTATCTGGATATTAGGTAGTGGACTATACGTGTCCACGGGGCAACTAGCTCGAGACACTAGTCTTAAAAGTACCGGATGAAGGATGCGTACCAACGTGTTCTGACCTGGCTTTATGACCTGACGTAGATGGTCCCTTGTGCTTGCGTAAGGATGTCTGACACCTAACTTTATAACCGTGAGGTTGGTGGGGGGTGTCAGTATAAACTTTAAAGTAGTGTGTAGCAGGGTGGGCGCCCAGTGGTCTATATTCAACCGTTATTTACATAATATAGTTAACACAATGTAATGTACCACATTTATGCATTAATTTAATCTTTCTGCACTCTTTCATTTAAACTTTAACTATTATTTATCACCTGTGTACCTATGTATATCACACACCTCTCTGTACGCGCAATGTGCTTAAGAAAGGGTACTTTTCTTTTCGCGTATTGTTATTAAGGTGACTTATATGAACTTTTCAATGGCAGTGAATCATACTTACAGGGTTTCCAACAGACATGAGCAACAACGGAGGTCGGTCTTTCTGAAGATCCAATGAGGTCCACAATCATATCGATATCATAACTAAAATCTGAATTTGAATGAACGTAATGGCCGAAAAGAAAAATAAAACACAATCGAAATAATATTTCCATGGATTTTGTTTATTACCAAGAACCGTTTTATTAGATACGAGGACTACGCTCGATTTACTTAGAACTATTGAAGATGATAAGTCGGTTCTGATTTGTAGTTTCCAACTTTATGTATTATGAATTGCTAATGCACCTGTAATTGCCGGTTATAGATGCTTTAGTGCATAATTATACGACAACACAATATTGTGGAACGACATAAGGGTAACATCGAGCTTCCCTTTAATCAAGTGGGCGGTTCCTAATAATTAAAGTAGACCCGGTGATTATAATGCACACAGTCATTTGTTATTAAATATTTTAAGCCGTTTCAACTGTTGTACCTAGTTTATTTTCTGGGTATAGAGGCATAACAACTAGGGTCTCAGTGTCCACCACAACGCGTGAGTTTTACCCATGTTTTGCTAGCATCAGAGAGCTATTATACTAAGGGTTTCTCTACGGGATCGTATCCAAAATGAGGAGATCCGTAGAAGAACCAAGGTTACCGTCATAGCCCGAGGAGTTGCTAAGTCAAAGTGGCAGTAGGCCGGACACAACACTCGTGGGACTGATGGCCGTTAGGGCTGATCATATCTCGAGTGAAGACGCAGTGTAGACAGGCCTCCAACAAGGTGGACTTTTTATCTTTTTATCGCCGGGAACTAGACGTGGACTGAGATCACACCCTTTTACTGTCGACATACCTACTTGCACAAAGCGCTTTACGTCATCATTTTTGGTGTGGACAGCTAAAGGAGTGGAATTCCCTTCCTGCGGATCTGTTTCCTGATACGTAAAACCTGCCTTTATTTTAGGCAAGGGTGAACAGGCATTATCTAGGCAAGTATGCTACATCCTAGGCCGCATCGTCACTTACCATCAGGTGAGACCGCGAATAAATACTTGTCGAGATCTTTTGTCCAGCTGTGGACGTTTTTTGGCTGAGATGATGATGATGAACATCCTGCAGTGAAAGCTTTCCATCAGGTGGACCTTCTGGTTTGCTGGCTTAGCCGTCAAGGAACAGTTTAACGTTTATCTGTAGAGATCAACGTTATTTTATTTGTTGAATTTATAACAGTCCTTGAAAATGTATAGTGCTTGAAGAAAAACAATTTTCCGAAGCAAAGTTAATTTAATATTTTTGTTAGCCTTACAATGCTTGGTACAAAACAAAGCGATACCATAAGAATTTTTATTTTTATGGCAATACCGCGATTCAGTTTGAGCACACTACCGCCATCTAGTAACAATATTTTGTCCTGTCAAACTAATCCTAAATTCATACAAATAGAAAAAACAACAAACTACTACGAGTATAAGTACATTAAACAGTGCTAGCGACAATGGCTAATCTGCAACAATTATTAGTACAAAATTTATGAGTCAGATTTGTAGTTATTTTGTGTCTACCTATTTATTTATTTTTATTTATATTAAAATTAAGTGCTCGCCTTAAAAATAATCTAAGCATATATTTTTACATAGCCTACATAAAGAAGAAAATTTAGAATTCAGCTCCGGCTTCATTGATACATGACAGTTTTTTTATTACAATTTGCCTCTGATATAACAAATACTCGAAGGCCAGTAATAGTAAAGACAATAGACATCCGTATGACAATATCAACAGAGCTGGATAACAGTCCACCATGCTTACTGATACAAAATTCGACCCTCTTCCTGAGCATTTAGGTCGCTTTTCATAAAGAAGATGGTTCTCTCGGCTTTGAAGTCCATGTTCTTGGATCCTTTTCATCCTTAAATGCAATAAAACTGTTTTAGTTGTCTAAATTACCTATTACTTTATAAATGTTAATAAAAGTTTAAACACGAAAAGGTTCTACTTTACCCAATTTTAAACATTTCTTTGTATGGTGTGTTTTTTCTTACAGCCAACCAAGGGTCTATTACTTGAAGGTACTGTATTTCTCGGAGGCCACATTTCTCACCCTCATTGAAGTATTTTCCAACGAACTTATAGCCAACTCCCGTTTCCATGTGAAATGCGAATAAACCCTTTCAGACAAATAAAGGTATTTCATTTCCTATTTAGGTTTCAGTGAGCAAATTATTTACAATTAACTAATATTATAATTAAATTAAATTCCTACTTAGTGATTATTATTTTCTTATTAATGGCCCATTTAAACTAAAAAGAAAATGCAACTTCTCAATTAGCTCATTCCATCGAAGATCGCGTGGTGGCCGGTGAGATGAAGAGCTATAAGTCATGAGTATTTAATATAATTGGAAACAAACGAAGCTCAAAACTGTTATAGATAATAGCCAAAAAATATACGACACATTTGCGGATACAGCTAGTAGATAGTTCAGTAAGTAAGTAGTTTCAGCGGTAGTTAAGAAGTACCTTTCTCATATTCTGTACTCCTTCATCCATAGAGATAAATCGAGGAGTTGCACCTGGCGGTGCCACTTTCTTCTCGTAAATTGCTTTTCTTACCGGCTCCGTTGATGTCTGTAAGAAAATATTATTCTTATTTACGTCAAAACTATTGATTTTTCGGATATCACAGGGTCGTTAGGCCGTTTATACCACAAGCTGATCGGACCACGGTATGAATGGCCTAAGGACTCTTTTTAAACTGGGCGATACTAAAATATTATCGGTACGGCTTCAGGGTTATAAAATTTTCACAACCTGTCATTACTTTTTTAATTGCCTTTACGCTGTTTTACAAAACAGAGGCCCACACCATAAAAAAATAGTTTTTGAAGAAGAGATTACGTATTCTTGGATATCTTCAATCTATTAAAAATTATTAATTTTTCATTATTTTTTCTAAGAATGAAATTTTCTAAGATAGAGATTAAATCTATAATAATGTTATAAAAAGGTTTTTTAGTCGCCGCAAACTTTTCACGAAAACTATGATTTAAAAGAGCCTTCCTCAGGTGGTGTTTTTTCTTACCGAGAAATAGTATCTGTTGAAAACAGTATCGTGAACTCCAAACTTTAGCCTCGAGTGGAGCAGGTCTTCCAAAGTCCGTATTTGTGAAGAACTTGACTGAAGCAAAGCAACAATGTTCGCAGAGTACGAGGTGTAGAGAAACATGAGCGCCAAGAAGAGAATCAGCATCACTGTGCGACCAAGAGAACCTGCATGTACAAAAGACCTTTATCATCATCATATCAGCATAGAGACGTTCACAACTGAATAAAAGCCTCCCCAAGATATACTACCTTTATATTGTAAAGAAAAATTTATTGGACTGCCTCAGGAATTCATTTTGAATCCCCGATTATTACTAATTGAAAGAAATGAGTTTGGAATTGTTCTTTACTTTGTTGCGATGAGTTTTGTTTTGTTTGAGCGGCATTAATTTCGTTTTGGTCATAATGCCTTACCTTTTAGCTCCGTAGGACTTCCTTGTTGACAAACAGCGCCAAATATTAAAATTACAACGTCTGCAAAGTTTGCTCTCAACACACCAGGACTTTTTATTTTCTAAAAGTAAAAGATCAATTCAAAAACAAAATTTAAGTGTGATTAAAGGGTCAAAATCTAAAAAGAAGTATTGGAAATGGATAATGTAGTAAATACTATAGCCAGAAATATAAACAAGTTATCTAAAAGTAGATCTGTGTATATGTATATATTTTTTTAAATCTTTTTATCTATTTTTTTAAAGAAATAACGTATGTCTTCCAATGATAACGTACCGATTGAAGATTACTCTTATCCTTCTTCCATTCCCATGTAGCTACTAACAATAAGGCCATCAATATCAAAATTATCAGTCCCAAACTGCTGTACCACACAGACTTCCGGAATGACAGCAGGAACAGATTGTTCTCGTAGGACAGCTTCGGTTGCTGGAACACGAACTTGGATCGAGTGGGCGTGGGACTCGCGATGTAGTCGATTATTGACATTCTTTCGGTTGTAAAAAACATCGGTGATCCTATAGAAAGTAAAGGTAACGTGTTACATTAGTGTTTGTTACGGAGTAAATACCTACTTCTTTTTAAGATTTATACTTTTTTCTTCTTTTCTAAGTGTTCATTCACCCAAAATTAAAAATCACAAAGTATAGGAGCTATAAAAAAAGATATTTTTGTATGGAGTTAGATTTCTGTAGTCTAATAAAAAAAAATAACCTCGAAATTCAAGACGCTACTCTGCGCTTCGCGATTGTCTTAAATTTCTAACCTATCACGTGACCTACAGGAGTAGGGCAACTAGTATTTTTAACACGATTTTATTAGGTCGACCTGTATGTAACTAATTATGTAATGGAATCTAAGGTAACTAATTTAACCATCTTCCAAGGGTCGTAGCGTAATGAAAATTGGAAGCTGTATGTAGTTCTGATGACAATACAATAATATGGTACTGTCGAACTGATCTGATGATGGAGCCGGAAGATATGAACTGGAACTTCATGATGGAAAATCGTATCATAGCTGTTTTGGATTTCTTAGAAAAATCTTGTAATGAACTTTGACCACGATTAGGTTTCAAGGTCTGATGATGAAGCCGGAAGATAGGCACTGGCATTCCATGATAGAATATCGTATCATAGTCGTGTTTGCACTTGTGAGAAGGGCCACGTAATGGACTTTGAACACGATCAGGTTTCAAGGTCCCTAAGTAGAGTAAAATCACTTAGTGGTCTCTAGATTGAAGAGCTAGATTGTTCTAAGCTGACAGATAAAACACCATGCAATACGTCTGTATTCGTCTCGTTATCGCTGTTAAGACTTATTATCGTTAGCGCTTTTAGCAAATTGCCTTTCTGAATAAAAAAGGCTTTAAAAAAATACTCAATGCAATTTATTAAATAGAAGGCTTGAGAACCGAATTTTGACCCACTGTTGGCGCGCCTCGACTAGTCTAGTGTAATCGTACATCCTACATAGTTTTGTAGAGGTAAACGAAATATTTTCAATGAGTGAGTTTATAATCTCTAAACTAAACTTCTACAATCACCTCCGATTTCCACTTCTTCTCTTACAAGATAACCGGTCATGCCATTCCAAGATCCATTGACTTTGTAGCCCCATGTGTCGGCGAAAATATACCTTCGGGACGCATTTAGAAAATCTAGCAGATGGTTCGTCGTCGGAAAGTTTACTTTTGTTATGGTGTCGACGTGGTCGTTCCTGGAAATTAAATAATTATTCTCATTACTTTTGTTTTTGTAACACATCTTATCTTAACTGCGAAATGACGGTCAAGAACTTCTCCGTTGTAGTGTTAAAATCCCTTTTTACCTACTCTATGCTACTAAGGGTCAACCGTTGAAATTCACTTACCTTTATCTTTACTGATCTCAATCCGGTTACAACCTCCTCATGATTCTATTTTGAGGTAGCAATTGCGAGTCACCCCTTTATTACTTAGGTAATCACCGATGCCCAAAACCTATTTCTGTCACCAAGAAGTATTGTTTTCTGGGCAGTGTTCCGATTTAAATATTCCACAAATCCAGTGGAATGATAGGGCATAGAGGCACAAGAATAAAAACTTTATGGGCGACAATACTCGCTTCTGGCAAGCGTTGGGCTGAGGGGCTGCGGTGACCGCTATCAATCAGGCAGGTATGCTCGTTTGTTTCTGTTCCCATATGTAGAATGTTTTTTTTGGAAAGTAATTGCTAATTGCCACTTATTGGTCTTTACACTGTAAGTGGACTTTTTAAGGGCGTATTTATCAAACACCCGTTCGTTCCCCGTCTCGTACTAGATTTTCTCTAAGGCGATATATTATCGGAATAATGCATCGAAACAACCCAAAGGTCTTCAAAGGCTTCAAAGGCTAGAACTAGGGTAGAACTAGGCAGTTCTACCCTAGTTCTAGCCTTTGAAACCTAGTACTTCGGCTTAGGTACCGGATCGTGGGAGTGCGGTTGACCGAGTCATGGAGATGGGGTGAAAATTGGTAGATGCGTACGTATTGGAACTTACACTTCATCAGTGAGATGGTTGATGCTATCTCTGTCAGTTAGAACGTAGCAAATACTGATTGCGAATCCCTCTAAATCCAATCTGCGTAACGCTATTGATTTGGATGTTTGATTGTTTTCCATTAATTTGGATTTCATGTTCCAATTACCGAATACTTCCGTTCGCCATGTATTGTTGGTGCTTATTTTGTAAACTGAAAAAAATATATTTTATAAAGACATATCTTCTTAGGTACAACTTACAAGACGTAAATATTTTAAGCTGCATCACTATAATATAGAGATTTCTACCAAGTTAACGTCTCTGAATGAATAAAAAACTAATTTACTAAATCAATATTTATACTTACAAGAATGTATTTCGAAAAAATCGCTTTTGATCTCTCGTACTGCCAATACTTCTGACTCCGGCAATATGTCGATATCGGACAAATAAAACGGTACTATAACGCTAACGTCTTCAACGCCGATAAAAATCCATCGGAACGGTAAACGAAAATAGCTTTCCTGTTGTTTCTAAAATACCAAGGACTACAATTTCAGCATTGGTAAAAGTCAATATAGTTAAATCAATTTGAACTATGACTGAAGTTATTATTGAAGAATTCGGATAAAACCTTACTGTACCTCTAAGATTTTTGAGTACTTGTATTACTTAGATTTACGAGTACTATGACACAGTTTGTCCCAAACTAAGCGGTGAGTTCATAACTTTTAAATAGCTATCTATGCAGTAAACTTCCATTTTACACAAACCCTAACAGTTGTTACGTCATCTTTTGCTAAAGACGATCTGCTTGTTCATATAATATATTACCATACCTTCAGATAAAGTTAATCAAATACTAACGATTTAGATTATCTCCAAATGTTGTGAATTCGTGTTATTACCTTACCTTTTCCAAGTAATTGGTTATATTTTGACAGTTTAAGTCTACCACGAATACCAAGTGCTGATCTTGACCATGAGGTTTACTTGGCTGATCTATGTCGACAAATTGCGTAGAGATAAGGGGGCTTTTTGTTTCAGCGAGAACCCTGTAAAATTGAGCCTTTTCTCCTGAAATCGAATTGTGAACTTCATCATCATCATTTTCATCATCAGCCTATACTAGTCCACTGCTGGTCATAGGCCTCTCCTAGTGCACGCCACTGACCACGATCCGCGTGGCTACTATTATGAACTTATCACATAGTTATTAGCTTTTAATAGCCAAATCTGTGTCTATGTAATATGTCATATAGTATTGATTCTAAAAAAAATATATTATAATATGCTTAATGAAACATTTCTTTTAATTTTACGTTTCTATTTAATGTTATGTTATCGGAAATTTTAAAATATATCTTAAAATTGAAACAACAATGAACGTGCCTACAAAAAACAGAACTGTGAACTGCATTTGTGTTGACAACGGTTTCTTTAACCTCACAGATAATGCTCTACTTTATCAAAGGCAATATTCCTATTGAAACATTACTAAATAAAGACATTTTTTCTTACTGTCTGACCAACAGAGCGTAGCCAATACCACTGACGGCTTTTTCATAGACTTTATAATAGCACTCACTACAAACGATTCCGAAGTTTTCGCTTCACAGTACGAGAAACAAATGACAATTAAAACAAATGAAATTGCGAACTTCATGGTACAACAAGTTACTTAATTGATACAAGCAATATCGATAATGAACATTCGTTTCTTTTTACCCTTCGAATAGATACTCTAATCCTGTCTCTTGACAAGTTACAATGGCGAAAATAAGTGCAGTGAAGTCTTCCATAAAGTCGCTGATCATATTAAAAATGTATATCGAAATCGAAGAAAATTGTTTCAATTCGCAATTTTGTTAAGTCAATATAATTTTTGCACACTTCTTGTAATGGCGACTTCGAGCAATTTACCTTTATGGTTGGAACGGCATTTTCTAGGAACATTGTTGACATACGACCATACGACCATTTTATTCAAGTCAAGGTTATGGCTATCTTAAATTTAATATAGATAATGTAATAAAAAGTGTGTCTGTCTGTATGTAGATATTTTGCCGAAAATAAAACTTTGGCACGACGATTAAGAATCGTTCAACCCAGGCTGTTTGTTGACAGTTGACGATCGGAAGAAATGAAAGGATACGGTGGAGACCCCGTGGAGACCTTTGCCCAGCAGTGTGAAATTATAAGTTACTAAAAAACCTCAAAGTCCTTCTTGACGTTTAAAATAGCTGTTGAAACTTCTTTCCTATATAATTATAACTTCTGGCCAATTTCTCAATGCTCCGATCGAACCTATTAGCACAGTCTATCTAACCTCTTCCTTACTCGTCCAACGGCTACGTCTAGACAGAGCAACCGTGCGGGGCATGCGGGGTGAAAGGGGAGCGGCAGCGATCCCAAGCTGCCTGGATACACCTAGCATTTTAGTTTTTATTCTTTTGTTTGAATGTTGAAATTTAATAATAAAAATATACTGTGGTTCATATTAATCGTGCTGTGAGAGACTGCATGTCATCGTCTGATCGTCTCACATAAATAAAAATTGAAAAGTTCATCCGTTTCCTCACACCGAAGAAAGATAAGACTTATAATATTCCATTGATTAGGTTGTACGTATGTAGTTATTACTTTATCAAAGGATAACACAGGCTAGTTTTATTTTTATAATTTGTAAAATCAACCCTTATTATTATTTATAACTATCTGTCCCGGCAGACCTTGCTCTGCCCTATTTCTCTAAAACAAAGTTACATTGATTTTTTTATGTTAATAGCTGCCCCTACAGATTTCGTTCTGTCAAAGATAATCCTAACGCGCCTTTGTTTTGTTTTGATTGACGTCAAATTATACAAACATTTAAAAATGAAAATGAAAAATGGTATAAAGTTGACACATTAATATTAGTAAGTTAAGTTTAGTTAAGCTAATTTGATCTGTTCACCTTGCGTTTACTGTTAACTTATGTTAGCTTCTAGTAGACGACGATACTACTCTGCCGTTACACAGTTTTTTAGCTAGCGTGGAGGGTAGCTGTCAATATTTGCTACCGCTGTAACCATCTATATATCATTGTTAATGAAAATAACTGTTTGTGTACCTAATAAATAAATAAAATTTATAAATGGACAAATATAGTTAAGTAAAGATAAGTGTAGTACTTAGACACTGTGTACTGTGAAAGAAATAAATAAATAAATAAGAATTAATGTTTGACAGTTTGGGACAGAGTGGTTTGTTTGGGAAAAGAAAATTGTTGTTTTTTGTTTACTATTTTCCTCGTATTTTTTTTAGGTTTTTTCTCTCCATAAAAACCTTCTTCAGACTTCATCAAACACAACAAAAAAGAAATCAGCCAAATCGGTTCAGCCGTTCTCGAGTTTTGCGATTAGCAACACATTTAGCGATTTTATTTATATAGATGCTATGTCATGCAGAATAACCTACTTAATACGTTTGTCTTATTCCCGCCGCCTCTGTGGTCTAGTGGCTAAGACCACCGGTTTAGACCCAGAGGTCCCATTCCCAGGGTTCCATTCCCAGCGAGGGGTACATGTTTGTGTACTCGGTTTGGTTGGTGGTAGGGCTTGTTTGTCCGCCTGGCTAGCTACCAGCATCTTATCTAAATAAGTCGTTATTACATCAATGTTTGTAGCATTGTTGTGTTCCGGCAGGTAGAGATAAGATAGCCAGTGCCTCACTAGTTGAGGATCCCGGGTGAAGTACGCTTCCATCATTGGCCTTATCATCTCTTAAGGTGAAATCAAGGCACTGTGCTTACCGGTTAATATAAAAATAAATAAATAATTTGTTTATCGGAGTGTGATTTTGTCGTTGTCCTTATTAGATAACTAAGTACTTAAAGTGTATTGTGGAACTATTGCTGTATTATCGTGTAACGTGCCAGTATTTGTTTGTATGTGATAGATAACGGTCGATACCATGTATTTTTCCGTTTGTAAACAAATCACCTTACCGATTTACGGCCGTTATGAGGGTTATTCTGCACGTCATTATTTATTAAAGAGCAGTTCCCGATAGTTTACTACTGTTATACCAAAATTGCATCAGGTTGCCAAGTGCGAGTTTCATTCGCTATACGATCAACTTAACGAAAACGAGAATTTGTATGGCAAAACGTTAACTCTTCTCGTATGCCGCCAGGAGGCGCTGCTTCAATGCCAGACTAATTTTCGTTTTCGTAAACGTTATCGAATGAATACGGATAGTGAACAAAACTCACACTAGGCACTCGGATTGCTTTACTATTTACATTTACACATTTCACTGCATTTACTATGGTACCACACCATATCAGGTACAATCCTGTACATCAACCGATACTCATTCGATCACGTTAACAAAAACGTAATCGAATGAATACGGATAGTAAACAAAACTCACACTAGGCACTCTGAAACTAGTGCGACTTTAATTCGCCATTTTTTTTTTTTGGAGAGAGACTGCTGATTGCCACTTGGGACATTTTCAGCTTCACCGGGCTTTAGTCGCCATTCGAAAATTATGTAAGCAGCATTCAGCGCCTCCTGGTGGAAAACGAGGAGAGTTAAGATTTTGCCATGCAAACTCTCGTAAACGAAATCGAATAGCGAATGAAACTCGCACTACACATCCCAGTAAATGCTTTGTGTGTGGACAGGGTGCCTGTGTGACTTTTGTTTACTATCCGTATTCATTCGTTTACGTTTACGAAAACGAAAATTAGTATGGTATTGCAGCAGCGCCCCTGGCGACATACGAGAGGAGTTAACTTTTTGCCATACAAATTCTCGTTTTCGTTAACGTGATCGAATAGCGAATGAAACTCGCACTACACATCCCAGTAAATGCTTTGCGTGTGGACAGGGTGCCTGTGTGACTTTTGTTTACTATCCGTATTCATTCGATTACTAGCCTAGTGTGAGTTTGGTTGTGGTTGGTGTTGAGTTGTTGTGATGGGTTTTAACGACTGTTATCTTACAAGTTACAACATCAACAAACAATTTGGTTCACAACTCCTACAACTAAAAATTTTAGAATAACCCAAATAACTTTATTAGAGCGTTGTTTATCTATAAACACAACACAATTACATACAATTACACTATACTGCACATCTTAGTTCAGTAGAGTGCGCGCTTCGATGATACTATCGCATAAATACGTTTGTGGAATGACAATTCGAATAGGCCAAAGATTTTGTATTAATAATATTATTTGTGAGACGGTGCATAATGAATGTGTTCGCAAAAGCGCTGTCTGGAGGTTTGAATCCGGTGTTACCTGACAGTGGGACAGAACATACGGAATGGACTCCTCTACTGGGGCCTAGGACGACGAATCTCAAGAGCTGTAAGTAAATATTAAGTAAACTAAGTGTTTGTTCTTATATTTATGCCAGTTATTGTATCTCTCACCATAATACCCACCAGTAGGGTGCGCGCTTTAATATTACTAATGCATATTTTATTTCAAAAACACAAATGTTGAAAAAATTTCCACGAGCAGGATTACAGGATTACTTGCCTACTTCTTAACTGATCTTTAGTATTTGTAAAAATATTATGATCAGATGTTAATGACGGTAGTTGTTGACATTGAATGGGCGCCTTTGGCTTTCAAAGTAAAAAGTAAATAGTGTTGAATAATTTCGGCGGACTGGTTAGAACCACGTTAGCTCAATTGGGAGAGCACCTGACCCGGTATGTCAGAAGGGTGCGGGTTCAAGTCCTGCTCGTGGAATTTTTTTCAACATTTGTGTTTTTGTAATTTGTTCGTAAAAAGTTTGCGTTAAAAATTATATAAACATTTCATATTTTATTTATATATTTCGATTCCTACATTACAAAAAAAGACACAATTAAATTATAAGTATTAATAAACTGATAATCATTTACAGAAGAACACAACATGCTCAATAAGAAAACACCCTTATTGTTTACATGAAAGTTAACCTAAGAAATAAAAAACTTAAACGTTATGTTTGGTTAGTAAAGATAGTATAGTTATCGTTTGTACAGACAGTGCAAATGTGCAGGCGCACATCAACTATCTAAAGCTCAATAATCAATCGTATGCCATATTTAGAAAGTTCTTCATCTTCTACTTTTATTTATGGCACGTTTTGTGTCTAACACAATTCCGCCAATGTCACGTAGGTAGCCAATACACGGAAGGATTCGTATGGGATATATTATAATTTTGCGTTTTTAAGCAAATTTACCTAGAACAAGGACAACACAACATGCTTAGGATTAGTTAATATTATAAATATAATACACACACAAGAGTTATTTATAGCTTGATATTGTTTACAGACAAAAATGATATTAATTTTTTTTTTAAAGGTGGAGAATTTACCTTAAAATGCATTTAAAATTAGTAGGACGGGAAATATTTTGAGGTAATAGATCGTATAAGGAGGGGGAAAATTTTGGACAGTTAAAAAAATATAGTCCGTTGATCCTTCATCTAACCCACAATCATAAAGGGAGCTATCCCGTACCCTGATCTTCGCAAGATGAACTGTAGGCTTAGCCAAAGTAACATTAAGAAAACGATAGCGAAGTTCGAAAAGAATAAAATGTATGGGATTGATATAGGCCGCGCTAAATCACGTGGTCAATCTTATGTCAATCCCAAATATTTTATTCTTTTCGAACTTCGCTATCGTTTTCTTAATGTTACTTTGGCTACCGCCACTGGTGTGCAAGCGTGTCCAATTCTTAGGAGGCAGATGGTAGAAACAGTACCTACCTATACTTATTGTGAAGTTACATATAAAAAAAAACACAAATGTTGAAAAAATTTCCACGAGCAGGGTTTGAACCTGCACCCTTCTGACATACCGTGGAAATTTTTTCAACATTTGTGTTTTTGTAATTTGTTCGCAACAAAATTTGCGTTAAAAATATATAAACATTTATAAGTTACATATAGTTCAAAGTCTATTGATGCGCAGGCGCGTGTGTGTACTATGAAAATTATTAGAATAGTCCAAAAAAATTGTAGTGTACTTACTGCCTCTTATTTGTAAGACGGTTTATAATGAAGGTGTTAAGACGACACCTCGATTTGTGAACATTCAAAAAGGCTGATCCTTACTTACGCTGGCATAAGGTCGATAATACGTAGCGCCTGCGACAATATAGACCGCAAATTAACAGTTAACCTAAAAAATATTTAAAAAAAAATACTGGTTTTAGTTATCAAAATATGAAGCAACTAAATTACGTATATTGATCTTATCAATATATTTGGGTGGTTTCCAAGCATATAAATTAAGTTATTTTGTTGTAATTTCAACAAAAGTGATATTTTAGTAGTGTTTTCGAAAATAATTATGATCGAGTCAAAATTATACAATCGTGTATTTGAGCAATCAAAATTCAAGATAAAGACATGAATTTACCTATATCAACATTTCAGAATCGTAAGTCATATTATAGTCTTAAACTATTCGACGTAAGTTGGTGCATTTTTTCGGTGTCGCCTTAAGCGAGAACGAGAATAGAGCGCGCGAACCACCTGTCAATAATGGTGGGTCATGGGTAGTTCAATGGCCGGTGTGGTAGGTTATGTCCTTATATTGTTCATGAAGGAAGGTCTGTGCCCAGCTGTGGGAAGTTAATAGGCTGATGCTGATGATAAGCAGTTGGGGTTGTTACAATATTGATCTCCTCTTGACGCATATATTGGACTTTATGAAAACTTTATCGTCTTGCCCAATTTACAATACTTACACCAATGGATGTACTCGTAAGTAGATATGTTACGGTATTTTGTGTAGATAGATAAAGAATAGAGTAACAAAAAGTTCCACTGTTGGATTTAAAGCGAAGTCTCTCTTATTATTACTAAATATTCAACCTAACTATGTTTTTTTTTTTAATGCATTTGCTTCCCGCTTTATTTTTCTTTATTTTATAAATACTTTCTTTTTCTTTTCACAATATGGGTCTTATTTCTAATACATTATTCTTCTTCTTTTGTTTAAATTATTTCTTATATTAACCTAACTATGTTAGTATCAGGCAACTTCCCCGCCCAATCCTCTAAATGCCACTACACATTTACAGAATACACTAAACATGCACACTAGTTTGGGCCCAAACCACCGTACTCGTAAAACAAGGGTAGGGTACGACGAGCCTGTTCACACGCGCCACGGCCCTGTCAACCCGATCTAAGGTCCAAGCCTTTAGAGGCGCCCTCAGGTTGTTCCGCTCCCCGATCCGATCCGAACCCCTCGGAGAATCTAGTAGGGCACGGGGACACCCACTATTGCGTGATTCCGTTCCCTCTAGAAAACCTCCAAGAACCATTTAAGTTTCTCGCCGCCCCCAAAAAAGCCCGGTGAAGCTGAAAATGCCATCAGAGGCCATTAGCAAACTCTCTCCAAAAAATATTTAGGCAACTTCTACACTATGTGCCTTACAAATAAACAAAGAATAAGGTCCGAATAGTTATTCCGTGTTTTGTTCCTGTCATGTAAACGTCATTTCAAATTAGAGTAGACAAAACACGGAATAACTATTCGGACCTTATTCCTTATTTATTAGGCGGTATAGGTAGAGCATTACAGGGACAGTATTTTTTTTTGTTACTGCCCTCACTATCCATTTCTCCACTTCTGCATATTATGAGATTATTTAAAAAGATTTCCCGCTGGGGAGGGGAGACGACATAAAAGGATTCACTAGGTAAAAAGGGGGAGGAGCAAAAAAGAGAAAATAAATTTCGAAAGGGAGGATTTGGGAAATTCCGGTAGGAACCCATTACTTTTAGCTATTTTACAGTTAACTTCAAAATCGTTGATCGCCAATAAGTATTTTCGCTTTGTTAACTAAAACTGTGGTAACTTTAAATTTAAAAGAAATATTTTACATTCATGCGACTAGCACCTGAAAAAAAGAACGACTTACCTCGAGGTGGGTTAGACTCAAAATGTATATGTTTATTTAATGAGTAGTGGTAGGAACTAGTCAAATCAATAATATTTGCATATAAATAATATTTAAAAATTATCAAATTTCAACAATCCAAAACACACTAGTTAGTCTCTATGAAATCACTCTAGCTCGCTATATTTGGTTTTGACTAGCCTTGCCTTAAGCGGCAGATAAGGAGTAGTCGATAAGTTAATGTTAATGCACTTTCTTCAGGTCACCTCGTGGTCTTTACTATCGCTTATACTGGCCAAAGAAGCAGCAGGGCGATTGAGTAACTTAAATCGGCTTAATATATGCTTAACCTTGATACCATACTTGGACTTCGCAGTGTAATACATTTCATAAATACTAACAACCCCTTAGGGATTTGTTTAACTTATGATGACACTAAACAACTTTCCCAAAGAAATTTAATATTTTATCATAACGTGCAAGTATCGAAATCTATAAAACTAAACGAACGATTGACTGTATAACTCTTCAACTCATCAACAGAGCTATTAAGGCGTGAGGCTCAAATTAGATTTGGACAGTTGATTTTTTTTCCAACCATGGCAAGCCATAGGAAAAGATTTCTCTAAATTCTGTTCTCTTTACGTAAGTATTTTTTAAATTACTCTTTGTGTTCATGTAAGTTACGCAATCGGATCGAATCGTCAACGTGATCAAATTCCAAATAAAATCTGCGCTAGGCAGTCACTGATTCATATTTACAAATTCCCGTTTTCGTTAAAATAGTAAAATGGCGTGTTGATTGTTTTCTGTTTCAGTCGTTGATTACATAGAAAACCACAATTTGCTTATTACAATGAATTTAATAACGCACTTCGCTTACTCTTTTACTTGGCACAACGAACGGAATAAAGAAGTACAAGTTTAAAAAATATATAAGCTGAAAAAGTAATACAGGTATCTTGTTTGCCAGCAACAATGGTTTAAGACTCTTTTCATGTCACAACATGTACTAAGTTTCGCTAGGAAAAAAAATTAAACAAGATCTATCTAACCTTCCGTTTGTCGTCTATCTAGATATAATTTTAGAATGAGGAAATATATTTTTTTTACTGGCAGTGATGGTCGTTTTTTCGTACTTTTATTACGTCATCATTACTACATTTTAATTTATATGGCAATTAAAGTAACTTACACGTGCTTATTATGTTTACAACTTGATTTTAAAAAACTTAAATAAATCATAGTTTTGAAAAGATAAAGATGTCCTAAAGGTTAAAACAAATTAAAATAAACCATTATTTATATTTATAAGAACAATTTTTTACGTGTTATTTTCTTTTAGATTCGGTATAAATACAATGCAATATAACGATTTATAAAATAACTAGCTGTGCTCGCGACTTCATCCGCGTGGAATAGTGACTTTCGGTAGCATTTTTAATTTTTTAAGCTCTCGTTCCCGTTTTTGCAACATTTTTCACTGATGCTTCGCTCCTATTGGTTGCGTGATATTATATAGCCTTAAGACTTTCTCGATAAATGGACTATCCAACACAAAATTATTTTTTCAATTCGAACCAGTAGTTCCTGAGATTAGCGCGTTCAAACAAACAAACTCTTCAGCTTTATAATATTATTATAATATATAATATGTAATATAGATATATAATTACTGTTTTTTTATACTTAACTCAAAATATTTTCTATGCCTTTTCACACTTGTATAACTTGCATCTTGCATAAATAAATGGGCGCATTCTTGTTTTCCTTAAAGTCACTGGACCGCAATCGACGAAGATTTATTACCTACGACTGCTTTGGCGATTTTTCCAATTCTACAACTATCCGTAAATAGTAAATAAACTATAGTTAACTCAAATTTACACCTTATTTTCAAAGGAAAAAGGTGCAACCACACAACATGATGCGTCCTTTTTATGCAGCGGGTACACCTTTAAAACTGTGTCAAATAACATACGTGTAGCCAAGCTGTCTACCGACACTGTAGGTACATATAAGGTAGTCGGTACAAGCGAACCATGTAATTTACTTCTAATAATATAATAATAATAATAAACTTTCCTACAATACATAGGTACTTATTATACATAGAAAACACTCAGACCAGAGACAATTTAGAAAAACAATAATTTCTAAATTGACCCGACCGGGGATCGAACCCGGGACCTCAGAGATGGCGACACCATGAAAACCGGTGTACAAACCACTCGACCAAGGAGGTCGTCAAAATTCCGTTAACGGTTGTTAACTTCCCACTATGGCCATACGCTTATGATTTTAATATTTTTATAAGACACAAAGTATTTGTAAAATATGATGGGCAGACCTCACTAGCCCCCTCGCGCAACCCACCATGACCGACTGCTCTCACAATGCTTCCAATAGAGCCGAATGGAGGCGCTTTGCAAGAGCAGTCATTCACCAGGACCCATAACGACGACCTAGAGTGGTCGTCGTTATGGGTCCAAGAGCATCCGATTAAGAAGACAAAAAATTTTAAAAATATTTATTTTGGTAAATATTTGGATCGCGTCTATCTTATCAGGTTTAGTTCATCAGTTCATTCACAACCTATGAATGTAATAACAGTGTAAGGGGTCAGGTTTCCCCACATGCAGAATATCCTAACATAGGTAATTAGCGAGTAAATGATTGGTTCTTATAGTAAACGGCTGTTGTCCAAAATTTGAATTTCAAATAACTAATGAAAAAATTTAAGTCTATTGTACAAGGCCGAGTTTCACAATATTTATAGTAAAATTTATCAACGCTCTAACCAATTTGGATATTGTCAACAACTACAAGTTCTCAGAAAATCTGTAGATATTTTCCGATCGAGGTAACTCTAAAAGAATTTCTCACCTACTTGTTTGATAGTTGACTACCCGGTAAACGCGTAAGAATATTTACCAGCAACACACATTGAAAGAAATAGATATTATATTTATTTGAGTTCCTTTTTGTAGCCTTCGGTTGCCACGGAAAATCAATGTATGTAAAATCAAAAGTACTTGGTCTATTTAAAAAAATGCCTTTAAGCTCGCCTAATAACGTTTAGTGCTAATGTTAAAATGTGTGTTGCAAACCAGCTGTTTCTTTATTATTCTTCTACCTTAATCATGCTACTGGTCTATGCCTTTGTTCCACTCTGAAGACTCTAGGTTTCACTATAATATGTGATTCAGCGGCACTTCTCTGTTTAGCGTTGTGCGGCGTTTGTTTTGGTTCTTCTTTGAACTATCGAAGCTATATTGTAAGCTGATAGAAGTGGGCGTGTTTCTTTGGAATTGGAGGGCCCGAGAAGGCCAGAGGCAATTTTTTACTAAGTAGTTCCAATAAAATATCCCGATGTCTATCATGACTACCTAACCCGGAGTCTATAAAGACAGATGTGACCTTTTGGCAAGTGAAATCAAGATAAGCTTTATAATACTTAGTTATTGAACAGGTTTGCACATTAAAAAGTAATACAAATGATAGTTAATTATAGGTAATCATTAAAATATTTGTAATTAAGAAGTAAAACAATACTAAGTATCGGGATTGTGAAATTTGCTATTTCTTGTTAGCAATAAAGCCGCCTATTTTGTCTGTCTCTGTGTCTATTTGACTTTTTGACTGTTGTCTTGTGTGCATAATAATACTTAATCACGTATTTAAAGTTGTCTTAACTTACAAGATCACAAAATCACAAGCCCGGCGCGGCGCCGCCGGCGCTCTTCATTCTTTATTATCGCGCTATATTTTACAAATAATTCGTAATAAAGTAGGAAAGTGTCGTAACAGCGAACGACACGTTTGCGACTTGCGCTGTACCACACTTGACCGATTTATAAGTTTTTGTCGGACCCAAAGCCAATAAAAGTGTTATTCGGCGATAATACTCGTACAAAATGTTGCAACTGACAGTTTCGCAACAACCGACCCGTTAGGATTGTCACCCGATTTCCTTTCAGCGAAGGTGAAGCGGTGGCCGTGGCTGCAACGCTGTTGACCCATCACAGTTGTATGCCAATTGATATTTTCCTTCCTACGGAAGTTACCGCACGCTGCACAGATTACGTATGATCGCATCTAGTAATTTGGATACTTGAGGTAAGTGTTTGTTTAGTTTTTGTATTAGTCACCTCTAACTTATATCACCTTCCTACCGTTTATTAGGTCTGGTGGGATAGTTTTAGAAAGGATAAGAAGCTGATGAGTTAGTTTGACGACCTCCTTGGTCGAGTGATTTGTACACCGGTTTTCATGGTGTCGCCATCTCTGAGGTCCCGGGTTCGATCCCCGGTCGGGTCAATTTAGAAATAATTGTTTTTCTAAATTGTTTTGGGTCTGAGTGTTTCTATGGTATGTATTTAAGTATTTTAAGTATGTTGTTCCGTTGTTTAGTAACCATTTAACGAGTTTCTTAACGAATTAAGCTTCTCTTGGGCTAGATAATTGGTGTGAGTGTAAGAAAGTTTAGTTTATTTATTTAGTTGGAGGTAGGTAAGTAAGCAGTAAACCAGAAAGCTTCCGCTAAACTTATTTTTTTTTTTTACTTAGTTGTGTCATGAAGATCGTCATCGGAAAGCTTGCAGGTATATTAGTAAATTGCTTAGGCAGGCACCTAAAACTACCTTATATCATGTTTCTACAGACAAAAGAAAAAAAATCTTACCTCAATCAGATTAACCCCTTGTTTTTATGATCTGAGGATTTACCATAAAGTTAATATAGGTATATTGACTTTATGGGATTTACCTAATGTGCAAGAATGACGTTAATGACTAATAGTTATTATTTGTATTGTTTTTTAGAACGGTAGGCAACTACTAACCACTGACAAACGTCAGAACTTTAATAATTTATTACAGCAAAGTAAACACTCTAGGGCCGGAGCGAAAGAAAACAATACAAAATTTTGGCCAAGTTTATTTTGTCAATGATTATTTGACAAACAGCGGGAAAACCGAAATCCGTTTCGATTTCATAGAAAAACGCGCGTTGGCGTTGGCACGTGCCTGGGCCAGCTTTGTACACACGCATGCACATACACCTACCACAAACTGTCAAATTTCCTCAATAGACTGTGTACTTTATGCCTTAACAATATGGTTGAAAATGTATTGAAGACATTTGACAGTTTTGGATAGGTTGTTGCGCTGACGCCCGTACTCGTATAGTTCAGGGGCCGTAGCCTCGTAGTGCACGGAACGATAATGTTGTCGGTTCATTATGTTATCGTCCAGGCAACTTTTATTTTTTGAGAGTGTTTACTGTTGACTTTAAGCGGCCTACATTAAGGCCCCTATTACATTTTGACCGTGATTATAGCATAAAATGCCCAATTTCGGCGTTTTCGTTCAGAGAAACTGAAACCCTTAGACAATTTTGACTTATTGTATGGTGGAGAATAGTTATTAGTATAATTCGTGGCGGCCTCGCTTTCTGCAATTTTCCCTTATCTATTTATATAAAACCAAAATTCCGAAGCTAGTTTTCAAATAAATAAGCTGACGGCAATTTTCAAGCTCATGGACTGAACTACTGTACTAAGCAAACGAAATGAAAAATATATAATAATATCTCTTAAATAGTGGTTAAGTTTGTAGCGGCCTCGGAATATCGAAATAATAAATGAAATTTCTACAAAAAAAATCCCATTCAAAGCCATAAAACGTTCAGAATTAGCTGTAAATATCTCCTTACTCTTAATTATATTATTAAGTTAAATGTACACCAGAATTAACGTTACTTTATAAGATTTCAAATTATATACTTTTTTTGAATGATAAAATATTATTAAACATCAAATAAATGTAATTACAACTGCACAAAATGCCACTTTTGCGATGCGTTGGCTGCTCGTAGTACAGGGGGGTAACCACGAGCTCTTATAGCAGTATTATTGCAGTTGTGGAAAAGAGACGCGAGTATATTCGTCGCTACACGCGTCTCGTTTTCACAACTGCAATAATACTGCTTTAAGAGCTTGTGGTTACCCCCCTGAGAAAGCGCGAGCGCGCGCTTTTTGTGATAGGCATCGTCACCAGACTTTTTTTGGGGCGCCGAGAAACTTCTAAAGGATTTTTAAAAGGGCCCTCCTTCCTTCCTCAAGATAGATAGATAAATAGAAAGATAGATAAAGCGTGTCCCCGTTACCTACTAGATTCTCCGAGGGCTTCAGATCGGATCAGGAGCGGAAAAACCCGGAGGGTGCCACTAACAGCTAGGACCACGACTGGGGTTAAACGGATCGTGGGGGTGGGGAAAAGCGCCCAGGTACATGTTTGAACCTGGCACTCGCAAATGGTACTGGTAATATTTTTGTAAAGCAATTTCAAAAATATTGCGGGTTTGTGAAAACAGTTTATAATTGAGGCATCCGTTTGTGAACTATTAAACTTTAAAGTGCAAAATTTTGTTAGAGTCAAGTGTTCCCCCCCCCCCCTGCCAGCCAAATCGTTGTTTTTGGATACGTGATTTTATACATATAACGAAGTTAAAAGGAAAACTATCACAGCTAAGTAGGCTTTACAAGTTTACGAGTAACAGTCGACCAACTTATAAAGTGTACTTGGCGCAGTACAAATTCCTCATTGGGAACTACTTAAATAACGTTGTCAGGTGTGTGAAACCGGTAGTATCTACATTTGAATAGGTATATGAGCCATCGTTAAATAAATGCTCATAAAAGCCCTCTTCTCAGAGTCTGCATTATTGAGATGGGCTACGGAACCCTACACTGCGCGTGGCCCGACCCGACACGCACTTGGCCGGTTTTTTATTATTTACTATGATTTGGTAAGTACGTACGGCATACCTGAGATAAAGGTCAGGATGAAAAGATAAAGATAATGATTACATACATTTAAGTTACCACCATTTTTATTAACTTAAGGTCTATTTAAATGTACCTTTATAAAAATGTATGGAACAGCTGAATTTTATTTTCGAGTTAGGGAATTGGTCCAATAGTAAGTGTTGTTCGTAAAGTAGCACTTTACCCGCGACTTCATCCACGTGGATTTGAGATTTTATAAAACGAAACTCTTTTTTATCTAAATATTTTTTTTTCCCGAGATTAGCCTCCGTAAACAAACAAACGAACAAAGTCACAAACTTTACCTCTTCATTAGCCTTTCGTTATCCATAAAACCAGACATAATAGAAATTCAATTGTTCTATGGCTCCATATGGAGTCACTGGGAGATAAAAGATTAATGCCCATTTTCACCATTGACCCCTAAGTTTTAGGTGACCCCTAAGCCATTTTAGGTGACAGTTTTGATCCAACAACTGTCACCTAACATGGCTTAGGTAGGGGTCACCTAAAACTTAGGAGTCAATGGTGAAATCAGGCATAAAACTCGTAGTATAGATAAGAGTGTTAAGGATTTCGGGTGGAGTACCATCTCCAGTCTAGTCACTCTTTATATTCATATTAATTTTTAATTTACTTTTCTCAATATAGTTTGATTGCTTTTAATTATTGACTGCACTCAAATTGATTATGGTTTTTTTTTTATTTACTTACATATAATTTAACGCAAATATTGTTGCAAACAAATTACAATTTGAAAAAATTCCACGAGCGGGATTCGAACCCGCACCCCATGACATGCCGGGTCAGATGCACTGCCAACTATGCTATGCTCGTGGATTTTTTTTCAACACTTTGTCTTTTTTTCTTTTTTTTAAATTAATAATGTTTTTTTTTGTTTTCTAAAGTTTACGCGAACACTACGCATTAAAATGAAACTAAGTACTTTTACCCTGTGACCTAGGACCCTGCAAAGGGTTCGAAACGTCAGGTTAAACATTAAATTAAAACTGATGTACAAAATAAACGCGAGTAGATCCGTAAAAGTAGTTTTATTTCAATATGGAAATTTAATCAATTTTATTAATTTTCGCTCATAGTGCAAACACATCTTGTTGGGTTTTAGTCTGTACCGTATTTTTTAACATAATTTAAATTCTTTGTTTAACTGCAACCTGTTGTTTGAATAAAAATTAAGATGACATAAAGACAAAGCGCTTCCTTGATAAGGAATTGTAAAAACGCAGCGGCCCAAGGCATTGTGCGAAATGAGATTGGTACAAGTCTGCACAAAAAATCAACCAAATTAAAAATGCATTGACGTATTGCGTATCTTTAAGGACACGTTAAGATATTTGGGTTTTAGTCTGATTCCTGTATAAATTTAAATCGTTTTGGAATCTCTAAATGGATTTTTAATGTCAGCATGAGATCTGGTTTATGGTTAGTTTTATAAAACCATGCAATTCTGTGGTTTTATGTTTAAATAGGTACGGTTTTATACTAATGTTTGGTCTCCAATGTAGTAACTTTTCTATTTTTTTATAATTTTCTCCTTCTCTGTCATACATCTGGCGTTGTACACTCGTCCTTCCATATTCAGTCCATTCTCTTAGGGAATGCGCTTCCTCTTAAAATCAGGATGGCAACGAGTCGTGACGCTTTTAAAAATAAAGTCCGTATGCTCTTTTTTGATAAAACCTTGGCAGAATCATCTCAGTAATGTCCTATTTATAAATTATGTATTATACGTTTATTTTTGTTATATAGTTGTAAAGTAGTCTATGTAATTGCATATATTATATTTGTTAATATAAGTATGTTTATTTAAATTGTATATATGTAGGTGTACACGTGCGTTATAATATATTATTTTTATTTATAAATTGTTGTCTTCACCCAATTGCACCTATCTTGTTATTTCTGCACCACCCTATGGTTGACTGATAGAGAATGCCTCAAGCATTAAGTCCGCCATGTAATATATGTTGCAAAACTTTAAAAAAAAAATAGTAAGATGTTAGGAAAATATTCAAAATATTTAAATTAATTTATTTATTTAATTTATAAAAGGTAAGCTTACCCGCATTTAAAGTACATAAAAGCATCAAAGCTCTACAACACAAATCAGGTTGTATTACTATGCGTATGCTATGGTTCTGAGCGAATACCAGTCCCAGTGGAAGTTTCCTACGAAGCCTTCACGGAATTTCACTCTGTCGAAGCCGGCATCTGCGCTCGAATGTTTATTCAACGAGCCACGTGCGAACAAATAACTGGCCAACTAGAAAACTAATTAGAACTCGTTTGTAATTAATGAAGTTGCTTTAAAGTTACATGCGTCGACATAGGTTTAGGCCTTGTTGCAAATTAAATTGTACCTGCATGGTGTGAATATGTAATAATTACAAATGGAAAGTGTCGTAACAATTGGTAATTGTGTAAGACGAATATCTCTTAAACTGCTTAAACTAAACAATTTTGATATTTTAAGTGACACATATTGAATTCGAACCAGCAACATTCTTTAATTAAACAATCATCTTCTTATCATCATTAAATATTCCAACATGAACAATGAAAAATATGTCGCCATCACATCAATGTTTGTAGCATTGTTGTGTTCCGGCAGCTAGAGATAAGATAGCCAGTGCCTCACTAGTTGAGGATCCCGGGTGAAGTGCGCTTTCATCATTGGCCTTATCATCACTTAACACCCGTAAAATATATTTAAAAAAAAAACTTGTTCCCCCTATTTGATTTAAAAGCACTAAATTCTGTATGTCCATAGTTCAGCATTATGTTTACCTTCCTTCTAAGTTCTTATTTCTTTCTAAGAATTTCTAGGTTGTCATGAACATGAAACGTAGCAGCAACTGACCAATCTTCCTTCTTAAAATTTCTATAATCTTCTTCTCTTGTGTTAAAATTACCTACTTAAAAGGTAATTTTTAATGTGTAACATCTTTCCGCTCGCCTTCATATATACAATTTGTGGGATTGGTTTCGTAGAAAAGGGAAGGAAGTAGGGCCGTAACAGCGTGATCAGTAACAGTGAGATCGGCTCGCCTTCTATATATGTATAATTGAGGTGCTGACATTACGATCTATTTTCTCGAAACTTGCGCGGCAGGATAGGCTAAAGTGTGACTTATCTTATATTGAGTTGATTTGATGCATTCTCTTTATGATTTGTAAAAAAATATACGGAGTCGGAAGCGCGCAAATTTAAATTCTATAATAAGAACAAGACATATTATTATTTTAAGTGACATATTGTGTCATCATTTTGATATGGCGAATGTCTTTTAATGAATATTTACTGCATTCTCTTTAAGATTTGTAAAAAAATATACGTCATTGTTAATTCTATATTCTATTTTTACTTTTTATTTTCAAGTGCTAATTGCTGCACTGAAGCTAAATTAAATATTTATAAAATTTATAAAATTTACAATTTTTTTTTAACTGTATTTTATAGACCACAGTCCTTCGCAAACCTGGCGGCAGGATGACCCCCCTGAGCCGCAGGACTATATAAGGATCGAGCGAGGTATATTCCAGGGTGACAGTCTGAGCCCCTTATGGTTCTGCCTAGCCCCTTATGGTTTAGGTTGCCGGCTTCGGAGAGAGGGTGAAGTCATTTCTCAATATAATATAACAATATATAATATAATATCTATTATATTTTATATTGTAAATATAGATTTCAACAATTTCGTGTGTAGACTTTTAAACTTATTAATAAATATTTACTGACGATGTCTCAATAAAGTGCAGATCATTGATAATTTTCAGAATATGTGTTAAAATTGCTTATTACTAAGGGAGATGTCAAATGTTACACAACTTATGCGACTACTGTAAGGCTCGTTCATTTTTTTTCCTGCATTATACCTCAAATGCTTCTAATCTTTCCCGATACCTTAGTACGACATCGACCATACTTACTTCACTAGCTCACAAGAAAATGCTTCTATTTTGTAAAAGTAACACTGTATACTCTCTTCTCAGTTATGAGTGCATGTTTTATTCACCATCAACCATACTGTTATTGTCACCTAGGCTCCTAGTAGGTGACAAACGAGGTAAGTTGCAATTTTGCCATACACGTGATTGTCGTGATCGAATGGTAAAAAAAACTTGTACTCCACCCTCAGCACTCTATTCCGAATAGAATAGAATAGAATAGAATAGAATAGAATAGAATAGAATAGAATAGAATAGAATAGAATAGAATAGAATAGAATAGAATAGAATAGAATAGAATAGAATAGAATAGAATAGAATAGAATAGAATAGAATAGAATAGAATAGAATAGAATAGAATAGAATAGAATAGAATAGAATAGAATAGAATAGAATAGAATAGAATAGAATAGAATAGAATAGAATAGAATAGAATAGAATAGAATAGAATAGAATAGAATAGAATAGAATAGAATAGAATAGAATAGAATAGAATAGAATAGAATAGAATAGAATAGAATAGAATAGAATAGAATAGAATAGAATAGAATAGAATAGAATAGAATAGAATAGAATAGAATAGAATAGAATAGAATAGAATAGAATAGAATAGAATAGAATAGAATAGAATAGAATAGAATAGAATAGAATAGAATAGAATAGAATAGAATAGAATAGAATAGAATAGAATAGAATAGAATAGAATAGAATAGAATAGAATAGAATAGAATAGAATAGAATAGAATAGAATAGAATAGAATAGAATAGAATAGAATAGAATAGAATAGAATAGAATAGAATAGAATAGAATAGAATAGAATAGAATAGAATAGAATAGAATAGAATAGAATAGAATAGAATAGAATAGAATAGAATAGAATAGAATAGAATAGAATAGAATAGAATAGAATAGAATAGAATAGAATAGAATAGAATAGAATAGAATAGAATAGAATAGAATAGAAACGGCAAAAGAAAGCATGTCGGTTGTATGGGAGCCACACTTAAATATTTATTTTATTATGTTTTAGTATTTGTTGTTATAGCGACAACAGAAATATCTGTGAAAATTTCAACTTGCGGTTTACGATTTATGACGTATTAAAAAAAACTACGTACTAGATCTCGTTAAAACCAATTTTCGGTGGAAGTTTGTATGGTAATGTACATCATTTATTTTTTTTAGTTTTATCATTCTCTTATTTTAGAAGTTACAGGGGGGGAGGGACACCTTTTACCATTTTGGAAGTGTCTCTCGCACAAACTATTCAGTTTAGAAAAAAAATATTTTAGAAACCTCAATATCATTTTTCAAGACCTATCCATAGATACCCCACACGTATGGGTTTAATGAAAAAGAGTTTGAGTTCTAAGTATGGGGAACCCCCAAAATTTATTGTTTTTTTTTTTATTTTTGTGTGAAAATCTTAATGCGGTTCACAGAATACATCTACTTACCAAGTTTCAACAGTGTAGTTCTTATAGTTTCGGAAAAAAGTGGCTGTGACATACGGACGGACAGACAGACAGACAGACATGACGAATCCATAAGGGTTCCGTTTTTTGCCATTTGGCTACGGAACCCTAAAACAGCCACTAACCCCGCAAAGAGTCCGAAACATTTAGACTTACAATAGAGTTTACAATTAAAGATAGACCTGCCTAGACCCGTCTAAAATGTTTGATTACAACGAAGGTCTCGATCGCTTCCTCATTAACAACAATAAAAAATAAAATCAAATTCAAAACATACGATTGTTAACATTTAACGTGGTACAATAGCTAAGTTGTTTCATGATGCTCAATTTACAATGGCAAATCATTATCATTGTTATGACATCTGATTGTTATGTGCCACGTCCTATCTACTTAATCTAATGAGAGAGCCCGTTACTATCCTCTATGGCAATGCAAGTCTTGTTTTATTAATCGTTGTGCATGTTGACATAACACTTACTAAATCTATACATCTGTAGGTACACCAACTACAAAATGCATTGAAAGTAGAATGCGTACTACTTGTCGGACATTAAAATGCGATGCAATATTTGCAAACTTAATTTTACAATTTGTTAAAATCGTCTTTATAACGAACCGTTTAAAGTTCCAAATGGCGGTTTAATTGATCGGCATAATTTGTCGATGAACTTGACCGTACCGATGTTACATAAACGGACAGGTTTAATAATCGGATCTGTATTATGCCGGAAGCGTTTGGGTAATTTGTGGTTCGATTTAGCTTTTACCCTTATTGTGGGTTGTCGAATTAGCTTTGGCTACGAGAGAGCCTCCAGTATATAGAGAGGAGGTTCGTGCGCCCGCGCTTGATTGTAGTTTGAGTCCGCGCGCATGACAGATAGCCGCGCCCGCGCCGCACACTGACGCGCGAAGTTTAGAAGTGTATGTGATACTTATTAAAATTTAAGTTAAAACATTGTGTTGCTGAATTCTGTGACTTTATGGTGCTTTGTATCCTACAAAAATGTTAACAGGGTGGCAATTAATTATATCGAAATGTGAGTTTTTTTTATTAAATATACCTGCATACTTTTAAGTTATTTATAATGTATCTTTAATATTTTAAAATTATATACCTATAGGTTGAATACGAGTATATAAAGCCGTTGTGCGTTGGAAATTAGTTCAGTAGAGTGTTACAAAGTAAAGCAATTTAAATTTCTTTATCGCATTCAAAATAGCCGTAAATAATGTTTAATACAATCAACTTGCAAATCTACACAATCTCTACATAAACAAATAAATTGAAGTTGACGAAACTGATTCACGAAACAAATTGGTGCATAAATCAAAGTGGCACATATTTGCAATAAGAGATTTAAAATATTTAAGTTATGAATGGAATAGGTTGTAGTAGTCTATCATTATTAATTATAATTGTTATCTATATAATGATAAAATTATCAATATAAAATACAATTATTAATTTAACAACAAATCTAGTAATACACAAGAAATAAATATATATTAAATGTGTAATGTTAGTATACATTGTAGAAAATTGCAACATTAGGATATTGCTCAAGGGTGCTGTTTCCTCCTCATATTAATTTGTACTCATGGCAAATTATTATGGCCAAGATAAGTATATAATTTTAGAATAATCTCCGGGCAATAATTGAATCACTGCATAAAGGTTCCAATTTTTTTTGTGAATTCATTAAAATTTTAATTAATTTCAATTATTGTTGGTAAAATCCTTCTTATTTTGTATGGACGTCCGTCCTAAAAGGGAAGTAGGTAAAAAATGTTTGGACGATTCAAAAGCACTTTTCTTAAGTTTATTTGAATAAAAATATTTGACTTTGACTTTGACTTTGAACTAAGTATAACTTCGTATGCAAACTATGTAACTTCGGTACCTATGTGTTGTTTATAAAGCGATTTAATTATAAAACGTTTGCCAAACATCTGTTGATTAGCCACAGTTTCCAATTCGACATAGTTAGTATACATTTAGATAAAATTTCCAATGAATGAAGTTCCGCATGAACGGACCCTAATGAGAATCGATCGCCAACAACCAGTGCTAATGAACTTGTAACGTATTTTTATTTTAAATTCAAAATGTTTAATTCAGAAAAAAAAACACGTTTTTTTTTCCAAAATTCTTTTAACACTTTCCAAGATGTAATAGAGTATACTGAAAGTCAAAAACTATTTAAGATAAACAAAATTAAGATATAAATAATATAAATATGCACAACGTGTACAAGAACAGACACACCTCAGTGTGCCTAGTGTGAATTTTATTTCACATTCGATCACGTTAACGAAAACAAAAATAAATACGAATACGAGAAGAGCTAAAATTTTGCCATACAAATTTTCGTTTCCGTAAACGTAATCGAATTAATACGGATAGTAAACAATAGGTACTCACACTAGGTCCTCAGGCGGCAGCCGGCGCGGCGCGGCTCCCGTACCGACTTACGCCCGTTCCCAATAATCTATCTATCTGTTGTTTTGCCTACTAAATACAAATTTGACTTAAGCTCCATGCAAATTATGTCACATTTCTAACTCCAGTAAGCAAAACAACAGACAGATAGAATATAGCTAACGGGCGATAGTCTGGTCAAAACCACAATTGCAATATTCAGATTACTGAAATAGGTACCAATCTAACCAGCCTTGCTTCATACCGCACTTCCTTCGACAAGCAGCAAATTAATACAATTTCTCGTAAACAAACCTCCGAGATGGATATTGTTGTAACAACTTCCTCTATGAATAAGTAATAATTATATTATGTGCAATACAAAGGACATGCTTCAATGGAGAAAATGCGATCCAGTATCACAATACTGGCTAACAAGGTATTTCTTTCACAATACGTGAAATGTGTATCAAAGGCACATTCTACCAATGAATAGAATGTACATGTGAATCTTCGAGTCTATAATAGATTAGAAGAGATGATTAAAAACTATAGTAAGTAGGTATCATTTACTTACTATAGCGTAGTAGTAAGTAAAGTAGTAGTAAACAGCCTATTACTGTCCCACTGCTGGGCAAAGGCCTTCATCATTGAAATCAAGTCATCGCTACAATTGATGGGTAAAAGCTTAATCACCACGCTTGCCAAGTGCGGGTTGGTGATCACAAACCCGGGATATGCATCGAAAAATCCGAAATACATTTTGCCCGACCTGGGAATTGAAGCCGGGACCTTCGGGTATCGGACCGAGCACTCTGCCACTCGGCCACCGAGGCGTTACATACTATAGTGTATAAACACTTAATCAATTAAGTATCATTTCCTTACTATAGATGAAACGATTGATGAACAGATGATTAAACACTAATCATCTGTTCATCAATCGTTTCATCTTAATCGCTACGCTTCGTTGCGAACAAATTACAATTTGAAAAAAACTGCGTAGCATAGTTGGTAATGCACCTGACCCGGCATAATGGGGCGCGGGTTCGAATATCGCTTTTCAACACTTTTTCAATCATTGAATATTAGTTTTTTCTATGAAGCTGGTACTGGGCTAAGGCTGTGATTGACCCCAAAGGCGTCACGCACGCGTTGCTGACCCGAAGCTTCAGTCCTTTGACACATATACAACCTTATTTATAGTTTATACGAAAATCGAAACACGGGTCAAATATTTTCATTTAAAGAATCAGTACAAAACAAATTAATATAATATCTTGAAAACTCACGAAGTTACAAGCTGTTTGTGCTGTCCCGTTGTGTTTTTTAGTAGGGTATAATTTATTTGAGATTTTGTAAATATTATTTGGTCAAAATGTAACATGGTATAAAAAATATTGAAATCGATTCTATTACTGATTCTGAACAAACAGTTTTCAGGTGTATAAACTAAAAATAACATTGTATATGTGTTTTAAAGTAAGTAAAGTAAAGTAAACAGTATGTATGTACAGTCACGAGCCTATTCCTTCCTTAAAGGCCGGCAACGCATCTGCGATTCCTTTGGTTTTGCGGGTGTCCGTCCATGGGCGGCGGTGATTGCTTCCCATCAGGTGACCCGCCTGCTCGTGTGCCTCCTTCTATATATAAAAAAAACATGTAAGAACGCGAAACTTTGTATTAGAATAGAATAATGGAATAGATTACGATATCATTTCTAGTGATCGTTTTAACATAATAACTATTATATATTATCTCTCTACACCCGTATAACTGTCAAATTGGTTGGCCCCAGACGACTTAAAGCATTTATACAATAGGGTATTAAACCGTTCGATGACATAAAAAAAAATTCATGAGATACATACTTTTATACATAAACAGAAATAGTAAAAAACATAAACAAGTTTAACTTAAATAAAAAAAGAACATAATTATAACATATAGTGAAAAAAATAAATATCTACCCGACCCAGCCAGGAATCGAACCTGGGGTCTTCCGCAATCCGGGCGGCTGCACTGACCATTATGCTAACAGGAATGCTAATGGAAGGGAAGGGAAGCAATAGCATTAGCACAAATAAAAAAAACATAATAGAATTAAGTACCTACTTACATTTTTATTTTTTTACCCAGGCCAGGACAATGAATTACACATATTATGAGGGCCCAGAGGGGACCAAAGTTATGCGGAACTCGTAAATACTTACCTAGCTATAAAATAAGAATTCTAGAAAAAAATCCTTTCTGGATTGCCAGGCTAATACGTTGGTAGAGATAGCTCTGCCATGTCTCCGGGGGTTTCAATATACTACCACCTATTCTTAAAGATAAATTGGTCTGGATCTGGAGGCTTGCGATCTTAGCTAGGAACAGTCCCGGCACCTTTAAAGACGTCATCATCATCATCATCAGCTCATTTTATGTCCTCACTGCTGGGGTGCTGGGACAGGAGCCTTCCCTATGGATGGATAGGGAGAATGGGCCATAAACCACCACGCGGGCGTGGGCCCAGTGCGGGTTAGTAGTTGTTAACGACTGCTAATGCAGCCGGGACCAACAACGGCTTCACGTGCCTTCCGAAGCACGGAGACGTAAAATTATGAAAAAAATAATCCAATCTAAAAATAAGACGAGGATTTTATAAAAAAATATACTACGGAAAATCTAGGTTCTTGAGACTTCTTGATAAAGTAAATAGAGCCTTGAACGGTCTTCCTTGTTCTCATGAATATTAATTTGACATTTATTATTTAATAAATCGTGTAGGTATCTTTTTTTGTTAGTGTTGACAATATAAAATGGCACTAATTTGTCATACCTAATAACCAAATCATATTTACCCACAATGTCAGTGTTGATTGCGAGCTTTGTTCATAGAGTTAAATTAGCTGCAATTTGTAGGATTAAAGATATAGGTGTTATGTAGCCTAATTAATAATAAAAATGAATGGTGGAATACTTTTTTTCTATAGTGTATTACCTGACTTCACAAACGTTAAAAACGTACGTCAATAAAACCCTAAAGTACTTATTTGGTTACTTTAAACAAACTGTATAATCATCATCATCATCATCATCTCAGCCAAAAAGACATCCACTGCTGGACAAAGGCCTCCCTCAAGGATAAATCATTTTGAGGGGAATTTGCTATAATCGCCACGCTTGGCAGGCGGGTTGGCGATCGCAGTAAGGTGAGAATAATCACAGAGAGACGCTGCTGCCCATCCTCTGGAATGGTCCCATAGTCGCCTTCTACAACACCCACGGGAAGAGATGGGGTGGTGCAATTCTTAACCCCGGCACCACACGGAGAACTGTATAATAAATCCAATAAAATACTAGAATTGAATTCCAGATTATGTGGAGGCAAAGCGTTTTCCCGTAGTGGAACAAAATAAACCGCATTTCCAATGTTAATGTTAACCATAAGGTGTTTTAATTTTTTCATAGCTTTCACTCTATAATGTAACTAGTTACAGTTTCTTTAACAATAAACCATTACCTTAATTGATTTAATTTCCCTAATTCTTTAGTAATGCGCGTCACAAAACCAAATTAATATACTTATGACAAATTATTAAGCGTGAGTCAGTGCCGTTGTTAAAACAAACAATTATAAGTAATCAAAATGTCATGCTGTGTACACTCCTTTTGGGTTTGGGTTACCGTCTAGAGTAAGGTTAACCAAATAATAGCTAGGTCCTTACCTATGAAATTGACGTTTTTTTCTCACTTATTAATAGGTGTATGTATTACTTCTAAAAGTCAATACTGGTTGTTAATTAATAAACATAAATAATAAATATAAAAACATAAATAACTAATAAACCTCTTATTAGGACTATGTTACTTAGGCTTCAGTAATAACAATGATTATTCATTTTGTGTCTTTATCGCCCAATTTTTTTTAAAAATTGTCTTCTTTTTTTGTTCGCGGAATTGACCTTTTTTTCATTGTAGCTTTGAAGGGTCTTGATTTTTTTTTTCTTTTTAATGTCTGCTATATTTAGCTAGTGAAATAAATACACTACTCTACAATTTGTATAGTGCTGACATAAATAGATGCTAAGAAAATTAAAAAAACGATAGTATGAAAAATATAATTGTATAAAAAATCTTAATACAAAACGTCAATTTCATAGGTAAGGACCTAATAGGTATGTTACTGTACTCATGCATTGATTGTAATCTGTTTGTGTAGGTACCCATAGAAATAAATAATTAAATAAATTGTTAGGTGAATAACAACTTTGCTTTATAAGTAATCTCATTTTGGCTAAACGTCGTTAATAAAGTTTCATTCACCCTTCGATGATGTAAACGAACACGTACAAATTGTACGGTATTTTCAAATGTTCCAAGAAGCAATGCCTGACAAACGGTGAGAGTCGCAAGTATCCACGGGAGAACAACGTTGAAGTATAGATATAATATTTTTTCTATTTCTATTTCTAAGTGATTTATAACTGCAACCATATTAGTCCATGCTGCAACATTATGCTGAATGGGAGTACCTAGTCCTTTTAGGTCCATTTTATTATTGTTTTGTTTTACATACGTATTCAATGTAAGTAGGTACCTAACTGTTTCTTTTAATAAATATTCTTCATTTCATTAAAATTTTGTCATTCAAATAATCTCGTTTTCGATAACGTGATCGAATAGTGAATAATACTGGTGCTTAGCACACGGTTCTTTGATGGACATAATAAATGCCTCTGCTTTATTATCTTTTGGACACCCAACCGATGACCGGCTTTTGTGAAAGGTGCTTGGCTTCGGCAATCGCAGACCGAGCGCGTGCTCCTCGTATTGTGTATATAATGATTTCTATCATGTTTTTTGATGAGTTTTAGACTAATAATCCTACTAATATTTATAAATGCGAAAGTTTGTAAGTATGGTCGGATGTTTGTTACTCTTTCACGTAAAAACTACTGAATGGATTTGGATGAAATACGGTATACAGATAGTTTATAACCTGGATTAACACGTCGTTGGTTCCGGCTGCATTAGCAGTCGTTAACAACCACCAATCCGTACCTACTGTGGGCCCGCGTAGTAGCAGGTGTTTTTCGGTGTGGTAACAAACAATACAGACACAATACACATAACCGACGTAATACCTATAAATATAATAATGTTGATAATAGTAAACGTCTATTTAAAACAATTGTTCAAATATACAACCTTATTTTTAGTTTATACGAAAACCGAAACACGGGTCAACTATTTTCATTTAAAGAATCAGTACAAAAAAAATTAAAATAATATCTTGAAAACTCACGAAGTTACAAGCTTTTTGTGCTGTCTCGTTGTGTGTTTTTAGTAGGGTATACTATAATTGAGATTTTGTAAATATTATTTGGTCAAAATGTAACATGGTATAAAAAATATTGAAATCGATTCTATTACTGATTTTGAACAAACAGTTTTCAGGTTTCGTATAAACTAAAAATAACATTGTATATAAAAATAGTTACACATCAGAAGCTCGATGAAAATCATAATGCCATCAAAAACAAACTTGTAAAAAAAAACCAAGTCTCGCAACTCAGTTCTTCTACCGTAAAAAGTTGTGAGATCCATGTAATACCAAGTCGGTTAATTTATTCAGTCCCTACTTAAGGGACCTTCTGTCTTAAGTTATTACGTAATTAGCTAACCTAACAACATCTTATAGTGACCATATCAATATTTAAAAAAAAATATGTTTTAAATAAACTGATTGACTTGGCCATCGCATAAAAACACAATGTATCTCACAAGTAATACATTATTATATTAGATAAGTTTGTTTAGTGCGATTGCCAAGTCAATCTATTTACTTAAAATATAGAAGATTATTAATATTGATATGGTCACTATAAGATGTTGTTAGGTTAGCTAATTACGTAATAACTTAAGAATACTGTGACTTAAGACAGAAGGTCTCTTAAGTAGGGACTGAATAAATTAACCGACTTGGTATTACATGGATCTCACAAGTTTTTACGGTAGAAAAACTGAGTTGCGAGACTTGTTTTTTTTACAAGTTTGTTTTTGATGGCATCTCAATTCTTTTTGTAGATAGTCCTACTTTTTTTCCTTTCCGGTACCATCTAGGTACCTATCTACACCTATTATTTCATTATATTATACATATACAGGTACACTGATTAATTAACTGCAAATGTAACTTTGTAATTCTATATATTTATATGGGATTACAAAGTTATTTACGCAGTTTGTTTATCTAGAAAACTGATCGTACCGTTGTACCGTGTTTATATAATGCCTGCTCGGTTACTGAAAATTCAGGGTTCTAGTTTTATCCACAACGAAGTTATACTTAGGGGTTCGAAAATGACCTGAACTGTTTCGAGAAAAGGATGGTACGGCCGCCGTGCCGCTTATTTGCTCGACTTGGCGGGGGCTCTGCCGTGCCCCCAGATTGTTATAACGCAATGATCTTGTATTTCGTGTAGTAATAATGAATTTCATCATGGTTCTAATGATTTTCAACGACGCAGCGTAAATATATTAAAATGAAATTTACTTATGAATGATGTATTGGATATTATTATCGCAATTTAGAACATACATTATTATTGCACATTATTACTTTGGTTTATAATTTTTGTTAATTGTAACTTGTAAACTGCCAAAAGTCTTTTGAAAAAAACAAGAAACAGCTGGCATTGTTACCATTACATGGCATTGTTAATAATTCAGCATTGTGTTTGTTTTCATTTAATTCCTGGTAAGTTTGTTTTAAGTATTTGCACTTTTATTGGGGATAGTTTGTTGGTAGCTTTATCATAAAAAAGATAAAAATATATAAATTGTCATAAGTGTTTATTAAAAAAAAATCATTTAATTACATTTCTAATTGTTTTAATGGTTAATCAACTTGGCAATGATTTGACTATGTCCTTCAACAACTTCAGCTGTCGGCACGTTCCACTGGCTACCGTCTATTCTTAGAAAGGAACTGTTTATTATTTCCTCATTCTCAATAAAATTTTGTTAAAAATACCTAATAAAAGTACTACTTAGGTACCTAGTATTCTAGCACGTAGAGTGATTGTGAACGTATATCACGTTTTGTATTGCCATTTTGGGGATGACGAACTTCCGTTTTCTTTCTATATGAGTGTCTTTGGCTGTCTTTCGTCGTACCTACTAGTAGATAAGTTAATTTCAACGAAACTTACTATGATGCTCAAATAAATATAGATGTTATTCCCTACTATGTCAACCCAATATTTAAGAAGATTAAACAAACAAAGTTTCGCAACAACTAACATTTTATTAACAGCTGTCAAACATCAATGGACTCTGTTGACTTGCATACCCACATTACCCACCAACCCGCATAGGGTCAGCGTAGCTAGAACGTTTTAAGGATAATACTGATGTGACGTATAAGAAAATACTTAATCATACTATAGGCTTATATAGGTACTATAATTGTTGCTCCCACGTTACACGTTACCGATCAGAGTGTGGCGACCGGCGACACGTGACTGCAGCCGTGCATTCAGACGGTGATGAGGTTATACCGTTTAGTTGATATACTTTTACGTTCGGTATATTAACTTTATGCACTTAGTGAATGGTTTAATAAAAACCAAGAAGAAATTCTAATATTGCATTTTTTTATATGGTAATTTTTAAGGGCTTGCTAATTGTAAACTTGTCCCAGTGACTTATTTCTGTTTTATTTCTTTAATTTTGTATGGCTTATAAATAAGCCAAAATGAGACGATAGGTATCGTGATTGTTAAAAAAATAGTAATCATTTGTTACGTATCAAAAAATAAAAAATATTATTCAAATTCAAATTCAAATTCAAAAATCATTTATTCAGTTTAGGCTACAAGTAGCTCTTATGAATGTCGCTATGCCATCGGTTCGTAAGTCTACTCTGGGCGGGAGATCTTGCACTGAGAAGAACCGGCAAGAAACTCAGCAAGTGTCCAGCTCTTTTCTCCCTTACAGCGTCAAAAAAAATAAAAATTGGAAAATGCCCTATCATAGCAGGACACTTTCCATTACAAATAAACACAAAAAATATAGAAGACAACTACAACATGTAAAAAAACAAAACAAATAAACAAATCTAATATATCAAATTTACATCTGGTATAAGTTAAATTTCCACAATGTCATACAGTACCACTACAGTACTCTCGTATTGGTTATTGGTTCGACCATTTCCTTTAATTATTAAAAAAAATGGGTCAGCACTGAATTTTCACTGTAGCAACAATTGACGACGCAACTGAAAACATGAAACGGAACAGTGGCTTCCTAACTGTCATTCACATAAAAAATTTAAAAAAAATCTATATTATTTTTTGGCGATGAAATCTGTTGTCAAGCACTGGGTTGCTGCGTCGAACACTGGTGTCACATCGATACATGGGTAAGGGGAATCGGTTAACAACTTGAGTGCAAAGCAGGGCGTTATTGCGTTAAGCGGGGCGCGGAGGGAGTGTACGCCCGTCACGCCTCCGCGCGTGATTGATTGATCATACAACGTTTTACGAGTCAGTTTGAAATCCCTCCCTCGATGCCCATCTAGGTGTAAATTTTATTTTCACCTAAGTATTTTAACCCCTATTTTTCGTTTTAAGGCGACGCATCGTTAAACAATAAATCTCATGCGGAGCGTTTGCGTACCATAACAAAAACTGTTTTTTTTTCCTTCAAATTAAAACTACAAATTATTCAAAAAAAATGAACTACAATATTGAAGTGTGTGTTAAGACTAATATACTAAGAAAATTTAGATGTTTAAATCGGTCTGGTTTGCCTGTAAAATGCAAATCTATGTTTTAAAAGAGGTTACTTTGATATTTTTTTCTCTGTTATAAAAGTTGACAAACCGTGTTTCTGCAACTAGCAAAATGAATTCAATTAAATGAAAAATCATGTCATCAAATATCACTTTCATATGTTTTGTAATTGTTGGGAAAAATCAAGATCCCCACCACGTAAATTACCAATGCGTTTAAGTAAATATAATGTTTTTTTGCTATAATATTCATAAATATTTAAAACTTAATAACGCGAGAAAGGAAGTGAGCTCCCGGCGTACTTCTCTTATTTTTACGGGCAGTCAAGCTGTTATTAATGCCTATGTTTATATGACACGTCACGCTTCGATGTGATTTTTTGAATTGCACAGCTATAATCGAATAATTAGATTCTGGTACATAAACAGCTTTATTAACCGGTAAATAATATAAAAGTAAGTATTCCATCGGGAATAAAATTCAACAGAGCAAAGGCGCAGGCGGAATCTATTTCTACATAAAATAATATATAATACTTACTAGTATTAATATGCAGAACAAATAACTATAAAATGTAAATTAGTGTCAGTGTGTAAATAAAGACACACACTTCTTAACACATTAAGAACTGTGTGATATTATTTAGAGTGTTGAAGAGAATCACATTTATTTTTTGAATGTGGTTTTGACATCACATACCTACTATCTTACTGCCTACACTACACTACAATCAAATTAGTAGAACTACCGTCTTCAAAAGAGTGAATCATTATCACAGAATAACTAATCATTAGTAAACAAACGTAAGACTGAAACGTACGCTAAGTAGGTAGTAAATTAATTTGCACGTGGTTGCAAAACGAATGTCATTATGATAAAAGTGTTAGTAATATTTCTAAGATAAACCAATTAATCTTCATTAACTGAGCACACCGAAACTTAATTTAGTTTGGCAACTATATTTAGGCTGGGAACGCTGACTTGATTCGTGTTTAATGCTGTGAAATTAACTCTTTAGAGACGGTCAAAGTCAAATCGGAAAAAAACGGATTTCTCAGTAAACGATTCACTCTAAATCAACACCTTTTTTGTGATACTGAACCAGCAATAAAGCGTACTGTCCGCAAGATGGAAAGCGGCCACCACAGACCATGGACGCTTGCGACACTGAGAGGGTATCATGCGTTTTTTAATTGTTTATTTATTCAAGGCACATCAACATCATAAACACGGTAGTTTAGTTAAGGCGACGCATTGGAAATTTACGTGGCGGGTATCTTGATTTTTTCCAACAAACACAAAACATATGAAAGTGATATTTGATGACATGATTTTTCATTTAATTGACTTCATAACAGAGAAAAAAATATCAAAGTAACCTCTTTTAAAACGTAGATTTGCATTTTACTGGCTAACCAGACCGATTTAAGCATCTAAATTTTCTTAGTATATTAGTCTTAACACACACTTCAATATTGTAGTTCATTTTTTTTGAATAATTTGTAGTTTTAATTTGAAGGAAAAAAAGTTTTTCTTTTGGTACGGGGCGCAAACGCTCCGTATGAGATTTATTGTTTAGCGGTGCGTCGCCTTAAGGCTAGTGCTTATGACAATTTCAGATGTGCATAGCATTTACAACGACAAAAGTTAAAAAATATATAAAATTGAATAATATTATTATTATTTCTTATGGGGACGTCGCCAGCCGAACGGACGATCCACCCGCGTTGTTGCGGGCCACTTCATCCTTTTCCCCGTTCTCCCTTTTAAGGGAGTTAAGGTTCATCCAGCTTTCACGGCGCCCCGTCGAATCTTTTGGTCTCTTTGGTGAATCTTGCTATCTGTTCCACCTTCAGATCCTTTAGGTCCTCTATGTGTAGTCTATCCGATCCCCAGAGCTCCCATCTTGCCAGCGAATACATAGGGCACTCGGCTAGTAGGTGGAGGCTGGTCTCCTCGCTTTCCATGCACTCCGGGCATATGGGGTCGGTTTTCACTCCTATCACTGTCATATGTCTGTTCAGTCGACAGTGTCCTGTTATGACTTCAATGACTAGCCTCATGTTCTCTCTGGAGAGTCCCATTAGTTTGCTAGTCTTTTTCTTATCCATTCCCTTGATGAAGATCTTCGATTGTCTCATACCATTCGAGGACCTCCATCTTCTGTTGGTTTCTGATGTAATATTGTGACTGATTACTCCCTTGGTGATGTTGTGCGCTATTGGCAGCCGAGGTTCCGGGCCCACCAAGTTTTCATCTGCTCCCTTTCTGGCTAGTTCGTCAGCCTGTTCGTTTCCCGTGTTTCCCTCGTGTCCGGGAACCCACGCTATCGTCAGGTCCGTTCTCTCAGCCAGCCTTTTTAATGATTCCTTGCATTCTCTGACAATTGCTGATGTCGTCTCTTCTTTGCCTAGTGCCTTCAGCGTCGCTTGGCTGTCGCTGTAGATAGCCATCTTTCCTGTAATAGTGAGGTGTTCAGCTATCTCAGCGCATGCCATTATTGCGTATATTTCCGCCTGGAAGACACTAGCGAATCTTCCTAACGGTATCGACTTGGCTATCTCCGTCCCGTCTGCACATTTAATGTACACGCCAGATCCAGAGAGCTTTGTCGACTCCTTTCTGGAGCCGTCTGTATAGCAAATGATGCCATCAGTTTCTACGCTCCAGTCCTCTCTTGAACCTATATGTATTCTATATTTTTTGACAAAAATCCTTTCCTTTCGTATTAAGTCGTTGTTGGAGAGGATCATTGACAACCTATCTTCATACTGTTTACCTATACTGGCGTGACCCTTATCCGTGAAGTTCCCGGTCCATATGCCAGTGCTTCTTAGCTTGAACCATTGTTCCGCTGCTCTTCTCTTTATTTCTAAGTCCAGGGGATTCAGCCCCAGCAGGGTCTCGAGCGCGGCTGTAGGTGTGGTCCTCATCGCGCCCGTAGTCACTAGGGCCGCTAGCCTTTGGACTTTGTCTAACTCTGCCTTGTTTCTCCCCACTGCGGCTCTGTGCCACCATACGATAGCTCCATGTAGGATTCTTGGCATTATTATTGCCCTGTATATCCATAGTGCCATCGCTGGTTTCATGCCCCAGGTTCTGCCTATTACGCTTTTACACTGCATCATCGCCATCTTTGCCTTGGAGCATGTGTTACTAATATGGGTCCTGAAGGTAAGCTTACTATCCAGTGTCACTCCTAGATACTTGACTTCCTTGACCGTCTCCAGCTCCTGGTTGTCCAGTATCACTGGTTCAGCTCGCCCTATCTTTCTTTTCTTCGTAAACAGAACTAATTTGGTTTTTTCAGGGTTTAGGTTCAAAGCTTCTTTTAGACCTCTGTTCATGATTTCACACATGACGCTGAGAACTTTGCCTGTCACCAGGAGCACACCATCATCGGAGTACACTTGTGTGTAAATGTGCATCCTGTTTATCTTGTTGACTAATTCATCTATTAGCAGGCACCACAGTAATGGTGACAGACATCCCCCCTGGGGGAACCCTCTTTTCGCCACCACTGTACGTGTTGTTCCTGCTATCTCTGTGCGTATCAGTCGGTGTCTTAGCATGGTTTTCACCCATATTGATACATCTTTATCTATTCCTTCGCGGCTAAGGGTATCCTCTATTGACTCGGGGGTCGCTCTATCAAAAGCGCCCTCCACGTCAAAGAAGCATCCCATTGCGTATTCTGTATTGCTGATTGATCTTTGCACTCTTATCACCAAGTTGTGGAGGGCCGTTTCGGTGGATTTGCCCTCCATGTATGCGTGTTGATTTTGGTGTAGTGGAGATCCGCTTTTCTCTATTTGTTCTCTAATTATTCTGTCTAGGATTTTCTCCAGTGTCTTTAGTAGGAATGAGGAGAGGCTAATGCATCTGAAGGCTTTGGCTTCCTGGTAGGATGCCCTGCCCGGTTTTGGGATGAAAACTGCCTTCACTTCCCTCCATTTTCTTGGTATATACTTAGTTCTGATGCTGCCATTGTACAGGGCTAGCAGATCCTTGCTTATATACTTAATAGCTATCTGTAACATTTTCGGGAAGATTTCATCCGGTCCCCCTGCCTTGTATGGCTGAAAGGATCGGACGCTCCACAGTAGATGTTCTTCAGTGATGATTAACTTTGGCTCCCGGTCCATCGTGGGACCTGGGACGATTGGTACGTCATCAACTGTGCATTCCTCACTGTCCGGGAAGTGTGTTTTCATCATAACTTCCAGTATCTTTTCCGGATTAGTTATTAATTCTTCTCCGTCCTTAATACTCTCTAGCCTACGCGTGTTGGCTTTGGAGAACGTTTTTACCAGTCGCGCAGCCTCAGGGTATCTTTCGACCCCTGCGCAGAACGCCTTCCAGCTATTCTTGTTCTCCCTTCTGCATTCTTTCTTGTATAGATTCCTTTCTTCTCTGTATGTTTGCCAGCTCTCATCATCGTTCCTCTTTAGGGCCTTGTTGAGAGCTCGCCGTGTCTTTTTCCTCTGTTTCCCCAGTGCCTTTGTCCACCAGGGTTGTCCTCGGTCTGGTCTTATCTCTCTCAAGGGGCATGCCTTATGATAGGCTTCCCTTAGAGCTTCGTCCAGTCTATTCGCTTCCCCTTCAATTTCTTGTGCATCAACTAGCGGGGTTCCTCGTCCTGGGACCCACTTCTCCAGATGGTGCTGGTACGTGTCCCAGTTGGTTTTCCTCGCATTTCTTATCAGAATCTTTTCAGTCTTGGCCTCCAGACTAAAGGTGATGCGTCTTTGATCTGACATAGAGTCACTTTCGTCTGTTTTCCAGTCCCTTATGTGTCGGCTAATCCTATCTGTAGCAATAGTTATGTCCAACACTTCTCGTCTAGCCTTGGTTACGAATGTGGGCGTGTTGCCTGTATTCAGTATCTCCAGGCCTGCCTCGCTTATAAATTCTAAGAGTAAGTCACCTTTTTTATTACAGTTGGTACTACCCCATACCACATGATGTGCGTTGGCATCGCACCCTAGAATAATAGGAGTATTCTTACGTTGGTATTTTCTTACGATTTCTTCCATTTCTCGGGATGGCGGCTCAAAGTCCCCCTCGCTGGGTAGGTATGCGGAGACTAGGAGCACCCTTTCTTCTTTTCCTGCACCTGTCTGTATTGTCACAACAACACTTGCAAGGTCTCTGTAACAATCTGCTTTTATTAGTCCTAGTGTTCTTACTCTGCTGCTGGCGTATATGCATGCTCTTGGGGTTGACTCACCATCCTCATGGTATATGATGTCTTTCCCCATAGAGCCGAGCCCCGTCACACATCCATTTAGGACGTATGGCTCTTGCAGCAGTGCTATGTCTATTGTCTCTTCCACCACGTATCTGCGAAGCTCAGTCATGGCTTCAATACAATGGTGAAGATTCAATTGAACTATCTTTATTTTTTGTGTTTGTTTTTGTGATGTGTCTCTGTGTGTGTACATACGTCAGTGTGTGTGTGTGTTTGTATGTGTGTCTGTGTCCCTGTCCCTCCCTACTTTGACTCCGCTTCTGGGTTCGACCCCCCACACCAGTGCGGCTGCAGTTGTGCAACGCTCGGCGGGGGTGTCCGGTCCTTTGGCTTCGTCGTTGAAGGGAGTGGGTGTGGTGTGGGATGTTGTTGGGGCGAGCCCAATAGGCAGGGCCTCCGATTATCAGCGGCACCCACCTTCGGGGCACCAGGCTGTTTCTCGCCTCCCCCGCCTATGGGCCGCTCCCTCACGGTGTCTGTATTTTGCGCCTGTTGTGTACTGTTGGGGTTCGAGCCTCCCTGCACCGTCTTGCTTCCTTCCGCCTGGCTTCCCTTGAAGGCTCCAGGCTGGTTGGTAGACCGGTTCTCGGCAGGCTCCTCCCCCCGTGTCTTGTTGCTGTGTACGGGGCAGCCGTGACATGTGCACTTCTCCTCCTTCTGTGTCTGGCTTCTCCCTATGGTGCGGGCGTATACTCTGGTGGCTTGATAGTGGAGTGCTACTCCGCCCTCTGCGGCCACTTCCTGAGGGACTCCTACTACGAGTCTTACCCCTAGGGGTAGGACCTCCCTGCGGATGAGAGTCCACTCGGGCATCCGTAGCTCCTCCCTATACTCGTTCTGGACCTTAATAAACTCCAGAGGGTCCACCAACAGGTCCTCTGTACTGCCCGGTAGCCAGACTGACATGCGATACTTTTCTAACCTCCTGACCTTCAAGGGGATGCCGTCCCGGTCGCCAAGGCCACAGTTCAGCAACCAGGTCATCGACTCCTCGGTGGTTGCTGTGACAAGGAAGTATCCTTCAGCAACCAGACCCGAGGCATCGAAGGCCAGGCTGCGTCCCCGTACGCCGCCCTTGATGGCTTCCCCTATCTTTCTAGTCAGTCTCCTCCTGATCTCAGCGGCCGTAGCCTCGTCCACCGCCGCCCCGTCCTCCCGCTCGACGACGACTGCGAAGTCAGGATTCTGGTCGGTAGCCAGCTTCCAGCTTCCCAGTTCGTTACGGGTGTCCAGGCCCTGCCTATGGCGCTTCGGTGGACGCTGCTGCGTCCGTTCTTCTGGATCAGTTGCCTGTCTCTTCACCTTTTGAGCCCTCGGACCTACCCTTCCCTCTGGTTTTTTCGCCACACTGGTTGCGGCGCCTTCGGGTCGGGTCTGGTTCGCAGCTAGCTCCTCCTAAATTGAATAATAAATGCATCTCGCACTGGGCTGCTGGGCACCTTATGCTCTTCTACAGAGGCGGGCAGTTAATGTTTATTTACTACCATATTTATCGGGGTCCCGTACGTAGTTTCGAATGACGTTGTAGGGACAGGTCGTTGTGGCGAAAAACTTTTAGCGTGGTACCGGAGTGATGGTACGCTGGAGCGAAAAGTCTTTGAAGCGAATTCCACCAGGGCGAATGACACTGCAGCGACAAACATTGTGGCGAAAAATGTTTGTAATTACATATATGCTTTTTTAAAACTAAAAGGGTGAAATAAAAGACAGAAAGTAAAAGTTTCACTTTAATCAACATAAAACAACAGTTAAATTCTGAGTACCTACTATGTCTACGAGTATCCGTTTTTAACTAAATTAAATTGTTATTCAAAAATCATATATCATCAGTACGTCTTTAAGTAAATAGCTCTAATAGAGCATTAAAGAAAGAGAATAATTGAAAAAAAAATTAATATAATCGGGTATTTAATGCTATAGCTCGTATAAAATCAACAGTGTTCATTTCGTTTTTGTTTTTAATAATCTCTGCTATGGCTATTCCTTGTAGTTTAATTTTTTTTTCGGTGGCGTCTGACGGATTTTCCCCAGAATCCTTTAAATTTTTCCGTAGCGTGAAACCAATGGCCGAAAAGATGTAGGTATTTTCACTCATTTTCTTTATTTTACCGTGACAACAGTTACGGCCCGAGTGAGAAATTCTACAAAACTAATGACGTTAGTCAATAACCATTAAAAAGATTGGGTAGGTAAAAAAATATATTTTAGGACTATCCTTTCATGTCAATATAATTTGTTTAGTCTAATGTCGTACAGAAAATAATTCATATTGTATTGGTTAAAGACTATGTATGTAATTGTAGAGGTACTTACTTATTAAAACGGGAAGTATATATTACAGGGTAAGTTAGGTACAGCGCATACGTCTCCTACATAATTGTAAGTTTATATAAGTAAGTGCTAAACTAGTGGTGATGGGTTTGATTCATAGATAAGTACCTACTTCTAGTTTTTTAAAGTTATTTGGATGATAAAAGATTTTTGACATTTAATAACAATTTAATTTAGTTAAAAACGGATACTCGTAGACATAGTAAGTACTCAGAATTTAACTGTTGTTTTATGTTGATTAAAGTGAAACTTTTACTTTCTGTCTTTTATTAACCCTTTTTTTTTAAAAAAAAAGCATATATGTTCAAACATTTTTCGCCACAATGTTTGTCGCTGCAGTGTCGTTCGCCCTGGTGCATTCGCTTCAAAGACTTTTCGCTTCAGCGTACCACGCTTAAAGTTTTTCGCCACAACGACCATTCGCTACAACGTCATTCGAAACTACGTACGGGACCCTATTTAAGGTCTCGTGTATCTCGGTACGTGTAACAACAAAGTTTCCAAGTCAGAAGTCAAGGGCTAGCACAATATAATTTGCGGTGCATCGGGAAATCTATCAAGCGTTGTCGCTGCCACCCACTCCGTAATAAAGTGCACTGCGCCTGCGCTGACTTATAAGCTGCGGTGAAAGGTGCCGAGCCTGTTTTGCGACTCTTACAACTGGCAATTACACTGGCACTCGTCCGATTCCTGCGTTAAAAACACTGGGTATGCTGTAAAGTGTAAGCGTCAGTAGCCAAACGGATTAATGATCGGTATGCGAGAAATCGTGATACAATATCCAAAGCTTCGTTATACTACTGACTACTGTCGTGAATCCATATCTACCTTTACAATTGACTAAGCGTAGGTACCTACCTATAGCTTTCTGTGGACTAATACTTTGGCTAAATGTGTGATCCTGTTATTGTTCTATACCATCTATGTTGTGTACCAGATGCAAGCACGTTTGCAGACTTATTAGATAATATAAAAAAGGAAAGAATTTGAGAATTATTAATCTGTAACCTTTTCACCGCCCAACTATCCTGCACGCGATGTCCCACTGTACGCCAACGTATAAATCTATTTAAATAAAGTAGATACAAAGAAGAACTTCTATAGAAGTGCTGGCGTGGACCGGACGGCACAAAAATCTCAAACTTCTATAGAAGTTGTTGGCGGTAAAAAGGTTAAAGAAACATTGCGTAGGTATAGTATAGAAAGCTGTTAAGAGCGTTTACGCCGAGCGCGAGACCTTAAGTTTAGGTTTTTAAGTCCAAATATCACGCACACAGAAGCGGGCTGTGAGCGCGCGCGAGTGTGTGCGTAGAGTAGGCTAGTTCTGCTCACTATAGTCAAACTCATTACTTTGATCCGTTCGAATTTAGTTTTTCGGTATACTTAGAAATTATTGAAGTGAAAACTTCTTTAGCGGCGTTATACATTTTTTTTGTAATGGGTAAAAAATGTTAAATTCGCGTCAGGACACGTGACCTGATCGAAAATGTAAGACGTAAAATCGTAAGACGGATGGAGAGTAGACAGCCGGCGCGGCGTAGGAGAGGAAGTATCCCCCTCTCTTTCTACGGCGCGGCGAAAATGTATGCCTGTTGTTTCGTTTAGGCGGCGCAGGGCGCTTGCGCGAATAAATTGTCATGTTTGTGTACGATAGCACAATAAATAAATATTGTATTCTACCACATAAATGATAGTACTTTTATACTGATAATTGAAGCAATTCGTGCAAAATTATTCCCTAACCATTCCAAAATATCAAAAATGCACAACTTTAATATTCAAGTTTTCACTTCTGCCGGCACTCCCGGGGTGCAACCCGTCGTTTTTTTATTTTTAACTATGGGCGTAAGCAGATGGCTAAACTACAGATACATGAAATAAGTACCTATAATATTATATTGTATGTATTTTTATTAATGTTGTAATTAATCTTAGATCACAAAATTATAATCAATACCTATCTGTTCCTCAACGATTTATTTTGGACGAATTGATTTGACGACGACAAATTTTATTTTATTTTATTCATAGCTCGGCAAATGTCTCCACTCCACTTGATGTTAAGTGGAAATAGAGTCCCTGTTGTTCCCTGCATGACGTTGACAGTTGACAGTTTGTTGATGGTTTGAGATACGAAACATTTAAAAATCCTTCTTATTTAAGTTTTTCTTCCAATATTTTACAAAGAAATGATTAATTGTATGGGCAGTCAAATAAATTGACCGATTTTTTAGAATATATCAATAATAATATGTTGTCTATTACCAAGCCCAATTTTGCTAATCTCCTTTTAAAATAAATTTTGTATAAAAACTACTTGGAAAATATGAGCCACATAAGCACAAAGCGCATCATGCAGCAATAAAATAGGTGCTGTCAAAACTCGGTCAAGTTATTTGACTGCCCATACAATTAATCATTTCTTTGTAATACATTGAAAGAAAAACTGAAATAAGTAGGATTCTAAAAAACAATAATAGGCAAGAATACTTAAAAAAAATAAAAAGGAATACACTTACTAACAAAATAAATAATTAGTCTACAAAAGTCGCACTGCTAGGATATGGCGAGGAGATTGGGCCATAGCCCATAGCGCACACTGGCACGGGTGCGGAGCAGTCGTGACAAAAACTGGGACCACCGGTTTTACGTGTCTTGCAAAGGATCCCCTCCTTTTCACTCCTTCCCTCCTCCGAGAGAAACACACATAGATGGTATTTCCCACCCATCCCGTGGGCCAGCATTGCAAAAGTTACTTAAAGCTCACTTCTCACCACGCCCGATCGGAGGGGGGGGGGGTTTCGTTGAATTTATTACCCATTATCTCTGCAACATAATATACGTTGTCAGTTTAAAAATTTAATTTGTTTATGCTCTCACCAATTATCTAGCTCAAGATAAGTATTCTTAAGAAACTCGTTAGTATAGTAAGATAATATGGATAAATGCATAGACATGGACATGCATGCAACATAGAAAAAACACCTAGACCCGAAATAAATTTAGAAAAACAGTCCTTCTCTAAATTAACCCGACCGGGAATTGAACCCGGGGCTTTGGAGACGGCGCGACGCCCGACCCGGCGCGCTAACCACTCGACCACGGAGGTCGTCCAATTTAAAAATGTTGCAATTCATCAAAAGTAACATAAAATAATTTATTCACTAAAGTACTAAGATTTGCTTATCGCGCTATAAATTTGAACTATCTTCGAAATTACGGCAATTGTTCGAAAATCGTCGGGTAGAGCGTCGAGCGACGTGACCACTCTCTCAGAGGCCTCGCGGCGGACTGATTTGATACTAATAGAACGCAGAGTTTTGTAGTAGTTTTAGAGCAGTTTTAAAATATTTATAGAAAAATTATAGAGCTAATTTAGTAAAAAGAATTTTGCGCATAATTTAAAGAACACTTTTTTCCATAGTAAAAAGCTTTTTTCTTATATTTATATAGTAAGTTTAATAGAGAAAACAATTATTTTATCACCTATAATTTCTTTAAAAATTCAAAATGTTCGGATTTTTATAGTTTTTGTTAGTAACCAAAATCTAAAAATGTTTTCAACAAACTATTTTGCTGAAGATCTTTCAAATTGAAATAAAATTTTTGTTCTTAGGTTTGTCAGTAATTTAAACACATTTTTAAGCTTCGAAGTTGACGCGGAAAGTCAAATTATGAAAACTTCTGTTCAATTATCTGGTTATAAATTCCAAAATATCCACAAATCTAAAAATGTTTTCAACAAACTATTTTGATGACAAGATCGCCTAATGATATAAGTAATTAACATATTTGTAAAGTAAATATTCATAGATATTAAGAGGTTTGAAAAGTACAGTTTTTGAGCAAAACGGCGTAAACGCTCTTAAAGAAAATGTTAGGTGACCTAATAAAGTTGATAACTGTGCTGGCTCGCCATATAAATAAATAGGTTAACAACATTTTTCTACGTCTCTTTAAAATACTACTAACTTTGTTCTGATGTTGTTATCTTAATTACATCATCATAATTGCATCTATATTGCAAGGGTTGTATAAACTCTTTAGCAATATAGATGCCACCATAAATTGAATTTTATCAACGAGTACTTATTTGCAATGAGATTGGATAGGTACCTCTGAAAAACATATTTCTCTGTACCAGTTTACTCTTATGCCTCTTGCCCTTCGATGTTAGTTACCAAAATTAAAATCAGGATTACCTATTTTTATTATTTTTGATTTTTTGCATACACAATGCTATTTAAAGTCACAAGATAAAATTTTACTAGAAAAAAGCATTGGACCGGTGAGCCAAAGATCGTGGGTTCGATTCCCGGCTGGTTAATATTTTCTAGTAAATTTTTTGTCATGATTACTAATAAATAATACCATGGACAAATTATGTTAGTATTTGTATAAGTTTTATCATTTTTAATGTAAATACTAATCGATATGTGGTTGTAAGTACCTAGATCTCACGCCACGGTGTCTAGCGTACTCTACCTGCCGTCCGTAGCTACAAATCGCAGCTTTTATAGTATAGAAAGAATTTATTAACTTGTCAAGAATTAACTAAAGGTTTTTAGTATTAAATTTAAAATACAAATAAGTGCTTTTGTTTGTTTGTAACACAAAATTTGTTTTTAACACAAATTTTGGTGCGAACAAATTACAAAAACACAAATGTTGAAAAAATTTCCACGAGCAGGATTTGAACTTCCTTCTGACATACCGGGTCAGGTGCTCTCCCAATTGAGCTATCGTGGTTCTAACCAGCCCGCCGAAATTATTCAACACTATTTACTTTTTACTTTGAAAGTCAAAGGCGCCCATTCAATGTCAACAACTACCGTCATTAACATCCGATCATAATATTTTTATATATTTTTTTCGCCAACCCGCCTGCCAAGCGTGGCGATTACGGCAAATACCCCTCATATCCTTGGGGGAGGCCTTTGTCCAGCAGTGGACGTCTTTTGGCTGAGATGATGATGATGATGATGATAATATTTTTACAAATACTAAAGATCAGTTAAGAAGTAGGCAAGCTATTTATAAAATGTTTATATTTTGTTTATATAACAATAAACCTATAACCACCTACCACCTATAGGCTTTCAAAGTAAAAAGTAAATAGTGTTGAATAATTTCGGCGGGCTGGTTAGAACCACGATAGCTCAATTGGGAGAGCACCTGACCCGGTATGTCAGAAGGGTGCAGGTTCAAATCCTGCTCGTGGTTTTTCAACATTTGTGTTTTTGTAACAAATTAGTGCGTTAAAAACTTTGTTTTTAATGGAATGCTAAAACAATTTTCGCAGCTCTTAGTTTTAGCACAATTAAATGCGAAAGTTTTGTATATTGACAACCATGTCGACACTGGATCGGCTACCCTACCATAATGTAGATAGAAATCTATGCACTTAATACGGTTCCAACATGTTTTTATTCAGCACTGATTTAGACATAAAAATGTTTGCCGATCCATTCCTAGTAATCAACAGTATGCTAAGTCTTTGCCTTATAATCTGCAAGATTCCCTGCCTATATCTACATAAACCTGCGTGATATTTGTACTAACATGAATTAACGAAGGTAGGTACCTACATGTTGTTTTTCCGGAATGAAATGTAGCCTTTATCATCCTGGGATAGGCTAGATTTCGATAAGTGAAAGCATTTTTAGAATCAGATCGGTAGTTCCAGAGTTTACTCCCTACGAATATACAAATTTTACCTCTTTGTAACTCTAACTGCCGTACTCAGAGACGTCAATTAAGTTTTAATGACAATTAAGTCTCTTGCTGTCACTTTTTATGTATAGTGCTAAATAGAGAAGGAAAGACATTTAATTGTCATTAAAACTTAATTTACGTCTCTGAGTACGGCAGTTAAAGTGTAATTAGATTCATTAATCTAGGTAGATTAATTTATCTACCTTAAGGCAAATAAATACAACAATAGATGCAAACAAAAACAATATATTTAGGTAGGTGTACCTAAATTCAAATAATAATTTAAGAGAGACATAGACACTAAGTACATTGTTTTAACTAAAAAATACAATTTGTGTGTTGAAATCACTTAATTTGATATTTCAGCCTACTGTTTAGCCATATTTTCGTAATGTTTTACACATAAGTACATAAGTTCTTACTGATGTACGGTTTTGTGACGTACGATTTGTTCGAATGGAAACAATAACGGTAGTGCACCTCCTTACGGTCATGTCATACGAGGCCTTAATAATTCATAATGGTTGACACCGAAACGGAAACAATAAACCCATTTCGTCTGATGACGTCCGAACTTATAGATAGATAGATAATACTTTTATTGCAACACCATAAAACATAATCATAAACAAAAAATTGAATAATTTACAAAGCTACAATTTCGCGGTCTTATCGCTTTTACGCGATTTCTTCCAGACAACCAGCTACCTTATTGTGCTATAAAAAGTAAAATAGATGCATTATATTTATAAAGTTAACTAACTTAAGACGTTTAAATAATTAAATTGACGTTGATTAAGCCAATACCCATCAATTGATGGCTTGATTTCAATGGTGGATGCCTTTGCCCAGCAATGGGAATACAGTATATACTCTACTTTACTTCATTTAAAAGTAAATAGCCCATCTGTCCTAATTCATAAAATAAAAAGTAAAGTGCTTTACATAACGAAATAAAATGTTAAGTGTGTCTAATCTTCCCGGGAAAGATGCAAAGAAGGAAATAACCAAAAAGGATAGAGCTATCCAGAGGATGGGCAGCAGCATCTTTCTGAGGTTACCCTCAATCTACTGCGATCGCCAACCCGCCTGCCAAGCGTGGCGATTACGGCAAATACCCCCCATGATATGCAGGCCTTTGTCCAGCAGTGGACGTCTTTTGGCTGAGATGATGATGATGATAATGATGATAGAGCTATCCTGGCTTGAAATGGCATTGTTTTTAAAAGTTCTTCTTGGGGACTAATAAGATGGCTGGTATGAAAAGGTATTGACTGAATTAAATCTTCGAAATGATAGAAAAGTCGGACAAAATATAGAAATATCTAAACAAGCGGATATAAAATAAAGAAGTATCAAAAGTGCCACCGACCTTTATTCCCGTTCTGTAGTCTCTGCGGCGGCAGTTCTCGAGCTGATGATGGTGCTGGATGACCGATGACGTCACGGTTGAATATGGGATCCGCTCGAGTCTTACCTGAAACTGATAATCTGATTTTAAAGGCGGCGTTAATAGGTACTCGTATACTTAAGGTTCCTAATATTGTAAAAATTACATTGAAACATTACATTTACCTTGACAACTGTAAAGTGTATATAATTTATGGAAACAAAAAAAAAAGTGCAAATGCGCAAGACGCTCAAACTTCTTTAAGAAATATTTGTTTGAACATGTGAAAGGATTTTTATTAATAAGTGTGTTATTTTATCTTATAAAATTTTCTTATTTATTCGTTTAGTTAAAAGCTCGATAATAATGATCGCATTAATATTAAAGAAGGTCGATGATCTGTCATCATCTTTTTGTTAGAGCAGAGTGCATTGTAGAGCCGCTCATAAGCATCTCGTAAGTAACAAATTGACAAAAAAGTGGCTTAATACTTAATAATGTGCATCGCTGGGTTGACGACCCTCACGATGATTAGGGTTTCGTGGTGGTTCTGTCGTTAGGATTTAATCACTACGTATATGTCGGCGCGTTGCAATAATTATTATTGGTTTTTATTTATTTTTATAGACTAGTTTAAGTTATTAAGTATCAATACGTACCTATGTATTTCCGCACCTTTGTTAATTTTTTTTTTAAGTTAATTGCTCTAGAATATCGAAACAAACGACATGGGCTCTAAATTATAAGTCTATTAGAATGGTAGAGTTATGAAGGTGTGAGAACGATGGTGATATAGGTACTTACACTACGTCGCTAAAGATAAGGCTCTTGAAGTTATACGTCAAGTGGTCAAATGATGTAGTGTTTTGGGAACAACGTTGGCAATTTGTGCGTCCCCGAACGTAGCCGTAAAATATGGTTGATGTTCCATTTCTAAAAAAATTATATTATATTCAGAGGCTGCATCCTGGCAGTCGGATTTCAGTCACGGACGGTGTTGATTAGGCGCGGCCCATGTATTCGTTAACCGTTCTCATTTGACAGCAAAAGAGAACGGTTATCGAATACAAATAAAAAAAAGGACAGCCTTTTTTTTATTTGTAACAACTTTGAACTTCTGTTGTTGAATACTGTTGAGTCTGAGATAGATTATTCTTTGCATAAGTTAGAACTAGTGTTAATAAAATATAATATGGCACTGCTAATTTAGTATAGGTTGATATTGTCAACTATAAGCGTTGTAAGCATTCGTTCGCGTATCCTTCCGCCCACAATTAGTAAACGACCAATGGAAAACCATCCTGATGCCGTCCTAGAGTTTTCGGACGCTCATCATGAACATATAAAACAATTTTCTTTTTCACATGCTGAGATTTTCTGAAGCAACTTTCGCAAATACCGGGCGAATAGTCAGATGCCCATAATATCTCAAATAAATATATATTCCAGCTCCTCCATATTTCGATTGTTTTTTTTATGCCATTTGTGCCGCTTTTTGCGTTAAGATAACCGTGTTAAAACTCCCTGCGGCTGGTGGATTATGGCACAGATTACCTACATAGTTACTTACTACGGTTATGGGCTATGGCACAGAATAACTAAAATATAACCTACTGTTATGGCCCGATCGCCCTATGTGATATTGTTGACACATAAAAGTCAAACTCAAAGTCAATTTTTTTTTAAAATTCTAATATACTTTAGAAAAGTGCCTTTGAATCGTCCAAACAATTTTTTAACCACTACCCATTCAAGACGTCTATTTTTTAGCTGTGGAGAAGAACGGGCGCAAGAAACTCCACAGCTTTAATAGAAGTAACGACATTTTAAAAAAAGGATTTCATTACCAAATCATACATAGGTATTTATTTAATACATTTTAATCAAAAATATATAGTTAAATAAGACGTTACGGCCACTTTTAACTATAACGCCATATTTAACTAAACCATAACATGTCAGGTGTTCATTAGGTGACGTAAAAATGCAAAATTACTTCATTCAGATAGTTTGTTGAGCATAATTTGATTTTCTATCTCTAATTACTAGATATGTTTTTTTTTCATTGGCGGCGCTAGTGTGCGGCGTAAACGCTCTTAAGAGCCCGTGTTTACAAAATAATGCTTTCCTCTAAGTATACATACATTTAACAGTACACTTGGTTCTAAAATAAAGTACTGGGGCATGTATGTACTACTACTTAAGAATTGAGCCCAACAGTGGGATGTAATTACGCTGATGATGATATCACTTACGTTACAAGTACATAAGTATAGTTAAAACAGTTGCCTCTTTCCCTTTACAAACAATAACATAGGAAATCTTTGGAAAGTGCATGTCAGAGTTACGAGAAGCAAATTCCAGTCATGTGTATGTAAACGCGTCGTTTAAAGGCAATTAACAATTAGTGTGTCAATAGAAACACCACATTAACGCCGCCTGATAATTACCACTGCTTAAGGTTTGGAGTAACGCTCTGCTTAAGGCGACGCTGATCGAAACAAATCTGTGGGTGCTGATGTTCAGAGTCGTAAATAAAACCAAACAAAGTACTCCCACGTTTATTTATTACTAGTGGACCCGGCGGACTTCGTACCGCTTTGACAGTTTCCATCAAGTGATTAAATTCTCTTTGGTTTCCATGAAAACAAATCAAACAAATCATTTTGTATTGGAAAATTAAATTGTCGTTTTTAGTATATTTATAGTGTGATTCCCGTGGGAATATCAGGATAAAAACTATCCTATGTGTTAATCCAGGTTATAAACTATCTGTATGCCGAATTTCATCCAAATCCATCCATCCGTTGCAGCGTGAAGAAGGAACAAATATACAGACATACACACACACAAACTTTCTCATTATTAGTGTGTTTTGAAAAAATAGGTATATTGAAAATATTTTTAGTCCCTAGGTAAGTATATGAACATTATCATCAGCCAAAAGACGTCCACTGCTGGACAAAGGCTCCACAACGACCGGTTTTGTGCTGCTCGCATCCAGGGGCTTCCCGCGACCTTTACCAGATCGTCGGTTCACCTTGTTGGAGGCCTGCCCCAGCTGCGCTTTCCGAAATGAACGTTATGATCATTATAAGGACCGATAAATTATAATAATAATAGGCTATTATTGTAGATTCCGGAACCCAATAAAGTGCAAGTTCGACTAGCACTTAGATATTCTGTTTTTGTAAGTAGTTCGAATGATAATGTGACGATAATTTTGCGTGATTCGCGGTCAGTAAAAAAACTGCGTTAAGACGACGAATTTTTTCGAGGAGTTTACTTTGTATTTATTAAATAACTTCATTAGCTATGTTAAAAAAATAATTTACTTATATAAATTATAAATAATAATCCATATCTTTGTAAACCCTACGGTGAAGAAATGTAGCAAGAGCTAGAGCGTACAATTCATTTAACATCATTACCAGCTCATTATGTCTTCACTACTGGGGCACGATCCTTTCCTATGGATGGGTAGGGAGAACGGGCCATGAACCACCACGCGGGCCCAGTGCGGATTAGTGGTTGTTAACAACTGCTAATGCAGCCGGGACCAACGGCTTTACGTACTTTCCGAAGCACGGAGGAGCTCAAGATAATACATTTTTGGTCACCCATCCCATGACCAGCCTTTGCGAAAGTAGCTTAACATCAGCAATCGCAGACCGGGCGCCTTAACCACTGCGCTATCGAGCATTTAATATCATTTCGTTTCAACTGAGTTCCTGACATCATACCGTTCTACAAGGAAACGAAACTAAAACAAAATAAAATAAAAATTACATCACTAGCAAATAGACACGGCAGCTACAGCTGATATTCTTTGTTCGAAATAGAATGGCATTCCTACATCTACACTCCCAACTCACGGTCCGATGAATACAGTTTTGTAGCTGCATCGAACAGCGCATTGATATGTCTACCTCACTTGCAGGGTCGCCAACCATACTTTAAAATAACGTATCCTACGTTATTTTGTATTTTCCATCCCCATACTTTATTCTTTTTAATAAAAATAAAGTATGGAAAATACTTTATTTCCGACTAATGCGTGCGTTTGAACGGAATATTCCTGTTGACTTGTTTTCTGAACTACTGAATGATACTCAGACTCGAAACGCAACGCTAATTTCTGAACGCGCTATAAAACAATAAAAAAATATTAGATAGTGCCAAGAGTACAAAGTTTTTAAACATTTAAATAAATACATTTGGAAAATACTTAATTTTTTTTTCAAATCCTTTTTTTTTATATTAGTAAGTAATAGATTCACTTTAATTTCCTGAAAAATAGTTGGCAACCCTAACTTCACTGAATGCTTACGTAGATGCACGAGTAACCTTGTCAAAGTGTAGGATCAACAGTGCTTAATGCGTGTTTTGTTTGCCATTCAAACATGGTAACGAGGCGAGCTTGTATGGCAATTTTTTACTCGCCTCGATTTTTAGGAGGAGGCGCTGCTTCAATGCCATACAAAACCTTTTTTTTATAAGTAGATAAATGATATTTAAATAAAACCGTTTCGTTCACCAGGATCCCCTAGTCTGATCCCCCAGGAGATCCTCGTGAACTCATAAGTTCAACAGGATCCCCTTTAATAAAAATAAGCATAAAAAGATGATAGCACACTGAGTCCGATTTATACTTATTAAAAAAGCGTACATACAACGCGCATTTGGTACCCTACACTCACATTGATGACTGCGTTTTCTTCTCAGCAAGAACTCGGCATGCCAGTACTATTCCATTGTAGGTAGGTACTTAGTCTGTTTCAATACAAGATACAAGTCTCATAAAGTGCAATTCTCTTAGAGCTATTCGGCACAGTAACTCAGTATGCGATACCAGTTTTCGTCACCAAAAAATTACTTATATAGAATTTCATCGACATACAGCTGGAAGCAGGTGGTAAGTTCAGAGAGTAGACAAACAGGTAATTAGACATACCAGAAATAGACGAAAAAGTAAACGGGCATTCGGAGAATAGACACGCAGGTCTTTCAGGCAATAGACTTTCGAAAACTGGACATTTAGGGAATTGGACCTTGGTGACCGGTCCGGTCTGTCTGTATTCATTTGTTGCTAAAGTCAAATATCAGTTGTTGACATTTTTAATGATTAAAGGAATAAATGTTGATTACTGGTTCCTGTTGAACATTGGTGCCAACTGCCAACCAGTGTTCGACATAATAGGGTGGCCTCTAACCACCCTTTTTACAGATCCTACTAATATTATAAACGCGAAAGTTTGTAAGTATGGATGGAAGTTTGTTACTCTTTCACGTGAAAACTACTGAATGGATTTGGATGAAATTCGGCATACAAATAGTTTACAACCGGGAATAACACATAGGATACTTTTTATCCCGATATTCCTACGGGAACGGGAACCGGGAACCACGCGGGTGAAACCGCGAGCGGCAACTGTAATAAATAATTGCTTCCTTTATGTACAGACGGCTACACATCAACCTATCCAAACCGGACAAATTCCTTCAATAAATGTCAACATTAAGTCTTATATATGTTATGAGGAAACACTAAGGTCGACTGAATTGAAAAATATGTATGAAAAGTACCTAGACAAAATCAACGTTTTGTAGTCCCCTAATTCCTCCTCCAAAAGTGGACCGATTTAATTACTTTTTCATTAGAAATTAAAGGAAGGCTTTAACTGTGTCCCTATGTTTTCCTTTTTTCATAAATTTGACGAGTTTATATATGTATAAAAAAAGCAAAACATAGGGACACAGCCAAAACCTTTCTTTATTTTTGATTAAAAAAAATTGATAAATCGGTCCAAGTTTTGGAGGAGAAATCGGGGGACTGCGAAACGGTTATTTTGTCTACTTTTCATACATATTTTTCAGTTCAGTCGACCTTAGTATTTCCTCTTAAGAGCGTTTACGCCGCACACTAGCGCCACTAATGAAAAAAAAACATATCTAGTAATTAGATATAGAAAGTAATGAAGTAATTTAGCATTTTTACGTCACCTAATGAACACCTCACATGTTATGGTTTAGTTAAATAAAACGTTACGGCCACTATTAACTATAACACCATATTTAACTAAACCATAACATGTCAGGTGTTCATTAGGTGACGTAAAAATGCTAAATTACTTCATTCAGATAGTTTGTTGAGCATAATTTGATTTTCTATCTCTAATTACTAGATAATATGTTTTTTTTTTCATTGGCAGCGCTAGTGTGCGGCGTTAACGCTCTTAAGTTCAAAGTCTTCTGATATTTGACAGTTTGTGGTAAGGTGTATGTGCCGGCGTGTGTACAATCAAAACACTACAGCAGCGATTAACAACCGTTTTATGATTATAACTCCTGAAATTTTAGTCGCTAGGTAATTCTATTGTTAACTTGCACATGCGTCACATTCTTTATAAATGAGTAGGTAGGTAGGTACTATTAACGCCTACCATAGTGGCTTGCAGCGTGTATCCGTCGTATGAATGGAACGGAATTAGTGCAATTACTGTCGACATCTAAGAGTTTCATATGAAGGCTTGATTGCGCGAGCAATTTTGCTCTTCGAGAGCTATCAAGACTACAACAATGCCGTAGCGACGTTATTGTGACCTATATTACACTGTTGTTTCCTGAAGTTTACGCGAACACTACACATTTAAATTAAAACAACTTTTACGGATCTATATACTCGTGTTTATTTTACACATCGGTTTTATATTATTTTATCTACACTAATGTTGTAACATTCTACTTATGTTTCCAATACTTAACTTATAATTACTACTGTTATAGCGCAGACAACAAAACACTCAATTTAAGCAATTTCACATGATGGTATAATATCCACATCGATATCGTAAAATCTCATTATAACATCAATAAAACGCGACCAATTAACCTGGCGAGCCTTATGTCAAAATCCTCATACAAGTTGTATAAAATTTTGACATTAGGCTGGCTTTTCAAAACAGTTGGGTTATACGTGAAAACTTCGTCGAAACTACTAAACTTACATACACAAAACTCTTTGGTAAGATCTTGTGCCAATTAAATAAAAAAAGAACAGCGCGCGCTCGCTCCTGATTGGCCCTGCGCGCGCAGCTGCGCTCTCATTGGTTAGATTTTAATGGCGGAAATTTGAACAATTATTATAAATAAACTATTGTCAGCTTTTACTCTTGTTGTTTGACTAATTGCATTAGTGAAGATAAAGTAGTGTATGCAACTGCATATAACACGGGTATTAAAACACTCGTTACTATAATGAAACTCACTGCGCTCGTTTCATAAACTCACACTCGTGTTTTAATACCCTTCATTATATGACAGTTGCATAAACTACTATTATCCTGACGTTTCGAACCCTTTGCAAGATCCGTGGTCACAGGGAGGATGAGGTGTTGGTCGTCTCATAATTAATTGGTAACTTGCATAACTACCCTCATTTCAATTTATATTTTTATGGTTATTAGTAATATTAGTTATATTTTTATGATTATTTTAACCAGTTAAGTATAGTGTGAATGACGTCTATAAGCACTGTTTAGCTCCAAAACCTATAGAGGGCCACATAAGTTTCTCTCAAAAAATATAGTGCCAGTTTTATTAGCGATCGGAATATATCCCTAACATTCGTAGGTCGGCTAACATTTTCCCATTTCTAACGCGATATTTTTTTAAAGATTATTAATAATGCTCAAATTCAAATTTTTTATTTTGCATCAAATGTAGTACATTGTAGTGTATACAAAGATGTATAAAGCTCCTGCTTTATACATCTGCTCCTGCTCCTGCCCCACGCTGATCCGATCCGAACCCCTCGAATAATCTAGTAGAGAACAGGGACACGCACTTGTGCGTGATGTTATTGCCTCTAGAAAACCACTGGCGATGGCGGTGTTACGATTACATGGCTTGAGGAACTCTTTAAGTTTCTCGCCACCACCAAAAAAATCCGCTGACGGCGGGACACAAACACAGCATGGAGCTGTTAATACCACCAAATTGATATATATGATATTTACCTACTGGTTTTTCCTGTATTTCCAAAAATATATTTCTAATTCTACGATTGAAAGGTTATTTGATATTGTGATATTTCAATTCGACCGCCAATTCTCACAAAAAAAAATTAAAAAGTCGTTTTACTTGCAAAATAGTTATAGTGATCGATTGACTATACGAGTAGAAGTTCGTACTAGTCACCCAGTTATAACGTGACTGTAACCTTTTTTAATTTGGACCAAGGAGGCGTGATTATAATGTTCAGATCAAGAGCAGAGCAGGCAAGTAACTGTAGAACGTGCGTCATTCAGTCTGGCAGCACAATTTCAACGGCTCGTTACTCTACATGCGACTCAGATTAACGGTAATTGATCACACGATCATTGATCAACAACAACCACCTACCTATGTAAATAATAGCTATGAATATTTATCGATCAAATTCAAAGCAGTTCCAATTATTCCGTGCTGTCGTTTGTGTGATGATAATCATACAATGTCACGATCGCGATACTAAATGCGTTAGTGCTAAATGCATATTGATTTAGGAGCGGTGCGATCTGGTTCTTTTTTTTTAAATTCGATCCATTCATGCGATCCATTCATGAATCGAGATGAATTGAGATATGAGTGCGTTGAACCGCGAAGTCGCGGTTCAACGCATATCTTATCATTTCGCTACTCTTTTAGTAATTACTATTGTTTTTTTTAAGGCGACCCTTGGAAATAAGCAGTAATTTTATATAAATATTTTTTTAGATTGTTATACGTACGTAGCGCCTGCGACAATTGAGACCGCAAAGACCGCAGAATCTAAAAAAATATTTTTATAAAATTACTGGTTTTAGTTATTACAATATGCAGCAACTAAATTACGAATATTGATGTTATCAATATATTTGAGTGATTTCAAAACATATAGATTAAGTAATTTCATTGTAATTATAGCATTAATGATTTTTAAAGGTGTTTTCGTAAAGAATTACGATCGAGCCAAAATTGCACAATCGTGTTATTGAGCATGGGTTTTAAAGACAAAGGCATGAAGTTATCTATATCAAAATTTCAAATTCGTTGGTCTTGTCATACTCCTACAACTTATGTATTTTTTCCAAGTGGCGCCTTAAATATATAAGTGACAATGAAGCAGAAGCTCAATTCACCCGGTGCGAAACGGCTAAGGCTATCTTATCTCTATCTGTCGAAACACATCAAGGCGGGCAAAAAAACATGCCGAAAAGGTACACTAATAAGTATTATAGCCATGCTGGAAATCGAAAATGAGCCCTTTGGGTCTGAGGCCAGTGCCACAGAATGCGCTAACCGCTACACTCTGTGGTCTATTATTTCGGTAATTGATCATTTAGCAACATTTTATAAATATATTTTTTTAATAACAACGGAAGCGCTTTTCATATGAACTGATGATGACGTTAAGGTGAAACCGCATCACAACCGGAATCCTCAAACCGCTACCAAGTAACTGGTTGCTCAGATTAAACTTTAAGAAAACTTTAATCTAATATAACCTTTTTCATTGTCCCCAGTATTCATAATACCGCAGCGATGGGTGATGGCGGTGATGGGCTTCCTGGCGGTGGCCAACGCGTACACGATGCGCGTGTGCCTCAACATCGCGATCACGCAGATGGTGCGGCGGCGCGCGCATACCAGCGGGATCGACGACGGCGCTTGCCCAGCTGACGTCGTCGACGCAATCGCGCCTGATACAGCTGTGAGATCTACTTCCTATCTATTAGCATCTGTATATCTCTTCTGTGCCTTTGTAGGTAGGATTAGTAGCAGGAGCTGATACCACAGGCGTATGGATCCTAAGACTTCAACTTTTTTTTTCTTTTTTTGAGAGATTGCTGATTGCTTCAAACGGCGTTTTCAGCGTCACAGGCCTTTTTTGGGGGCGGTAAAGTTCGTAAGGGGTACCTCAAGCCGTGTGAAACGAATCACCTTCGGAGGTATTCTAGAGGGAACGGCATCGCACATTTAAAAATGCGCGTCCCCGTGCCCTACTAGATTCTCCGAAGGGTTCGGATCGGATCGGGCACTTCAACTTACTCAGCCGATTCTGTCGCCACAAAATAAAGAGACCGCAGAAGTGACAGACACTGAAAAAATGCACATGTTGATAAAGGTAAACTCACGTCTTTATCTTGAATTTGCTAGCTCAAATACACGATTGTATAATTTTGCCTTGATCATAGTTATTTTCAAAAACACCACAAAAAAATCACTATTGTTGAAATTACAATAAAATTACTTAATTTATATCTTGGAAACCAGTCCAATATACTGATAACATCAGTATTCGTAATTTAGCAGCTGCATATTTTGATAACTAAAACCAATATATTTTTTAAATATTTTTAGGTTAACTGTTAATTTGCGGTTTATATTGTCGCAGGCGCTACGTATTATCGACCTTATGCCAGCGTCAGTAAGGATCAGCCTTTTTGAATGTTCACAAATCGAGGTGTCCTCTTAAGCTTCATAAAAATGCGCTCAAGCAACGCACACATAGACAACATCTCACGGCCACGGAATCTCGCAACAGCTGCGCCCAGACTGTCCCGAGTAGCGTTGCCAGGTGTCCCGATTTGCGCGGGACGTTCCGATTTTGAGGGGTCTGGGGACCTGTCCCGATGTACCATTGATCGGGACGCCAAATTTTCCGATTTTTCACTAACCTCCTTAGTGTGTAGGTACCTAGTCAGATCGATAATTTTGACAGAAAAATGAACAGAATTCATGCTGTTTGTTGTAGAAGTTTATCTAGTTTTAGTTTCATTGTTTTCGTTTCGTAAATAAATGACGATTCGGAAAAACCTTTTTTTTTTAGCAATTGTAGCTATCCCGATTTGAAATCCCAAATCCCGATTATTTTAGCCTTTCATCCCGAAATTTGACACATAGGACCTGGCAACACTAGTCCCGAGCCTTACCTTCTGGGTATCCTTATTTTATGCTGTCGCGGTCGCTCCAGATACAGCTGTAAGATTGATCAGCTCATTTCGCTCCATCTGCTTGACCCAAGTGGATCATTCTGCTCCCGCTTTATATCTATACTTGACTCGAGTGGGTAAGATTTTGCACCTGGAGCTACGGGGCCGGATGTCTGACTCTGTCGATAGATTCAGTAGGTACCAAGCCTCTGTCAGCTGTGCCTTCGCGTTCGTCGTTTGTGAGTTTCAATTTCAAACGTGGATATGGACTCGTGAGGGTGTATGGCAAGGGTGTTAAGCAACGCCTTTATTAAGCTTTACGAGTATAACCTTAAACTAAATTGGTAATTGTTTTTACAGGAAATAAGCGGTTTCGACTGGAGCGAAGAAACACAAGGCATAATTCTCAGCGCCTTCTACTACGGGTACATCGTGACCCACTTGCCTGGGGGTATGCTGGCTGAACGCTTCGGTGGGAAGTACTCTTTGGGCTTTGGAGTGTTGAGCACTGCGTTCTTCACGCTGCTGACACCTTGGACTGTCAATATGGGGGGAGCGACTGGGCTGATTGTGCTCAGGGTATTAGAGGGACTTGGGGAAGTAAGTAGTAATCATATAACACATAATCCCTAGTAATTTTTACAGACATACCTACTTTTTGATTAACTAATGACCTGACTGAAGAAATGATTTGCAAGTAGTTTATAATTTTTTTTAATATTGTGATTGCTAAATGTTTCCTTATTAAACCCAACTGATAAGATAGTTATCATGATAGACAAGCGTAATTATTTAATAATTATTAATGAAACACACGCATACTACTTATATCCTTTCCTACAGTCTGGTTCAACTACAACTAAGTGTTTTCAAATAGGTCATACAATACAACATTGTTATAGTCAGTGCATAACGAAACTGGGAAGATCTTTGTCGGTTTGGGCATTTAGTATTCAATTATAATAATGCCACAATGGCATTGAATAGTCTAGTTTTTGAATATGAGGTCAAAGCGCAGGTATCAATAGAGTTTAAACCTAGCTATTGCTAGCTAACAATACTTACAAAATTAAAACCAGATTAAATGTGAAGGTCAATATTATTATTGATTGATTGAAGGCTGTGAAGCAACTAAATATCTGAAATAAGAAAAGGCATATGGACGTATAAAATTGTTCTTTCATTTGGAAAACCGTAATTGACCTTAATTCAAAATTTTACTATTCAGTAATAAATATTTGTTAACGCTGCGCTTGTAGTTTTATTAATAAAATGTAAAATAAAAATTATCATTAACTAGATACTTTTGGGCAGGTAATTATGCATTGTACTAATTATGTATGTTTTTCTTTTCTTTTCTTTTCTCCTAGGGCACAACATTCCCAGCTCTTAACGCCCTTCTGGCCCGATGGGCGCCCGTGTCTGAGAGGGGGCGAATGGGCTCCCTAGTGTTTGGGGGGGCGCAGATCGGCAACATAGCTGGCACATACCTATCGGGACTGGTGATGAAGGAAACTGGAGAATGGGAGTCCGTTTTCTACCTCTTTGGATCCATTGGAATACTCTGGTTCATATTCTGGGTAAGATTTTTTCAGCTTGTTTAGTACCTACCTACATGGACAAATAAAAACTCGTTAATCATTAATGCCTGATGCAGTAGGCCTGTTAAATTGACTCTATTCCGGGCTTATTGCCAATCATTCTATACGTGCAGTCTGTGGGTTCGTTATAGGTACACAGCGGTGCTGGAATGCCTTGCGCGTCCTGTATAATAACGCTTTTAGGGTGCTGATGGGGCTGCCGCGCTTCTTTAGCGCGTCGGGAATGTTCGCAGAGGTACGCGTCGATGATTTTTACGCGATTATTCGCAACCGTACATCATCTTTGATGCGTCGGGTGCGTGGCGGCGCCAACAGCTACCTTAAAGTTATTGCAGGAAGGATGGACTTCGACTGCGTTTTTATGGATCATTGGACAAAAGTGCACACTATGTAGGGTTATGTCATTGTTGTTCTTGTTATTATTTTATACTTTTATTTGTGATTGCTATTATTTGAATGTAATTTATTATGGTTATTTTTAATGATCATAATTTATTGTACCTAATTTTAATTTTATTAAACTTTTATAATGATTTATATGGCTGTAATGTTTTTAAAGGCTAAAATAAATGAATTGAATTGAATAGACTTCGGTTAGTTCCGCTATGGCATCATCACAAAATGCCTACCAAAAAGTCCCACTTTGGCACCCTTCATTCAGCTTCTGGGACTGACGAAAAGAAAAGTCTTCATATTATGTCGTGAAGGGTCTACTTTTCACTACTACCTTTCACTTTGAATCCACTAGAGTTAACTCCATGGTGCCTAGTGCGAGTTTAATTTGACATTCGATCACATTGACGAAAAGGAAAATTAGTATGACCTTGATGCACCGCCCCCTTGTGAGAAACGAGGAGAGTTAAAATTATGCCTTACAAATTCAAGTTTCCATTAACATGATAGAATGGACACGAATTGTAAACAAAACTCGCACTAGAACTCTTGGTTTTTTTTTGTTTACTGTAATGCTGATTGTAAGCTCACGTGCGCTCTGACTCTGAGTGTACACCAGTATACCAAGAAGATTGGTTATGCACAGCTGTTGTGAAAACTGACAAATTCTTCACTAACAACCGTATGCCATAGACATGCCTATACTCCAAAGTCTATATTTGCATTCTTTGTTTAGAAACTCTCCTAAAGTTTTATGAAATACCTACTAGCGGCCGCTCGCGGTTTCACCCACGTTGTTCCCGTTCCCGTGGGAATATCGGGATAAAAACTATCCTATGTGTTAATCCAGGTTATAAACTATCTGTATGCCGAATTTCATTCAAATCCATCCATCCGTTGCAGCGTGAAGAAGCAACAAATATACACACATACATACACACAAACTTTCGTATTTATAATATTAGTGTGATTCGTAAGTTTTTATTTGTGCTAACGTATTTTACACTATTATTTATGTTGTTCACAGGCCATCCTTTGCTACAACGACCCTGAATCGCATCCGTTTATATCGGACAAGGAAAAGAAGTTTCTAGAAGAGGCTCTCGGTAGGAACCGCAGCAGTCAGCCTTCTTCCACACCCTGGAAAGCTATCTTCACCTCCGTACCTCTATGGGCCCTCGTTTGTGCTCAGGTAAACACAAATAAACTACTTAAACGAAATTTGCTCGTTTCCTTCACAAAATCCGAATAACTTCGATTTTCGTCAATTTTGTGTTGTTAGTACTTTGTGGGTTTAGTATATTTTAACATACATTTAACCGCCTCTATGGTCTAGTGGTTTAAGACCACCGCTCTGACCCAGACTACCACCGCTAACTACCACCACCTATCTTAATAATATGTCACCATAACGTCAATATAACTTTTTAAACTATCATGGTCACTTACATTAGAATAAATATTATTAACGGGATTTTACCATGTTTATTGTAGTGTTTGAGTATCCGATATTTCGGCACAGTTGCATGCGCCATGATCACGGATGTACTGAAGTTGTTGCGGGTGGGTGATTGATTATGAGCAGACAAAACGATCTACCCTCTTCCTTAGTCGTTTTTTGCGCTCAATACTCGTACCACTGGCTCCTAAGTCACTATTCACTCGAACTTGTTCTCGACACACTACACTGACCGTATCAGATCGCGAAACGGCACTTTTGTTCTTTTTGCGGTCTTTACATAGGCTAATAATCACTGGATTCCAGATACGCGACAGTTTAAACCCATCTTCACGATTGAAATTTTTGTATTTTGTAATTTCAATCGCTTCTCTAACCAATCTAGGTATGTAGTGACGTTCTGTTGAATTTATCTGGGGGTTATTGTCGTTTTTGTGAATTTATTATGGAACCGTAATAAATCTGACCAATAAGCTATCATAGTAGCATATTCTCCTAGTGTCAAAATTCAAAAATTCAAAATTCAAAATCATTTATTCAGTTTAGGCTACAAGTAGCTCTTGTGAATGTCATTATGCCATCGGTTCGTAAATCTACTCTGGGCGGGAGATCTTGTACTGAGAAGAACCGGCAAGAAACTCAGCAAGTGTCCAGCTCTTTTCTCCCTTACAGCGTCAAAAATATTGGAAAATGCCCTATCATAGCAGAACACTTTCCATTACAAATAAACACAAAAAATATATATAAGACAATTACAACATGTAAAAAAACAAAATAAAAAATGTAAGTTAACAAATTTACATCAGATAATTATGTAAAGGTTTCAATTTCCACAATGTCATACAGCACCACTACAGTACTCTAGTAAAAGTCAAAAATTGTTTAGGTAAAACAAAGTCAAACTATAATTAATAATACTAAAAATAAGATAAGTATGCAAGAGCAGACCAGCCTCCACAGGCGGCACCCGTTCACGAGCATGACATATGAATCAGCCATCGCTTCGCTCAACCATATTTTAGGGAACGTAACGACCCGACGCACATGCCACCACCGCAGAGACAGTAAAGAGAGCATGACACACTCAAGATACTCTAAATAAAAACTTAATGATGTATTTAACGCAACGCTGTTTGTTATCTGTAGGACAATGCTGTTAAAATAAAAAATGTAAGTTAACAAATTTACATCAGATAATTATGTAAAAGTTTCAATTTCCACAATGTCATACAGCACCACTACAGTACTCTAGTAAAAGTCAAAAATTGTTTAGGTAAAACAAAGTCAAACTATAATTAATAATACTAAAAATAAGATAAGTATGCAAGAGCAGACCAGCCTCCACAGGCGGCACCCGTTCACGAGCATGACGTATGAATCAGCCATCGCTTCGCTCAACCATATTTTAGGGAACGTAACGACCCGACGCACACGCCACCACCGCAGAGACAGTAAAGAGAGCATGACACACTCAAGATACTCTAAATAAAAACTTAATGATCTATTTAACGCAACGCTGTTTGTTATCTGTAGGACAATGCTGATAAAGGCTGTCATATCAGTATAAAAAGTATAAAAAATAATTTTAATAAATTGATTCAAATATAATATGTGATTTTTATTATAACCAGGCTGTTTTATCATCTAAATATTCTTTGACTGTATAATAACCTTTTATAAGTAATAAAGACTTCAATGTTTTTAAACTTATCTAAAGGTAAATCTAGCACAGAATTTGGTATTTTATTGTAATAGTGTATACCTTGCCCCAAGAAAGAACCAAGTACCTTCTGTAACCTGAACAGTGGCATTACAAGTTTTGTCTTATTTCTAGTATTGAAATTGTGTACGTCACCGTGTTTAGTAAAGGAGTTGATGTTGCAACGTACAAAAACTATACAATTATAAATATATTGAGATGCAACTGTCAGGACATCAATCTCCTTAAAAAGATTTCTTAGGGAAGTTCGTGATCCTAGTTTATAGATTGCTCTTATTGCTCGTTTCTGTAAAATGAATATAGTTTCAATATCAGCCGCTGTTCCCCACAGTAGGACGCCATACGACATGACACTATGAAAATAACTAAAATAAACTGTTCTAGCAGTTTCAACGTCTGTTAACTGCCTAATTTTTCTAATGGCATAAGCAGCAGAACTGAGTTTACCGGCCAATTTCGATATATGTTATAAAACTCAATCTAGTGATTAGGACCCGATTGGATCAAATGTTCAGCAATGGCCGATTTTTGCGTATCGTTATTCTTTACAGCTTTGATATGCTCCTTAATTCGGCAGGCTACTGTACGTTTTGTTTGGCCAATGTAGGAGCTACCGCTATATATTTTAGTCCACATTGCATGCCGTGGCAGCCTATAAATAAGATGACACTTAGCTTAAGTCCTTTTTGTACAAAAACAACTTTAATTTAATTTAGTGTTTATTTTGTTGGTTGTCCTATGAAATAAAATAAAATAAATAAATAAATAACTTCAGTACATCCGTGATCACGGCGCATGCAACTGTGCCGAAATATCGGATACTCAAACACTACAATAAACATGGTAATAATCCCGTTAATAATATTTATTCTAACATAACGTCAATGTTTATAGAATTTTTTTGTTTAAGGGCCGATTCCGATGAAACTAAAATTGGCCACCATTTTGGTCTTTTTAAAGAACCAACTTAATTTTGTCGGCTAATACGCGTACTTTTAGTATGAAAAAGTTATAAACTTTAATTTCTCCTAAAATACTGTACCTAGGAAACTGAAAAGCAGGAACTGCCCCCCGACCGCCTAACGACGTCATAAACCACACACGAAGTCAAAGCGATCGGTTAGGTGGTCGGGCCCCTGGTTAGATTTTTACACCCACAAAATCTTGGCTATAGTCATAAACTCGCTACTTGCTCCATTCCTGTGGAAAAACCATGTTTAGGTATCAACACCGTGACCCCAGCGGGATAACCATATTAGCGTTATATCTCAGGATGTACTGTAGCTAGAGTTCTCGGTTTTGTCTAACAAATTTTCTCTCAGAGTCAACAAAATCTTCCCTGGATTTCATGAATGTAGCCTTTTGTCTTACACCTCAACTAGAACTTACTTTTCGGAGGAATTTTGACGAAAAGTAGGTATTTGATTACTCGGTAACTACAGAAGGTAGAATCCTGGAATTTTCACTGATGGATTCATAATTGAATCAACAAAATCTTAGTACAAAAACTATATCAGTAGCGTGTCTCGTTCCTGCTCCTTTTAGGTCAAATAGTTTTGACGAGCGTGACCCCAGCGGGATACCCTTTAACATGGGATATCTCGATAACTATTGGTCAACAAATTTTGATATTTGCTAACAAATTTAAACATAATATCAACTAAATCATGGAGAAATTTGAAGCCGATCTGAAGGGGTTATCCCGCTGGAGTCACGGACATCACAACGCTCACTTGGTAGTTCCTACCTTCATAACTGTTATTAAATTAACAAAGCTGTTAACGAAATAAATTATTTTTCATTACCTAGGTATTTATTTTGATACCCTTATTGTTCAACAGATCGGCCACGATTACGGCTACTTCACAATGGTAACAGACTTACCCAAATACATGACTGGAGTGCTAAAGTTCGACATCCACCGCACGGGCACGCTCGCGGCACTTCCGTACGTGGTCATGTGGATCAGCTCCATAATCTTCGGCTGGATGTGCGACAAGATTGTGAAGAGGAACTGGCTTACCGTCACCAATGCGAGGAAGACGTTTACCACTATTGGTGAGTTTTTTGTTCATTGTTAATGACATCTAGTTATAAAGTACTAACATAGAATTTAAGCTTTTGTTACTAACCACTTAACATTTTTGTCTCTGATAAATAAAAATATTAAATTTAATTTAATGTATTATGTGAGGATATCTGTTGTGATGTATAAAATAAGCTTGCTTTTTTCTTGCAATTCCTTATTATTTTTTCAAAAAATATAAGATCTTTATGATATACTGGTTGACATTAAAGACTAAGGTACAAAGAAGATTTCTGGCCCTGTTTCAATAGTAAACAATTTAACAGTATGATCGCAATAAAATGGCTAAAATAACTGTTTTATTACGAATAAAAATAGTACCAAATTAAAAATTACAAAAACATTTTTTTAAATTTAATTCAGGTAAGTATAAACATTTTTTTTAAATTGAATTAAGGAATTTATGTAATCTACAAATAACCAGCAACTGCCAAACAATAACTCTTTAAAAAAATACTTACCTGCCAACTATATTAGATAAACTAAAAAAATGTACTTAGCTTTGATACAAAAAGATAGATAAATCGATAAGGAAACCGGTCGCCTAGTTTACTTCTTACTTACCTATAAATCACCGTCTTTCATTACAGCATCTGTCGGCCCAGGCATCTGCATGATTCTAGCGTCATACTCGGGTTGCAACACCGAATCCGTGGTGATCCTCTTCACTCTTTCTATGGGTCTGATGGGGGCTTTCTACCCCGGCATGAAGGTCAACGCGCTGGACCTGAGCGGCAACTTCGCTGGCACCATCATGGCGATAGTGAACGGCATTGGAGCCATCACCGGCATCATCGCACCGTATTTAGTGGGACTGTTGACGCCTGATGTAAGTACCTACATTACTAATTGCCTTCTATACTTGGTGCCTAAACCACCGGTATCAAACCCAGAGATCCCGGGTTTAATTCCCATTTGAGTCTGATGGGGGCTTTCTACCCGGCATTACGGCACCGTATAACATAGTCGGAATGTTGACGCCTGACGTAAGGACCTACTTTACTTACCGCCTTCTACACTTGGTACGTAAAACATCATCGGTATCAGACCCAGAGATCCTGAGTTCGATTCCCAGAAGCCTCCAAGGGTCTGATGAGAGCGTTCTGCACCGGCATGAAGGTCAACGCTGTAGATCTAAGCGGCAACTTCGCTGGCACCATCATGGCGATAGTGAACGGCATTGGAGCCATCACCGGCATCATCGCACCGTATTTAGTGGGACTGTTGACGTCGACGACTGATGTAAGTACCTATAAAGATCCGGACTTCACTAAAACGCAGACGTGCGGAGAAGAGATGTGCCGTAATCAACCAATAGGAGGATAGGAGAGTGGTAGAAACTAATTCTCATTGGTTGTTACGTCACATCTCCTCACCTCTATTGCTATTATTATCGACTTCCAGCTGAGTCGGCCGCTATAACATCAATTTGAGTAGCATTGTTGTGTTGCGACAGTTAGATAAGTTAGCCAGTTTCCCCTTACCTTATCGGGTGAGATTAAGGCTAAGTATTATACGTTGTAGAATTAAAATACATGCAAAAATGGACCTTAACAATTTCTAGGACAATTCAGTGTCCTATATTGCCCATGGTTCTTCTAACTAAAATCTGCCATCTCTTTCCACAGAGCACGCTAGTACAATGGAGGCTTGTCTTCTGGATCGCGCTAGCCGTCTTCATAGTGACCAACTTAGTATTCGTCGCGTGGGCGTCCGGCGATGAGCAATGGTGGAACAACAACACTACGCAAGACTCAAAGACGCAGCAGGAAATCGAAACGACCAACAGATCTGTTAATGCGGAGATAAAACTGTAGGGACGGACTTTAAAGAGGTTGTGTAAAAGAGACTAAAACTTTGTAGAGTTCCACATTCGATTTACAAAAGCCGTGTAAGTGATGCACGGTGGGTAGTGTTGTGTATCCATAAGTTTTAAGCGATCTGAGTTATGTAATGGTGGCGACTGACCGGAGCGTATCATCGTAACGTACCATTCACGGCGAGCTTGATGACATTGCTGACTGACCGAAAACAAAGCGGTGCTCGCGGCGAGCGGTTCGGCTAACTATACCACTATACTAACTATGCGAATGATCACATCGAACACGTTACGTAAAGGCAAAATGCTCCGTTCAGTTTCCACCTAAAGACGAACGTAAAAACCTGTTGTATTGTATAGTAATACAGACGTACAGAAACGAAACAGATGCTACTGCCAGTTGCACCAACGGTTACGTGAAAAGTATACTTTAAAATTTTACGTCCAATTTGATGGTCCTAGCACTTTCCTAGCACCTGAACTTTCTTGCATTAGGTCATATACAATCAGTAGTGTGATTCACTTCGATTCACTGCACTGCTCCTGCTTGACTGCTGGGGGGTTCACTGCGATTGTGATACTTATGTACTAAGGTGCTAATTTAAACCGGGTAATTATCACACTAGAATACCAACAAGTGATTCTCTCATAGTGTTCCTACGAGTATAACATCAATTACGAGTGATCCTACTCGTTTAAGGAGTCACCATCGTCTATTTTCATACTGTAAATTCTCGAACGGAAAGTACCTACATTCATTGTAAATAATGAAAAAATTATGATATTTCATAAAGTGTTTCTCGTTATTATTGACTTCAAGGACTTTAGTAAGAGTTACCTCAGTTATTAAAAAGTTATTTATGAAAACCATAACTGTAAATAAATGCCGATAATCTGAACGCTTTGGTGCAACAGAATAGTGCTGACGCTGTAGTACAAAAAATCTAAAGTATTCGTTGCATTGTTTTTAGATATAAATATTGGCGGTTCAATGAATCCACAGCCAGTGCTTTGTGATAGTAACTTGTGTAATTCTCATGAAATGTAGAAATAAAATTTAGGTTTATATTTATTTGTCTATTTTATAGTACGTAGTAGTAGTAATGCAGATCTAAAACATTTGCGTGTGTCTATTTCTGTTGACGACTGTACATTTAATGAAGTGACTTAACTGAAAAGTATTATAATTAGGAGAGTGTGTGATGTGTGTACACGTTAGAATGATAGTTCGTTTTCAATTGCACTTTTGAAGAATAATTTTGTTCACGCTTTCTTAAAACATTGAAATGAAAGACAAAAGGCTGTGAACACATCTATTGTATTTATTAAATATTTTTTGATTATATAATACACTCGAATTCAAAGTGCACTTGTGCCATTTGAAATATCTATTAAGTGGGTTACCCTTAACGGCGTCCTATACAAACTCAATCAAAATCTTTCTTGGTCTATCTAAACTATAAAAATACAGAGATTTTAAATTAGCTGTACCTTTTTTGATAGTTGCTTATCCGAGAATATTGTCGAAAAGAAGATTTTTACCAAAATTCACATGTACAAAAGAACTTAAACATACTATGGGAAGTTTTAGTTATATTTAACCTTGGAGTTTAGAGACACTGTTAAGGATAAACCCTCTTTAGTACGAACGACATTTAAGTTTGTTAACATATTTTTGTGTTTAATACTTGTATGATTGATTACGATATGTGTACACAAATATAAGTACAATGAATAGACGGCTATGAATAAATACTTGTTAGTAGATAGAAATAGGTTACAATTACAATTTTATACAACAAAATGTACTTTATTAAATAAAGAAACTTTTAACGTGCTCCTTCGTTTTCTTCACAATAAATTAAACAGCAAAATAAATAAACAAAACATTGTAAAAAAACTATATAAAAATGCATATATTAGGTAACATTTACATACGTTTGATAAATAGATTTTCCCATAAAAGTTATTTTTTTTGTCAAACAAAGAGCGTGGCAGCATGCTGAACTCCTCCTGGCGTGACATAAATATGGAGAGTTCTTGTCAAACTAACTGTTATAATAAACATCACCTACTTTTATGATGCCCACAGGAGATCAGCGTTGGGGTTCCAGCTATATATCCCAACATTACACTGAGTGGGGACCATTTTATTACCATTAGTTATAAGTTTTTGAGTCTTGTTAATAAGAACTAGTTATTAAGTCATCACCAGTTTATTTTGTGTCTCTACTACTGGGGCACGAGTCTTCCCTATTGGGAGAACGAGCCATAACCCACCAAGCGGGCCTAGTGCGGATTGGTGGTTGTTAACGACTGCTAATGCAGTCGGGACTAACGGCTTTACGTGCCTTCCGAAGCATGGAGAAGCTCGAGACGAAACAATAATGGTCACCCATCCGATGACCGGCATATGCGAAAGTTCCTTAACTTTCGGAGATTAGGCGCGTTAAACACTGCGCCATCGAGCTTCTAATCTTCCTAATCGATTTATTAAGTAGTAATTAATAAAATCTTACTTTCTTTCTAAATAGGTAAACATGTTCATTCATACAAACATACAACCCTCGATGTTTGACAAATACTTAAAATTACACACACCAAAATAATAATGGTATGTCTATATCCAATATCGTTGTAGGAGGAGGCCTATATTTCCGTTTTAAAGTTGCTAGCTAGATCAAAGATTGACGCATTAGCTCTTAGTAACACTGTTTGACACAATACAAAGTAGACTATGCGACCGATATAAAATATAACATTAAAGGAATGTTTTTAAATCAGTACCGATAAAAAATATCGATACAGTATTGTACTGATTATCTTCTAAACATCTTGATTAAAACAACAACTTCAAAGAATTTTCTAAATACGATTATAAGCGGTCAAAAATATTTTGGCATTTATGAAAAACTAACTTTACTGTTATGTATTTAAAGTATGTTTTCGACCACAACTTTATTTATTTTTTATTTAAGCAGAAATAAGACTTAAAAGTTGAGCATTACAATCGTTTGTTAGTGTGCTTCGATTAATTTTATGCTGACTATCCATTTTGAATTAATTTTGTAAATGTCGTTACATATTGAATTAAAGCTGTGGAGTTTCTTGCGCCCATTCTTCATTTCCATTTCCCTTTACTTTGATAAACTTGCCGAGATGTTCGAGTCGGATGACAAGAGCGCAATTCGCGATAGCACTCCTAAAATAGGGCTGCCATAAATGCTGAAATGCGGACTGGGACATTTGGAATAGAAATAGGGTAAACCATGGAAAAAACCCCAACTAATAATAAAGACACTTTAAACGTTTTTTTTATCAGACTCTTTTATAAGGTTAGGAACTTTTACGATTCATTTTTGGTAGATAACTATTAAAAATATGAAAACTAAATAAAATGTTAAAAAACAACAATGAATATGTATAGAAAAACGATAACTTGATTTTCTTAGGCCAAACCGGGACCACTGACTCACTGGCCGGGACACAACGCTTCAAACCGGGACATGTCCCGGTGTACCGGGACGTATGGCAGCCCTATCCTAAAAGGACCATGCCGTAAACTTTTCAAGTTTTTGTATCTGATCTTGAACATCCGAAATATACATACTTATGATGACGGTAAACATGAAAAAAAACCAAATTATTTTCATTTGTCAGCTTTTGAATTTGCAAACGCAAAAACAAACAACAAAAAACACTGTTTTCATGTCTAAAATGCAATGACACTTGAATAAAGCAACTGGTTTAATTAAACCTTCTATCATATCAATATAAATGCATTGATCCTTTTTCAAATGGGCAGTAAGGTTAAGAACCAATTAAAACTTTACCAAGCAAAAAGTATAACTACCTTCGTGCCAATACTGCCAATTAACATTGTAATGACATTAGCTGTCAATGGTAAAATAAAAGCACCATAAATTCAACCCTATTCGGTCGCGATAAAGTTGAAATTCATTTGAAAATTTACAAGACATTGAGCGTTCTATCTTTGTGTCAATCAACATTGTGACGGCATCGTTAAAATTACTTTAAAAAAGATAAAAATAAACAGAAGTCTCACATAGTCTACTCAGCAACAGCACCAACCTCAAACAGTGCTCACGTCATGACGTACTAGCAACTTAAAAGCCTCCTCCTTCGAAACTTCAGAAAAGCTCCATGACAGAAGCTGGTGTGTTGGAATCGCTAAGGTCCGTCCTCTGGTTGAGTATCTGTAATTAATAAAACATTTTTTTAGGTTAATTTAAGTGCCCCGCAGACAGAGCTATTTTTAATTTAGTGTTTATATTATAAACAAGCTACAAAAACATAATTGTTGAAAAAATTTCCACGAGCATGATTTGAACCTGCACCCTTCTGACAGACCGGGTCAGGTGCTCTCCCAATTGAGCTATCGTGGTTCTAACCAGCCCGCCGAAATTATTCAACACTATTTACTTTTTTAATTTGAAAGCCAAAGGCGCCCATTCAATGTCAACAACTACCGTCATTAACATCCGATCATAATATTCGATCATATTTCGGCGGGCTGGTTAGAACCACGATAGCTCAATTGGCAGAGCACCTGACCCGGTATGTCAGAAGGGTGCAGGTTCAAATCCTGCTCGTGGAAATTTTTTCAACAATTATGTTTTTGTAATTTGTTCGCAACAAAATTTGCGTTAAAAAAATTAAGTTTTATAAACAAAACAAAAACATTTTATAAACTAGTTTTTTGTTATATCACCTAAAAAAAACTGAGCAGACATAGAAACTCTAGTTGCGAGTTTCGATGATCGACAACAGTTTTCAGTTGCTGCAACTAGCAACTGTTATAGGAGATCACCCAAGTTGGGCAATTTTTAAAAGTACCGGCCAACAAAAAAAACTTAATATTTTATTAGACCATAACATAATGAACATTTTTTATTATGACACCAAAGTTGTAAGTCCAGTCTTTGAATTATTATTCAACCGCTAATTAATTAATATTCTGTCAGTGTTATAAAAATTATGTACTATTTTTTTTTCAGCAGCGCGTGTGACAGGCTTTCTAAAGTGACAAAACAAACATCTGAATAACGCATTTAAATATTTTTATAAACTATGTAAAAATATTATCTTTGAACCTCATTTAACAAAACAAAAAATGATCCAACAGGTTGGGTTCCTTAATAACAAATGAATACAATAATATAAGTTAATAAAATATAATAATATTTTTGATTGGCCTTTTGACCTTTGAAATTAGCCCAAAAATGTTTGGATGGTGAATGATGTCCTTGGTACTAGTTGTGTCAATTTGCTAGTTTCCTCAACTGGCAAACAGTAGATTTGAAAAGTTTATTAAGAATTGTGGCAACCGTAAACTGTTGCCGCAACTGGCATACTTAAACTTAATACCTTATTCTTCTATCTTATTCTTAATCTTAGAAATCAGGTATGTAATTAGCTATTTGTAATTGATTTAGATAAAATGTATATTGTATGTATGTTGTATATGTATATTGTTGTATGTTATAATATAGTAGTAAATAAATTGATTGTCTATGTCTATGTTTTAGCCCTAAAACGTAACCAGTCCAAGATATGAGCCATATTATACAGCAAGTATAAATCCGAAACTATAAGAAATAGCGAAAACACTCAGTCTCGGGGTCAATTTTGTGGCAGATACTATTCATAAAACGTGCTCCCATTCACGCGAAGTATTTTGAAACAGGCACCAACCCGTCATACAGATTGCCCATTTCCTTGGCCTTCATGGGCCTAAATTGAATAATACTGTGGCGGCTCCACCTACCGCATACGACGCACATTATTTGACACGAAGCAAATACCTTCTCAAACCGTGTCAACAGATGGCGCCACAAACGCAAACCAACGACGTCGCCATACTATGACGATAAATAGTATGGGAAGCCTGCATCGCGGTAGCGAAGTTTCACCATCTCCTTCGCTATACAATTTGTCCAGGGATGTAGTAATAAAACTTTAGGAGCAGTATCTGCAATATATTTCATCGACGAAAATACCAAAAAAATACATAAATAAATAAATAAAATAAAATAAAAATAAAATAAAAAAATAAAAATAATAATAAAATACATAAATACATTCAATTGACAGAATAGTTGTCTCTTTCTAACTCCCTAAAAAAAATCCGTATCTGCTCACACAACGCAACAAAAGACGAGGATCGCTTACCTGCACGTGCACTCGCGACAAAGGGGTCTTTTTAAACAACAATAGCTCTTAAACTATTAGACCGAGAATAGTGATTGCTGCATCAATTTTTTATGTAACTCAAATACTATTAAGTGATTATAAAAAAAAGGTATGTCAATGGTCTCGTTTTAGTACTATTTTTTGATAAAGTGCCCGAATGCGCACAAAAACTGTAAAAAAAATACTTTCTCCTTTCGGCAATTAAAAAAAGGAGTTGTTTGATAGCGTGTTTTTATTGCACTAGCTAGCCTACACCTTTGCCTTTAAAAAAACACCAAAATCGAGCTCCTGCACGACGTAGAACTCAAACCGCCGTTAATTTTATGAGTTAAGCGAGTTTTGGTAAAATAAAACCAATAGTCTCTGCAGTTTTGTGGAGTTTTGGAATTGACCCCCCATAAGGGGTATTTTCGTCGATGAAATATATTGCAGATACTGCTCCTAAAGTTTTATTACTACATCCCTGGACAAACTGTATATAGCACCTCCAACCAACATACGTTGGACCTCGGTCCCCGAGCTATACCACCCAGCTCGGAGGAAGATCTTCCCTTTGGCCTTCCTCAATGTGGCATTCTCATAACCATCGGCCTCCTACAGTGGTGACCCCGACGTGATACCATACCATCGCCTTCAATAATAATTTTGAATTTTTGATGATTTCTGAAGATTTGCGTACTTACTACTTGCTTACTACACCACAGCTTGGATTGGCTGGAAGAGATCTATTCTAGAGATAAGCTCACCTTTGTAAATGTCCTGTGTAGCGTGTGTTTTGATGTAATTTATTTGTGCAATAAAAGATTAATGATTTTGATTGATAAGTACTAGATACTAAGAAGTATATATTTTCTGTACCTGTTAGACCTGATTTTGATTGATAAGTACTAGATACTAAGAAGTATATATTTTCTCTACCTGTGAGACCTCGTTCGGATGCAAGTGGCGTATTTTGTGGTCGATCAGAGTGTCGGCGCCGGCTATGCTCGGCTTCCCGAGCGCGGCGCGGAGGCGGCGCGCGTCCTCGTAATCCATGTTGAGAAGTCTGCACGCTTCTAGCAGCCTGGGTGGTTGGAGTTAATTAATTTAAAAAAAAAAAATTAAAATATATTTTTTTATTTTTTACACTCACAACAATTATCTAGCCCAAGAGAAGTTTCGTTATGAAACTCGTTATATGGTTACTAGACAACGGATAAACATACTTAAAATACTTAGATACATACTTATTTTACAAAGAAAACACCCAGACCCGTGACAATTTAGAAAAACTATAATTTCTAAATTGACCCGACCGGGGATCGAACCCGGGACCTCAGAGATGGCGACTCCATGAAAACCGGTGTACAAACCACTCAACCAAGGAGGTCGTCAAATGTTAGAGGTCGTTAATGATAAATAGCTTTGTAAGAAGGTTTAATAGGCATAGTAATGCTAACCCTATCCCTGATTACTACACTTAACTATGACCAATTTGAGACAAACACACACAAACCATCACGTGTTATTTTTGGAACCGCCCGCAGTGTGTATTTTGAATTGTTATAGTATTGCGAATTTTATTTTGCTCACGCACACATGACGAAGGAGAGCGTGGTTTCTATCAAAAGCGAGCGACGCGGTGCAAATGATTTTCACCTTAAGACTGGTAAGGCGACTTTGTCCGCCATAGTAAACAAACAAATGAATTTAAAAATAAAAATATTTTGAAAATTGCACATGACGTAGTTAAGAAAGCACATTAGACATTTTACATTTTAACTACTTCACTTTATTTCTTCGTCGTCTACAATAATTTTTAACAACTATTTGTGGTAATTTCAATAGGGACTATATCTATACTACTATATAAATCTGTAGGCTCTGTGTGTACTTGCAATTTTTCTGACAAATTTTGGGATAAATACTCATTTTATGACTCACTGACACCAATTCTACGATTTTTGAATTTTTGTGTCTGTCTGTCTGTATGTCCACTTTTAACTCAAGAACGGCTTGACTGAAATTGATGAAAATTTGTATGTAGTAAGAACATGCGATTGTACAAATGATAGGCTATAAAAAGAAAATAAAAGTTTACGCTTAATATTTGTATGTAGTAAGAACATGAGATTGTGCAAAAGATAGGCTATAAAAAAATGAAATTTTATTTACAAGCTTACGCTCAACGAAGCGGCGAGTTTGAACTGGTTTGGGATGGCTACCAATAGAGAGAGATGGCGTGCAAAGGGAGAGGCCTACACTCAGCATTGGATGGCGACGGGCTGAAGAAGAAGAAGAAGAAGTGGGCGAGTGACGGCTCTTGATGAAAATTTGTATGTAGTAAGAACATGAGATTGTGCAAATGATAGCCTATTTAAAATGTTGGTAAACCTAATAATTATTTTGATTAGCATTCATCGGCCCATTATTTTCGCACAGCGAAGCGGGCGGGTGACGGCTAGTTTTATTATAAACTTAGTAAAAGCAATGTTAACATTAAACTTACTTTGGTAGCTGATTGAACTGCGACGCGACCTTGTTCGGGGGTGCGAACGCAGGCACAAGGTTCCTCTTTACGTCGTGGGTGAACTGCACCGTCCCTCCCGTGTTGAACCAACTCTCCAGCACCACCTCCTGTGAAGGTTCAATCATTTTACAGTTGGCTGATTCGTTGGATCTAAAATATCTATGTAATTACAAATTATAATTTGAAAAGAGTTGAAAAAATTCCTACGAGCGGGATTCAAACCTGCGGGTTCGAAAAAATGGGATGTGGGCCCCATGGCATACCGGGTCAGGTGCTAATGCACCTTATTAGGTAGTCCTTGTAAGTCTTGTTTGGCTTACAAAGTAAGAATAGATAGTGTTCACAAATTTCGACGAGTTGGACAAAACCACGATTGCATAAAGGGAGTGCACCTGACCCGGTTAGTCATGGGGTGCGGGTTCGAACCTCACTCGTGAAAATTACTTTTAATACTTTGTAACAGAAATTGTAACAGTTTTATAAATTCTGGTAACGTCAATGATTAGGACGATCTGCGAAAGTGCCGTTCTACGGAAGTGACCTTGTCAAGACCTTGAAGCACATTTGTTAAAACCTCCTCACCTCGAATATGTACTGGTCCACGTCGCTGGCTAAGTGCGCGCGCAGCCTGGACGTCAGTGCTGGCGCGAGCTTGGCCGCCGCTGACGCCAGCCGCGCGCACAGAGCCGACAGCGGCCGGCACAGAGGACCAGATACACTCACTGCCATCTCCTCCACCATCAACAACGCGTGCCACCTAGGATATATCATCGAGACAGTTGATGTAACTATAAATAAATACATAAATAAATGTTTCCCACACTCAAGAAAAGCTTCCTTAAGAAACTCGAGAAATGGTTAACTAGACAACGGATAAACATACTTAATATACTTAAATTCTTACTTACTATAGGTACATAGGAAACACCCAGACCCGAAACAATTTAGAAAAACAGGTATTCCTAAATTGATCCGACCGGGGATTGAACCCGGGACCTCAGATATGGCGACACCATGAAAACCGGTGTGCAAGCCACTCGACCAAGGAGGTCGTAAAAAACTAAACTTTGATATAACTATTTAAACTATCATATCTTTGTGTCACTTGCATTAGAGTAATTATTAATGGGATTTCTCTCGCGGCACGAGCGCAAAAAAACGACTAAGGAATAAGGTAGATCGTTTTGTCTGCTGATAAAAACCCACCCGTAATATTCCCGATTCCGAACCCCTCGGAGCATCTAGTAGGGGCCCAGGGACACGCACTAGTGCGTGATGTCGATCCATCTGGAAAACCTCTGACGGTGATTTGTTTCACACGGCTTGAGGAGCCCTTTAAGTTTCTCGCCGCCTCCAACAAAACCCGGTGAAGCTGAAAATGCCCAGTGGCAACCAGCAAACTCTCTTAATATACCAGCCGCATTAACTTTATTACTTCTGTGATCATGGCGCATGCAAATGTGCCGAAATATCGGATACTCACAAGTAGAGATGCGCCAAATAGTGGTTTCACTGAATAACCGAATACCGAATACTATTCAGTTTAACCTTTGCCGAACCGAACATTCGGCCGAATTATTCGGTTTACCATTTTATTGTTTTGCCGCGCAAACAGGTTCTAACATGTACGCTTTGTATCGCTGCTGGCTAGATGACGAGCCAGCCGTATCACACCGCCCGCCGTGCCACCCGTGCACATTGTGCTGCCACTTTACTTCAAAACTTCGTACGATTACGTTACAAATAAAAACAAAGGTGCTTATTATTACAAAAATATAGACAATATTAACTTTTTTATATATTTAAGAAATAAATATGTTGACTTGAAGTTTAATTGCTTTATTTTATTAGATTTATTCAACACATTCTTCATAGGATTTCTTTGTCTTATAAAACATAAATCTTACATAAGAAGTTATGTCTTTTAGTTCTATACCGTGTCGTGTAGCCAAGAAAATAGAAATACTCAACCCGAATATATTCGGAACCAATACCGAATAATTCGGCCGAATACAAATGAATATTCGGCGCATAAACATCACAAGCAATAAACATGGTAAGGACCCCTTAAAAATTACTCTAAAGTTTGATAGCATTATGTAAACCTTAAAGTCAGTTAGCTACACTAAAGTCTATGTAAACTCTAAAGTTAGATAGCATCATGAAAGCCTGTCATCACATACCCAGCTCATAATGTCCCCACAGCTGGGGCACGATCTTTCCCTATGGATGGAAAGGGAGAATGGGCATAAGCCACAACGCGGGTCCAGTACGGATTGAAGAAAGCCTATATATCTCTTAAAGTTACATAGCATCATGAATAACTGTGCATACTCTAAAGTTAGATGGCATCATGAAAGCCCTTGTAAACTAATGCCAGATGTTCACTCTTATGTGAGACAAGGCGTCACTGTATAGTCGACCATGAAATTGCTTTATCACTTTTGACAAAAACTTCCATTACAATAAAACTTCGCTAAGGCTCATTGTCAATGATGACAAAGTATCTGTCACTTGGTCTTTTAAACAAAAATAGAACTTGTTGTTTTGTTATATGCAAACAAAATTCACTTCTAAGGTGGTAAAGCAATTTCATTGTCGACTATACATTGTCGTTAAGGGCTTTTATACATGGCTAGCTGTAGCTAGTAGCTATTTTATCCAAATGTCGCCATAGCGTCAGTGTTAATAGCATTGTTGTTCCGACAGTTAGAGATAAGATAGCCAGTTCGGTAGTTGAGGATTCTGAGTAAAGTGCGCGTCCACCACCGGCCTTATTATTTGACATTAAAAGGAATAAAACAAATACAAAATCTATTTGTGATAAAACTTCTAAGTTATTTTTAGCGGCCGCTCGCGGTTTCACCCGCGGTTTATCGGGATAAACATAGGATACTTTTTATCCCGACGATGTTATAAACTATCTGTATGCCGAATTTCATCCAAATCCATCCATCCGTTGCAGCGTGAAGAAGCAACAAATATACACACATACATACACACAAACCTTCGCATTTATAATATTAGTGTGATGTTTTCACTAATAAGCAAATTTAAAAAAAAAGCATTATTATACAGAGATCTAAATTAAAATGTTAACAATGTTCCAACTACTAAATTTATTGAAACTAATAACATTATTAAAAGTCAAGTCAAAACATCTTTGGTGGGCGGTAGGGCTTGTTTGTCCGCCTGGCATCAAAGTTAATAGCATTGTTGTGTTCCTATAGCTAGAGATAAGATAGCCAGTGCCTTAGTATTTAAAGGATTCCGGGTGAAGTGCGCTTCCACCTGCAGCCTTATCGTTACTTAACATCAGGTTAGATGATGGCCAAGTGGTACACCCACCCTTAGGTAGGTTCCGATCCGATCCGAACCCTTCGGAGAATCTAGTAGGGCACGGGGACACGCACTTTGAAGTGTGTCATGCCGCTCCCTCTAGAAAACCTCCGAAGGTGATTCGTTTCACACGGCTTGAGGTACCCTTTACGTACCTCGCCGCCCCAAAAAGCCCGGTGACGCTGAAAATGCCGTTGGAGGCAATCAGCAATCTCTCTAAAAAAAACCTTTAGGTAACAAAAAAAAACTCACTTCTGCTTCTTATAGTCCCTCAGGCCGGCTTTAAATTCCAGCAGTATATGTTCCGTCAAAGCCGCTAAGCCAGCGTCTCTCAAGTGGGCTAGCAGCCCGGGAGCTTCTGCGAATACACCAGCTTCCTCCGCCTCAGTATCACCCGATAGCGGTTCCGTTACCGCCAAATTAGTTATCGGTGATGTCTAGTGAACAGAATAAAAATAAATCATCATCATCATATCATCATCAGCTCATTTTAACCGCCTCTATGGTCTAGTGGTTAAGACCACTGGTAACAGACCCACAGGTGCTGGGATCAATTCCCAGCGGGGGGCACATGTTTGTGTACTCGGTTTAGATGGTGATAGGGCTTCTACCACCATCTTATTTTAAGGCGACGCATTGGAAATTTACGTGGCGGGGATCTTGATTTTTCCCAACAATTACATTGACTTAATTTTGTTAGTCGCAGAAACACAATTTGTTAACTTTTATAACAGAGATAAAAATATCAAAGTACCCTCTTTTAAAATATAGATTTGCATTTTACAGGCAAACCAGACCGATTTAAGCATCAAAATTTTCTTAGTAGATTAGTCTTAACACACTTCAATATTCTAGTTCATTTTTTAAAACTTATTTGTAGTTTTAATTGGAAAGAAAAAAAACAGTTTTTCTTATGGAACGGGGCGCAAACGCTCCGTATTAGATTAATTGTTTAGCGATGCGTCGCCTTAACCATTGCGCCATCAAGCTCCTCAATAAGCTTCAGTGCCACCCGATAATGCTTAATTTGTTATTCGCGATGTCCGGTAACAGAAATATGATAAATTGAATGAAAATGTTTTATTTCTTCGACAAAATGGGACGGTACTATTTTCGATGGTGTGATCTTCTTTAAAGTGAAACATACGGATACCAATCAAACACACTCTTACATTCATTAAATTGATAGTACCTCATGAAAAAATACAATAATTTTAGTTTTTTTTTGTAGTTTTTGTCTGAAATAAAAACGTCGCGATTTGATTGTGATAACTTACAATATCGAACTGTGATATTTCCTGTATAGTCGCGGAATCTTGTCGCGACAGCTCGTGTAAAGCCAACTTCTTGGCACGCAGCTCGACTTCTTTCAGGGACATGGTTTCATCGGTTTCTCCTTCTGAAAATTGTAAGAAATCAATGCTGCTTCCTTATTTTATAGTAGTGATAGATGAGGAGTTTACAGGCGTGACGTACACTAGCCTGCACATCAAACTAACACAAACAGTCTTTGGGGTTTGAGTAGTTTTGTATGGAGGGGAGGTTTTTTTTTTAATTAATTGATTACCGCCATAAAATATACTTCAACATAAAAATAAACGCAAAGTCGGAAATCCTCATAGTTTGTGAAAAATTGCGCATATAAAATACGAAAATGTATGAAAAAATTTTTTGCTTGTCGCGTCTCAATTTTTATTTTATTTGAAAGAACTTGTCAAGACATAAAAAAAAATACTATGATAACATTTCGTAGTATTGGGCAGTTTTTGAGATATCGACTCGAGTTTGCTTTCCGTAAACCTGTTTATGTGTGAAATGTGGAATTTGAATTACAGTATATTTTCATTCAGTTTTTTAGGCAATCAAGATAGTTAGAAAAGAACAAAGGGGCAGATTATGTTACAAGAGCAACATACATACTGAACAAAATATTTTTTTTTAATAAGAAATAGCTCAAAATCTGCCTATGATAGACTTACTCTGTTTAATAATTTTTTTGCTTATTGGGATAAGATCTTCAACATGAAATATTTTTTTTGAAGCGACATCGTCAAAAAAAATATGCCAAATTACTTATACTTGTCTTTCCTCAATAGACTTTGAACTTTATGTTATGTACCAGACTAGAGTAATACGGGATTCTTACTATGATTATTATTTATCAGTATCCGATCTTCACTCCAAAAGTAGCACAATGTTTACGGTCGCCGAAAGATAGTTTTCCCTTGGAAAAGCCTGGTGTATACAAACACAAGATCGATTGCAGCTATTACGATACTTATACAATTTCCTACATCAAATATTAGTAAACTAAATATAATTTTATTCAGGCTACATTACATTACATTATTACATATTCAAAGACAATTGGTTTGGTATATTTTTCTTTGTCTGAAACCTTGTCAATAATAATCAATTGCGAATAAAACATTTAAATAACAATTTTGGTATTTAATTTCAAATAAAACCTATTAAAAGACGGAGATGGGGGACAGATTTTATGTCGCTAAAGTAAGATAAAAGTTCATACCTGCTTTGAACGTGTTATTCACGAAAAATAAAGGATTTAGCCCTAATTTTTAATATCAGCCTGACTTGAGTCAAAGGACTAATTTAGCGAATTAGTAAAGTTTTTATTATTATTTTAATGACATTAGCATACCGTTTGAAAGAGGATAAACTAAAGAATTTTTGACAGAACTTTTTAGTTTTTCTTAAAGCAATGTAAATTGGAATTTTTGTTTCATGTTTAACATTTTCGAAACTTTAGAATTTAATTTAAAAAAAAATAGATGACAACTACCAGCAAATTTAAATTTGACAGAATCTTACATCAATGCACATCAAAATAAATAGATTTTTTTTTTGGGTTAAAATGCAATATTTTGGATTTAAAAAAATGTTAAATAACTTAAAAAGTCAACATAAAAATAACCGTCGGGCATGGAACGTGTTATGGAGGCTAAAAGTATAACATATGACATAACATATGACCCCTTTCTGTCGGGCAATTCATTTTGGCACACGATGCGCCAAACATCCTGTATAATAATAATTGTGTCTGTGACCCTATACCCTATACCATATACCCTACACCCTATACCCTAGTATAAAACCAGATGATTTTTATTTAGTTATATACAAACCTCTTCGGCTGGTCTCTTCGTCGGAGTCGTCGTCGGAGTCCGACGAGCTGGTGCTAGATTCGGACTCTTCATCGTGATGCTGCCGCGTGAAGTGGTGGAACTGCCGCCGGTAGTAATGCAGCTGTAGGTAATGCTGGAACAAACATAGAAGATCGTTATTTGCTAGTCTTCGTGCCTATGTGGAGTCAATGGAATAATCGGAAATCAAAGTTTCCTAGTCCCTAATGGGTAGCTTATTTCCCATAGCTAATTCAGCCTCCCCTCACCATATCAGCACTTTTTTTATTTTGATTTATGTTAATGTATGTAATATTAGTAGTTTATGCAACTGTCATATAATGAAGGGTATTAAAACACGAGTGTGAGTTTATGAAACGAGCGCAGCGAGTTTCATAATAGTAACGAGTGTTTTAATACCCGTGTTATATGCAGTTGCATACACTACTTTATCTTCACTAATGCAATTAGTCAAACAACAAGAGTAAAAGCTGACAATAGTTTATTTATAATAATTGTTCAAATTTTGGATGGTACAATTTTGAAAGTTAATGTTAATTATTGATCCAGCAGCTGTAGCGGTCGCGGGGCAAGCAGTAGAGCTCGTAGACGGAGTTGGAATATTTATAATTACTTCATTCGTCTTGTTTTCTATACTGTTCAAGATCGTATTTGAGACTTGAATTTTATTCATTAAAGACTCATCAATGTAGCTTTCAGCCACAGTAGAAGACTTCCACCCCCCGTGTCGTTTCAGGAAGTCAAATCACCACCGCTATCTATGAGAAAGGTCGCCGAGGTGCGCCGGAAGCAATGCCCCGTGTACAACGCTGGGTTAGGCAGATTCAAAAAACTTGCGATAGTTTTTCCCAGAGCACCAAATTTATTAATACCAGTTCTTTGATCGACGCACTTCCCCGATCTATAGCTCAAGAAAAAGGCAGGGTTTCGACAGGGGGTGGGTCGAAGTTCCATGTATTTTTTACATACGGCATAGCAGTTGTTGTTTTCAAAACTTTCACCATGATTGTACTGTCGTCTATGTTAGAGACTTCATCGAACTGGATGTTGTATAGCTCTTGCCTTCGGCATGCCCCCATTATGCCGAAGATTAGTGCAGCCTGTAACAATAAACGATATAATAAGCTTGAGGTACATAGCCAAGGCAAAAACTATGATTTATGAAGTAGTAAAGTGTAGGTACCTACTACCTAATTTATACACAAAGCGCTTAAACGGAGTGTCTAGATAACTTGCGTGTGTAGTACGTAAGTACTAGGTAGATTAAATAACAGAACTAAAATACACTTACCTTTTCAAAAAGATACAAAATATCTGGTGAATCTTTCAGGAACATCTTTATTTGACCTGATGTAAACGTCAAGGACTTTTTTTCCTTGTGTCCTTCTGAACTGCGTTTCAGGAACGCTATGACTTTTGAATACTTCGTGATATCAATATTGTTGTAGATACTCAGTGTGGACTTGAGCATAGAATATTTAGCCCACATAGAAGATGGCTTGAATTTGTCGGAGAGGTCTTTGAGATACACAAGAATGACATTTTCAGAAAATGATGTAGTTTTCTTTTCGATCTTCCATGCCAAAAAGTTATTATATTCTTTTTCATATAATTTTCTAGATTTTTCTGGCAAAAGATTGTGAGTTACTTTTGTTGCCAATTCTAGAATATCCGGAGGCGTACAAATATCATCGTCGCTGTCCATTTTTAACTTTTAATTTGTATTTTAAAAACAAAACACATTGCGAAATATTAAATTCACGAGTACGTGTATTGTCACAGTGAACTTGCCGCCATTAAAATCTAACCAATGAGAGCGCAGCTGCGCGCGCAGGGCCAATCAGGAGCGATCGCGCGCTGTTTTTTTTTTATTTAATTGGCACAAGATCTTACCAAAGAGTTTTGTGTATGTAAGTTTAGTAGTTTCGACGAAGTTTTCACGTATAACCCAACTGTTTTCAAAAGCCAGCCTAATATCAAAATTTTATACAACTTGTATGAGGATTTTGACATAAGGCTCGCCAGGTTAATTGGTCGCGTTTTATTGATGTTATAATGAGATTTTACGATATCGATGTGGATATTATACCATCATGTGAAATTGCTTAAATTGAGTGTTTTGTTGTCTGCAATATAACAGTAGTAATTATAAGTCAAGTATTGGAAACATAAGTAGAATGTTACAACATTAGTGTAGATAAACACTTTTAAACTTTCGCGTTCCATAGTTAAACAAATTTAAACGGGGATTGACGCAAACAAGCAAAGAAGGTATAATACCTTTTAACTAATTAGTTTGCGTTAATCCCCGTTTAAATTTGTTTAATGTATGTAACTTTAGTATAAGATTGTATTATTATACAGGGTGTCTCGTTTAAATCGGTCAGTATGGGAAAGTCTAAAACTATAAGACATACGAAGATCTGTTCTTAGGAACCATGTCATCGATTTTAATAAGAAGAATAACTGCATTCATACATATAAAAAAACCTGTACTCAGCTCGGGAATCGAACCCGGTTGTTTGGAAAAAAATAAACTTACACTATTTCTATTTAGATATCGATTGTGTAGGTCTTAAGCAGTAAATGGCTCTATGAAACATGATATCTAAAATGAATAAAATGTATTGTTTTCACATACTTTAATTTATCTTAGTAGGTGTTCGAAGTGACCACCATTACATTCACAAGTTCAGGCATGTAAAATTGTCTCTATGGTTGTTTGTACCTCTTTGCTGGTTTTGTAATTGTAAGATCGTTACCTAAACGTGTTGAATATTGTATTGAAAAAAAACGGTGGCCTATAACTGAGTCAAAGGCCTCTAGCATTGAAATCAAGTCATCGCTACAATTGATGGGTAATGGCCACGCTTGCCAAATGCGGGTTGGTGATCACAAACCCCACAAGCTATGCATCGAAAAATCTGAAACACCCTTTGCCCGACCTGGCAATTGAACCCGGGGCCTTCGGATATCGGGCCGATCGCTTTGTCACTCCGCCATCGCCACCGAGATCACCGAAGATACTTTGAGGTAATCTTAATATATAAAATTCTCGTGTCACAAGTTAGTTGCCATACTCCTCCGAAACGGCTCGATCGATTTTTATGAAATTTTATATGTATATTCAGTAGGTCTGACAATCGGTCGTAATTTATTTTTTATACCCCTAAGTGATAAGGGTGGTCCCCACCCAAACATTTTTTTTTTCAATACTAAATGTTTCGGGATTTGTTTGTTTTGTTGTCATATAAACGATTTGATTGTATTGTTGACATGGAAACTGTCAAAGCGGTACGAAGTCCGCCGGGTCAGCAGTGGTTATATAACCTGGATATGACACTACGACAATAAATTAAAATATTGGCTATACTAGTTCATAGAAATAATTTGAAACTATCAAATAAATCTTAGCGCTGAAAGGACACGTTTCAGGGCTGGCCTGCACCTTGTACACCTAATGCAAAATTGAAGAAAAATGTAGAGATTAATAGAAAAATACCAAAATTGCAATCTGTGTAGTATTTTTTTGTACAAAAGCATTATTTAATTACTTATAGGGCAATACGGCAATTTTACTCCATTACGTATTCGTTCTGAAACTTAATAGAATGTAACATTAATCTTAAATAATGTACCTATCCTTAGATTTAGTTACCGTATTATTAATTTAAAAAAAAGCTTACATACCTTTCGTCCTATGTTAGTTTACTTTTTAAAGTTACAAAAGCATTATTTTATTGCGAAATCACGTGTCGTCTTAGTCTTCTGATTTCCGAACGCATTTCAAACGTCAATTAGACAGATGGATGAGTGACAGAAAAAAAGGAGCTTAGCGTTTTGTTTTGTCGTTGATTTTTTTCTTTCATTCCGTGTTTGTTTTACCCTCAGGTTTTACCGTGAATGACGACCAATTGTTATTAGCGATGGCACATATATTTATTTGCAAAAGTCCTCATACTATATTTTAAAAAAAAAGTCTTATAGCTTGCACAAGTACCGGAATCTTGTTAAGCCTTTTTTAATTGTTGTTACAGATGGACATATTATTGATGTCTTTGGCCCCTATCCGGGAACTGTGTCTGATGCGGACATCATGAAAGCCTTATTCCAAAATGATAATGAAGAATTTATAATGTTTTGAGACATGAGACGGTACTTGTGAGGGGCCGTATCAAGTCTTGCCATCAATTTGGTAGAACTTATTATACATATATATTGTTGGCGAGACATGGCATAACCTGGAATGAGAAAATATTGCAATTGCTTATGTGGTCTCCGCACTGTTGGTTGCTGTGCTCATGTGATGACCATTGTATGGTATTTAGGTTGGGCTCGGTACCAAGAAAGCATAGAAGCACCGGCATCATTTCTGAATGGAATTTTAATAAGAGAGGATGTTGAAAATTAATAAAAATCATTAAATAGTATGAGTTGTTTTATTTATTTAATTGCACAGTTCAAAATGAATACCTGTCCTTTTTTAAGTTGGTTGAAGGACAAACTTCGCTATTCACTAATTACATACCTATTGCAGTGAGAGGACAGATAGGTTCACATCACATTATTTTCATCAGCCAGCAATAATCACAATTGCCCAAATTCTTTGTATTGCATTGCACACTGCAGTGGGCATAGATAGGTGCCAACATATTCTCATCAGAGGTGATCACATTTTTGCCCTTGTTGCTAGATTCTTTGTACTGCATACCGAACGTAGTGAGGATAGGTAGGATCCAACACATTATTTTCATTTGTGATCATCGCAATTATCTTAGTAGATTCTTTGTTTGTACTACATACCACAGTGAGTAGGTTTTAACACATTTCATCTGCAATGATTACAATTGTTTTGCTAGATTATTTTTTCACACAGCAGCGAGGATATGTATTAGGTAAGTAAGTAGTTTTAACAGGAACTGGTTTCATTCAACATATCTATATTTTCATCAGCTGATGATCACAAATTGTCTTTTTGCTGGGTTCTTCATATGCCGCACATCGCAGTGAGGATAAGTAAGGTAAGTGGTTTACAAATAAGAACTGTTTCTACTTAGTTTCATATAATGATAACAATGGTTGCTAGATTATTTGCCAAGTACACCGCACAGTGAGGTTACACAGAGAGAAGGCACAGTGTGGGATCGGAAAGAACCCTAGAAGGAACATATTATTCCTTGATATTTCTAATAATTCCAGTGCATTAGAGTGGAAGGGTGTATTGGTACAATATTGCAATTGCTCTTTGGTGGAAGTAACGTTGAAATGAATGATTGAAACGTCAAGACAAGAGATGTCATTGAAGTGAATGACAGTCAATGACACACGCCATCTTTATTTTAGGTTAGGTATTGCCTTAACGATGAGTATTTAATATTTTTGTACAAAAAAACTAGGTCAAAAACGACAAAAATGATAGTTAGAACACTCTAAGTAATTAATGACGGTTCTAAAATACAAGTGTACAAAGTCCAGGCCATTGCTCCATACATTCCTGAAACGTGTCCTTTTTTTTTATTTTTCAAACAAACTAAATAGCACAAAAGCGCAAGCAAAATAGAACACCATTTAAAAATGTTACATCTTTCCAACAAACTAAAATTTAAAATTATACAAATTAAGAATAACATCAAAAAATTAACATTGCATTTTTAAAAGAAAATATTGTCTTTACTATCAAAACATTTGACATGGTTGTCAAGGCTTTGTTTATAAATTTTCATTGAATGGAAGTTATTTTATAATATCTAAAGAAATATTCGTGAGAAAATGAGAACAACCATGTGTAGTTTGTTGGAAAGATAGAAGGAAACAACTGGACCTAAAAATAATGTGAATACAAGAGGTTCTTATAAAAACATGCTTAGCAACGATAAAAACCGTAAGTATTTTCCTATTTACACAAAGCTTTCTCTATCCTCTATCTTATTTAGATGTATAAAAAGTGAATACTACATTATCACCACTAACAAAGCGTTAAATTTCGCACAATTCGCACTGCGTCTTTATCAGTCATTAGTCACTACACAGGACGCCGCCGGGCGGTCGGGCGGCGGCGGCGGAGGCGCATCAAACGCGTAGACATGTATTACGTCACAGGATCGCGACGATACTGAACTTGGCCTACTTAAATAAAATAAATATTTACTTGTCACCTGATCGCCGCCCGAGCCAGTAGAAAAAAACTAACACAAACAAACCAATATTTGTCCCTTTCGTACATACTAAATTTTCGTTTGACACGAGTCATTACGAATGCATCACGAATGCATCACTTACGCATGCAATAATCTTCTTTCCGCGTAATTTGGGTTGCTTGCTTTTTGACTCTTAGAGCTTCAGCATTAGGCATGATATGCTTTGATTTGCATCGGGATTTAACATCTAAGAACAGATGAAGTTTTGCGACGTGTTTAAAACACCGATGAGAGTTCTTTAACCTGGCCGTACTAGTTTAATAACAGATACATCATGTGTAAATGTTACTAATTAAAAAATTATGTTCTGTGGCTAAATTATTGAATGTTTTAAAATATTTTTTTTATATATAGATTGGAAGCGTCATTAGGTATACTATGGGTAATTTATTGTCGTGGTGTCATCTCCAGGTTGTATATAGTTTTAGGCAAAAATTATTTGTAAACAAATTACAATTTGAAAAAAGACAGTTGAAAAAGTTTCACGAGCGGAATTCAAACTCGAATGCTATCGTGGCTCATAGTTGGCAGTGCACCGAGCCCTGCATGTCATGGGGTGCGGGTTCGAATCCCGCTCGTAGAATTTTTTCAACACTTTGTCCTTTTTCTTTTTTCAAATTGTACTTTGAGGTACTTACTTAATTATATCTGTTAGTTGGGAAGCAGCTTACCAAAGAGTGCGCCCACTGCAATAGTATAGTCCTGGTGTGGTGAGCTGCGTTGATGACCGCCGTGAGCGGGTGCGAGCTCGAGTCCGCGACAAGGAACGTCTCCGTTTGCAGCCCGCCTACTGCAGCGTTGAGTAGCTGCGTCAGTCGCACCCGCCACTCTTCCACCAGCTCCAGTTGTAACTCCAGGAATTGAAGACTTGGGGAAGAATATTGTAATTTTTTTTTTTAATTTTGTTTCCATTACAAGTAAATTATTTACCCTTTTGACCACTACAATATAAATGCGTTGGCGTGCCCTGCACGCCAAGCGTTCAGTTCAGAGCAAAAGTTTAAACAAGAATAAGGATTTCAAAATTTCCAAATATATTTATTTTGTATTTTTGTAAACTATAGGTAAAGATCGGTCGCCGATTCGCGCGCTTACGAGCGAGACAAGTAGTTTATTTTTTAGAGAGTTCACTGATGGCCCAGCGGCCTTTTCAGCGTTACCGGGACTTTACCGGGGCGGCGAGAAACTTAAAGGGTTCCTCAAGCCGTGTTATCGAAACGCCGTCAGAGGGTTTCTATTCTAAAGGGAACAGCATCACGCAAGCGTGTCTGCTTTCCCTACTAAATTCCCCAAGGGGTTCGGATCGGATCAGGAAAGAGGCAAAGTGCCGCGTCAATGTACAAATTTTATCTGTTCGGCGTGCGGAATTTATTGTCGTTCATTGCCGTCGTTGTTGTTCAAGGCACGCTTGTCGATTTTAGGCGACTGTAAAGGTCAAAAAGTTAAGCGTAGTGTTTGTTGTATATTTAGCGCCATCTGGCACAGACAAAGGGGCTTAACTATGAATGCAATCTGCACAAATGTTTCACTAATTCGTGTCTTATAGATTTATAGATAGATGGCGCTAGACTCGCTGATTGCACTGTAGTTTCTGTATTTACCGTAGACAGTGCCAGTCCACTAATATACAACGTGTAACAGAAAGGTGTGGTCAAAATGAAAAGGTCCAAGGTGTATCCGATCTAGAGCTTGTATGTATAGTTACTAAGACATAATCATTAACTTTAATTTGTTATGCAATTTTTAATTAAATATTTGAATCGTGATGTTACAATCAAAATAGACAAGTCACAGCCCTAGTGACTTAGTAGCCTCTGTGTACTTACATTCATGATCACTGCTGCTTGCTTATGGGCGCCTGACGCGCATGACTTCACTAATATAAGTGTTTAATTTACAATTACATGACAAACTAAAGTTAATAATATATGTCTCAGTAACTCTGCATACAAGATCTAGATCGGATACACTTTGGATCTTTTCATTTTGACCACACCTTTCTGATACACGTTGTATAAGGGCCACTCGGCTCTCTTTCATTCATTTGACGGCTGCAAGGATGAACACAATAAATGTACCTACTTAAGTTACAGGTGGTATCATTCGCCCAGTCATTGTCACAGTGTTTGAAAACAATAGTTTGTTTTCCTTTAAAGTTTCACACACGCTTAATTTACTTTTCTAAAGCTTTTTGTACGGTTTGTGTATACAGTTGTACTGTATAATAAAAAAAGTTGTACACTCACCGATGGCCTGGCTGCGGAAGAATCGCGTATCTGTCCTCAATAGTCTTGAGAAGTGCAATGAACCAGTCCGCGCCCCTCGGCACCCACAGTACTGACCCAACAGCTGCGCCTACGCCGGCCGCCACCGCCTCCGCCCACTGCTCGCTGCCTAAAGTCTCGTCCATCTTCGTGAGGGCGTCTGGACATAATTCAATTGATTTTTTAAGGTTATATATCCTACGTGCTTCGAAAGGCTCGTATAGCCACCAGTCTCCAACACAGAGTTCCCATAAGCATGTTACTCTGTCAAATGTTCAACTGGGCATCTTCGAAGACCAGGATCGTAACATTACTAAAATGCTATTACATATGCTGAGAAGATGCCCTTTCAGTATCATATATATTGAATTTTATAAGTGCTAATTGCTGTAGCTGTATTTTATAAATATTTAATCAAAGTCAAAGTCAAACATTTATTTGTACAATATTGTGTACAGTACATTGAGATGAGCGACAATGTTGAGCAGGGTCAACAATATTCTGCTCAACATTGTCGCTCATCTCAAGAGTTTCGTCTACGGCGTACATTGAGATGAGCGACAATGTTGAGCAGGGTCAACAATATTCTGCTCAACATTGTCGCTCATCTCAATGTAAAATTTTATAAACAATATACCTACCTACATAAATGCAAATTTTTATTTAAAAAAAATATATAATGAAATGTCAATAGAAATACAAATTATTAATCTAGGTACTACAATCATATATTGTATTATTATGATTTTTTTATTTGTCCATATGTTGTGATACTGATTTTTTTTTTCTATTTCAATATGGCAGCGGCTTTGGTATAGTAAATATTTAAGAAAGAAATATGAGCAAGCATTCGTCTTTTGTAGGGTGTATGATTCATGAAGACATTCATTCTTTGAGACATTTTAGCTGTTGGAAGCAGATACTAAAAACAAAAATTAAAAGACAAATGAATCCTTAAATGAATTTTTTAAATAATCCTGTAGAGTTTATAGGATTTCGAACTTTTTCAGGGAGGAACATTTTTTATACATGGTTGTACTAAATGTAGTTGGTGTTAAGGCTTGCCTTAAGTCCGCCTGGCTAGCTACCACTATCTTATCTAAATGTGTCGCCGTAACATCAGTTAGTAGCGTTGTGTTTCGACCGTTAGTGATAAGATAGGCACTTCCTCAGTCAGTAGCTGAAGACTTAGGGTGAAGTGCACTTACACCTTTGACCTTATCGCCACCTAATAGCAGGTGAGTTCATATTATTTCTTGCTTATGTAAATGTAGGCTTATAATAAATCCAAAGCAAGCTTACATTTCTTTTCGACTGCCAACCAACGTACGAAAATCTCCGCTTTAGTCAGCACAGATAATACACTGTTTGTGTCCTTCCCAGAGATCGTTACTAGCTCCCTGTGGAAGCCTAGAGTTTCGTCTACGGCGTGCGCGAACGCCGCATCCACATCCACCAGTTCCTTTTTGGACCCTTGAGAATGGTACAACCCTAGAACTGTGTAGAGTCTTTCGGCAGCCATCGCTATTAAGCCTGCGTTGAACTCGTCCTGAAAAACAATAGAAAATTCGGAATAGGGTCATGTTTTAAAATCACTTTAACGTTAGCTAGCTAGTTCTGGTAGCTTATATGAAAAGAAGAGCTGTCACCTGAATTGCAAAATGTGGGTTGCAAGGTAGGTTTCAGTCCCACGTGAGACTGCCGTCGTTCTTCATGACGACTTATCTTAACTTTAAAGTTATTTTTTTGTTTTTTTTTTAATTATTACTAAGCATCAGATGTAACATGAATTATTGAACGGCACATATTAGAAAGAGACTTAGCTTGCATTTCATAATTTCTTTCAAAACATTTGAACATAATATAAAGTAAAAAAATATATTTCACTTACAACTGTCCTAACTTTCTTCAAATCAAGTTTGTCGGCGACCGGTTGCACATTGGTCTTCACAAACGTTTGGTGTTCCTTGATCCAAGTGAGGGTCTGAGTTAGGAACCACTCGGGCCTGTCGATGCGCGCTGTCTGCCGCGATCCGGTGAAGTGGAATGTGAACCTCTTTTTTAATGGCCGCAATAGAATTCTCACGGGCAAACAAGGATCTTGATCTGCTGATAAGTATTTTTATTACTTTTATAGGTGAATCATCAATATTACAAAACAGTAGTTATACAACAAGACACCAAGCTAATACCAGTGTTGTGTTAAATAAAACTTTTAATTAGCCAGGATCCAACTGCGTTCAAACAATAGATCTAGTATAAACACTTGAGCATATTTATTTTATACATAATATAGTAATATATGTCGAGGAGCTCGATGGCGCAGTGGTTAACGCGGTCAGTTTGCTATTGCTGAAGTTAAGCAACTTTCGCAAAGGCTGGTCATCGGATGATGGTTGACCAAAAATTTATCATCTCGAGCTCGTCCGTGCTTTGGAAAGTACGTAAAGCCTCGTCTCGCTCAAGACGAGCTGATGAGAAACTCATGAGGTTTTTTCTCTTTCCCCATCTTTTAGACCAATTTACAATCATGCAATAACAATTTTATTATTCTCTTTATTCTGCCTCAAGTGGACGCAACTAGATAGGTGCTTGGTTGATTGGTAGAGCGAGTAAAATATCGAAATAAAATTTGTTGCCAAAATCGTAGCACCGGCCCTGGATACCCAGGTAGCCTACTTGTTAAGAGCGTTTACGCCGCACACTAGCGCTACTAATAAAAAAAAAACATATCTAGTAATTAGAAAATAAATAAATAATAAATAAAACGTTACGGCCACTTTTAACTATAACGCCATATTTAACTAAACCATAACATGTCAGGTGTTCATTAGGTGACGTAAAAATGCTAAATTACTTCATTCAGATAGTTTGTTGAGCATAATTTGATTTTCTATCTCTTATTACTAGATATGTTTTTTTTTTCATTGGCGGCGCTAGTGTGCGGCGTAAACGCTCTTAATAATTACTAGTGGGTCGCCCGTAAAACTTCACGTTTATTCAACAGATTTTTTAGGAATTTCGAAACCTATGACAGGTTTCTTTATTTTTCTGCACATCTACGACTGAAGCTCTTCAAAATGAGACTATAACCGATTTTTTGATGTGCAGCTATCGTCCCATAATCACTGGGGCAAAAATCGGCTTGCGCTATTAATATATAAGATTGTGAGACTACTGGGCAATTACAAAATAGACCAACACCATTTTGCATGGATGGAATGTGTTTTAGCCATCTATAAATCGCTAAAATACATTCTATTTAAAACAGTACTTAAACTACCAAAACATTATCTTACCTTGACTAAAATCTTCAGACACTTCTGTGTCTACAGAAACACTTTCAGGTTCTTCAATGAGGAACAGGTATCGTGTTAAATTATTGAATTTCACTAGAATTTCTTTAGGTGGAGGTGAGTTTTCAGCTTTGGGTGTAAATGGCCACTTAAGCAACTTTAAAACATCTTCATAGTGTCTGGAACAGGATAAGAAAGAGTAATTGTTTTCAATACATTCCTTATTTCAATATTCTTTATATCAATAGATTCCCAACATTACTTACAGCAACATTACTTACAGGGGCATAAGTATTAAGGTAATTAAGAATATTATATTCTTAAATGCACCCTACCTTGCAGACATTTTTAATTACTGTACCAATAAAGGTATCTTTCCAGATCTTATGAAATTTAGTAAGGTTATACCTTTATTTAAATCAGGAAACAAAGAGACCCTAGTAACTATAGACCAATTTCAATATTACCAGTACTAAGTAAAATTTATGAAAAACTTATACTTGAACAATTAATGGCATACTTTAAATAAAACATTTTACATAAGAAACAATATGGTTTTACAAAGGCTCGTTCCACTACTGACGCAGGTGTTGCTTTAATAAAACATATATTCGATGCCTGGGAGGAGTCTCAGAACGCTCTTGGAGTTTTTTGCAACTTATCTTTTCCAAGGCTTTCAATTGCGATGAGCACCGGACTCTGGTGATGAAGTTACACTACTATGACCTTAATGACTTTGCACTTAAATTGATAGACTCGTATCTCAGTTTTAGGACACAAACTGTCGATATAAATGGAACTATATCATCTGGATCTGATGTAAAAATGGGAGTTCCGCAAAGGTCAATTCTTGAGCCCTTCCTATTTATAATTTATATTAACGACTTGCCATTCTTTGTGAAGAACTTCTGTGAAATTGTTTTATTTGCAGATGATACTTCACTCATTTTTAATGGTACTAGGTGTAAGAATAATTTTGATGATGTAAACAATGTTCTCGCTAAAGTACTCAGTTGGTTTACTGTAAATAATGTACAGCTTAAAGCAAAAAAAAGACAAAATGTATTAAGGTCCGATGTTATGGGAGAGGTCGAAAAGTTCTATGGACAGCTTTACACATCCACTCGGCCACCTGTACAAAGCTTAGCTGAAGACTCTAGAGCTAAGTTAACCCGGCACTATACCGAAGCGAAGACATCCCGGACATCAGCCTGTACGAGATTAGTATGGCTCTCTCAACAGCTCAAGAACGGCAGAGCACCAGGTGCTGACGAAATTACAGCCGAGCTTCTGAAAGCAGGTGGAAGACCGGTGCTCGTAGCTCTTCAGAAGCTGTTTAATTCCGTCATACTAGGGGGCAGAACGCCAGAGACGTGGCACGAAGGTATGGTGGTACTGTTTTTCAAAAAGGGCGACAAAACCCTGCTGAAGAACTACAGGCCCATCTAATTTCTAAGCCACGTCTACAAGCTATTTTCGAGTCATAACGAATCGTCTTGCACACAGGTTTGATGACTTCCAGCCTATCGTACAAGCCGGTTTCCGAAAAGGCTTTAGCACCATAGACCAAATACATACGCTGCGACAGGTTATACAGAAGACCGAATAGTATAACCAGCCTCTTTGCTTAGCGTTTGTGGACTATGAAAAAGCCTTCGATTCGATTGAAACATGGGCCGTGCTACAGTCTCTCCAGCGATACCAAATTGACTACCGGTACATCAAGTGTTGAAGTGTTTGTATGAAAGCGCCACTATGTCAGTCCGTCTTCAAGACCAGAGCTCGAAACCTATCCAGCTACAGCGAGGAGTGAGACAGGGAGATGTGATATCTCCGAAACTGTTCACTGCTGCACTGGAAGATCTTTTCAAGCTTCTGGACTGGAAAGGATTCGGCATATAATCACTCGATTTGATTTGCTGACGATATAGTGATCATGGCTGAGACCCTGGAAGACCTCGGCACAATGCTCGGTGACCTCAACAGAGTCTCTCAACAAGTAGGTCTTAAAACACAACACAATAGAAGACAAAAGTTATGTCGAACTCACGTGTCGACCCACTATTCTAAAGGTTGGGGACTCTGCCCTTGAAGTTGTGGACGATTATGTTTACCTGAGACAAAGGATCCAGCTAGGTAGGTTCAACTTCAGCAGCGTTCGGTAAGCTACGAAATATCTTCTCGTCCGATATACCGCAGTGTCTCAAGACAAAAGTCTTTGACCAGTGTGTGTTGCCAGTGATGACATACGGTACTAAGACGCGGTCGCTTACTATGGGCCTTATCAGAAAGGTCAAGTCTTGCCTGCTCAAGGTCACTCAAAGAGCAATGAAGAGGGCTATGCTCGGGGTTTCTCTGCGTGATCGAATCAGAAATAAGGAGATCCGCCGACGAACAAAGGTTACCGACATAGCCCAAAGAGTTGCTAAGCTCCAGTGGCAGTGGGCAGGGCACATTGCTCATAGGACTGATGGCCGCTGCAGCGGAACAATCCTTGAGTGGCGACCGCGTACCGGAAAGCGCAATGTGGGCAGACCTCCAACAAGGTGGACCGACAATCTGGTGAAAGTCGCGAGAAGCCGCTGGATTGGAGCAGCACAAAACCGGTTGTTGTGGAGATCCTTGGGGGAGGCCTTTGTCCAGTAGTGGACGTATTTTGGCTGAGATGATGATGATGATGATGATGATGATGATGATTAGTACTGTATGACATTGTGAAAATTTTAACTGGTAACTGATGTCAATTTGCAAATTTTGATATTTTTATTTTTTCTCTTTTGTTTTTTTTTAACATGTGATTAATATTTTGTGTTTTACTTGTGATGGAAAGTGTCCTTTTATGATAGGGCATTTTTCAATATTTTTGACGCTGTAAGGGAGAAAAGAGCTTGACACTTGCTGTTTCTTGCCGGTTCTTCTCAGTACAAGGTTTCCCACCCAGAGTAGACTTACGAACCGATGGCATAACGACGTACATAAGAGCTATTTGTAGCCTAAACTGGATAAATAATTTTGAATTTTTTTGCAAGCTTGTGCTCATATACACAATATGGCACAACCGTAGCAATTTTATAAATGGATAAGATCAATGATGATGATGATGATGATTATGATATTTATTTATTTTAATGCATAGATAATTAAAAGACAAAAAGTTGACAATGTTTACTGCAAGGCAAAACACTTGGCACATCTTGGAATTTACTAGATATAACCACTCATATTGGTGAAATTTGATTGCCAAGTTCTGCAAGAAGTAAGGAATTGCAAATAGTTGCATATAAGCAATTAAATATTACTGAATGCTAAGGTCAAACACGGGGAAAAGGATGAAGTGGCCCGAAACAATGCGGGTGGATCGTCCGTTCGGCTAGCGACGTCCCCATGAGAAATAATAATAATAAGGTCAAACAGCCTTTGATTGAGCAGCAGAAGATAATAGTTTAATTAGAGACATGTTGTTAAATGAATGTTGATACATTTAATTTTATCCTACAAGCAGTGCTAATGCATGATATTAACACATTTCTTTATTTGTAATGGGTACTTACTTTGTTAACTTTTCCTTAAGCAAATTATGCCAGTAATGTGTGTATTCTCTAACATAAGTAGCACGATGCCCGGTCTTGTATTCACCACACATTTCTTTAAGCTCTCCATAACATAGCACCAGTTGTTCATCATCACTACATTGTTTCAATTGGCGACTGGAAATAAAGTGTTAAAAAATAAATCAAGACCAAAATACCATAGATGGCCAATGGGAAACTGTAAGAAATACTTGAGGAGTAAAAATAATTTTAGCTTTCATTAAATCTGGTTGGGTCTGCGACGAGCCCCCCGACCGCCTAACCGATCGCTTTGACTTTGTGTGTGGTTTATGACGTCATCTTGTCGTTTCGTACCGCCTATGAAAGCAATATCGAAAGCTATATAGCCTTTAGCTTTTGATATTGCTTTCATAGGCGATGCGAGGTGGCAAGAGGGCGTCATAAACTAAACTCGTAGTCAAAGCGATCGGTTAGGCGGTCGGGAGGCAGAGGCCACAGACACCACTAGACCAGATACCGTAACAACTGTTGAGAAATACAGCAATTATCATAACATATTTTAAAACATATTAAATAAATGTTTAAGATATTAATTTCAGAGATGCCAGTCAATCTTACCTCAACTCATTAACTTTTTCTAATGACTTCAGATAAGTGAGAGCGGTCTGTAACTTGTTGAGTGCCAAAAATCTTTTTTCTAACTCCAATCGCAGAGGTTCCGTTTTTGCGAGGAATGTTGAAACTTTTGAATTTATTTCTTGACTTTTGGCTTTGAACGAATCTATTTGCTTAGAATTTAATTCTGCTTTACTTACTGCTAGAGACAACTTTGTTGGCACTTCATTGTTAACAACTTTCAACTGTAAGAAAGGAAGACTATCAACAGCAAATAATACATTTTCTTATAAGATGTCAGTAGTGTGAGTGTGACTATAATCACACAAGCACAAAGACCTCAGTAAATAAGCCTATCTTTCGCAGTCCCAAAGAAGTACCTATTAAGATTTATAATGATTTATTGCTGCAAAAGTGCTTGTAAATCATAAAAAGTAAAAATTTTAAAAAATTCAGTTAAAATGGTAATTTTGACATAAAAAAAAAGTTAAAGTTTCTTTAATTAGTAACAAGAATTTTACTTACAAATTAATAATGATCTCACTAATATTATAAATGCGAAAGTTTGTGTGTAGGGGAAGGGCGGGCAAGACGGATAGGGCGGGTAAGATGGATAATTGAATTTTTACGAATACGCGGTGAAATATTGTGATTCCGACACTGTGGCAGTGTTGTTAAAGCGCCGGCCGCTGACCCCGCTCAGTCCCGCCAGTCCCCCGCGCGCGACATTTTCTTCGGGAATCTGTTAACGTTTGGCGCATCAATATCTGGATTTTTCAAATGTAAGTAACAGTGTAAATTTGTATTGTTTTCGTGTAAATTTAATAGCCTTGTAACGTTTTTTTGTTAATGCGGTATTGAATATGTTAATTTCGAATAGAATTGTTGATTATTGGTAAAATTTTATGAGATAATTGGTTCTTAGTTCACCTTGAGATGGGCGGGCAAAATGGATCATATACCGATATCAACAATAGTAGATAAACTTTCGACGTTCAAGCAACGAAATAATAAAGAGAATCTTCCAAACAACCAGAAAACTACATCAGTGAAAGCTCTGACCAGCGTACTTACTTGTGCACAGTCTGCAAAGAACCTTATAAATCACCTGTAACTGATGATTGGATAGAATGTTCAGGATGTAAAAATTGGAATCACGAACTGTGCTCATCATATCTAGGCTATGGTTCTTACTTTTGCGATGATTGTTACGATTAAAAATAATATTAACCGGGTACGCCGGGTGCAGGTTCACATGTGAACCTGGTAACAGCAGGCGAAATTTTGTGTTATTGTGAAGAAGTTAAGCACTAGGTTTGTATGAACTAACCCAGACAAAGCGAATGCATCGGGGTTTAAAAGGTTAAGCCTCTTAACAAGCCTTAAACTTGTTCATTTGTTGATGATCCATCTTACCCACCCTGGTCGGGTAAGATGGATAATTTCTATGTTTTCAATATTATGTTAAGATTTACCAAATTTATTTTTAATTTTCGCTGATCTCTTTGTTACCAATGATAGTATAATATGTTAACTATAATTTTAAATTATAAGTGAAAGATTAATAAAGGTATTAATTATATTTACAGCAGTTTATTCTAATCATATCCGGCTTTTTCACGCTGCAACGTATGGATGGATTTGGATGAAATTCGGCATACAGATAGTTTATAACCTGGATTAAAACATAGGATTCTTTTTATCCCGATATTCCCACGGGAACGGGAAAAACGCGGGTAAAACCGCGAGCGGCCGCTAGTAATTGATATCTCTAAGTACGGAAGTTGGACGAGAGCTTAAAGGAGGTGCGAAAGACCTAGGTTCGATTTCTGGCTGGGTCGGGTAGACGTTTAATTTTTTCACTGTATTTTATAAATTTTATAAATACTTAAAGGAGATGTTAAGCTGCTTCTGTTGTAGGAGAAACAAAACCAATATTGCTAATTTTACATAAAATTAACAAATTACTTACACTACTTTGCAGTTCTTTTATTCGGACTAATAAAGCTGTTTCAAGCTCGTATGCATCACTCAGATCATTGATATCTCCTCCAATTTTAAGATTGAGATCTTGGATGATGTTTTTTTTGTGCTCTTCATCCATTTTGCAATCATTTAATATTGGTTTCGTGTAAATTATTTCATTTACTTTCATTGCAAATTGTCAACTACTACTCTTTTTCGTCAACAAATAATTTGGCAAATTACTTTTTTTTTCAGTTCTGTTTGCATAGAGAAAAGCAAATGAATATCGCCCATACAGCTACAAAATGTATAACAATATCTAGCACATATGTAACATCATCCTTCATTTTTACAAATAGGTTGGTTTTAAAATGCTCTAAGCAAATAGGTCATCTTTGTTTTTTTTTACTTTGATGGTTTTAAATTAAATTTGATTTATTTAATGTACGTTTTTAATTCAGAACAATGAGCTTCAGTTATTAGTCGATTTATTAAAAGTTTTTTAGCTAACGCCTACTGCTTTTAAAACCGTTGCTTTTTGTTGATTTGTAGAACTGCATGCTTATAGCAGTTGGTTTAATGCTCTAAGACTGCATGCGCTAATTTGGTAGGCGTTTCAGCAGTAAAAGCAGTAAAACCACCACTACGGGAAGATTCTAGCAGTACTGATTATTCATTTTTAACAATATTCCCTAAAACATACATACATGAAAATCAGCACTGAGACTATCAGAAAAGTTAGTAATGATTTTTGTTCATTTATCACCTTATTTCGGTGGAATCTACCGAGCAATGTTGTTAAAAAATACTTATTCCCATTTAGTCTTTGAGAAAATAAGTAAGGTCTGGCAGCATTAGGGTCTTCTTGCTCTACTTACTTTAAATCTATGATATTACCATTATAATATATTGTAAGCATCCATACATACACACACACTAGCAAAAAATATGATACATAAAAAGAGAAACTGAATGCTGAAAGCTGTATTAGCTTGATCCTGTGTCCTGAAATGATAAAACTTTTAGCTTAGATTTAAAAAGTTCTGCTTAGGAATGTGACATTAAGTGAAAAACGATTATCATAAAAATCGATTGATAAAGATTGGTTTTTTGTAAAGACATAATCGGTTCTTAATAAATCGATCTTTGTCTCATTATTTTTAAATTATTGACTTAAGCGTTTCTATCATAATCGTCATCATCATCATCTGAGCGGGGCCTCCCCCAAGGATCTCCACAGAAATATAATGATAGAACTAACCAGTTAATATTAACAATTATTTATTAGCTAATGCTAAATGTGAATATCTACAAAAAAAACGATAACTTTCTGGTAATAAAATTAAAACATAAAACAAATGTCTCCTTAAACTTTCAGAATAACTTTCAACCGCGAGTGTGTCAACACTGTTGTTAACAGGCAGACGGCATACCGCGCTTGGATCAGAGGTTCAGCCGAAGGAGACCCTGAGACCAGCACACTGAAAGCAGCCTATAACAATGCCACCAAGTCCTGCAAGGAGGCTTACATTAGAGCGGATGCCCAGCACGTTGCGAATCCTACGGGCAGCCGTAGCTACTGGCATCTAGCCAAAGCCGTGCAATCTAACTTCTGCCAACCCTCGCTGCCACCTCTGAGATGTCCTGACGGATCTTTAGCTCACAAGCCGCAGGAGAAGGCCGATCTCCTGGCCGAACTTTTTGCGGCTAACTCCCGAATCGATGACTGCAATGCACAGCCACCAACAATTTCTCACTGTGGCCACACAATGCCTGATATTAAAATCAGACAGTGTTATGTACGTGCGGAGCTGCAGTCAATCGATGTTCGGAAAGCTAATGGCCCTGATGGCATCCCAGCAATAGTTTTAAAAATGTGTTCAGCGGAGTTGTCCTCCGTTTTAACTCGTCTTTACCGTCTCTCGCTTTGTTCAGGTTGTGTGCCGGAATCTTGGAGAGATGCTAATGTGCAACCGGTTCCGAAAAAAGGAGATCGGTCAGATCCGGCTAATTACCGCCCAATAGCCGTTACTTCAGTTTTGTATAAAGTCAGAGCGGATTCTAAATAAACAGCTTATCCGCTACCTATAAGAACACCCCTTAATTCACGATCGCCAATACGTGTTTCGGCCGAAACGGTCAACGGGTGATCTTCTAGCGTTCGTTACACATCTGTGGGGTGAGGCTATTGATAAGCGTGGCAAGTCGGTGGCTGTTGGCCTTGACATAGCCAAGGCTTTTGATCGGGTCTAACACAAAGCCCTTCTGTCCAAGCTCCCGGCATACGGTCTGCCTGCTCAGTTCTGCAACTGGGTCGCTGGCTTCCTACATGAGCGTAGAATCCGATTACTCACAGACGGATGTGCTTCATGGTTCATGTCAGTGAACGCTGGTGTCCCTCAGGGGTCCGTTCTATCCCCCACGTTGTTCCTTCTGCATATCAATGATATGCTTCCACTTGGAAATATTCATTGCTATGCAGATGATAATATAGTGCACGGTGGGTATAACGGTCACTCAGCGGCTGGGCAGGTGGAGACTGAAGAGAAACGAGTAAATCTTGTCATTGAGCTCAATCGGGTATTGGACCTCATATCTAAATGGGGCTCCAATAACCTTGTGGAGTTCAATGCCAAGAAAACACAGGTATGCGCGTTCACGGCAAAAAGTCGCCATTCCTACCCCTTCCCTCTCTTCAAGGCACATCACTCGGCCTGCAGAGCAGTATTAATATGCTCGGTAAGTACAAGAAATATTATGTCAACTTTTTGGTCTCAAAAACATAAATACCTACATAACAAATCTTTATTCATAAAGTAAATCTTTTTTATCGAAGGCTTACCTGGCGCGAACATATAAAAATAAAAGAGAGCAAGCAAATAGAAAGTTCAAAGACATGTACTGGCTGATGGGCAGGCAGTCCTCGCTGAATTTGGAGAATAAACTCATAATATACAAATGCATACTCAAACCGATATGGACATATGGTATAGAGCTCCGGGGGTCAGCAAGCCACTCAAATATAGAAATACTACAACGATTCCAGAATAAAGCTTTAAAGACGATAAGCAGTGCAACATGGTTGACAAGGAACATTGAAGTACACGAGTACCTACTTACAAATCCCAACAATTATGGAGGATGTAGAAAGGTTTTATACGGCCTACAGTAGTCGTTGCTACAGCGACACAAAAACCAACTCGCTCTGACACATTTAGACACTAGAATGTCTACAACCCGGCTAAAAAGAAAACGAATAGCCTCAATTTAATTAAAGCACAGTGAATTTTATTTATACTATAATTCAATTAATTAACGCATGGGATGACACATCACTGGATGTGGATAAGCTCGAACTAATATCGAAGTGAACAACCAACCTGATTGTAGCTCCAGGCTGATTCCATGAGAAAAAAAATAAAAAAATAAAGTAAGTTTGAACAATACTTACCTCTCAAAACATAGAACCAAAGAAAGAAAACCGTCGAAAGAAAAAAAGTTGCGAAACTGTTTTAAATACACACAAACAGATGGCGTCATCATCTCTTGATCGACTTGCTCATGTTAGTGAATTTACTTCGCGTTTAAGAACATTTGGCACATTTGGCGCTGATTACAAAAATCAATTATCATAAAAAATTATCGATTATTAAAAATCAAATAGTTTCATCCCTATCTGCTGTCAGCTTTCCTGTCTGTCACTGTCATTCAAATTTCTATAAATTCTATTTCCATTTTTTCCAAATTTCCTTTCCAATCCTATTATTGCAATGTTTTAAGGCACCTATTTCATAGGAGTGCACGTAAAACTCATTTATTAATTAATTTAAAATGTGGTCGTTTCTAATAAAGAATAAGAATGATATTATTTATTTAACTCTTCTTTTGATAAGTGTAGCAATAGGCCCGTGTTATAGGTCATTGGGCACTATACAGTCAAAGAAATGGGCAGGTTCTCTTATCGGTATTGTGCTTATAGTAATAGTATCCGGCTACAGTGCAATACATCCATTACTGTCGGCATGCCTTGGCATAATACTCATAAAGTTTGCCACAGTAAGGTAAGCTTTAGTACCTTTTCATTTAACTGAATTTTTTTTTTATTGACCATGTTTTGAATGCGCTTCGGCGCGTCCTGATCTGTCAGGGGGTTTGTATAGAATCCAAGCGCAGGCTTTGATAGGGGGGTGGGGGAGGGGGAGGGGAAAGCACTACCTATCCCCCCTACTCCCCCCTACCGGAGGTGCATAGTCACTGAGAAATTTTAATTAAAAAATTGGTAAAATGTAAACTAAATACCCACGATTTTAGAAGTTTTTTTGGGGGTAGGGGGGAGGGGAAGCCCCCCCCCACCTCCCGAACCTGCCCACCACTAAACCAAACGCATACTTTCAGAGATATTCAAAATTAAAAAGTGAGGTTTTAAAATGAAATTTAAAAAAAAACACGTCTCTGGTGGAAAAAAATTGTGTTTTTGGAGAATTAGCACCAACCCCTACATAATCCAACCCTCATACATATGAAAAGCCTGCGCTTGGATTCTATACCCGACCCCTGTCAGGCGTTATGACCTGACACAGATGGACCCTTGTACTTGCGCAAGGTTGTCTGACACCTACTTTATGACCTTTGTGTCAGCATAAACTTTAAAGTTGTGTATAGCGGGGTTGACGAAATTTTATATGGTATAGGATATAGTACTTGCAAAAAGCATTTTTTGAGGTGGGACTCAAATCTTGAACCTTAATTGATGTTTGAGCTCCACTTACAACCTCCAATTATTCAGCTAGCAAACATGAAACATTACTCATTCTTATTTCCTAGCAAATCAAGTATTATTATTATTATTGTTGTTGTTGTTGTTGTTTTGCGCGGGCTACATGCGTCAGAAGACACTGCGCAGATAGCCAAAGAGCTAGCAAATATAAAACATGATGACAGACAAGTGGTGAATGTAAGGCACCGGGCTACAAAAGTGCCACTACCTACTTTCTATGTGGACCTGGAACCAAAGAACAACTACAAGGATATATTCAAAGTAAGATACCTGAATAACATGAAAATTACAATTGAAGCTCCATATAAAAAGAAAGAAATACTACAATGTAAAAGGTGTCAGAGATTTGGCCATTCCAAGAACCAATGCTGCAGACCATTCCGTTGTGTCAAATGTGGTAAAGATCATCCTACTACATCTTGTACAAAGAAACCAGACTCCGAAGCTACTTGCGCAAACTGTGAAGAGAAACACCCGGCTAGCTACAAAGGTTGTAAAATCTACAAGCAACATAAAGAACAGATCTTAAAGAGTGCCCCAAAGCCCAGAGTAAATCCTCCAACACAAAATGTAACTACTACAAATCTACAAGGACCTATTCAATATAACAGGAACTCAACTGAGACCAAATACAATAAAACATATGCAGAGGCTACTGAGGCTAAAATATCAGATACACACACAGATAAAACAACAGACCTTAATGACATCTTAAAACTAATGGAAACTATGCTAGACAAACTGCAATATACAATAATGACCATGGTTGAAACTATGGTAGACAAAATGATGGACCGCATGGTCCAGTTAGTCAGCAGCCTTGTTAAGAAATGAATCGAAACCTCCGAGTGGTCACTTGGAACGCCAAGAGGAGGCTTAACGGAGAGAAGTCAAGAGTTTGAAATTTATTTAAAATCAGAAATTATTGATGTATGTATGAATGCAACTAATTATCGTTCTGGAAGCAGCAATGAAGGAAGCGCAGTTATTGTTAAAAAGAACATTAAGCACTACCCAATTGAGGACTATTCCACAGAGAAAATCCAATCAACTTCTATAATAATCGAAGACAACAAATTCGAAAACTACTATCATCTGTTTATTGCCTGCCTAGACATAAAATAACTGAACAAGACTTCAACAACTATTTTGCAACCTTGAATAAAAGATTCATTTGTGGAGGTGACTGGAATTCTAAGCATCTTCACTGGGACTCCAGAGTTTATAACCCAAGAGGTAGACAACTTATGTGAGCAATAGAAAGAATGAATCTAGAATACCTATCTGGTGGTAAGCCCTCATATTGGCCAAATAATAGAAATAGGATGCCTGATTTACTAGATTTCTCTGTAACAAAAAAACATAGATAATAATTACGTCACAATAGAATCACCAACTGACCTCACTTCGGACCACACTCCTGTCATTCTAAGTATAAGTGCAACAATAACTTTGGTACAACCACAACCGAAGTTATACAACCCTAAAAATACTAACTGGGAAACATTTCGAGATATAATAAACACAGATAGATCTAAACTGCAAACTAAAAACTACTTATGAAGCAGATAATGAAATAGAGAAACTTAATATGACTATCCATAGAGCTGCAAATATTGCTACTACAAAAGGGAAAGGTAAACCCCCAAAACAAAACTCTTACCCAATACAAATCAAAGAGAAAATTCAGGAACGCCGCAGATTTAGAAAAATCTGGCACAGGAGCAGATATCCCAGTGATAAAACAGCTTTCAATAAAAACTCTAGAGGAACTGAAAACTTTCATTAGCCAACTAGAAAATTAAAATATCCAAAACCGTCTTTCGCGTCTAAGCCCAAGCGCTGACACAGATTACTCATTGTGGAAAATATAACCTTTAGCCCTTTAGCCCTAAAGCTCATATGTCTCAACAACAGCGAGGGAGGGTGGGCTAGATCAGACAAAGAAAAGGCTGAAACGTTTGCAAAACACCTGAACACAGTTTTTCAACTGCATCCTGAGAGTAACCCTGATCAAACTGCAGAGGTTGTTACATACCTAGACTCGGCAAACCAGATGTGTCTTCCTCTAAAAAGCACTAGTCCGAAGGAAGTCGCTAGAGAAATCAGAAACCTGAAGGAAGGTAAGGCACCTGGATACGATATGGTTGATGCTACATTGTTAATACAACTGCCACCCAAAGGAATATTGAAAATTGTCAACATCTCAAACGCCCTTCTTAGACTCGAATATTTCCCTGGACAATGGAAGATAGCGCAAGTGGTGATTGTACCTAAACCAGGTAAACCACCGCAGAGACGACCTCATATAGACCCATCAGCTTGCTACCAGTTATTGGAAATCTGTACGAAAGAATACTGCTCAATCTGTTGAGCAGTATTCTATAGTATATATAATATTGTATAGTATCAAGGAACACCTGCACACTGTACTGCCGAACCATCAGTTTGGATTTCGTGAGAAACACGGAACAATAGAGCAAGTCCATCGAATTGTAGACATAATCAGTAAATGTCTTGAAAATAAACTGTACTGCTCAGCCGTCTTTTTGGATATAAGTCAAGCACTGACAAAGTGTGGCATGAAGGTCTACTGTATAAATTGAAAATGAAGCTTCCTCACTGCTTTTATCAAATTCTAAAATCCTACCTTTCCAAAAAAATGGTGAAATGCAGCGAAGATCTCTCCGAACTCTATGAGAGTAAATCAGGAGTTCCACAAGGCAGCATACTAGGACCAATACTGTAACTCATTTATACAGCCGATATCCCTGAGAACAGCAAAACGATGACTGCGACTTATGCCGATGATACCGCATTACATTCACAGTGATCCAGAAACCGCGTCTCTCATGATGCAAGAGCACCTCGCTGAAATTGAGACATGGATGAAGTTGTGGAGGATAAAAGCAAATGAGAGTAAGCCCACGCATGTGATGTTCACGCTAAGGAAAGAAACGTGCCCGCCTGTCACCTTAAACAATAAAGAAATACCCCAAGAAGATAGTGCTAGATACTTGGGTACGCACTTAGAACGAAGACTGACATGGCAAAAACATATATGGACCAAGAGAAAACAACTTGATAGGAAACTGCGCAGTCTAAAATGGCTGATAGGCCGCCACTCAAAACTGAACGAAAACAGCAAAATTTTAATATACAAAACCATCTTAAAGCCAATCTGGACCTATGGCATACAGCCTTGGGGTTCTGCCAGTAACAGCAATATTGAGATCTTAGAGAGATTCCAGACTAAGGCTCTCAGAACCATACTTGGTATCCCCAAGTGTATTGCAAATAAATACATCTACCTTGATCTCGGTATAGCCACAGTTCGAAAACAAATTGTCGAAAGCAGCTTGAGGTATCAGGAAAGATTGACAGCACACGCTAACAAACTCGCTCAGACGCTAAGCGGAGAGGGAGGCCAACTGTATATTAGGCTAAAGAGACACGACATTCCAAACCTTAGCAAAAGATTCTGAAATAAATAAAACACCAGAAACAAGGGTAGAGTCGCTGGACAAGCCCCTTCTAACGAAAACATTTACTCGTGAGAATTTCTTAACCAAAAGAATGGCCCATTGTTTAAGAAACAGATTGCCAAGTTGCAGAAAAACAAAAATTTCATAATATAATTTTATTGTTACCTTAATTTTTTTCCAATATAAATTACAAAGACAAAATATAGCTGAATATTACTTCTTTTTTACAGGTATTGCCATATAGTGGCATTCTTTTTCATGTTTGCCTACTTGTTGTTCTTCCGATTGGCTGATAAGTTTGGCTTGCCGCTGTCTTCTGGACAAACAAACTTGATAGAGATGATAATAGTGTTGAGGGTTGTTGGTGTAGCATTTGAAGTCAACGGCTCTTGGCTTATGGTTGGAAAAAGAAAGAAAGATGAACATATCAATGTTATAAAAGAAAAAGATAATGATTTTGTTGAGATAATTAATCCCAGCCTGGAGGATATGTTTCATTATTCATTTAACTATATTGGCCTGCTGACTGGTAAGCATATATTATAAACTTGTTATTTTTTTTCAAATTTATATAATTACAAAGTTTTCTTAGACAGGTAGAAGGTATAAGTAAACAAAGATTGATAAATAATAAATGTTGGAACTAATGAGAATTGAAATAGTAAATGGCAGTTAGTTTTACCCAGTTTTATTATTGTCACATTATGCCATTTAACATGTAAATATAATATATTGGTGATATTATGGTGACCCTTTTAAGTTTAGGTGTTAAAATTCTTTTAAAATAATTTAGTTAAACAATCTGTTCTTAATTTATTTTTATGCATAGGAGGGGACTTGTTCTTTGCATAGTCATATTGTGCATTATGCTTACTTGACTATTTTGCTGTAAGACTCCCAAACACAAATAAATAAAATAATATAATAATAAATGTCACATTACACAATTATATTAAAGAAACTTTGCATTTCATTTTAACCCTATTGAGTAACAAACATTTTAACTTAACTTTTACGTAGTGTAGACACCGCACCAGTTGGACCCTGATCCGATCCAAACTCCTCGGAGAATCTATTAGGAAACGGGAAACGCACAAATGTGTGATGACATTCCTTATAGAAAAACTCTGAGGGGTAGATGCACACGGCTTGACGAGGAAGCCTTTAAGTTTCTCGCTGCCCAATAAAGTCTGGTGATGGTGACTCTGAAAACGCCGCCTGAGGCAATCGGCAAACTCTCTCCAATTAAAAAAAAACCGGTTGGACCTATACCAAATTCAATTACCAGCAGGAGGTATTTTTGGCATTCACTCCTTTACTCTGTAATATGTGAGGCATGAATATACTCGTATGAGATTTTTTTTTAAATTATAAAATTAAATACATTTTAATTCAAATCCACTAAACTACACACTTACTACTACTACTACTACTACACTACTACTAAATAACTACTACATACTAAATAAGCACTTTCGAATTGTCAAAACAATATACATAGGTATTGATAAATATATGGTATATGCACTTGTTATTTGTTTGCAGGTCCATATTATAGGTATAGAACATTTGATGACTACTTCCATTTGCCATTCAGTAAATGTGTTGATTATACTGGTTTCACTATAAATACACTGAGAATGGTGCCACTATATGTGTCATTGTATTTGGCGATGTCAAAACTTTGGCCTCTAGAAGTAAGTGCATAAAATTACACATTACATATCCATGGGCGGCCATGATATCTTTCGAAATCATGGCCGCCCATCGATAGAAATATCAGGAGACTCACTGGTTTTTTGCTACATACCTTTTTCTTAAAAAATGTATTAGCATTTTTGTGTTCAAATAGTTTTAAAATATGAAAGGTGCTAACAGGAACCCTTTAAGGGCATATGAAATATGGTTGATAAAGTATTACATCTCTAAATAGGATCAAGTCATATTAACAACAGTTAGATTCAGATAATTAAAATAAGGGGCCATCAATATATAACGTCCCACGAATTTCAGGATTTTTTAACCCCTCCCCCCGTCCTTGTCACAGGTTGTCACATTTTGAAATATTTGTGGATGTTCAGGGAAAGTTTAAGCGGTGAGAAACATAAATAATAAGTAACGGAAAATACTAAAAACGGCAATTTAATTTTCCATTACAAAATGTTCCACGATTTGTTTTGTTGTCATAGAAGCTGTGAAAGTGGTACGAAGTCCGCCGGGTCAGCTAGTTAAAAATAACAATTTGTATATAGATTTATTGATATTAGCCTCAATTATGTTTTGTTAGAAAAAGAAGATGCTGAATATCTTGAGTCTTAGTACAAATAACTTATAAAGTGCAAGCTCAGCTTAGTTTGGAATAGTAGCTGTGGCGAAGTTTATATTCTATTAATATTATAAATTGAATATTTTTCTTCCAGTACATATTAACAGAGGACCACAACAATAGGAGCTTCATATACAGGATGATGTATCCCTGGGCGCTGTTTGCTCAATTCCGTCAAAGGATATACTCGGGAATGACGTTGGCTGAGAGTGTGTGCACCTCCGTTGGCTTTGGAGCTTACCCAGTGCAAGGCCGTAACAGGACAGGCCACGGCCCAACTGTTGGCTACTTGAAACTGAAGGAAATGTATGTATATTTTGTTACTAATATGTTTCGGCGGCTTTAACATCAATGGCTACGCTGCGCCGCCCCGTGCGGTTTGCGAAATGCGAAACTTATACGTTTTGATAAAGGCGAACCGTTCTAAATGATCAAAAAATCTTCACTTCATTAAAGTAATCGTAAAATTTTTGATAAAAAATAATATACAGGGTGTTCGGCAGATCGTTGAACAATACGAAAATGGGGGGTAGGTGGGGTCATCTCCTAACCATTCAAACATTTAAAAAAATCCTGGCCATAAAAGTCTTTTTATAGGTTTTTTATTTAATTTTTGAAATTTCGCCACTGTCGTACCTCTAAACCCCTATAACTTTTTCTTTTTTATAGCTAGGCCCATTTTTTTTTCTTTATTGGAATATTAGGGGATGGTAGGTCCTAAAAAATTGGTATTTGTTACAGGTTATTGCTAAAAATAAAATTGTAATCTCCCAAACCTAAAAAAAAGTTGAAATTAAATTTAACGCTCAACTTTGCGTTGCATTTAAAAAAAAAGTAAAGGTGATGGAAGGCTTCAGATTTTTTTAAAACATTTCTAAAGTGTATGCTTTCTAATGGTATGTTATTTGTTTCGATATCATTTTTGTAACCGGAGTTCTTAATTTTTTAAGTAATTGGACGATTTCGATGAAATTCTACTTATGCGGAAAGTTATATTGATTGCGAAATTTATCAATGCAATTATGAAAATAATGTAACGACTTACTTTTAAGATGGTTACACAGAGCAGGTAGGTATTTTTTAGGGTTCCGTTGCCAAATGGGAAAAAACGGAACCCTTATGGATGGTTATGTTTGCCTGTCTGTCTGTCCGTCCGTATGTCACAGCCACTTTTTTCCGAAACTATAAGAACTATACTGTTGAAACTTGGTAAGTATTCTGTGAACCGCATTAAGATTTTCACACAAAAATAGAAAAAAAACAATAAATTTTAGGGGTTCCCAAAACTAAAAAAATATATGATGCACATTACCATGCAAACTTCCAACGAAAATTGGTTTGAACGAGATCAAGTAAGTAGTTTTTTTAATACGTCATAAATCGTAAACCGCAAGTTGAAATTTTCACAGTTGATGTAATTCTGTTGCCGCTATAACAACAAATACTAAAACAGAATAAAATAAATATTTAAGTGGAGCTCCCATACAACCGACATAATTCTTTTTGCCGTTTTTATAGATAATGGTACGGAACCCTTCGTGCGCGGGTCCGACTCGCACTTGGCCGATTTTTTTTATTCTTGCTCAGTTAAAATAGCTATCTTTTTCTCGCTTACTCTCTGTGGAACGCTTAAGCAGGTAATTAAGCTATAGTGTTTCGCTCTAGCACGCTCATATCGTATCTTTTCTCTTTTTCACTTTTTTTTCAATCGATGCAGAGCTTGCATCACAAATGAGGGACGGCCATTTAGGCGCCAAATGAAATGTTCATAGAAATAATTAATGTTTTTGTCTTTTCATTGATTCTTTTAATAAAAAATACCAGGTTTGAAATGTTTGTTTCATTATTTTTACTTTTACATTGAAAAATTTTACAAAACATGTGTTTTTCCGCATAAGTAGAATTTCATCGAAATCGTCCAATTACTTGAAAAAAATAAATAACTCCGGTTACGAAAATGATATCGAAACAAATAACATACCTAATGAAAGCCTACACTTTAGAGATGTTTAAAAAAAATCTGAAGCCTTCCATCACCTTTACTTTTTTTTAAATGCAACGCAAAGTTGAGCGTTAAATTTTATTTTAACTTTTTTTTTAGTTTTGGGAGACCACAACTTTGTTTTTAGCAATAACCTGTAACAAATACCAATTTTTTTAATACCTACTATCCCCTAAGATTGTAATAAAGAAAAAAAATTGGGCCTAGCTATAAAAAAGAAAAAGTTATAGTGGTTTAGAGGTACGACAGTGGCGAAATTTAAAAAAATCAAATAAAAAATCCTATAAAAAGATTTTTATGACCAGGGGCCCGACCGCCTACCCATCGCTTTGACTTCGTGTGTGGTTTACGACGTCATCTTGTCGTTTCGTGCCGCCTATGAAAGCAATATCGAAAGCTATATAGCCTTTAGCTTTTGATATTGCTTTCATAGGCGGTGCGAGATGGCAAGATGACGTCATAAACTATACGCGTAGTCAAAGCGATCGGTTAGGCGGTCGGGGGGCAGGATTTTTTTTAAATGCCTGAATGGTTAGGAGATGTCCCCATCTACCCTCCATTTTCGTATGTCCAATGATCTGCCGAACACCCTGTTTTTTAATTTAAATCACAAAAATGTTGTCTGTGTTATACAAAAACATACTCTAATCGCACTGGGCTAAGATTGTTTTTTTAAATGCCAAGAAACTGGGTAAAGCACATTACCCAATTAAAAGATTGATTGTGTTCAAAACAAGAAATAAAGTTCGAAAATGTAGACTTTTACTTCTCATATTCTTTAATTTTGTAGTGTGTTCCAGTATAGGGGCTGGTCATTAATCACGTGATGTTTTAGCAACTTTTCAGACCCTCCCCTTCCCTCTGGCGATACGTGGTGAGGTTTTGTACTACCCCTCCCCCCACCTAAGGTCACGTGTATTTTTTTGTTTGTATGTTTAAAAAAAAACCTTAACTTGAAAAACAATTTTAAATCGAATTAAATTCTGGAAAAATAAGCAACCGTAGTGAAACAAACCTTTGTTCCTACCTTGTACCTACCTAGGTAAGAATAAGTATTAAAATTTTAAGGTTGCAGGTGGTTTCGTATCAAGCAAGACTAGATTGGAAAAAAAAAATAAGGTGTTACCGTTATCAGTTTTACGCAATTTTGCAAGATTATAAAAACAAATGTATTTAGATTTCGAAAATTAATACAAGTGATATATCCTTAAACCCCCCCTCCCCCCTTGTGATATTTGGTGATTTTTACGCAAAAAGAGCTTACGGTATCTTTTGGTCTGGCAGTATGGTGTTGGGGCTGGGATTGAATATTCTGTATGATGGGATCCCAGGCTGGTGGTAGATTCCAACCATCTTCTCTATTAAAACTATGATGTTTTTTAATTTCAATAGCCTCGCGTATCATCCTAGGGATGAATCGTTGTTCTCTAGCGAGTATTTGTGGTTTATCAAATCTGATGTAATGGTTGGGCCCCTCTAGGAAATGTTCGCATACTGCAGACTTATTTTCGCGCCTATGCTTGACGTCGGCTATATGTTCTTTAACGCGGGTTCCTTAACATCAGATTTGATTATCATTATTCTCATTGTAAAAGTTCATTTTCACCCAATAAAAAAAACTCTGCGTCACATTTACTTTCACATATTTTAGTTGTTTAATACATTGCATTGCAGGTCTGAAGAGGAAGCGAAGACCACCCAATACGACTTCAACACTGTGGAGTCTATGGATGTGTGGGGATGCGAGACTGTGGCCACCCTCCGTGACTCCATGAAGGTGTGGAACAAGGCGGTGCAGTACTGGCTACTGATGGTGGTCTACAAGAGGTTCCCCGTCAAGTCGTTGAAGTGAGTATTTAGTTCCCACCTTTTAGGCGCTATGCAAACGGTGGGGCGGGGTGGGCTGGACAATTTTGCTGCGAACGATAGAACAAAGGTAATCCTGTAGGTACCTACTCCCAACGCACACGGAGGGCAAAAAGACCGCGCCGCCGCCGCTGTTTGCATAGCGCCTACTGGCCTGTATCATGTATGGCTAACACTTGTACGGCACACCTTTCATCGCCAAGCCGATAAGATGATAAAAGCTAGCTAGGCGAACTTAGAACAAACACTACTACCAACTTGTAACTTTTAATTTTAAGTTGAATTCTAGCATTTCGGACAAAGCTCAGTGGTTTTTGGTCTGCTGTAATGCACTACTATTGTATGTTTTAGTGTCAGTAAATTATAAAAACACCAAAAAACCACCTGTACCACTTTCGACAAAAACTCCTTTACAATAAAACTTTGCTTCTTCTACTCTTCTTAGTCGTTACACTCTCGGCGGAGTGGTCGTGGTCGTTACTTCGGTCGCAAGGACATTCTTGGGAAAATAGAGCAGTAGTTTCCCCTAGCCTACTGCACCAGGTCTTTTTGGAGTGATTTAACCTTTTTACCGCCAACAACTTCTATAGAAGTTCAAGATTATCGTGCCGTCCACGTCAGCACTTCTATAGGAGTTCTTCTTTGTACCTACTTTATTAAAATACATTTATACGTTGGCGTACAGCGGGACATCGCGTGCAGGATAGTTGGGCGGTGAAAAGGTTAAACCCTAAAGTCACTGAAGCCTATTCCGGCCGGATACAGGTATCCGACTGGGTTTATGGTTACACCGCCATTGTTCGGTCGCCAGAGCCTCGTCAGTTATATAGCAAGGAGAACCACGGCGATAGGAGGATGCCGCCGTCATGTAGCCATAATGAACCACAAACGCGTGCAGGTGAGGTTGACAATAGGGTCGAGTATAGATCTTATTTCCGTCTGCCTTTCCCCCCAAAATGTTGTTTAGGCTCATTGTTATTGATGACAGTTTGACAACATATCTTTCACTTGGTCTGGTAAGCAAAAATGGACCTTCCTATTTATGATGTGCAAACGACATTTACTTTAAGGTGGTAATAATTCTATGGTTGACTATACAAAAATGTATACTCCCCGCGCTGGGAATTGAACCGGTGCCTTCTAGATGTGAGACCGATTGTTTAACCTCTAAACCACTTAGGTTGTTAAAGCTGATTCTACTAACTGACTTTCATTAAATAAATGTTAAATACATTTGACTGCACACATTTACTTTCCCAACAAAAACTATAGTATAAACATAGTTTTATCTTATCTTACTTTGGTATAAAAAACCCCTCGTGACCTCTTCACCTGCAATTTGTTCCGCCGATACACGATGAGCCATTAAGCAACTATTTGCATATTCATGAAATGTGTTTTCGTATGGAATATTTCTATTTTTGAGAAATGTCACATCACCAGTCATTTTAAGTCCCCACTGCTGGGGCACGAGCCTCTCAAAATCAAATCTCAATAGATTTTGATCTTTATGTGGATGGAATACGGTTGATTATTAAAGTGACAGTTTTGGATAGGTCTATGTGCAGGCGTCCGTCTGTACATTAATGTAATCGTGATATATTACTCGCAATAGGCACTCAATAGTAAACAAGTTTCGCAATGCGGGGGCGTTCGAAGATGACCTAATTTAAAAGGTACAAGTTGACTTTTTATCATCGTTCAAACCTTATGAGATGACTTGCGTGATACAAACGAACAACTCTTACTATTGGACCAACTCCCTAACTCGAAAATAAAATTCAGCTGTTCATTTTGGTCGAATGAATATTGATGTTTTGTATGGAACAGCTGAATTTTATTTTCGAGTTAGGGAGTTGGTCCAATAGTAAGAGTTGTTCGTTTGTATCACGCGAGTCATCTCATAAGGTTTGGACGGTGATAACAAAGTGACCCTGTATAATCTGTTGGTGGTATTTGTTGTGAGATAGCAGACGATACCATCCATTTACATTCCCCATCAAAGCTCAAAATGTTTTTGTTAAAATGAAACAACTTTGACGGATCTACTCGCGTTTATTTTACACATTACTTATTTAATGTTTATCCTGACGTTTCGAACCCTTTGCAGGGTCCGTGGTCAAAGGGAGACTGAGGTGTTGGTCGTCTCATACATAATTAGTTGGTAGCTTGTATACCCTCATTTAAATTTAATCAGGTGCGTTCCGTTTTACGCAGAAAGAGCTTACGGTATCTCTTGGTCTGGCAGTATAGTGTTGGGGCTAGGATTTAATATTTTGTATGATGGGATCCCAGGCTGGTGGTAGATTCCAACCATCTTCTCTATTGAAATTATCTATTCAATGTGTAGTGTTCGCGTAAACTTACGAAAACAATATGTTTTAGTTAATTTTGGCTACAATGATCAATTCAAAAAAATACAGTGACTTTATTTACACAACAAAAACAAACAACTCAATTTCTCAGAATACTAAATAAACTAATACCTATAAATAAAAGTTGTCCCCCAACTGAGACATAAATTTTTGATCATCCATCCGATAACCGTCCAGTTGCTCAACTCCATCGATTTACGTGTAAAATCTTTTTTCCACGTAATTTTCATGTTATTATTTTGCCACTGTCCTAGTCATCTTTACTTACTTTAGTTAGGCCCTGTCAGAATAACAGTGCCTATTTATTTATTTATTTATTTCATTTTACATGCTAGTTTACAGATTATGCGTCCAAAACACCGACATGTCATACATCAAAAAAAAAAAAAGTCAAATCTTAAGAACTAGAGTCACAGATAGGTATACAATAAAATTATGTCACAAAAATTGCACATTAAAATAACAGAATCAAAATTATTACAAAATAATTAAAAATTAAATAGCTTATTCTATAGTTTATTTAATAGTTGTGATCGAGAAAGTAAAAGGCTGCTGCCACTGTGCCATTCTGAACATCCACTAATGATGCAGAAGCTTATACTGATACTAGGCCCATTATAACATCACACTATTTTATTATTTTTTTAATTTTGCTCTTTTTTAGTTGTCCTATACATTGTCGACTTAACTTCTATTGTTTACCATGTATGTGTGTGTTTGTAAAAAATGTATTCTATTATATTCTTAAAAATCCTTCGGATGCATTCAGCCATTGAGGCGAGGCTAATCTTTTTTAATTGTTTTAGAATCCATGCAGCCCTCTTCGTGTCTGTAATCTGGCACGGCATCCACGCTGGATACTTCTTCTGCATATATTTCTGCCCATTCTATGTGATGGCTGAAGATATTTATGATAAACTGTATTACAAGAATGCGACGGGAATGGTAAGTTTACACACTACGCATTTAGGCCGCTTAATCTTACAAGGGTCATTTATTTATGAACCTGCTAGAAATAAATATTTTGCATAACTACCTTTTCGGGGCAGTACAGTCAACAGTAGTAGCTAAACACTTTTACACTTTTGTCGGAAAATAGCCCCTTGTGAACCTCAGGATAACCCAAATTATATCAAACAGAAGTGCTTCAGTACTTTATTTATCCTCGACAACACGAGTCAAAAGTGACATAATAAAAACTATTATAAAAGAACATGTTTGAACTAAATCAGTGCCAGCAATATAGAATACAAAATATAATATTATAAAACCTATACCGACAATAATTTTATCAAGCCAACTCATAATCTAACAAGTGCTTGTCAACTTCCAGTTAAGCTATTATAGCGGAGTGTCTTTGAGGCGCTAGTAACGTCTCTACCTTTGTTTTACTTATACACGATGACGGTGATCAGGACCTACTGTTCCGACTAAGTTAATGATAGCCATTGCAATAATAATAAAACTTACATGTCAGCTTTCTATTTTGTTGTCTGGGAAGTAAAGTTAATAACTATGAATATTAAAATCATGGTCATCCTACTCCTCCTTCCTACAAATAAAACCTCTTCTTAAGTACAGGTACAACGATGATAACAAACCTCTTTAAAGATTTAAAGTTTTTCATTAGAAATCTGTAAAAATGTGATTCTGTATACATGCAAATCTGTAAAAATATGATTCAGTTGAAATGAGAATCTGTAGAAATGTGATTCAGTTGAAATAAGAATCTGTAGAAATGAGAATCTGTAGACATGGGCATAATTGATTAATTAAACTGTCAAATGGCAGACATCGTAAAAAAATAACTTCAATCTTCACTTCATAAAAATGTAGGAAGACCATACATTCTAATTAATTTTGGTTACCTAATCAAAAATACAAAATTAAATTTATAAAAAGAAAACCTTTAACTACTATTATTATTGCAATGGGCATTATTTACTTAGTTGGAACCAGTAGGTCCTGATCACTGATAAAAAGTCTTAGTGTATAAAATAAGTGACCCGGCGGACTACGTACCGCCGCTTTGACAGTTTCTATGACAACAAAACAAACAAAAAGTTAAATAGTTTACGTGAGAAAGCGTATCAAACAAACAAACAAACTCACTTTTTTAAATTAATAAGTATCCTATGTCATTGATATACTTGGCCTATGTCCAGCAGTGGACTAATATAGGCCGATGATGATGATGATGATGTCATTGATTATACTCTTGAGAATGTGTACAAAATTTAATGATGATCGGTTGAATAGTTTACGCGTGAAAGTTTAACAAACAACAAACAAACTCAATTTCGCATGTATAATATTAGTTAGGATCATTGCATTAGCTTATACTTATTATATTAGTCCACTGTTGCACTTAAGCCTCTCCAAGTGCACGCTACTGATCACGATCCTTGAAAGATCGTCGCTCCACCTAGTCTGATGGCGTCCTATACTACGTTTGCAATCAATGTATACTAAGCAGGGTTCGAAAGTATAATAAATAACTATAAATAATCGCTCACTGCCGAGTGGTAGGCCTCTTATATGCACGCCATCCTGTCTGTTCTTGGGCTTTTTTTAACCAATTCTTGAACGAATTATTATGCATTTCTTAATTTGGTATTGAAAATATAACAAACAATATGAGTGACACTGTTAATATCTTGGGCTTTTTTTAACCAATTCTTGAACGAATTATTATGCATTTCTTAAATAAGTTTCGAAAATATAAAACAATATGACTGACACTGTTAATAAATAACCGATGATCATCGGATATTATCTTGATTATTTTGAACCCATTACGTAATCAATTTTAGACTATTATCATCATTTTGACGTCACTACTAACTAATATTAATCTGATAATATACCTACTTTCTTGGTTTCAGAAAAAGAAGATAATGAGCTTTGTCATGTGGTTCCTGAGAACTCATTCGGAGTCTTACCAATCTGCTGCGTTCCTCCTCCTGACCTTCGACCGCATTTGGATATATTATTCGTCCATGTACCACTATTGGTATGGAGTCTGGCTAGTTTTCTTGATCGTTGGTTTAGTACTGAACCAAATTAATAAGGCCAGTCGATCAAAACTGTCGGTTGATAAGACTGATAAAGTTAAATGATTAGTGATAACTATACGGAGTGTCATAATTTTGAAAAAATAATGGACATGGCATCTCTGTATTAAGAAAGTACTACACCTACGTAAATTAGGGTTATTCCCATTTTACTACCTACCAAGAAAAAATTTCAAAGTACTCCATGGAAAAAATATATATAAAATCATTTATAAAAAGAGCAGGATACAATATAAAATATTTAAAAATAATATAATTCTTTGAACTTAACCTGGGAATCAATGTATGGGTTTCTTGTATTTTCAGAACAAAAGAAAGGAGTACTTTGGAAATAATATTAAAAATATAGTCATAAGATATTTAATTTATATATGAGACATTATGGTGTGTACCAATGTACTAATGGTGTGTACTAATGTACTTGTTTTATATTATTTTTATCAGACTATTCGTATTGGGTATGGTCGTAGGTTATATAAAGGTTTTAGAAGAATCTCGTGCTAGTGTCATATTCTACTGTATTCCAAGAGAATTCAATAAACGGTAACCATGGTCACATTTAATTGATAATACAGAATAATTTGAAAAATACAAATAACCGCATAAGGCCGAACATTATTTTTCGTATAACTTTTATTTATTTTGGTTAAACGTTAAAACATTATACATTCAATTAATATTACAATGTGGCAAGCGTCTTTCAAACTCTGCCATATTTAAAAAAAAATCAAGAAGTTGTTCAGTCTAAACAGAAACTAAAAAAAATGTATTTTTCAAATTACTGTAAACTATAGGTAATCGATACTGCTTTATTTATAACCTATCATGTGTAATGTATTCATGTATAATCTAGCTATTTATAAAATACAATAAAAAAAATTAAAAATTCAAAAAAATTCAGCGCTTACGTCAGCCTTCCCGGTAGCATAGCGGTCAGTGCAGCCGCCCGGATTGCGGAAGTCCCAGGTTCGATTCCTGGCTGGGTCGGGTAGGCGTTTAATTTTTTCACTGTATTTTATATTTTATAAATAAAAAGTACGTAGCACTAAAATAAAAAGTAAAATATAATCTAGCTGTAAGGTAGCATTCAATTATTATCACAACGTCCCAAATGAAAATGAAAGATTAAAAGTTTCAACATAAATAATACCTTTTGAAAATATTTTACAACAGTTATCGGGCGGAAAAAAAACTTTTACAAAGAGTAGACTCTATTTATTATCCTATATGTGTAATATGACTTATGTAGTAACCTACTCATTTTTGTATTAATCTTATTACGGATAAATCATGATATTTATTGGTAGAATTAAATTGTACTAGGTCGCTGTGTAAAAGTTATACTTAATTAAAGCTCTAAAAAATGTATTAGTTCTGAAAGAAGTAAAACATTGTAAAATGATGTAGGGTCTGCAACAAAATTATCTAAAATATGAGCATTTAGGTAAAATAAGTCTTAACACGAGGGCTTTGCGTCTATTTTTTGCTTGAATCAAAAATGTTGAAAGAGTCCGAAAAAAGTTTTTTTTCACTTATACGATGTGTTTCGATCATTTTAGCGATAAGATGTTAAAAACGAAAAAAGCAAATAAGTTTAGGGTTGGTTAAAAAAAAAACGGTGTCTGTTAAAACAAATTTAATGTTTAACTTTACATTCCACTGTAACAATTAGCTTTATTTTACAGTAAATATATCTCCACTACTTATTATAAGTTGGGTTTTTCTAGTCTGTGTTTTATGTTTGTAGAAAATAAAATTTATTAAACAAAACTTTCATTTTTATTCAACCCTCTTTTGTCTTAACATTATTATTTAATATTTATTAGGTAAAAAGTAATTTCAATTCCGAACTGAACTATTCATATATCGGTGCATCAGGTACGTCAATATCACTGTCATACTGAAATAGAAATATAACATTGGAATGTAGAAATGGCACACACAGTTTAACAATACGTATAAATAAATTTGAGACTCTACTTTTGAGTTTCTTAGATTTAAAAAGTTCTAACAATATAAAATGGCATATTAAAATTAATGTGCACTTAAATACTATCATTAAAGTTATTGGTGAGAATAAAGCCTCTAGAGAATCAACGTCTTAAGCACAGGTAGTTTGAAAAAGGCTATAACATCGTCTAATATAATATAATCAGCTGTATCATATTTTTGATAAAGTTCGTTTCATTTATACAATGTAGCTGTTTCAAGCTATTTTAATAGTTTTTATTATAAAAGTTGCTTATTTTGGCTGATTGATTTCATATCCTGAGTTTTTACACCCTTTTCCAGACTGGTTTCATGCAAATGTAACGTATGTACACTTTAGTGTATTTGGTTCAATATACCTAAGACATTTTTTAATCATAAACATTAATATGAAAATATAATATTTTTGTTTTAATAGTAATAGAAATTATAGTTTCTTTTTAAATATTGAGAACCAAATAAGTTGTTGAAAGTTTGTTATTTATACAATTAAATTAATAATACAAAGCGTTGCAAAATAAAATGAATAGAAAACCTCTAATCCAACTGTAAAGAGTTATTTTAGTAACCATTTCTTGCTTTTTAGTATGTCTTCCCATCCCACTCTTACATATTTTTTTTGCTAACAAGTCCACTATCCACGATGGTTAAATAAGGTTTCAAAAGTAATATTTTTTTTAAACAAACTCAATTAGAAATATAATTTAGGTACTTTTATCATAAATAGTCAGTATAGAATTCAAAATATGCCAATATTTAAATATTGAGGCAACAAAACATTTTTATAGTTTGTTATATGAAATGGTCTAAGACAATAGTTGTACCAGTTGTCAACAAATCTAGTAGTTATTAGTTTAAGCTAGCGAGTAAAGAAAGTATCTACAATATACATGTCTGATAACAATCAGTTTTCTTGATTTTAGTACAAAGCAAATTATTAAAATCAAAATAGTAAACATGGATCCCATAAAACGGCCTAATGTTAAACTGAAATCATTAATATAAACGAGCGGTGCTCGGGCATGCAAAGCAAAGAAAGGGAACTTATAGTACACCAAGTGAAGCCACACCAATCTACCATAACATCGGCGCTATTTACCCAACGTTCCAGCCATAGGAAACCGGTTTGTGCGTGGTGGCCCCACTATGGTGGGCATAACTTTGGCCATAGTTCCTGTTCTGCGTGGGCGGCTGATAGCTGGGTTGACCTGACGGATAATACTGGGGGTTAGAACTCCTGGAATTCGAGCCTTGAGACGAATAGTTAGGGTTCTCCATAACAGGCCTGGTGTTGAACAAGTTATTCAAACCTCCGTTCTTGGTAAGGTCATTGAGGATGTTGCCGAAGATGTTGGAGAAGCCGCCGTTGCCGCTACCGCTGCCGCCCGCAGTGTGAGTGCCGGTTGTGCCGGTGGCGCCGCCCCTGCCGCCCGCGTATTTGTTGATCGTGTTGAGAATGCTGTCTAGCGGGCTGCCTCCGCCGCCGCTGCCGAAGCCCCCAGACGTGGGCTTCGAGCCTCCGTACGGTGAATTACCTCCGTATGGGTTTTGTCCCCCGTTTGTAGAACCTCCATAGGGCGAGCTGCCCCCGTAGGGCGAGCCGCCACCGTTAGACGAACTGCCGCCGTAAGGCGAGCCCCCTCCGTAGGGCGAGTTACCGCCGCTAGAGGGGTTTCTTCCACCGTAGGGAGAGTTACCACCGTAAGGGGAGTTACCGCCATACGGGGAGTTGCCTCCGAATGTAGTGCTGCCCCCTTGCGAGTGGCCGCCGTAGGGGGAGTTATTGCCGGTGGGTGAGCTGCCACCATAGGGCGAGCTGCCACCATAGGGCGAGTTGTCGTTGCTCGGCGGGGCGGGTGCTGGGTAGCTCGGCGCAGAGTCGAAGTTGTGTGTAGGTGTTTGGGGTTTTGGCGCCGGCACTGAAGGCTTGGCTGGTTCAGAGTGGGACCCTGAAAAGGTTGGAACTAACATTAGCTTGTGCATTTGTTGCGGGGCGTATTATGAAGTTCTAATGTGCGTTGAACTTTTCAAATAGTGCAACATAGAAAGGCGGTGAAGTAGAATATTGGCACGTACGTTTTGCAGTAAAATATAATGTGAAGATGTCGTTCGTTAAATAAAACTGTATTGATAAAAATATGAGTGCTTCTAGAAAAGCATGCTTATAAGAACTTAAAGTAAGGCTCGATATTGCTTATAAATAAATTATCACAATACCTACACCATCGGCGCGCATGCTACTGTTACTAAATTGGGTCGAGGTTTGCAAAAATGATCGAATCCACTAGTTTGTTGATTTGAAATAAGCTGTATGGTAAAATTGGGCAGGTGGTGAGGTGACACAAATAGGTCGGCACGTTAAAACAAATGCACAATTTAGCTTTTTTCAAATTAGTTATCAGTTTCCATGTTGAATAGAATAGTTTCTGAAAATTCAAATTGTAGGTATACAGGTAATAACTAATTTTAATGAAATTGTAAAACAATAATTGCGAGTCTGATTGACCGTGCTCCTCTGTGTAACTGATGCGCCCAATCTTACCCTACGCTACCAAATAATCCAAAATTAACCTTAGTTTGATGTCCAGTCAAACAAGTCTAAGATCAGGTATGTAGATTTTCGTGATTTAAAAAGAAGGTTGTACGTATATCGTACAGCTAACTTCTGTGTTAAATCATTTTCGTAAAACTCTATGCAATAGTTTGTTCCATGATTGAAGCATGCTCGATTATGATAGATAGTATATTTAATTTTACCTCACTGAAGTCATTAGGAAAACCTCGTAAAATCTTAAAAATAAACATGATAGGTAATTTTGTCCATAAACACTATAAATAATTTGGTAATAAAACAAATATATACGGTTTTCCAATACAATGCAGGTGTTCAAAACAGTAGCTAACTACTTTAATAGTTAATGAATGAAATTAATCTGTTCTAACGTATAGTTTATTATAATAACAGTAAGATAACCAATAGTGATTAAATTGAGGAAAAATATCACTAAACCTGCTCATATTTGTTGCAGTTGCCATTCTTTAGCATGTTTCCAATTCAGCAGATAAACCAGAATATAATTTATAAAGTTTTGGACTAGCACACAATTTAGATATAATAAACCTATATATTATATATACTTTTTTTACCTATATAACTTTTTAAAATTTCGGTTTACTATCTATATCTGCATATAGTTGTAAATCCATTTCTCAACGTTTTCCACAGGGCACCATAATTGAAATGAAGTCACCGCTAAAATTGATAGATACTGGTTTAATCACCACACTTACCAAATGCGCGATGATAATTACAAACCCGGGCTATGCATAGGAAAACTAGAAACACACATTGCCCGACCTGACATTTGCACCAGGGCACCCGGATACGGGAGGGGCCGAGCGCTTCGCCAGTAAGCCACTAAGACGATAGTGAAATAAAAAATTAAATCAAATACATACCTTCGACTTCAGACTTCTTCTTGCAAGTCGGGTAAGTGCCGCAATTGGAGGTGTGTCCGAACGAGCACGGGTCTTCTGCTAGCACGCACACCTGGCTGTTTAGGCAGCCTATGTCTTTGCAGGTGCGGCCATACTCTGAAACAAAAGAATACTTCACTGTAATGGCCAATTTACAAAAGCGCAATTTATGGAAGTGTCTAGGTCTTGGTAAATAAAAATATCAATCCGCTAGTGGTAAAATAAGAAATAAAATTATTAAATAAATAAATAAAAATAAAATCCTTTTATTTCAGACAAAGTCCATATAGTGTTAGTAACAATTAACCTTATAAACTATGTTAGTACATTAAATTGGTAGGTATTATAATTAATTTTTGTGTCTTTGGCGAGCTGGACGCGGGTCCAGTGCTGCATAATGTAATGACACTGTCCACGTCCAGTCTCGCCTCCACAGTTTTTAGATGTCGCTAGTTAATAGGTATTACAATTTGTTCCATATTGAAAGCTAATAAAGTTTAATTTTAAATACACATCAATGTAGCGTATTGAAATAGTTCCTATAGCGGCAGACTTAACTTGAAAAACTATTCTGCCACAACTTATTAGTACACACTTATTAGCCACACTTAAAGAGTGTCATAATTAAAATTAGAATGTCATAAATAAAATATACTTTAATTATTCAAAAATGTTCAAAAAAGTTTGTTCCATAGCAAAGGCCAACTACATTCGGGCAAAGATTGTGAATTCAAAAAATAAAATAAAAGCCACTTGGAACGTCATTAATAAAGAAACTTGTAAAGTAAGGTCTCGTGATCGTATACTTGAACTCAAAGTCGATAATGCTTACATCAATGGTGATACGGAAGTGGCAGGCGCGTTTGAAACATTTTTCTCAAAAATTCCACTCATTACGTGAAATAAATTAAATTCTTGTAAACATCTTGCCCAGTCTCTTCTTGTGTCGAGTGTAAAAATATGTAATATTCCATTCAATTTTCACTATATTGATTCTGATATAATAATAAAAGCTTTTAGAGAACTTAATATAAAAAAGACTGAGGATCTTTGGGGTATCTCCACTGATATATTAAAATCTATAATATCTTCTATCGCGTCTAATTTAGCAATAATATTTAATAAATGCGTTGATGAATGTGTATTTCCAGATTTAATGAAGTACAGTAAAATTATACCGTTATTTAAAACAGGCGGATAAAAGTGACCCATCTAATTTTCGGCCTATATCCATACTACCGGCTCTTAGTAAAATTTTTGAAAAAGTTATTTTTAATCAATTGCTGTCACATTTTACAGATAACCAGTTACTTCATAACAAACAATTCGGTTTCACTAAAGGTAGACATACAACCGACGCGGGAGTTGCACTCATTAAGCATATTTTCGATGCATGGGAGCAGAAACAGGATGCGATAGGTATCTTCTGTGATTTATCGAAAGCTTTCGACTGTGTCGATCACGATACTTTGTTATTAAAAATGGAACATTATGGTGTCTCAGACAACTCACTTACCTTATTGAAATCATACCTCACTGGCAGAGTTCAAAAAGTTAATATTAACGGTACTGATTCTTCTGGCGCCCCGTTACTTATGGGGGTGCCCCAGGGTTCAATATTAGGACCTCTTTTATTTCTCATTTATGTAAATGATCTACCTTACTACACCGAAGATCTTTGTGAGATAGTATTATTTGCTGATGACACCTCATTGATTTTTAAAGTTGATAGACATAGAGCAATATTTGACGACGTAAGTAATACTCTCTCTCAAATATTACATTGGTTTACCACTAATAACCTGCTGCTTAATGCAAAAAAAAACTAAATGTGTGAAATTCACGATGCCCAATGTGAAGCAGGTTAATACCAGTATCACTATGAACGATGAAATAGTTGAAATAGTTAACTCGACAGTTTTCCTGGGTATTACCTTAGATCATAAATTACAATGGGGTTCTCATATTGCTGCCCTGGCAGGAAGACTTAGCTCAGCTGCCTATGCGGTTAGAAAAATGAGGTCACTTACTGATGTAGAAACGGCAAGATTGGTTTACTTTAGTTACTTTCACAGCCTCATGTCGTATGGTATTTTATTGTGGGGCTCAGCGGCTGACATTGAAACCATTTTTGTTTTACAGAAAAGAGCCATTCGAGCTATTTATAGCCTTAAGCCCCGTGATACGCCGAGAGAGTTATTTAAGCAGATTCATATTTTAACTGTAGCTTCACAGTATATTTATGAAAATATCATTTATGTTTATAAAAACTTAGATAAATTCGAAAAAAAAAGTAATACCCATAATTTTAACACAAGAAATAAAAACAAACTTGCTGTTCCAAAACTTAGACTCAATAAAGTTGGTAATTCATTTGTTGGGAAATGTATAAAAATATACAATAAAGTGCCTTTCACTCTAACAGAATTGCCATTACACAAGTTTAAGACAGAAATAAAACAAGGTCTAATGAAAAAAGGTTACTATAAAATTGATGATTATTTTAATGATAAGAATGTGTGGTCATCTTAGTCTGCTCGCCTGCACATGTTATTTCACATTGTAAGTAGTTACACTTTTTTATAAAAGGTTATTATTAAAGTCAAAGAATAATTGGATGATAAAACAGCCTGGTTGTAATAAAAAACACATTATACTCTATTTGTATCAATATACATAATAAAATTAATTTATATAATTTTTATACTGATATGATAGTTTTGAACAGTGTCCTACAGATAACAAACAGCGTTAAATAGATCATTAAGTTTTTATTTAAAGTATCTTGAGTGTGTCATGCTCTCTTTATTGTCTCTGCGGTGGTGGCGTGTGCGTCGGGTCGTTACGTTCCCTAAAATATGGTTGAGCGAAGCGATGGCTGATTCATATGTCATACTCGTGAACGGGTGCCGCCTGTGGAGGCTGGTCTGCTCTTGCATACTTATCTCATTGTTAGTATTAATTACTGTAGTTTGACTTTGTTTTTCTTAAACAATTTTTGACTTTTATTAGAGTACTGTAGTGGTACTGTATGACATTGTGGAAATTTAACTTATACCAGATGTAAATTTGATATATTAAATTTGTTTATTTGTTTTGTTTTTTTACATGTTGTAGTTGTCTTCTATATTTTTTGTGTTTATTTGTAATGGAAAGGGTCCTGCTATGATAGGGCATTTTCCAATTTTTATTTTTTTTGACGCTGTAAGGGAGAAAAGAGCTGGACACTTGCTGAGTTTCTTGCCGGTTCTTCTCAGTGCAAGATCTCCGCCCAGAGTAGACTTACGAACCGATGGCATAGCGACATTCATAAGAGCTACTTGTAGCCTAAACTGAATAAATGATTTTTGAATTTGAATTTGAATTTGAATTATTTGTTCCCCCTTCCGTGACTGGCTCTCGCTACGCTGCGCTTCGCTCGGGAAAAAAAATTAACTTAACCTAACCAACAAACTTTACGACTGAACGCTACAGGAACTATTTCACTGCGCTACTTTGATGTGTATTTAAAATTAAACTTTATAAGTTTGCAATATGGAACAAATTGTAATACCTAATAACTAGCAGCAGAATAATTTTTTTTATATTTTACCACTAGCGGCTTGATATTTCTATTTTCCAAATAGACACTGGTGGCAGACTAGACACTTTCTTATTTATATGACGTATGACCAAAACGCCTTGGCAGACTTATTCCGGAATACTCACCTGCTAAGAAACTAACTATCACCAAACCGAATACAATGATGTACTTGCTGTTAAAAATCTAACCTGGAACCGGGTGTGAAGCCGCAGCGGCACTAGAGTAGGATGTGTGCCATCTTATAAATTTTTCAGGTTTCTATGAATAATTTTTTGATTAATTTAGACCACTGGGCTGGGATCACTATTAAATTTTAATATCCAGAAACAAGTTAGAAAGCAATAAAAAAATACTCAAACGCACACAAAAGGAGCGCATAAAAAATTTCAATTGAACCTAAAATAAATCTCCCGGGTTCGATAGAAGAGCCTGATTGAATAAAGATGTTCATATATCAACTGTGATTTGTATGATGTGGAGTCCCAATTTCGAGCCGAGCTGATATATCATTCTCGGAACCTATTACCCACAGACACCAGCGTTACAAACGTTTTCACGCCCATTTCACTTGAATAACAAAAGGGATATGAACAGGTAAAAACCCTGTATAAAATTGGAAATAAAATGCCCGTAATATCGTAGGCATCAAACCACGTTCGTCACTGCGTCTACAGCGAAGAGGCGAAGTGAGGCGAAGAACAGCGTGGGCAAAAAATTTGCATAGTGGGAAAAGACATCTTTTGCATAATTACAAAAATATACAAAGTGTTCGCATACTAGCCATAAATGAATAGTTGTTTGAAAACAGCATTCTTTAGAAAGTAAAGTATTAGCATGAATACTGACTCACAGGGCACAGGCCTTGATCATTGAATTAGAATCATCATATGAAATACGTGGTCGCTCACTATGGGCCTCATAAAAAGGCTCAAGGTCACTCAAAGTGCAATGGAGAGGGCTATGCTCGGGGTTTCTCTGCGTGATCGAATCAGAAATGAAGAGATCCGCAGAAGAACAAAGGTAACCGACATAGCCCGAAGAGTTGCTAAGCTCAAGTGGCAGTGGGCAGGGCACATTACTCGCAGGACTGATGGCCGCTGGGGCGGGATAGTCCTGGAGTGGCGACCGCGTACCGGAAAGCGCAGTGTGGGCAGGCCTCCAACAAGGTGGACCGACGATCTGGTGAAGGTCGCGGGAAGCGAGCAGCACAAAACCGGTCGTTGTGGAGATCCTTGAGGGAGGCCTTTGTCTAGCAGTGAACGTCTTTTGGCTGAGATGATGATGAAAAAAAAAAAATAAAAAAATAAAAAGCTTACGTCAGCCTTCCCGGTAGCATAATGGTCAGTGCAGCCGCCCGGATTGCGGAAGACCCAGGTTCGATTCCTGGCTGGGTCGGGTAGGCATTTAATTTTTTCACTGTATTTTATATTTTGAAAATATTTAATTCAGCTTCAGTGCAGCAATTAGCACTTAAAACTTAAAAGTAAAATTTTTCATCTTCATACTAATTCGCGCCAGATTATTGAACTACAGGATTTTAGGTCTACATCGGAGTAGCGTAGCGACGTCGACAGATACGTAAAAGGACGTAAACCGTTTTAGGTAAGTTAGGGCGATCAGACGGACGCGGACGTAGAAAGGTCGACAACCTAAGGTACATAGGTATTAACTTATATAGTTAGCACAATTTTGCAAAGTAGATTGTACAAAAAAAAAATGTTAAAAATTCATCTGTTTTGAATCTGCATGAGTTTGCATGACTATAGCGAAGATGCAATTCAATTTCAAACCTTCATACAAGATCATATTAAGCTCAGTTTAGCGTGGTCGATTCCACTGAGTCAATATAACACGTAATTAAAAAAGGAATGTTGATTATTTTAAAAAATATACGCAAGTCCCTATATACTTTTAACTCCAGCATACGTCATTGCTTAGAGGTTACCATAAACTTCGTCGTCAGTGAAAACGGGATTACATATAACGCCAACTTGATAGTATTTCGAAATTGACGTAGATGTATTAACTTAAAAAAGATTCATTCATAAAAAAAGTTAATAATACTATTTGTATGTTAACATTAAAAATGTCTTATTCATAGGCTTGGAGGCCACGTCGTTTTTGCAACAAAACCTGTCTTGCAAGTCTGTGATCATTTTCCTCTTTTGGTTGTATTTAAATTTCGGCAGCTCTATAAAGCTCAAATTACTTTACGAATTAGGAAAACAAAAGCAAACATAGACTTTCACATTAAATTGTTACGATCCATCCAACTGATGTTAATACTGATGCCATGAAAGCACCACATACAATGTCTAAAAATTTTGAAAGCAAAATAAAAAACCTTTTATTGTTATAGTAATAAAATCTGTCTCGCGACTTGGAGCATCATAAAAGGCAAATCCACGCTGAGAACGTTTCAAGCTAAGAGATGGCAACGCGAAAAATGCCAGTGACGGTACATCTGCGCCTAGCAAGTGCGACTTTAGAGGCAGTAAAACATAATAAGGTCGAATCATAACTCAATGGTTTGTTGTTTTCAAGGCGAGCGTGCTTCTCGTTTTATGTGTGCATTAGGTAATGGATTGGAGCCATATCTTACAACAATCTCGGGGTAGACCCTACGTGCTTCGGGACAGCTGGGTCTGACCAAAGAGGAAGACCTTGGCGGAACAACGAGTTGTCTGAATTGATGGGTCTTTTAAAAGAGGTCGTTGCTATTAGACTTCACATGAAACGTTAGTAAAGTAGTGTAAAACAGGCCACAATCCATCTGAGCACTTTACGGGTGGACAATGGCGCCTAAGTAAATTAAGGGACAGTACGATACGAGGAATACGTCACTAAACATTGAATTAAGGGAATCTTAAGGGAATCTATTAATACGATATACTTACTCGTACCCGCCTGACGAGCTTAAAAGCTGGCGTGTTTGATTTAGTTTCAAAAAGGCAAAGAAAATCCGTTTTCTAAGGTTTAAACAAATTGTAATGAAACCCTTTTTACGGATCTATCTCGCATTTACATAAACTATTTGTATCTGGCCTTTGGAGCAACGCACGGCCGCGAACACAGAGATATGGACAATTTTTTTTCCTATGGCCTCTTAAATTACATGTAGGTGCATCAGATGTAAGTAAGTAAGTAACTTTTATTCCACATTACAGTTGCTGTATTTGGCTGTTCTTGTAGTGCGTGAGATAGCAGGCATTGGGTAGGGTGTAAGGAGATGTGTCACGGCCCGGTAATGTGTTCTTTGCCCAGCTGTTGGAAGCGTATATGCCACAATTGGGCTCAGGATTTCCCACATGATCAATAGCACATAGGGATATCAGGCTAAAGCTAATGCGTTCCAATTCGAGATTTAACGACTACCATCTTATGATAACGGGACTACCAGCTTAACATGCCTTTTTAGGAGCTTGAAATAGTGTTTAAAATTGGTAAATAAATGTAAAAAAAACTTAACTTTGTCACCAATCCGGCGATTTGTCACTGCTGCAAGATCGGATTTGCAACCTTCTCTAAATTTATATTGGCCGGTGGTGTTAGGAAAATTGTTGAAACTTACTTGAGAATCCATCAGCGTAGAGCACCAAGGAGATAGCGACAACAGCTGTTCTCCAATCCATCTTAGACCTGAAACAAAAGGTAAAACTTAAACTATAAGCTTTATTACACAGGATCAAAGTTTAAAATAGAATATTAACATTACTTTAAACACTTCAAAAACGTAAAGCAGAGGAGTGTATCGCACTTCCTTTTGAACCAAACTAATTCCACTTTTACTAATAACGTATTGTGTAATGTGTCACTGGAGCATACTAATTGAATTATCAACGAATTGTAAGGCGACTCTCATTGTGTATTATGTAAAAGACACGGGTCTAATTAAATTAGGGAGACATGTTTGTAACTAGGTAATTGGATTTCGTGTGATTGAGAGCGCATGTTGAGATGGCCATTTGTTTAAATTGGTACGCTTAATGCATATCAAGCGATTACGTATTCTAATTTGAATCATCAAATGCAGAAATCGAGATTGATTCGCCGCAATAGGCATATGTAAACAATAGGGAAGTTGACTACAACACTAAATAGTTCCAGAACATTAAACGTATTATTTTATACAGGGTGTTTGGAAATAATAATAATAATAACCAATTGGCCAGGATTATCCACCAGCAACTTGCTTTGAAATACAAACTTGTGGATTCTGAGATACCGTACTACAAGTATGTGCCCGACCCGAGTTCTCGAAAATGACCATGTCACGTTGTACTGGGATCGATCTATCATCAGTCATCACCGACTGGACTAATGTAGCCAATAAGCCAGACATTGTGGTTATAGATCGATTAGCGCGATGGTTGTCGATATCACCATTCTCCATGACGAGAACCTCGTGAAAGCTGAGAAAGAGAAACAAATCAAATATCTCGACTTAGCACATGAGGTTGTCGACATGTGGAATGTGGACTCGGCTGTCATCGTGCCGATTGTTGTTACGGCCAACGGCCTGATGGCCAAGAGCCTCGATCAATATCTCATGAGGCTCTCAAAGGCCTGATTCAGAAGGCAATTCTCCTCGATACGGCACGCATTCAGGAACCTCTTCACAAGAGGTTCCTGTCTCTGGAGCCCTAATAACCGGTAGTTTGGACCCTGGTCCCGATGCCGGCGGACCCCTATTTCTTTATATTTTTAAATGTTTATTTTGATTTTAGAAAATATTTAAAAATGTAAATTAGTATGTAAAATAAATAAATAAAGGGAATAATAATAAAACAAATAAAGAGTAATAAATAATAATAATAATAAATAATATAATAAAATCTTTATTGAAATACGTTTACATCTATTGTTTACAAATAACTCTAAAAAATTCAAAATTCAAAATTCAAAATCATTTATTCAGTTTAGGCTACAAATAGCTCTTATGAACGTCATTTTATGCCATCGGTTCGTCTCTCTAAACTACTAATCTAAAATAAATTAAATGCTGTTGCCTGAGCTAGGTAAAGTTGTAAAGGCCTGTTTTTCAGGCGAATGTGGGCTTAAGTTTAATATAAATCAAAACATAAATGAATATAACAGTTTATACGCTAAATTACAATCTAATGTAGACATAAATAAACAAAAAAATTAACAACGGTCACTTACTCCTCCGTATCATCGTAGGCCTATTTTTGTAGTTTTTCCTGAACAACCTTTTTGCAGTAGAAAGTGTTTAATGGATAAATATAACACTTAGCATTTATCCTGTTGTACAGAAATGGTCCTAAGAATATAAAGAACCTTGGTGAGAAAGCGCATTTTGTACATTTGAGATAAGTGCAAACAATGTTCTTCCTCCTTTTATGAGTAATTTCAGTGCTGTATGGAAGAGGCGTGTGCTGTTTTAGTATCATGTTTTTTTATAAATAATTGCCGAACTGTTAAAACTTTACAGGATTCATATAAAAGATGAGTAGGATATAGATAAGGACGGAAAGTAAACACCTTCAGGATTGCTCTTTGGACTCTTATGATGCTCTGCTCTGGTAATACTTGTTTATTCCCGAATATGGCAGATAGGGTAACGTACATAGTAAAAAAATTAACCCTGGAAAATTATGAACATAACTGAAAAACACTACATGGCCGAGATATTGAGGTTCTTTGTTCTTTTGTTTTGTAAAGTAAAACTGTAAAGTGACAACCCTAGGTCAAGCTGATACGTTGTTCTTAGTCGTCAACCTTATGGTCAAACATAAACAGAAGTTGAAACATTGCAGGAATGAACGTAAAAAATTGTAATAAAATAAATTTGAGTTTTTTACGGAAAAGTAAATCTACATAAATATGATTTTGTATATTATCACAGTGTTCTTTATACTTGGTTGCATAACCATGTTTCGGGAATATACACTTATTACCATACATCCTGTATATAATACATGGTAAATTACCCCACTCCACATGATGTTGAGTAGAAATGGAGTCCAGACGCGAAGACAACTAGTGCAGCGTGAAAAAAACGTAGCATCAGCCACCCTCACCCTGCCGGCCCACAAGGTGCCTCTCCACGCCTCGTTTGAAGGACCCCATGTCATAAGAAGGAGAGAAGACGTATAAATGACATCATGTAACAGATCTTTATATTAACCTACTAGCGGCCGCTCGCGGTTTCACCCGCGTGGTTCCCGTTCCCGTGGGAATATCGGGATAAAAGTATCCTGTGTTAATCCAGGTTATAAACTATCTGTATGCCGAATTTCATCCAAATCCATTCAGTAGTTATTACGTGAAAGAGTAACAAACATCCATCCATACTTACAAACTTTCGCGTTTATGATATTAGTAGGATTTTTTATGTGACCTAAGCATGAATTTTTGTGACCTGAAAAGGTTTTAAAAAACACTCAATTGACGGAACACAATAGTGACGTCATAGTTTGCCATTCCCATGCAATTTCCAACAACTTCTATAGAAGTTCGAGATTTTCGTGCCGCCCACGCCAGCACTTCTATAGAAGTTCTTCTTTGTACCTACTTTATTAAAATACATTTATACGTTGGCGTACAGCGGGACATCGCGTGCAGGATAGGTAGTTGAGCGGTGAAAAGGTTAACCAGTCAACTACTCAATTGAATCAATAACAATTGTACAACGTGTATCAGAAAGGTGTGGTCAAAATGAAAAGATCCAAAGTGTAACCGATCTAGATCCTGTATGCAGAGTTACGAAGTCATGATTATTAACTATAATGTGTTATGCAATTTTTAGTTTAATATTTCTTTTGTGACGTCACATCAACATAAACAAGTCTAAGCCCTAGTGGTTTAGGAACCGCTGTGTACTAACATTTATGATCACTGCTTCTTGCTTATGCGCGCCTGACGCCCATCACTTCACAGATAACAAATTAAAGTTAATATTTATGTCTTAAGAGCGTTTACGCCGCACACTAGCGCCACTAATGAAAAAAAAACATATCTAGTAATTAGAGATAGAAAATCAAAAAATTACTCAATAAATTACTTCATTCAGATAGTTTGTTGAGCATAATTTGATTTTCTATCTCTAATTACTAGATATGTTTTTTTTTTTCATTGGCGGCGCTAGTGTGCGGCGTAAACGCTCTTAATAACAACACATACAAGTTCTAGGTGGGATACACTTTGGATCTTTTTATTTTGACCACATCTTTTTGTTACACGTTGTATACCGCACATAAGAATACATAGCTTGATTTTCCGGTGGTGGTTTTAAAAACTTATGTTTTAAACCTGATTTTAGAACGATCGTCGCATTTAATTGGATATTGCAATTTCATGGATTTTTAAAGACGATAAAATAGGACTTCGAAAAACGATCTTCGCAATCAGGACAACTGCTGTTATTGTCGTTATGTATTTTTATTAGTGTTTTAATATTATTACTTAACTACAAATCACTAGTGTACCGGTAGACTGACTCCTACTTAGCAAATATAAATAACAGTTTATTTATAGTACATATATAGAAGACTAGTGGCCGCTCGCGGTTTCATCCGCGTGGTTCCCGGTGTCACCCGCGTGGTTCCCGTTCCCGTAGGAATATCTGGATAAACTGAATGGATTTGAATGAAATTCGGCATACATAAAGATTATAACCGGGAATAACACATAGGATTCCCGGTTATAAACTTTCTGTATGCCGAATTTCATCCAAATCCATTCAGTAGTTTTTACGTGAAAGAATGACAAACATCCATACTTACAAACTTTCGCGTTTATAATATTAGTAGGATTTATGTACAAGTCAACGGTGTAAAGGAAAAATTAACTTCACCCTAAGTTAATCTATTATATTGTTACTTGTTTTTCGACGCAAAATAAGTCACCCTGTTAAGTTATTACATATTACTTTACATATAATAATAAAGTATCTGAATTCGCTATAAAACTTGTAATTACCTCACACCAAACAATATAATTATAATTAATTACACTATTCACGCCGAAAATCAGACCCAACCAAAAGATTGCGCTCTAACTTGAAACGACAAAATAAACAATCCTATCTTTGTTGTAAAATTTCATTACAGCAACAACACTTAGTCGCAACAATTCATTACATCAACAACACTTAGTCGTAACAATGTACCAACGAGTAGAAAGAGTAACAAAGTTGGTGTGCGAGACGAAACAGTCCGACACCTCACAGCGCACGTCGGACAGTTGAACAGCTCAGCTGAAACTTTATGACGCCCGCTACATTCCCCGTAGAAGCAATTTCCCCAAACTGTTTCGTATAACCTCGTTAGCAAGTACTGCTCTAGTAAGTAACCGTTCTGGGGATACGGGACGCCCTTTATTGAAAGCTGACGGCTGGAGTTCAGCGGAATGTACGATGCAACATATTATTAGTCTTCCAAAAATATGGCTGAGCAACATGTGCTGAATGAGCAATATCTCCCGATCTGTTACTGGGATAGGTTAGGTATGTGACGGATGAAGTCGTTTAAAAATATTGCGTGGTGTTTACTTTGTGATAGATTTAATAATAATAGAATTTTAGTAAACAAGTGATGGGTACACTTTGCGGATGAGTATGGGGCGCGCCGCTGGTAACTAATACAAATATTTTTATTTGTACTGGCAACAGGCCATATAATAAAATTAATAACAATAAAACACTTTTGTAAGTTCTATTTTTAGTGTTTCTTGGCCGATTTTAATTTGTTATACTTACTTACTGACAAGTAAACTTTATTCCAAATATTTAGAAAAAAATAATTAATAAAAACAGTGTTCTTGCGAGTTGTGTCGTTAAAAAACTAGCATTCCTATAAATAAATAAAAACCACTCGCTTGAGCTACCACGAAGTGTTGCAAGTGGTCCTTCGAACCGGATACAAACGTCTTACCAACAATTTCCATTGAAAATCGAAGCGATTTAAGTAATTTAATCTGTATTAAGTTATAAGCGGAAACTTGTATTTGGTCGTAATTAATTTATAAACACTTTTATATTATGTATTAGCTGTAAGTTTTCCAAAAAAAAATAAAAAAAAAATAAAATAAAACTAGCAACACAACAATATATCATTTCCCAATACTTTTATAGCATAATAAGATTCAAATATCAGTGCATCAGTGGTCAATGTAATGCTTTCTCCTATCAACAGTGTACAATGCAATACAAATGTCTTGCAGCAGTCAGCACACGTATGTCTCCTTGGAGTGGGAGTTTGTTAGAAACGACGACGATACAAAATTGAGTAAATGGACAGTATTGAACGCAGACCAATAATAAAAAGCAGGCGACTCGCAAAGGATTCAAATTTAGACTTGGCGCTAATTCTATTCAAAATATTTTTAAGTTATTTAAAGTTGACAGAGACAGAATTTAATTTTAAGCAGAACCGATGTTTAAGATTTTATTTTACTAAGGAATCGTGACAAAATAATAGATACTGACCAATTAAATCACATTAATTGCAAATGACAAACACATTTATTATTGTTGTTACAACGTGGTTACAACAGATGAAACTACACTTTTAAATCAACTAATTGTCCGCTTGCGAGATTAAATGAACACCCGTATTACAGCGCCACGCACGTACCGGGTCCAATTGTGAATCGAAACCATTCAGAGACCTACTCAAACACACAAAAAATTTCATCAAAACCAGCCGTTTAGGAGAAGTTCAGTGCCATACACACGTATTCAAGAATTATATATATTATACTCGTATATATGTAGATAAGCATCGAACGTTTAATAAAACAAGTATAAAGACTAACTAACCTATTCACTATGCACATTTGCAGTTTTGTACTGATCCATACTTGAACACAGTTGTGTCAGTTCAATCCACGAAAACGTACTAAATTCATTAAAAGTACCACACGAAATGAACACAAATCACTCTATGTTCTATGGATTGGCGAGGCGCGGCGCAGGGTAAAAGGGCGTACCTAATGTCGAAGGTCAATCAAAGGGCAAGGGGTAAGAGATGGTCAGTCAGGCAACCACCTCGCCGTGATTACATTGTAAGCAGCAAAGCCTACATAGCACGCCGAAAGTCCAGTGCGATCAATGAATTTATAACGAAGCCTTCCGCCCCTGTCCGTGGAAAAGTAGCATGTCACTTCCAGCCTTCCAACAAATTCAACACCAGATAATGCTACGTTTCGAAATGGAAAATAAACAAATGAAAAACACTTCCAATTTTTAATGTACCTATTAGATGTTAGTAAGAGCGGAGTTAGCGACGAGACGTTTCACTTTAACATTATACAAACATTTATGAAAGAATATTGTTATATAGGGTCTCATTTTATCAACTGCAAATATTTTGACTAAACATCTAATTATATCAGAGAAATAAGGTACTAGCTATAGCATTTAAAAAAAAATCAGGCTAGTTTTTTTTTTACTTTTCTTGACACAAAAATTGTAATATTTTTAAGAGCGGCCTCTCTGTCGGCTCTTTTGAATGAAACTACGGGCACGTGTTGTATTATAAGCAGTGAAGGCATTGCGGCCTCTCTGTTTCGGCTCCTTTGAATTGAAACTACCGAAAGTACTTTAATTTACTTTTTAATCAAAATGTCTTTTGGCGTTTTTCTTGAAAACTAGCATATTTTTGACCTATGTTTCTTGGGGAAAGTTGTTCAGTTTCATGGTCTGATCTAACAAACCACTAAACTGTTTCTATTATTGTTATGGTGACAGATAAAGATAAGATGGTGAAAGCTAAACATGCGTACTTAAAACAAGCTACCACCAACCAAACCGAATAGAATAATATGTAAGTATCAACCCACCGCTCGGCATTGAACCTGGGACTTCTCAGTCTATGACCAGGCAGTGGTAATAGATTAGACAAGATAAAAAGTTACTTAACCTTAAAAAAACTAATATCTAAAGCGTTTTGCAAATTAAAAAAAAATACAATGCAATGTTAATTTTTAGAAAAAATTTGATTAACTTTATTGCAGAACACGATTTACCTTAACTTCATACACTAATTTCATGCATACGAACACTAAAAGTAGATTGTGAAAACCGCGCAAAAGTAATTAAAGCGTATCAAATATGCAAGGGCCATAATTTCTACAGGTGTCTTAACGAGATTGGAATTAACGGGAAACCGCTGATTAAAGAGGACGCCAGTGGAGAAATTAAAAGGATCCCTAGGTAGCTATTACATGCCATAGAGCAGAAATTGGATAGCGATACGGGAGATATATTGCCCGGCATAAAGCCGTGCTCGGTAACTTTCTACCCATTCCGGACGTCCCACTTGTGAATCGTATTTCGGGATCGTTTTTATCTTTTTTGCGGGACGCCGCTGCGGAACTCCAAGTGACAGCGGCACGGAACACTTCGCAGCTCATATATCACTCGGCCACAACGTGTTAAAGGCCAGCTGTCACCTACGCTCTTCATTCGTCAACTATATTGTTTATCTTAATACATTTCATTGCTTTGAGAATGTTTTATCGCTGGACGTTCAACGAGCATCTGCCGAGTGCTGTGTTATTGACAATAAGCCGATGGTTAAATAGATGGACTTGCTGGATAATAGCTACGTCAGACTAAATTAAATGTCAATCAGTAGAATAACATCTTCATTGAAATATAAATCACTTTTATTGGTTACATGGGAAACTTAAAAGCAGCTCATATTATATCACTCGGCCACAACGTGTTAAAGGCCAGCTGTCACCTACGCTCTTCATTCGTCAACTATATTGTTTATCTTAATACATTTCATTGCTTTGAGAATGTTTTATCGCTGGACGTTCAACGAGCATCTGCCGAGTGCTGTGTTATTGACAATAAGCCGATGGTTAAATAGATGGACTTGCTGGATAATAGCTACGTCAGACTAAATTAAATGTCAATCAGTAGAATAACATCTTCATTGAAATATAAATCACTTTTATTGGTTACATGGGAAACTTAAAAGCAGCTCATATTATATCACTCGGCCGCAACGTGCTAAAGATCAGCTGTTACCTACGCTCTTCATTCGTCAACTATATTGTTTATCTTAATACATTTCATTGCTTTGAGAATGTTTTTTCGCTGGACGTTCAACGAGCATCTGCCGAGTGCTGTGTTATTGACAATAAGCCGATGGTTAAATAGATGGACTTGCTGGATAATAGCTACGTCAGACTAAATTAAATGTCAATCAGTAGAATAACATCTTCATTGAAATATAAATCACTTTTATTGGTTACATGGGAAACTTAAAAGCAGCTCATATTATATCACTCGGCCGCAACGTGCTAAAGATCAGCTGTTACCTACGCTCTTCATTCGTCAACTATATTTTTTGTCTCAAAACATTGCTATGAAACAGCTGTTTATGAGTAAATTATCACTTCTTTGTAACGTGATAAAGCTAGCTACAGCTGCCCTCTCCATTCTTCATTCGTCTTCTCTATGGTTTGTCAAGCAAAATGAGCTTTTGTCAAGCTTTTTCTATTACGGTGAGCAGATGATGCAATATCTAGTTGGAATACCTAGCTGCATAATTATGAGAAAATTAATAGTTTTTCGGTTCAATGAAAATATTGCAATACGAAACTGCTTGGTTGCACGGGTATCTTAGACGCAGCTTTTACATCACTTCTTCCCCATAACGTGTTAAAAGCCAGCCACAGCTGTCATCTCCGTTCTTCATTTGTCAACTCTATCGTTTGTCTTAATGCCTTTTATAACTTTGCGAATGTTTTATAGCTTGACGTTCATTCAACGAACATTTGTCAAGTGCCGTTTTATTACGATCAGCATTCTAAAGTTGGAATGGCTGCATATGAGATTTAACTATTTCAGCTGAATAAAATCTTATTGAAATACACATCTAGTACACGAAAACTTATACAAAGATGGTAAAGGGGTATTTTTTGAAACCCTGACCAAAACAGGAATTTTGAAACCTAAAAATAAAACTGATTGACGTTATATAAAGCTACCTATCTCTCTAATATTATAATAAATGCGAGTGTGCGTCTATCTTTCCTTTACGTCCAAACGGAACAACGGATCGACGTGTTTTGTGTTTGTTTCGAGTTAGTTCGAGGACTTTCCAATGTCATATTTATTATATCAGTTAGATGCTACAGTGCTCTTGCACACAATGAAGATTATTGTAAGTAACCGAATACGGGAGCTAGGAATGTGCGCTCAAATAACAACGGCTTTCATACGCGAAGTTCTTTCAAACCGAAAAGCTCGCAATAAAGTAAACTCCGTAAAACCCCAGTCCCGACGTTACATACGAGCTTAGTTAAGAACGAAAATCTGTAAGCCCACACGATTCCGCCGGAGCATTTTATCTGGCGACGGCATCCTAGTAGCGTGAAGTGTGAACACATCGGAGATTTCCGCCGATATAAATCCCGGTGTGCGACACCCTCGCTTTACACCCGTCGCATCGGCTGCAATCCGTGAATTTGTGGACTGCGAGCCGGCAACGATGCATCGCCTTCGGAACCTGGGGTCGCAACCTCAATCTCACACTGCACGGAACCATTATGGTGTCGATCCGTTTCGTTGTCGCCCAACATCTTGCACAGCAACAAAAAGAGTCTGTAGCCGAAGAGAATGCTTGAATTAAATACGAGGTTTATATCATATTGTCGATTCAATTTGGTGTCGCCCAGCAACTCGCACAACGACCAATAGCATAGGAAGTTAAACGGATGGATAGATGGATAGATGCTTAAGTTGAATTCGTGGTTTATTTATGCTGTCGCCCAACAACCAGCAACTCGTAAAACAACCAATAGCGTCAGTACGGTAGCTGAACGGGAGGGATAGCTTGAGTTCATTGCAAGAATCGTAAATCAATTCCCTTGACTCCGTTAGACTATGTACGTCAACCCATATCTTAGACATGCGTTTTATTTCTCTAGATAAGTTAACAGTGGTATTATTAATGCGTTAGCGCAATAATATTAAAATTAATAATAAATAATAATTATTAATATAACATTTAATAACAAAAAAAGACAAGTTTGCTGGCTGGCTGTCTGGCTGCTGAGCTGAGACAACGATTTTGACAGGGCAGTTTCGTTTCCATATTGAACTCGCTCAACATTAAGGCTGATGCTACCACCCCTGAACGCGCCAAACCATGCGAATGCTACCGACTGGTGTAGTCGGTCGCATCGTCACGTACACAGTTCACGTTCGACACCATATTGCCGCATTCGTTATCCTTTGCAGGTGTCAATTTAGTGTCTGTCTGAATAGCAAATTCCTTATACTGGTTGACATAATCTAGACACGCGGCTTATTGGAGATATCTCGGGATATATCCGACACACGTCTCTACGTGTAAGCTGCCATCTGCCGTTTTTCAATATTGTTTCATAAAAACGTTTAAATTAGGAATAAGAGGTTAAGTTGAGTTGTCTTGTTAGTATATGAAATAAGAAGCAAACTTAGGTACCTACACAATTTCAACTGAGTACCTACTCAATTTTTATCTATTCAACTAGGTCAGCCCATTCGTTTTTGATTTCATATTTTGGGCAGCCTAGACAGACAGCTTTTAATTTTGAAATGGTAATAAGTAACAAATACCAATTTATTAGGTGCAAAATCTCCCTTTGATTCTAAAAAACATAACTTACTCATTTAGCTCAACAGTTTATTTAACACCACAACTTGAGAAATGGTACCTAAGAAAAACTAATAAACAAACACCAAGAAGCAGAAATGCAGAATTAGTTACAAAAATTGCGAAAATATAACTATTCCGATTTCTACCTTTTTAACCGACTTCAAAAAAAGGAGGAGGTTATCAATTCGACTGTATTTTTTTTATATAAGCCTACTAACGACCGCTCATGACTTCTTTCATGTGAACACCCGTAACCTGTGATTCCAAGGGAATCCTCATATCTCTTTTCCCAGCTGGAAGTCTTTCTATAATTTGTTGCTTTTAGTGTAGACACTATTATAGATAATAACTATGATTGGCCTGTCTAGTACAGACACTGCCACATTCGTTATCATTTTACATTAGGTACTTACAATATTTACAATAGTCATTAACATAGGTTATTAAGATAAAACGAGATAATCTTCCCAAGTTTTAACACAAGAGGTACCATTAGCACAACTACGTAAATATATAAGAAAATTTTCATAAAAGTGCTAGGTATCTTCAAAAATGTCTAATCGTTTTGGTTTTATGTTTAAGGAGTGTGCGTGTTTGTTATATCAAGCACCATAGATATTATGGTTCATCAACCAACGCAGACAAAATTGCAGGTGGTAGACACAACAGGAAAGGCAAGAACAATATCCTGCATGCAACACATCATTCTAGACTCGATATCAACACAACCACAATGCGTACAGGTGTTTACAAAAAAATATCTGCTGTAAGTTATAATTATTCGTTTGGCATTTTATCATAAAGAATGTCTACAGATTTTTTGCTATACAATTTTCTTGTTACGAAAACATGCCTGCAAAATTTTCAAATTTCTACCCTTTACAGTTCTTTAGTTTCGTTATTAGTCAGCTAGTAATTCCGTTTTAAATACTTTAACATGATTTTAATAGTTTAGTTTAATAATCTTGGGTACGATTTTTCCAACAAACTGTGCTCGTCACTGCACAATTACCGTTTTTATCACTCAATTGTTTTTCTCACACACAATACTTTACTTCAGTACTTATTAAACACAATTGGTCGCCAGAAACTCACCAGCAACAGTAAAAAAGTCACAAAACTACACTAAATGAACTACTACGCAGACACACAACAACGGAATGGTAGGCAGATACCACAACTAACAAATTCACTCAATAGAGTTCCGTTAAACCACAGAGTCTGGATTGATAAGACCGGGTAATTTGTAAATGAGATCATTCTTAATAGTAGTCATGCTATGTATACACCTGCGTCATACTGCCACCGAAACCTAACATAATAACAACATTGATACATTACTTAAGGTGATTAATTACCCTATCATTATGAAGTTCCAGGAAAGGAAGCATCATTGACCGTTTGTGAATATCGCTATTCCCAGTGACAAAAACAATAAGCCCGCCTTCCCGAATTTCTGTAACCCAAAGTTGAGGTAATGCTTAGTTTCAGCTTAAAATTGGCAAGTTAATTTAATAACTCCTTTGTTGAAACTTTGGAAGTAATAAAAGGGTAGCGTCATCGTATCGAGTTTAACATTTCTTATCTGTAAAGGTCAGGTCGGCAATGTTTGTATTTATCTTCGTCTTCATGCGTATATCGTATTCGTAATACATACTTTTTGGTGTAATTAGGTATTCTTAGAATATTATATACGTTTTCTTTGCAGTTGATTCGCACTAAGATTATTTATGTGTGCAAATCAACAATCTCAGAAATACTACTGTTGATAATGTGACCAATTTGGTACCGTTTTTACTGTTTTCGATAGCTGTCTTGTTTTTATTGGATGTTAGGTACTTATTTGTTTCATCTTTTCATTATTACAAATGGATGAGTTTCTTATTTTTTAATTGAAATACCTTTACTTCGTCTTCGCATACATATTAATTTAAATATACCTACTTAGTTAAGGAAAATTTACAGACTCATACAAATAGTAATATACTTTTATATATTTTTAAAATAAAAAAGTACATAACCTGAGACCTGTTAGTAAAAAAAAGATAGATAACATGCCAATACAACGAGTTTTTAAAATTAAAATTAGTCTTGACCGTCTTAGATCGACCATAATTAATTACTAAAACTGGTACGTGCATTCGTTCGTATCGCGCGAATTAAATGCGTGCGAATCAACCAATAACTCTTTTTGTTAGGCAGCAGCGGTCTTAAACTTATACCCAGAAATAAACTATTTTAATTTATACCATTTTCTACAACTTTCGGCCATGAATTACGCAGCCGTATTGTAGTAACGCCTATAGCTTTTAATCGTGGCAGTTATTGTCCAACTTTGGACCTTTGTGAAGTGAATGATTACTATAGGCACAAAGGGAGACCACCAAACAAATACTATTGTTAAAACTGATAAGTGAAATAGTACAAAAGGAATCAGTACTTTTTAATTCGGCGTATTTCCAATTGATATTGATAAATGAATCGAGTTCAAGGTGTTCTTATAAACTTCCGAATAATATATAAGACCAATCGAGAATATATGTGTATTAAATGCTAAGTAACCTAAACGGGTAACGCTTTAATAAATAATGTGGCTATTGTTAATCATCGTTTGGAATATAGCCAAAGTGGGTACCGGCTAACGGGTATTGAGTACGGCGCATAATTCACGGGCCCCAATAAACGTGTTCGCGCTGAAAGTTTTCAATGCAATGCAGTTCCTTTCTATGATCTGAGGCAGTGCCATTCCGAGAAAGATCTTAAGTCAAGTCAAAGTAAAGTGTTTTTACAATGTGGAATACACGATGCTTTGACATGTTTTAAAAAGAGTCGCGTAGTACTAAAAAATGTATATGTTGTAGTGTTATTAACATATTACTTTACTAACCTCATTGATTCCTTACATACATGTTTGGCTCTTTAATATTGTATCATAACAATGAATAGATTTCCAATTATAAAAACATTATCGTCATCATCATCATCATCATCTTCAGCCGAAATATCCCACTGCTGAGATCAGACTTCCACACAAGCAATAGCCCAATGTGGGTCAAATGACTGATATCCAACGATCCCGACATATTTTAATTTTGTCACCAATCCGATAACTCAGCATTGCAAAAGTTGGTTGACTTGCAAGATCGCAATGAGAACGCGCAAGCCGCTGTGCTATAGATAATCTTTCTTCTGTGATAAAGCTTCTTAGTATATACGAGTATGATTGCATCACATTGAAGTATTCCTTTGTAACACACACATACTAACAAGTCTCAAATACGGTGTGCGATATCAAATATGAAACACAACAAGGCGGAAAGGTTATCGATGCCAATCACTGACATAATCACAACCTCAGAATGAATAATGGTAGTAGATGCCGTGAGTTCATAAAAGTCCAGCCTTCAGGCACAAAATAAGTAAAACCAGAAGGTATAAGCTTAAACATCTTTGTATGAAGTTAACATTCTGGTTCTCCTTATTTTCTCGCAGTCTCCTTATTTATTTATAATTTATGTACACACGAACGAATAGAAGGGAGAACATAGTAAGAATAGACAAGTACAAGGGCGCTGCTTCATTGAAATTTCTTCCAGTAGGCCCGTAGAAGGAGAAGATACAAAGAAAAGTAGAAAAAGTGTGCACAAAACAAACAAAACAAGTATTTAAGGCTAAACATATAGTAAAATAGTTACGATACAAATTAAACATACATACAATAACGATGACATACTCAAGTGGAAAGATAGTACTCCTTTACGCGCTTCTTAAACAAGTGGACTCCCGAATACTGGGTGGTAGGTCATTCCACAGTCTGATTGCATAAACGGAAAAGGAATAGGAAAAGAAGTCGGTTTTATGGGAAGGCATATTGAGATTGAGGAGGAGGTGTCGCCTGTCGCTTAGACAGGGAACATTAGAAGTATGGGAAAAGGTAAACCGCTCTTTCAGGTAAGAAGGGTACGACGACGACGACGAGGAGACGGGTTGAAAAAGATATTAAAAAGAAGGCATAGTATTCTAGTATTTCTGCGTAAACGGATTGGGAGCCACTTGAGTTGCTGGCGGAAGCTTGATACGTGGTCATATTTTCTTAAACCGAAAATAAAACGAATACACAGGTTTTGCAGACGCTCAAGTTTGTTAAGAAGCTCCTCGGTGGCATCTAAGTAGCAGGCATCAGCGTAGTCTATAAGAGGTTGGATAAGGGTTTGAGCGAGCGCAAGTTTCGTACCAAAAGGAAGAAAACCTTGCAGGCACTTAAGTGTATGGAACGAATAAAATACTTTACGACTCACTTCATTATCTAGTGCTTAAGCGAAAAACTGTCCAATCGGCCTTTTATATTAGAGCAGGCTTATCTCGATGCTTGGGGTGCGAATTTGTAAGTTCAGGGCCGGCTCAGGTCAGTAGAATGATGACCATATTAAAACTACTCGAGCTCCGTGCTTCGGAGGCACCGAAAGCCACTATTCAAGGTTGTTGTTTGTCGTAAAGCACAATACACACTGAACTGTCTGAACCTGCCGACCCGCTGACACATGTCGACGAAATCAAGTCGCATAACTTACGCCCGCGCTTTTTTTTGGACACAGTTTGCTATAGGTCTCAGACGGCGTCACCGGACTTTTTGGGGGCGGCGAGTAACTCAAAATGTTTCTCAAGCCACGTCATCGAAAAGCCCGTTTAAGGGATTCTAGAGAGAACGGCATCACGCCAGCGTGTCTACTAGATTCCCCGAGGGGTTCGTATCGGATCGGGACCACCGCGCGAGTAGCTGCAGTATCCGGCTACACAGTGTCAGCGGTTTTGCTGTGTAGCAGGCAAAAGATAGCAGTCGTTAAATCCGTATTGTGCCAACAGCGAGGGTTATGTCTTAATCTACTTATGTATGACCCATGTGCTAATTAATGTTCATATGGGTAAGCTGAGCTGAGAGATGGCTGATTATGATGATGATGCAGACTTATCTTACCACTTGCTTAAAGCAGTTTACGTTTTTAATTATAAATAAATACCAAGATGTACAATGTTTCTTTAATAAAAATGGTAATAAGTTGACTAAATCGTATCGAATTTTTTAGGCAAATATTTATACTTACAGCTATTTGTAATGACGAGCAAGAAGACGTGACAAAGGCATATCACTGTGAGACTAAGCATAGACTTATTACAGACTAGCTGTTGCCCGCGACTTCGTCCGCGTGAGCTAAAGGCTGTAGTCTGTACAGTTTAATTTTTAAGTAGGTATCTATTTAAGCTTATTAGGGTATAATAAAATTATATGCATCGGAAATTTAGAAAATTGACATTGTATTTACCGACATACGTACATCTACTCACTCTTAATATCCTTTCAGCTGGGAATGCTGAGATAGACAAAGACAATCGATCTCCATTTAGTTTGGTTCTGGCATACTTCCTGTGTCTCCTTTACGTCCATCATTATTTTTCATACATTATCTCTTATTCTTTCGACTATCATCTCTGCCATGTACATACATATATTCAGTTTGAAGCACAGAATCGTCCCGTTCATACAGATTCTCACTCAGTTTCCCGTTTCAATTATCCCTCCACATACATTCAGTATACAACACCGTTTCTCGGTGGGTTGCGCGTATTTTGCTATTTTCATACAAACCTGAAATGGGTTTACTGACGCTCAATTATATGTAATAAAATTGGTATTTTACAGCTCAGGTACTCGTCCGGAGTCGTCCTAGGCACTGGTGTATCTTAGCTAAGATGTATCTACTGTTATACTGTCCAACCACGGACTTCAAAATTTTTTTTGCCTTGTCCACCGAAGCTGGATATCGAGTACCTAGCAGGTAGCGGTCCAGGATTATTGGTTGTCGGCCATAAGGCACAAAAAAACTATTTACCAACTATGTTCTTATTCGTAGATACAAAATATCAATAAATTGAGAACTGTAATGAATTATATTATTGTCTAATAAGTAATACAGTATAGTATTTTATGTTACAAACTTGCGATAAATTTGAACTTCTTCGTGGCATCTTGTTAGGTAGGTAGCTTTTTAGAGGTAGATCACAGGACACAGAAAGAAGTTACCTCTAATAAAAAAAAAATCTGAAGTCCGTGCCTCTAATACAGTTGTACCCTGCAAACTTAAACATTTTTGCAACTCTGATAACAGAGGTAGCCATCGTCTTATGCGATAGAAGAATGGAAAAACCATTTTTCTGTAATCTAGAAGTATGTACAAAATTCAGTCTTTATAGGTTTTATGATATTAAAATTGTTATGATACTTACTTACTTATATTGTATCATTGAACACAGATTTATCCTATAAACATGTTAAGAAACCAAAGTAAGAAACCGCTTACATGTAAAATAAGTACTGAAATAAGTGTTTAACTTACCTGCATCAAATGTTTCATAAAACTTTTACACATTGAATAAATCATATTTGAAAATTAATAAGTACTGAAATATTTAACGTACCTGCATAAAATGTTTTAAAAAACTTTTACACAATGAATAATTAATATAATTTGAAAATTATTAACAAAATAAAAATAGGTACTTAATGCATTGCAAAATATCAAAATTTCCTTCTGTTCGTTTCAAAATTTGAGCGCTAATTTTTTTTTAAATTTTCCTGTTCTCGTGTTTTTTCACCAAATAGATTTAAAAAAATAATATTAAGTATTTTGGGCAACGACCCAAAGGTTTATACAGCCAAGCTATGTAGTTCAAGATATCTTCTATGTGCAATATTTCAAAAAAAAAAGAGACATGATTTGGGCAATGATACAAAGTTTTATACAGCCAAATTTAATGAGTACCTAGGTAACATTTCTATGCTTAACTAAAAAAGAGACATTATTTTGGGCAACGACACAGAGGTTTATACCGCCAAATATAGGTAATGTTTTAACTTTTAACATTTCTGTGTATTAGAAAACTGCAATAAGCGCCGCGCGCAGGCGCGACTAAATAGCCATATTATTACTGGTTATTTCGGAAAATGAAACAAAAGGTGTACCTATGTACAGCCAAGTTTAATGATGTGCGTGATTTGTGAACTTTTCTGAAATAATAACTCAACGAACGTATCTAACAGTTAGTCGCGTAAATAGGTATATCAAAATTTGTTTAACATTTTTCGATTTGTATGTTATTCTCCGAAATTTTCTAAGCATTTTGGTGATAACCGCATCAAAATCGGTATTCTCATGGCAACAACTATCAATGACAGGCTCAAAAGGGCAAAGAACCCAGAGCCGTAAAACACGATAGCAATAGAGAGCCAGAGCTTCAAATGCAAGAGCCGTAAAACTCATTAAAAAAAATTCCCCTATGTTACATAATAAACAGTGTGGACTAATATAGGCTGATGATGATGATGATGATGACATAATAAACAACAGTTGCCAAGCAACCAAGGATTAAATCCCGGTTTAGACCAAATCAAAATTTAACAATTTTCGAGTATTTATGTAGCCTATGTTATTCTCCGGAATTTTCTTAGCATTTCGGTAAAACCGGATCAAAATCCGTGCAGTAGTTCTCGAGTTTATCGCGTTCAAACAAACAAATAAATAAACAAACAAAAAAACAATTTCTTTTTAAACTATTCTATTGTGTTCCGTAAGTGATTTTAAAGTATTTTTTTTTATATCTTGCAATTACAGATTTTTTTATCCCTACGTTCTTATTATACAGGGTGTCTCATTTAAATCGGTCAGTATGGGAAAGTCTGAAACTATAAGACATACGAAGATCTGTTCTTAGGAACCATGTCATCGATTTTAATAAGAAGAAAAACTGCATTCATACATTTAAAAAAAACCTGTACTCAGCTCGGGAATCGAACCCGGTTGTTTTGAAAAAAATAAACTTACACTATTTCTATTTAGATATCGATTGTGTAGGTCTTAAGCAGTAAATTGCTCTTTGAAACATAATGTCTAAAATGAATAAAATGCATTGTTTTCACATACTTTTATTTATTTTAGAAGGTGTTCGAAGTGACCACCGTTTTTTTCAATACAATATTCAACACGTTTAGGTAACGATTTTACAATTACAAAACCAGCAAAGAGGTACAAACAACCATAGAGACAATTTTACATGCCTGAACTTGTTGAATGTAACGGTGGTCAATTCGAACACCTACTAAAATAAACTAAAGTACGTGAAAACAATGCATTTTATTCATTTTAGACATCATGTTTCAAAGAGCTATTTACTGCTTAAGACCTACACAATCGATATCTAAATAGAAATACTATAAGTTTATTTTTTTCAAAACAACCGGGTTCGATTCCCGAGCTGAGTACAGGTTTTCTTTAAATGTATGAATGCAGTTTTTCTTCTTATTAAAATCGATGACATGGTTCCTAAGAACAGATCTTCGTATGTCTTATAGTTTCAGACTTTCCCATACTGACCGATTTAAATGAGACACCCTGTATTTTCGAGTATTTATGTAGCCTATATGTTTCTCCGAATTTTTCTTAGCATTTTGGTGAAAACCGGATCAAAATCCGTTCAGTAGTTCTCGAGTTTATCGACTTCAAACAAACAAACAAACAAACAAACAAACAAACAATTTTTTTAAAAACTATTCTTTCATGTTCCTTAAGTGATTTTAAGGCAACCTGTGTAATTTTTTTTTTTATATATTGCATTTACAGATTTTTTTATCCCTACGTTCTTATTATATGTATAGATGACAAAGACAAAACATAACCATTAGCTACTTTCATAATGAGAGTTCGTTTAGGAATCACGATAAATAATCAATTCCTATAGCTACATTACGGAATAACTAGGTATAGGTAGTGTCTACCGTGAGAAAAAGAACTGGTTTTCTATTGAAGTAGAATCTTAAAAGATATCTACTAAAGTGGTCGTACCTACTGAGTACGGAATAGGTTTTATGTTATGTAGGTATTTATTGATAGTTTGAGAGTTGTTTTGGCAAAGAAACGGTTTGAATAAACAAGCTATTCGTAGAATCGACTATACTACCAATCTAGATTATATTTGTGGAAAGGAAGTTACATTTACTTTCCGTTGTTCGTTATTTAAACAATAATTTAATAAGTTAAATTTAGGACAAGTACCTACATACACACACAGGATATCAAACAGTTCAGGTTACGAACTAGGTATTTATTGAAAATTGATAAGGGTTACTTTTGAATCGCGTGTAATAAGGTATTAATTTTTTTTTTAAATATTAACGGGTAAGCACAGTGCCTTGATCTCACCTGATGTTAAGGGATAATAAGGCCAATGATGGAAGCGCACTTCACCCGGGATCCTCAACTAGTGAGGCACTGGCTATCTTATCTCTTGCTGCCGGAACACAACAATGCTACAAACATAGATGTTATGGCGACATATTTAGATAAGATGGTGGTAGCTAGCCAGGCGGACAAACAAGTCCTACCACCAACCAAACCGAAATACCTACATAAACATGTACCCCCGCTGGGAATCGAACCCGGGACCTCTGGGTCTAAACCGGTGGTCTTAGCCACTAGACCACAGAGGCGGTTAAATTACCACTAGGCCTGGTTTATAAATACATAAAGTTGGTACCTATTATGTAGATACCCCAGGCAAGCATTATATCTGGTCCGTAATTTCTTCTAGAGGTCCGGCAGAGGTCGCGTCAAATGCAATGCCATTTATTTAGTCAATTGGTCTGAGACCCGAGTTATCACATTGACTTTGTTTACGAGAACGTCATTGGTTCATTAGATTAGCATACTACAAGGAATTATTGTATTATGGCACCAACATAGCTAATATCTCAATATGTAAAACCATTAAATTATACTCATGTCAGGGATGCATGCTTTTAGGTCATGGTTTAGTGTATAAGCTTTTTATAAAAATTGTGCTACTTTTTATTTTTTAACTGTTACCTGTTATGTGTCCTTATAAATAAATAAATAAGTAAATAAGTATGTTCTCACTTGTTTTACGTAGCGCAGTTAAGGTATTATGGTTAACGTTTAAAAGTTTATCGTTTGGTACTTTGTTATGTACAATGTCGTTGGTTGCACAATCTTACAGATTTGTAATTAACTTCTGATAATGTATGTTATTGTGTAAAATTGTATTTTGTCCTAATTAAATTTATAGCTCGCAATTATAGCAGGAGAGATGAACGTGACCGCTTAATTTCCTAATGAAAATTTGTATAGAACACAGCTGTTGAATCAAATTGAGTTGAGTAGTTTTATTGACCGCATAGTTTATAGCTTTTATATGGTACTTGAATTTAACGACGGCAAAAATCTCATAGCTCCTCAAGCTGAACTATCTCCGGAGATTTTCTAGGAACTGGCATCATGCAAGTCCCTAAGGCTGACATCAGACGGACTGCATCACAGCTACCGCGCGCGGTCGATATATTTAACTGCATGCAGTTGTACGTTCGACTTCGTGCAGTCATGATATCAACTGCACGGCACGCGGTCGGCTGCAGTCAAGTGAACTCAATATCAACTGTATGCAGTCTTGCCTTCAACTTCGCGCGGTTGGCTACAGTTGTGTAGTGTCGCTGCATGCTGTCCACCGCCGTTCGCATGCAGTTGATGCAATTAGTCTGCAGTTAGTCTTGGAGCCGAACGCGCGTCGGTTGGAAAAATGGATTTCGACGTAGACTTCTTTATTTCTTTAATAAAAAGTAAAGTCAACATATGGAATTATAAAACTCCAGAATATAGTGACAAAATAAAGCGCAATAATGATTGGGCTACTGCGTGAAGTCAGATCCGACTGCAGACAACTGCATGCAGTTGAATATAGCGACTGCGTGCGGTTGATGATGCGAGTTGGTGCGGTTGTTGTGGTGCAGTCCGTGTGATGGCGGCCTTACTAGACACTCCGAGAGAGCTTAATAGATTTTCCTAGAATGTTGATCGAAGGAATCAACTTGGTTGGTAAGGTTAGGTTTGTCTTGTTGTGACCAAATCGCACAAGCTAACGAGCGAGCGAAGCGAGCGTGCAACGACAGTAGCCGGCAAATCGCAAAATCGAAATATTACTATTTAATAGACTCGCTTAGTCAGAACTAGTTCTGTCTAAAATTGGTTTTTGTGTGATTGATTTGTTGTGTGTGAATGTTTATTGTATTAGCAGGGTAGTGTGAAAATTGATTCGTTTTGCGTTCGTTAGTAGCTACGTTATTCAGTTTTTCCAGATTCTCATCATAATTTTGTATTCAATTGTACATTTAATATAAAATCAATATTTTCGATATTAATTTTTGTGATGTATTTTTGGATGTGACCTCTTAATAAGTAAATAAATAAATAAGACAGTTAAGTAACAGTAACTTCAAACATTTGTAACCCGGTGATTAACTCATTCAATTTTGCTGTTTTCATTATACATAATATCTCGCTCAAAATGAGATTGCACTAAAAACTTCAAAATGTTAGGACACAGCGTGCCATAAAAACACACACATTCCGCCATCAATACGTTGCTTGCCGGCTTGTCGGTGATAATTCCCTAATTCGCACTAGCCGATGACAAACGAGTGTGCGGCGTATACACAATTTTTCAGGATGACTGTCCCCCAATTATATTTCGTACGTGATATTCAGTGCGGAACGGGGCGGAACGTCGTTGCCATAAAGTACGGAGCCGCGGCTGCGTCACTGCGCGCAATCTTTCGCGGGATTTCGGGTTGCTGCAACGGATTTTGAGTTTTGGTAGAACGTGACTTATACTCATTCGGCTAGGCGCTCGTTCGTATTAGCAGGCTGTCGTTGGCAGTCCGCCATAATTGTTCGCTTGGGTCCGTCGAGTATGGGTTTCCAGACACTAAAGGAAGTGTTCACTCACGTAACTGGACATTTTTATGTGCCGCATTACGCCATGCGTGTAACGTGATTTACAATTATGCAATTAATTTCCTATTCCGAAAATCCGAACTGACCAGCATTTAAGTCTTCGCGGGTGTGGACTTGTTCATGTGAAAAGTTATGACGTCAGCTTACATCTATTTTAAAACCGAGGGCATGGATAAAATGTCGTATGGATTTCATGATCTGATAATTTGTTTATTTAGCAAACATAACAGTGTTGTCTTGAAGGTAAATTTAGTGGTCGTCGTTGCTCTTTTGATGTGTCGGTCGATATCTGACGTAATTTAAGGATTTTGACACTTTTTTGGCAAAGTCTCTGAACGTCAGGCCGCGTCCTTAACGTCTGCAGTGAGCGGGGCGGGAGCCGTGGCGGGGCGGAGAGGAGGCGAGGAGTTTTCGTAAACGTAATCGAATGAATACGGATAGTAAACAACTCACACTAGGTACCCTGATCGCTATCGTAAAGCAAACAGCTAGCAAATGCGCAACAGAGGAGGGGCTAGATATAGTTACGGCCACGCACGTGAAGTCATTTTCGCAATGCCAGGTCTGGATGGGTTATCAAATGCAGTAACTAAACTTACGCGCTTCAGAAGATGCATCATATGCGTTAGTTGTAAAATGTTTATATAATTTTTAACGCAAATTTTGTTGCGAACAAATTACAAAAACACAAATATTGAAAAAATTTCCACAAGCAGGATTTGAACTCGCACCCTTCTGACATACCGGGTCAGGTGCTCTCCTAATTGAAATCATTATCCATCATTGAAATCAAGTTATTGCTACAATTGATGTGTAATGGCTTAATCACCACGCTTAACCTGGGCATTGCATCGAAAAATCCGAAACACACTGCCCGCGCGATTTTCCACTCGGCCACCGCGGCGTCCAAGACATTAATTAAAAATATTCAAATATGTACATATTAATAATTAGTTACAATAACATCCATGCATTTTCTTACAAAACTGCAAGCACTCAAGTAAGTAAGTCGCCCTCTAAGTACGTAATATTATGGTCTTTATACCTGATTTACTTCTTTCTATGTGCAAAGTCCTCGAACATTATAGACAGACAAAAATTTTCGGCAACCAATACCTTAAGTTTACTGTAATCACAGACCATGCAAAGCATTTAACAACATCAGGCTTAAATAGTATAATAGTGTAATTCTTAAATTACATACAGATATTGTGCCAATTAATAGAATAACACTACCGAGGTATCTAGGTTTTAACACGTTGAAGGTGTTAAATAAAGTGGAGGCAGAAACAGCTTACTGCTATTTCAAAAACACCATGCAAAAAGATAAACAATAAATATTTAAAGGTACATTAAAGTTATACATTCATAGGTAGAGCAGAAACAGGATGTATCAATTGATTTTCTGATTGTGATTGTTACATTAAGACATCCTGGTGACTGATATCAACGATGCACACAAGAATAGATCCTTCTCGGTTCTTCTAAAAACATGCATAAATCTTAGCTTTATTTCTTCATTAATAATTTTAAAACAAAGAAGCTTTAAAAAAAGATGGTAATTATAATACATAAAAAGCTGAAACAAACTTTTTGAGTATCAATAACATATTAATACAATTTTTTAAATTTTTACATGTGAATAACATTTGAATTTGTTAATTCAAATTAATAAGATAAGGTAGGTTAACAAGATTAGTAATTATTTCAATATTAAAGAACTTGCAAGAAAGATTCAATGATAATGTGCGAACAGATGATTTATTTATTTATTTAAAACTTTTACAACATAGGTATATTACATGGCGGACTTAATGCCTGAGGCATTAGTAGTTATGTAGTGACATCATGTACTTACTTCTTTAATGAATTAATAACTTCTGCTTAACTTCAAAGAAATATGGCCATTATAATAGCTAAACTATTTTAAAAATAGTAGTGGAGTTGATGTTAAAATAGACTGTTTCCCATACAGTTTTTTTCTTATTATTCTTTAGGCTTTCAAAGCACTAACAGAAATAATCTATCAATGATAAATAAATCACCTATGTTAAATGAGACAGGGCAAGGCTTAAGAAAAAAAGGGATTGCTCAACTAATTTTTAAGCAATATAAAATGTTACTAAAATAAAATATTAAAATGGATATGACAGAGATAACAAAAAGTGAGACATATTTTAATAATTACAGATTGCTGCGATCTTAAAATGACATAATCTATAGCGTGTTTTGTACATTTCCGGGAAGTATGCCCATATTAATAGAAGTACCTAGTGGATTCGCAAAACATGTTGGTTTTCATTGGCACAGTGAAAGTTTTATGATAAAGTATGGTAAAACATAAACAAAAAGACCACGGAGGAGAGACTGTAAGGGTCATAATCAAATATAAGTCAATGATCATAATAAATGATTTACAAACACTTACCAAGAATAGCTCTGTAGTATGGCTTCAAAGGAGGAAATTACTTGAGGCAAACTGTGTATTCCAATGGCATGTCAGGCTTCTTTAGTCACGCAAGGTCATCAAAGCAATTTTCGTTTTAAGTCAACAACAGCAGTTTTGCTTGCTGTCAAGTGTCAACTGTTGTCAATGTCAAGAGTACTTTTTTGTTTTTCTTCTTTTGTTCGAGAAGGCAAAGAGATCTAGAACATACAGTCTTAACTTCAGTATTTTTTATTATTTCACTTTAAAACTTAAAACTTAAACCCAAGACTAATTAACGTACGGAAAACACTTTAACTTAACACTTAATGGGAATATAGTCCAATAATTTGTTGAAAACCGTTTAATATTCTATAAGTAGTAATAGTTTTGATTGTTATTTTTATGTAAAAGTTGATATTTTATTTCACATCCTGGATACCATGTACTGCCACAACCACGCACTACACATTTATAGATCATTTTACTTAATAAACAATCTATATAATACGTGAAATTATGAATATAATTCAATTCAATTTCTTGAAAAATGGCTTTCGCTACGATTTAGCCAGTGTCTAGTTTTAGGGCAGGTTATTAAACTTGAGATAAAAACATGAAGTGACAGCTGGCATCATTATGACATTTAAAACTACTTATATAATTTTCTTTTTAAATTTATTAATGACCATGGATACTATAGTCCTTCAGTCGATAACTTAATATAAAAGTTTCTCAAATGATGATGAATGATAATAGAAATGAAAAGTGAGAAATGATATACCCCCCAACCCCTCGAGTATCTCAGTAAAGATGTGGGGCTTTACTAAGTCCTTACGCGAAATTCTTGAGAGAATTTGAAAAAGTGACGTTGCACTGTTTTGTTTCACTTGCCAACACTCATGCACACTCACAAACACTTAACTTTCACATTAATATTCGACTTAACACAATTTTTAGAAAATAAAACAAGACCGCAGACATGACTCTTCACTTTCCCGCCAAGAACTCTCTTAACTACATTATAATAATAGCGGCCAGTATTGCCCACATGACTAGGTCCCTAAAAGTCAGTATATATTGTAGATTACATACAGTTCACGGAACAGGGTAATGTTATGAAAATACGTTTTAAAATTTAAAAAGTTTTTTAAATTTCCGTCTAATATTATATTAGTTTTATTAGTTCAAATTGCGTGTGCGACCTTATTTTAGTTTTTAATAGTGGTAGTTTTATTTTAGTTTACCTATTTATTGGCAGATTTGATTTATTGACTATGAATACCTACCCACCAAACAAGTGATGACAATTACATGTATCTACTCATGTGACAAAGCTGCTTCAACTAAACAGGCCTCTCCAGTTCTGTTATATCTACAGCTTCATGGCTACGTCCTTGATACAGACAGACATTATACGCTCTCGCTACAGACATGCTATGCTCGCGTTACAGACATACTACGCTCTCGCTACGGCCATGCTAAGCTCTCGTTACAGACATACTACGCTCTCGCTACGGCTATGCTACGCCCTCTTTAAAGCGACAGGGTTATTACCGAAAAAAGCAACCAGTTGCTAATTGTACAATGGCTACGCGACTGCTACTAGTTGCGGTTGCTACAATCGGTCGGTTTATTCTATAGCGCCCTCATGCACTTTTAGTTCGTCAATCGTTCGCTCGTGGCGCTATCGTAGCGTTCTACGTTCCGTAATAGGAATATGTGTTTTGGTAGTGATAAATTGTAAATTGTTGCGATTGCGACTGTTACTTAAAGATCGGTAATAAACCTGCCGTACTATGCTCGGCCATGCTACGCTCGCTCTCGTTACAGATATGCTACGCTCTTGCTACGGCCATGCTACACTCTCGTTACTGAAATACCACGCTCTCGCTACGGCAATGCGTTCTATTTTAAGCCATACTATGCTCTCGTTAGTGCCATGCTACAATCTCGTAACAGACATACCGTTCTCGCTACGGCCATGCTACGTTCTCGCTATGATCTTACTACGCATTTACTCGTACTTCGGCACTACTATGCTCTTTTGTTACAGTGTCACTATACCATTGCTACGGTTACGCTACGCATTATACCGCATTATGATTTCACTATCGCAGCGGTCACTTGATACATATAAATAGTCTTACGAGTGTGAACGGTCTATGTTACCCGGCCTATCTTCCTCTCTTTGTATCTCCGCCCGTCATATATAATAGTTGCGAAGTGTACGTGTGCAGAATATTGTTTTAGTTCAGGGATATTTGTTTGCTCGAGTGTGCCTTATGGGATCGCGAAATTAATACGTATTGTGAATTGAATTTGAGAACAACCACGCAGTGGGCGCTTTGTTAGTTTAAGCGTTGCTCTGTATTTTATTACTGCAGTAAATTATTGCAGGTACGTACTTAGGTAGACGTAATTACTCAAGCCGGGAATTGTTGTGTTCGTCCGCATTTATTTATTAGTTAATTAAGAGCTGGTTTCTTGGGCATAGTGTATGCGGTTTAAAAGGGAACGAGCATTTGTCAATGAACACCGCAGGAACAGCATGCGCCACCCTTAGCCAATGCATGGTTGAAAATTTTAGGAGTAATAATGTGGTTAGCGCGGCAAGGATAACAACGCAGTGAGAATGTTTGCTTTTCATCAATAAAGATTTGTGATTATTATCAGAAAAAAAATGTTTTTATGCAAAGTTGTAGTTATTTTTTTACTTCGTTACAAGTTTGAAAAAAAGTTACACCTACTTGTAGATCGGTACGAGAATTAAACCTACCAAATTGATCGTGACACAGAAGAAATTCAATTGTTCTATGGCACTGTGGTTACATTAGGCGTCCAAGTATCTACTGATATTGTTTGTATCTTTTAGAATTTGAGTTCATGATAGGTATACTAATAAGAAAAAATAATATTTGTCATTGTTTATTTATTCAAGTTTATGGTCTTACACCACCGAAAATGTCGTAATAATATAATTACTAACACAGATTAAATATATAAATATATATTAGACAACATCACATAGGTACATTGTTCTGATGCCAAGGTAAGTAGCTAAAACACTAGTTTTATGGAAATCAGAAACAACGACGGTACCACAACCACCCAGACCCGACACAATAACGAAAAGTCGTTTTCGACATTGACCCGACCGGGAATCGAACCCGGGACCTCAGAGTTAGCGCCGCCCAAAGTCCGGCGTGCACGCCACTCGGCTATATACGGAGATCGTCAAAAGATTAAGATTAAGATTTAACTAACAAAAATTGTATAAGATATGTACAAGTATCTTAAGAGCGTTTACGCCGCACACTAGCGCCGCCAATGAAAAAAAAACATATCTAGTAATTAGAGATAGAAAATCAAATTATGCTCAACAAACTATCTGAATGAAGTAATTTAGCATTTTTACGTCACCTAATTAATAATTAAACGAACTTACCTTGTGAAGTTCGATTATAATTATACGAGTATCACGAAGAAGATGATTACCAGTTAACATGCAGCAGTACGTAGTCTGAGGCAGTCCTTGTCACATATTTTAAAGCTACTAAAGAAAAAAATATATCTCTGTCTCACTCCCTGCCGCCCTACACAGCCGGTCGCCAGATGGCCGCCATTAATTTTAGAGGTAACTGAAATCAAATTTTTCAAAGGGGTAAGGAAGGAGAATGTATTCGAAGTTGGGTTGGGTGGGAGTATGGTAATCATCTTCTTCGTGATACTCGTATAATTATAATCGAACTTCACAAGGTAAGTTCGTTTAATTATTAATTATACTTCGTATCTCTTCGAAGATGATTACCAGTTAACATGCAGATGTTTAGAGCTTCAAAAGAAAAATTTGATTTGTTACATGAAGAGTTCTTATGAAATCTTTGCAGACTGCCTATAATACATAGGAAAACACTCATTTTAACAACAACATTTTAAGCAAATAACAAAAAGTGATTTATACATTATTTACAGAAAACGATACCCATCTAACTTTTCTAGTATTATTATTGTAAAAATGTACACAAATTTATGTTTTATGTATTAGAGAAAAGAAAAAGATTTGCTAATTTGTTATTGTCTACAGATGTACTGATATCTCGATTATAATATTTATGGGAAATCTTGCCCGCAGTCCCACCCACGGTTAATCCAAAAGTGGCACGATCAATCCGAATAAGTATATTAGACATAAATATGAGAAGTAAATGTTTCTAATACATGGATATCAGATCCAAGAATTAATGAATTTACCAGTACAGTTACAGGAAAAGAGTAAGCAATGCCAGTGCATTGCCTACTTTTTTCGCATTCCTACCGTGTCACTTCAATACCAAAAAAATATTTAAAAATTAAATTGGAAGCGGAAGGCATTGTTGTCGTGCCACACTGGTCATTTCAGAAGTGGCACCTTAAGTATCAAAAAAGGTTTGTTTCTCACGAAATTATATTTGAGCCAAATACGTCATTGCTATATCCTCCTTTTATTATCCGGCAAGCTCTTTTGAAAAGAGGAGCTCCATCTGTCTTTTTTTTTTAATATGGCTTCTTTTTCTGAAACCACGTTGAATCAATTTAACTCATCTTTAAAGACTTGGCGGGAGTTTTGCCAAGCTAATTATTACAATTATTGTGATAAGTATATTTATATATATTTTACACAACATTTAATATCAAGAGCTAGTGGATACGGCAAGATCAACTATAGTTTAAACACTTCAGTATCCTCACATGGTATGATTACTAGACTGTTAAAGGGCGTTTCCGAGTAAAGATCTCCTAAGCCAAAATATCATGATACATGGAACGCAAATCTTATGTCCTATTATTAAAGTGATGTTTACCCATTTGATAATTTAAGTTTTTGTAATTTATCACTTAAAATAATTATATTACTTGCAATTGCATCTGCTCAGCGAATGCAAAGTTTAATGAAAAATTAAAACATATGTCTTGTTAAAAAGTATTACATATCAATAAAAATCATTGATCTAATTAAAACATACAGACCCAGCGCCTACCAACCATTTGTCGACTTCCTTCAATTAAAGAAAATCCCAATATATGTCCAGCACAGGCTTTACAGTCAAAACAAACAAAACTTTAAATATTAGAATGATGAGAGTTGAGAAAAAGTACAATTAGCATAAAAGTGGAATATATATGGTATACAGGTCTGTTTAGTGCACGCAGCACACGCGGCCACCTCGGCCGCGCGCCACTTTTGGATTGTCTGCAGAACTCCACGTTAATCGTGTTGAGTATTGTCTGCAAAACTCCACGTTAATCGTGTTGAGGATTGTCTGCAGATCTCCACGTAAGTCGTGTTGAGAAATGTCTGCTAAACTCCACGTAAATCGTGTTGAGGATTGTTTGCAGAACTCTACGTAAATCGTGTTGAGGATTTTTTGCTAAGCTCCACGTAAAACGTGTTGAGGCTTGTCTGCAGATCTCCACGTAAGTCGTGTTGAGTATTGTCTGCTAAACTCCACGTAAATCGTGTTGAGGATTGTCTGCAGAACTCCACGTTAATCGTGTTGAGGATTGTCTGCAAAACTCCACGTTAATCGTGTTGAGGATTGTCTGCAGATCTCCACGTAAGTCGTGTTGAGAAATGTCTGCTAAACTCCACGTAAATCGTGTTGAGGATTGTTTGCAGAACTCCACGTAAATCGTGTTGAGGATTTTCTGCTAAGCTCCACGTAAAACGTGTTGAGGCTTGTCTGCAGATCTCCACGTAAGTCGTGTTGAGGATTGTCTGCTAAACTCCACGTAAATCGTGTTGAGGATTATCTGCTAAGCTCCATGTAAATCGTGTTGAGAATTGTCTGCTAAGCTCCACTTAAACGTGTTGAGGATTGTCTGCAGATCTCCACGTAAGTATTGTTGAGGATTGTCTGCTAAACTCCACGTAAACCGTGTTGAGGATAATTTTGTATTTACTTCACGTATATCGTTTTGTGAACGACACAGACACTATAATGCTATGTATGTTTAATTGCCTTTTGTTTAATTTTTTGTTTCAACACTAGAATAGATGCATAATTGTTAAGTTCCGATTTGCGGAACATTTAAAGTCATCTACTCGGCTCGACTCTAAACGTAAGGGGGGCGCCGCAAGCATCAGCCACCGAGTCACGAGCGTGCCCCATACCGAGAAGGAGCAGGCGGCTCCAGCTTTGGCGTTTTGCAACCGAAACAACTACAGCTCGAAGACCACGCAACGAAATCGTGGGAGGAGAACTTTACTTCAGAGGTACCTAGTTCCTAAATGTTAGTTAGTTAGTAACGACCCTATAATTTTATCTTGGGTCAATGGCAACAAAAATTCTTTAATAGATATCCAATAGAATACAACCTACTACAAAACAAGAGCTGTACACTAAAAGAGGCCGAAATTATTGACGGTTGCATTTCTAATCTTACTAAGTCTAGTTTTACTTCAACTTGCAGTCCGTGCGCAAAACTAATATATTTCAGCAATTTTTACTGTTTCTAAACTGAACGGCAAACACAGCTTATATTAAATCACAAAAGGTTAATCATGAACGTGGAGTTTAGCAGACAATCCTCAACACGACTTACGTGGAGATCTGCAGACAAGCCTCAACACGTTTTACGTGGAGCAGAAAATCCTCAACACGATTTACGTGGAGGGGTTGGCATTAGAGATTCGCATCCCGAATTTGGAATTGATTAGGGTTGATTTTTGTAGGGGTTGGTTACCCCTTTCAATTGACACCCCCCCCCCCCCCCCCGACCCCGCGGAGATGCCTGGTTTTTTTTTACACGTGTTTGAAGTTACGTGTAACGGAACGTTATTTAACATTATTTTACGTTATAGCTATAACTTTTAGGTTGTTTTATCCCTTATTTTTATTATTTAGTATTCATTTATTATTATTCTTCATAAATATATTGTAAAAACAATAAACAAAATTAAAATAATTATTTTTATGGAAATAATCATGAAACGGAACGCATTTTTCCGCCATCTTGTAATCGCTGTCGTGACGTGTCATTCCATTTCTCTCGCAGTTTCGTGAATGTGCTCTTTGTGTTTTCGGTGTGTTTTTTGTGGATTTCCGACGACTTTGGCTCTGCTTCTTGACTCCGATATTTGCTACACCTGTTTGACCTTTGCTTCTCCCCCTGGACTTTCGATCTTGCTCTACCGATTTGAACTTGGCGTGTATTTTGGACTTTTTGGTGCATATCGGTTTGGTGTTGACGAAATGGACCCGAATCAGCCTTCTTGTAGTCGGGATAATCCGACTTCGAGTCGAGGTAAGCATTAGCGTAATTTGTATGTTGTAAGAATAAAGACATAAACATGAAAATTTTTAGATTAAGTGTATGAATTCCAGTCACAAAAGCCGCTCTGGCTTTAAAAAAAATCATGTCATAGCGTCCCTTCCCTATACTCTTGACTCTAATGTTGTATTATAATGAGTTATTAATGGCTGTTTATTGTTTTGTAGGTGGTGATGAGGAGCCACCTGTAAAACGGAGGCTATATACAGATGAGGTGATAGTAATGTGGAACCTCGCCAAACTTGTTCGCCGCTTGGGGACGCGGAAGCAAGGCATTGTATTTGCTGAAGAGCAAGGCCTTATTCAGACTGCAGGCAGATGCTGGATGCGTCAAGCCGAGGACAGGGCGCTATGGCGCTCATTAGGGGAGGCCTATGTCCAGCAGTGGACTAATATAGGCCGATGATGATGCTGATGAAGGCCTTATTCTGACTCGCAAAGACTGCAGAGTACATCGCACTCCTATGAGTATTGACTTAACTGCGAATCGCACTGTTGGAATGTTTTACTGCACTAAACGCAGTTGTAAAGGGAAAACTAGAGTGTCACGGACCAGTGGGACATGGTTTGATAACGTGAAAATAGATTTAATACATGTGTATTATTTAATGTATTGTTTTGCCCGTCGCTGGACTCATGATGAGGTCATTCACGAAGACCCTCTGAAAGAGGACAATTCTCAATGTATTTCCCGGGCCACTATTACGGATTGGTATTCCTATTGCCGGGAGGCAGTTGTTAACTATCAATTGGAGCAGGAAGAAGAAAAAGGAAAAATTGGTGGCCCGGGGAAAATTGTCCAGATTGATGAGAGCAAATTTGGAAAAAGAAAATATAATAAAGGTAATTTGAAAATTGAATTGTCTATGTCTATGTTTATTTAATAAGTTTTGGTAATATTTGTTTTATATTGAATTTATTTTGTTCAAGGACGCAGAGTTGAGGGTCACTGGGTCCTCGGAATGATTGAAGATGGGAGCGAGGACCTGCGCTTAGAGGTGTGCCCTGAAAACATTCGTTCAGCAGAGGTGCTTATACCGATAATAAAAAAACATGTACCTGAAGGAACGACAATTCATACAGATTATTGGAGGGCCTATGATTGTCTGGATCAGCATGGTTATATCCACAAAAAGGTAAATCAAAGTGATCCAGACAATCCATTTGTTGCGGAAGACGGGACTCATTCACAAAGAATTGAGTCCCAGTGGAGGGTTGTTAAAAGGTTTTTTATAAAGATATCAAGATAATCATAAAATATAAAAGAGATCCGTTTATGGAATTAATTAATGTTGTCAAGTATGTATATAACAATCAATAAATAATTAATAAAATATTTGTTGCTTTATTTTACCATCTCTAAACCTACTCGGGGCATCCCAATCACAGTTGGTTAGGTCATTATTTGGGGTTATTTATCATGGGAAGAGGGAGGGGGTACCAAATTTAGTTAGACTTGGAATAATTTTAATACTATGCAGTCTCCACACAAGCAAAGTTGTAGTTTTTTCAACTTGAAATGAATAGTCAAAAATTAGTGACAGAACCGAATTAGTTAACCCCGACCTCACGTGGTACTAGTCTGCCCTACCCCTAGAGTGTATATAAAAGCCCGGAGGCGCGGAGGGGTTGCACTTCCCGCAGCGCCGGAGACGTTCGGAAGCCTATATATTCAATGAGTCGACTTGTAGGTCATTGACCTTTTTTCCACGTCTGGGGGGTGGGGGACGAACTCCCCCCCCCATCCAGCCCTCCTCCCCTCCCATCCCATTCTGAAAGCCTTTATAATTAATGTGCCGAATTGTAGGTTATAACCCTTCACAAAAAAAAACTACAGGTTTCCTCGCCTGGGGGGTGGGGGGGATGAACCCTCCCCCTCCCCCCCTCCCCCTTCCCCCCTTTCATACTAAATTGGGATGCGAATATCAAATGCAACCCCTGGAGATCTGCAGACAATCCTCAACACGATTAACGTGGAGTTTTGCAGACAATCCTCAACACGATTAACGTGGAGTTCTGCAGACAATCCTCAACACGATTTACGTGGAGTTTAGCAGACAATACTCAACACGACTTACGTGGAGATCTGCAGACAAGCCTCAACACGTTTTACGTGGAGCTTAGCAGAAAATCCTCAACACGATTAACGTGGAGTTTTGCAGACAATTCTCAACACGATTAACGTGGAGTTTTGCAGACAATTCTCAACACGATTAACGTGGAGTTCTGCAGACAATACTCAACACGATTTACGTGGAGTTTAGCAGACAATCCTCAACACAAATTACGTGGAGTTTAGCAAACAACCCTCAACACGACTTCCGTAGAGATATGTGTATTAATTTCATTTCATTTCAATTCATTTTAATTAATTTAATTAAATTTACCTTAATTTAATTTAATTTCATATAATTTAATTTCATATAATTTAATTTCATATAATTTAATCTCATATAATTTCATATATTTATTTTATTTTATTTTATTTTATTTTATTTTATTTTATTTTATTTTATTTTATTTTATTTTATTTTATTTTATTTTATTTTATTTTATTTTATTTTATTTTATTTTATTTTATTTTATTTTATTTTATTTTATTTTATTTTATTTTATTTTATTTTATTTTATTTTATTTTATTTTATTTTATTTTATTTTATTCTATTTTATTTTATTTTATTTTATTTTATTTTTTATTTTTAGTTATTAACAATTTAAGGGCTTTTCCCAAACTCGAATAACAAGTAGGTAATTGTTTGTTTTGTCTGAGAACACACATCTTTCTTTTGATTCATTTTTGTGAAAGCCACTATAATTTCTAGATTAAGTATATGCTCACTCACACTGGGACAGTTTTCTAAAGCCATGGACGTTTTTAACAACTGTGACTATTTTCTTCGATAAATCATATAATAAAATATGTTACCTACAAGTGGAAACATGTTTGTACAAGTTGTCACTGAATGGTGCAGAATATAGCACTAGAGTTATCGCCCAATATTTTTGAAATAACTTAGTCAATTCAGGATACAACTACATATAAAATTACTTATACCCAAAACAACTCTAATATAAAATTCGTAAAATATTTCCATTCGTAAAGAAGGATACATAATACAATAAATACTTATGACTATGATTACACTGTTATGTTTTTATTTTAAATTTATCAATCTATACAACTTGTTGATTTGCATTCACGCCATATTCATAGCAGCAGTCGTATTGCTTATACTTATTACAAATAAATTATAAAAAGAATATGAAAAAATAATAATCATATTTTCAAAATCTGTAAATACGAATCGCACGTCTGCGTAGCACTAAAAAATAAACGCTCGTTCGCGTACGCCCGCTCACCCGACCACGAGTAGGTAGCAACAAGCTCGAGCTTCGCGGCGCGCCCGCAGCTTTGTCGGCGCGGCGAGCGCCGGCGGCCGGCGGGCGGCGGGCGCACGCCGCACGCATCAAAGCCAGTGTGCCGCGCAACCCCGAACGAGTGACACATTTCTTAGCCCTAGCGAATTTTGGAGCGAAACGTGTTCTTAGGTGTGTTGTTTGTGTGTGTAAAAAAAGTAAAATGACGGAAAATTATTCTAACGTAGAACTTGTGGAGATGGTGCGATTATACGCAATTAGTGGGAACAGACCAACTCCATCGCGCGAGGTAATGCTTGCTGCCACGCAACGACTGAGGGATCATGGCCAGTTCAACGTTCCTCGACATGCGCAGGGTCGCGGCAGTGTGGGCCTCTCAGTCGATTTGCAAGAGCAAATACTCGAATAGTAGTTAGTAGGTACATTTAGGTATATTCAGTTGGCACCTCAGGGGCCCGACCGCCTAACCGATCGCTTTGTCTTCGTGTGTGGTTTATGACGTCATCTTGTCGTTTCGTGCCGCCTATGAAAGCAATATCGAAAGCTTTAGCCTTTAGCTTTTGATACTGCTTTCATAGGCGGTGCGAGGTGGCAAGATGACGTCATAAACTATCTCATCATAAGGGATCTGAGGTTGGCATGTGCACCAATGTTCGGTAGGATTAGGAGCCAGTAATCGATACTTTTATCCTATAGGTCAGGGATGGGCAAACGAAGTCCGGCCCGCGACCATCAAACAAAAATTCAAGTGCGTGGTGTGTTTCAGAAAATGGTATATGGTATGGTATGCATTTTATGTATCAATATTTTTATTTCACAAAAATAATATTTATTTAATGAAAAAATACAGCAAAAAATTCAATAGCCTGCCTGGCCCGCCATAAATTTTGTTAGTAAATATTGTCACGCGAATGAAAAAGTTTGCCCATCCCTGCTATAGGTAAATATTACAAAGAGCAACTGATAGTCGACTTTAACAACCATTGGAGACAGATTGGACCATTGGACTCGGACCATTAGACCAGGTTCCTAACTTTCATTCAGTAAAATTTCAATGAAATTTTATATTATTACCTACTAATTGTCACCCGCGACTTCGTTCGCAAAGATTGCACTATCCCACAGGAACCAGTTACCGGGATAAAAAGTATCCTATATCCTAGTCCGGGTCATGGTCTGTCTATGTGCAAAGTTTCATTTAAATCCGTTCAGCCATTTTCACGTGATGCGCGGTCAAGTAAACAGACAAACAGACAAAAATTCTAAAAACTATGTTGGAACGTGTTCTGTTATCGACTCTAGTATCCCCAGCCAACTTTTTTTCGAATATCTTCCATGTACAGACTTTCGACCCTCTTTAGCTTTATTAAATGTTTAGATTTGGCCACGAAAAATAGTATCGAGCATTAGGTTACTGTGTCGAATACTGGTACCACCATGATGCTAAACTTTTTAAATAAAAACAGTTGACGTTAGCAAATTAATAACAGTACTGCTTACTTCTCCAAAAACAATACTATTCTATCTTCACCTTCGTGGATACAACCACGATCCCTCACATTCAACTTGAGAGTATCTCATTAAAGGGGTTTGGAGCATCTTGCAAGTTCTTAAACGAAAACATACATTTCCAGTCACGTTGATCAAGATCAAACAACATTTAAAACCTGCCAAGCGTAACGAAGTACCCCTTTTAGAAAAGGATGTGTTACATTTGGAGTGTAAATGTGAAGTTATACGAGTATCGTGGTGTAAGTGTAACCTTTTTACTTAAATACTTATTTTAATAACCGAAATATTTTTGAAATATGAAGGTATCCATGGCGCAGCGGCTAATAGCACCACAGAACCGACACAGGCCCGACTGCCTAACCGATCGCTTTGACTTTGTGTGTGGTTTATGACGTCATCTTGTGGTTTCGTGCCGCCTATGAAAGCAATATCGAAAGCTATAGCCTATAGCCTATAACCTATAGCTTTTAGCTTTAATTTAATTAATTATAACTATAACTTAATTATAACCTTTAGATTTAATTCAATGGGAACAGAACATCCACCATCAAAACTTCTGTTGAGTTGAGAATTGGAACACTGACGTAGTTCCTACCTTACGGTAATGGAATAAAGGGGTAATGGCACAGGGTGCTTAGTGTAAGTTTTGTTTAGTATCCGAACTCATTCGATTACGTTTACGAAAACGAAAATTAGTATGGCATTGAAGCAGCAGCGCCTCCTGGCGACATACGACCTACCTAAACCAATAGTAAACAGTGGCTTATGTCTTATGTCAACCCGCGCTAAATCACGTGGTCAATCTTATGTCAATCCCATACATTTTACTCTTTTCGAACTTCGCTATCGTTTTCTTAATGTTACTTTGGCTGCCGCCACTGTTTACTATTGGTTTAGGTAGGTCGTATGTCGCCAGGAGGCGCTGCTGCTTCAATGCCATACTAATTTTCGTTTTCGTAAACGTAATCGAATGAGTTCGGATACTAAACAAAACTTACACTAAGCACCCTGTGCCATTACCCCTTTATTCCATTACCGTAAGGTAGGAACTACGTCAGTGTTCCAATTCTCAACTCAACAGAAGTTTTGATGGTGGATGTTCTGTTCCCATTGAATTCATTGTGAAGGTTCTGCTATTCAACTCGAGGTTCACAAGTTGTTGCTACAATGATAAACTGAGAGGAAATAGAGTGACAGGTTAACAATGCGCTTAAGAGTATTAGAAAGACCAGCACGTCGCTCGTGAATTTGTCCACGTTGATTTCGTATTTCTAAACACCAATATTTTATTTAAAAATAAAACATAGCCTATAATTTTCTTAACCTGCTTCGATCAATGTACGTCGACCGACTGTTACAATTTTGACACCCGTCTTTGTCTGTCTGTAGCAAAAGTAGTAGCTAGTACAGACAAATTATTTCTAATGCATACGAGTATAACTACGCGGACACTACACATTATAATGAAATACCTATACAGATCTACTCGCATTTATTTTACCTAAATAGTATTTTATCGTGACATTCTATTGTCACAAGGAGACTTGACTGAGGCAGTAGCGAGGGGTCAAAATATGGCAAAGGTAAGTAAAAAAAAAAACACTCACCGCGTGATGCAAGGTCCAAGCGTTTCTGCAGAAGTTATGGCCCTACTTTCACCGTACAAATAGCACTGACATGATAGTGACAGTGTCTATGAAGTATGATAAAAGTGGCTTTGAAAAAAGCCTTTTGAGACGTGCGCATAATCCTCACCTGCGTGCTTGTTAGTAACATGCTAAGTCAAAAAGTAAGTAAACAAAAACCTTTGAAATATCAACATAAAAGCAAATGAAAATTTTGGTAATAAGTTAGCAAACCATGAAAATATGTGACACCGACACCGATCCAAAACCAAGGAAATACACCAAAAAATATTAAGCCAAGTACTTAATGTATAGTTTTTATTTATATTCTAATGCAATGCGTCTGTTTTTATTAGGAAATGAGCCGAAATGTTGTTATAAAAGTTCGGATTACTTTTAATTTTATTAAGCAAATGTTTTTCAATAGAAATTAAAGATAAATCGGACAATCTTCGCTCTTTTTGGCTATTTCGCACGTAAGTATGAATGCGTTTAAATGCAGAGAATGAACACTCAGCTGTAACAACTGAAATCGGGAGGGGTGAAAATGTATCATCTCGAGCTCTTCCGTGCTTCGGAAGCGTTTCTTCCGAAAGCCGTTGGTCCCGGCTGCATTAGCAGTCGTTAAAAACCACCAATTTGCACTGGGCCCGCGTGGTGGTTTATGGCCCGTTCTCCTTATCCATCCATAGAGAAGGCTCGTGCCCTAGCAGTGGGGACATAAAAATGAGATGATGATGATGATGATGAAGAAATGACGATAATTGGTAAGTATACCTCTCGAACACTGTTGCCTAGGTAGTTGTAAGTACCTTAATAATTATAATAATACCGTAATACCTTATTAAATATTGTCACAAGATTGTGAGGAGAAATACATGCACAGTATTATTGTTTCATTATTTCAAAGCGTCTACAATTATAAAATAATTTAAAAAAAAGGACGGGTTGCACTCCGGGAGTGCCGGCAGAAGTGAAAACTTGAATATTAACGTTGTGCATTTTTGATATTTTGGAATGGTTAGGGAATAATTTTGCACGAATTGCTTCAATTATCAGTATAAAAGTACTATCATTTATGTGGTAGAATACAATATTTATTTATTGCGCTATCGTACACAAACATGACAATTTATGTTACATTAAAAAGCACTCGAACATTCGCGCAAGCGCCCTGCGCCGCCTAAACGAAACAGCAGGCATACATTTTCGCCGCACCGTAGAAAGAGAGGGGGATACTTCCTCTCTTACGCCGCGCCAGCTGTCATCCGCATCCGTCTTACGAATTTTCGATCAGGCCACGTGTCTTGACGGTCACGTGTCCTGACGCGAAATTATCATTTTTTACCCATTACAAAAAAGTGTACAAAGCCGATAAAGAAGTTTTCACTTCAAAAAAAAAATAATTTAATTAATTATTAAACCTCGTCGAGGTAAGCTATCTAACGTAAATAAAATGTTTTGTTTTCCATGTTTATTATTCTCTGATTCCAACTCAGTATGGAGTAGCACAGGCTTTACGGACATATTTGTGAGTCTTATCTTGAGAATAACGAAGTTAATAATACAAAGTGACATTAGATAAAATTTTACTAAAGAAAATCAATCAGCCTCAGGAGACTAGAGTGAGAATCAATAATTTCATTCATTTCATCAATAATTCAGCCAAAAAAACACATTCAGACAGAAAAGCATATTCGCAGCTGCCTGTTACTTCAAGAAATCGGAAATAGCAGAATCGAGACATTTCATTCAAACACTTTCGATGTTCATAATAGAAAAGTTGATCGAAATCGCGAGTTAATGAAACGTTTTATCGATACAGTCATTCTTCTGGGGAAACAAGAATTACCATTTCGTGATCACGACGAAAGACTGGAATCGGACAATCGCGGCAATTATGTTGAAACGTTACAGTTTTTAAGCAAGTACGATTCCGTTCTTGATGCACATTTCGAACTGTGTTCCTCCTCTCAAAATTTTTCAAGTGCTTTCAAGTGATATAAAAATTTGTTAATTAACTGCATCGCTTCTGCTTTGCGCGATGAGATTGAGTCTGAAATAAATAACGCTAAGTTCGTAGTTCGTTCCAGCTATTGTTGACGAAATGCCGGACGTCAGTCATAAAGAGCAATTACGGTACTTATCCAGCGATGGAATAGAAGAGCGTTTTTGGGCTCCTTTGATGTAAGTGGTATTAGTCGAGCTTGATTTTATTGATTTACTTATTAAATCAAAGTATCCTCAATACAAATAATCATTTCCAATCGAAAAAGTTTCCTCATTCATGACAAACTTCCCGGGAAGTTTTGATTTTATCGCATTGAAAAACGAACTTAATAGAGTTCTATTTTCATCCACATCATTAAATAAGTCACCCATCCGATGACCGGCCTTTGCGAAAGTTGCTTAACTTCAGCACTCGCAGACCGGGCGCGTTATCCACTGCGCCATCGAGCTCCTCATAGTCATTTATTTACTTTAAGAGCGTTTACGCCGCAAAAACGGCCACTTCTAACTAAGTATAACGCCGTATTTAACTAGACCATAACATGTCAGATGTTCACACGGCGGCAGATCAACCTACCCAAATCTGTCAAATATCTCCAATGAATATTGATCCTTATTACCAAACAATAAAGTTAAAATTGATTGTAGAAATTTGACAGATTTGGGTAGGTTGATCTGCCGCCGTGTGTTCATCAGGTGACGTAAAAATGCTAAATTACTTCATTTAAATAGTTTGTTGAGCATAATTTGATTTTCTATCTCTAATTACTAGATATGTTTTTTTTTCATTGGCGGCGCTAGTGTGCGGCGTAAACGCTCTTAATTTATAAAAATACTAGCGGCCGCTCGCGGTTTCACCCGCGTGGTTCCCGTTCCCGTGGGTATATCGGGATAAAAGTATTCTATGTGTTAATCCAGGTTATAAACTGTCTGTATGCCGAATTTCATCCAAATCCATTCTGTAGTTTTTACGAGAAAGAGTAACAAACATCCATCCGTACTTACAAACTTTCGCGCTTATAATATTAGTAACTCTTTTCAAAAATTTCAAAAATAGAAGAGGAGCGGCCGAAATCTGTCAATGCCTAAGGTCAATGTCAATCTAAACTCACATTCTATCTTTTTCAATTTTTCATTGCTTAGGATACAATCCGTGCAGCCTTAATAAAATTACGGTCGAATTTCGACCACTGGGCGACCACTAGTAAATATGGTTACATACCCAAAAATATATATATATTTAAAAATTGTTGAACTTTAACGGCGTACATTTAGAACTGCTTTAAAGGGAGCGGAGCGGGTGGAGCGGTGGAGCTAGGTGTCAAACGGAAGCACGGCTTTATCCTCCAGAGAAATTAACCGTTCCATTAGTTTTAATTCACTCGCTTCCACAGCGCTTCGTTATTTCCACTGTGTTCGGTATAAAAATGCGTTAAAACATCGCCACTGCCGCTCGGCTGCAGAATAAAACTGAGATATATAGTGTGAAGAGTAATTTTACTTTAACATAGCGTATTTTTGCGACCGCATTTTTGATGTAGATGTTGCATTGCGTTTAACTCTCCATTGTCCTCGTTCTTCGTGTTACAGGGTGAGGAAATTTGTGTTATCTATATTTTTATTGGTTTTTAATTAATTCTGTTATAATGCAGTCACGTGTCAATATATTGCTAAAGACAACCAACTTTCTTATTTTAATGAAAATACAGAGATGGCAGTTATTAGACAATTTTAAAATTGAAATATATTTACCTGTACTAAGTCTTTGGAGGCGGACTGACGACATTGCCAGGATAGCGGGAAAGCCGTGTATGCGTAGGCTTGGGACAGAGATGAGTAGCAGATATAAAAGGAGGCCTATATATTATGTGTATTGTGCCTATACTGAGCGGTGGGTATCTGCGAGCTGAAATGATTATGATGAAGTCATTTAAAGTCTATTATGGAAAGTTTTAAATCAAATCAATCAATCAATCAAATCAAATAAATGCTATAAATAAATTATTGGTACCAAAAATATTTCATTCCAAAAAACGTGGTGTCTCACTAGTTACAAATACTGTAACAGTGATCTTCGCCTACCCCTGAAATTTTGAAACACCACTTATTATTTCGGTAGGCTCTGATATACCTACTTGTAATAAAAAATCGTAAATACTAATTGATTAACTAACCATTGTATTATTTGAGGTCTCAGAATGCGGTAGTTGAATTGTTAATGTTGCTAAAAACTAGTTACTAGTTACTCTAACAGTGGTCTTTGTCTACCCTGAATTTTGAAACACCACTTATAATTTCGGTTGGCTCTGATACTTACTTGTAACGTTCGTATCGACAAAAGTTAAATTAGTTTCTATTGCGCTGCGAATAAATTTTCGTTATGTGTTCCCCTTTTGTATGAGTATCGGAATCGTGAGGTTCTAGAATGCTCAATCATCTATATTATATATTAATACGTGAAGCAAAAACTTTGTATCCCTTTTTTACGAAAATTGCGCGGACGGAGGAGTATGAAATTTCGCACACTTATAGTTTATATAGAGAAGGTTATCCGAATGTTAATATTTTTAAAATGATGCATAAAAATACATTAAATCAATAAAACAAACATTACACACAGTACCATGTACTTGACACACACGCATATTAATACTCTTTTCAAAAATTTCAAAAATGCAAGAGAAGCGGCCGAAATCTGTCCAATGCCAATCCAAACTCACATTCTATCTTTTTTAATATTTCATTGCTTAGGATACAATCCGTGCAGCCATAATAAAATTACGGTCGAATTTCGACCACTGGGCGACCACTACTTATTTTAATAAGGAAGGCCTTTGTCTTTTTTTTGATGAATTAGAAACTGCTTGCCATCGCGTTTGAGAAACACGGCAGTTATATGGGACTCCCACTGTCCCAAACACATCTGTCCCGGGGAAGTTTACCCACTTAAATTCAAGGTGCATTTAATCTCATACGCTAGTGGCGAATACTACGAGTATATGACTATGACTAAGTACATAGTCAGAATTTAAGTTAGAATTTAAGTGGGTGGTGGAAATCCACCAAGTTGGTAGATTTAAACCACCTTGACATGGGGTCCAGGGATTCTACTCAAAACTATCCAATAGCAAATAATAATATTATATGAAAATCTAATACCTACCTACCTACCCAAAAAATAGGGTACATAACTTTGTGATTTGTTTCCGATAGTTTGTGTTTCTGTAACATGAATGAAACTTATTTCACCGAGTGAAAAATATTGTTTGTTAGAAAACTATTATACTTAACTCCTATATCTGAAAAATATTGAATACAACCTGTAATTGCTGAAGTTAAACAACTTTCACATAGGTCAGTCATAGGATGGATGGATGGGTGACCAAAAGCGTATCATCTCGAGCTACTCCGTGCTTCGGAAGTGCCGTCTCGGCTTACCAATCCACACTGGGCCAGCGTGGTGGTTTATGACCGTTCTCCGTCTTCATCCATAGGGAAAGCTTACCACACTATCCACACTGAGCTAGCGTGGTGGTTTATGCCCGTTCTCCGTCTTCATCCATAGGGAAAGTTCTTACCCCAGAGTGGCGACATAAAATGAACCCGACTCGACGGCGAAGTGAGCAAATAAAACGATTATTTGCTCATTAAAAAAAGCTATGATTACCTTCATAGCCAACCTCAGTTATTTACGCAGAAAAACATACTAATGAATACGCACATATATTAAAGCTTATGATATTTTTACAGCAATTGTTATTGACTTTAGGAATGCAATTTGTAGGCAAATCGATCCTCGAAACCCAAAGAGAGGAGAGATTTATTTTGGAGAGTGCTTGCTGATTGCCTAAAAGTGGCATTTTCAGTGTCATGGGCCACGTTATACAAATTAACGTGCTATCACGTTAACGATAACGAGAATTTATAAGTAATTGTACTTGTATAAGTTAACTGTACCTAGTTGATACTATAAACTACAACTAGTACCTACTACTTAGCCGCAGACAAAGCAACTTTAGTTGTAGAAACTGTTAAATTTTTAAAAGTTTGTGCTAAAGGTTGCCAGTTGCAGCAACAAAAACGGTTGCCGCGGTTCTAAATAAACTTTTAACCTTTTTACCGCCAACAACTTCTATAGAAGTTCGAGATTTTCGTGCCGTCCACGCCAGCACTTCTATAGAAGTTCTTCTTTGTACCTACTTTATTAAAATACATTTATACGTTGGCGTACAGCGGGACATCGCGTGCAGGATAGTTGGGCGGTGAAAAGGTTAAATCCATAGTCAACAGTTAGTGTTTGCCAGTTGGGGAAACCAGAAACTTGACACAACTAGTTGCGGCCATTTGAAACGGATTCTATCATCGAGTGCAGGAAATGAAAACTGTTGACGATCATGGAAATTCGCAACTAGAGTTGCTATGATTAAAACTGATGTCCGAAAGCTACGTAAACCCTACATAATTTTTACTAGCATTTGAAATGAGTTGTATATTTCTTGCTCTTATTTATATTGTTAAGTTTGTTATTACTAATTACTTAGAAAATTTGATGTAGTTTTTCCTCTTTTAAAATTTACACAAACTCCACATTTGCATGCCGTGGCGGTCAATAATAGTAGGTTGTACTTAGCATTTAAGATGTTATTGTATGTTACATAGTTTTTTGTGTTAGTACAAGTTTTTGCTGACTGTCCTTAATAAATATCCCTATCTACTGACCCTGATAGGTAGGGTATGGCAGCTGGAACTACGGGTCCGGCTGTCTTTTCAAGGGTACCACGGGAGTTCCGGATCCTAGGCCCCCTGCCGGTTATGCCTTCGCGGGCGTCTCCGGCAGGCCCCGGACATGGGTTGGACTCGTGGTGGCATGTGGTTAGCTATAGAAGTGGGAATGTTCGTCTGCCTGGTTGGTCTGGCCAGGCTTCCATTTCGTGCATAGCGAGCGGGTCTTAGTAGCGGTCCGGTGGGGGCCTGAAGCGAAAAGATCTGCGGGGTACGTGAGTTACCCTTAGTTGGTGTGGTGCTCGGTGGTTTTCACTGAGTAGTTACTCCAACATCTCCGGTACTAGTCTGGAGAACTAGTAGAGGTGCCCGCTAGATGCAAAGGCCTCCGGTTTAATCAGCCGCGTAGGAATTTGGAATTGATCAGGTGCCTGGATGGGTACCGAGAAGTGAGTGTGCTTACAACTCCGCCACCAAAGAGGACATTTGGTAGTCGGCTTTAGAGCTGACGGCCCAAGCAGTGGTACACTGCGAGTTGTGCTCTTAGTGCAACGAGAAGTGAGCGAGCTTACAGCTCCGGTGACCTATCTGGATATTAGGTAGTGGACTATACGTGTCCACGGGGCGACTAGCTTGAGACACTAGTCTTAAAAGTACTGGATGAAGGATGCGTACCGGCGTGTTCTGATCTGGCGTTATGACCTGACGTAGATGGTCCCTTGTGCTTGCGCAAGGTTATTCTGACACCTACTTTGTAACCGGAAGGTTGGTAGGGGGTGTCAGTATAAACTTTAAAGTAGTGTATAGCGGGTTGTCCTTAATAAATAAATAAATGTCTACGTAGTTGCTTTAAGTTAAATGAAGACAGCTAGTTGCGAGGTGCCTGTTGCCGCGAAACAGAGATCAAAGTAAGAAGAAACGGTCTATCTTAGCGCCTTAGTACTAATAGGTTAAGTGCGCCCTGTATCAACCATAGTACATCTTCGATCAATAATGTACAGACGCCAGCACTACAACCTATCCAAAACTGTCAAATTTCTTCAATACATTTTCAACCATATCACTAAGTCTTAAAGTTTAAAGTTTATTGAAGAAATTTGACAGTTTGTTGTAGGTTGATGTGCAGGCGTGTGTACTAGATGCCCGATGAGCGCCTCAAAAACGGTACGCGACTTTGGGGCCACGGAGCCACAATGACGTTTGTGTGGCGATGACAGTAAATATAAAGTACAAATATTTTGCAACCTTAATTTAATCTTTACATTAAAGATTTAAGGTTCACAGTAAGCTGAAGTTGATGATGCTATCTAATGTTTTTTCAGATTTTGTTATTCGAAATTTAAATGTATAGGCATGAGCGAACAGTGTCGAAAAGAATAAAATGTATGGGATTGATATAAGATTAACTACGTGATTTAGCGCGGCTTATGTCAATCCCATACATACATTATATACATTTTCGAACTTCTTCTATCGTTTTTTTAATGTTATTTTGGCTATGCCTACTGGACCACTCTCGTGATGTATTTCGTAACGGATCCTTAATTAGTATATTATTGATCGGAGACGTACCTTGTGGAGCTGTACCAATTTCCATACAGTATTCCTTGTCTTACGCTTACGAGTTTTACGATACGACTTCGATGATTGTTCGTACAAGGCCCTCAGAAAGTAAAAGTTAAATAGTATATGTTTTTCCTCTAGTCTCATTACTCTAGTGGAGTAACTCCTCTTAACAGGCACCTTGGAGTTTATGGGTGGCCTACAACTATATTGTGCGTACAAACTTAATGAAAAGGAAAACAGACCGAATTACATACATACACACGGCGGCAGATCAACCTACCCAAAACTGTCAAATTTCTACAATCAATTTTGAACTTTATGGTTTAGTTATAAGGATCAATATTCATTGGAGAAATTTGACAGATTCGGATAGGTTGATCTGCCGCCGACTGTACATACATACGGTATAAAAACGGAGGATTTATTAACAAGTGTTATGTGGACTTGTTAAGCTTGCTATTAGCCTGGAGACAATTGGAAAGTAAAGTTCGTATGTAGAAAATACGAAGCCACCATGACTTAGTATAGTAGTAGTAGAAAATTTACCCCCTATTCATAAAAACTATTTAAGCATTATTTAGTTAATTATTGTTTTGTCTCTTTTTATCAAATACAAAATGACGTTTGTGTGACGTTGACAAAACAATATTTAACTAAGAAATGCTTAAATAGTTTTTATGAATAAGGGGTTAAGTCTATAGTTCCTGCCATAGGGATAATAAGACTTGAGACTGAATTTTCTACTAATTTTACCACTCTCTGATTTCATAGCATATTTAATTATGTAAGTTATAGTATTTATAGTGTTCCACGGCTGGGCAAAGTCCTCCGTCATTGAAATTGAAGCTTACACCAATTAATCGTAGAAATATAATATTGACCATACAATCAAATATGTAAATGGGATATGAGACATATACCTACCTAATTGACAAGTACTATAAAAAAAAAGATATAAAGCGAACAGAGCCGGAGAAAACAAGAATTATACACTACAAAGAATTAATTTACGTACCTACTTACATAAAAGAAGAGCAAATAAAAACAAAATATTTCCAAATAATAATCTGTCTATGTTGGCATATAATGACGTATTAGCGGTACCATTTTGCAACTCTTTATTTATGGCACCTCTATAAATCCGTATTAAAGTTCGATATAAAAGGTAAATAAAAAAAGACTTCCCCCCTTTAGCACAGTCGAAAACGAGCTTTCTATAATACCTACATAAAAACGTCAAATGGATAAATTGACTTACTATCAATTTGTATCAATAGAATATGAGGCGGGAGCGCGAAAACGCTCCGCGAGAAAAGTAAACAGAAAATCTCTTCGCGGCGAAATCGTTTTATAAAATAAAGTAACTCCAATAATTCAACACTTCGCCGCTCCTTAGAGGGTGAGAGATATAAAATGGAGAAAAACATCTCTAATTCAGTTTGTGCCCGTCGCTAGCGGCGCCGGCGGCGTGGCGGGGCGGGCGGTAGACTTAAGTTCGCCGATAGACGTCGGTACCTACAACCTCTATCGATGGAACACCAAGACTTTTGGCCGCAGTCGTTGTAAAAGACGCCACTTATTCAACTTAATGTTAGCGATAGCGTGTGGTATATCACTAGCTTTTTTCGTTTTGTTCTGTGAATGTTTGATGACTCAATTACGTACAGACGAAATGAGCACGTGAGCTGGGTAAGAAGAAACGGCGTATCACACACTAGCCAACTCGCAATTCGCAATATGCATGCTGCGGGGATTCTTAGCATTCTGTCCACGATCGTAACGTACGAGCGCGGATGACTGATATATTGTACCTATATTTCAATATATGTGCTGATTCTCGTTTAGTTCAATCATCTTGATAATAACGTCAACGAAAGTTATATTTTATTGTTGTACCAGTCAAATCTTGCAGACACCAATGTTTTATCCTGCTCAGTATATAGGCTAATTTAAGCGTCTGTAGCAGAATGGAAAGATATTCGGATTAAATGCTTGAAGTCGTGGTTCGATTCTAAAGTTCCTTAGATAAATAGCTTTATTTTTTAGTGTGGACGATGGAGTGTCAAAAAATGAACCTTATACTTATTGTTTTTTAACATTGTTTTATAGCATAATTATGTAACATGTTACTTAATGTGGGCTCACCATTACACAAGGATTAGCTCTCTAGGTGGATTAACACTAAGCACTTAACAATAATATAAAAATATTGAATGAATGAGTGGTCGAAAAATTATCGATTACCAACTGAATTGTTTTCCTTTTTTGTTTAACCGTTGAACACACCAACGTATTAAAAGTTAGTCTTATTCATAAGGGAAATGTACTAAATCAAGGCAAAGTTAAATCGTTGAAGTTAGACGTTAGGCCTTTTGCGAGCATAAAATTGGATAGTGAATAAACGGGTTATACAAGGCTGGAATACATGATTTATTAAGAAGGTGGTCCTAGCGAGACCTAGGCACTCCGGTTGTGGGTGAACACACGACGGATTGAGTACATTATCTACAGTTATATTTCGGGCTAGCTAGCTGGTTCTGCTGAAACTTGTCTGCTATGGAAGGCGGGAGCGGCAGAGGCGGGCTGAGTTGAGGTCTAAGTCCCGTACAAATAAACAAAGAATAAGCTCCGAATAGTTATTTCGTGTTTTGTCTCTTTTACTCTAATTTGAAATGACGTTTACATGACGGGAACAAAACACGGAATAACTATGCTGAGCTTTTTCTTTGATTATTTGTAAGGCACTTAATAAACAACTGCCAACGTCTCGTTGTGCGAAGGGCGGTCCAAAGTTGTCTACGGGTCAGCTGTTCCATACCAAACATCAATATTCATTCGACTAAAACGTGGAACACCCGAATTTTATTTTCGAGTTAGAGAGTTGGTCCAATAGTAAGAGTTGTTCGTTTGTATCACGAGAGTCATCTCAGATGATTTGGACGGTGATAAAAAAGTGACCCTGTATAGCTTATCGAAGTTAGGTAGGTATATTAATATTTCAACAGCAGCTTTTTGAATATTAATTTCAGACAAGAAGAGATAACGCCTACATTAAAATATGCAAGCAGTAATGAAAGATCTATAGTTTCGGCTTAAAAGTGAGACTGTTTTGATGATGAATTTACAGATAATTAATTTTATTAGTACGTCTTATGACATTTTATGAAGAAGACACGAAACAATAAGTTACGTAATAGTTTTAGATATCTAAAAAGATGTACCGCGTACATCTACGTCATTACATCATAAACGTAGTCTGTAAATGTTCAGGTTGCCTAGTGGACAGCTGCTGTGGTCAGCGGTGCCAGTTAACGAAAAAGAGAAATTGTATGGCAAACTTTTTACTGTCCTCGTTTGTCATTAGGAGGCTTATGCTCTAAGCCAGGAGGCGATGCTACAATGCTATACAAATTTACATTTTTGATGACGTGCAAGAACGACAAAAAAACTCGTACTAGGCCTTCACAGCTACATGGTACGCAGATGTAGATGTTGTTACGTTATAACACTAAAATAAAACTCTCAATAGGCACCCAGTATGTAGTAATCTTTTTTAGTTGAGTGCTCACCCGAATACGTCCCTGATGTAAGCGGAGTAGCTTTTATGCAGCTGGTATGCAAATTGTAGCGGAACGCGCCATAGACTGATTGCGGGACAACTTCAGCAGATGCCGTAGACAAGCACCTAGACGAATGGGTCTTATTCTATCAGCTGATACGTCACCGCTTACAGATGACAGAAGCTTCTTTCCAAAATCCGTAAATAAATGAGACTAGGAAAGAATAGGAATATTGAATGTTAGTGTCAGTGTACTAATAATAATTTCAAAACATTAAAGTAGGACACATGAAGCAATAGTTTTTCAAAATGTGAACCATTTTTTTATTTGTCGTTACCTCGACATTTTGAAACCAAATAAAATATAATAATAATTTCATAATTCGCTATTTCCAAATAATTATTATGAAAAAATATACATTTATCAAAAACACAAATGTTGAAAAAATTTCCACGAGCAGGATTTGAACCCGCACCCTTCTGACATACCGGGTCAGGTGCTCTTCCAATTGAGCTATCGTGGTTCTAACCTAAAGTGGTTCTTATCTAAGCTCTAAATTTTTAACGCAAATTTTGTTGCGAACAAATTACAAAAACACAAATGTTGAAAAAATTTCCACGAGCAGGATTTGAACCCGCACCCTTCGGAAGAAAAAACAAAAACCCTTAAAAAAAAAAATTTTTTTTTCAACATTTGTGTTATTGTAATTTGTTCGCAACAAAATTTGCGTTAAAAATTATATAACCATTTATAAATAGCTTGCCTACTTCTTAACTGATCTTTAGTATTTGTAAAAATATTATGATCAGATGTTAACGACGGTAGTTGTTGACATTGAATGGGCGCCTTTGGCTTTCAAAGTAAAAAGTAAATAGTGTTGAATAATTTCGGCGGGCTGGTTAGAACCACGATAGCTCAATTGGAAGAGCACCTGACCCGGTATGTCAGAAGGGTGCGGGTTCAAATCCTGCTCGTGGAATTTTTTTCAACATTTGTGTTTTTGTAATTTGTTCGCAACAAAATTTGCGTTAAAAATTATATAAACATTTACATTTATCAAATCAAATCTAATCAAAATATTCATTCAGTTTCAAATTAAAAGTAATAGACAAAAATAAAATATAAAATAAAGAAGCGAAACCGAAAAGGACCCCACTCAGCACATGTTGCAGCATGAACATCATCTGCAACGCTGATATTCTGTGGAGCCCTATTGTTTGTGTGTATGTGTGCGGACCAGTATAAGCAGAAGGGGCCAGAAGCGCCTCGTTTTTACCCTTTTAAATAGTTAGTAACATTATTTAAAATAAACTTATATTATTAATATTATACTTATATTACTAAATTTAATGACGCAAGAAGTAACAAACAAAATTGGTTGGTAATAATATTTTTTATCTTAAACTAGAACACAGTCAGTCGTCTTTTACAGATTTATTTGTTAATGGAGAAAATACTTTTTAAAATTACGTTTAAATGAACAAACTGTTTGCGATGCTTTTACCGGTGGCGGAATATTATTCCAGCATTTCGTGGCAGCGTAGCGAAAACTACCACGAAAAGCAGACGAACTGTGTCTTGGACAAGTGAGTCTAGAAGACAATCTTATTTTGCGACGGGAAAAAATAAGCTTTTCATAGAGATATCGTGGTCAGCAAGACTGCACAATACCAAAAAGCAAAGAGGAAAAGTGTAAAGAGCGTAGTGCCTCCATTTTAATAAGTTTATTACGGTTTAGAAATGGTGTAACATGTGCCCGGCGTGGAATTGGGAAACTAAAACGCGCGCATGCATTTTGAACGCGTTGAATAAGAGCCTTAGTCCTGGCCAGCAGACAGTTACCAATCACAGTATCCACATAAGTAATTCAACTTGGACAATATTAAACTGTCGCAAAGTTTAATTCTTATATCTATGCTTAGATGCTCACGAACTTGATTCAGTACCTTTAGTCGATAAAAACAGCTTCAGCTCAAAAACATTTATGTGAGAGACTTTTGCTTTTTATTTTAATTTTTTGGTGGAGACCACGTCCACGTGGTACGACGTGGCAAACGTGTGTGAGTGTAGGACGCTCTCAGACTACAAGGTGGCTGGCAAGAGCTGGATGAGAGTAGCCGCGGATCGTGCTCGGTGGCGTGCACTTGGAGAAGCCTATGTCCAGCAGTGGACTAAACGGCGATGATGATAATGATGACAAAACTTCTATGTTTAAGGGAATTAATTACAGAAAAGTTTACAGTTAATCAAAACATTAAAAAAAACGTTTGTTCAACTGATTTTATGCGATTTCAAACTCTCTTTAATGGAGTTTAAATACACTCGAGAGCAATGAATCCGGGAAGGCTGATGATGATAATGATGATACTTTTCATAATTGGTTAAAACACTTATTGTGTCCGACGCAGCCGAAGCAGGCACAAGCGTATTGCACTAAAACTAATAACAATAAAAAAATATATAGGAAAACCTCCTCGTTGAACCAATTTTCGTAATCCTAATCCAGAGTAAATTACTGTAACTGGCAATTTACTATTTCGTGAATAGAGTTGCAATATTTGATATTTTTAACGATAATGAGAAACGACCTATAATCAACTTTTAACCTTTATCGGTTATTAAAAATTTCAAGTTAACAACAACAGGGACAGGGAGGGATTATAATACCCTCCCTTTAAGTAATTAAGTAATTTTGTGGAGTTTAACAGAACTTGAGGTTTGAGGTTCATGTGATGTCAGTAAAAAGAAACATAATTAAGTTTGTTATATTTTGTAATAAACCTAGCTGACCGGCGGACTTCGTACCGCTTTGACAGTTTCCATGAGAACAAAACAAACGAATCATTCGTCCGCTAAGAACACCCGTATCCCATGATGGACCCCTATAGCAGCGCCACCTACCGGGTCCAATTGTAAATTTAAACCATTCTCGAGTCCACTTGAACACACACAAAAAAAATCATCTAAATCGGTCCAGCCGTTTAGAGAGAGTTCAATAACATACACACGCACAGAAGATTTATCCTACTAATATTATAAAGTTGCGCGAAAGCGAAAGTTTGTGTGTATGTTCGTATATTTGTTGCTTCTTCACGCTGTAACGGATGCATGGATTTGGATGAAATTCGGCATACAGAGAGTTTATAACCTGGAATAACACATAGGATACTTTTTATCCAGATATTCCCACGGGAACGGGAACCACGCGGTGAAACCGCGAGCGGCCGCTAGTATTATATAAAGATAAAATGTTATCGGTCCTATAAATTCTCTAATATTATTTCACAGGCTGATGCCTGTTTACAGTTATAACAAGGTCGTAATTAACGGCTGCATTAATTAAAACGTATAACGTAGTAAGTAATGCATCAATTATAACAAATAATGAATACCAAGATCTCTAGAATATTCATAGACATCAAAATTTCAGACATTTTAGGACATTTTCTTAAATAAAAGGTTCGCTCAATGAGAAGCTGCCCCTAATGTCTGGCAATTAAAAATGCATTAAGATAAAAGTACGTACGTACCTAGATTGGCGCATGAAAGTGAGTCCTTATACTGCCGAGCACTGAAATGAATAGATTCTTTAGTTATATTTAGTTCTAAATATTACACATCATTAAACTCGTATTTAATAGCTAGGTAATGAACTAGTATAATAGCACCTCCTCCTTTCGTTGGGAAATAAAAATTTCTCAAAAATATAAAGTAAATTTTAAATACTCTGCTCTGTTGACAATTTATATAAATACTAGCACATTGCCCGTGACTTTGTCCGTGAATTCGTCTTTTTACCCTATATCTATTACTGAAGGTACATTCTAAATATTGTTGAAAGAATTTCTGAAATCGTAAGAGTATAGTTTTGCAAATTATCTCCTAATTAATAACTCATAAACTACTTTACTTTATTTAATCAGTATAGATTTCCAGGTGATGCATCAAATAGCAACTGCGGTCAACATACATAGAACCTTAACAACAAAAAATGTATAAGTAGGTACTTACCTCGAACAGTCAATGTTGTAGCATTAAAATTCACGACAAACGAATTTACATAGCCAACGGCAATACAAATAAAAAAAGTCTGAAGGCACGTTTCGAAACATCGCGCCAGAGAACCTAAAGTTAGTTCCACAGCCGCGCCTGTAGTTCTGAATTGTTGCACGCACTCGCTCCCTCAATTGGAACAGTTCCCGCGTAACTTTTGTAATGGCAGCTATTGTAAACTTGCTCGTGTCAATCTAACATTTAAAGGTGGATTGCACTACAGTTTTAAACCTAAATTAAGCGTAGCTCGGTGTCCACCGAAGCAGAGAGAGGTTGCCTGCAAAGGTGTGAGGTTTGGCGCACATCATCATCATCATCATCAGCTCATTTTACGTCCCCACTGCTGGGGCACGAGCCTTCCCTATGGATGGATAGGGAGAACGGACCATAAACCACCATGCCGGCCCAGTGCGGGTTGGTGGTTGTTAACGACTGCTAATGCAGCCGGGACCAACGGCTTAACGTGCCTTCCGAAGCACGGAGGAGCTCGAGATGTTAAATTTTTGGTCACTCATCCGATGACCGGCCCTTGCGAAAGTTGCTTAACCTCAGCACTCGCAGACCGGGCGCGTTAACCACTACGCCATCGAGCTCATCGAGGTTTGGCGCACGCAACTGACTAATATGCACTTGATGAATTTTAAGGTGTAAAATAAACTGATCTTAATAAACAGGTTGCATGTTATCTATCTATACTACTATATAAATCTGTAGGCTTTGTCTGTACATGCAATTTTTCTGACAAATTTTGAAATTTTTGTCTGTCTGTCTGTCTGTCTGTAGGTCCTCTTATAACTCAAGAACGGCTTGACCGATCTTGATGAAAGTGTGTATGTAGTAAGAATATGAGATTGTGCAAATGATAGGCTATAAAAAAAAAAATAATTTTGTACACAAATTTTCGCACAGCGAAGCGGGCGGGTGACGGCTAGTATACATACAGTTGACTTTTTATCACCGTCCAAACCTTCTGAGATGTCTCCCGTGATACAAACGAACAATTCTTACTATTAGACCAACTCCCTAACTCGAAAATAAAATTCAGTTGTCCATACATTTTGGTCGAATGAATATCGATGTTTAGTTAAGGAGTTGGTCAATTCAAAATCAATTGCTGGCACCTATTTTTAATGACTAAAACAAAAAGGGGTCGATCACTGGTTCCTGTCACATACAAATAATCGTTTTCGTTAACGTAATTGAATTTTGAATAGAACTCGTAAAAAGCACTCGGGTCTGTTCACTAAAGTGGACTAACTAAACATCAATATTCATTCGACCAAAATGTATGGAACAGCTGAATTTTATTTTCGAGTTAGCGAGTTGGTCCAATAGTAAGAGTTATTCGTTCGTATCACGGGAGTCATCTCAGAAGGTTTGGACGGTGATAAAAAGTGACCCTGTATATGTATAGGGAAAATGACATCACGTGTGTTACATGTTACATACGTATGTACGCATGTGGTCAGGAACGCAAAATGCCAGAAACGCAGAAGGCCAAAACACAAATACAGTGTATAGTGTGTTACCACAGAACACGAAGACTCAGAAGGTAAGCTCAATACATACCGCGATCGAGCAATGCACACATAGATAACTTCTCACGGACACGGAATCTTGCAACCGCTCGGACAGGTTTTTTTAAAAATATTAATGGGTAAGCACAGTGCCTTGATCTCACCTGATGTTAGGTGATTATAAGACCAATGATGGAAGCGCACTTCACCCGGGATCCTCAACTAATGAGGTACTGGCTATCTTATCTCTAGCTCGAACACAACAATGCTACTAACATTTGATGTGATTGATTGTTTGAGCTGTTTGCCCCCCCGCCTGATCCTCTAAATACCACTACACATTTACAGAATACACTAAATATGCACACTAGTTTAGGCCCAAGACCCCGTACTCGTAGAACAAGAGCACGAAGAACCGGTTCACACGCGCTCTATAACAGGTACAGACATGTACCTGGGCGCTTATCTCCTCCTCCACGGCCCGGTCAATCCGAGCCGAGGTCCGAGCCTTTAGAGGCGCCCTCGGGTTGTTCCGCTCCCCGATCCGATCCGAACTCTTCGGAGAATCTAGTAGGGCACGGGGACACGCACTTTTAAGTGTGTGATGCCGTTCCCTCTAGAAAACCTCCGAATTCATTTTGTTTCGTTTCGAACGTGATTTGTTTCACACGGCTTGAGGTACCCTTTACGTACCTCGCCGCCCTCAAAAAAGCCCGGTGACGCTGAAAATGCCGTTTGAGGCAATCAGCCATCTCTCTTAAAAAAAAGAGCTGTTTGTATAAAGCTTACCCTATGCAGTCTCCTTATTGTGCGGTGTTAAGCTAAGCGTCCATTTGAGGCGGGTCGGGCCGCAACAGTGCGGCGAGCATTAATGCGTACTGCGTCCACTGTACAGGGCAGGCTGCGCCGTATCGGTGGATTTTTACAGTCAGTCATAGGTCGTAGTATGACAAGCAAGCTAGTGCGACAATGGATAGCTCCGATGAGGAATTATTTTTATTAATGTTGTTGGATGAGGAGTAGGAAAATGGAAAACATCGCAAGCATAAAGTCAAACATGACAAACATTGGCATTGACATGGCAAACTCACGTTGTCAGAAGAGGATTTAATAACACAGAATAATCAATTGCGGCCCGCCTGGTGGACCTTTGTACACCCGCTACACGGTTAGGTAAGAGACGTGTTGTAATAAACAAAACGGAAAGGAGATGATTGAAATCCTAATGTTATTGGTTGTTTTTCTCACAGCTCTCCTCTCTGTCCACTTTAGTGAATACATCCGAGTGTATTTTACGAGTTCTATTCAAAACTCTATTACGTTAACGAAAACGATTATTTGTATGTGTCAGACAGGAACCAGTGATCGACATCTTTTTGTTTTAATCATTAAAAATAGGTGTCAGCAATTGATTTTTTAATTCAGCATCAATTGAATACATGATAGAAAATTGAATAAAGACTTTGCTTCCTAGCTGCCATCTAGTGTTTCAATGCATATCTAATTATTAGTTTAGATTACGAAAACCTTTTGTTAAACACTGGGTTACTGTGTTGAACACTGGGTTACTGTGTTGAACACTAGGTTACTGTGTTAAACACTGGGTTACAGTGTTGAACACTGAGTTACTGTGTTGAACACTGGGTTACTGTGTTGAACACTGGGTTACTGTGTTGAGCATTGGGTTACTGTGTTGAACACTGGTGCCACTATAATAATTGAGGTAGCGCCTTCTGATGACAAACGAAAAGAGTAACAATTTTGACGTAGATTTTCATGTTCTCATAAACGATATAGAATGGGGCACAAAACTCCCGAGGATTATATCCATCAGGTATTTGTAAATATATACATTTATAGGTAACGAGAGAATATGTGTGCAAGCGATGTTAACGAACAGGCGTGCAAGGTAGTCGTGCGAGGAAATCGTGGCAAGATGTGGCTAAGCGAGCTTACTAACTAACTCAAGACGGTGTTTGTTGGACGTTTGGTAAAAATATATAGATCGCTAAGCAATACAAACTGATCATCTTTTTGAATAAATACTTTTCGGTGATATTTTTTATACTATATTAAGGACAGCCAAGACTTTGGTTGGCAAACAACAGGCAGTTAAAAAAATCAAATCAAATCCAGTTTGATTTCCTTAAAGCTATGTTAAACAGATAAAGAATAATATACCCAATGTTTGAGATAGGTACTCGTAACCTAGTTTAGCCTTGCTAAACGTATGGCCCTGAGTGCCATGTTCCATGTATAAAAACACTACGATATCGACTGCCGTCACAAAGAAATGTGGTATCAGGGAACCAAGGGATGGGTCGCGATTCGAGTGACATACTTCGTGATACGCCTCGATGAAAATGTGATAGTATGCAGGGTTTCAGTATTTTTATCCCAAGACTTTTTGTGTTTGTTTGAGTGGGCCCTTGGATGGCTTACATTTACAATTGCATCCGGTGGATAAAGCTGTAATAAGTTTACTTAGGGTTATTTATTTATTTATTTAATAAAGTAAGCTTACAGCCAAACACATTACTACAAATCGTCTACAAAATACTTAAATTATACAATATAAATATTATACACCAAACAGTAAAGAGATCTAAAAAAATCATTTCCTTTGTCTATGATCGCGATAGTGCCATAGTGCAGATTTTCCTCCTTCCGGCTGCGGAAGCGAAGTTGCGTTCCACAGATTATCGCAATATCTCCCCCGTCCGCTGATGGCGATTATAAATGTCTTGCGTTTGCAGTCGTTTAGTCCGCATTAGTAGGTAGTTCTGTTTTTGTTGACGGTTTAATGTGACGATAGCATAAAATAAATTGTGTTGCCTAATAACATTTTAATGATTTCTAGATGGACATCTAGAGTGCAGTGCTTCAAAAGGCATGTTAAGTTATTGGTTGATATAAAGTTTTTTAAATATATTTTCCATGAAAGAAGGCCTGAGGCTAGAAGTAGAACATTTAAACTCTGATAATGATGATGAACAGTGCTTCGGAAGGCTCGTAAAGCCGTTGGTCTCGGCTGCATTAGCAATCGCTAACAACCACCAATACGCACTGAGCCTGCGTGCGTGAGCCAGCCGTAGGGAAGGCATACAACAGTGGGGACATAACAAGTGCTGGATGGTTGGTTGTGGTTGATGATGATAATAAATATGACGATGATGATGACTGGATGTCCGGTTTAATGTAAATGTAGCAAGCGTGTGCCGCACTGGATAAACAGGACGTATATAAAATCTAAGAGAGCCTCATTCGATGTGTAATTGCTTTTAAAGCGCGTCTCTTGGACTGTTAGTTAGTATTTTAAAGGAATAAAATGTACTTAACTCTATTTTACCCTCTTACATGCGCTTAAACCTAACTAACGTTTCGCAATCATGCTGCTACGCTACCAATTTAAAAGGATCATGTTGCTGCCTTACCAATTAAAAGGGAGAACACACGATTTGGCACTTACAATCTTATTAGTGAATTTTCTTACGCTCGCCTGTTTACAGAGTGCTTTGTCGTTTCACAAGTTCGTTAATAGGTGGCTTTGCTTCGATCCCATACAAATTGAAGTTTGCTTTAACTCGTTCAAGAAACTCGTACTCCAGCATCATTCGGTTACGTAAACACAACGAGAATTTAAACTGGCTGGTTACATGACACAATAACCTACTGTCCAAATTCCATGTCATGTCTCGGCTCGGCGTTGATGAGTTATTCAGTCAGGACAAGTCATTATTATTATATAATAATAATCTATATAGATTACTAGCTGTTGCCCGCGACTTCGTCCGCGTGAGCTAAAGGCTGTAGTCTGTACAGTTTAATTTTTATGTAGGTATCTATTTAAGCTTATTAGGGTATAATAAAATTATATGCATCGGAAATTTAGAAAATTGACATTGTATTTACCGACATACGTACATCTACTCAATCTTAATATCCTTTCAGCTGGGAATGCTGAGATAGACAAAGACAATCGATCTCCATTTAGTTTGGTTCTGGCATACTTCCTGTGCCTCCTTTACGTCCATCATTATTTTCATACATTATCTCTTATTCTTTCGACTATCATCTCTGCCATGTACATACATATATTCAGTTTGAAGCACAGAATCGTCCCGTTCATACAGATTCTCACTCAGTTTCCCGTTTCAATTATCCCTCCACATACATTCAGTATACAACACCGTTTCTCGGTGGGTTGCGCGTATTTGCTACGTCATACAAACCTGAAATGGGTTTACTGACGCTCAATTATATGTAATAAAATTGGTATTTTACTGCTCAGCTACTCGTCCGGAGTCGTCCTAGGCACTGGTGTATCTTAGCTAATATGTGTCTACTGTTATACTGTCCAACCACGGACTTCAAAATTTTTTTTGCCTTGTCCACCGAAGCTGGATATCGAGTAGCAGATAGCGGTCCAGGATTATTGGTTGTCGGCCAGAAGGCACAAAAAACTATTTACCAACTATGTTCTTATTCGTAGATACAAAATATCAATTAATTGAGAACTGTAATAAATTATATTATTGTCTATTAGGTAATACAGTATAGTATTTTATGTTACATATTTACTTGCGATAAATTTGAACTTCTTCGTGGCATCTTGTTAGGTAGGTAGCTTTTTAGAGGTAGATCACAGGACACAGAATGAAGTTACCTCTAATAAAAAAAAATCTGAAGTCCGTGCCTCTAATACAGTTGTTCCCTGCAAATTTAAACATTTTTGCAACTCTGATACCAGAGGTAGCCATCGTCTTATGCGATAGAAGAATGAAAAAACCATTTTTCTGTAATCTAGAAGTATGTACAAAATTCATTCTTTATAGGTTTTATGATATTAAAATTGTTATGATACTTACTTACTTATATTGTATCATTGAACACAGATTTATCCTATAAACATGTTAAGAAACCAAAGTAAGACACCGCTTACATGCCTGCATCAAATGTTTCATAAAACTTTTACACAATGAATAAATATTATTTGTAAATTAATAAGAATTGAATAAGTACTGAAATATTTAACATACCTGCATAAAATGTTTTAAAAAGCTTTTACACAATGAATAATTAATATAATTTGAAAATTATTAACAAAATAAAAATAGGTACTTAATGCATTGCAAAACATCAAAATTTCCTTCTGTTCGTTTCAAAATTTGAGCGCCAATTTTTTTTTTAATTTACCTGTTCTCGCGTTTTTTCACCAAATAGATTTAAAAAAATAACATTAAGTATTTTGGGCAACGACCCAAAGGTTTATACAGCCAAGCTATGTAATTCAAGACATCTTCTATGTGCAATATTTTAAAAAATAGAGACATGATTTTGAGCAATGATACAAAGTTTTATACAGCCAAACTTAATGAGTAGGTAACATTTCTATGCATAACTAAAAAATGAGAAATTATTTTGGGCAACGACACAGAGGTTTATACCGCCAAATATAGGTAATGTTTTAACTTTTAACATTTCTGTGTATTAGAAAACTGCAATAAGCGCCGCGCGCAGGCGCGACTAAATAGCCATATTATTATTGGTTATTTTGAAAAATGAAACAAAAGGTGTACCTATGTACAGCCAAGTTTAATGATGTGCGTGATTTCGAGCTTGTTTTTATTTTCCGTCGCTTTACTACTGCGGTGCTAATGTTCGCTTAGGTGCCTCACAGATTTATAAAGGGTAGGTAACCTTAGAGAGTAACAAAACTTTTCTAAAATAATAACTCAACGAACGTATCTAACAGTTGGTCGCGTAAATACGTATATCAAAATTTGTTTAACATTTTTCGATTTGTATGTTATTCTCCGAAATTTTCTAAGCATTTTGGTGATAACCGCATCAAAATCGGTATTACAGGCTCAAAAGGGCAAAGAACCCAGAGCCGTAAAACACGGCAATAGAGAGCCAGAGCCTCAAATGCCAGAGCCGTAAAACTCATTTAAAAAAATCCCCTATGTTACATAATCAACAACAGTTGCCAAGCAACCAAGGATTAAATCCCGGTTTAGACCAAATCAAAATTTAACAATTTTCGAGTATTTATGTAGCCTATGTTATTCTCCGGAATTTTCTTAGCATTTCGGTAAAACCGGATCAAAATCCGTTTAGTAGTTCTCGAGTTTAACGTGTTCAAACAAACAAATAAAAAAACAAACAAACAAACAATTTCTTTTTAAACTATTCTATCGTGTTCCGTAAGTGATTTTAAAGTTTTTTTTTTTATATCTTACAATTACAGACTTTTTATCCCTACGTTCTTATTATACAGGGTGTCTCATTTAAATCGGTCAGTATGGGAAAGTCTGAAACTATAAGACATACGAAGATCTGTTCTTAGGAACCATGTCATCGATTTTAATAAGAAGAAAAACTGCATTCATACATTTAAAAAAAACCTGTACTCAGCTCGGGAATCGAACCCGGTTGTTTTGTAAAAAATAAACTTACACTATGTCTATTTAGATATCGATTGTGTAGGTCTTAAGCAGTAAATGACGCTTTGAAACATGATGTCTAAAATGAATAAAATGCATTGTTTTCACATACTTTTATTTATTTTAGAAGGTGTTCGAAGTGACCACCGTTTTTTTCAAAACAATATTCAACACGTTTAGGTAACGATCTTACAATTACAAAACCAGCAAAGAGGTACAAACAACAATAGAGACAATTTTACATGCCTGAACTTGTTGAATGTAACGGTGGTCACTTCAAACACCTACTAAAATAAATTAAAGTACGTGAAAACAATGCATTTTATTCATTTTAGACATCATGTTTCAAAGAGCCATTTACTGCTTAAGACCTACATAATCGATATCTAAATAGAAATCAAACAAATCAAACCGTGTTTGATTCCCGAGCTGAGTACAGGTTTTTTTAAAATGTATGAATGCAGTTTTTCTTCTTATTAAAATCGATGACATGGTTCCTGAGGACAGATCTTCGTATGTCTTATAGTTTCAGACTTTCCCATACTGACCGATTTTAATGAGACACCCTGTATTTTCGAGTATTTATGTAGCCTATATTATTCTCCGGATTTTTCTTAGCATTTTGGTAAAAACTGGATAAAAATCCGTCCAGTAGTTCTCGAGTTTATCGGGTTCAAACAAATAAACAAACAAACAAAAATTTTTTTTAAAACTATTCTATCGTGTTCCGTAAGTGATTTTAAGGCAACCTGTGTAATTTTTTTTTTATGTCTTCAATTACAGATTTTTTTATCCCTACGTTCTTATTATATGTATAGATAGTGTTAAACTTTAATAAACCACATTTATAGCGGCAAATTACCAATTACGAGTCTTCGAAACTAATGTGGAAATGGAAACAATCTTGAATTAACGGGATATTACTCTTACATGCATGAGCAAACCAATTACAGGCGAATGCATTGCTCCTATGAATAATTTCAGCGTTATTCTGTAATTTCAAGTACCATAAAAGTAGGAACGAACTATTTATTTTTAATCGCCAATAAGTAAAGAATTAATAAACGTTACAATAAAACTCATCATCATTGTTGAGTCTCGTTCATAAATTACTTAGCATACCGTCATTTTTAATTATATTTTGATACTACGCACTTGTATGTTAACAATATAAAATAATAATCACAATAATCAACTATATTTTTGCCCGCTTTTTATAAAAATGACTCCACGCGAACGTTTTAATGTTGTTAAGTCCAACGCGTTTTGTAACAATTGTTTAAGTAATAAACATACGCTAAATACATGCACTTCTAATAGTACTTGTCGTTTTTGTTCTTCTAAATATCATCACTCCATGTTACATTTTGATAACTTGCATTTATATAAACAACGTGACGTTAGTCATGTGCCCACTGCGACTTCGCAGTTAGTGGTAAATCGCAACAACTTCACTTTAAGTAATAACCGTTGTACGGTCGATAATGAACCATCGTACTCTTGCAATAAGGTCGAAGTTTCTAATGCTCAACCTTCTAATGGTTCAGTTAATGCATCTGTTTGTAACATTTCACGTGATCATGGTGATCGTCGCTCGTTCACTACACTATTAGGGACCGCGAAAATTAAAATTATAGATACTGATAACCGCGCTCATTATGTTAGATGTTTAATTGACCCGGGTTCGCAGAGCGATTATATAACAACATCTTGTTGTAAACGCTTATCTCTTCCTATCTACACTCAAAATAAATATTCTAAAGTACAAGGTATAGGTGGTACATCTCAGCGTATTATAGGTATAACTACAGTTAAGTTTACATCGCGCTTTGATGGCGGGAATAGTTACTTATCTTAACCGCTTGTTGTCGAGGAGATTACGTCACAGCTACCTGACTCCCGCGTCGATACTTTTATGTTAAATTATTTGGATAACTTACCTATCGCGGATGATGATTTTAACTTGCCGGGACCTATAGAAATGTTAATTGGTGTTAATTTACATTGTGAAATTTTAATGTTTAACAAAATTATACCTGGAGACAACTTACCTACCGCTTTGGAAACTAGTTTAGGCTATATTTTAATGGGTAATATCCCAACTTATAATTATCTTTCCACACATTCCTTTTGTGCATTTTCCCGCGAACCGGTCTATGAAATATTAGAAAAATTTTGGAAATTAGAAGAGGTGCCTTCTAAGACTTTTTTATCGCCTGATGAACAAGCTTGTAAGGATAATTATTTGGCTACCACTACTCGCAAGGCTGACGGTACCTACTCTGTTAGTTTGCCATTTAAACATAATTTAGACCAACTTGGTAATTCTTTTCTTAATGCTCATAGACGTTTTTTATCACTCGAAAATAAGTTTTTAAGATCACCCGACCTACGTACAAATTATAATAATGTTGTTGCCGATTATTTAAATAAAAATATCATTTCTTTAGTTAATGACGATACTTCGTCGCAGGGCTTTTACCTGCCGCATCATCCTGTCATACGTGATGACAAGGATACTAAAAAAATTCGCATCGTTCTGGACGCCAGTGCTAGAACCGACTCCGGGCTTTCACTTAATGACGTTTTGCACACCGGGTGCAATTTACAGAACGATATATTTAATATACTTACTAATGTACGTATTTTTAAAGTAGCCTTTTACGCCGACGTTCGGCAAATGTACTTATGTATAGAAGTACATCCCGCGCACCGTAATTATCAACGGTTTTTATATAGATTTTCAACAGATGATCCCATCGGAACTTATCAATTTAATCACGTTACCTTTGGTCTCCGTAGTTCTCCATTTCTCGCTATTCGAACATTACGGCAACTTGCTAATGATGAGCGAGAAAACTTCCCTTTGGCTGCTGAAGTCTTCATGGACGACTTAGCTTCCTCTGCTCTGTCGCTAGGCAGAGCAGTAGAGACAGCATCACAGTTGCTCCAGCTGTTCAAATCTGGTGGATTTGAATTGGTTAAGTGGACCAGCAACTCTCCTGAGTTGTTGTGTGCCATTCCTGCATCACATCGCCAGCAGGAGTCTGTCTCTTTCGACGACGACACCACTATAAAACTTTTCGGTTTACAGTGGCTGCCTTCTTCCGACTGTTTTAAATTTACAGTAACACCACAGGACACCAAAGGTACGAAACGCGCCATCCTATCAGCTACTGCTCGCTTGTATGACGTTCTAGGTCTCGTTGGCCCCGTTATACTTTATTCTCAATTATTAATTAAAGAACTTTGGCTTCTTAAACTAGATTGGGATGATCAGCCGCCGCAGTTTATTTTAAATTTATGGCTTACTTTTATAAAGGAACTTCCTTTAATAACTACTTTGAGATTTCCGCGCCATCTAGGCATTCATGATAATTCTAAATTTTATCTTGTAGCTTTCTCGGACGCTTCTGAAAAAGCGTACGGTTGCGTAATATACGCATATGTTATTAATGATAATCAGCACACTATACGTTTATTGTGCTCAAAATCAAAGGTTGCACCTATCAAAACCATAACACTCGCTCGTCTAGAGCTTTGCGCGATCCTTTTGATGTCGAAGCTTTTAGGCGTTGTTTATGACCTTATGTCTAAGCGATTCCCTATATCGGACGTATACGCTTTTTCCGACTCGGAAGTAGCGCTATGTTGGGTGCACTCGTCCCCACATAGATTTAGTACATTTATCGCAAATCGAATTGCACAAATTCAGTCTCTTTTTCCTAAGGAAACTTTCCGTTTTGTTCCTGGGAGCCAAAACCCCGCGGACAGTGTGTCGCGTGGGCTTTTGCCTTCGCAGTTGATACACCACGAACTTTGGTTTACGGGACCGTCGTGGATGTCTCTTCCTATAAGTGACTGGCCGGTTTCCGATTTCGCGCCTTCTCCCTCAGCGCTCCCTGAGGAGAAGACAACTACGCACGTAGCTACTAGCTCTCCAGAAACGGAACATCCACTTATAACTTTAAGTTTAGCTTTTTCTAACTGGGATAAATACCTACGCTCTGTTGTATATTTTTTAAGATTTATAAAAAAATCTGACGATTATTTTGTAATTTTTTCTAATGAGCTTTCTAACCTTCGTATCGAGTGGAAACTCAATCCGCCCAGTGCACCTCACTTTGGGGGCATATGGGAGGCTAATATTAAATGTGTAAAGTCACACTTATCTAGAGTAATAAGTACTCAATTATTAACGTATGAAGAGTTTCTTACAGTATTGACTCAGATAGAGGCGATTTTAAACAGTCGCCCTCTCTACTTATTAAGTTCTGATCCTTCAGATCCTACCTACCTACGTACCTCCTCCTACCTATAACCTAAGGAAGCGTTCCATAGCTACTTGCCAGTGGAACCTTAACCACACAATCATCGTCAGCCATATGACGCCCACTGCTGGGCATAGGCCCAAACAAAACTCATATATTTTAGTCTAAACTAAGCGATTACCTAATTTAGTAAAACTAGGTAGTGTTTTTTATTTTATTTATTAGGACAATCAACTAAATTACACATACTACAAATACTACTACATAATTACAAATACACAAATACAAAAATAACACTATTTTCCCTGAGGCTATTCCCGCAAATTTACGGAAGAAAGGTCTGGCCATCCTATCAGCACAGGAATGCCTAAAACACTTGCCGGCTCATGTTGCTTTGACTTTATTTCGCGGTTGCCTTTCAATGCCGAGGTTAACATATTCTATTCGAACTGCTCCGTGTTGGCTATTTCCCAATGAGGTGTCCATGATAGACAATAATCTTAAGTGCACTTTGGAAGGTATATTGAATATTGACCTGAATGAGACACAGTGGTGCTTGGCTGCATTGCCGGTCCGGCACGGGGGTCTAGGTGTTCGCAGGGTACAGGATACGGGACTTGTAGCTTTTCTAGCTTCAGCGTACGGTGTGAGAAATTTGGTCACTAAAATACTCGCTTCAGAAGGTGACAATTTCCAAATTCCGTATATGGCTGAGGCTCTGTCAGCTTGGTCGGTCCTCCATCCAACTCAAGTTTTGCCCGATAAGCGAGAGGTTCAAAGAGAGTGGGACGATATGCAGTGTAAACTCATTTATGAGGGTGTCGAGACAAATGCTACTGGGGTCGACTTGGCTCGTATTAAGGCGGCTTCTAGGCCTGAGTCTGGTGCATAGTTACACGCATTACCGTCTCCGCAATTAGGAACGCTTCTTGATGATAATACACTAAGAATAGCGGCAGCGTTAAGATTAGGCTGTAACGTATGCGAGCCTCATCGTTGTGTTTGTGGCGCATGGGTCGAAGCAAATGGTCACCACGGTTTAAGTTGCGTAAGGTGTGCTGGTAGAATTCCGCGACATTACGAGCTCAACGAGATTATTCGACGGGCCTTGATCTCAATAAACATGCCTTGTGTTCTAGAGCCGCCTGGTCTAAGCCGAACTGATGGTAAAAGACCGGATGGCATGACGTTGGTCCCATGGCGAAGAGGTCAGTGTCTCTTATGGGACGCCACTTGTGTAAGTACCTTTGCGGCATCTCATTTAGATGGAAGTATTCAAGCATCCGGTTATGCTGCTGAAACCGCAGCAAGGAATAAGAAGCACAAATATGTAAATTTATGCCACACATACATATTTGTTCCGTTTGCTGTGGAGACAGGAGGGACGTGGGGCACCGAGGCCAAATTATTTATTTCAGAGCTGGGTCGGCGTTGCAGGGACAAGGGCTACGACCCCCGCTCTGGAGCGTACCTGGTCCAAAGAGTTTCCTTAGCCATACAGCGGGGTAACGCTGCAAGCGTGATGGGAACTTTTGGGCCGAGTACGGTTCGAGGGGGCTAATAGAACAATAAATAAATTGTTGGCTAGTTTATATATATATAATATTGATTTTGTATTTTAATTAAATTGATTAAAAGTAGATACAAATAAGTAAGCAATTATATCCTATTAATATTATAAACGCGAAAGTTTGTTTGGATGTTTGTTACTCTTTCACGTAAAAACTACTAAATGGATTTGGATGAAATTTGGCATACAGATAGTTTATAACCGCGAATAACACATAGGGATACTTTTTATCCCGATATTCCCAGGGAACGGGAACCACGTGGATGAAACCGGGAACCATGCGGGTGAAACCGCGAGCGGCTACTAGTATTATATATATGGTACAGTATATCAATTGATTTACCCATTGTTGTGTTTTTATGACAGAATCTGTTGATCAAGCTACCACGGCTGGCATGCAAATAAGTATATGTACAAATATATGAAAGTAGCCTATTACTGTCCCACACCTGGGCCAAGGTCTCCATCATTGAAATCAAGTCATCAATACAATTATTTAATATTGTATAGATAATAATATTTATAACATAATAATATATGTATATTATAGATAATATTACGGCCGGTAATATTGACGGTGTGCGTTTGAAGCATTGTTGTATATATTAACGCATATTATCATCAGCTAAAAAATAATGAAAATTAAAATATTCAACTTTCTTTGACATAGATAGGTATATAAAAACAACGCTTGTACGAATATACAACGACAAAAAAAAAACGATTCTTAAGCTCCCTCGAAGTATTGGAAGCGAGATTGTGGAGAGTGCTTTTACGGAATACAGATTTGCAGCGTATGATAGAAAGCTCTAGCATTGTGGTAAATGCTCTCTCCCATTCGTCTTTCATATAATATCTGACGTGACCACTGCAGCCTACGTTAAAAGCCGCTAATCCATTTGCCTTTATGCCTGTACGGAAATGCACCGAAATGCCGGTAAAATGCATGCATGGAGGTTTTGCACTACGAACATTTTTTTTATACACTTTACTTTGCATGCATTGGAAGAATGTTTTTAATGCCGTGCGTGTTGATTGCAAAAAGTCTGAATGGAAGAGGAATTATGTTGTAAGGAATTTAGCCGTTATTATCAGATTAATTTGCTTGTAAGACAAGAATAATGTCTTTGTGACGTTTTTAAGTAATCTTTTTAAATGAAACTTCGTGTAGATAAGTATGAGAAATAAAAACTATTTACCTTTTGGAAGGAATTGGAATTTAAGTTTTTATTTATTTTGTTTATTATGTCATCATCACCATTATCTCTAGCTGATTTTAAGTTCCCACTGCTGGGGCACGAGCCTTGCCTATGAATGAAAAGGGAGAACGGGCCATAAACTACCACGCTGCCGCTGGCCCAGTGCGGATCGGTGGAATCTTTGGTTGGTATCTTTATATTGTGTTTGACTGATTCTTCATTTGTTTTACGAGTTATGAGTTTGAGTAGGTACACGCGCGAGTATTTAGGGTGTTAATCCATTCTGTTCGCATTATCTATAGCTAATTTATCATTAAAATTTATTATTAGTTAATCACTATTATCACGATGTCCACTGCTGGACACATACCTCTTCCAATGCAAGCAAACTATACCTTGTGGTCTTCAGTCGGCCTAAAAAAAGGCTATATTTAGAATATTCGATCAATCGCATTTTACAAAATGATACTTAAATAAAATTCGAAAGCCCATCCTAATGTTATCATTCGTCTTTTGTACTTCGATCCACTTACGGCGGAGACTGGATGGCGACAGTTTATGGGATTCAATGTGGGCTGTATTTATTATTCATGCGCCTCCATATTTCATCAGGTCACCATTCCTCACCGTTCACTTAATATGAGTGAACGATGCGGAGTAGAGGAGGTTTTGTTCTCAACAACCTTACCGCCTTGAGGCAATGAACACACGGCAAATTGGAAGCTATGCGACCTTATCGTAATAATGTAGAGCTCTAAAGCATGGCTGCGAGGAACCCATTTTACTAAAATACGAAACGGAGTCTGCTAAAATATTAAAGTGCCCTATATCACATTATGTGGTATGAACATGTCGTATGCCCTTTCTGATTGACAATGTATCGCGATCACTAATTTAATTCCATGATTTAAAAATAGATCTCGTGTTCTAAGAGATTTGAGAGACGAGAAATGTTCATTTAACAATGCATAGATACTTATAAAGGGCGACACAATCTGCCTGAATGTTCGGTTACTACAATCGTTACCTTGTGTGTCTGCCTACGCTGTAAGAAGATTAACTTAACTGTAGCTTTGGATAGTTCCCTGGCCATTGTCTAAGACAAAACGTTGCACCCACCTTTTGACAGCTCGGCTATAATCGACATCTGATAGCATGCCTTGTACGCCAACGACAGCAATGATCATTGCCGATCATACTTATAGTTTACAAAAAAAAAAAAAATAAGTAAATTTGGATTTTTTAAATTTTTTTATCCCTTTTCCTGTGTTACTGTAAATTTATTTATACTGTACTTAAAAGTTGTGCCACAATCCTGCAGCCCATCACCAATCAAACCAAGCAAAAATCTATATGTATCTGGAAATCGAACCTGGAATCTTATCACAATCTTATAACAAATATATAAAAAAAAACTACTTCAAAGTTAAATTTGTGACAGTATCTATGTAAGATTATTATATGTTATGTGCCTACCTCTACTATTAATGGATATAGTTGTTTTAGCTGATCAATATAGACCCAGATTTAATAACTTCCTAAACTTCTTACTTTCTATAGGAAAACTTGTGGAAGCTACGAGCTTGGTTCCAAACTAATAAAGCTAAACTTTGCTTACATTTTGCAACACAAACTTAATATTTTTTTTAAAGACTTAATTAAAATCTGACGCAGTGGTTTATTGCGCCATAAACTATTTTAAATAACAAACTTATGGGACGGGTAGGTTATAACTATCTTGATGATTTTCTTTTACCCTAGGGAACAAATGCAGTGTTACAAATTAATATAAACGGAGATAAATTTTTAAATTTAAAAATAATGAATTGTGAACACATTATTTATTGACTTATAAATAAATGGATATTAAAACACGGATACAAACTACTTGATACATACAAAAACGAGATTTTGTATGACAACGTTGCTCACCTCGTTTGTCACCAAGACGCCGCTGTAATGCCATACAATTCTTGGTTTCGTTATCTTAATCAAAAAGCCGCAAAACCAAAGTAATCGCAGATGCGTTGCCGGCCTTGAGGAAGAGGTTGGATCTTGAGGAGGGAGTAGGAATTGGGAGGCGGGAGGGGTGAGAGATGGGCCTCCGGTACTTTCACTCATCGGACGAAAAACAACAGCAACGATTGACAATGTTTCACGCCGATATTCTGTGAGAGGGTGGTATTACGCCGGGCGAGCGGGCCAATTTCGTGCTGCAACGCAGCGTGGCTCTACCACTCAGAACGCGGGTTGGTGATCACAAACCCGGGCTATTATGCATCAAAATATCCGAAACTCGAACTAAGCACTGAGGAGACACTGCTTTATGCCACCAATTCTTGTTTTTGTTAACGTGAACGAATGTTAAATAAAACTCGCACTCAGGTTGCCAAGATGCCTTTGTTTCATTCGTAATCAAATTGGATCATTCAACGAAAACGAGAATTCGTATAACGAAAACGAGAATTTGTATAACGAAAACGAGAATTTGTATAACGAAAACGAGAATTTGTATAACGAAAACGAGAATTTGTATAACGAAAACGAGAATTTGTATAACGAAAACGAGAATTTGTATAACGAAAACGAGAATTTGTATAACGAAAACGAGAATTTGTATAACAAAAAAGAGAATTTGTATAACGAAAACGAGAATTTGTATAACGAAAACGAGAATTTGTAAAACGAAAACGAGAATTTGTATAACGAAAACGAGAATTTGTATAACGATATTCCATAACAAGAATACCACCCCCGAATCAGTTTATAAACAGGATCCTGACTAGCCAACGGTATACAGACAGACTACGCTTTATTAGATGAGGCTAGCCTATGCTTAGCACATAACTACAGAAGATATAAAACTGTAAGTTTTCATTACACGCGGGGCAGCTCACCGTCCGTGGAATTTATGTCGGAGGTCGAGTCTGTTACGTATTTTGTAGTTAATTTTTATTTGCACCGACCGGCAAGTTTCATTTTCCGCGGCACGGAACGTAACCTGCAAAGTTTACGACCAAAATATTATAGAGGCGGCCGCCACGAATTTTCTATTGCGTAGTTTCGATGTTGCCAACTGAGTATTTCATAATAAACATTGTTTCGTGGGCAACACTGTACGAAATGCCGAGTTGATTAAAACCCGAGGAATGTCAGTGTTCTGCAGTGACTCCTATTTATTGTTTTCGAAAGTTTGAACGCTAACAGTTTTCATTGAAATTTAATTGTTTGAATTAATCCGCTCGCATTGAATTTCAACACTTTATTATACGGATATACGTACTCGCGTTTATTTTAGCCTTACGCCAGAGCGCCAGCCGTACTTTGGATGCGTTTTCGGATGAATAGATTGCCTCAAACGGCATTTTCAGCGTTACAGGGCTTTTTTAGGGGCGGCGAGGTACGTAAAGGATACCTCAAGCCGTGTGAAACGAATCACCTTCGGAGGTTTCCTAAAGAGAACGGCATCGCACACTTAAAAGTGCGCGTCCCCGTGCCCTACTAGATTCTCCGAAGGGTTCGGATCGGATCGGGCGGATGAATTGGACTCGTACGTACGAATACGCACGATGCAGCCCGAACCACCGACACGTCTAGTGTGCAAGGCAACATAGTCGGAGGTTCCAAAGTGTGGCTGGCCTATACGGAGTTCGAAACGTCATCCTTTTATAATATTAGGTACTGAACCGGCAAACGAGCATACGACCTGATTGTTGGAAAGCGGCCACCGCAGCCCATGGACGCATGTAGCACCAAGTTTGATATTTGTGCGTTGTCGATGCTATAAAGCTTTAGTTCTTTTGCTTTCATACCTTGTTTTCACTGGACCTTGTACCCTTCAAACCGGTACATATGTATAAGCGTAAAACAATGCTGCTCGGTAGTTGACTATGCAAAACAGAAAATGCTGATGGGTGGATGGATGAGGAAAGATGGGTGGTCACCATCTATGGAATAGGTACCTATGGGAATTGAAACAAGATTTCTCGCATTTACCCCGAGCATCTATCAGAGACCTGTTCTGTAAGTTTCCTCAAAGTCTTAATGTCAAAATTAGGCACACTGGAACACGATTGTGAATGTTGCAAAATTGTAGAATCGTGGTGCAGTTCGAGAATAGACACTTTATTCGTGCTTTCATTGTTAACATGGTGAAAGAAATAGTCATCGCTTCAAAAATCGCTTCCCTGACCTTGCTCTTAGGACCACTTTCCCTTAAAAAAACATTCCGTGGCTACATACCTAGTACACGGACGGGCGTTGAAGTGACGTATTTGTACTCGCGACACGTCCGACCCGTTCCAGGGGCTCGTCAGAACAAAACGCGATCCTAATTGCAGTAATTATGAAACTCTTCGCTCGTTTATGAAAGCAATTTTTCTGTAGCGACTACCAATTAGGCGTTACCAATTAGAGCGGGAGCGGTAATTTGTAACGTGAACTCGAATTATGCGGGCATTTATTAATGGAAAAAATCGACTCGCCCGGCGCCTGCGGGGTTATTGTGAACTCGCCATCAAAGTAAACTTGCCACGTTTTTAAAAGCTCCATACACTGAAAGTAAATTTACTTTCAGTGTATGGAGCTTTTAAATGCGAATTCGCCACACCTATAAAATGTATGTGTAAATTCGCCACAGGTAGATACGTGTCATTGTAAACTCGCCACCAATGTCGATTTTATATTCAATTTGCAAGAAGTACCGTTAGCAAGCAAGTTGACTCCTAATAAATATTTGGAAGTTATAATTTTGTCCACGCCAAGATGGATTGATGTATCTACTGGGAGGGGTCAAGGGGTGTGGAGTGCGGAGAGCAGAAAAAGATCATGCGCACAACCAAAAAATAAAAAACATTATAGATAATAATAATAATAATTATGTCACTAGCTGAAGTCTTACACAAAGTTAGCCTTTTGCAACGATTTAGAGATTTTTAATTATATCAATATGAAAACTGTAATCTTTTTTAAACTATCATATTTAAACAAGTCGAAATAATAGATATAAACTTTTTGATTAATAACATTTTTATTATTTTATATATATATATATTTTTTTATACATTGCTCAGCAAATGACTCCACTCCACCTGATGTTAAGTGGAAATGGAGTCCAGACGTAAGGACAACTGGTGCAGCGAGAAAACAACGCAGCATCAGTCACCCTCACCCTGCCGGCCCACAAGGTGCCTCTTCACGCCTCGTTTGAAGGACCCCATGTCATAGGAAGGAGGGAAAACGTGCGCTGGTAGACTATTCCATCTTTTGGAAGTGCGACAGAAAAACGAGTCACCAAATTTCTTTGTGCGCGATGGAATGTTCGAGACAGTACAGCGGTGACTCCGGAGAGCAGCACGCGTACTCCTATGGAGAAAGGGAGAAGGTGGGATGAGGTCAAAAAGCTCTTCAGAGCACTCGCCGTGGTATAAGCGGTAGAAGACGCTGAGTGACGCTATATCTCTACGCAATTGCAGGGGCTCGAGAGCATTAGTGACCTCTGCACTGCCGATAATGCGTATAGCGCGCCGCTGCAATCTGTCCAAGGCATCGAGAAGGTACTTTGCGGAACCGTCCCAGAGGTGCGAGCAATATTCCACGCAAGATCGCACCTGTGTCTTGTACAAAAGGCACAACTGATCCGGCGTGAAGAATCGCCGCACCCTGTTCAGGACACCGAGTTTACGTGACGCAGTTTTTATCACGGTTTCAATATAGTCCTTCTGGTTCAGATCGCAGCGAATCTCCATACCAAGCATGTTTACCACTGCACTTTGCTGGATACCAAGCAGTGATCCGAGGATCCTAAAGGAGCTCGAACCTCCACTCGGTAGCCAGCTGGGCGACTCGTCAGCAGAAGGTCCAGCAAAGAGGGCGCGTGACCGACTATATCTGGGATCCTGGTGGGCTGGTTCACCAGTTGAGTCAGGTCGTGCGTGAGAGCGAATGCGTGGGCAGTTCTACCAGCATGGTCAGTTTTGGAGGAACTTAACCACAACTCGTGGTGAGCATTGAAGTCCCCCAAAAACACCAATTCCGCCGATGGAAACCGCTCCTGCGCTTCATCTGCTACCCGACTAAGGTGTTCCATAAGTCGAGTTGTCTCCATGTCACCATTATGGGATCGGTAGACGCAGACGTAGATACGGCTATGAGAGCCCAAGTCGACGTGTACCGCAAGGAGGGAAAAGGAAGGGTCCTCCAGACAGCGCAGACGGCGACAGCAAACATCCGTCCGAACGAACAAGCAAACTCCGGCTTTGGTTTTGAAGGACTCTTCAAGCACAAAGCCTGGATAGTGCAGGTAGCTGGTGTCGGCCGGACAGATTATTTGCGTCTCCGTCAAAAACAACTTTGCTGGCCGTGCCGTCTCAAGATGGTGGTGGACGGCATTGAGGTTTACATGGAGTCCGCGGATGTTAGCGAACTCGACCTCAAACGGTAAGGTTGTGGTGGGGGTGTGCACCGCTGTAAGACCAGTTTTAGTGTTTGGCGCTGTCATGATGAAGAAAAGGAGGGAGGCGTGAAACGAGGGAATGCTACCGCGATGCAAATGGTTAAAGTGTGGCGGCCTGTTTCACCAGGGAGCAGCCTACAGATGAGTATCATTAACCCGCCGAACGGAAGGGCCCCCGAACCCCCCCGGGAATGGCCGCCGGGACCCCACCTTCCGGTCACCAACCGGCACGACGGGCCACCCCGAGATTATGCGTGGCATGGTGAGGCAGCCTCACGAGCTGGTTAGGCTCGCTTGGGCCCCTGTACTGTGCCACGGGCGGCCAGCGGGACAGCCGTTTCTACGGGTCTCCCTGGTCGGCGGGTTAACGAAGTCCTCTTGGCACTGGTTTGACGGAAGCCTCCACAGACCAAATGCATCGCAGCAACATCCACTCGAGCTCTGGTTATACGCTGGCTGATCCCGAAACGCGACCGACAAGCGGTCACTTGACGGGTTTTGCACCATGCGTACGGTGGTCACTAACCAGACGGGCCAAGCCCTACCACGCAGTAGAGCATATGGAAGCTCGAAAATCCGTTAGTCGCCTCTTACGACACCCACCGGAGGAGAGGGGCGGTGAATAGTATTCTTTCTCCGTCACCGCACGGATAAAATCTATATCATTATGATTTAAGTAAATTAGCGCATTGTTAGACCTCTGCCAAAATTTATTACTGTTTTTTTAATTAGATGTAAGCTATAAATGTTTATATAATTTTTAACGCAAATTTTGTTGCGAACAAATTACAAAAACACAAATGTTGAAAAATTTTGTTCGCAACAAAATTTGCGTTAAAAATTATATAAACATTTATAAATAGCTTGCCTACTTCTTAACTGATCTTTGATATTTGTAAAAATATTATGATCGGATGTTAATGACGGTAGTTGTTAACATTGAATGGGCGCCTTTGGCTTTCAAAGTAAAAAGTAAATAGTGTTGAATAATTTCGGCGGGCTGGTTAGAACCACGATAGCTCAATTGGAAGAGCACCTGACCCGGTATGTCAGAAGGGTGCAGGTTCAAACCCTGCTCGTGGAAATTTTTTCAACATTTGTGTTTTTTTTTTTTTTTTTTAGATGTAAGCTGTATAACTAAACAATACCTAAGTGATTACTAGATACAAAGATATAATATTTCTTATTTACATTTTGATGGTTTTATGGTATTAGGATTAAAGCCAACCAGCACATTGTTACACCGCTACCTATATATCATTCCGTAATTAGAATTGCGATTTAAAAATAAATAAATAATGATTTTATTATTTTAAGTGTTTGATTTTTCTGCAGTTCATACAAAAACACCTAAAATGGCGAGTTTACAATAGAACAAAATGAATACAAGCAAATCTATTTTTAAAAAGCTACCTGTGGCGATTTAACATATGTTTTTTCAGCGTTTCTTCGATGACAAATTAACTCTTATGGCGAGTTTAAAATAACCCAGGCGACGCCTTCTAAAGTATAGCTAACTGCTAAAAAATTAAAATAAAAACAAGACAAACACTATCACTAAAGGCAGCAGCAATGTTTGAGACTTGATTTGTAATGCATATTTTTAAATGTATATAATTAGGGTTTTAAAAGTAAAGTCGATAAACGTAAGTTAGTTTAGATTTGAAGCTCTTGAATTAAAAGACAATGACCATTATGTATGAGGGTTGCTTGCTTTATTTTTTCTTGCGGCCAGTAGTTGCTGAATTTTTATTAGGATTTATTATATCTTGTGAAAATTGTAATGCACACATTGTTCTAAACTCAGTCTGTACCGAGATACAGATACAGGCCTAAACTTTTAAAAACTACAATGTGTTTAGAACTTTACTTGCTATAATACTACATGTTAGTCATAAAAATTCACTAATAGTATTATTACATTTTTATTTACTGATACTAGACATGTAGGTATTATGTCGCAGGCGGATTGTACAATCCACTGTATTACATTCCGGCTAGCCGTTTTACAAAACAGAGCTGTTTTGCATTACGGCGCGTCAACTTTCAGCCGGATTGCATTGCATTATGGCTAAATGAACCGCAGCATTGTAAACGTCGCTATGCGTTGATCAATGCAGCTAGCCGTAATGTATATACCTACCTATACACTTTATAATGTTTCTATAAATAATAATAAAATTAAGTCTTAATATTCAAATATAAACGTACAGGTACATATATTTTATGTACGAGTAAACACGTACAGTTAATATAGTATGGGAAATATGCGACATCAGCGAATAACTTCACCGACTCGCTTATTGACCTAGTTTAGACATAGCAACGTTATTTGTAATTATGTTTAACTAGCGGCCGCTAGCGGTTTCACCCGCGTGGTTCCCGTTCTCGTGGGAATATCTGGATAAAAAGTATCCTATGTGTTATTCCAGGTTATAAACTATCTGTATGCCGAATTTCATCCAAATCCATTCATCCGTCGCAGCGTGAATATGCAACAAATATACGAACATACATACACACAAGCTTTCGCATTTATAATATTAGTAGGATAATTTAGTGTTGAATAAAGACCGCGACATGTACATACTGTATTATCATTTATCATCTCGGTTTTCGGCACTCACCGCATCAGCATCTTCGGAAGTTTGGTTTACTCTTAAACTGAACCCCGACATGCAAAGTAGAGACTCTAAGAAATGAAAGGGAAACCTATTCTAACACTTACTGTTCATAAAAAAATATAATAAAGTATTGATTTTAGGCCAGTTTATTGAATAACAGTACATAAATTATAATAAGTATTACAATGGCATAACATAGTTACATTGACAATTACCTTTAATATGTTTCTATGTCTACATTTTAAAAAGAAGTAATATTAACTATCTGAAATCATATTACAACTGATAGGTACCAAAAATTTACAGTAGTAGCAAATAATAAATGCGTACCATAAAAATGGCTATTCGTTTTCATTAAGTTTTTAGGGTTCATTTTCTATATCTTGTCATATAATTATGTTATCTACTGGGGACTGTGGGACTATAAGTAGGTACCATATTATTGCCATGATGTAGGTAGTAACAACATCCCAGAGTTCATTTTCCTGTCACGCAGTAGTAAAAGTGTACATTTTTATTTTAAATACTTATTGTTCAAGCATGAATCAATTGACTGGCACAGCACTAGTCACACGCTTACTTCACTATTTATTTCTTCTTTTTTTGTCTATGGTTTTTTCCCGCTCTCTGTATACACGATTTAAACAGTACAAAAGTATTTTTACAATTCCACTGAGTTTTAATTTGCCCAATAAAGCCTGCCCCCCTACACTTATTTAAGTGGTTATTTATTGTATAATAAACACATTCATAATGTTACTAACATACATATATTTAAGTTACAATAAACATACATGAAAATATAATATAAATATATTTTACCAAATACAAAATAAGTAACCAGCAAAAATGCATTTTTTTAAGGTTTAGGCTTCTTATCTCAGTTCAGACTGAGTTTAAGGCAAAGTACATGGGTACTTTGCCCTAAACTCAGTCTGAATATGATCAAGCTAATATGGATCAAGCTTTATTTAATTAATTATATCCTAATCGAAATTCTATGTTTTATAAGTGGACGCGAAAAAAATGAAATGCAAGCTTTTTTTGCAAGGGCTTTTATAATTTTTGATTACTTTGTCAAGTATCGTATCCTACGATTTATCGTATCATATGTATCCTATGACTCGAGAAACTCAGTAAGACCGGGGCGCATTGAATGCAAAAATTAAGAAGCAGAAAATTAAGACAAAAACCCTGCAAAAAACTCTAGTGTAATAATTGCATTCAGTAAGGAACTTCATTCTCGACTCTATCTAAAAAACGCGTATAAAACTATGTATAACTAGTAAGCGTATATAACTAGTTTTAGTTAAATTTGTACTAATTTCTTACCTGAATAAATTTTACGCAAGTGTCACCCATCCGTATCTTATCTTTAAAAAGTAAGTAGTAAACAACCTATAATTGTCCCACTGCTGGGCAAAGGCCTCGATCATTGAAATCAAGTCATCGCTACAATTAATGGGTAATGGCTTAATCACCACCAGAGTGAACGAGAGTGCGGCAACAGTGCCGTGATCTTGAATTGACGTACGAGCTGTAGCTACCGGCTAGGGTTGAGTAGGCCACACATAGTTAATTTATTATTGTGTGAATTTGGGTGTCTTATATATTATAAATGAAACACACAATTTAGGTGTACACTATAAAATACTTATATCACTATAAAGTACAATCGTAATCAAATATTAATTTACAAATTAGACACAGCAAAATATTTACGCCTCGCTCGGCCAGTTTTGAAAGCTGCGTTATTAAATTTAATAACGTAATATATCCGCATGCGAATGTATAATTTTTTTAAATATATTATTTACATGGAGTACATATTTAAAGTCGGACATATTATCAAAAATAGTTTTGGCTAGTTTTGAATATGTAATAAATTTTTCTATTTCCAAGAAAGAAAGAAACAAGGTTTAAATAAGATCGGCAGCGCTCAGTGACATACTTGTTATTCTCCGTTACTACAGCAACATACGCTGCCCGATCCGCGTTTGTGATGACAGCCGCGTCATCGGGTTCTCCTTTCCCATGCTTTTTTCCGTGTGCTAATGTAGGTGAACTGCGAGCTTGTGTGTGTGCGTTTCGGAGCGCTTGTGTGAAGTTGCCGCACTCTCGTTCACTCTGTCACCACGCTTGCCAAGTGCGGGTTGGTGATCACAAACCCGGGCTATGCATCGAAAAATCCGAAAATACATTTTGCCCGACCTGGAAATTGAATCCGGGACCTTCGGGTATCGGGCCGAGCGCTCTGCCAATCGGCCACCGAGGAGTTTATTAAAAATGCTCTCATTAGAAATAAAGAAAACCGTATCGTAACGCCGCGCCGCGCCGCTAGAGATTATATAATGTGTAATGTTGTTATAAATTACTAACTTTCGCAAACTTTAGTTCCCGGATGAGTCACAAAAATTAGTTGAACTCCAGCTTAACCCTGCTTTAGTTGGCATTTAGACTGTGCTGCACGCAACTAGTTAATTTAAAGGTTTCGGTGACCGCTGTCCTTACAAGAACAGACAGTGTAAAGGTTGTATGCTGCCTGTTGTCTTTTAAAGGTATGATTAGACCACTGCATTCGAATGCGGTCGCGACTTTAGAACATCTTTAAAAAGGCCGGTTATCGGATGGGTGACCCAAATTTTATCATCTCGAGCTCCTCCGTGCTTCGGAAGGCATCATAAAGTCGTTGGTCCCGGAGCTGCATTAGCAGTCTTTAACAACCACCAATTCGCGCTGGGCCCACGTGGTGGCCTGTTCTCCCTATCCATCCATAGGGAAGGCTTGTGCCCCAGCAGCGGGAACGTATAATGAGCTGGTTTTGTGATGTGATGTTAATGTTTCATAATTCAAACAGATCAAGGATAAATAAGCAATATATCTTTATCCTATCCTATATTATATTTTTTTGCTCTTCTGTAAAGATTGCAGCAGTCAAGTTACGTGGTATTTAAATGTCTAATACTCGTATATACTATTCGTTATAGTAACTAGTGGTCGCCCAGTCGTCGAAATTCGACCGTAATTTTATTAAGGCTGCACCGATTGTATCCTAAGCAATGAAAAATTAAAAAAGATAGAATGTGAGTTTGGATATTGGCATTGACACATTGACAGATTACAGCCGCCTCTCTTCCATTTTTGAAATTTTTGAAAAGAGTTTACTAATCTATGTATGTGTGTCAAATACATGGTAGTGTGTGTAATGTTTGTTTTATTGAATTGAATTTAATGTATTATTTAAAAAAAAACTATTAACATTCTGTACTTCTTCTTTATATAAACTTTAAGCGTGCGAAATTTCATACTCCTCCAGCCGCGCAGTTTTCTTAAAAAGGGGTACAAAGTTTTTCCTTCACGTATTAATATATAGATGTTAGTATATACTCGAAATAACATATATATTGAGCATATACTTACTCGAAATAAAGCTACATAAAATGTATCGAGGACGTGTAATAATCTAAGGCATCGAAATCGTGCCTGTATTTTAAAGATTATAAAGATAATTGGTAAAAATAAGATGAATGTAGTACCTACACAGATAGGTAAACTTTAAGTATTGGCTTGACAAAAATAGACAAGAAAGAATGGATGACCACACAGGCTAAGTACAAAGTAGCGTGGATTCTGACAACTTCCATATGAAGTCCGTCGCCAAAATCCCCGGAAGGCAGGCGGGGCTAATGCGATCCGCTCTTACTTCACCGTATACTTTGTTCGCCGACTCATAGACTGATAATGATTTTCTTTCCATACACGACACAGGAGTGCCTTTGTTCGGCTGGATTACAAACTTCGGCACCTCGTGTGAGCCGGTAGCAATATGCGAAGTTCCTTACCGCATTCCCTGTTAAACGTTAATATTGAGAAGTTTACTAAAGTGATATTACGTTTTGTTGGTTTGGAACTTGAATTGTTCGAAAGTTCTTTCGTAATAGTGTAAGCAAGGCACTCTTGTATTAAGCTAGTTATCAACTACTCATTAAAAAGGTTTATTAACTTTTCTTTAATAATAATTAACGTCTTATTGAAGCGCCCGCCGATTCGAACGGCTAGTGGCTTGATTCTCGGATTGGATGCAAGAAATCGTGGTTGAGCCCATAGCTAATACAAGGATAATTGCTTTTAGGTGTGTTAACAAGACTGTTTCTACATGTTATAAATGCATTAATAATAATCTTTAAAAAAAAAACTAAAATAATCCTGTGCTAATGATGGCGATAACCTTAAAACCTTTAATTTATACTAAGAACGTAAGCTTCATAGTTAGCAACCTGCGGTGATAGCCTTGGTGACGTGAGTGTCCATCAGCTGACAATAACCGCTTTCCATCAGACTGGTATCTCTATGCGAGCGCAGTAAATAATAAAAAGTGGCGAAATAATTACTAACATAGATTAAGTACTAACAAAAATTATATATAATTGGTATGTTTATGTTAATTAATGATAATTGTAACTATAATTGTTGCCTGAAAATAAACAAATTTATTTAGTTATTTAGTAATAAGTCATCATCAAGATCTTTAAACGTCTGCTAAAATGTTCAGCGATTTTCGCTACTGATTGTACTATAAAAAATACTTCGAAAAATCTAATTAATTTCCGTTATTATTCAAAGAATTGGGTAGCGAACCCATTAACCAGTCCGCAAGCATTCATGAGTTAGCGCTGACGACACGAGCTTGCGGATATTAAAACCGATTAAAAATGCGATTTGTAATACAAATGCGTTTCATTACTTTGGGTCGGCGGTGGTTTAACGGCCCTATATAATGTGATTGGGGAAGGGATGAGCCCATAAGAGCGGTGTACTTTCTCCCAAATAAAATTGTGATTACATATGGGCTATGTTATTCCACTGGTTGGTTTGACTAAAAGCTGGGGTACACAGATCAAAAGCTGGAAATTACTTTAAGTGTTGAAAAGAACTGACAATGTCCTTTGATGCAATTATACTTTAGGTCATCAGCTTCAGCCTACAAATTCTTACTGCTAGACTCAGGCCTATCCACATGGGGACGGGGAGATCGGATCAGACCCACTAGTTTAGCTGGACGATACCTTTATAAAGAAGAAACTTTCGCCGAAGGGCGTGGTGTTCCGGCCTTTCCACGGTAGATTGTCTGCCAACACCACTGAAGCAGCACAAGAATGTACATAGTTATAAGTTTTAATTACTAACATTAATTTGTTTTTATTGGTGTATATTATGTTAGTTTGGAAGATATTATCTATGTGCCTGTTTGTTAACTTTGTTGCCCGAAAATTAATAAATGTATTGTTAATTACTATTATTAACGATTGCTGCTTACAACTGCTGCTTAACGACTGACATATAGCAACAACAACCGAGACCAACAACCTAACTTGCACTCCGAAGGACAAAGAAGCTCAAGATATGTTACTCGGTCACCCATCCGTTAATGCTACATTGTAATAGTTGCTTAACTTGCAAGATTACAATCAGAACGTGCAAGCCGCTATGTCATTGAGCTCCGATTTTTCATAGTATTTTTATCAAATATTCTATTGTTTGCTAGAAAAATAAACCCACATTTTTAGACTTTTCTTAGAGATTTGCTCGACTTAACTTCTCTTGAGGAAAATTGTATTCTCGCTAACGAAAAACGTACTTAAAAGACTTTACCATTATTATTCAATTTTCGTAATTGAATAATATGTAAGGCTATGTAATGCTTTTCCTATCTATTTTGAAACCGCTAATCACACTTTTTGACAGAACAAGTTAGAAGATGTCGAGCAAATGCTGAATCTTTATTTAACTATAAAACTTCAGACAGAACCATTTAAGTAGAATTAAATATATTAAGTGTTTGTGTAAATATGAATTTTCGTGTGTGTAAATCTGTGACTACATAGTCAACATTGTATACCAAGCCTAAAGATTATAGTTTTTCGCAACTCGTCCCAAATGGGCCGTAAACATGTGGGACGAGTTGACGAATTACTCATTGATTCACATATATGGGGGTCATCTAATATATATCGTCTCGTGAGGGGTATATGTATGCTGAGACAGGGTCCTTGTTGGCGTTACTTACACACCTCTTTTAATTTTTACTTAGTGATTTTTTTTCTGTTTTCATCATCATCATCAGCCTATACTAGTCCACTGCTGGTATAGTAAATCATGTGTGTCAATTCGAACGAAGGGTTCGGATCGGATCGAGGAGCGGAACTACCTGAGGGCGCCTCTAAAGGCTCGGACCTCTGCTCGCGGGTTGACCGGGCCGTGGTGGTGGAGAGAAACGCCCAGGTACATGTCTGTACCTGGTATAGAGTGCGTGTGAACCGGTTCGTCGTACCCTTGTTCTACGAGTACCTACGGTGTCTTGAGCCTAAATAGTGTGCATGTTTAGTGTATTCTGTAAATGTGTAGTGGCATTTATAGGATCGGGTGGGGTCTTAGGTGTTTTTACCCTATAGTGGGCTGTATAATGAGTGAGCCTAGGTAGTTAGTGGAGATGTATCAGGTGACAAGTACTACATAGGCAGCTTCACTGCAGCCAGTCCGTTCAATAGTTAAGTCAGCCGGCATAGGCAGCTTCACTGCAGCCAGTCCGTTCGATAGTTAAGTCAGCAGACATAGGCAGTTTCACTGCAGGCGCTCAGTTAGCGCGCTCCATTATGGGGCGCGCCACGGCGACTCCTTCTGAGTAACGCCTTTTTTATACCTCGCCTCCCGGCTCTCTGAGAGGCGAGCGTTGTCCGATAGCCTTCGTAGCCCTTCAAGCAAAAGGCATCCCCAGGGGTCGTTTACCGGATAGGTCTTCATATAAAAGGCCAGCCCCGGATCTTCACGAAAGGAGAAATCAGATTAGGAGGAATATGAGTGCATATTTTTCCCCTGGGTCAACAAAAAAAAAACCTAACACTAACGCAATATTTCACGGTACAATGCATCGGTATAAGTGACTGATGGCACAAAATAATGAAACTGCAGAAAATACAAGCTTCAAACAAACACGCTCGCTCGAATAACGCACAAACTCGCGACAGCTGCGCGCTCTACTGTTTCAGGCTGTTGTGAGATTCTGTATCCGTGTATATATCCGTCTATGTCTGATTCATCATCGATCGCTCATGTGATCGGACGTGCTCAATAATTAATGTTATAAAGTAAATAATAAATTGCAAAATCGTGACCTAGCTCTACATAAGACGGAAGTAACTTATCTGTGTCACTCAGTTTAATGTTAAGTGTGTGTGTGATTTTGCTCCAACTTATGATGTTTGCTTAATTTAACTATTACAAAAATGGAAGGTAGTCCCTTTAACCGGAGCGCGCTTACGCGCCACAGCCCGCCGCCCTCGCCCGCGGCCGCGCCCTGCCAACCGAAGGAGGATCCTCCGGAAGTCGTGTCCACACCTGAGCTGCAAAACTGGATGCTAACAATTGAACAATGCCTCAATGAAGTGTGCACTATCGCATCGGAAGGAAAACTGAACTCGGACCAGAAAATCAGGATTCATAACTTGTGCCGCAAAGTTAACAACGGCACATCTCAGATTGCGGTGCTGTATCAATCGCTCAAACTGAAAGCCATTCAAGCCCATACTTCAATTAATGTCCTTAAAGAAAACCAAGACCTTTCGCAGCGACTTCAAGACCTTAAACTTCGTATTGAAGAGTCCTCCAACCCTCTCACGGGCACAATTTCTTTCGCCGATATGGTTAAGAAAAGTACCAATAACTTTATTCAGCCCAATAATATCAAGTCTCTAGCCATTTATCCTACAGATAAAATGAAATCGAGCGAGGAGACCAAAAACCTAGTACAAAAAATTATTAGACCTGACCAAATGAAGTTGCACGTGAGAGGTTTGCGCAAGACGAAGAACGGCGGTGTTATAATCAGCACTGATACAAAAGACGACATCGAGAAGCTAAGGCAGTCGGCGCAACTGAAGACATCTCGTCTAACTATGGATGAGCCGCTAAAACGTAAGCCCAGAATCATTGTAATCGGTGTACCCTCGAGTATGCAGGAAAACGAAGTTTTTAACTGCATTTACCAACAAAACTTGGCCGACAAGCTCCAAGACACAACACTTGAAACTTTTCTGGCCTCTATCAAGTTAAGCCACAAGTCGGGTAAGAAAGATGCAGAGACCTGCAACTATATCATCGAAGTCCCGGCTCATATTCGGAAGACCTTAATTGCGAAGGATAGAGTTTTTATAAATTGGTCATCGTGCCCTGTAAGAGACTTCACTTTGGTAACCAGGTGTTTCAAGTGTCAGCAGTATGGCCATGCGGCCAAGTCATGCCGAGAGGAGGCCATCACCTGCGGTCATTGCGGCGTAGTAGGTCACGCTCTAAAAGATTGCACGAAGAAGGACGAGCCAGCAAAGTGCGCTACATGTTTGCACTTTAAAAAGCCCTACAATCACAAGACTGGCGATGCCGACTGTCCTGCGAGAAAAATGGCTGAAAAAAGGTACATCAACTCAATAGACTATGACGGCGCCTAAGAGCGCCTCTTTTATTTTACTGTATTTTAGAGCTTATACATTCATTTTAGTAACTATATATTATGGCTGAGAGGTTGATTTCCGACTTAGATAATTATTCTGTATCTGACTCTAAAGTTTGTGAGATTGAAATGTGCAAGCAATATCTATCGTCTTACAACAATCCTTTAACTGTACTAACACAAAACATACGCAGTATATATAAGAATTTTGACAACTTTAGTGTTTTTAAGCAAAGACTAGACATAAATTGTGACGTCTTTGTCTTAACCGAATGTTGGCTTAGTAAACATAGTAATTTACCAGGAATACCAGGCTATAATATGTACAGCAGCAAGGTAAATTATAACCAAAATGACGGGATAGTAGTTTATGCTAGGAATAATTTAATTATCACCGTCGAAGAACCAAATATTTTAGACTGTAATCGGCTACTAATCAAAATCGGATCTGACTTTGCAATATTAGCTTTGTACAGACCGCCCTCTCTTAGGAATACCAATACATTTATTGACTCACTAAATAACACATTACAAATATTATCACCATTTAAAAATACAATAATAATAGGAGATATTAATATCAACATTCTTCCCGACAATAATGTTTCCGATGCTCAGGAATACCTAAACCTATGTTCCTTTCATGGCTTACTCCCCGCGCACACGCTTTCTACACAACAAAGCGGCTCTTGTTTAGATCATATCATGCTTAAATCGAATTTCCCATCAATAGCACTAGTTACTAACTCGACTATTACCGATCACAAAGCTGTTCTACTAACCTTAAACTGCAAGATGCCTAAATTAAATCGCACGCAAACAATATCTAAAATAAATGTAAACAAACTTGAAGTGGATTTATGCAATATTGACTTTAACCCAGTTTTCAATTTTGATGACGCTGATGTTTGTATGTCGTACCTTATAAGCAATGTTCAGCAAGCTATTTTTAGAAATACAATGCACATACGTTTAAGTAATAAAAACTACAATATTAAGCCCTGGATTACACCGGGACTTATTCGCTGTATGAAGCACAGAGACAAACTACATATGAAGGCTAAATCTAACCCAGCTAATTTAATCTTACAATCGTCGTATAAAAGATACCGAAACTTTTGTAATTCCCTTCTTAAAAAAGTCAAAAGTAGTTACGAAAGTAAGGAGTTGGAAAAGGCGGGAACTAATAGTAAAAAGATATGGAAGTGTATAAAAAATGTAACTCATATCTCAAAACAACAAGAATCGCCCTCAGAATTATTACATGTGCATTCATTACAGCTGGCTTCTGTAAACAGTGCAAATAGTTTTTTCGTTAATGTTGGAAAAAATCTAGCTGAAAAAGTTCCATATAAGGATATATCACCGTCATCTTCAAGCAAGCCTCAATTAACCTGTAGCAATAATCTAAAATCGTTTGTGCTATTAGATACTGATGAAGCTGAGGTAGAAATGATCATCCAGAGCCTTAAAGATGACTCGGCGGCTGGGTGGGATAACATATCCAATAAAATATTAAAACAATTTAAGCACATACTGGTTTCACCGCTTACTTACATTTTTCGAAAATGCTTGGCTGAAGGAATTTTTCCCAAATGTCTGAAGAAAGCTGTCATTATTCCGGTATTTAAATCTGGCAGTAAAGATCACATAACGAACTATAGACCTATTTCATTACTGCCAGCAATATCTAAAATATTAGAAAAAATTATAAATAAAAGACTTGTCCTATATTTAGAGAGACAGTCCTTATTGTCATATAGCCAATTTGGTTTTAGAGCTAAACTATCGACTGCCGACGCTGTGCATCAACTCACTGACTATTTAGTTCAGGAACTTGACTCGGGTAAAAGGACAGTGGGAATATTCCTGGACCTCGCAAAAGCTTTCGACTCAGTTTCAATACCTATTCTATTGCAAAAGCTTGAATCTTTAGGCATAAGAGGCACCCAGCTTAAACTTTTTGCAGATTATCTTCATGACCGTACTCAATGCGTAAAAATAGGCAGTGTCCTCAGCTCTGATCTGAAAAGTACTTCTTTTGGGGTTCCTCAGGGAAGCATTTTAGGTCCCACTTTATTTTTAGTATATATAAATGACCTGTGTAATCTCAAACTAACTGGTGGCAAAATCATATCATATGCTGATAACACTGCTCTGCTGTTCTCTGCTGACTCTCATGAAGATGTCTATAAATATGCACAACGGGGCTTCAATCTTGTTAATAACTGGCTTCAGCAACATCTACTAACACTGAACGCGGATAAAACAAATTATATACAGTTTTCTATGCGTAAATCAAAATCGGCTCCAACGAACCCTAAACTTTATGCTCACCAATGTAAGGACCCCACAAATCTACTGTGCAAGTGTTCGGACATTGCTATTACTGGCAGGATTAAGTACTTGGGTGTTATAATTGATGAAACCCTTGCTTTTAGGCACCATATTGAAGCTTTATGCGGCAGAATACGGAAATTAATATTTGTTTTTAAAAAACTACGCAAAATTGCGGATTTAATATTAATCAGGCAAGTTTACCTAACTTTATGTCAATCAATAATAACTTATTGCATTGCGTCATGGGGTGGCACTGCTAAAACTATATTACTAACCATTGAGAGAGCCCAACGAGCGGTATTAAAAGTCTCTACTTTTCGTCCTTTCCTTTTCCCCACTGACATTCTTTATAAATCCTGTAAAGTATTATCGGTTAGACAGTTATTTATCCTAAACACAGTTATCAAACAACACGTCGCACTTCCATACAGCACTGAAACTACTAACAAAAGACGAAAAGATATAGTTTGCCCTCAAAATACAGCAACAAAACATGGCTTCTCTTCTAGATTTTACTTGTTCTTAGGTCCACTTCTTTATAATAGGTTAAACGCTAAATTAGGCATATATCATCATTGCTATAGTAAAACAAAGAATATACTCAAAGAAGCCCTTCTCAATATGTCCTACGAGGATACAGAAAAATTATTAGTTGTCCACTAGGAACCTTACTAAATTCTTAAATAATAATATTAATAATGCAAACTACTCTTTTATTCTTTGTGACTAAATAAATAAATAGCAAAAACAACATTCATTTATAAACTTAACTACTTCATGTATAAAAAATTAAACAATATTCATTTTAAACTACTAGGTATAAAGATAAAAGCAACATTCATTAAGATGATTCATTCATTAATATTATTATTTAAGAATTTAGTAAGGTTCCTAGTTCGAAATAAATAATATTTAATTTATATACATTAGGAAGATAAGTTTATAAATGAATATAGTTTTGTTTTTATTTTTATTTAGTCACTAAGAATAAAAATGTATTTTGCTAATTTAAGATTTTAGTAAGTCCTTTACTTTTGCCTGGAAAACAGGATAATCCTAGTTCAGGCACTTGTGTATTTTTGAGATTATATAGTATGTTTAGTATTCTGGTTATATTGTAAAATAAGTTATTTAATAAAGATTTATTATTATTATATTATTATTATGTTAGGGTTGCCACCTTTTTTTTAGGACGAATAAAGTATTTTTTCATTTTATTAGAACAAAAATAAAGAACATAGCATAAAAAAAGAGTATTTATTTATTTGTCCTTAAAAACGTATTTTTTGTTGCTCTTTGCGACATTTTAACAAATATATTGTGGCTGTGGGTACCAGTTTATATAGTCTCATAAGTACGCATAACCAGTAACGACGAGCCAGTAACAATCAGTTTTTTTTTTAAATATTAACGGGTAATCACAGTGCCTTGATCTCACCTGATGTTAAGTGATGATAAGGCAAATGATGGAAGCGCACTTCATCGACTAGTGAGGCACCGGCTATCTTGTCTGTAGCTGCCGGAACACAACAATGTTACAAACATTGATGTTATGGCGACATATTTAGATAAGATGGTGGTAGCTAGCCAGGCGGGCAAACAAGCAAACAAGCCCTACCACCAACCAAACCGAGTACACAAACATGTACCCCCCACTGGGAATCGTACCTGGGACCTCTGGGTCTAAACCGGTGGTCTTAGCCACTAGACCACAGAGGCGGTTTTACGTAAATAGAGTATTTTAGCGTACTTTATTGGTGTCGTAGATTATAAAGTACGCCTACATGAAAAAGAGGACAATGCTCTATTTTAGAGTACGGGTGGCAACCCTACTCTATGTGTGCGTTGCTAGAGCGCAGTATGGTAATAAGCTTACCTTCTCTAGGTATCCTAATTTTGTGCTGATGCTCCCGTGGAATTGTGGTTGTATACGCATGTGACTTGCGGTGACATTTCTCCCATCACATAAATAAATACACGAAAAAATGCGATATCTACGTAATGTTATAATTAATAATTAAATGTAATACATACATAGACATAAGACATAATATCTTAATCACTAATTGCAAAAACTTACTTGTTTGAAATATTGCACTCAATAATCGATTCCCCTGAATTGCTTTCTTTAATTCAAATAAATACTTTGTATTGAACCCGGGCGCCTAAGACTTTTGTACTAAATGTCTATAAAAATAATACATCATATTACAATCCCGTTGTCAGAATGTGCCGCCTATACAATGAACTGGTTGCACTTAATAACAACATCGATATATTTTCCATGAAAATACATGAATTTAAAAAAAAATGTCCGGGAAATTCTCGGCTCGGCATCTCCCACTTATTAAGAAAACTTCATAAAGTTGTCAACATTAACCTAGAATAAGTTTTCAGTTTGTTATATTTTTATTTTATATATTATTTTTTTCATCATACTATGTATATAATTAGTTTTTAATTGGATATAGTTGTAGATTAGGTAAACTTTAACATGGACGCTTGTTGTGTACACATGTTTTAGATAGGAATTTAGCTCTTATACAATTTATCATGCATTTTTGTTATTTTTTTAATTTCTATCTGTTTTGTGTACCTAATAAATAAATAAATAAATAAAAAAGGGCACATTTTCATACTTTCACCCAAAAATGGTTTTTTGACATTAATATGCTCTCTAAGCTTTCATCTACATTCCCTGCAAAAAAGGGATACCGATTCTGTATATTTTTCGAGTTATATGAGTGCCGTCTACACTGTTTATCGCAAAAAGGGCACGTAAACATTGCTCACGTGCCCTTTTTGCTCAAATTTACAATACAAAATATTAGGGTGGCCGACAGAAAATAGAGTTCAGCGAGATGAACGAGTACATAATTTCTAATTTTAAGTTTTTGTACTGTTATAATAAATATGATTACTTCTTTCGTAAAAATTGTAGTTTGATTTTACTTAGTTAAGTGTAAAAAGGGCTCATGTCAGCAGTTTCTTGCAAAATGGGCACAAGTCCATGAAATATAACAGCCAATAAATTGTAGATTGTAATAGTATATACCTTTATTTGTGTCACAATAGCATTTTATCTACTCTGTGACAATAGGTTTCTTTAAAACACATAATTATATGAAAGGTGTCACTGACAAGATTGGACATATCTTAGAGCGAGCTTTAATCAACACTTACTTCAAGCCGCCGAAGAAGATCAACCAATTTTTACGACCTGTCAAGTGCAACATACCCCTTCAAGATGCAGGCGTGTACAAACTGGACTGCGACTGGGCTCTTTTACATCGGGCAAACAAAGAGAAGTGTAGGAACCCGCGTTAAAAATCATATAGCCGACGTCAAGCATAGGCGCGATAATAAGTCTGCAGTATGCGAACATTTCCTAGAGGGGCCCAACCATTACATCAGATTTGATAAACTACAAATACTCGCTAGAGAACAACGATTCATCCCTAGGATGATACGCGAGGTTATTGAAATTAAAAAACATACTAATTTCAATAGAGAAGATGGTTGGAATCTACCACCAGCCTGGGATCCCATCATACAAAATATTAAATCCCAGCCCCAACACCATACTGCCAGACCAAAAGATACTGTAAGCTCTTTCTGCGTAAAACGGAACGCACCTGATTAAATTTAAATGAGGGTATACAAGCTACCAACTAATTATGGGATGACCAACACCTCAGTCTCCCTGTGACCACGGACCCTGCAATGGGTTCGAAACGTCAGGATAAACATTAAATAACTAATGTGTAAAATAAACGCGAGTAGATCCGAGAAGTTGTTTCATTTCAAAAAGATATTAAATATTTTATAGTTTCTGAAAAAGTTACACTCCTGGACAAGTGCCCTTTTTGCAATTAGTGATTCATCTCAAACGTTTGTTAAGTGAAATAACTCGAAGATTACCTACATATTCTTCTATTATTCTATAGTGGTATCCTTACTACTGATAACGAGAAATAAAACCATGATAATGACGACAGACGTTATTAAAAAAAAATACTATTCCAATTATGTTAATGCTGTTAAGGCGCTGACAACTAAGAAACGGCGCTCTCTGTCGATCTGCATAAATCAAAAGGGATGCAAATAGTAAGTGATCTCCAGGATTCAATTCGAACCCGCACCCCAATACTATCAACTATGCTATCGTGGCTCTACCCAGCTCAAGTGAAAACTTCTTTAGCGGCGCTGTACACTTTTTTTGTAATGGGTAAAAATTGTTAAATTTGCGTCAGGACACGTGTCCTGATCGAAAATTCGTAAGACGGATGGAGAGAAGACAGCCGGCGCGGCGTAGGAGAGGAAGTATCCCCTTCTCTTTCTACGGCGTGGCGAAAATATATGCCTTGCTAGGCGGCGCAGGGCGCTTGCGCGAATAAATTGTCATGTTTGTGTACGATAGCGCAATAAATAAATATTGTATTCTACCACATAAATGATAGTACTTTTATACTGATAATTGAAGCAATTCGTGCAAAATTATTCCCTAACCATTCCAAAATATCAAAAATGCACAACGTTAATATTCAAGTTTTCACTTCTGCCGGCACTTCCGGAGTGCAACCCGTCGTTTTTTTTTAAATATGTATAGTCTGAGTAGCACCAAGACCATGACATAGGATCACATGTAAAAACTGAATTAAAATATTAAAGCTACATTTGTTTCTAGACGCTGATCTCTTAAGACTTAGGTGATTGAGTATCGGGATGTCACCAAAACTGTTTACACGTGGCCGGCCCGCCTTTTATCAGGCCTTTTAACCTTATATCTGACCTTAAATAGTTTTTGATGCCGCATTTACCACACTCCGGATTGTTTTTTAAGGCCATCCCTTTTAGGGGTGGATTAAATCTTCTAAAATCTCCAATACAAATGTACTTTTTTACCAGTGTTTTACGGGATTTTATGATGATATCTTAACATGGACATGCCATATAAGTACCTACTGCGCGTTTAGAAATGGATAGTTTCAACCGACATTAAAAACATTATATGAAATAAGCATAACATATTTAGTGAAACAAGCATTCTTACGAGATTCTTACGAATGAAAAATTAAAGTTGCGGCCATTTGTTCAGGAGGCTTACCCATACCACAAAATAAGGAGGCTGCAAAAAGTACGCTTCACATCATACCGCGCTAGCAACTTATACATAGATCCTATCAGCGACACGGAATCTCGGAACTGCTGGGTTATTCCATTTTACCCGATTGATTTGCCCCATCAATGGGGTAAAGTAGACTTTTTTTCCATTTTACCCCATTAACTGCGTCTTGAGACTCGGAATAGTCCAAGCGCAGCTGCTTCATGATTCCGTGTCCGCGAGGTTGTATATGTGCGTTTGTATGAAACTTACCTTCTCTTAGTGTGTCTATCTATACTTATACACCGAGAAATTTTAGTGTTGTTTTCCCGCAAATGGGTTGATCAGACCATGAAACTGAACAACTTTCCCCAAGAAACATAGGTCAAAAAACGAGATAATTTTTTAACTTTCCCATACAAACCATGTTCGGTCAATAGAGGCTTTGTGTAGATAAAAACACAATTTTTTTCAACATTTGTGTTTTTGTAATTTGTTCGCAACAAAATTTGCGTTAAAATTATATAAACATTTTATAAATAGCTTGCCTTCTTCTTAACTGATCTTTAGTATTTGTAAAAATATTATGATCGGGTGTTAATGACGGTAGTTGTTGACATTGAATGGGCGCCTTTGGCTTTCAAAGTAAAAAGTAAATAGTGTTGAATAATTTCGGCGGGCTGGTTAGAACCACGATAGCTCAATTGGAAGAGCACCTGACCCGGTATGTCAGAAGAGTGCAGGTTCAAACCCTGCTCGTGGAAATTTTTTCAACATTTGTGTTTTTGTAATTTGTTCGCAACAAAATTTGCGTTAAAATTATATAAACACTTTGTATAGATGTTTCTTGGGGAAAGTTGTCCAGTTTCATGGTCTGATCTACCCACCTGCGGGTAAACAACCACTAAAATGTCTCGGTGTATAGCTTATAAGGTCCATTGACCCTGTTACTATTGCACTAGCTATTCCTATCTCTGCTTATTATACAGAACCTGCTACTGGCTAAGTAAAAATGTATGAATATAATTCCTTTCAGCAACTAGAAGCACTAATTACACCGCGGTAAATTAAATTAGCAAAAATTTGCATTCAATTTACGAAATGCCGTCGAGACAGTTCTGAAAGGGCTGTCGGCGAAATGTATAAATTAGGATATTGAATTGCAAAAGGTCAAAGTTCTTTACACAATCTCTTTGGTGAAGGGAGATATAAAGCTGTGGGAACTGAAAGTTTCTTTGATTTTGGTTTTCAAACTGCCCTTGTAAAGTCTTTAAGTAATAATTAACTTGGGTTAATTACCGCTAATATATTCGAAACCTAAAACGATTGATTGGCTAATTCATTAGGTTGAAGTGTAAGTATAATATAAATATACATGTAAGAACAACATTGGTAGCATAGCATTGTTGAGTTCTGACAGGTAGAGATAACATACTTAGGTACCTGTAGTTCATTAATGGTTGCTGATTCCGGGTAAAGGGCGCTTATAAGTTTAGCCTTGTTGTCACTATCATCATCCACCCGTGGAGCGCAAAGTGTTCTAGTGGTAGAACACATTGAATATCAGTTTGACTTGACGTGCTGCTTCACGGGTTAAAATGAAGGCTAAAAATCTATCTTGAGACCTTACAAAAGTTGAGAAAAGTCATGATAATATATTACGTTAAATAAAAGCAAGTAGATCTATTTAAAGAGTTTGATTTTACGTTTTATTGAAACTTTAAATCTTATTAAAAAGAAAATTGTGTTAGATGTAATATACTTTACGTTCTAATCTCACAGTCAACACAAAGTATAGAAATAGAGAATAAGAAAACTTGGTACCTATTTGATGCAAATCCAATCAAATCAATATGGAAAATATAATTCCAACAATGGTATTCAACAGGGGATCCATCCGCGCGTCGCAATTATACCGGTGGTGGAACTTAGCAATTCTATTACTCAACTTCAAATTGGAAGTAACATGATCGCGACGAAGTCAAAGGATTGCACCGAACTCCGTTTTATTTGTTTGCGTAATCTAAAAGTTCGTTGGCGACCTTTTAAATCCGTTGGATTCTCAAAAGACTGGCTCTTCCTTACTTTACCTATATTTTGGTAGATCGTAGTCGCGGGGACAAATAAACTTTCAGCATTCACCCTTTGGTCTCGGCTTAAGTGTTTTTTGCATGACCCTTTTCATTGATATTATGGGAGCGCAAAGTAATGCTGGTAAGATTAATAGATCGCACTAGCTACATTTTAACCAAACAAACTTTAGCTAATAGTTGAAAAATAAGAAAAACCGCGCCAAAAAATTACTTACAAACGATCTCATCACAAAGTACTAGAAAAATTCAAAGAGCCTTCTGAGATCTCGGTAGCTCAGTCAGAGCATTGGAACGGTGATCCAAGGGCCGTAGGTTCGATTCCCACGCGAGCTTCCCGAGACTGGTTGATTTTTTCTAGTAGTACAGTCAACAGCAAAGGTAACTGATGATTGGTCAAGTTTCAAAATATGAAATCAATATGAAAATCAAAACTTTTTAAACGCATATCGAAAAACCTTCGAGTGTCTACAGTACCTACAGACTTTGACTGTAGTTTTATAGAAAGTTCCGACTTACACTATCAAAACTTAATTTTGAAATCTAGTAAACATCATCTACTTTTGCTGTTGACTGTACTACAGTACACGAGTAGCACTGTAAATGCAAAAAAAATCGATCTTATACTCACACATAATATACACAAATATGTGAACTGTGCGTGCGTGCATGAGTTCCTGCCTGAATGCGTATGTGCGTATGTGCTTGCATGAGGGCATAAAGAGTGCATGCGTGAATGCGTGAGCGCGTGTGTCGGTGAGTATGTAAGACAATAATTATCAAAACAAAAAACAACATTAAACCTTTTTTGAGTGATTTTCGTTATAAAAACAGATTGGTCATTTTGACATGGTCTTACATATTTTTATTTATTAAAGCATAGGTGACAAACCTTTTACGATTTCTTTTGAATGCATCGCAAAGGATCGCATTTTTTTCTGCGGAGAATGACTTTAATATGAATTAGTTGCCACAAGATCTTATCTTACGTAAATAGCTCTGGATCCTCGAAGCTTAGGAGAGCTCGTTAAACAATTAGTCCGGGCTATTGTCATAATTATAATGGTTATTGTTCAGCCGAGTCAAAGGTCTAAGGACTATAGAGAACTTTGATATAACTAAGCTAGGTTTACGATCACAAGAACTTACTATTGTATGGCTCTTGTAAACGAAGACAAAGTTCTACTTAATCTTATTTTTTACCGTCATTAACAGCTTATTATAGACATCCATTATTATTATTATTATTAATAATATAAACAGCTTAATTTGTGACATATAGATTAGGTTACTATAACTCCGAGAAGCTGGAGATACTTATGTTTGGAGACCCATCCGACTTTGGAACTTTGGAAGTTGGGCTTTATCAAAATTGCGTAACTTGTACGATCTCTACACTTATCTTTATTTACTGTTGGTTAAATTATAAATATGTTTTTACACAATATTTTAATTGTATACAATTATTATAAAGTTAAAAAGTTAAAAAGACCATAATGTATAATTAAATGTGAAAGGTTCCGAAATATTTAAAGTTATACTTCCTTCATACTGTATCAGCGCAATCGTCCGAGATAGTTAAAGTTATATACTTCCTTCATTTTACATTTGCATTATTTGTAATGATTTGATAAAACTTAATTCAACGGAATCAACACTGGTAAACCAGTGCGTTTCTTCTTTTTTTCATAAAAACTAAGCGCTATTAGGTGCGACCGTCCCCTGTTTAATATGAGCACGTGTAGACATCAGGACAAAACAAAGAGCGCGAAGCCGGCACATTACGCGACGTGACTGCTACGTGGTCTGTGTCCGCGCAGAATAACCCCGGCCGCAATAAAGCCTTGTTTGCGAACATTCCCGCATTGGAATGTTGTTTTTAAATATAGAACTATCTCTCGTTTTTAAATTTCGTACGTTGTATTTTTAACTTTTGATTTAAGAATGCTGTAGTGGCCATGCATAAAACGTATGAATTTAATGTTTGATTAGATTCATTTATTGGCTTAGGTTTGAGTAAAGAATAATAAAAAAAATAAAAATAAAAATATGTTTATTTTTCCATCACAAAAATAGGTACATAAGATTAGTCTAACATATAAAAAGTCTTAGGACTTATTAACTAAAAATTAACATAGTATCCTATATTTGTGAGAGACTGGCGCCTGATAAAGGTTTCATAAAAAAGGAAACCTGGGCTACAGGTCGCCAGGCCCACCCTGCAAATAGTAACTATTTATTTTAACTTTGTAAAGTTTTAACAAATTATGAACAAAAGGAAAAACAGAAAGGAACAAATGAGAAACAGATAACCTATGTGAGTATGTGTGTGCGAGTGTTCGTATAATGGATGATTGCAAATATATATGTATATAAAATATATTTAAGTGTGTATGTGTGTGGGTGTGAGGGTTTGTTAGCGTGTGCGTGACGGTATGAGGGTGTGTGTGTGTGTGAGAGAGAGGTTTGTGTGTGTGTGTGTGTGAGAGAGAGGTTTGTGTGTGTGTGTGTGTGTGTGTGAGTGTGTGTGTGTGAGTGTGAGGGTGTCGATGTGTATGTATGCAAGTGTAAGTAAGTGGGCAACTATGTGAATGGAGAAAAGGCGGCTCAAAGGAAAAGATAGGAAAGGGAAATAGGTTAATCTAGCCTCAAAACTATCTCAGAGGACAGAGCAAGTCCTCTGTGGTCTCGTAGTCAAGTGACATAAGAAATTTTGAAACAGAGGACTTGCAGGCTGTTTTCCGAAGAGGGTAGATATTGAGGGCAGCATTCATCCTGTTATAGAGAAAGGGACCGAGGAAATGGAAAAACCTTTGCGCGAAGGAAGTTTTTTGGGCAGATTCGACACAGACTTTAGTTTTCCGACGTTTATCCCTAAATAATTTAGGGTCATAGGGAACCTGTGAGTGCATCCTGAGTACGGTCTTCAGTATGAAGGTTTGTCTAACTGTAAGCACTTTCCAGTCCCTATACAGGTCGACAGTGGGGAAGCGATATGGGTGACCTGCAGCAACTTTTAGAAGAATGCGTTGAGTCCTCTCCACCGGCAAAATGTATGTTTTAGCAGTGCCACCCCAAACGGTGATGCAGTATTCTAAAAGCGAGTGGCACAGCGCGTAATACACCATCTTTATGGTTTTTCGATCAGCAGCATATTTCAAAGTTCGAAATATGTAAATTAGCTTTCGGACCCTAGTTGCCAGAAGCTCAAGGTGAGGTTTGAAAGAGAGCGTCTGATCCATCAAGACTCCGAGGTATTTCATGCAGTCAGAACGCTCCAATGAAGGGCAAGTGCAAGGGAACGTACAGGGCGGGCCACTGCACCCGTGAGCTATGATGTTATGATCAGATGATGGGAGGTTACTTGACCTGAGTGAGAAAGTTACATATTTCGTCTTTGAGACATTCAAAGTGAGGACGTTGCATTTTAGCCATTTCATCACTAAGTCAAAACCTCCCTGAGCAAGTTGGAAAACATTAGCCCAAGAGTCACCGCAAAACGAGAGCGCGGTATCGTCGGCGTAGGTAAAGACTTTACCCCCACAAAGTTTCAGCTGACACAGGTCGTTAATATATATAAGAAATAATGTAGGGCCTAAAATACTGCCCTGCGGAACCCCGTATGTGATGTGCGCCTCATCACTAATCCATTGCTCTATTTTCACCTTGTGGACCCTACCGTAAAGGTAGTCCTTAAAAAGCTGGAGAGGGAGGCCTCTTATACCGTACTTTTCCAACTTGTGTAGAAGGCGAGAGATTGGAACCGTGTCAAAGGCCTTCGCTAGATCGAGGAAAAGCACCAGGCACTTTCTCCTTTTATCTAAAGCTGGGACAATGGAATGCACAAGATCATGAACAGCATCGTTAGTCGATATTCCTCTACGAAAGCCGTACTGAGATGGTGAAAGAATATTGTTAGACTCAAGGAAGTGTGTCAGTCTCTTATTTATTATACGCTCAAGAACTTTAGAAAGAGTTGGTAGTATGGATATTGGCCTAAAGTTGTCAACCAGATCCTTATCTTCACCCTTGTAGACCGGTTTAATTTGTCCTATTTTGAAGGCTGACAGAAACACTCCATTAGAGATCGCAAGATTGCATATATGTGTGATCAGGGGTACCAGGAACTGAGCGTATCGTTTGAGGACCTTGCCGGATATCAAGTCTGCACCAACAGCGCAGTTATCTCTGAGACCAATCACAATATGCATCACTTCGGACTCATCAGTAGGAGACATCACGAAGGAGTTAACGGGGGTAGCTGTTTTGTGGTTGTTACAGTAGCAGCATATAGGGTCATTACAAGGGCTGATTTTCTCGGCCAAGTTTTTCCCGACATTAGCAAAATAGCTATTAACTTCGTTAAGGCTCCGTTGTGGATTAAGCGTGGAGACGAGTGAGGACGAGTGATCAACAGTGGGATTAGACATACTCATGCCCTTAATAACTTGCCACAGTTGACGCTTGTTGTTATGCGTCCTAGTAATTTGGTGCTTATCATGTGAGCGTTTGGCTTTTTTGAGGAGAGCATTACAAAAATTACGATATCGCCTATATGTGGTTTTAAGAACTTCATTATTTGGGTCACTTTTGGATTTTTTGAGCAATTTATCTCTGCATCTCATGCAGCGCAATAATCCAATAGTGATCCAGGGCTTCAATATAGTTTTCCTTTTAGGAGTTTTGAGTGGTTTTGTACAGGCTTTGATAGCATCCGATAAATGAGAGATCAGCAAGTCAGCGGCTAAATTGGTGTCTGTGACAGTGAGAATAGATAGAAAGTCAATATTTTCAATGGCTCTGTCAAGCAGTTCAAAGTTGATACGCTGTAATACATTAGTTTTGGGCGGTAATTTAGATTTAAGAATGACACTGAGTGCAACACTGTGGTGATCCGTGATAGACGAATGGAATATAAAGCATGTAGCTTCTAATTTGGTTTTAATGACAATGTGATCTAAACAAGTCCGGTCATGTGTGGGCTCAGTAAAACTCGGGAGCACACAGTGACTGGCTAATAGGGTTAGGTAATCGTGTGAACGCCTATCATGACCATTTGGGTGGATATCAATATTTATGTCTCCACAGAGAAAAATGTTTTTGAAATTATGTAGCTTTGAAAGAATTGTATCAATAGAGTGAATAAAGCTATTTGTATCTGTATAACTAGGAGGTCTATATATACCTATAACACAGTATTCGTTGGATATTTTTAGGATTAGACAGTTGGCATCCTCGATCAAAGGCTCCTCGACAAGCACATTTAAAGATTTATTGAAGTATATAACTACACCTTCATTTTGGGTTTTATGTCGTATTGTGGTAACGTGCGTGTAGTTTTCTATTTCGGGTATGTGCTTGGCAGTAGAGAGCCAACATTCAGACAGGACAACCACATCCCAAGCTATTTTGGATCTCTGGAGTAAAGTAGTGAAACTTAAAAGGTTACAATTGATACTGCGTATGTTCTGCGAGATAAGATTCAGTGTTGTGGTGTACATAGGGATATGTAGGCTCGCCTCATCTACATCACAATTAATCACCTTCGCTATAGACAGTGAATCCAGGTCAAGGTCAATTGCTTCCATGTTATTCATTTTGCGTTACTTGACAAAAGAAAAAAAGAAAACAAAGTGTTCGTCACGCGTATTACGTGACGTAAAAGTTACTATGACGTTTAAGAAAGCAATCGAACGAAGCCCGGAGACACTGTTACAGTTAGGTGATATATTATAGCGTGTGGTGAATGTTAGTGTGTTGGATGTGTTTTGGAGAATAATTGTGTTATTAATATAGTATAGGATAGTTTTATTTATTTGTTTCTTTAATTTTACATGTGAGATAAAAGTTGGTAAGGTATATGTATATTTATTATATTTAATTTTGTAAATAATTATAAGTGTGGAGGTAATAGCCAGATAATATGTATGTGAGAGTGTGGTCATAAGAAGTAATAAGTTATTTATTAGTGCTTCAGTATATCTGTATCTCAGTATATTATGTAAGAAAAAAAAAAATATTTCAAAACCATTTCATCATGCATTAAACTATTAAAAACTAAAAGTAAAAAACATAGTAAAAAACTGTGCAACAATGGTAAAGCTAGTTACAAATCAGTACAAGGGAGATCAATTTCATCGCTGACGCGTATTGGTGGCGAGTTTTCTTCCTTTTTTATATAACTTCCCATACGCCGTCCAGGCAGCAGCAAGTTTTTTGTTCTTGACATTTGCTCGTGCTAAATAGAACAGGTGACGGGTTTTCGATGTAAGGTACTCAGAGAGAAATATAGGGCGAATCGCGCCCGATATATTAAGATGTTCCGTGTTAAAAGTGGGCTCCCTCTTACTGCGTTGTATCCGATTAAAAGACTTATATTGAAGTATTAAATTATCCTTCCGTGAAGCAGTAGAGAAGTCAACAATAATTGACTCGTTTTTGGTGCGAAAAGCGTCCCGAATCTCAGACACTTTTAAAGGCTTATCTGCGTCTAATTGTAGGCATAGGTTTTTTATAGTATTTAATAGGCCCTCTTTAGTCTCCTCTTTTTGTTTTGGGAGATTACGGATTTCCAACGAGGTGCAATGGGTTAATCTCTCTAACGTTTCCACCTTATTCTCCAACATAGTCACCCTTTGTTTAAAAGTTGTGAAAACGAGACGCGTGTAGCGGCGAATATACTCACGTCTCTTTTCCATTACTGCAATAGGCTAGTCCAATTCGTAAAGATTTTTTTTTTTATACTTAGCTCGGCAAATGACTCCATCCCACCTGATATTAAGTGGAAATGAAGTCCAGACGCGAAGACAACTGGTGCAGCGTGGAAACAAACGTAGCATCAGTCAACTTCACTCTGCCGGCCCACAAGGTGCTTCTTCACGCCTCTCTTGAACCCCATATCATAGGAAGGAGGGAAAACGTGTGCTGGTAGACTATTCCATCTTTTGGAAATGCGACAAAGAAACGAGTCACCAAATTTCTTTGTGCGCGATGGGATATTTGAGACAGTGAATCGGTGACTCCGAAGAGCAGCACGTGTACTCCTATGAAGAAAGGGAGAAGGTGGGATGAGGTCAAAGAGCTCTTCAGAGCACTCGCCATGGTATAAGCGGTAAAACACGCACACACGCACATTTAATGTTGGAAAAGTTTTATTATATTGTAGTACTTACATTTGAATCTCGCTTGCCAAATGCGGGTTGTTGATTACAAACGCAGGCTATGTATTGAAAAATCTACACATATATTTTTTCCAACCTAGGACCTGGAGACCTAAGAAAGTAAACAATAAGAATAAAAGTACAAAATTGTAAGAATACTGGTTCTAGTAGTTCGAGTAAAAACTTATAAGATTTTCACCAGAGTCAAGTTTAACATTTTTCCTCTACTTAATTTCCATATCGGAAGATACTCTTACAAATGTCGAAACCAAGAATTTCTTTACGATTTCATAGAATTTCCCTTTTCTTAGTTTTTGTAAAGTATAGGTACTTTGGCTCTAGGTATTTTACCATTAGACCGTCATCGTCATTAGCGTAGATATAAATTATGAAGTGAAGATTCTAGTTAAGTATATAAATAACTAGGTACACATAAACTAATTTATATGGAAAGCTATATAATATGAAAAGCTTAAGTTTATTATTGTATTATGTAATGGAATAATAATAAGTATATTTAAGGCACGGATCGTGCTCGGTGGCGTGCACTTGGAGAGGCCTATGTCCAGCAGTGGACTAGTATAGGCTGATGATGATGACGATAATGATGATGGTGAAGTTTTTTTTATTTTGGATTAATTCCATAGACCAACCAATTCCATGTTAGAAAATTACTTAGGCCTTAAACTCTAAATATAATTAAAAAGTAAGTGCGTTCTTGGTTCATATAATACCTGATCCGATCCGAACCCTTCGGAGAATCTAGTAGGGCACGGGGACACGCACTTTTAAGTGTGATGCCGTTCCCTCTAGAAAACCTCCGAAGGTGATTCGTTTCACACGGCTTGAGGTACCCTTTACGTACGTCGCCGCCCCCAAAAAAGCCCGGTGACGCTGAAAATACCGTTTGAGGCAATCAGCAATCTCTCTCAAAAAAAATGGTAAGAGACATAATAACCTATGGTATGGAAGTCTTCAGTGCCTTTTTCTTGATTTGATTCATGTCACTAGTCTATAAGCGAGCAAAGGGGGACTGAACTACAATTTCTCGCATTTTGCCCAATTCTATCCGCTCGGCTACCGACGCTAAATACGCTTTCGTTGTCGACGGTACCTTTAATACTATTCAGCATAAATTAGGGTTATTCAGCCTATTGAGTGATGTTTAGAGAGCCACTATGTCCCAGTGGGAGTTCCAACTCAATTGTTGTTTTAGGATACCTTTGATAAACTACTCGATCAGGAGTATTGACCCGAAAACTGTTATAGTTACTACCCTGGCCGGTTATTTTTTGGTTGATCCCGTTGCGTTGCGAAGTAAGGGATTCGTATTTTAGTTTTTTGTATCAATGTGTATATTTTTGCGGGCGGGCGGGCGGTGCTTGCGTACTGCATCCAAGCTTGATGAACGAGTAGATTAGCGGAATTAATACTACATATTATATCAATTACTTTTTCTTTATTTTGAATTTAGCATTCACAATGTTGTATAAACACTACAAAATTTGCGTTAAAAATTATATAAACTTTTTAATGTTGTCTCCTATTTCGTTATAATGATTGCAATTGGGCGTTACTTAACGGAAATCCATGGCATACAAAAATGCTGTTAAAATAACATAAAATGCTAATTCCGCTGAATAATAATAATCCGCACTGGGCTGCGTGGTGTTTTATGGCCCTTTCTCCCTATTTATCTATAGGGATGGATCGTGTCCCAGCAGTTGGGACATAAAATGAGCATTGTGGTGTTCCGATGGTTAATAGATAATAATTGTAGTTCATTCGGCCTTACCGTTACTTGCCATCAGGTGAGATGAATACCAAGGGCTTTCGCGCGTTTTCATAAAAAAAAATTAACATATTGATGAACGTATTGAAACCCAATTTTAATATTCAAGCGAGAAGTGGCATTATCATAATCCAGTGAACGTCTCAATTTTGATACATGAGAGTGTTGTAAATCCCTACTAATAGTGTTGGAGTGCATTCCGCGAGATAGAATACGTGACTCAAAAAGATTTATAACATTCCCCGTTGGCGTATAAATTCAACACGATTCGGACAACTTGCGGAATTAATGTAGTATACTACTAGGAGTATCATTTTACACGTCTCTCTTACGTACTAGGTTTAAAAGCTACGCTTATAAGGTGGTTTAGGTTAGGTGGGTGGTAGGGCTGGTTTAATATCCGCTTGGCTAGATAACAGCATTATCTGAATATGTCGTCATAACATCAATGTTAGTAACATTATTGGTTTTTTTTCGTTTAGAGAGATTGCTGATTGACTCAATCGGCATTTTCAGCGTCACGGGACTTTTTTGGGGGCGGCGAGGTACTTAAAGGGTACCTCAAGCCGTGTGAAACGAATCACTCACTTAAAAGTGCGTGTCCCCGTGCCCTACTAGATTTTGCTTTTTGCTTCTGTTCGGTATCGGTTCGGTATTCGGTGTCTTGTAGTATCAGTAACATAGGCAATAGGCATACCTTTATACCGGACATATTGATCGAGTTGTACCGGCCTGGAACGCGAAAGTTAAAAATTGCATTGTTTTTTATCCACCCACTTCCAGAAGGTTATTTAAATGGTTGTTATTTTTTTTAATTTTTTTTATTGCTTTGCACATGAATTTAGCCAATGACATAATTTTTCTTGCAAGTAACACGTTAATAAACAATATTTCCTTCCTGTATGATGATGATTAATGATAATAGAAATGGGATGTGAGAAATGATATACCCCCCAACCCCTCGAGTATCTCAGTAAAGATGTGGGTCTTTACTAAGTCCTCACACGGACTTCTTGAGAGAATTTGAAAAGTGACGTTGCACCGTTTTGTTTCATTTGCCAAAACTCATGCACACTCACGAGCACTTAACGGTAAATAATCCACCATTATTTCACATTAATATTCGACATAACACAAATTTTAGAAAATACAACAAACACACTATTATTATTGTTATTGTAACACACAGGTTTGTCTCATAGTGAACTATCTACAGAGAAGAGTCCGACAAAAAATACTAAACAGTTTTGAAAAAAAAAAACATTTGGGTAGATTCTAAAATAAAATGATTCTAATAAAATTAAAAATGTTCTACTAAGGTACCATCATTAAACATGTTTATTCAATGGGAAAGGTATAAAAGAGGTATTTTCCAAAATCCTTACTGAATTAAAGGCCTATCAAACTAAGATAACGAAAGAAAATAGAAGAAGAACGCTACCAAAGGTAGAAGACCTCATCTCGCAACCTGGCTAAGTGACCAGAAAATGCGTGTTCAAAACCACAACGTAAAACATTTTTGAAAATTTTCTTGTCTATAAAAATCTGTTAGTTTCATAAAGATAATATTTTTTTTAAAATCCTTTTACTTATATTTATAGTTAGTTATTTCAAGAATTATCTCTCATAGGTACTTATAAATCGTAAACTGAAATTGACATCCATATCTGAAAGTCAAGCAGGATGTTGTATGATATCGTGATCAATGCTAGCGGGGGTGTCTGATCCCTTACTGTTTGAAACAACATAAACTGTTTGTCTGTCTGTACTTTTAAATTATTCAAACTAGCAATCGACTTGTTTCACCGCAGCTGGTCGAACAAGGGATCTCTATAGACATACCTTTACATATTAGAAAGCATACCTTAAGATGGCGACTGACCGAAGCATATCATCGTAACGTAACATGTTCGATGTGAGCATTCGCATGATCCGTACATTGAGCCGCTTGCCGCAAGCTCCGCTCTGTTATCATTCAGTCAGCAATGTCGTATGAAGTTCGCAGCGAATGATACGTTACGGTTACGTTACGATGATCGTTTCGGTCATTCACCATCTTAACGTATCATTAGTAGTGAGCTTGATAATTTACGGCATTGCTGACTGAACGATTAAAAATGTTTGTTATGAACACTAGTGAGTTACCCTGCGCTTAATTTTAGATTTAATTAAAAATATGCGCGGCAGAGTATAACTCAATACATGCGCTCGGGACGAGCTTCCGAGCTGTACTGTACTGACCGACAACTAAGACGTATCTTAACATGCAAAAACGACAACAGGGAGAAGCACGCGGCGAGCGGCGAGTGGCTCAGCACACTGTACAGGCAATGCGATTACTCGCATCGAACGTTACAGTTAAAAGCTCCGGTCAGTCTCCACCTTTAGTATATTATAGGTATACAATCTGGACCTCCCTCAAGTTGTGAATCAAAGCAATAGATTTTAATCCAACACTTTTTATGTGCCTACAAAATAGATACAAACCTCCTTTCATCCTGATTACTTTTTTGTTTACGAACTATTTTACTTTTCTGTATTCCATACAAATGTCAAAGCTGTAAAAGCTCTTTCAAATTATTAAACCGATTTTAATGAAACTTTCTATGCCTAAGGAAAATACAGAGATGTTGTCAGCTAGTGTAAAACATTAAAACAACCGTTTGTATAACTGAATTTGCTATACAATTTAAAGTCCACTATATAAATTATATCGTACAATTACTTTTAGTCATAAAAAGGTTCATTAATCGTATTATTGGCTTAAAATAATTAGAGCTTTAAATTTTAAGTGATAGATACGGAAATGTTAAAGGAGAAACATTTCCAGTGAAGAGGCAAACATTCCATCTAAGTGATCGCTTTCTCTCTTATGAAACTTGTAAACGCCTAGATGACGGGTTCCAACGTTTGCGAATGCTCGAACCGACACCGGACGTCTATTCATATGGTAAGTAACTGAAAGGGGATTGAATATTCTACGTTAAAGGCGCCGAAACCCCAGGCGCACTCTGGTACCGAACACGGTGTGAATGTTTAACAACAAACTTTGTTTATGCTGACCGAACAAACACGCTTAATGTGATGAAACGCTTTATAGCTTACAGATCTACTGGCGTTTATTTAAAGTCTAACTTTTCGAAACGTTTGCAAAGTCTGTGGCCATATCTCGTATTTACCACATCTCCTACAATGTCTCATTCAGTATGGCCTCCTTGAATACCGATGTGGGTTGGCTTGACAATGTGGATGGCCTCCTTAAAGCCGGGAGAATATTCCGCCGCCTTCCCGATCGCGTCTACGATCCCAGCGACTTCGTATCCAGGGAACAGAGCGCCGTCTCTTATACGAATGTTGGCGCGCGTGACAGTGTGGATGGCCTCCTTGAAGCCGGGAGGGTATTCCGCCGCTTTCCTGATACCAGTGATTTCTTATCCAGGGAACAGTGCACCGTCTCTTATACCGATGTGGACGGGCGTCACAGTGTGGATGGCCTCCTTGATGCCAGGAAGGTATTCCACTGCCTTCCCGATCGCATCTACGATCCCAGCGACACCGTATCCAAGAACAGTGCGCCGTCTCCTATACCGATATGGGTGGGCTTGATAGTGTGGATGGTCTCCTTAAAGCCGGGAGGGTATTCCGCCGCCTTCCCGATCGCGTCTACGATCCCAGCGACTTCGTATTCAGGGAACAGAGCGTCGTCTCTTATACGAAAGAGGGCGGGCGTGACAGTGTGGATGGCCTCCTTGAAGCCGGGAGGGTATTCCGCCGCCTTTCCCGATCGCGTCTACGATACCAGTGATTTCTTATCCAGGGAACAGTGCACCGTCTCTTATACCGATATGGACGGGCGTCACAGTGTGGGTTGCCTCCTTGATGCCAGGAAGGTATTCCACTGCCTTCCCGATCGCATCTACGATCCCAGCGACACCGTATCCAATAACAGTGCGCCGTCTCTTATACCGATATGGGTGGGCTTGACAGTGTGGAAGGCCTCCTTAAAGCCGGGAGGGTATTCCGCCGCCTTCCCGATCGCGTCTACGATCCCAGCGACTTCGTATTCAGGGAACAGAGCGCCGTCTCTTATACGAAAGAGGGCGGGCTTGACAGTGTGGATGGCCTCCTTGAAGCCGGGAGGGTATTCCGCCGCCTTTCCCGATCGCGTCTACGATACCAGTGATTTCTTATCCAGGGAACAGTGCACCGTCTCTTATACCGATGTGGGCGGGCGTCACAGTGTGGATGGCCTCCTTGATGCCAGGAAGGTATTCCACCGCCTTCCCGATCGCATCTACGGTCCCAGCGACACCGTATCCAAGAACAGTGCGCCGTCTCCTATACCGATATGGGTGGGCTTGACAGTTTTTTGAGACTCGTTGAAAGGAGAGATCACTTTGTTTTTAACTTTATTTAAAGTATCTTATGTTTATTATTTTATTTTATAATCTATAATTCCTGAAAGTTTTATAAGAAGCGTTCCTTTTTTATTACCTTTTTTTTGCTATTACTTATTGAGTGCGCGGGCGATGCTATAATTTATAGTGAACTGTATTTTTTATTGGCGTTATACTAGGCTAGGCGATATTTCGAACTGCGAGGGATGGCGACAAGGGCAATGGGTAAACAGTTCGTTGGAAAAAAGGAGGAAATACCTTGATCAGCAAGCGGCAGTAGGCACCACGTGTGTGGCAGTCAGGTGAGCAGTCTGAACCGGCACCAGATTTGTGGCCGGTGGATGAACTTGGCTAGAACACGGACCTGGACCACCAGCGCTTGGTCTCTCACAGTTTTTAACACTCGTAACGCGGTTATCCCTCTGTGGTGCCGGGGATAAAGAATTGCACCACCCCATCTCTTCCTGTGGGTGTCGTAAAAGCCGACTAAGGGACCATTCCAGAGGATGGGCAGCAGCATCTCTCTGAGGTTACCCTCAACCTACTGCGATCGCCAACCCGCCTGCCAAGCGTGGCGATTACGGCAAATACCCCTCATATCCTTGGGGGAGGCCTTTGTCCAGCAGTGGACGTCTTGGGCTGAGATGATGACAGTGTGGAAGGCCTCCTTAAAGCCGGGAGGGTATTCCGCCGCCTTCCCGATCGCGTCTACGATCCCAGCGACTTCGTATTAGAGCTGTAGCAAACCGTATGTATTCGTTACTGAGTAACGGGTGCACCATCTAGTACCGAGTAACGAAACGTTACACACGAATGCATTTCGTTACTCGCATATTTCTTAGTATGGGTACCTACCTAACTGTTTCAGTTCACACAATTGTACCGTTTTGATGTGTGTATTGAAATGTTTGCTGATCGTATGTTTTAAAGTACGATGTTTTACGTTTGTTTAGTAAGTTAAGTAAGTATAATTTGGAAATTCGTCGGCTTAGTTTTTTACTGTTTACTAAAGGTATTGTGTGTGTAGACTTAGTTTGAGATTGGAAGAGAAAAAAGGTAAGAAAGTATTATTTACAAATTAGAAATATAGTATGTTTTTGTTTTTTTATTACTTAATGCGTATTTTCACGTTTTTTTTTGTTCTACTGTACGCATTCGCAATACGAGTCGTATTATACGACTCGATTTGTTGCTATAACATACATGATATAGCATGTTATGAGGTATCAGAAGTAACGAGTAACGTAACGATACTATAGTAACGAGTACTAATTGTTATAGTAACGAATACATACGGGTACGCTTTTTTTCGTTACTTTTACACCTCTACTTCGTATTCAGGGAACAGAGCGCCGCCTCTTATACGAAAGAGGGTGGGCGTGACAGTGTGGATGGCCTCCTTGAAGCCGGGAGGGTATTCCGCCGCCTTCCCGATCGCGTCTACGATACCAGTGACTTGGTATTCAGGGAACAGTGCGTCGTCTCTTATAACAATGTGGGTGGACAAGACGGTGTGGATGCCGTAGCTGTCCATCTCACCGGACAGACTGCCTAGGGACGAGACGGAGGATACGCTGCAGACCAACTTAGCTTTAACTACTTGCTGGCTAGAAATAGATTTAGCCTTATGTTTCAAACCCGATGCTGGGTCCGTGATGACATAAAAACACGGTCAATGTTCACAGCCAATTAGTAATTAACCCTATCTTCCACTGGGCTAAGGCCTCCAACATTGAAATCAAGTCATCACTTCAATTGATGCTTTAATCAACACGCTTGCCAAATGCGGGTTGTTGATCACAAATCCGAGCTATTATACATCAAATAATCGGAACACCTCTTTGCCTGACCTATTGAGCCGTGGACCTCCGGAAATTGAGTTTAGCTGGATGTGGGTTAAGCTTAGCTATGTATGTTCATGGTGAGTAAGAAAAGACGCCGCAACTAAGTGAGCTTAAGATAAGCTTAGTTAGCTTAGCTTGCGGTGTAGATTGCCTTTTAAACATGGTGTGGAATAACTATTCGAAAAAGAATGTTGAATTTATCATTGTGACTTTAAATAATTGGAAGGGGGACACAACATAGTGTCACTTCAAAATGTGTATGTTAACATACATTTTGGCTAATAAAGTTAATCAATGACTGTCTCCTGTCTCAATTCGGACACAACCGCAAAGCTAGCACTAAAACTTTTTTTAAATAAGGTAAGTGGTTGCGCCAGTTGGTTACTTTTAAATTTGCCGCGCAAAAATAGTTTTTCGCTATCGTAATATTTTCATATTTGATAAAAGTAGTTTGATTGGCGGTTCACTAGCTTCCTTTACCCATCTCCCTCCAATACATACCTTTCTCGCACATGAGCGAGACCGCAATATAGAACGCCGCACGCCGACGAGCTCGCTGTGGCTGCAATCGCAAATTAGTGAAACGATAGAGTTTTGAAAAGATGGCCGCTCGCACTTAGAGGACATCTCCATTTTTGGTCATCTGATAGCTATTACCGCGTTCATCATCATCATCATCATCTTAGCCAAAAGACGCCCACTGCTGGACAAAGGCCTCTCCCAAGGATATGAGGGGTATTTGCCGTAATCGCCACGCTTGGCAGGCGGGTTGGCGATCGCAGTAAGTTGAGACTTAACCTCAGAGAGATGCTGCTGCCCATCTTCTGGAATGGTCCCTTAGTCGGCTTTTACGACACCCACGGGAAGAGATGGGGTGGTGCAATTGTTTATCCCCGGCACCACAGAGGGATTACCGCGTTACGAGTGTTAAAAACTGTGAGAGACCAAGCGCTGGTGGTCCAGGTCCGTGTTCTAGCCAAGTTCATCCACCGGCCACCAACCTGGTGCCGGTTTAGACTGCTCAACCGACTGCCACACACGTGGTGCCTACTGTCTCTTGTTGATCAAGGTATTCCCTCTTTTATTCCTCGCAGTTCGAAATATCGCCTAGCCTAGTAAACGTCAATAAAAAATACAGTCCACTATAAATTATAGCATCGCCCGCGCCATCAATAAGTAATTGCATAAAAAAAGGTTAATAAAAAAGGAACGTTTCTTATAAAACTTTCAGGAACTAAAGAGTATATAATAAAATAATACTTAAACATAAGATACTTTAAATAAAGTTAAAAACAAAGTGATGTCTCCTTTCAACGAGTCTCAAAAAACTTCAGCAAAAGATGAAGTAGCCGAAGCCGCAGCTCACACTAGTAACCCGGCGCCGGACATCCCATCCCATCATCTGGCACATGAATATACTAACGCCCATCCCATACCCGTGTTTTCGATCGCTTCTAAAGTGTTAGTACACCTAATCAATAAGTATAGATACTTAAAAAAAGTTAAAAACAAAAGTGAACTCTCCTTTCAACGAGTCACAAAGCTTCAGCAACAGTTGAAGTAGCCGACGCCGCAGCTCACACTAGTGACCTGCCGCCGGACATTCAGTCGCGCCATCTGGCATATGAATATTCAAACGCCCACCTCATAATCGTGTTTCCGATAGCTTCTAAAGAGTTAGTAATCAATATGTATAGATACCTACTAAAAAAACGACGAGTTGCACTCCGGGAGTGCCGGTAGAAATGAAAACTTGAATATTAACATTGTGCATTTTTGATATTTTGGAATGGTTAGGGAATAATTTTGCACGAATTGCTTCAATTATCAGTATAAAAGTACTATCATTTATGTAGTAGAATACAATATTTATTTATTGCGCTATCGTACACAAACATGACAATTTATTCACGCAAGCACCCTGCGCCGTCTAAACGAAACAGCAGGCATACATTTTCGCCGCGCCGTAGAAAGAGAGGGGGATACTTCCTCTCCTACGCCGCGCCGGCTGTCTACTTTCCATCCGTCTTACGAATTTTCGATCAGGTCACGTGTCCTGACGCGAATTTAACATTTTTTACCCATTACAAAAAAGTGTAGAACGCCGCTAAAGAAGTTTTCACTTCAAAAATATTTTTTAACAACATAAAACCGACTTCAAAAAACAGGAAACTAAAAAAATTATAAAAACAGCTCTAAAAAGCAAGAAATAATATTGAAATCATATTATTAATTACCTAGATACGCATATCAGTTTTAAAGAAGGGCTATAGAAGTCGGGTGGGGCTTTTTTTTTCTCCTAATTTTTTGAAATCAGTTTAAAAAGTTAAAAACAAAAGTGAACTCTTCATTTAACGAGTCACAAAGCTTCAGCAACAGTTTGAAGTAGCCGACGCCGCAGCTCACACTATTGGCCCGCCGCCGGACATCCCGCCCGCCATCTGGCACATGAATATTCAAACGCCCACCCCATAATCGTGTTTTCGATCGCTCACCAAACAAGCTCGCTGTTGTTCCCGACGATTATTGTTTTCCGACTAACTACCATTCCAAGCCGCAACTCCACCATTAAGATTATCTAATTTGAACCCGCCTTGTTTGCTCGCTGGTGTTGCACGGATTAACGGCCATTTTACATAGCGGTGTCCCATGCAAACTTCGAAGCTTTAAATTCTTCCAAACCAATAAATTGTTAATACATATTTATATGCTGCCATTAAGTTTTCTATGCTTAATAGAAATATGGACATGATGACAGTTAATAGTAGACATAAAAAAATAAATTTATTTAACATTTCGGTATCCAATATAAACTTTAAAGTTATAATTCTTTTATACAGAAAATTTATTTTTATTTGTTGTTTCACTAAACTAGTCGTTACAATGTTCTCATACGTTACTCGGAATTATACTTTTTAATAGTAAATAGAAAACGTAAAAAAAAATTTTGTTTATGTGAATTAATGCTACACTCGAGAACAATGAATCCGGGTCACTTAAAGATACCTATAAATCTCGGAAACTGAGAATGATAGCTTAATGAAATAAATTGTGTTTAAGACAATTAAATACTTCTTAAATGAAAGTAATAAAACTTCTTAGATAATGTAAAATTATGTCATAAAAATATCAAATTTGAAAAAGGGAGACTTTCGAAGATGGAACTACGAAATTACTGCAGTTGTTTTTGGTTTTGTTTCTAATCTGTCATTTAAGTGGGTATATAAACCATGTCAATAGTGTTCAATATTTCCGATCCGATTCGAACCCTCCGGAGACTAATAGGGCACGGGGACGCGCACTTTTAAGTGTGCGATGCCGTTCCCTCTAGAAATCCTCCGAAGGTGATTCGTTTCAACACGGCTTGAGGTACCCTTTGCGTACCTCGCCGCCCCCAAAAAACCCCGGTGACGCTGAAAATGCCATTAGAGGCAATCAGCAATCTCTCTCAAAAGAAAGAAGTTCAATATTTATTATTCAAGTTGTAATCATGTCGCTTACACCTGAAGAATGCACTAGAATTCTCACAATGCTGGAAACCGGCCGGAGTCAGCGTGATACAGCCAGGAATGTCGGTGTTTTGCTGTCAACAGTACAAAGTGTTCTCCAACGTTACAAGGAAACTGGTTTTAACCTACGCAGACCAGGAACAGGCAGAACCAGGTGTACCACAGCACGAGAAGATCGATACTTGGTGCACACCATGATTCGTAATCGCTTTCTCACAGGAACTGAACTTACAAATAAGTTTCGACGCCTCGGAGGAAGTAACCCAAGCGCATGGACAGTAAGACGACGACTTGCTGAAGCTCACTTGAAACCACTTAGACCTGCAAACGGCCTTAAACTGATGCGTACGCATCGTATTTCAAGACTAAGATAATATGCTCAGAACCACTTAAATTGGACTATTGAAGATTGGTCAAAAGTTATGTTCTCCGACGAATCAAAATTTATGCTCTACAAACACGATGGAAGACAGAGTGTATAGAAGACCAGGGGAAAGATTCAAGCAAGCATGCATCGAAGAAAAAGTAGCCTACGTTGGTGGGTCTGTACTTGTGTGGGCCGGAATTTCTTCTGAGAGTCGCACAGAACTGGTGTTCATAGAAAACGGCTCTTTATCTAGCGTAAGATATGTGGAAGAAATCCTTAATGAACACGTTGGTCCATTTATGGTCAATTTGGGTGAGGATGCTATTTTTATGCATGACAATGCAACCTTCAAGAGATGAACATTACTCGTATGAAGTGGCCAGCACGCAGCCTGGATATTAACCCGATCGAGCATGCTTGAGACGAGCTAGGGAGATGCGTAAAACAACAAGACAATTCTGTACTTACCTATAATAAGTTTTTGCGTACAAAATGTGTAAAGACGATCTTAGTGTACGAATAAACCTTTCTGGTTTCTGTTGCACTAATATTTGTATTATTGTGATAAGTTTTGTTTAATAAATAAATAAAAAAAACAAAAAAAAAAACAAAACCCTCCCCCAATCACGCTTTGTGAGCTCAAAATTGCTATTACAGAGGAATGGGAGAGTATTCCCCTAAATCGTATAAAGAACATGGTGTACAGCATGCCAAACCGCGTAAACGCAGCGCAGTAATGGAAGCACGAGGAGGCAATACGAAGTATTAAATTTCAAGATAATCGTAATGTTGTTCAAAAATGTCATGTTTCCTATTTTTGTTTTAAGGCAAGATCAGCAGTTTATTTTCTTTATGTAATTTTTTGTAAATAAAATGTAATGACTCATAAATTTTATTACTTTAATTTAAGGAGTATTTAATTGTCTATTAAACACAATTTATTTCATTTTTTTTTTAAATGTTTTGATTAACTGTAAACTTTTCTGTGATTCCCTTAAACATAGAAGTTTTTGTCATCATTATCATCATCACCGTTTAGTCCAGTGCTGGACATAGGCCTTTGCAGGTGCACGCTACTGCGCGCTATACGCGGCTACTCACATTCAGCTCTTGCCAGCCTCGAAGATCTTCGCTCCACCTAAGTTTACCTAAGTCCAGTCTGAGGGCGACACTAACTTGTATGAGATACCGAAGTGAAAAAGGCACCTTAATGTGACGGTTCACGCTGACCGTGACGATATTCATAGTGATGTTACATATAGTTTAGAATTAAGCTCCTCAAATTAGTTTAGTCTCACACATTTAAATTGTAATTTTGGAATGGTCCGCTGTTCGAGGGATTAAGGAAGCGTGTCACAAAGGATATTACAATTGGAACCCCAGTGATCACCCTAGTTCGTTTAGTAGGTACGCGCAATAAATTTTAAAATGTCTCTGCGGCATTCCATTTTGTTTTAGTGGGTATTTTTTTTCAGTGCTTCGGCGATGCCTAGACTATTAATGAGCGTCTAATGGCTCATTTGGGCAATTTAAAAGAAATTAGTTGGAGTACGAACGCTGAGCCAATATGGAAAGGAGCTAATGAATTAATTGATCTCAAGATTGAGTTCGTGGTTCTAAGTGAGGTTGCAGCAATTAATTACATATTATCAAGTTATAATACCTAATGATTGTAAAATCGATGACATAAACATTACAAAGATACCAAAACGAGATCGATGTTGGCTATTTTTTGTGTGTCAACAACATAATAAGCTGAATGACTGAAAATCAAAAAGTCGCGACATCAATGTTCTGTGACTAGCATTAAATAGAACATGCAGGTAGAAATGCTTAAATAACAAAAAATAAATAAAAAGAAAATAACACATAAAACTTAAGTTGTAAGCAACATTTATAGCTTCATAGTACTTCATAGTACTTCATTTATATTTTTGGTGGTGATCGTAAAACAATTGAATCTATGTCGATGCTAGAGTCAGATGTTTCAGAAGTTCTCTTGAACTTGATGTAAAGAGTTATCTCGTCTGAAAAACAATTGAATCAGTGTATCTAATTATGTACGAAATTCTTACGTAACTCGCCTTTGTAACAACACACCTAGATGCATATTGTAGGTATGATTTATTAGTAATTCAACTGCCAACAAACAAATAAATTATACACTTTAAAACTTTCGCGTTCCATTATAAACAAAGAAAATGTTTATAACGGAGATTAACGCAAACCAATGACTAAATGTGCCATTTTAGGCATACCTTTTTTAGGGTTCCGTACCCAATGGGTATAACGGGACCCTATTACTAAGATATCGCCGTCCGTATGTCTGTCTGTCCGTCTGTCACCAGGCTGTATCTCATGAACCGTGATAGTAAGACAGTTGAAATTTTCACAGATGATGTATTTTTTTTTATTTAAAAAATACTAAAAAATAATAAAATAAATCTTTAAAGGGGCTCCCATAAAACAATCGTGATTTATTTTTTGCTTGTTTTTGCTCGATATTGATAACGGCAACAGGTAGACGCTTGAAATATTCACAGAATATTAAGTTATATTATATTAATTTTAAAAATAAATAATTAAATTAAAATAAAACAAATATTGAAGAGGGACTCCGATACAAAAAACGTGATTTTTTTTGCTCGTTTTTGCTCGATTTTGTTAACGGCAACAGGTAGACGCTTGAAATATTCACAGAATATTGAGTTATATTATTCAATTTAAAAATAAATAATTAAATTAAAATTAAATTGATATTTAAAAGGGGGGCTCCCATACAACAAACGTGATTTTTTTTTCCAATTTCTTTCTCGGTCTTATAACGATAACAGATAGAAACTTGAAATATTTTTATAGATAATGGTACGGAACCCTTCGTGCGCGAGTCCGACTCGCACTTGGCTGGTTTTATATCTAACGAATCGACCGAGTGGCACCGTGCGGCGTTGGTCATGGGCTGATTGCTGTCGCAAAATAAGAGTACACACGCCTGCACATCAAACTACCACAAACTGTCAAATTTCCTCAATAGACTTTGAACTTTATATCGATTGCATAGGGTTTAACATTTATTGAAGATAGGAGATGTTTCATTTTTGTTTGTATAGGTTGGGCCCCCTAATTCTTACAGTGATGAAATTATATTTTATGAAAAGAACACAAAATAAGAAACCTTTCCATGTATTAATATATTTTTTAAACATACCCAAACATTGTATTATATAATAAAAAAGGTCAGATAATAAAAAAATCATAAAATAGCAACCCTAAACTTTTTCTACATTGGCAACTTCGCTTTTCTAATGTCTTGACAACTTCGTGAAGTGAACTGTCAGTGTCAGATGTCAAATCTTATTTTTTTAAATTAGTAATGCAATGGTACTACACTACAAACACTTAAAACTTTCATTAGAACCCAAAAATAATAAGAAAAGCTTGGTGAAGAAAACAATATTTCAAGGTTTTAAATATTTTTTAAATTATGTTGGAGCCTTTTTATATATTTTTTCTTTTTGGAAACATCATCTCAAAAGGCAGATCTATGAGAAAAACATCACTTCAAAACTGTAATAAAATAAGGGCCCAAAAACGAACATCTCCTTTGTCTGTTGTGCAGGCGTTTGTACACCTTCGTTTGGGCTCCACAAACAACACTAACGGTACCCTATTACGTATACAAGTCTAATTTTGGTTATTAAGTAGCTGACAATTTTAATTACCTTCATTTCATATATTGAATCGTAAAACATCGTAATGAAGACAACTGCAACTGTCAGTTGCGGAGTACAGTATATTGCACTCGCGCTATCGGTCCATTGTCTTTCATTTGCTCCGTGCTAAGTGACGGCAAGGGACGAGTCTCGAGGGCTGGCCATTAAGTTAAAATGCTTCCCGTCGTCTCCTTCTCGCTGTTAATGTAATTTCTCGCAAAGTTCTCCCTAATTTGATAGAAGACGCGAAACAAACAATGGCGCTTAGTGTTACCTATGTGTAGTGAGTCCCGTCTGTTAGTAGATTATCACGCTGTAAGTTTAAGGCGACGCATCGCTAAACAATTAATCTAATACGGAGCGTTTGCGCCCCGTACCATTAGAAAAACTGTTTTTTTTCTTTCCAATTAAAACTACAAATAAGTTTAAAAAATGAACTAGCAAATTGAAGTGTGTGTTAAGACTAATCTACTAAGAAAATTTAGATGCTTAAATCGGTCTGGTTTGCCTGTAAAATGCAAATCTATGTTTTAAAAGAGATTACTTTGATATTTTTTTCTCTGTTATTAAAGTTAACATATCGTGTTTCTGCAACTAGCAAAATGAAGTCAATTAAATGAAATATAATTCTCCCCTTAGCAGGCGAGCCGTATGACGGATATTACATAAACTATATATTTTACCACTTAGGTGGCAATTTATGTTAAAGTGGCATAATAGCTGCCATGTTCTTACAGGGCGTTATATGTTTACTATTCTATTATAAGTTAACCTTTTAAAACGCCGCTGTGGCCTATCGTTAAAGTATCATCATTATTATCATAATCAGCCTATACTAGTCCACTGCTGAACATAGCCCTCTCCAATTTCCAATCCAAATCTCCAATAGGGATAAATGATCGTATGGCTTATTAAAAGCTTGTCTGGCTAGCTAGCTGGTAGCATCTTGCATTTCCACCAATTGCTTTCGTGTTAGTAATGAACATGTCTATATGTTCTTTGGAAGGCACGTGAAGCCGTTGGTCCCGGCTGCATTAGCTGTCGTTAATAACCACCAATCCGCACTGGGCCCGCGTGGTGGTTCATGGCCCGTTCTCCTTATTCATCCATAGGGAAGGCTCGTGCCCCAGCAGTGGGGATATAAAATGAGCTGATGATGATGATGATATCTATCCGTAGCTCTATTCTGTCACAGCTTTTGTCAAAAATTATACTAACAATTTCAAAAACATATTCCGTAGTCACTAGATATAGCACCTACTCGTGCTACAAATAATAAATAATAATAATAGAGTAGCATTGTTGTGTTCCGGCAGCTAGAGACAAGATAGACAGTGCCTTACTAGCTGAGGTTCCCGGGTGAAGTGCGCTTCCATCATTGGCCTTATCATCACTTTACATCAGGTGAGATCAAGGCACTGCAAGGCACAGGTGCTTACCCGTAAAATATTTATATATAAAAAAAAAATACTATTTATTAAATTCAGATAACATGATCCATTTTGTTAGTAACATTTTAACTAAAGACATAAATTAGTACAGTATAATTTCATTCAATAGCATACGGATAACATTTAATTGCATTCATTCGATAATAAATCATAAAAATAATAATACAATTGGAATTAAATACTGCGCATGTACCATACTACAGTGGTTTAGGTACTCGCAGTCAAACCAACTCGCAAACGCGCCTAGAGTGTGCCATTGGAGCTGGCCCGGATCCTGCGCCCCAGAGATGTGTTGCGCATGGTGGTGTAGAAACAGTCCACCCTCGTCTCAGCGAACATCCCCGACGCGCTGCAGAACCGGGGCAGCCCCACCGGCACTGATTGCGTCGCGTATGATTTGCATGGATATTACCCGCATGCTATGGGAAAAGTCGGGACGATGTTTCAGAAGCTCTCTCTCGATCATTGAACTTGATGTTAAGAGTTTTTTTTTACAAAATGTATTACAAATTGAATATCTAAAACGAATGATTTAGAAATGTAGTTTATTAATTTAAAAAAAATCAAATTTAATTAAGTGTCACTTTTTTATTCGTACCTTAGGCAAATCGTCCTTTTTTAAATGAAAGAAACAAACAAAGAAAAACATTTATTAGATTTCTATTTCAGTTTACCGCCGATCTGCTGGATGAGTGCTGATAACCGAACGTTGTGGAGATCCTTGAAGATGGCCTTTGTCCGTCAGTGAATGTCATTTGGCTAAGATGATGATGATGACAACTGGACAAAACAAATTGAGAGTTTTGGCCGTTACTCATCACGCTATCCCAATAAGAGTTCACCCATCTAATACTCCGGCATCGCGAATCTTGCTTAACTTGCATGATTGTAACACAAACTACGCTATCAAACAAGATCATTATGGATTAAAAAAGACAATTTAAAATTATCTTATTTAATTTTTTGCATTTACATGAGTTAAGCTAATATTTATTTAGTAACAAGATAAATTGATTTACTAGAAAAAAAATCAACTACTTAGTCTCAGGAAGCTCCTATTCGATATTCCTGAGACTAGTCGATCTTTCTAGTAAACATTTTTATCTAGTAATTGTCATCGAGAATAACGCTGTGTACGTGTAATGCAACGTTTTGACATAGCAATCCCGCCGTTAGCGTATCCAGCGCATCATTCATCCCGCTTTGATTTGATCACGTATCATTTACACGGAAATTACCCGCCAGTGGAATCGTCGCCGTGGGGAGTCGAGGACGTTTCATTGGTGGAATGTTGACTTAGTCATGGATCAGTGCGTACTATAGTCAACTAAAACAGTCTTTTAAAATGTCCTGTTATTTGTTTTGTGTATAATTGTGTAAGCAATAAAGTGTTTAATCTATCTATCTATCTAAAACAGTTACTGTTGACCAAAAATTTGGTATAAATTGGAATTCAAAAGTGTTATTAGTACTCGGTTTCAATTGATCGACTCCAAAGTTAATAAAAAATGCGATAACTACAAGTATACATTGAAAGAAATACTTTATACGGATCTAGTTTGCGATAATTTATCTTTGCACTTAAATTATATTTTCACCTGATGAGCAGGCCTCATGCGCCATGTCTCAAGCTGATTAAAGTTATACAGTGTGTTTTTTTTAAACTGGGACAGTATGGAGAAGTGCAAAAGCATAAGAGATACAGAGAAACTGTCTTTACCAAATCTTTTTTTGTGACATGTGTAGTAAACATTTTATTAAATTTGGTTTCTTCTGCTCCGAGTTTTTCTTCCAATGCATCCTAATATGAAACAGAGTCGATATGCATTAAAAAATTTACCAATTTGACTATTTTTTAAGTACTATTAACACTTGATCAAAAAATTTGCCTCGCCAAAACAAAACAAAAACACAAAACTATTTGTTTTTACAAAAAAAGACTCGATGGTGATGACTCTTATGGTTTCGATCTACCCCATACCGTCCCAGTTTTTTTTAAAACACACTAATGTCAACTCCGGAGTACCAGGAGGCTGTTGCTGCTGGCCCGCGTCTGCGACGCTATAGCCCCTTCATGCTTAACACGACAACGCAACGCTTGTCGCGTAAACGCTGTTCGTGTCGAGCAGGGCCCTATATCTCGAAAGTATTAGTTTACTAGTATTTTAGTTATTAGTAAAAAATTTACGAGTTCTAATACTTTCTGTTTCTCAAAAATAATGATTAAACTGGTAACTAATACCTACTGGGTCCTATTTCTCGAAGGTATTAGTTTACTAGTATATTAGTTATTAGTGAAAAATTTACGAGTTCCAATATTTTCTGTTTCTCAAAAATAATGATTAGACTGGTAACTAATACAAACTAGTAGTAGTAGTAGACTAATAAAAAATATTAGTATGGCTTGGCTGAATGCACCTACTACCCATGCCTTCTTACCTATTAAAAAAAGCGGGAAAAATTCCCGCCACTTTTGTATTAGCTTTCTTTATTTCTTTTGACGTTTGCACATTGGCGATAAAAGCGGATTGTTGCTTTAATTTATTATTTACTAGCGGCCTGCCCCGGGTTCGCACGGGTGTAGTTTTTATTTTTAGTAAAACTTAAGTTACTCAGCGCTAACGTAGCATTCTAAATGGTGAAAGAATTTTATAAATTGGTCAAGTAGTTTTTGAGATTATTCGTTGCAAACATACATACATGCAAAAATACAAAGCTTTCCTCTTTATAATATTAGTATAGATTTAAAATGGATCTCAAGTTAATGGTTCTAAGAAGCATATTAAAAGCGAAAGAAAATTCTGTTTGGGAGCTTTTCAGACGTTTTGACAAAACAAGACAAGCGGAAAAAATGGCAAGAAGTCACATATCTGTTTCGTTCTCTTGGGGTGATTTCTGCCGCTAAGGATTATAAATACGTAAGGGATGCCTATTGACCGAACGTTAAAAAAAAGGACAATGGCAAGTGAACACAGAATTAATTCATTATTGAAAATAAATATCTAAACCTGTTTTATTCCTTTGTATAAGAAATAAAACAGGTTTAGATATTTATATTTAAAGTTTAGTGTGTCTACCTACACTACAACGTTATATTGTATTTTCAGATTAACATCAGATTGAAAAACACATTTAAACTACGATTATTTGAAGTATACCACTTGAATTTCTTCGATTGTCTTATTATTTAACGTTCTTAATTATAAATAAACCTTCTTCACCGTCGGAAGCGAACAAATCGGTCCACATTTTATAAATTTCTTTAGTAGGTAAAATACACGAATAGTTCTGGCTAATATTCTTTACAAACTTTCCGGGACTAATAGCTTTATTAGTGTATTTTAGTAGTGTAATTTTTTTCTTTTTTTTCATGAAACCAACACCCAATTGACTCTAATAGTTTTAGCTAATACTAGTGGCCGCTCGCGGTTGCACCCGCGTGGTTCCCGGTTTCACCCCCGTGGTTCTCGTTCCCGTGGGAATATCGGGATAAAAAGTATCCTATGTGTTATTCCCTGTTATAAACTATCTGTATGCCGAATTTCATCCAAATCCATTCTGTAGTTTTTACGTGAAAGAGTAACAAACATCCAAACAAACTTTCGCGTTTATAATATTAATAGGATTTATTAGTTGGTAACTAAAAACTAATATTTTATTACTGTAGCTTCCAGAAACGTACACTAGTAAACTTGTTAACAAACTATTAGTTCATGGACTAATATTACTATTCTAATAAGTTTCGAGAAATACGGCCCTGTAGACGATGCGGCCATAATCTAAGCGGCCACGATCGTATTTGCACTGCGTATTTTTTTTTGGAGAGATTTACTGATTGCCACCGGACTTTTTTGATGGCGGCGAGAAACTTACAGGGTTCCTCAAGCCGTGTGAAACAAATCACCTTCGGAGGTTTTTCTAGAGGGAACGGCATCACGCACTAGTGCGTGTCTCCGTACCCGGTGCGCTGCGTAGCTAGGCGTAACGTACAACCATTGAATAGCGTTGCGTGTCGTAGTGTCTGCGCTGCGAATACGTTTTTCGAACGTCTAACTACGCTAGAGAAACGCAAGTGTGAAGTGGCTACGAGTATAAAGTGCATTCATTCATCTCGCTTTGATTTGATCACGTATGATTTACACGGAAATTACCCGCCAGCGAAACTGGCCGTCGGAAGTCGGAACGTTGAATTTGCAGAGCAAATGTTTCCAGCGGAACAGAGAGGAGGCAGCTGGCAGTGTTGATACCTGCGAAAGCTGGGCTCACCTTTACACTGTTTTCAGTTATCAATTAAAAGAAGCATTTTAAATTTCTCTATAAATTTTATGAAAGTTTTTTGTTGTGAACCATTTGTGAACGTATTATAATTTGGGGAATGCGTCGGAAAAGTTTTCACTAGATGAAATACTCGTATTTGCACTGGTCAGATATATCCGCGACAGCCTAATTAATCACTATTCTGAAAACCTGAAACAAGCGCACTTGCTTGTTTCAGGTTTTCAGAATTCGAGGTTCAGGTCCCGATCGTGAGAATTATATAGAGTTATAAACTCTGAAACGGAAACTATGTATCCTTAAAAGTGGTCAATAGACGCTCAATATTGCTACATAAAAACGACGACATACTTCATTATTCCGCAATTTCTAAGAAAGAATTTCCTTTCGATCCGTTCTAAAAAGTTTATCCCAGTCAACCACCCCATTGCACTTAAGTTCTCGTATAAAACTCTAGCAATATCAACGTTCTAGAATATCCAATTGCGATCATATGATCTGGTATATACCAAGTGACAACAATTACTAGCACCAATATTTGCTCTATAACACGAGAATCGAGTCAGCTCGCGCCGGCATAATGCATCTGGCCACAGATGGCTAGCTGGTTTTACGTGCACTCGTCGAGGCACTTCAACTTTTATTGGACAAGTGTAGTTGGAGAAAAGCAGTTTATTGAAACACCCTAGACGACGTTGGCGCCGAGCGTTCTCGTAAAATTTTAATAACAACCGAGGTCTAGCGATTTGACTGGACGTTATCTGTTGTCGTTGTCGCTGACCGTTTTAGATGCGAAATTGTTTCTTTGTTGTCTATAAATTGTTATGTACAAATTTAAACTATTTTAATATAACCTGCAGCTCCCTCCCTCCCTCCCTAACTATTTTAATATAACGCTTCAACCTGAATCCCTGAAACTTCAGCCCCCCTAGACAAGTGGCAAAACGCTAATAGAATACAAATCAAATACCTAGAATGATTATTGTACGGGATTGACATATAAGTCAACGATACGTATAAATGACGTTTATGTCAATCCCATACATTAATGATTAGGTCTCGTTATTTCTATTCTTTTAGCGTTTTGCCACTTGTCTAGGGGGGCAGTTAAAAATATAATAATACTTAAAATACTTAAATACATACTTATTATACACAGAAAACACCCAGACCCGAGACAATTTAGAAAAACAATAATTTCTAAATTGACCCGACCGGGGATCGAACCCTGGACCTCAGAGATGGCGACACCATGAAATCCCGTGTACCACAACCAAACCAAACCAAACCACTCGACCAAGGAAATAAGGTAATAAAGTTATTAAGGGTGGGCCGACCAAAAAATGCCAAAAATGCAGTTACGGTTAAGTAAATATAATTGAAAATACTATCGTATTAAATGAACAAAATATATATTTAGTATCATAGGGAACGTGTTTACAATTTGTCAGAACCATAAATTTATAACACGCTATAGTTTTTTTCTTCAATATCATTTAAAGTTGGGCAAAGATCATGAAAACGAGTGGCGGCGTTTAGTAGATTTCTTATAGTTTATCTAAATTATTGTACCTCTGATTTTGTCTAAACAATCATCAATGGATAAACTACAAATTGCTAGACTACATTTTTGATTCATCAAGTGGTTATTTAAATAATATTTTTTTATTAAGCACCTTAAATTCCCCATACAAAATTAGTATGGCCGCGCGGCATCAAATAAATATGGACGACGACATTTCAAATAAAACATATGAAACTTGTCACTTACGGACGGCGCACCCTTAAGGTAATGGCACCAACGTTCGACACTCTAAGCCTTACGAAGCAGCTTTCGTCTCCAAAAAAATATTACTTATAGGTCTTCATAGAAATTTTACGGATTGACAACTCGGAAGCAGATGTATACAATTGTTGCTAATGACTAAAATCAGTTGGTGATCCCTATTTTTAATGTTTGAAAGAAACAAAATGTCGATCACTGGTTCCTGTCGAATACTGGCGACGGCGACACTACCCTATGTTCTTATGCCTTATTTTGTAATTGGACCTAATACCTATCGATAGTATCGATACCTACTATGTTTATGCCGGCTGCAATAAATAGGTCAGCACTCAACTGAGTGCTGACCAACTGGATTATGGGCAAAACTCTAACACTAGGTATGTAAAGACAAAAGTAAAAATCTTTGAAAATGTACCCATGTAATGTATGTATGTATGTATGTATGTATGTATGTATGTATGTATGTATGTATGTATGTATGTATGTATGTATGTATGTATGTATGTATGTATGTATGTATGTATGTATGTATGTATGTATGTATGTATGTATGTATGTATGTATGTATGTATGTATGTATGTATGTATGTATGTATGTATGTATGTATGTATGTATGTATGTATGTATGTATGTATGTATGTATGTATGTATGTATGTATGTATGTATGTATGTATGTATGTATGTATGTATGTATGTATGTATGTATGTATGTATGTATGTATGTATGTATGTATGTATGTATGTATGTATGTATGTATGTATGTATGTATGTATGTATGTATGTATGTATGTATGTATGTATGTATGTATGTATGTATGTATGTATGTATGTATGTATGTATGTATGTATGTATGTATGTATGTATGTATGTATGTATGTATGTATGTATGTATGTATGTATGTATGTATGTATGTATGTATGTATGTATGTATGTATGTATGTATGTATGTATGTATGTATGTATGTATGTATGTATGTATGTATGTATGTATGTATGTATGTATGTATGTATGTATGTATGTATGTATGTATGTATGTATGTATGTATGTATGTATGTATGTATGTATGTATGTATGTATGTATGTATGTATGTATGTATGTATGTATGTATGTATGTATGTATGTATGTATGTATGTATGTATGTATGTATGTATGTATGTATGTATGTATGTATGTATGTATGTATGTATGTATGTATGTATGTATGTATGTATGTATGTATGTATGTATGTATGTATGTATGTATGTATGTATGTATGTATGTATGTATGTATGTATGTATGTATGTATGTATGTATGTATGTATGTATGTATGTATGTATGTATGTATGTATGTATGTATGTATGTATGTATGTATGTATGTATGTATGTATGTATGTATGTATGTATGTATGTATGTATGTATGTATGTATGTATGTATGTATGTATGTATGTATGTATGTATGTATGTATGTATGTATGTATGTATGTATGTATGTATGTATGTATGTATGTATGTATGTATGTATGTATGTATGTATGTATGTATGTATGTATGTATGTATGTATGTATGTATGTATGTATGTATGTATGTATGTATGTATGTATGTATGTATGTATGTATGTATGTATGTATGTATGTATGTATGTATGTATGTATGTATGTATGTATGTATGTATGTATGTATGTATGTATGTATGTATGTATGTATGTATGTATGTATGTATGTATGTATGTATGTATGTATGTATGTATGTATGTATGTATGTATGTATGTATGTATGTATGTATGTATGTATGTATGTATGTATGTATGTATGTATGTATGTATGTATGTATGTATGTATGTATGTATGTATGTATGTATGTATGTATGTATGTATGTATGTATGTATGTATGTATGTATGTATGTATGTCAACCGAAACTGCTCTTCATCATGTGGTGAGTCGAGCGGAATCTGCGCTGGAAAACAAGGAGATTTGCGTTTGCACTTTCGTAGATATCGAAGGTGCATTTGATCGCACTACCTTTGAATCCATCAAGGTTGCAGCCAAGAACCATGGTGTGCCACAACCGATCTGTAATTGGATTGAATGCATGTTAAAGGGTAGAATTATTAACTCTGAACTGCTAGGTGACAGTCTGATTGCGCGAACAACTAGAGGATGCCCACAAGGAGGGGTTCTCTCGCCTCTTCTGTGGAGCCTTGTGGTTGATTCAATTGTAGTAAGGCTGAATAAAGGACCATTCTATACGGTGGGTTAAGCGGATGATTTGGTCATCTCAGTCAGTGGGAAATTTCCCTCTTCGGTATCGGGGTTAATGCAACGTGCCCTAGGTCTGCTGGAGGAATGGTGCAATGCCCATCACCTCTCTGTAAACCCGGGGAAAACAACAGCCATCCCCTTTACAAGAATAAGAATCACTACGCGACTGGGTAACCTAACACTCTATGGCACCCGGCTCTCTTGGTCCAAAGAAGTGAAATATCTAGGCTTAACGCTGGATAGGCAACTTACTTGGAAACAGCATGTGGACACAACCGTAGCCAAGGCTTACAGAGTCTTTGGCGTGTGTCGGTCTACATATGGCAAGACTTGGGGACTCAACCCCAAAATCATTAGGTGGATCTACATGACGATGGTGAGGCCGATCCTCACATATGGCAGCATCGTCTGGTGGCCCAGAACCAGGCTGAAGATCTGTAAGAATGCTCTTAGCAAACTTCAGAGAACAGCTTGTCTAGCAATCACTGGTGCCTTTAGAACCACTCCAACGGCAGCGCTGGAGGTCCTCACAGACCTTCCACCCCTGCACATTGTAATAGAAACAGAGGCGAAGAAAGCGTTACATAGACTAAAGGTGGCCGGACTATGGGACGCATCTAAACCTCTGACCAGACACACAAAATGGAAACCAAGTGACATTCCTGATAGGATCATGGAAATGGGGTGCGATAAAATATCCCCCACAGTCGTGTTCGAAAAGAAATTTAAAGTTTATGTTCCAACAGGGACGAATGGAAACGAGGGCCACCGTCTCCTGAAAAAACAGCCTAATCTGGTACACCGACGGATCAAAAATGAAGTCGGGCACAGGGGCAGGCGTCTATAATAACGACTTCAAGCATAGACCCATCTCTCACCCCTCCCCCCTCCCAATTCCTACTCCCTCCTCAAGATCCAACTCCTTCCTCAGGGTTGGCAACGCATCTGCGATAACTTTGGTTTTGCGGGTGTCCATGGGCGGCGGTAATTGCTTTCCATCAGGTGACCCGCCTGCTCGTTTGCCTCCTTTTACTATAAAAAAAAGCATGGGAAAATTTACTACTGTTTACCAAGCAGAAACTTTCGCAATTCTCCTATGCGCAAAGCAGAATATAGAGTTAGCTATTAAAAAGCGCAATATATTCATCCTGAGTGACAGCTAAGCCGCGCTCAAGTCACTCATATCGCCCCGAATCGACTCTGGCCTTGTTCTGGAAACCACAAAAGCTCTAAACAAGCTAGGTGGGCATAACAAGGTGCGATTGATCTGGGTCCCGGGCCATATGGGAATCCACGGCAACGAGATGGCGGATGCACTTGCCAGGGAGGGCTCAGAGACCCAGCTTATTGGTCCTGAGCCGTTCGTGGCACTTGCACAAAGTACCATCAACAAGGCCTTAAAAGATTACATCAAAAACAGGCACGGCATCGAATGGAAAGAGCAGCCGGGTACGAAACACTCCAAATCCTTCCTAGGCGAAAACGCCTTAGGACGGAGTAAGTTCATATGCGGAGGCAGCAGAAGGCAGGCCCGATTAACCATCGGTGCCTTGACAGGGCATTATGCCACAAAACAAATGCTTCACAGAATGCACCTTTCAACAAATAGTTTGTGTAGGGCATGTGGAGAGCAAACCGAGTCAATGCAGCACCTACTGTGTGACTGCGCCTCTCTGGCTAGGAAAAGAATGGGACTCCTGGGGTCGGCCTATCCGAAACCGGAGGACTTCAGGCTCTTCGCTCTTAAGGACGTTGCCAGACTTATGGCATCTATCTATGTATGTATGTTTGCAACGAATAAACTCAAAACTACTGGACCGATTTAAAAAATTCTTTCACCATTAGAATGCTACATTAGCGCTGAGTAACATAGGCTATATTAAAAAAAAATGTCTACCCGTGCGAAGCAGGGACGGGCCGCTAGTATATTATAAATACAACAATACAACAAATGATGAATGAGGCTGTTGTTGACTTTAATACCTTTTATTTGCAGGACAAATAAGACGCTTTACGATCAATACGTCTTAGTAGCAAAATGTCTACTGTCCAATTGTGAAGCGGTGGGTTGGCTGCACGTAACCTAGTCTGATCTTTCTAGATATAGCTATTTTTTATTGTAAATTTATTCGCTCTCTGAATGTATTTTATTTTATTTTACTTGACTTGTGTCTGAAATAAATGTGTTGAATTGATTTTAATGTATCAAAAATATTTGTACAAAATAAAACGTGGTAGAATTTAGTCACAAATTCAGAAATATTTATTCCTTAAAAAGTACGCCTTTCGGTCGGGGACAGGGCGGGCCGTTAATGGCCTAATTCAATAAGAACTCGGTTCCGCCGCTGAAATGTAATCTCAAAGGAGTTGGTGAATTGAATCTGTCAAGTTACTTTCATTAAACGAACATATAAAAACCTATACACATGTACAAGCTAAGTTAATTTCCAGTTTATTTTATATTATTATACTCTTTATTCATTTTCTTTCTTAAAACTAGATTTTTACAATATTTTAATATAAAAACAATAAAACATTATAAACTAAAAAAAAACTAATTCTAGAGTACCGCCAGCAGCGGGGCAGGGTCCAAGCTACCGGTGGTCAGGGCAGCAGAGTGAGGAACCTTCTGACAATACGTGCCGTGTCAAGGAGAACTGCTTTCTGAATGTGATCCTTGATCCAACCATCAAGCGAGAGCATCTTAAGGTGTTGGTCGAGGCTCTTCGCTATCAGACCGTTCGCTGACATTATTATTATTTTTAGGTAACTTAGGTGGCGAGCTCCGATATCTTCTTTATAATTATAATCATTAGCATCACCTCATAGTCTATGATTATCACTCATTTTCTCTCTCTTCTTCTATCTATCTTTCACTATCTATTTTACAAGATAACATTTGACTACAAAAAATCAACCAGTCTCAGGAAGCTCGAATGGGAATCGAACCCACGACCTTTGGATAACCGGTCCAATGCTCTGTGGCGGTAGCCAAAGTAACATTAAGAAAACGATAGCGAAGTTCGAAAAGAATAAAATGTATGGGATTGACATAGGATTGACCACGTGATTTAGCGCGGCTTATGTCAATCCCATACATTTTACTCTTTTTCTATCGTTTTCTTAATGTTACTTTGGCTAAGCCTACTGACCTCTGAGCTACCGATGATGCTCGAGAAATAATAAATAATAAAAAACTATCTATTTTAGCATTTTTTTATTTATTTAGAAGAAATGTTTTCTAAAGTTAACGCGAAAACTACACATTGAAATGAAACAACTTTTACGGATCTACTCGCGTTTATTTTACATGTGCATAAGTAGTTTCAGCGTATAAAAAGTTTTTAAAAGCGATCAAAAATTACACCATTTCACAATTCTGCAAACATCGAATGAATTGACCAAAAAACGAAGGTAAACAGGTGAAAAGATGAAAGTTGACTCTTTGAGAATAAATAACTAGCATTTTATCCGCGACTTCGTCCGCGTAGCTATGATGAGATTTAAAAAAAAACTATTTTATCAAAAAAAATATATACTCTATGTTACCCGCAAGGAATGTAGCATTCCATCAGTGGAAGAATCGGACCAGTAGTTTCAGAGATTACTCCAGCAAACAAACAAACAAACTTTACCTTAACCTCTTTCTTAACAATATAGATGAATTAAGAATAATCGAAATGGTTGTTTAAAAAAATATATCATCATCTATTATCATCTGGAAAGCATACGTACATACGTACGTACGTTTGTTATAGGTAAAGGTTTACATCAGTGTCTAACAGAGATATGGATCTTAACCACGATATCTCGCATTCAATTCAAACATATCCGTTCGGCTGCCGACATTTCTGCGAGCAATCTTGAGCTCACATATTAAGTTTGCTTTACATCACTAGTCTAAGCTATGGGGCTGAACCACGACTTCTCGCTTTCAACAGTAAGCTGTCAGTCACTTACCGTTTAGGGCAGGGATTCCCAAACTATTTTGGGCAAGAGATCCCTTATCTAAAATGAAATCATACCTCAGACTCCCATAGCCAAAATTACTTTAAAAATTCTATCGTTAGTTTTTTTTTATTGGCACAAAATATTTAGCAATTTAAAAAGTTTGCGGTTGGTTAAGTAAACTTATACTTTCTTATAAAATATTAGTCATTCTTATAACAAGTTGGTACGCGTAACACAATTTATGTAGTATCTTGAACGTTTCAAATGAGAAATTGTGGTCATTGATAGTGTTAGATTTTTAGACCTCATCGACCCCCAAAATCAGTTTTTGTATAAGTCGACCTCTGGGAAACCGAATTTGACCCCAAGGGGTTGATATCGACCACTTTGGAAATCCCTGGTTTAGGGCAATAAGAGGCCACATCGATGTCTTCTAGTAATGAAATGCAAACAGTGCCCGTCTACGTCACAGCCTCTCATTAATCTTTGGCGGTTTCACTTCTTCTACGGCTTCCACAATTTGTTCACAGATTTTCCATGATTTCCCCGTTGCCTTTTCATTGTTTACCCTATCTGTGGGGACATTGCTACTAAAAATATAATATTTTAGTTAAGACAAAACAATGCTGAGGAGCTCGATGGCGCAGTGGTTAACGCGCCCGGTCTGCGAGTGCTGAGGTTAAGCAATTTTCGTAAAGGCCGGTCATCGGATGGGTGACCAAAAATTTATCTTCTCGAGCTCCTCCGTGCTTCGGAAGGCACGTAAAGCCGTTGGTCCCGGCTGCATTAGCAGTCGTTATCAACCACCAACCCGCACTGGGCCCCAGCAGTGGGGACATAAAATGAGCTGATGATGATGATGATGAATGCTGATGGATATTCGTGTTTCGTTTATCATAAAGTGCCTTGAGCAGTTGTGCTTAACAAATTATTCGAATATTTGATAAAACTGATTAAAACTAAGTGATCGGTTTATTGGCTAAACCACAACGCTCTACCCAAATGCAGGTGGGTGATCACATACCTGTGCTATGGCTTATGCATCGAATAATACGAAACACACCTGCCCCCCCTGTATCCCCGTATCCGTATGTCGGGCCCCTGGTCCGATCTGGGAATTAAACCTAGGACCTCCAAATCAGCTCGTTGTCGCTCAGCCACCGAGGCGTTTATTGCAACTTAATTAAAAAAGAAACTTTCATTACAGCATATTCTCTCTTGCAATTATTTTCGAATTCTTCATCGTTTAGCAGAAGATATTTATTATAATAAAGATCCGAACCTCTTCATCTGAAGACTCCCCAACTCATATTAGATACCGACCCGAGCTCCAACAATCACAGCTAATGGCAATAATCGGGGATGGCCGTCGAACAAAAGGGGCAGGAAAGTTAAATGGGCCTGTTTTATCTGGGCCTCTCCAGTCGATGGTGGGGGCAACAAATTGAATAATTATTCTCGGCTATTGTCCCCGTCGATAATTGTGCAGATGACCCAGTCAACCCTAATTTGGGAAGCTTCAGTCGTCAGCGATGGCGACCTTCGCTTCGGTATCAGTGTGATCTGCCGTTTATTGAACACTTATACAAATGAAATGGGGGTTGACTGTAAGCTGTCGTACGTTGGTTAAATGTGTAAAATTAGGATTTACAATAAGAGGGAACTGCATAGCCTTCGTTTTACCTGATGGTAAGTAATGATAAGACTGTAGGAGTCGACGGTAGGTCGTTAGCCCCGGTTACTGTCGTATGATGGCAGTTGTTACAAACCCCGGACTCGTATTGGGCTATCCATCTCAGGCTCAGGGTGCTATAGTCCATATAGGAATGCCTGAGCTTAGCATTATTACGATCTGACCGTGTCGCTATGAGCGACGGCTTACGCACAAGTGGCAAGCGGTTTAAACAAATATGTAGTCAACTTTTACACAAATAAATATGTATGTGTAAAAGTCAGTGGAATGGCACAATTACGATTTTTAGTGATGATAATAACGATGAAAAAGATCTTTTAAATATATTGTGACGTTACATTTGAAATTGTGCTAAAGTTATATTCAACAAACTCTTGTGATATTGCTGAAGCAAGAATGGTCGGCACAAATAGTTTTGCTTATAAGAAACCACAATATAATTGAAGCAGAGCAGCCGCGCTGGAAGTAATCTGATATCTATGTGTTTAAAATATGGAAAATTGCATGCTAATTCAAGTGCCACTTACACGCATTTCAAGTATACAGTTTTAAAGCAGATACGGAGCTAGGGTGATGGTTCTTTTGTGCATCACTTTTTGGTTTCTTTAGAACAGTTGAATCTTGTTTTTTTCTCTACTGTTACAATGAAAAATTGTCAGTTGTAAAATACAGACTTAGTTGTTCAAGAAGCTTTTTCAAACTTCGGGGTGCGTATCCCGACTGTAGGATATTTTTCAACACTTTTACAGATTTATAAGTAGGTACTTTGCATTACTCGTACAATTTCTAAACTATAAATTACTTATTAAAAAAATGAAACATATTTTGTTAATCTATTTACATATTTTTTTAATATATTTTTTATGTTTTTATCCTGACAAAGTCGTTTTAAACCCTTTAATAACTAAGATTCGTGAGTGTTTAATTTCAGTCTGTTGTAGTAAGACTAAAAGAATAAGAAAAAACAGAATCTACTAAATTTCTTGCAATGCCTTAATACATCCCTGTCCCTACTAGTTCGACTAATCTCACACAGATATCTTTTGGCTTGAAGATAGCACTCGTAAAAGATATCTTCCAGTCACTTGATACGTATGTGGAGAAAAGCGGTGGTAAGAAAATCGGGATTTTCTCTTTAAATTACCGAAGTTTAATGTGCACTAGAAAAGTGGATTGAAAGTTTACGACGCCACGGCATGAGGAGCGTTCTGACTACCTATATGATTAGTGTGGGTTTGTCACAATAATTATATTCGCCTCCGGTGGAGAGGTTTGGATATAGCAGTACCTTATTGAAGTGCTGATACGTTGTTTTGTTACCGATTTCAATTGAAATATAATAAAGAATAAGCCTCATTAAGCTGTCAAAGAACCTTTCCTACGGCGACGGAATTTTCAAAACAAAACACATTTATAGGTAAAAGGTTTAATTGTTTTATTATATGGAAAAGAGGAGCGTTAAGTTTGCGATATTACAAGTTAAGTAACTATCGCAATGCCATGTCATCGTGACCAAACAAAAATATCTAAAGCTTCTCCGAGCTTCTAACGGCAAGTTAAGCCATCTCAGCTGTCGTCGTAAGATCGCAGTACAAGTACCGTGTTGGGTTATGGGCCCTTCGGACCTAATGCTATTTGTACATGTAGGAATGCCTTAGTCCAGCTATGCGATGATTATTAGCTGATGATGATAATGAAAGAAATTTTTGAAAATGTAATAAGCTCCCTTTCATTTAGAGGATTTGCACTTTAGCGTTCGGTAAGTAAAAAGATTTTTTAGCACTTCAGCATTCAGCAACCCATCGCACTATCCGGGCGGGCACCGTGATTGCTTTTACGATCCTCTCCGTCGCTTTCGTTCAGTTCAAACTGATTTATATCTGACAGTCGACTTGGTAAAGAAGGTATTTCTATTTTTATAGTTGGGCGCCGTGTTGTTTCCAGGTTGTGTGGATTCCGTAGTTATCTAGTTCGCTTCGGTAGCGGCAACGAAAAGTTTCTTCACGAATTCAGTTTGTACTTTTTCTTTCGAGTGTTGTAGCTAAATCAACGAGGAACGTCTGAGTTTAATTTTGAGAAAAAAAGTGAACATTTTTCTTTGTTTACGGAAGTGAATTCTGGAACATCGCCTGCTTGTTAGTTGGTTTAAAGTGTGTGTTGAAATGTTTTTTTTAATGAGAGAAAGCAAGTGGTCTGCCTTACTGAAACTGATCGGACAGGATTATCTCCATCAAGTTGTTTTTAATTTAACGATTAAATATTTTATTTGTTTTAACAATAAATTATAAAAATGTTATAGGTTATAGTGTGTCATATTTTTGACGTTGTTCTATCATTTGACAAATTAAGTTTAATTGTATTTTTTTAGAATTTGTAGTTTTTTTGTAGTAAAACTCCTTTTAGTTAACTTTTACAGCCTTGGTCTTGAATTGAGCTAGTATCTATATAAAACAAATGAAGGTATTAAACCAACAAACTTCTGCCCTGGTCCCATGTTACCATGTCCCATGTTAGGTTGGCGCAAAATTTTCGTTTCTGTCCCCTGTATCAGCTGTCATCTGTACCTAAGGACCCTTTTCATTCATAAGATCCTTCACACAATCCATGAATCTTTTATTTGGTCTTACTCTCCCCCTGCATCAATCAACACTTCTATTCACACTTTTTTAGTTACATCTTTCGTCTGTCAAACGTAAAACAAAAAAGGACCTTTGTCCTTTTTTACCAGACAATGACATACCCCTTACTGTCCTAATAATAGGGAACAAGCATTCACTTAAATCCCTCATGAAAATATGATGAGCGCTCTCACCTTTCGGCTTACATAATTTAATTAGCCGCCGCAAGAGGCTCGCTGTTATTATATAGTCACAAAAGTGTGGAACACGACCGTGTTTATTTAGGTCGGCGGAAGCAGGTTGTTGAGGCTACGTTTCTTTTTCGAGTGCGCATATTCTCGTAATTAAAACAAAACACGAAAATAAATAGAAGTTAAACACTATGGTTTTACGGTTTTCGGGTAGAACCAGAGTTAAAAAAAAACAAAACTATCTCCTGAAATGGGGACTGTGATGATTGTTTTGTTTTTTTTTAGCTTTGCCTACGCTTTCGTTCGCGTGTAAGTCGAATTGTAAATTTCCGAAAGAGTGAGAAGATTTTGCTTACTTATAGCTTTCTTTCTTACTTATAATAAGTACGTGAGTAATTAGCCAATACCTACTGTTTAAGATTATTATTAACTAAACAAGCTGGGCCAACGGCTTCTATTGTTGAAATCAAGTTTTCACGACGAATATTGATAGAAGTGGCATAATCACTATACGTTTTAACCGCCTCTGTGGTCTAGTGGCTAAGACCACCGGTCTAGACCCAGAGGTCCCGGGTTCGATTCCCAGCGGGGGGTACATGTTTGTGTACTCGGTTTGGTTGGTGGTAGGGCTTGTTTGCCCGCCTGGCTAGCTACCATCATCTTATCTAAATATGTCGTCATAACATCAATGTTTGTAACATTGTTGTGTTCCGGCAGCTAGAGATAAGATAGCCAGTGCCCCATTAGTTGAGGTTCCCGGGTGAATAATAATAATAAATAAAATAAAAATAGCTTTATTACTCAATATCGGTTTAACAAAATGTTGAGACATCCCAGAAAGTAATACAATACTCGTGTTGGGGTTGACTCGCTCTTCCCAAGATAATAACTTAATATTGAGTAGTACTAATAATTATAACTAGTTAATATTACAAAAAGTAAAAAACAAAACAAAATATTTTATGTGTGTGTGTGTGTGTGTGTGTGTGTGTTGTGTTAGTCTATAGATTTAAGTCCTCTAAAATTTGTTATTTTTATTTAAATTTATTATTGTGTATGTTCGTTATATTTTTATTTTATTTAAATTATTTTTGCCAGAAGGTTTTCAGTTGCTTCGTAATCTAATGAATTGAGCCAGGTTATTAAAATCTCTTTGCATTTAAATGTTGTTTTACCATAAATGTTTAGTATTTTATTTGCTGCATTATATATTACTGATGAACGTGTATTGTATTGGCGCTCAGCAAAAACGGTTCGAACACTGCCACAAGGAGCTACATTTTGATTTCGCCTTTTCTTTAATTTTTTTGGCTCATATGGAAGATTTTTGTGCAAATCTAGTATGAGCAGCAAGAAATATAGCTTTCTTATTGATAAAAGGCCGCTGATCTTATATAGTTCGTTTGTCGGGAACCGGTAGGGCTTAAAATACATTACCTTTATAAGAGACCTTTGAGCTCTCTCAAGATAGAGAAATTTGGTCTTTGACGCACCACCCCATATGAAGTATGTGATAACTGATTGTGCCAGCGCCATATAAATTTTATTAAGCAGTTTACTTGGCATAACATAGTGCAGTTTTTAAAAAATCCAAATAAGTTTTCTAATTCTGTCCGAGATAATTTCCAGTTGTGCATGCCAACATAGCCTTTGATCTATCATTACACCTAAGTATTTTGTATGATCGGTTTTTGTAATGAAAGGGCACAGGCAGTCGGACTGATCAGAACACCCACAAATACGAAGACTGAAATCTTCGTGTGGCTGTGACCTGCGATCTGGAGTAAAACAAATGAAATTGGTTTTTCCTATGTTTAGGGTCAAGCGATTTATATTTAGCCAATTTGCAATCTTAGCCAGCCCAGTTTCAGCTTTAGTTTTAACATCTTCCCAGGACTGTCCAGAGAATACGACCGCTGTATCATCAGCATAACAGAAAATCTGCCCTTCGCTATCCTGAAGATTACAAAGTTGGTTTATGTAAACCAGAAACAGCGTCGGGCCAAGCACAGACCCTTGAGGAACCCCATAATTAACAGATTTTTCGTTGCTGTACAAACTACCAATTTTAACTATTTGTTTTCTTTCGAAAAGGTAATTTTCAAAAATGGCAAGGGGTATATCTCTTATTCCAATGCTCTCAAGTCTGCGCACAAGGATGGGGACAGAAACCGTGTCGAAAGCTTTTTTCAGATCTAAAAATACAGTAAAGCATTTTTCTCCTTTGTCTACTCTGTCAACAATGTTCTTAGTTAGATTTTTAACAGCATCTTGGGTTGATAGACCCTTTCGAAAGCCATATTGCGTATCGGATAGTATTTTATTTTTCGATAAGAAACTTAACAGTCTATTATTTAACAGCTTTTCTAATATCTTTGATAAACAGGGCAACACCGATATTGGCCGATAGTTGTTGACCTCACTTCTGTCTCCTCCCTTGTGCACAGGAGTAACTATGGAGCGTTTTAAGCACGAAGGAAAAATACCAGTATTGAAGCATAGATTGGCTAATTGGCTGATCAATGGGACAATAGCTTTAAGAACTTGGTGGGCATACCATCCCAACCAGGAGCTCTATTTTTGATTCATTCGTATGACATAATGTTGTCTCATGCGACTTAAGTCACACTCGCCTTCTAAGTCGCATGATACTGATTTTCCGTATTTTTGAATCGTTCGCGTCCGGTGCTGCCAACATAATACGAAATGTTGGATATTATCCGTTCCACGCAGAATTTAGAGGGAACCGGTAACAACCGCAATGAAAACGGAACGTAAACGTAATATCTATGTTTCTATTGACAGTTAAAAAAAACCTTTGCTTTTTGATAGACAATACTATCAATCAATAAACGTCACAACCTTGTCACAACACAAGAATTAATGTAAAAAACGTCTTCTGTAGTTGTGAATTGATTGCTTCACTAACACGTTTAGCTAGTTATTTGTCTTTATTATAGGTATCTCAACAGAATCAATCAGTAGCCACCTGTATCCTCAAAATTGGGTCTCAGTTTTAGACATTTTCTTTCTTGTACAAGCACTACGCAAGTTTTAAGCAGGCAGAGTTGGCGCTTTGCAAACGGCGGGGCGGGACGGGGCAGTATTTTTGACCGCGAAGCAATAAAGGCCGCGTCTGCCCGTCGATGCCCGCGGCTGCCCTCCCTCACCGCGAACACAAAGCACACGAGGGACGGAGGCAGTTAGTTCATGGTGTTCGTTCTAGGGAAGTGGAAAAGCACGTCAGTGGAAATGGAGACCCAGAGAATTCGACTCGTTGCATATTTCATGTACAAAAAAGAAAGAGACGCAATCATAATAGCGAATACTGGGTACACCCACTGAATTCACAAAGGTTGACCAAAGGTCTGTTTCCCATAAAACATGCAGACTTAAAATGGTATCCTCTCAAATTCTATAAAATAAAATGTCGATTCACACTTTTCAGTAATGAGGAAGTACATTCATCCCGAGCAAAGGCTGGCAGTAAGGCCGCGTTCCCAGTATTTTTTCCGGATGCGGGATAATGTGAACAGCTTCATAAATAAAAGTGTAAAATATATTTTTTATAAGTGATAAATAGATTTTGTAATTTTCAAAGTATAATGTTGTTATGTTGAAAAAGATAAAAACCAATGAGCAAAAGACTGTTTTTTATGTAACTTATAAGTGCAGACTTTGAATGTCCAGTCCAATGCTCTTCTAAAATTGAGCTACTGAGACCTGTCGTAATTGTCTAGGTATATTCTGTACGACTATTTCGATGCGTCCCACAAGTCTTGTTAGCACAACTGGAAGAGCATTGGAACGGACCGCCAAAAGTCCCGGCTTAGCGATGTTAGTATGGATTAGTTGACTTTTTTTAAGTATCAAAATATCATAGTAAATGCAAAAAATTAAATTATATAAATAATGGTGTTATGTTAAAACAAACCAGATGTTTAAAAGAAAAATATATTATTTTTACCGCCTCTGTGGTCTTATGGTTAAGACCACCGGTTTAGACCCAGAGGTCCCGGGTTCGATTCCCAGCGGGGGGTACATGTTTGTGTACTCGGTTTGGTTGGGGGTAGGACTTGTTTGCCCGCCTGGCTAGCTACCACCATCTTATCTAATTGTGTCGCCAAAGCATCAATGTTTGTAGCATTGTTGTGTTAAGATAACCAGTGCCTCACTAGTAGAGGATCCCAGGTGAAGTGCGCTTCCACCAATTGGCCTTATCATTACTTAACATCAGGTGAGATTAAGGCACTGTGCTTACCGTAAATATAAAAAAAATATTTTAAAGTCAAAGTCAAATATTTTTATTTAGCTTTAATATAGCTTTAATATATGTAACGACATTTACAAAATTATATGCCGCTACCAAGTTATATAAGTTTAAAAAAAAATCTTAACAATATTTTAAATCAGAAATACCAGTTAGAGTGATAGGAGCATTTTAAACACATGCTGTTTCGTCTTCCTTATAATCAGACACTTTTTATAAAGTTTTTGTATAAAGCTTTTCTTTAATTGCGATTTTTACATCATTTGGTGGAGTGTGAATAGCAACATGAGTGCAGTATATACACCCGACTACCCCTGGTAGTCTATAAAGTTCTTAGAACCTGGAAGAAATAACCATCATCATTAATGTTATCATCATTAGGCGTTTTAGTCGCGCGGCTGCAGCGCGGCACAGCAAATCCCTTCACATTACAGCGACAGCCGCGTTTCAGTCGCGCTGCAGACGCGCGTTGAACGTGGGGGTGACTAGCTCATTAGCCTCTGTAGCCATATTGGATTTGACACACTGTTACTGCTGTTCCTTTTTTTACTTCTCCGACGCTATTGTCGTCGAATACGAAGACGGAAGAGGCAGTCCATTACTTAAAACAGAAGGCTTCCACAACTTTAGTGATACATTTTGAAACAGTACCCTGAGCATTTCTCGAATTTTTATGGTTTCCGATAGAGCTTTGGTATGAGCCTTTGGCAAAAAAAATTAACGCTGTGAGTACCTGTAAATTATATTTTTGGTTTTAGGTTTTTCGTAGATCAACTATGTGTGTGACAATATTCAACAACATAGGTAAGAAAAGGACTAACCTTCATTTCGATAGGCAAATCAGATAATCGTCTGCTCGGGACTATGAAAGGCCTAAGAGTTTCTATTAATTGTTTGGCGAGCTCTATTATCAATCTATAATTATATTTAAACTGAAAATTTGAAATTGCCAACGGGTAGCTTCTTTCTCCAGTGGAACTAGGGTCTTCTTCGCTCCCATCACTATCTTCTTCTCCACTGCTTAAATAACTATGGTGCACTAAATATTCCTCTAGATTCATATTCAAGTGGTTTTCAAAATAGTAGTAATTATTTTCCGCAGAACGAAATTGTATTTACGTTTGGCAGTTAAAATTTTGACACAACGCATTAATTTGAAAATTATTCTATCAATCGCTTGGTATCGCTCGACTGCTACGAGCGGGTGAGGGCTCTCGTTCCGGTCGAGCGATTCAAAAATGCGGAAAATGAAAATGTCGAACGAAAATCACTCGTCGAACGAAAATCACTCGTCGAACGAAAATCACTCGAAACGAATGAATCAAAAATAGAGCTCCTGGAGCTGCATTAGAATCGAGATTCATGAGTATAGAATCTACTTCCTGGGGGTCGGTTTCCAATAACACAAAAGTATTACCGTTTTTATTACTTTTCTCATGATTTTGTAAGTGAGGATGTTTATAAGCAATTTCTTTGGCCAATGTCTCACCAATTTTGCTGAAGAAGTTATTAACTAAGTTAACTAATTCCATCGGATCCGACATAACATTAAGGAGATCAGTGTTATAATTTTTTAAAGTTTTAAATTGTGTTATTTCATTTATAGTTGACCATAGTAGTTTTGTGTTTTTAGTTGAATCTTCTATTAGTTTTTTATTATACTGACGCTTCAATTTTCTTATATGGTTAGTACAAAAATTTCTGTATCGTCGAAATGTGATTTGTGGTGAAGTGCGCTTTCATCTCTGGCTTTATCATCACTTAACATCAGGTGAGATCAAGGCTTTGTGATACCCGTTAATATAAAAAAAAAACGTATTCTCGAATTGGTGCTGGTGAAAATCCAGGCGTATGTCAGTAGGTATCGGTTAATCTGAAATACGCTTTGTTGCATTGCCGGACCTGGGAAGCTCGTGAGAAGGTTTTTATATTTTAAGGCACTTGGCCTTCGTCTCACCTGATGAAACTACAGAGGAACTGGCTATCTTATCTCAGGCTGCCGCGTAGCGTTGCCAGGTGTCCCGATTTGCGCGAGACGTCCCGATTTTCAGGGGTGTGGTGACAGGTCCCGATTTAACATTGATCGGGACGCCAAATGTCCCGTGTTGCGGGCTCCGTAGTTAAATAATAACACAACTGGTTTATGTATCGGAGTATAATATCTGACTAGTTTTAATATCTAAAAATACATATACAATATAGTATATATAATAATCTATAAACAAAGAAATTGGTGGGGGAGATATGTTGATTGCAGACAAATCACGAAACAGGAACTAATGTGTTTTGCTTAATTTACATAACATGTTTTTCTATTACATCACGTTATTAATTATTAACCACGAACGTTACGTGTTATGAATATTGTGCTGACGGCACATCCCGATTTTTCACTAACCTTCTTAGTGTGTAATAATTTTGACAGCAAAAAGGAGTTCTCTTTCATTTTGTTATGATATGTAGACATTTATCTAGTTTTAATTTCATTGTTTTCGTTCCGTAAATATTTATTTAAAAAAATGCAGGTTTTTGTGAATCTTCATTTGAAGATTCACAAAAACCTGCATTTTTTTAGCAATTGCAGCTGTCCCGATTTGATAACCCAAATCCCGATTATTTTTACCTTCCGTCCCGAAATTTGACTCACTGGACCTGGCAATACTACTGCTGGGGCATAACAATGCTACTAATATTAAAGCTATGGCGACATATTAGTATTATTAGTGGTAGCTAAGCTAGCGAGGCGGACAGACAAGTCGTACCACCAATAAAATCGAGTACACAAACATGTACCCCCCGCTGGGAATTGAACCCGGGACCTCTAGGTCTGAGGCCGGTGGTCTTAACCACTAGACCACAGAGGCGGTTAAAACGTCAAATTAAGTTAAGGAGGAGCTCGATGGCGCAGTGGATAACGCGCCCGGTCTGCGAGTGCTGAGGTTAAGCAACTTTCGAAAAGGCCGGTCATCGGATGGGTGACCAAAAATGTATCATCTCGAGCTCCTCCGTGCTTCCGAGCACGTAAAGCCGTTGGTCCCAGCTGCATTGGCAGTCGTTAACAACCACCAATCCGCACTGGGCCCGCGTGGTGGTTTACGTTCTCCCTATCCATCCATAGGGAAAGCTCGTGCCCCAGCAGTGGGGACATCAAAATGAGCTGCTGATGATGATGATGAAGTTAAGGTTAATTTTTTTTCAATCGGTTCAGTTGTTCTTGATGTACCTACAAATAAAAATATTATTGTTGATACATGTGCATATGCTACTTCACAGTCATTCAAAGCTAAAAGTATAGTTTATTAAATAAAAAAAATTAACGAGCCTTACAGTAGTCGCAGTCACCTTTTGAAATCAATACCTATTACAATCATGAAGCTGCAGCTGATATAACTGGAGAGGCCTGCCCCCTGACTATGAGCATAAGAATATTGTTTAAGTTTTTAAGATTACTCTAAAGAACGTCGTTTTCTCAATCTCAAAAGACACAAGCGAAGAGTGATCGTCGCTAAAGCGGTGAAGCGTATTTTTATATTTTCGTTTTCAGCTTTTCTCTTACAATGTCTGTTCTTGCTGAGAATGGAATGGTTGATAAATATTTAAGTTTTTATACAGAAAGTATATTTATTATTTAATGATTTCTTGTTCCCCGTCACTTTATCTGACTTAACTTAACTTAATTTTAAGTGGGACAATTTCTACTACTGGGAAAATGCCTCTATTGAAATCAAGTCATCGTTATAAGTGACTGGTATTGGCTTATGTGACCGGGTTTGACCTCTGTGAATCACAAACCCGGACTAACCAATGAAGGTTCAAAACACACTTTGCCCAACCTGGGTATTGAACATAAGTCCTCCGATATCGATCCAAACAGTTTGCCACAAGGCCACTGAGGCATCACAACAGGAACATAAAAGAAACTTAGAGAAGCAACTTGAAAGTAGCAACGCAAAAGTTAGCTCAAGTGCCGTTGACCGTCTCAGAGTATCGCTTTCACAAAACGCGGACAGATAACGCTGGAAGTTAAACTGTTATTTTAATAATAACGAGCGTTATAACGTTTTGCTTTTATTGCGCGAGTTTCGCGGCAGAACGTTACGTTTGGACTGTTCTCATTTCTGTAAAAAGTGCTTGCTCATCAAAATTTTTTTCGAATTACTTTTACCATTCAGAAGTATAGTACTTTTGTAACTAAACGGTTTTGTAATACAAGAATTGTTCAGATATGAAATCAATTAATTTGACGTAATCCAATGATATTACATAAAGCGACAAGTAGGTAGATATGTCATAAGCGCGCGCGTTGAGAAGACTAATTTAAAGCCTAATTGTCTCATGTCGCAATCAGTTTGCGTCAAATAAGCCACAGAGCGACTCGTCAGTGACAGTTGAACAAAAATAAGTTAAATGCCGTCGTGTGTTTCGAAAGTGCACAAATTATGGTGCTAAAGTAAACAAAATACAAGGGATCTCTTTTACCACATATATTTCAATTATTTTTATTTTTCCAAACAATCAAATACTGACGCAAAGACGTCATGTTCAGGTAAAGAAAGAGAGAGCGATCTAGTAGAAACATTTGAAGTGCAATCATTAAAATTATAGCTATCTCTTTCATGCGTGCTATTTCGTATCCTTTGTTTTACTTATCAGTGAAACTTGTCAATGTGTGCAGTTTTGGATTGCTCGTAACAGATTTAAAACGCAAATACTATGAACTTAACATATCTATAGTTTATAATATCATTGACGTAACCTATGTATTTGTGGAGAAGTCACAGTTAAAACTTTTAATTCAAATAAACTTGAAACTACGAAGATTTGGCAATAAACTAAAATTGTTACTGTTAAAATAAAAGTTTCATGTAAGTGATTGATGGATTGATGTATTTCTAATGTGACGTTATGTTATTAATGTATCAATATTTATATTTTTTCCTACATAATCTATTAATATTGTATCAATCACTTTTGCTCGAAATCGAATATCGTTTATAAATGTAGTATTCCAGTTTAAGATAATTCAGATTATTTACTGTCCCGAATCAGGGTTTATTCTCTCCGAAAACATTATTTCTTGAAGTAGGTAGTAGATAATATTTTTTAGAGATCCTTCATTTTATACGATTCAAATCCCTTGAGATTTAAGACCTCAATTTACGGCTTTACGCGCTTAATTCGGCTGCTAATTACGGATTTACTGTTTATATTCTCAAAAGAGTCATAAAATGTGATTTTAGTTAAGTGGTACTAATATTGAAAAATGTTTCATTATTAATTCCTTATAATTATGCATCTGCTCAGAATCTGTCGGGATAGTAAGCACCTAGAGACCTATTTTATAAGATGATATAAATAAATATAAACACTATATAACACTTGATAAATATATTTTATTGTGCACCTAAATAAATTTTGACATATAATTACATAAAAAAGTACACATACATAGAGAGGGCTTATCACTAAGAGTTATCTCTTCCAGATAACCTTTCCACAGAGAAGAAAAATTTCAGATAAAGTAGGCTTATCGATGCGTCCGTGGACCTTAAGTAATGTACGTGAGTATATTATACAAATATTCACAGTAATACAATATTTTGAAGATCTTCGAAAGGTGGCTGGCAAGAGCTGGATGAGAGTAGCCGCGGATCGTGCTCGGTGGCGTGCACTTGGAGAGGGCTATGTCCAGCAGTGGACGTGTGTAGGATGATGATGATGATGATTTACAGTAAATTAATATATAAAACGATATAATAACAATAATAATAAATACTCATACCCTAATGTTATTGCAGACAGTCTTGTTTTACATAGGTGCTTCGACGTAAAAGGAACGCAACGGACATGAACTGAAACTTCTTTCGGCAATTATCATTTATATATATAAAAATTAATTGCTGTTCGTTTGTCTCGCTAAAACTCGAAAATGGCTGGATCGATTTGGCTAATTTTGATTTTGAAATATTTGTGGAAGTTCAGGGAGTTCAAGTAACGGAAAATACTAAAAACAATAATTTATGAGTTTTTTTGATACGCTTTCACCCGTAAACTATTTAAGGATTTGTTTTGTTGTCATAGAAACTGTCAAAGCGGTACGAAGTCTGCCGCGTCAGCTAGTCATAAATAAGTAAATTCACACAGTTTTTCTGCAGCACTTTCAAGCATCTGTTAATAAACAACTATTTACACCTACAATTCCGAGGATCAGTTGGACCCAATCGGGACGTGGCAAGCTCAATAAACGCCTCAAAGTCCCAATTGTCAAACTCGATTACAAGTTTCATTCGCCATCGCCATCCGTACGAGAACGTGGAGAGTTCACATTTCACGTGGTATAGAAATTTCTAATTGGAAGAAACAAAGTTTGCAAATTTAGAAGCGCCCAAGTTCGCTCCACATCCTTAAAGGTACATGGGACAAGTATGCGGTTTATTAACTTCTAATGAGGCGGTTGTAAATTATTTCGATACACATGCTCGCATTCGGCGGTGCGCTAAAATTTATGGCTTTTAAGAATTATCAGTCAGGTTGGGAAGTATCGGAGACTCATCGAAAACTTCGACGTAAAACATTTATGGCAATAAAAACTGTTAAGTACCTGAGTTTAAATTTAAGTAAGTTGTATTTTATCTGTTTATTAATTTTATTGTGTATTGTGTGATGTCATTTTATTTTTTAATTCTTAGTTGGTTTTGAAATTTTTGACATCGAAATTGTTACATGATAAATAATTTTTATTTTATTTCTTTTGACATGAAAATTATAGTGCGTTACTAATATTTATGACAATCGATTAATTCGTAATTATTTAAATTAATTTATTATTATTATACTCTTTATTAATTTTTTCCTTAAAACAAGATTTTTACAATATTTTAATTTTATAAAAGCAATAAAACATTATAAAAACCTAATCCTAGAGTACTGCCAGCAGCGAGGCAGGGCCCAAACTACCGGTGGTCAGGGCTGCAGAGTGAGGAACCTCCTGACAATACGTGCCGTGTCAAGGAGTACTGCCTTTTGCATCTGACCCTTGACCCAACCTTTCAGCGAGAGCCTCTCTAGGTGTTGATCGAGGCTCTTGGCTAAAATACCGTTTGCCGAAACGACTATCGGTACAATAATGGTTGAATCCACATCCCACATGGCGGTAACCTCATGAGCCAAGTCAAGGTACTTACTGAGCTTGTCCTTCTCGGCTTTCACGAGGTTCTCATCATGAGGTATGGTGATATCAACCAGTATTGCCTGGCGCTGGGATCGGTCGACCACCACGATATCAGGCTTATTGGCGACAATAGTCCTGTCCGTAATGATAGAGCGATCCCAGTAAAGCGTTGCATGACCATTTTGATGACATGACATGACACCGGCACCTCCGATTCAACAAGGCCATATCCAAGAGCAAGTTGCTGGTGAATTATTCTGGCTACTTGGTTGTGTCTGTGCAAATACTCTCCGTTAGCAAGATGAGAACAACCGGAGATAATATGCCTGAGTGATTCCCCGGGACGGCGGCATGCCCGACAAATGTCGACCGTACCGTCCTTCAGGATATATCTCCGGTAGTTCTTCGTCATGATAACTTCATCCGCAATTGCACAGACAAGACCTTCGGTTTCCCCGAAGAGGTCCCTGAATCGTAGCCAGTTCACCGAGGTAGTCAAATCTACATCAGGCCCAGTTAGAGCACGATAGTAGCGACCGTGTAGCACCTTGCTCTTCCATATATCCTTGCGATCGAGAGTGCTTAGCACCACTGGTTTGCGCCAGTTTTCTGTTGCCAAGGAGAGCGGCGTAAAGTGTCTATCAACTGCCACGACATCCAAATGCATTATTATTATATTATTATAAGCAAGCCAGGCAGACAAAACAATTCGGCACATTTGAACGACAACAGTTCAATTATCCAAAGTTCAGAGTACAGATAAACATCTCATTTGACTAATGCAAAGTGAAATACAATTCCAGGCGAATCCACAATTGACCCTAGAGAAGCGCAATTGTTACAAGTACTCGCATTCAAGCAAATGTGCCGTATCGCTGTACGACCGCGTTTAGTTGGCTTTTTATGCTAAGCTGTTTCCTCCATTTTGTTTATCACTACGTGCACTCATAAAAGTTAAAAGAGAACGCTTACTAGCATTATTGAGATACTCTGCTAGCAGTGTTTTTTGTGGCTGCTGGCTAGTTACGAATGTTTGCATCGCAGCCTTAACGGCGTACTCTTTCATTTTAATTGTTCCTCCGTTACCGTGGTACCTAATAATAAAAATGGCGATATACATAGATATCTGGTTACAAATTAATAGGGACATTAAACTTTGCTTTTGTAGAAAAAAAAATTGTACAAAATTTTCTAGTTTACTGTGAAAATTGATTGCTACGTTTCGAAAGTCAAGTTACTTGATCGTGGTCAGTGTCCGGATGGGTGATCTAAAATTTTTGGGTACTTTGTTTTCTGCTGCGGAAAGCGAGAGCTTATTGGCTGATAACACAAAGCGCAGTACGAAAACAGTGCTACGTCAAATTACTGCAGTCCTTTTGGTCTGCTTGGTGGATCACTCGATTAGAGAAATTAAGATGGTTATAAATCATCATTATCATCAGATTACTGTTGGATTGACATAGGCCTCTCCAAATGCATGCCTTTGAAATCGATCTTTGGTTATTTTATACTTATTTATGCCTACCAACAACATAGACTATTCTAGTCTAAAACATTGGGTAACTGCTGGTGAGAATAATCCAAAGGAAACATTCAAGTGGAACCATGACTACGTATAAAAATATTGTTTTCTAAAGTTTACGCGAACACTACACATTGAAATGAAACAACTTTTACGGATCTACTCGCGTTTATTTTACACATTACTTATTTAATGTTTATCCTGACGTTTCGAACCCTTTGCAGGGTCCGTGGTCACAGGGAGACTGAGGTGTTGGTCATCTCCTAATTTGTTGGTAGCTTGTATACCCTCATTTAAATTTAATCAGGTGCGTTCCGTTTTACGCAGAAAGAGCTTACAGTATCTTTTGGTCTGGCAGTATGGTGTCGGGGCTGGGATTTAATATTTTGTATGATGGGATCCCAGGCTGGTGGTAGATTCCAACCATCTTCTCTATTAAAATTAGGATGTTTTTTAATTTCAATAGCCTCGCGTATCATCCTAGGGATGAATTGTTGTTCTTTAACGAGTATTTGTGGTTTATCAAATCTGATGTAATGGTTGGGCCCCTCTAGGGAATGTTCGCATACTGCAGACTTATTTTTGCGCCTATGCTTGACGTCGGCTATATGTTCTTTAACACAAGTTCCTATACTTCTCTTTGTTTGCCCGATGTAAGAGAGCCTTCAGTCGCAGTCCAGTTTGTACACGCCTGCATCTGGAAGGGGTATGTTGCACTTGACAGGTCGTAAAAATTGGTTGATCTTCTTCGGCGGCTTGAAGTAAGTGTTGATTGAAGCTCGCTTTAAGATATGTCCAATCTTGTCAGTGACACCTTTCATATATGGAAGTACAGCAGGTTGGCGCTCGACTGTGGTTGGTTTATTGCGTTTTCTGTGACAAAGCCGTGGTACTTTCAGTTTATTATCCTGTAGTACGTGCTTGACATGCTGAAGCTCAGCAGCCAGGTGTTGGGTGTCACAGATGCCGCGTGCTCTCTGAAACAAAGATTTCCCTACAGTAGCCAACTGTCAGTCAACAGACAGTGTGACTCAAACTATGTGTTGTGTATCGTAAAGTAACCCATACAGATAGGTATCTCAATGGTGATTCTCACCACCATCCTAGACAGTTGGCTACTGTAGGGAAATCTTTGTTTCAGAGAGCACGCGGCATCTGTGACACCCAACACCTGGCTGCTGAGCTTCAGCATGTCAAGCACGTACTACAGGATAATAAACTGAAAGTACCACGGCTTTGTCACAGAAAACGCAATAAACCAACCACAGTCGAGCGCCAACCTGCTGTACTTCCATATATGAAAGGTGTCACTGACAAGATTGGACATATCTTAAAGCGAGCTTCAATCAACACTTACTTCAAGCCGCCGAAGAAGATCAACCAATTTTTACGACCTGTCAAGTGCAACATACCCCTTCAAGATGCAGGCGTGTACAAACTTGACTGCGACTGTGGGCTCTCTTACATCGGGCAAACAAAGAGAAGTATAGGAACCCGTGTTAAAGAACATATAGCCGACGTCAAGCATAGGCGCGAAAATAAGTCTGCAGTATGCGAACATTCCCTAGAGGGGCCCAACCATTACATCAGATTTGATAAACCACAAATACTCGTTAAAGAACAACGATTCATCCCTAGGATGATACGCGAGGCTATTGAAATTAAAAAACATCCTAATTTTAATAGAGAAGATGGTTGGAATCTACCACCAGCCTGGGATCCCATCATACAAAATATTAAATCCCAGCCCTGACACCATACTGCCAGACCAAAAGATACTGTAAGCTCTTTCTGCGTAAAACGGAACGCACCTGATTAAATTTAAATGAGGGTATACAAGCTACCAACTAATTATGAGATGACCAACACTTCAGTCTCCCTGTGACCATGGACCCTGCAAAGGGTTCGAAACGTCAGGATAAACATTAAAAAAGTAATGTGTAAAATAAACGCGAGTAGATCCGTAAAAGTTGTTTCATTTCTACGTATAAAAAGTCATGTTCATTACACATACATTATCCCAATGATGGGTTCTAACCCTTATCCTTCATTCTTACACCATTTGCTGGAAAAATTTGAGTTTCTGACGATGATGATGTAGACCTATACAGTCGAACGGGGTTAGGTATTTAGGAACTGAGAGAAACATTAATCACAGCTCCTTTTTTTGCTGATTGTCTCAAACGGCATTTTCAACGTCACTGGACTTTTTGGGGGTAGCGAGAAACTGAAAGAGTTCCTCAAGCCGTGTGAAACGAAGCACCGTCGGAGGATTTCTAGAGGGAACGGCATCACGCACTAGTGCGTGTCCCCGTGCCCTACTAGATTCTCCGAGGGGTTCGGATCAGATCGGGAGCGGAAGGCTAGGACCTCGGCTCAGTTGACCGGATCGTGGAGGTGGGGTCACAGCTCTTGTTCCTTGAAGTTGTTTTGTATAATATGGAAATCTACGATATGACTCTGAAGGAAGTTTTTGAATTTTTTTTATTGGTTATAGGCAGGCATTTGACCACACCTTACCTGATGGTAAGTGACGGTGCGGTCGAGGATGGAACATGCCTGCCTAGAAATAGCCTATTCACTCTGACCTTAAAGAGGTCCAGATTATACCTTTCAGGGAACACACTCGCAGGCAGCGCATTTCAATCCCTAGCTATACGCAATAAGAAAGTTGAACCGAATAGGCTCGTGCGACAAGGTGGCATATCTACAACATAGGGATGGAACTCGCGCCTCGCACTCCTATAGCGGAAAATGGATGGTGGGATTAGGTCATGCAACTCCTTCGCGCACGCCCCGAAATGAATCCTGTAGATGACCGACAGACGAGCCATCCTACGCCGATGTTCTAGATTTTGTCGCTTGGCGTCTATCAGGGCAGGGTTACCAATGAGTCTCTTAGCTCGTTTTTAACACGCTTTTATTAGGTCGACCTGTATGTAACTAACTATGTAATGGAATCTAAGGTAACTAATTTAACCATCTTCCAAGGGTCGTAGCGTAATAAAAATTGGCAGCTGTATGTAGTTCTGATGACAATACAATAATATGGTACTGTCGAACTGATCTGATGATGGAGCCGGGAGATATGAATTGGAACTTCATGATGGAAAATCGTATTATATCTGTTTTGGATTTCTTAGAAAAGTCTTGTAATGAACTTTGACCATGATTAGGTTTCAAGGTCTGATGATGAAGCCGGAAGATAGGCACTGGCATTCCATGATAGAATATCGTATCATAGTCGTGTTTGCACTTGTGAGAAAGGCCACGTAATGGACTTTGAACACGATCAGGTTTCAAGGTTATAACAAACCTATTATACATATATTGAATAGTGTAAATATTGACAAAGGTGCCTGTATAAAATGTATATAGACCTGTACATGGAGAGTGTAAATAGAATAGTATTGATATATCTATATACGATGTATATTGACGTGTGAATAGGGTAGTAGGTTGTTAAAGATCCCACATAAGCCAAGGTGAGAAACGTGCCGAGGACTGAATGGCGTGAAGGTGGTTAATAATATCATGTCGCTAGCGTCACCTGTAAATATTGAGTGTAAAAGATCCCACCCAAGCCAAGGTGAGAAACGTGCCGAGGGCTGAATGGCATGAGGGTGGTTAATAATATCATGTCGCTTGCGTCACCTCAGGGAACCGGGCGAAACCCTGTTGTAAATAGCCTTGTCCCTCTACACGGACCTCTGGGGGGACCGACCGTTTAATTAAAATATTAAAAAAAAAAATTAATAGTTTAAAAAACACTAGAAAAATACGCTTTTTATAAATGCACGTAAAAACAAAAAATAAATTATGGATCGTTCAAGTTGTATTTCTGGGCTGAAGTGTAAACTATGTGCTTTTAATTAGAATATTTGATTGTAAAAGCGTGGGGCGCTGGAACAGGAAAGACTTTCTTGTTAACAAATACTAATACTAACTTCCTGGAGGAAGCTGCATGAGGTCGCACAAGAGCATAACGTTTATGCCAAAGGGTTACCAAAGGGAACCAAAGATATCTCGTCCACGAACAAGAACTCTACATTTTGCCACTGTTGACGCATTACCCTTATATACTTAATTTCCTGAAAGAAGAGGCGTTAAAAATGTCGGTGAATGTCGTCTCTCCTCGCTGCTGGCGCATGTTTTGTCTCAGTTAGAGCGCCAATCTGTGTTTAACCTGCTTCCCGTAACATAGCTTAACTTGATTTCTCAGCAACTTATACAAAAAGTCTTTCATGTTCCAGCGCCCCACGCTTTTACAATCAAATATTATAATTAAAAGCACATAGTTTACACTTCAGCCCAGAAATAGAGACAACTTGAACGATCCATAATTATTTTTTTGTTTTTACATGCATTTTTCAATTGGGTCCAAAGCAGCCAAATGGTATTTGGATGATCCATCCCAAAGGTGAATCTAGAGATGACAACTTGAGATGAAGACTTACTTTAGTTTATTTAGTTAGCTGATGGCCTCATACGGCTCTTTCAATGTCTTTTTAATGTTTAATAAGCCTTTGAGTACTTGGTCTTCATCTCACCTGATCTTAGTAATGATGAAAGTATGCATGCATGCATGAAAGCCGAAGATGGAAGCACACTTCATCCGGAATCAAATGCTGAGGCATTGGTTTTCTTACCATGGCGAGTGCTCTGAAGAGCTATTTGCCCTCATTCCACCTTCTCCCTTTCTTCATAGGAGTACACGTGCTGCTCTTCGAAGTCACCGCTTCACTGTCTCAAATATCCCATCGCGCACAAAGAAATTTGGCGACTCGTTTCTTTGTCGCACCTCCAAAAGATGGAATAGTCTACCAGCACACGTTTTCCCTCCTTCCTATGGATATGGGGTCCTTCAAGAGAGGCATGAAGAAGCACCTTGTGGGCCGGCAGAGTGAAGTTAACTGATGCTACGTTTGTTTCCACACTGCATCAGTTATCTTCGCGTCTGGACTCCATTGCCTCTTAACATCAGGTGGGATAGACAGATATTTTTTTTTATAGTTAGCTCGGTGACTCTCGGTAGTCACCGAGCTAACTATAAAAAAAAATATCTGACGATCTTGGAAGTAACATTGATGTTAGGTATGTCCACAATATATTTATATAAGACGCTGGTAGCTAGCCAGGCGGGCTTAAAACAAGCCCTACCACCAACTGAATCAAGTAAAAACATGTAACCTAAGCTGTGTTTAATGTAACATTTGATTCAAAAGCGAATAACTTCCATTGTTCTAGTTATTAAAGCAAGACGTTACATAATTATGACAAATGTACCCAACTCTGTGTGTTTGTGTTTGGTCAATAAATAGGCCTACTAATCTGCCCGATGTGGACTTTGGCACGCCAGCAAAGTGGCCGATATATTGCTTCAATAAAGACATATATATTGCAATAGCTAGGAGAGAATCAAAGATTTGTACACACGGCTGCACATGACACTATCGTAAACTGTTAAATTGTCTAATAGATAGTGTTTTCTAAAGGTTACGTTAAGGTTAGGTTTCTAGTGTTCGCTCTACACATTGAAATGAAACAACTTTTACGGATCCACTCGCGTTTATTGTACACATTTCTTTTAGTTAATGTTTATCCTGACGTTTCGAACCCTTTGCAGGGTCCGTGGCAACAGGGAGGATAAGGTGTTGGTCGTCTCATAATTAGTTAATACCTTGTACTATCATACCCTCATTAAATTTAATCAGGTGCGTTCCGTTTTACGCGAAAGAGCTTACAGTATCTTTTGGTCTGGCAAAAAAGGCAATAAACCAATCACTGTCGAGCGCCAACCTGCTGTACACCCATATATGAAAGGTGTCACTGACAAGATTGGATTTATCTTAAAACGAACTTCAATCAACATTTACTTCAAGCCGCCGAAGAAGATCAACCAATTTTTACGACCTGTCAAGTGCAACATACCCTTTCCAGATGCAGGCGTGTACCAACTGGACGGCAACTGTGGGCTCTCTTATATCGGGCAAACAAAGAGAAGTGTAGGAACCCGCGTTAAAGAACACATAGCCGACGTCAAGCATAGGCGCGAAAATAAGTCTGCAGTATGCGAACATTCCCTAGAGGGCCCCAACCATTACATAAGATTTGATAAACCACAAATACTTGCTACAGAATAACGATTCATCCCTAGGATGATACGCGAGGCTATTGAAATTAAAAAACATCCTAATTTCAATAGAGAAGATGGTTGGAATCTACCACCAACCTGGGATCCCATCATACAAAACATTAAATCCCAGCCCCAACACCATACTGCCAGACCAAAAGATACTGTAAGCTCTTTCTGCGTAAATCGGAACGCACCTGATTAAATTTAAATGAGGGTATACAAGGTACTAACTAATTATGAGACGACCAACACCTCAGTCTCCCTGTTGCCACGGCCTGCAAAGAGTTCGAAACGTCGGGATAAACATTAACTAAAAGTAATGTAAAATGTATTTGTTTTGTTTATATAATTTTTAACGCAAATTTTGTTGCGTTTTTTTAAAAAGTAATGTGTAAAATAAACGCAGTAGATCCGTAAAAGTTTTTTCATTTCAATTGTCTAATAGACTTTGAACTGTATATCTATGGTAGATGGTAGAATATTCGTTGAAGAAATTTGACAGTTGTGGGTAATCGAATGTGGAGCCGTCTGTAAAAAACCTAGCCTATCACAGTGAGATAGCTTAGTAAAAATTTAAAACTTTTTTGAGCTATTGTGAGAATCGTAATGCCATCAGTTCGTTAGCTTACGGCAGCAGTGGTAGTAGACCTTGAATTGTAGAAGAACTCGAAAGAATATCAGAAAGGGTACTTTTTCTTTATTTATTTTATAATTTTAGAATATTGAAAAACGTTCATTACGTTCCTTTATCGTAGATGGACATTTTCTATAAAAAAACGTAATGTAGTAACATCATATTTTTGAAACAGTATGTCTTAAAATCTGTCTGGCGCTTCGTTGGCCGAGTAGCAAAGCGCTCAGCCCTGGAGCAGATCCTGAGGCCCTGGTTTAAGGTAGTCAGGCAAAATATGTTTAAAAAAAAATATTAACGGGTAAGCACAGTGCCTTGATCTCACCTGATGTTAAGTGATGATAAGGCCAATGATGGAAGCGCACTTCACCCGGGATCCTCAACTAGTGAGGCACTGGCTATCTTATCTCTAGCTGCCGGAACACAACAATGCTACAAACATTGATGTTATGGCGACATATTTAGATAAGATGGTAGTAGCTAGCCAGGCGGACAAACAAGCCCTACCACCAACCAAACCGAGTACACAAACATGTACCCCCGCTGGAAATCGAACGCGGGACCTCTGGGTCTAAACCGGTCTAAGCCACTAGACCACAGAGGCGGTTTTAAAATAACCCGGGTTATGATGAAGATTCTATTAACTAATAAGCGTATAGTTAAGTTAGTGGTTTTGAATAATAATTTCCCAAACCGGTCCAATGTAAGTGCTGATTAAACATTGCTTTGACTCTGACTGATATTGAATGCAAATATCTCCTTGAACGTACAGCTCTTGCATTTGTAACGTAACGAATGGCTGGCACTCGAGAAAGCGGCACCAATTTAATCATGCCGTGTTCGGTGGTTTGGTTTGATAGGAAGCGATCGCTTATACTTTCAACGGGTTGGATTCTTGAAAGTTTTATCAGACTGGTTTCGTTTGATGAACTTTCATATGGATGTTGAAGATTGGGCAGTACAAGGGAAAATAGCGGTGTCAGGTAATTTTTCTTGGTTTGGTTCTCGAAAAGATAATATCTGCTGAGTTTTTTAACATCTCTGCTCTATGAGGTATTTTTAAATGTGATGAGCCAAGTGCCTAGTATTTAGCAGTAGGTATATTAATAACATTTTAGTATATAAAAATTTTGTTGCGTTGAATGTTTAAAAATGTTTGAATTGAGGAGCTCGATGGCGCATTGGTTAACACGCCCGGTCTGCGATTGCTAAGGTTAAGCAACTTTCGTAAAGGCCGGTCATCGGATGGGTGACCAAAAATTTATCATCTCGAGCTCCTCCGTGCTTCGGATAGCACGTAAAGCCGTTGGTCCCGGCTGCATTAGCAGTCGTTAACAACCACCAATCCGCACTGGGCCCGCGTGGTGGTTTATGGCCCGTTCTCCCTATGATGATGATGATACAAAAATTGGTTAGTAAAAATTTAATTCACGGTGTTTGCCACCAAGAGATTATAAACTTACATATATAAAGTAAATGTAAATGTAAACACAATCAAAGATTTATTATGTTTTTCAGTACAGTCATTGAAAGTTTTCAATTCAATATATTAATTCAATATATATTAAAGTTAATTCACAGTAATGCAACTGAACATAACTAACTACATTAAAGAAAAAATAAAGCAAAAAAAATAAAATTAATATAACTTAAAAGTAAAACCTTTAAATAAAAACCGGACAAGTGCGACTCGCCCACCGAGGGTTTCGTACAAATTTATGGGTACATAATAAGATATAGTTCAGGAATCAAGTCTTGAACTTTTCCCAAAATTCAGTTTCTAAGGTATTTCTTTTTTCATTCTTCGTCATAAATCGAAAACTATACATCATAAAAATAATTAAAAAACTGTTTAAGCTTGTGCAAATGAAGCGTTCATACGATACCCCACATGACACGGTTAACTTTCTTCAAAATTCGGACCTCCGTTTCTTGCAATGAAAAGAAAGAAAGTTCCTTGAAAGTGCCCTGCTATGATAGGGCATTTTCCAATATTTTTGACGTTGTAAGGGAGAAAAGAGCTGGACACTTGCTGTGTTTCTTGCCGGTTCTTCTTAGTACAAGATCTCCCGCCCAGAGTAGACTTACGAACCGATGGCATAGTGAACTGAATAAATGATTTTGAATTTGAATTTGAATTTTGCATTTTTTGTGATTTAATTAAATATATAATAGTTTTCAGATTTTTCCCTGTACTTGTAATAAAAAACGATAATACTTGCCAAATTTCATAGTTCTAGGTCAACAGCAAGTACCCTATGAATTTTGATTCCCTTGAGAGTGTCAAAATATACGTTTTTTGCGATATAAAAAGCCGTTACTTTTTTTTTCGTTAACTTATAAGTTTGATTTTTTCACAGCTTCAAAGGACCAAAGACTTGCGTATATGGTTTTAATTTCAACTCGATATCTCTCCGCGTTCCCAAGATAAAGGGTCTTGACAGACAGACAGACGGACAGACGGACAACAAAGTGATCCTATAAGGGTTCCGTTTTTCCTTTTGAGGTACGGAACCCTAAAAATGAATATAAAATTATATAGTCTTTAATAAAATGTCATATGATAACGACGACTCCGTATGATAAAGAAGTCCTAAGGAAAGCAAGTTATACATGTGTGAGTGACATGATTTGACGCATGACGGATTTTTCACGCTGAATTACTATCTAGAAATGTGAATAGGGTATTAAGAAAGGAGCTTAGCACATAATAATAAGTAAAATAATTAGGATTTTTAAGTTTATGTTGATGTTGTGTTATTTTTGATGTTGATGACGTAGTCACAAAATAAGTGAATATCGCAACAGTAGACTGTACCGAGATTATCTACTCATGTGGATATACCGTGAAAGGGTCTATTTGTGCATTTCTCGAGCGCGGTATACATATAAGGGCTTATTAATAAACAAAGTATAGGCTTGGAGTAGTTACTCCGTGTTTTGTCTCTTTTACTCTCATATTTTTTATTTTTTTTTATTTTTTTATGTTAAAAGGAGGCAAACGAGCAGGCGGGTCACCTGATGGAAAGCAATCACCTCCGCCCATGGGCAACCCGCAAAACCAAAGTAATCGCGGATGCATTGCCGACCTTGGGGAAGGAGTTGGATTTTGAGGAGGGAGTAGGAATTGGGAGGGGGGAGGGGTTAGAGATGGGCCTCCGGTACTTTCACTCACCGGACGAAACACAACAGCAACGAGTGCCGTTGTTTCACGCCGATATTCTTTGAAAGGGTGGTATTTCGCCGGGAAAGCCGGCCCATTTCGTGCTGCAACGCAGCGTGGCTCTACCACTCAGACAAAATGAATATGAAATGAAGTTTACATGACGGGAACAAAACACGGAGTAACTACTCCAAACTTACACTTTGTTTATTATTACGGGTGATAGATGTGAAGCTGGTTACTAACATTTCTAGCCTAGCAGCTAGAAGCGGCTTATTTAACTTATTATCATTTCTAGCGATAACTAGCGGCTGGAAACGGCTGCTTAAATTTCATTGATATACTCACATGATTAGTTTTTTGTTTTTGTTGTTTCTCTTCTGATTTATTTACTATAGGATACATTTAACATAAATAGACATAACAATGCCATTTGCATCTGTATTAAGTTTTAAAAACTCAAAATTCTCATACAAAATGTGAAACAGCAGTGGAATAAGACTATCTTAATAGTTTATTTGTCAGAGATGTATTGGAAATAGGTATCCATGAAATAAGTGGAACAGATAGGTATCTGTTCCACTTATTTAATGGATACCTAGTAATAGTAAGAATTTAGTTGTATTTCTTTGTTTGGTTTATAATGATGATTAAATCCAAAGTTAACTAAATAGCTTATTAAAGCTACATTTAATCTTATAATTTTCATACACCACCACAAACCACACCACCTAAACACAAACGTATTGTCATAGTTTGCTGTTCGTCTCTGAATTAAGTAAATTAGTAGGTATAAACGGTGTCTTTGGTGTTTATTTAAAAAAATATATAGCAGAACATAATAAGTGCTACTGTATAACAAAAATAAGAGTTTAAAATTAAAAAAAATGTGATAAAAATCGTTTTTTTTTCGATGCGCAAGTTGGGTATCTACTCGGTATCAAGCGGCTGGTTATTCGTTTCTAGCCGCTGGTTTCGGTAAGTACCGGCTTACAAGCCGCTGGTTCACTACTACTTTTGTGACGTAGTTGTTAACATTGAATAAGGCTCTTTTGTATTTTAAAGTAAGAGTAGATAGTGTTGATAAATTTGCACGGGTTAGGCAGAGCCACAAATCCCGCTTGTAGAATTTTTTAAACATATTTTTTAAATTCTAATTACTTCGCAACAAAATTTGCGTAAAATCATATAAATCCATAATGAAAATTATACCTTGATGCATGGTTTCTTAAATGTCAAAGTATCAGATACTTTTAAAAGCAAAACCTGTCCAATATTTCAAAAAGATTTTCCATTAGATAGAAATTAAATTGACTGTGTTCGTTTCCTGCCACGAAGTCCATTCTTTAATTTTCGTTTCACAATAACACTGAGCGAATAATCTTACTTCAGTAGCGAGAGTTAAAGAAAAATAATGAATTAGCAGCACTTGTACATTTTACTTACTTCTGTTTAAAATACATTATATGTATAATAATAAATAATGACTCAGTTTGACCGGGTATTGAAGTCCCACGAGACGCAATATCTTTGATTAGATATTTTAATCAAACTACTTTTAAACACAAGCTCTTTGTCATTAATAAAATTAAATGGAATTTAAATAATTTTAACTTACTTATTAGATAAAATGTTTTGTTTTGTTTATATAATTTTTAACGCAAATTTTGTTGCGAACAAATTACAAAAACACAAATTTTGAAAAAATTTCCACGAGCAGGATTTGAACCTGCACCCTTCGGACATACCGGGTCAGGTGCTCTCCCAATTGAGCTATCGTGGTTCTAACCAGCCCACCGAAATTATTCAACACTCTTTACTTTTTTACTTTGAAAGCCAAAGGCGGCCGATTCAATATCAACAACTACCGTCATTAACATCCGATCATAATATATATATTTTTTTACTTATTAGGTGTAAATCGTAAACAAGCGAGGGCTTTTTAAAAAGAAAGAAAACTAGGGTAAAGTAGTTTTTTTTTATTATAATTACTTAATTATATCCGAATTCACACTCACCAGTAAAGTAAGAAAATATATGAATGGAAAAATTACAAGACAACAGTATTTAAATACTGACTTCATAATACCCAAATCCACCACTTTATGTATAAAGAAAATATAGGAATGAGGCTAAAAGTGTACGAAAATATATATTCCCGCCAATATTAGTGTCTCCACTTACAAGTTTGGGAACACCGCGACCCGGCATATCGCATTATCGTGACTTCCTGTGGAGTGGCGTGTTTTTGGGGCAAGGTCATCCTCCCGCTTGGGATATACATTATACACTTATCGGATATCCCGATCCCGATGGATATATTATATGTTAAGGTGAAGTGTCGAGGGATTTTTTTACGGTCTTGCGGCCAAATTTTCTTGTTTTTATTCCTTACAAGACATTATGTAGATAAGATGGTGGTAGCTAGCCAGATGGATTTAAAACAAGCTATACTACCAACCGAACAGAATGCAATCTACTGTCGAATCCGGGACCTGTGGGTCCAAAACTGGTGGTCTAACCGCTAGACCACAGAGGTGGTCATAAACTCAATTATAACTCAAGAGTGTTCATAAATTTGAAGAATAAATCAGCGATAACATAATTGCTATTAACCCGGTATCGGTATGGCAAATAGTGCAATTTTTATTCTAACAATATTTTTACAGTTTGCTCGACAAATGCCTACACTTCATCTGATGTTAAGTGGAATGAGTCCAGACGCGAAGAGAACTGGTCCCAAAAGGTGCCTCTTCACAACTCGTTTGAATGACCTCATATCATAGGAAGGAGGGAAAACGTGTGCTGGTAGACTATTTCGTCCTTGGAAGTGCGACAAAGAAACGTGTCACCAAATTTCTTTGTGCGCGATAGAATGTTCGAGACAGGAGAGCAGCAAGACTACTATGTAGAAAGGGAGAAGGTGGGATAAGGTCAAACAATTATTTAGAACTATATAATAGGTCCTTACCTATGAAATTAACGTTTTTTTCTCACTTATTAATGGGTGTATTACTTCTAAAAGTAAATAGCGGTTGTTAATATTATTATACACCTTTAATTAGGACTATGTTACTTAGGGTTCAGTAAAAACAATGATTATTAATTTTGTGTCTTTATCGCCCAATTTAAAAAAAAAAAATGACTAAGTTTTTTGTTCGCGGAATTGTCCGTTTGTTTCATTGTAGCTTTGAAGGGACTTGATTTTTTTTCTTTTTAATATCTGCTATATTTAGCTAGTGAAACAAACACACTACTCTATAATTTTTATATAGTGTTAAAATAAATAGATGCTAAGAAAATTAAAAAAACGTTAGTATGAAAAATAAAATTTTATAAAAAAATCTTCATACAAAACGCCAATTTCATAGGTAAGGACCTAATATATATATACATATCAGTAAAGAAAATGACTGTCTTACATAGTAAAAGTATAACTAAAAAACATAAAAATTAATCTAAATGGATTTCCAACAAACTTCGCAGGAGTTCTTGTAACAGTTGGCTGTTTTAGGATTCACCTGTTGTTTTTGGGTGATTGATTGGAATTCGGAATAAGTTAAGAGCAATATTACATAGCTATGCAAATGATGTCTGAGTATTTACTTTACGGGCTTGTTTGACGTTCAGCCGATGTTGCGCGACTTCAGTCGCACCGAGTCGCAGTGACTTGTTTGCCTGTAGTCTGAAATTATTTGGATTACAGCGATCAGTTTAATTCAAATAGTACACAAACGTCAGGCAAAATCTAGTATAATTGTCACACACTATTGAAAATTACATTAAATTTTATTGTAATGAGTACCTATACTAGACAAAATAATCATGCCTATGTTTAGTCTTAAGAAATATTGTTACTAACAATCTATGGATTTTGTGTCAAAATAGTACATTTTAATTTTTTATTTTTTTTTTATTTATCATATAATTAGTTTTTGTTGAACATACTCCTACATTCATAATACCATTCAAATAGATAGTAACTATTTAATATATTAATAATAATAACTTTATATAATAAACATGGTAAGAATCCCGTAAATAATTACCCCCTTATTCATAAAAACCGCTAAGCATTATTTAGTTGATCATTGTTTTGTCTCTTTTTTTCAAATTCAAAATGACGTTTGTGTGACGGTGACAAAACAATATTTAACTAAATAATGCTTAAATAGTTTTTATGAATAATCGGGTAACTCTAAATAGATAGTAATTAATATCAAGTTAGCTTTAGTTGTATTCATGTCAACTTTGAGCTGTATTGCTCTGCTTAGTATCATATACTGCATGCCTATATACAAATAGCACTATGCAGATATTGGTTGTAAAAGCCGTAGTAGTGAATTATGCAGCACAATACCATAAGTGCCGAAGTTGTATCACTGTAAAGTGCTTTATACTGAAGCATCAGCTAGGTAGCCGCCATCAGTGACATACCTACGTGTGTCCACACTGTATTGTTGCTTAACCTTAGCAATCGCAGACCAGTAGGCTTAGCCAAAGTAACATTAAGAAAACGATAACGAAGTCCGAAAAGAATAAATGTATGGGATTGACATAAGCCGCGCTAAATCACGTGGTCAATCTTATGTCCATCCCATACATTTATTATTTTCGAACTTCGATATCGTTTTCTTAATGTTACTTTAGCTACCGCCACAGGCGCGTTAGATTAAAATTTGCATAAATTATTTCCTGTGGTAGGTAAGCTTTCTTAACAGCTTCCCTCTCCCATGAGTCACATATGATACATAACAATTGATTATCTATTGTTTTAATTTTTGGACAGCGAAACTGTTAAAACGAGAACGAGGTATGAATGTTGATTGTTCCAAAACATTATAAATAAAACTTTAAGAGCGTTTACGCCGCACACTAGCGCCACTAATGAAAAAAAAAAACATATCTAGTAATTAGAGATAGAAAATCAAATTATGCTCAACAAACTATTTGAATGAAGTAATTTAGCATTTTAAGACGTTACGGCCACTTTTAACTATAACGCCATATTTAACTAAACTATAACATGTCAGGTGTTCATTAGGTGACGTAAAAATTCTAAATTACTTCATTCAGATAGTTGAGCATAATTTGATTTTCCATCTCTAATTACTAGATGTTTCTTTTTCAATGGCGGCGCTAGTGTGCGGCGTAAACGCTCTTAAACACGCACACAAAAGTGCATACCAATTTCGGTGTTATATTACAACCCGTCATTGTTTTGATATTTCGATGGAAACATAGACTATAATGACCGTCTTATAACAGTTGCAAGAACACAAACACTTTACATATCTATGCTTGTTAGCCAACCCCAAGGGTAGTTGATGACCGAGCAAGTTAATCGAAGTTCACGTTCCACGAAATAAACTTATCACAGTGATATTATCTACCGATGCAGGTATTAGGAATGCAGACGTCAAATGAAACAATATCCAACAAAGCTCCCATGTGCAATGGCTGGAATAGTTATAATGTTTGGCATATGTTTATCGTTAAGTGTATAAGGAATATGTCTACTTACCCACGTAACTATTGCTGTTATAATTATGTACACTCGCTTTTACATCAGACTACCAAAAAATTACAAATTTTCTCAATAGACTTCAATCTTTTACCCAAAAATGGTAGAGTTCAGCGAGATGAATGAGTACATAATAAATAATTTTAAGTTTTTGTACTGTTACCGTTAAAAATATAATAAATATGATTACTTCTTTTATAGAAAATGTAGTTTGAATTTACTTAGTTAAGTGTAAAAAGGGCTCATGTCAGCAGTTTCTTGCAAAATGGGCACAAGTCCATGAAATATAACAGCCAATAAATTGTAGATTGTAATAGTACATACCTTTATTTGTGTCACAATAGGTTCCTATAAGACACATTAATCCATTGGAAAACAAAACGACAATATTTTTTTTTTAAATAAAATATTTTATAATATTTTATAGTTTCTAAAAAGTTTACACTTCTGGACAAGTGCTTTTGCAATTAGTGATTCGTGTATGGTTTTGGATAGGTAGTGCGAGGCGTCTGTACTTAAAATATACTACTGTAAAAAAAATTAAACTAACTAATAGTATAAATGGGAAAGAGACATAAATGAATTAATCTCAAAAAATTACCAATTAAATCACCATGCTTTGTTTTTTTAATATATTTTTATTTGTTAATAGCATTGCTATGTCAGTTCCTCAGTTAGTTGGGGATTCCGGGTCAACATACCAGTCAGGTGAGTAAGAGAAAAAGCTCGTCCCAATTCCTTATCATCATATCCACTACTGGACATAGGTCTCTCCAAGTGCACGCCACTGACTGCGAACCGGGGCTACTCTCATCACATTATTAAAATATAAAGATATCAAAAAGTACGAGATATAAGTGTGGGACAGACCGAATGAGACAACCGTTTAGGTGAGATCTTGTGAGATGATCGCCAAACGCTTACCCGGTGTGAAAATAAAAAAATCTTAATAACTAAATAACCATAGGCGTATTTAACAGCACAAAATACGCATTTAATGGTTACAAACACTTCTTACTGAAGAAGCTGTCTCCACCTCTGACTTAAGTCACATCGTCCTAGATAGTTTGGTAACACTACTTTGCAATCATGAATAAGTGATCGTTACTCGATGCGTCCAACTGAGAGCTTTGGAAAGTTCCACATTAAGGTGGGTACACACCGGCAGCGTTAGCGTGTATAAGAGCGGCTCAGTAACACGATTCTTACCACGTTTTTTGTTTTGACTCAAATCAAACTCAAAAATAACGAATATCATGATATTAAGGATCCCGTTCATAATTACTCTAATGTACACACGGCGGCAAATCAACCTACCCAAAACTGTCAAATTTCTACAATCAATTTTGAACTTTATTGTTTGGTTATAAGGATCAATATTCATTGGAGAAATTTAACAGATTTGGGTAGGTTGATCTGCCGCCGACTGTACTTACCTATACCATATTTTCTCAGTCAGTCCATTGACCGCGAGGTCAGTATAACTCAGTCAAAACGTATATAAAGGTATACCTTTATTTAAATGATACCTTTACTAAGTAGTTTTCGTTAACTATAATGTTACTATGATAATATAAAAAGTTATAAGTATGTTTATGTTGTACTTTCCTTAATAAGTTATATTTTAATGTAATATTATTTATTACATTACACGCGAACGCTTTTGGTGAGTAACAACCATTAGGTACTGGAGAAATGTTCACAGTTTGTCGTACTAGACAATGCCGCTTTGTTCCGATCCTGTGACGTCATCAGACGGGAGCACGTCATCAGTGATTTACGGCCTGAGTCGGCTCAAACGATCAAAATAAGCGAGCGTACTTTGATTATCAGTTAAGTGAGATATTAATCGAGATATTACACTGCTGACCGTAGACAAACAGAAAATAGGCTAACTCCCTGCTGCACTGAATGAGACTTTAATATAGCCTAATCAGTACAAGTTTTTTTACAAGGTAGCTACTATGTGCAACTATATTTAATTACTGTATGTAATCATTATCATCATCATCAGCTCATTTTTTAGGTCCCCACTGCTGGGGCACGAGCCTTCCCTATGGATGGAGGGAGAACGGGTATGTAATACTTACTCGAAATTGTATGGTATCAGATTTCCGAAAAAATAAAATAAAATAAAAAATATATATTGTAATTGGATAAAAACGACTACTGTCCCACTAAGCGCTAAAGTTTTCAGCTACGCGCCAAACATAACAACAAAGCGTCAGATCTAGCGTCGAAAGTGCTTCATGGCAGCACTAACTACAGCGTAGACACGGAATGTAGGTTCATACAACCGTAGCATTCGTAGCAGTCGTAGCAGTCGTAGCAGTCGTAGCCGTTGTAGTCGGTTTAAACGCGCGTTTTGCTATAATTACCATATACAGACATGTGCTTGGGCTTTCTCCTCCCCATACCACGGACAACCTGAGTCGTAGCCTTAAAAGGCACCACTGGGTCGCCGCTCCCTATAATATCAGATGCGAACTCACTGGACAATCTAGTGGGTATGTGTATATAGGCAATACTCGGATCGCTCGGTCACAATGCTCTGTAAAGGTCATTAGCGGCTAACAGCTAACTATTAAAAAAAAGGTATACTTCTCATAACCAAGAATCAAGTGCTGACTAAATAATACGAAAGATAGTAGCGAAAAACCTCACAGTTTAAATTCTTTTTAATTTAAAAAATACGGAAAGCTGCAGTTATCTAACGTCAAAGGAGTAAGTAGTGACATTTTTTCCTCCTTTGTAAGTAAATTCCACCAGACCCTCGTTACACGGGCGAAGACAATTTTCTCTCTGCAGCCGACTCCTCGACAAATGTGATTACAGCTCTATGTTAAAACTTCTGTAATTGTGTTTTCAGAACTTTTTGGTTATGTAAATCTTAATTTACAGTATCATCTGCGGGGAGAAATCGCGCAATTTAAGAATTGCTCGCTTTAAGAAACTTGTTAGCGGCGAATTTGTGCAGCTCTTTCGAGTGTGCATGCTTGTGGTGTTTTTTTGAACGTGAGAGAGCCAGCCGGCAGCGAAAAACTGGGCAAACTAACTAGTTGGGTAGTGAAGTTGTGGTACGGTTAAATAAGAATATTTTTGTATGCTTTAATGAGCAACTTAGCGAAACTTTTGCATACAAGATAGTTAAACTAACCAACTGGTTGGTTGGTAATAAACTTATTATGCACTATATTGGAAACCGAGCCTTTACAATCTGGCACTGGGAACTAGACTAGACTAACCATAAGACTACAGGAGCAATAAATACGTAGTTAATTTTGGAAATATTATTTTATTGTTTATTTTTGTTGCTTGTTATTTTTTATTTGCTGGAATAAAATGGAGCCCTCTTGGTTTTTGCATATATTTTTTTTGGTTAAATGTGAGATGCTTAAATAATTTTACATCTTGCATAACTACATTTGCAGCAAAAAATAACTATTCTATTCTAGTTTAGGTTTGAAACAGATAATCGTATCGTTATCTAGTTATCATTATCTGATAGTATCCAGATAAAGAAGATATTTATCTATCAACTCGTATCAACAAAACTTCTAGCCGTGCATTACCGACCCGACAATACCCTTCCCGCAAAATACCGACGATAACCGGACGAAATGTAATACTATTACATTTCAATTCGATCAATGGAACAGTAATCAAAGATAAATGCTGTCATTCCATCAGTGAAACAATTTTTTTTGTAGGGCGGGCTCCACTACAGAAATGCCATTACAGTCCCTTTGCTCTCCTAGCCCACTCAGCCTCCACATTTCAATCCAATTGAACTCGCCGTCACGATACACCCTACTGCGAAGCCTTAAAAGATATACGAGTATATCCACATCTTAGGCTTCGTCTCCGTCGCAGCATATTCGAATATTGTTATTCATAGAGAACGATACTCAATGAAGTATGTTATAGGTACGGAATGTGGTAGTTTATCAATTGAACGATAAAGCCGAAACGGGGAAATAGTCAAAACAAAAATGGATCACATATTGTTTTATAAAGTTTACTCAACTACTTGCTCTTATAGTACTTAGTACTTGCACATAGTACTTGCTCTTATATAGTAACTTACTATCGGAGCTACTCGCGTTTACACATTCCTTCGATTCCTTTGCAGGGTCCGTGGTCACAGGAAGATTGAGGTGTTGGTCGTCTCATAATAGAATACAGTCTTAGAATAGTCTTAGAATACTCATATTATTAAAGTCTAAGAATAAAACGGACAAAAGTACCATTTCATTTTGTAGCTGATTGTATTTATGCTAAACAATATTTATTTATTTAGTTTGGATTGGTAAATTTGAATTTAGGTTTGATAAAATGACGTTCTATTAGCTTTATACGTTATTATTATCAAGTTCACTGTCCATAACGTCTATGGTTAAATCAATTGTTACGTACCATAATATGGCGTTTGGACAGATTAGGGGTTAAGTTATTATTATCATCAATCCCATATTGTTAATTCATCTATTTTATTTCGATACTTCTCTAAATGCCACTTGCAGGTGATGTAAAAATACGAATGTATAAGAATTCTGTCAAATATTTCACGTTCGGTTGCGATGTGAAAGCGTAACGTATCAGCACACGAATTTGCCTTTTCACGTCGCATTTGAATGGAGGTTGAATGAAGCGTTATAATGATAAACATTTAAAAAGAAACGCTTCCACATGAGCGCGTCTAAATTTTCCCATGTACACCATTATAAAGGCGAAGTATGATAAATGGGTGGATATTGTAAAAGGTTCCGAAGGTCGTGTTACCTTCTCGTCGGGCTACATCGAGCTCGTTCTCAGGAGAGAAATGGGAGATTAATGGCGAACGTTCAGAATGGTACAGATCCATTCACTTTATGATGTATTTGATATCTTGTTCGGCGAACAGAATGAAAAGTTATTGCATCAGTGCATTTTGTTATATCTCCTTTCATATATTTCTTAGTAGTGCAAATTGATTTAAGTTGCAGTGTATTTTACACCAGCTGCACGCAGGGATGTCAATTAACGTTTACGATTACTTGGTACATGTAATGTTCATTGTTAAAAACCTCTTAATTAATTCGAACTTAGTACTTTTGTTCCAGCAGTAAAATAAAAAAAAGTAAAAGGGACATACAATGAGCCGAAGGTGATGATGACGACGATGACGATGATGATGATGATAAAATACTTTTTAAGAATAAAGTTTTATACGCCCTATTTTGCTCTATAAATGGAACAGCTAAGGATGATACTCATTTATGAAACATAGCCACTTAATAAGTTTGTTTCTGCATTTATAAAACTCACATAATAATACATAATAAATCTTTAAATAAAATTAGTTATAACTTCAATCTAATTATTTAAATTGTCTGTAAATACCATTTTGTAAAGTTAACATTTCTCAAGCATGCTTCTACAAAATTCTATAAAAACAACAATAAAAAAGCTTTTCATAAATAGAAGTACGAGTATAACAAGTCATTATTTCAGACCAATAAGAAGGTGAAGGCGACGTTAAAAAAGAGCTTTGCGAACCACTTTAGTTCTGTAAGTGTCCTTTAGCGGCTTCAAAGTGATTTCGGCCTGTGCAAAAGTTATCCTCGCCCGAGATAAGTTTATTTTAGATGGCAATAACAATTTTTCCAACGGAATCGGTCCACTTTTTACAACACTATTGGCGAATTGGTTCGTAATTATATTTGTCCGCGGAGACTTGGTCATGGGGTGAAAATATTTTTTCTGCTGAAAATACTTTTATTCGGCCTCGATGCCTTTGTTCAGATAGGATTGGGCTTTTATTTAGGTCAGTGCACTCTAATCTGGGGAAATTATTTAAGACTGCCCTGTGTTCCGGCTCCGTAATTTGTTTTATCGCTTAGAAGGTATTGCGTTTAATGCTCGCTTGATATTGTCAACCTCCGTGGAAGTTTGACGTGATCGCTTTTGTCGATTCTTCTTTTAACGTACTTATACCTTAGAGCATCCATACATTGAAATGAAATACTTATACGGATTTACTTTGTACTTTTTCATAATATTTTATCCTGAAGTTTCGACCTCTTTGCTTGGTCTGCGATATAGTTGTGAAAAACCCGTTAGCTACCGTCACTTAACCAAATTTATGGTTAGCTACCGATAAAATGCGGTTAATAACGGTTAATTATCCGACTGTGACAAAGAAAAAGGGTAAATAATCTTGTTTTTTTATTGTGTAGTCAACTCCTAGGTGAAGTGAAAAATCTATATCCGAAGGATAAAGATTCCATTTTAGATTTTATAAATCATATTTAAAGCGACAAATATACATAATTCAGCTTTAAATATGAGTAATTTAACGTAAACGTAAATAATTTACGCAACTAAAATATACAAACTAGGTACGTATTAAACATAGCGAGCGCGAGCGCATGGCAGTGCATTATTCAACGAACGCAAAGTAGACATATCGTCATCTCGTTTGCGCGTAAATGATACGAAGCGTGCGTTCCCTTGAGGGAGTTAGGTATTCAGTCTCGCGGTTACAGTGAACAGGAGCGTAGGTTAGCGTTTGTTGTAATGCGGAGCTCTTATTGGCGAACTAAACATGCCAAGTAGTAGTGGAAGTGTTTGGGAACAGCGCAACTCGCGATACGCATTTCAAGCCGCTAGCGGCATCTACATACATACATACATATAATCACGCCTCTTTCCCGTAGGGGTAGGCAGAGACCACTTTTTTCCACTTGCTACGATCCATACATACTTGTTTCGCTTCGTCCACTTTCATTATTTCCTTCATACATGCTCTTCGGTTTAGGGAACTCTTGACCTGGCCTTTTTCCAAGACGTCCCCGATTTGGTCTTGAAACGTCCACCTAGGTCTACACCTTCCAACACTTCCATTCACACTCCCCTTATACACTTTATGTTATATATCATGTTTTAACAGCAGTAACAGTTGCGGTCATTAAAAGTTACTTGTTTTCAAATTATTAATATAGTAAAAGCAAAAATTTCTTGAATGTTTGTATGCCGGGCAGTGTTTAAGATTTGCTCGGTGCATAGCCCGGGTTGGTGAACACCAACCTACATTTGGCAAACGTGGTGATTAAGCTATTACCCATCAATTGTAGTGATGACTTGATTTAAATGATGGAGGCCTTTGCCCAGCAGTGGGACAGTTATAGGCTATTTACTTTACTTTTGTATGCATGTAGAAAAACTGATTCAAAGCAATATTTTGATAGAACAGAATGTATAGAAGCTACACTATCTCTGGGTAATATAGATTTTAGCCCTGACCTTCATCTTAACAGATAGCAAGTGACGAGTCAAAAGTGTAAGCACATTTTAACTGCAAACCCTACTGAGGAACTTGCTTTCTTATTTTACATTATTTTTATGACGATAACATTTTTTATTTTTTTTATTTTACATCTTGACTGTACCTAATCCCTAATAAACTTGTTTTGGTATTCGTTTTGAAATTGGTATTCGTTTGGAATACAAAATAAATATGACAGTAAGCTAATACCATTGGTATTAGTTTCGTGGTATTGGATTGGAAAAGATCTTTGAAACAAACTCTACCATCAAATAATAATATACCCTTCGCTGGTGAATCGAACCCGTGACTGACAGACACGGACGTCTGGACGTCTGACTGGTGGTATAATTATAAGAGCGCGCAAAGGCTATGTTTTACATCAAGAAGACATCCTAATCTCATGCCTTCGGGAATTCACGATGTACCGTTTTTTACGAAAGCAAAGCCGGGCCGAAGCTGATTGTGATTTTTTATTTATTTCATCATCATTACCAGCTCATATACCTACGTCCCCACTGCTGGGGCACGCGCCTCTCCCATGGATGGATAGGGATGGATATAAACCACCACGCGGACCCAATTGACCGGCCCTTGCGAAAATGGCTTAACCATTTTTAACATGGCGCGAAAATCACTGCGCCATCGATTTCCTCTATTTATTTTATATGAACAACAAAACAGAAAACTACCAATTAACATTTAAAGACATTTACACAAAGTTCTGTACCAGATTGTGACCATACTTGTGTTGACTCATCATTTTACAAAGCAACAAGAAAGTTCTACTCTTCTGAAAACGTAATTAAATTAATACAGTCACTGAAGTCACTCAGTACTAGATTAATAATTAATAATTTACTTTTAAGGGTGGAGCCGCTGGAGTCGCGCCACAATACTAGCTTCAAAGCATTGTGGTGCGAGTCTCATCAACTAAGCTGGACGCCTTCATGAGAGAAGACTTTCTGGCCGAAGGGAGTGGTGTTCAGACTTTTTCGTGGAAGACTACCTTTGAGCGTCACCGATGCTACACCGAAAGTGTCGAAATAATTACTAACATGGATCAAGCTTAATATTACTAACAAAGATTGAATATTGATATGTATTTCGTTTATAAGGTATCTATGGGCCTATTATTTTGTAACTTCAAATTGTTGTCTAACAACAAATGATTATTATTATAATTATAAGTGCAAGTTCTTTTACAGATCTTTTAAATATACTAGATCGAAAACTGTCATCGAAATATACTGGATCGAAAATATCTATGCTGGTAAAAAAGCATGGTTCCATGTTTTCTAAAATATTGACGAGTCGACACAAACGTGCTTGAATGTGGGCAAGTGGCCCATTATTACCTTTAAACGGCGATAAACCGGAGTTATTGTATCGTTATAACCCTTGTTGCAGACAAAATAGAAATACTTTCTTGTGTAAAAATCGGATTATAACAAGTGCATGTGAGTACTCGACATCAGAATACGTTTTAGAAACTCCGTCTGCACTCAGCGCGTTAGGTGGTGGGAGTAGGGTTGTCACACAGCACTTTGTAATTAAGTATTGTTAATTTCTTTGAACCATTGGATTGTATGCTTTATGCATTTATACATTTCGGTATCTTATACAAGTTTATTTTAAATATGACACTTTTTATTACTAGCAATAAATATTAACCGCAGCAATATTGAGGAGCTCGATGGCGCAGTGGTTAACGCGGTCTGCGAGTGCTGTGGTTAAGCAACTTTCGCAAAGGCCGGTCATCGGATAGGTGACCAAAAATGTATCATCTTGAGCTCCTCCGTGCTTCGGAAGGCACGTAAAGCCGTTGGTCCCGGCTGCATTAGCAGTCGTTAACAACCACCAACCCGCACTGGGCCCGCATGGTGGTTAATGGCCCGTTCTCCCTATCCATCCATAGGGAAGGCTCGTGCCCCAGCAGTGGAGACATAAAATAAGCTGATGATGAATAAATATTTAAGGAAAGATTTTCGACAATTTTACAAAAATAATGGTACAAAGCATAATGTTTTTTTTAATGGCTGTACTGAAAAACATGATTTGTAAGTTAGACCCCTATTTTTCATAGGCAGCGATATATGGATAGATCTAGAAGATACAGCTGGAGAAAAATTAAAATTAAATATATAATACAATATATTCATATATCCAATATATTATTTTGACGACCTCCTGGGTCGAGTGGCTTGCACACTGGCATTTTATGGTGTCGCCATCTCTGAGGTCCCAGGTTCGATCCCCGGTCGGATCAATTTAGAAATACTTACCTGTTTTTCTAAATTGTTTCGGGTCTGGGTGTTTCCTATGTATAATAAGTATGTATTTAAGTATATTAAGTATGTTTATCCGTTGTCTAGTTAACCATTTCTCAAGTTTCTTAAGGAAGCTTTTCTTGGGGCTAGATAATTGGTGTGAGTGTGGGAAACATTTATTTATTTAATTAATTTTTTTTCAGTTATACATTATATGGATATATTTGGAGGAGACCTTTGCCCAGCAGTGGGAATAAATAGGTTTTAAATAAAACAATATACTTGTTTTGTTCACATAAAAGACAGCAACCCTAGTTTGGAAGGCGGTTACGGTGGAGATCATTTCGTTCTGTTCTTCGAAACATTTCTTTTAATTTAATAAAACACAAAAACATGATACTTCTATAATAAACCACAATAGGATTTTACTTGTGGCGATTTTTGTATCTAATAAGGACGCTTCTTTTATATTTCACGGATTTAAGAACTGATCTGGACAAAGTTCCCTGGATTCAACACCTAAAACCTATTTATTCTATAGATGAATCTGTCGATATCTTTTATGATCTCATTACCCCAATAATTTTTAAACACACTCCGTCAACCACAAAAAACAGAAGTATTTATCCCTGCTGGTTTAGTCGCTCTCTGATATGTGCTCTCAAAGAAAAGGCAAGGTATCACAGTCGATTTAAAAAATACATGAACCCCCGAGACCGATTAACTTATACCATGCTACGTAACCGATGTGCTAAAATGTTGACAGAAGTCAGAAATTAAAAAGAACCCTAAATATTTTTGGACATTTATTAAATCCTTCAGATCCAATAGTAATGAAATTCCAGATGAAATGTTTCTCGATAGTCAGAAAGTTCAAGGTGGACAGCAGATTAGCAATTTGTTTTCAGAATATTTCAATTCTACCTACAATGAGTGTTCATCTTCTATTGTGTCAACTGATGATTCTGGGAATAGTCACGCATCCCTAGGATCACTAACTCTATCGAAACCAGCTATTCTCGAAGCCCTCCAGCACATTGTCACAAACAAGGGCCCTGGTCCAGACAATATCATCATCTCAGCCAAAAGACGTCCACTGCTGGACAAAGGCCTCCCCCAAGGATATGAGGGGTATTTGCCGTAATCGCCACGCTTGGCAGGCGGGTTGGCGATCGCAGTAGGTTGAGGGTAACCTCAGAGAGATGCTGCTGCCCATCCTCTGGAATAGTCCCTTAGTCGGCTTTTACGACACCCACGGGACGAGAGGGGGTGGTGCAATTCTTTATCCCCGGCACCACACAGGGGCCAGACAATATACCGCCCTTATTTCTTAAGGAATGTGCTGCGCAGTTAGCCGAGCCGCTGCATATAATTTTTAACAAGTCTTTGACCTCCGGTACATTTCCTGCAAGATGGAAAATTGCACATATTACCCCAATTCATAAGAAAGGCGACCTGAGTGATATTTCTAATTATAGGCCTATATCCATTTTGTCTTCCATGGGTAAGCTTTTTGAATCATTGGTTCAAAAAGTACTTTACTTCCAATTTAAGCCGTTGATTGACTGCCAACAATTTGGGTTTCTGCCGGGGAAATCAACTGCCTCCAATTTATTTGGCTATGTCAGCGACATAACAGAAGCGTTCGAGAATAAATATACAGTACACGCAGTATATACAGAATTTTCTAAGGCGTTCGATTCGGTAAACCACACAATACTTGTCCAAAAGCTCGGTCATGCGGGCATTTGCGGCTCTTTACTTAGGTGGTGTGAATCTTACCTCCAGAATCGGTCCCAACTCGTTGTCGTACGCGGTTTTAAGTCTTCAGTCAAAAAGGTACCGTCAGGAGTACCCCAAGGTTCCCACCTTGGTCCACTGTTAAAGATTTACAGAATGATACAGTCTTGCGATGATACCGCAAGTTTACAAAACGACCTCAACAATCTAAATCATTGGTGTAACAAAAACCAAATGTATTTAAACCCGTCAAAATGCTTTCACATAAAGTTCACTGGGTGTAGAAGTATCAGCAATGTGACTTATTGCATTAATGGTGTACCGATTAGCGAGGTTTTAAGTATACGTGACTTGGGAGTTATTGTGGACCACAGATTAGATTTTCGCGAACATATTGACCATATAATTAAGACTGGGGCCAGACTAGCGAGTTTTGTAGTAAGACAAACTAAAACTTTTAAGGACCCTGAAATTCCCATTGTCCTTTTCAATAGTTACGTTCGAAGTCTTCTCGAATATTGCAGTACGATATGGAGCCCATCCTACGCAGTCCATGTCAATAGGATTGAAAAATTACAGAAAACTTTTCTGTATCATCTTTCTTTTACTAACAATCGTTGCCGCAGCTTAACCACCTATCAGTCGAGACTCGAGCATTATAAAATGGTTCCACTTGAGAACAGGCGCAGGATAGCAGACATGGTTTTTCTCCTTAAAATTATTAACGGGAAAATTGATAGCCCCGACATTCTAGAAAGACTGCAATTTACCTTACCACGTATCAGCAGCAGACTGCACAACCGCAAAGCAATCACTCTGCCCTCACGGCGTACCAACTATGGTCAACACTCACCATTGTACCGCTTGTGTTCGTACTATAATGATGTTTGTCAAGAACTGGATATTTTCGATGCATCAGTCAAAAGTTTAAAGGGACATTATTTATTTGTAAACTAAATTTATTTAACACTTTTCCAAATTGTAAAATGTATTGTTTTTATCTTTTTAATATTTTAGTTTCCATCAATCTATGTCATCATGTGTAAAACTTATTATTTTTTTAGTGTTATTTTTGTGTGCATGCTGTGTTCACAGTATTCTTACTGTGAACACAGCATGCACACAAAAATACTACATAATAACAACAACACATACATAATACATAATAACAATAAAATACTATATAATATAGGGCATACAGTTACTTTTCGCAATGTTGTTCTTTAATATATTTTAATTACTGTATGTGCCAGTTTGTGAACCAAACAATAAAAAAAAAAATAAAAAAAATATCAAAATCGGTAAGATACTTCACCAAAGCCACTCTTTTATGTGCGACTCAAACCCCCAAAACTATGCGATCGAGACATTACGTAGTAGTGGATGTCACGATAGCTCGTTTAGAAGAGCAGTCACACGAATAGTGTTATTCAAATAATTTTAGTAATAAATAGTGTTTACTTCATGGATTTAATAATCAGGTGAGATGAAAGCCAAGTATACCGAAGCTTAAAAGAATTTGTACATAATTATAGCTTAAATATGATTACACTTACAACACTCGACTGTAGCTTGTCTCAGAAAGCAGACAGCTGCGATAAATTTAAAATGGCGTCGCGTTGCAAAACAGTTGACGGTCTCGTCTCGCACCGAAAGTCGGGCTTACATCTTCCGCAAGTGGAGCGAGTGGCAATCCATTTTTTGTCCAACATTAGGAAAATCCTCACAAGCCCTATTTAGGAAATTGCCTCTTTTATCGCGGCTGTGGCTAACGCAGTAAGACCGCCCTCGATCCTACGAGGGCCTTTTGTTTTTAAACATCCCGCGTTAAGTTTGGGTGGGGAGTTGTCGGTCGTTTCAGTGTATTTTAAATTATGTTATAAAAGTTACAGCGATAAGTCTATTTTTATTACTGTTAAAACATTGCACATTGCAATTAATCGATGTTAGTAATAGTAATTAGTCCATTTACTGTCCCACTGGATAAGCAAAAGCTTCCATCAAAGCAATCAAGTTATCGCCACAAATGATGATTCTGTCAATTTCTACGGTGACCAATTTTGCTCGTTGCCAAGTATTACAGCGACTATATATTATATTTCACTAAGCACAAATTGGATGTCAATTGCAGTGGTCATGTCATATACGTGGGGATGGGTGTGCTTTACATTGGAAGTGGATGTACCACTTTCAATGCAACGCACTTTATGTGGTATTTACATATGATGATGATGATATTAATTATATTGGCAAAATTAAACTAATTAATTAATCTGATCGTGCTCAATGGCGTGCACTTGGAGAGGTATATATGTCCAACAGTGGACTAGTATAGGTTGATGATGAAACGAAAGTATGAAATTGGATTCCGTATTTTAATTGCGCTTTGCTTGTACTGTAATGTTGTACTAATCAATGTAATAATAAATAAAAAGGAGAAGGTTAGAACATCGATAGTAGAATTGACTACAATCGAATCTACACTTTAATTTTTGATTAAATTTTACTAAAATAAACATTGGTGAATCATGCTAAGTATGTAAGATTATAGCGCTATGTGCGCCATTTATGTGCGTCGGCCAGCGTATTTCTACATTTCCCTTATTGAATGAAGAGCTATAAAATATAATAAATATTAATAAATTACTCGTAAATATAAATAATAGTTTTACGCTTTTTCAATTACACTTTGGTTGTAATATTTTGCTATAATGTACAGTTGTACACATATAAATAACGTTACATAAACCATAGTCGCTATCTGATTTAGCTGTAGCCGTTAGCGAGCAATGATCGCTCGTCACTTCCCAGTTTAATTCGTAAAACAAGTTTAACAAACGCGACTTAGTTTTAGTTGTGGAATTTCGTGCTTCGGTGTTTGTGGAATAGGAGTTACTTTGTTGACGTAACAAATTGGGCTCTCTTCGGGCTATTAGTGTTTCTACAGAGAAAAATCTCTAACATTATTTACTTTGTTGGTGAAAAGCGACAACAAATTGTAGCAAATACCCTTACCATATAGTAATATTATTAATTTGTATTTGTATTTTTTTTATTTATTTTTTTTTATTTTTTTTTTATTTTTTTTTCTGTCGGCCAGAGACTGCATCCAGCTCTTCTCCAGTTGTAGCGGTCTCCGTTCCACTGGACCAAGAAGGGTACGGACGAGAGAGTGCGCCTGCAGTTGCGCGTCTGCTTGTGCACTTTAATATATCCTGCGCAATTGACCGCTTCCGTTTAAATCATCATCATCATCATCATCATCATTATTAATTTATATATTAGCACAATAAAACTTACATTCTTTTCAGAAGGTGTATTTTTCCAACAACCAGTACAGCTCAAAAAACAACCGTCCGCCACGAACGCTCCAGCCAAAGTGCCCGTCATCTAGTGACTCGATTCGCCATGTTGTTTTTACGCCATTCGTTCCCGCCAACACTCAGTGTTGTCAGTGAAATAACAACATTGAGATCGTTCAGATACGAGTATCAATTGAAATATAAATTACTAAATTGTTAATCAACCTAACAAAAAAACAACTGATTTAGGAATCAGTTAAATCGGATTAAACATGGATGATTTTGATTTCTTGGTCTTCTGTTTCAAGTGTTATATTCTAATGATTAGCATGTAGATTTAAGTTGGCAACGCGTCGATATTAAAACAACAAAGGTTTAATATGTAATTTTTCAAATTAAGGCAACATAATCTGTCAAACAATCGATATTATAGTCGTATGTCTACACTAAGTAGTTTGCGTTAAAGCCCCGTTAGAGATCTTTGTTTAAACAAGAACGGGAAAAAAGTTAAAAATATCGATGCTGGCTTTAGTACATATCCGTTAATATTATGCGGACCAATGGCTATACGTTACACTATATTCTAAGCTTACAATATTTTCAAATTTACGACGCCGTAAACCTTTATAGGGAGTTTTCTCCTTAATGGAGTCAGAAATGTATTTCTTGTCGTTATTTTTGCACCGAGTAAGTAAATTAATAAAATATGGTATTTTTGAGAATTCAATATGCGTAGAAAGAAATCACTTCTGTTGACTCCAACGCAAAAGCTCTTTATATTGAGCTATCGAAACACTAGTTGCCTGTTGTATTTTTTTTTTAATACTTTCCTACACTCATTCCAATTATCTAGCCCAAGAGAAGCTTCGTTATGAAACTCGTTAAAATGGTTACTAGACAACGGATAAACATACTTAAAATACTTAAATACATACTTATACGTAGAAAACACCCAGACCCGAGACAATTTAGAAAAACAATAATTTCTAAATTGACCCGACCGGGGATCGAACCCGGGACCTCAGAGATGGCGACACCATGAAAACCGGTGTACAAACCACTCGACCAAGGATGTCGTCAAATGCAAAGCATGCATGTATTTCTCAAATGCAAAGCATGCATGTATTTCTCAAATGCAAAGCTCATAGTAACCAAAGTTTTTTTATTTAGATATCTTACGGGTAAGCATTTTGCCTTTTCTCACTTGATTGTAAGTGATGTAAAGATCTCACTTGATTGTAAGATGATAAGGTCGAAGGTGCAAGCGCATTTTTGACCTTGAATCCGCAACTACTAAGGCGCTGGCTGTACTCAGTTGTTCTTAAACCAGACACAATAGAAATTCAATTGTTCTATGGCACTATGGTTACATTGGGCGTCCAAGTATCTAGCTGCCGGAACACAACAATGCTACAAAAATTGATGTTATCGGCTTAGTTGTTCTTAAACCAGACACAATAGAAATTCAATTGTTCTATGGCACTGGTGAAGGTCGCGGGAAGCCGCTGGATGCGAGCAGCACAAAACCGGTCGTTGTGGAGATCCTTGGGGGAGGCCTTTGTCCAGCAGTGGACGTCTTTTGGCTGAGATGATGATGATGATGATGATGATGGCACTGTGGTTACATTGGGCGACCAAGTATTTATGACGATATATTTAGAAAAGATATTGGTAGCTAGCCTAGCGGACACACAAGTCCTACCAGCAACTAAACAGAGTACACAAAACATGTACCCCTCGCTGGGAATCGAACCTGGGACCTCTGGGTCTAAGATCGGTGGTCTCAACCACTAGCTCACAGAGGCAGTTAACTAATAAATTGATAAAGTACCCCCCTGCAAATTTAAACCGATTGAACTATAATGGCCAACCAAATATTTATTAGCAAAATTTACCATTATTGGCATTTTGCAGTTAGCAGATATAATGTAAACACTATTCAATGAAATAATAATTAAAGCGTGCAAACGATTGCGCTCTAAGTAATAATTTATGGCTGTTTGCTGGGGACTCAGCATTTCGTTTTGCAGCTCAAAATTTTCAGCTTCGTATTGAAAATTTGTAAAATAACTATCGGTGATAGGTTAGGTATATAGGTACAAACGTGAGTTATTGCAGCCCTAGCTTCACGCTCGTACCTTGACTAGACTTATGTGATTATAATAGTTCAGCTATGGGTCATGTACATACATAATATCTTTGCTCTATCTTCCAATTATCCAACTCCGAACTATTGGCAGACTAATACAATGATGTATAAGACAGTTAAACAAAAACGAAAATTTGTATGGCATTGCATGAGAAGCAGCGCCTCCTAGCGACATACGAAAAGAGTTAAAATTTTGCAATACAAAGGAGATGTTCCTTTTTGGGCCTTTATTTTATTACAGTTTTGAAGTGATGCTTTTCTGATAGATCTGCCTTCTGAGATGATGTTTCCAAAAAGAAAACAAATATAAAAAGGCCCCCACATAATTTAAAAATATTTAAAAATTTGAAATTTAGTTTTCTTCATCAAGCTTTTCTTATTATTTTTGGGTTCTAATGAAAGTTTTAAGTGTTTATTATATATTGCTGAACTTATTTATACATTCTGAAAGGTATTTTAAGGTGTTTGTGGTGGTTTTTTGTGTGGTGGTGGTGGTTTCAATGCAATTTCCTGAAAATTAAACAATGAGGTTGCTGGCTGTAATGGATAGTACCATTGCATTACTAATTTAAAAAGTAGGATTTGACATCGGACACTGACAGTTCACTTCACGAAGTTGTCATTAAAAGCGAAGTTGTCAAGGTAGAAAAAGTTTAGGGTTGCTTTTTTATGAATTTTTATTATATAATACAATGTTTGGGTATGTTTAAAAATATATTAATACATAGAATGCTTTCTTATTTTGTGCTCTTTTCATAAAATATAATTTCATCACTGTAAAAATTAGGGGGCCCAGCCTCCATACAAAAATGGAACATCTCCTTTTCGTTTTCGTAAACGCAATTGAATGAATACGTATAGTAAACAAAACTCACACTATGTACCTTGAACGCGGATCTCTCGCTTCCGCAAAGCAATGCTACAAACATGATTGTTGTTATGGCAATAGACTTAGTTAAAGCGAGCGTTTCCGACTGTGAGATTTCGAAGGCGTTCCGCTCGGGACTGAATGATGGCGCGAGCGTCGAATTAGGCAATAATGTGGATTTTATTGAACGTTTACTTATTATTAAAGTTATAATGGCCGACAACTATTACATATTCAAAGACAATTGGTTTGTTTGTTTTTCTTTGTCTGAAACGGTGTATGGCCTAAATAAAATGATATTTAGTTTATTAATAAGACGTATGTTTGATATTATATTCGATGCAGGAATCTGTAAAATATCTTGAAAATACCAGCCGAAATTACTAGATAAAAGGCCAATGAATAACATATATTTTTTTGGATTTAAATGTCTTTATACATTACGAATAAAACTCATTTAAAAACACCTTTTTTGGAAACCCTTGCCTTAAGGGGATATTGCCAGACGAATTTATAACAAGCCTACCTTTAACTAAACCGAATACTTCTTGGCAGGAAACTGAGAAGTCATGTCTGCGGTTTTGTTTTATTTTCTAAAATTTGTATTATGTCGAATATTAATGTGAAATAACGGTGGATTATTAACCGTTTAGTGTTCGTAAGGGCGCATGAGTGTTGGCAAATGAAACATAACAGTGCAACTTCACTTTTCAAATTCTCTCAAGAATTTCGCACGAGGACCCACATCTTTACTGAGATACTCGAGGGGTTGGAGGTTATATCATTTCTCACTTCTCATTTCTATTATTATTCATCATCTATACAAGAAGGAAATATTGTTTATTTATATATTACTTGTAAGAAAAATTACTTTGACACTGGCTAAATGTGCTAATCGCACGAAGCCATCACCTAAAGGAAAAAAAAACTAAACCGAGTAAATACGCTTTACCTGATGTGAAGCAAAATGAGTCTAGATGCGAAGATAGCTAAAAGAATAAGATTGTGCCTCGCTAGCCGTGCTCAATTTGCTGACCCACAAGTTGCTACTTCAACCTCGTTTAAAAGACCGCATGTTGTGAGAGGAATTACGGAGAGCATTCTATTTTTTGTGGTGTGGTGCGACAAAGAAATGATTCACCAAATTTAGTTTCAGCGGTTTAGTTTTTGTTTCAGTTTTAGAATATCAGTGTAAAAAACAACGGCTACGACTCGCTGTAAGCCGGTGAATAAAATGATCCTACTTAGCAAAAGTCTCCTATAGTATATTTTTAAAATTTCAAGTTGGTATACCTTAGAGAAACTGACATTTCGTGATTCGTTAGTTAGATAGTCTACGTAAGTAGTATTTCGAATAACAATTTAGTGTTTTTTTCGATTTAATACTTTTAAGTGTTTTTGATACTTTTAACAGATTTGAAGATAGACGTTTAAACAAGATACTGTTTTAGAGGCTACAGAATCGAAACCACACAATTTCTCCTCGGTTTTAAATAATAACGTGAACAGCGAATAATAATAGCGTGGCTCGGGTGAGATATATGATGTTACCGACAGTGACCCTGCAGAATATTAAACAGGAGATCGTTACGAGACGTGGGATGTAGACTTGAGCTCGATGTCACTATGGGTGAAGAAAGAAAAGAGATTTCTGACACCTGATTTTTGACCTGCAAGTACACCTTTTGTTTTTTTTATAGTTCACACGAGCCTTTTTTATTTAAGTTTAAGATGCCTAGTGCATCTACTGCACTTACAGTAAACCAATTCGTGCGGTATGTATACTTAAGGATATTATACGAGTTTACAAAGTATTTCGCGTCTATACACTTTATCTATATCTTACACTATATTACTTATATCTATACACTATATCTTAGACTGATAACGTTTTGGTCAAAAATATAAAGGTTTATTACCATTTTACTTTCAAAGTCGTTCCTTATACCATAATAGTATAGTAGATATTTGTTTTTTAGGTCCTATAAGAACAAAGACATGGGAGCTATTGTTTATTTGTATAATTATTTTGGTAGTAGTAGTTGTAAAAAGTTCCAAGCACTTACGTTTAAAACATTTATTTATTGATTTATCCAGTTATTTAACAAGGTCCAATTTGGCGCACGAAAATAACTTAAAATGTTTTCTCTCTTGCGTGAAAGTAAATGAGTGCCCCAGATTTATGCGTGACGTCCATCTCAATCAGAGTGTGAGAAATGGGCTGACAAAGCCTCGGTGAGTGTCGACTGTGAGTTCATGAAAAATGAGAGGAGTTATGCATTGCTGCGAGCACGCTCGCATGGCGCTTTTAGAGTACAAACCGTAATATTTATACCAAATACATTGCTTAACTTCTAGACTGGATAAACATATTTATTAGGTATTTGTATATTTATGCCAAATCCATTGCTTATCTACTTCTAGAATGGTTGATATTTATTAAGCACTAGCTGACCCGGCGGACTTCGCACCGCTTTGACAGTTTCTACGACAACAAAACAAACAAATCGTATTTCTATTTATTTATCATTATCAGTGTTTCTTTACTATATTATGCATGTATTAATACATACCTATAAACCTTCCTCTTGAATCACTCTATCTATAAAAAAAAGCCGCATCAAAATCAGTTGCTAGTTTTAAAGATCTAAGCATACATACATACATAGGGACAGCGGGAAGCGACTTTGTTTTATCCTATGTAGTGATTTGTATAATGTAGGTACAGCATCGAACCACAAGCTAAGGAGGACCCAGAAGTGAAGTTTAATGCATACCGCGCTTGCGCAACTCATACATAAGGACTTGAAAATTTTTTCTCTTTTTTTTAGAGAGAGTTGCTATTTGCCTCTGGGCATTTGCTTCACCAGGCTTATTTGGGGGCGGCAAGAAACTTAAAGGGTCTCTCAAGCCGTATGAAACGAAGGACCGTCAGAGGTTTTCTAGAGGGAACGGCATCACGCACTGCCCTGTCCCCGTGCCCTACTAGTTTCTCCGAGGGGTTCGGGATAGGGGAAGAGGATTGGATCGGGGACCCCTTGCACAGAAAAGATCACGGAACAGCTCGGAACAGTCGAGCGAAGATGTTGTTAGATTCCGTGTCTGTGAGAGGGTGTCTATGTTTTTGTGGCTCGAGCGCTTTTGTATGAAGCTAATTGCCTTCTGTAGTTTGTTTATTTTGTGATCGAACATCATAATCAATGTTTTTGTTTAATATAATTTTTAACGCAATTTTTTTGCGAACAAATTACAAAAAAACAAATGTTGAAAAAACATTTTTTTTTGCACTTGACCCGGTATGTCAGAAGGGCGCAGGTTCAAACCGGCTCGTGGAAATTATTTCAACATTTGTGTTTTTTTTATCACAATCAATGTAAATAAATAAAGTATACCCAAGTATAGTCATGTACCTAATCAGAAATACCGCATTTTGAGTTGGAATCGTATTAATTATACCAATATACATTGGTTATCTACTTCTAGAATGGAAGAACATATTTATTACATACTAGCGGCCCGCGACTTCGGCTGCTTGATGGGAGCGCAGCGCCACCTACCGGGTCCAATTATATGCATGTTTTATACATATAAACCTTCCTCTTGAATCACTCTATCTATTAACAAAAACGCATCAAAATCCGTTGCGTAATTTTCAAGATCTAAGCATACATAGGGACAGACAGACAGCGGGAAGCGACTTTGTTTTATACTATACTGGCCTGCAATAATAAGTACTACACTTTTAATATTTATTTATTTTCTAAACTATAGAAGTTAGAGATTTTTAAATAAAAAACGTTTTGCAGCAATTTTTATCAGCTTTCTTTTAAACTAAAGTAAATTATACATTAGTAACATTTTCCTTTTTGTTTCGAAAGTATATCTTGTGTACTTAAAAAGTTATTGCAATTTTAAAAGTGTGATACTTAATTTTGCAGGCCAGTGTATGTAGTGATTTGTATAATGTAGGTATAGTGTCGAGTATATCAAAGTTGGCATCCAAGTATAGCCATGTAATCAGAGATGCTGTGAGGAATCCGGCAAGAAACTCAAGGGAATTTCATTGCTTCCTTTCTTTTATAGCGTCAAGTATTGGAAAAAGCCCTGAATAATATCGGATAACGGAATCCCGTTTATAATTTACTGTATGCCATTTCTATCATAGAAGACTATTACAAATCAGAGCTCTACTACTAACATAAACTAAATAAATAAACAAATAAACTTTCCTACACTCACACCAATTATCTAGCCCAAGAGAAGCTTCGTTATGAAACTCGTTAAATGGTTACTAGACAACGGATAAACATACTTAAAATACTTAAATACATACTTATTATACATAGAAAACACACAAACCCGAGACAATTTAGAAAAACAATAATTTCTAAAATTGACCCGACCAGGGATTGCACTCGGGACCTCAGAGATGGCGACACCATGAAAACCGGTGTACAAACCACTCGACGAGGAGGTCGTCAAACATAATCGAACATTGTCTAAATCGTCACACCACTAAACAACAGTCTGAAAAACGTAAAGTTAAATAATAATCACAGCCAATTTGTGTTGACTATTGCATAACACCGCACGATAACTTCCCGCGATTTTATTATTACGAGATCTTTTGAAAAGTTCCGAGTTGCGAGACGAGGCCGGCTCATGTACCCTGACGTGGATTGATGTTTGGCTTTAACATTTCAAAACTTTATTACATCATTCCGAATAAACATCGCTTTAATCTAGCAAGTCCGTAACATTGTGCTGAACGACTGCGCCTACAATGTTAGGACTGGACATGGCTTGGGCACTTCTTATATACTCGTATATTAAACTTTACAAGTTTTATTATAGTTGCCCGGTCATTTCGTGACTTTCACCTCAAAATGAAGCGTAACTGAATGGATAGACGGATATAGAATATACTATATTGATGTATTATGTTGCATAATTACGTAACTAACATACGTGTTTATGTAATGCGAAAATAGTATAAATGTAAATAATGCAATCCGCCATAGCTCTGACTTCCTTCCTTTCAGCATAGTGATGCCCACTGCCGTGTATGCCTCTCCAATTTTTCTTTATAGTATGCTGTCTGTGGCTTTTCTGATCCAGGTCGGGCCTGCTGACATTTTAATATCATCAGACCATGACTCTCTGACTGTTGACACGCAATTTGGGTCGGACAGAGCCATGATTGTCTCATTGGTAGTTTAATTGTTCCTGCCTTTGGTCAATAATGTACAAGATAAAGGACCCGGAACTAAAATGCATCTCGAAATTGGTCCTGTTTGCTCATACCTTAAGTTTGCGCCGACCCAAAAATGCCAAAAATGCAGTAACGGTTAAGTAGATATAATTGAAAATACTATCGTATTAAATGAACAAAATATATATCTAGTATCATAGGGAACGTGTTTACAATTTGTCAGAACCATAAATTCATAACACGCTTTAGTTTTTTCTACAATATCATTTAAAGTTGGGCAAAAATCATGAAAACGAGTGGCGGCGTTTAGTAGATTTCTTATAGTTTATCTAAATTATTGTACCTCTAATTTTGTCTAAACAATCATCAATGGATAAACTACAAATTGCTAGACTACATTTTCGATTCATCAAGTGGTTATTTAAATAATTATTTTTTATTAAGCACCTTAAATTCCCCATACAAAATTAGTATGGCCGCGCGGCATCAAATAAATATGGACGACGACATTTCAAATAAAACATATGACACTTGTCACTTACGGACGGCGCACCCTTAATTATAATGCTATATTTTAATTTCGAATAACAAAATCTGAAAAAAACGTTGGATAGCATCAACAACTTCAACTTACTGTGAACTAAGGTTCGAAGATTGAAGATTTAAGAATCTTAAATATAAATATTGGGTTCTTACCTATGAAATTGACGTTTTTTTCTCACTTGTTAATAGGTGTAGGTATTACTGGTAAAAGTCAATACCGGTTGTTAATATTATTATACACCTTTAATTAGGACTATGTTACTTAAGCTTCAGTAATAACAATGATTATAAATTTTGTCTTAATCGCACATTTTTTTTTTAAATTGACTACTTTTTTGTTCGCAGAATTGTCCTTTTGTTTTATTGTAGCTTTGAAGGGACTTATTTTTTTTCTTTTTAATGTCTATATTTAGATAGTGAAACAAACATACTACTCTCAAATTTTAATAGTGTTAACATAAACAGATGCTAAGAAAACTAAAAAAAAAGTTATTATGAAAAATATTTTTTTATTAAAAATCCTCATACAAAACGTCAATTTTATAGGTAAGGACCTTATATTAAATTAAGGTTGTAAAATATGTGCACTTAATATTTACTGTCATCGCCACAATTGTCATTGTGGTTCCGTGGCCCCAAAGTCGCCTACTGTTTTTGAAGCGCTCATCGGGAATTCAGTACATTATTGATTGAAGGACCCCGACCATGGCACTGTCAAGGTAATCTGAGGTCATAATAGCATTTAGAAGCACTTCGAGTAGTTCCGCTTCCCGATCCGATCGCCTCAGAGAATCTAGTATAGGCCGGGGCTCAAGCAAGCGTGATGCTCCTTAGGAACCCTCTGAGAACGTTCGATCACTATAGAATGAGGAACTCTTAGTTACTCATCATCATATCATCTTTTGTCGGAAAGCGCAGAGTGGGCAGAACTCCAACAAGACGATGGCCCGACGATCTGGTAAAGGTCGAGGGAAGCCGCTGAATGCGAGCAGCACAAAACCGGTCGTTGTGGAGATCCTTGAAGGAGGCCTTTATCCAGCAGTGGATGTCTTTGGGCTGAGATGATGATAATGATGATCATCATCATTTTCAGCCCGTATGTACCCACTGCTGCGGCATAATCCTCTTCCGTGTTATGCCATTCCCCTCAGTTTTGAGCTGATCGCATCCAGGTTTTTCCAACCAGCTCTATATCTGTCCCATCTAAAAGGTGGTCGGAGCGCTGCTCTGCTTATTTATCCTTGGCAGTCATTCCATAAGGGGTTTACTCCACCGGCCATCACTGGTTCTCGCCATGTCTCCCACCCATCGCCACTCACTTCCCTTAACAGCATTCACTTTCTATATGGGGATTCCTATGTGATTAACGCCCGTGTTTATATTTATGAAAAGCCGAACGTAACAACAGACCAACGGCGACGCTATAATTGTGGAAGAACTCAGGAGTGCCGTTTAGCACTTTTTATCCCGATAATGTACAATGTTCTTGGGTGCAAAGACTTAGGAAAAATCGAGTTTAACGCAGGCGGAAGCTAAAAGCTAAAAGTCTCAAAGTGCAAAATATACACGTTGAGGCGTTCGAGCAAAGGTTAACCTGTATTCTGTTTTTACATACATTTAAAAAAGTCCTGGTGCTCTTTGGAACTTTAGCAAATGTCAAAGTAAGGAAGTGGAAGGAGTGTTTCATTTTAAAGTGACAGTATTTAAAAAGGATTTGCGGAGACTGACTGTTAGTACTTACATAAACTATTGTAATACATAATTTAATTATGATGTACTCGTATTATTAGTCCCTGTAAAATGTTATTATAAGGTACTAGCGGCCGCTCGCGGTTTCACTCGCGTGGTTCCCGTTCCCGTGGGAGTATCGGGATAAAAAGTATCCCATGTTTTAATCCAGATTATAAACTATCTGTATGCCGAATTTTATACAAATCCATCCATCTGTTGCAGCGTGAAGAAGCAACAAATATACACACAAACTTTCGCATTTATAATATTAGTATGATTTAACACTGTTATATCGAGGATCTTGATGGCGCAGTGGTGCACGCGCTTGGTCTGCGATCGCTGAAGTTTCACAGCAAGCACACTTTCACAAAGGCCGGTCATCGGATGGGTGGCCCGTTCTCCCTGTGGTGTCTCCATCAATAGCGAAAGCTCGTGCCTTAACAAATAATGAGCTGGTGGTCAGCACCATCGTAGGACTAGAACATATATCTTAGGTACTATTTGACGACCTCCCTGGTCGAGTGGTTTTAACACCGGTTTTCATGGTGTCGCCATCTCTGAGGTCCCGGGTTCGATCCCCGGTCGGGTCAATTTAGAAATTATTGTTTTTCTAAATTGTCTCGGGTCTGGGTGTTGTCTATGTATGTAATAATAAGTATGTATTTAAGTATTTTAAGTATGTTTATCCGTTGTCTAGTAACCATTTTAACAAGTTTCATAACGAAGCTTCTCTTGGGCTAGATAATTGGTGTGAACGTAGGAAAGTTTATTTATTTTTGGGGGTTAAAGTTACTCGCGTCCGTAGGTTTGCCTTTGAGACTCTACACGTGACCCCTGGGTGGTGCTAAATGAGTAACACTGTCTGAGTGGTAGAGCCACGCTGCGTTGCAGCACGAAATGGGCCGGCTCGCCCGGCGTAATACCACCCTTTCACAGAATATCGGCGTGAAACAACAGCACTTGTTGCTGTTGCGTTTCGTCCGGTGAGTGAAAGTACCGGAGGCCCATCTCTCACCCCTCCCCCCTCCCAATTCCTACTCCCTCCTCAAGATCCAACTCCTTCCTCAAGGTCGGCAACGCATCCGCGATAACTTTGGTTTTGCGGGTGTCCATGGGTGGCGGTGATTGCTTTCCATCAGGTGACCCGCCTGCTCGTTTGCCTCCTTTTACCATAAAAAAAAATATATTTATTTATTTAAAGAAATAAGGAAGTCTTTGGTACCATGTCATATTTTTTTAAATATATTTTTTATGTGTAAAAGCACAGTACCTTAATCTCACCTGATGTTTAGTGATGATAAGACCAATGGTGGAAGCGCACTTCACCCAGAAACCTACTACTTAGGTACTGGCTATCTTATCTCTATCTGCCGGAACACAACAGTTTAACCGCCTCTGTGGTCTAGTTGCTAAGACCACCGGTTTAGACCCAGAAGTCCCGGGTTCGATTCCCAGCAGGGGGTACATGTTTGTGTACTCGGTTTGGTTGGTGGTAGGGTTTGTTTGTCCGCCTGGCTAGCTAACACCATCTTATCTAAATAGGTCGCTATATCATCAATGTTTGTTGCATTGTTGTGTTCCGGCAGCTAAAGATAAGATAGGCAGTGCCTCACTAGTTGAGGATCCCGGTGAAGAGCGCTTCCATCATTGGCCTTATCATCACTTAATATCAAGTGAGATCAAGGCACTGTGCTTACCAGTACAAATATAAAAAGAAAAAAAACATTGATGTTATGGCGACATATTTAGATAAGATGATAGTAGCTAGCCAGGCCGACAAACAAAGTTCTACCACAAACCAAAATAGCTCTATCACAACCTATCTAATGTGGCTCTACTAAGAATTAGTAATTAATTAATAACTATTTTAGTTTTATTTTTTAGTTTAATTTAATTGTTTTAATTTTTTGTTTTTTTTTTGTTTGTACTGGTACCCAATAAACGTTTATTCTATTCTATTCTATTCTATTCTATTCTAATTGACTAGCGCATGTTGCATTATTTGGTTGGACAACTGATAAAAACTGATGGATAAATTGACAGTACTAAAGTGCTTAGAGACTTATAAAGCTTACCTACCTACTTCAATCTGTGAATGTGTAAAAAGCTAATAGAAGCAAGCATTTAGCGCGGGTTTTTGCAGCAATTCGCCGCGCATCACTTGCCCATTCCTCATTTGTCGCCGGCAGATTCCCTTCAGCGATAATTAATGCGGTGCGGGGCCATGAATCAGGAAAGGCAGAAGGTTGTTTTGCGGTATCGAAACTGTGCCTAATATATGTGCGAATAGTAGCGAGGCAATTATTCCTTAATACAAAAATGGAATTGAAATAATATGTAGTGCTAATTCCGCTAAATCACTCGTTCATCAGGCTCGGATGCAGTGAAAATATGCTAAAATATGCACATGCAGAATAATCAATGGATGCAAGCGAACATGCACACCAAAACCGTTGTCGGTACCTATTCAAAAATATTCTACATGCAAAAGGACTGTTTGGCCACAGACGGGAGTCAAACCAACGACCTACAGAATAACGGGCGACAGCTCACTTCCATGTTATCATCTTTCAAGTGGTATTTCTAATTGTGGTATAAATTAGCATTGTAAATTCAAAAATATATTTTTATTTCTTCATAAGTAGCTACTTATTTAAATGGATTTTTTAAAATAAATTATAAATGTAGAGTGACCCACTAGTTTTCTAGTGTTTTCTTTTCTTTTATTATTTGTGAGAAAAGAACTATTTAGAAATGCTTTAAACTTAAATCTGTCCTGATTCGTCGTATTCCTGTTTCGTCGGATTCCTGATTCGTCGTATTCTTGTTTCGTCGGAATTATCAATATATAACTAAATCTATCATGCGGTAAACCAGTACTTACATAAGTTATATAAATTATTAGCTGACCCAGCGGACTTCGTATCGCTTTCACAGTTTCTATGGCAACAATACAATCAAATCGTTTCTATGACAACAAAACAAACAAATCGTGGAACATTTTAATTGGAAAAATAAATTGGGCTTACGACCAATAGTCAGACCTACCGAATATCATATAAAATTTCATAAAAATCGATCGAGCCGTTTCGGAGGAGTATGACAACTAATATGTGACACGAGAATTTTATATAGATATAAATAATTACATTATTATATTTAGAAAGTATAATAAAAAAATTATATTAGAAATTGTCAACGACTTTGTTGAAAAAAATATATCAGTTTAAATAGACTCTGTACATTAATTTAATTTGTATGCTTATATCATATTTTTACCGAATTATCTTTAATTCAAATTGTTTAATTATCGTAAATATTTAGTTTTTAATATTAAATACAGAAGTGAAGTCACGGTAATTCCATAGTTTCATTTGATATTGAAAATCCGACGAAACAGGAATACGACGAATCAGGACAGTTTCGACCTCTATTTTAATGATAAGAGGAAATAATGTCGATTACTGGGTTTTGTCGAATGAAATGAAATGAAAATGAAATGAAATGAATTTATTTGTTTGTTTACATTGGATTGTGTTACCAGTACATCATACAATAAAAAAATTATGCATCTAGTTTTAATATTACAAAAGCGGGTAACGTATAGATTTTATATTCTACCAGTAGCAGCAACAAATGACTACTACCCTCCGCAGTAGTATTTACTGAGATGCGGCAGCGTAGGATCACCGTCCTCTATTGACCAGTTAGAATTGACACGCGCTGACAGTTTCTTTTGTATATCAATGCAGTTCTGTTATGACTGGTTGTAAATTGAAAAGGTGTACAGTATATGCAAAAAAGTGTGATGAGAGTATAATTATGTTACTTTAACTTAAAAATGAGTAGTGTCTCCATTCTTTATAATTGTAATAATAACAAAAAAAAAAACTAAAAACAAAAAAAAACTGAAGTAAAACAAAATAAACAAAAAAAGGGAATCTGAATATTATATTTACATATAAGTATAAAATTATATCTATTAATATTATCAAATACATAACATGTACATAAAACATACATTTAAAAAATAGATATTAATTTAAAAGATGTATTAATTGTATATGTGCCTATAAAACTTTAGTGTTTTTATATTGTGGTTATTTGTCACATTCCTTTCATATTATATAGTATTATTATTATGAATCACTATAATATTTATATAGTAATGATAAATAGCGTTTACTAGTGTGAGTAATTTGTGATTTAAATACGTTTATTACATCACATTTATCTTCATAAATATATTTATAAATACAGATAAGTACCTCACGTCAAGACTTTTTCAGTAGCTGCATAATCTAACGACAACAAGTAGTTCGTAATTAGTTTTTGACAGTTGTTTCTCGAAGGTGCGGAATTGTGCGGCTGATTTTATTGTATAAACAAGGACCCAAGTAAGTAAAGAAGCTGCGAGCAAAAGTAGTTTTATAGGTAGGTATTTTATATACATAGGCAATTCGTCTTTTCGAGATGACTAGCGGTGCCTTTATGCGATGTTGCCTGAGCATAATACATTTTATGAATAATGTCTTACTGTTAATACTAGAAACTCTTCATACAGGATCTTAGTTGGGTAGCGATAACTCTTAAAATTAATAACTTTAATTATAGCTCGCTGTGCCCGTTCTAACTTAATAAGGTGAGTCTTTTTTGCCCCAAGCCGATAACCCATAGTTTAACAGTGATCGACACAATGAGCAATATACCATCTTAATGAAGCTTTTATCCTTTAAATATCTAAACTTCTTAATTATACAAATCAATCTTCTCATTCTTCCGCTAAGGGCATTAATTTGACATTTCCAGTCAATGTTCCGATCAATATTAATTCCAAGGTATTTTATAGACGGTACAGATGCAAGAACATGGCAATCACATGTAGAGGAGTTTTTACACGTATGTGCTCTAATATTAAGATTGGAGGGTTGATTATTGTTGTACAAGCTAAATCATAGGTCTAATCACAGGTCATATATTTTGTCTTATCAATATTGAGTGTTAATATATTTTTTTTAAACCAGTCCAGAACATTTCGAAATCCTCTTTCACTAAGCCTTTAAACTTCATCCCATGTCCGTGCGTTAAAGACTAACACTGTATCGTCTGCAAATGATATAATTTTTGTGTTTGGTAGGCTAGTTTGGGTCAGATCATTCATGTACAACAAAAATAATGTCGGGCCAAGTACCGATCTTTGCGGAACACCGAAATTAACATTGAGATATCCACTCTGAGCTCCATCTATTTTAACAGATTGAGTTCTATCGCTAAGGTAGGATCTGAATAGTTGTAGGGGGATTCCTCGTATTCCAGCACACTCCAGTTTGCTTATTAGTATGGGAATAGAAACAGTGTCGAAGGCCTTAGCTTAAGATCCAGAAAAATAGCCAGACACTTTTCCCTGTCATCAAGTTTCTGTACAACATGTTGAATTAGCTCCTCAAATGCATCTGTAGTTGACATTTTTTTTTCTAAAACCGAATTGGTTTGGTGAAAGGATATTATTTTTTGTCCAAAACTTATCATACTGCAGTTAATGATTTTTTCCAATACTTTTGCGAGTGTTGGTAATAACGAAATAGGCCTATAATTGTAAGCAATGTTTCTATTCCCAGACTTATGGACTGGAGTGATCACCGACATCTTTAGCGACTTGGGGAAAATGAATACTGGTACCTTTACCCTTTATATTTTTTGCGCATTCAAATCTCGCAGTAGGCATTGTACTTAAACACATTGGAGTGAGAACTTCATTGAAATCTTTAAAATAAAGCAGTCGGTCAACATCGAATATTTTGTAAACATTTTGGCCGATTCAAAAGTGCTTATTGATCATAAAGGTATAACAGGCACTCCAATATACCCGACGTTTTAAAAGAAACGTCGGGTATACTCCGGCCGTAGTCACGAACTGACTCTATGATACTAAGTAGTTTACATTAATCTCCGTTATAAAATGGATTGCGAATTAAGTTTTTTTACTGTGACTTTTACTAACAGTATCTGCTCCATAAAAATAACAGGTCCGATATAAAAACAATGGCTCGCTGCCCCTTCAATGCGGGCGCGTATATCTCGTGACGTCACCTGCGCATATACGTGATCCGCATCCGGGAGAAAAAAATGTTGTACAATTAATTAGGTGCTTTCAATGGATTCCGTCGAGCGCCGGTTATTGGCTGGAAAATTAGCGCGCCACGATTGATTGTTATGGTATAGGTAAACGATTAGTTTGCACGTCTCCGAGATAGGGTGAGCCTGGTGATTTTTATTACCCTCATAGGGGTTTTGGGTCATTTGGGATGATGGGAAGAGTTTTCGGTACGGGTAGAAGTGTTAAGCATTTTGTTTGGGACTGTAGACAAACGCACCGTTAGCTTATAGTGTTTAACATTTTTAGAGCTCTAACCGATGACCTATTGTAGCTTTTACTGAATAAAAGTTTGATTATTAGGGTGTAGGTAACCGATAAATTTGCACGTCTCTGAGAAAGGGTGAAACTGCTGATTTTTATTACCCTAATTGGGGTTTTGGGACACTTGAGATGATGGAAAGATAAATAAATAAATAAATGTTTCCCACACTCAAACCAATTATCTGGAAGAAACTAGCTGAAAAAATTTCAATGTGAAATAAGCAGCGCCCTTGTACTTGTCTATTCTTACTTTGTTCTCTCTTCTATTCCTTTGTGTGTACATAAATTATAAATAAAATAAATAAATAAATTATCTAGCCCCAAGAAAAGCTTCCTTAAGAAACTCGAGAAATGGTTAACTAGACAACGGATAAACATACATAATATATTTAAATACATACTTATTATACATAGGGAACACCCAGACCCGAAACAATTTAGAAAAACAGGTATTTCTAAATTGATCCGACCGGGGGTCGAACCCGGGACCTCAGAGATGGCGGCACTATGAAAACCGGTGTGCAAGCCACTCGACCAAGGAGGTCGTCAAAAGAAGAAGAGTTTTCGGTACGGGTAGAAGTACTATGAATTTTGTTTGTTATTGTCACAGCGCACTGTCACACAATGCTTTGACTGTAGACTAATGAAGCGTTAGCGTACCTTGTGACATTCACATCATCAACAGCCTTCCCTACGGATGGAAGAGAAGAACAGGCCATAAACCACCACGCGGGCCCCGCGCGATTGTTGGTTGGCCATGATCAAAGGTTTTACGCCTTTAAAGCACGGAGGAGCTAAAGATGAAACATTTTTGGTCACCCATCCGATGACCGGCCTTTGCAAATGTTGCTTAGCCTAATCAATCGCAGACCGAGCGCGTTAACCACTGCGCCATCGAGCTCCTCAAAAATATTTTTATAGTCATTAGAGCTTAATTATTTTAGCTGACTAATTGTAGCTAACTTGAATTTTGTATAAGATTTTTGTTGGTTATATATGTATTCTGGATGTGGTTTGATTTCAATCTGTCCAAATAGGAATAAGGCTTGAACTCAGCAGTAACTTTTTTTTATGTAAATTTATGTTTATGTTTATTTTTTTATATAAATTTATGTGAAACAAACTATAGGTTATTTGGAAGAGATCGCTTATAACGATAACTTTTGCCCTTAGTAGCTTTAAGATTATGTGTGACTGTGTTTTTTGTTTTCATCTGTAGGTATGTGAGCAATAAAGTATCTATCTATCTATCTATCTAAGTTCTACATTCTTGTTGTTTTCGTAAATATTTTTTTTTGTTTGACCAGGTATGAGTGAAGAATCGAAACCTGCGCAATTTTATTGCATCTAATTTTGCGTATTTTTATATAGCCCTAGAAATTTATAAACTATTATTTTACAGCCATATCCCTCAACAAACTTACAAAATCTCCGAAAGAGAAGGGTCCCTATCTCCATTGTAAATCGACCACGAGTGATTCTGGTTGACACCTAAATACCAAACAGAAGCCTAGGCATGCTCCACCTTTACAATAGGGTCATCAACAAATATAACAACTACCTGTTCTTATTATTGTGTAATATGTATTTTTTTAAATCAACAATATAAATTAGGAAAATGTACCATACTTTCTTTACACTCGACGTTTCGACCGAGTTACACCGGCGGGCAGGTGTCACGGGCTGACTGCTGTCGCGATGTTGCGCTTTCGTTAGCGTGGCAGAGCCTTAATTCATCCACTGTCACTTTATTTTTACTACTACCGCCACCGGTTATTCCCTGATTAAATTCTTTGAAAATTAGGTATTACTTTTACAAATCTTTTGTTAACATGGAATCTTTATTTTGTTTCACACCCCGTAGTCAAAACGTAAAACTACCAGCTCTAATGTAGCTAAGTCCATCAATGGAGATACATCGTATCTTGTTACTATTAAATAATGTGTACATCAGCTCATTTTTATGTCCCCACTGCTGGTGCACAAGCCTTCCCTATGGATGGATAGGGAGAACGGGCCATAAACCACCAACGGGCCCAGTGCGGATTGGTGGTTGTTAAAGACTGCTAATGCAGCCGGGACCAACGGCTTTACGTGCCTTCCGAGGCACGGAGGAGCTCGAAATCACCCATCCGATGACCGGCCTTTGCAAAAGTTCCTTAACCTCAGCACTCGCAGACCGGGCGCGTTAACCACTGCGCCATCGAGCTCCTCCATTATTCATTATCGAGCTTTAAGACACGTTACTATCATATTAAAAGATACCTATGCAATACCAATAAACTCGGTAACAAAATCAAAATTTGGTAGGAATTTGTTTTTAAAACCTTCTGTTTACATCGAATTTTCTCTTTTGTTTCGTCAACATCACATCGTAGTCAAAACGTAAATAGCAGCCCTAATGTAGCTAAGTCCATAAACGGGGAATAAATCGTATCGTAACACTGCGTAACGGCCCTAAGGGGTACAGCGAAAAACTTCGGGGGAACCATTAAGTTTATTTAAGGGTGTTATAAACCGTTTTCAACGTTATCAAAATCCTCAGAGACCAGTTCCGCTGCCCTTCGTTTATTAGCACCTGGGGACAGTATCTTAGCTTCAGTAATTAGTTATTCGAGGAGATTTAAGTTGGCTCTACGTAGCTTTAGCAATGATTTGTGTAGAGTTTTTGATTTTATTTTGTTATGCTAAACTTTATGTAGTAAATCTTTGTTTATTGTTTGACACTGTTGGTGTGGTGTTGATGTTGTATGGGATATAACATTATGTTATATATTGATAATCAATATGTGAAAAAAAAAATGTTCTTACTCTTCTCTTTTATATTAAGTTAACCAATTAATACCCGATTAACTTAGTTATTTTAAGGCATGTTTAGTCGTTGGTCCCGATTGTTATCATAAGATATCGGTCGTTAAAACCCATTAGCCCGCATTGGATCCACGTGTTAGGCTTCCCGAGCTCCACATATGATATTGTTCATTTGGGAATTCTTTAATGGACTGATTATAATGATATCTCGCAAAGAATTCGCAAATTGCGGCTATATAATGAAAATTTAGAATACCTAGTCAAACATAGCTCCGATCTTATATAATATTGAATCATCGCTTATTATCCAATTTACTGAGGCAGCCGCATCTATATGGGTCACGCAATTGCGACATGTAAATTCACAGGCCGTTCGCTCACTGAAACGTTTTTCTTGTGACGCGGGCTTCTGTGACGGGTGTCGAGCTTTTCCGGTGTCTAGTGTTGTGACAGTCACAGTTCCAGCGAGCGACACGCTTCACTTATTTAAATGTACAGACATTTTTTCTTATTTCTTAACTGACAGTTACAGATGATGAAAACACAGCAAACGCTTTTGACTCTTTTGAATAAAATACTTTTTGAATAATAATTATAAAATTTTCAAGTTTTCTTACCCACAACATGCAGAGCAACATGCGTGTCATCTACATTTATATGGCTTACAAGGGATCTCTGCCTTTTCGCCGATAATTGTTTGCCAGATTTTTACTTGCCAACTAACGTTTCGCAGAATTTTATTTCGCCGAATAATCATTTGCTAACTTATCATATAATTATGTTTATTTCCCAACCTCACAGTTACCAACTGTACGTTTGGTCTGCTTTTCATAATGCGACTTTTCAAAATGCCAACTTTTCAATGTTTTAGTTTGTGTAATATTAATTTAGTTGTTTTGACAATTTTTGTATGGAGCTAGATTTCTGTCTAAAAAAAAATCGGTTGTAAAACATACTTAGACAAAGAAGAAAGAATCAATAGAATTCTTGAACATAAAGCTGTGCATTGCTGCCAATTTAAGGGTTAAATATTATTGTATAAACATTAAACCATTCCTGTGGATTCCTATATCCCTATACCTACCTATCCAAAATGTTTCCCTTTCCACAAATTTGCCGCGATACGGGCGTACGTCACTTTGTGACGCCAGCGCTCCTTCATCGCGTTCTTTCGACGGCAAAAACGCGCATCAGTCTTTTGAAGAAATATGGCTGCGTGAGACGAGAAAAGGCGCGCCCGCTTGTAATAAAATTTGTAAGAACTTCAAAAGGACCCCTCGCTAATGGTTTATTGACTTTTGGTGTTTCCTATACTCCTGCCTGACAGAATAAGTGAAAGAACTTAGTGACCTGTGTAGTGCTGATAGTGAGATTGCTGGCCGGCCGGCATGGTGCCCCGTCGTCGGTAATTCCTTTCGTTCCTGCCAGTGTGTACCAGCCTGTAAGTGTTTATAAGTTCCAACCACCTATGATTCAAGGGGTTTCTAGGGAATAACATCGGACGTAAAACGTTATTCGTCTAATAGTTGTGTGGCCTAGTGAAATATTTGACAAATGATAAATGTCCCAAAGTTTTGTGTCATTATAATAATCAGTTTAACAATAATTCTACCAAATGAAACGTTGTCATACAAAAATTTGCTAATCGTTAGTTGTCAAAGTGAAACATCGGCGAAACGTTGGTTGGCAAGTGATAATCTGGCAAAAAAATTTCGGCGAAAAGGCAGGATACCCTTTCAAGAAAATCTTTTTCATTAGTTGCTGAGATGACTAGGGTACTGTTATTTTGTAAAGTGCTAAATAACGATAGATAACATTAATTGTTAGTTGCCTCACAAAGTACCTATATTGTTTAAGTTAGGTGATCAAAAGTTTTTTTTAAATCAACAGAGAAAAGTATAGTCTCTATCTTAGCTGAAGGAAAGTGAAGATATGGTCGTAGAAGCGCACTTCATCATCAAATATACTATGTTAGTAAAAATATAGAGATGTTCGCTTTTGTCTGCTGAATGAAACTGCAAAGAAAATGTTTCTGTGAAGTAGCTATTATATAGCTACTGAAATGCAGCACCCTTGTACTAAATTTACTTATAGAACTTATTATGTAACGCTTTTATGTGTGTAAATAAACTTGTAAATTAAACAAACAAAAATAAACCTACTTAAATTTTCCATTATGCGAAAATATACCTACGTTCCTTAATTATTATGTCTATATCGACATTTTCGAATTTAAAGGTTACGCGTTGGACCGTTTTTTTCTGTGACATCTGGTAATGGTGACGGCTGACCGCAACATACTCTGACAGTCACGCGATGTCGCAGTGAGCGCCATTTTGAAAGGAGCATTCTATTTAATATGGGTATCCAATGGGTACATCCACGTTACCTTTTCTTTTTGTAAGTAATTTTTCTAGTAAAGTTTTGTAAGTTATATGAAAGTATTAAATTTTTACGCATGTTGCGAACAAAATATTACAGTTAGGAAAAGTGTTGTAAACACTTCCATGATATCCACCCTATCCTCTAAATGCCACTACACATTTACAGAATACACTAAACTTGCACACTAGTTCAGGCCCAAGACACCGTACTCGTAGGGTACGAAGAACCGGTTCACACGCGCTCTATACCAGGTACAGACATTTACCTGGGCGCTTCTCTCCTCCATCACGGCCCGGTCAACCCGAGCCGAGGTCCGAGCCTTTAGAGGCGTCCTCGGGTTGTCCCGCTCCCCGATCCGATCCGAAACCTTCGGAGAATCTAGTAGGGCACGGGGACACGCACTTTTAAGTGTGTGATGCCGTTCCCTCTAGAAAACCTCCAAAAGCGATTCGTTTCACACGGCTTGAGGTACCCTTTACGTACCTCGCCGCCCTCATAAAAGCCCGTTGAAGCTGAAAATGCCGTTTAAAGCAATCAGCAATCTCTCTCCAAAAAAAAAAAAAACTTCCATGATCGGGATTTGAACCTACACCCTCTGAGGTACCGGGTCTGGTGCATTTCTATTTATAAGAGGCTCATGAGGAAACACTGAGACATTTTTGTATTTTATTAAACTTTATATTTCAAGGATTACCGATAAATTGCACGTTGACGGTAAATGCTTTAAAACACACGTTGCTGTCTGAGTCAAAATTAGTATGCCGTTAACTGCATCAAAGCTATGCAGTACATTGCTGCAAAGCGGTAGAAATGTGTATGACGTACATGAATCAGCAATAAACTTAATAGACAAACACAAGTATTTTCAACTACTATAACGCTCTATAATTTTGGCTTTATTATAAATATGTAAGGCTTTTCACACAAATTTTATATCATAGAATTACTTTACACAAAAATACCTAAAGGCACTTATTAAAATAACAAACTTTCAGCCCCTTTTTAATTCTGAAAAAAAAAACAGTAAGTATAACAATATTAATGTAACACGAACAATAACTATATTCAATTGTTTTACCTCGAGTTACACAGATCAAGCTAGGAAAAGTCCTGCCCGCACATTTCGTTGCAGAGTCATAAAGTAACGGAATAAAAATCCCAGCTATCGTTATTCGTGACGTTAACGATGTCATAGCAAGATGTCACTTACCCACGATAGCCGACTTGGACACATAACCCAATTGAGACACCGCCTGAGCGGGTTGTTGTACATTCGCCACAAAGTTAGTTTGCCACAGAAAAAAGTATGTGTAAATTCGCCACAGTTCTATTTTTATCAAGTAAATTCGCCACACTCTTATTTTCGACACAGACAGCAGAAAAATCGAATTATTCCCCAGAGATACACTTTCCCCGTAGAGACACTTTTAATAAAACTGCGCCGTTATTCCTGTAAGATACACTTTTTTTAAACCCTACCAATTTGTCCTCTTAGATACACTTTTAGGTACTGTTGTGTATAAAATAATTGCTAGAGATAAATAATTTTATATGTATGAACCACAGGCACAAACAATCTTTTATATCTATCTACATGTTGCACTAGATTCAATATTTCCAACATAAAGTACCAGGCTACCATAACTATGCAGGAGATTGCTTATTAATATAAAAGAATATTATTATAATCTTTGCTATTGTATTTACAAGACTATATTATTCTTTTATATTAATAAGCAATCTCCTGCATAGTTATGGTAGCCTGGTACTTTATGTTGGAAATATTGAATCTAGTGCACTAATAATATTACTATTATTTGATCCATTTAAAAAACATTTCTATGTAGGTGTTCAAGCCGAAAGTGTATCTCTGGGGAATAAAAGCTTTAATTTTGGTTAATTACGAGCGAGTCTGCCAAAGTATTATGAGTTAGATTTGAAATGGTATAAGTCGGTAATACTTCAATGTGTCGACTTGAATGCTTAATTTTTTATCATTATTAAAGATACATAAAGGTACTACTAGTTAATTGAAAAATGAAATAAAAAAAGTGTTTAAAAACATACTTAAAACCACAAAACCATAATTACCAATAAGAAAAAATATAAAATCAATTTTTTCCGTATAAGAATAATGACAGGTATATAATAATACCGTAGTAAATTCACTATGAATAATAAATATATACTTGTTACCTTTCAAAGTCAAAGTCGAAGTCAAATCGTTTATTCAATATAAGCTTTTACTTTTTTTTTTTAATTCAGGAGGCTTTTTTCTTTATCTCCATCTTTTAAACCAATTTACAATGTAATAATTATAAAATAAAATTAGTAGAATTTAGTACTCATTAACAATAATATTGGAACCAGTGCAGTGCAGACTTATACCTATATGTATATACTTACCATTAAAAGATGTACAGGGCTGTCAAAGGCTCATATTTTCAACATTTTTACTAAAATTATTAGTAGGTATGATTTTCGCCACTTTCTATTATGTGTTTGATAGCTACAAAATTTTAACTCTTACTCTTTAAAAAACAATATATAATTTTAAAGTTTTGCGTTCCATATAGTTATCTTACTTTAAACGGCAATTCAGCCCGTGACCACGGACGGTGTAACTCGGTCGAAACGTCGGGTATAAAGAAGGTGTGCTACCTTGTGCTAATTAGTTTGCGTTTATCCCCGTTTAAATTCTTCGAGAAGACAATGTCTGGTTATTTACAGTTGCAAAACAGAACAGACAAATTCAAATGTTTCAACGTGCCGTCACAGAATAACGATTCATATTAACGCCTCCTAAAAAGAATAGTTAAATGGATTTTGAATGACTGCAACGGCACTAAGCGTAGTTGTTTACCGTCCAGCAATTCAATTACAGTGGATCGTCGTAAAAGCCAGCTGAATAAATGTGGGACAATCTTAGTTCAGTTTTGTCCCGACTCCGGACATCATAGTAGGAAACGGGTGCGAAACGATGGCGCGAAGGAGCGCGTGGGTAAGAACATTTAAGGCGCTGAAAACTCTGAAACTGCGCTCTGAAGCTGCGCAGGTAAAAAGGATGCAAATAAAAATAAAACCGTTTAAAACGCAGGCGTGCGTGAACCACTAGACTCTTTAGTCTAGTGGTTCACTTTTTCGAAATTCCTGACTTTTCAGGAAATTCGAAAAACGCAATATATATAAAAAGTAGATGGTTTATAAAAAAAGTTAAAACTATACATGGTTTCTAATAAGTATACTTAATTTAATCGACGTAAGTAAATGAAAATGATAAACGTATAAATATATACAGTTTAAAGGCGACTTTGGTTTTTTTTCTATCAATACAAATTTCATAATAAATTCTGCATTTTGAAAACAATAACTGTTCAGGTTACAGAAGGTGCTTGGTTCTTTCTTGGGGCAAGGTATACACTATTACAATAAAATACCAAATACTGTACTAGATTTACCTTTAGATAAGTTTAAAAAACATGTAAAGTCTTCTTTACTTAAAAAGGGTTATTATACAGTCAAAGAATATTTAGAAGATAAAACAGCCTGGCTATAATAAAAAACATATACATAATACTACTTATAAATAGTGTCCTGCAGATAACAAAATAGCGTTGCATTGAACATTAGAATTAGTTTTATTTTTATTATTATTAACTATAGTTTTTTTGACTTTTACTAGTACTGTATGATATTGTAAAAAATTAAACTGGTAAATTATGTTTTTGCAGACTTAAATATTTTATTTAGTTATTTTTTATTTTTTGTGTTTTTTTTTTATATGTTGTGATTGTCCTTTACATTTTGTGTTTTTATTTGTGATGGAAAGTGTCCTTTATGATAGGGCATTTTCCAATATTTATGACGCTGTAAGGGAGAGAGCTGGACACTTGCTGAGTTTCTTGCCGGTTCTTCTCAGTACAAGATCTCCCGCCCAGAGTAGATAGACTTACGAACCGATGGCTTAAAATGACGTTCATAAGAGCTATTTGTAGCCTAAACTGAATAAATGATTTTGAATTTTGAATTTTGAATAACAAATATATTCTATAATAAATAACATATAATTTTCTTGACGTTATATGTTTTAAACATTTTATATTTAAACCATAAGCGCATTTCATAGTTGTCAGCGCCTTAACGCGTAAAGGGCAGCGCGGCACAAATGCAAGGAAATGAGGGACTTCCGACTATCGGCACCTAGATCCAATTTACTTTGAACACGCGCAACCTTCATTATAGTTGTTTACGTTTGTGACGCTCGTTATGTCACTTCACATGTAGTCCGGAAGACCTGCCGGGAGATATTTTCACTTTCTCGGAATCTCGGAACCGCTCGAAATAGTCTGAGCACAGCTGTTGCAGATTCCGTGTCCGAGAGAAATTGTCTTTGTGTGCGTTGCTCGATATCTGTACTTTGGAAGGGACATATCTACAAGAGAGCAGTTCGACCTGCCCTTCTGTATGGTGCGGAATGCTGGCCGATGCGCAAGCAAGAGGAGCATGGTGGACTTTCTAATGGGTCTAGGTCACGAAATCGACAGTCACAACATCGACGGCCGCTGTATCGAAAACGTTCCATCGATAGTACGCTGCATCGACGGTACACCATATCGACGGTACGCTGCATCGACAGTACACCATATCGATAGTACGCTGCTTGGACAGCCCGATCCAAGCCAGACACAAGTAAAACAAGGTTTTTAAAGACCTAATAAAAAACTTGAGGCATTTTCTTTTAATTTTCTTTCAATTTTGTAGTATGTAACGTCATCGTCAGTACCTTTGCAGGTAAGTTCAGTAAACATTTTTAGATTCATAAAAAATTCAAGTAGACTTGTTCGAACTTGAATTCTTAGACCTCCTCTACCTTCTGGACCCTTGTGCATGGTTTGGATCGGGCTGTCGAAGCAGCGTACTATCGATATGGTGTACTGTCGATGCAGCGTACCGTTGATATGGTGAACTGTCGATGTAGCGTACCATCGATTTAGTGTTCTCTTGCTACAGTGACCCGTCGATGGAATGTTATCGATACAGCGACCGTCGATGATGTGACTGTCTATTTCGTGACCTAGACCCCTTTCTAATATACCTACCTACTCGTAGGTCGGCTAGGTAGGGTAGTGACACTAGCGTTTGATAAGCCAAGTGTTCGACACACTTTTTCTCGCCAAAAAATAACATAGATTTTAGAATTACGGGATGACTATTAAGAAACAGGTGTTCTGATTTAATTGTTGCTAAAGACTTAAATCAGTTGCTAACCCCTATTTTACAAGCTTTTATTTAACTTGCAATGTATGTATGTTTGTCCGGGTGGAATCTTGCAACTGAATTTTGAAACAGATCCTGTCTTCAACCGATTGAGCTGAAATGCTGTACACATGTTTAGTTCGGATGACAATGCATGGTTAATTGTGTGACGTCATTCTAAATCCAAGATGGCAGCACACCCAAGATGGCGGACTAATTATTTTTAATGCATTTCTACAATACGGGTATCAAATGAAAGGAAATAATTAAAGGAAAAAATGTCGGACCACCGGTGCCATTAGATTACTAAATAAGTTTGATAAAATTATGTGATATTTTAAACGGGCGAACAGGCCTTCATCATTAGAAAGGATTATCGGGGTTTATGAATAGTAAAATTATCCACAATAACATTTTATGATTAACCCATATGAGTACATTAGTAGGAAAATGTATTTCAGACACTGAATGGATAGGCACTTCAGTCAGCTCATGATAACGGCTGGTGCAACACGGCCGAAACGTCGGGTACTAAATTGTGTAGGACTAAGTAATTCTAATGAGTTTACGTTGTATATTTAGCATACTTGTTCTATTATAGTTGTTTACGTTTGTGACGCTCGTTATGTCACATCACATGTAGTCCGGAAGACCTGCCAGGAGATATTTTCACTTTCTTAGGTGGACTTTCTAGTATAGCTACTCGTAGGTCGGCTAGGTAGGGTAGTGACACTTGTGTTCGACACTTTAAGACAAGTGTCCGACACACTTTTTTTCGCCAAAAAATAACATAAATTTATATCACGGAATAAATAAATAAATTCCAACACTCTAACGAAATTAAAAAAAAACACATCTGGAGCCCATGCTCTAATCCCCTGCCCTGTTCCGTCTGATTTCATCCAACCGGCGGAACAGCTGCCAACAGGGAAAAGACTGCAGTGGCCTCTTTGGCAAACACTTAATCATCTTCGTACCGGTGTAGGTCGCTGTAAGTCAGACCTGGTTAAGTGGGGCTATGCCGCGGGGCTCGGCTGTGACTGTGGTGCTCCAATTCAGGATATGGCCCACCTGCTTTTGTGCCCTTTGTGCCCAACCACCTGAATTTCTATTGTATCTGGTCTAAGAACAATTGAGTGGATAGTTACTTTTAATAAAATAATGATTTAACAAACAAACCTTTAGTACTAAAACAAAAGTTGTTTAAGAATATTCTTTTACATCTTTTGCTAGCCGCAGTTACAACATTCAATTTGGGATTTCACGAGAGAACTCTTTGTTTACATTTGACGGGTTGATGTAATTAGCTAACAAGAAAATGCCCACAAAGTACAGGGAAACGTTGGGCTCCAAATACGCCCGACTATTGGCACCTCGATCCAATTTACTTTGAGCACGCGCAACCTTCATTACAGTTGTTTACGTTTGCAACGTTCATTACGTGTTTTTATTGGTGCTTGTATTGCGTACTCGGTTTTGCCTCCGACACCGAATGCAACTACGGAGAAAGGTGCGACTGTTATGGTGATTTGTGTTGAAGCAGATTGAACAAACAATTGAAGCGTGGTGGTAGGATTTCTCTTTCTGTCTCGTAAGCTATCTACATATAGATGAAGATGTAGATAGATCTACTTGTAGATGCTACTTAGTTATACAACTACCAATATTAGCGGTAAACCTGCCTTTGAATAAAATAAATGGTATAATAAAATATTTACTTGCGAATAAATAGCAGTGGCCTTGCGTTGCTTGGTCCCAAATTAAAGAATACAAGAGAACACATTTTTTACAACTTACCTACCTATACGTAAAGCGTAACACATACGAGTAAGTATATAATGTTATAATAAAAAATACACAATATTGTAATTGTTGTATAGTTTCATGTAAAAGCGTTAAAAATAACATTGCGACAACAGATTATTTTAATCCAAGAAATAAACGCGTATCCGTGGCCTGAATAGACCCCGCTAAAGATACTCTGGCCGATCAACGCCCAAAGCCCTTGTTCCAAGTTCCCCGTTGACGTGTGTACACAAATATTAAAGCCGGAGCTTAAGGCCGCGTCCTAAACGTCGGCGTTGAGCGGGGCGGAGAGCGGGAATGCCTGTTCTATACGGCAGCGGGCGGGCACATCGCTCGGCATTACCGAAGCGCCAAAAAAGACTTGAAACATTCGACAGTCGCCGCTCGTGTACCGTTTTGTCGTTAAGGACTTGACAATGTATGCGTAGAAAGTCACTGACACGCTCTCTCTGCCCCGCCACCGCTCCCGCTCAGCTCACCGCTAACGTCGAGGACGCGGCCTAATACCCTGCCTCCGCAGCTCCGCCAGAATCAGATTTCCGGAGGGACGAGGGATGCTCGACGCAGCTTGGCCGGTAATTTCTGTCTTTCATTAACAACAGGCAGCTTTAGTACCTACGCATATAACTCGTCGTTACACGTCATATTACGCTGGCATATATTTTTGGACAATGTTATTAACTTTCTTTAAAAGAAATGGCGGTGTGGGGTCTCAGAAACAGATGTTAGGTAATTTGTTTTAGATTTCTGAAATCTAAATTAATATGATGAAATAAAAAAAAAAAAAAATAATCTATCATTAATAAGATTTGAAAGAACAACTGCTTCATGCGGAGTTCAAATCCACGATCTTTTGCACTTTTTGTTGTGGACTTGAGTACCACTTTATACAAGAAGATACTTTAATATTTATTTCATTTTGCATGGAGAAATAACATTATTTAAAGAGATAGATTAAAAAACAGTAGATAAACACTGAACAGGCAAAACTTTGACTTTTGATGGAACAGTGAAGAATCATGTTTGTAGTTTTGTTTTTCTAATATTTATGTTTGAATAATTCTCAAAATAAGTAATACTTATTACTTATTAGTATTTTAATACTTAGTAATACTTACTACTTATTACTATTTACTTATTAAGTATGGATTATTGAAAGTGTTCGTGTATGTGCATAAGTTTTGGCAAATAAAACAAAACAGTGCAACGTCACAGAAGTCCGTATGCGTATAGTCCCAGTGCAGTTACTAAGTCTCAGCATTTATCTCAATACGTTTTTTACATTATTATCACTTATTAAACAAAAATAGTTTTTTTTTTATTTTTTTTTATTTTGGTTCACAAATGAAATGTAACGTAGCCTAGTTAATAATTACATACTAAGAAAAAAATATACATAACGTCCATTCTTATTAAAGTGAACACAGCATGCATATAGATATTTGACTTTACTGTATTTCCACACCAAGCCATTCTACTAATATTATAAACGCGAAAGTTTGTAAGTATGGATGGATGTTTGTTACTCTTTTACGTAAAAGGTACTGAATGGATTTGGATGAAATTCGGCATACAGATACAACCCGCTATACACTACTTTAAAGTTTATACTGACACCCCCTACCAACCTATCGGTTACAAAGTAGGTGTCAGAATAACCTTACGCAAGCGCAAGGGACCATCTACGTCAGGTCATAACGCCAGATCAGAACACGACGGCATACAGATAGTTTATAACCTGTATTAGCACATAGGGTACTTTTTAACCCGATCTTCCCACGGGAACGGGAACCTCGGAATCGGGTGAAACCGCGAGCGGCCGCTAGTCTAATATATTAATAATGACATACTTATAAGCCTACAGTCACATTAACACATTAAACGACCCTTGCTCCTAATGCCGTGTTTATTTATTTATTTAAATTGATCACCAACATAGTGTACACCATTACATTTCAATTTAAATTATTCTTAGTTTGAAAATTAAAAGAAAAAAACATTTTAAAAACAAGCCTTTATTACTTACTTGTTAATTAAAAAAACAACTAAAAAGTTAAAAATAATTTAATATAAAAATCTTTGCGTTTTTATCACAGACCCAATTTTTTTATAAATAAAAGCGTGTTACATTTTGATAGAATTGGAAAGTTCAAAAACATTTAGCATATTACACCTTCATTATTTTTCTTTTGCAATCACATTGTAACACGCTTTTATTTATAAAAAAATTGGGTCTGTGATAAAAACGCAAAGATTTTTATATTAAATTATTTTTAACTTTTTAATATTTTTGAATGACATGTTTATACACCCTCATACCATTTAGCTCTCGGCCGGCACGTGCTCACCTTGGCATTGGGTCATCCATCTAATCCATCTAATCAAAGACAAAATACACATTTATAACAAACGGAACGAACGAACGAACGAACGGAATCATTTTCCCGAGCTCCTATGGCCATCTTCCAGCTTTATCATAAGACCCTAGTTACCATCTAGCACCAAAGTACTCGTCAAGACGAATCATATGAGCCCAAACTCGATGGGGTTGTGTCGTTTAATTACCGAGTTTCTATGGCCATCTCCCAGCTCCATCATCAGACCAGCTCCATGGTACCATAATAATGCATTGTCATCCAAGTTACATAGAAGTACCAAATTTCAGCTCAATCGAACACCGGGAAGTGGGTCAAATTAGGCTTGCAAGATTTGTACGCCACATACATACATACATACAAACAAACATGTGAAGTTAAATAAAGCTTGTAAAAAGAGCCAAATGTCACTATAATTAAAGATGAAGACAACATGCACGAAATACAAAAAACGAGTAACATGTAAAAAATGTAAATTAAACTTAATAAATAACATACAATATTCTAATGGAAAATAATTAAAAATTAAATAATATTCATACAAAAAGCAATAATAAAATAAAATAAATTTAAAATCATCAAAAAAGCAACCCAAGACCTTCTTGATATGTGCACAGGAATATTAAATTTTAGGTTAAATATTCTCCGCCGATTTCTATCGCCACTCACAAACACCTCTAATTAATTGTCTTATCCGCGAACCGTGGATTAACTACAGTTAACGCTTGTATCGCTCGTTATTAATTATTCAGAGTAATAGGAGCCTTATACATTAGAGGTTTGTGCTCAAAACTCAATGATAATACCTTCACAAGATACGTTACATTACATTAATTGACGTTTTGAATCTGGTCGCGCAGTCTATACATATAAACTGTAAACGTCTATACATGTTAACGGTGACAAGTTTAACTAAGAGGTAAGAACAAAGATAAGTAAGTGAAAGAGGTTCTGAGGTTTTTTGTTTTCAAATGCTTTACGCAGACTAATCGAAATAAGTCTAAATAGGGACATTTTCAGAGGAGTGGGAACGATAGGTGAGTTTGACTTAACTTTTGTCTTCTCCATGTTCATTTTAAGACCCACTTGTTGAGAGACTCTGTTGAGGTCACCGAGCATTGTGCCGAGGTCTTCCAGGTTGGAGACTCTGCCCTTGAAGTTGTGGATGATTTATGTTTTCCTGGGACAAACGGTCCAGCAAGGTAGATCCAACTTCAGCAAAGAGGTCAATCGTCGAATCCAATTAGGCTGGACAGCGTTCGGTAAGCTACGAAATATCTTCTCGTCCAATATACCGCAGTGTCACAAGACGAAAGTATTTGACCAGTGTGTGTTGCCAGTGAACACATACGGGACTGAGACGTGGTCACTCATTTAAAGCATTATCAGAAAGAGCAATGGAGAGGGCTATGTTCGGAGTTTCTCTGCGTGATCAAATCAGAAATGCAGAAAATCCGCAGAAGAACAAAGGTTACCGACATAGTGGCAGTGGGCAGGGCACATTGCTCGCAGGACAGATGGCCGCTGGGGCGAAACAGTCCTTGAGTGGCGACCGCGTACCGGAAAGCGCAGTGTGGGCAGACCTTCAACAAGGTGGACCGACGATCTGGTGAAGGTCGTGGGAAGCCACTGAATGCGAGCAGCACAAAACCGGTCGTTTTGGAGATCCTTGGGGAGACCTTTGTCCAGCAGGGGACGTCTTTAGGCTGAGATGATGAGGGACATTTTCAAGTTTATTTTCTAATTAAAATTTGAAAAAGTGTTTGAATTTTTTTTCAATACATCTTACATATTTTGTATTAGCGAAAAGCGAATATCAGACAGCTCTATATCGTAAATCAAAATAGCAATTTAAAATAAAACACAAATTGTGTCCGTTAAATAAAAAAACGAGGCCTCGAAAAGTCATAAAAAGATAGTTCTTGTCGGGACACTAGAACTCATTAAGCGAACACTAGGTAATATCTTCTACGTAGATACTGAACAGAGGGTTACATAATGTAATCAGTCAGTATGCATTTGAATTTCTCTATTACATTTATTTTAAGAAGACGTAATATTTAAAAAAAATATATATATTTACGGATAAGCACAATACCTTCATTTCACGTAGTGTTAACTGATGATAAGGCCAATGGTGGAAGCACACTTCACCCGGAATCCTCGTTTTACTGATGCACTGGCTATCTTGTCTCTAGCTTTCGGAATACAACAATGCTGCAAACATTGATGTTATGGCGACATATTTAGATAAGACAATTATAGCTAGCTAGGCGGACAAACAAGCCCTACCACCAACCAAACCGAGTACACAAACATGTGCCCCCCGCTGGGAATCGAACCCGGGACCATTGGGTCTAAACCGGTGGTCTTAACCACTATACTACAGAGGCGGTTAAAATCTTTGGATAAGTGACCGAATTGCACTGTCTCGAGCACCTTCGTGCTTCGGAAGGCACCTTAAGCCGTTGATCTTACTTGTAATCAAACAAGAGTTTATAAAGTTATTCTATTCAAAGCATAATACAGTGTTTTAAGACGACGCATCGCTAAACAATAAATCTCATACGTTTTGATACGAGCGTTTGCGCCCCGTACCATAAGAAAAACTGGTTTTTTTTCCTTCAAATTAAAACTACACATTATTTAAAAAAAAATGAACTACAATTTTGAAGTGTGTGTTAAGACTAATCTACTAAGAAAATTTTGATGCTTAAATCGGTCTGGTTAGCCTGTAAAATGTGAATCTATGTTTTAAAAGAGGTTACTTTGATTTTTTTTTTCTCTGTTATAAAAGTTAAAAAATCGTGTTTCTGCAACTAACAAAATGAAGTCAATTAAATGAAAAATCATGTCATCAAATATCACTTTCATATGTTTTGTAATTGTTGAGGAAAATCAAGATCCCCGCCACGTAAATTACCAATGCGTCGTCTTAAGGCGAGGGTTTCCGACTGTGAGATTTCCAAGGCGTTCCGCTCGGGACTGAATGATGGCGCGAGCGTCGAATTAGGTAATACTGTGGATTTTATTGAACGTTTACTTATTATTAAAATTATAATGGCCGACAAATTACATATTCAAAGACAATTGCTTTGGTATATTTTTCTTTGTCTGGAACGGTGTATAGCCTAAATAAAATGATATTTAGTTTATTAATAAGACGTATGTTTGATATTATATTCGATGCAGGAAATTGTAAAATATCTTGAAAATACCAGCCGAAATTACTAGAAAAAAGGCTATCTCTTATTTTTTTGACTCAACCACGGACTACTTCATTTCGACGCTCGCTGGTTTGGTAACTATAATCCTCTCACTGTGGCAAAGACACCTAGCGCTGTCAGCTTCTCTGATCGGTCTTGTGAGCCTGCTTGACTGGCAGTGAGATAACCACCTCCTAAACCTTATTCCTCATCACCTTCCGTCTGTACCTTAGGTCTCATGGTGCAGACATCCCGCACTTATCTATATCTATTTATCACACATTTATACTGTAGGTTAGGGCTGTAGGGACTTAGGCTTCGTAGGAACTTAGGGACTTAGGTTCTGTAGGGATTAGGGAATTAAATAGGGTAGCTCTAGTCCTCTTCCTGTAGTATAAAAGTGTCATGTGTAGCTAGCCGGTGCCTTGACAAGAGACCACACATACATACACTCTGACATATAACACAATTACAATTACACTAGTCGGCAGCTGCATATGTTGGTATAAGAATAACATATATTTTTTTGGATTTAAAATCTATATTTATAGTTTTTTCATTTAAAAACCGAAACCCTTGCCTTAAACTGTATATTTTTAATTAAGTAAAGTAAAAAGTAAGTACATAGCCTAAGGCTTTTCCACTGTTATGCAAAGGCCTCTGCCATTGAAATCAAGCCATAAACATACAATTGATGGGTAATGGCCTAATCACCACGCTTGCCCTTGCGGGTTGGTGATCAGGGTGCTTGTGCAAGTTACATTCGCTTTTCGATCGATTCGATCAAAAACGAGAATTGATATGGCAAAGTTTTAACTCTTCTCGTATGTCGCCAGGAGGCGCTGCTTCAATGCCATACTAATTTTCGTTTTCGTAAACGTAATCGAATGAATACGGATAGTAAACAAAACACACTAGGCACCCTGATCACAAATCCGGCATACATACACGTACATACATACTATGTATGTAGATTTTAATTATTAAGGCGACGCATAGCTAAACAATAAATCTCATACGGAGCGTTCGCGCCCCGTACCATAAGAAAAGCTGTTTTTTTTCCTTCAAATTAAAACTACAAATTATTTAAAAAAAATGACCTACAATATTGAAGTGTGTATGTATGTGTGTATGTAAGACTAATCTACTAAGAAAATTTAGATGCTTAAATGGATCTGGTTAGCCTGTAAAATGCAAATCTATGTTTTAAAAGAGGTTACTTTGATATTTTTTTCTCTGTTATAAAAGTTTACAAATCGTGTTTCTGCAACTAGCAAAATGAAGTCAATTAAATGGAAAATCATGTCATCAAATATCACTTTCATATTATGTTTAGTAATTGTTGGGAAAAATCAAGATCCCGCCACGTAAATTTCCAATGCGTCGCCTTAAACTTGTGATACTCTAACCTCGCCGCACTATGGGGAAGGTTAACTTATTTCAGCTCAGGCGCCAACAATCCATGTGCTTAATTTGGAGCCGAGATTTACCTCGCGAGGTAAGTTTATTTAATCTTCTTTGTTTCCCCTCTAATTTTCTAGTCTCTGTGTGCTCATATAGTCTAAGCCCGCGTATGAAAGACAGTGTTAGTATATTCAATTAGTTTGAAAGTTTGCTTCTTGTTGTGGCATAATGTATAATGAACAACAGAAGAAGATCGAAATGTTAAGTGGGTGAATCACAGTTTTGTGAAATGAGCTGTCAAGGGCTTTTTGAAGTTAGGTAAAATAGGTTTTTTTCGGTAAAATAGTTTGATAGCTTAAAGCAGTTTTTTTTAAAATAGCGAGGAACAAAGTCCATGTTGGTTTGGTATTCTACATTTCGATTAAGTTTTCAGGTTTTTTACTTGTTGTAACTATTATTTTTTATAAATAATAAAATAAAAATAATTTATTTCAAGTAAGTAACAAAGATCTTACAAACTATATTAGCAAATTAAAATATAATTTTGAAACATTGAAAATAAACAATAAGATAATTATAATACGTAGGTAACTAGGTAGTATTTGGTTAATATATCGCCTACGAGACTTCGGCTAGTATAGTATATGTAATAGGCAACTGGAAAATATGTATGTTAATTTGAATTGTCGTAACTAATTGCACTGTAGAAGAATGCTGGTATATTTTTGTACTGTACCGTGCTGACTAATGTTAGTAATACACGTGGTATAATATTATATGCTTTATTTTTTTGTCATACTGCCTGCCATTTTTCTTCTAGTTTTTAAATTTATTTGCAAAAAGTGCCATTTGTCATTGACTCTTCTCTTACACTCTAAAAAGGGTTTAATATTAATCTTAAATTTCACACGCAATGGCTTAGGAAACATTTGCATACCATAATCTTTGTCACGGAACACAAACTCAACATTGCAAAGATTGCGTAGGTACTCACAGTTGTGAAGTAGCAGGCTTGAGTTATGAGCCCGTCACGGGGCGGGCCGTTCTTATCAATTAATGTGTTCGGGCCAAGTGCGGTGATTATGACCCGCGCCGAGGTGCTTTTGTTGTGAGGATAATGAGGATTACCGCGGAATTGCCCATTTGTGAGGAGGTGTTTTACAGTGCGCGAGATCCTCTATCGCGAACACCTTAATGTGCTTCCCCGAAATTGGGGCATATAAATTTATGTGACTTCAAATAATGTCTTGAAGTTCGATTCGGACTTTTGTAAAAGCTGCTACTCGTGGACAATTTTTTTCTAACGGGCGTATATGGTCTACCTGATAGAAATAGGTCACTTCAGTCCTAGATTTGCTGCTTTCAAGGATATTACACTTGTTCACTTATTCGTGGAGTCTTTCTATGTAACGGACCAGCCAGTATTGGCAAAGTAGTTTAAAGTTATCTATGGCATGACAAGGGTTTGAACTGGTTGTTTTAGTACAAGTATTAGCAACCTAGTAGTATAGAGTTGTCTATAGCTTGAAAAAGTTTTGAACTTGTTCTTTTGTTTTCCGTAGTGAACTTTAGTGTATGTTTTTTCCCTACCTTTTATAAGTTTGTAATTTATTGTTAATATAACCCGTTTTTACAATGGTCATGGTTTCAATCCGTCTCGTAACAGCCTGCATAATTGTAATTGACTGTACATGACTACCTCAGATTTTAACTGTTGTGCGAGTTGATGACACAAATAATAGGTAAAATCAAAAGGTGCCATCTCGCACGTTCGTGCGAATTTAAAGTGTGCGAGTTGACGAATAACTCAACACGTCAGCTGCAGCTTATGGGCACTAGCAACAGGAGTATCGCGTAACTTACCCGCACTAAAGCCTAGGTGGCCGGGTGGCGAAGCACTCGGCCCGATATTCGAAGGCCCTTAGTTCAATTCCCAGGTCTCGGGCAAAGAGTGTTTCGGATTTTTTGATGAATAGCCCGGGTTTGTGATCACCAACCCCCATTTGGCAAGCGTGGCGATTAAGCCATTACCCATCAATTGTAGTGATGACTCCAATTCAATGATGGAGACCCTTGCCCAGCAGTGGGACAGTTATAGACTATTTATTACCAACCCTGAAGTTACAGTTCTTATGCTTTATGCCCTATTACTCCTTTGATTGGATCTAGTATTCGGGTCCCGCCCAGCGGTTGACGGGTGTCGAGCAATTTAGTGGGTCGCGGTCACATCCCATTCTGTGATAAGGCTGATCACACTACTCCCGAGTTATTGCAACAAACCGGTCGAGACTGATCGTATACAATTTCTGCTCGTTAAAGAAAGCTGGTAATTTATATTTGATGACCTTTTTATATTTGACGACCTCCGTAGCCGAGTGGCTTGCTCGCTGGTCTTTGGGCGGCGCTAACTCTGAGGTCCCTTGTTCGATTCCCGGTCAGGTCAACGTCGAAAATTAACTTTTCGATATTATGTTGGGTCTGGGTGGTTGTGGTACCGTCGTTGATTCTGATTTTCCATAATACGAGTGCGCTACTTACTTGGGATCAGAACAATTTAAGTGATGTTGTCTAAAATTTATCTATATAATATTATGATGCTATATCTATTAGGACCTCTTCAGGTGAGCCTATCCGTGCGGCGGGCAGCATAACACGTCAGCTCGAACCATTAGCCGCCTTTGAGTTGGGTCAGCAACCCGGGCCCGGGGGAGCACTCCCGAATGTCATCACTCAATTTTATTGCTAGATCGTATGCGATAGAAAATGATGTCTTCATGACGGTGGAAATATCGTGTAAACTAGACAGTTGGTGTCAATGCATGTCAACGTAAGTACTTACTATCGATGATTTTAATAAATCACGATATTATTAGATTTTAGATAGAGAGAGAAGACAGAGAAACTTCTAAGACTGCATACAACACAACGCAAAATAAGGTATTGCGCTATCGACGGATGTTCTAAAAAAATTTTGTAAAATATATTTTCGTGTCGTTAATTTATATTATCATTGTCATCTTTCTGCTTCTTCCAGGTCTTCCCACATAAGCAATAACAAAAGGGAGATCGGTGAATAACCCACCAGGCTGTTCACGTATCAAAGAGTCAATGGAAAAACCATTTCCTCCAAAAGTATTTTGAAATAGAAGGATTTGGTAAAAAAAATATACCTACTAAGCATCAAAAGGAGAGGGCTAAAATATTTACCTCATCTTTAACCTTAACAAATAACTCTGAGAACCACAAATTGATAACCTCAAAAGCGGTCTCACCGAAAAGAGCGTACACGTAGCCAAGGCGACTGGTTTCATGAAATTAATTCGACCTATCCCCGAGCTTGAACTTGCCAAAGGCGATCGATAAAGAGTTCAAGAGTTTACACCGAAATTAGCAATTTAATTTCGATTCAGTGAAGTTTCCTTAGTTGGGGAGTGGATAAGTAATTTGCAACTGGGAAGAACCGAGCACGTTATTATAACGGAAACTTTTGGAGGACATTGATTGGGCTGATTGGGTTTGCAATGTATCCTTTCATGCGCGACTGAAGGAATTGTCTTTTTTATTTGCGGATTCGATACTCATAAAGTTTGTTCATAAGTTTACGTCATCACCAGCATCACTAGCTCATTTTATGTCCCTACTGCTGGGGCACGAGCCTTCCCTATGGATGCATAGGGAGAACGAGCAGTAAACCACCACGCGGGCCCAGTGCGGATTGGTGGTTGTTAACGACTGCTAATGCAGCCGGGAACAACGGCTTTTCGTGCTTCCGGATCACGAAGGAACGCCAGATGATAAAGTTTTGGTCACCCATCCGATGACCTTTGCAAAAGTTGCTTAACTTTGCAGACCGAGCGCGTTAACTACTGCGTCATCGAGCTCCTCATAATTACGTAATAATTTTTTTTACTAAGTAGTACGACATCGACTTCACTCACTTTTGCTAACTTGATGATTTTACCAATTCAGAAACCTTCGCAGCCTTGATGCGATTGCGATGAAAAAATTGATGTTGTAATGTTGTCGTAGCAGATAAGTAATATAAGTATAATCTCGAAAGTTTTAATTCCCTTCTATTAAAAAAAGTAACAACTTTCTTACTCGAAAACGACTTACTCTTAAGGACGTTGCCAGACTTATGGCATCTATCTTTACAGAGGGGGAAGAGTGAAAGGATGGGGTTGCACAAAAGATCCCAATGGGTCGAAGTGTTACTGAGAGGTGGAAACCTCGGCAGGCCCCACTAAGATAAGATAAGATAAGATACTCGAAAACATTCTTTAAACAGGAAGGATTGTTTCTTAAAAGCCAAGATATTTATGACAACTTCACACTCTTGCATCGATCAATTGATGCTAACGCAAGGTTAACTTTAAGCGTCGAGTGGTCTATCGTGTTGTATTGGAGTTGTGTATTTGTGTGTATAATAAAGCTTATATTTCTTAATCTGGGTTCAATTTGGAAATGTGTAGTTGGGAATTTTAAAATGGTGGCAAAGATGGCTATAGCAGATAAAAAAATGTGAATAAAGTGTGGTTTACTTAAGCAACTTCAAAATTAAGCAAATTATTTTCATTTACAATTAATAAACTAAGCCAGTTTTCAGTTTAATTTTGGTTATCTTTAACACACTTACCTACCCCGTAGATACTGAGAAAAGTATTTATACAATACGAAACGTGTATCTATATAAAGCTTGTACTACTATTTCCCACCACGTTTCAATACAAAAGCATCACTTCCGTATCGGAAACAGAAAATGAAATCTCAATTCGCGTTCCCCTGAATATAAAACGGCATATTCCTCGCAATCAGTGAAGGCATAATCTTAGCGCTAACCGCTTCCTTACAAAGAGTGTAAAATATCGGATTATGTCGCGCCCCCGCACGCCAGCGCCCCCGGGGGCGATCGTCCCGGTTATATTCCGTTAACCCCTTTCATCGCCGCAGTCGACGTGAGAGGACTTTTTGATCCGGTTTAAAAACTTTTTGCAAAATAGGCCTTTTCACATTTTGCTCCAGAGTGGAAGGTTTTTAGAGCAATGAGGCGTTATATCTATACTACTATAATACATCTGTAGGCTCTGTGTGTACATGCAATTTTTCTGGCAAATTTATTTATTTTATGACTCACTGACACCAATTCTACGATTTTTAAAATTTTTGTCTGTCTGTCTGTATGTTTTCTTTTAACTCAAGAACGGCTAGACCGATCTTGATGAAAATTTGTATTTAGTAAGAACATGCGATTGTGCAAATGATAGGCTATAAAAAAGCGAAAAAAAAGAAAAAAGTTTACGCATTTAATTTGTATGTAGCAAGTAGGTAGTAAGAACATGAGATTGTGCAAATAATAGGCTACAAAAAAAAAAAAAACAAAGTTTAAGTACGCATAAAATTTGTATGTAGTATTAACATGAGATTGTGCAAATGATAGGCTACTATGATGTTGGTAAACGTTTCGGTAATCATAATTTTTTTTGAATTGCGTAAGTTGAATAGTCATTTGTTTCATTCCATACGTTCGTATATATGGCCGATTTGTGAAAAATATGACTATATTTTTGACTAAAGCTTGCCCATGCGCGATCTATACTACTATATAAATGCTCTATCTCTAAGGCTCTGTCTGTACATGCAATTTTTCTGACAAATTTTGGGATAAATATTCGTTTTATGACACACTGACACCAATTCTACCATTTTTGTCTGTCAGTCTGTCTGCCTGTTTATTTGTCTGTATGCCCTCTCATAACTTGATGAAGATTTGTATGTAGTAAGAACATGCGATTGTGCAAATGATAGGCTATATATGATGTTGGTAAACCTAATAATTATATTGATTAGCATTCATTGATCCATTATATTCGCACAGCGAAGCAGGCGGGTGACGGCTAGTCTACATTATATAATTATAAAAATATAATATAAACATATAGATATGTCTCGTTAGCCATGCGGCAAAGGGCTCAGCCTGATATCTGGGGATTCTGGGTTCAATTCACAGGTTGGACAAGGTATGTTTCCGATTTTTTGACGTATCTATATATATCCTGGTTTTGTGATCACCAACCCGCATTTGATAAGCGTGGTGATTAAGCCAATGTAGTTCAACGATGGTGACCTTTACCCAAATGTGGGACAGTTTATAATAATATGCAGTTTGCCGTCTGCATTCTCCTTATGTTGTGCTACAAGAAAGTGTAGCACAAACAGATTCTTCTCTATTTGATACTATGGGTGACGTAGTTATAAATGCCGTCTTTCTGTTGTTTTTTTAAAAATATTTTATGGATAAGCACAGTGCCTTGATCTCACCTGATGTAAAGTGATGATAAGGCCAATGATGGAAGCGCACTTTACCCGGGAACCTCAACTAGAGTGCACTGGCTATCTTATCTCTAGCTGCCGGAACACAACAATGCTACAAACATTGATGTTATGGCGACATATTTAGTTACTAACAAGCCTTACCACCAACCAAACCAAGTACACAAACATGTACCCCCGCTGGAAATCGAACCCAGGACCTCTGGGTCTAAACCGGTGGTCTTAGCCTCTAGACCACAGAGGCGGTTGTTGTTATCGTCCTGTAAATGTGAATTGGCGCAGGCGTTAATAGCGTACCATGTTCAAGCTTCAATAGTAGGTATATGAACTATAAAACGTAGTGGTTACCTTAGTTCTTGCGCAACGCCAAAGTTTAACCGCTGGGGCCTAGAGTTGGACTCTGTTTGACCACTGATTACAGGTACATATTGTAGGTACTTGGTAATCTTTTTTCCAAAATGACCGAAGGTTAACTCAATGGAAACGGCAACACCGTCTGGTACAATTTCAGTACTACAAAACTCTTCCGATCAGCGACATCACGGGTCCAAGTGGACAAAATATTAGCTGACCTCCGATAGGAGATGGCACAAAAAGAAGAAAATTACCGTCTCTCTAGTCAATGGTAATATAAATTATGTCCACTGGTTATTGTTTTCTAAAGTTTACGTGAACACTACACATTGAAATAAAACAACTTTTACGGATCTACTCGCGTTTATTTTACACATTACTTATTAAATGTTTATCCTGACGTCTCGAACTATTTGTAGGGTCCGTGGTCACAGGGAGACTGAGGTACTTTCATTTAAATTTAATTAGGTGCGTTCCGTTAAATAATATAGTAATATATAGTAGTTTAGTTAGGATAAACATTAAATAAGTAATGTGTAAAATAAACGCGAGTAGATCCGTAAAAGTTGATTCATTTCAATGTCCACTGGTTATTCAACTAATAAATCGAAGAGATATTACTATATAATTATGGTACCCAATGTGGTTGGTGGTAAGGCATATTTTATCAGGCGAGCTACCTTCATCTTATCTAATTCTGTCGCCACAAAAATAATGACAGGAGATAGGAGCGTCGTTATGTTTCAACGGTGAGATAAATATGTGTTAAACAACATTTCCTCAATAAGAGATTCCGAGTGAGTGCGCTTCACTTCCATGTGTATCATATCCTATCATCAGCATTATCATCATCATCATATCTCATAGGTGAGGTAACGCTTTCTTATAATGTACGGTTCAAAATAATTACCTTTGAATTAAGTGTGATATTGAGCATAGATCCTTCTTCTACATAATAACCACGTTGCGATTCTAAAGATACTTATACTATAGACGCTTAGAACGCTAGGGACTTATATAAGTAGCTACTGAGCCACGATAGCAGAGTTGGTAGTGCACCCGACATGTATGGGATGCGGGTTCCAATCCCGCTCGTGGATTTTTTTCAACACTTTGTTTTTTTTTTTAAATTGTAATTTGTTCGCAACAATATTTGCGTAAAATTATATGTAAATAATCATAAATAATTAAATTATTACTCATTAAGACAAGGATCTGTGAATAATGTCACACTTGATTTAAAAGTGATCACGTTCTACGGTAACAAAAATAAATTTATTGACAGCAACAAAATACATTTGTTTTTTATATTTACCAGTAACAACTACACACAACTTATACGAATACGCAAAAAGATGGTGATAGCTTTTGACTTTACAACAGTAGCTCGCTGCTTGTAAAAACGAAGTGCCACCAAGTTTCCTGTTGCTCCAAAAGTAACGCAGACATGGAAACAAACTATTCATAGCTGAAGGGACGGAGGGACCGTTATCGCATAACCCCTATCTCCACCTTTGTGTTTGTACCACTTTTGCAAACTTTCCCGTCGAGGCCATTATGGTACATGCCTTTCTTGTGTTATTAGGTGAGTGGAGTGTGGTGCAAAGTTTATCTGCAAAACCAGACACTTTGATAGGAATAGAACTACCCAATAAACTTGTGGCTGACGAAAGTGTGAATGCGTGATTAGATTACCCATAGTGTATTGAATAATGTATTGTGTGCTGATTTATGTTGGAAGTCGTTTGTTTAGTTAACAATCTTAAACATCCCTAAATAATTTTCAAAGCTATTGCTAAATGTCCAATAAACTCGGTATCGATGATGGTATTTTAAAAAAGGCCACAATCGTGTCCGTCTGTCCGTGACCTGATTTTGGCATTTTCCTCAAAGTCCAAATGTCAAACCAGACCACTCAGACGTGATTTATCTTTGCAAGGTGGCTGGCAAGAGCTGGATGAGAGTAGCCGCGGATCGTGCTCGGTGACTTGCACTTGGAGAGGCCTATGTCCAGCAGTGGACTAGTATAGGCTGATGATGATGATTGTCGCGACTCTGGAAGAAAATAAATGGAAGTGGCCTATTCCAAATATGAATGGCTATAAAGATATCAACTTTTTCACCTGTGACTATTAATATGACATGACAATGACTATTAATATCAAGATATTAATAGTCATTGTGCATAAGAGTAATACAGATTTTTACTTGTCTGTATTATATGATAACCTTTGCGTTTCCCAAATACATTACAAGTTAATATTGTGGATTGATGTAGATTTTTTAACAGTAGACAGTTTTGACCTAAACGTTTTAGTCTTAGACCAACGAGCACGGGTTCAATACCCTTTTTTATCGCATAAGTCTCTCTAATTTATTAATAATGGCTAAGTAATAAAAATTGTTCACTCATTAGTTGTGCCCTTGACTGTGCTCGAGAAAAATTAAGCACATTTGGTTTTTTAGCTCAGCAAATAATGCACGAGGGTCTATGACAATTAAAAAATGACGAGAAAGATACTTTAATGCACCCAGCATTGAATTAAAGCTTCTGGACATCTTTTCCGACGAAAGATTTTTCAATTTTTTTTTTTTTTTTCAAATCAAAAATCTTTTATTTCAGCACTAGAAACATTGTAACAATATTATCACTTGGAGCCTCCTATTAGACAAGAAATTATCTGTAACAGAAGGCTCCACTCTTCCATAATCATAACTTTAAAATATTTCTAGTTTTAATTGCTAAAGTACCTACATAAAAGCTAAAATTATATAATTGCTGATAGCATAAAAAAAAAAAACCTGTGTGTGAGTGTGTGTGTGGGTGTGTATGTGTGTGTGGGTGTGTCTGTGTGTGTGTGTGTGTGTGTGTGTGTGTGTGTATCCATGTGTATTTTATACTATACATTTTAATAAACTTTCTGTTTCGCTATAGGTTAAAGTTTTCAGCCATTTAGTTATACATATTTTTATACTATGTGAATTTTTTGTAAATATACTAAGACATTTATTTATTTTGTTGTATAAATGTGTTGATATTTTATTAAATTGGCGTCCAGCAAATGCTGTTTTATTTGTTTTTATTCAAATAAGTGTTTTTTGTTTCCTTTTGTTTTGTGTTAGTTCATTGGGATCTAATAATTTATGTTTTTTTTAATACTGTATGTAGTACAAAAAGTTTTCTTACTGAGAGCACTTTACTTATCAGGTATAGTTCTTGAGTAGGGAATCTACGACGCTTGAAGTACATCACTTTTAGGATAGATCTTTGAGTTCTCTCTAGATCTATGAGTAAGATTATGTATAAGATTGATCAATCCACTATCATTACAAATAAGAAATTTAACTTAAATAATAGTAAGTTTTACAAATATGACTTGTCTCCGGTGGGACTTGAAGTCACTACATTCCACAAACAAGGCGACAGCTACTACCACCTATCTACTACTACCGCCCGTATTATGGGTCCGGCGGTCAATACCTACAAAGTAAAAGCCTATGTCGGCCAAAGCCCACGTCTTATAATTCCAACGTAGTATATGGACATCATCGGTAAATGACATCATAGCAAAATGCCTACTTTTTCAAAATAGATACCGTTAAGCAGAAAACTTCATTGTAGTACTTGTGTTACTGGCCACTTACAATCCATGGAGGTACCTAGCACTGAAAAAATAACATGTATCGGAAATATCTACCAACTGAGCTACCAAGACACTGGTTTCCCTGTCAAATTTTGCAAGTATTCTTTTCAAGCACGTATCCGAATATAAACAAAAGTGTCGAGCCCCAGAATCACTGCCTCCGAAGCAGTGTTTGCAAACTTTTTCCAATTTACATTAGCCCCCGGCTCGAGTGGAGAGTATAAATTTTAATGATTTGTAGCAAGTTCACAGTAACGAGCCTTCGGACCACCTCCCGGCGTCATAGCCTTTCAAACTTCGCAAACTTCAGGATCCTTCTCACACTGCACGAAACAATTACGTTGTCATTCCATTTTGTTGTCGTATTTATTTTTCTTAAGGGTAATCACCTGGCTTTCATCTCATCTGGTATTAAGTGATGATAAAACAAAAGGTCTTCGCTCTTCCTCCCATGTCCTCAAACACTGAGGAACTGGTTATCTTATCTCTAACAATGAAAATTAAAAATGCTATTAACATTGGTGTTCTGGAGACATATATGTAAGTAGATTGTTTACAATGTAGCTTGTTTACGCTGGCTAGGGTATTTAAAACAAGCCCTACCACCAACCAAACCGAGCTCAGTCGGGTACCCCCGCTGGGAATTGCACCCGGGACCTCTGGATCCGTGACTGTGACTTAACCACTAGACCACAGAAGCCGTAAAACGTCATCCTGTCAAGTCATGTTTTGAAGCTCCGATTTTGACAACGCAGTATAGCATCCGTATTTTACTAACTCAACTTTGACGCTGAAAATTCAGCAGCAACAATTGGTACTTTTAAAGCGGTCGGTAAATATTAACAGGCGAATTAAAAGTTACAAGGGAGAAAATTGTAGCGATTCGTGTTGAGATTTTCACTTACACTACTTTTGGGTACGATTTTGTGTGAATAGTTTGTACCGTTGATCTGTAAGTTAGTTTGAATAGTGTGAAAATTTGCTTTCATTTACCAATAGAACGCTGGCCGTTCTTTCTTTCTGGTTTAATCCTTATGTTTCTCACAAGTAAACAAAGAATAAGCTCCTAATGGTTATTCTGTGTTTTGTTTCTGTCATGTAAACTTCATTTCAAATTAGAGTAAAAGAGACAAAACACGGAACTACTATTCGAAGCTTATTCTTTGATTATTTGAAAGGCTATATTGTATTAATATTTATCATGAGTTTAAACGACTGATAACTTAGGAAATTTTTCAACGTTTTTCCAAATGGTACAATGTGTGTGTAGGTATGTTATCAATAATAATAATAAGTTCAACTATCAAACTTACATGACATGTAGCTTAACTTCCAAGATAGAAACCTAACCGCTAAAGCTCCTCCCAACGAACGTATAGTTAATAATAATCAATAATAACATTAAGTTCATCCAGCGCACACATACACGTGTAAGTTTGTTCGAAATTGTTGTGGATTGCTTACCTCAGATCTCGGGGCGTTCAAAACTCCGACGGCATTCGTCGAAGCCGTATTGTTTTCTCGTTATTAGTTCGGGGTGAGGCTTCGAGAATGTTCCCGCACTTTTCATATTAAACTTTGATATGAAAATAGAGGTTTCAGTAGGGACGGAGTGTACAATGAAAACTTTGGTAAAAATATTTGTATGCGACACGTGGCCATGTTTTATCACATAATCCGTACAATTTTATTTACCGTTTTATTTTTTAATTCGGGCATGATGAATAATTGAGTACGTTGTATGAGATTAACTAGGTATTACCTCTGTACCTAACATTAAAGTAAGTTTAATTATATTATATTTTGGGGAATTTCTACAACGGCATTAATATCTTACCGTTTAATATTCACACGTATGCATTACTCGCATTAAATTCACACTATCCAGTTAACATTACTTTAATTAAGTATGAGAAACACTCAAAGTAGCATAATTTATTGCTTCATGGAACAAAGTGGGACGCAGTGGAAATTGTTAATTTTAAATAAAACTGCATCGAAACATATTTACAAACTTTAGTTCACAATCATACTGAACTACGAGTATTAGGTTTGCTCGCCGATTGAAATAGGTATTTATTTTATTTTATCTTATTTTATTTTCTATTTATTTGGGAAACAAACAATTATACAAAATCATATAAAATTATACACACAAAATAACACATAAATCAGTAAAGTTTCCACAATTACATTGAACAGACAACAATACGTAATCTCTCTTTATCACACACACACACACACACACACACACAAACACACGCGTGCGCACACACACACACACGCACACGCTTAATTTAATTTATAAACAAACTTGAATACACAAATATATGAATTTAAAAAAAAAAAATAACATAAATAAATAACAAACTAGATTGAATCATCCGACAATCCCCTGATCAGTTTTTTGTATGATTGTAAATTACAGTTAAACAAATCCAACGTATGAAAATTCTTATTATAGCTTTGACAAGATCTATACAGGAAACTGTTGCCAGCATATTTAGTTCTTGTCAGGGGCACGGAGAAAAGATTAAGGGAACGTGAGCTAATCCGAGGGCACCTGAAGCATATATTACCTAAAAGAAAACTGCTGTCTATCAAATTATTAACGATCTTAAATAAAAACAATTGATTACACGACGGCTCTCCAGAGATGGGACTAGAGGAATAGACTCTGTATCACCATATCGCAAAGCTTTAAAACGTAGATGTTTTTCAAATTTATGGAGTTGCATAGGAGTTGTACAACAACATAAGAGTAGAGGTTAGTTTGAAATCCTTACCAGTCGTATATATAATGAGCCACGATAGCATAGTTGGCAGTGACCCGGCATATCATGGGGATGTGAGATCGAATTCCGCTCGTAGAAATTTTTAAACACTTTGTCTTTTTTCAAATAGGTATTATTATTTATTTCTCTTTTTTCTTAGCCTAGGTTTGTTATAATATTAATATAAAAGTAAAATACAAAAGCACATACAAAACATAAAAATATTATAAAAAACCTAGCCTAGGGTGCCGCCGGCAACGGGGCAAGGCTTAAGCTGCCGGTGGTTGGGGCTGCAGAGACAGGAACCTTCGGACTATCCGCGCCGTGTCCAAGAGTACCGCCTTCTGTATCTGACCCTTGATCCAACCATTGAGCGAGAGTTTCTTAAGGTGTTGGTCGAGACTCTTCGCTACCAGACCGTTCGCAGACACGACTATCGGCACAATGATTGTCGAGTCAATATCCCACATGGCGGTTACCTCGTGAGCCAAGTCAAGGTTGCTTACTGGCCTTGTCCTTCTCGGCCTTTACAAGGTTCTCGTCATGTGGGATGGTGACGTCGACAAGCACTGCCCGGCGTTGCGATCGATGGATCTGCACGATATCAGGCCTATTAGCTAGAATAGTCCTGTCCGTAATGACAGCTCGATCCCAATAGAGCGTGGCACGGCCGTTTTTGAGAATCGGCGCAGGTGTGTACCTGTAGTACGGCATTTCGAAATTATTATTATACTAGCCACAGCTATCCCACAAAGCTAACCTGGACAAAAGCCTCCCCATACTTTTTCCACACCTTCCGGTCCCCTGCAACGTCACGGCCATTCTTTCATGAACCTACATAGGCATATCACTTTTTAATCACACTAGACAATACGAGTATGTTACCAACAGCAGCTACTCGCGGGTCAGCAAGGTTTTTTGAGAGTTTTCTGATTGGGCATTTCCAGCTTTACCGAGCTTTTTTAGGGGCGGCGAGAAACTTAAAGGGCCGACCGTGTGAAACGAAGTCAGTGGGTTTTTAGAGGGAACGGCATCACGCACTAGTGCTTGTCTCCGTGCCCTACTAGATTCTCCAAACTATCCAATCCAATCCCCTTGGAGCCCGCCTCGCCTCGGAGCCTCGGAGCCCTTGCTGGACCCCGGTCCAGCAAAGTGAGGATGGCTAGTGTGGCACTATCATCGCATTTGGACTCGGCTTCTGCTAAACATCAGGCATTTGCATCAGGCACAACATTACTGTAAAAAAACAACAACGAGAATGTAAAAGCAAATTCCAATTGGGTTCGTGTTTTTAAATAGAATTTAGAGAATTTCTGCAACTTCATTCATTTCTTTCCGCCGTTTAATATTCACACGTATGCATTACTCGCATTAACTTCACACTATCCAGTTAACATTACTTAAATTAAGAGAATCTAATTAAATGGTGTGAGAAACGTTGAAAGTAGCAATTTATTGCTTCATGGAACAAAGTGGGACGCAGTGGGAATTAGAGGGGGTAATCTAGGAGAGCGGCGGGCAAGTTCCACGCTAATCTCTCATCTAGAGTCGCGTAGCCCGGATAATATCATAAAACTTTGTCCGGGACCCAACTTTCGTTCAAAGGGTGCCACGCAAATTTGTGGCGAAACAACTTTTCAATTAGACGCATAATCAACTGAAGAACTTGTTGGCGTATCGTTTGTTGTCTTTACTGTGGGTGCGGACAGAACTCGAAATATTGAAACATAAAATTATTGAAATGAAACATTTTATACTTTACACGGATCTATATACTCGTATATTAAAGGTAAGTCCTGATTGTCTGCTGAAAAAATATGAACATCACAAAGCCCAAATAGCTGGACCAAAAACGCTGACAATTTGCTGGCTGCAGTTTTCTTGGACATGGGCCTCTCCAAGTGCACGCCACCAACCACGATCCGCGGCTACTCTCATCCAGCTCTTGTCAGCCACCTTGCGAAGATTGTCGCTCCACCTAGTCTGAGGGCGTCCTACGCGGTTTCCACTTGATGAAGTCACGGGTTTTCCCTAGTTTTACATATAATTTTGTCATGATATTCTCAACCTTTTGCACTATTTCTCACAGAAAGAGTTTCCCTGTTACTTCTTTAAGTGTAGAAGTGTTTAACAACGTAAATGATAAAACGTAATAACATAATAATATGACTTCAAGCTGCAGCAATGCTGTGACCGCTTTAAAATATTTAGTTCAACCCCTCTAAGAAGTAAAGCAAATCATTATATTTTACTGTATTTTACTTACTTTTATCAGATTCTAACAACATTTCGAGATAACCTAACAAATAAACTGCTTTTACCCACATCACAATCATAGTAATATTTATAAACAAAATCAGACAAATCGTATACACGCACTTTATATAATAAGTACCAAAATACATATGCAAAAATATGCGGCCAACCAATCCGGAGATATTAACCTTCACCTTCATAAATCAAATCCGAAACGAACCACAAAAAAGAAAACCATTAATGCAATATATTCCCCAAAAATACGGGCCGCAAGGACTCTCATGAATCTTTTTTGTTAATCAAATATTTTCTTTTGCCACAAAATCCTTCGGTCGAGTCTCCTGGGCTCCTCGAATAGTTTATGCTAGTGACGCAAATCTCCTCCCCTATTTATCTTTTCTTTCACTTGTCCCTCGCAAAAATGAAAATTTATTGTCTGTAACCGGAGTCGCCGCTGACCACTAATGAAATGTTATATAGCGACTGTTACTCGCTGAAACTCGTCTCTAGTTCCCGCTATATTTTATATTAACGCAGACGTTACGTTTCATAAAGCTAAAATAGTAGCTTTATGTTTCTAACTAGAGCTCTGTTCTTCTGCTCTTGTATCAGTTTTAATTTGTTCTGAAAATTCCGTGCTTAGGGAACAAAAATAGGGATGATGATGATGGCAACACTTAATTTATATGGTATTATCGCATTCAAAGCACAAAATATGACATCATGTATCAATTTCCAAAACATATACCAGTTTGTGGTATTACAGTTGATTACTTTTTTATTTTTTATAGATAGCTCGGCAAATGACTCCATCCCACTTGGTGTTAAGTGGAAATGGAGTCCAGACGCGAAGATAACTGGTGCAGCGTGAAAACAAACGTAGCATCAGTTAACCTCACTCTGCCGGCCCACAAGGTGCTTCTTCTTGCCTCTTTTGAAGGACCCCATATCATAGGAAAGAGGGAAAACGTGTGCTGGTAGGCTATTCCATCTTTTGGAGGTGTGACAAAGAAACAAGTCACCAAATTTTTTGTGCGCGATGGGATATTTGAGACAGTGAAGCGGTGACTCCGAAGAGCAGCACGTGTACTCCTATGAAGGAAGGGAGAAGGTGGAATGAGGTCAATGAGCACTCGCCATGGTATAAGCGGTAAAACACGCTGAGTGACGCAACATCCCTACGCAATTGCAGAGATTCAAGAGTATTTGCCACTTCTGCATTGTCGATAATGCGTTCAGCACGACGCTGCAATCTGTCCAAGGCATCGAGAAGGTACTTTGCGGAGCCGTCCCAAATGTGCGAGCAATACTCCACGCAAGACCATACCTGTGTCTTGTACAAAAGGCAAAACTGGTCCGGCGTAAATAATCGCCGCACTAGGGGAAGGAATGGTGACTTTTTTGCCGTGGACGCACATACCTGTGTTTTCTTGGCATTAAACTCAATCAGATTATTGGATCCTCAATTAGATATGAGGTCCAATATCCGATTGAGCTCAATGACAAGATTCACTCGATTCACTTCGCTGATGTGATCTAGAAACACAAATTTTATGCTAAAAAGTCGTTAATAAACATTCCATATAGATTGGAGATAATATAATTGTGATGTCCCTTTTCCATATTCCCATACAACTTCTATATTATGTCATATTATATTATCATTAACTTATTATATCAAATTAATAATAATTGACGCCCTTCCTTTATCTCTCTAGTTGGTCTTATTTGGCCAAACCAAAGTTAGTCTGGAACAGATTCTTCCGCCTTTGCTTTTATTAGCGTGTTTTAACTGATTACCTATCAGTCTTTGTGTATGTTTTAGAAACATTTATAGCTAAAATTATAGCTAAGGATTTCAGAATACAAAAAAAAATCTGTATTCTGAGCTAAGGATATAATATCTACTGAACTACGAATGACAGTGACGTACGATCTAAAGTGTGGGTACTTTCTAGAAATTTCAACATTTTGAATTTTATTATCTGTTAATCAATATTTAAAAAATATAGCTGTCACCGGAATGGTAGTACACTATAGTAACTTTTCTGTTGAAAGAAAAGAAAGAAAGATAATAAATTTATTGGCACACACTAAGTACAACAAAAATTAATTACATGATGCTCACAACAATATTAATTTGAAGTCAAACTTCCTCAATAAGAGCGGCGCTGTATATTCGACGCATTTCCTCCCTTAATAACAAACTCGTATTCACTCAAGGTATCACAGCGGATGTTTATGACACGAAGAACATTTCTGGTAGGATATTTTTGCAAGCTGACATGCGCTATAATGAGAAGTGTTGATGTCAACACCATTCCTTCTTACACTCTTATATATTTTTTCTTACCCGAAAGTCTTATTTAAAGCAACGTGCAAAAATGCGTTGTAAGATAAGCATCATAGTCTAATTAATATTGTATTTAATAATTGAAATATAACAGTAAATTTTAACAAAATAAAAATGTTTATTCAAGTGTATCCCACAAAAGAGACCCATCGATATAAGAAATTTTTACTATAGACGAATTTCGCGAATAAATTTTTAATTGTGCTTGTGTAAAATTCTTTTTGCGTTTACGAAATTAAACTAAAATACCTTTTTGGAAAAATTGCTTAATTGGAAAGATAGTTTCACCCCCTTGCGGGATGTTAAAACATTTTTCAAACATAATCAATTACTATCGGGGCAGATGGAGTTCCAGAAAGTCCCTATAAAACACGCAGTTCCAACATGTGAGTGGATGTTACATTTAGCTATAAATATTAAAGTGTTAAAAAGCTAACAGTTTATCTTTGTTTAGATAATGCATACAAATTTTACTTCACCGCTGGTAAACCTATTTAAAACAAATAGGAACTGCTTGTATGTAAATAGCTTGACGTGTTTGAAACTGTACATGTTTTTATTCAGCGTACGTACAATCAAGTTCTAATAAACAAAAGGGTAAGGGTGGTCAACAGAGGCACCCTTTTCAAGGGCGCTCGCTAATGGGCATCGCTGACATTTCAGAAAAGGGTCACTAATTTATCTAAACAACTTCAACTTGAACTTACCCTTAATTATAGTTTAACTTATTCGCTACAGCTGCTTTACCCCTAACGTCATCTACTCCATGGTAATTAGTGTGTAGAGTCGGGACGGGATCTGCATCACCCAATTAGTCAAATAGATGATCGGAATTGAGAAAGTTTTGGTCATTGTACAGAACTTTGATAAAATTGCATGTGGCCAAAGTTTGGACGGTAACCGCCATTATTGCTGGCGATACTAATGGCTCTTAATGCGACGATATTAAGCACACTGCTTACGTGTAAGAGGTTACAAACTATTACTAATTTGGCTTATGGTAGATAGGTATCTACTATCTGTGATCTTACTAGAAAACAAAAATATTGAAAATTTCTTTAACATTTCCTTTTTTAAGACTGTATTAACAAATATTTAATAATAAAAGTATTCACTATACAAAATATTTGTTAAAGGACATAAAAGTGGATAGAACAGTCCATCAAATAGGAAGAACTGAAGTGTTGGCAACATAACGGGGAGATGCATAGCTGGAACGCGAGGAATGGTTCATGATTTAATCCCCATACCCACGCTTACACACGCTGACAATGACGCACACACACCGTCAAAAATCATTTTTTACCTAAAAGTGATTAAAATAATAAAACAACTACTAAATTTAACTTGATATTCAAAGTTTTGACAGTAGCCGCATTATTGCTAGTGATACTAATGGCTCTTAATGCGGCGATATTAAGCAGTGTAATTGCAGTTTACGTGTAAGAGGTTTCAAAGTTTTGTAAATTTATATGCTTCCAATTTCGTTGGTAGTCTGAAAACTATGAATATGATAGGTAAACCGTTATCTGTTATATAAGTATATCTAACAGATAACGGTTTACTCAAAACTAGGCAATAAAGCTGACTCTTTTTTTCAATGAATCTGTTTCATTCCGCTACAATTGCTGGCAAATGTTACCCTCAAATCTCCCCTAAGTGTCGATCTTTCTCATACCTATTAGATATTGATTAATATTATTGACAAAATTGCATTTTAGTCATGGTTACAGACATAAATATTTATTGCATCACGTTGTACAAAGATCTTACCAAACAGTATTAAGTCCCAAACATGGCCCTGCAAGGGTATTGCAACAATATAAATAGCTATTCAACGAATTAAACTTATTAAACTAGAATTACTAAACACAAATGTTGAAAAAATTTCCACGAGCAGGATTTGAACCCGCACCATTCTGACATACCGGGTCAGGTGCTCTTCCAATTGAGCTATCGTGGTTCTAACCAGCCAGGGTGCGGGTTCAAATCCTGCTCGTGGAATTTTTTTCAACATTTGTGTTTTGTAATTTCTTCGCAACAAAATTTGCGTTAAAATTATATAAACATGTTATAGAATTACTATCTTGTTACATTATTATATCGTGATGAAAGATGGGGCGGGGCCGCTTTCTTTTTTTCTTCTAGGCCGTACGCGGTCTTGTCAGCCCTGCCCATAGACAAGTGGCATATCGGTATTAGATGTGAAATTTAAAATTATTATTGTATGGGATTGACATAAACGTCATATAAACGTATCGTTGACTTATGTCAATCCCGTACAAAAATAATTCTATTTATTCTATTAGCGTTATGCCACTCTCAGAATAGTTAATGTTCTGAGATGCCACTTGTCTAAAAGGACAACCGTAAAACGAAAGAACTCATCTCCTCATTTAAATGGCAGCGAAACTCAACGATCATAAATGTAACCACAGTTCGAGGTTCAGACGTGCACAGTACGGAGGAGAATTTCAAATTCAATTCAAAATTAAACCATTAGGTGGATTCGAATTTATACGACCGTTTTAGGCCTCCCAGCGATTTACAGAAGGCCATTATGAGAGCCGTAGACTATTTTAAACGGCCTTAGGGTCTATCAATGATACGGGAGCTTTACCTGGATACTGCTATATAAAAAAGGGGAATTAATTAATTTGCTTGCACGACATGCTTGATCCATTACGAAATTTTCTGATCTTTTTAGGAATTCCTTAAATTTGTTTGCAATTGTTGAGTGTTGAGTTTCGTATTTTTGTTTCAGTAGAATTTATTTTATACTGCTATACAGTAGGCCATGATAGATGTAGAATCTAGTAGGACTAAGGAGGCATCAAGGATATCCTAATTTACTGTGTTCTAGCAAATAAATTTATTATCTTATCTTATCTTATCTTAAGGATAGGGGCACGCTTGTGTGATGTCATCCCTTCTAGAAGATCTTTATTTATTTTTATATTTATGAAATAGGTAAGCCAACGTTTGTGTACAATGAAACTTTCATCTAGTTACATATACCGATTTTACAATTGATTGCCACAAACAATTGTAGCAAACACAGTATGCTAAAAAGAGTGTGCTCAACAGTGAAAACTTTAATATAAAATTTAAAATTAATTCACATTATTATTTACACTACTCTATTAAATTTGCATCGGTTCGACGGAGCCTTTAAGGCGAGTCGTTGTGGATGTCAATGCAATATTTTATGATGTTTGGACACTATGGCTCGAGGAACTTAGTTTCTTACCTAAAAGTCCGGTTAAATTGTAAAAGCAGCGAGCAACAGCAATCCCTTAAAAAAGCTAACAGGCGCAAGAAGAGTGAAGTCTGTCTATGTTATTATTATAGGTATATAATTTGACAAAATAATTATTGCGAACAAAATACTATTTGGAAAATATGTGTTGTATAAGTTTCCACCAGCGGGATTGCCTGTCATGAGGTGCAGCTTGATGATGAACAAATAGCATAGTTTAGTTTTTAGTGACAAACTATTATACTATTTTTTCATCATCATCATCGGCCCACTTCCGCCCACTGCAAGGCATAGGCCTCTTCTCGCACGCCACCTCTTCACAGATCTACACCATCTTCATCCATCCCCTGCTCGCCCGGACTAGGTCGTCCGACCACCGAACTGGAGGTCTGCCTGCCGATCGACGAGGATTTCATTGTTATTTTTTAACACTTGTTTTTCAAATAGTCTCTGTATTTGCCTTTCGTGATCTCGAGCCATCTCCATAGAAGAGAAAAGATGGTACCTACTAGGTTTTTTGTGAGTTTATCTCCCGTTACCTCGTCAAGCTTTGATTAGCTAGACGAGAGAAGAGGAAGAGAGTCCTACATAACCCTGGTACCGGTGTATGCGCAAACCATTTTACAGAGTTTCAAAAAAGGACCATATAAGTAAATACATAAAACTAGATTACATGACAAAATGCGTTCTTCATCCAGCTTTTTTGTATCAAGTCAGTTAATTCCCCCTGGAGACGTATAGTCAACTCCTTATATTCATAATATGTACCTGGAGCTGTTACAGGCTTCTCGTTGTACCAATAGCACAAGTAGTAGTTTCCACGTATGTATCATTGATACAAAGTATTTACAAATGTCCTCTTTGCAGCACTTGAGTTATAAATGGTATTCTTTCTACAAGTGAGAACTATCTAAGGCTTTTTTCTATAGTACATATGCTACTAAATTACTTATTTAAGCTGTTAGTTTTCCTAAGAATGAGTAAATAAATAAATATTATTCGTAAATATTTATTCAATTAGCTTTTTTAACACTCAAACATTACATTTAGTAACTACAATTTTAAACTAGGCAGCATTACAAATATTTAACAAATACTTCATTAAAAAATTGTACTCGTAAGAAGCCTTGGTTTAGACAGTTAGATAAGTACACAAAATGCTGGACGGAGCATGTCCTTACTGAATAGCTATCCTAATTCACAAGTAAGTAAGTGAACTGCCATTTCTTGACTTCACCGGAAGAGCCGATCAACCTTTTTGCTAAATCTCTGAATAGTGAAAGAGCGGAAGGAAGGACCCTATCAACGCCTACTCCGAAAGGGACAAAGTGAAAATCGGGGCTGATAACCTTATATTTAATTTTAGAGACTTTATGAAACAATTTCCTTTGTCATAGTCATTAAATAGCTAGTTTAACGCCTTTGACAGTACACTAATGTAATTAGGTATGATTGCTAAATTAATCGCTTTCCTATGACTAATATATAATAGCTCACATGAAATTCCACGAGTTATGATCCTATTACTCCATAGCTCAGTAGGTATCTCATAATTTAATTAATATGTAACTAAAATGTTTTTGTTTTGTTTATATAATTTTTAACGCAAATTTTGTTGCGAACACTACGCTACTCTACTTCTTAACTGATCTTTAGTATTTGTAAAAATATTATGATCGGATGTTAACGACGGTAGTTGTTGACATTGAATGGGCGCCTTTGGCTTTCAAAATAAAAAGTAAATAGTGTTTAATAATTTCGGCGGGCTGGTTAGAACCACGGTAGCTCAATTGGGAGAGCACCTGACCCGGTATGTCAGAAGGGTGCAGGTTCAAATCCTGCTCGTAGAAATTTTTTCAACATTTGTGTTTTTGGAATTTGTAACTGTTATTGTTACTCTGTGTCTCATTATGGACACAAAATAAGGTGACTGCAGAAGTTAAGCTCCATACAAACGCGATCTAGCAACGCACTTATAGAAAACCTCTCACGGGCACGGAATCCTAGAGGTCCGAGCTGTTCCGAGATCCGTGTCCGTGCAAGGGGTTAAGTGTCCTTTTTAGGGTTCCGTAGCCAAATGGCAAAATACGGAACCCTTATGGATTCGTCATGTCTGTCTGTCTGTCCGTCCGTATGTCACAGCCACTTTTTTCCGAAACTATAAGAACTATACTGTTGAAACTTGGTAAGCAGATGTATTCTGTAAAGCGCATTACGATTTTCACACATGAATAGTAAAAAAACCAATAAATTTTGGGGGTTCTTCATACTTAGAACTGAAACTCAAAAATGTTTTTTAATCAAACCCATACGTGTGGGGTATCTATGAATAGGTCATTAAAAATGATATTGAGGTTTCTAATATCGTTTTTTTCTAAACTGAATAGTTTGCGCGAGAGACACTTCCAAATTGGTAAAATTTGTGCCCCCCCTTACCTTACCTTACCCAACTTCTAAAATAAGAGAATGATAAAACTAAAAAAATATATGATGTACATTACCATGCAAACTTCCACCGAAAATTGGTTTGAACGAGATCTAGTAAGTAGTTTTTTTTAATACGTCATAAATCGTGAACCGCAATTTACCTTTCATTCAATCAACTCAAATATAAAAAAAAAATTGAATTTCATAAACATAAACCTTATGCATAAGCCGTGAACCATTGTTTATAGATAATGATACGGAACCCCTCGTGCGCGAGTCCGACTCGCACTTGGCCGGTTTTTTTTTGAGGTAGATTGCTGATTGCCTCAAGCGGCATTTTCAGTTTCACCGGGCTTGTTTGGGGGCGGCGAGAAACTTAAAGGGCTCCTCAAGCCGTGTGAAACGAATCACCTTCGGAGGTTTTCTAGAGGGAACGGCGTCACGCACTTAGTGCGTGTCCCCGTGCCCTACTAGATTCTCCGAAGGGTTCGGATCGGATCGGGGGTTTTGTGTGCGTTGCCCGAGCGCGGTATGTATTGTGCTTACCTTCTGGATCTACTTGTATTGTGTTATGGATTTCCTCGAAATGCTATATTCGCATACAAAAAGCTCACTAATCCATCAAAGAGTATTTTCCTATAATCTCCACCTTCGCCAAGTAACTTTCAGACTTGATATCCAAAGCAACCGTAATCCCCATAAGACTCTCTTTCAAGCACTTCCATTGTTCTATGAATGCATATTGTTCTGAATATTAAGGATCGTTTACTTTGACCCGTTTTGGAGCGGGCAAGTTGCTAAGAGCTGTTTGATTCGGTTGGATGATGGAATACAAACTGTACAGTAAAACTTTGTTAGTATGCTTTTGTTGTTAGATAGTTCCGACTACCAGCCAACATGACAAGGCGGTATTAGCTTTCGATGAGCGGAGCGTGTTGAAATATACCCTTGTATACGTGAGCTTGGTTTATAACTGACGCTATCTCATTTTTGTTAATAAAGGCAGACAGAGACAGAATCATTTTGAAACCTGGGCCTCGAGTTTGCTGTTTTAAACAACCATCGTGTTTTAGTAGCCTGATTTTGAAATTTGAACTACAGAGTAAATGTGAGAGTTTAAATAGCAGAACCTAGGGGTTGGTTTGACTAGTCCACGTATTTATTTATTTATTTAGGACTAGTGGCCGCTCGCGGTGTCACCCGCGTGGTTCCCATTCCCAAGGGGAATATCGAGATAAAAAGTATCCTATGTTTTAATCCAGGTTATAAACTATCTGTATTCCGAATTTCATCCAAATCCATCCATCCGTTGCAGCGTGAAGAAGCAACAAACATACGAACATACATACATACAAACTTTCGCATTTAAAATATTAGTGTGATTGGGTGTTGTTGTTAGTTTGTTAAAACTTTTTACACGATTTAAAATAATAGAAGTTGTATGGGAATGGTAAACTATGACGTCACTATTGTGTTCCCTCTCAACTGAGTGTCTATTAAAAACTTTCCAAGTTAAAAAAAATTATGCTTAGGTTTTATAAAAAATAGTATATAGTAGTGCGATATATCAAGCACTAGTGCGTGATGCCGTTCCCTCTAGAAAACCTCTGACTGTGCTTCGTTTGACACGGCTGTGGAACCCTTTAAGTTTCTCGCCGCCCCCAAAAACCCCGCACGGAAGCTGACGCACAGTAGCAATCAACAAACTCTCGCAAAAAAAAACAACAGCCTATCCAAAAAAATTACAAATTTCTCCAAAAAAATATTCAATCATCTGCCATCTAAGTGAAGTTCAAAGTCTATTGCGGAAATCTTACAGTGATTAGATTGAATAGTTAAATAATCAATTATTATTGTCTGTCACCTACGTCTCAAATTGCAACGCGTAACTCAACCATTCGCAACTAATGAACATAGGACGTAACGCCTTTTGCAATATGCGCCTCTAAATCTGGCGTTAGACGTTTTCCGTTCGGTATCTCATAAATAATTCAACGTCACAATGCAATGGTTGATATCGCTGCAGGTTCATATTTCACCGGGGGTGCGGTGGCTGTAATTAATGTGCGCCGAACAACGGACGGCACGGCCATAAGATAAGTAGACTGCAAAAGGTAAGCTCCATACAAATCCGCTTGAGCGACGCACACATAGGTCTGACACCCGTATTTATAGACAAGACATTACTTAGCAATTACTTTGTTCTTAGAAATTTCACTAAGATCTAATTTCATTTTATAAATAAGTAACGTTTATATTAGAATAGAAGTTTTCTTAATGAATTAAATAAAAACATTATAATTATTATCAAAATCATAAATTTTATATTATTTTAGACAAAACACAAACTTTCACACGGATTATAACCTCAAAACTAGCTTGCCACAAGCTTGTCACTATGAATTCTTTGAGAAATCTAACTAGATTGCTTGAGTAAAGATATTTGTGACTAGTGCTTGGCTAAGAATTCTAGTCTTTTGACGTTTATAACTTCATCGGTTTACTAAAGAATATAAAATTTTACTTAAGCAATTACTTTGCTTCGGTATGACCTTTTACTCGTTTATAAATACGGGGGTATGTGTGCGAACCAGTCACGAACACGAAATCTCGCAACAGCTCCACTCTGAAATTTCTGAGCTGCTTCGATCCGTGCTCTCCGATCCGATCCGAACCCTTCGGAGAATCTAGTAGGGCACGGGAACACGCACTAGTGCATGATGCCGTTCCCTCTAGAAAACCTCGAAGGTGATCCGTTTTACACGGTCTGAAAATGCTGTTTGAGGCAATCAGCAATCTCTCTCTAAAAAAAAAAAAAAAAAAACCTAGATCCGTGTCTGTGAAAGGGTCTATTTGTGCGTTGCTCAAGTGCGGTTTAGATTAAGCTTACTTTCTGGGTTTCCGTTAGTTTGTGGCCCGGCACAGGCCGGTCTCAGCGTTGCATCTCGCATAAACATGATTTATAAGCAGTTCGGGCCCGATAGAAGTGCGAAGTCTCGTGAACCAATAATCGGGCTGGCTGAGCATAAAGAAACAATTGCCGGTCGATGCTATTGAATACGATGCCACGAAAAAGTACAGATGTAACAAACAGCCTCTGTGAAGGTTCTGAAACGTCAGGATAAAATAATATGTTAAATAAACGCGAGTAGACTTGAACAAAGTCTATGTTATCTTTCAAGTGTCAGTACGTTGCAAATATAAGGCGCGATGCATACAGATCCGCATCTGTATGCATCCAGACGCGAGCAAGACACTAACGGAATAAATATGCCCCTTGCGTCTTCACCCCGTCTTGCCTCTCTGTGTAGCGCGCCATTTATTAACATGGAATAGTCGAACAAACGACGACGTAAGATGGTAAGATTTTGCCCAGAATCCGAGTGAGATCAACTCTGAACTTATCTCTGCCGCCAAGCAGTATTGTTTTGTGTAGCTGTGTTCCGATTTGATGTGTATACATAGTAGTCCGTATACTGTTAATTATATAAGAAGTTGTGACGCAGCGCCAGATCTATACCTGTGATTGAATTACTTATTGACTTATTATATTCGAGTACCTGCATGCATGTATTTATTAATTAACTGAAAAAAAATGCTCGTACACTAGCAGACATGATTTTGCAGCGAGCTTACTACAGCACGCTGTAATAACCTTAAGGTTATTTCAGTATATACTTATAAAAAACTACAAGGAGGTATTTTATGAAATGAAAATAAAAAATATCCCGTAAAATAATAGGGAATTTTAGTTTAGTAACTTGTAGTGTAGCACAACGTCGTACAATAACCTTAAAGATAATATTATTTTTATTATAAATTAATTTTCTAGTTAAGGCAAACATGTATGAGGTATCTGATACTTTTATAAACTGTAATATTATGCTTTTCTAAACAATCTAAATGTCACTTAATGACCTACTTTAAATTACTATAAAAACCCTGTTTTTTCTCAATAAAGACATCAGTTAAGAATCGACTTCCGTTGTGTTATTTCGTCTCCCGACGCCACATATCTCAAACTGAAGGATCAGAGTTGACTATGCGTGCGTGTGCCGTTGTGTTTCAAGTGTCAATGGACTGTGGTGGCCTCTTTTCACGAGACGGGCCGTAAGCACAGTGTGAAGGAAGGAGATAATGAAGCAACTTGCGGGTCGACAAGGTAAGGACGTTTTGTGAGGTACAATCTTGCTCCATTAGCTGTCTTTGCATTTGGATTCTCTGGAGTGGACTGGACTTCGGCTTAACATCAGATGGAGCGGAATCATGTGCCTACCAATTTTTATACAAAAAAAACTTATTTGCCAGCTCAGTAATAAAAAAGCCCCCCGCCCCGTCCTTGACCAATGTCCTCCATTCGTCGCCTCTGTGTGCATCGCGCCTAAGTCGCCGGCATCGGCCCGTCATGCTCCAAATTAAGATTTACGAGTGCTCCAGTGCAAACAGCCCGAGGAGTAAGAAAAGTTCCCTGATCCGTTTATGTAACGGCCTTGTTTTCTGACAAAGTTGATTTTTTTGTGTTTTTCTTTACAGCATTTTCGAAAGCTGATAAAGTAACAATAAATTTGCGAGCGATCGTTTCCCGCACCCATTTATTTACTTTGCGCGAACAAGTTTATCATAATCGGCCGTTATCGTGGCCGAAGCGGTTGTTTAATACTTAGTAGGGGATAAATATTCTTTTTTCAGAAAATAAATAAATCGGGTGTAAGCTAGCACTCTATTGTGTAAACCTTAGTTACTTCAGTAACATTAGCATGATTAGAGAAGTGAATTATCATTATATTATCACATTTTAAACAACTGGTGTAACTGGTGGTCTTTGCTATTAGCAGTTGTTTTATACTGACATGTAAATACAGTTTAAATATATTTATGATTGTATAACATCTTTCCGCTCGCCTTCTATATATACAATTTGTGGGAGTGACTTCGTGAAATGTGACGGAAGAAGTTGTAACAGTGTGACAGGAAGTTGGGGAAGGGCGCAAGCGCGCGCCATTTTGTAAATTTAAAATCTATATAATAAACATGACATATTATTATTATATGTGACATATTGTGTTGTTTGACTATCAAAGGTCATTTTGATATGACAAATGTCTCCTAATGAATATTTACTGCATTTATTTTATAGTTATAAAATTTGTAATAGACCTGACTCATTTTTTTCAGAATATAATATTAAAATTGCATGGTGAGATGTCAAATGTTACACATCATATGCGACTACTGTAAGCCTCGCTCGGTTTTTTTTATTACACAAATCTAAATAAATGCTCCTTAGCACCAAAAGAAACAAACTATAATAATCAAATTATTATTACCTAGGTATATTAATCCAAAAAAAAATGTCAAAGAAAGAAGCTTGTGATAATTTGATCTGTACCTTCTGACAATCAACGGGATTTAAACGGACCAGCTCTTATTGTTTAAAACAAAATGTTCAAAAAGTTTTTTATAATATTAAGAGCGTTTACGCCGCACACTAGCGCCGCCAATGAAAAAAAAACTTATCTAGTAATTAGAGATAGAAATCAAATTATGTTCAACAAACTATTTGAATGAAGTAATTTAGCATTTTTACGTCACCTAATGAACACCTCACATGTTATGGTTTAGTTGAATACGGCGTTATAGTTAAAAGTGGCCGTAACGTCTTATTTAACTAAACCATAACATGTCAAGTATTCATTAGGTGACGTAAAAATGCTAAATTACTTAATTCAAATAGTTTGTTGAGCATAATTTGATTTTCTATCTCTAATTAATAGATATGTTTTTTTTTCATTGGCGGCGTTAGTGTGCGGCGTAAACGCTCTTGATAAAAACTTTAAATTGTTACATAATCCAAAACTGGTAAAACAAAACAAAATAAGCTAACAAAACAATACTATTACATTAACGTGACCAAAACAGATATCGGTAGACCAATGTGCCTAATACTAAAACATCAATCCTCCTGTAAAGTGAAGCTTCACATATTATATCCATATATCCCCCCTCCCTGTTAACTGTTATAGCGCGTTATGTTCAACAACACGTCCGAAATATATTTCACGTGGCTTTCTTCGTCCAAAATAATGTACATCATTAGTGGCAGTTACAGTGATTAAATGAGTGGCCAGTGTAGCAATAAGTAACATATACCTACACTAGCAGAGGCGTTATACAACCAACTAATGTTCAGCAGTGATTAGGGAAACACTATCCGTTAACCCTACTACGGGATTTGCTTACGTAGATTACTGTATTTTTTAATGTTCCTATGTACGTTGCGCTTTAAAAGTGACTGAAGGCGTTTACGGGTGATTTACGGCTCCCGCCCACAGACTTTTTGTAGAACCGATAATCGGACCGATTTTTTCACCGAGGTCGTAGTACCGATTTTGTGATCGACTTTTTGAAGGACCGATTTTTTCACCGAGGTCGTAGTACCGATTTTGTGACCGACTTTTTGAAGGACGTGTGCGTTGCAACATAGAATTCCATACGTTTCTTTTTCACCGCCTAGAAAATCGGTCAGCGATTATCGGACGTGGGCCGGGTGCTTGTTCTTTATGCCGTCCAATACATATAGTTGACACAAAACCAGCTTATATAAAAAACATGTTAAAATAAAATGTGTTTGTTTTGTTTTTATAATTTTTAACGCAAGTTTTGTTGCGAACAAATTACAAAAACACAAATGTTGATAAAATTTCCACGAGCAGGATTTGGAACCTGCACCCTTCTGACATACCGGGTCAGGTGCTCTCCCAATTAAGTTATCGTGGTTCTAACCAGCCCGCCGAAATTATTCAACACTATTTACTTTTTTACTTTGAAAGTCAACAATTACCGTCATTAACATCCGATCATAATATTTTTAAATGAAACCACGATATATATTTCAACATTTTGTGTTTTTGTGGTTTATGTTAAAATAAATTCCATAAAAAGCTTTTTTTTCGTATATTACAAATAGGCGTTACAAATATGTCAATATTTAACATATTGACATACTTGTAACGCCTATTCGGAATCATAATTTCTTTGCAATAAATATTCAATATGGAACTTTTTTGAGTACTGAGTAAAGCAAAGTACAGACGCCGCGCAGAAAGGGACGCGAGTATGTTCGCCGCTACACGCGTCTCGTTTTCACAACTGCAATAATACTGCTATAAGAGTTCGTGGTTACCCCCCTGCTACCCAACAGCTACTCGAAATTGTCAAATTTCTTCAATACATTTTCAGCCATATATTGGGTCCTTACCTATGAAATTGACGTTTTTACCTCACATAAATAATAGGTGTATTACTTCTAAAAGTCAATACCGGTTGTTAATACTATTGTACACCTTTAATTAGGACTTTGTTACTTTTAGGCTTCAGTAATAACAATGATTATTTTTTCATTTTGTGTCTTTAACGCCCAATTTTTTTTTAATTTACTTATTTTTTGTTTGCGAAATATACCTTTTGTTTCATTGTAGCTTTGAAGGGTCTTGATTTTTTTTTCTATTTAATGTATGCTTTATTTAGTTAGTCAAACAAACACACTACTCTACAATTTTTATAGTATTTTTATAGTAGTAACATAAATAGTTTTTTTTAATGGTAAAAGGAGGCAAACGAGCAGGCGGGTCACCTGGTGGAAAGTAATCACCGCCGCCCATGGACACCCGCAAAACCAAAGTTATCGCAGATGCGTTGCCAACCTTGAGGAAGGAGTTGGATCTTGAGGAGGGAGTAGGAATTGGGAGGAGGGAGGGGTGAGAGATGGGCCTCCGGTACTTTCACTCACCGGACGAAACACAACAGCAACGAGTGCTGTTGTTTCACGCCGATATTCTGTGAGAGGGTGGTATTACGCCGGGCGAGCCGGCCCATTTCGTGCTGGAACGCAGCGTGGCTCTACCACTCAGACAGTGTTGCTCATTTAGCACCACCCAGGGGTCACGTCACGGTCACGTGTAGGATCTCAAGGGTAAACCTACGGACGCGAGTAACTTTAACCCCCTGCTATGCTAGATGCTAAGACAATTAAAAAACGTCAGTATGAAAAATATAATTTTATAAAAAATCTTCATACTAAATGTCAATTTCATAGGTAAGGACCATTAGGGTCCTTACTTATGAAACCGTAGTCCGTACTTAGTCATAAAGTTCAAAGTCTATTGAGAAAATGTTGCAGTCTTTAGCAGGTTGATGTCATGCACATCTTGGTGTGTACTTTGAAAAACATATTGCTGTATGGTTCTCATATAAAACACTAAGGGCTGATTTTTCAATCTTCAGATTCAATTCAATTTCTTGAAAAATGGCTCTCGCTACGATTTAGCCAGTGTCTAGTTTTAGGGCAGGTTCTTAGTGTTTTGACATTGTCCGTAACTCCGCTTAAGACTTTAATAGGCGGTGTGCTTGTACAAGAGACAAAATGTCTAACACTGAGACCCCAATCTTCAGATAAGTCCTAACTAAAGAGTAAGATTGTCATTGTGACATATTTTCTAAATAGAATCTGTCATTATGTCAAATTATTTAATGAATAAACTTTAACTAACGATTGAGAAATCAACCCTAAATAATATATTGTCAACACCAACCTTTCTATAATATTTAATAATTCTTTGACTTGACCTAAACACAAACTGTATTAAATATTTATTAAATATAGTGAAAAATTAAATGCCTACCCGACACAGCCATTATTATTATTAAATAAACACTCAAAGGGATACAATAATGACGTCATTGCTTGATATACCTTTACAACTTCCATGAGAGCTTCTCGTTATATAGGACAGGCGCTAAAAAGTGTCTGCATTAATTAATCTTTCACACACCCCTGAGTTATTGTGAACTCTGAACAACGAACATTTGCCACCGAGAAAAAACAATACATGTGTTAACTCGCCCAATCTCAACTTAATTAAGGAAACTCGCCAGTACTAAAATGTACTATCCTACGTTTATTTTCTCTTTCATTAAGGGGTACAGAAATAGAAATACAACCTTTTTAGGTATGTGGCAAAATTTATTTATAAAATTCCACGTATTATTGAGTTTAATAATACGTCGCTAAGCTTCGTCAGAGTTTTACAATAAGGTGAAAGGGTTTTCACGAACCGAGCGTGTTCTATTTTTTCACAGGTAGCCACATAGCTGCCACTCCCTTGTAAAACGTTAACTCTGCGTCGTATGACAATATGTGTGACCTGAATAAGGTAAGTTCTGGTGCCTTTTAATGGCAACTAAACGATGTTGGTCATTTTCGAGTGCAGAAGATAAATTACAGACAGTCTGTATTTTTTTAGGTGGCAATATGGCTGCCCTGACTTGTAAAGAGCTAACTATTTAAATCTTATATAATAAAGTCAATTTCTGAAAATAAACGATGTTGGCCATTTTCGTGGGCAAGACAAACACAAGACAAACACTGTCTGTAAATTTTCATACCATGACAATATAAGTAAAGATAATTTCTGCGCTTTCAAGCTACTCTCTATTGCATGACAATGTGAGTAGTATAGGCAATGTCTGGCGCATACGAGTGACGACCAAACGATGTTTGTCGTTTTCGAGTGATCAAGATAAACACTGTCACTGTCGAGTAGTCTACGTAAACCGTTGGTAGGACCACCGATGATATAGATGGATTACTTTACGTATGACCTTTACAAGTTATATTCTGTTCACGTATTTTCTGGTAGCTTATACTCCTATTTAGGCCTTGCTTAATCAATCACACGATTAACCCACTTAGCTGTTTAATCTGCCAGTCTGCGTTTCAATGAGATATTACGAGAATTGTGTGTGTACTACTCGTTTTGTGGCAGCTTTTACTTGCGTACTGTTTTGCATACATTTTGATTTGTTTACACTTTTAAACTTCCGCGCTCAAATTATGAAAATTCACACCCCAATCGTCCCGTGGGGCTTCAACTCCAACTTGCGCGGGATCCCAAGAACTCTAAGGAGTCGTTCACGAATGCCAAGGATACATGTGCCAGGCCTTACACTCCGTTAAACAATTTATTTATTGTAGTTTAATTTAGTATTTGATTTTTAATACAATTTTGCGTTTTATGAATAGTTCTGCTTAGTTTCGTAGTATTGCATGGACTGTGCCTTATATTATGTTAATCAACCATTCACCTACTTACTTATTAACGTAATTGTGCGTATCTATACATATGTCTATTTTACAGCTGCTTTGTAAGAAGACAGTAAATACTATTCAGGCCGTTGTTACAACCTTGTTTAGCGAGATAATATTTTCTCTCAGTCACTTAAATAATGTTGGTAAAAGATAAAGCTTGTTTCTTTATTGGGTGTCTTAGCAGAAAGGTTTATGAATTGAGGGGAAAGAAATAGGGGAGATAAATGACAAGTTATGAGCACTGAAGTCTAAGTATGTGTGCCGCTTTCATTGGTCGCGACACATAAAGTGTTATTATAAGGGTACTTTATTAAATATATTGTTACTTAATTTTCAAGAACTCTGTCGTAACTTAATTTAGTCAGGTAGGTGATATAACATATTTTACTTAGTGTTCAAAACATATATTCATAATAACCCGGCGTCGTCGTCGTTGGGTCTACGTGACCCGCCATGTTAAAATGTGCTTATGGTTATGAAGACTCGTGTGACATTTTCATTTTCTCAGAAGTAAGAGTTTAAGCATACTAACATTATGCTCGATAAGTTTATGTTATAATATAGAAACAATTGATTTACTTAGAATTATTATCAAATAAATTAAACAAAAAAAGGAAGCAGCGGTAAATACGATATTACGATAATTATTAAGTAGCCAGTGTTATCATAGTAAACATATTGTTTTAATTACTAGTTAAAAAGTGGTTAGAAAATCCAACAGTAGAAGTAAAAAAAGAATATTTTATAATCAATTTTTTTCATAAAATTTAGCCTATGTTTAGGGGGTTACTTGTACTAAGGGATGTAATATCCCGTAAATGAAAGATGCTCTCAGGTTGGTAACAGTTTATTAATGGATATCACAAGACTATATATGATTTGAAAACAAACTTCAATAGCGTGATTCAGCAGACAGCGTAGTGGCGCCATCTAGTTTAAAACATAGGAACTAATAGGTTTGTAATTTGTAGTTGCGTCTTTAACACTCTATGAATCAAATATAATTATTACATGGTATCTCTTTGGATTTGGTTCTTTCTGTGAGAGCTCAATTTAAATGTTTATTCAAACCAAATCAATATTTAAAGTGAATTAAAAACTCTAAGAAAATATCAACTTTCATCCTTTTGACATTTAAATAGATGTGGAATCTATGTGTGAAATGGCGTAGTGTAAGTCACACTACTCAACCTTTAAGATTGTACTACATTTCCATACCCTGGATACCGGGTTAAAATAAAAGTTTTTAAAATACGAATGATTTTACTTAATTATTTGTGATAAGTACACAAGAAAGTTACTTTCAAACAACTTTCGTTGTTACCTAAAAAGTTTTATCCAACAAAAGTTAACAGAACCGTAGGTAACTAAGAGTCATTTAGATACAAAAGTTTACCTTTCCTGGTTTTAATTAACCACTTTAGACAAGAACAATCATTCGTTAACAAAGATATCTAAGAAAGTTTTTGGTACTATCATCGTGAGCCAAATAAGTATTTTATTTCGTGATATGAGACTTCTAGTTAGACATATTATAGGTCCTTACCTATGAAATTGAAGTTTTGTATGAAAATTTTTTATAACCTAAAATTTTTCATACTAACGTTTTTTAAATGTTCTTAGCATCTATTTATATTAACACTATAACAATTGTAGGGCAGCGTGTGTCTCACTAGCTAACTATAGCAGCGCTTAAAAGAAAAAAACAAGTCCCTTCAAAGCTACACTGAAACAAAAGGTCGATTCCGCTACCAAAAAGAGAAGTAAATTTAAAAATAGTTGGGCCATAAAGACACAACATTAAAAATCATTGTTATTACTGAAGCCTAAGTTACATAGTCTTAATTAAATGTGTATAATAATATTAACAACTGGTATTGAGTTATATAAGTAATACACTTACTAATGAGTAAGAAAAAAACGTCAATTTCATAAGTAAAGGCCCTATATTAATAAATACGTGAGAATGAATGAACGGTTGGTATATTTCATACCATCTTATGTAATTAACCGAGCTTCTATTGTACGGCGCTATTGATATTAAGCACATAAGCGAATGCCGAAGTAACCTACATCCTAAGCTATGCTATGCCGTTGTTGGTGTTTTCGTCAATAGTTGGTTATTTGGGTACTATAAAATGTTATTGTTCTCTGTAAAAACAAAAGATTGTTGAAGTGTTTTTGTTGTGAGTTACAGAAAACCATCAAATGCCAAAAGAATGCGTTTATGGTCGGTTCTATAAATGTATGATAACAAGTATTTTGCCAAACAAAAACTCTACGTTGATGGTCACTTGCATAAAACTATCATTGGATTTTGGATAGACTCTAAGATTTTATACACGGATAGACCATTATATTTAAAATGGGATTTTTTAAAAACTCTAGTGTGGGCACCAGTCTCCACACACTTAATTAAGTTCACCATTATGTATACCTAACCATAGTTTTCCTGTACATTGATCAAATGTGGAGAAAATAAAATATATTTGATTTTTTATTTATTGTCTAGTTTGTATACACATAATATCCTTCATCAATTATAGCTTATAAGACGATGCTTGATGACACTTTTAACGTGTTAACTATTTATAGCTCGCCATATTTTGAAATCTTCTTCGATTCCCGTTTCTTATTCGTCTTGCATTAACTTCGACGTACTTACAGAAGAAAGTTACTAAAAAAAATTGTGTATCACAATGTTTTTTTTTTAGATCGACCCCGTATATTTTCAACCTTTATAAATCAGTATATCTTGTATGAGGTAGGTACTTTTCACGGAAAAACGTGGGATGTATTGTCCCTGGGGTGATATATATGTTGCGCCTCATGACTTTCGCCTTTGGGGAAAACTGACGTGTTTTCTTTCTGGAGTCGTAAGCGCCTTTCTCCTTACGAAAAATACGACTAAGCGTTTTAGTTCTAACGGAATTATTTAACAAGAGTACGATTAAGCAAACACTAGGGTCACCCATTCGCCCAGTGGTTGAAATTCGACATTAGTTCACAAAATACTGTTTATATAAATAAAATAAAAAATAAATCACAACAATGTAATGTAACACATCTATCTATCTATCTATATCTATATATATAAAATTCTCGTGTCACATGTGAGTTGCCATACTCCTCCGAAACGACTCGATAAATTTTTATGAAATTTTATATGTATATGAAAATAATGACAAATAGATTACGACCGATTGTCAGACCTACCGAAGGTCTGACAATCGGTCGTAATCTATTTGTCATACCCCTAGGTGATAAGGTTGGTTCACCCCAAAATTTTTTTTAGTTCTTGGAAATTTTTCTAATACAAAATGATTTGTTTGTTTTGTTGTCATGGAAACTGTCAAAGCGACACGAAGTCCGCCGGGTCAGCTAGTATTCTTTATAAATGTTATGTTTCGGTACTCCTTCCCCGTATGAATTTTGACTATACCAAATCTCAAACTCCAACTCCTCCGTGGCGCAATGTGCTTAACCTTCACGTATTAATGTATAGATAAAACTTAAAATTCGGGTAATTATATCGCAATAATCGCAGATTCTTGTTTCTTCCACTAGAACTGTGTGTGTAAGGCTGTGAACGCTAGAAACAGTTTTTAAAAACTAAATCAGTAGCGTAACGTATTGTAAGACGCCCTCAGACTACGTGGAGCAACGATCTTCGCAAGGTGGCTGGCAAGAGATTACCTCCTCTTGAAAAATCCTCCTCTCCTCTTTAAATTGATATTTAGGAGGTTTATCAAACAATAACACATGAGTGTCTTTTGAGGCCACTAAGGGCCTAGCAAGAGCGCTTATTACATTTTAAACCTAACAGACTTGGTATCTTAAAATTATATTAATATTCCACAAGATATTATTCTTCAATCACTTAGTAACTAAAATGTTTCATTCAACAACAGTGTTTATGTTGAATCGTTACGTTGTTGTTATTATTAATGTTATAAATAAATGTACTTCTACTATACATAAGCATTACAAGATAAAATTTTACTAGTAAAATCAATTAGCCTCAGGAAGCTCGAGTGGGTATCGAACCCACGACCTTTGGATAACCGATTGATTTGACCGGCTGATTGATTTTTAGGAATATTTTCCCTTTTTTTTATAGTTAGCTCGGCAAATGACTCCATCCCACCTGATGTTTAGTGGAAATGAAGTCCAGTCCAGACTAGTTCTGCAGTGGGACTTTTTTTTGAGAGAGATTGCTGATTGCCTCAAACGACATTTTCAGCGTCACCAGGCTTTTTGGGGGCGGCGAGGTACGTAAAGGGTACCTCAAGCCGTGTGGAACGAATCACCTTCGGAGGTTTTCTAGAGTGATCGGCATCGCACACTTAAAAGTGCGCGTCCCCGTGCCCTACTTGATTCTCCGAAGGGTTCAGATCGGATCGGGGCAGTGGGACACAACACAACAGACTTTTAATAATAATAATAACTCAAAAGTATATTCAAACTGTTTCATGAAATATGAAGTAGCATGACGTGCGAATAACTTAACCATATCCGTTATGTATAAAGTCAAAAATGTAATTAAGAAGATGGTTTAATGAAGAGCAAAGTTATAAAGCCTGATGGTGGCTCGTTCACACACTTTCCAATCTTATTGAGAACTGAAATTCGGCATCGATTTCGAATTTCGCCCTCATCCCGAAACTTTACTAAGCCCACGTTTCTATTGGCTGAAACTTTGTGGGACCTCAGTGGCAAGATTAAACTGAACAGATTAATCTTTGGTGCTCCCTTATTTTTAAAGTCATCTGTCATTTCTGTTCGTGTCTTAAATAAAATGTGTATTACCTTACTTTATACACGTGATAAGCAATGACAGCCAAAATAGGCATTTTGATGATAAAGAGCTGTCATTGCGTGTGCTGAAAACAGACTTCAGCTTGGCAGCTTTCTATAATTCTCTTTACTCCACAAGCCTTCCTAGCAATTGCTTTTCTTATATAAAAAAGTTGTTAGTGTAATGCAATTAACTCCGCTCTATCTGAGGCCAGTATGTAAAAGTGTACCTATGATACTCAGCATTGTCATAGAAGCTGTTACAGTAGGCTGTTAAACTCGTGGTTATGTGATTTCAGTTTTCATTAGTCATAGTCATATTATATTTATGACTATAATTATTTTTTTATTTGTGTTTTAGAGGGAAAACATATTAAAAAACCTATTTAAAAAATAATTAATATTGCAATTCTATCTTAGCTGAAGTGTAAATAAATTGTACTTTACGAGAGGCTTCCAATAAACTTAAAATAAGCTGCATAAATATTTAATTCCAGTACTATAACGGATGAACGACTAAATTTAGTTCCTATTATAGTCTTTTTATTCCAATAATGTAAGAAAAACAAAATCAGAAGCCCCAAATAAGTCATTTTAACGCTAATTCGACACGATGTCGCGTGTTTACAAACACCATAGACGCTATAAAGCATTCGTCGCGAACGTAACGTACATTACAACGGATTTATGCACTCGCTCGCAGACAGAGACAACAAGTTTTTCAGTTGACATAAATCGTGAGCCGCCGGGGAGGGGAAGCGTCCAGGAAACTCGCAGAACGCTCACCGGGCGGCGTAATTTATAACTATTATGTTGTACAGCGCTGATCGGTCAGCTAACGAGCGCGGCAGAATTAAATCGTTGCTCGCAATTTATTTATGTTGCTATGATGTTAGTAAATTTGCCACCGGTTGCGTTGCGAAAAATTACGTGGTGTTGTTAAAATATTTTTATGTTTCGTTGTTTTTTTTTTGGTTAAGCACATTAAAAATGGATGGATGGACAAATAACGTTTTGTTTCTTTGTCCTCTTTATACCATACCATAAACACTTACCCTCTTACAAATAAACAAAGAATAAGGTCGGAATAGTTATTCTGTGTTTTGTTCCTGTCATGTTAACGTCATTTCAACTTAGAGTAAAAGAGACAAAACGCGGAATAACTATTGGGACCTTATTCTTTGTTTATTAGTAGGGCACTTAAGTTTTTACTTATATAGTTATTATTATAGTCGGTAAGTATAGTATCCACTTGTATATCAATATACAAGTAGTTAACAGAAATATTATTAACTTATTAAAAAAGCACATTATAAATGTTTAGTAAGAATTTTTGTTTTTATTTGATTTTATTTAGAGGCATCGGCAAATTGTGTTTACTCTCAAACACAACATTTAAGTAGTAATCTAATAGTGCTTTACATTACAATTATTATTAAAGAGATTATTAACACGTTTTTTTTTGCATAAACACCAGCAGTAACTACATAATCCGTGATACTTTTTTGAGATATTAATTAGTCACTTTTAAAGTTGGTGTAAAAAGTATTTTGTTTTTATTTAAAATCAGAAAAGTGGCCTTTATCTTAACTTACAATTGGCGATAACAGTGGTGGAACCGCGCTTCACCCAGAATCCTTATGCTGGCTTTCTAATTTAAACATTGTGTATCAGATAGGTGAAGTCATAAAGAAATGACCCAAAGTATATCCGATCTAGATCTTGTATCATCATCATCATCATCATCATCTCAGCCAAAAGACATCCACTGCTGGACAAAGGCCTCCCCCAAGGATCTCCACAACGACCGGTTTTGTGCATAGTATATATATATATATTTTTACTTATATATAATTATTAACTTTAATTTGTCATGCACTTTGGTACCATCTATGGCGAATTAAGCATGTCGTTTTAAAGCTCAATGTAAAGCTAAAAAGCTAGCCTTGGCTAAGAAACCAATTATCAAGAAACAAATCCCGCTTTCATTTCATATCACAAAGTCAGAGTCAAGAATTATAGATAGCACTATATAGAGTAAGTTTAGTAAACTAATTTGGAACTAACAACATTTTTCGATTATTTTTATTCACTATTTTACAGTGACCTGCTTAAATCGAAAACACTTAAAAGACAAGAATAAAGACAAAAATACTTTGACTTGATTAAAGCGACTGACTCAGTTGGGAATCGCACCACTATACCGTAGAGGTGGTTATTTGTTTCTTTAAAATCCATATTTTTAATCACCATCATTATAACCAAAAAAAAACAATATTTTATTTTCATTCACTGTATAGGCCAAACAGCCTAGTTTTTATAAAAAAACATTGAATAGTTTTTTTTTCACAGGGAAATGCGAGAGGCAACTTATAGAGCAAAAATGTAACAAATGTACCAGTTTCCCAATTGTAATATGGATCTCCAAAATGGAGTCAGGGTTTTTACTACACTCATATAATTTATTGCGATCTAACCGCGCTGCGTATTCATAAAGTTGATAGAAATAACTTGGAAATATTCCGTTGTACATTTTCTCATCTCTCTTTTGCGTTGTGCTTCTGGTCGAATTTACTTATTATTGAAATTTTACTTTTTACTTCCTCTCCTTATTCATTAACTTTAAACGCGTTGGGGTCCAATGTCAATGAAAAATAACAGCCTTTTTTCATAAGAAATTAGCCTTTATCTCAAGTTGAGGATGCATTCTTCTAAACTGACTATCTTTAAAAGTCGATAGATAGAGGCGACTAAGCGAAAATAAAACAAGTCCTACAAACTAAACCGACAAACTATCCGCATCGTTATTATGATTACCACAATTTTTGCTGTGACGTTTTCAATATTATGTATGTAGGTAAGTATTATGTATGTAGTTAACTGATGATGATAACGAAAAAAATTAAGCTCTCGTTTCTGGAATAGTTTAAAACGTCATACAATAACGTCAAGTTTTAAGTAATATATAACACAAGCGTGATCTGACGATGTGAAAGATGTAATATTTAGCGTTCCCTTTTAACAACATATAAAATGCTTTGTTCTGAATGACTGACGGATCAACGCACAGCCTAAACCGCTGATCGTAGAGACTGGAGGGTGTGTTATTTGTATGACGATCCGATAAGAAAGGATTTTCTGAAAAACCTACTTAGCAAATATTTGTGATTGCAGTAAGTATAATTTGTTATAAAGTTCATTTTCACAATTTCATTAGAATATTTTCAGAGTAGTTAATTTAATTTCTTTTTCTTTTGTTGTTATGGTAATTAAATAAGATTCTTTGTGTTTGATTTGTTAGTGTATAAGGTTTTTAGTTTTAATGTAATGTAAAAATATCTGTATTAGATTTTTTATGTATAATAATACTTCTAGTTTTCTTTAAGTTTGTCTTAGAAGTTTAATTTAGTGTGTAAATTGGTTAACATCAATTGGAAATTAATAATGACTGACTGATTCATCATCGCCGAGCCTAAACCGCTGAAGCTAATTAGAATAGAATTGAAATTTGGACTGTAAGTTAATTGAGTGATGTAACCAGCCACTAAGAAAGGATTTTACGGAAATCATCGCCCTCCGGCCAGGTGGGATGATGACCTGTGAAAGACTGCAAGCAGATGCTGGATGGGTCAAGCTGAGGACAGTGCGCTATGGCGCTCATTACGGGAGGCCTATGTCCAGCAGTGGACTATTATTTATTTATTTATTTATTATTATTAGCTACACGGGACGGACCCAATTACATAACTAACATACAGAATATAAAAATTATCATCATTATTATTATTACACAACTATATAAAATTATAAAAACATTTAAACGCAGATATAAGAAGTTAGAACTATCAAAATGCATTATTTAAATCGATATAACATTTTTCAAAAAAAATAGAGAATGACGTGGTTTAACATTTTTCGAAAAACCTCTCATATAGAACTGATATAGAGGTGGAAAGTTTGTATGGAAATCTGTCATTTTTAAAGTTACTTTCACGGACTGACTAACATGAACGTACCTTTAATAAGTTTGGCTTATAATACAAACAATCACACGTCGTGTAGCCTACGTGAGCGAAGCCACGAGTAAAAGCTAGTAATCTATATATTAATACGTGAAGCAATAACTTTGTACCCCTTTTTACGAAAATTGCGAGAACGGAGGAGTACGAAATTTTGCACACTTATAGTTTATATAGAGAAGGAGTGCAGAATGCTAATACTTTATTTAAATTACGCATAAAAAATACATTAAATTAAATAAACATTGTTTCATAAATTTTTTATAAATTTCAAAAATGGAAGAGAAGCGGCCGAAATCTGGCAATGCCAATCCAAACTCACATTCTATCTTTTTTAATTTTTCATTGCTTAGGATACAATCCGTACAGCCTCAATAAAATATTGTTTAGTGTTTACTATTCTTTCTTTTTCTTTAGCTTTTTATAAAAATTACAGTCGAATTTTAACCACTGGGCGACCACTAGTCAATGTAAAAAGGAATGAATTAAACGTATGATGAATCACAGATTAAATCACAGTTTACACTGGCATAACTACTTAATTCAGACATTAAATCGAGCTGGAAATCAATTAACCCATGGCGAATCCGAAATCTGCACAGCTTAATAATCATGAATAGCATTCACGTCAGCTACATAAACAGCGCATATAAAATTCAGTAATAATTTGAGCGGTCGAATGCCGTCGCCCGCAAACTGCGCCCTGGGGCATTCAAGTGTCACGCTGGCGTCAAAACGTCTGTGGGATTGCGAGCCGAGGGTTAAAAGTAGACACAATAATATATTTTGTTGAATGTTTTTGAAATGGTGACTGAATCGCAGCGACGAAAGCTAAGAGTTAATGATATGAAGTTTTGTTAGAGACTAAATGAATTTTCAGTTCAGTCACATTTTAAAATCAGACGCAGCCTTAAGTCGAGAGATTGATTTGAACTGCCTTATTTAAGTAAATCATAATTTTAAATAGCACTATGTAGTTAAATAGAAAATAAAAAGTTCGGTTGGATGATTTCACTGAGACTAGGGGACAGGGCATCCCTAGTCACTCAGATCAAAAAAAAAAGAAATCTACACTCACGATATTTGTTATTGACGTTATAACAGATTATTGTTAAAAAAATATCAATATAAAACCTCATTACTGAATTGTGCTTGAAAATTCTTCCTCTTGAGAGTTGATTGAGTGAGGGTAAAAAAAGAGGCAATAATGAGCCGGCAGATTTCTTCTCATAAAAGTTACAAACATTTTGTATATTATCTAATCAGGTACTTATGTGATATCTGAGAGTGCCTTGGTGCAGAGTGACATAGCGCTGGGCTGGATGCCCGGTCCTAGGATGTATTCCTAGATCAGGCAAAGTGTGTTTTGGATTTCTCGATGCAAAGCACTGGTTTGTGATCACCAATCCGCATTTAGCAAACGTGGTGTTTTGGTGTTTTGTTTTGTGTGTAAAGGCAACAAGGTTGGAATTGGCAAATAAATACCCATTTATTGTAGCGATGACTTGATGATGGATGTCTCAGCAGTAAAACAATTTAATGGCTAAGGTTATTACTTTACTTTATGTGATACTAGCGGCTGTTCGCGGTTTCACCCACGTAGTTCCCGTTTCTGTGAGAATATCGGGATAAAAACTATCCTATGTGTTAATCCAGGTTATAAACTATCTGTATGCCGAATTTCATCCAAATCCATTCAGAAGTTTTTACGTGAAAGAGTAACAAACATCCATCCGTACTTACAAACTTTCGCGTTTATAATATTAATCATCATCATCATCATCGTCATCGGCCTATCTTAGTCCACTGCTGGACATAGGCCTCCCCTAATGAGCGCCATAGCGCCCTGTTCTCAGCTTGACGCATCCAGCATCTGCCTGCAGTCTTTCGCAGGTCATCATCCCATCATTAATATTAATAGGATCTCCAAAATCTTTTGTAGAAATATTTTTAATTTACAACAGAGAAGTAATTGCCACTCTTTTGACTTTCAGTTTCACCTTGAACGAGGTCAATTTGCATAGACATAGTGAAAGAGCCGTAGTGACTAAGGAAATCAGAATACTGTTCTGGAGTAGAGGGTACGGGTGTTTCTTCTGAGGTATGTCTTAAATTACGTTTCTTTTGTTACCTTCATGATACACCAGTTACGTCATGCAATATTGTTGTTTTCATAACTTTTTTTAGCGCATCCCATTGAGATTACACATGATTTGGATCTAACTGTTATTTCTTAAAAATATTATTAAATCCTGATCCTTTGAAACCATTGCAGTGTCCGTTATCTCAGAGAGACGTTAAATAAACGCAGGGGCTGTATAAAAAATATCCATTTAAAGTATTCAATATTATTTAAAACCTATTTTAAGTATCAAAAGAGCCAGATGGCAAAATATCCCGTGGGACTTGAAAGAATAAAGCGCTGAAACGAAATATTTTAAGCACACGTACATTTTTACAATGGAGCCGCTCCTTTGCGCTATGGGACTTTCTATAAACGACGACGTCATTAATTTAAAAAAAATATATTAGTTTTTCAACGTTTGATCTATTACACTGTCCATCTATTGAACGTTACGTTATTGAAGTTTCGATGTAAATAGCATTCAATGTAATCAACGTTCGATCTATTAAAGCATCGATTTCTGTTGTTATGTTGATGACCATTTGAAATTAGAATTTTCATTCTTTTGTTACTTAGAAGCTTTTGTGTTGCATTACAAATAAAAGTCAGCCGGCGCATTAGGTCGTAACTGATAAAGGTGCATAATAAATTACTTGTAGCGATAGGTAGTTATCATCAGCATCAACAACATCATCATCATCATCCGGGGAACTAGACGTGAGCTGAGATCACACCCTTATGCTGTCAACATACTGCCTATACGCACAAAGCGCTTTGCGTCATCGTTTTTGATGCGGACAGCTAAGGAGCGGAATCCCTTCCTGCGGATTTTTCTGATACGTACAACCATTATCTTAGCAAGTAAGCTCCATCCTAGGCCGCATCATATCTTACCATCAGGTGAGATCGCGGTCTGATACTTGCCTAAGAAGAATAAAAAAAAAAATATCATAATACAAAAATATAATAATCAGCCCGTATCGATCCAATGCTAATCCCTAGTCACTAGCATGCACTAGGGTCTAGTGCATGCCACTGGGCCCGATTTTTGACACTTCTCATCCAACTACTGCCAGCCACTTTGCTTATATCGTCGCTCTACCTTACCGGAGGGCGATACTTATTTTGTTTTCTATTTAGGTATTCAGAAAAAATCGCAACGAAATTGCTGTAATGTACATATATTTTGCTACTTATTTCCAGTATTTTCACAAGAAGAGTGCTGTTTGTATCACACGTTTAAACTCATTCGGGCGGAGCATGTTGTCTCCCTTCCTAAGTTGTTCGCCGTGTGCAAGCTGACAATGCGGCCATTTTCACCTCGCCCCGGCTAGGTGTCACGGGAAACTTTATTAAATTTCTCTCTTCGTAACAAAAAATATCTCGCGACGGCGAGAAGTGGCCGGCACTAAATCTTAATCAGTTTTCATTTATTCTCTCTTCACAGTTTCGAAGTTTTTTTTATAAAACTTCAACTCATTTCGCAATGATGTTTATTGTAGCTTATAACCCGTAAAGGTTAATTAGTAAGTTTTAAACCTAAGCCCAACGCTGCTACTTCGAATAAATGTTTTTGAATTTGAATATAATTTTCCATATCATCATCATCATCATCATCATCATCAGCCTATATTAGTCCACTGCTGGACATAGGCCTCCCCTAATGAGCGCCATAGCGCCCTGTCCTCGGCTTGACGCATCCAGCATCTGCCTGCAGTCTTTCGCCTGCTTTCGCCTGGGATGATGACCTGTCATCATCCCACCTGGCCGGAGGGCGCCCTACACTACGTTTACCGAGTCGTGGTCTCCACTCAAGAACACGTTTACCCCAGCGGTTGTCGGTTCTTCGCCAGATATGGCCGGCCCACTGCCACTTCAACTTGCTAATTCTTAGAGCTATGTCGATGACTTTGGTTCTCTGTCGAATGTATTCGTTACGAATCCTATCCTTCAGAGAAACTCCGAGCATAGCTCTTTCCATAGCTCGCTGAGCGACTTTAAACTGGTGGACCAGCCCTACCGTGAGTGTCCACGTCTCAGCTCCGTAGGTCATGACAGGTAGGACGCACTGATTAAAAACTTTCGTTTTTAAGCATTGCGGTATGAATGACGAAAAGACTCGACGTAGTTTCCCAAACGCTGCCCAGCCCAGCTGGATCCTCCTCTTGGCCTCCTTCTCAAAATTGTTTTTACCTAATTGCAGAATCTGCCCGAGGTAAGTGTATTCGGAAACAATTTCAAGAAGGTGACCATGTACGACGACTGGTATCGGATCAATGTGGCCATTGATCATGACTTTGGTTTTATCCAAATTCATGCCAAGACCGATGCATCGCGAGGCTGAAGCTAGGCCGTCCAGCATCTGGTTCAGCTCCTCTAGCGACTCCGCCATCAGAACTATCATCATCATCATCATCATCTCAGCCAAAAGACGTCCACTGCTGGACAAAGGCCTCCCCCAAGATGGGGGGTATTTGCCATAATCGCCACGCTTGGCAGGCGGGTTGGCGATCGCAGTAGGTACATCAGAACTATGTCATCAGCGAATCGCAGGTGTGAGATGTAGTCACCGTTTATGTTAATGCCCTTTCCTTTCCAGTCCAGCGTCTTAAACATATCTTCCAACGCGCTTGTGAACAGTTTCGGGGATATGACATCCCCCTGTCTCACTCCTCTGCGCAATTGGATGGGTTTGGACTGCTGGCCCTGTACTTGGACACTCATGGTGGCGGATTCGTAAAGACATCTCAACACCTCGATATAACGACAGTCCACTTGGCGTCTTTTTTTTTTTTTTTTTTTTATATTAGAAGGAGGCAAACGAGCAGGCGGGTCACCTGATGGAAAGCAATCACCGCCGCCCATGGACACCCGCAAAACCAGAGGAATCACAGATGCGTTGCCGGCCTTTAAGGAAGGAATAGGCTCGTTTCTTGAAGATTCCTAAGTCATATTGGTCCGGAAATACCGCCGCTGAGAGCTGGTTCCACAGCACTGTAGTTCGTGGTAAAAAATTACGTGAGAAACGTACAGTAGTAGATCGCCATCCATCAAGATGGTGTGGATGGAAAGACAGTCGATTGCGTGTAGTGCGGTGAAGGAAATCAGCGGCAGGGATCAAACCGAACAATTCCTCAGAGCACTCCCCATGATAAAGGCGATAAAATATACAGAGAGATGCAACGTCTCTCCGAAGGGCCAGTGGATCGAGCCGACCAGAGGTTACCACGCCGCCGACAACTCGAGCAGCTCTGCGTTGAATGCGGTCAAATGGGAGGAGTTGGTACTGGGGCGCTCCAGCCCAAAGATGGGAACAGTATTCCATATGAGGCTTGACCTGTGCTTTGTAAAGCTGTAAGCGATGGGTCGGTGTGAAATACTGTCCCGCTCTATTGAGCACACCCAGCTTTTTCGAAGCTAATTTAGCTTTACCTTCCAAATGACCGCGAAATTGAACGTCACTCGAAATATCGACGCCAAGGATTCCAATGGTCGGTTTGGTATCAAGGGGAGCTCCTTCAAAGTTTAGAGATACGACGAAGGGATGTTTTTTAGCGGTAAACACGCAAACTTGTGTTTTGGAAGGGTTAAAATGGACTAGATTAAGTCGGCCCCAATTCAAGACATGACTTAACATGTTCTCAGTGTCAGTCACAAGTTTATTCCGGTTCTCGATGACGCTTTCCAGAGAAATATTAGTACGTCCGCTGTAAAGCGTATCCCCAGTACTGTCGTCTGCATAGCAATGAATGCTGTTGTTATGCAATATGTCATTGATATGCAGAAGAAACAGTGTAGGCGACAGCACACACCCCTGCGGGACTCCAGCATTCACGGGCTTCAGGTCAGAGCATGATCCGTCAACTACGACTTTGATGCTACGCCCAGAAAGAAAGCTGGCGACCCACGCACACAATTTCTCAGGGAGCCCGTATGATGGAAGTTTCGAGAGAAGAGCCCTGTGCCATACCCTGTCGAAGGCTTTCGCTATGTCCAAGCTAACTGCCAGTGCTTCCCCTTTCCTCTCGACTGCCTCCGCCCATCGGTGAGTGAGGTACACTAAAAGATCACCAGCCGAATGACCGCGGCGAAAACCGTACTGGCGATCGCTTAGTAGCTGATTCTCTTCTAGGTACCTCAAGAGCTGGCAGTTTGTAATGGACTCCATTACTTTGGAGAGCAAAGAGGTGATGGCTATAGGCCTGTAGTTGGACGGATCTGAGCGATCACCTTTTTTGGGAATCGGGTGGACAAGGGCTGTCTTCCAAGAACTCGGGACAACGCCAGTCGTGTAAGAGAGCCGGAAGAGGCGCGTTAGAACCGGTGCCAACTCAGGAGCACACGCCCGAAGCACAATGGGAGGGACTGCATCAGGCCCACTCGACTTATGAATGTCAAGGGAAAAAAGAGCTTTACGAACTGACCTTTGCAGGAACCGAACGTTTGGCATAGAACAAGCGCAATGCGGTATTGTTGGTGGCGAGTTTTCCCCATCGTCCAAGGTCGAGTTTGATGCGAAAAGAGTACCCAAGAGATCGGCTTTCTCTTTTGCAGTATGGGCAAGGCAATCATCGGTCTTGTGCAGTGGTGGAAGTGACGGTCGACAGAAATTCCCCAAGACAGCCTTGGCGAGAGACCAGAATGCACGCGTACCCGAAGGAAGACGCACTAGCCTCTCCCCAATTCTACCTATAAATGATGACTTCGCCTTGGCAATGTCCTTCTTAAAAGACCTGGCAGCAAAGTTGTACTTCTTTTTGAGCACACTGGTACTTGGATCCTTTGATGACACCGCATTAGCCCAGGCTTGGTAATGCTCGCGCTTCTGGCGAGATGTTATTTTGCAACATCGACCAAACCATGGTTGGGATCTGCCGCCAACGGGAACCATAGAGTTTGGAATGAAGAGTTCCATTCCCTGCAGTATCACATCAACGACAGAATCGGCGGCGACATCAGGATCATCCAGCGAGAAGCAAACTCGCCACCACGGGTACGACGCAAAGAAACTTCGCATCCCATCCCAGTCCGCTGACCTATAATGCCAGACCCGACGGCTAACCGCACGTTGCGATTTTAAAGTTTCCGTGAGAGGCACTGTGCTCCGAATCAGGCAATGATCTGATGAGCCTAGTGGTGCATCAACGGACACTTGATAGCCGTCTGGGTGCGAGGTCAACAAGAGGTCCAGTAAGGAAGGTGTATGGCCCTCCACATCTGGTACCCGCGTAGGCTCGGCAACCAGTTGGGACAGACTGTAGGCCAAAGCGAAGTCATGAACGGCTCTACCCGCGTGGTCAGTAGTGCGTGAACCAAGCCATTCGACGTGGTGGGCATTAAAGTCTCCCAGCACCACGATCTCGGCAGAGGGGATCCGTTGGAGAAGGGAATCTATGGCCGTTTGGACGCTCTCGACAAGTTGGTCAGTCTCAATGTTACCGCTGTGGGACCTATACAGGCACGCGTAGACGCGAGGGTGGTGTCCGCAGTCGACGTGCAGCCATAAGATGGAGAGGTCCTTAACTTCAAGATTGCCGAGGCGACGAACGCACATATCCTCCCTGACGTAAGCACAAACACCGGCGCGTGGTACAAACGAATGCTCCAGATTGTATCCCGGGTAGCGCAAGTAGGAGACGTCAGGAGGGGGGGGATATCTGCGTTTCAGTAAGGAAAAGCAAGGCCGGCTTCTCCGTCTCAAGGTGGTAATGGACGGCGCTTAAGTTGGAGTGAATTCCCCTGATGTTGCAGAAGTCCACGCGAAGCGTAGAAGGGGGTGCCGAATGTCTTGCCTTACTCCTGCCTGCAGCATGTGCTGATACGAGCGGAATTTTGCCCTCCCCAGAATACGTAGGGCAGCCTGAGCGTGGACGCTCAGGGGGGGATTCTCCTACACTGGAGGTGTAGGTACCCCCCTGGGGTAAATCTAAATTTAAGTTCGCTGCCATATCAATTGTGTGTGTGGGGGGGGGGGGGGGGAAAGGGCCTCCGGAACTATCACTGACCGGACGAAACACAACAGCAACGAGTGCCATTATTTCACGCCGGTATTTAGTGAGAGGGTGGTATTACGCCGGGCGAGCCGGCCCAATGCGTGCTACAACGCAGCGTGGCTCTACCACTCAGTCAGTGTCACTCATTTAGCACCACCCAGGGGTCACGTGTAGGGTCTCGAGGGTAAACCTACGGACGCGAGTGACCTTGACCCCCAAAAATCATCGCATCGCTGGCATCGCTGTAAGGATTCCAGAACAGCCCAGGTTTCAACAGAGTCAAAGGCCTTCTCATAGTCCACAAAAGCCAGACACAGGGGCTGATTATATTCTTCAGACTTCTGTATAATCTGCCTCACTGTGTGAATGTGGTCTATGGTACCATATCCTCTGCGAAACCCGGCCTGTTCCGGTGGCTGGAACTCGTCGAGTCTCCTGGCGAGACGATTCGTGATCACTCGTGAGAAAAGCTTATAGACATGGCTCAGGAGCGAGATGGGCCTGTAATTTTTAAGGAGAGTTTTATCTCCCTTCTTAAAAAAGAGCACCACCAAGCTCCCGCTCCACGCCTTTGGAGTTCTCCCACTGTGAAGGACGGCGTTGAAGAGCTTCTGCAATTCCTGTATAACAGGGGCTCCTCCAGCTTTCAGAAGCTCAGATGTAATTCCGTCCTCACCGGGGGCTTTTCCATTTCTAAGCTGTCTCAGAGCTAACACGATCTCGTCTTGACTGATGTCTGGCAGTTCGTCGGTGTAGTGGCGTGTCAGGGTGGCTCTGGAATCGTGGACGTCTCATCGGGAACGAGGGGCATGTGCAGCGTATAATCGGCCATAGAAATCCTCTATCTCGGCGGTGATCTCCGGCTTCGACAAAACGGTCCTCCCGTCGTGCGTTTTAAGCTTCGTCAGGTGGCTCCTGCCAAGCTGCTGAGTGAATACTTTGGACCCTCGGTTTCGCTCTATCGCCTCTTCAATGAGGCGTGTGTTGGAGCTCCGAAGGTCGCGCCGTACCATCTTCGCAATTTGCTTGTTCAGGTCTGACCTCTCCGACGAAGTCGCTTGGGTGGTTTCCCGTCTTCTTGTCATCAGCCCGAGAGTCTCAGCCGAGAGTTTGGATTTCTTGCCAGTACGCTGTTTTTTGCAGAACTTAATGCCTTCGTCCCTCAACGTTTCGACCAGATTGTGTAAGGTCTCGTTAGCGTCATCAGTGGGTTCCAAAGCAACAAATCTGTCCCCGAGAAGCTTCTGGAATTTCTCGGTGCCCGCCATGATTTGAATTGCGTTAGGACGGAGCGTGGACTTCATCAGACGGTGTCTTTCAAGCTTCAAGTTGATATTCAGAGAGCCTCGCAGGAGTCGGTGATCAGATCCGGTATTGAACCTGTTGATCACTGAGACATCTCTGAATATGTGCTTGCTATCCGTCATGATGAAGTCGATCTCATTTTTGGTCACAGTGTCAGGACTTTGCCATGTCCACTTCCTTTGAGGCTGTTTCTTAAAGAAGGAGTTCATTAAGAACAGCCCCTCTTTCTCGAGGAAGTTGACAAGCATTTGCCCCCTGTGATTCCTAACTCCATAACCATGCGGTCCTATCCGGGATTCGTTGCCAGTCTGGGTTCCCACCTTGCCGTTAAAGTCCCCCATAACAACGTTGAAATGAGCCTTAGTGGTGTTATGCAAGGCTTTGGATATGTCTTCGTACATATCCTCCACTTCATCATCTGAGTGTGCCGAGGTCGGTGCGTAAACCTGAATGACCTTCATGCTGTAACGCTTGGACAGCCGAATGATCAGGTACGCTACCCTGGTTGACACACTGGAGATTTCTTCAACGTTGTTCGAGAGGACCTTATTGACGAGGAAGCCTACGCCGCCCTGGGATGTTTTATCACCCTCGCGAAAGTAGAGAAGATGGCCCGAGTCTAGGGTTACGGTGTCCTCCCCCTCTCTACGGACTTCACATAACCCCAGAACATGCCATTTTATGTTCTCTAACTCCACTTCCAACTGCGCTAGATGGTGGTCAAGCCTCAGAGTGCGTCCGTTGAACGTAGCCAGGGTCAGTTGTTTGTGGCAGCCTGAGGTAGCCCGGTGATTGTTAGCACCCCCTGCCCCGCCGTTACCATGGCCGCTGCCATGGCCAGGAATAGCGAGGCGGCCGGGAACTAGGGGCCATTTCTTTCTTTGTTTTATCATAAGGGGGGGGGGGGTAGTGCCCATAATCCCCACGCTGGGCATGCGGGTTGGGGATCGCAGTTCAGTGTGTGGTTGTTCTACAGAGGGCGCTGCTGCCCGCCTCCCGGTTTTGTCCCTTTGTCGCCTCTTACGACACCCACGGGAAGAGTTGGGGTGGTGCAATTCTAGGCCGGCACCGCACGGCAATTTTCCATATTATAATATTCATTTGTTTCTTTAACACATTTTCTTACAAACATGCTTGTCTTTTTATAATGTAATATGTGATGTTAAATATTTGTATTAGTAGTAGGTATTTTCTAACTCTACAGGTCCTTCATTTAATTATATTTATTTTAAATTGTACCGTGGTAAACCTTAAATACACAACAAACAATATATTAAGGGAGGTAATTACAGTGCAAACTGTGGTTGGGAGTTGCCACGGAATTACCCTTAGTAAATTCTTAGCAAAGTGTTGGTTTACGATCTCGTAATACTGCGTGTAACAAGGCAACAAGGTTTGAATTGGCAAATAAATTTTAAAGTAGAGACGAAAAGGAGAATCCCCTTCTAATTTCTGTAAAATGTTTTTCGTATTTTTTTCTAAACACTCGTGGTGTTTCGATTTTTCATGTCTTAGAAGTAAAGTGTATGGAAACTGGTCTATCCATATGTGAATAGTTGATTTGCAAATGAAAAGTATTATGTATTAGTATTCATAATTACCAGATCGTTGGTCCACCTTGTTGGAGGCCTGCCCACACTGCGCTTTCCGGTACGCGGTCGCCACTCCAGGACTATCCCGCCCCAGCGGCCATCAGTCCTGCGAGCAATGTGACCTGCCCACTGCCACTTGAGCTTAGCAACTCTTCGGGCGATGTCGGTTACCTTTGTTCTTCTGCGGATCTCCTCATTTCTGATTCGATCACGCAGAGAAACCCCGAGCATAGCCCTCCCCATTGCTCTTTGAGTGAAGGGAAGCGCGGGAAGCCGCTGGATGCGAGCAGCACAAAACCGGTCGTTGTGGAGATCCTTGGGGGAGGCCTTTGTCCAGCAGTGGACGTTTTTTGGCTGAGATGATGATGATGATGATGATTCATAATTATTAGTATTGTTACTTATAAGAGGATTTGGTAAGTATGCTAGGGTAAGTTATTATACCTATCGTATCGTACCGTTAAGTACCCGGTGATAACCGTGTTTGTGGTCTAGTGGGTAAGACCACTAGTCCGAGACCCAAAAGTCCCGGTTTTGATGCCCAGAAACCCCCCCTCCCCCATGTACCCCCCCCCCATGTACCCCCCCATGTTTATGTACTCGGTTGGTAGGGCTTGTTTGTTTGAATCAATGATTGTAGCATTGTGTCTCGGCAGCTAGAGATAAGATAGCCAGTGTGTCAGTAGTAGTGGATCCTGGATGAAGTGCGCTTCCACCATTCGCCTTATCATCACTTAACATCATGTGAGATGAAGATACTATGCTTACCCGTAAAACATAAAAAAACCTAAAGTTTCGTTCAACTCTGTTGAAAATAATATTTTTAATGGAACCCAAAAGCTTACAATTTATATAGGTTATTATCTTCATAGCTACTTATCGTGTATTTGAGCATGCAAATTCAAGATAAATAAATAAATAAACCTTCCTACACTCACACCAATTATCTAGCCCAAGAGAAGCTTCGTTATGAAACTCGTTAAATGGTTACTAGACAACGGGTAAACATACTTAAAATACTTAAATACATACTTATTGTATATAGAAAACACCCAGACCCGAGACGATTTAGAAAAAACAATAATTTCTAAATTGACCCGACCGGGGATCGAACCCTGGACCTCAGAGATGGCGACTCCATGAAAACCGGTGTGCAAACCACTCGACCAAGGAGGTCGTCATAAAGACATGAATTTACCTATATCAACATTTCAAATTCCTAAGTCTATAGTATTAAACTATTCGACGAAAGTATATAGTAATATTCTTTCGCTTCGTACGCTGTAGTTACGCTGGGAGACAATTCATTTCGAAAACAATTTTCATAGTAGTTGAAGTTAAACGTTCTTGCCGCAATTAACTTCGCTTTTCCTAAGAAAAACTTGAGATGACATCACTTCATTCTTGGAAAAGACAATCCAACTTTGGAATGTACTTGTTTAGCTATTGGATGACGGCCTCTTTAGTAGAATGGTTAGAAATCTTATTTAAAAAACTTCACTGGCACTGACTGGCACCCGCAGGGTGCAAATGTTTTTGTGTCATCATTATCTAATAGAAGATAAAATCTGTAAGCTATTAAACCTATTTAAAGTACCCACGATGCTTTTGACGTCGCAACTATATGGTTTAAAGACCTTTAGAACATGACACTTGGAAAAGAGATTTGCCGCATCGAGTTTCGAGCCCACGACCCTTCGTATCTCTAAATTGAGTGAAACATAACAGTAGTGAATTATTAATTCAAAAATGTGCACTTTTCTGCTTGAGGATAAATAAATACCCATTTCGTCACACTTCGCGGGGCAAAGGTCTCCCCCAAACTCCAAACGTCTCGTACTTTGTCGGTCACCCACCAATCGCTCACCTGACTCCATTAATAAACAAAACAAATGAAAAAGAAAACACAACGACAAGCATTCCAACTTTCCTCTGTCCCCCAAAAGTTATCGAAACCAATTTAAAGTATTATCGAAATCGCAAACGCAAACAGGGTGATTCTGATCACCCACCTGACTTCACCAAATCGATACTTTCAAAATGGTCGCAGCCAGTGTACTAACTAGCCGATTCCTTTGTAATTCTTGGAAAAGTTAGAGGAACACCCTGTGAGACTCATTGAGGTGATCGATCGGCCGCACCTGCTCCACTGACAGATTACTTCTGTGTTGTTACAGCATTCCTCTAATTCACCGTACAAATGTATTAATGGATTCGGGACGTATACCTTTTACTGTGTTGTGTAGCACTCAATTATGACGATGTATTGCTGTAACGGAGAAAAAACAAATGAGTTGTTTTCTATAGTTTAGGCAAAGATCACATTGAAATTGGATCACTTTTTATGAAGAAAATTATTTAGATTGTGTTAGAATATGTATCACCATTATCATCATCTCAGCCAAATGACGTCCACTGCTGGACAAAGGCCTCCCCCAAGGATCTCCACAACTACCGGTTCCGTGCTGCTCGCATCTAGCGGCTTTTCGCGACCTTTACCAGATCGCCGGTCTACCGTTTTTTTTTTATATTGGAAGGAGGCAAACGAGCAGGCAGGTCACCTGATGGGAAGCAATCACCGCCGCCCATGGACACCCGCAAAACCAAAGGAATCACAGATGCGTTGCCGGCCTTTAAGGAAGGAATAGGCTCGTTTCTTGAAGATCCGTAAGTCGTATTGGTCCGGAAATACCGCCGCTGAGAGCTGGCTGGGTCATCGCTGTTTGAAATATATATTTTATATATAAAATTATAAAACTTCTAAAATAAATGTCGTATTTAAGGTGTGTCTTTTGTTAAATATTTTCATAATATTATTATGTTTTTTTGTTATAATACGAATATTGTAAAAAATATAAATAATGATCTTACCTAAGTGTTATTCAGGAACTAATTACACGTAAATAATAAGAGCGTGTAAGAAGTGCGAGCGATTAATTCGATACAGTTACACACCTAATTGGAGCAACTTCGGAATATTTCGAATATTAAATTAATTGACACAAAGAGCCCTTGAGGAGCGCACTATGGAGCGAGGCAGGTCTGCTTAATGATTAATTTATTATAGCCTTTTAGTGTCATGATTCAATTTGGGAGACAAGACCTTCGGTAATGCTTGCCTCAGGAAAGCGAATGAGCTTCGATGTCACTGTCATTAGCACCCACTTGAAGCATTACTTAAATTGTTACTAACGAAATGTTTCATAATATCTGAAATGTTTTCCATTGCTGACATTTTGTCTATTTATTCACTTTTTTCCTTGACTGTTCCTAAAATAATGTTTTATGTATCTTTTCGGCAGTCATTGTCTGTAATCTGTGTAATATCACTTTATGTTTTCACAAGCTCTTATTCAACTGCACTTGTTAGTATTCAAATTCCTTGCAAGCAAGGACATTGTTCTGCGTCCATTCATCATTCGCCCGAAAACAACAGAAAAGGAAAATTATTTGACGGGTTCCAAATTACATATTTAATTGATTATGAAAACAAAGGTTTATATACTTTGGAGAATAAGCGGACATTGCACCAGGGCTTAACTACGTCACACCCATTCTGGGCCAGTGTTAATACTTAGGTATAACTGTGCAGCATTTTATTAATTTGGTAACTTTTCTTGGTGCTTACTTACATTTAATAATAAAATTATCAATGGCTATTTTACGACATTTTTTAAGCAAAGCACAAGATGCACTTAGATGTGTAAACGGAGTATTTGGCGGTCGACTATCACTTTTCTGCGATCCTTTGCCTTACATCAGAATATATAACAATACCATATAAATCTAATGTTCAATATAAATTAATACATCCCTCATTAACTCTCTAGCAATATTGTTGAATAACGTGAAACCGCAGAGACGGTGCATGATAGGTATACCTATTTATTGGCACATGCCTAAGATATTGGCGTTCTAAGATCGAATGGAACGCGACTTAATAGCACTTGATGTAATTACCAGGGGGTTTCAGAATTAAATGCGGAGCCATTAGTGATGGGCCTTGAAGATTATGAATATTATTTTAGCGATGTCAATCTAGAGGCATTATTAAGGGCAGGTAATTGCACAAATTAAAGAGCAGGCTTTTAGCTGACAATGACTGATCGCCCTTTAGAATGCGTAAGAATGTCTACCCACGTTGGTTGAAGGACTTGAAAGTATCATTAATAATACTCTCAGATGAGCAAAGGTAACATTTATATTCAGGCGGCATGGGCGATCGCGCAAGCTTTTATTTATTTTACAATAACCTTACTTAACCGCCGGCATCTCCGCAGGCAGCTCACTACACGCGCCTACCCGCTCTGACGGCTCTCGCGATTGCTTCTCCGGAAGCAGCCACCGCGGTGGATCGGATTCACACCTGCGCAGATTACGGCCCAGGTCTTGGCTGACCTAGGAGTCGAACTGCGCACGCGAATTCAAGATCCCTAGAAGCTATGTCCCAAGTGGCGTACCCGCCACTGAAACGCTGGGGTGGAATAACCATAACCAAATTTATTATCTCAGGGTAGGGTTCGTCGGTCACTGTAGTGCTCAGTGTTGTCGCGTGGTTTGGAAGAGGACTTAGCCTCTAGGGATCTTGAATTCGCGTGCGCAGTTCGGCTCCTAGGTCAGCCTAGACCCGGGCTGTAGACTGCGCCGATGGAGTCAGGTACCCGAAGCTGAATCCGTCGCTGGTCGCTATCTCCGGAACGCAGGCGGGTAGGCGCGTGTAGAGAGCCTCCGGAGATGCAGACGAGTATCGTGTCCCAGGGTACTGCTGCCCGGTAGAAGGAATTTAGTAACGTGATCTTATTTTCTTATGTTTTTTATTGTCTTTGACTACGGCTGTTTGTAGTAAATAAGTACTGATGGGCGTATATAATATACAACCTGAATGTCTTACTCAGAGAGATTTTAAATTAATAAATATATTCCCTTTCAATTTAATGCTGAAGACATTATTAATGTCAAAATAACAGAAAAGACTAATAATTTTAACACAATTCTACTAATATTATAAACGCGAAAGTTTGTAAGTATGGATGGATGTTTGTTACTCTTTCACGTAAAAACTACTGAATGGATTTGGATGAAATTCGGCATACAGATAGTTTATAACCTGGACTAACACATAAGATAATTTTATCCTGATATTCCCACGGGAACGGGAACCACGCGGGTGAAACCGCGAGCGGCCGCTAGTATTTAAATAAACTTGTCGTTCCAAGTTTCGAGCTTCGTAGAACAGTCGGTTCGTACTTAACATTTAATAACTTACATTAATTTCAAGTACCTAATGGCAAACAACTCTCATGAGTAAAAGTTATTACAAAAAAACTATGTTTACGCATACTTAATTCGCTTTTTTTATTTCCTTTTCAGCTTCCTTGGAGAGCGCTATTAAAACACGAAAGATATTACATTGCAAATTTATTCGGGGCCGATCTGAAATTTAAATGTGAGCTCATCAAAGTTCCTCAGAGGCACCACCTACTTGTAACGTGTGAGTGTGTGATCTTAAAAGCCCTCGAGACGCGAACGTTGACGGAGGTATTTTATAATGGGTCATTTGAGTTGCGTTAAAGTTTCTCGAACAATTTGATGTGCAAATTGTTCAGCTAATTCTGGCTGACTTAAAAGTTAAGACTCGTTAATATTTCTGCACATGATATGGCTTCGTTGCTGTAATTATAAATATCTTGATGTATGTTGGTATGATGTCTTATATTGTTTTAATATTTTTGTTTTAACATGTTGTCTGCTGTGAATACAGCCACAATAGAATTTCAAGTGTTTAGGGCACTGATCAGTGGTTGCCACCGATTAGAGGTAACTAGATTTGACCCAAGCAAACAAACAAGTTACAGGGCAAGCTAAATAAAAGTTTGTAAAATGGTTAAAATTAAGATTGTTACATTAAATATATGAATGTATGGATGAATAAAAAAATATTTATTTGATCCAAAAATACAAGCATCTTAAATCTACAATATATCTTAAAAAAATAAATAATGGAAGCAAAGAGGAACTGTGACTCTGTACTGACACCCACCTACCTGCTAAGCAGTTGCTGATATTCTGTATGTCGCTATAATATAATGCCCATATTATATTATAGTGGGATGACATAAATCAAATTCCTAAAAAAAAATGCGTTGCAAAAATACATATTACCTAATTAACAAAATAAATATTACTTTAGAAGCACACGCTACAAAGTATGTGGGCGATACCTCAGAAGAACTTAAGTAAGCCTTCATCTAAATTTCAGAGCGGTAATGAATACCTAACATTACAATGATATGTGTGCTTAATCTCTTCATCTATTACTTCATCTACTTCATCATCTTCATCATCATCACCAGCCTTTATTAGTCCACTGCAGCTGCACCTAAGCTTTTTATCGTTCAAATGGGGTTCTGGGCCTGAACCCCGAACTAGGGCGTTTGGCTGCTGAAGATGATAATTATAAATGCTTAATACCATTCAAAGTCAACGAAGCATTCATACTCGTATGTTCTTATAGTATTTCTGTTCTGTGGAATCTAACAACAACGCTTTTAACCGATTTTTTGAATTTGCTTCGCTCTCGCCTTGCTTTTCATAACTTGTTTTATGAACAGCAATAAATACTTTGAACTTTGAACTTGTACCTTCATAATTGGACTACGTAATTTATATCTTAGATGCATTCTTTGTTGAAGTTCTGAAAATGCGTTGCAATACTACTTTATTATGCAAAGATAATAATATAAAGTAAAAGATTAAGCTTAGCATTGTTAAGTAAAAATAATCTAAATATCGTCTATAGCCGAACGGATAGATACTCTTGTTGATTGAACCAAGAATTCTTGCATTCAACCCAATAGCTTCGTTAGCTCCTTAACTATAATGTGGGTTAAAAGGTGTTAATAGCGCATTAATGATAATATTAGTACCACCATAATTTTAACAGAAATACTAATTAGCCCCAGCACATAAAAGGCAAACCCCAAACGGTAAGCTTAACCCTTAAATACTCGCGTGGGGTCAACGCTACTTTACTCGCCAAAAATTTTAACTTCGGTCTGTCGGGAAGTTCTCCCACCTACAGTAGCTTCAAAACAGACTTTGATCCTCCCCATCATCAGCCAAGACAGGACGGTGCAATAATTGACCTAGAATCATTGACTGAAATGTGTCAAAAATGCATTAAATTCGCTTGAAAAGAGCACTCCATGGTCTATATTGTCAAGCCTGTGAAGAAAGTGATTTGGATAAGTTATAAATTGGTGAAGTGGTCGCCGTGACCGAAATCGGTCGGACCAATCATCATCATCATCATCATGCGGCTTATCTTCTGCAGTCTCCTAATTTTGTGGCCACATTTAGTCCTACGTAGTTTCCGTAGTAATATTTTTGTTTCTATTTATTTCACGACGACGAGTTCCGCTATCTTATTTTAGTCTTTCGCAATAATAAGTAGTGTTAGTAGCATTGATGTGTTCCGACAGTTAGATAAAACCGCTCGGCCATGACTTGACCATCATTAGGGGATTGCGGCGCAGCACACGACTTGTCTCTTCATTGCGTACATTTTATCAGGGTATATATCGGGTTGTTTAATTTTTTGTTCTTCTAATTGGCAATGGCACACAAACGGTTAGCCTAAATTTTTTTCGCATAATTTCACTCTTGATAATCGTGTTTGGTTTAATTTCACTTCGCCTAACTTTTTATCGCCTAATTGTTATTTTCCAAATGCGACATTTGGCGGAACAATTCGTTATCCCTAAAGTTTGCAATTACTAAATATTAATTCACACAAAATTAAAAATCACAAAGTACAAGAGCTATAAAAAAAGATATTTTTGTATGGAGCTAGATATCTGTAGTCTAATAAAAAAAATAACCTAACCTATTTTTGAAACTGAACAATAATAATTATTGTGTTATATTTTATATATTAAGCGAAATCGTCGTAATGCGCAAATATATATTAGGGTATTTCACATTATAGATCCTAAAATTAGGGCTTTCAATTCTTAGACCAAATTATAATGGTGGCAAAACAATTGTTAGGCGAAATAGTAATAGTTCGTTTTAAGTTTAGGCCCATACGGTTTGGCCATGTAATATTAGGACCAAATTTTTTAGGCGAACCGAAGGGCACCCATTTTATCACTATTGACGATGATTTCCGTATAACGTATAATCTAGAAATACAGTTGCCGAGACGCAAGACGCTTGTATTGTGGCTGAAGCGAAGAGAGCCAGTTACTCAGTGGTTTGATTTCGGGTGGAGTGAGATTCCCAGCTCGATCTTATCGTCACTTACCATCAAGTGGGACAAAAGCTAAGCGCGTTCAAACTGTGAGATAATTAAAAATCGCTTTTCAAAGTCCAAAATCAAAAATTATCTCAGCACGATCCAGGTCAGCCAAATAAAATTTGTGTAATCTTTTTGCATTAATGCTACTCCATGGCTTCATAATTAGACAAGCGAGGTGCGTAAAATGAAATTACCATTGCAAATTTTAAAGTTTGTTTTACACTGATGAATTTCTTGGATACTTCAATCAAACTTTTCGTTTTATTTACGGTTGACTTGAACCTCAACTTAATAGCCAATTTTATGTAACGAGGATTATAATAATTTTATTTTCAACTCTGGAGATAGCTCTTTACTTGGAGAATATAAAGTTTTGAATTGCCTTCAGCTGAGGGTATAAGGTAACGCAGGGGATTCTTATAAAATTTAAATATTTCTCGTGTTAGTTTGAAGGTTGTCCTTGCTCTAAACCTAATTTATTTTTACAAAATACTGTATGCAGTTAATATAAATGTATTTCTTAAAAACGAAAATATTTACAAAGTAAATTAAACCACTTAAAACTAAACTCTTAAAGACTATGTAATACAATTTATAATAAAAAAATGCCCCAGATCATCAGTTAATAATTGTTGTACAATTTGTCAAGGCGCTATAGGTATAGATTTTTTTACGCGGTACTGATTTGTTCACATTTTTTTACTTTACAGTTCTTCTTGTTTCATTGTACAAACACTCCACAAGTATTTTTAAAGTTATATCAAAACTGGATTTACCTACCCATGCCTAGGTTTTAATGAGTTTTGTTTCATTAGTTATACTTAATAATCAGTAGAGGGTAGAGATACTACATGGGCACTTATAAATACGGTTTCAATACACATATAACATTGTCAGTTTATCATATACAAATGTAATTTAAAATGGTTTTTTATTTATACACATGAGCTTATATCTATCTTTACAGATCATAAGCTTACACCACAGAGTAGCCACTATAGGTAGAAATTATTAAATATTATACTAAGGCACTTAGGCTTTCGCAGAATATCAGCGGATTAGCGCGCCATAATGCTGCTCTCTAGCATTATGCATATATATTTTTGTTATATGTTACTATAGTGTTCAGTTAGTTTTCTTAAATAGAAACAGAAATAGAAAAACCTTTATTTGGTACAATCATACATACAAATTCAAAACACAGATTCATTTCATAAAGTTGAGACTACATGTAGGGCTTATTATACATTTTAAATTTTTGATTTTTTATAAGTAAGGTAATAATATTATTACTGAGCTTTGTTATTAAAAAAAATCAATTATCATCAAGGATTGACTATTTAATAAACAATAAAAATTAATATAACTACTTGTATAATTCTTGATTTTATTTTAATCATGAATATTTATGGGTTTTCTCTTAATGTATACCCAGCCTTAGGAAAATTTGTCTGTCGGTTTTGCGACTGTCTCCCGTTTTGCGACAAGAAAACATTAAGTTTTTACCAATTTTAATATGAAAAGGTACAAATGATTTGAATGCATTAATAAAAGTGGGGTTAATGTTCCCAAATACAATAATTACTTTGCCAATTAATCTAAATTTCATTATTATAACGTAAAAGTAACGGTTACTTTGGCGTTACTGTGACAAAACCGAACTTAAAACAAGCATAAAATAGTTATATATATATATATTGATTCTGTGACTAATTCTTTTATTTTTAAAATGATTTTCAATAAATTTTTATATCACAATTAAAATATTTTTCGTCTCTCTTTGTAGTCTAACAATATCAATAAGCGAACGTTCAAGGGGAGCATCTATACATAACACTGAGTATGCTCACCAAATTTGGTCCAAAACTACAGGCTCGTTGTTGAGATAATCAACAAAACATTATCATAATTCTCAAAAAATACACCCTTTCCAAACCCGTACAGCTTTACTACTCGCACACAAAGATAGCTGTGTGTGTATGGATGTCATACAATGGTTTTTCAATTGTGTGCGTGTATCTGTACACTATCTTTTGATTAACGCTTGCGTGCGTGTTAGTAAAGATACAGCATGTTTCAATTGATTTAGTTTGTTAGAAAACATAACTTTGAAAAATCACTATAAAACTGGAGCCCATTTTTTGTCATTGTATTCAGAATGATGTATAGATACCGCCCTTAAACGGAAACGGAAACGGAAAACGCTTACCAACACAACGTTACGTTTTGCGAAGCACGGAATGTTATTACTTTAAAGTATCTAGTACAGTACGCATGACGTCTTGTGTTGTGTCAATTACTTTTATATTTAAAATGTGCTTTCGCAATCGCAATAAATTTTCATTCACCAGAAAAAGTATTATCGACGAAAACCAAATTCGATATGAAATTGCACTCTCTCAATGTCTTTCAACTTACACAAAGTCAGAGAGCGAAATTGATTTATAGGCGAAATATTTATTTTGCGTTATTATCTAGGTGTCGGTGTGCCTAAACAAACTCTCCTTATACTGAGTAAACTACTGAACCGACCCTCGGAGAATTACCTCTCCCACAAAAAAACTTGTTCAATTCTTATTGCCCTTTTCGTTAGAATGTCGAAAGTAAACAAAGTAGGGACATTTGTTTTTGAAAGTTTATTATAATATGAATTTTTCAAGGTACATTACAGCCATCTCTTCAAAGTCGGTATAAGTTATTCAGTGTTCAGTGTGATTCTATTAGAATAAAAATTGTATATTATAACTGTTGTACATAATCATCTCTCGCCCTAGAACGATAAAGTATAGCTGTTGTTGAATTGAATTTCTATAAAGAAAACTAATAAATTTATGAATTAAATAGTTTATTTGACTCACTTTCAGTACATAGTATCTTAATACTACACACAATAATAGTCAGACGCGAATTCACTTATGAGGCGTCCTTTTAGATGACATTATGCTGAGTGGGGGCCTTTTTGTGCCCCATATAATTTTTTTGGGGTTTCTCTGCGTGATCGAATCAGAAATGAGGAGATCCGCAGAAGAACGAAGGTAACCGACATCGCCCGAAGAGTTGCTAAGCTCAAGTGGCAGTGGGCAGGTCACATTGCTCGCAGGACTGATGGCCGCTGGGGCGGGATAGTCCTGGAGTGGCGACCGCGTACCGGAAAGCGCAGTGTGGGCAGGCCTCCAACAAGGTGGACCGACGATCTAGTGAAGGTCGCGGGAAGCCGCTGGATGCGAGCAGCACAAAACCGGTCGTTGTGGAGATCCTTGGGGGAGGCCTTTGTCCAGCAGTGGACGTCTTTTGGCTGAGATGATGGAGATGATGATAATTTTTTTGTTTTTTTTCTTGTGAATACTGTTCCTGTATTTATGTCACAAATAAATATTATTCATTTCATATCAGTGTAGGCAGACCTCCAACAAGGTGGACGGACGATCTGGTGAAGGTCGCGGGTAGCTGCTGGATGCGAGCAGGACAAAACCGGTCGTTGTGGAGATCCTTGGAGGAGGCATTATTTGTCAAGCAGTAGACAACTTTTGCACATTCGCACATGCTAGTTTTATAGAAAAACTGTATGCGAGAGGACATTCTATTCCATCATACTGTACCTATATACAGACACATCATTACAACACCAATAAAACCAATAAAAACTTGAGAACTAGCTTTAGCTCGGAACGCACCCCTTGGTTAGATGCCGCCGTCCATAGTTTTTCTCTTTTTTTTTATTTGTAATAGTTTAGATTTTTGGATTGAAAAGGCAAACAGCCAAGATCAGCGTTAAGTTATTTTTATTTTTTTATTATTCATTGTTGGTTTTCTATTTTTTGTTTTTTGTTGTGAGGTCATCACGTCACCGATTAGGCCCCTCCAGAATACCAGCGTATGCCAATAAATGTATTTCTTTCTTTCTTCAGCTCGTCAAAACATTTACAATTGAATTTTGCTAATAAACTTTAGATTTTGTTCGTCAATATCTCAAATTTTCATACACAAAACTACTTTACAGGGTTCAGACAAAACAATGGGGAGGCATTGACTAGTGGCTAACAGCGTTACCAGCTCCCATTAAAATGTCGTCAAAATGTCCGGGATAATCAAGTTGGCAAGTCCGGACGGAGCCACTACGGAGACGGGAATCTCGAACTTGTGCCGTAGGATGGAGCCAACTAGAATTTTACATTGAAATAGTCGGAAGTTGGGACTCTGTGCAGAACTCCGGGCAAACGCAACTCAATTGAGAGTATCCCGGTATGAAGTTAATATTATAAATAGGTTGTAACAAAAAGAAGCACTTTATCTTTTATTGTATTTTTTTTTTTACGGATACGCCTTTATCTTGCCTGATCTTAAGTAATGATAAAGCCCAAGGTGGAAGCCTATTTAGACGCCAGTGCCAGATTATCTCTATCTAATGGCGACATATTTAGATAAGATGGTGGTAGCTAGCCAGGAGGACAAACAAGCCCTGCCACCAACCAAACCGAGAACACAAACACGGTACTTACGTGTTACTGGGTAGCGAAACCAGGACCTCTGGGTCTAAACCGGTGGTCTTAACCACAAGACCAAAGACAGGTGATTAAATGTTGCTCATCGCATCCATACCGCCAATAACATAAATTAACAAAGTATTAAGTGTAACTTTCAGCAACACGCGTTGCACGGCATTTAAAGTTCTAAAACACTGACAGACAACGGACGAGTATCGTAATGTTATCGATTGTTACAATATCGGTACCTTAAATGTCAATGGGCTTAAAGGACACTTCCCCAAAATGTCCTTTAAGTCCTTTGACATTTTAAGTATAGATAATATAAGATATGTTGACTGTTTAAAAACAATTGTCCTAAAAGACATTTAAGGCAACATAATAAACTAACTTTTTGTTTTTAGATAATGCTTGGAAACGTTACTCCACAAATAGTTAATGCGGTATAGATGCACCAATACCTATATAAAGCAGTTTTCGTTAAACGTGCAAAAAGAGAAAACCTCTTTTCCTTATTTAAGAATGCAAGGAGGGTGGAAACCTTGTCTGAAGATATTGGAATTTTAAGTTCTTTCTCTAATGAGGCCACCTACAGTGTTGATCTTGGCGCAACTTTCCGCGGAACGTCTAACATTCCAACACAAACAAACAATCGAACAAACGAAAGAGAGGCATTTAATGGAGACGCTAAAATGTAGAAGGCACCGGTGAAAATCGAAAAATATAAAGTGAATTTAATGTAGTATTAAGATGATGTTCATAAGTCAGTATTAACCAACTCGCAATGGGTCAGGTTGGTGAGTTAGCTCATCAATTGAACGTTTTTAGGCTGATGATGATGATGTTAGATGCAGTCTTAATCGAAATATATTTTCACTGATGCCATTAGCTACTTCAAACTTGACATAATCCCCCATTGTAGAGAGAAGTATGGGAATGGAGGGCACTTAAACGCTAATTAGGCGCTAATTATAGTGAAATTTCCCTTAAATTTAAAATATAAGGAGAAAAGAAAAATATGCGCAATAATTTAAATGCCAATAAAAATGTTGTGCATCACTCAACTTATCTGAGTATATATGTAAGCAGGAAGAGTTATGGCGGCACAACATCAATTAATTCTGATGTAGGAAGGCACTTAGTTTGTAGTTAGTAGTTGATGATGTCCGATTAGGTGAGCGCACATCTTTGCCTTTATAGTCGATCAACAAGCGCGGTAAAAAGCGTTCTTTCAACAAGGATAAAAAATTTCGTCACATTGAGCCGCTCACATTCCTTTACAAGCCGAAGGGCGTTGACAAGAGTAATATAGCCTGGCTGTCTTTATGGCTTCTGTAAATCACTTCTACCTACTTGACCCGAACGCAACCGATAGCACCCGAAACATTAAAAGGGTTTGATTTATATCCAAAAGTTAGAACATTGTCGCCATCTGTTTCTGAGGACTCGTTGCGAAGTAGTTTATTATAAAGGTGGACTGGATCGTTACGTTTGATATAGTGCTAAAAACTTTTTGTTTACAACAATTCATTAATCGCTGTTGTTGTTAATTACTATTGTATCAGTTGGAATTTTGGGCAATTGAAATCATGAGAACATCTTCTCATGAGTTGTCTTTTATCAATACATTTATTAACGTGGTTTTTAATAATTCTGAAAGATTGTTTGTTTTTCCTTCATCGTGATGGTGTGCACCACTTTGAATGAGATGATTCATATCGTTTCCATTGAATGTTTAAAATAATTGCAGCTAAGCAGAAATCTGTTTGTAAAGGTCTATTTATTTAGGAAGGTTCAACAATAATTTCTCTGTTTTTGTTTTGCTTTTGATCTTTCCTGTTCAACGGGAAACCGTTCAACGGGGTTTAAACATATGGAACGGGCTCACTAAAATGTTCCGAGCTAGGCACAACTTTTAGGAATGTTAATAAGTTTCGGTGCCTACTGAATGCATTATTGATAAGTCAAACTTCTTTATTGGCTTGCTTCCTCGAACTTATTACAACCTCAAGTTAAGGACATCTTGAGTGGAACCGAAGTTTGTAAGCTACAAGCGGCAGACCAGTATTGTCTCCATAGTGGCTTCTGGTGAGTAGAAAATTTGAAACTATTCGTTAGGGACATACCGAAGTCCAATGGAATATAATAGGCCGCAGGAAAGTTTTGTGTTAGTAATTAGTTCTCGGACATTGAAACTTTGATTGTAGTTTAGACATACAAACATTGATATTATTTATAGTAATTATCAACGGGATTCTTACTGTTTATTATTTCTGAGCAGTTATAACGAAACATTGGGTACTCAATAATTTATTTATTTATTTATTCATTTATTTATTTAACATAATTAAACGGGCGTAACCCAATTACATAATTATGAATAGTTGAGTGTATATAAGCACAAATAGCAAGTATAGTTAAGCACCCGTTCACAAACAAATACCTATTTTGTTAAAAAAAATCTTAAAGTTGTCCACAAACACGTCTAAATCCGGGTAAGCCATATTATTAAACATGATAAGAATCCCGTCAATAAAGGACTACGATGCAAGTGACCAACGTTTAAAAATTTATGGTGATATTTATAATTTTAATTCTTTTCAGAATTACGTACATATTGGTTTAATTAACTCCGTCGTCAACGTCCTCTAGCTGACATCGGATCAAAGGAGCCCACATCACATAACCTGCCCACTTCATAACGGAAGCATAAATTATTCAAAAGAGTCCCACTGCCGCATGAGATAACCTCAGACGGCGGCATAAGAAAGAAAAATAGCCAAAAGCCCCCAACTCCGACCCTTTTTCGTTTGATAAAAGAAACAAAATTAAATACCTAATCTTTTCCCTTAATGAAAAAACTCAATCTTAAGCCCTTTAATGATAACAATCAATCACGAGTCAGTAAGCCAGTAAGCACAAATTGCAGGGACAGCTATTTTTCCTCGTAGCAATTACGATAGGATGTACGAGTAATGTGATGTGTTTATTTCAGTGCCCATCTGATATTTTTGGTCTAATAAACATAAAGTCTGAAGTTAATCAGGCAATTTAATTTCGTAATGAACATTTCATCCTTAATACTTTTTTATTTTATTCTCCGTTGTTCTTGTATTCGAACTATTTTAATCTTTATGGAATCATTTCCTTTACCTACCATATTGCCAGAGCTAGGAACTAAAACTTATAATTATTAAAGGTTGTCAAAGTTAATTTCTATCTAGGACGGTCTTTTTTCGACACCTATTCACTACACAAGCTGAAATTTTCCAATTTCGAAATACTCAAACAAGTCTCGGGGCCGATTTTAATAAAAACTGACAAACTTACGGATTGTAGTGTCAGTAATCACACCTACTATCACCTAGTACATAAAACCAATTTAATAAATAAGGATTAAGTTGTGGGAAGTTATATTAAAGCGACACACTGACAAAATACACCAACTTTCGTCGAATAGTTTACGACTATATTATGATGAAATATAGGTTTATTAATGTCTTTATCTAAAATTTTCTAGCTCAAATACACGATTGTATAATTTTGACTCGATCATAATTATTTTTTCAGAATTCTCACAATGCTGGAAATCGGCCGGAGTCAGCGCAATACAGGCAGGACTGTCGGTGTGTCGCTGTCAACAGTACAAAGAGTTCTCCGACGTTACGAGGAAACTGGCTCTAACCTACGCCGACCACGACGAAGACGCACGAGAAGATCGATACTTGGTGAATACCATGCCTCGTAATCGCTTTCTCACAGAAACTGAACTTACAAATCAGTTTCGACGACTCGGAGGAAGTAATCCAAGCGCATGGACAGTAAGACGGCGACTTGCTGTAACTAACTTGAAACCATTTAGACCTGCAAACGGCCCTAAACTGGAGCGTGGGCATCGTATTTCAAGACTAAGATATGCCCAAAATAACTTAAATTGGACTATATTGAAGATTGGTCAAAAGTTATGTTCTCCAACGAATCAAAATTTATGCTCTACAAGCACGATGGAAGACACAGAGTGTATAGAAGACCAGGGGAAAGATTCAAGCAAGCATACTTCTAAGAAAAAGTAACCTACGGTGGTGGGTCTGTACTTGAGTGTGCCGGAATTTCTTCTGAGAGTCGCACAGAACTGGTGTTCATAGAAAACGGCTCTTTATCTAGCGTAAGATATGTGGAAGAAATCCTTAATGAACACGTTGGTCCATTTATGGTCAATTTGGGTGAGGATGCTATTTTTATGCATGACAATGCCCGACCTTCAAGAGATGAACATTACTCGTATGGAGTGGCCAGCACGCAGCCCGGATATCAACCCGATTGAGCATGCTTGGGACGAGCTAGGGAGATGCGTAAAACAACGAAACCCTCCCCCAATCACGCTTCGTGAGCCCAAAATTGCTCTCACAGAGAAATGGGAGAATATTCCTCAAAATCGTATAAGGAACTTGGTGCACAGCATATTAAACCGCGTAAACGCAGTAATGGAAACACAAGGAGGCAATACGAAGTATTAAAATTCAAGAAAATCGTAATGTTGTTCAAAAATGTCATGTTTCCTATTTTGGTTTTAAGGCGAGATCAGCAGTTTTTTTCTTTATTGATTTTTTTTACTATCATTTAAGTTTTATTACTTTCATTTAAGGAGTATTTAATTGTCTATTAAACAAAATTTATTTCATTAAGCTAGCATTCTTAGTTTTCGGGATTTATAGGTTCCTTTAAGTGACCCGGATTCATTGCTCTCGAATCTGTAGATAAAGCCAACCCACTACTACTACAGTATTTATTCATGTCTACGATTTATTGAAAGTGCTATAAAATATTTCTACAGGAAAAGAACTTCATCTTCTTTTCCTCAAAGAGATAAAAAAGTTTGTAACGTATCGTAACTTGTTGCCGAAGCTGGTCAGATCTACACTAGTTCTTAGCGAGAAGCTTACATCGGAGACTGGATAGACTTTTATAGCAACTTGGAGATAAAATCTTTATCACATTTACTTATTAGGTGTTCTATTAGAAATGTCTTTGTCATTTAAGTTCGTTATCAGACTATTTTTGTATCTCATCTGAAGGTAAGTAGATAGTATATATCTCTCTTTAGTATATATATCTTAAAATTCAATTCAAAATTCCAAATTCAAAATTCAAAATTCAATTTCAATTCAATATTCAAAATTTAAAATCATTTATTCAGTTTAGGCTACAAATAGCTCTTACGAACGTCATTTTGCCATCGGTTCGTAAGTCTACTCTGGGCGGCAGACCTTGTACTGAGAAGAACCGGCAAGAAACTCCGCAAGTATCAAGCTCTTTTCTCCCTTACAGCGTCAAAAATATTGGAAAATGCCCTATCATAAAAGGACACTTTCCATCACAAATAAAAACAAAATTTAAAGGACAAAAATCAAAAAGTTAATTATTTTTACAATGTCATACAGTACTAGTAAAAGTCAAAACCTGTCTAAAAAAAATAAAGTTAAACCATAGTTAATAATAATAAAAATAAGACAAGTATGCAAGAGCAGACCAGCCTCCACAGGCGGCACCCATTCACGAGTGTGAGTATCTTACTGTCGAAACAACAATCCTATTTGATGTTTGGCAACAAACCTAGATAAGATGGTAGTATCTAGTCAAGTGGACTTAATACAAGCCTAGGTACCACTAATCATTCACAATCTTGTACTCGTCGCTTTTGTATTTATTCGACGTAGCATAATTTCGTTTAGGTTCTAAAAACATAATCAAATAAACAAGTGATGAAAAAAATCAACGAGCGGGTTTACGGAGCGGCGCACTAGAGCCATGATAGCATAGTTGGTAGTGCACCTGACCCGGCTTGTCGGGGGGTGTGGGTTCGAATCCCGCTCGTGGAATATTTTACACACTTGTTATTCAAATTGTAATTTATTATAATCAAAATTTGCGTAAAATGTTATGTATACAACTAAATCAAAAACATAATATGAACTAACGCTACACATTGCTACGACCAATAGGGTTAGAGATGTATTATGATGATCAGTAATTATATTTAAGTATATTGATGATTTTATAGATTTGTTTCGCATTATCGAAATATTATGATTCAATCAGGCTGATGATATTAAAATTTAAATTGCGTTACCTCAATCAAATATTTATATGTTTTTTTTATTAATCGAGCAATCCTATTTTAACCGGTTTAGACTCAGAGGTTACGGGTTCGATTCACAGTACATAGTAGTAACATGTACCCCCCACATGTTTGTGTACTCGGTTTGGTTGGTGGTAGGGCTTGTTGGTCCGCCTGGCTAACTACTACCATATTATCTAAATATGTCGCCATAACAATGTTTGTAGCATTGTTGTGTTCCGGCAGCTAGAGATATGATAGCCAGTGCCTCACTAGTTGAGGTTCCCGGGTGAAGTGCGCTTCCGTCATTGGCATTATCATCACTTTATATCAGGTGAGATCAAGGCACTGCGCTTACACGTAAAATATTAATAAAAATATATTTACAGAAAAAATCTCCATTCGTATATTTTTGCTAGTCTCGCCGATAAATATTAATGAGTTGATTTGCTAACCCATCTCACATATTTCACCGTTTAACTTTTAATACGACTAGACGTGAATTATCCAAATGGATTAATACTTAGGGGCTTTGACCACAGTCCACTGAATACATATTTCAGTTGCTATGACAATATTAAATAAAATAAATAATGAGAGATAAGTCTTTATACCTACTAGTTCTGCTGCTAGGCAAAGACCTTCATCACTGAACTCAAGTCATCGCTACAGTTGATAGGTGATGAATGCTCATCACCACATGCTTGCCAAATACGCATCGGTGGACTACGCATCGAACAATAAATAAATAAATAAATTTTCCTACATTAACACCAATTATCTAGCCCAAGAATTAAATGGTTACTAGACAACGGACAAACATACTTAAAATACTTAAATACATACTGATTATACATAGAAAACACCCAGACCCGAGACAATTTAGAAAAACAATAATTTCTAAATTGACCCGACCGGGGATCGAGATGGCGACACCATGGAAACTGGTGTACAAACCACTCGACCAAGGAGGTCGTCAAATCAATCCGAACATACACTTTACACGACCTGGGAATTGTAACCAGGTATTGAATTTAAGCCAGGACATTCGGATGTCGTGCTGAGCACTTTGCTATTCAGCCGAGTGGCGTACTAATACAATTTAACTGTATATTAATTAACTATCAGAACCTAAGAATTAAAAAACGTTTTGTTATGCGTTCAAATGTGTTTTGTTTTACTACATACCTGCATTTTTAATAAAATTAATTTTGCCGTAACAAATACATTTTTAAAAGACCCATACAGAAGTTTCATGTTTCACCGATACAGACCGATTCGATCCGAACCCTTCGAGAATCTAGTAGGGCACGGGGACGCGCACTTTTAACCTTTTCACCGCCCAACTATCCTGCACGCGATGTCCCGCTGTACGCCAACGTATAAATGTATTTTAATAAAGTAGGTACAAAGAAGAACTTCTATAGAAGTGCTGGCGTGGACGACACGAAAATCTCGAACTTCTATAGAAGTTGTTGGCGGTAAAAAGGTTAAGGTGTGCGATGCTGTTCCCTCTAGAAAACCTCCGAAGGTGATTCGTTTCAACACGGCTTGAGGTACCCTTTACGTACCTCGCCGCCCCCAAAAAAAAGCCCGGTGACGCTGAAGATGCAGTTAGAGGCAATCAGCAATCTCTCTCAAAAAAAAACCAATACAGATTCCATTCGTCGCTTTTAAATCCTTTTGATTAGTATCTAATACGTTTCTTTTTTTAATGTAAAGTTTAAGTCGTTGCATTGTGGTAACTTGCGCATGCCAGTTTATAGCAAACCTTTATTATACGGTTGTGAATTAATAATATATACATACTACATTCATACGTATAGTGTGACGTCTCGAAGTTCTACTATTAAAGACGAAGCAAACATATCTCGGCGCACTGCGTAGTAAGTTCGCGAACGTCGAGTCGGCAGTCGGCACCTTCAAATTTACATTGCGGCTAAGATTAATCCTGACAATGCATATTCTGTGTTCTCAAATGTCTCAATTGTCGGTTCGGATACGCCTTTCTCGTTATTGAGCTTTTGTATTCATCACATGCTGGGGCTCGAGCCACGCGAGCCCTGTGATTGGTGGTTGTTAACGACTGCTAATGCTGCTTTAAAGCACAGAGAAACTGCTCGAACAGCCCGATTATGTACCCTAGCTGTCTTCAAATGTTTAAAAAAGACATATTTATGATTGACATTCTTCTATTTTGACATTAAAACAAAAGAACACAGCGAAGCGTCTGCCAACATAATATTTTTACGTCAGTCGGTTATTATTACAAATCGCTCAACATTTTTATCCGTGCAACAATTTTCGTAATTCAGCACGGGTACCACAACACGGATAGAATAACAATTTTACAATCTCCCGACTGTCACGAACCAGCCACTTGGGCCCTAAGGAGAGAAGTAATCATGTCGGCCAATCGAAACGGCAGAATTTATATTCAGCGACCGTCAATTTCAATGTTTAGCCTTTCAAAAGTATAAATAACGGCATCCGACCTTGTTGAGTCAATTTGCACGGTACGTTTTTCTTAATAATTAGCGGATTCCATCAGATATTCAAGGCACAAAGCTCAGAGCTCCGGATGAAAAATGGCTTGGCGATCGGCGTGTAAATTAATTAAGCCCAGGTGCTTTATTAGTCGTGCTCAAAGGTAAGTATTGTTTGTTTTTTTATTAAGGTACATAGGTACTATACTTTACTACGACTTTTTCGCACAAAGAGCCAAATACTTTTACTCCATCTGATGTTTTGTGAATGGAGTTAAAACGTGGTAAGGTAATGTGGCGTGGTGGCAACACTAGTCGCTATCACCTTGCTGACCTGTAAAATGTTTAATCACGTCATGTTTTGACAAGCACTATTATCTTTTTGAATTGTACACAATTAGGAATACCATTTTAAGGAATAATTTTACTTAAGTAAATACATACTTTCACACTACTGTAGTAAGACCTCTACCACCGAAATCAAGTCATCACTAAAAGTTAAGAATAAGAATACGAATAAGAAACATTTATTGACCTGCACAAAAACAAATACAGACAGATGAGAAAAAATTAAATAAAAATTAAAATAACAAAAAAAGAGCATCCTAAAACAACTAACATAATCACAAAAAATAAAAATAAAAGAGAAAGAACACTATAAATAACTACGATATGTGCAAGGCCAACGGGTAGCTGTCTCAGCAATGCTTTTGTGGCAATACACATAATGCCACAGAAGCGCTGGTTTTCAGACAGCTCCCTGAACGTGAGGTGACGACGTGTGGTGTGATAAAAATAACATACATAAAAAAGTTATGGGTATAGCTAATACCACACTTAATCACCACACTTGCTTAATGTAGTTTGGTGATTACTTATTCGGGATGTGCATCGACAAATCTGAAACACACTTTGCCTGATCCGGAAACTGAACCCGGGTCTTCCGGACATCGGTCGATAGTTTTGCCACTCGGCCACCGAGGCGAAATTTTACTTAAATGTGAAGAGGCTTTTGAAGTGAGGTTGCTTCGTACATTTGATGTTGACTGTACGTACCCACCCACCCGTGTTCTTTTATGCAAATGAGGCTGTTTACCCCTTTTGATTTTGCGGAAAGCTCCCAAAGGAATCTTACGCTAGTATTACACATTCCCTAAGAGAAAATCTACTAAAGCTTATGAATGTCTAGATTGTGAGGTTCAATGTAACGACTTTTGTTACAAGCACTCAACTTAATTAAGTCCATCCATTGTTTAATATTTTACGCATCCCACGGGATCGGCATAGCATTTGGGATTCTTTCGTCTTTGTTGTCCTAATAGGTGCTACGAGGGACTTATACACAGAAACTCTTTTGTAGTTCCATCGCCAGACGGCGCATAAGTCTTATCGTCTGCTTTTTTCTGCCCACGCAGTTGGGCCAGGATTTGAACCCTAGACATGCCCGTACTAAAAGTTTTATGGAAAGCATATCCTATCTTGGGACTTAAAAAGAACCTTTTTTTACAAAATAAAATATATACTATGTTACCCGCAAGAATTGCATAATTCTAACAGTAAAATATTTTTTTAAGACTAGACTAGTAGTTCTAGGAATTACCCTGATCAAACAAAATCACACAAACATCAAACATCAAATACATCGAAGCCGTGATCAAAACTGCCTCACGAAAACTCGGTGTCCTGAACAGAGTGCAGCGATTCTTTACGCCTGACCAGTTGTGTCTTTTGTACAAGACTCAGGTACGGTCTTGCGTGGAGTATTGCTCGCACATCTGGGACGGTTCCGCAAAGTACCTGTACGCATTATCGGCAATGCAGAGGTCACTAATACTCTCGAACCCCTACAATTGCGTAGAGATATAGCGTCACTCAGCGTTTTCTATCGCTTGTACCACGGCGAGTGCTCTGAAGAACTCTTTGACCTTATCCCACCTTCTCCCTTCCTCCATAGAAGTACACGTGCTGCTCTCCGGAGTCATCGCTTTACTGTCACACATATCCCATCGCGCACAAAGAAATTTGGTGACTCGTTTCTTTGTCGCACCTCCAAAAGATGGAATAGTCTACCAGCACACGTTTTTCCTCCTTCCTTTGATATTGGGTCCTTCAAACGAGGCGTGAAGAAGCACCTTGTGGGCCGGCAGAGTGAGGTTGACTGATGCTGCGTTGTTTTCACGCTGCACCAGTTGTCTTCGCGTCTGGACTCCATTTCCACTTAACATCAGGTGGTATGGCGTCATTTGCCGTGCTAAGTATAAAAAAAATAAAAAATAAAAAAATAAATAGCCACAAACTACTCGTATAGATTACAAACGCTCCTTATTTATAGCGAATCGGCCAATCTTCTTTCAAAGTGAAAAGTATAAGCAATTGAATGTAATCTGCAAAGTGAAAAAAAAAGTATTCAGGTACCTACCAATCAGTGCTATACAGGTCAAACTTCACAACTTCTCAAAACAACACACTTACAATGTAAAACCTTAAAACTAGTTTAGTAAGTTCAATTTCAGCAAAGAGGTCAACCGAGGGTTTCGCCACCAAACTTATATGATATTATATTAGTTTGGGAATTTTCGGTTCTTCGCTAAGTGCTATGTAATAAGTTTCAACTATTCTGTAATATGTGTTTTGATCTACTATATTAAAAAATGTAACAAATATCACTATAAGAACAGAAACAATAAATCAATGCTAAAATACAAACTAAAACCATCCTCATTATGGTTATGTTATTTACTAATATTCACTTGTTACCATAGGGTAAGTATAAGTATAGACTTATAGTCTTAAAACATGTTTCAAGTTGTTTTCAGGTTTTGTGTAGGTACCGTAAAATAATTAATATCACCGATACTAACTCAGGAGTTCTGGTAGTTTCATCATTACCCCAGGAAGCGAGGCAGCTTCAACTGGCCAATTAATTAAAAACATTTAAGTGTTTTTCTAACCATTGAAAATTTTACTGATCGGTCTGACCTTGACTGTGAAATCACGTTCAAACAGAAATGCCCTTTTTGAATTCCACTGCCTCCTGTGCCCGATCCAACCGACGCTGTAGCCTCTGAACATCGACTGTATCGAAGCGATTAATTAAAAAGAGAAAAGTCCAGGAATCCAATATAAATCCTTCATTGGAGTTGTCTAGCTTTATGTTCGACATGTTCCGACAAGCTCGCGAGGAGTAGAAAATTTGTGAAATTTATGACCTTACTTTAACTCACCACGTATTGCATTATGTAAATAGCTTATACATACTAAGAACCGTTTCTGTGTCATTTTGATTATACACAATACTATTAGATTGAAAACTCTCATGTGTAATTTTAACAAAAAGGTGGTTAGCCGTCATAGCCCACCTGGATAGCTACTTACTACTCACATGCGTATTTCTGCCATCAAACTGGATACAATTATTGATCCATCAATTTGTTTTCTTTTTGAGTTATACCAGAATAATATTAGGGTCAGCAAAATTACTGGACATAGAGGTATAACACTAGGTACCCGATAATCAAAAAAGGGCATTAAGTTGCAGTAACCGCTTACTAACAGGCAAACCACACACTCGTTTGCAACCTCCCTCAAAAAGAAACTAATATCCAAGATACACATAACTCAGAATCAGCTTTAAAAATACTCAGTTAACGTACGAAGGCGTCAGCAAAAACTCCCAAAAGTGTCTCACCTGTTCCAAAGCGTCCACAAAAAAGGAGTCCAATTTCACTTTCATGGAGTATCGCCAACTATAAATAAGGCTGGAGGAAAATTATATCATCGTGTAAGTGTGATGCTCAGATCGTGCGTGAAGGATTGCCGACGTGACGCGCGACGGCGAAACGTTTTACGTGGCTATTAAATGAATCGCCAGTTCTCTGACAATAAAACGCTACAGAATGTTCCTTGCCTTTGTAAAAGGAGGGTAGTAAAACAATTCCGATCAATAGGACCTTGACTTACATCTTATGATGCGTCCTGGAGGTTTCGTTTGCGTATTGCCCCTTTTAGGATTATCCTGAACTGGAAATATATTCAAATAATTTAAGTTTTCTGTATCAAAATGTTCGAGGCCTCAGATCAAAAACAATAGATTTCTACAATAACATTCTTAACTCGAATTACGATATCATTTTAGTCACAGAGACTTGGCTTAATGATAGCGTTTTGAACTCTGAGTTATCGGATGGCAGGTATGAGGTATTTCGTCGCGACCGCGGGTCGAACGGAGGTGGTGTTATGATGCTGTGCTCCCGTCGACTGAATGCGCGAGCGCGTACGGAATGGCAGCGCGATCATATCGAGTGCTTGTGGGTTACGGTGGACGGGCGAACAATAGGCTCGCAGCATAACTTGCATATAGCGCTGGCTTACATGGCGCCAGACCGGGCGTTGCCTTCTCGTTTAAATAGCTGCCGACAATTGGTGTCTGATGTTGCCGTGTCGTTTGGGGACGATTTGTTCGTATTGGCTGGTGACTTTAACTTGTATAACATTGTATGGAGACCGTCTGGGCCGACACATTTGAGAAAGGGTTCCATTGAATTGCAGAATGCTGGGATTGATTTAGTAAACCAGTCCTACTTCCTTGGTCTGCATCAAAACAATAGTTATAAAAATAACGCTGGTAATACTTTGGATCTTTTCTTTTGTAATTTCAATGTGGATGTAACTGAATCAGCATCGCCATTGGTAAAGGAGGATATCCAACACACTACTCTAGCTATTAAGGCGACTGACATTCAAGTAAAACCATTGCAAAAGTGCTCTAGGACGAAATACATGTTTAGAAAAGCAGACTACGAGCTAATTAAAGCAGAGATGCGTATGGTTGACTGGGCTAGCATAATGGCATCAGGCACAGTTGATGAGGCTGTTGACACCTTCTACTCTATCTTATATCGCATAATTGACCAATTTATACCAGTTGTAAACACTAACATTAACGATGCATACCCTGTGTGGTATGATCGTGCCCTCATTAACTTGCTTAAGGAGAAACAAAAAGCTCATCGGTGGTGGAAACGTTATAAGAATCCATTGGATTACGATACGTTTTCAATGCTCAGAGGGAGAACGAAGGTTATGCAAAATGACTGTTATCTTAAATATTTAGCACACTGTCAAAAAAACATTAAGTGTAACCCTAAAATGCTGTGGTCATACGTTAACTCTAAACGTAAATATAATACAGGATATCCAGGTATAATGACGTTAGACGACAAGCAGTTGATGGGTAGTGATGACATTTGTGCAGCTTTCAATTGTTACTTTAAGAGTATGTTTGCGCAACCAACTAGTTCTGTGGCAGGTCAGGCATATACCGGAGCTGACTCTAATAACTTCACAAGCACTTTTTCAGTTACGCAAAAGACAGTTTTTAAGATGCTATCAAAGTTAGATACTAGGAAAGGGGCCGGTAGCGACCTAATTCCGCCATTTTTTGTGCTAAAATGTGCTGAGGCACTGTCCGTCCCCCTGTGCATTATTTTCAACCGATCAGTTTCTGAGGGAGTTTTTCCTGCAAAATGGAAAGAAGCTAATATTGTTCCTCTTCACAAAAAAGGCACTAAATGCAAAATAGAGAATTACCGCCCAATATCGATCTTAAATGTTTTTGCCAAATGTTTGGAGCGAGTTGTTTACGATGAAGTTTACCCAATAATAAAGAAAGGAATACCGGACGAACAACATGGCTTTGTAAAGGGTAGATCGACAACGTCAAATTTGAGCGTTTTTGTAAGCGACGTACATAGAGACATGGGCTCTTAGTCTCAGGTTGATGTGATATATACTGATTTCGAGAAAGCTTTTGACCGCGTTGATCACATCATACTGTTGCAAAAACTCCAACAGCTTGGCATACATGGTGATCTTTACAGGTGGGTAGAATCATATATCTTAAACCGTAAACAAGCCGTAGTTATTGGTGGCAATCGTTCGGATTTCGTATCGATCCCTTCTGGTGTGCCGCAGGGTTCCCTTCTCGGACCGTTATTTTATATAGCTTACATAAGTGACATCGGATTGTGCTTTAGACATGCTCAGCTTTTACTATATGCCGATGACACTAAAATCTATATGAAGGTTAATACAATTGAGGATTGCATTAAACTGCAGGAAGATCTAGACAGACTATCACTGTATTACATAACTAACCGTATCACAGTCAATGTTGCAAAATGTGCACACATTCAATTCACTAGGCGTAAGAATCCCATTGATTATGATTTTAAATTAAATAACGTAAGTCTGAAAAAGGTTGTTTCTGTGAAAGATTTAGGGGTTTATCTCGACCCAAAACTTACATTTAATAGTCACTTTGAATATATAATAAACAAAGCTTACAAAAACTTGGGTTTCATAATAAGAGTCACGCGCGATTTTACTGACATTTCTTGCATAAAAGTGCTTTACTATGCTTATATCAGAAGCATTCTCGAATACTGCAGTACAGTTTGGAATCCACAGTACGTGACTCACAGTCATTCCCTTGAGCGCCTCCAAATTAAATTCGTTAAATATTTAAATTTTAGAAGCAAATCAAAAGTTGATGACTACACTGAATCATGTCAAAAGTACAGCCTCATAACTCTGGCTGACAGACGTGAGATACAAGACATGGCTGTATTTCATGATATATGTTCTGGAAAGCTAGACTATGTTAAACTATCAAATAGAATACTTAACTTGAACGCCCCTAGTAAAAGAACTCGTCACACCCATCTTTTTCATATACCGTTAGCGCGCACAAACTACGCGGCTAATGATATGTCTATTAGATTACCAAAAACGTACAATAAGTTTTATTCTGATATTGATATATTTACAACATCCAAAACTTTGTTCAAAACTGCAGTTCATAAGCTTAAATTAAGTTAAAAGAGTTTTTGGGATTGAATCTTTAAAATATTTTAATGTATACTACAATTAATAACCAACGGTCATAATCAATTCGAGCGTCCATGTAAACCAACCACAATATTACACTCACACGCATTTTTACACATCGACACAACACAATCAGATTCACACACACCTATTCTGTAAGTTATCATTCGACAAAATTTCATCTACTTACCTATTTTATTTTTCTTTTTAGACTACCTACCTGCGTTAATTAATTATGTCAACATTTTTTAGTAGCATAATATGTTTCTATAATTGGCTTATGTTTAAGTAACATCTTCTTTACCTTGTGTTTAGTTAAATGCTGTTGAAACATTGTTGAATAAATAAATAAATAAATAAATCAATATTTCTCTTATATCGTCATATCGTCAACGTCATGAGTTGAACCTAGATGAGTTAAGCATAGTACAGCGAAGAATAAAGCGAGCAAAGCAAGACTCATAACTAGTGGCAGGGCTGTAGAGGATGATGATGTGGTGGTGTGGTCAATAGAAACTTATGTCTATAAGATAAATAAGCGTAGTTTGGTCGTTTACACTTTTTATGTTGTTAAAAAATACTTGGTATTACTTTTAGGAACGGTACTTTATACATTACGTATGACTAAAGTCACATTGATCCAACAGATAGACTGGTATTACGATGTAGTTTTTTATTCGATAGGCCTTTTTTATGTTGCAGAAAGGTAAATTACATGACAAGTTTTAATTGCCTATCCTAATCCCATCAAAATGTGGGTCTCAAGATGACAAGTTTTAGATTTACTAGTACTATAAATGTTAAGAATGTAGGATTCACTTTAACAAAAACAGTTTTTGTATAAAGAGGTGTAACTAAAAGTATTTAATTTATCTTACATAAAGGTACATTACTGCATTAATGTCTAGTGTGATCCTGCCGTATTTTCGAATAGCCCAAACACGCCCGGAATGTTTTGTTTTGAGATATTTAGAACCCTCCACGTTTGCTGACTTATGTGACTTGGACGCGAAGCATTTCGGTGATTTGGCAAACATTCCTAGAAATGTAGGCTTCGTACTTTCATGAAACGCGATTTAGATACATTATGATAGTGGGTTACTATTTTTTGGTTCAATGCTGTAATAAGATACAAACTACATTATTAACACCCTATCAACGTACCACCGCTGGGCTTTTCCAACAATGTACATGGAAAAATATTTCGTCATGATTAAAACCTTTTTATTCTTTAACTTAATATTTCCCTTTGGTCCACGTTCGTCTCGGTGTAACGGCTCGGTGGCCGAGTGACAGAGCGCTCGGTTCGATACCTGAAGGTCCCGGGTTCAATTCCCAGGTCGGGCAAAATGTATTTCGGATTTTTCGATGCATAGCCCGGGTTTGTGATCACCAACCCGCATTTGGCAAGCGTGGTGATTAAACCATTACCCATCAATCGTAGCGATGTCTTGATTTTAATCATGGAGGCCTTTGCCTAGCAGTGGGACAGTTATAGGCTGTTTACTACTTACTTTACTACTTACTCCCACGTTCGTAACTTACCTTTCATAACCAGCTACGAACATGGATTTTTTTTCTTACTTTGATAACCACCTACGAAAACATATTGAAATTGTCGTTTTTGTAAGCAAGTTTTTTAACCAGTTACGAAAGAAGATTTTTATTTCCATTCTAACTAGTGTGCAAAGAATTCTCTCAAATCATTTCTCTTGTCTCTTAATTATTTTAATTCAGCAACCAAAACACATCTGGGTGCCTAGTGTGAGTTTCATCCGCCATTTGACCACGTTAACGAAAACGAGAATTTGAATGGCAACATTTTAAATACATACATATACCTATATTATAATCATAGTTATGAATATTACTGGACCCTTTGCTTGACCTTCGGCTGACGAGCCACCCGGCTGGTTACCAAGTGGAGATCTGAGCTCCTTTATGCTCTCCGGATCACTGCTTGGTATCCAGCAAATTGCCTTTGACCCCATTACCGCCTACAGCGGTATCGAAATGTCAGATTTGGCATTACTCGTCGGCAGATTGGGATGGTATGCGGGACTTTTTTGCATCCGCCCCTTGTAGGCAGCGCTGCTTCAGTGGGATGGACCCAACAGCTAGCGCGACTGCAGTTGCTGATGAGATAGTTTTAGGGATGGAATACCATTTGCTTCTCATTAATTATTTTTTGAATTATTTTAGTTATTAAGAGAATGGAGGGAAAGCAAGAACATATTTTGCCAAGAAATGGTAAATGCATCAACCGCCCATGCTTCATGATCGTTTTTCCAAGTTATGTAAATCGAACATTTGGCATTGCACCTGCTTGCAAAAAAATATGACAGGACACCCAAAGCAGCTAGTTATTTGTTTGAAAACTTCATTTTTTAACTCCCATTCAGTGTCTTGGAATTTTTCCCTTGACAACTGGTCAGCTTCAAGGTGGTATTGATGTGTGATGCATAAATAGTTATTCTCGCTTTTTATCCTTATCGATCATGTTCAACTGCTCATACTGCACGCTACCCATTTGATTAATGCTCATGCAATATTCGAATGGGTAGCGTGGGAGATTGCGGTTACATTATCAATCCGTAAAAGGATCTGCAAATCACAAAGATCTTTTGCGAAACACTTGAATGTGAGAAAAGCTGCCTTAAGTTCCAATTCATTCATGTATAACTCAGCCTCTTTTTCCTTCCAATATCCAAAACATTCGTTTTTATTAGAATACCCACTCCAACCAGTGGTAGATGCGTCCGAATATAAGATTAAATGATTGTCACCTGAATTTAAAGATTTGTAACCATTGTCAATATGGTGTAACCACCAAACTAAAACATTTTTTAATTTCATTGGAATTCTAACAGCTTGTTCATAACTAGGGTTATCAAGTAAACACGTGTATTTAAATTGCTCAAAATATTGCACTATTGCACTTGCAACACCATCATACATATTAGTAGTCAGCTGATACAAACTACTCTATTAGTTATATAAATTGTCGTTGATGTACGAGTTATATCCCTATTGTTGAAAGCTCTGGCGTCCAAGTTGTCTTTAGTGTGAATCAGTCAGGGATAATACTGTGGTTCCTAAAGTACAAGTCACTTTCTGCTTTTGAAATCTGATATTTATGTTGGCTAGTTGTATGCATCTATTGCATATGTTTCAACTAGTACAATACATCGTATGTTGCCAGGAGGCGCTGCTTCAATGCCATACTAATTTTCGATTTCGTAAACGTAATCGAATGAATACGGATAGTAAACAAAAGTCACACTAGGCACCCTGAAAACTATAAAGCTTATGCTAATTAGTCATCAATGAATCTAATTCATACGACACTTTGTATGTAAAATTTCACAGATGTTAATTACGGTGTAATGAGGGTACAAAATCTGAACCCGATACAAAACTTACAGGATTAATAGTGGAGCCACCTGGTATAACGCGTTCTACATCCATTGGGACAACTTTACACGCCACTTACATACATATACTATCGCGCCTTGGGCTAACCCAACCAATATAAATCATTCCAGGCTGAGCAGATCCGGACTTAGCGTCAATTAAAGAAAACGGATAGAGTGTTTTAAGATTGGATGTCGAAGTTTACCATTAAACCACATTATAATGATCGCTATATTTTGGAAGTTTTATATCGATGGGTGGGTACCCATTGATGCGGAAACCACTATTCACACTATCTGCTACCGTTTAAAATTAGGTTACACCTTAAAATCCACAAAATCCACTCACAGTTCCATGCCGCTCCCGCCGTCCAGAACGGGATCCATATGGTCTGATGGGGCCTGAATCCGAGTCCGGGTCTTCTCGGGTTCCCTAATCACACCCAACGGCTACCCCGAAGTGCACTTTCCCCCGAGGAAATACCTGTTTTCTCCAGCAGCGAAGACGCCGACATCCAACCATGGGATGGCGAATTGTACTCCCGAAGCGATTCGCTTACGATTTACACACACACAAGACACAGATTGCACAATACACTTAATTTGAATAATACGGCTCCAAATGCCCTTATTACTGCTTAAAATCTATTTAATTATCAACACACGATAACCTATATACCAGCCATGTTGTTTTCCCGAAACAAGTACCAAAAAAAAGAACAATTAGTGAGGGGGCCATTATGCCACTAAATAAATTGAATCTCGATAATCGATTCACAAATCGATCCGTTCATAATACAAATCAAAGTTTTATTTCCAGCAAAAATAAATGCCTGTTTATTTGCAACATCCCGCCACCCAAAGCGGACGTACCGCTTTCTAGCCTGAAATCTTAAACTAGTCAACCGGTAATCGAGCTAAGGTCGCGACTGCGCGATTTAGCACCGATCCATCAACCAACACTTGCGCCACACGCGGAGTCCCGTCCGCACCCCAGATTAACTTTAAAATGCGACCTCGTTTCCAAAATAACGATGGCAAATTAGCCTCTTTTAATAAAACCAGATCCCCCTCCGAAGGGGGCGACGTCCGGTCTGTCCACTTTACACGCTGCTGCAATAAATGCAGATACTCCAGTGACCAACGACGCCACAAGTCCTGACTCATTTGTTGTATCATTTGAAAACGAGACATCCGGTGTCTGCGTTCATCCTTCCAGGGATACTCAGGCAGGGCAGTGAGTGGCTGACCGACCAAAAAATGACCAGGGGTCAGGACTTCCATGTCATTTGCGTCAGAGGAAAGTGGACAAAGCGGACGCGAGTTGAGAACCGCCTCAACCTTGCAAAACGCAGTTGTAAGTTCCTCATACGTGAGGGTAGTTTCCCCGACTACCCGGCGCAAGTGGGTTTTTGCCGATTTTACCGCGGCTTCAAATATCCCGCCCCAGTGGGGACAGGCTGGCACACTAAATCGCCATGTGATTCCCCGCTGTGCGAGAGCTTGACTTATGCTATTACAATTTTTATCCAGAAAATCGTTCACATCTTTTAAGTAGTTGGCAGTGCCTCTGTAGTTGGTACCGTTGTCGGACCGAATGAGAGAAGGTAAACTCCGTCGCGAAACAAAACGATCCAGCGTGGCGACAAAGGCTTCCGTAGACAGAGCCGAAACCACTTCCAGGTGGACGGCCTTAGTGGCCAGGCAGACAAAAACGCACAGGTATGCTTTCGTGACCCTAGTGTTACGATAGGCTGTGGTTCTCACCAGAAACGGTCCAGCAAAATCCGTACCGACCCCGTCGAACGGCCTAGTAGTCTGACAAACCCGTTCAGAAGGGAGATCCCCCATCTGTGGCTGCATAGTGGAGGCCTTCACCCGATAACAAGCCACACACTTAAATAACACGCTGCGAACCACTCTCCGAGAGGACAAAATCCAGAACTCCCTCTGTAATATCGCCAGTAACGCATTACACCCCGCGTGAGCGTTTTTCAGGTGTCTATCCGAGACCACCAGTTCTACCAAAGGTCCTCCTTTGGGGAGTAGCAGAGGATGACGGCTACCGAAGGGCAGGTCGGCATTTTTGAGGCGACTTCCAACGCGTAACAGTCCATCCGCATCCATAAATGGGTTGAGCCGAGAGATCGCTCCCTTGAGCTTTGCGCGACCGACGTGCAAAATCTTCAGTTCGTCCTCGAACCGGTCAGCTTGAACCAGCCGTATCAGGGCCAACAGTGAACTCCTGCGTTCCTCAGCACCCGCCACAGGTGATAACTGACTCTTGTCTGGATGGCGGCAGTTATGTAGAAATCTCCGGATCCAGCAAGTTACACCTAGCAATTTGTCCAGTTTGCTGTATCGAGCCGTCAACCAATTCGGATCTGGCCTTGACTCGTTTGTTGTCACCAAAACTTTTATTCCAGGGAGCATCCCTAGAGAGCCATCGATCATGGTGACCGGCCATGATGACTCACCCTCCTTTAACCACTCTGGACCCCACCAGAGGGCATGCTGCACCAATTCCGGTGCGGTGCAGCCCCGAGAGGCACAATCGGCAGGATTCCAGGGGCCGGGAACGTGCCTCCAACAAATTTCGATGCCCGAGTTCTGTACCTGAGATACCCGATTGGCCACAAACGTTTCCAATACGTGGGGTGCCCCGCGTAGCCATGCCAGAGCTACCTGACTGTCAGACCAGGCGTAGACATTCCGGATGTCCACCGCAGACGTCAGTTCCTTGTGCACGTGGCACAACAGTTTGGCCAATAGATGCGCCCCGCAAAGCTCCAGCTTCGGGATTGTCAGCCTAGTTTTGAGGGGAGCCACCTTGCTTTTAGCCAGAAGCAAGGAGACGGCGACTCGACCCTTCGAGTCAACCGTTCGCAGATACACCACTGCGGCATACCCTCGTTCTGACGCATCGCAGAAGCCATGTAGGCTTGCCCTGTATTTGCCCCGCGGCAAGATCCGCCGCGGCAACGCCACCTGATTGATCGCCTCGATCGTAGAGATCAGAGCGAGCCAAGTGTCGAGTGAGAGCCCTACCAGTGGCTCATCCCACGAGACTCCGAGTGTCCACAGTGTTTGCAATAAACACTTCGCCATAAAAATGCACGGGCTGATCCATCCATTTGGATCAAACATCCGAGCGATGGTGGAAAGGATCGTCCTTTTCGACCAAACTCTTGTAGTTTCCAGTTCTACCCGGAATGTGAAAATATTGTGAACCGGCTGATATTTAATTCCCAAAACGGCGATAGAGTTCGGGTCCCCTGCGTCCTCGAATAGCTGAGGATTCTGTTGGTGATCTTCCGGAATCCCAACCAGAAGCTGTGGCTCGTTGGATAACCATTTTCTCAACTCATAACCACCAGCCGCGAGGAGTCCGATCAGCTCATTCCTGATGATGAGCGCCTCCTCCAGAGAGGCTGCCCCTGTGCAGATATCATCTACGAACACGTCACGTGTCAGTACAGCGGCTGCCCGGGGAAAGCGAGCCCGTTCCTGCTCCGCCAGTTCCAGCAGTGACCGGATGGCAATGAAGGGACTCGACTTCAGGCCGTACGTGTTGGTGTTGAGCTCGTAGACGGTGATGGGATCCTCCGAATGTTCCCTCCAGAGTATTAACTGAAACCTCCTGTCCGCAGGATGTATTACTGTTTGGCGGAACATCATCCGGATGTCCGCACCGATCACCACCTGGTGTCTTCGGAAATTTAAAATGATGTCGACAATGTCCCGATGTAACTTCGGACCAGAATGGAGACATTGGTTCAATGAAACTCCAGTCGACGACGGTGCCGATCCGTCAAAAACAGTCCGTAGTTTTCCAGATGAGGCCTTCAACACCGCGTGGTGAGGCAAGAAAAAATGATCTGTCGTTGTCCAGTCGACAGTCACCCGCGACATATGCCCCAAGGCCTCGTATTCTCGCATGAACTCGATATACTTTTCCCGAAGTACCGGATCGCGAGACATACGACGCTCCATGGACAAGAGTCGTTTCTCTGCCAACGCCCTCGATTTTCCCAAGAGAGGGGGACAGTCGATAAAGTGCAGTCGAGTTTCGATCCTACCCGACGCCATCCGGCGTGTGTGATCCTTACAAAAGGTTTCGCACTCCACATGCTCCGGATCCAGACGGGAGACCATGGGAGGCTCTTCCAGTTCCCAGAATTTTTGCATCGTCCTAGCGATGGAGGTAGTAGCGACGACAGGTGAGACATCCCGCGTCTCCTGGTCGAAAACCGGTCCCATTAAAACGTGTCCAAAGATGGTAGGTATAGCTACCAACGAAGAGCGGCCCAGAATCCGCTGAGGCCCTAAAAGGATCCAGCCCAGTACATCCGCTCCCAATATGAGGTCCACCGGAGCCGGCTCCTCGAAATGAGGGTCTGCCAGCATGAGACCTGATGTGTCAGACATTGCGTCCCGCGGAATGTCTGTCGGTGGATGCCAACCCAGCAGATTGACGAGTACGATCACGACCGCCGCAATCCGTATCGAAGCGGAATGCACAGGAGAGAAGAAAATGTGGGTCTGACCGGACAGACCCCCCACTTCTGTATCTCCGACTCCCCGAATCGGAACTGAGGGAGGCGCGCACTCCAGACGTAGGCGCCTCGCTACCCTCGTAGTAATTAAGCAGCCCTGTGCCCCAGTGTCTAGGAGGGCTCGTATCCGGACGAAGTCCCCCCTAGGTCCCCAAACGCGTACCTGCGCGATGGGCAAAAGAACCGTCCTCGGTTCCGACGTAGCCCGACCACAGGCTAGTCACGCGTCAGAGCCAGCAGCCGACCCTGTCGAACCGTGATGACTCGGCCAGTAAGTCGGACGCGTGCAGGCCACCATCCGGGGTGGTGCGTATCCAGCTACCCTACCATACCGGTGATAGGGTGGGTGGTATTCCAACCTCGGGTACTCGTGCAGTACCGGTGAGAACTGTTGACGGTTCTCATGTCGTTGTTGTTCCGGTAACGGCGGCGGAGGATACGCGTACGAGTATCCGGGTGTTGGGTCCGGAGGTGGGGCTCCCTGTACCCAGTGGCCCTTAGAGGCACCAACTCCTGGTGTTGGTCGCGCCGGGTGCCGGGTTGTAGCCAGAACCTGGCTCCGTTCCGGCGGTCCCCAACTCAACTGAGCCGGGGTGTACGAGGGGTTGTAGTGTGGCGGCCGTGGCGGACTCCGTCTTTCCGGAGGCGGAGTTGACCCCGGCCCCAAACCGCCACCCGTGGGAGATCCCCTCTCCCGAACCGGTGCTGAGCCCTCAGCACTACGGGTGCACAGTAAGCGATGGTGCGGTCCGCCGCACACATCGCAAGGCCTCGCCTGGGGACACTTATTATACCTATGTCCTCCCAAGCAGGCATAACACAATCCTCGTGTCCGAACGAGGTTTCGGCGCTCTTTTGTGGGCAGCCCGAGAATTGCTGGACATAGCTGTTCCAAGTGCTGCTGTCCGCAAACCCGGCATCCAGAACCGGGGTTGATGGCGGCCGCAGCCACCAGCCTGCCGCGACCCTTCCCTGGGTTGCGTGGCGGCTGGGCGCCGTAGACTCCGGAAGTGCGGGCCGGCGCACTTGTCGGAGCCTCCTGGGAGGCTAGCTGGTTTTCCAGCAGGCCAGCCTCCTCTTCCAGGAACTCCAGAAGTTCCCCTATCGAGGGCAGAACGCTGCCGAGATTCTTGTGGACCAGTCGATTCCGCTCGAACTTGTCCCTCATCTCCTGCGACAACTTGGCCAGAACGATGTGCAGAAGAAGGAAGGACCACTGGTCGACGGGCAGTCCGAGCGTCCTTAACCCGTTCAAGGACACGGTGAGCGGGGTGATCAGCTGCGCCCTCAGCTGAGCCCTATGGTTGACCCTCGGCAATCCCAGCAGATGGGTCACGTGCGCGTCCGCCTGAAGACGCGGCTTCTCGTACCGCTTCTCCAGAAGCTGCATGGCGGTGTCGTAGCTCGCATCCTGCAGCTCCAGATGCTGTACAAGCTGTCTGGGTTCTCCGTCTAGGAAGGAACGGAGATATGCCAGCTTTTCGGCCTTGGTGAAATCCTTCCGTGTATCCACCAAGGCCAAAAACATGTTCCGGAATCCAGCCCAGTCCCGCATACATCCGGTGAAATGCGGGACCTCCAGGGCACCCAATCTTCCCATGGCGCTGGGTCCAGGGGTGTTGAGCGAAGCGGGGCGCGCAACAGGCTTCCCCTCCCGCAGTCGGATGTCCTTCACCCGCTGAAGGACCTCATCGTAGATGTCTTGAATGTGCTCCAGATCCTTGACATATTGGGCGTGGAGGGCCAGCTCCTTCTCCCCGACCGGGTCGGTTGACAATAGAGCGGTTACCGACCGCTCGGCCAACAAGAAACGACCCTGCATTTCTTTCGAACGCGTCTCCAAGGCGTCCTCCCGGTTAGGCCGATCTATTAATGCAAGCAGCCCGGTGAACCACCGGAGCTGCTGAGCCAACTCCTGCCGTGACGCTGTCATTATAAATAACTTAAACTAAATAAACCTAAACACAAAATTAAAACGAGTCAACGAAAACACGGAATCGATTATCCCGAATCGACTCGATGCTTTCAATTGAAAGAAATTGAGTAACAATTAACGTTCCGAGAAATGTCCCAGCCCAAATACAACGGTACTACCAACCTTACAATTCAACCGCACCTGTCCCGGAAGTGCGATTTTACACGAAATGAGCTTAACCTATCACGAACTAACAAAATACACAAAATTACACCGATTAACCTAGAGGTCCGGTAGTAACCACGCTCTGCTACCAAAATGATGCGGAAACCACTATTCACACTATCTGCTACCGTTTAAAATTAGGTTACACCTTAAAATCCACAAAATCCACTCACAGTTCCATGCCGCTCCCGCCGTCCAGAACGGGATCCATATGGTCTGATGGGGCCTGAATCCGAGTCCGGGTCTTCTCGGGTTCCCTAATCACACCCAACGGCTACCCCGAAGTGCACTTTCCCCCGAGGAAATACCTGTTTTCTCCAGCAGCGAAGACGCCGACATCCAACCATGGGATGGCGAATTGTACTCCCGAAGCGATTCGCTTACGATTTACACACACACAAGACACAGATTGCACAATACACTTAATTTGAATAATACGGCTCCAAATGCCCTTAATACTGCTTAAAATCTATTTAATTATCAACACACGATAACCTATATACCAGCCATGTTGTTTTCCCGAAACAAGTACCAAAAAAAAAGAACAATTAGTGAGGGGGCCATTATGCCACTAAATAAATTGAATATCGATAATCGATTCACAAATCGATCCGTCCATAATACAAATCAAAGTTTTATTTCCAGCAAAAATAAATGCCTGTTTATTTGCAACACCCATCGATATAAAGCTTCCAAAATATATCAGACCCGTATTGTTAGCAGCACTTAGCAGGTCTAAAATATGCTTGTGAAAAATTTTCTAGTATTTTTTTCCGAATTAATCGTTCTAAGAGATTTTTTTTTATATTACTATAATCTAAACTTTAATTAGATAAACTTTAATATTTAACAAAATCGATTATGGCGACGTGTGCTATTATGATCACAACGCCGCCGTCCTGCTTGATAAACTTGACAGATTGCTTAACAATAGTATCAGATTCATTTATAATTTGAAAAAATATGACCACATCTCACAATATAGGTCCAAGCTGAAATGGTTACCCATTCGTCAGCGAAGAAGTTCATGAGACCTAACTACACTGTTTTCGATTCTTAATTCTCCAAATTCTCCTTCCTATCTTACTCCCCCATTTTCAATTTCTTTGCTCTTTCCACAGTAAGAATGTCTGATCTTCAAATAATCTTCTTCTTCTCTGTCCTTCCCTTACTTTTTGATTTGTACATTCTTCCTTTTATATCCAGTCCATTCTCCAGTGGAACGTGCTGCCTCTCGAAATCAGCATGGCTACAAGTCGCGATGTCTTTAAAAACAAAGTCCACATGCTTTTCTTAATGAAACCTAGGCAGAGTCATCTCATTAACGACAGTATTTTAAATGATTTATAAATGATTTATTTATGTAGGTATATTTATATATTTTTTAAAAGATTTTTTATGTATTTGTAATTTATAGAATATTTACGTATTATGTATTATAAGTTTGAATTTTTTTGTTAGACTGTTTTCCACTTTTGTTGTCTCTCAAAATTTTGCACCTCCCATATTGTCATTTCTGCACCACCCTATGGTTGACTGGTAGAAAATGTCTCAGGCATTAAGTCCGTCATGTAATATTTTGTAGCAAAAGATTAAAATAAACAAAAACTTAACAGCAACAAATTAAACTTGATGTAGCGAAATTTCGTTTAATTTTCATTATTTATTATCAAACATACATTTTAAGACAGCGTTCTAGGAAGGCAATGGTTAGATTGAATATTATGTCCATCAACCCTTAGTACGTGCCTGTATATCGCCTCAAACTTTGTTGTTGTCGGTTGTAATTTTGGTTAGGTGTTTAGCAATATATTACTAAATATTTATGATGCAATTTATTGTGCTAGAGAATTTGAGTTATCGCCTCTGTATTGTTGAGAAGACAAGACTTCGAAGTTCGAGATCAACAGATCAGAAACTTCTCTCAACTTTAATCTTTGTTCTTAATTATTTGTATACTTATTATTTACCAATCACCAAGACCAATTAAACCATTTAGTGTAAGTTACTCACAACATAATAATTTCACGGATTATTTTTTAGTCTGTTTACCTATGTTGGCTTTCAAAAGTTTTAGATTAATAAGTCTTATGTCCTTAATTCCTATTTATACTCAAAAGGTTTGATTTCAATTTTATTTAATAATTTTGCATGATGTAATTATAAAATTTTATGACTAACACTAGTTTTACCATTAATTTTGATATTTTAAGTTATGAGTATTTGTATTTGTTTGTATATTAACTATTTAATATATCCCAACTTTATCAGTATTGATAAACCCTTGAAACGTACAGTAAATAGATAATGGTGGGCTCAGCTACCACAAAAAAACCTGCTGACGCTATGATAACAATCTTGAAGGTACGCTGCCTGAATTGATAAACAAACCGTTTCTTTCCGATGTACCACCAAAAAGTTCTCACACTCTTTGATCCGCAATAAACGAATGTAGTGAACTGTTTCGAGAGATTATTTATATTCACGTTCCTGGGAGTTATAGGGCCAGACAGGTGCGCTTGCTCGTTCAAAGGGCACTTTCATACATGCTAAGAATAATTTATCCCAAAGGTTGGCCCGCCCGCGGGAAGTGAGTGATAAATTTTTGTACGTGCGACCCGGAAATATGTTGATGCAACCCTTACAGATTTTTACCTCCAATAGTCCAATAGACAGTTCGATTCGTAATTTTGGTAGCTTGATGCTGAATGGTCGGGTTATTGTTTTCTATTTTTGTCGAATTGTTAGTTCAAGTGTTTTTTTTATATTCTAGAAAGAGGAAGTGGTAGGCCGTTATACTAATATTAGTAAGTAGCGTGCGTGGTTGTGTTACAACCCTAAGAGATAAGATAGACAGCTTCACAAAGGTTGTGGATTTCGGGTGTAGTGCTCTTCTGTATTTGGCCCTATCTCAAGTAGGTAGCGGTGTTGTGCTGACAGTTAGAAAATTAAGACAGCCAGTTGCTTAACGGTTGAGGAATACGAGTGTAGTTGTAGTTATCTTTGGCCTTATCGTCACTTGAGATTGCTCGATCTTTTTATACTCTTATACTCTAATACTTTTATACTCTATCATTGTAACACCTTGACTAATTTTGTGTATTTAGTTTTTGATTTTCGTAAATTTTTGATTTCTTTCTGTCTTCTTTTTACTCTACTGTTGTCAAGAATATACAATACTAAAAATCTATCTCCTTAAGTAATTTCTCGAAGTATTCAATTATAATTATTGTTTCTCGAAATAAATCTCAAGTGCTTCCTTATTTTTTACTTAAACAAAAATAAATATACAAATAGATAAATAATAAATAAACGTTAATAGACTGCTTTTTTATATTTTTAACTCAAGTTTACATGTTAATGCAACTATTATCAAAGCTTACTGTGCTCAAATGTTCAAATTGAATTTATATAAAGGCACATATTCCAGTACATCGCAGCAATCTGCGCTTCCCTCATCACCGTTAACAATTTTGTAAGCGCTTCGCTCCAGTTAACTGTACAACGTGTATCGTCCAGACAAAAGATATATCTACCCACATCAAAACGTGACGTTTCCGCATTCATCCTCCCTCGCATTGTGTTTCGGCACGTTCACAGATTGTCAGTTATCTATCACTGAAATTGTTTAAAGACAAATAGGATTGGCCAAATTATATTTTTAGTAAAATATTTTTTTGGTTCCAAGTGTTAAGCTAAAATGTTTTGGTCCAAACTATTGTTTCTATTGAGACAGCAACAAAAGCCAAAAAATAAATGTGTAAACTATATCAAGAGTCATATTAATATTTTTATTTAATAAGAGCCACATATATATATATACTAAAAATAGTTATAGAGCGCCGTTGTGGTAAAAAATTGCATGAGTTTTGTAAACCTATAAAAAAAGTATTATTTCCTTTCAATACAAGAAAAATAATATATGGGCTGTCGCATGCAACATTATATTTATCATTATTTTCTGTAGAATAATTCTAATAAATCATGCCAAATTGATATGGTTTTTTGATACAGTGATTTTAAAACTTTTATTTCTAATTAATAAAAATAGTCTTAATTCATTAATTCCAAAAATATTTTAATCATTAAAGCCTTTTTCGATCAATGATATGTTTATAATAATATGTTAATTGCTGTCTCTGTGTGACTGACAAAATGCTTTCAACTTTGATATTTAAGCTGATTTTTGGTTTTCCATAACTTCAGAAAATGGCTTAACTATTCAACTTAACTGTGCACAGTATTAACGAAGCTCCTTCACTGAAAATTGGTTGTAGTTGTAAAATTTTAGTCGTTCCGTGCATGTGACACGACTTTAACTAAAAGCGCTGTAAAAAGGAAGGATCGCTAAAATGTTTTAAATTTAATCCGCATCGCTCGCGTCGGTGCATGCAACTTCGTGTGCCGAATTTTAATATGATATGTGCTTACAACATGCTTTATTGGAACATAAAAATGTTTAAAGGAGTAAATCAGGTACTGGCAAATTATTTATATTTAATTTGTTATGTATTTAACTAATTTTATTGAATGCATGCGAAACCTGTAAGTAATATTTCCCTTAAGCATGAAAGTTCTATGATGTTATTTGGTTGCGGTGATTTTAATAAACAAAAATAAATTAAAATATATTCAATCCGCAGAGCCAAATCTGTGAAAACACAAGATTAAGGTGAAACATTATTTACGAATCTATTCGCGTAGTAATAATATAGAATAATTATCGAATTCTTAATTCAGTTTTATTTAACGTTATGGAGTATTCCCGTCTTAGTTTAAAATAAATTTACAAATACTTTAGAGAAAAAATATAAATAAAAACATTTTGTAAAGTCATTCATTCAATCCATAAAAAAATAGAAATATATTTTCAAGGTTCTTTAGTACAATATTTAAAATAATAATTTGTAATAATTATTATTTGGAATAGTTTGAGAATTTTTTTAGTTTTATATCTTTTCAGAACAAAATAATAAATAGAGTGGGAATTGGGAATAACCCGATTTTAAAGTAATCGTCAACATGGTTACTTATTTATTTCTAGAAAGAAAAAAGAAAGAAAGAAATTTTCAAGAAATTTCCGCTCGCCTTATAGAGACCACTGGTGACCCTCGAGCTGGCGCGTATTTTAGCCAACGCCTATGTTTGGTCATCCAAAGAGGCAACGCTGCCAGCGTCCTGGGCACTCTTCCGCTTGGCAACGATTTGGAGTCCCTTTTTTATTTGTAAAAATTATGTGTATATTTCTATATTTTTTTTTATTTTCTCTTAATTATAATATTTATATTAATAAATTACACAATGTTACTAAATGTTTATTTCTTACGAATTTTATTTTGTAACGGCGCGGCGTTGTTGCTTATTTGGTTTATGAAGTAAAAGTAGATAATTTTGATAAATTTGCACGGGTTGCACAAAGTCACGATAGCCTTTGTTAACCTATCCCGGACGAGGATTTTATAAAACACACATTCTAGCTGCTTCTACCAGGAATAAGTAAAGAAAAAGAAAGTGAGGCATTTGTTCTGCAGTAAAAAATATTAACTTATGTTATTTAAAACAATTTTTTCAATGCACCATCATTTTGAGAATAAATTATACTATCTGGCCATCCTAACTTTCGAACTAATATTACAAATGCGAAAATGAGTTTGTTTGTTTGTTTGTTTGTTGTTTCATCCGCTTTCACGCGTAAACTATTCAACCGATCATCATGAAATACTTATTAATTTAAAAAAAAGTGAGTTTGTTTGTTCCGATGACGACGCGCCTGCGGGCCATCTACGTCTTACGACGCTGCATCCACAGACTAAGGAGTCACTTTAATACGTTTTCTCGCGTAAACATTTAACGATTTGTTTGTTTTGTTGTCATAGAAACTGTCAAAGCGGTATGAAGTCCACCGGGTCAGCTAGTACCTAGTTAATAACGTTCAATTTATCACTCCCAATGACCTTGGAAGGTCATTGATCACTCCCATAACATAACATACGATACCTTACGAAGTTTGTGTTTCGCTGTCTAGTTATCTTCTATCTTTCATAGTAGTGTTAATGATTGAAATATATACAAGTGATCTTTTGTATTAGCGTGGCGCAGCTTTATTTGGCTTCCACCTATTGAGTCGGTCGGAGTGACGTCACGTATCGTATTATTACACTCTATCATTGGTCGCGCTCCTTTGTTTGGCTTTACATGATGAAAACCTTCGGTGTGTTGTGTGCTCGAGTCTTGACGCTCGTGACTTTGCTCATATCGCCCGTCAATCCCGTATAATCTGTAGGCCTATGGGGGTATTAAGGATTAACTTTTTTGTGTCCAACAAATGCTGTGTCTTTAAAAAATAAAAGTCAATATATTGCTCACGCCTAAATGTTTAAGTAATAAAATAATCTCTATATTCTCACGTTTGAAAATATATATTTAATTCCAAAACTATTTTCTTTGGCTACTAGGTGTAGGTATAACAGTGGTTTACAACCCATTTTCGACCATAGACCACGTTCCTTATTTTGTGATGAGCAGTTATTAGCAAGTTAGTGAGTTTCAGCCTTGTTGGAGTCTCAACAACAATGACCTAATATGATGTTCCTGAAGGAAGACATACAAAATATTTTATATTTAATTTTATTTCCAACCAACGCAACGCTTCGGTGACAGGGACCGGAGGTCCCGGGTTTGATTCCCAGGTCGGGCAAAGTGTGTTTCGTATTTTCGATGCATAGCCCGGATTTGTGATCACCAACCCGCATTGGCAAGCGTGGTAAGCCATTACCCATCAATTGTCGGATTTTCCCAAAAGTTGTAGGATCATAGAATCAAAAGTCAGTAAAAACACAATTTAACCAAACACCATTTATTTTCTACACTTTAAATTATTTCCTGTCTTAGCTTAACCGTCTTACTTTAAAATCTGCCGTAATGACATCTCGTATAAACAACTAGCTCTATATCTAAAGAAGAAGAATAAGAAGAAATACATTTATTGGCACAGAGTACAACAAAATTTTATTACATTAAAAAATATTGAATTAAAAAGTACATATCGTGTATTATCTCTCTCACACGCTCTGTTCCTTTACATTTCCTGTCGCACTGTTCTATTCCCACATTCGGCCTTCCTGCTCTTATGCCTGCCCTGAGGCACCCATCATTCAGTCTATCTAAAATACAATAAACTTCCGACAATAGTTTGCCAAACCAAAGTGTAAAACTATTTAACATAGGCACATAATAATATACGAGTATTGAAGAAAACACAGCACAAAATAACAGTTTGTCTTAAAACATGAAAAATACTTATAACATAATTATGTATATTATAGCATAATCGTGATATTTATTAATTATAGTAGCATAGTAGGTACATTTTGTTTCTCTTGTTTGTTGTTTTCTGGTGTCCTCTTTTTGCTGAGTTTGCTGAGTGAATACCTTTTTGTGTCACTTTGCATTTTTTAATTCTATTTTATTTTTATTTTATGTAATGTATTTACTGTGTGACACTAAATAAACAAATGATACGCATACACAAACAGTACGATAGTATACAAACTTGACTAGATTTCAATTATTGAAGGTTTTGCCCAGCAGTGGGACAGTCATAGGCTATTTACTTTACTTTACATTTCATACCGACTTATTATACTGAAAGCGGTCAGTGCGAGAAACTGACAGAAATTTGCGTTCATGATTTAATTTCCTTGGAATTGCTTTCTCTTTGGAGGAAATATCAACGTGTCTGCGAGTTTTAATTATAAACCCGGACTCTTTATTGTTTGTGGTTTAATTCAATAGACGGAGTAAGGTTGCTTTTTAATTATACTTAATGAAATTATTAAACCTGCGATTGACATTCCCTGAAATATCTTTGCGGTGGCTAACTTCTATCAGAAGGAACGCTTAACAACGTGAAGACAAAACATAGAAGCGTCCCAAAAGTGGCCACAGGCCTTCTAACAACATGCAACCCACCATGCCAATCATCATCATCATCATCATCATCACCATCTTTATCATCATCATCACCATGATCATCATCATCATCATCATCATCATCATCATCATCATCATCATCATCATCATCATCATCATCATCATCATCATCATCATCATCATCCATGGCTGGACATAGGCCTTTCCATGTGCGCACGCCACTGAGCACGATCCGCGCTTAGCAACTGTTGAAACTTTAGCTCCTAGCGTAGGAGATAAATCAAACAGCCAGTATGTTGTCTCTAGCTTCGTGAGCTGAGAGCTAAGAGAATTCTATATTTGTATTCACATCATATAAAGTAATTATTACTAATGCTTAGTATGTGTCACGAGTGTGTGTGCTCTAGATAACCATGTGGTGATCGGGACTCCTTGCAATAGCAGCACTATGGCACACGATGTGATCAGATTATAGAGAAGATAGATATAAGCTAGAAGGAAACAAAAGAAGATTGGAATTCGGTGACAGCCGCTGAATTGTAATACGCTTCTTGAGAAAATATATAGTACTAGCTTTGCCCCGCGGTTTCACCCGCATTCTATTGGTCATAGCGTGATGTAGGTAATTATATAGCCTATAGCCTTCCTCAATAAATGGACTATTCAACACAGAAGTAATTTTTCAATTCGAACCAGTAGTTCCTGAGATTAGCGCGTTCAACCAAACATACAAACTCTTCAGCTTTATATTAAGTATAGATTTAATTATTTTGCCCTCTATCAAATGATAGAGGTAAATACCCCGGCTACAAACAAAGTACGAGCTAACGCAACAAAACTATTTTTATTTGGGAATGGCAAAATATGACATCTCTATTTTGTTCCGACAATTTGAGTGTGTATAATAACTTTTTAGGTTGCAGAAATTCATGCTAAGGTCAAATAAAAAATAGGTAAATATTTTAAAGAGCTGTTACGTGATTTAATTTATGCGTAAAATGTTTTGGAATTAATTATTGGAGGTAGTCCACTTAGAGCACTAGACCGAATAGCACATGCGCGAACAGCACAAGGCTTAGTCCACGAACAGCACATATCAATATGTTAGGCATGTGCTGTTCGTGGATTCAAAATTTACAACTGCTGAGTTGTAGATACTGTTGGAGCCTAGTGCTGGCTGCTAATGTATTTCTTATACAGGACGTTTGTTGTTGTCAATATCTCTATTGAGATTGGGTTCGTGGCAGAAAAACCAGTATTCAATACATAACTTATGCCACAGCGATAAGTGATTGCATGCGTTAGATTCGCTTGGTGATCCCGCAATATACAGTTCCTAGTTCCTTACCACCTAAAGTAAGTAGTTGTAGTACATAAGTCGTAAGCGAAAAAGCTTTTTTATATAATACAATATTGAGTCCCATCTTTGTCATGTTTACATGGAAGTGTAAATGCACAAGTTGCCAACTGAATGCGTACGCTTAGTGCGGCGATGATGCGAGCTAGAAGCTATTGTACAAAGTTTTGCAAAGCTCTTGGCACGCCATCGCGATGCATAAATTGCACGAATATATGTGAATCTCTTTTTCATGTAGATTTATATGAATTAAGTATACAGCTTATTGTTGACACAAATTGTAAGCTTTCGGTTGCTTTAACATGTATGGATAGATAGGCCTGGACTCTATTTGACTGATACGAAGTTATATTAAGGATCTTTGTTTACTTATTTTACTTTTCATATATAAGTGCTAATTGCTGCACTGAAGCTGAATTAAATAATTATAAGATACAGTGAAAAAAATTAAATGCCTATTTACCCGACCCAGCCAGGAATCGAACCTGGGTCTTCCGCAATCCAGGCGGCTGCACTGACCATTATGCTACCGGGAAGGCTGTCGTAGGTACTGAATTTTTTCACTGCTATTTAGCGGCAGAGTGCCATCTATCCAACGGTTATTGCAACTGATCGGCTATGCAGATTCAGCTTTACAGATGCAATACTACAAATTTAATAACACAACGCTATAGTTAATTTACTTTTTATTTTCACACTAGTTGTGCCCCGCGGTTTCACCCGCGTTCTATTAGTCATAGCGTGATGTAATATAGCCTATAACCTTCCTCAATAAATGGACTATTTAACACAAAAATATTTTTTTAATTCAAACCAGTAAATCCTGAGATTAGCGCGTTCAACCAAACAACAAACATATTTTTCAGCTTTATAATATTAGTATAGATGCTAATTGCTGCACTGAAGCTGAATTAAATATTTATAAAATACAGTTAAAAAAAATTAAATGCCTACCCGACCCAGCCAGGAATCGAACCTGGGTCTTCCGCAATCCTGGCAGCTGCACTGACCATTATGCTACCGGGAAGGCTAACGTAAGCACTGAATTTTTCCACTGCTTTATGATTTTTTTACTGCTTTTAAGCAGCAGAGTGCCATCTATCCAACGTAAATTCAGTGCTTACGTCAGCCTTACCGGTAGCATAATGGTCAGTGCAGCCGCCCGGATTGCGGAAGACCCAGGATCGATTCCTGGCTGGGTCGGGTAGGTATTTAATTTTTTTTAACTGTATTTTATAAATATTTAATTCTTCGTTTACTTGTTTATTTCCCTTTCAATCGAGCTAAGAAGACTGATCAGTAGATGAATAGTTCACGGTAGAGCATTTCTTTTGTTATTTCCTTGAAGTAGTGACTCCGCCTCTTTCTGCGCCCTGGGAGACGGTATTAACTTACTAACTAACTATCTTACTTTATCATCCCGGGAAAGCATTCCTCAGGAACATGCATTCTGTATATAGCACACAGACAAAGCCGCGACAGGAAGCTAGTATTTTATATTTTCTTGAAAATTTTAAAATGTAAGCAATAAAAGCTGTAGGTGCTCGCTCGGAAATTTCCGCCTCACTAGCCGCGGCTGTCTGCGAGGGGATTTGATTATTTTTCAGCGATTTTTAACGGGGAATTTCAATCAAATATTCTAAAACCGAGAAAAGTTAATTCGGCATAAATACTCCTTTCATGTCGCTATTTAATCCGGACCCTTGGCCGATTGAAAACAAGGAATCTGTTGAGGTTAGAAGACTGGGGCGCGTTTCGTAACTGCTTTGTGTACATCTGGTTTTTCCAGTTGTGTAACTTTTATGGAATTGGTTGACATTTATTTGTTTTGAGAATAAGAAGCTTATATGCTAAGTCAAATTATCAAATACGGATGGGAATACATTGATCGTTTTGCATCTCAATGGGTCGATATAATTTTGGAAACCTTATTAGTAAGTTTACTATTTGACTGGTACTGCTTTATAACACAACGCTATAGTAAATTTGTACTTTTTAGTTTTAGTGCTATATGCTGCACTGAAACTGAATTAAATATTTATAAAAAACAGTAAAAAAATTAAATGTCTACGCGACTTAGCCAGTAATCGAACCTGGGTCTTCCGCAATTCGGGCGGCTGCACTGACCATTATGCTACCGGGAAGGCTGACGTAAGCACTGATTTTTTTTAGATTGCCTGGAAACCTCAGTTTCGATTCCTGGCTGGGTCGGGTAGGTATTTAATTTTTTCACTGTATTTTATAAATATCTTATTAAAGATGTAATTAAGTTACAATAACACAATTATTTTAAGGGTTAAGTAATCCAATGTTATGCTAGGTATAGATTACAGCACTAACCAACACAACGTGTTAATGCCTGGAAATAGTTAAAGATTTACAGAAAGCTTAAATCCTCCATTATTTGCATGCAATTTGTAGCCATTGGTTCGTATAATGACTGTAAAAGGTATTATACGGATTTGAAGAGACCATAATTTTTAATTTGTTTTAGTAACATTGCAGCATTGTATTAAAAACATAATATTAAAATACATATTGAATCGATAATTTAGGTATTTAAATATACTAAGAGTTATCTTTGTAAATCAACTGACAATAAGCTTTTTATTAGACTTTTTTAGTCAAATTCAAAGTCAGATCAAAAATGTTTTATTCAAATAAACTTAAGAAAAGTGCTTTTGAATTGTCCATATATTTTTTACTTACTATTATATTATTACTTACTGCTATTATTACATTTGCAATTAAAGACTTTCAAGAGCTTTTTCTTTAAGTGATTTTATGGAATTATGGTTCCGTTACGTTGGTATAAAATATTTAACACATTTTCTATAGCATTGTAAAATAAAATAAAAATAATGTTAACGTTCTTTAAGTTATACGAACTGAGCACATCGATATATAATAATAATTGGTTTCTACACGCATTTTTAGTAAATTATGTAAAATCTGTCATACTCGTATAGTCTACTTTGAGTTCGCTTACAATTTCATTTAGAAAGCGCATAGTGTACTGTGTATATTTATTTATTTTGATGTTTATAAAAATAATTTAAATTTGACTTTCAATGTTAAATTAGTATTTTCTTAAGTACGTAATGTATTATGTTTGGCTAATTCGAGCATTCGGGATATAGCTGGGCGTCGAGTTCTCTTTACAGTGTTACTGATGAAATGCCACGTCTGTCAAGTGGGACTTACTTTGTAAAAGGGCTTTAATTAAGGATCTAAGCTATACCCAATGACGGGTATGTCGCCATAACGAACATAATATAAGTTGCCACATCAGAATTTGTCTATATCTTTATATATAGAAATCTTCTGTGCGTGTGTATGTCGCTGAACTCCTTCTTAATCGGACGAATGATTTGTTTGTTTTGTTTTCATGGAAACTGTCAAAGCGGTACGAAGTCCGCCGGTCAGCTAGTAGAGATATATAAGCAGTACTACGTGTTAAGTAGGTGATATGAATTTGAAAATTATGATTATGGTTGTATATTATTTTACCCAAATTTTGTAGCGAACAAATTACAATTTGAAAAAAGAAAAAGTGTTGAATAATTCCACGATATAACAGTAGCATAGTTGGTAGTGTAAGTGACCCGGCATGTTATGTCATGTAAACTGAATTTAAAATTCAAAATCATTTATTTAGTTTAGTCTACAAATAGCTCTTATGAATGTCACTATGCCATCGGTTCGTAATTATACACAGGGCGGGAGATCTTGTACTTGTGCCCTGTACTCATCAGCATTAGGACAGAATATATTCTATTGTACAAACTTACTTTAATTTAAAATACCAATAGCACAATTAAAAACTCTTGCTAAGCGTGCGCCAGTAGTATCGCGCGTGACTATGAAGATAGAACAACGATTAATTACATTCAACTCAAGCCACTCTCCGTTAGGCTACGATTTTCTTCACTTATACGACCCCAATTAAGAGTAACGAGCTATTCAAAAGGTCCATAAAATCTGCTGCGTAATTATCATCCGATTGTTTTAATGCAATTTCAACATTTAAACCTTCCAGTTTTACCGAATGTTAGTATAACGTATCTGAAACATCGCAATTTGCAATCAGATTTGTTACCTTATTTGTCAGAGGTAGGGTTAAAAATTGCGTGAAATACCTTTATCGCCAGCAGTATTTTGTAACTTAACGTTGATGTTTTATTAAGCTACTGTAGATTTAAGGGTTTTAAGAAATTGATACATTGCACAGTTGTTACTTACTTAAACATTAGTCAATTTTAAAATTAGTTTGCTCTTGCAGGTAATAATGGATTAATTAGAGCGGATATTGCATAATAAGAGGCAGCGTGGCTCTTCTAGCCACTCGAGTAGCGTTAGTTTTTTGACAAGACAAGATTTTGATAACCTTTTCAACGTGATAGAAACTTAAGGCCCTTCGCACACGAGTCGTAAGCGTAGTCGTATCGTAAGCGTATTGTTCTACAAACGAATCGTCGAGTAGACGTATCGTTTTGTAAGATCTCAGTTGAAATCATGGCATCAACGGTACCAGATGTGAATATGTGTGTGTTATTGAATGATTATATAGACAAGGGAACGCTTCAATTAGTTTCACGAATTCAATAACTTTTTCAGTCAAATTGAAATTCAAAGTCGTGAGAAGTTAAAAAAATTAAAACTCAGTTAAAGTTTTTAAAGACAATTAAACGTACATATCACAATTTTTAGTTTGCCGCCAAGTCGTAAAATAAATGACAAATTAATTAAATAAATACACAATAATATTGGCAAAGAGTTCCATTTTCAAAATTTGAACTTATTTTTTTATTATATCGTTTACAAGTGACCAGTTCCAAAAACTTTCAATACTGTGAGAGCTAATGCTATGAACAGTATATTTTTTTACGCTTGCTTTTTTTAAGCCAGTACGCTACGACTATCGTAATGACAATAAACATATCCTACGATTCGCTGCAGCACCGCTTCGTGTGCGGACTTGTTTGAACATATACGCGCTCGTAATTGCTCGTCCTGCGCGCGTATTACGATACGCTTACGATACGACGCCGTGTGCGAAGGCTCTAAGATTCCTTAAGCCGTAGTGACCAAATCTTTGAAGGTTTTATAGAAAGATAATAAATATCTTTATTTGTCTATTACTAAAAAAAAACAGTATACAGAAGGGGTAACATCCAAGCAGAGTACAGGTTAGATACACCGCCTCGTAGAGATAGATGGTGAACGTCAGATAGAATTACGCCGATTTTCTGAGGCTTTCGAATCGATTAACGAGAACAGACAAACTAAGAGCGCACCTATAGCGTCTTGGACTTATAGAGGGGCACCATGTGCTTTCAATTCCAATATCGGTGCGTATTGTACACACGCCTGCACATCAAACTACGCAAACTGTCAAATTTCCTCAATAGACTTTGGACTTTATGAGAGAGAGAGAGAAACATTTATTGATCACACACGCTAATATATATAAAAAAATAAGAATAAAAAATAAACAAAAGGTCAATCAGGATGCGAACGAAGCGTATCGCAACAACACTGGTATTCTGGCGGAGCCTGCCACCGGCGCCGCCGCCGCCGCCGGTGCGCGGTGCAGAACATTATTATTTAAAAAAACATACAAAACATCAACTTTCCCTTTACATGAAATTTACGAAATTTATGTCTATATATAGTTTCTGTCTTATGTGTTATATTTATTTGAAATGTATTGAAGTAATTTGATAGTTTTGAATAGGTTGATGTGCAGGCGTCTGTACATCTACGCTGTGAGTTAGATAATCGTGATTCTGACCGTATAGTCAACGGTAAGTCATCATTTATAAATAAATAAATAAATAAATTTTCCTACAGTCACACCAATTATCTAGCCCAAGAGAAGCTTCGTTATGAAACTCGTTATATGGTTACTAGACAACGGATAAACATACTTAAAATACTTAAATACATACTTATTATACATAGAAAACACCCAGACCCGAGACAATTGAGATAAATGAAAAATAAATAAATGTTCCTTCAAAGTTGTGTTCAAGTTTAAATATCTTCACGCAATAATGGACTCTAACAAAAGGCGGTAACGCTTACGCGATTTAGCTGCCGTTGTAGCAGAAACATCTGTGACGAACTTCATGATGGTATTAAAGTTAACAAACACAGACAACCGTGTAATGCACGACTTGCCAAGTCTTAGTCTGTGGTGTTTGAAACGTCGTTGTAGCGTTAATAAGCCTCTTATAGCAACCTTTTTATACGATTACTTCCCGTTTTATACAAAGGTTAGTGTCTGTTTTATACAAGTGTCTAGGTGTCACTGCACCAGAATTGTAAATAGAGATTTAGTAAAATCATACACACGTATGATGTCATTCTGTCTCTGTGATCTTTTCTGAAACACTATATACACACACGGTATACTGTTTGAAAATTTTAACAACTCGCGACAAAATTAGCATACTTTTCTTAATTATTTTAAGTTTTAGTCTGAGGAAAGTTTTTATTTAAATCTTTCATTTTTGAAGTTAAATTCTTGTATTTCGGAAATTGAAATGAAGTGTTTCAGGATTTTTGGAAAATAATCCCTGAAGTTATCAGTATTAGGAGATAACAATTTGTACAGGAGGTTTCAAAACGAACCAAAACTACTTTACTATACAGAGTGATCTTGATTACGTTGTTTTGTGTAAGACATCTTGTTACTAACTTATTTGAGACTAGCTCGGTAAAGATGGGCTTCTTATTGATAATTTTTCATGTAATAATAATGTATTATTATTAGTTGAAATAAAATACAAGATCATAATGAGAGCTATATAAAAATTTAAAGCGTAGAAGGAAATCCCAGAAGGAGACCAATCTGTAAACTTAAATTGTGGTGTTCCCTAGTCAGACCACTGGCGGAGCAACCCTGTACCATGCCATGTAAAATATACCCTATAGCTGGTATACTACACTGGCCTGCAAAATTAAGTATCACACTTTTAAAATTGCAATAACTTTTAAGTACACAAGATATACTTTCGAAACAAAAAGGAAAAATGTTACCAATGTATAATTTACTTTAGTTTCAAAGAAAGCTGATAAAAATTGCTGCAAAACGTTTTTTATTTAAAAATCTCTAACTTCTATAGTTTAGAAAATAAATAAATATTAAAAGTGTAGTACTTATTTTTGCAGGCCAGTATATATACTTTGTCGCTGACACATTATGTGCTATGTAGCTGGTATATTATGTATCCTATAGCTGATTTATTATGTACTTTGTAGCCGGTAGATAATAAAGAGCTAGTATTTTATGTACCCTACAGCTGTTATGTTATGTACTATGTAACTGGTATATTATGTACCCTTTAGTTGCTATATTATGTACTCTGTAGCTGTTATATTATTTACCAAGCAACTGGTATATTGTATATCCTTCAGATGGTGTATTATGTACTATGAAGCTGGTCTATTATGTATTATGTAGCTTGTTTATTATTTACTATACAGCTGGTATATTATATACTGTAGCTGGTATATAATGTACCCTACAGCTAGTTATTCATGTACCCTGTAGCTGGTTTATTATAAACTATGTAACTCGTATATTGTGTACCCTATAGCTGGTATATTATGTACTCTATAGCTGGTATATTTTGTCCTATGTAGCTGGTATATTTTGTCGCTGGTATATTATGTCTTATGTAGCTAGTATATTATGTACTTTATAGCTGATATATATGACGGAGTATCTTGCCGGTTCTTCTCAGTACAAGGTCTCCCGCCCAGAGTAGACTTACGAACCGATGACATAGTTACATTCATGAGAGCTACTTGTAGTCTAAATGGAATAAATGATTTTGAATTTTGAATTTTGAATTTTTATATTAAAAGCAATCGTATATGGCCTAGAGCGCTGTCTAACCTCCAAACCGGTTCACCGGTTTTTGGGGGTTAAAGTTACTCGCGTCCGTAGTTTTACCCTTGAGACCCTACATGTGACCCCTGGGTGGTGCTAAATGTGTGACACTGTCTGAGTGGTAGTGCCACGCTGCGTTGCAGTACGAAATGGGCCGGCTCGTCCGGCGTAATACCACAAAGTAAACTTTGTGGTAATACCACCCTCTCACAGAATATCGCCGTGAAACAATGGCATTCGTTGCTGTTGTGTTTCGTCCGGTGAGTACCGGAGGCTCATCTCTCACCCCTCCCCCACCCAACTCCTACTCCCTCCTCAAGATCCAACTCCTTCCTCAAGTCCGGCAACGCATCTGCGATTACTTTGGTTTTGCGGGTGTCCATGGGTGGCGGTGAGTTTGCCTCCTTAAAATAAAAACCTGAAAACCAGCACCTCCAGCCGTGGCATTAAACTGAGGAGAAGCCGTTTTTGCATTAAATGTTTTGTGCGATTTTTCTTTTTAATAGTTTATTATATAAATATTTATACTTAATGTCGTATAAACGTTTCTTCCTTTCTATGAAAAAAAAAATATATAACTTTTTCAAGCACGCCTAGGTAGCCGAGGAGGAAAGCGCTCGGCCCGATATCCGAAGGTCCTGGTTCAATTCACAGATCGGGCAAAGGGTGTTGCCGATTTCTCAATGCAAAGCCCGTGTTTGCGATCATCAACCCGCATTTGGCAAGCGTAGTGTAATCACCAGTACCTATATTGATGCGTATGGGCCTTATTGGCTACCATTGGGTAGCGATTACTTGATATGACGGAGGCTTTTGCTCTGCAATCGATTATGTATTTTCTTGTAAACAATGGAACTTAAAACCTATTTTTTATGTATATTATTTCCTACTGTTTACAATATTTATTAACGTCTTAAACATTGGCAACAAGCAACTTTTTAGTTTGCAGAATCAGATAAAAAAATAACATAACAGTATTTTTGCAGCGCCTCATTGAAAAACATCGAAGTTTAGATTTGCTACTCATGGGGCAAGTTTTGAATTTATTTTTCCCGTTTGTGCGTCTAAAATCATTAATCAGCGTTCACTTTGGCACTGACCCAACGTCCCTACTTCCCCCTCATTTGTATTTACAGAAAGAGTTTTGCACCATAAATCATGCCTCTTTGATAAATGAACGTATTGAGACTTTTTAAAAACCTGTACCTGGATACTGACTGATGTAATCTGGACCTTTCCAGCGGTCTTTTAAGTTGTTAATTTCCTTAGCATAATTTTTGAGACAGCCAACAGATTAATCTTGATGGAGGTAATCCAATTAGTATCTGTTATGTCCTGTTAAATTTATTTTAATTTCGCATCTCTTCGCCTTGATCGCTGAATGGTTAAAGCGCTTGGCGCGATATTCGGACGTCCTGGGTTCACTTAATTCGGGCAAAGTATGTTTCGGATAGCTATATAAAAATTTAAAGCGTAGAAGGAAATCCCAGAAGGAGACCAATCTGTAAACTTAAATTGTGATGTTCCCTAATCAGACCACTGGCGGAGCTAACCCTGTACCATGCCATGTAAAATATACCCTATAGCTGGTATACTATGTACTTTGTCGCTGACATATTATGTGCTATGTAGCTGGTATATTATGTATCCTGTAGCTGGTTTATTATGAACTTTGTAGCCGGTAGATAGTGTACCCTAGAGCTAGTATTTTATGTACCCTTTAACTGTTATGTTATGTATTATGTAACTGGTGTATTATGTACCATTTAGTTGGTATATTATTTACTCTGTAACTGGTATATTGTGTACCCTATAGGTGGTACATTGTGTACTCTATAGCTGGTATATTATGTACTATGGTAGCTGGTATATCTTGTACTTTGTTGCTGGTATATTAAGATTTTTTTTTATATTGGCACGTCATAGTGACTACATCCTGCCTGATGGTAAGCAGCCGATGCAGTCCAAAATAATGAGAGCGCTCCCCACCGTGCACCGGCAAAGTATGTTTCGGATTTTTCGATGCCTACCTTGGGTTTCTTTTGTTAGCGCGGCAATTAAGCAACAATTGTAGCGATGACTTCATTTCAATTATGGCGGCTTTAAAAATACCTATACCATCGATGTTGCGAGGAGCGTCCTACTTAGGTATATAGAAGTAAAAATACGATCGAATGCTAAGGGCACTGCTGCAATACACAATTGGGTGGGATTCCTGCCGGCTTGCTACACACGACTTTAAAGTTTATAAAGTTAAAGGTGCATTACACAAGGTCAATAAAAATATATTATTTTGGATAATCAAAGTGAAAACCGACAAGATGGGAAACTCACTCAAATACAGCAGGTCTGCAATGCGCCGCACAGTTTTTATGGGCCGGACTGGATGGTGATCTTCGAGCTTCACTTTACTTGGTATTCCCTAACGCTTCACAAGATTTAGGTTTTATTAACGGTGTTAAATTATATTTTGTAAGCGGATTGTAAAGCGACCCATTCGTGGCGGCAACGACGGTTATATTGTTTTGCTTCTTCGTGACAGCCAGTATCGTCAACACAAAAAGCAGTGCCGCCAACATCGACGGCGCCAGACGGCACTGATTGTCCCAGGCATCCGTTGATTCGTTGCTGAAGTGAGCGGGAATGGAATGAAATAAGGAAAGGATGTGTGTGACGCAGTACTCGTGCTTTATTGCAACGGGAATAATATGAATAAATATTACTATGGCCAAAACACCAATAATCAAACTGAGCATAGATAATCGATAGTCTAACCACTGAACCACAGAGTCGTGTTTGTTTATTTGTGTTGTCTTTATTCTTGTGATAGTGACCATGCATATCATAATTTTCAAAATTTAAAGAATCTAGTAATTAGATTACCGGTCTAAGATAGCCCAGAATCAATACCCAGCATACAAATTGAAATTGGCTCTTGTGTTATTATAACCTTGAAAAAAAAATATCAATTTTAAAATCGACGACATGATTCATATTACTATGAAGATAAAATGGCCCTATCTCTATAAAAAATATTAAAATAATAATATAAGACGGGTACTTCATCGATTCACACCACAAGACAACATCTCATACATTGTTCTGATCCCAAGTAAGTAGTTAAAGCACTCGAATTATGGAAATCAGAAACATCGACAGTACCACAACCACCCAGACCCGACACAATATCGAAAAGTAATTTCCGACATTTTCCCGACTGGGAATGGAACCCGGGACGACGAACAAAAGTACGGCGTGCAAGCCACTCGGCTACGGAGGTCGTCGAACTTTATAACTTCAGACTTACCCTGACGGACCTATGAAGATTGCTCACCCAGGATACTCGTATATAGAAAGAACATTTTAAAAGCCCGCGCCGCTAAGAAAGCCTCGCAAATCCGATTCGACACGAGAAATAAGACTCGCAGGAAACCAGAGAGTTGCATACACGAGTATTCGGGGCGCTCGAGACGCTTATCATTTCCAGTACATTGAATTCGCTCCGGGCAGCGGCCTTAGCTTACACACGCCATGACGAGAAATCATCCGTCGATAATGCGGCCGGCGAATCTCGGCTCCTTTCCTAGGTTGCGGCGCAAAGGAAATTAAAATTATTATTTATAGAGGCAGTTTCGGAAAGAATTTAATTTCAATTTTATAAAACTCTGGCTGTTTATGATGTTGGTAGTAGCTCTGACTTTTTTGTTTTTTTTTTTAATGATACTGAGCCAGCTGACGTCCTTTTAATACAGGGCCCGTTTGATTGAAAGCGCCTACCGAAGTCAATGAACACTTGAGGTATCAACTGCGCGGGCTACCGACTCCGCGATGCTTCAGTCCTTATGCTTCTATGCCCTGTTGTTCTACTGGATCTAGTGCCCTTCTAACTGGATAACAACATACGTACATTGTAAAATAATACGACCTGGCGGCAGAAATAGGTATTAGAGTGATGAGCATCCACTTCAAGCAACGACCTTCTCAGGGCTCAGCCTTTTCCTCACACAGATCCATCTACAATCTATGGTAGATTGTAGATGGATTTCATTCAGGATGTCAGCATTGTCACCTCAATAAAAGCTGGTGGGCTTTATGGTTGCGATGTCACGGCAACAACTTGCGTTCGGACGTTGCGTTTGTTACCACCAACTTGCGTTTATTTTACATTTTATTCTGACGTTTTGCACTCTTTTAGGGTTCGTGGTGGAGGGAGGTGGGATTGGTTGTCATCATGGTATAAAAATATATTCTTAATTACCTTTTAGCCAATACCACCGAACTCGCTAACTGTCGGAACACAATATTACTATTAATAACATTGTTGCAAGACGGACGTAACTACAGGACGTAACTTATGGGTCTATGACAGGTGCTCTTACCACTAAATGGAGACAGTAAAAATATGACAACAATGTATTGAAACCAAAGAGCGCCTTGTAAAACTAAACATTCACCTTCCATAAGAATATAATAGAATAAAATTAATCTTTCAGTAAAACATTATCAGGTACTGTGTACATTTTTATAGGTGATAATAAAATACCTAGGTATCAACAGAATAAAGAAAGTTATACCCCAAACTGAATTCTCTCTAAAACTAGAACTATTTGACTGCACCGATAAATGTGTCGAAATAATTCAACTAATGAAGCTGCCGCGGCAATCTGGCCAGCGGAATTTATTCACGTGGACGTAGCGTAGGGCGAAAAAAAAGTATTTAATTGCTCCCAAGGAGAGGAGGGAACGGTGAAAATTCGGGTAGCGAATTTATAGGAGCTATTTGGATGCAAATGATGAGCTCGCTGCGGCCCGCCAGCGACGGTGTAACCCCAAAAGAATAAGTGAGAAACGTCTTACGGAAAAAAAGAATTGTGATACTCTTTAGTATTTATTCAAGAGCGGGCCGGGTTGAGTGCGGCGCGTAATAGAACGGCGAGCGCTTGTGATTTTGTTCGGTTTATTTATGACTTTGGCACAGTTCGGTGGGTCGCTGTTACAATTATTGCTGTTCGCAACTGTTCGGACACCGTTTGCGGATAGTTTCTTATGAAATGGTATTGACTTTAAAAAGTTGAGAATTTTACTTTATTGCAGACAAAGTTTGCAAATAAACTGGGTAGATATGTTAATAAACTATAGCTACGAAAAATAATGTTTATGAATTAACTGTCAGTCTCAGTCTGCGGCTGTCGTAATAAGACAGCCTATAAAACCACCAACAGCATAAAGGCCTGATCTCCTAAAATGCTATTGCTGAAATACCTGAGCCTGAGACCTGGGGCCCTACCATAAGCTCTTATAGCAGTAAGTAGTATCATTGCGGGTGTGTAAGCGAGACGCGTTTATATACGCCGCTACACGCGTCTGGCATTGACATTGCTGCTGCTTTAAGATCTCGTGGTAAAGCCGTTGAGCCCAGCAGTGAGATATTTTTAGCTGATGATGATGATGATGCTGACACTCATTACTGTTCTATTAGACTGGTAATTTCATATTGTTGTTGTGAAAAAGTTAGATGATTTATTTAGCTACATATAATTTTACGCAAATATTGTTGCGAACAAATTACAATTTGATGTTGATGACGTAGTTGTCGACATTGAATAGGGCTCCTTTGGCTTATAAAGTAAAAGTAGATATTAGTGTTGATTAATTTCGGCGAGTTGGATTAAGCCACGATAGCATAGTTGGCAGCGCACCTGACCCGGCATGTCATGGGGTGTGGGTTCGAATTCCACTCGTGGAATTTTCAAATAATGTAATACAATAAAGATTACTTAACTAATAATTACCCCTGTGAATGTTATAAATACTTTTGTCTTGTTTTATAAAATAAATAAATGATATTGAAGTATAATTGTTGACCCAAGGAGACATATAACAAAATAATAGTTATAATGGAAATCAGATTTTTTAAAGAGTTCTGGTGTCATAATCTAAACGGTAGGCAGCAAGATAACAAGCAGTCAAAGATGGCGTCCACATTATTTCTCACCAAGCTACCAACCAACGGACAAAATGTAATATCTCGAACCGGCTTCAAGATCTGAGCAAGCGAAATTTCGCTGCATAGAAATATAAATTGTTCATCTCCGGTGCGGGGAGGCCGGAAGAGTGGCCTCGCCCTCCCGCCCGGCACTGGGACTTTTCCAAAGTATCACACAAAGAATTAAGGCGCTGGAAACTATGAAACAGCGCTCCACTGTCGATCTGCATACAAGCAAAAGGGATGCAAACAAAAGCGCAGGCGTGATCTACTAGACTCGGGTCAGGAATTTTGGAAAACGCTATTCTTTAAAAACTAGTTGGTTTATTAAAAAAAAAACAATAGTTCTTCTAATATGTGTCACGAATAGTATACTTAATTTCATCGACGTACTTTAGTAAGAAAAAATATATAGGTACCTACTGTTATGACGTGACTTTAGTTTTATTTCTGTGGAGGATATTTAATAATTCTACATTTTGAAAACAATAACATTTCTTGTAAATATAGTCTATAGTAACAAATAGTTTTCTTAGGGTCGATTTTCCAATTGTCGGATAAAACTAATTCGTTAGATAAAGTATTAGATAACCATTTTAAAAATGTATTGTCATGTGTTGTTTTGAGTGGCCTGTCTGTACTGTCCATGTAATTGTAATGTAAATGTAATGTAAATCAATCAACACAACCATCTTGTCGTTGCTTGCCGTTTCTGTTTGGTTTCTGTGCTATCAAATGTCATTCATCTATCCACAGTGCCAACTTTTGTTTTTTTTTAATTTTATTTTTTTTGCTTTAAGCACGGGAAGGCAAGCAGGCGGCCAGGATGGTGCTGAGTCTTATAACATTATTGTCTTTTTTTGTGTGTTTTAGCGTTTTATTATTTTTATTTTCTATGTTGGTTCTTCATTGTTTTGTGGACACATCACCGATTTAGGCCCCTCCAGAATACCAGTGTTGCAGTGGCTCTATGTCGCTGTAGCATGTGCTGAGGCTGGGGCCTAGTTGGCCACACTTTGTCTTTTGTCTTTGTTTTGTATTGTTATTATGAATATCTTGTATTTTGTAGTGTGTGCCAACAAATGTATTTTCATTTCATTTTTTTCATTTTATTTCATTGCATGACTTTTTTTTTTAAACAGGTGACATTTTAACTAGATTGCGTAATACTTTATCAGAAGGATAAGTTTTATCCGATGATTGAAAAATCAGCCCTTAGCGTCGTATGTTGTATATTTTTTATATATATCCTACATAAGTGAAGCGCATTTCGTAGTTGTCAGCGCCTTAAGTGTCGAACTTGTTTACAGACACTGCCGGGCGATGACGAAATGTATTTTCTGGCCTGCAACGTGCTGGACGAGTCTTGGTCTGAAGAGACAAAGCCTATTAAATCAAAAGAGACTGAGAAGTTGTCTCGTAAACTTTAAATCAATGAAAGGTAGAGAACGAATTAAATAAATTAATATTTAAACTAATTTATTTAAATATCTGTAAGTGGTAGTTTGCCTAAATTGTGTAAATGTGTGATTGAGACAAATTCTAATCTTAATAATCATTGAGCATTACTAAGTATGTAGAAATTTTATTTTCATTACCTTTATATTTCTAAATATTTTTATTTTTATTATCACACTAATATTATAAATGCGAAAGTTTGTGTGTATGTATGTGTGTATATTGTCGCTTCTTCACGCTGCAACGGACGGATGGATTTGGATGAAATTCGGCATACAGATAGTTTATAACCTGGATTAAAACATAGGATACTTTATATCCCGATATTCCCACGGGAACGGGAACCACGCGGGTAAAATCGCGAGCGGCCGCTAGTCTAAATATAATACTTTAAGCAATGTGTTTATTGACACACTTTTACTTAAAATATATTTTATTGATTAAACTGCTTTCGTGAAATAATTATAATAATAATTTTATTAAATAAGACAACAATGATTATGTTAATGTGAAAACTTTTTGAAAATCCATGACTCGCAATGAATTCCATGGTTTACAGAATAGCAACTTTAAACCACATAATTTATTCCCTTCACAATATTGTGTTCTTCACGAAACTGTACAGAGTTAAGTGAAAAGAAGTCACAGCTCGTAACTTTAAAAATAACTTTATTGTTGTCAGCCAGTCTGCACAAAAGCTACGTTTCATCTTCCTGGAAAGAGGTTCGTGACGTTTTGAAGTTTTAAACAAAAGCACACCGCTCTCTCCTAAGAAGACACGACACACTAAAAGGCTATACGGAGAATGCCCAGCACCACTTCCGGCACTAACCGCGGTCGCCGGAGATGGCCTATTCATCCTCCTATCGGCAGTGTATACTACACATCATATAGTACTGCAAAAATAGACTTTACAACCTCCACATAAAGTACACGTGCGAGGTATTTGAAAACAATGGAACAAAATATTTAAACGGTTTCGACAGTGTACAAAGCTTCTACAAACTGTAGGTACTCGTATTTGTCTATAACAAAATTTATGCTGTTTTCTGTATCAAAATTCTGAATGACTTCCCAATAAATTCAATGAACCGAAATTTATTAATGGGAACGTGACTGTTTTTTGTATCGACTTGACTTGAGTCTTCAACGTTGTTTTTAATTTGGTATAACGTTTTTTCAATTTTGTTTCATAATCCTTAATAACTACTGAATTATTTGTTGCGAACAAATCATAGATTAGAACCACGTTTGGCATGGACTGAAAAGGATATAATGTTTTCTCAGCGATACTTGCACGTCGTCATTTAAACAACATAACATTAAGTAAGAAAATGATTACTTATCCAAAAATGTGTACCATAAAATATATAACTATTCCTAAACTAATACAACGGTTGCACAAAAAAAAGCTGCTGATAACGTTTTCAGTATAACGTTTGGTATGTTTAACAAATTCACTCCTTAAAACGTACATCGTAAAGAAGAACCACCGATTTTACTAGTTTTTATTTTACTTTTACTGTTAATAAAGTGAAATATATGCAATACAATAATTGAATTCACTGCAACATCAGTAAATGATTTATCAGAAAATCAGAGAGTATAACTTGTACTATAAGAACCATAATTTTATCACTGACTGATTCACACTAAAGACAATATTTTGATGCTAGAGCTTTACTAAAGGATATATCCTTAGTCTGTTAGTTATACGCTCTCAGTATTACCCTTGATTCGAGTGTCACCGCATTTGATGGTACCTAATCTCGGTCTCGTACATCAACGACAACCTACTTCACTAATAGAGTAGTTTGTATCAGCTGACCACTAATATGTATAATGGTGTTGCAAGTGCAAACTAACTAAATACAAGCCAGATGTCCGTATAATCTGATTCCACATGAGTAAATTACAAGATCGGAGCGACACGCCTGGAGATGCGCCAAATGGTCGGTCGCATCAGCCGCGATTGTAGCTGATAATTCCTTTAGCTTTTGTTTGTATAGCTCTCTCGACTTCCCAATATAATATTTTGACGTTTGAGAAATATAGATGTCATTTGTTTGCACGATATGTCATTTTCGAACATAGATTCGATGCATGGCGCATCGACTTGCAGTTTCTGGTTACGATATTGTAAGTTAAGCTTTTTTTAAACGTGTGTCTGATCCTCGGGTTTAACGTTAAAGTCAATCTCAATATCTCCATTAGGCTATTGACGTAAACCCATACCTAACACAGCATGTAAGCGTTTTAGTAGGGTTAAAAGGGATTGTAAAAATTTGATACATAAAATAGAGAATTAATAATAACTTTTACCAAATTTAAAATATATCAAGCGGCTTCTTGTTTGGCATGTAGGTAGAGACATTATCCTTGGTTGTTGCCATAACATGACAGAGTTTACAACTCACCTATCCCGCATTGGGCCAGCGTGGTGGACTATGGCCCCTTTTACTAGCTACATTTCATATGGACGGAGATGTATGGGACAGGCTGATGGCGAGTAAATAAGATTGGACAATGATTAACAAAATAGATATTGATCAGACTAGGTGGTGTGACGATCTTCGCAATGTGTGTGTGTGAATGAGAGTAGCCACGGATCGAGCTTAACAGCGTGTACTTGGAAAAGCCTACCTATGTGCAGCAGTGGACTAATATAGACAGAAGATGATGATGTTGTTGAACTCAATAAACGTACAATTAGCGTACCTGATAATTAATGTTATCTTACATAATAATAAATAATAAATTAATGTTGGTAGGTAATCAGTTAAACGCAACATTTTCAGATTAAATGTGTTGATTCTTACAATGCTAAACGATTTTGTTAGTGATTACATATAATATGATGTAGGTACTCGTAATAAGTAGATGTCACAAAATGACTTTCGAGGCACAGGCCAGCAGATGGCGCTACCCATCATCTTAAATAGCACTTACAAAACTTGCTCGAGTGCGGACATAAAATATATCAAGTTCCTAACTGTCACATTAGAGTGTGATTTCAATTTTAGCTGACATTATCTTCTTGCTTTAGATCTGTTACTAGTATATTTTATGTTATATTCAGTATTGGAATATTGCTTATTCAACGGTACATATTATAATTATTATTTGAAAAGTGTCGAACAAAATTCCACGAGCGGTATTTGAGCTTGTACTCTCTGACATTACAGGTGCACTTCCAATTTTATTATGCTATTGTGTCTCTGATCGACTCGTACAAATTTATTATTACTATCTACTCTGCTTATATTTTGTAAGGCTAAGGAATCATGTTTAATGTCAGCAAACACATTATTTTATCTTTTTTATAATTATCAAGTATTAGTAAGCATAATAAGCTATATTTATAAATAATGGTACTTAAATACATTGTACGTAAATTTTGTTGCGTCGACGTTGCGAGCCAATTACAATTCGAAAACTGTTGAAAGCGTTTCCACGAGCAGGATTTGAAGTCGCACCCTCTCACATGCCGGGTCAGGTACACTTCCAATTTTGCCATCGTGGCTCCGTCCGACTCATGCAAACTTATATTATCGTGTTCTACTCCCGTCTAGAAACAGAAGAAAGGCAGAAAGTAAGAAAGCTAAAATACGACTAAGACGCACAAACTGTTCCCGACATTTATATCGACACCAATTTTCGTTAATATCCAGAACTAAATAATAGTGGAATAGCGCCCTTGTCAGAGTAAAAGAAAAAGGGTCAGTCGTAGGATTTTAAGGGCAGCAACTATATACCTGTAACTTACTACAGGTGCCTTATACCAGAGTATACCGCGTGTTAATAATGTTACTGTCAGGGCGCCATACTTGACGTGGGTCGGGGCTCAATAGCGGTGCGATCAAGTTTCCCTTAGCTGTATTTCACCTTAGCACGTATGGAACATGGAACCGATATGTATTTTATGGCCCAACTTTTGCTAGAAAAAACGATAACTTTCCAACATTTTCAGTAGAAACAAATTAATTGCTTTTCATCGTCCCGACGATGTGACAGAAAAAAAAATATCTAAAAAAAATATCTCTTGCTGAGTGTGGCAAGGCGATTGGCCCGACATCCAAGGATCTTAGGGTCGATTCCCAGGTCGTTGAGTAAAAGGGTCTTTCGGATTTTAATAAGCATAACTCGGTTTTGAGATCACCAACTCACATTTGGCAAGCGTGGTACCTAGGACAATACTCATTAATTGTAGCAATAACTCAGATTATGTGTGGCAGTAGTGTAGGCTATTCACTTTCTATTTATAACAAATCATGTGGCCATCATAAAACTATTGTTCATATTGGAAATAGAAAAAGTAATGGCACAACTGTAATACTAAAATAGTAAGCAATTATTTGGCTGGCACACAACAGAAATAAAGAAAATTAACTTCATCGTCACAGCTTATTACTTTTGAGACGGTACGGCACGGTTAACAGCATGACGAGAGGTATATCTCCGTTAGAAATGAAATACTAAAATAAATGACCGGACGTATAATATTGAAAGTATGAAAGCAGCCACCGATTGTGCTCAATGGATCATGACGTGTGATGAAAATAAAGGTGATGATATTTAAACATCGATGAGGCGATTGGCTCGAACCACAGATCGAAAACATAAAATAAGGCAAATAATTGTGATGATTTAAATTTGTTTAGAACAAAACGTTAAATTATCCTTTGATATATTATACTATATAATATATATATTATAATATTCAGAAAATATTACCTTTCAAAATGATGTACCTACTGAACGAAATGGAAAATATCAGCATTGTATATACGTAAACAATTAGATGCAACAACCCATACAAACTGGAGTAGCTCAAAAAATTGTAATACATTATTCAGATGCTATAGAAATTCGTGATTTAATATAAGCGGCAAATACCCGAATTGCTTTAACATTTTGATTAGATACGGTAATCCGCACATTTCCTACTACAGTGGGAAATCCGTGTAAAACCACAAAATCCGGACGATCTGACTGATCTGTAAACCTGGGATTAGTTAGACGGCAATATACTCTATTTACCTTTCATTGATTTGAAGCACTATTTGCGGTATTAGATTAAATTCAGTATAATCATAGGCCTAGTTTTAAGAATTAGAAACATTTTAATGTAAAATAAAATCTAGATATCAAATTGTCAAAAAGAAAGTTAGACCTCAGAGACGGCAACGTGCTATTTATATTCAACCATGAATAAAATATAAAACCATGAATGAAAGGCCTTTCAGGCAGAAGTGACCACTAACTATCAGATGGGCCGTATAAATGTTTGATGACTCGCTTAATTTCAATGAAATAACGCTGAACTAAATTATGTTTCGAGGCAATAAACATTATCTTTCAACAAAAGGTACAAGACGAAACAATTTAGCTTTTAAAAGTTTTTCAATAGCGTCTACGTTAAATACAGCTCATGCTTATTATATTATGAACATTCCCATTACAACTTCCAGCGTCACGGACTTCTGCCGGCATAGAAAATTTACTTCACTCAAGGCTTGCAATAATAAAAGTTTTTATAAAAAGACAAGGAGCGAAACAAGGTAAATTGCTGAAAGGAACAATAATGGAGATCCATTCGCATAGTTCCGAAGGAATTTTTCGAGTAATTTGGATTCAATTTTCAGTAAGCTAGTGCCGGAGCAATAAATACGGTGCAATTCTAAATGAGGCCAGTCGCCTAGATATCTGGAAATAATCCAACTGAATTCGTGTGCTTTTTGCATCATTACATTCAAATAAAATGTGCGAAACGAGGCCGAGAATTTAAAGCAAATTAAGGACGCTTTTGGGTTTTGTGGCAACTTACATAATTAAATACGTTAGAATTATTTTGCACACTACGGCACCACTCACATTGAAAAAACTGTTCATCATCATAGTCAGAACATTGATATTCAATTATCGCTTGAGTACTGGGCGCGGTGACATAAAATGCAAGAAGATGCGCCAATTGGTTTACCTGCATTTTAGCACCCAGTTACCGGCACTCCACTCCATCGCTCCATTTTAATCATAATAACTACTTGGATTGCGTGGCATCGCTCTAAGAGTTGGATTTCCAAACATTTCAAAATCCATCTCCAACTTGGAGTGATGGAGTTCGCTAATGTAGTGCCCGTGAATGGTGAAATGGGACCTCTACTGCCGCGCTCAGAAACGTCAATTAATAGCTTTTTATCCTCTTAGATTTATCACTGTAAATGAAATCCCTACCACTAGTAAGTTGTAAGCACTTTAAAAAAAAGTTATTATTAACATTAAATTGACATCTCTGAGTGCGGCAGAAAGTGTCTGGGATGTTTTAATTGCTTGTTATATTAAAAAATGAACCACTCTAGTTATCAGTATACCGAAATATATGTTCCGTATAACATTTTTTTACAATAAAAAAAAATATAAAATAATAAGTTTCATCGGAATGTTCTTATGTCAGCTATTTCAAGTTTGTCTTAGGTACCAGTCTCCTGCATTTTAAATGAAACAATTCAAACTGAAACCTTTATGTTTGTGGAAAGTAAAATCTTTTTATTCTGTATCATCTAGCCTCAACATGAATATCTACATTCAATTTAATTATTAATCGCTAGTCATTTTCAAATGGCCCAACTGCCATAAATCATGTACAGGGAATGTGTAATTGGACTCATAAATTACTGTTTGATCGTAAAATGTTAATAAATAATTCAGAGTTTAATCGGAGCGTTAATTGCAACGCGTGCGCGAGTCAAATGAATCTTTTTATTTAAAATATGAACGTTTGCCGCTCTTGTTAATGCGAGAGCGTGTTGTCACTCTTTCCGTTTAATCCGGATTGATGTTCGACGGGCTGTGAAACGTAAATAAAGTTTTGAATTATCGGCATCGCTTTTAAATGATAACAATGGTTTTGGAATATATTATTGTGGGATACAATAGCATTATTAAAGCGGTGGTCCAATAGCTTTTAACGAGTACAGTATTTTTTTAAAGTCGTTGTGGAATATTGGGGAATTGACGGGGATATCGAGTGCTGACGAACCCTTTTGCAGTGGGAAAAGATAGAGGAAATATCAGAGTTTTCCTTCACCCTAAGGAGAAAAAGTGCTTTAATAACAGTACCTAAAGTCAGAAAAATATTCACTTTCGAAGTTTTTTATATTCAATTACAATTTCAATTATGACATAAGGTTTGATTACATTCTCGCATTTCGAATTAGTGAGTTTCATTATAGCTACGACACGATTCAGCTACGAAACACTTCCTCCCGTACTTATAAACAGTGTAGTAGTCGTATAAGCTTCGGATGGTTATTCCATGTTTTGTCTCTTTTACTCTAATTTGAATTGAAGTTAACATAACGAGAACAAAAGACGGAATATCTATTCCAACCATTTAGGTTCTCTGTTTATTAGGTAGGTAAGCCCGTTGAATTTTCATGCAGAAATTAAAACCATTAGGAAAATTCATTAGCGTTTGCGAGTGAAGCCTTTCGCTTCCCTCCAATATAATTTGCTTCCAAATTGTTGTTAATTAAATAATGTTGATCAGAAAGCGAGATACTATTAAAAGTTATTGTTGTAGGCACAAAATACAAAATATAATTTTAATTATTTCGACTTAAAATACCTTTAGGTTTTTAGATTCCATAACATACCTACTTATCACATGTTTATATATCATTTTACGCAAAATTTGTTGCGAACAAATTACAATTTTGAAAGTATGTAAAAAAAAATCCACAAACGGGTTTCGAACTTGCTCCTGTAGAAAGTGCACCTAACCCAGTTTTACAGAGAGTACGAGTTCGATCCCGAATCGAATCGAATCGAATCCTACACGTGTAAGTTTTTAAAAATGTTTAAAGGTGATTTGCTAAATAAATTATTGCAAGGAACAAAAAGTACTACTACTGTTGTTATTGGCACAAAATGAATAAGTTTTTTTAGAGACAAAGCTAAGTCCTATAATTGTTTTCATATACACATCACGTTTTCAAAACTTCCTTACTCGCTTACACAGTATTTACCTAATAGTTTTATTAGAATATTGGTCAAAAGGCTCCATGGTGTGTGAAAGGGCCGTCCAACAAAATCACTGCCTCTTTCACGGCTGGTTGTGCCGTTGTGCCGTTGTCCCCAGACTGGCGCGGTTCACCGCCCCTGTTACACTCCAACACCTCCAATGTAACGGTATTCATGTCGAAATTATTATAAGTGACAAGTTAGCTGCTACGTTAGGTAGGTCTACTAGAAACCTTGGCGTTAATTCGTTTTTTTTTAATTGTGTAAAATAAAGAGGCAATAATTTCATTTTTCAATTTTTGTTATTTATTCTACTTAAGTTTGCACTAACTGAGTGTTCTAGTAAATATATTTTATTTTATTTTTTATATCTAAATCAAAAAACAATTTTAAAATTAATTATATAACAAAACTTTTATCTTTACCAAACGTAGAGAGAGTTGTATAGCTTTTTTTCTTCTTCTTCTGGTTATCTGGAAAAAAAAACATTTAAAGACCAGCAAATTTATTGTTGTAAGTATTTTTACAACGTATTTTTTTGCAATTAAATTATTACCTATAAATAAATGTTTACATTATAAACAAGCACGCAGAGTATTGTACGTAATGAATAAGAAGAGAACCCTTATAACTAACATGGTACTTTGCCTGATAAAGTCAAAATATACCGTTATACACCGTTATGAACCGTGTACCGGAATCTCAAATGGAAGAGCAGACGCTAAAAGGCATGAATTCAATTACACGATGAGGCGGTCAGTTTTCTTTAAAGTTTTTTGATCTTTCACATTGCTAGTTACCTTGATAAAGTATTTCCAAAGAAAAGTAAATACCTTAAGTACCTAACACAAAGCTTCACTGAATCTATAAAAGAAATGATACACAACTCAGTCAAGCAGGAAAATTAATTAAGTCCCAAATTGAAAGTAGAGTGCGTCCAAATGGGCTTAGCAAGTTGGACAAAGCCCAAAATTACGAGTCGTAATGGGACATATTCGGCTGAAATATGTAGTCAAAGTTGAGTAAAATGTGGACATCCGGAGTTAAATTTGTTTGAATGTACAACTTAAATGCATGTACCGTACGGGCGGTGCGACGTAACTGCGAACGCCCTTTCAAACTAAACGGAATTTGTTAAGTAGTCTCAAATTGTGGTCGTTAACGTTTAGAGTGTTCACCCACTTGTCTATTTTCATTTTGCTGGCGTTGAGTCTGCTCTCAGTTGGAGAGAAAGACTGCCTTAATTTTGTTTAATTCGTTTTTTTAAACAGTAAAAGTAAAATTTTAAGAAGGTCTACATCACATAATATTTTAAATATGTAGGTACACACGCCTGCATAATTAAAAAGCCACAAACTGCCAAATTTCCTCAATAGACTTTGAACTTTATGTGTATGGTATATGGTTGAACACTAATTGAAGAAATTTGACAGTTTTGAATAGTTTGATGTCTGTACCAAAACCAAACCAAATATTATTTGGTTCTGTGGAAGGAGACCTTCTACTGAGAAGAAATGCTAAGGAAGAGTTGTTGGCAGGCAAGTGAAGAGTCATGTCTGCGGTTTTGTTTTATTTTCTAAAATTTGTGTTATGTCAAATATTAATGTGAAATAATGGTGGATTATTAACCGTTAAGTGTTCGTGAGTGTGCATGAGTGTTGGCAAATGAAACAAAAGAGTGCAACATCACTTTTCAAATTCTCTCAAGAGTTCCGCGTGAGGACTTAGTAAAGCCCCACATCTTTACTGAGATACTCGAAGAGTTGGGGGGTATATCATTTCTCACTTCTCATTTTTACATTCATCATCATTACTGGAGGAAGAAGAAAATATTGTTTATTTATGTATTACTTGTAAGAAAAATTACTTTGATACTGGCTAAATGTGCTAATCGCACGAAACCATCAACTAAAGGAAAAAAAAATGCTACGGAAATATCTTAAGGTGCATCCAGACTATATGACAAACCGTGTTACATAGCATGTTTTATTAGTGTGGACGATAAGTGTCAAACAACCTTATACTTTTAAATGTAACATGTCATATTATAGCATAAGCTATTAACATATTACTTAATGTAGACTCACCTTTACATCGGACTGTGTGACCACAACTAACATTGTTATTAAGGTGACTAGCAGAAGCTGTAGCTAGTTTAACAGGCTTAAAGATGCTATAACACGAAACACACTGAGCAGAATAGCTATATACCATAACTTATGAATCAGAAACTTCTGATTCAAATACTGGTAGTTTTAACACTTGGACAAGAGGCGGTTAAAGCCCTTAATTGAGGTTTAAAAACATGAAAAGTACTTCAAACGGTTCTTTGTGGCTATCAACATGATGAACACATTTATAAACAAACTACAATTTACCTCAGGCGGATTTAAAAAAATAATCTTCTAACTATTCGAGTTTTTTTTCGATGTAAAACTATACCAATTAAGCTACAATTTGCTTTTGTCAGAATTTACCAAAAAAACTTCTAAATATTGTATCGATGTAAAACTATACCAATTACTACAAACAACACCGTAGTCTCAAGATTGAAATTTCCTAATTATTGAGCGTCACTTGTTTCGATGTAACCGAGTCTCTGGTCGAAAATTGAAGTCATCGGATCGGTCCCCTTTTTCCTTGTTATTGACATTAGGACAATCGTTGCCGGGTAACCGGTCCAGGGCAGTTTAGTTTAGGATTACAATAATTGGGCAGAAATTGTACCGGGGTATCGGAACACGATATGAACCCGATGGATATTAGATGGCTTCTTCCCAGAGAGTTCGGTATGAAATTTTATGATTATTACAGCAATAGTAATGGTATGTGTCTAGTGGAGGGTATATTTCGTCATAATACAGGAAAAGGGTAGCAGATACGTCTATATTATATAAATCTATAGTTAGAAACTATAACGTAGTTTAAGAGAGAAGAAACTGACATTTTGTGGAAGGTCTACTATCAACTGAACTACATTATTCTTATATGCTGTGGATTTCAAGTGGTAAGAAAAATTTTAGACAATAATTTAAATTAAAAGTATTAAGAAATTTTATTACAAAACATTGTTATTACATGCAGAGTCTTAGCTACGTCTTTTTTTTCGAGTAATTGTCATTATATCATAGTTTTGTAAGTTCATAGTTACGATGAATCAAAACTACATACATAAAAATTGTCCCACGAAATAATCATTAAAAAACCTGGTTTCTAATTCTATAAAAAGAGTCTATTAAGAAAGTATGTTATGCAGCACACAACTATAAAACAAATGACTAGCACACAATTGCCACCACCGCAAAACAGAACGGTAGAATAGTAAAAGTTCGCAGAATTGATAATTCCACGCTCGTGCGCCGCCCGCCGCCCGCCCGTCGTCGTCGCGAAAGACAATCTTGTAGTTAAGGCTGCACTGTTGAAAGCAAACACCAAATTGCTCCCTAACTTGAGATTACACGGGGTGTCGGCTCCCTTAGCTCCGTCGTCACCCACCCCCCACTCCACCCATCCGCACCCAGCACCTAAAGCGTTGGAAAAACTAACGAAACTTGACCGAGCGAGCAAGGGTTTGTCATCTTGAATATGAAAGCTCCGACACGATCGATACCTCATATCCAATTCCTTTAACGACATTCCGTATTTATGCCGTTTTACCTACTTTCGTTTCGCCTAATGAGACGAGAATGATTGATGGTAATGTGAAACTTGACTTTCAGATAGCGGAAATTGGTGTTTGTAATAATTTGGGTGGCGCTAGAATATTTTAATGTACCGCTGAAGTATTGGAAATACATAAATATGAATGGAATCACCTTTTTAGGGCAGTTGAAAGCGAATTGCTTTTATTTATTTGTTTGTTCTTTTGTACTTGAACCTTGAATACTGATGTATGGCTATATCTCTTCAAATCAATAGCATAAGTAGGTCTATAATGGCTAGGTAATTTATACTAATATTATAAAGCTGAAAAGTTTGTATGTTTGTTTGTTTGTTTGGTTGAACGCGCTAATCTCTGGAACTACTGGTTCGAATTGAAAAAATGTTTTTGTGTTGAATAGTCCATTTATTGAGGAAGGCTTATAGGCTACATTACATCACGTTATGAAATTTTAGATACTAAGTAAACAAAGGTCAATCAATATTTTTTTATTTAAATGTACTTAATTGTTTTATTTAAAGATGGCTTTAACACGCAAACATGAGAGCGGTCTTGATTGCGTGTAAAAAGCCATGCCAAGCCACCAACGTTACGGTGGTAGAACCATACATTTGCCTAAGCAACGTCGCTGCATTTGTAGGCTAACATTTAGGTAGCCCGATCTGTCTTCAACAATGAACTTAGGCACAAACTTTCCGGCAACTTAGAGGGTAGTTAGTGACTGTTCGAGATTGTATTAACAACAAAAACTTCCAGTGCACATTTAACCGAAGTTCCCCTCCATCTTGAGAGCTAGTGTGATTGGTGTTGGGCCCATTGTCGCTTTGCTGCTACTGACTCGCTGAAAAGTCCGCTGACGCTGAAAAAGGGGCAATCAGCCAACTTTCTCCAATAAATAAATAGGTAAATGTTAGCGGCAGCGGCAGCTGCGTAGCGAGAAGCGGTGTTTAAATGCATAGCCAGGTACCAACCCATGCATAGGAAGGTTTTTTTTTGATAGTTTTTTTGATTGCCTTAAAAGGCTTTTTCAGTGCCACCGGATTTTTGGGGGCGGCAAGAAACTTAAAGGGTTCCTCAAGCCGTGTGAAACGAAACACCGACATAGGTTTGCTAGACGGATTGGCATCTCGCACTAGTGCGTGTCCCTGTTTTCTACTAATTTGTCTGGTTCGGTTCAGATCAGGAGTGGAACAAACCGAGGGACGTCTAGACACCGCTTCTGCTTTGCTTAACCTGATGGAAGAGCAGAGACTCTTTGACATAAAAAAGGTTTTTGTTCTAAGTGGATCTTCGGGTGAAGAGCGCTTGCATCTTTCAGCCTTATCGTTTTTAAAGGAAAATAAAAGGCCAAGAGCTTTCCTCGTGTTGTGTAAATATTAAAATGTCATAAGTAAGTACAATATCAAAACTAACGTTAGTACTACAAGCTGTTGCTTTTTGATAAACTTTATTATGTTCTCACGGGCATCAATTGGTAAGCGTCAGCTTTCTTGTTTCTGCCAAATGAGATGAGGATGATTTACTTGTAAGTGCTAAAGTAGACCTTTCTGGCAAGTCGGAAATTAGGTTTGGTTTACTTAATTAGAACCGTTTAAGTAAATAGCATTTTTTAATTAATTTATCACAACAACGGTGTAACAAGGCTTCAAATAAAATGTCACGCAAATATTTAAAAAGAAAAAAATAATGAAAACTCTTCGTAAATTTTTTCATAATCATAACTCGCAAATGTTTCAACTCCAGGATGTCAAGTAATTCATTGCACTTCGAAAATATTTGAGTTTGATAAATATTTTTCTTTTCTAAATATTTCCTTTTGAAAGCAGTTGCATTTCGAATGCCAAAGATGAAAGTGGACCAAAGAATTCCGGGCACCTACTCAGTTTACTAAAAATAATATCGATAGAATATAATTTTGGATTGAAAAATACCTCTTGTATTCTTTTTTTAACTATTTATGGTCTTTTCATATAATTTTCTAAAATACAAGTTCTAAACATCAAGGCACATTATCAATCAATACGATGGAAGTATTTTCATTCAACTTCTTTTACTACTGCTGGCACTACCATGCATTGGATATCAATACATTGAAAAATCAGAAAGATCCTTATACATGGTGTGTATTGCCAATGAATTAACCGCTGTGAAATGAAAAGTCACTGCCGATCGCTCTGTTCCGTAGCCAGGCCGTCAGATATATATTCTAGATACATAATTATACATTAGCAGCGCAACGCAATAAAGTTAAATTGAATACACATTTCAAAGAAAATTGTGTAAAAGAATCTAAGTGGGTACGTACCCGTATATACCCGGTCCCAGAATGCAGTCGGTGAATTTTGCGAGTAATTTGGATTCTATTCACAACATCCGGGCAGGAGTCGAAAGGCGAGACGCGTCAAATGAACCGGACTAGCTTCGTTCGGCCCGCGATGGGTTAGGCTTACATAATACGTGCTGCTTTCGTGGAAATGACCTGGCGATGGCGTCGACTTGAATTTCATCAACCTTTGGTTAGTATTTTTCTCCACACCTTGTTTGTTTGTTTCGTTGAATAAAGTTTATTGCAGAAGACTCTGTTTGTTGGTCAATTAAGTGTATTAAGAAAGACTATCGCTTTTTTATATATTTATAAGGAATAATACATGTGCATTTAATTGAAATATTTTTAACGGCGAAGCAAATGTCATGTTAAAAATACTCGTATGTACCTAAATTAAACAGAAGGAAAATATTAATTATACATATCAAGTAATTATTAGTTATTATTTCAACATGAAACATTTTATACATAGGTATGTATCGAGTCGTTTTTTTTTTTTATTAAATCCTGACTTCAAACCTCTTTGAAGGTGGTCACAGAAAAACTGGGTTCACTCTGACGCGACTAGAACTAGAATATACAGGTTTTATTTCAATCTATTATATATTTTTAATTACTTATTATAAAACTCATATACCATCACTTCAAAGCCTAAGACTAAAAAATAAGTAATAAACGTTTGTTTTTAATTTTCCTTAATTAAGACCTTATTCGAGACGTTCTGTATGTTTCTGCTCATTTTATATAATTTTCTTTTACCTTTTTTGATTGTCTCTAAAACAACCCACACCAAGTATATGGGTATGTATAATCCAATTAGGCTCCCCTAGATACGCAACCATCATGTCTGGGATCTTATAATTTAATTTACCACATGTAAGGTATGCTAGCCTAATTGATATCATCATTGGATCATAGGAATTGCTTCAGTCAATTATTCTATATGTGTGTCTATTGGCAATACATCAAATGTAATCTATATCTATAATATATCTATATTATATATTATATAACATTATAAAGCTGAAGAGTTTGTTGGTTTGAACGCGCTAATCTCAGGAACTACTGGTTCGAATTGAAAAAATATTTTTGTGTTAGATAGTCCATTTATCGAGGAAAACTTTAGGCTATATAACATCACGCTGCGACCAATAGGAGCGAAGCATCAGTGAAAAATGTTGCAAAAACGGGAACAAGAGCCTAAATAATTAAAAATGCTGCCGAAAGTCACTATTCCACGCGGACGAAGTCGCGAGCACAGCTAGTTAATATTATAAAGCTGAAGAGTTTGTTTGTTTGAACGCGCTAAGCTCAGGAACTACTGGTTCGAATTTAAAAAAAATTGTGTTGGATAGTCCATTTATCGAGGAAAACTTTAGGCTATATAACATCACGCTGCGACCAATAGGAGCGAAGCATCAGTGAAAAATGTTGCAAAAACGGGAACAAGAGCCTAAATAATTAAAAATGCTGCCGAAAGTCACTATTCCATGCGGACGAAGTCGCGAGCACAGCTAGTAAATAGATAAATAGATAGGTAACACACTTTATTACACACATAAAAAACAAATCACAAAAATTATAATACAGAGGTGGCTTAAAGAGATGAGATGTAGTAATATTATAGTATTAAGTATGTACTTAATGTAAAATATACTAGTGGTCACATAGTGGCCGAAATCGACCGTAGTTTACAAAATATACAAAGTTTATGCAATGTAATGTACATTAGACATTATTTTATATTTCGAGACCTTCTCCATATAAACTGTGCCAAATCTCACAGTCCTCCATGCGTGCAATGTGTGTTAAAAACTTAAGGTTAAAAAGGGGCATGAATAACAATAGGCCTAGGTAAATCTCACTAATGGGCAAACGCCTTAAAATGAATTAATCGCTATAATTAATGGGTTTTGGTTTAATCACCACGCTTGCCAAATGCGGGTTAGTGATCACAAACCAAAACTATGCATTGAACATCTCAAACACATTTTACCTTACCTGCAACATGAACCCAGGACCTTCAGAAATCAGGCAAAGCGCTATGCCACTCAACCACTGAAGCCCAAAACAAATAATACACCTAACACGGTACCAAGCGTGTAGTGCAACGTTTTGCTCTGCACTAAAATTGTTATGTATGAGAATGTATCGGTGACGTCACACCGTTGCGGAACAGCTGCTGTAGCACCGTGTTAGTAACGTCATAACTAACTAACTATACATTACAACCCAAACATAGCCATGATTTGTACGGTCACCAACGATAATCTTTGAATGCTTTAGAACCATTTCTATATAATTTTACTAGAAGTTAACATGCGCCTATAAGATTCTTTGTTGCTTTGACAAAGTTCATAATTGCGATTGCGACTTTCATTGCTGACTGTATCAAGCTTAAGGCTGAGGCTCCACCAAAGCGGAGATGTGCGGAGATGTCTGAAGCGGAGACGAGAAGAGACGTTTTTAATTTTATTTTTTAGAATTCTATTGGTTGTTAAAAAAACATCTCGTCTCGCACATATCCGCTTTAGTGGAGTCTCAGCCTAAGGCTATTGCTCCCGCGATCAGATAAGATATATATTCTAGATTTTTAGGTGTTGAAAAGAGGTGTCGTATTACAATGTTTCGTTTCCTTCTCCTATTGTGTACCGATAAGTTTTTCCTCTCGTATTATTTATGCTGAGGTTACCCTCAACATACTGCGATCGCCAACCCGCCTGCCAAGCGTGGCGATTACGGCAAATACCCCTCATATCCTTGGGGGAGGCCTTTGTCCAGCAGTGGACGTCTTTTGGCTGAGATGATGATGATGATGATTATTTATGTTATAAGGAGTAATAAGACATAGTTTTTGCTTTTTGAGTTTGAATAGTTTGAAACAAACATGTCTTAAGCCTACTGTAATATTATGGAAGGAAAACGGTGAATACCTATTATTTGAGCTGAGGGTTCTAACAACAATGTCGATAAAAGTCACAAACTCGTTTAAAATACAAAAGAAGTTTTGAAGTGAGGATTGCCTTGGATTATTCAAAACAGTTTTCTTACTGTTTTTGAACTCTTCGTATCTGTTTCTGTAAACTATTACATTTTCACGGCGAAGGGTTTGTACTTAACCACCTACATAGTGCTTACTTATATACTATACTTAGATAATTATTTTATATAAAAGTAAAAAGTAAGTAAGTAGCCATCAATGTTGCACCGTTTTAAATTTTCTAGCGTTTTTTATCTAATGTTCAAAGATAATTTCGTACGTAATATGTAGGTACGTCGAGACATTTCCAACAAGTAAAAAAAAAGTAAGTACTTACATAAAATACTTTTTACAATTAAAATTATGAGTATTTATTTTACATTTCGGTATTTTTTAAAGATGTTTTCTTCTAACCGTCTAGATGAAATTAGTTAAAAATAATTTCATTTTTCAATTATTTTTGTAGGATACCCAAAAGTAGGCTCTTACGATTTCATAAACATGAAAACAAAACACGCCAACTTCGTACCAGAAAAATAAAGGGTAAGGCACCGCTGTTGACTTTTCATTTACCTTGACATAGTTGACTGAGACAAAACATACTACTTAACAGGTAAAATAATCGTCCCTTCCGTTTTAAGTACACATTTGAACAAATAATTACGACCAGGTTGCCGGAACACCGGTACCGAAACGCGTGGGGGGAATGTTAACAATCTGTATGGTAATCGGGCGGGCGCCACGCGATAGCGTACTGGCATCAACGGGAATTCTTTTTTGTTGATAACGACGTGTCGCAGTTAGGTAACTATTATTTAATCTGTGGTTAGGTAGGCGCCACTCATTTGTTACACGTCTTCGATAGAATATGGGTTTAACGCATACTCATTGCCGTGTATAAAAAACGTCTGGTATAAAAAAGGTATGCTTATGATATCTATACTTATTTGGTTGCGTTAAGCCCTATATTTTTTTTGTTTATAGAATGACAGAACATAGCTTAGTATTATGACAAAGGTCAATAAAGTCGGAGTTATACTGCCTTAACCTCTCTACCGCGGAGCGCAGAATGCGGAAGTTCCGCGGAAGTATTGCGTAATTTGCAAAATCGCGAATACCTAAAGTCGATGTCCACTAAAATAATGAATAAGTTGCAATTAGATCATATTTTATCATTTTGTAATTACTGAAATAGTTTATTAGTTGTAAATGATCAAACTATTTATTCTAGATTTTTTATAAACAAACTTCTTCATACAAAAGTAGGCTCTATTTAGACGACATAGAGTCCATAGAATTCGATCGCTCAATTGTCAAAATTTATATTATACTATTGGACGTCGACAAGCTTTAGTCTCAAAATGTCCAAGTCTCAAAATATCCAAGTTGCAAAATGTCAAACCGGCTTATGCCCAACTCGGCACGTCGACGCTTTAGTCTCAAAATGTCCAAGTCTAAAAATGTCTACTAGTATGTCTACTCTAGGTATCTCTTACGCCTGTAAAAAGCTTTTCACGCCTTTTTAAAAGTTACAGGTAGCCAATATTATTTTATTGTTGGGCAAAGACCTCCCACCATTCCCGCCACTCCTCACGATTTTGTGCCACCGCTTACCAGTCTTCTCAAAGGCGTCCAGCTAATCCCGCCACCTGCCATCTGCGTGATTTTTTTAGATAGTTCGCTGATTGTCACTTGGCATTTTTAGCTTCACCGGGCTTTTTTGATGGCAGCCAGAAACTTAAACAGCACCGTCAGAGGTTTTCCCGAGGGAACGGCATCACGCACTAGTGCGTGTCCCCGTGCCCTACTAGATTCTCCAAAGGGTTCGGATCGGATCGAAGAGCGGAAACACCACGGCGGGTTGACGAAGTCGTGGGGGTGGGGAGAAGCACCCACATGTCTGTACCTGGTGGTATAGGGCGCGTGTGAACCGGCTCGTCGTACCCTTGTTCTACGAGTACGGTGTCTTGGGCCTAAACTAGTGTGCATGTTTAGCGTATTCTGTAAATGTGTAGTGGCATTTAGAGAATCGGGCGGGGGGCAAATTGAAGGACCAGTCTGCGTTGTCTACCGCGACGCCGCGCCGCGCCGCCGCCGCTTTATGAAGTGGAACTACAAACAGATACAAAGTCTGCGGGACACAGCAAGCGTTCTAAATGGAAATCGGGCGGGTACCATGCGTTTACGTCACGTTAACCCAACGGGACTCTTTTCGTTGCCAACGACGACGTGTCACGGGTTGGTGGGCGTTGTTCATTTGTTAAGTAGAGCTCGCGCCAAACATTATGGCGAGAAGTGCGGAACAAGTGTGCACTGGCCCCGCCCCCTTTATACAAATTCCAATTGAAGCTAGTACTGGTACTGTAAAGCTTAAAGCAAACTTTAAAATGATAGGAGTTAAATGAACTACGATACAGATTTGACATTACCGTGTCTAAATCCCAAATTTTCCTCTCATTTAATAGGTAGCTATGGAGCTATCTTTTTCACGATCTATTAACAAAAGAGGTAGGTATTCTCATATAGAATTTTTATTATCATTTTAGCTTATAAATTGTTTAAAGTGTTACAAAATGTAACTTTGATTTAGACGGGCTTCGATCAATTACGACTTAGAACGTAGATGTAGATAGATAATGAAGATTATTTATTATGATGTAGATAAGTTTAAGAACGACGATTGCACTTAGCAGATACTCCTTATTTAATTGTCGTTTTATGTTATTTGGCAAATTGCTTGTTATTTTTGACAAACATTATGGCGAGAAGTGCGGAACAAGTGCGCAGTGCCCTTTGTGTGCAGGGGGCGGCCCCTTTACCTACTACTGGTACTGTAAAGCTTAAAGCGAACTTTATAATGATAGGAGTACAACATGCATAATTATCGAGTTTGGAGTAGACTAATTAACATTTTAAAAAGTTACAAATCTATGCCTATGTTATGAAAAACATCGAGCAATCTACTGAGATGCGATAATCTTTAATTTATTTTTATTATTGATGTGTAACATGGCTTTCCGCTCGCCTTTTATATAAACAATTTGTGGGAGTGATTTTGTGAAATGTGGCGGAAGTTGGACGTAACAGTGCGTCAGGAATTCGGGGAAATTTTAAATCGATATTATGAACAAGACATAATATTATTATGTGACATATTGTGTCATTTGTCAAATGTCTTCTAATGAGTATTTACTGCATTCTCTATATGATTTGTAAAAAAATATACGTAATTCTATTTTCTATTGTAATATTGATTTCAACCATTTCGTGTATAATATAATAAACTTTTAAACTATATTAATAAATATTTACTGTTAATAATAAATCTCAATAAAGTGCAGATCATTGATAAAAATCCAAGTAAGTAATAATGAATAATTATTTGAATAAAATATTTCAGTATATATGTAGCTTTTTAAATTTTGAGGATAATTTCTGTCACTGCATAATGGAAAAGTTTCCGTATTTTATGTTACACATCATATGCGATTATCGTTTTTTTTATTATTTTGAAATAGATTTTTGATAATCAAGGTGTTTGTATCAAAAATCAAATTTAATCTAATTTAACTGTTTTAGCTGTGGCTTTTATCAGTCTAATGCATTATAGGCGTATCAGGTAACAGTTTATCAACATGATTATTATCTAAATTTTTTCAGGACATGCATTCATTAGAACTATGTATTGGTACATAGCTAAAAAAACATTTTTTAACAAAAGGCTCTGATGTTATGTTCCTATTAATTAAATTCAAATAAACAAATTTATAATAATAAATAGGTATAACCTCCCACTTTCTTTATCTGAAGTCAGTTAAAAAGTTTTAATAAATAAACTAATCATCATTTGTATTTATTTATTTATGCGTTTTTGTTTTTAATTTAATTTAAAATACTAAAAAATCAAAATAGTAAGTGGTACCTAATTAAAACAAAATAAGTAAGAGTTTTAACCCTTAAAATAAAGCCCTTATTTACCTTAAATATCAAAATCTAATTTAAAAAATACAAAAAGAAAAATGAATTAGTCTCAAAGTCATAATAAATTATTAAGCAAGCCACATCTAGCAGGGCGCTGAGCGTAGTTTGTTTATACATCAATGTTTTTGTTATCACTGCGCCCGATGCCTGAGGCTCGTGTATTTGTTGTAACAAGGTTTTAAAACTACCGTCCATAATAAGTACGTATCTCTAAAATATGTATTTTTTTGTTTGTTAATTGTGTTGTTCTCATGTAAGTAAATTAATGTATAATTCTTAATGAGAATAAATGTCTTAAACCATAATTAATACTGTCGCCAAGCACCATTGCTATGTGCCGGTTTGAAAGGAGAACTCGATAGTGCAGTGGTGAACGCACCCGGTCTGCGATTACTAAGGTTAAGCAACCTTCGCAAGGCCAGTCAGCCAGATGGGTGACCAAATATGTATCGTCTTGAGCTCCTCCGTGCTTCGGAAGGCAAATAAAGCCGTTGGTCCCGGCTATATTAGCAGTCGTTAACAACCACCAATCCACACTGGGCCCGAGTTTTGTTTTATGGACCGTTCTCCCTATCCATAGGAAAAGCCTACGGGCTTAGCTGGGGTACGCCCCAGCATGGGGACATAAACTGAGCTGGTTTAATGTGTGGTTTAAGGAGTACTGTACCAGTGAAATAACAAGGTGGAGAGACCGGCAACACGGAAAGGAAATTCTAGTTTAGTGAACTCTTCAGTGAATCCTTGGTATCGCAAGCGTCCATAGACGCTGCAGTGGCCGCTTCATAAAAGGTGGACCTTCAGGTCGTTTGCTAATAAAGAGATTCAGCCAAAATTCGGAACAACACAGTCTAACCATAATCTTATCCATGTTACAATTAAGGTTGTGCAAGCGACCAATATATTTACAATATACAACGACATATTTATATGGTTGTATGTATGTAAATATGTATTTATGTTTATGTAATATATTACTACTGTACACTTTTTCTTCAACAAATCTTAATTAATAGCAATCCTCTCCATCCCTAGGTGCCTGGAAGATGTCGCTTTTAGTGATAAGGCCGCTCTTTGTACGACTTCAATTAATTTATTTTATTTCTTTCCGGTGTAGTAAAGACCTTATAGAATAGTTGATGAGGAGGGAGAAGACAAGCGGAGCGCTGGCCGACCACCTGCTAGATGAGATATAGAGCTGGTCGCTGGAAATACCTAAATCATCAGCTCAAAACAGAAGGGAATGGCGTTACATGGAAGAGGCCTATGCCCAGCAGTGGGTAGATACGGGCTGAAAATGATGATGATGATGATGATAGTTTATTTGTAACATGTATGTGTTTTGCTTTTTATGTGTACAATAAAGCATTTTATTCTATTCTTTTCTATTCTATTCTGGGTAAAGAGTACGGTTCGTAATGACCACATCCACGCGGATCATTTGTTACCCCGGACAAATTGCGACAGTGCCCGGTCTACGGAGTACGTGACATCCGAATTGATATAATTTGACCGCTTCCCCCCTAAATAGAATTCAATATTTCCACACTAAACGGTCACGTTTTATCAACTCTCGCCTATGTGGATGATAATAGATTATGTATATAAAAGATTGAATCCCTTTTTACGGAGATACGTTTTGGAATTGTCTGTTAATAGCCACAATGATGTTTGAAAACGTAAGAAGTTTTATTTTTTATTTTTTGTATTGTTATAATGACATGGAGTCAAAGTAAATAATGTAATTACCAAAATACCACTTAGGAAGCATTCAAACATAACGACTTACATCGAAAAGTTGGCGTTGGCGACAATTCATTAAATAATAAAGACAAATTATTATGACAATGCCCATGCAGATCATAATCCGCATCACTTATATTAACTTATATTGTAACTCTTGTACTTATTGCAATGTAACAGACCATCATGCATTTTGCAACCTTGTGTAATGTAAATAACATAAAGTTATTATACCAACGGAAAATAACTTTATGGTAAATAAAGAGTATAAGTCCATAACTGAACTGCATGGAGTTGACATTCATTTTATAACTTTAAACGAAATAGATAATTAATTTTAGAGTTGTAAGCGTACAATTAGTTAACAGTTTCTAGTAAAATTGTACAGATTTCATCTTCGTGTCGAGTTAATTTCTCACAGTTTATTAGCTCTCTCCATCCGACTGGTTGTCTGGAAGAACTCGCTTAAAAGCGATAAGACCGCTAAATAGTAACTTTGTAATTTTTATTTTTTTTCTGTTCATGATTATTTTTTATAGTGTTGCAATAAAAGTATTATCTATCTATCTAATTTTGTAAATGTTTGTTAACTGCGATTAAAATAAGTGCAACTGTCGGTTATCTTGCTGTAATCTTCTTGATGGATTTGTCAGTCTGCATTCTATGCCAGTGGGTGGTAGAATCACGATTATTTAAATATATTTCTAAGAGTTAGCTTATTTTAATAAAAACCATGTTGTACTTTACTTTTCTTTCATTTAAGCAAAGCATTTTTAAACGGCAACCGGTAATACAAGCTGGGATAAGAGGATGTAAATACCACACGCAACACACTGAAACGATTTCTTACCATTGCTGCGCCAATGACAGACGATAAGCTCTTTATTATACTGGCTGGTACCGACCAAATATACCGAACACGATACATACTGACAACTCGAGAAATAGCCTTGGAAGCTTTGATCAATAATGTATTAGGTCATTACCTATGAAATTGACGTTTTTTTCTCACTTATTAAAAGGTCTAAAAGTTCTTAAAGTCAATACCGGTTATTATTATTATACACTTTTAATTAGGACTATGTTACTTAGGCTTCAGTAATTATCTTTATCGCCCAATATAATTTTTAAATTGACTACTTTTTATGTTCGCGGAATTGTCTTTTTGTTTCATTGTAGCTTTGAAGGGACTTGATTTTTTTTCTTTTTCATGTCTGCTATATTTAGCTAGTGAAACAAACACACTACTCTACAATTTTTATAGTGTTAACATAAATAGACGCTAAGAAAATTTAAAAAAAAACGTTAGTATGTAAAATTAAATTTTTTAAAAAATCTTCATACAAAACGTCAATTTCATAAGTAAGGACCTAATACTAGATAAAGGATCCGTAACAAAAATGCATCTCGAAAGTGTTCCTGCTCATACTTATACATTTAAATTTCGAATAACAAAATCTGAAAAAACATTGCATAGCATTAACAACATCAGTTTACTATAATACACCTTAAATCTTAAACATAAAGAGCAATTAAGGTTGCAAACTCTTTGTACTTAATATTTACTGTCATCGCCTAAAACGTCATTGTGGCTCCGAAGCACCAAAGTCGCGTACCGTTTTTCAAGTGCTCATCGGGAATCTAGTACAAAATTGATCGACGCCTTTTACCGATCAAATATACCGAACACGATATAAACTGACAACAAGGGGAAATAACCTTGCGAGCAGCCATTTTTAAAAGATGCACGATTCAATAAATTTTTGCAATATAAAAAAAATAGCTGCTATTTTTTTTTCAGAATGGAAGGAAGTAAAAAAATTATTTCACATCTCGTAATAATATTACAGACGCGAGCGCTGATGAGCGGCAAAAGAAATATAAGGAATTTGTCAAAGTAATATTTCTTTGTAGTATACCCTTATACCCGGATAATCGTTAATGCTCCGCCCCGGGCGAAATCCCTTGTATAGATTGCGGTATCACCATAAATAACTGCGTAACTGTTTTTATGGAGGAGAAAATTACTCTTTTCACTCACTGCCTTTTATATACTGAGCGGTTTTTTGTTTACGATTTGTAAGTGCTAGGGGATTGACATGCTGCGGCTGATATTGTTGATCTCATTATGTGTTAATAAATAAATATAATATATAAATATAAATTAAACCATAAATTCGTTTATTTGTTTAATGTATGCTGGTAAATTAAGAACAAATAATTGTGCGCTTTCTGAAAAATCATTGTACTCGTAGTATATAAACCAAAATGTGCGCATAGTCCTGTGACTACTTACAAAACTTAATTAAAAACAAAACTGGGTATGTTACATAAATAACTTCTCAATTATAATATTTAAACCTAAAAAATAATATCACTAGATATTACAAAAACACAAATGTTGAAAAAAATTCCACGAGCAGGATTTGAACCTGCACCCTTCTGCTCGTGGATATTTTTTCAACATTTGTGTTTTTGTAATTTGTTCGCAACAAAATTTGCGTTAAAAATTATATAAAAAAAACAGAAACATTTTATTGATAGCTTGCCTACTTCTTAACTGATCTCTAGTATTTGTAAAAATATTATGATCGGATGTTAATGACGGTAGTTGTTGACATTGAATGGGCGCCTTGGATTTCAAAGTAAAAAGTAAATAGTGTTGAATAATTTCGGCGGGCTGGTTAGAACCACGATAGCTCAATTGGGAGAGCACCTGACCTGGTATGTCAGAAGGGTGCAGGTTCAAATCCTGCTCGTGGAAATGTTTTCAACATTTGTGTTTTAGTAATTTGTTGAAATACAAATACAAATAAATTTATTTGATACATGCTTACTTACAAACTTAAAAATACAGTGGAATAGTGTTACCTAAATATAAGCATAACTTTCAAGGAGGCTGAGATTTTCTATGACCCCACACTAGGCACTGCCTGACCTGTGGCGGTCAAGTAAGACGTTTTCAAAAGTTAAACGGGTGCCAGCAGTAATTAGTAAAAAATAAAATTAGTGTTCACACCGTCGCCGGATCCAGGCCGGCTGCCCCTCAACAGCCAGGTGGACGCTGATGGCTGGCGGTGAGAGCCTTGCGGGAGGTGGATACGTTCGGGCGGCGTCAGCAGGCCCGCAACTTCTCCTTGCCGTCCCGCGTGTCGTAGGCCGGTCGCGGGTTCTAATTTCGGGGTTCCTGTGGCGGGGGTAGCCAATAGTGCCGCACTAATGAAACCACGGTTAAAGGTCCAAGTTGTATTTACTCACCGGTCGAATTAGATACAGTGTTCACAATTGACTTTACAATTTATTACTAATAAGATGGCGTCCATGCCATGCGCGCCTCGCGGTTAACAGTGGTGGTCACTTTTACATACGTTTCTGCGACGAAACGAAAGTCCCAGACTTACTAAAAACACACCATCATAGCTACTATGATTTACGCAAAGGTTACACCTTCTAAATTACATTAATACCGGTACGCGTCGCGACGACTCGTATAACCGTGCCGAGCTCGGAATTGCAACAGGATGCGGAAGCGCAACCGCTCCGCCCGTTTGACATTAGTAGTGTTGCGTCACACACGCATTCTCACTAGAGATGCGCGATACATCGATTTTGCATGAACATTCCTTGGGGCCCCAGCAACGAGGTTGGGAGACCTAATCCCCATCTCCAAGCGGTAATTTAACTAACTTAATTACTGGCCTAACAAGCTCGCCAGATTGAGTTCTTAACTTAACAGATCGAACAACATCGTCTTTACCCTTATACAATTCTAACACCCTACCTAGCTTCCAATGTAGTGGTGGAGTATTTTCATGCTTAATGAAAACAATGTCGTTTACCTTTAAATTTTCAACATCACGATACCATTTATTCCGCGATTGCAGCGTGCTAAGATACTCAAGATGCCAACGCGACCACACGTTCTGATGCAACTTCTGTAGCGTCTGGAACCGAGACAAACGTGACATATTAGTCCCTGACCAGTTATTCTCAGGTACTGCCACCAGTGGCTGACCGATTAGAAAATGTCCTGGCGTCAGGACTTCCAAATCCCCAGGATCCTCAGACATCGCTACGAGAGGTCTGGAGTTTAAGATAGCCTCTATCTTACATAAGAGCGTTGAGAGCTCCTCATACGTCAGTATGGTCTCACCGATTTCTCTTCTTAGAAGTTGCTTCACACTCTTGACAGCTGCCTCAAATAGTCCACCCATATGTGGTGAAGCCGGTGGGTTAAATTCCCAATGTATACTCTGCCTTCTGAACTGCTCCTTCAGAATATGTTCCTTGTCCAATAGGAACTGATTAATCTCCTTGAGATATGTGTTCGCTCCAACAAAATTAGTCCCTCTGTCAGACCGTATGAGAGAGGGGAGTCCGCGTCGACTTACAAACCTTGTAAATGCGGCCACGAATGCTTCAGTCGTTAGACTAGACACCAGTTCCACGTGAACGGCCTTCGTAGCTACACAAACGAATACGCAGAAGTAGGCCTTCACTGACTTTGCGTTTCTTAATAAACTTGATTTTACCAAAAACGGTCCCGCGAAGTCCGTCGCGACTCCGTCGAAGGGTCGTGCGCGCTGCACGCGATCCGCAGGAAGGTCCGCCATACGCGGAGGTTGCTCTGCTGCGGCAAACCGGAAGCACCTTGTGCACTGCCGAACGGTCCTGGTTGCCTGCCTCCGGACTGACGTTATCCAATATTCCCTGCGTAAAATTGCAATTAAACCATTAGCTCCAATGTGACAATATATTTTATGATAGTACTCCATGAGTAACTGAACAAAATTTGTATTTTTTGGCAACAACATTGGGTGCTTAGCACCATACGTGAGATTTGAATGCCTCAGTCGACCTCCGACTCTGATGACACCCTCCCCATCCAAGAATACACTTAATTTCTGAAGTGATGTTATCACTCGTTTGTGTTGCTTCAACAATTCTATTTCTTTACCGTACTCCAAGCCTTGAACTCGCTTGATCCAGTATTTAGTAGCTTTGCGTGTCTCGCATAGCGACAGTACTTTACTAGTTGGTCGCATTGAATTGTCTGTCTTCAGACTTTTCATATATCTCAATACATACGCCGTTACGTTGATGAGTTTGGTGAAGCTACTCACTCTGCTCAACAACTTTAAATCCCATGGCTCCTCCTGCACAATGTTAAAGTTGGCTACCCTTTTAAATCCTGGTAGCTCCGCGGGTCTCACATGCTTGCGAGGCCACTCCAATGGTTTCTTTCCTAACCAGGGGACTGTCCACCACAGTGGATGGTGAGTTAATTCGTCAGCTGTCACGCCTCGTGACGCACAATCCGCCGGATTCCAATCCGATGGTACGTGTCTCCAGATTAACTTGCGGGGAGACCTTGTACATACTGTACCCTGTTACATTCAAAAGTCTGTAACAAATGTGGCTGCGTTTCCACCCATGCCAGCACGATTGAACTGACAGACCATGCATTTATGCTATTGATCTCGATTGCTCCTTCGTAGCCATCCGCTACGTGGTTAAGTAATTGACAAACGAGATGCGCCGCGCTAAGCTCCAGCTTCGGGATCGTCTGTCTCGTCTTCATTGGCGCCACCCTAGATTTTGCCATAACCAGACTGACCTTAACATTTCCTTGGGCGTCCTCGCTACGTAGATAGATGCATGCTGCGTAGCCTGCTTCGGACGCGTCACCGAAACCATGCAGTGTATACAACACTGCGTTGGGTAGTGCGATACACCTCGGTATCTTTAATTGTTCCATGTTGCGTAGATCCTCTATCATGTACCTCCATTTTTCGACTATGTTATCTGGTACCGCCTCGTCCCAATTCAGACCATTCATAAACAATTCCTGCAACAGGTTTTTAAATCTTATTATCACCGGTGTGCAATAGCCACACGGATCGTATAGTCTTGCTATAGTACTTAATATCGAACGCTTCGTTACTGCCTTGTCCTCTGGTATGTTCAGCCGATACGACATCGTATCAGACATCGGCTCCCATTGTATTCCTAATACCTTAATGAAGGTCTTGGGGTCGTTCGCGTCGAACTCCTTCGGTTGTTCACAGTGATCATCCGGTAGATCCTTCAGCAGCTGTGGTTTATTTGTAGACCACTTACGTAGCTCATAACCCGCGCTCCGCATGAGCTCTATGAGTTCTGTCTTCAGAGCCTCAGCTTCCTTAATAGAGTCCGCTCCAGTTAAGATGTCGTCAACGAAGACACTTCGCCTCACGACGTCTACAGCCTTCGAGCCGGGATGTTGGCCTTCCCATTGCGTCGCCAGTTCCAGCAACGTGCGTATCGCCACATACGGACTTGACCTCAGCCCATAAGTATTAGTATTCAATTCGTATACCTTGAGCTCCTGCGTCGGATCACTCCTCCATAATATGAGCTGATACCTCCTGTCCTCAGGGTGAATCCAGGTCATCCGGAACATCTGCTTCACGTCCGTAGTGAATACCACTTGATGTCGTCTGAAATTCATCAAAATTTTTGTGATATCATTCTGTAATGCCTCAACGGAATGCAAACATTGGTTTAATGAAACCCCCGTTGTTGTCTTACAACTGCCATCGAATACTACTCGAATCTTATCCGAATCCCTCTTGAATATACCGTGATGTGGTATCACATAGTGTTCAGCGTCGAACTGAAAATTTGACAGGGACATATGACCACAGTTCTCATAGTCCTTCATAAACTCTTTATATTTCTTTTCAAACAATGGATGCCTCCCCATTTTTCTTTCAAGAGCATAAAATCTCTGAGTCGCCGTGTCAATAGATCTTCCCAGCTCCGGTCTATCTATCATCAAGGGCAGACGTACCACAAATTTTCCATCAGTGAGCCTCACTGTAGTGGTGTCATACAACCTTTCACACTCCTCGTGTCGAGGATCCTTCGGTGTGTCCGTCGGTGGCTCCTCCGACGTCCAGAATCGCTTGACGGCCTCCGTCAGCGTCGTGGTAGACACTGGTCTTGGCACCATAGTCTCGTATCCGTCAACTGGTCCCATTATAGCATGCCCGAAGCACGTTCCGTAGGCCGCTGCGCCATCTGTACCAATGTCAATTTTAGTACCATCTAAGATATAATTTAATACATCAGCTCCGAGTATCAGGTCTACCCCTTGTGGTAGTGTAAAGTACTTGTCTGCAAGTCTCATTGTAGGTGGGGTCTGCTTCAGAATCCCTCTAAGTGGAAGCTTCTCCACTGGCAAATCTGCAGTCAGCTCCTGCATGACTACTGCGGTGGTGCAGATTACCGGTACCTGCCTATCCAAAGGCTTAATAACAATCTTAACCTTGCAAGCGGGTGACTTCACCATGGTGTTTCCTATTCCGACTATTTCCATAGAGCTTTTCTGTCGGTGTAGTTGTAGTCGGTCCACCAAAGCTGCTTTGATGGCAGTCACACTAGCGCCGGTGTCTAATAGGGCACGAGCCTTCTCGTATTTGCCTTTACTATTCCTAACACCTAATGTCACGGTAGGATTTAGGCAGTTTCTAAAACCGCTACCTATCGTGTTATTAACACCGACAGTAGCGACTCCTCAGTAGCTGTCACGTTCCCGCTTCGGAAGATAGGATGGTCGACCATACCTCAAGTCCTCATACTGTGACTGGGCTTGCTGGTATCTAGCGCCGACCGGGCGCCGGCCTGGCTCCAGGCAGTACGCTTGCTCCTCCTCCCGTTCCGGGGTGCGTCGCTGCGACGTCGATGGCCGGTCGTGCTTCACTGGGCTGCTGCAGCGTGGAGGCGTCCTCACACGCGGCGGGCTCCTCACCGGCGGTGGTGTTCTCACTTGAGGCGGTGTACGTGGGGGTGACCTCACACGTGGCGCTGCTCTCGCCGACTGCTGCGTCGTGCGCTTCGGAGCTTCCCCTGCAGTACACAATAGGGTATGGTGATATTTAGAGCCTACATCCGGCATCGTTCCTGCATTCCCGGGCATAATGCTCCCCCAAACACGTGAAACACGCCCTGTGGTTTCGTGCCCATGTCTTACGGGCTGTACGAGCCAGGTTCGTGAACTCGTAGCAGTTCACGAGCTCGTGTCCTGCCTTACCACAATAGGTGCACCTTGGCTCTAGCACCAGAGTGGCTAACTTGCCACGAATCCTGCCCATCGGCGGCGAACCGCGTCCGGTCGCATAGGCCTTGCGCTGCGCATTGGGCGATCTTTGTTGCCGCGTCGGTTCGGCCCTTCCCTGCTCCAGGGTTGGTGGTGGTGGGGCGATTAGTTGTCGCCTGCAGACTTCGTCGAGGAACGTCATCAGGGCTGTAAAAGAAGGCAGCTCCCCCGGAGCTGCTCCGCTCCGCTCCTCAAACTGATTTCTCAGTCGGGACGGCAACTTCTGTTCCACGATGAACAGCAATAAATATGACCACTCCGCTACGGGTAGTCCTAACTTCTGAAGAGCCTGCGTCGACTCCAGGAGTGGGTTATAGAAAGCAGTCCTCAATCCATCCAGCGTCGGAGGTATGACGGGCAGTGACACTATTTGCTCCAGGTAAGTGTCTGCCAACAACCTAGTATTTTGGTACCGGTCTCGTAGTAATCCGAGGGCCACCTCGTAGTTGGCAGCGTCAACCGGCAGGTGCTTCACCAGAGTGAGCGGCTCACCCACCAAACAGCTTCTTAGGTAATAATGTTTCTCTGCCTCAGGCAGATTTGGCCGTGCATGAACCAACGATAAATATAGGTCATAGAAACTTACCCAGTCCATTGGGTTACCATCGAACTGCCCCAGTTGGATGAGTGGCAGCTTGACCGCTACGCTGCTCTCCTGCGAGCCACTCGCCGTTGTCATCTGAACTGGTGGTGCAGTTCTGGCACATTCCTCTGCCTTGGTTTCCACTGAAACTAAAATGTTAGTGACCTCGGAGAACATCGGCCCCAGGTCATCCAGGTCGTCGACCTCATTTGCTACGAGCACTTCATAGGCATCTAAAAACTGCTGGTAATATTTATCAAATTGCCGTTTTATTACTCGTACGGCAATCGACGAGTCAGTAGCCTTAATTGAAGCCGAGAAGTCGTTGAGCATCTTAGCCCGTGACATAAAGGTTTGACGCGCCGTCTTAACGTCCATTGTTAATAATAGGTATTGAAACTACTCCACCAATTGACAAGAAATTAAAACTTAATAGGTTGAGTCAAATATCAAACACTAAGTAAAATTTACCAATTACCGTATTGCTACAATACGAATTAATCGGTCTAAAAACCTACGTAAACTATAAGGTAAACAACTATGAATATAAACTACAATTATGTAAACAAACAGTCGCGACGACTGACGTTATCAAATAACAAACAATCCTAACAGTACGTAGTGTCCGAGTCGCTACGACACAAACAAAGTCAATGTCAATACAATAGCTAGGTACTTAGCCAGTGATATATATCGTACGACGTAATGATGACATAAATGAATCACTTTAAACAACAACTGTCTTAACCTACTTACGGTTATTACTTAAGGTCCATACTTAGGTCTCCTGGTTTGATAAAACGTTGTCCGTTTGCACCTGAGTGCCGTGAGTGAGTCCGTGACACACGCGAATGCACTATCACTAGAACCTTGTTATTATTGATAAGCCGCACACGCACACACAGCCGCGTATCGCGTCGATCGCCGGCGCCGCTGTGACTCGGTGTAGGTATTCGACGGCCCCGGTCCCGGGCCGCCCAGCTGCTTCGCCGCCTCGATGAAACAGTAGGTACTTATGGTACTATTATAACAGGACGGCCGCCTCGTCGTCCGTAGCTCGCCTCGCGATGTTAACAATCACTGCAGTTCCGCGTTGTTGTGTCGCTTCGACGTAGGTAACAAACACGCCGGTAACTGCCGTGGGTCGCTTCGACGCAATTTAGGTATATTACCTTATGTAATTATTATTATTCGCAGCTTCGCTTAAAATCTTAAAATGACTTGATCGCCTCGATCGTCCCGTGTTGCAGGTTCTATCTCGAATGAGCAACAGTTACAAAAGATGCCGCTTCGCTTGCAGTACTGACTCTCGGTCGTATTACTGCGTAATAAGGTTGCCTTTCGCTTGTGCCTATTTGTTCGCACAACTCAGTGACCTTATGGCGTGATCACCGACGCTTCCTATTGGTCGAGCCGTGTCGCCTTACTAGCCGCTTCGCGTAGTAGGTACTCTCGCACGATTCTGACACCAGATAATGGTTTCTGATGATGCCGCTGCTCCGCGGTGGTGATGGAAGCTTCTTCTGTCACCTGGCTCCCGAGTTTCCGCTTTAGGGGTCCCCTCATGGGCCACCAAAAATGTTCACACCGTCGCCGGATCCAGGCCGGCTGCCCCTCAACAGCCAGGTGGACGCTGATGGCTGGCGGTGAGAGCCTTGCGGGAGGTGGATACGTTCGGGCGGCGTCAGCAGGCCCGCAACTTCTCCTTGCCGTCCCGCGTGTCGTAGGCCGGTCGCGGGTTCTAATTTCGGGGTTCCTGTGGCGGGGGTAGCCAATAGTGCCGCACTAATGAAACCACGGTTAAAGGTCCAAGTTGTATTTACTCACCGGTCGAATTAGATACAGTGTTCACAATTAACTTTACAATTTATTACTAATAAGATGGCGTCCATGCCATGCGCGCCTCGCGGTTAACAGTGGTGGTCACTTTTACATACGTTTCTGCGACGAAACGAAAGTCCCAGACTTACTAAAAACACACCATCATAGCTACTATGATTTACGCGAAGGTTACACCTTCTAAATTACATTAATACCGGTACGCGTCGCGACGACTCGTATAACCGTGCCGAGCTCGGAATTGCAACAGGATGCGGAAGCGCAACCGCTCCGCCCGTTTGACATTAGTAGTGTTGCGTCACACACGCATTCTCACTAGAGATGCGCGATACATCGATTTTGCATGAACAATTAGAGTTATAAATTGTTGTAAAAGGTACATCACATTCGCATATATCTACTTTAGTACCTCCATAAAAGTCTCCGTAAATTTATAGCTCCACGTCAAAAGAAGGGAGCGAATCTTGAGCCTCGCAATTCTCAAAGAGCATTTCTTAATTTCGCATAGCTCCAAAATGCGGTTGTAGATGAATAGGAAAGCGAAGCATTTAAACCGTCGGGCAAAGGTGGTTTTAACTAATACCGAGATCGTACCCTAAATACTCGTCTGTCAAGCAACGCCTGATATTCTGGAGAATTGATAACAATTTTGTGCATAGTCGTTGCCACTTTTAGAATATAAAGTTTGCGAACGCTGCTCATTGTACAGCGAATCAGTGGGGAAATAAAAAGCAACAAAATTTGCGTTAAAAATTATATAAACAAAACAAAAACATTTTATCACTAGATATTTTAAGATAACGATTGAGTACGAGTAGGTAATTAATTAATAAAAAATTGTAAATGTTGCTACTTCTAAAGCCGTGCAGTTTATTGCGCCTGTTCTACTAAACAGCTATAAGACGTCCTGAACGGGTGGTAGGTAAAATATTTTGAGACGATTCAAAGCGCTAATCTAATAAGCCTACTTGAATCAAGATTCATTTCATTTTAACACCATGTGACACGCAATAAAGATTTGAATTCAGATTGTATGCGGGATCAACTAATTGAACGAATTATTCCTTATTACTAGCTAAAGGTAACTTCCAGGATTTCAATAATTACAACAAAATTTTGATACAAGGTATTGCTACCGGGTCATAAAACAACAGCCTAAATAAATAATACCCATTATGTTAAATGGAAATATTGTTTTCTCAAAAAGGTTAAACATACACCACATATTGGAATGAAATACTTTATTTTAATCTACTCACGTTTATTTATATATTTTTTTTAATAAAATGGCTCGATGGTGGCAAAGCACCCGGACTGCTATCCGAAGATCCTGGGTTCAATTCTCAGGTCGAGCAAGGTGTGTTTAGGACCTTTCTATGTACAGTCAAATGCGTGTTTGTGATCACCAACCCATATTTGGCAAGGGTGGTAATTAAGTAATTACCCATCAATTGTAAAGATTACTTGATTTCAATTATGCATGAGTTGCTTAGCAGTGGGAAGGTGACGCTGAAAATATGCCGCCTGAGGCAGTCAGCAATCTCTCCAAAAAAGGCATTGGGAAAGTATATAGGGCCACACTTCACCTAACTTTTAAATACTTGTAATGAAACAACTTTTACGGATCTACTCGCGTTTATATTACACATTACTTATTTAATTCTGACGTTTAATGCGACCAAAAAAAACGCGTTAAATGCGACCAAACCAACAAAATACTGAAGAAAACTAGTGATCTTGTCAAACAACAATCCGAAACGTTAAATCTAGATGCTAACTATTTAATGCCTGCCCTAAACCACCAAAACTTTATGGGTTACCGAAAATTCACAAACCCGAGACTCCGCTACGCCCTATTGTAAGCCAGATTGATTCACCAACTTACCGACTGGCCCGGTATGTAGCTAAGATTCTTTCACCACTTAGAGGTAACACAACAGCTTATGTGAAGGATTCCTACCAATTCGTTTACGATATCAAAGACCTACATCTCGCTGACAATGAAACTATGGTTAGTTTTGATGTGCAGTCCTTATTTACATGCCTACCAGTACAGAATTGCATTAAAATTAGCAAAAAACGTCTAGCAGAACAAGATATGCCTGATAAATATGCAATACTATTAGAGCATTGTCTAACATCTGGCTACCTTTTGTGGAATGACATTTACTACCTGCAATTAGAGGGTGTTGCCATGGGTTCCCCTGTTTCGCCCGTCATCGCCGATATCTTTATCGAAGACTTCCAGAAGAGGGCCCTGAACACAGCACCGGTAACCCCTAGGTTCTACAAACGGTATGTAGATGATACTTTCACTATCCTACCAACTGATAAAGTATCTGCTTTTCTAGATCATCTTAACTCCATACATCCAAAAATACAATTCACAATGGAGTTAGAGGCAGATAGTAAGCTAGCTTTCTTGGATACTTTAATCATCAGGAATCCGGACCATAGTTTGTGTCACACTGTGTATCGTAAAGTAACCTATACAGATAGGCACCTCAATGATGATTCTCACCACCATCCTAGACAGTTGGCTACTGTAGGAAAATCTTTATTTCAGAGAGCACGTGGCATCTGTGACACCCAACACCTGTCTGCTGAGTTTCAGCATGTCAAGCACGTACTACAGGACAATAAACTGAAAGTATCACGGCTTCGTCACAGAAAACGCAATAAACCAACCACAGTCGAGCGCCAACCTGCTGTACTTCCATATATGAAAGGTGTCATTGACAAGATTGGACATATCTTAAAGCGAGCTTCAATCAACACTTACTTCAAGCCGCCGAAGAAGATCAACCAATTTTTACGACCTGTCAAGTGCAACATACCCCTTCAAGATGCAGGCGTGTACAAACTGAACTGCGACTGTGAGCTCTCTTACATCGGGTAAACAAAGAGAAGTGTAGGAACCAGCGTTAAAGAACATATAGCCGACGTCAAGCATAGGCGCGAAAATAAGTCTGCAGTATGCGAACATTTCCTAGAGGAGCCCAACCATTACATCAGATTTCATTGATAAACCACAAATACTCGTTTATATAATTTTTAACGCAAATTTTGTTGCGAACAAATTACAAAAACACAAATGTTGAAAAAATTTCCACGAGCAGGGTTTGAACAGGATTTTAGTATTTGTAAAAATATTATGATCGGATGTTAATGACGGTAGTTGTTAACATTGAATGGGCGCCTTTGGCTTTCAAAGTAAAAAGTAAATAGTGTTGAATAATTTCGGCGGGCTGGTTAGAACCACGATAGCTCAATTGGAAGAGCACCTGACCCGGTATGTCAGAAGGGTGCAGGTTCAAACCCTGCTCGTGGAAATTTTTTCAACATTTGTTTTTTTTTTTTACAAATACTCGCTAAGAGAACAACGATACATCCCTAGAATTATACGTGAGGCTATTGAAATTAAAATAATTTCAATAAAGAAGATGGTTGGAATCTACCACCAGCCTGGGATCCCATCATATAAAATATTAAATCCCAACCCCAACACCATACTGCCAGACCAAAAGATACTGTAAGCTCTTTCTACGTAAAACGGAACTATTGAAATGTTTCAATAGCAAAGCCTCATCTATGCAGTGCAAAGTAAATTCCAATGGGTGTTCCTAGACACATTTCCGAGTAATAACGTCAAGGGTTTCTTTGATTCTGAAAGGGGCGCGAAGTCATGCCACGCGAAGACGTCTTGGCGACTTGCCATTTGATTCCGCAACCTTTCTGTATACTAGCTGCATAGTTATTTAGCGGTGTGTAAATGACTTAAGCTTGCAATTATTTTAATACCTGTTCAGCCTCTTTGATGCATTACTTAGGATGCGAAGTAGAGGCCTGTTGTAATTAATTAAATGCATTCAGTCTATTTGTAGGGTATAACTACTAAAAATTACGTACGCATTACCAAAGAGTAAGAATAGGATTGACCGACACATATTCATGGTATTAATCATAAGTACTAGGACTTATTGGCAGGAAAGTGAAGTCATGTCTGCAGTTTTGTTTTATTTTCTAATTTGTGTTATGTCGAATGTATTAATATTCGTCATTAAATAATGGTGGATTATTTGTGGTGGTGCATGAGTGTTTACAAATAAAACAAAACACTGCAACGTCACTTTTCAAAATTCTCATAAGAAGTCCGCGTGAGGTCTTAGTAAAGCCGACTGAGATACTTAAGGGTTTGGGAGGTATATCGTTTCTCGCTTCTCATTTCTATTATCATTCATCATTATCATACAAAAAGAGCTTAATGTTTATTGATATATAACTTAAAAGTAAAAATACTTTTTACACTGGCTAAATGTGCTAACTGCACAAAGACATAAACTAAAGGAAAACAAAAAAAATAAGTACTACTATACCACCTTATTTCTCATCATACGCCTCGGTGGCATAGTGGCGAAGCACTGACTTCAATGATAAAAGGCTTTGCCCAGCCGTAAGACACTATAGGTAGGCTTTTACCTACTTACACTACTTACCTTAATTAATACAAGCACACAATACGACACAGACACGTTAAGCTCACAGACAGAGCAGAATATTATAGATATAGATAGATGTTTGCATTCAATGTAGGTAAAATCATTAGGTGTTTTTTTATGGCTGTGCACAAGCATTTAGCCTATGAAATATTTTTTCTTTCAGGTAATAAATAAATAAACAATATTGCTTTCCTGTATGATGATGATGAATGATAATAGAAATGGGAAGTGAGAAATGATATACCCCCCAACCCCTCGAGTACAGTAAAGATGTGGGGCTTTACTAAGTCCTCACGTGGACTTCTTGAGAGAATTTGAAAAGTGACGTTGCACTGTTTTGTTTTATTTGCCAACACTCATGCACACTCACGAGCACTTAACGGTTAATATCCACCATTATTTCACATTAATATTCGACATAACACAAATTTTAGAAAATAAAAAAACGCAGACATGACTCTTCACTGTCTCGCCAAGAAGGCCCATTAGGTGTTACATTTTGTTAGTGAAAGCTTGAACACTCTGCCTTATTTATCATGCTATTTTTTGTCACATTTTACTTACATACTAAATAAATTAAACTAAGAAATATTTAAAAAATACAGTGAACAATTAAATGTCTACCCGACCGATTTTTTTTCACTGTATTTTATAAATTTTAATTCAGCTTCAGTGCAGCAATTAGCACTTAAAAAAATAAAAAGTATAATCTAAGAAATCTTTCACTTAATAATAATATTTTTGTAATGGTAATGCTGGAATATAGTAATAATAATTTTGGGCGTGCTTTTGGCAACTTTACCCTATGTTATCTATATAATACGTGAAGCAAAAACTTTGTACCCCTTTTTACGAAATTTGCGCGGACGGAGGAGTATGAAATTTCGCACACTTTTAGTTTATATAGAGCAAAATATATATATTTTTTAAATTATGCATAAAAAATACATTAAATTAAATAAACATTGTTTCATAATTTTTCAACAATTTTAAAAGTGGAAGAAGAGCGGCGAAATCTGTCTATGCGAATCCAAACTCACATTCTATCTGTTTTAATTTTTCATTGCTTAGGATAACAAATATGCAGCCTTAATAAAATATTGTTTAGTAAACAGCTTTTTATAAATATTACGGTCGAATTTCGACCACTGGGCGACCACTAGTATATTATATAACTAGGACATCAAGATTTCTTGTCAATGCCCGAGTGAGGTGTTACAAACTGCATATCATCAAGCGGTACGTTTACCTGCCGAGTATGCAAACAAAAATAACAACAAAATATAGCGCTCCATCCAGCTTGTTTTGATTTCCCCGAAGTCGCAGTGTTTACGCTTCAACGAACTTCTAGCAAACATCCATCAAACGTGCAGCGCTGAAGCAGCTGTGTTGTGCAGCACTACACTCCAGTCGGTGTTTAATCTGGGGCAATCAAAACAACACGGGGTATTGCATCGTCTATCGTCTGCGTTGGACAACTGAAGCCATATTCTCAAAGTTTGGGATCACCAATACTTCGATTAATCGCTCGGCTAAAACTCACTCGATACCACATGCTTCAAACCTTTTGTTCAAATTGTATACAAAAGCTTTTGTAATATCGGATGCCTGTTTTATACAATGAGATAATTATCTATCTTGAGAACATCAGCGGGTTTGAGGAAGCCCGCTGCTCCAGGTCTGAAAGCCTCGACAGGAAGAAGGAGGGAACAGATGTTGGTCGTCCTATAAATAAATAAAAATATCTGCCCACTAAAACTCCTTGTGCCATCCCAACACATACCGCGAGGGTGGTTCAGATAACTCCGGTGAATGTTTACAACCTCAGATCATAGAAAGGATCCTTTCTATGATCTGAGTTTACAACGGTCCTGGATTATCCCGGCGGCACGAAGGGGAGTGCAGGAGTTTTATTAGTGGGTATTCCCTCTTTCCCTCTTGAAAAAAGTTCGGAACCACGGACAAGAGACTAAATATCAAACCCTAGTACGAGTTTTATTGATCCATCAATAACGTTAAAGAAAACGAAAATTTGAAATACGAACCTAGTGCCCGCTGAGACTGAGACCGATGATCTAACCACTGCACCACTGAGACTACAAAACAAATTTCAAGTTTCAGACTCATTCATTTGAATTCTCATCCTAGTAATCAAGCAAAGGCGAAAGTACGAAGCTGCCAACATGCGGGTTCAAACCGATATTTGCGCCACCTAATGTTTGACTTACTAAAACCTATTTCTAACTCGTCTGCTACTGCATGGTGGTAGTACTATGAGCATTGTCTAGTGCAGCACAATCCTGCGTTATTACAATGAGTTATGCAGCAGTTTATCGTAAAGCAATAAAAGCTATTCTATTTGTTTTTGTTTAAGAGCGTTTACGCCACACACTAGCGCCGCCAATGAAAAAAAAAACATATCTAGTAATTAGAGATAGAAAATCAAATTATGCTCAAAAAACTATCTGAATGAAGTAATTTAGCAATTTTACGGCACCTAATGAACACCTGACATGTTATGGTTTAGTTAAATATGGCGTTATAGTTAAAAGTGGCCGTAACGTCTTATTTAACTAAATCATAACATGTGAGGTATTCATTAGGTGATGTAAAAATGCTAAATTACTTCATTCAGATAGTTTGTTGAGCATAATTTGATTTTCTATCTCTAATTACTAGATATGTATTTTTTTTCATTAGTGGCGCTAGTGTGCGGCGTAAACGCTCTTAAAACTTAGTTAAAAAAAGTTGTTGTGCCAATAAAGTTTTATAATGGGATATCGCAACAACTTAGTATTATAAGCGTACTTATGGCTCTTTATTTTGTGACTTTGTGAAGGGCACTTCACATCACTTGATGGTAAAATGGCATAAGTTCGAAAATAGAAGCGCCCGCGCAGCAATCGCTCTTTCCTCTCAACAACTGCCGAGTAGATTTTCAATTGATAACCCATTCGTGGTCACCATATTGCGTAAGTTGCTTAACTTACACTATCGAAACTCGAGAATTCTTTGCTAACAAGCTCTGGACCGGAAAGAGAAGAAAGGACGACAAGCTTTGATAATGGTATTTGTTGGCCACCAACATACTCCGACAAATATATTACTAGACTTAGAGAAGTTTTTCGTTTACCCAACCACTACCAGCCAATAAATACAGTCCACTTCTACAGCTCATTACGAGGAATTGCTATTACACAGCTCATTTACGATAAAAATAATGAAACGCCAAAACCCATTGTTATTCCTTGCTAGAATGCCGCATACTGTAGGACCGTTAGTATAGGCCATTTTGTTGCACTTTGGTTCCTGCTGCGTATTTGTGGTTGGTTTTATCCGCCGCTGACCACAAATTGAAGCTGTTAACGTTCGAAGTTTTCGTGCTATTGGAGTGGAATAGCGTGGAATGTGAATAGCGAATAGCGAATAGCGAGTAGCCACCGCCCGCAACTGCGCTGGCCTGGCTCGCGCTCCAATGCGATTTGAATTCATTTATTTTAGTTCAGTCATTCAGTTATTTTAAGGGGCACAACAATTTGATGTGGTCTGAATTTGTTTTGTTAATAGATATTATTTTATGTGGTTTGCGTTTCATGCCATTCAATGTTGAGCCGATTTTTAATCTGGTGTTAGTAATTCTCGCAGGGTCAGCGAGCGTGCGAGAACGCGTAAGTGCAGTTTCTAAAAACCACGTATCCGCTTTTACACAATTTTACAGATTGATGAAAAAAGTGAAATCTTGGTAATTCAATATATTTTTCCGACTGAACTAATTTGCTACTTTGGAGCAAGAACTTAAGTAAAAGAAGGAAAAATATATTTGAATTATCAATTTAATCTAGTTTTCTTGCTAATATAGTTCATTATGACAATTATTACACAGCTTGGCGTTGTATGTTGTATACTTTTTTAAACCATGCTTAAGTGAAGCGCATTTCAAAGTTGACAACCTTCCGAAGACGATGCGTGCATTCGTGCATGCACGTGCACGATGTAACTCCAAACATTTTTATTGGGTCCTTACTTATGAAATTGACGTTTTTTTCTCACTTATTAATAGGTGTTTTACTTCTAAAAGTCAATACCGGTTGTTAATATTATTATACACCTTTAATTAGGACTATGTTCCTTAGGCTTCAGTAATAACAATGATTATTAATTTTGTGCCTTTATCGCCCATTTTTTTTTAATTGACTTGAATTTTTTCTTTTTAGCTGCTATATTTAGCTAGTGAAACAAACACACTACTCTACAATTTTAACAGTGTTAACATAAATAGATGCTAAGAAAATTAAAAAAACGTTATTATGAAGAATACAATTTTATATAAAAACCTTCATACAAAACGCCAATTTCATAAGTAAGGACCTAATATTTGGCCCTCGGGTGCCTTGCGCTGCAAATATTGCTTATTTTAACTTAACTTAACTTAAATATTGCAAGATTGTAAACCGATCGTGCAAACAGTGAGAAGCTCCTGTCTACAACAGAATTACTGTAAAGCTTGAGTGTTACAACATAATTTAATTTTAAAACCAGCGATAGTGTTCCATGTCACGCACGCTGTTAACTCCTACTTTATTAACACTCTAGTATCCATCTATTTAAACGGTTTACATAAAACAGTTGTTAAACCAATCAGTTTTGTAGTATAAAACGATAGGAATTTAAGTATACTTTATTAGCTCTCCCCATCCGACTGGTTGTCTGGAAGAAATCGGGTTAAAAGCGATAAGACCGCCAAATTCTAACTTTGTAAATTATAGTTTTTTTTGTTCATGTTTTTGTTTTATAGTGTTGCATTAAAAGTTTTGAAAAAAATTCCAGGAGTTTAATTTAAAACTGCACCACATGGGTATACCGGGTCAGGTGCAATATCTTTATGCTTATCGTGCGGATCTGCCCAATCCGCCGAAATTTATCAACACTATCTACTCCTGCTTTGTAAGCCAAAGGAGACTTATTCATTGTCGACAACTAAATCATTATAAAATGTTTTTGTTTTGTTTTAATAATATAATTGTAACGTAAATTTTGTTGCGAAATTACAAAAACACAAATGTTGAAAAAATTTCCACGAGCAGGGTTTGAACCTGCACCCTTCTGACATACCGGGTCAGGTGCTCTCCCAATTGAGCTATCGCGGTTCTAACCAGCCCGCCGAAATTATTCAACACTATTTACTTTTTACTTTGAAAGCCAAAGGCGCCCATTCAATGTCAACAACTACCGTCATTAACACCCGATCACAATATTTTTACAAATACCAAAGATTAGTTAAGAAGTAGGCAAGCTATTTATAAAATGTTTTTGTTTTGTTTATATAATTTTAACGCAAATTTTGTTGCGAACAAATTACAAAAACACAAATGTTAAATCATTATAGTTCAAAAGTATTTAGGAGCGTTTACGCCGCACACTAGCGCCGCCAATGAAAAAAAAACATATCTAGTAATTAGAGATAGAAAATCAAATTATGCTCAACAAACTATCTGAATGAAGTAATTTAGCATTTTTACATCACCTAATGAACACCTGACATGTTATGGTTTAGTTAAATAAGACGTTATAGTTGAAAGTGGCCGTAACGTGGCTTTTAATTGACGACCTCCTTGGTCGAGTGGTTTGTACACCGGTTTTCATGGTGTCGCCATCTCTGGGTGCCTAGTGTGAGTTTTGTTAACTATCCGTATTCATTCGATTACATTTACGAAAACGAAAAATAGTATGGCATTGAAGCAGCGCCTCCTTGCGGCATACGAGAGGAGTAAACATTTTGCCATACAAATTCTCGTTTTCGTCAACGTGATCGTATGGCCAATGAAACTCGCACATGGCACCCGGGTCCGAGGTCCCGGGTTCCCGGTCGAGTCAATTTAGTAATTTTTATTGTTTTTTCTAAATTGTCTCGGGTTTGGGTGTTTTCTATGTATAATAAGTATGTATTTAAGTATTTTAAGTATGTTTATCCGTTGTCTAGTAACCATCTAACGAGTTTCATAACGAAGCTTCTCTTGGGCTAGATAATTGGTGTGAGTGTAGGAAAGTTTATTCATTTAAGGTCTATTATATATTTTATATATTATGATCACCGAACTACGGTGTCACCGATTTACCGTGGTGGTCACTATTTCGTAACAAGTTTTGGGGGCGGCGAGAAACTTAAAGGGTTCCTCAAGCCGTGTGAAACGAAGCACCATCAGAGGATATCTGGAGGGAACGGCATCACGCAAAAAGCTTGTCCCCGTTCCCTACTAGATTCTCCGAGGGGCCCGGATCGGATCGGGTGCTCCTTTATGCGAGGTTCAAAGAAGCAACATGCGGGTCGGCGAGGTGCGAACGGCTATTGAAGCACAATCCTGTTTTAATTGCTGTATTCACTTTTGCTTAAGGCAACGCATCGCTAAACAATTAATCTAATACGGAGCGTTTGTGCCCCGTACCTTAAAAAAATACTGATTTTTTTCTTTAAATTAAAACTACAAATATGTTTAAAAAAATGAACTAGCATATTGAAGTGTGTGTTAAGGGTAATCTACTAAGTTAGATGCTTAAATCGGTCTGGTTTGCCTGTAAAATGCAAATCTATGTTTTAAAAGAGGTTAATTTGGTATTTTTTTTCTCTGTTATAAAAGTTAACAAATCGTGTTTCTGCAACTAGCAAAATGAAGTAAATTAAATGAAAAATCATGTCATCAAATATCACTTTCATATGTTTTGTAATTATTGGGAAAAATCAAGATCCCCGCAACTTAAATTTCCAATGCGTCGCCATCACGTGGAGCGGAGTCATTTGTCAACTCATACTGACGACCTCCTTAGCCGAGTGGCTTGCACGCCGGTCTTTGGGCGGCGCTAACTCTGAGGTTACGAGTTCGATTCCCGGTCGGATGATTGTCGAAAAAACGATATTTCCGATATTGTGTCGGGTGGGTGTCTGGGTGGTTGTGGTACCGTCGTTGTTCGTGGCTGGTTGCAGCTACAAACAAGTCAGCCGTTGTGCTTCGATGTGGACTGTATTAAAACTCGTTTCTTGATTATTTCTTCTTTATTCTTCATAGCTGGGGTCCGGAGCTTACAAAAATTTGCTCTGACCGGCCTGTATTTATACATTTTGGGTCATGCCCGTGAGCGTGGTGGGGGCAAATGCCGGCGCATGTAGGTATACAATTTTTTCCACTACCCACATGAACCGTCGTAATTTGCAGTTGTCCCTTTCGTTTTGGACCTCCCTTTCTTACATGTATTTTTATCTACCCTACGGTATCTCTCGTAATCTGGATACCTTACAATATTAAAATATTATATTTACTTTGAGATTTAATTAACTTATTTAATTATCTCTACTTAGTGAGGCATTAGGCCTCTGGGCACGTTTACCTGGTCCTCTTTAAAACATACAACAGTTACCTTGTGTTAAATAAAAAGACAAACATAAGAAATATTTATTAAAATAACATATAAACCTAAATATATTAACCGTATTATATTATATAGTTATATTCGCTAACTAATCCTATACAATACAAAAATGAGACTTCTGTCCGTAATAGGCTCCCCCCGGCGCAGCATCCGCGTAGCCTCTTCACTCCATCGGCAGGACAGCCAGTCTCGTCGTCGGTCGTCGGAACGTGCCGCCCTTGGTGCGCACCTCTGCGTTGCGTACTTCGTTGTCAGGTCCAGGGAATATCTTCGTAACGACGCCTCTGGGCCTTACATTGCGGGGTAGTGTGTTGTCCACAATTATGACCACGTCGCCCTCTTGTACGTTGCGTCGCTCGGAGTCGCGCGTGCCGCCGCGCGGTATGAATAGTGGTAGATACTCGCGCAGCCATCGTCGCCAGTACTCGTCCGCCAGCGCCTGCGCCGCCCGCCATGTGTTTCGGTCGGCGCGCTCGCACGGCCCAGTGGTGGGCAGGCCGCTCGAGCTGCCCAAAAGAAAGTGATTGGGCGTCAGCGCTTCCGGGTCGTCGATGCTCACAGAGACGTGTGTTAGAGGCCGAGCGTTGACAGTGTGCTCGACTTCAGCCAGTAGTGTTATAAGTACTTCTTCACGCGGCGACTTTTCGTTGAGTGTAGCGCGCAGCGCCGTCTTTACGGTTCTCACCAGCCGTTCCCATGCGCCGCCTTGGTGCGGCGCGCCTGATGAAATATAGCGCCACTCTGTGCGTTTTGTTAGCGCATATTCTCGTAGCGCTGGCTCCCATTGTTCGTATGCGGCCTTTAGCTCTCGGTCCGCGCCTTTAAAATTCGTAGCGTTGCGTTGTCTGTATAACCTGGGGCCATCCCCGCCTGGCCGCCATTCTTCTTAGAGCCATAATCGTCGAGTCGCCGTAGTCTGCTGCCCGCGCGTAGTTTGCGGGACGCTTCGAGGCGGTCGATGTCGTCTGCGAAGCTCTCTTGTTGCGATTCAATTATTAGTAGGCGCTCGGCCTCGTTGATATGTTCAATCGTCATTTTACTAGCGCGGCGGCGGCATCTCCGAGTGAATAGTATCACGTTCGCCACCGTTCTTACTAAACGCTCATAGGAGGAGAAGCGTTTAGCGTTGGGCACTACTCTACTATCACTCTGCCACATATGCGTGTGCGTTACGCAGTGTTTACTCTCCGCGCTGTGTTCGTTATTGATGTCGTCACTCGCAGGCCATTCAGTTTCGTTTTCGTATAAAAATGCCGGTCCGACAAACCACAGATCATTTTTCGTTTTCGTAATCTCACTGCGGCGCGTTACGTCATCCGCGACATTGTGAGCCGTAGGGACCCATCGCCATTGTGACGGCATCGTCGTTTCTGTGATCTCAGTTAAGCGATGCGCTACATAGGGGGTGTAGCGCACCGTGTCGTTGTTAATCCATTTTAACACTGTTTGTGAATCGGTCCAATATACGACTCTCTCAGGTTGCCATCTTTGCTCATTCAATACTGAACTTGCTAGTCGCGTAGCTATCAATGCCGCTTGCAACTCCATTCTCGGAATACTTTGTTGCCTTATCGGTGCCACTCTGGCCTTAGCAGCGGCAAGTGCGACTCTTATTTTGCCATTTTCACCCTTCATTCTCCAGTATACTGCAACGCCGTAAGCGACCTCGCTGGCGTCACAGAAAATATGTAGCTGCTTTCTCGTCACTCCCCCCGTATGTAGACGCCGGGGCAGACGCAGACTACGTAATGCTCTCAAACCGTTTAACCATTCGTGGAACTCGCCGGCCTCGTAATCGGGTAAGGCCTCGTCCCATTCTATTTTTAACCGCCATATGCCTTGTAAGATGATCTTCGCTCGTATAGTATAATAACTCAGTATGCCAAGCGGGTCAAATATTGACATAACCGCGCTCAACGCCTCTCGTTTAGTAGGAGCGCGCCTCATTTGCTTCACGTCGTCGCACGCGCGAACCATCTCAGTATTAAACGCCAACTCGTCTGTAGCAGCGTCCCATAGTAAACCGAGTGTCCTTCCCCACTGCTGATAACTAGCGCCGAGCTGTCGGGGTGCTGTGTCACGGCTTTCTGCTGGCAGCTCACGCAACACGCGCGGTCTGTTAGAAATATAACCGGCCAGCGTGAATCCTGCCTGCGCGTGAACCTTCGCGACCTCCTTTATTGTTGCAATCGCTTCTTGTTCGGTGTCGTAGCAGTCGACGTAGTCATCCATATAATGGTTTCTCGTAATCGCTTCGTATGCTCGTGGATACTCGGCAGCGTGCGCTGCGGCGTTCGAGTCTCTTACGCTGTGCGCTAAGAAAGGTGAACTTTTTGCTCCGAATATCATCGACGTCATCTTGTAGCGCGTAGGTGGCTTCGTTCGGTCGGCGCCCCTCCATAGAAACATCTGAGCGGGTTGGTCATCTTTACATATTTTAACTTGAAGAAATATCTCTCGTATGTCGGCCGTAATCGCGATAGCTCGTTCGCGAAATCGTAGTAGCAGGCCCGCCAGGTCGCGTAGTAAGTCGGGACCCTCTAAAAGCTCGTCATTCAGACAAACTCCATTTGCTTCGGCGGCCGCGTCAAAAACAACTCGTAGCTTTCCAGGCTTATTCGGATTCGTTACGGCGAAGTGAGGTAAGTACCATAAATGCGGGCTCATCAAATCGCTCTCGCTACTTTCCTCGGCATAGCGTTTATCAAACAGATTTTCTATTTGATTCGTATAAGCTCGCTTAAATTCGTCAGACTTGTCCATCTTCCGTTCTATGGATTTTAATCGTCTCAGTGCTGATTCGTAACTCGGCGGCAGCGTGACGTCATCACGTCGCCACGGTAAGCGAACTTCGTATTTTCCGTTGACTTTCTTTGTCGTCGTGTTAAATAGCTCTATGGCGCGAGCATCACTCGGGCTCACTCGCTCTTTTTTCGTTATTCCCAGTGAGTCGATTTCGAAGTGCTTCTTTACCATAGCATGGAGTTCGTTATCGGGTGAGAGAGTGCGCGAGATCGTCGCGCATTGCGGTGTGTTTACGTATAACACCGCAACCGTATTACTCTCCATCAGCACGCTTGACCGTGGCGCTGATCCGTGTATTACCCACCCCAGCTTCGTGAGCAATGCGATCGGTTCGTCTCGCTTGCCCTGTAGCAATCTTCGTGTGTTTATGAGATGCCAATTGTTTGCCCCAATCAATATTTGAGGCTTGACATATCCGTAGCAGACGTCGCTGTTTGATAGCTCTTTCATGTGTGCGTATTTCAAACAATCGTTGTGCACCGTCTGTCCGTTGAGTGATAAATCTTGCATCGTTCTAGCTTTTATGTCGAATCGTTGTTTATTCGTAGTAGCAATCAACTTTATATTCACCGTCTTGGTTTCGCACGTCGTTTGTGTATTTACGCTTCGTATTAGCAAATCGTTCGCCGGCCCATCCGCGCCTACGTGGTCCGCCAGGTCTTGATCGATTAGTGTGACAGTTGACCCCTCGTCGAGTAGGGCGTATGTGTCGATTGACCCCTTCGGTCCCTTGATGGTAACGGGACACACTTTCAGCAGTACCTTAGTAGCATCGGTCGAGTGATTAACCGACGCTACCATCTCGGTTACATTCGGCCTGGTGCGGTGCTCGTGTAGTAAGGCGTGGTGAGGATGGCGACAACCATCAATGCCGCACAGATCGCGTTTATCGCATTGTAGGCGACGGTGTTTCTTATTGGCACAACGGAAACACACTCCGCTTTTCTTTACCCAATCCCATCGTTGTCTAACCGTCATGGTTTTAAAGCGATCACATTGCGGCACGTCGTGACGTCCTCCACAACATAGACATTCTTTGTTTATGACGTCATCATTCGTTGCGTACACAGCTGTGCTTTTCTTTCGCTCGATTCGATGTTTCACGTTCGCTCTCATCTCGGTAACAACGTTTTTTCTCGTAGGGTTGTAGCTCACGTATGCGTACTGTAGGGCTCTGTCGGCTTCTCTCATGAGAAAGTGGGACAGTGTAACGATCTCAAGCTTGGCATAGCTTCCGTAATCAATTGCATAGTCGCACCACCTTGAGCGTAGGTGCGGTCCGAGCTTGTCCACAAATTCTCGCGTCAACATCGGGTTCCGTAAGTAGCCTCTGTTGTCGATATTATCGAGTATGCACACAATGTTTTGCAGTTTGATTGCGAACATGTTCAACTCGCTGGCCGTCGTGCCGGGTCGCGGCAGTCTTCTAATGTCATCCAGCGCTCGATCGATTATAACTTCCGGCCGTCCGAAGCATTGCTCGAGTGTTTTCATTACAACTTCCGGGTCCACGGCCGTATATAAAAGAGCGGACACCGCTTCCTTTGCCTCATCTTTAAGACAGCTTCTTAATCGTGCCAAGTTCTCGGCTTTACTAAAGTTAAATTTGAGTTAGCGGAATTAACACTACATATTATTTAAATTACATTTTTTTGTACTATGGATTTCCGCAACATAACGCCTAATTCCATTAATTATCTTAAAGTTAAATTGTCTAGTCGTATCGCGCATTGCCGCTTTGAAAGGCAACCATTCGACCGGCGAGCCGCTGAATATAGGCAAATCCAGTGCTTGTCGTGCAATCGGTCGATTTTGCATCATTTTCTCTAGTGTGAGTGCGAGCTTAACCATTCCCGTGTCGTCCTTGTTCGTTTGGTCACGGGGCTCCGCCTCTTTCACTGCGTTTTCGTTTTCGACATATGGCGAGTCAGTGAGGTGGCGACCTCAAAATTCAAAATTCAAATTCAAATTCAAAATATTTATTTGCATTAAATAGGGGTTTATAAATGATGTTACAAACTTATTTTAAATGTCCTTAACCTATTTAGCCATTTATGAATAGCATGCAAAAAAAAAAATGTAAGGTACCTATTTATTATACTTCATTTTCCATATTTAAAAAATTCATCTATGCTATAAAAAGTGTTTTCCATTAAAAACTTACGAAGCGATATCCTCTGTCCATCTCTTGTCCTTGTCGTACATTTCCGACTTTATTCGTATCGGGTCCATGCACGTTCCGACGCCGATCCAACCAGTCATCCAGTTTCAGTTGGGTTATATCGGCGGGTAAGCTCTCCGGTTCTATATCCGTATCATCTTCGATAACGGCGATTTCGTATGCAAGTCTCTTATTAATCATTTCCGCTTCCAATTGTATCTCTCGCCAACGTACTTCGGCGAGTTGCATCTCCGCTTGAAATTGCGCATGTTTAATTCGTGAGGCGACGCTCGCTGTTGATCGTACCGACGGTGGCCCGGCTCTGGGCGCGTCGGGTGGGGGTGCGTCGTCGTTGCGTCTAATTTCCGTAGTGATGCCGCGTTCAGCGGTCTCTGGGGGCGGTTCCAATGGCGTCACGGTTGAGGCATTGTTTGAGGGTGATTCTGGTGGTTTGTCAAGTGTTCGTAGTCCCGCTGTCGCCTCGGCTTGGCCTTGTCTACGGGTAGTCGGCATCTACTTTCTTGCTGTCCCTACCAATCTCAAACGGGCACGCTATGTGGGGAGCCCGTCCAAGGATGGAGTTCGTGCGGGAGTGGAAAGGAAGGACCTACCCAGCAGAGAGTCGACGTGGACAACGGGGCGCTCGCGCATCGGTTGGAGTGACCGACTGCTTAGGCAGTGCCTACAGAAAGGACCCCCGCTCCACGACAAACCGTACTGGCGTAGCCGGACTTAAGCTTGCCTTGAAAAAGGCAAACTGACGACCCCGTCTGATAAGTCGTCCCGCCCTGAACGGCGTTTACTCAGAACGCCCACCGTTTGGCACCGCTAGGTGGTGGGAAGTTTTTGAGCCGCGGTCCGCCCGCGTTAGACTTGTGGCAGAACACAAGTGGTACAATGCGTTGGTGGTTACGTAAATGCGTTGGTGAATCTTCCAGCCGACGTTAATGGATGAAAACTTCTGTTCTTCAAATCGTCCGAAGTATTGTTCTGATCTTCTAAATCCGGCTCAGAAGGACCAAAGGAACTGTTCGTGGCTGGTTGCAGCTACAAACAAGTCAGCCGTTGTGCTTCGATGTGGACTGTATTAAAACTCGTTTCTTGATTATTTCTTCTTTATTCTTCAAAGCTGGGGTCCGGAGAGCTTACAAAAATTTGCTCTGACCGGCCTGTACTTATACATTTTGGGTCATGCCCGTGAGCGTGGTGGGGGCAAATGCCGGCGCATGTAGGTATACAATTTTTTCCACTACCCACATGAACCGTCGTAATTTGCAGTTGTCCCTTTCGTTTTGGACCTCCCTTTCTTACATGTATTTTTATCTACCCTACGGTATCTCTCGTAATCTGGATACCTTACAATATTAAAATATTATATTTACTTTGAGATTTAATTAACTTATTTAATTATCTCTACTTAGTGAGGCATTAGGCCTCTGGGCACGTTTACCTGGCCCTCTTTAAAACATTTAACCTTGTGTTAAATGAAAAGACAAACATAAGAAATATTTATTAAAATAACATATAAACCTAAATATATTAACCGTATTACATTATATAGTTATATTCGCTAACTAATCCTATACAATACAAAAATGAGACTTCTGTCCGTAATAGTCGTTGTTTTTGATATCCATAAAACGAGTGCTTTAGCTACTTACCTTGGGATTAGAACAATGTATGTGATGTTGTCTAATATTTATTTTATATTTAATAATATATAAAATATACGCTTAGTATGGATATATTTATGCCCATACCACCCATGGAGACTGTCTATTACAGGTGGTCGGAGCATGCAGCTAATGAAGCACGATGCCCATCCAGGCCGCATCCACACAAGTTAATGAGATGAAAAACTATGGCTGCCGGCCTGTGACAACCTCTTTCGCACCCGTAACTTTTACTTTGCCCAACCGGTATAAATAACTCATCGTTTCTATCTTCGGCCACCGAACGTGCGTGTTTTCACTTTTTTTATGGGCAGTTTTTTTATTATCTTGGAAACAAGGGTGCCCGCCGCGCCGGTTCGGAAGTAATGGCCAGTTTATAATTATATCTATAGCTGAGGTTTAGGAAGCGAACGTTGTTTTAGGCTTTTGTTCGGGTGAATACTGAATAGCTTTGCGGGCAAGTTGTGTCGTCAATAATTGATAAAAATTGTCGAGCTTTCTTACAAAATAATGTTTTGTGTAGTTGTAATGGTAGTAAATTTTATCATTTCGAACTTTTCTATGTTTAGTGAGGCAAGTTAAGCTGTTGGTGCCGGTTGTTTGCCATTTTTTCAAGCAATTTTATAACATTTAAAGGTAATGTAAGGTAAATTATAATTATAAAAGACAATAATATCAAACGTAATGGTAGTAAATTTTATAATTTCGAACTTTTCTATGTTTAGTGAGGCAAGTTAAGCTGTTGGCGCCGGTTGTTCGCCATTTTTTTTAAGCAATTGTATAATATTTAAAGGTAAATTATAATTATAAAAGACAAAAATATCAAACACCATTTAACATACAATTACAATACAAAACGTAAATTAACGTATAATTTATATAATCAATAATTATTATTTATAAATAATAAAATTTTATTTTCTACGAGTATGCCTCGCTGTAACATAAAATTTGCTATAAACCTACCATAAAACCTTAATTTTAAATTTAAATGGTCGATTACTTATCACAGCTTAGGAAGTTTATTTAGTTTTTTTTTAGTTTCTAAGAATACTATTTTATTGTAGGTACAAACTACTTTATTATTATGCAGATAAAAAAAATGTAACATCGGAAGGTTTAATTTCCTACAATTTAGGTCTCCTAGTGTTTTGTAGAATTTCATTTTTCTGTATTGTTGTAATGACCACCTCTATAATAATAGTGGTTAAGATCACCTTACATGTTAGTGTACTCGGTTTCGTTGGTGATAGGGCCTGTTTGTTCGCCTGGCTAGCTGCCATCATCTTATCCAAGTATGTAAAATGAAATGAAATAAAATGTTATTCAAGTAAGCATAACAGACAAGCGATTTTGAATCCTCTAAAAGTATTATGCCACATTCAGGACGTCTTTTAGCTGTTCAGAAGAACGGATCGCCAAAACATCAATGTTGTGGCATTGTTGTGTTCCGGTAGCTAAAGATAAGATGCCAGTGCCGCAGTAATTGAGGTTTCCGAGTGAAGTGCTTTTTTTCGGCCTTATCATCAGTTAACATCAGGTAAGCCAAAGGCCAAAGTGCTTACCCAAAACATATTTAAAAAAGAAATTTATTTGAACTGACTCGAGCATTCGAATGCACGTCATGTAAACGCGGAAATCGCCAAATTTCGCACACCGCTGCCTTTACACGCTCTCCGGCTGTATACGTCATGTCAATATGTGCTTGGAGTTGAGGAAATGGCCGAGAAAATGATTAAGGTACTCACTTTTCCCCCTTTTCTCTTACCATACTTACGATGAATATAGATATGGTGATAGAAAAAAGTATCTATCAAACACTGCTGTTAATATTCGTAAATTGTTTTGTTTCATAACGCAATGGAATTCCACCACCAAATAGTTTTGTCGCGTACATATTGTGTAAAATTCAAAGTTTGTTTATATATATTTTTTTCTCTGAAAAGGCAATTAAAATTATAAGTTATTTCAACACGCAGCCAAATATTTAAATGAAATGTAAATACTTTTTTTGCATTTAACGTGAGATCTGTTAAATAAGTTGTGAAGCTAATGCTGGCTGGCAGAGTTTTTGTAGTATATCCAAAAGATGTAGTTAGGTATAATTAAAAAATACAGTCGAATTGAGAACCTCCTCCTTTAAGTCGGTTAAAAAGGGGGTCTTGTGCGAGTTTCATTTCACATTCAATCAAGTTAGCGAAAACGAGAATTTGTATGGCAAAATTTTTAATTTTCCTCTGTGTCGCCAAGAGGCGCTGCCTGCTACAATGCCATACTGATTTTCTTTTTTATAACCGTAATTGAATGAATATTAATACTAAACAAAACTTAAACTAGGCACCCTGTACCATTAGGTGGACGAGCAAAAAAGGTGTGAAATTAATTGCTATTCTCTCATTAAGGCTCTCAGTCACAGCACAAAGTGAAGGTTGTTTAAAATCAGACTACGTTTGCTTTAAAAAAGGAACTTCGGAGTATTATTTCAAAGTAGGTTCTATGCGAAGAATTCATTGCACCTCACCTACACGGTAAAAAAGTAGCAGTCGCTTGGCTATGGAATGCAGCAAAGGTGCATAGGAACTTCATATTAAGTTAGCGCTCAGCTCAGTACCCTTTGCATCTCAAGTGGAATGGAACGTTCTTTTGTTTTGTCGTTGCTCCTTGACAGTGTCTTTGTGACTATTTTGCATTTTCAAGGAAAATTTCAATGGCATTTTTTTCTATATATACGAGTATAGTAGATATTTTAAACGTATTTTAGTGTTATTTATTTTAGTAGCTAGTGGTAGTATAAAAAAGAATCGTCATCTTGTAGTTTATTTTAATTAGATGGTTAAACAGAAACCAAAAATGAATCCTTTATAAGACCTTAAATTATATAAAACCATAATCTTAAGCCATATGGTTCATTAGCTTCAATACAAGTTTTCTTTTTATTCTTTTATTGTGTAATATCAATATGTTTATACACAAAAAGAAGCAGATATTAAAATACCTGCGCATAACTACTACATTACGATTCGAAAGTAAATAAAACACGACATACGACTAGATTTAAAAACAACATTTACTATGAACGAAAATATATTGTGTAAAGTGATACCATCTTGTAACTTTTCTTTTCTTAAATAATTTATATTCTTAGTTTTCTTTCTTAAGTGCATGCGATGTGCATCAAAAATATTTTAATAAAGGAATATATTATAATAATTATGTAAATAATTAAAAACAATTCAAAGATAAAATTAAATGTCAGTATACAAAACCATAATAAATAATGCGAGCAGCACAAAACCGGTCGTTGTGGAGATCCTTGGGAGAGGCCTTTGTCCAGCAGTGGACGTCTTTTGGCTGAGATGATGATGATACAAAACCAAATTCAAAATGACTTTTATAAATTCATTACTGTATCCTAGCAGAGATTGGGCACTTTCCATTGCATTGTTATGCTAAGCGCAATAGGACACCTAACCTTTCAGATTTATGCCCATTTTCACCATTGAACCCTAAGTTTTAGATGACCCCTAAGCCATTTTAGGTGACGGTTTTGCTCCAACAACTGTCACCTAACATGGCTTAGCGGTCACCTAAAACTTACGAGTCAATGGTGAAATCAGGCATTAGACAATCAATTATTTATTTCTTACTTACATAACAACCAAAGTGGCAGGTGGTGAGTTGTGCACTGCAATAAGTAGCTATTCTGTCTATGTTGAGAACTACTGTTACGACGCGAACTCCGAGTAAAGCACTACCACGAGTTTACTTATTCGAGGAGTACTCGATGCTAAAGGTTAATTTTCCGTATAGAAAAATATATCGAGCTCCCTAGTGACTTCCATAGGGATGTGGGGCCTTACCATGATCTCTTATTGCGAACTAACACATACCAGTTTTTTATGTTAATATACAAAAATACAAAAAAAGAACTAACTGGGGTGGCGCAGGAACCCAAGATGGGTTTTGGCCTCCGAAAATACAAATACAAAACTGGAATTTATTTATTTATTCAACAATGTTTCAACAGCATTTAACTAAACACAAGATACAGAAGATGTTACTTAAACATAAGCCAATTATATAAACATATTATGCTACTAAAAAATGTTGACATAATTAATTAACGCAGGTAGGTAGTCTAAATAGAAAAATAAAATAAAATAGGTAAGTAGATGAAATTTTGTCGAATGATAACTTACAGAATAGGTGTGAATCTGATTGTGTTGTGTCGATGTGTATAAATGCGTGTGAGTGCGTGGAATAAGATACAAAAACCGATTTATTGGCTTCTTGTTTATTTAAGAATATCTGTATCAGAAAACCCATTAGTATAACCTATGTGATAGTATTCCATAAACTCTAAGGAGATGATAGCTAAACAATTATTACAGGAATCGTTAGTTTTCAGCATAGACTATGGTTTGCAGTCAGACAAAGTTGTAAGTGCGTTGTTATTTCTTGTTTTTTTGTCAATATAAATGTCAGTGTCAGTAATTTTTTTTCCTTTAGTTGTTGTTGCTTCGTGCGAACATAACATTTAATCAGTATCAAAGTATTTTTTTTTACAAGTAATACGTATAAATAAACTATTATTTCCCTCTTGTATGATGATGATGAATGTTATCAGAAATGAGAAATGATTATACCCACATACCCCTAAAGTATCTCAGTAAAGATAGAGCTTTACTGGGACCTCACGCGGACTTCTTGGGAGAATTTGCAAAGTGACAAACACAAACACTTATCGGTTAATAATCCACCATTATTTCACATTAATATTCGACTTATCCCAAATTTTACAAAACAAAACAAAACCGTAGACATGACTTTTCATTTTTCCCCCAAGAACTCATCTCAGTAATTATAAATTGTGTAATTTATTTATTTTTATATAAAATTGTTTGTCTTTGATAGCCGAACGAAAACATGCTCGGATGGAATGCGAGAGATCGTGACTCAAATCCTGTAGCTCTTTTGACCTAAGCTTTTGACAACTCTCACGTAACCCCATTCTTCTAAATATGAAAAACCTCACTAAGCCATTTAATTAGAAAATAATAATAATAATAATAAGTATTTATTTCAAAATAATTAAACGAGTTAGGAATATGGACGAGTTAAGAAGTTGATGAGTTAGGAATATGGACGAGTTGGGAATTGGACAAGATAGGAATTGCAGGGGGACGATTTAGAAAAGTGGACGAGTTGAGAATATGGACGAATTGGGAAAGTGGACGAAGTCGTCCTGAAGGAACTGTTAGTAATTACAATAGACGTTAAACACTTGTGTTAGTTACATGGAAAAAATAAAAATAAAAATGCACATTGAAAAAAAAAACTAAACAAAAACGAGCTTGGCGCATTGGATACGACCACCCACCATTAGAGGACGGTGTGTAGTCGCACCCAATGTTTCAGCGTCGGTGAGTTTCAGCGGTTAGACAACGCGTTCAGGATGTGGTATTATATGATATGAGCCATTTAATATCGCTCTTTGGTGACTTTTACCTAAACTCATAGTAGGGCCCAGCTGGTCTGCAGACGAAGTTCATTAGTTCTCTGTCAGCTCGCAGGGTTAATTTTACGTTCGCGGATAGTCTGTTAGCAGATTTGTTCCGATATTAATACTTGAAAGTCGTCCTTGGAAGGTTTGGAAGGTTGCGTTTGAAATTTATTAGTATCACCATATTTTAAACTTGTCAGAGAAGGTTACTTTCAAGCCCATGAATATTAAATTATTTATATTTATTTTTTATCCAAGCACTTATTAAATGGCAATACTTGTGTGTTGTTGATATGTAAAATGTTAATGAATAAAAAAAAATAACCAACTTTATATTACTTAACCCTTCAAGTCCAATGCCAAAAAAATGACAGCACGGGTGCCGATGACGTAATTCGCAAAATGGCGAATACCTATCGTCGATGTTCACAAAAATAATGATTACGTTGCAACCAGATCATATTTTATCATTCTGTAAACGGCAATTTACTAATTGATAAATTTCCTTTCCGGCAGGTATCAAGATATATGTGATTATAGAAATAGTTTATTGGTCATACATGATCAAACTTTACGAACCATATTATGGCCTCAATCACAAGAAATAAACGCGCAGTAGTACATAAAACAAAGAACAAGCACCCATGCTGTCTAATTGTGTAAACAATGTAACAAAAAACCCCGAGATGTTTACAAAAACAACACTTGAAATACGACCTACGAAAGCAAAAAATGAACTAGGGGTGTTACTTCACTTTTTGTAATGTCATCGATAGTTGTTTTTTATGTTATTTTTGTAAGCTACTAGTTTATATGAATAAATGAAATGTACAATGTCAGTCTCAATTTTATTTTGTTTCATCATCATCATCATCATCATAGGTATAAAATCAAAGTCAAAGTCAAAGTGAAAGTAAAAATTGTATATTGTAAAAATAGTAAATTGTAAAAATAATGAAATAATATTGAAAATCGTCCAATGTTTTTTACCTAGTACCCATTCAGGACGTCTATTTTTTAACTCCACAGTTTTTATTATAGAAGTAACGACATTTACAATACTTATGTCGTTACCAAATGATACAATACAAATAAAAATACAATAAAAAAATGTTTAATAAAATCTTCTTCTCCTCCACCACGGCAGCAGCCACGCTGAGAAGTCGAAGTGCTCGGAGAACGGAGCGGTTGTATATATGTATATGTAACTGACCTCCATCCAGTCAACCTCCTCATGGCGTCGTGGAGATGTGAGCGGAGAGTAGGCAGGAGCCAATGGCGAAGGTTCGCCCTAAAACATACAAAAAAGTGAAACAGTTATTACTACAATCATACCAGTAGAAACCAAACACAATAAACAAATTATTTGATGATGATGATGATGATGGTAGTGGTGATGGTGAAATAAATAACCAGCGCCATACGTATCCTAGCGCATAATCCTAGCACAATAAACACATCACCAGTACAAACCAAACACAATAAACAGATTATTTGATGATGATGATGATGATGGTAGTGGTGATGGTGAAATAAATAACCGGCGCCATACGATCGCATAATCCTAGCACAATAAACACATCACCAGTACAAACCAAACACAATAAACAGATTATTTGATGATGATGATGATGATGGTAGTGGTGATGGTGAAATAAATAACCGGCGCCATACGATCGCATAATCCTAGCACAATAAACACATCACCAGTACAAACCAAACACAATAAACAGATTATTTGATGATGATGATGATGATGGTAGTGGTGATGGTGAAATAAATAACCGGCGCCATACGATCGCATAATCCTAGCACAATAAACACATCACCAGTACAAACCAAACACAATAAACAGATTACTTGATGATGATGATGATGATGATGGTGGTGATGATGGTGGTGATGGTGAAATAAACAACCGGCGCCATACGATCGCATAATCCTAGCACAATCCTTGTAACACAATAAACACAATAAACAGATTATTTGATGATGATGATGATGAAATAAATTCTACTAACCTCGTCATCACTGACTACTTCCTCGCGCTCCTCCTCCGCGTCGGCCTCGTCGTATAAAATATCAAAAGTCGCTTGGAGCCTCCTCATCTCTCCCAATTCTCCAATTAGCCATTCTATAATCAAAATCAAACAAACAACATAAAATAATATGCTATACAACATACTTATACACAATAACACAATATAGCATACTTATATAACTGTCTCAATACAAAAGTAAATTTAGAAACATTACAAGAATATCACCATTACTATCGAAAATAACAAAATATTATCGTAAAAGCTATCGACACTATCCTCCTACTACTAAGAAAGAAATTTCACACTGTCTGCCGGCAAGTATGGCCGTAAGCTCTATACAAATATAGCCCAAAATGGTATGGCAAAAAATTTCGGCCATTTCGAATGTCAGTACATGAAACGGTCGTAATTTTATTTCAATAAAAATGATAATAAATGTCGTTATTTCTTTGTGTAAACTAGTTTCCATTACTCATACACTGTTTTTATTCATTTTACTGTATTTCTAACAAACTGTACATGCATTTACGCACTAAAATCACTCTGGGATCACTCCGAAATCGAAAATTTAAAAATCACTATTAGATACGATATTCGTTGAAAACTTATAGCTAAAAACGTTCACTATAAACTCAGCAAGATGATTTACAACAGTTTCTAATATAAAACACTACTTACATGAGTATTTCCAGTTTTTTCCTCAATGCACTAAGTAACCTTGATGCACAAATGACAAATGTTCGAACTGTCATCCAACACGAAAAACGACAGTAGAATAACCTTGTCTTGTGTTTTTAATATAGCAAATTTACTCTAGTTTGTCTATAGCCAAACATCTTCATACAAAAGTATACTCTAACCTATCGATATTAATTATTATAGTCGCGTGGTCGGGTGCGGTTACATGTAACCGTCCGGGTGTTGACCGAATATTGCAGCGGTTACAAGGGTGCGCCGTCCGTAAGTGACAAGTGTCATATGTTTTATTTGAAATGTCGTCGTCCATATTTATTTGATGCCGCGCGGCCATACTAATTTTGTATGGGGAATTTAAGGTGCTTAATAAAAAAATATTATTTAAATAACCACTCGATGAATCAAAAATGTAGTCTAGCAATTTGTAGTTTATCCATTGATGATTGTTTAGACAAAATCAGAGGTACAATAATTTAGATAAACTATAAGAAATCTACTAAACGCCGCCACTCGTTTTCATGAAAACGATAAAACAAACAAATGATATTGTAGAAAAAACTATAGCGTGATATGAATTTATGGTTCTGACAAATTGTAAACACGTTCCCTATGATACTAAATATATATTTTGTTCATTTAATACGATAGTATTTTCAATTATATTTACTTAACCGTAACTGCATTTTTGGCATTTTTTGGTCGGCCCACCCTTAAGTAAAACAAAATAGTGTAAAATAGGAAAAGTTATAAATTAAATAAATAATCTTGTTATAGTTGAATGGTAATGATGCTTGAATTTTTTATCTTTATACTGCTGTCTTTTACAACTGTTACTAAATCAATCGTTATTAGGAACTTTAGAATGAATACACTTTTATAATAATTATGTTCTAAATATGTTCACATGTTTTTGGTGTAATATAGGTATTGCTAACATACACGGTAATAAGACAAAATTGATTAGTAAAAAGTGCTTCTTATTTAAAAAAAAAGGTGATCTGATTTTTTTGTTCAAACTTTGTCTTTTTCAAATTAACAATTAAATGTAAAAATATAATATTTTTAATCATTAACCATACATTAAACATAATGATCGAAACAAAATGCTCCAAACAGTTCATCAAAATAATTACACTGAACGAACTACGGGGAACGTTCAATATGCTGATACAAAGACCGTTGTCCCCAATTTGGACATTGTTATTTAATAATAACAAAGCAGGCTCGACAATAACGATTTTAACTCTAAGGCGCATAATAAATTCCAATTCCGGTTTATTATACAATGAATTAATGATTTTCCTCTTATTCGAAATACAAATCGAATGATTCCTGTCAGTCCTTCCACGGTTATTCTGTAACTGATTTGAACTTGAAATTGTTTCTTTGACAGTAAAAACTACTTAACTTGCAAGTTAAGCAACTTTCGCAATCTGGCTCAAAGGGTCAAAGTTCACTAAATTAGGATAAAACCACTGCATTTTTATAATTAAGTACATGTTTTTCTAAATTTGACAAAATTAAAGCCAAATACATCGAAGAAAAGGCGACCAAATTAAAATGTCTCGAGCTCCTTCGTGCTTCGGAAGGCACTTTAATCCGGTCGGGTTGTTATAGTAAAATGGCAAGCGTTCAAATGCAACTGCCCTTGCAGCGGCAAGACACATCGCCGCATTCGGCACGTCACCGGAAGCCGGACTTAAGTTTATAAAAAAAAATGAAACGGCTACGTCATCGGGCTCAATCTGGTTCGTGATTTTTTTCTGATTACTTATATTATTATTATTTATTTTAGTTGGAGATCAAGAGAAATGGAAGGAAATGGGGAGACCTTTACCCAGCAGTGAGACAGTAAAGGTTGTTAAAAGAACATATAAATATATTAATTAGTATAAGCGCACTTCTTTTATCCCCTTCTTATGCTTAAATCTTTCTTCAGGTTTTCCCTTAGACCTCTTTTGTCTGGACGGGATTTTTTGGGATAATACACATACTTAGCCATACAAGCTTTTATTATTATGTTCTGTCTTTCCTTCTGCGCGTGAGCAATAAAGTGCTATATAAGTAAATATCCTAGAACTGTCCCACTGCTGGCCAAAGGCCTTCATCATGGAGATCACTACAAATGATGGGTATTGGCTTAATCACCACGCTTGTCAAATGCGGGTTGGTGATCACAAACTCAGGCTTTGCATCGGAAAAATCCGAAAGACAATTTGCCCGATCTGGAAATTGAACCCGCACCTTCGGGTATTGCGCCGAGCGCAACGGCACTCGGCCACCGAGGCGTTCAAGTGCTATCTATCTATCATCTTCTAAAAATCAAATAACAGTCATCGTCACCAAACATTTTCGCGGATGAAGTGCGAAGCGGCGGCGGCAACGGTTGCGTAGTACTAAATTTATTTTATTATAAAATTGAATAAACACGCAGTGCCGGCGTTGAACAAAAATAACACGACCGGCCACGCGCTCATTCCGGGACGCAGCGCGAATTTCAGCTTCGGCATATATTCGTTTTACGCTAGACCACAGTGTGATCATATTTGAAACATTTTGACGTCGAAAATACAAAAGAGTGCCGCCGCCCGCGTCGCCGGCGCGCGTTTTTAATGAAGTTACCTCGTTTCCGTACCCAGCGAGGAGTGTACAAAGTTTTTGTGCCAGTGCTGTTGCATTTTGGACATCATGTTCAATCATACGAGCAGCTCTTGCAAAGCCCGCGTGGGATGTTATAAAATAAAGAGCGGCGATTCAAAGAGGCATATTGGAGGTGAGTGTTGACTGTGTGTTTTGAATAGAGTTGTACGTTACTATTTAGCGTTTGGTAATTTTGTTTTATGGGTTTGTGTATGCTCTTATTTTAACCCTTCTCATAGAAGAAAATAAATAAATACATACGATTTACGACGAGTAAGTTGTACCTACATAAACGTAATATACGTACGTATATACGTTATATACTTGTTTAACGAATAAGAAATGTAACGAATTTTACATTAACAAACTTAATATTCAGCAATGGTAATATTTATTAAATAATAATATACTCTTAAATCACAGTAAAGTAAAGTGACACCTGAGAGTGACACATACTACCAAAGAGTTTAAAGTGCTACAAATTGATAATATTATATTGGCTGACCTGTGACTAAAAGTGTACATGGCATATAAAGTTTCCCTACCACTAATTAATTCAATGAATATGAATCTGTCAATCCTTATGTACTCTTTAGTACATAAGGATAGTGCGAACTTTTTGGTGGCTTTACCCTACATAGGTATGTTTGTTGTATAGTTTCTGGAGCACTGTACAGCTCTACCAACCACAATTCAATTATCCACTATTGAAAACCAATCGTTATAAAATGAAACGTGAAACCTTTTGCAATTGCTCGTATTGTTATTTCAATTGCCTAGCTAATTATAACGATGCACTATACTAACTACATATGTTTTGATCATTGATTATTTTCCATTACGAATTTTATACAGATAATGCGTAATCTTCAAACATAAAGTAACATACTTTATAATAAATCATAGAAATATAGATTTATACTCAACGTTCTAAATCTTTTATTATTTACAAACAAAATAATGACAATTAAATTGAACTGCTTATAACTAAGCTTTTATAAACTATAAACTAAAATGACTAACTATAAATAAAAAAATTGGCTTACAACATCCCCATCATATTGGGTACTCTACAGACAGAGTACCCAGTAGGGCAATGCAGTACCTTACAGCTAGCAAGGCTTATTCGCTGGCCCCAGTAGCAGATAGCTCTTGGGTTCTGGGTGGCTTGACCTGATTTCTGCTATTTTAATGGATATACGTATTATTGAAAAGTTTTATTTATAAAAAGATCAAGCCTCGTAAAGTAATGTTAGGCCATTGGTAGTGGTTGTAATCTTAAGATCGCACTTGTTAACAACCACCAAACCGCATTGGGCCAGCGTGGTGCATTGGGTTCTCCCCATGTTTTATTGACAAGTTCCTACTTATCCCTTCCTAGGCTTGATGATGATAACGATAATAAAAACATATAAAATTATTATCTCTGTGGTCCCCACAGATAAATTAAATAAACAAGACCCTAGAAATTCTTAATAAATAAAGGTAAAGTGGGTCTGTAATGGAATACCTACTCGAGTGAAATATATTATGTCAAGTATTTTCGTAATGAAATATAAGTGAAATAGGTCCTTTATGTAATTGAAATGAAACAACTTTTACGGATCTACTCGCGTTTATTTTACACATTACTTATTAAATGTTTATCCTGACGTTTCGAACCCTTTGCAGGGTCCGTGGTCACAGGGAGACTGAGGTGTTGGTCGTCTCATAATTAGTTGGTAGCTTGTATACCCTCATTTAATTTAATCGGTGCGTTCCATTTTACGCAGAAAGAGCTTACAGTATCTTTTAGTCTGGCAGTATGGCGTTGGGGCTGGGATTTAATATTTTGTATGATGGGATCCCAGGCTGGTAGTAGATTCCAACCATCTTCTAGGGATGAATCGTTGTTCTCTAGCGAGTATTTGTGGTTTATCAAATCTGATGTAATGGCCCAACCATTAAATCTCAACTATATTAGTAAATTCATAGGCTCACACTACACACTTACAATTTACACTTAGACTTCTGAATTGCCCCTGCCTGTCAAACGGATGATAAAGAGCACCCACAAGCATATTATACGCACATCCATGAACCCTCATGTACCACATTTAATATATCAATTTTTACACTACACACACACACACACACGCACGCACGCACGCACGCACGCACGCACACACACACAAACACACCTACATACTCACACACTCACACGCTGAAACACTGCTTGGCGCGTACCACTGTTTTACTGTTTTTACTGCTTTTCTGTTGTATTATTATTTTATTTTTGTATTGAATCCTGCCCTTTAAATTTATTTGTTTTTAAATTTTTTTTGGCGTTTCTAAATTATTGTGTTGTCTGTCTGTTTTGCTTTCTAATTCACTTAAGCGACATAATTAAATATATAGTTTTACAAAGTAGGGATATGTAATTGGCAGTAGGTTAAGTATACAATGTAATAACTTAGTTTATAAAGTGCTGTAGATTCTATGTTCATAAATAAATTTAAAAAAAGGGTTTGAAACGTCAGAATAAACATTAAATAAGTAATGTGTAAAATAAACGCGAGTAGATCCGTAAAAGTTGTTTCATTTCAATGTGTAGTGTTCGCGTAAACTTTAGAAAACAATATGTGATTCTTTGTCTAACATTAAATTAAGTGATTTTGAACAAATGACAATAACTTCCACTACATCAATTATTATGGGCGTTCAAATTCACAGGTGTCCAGTTTGATACTGAAAATTATCAAACGGTGTGCTTAATAAAGACATTGTATATTATGAAAAAATTATTATACCTTTTTTGGATATATAAACTCACTTGTTGATCAACAAGTAGCATGACCGAAAAACAAATGACAAATTGTTGTAAGCACCATTGAAATGCAATAGCGATTACGCTTACAGCAATATCTATGAACCGGAATGGGAATACATTGAGCGATTGCGAATCGGTGTTTTTCATACACGGCTGAATGTTAACTTTGCGATTTAGATGAGGTTTATGCGTGTTTTTACGGTTATTACACCGATTCCAATCTTCATAACAACTGAACCTCTCTGATTTAGTGTACGGTTTAACTTCTGAACGCCCGGTTTTTTATTTGACACTGAGTTGTGTTATAGGGTTGATCCGACCTACTATAAATAAGTCAGGAATTAAGGTTCGGATGGTATAAGGCGGTCGTGTAAAGCTTGATAAACACTTTTGAAATTATATATCGTCGTTATGAATTTAATATCTCCAATGTGACAGATTATATATTCTAGAAAATGTTTTTTAGAGGGATAAACATTGAAACAAATAAATTAGAGGTATAACGCCTCTATTGACCCAAAATACACATAAGAGATTTTAATTTTGCAACGACGATATGTGAAAGTATTTGTTCAACGCATTGTGTATAACCTAATTGGTCGTCGTTATAGTAAATAAAGTTTATAAAACTACTTACCTAGACAGGTAGATAGATTATGTTAAGTTTTGTTTGTACTAACATAACACTACTGCGATCGCCAACCCGCCTGCCAAGCGTGGCGATTACGGCAAATACCCCTCATATCCTTGGGGGAGGCCTTTGTCCAGCAGTGGACGACTTTTGGCTGAGATGATGATGATGATGATGAAACATAACGGATTCTTAAATTATCCGAAATAAACACTTTATTTATAAATTAAATTAAATCAAACACCTTTTATTTCTGATGATTTTTCATCCTTAAGGGTAATATAAGACTAACAAATATTGTTAATATTTTATGTACACACTAGCTGTGCTCGCGACTTCGTCCGCGTGGAATAGTGACTTTCGGCAGCATTTTTAATTTTTTAGGCTCTTTTCCCGTTTTTGCAACATTTTTCACTGATGCTTCGCTCCTATTAGTAGCAGCGTGATGTTATATAGCCTAAAGCCTTCCTCGATAAATGGACTATCCAACACAAAAAGAATTATTCAATTCGAACCAGTAGTTCCTGAGATTAGCGCGTTCAAACAAACAAACAAACAAACAAACAAACTCTTCAGCTTTATATATTAGTATAGATTTATTTATTTCTATTGTGCTAAGAATGAACATCATAGGAAAGGGTAAGTTACCGTGTCGTCACTCTACGCATAAAGGTCAACCAGAGCAGTGATATGAAGCGATGTAGGTGATAAAAATATAATTTCGGAAAGGATAGAAGCTTAACAGATAACAAACATGAAATAATACACTACAAGAATCCGACTTTGCTTTTGACATTATCATAGAACGCATTGTTACAGAATTATTCATACCCATTTCCAATTACAACTAACTAAGGGACTTCACGATTCCTTAAACTTCAAAATATAGTTTCCAAGTAGCGTAAACGCAATAAAATATCAGTACCGGCTGTGTACAGACCTTGCATTTAAATAATACTGCAAGCAAAACTTTGTATAAGGCAGGATGCACACACGGACTTCGCACTATAATAAATCAACATTGTAATAATAAGCTTTTATTAAGTTTATTTGTGGGTTAGCACTTGGCCTTCGTCTCACCTAATGTTGAGTGATGATAAGGGCGAAGATGGTAGCGCACTTCATCCGGGATCCTCATTTACTGAGGAACTGGCTGTCTTATATCTATCGCCCACAACAATGCCTGATACTGTTATTATGACGATAGATTAAGATGAGATAGAGGTATCTAAGCAGACTAAAAACGCCATTGTTTTAGGTATATCGATCAACAAATATCGGTCTGGTACACAAAGCTTAAACGTCACCATCACACTAGTGTTTAATACCCGCTAACCTTAATTTTAATTTGATTACCCAAGTCTTAGTTCTTCACAACGAACAATGTTCCAAACTCATGAGTCTAGCTACAATAAGCTAAAAACAAAAAATCATTTTAAAATTAGCTACACTAATATTTGAACAAAGAAGTGTAATAATCTTGTTTGTATTCGCACCGTAATCTGCATTTAGGTGTGTTTCCCACCTAAGATTTCCTCCCAGGGTGTCGGCGCCAGAAAATTATCAGCCGAGCGAGAAATTAAAGTAGCCGTGAACGGCATAAAATTAACTAAGTCTTTTCCCGCGTAGTGTTAAGGTCTTAAGAGCGCCGCTGGTATTAAAGTTTTGGCATTATTCCCAAGATGCGGTCTCTACGCCAATTGCTACCACACTACCCCTAATTTACCCAGAACGTTGCAGCTAAAGATGCAATGATTATTTTGGATGTCGCTACGCTCTGCGCTTTTGAGACTAATGAATAATTTTGTTTTGTTTTCTGAGAGGTTTATTAATTAACGTTTAGTTTAAATGATATTTTGAATGAAAGTTAGTAATGTGTATTGACATAGCTAATTTACTGTTTTATTACTAGTGACTATAGTACTAGAAAACAAGCAGTCACGACTATTATAGGATTCAATTTGCATTCTTTTTTTGTGGAATAGTTTCTTAAGGAAGATAAAAGTATTATGCCAGATGTATAGAATGTATTAAACAGAGTGGCATGTTTGAATGCCTCCTGGAGGGAAAGTACTCTAAAAAATGAATATAGAAAATTTAACACATAGGAATCATTCCTTTATTATTGAAAAGAAACAAAACTGCATTCAAATATTAATATTTTTAATGTACGCTTCCCACGCCTATGAAACCAAGCTAAAAATCGGAAAAACCACACCTTATACTTTTATGGCATCAATCGATAGGGTCAATCATAAGGATCAAATCTCTCTAACAAACATGATTAATTAATTAAAAAGAAAACAATGAAATCTAAAGTTATTTCAATTGAACGAGAAATTTGCTATCTTTATTATTTAGAGTACTTTGCCTCCAGGTGGTTCAAACATTTCACCTGTATATTAATAAAATTAAATAGAAAACGAAATTATTAAATAGATTTACTACTTTTTTGAAATAGACGCTAATTATTAGTGCTCAAGCTATGTCCTGTGACCAAGCCGGAAATACGCTAAAAACAAAACACAATCAAAGTCAAAGTATTTCGAGCGAACAAGCTGTTGGAACCTTAAATACGCGAGTAGTTTGCTTATTTAAAAGTTTCAGCTTTTATGTTCAGGAATTCAGAAAACGGTATCCTTTCTGTGAGTAACTTTGGAATATTATTGTTTTGTCATGTTAAATCTGAAATGCAGCCTGGAATGTTAGAGCAGCGTCCAGACTAAAATGTTTGTTCGAAATAGAAGAAAATCCTTTTTCTGACCGTATAGTAGTTTATAAATATAAATATGGCTTTTACTTGTTTCATTTATGTTTCTGTCAGTCATATGGGTTTATACTAAGCATAGTTAGGAACCAACCGCCTGCCAAGCGTAGCGATTATGGCAACTCCCCTCATGTATCCTTGGGGGAGGTCTTTGTCCAGCAGTGGACGTCTTTTGGCTGAGATAATGATGATGATGATAGTTAGGAAATTAATGTAAGCATTCATTTTAGTTATAATTTAGGATAAGCTCGATAGCGCAGATGTAAACGCGCTCGGTCTATAATTGCTGAAGTTAAGCAACTTTCGTTCATCGGAAGGGTGACCAAAAATTTATCATCTCGAGCTCTTCTGTGCTTCGGAAACCCGTAAAGTAGTTCGTAAAGTAGCAGTAGTAGTGTAAAGTAGTAGTGGTCTCGGCTGTATTAGCAGTTGTTAACAACCACGAACCCGCACTGGGCCCGCGTGGTGGGTTATGGCCCGAACACTCTGTGGTGCTACTATCCATACGGAAGGCTCATACTCCATATATTAGTTCGTACACAAATAAACATTAAATGGTTAACATTTTGGATCGCAATAGTACAGGTAAGCTTATCTCTAAAAAGAGATTTCTTCCAGCAGACCAGGATAGTATGAAAGTAGCTAGACAAGATTTTAGATAGACAAACTGCGCACAGAACTATTAATAAAGTAATTTATATAACATAATGACAACCAAACATTAAACTACATATATACCTACACAAAAATATGAATATGAACACATAATGAGTTGATGATGATTAAATTTAGTAACTCCTTTGTCTTTGGTGTACTAATTTGTATAATGAGCGAATTAATATTGTTGTGATTTAATGTTTTTCCTCAAAACTTATTATTAAGTATAAAAGCGCCCCACTGCTGGGCTCAGGCTTTCCGCATAAGAAGAGCAAGCCATTATTCACCACGTTAGCCCAATGCGAATTGGCGGGGTTTAACGACTGGTTTTGAGCATAACACTAATGAATATCTGTAGATAAATATCTATTAAACCTATGACTTTATTTTAACTTATAAAAATTCAAAATGGTTTTAGTTGCCAGCTACAATATATTTAATTTCTTATGTACAATAAAAAAAGATGAATTCGTCCGTCTTATTTGGTTTTTTTTTTCCATGATAAACAACAACTCAAAAATATAATATGTCAGTAATGTTATCCACAATTCTGCACTACTGGTTGTAAACCATATACGTCGATAAAGAAACAACAAGATGCCTGAGCTCTGCAACGGGTTCGTGTATATTTTAAGTCCGTGGAATCATGCCAGAGCGACATCGTGTGTATTTTTATTGCACGCGTGCGTTTACTCTTCTAGTAACATTCAACTATAAACTAAGAAAGCAAAATAATGTAAACAAAAAACACACGATCGCTGTCTAAACAAAATTGACAAAAGGCCATCTCGATTCAATCTCGAACAGTAGAATACCGATCCCATTTCACTGTCCTTTGTTTTGTTTCTGCCCTGTTTTTGCAATTGTATTGTATGTTGGGTACGGATGCGATCAGGCTGGGGAGCTTGGCGGGTGACGAGTTCTTTTGTTTTTGTTTTCAATGAATCTGTGACGAAAATCACAACTGTGCACGCGATCTCGCGAGAGAAAGAGCGACAATGTCGGCACAGCAATAAAGGCCGCAAGAGACTAGTAATTAGGTAGGACGTGGGCACTAGAAATGTGGTGTTCAATTTCGACTGCTTTGCTCAGCATATTTTGGTATCAAGCTTTTAGCTAGTGAATATCGGTGTGACAATGTTCTCAGGGGGCTTTCTATTCTCATCTTATGATCCGATTTTATTTGAGAATATCAGTAAATAAGCATAGCTAAAACATATTATTTGCAGATGTTTTAAACCAAGTTTTAAAATTTTAAGTGCTCTAACCAATATTATAAAAGAGTTTAATCAACGGAAATGCTTACTTTTTATATTCGATGCGTTATGATATCGGAAATGTAAGAATCTTTAAGACAGCATAAGACTCTGAAAAGTGCACACACAATTATTATTATATTGTTTTAAAAACCTTTTAAGATCAACAATCTTGTTAAAATAGGCTTGGCAAAGGTCAAAAGTTAAAATCAACAGGGACGTGTTTAGTCACAAACGATTCTATATCTGCATAGTGTTAAAGTGTTAACACAATGTTAAAATATTGAAAAAAGACAAAATGTTGGAAAAATTCCACGAGCGGGATTTGCACCCAAGCTATATTAATGTAAATAATCATAAATATAACTTGCCTAATTCTTAACACGTTTACTACCGCAAAACCAGACACAATAGAAAAAATATTGTTTGTCGGTCACCGGTGACCACCACGGCGATTAAAGACTTAACTGATCTTTCAATATTTGTAAAATATCAAGATCGGGTGTTGATTACGTGTTAACATGTTTACAGTGCATTAATAAAAAATATTTATAAAATAAAAAAACAAGATACTATTTTTATTTCGAAACACCTCAGAAGTTATTGCAAACATTGTAACAGACCCTTAATTTTTAACCCGTCACTTTACAACGCGCCTGTATTCATGAAACTTTAACTTATCTGAAACGTGATTTCTCCTCAGCTGCTGGCGTTAACTCTGGTTTATTGCAACATAAACCAGATAAAAAAATACAAAGACTAAGAACAAAACGTGCCTCGTTAAGTTAAGGTTGAATACAATTTCAAAATGACGGTTGAGCTCACCGTTAAAGAATCTCTTATCAAAACCACCTTTTCACTCTGCTCCCTTTAATGCGGCGAACTTGAGATACTTCTGCGAAGATAGCTATTGTGTTCAAGTTGGAGATTCTCAAGTAAATATAATAAAGTGATAAGTGATCTCGGTTATACGCTGAAGTGGTGTTACAGTTTCATTCTGCTGGACTTTTTTACATGCTGTGTTTGCCGTAAATCGCATAATCTTTAAATTAATACGTGAAGCAAAAACTTTGTACCTCTTTTTACGAAAATTGCGCGGACGGAGGAGTATGAAATTTCGCACACTTATAGTTTATATAGAGAAGGAGTACAGAATGTTAATATTTTTAAAAAATTATGCATAAAAATACATTAAATCAATAAAACAAACATTACACACACTGCCATGTATTTGACACACACGCAATTATACTCTTTTCAAAAATTTCAAAAATGGGAGAGTAGCGGCCGAAATCTGTCAATGCCAATCCAAACTCACATTCTATCTTTTAAATTTTTCATTGCATAGGATACAATCCGTGCAGTCTTAATAAAATTACGGTCGACTTTCGACCACTGGGCGACCACTAGTAATTTTAGTTCGGTGTTCTTTAATTTCAGAGGCTGTATCATGCGACGCAGCTCTGTCACATGAATAGGTCTTTAGTCGTTTGTTAAATCAGTTTTATGATTTATTTTTACAGCGGTCAAATAAATTTAAATATGGAGAATATGGAAAATAGAGAAAAAAACGGACTCCTCACGATGTTTGCATGCATGTTTCATGCTACAAACCAGCCAGATTAAAAAGCTTGCTTGTTTGTTAACTTACTAACGTCTGGTTACACTATAAAAATAAAAGTGTAAATTAGTAAAGTTGTTACATAATAATATCAGCATGCTCGAGTATGATAATACAAAAGAAATGATCTCCAGTACAGTAAGTTAATAATTGTAATAAGCTTTACAAAAAAAATATTGGTATGTCCTAGATGACTTAAAGTAAACACCGCGCTCAGCCCGGTATTTTGGGTTCAATCAGACTGATATTTCGGATTGTTTGCTGCATAGCCCGATTTTGTTATCCACAACTCGCATTTGGGGGTGATTACTTGACTTCAATGCTTTTACTCCCTTAAAACTTAAACCTACTTTTACCTACTTAAAACAAAGGAACAATTGACAAACAACAAAAATAAATTCATGTCTTGTTCCAAGCTCTTTGGATTTATCACAAGCGTGTTAAGGTGTGCTTATGTTATTACAGTTGGGCAGATACGGGTGCACCGTTAGTTGGGACGATTTGGGATTTCCTTAGGAGCCACCATTGTCTGTCTCTCTCTTGACGACTTGGGCTCTGTTTCCTTAGTGTGACATGAGATATACAATATTTTATGCTAAAGGAGAGGGAACGGGAATCCGTAGTCTGGACTAAGTTAGGCGATTGATGACTTAATATGACTATGTCTGTGACTTATAAGCTAGAAAAAGACTGAGCTGACAATTAAGTCTTGTCCTAAGATGATTCGTTTTTTTTATTATTTTTCTTTATTTAAGAAACAAACAATTACATAAATCTTACAAAAAATACAATTAGGAATAACATAAATCAGTGAAGTTTCCACATAAACCAATTCATTCCATTTCTTTTTTGTGCTTTTGTATAGTAACATAAGGTAAATTTTAGAATCTATGATGATGGATGATGATGAAATATGGAAACGAACCTAAAAAGTTAACAAAAGAAAAGTCGTAAAATAGGAAACTGATGAATCTTGTTACAGTAAATAACTATAATGAAAACCATAGGTCTAAATAAAAAAATGTTCTTCGAAGTTTGATAGGTAAGTTGGTACTATGTTGATAACGATCGTGCTGAAGTATTTTATGCCAAGACAAATCAAGAGTTCCTAAAAGATAGATAGATAGATAGATAATACTTTAAATATAAATAAAAATATATAGAAATATAAATAAAATTAAAATATAAATAAATAAAAAATTATAATTATTACTAGAGCCAGAAAACATTAAATATCCCTATATGCTTTGCGAACAGGTCTAACTATCTTAGCAGTGAGAAGTTTATAGGCTGATGATAACGATGACGATGATACGATGAACATCAATAAAAAAGTTGATGGTAACGTTTAAATAAAAGGATCTAGAGTTCAATATACATTATGTGGATTTGCACTAATAACATCAAACATTCTGAAGGGCCTGCTTCGTTTCTCGTGTTACTGGGGGCATATTGTTTAATTTTTTCATAACTCAATTTTTTACTTATTGTCAAGTTGTTTGGCTCCAAACTTTTTTGTGGCTTCTGAAAGACAATAGTAATGGAACAAGTGGACGGTGCCATTGAAACGTTATTTCGTACATATTTTTCTAAACGTAAAAATAGCGTTTTTGTCAACAGCAAAAACAAAAATGAAGAAAAAAAAAAACATAATATTTCTTCTTTATTGCGTGTGCCGAACTTATACTTATGTTGTTAGAGTAAACTGTTTCTCAGGATTTAGAGTAGGGCTGTTAAACGATACTTTACTTGTGCTTAAACAATACAATGTAAAATAATAGTACAAATGATTCTTTTACACTTTTTAAATAACGCCTGCGATGACACCGTTCGGAGGATAATGCGGAAAATAATATTTTTTATTTTTTCAAATACTTATGACAATGGCCATCATTTACACACAAATATTAGGAACTTTTTCTTGTTTCTAACATAAATATTGACGTCACATTACAAACCGAAGATTTGTGTACCGTATTAGTTAGTTCTAAAGTGTTTGCAACCAACATATTGGGTTTCCTGAACATTGCTGTCGATTGTCCAAGAGAAAGCTGAGTTAGGTGAAGATTAGTTATGAAATCCATCTAAAAATAATTTCGCTTACTAAACACCAGGTAGCTATATCCAAATTTATGTATTCAAATAACGTCAGACGCTGCCATCACTTTGGCTATTAAAAAGTCGTTTCGAACCGTCAAATAAAGATTTTAATGCATTTAGAGATCTATCCGGACGATCAATAGGAATATGAAGGGGACATAAAATAAAATTGGATGTAATAAAACGGGTAATACCTGGTGGTGCGGCCGAGGCATATCGTATTCCTAGAGCCATAAGGGGTGGGCCATGAAAACGATGACGGACAAATTTCAAAAAGAGTTCATAAATTTCTATGTCTCAACTAGCAAGACCTTTTGCAGCTTTGACACTGTAAAACCTTCTTCTCGTAGCAGTAAGGTCACAGATTCTCAACTCTGAAAGTTATGTATTGAAAGTAGTCGCTTTATTGAGATAAAGCTTCTTGACTTTTAAACTTTCACGTTCATTTCAATCAAATGTTTATAACTGGGATTAACACAAAATACTTTTTATAGGTATCATTGTTTTAGAAGCGTTTAAGTATATATATTTTTTAATTTGATTGTTAAAAAAATCTAAATAAAATTATTTGATAGAAATATTATTTAAAAAACCGCACACAATAATTGACATTAACCGGGGCACCCTGCTACACACTACTTTAAAGTTTATACTGACACCCCCCCACCAACTTCACGGTTATAAAGTTAGGTGTCAGACATCCTTACGCAAGCACAAGGTACCATCTACGTCAGGTCATAACGCCAGATTAGAACACGCCGGTTATGCATCCTTCATCCGGTACTTTTACGACTAGTGTCTCGAGCTAGTTGCCCCGTGGACACGTATAGTCCACTACCTAATATCCAAATTCAAAATTCAAATTCAAAATCATTTATTCAGTTTAGGCTACAAATAGCTCTTATGAACGTCATTTTATGCCATCGGTTCGTAAGTCTATCTACTCTGGTCGGGAGATCTTGTACTGAGAAGAACCGGCAAGAAACTCAGCAAGTGTCCAGCTCTTTTCTCCTTTACAGCGTCATAAATATTGGAAAATGCCCTATCATAAAAGGACACTTTCCATCACAAATAAAAACACAAAATGTAAAGGACAATCACCACATGTAAAAAAACACAAAAAATAAAAAATAACTAAATAAAATATTTAAGTCTGCAAAAACATAATTTACCAGTTTAATTTTTACAATATCATACAGTACTAGTAAAAGTCAAAAAAACGAGAGTTAATAATAATAAAAATAAAACTAATTGTAATGTTCAATGCAACGCTATTTTGTTATCTGCAGGACACTGTTTATAAGTAGTATTATGTATATGTTTTTTATTATAGCCAGGCTGTTTGTTCCAGATAGGTTCAGATAGGTTACCGGAGCTGTAAGCTCGCTCACTTCTCGTTGCACTAAGAGCAGAACTCGCAGTGTACCACTGCTCGGGTCGTTAACTCTAAAGTCGACTACCAAATGTCTTATTTGGTGGCGGAGTTGTAAGCACACTCACTTCTCGGTACCCATCCAGGCACCTGATCAATTCCAAAGTCCTACGCGGCTGATTGAACCGGAGGCTTTTGTATCTAGCGGGTGCCTCTACTAGTTCTCCAGACTAGTGCCGGAGATGTTGGAGTAACTGCTCAATGAAAACCATCGAGCAGCACAACCAACTAAGGGCAACTCACGTGCCCCGCAGGTCTTTTCGCTTCAGGCCCCCATCGGACCGCTACTAAGACCCGCTCGCTGTGCACGAAATGGAAGCCTAGCCAGACTTAAACCAGGCAGACGAACATTGTCACTTCTACAGCTGACCACATGCCACCACGAGTCCAACCCATGTCCGGGGCCTGCCGGAGACGCCCGCATTAATTACATTAACCGGGGCAATTTCAGAACCCTTGTATAACGTCAGTGTTCTAGAATTCTTCGTGGAAAGGCAAAATTCAAATAACCTGTCTAATTGTAATATCTGCCACTGTTCCTATCAATTGCTTTTCATATGATATAATTATAATATTATTTGAATCGTTCCGCTCGAAAAATCGCTGATGTTACCTACATCAGCGATTTTTCGATCGAGCGACCAAAAACTCTGTTTTCATGGCCCTTTGTAACAGCAAGAGGTGCAGAAGATGTCGGTTATATCCATGGCCCCAGTTCCCAGGTTTATATCGTTAGGTACGCTCTGGAGTATTATGCCCAATCGGAATGAAACGTTTTATTATGTGAATGTGTCCTCGCCAGTCGCATAATAATACTCTTGTAAAGTAGAAAGATATTTCGCATAACAAGTATTCTGGTTAAGTAAGAAGGATATTTGAAAAACTTCTATGGTTGAGATCTTCATTTTTTTCTGTCTAGACATTTGAAAAAGAATCAAAAGAACTAATTGAAATTATATTGCGTCTCAGATTTTAATAGGTCTCATTGGCAATTCTGCTATAAGCAATTCTTTATTTTTGTGATTATTATTTTATTTCGAATCCTTTGGAATTCAATTGTAGCAATTGTTATGTATAAATGAATATTGCCAGCCGTCTGTATGACTTGGATCATAGCGAAACATAAATATAGTAAACGATTCAAAGTGACCTTTTGAATCCGCAGAACATTCTTCAGAACACAATACGTCATCCATGAATTAGTTTTAGTAATAAAATTGGTGTATGTTTCTTTAATAGACTTGTATTGTTTGTCACACTTTTCCGGAGAAAGAAATAGCCCTTGCTGAGTTTCTTGCGGCTTATTCTCGGCACAAGGTCTCCACTATAATCGTAGGGTTCACAAAGACATGACTTTGATTTAACGTTTCTTTTTTTATCTTACGGGTAAGCACAGTGCCTTCATCACCTGATGTTAAGATATGATAAGGCCAATCTTGGAAGCGCACTTCACCCGGAACCTCAACTAGTGAGGCACTGGCTTTTTTTTCTCCAGCTGCTGGAACACAACAATACTACTAACATTGATATTTTAGTAACATTTATTAGCGTTTAAAAAAATACCTTTACTACATTTTGAATAAAAATGTTTGCTCAACAAGAACTTTAAGAATATTTTCCGTTATTTTTTTATTATACTGTTCTAATCTCCGTTCTGATTCTAACAGTCGTTGTCATAGACACCAAATCGTTCGCGTTCATTTGTGCCCGTTAATTCAAACTGCTCCGGTCAGATGGAATGGCCCTAAAGTGTCGAGACCGCCGCTACCAAATTGTGCCCCTCAATATCCCTGCGTCCCCGATTGCAGTGGCTTATACGGTATACAACTGAGTTACTTTTTGGGGGATTCGTATGGTGAGCTAGAGTTGTATTAGCTCTGTGGCGTGCTGTTTATTTATTCTGCTTGCCGTAGTTATTGGTAGTGATACGATTGGAAATGTTGCTGTGCAATACGTTTTGAGTGAACAACGAATTACAAGCATCAAATGGATTTACGGTTTAAAATTACCATCGTTCGCTCATGATTTTTTTTTTTATTTTGTATATCTACATAATATTTTATTTGAAATAGATAAAGCAATATAAGTAATCTTAATTCAGAACAATACATCAGAACGTAACATATTTATTTAATGAATTTGATAAGTGTATTATTAATGTATGAGTAATTTTATTTTTACTTAAGAGCGTTTACGCCGCACACTAGCGCCACTAATGAAAAAAAAAACATATCTAGTAATTAGAGATAGAAAATCAAATTATGCTCAACACACTATCTGAATGAAGTACGTAAGAATGAAGACGTTACGGCCAGTTTTAACTATAACGCCATATTTAACTAAACCATAACATGTCAGGTGTTTATTAGGTGACGTAAAAATGCTAAATTACTTCATTCAAATAGTTTGTTGAGCATAATTTGATTTTCTATCTTTTTATTTTTTTCATTGGCGGCGCTAGTGTGCGGCGTAAACGCTCTTAAGTGCGCAATGCAACTTTAAGTATCTAGTTGTTACATTTAGATTGTTTCACTTGTGAGAAACTTAATATAGCATTTCGTGTAGTAAAACTATTTGACTTGAATTTAAAAGAAAAACACTAGAAGACGTACAAGCAATCACCATAATTTCGTGCCATCTTCAAGCTGAAGTTTGGAGATCAGTACCTACACAAGACAGTATAGTCCAAAGCAATAAAAACTTTTAAAAGGTTCGAACACGCCGTAAATGTAGTCCAGTTGAAAATTGGAAACGATAGTCATTTGCAACAATTGAAACCTTTTAAGCTTGACCGCTGGCAGTTCAGCTTAATGGGCGCTAATGAACAAACGGCTCGCTTCCTCAACGGCTTTATACAAAGACCAAATCTACAAACAGACTACTTGCCACTGTTTATTTAAAGTTTAACTCCAAAGGATTATAGATTTAGGGTTAAATTTCACCTGGTCTATGTGTTTTCTGGACGTTTAGAAACTAAATTAAACTGAACCAATTATATTGGCAACAGTTCGTAAGTTTTTTGTTGAGTAAACTAAAGCTTGGCGATCAGAAAGTTGTTTAAATAACTATTTACTTAATTTTATAAGAAATTGTCATCAATAATGAATGTCAAATTAAATAACGTCGTAACTTTTTTGGTAACTAACCCCCTTATTCATAAAAACTATTTAAGCATTATTTAGTTAATCATTGTTTTGTCTTTTTCTCAAATTCAAAATGACGTTTGTGTGACGTTGGCAAAACAATATTTAACTAAATAATGCTTAAATAGTTTTTATGAATAAGGGGTTTAATCAGGTTCAATTATATGTGAAAACAATAGGCCTATCTAAAACTGTCAAATTCGTTCAATAAACGTTCAACCGTATTCCACATTCATTAAGTTAAAAGTGTATTGAGCAAATTTCATAGTTTGTGGTAGTTTTTTTTTATAATTTTTTCATGACCATGGATACTAGTCCTTCAGTCGAAAACTTTATTTTTACGTTTCTCAAAATTAAACTCTATATAAGATGATTATTAATGATAATACAAATGAGAAGTGAGAAATGATATACCCCCCAACCCCTCGAGTATCTCAGTAAAGATGTGGGGTTTTACTAAGTCCTCACGCAGACTTCTTGAGAGAATTTGAAAATTGCAGTTGCACTGTTTTGTTTCATTTGCCAACACTCATGCACACACACGAACACTTAACGGTTAATAATCCACCATTATTTCACATTAATATTCGACATAACACAAATTTTAGAAAATAAAACAAAACCGCAGACATGACTCTTCACTTTCCCGCCAAGAAGTCCCCGTTGACCTTGTATGATGTGCAGGTGTGTGTACTTAATTTCATTTTAATAAAGATTTCTTTTCTCCAACGTTCCTTTTTATTTCAATGGCAACAAGCAAATTTGACAGTCATGACCTCAGAACAATAACTAAAGCTATAGAAGGATGGCTAAAATAAAAATCGTGCAACTATGTTTAGTTCCGATTAGTTAAAATAATACGAACTGATGAATGAGTGTTGCTATTTTATTTCGGTTTCTACTCAGAATAATAACTAAAGCTATAGAAACCGGACTAAAATAGCAACACTCATTCATCAGTTCGTACTATTTTAACTAATGAACCTAAGTGATGTATTGGAAAGAGATCGATTGTCTCTTTTCTTTCGTTATTTCGAAAGTGTCACCAGATTTGTGACGTCATATTTGAGGTAATGTATGTAATGTATGTGAGTGACTTTATAAAGGACTCAAAGATTTTTTTGATCACCGATTATCTGATGACCGTTTGACATAACAATACAAAAAATAAAACCCCAACCTCCAACCTCCTTTTCTAGCCATAAGATAGAACGGAACTAAACATAGTTGCACGATTTTTATTTAGCCATCCTTCTATAGCTTTAGTTATTGTTCTGAGGGTTTCTATAGCTTTAGTTATTATTCTGAGGTCATGACACAAACAATAGATAGATACACAGATCTTCTATATAGATGTTTGGTCTTTGGTATTCAACGCGCACTTTCTATTTACCTCTGGATATTGGACCGTGTGCTTTGTCAATCAGTCACTGAGGCGTGTTATAAGTACATTATATTTTTAATGCGTCGTTAACTTACTATTATTGGTACAGTATATTTTTCGTGGTTATCATGAAAACATATTCCATCACTAATTCAAATCAATTACAAAATTTGTCCAGCTATCATTAAAAATAATTATGTAAGTATGCTTATCGCTTACGCAATAGGCGACAAATATCATGTCCTGTAAGATATTGGAATGATATACATTATAATTATAATACTTATTTTACGTTCGTTTACAAAGAGAAGATGACCGACATCACAAAAGACAAGTGATTCTTCCTGACCCACTTTTGCAAAGTTTACCAATGATTGGTTCGTAGTATACAGTAAAATATATCCTAATATAGCTAAATAGCTGCACGCATAGACAGTATTAACTAAAACAGTTCACAGAGTGATTTAATTTGATCGCAATTGTTAATGAATACTGATGAATAGAAACGATTACTGCTACAAACGATTGTATGCGAACGCTCGCAAAATCTACAAATTGAATTCTAAATTTCATTGCACGTTTTCGATACTATTGTCACACATGTAAGGTCTATATTCGATTGATGCTAGCAAAAGGAGCTGATATTGTGTAACCAAATTACCAATGTTTATGTTTATCTTAAAGCCGATGTGACGCTAGGTTTCGTTAGTCTTTTTTATCAAATTGATGGGGTGACTGCTACATGTTTGTACCATAAATTTAATATAATTACTGTAGACAAATCGAAAACAACATTAAAATTTGCACTAAAAAAGAAAAATATTTTTTTTGTCTTTCTGTTTGTCTGAGCTTGTAATTAAAGCGTCAAAAATATGTGAAATGAAAAATGCGACAACATTTGCACTAAAAATGTAATATAAATTTTTTGTCTTTCTGTTTGTCTGAGCTTGTAATTAAAGCATCAAAAATATGTGAAATGAAAAAATGCGAGGACAACTTATCCATATGGTACCTACATATTTACGCTCGTGGTTATATGTAAACATGAACTTATTTTGAAATGAAACAACTTTTACGAATCAACTCGCGTTTATTTTATACATTACTTTTAATTAATGTTCATCCTGACGTTTCGAACCCGTTGCAGGGTCCGTGGTCACAGGGAGACTGTCTGCCTGTGTAATGAATAATATAAACGCGAGTAGATCCGTAAAAGTTGTTTCATTTCAATGTGTAGTGTTCAAATAAACTTTAGAAAACAATATGAACAAATTTATTGATTAATTTATATTTACTACTAGTGGCCGCTCGCGGTTTCACCCGCGTGGTTCCCGTTCCCGTGGGAATATCGGGATAAAAAGTGTCCTATGTGTTAATCCAGGTTATAAACTATATGTAAGCCGAATTTCATCCAAATCCATCCATCCGTTGCAGCGTGAAGAAGTAACTACACACATACATACACACAAACTTTCGCATTTGTAATATTAGTGTGATATAGTATTAATAACAATTTATTATGAATTTCTTATTTTTGTAATTAAAATATATAGCATATCTGTTTATGTTTTAATGAAATTTGTAATGCCGCACAAATTACCATCGAAGCTCTGCTGGCAGGTACGTAGAACTCTTTGAATTATATTTCAGAACACGTTTTGGGTAAGGCCTGTACTTGTAGATACCGAATTCGGAGTCCCATTTCTTGTTGATATCGTGAACCGTCTAAATATGGTTCGTCTCAAGAGTAAGAAATAGGTTTACTCACGTCTTTAATTTAAAACATGTCCTCATTTTTTATTAATAAAATAGTAAATAAAAATTACTCTTTCCGCTTCTCATTGTTCTTTTTGAAGTAATTTAGAAAAAATGTCTAATAACGGAATCCGGAATTCAATAAAAATAAAATTAACAGTAATATTTTGGTGATTTTAAAGTCTTGTCGTAATGGCAACTTTAGGAAAATTACCACCTTGATTAAAACCGATCACTGATTATAACCAATAATTTATAATTCAAGAATAATTCAATTTTTGCGTAGCAAAATATTCAATTCTCAATGTAAATAGGTACAGTAATATCGCTTATTTATCGAATCCGTCATGCTCTCAAAAGGTTCATTAACGAAGGCAGTACAAAAGGCAGTCTCAATGGGGAAACGATTTTACCACAAGGCTAGACAGAATAATTAGATGGCAGCGCAATCTCTCTTCTGTGGCGGCGCTACGAAGAACCTACAAATTCGTGCGAAGAAAACAACAAAAAAACCCATTGTAAAGTAATTAAGCATTTAACAATATTCTGTCCCATTGCTGGGCCTTCATCATTTTAATCAAGTCATCGCCGCAATTGATGGATGTTGGTATAATCACCAAGTTTACCTAATGTGGTTTGGTGATCACAAACCCGAACTTTGCAACTAATAATCCGAAACATGCTTTGCCCGACTTGGTCCTGGGTATAACCTAGGACCTTCAGATATCGTGTTGAAATTGGCCACTCGGCCACCGAAGCGTAAACAATGAAACAAAAAATATTACAGCATGTGATATACCTACAATAAACTACATAAAACACAAACCTAAAACGACGGTGAGAAACGTATACTCGACGTGGAAATTTCTTATTGAATAATATTTAAAAAAAAAACCAGAAATCTTCTAGTGGGTATTTTTACTGTAAATAACAGTCGTTAAATACCATTAAACCATATCAGGCTAGCTTGGTAGGTAAAGGTTCAATCATCTCATATCTTTTTTAATTTAAATAGGTTTTTATATTTAATAATTTAAAACATCTATTCAAAAAGCTCATTTCCAAATAAACATATTGACATATTAAAATTACTTTTGCCTAGTTATGTATTATTACTTCCACGTACATTCCTGTAGCGCATTCCAATAGCCTTAATTAAATACTTCACTAGCTCTGGTACACTTCGAACAGAAATTCTATAGTTATTGCCATCTCTAATAACGAAAGGTGTCTATAAAAATGAGGAAATTTCACCTTTCCTAACTCTTGCACATGAAGTTTTTAATACAAGGCAAAACTTTTATACACCCCACAAGTCGTCATTATTCACTAATGGTTGAAATAAGTAATTGTTTTCACTAATGTACCATTGCAATGGAGAAGCTTCCACGAGAGATATACGATCGCCTCCGAGTCGACAAAAAGTGTAATCCTTAAAACAAAGAGCTCTTGGGAACTACTCATTCCTCACATTTCATTTGATATCAATCACAGCTTACAAAGTGTCGGCACTACTCGGGATGCGTCGGCTCGCGTCGTGAGCTAAGTTCGTAGCGATGGCACCCCAGTGTGACTGCCGACCTACGAACGTTGCACGTGCCGTAGCTCGTAGCTCGTAGCTGCAAAGCGGGAGTTTTGACGGACTACGAATATTTGAAGCGTTTTAATTTTGTGTTTAGTAATTTTCGAGTGGAGCGAAAACAAAAGTGATACGTGATGGTGATTTGATCATTTCAAGGATTAAACAGCGAGTTTTCACACTTTTTATACTCGTTTTATGGTAAGTACCGACTCTTAAAAAGCTAATACTTGTTTTATTATTAATAAATAAACTTCGTTTGTTTTCCAACATGATTCTTTTGAATACCTATTTTGGAAATATTTTTCTTTTCTTTTCGGTGACAATTATTATTATAGTAACAATGACGTGGGAAACGCTTGTTAACTTCGGGTTGACATTTTACACGCCACTTATTTCTCGCCCGCTTCTTTTGATAATGATGACGTATCAATAAATATATTATGCAGATATTTCCAAAGTTTACCTATTGTTTTTTGTAGCAAGTTCTAAGCATTTATGAGATTAATATAATTTTATAATTGTAGTTCTCTAGAAGTAGAGAAGCCAATAGGTTAACTTAAAAAGTTGCGATATTTTTTTTTATTAATAAAAATCTTAAATCAATAGAATTGAGTAATTGTATTAGATATAGAATATATATATATATATAGCATAATATTATTTGCCAACGCTTATGAAATCTAACGAAGTTTTTATGCCATCAATTCGCTACCATGTACAAAAATATAAATCATATCGTGACGAATATTTTCATAATTTACAAAACATAAAATTAGCAATCAAACGGGTTAAAAACGAGATAACGAGATAAGTTAGAAAGATAAAGTGCAATATTTGATAGAAAAGAAACCGAGCTCTATTCTGATCGGCCAACAAAGCTTTTAAACCTTTTGATCTCGTCGGGAACCAAAACTTTGCAGCCGAAGCTATTTTCCAGCGGTCAGTGAAGCATATTGGTTTATCGTTTTAGTTACAGTCTGATAGATTCTCTCACAACTTACAAATAATATTGACACCCATAATGAAAACATTATATACAGGATGTTTGGTAATAGGTGTATATTTCCGAAACATAGCCATGCAACCAAGTATAAAGAACACTGTGATAACATGCAAAATCATATTTACGTAGATTTACTTTTCCATAAAAAAACTCATTTTTTTTTAATTTTTTTTTGTTCTTTCCTGCGTTTGACGACCACGAACAACTTATCAGCTTGACCTAGGGTTTTCTTTACAGTTTTACTGAACCTCAATATCACAGCCATGAGGTGCTTTTTAGTTATGTTCATAATTAAAAAGCAAAAAAATAATTATTTAATTTGCCGTCTACAATTAGAGTTATATGTATCTAATAACTTTGTATTCATAGTTTATATTTTAATATGTAACTCAATGTGCTGTAATGTTGATAGTCCATAAATAAATAAATAAATAAGTAATTTTCCAGGGTTCGAAGAACGGTAACCTATTTGGGATTAAACAGGTATTACCAAACATTATATCGCTTTAATAATTTCACAGATAGCTTGGTTAACAAATTCAATACTCAATTATTTATTGTATTCTAGAATGTTAAGACGATGTGATTCCTTAACTTTGGTTATTTTCTGCAAATAAGCAATTACATTTCCATAGTAAGAGTCCCTAAAAGAAATTTTGTTAAACTTAATTGAACGTACGTTTATAATCCTTTTTAAAGTTATTAAATTAAACGTCTCTGTGGTCTAGTGGTTAAGACCACTGTTCTTAGACTTAGAGGTCCCGGGTTCGATTCCTAGTGCCCTCACTGGTCCACTAGGTATGGTTGGTGGTAAGGCTTGTTTGTCCGCCGGACTAGTTACAAAAATAAATGTCGCCATAAAGTCAATGTTTGTTGCATTGATGTGTTCCGGCAGCTAAAGATAAGATAGCCAGTGCCTCAGAAGTTGAGGATCCCGAGTAAAGTGCGCTTACACCCTCGGCCTTATCATCACTTAATATCAGGTGAGATATAGGCTAAGTGCTTACTCCTGACGAATAAAAAAAATGATAACTATGTTTCTGTCTTTAAATAGTTTAACATAGTTTTTTTGTGTATAATTATTTTTGCGGTGATGTAAAATTGGGGGGAGACTGTAAATATCAAGCCTAAGGCTTTGTTTAAGCTTCAGCTTCCCATATAATTTGAATATTATTAAGCATTCAAGTAAGAACAAGCTTTGTGGAAGACAATAAATAATAATAATTATGAATGATCATCACTATAAACTACAATGCCACAATAAAACAAGATCTAGATACAAATGTATTTTTTTTAATCTTAAAGTATTTTCTCATGTAAAAGCGTTAGAATAATTCATTCAAATACTTTAATCATGTTTACTACAAGTAATAGGATTAGAGATAAAAGATATTGAAATTCCGTCTTAGATTTGCATAGCGTGTCAAGAAATAGCTAAGAGGCTTTGTAACTTTGTATTTGTTTTCGTTTATAAAGTAAGCTCCTTTATAAAGTAGCAGTATTAAGCTCTTTTAAGGCTTATCTGACCTCTTTGTTGAAAGACCTGGGTCTCATTACTGACAAACGGACCTGCCTATATTTTTTTAAAAGTTTTGTAAGCATTAAGTTTCAAGAAGTTATACCTTCTGAAATGATTAAATTCAAATTTGTTATTTAGTAGTACCTACGGTTGCAAATGTAAAGATGCAGTCGGTACAAGGATTAAGGACCAAATATACAGTCTCGAGTAGTCCTCTGCCCCTGCAGATTTTTTTTATAAGATAGCAGTCTTATCCATTTACCAATCTACCAGCCAGTATCCTAAAATCGTTACACCAGTTTTCTACACGACCCCTTTTTTGTTTTGGACTAGGAAAAATTCTGTCTTACATATACACCAGGGGAAACCCCCAGGGTTATAAGGGATAGGGAGGCCTAGCCCTCTAAAAAAGGGGATAGTTCGAGACCGCGAACAGCTAGCAGTGTGTTCTTGTTCTCGATTCTAGATTAATATAACCCTTAAGGTCTGAGCCCCAAGCTCAAGCGTCTAGATCATAGTTAGTGAAAATTGCTAGTTGATAAAAAAACCCAATGCACTAGAAACCCGCTCGCTGCATCGCAAGACGTCAGTGTTGTTGGCTTAACGGCAAATCATTACTCAGGTCACCTCACATGGCTTACCTAAAACTGAGAGATCGTTGGTCAAAACGATCAAGTCTTATACAAAAGTGTATCAAACTTGAGTCCTGACTATACACGACTTAGGTCGTGGTTCATTAAGGTTTCCTAGTTGTTATGTACACATACGAGGTCAATAGTCAACGGCGCGTGGCGAGGCGGTTACTCCGCCAACTGTCTCTATTTGCACAGTCGATACGTGACGACGCTAGTGACGACGACGGGGAGGCGTTGATAATTCTTTAATTATTTCACATGGCAAAATTGGTTTGTGTTAGTTGGACCAAATTAGAAACTTGCTGACTCGACTTGAACACTTTTAATGTATGTACTCTCGTTTGTTTTACCTAATATTAATCCTGGTGTTTTGGACCTTGCTAAGGGTCTGTCAGTGGTCTTAGAGATGTAAGAATAAAATATATGTTATATGTAATATTAACGTGAGTATAACCGTAGAAAATGTTTCATTTCAATGTGTTGTTGGTCTTTTGTTTTGGTCTTTTTAAAATTTTATACGAATATTACTCATTCAAATGAAACATTTATACGTATCTACACGATTTAATGTTAATCATCTCATCATCATCTCAGCCAAAAGACGTTCACTGCTGGACAAAGGCCTCCCCCAAATAACCATGGTATTTGCCGTAATCGCCACGCTTGGCAGGCGGGTTGGCGATCGCAGTAGGTTGAGGGTAACCTCAGAGAGATGCTCCTGCCCATCCTCTGGAATGGTCCCTTAGTCGGCTTTTACGACACGCACGGGAAGAGATGGGGTGGTGCAATTCTTTATCCCAGGCACCACACAGGGATTAATGTTAATATCTACAACAAATAAACTACGCAAGAATTTTACTCTTTCTACTTTGATTTCGAACAAATTCCACTGTGAGAAATGTTTAGTTCGCAGAAAATCAGCTAGCCACACATTCGGTCGGTGTTGAAGTTTGATATTTGAAACAGCTGTGTTTTACTGTTTGTTTCAGTGGTATCGTAAATAAAGTCAAAGTCAAAGTCAAATATTCTTTATTCAAATAAACTTTAGAAAAGTGCTTTTGAATCGTCCATAATTTTTTACCTACTACCCATTCAGGACGTCTATATTTTAGCTGTGGAGAAGAATGGGCGCAAGAAACTCCACAGCTTTAATTCAATATGTAACGACATTTACAAAATTATATGCCGTTACGTTACCAAGTTATACAAGTTTAAAAAAACCTTAACAATATTTTGGATTAGAAATAGATTGGAGCATTTTAAACCCATGCTGTTTTGTCTTCAATGTAATCAGACACTTTATAATAAGCTTTTTTATAAAGCTTTTCTTTAATAGCAATTTTAAATTTATTAATATCTAGTTTTTGGGTATTAATAGCTGTAACGTTCGATTAATTTTCAAGTCATTTAAAAATTGACTAATCTTAATTTAAATTAGAGTTAAAGTTTCATCGTCATCATCCCAGCCAAAAAACGTAGACTGCTGGACAAAGGCTACCCCAAAGGTCTCCGCAAAGACCGGTTTTGTGCTGCTCGTATCCAGCGGCTATCCGCACCTTCACCAGATTGTCGGTCTATCTTGAATCTAGTAGGGAACGGGGACAAGCACTAGTGCTTGATGCCGTTCCCTTTAGGAAACGCACACACGGCTTGAGGAACCCTTTAAAGCGACGCATCGCTAAACAATTAATCTAATACGGAGCGTTTGCGCCCCGTACCATAAGCAAAACTGTTTTTTTTTTCTTTACAATTAAAACTACAAGTATGTTTTAAAAAATGAACAAGCATAATTGAAGTGTGTGTTAAGACTAATCTACTAAGAAAATTTAGATGCTTAAATCGGTCTGGTTTGCCTGTAAAATGCAAATCTATGTTTTAAAAGGGGTGACTTTGATATTTTTTCCCTGTTATAAAAGTTAACAAATCTTGTTTCTGCAACTAGCAAAACGAAGTCAATTAAATGAAAAATCATGTCATTAAATATCACTTTCATGTTTTGTAATTGTTGGGAAAAATCAAGATCCCCGCCACGTACATTTCCAATGCGTCGCCTTATTATTCCCGCCACCCCCCAAAAAATCCAGTGACGTCAAATATGCCGGCTGAGGCCATCAGAAAACTCTATGCGATAAAAAGGTCACCACTTGGAATTATTATGTTAAAGTATACAAAATATAAAACAGTTTCCTCCGTGCTTCGGAAGGCACGTAAAACCGTTGGTCCCGGCTGCATTAGTAGTCGTTAACAACCGCCAACTCGCACTGGGCCCGCGTGGTGGTTTATGGCCCGTTCTCCCTATCCATCCATAGGGAAGGCTCGTACCCCAGCAGTGAGGACTTTATGAGCTGTTGATGATGATGATGATGATGAAAACAGTTTCTATTAAGTAGGCATACCAAATGAACATTTTAATAAGTGCAATTATTTATTACCTTTTTTTTTGGAGAGAGATTGCTGATTGCCTAGAACGGCATTCGGAGGTTTTCTAGAGAGAACGGCATCACGCACTTAAAAGTGCGTGTCCCCGTGCCGTACTAGATTCTCCGAAGGGATTCGGATCGGATCGAGGAGCGGAACGACCCGAGGGCGCCTCTAAAGGCTTGGACCTCGGCTCGGGTTGACCGGGCCGTAGTGGAGGAGAAAAGCGCCCAGGCACATGTCTGTACCTGGTATAGAGCGCGTGTGAACCGGTTCTTCGTACCCTTGTTCTACGAGTGTCTTGGGCCTAAACTAGTGTGCATGTTTAGTGTATTCTGTAAATGTGTAGTGGCATTTAGAGGATCGGGCGGGGTTAATTTATTACCGTTGGATGGAATTATTTATAGTGATCCAATTATCATTATGAAACTTTAATACTAATGAGAGTGGGTAATCATCGCTCAGTAATTTAATCAAAATCTGGTAGTTTGCGGTTTGATAATGTTCAACTTTATATAATGGAAATGTAAAATGATTTTATTATAATATTTATTTTATTTAATATAGGAAACGGAAACAGTATTTTTATTAACTCGGTTTTGGTTTGGCACTGTCTACGGGCTCTTATGGTTATAGATATCATAGGACCCAGAACCGAACATTTGTATGACATTGAAGTAGCGTCTCCTGATGAGAAACGAAGAGAGTTGAAAATCCATTACAAAGTCTCCTTTTCTTAATTTTTTTTGGAGTGAGATTGCTTATTGCCTCAAACGGAATGTTCAGCTTCACCGGGCTTTTTGGGGGCGGCGAGGTACGTAAAGGGTACCTCAAGCCGTGTGAAACGAATCACCTTCGGAGGTTTTCTAGAGGGAACGGCATCACACACTTAAAAGTGCGTGTCCCCGTGTCCTACTAGATTCTCCGAAGGGTTCGGATCGGATCGGAACCATCCTTTCTTTTTAACGCGATAAATCGTGAACCACACTTACTAGACACCAGGTCAAATGAAGGCTAAGCTATTGTGGAAACACAATCATCATCATTACCATCATCAGCTCATTTTTATGTCCCCACTGCTGGGACACGAGCTTTCCTTATTGATGGTTAAAGAGAAAGGGCCATAAACCACCACGCGGGCCCAATGCGGATTGGTGGTTGTTAACGACTGCTAATGCAGCCGGGACCAACGGCTTTACGTGCCTTCCGAAGCACGGAGGAGCTCGAGATGACAAATTTTTGGTCATCCATCCGATGACCGGCCTTTGCGAAAGTTGCTTAACCTCAATTTCACTGTCGCTAAAACTGAATAAGAAAATGAATTATTGTGAAAATGTTTCCATTACTTATAGGTAATTTATATGAGATCCGACTTCAAGATATAAGTTACATAGCAACCGCAATATTTACGGTAACACGGGTTTATATCCGTTCGCAATTTTATCTTTCACTACTATTTTATCGGACAAATGTAGGGTCGATGAAATTACTAGCTACTAGCCGGTCGGATGCCAATTCCATCCCATTTTTTCTCTAAAACATCGTCTTGCGAAGTCGTTGCAAAATATTCGCTCATCCCCTACTCCGATGGCATGTACTTTTCGCGATCATTTTGCAGAAAATAAATAATTTTCGATATTAACGCCACTGCCGCTGCTAGCTCTAAAACTGTGCATTATTTTTCCCTCATTCCTATGATATCCCTCCTTCCCATGATATCCCTTCTTCCTATGATACTCCTTCCTACGATAGATCCTTCAAACGATGCTTAAAAAAGAACCTTGTAGGCCGGCATGGTGAGAGTGACTGATGCTACGTTAACGTCTGGACTCTATTTCACTTTAAATTAGATGGAATAGAGTAATATTCCGAGTGAAATATAATTCAAAATATATTATCGCGGTCTCGCACGCTCTCCGACCATACCCATAACCACCACTGCCCTGATCGTGTGGACACCATGCGAACTATAGCAAGTGCGTAGCTCCTTAAAGGCAGACAAAGTAATAACTATGCACTATATGAATAAAAGTGTGTGGTAGCGCCCTTTTTCCTAATTAAAAATTCAATTAGCAAACAAATGAATACCTACGTTTACCATCGTGTTTTTCTTATATAGCTAAAACGGGGAAGAGAACTTTCTCATTCAACTGTGAGATTGCGGGCAATCTTTACTCGAAATCACAGAATAGCCTCCCGGGCGTGTAATATCCATGAAATATGCGTTTGTGCGGACACAAAGCAGGCTACGCGGCCGGCAACGTATTCACAGAGAAATTCAAAATATTTCAATAGCGCAAGTATACTGGGAAATTTTATTAAAACTGCCTACGGGCTTTTGTAATAAAAACTCTTTTTGCTTGATTTGAGATAGCGAAGAGTGTATTCGAATATAGTTCTTTTTTTATTACCAGCAGTTTGGTATTCCATTAAAAGTGTTAGCGACCTGCAACGCAGTAACCTCTTTTGTCCTATGTTTTAAATTACTTTTAAAATATGCATACCTACATATTACCTCCCGTAAACGCGTATTGACCCATGTTCCAGGTATGACTCGAACCACGGTATTATGTGGGAAGGCCTAAGCCCAGCAGTGGGGCATTTACAGACTGATGATGATGATATATCTTGCTAAAACAGGTATCTTTTTTGGTAAATTTCGTTCGTCACTTAGGTATATACTCGCAGGTACTTCAAGAACGAAGTACGAAGAGTTCGATGGCGCAGTGATTGATGCGCCCTGTCTACAATTGGTAAGGTTAAGCAACTTTTGCAAAGGCCGGTCAACGGATAGGTGACCAAAAATGTATTATCTCGAGCTCCTGCGTGTCCTGAGGCTATACCAACCACCAATTCACACTGGGCCCGTTTTGTGGTTTATGGCCTCCTCTCACAATCCAATCATAAGAAAGGCTTATGCCCCAGCAATGAGGACATAAAATGAGCTGATAAAGATGGCGATGATGGTTCTTCAAAACATGAGTGTTTAGCAGTTAATTAGTTAGTTATGCAGTGAAAAATTATACATAGTTCTATATATCTATACGTATAATTTTTTACTGCCTACAGAACAAGTCAACGTATTCGCACTCACCGCGAAAGTCAACAACGCTGGAATAAAGACAACACGCTATCCATTTGGTTGAGTGTATGCTTAACCAGGTAAAAAAACTGGATCGCGGGGCTAAATATTTGCTTATGGTAGAGTGCCGTACCTGTATGGAGTGGGTTTGTCATTTTTTATTCCTTTATTCCATTACGGGGGAGCGTTTAGCCTTCACTCGCATGGCAACACCGAAGGCAGTGTGCTTCACCCGGAATTCTCAACTATTAGACTGGCTGTATTATCTTATCTGTAACAGTCAGAACACAATAATGCTACTAAAAATGTTTTGGTGACATACTTGGGGAATATGATAGTAGAGAAGCAGGCGGACTTAAATCAAGCTGTACTTACCACCAACTAAAAAATAGATATGGGTCAGTCTAGTATGGGGATCTACTATGTGGATTGAACCACGCTTCAAAATTTTAAAATTACCCTTCCTGGGAATCAAACCTGTTATCTCCTATCGACCTGTTTTTTGACGACATTGTTATGTTAGCAGCTGTTACACGACAGTTTTTAAGTTGTATTGATTATTTTTATATTTTGCATGTTGATATTATTTATTTTAATTTAATTTAATTCTGTATAATTTTGTAGTAATTAATTATAATTTGTCATATTTTTCTTAATTTATCGTTTTTTAACTTGTTGGTGTATTGGATGAAACTCCAAGCAAGCCAGCATGTAATTTAATAAATAAATAAATAATTCTCCAAGTCTGAGAGCGGTGATCTGACTAGGCCAGATAGGTCGTTAAATAGTCAATACACTGTTTTGTTCATGCTACATAGCTGTTATATATGTTTTGAAGCACTAGTGCTTTAAGAAAATCCTGTCACACCACTGAATATAAAGAAGAGACACCCCGCTACATACGACTTTAAAGTTTATACTGACACCCCCCGCCAACCTTACGGTTATAAAGTTAGGTGTCGGACATCTTTACGCAAGCACAAGGGACCATCTACGTCAGGTCATAACGCCAGATCAGAACACGCCAGTACGCATCCTTCATCCGGTAGTTTTTAGACTAGTGTCTCGAGCTAGTTGCCCCGTGGACACGTATAGTCGACTACCTAATATCCAGATATGTTACCGGAGCTGTAAGCTCGCTCACTTCTCGTTGCACTAAAAGCACAATTCGCAAATTTCATTGCTTGGGTCGTCAACTCTACAGTCGACTACCAAATGTCCTCAGTCAGTCAACATACCATTCAGCAGGTGGTCAAAATTCACTGTTAATGGTAAGTAGCTATTATGAATAGCTGCTCTAGTCTTTTTATCTCCCAGTTGCAACCAACACCGGCTTAACGTACTTTGAGAACAATACTCAATTTTGGTACGGAGCGCTAACATTGCGCCAAGTCTTAGAACTCGCAAGCCCTGCGCCAAACTTGGGCCCTGATAATGCATAACAAATTAAGCTTTAGTGATATTCAGCTTCCGTTTCGCCGCACGACGTGAACATTAAGGTTTTGTTTCCCTTGAGACGGTGGGACAACAGTTACACACAAGACGTTACTAAGCGAATTCAAATAGTTTTATCTCTAAACTATCTGAGCGAGACGGGCGATTCGTTACTACTGAAGATTTTAAGTGTTTATTTGTTTGTGAGGATGCTAACGATAAAAATAAATTTGTATAGCACAATTAGAAAGCGTTGGGCTTTTATTCTCAACTGATTGCAGTGTGCAAGTTTTATTACAATATTTTGGTTGCTTATTTTGTAACAGTGTGACATGAGCTTTATTGTACTCTTAACAGGCCACAACGCGCTGCTCACTCCCTTCGACCTCCACCATGTAAATTCCAAACAATAACTCTTGCTGCTCGACTAGCATTCGCACGTAGTTCGTCTTTAAGGATTTGGCAGTGAGAAATGAGACCCAATAAGTTAGTACCGTGCTGTTCTGTGTGGTAGTAAATTTGAGTATTTTCCTTATGTCTATCTTATCTTTAAAATGTGATATTCATATTAACAGTAGTTTATTAGTAAATTATTTATAAGCGCATTTTAACTCAACTGTTATAACAACTTGACATAATTAGCTTAAAATTGTTACATGTAAAATTATTTTATTTTACAACAGTGTGACACGAGCTTTATTGTGCTCCAAACAGGCCATGACAACGCGCGCAATCACTTTCCACAACCTCCTCCACCCTGTAAATCTTATGCAATTACCTACTCTTGCTGCTCGACTAGGATTCGCTCGTGGTTCGTAACTATGGAAACTCAAACATAAATTTTCGTATAAAGATAAACGTGAGTAAAAAGATTTGTCACATTTCAATGCCGCAGTATTTTTTCTTTTAATGTAAGAGTGTGACACGAGCCTTATTGTGATTTAAATAGGCCACTATGCGTTCTCTCACTTCACACAACCTCACATTACTCTTGCTGATCAAACAGCATTGGCTATCTGGCTATGTTATCACTAAAAAACCTAAGTAAAAAGTTTTCAACACATTTCAATGTACCAGCAATATTAGCTCATTTAGTAACAGTGTGACACGAACCTTACTGTACTCTAAACAGGCCACTACCACGATGGAAATTCCAAACAATTATTCTTGCCGCTCGACTAGCATTTGCCCGTGGTTCGTCCCCATGAGAAGAGAACTTATGAGAAGTTTTAGCCCATTAACTTATTACCGTGCTGTGCTCTATGGTACTAGACTTTAGTATTCTATGATTAATTTTAGAATGAGCTACACCGTATATTTGAGAACTTACCGCTTTAGTATAGTCACCATCATATTGTTCGAAGCCTTCTGAAGGGTAGAAAAGATCTTAACATAAATGTTAAATATTTTTATTATTTGGATTTTTTCATTCAAAATGCAATTTATAGTTATAAGATAAAATTTTACTAGAAAAATCATCCAGTCTCAGAAAGCTCCAGTGGGAACCGAACCTACGACGTTTGGATAACCGGTCCAAAATGCTCTGACCGGTGAGCTACCGAGGCTCCAGAAGACACATTTAATTTTTTTTAGTAGGTACTTTGTGATTTATGCTGCAAGCTAGCAGTATTACGTAACTGTAAAGTTACTGTCCTCACAGTCGAAAGAACACTTTTGCAAGTATTTCATCATCATCATCATCATCAGCTCATTTTTTAGTCCCCACTGCTGGGGCTCGAGCCTTCCCTATGGATGGATAGGGAGAACGGGCCATAAACTACCACGCGGGCCCAGTGCGGATTAGTGGTTGTTAACGACTGCTAATGCAGCCGGGACCAACGGCTTTACGTGCCTTCCGAAGCTCGGAGGAGCTCGAGATGATAAGTTTTTGGTCACCCATCCGATGACCGGCCTTTGTGAAAGTTGCTTAACCTCAGCACTCGCAGACCGGGCGCGTTAACCACTGCGCCATCGAGCTCCTCCAACAAGTATTTAACAATCTAAAAAGACGTAATTCCTTATAAATATTTTTATTATTGGGAATTTTGCATTCACAACGCAATATTTGCAAAATAAATTTAACTAGAAAAAATTAACCAGTCAGTAATAATAATGCGTAAGTTATAAAATGTGGTTGCAGTGTTAGTCAAAAACAAACTCTAATTGCAACATGGTACCGTGGTAACGTGGTTTTTACCACTTGCGTCGATCAATTTGATGTTGACTGTACATAACACTAGTGTAAACGGTATTTAATTTGGGACGACAACGATCCGTGGAATGTGTATGTCACATACATTGTTCACAATTGCGGCAGTCAGTTTTGTCGAATCAAAAGTTTGCTGTCATGGAGAACCTCGTTGGTGCGGAGTCTACTCATCTGAGGAAGACTCATTGATTGATTTTTCTAGTACTTTGTGATTTATGCTGCAAGCCAGCGGTATTACGTCACTGTAAAGTTACTACCCTCACAGTCAATAGAACAGTTTTGCAAGTATTTAACAATCGATAAAGACGTAATCTATCTATATAAATAAAAATGAATCGATAAATGTGTTGCTAATCGCAAAACTTGAGAACGGCTGAACTGATTTGGCTGATTTCTTTTTGTTGTGTTTGATGAAGTCTGAGGAAGGTTCTTATGGAGAGAAAAAACGTAAAAAATACGAGGAAAATAGTAAAAACAACAATTTTCTTTTCCCATACAAACCACTCTGTCCCCAGCTGTCCAACATTTGACGTCAATCAAAACAAAACAAAGTCGCGTTAGGATTATCTTTGGTATGCTTCAAGTTGATTAGAGGTCAGATTTATTTATTTACGTGCCAAGTAATCAAACAAACAGTATCGTGTACCATAATAGCATTACAATAAAAATATCATCACATTAGATATTACTAAAGTCTTTCAATGTTATTTTATTTCTATTAGACTGCGACAAGTCAATAACTATTGACAGAACGAAATCTGTCGGGGCAGCTTTATTTTTTATTAACATAAAAAAATCAATGTAACTTTGTTTTAGAGAAATAGGGCAGAACAAGGTCTGCCGGGACAGCTAATTTGTAATATTTTTATTATTGGGAATTTTGCATTCACCATGCATTATATAGTACGAGTATATTTGTGGAATGCGTATGTCACATACATTGTTCACAGATGCGGCAGTCAGTTTTGTCAAAGTTTGCTGTTATATAGAACCTCGTTGGTGCGGAGTCTACCGTTTTAATTACGATGGTGAAAGCTAAGCTACTGTTACAATGTCGGGTTATCGGATGGGTGACCACTTTTTTTTGAGCTTCTTTATACTTTGGAGGGAAGGTCAAGCTGTTGGTCTTTATTATTCTCGTAAAATAGACACATTATTCCCTACTCATACATAGGGTCATAGGTTTATTGAAAAAGAAGAAGAAGAAGAAGTAGAAGAAAAGCATTTATTGACACACACACACGATTTACAGTAAAGCTATAGACAAATAAAAAAATGGTAAATGTTTAATTATGATAGGAGGTCATTGAACCCAACACTGGAATTTGTAAAACCACGACGACGTACAGCAATAATAACAAAAAACTGTATATTTATTTATTGAGATTTATGCATCAGTTTTGTCAATATATGGAAAAATATTGGCATCGACAAAAAGTTTATCACCTAGGTTACCTATATGATGGCGTTATGGAAACAATGTAGGTATTTTGTTGTTACTGTTTAAGTGATTTTATTTATTCACACTAATTATAGCCCTAAGATAGTTGAGAATTCCGAGTGAAGTGCGCTTCCATTTTCAGCTACGTAGCTACATTGTAACTACTACATGATCTTTATGTACAATAAATAAATAAATATTTTTTAATTTAAAATCCTGGTGAGAGGAAATTCCCGAAAAAAAATTAAAAACTAAATAAATAAATATTAGACAACATCACATACATTTTTCTGATCCCAAGATAAGTAGCTAAAGTACTCGTATTGAATATCAGAATCAACGACGGTATCACAACCACCCAGACCCAACACAATACCGAAAAGTTTGTTTTCAACATTGTCCCATTATCCCGTCCGGAAATCGAACCTGGGACCTCAGGCTACGGAGGTCGTCGTATGGATCAAAATATGTAATAATATGACATACCTAATATGACAAAGTATCATATGTACTAAAAGTTTATGAATATAAACAAAAGTAACGATAAAATAATAAATTTAATATAACAATATAAGAATGAATTACCATGTCTCACAAGCCTTTAGATTTTGTCTGAAAATAGTTCTCTATTTTAAATCAAAGTGACAATATAACGTGTGATATTGAAAGCGATACAAAGAAAATTATCAGCGAAACGTTTTTTTGTTAACTGAAATGCTTCTGAAATGCCAAATCAATAGTTACTATTTCCTATCTGTGATGTTCACTGTGTCGTATTTATCAGAGAGTTGGGAGATTTCCATCTGCGTTGCCACATATCGAAAGCATTAAGGGCTCAATATACACCCTTCCACGGTACTCTCTACCTCTCTATTGTAAATTCGAGGCAATTATCCCCGTTGTGCAGAGAAGGTTTTACTTGGTACAGTCAACGACAAAAATTGCTTGCCAACTTGTCAACTTCAACTAATGCGATTATGACTTGGTACTAAAGTATTCATTGTCTTTTGCTGCTGACGGTATGTATAAAGCTGTTGTATTATTAATAAAAAAATAGGAGTTTTATTTCAGTTAATTTTGTTTATTTCAAATGTATTTTTTATAAAATTTTATCGATATTCCATTTAATGTAAAACGTAGTCTATTATCTTATGAAAATGTGTGGAATTGTATTCTGTAGTTGTGTCTTTTTAAATAAATATACGCATTGGAGAGAAAGAGATTGGTGGAAGATCGACAAAAATAGGATAATTATGTCATCATAAACAACAAAGAATAGTTTCTATTTATTAGCTTTTTAATCATTTTAAATTGTTATTGTTAATAAATTGTTTGATAATGAACATCATCATTTTAAAGGCCGGCAACGCATCTGTGATTCCTTTGGTTTTGCGGCGGTGATTGCTTCCCATCAGATGACCCGCCTGCTCGTTTGCCTCCTTGTAATATAAAAAAAATATATAAAAAAAATCATGATGATTCTCATAAGACGTCAATTGTGAAATGATTGTTTGCTTTCACATTCAAATATGGAAAATAATATAAATAAACCAACTATTACAAAATAGAAATAGAAATTCTTATTATACAACTGTGTACCTACAATAGAGATCTTACATAAGGCACTACACAATAATTGCTCTCACCAAATCTATTATTCATATTGGGTATGTAACTTAGTGTAAGAAGAACAACCGCACAAACTTCGGCATGAAAAATTACTGTCGTTACCTAGTGTTCAGAAAGAGACGGATTAGGTGGGGGCGTGGGGGAAAATATACCCTAAAACCGAATATAAGCCAGCATATAAGCCAAAAGGACGGTAATGTATACAACACACTCTCTTATACGCTCGGCGTGATGTTGCAGCTATTTTATCGCCTGTATTGTGGATTCGTTAGACCGGGGTGTGTGTGGCTCGGAAGTGCCGACTTCGATTCCCAGCTAATATAGTAACGATTTTGATTGTATGCTCTAATTGTATAGTTAACGATTTTATATATAACATTTTGTACCGATGTAGTTATTGGTATTACGATTAACTACATACCTAAAGATAATGATGAGATATCAATTTATAACAAAACATAATATTCAACCATTTTAATAACAACATTTTACACAGCTTTACAACATCCACAAGTAGATAGTAAATAACATTATATACTAATCCCACTGTAGGGCAAATATCTCTATCATTGATATCAAGTTTCCGCGCTAATTGCTACAGCAATTCAGGAAAAAACAGCTAGCCCTGTCACATGAGCGACTATGCTTCATACAGCTCCATACATTTTTTTACGTCAATTGTCGCTTAAATCTTAGCTGTCGCTCATAGCAACACAGCCAGGCCGTAATACAAGATGAAACTGCTTTTCACTGCTAGTGACACCAGTTATCGTATTCCAAGTATTGCATACAGTGTCCTCGATTTAAATGCAAAAAGCGATGTGCCGATACCGTTCTCTATACTCTCTGTCACAGAATCGATTCCCTTGTGTGACTTTACGTACGCGAACAACGAGCACTCAGCCGGGAATTACTTTGATCACTTGTGTTGTAAAGGCAGTAAATTTGTAATTTGTAAAGTCAAGCTTGTACTAGTTTTCCAATTGGTATATATCAGTGTGGGGAGTTTCAGATAAGTGAACCATGTTTTGGCTAGTACTTCTATCACTGTTGAAGTCATGCTTAATGGTGATAGTATATTTGTGTTCCATATTTGAAATTATGTGTACCGCCTCTGTGGTCTAGAGGTTAGAAACAGTAATTCAGAATCAGGGTTCGAGTTTCATAACGGTTTATTAATGAGCTTTGCTTTGTAGTTTGTTTTAGCTTGTTTTATGTCTACCATAACAACAATGTTAGTTCCATTGTTTTGTTTCCATAGTTAGAATTAAGATAGCCAGTCCTCATTATTTTAGAATTACGGGCTAAGTGCCCTTCAGTACCTACTGTCATTAACCATCAGAGATAATAAAATAAATAAAGCTCAAGTAATTCGCGTTTTGAAATTTATTAATAAATCTTTCTAAAGGAGGTTGACTTTGTAAAGTATTTTTTTAATAAACTGTCTTTTAATTGAATTAAACACAGTGAACTCTATTAGTAGGGAAGTAGCCTTACTAGTCAAAGAATGTGTCAAAGCTAGCAATTTTATGTAATAATGGCTTTTCCTCTACAGCCCATTCATTTGTAGGTATACTGGGTGTCATATCCTGCTTTCACTTCATGAATGTTGAATAATCGATAATTATCATTAAGAGCGCATGAACATTAGCTAAATCGGGTTGCTATCGTAAAATGTAACGTTCACGAATCGGTTACCCTATGGTAATAATGGGCATGCTCACGAGGTATTTAGCTATCCTAAGACGCAAAACGTTAGTTCCAAAATAACTGTCATTTACTTTAGTGTTAACTTTTATTTAGGTAGGTAGGTAACTTTTATTCCCTCCCTCTGTCTGTCTATTTTGTTATATAGATTTTTCAAAATGTTATTTCTTTCACAAAAAGTCAAAAAATGGTTAGAAACTAAACATTATGAAATGTTTAATATAAATATTCTATCCAATATTAACGTGATGTATTCCGGCGTACCACGACTTTTGTTTATTAGAATTTGCTTTATGATACCCTTTTTGGTATCTTACCTATAAACCATTCCCTCGCTAACACTTAATTCGTTCATAAAGTAATAAAAACCTTGTTACGAGGGCGCCATTTGAATCTAATTTAAAAATATGAGTTCAGCCGGTTCCAATTTGTACCTCCATGTTGTCTATTTCTCTTCCGCTGCTGTTTTTGAGAAACATAATGTATTCATATGATTGTCGTATCAAAAAAAACATGTTTTATTCACCCTGTACTGAGCGAGCGTTGAGAAATGTCTTTGTTGATTTATATTCCCTTAGTCCAATTTCCTTGTGGAGTAAAATCTGATCTAATTCCTTATTGTGACAAAAAAAATGTATCTACAAAAGAAATGTAGGTAGATGTAATTTACACTGTCTGAAAGCCCTCGTTAGTGAATACACTTTTACATACCTATAAAAAGATGAAAATAGAACTATCTCTTATTGTTTCGATAAATTTAATAACTTTTGAATAAAAACTACGCTAAAGTGACTATAGTGACAAGACACATTGACACAAAACACTGATGATGTCCGACCGATTTGAGTCACGCCGATCACTTCGACTCCTAGTCGGAACGGCGCTGGTGCGCCCGAAGATGGCTAGAGAAAAGACAAGACAAGACAAGACACTATATCATAGTTGATATAAGTAGTGTCCTTTCGTATCGCGCGTAATACACCCACCATTACAGCAAGAAAAAAGATAAAAAGCCTTTTTAGAATGTTTTTTTTTAACGACCGCACAAAAAGTTTCCTATAACCAACCGAATTATATACCTCGGTCTAAAAGCACTATTACCTGTCTCTATAATATAATGAAAAACGTTCTTATAACATTATTATTTGATCCTAGTTCGTAGCTGGTAATTATCGAAGTATTTAACGCCATCTAGTATATCGCTAGGTATATTAGTGAGGAGAGCGTCTCCGCTATACTAATTACAACGACGCACTAGGCTTTATTAAAGGGTCGCGTTATTATTATACTGTAGAATATTCGTCGTGGAGTTTATGATCACCCTAAGCATTAACCTTAGTGGTGGGACGGACTCAAGGTATTGACGATAGCGAGTGTGATTTTATTTTTAATTTTGAATTGGGAGCCTAGCTTATAATAGGTCCTTACCTATGAAATTGACGTTTTTTTCTCGCTTATTAATAGATGTATTACTTCTAAAAGTCAATACCAGTTGCTAATATTATTATACACCTTTAATTAGGACTATGTTACTTAGGCTTCAGTAATAACAATGATTATTAATTTTGTGTCTTTATCACCCAATTTTTTTTTGAATTGACTAACATGTTTGTTCGCGGAATTGTCCTTTTGTTTCATTGTAGCTTTGAAGGGACTTGATTTTTATCTCTTTAATGTCTGCTAGTCAAACAAACACACTACTCTATAATTTTTATAGTGTTAAAATAAATAGATGCTAAGAAAATTAAAAAAAACATTAGTATAAAAAATACAATTTTATAAAAAATCTTCATACAAAACGCCAATTTCATAGGTAAGGACTATTTAAGTTAAAGCGGTAAGCGGTATAGATTTTTGAATAAATTTAACAAACAGTCTATGGTATTTGAGTGACAAACGTAATTATGCGGTCTATGGTCACTCAAATGCGTAACGCATATTTATCATCACCTGAACCTGAGATAACGAAAAATATTAGATCAATCTACTGACGAAATAGTTATCCTAATGTATTGATATTGATTTGGTTTTTTAAGCCCATATGGTGTCCTACTGCTGGGGAAAGGGTTCTTTATCCTGGGCCACCTGGGCAAACAAGTGATCAATTCGAATAATCGTAGGGGAAGCCCGGGCAGCGTGGATAAGTTAAGGAAAAGCAGAAAAATAACACAGAAACAATTAACTTAGGAACATCGTTTATTTTTATTTATGGCACATAATCACCTTTACAAATGTAACATCAAAATTAATAAAATATAATATCTTCATATTAATTTTTTTTTAAAACCTCTTTCATTATCCGCTATAAAAGCTACGTCGGATAAAGCGGATTAGGTAGTTACTCCTGACAGTCATCGCAGAAATAGCTGCCAAGTCCACCATACAACGTACAATTTTCATGTGCCCAACGGTGGCACTCTGAGCATTGGATCCAGTCTTCTATAGGTGGATCCACATACTCTTCGGCGCAGACCAGGCATGAATACTTTCCTTTTACTTTTTTGGTGATATTAGCTGTTTTTTCTTAGACTTGGCTTTTCCTGTTTTTCCTCTCTCTGTCATTTTTCCCTTTCCATTTCCCTTTTTCTTGGCATCTAAATCTGAGATTATAGTTTTCTTACAATCAATTTTTTGGATATGGATAACTTATCCGCTTTGCCCAAAACGTGTATGTATTTCTAAACATACCTACTTTTCTTAATATTTCAGTACCGGCTCAATGTAATATTAATATCACAAATAATACTAGAAAACATTGTTAATCTGCAAAATTAAATCGTTCCTGGGTTAGCTAACAGTAAAAACAAATGAAATGAGAACAAACCTGATCGAAAATCGTAAGAAAAACAGTCAAAACATTTTTTTTGTCACTAAAAAACGAACGGCACCAGTGCTTTGAATCAACTGTAATAGCGTAATCAGAGGAGTCACTCGCCTACGCAGCCGCAACTTGTAACGCCATCTCTTATTGTTTTCCAGAAACATCGCTTATCCGCTTTACCTGGGTCATTCGCTTTGGCCGGGCTTCCCCTACCTATTTTTTATTATTTCTTTATTATCATTTACTACTAGCGTCCACCTATCTATCGTCTATCTACAAAATATCTTAGTCGAACCTAGGTCTTCCGCAATCCGGGTGGCTGAACTGACCATTATGTCAGTGCAGCCACCCGGATTGCGGAAGACCTAGGTTCAATTCCTGGCTGGGTCGAATAGGCATTTAATTTATATACTGTATTTTACAAAATATCTATCAACAAGTTTTTATCTACAAGTCAATATCTACTAATAAATAATGCACATGTATGTATATAAAGGCATAAACAAAGAGAGGCCTATGCCCAGCAGTGGGTCGCGAGGGACTGGTGATAATGATGATGATGATGATGGATGATGTAAATACGAGAATGTACTACGGGCGTTTGGCCATATACTGCCCCCTGATTCCCATAACAAAAACCGTAACGATATCGTAGCATCATAGTCGTTGAAACCATTTTTATACTAACATCCGATTTAAAGTCGTTCGCATAAAGTTCCAACTGACCGTATACGGTAGATCTGTATGCGGTTGGTTGTAATTTCATTAAAACGACTTTAAAATCGGCTCGATTGACGGATGTGAATACGAAAATGATTTCAACGACTGTCGCTACGTTATCGTTGCGGTTTCCATTATGGAAATCGAGGCACTGGATTACAGCTTGCGGTGCGCCATCGAGGAGAGCCCAAAACAAATGAAATTTATATACATATTTATTATTATCATCATTATGATTATAGATTTATCATCATTATTATTATTATTATTTTGCTTCATTTATAAAATACACATTATTCTAGTATGTTTTAATAGTTTCACCTCTGATCTAACAATTTATTAGCTCTCTCCATCCGACTGGTTGTCTGGAAGAAATCGCTTAAAAGCGATAAGACCGCCAAACAGTATCTTTGTAAATTATTCATTTTTTTTTGTTCATGATTATGTTATATAGTGTTGCAATAAAAGTATTATCTATCTATCTATCTATATCCTGTCGCACCACTGCCGCTGTCGCTGTGATCCAGTATACAGCCTTAGGGTCACTTAGTAAAATCGCTACCGCTGACGCTGGTACCTTGCACCTTGTTTGGTCTTTAATAGCAAATAATTAATGAGAATAATTAACAAACCGTTGTGTAATTTTATGATAAACCCACGTAGTTATTACCTAGCTACCAAACCTACAGCCCGTGCCGCCAACAGTGCTTTAAGCACGTTTTCATTGAATCGGTAGTGAAACGAATTGAAAATGCTAGGACTTTGTTAATTCTTTATCTGTGTCTGTCTGTGTACGTAATAATGTATTCTTATTAAAATAAATAAAACTATTTTTATGATTTTCTTACATTACTAACTTTATGATTGTAATTTCAAGTAACTTCATGCATGAATAGAAAGTAAGCAAAAACTTTATCATCTCTAAAACATAAATAAACCAAAAACATACCTCGATTTTTATTTATCCTCTATATCAATTTGACATATGACATTTTTTTTTTTGTATGTTTCGTTTTTTTTTTTTTTTTTTTTTTCTTTTATTTGATGGCTTCGTGCGATTAGCACATTTAGCCAGTGTCAAAGTAATTTTTCGTACAAGTAATACATAAATAAACAATATTTCCATAAATGATGATGAATGATAATAGAAATGAGAAGTGAGAATGATATACCCCCCAACCCCTCGAGTATCTTAGTAAAGATGTGGAGCTTTACTAAGTCCTCACGCGAAATTCTTGAGAGAATTTGAGGAGTGCCGTTGCACTATTTTGTTTCATTTGCCAACACTCATGCACACTCACGAACACTTAACGGTTAATAATCCACCATTATTTCACATTAATGTTCGAATTAACACAAATTTTAGAAAATAAAACAAAATTGCAGACATTACTCTTCACTTTCCCGCCAAGAAACGTACGTTTCGTTTTAAGTTGTTAGTACTCTTTTTTATTTTTTTTTATATAACATTGTAATGGGTCCACAGTCGATTGTCAATATTTTATACGTTATAATGTTTTTTCTTTTATTTTAATTATTATTTTGTTCTTTTATAAATTTAATGATGACACGAACCAGCAGATGGACATAGCTTAAACTTTTAATAGTAATTTATTATATTTATTATCTTAAATTTATTTATTATGTCATCCTCAGGTGAAGATTCACATTATCTTTCTTTATCTTCTAGTAGTAGTGGTGAGGAGAGTTTTGTCAGCATTCCTTCCCTTTCTGACACGCTTGAGTGTCAGTTTTCTGATGTACCAAAAAACTTTAACGTCATTCACTTTAATGCGCAAAGTATTCCGGCTCATTATTCAGACATGCTGGCGTCGCTTGATCATAAAAATATTCATGCTGTATTAATCTCCGAGTCTTGGCTTAAACCATGTTTACCTTCTACTTCTTATGCTCTGCCTGGCTTTCATCTTATACGCAATGATCGAACTGGCTCACGGGGTGGCGGGGTTGCTATATACTTACGTGCTCATATTCCTTTCTCTGTAATTAGCACCTCGGCACAACCACCGCCTTCCAACGCAGGCGAGCATTTGTTGGTTGAAGTTCTTCTTTCTCACAACAAAATCCTACTTGGAGTTTACTACAGCCCTTCTTCACATGTAAATTTTTTCACATCATTTGAAAAACTACTTGATGAAATAATTCCTGCCTACAGCCATTCAATTATCATGGGTGACTTCAATACTTGCCTTCTTAAGAATGATTCTCGCGCTATTTCGCTTCAATCAGTTATCACTTCTAATAACTTATGTATTTTACCACTTACCGCCACCCATCATTCTCCGAACTCCACTCCATCGCTTCTTGACTTATTAATAGTGTCATCTCCCCAGCATGTTGCGAAGCACGGTCAATGCTCGGCTGATGTTTTCTCGTATCATGATCTCATATTCTTGTCCTATAAAGTTCGTCCTCCTAAAGCTAAACCCCAAGTCATTCTTCAGCGCAATTTTAGTGGTATGGATCAACAAATGTTCCGTGATGACGCTTGTAATATCGATTGGTCTCCTGTTGTACACGCTCAGTCTGTTGATGAACAAGTTAATATTTTTAACTCACTTGTAACCCAACTGTATGACAAGCATGCACCATTTCGAGCAGTTAAGATCAAACACCTCCCTGCACCATGGCTAACTAGCGATATTAAGGTGTTGATGCATAAAAAGGCTACTGCGAAAAGCAGATTTAAGCTTCGTCCAAATGACCACAATAGAGAAAACTATTCTAAGTTTCGAAATCACTGCAATAGGGCGTGTAGGGATGCATTACGCCGCCACATACATAACTCAGTAGAAAATACGAACGACACTTCAAAAGTTTGGAAATTTCTAAGGTCGCTTGGAATTGGTAAGTCAAGACATAATGCTGCTATAAATAATATAAATATTGATTCACTAAATCTCCATTTCTCCTCTTCATCGTTTATCAATGATGCCGACAAAGCCACTACGTTGCACAAGTTATCTACCTTACCAGTTCTTAATTTTACTCCCTTTGCATTTGACCAACTATCGGATTGTGACGTTAAGAAGAGCTTGTTATCAATAACTTCCAATGCGGTGGGTAGTGACGGTATTAGCCGCAACATGTTAGTACCGATCCTTGACATCATCCTTCCAGTCCTAACAGTCCTTTTTAACAGCTCCATCTCTAATGCAGTATTTCCATCCTCTTGGAAAGACGCTCAAATAATTCCTCTGCCCAAAAAAAGTAACCCTAAATCATTTACTGAATACCGACCCATTTCCATTCTTCCTTTCCTATCCAAAGTCCTCGAGCGTCTTGTCCACAACCAAATCAGTAAGTTCCTTTCTCGTCATAATCTCCTTAACCCACTCCAATCCGGCTTCCGTCCAGGCCACAGCACCGTCACTACTTTGGTTAAGATCACCGACGACATCCGCCTTGGAATGGAAAACGGCCACTTAACTGTGCTAACTCTGCTGGACTTCAGCAATGCCTTCAACACCGTTAACTTTGAAATTCTTTTAGCTTTACTTCGTTTACTTAATATATCTCCAACGGCAACCAATTGGTTTCAAAGTTATCTGAACGGGCGAAGGCAGCGGGTTCGTCTTGAGGAGAAATTCTCTTCATGGTGTGACTCGACGGCTGGTGTCCCTCAAGGTGGCGTATTATCTCCTCTTCTGTTTGCAACCTTCATAAACTCAATTTCAGAAAAGCTTTCTACTTCTTACCACCTATATGCAGACGATCTACAAATATATTGTCAGGCACCACTCGGCAATCTTTCCGAAGCTATATTAACCACCAATGCAAATCTGGGACTTATCGTTGATTGGAGTCGAGCCTTCGGACTTAGAGTCAATCCAGGAAAAACGCAGACTATAGTAGTTGGCAGTTCCAGATTGCTCTCTAGGGTCAACTGGGAAACCCTCCCCAAAGTTAACTTTGATGGCGTGGACATTCCTTTTAGTCAATCTGTAACAAATTTAGGTGTGGTCATTGATAGTTGCTTAAGTTGGGGGCCGCAACTGCAAGCTGTTAGTCGCAGGCTTTACGCATCGTCAGCATCCTTGAGGAGGCTGCGCAACTTTTTACCCACTGCCACTAAAGTTGCGCTAGCGCAATCTTTGCTGCTTCCAGTTCTGGATTATGCTGACGCCTGTTATCTTGATCTCACAGAGGACCAGCTAAATAAACTTGAGCGTCTTCAAAATTTTTGTATTCGGTTCATATTCGGCTTGCGCAAATATGACCATGTTTCTGAGTACCGCTTAAAACTCAAGTGGCTTCCTATTCGTCTTCGCCGGAGTACTCATATACTCTCCCTTCTTTATAACATATTGTTTAATCCCACCTATCCTTCTTATCTTAAGGAACGTTTCAGTTTTCTTTATTGTTCAGATTCGCGCTCGTTACGGTCATCAGAAAACTTAAGCCTTAAAACCCCCCCACACAGCACCACCATTTATGATTGTTCTTTTACAGTCCAAGCTGTTCGTCTCTGGAATTCGCTTCCAGTTGCGATCAGGCGTGCAAAATCCATTCACACATTTAAAGAGCTTGTGAAAAAATTCTACCTTTCCGATTAACCCTGTCCTGCTGCAATACTGCCATATCCGCTACTTTCCTACCTGAGACTACTATTATGTATAAGTAGGTTTATTTTTATATTTATTATGGTATTTATATACATATTTATTATTATCATCATTATGATTATAGATTTATCATTATTATTATTATTATTATTTTGCTTCATTTATAAAATAGACATTATTCTAGTATGTTTTAATAGTTTCACCTCTGATCTTACAGTTTATTAGCTCTCTCCATCCGACTGGTTGTCTGGAAGAAATCGCTTAAAAGCGATAAGACCGCCAAATTGTAACTTTGTAATTTTTAATTTTTTTTCTGTTCATGATTATGTTTTATAGTGTTGCAATAAAAGTATTATCTATCTATCTATCTATCTATCAATGAAAAAACACTCGTTATACATAATAAATAATAATATATTTAAGAAAACATTCGAACCTATAATTATAATAATCGTCAATTTATTTGCCGACCGTGTGAGAAATGATCAAATAGCAAGATTTGCGTCTGCAACAAAGTTTTGTTCAAATGACTGCCTGAAGGAACAAGTAGGAACTAATATTACTATAACCCGATATCTAATTCAAATTCGCTGCTATTAACACACCATTAATACATGTTAATGGATTTGTGTCATTGCCTGTTTACAAAATGAGATTGCGCTCGTGAACTTATGTATATTATGTGTAGTTTACTTATAGAAAACAAAAGACAGTTACGCTGTAAAAGATGGAGGAGCTCTATGGCTTTTTCGAGTTTTTTGGTGTATGACAGATAGATAGAGAGGGAGAGAGAGACAGAGAGAGGGAGAGAGTTTGCGTCACTGGACTTTAAGCTCGATGGCGCAGTGGCAAACGCGCTCGGTCTCTATTGCTGAAGTCAAAAAAACATGAGTAAATCCGATGATGGGTGACCAAAAATTTATCATCTCTAGCTATCATGTGCTTCAAAAGGCACGTAAAGCCGTTAGTCTTAGCTGCATTAGCATTCGTTAATAACCACCAATCAGCACTGGGCCCGCGTGGTGGTTTGTGGCCCGTTCTTCCTGTGGTGTTTCTATCTACGTATAGGGAAGGCTCGTACTCAGCAACGGGGATAAAAAAAAGTTGAGATAAAGATACTATATAACAAATAAGCGGCCATAAAAAAAAAAGTTTTCCAAATCCAGAAACGCGTGTCAAGTTTCCAATATAAAAGTAATTTCTCTTTTAATATATGTTGGAAAGCCATCTTCGCAGAAATGTAGTGAGGAGTCACATGGGCTGGAGGAAATGAAAATTAATGTTGATTAGTTTAGACATTTTCCTGACAAGTGGCCCTTTGATGCGTAATAAAGGCAAATTAATTTGAGGCCTGTTTGGATAGCGACGCTCCTTCGAAAACATCAACGCTTCTGATATATAAGTTCGTAAATGAGGTTTTTTGTGGAGTAATTTGATTTGACGGCGAATATTGCTATTTTTTTAATATTATTTGTTTGTTTTTATTCAAGAATATTACAGCGAAATACACAAAACATAATAACAATTACAAAGAATGTATTTAAAGGAGTACTTAGGTATCCTAGGCCTGCATTATTATACCTGATGTGTATAATTGTAAAAAAAAAATACATTACTAACAACGAGTATGTGACTCTAATACGAATATATTGCAATTTTTTAAATTAATATGTTTAAAATAAACCACTTATATTCTTTTCTTTTTACCACAAAAAAAATCAAAATACTTTATGTTACTCTCGACCCAACGCATCTACCGCTTCAAGTTATTACGTAAACTATTGTTTACGTTGCTGTGTTGCTTTCAGTTTAAAGGGTACTTGATCCAATAAAGACCCAAGACAGAAGCATAAGAATTGGAACCTTAACATTAGCTCTTATAACAGTATTACTGCAATGTCTATATATTAATACGTAAAGCAAAAACTTTGTACCCCTTTTTTACGAAAATTGCGCGGACGGTGGAGTATGAAATTTCGCACACTTATAGTTTATATAAAGAAGGAGTGTAAAGAATAGTAAAAAATGTTAATATTTCTTTTAAATTATGCAAAAAAATACATTAAATCAATAAAACAAACATTACACACACTACCATGTAGCTTTGACACACACGTATGTATACTCTTTTCAAAAATTTCAAAAATGAAAGAGGAGCGGCCGATATCTGTCAATGCCAATCCAAACTCACATTCTATCTTTTTTAATTTTTCATCTCTTAGGATACAATCCGTGCAGCCTTAATAAAATTACGGTCGAATTTCGACCACTGGGCGACCACTAGTTTTTTAATTAGGTATTTATGGGTAAGCACTTGGCTTTAATTTCACCTGATGTTGTGATGATAAGGCTAATGGTAGAAGCGCTCTTTACCTGAAAACCTTAACTAAGGCACTGGCTATCTTATATCTAGCTAACATTGATGTTATGGCTACATAATTGGATAAGATGGTAGTAGCTAGCCAGGCGGCAAACCACCCTACCACCAACCATACCGAGTACACAAACATGGATATATCTAAGCGCATATAAACATGTATGTAACGCTTAGAATCGAACTCGGGACCTCTGGGTTTAAGGCCGGTGGTCTTAACCATTAGACCACATAGACGGTTAATTGCAGTAGTGTGGATGAGACACGTGTATAGACGCCGCCAGAAGGTTCAGTAATAGAAGACGTCCTGAATGGGTGGTAGGCTAAATATTTTGAGACGAATGAAAAGCGTTTATTCAAATATAATAAACATTGCTTTCATTTCTATTGCTTTTGAGAGCGCTCTCGAAATTTACGTATAAAATATTTCATACTACAATCTACCTCAATGTAAAGGGTATTTTATTAGTACCACCCTCAGTTCAAGCTGTGATGGAAAATTGAAAATACAAGGTGAACTGGGTGAGACCGGTACGGTACACCTTGTCGCATCAATCAAAATTGCTCTCATGTTACTCTTGTCATCCATCAAAATGAGATTTCGATCGCTTTTATAGGAAGCACCTAGCGGCAATAGGCAAGATTTCGTAAGGTGGCAGCTATAACTTTTAAGTAATGACCATGAAGAAGTCAGTACAAAACTTGCACAATGTGTATGAGTACAAGTATGTCTCTTTTAAACGTACACAAATAATGAATTTTAATTATTCTATCAATCCGTCGCCAAACTGACAATTTAGTAGCATTGTTGTGTTCCAGTAGTAAGATATAAGAAAGCTAGTCTGTCGGTAGCTAGTATGTCGGATTGCATTCAAGGTTAATGTTTTTGTATAGTATTGTGGACAATAAAATAAAAAATAAAATAATACTTGTATTTTTAAGTAAAAAATGTATATGTAGGTATTATTTATGGGTATCCGATATATTTTATTTATTTTCTGGTAAGGTAGGCTAAAGCACTCTTATCAAAATTATAATTTACGTGTGGTATGACCTCCCTGTGTGTGGAATGAAAATGTATGAGTGTGTGTGTGGGAGGATGTGTGAAAAAACTATTTAATAATATTTAATAAGTTCTCGGTTTCGTCGTATGTCAGCTTATGAATGTATTCTACTACTTTTTGTTTACACTGTCTCTTGTTTAATGCCTGGATATTGATAACTTTATTAATTTTATTATATAGATGGGGACCTAGGAAACAAGCATATTTCGGCACAGTTGCATGCTTATAAGCAGACAAAACAATCTGCCCTCTTCTTCAGTAGTTTTTGCGATCAACGTAAACATAGTAAGAATACTAACCATGATAGTTCAAATAATTAAATTTTTTATTTTTTACTTTTTAAATATTTAAATACACAACAAAAAGAAACATAACTTAACTTGAAAAAAAAAACAGGAAAATAATTAGAAAATTAAAAACTAAAGACCTATAAATAAAAGATATAATTTAGGGATTTACTTTAAAAATTTAAAGTATACTTTCTAAAATTACAACTCAACATAATTATCTTTGATAGCATCATTTCAGTTATGCAAGCCTGTAATGTACTGTACAAAAGATAAGGAGAAAAAGAATGTAGATTTTCCATCGACACGCATTAGTGCTGAATAGGTATCCACTCCGTGCCGGTTCAAGAATGTATGGAAATGTGATGGAGACATATCGTATTCTCGCCCGATTCCAACGACAGGCTACGATTAGGGTTGCTACACGAGAAAGATATGGATGAGGACGGAGATTATGTCTCAATAGAAACGAACTCCACCGTATACGTAGGAACGTTCTAATACCATTACGTATTCAGCTCAATATGCGGCAAAAACAAAAGTCTATTCCAAGCGAATAATGAAAACTTGACGCAGGCGACACTGCGAATAGAGGTCTCAAGACAGTTGCGGGAGGACAATAACTTAAAAAGTGGGACTTGTCCTACTTTGGCCTGTCACCTGGTAACCCTGGCGTAAGGAGGTTACGCTCCGCTAATGTAACCCCTCTGACGTTTAGTAAAGGGTACATTGACGCTTCTCTCGTTCGAAACTGAGTGCTCTCTATATTTCGTTTTGTATTCCGTCTTGTTTCTTATTTGATGCTTTTTGTGGGAGAAAACAATGACATCCATTTGGAGTATTTCGCATTAAGAGGAGCCAGAGGCAGTAGTGCTTCGGAATCGAGTTAGGCAGCGTTATGCGTACACGTGTTCTATTATGGCGGTATACAAACGGATAACTCATATTTCTGAAACTTTTTCGCCTTTCGTTTCGCAGCTCCGTAAGTTTTTGTTTATTAAGAGATGCTTTTGTTTTGCTGATTTTTTGAATAATGTTATTGTTATATAATTTTAGTTCAGAGTTAAACAAAGTAGACGTTTCCAAAACTTTCTTTATTACCACACTTCTTCGATTAAACATAATAACAATTAAATTAAATTATAGCTAGTACAGAAACCACCTTTATATTTTCGTCCGTCTCCTCCGACAATCCGAATCAGAATGCCCCAGACTAACACCCATCCGTCACAATTTTCACGCCTTTTTATGCCCTCATGCAATCTGGCGCCATATTCATTAAAACGTTCGTTCATTCGTTCAACCAGTAATCAAAAAGCTACTTATAACAACTACATTAATAAATAAATTAAAACAAAATTATAGAAAAATCTTAAACATTAAAATAAATAAACCTCACATTAAAGTCAATCAATAACTAAGTTTTCGGCATTATACCGAATGGAAAAGTAATGTAATGTTGCATTGTCTAGTAGATAGTACACAAATAGACTAATTTTGGTTGATATATTGGAGAACAGTTATTCTTGTCCTATGAACCGACTAAAGAAGGTAGAAAATTAGACTCCTAAGTACACAGCTGTGCACAGAAATATTAAGATATCAAAGTTATTACAATACAAAACGACGATGAAATGTAAATAAAAATGATGAAGTTTTTTTTTATATGTTAATATGAAGTGTTTTCGTAAAAGTTTACGTAATTAGCAGAATTTAAGCAAGCGAAGCAAAACAACAACAATCATTAAGATGTATTTACAACGTTGTGAATACATTTAAATGTTGTTTTTGCTTTGTTTGTTTTAATATTAACTAATAAGCTGCAGTCATGTCTATGTCAATATTATTTTGTAAGTACTTAAAAGTAAAAAGTAAATTAGCCTTTATACTATCCAACTGCTTAGACCAGCGGCAAAGGCCTCCATCATTAAAATCAAGTCATCGCTATAATTGATGGATATTGGCTTAATCACCACGCTTTCCAAATGCGGGTTGGTGATCATAAACATCGAAAAACCCGAAATACATTTTGCCCGACCTGGGAATTGAACCCGAGACCTTCGGATATCGAGCCGAGCGTTTTGCCACTCGGTTACCGAGGAGTTTAATGTACTTACTTATTCTATAATTTGATTACTCTCATCAATCATACTTAGACTATTAATTGACATAGTTGGCTGTACCGTACTTATTAATTTAATAAATAAAATTATAGATTCTTTGCATAAAGAATAATTATAATTCAACAAAATTCCAACAAAAACCCCAATTTTCAATATAAAAAATTTTAGTTGGACATCCGATATCCACTTAGGGATAATTTGCACCTATATAGTCCCTTGTCTCATCTTACTAGGTTTAAGGGTAGAGGCGGGGTGTTTATGTCACTCGTTGTTACTTCAATACAAAGCCTTCTAATTGGTAAAAATACTTTTAGTAAAAAAATTGTTATTCTTTTTACTAAAAGTATTACATGATCTCTCTGTGATCGAAACAGAAACGCAGTTATCCGGAAGAGAATGAAGCTGATCGACGTAGCCCAGGTGAGCCAGGTGAGAGTGATAGCCAGCAGAAAGTGGAAGTAGGTAGGCCACAATTATATATGCCGCAGACAGGACCACAGATGGGGGAGAAGGGTGCTAGAGTGGAGACCTAGAGTTGGGCACAGGAACGTAGGAAGGCAACCAGTGCGATGGACTGACGACCTTGGCAAGGTCGGGAAGAGTTGGATGAGGAAGGTGCAAGATCGGGTCGATCATTTCGAAGGAAATGGAGTGCACTAGAAGAGACCTACACTCAACATTGAGTAGATAACGGTTGAGAGAGAAAGGAAGAAGATTACATCAGACAATCAATACTCCAGTGGTGCCAGATTTGGCGTTTAGTCAATAAGTATTTTTAAGAATTATTTTCTTGATTCGTTAAAATAACATAAAACTATTGGTACAAAAGAATCTCAATAGATGGCGTTATTTAATTGGAAAACGTTATGTCAATGTGAATTGGAGCCATGTTGATCGGCTTGAGCAAGCCTTGAGCAGTTAAGCTTCAACAATATCTGAACAAACCGACTACGGTTTGTTCAGATAGGTATTGTACTGTATTGTATTGTATTGTATTGTAATGTATTGTATTGTATTGTATAGGAAGAGAACTCTTAATTACTATGTTAAGTTCTCTTTCTATTTGGCTACACTTGCGAACAGCGTTGAGTGCATTTTGTTTATTTGACTTTAGAAATATCATGCCGTGCTACGTGTTGACTTTAAAAAAACTGTGCCACGCTTTATCATAAAAAGCGTAATAATTCTATTTTTACTCTCTTTGACCTAAAACGAAGTGATTATATTATACAGGGTGTTTGGTAATACCCGTATAATCCCGAATATGGCAAACATAGAACCCCGGAAAATTATAAACATACCTAAAAAACACCATATGGTAGAGATATTAAGGTTGTTTGTTACTTAGTAAAATTGCAAATTAACAACCCTAGGTTTAGTTAGTACATTGCTCTTGGTCGACAACCTCATGTTCCAAACGAAACAGAACATTTAAGTGTTGAACAAAAATAAAGTAATAAAATAAATTTGAGTTTTGTATGGTTTTCCATAAGATTTACTTTTGTAAATCTTCATAAATATGATTTTGAATGTTATCATGGTGTTATTTAGACTTGGTTGCATGACTATATTTCAGGATTATACACATTTTACTAAACACCCTGTATATGTTATTATTATTTATTTTAGCTCTTTGAGGCCTTATTGGCAAGAAAGTGAAAAGTTTTGCTTTATTTGATAAAAGTCTGTTTTGTTTAATATTAATGTGAAATAATAGTGTCATGCGTTAATCACCACTCACCGTAGTGTGTACCTACTCTTTGATCTGACTAGTTGATTTGCGATCACTACGCCATCTTGTAATTGTTGCAAAACTGTATTGGTTTTTGTATTACCATATTAATTTGTAAGTAACCAGTAGAGCAAAGAAAATATCGTATTGTTTCTCTTCACACCAAAGCAGCTGACATATTACTGCGTAGTTAAACACTCGAAAAATGTTGTTTAGGAATTTCGACGAGGCGGCGCGGCGCGCTGGCAATTCAAAACTTTTTTATTGTAAACATGGTGACAAATTGTCGCGCGACATACGCTGTTTGCAGCGGCAAACGTCGATCAATCAACACGAATAGGGTTTTAAATTGGTAGATGCGGGTTCGGAAATTGTGTGTTGTCATTTTTTAAGTCAATTTTTAAGGGTTAACGTGGTGACAGGCGTGCTAAAGTGCCCATTTATATCGTCCTTATTTGGATTTATTATCTTACATTTTTTATTTTGTTTTGTGGTTCGTTATGTACCGAAATGTTTATATTCTTACAAACTACTTTAACCCCTTCCTTGGCTTAAAATAAACCGCATGTGATATAAAAAATTGTTACCATTCTTGAACAGCGAACCTGTTAATACTATCGGTGGGCCTGGAGTGTTTTTTTGGTAGAGTTTAAAAATTTAACATGACTAATCTTTGCTTCTTAGATATGAGCTTACCTGTCTCTCTTTTAGATACTCCAAAGTGTTAAATAATATTTCCTGAAGAAATAAATGTCACTTGGGCTCCAGTGGAGTTAGAAACCAGTCTTAAAAATTAAACGTTGCCTTTCTTAGATAACGTTAAATTTTATTTGAATTTTATTTATCTTTCTGTAATACAGGTGTTATTTGGTATTGAATATTGTAATGTTGCCAGCATTCTTGGGGCCGTTCCCATGAGCTGAGTTGGAGGGCATATTTTATTTAAAGGTCTTTAGTTTTTAATTTGCTATTTATTTTGCTCTGTTTTTTTATAGTTAATAATATATATTGTAATATTTAAACCTAAAGACAATGTTATTCACGAAATTAGTTGCAGATTTTTTAAATTTCATTTTACGTTATAGTTTTGTTGTTACAACATAAATAATATTTTGTCAAAATTTAAAAGGCTAAATACTCGTAGTATCAAAGCCTAAGCAGTTTCATTATGGCTATGAGACATCTTGTTGTTTTAAAAAGAAAAGTCGACAACAAAAGTTGCTATTATTACTTTGTTCTAGAACTTTGTAATAGCGAGCTTTTTTGACAGTCGCCTGACAGCCAGTTAGGAGAACAACCGTGATTTATAGTGACATGGTAAATAAGTGCCTACCTAAATGTTTCGCATAAAAAATGGCTTAGTTTTTTATATTCATGGTACGCTACTACTACTTTATACTTGTGGTTGAAGCGGTTATGATAATAATATAAATGCTTTACCACTGCTGGATAAAAGCTTTTTTCAGTCTCATTATTATAATTATTTATTATTTTATTAATTACTTATTTCGTCATTAGAATATTATGATGATTATATTATCTTTACTACGTTGAAAGCTGTGTAGTTTCTTGCGCTCATTCTTCTCCTTAGTTAATTATAGTGGGTCTGTTGAGGTTTTACTCTCCCAGTAGCACTTGGACCCCACGGGATCTTTTGTGCAGCTCTTAATTGCTTACCAGCAATTTAAAAATATATAAAAAAAGTTTTTTTAATGATATCTATAATTAACACCATTATCACGCGACACACATCTTACTTTGTTCGGGACATATCCTTTTAACAGGTGAGATCAAAGTGTTACCGTAAGAAAAAAAATAAGAAAATAATTGCCCCCACATTCTCCCCCGAGCGAGTGCGACACCGCACGTGCTCCGAGGAGCGGTAAAAACAAAAGAGCATCGCGTAAAAAAAATAATATAACCAATAACGAGCGGTGAGGCCATCTCGAGTCACCTTGTGTTCAAAATGCACAGTGAATGCTCCATATTTCATTTTCGTGCGCGCACGGAATAAACAATGAGCTCACCCACCATGAATACTAAGCGGTGAACAGTTTATTTCGTTAATCGCGAAAACAAGAACTTTCAGTTTGCACTGCTATCTGATGTGTACGAGGTGTGCCGAACTAAAACAAAGCGCGCGGGGTTGTCGCCATGTAAACACTGATCGAATTAACATTTAGAACGGCGACATGATAACAGAATAGGTATATGACGGCTTCAAATTATGCAGAGCGTACTATTATCTCTTCTGTGGCAGAAATTCAACTTAAGTCTCAACGCCATAGACAAAAACATGCTATAATAAAAATTAAAATACTACGACTATACTGATAAATAAGTACCTACCTACCTATATGCCTACCATGTTACAGTAATACAATAAATAAAAATAATTCAAATCCATGAAAACTTTTAACATTTTTAACGTGACAGATAACCTTAAAAGTAATTTTCTTACCATGGTTATTTTACTATCATTTGTTTCTTGCGGTTTATGCAAATGTTTGTACTCTTTTTTTACAGAAACACTTTCGCTACACGACGTCATTGTTATTGTTTGATCGGGACTCAGAACAATAACTAGTTATTGATCTGACTGATCACCGGTAGCTTGGACCCTGCCCCGCTGCTGGCGGTATTCTAGGATTAGGTTTTTATAATGTTTTATTAATAAAATATTGTAAAAATCTTGTTTTAAGAAAGAAAATAAATAAAGAGTATAATAATAATAATAAAACATTTATTTTAGACAACAACAGTCCATTACAACAGTTAATACGTGAAGCAAAAACTTTGTACCCCTTTTTACGAAAATTGCGCGGACGGAGGAGTATGAAATATCGCACACTTATGGTTTATATAGAAAAGTAATACAGAATGTTAATATTTTTTTTTAATTATGCATAAAAAATATATTAAATCAATAAAACAAACATTACACACACTACCATGTATTTGACACGCTCGCATTTATACTCTATTCAAAAATTTCAAAAATTGAAAAGGAGCTGCCGAAATCTGTCAATGCCAATCCAAACTCACATTCTATCTTTTTTAATTTTTCATTGCTTATTGCATTTTTATTTCATTCAATCCGTGCAACCTTAATAAACTTACGGTCGAATTTCGACCACTGGGCGACCACTAGTTATTATTAACGCGTCACACACCTAACCTGGGTCTTCCGCAATCCAGGCGGCTGCACTGACAATAAAAAAAAAGTTAACATTTTTAATAATCTTTTTACCAGATACTCTAAAAATATCCTGAACCTTATTAAAAAAAATCTTTATACTTTGTAAGACTAACGTATTATGTTATGACATTATGGTAAAAGCTTTGTCACTAAAAAAAAATAACTAGTGGTTGCCCACCACATAAAAATAAAAATTACAAATTGGCCAACATATTTCACGCAGTCGTCTGGAACTGGAAACATGAGAACCCTAGAGGGAAATGCACCATGACAATCATAAATATATTCTAAGCGTAGGGTATTCGTACCTCAAAACATTCGTGTTTTTATCGCACCAGCTTTTGCTCCGTGGAGGGTGCTTCATCCATGTCGCGAGAATGCGGTCACCGTATTATGAATTCAGCTTGTGTTGCTATTATGCTATAGATCAAGGGTAGAAGCGGTATAATGATTTCAGTTGCCAATTAAGATATAACTAGTCATGATTCTATAGTTATCTAAACTATTAAACTTTATTCATGGGCAAAACTTGATGTTTTCTAAAACTGTTTTAGAAATTGAAGAAGGTATAAATATTCTAAGTCTGATTAGAATTCAACGTGTGTTGCTATTATGCTTAATCAATGGTAGAATCGAACGTAAAGATTTTAGTTGCCAATTTAGATATAACTAGTAATTATTCAACAACTATCTGAAAAAAATGGAATTCATCATTCATCTGCTTTCTTTATTGAATGTAAGAAGTAAGAATGTAATCGACGTTATAAGACATTCCAGTTTTACTATGTCTTTTATTAGCTTCAAAAAAATAAAAAACAGGGTAATTTAAAAACATTAATAACCTTTTTACCAGGTACTCTAAAAATATCCTGAACCTCATTAAAAAAAATCTTTATACTTTGTTAGACTTATAGATGTTAGATTATGTTATAAGCTTTGTCACTAAAAATAATGTTTTTTTTTAACGCCGTAACTTTTTAGTCAAACAAACGTACTTCATTCACTTGTTGGGCAAATATAGTTTTTTTAAATTTTATTAAAATATGTTTTTTTTTGTGATAATAGTTTTGTTTAATTTATACTAAACATTTTATTCATAATGGTGTGTAGAATACGTGGTAAAGATATCAGTAATGCTTTTTTTTTACAAATAACCTCAGACCAAAAACTGTGACTCTGGTTGCCGGCTCGTTTGCCGCCATTCTGAAATAAACAAAAGAGAAAAATAAATCGTTCATACATTCATTCGAAATATCCTTGGGCCTGCTGAGGCAGCGAGACTCGTAATTTTCAGCATGAATCACTCTAATTATCTTGTGTAAATACTACAGAAAGACAATTCCAACATCAAAGATGCTCAATGTCTTTTGTTCGACATATTTCATTGTGAAAATAATATTCAATTATAACGCTTTTCTGTAGCAAAGTTGTGAGCCGTCTAATAATACTGTGAACTTTGATCGTTCGAATGGTTGTTTCGCAATCATGTCATAACAATAAATCAATATTGATAATTGGGATAGAGCGTGAGCATGTAGTTTCCAAGTCATAACATTTAAAAATCCATCGTCGGTCTTCTGTTACATCTTTTCTAGTACCTAATAGTTTTAAAATATTATTTTTACTTTTTTGGCCAATGAAATTGAGTAAAGTTTCACCTACATTCATATGCACACTTTTAAATACTTACACTGTATAATGGTTTTTACGATGCTGCAATGACGGCAAGTTGTGAGATAGTGGTAGTTAGCCAGGTAAACTTAGAACAAGTCTACCCACAACCAAATACGGTTAGTATAATATCTTCTCTGCAACCCGTGACCTCTAAACTTGAAAGTATTATTCAGAAACTCTTTGTTAAGCTAAAATTAAATTAATAGTTCGGCCTGTCGACATAGGTACGTCTAAACGAGGATATTTCAACAAAGTGTTTAAGTTTCATTTATTAAATATCATTAATTAAATAATCAAGAAACTTTGCTCTAGTTAATAATAATTCATTTACGAAAGTTTTATATAATTACGAGAGCTTATTTGAATATTAAATCGGCTTGTCATCAAGATTTCCTTTGAGAAAATGAAAATAGTATTAAATACTACTAGACTATTAGACTGGCTACAATAACTGTTAGACAACTGTAATATCAAGTAGTTAATTGTTTTATAATTTTGTTAAAATTAATTAATTAAATGTTTTTTTTTTTTAATTTTGTTTACTACGGTTATTGCAAAACATTTAATGAATAATTACCTTCATCAGCAATAGCCTAAAAAACGTCCCACAGCTGGGCTCAGGCCACATGTAAGTCACGAGCATTAATAATTTATGTAGGTATGTAAGTATTTAAGGTATATATTGTATAGGTCATGGTTGCCTGAAATAAAGGTATTCTATTCTGAATGTAACTCTTATTACAATGAAATAAGACTCAAAAGTGTATACATGTTAATGCTCATGACCGTACAATACCACATGGGGACATTGTGCCATACGCACTTTGATGGCCTAAAGCGGGCTGGTAAGCTTTGACGAATGCTATTGTACTATAACAACTAGTATACCAACGGTTTAAGACGCGGAATATGTCGAGATATTGAATGCTTAATCTGAATGCGCTAGTTGCTTTACCATTTATATCCAAGAACCAAATAGTTATCAAATTAAAAATAAACTTTAAGTTAGGTACTCAATGTACCTACAAACATACCATATTTTTTATATTTATCTAAGGATACATTTGAAATCTTTGTACAGAGTTTTAAACGAACAAAGGCATATAATCACCGGATGGAATTCCTTTCAACTCGTGAATGGAACAACAGAACGGTATTCTACAATGTTTGTTTATTTTGAAATGAAATTCGTTTGCTGTTATAATAATTGCCAAAACTTACAAAATTCGATTACCTACCAATACTAATAATAATGCCTTTAACTGGCGAAAGCCGGAACATAACAATGTTACTTATAATAGTTTTGGCGATGTACTTGAAATAAACCTTACCACCAAGCAAATTCTACTAATATTATAAACGCGAAAGTTTATAAGTATGGATGTTTGTTACTCTTTCACGTAAAAACTACTGAATGGATTTGGATGAAATTCAGCATACAGATAGTTTATAACCGCGAATAACACATAGGATACTTTTTATCCTAATATTCCCACGGGAACGGGAACCGGGAACCACGCGGGTGAAACCGCGAGCGGCAACTAGTAGAGTATAATAATGTGACCATCGCTAGGAATATTACCCGGGACCTAATGGTTCTGGGTTCGGTGCTCTTACCGCTTTAACACAGAGGTAGACCATACGATACAAAGATTTCGAATTGGCGGTAATAGCCTAACTTACGTCCATTTTTTATTAAGGAACACTAAATTTTAGGTGACCCATAAGTCATTTTAGGTGACTAACCCAAGCCCCTTTCTTTATTCCGTTAATATTAAAAGTGGATTTTTTTGTACTAGGAAAAATAATTTATTCAACAACAATATTATAATGGGCATTGCTAAAAGGGGAAGTCTTTCAAAACGGACATTATACTGGCAACTTATATTACATTTTAATAAGCAAAACGAAACCTTTTTATGTATGTTACAAACGCACTCTTTTAAAATTTAATTTTAAATCTATAATTATACCTAAGAGCAGAAACTCCTGTTTCCCACGCAGTTTTCTTTATACTCTTCCCTGTGAATCTTGATACTCTATTAACGTCAAAAATGTGTAATTTGTAAAGGAGGAAGTTGAGAAAAGCTCAGCCTATTTCACCAGCAATATTGTTTTACGATAAGTTAAGGGCGGTTGCTCGTATTATCAAAGTTTGGAGTAATTTTCCAGGCAATGAGCTTTGATTTGAAAAAATGTTAGCCATTAGCCTTAATTGTGGTGGAAGCTTATTTTATCTGAGGGCCTCCTATTATTTCATATAAACGGGATACTGTGGCCTCTTTTCAATTTGGCCAGCATTATGTTTAAGCTTCCGTGAGTACTAACTTACAAAGGTGATGTTTATGGAATACTTCATTCTCTATAATTATTTATGTTAGCAAGTAATTACAGGTAGGTTTTGATATTTATATTAAGTGTAAAATTACTGTTACGGCATGGTTGAAAAATCAGAATTATGATGATACCGAGAACCTGTTGAGACGAGTTAAATAAATATTGGATAGAGAATATAAAATAAAATATTAGGAGATTAATTCACAATTTCACACTAGTTAGTCGGTCCCAAACTAAGCATAGCATAAGGCAGTTTCTGTAGCTTAAGGGAAACTGTCTTGAAACAATACTTGATACAAAGATAAAGTAACAAAACAAATAGCATACAATAAAATAAAATTCAGCTGTTCCATACATTTTGGTTGAATGGATATTGATGTTTTTATTTTCATTTTTAACCGACATTAAAAAGGAGGAGGTTTCTCAATTGGACAGTATAAGATATTACTATATATAATTTTATAATTCTTCGTTTATTATGTTATGAAAATAGGTTGATTTGATGTTGGAAAGGAGATCCGAAGGGTGGTACCATGATAAGGAAACTAGGATCTGATGATGGCATCCCAGAGAAATCGAGGGGAACCTTCGAAAATCGTAATTTTCATAGGAATACTACTACCTACTAGGCCATCGTTTCCTCATCCGAGACGCATCCTTGTTAGATGAGGGGTCTCACTTAAAATAATATAATAATATTAGTCTTTACATTAGTCTCTACATTAATTAATCTTTTTTTTTGTATTATTATTGTTAGTTTTAAGTATTACTTTATTTAGGACCAGCATTGTTGCGTTTCAAACTATACTCAAAATGTCATGCTGTGTACACTCCTTTTGGATTACCGTCTAGCCAGTAAGGTTAACCAATTATGTTACTGTACTCATGCAAGGATTGTAATCTGTTTGTGTACCTATAGAAATAAATAAATAAATAAATAAATAACATCGTAAAAAACCGACTTCAAAAAACAGGAAACTAAAATATGTAAAAACAGCTCTAAAAAGCGAGAAATAATATTGAAATCATATTATTAATTACCTAGATATGTATATCAGTTTTAAAGAAGGTCTATTGAAGTCGGGGTCGGGGTTACAATAAAAAAGTGGAGATAATGGAACAACTATAAAAGTTTAAATAAATCAAAATTGTCCCCCAGCCGACCACCAACCACCCGACTTCAATAGACCTTCTTAAAAACTTATATGCGTATCTAGGTAATTAATAATATGATTTCAATATTATTTCTTGCTTTGTAGAGCTGTTTTTATTTTTTTTAGTTTCCTGTTGTTTGAAGTCTTTTTTTTGAAGTGGTCTCTGCCTACCCCTACGAGAAAGAGGCGTGATTATATATATGTATGAAGTCTTTTTTTTAGATTATCTGGTAAATACTAGAAAATAAATAAAATATTGATATACTACCTATAAAAATAAATACTAGTAAATGATATACCTATATATTTTGCATTCTATGTGTTTTTATCGAACATGAAAATTGCAATCGAAACACAGGAACATTAGAGTCGTCCGTCCGGATCGCGAAAGGTCATAAGGTCATGAACCCCACCTACAGTAACACGTCTTTTTTTTACAATTAAATTTATCGAATCAAATGTTACATAGAACAGAAAAGTACGAAATCCTTATAATGTTTTGAGTAAACAATCATTTTGTTCTTAAAAACCTACAATTTTAACATCAACAGTCTGACATCCAGTTAGTCTTTCAATCTTATACCACCATTATATAGCCCAAAGCTGTATATAAGTAGGTACCAGCCATTATTGAGCCTACGCATAAAATAAACATTCATTTTATTACCCGCCATCTCACTCGTTCTCTCGTTCCAGCGACTCGAATCGAGCGTCATTGTTATTGCGAGTTGTGACCAGTTGATTGATGCAAGCCAGCGGTTGAGACACCCGTTCGAAAATTGCTAAAATTCGTACATAAATACTTAGTTTAAGGCCTTATTTCTTAGTTGGCGTTTGGCGTTCATTATATCCAACGCTGTTTTTAATTAAACAGGATCTATGAACTACGTCTTGTGTCTAGATAAAAACAACTAACTTTTCTACAACAACTACTTTTATCACTGTCTCAAGCTTTTCGTTGCTGAGTATCGTGATTTCTGAGTCTCTCAACTAGCTGCCTCCATCGGTTGCACTCCGTAGCTTGGTGTAGTGCGTCGCTGATATGTATTTCTATTTCACTAGATATCTGGTCAGACCAGCGTTTATCACTGTAAACATCTAAAAACGAAAAATAATTAAGAACGGAAACTAGGAAAACAAAGCTGTAAAATGATTTCGAGGGCTGCATCTACGAGTAACACACCAATTTGATTCTGTAAATAAAAATATGATCTGAAAAGAATGATATTGTTATTTTTATTATGTCAAAAAATATTGGATTTTAAGGCCAAATAAGCTCAGGTTTCTAACAAAAAAACTATAATGTTTCTTCAGACGTACGAAGACACGTAGGCCTTACAGAAATAACCTAAGAACAAGACGTGATATCTTGTTCTTACAACTTAACGTTATCGAGAATCGAAATTTTTCCATGTAACCTACCCGTAAAGTAAGCATTTTATTGCAAATTCTGGAAGTTCGAAACTTCGGAATTACTTTTTATCTTACTACCTACTAATCTAAGGAAACTGCTATATACGAGTAAGGCACAACCGGCCAATGTATTAAATCTTTGGAAGGGAAGGCTTACTTGTAAAAGTATTTTGACAGATATTATAATTATTAAACCTACTTTTTTATTGATTTTTTAATACATTTATGTTTTTCTTGTATTTTTGGGATAAAAATATAAGTATCCAAAATTATTTGCTTTCATTCAGTGGCAATTAAACTGCACCTGTGTAACGAAAGCTGTTGCTAACATCAAGACATCTTTTTACAGGCTTTTTTTTTCAATTCATAATCCGTGTAATTTATTGTAAATATATTTTCAAATACCTACTATATAAAGAAATAGTTTTTAAATTAAAACTTAATTTAGTTCAAAATGAGAGAGTAGAAAGCACGATTTAGAATATTAAAATCTCCGTCTATAAAACTCTTACGTTATTTTGTTCAAATTCTGTACAAAACAGTACAAAACGTCGGTATCTGCCATACGCGTACCCCATAACGATAATTTGCGAAGTGCGTCATCCGTAACGCGAAATCTTTCTGAAAATTAGACGCGTCCTTCGCGCGTCATTGTTATTGCTCTTCGGCTGCGTGATGGATGGCCTAGAGGGCGCCACAGTCGACGACATAAAAATCGCTGTAATCCTCGCCCAATTGCTTGATTATGGCTGTTAATCTCTCACCAAGATGGCAGCTTACATCCCGAGTTCTTTTTATCGCTCTTGTTTTATTCGACCCACCAAATTGTAGGCATTCAAGATTACTTAACAAAATTGAAACGGGATAGTATATCTGCGTAATATGTCTTGCTCTTCTTTAGGAGTCCATTTTAATAGGGCGCTGTGGAGCAATCACGTTTAGAAGTTGGTTACATAAAGTACTCGTTGGAGAAATAAGGATAAAGAGATGCTGTTTACCTTTTACGAATAGACCTCTATTCGTAATTTGCGTTTTACTAAAGAAGGGGCTTTATTTATAAAATTCAGTACTACTGACATTGTTTACCTTCGCCCAGTTAGGAATTAAACTTATCTAGTTCATAATTATTTAAGTAAAATTTAAGGTCTTTTTAGCCAAAGCAAAAATGAAAACAAAACTTTCGACGAAACAAAAATATATTTCACTTTGATATAAACATTTAGACGAAACTGTTTATAGCAATGTTTGACTTTTCCTATATAACTAGTGGCCCGCTTGTGACTTCGTCCGCTTAAGAACACCCGTATCCCATGATGGACCCCTATAGCAGTGCCACCTACCAAGTGCAGGTCCAATTGTAAATCTAAACCATTCTCGAATCCACTTGAACACATTCAAAAAATTTCATCCATAGCGGTCCAGCCGTTTAGAAGGAGTTCAATTACAAACACACGCACAGAAGATTTATATATAAAGATGTATGTAAGTGAAATAGAAAATGGTTCACTGGCGCAAGTAAATGTAATACTATGAGGTTCAAGGGAGGATCTCGTTTGCTTAGGATGCCTCTCAAGTGTTCATGTAACATCCATCAAACTTTGGATTTAATCGCCTTATGGCATACATATACGAGTTGGATAATAGACCCGTAGGGTCAATTCGGGTTTCAAGTTTTGCGCAAGGGTATTATTATTTTTGACATTGTGAATTAACATCAAAATACTGCGAATATAAATTGTTGCATAATCTCGACAAATATAAAAGATAATGATCTAACAGTCGGACACTTGACAGTAAGCTTTTAGAAAATAAAAAAAGGGTAAAAAGAAATCTATGGGAGCTTTCGGTTTATATACATTTTATTCTTCAATAAGAACATTGTCTTTGAACAGTTGGTTTTGTCTTAAATAATAGGAGTTTATGGCGTCCATTTCTCTTTTTTTTGTTTTTTTTTTATAGTAATGTACTCTACCAGTAGTTATTTTTTTAATAACGTTTAACATTTAATTACCTTATAACGAATTGAATATATTCCTCCGGAAAAGTCCTCGAGCATACGTGTAAGTCTTCCCTAAAACAAGCGCCTACATTTCATTACATTTTCATCTACTTCGTCAGCACAGCTAGCTTATAATAAATCAACAGCACTCACTCAAATTTTAGACCAACTTTTAACCGCGCCCTACAATAAATCAGGAGCTAACGTCAAACAGTTTGGATTTCCACAATTTTTGTTGTTTATATCTCGTGTGTTTCCAGCGTTCTCTGCGCCGAATGTCCACTTGTGCTCAGACATGTCAGAGTGGTCACTTGAGCCAATAAACCAACGCGATTTGTTACGGGAATGTGTTTGAATGGGTCATTGATGGAGTGAAAAATGGCTTGAGATCGCTTGGGTTTGTTTTACTGATGCTGTGTAAGCGATAAAATTATTAATGCCGCTATTTACTGGAGTAGAATTGAAATAATGTTTTCTCAGTATTCTTGATGAAGCCACTAAACATAAATAGACGCAATAATGTATCATTAGTTGATATTATATACAATTTTAGACCAACTTTTAACACCCTACAATAAATCAGAAGCAAATGTCACGTATAAAATTGTGTCTGTAAAAACATATTTTAAAATCATAAAAACATCGTCGATCAAAAAAAAAGAGAAGAAAATGAGGAGATACGCAGAAGAACAAAGGTAACCGACATAGCCCGAAGAGTTGCTGCTGAGCTCAAGTGGCAGTGGGCACAACACATTGCTCGCAGGACTGATGGCCGCTGGGGCGGGAAGTCCTGGAGTGGCGACCGCTTACCGAAAAGCGCAGTGTGGGCAGGCCTCCAACAAGGTGGACCGACGATCTGGTGAAGGTCGAAGCCGCTGGATGCGAGCAGCACAAAATCGGTCGCTGTGGAAATCCTTGGGGGAGGCCTTTGTCCAGCAGTGGACGTCTTTTGGCTGAGATTATGATGATGATGATTTTGTAACCTTAATTAATCTTTATGTTTAAGATTTAGTGCCAAACAAAAATTAAGGTCGAAATAGTTATTCCGTGTTTTGTTGCCGTCATGTGAAAGTCTTTTCAAATTAGAGTAAAAGAGACAAAAGACGGAATAACTATTCGGACCTTATTCTTTGTTTATTTGTAAGGCGCTTAAGGTTTGCTTACTGTAAGCTCAAGTTGTTGTAACGCATTTTTGTTCCGGATCCATTATCTTTTCTAGTACATTTTTTACTTTTTATTTTCAAGTGTTAATTGCTGCACTGAAGCTAAATAAAATATTTATAAAATTTATAAAATACAGTGAAAACATTAAACGCCCACCCGACCCAGACAAGAATCGAAGCTGAGTCTTCCGCAGTCCGGGCAGCTGCACTGACCGCTATGCTACCGGGAAGGCTGACGTAAGCGCTGAATTTTGTCACTGCTTTTTAAATTTTTGAGTGCCAATAGCGGCACAGTGCGCCATCTATCCAACGGTTATTGCAACCGATGGCCATGCAGATTCACCTTTGCAGATGAAATACGACAAATTTGATAACACAACGCTATAGCAAATTTTACCTTTTATTTTCAAGTGCTAATTGCTGCACTGAAGCTAAATTAAATATTTATAAAATTTAAAAAATACAGTGAAAAAATTTAACGCCCACCCGACCCAGCCAGGAATCGAACCTGGGCGTACCGCAATCCGGGCGGCTATTCTAGTACATTGATCGAAGGGTTTTTGTATTAAATGTTTATATTTTTCACAGCGATGATATTTTGATCATTTTGATACTGGTTATATACTTTTAAAGAAAAAGGTTTATCACAAAATTAAAGCAGCGTCATTTATTAAGCATAGTCATTAGGTGCGATAAATAAAATATGATAAATTAATCATCAACCATCTTCAAGTTTAACTTAACGGCTGCCGTTTAAATATACCAACATCAAAAAAAAACTTTTATGAATGAAATATCAATCAAGTAACACCCCGGAAAATCTTTATCGTCCGCATTCCCAAGTTTTGGAATATTTAATATAAAGTGGCCAAGTTCGCTTACCTGAGAGTCTGAGAGTTCTCCAAATTTGGCGTTAACGTCAGTTTCGCTTTTGCTTTATGTGCTAAGCTAGGTGAGATAATTAAAATACTGATGTTTGTTTTCTTTTATTTATCGTCGTTGTTACCTGCATGAAACGCAATAAGAATGAAAATTCTTATTGCGTTTCATGCAGGTAACAACGACGATCAGTTGATAGTCGCGGATTCGCTGAATGCGAGCAGCACAAAACCGGTCGTTGCTGAGATCCTTTGGGGAGGCCTTTGTTCAGCAGTGGACGTGTTTTGGCTGAGATGGTGATAGTTTAGGAAAGCTCAATGCCACAAGTGCTAGCGCATTCAGATTGTGAGCGTACAAGTTAAACAACTTTATCAATTAGTGTCCAAACCGTCACCGAATTAGTGTCCAAATTAAAATATCATTAATGAGAACAGTTGGGAAAACCTACCAAGTCGCAATGCGCTAGCGTATTGAGCTATTTCCTTGTCTTCCCATGTGCCTGTGAGAAGGCATACGAACCTAGCAATAAGAAGTAAGTATATCATAATCATCACTATCTTCAAAAATGTTTAGGTTCTTTTCTTTGGCGTACGTATGTCTAAACACTTGTTGTAAGTATTAAACAATCAACTTCCAAACTATTACACGAATGATAATATTGGGTCCATACCTATGAAATTGACGTTTTTTTCTCACTTAATAATAGTTGTATTACTTCTGTTGGAAATGAAACAAAGTGAACTTGTAAAATATAGATTTTACTATTTTAAAAACATATAACAAACTTTTATACGTGTTGGTTGCTAAGTGACAAAGTCAAGAAGGGAGGAAATAGTTAATGTAGTGTTACCACACGTAAAACTTAAAATGACACATAAATATTATTGCCACACTAATAAATAATTATAAAATGCACATTTATGGTCATGTTGTACTGAACATAGTTGGGCGGGCGGGATGACAATCAACAGAATATTTTATGCAAAAAGACCCAACATATAAAGGTATATTAAAGTTATAGAAATAAAAATCTTTTAAAACAAAGAACCAAAATGGTTGTCTTAGATGCTAACTTAACCTTAACCTTAGCTTAAATGTAAAATATGAGATAGCAATAATTTTTTTTTTTACAAAACAAATAAATTTATAAGTTTGTCACCCTATAGGGAGAGGACACAACTTAGCTATAGACCTTAAATATACTTTATTATTAAATTTTATCTCAGTTACTCTAACATTATTATCTTGTCCTGGAAAAACACTGACAATTTTTGCCATGGGCCATTCCAATGGTGGGGTGTTCATATTTTTGACAAGTACAAGATCACCTACCTTAAGGTTAGCAGAGGTATACTTCCATTTAGGACGGCTCTGAAGTTGTGTTAGGTAGTCAGCTGACCACGCCTTCCAAAAGTGTTGTTTAAGCTTAGACACGACCTTCCAAAACTTTAATCGGTTAACTGGAATTTCCAATAAATTCACCTCCGGATAGCTACACAGAGCTGTACCAATCAGAAAATGACCTGGCGTCAAGTATCCACCTTCGCTGGGGTTGGAAAGCAGAGGTCTTGAGTTTAAAACACCCTCTATCTGCACTATCACAGTGTTGAACTCCTCATATGTTAAACAGAGATTACCAACAACGCGCTTGAGGTGGTGCTTCACGCTCTTGACCCCAGCTTCCCATAGACCACCAAATTCAGGAGAGTAGCTAGGAATAAACATAAATTTTATGTATTTAACATTGCAATAATTGTATATAGAGTCCCTATGAGATATTGAAGATTGTAAATTGTACAACTCTTTAAATTGATTTTCGGCACCCTTAAAAGTCTTGGCATTGTCACAGAATACCTTTGAAGGTATACCGCGCCTAGCAATAAAGCGATCAAAACATGCCAAAAAGGTTGCAGTTGTAAGATCCGACACAACTTCTGCAAAGATAGCCTTAGTAGAGAAGCAAACATAAAGTGCTACATACCCTTTGGTTACAAGTGGTTTCCGGATTCTTGATACCTTTATATCAAAAGGACCGCAAAAATCTACCCCGACATGCTGAAAGGGTCTTGTGGCTGTGACTCTTTCTACTGGAAGAGAACCCATCAGTTGCTTGGCAGTGTCAGCTTTTAATCGAAAACATTTTAAACATTTATGCAGTACTTTTTTGACCTCTCGAATGCCATTTATAATCCAGAATGTCTGTGATAAAGAACTGAGAACCAGCCTAGGCCCTGCATGCAATAATCGAAGATGCTCTCTTTCAATAATTAAAGAAGTTATATTGCAATTTTTTGGTAAAATTATAGCGTGCATTTTGTCATGACTAATGCCAGCATTTTGCAGCCTGCCGCTCACGCGGAGCAAGCCGCGGGCATCTACATATGGATGCAGATTAGCAAGGCTTGATTTTATTTTTTTATTATTTATGATAGAGGCTATATCTTCTAAAAACGCCTTCTTTTGAACATAGCGTATAATAACATGTAAAGCTAATTCTAATTCTCTAGCAGTTAAACTTGTATCGCTAGAGGAGTCTTTTAGTAATGAATTATTATAAAATCTATAGATATATGAAATTACCTTTTGCAACTTATTTATATCTGAGAATTTCTCAAATAAGGTAAATTGTAGAGACGATTCTACATTTTGAACAAGACAAGGAATTTCCTCTTTTAAAATGTCAGGTTCATTTAGTTTTTTATCTAATTGAGTGTGATTTGGGTCATCTAAATAATTTTGTTTTAATAAACATTTTGGACTATGCCAACACAATGAATTTGCCTGCAAATTTTGCGGCTCTACCCCACGCGAGATAAGATCTGCTGGGTTGTTATATGAACGTACATAAGACCAAGATGCCTTATCAGTAAGTTCAACAATTTTTTGAACCCTGTTATTTACATAAATGTTAGACTTGACTGTACCTGACTGTACCCAAGCAAGTACTATTTGCGAATCGCTGTATAAGTGAATTAGATGTGGAAATCTCGAAGTAAGTATTTTACTAACCCTATTAGTTAGTTGGGCGAGCAGTAACGCACTATTCAACTCTAATTGAGGTATGGTAAGTGTTTTAGCTAGAGGAGCTACCCGTGATTTTGAACACAAAAGATTGACTTCAACCTTCCCATCATTTTTTAAAACTCTTACATAAAGGCAGCACCCATAGGCTTTCAATGATGCGTCAGCGAAACCTACTAATGCAATAGTTGAAAAATTGTTACTTTGAATGAATCGTGGCACAACAATGTTGTTCATTAATTTTAAGTTAGTAAGAAATTTTTCCCACTGATTTGAATATTTTGTAGGAAGGACTTCGTCCCAACCTATGTTTATCGACCATAATTCCTGCATAATAAGTTTTGCCACAACTACTATAGGCCCTATAATGCCCAGTGGGTCAAAAACCTTGCCTATATAGCGAAGGACTTTTCTTTTAGTATTTGACTCTTCATCACATTGTAAAGGAGGAGTACAAAAATAAAATTTATCAGAAACTACATTATAATTTAAACCTAAAGCCTTAATAATATGGTCTTTATTTAAATCAATTTCCTCAAAATATCTATGTTTAGTAGGTATGTCATCTAAAATGGAAGGATAATTAGAGCACCACTTATGCAATTTAAAGTTACCTAACTTAAGCAGTTCAATAAGTTGGTATTTTAATATAGTAAGCTGCTCTATATCGTCGCTACCAGCCAAAACGTCATCTGTGAAAGTGTTAGAAAGCATAGCTTGTGCTGCAAGAGGGAATTGATCTCTATGCCTATTTGCAAGCTCTACCAAACACCGAGTAGCCAAAAAGGTAGAAGGTTTTAATCCGTATGTAACTGTCTGCAACTGCAAGCAAGTAACAGGTTTGCTAGGGTCATCCCTCCACAATATATTTTGTAAACTAGTATGATGTTCATTTATGTAAACACACCGGAACATTTTCTCTATGTCACAAATTAAAGTAAACAAATGTGTCCGAAATAAAAGAAGGATATCAAACAGCTCACCCTGTACCACAGGCCCATTCAGCATTACATCATTCAATGAAGTACCATTTCTGGATTTCATACTCCCATCAAAAACCACACGCAACTTTGTGGTCTTACTGTTCTGATTAAAAACAGCATGGTGTGCTAAAAAGTAAACGGAACCATCACTAAGATTATAAGAATTGATATCCACTTCCTTGGCATGCCCCAGCTCTAAGTATTGCTGTATAAATTTTTTGTACTCTTCCAATAATATTGGATTTTGTTTGAATTTTCGTTCTAAACTATGAAATCTTTGTAAAGCGACTGAGAATGAGTCCCCTAGCTGTAACTCAGTTTTAGGGCAAACTAATGGTAAATCTACATAAAATGTATTGTTCACAATGCGGAGTGTCTTATTAAATGTTGATACTGTTTTTTGAAACTCATTTGAAACAGTTATAGGTGGTGGATCTACTTTCTCAGCCAACCAAAAATTTTCCATTACATTCTCTAACTTCCTTTCATCACAGATCACAAAATTTGCGACTAGGTTTGAACATACATTTTCATTATTTAAACAGGTCTTACCAGCCACCACATAGCCAAATACAGTATTTTGTAACACAGGACCTTCTAAAAGGTTAATACAGCCACTTAACAATGAGTTAAAATAAATATCAGCCCCTAATAATATCGAAATTTCAGTAGGAACATAAAAATCATTATCTGATAAATTAATATTTTGTGGAATATTTAATTTAGTAACGTCAAAAATTTGTTGCGGCTGTGGTGTGGTGATTGTATTTAGTACATAGCAATTTAAATTAAATGTGACATTCTTATGCAAGCATGAATTTATAGACAAATTAACAATTTCATTTATTTTTGTGTTCTTATTGCTAATACCAATAATGTTGGTAGATTGGGAAGTAGGAATAATTGACAATTTTTGCACTAAAGATTTAGTTATAAATGATGCCTGGCTTCCACTGTCAAGTAAAGCCCGAACAAAAATATCTCGACCATATTTGTCAATGACCTTAACCTTTACAGTAGGTAGTAAAACATTATTATAATTTAAAATACTATTATTACATAAGGAAACAGGAATATCATTTTCATCAAAATGTAATAGTGTGTTATGAGCACCCTTGCAAATTTTACATTTAAATTTGTACTTGCAGACATTGTCTGCATGCACTCTCAAACATACAAGGCACAATTTGTGATCCTTGACAAAAGCACGGCGAGCCTCTATAGGAGCCATTTTAAATTTAGGACAGCAAAAAATTGCATGATCCTTGTTGTCACAATAACAACATATTACAAGGGAATGTGCTGAAAGATTAGTGACTCGTACTGTAGGTTTAAATTTATTTTCAACATAATATTGACCTTTTAAGGGAATAGTATCCTCCAGCGCCATAGCTCGCTTATCTAAAAAGGCTAAAAATTCCGCCATTGTTGGCAGTACCTCAGGATCCCGGTCCAAATGAAATGCACGGTGAGTAAAAACATCAAGCTTTCTTGAAAGAAAACACAATAAAAGACGATCCCAGTTATCGACTGGTTCATCTAAACTCTTTAATGCGTATAACTGCTGTTTAATTTGACATACAAATGTTCTTAGAGAGGCTGCCGTACCCTTTTGCATTGATGGCATGTCCAAAATTAAATTAATATGATTACATATCAAGCGTGTCTTGTTGTCATAACGCTTTCTTATTAACTCTAATGCTTCTAAATACGATTGGTTAACAAGTGGCAAATTTATAATAACAGATAATGCTTCATCTAATAGATATTTTCGTAAATAAAATAGTTTTTGGACAGCCGTCAATGCACTGTTATTATCAATGACAGCAATGAAAAGCTCATAGAATGGTTTAAACTTTGTAAAATCTTTACCATCAAATGACGGAATATCAACATTTGGTAACCTAGAAGTTGAAGAACAGGTGGATTTAGAAGATTCTGATTTTGTAAGCATTCGAATGGTTTCGTTTATTTTCGCAAGGGTTGAAAAATATCTATTTTCAAAGAGGCCTACATCCTCGGAATCTTCTTCATCTATACTTAAAATATCTAACTGTACAGATTCGTAATGCCTAAATGTACTAACAAGTTTATCTTTCCTTGCCTCTAAAAGTTCCACTGTAGCTGAAGATAAGTTTATCGGATCCTCTACAAAATTTTGGATCCTTGTGAGGCTTGCCTTGCATGACGCTCGCTTTAACTTTAGTTTTTTGATATCTGACATCTTTACTTAAACGTAATAGCAAGTAAAAACACTAAATAACCACTTTAAATGCACTTTTTAAACACAAACCGCACTAATGTTTATTTGTTTACGTTTTGAAATGTCAACTCGATTGACAGCAGACAGTGAGGCAACGTGCCGGAACAAAATGCGCAGGTACGGCAGTACCAACCGCACCAATCACCAAATGTATGTTAGTTCTTGGCTTGACTGCCATTTCAATATGGCGCAAAATTTGATAAATTTTTCACGTACCAGATTTGTGGATAGTAAATATTACCCACATCCAATTCTTGTTGTATTCGAATCCAAATTCTTGCAAACTTTCCACTATCAAATTTGTGGAAGTTCAACAAATCTTGCAGACTCACTTTTTTCACCCAATATATGGAGAGGGTGAAGTTTCGCGCCAACTTGACGCGCGGGAATTTCAAATTGTTAAAAAATTCGCCGTAGATCACTGATTCTATTTAATTAATCGAAGGACCACTACTTTGTTGGAAATGAAACAAAGTGAACTTGTAAAATATAGATTTTACTATTTTAAAAACATATAACAAACTTTTATACGTGTTGGTTGCTAAGTGACAAAGTCAAGAAGGGAGGAAATAGTTAATGTAGTGTTACCACACGTAAAACTTAAAATGACACATAAATATTATTGCCACACTAATAAATAATTATAAAATGCACATTTATGGTCATGTTGTACTGAACAACTTCTAAAAGTCAATACCGGTTGTTAATATGATTATACACCTTTAATTAGGACTATGTTAATTAGGCTTCAGTAATAACAATGTTTTTTAAATTTTGTGTCTTTATCGCCCAATTTTTTTTAAATTGACTAACTTTTTTGTTCGCGGAATTGTCCTTTTGTTTCATTGCACCTTTAAAGGGACTTCATTTTTTTTCTTTTTAAGGGTGCGCCGACAAAAAAATGCCAAAAATGCAGTTACGGTTAAGTAGATATAATTGAAAATACTATCGTATTAAATGAACAAAATATATATTTAGTATCATAGGGAACGTGTTTACAATTTGTCAGAACCATAAATTCATAACACGGTATAGTTTTTTCTACAATATCATTTAAAGTTGGGCAAAAATCATGAAAACGAGTGGCGGCGTTTAGTAGATTTCTTATAGTTTATCTAAATTATTGTACCTCTGATTTTGTCTAAACAATCATCAATGGATAAACTACAAATTGCTAGACTACATTTTTGATTCATCAAGTGGTTATTTAAATAATTATTTTTTATTAAGCACCTTAAATTCCCCATACAAAATTAGTATGGCCGCGCGGCATCAAATAAATATGGACGACGACATTTCAAATAAAACATATGACACTTGTCACTTATGGACGGCGCACCCTTAATGTCTGCTATATTTAGCTAGTGAAACAAACACACTACTCTACTTTTATAGTGTTAAAATAAATAAATGCTAAGAAAATTAAAAAAAACGTTAGTATGAAAAATATTATTTTATAAAAAATCTTCATACAAAACGCCAACTTCAAAGGTAAGGACCTAATATTAATATATTTCAGTGCCAGTGACCATATTTTAATATCTTTGAATAACCCTACCAATTTACTTAGAGCAAGAGTGGGAGGTAATTTCTTAATCCTTCTATGTTCTATATTGTTAATGTGAAAAGGCTCATGAGCCCATAAAGACTAAGACGTATAATACTAAATTAAAATTTCTGATAAAAAAAACATTTAGGTAGGTACTTCTTAAGAGTATTTGTTGACTTTTGTTGTAGGTATTAAAGAGTCAGCCTCTTAGCTATTATACCCGTGATAATATTAATTTCCGTTTCAATAAGTTTTGTGTACTTTTAAGTGACGGCAGGTAGCCTCGAAGATAATTTTCTCCCTAAAAGTTTATTTTTCTTTATAATTGATGGGTAAGTAAATATTTTGAATTATCTTAATGTACTGAATTTTGTTAGATGGTATAATAATGTATCCCTTAGAGATTAACCGTTGATCGAGCGATATAGCTTTAGAGACAAATAAAATAAATAAATAAACTTTCCTACACTTACACCAATTATCTAGCCCAAGAGAAGCTTCGTTACGAAACTCGTTATATGGTTGCTAGACAACGGATAAACTTACTTAAAATACTTAAATACATACTTATTATATAAAGAAAACACCAAGACCCGAGACAATTTAGAAAAACAATAATTTCTAAATTGACCCGAATGGGGATCGAACCCGGGACCTCAGAGATGGCGACTCCATGAAAACCGGTGTACAAACCACTCGACCAAGGAGGTCGTCAAACACTTTGTATAATGCAAAGAACTTTCCTTTTTCAAGTTTTTTTCTACAATTAAATTTAAGGACCGATATCAATACCTAGATCAAGTTAGAAATATAATAGCGTCGCCTGTTAGCGGATTGTGATGAGTTTTAAACACATAACTTCTGAATTTTAGATTGCGTCACGGAGGTGACACGCACGCCGACCTAAAATCTTCATTTTTAATTATGCCAATGTTGCCTGTATATCTACTCTGTAATTTCACTGCATCTAGTGGTTTTCAAACCGAAACACAGCAATGTGAAACAATGTTGTAAGTGGCAGAAATATGTATTAGAGTGGTCGTCATCTACACAATAAGATTATTTGCAGCCAACCCTCTACTTAGCTCCTCTACCTAACTAGACCCAGAGGTCCAGGGTTCAATTCCCAGCGGGGGGTAATGCTTGTGTACTCGGTTTGGTTGGTGGTAGGGCTTGTTTGTCCGCCTGGCTAGCTATCTTATATGTCGCCATAACATCAATGTTTCTAGCATTGTTGTGTTCCAGCAGCATGAGATAAGAAAGCCAGTGCCTCAGTAGTAAAGGATTCATCATAGCCCTTATCATCAGTTAACATCAGGTGAGATGAAAGTTAGGTATATGAGAGAGTGAGATGAGGATTATATACATAACGTTAATTAACAGTTGTAGTGTGCATTTGGTAACGTTATCGACCCCTGGCCTAAAACGCTTTGAAGCTTATTATCATTTTATTAATAAAGTTACGCTCTAAAGTTTCAACTAACGTAAATATTTAATAATTACAGGATTACAAAAAGAGCTTTGCACAAGTACACGTCGTTGTCGCAATAATCTTTCCTCGCCCAGCGACTTTGTAGCATGTTATACATTACTCTCCCTCATAACGCTCAAAATATCCAAAGTTTAAATGTCAACCAGTCATTATTAAGGGTGCTACGCCATTTTCGTCTTTGTTCCGACCCGCATAAGGCGGTCGGCATGATGTGGCAAATAATTTAAGCTTACCCTACTTAGATACGTTATAAAACCAAGTCACATAATTATTTTTCGGAGAAATACCTAATACACTTTCATTTTTTTCTGTTTTTCCATTGTCTTATCTTATGAAATACGAAGTTTCATCTATTTTATATTTGACCCTTATAATTGGTTTTTTGGGATCAGTTTTATTGACAGTGGATACTGTTCGCGAGACTTTTTTCAAATAGTTCTCTCAATGTGAATAAGAAATGAAACGCCAAGCGTTGTACTTACAATCTAAAACTTTCGCCTATTTACAAGAATAACAAAACAAAGTTTGCTCATTATGCTCCATTTAATATTGATTCTTATCAGTCTAGACTTTTCGGGTCCATTTAAGAATTCGGTGTCACCTTACGACCTTAGCTGTTTCAAATGATCCTTAAAATTATATAAAATGTTAGTTTACTTCAACTATCAATAAAAATGACCGAAGAAACCCTTATGCAGCTGACTAATGATGGCAAATATAAAAAAAAAACAAAACAAATCTTAAAGATTTTATTGTAATAGTAAGATGATATATCATTACCATAAAGAAATATTTCAATTTCAACTTCCATTAAGTCACAATAGCAATGTGTGATGAGGACAATATGATAATGATGATCCTTCATAACTGTTGCCAAAACAGTGAAACATAAGTTATTACCTCTGTACTATAAAATGCTGTTTGTTTAATAAATTAAATTATATATATCATATATATATATATATATATCACCATTTTAATTGATCAATTGCTTACAATTTATTATAATACTTTCAATAAAGAAATCTGCTTATATTGAAGATACCAATATCATTAGCTGACTTGCTTCAGCTCTTTAGACAATTTAGGTGGTACAAGCGGTATTAGGAAGATTTTATATTCAAAATCTGGGTAAATAATGGAACTGGAATAAATCCCAGCAGCGCTAGCTTCTCCCAACTGTTGACTTTAAGCTCTGAGCGTTTACTGTATATGTCAGGTAAAACTGTCGGCTCAACATGCAGCAAAGATTTAAATTCATGTATCATTCGGATACTCTGAATGGCTTACCTAAGATGTAGTGATGAAATATGTCTACAGATATTGTTGTAACAGTAGACTTTTATAACATCTAGGTTTACAATCACTGAAAATAATTTGTTATTGCAATAATTTTCACCTGGTGGGTATTGCACGGAATCTGATTGTTTGTGAACCACCGATATACCAATTTCTGTCGATAACCTTGCTTAACTGGTACACACTTTCAAGGGTACTACAGATCTTCAAACTTCTTTTAACCCTTAGCTAGGCCGAGCAGATTGTAATTTTTCATTGGTATTCAATCTTATCGAGAGTGAATAAGGTTCAATTTAATGTGGTCGCTATATGAACACTGCCTGGCTAAGGGAGACCAGTAAAATATACAGGGCTTCCAAGCAGGGCGTAGAAGCTTACAAACAGAAGTTTCAGCATGGGAATATGCATAGCCAATTCGCATGTGATACCCTAGGCCCTATATGTTGCAAGAGTCCATTTGCTGAACCCTCGCTTTTAACCGCCTCTGTGGTCTAGTGGCTAAGACCACCCGTTTAGACCCAGAGGTTCCGGGTTTGATTCCCAGCGGGGGGTACATGTTTGTGTACTCGATTTGGTTGGTGGTAGGGCTTGTTAGTCCGCCTGGCTAGGTACCACCATCTTATCTAAATATGTCGCCATAACATCAATGTTTGTAGCATTGTTGTGTTCCGGCAGCTAGAGATAAGATAGGCAGTGCCTCACTAGTTGAGGATCCCGGGTGAAGTGCGCTTCCATTATTAGCCTTATCATCACTTAATTAACATCAGGTGAGATCAAGGCACTGTGCTTACTCGTAAATATATAAAAAAACTATCATTGTTTGGCCAGCGCAGCATAACTTTGTTTCTATAAATTAACAGCAGATGAGTTATAATAAATCCCCCGTGTGGTGCCGGGGATAAAGAATTGCACCACCTCATCTCTTCCCGTGGGTGTCGTAAAAGCCGACTAAGGGACCATTCCAGAGGATGGGCAGCAGCATCTCTCTGAGGTACCTAACCCTCAACCTACTGCGATCGCCAACCCGCCTGCCAAGCGTGGCGATTACGGCAAATACCCCCTCATATTCCTGGGGGAGGCCTTTGTCCAGCAGTAAGCGTCTTTTGACTGAGATGATGATGATGAAATTTTTTTCACTGCAATACAATTATCTTACAGTTCAGCATTCAGAATGAACGTGAACAGACGTGAAAAAAGTGACGTGGGCAAAAGCTGAAAAAGCGATGTAATTAAGCAAAATGGTCGTCGCTCAACGACTAACGAACACGTTTAACACACAGATTATTGTAATCACTTTTCGTGAAATCCCGAAGAAGCCATTCTGCCCCCAATATATATTAAGTAGTGAATTCAATTTCACGCAAAATGGGAAACGTAGTAACTCTTAGGGTACAATTGCTTTAAAGGGAAGGAAGACGCATGTAAATAGAATTTGTTTATAAATTTCCATGTATGTAGCGATTCGGAATGATAAATAGTTTTTTGCGTTATATTCTGGGTTCAATCAATCCCTCGGAAGTTGTCTTCACGAACATTTCTCTATAGCTCTTTCGTTTTTATGGAAGAAGAAGAGAAGGAGAAAGTAAGTAAAAAAGTGAATAGCCTATAACTGTCCCACTACTGGGTAAAAGCCTCCATCATTGAAAGCAAGTCATGGATATTGGGCTTCATCATCACGCTTGCCAAATGCGGATTGGTGATCACAAACCCGGGCTATGCATCGAAAAAATCCAAAACACACTTTGCCCGACCTGGGAATTGAACCCGGGACCTTCGGAGCGTTGGAAATATTAAAAATATCTTCCACATCATAGAAGGACCGTTTCATCACAAATCAACAAACAAATAATGCAGACTGATGAACGCTTCCTTACGATTACAACCAGGAACATGGAATAAAAACACTCCAGGACCATAAGTCTAACCTTCCGAAGCTTGGAGAAACTTGAAATATATCGATTTGGTCACTACTCTGGTCATATTATATCACGTAGCCTATTAAAATAAAAAAATAAAAAAATATTTCCTACACTTACACCAATTATCTAGCCCAAAAAAAATCTTCCTTAAGAAACTCGAGAAATGGTTAACTAGACAACGGATAAAAATACTTATTATACTTAAATGCATACTTATTATACATAGGAAACACCCAGAACCAAACAATTTAGAAAAACAGGTATTTCTAAATTGATCCGACCGGGGATCGAACCCGGGACTTCAGAGATGGCGACACCATGAAAACCGGTGTGCAAGCCACTCGACCAATTAAATGATCAGATTATATAATAAAGAGCCCACATCATATTACTTTTCCTAGACAACTAAAATGCGCCAAGAGTACGTGACTCAGACTGCTTGTCATTCACGTTTCAAATAAAAGTCGAATGGGTGAAGCAATACAACATTACTGTACCGCTTTCAGAGACCTCATACAGGACTCTGAACCTATTTCATGTTGATATTGTTATCACACCAAATCACACTTTAAACAGTGTTACTATAGTGTTGCTTTTCGTTTCTCTTATTTATTCGCGTCATTGTTACCTTGTTGCTTTTAGTACAAATTCATACGCTTTATACCTAGAACTCTATTGTTTTGTACAACCTACAATATTGAATGATTTTTATAATATAAGAACTATTATTACTCGTGTAAAAAAGCTATGTTTAAATCATCTTTTAGTTGATGCGAATGCATCTGTCTGTCGTCGTACCAATTTGTCGTTCTGTTCCCACTGCTGAGAGTTAGATAGCCATGAAGTATTTCAGCCTTATCATCACTACGTACAATATAATTCACTAACCCTTTGTACAAATTAAACAAAAAAAACTATGCAAGAAACAATAAAATTAACATGTCAAAATGTCTTGTCTTTATTAATACATTCAATTTTTTCATTCTTCTCGAAATCCTACAGATATAGGGAAATACCATAAAAACCTTGTGTATATTATGAATAAGTACTATTCGAGACACTTAACTAAAAAAAATCTAGTTGTGAAAAAAGAACACATTTTATACAAAACTAGCTGACCGGCGGACTTCGTACCGCTTTTACAGTTTTTATGGCAACAAAACAAACAACACGTTGACAGTTTCCATGACAATAATAAGAAACTTTATTTGCACACTAAAAATACAGATACAAAACAAACAAATCATACGTCCGCTTAAGAACACCCGTATCCCATTAAGGACCCCAATAGCAGCGCCACCTACCGGGTCCAATTGTAAATCTAAACTATTCTCAACTCCACTTGAACACACACAGAAAATTTCATCCAAATCGTTCCAGCCGTTTAGAAGAAGTTCAAAAACATACACACGCACAGAAGATTTTTATATACAATAAAGATATTATAATTCCACAAAAAAAACTCTGCCAAGTATAGGGTTAAACCAAAACACAAATACTTGTATGAAACCGTTGTGTCGTTTCTTCGTTTAACACAGAAAGCTTTTACCCATCTCGTTAAATTAAGGTACCTACCTACTGCCCACCCGACACATTTGGGCACCTACCGCGCTACGGTCTGTACGTTTACCAGCAACAACTTGTACTTACATTGCACCCAGTCTCTCAATATATACATTCGATATGTTGCTTTTTTCTCAAAATAAACAAACTATTAAAATATCATAAGACTAAACAATACCAATAAAAACTTAAACCCATTAATAACAAATAGAAGAATGAATATTTATGACTTTTATGTGAAATAAGAATAGCACCTACCCATCTCCTCCCGTGGGTGTCGTAAAAGGCAACTAAGGGAGTTTAAGTCCCGTGCATATCGAAAAGCACCCTGGATCTCCCGTGCGGTGACGGGTAAATCACCACTAGAATTTCCAAGGTGTCAGGTGTCAGGCAGGCGGCCAGCCGTAAATACTATGCCATATCCTTAGCAAAAATGAACGTGGAAGAAACGGACATTTTGCGCTGACCCCAAGAAACATGGGACCAGGGCAGGAATAAGAAGATATGAAATAGTACCTATTAAATAAAAACACAAAAACTTGTACGAAACTATGGAACCGTTGTGCTTTTAACGCAGAAAGCTTTTACCCATCTCGTTAAATGTAGGTACCTACTACCTTTCCGACACATTTTGGGCACCTACCACGCTACGATCCGTCCGTATAACGTTTACTAGCAACAACTTGTACATAACATTGCACCCAGGCTCGCAGCCATCGATCAAAGTCCGTCCACGTATTATTTTCTACAAAAATCCGTAGGGTATGTTACCAACAGCCAATCTTTTGTACTTATATATTTTGTTTAGAAGTAAAAATTTAAGATTCTTTTTCAGTTCAGTTCAATATCTCATTACAGATGACTGATATTGGATATTTATTTAAATTGATGCATGCGAATGCGTTGTTCGGGTGATAGATATTGGCTAGTTTTGAAACACATTTATTCTATAGTGGTGACGGTATGTTTTAATGATTAGTAAGTTGATAATGATGACTATGATCTTAATCTCGAAGAAATACGTATGTTTAAACATAAATTAAATTAGATATGTTAATTTTTTTTTTTCCACGAGCAGGATTTGAACCTGCACCCTTCTGACATACCAGGTCAGGTGCTCTCCCAATTGAGCTATCGTGGTTCTATCAGCCCGCCTTTTCCTGCTCGTGGAAATTTTTTCAACATTTGTGTTTTTGTAATTTGTTCGCAACAAAATTTACGTTAAAAATTATATAAACAAAACAAAAACATTTTTAAATTAGGTATATTAACTTTATGGTTTTCTAAAGATTTTAAATGGTACTTTACCAAAAAGTAAGTCATAATTTCCGTCAAATAATACTTAATTATCATCAACAGCCTCTAAGACCACAAGGCCTCGATTCTGCTACTACTATTTTGATACTAGTTAATGAGTTTAATAAAAAGATACTTATTCCCGATACAAATAAAGCCCAATGGTTGACGGGACTCGCCTCCATTTCCTCTCTTGTAACATGTTAATACGAGATTATGTCGGATAATGATAATAAAGGAGGAATTATCGAGCATTTTAAAGGTATTAAGCCGATGTTGATGGGAGTTTCGAAATTATTATACTATTTGAAATATTCTCATTTGTTTTTTATTTATGTTGGGATTTTCGGACACTACTGTGTACATGTCCGTACAACTATTTTCTTATAAAAACGTAAATGTAACTTTAGAAGAAATAAGTTTTAACTACTTAAAATTATGATAAATGGGTTAAGAGTTTTTTATGTAAGAGTTCGCAAACGAACAAGCAAGCAACTCTAGATGAATCGCAGATGCGTTGCCGGTCTATAATAGGCGTATATATCGTTTATGGAAAATCCATAAACCTTAACATTCCGGAAATACCGCCGCTGGCAGCTGGTCAGATAAACTGGTATGATAATCAGTTCCACATTGGTCGAGGATTCCAGGTGGAGTGCGCCTCTATCCTCAGCCCTATTGTTAGTCCGTTGATAAATAAGTAAATCCTTTCCCTGTTTGTAAAAGTAAAAAAAACATATACTTCAAATATCCCATAAAGAAAGTACTCGAGTATGAAAATAAAAAAGTTATTGCACAAAAGAAAAGAAAATTCCCTCCTTTTTACCGAGTACCACTCTCATTACTTATAATATCAACAGAATCGGAAGGGTCTTCGAAAGGGAATGGATCTGTAAAAACAAAGTACTACACAAATTGGAATTTCTTTCAGTCGGGTAAATAGCAATACGCCGGCCGGCAACCCGCCGCGCCGTCATCCGGCCAATATGGAACTTGCGGGTTGTGCAAAAAGTTAACTCGCGAAAGCCTATCAAAATCGCATTAGGACTTATTTTCTTATTAATTATAATATCTTTGCTGCTTGCATATTTAATTTTAATATTGAGTAAACAAAGTTATTAAAGTTGTGTAAAAACATTTTTTTATTCATCGTCTGTTATGAACTGTTTCTCAGGAATATCGTCTCTTGGGTTTCGGGTGAAGTACGCTTTTGTAATAGGCTTTACCGTGTTTTATCATCAGATATAAAGGCCAAGCCCCTTGTGAAATAAAAATACGTCTTGTCTACTTTTTTTTATTAATTTTGGTTTTTAATTTACTTTAACTAGCCTTTTACTTTAACTATACTGGCCTGCAAAAATAAGTACTACACTTTTAATATTTATTTATTTTCTAAACTATAGAAGTTAGAGATTTTTAAATAAAAAAGATTTGCAGCAATTTTTATCAGCTTTCTTTGAAACTAAAGTAAATTATACATTAGTAACATTTTTCCTTTTTGTTTCGAAAGTATATCTTGTGTACTTAAAAAGTTATTGCAATTTTAAAAGTGTGATACTTAATTTTGCAGGCCAGTGTAGTTACCCGGGAGAAAAGCGGTCTCTTCTTTGGCCTTATGTCGATAAGTCGAGCTTCCAGGCAAGAGGAAGGCCAACCTCATCGTAAAATAAATAAACAATTGTCGTCCATGAACTGTGCAGCCAAGAAAAAAAAACAAAACACAACCGATTTATCCAGTCGTCTTGTTTCAATATAAAGTCATGATTTTCACAAACAAAACTTCGCAACAACAAGTCCGTATAAGGACGCGCCGAAACCGCTTTTAATATGAAAGCTATAAATACACATGGCGGGGTCCTTGGCAAATAACGCGGCTCATAATCGGTGCGCCCCCGGCTTTCGAGTCGTGAAATAACATTCAATAAATCATGTTCAGTTTTTCGATATCGCCGCCGCGGTTAAGTGGAAACTGAAGAACCTATTTATAAGCCGTTCAACAACTATTATGTTTTCTTTTATCAATCCTTTATGAACGTTTCGTAGCGTTACGAGTCCGTTTTACAGTTACAACTAGGAAATACATAGCTGCATTAAGGAAATAACATTTAAAATTTTCAGTTTTATTTTTAGATAATGTTTTTTTTAGTTTTGTTTGTGATTATTTCAATTCTACAACGGAAAAGAGATTGACATTTATCTCATCCGATCTCAGTGACGATGAGGCCGAAGGTGGGAATCTTTTATTATTAAAACGTGGGAACACACTTCATCCGGAATCCGAACCGAAACCGAAATTAAAATAAGGAATTGTCAGAACACAACAATGTTAGTAAAACATTGTTAGGGCTACTGACTTAGGTAAGATGGTGGTTGTTAGCTAGGCAGACTTATAACAAACTATACTCATACTAAACTAAGCGCAATGTATTACCCACTATGAATTAGGAAAACCATGTTAATATATCGCTCGCGAATACATTGAAAGGATAAATCTCCGGAAAAAAAAAATACTTCGTACGGTCAAAACCACGTCGTCGCCAGTAAGGACAATCAAACCCACAAAAAACTTTAATAAAATAATTGTAAGGATAAAAAATACAAACCATTTAACCATTTAGGTTCAAACCCTGCTCGTGGAAATTTTTTCAACATTTGTGTTTTTGTAATTTGTTCGCAACAAAATTTGCGTTAAAAATTATATAAACATTTATAAATAGCTTGCCTACTTCTTAACTGATCATTAGTATTTGTAAAAATATTATGATCGGATGTTAATGACGGTAGTTGTTAACATTGAATGGGCGCCTTTGGCTTTCAAAGTAAAAAGTAAATAGTGTTGAATAATTTCGGCGGGCTGGTTAGAACCACGATAGCTCAATTGGAAGAGCACCTGACCCGGTATGTCAGAAGGGTGCAGGTTCAAACCCTGCTCGTGGAAATTTTTTCAACATTTGTGTTTTTGTAATTTGTTCGCAACAAAATTTGCGTTAAAAATTATATAAACATTTACAAACCATTGTTGTAGACGTATTGAATTCCCGTGTTGTTTTAATTCCACTTCTTAATGGAGAAGCTGAGGTTGATCGTCCCGTCCCCGAGCTCTTCTTCTCAAAAACTTTCCGTCGGGATAACTGCATAGTGCAGATAATGGAATCTGTGAACTTAAACTTTCCGCGGAACTGATTGATCACGTTGAATCACCGGCTCTTTATATTACGAAGTTAATTTTTGTATGAAACTACTTAGCTCGACTCTTGGTGTACTTTTCCTTGAAGTTTTCAAGTAAAAATATAAGCAAGTGAAAATTATGTTATGAATTTAAAACACCATTCGGGGTTACCTAACGCTATATTTAAGTTAGCTCTTAAATTCAGTTTAACTCAAAGTTAAAGTTTCTTTAGGTAGGGTTAAAAACTACATTAACGTTAGGAATTTCATTTAAAATTTATTATAAATCGTGTATAGATTATTTTGCGTATAAACTAGAGACATTATTGATTAACATTAGTCTATAATTAGGAGGAGCTCGATGGCGCAGTGACTAACGCGCCCGGTCTCCGATTGCTGAGGTTAAGCATCTTTCGCAAATGCCTAGTCTTTGAAACAACAAGTCCAATACCAAAAAATATTTCACTGATAGAATTCTACATTTCTGTGGCTAACATAGACTATATTTTAATTTGATTTTTTTTTAAACTCTAAAACTTAAATAACACACGCCAGCACATCAACCTACCACAAACTGTCAAATTTTCTCAATGGATTTTGAACTTTATGCTTTAATGATATGGTTGAAAATGTATTGAAGAAATTTGTCAGTTTTGGATACGTTTATGTACTGTACAATACGAAATCTAAGTGGACGAAGTCACAGGAAAAGTGCTAGTATTCTAGTTCTTGTACATAGAGTTAAAATTTTAAATCAAATAATTAACGTAATAATTCCTTAATCTAATTTCATTTTTAACCAAAGCACTCGACTATGTTGACTATTCGAGACTCGACCATGTTTCCTGATGGTTTAAAAAATAACAACTTAACAAGACAAATCCTAAAAAAAAATCCAGTTCAATTCTTAAAAAGTATACGATGTTTTATGAGAACGCACGATCTATTGTAATGTTTAACATCGTAGTCTTCCATGATTCGCATCGTTTTTCTTTCATCATTACCAAAATATCTAACTCAAATCGCTTTAATCGAACCACTGGATTCTGAATTGCTCTCAAATACATCATGTTACCCCAAATCCCTAATTCGAAGTGAAAATTAACTTAAAGTAAATCTCATAATACTTTGCTCTGGAGCCGTCTGAGTTGTCGAAGTTAGACAAATGAAGCGCGCTATAAATCACAGGTGACAAATTTCAGTTTCCAATATGGATGCCAATTGCGCTCCTGTGTTGATTCCACCTGCATCCGCCACAATGCCGTTCATCAGAGATATTGAGGCATCAATCAAGGCAGCGTAAACACTCATAGGAAAAAAATATCACGTCCAACGCGCGCGGTTGACTATGTTGAATGTCGCAACACGCTCTGCACATTCCAAGCTTTAGTTTACATTGTGAATTTATGATGTGTTACATCTTCTTTGCGTCATAAAACGCGCTTTTATTGACTGCGACGACGCCTGGAATTCCTGGTGTTGAATAAAGCGTCCCAAGCCGCGAAGCACCGTCACTTAATAAAAGATATCCCGGGGGAAGCGGAGCAAACGGCTCAATAAGATGAGACGCTATCATCATCGCGGGTAAAAAATGCCGTAAAACGGAGGCGGGCCGCATTAAATAAATTGCGGGAACGACATCTGCGCGGTGACGCTAACTACGCGACTTAGATGCCTCTTCGAATTAAGTCACTTCCTCCTATTTTCATGCAATTCGCTTTTATATGGTGCGAAGTAACGTCCTCATGCTCATACCAAGCCGCGGAGTGGTGAGCTCTATAGCACAGTAGTAAACGCGTTCGGTTGGTGATTGCTGAAGTCAAGCAGCTATCGCAAAGGACTGTCATCGGATGGGTGACCAATATCGCGGGTCAGTAACGAACGTGGACCAATGGGTAAATTGCAGACAGGCCGCATTAAATAAATTACGGGAACGACATCTGCGCGGTGACGCTAACTACTACTACTATTTTCATGCAATTCGCTTTTATATGGTGCGAAGTAACGTCTTCGTGTTCACTCTAAGAAGAGCGAACACTAAGGAGTAGAGGAGCTCGCAGTGGTAAACATGCTCGGTCGGCGATCACTGAAGTTAAGCAGTTATCGCAAAGGACGTTCATCAGATTATTGGTGACCAATATCGCGGGTAAAAAATGCCGTAAATCGGAGGCGGGCCGCATTAAATAAATTGCGGGACCGATATCTGCGCGGTGACACTAACTACGCGACTTAGATGCCTCTTCAAATTAAGTCACTTCCTCCTGTTTTTATGCAATTCGCTGTTATATGATACGAAGTAACGTCTTCGTGCTAACTCTAAGAAGAGCGAACACTAGGAGTGGAGGAGCTCGATGGCGCAGTGGTAAATGCGCTCGGCGATTGCTGAAGTTAAACATTTTTTGCAAAGGAATGTCATCGGATGGGTGACCAAAGTCGCGGCCAAAAAATCCCAGGCGGGCCGCACTCAATTGCGGGATAATTGGACTCAATTGCGGGAACTATAAAATAAACGTAATTTTTTTGTCATAAAATGCCAGTTTACGTTTACGTGATCAAATAGCCGGTATAAGTCGCTCTAGACACCTTGTTTGTTACTGAGAATCAGAGATTTGCTTGAAATGCGGGTGAATACGACGCTAAGCTATACGACCCTTTGTATTGCTGAGGCACACACACATTCATGTGCAGGGCTAATTAATGTTTGTATGTGTTTAATCTGGATTTGTTACCAATGTTTTGCTGTGTTCTAATAATTATGTTTTATTTCCATTGTAACCGCCTTTGTGGTCTAATGGTTTAAGACCACCGGCCTCAGACCCAGGTCCCGGGTTCGATTCCCAGCGTGGTACATGTTTGTGTAATCGGTTTGTTTAGTGGTAGGGCTCGTTTGTCCGCCTGTCTGGATACCACCATCTTATCTAAATATATCGCCATTACATCAATGTTTGCAGCTTTTTTGTGTTCTGGCAGCTAGAGATAAGTTAGCCAGTGCCTCAGTAGTTGAGGATTCCGAGTGACGTGCGCTTCCACCTTTGGCATAATTATCACTTAACATCAGGTAAGATGAAAGCACTGTGCTTACTCGTAAGAAGATATTTAAAAAAAAAATTGTGAGTGAATGAATGTGCGTGTGGTTTCTTGGCGGGAAAGTGAAGAGTCATGTCTGCGGTTTTGTTTTATTTTGTAAAATTTGTGTTATGTCGAATATTAATGTGAAATAATGTTGGATTATAAACCGTTAAGTGTTCGTAAATGCGCATGAGTGTTGGCAAATGAAACAAAACAGTGCAACTTTACTTTTTAAATTCTCTCAAAAAGTCAGCCTGAGGATTTAGTAAAGCCCCACATCTTTACTGAGATACTCGAGGGGTTGGAGGGTATATTATTTCTCACTTCTCATTTGTATTATCTTTCATCATCATCTATACAAAAAGGAAATATTTTTTAAGTATGTATTACTTGTAAGAAAAATTACTTTGACACTGGATAAATGTGCTAATCGCACAAAGCCATCAACTAAAAAAAATAAAAATTTATCTATATATTTATGTAATGTTCATAAACGACATTGCATGAGCGTTCTAGTTGCAATCATGCGAGATAAGTTACTATACTATACTAAAGCAATGACAATTCGCCAGTTAAGAATCGAAATTATAATAATATCTAGAGCCCCTTCATGCTTTGAAAGGCACGTTTGTTAAAGTCAAAATCAATATTTCTTTATACAAGTTCACCTTTTGATAATCAGTTTGAATCTCGGCCCGATCGATGGTCGTAATAATGTACTAAGAATTTAATTTACTGCTTTTTAAGTATAATTTACTACGCATACAGTTTTATAACTTTCCTTTAGAATTTATTTTTAGATTCTTTATCATTCTGTTTCTTTATTTACAGTAAGTGCGAAGACAACGATGATTTGGAATAACGATGGTAACATAAATATGAATGAAAAACCTCATATGTTAAGCCAATAGATAAGCACTGGAAATAAACACCCACAAAATGTCCACAAAGTGTCACAATAGTGACGAGATGAGATGATAGATGATGATGATGAGCTTGCAATTGTTTATCTAGAAATTACAACTTATAAGAATAGATAAAAATTATATTAAAAACAAAAAAGAAATTATTTTATTTCCAGCATTCAACTACAGCTACACTAAACGAGTAGATAATTGCTATAACAAAATGAAATTCTCAACTATTCTTCGAGCAAAAATCTTTCGTTCGAGAAAAATGTAGCGTAAATTCTAAGACAAAACGACTTTTATTTATTCTTGAGAGCGCTATGTTACCTACAGCGCTTTACGCTGCGGGGCTTCGGTTCATGTGTTCCGTGGAAGCTGGCTTGGCACATGTCAAATTTTATTGTGGGACACCGACCACTTCGAGAACTTTCCGAGCTTGAAAGGAGAAGAAAAAATCTCTAGAACGCATTCAAACTTAAGCGATTTTCTTTTGTTTGAAAGAGTTTTCTTTGAAATATAGTGCTTGCTTGATTCATCAACATTTCAATAGATACTTCTTAGATAAAAAAAGAGGTTATTTTTAAACAAGGTCCGATACCTTGTTTAAGAAAATCAAAAAAAAAATATCCGAATCTTGTCACGATATTTTAAGGAAATTTGGTTTGTTATCTTGCTGGTTAGGCAATTTTCGCAATGCCGGACATCAACATGAAATATTTCGACCTCCTACGTGCTTCAGAAGGCCCCAGTGGTTGACGTTTGATTAGTCAGTCGTCAAAACGCACTAAGCCGCTATACGCTCTAGGGTTGTGGGCTGTAGCCTAATCTACCTATGTGGTTTTTCTTTATACGTAGCACGGCAAATGACTCCATTTCACCTGATGTTAAGTGAATATGGAATCCAGACGCGACGACAACTGGTGCAGCGTGAAAACAACGCAGCATCAGTTACCCTCTCTCTGCCGGCCCACAAGGTGCCTCTTCACGCCTCATTTGAAGGACCCCATATCATAGGAAGGACGGAAAACGTGTGCTAGCAAACTATTCCATGTTTTGGAGGTGCGACAAAGAAACGAGTCACCAAATTTCTTAGTGCGCGATGGAATATTTGAGACAGTGAAGCGGTGACTCCGGAGAGCAGCACGAATACTCCTATGGAGAAAGGGAGAAGAAAGGATGAGCTCTTCAAAGCACTCGCCATGGTATAAACGGTAAAACACGCTAAGTGACGTAATATCTCTAAGCAATTGCAGAGATTCAAGAGTATTTGCGACTTCTGCGTTGCCGATAATGCGTACAGCGTGACGCTGCAATCTGCCCAAGGCATCGAGACGGTACTTTGCGGAACCGTCCCAGATGTGTGAGCAATACTTCACGCAAGACCGTACCTGTGTCTTGTACAAAAGGCACAACTGGTCAGGCGTAAAGAATCGCCGCACCCTGTTCAGAATACCGAATTTTCAATAGGCTGTTTTGATAACGGCTTTGATGTAGTCCTTTTGGTTTAGATCACAGAGAATCGTCATACCGAGCATGTTGATACTGATCTGCAGGCTTAGAGATGTACCCTGAAGACAACCCGCTATACACTACTTTAAAGTTTATACTGACACCTCCTACCAACCTTCCGGTTACAAAGTAGGTGTCAGAATAACCTTGCGCAAGCACAAGGGACCATCTACGTCAGGTCATAACGCCAGATCAGAACACGCCGGTACGCATCCTTCATCCAGTACTTTTAAGACTAGTGTCTCAAGCTAGTCGCCCCGTGGACACGTATAGTCCACTACCTAATATCCAGATAGGTCACCGGAGCTGTAAGCTCGCTCACTTCTCGTTGCACTAAGAGCACAACTCGCAGTGTACCAATGCTTGGGCCGTCAGCTTTAAAGCAAACTACCAAATGTCCTCTTTGGTGGCGGAGTTGTAAGCACACTCACTTCTCGGTACCCATCCAGGCACCTGATCAATTCCAAATTCCTACGCGGCTGATTAAACCGGAGGCATTTGCATCTAGCGGGCACCTCTACTAGTTCTCCAGACTAGTACCGGAGATGTTGGAGTAACTACTCAGTGAAAACCACCGAGCACCACACCAACTAAGGGTAACTCACGCTAAGGGATGTACCCTGAAGAGTAGGAAGGGGAAGGAATGGTGACTTTTTGCCGTGAAAGCACACCTGTGTGTTCTTGGCATTGAACTCAACAAGAATATTGGAGCCCCATTTAGATATAAGGTCCAATACCCGATTCAGCTCAATGACAAGATCCACTCGATTGACTTCGGTTTCAGCCCGCCCTGCCGCTGGGTGACCGTTATATCCCCCATGCACTGTGCTATCATCTGCATAGCAATGAACGGAACCTTAGGGACACCAGCGTTCTTTGATATGAACCGCGAAGCGCATCCGTCCGACAGGACACGGATTCTACGCTCATGCAGGAAGACAGCGACCCAGCTGCAGAACTGAGCAGGCAGACCGTATGCCGGGAGCTTGGAGAGAAGAGCTTTGTGCCAGACCTGATCAAAGCCTTGGCTAAACCCGTATTGGCGATCGTGAATTATGGAGTGTTCTTCCAGGTAGTGGACAAGTTGTTTATTTAAAATATGTTCCATGATTTTGTACAAAACGGAAGTAACGGCTATAGGGTGGTAGTTAGAAGGGTCTGACCGATCTCCTTTTTTGGGAACCGGTTGCACATTAGCTTCTCTCCAAAATTCGGGCACACAACCAGAAGAGAGCGAGAGACGGTAAAGGCGCGTTAACACGGAGGACAACTCCGCTGCACACATTTTCAGGACTATTGCTGGGATGCCATCAGGGCCATTAGCTTTCTGGACATCGATTGACTGCAGCTCCGCACGGACATTACACTGCCTGATTTTAAACTCAGGCATTTTGTGGCCACAGTGAGGAATTGAAGGTGGCTGTGCATTGCAGTCATCGATTCGGGCGTTAGCTGCAAAGAACTTGGCCAGGAGATCGATCTTCTCCTGCGGCTTGTGAGCTAAAGTCCCGTCAGGACATCACAGTGGTGGCAGCCAGGGTTTGCAGAAGTTTGATTGCGCGGCTTTGACCAGACGCCATTAGCTACGGCTGCCTGTAGAATGCGTCAGTAGTTCTTGGTCGACCCGTGCAACGCGCTGGGCATCCGCTCTGATGTAGGCCCTTTTGCAGCAACTGGTGGCATTATTAAAGGCTGCTTTCAGCGAGTTTCGGGATCCCTAAGAGCTTTACCTCTGATCCAAGCGCGGTATGCCGCCTGCCTGTTATCGACAGCGTTGGCACACTCGCGGTTGAACCATCGGTTGTACATAATAAAAAAAAGTTTGGACAATCGTTCCTTTGCCGAAGTGCCCGTATGTGGAATGCGCTTCCCGCACATGTGTTTTCCTCCTCTTTCTCTTCCGGGTAATTTAAGCGGGGCGTGAAAAAGCATTTATGCAGGCCGCCATAGTGTGAGCGTTCGGCATAGCGTGGTAGCGCTGTGTTGAACGCTTTCACTTCTTGGGCTTCACTGGCTGCTTTTCATCAGGCAGGGTGAGGTCATTTTGGCGTGCCACAATAAAAAATAAAAAAACATAGATAAACTGGTAGCTAGCTAGGCGGACTTAAAACATGCCTTAGAAGTACCATATGTACTTCTATGGAATCACACCCAGTACCTCTGGATCTGAGTCCGGTAGTTTAACCACAAGACTACAGAGGCAGTCAGTAAAGTATTATTATTAATATCGTTCGTCATTATCGATCGGGACATATAAACTGTAAGTATATTTAGTTTGGCACATTTTTACTTCAGCCAATAAATGCACTCGAGTTTGTTGAGTAAATTCGTTATACAAACATTCCGTCTAGTCAGCCGCTCTCCCCACTCTATGAGATTAGGGTTTCTCTCTTTGGCCATTATTCGATTGGCAATCTCTGGCCTCTGAAGTATTTTAAAAACGATTTTATGAGAAATTCCTTTTTATTGCAATACTATAGTACCTTGCCCGCGACTTTGTATACGTTGATTTCTTATTTCTGAAATCCTTTATTTTTGAAAAACTTTAACTATAGCAAAATTATTCGCAATGAATGTAGCATTCGACCAGTAGTTCCGGAGATTACCCTCTTCGAACAAAAAAATCACAAACTTCACTCTTTCGTCTCTTTATTAACCCCTAGTAGTATAAATAAAAGAAGAGAGAAAACTTTACTGCATAAGGTAAGCACTTGCCTTTCATCTCACCTAATGTTAGGTAAGGCCGAAGGTGGGAGTGCACTACACTCGGAATCCTATCTACATACTGAGGATGGTTATGGATAATTACTAAGAATCTACAGTTACTTTACACGCAAAATCAAATACATTTAACCACTTTCATAATGACGTGGAAACGTACCTAATTTAACATTTTAATATGCCCACTCTTACGCCACCAAAACCTAAATTATCTTTAAAAAGCACATCGCTGAACCAACAAAATTAGTTTTATAACTTTTTGCATAAGCGTCGTTCTTCAAGTTGTGCGTCGCGATAGTATTAAGTTTAATGATGGCATTTAACTCCGCCCTCTAGGTACTGTAAAACAAAAACGAAACTTCATATTGGTCTTACATAAGACTGCATTTGCTATGAATGCGTATTGCAGTTATAATCGTTTATAATAGGCACGTTATGCACTTTCGAATATTTTGAATTTGTCTTGTCTTATTGTTTATTAATATTTGTTTTGTTGGTATTATAAATAATATAATTATATACCTAATTCAATACTCAAGACATATTAGTTTATGTCAAGTGTCAGAGATTCAAAAAAAGACCTACAAGGGCTAAGTATAGTCGACAATGAAATTGCTTTACCACCTTAGAAGTGAATTTTGTTTGCATATAATAAAACAACAAGTTCTTTTTTTGTTTAAAATACTAAGTGACAGATACGTCGTCATTATTGACAATGAGCCTTAGCGAAATTTTATTGTAATGGAAGTTTTTGTCAAAAGTGATAAAGCAATTTCATGGTCGACTATACAGATCTGACTGGTCTGAGAGGATAGAAAGTAGGGATGATTGACGTCTTGTTGTGTCGATGGCCAGGATCCACTGCGGGTCACTGAGCCAGTGGAGTAAGTAAGTAAGTAAATTAGAGATTCAAAAATAACCGGTATGATGACAGAAGAGTTTTAGAACTAGAATCAAGTTAAGGTAAAACAAAATTTTGTAGTTTGAATATAATAATGCACTCGCCTCGACCAAATCAAAGCGTTTTGGCATGACAGATAGTTGACAGTATTTCAACGACGACGGTATCTGGCGCATAGAGCCTTGATTACGTACTCATTTAATTTATGTTTCTATTGATATTACTCTCCGTATTTCATCTTATATATATTTCATCATATTTATGTAAATATATATAATAAACGTTTTCTATCGTTTACATAAAATATGTATGTAACTATGGTTTATTTTTTTTCATTATACGATCTTATGTACACGCACACACAACACTACAGTCACACTCAAACACTATAGGCCCTGTCAGAATACCAGCGTCTATGTGGTGGTGTTTGTTTCTCAGCACCGCAACGGCACAAGCTGAGGCAGGGTCCTAGTTGGCCTTCACACACATTCATCCTTCCTTATTGTTGTTTAATTATTAATAATATTAATATTACTTTTTTTAAATGTTTTCTTATTATTATTTTTTTCTGTTAGGTCTGTGTGATCGTCAATAAATAATTTCTTACTCTTATTCTTATTCTTAATGAGGTAAAATGAACGTTTTGAGTATAATTATTTCGCTGTATGGTGCCGGGGATAAAGAATTGCACCACCCCATCTCTTCTCGTGGGTGTTGTAAAAGCCGACTAAGGGACCATTCCAGAGGATGGGTAGCAGCATCTCTCTGAGGTTACCCTTAACCTACTGCGATCGCCAATCCGCCTGCCAAGCGTGGCGATAACCGGTTGTTGTGGAGATCCTTGGGGGAGGCCTTTGTTCAGCAGTGGACGTCTTTTGGTTGAGATAATGATGATGATTTCTCGGACACACAATTTTACGAGAAGAAATGGAGCTAGATTTGAAAAAAGATTGTTCACATAACATCATTGCCATCACAAGCACATTTTATGTCCCCACTGTTTGGGCAAGAGCCTTCCCTATAGATGGATAGGGATAACGGGCTATAAACCACCATGCGGTCCCAGTGCGGATTGGTGGTTGTTAACGAGTGCTAATACAGCCGGGACCACCGCGTTTACGTGCCTTCCGAAGCACGGAGAAGCTCGAGATGATACATTTTTAGTCACTGTTAACGCTTAGCGCCATCTATCCACATAAGAAGTAAACGACGCGGCCTGCGAAGAGCTTCGCGGCAACGTCACGACATACGCACTACGCGCCTACGTTCACACTTTTAGTATTCATTCGATTAGAAACCATTGTCGCCGTTACATTATAACTTTTTTGTCATTTTAAAATTAAACGCCGTTTTATTCAAGTAAACGATATAAACGAATCATTTGTCCTGGATCGCCTACTTTTTTACCCTGAGCATCGAAGAAATAACATGATCCTTCTCACCGAGTGACGGGATTCAAAAGATACGTACGGAAGTCGATACCCGCCACGTTGTCTGAAATCCAAGACGAAGAACCAGCCCAGAAAGATCCAGGAATATACGTGGAAACCGCTACCTCGATCTACCTATTGTGACCGCCGCCGCCGCGCCGGTTGTCGTGGCTACCTATAAACGGACGAGGTGATTTTTATACGATTGTAAGTACTCTTTGCTTTCTAATTTCCACCAAAATGAGTGAAGATCGTTCTGCAAATCTTAAACTTAATTTGCCAAAGACGTCTAGGGAAGGTAGTCGTTCGCCTTCCAATGACTGTCTTGGTTCTGATTTAAAAATAATTATTGCAGATCGTAAGAAACAGAGAGGTATTTTAAAAGCTCGTGTAACTTCTTTTGAAAAATATTTATTCAAATTTCAAGATTCCAACTTAGAAAAAGGTCAGTTGATCGAGTTAAATTTAAAAATTTCACATTTAGAATTAGTTTTTGAAGAATTTAATAAAATACAGAACAAAATAGAACTTTCCGCTGACGAAAATGATCTTTTAACGCAAATTGAATATCGAGAAAATTTCGAAGAACAATATTTTAAATGTATTTCTTTAGCGAAGTCATTCATAGATGATAGTACTAAGGAAAATTCCACAAAATCGTGTGCTAGAAATACATTGTCACAAATCAAATTACCCGATATTCAGTTACCTTCTTTTTCGGGTTCTTATGATGACTGGCTCGAATTTAAAAATTCCTACTCAACGATGATTCATGAACGTACTGATTTAAACGCTATTCAAAAATTCCACTACTTACGGTCATCACTTAGCGGTAGTGCATTTCAGGTTATAAGCGCATTAGAATTTACTGACGAAAACTATAATCATGCATGGGAATTATTGCTTCATAGATTCCAAAACGATCGACTTTTAGTACATAATCATGTCAAGGCTTTGTTTACTGTGCCAAATATTAATAGGGAATCGCCTTTACTGATTAGAAAACTGATAGATTCTATTTTACGAAACTTACGTGCCTTAAAGTCGTTAGGAGAACCCACAGAATCGTGGGACACTCTTATTGTGTATTTAGTTGTGTGTAAACTCGACTCTTCCACTGAGCGAGAGTGGGAAAATTATAAAGGAACTCTTATTTCCGGTCTGCAAGGTCAGGATCCAAAACGTAAATTGAAACTAAACGATTTATTAACTTTCCTTAGAAACCGAGCTGATTTGTTAGAAATGGTAAACGTTAATAGTAATACGAATAATTCTCACAGTTTTCACAAGTCTCAGAATAGTCAGTCAAACCATTTTTATAACAAACAGTGTCAGGATAGGAAAACTCCTGTGGTCAAAACACATACTCATAGCTATGTGGCTGCCAGTAATTCTAATACAACTAAACGTAATCGTGTTTGTGAAATGTGTCGCGGGAATCATGCTTTGTATATTTGTAGCATGTTTTTAAATCTATCTGTTGAGGATCGTCATAAATTAATAAATGACAAAAAACTTTGTCCTAACTGTTTACGAGGGGGTCATTCAATTAAAGAATGTTTTTTTGGCCCTTGCCAGCAATGTAAACAAAAACATAACACTTTGCTGCATAAAAATGCACCTATAAAAAATTGTATTGATTCAAATCACATTGAGTCTTGCAAGGCTCAAGTAAATTCAACCGTATTGCATTCATCATTAGGTTCAAACGATAATAACGCCTTATCTACGCCACAGCTGATTACACCGGTTCTGTTATCAACTGCATTAGTTGAAGTATACGACGAATATAACAGGCGACGCACGGCCCGTGCGCTCCTAGACAGCGGGAGTCAACACTGTTTTGTTTCCGATGCGTTTTGTAAACGAATAAATTATACGAACTATTTACAGTCCACTGTCCGAATTTCCGGTGTAGGACAATCGGTCTCACACTCGAATAAGTTATGCAATTTTATTATACGATCTAAAGTAAACGATTATAATACGAATATTCAATGTTATGTTTTGCCATGCATCACGTCAGTCTTACCGGCCGTGAATCTCGACGCCGAGTTAATGTCAATACCAGTCGATATTAAACTCGCGGATCCGAATTTTAATGTACCCTCCGAAATAGATTTATTAATAGGTGCAGATCTATTTTGGGAACTTTTGAACGAAAATAAAATAAAATTAGATTGCGGACCTTATTTACATGGTTCAAAATTGGGATGGCTAATTTCCGGACCTATTTATACGAATAAATTACCTATTAAATTAAATAATATTCAGTGCAATTTTTCTCAAAACTTAGACGTAGACTCGCAATTAAAAAAATTTTGGGAGCTGGAAGACTTGCCCAAATGGAATAGTCTCACTAGTGACGAACGGAAATGCGAAGAAATATTTAATAAAACGATTAAACGCGAGTTAGATGGTAGGTTCTCGGTTCGCATGCCATTGAAAGAATCAGCTGACTCGCTAGGTGAGTCATACAAGACCGCCTATAAACGATTTATTTCCTTGGAACGGAAATTAGAGCGTACACCTGAATATAAGCGCAAGTATTCAGATTTTATGCGTGAATATCGTGAGTTAGGCCACATGACTAAAGTAGATAGGTACAGTCAACCACATTATTTCCTACCACATCATGGGGTATTTCGTGCGAGTAGTACGACGACCAAATTAAGGGTTGTTTTCGACGCTAGCTGTGCAACTGACTCTAAAAAATCGTTAAATGATATTCAGTTTATCGGGCCTAAATTACAAAACGATATTTTTTCCATTCTATTACGTTTTAGGCAAAATCAAGCGGTGGCATGCGCTGATATTGAAAAGGCCTATAGGCAGACGCTTATTCAACCAGAGCAACGTGATCTGCAGCTCATTGTTTGGCGAGATGATCCTTCAGATCCGATAGGTATTTACCAATTGAACACTGTGACGTATGGTACTGCGTCGGCTCCGTACTTATGTATACGGTGCTTACATCAAGTCGCAAAGGAATGCGACGACGAAGTGGTATCACGTGTTATCAGGGAGGACTTCTTTGTTGATGATCTTTTGACCTCGCATGATGAACCTGAAACTTTAATTCGTATTTGCAAAAAAACGTCTAATATTTTAGCGCAGTATGGTTATTCGTTGCGTAAATGGACATTCAACCATGACATCCAGACTACGACTTATTCAAAAGATTTAGCAATAGGCGAGCATACACAAACAAAAACACTAGGGCTAGGTTGGCATAACCAAAGTGACGAGTTTCATTTTACCACTAAGCTCGCTGCCGTGGATATGACATTAATGACAAAACGTAAGATGTTGTCTATTATTTCCCAAATTTACGACCCATTGGGGCTTCTAGCGCCTGTTGTTATTGTAGCAAAAATACTTTTGCAAAGTCTGTGGTTATGTAAACTGGACTGGGACGATCCCCTTCCAAACGACGTTTTAGTAAGATTTCTAAAATTTGTAGATTCGATTAAACAATATTTACACACAATTAAAATTTCGCGATTCGTTAGAAATGTCAACGCTCAACGAATAGAATTACATATATTTTCAGACGCCTCACAAGAAGCGTATGGAGCTTGTGCATACGTTCGTACAATAAATAAAAAATCAGTTTCAATGAATTTATTATGTGCAAAAAGCAAAGTAGCACCTTTAAAAACGATTAGTATTCCTAAATTGGAGCTTTGTGGTGCTCTGATTGGTGCACGACTATATAAAATGATAATCGAGGCTCTCACTTTAAAATTTGATAATGTTTATTTCTGGACAGACTCCACTATCGTAAAAGGGTGGTTACGTATGTCTCAGCATTTATTGAAAACTTTCGTGCAAAATCGAGTCACAGAAGTTAATGAGTTGACTAGCGACGCGCTCTGGTTACACGTAGAAAGTCAAAATAATCCAGCTGATTTATTGTCAAGGGGCCTTAATGTTAGCGAACTAAAAAATTGTAGCTTGTGGTGGCACGGTCCTAATTATTTGCATTGTTTTGATTGGGAACATAATAATCAAGTAACGCCTGTCTGTAAAGATTTACCAGAATTAAAATGTAAAACTGTAAGTACGTTGTGCACAAAAACGGAAAATTTATTCGACTTTGAGAAATTTTCATCATATAATCGGTTGGTTCGGACAGGCGCATACCTACTTAGATTCATTCATAACGCACGCAACACACAAGCGCATAAAACCGGTTGCTTATCGGCCGCCGAGCTAGCTCAGTCCGAGCGAATGCTGTCTCGTTTCGCACAGATGCAATCGTTCCCTTCATTATATAATCATTTTAAAAAAAATGTGTCTTTGAAACACTGTAAAGAGGCTAACAAGGTTTTAGGTTTAAACGTATTTTTTGACGAACAAAAATTAATTCGTGTTGGTGGTAGATTAGGTAATTTGTCTTCATTTGATCAAAATAAACGTCATCCGATATTGTTATGTAGTAAAAGTCGATTTACCATGCTTTTGTTCCAACATCAACATGCAAAATTACTTCATTCTGGACCCCAACTTCTGTTGTACATTATACGTGAAAGTTGGTGGCCATTAGCTGGTAGGAACCTCGCTAGGAAAACCGTGCATCAGTGTGTCGTATGTACACGCTGGCGTGGAAAAACATTGCAGCCTATAATGGGTAATTTACCTACTGAACGCTTAGAAGCGAGTTTTCCTTTCATGCGCACTGGAGTAGATTACGCGGGACCAGTCTTTGTTTTAAACCGAAAAGGTCGTGGTGCAAAATTAATAAAAAGTTACATTTGTTTATTCGTTTGTTTTGTGACTAGATGTATTCATTTAGAGCTTGTTAGTAGCTTATCTTCAGACGATTATATACTTGCGTTAAAACGATTCATTTCCAGACGGGGAAAACCTTTGGAAATATTTTCCGATAATGGAAAAAATTTTGTCGGAGCGGAAAAAGAATTTCCACTTTTATCAGAAATTAATCGTAATAAAATAGTAGATTTTACTGCCAATGATGGTATCACATTTAGGTTTATACCTCCATACGCTCCTCATTTTGGTGGCCTTTGGGAAGCAGGAGTGAAGTCGTGTAAACATCACCTTAGACGCATACTAGGTGATGCAAAACTAACATACGAGGAATTTAGCACAGTATTAGTTCAAATCGAAGCCGTCCTGAATTCTCGCCCCATGTCTTCTCTGTCCACAGATCCTTCTGATTACCTACCCTTAACTCCTGCCCATTTTTTCATTGGCCGCCCGTTGACCGCTCCAGCTACTGCAGACATCACCGAGATGCAAGCTAATCGCTTAACACGCTATGACCGGGTTGAACAACTACGTCAAAATTTCTGGAAGCGCTGGTCGAAGGAGTACGTCGCGGATCTTCAAGTTCGAAGCAGATGGAAGACCAACGTAAACGACATTAAACTCGACAGTCTCGTATTACTCAAAGATGAGCAGCAACCACCTCTCAAGTGGCGACTGGGAAGAATTATACGAGTTTTCCCAGGGAAAGACGGAGTAGCACGAGTCGCCGAAATTCGCACATCGACAGGGACAGTACAGCGAGCCTTTTCCAAAATCTGTCCGCTGCCCATACAGGAAGATGAATCTCCGCCAATACATCCGTCGACGCCAACGAAGAGTCTAACGACGATGACTGCATCATAATCGATTGTTCCTGATTATTTCGGAAGCTAACCTGAAGCTTCCAAGGCGGGCGGTATGTTAACGCTTAGCGCCATCTATCCACATAAGAAGTAAACGACGCGGCCTGCGAAGAGCTTCGCGGCAACGTCACGACATACGCACTACGCGCCTACGTTCACACTTTTAGTATTCATTCGATTAGAAACCATTGTCGCCGTTACATTATAACTTTTTTGTCATTTTAAAATTAAACGCCGTTTTATTCAAGTAAACGATATAAACGAATCATTTGTCCTGGATCGCCTACTTTTTTACCCTGAGCATCGAAGAAATAACCATAGATTGTTCACATAACATCATTGCCATCACAAGCACATTTTATGTCCCCACTGTTTGGGCAAGAGCCTTCCCTATAGATGGATAGGGATAACGGGCTATAAACCACCATGCGGTCCCAGTGCGGATTGGTGGTTGTTAACGAGTGCTAATACAGCCGGGACCACCGCGTTTACGTGCCTTCCGAAGCACGGAGAAGCTCGAGATGATACATTTTTAGTCACCCATCCGATGACCGGCCTTTGCGAAAGTTGCCAACTTCAGCAATCGCAGACCGCGCCGACCATAGATTGCCCGACATTCGCAAAAAAAAATATCGAGCCAACAAATGAAGTACCTATGTAAGTAATAAGATGCAATACTTCTTGGCGGGACAGTAAAGAGTCTTGACGGCGGTTTTGTTTTATTTTCAAAAATTTGTCCTATGTTGAATTATATACTAGTCCACTGCTGGACATAGGCCTCTCCAAGTGCACGCCACCGAGCACGATCCGCGGCTACTCTCATTCAGATCTTGCCAGCCACCTTGCGAAGATCGTCGCTCACCCTAGTCTGAGAGCGTCTTACACTACGTTTGCCGATACGCGGTCTCCACTCGAGAACTCGTCTACCCCAACGGTTGTCGGTTCTGCGGCTATATGACCGGCGCACTGCTACTTCAGCTCGCTGTCGATTACTTTCGTTATCTGTCGGATCACCTCATTTCGAAGTCGATCCTTTATAGAAACTCCGAGCCTAGCCCTTTCCTTATCTCGCTGGGCGACTTTAAATTTTCGAACCAGCCCTTGAGTGTCCACGTTTCGGCTCCGTATGTCATGACGGGTAAGACGCACTGATTAAAGACTTTCGTCTAGACTTTTGTCTTTACACTTTCGTCTTTAGACTTTATGGAATAGGCGACGTAAAGACCCGACGTAGTTTCCCATATGCTGCCCAGCTAAGCTATATCCTTTTGTTAGCCTCTTTCTCGAAGTTGCTTCTACCCAATTGCAAAATCTGCCCGAGGTAGACATATTCCTTAACAACTTTGAGAGCACTGCCTTGTACTGCAATCGGTCCTGGAATGGCATGTTCGTTGAACATAACCTTGGTTTTGTCCAAGTTCATCCGGAGACCGATGCGTTTCGAAGAATCAGCTAGGCCGTTCAGCATGAACCGTAAATCCTGCAACGTTTCAGCCACAAAGACGATGTCGTCCGCAAATCGCAAGTATGAGATGTGTTCGCCGTTGATGTTAATGCCACGTCCTTTCCAGTCCAGCGTTTTAAACACATCCTCCAATGCTTTTGTAATTAATTTGGGGGATATCACATCCCCTTGTCTCACACCTCGTTGCAAGGGGATATGCTTAGTCCGCTGGTTCTGTAATTAGACGGCCATGGTGGCAGCATTGTACAGACACCTCAACACTTGGATATATCGCCAATCGACTTGGCATCATTGCAGGGATTCTAGAGCAGCCCAGGTTTCGATAGAGTCAAATGCCTTCTTATAGTCCACAAATGCTAGCACAGAGGCCGATTATATTCTTCGGTTTTCTGTATAATCTGCCTCACTGTAAAGATGTGGTCTATGGGCCTGCTTTGAGGAGCTCAGATGTAACACCGTCTTCGCCAGGGGCTTTTCCATTTTTAAGCTGCCTAAAAGACATCTCAATTTCACTTATGCTGATTTCTGGCAAGTGTTCAGTAAAGTGGCGGGTCAATGTGGCTCTGGTATCTTCATTTTTGGGATCAGGTTGAGGTGCATGCAAAGCATATAGCTGGCTGTAGAAGTTTTCAATATCCGAAAAAACTTCTGGTTTCAAAGCAACGACTACTACACTGGTCGTGGTCAACTTCGTCAAATGGCTTCTCCCAAGAGACTGGACAAACACTTTCGACCCCCGGTTTTGCTCATTTGCTCGTTCAATCAAGCGTGTGTTGGAGCATCGGAGGTCGTAGCGTACCAGTTTAACAATCTTCTTGTTAAGAGCCCGTTGTTCGGAGGAAGTTACAGGTGGGTCCTCTCGTCGTTTCCTCATGAGCCTAAGGGTTTCTTCCGAAAACTTCTAATTCTTGCCTTTATTTTCGAGGGCCTGGTTGACATCAACTGCATTTGTGGTTTCCACAGCAACGAATCAGTTCTCCAGGTTTGACCGGAACGTTTCAGACCCGACGATGGTTTGGAGCAGGTTAGGACGGAGCCTGGACTTCATCAAGCGGACACGTTCAAGCTTAAAATTAATATTCAGAGAGCCTCAGACAAGTTGGTGATCACTGCCGGTATTAAACCTGTTGATCACTGAGACGTCTCTGAATGTGTGCTTTTTGTCTGTCATGATGACGTCGATCTCATTTTTAGTCGTAGTGTCGGGGCTCTGTAATGCCACGTTCTTTGGGGCTGTTTCTTAAAGAAATAATTCAACAATAAAAGCCCCTCTCTTTCGAGGAAGTTGACAAGCATTTGCCCCGTATGATTTCTGCTGCCAAAACCATGTGATCCTATTACCGTTTCGTGGCAATTCTGTACTCCTACTTTAGCGTTGAAGTCTCCCATGACAACGACATAGTGGGCCTTGGTGGTGAAATGTATCCATATATATCTTCCACTTTATCGTCTGAGTGTGTTGAGGTCGGTACGTAAACCTGCACTACCTTAAGGCTTTACCTCTCGGTTAGCTTAATTACGAGGTACGCAACCCTGTTCGACACACTCGACACTTCTACTACGTTGTAACAAAGGGCTTTGTTTACCAGGAACCCTACGCCACCCTGGGATAGCTGGTCTCCCTCTTGGTAGTGCATAAGGTGGCCTGATTTAAGGGTTACAGTGTCGGTGTGTTATGTTGAATATTAATGTGAAATAATGGTGGATTTGTTCGTGAACGTGCATGAGTGTTGCCAAATAAAACAAAACAATGCAACGTATATTTTATAAAAAGAGGTGTAAAGAGGAATAGGATACAGACTAGACCAGTGTCTCAACTGCCTGTCTGTTTAATAATATGTGATATGTAAATATGTAAGAAAATTACTTTGACACTGGCTAAATGTGCTAACCGCTCGAAGCCATCAACTAACAGAAAAAAAGTTTCATATTTGTATAATGCTAAACAGCTACAGCTTTCATGAGTTGTGTCGCACCCTTCGAGTTGTGCCGCCTAGGTCATTATATTTAATGGTGGCGTTAATCGCACCCATTACTATTACAACTTTGTATTCGTCTTTCATTCGTTCGACCACATTTGCGGAGGATGGCGCTATGTTGACATTACTTGCGGTTATTGCGCACAATTTGTTATAAAATGGCTTAATTGAAATGCTTATATTATAAATTGCTGTTCTCCTGATTTCGTAAACGTGATACAGTTTGAGTGTCTACACGTGTGCCAAGATATAGTTTTTATTTTATTTTATTTGACAAACTGTGGCATAAGTTGCGCATTGCAAACCTATATAGAGAATTTAAAAAAAATCGTACAACGACAAAACTACGAATTTACCCGACTAAATAATAGGTTCTTACCTATGAAATTGTCGTTTTTTTCTTACTTATTAATAGGTGTATTACTTCCAAAAGTCAATACCGTTTGTAATATTATTATTCACCTTTAATAAGGACTATGTTACTTAGGCTTCAGTAATAACAATGACTATTAATTTTGTGTCTTTATCGCCCAATTTTTTTTTTAAATTGACTAACTTTTTTATTTGCAGAATTGTCCTTTTGTTTCATTTTAACTTTGAAGAGACTTGATTTTTTTTTCTTTTTAATGTCTGCTGTATTTAGCTAGTGAAACAAACACACTACTCTACAATTTTTATAGTGTTAAAGTAAATAGATGCCAAGAAAATTAAAAAAATGTTAGTATGAAAAATAAAATTGTATAAAAAATCTTCATACAAAACGGCAATTTCATAGTTAAAGACCTAATATTATAAGTTTTCATCAAATTAGAGATACCTACTTGGACCAATTGCCTCAATCAACCATCGTCTGTAGATTTTGAAAAGTGTGCGATAAATGCTTAATTTATCATTTAAGATGTTGAATGTTCGTTTCAAAGCGTGTATATTTTTCCTACAGCTTTAATTTATCAACAATGGACAATTATAATAATAATATATTTAAATGGTATGCCGGCTTGAGTAAATTAAATATTCGTTATATTTTGCATAATAGCGAAGAAAAATTTCAAGCTTTTTATTAGCTAATTGACATTCATTCCCAGAAATCCTTATTAATAAACTATACTATCGACAGTCGCATAATAAAAGATGTGTTTATAATAGCAAAATTATTTGAGTTATTTTTTATATTAATTTAGTACTTAATAAATAATAATTAAGTAGCTATCATCAAACATTGCCCCTAACACATAGTTGCATTTTTAGATCTTCGTTGTTGCATGAAGTTGATAACTTAAGAGCAGACACTTGTCATAACTTTTAATTACAACTCTTGATAATTCCAGTGTAAGTTTAATTAAGCTGGCTCGTTCCAAGCGCCTACGATCCTAGACAGAGATAGTGAGCGGGCTAATGATGCTCCTTGTTTGCTCCGTTGCGGCAGTTAGGTTTCTAGATGCACTAAAATCTAGAACAATATCTAGACTAGTTTGTAGGTTTCATTAGTGAAGCAGACATTGAGCGCAACGATAGTGTTCGATTAGAATCTGTAAATGTAAACGCTTTTGTTTCTTTTTAATAATCACTTTTGATATCACGTTTTTATTTTATATGTTGTTAGTGGTGTGACTCATGATAGATAAATAAATAAGTTTTTTTAAAACAACAAAAAATAGCAGAGAAGACAGGGTACATTGAAAATGCCAAATATTTATTTATTATTTCAACAGAAGAAACATTAATGTAGTTGCAGTTGACGTCACGATAGTAAAGTTATTTATTTAGGAAAATACTTTTAAAAGTACTAACATCTAAATTTCTTATGTAATACCTGCGCATATAGGATTTCAAAAGAGATATAAGAGTGGAATGTAAATAGAAGTCTATTCCTCTTTCAAAGCCGTTTCAATAATTTTGACGGCATTTGAAGGACTTTATTGATTCCCAAGGGACCCCTCGTGTTATCTCTTATTATGGCGTCAGATTCCCATAGGCATCCAACCGTTTTGGTGTCAAGTGAAAAAGAAGGTTTCGATCGAACTTGACCGGATCGAGTGATTTCAAATTTCGAATACCGGCGACCTCTACGGTAAAACCACAGTATAAGGAGGTATTACAGCCTCCTTTATACTGTAGTAATACCTCCTTACTGTAGCGCAACTGAAAGTAAAATTTATATGTTGATGCTCAACTTTATTTATTCGTACATCTGTAATTAGAAAAACCTTGCTAATAATTCACGAAAACTTTTTTTACAACATAAATAATGTTTTTTTTTTTATGAATTGAAAACGACTAGTTTTGACATATACATATAAAAACTATAATTTAATATAATCTAAAAACTTTTACAAATCTAACAACAACATTAGTGATGTTATCTTAAATGTAATGTACCATATACCTTTACAGGTTATCTACCTTCTACCTAACAAATGCCGAAGTTAAAACCGCTGCACACATCAAATTGCGAGAGGCTTTGTACGCGTCTCAATATATCATCCTCATGTCTCCCCGGACTGCTGGACATGTCACCAATTATCTAATGGATGATTAGTCATCTGCCATTGATGATCCTTCAAACAGTGCACCGGTTTCGGACGTACCTTTATCGACGGTTTGATCATGAATACGTTATGTTTACTCGCTAGATATATTGCTATGTATCTAATCATTGTTATCTAATTTGTAATTTAATAATAATAATATAATTATTGTAATCTAATTATTGTTTTTCTTTTGTTCGTGTTTATGTTTTATAGTGTTGAAATAAAAGTATTATCTATCTATCTATCTTTCTATCTATCTATCTATCTATCTAATCAACACCCTCGATAACATGTACGTCGAAGTTAGGCAATTTTTATGTTTTGTCGTTGGTTAGGATAAGTTTTCAAAATAATATTACTTAAAGAAAAAGTTTTATCAATATATCAATCGATCTATCTATCTTCATCATCATCATCATCAGCCTCTACTAGTTCACTGCTGGGTTTTAGGCTTCTCCAAGTGAACGCCACTAAGCATGATTTTGCTCCTCGGAAATGCAGTCGTCAGACTAACGCTTAACTACGTTAAGCTGGTCAGACTAAATTAACTAACCACTCGAAATTTTTTACAGGGAATCCAAAGTCTCAGTTATCTAAGTTGGTAAACTGTCAAACGAATCGTGAAAGGTCATGAAATCGAGGCCCACATGAGGCAAGTAGTTTTCTTCAAATGCTTTTTTTAGTTTCGATGTTAATAGGTATATTAATAATAATATACCTATTAACATCCTTATTAATTCAAAATAACTATCGGTTTTAGTAAAAAAAAAATGAGGAGAATATACACCACTGTTGGGCCACTAAGCCCAGTCGTGGGAAATAATGATTAAGTCTTGCGTCGACACATGTTTCACATTCCGCAAACGCCCGTTTCGCATTTGGCTAAAAATTTGCTCAAATGTCAGTTCCGAGTAAAATGAAATTGAAAAAAAGAAAAAACGAAAACAGCTAGGTAATTGTATAAAAAACTTCTTTCGTATCTCCCTAACAATAATCAAACTTCACGGCCAAGCTCGGCTTGTTAACTTCCAGGCTTCGTAATTAAACTCTTTTTGCGATTCGAGCGTGGATGCTTAATTATTTTTTAAGCTCCAAAAAAGAGGAGACTTCAGCAACATTGTTAACTGTAATCAAATACAGTAGGCAGTAGTTAGGTAGGTATTAATTATGTATTGGGCCTTTTTTATCTAGAGTTACATTATTAGGAGCGTGCAATTTGCTTTAAATAAAAGCTCTTTTCGTCATTAATTGAGGTGGAGTGGCGTCGGGCCAGCAGCGTACAGATGTTTTTTATAAGTGTTGAATAAAGTTCCGCTTAAAAAATGTTTTTGAATGCAATGTCGTTGCTCAACGCTTTTCGTGTAAATAGGCTGTTAGCACAGCTCGTGGAATAATTTAATTATTTCGTCAAAAAGATTTGTGGATAACGCGTTGGGGTGGTTCACGTCGACTCTCAGGGCTATGGCGCAGAGTAGGAGATGAAAAGTAACAAATCCGATTATAATCTTGGCTTTCCTTAAAATCTATTGAATTTATAATTTTATCGGCATTAATAATAATGTTAGTGATTGTTGTGATTATACAGTTTTGTTTGTTTGGTTGGCTTTGCTTAGACTTCGTGGTTTCACTGTCTTGTCTTTTAAAGTCCTACTGCTGAGAACAGTTCTTTCACATGAACAATGACATATGGCGGAACAGGGATATAACCTTCCTGGAGCCGCTGTTCTCTCGAACGGTTCATTTCCAGAGTACCTATCTTTATTCCACGTATCATCAAACTGTGGAATTAGCTGCATTCCGAGGTTTTCCCATTAAACTACGACATGGACTCTTTCAAAAGGGGTGTAAAGAGGTTTTCTTCAGGTCGGGAACACAAAAGCAACATCTCTGATGTTCCATGGGCGGCGGTGACCGCTCACCATTAGGCGGCCCGCCTGCTCGTTTGCAGACAGTAAATATTAAAAAAAATCCAATACACAGGCCTGATGTGGGTAAATGAGTTTTAACGACTGCCTTTCGCACGGCAGCGCAGAGCGGGATATATTTTAATATGTTTACACATCACCATCACCGAGCCAAAGGTGATCTATGTCTGTCTCCGTCAATCATAGTCATACTCTTTGGTAGCGTACACACTTTGGCGGTTTAACCTAGATAAAGTCGCTTTAATTTTTGTAAAGTGTGATGTGACCCCAAACTGCTTTTTTGTTCACAACATACATACCATCTATTACGTAATTCTGTCTGTAGGTATTATCTACGACGTCAAATGCTTGGCCTCAATCTCACCTTATAGGTAGTAAATGCCAATAAGGCCGGAATGTTCGACTACTAAGAAACTGGCTATAAATTAATGTAATATGACGAGAATCCAGCATTGGCGTTTAAATAATGTGTAGCTAGCAGAATAAGATATGTATTGAAACTAAGTTGAAAGAGATAAATTAAAGACGTCACGTCTCGCTCTGAAACCTACACAAGTTTAAATTAGTGTGCACAATAAGTGTTTTTCTGGTACAGCAATTAATAGCGTAAGTGGTTAGTTGCAAGGTTCGTCAATAAAGACCTTTTTAGCACCTTTCTCATTAAATACAGGAGAAAAAGGAAAATAGAATTGAGCGAGCCATTACGTCATTATTATGCTACTTTGGCTTGGTTGGTGCTAGGGCTTGGTGTTAGCTAATCTATAAATTTATATAGATTACTACACTAACGCCTCGTTGGTAGAGTGGCAACGTGCTTGGCCTGATACCAGAAGGCCCCTGGTTCATTTCACAGATCGGGCAAAGCGCTCTCCGGTTTTATCGATTTATAACCCGGGTTTGTGATCACCAACTCGCATTTAGCTAGCGTGGTGATTGAACTTATACCCATCAATTGCAGCGACGACTTGATTTCAATGATGAAGACAAGCCCAGCAGTGGGGCAGTTATAGATTATTCACTTTTTTCTTTTTTACCACATCTAGGTTTGTCACCAAAACAATACCTAATGATAAGAGTAATGTAGTGTTCCGTTGGAGACAAGATAGCCAATTTCTTAGCAGTTGAGGATACCAGGTGAACTCCCATATTCAGATCTATTGTCACTTATCGTTAGGTAAAATAAAGGCCAAATGCTTCTCTAGTATATGAAATGGATTTGAAGATCAAATAAACCATCTAACCATTTTCTGAGTTCATGTATTTCGCCGTTCAACTACCAAGCACAATCATAAAAAAAACTTAATAAGTTTCCTTCTGAAATGAAAATAAGTAGAAACCAAAGAGCGTTGTTTTAACTGCAACCAAATAATAAATTATAGTTTGCTCAGCCGGGTGGCATAACAATATACACCGTTGACGTATATAAAATAGAGAAAAAAATCCGCGCCATCCCCCACTGTAACAAAGGGGACAGGGGAATGGAATAATTGAATTTTATTAGAGACGTCCTTAAGGTTATTACATTGCGGGTTTAGGGTTGTGAAACGGCAAGTTTACGGAGCTGACGTCGTCGCTGGGAAAATTCGCTGGTGAGCGCAGGGCACGACCGTTGAATATCAATTCCCACCTGATGCGAAACTGAATTCGGTGTGTGCCCAACGGTCACGAAGTAGACAGCGGAAAAATATACACTGTACAAAAATTTATACAAGCTATATATACGTTTAAGTAAGTAAGTAAATAACATTAGAACAATTATTGCATTCCCCATCTAAGAGAGGTGCAATTTCCAATTAGGATGTCCTGGAGATTCAGGATACTATTATGTAATGCTGACCTCTAACTTATAGGATCCAAGTAATTCGGCTTGAGGAACCACCAAGTTTCTAGCCAGCCATAGTCCGGTCCGATGCAAAGGCAGTTAATAATAAAAGGTTACTTACTATACTACTGTAAACTAAGTACTCATTTTTTAATTTATAAAAATATATTTCATAGAAAAGTATCGACTTCAATCTAACACAAATTAATCTGTGCAAAAAATGATAAGGTTTCAAGTCTTAATGTATTAAGATATAAGTAAGCTTTATTAATGTATTTCTTTTACATTATGTGACAGAGAATAATGCATTTATTTAAAAGACATAGCATTTGAACCAAACATAGCATTGTTTTCTATATTATGATTACTTTTAAGTACAGTTCTGTTTTACCTAAATGTTGACTTATAAAGAAATCCCCAGAAAACGCCAAAGTGCTACTGTTTTCACTATTAAGGTAATATTTTGAGTAACTACTTTATGAAGTAATATTTATCTCATGTGACCGCATTTTAGAGAAAATGACAATAATAGTTTTTCCCCTAAAGAAATAAAATAGCATTGCGATGTGTGTAAATCTTTATAGGATAGGCGTAATATGTATTTGTTTAAATATATTGTGGGTAGGCAAGTAACAATTGCTACTAAATGTTGAGATAGCGTCAATTTTAGATAATTGTCAGATCCTGTGTTATCTAGCCGAAAAGTACGTAAAACACAACAAGTATTTTTATCCGATGCTAGAGAGCTAATTGATGATAATGACTCCATTACTTATGAACCTAAAGAAGAAGGATAATAGTGCATACCTATGTTTTTTTTTTGTATTAGCGTCTGGTTTTCTGCATTTCTGGTTTTTCCTCTAACTGGCATTTTGCGTTCCTGACCACATGCGTACATACATACATACAGAATTATTTGCCTAACTGAAAAAAACTTGACGGATATTGAACAATAGTTTGTGGTAACATACCCCAGGAATCCTGTTTAGCGATGCCCCGACAAAAGGTCCCGATTCACCCTCATGTCTCGCATTCCGATAAACCCGCTGCGCGCCGTTCATACACACGGACCTACCTACAAACATTTAAGCACAGTGTTGTTTGGCCTTTTTGACTTTAATAAAAATGCTACGTACCTTACTATCTTAAAATTAATATTGAGAAAGTTGCGTTACTTTCAAGATCGCATCTCGACCACAAAAGTCGCTGCGCTGTCAAGCTCCTCTGTTACACAAATCGTATAAAACTATTAAAGATCGACATCGTCATCATCATCTTCATCGTCATATATATATATATATATATATATATATATATATATATATATATATATATATATATATATATATATATATAATATAATATAATAATATAATATATATATATATATATATATATATATATATATATAAGGTAGATTTAAATCAATTGCATAAATAAATACTAACATAACACAATACGAAAGTAGAAAGGAAAGTATTAAATTATTTGATCACAATACAGAAACATGCAAAATATCACACATAAATTTTACTAAATATACAATATATAATTTCAAATCATAGAACCACTAATTTATAAGACTTACATAATATTAAGTAACTACAAAAAAAATGATTGTACAGTAAACGGGTCTCTTCTAAAACAGGTTTTTCAAACTTAACAGAAGTAAGTTAATAATTTTAGAACAAACAAACATTTCTTAGTTAATAATAAGAAATGTTTGTTTGTTAAATGTTTTTTTTTATTTGTTATGACATTAGGCCTCTCATATTGCACACCACTGAGCACGATTCGTGGCTATTATCTAGCTCTTGTCAGCCATATTGTAAAGATCGTCGCTCCACTTAGTCTGAGGGCAATGCTGCCGTCATAATTAAAAAAGGCACATCTGACATTTTGCAAATCAGGAGAAAAACGGGTTTGAAAAGATAGGCCTTTTTCTCCTGATTCCAAATGTGTATCTAACTCAAATTTAAAAAAAATGTTAGTTGTGCCCTTTTTCCTTATGACGGCAGAATGGACAAATAAACCTACACTAAATATTACTGTATTATTGTTCTGATAACGCCTCTCTTTTGGTATGACGTCATATCAACTGTCTAATAGTCTGTTAAAAAAAAGCCTAGCCTGCCTCCGTCCTTTCTTGATCAGACAAGTTTTCATGTATTTTTAAACCAGTCGAAAGAGGGTTGTCAACAGCTTCAAATAAATTTGTTTTATTCATTTCACGCACAAAACGTTTCGCGAATTAGACATTATCATAATGATGAACAACCGTTGACATGACCCAGCATGTAACTTAACGATAAATTAATGAATCTGTCACACTGTGAATTTGACATTTGTTTGACACTTGGTGTGGAATGTAGAATGTAGAAATGTAGAATCGTTCACTCTGGTAAAATGGTAGAATTCCATTTCATATAATAAATAGTTCATAGATTTTGAAGGGAGTTTCACCGGAGTTCTTTTCGTAATAACACGTGTTGTAAGACTCCTTAGAATATGTAAACTCAATCTACCGTACAATTCTTAGTTTATAGTATTAATACTACTTGGAATTGGCCTAATGTTAAGCGCGAAGTCAATAATTAAGATATAATAATAAATAGTTTATAGATTTTAAAGGTTGAATTTTCGTATCTAGACAAGCCAAGTTCAAGCTAACAGAACTGGCAAGCCGCACCGTGTGTAATATACACGATACACGAATCATTTGGAGCCATTTTCGACCCCCTCATAACACTAAAACTATTTAACATAAACATGTCAAATTTGGCTCATAATATTGAGACTTGCGAGATACTTAGGTGCTCCAAATTTCATAAACACACCTCAAACGGTTATTTAAATATTAACGTCCAAAAATCGTCATTTTTGTCACTGACTGACTGATCTATAGATCGATCAAAACTCTTACCCAGTTCCAGATGACATAAAAAGTTCAAATTTGGCGTCCAGATAGGTAGTTGGGCGAATAGAAAGGAATAAATCAGAAACTAGTTAATTTGTATCAATTTAATATATTTTTCAACTAATTGACTTTATTAGGAACACTAACTTAAAGATGCCTATAATGTAAGAATCAGCAATCAAAATCGATGACAGCCGGTCTTTATGTGGATTTTAAGGTCTTCACGTGAATATATAACGCATGGATTACCACCCTTAATTTTTTTTTAATACAAATATCAGTTTTAGTACTTATAACGACTATAACTAATAGTATAGACGACTTTTGTATTTATTACGTCATTATTAACTGGGATTTAGTATTAATTATTATTCAATAATTAGCGCACATCAATAGTTTAAGATTTCTTACAACAATTCAAACTAAAATATTATTAAAATTAATGTTACCACACACACGTTTACACACGCCGCTAGATGGCGTTACTTGTATACGCACTGAATCGCGCTATAGAGATTTTTGCGACGGTATTAAGGTGCTTGTTACTCTTGTTGTGTTTTTCCCCGATCCGATCCGAATCCTTCGGAGACTCTGGGAGGGCACGGAGACGCGCATTTTTAAGTGTGCGATGCCGTACCCCCTTTAGAAATCCTCCGAAGGTGATTCGTTTCAACACGGCTTGAGGTACCCTTTACGTACCTCGCCGCCCCCAAAAACCCCGGTGAAGCTGAAAATGCTCCTTGTGGCAATCAGCAGCCTCTCTCCAAAAAAAAAGTTATGTTTTTTTTTCGATCCGATCCCCGAACCCTTCGGAAAATCATGTAGGGCACGGGGACGTGCACTTTTAAGTGTGCGATGCCATTCCCTCTAGAAAACCTCCGAAGGCGATTCTTTTTTTTTTTGGCACGCCAAAATGGCCTCAACCTGCCTGATGGAAAGCAGCCAGTGAAGCCCAGAAGTGAAAGTGTTCATCACAGCGCAACCACGCTATGCCGAACGCTCACACTATGGCGGCCTGCATAAATGCTTTTTCACGCCCCGCTTAAATAACCCGGGAGAGAAAGAGGAGGGAAACACGTGTGCGGGAAGCGCATTCCACATACGGGCAGTTCGGCAAAGGAACGATTGTCCAAACTTTTTGGTACGTGTCTTGACGGTCAGCACGGTATGAGGGTGGCTTCTCAGACCTGCACGCGTCGATCTGGAAAGGAATGGAGAGGGAGGATTGAGGTCAAAGAGCTCCTCAGAGCATTCACCGTGGTAAAGGCGGTAGAAAGCACTAAGGGAAGCAATATCCCTACGTAGCTGTAACGGCTTCAGACTGGTTGTAACGTCATCGTCACCGATAATACGGACAGCTGGTCTCTGCAACCTGTCAAGATTCGTTTCAACACGGCGGCTTGAGGTACCCTTTACGTACCTCGCCGCCCCCAAAAAAGCCCGGTGACGCTGAAAATGCAGTTTTCATATACGAATTAGGTATATTATAGCCTTCGCAAGTTCTAATGCTGTAAGTTCTTATTTTATTGTTCCGGAAATTTGGCTGGCTGGTAATAATAATTCGTATATGAGAACTAGCCAAGTCAGACCTTAGGCTTTAAAATATTATTTTAGGTTATAAGAAGAAATTATATTTTATAATGTTATAAATAAATTTCAGGACTGACCATTGAACTTGGCACCCATATAGTTAGATCTCACTTCCTTTGTCCATGGCTTATATCATAATATTGAACTTGACTCTCATTTCACATATATATTTTTTTGAGGGGATAGGTTCTTACGTGGATCGTTACGTTGGATGCGCGGCTGAGTTGTCTCCTATGTTGGTTGACACGATTGTTTAGGAAGTCTTACGATACCGGTATTGTGCCGGAGTCTTGGAAGGAGGCGAACATACAACCCATCCCCAAAAAAGGGGATCGCTCGGATCCAGCCAACTATAACCCATCGCTGTAATTTCTGTGCTGTGCAAGGTGTTTGAGCGAATAATTAATTCTCAACTCATTTACCCATTTCGATGGACCTCAGAATTCTTAGCATGGACATCGGCCAGGAACTGAATCCAAAATGCTACATCGAGAGTGTTATTTTAACTGCCGTCCGTAAGTTGGGTATTCTCAATAAGGTGAGGCGGTTTTTCACTCCCGAGCAGCGCTGTTTGCTGTAAAAGACTCAGGTGCGATCGAGTATGGAGTTTGTTCCTATTTATGGGACGGCTCCGCTAAATAAGTACCTCCTCGATGCACTTGATTGATTGTAAAGGCGAGCAGTACGCATTATTGGAGATACTGAGGTTACAGCCTCTCTTGAGGACCTCCAGCTGCGTAGAGACATTGCTTTTCTCAGTGTCATCTACCGGAGCTACTACGGAGAGTGTTCTGAAGAACTTTTTACCTAATGCCGCCCTCTCCTTTCCTCTCCCGGACTACACGTGCTGGTTTTAGAAACCACCATCATACTGTATAGACAATCTGTACTCGTACCAAAAAAATTGGTAAGTCGTTCCTCTATAAGACCATTCGGCTTTGAAATTCTTTGCGGCGCATGTGATTCTCAGCTCCTTTAGTCCCGGCGGGTCTTTTAACTCTTTCAGGGTCAGAGGGATGTATATACCCACCACATTTTAAACTTTATGTGATGAAGATTAAAAACCAAATGAAATATGTGGTTAAAAAATCAACCACTATGCCGCAAAGAGTTAAGCGGGGCTTCAAACGGCATTTATGCAGGCCGTCATGAATGGGTGCGCTTGTTACCGTGCTTGTTCCACGGTGAGGAGCGCTCTCATTATTTTGGACTGCATCGGCTGCTTACCATAAGGCAGGATGTGGTCATTATGACGAGTCAATATATATAAAAAAAGATAATTAATCAAAAATCTACTTACACAACCGTATTATATGCCAGCCTCTTACCAAGGGTGACTTGGTACCATTTTCACAATTTCCATGACAACAAAACAAACAAATCATTCGTCCGCCTAAGAACACCCGTATCCAATGATGGACCCTTATAGCAGCGCCACCTACCTGGTCCAAATGTGAATCTAAACCATTCTCGAATCCACTTAAACACACACAAAAAAATTTTCATCTAAATCGGTCCAGCCGTTTAGAAGGAATTCAATAACATACACACGCACAGAAGATTTATATTTAAAAAGATAATCCTTTATTGCACATAAAAATGACGTTAAACCACTAGACATAAACAAAGGTGAGCTTACATCAAGCCAACCCTAACTGTAGTATTGAAAGAAAGTCTCCAGGTCTTATTATACAGTAATTATACTAATATTATACATTATTACACACATATTACAGGTAGAATATAAACGAATTACTTGTTTATATTTGGTGGTGCGGCTCGAAGACTAAATGGTTTGGCGAGAAAGTAAAATGGCGGTGCGGGCGATGTTATACTATTTAATGGACTGTTATTTCTATTGGCGTTATACTATGCTAAGGGATGTTTTGAACTGCGAGGGATGGAGACAAGGGTAATGGAAAAACAGTGGCGGGCGGGCGAGCAGTCGGAACCGGCAGGAGGTTGGTGGCCGGTGGATGTACTTTGCTGGAGAGAACTTTAACCAGTACGTAGCCTCTCACAGGTTTAACACTCCTAACGCGGATGTTTAGATGACCAAAATGTCGGTGCACTTTCGCGGGCGCGGCGCAGCGCGGGCACGGGCGTCTTTTCAAACGTCGTTAATGCACAAGTTTGCGATTGAGCAGCAGCGCTAGTTGGCGTGCGGCGTTCTATATTGCGGTATAGGTAGGTAAGTATGGAGGGAGATGGGAAAAAAAGGAAGCTAGTACAGCGCCAATCGAAACTACTTTTATTGCGGCAAATTTGCACCAACTGGCGTAACCATATTATTACATCGTAATTTGATAATAATAGTGAGCTTGAAGTGTGTTTTCTAGCAGAATATAGCGTAAATGATAATATAATACGATTTACATAGCATGACTTCTAAAATATTTAGATAGATTAATTTGGTAATTAAGAAGTTGAGATAGTTTTACAATCTTAACGCAAGCACAGAAGAAAGAGCATGTGTACATGATCCACTTGTTGCTACGAAACTGACTGAACCTAAAAACTAACTGAAATTTACATTAAAAAAATTATCACTAAAGACTCAACAAGATTTTAAAATAACTCATTTGCCCCGTGGGTATTGCCAGCATTTATTCGCACAATGTCCTTAAAAATTACTTCTACAGCCCCAGGCTTCAAGCCTTTTCAATTTGCAATGAAATAACATTAAAATGCTGAATTGCACTGCGGGCTACAAAAACAACAACGCCAGAGGTTCTGCGAGTTCAGTTTGTATCAATAAACAACAAGGCTGGCCAATAATTGCTGAATTGTCGTTAACAGGGCCGAACTATGTGACTATGTCAGACATTCGATATAGGGGGAGGAGGGTGATATTATGAGAGCGATGATTTTTAAGTTAAAAGTATCGTAACCGGAATAGGTAAAAGTGATACCGTGATACTTCGAAATATGGTAATTGGTTTGTTAAGGTACATGCCGCTCGATAACTTTCAGTGTCAAAATAGACATTTGTAACTGATGACATAGTGGGAGCAATATCGTCACCCGACTAAAAACTCTCATTGGAAATAACAAATAGACATTTGTAACTGATGACATAGTGTGAGCAATATCGTCAGCCGACTAAAAACTCTCATTGGCAATAACAAAACCGAATTAAAAACAGCCACAATAACGTATCGGTGGCCTGATTAAGACATTGAACTTTATGAAAAGGGTCATATTCATGTCATCGAGACACGATTGTGTACGTTTTTAAATAGCAGAATTGCGGCCCGACCTCATGAATACTGTCAAGGCCTCGAACTGTGTAAACAATTGATTTATCTCATTTTATTGGGCAACTACAGGCAAAGGTGCTGACGTATGCACATCAACCTATCCAAAACTGTTCAACCATATTCCATATACATAAAGTTCAAAATTCATTGAAGAAATTTGATAGTTTGTGGTATTCTGATGTGCAGACGTCTGTACAACATATTAGTGAATATTACTTTTTATTTTCAAGTACTAATTGCTGCACTGAAGCCAAATTAAATATTTCTAATTTTTTCACTGTATTTTATAAAATTTATAAATATTCAACATATTAGTGATTGCTAGTGCCGGCCCTGGTCGTGGTGCTTTTTTATTTACACTTGTTAATCTCTCGGCGTGGAGTTTTAACGTTGTTGCTTAGTTAAACTTGTTGTTTTGCTTTCATCAGTTATGATGTTCCGTTAATGTTGTTTTGTTTTGTTTTTAGCTTTACATTGGTAATCGGATACGTTGCATCGAGTTAGTTTTCCATCGAATTTGCGCTTACGTGGTTTGGTACCGCTTTAGAGAAGCTCATTTATTTTTCAAACATATCATTACTAGGAATGTATACTTAGGGATATCATTAAAAAACCACTACATGGCAAAACCGTAGTAAAGAAAGTACATAAATTATATCGGTAAGTAAGGTAAGGTATTATACGTAATATGCATTATGGAGCTGCATGCTCGATGACGAAGTGGTTAATGCGCCCGGTCTGCAGGTGCAAATGATAGGCTAAGTAACTTTAATTTTTTTTGTAACCGGGTCTCGAGTACCGGGTCGGGTATGTCAGAAGCGTGCAGGTTCAAATCCTGCTCGTGGAAATCTTTTCAACATTTGTGTTTTCAACATTTCTAAGTAACTTTCTTAAAGGCCGGTTATCAGAAGGGTAACCAAAAATTTATTATCTCGAGCTCCTCCGTGCTTTGGAAGGCACGTAAAGCCGTTGGCCCCGGCTGGCTGCATAAGCAGTCGTTAAAAACTTCCAATCCACACTGGGTCTGTGTGGTGGTTTCTCCCTATTCATCCATAGGGAAGGCTCGTGCCCCATCAGTGGAAACATAAAAACGAGCTGATGGTGATGATGATGAATATGCAATAAAATATATGCAGCTTTAAACAGCATAAAACGACACTCAATCATTTATAAATTTTTCTACAACTTATCTTAACTAACCTATACCATAAGACTAAACAATATCACAGTAGAACGGAATCTTCTTTGACCGAGTCCCAAACGCCGCCATCTATATACCTACTTCCCCCTTCACGTCCGTTCCTACACCCCTCTGTCGTCCAGGTGCGTTGCCAGGGTTGCTTACTGTTAAATATTGCATACGTCTAAAAATAAAATCGTTAAAATATAAGTTTTCTTTACTTTGAAATGATTATTTTATTCTAGTTTTACAAAATATGAGATTTATAAATTAATATGTTACGTACCTAACCACAGATACTTATAAATAACAAACTGTGCCCCGCGGGTTTACCCGCGTTCTATTAGTCATAGCGTGATGTAATATATAGCTTTTAGCCTTTAGCCTTCCTCAATAAATAGACTATTCAACACAAAAATAATTTTTCAATTCGAACCAGTAGTTCCTGAGATTAGCGCGTTCAGCCAAACAAATAAACTCTTCAGCTTTATAATATTGTAGTATATAGTAAAGATAAGTTATATGTAGTAATTACCATACCAAATGAAGCCATTTAAGTAAGTATTACTTACTTACCTACAAACATAAAATAAAATACATACAGGCATCTTAAGAATAAATAATAACACAGATACAGGCTCACGTAAAAAAAAACCACGAAAAAGTCAACTATGTAAGTTTATTTAGCGTTGGGTGAGCTTTGGTATATATCTATATATATAAAAATGAATCACTGAAATGTATGTACGCGCATAACTTCCGATCGACTGCACAAAATTGGATAATTCTTTTTTTTTGAGTTTGTAATTGTCGGGACAAGGTTTGTACAGAAAAAAATTAAAAGAAAAAAGACATTTTTAGTAAAATATGATTTTTTTAAATATCATGTTATGAAAAGTGAGTGAGTGAATGAATGTGACTGAATGATGTATAGAGCATTTGACAACTTCAAATGGACAATACGTCATCCCAATATATTATAATACTTTGTCATTACCGTTTTTTTTGCAAAAGATATCGGTGTTTCGTGAGTTTGAAGGTTTATCGTAGTGTTATTTAATGTTATTGATTTAAAGAAAATGCCACCTGTGAGGCATCAAAATATCGGTCGTTATCGAGTTCACAACACGGTCCATGAATCATGTTCTTCTTCACTATTTCATACAATTCTAGATTTACTTCGGGAATTTCTGCGCAAATTATTGAGTCAATTTCATCCGGTTTTATTTTTTCGAGGCAGTCCTCTCTTCTGCCACTCTACAGAGTACATCCAACATCGTGCGTCTCCGAAGACATGATATTTTACAATGAAGTTCATAAGCGCTTTGAGTTTCTGCTTGAACACTCGTGCTGGTATGTCATGACGATCGCTGGATGATTGACCAGATAATAACAGATTAGTGATTTCTATCCATTTTGGGTTGCACGTGAAAGTAATATATGGCGCACGTAGATCATAGCATCTTGCGCATTATTCGTGCATGTTTCTCGGGCTTTCCACATACGTATAAATATATACATATATATAGATAGATAGATAAATATAGAGTAATACGTATATTCTATCTTCTATCTAATACATTATAAAATTCTCGTGTCACCATGTAGGTTTCCATACTCTTCCGAAACGGGTCGATCGATTTTTATAAAATTTTATATGTATATTCGGTACTTCGGTAGATCTGACAATCGGTCGTAATCTATTTTTATACCCCTAAGTGATAAGGGTGGTCCACCCCAAAAAAAATATTTACCTTTTTGGATTCTTTTAAAATTTTTTTTTGCTTAAAATATGTGGCATCGAAAAATATATTCAACCCTAAATTTTCACTCTTCTTTCACCCACCCCTATTTTTCAAAACCATCCAGTTTGTTTGTGTTAGCTAAAGATGGGCTAACAAAAAATATTGTACACACTGTAGCATTAATGGATTGATATTGTTTGTTAGCGTTATTGTCGTAATTAATGATGTATATATAAGAGAAATAAATTATAATCATCATCAGCTCATTTTATGTCCCCAGTCCGTCAGCTCATTTTATCTCAATAACTGCTGGGGCACGAGCCTTCCCTATGGATGGATAAAGAGAACAGGCTTTTAAACCACCACGCGGGCCAAGTGCGGATTGGTGGTTGTTAATGACTGCTAATGCAACCGGGACCAACCACTTTAAGTGCCTTCCGAAGCACGGAGAAGCTCGAGATGATACACTTTTGGTCACCCATCCGATGACCGGCCTTTGCGAAAGTTGCTTAACCTCAGCACTCGCAGACCGGGTGCGTTAACCACTGCGCCATCGAGCTCCTCATTATCATTATAATAGTTAAATTATAATAAAGTAAAAAATAAATAAATGTTTATATAATTTTTAACGCAAATTTTGTTGTGTTTTCACGAGCAGGATTTGAACCCGCACCCTTCTGACATACCGGGTCAGGTGCTCTCCCAATTGAGCTATCGTGGTTCTAACCAGCCCGCCGAAAAAAATAAATGTTTAGTGTTTTGTTATTTTTGTATTCTGTCATCGTTCACAGCGCTTCATGCCTCTTTCACTCATATACACATCCTTAACTACAATAAGTTAGTTTTTTTTTCTACCCTACAAATTCCCTAGCGATAATTGGCAAAACAACGTTTGCCGGGTCAGCTAGTTATTATATAATATTAGGTACTTAGCTCTCATCATCTTTGGGCAAACTAAAAAAACTTAAGTGTGGCATCGTTTTTGAATTGTTTGTACACCAACCAACCAAACACACCACAATAACTTGGCGCCATTGTTATTGGTTTCCCAAAATCGTACGGAACGAACAAACAGGCAAACGCGCGTGCAGTGACGCCGGCCGTGACAGCCCGAGATAAAATTTTCTTTATGAGCCCGATTGAGCATTATGTTTACAAGTACTGACCTTGAGCCCGTCCGGAGCGGGAGTTTCCGTTTTACTGTGTTATTGTTTATTCTTATGCCTATACCTTAAAATTAAAACTAAACACTTCACGTGTGTTTAGGATTCCAAATGTTAGGAACACATAGTATGTAAAGTAAACGCGAAAATTTCAATTAAAATTGAGAACAACACTTTGTATTTGTCTAAAAAACGATTATTTTTTTGATTGAGATAATTGATAATTGATAATTTGCTGATTGCTTCAAACGGCATGTTCAGCTTCACCGGGCTTTTTTGGGGGCGGGCGGCGAGAAACTTAAAGGTTTCCTCAAGCCGTGTGAAACGAAGCACCTTCGGAGGTTTTCTAGAGGGAACGAACGGCATCACGCACTAATGCGTGTCCCCGTGCCCTACTAGATTATCCGAAGAGTTCGGATAGAACCGGGTCTAAAACACCTACCTAACTTGTTTTTATTATATTTTCTTGTTTTTTAATTTACTATTAAAATAGAAGTTCCCGCTGTTCGTTTTGGTTTTACTGTTTCCCTTACTGTCTATATAACTTCTTGATGTGTAACATCTTTCCGCTCGCCATCTATATACCCTCAAAAACATAAATGTGAAATGAGAGCCAAGTCGACAAAAGAAGTGAGATCTAAATGGGTGCCAAGTTAAATGGTCAGTCATGAAATTTATTTATAACAACATCAAATATCATTCCTTTTTATATCTTAGGATAATTTATTGAATCCTAATCCTATCCTTATATTTATTGAACCGAACCATTTTTGAAGAAGCTGATAACTGGTGATGAAAAGTGTATCACGTACGACAAGAACGTGCGAAAAAGGTCGTGGTCAAAGGCCGGTCAGGCTGTGGCGAAACCCGGGAAACTCGCAACAAGGTGATGCTGTGTGTATGGTGGGATTGGAAGGGCATTATTCATTAGGAGCTGTTACCACCAGGCAGGACCATCGATTCTGAACTCTACTGCGAACAACTGATGAGATTAAAGCAAGAAGTTAAGAGAAAGCGGCTGGAATAATTCAACAGAAGGGGTGTGGTTTTTCATCATGATAATACACACACATATTTAGCCACTCAGCAATTAAGAGAGTTTGGCTGGGAGGTGTTAATGCATCCGTCGTATATAGTCCTGACCTTGCACCTTCAGATTTCCACCTGTTTCGGTCTCTTCAGAATTCTTTAGGCAGTGTCAGGTTAACCTGATTTGGTGGTTTTGAATGCCGAAACTACTTGTCGCGGTATTTTGATCAGAAGCCCTAAAATTTCTATAGCAATGGGATCATGTCCCTACCTACAAGATGGCAAAAAGTTATCGAACGTAATGGCACCTTATGTAGGTGCCTTACGTTCGATAACTTTTTGTTAAATGTAAATAAACTATATTAAAAAATGTTTTGAATTTTCTTATAAAGTACGAAGAAACTTTTTCCCCAACCTATTATACCACATTATTTGCATAACAAGATAATTAATGTCAAACATGGTCTACAGACACAATATTATTTGATAACGTTCGGCGGGCAAAAAATAACAGAACCTTTTCCATTCCTCGTTCCTAAAGGCCTTGAGTGGTAGTTTAACGACCTTAATGTATATAAATTGTGAAAGCAGTCGCCCGGAGGCGAAACATGAATAGGCTGAAAATTATGAAAACTTTTCAAATTACGAACTGATTAACATCACAGGGCATGTCTGTGGGTGTAAGTAAATTTGGTAGAATAATCATTTAACTCAAATCATGTTTAATCTTTAAAGTAAATAGCCTATAACTGTCCCACGGCTGGGCAAAGGCCACCATCATTAAAATCAAGTCATCACTACAATTGATGGGTATAATGGCTTAATCACCACGCTTGTTAAATGCGGGTTGGTGATAAGGTGATAACAAACCCGGGCTATGCTTTTCGTCGTTATTCTTTATTATTCCATATCAGACAGGATTTTTAGCAGTATAAAGGCGCCATAGTGCGAAATGGCATTGCCTATCACTCAACCAGGGGTGCGATTTTTGATCCGGTGACAAACTCTCACTCTATGATATAAATTACGGTGATCAATGCGATGGTTCGATCCTATACAAACTGTAGTTAATGTGATCGAATGCGAAATAAAACTCGCACTAGCCAACCAGTTCATCGGAGAACATGGCACATGCATAGGTGCCAAAATATCGGATGCTTAAAAACACAAACAACATTTTTAAAATTTCAAAAGAGTATTTAATAATAATAAAAATTTTATTTGGAACAATACAAATTATACAGTATACTTATAATAATAATAAAAAAAATATTTGGAACAATACAAATTATACATTAATGTTGTTCGTTAATACTGCGGTTAGTTGTAAAAACTGTGTCGCAGCACCAACGCAACGCCTGTCTCCGGTGATAATAGGGATCGCGTTCCAAACAAACAACATTCAAATTCAAATTCAAATTCAAAATCATTTACTCAGTTTAGGCTACAAATAGCTCTTATGAACGTCATTATGCCATCGGTTCGTAAGTCTACTCTGGGCGGGAGATCTTGTACTGAGAAGAACCGGCAAGAAACTCAGCAAGTGTCCAGCTCTTTTCTCCCTTACAGCGTCAAAACATATTGGAAAATGCCCTATCATAAAAGGACACTTTCCATCACAAATAAAAACACAAAATATAAAGGACAATCAAAAAGTTAAAAAAACAAAAGAGAAAATATAATAATATCTTAGTTTGCAAATTTACATCAGTTACCAGTTAAAATTTTCACAATGTCATACAGCACTAATAAAAGTCAAAAATTATCTAAGAAAAAAAACCAAAATTAAACTATAGCTAATAATAATAAAAATAATAGTATGCAAGAACAAAAAAGAAAACACTACCACTTATAAAAATACTTATATAAATACCTCCAATTTTATAAAGTTGTGTTAATGTGTACCTGAGTGCGTAACTAAGTATCTTGAGTACCACCAGCCTGGAATCTCATCATACAGGTTATTAAATCCGAGCCCCAAAACCACACTGTCAGACCAAATTATATGATCATCAGCATCATCTTTTTGCGTAAAACGGAAAGCACCCGATTTAAATAACGACTGTATGCAAGTTAAAAACTAATTATGAGACGACCAACACCTCAGTCTCCCTGCACAAAATAATAAGACTGCAGAACGCAAGGTAAGGAACAGCTCGGAACAGTCCAAGCGGTGCTCTTGCGAGATTCCGTGTCTGTGATGTGTTATAATTTAAGCGCGTATGTATGACCCCCCCGCCCGGTCCTCTAAATGCCACTACACATTTATAGAATACACTAATCATGCACCGTACTCGTAGAACAAGGGTACGACGAACCGGTTCACACGCGCTCTATACCAGGTACAGAAATGTTCCTGGGCGCTTCTCTTCTCCACCACGGCCCGGTCAACCCGAGCCGAGGTCCGAGCCTTTAAAGGCGCCCTCGGGTTGTTCCGCTCCCCGATCCGATCCGAGAATCTAGTACGGCACGGGGACACGCCGTAGTGCGTGATGCCGTTCCCTCTAGAAAACCTCCGAAGGTGATTCGTTTCACACAGCTTGAGGAACCCTTTCAGTTTCTCGCCGCCCCCAAAAAAGTCGGGTGAAGTTGAAAATGCCGTTTGAGGCAATCAGCATACTCTCTCCTAAAAAAGCGTTTGTACGAATCTTACCTTAAGCAGCTTCCTGATGTTGTGCTACCCGTGACCACGGACGCTGCACCGATCCGATCCGAACCCTTCGGAGAATCTAGTAGGGCACGGGGACGCGCACTTTTAAGTGTGCGATGCCGTTCCCTCTAGAAAACCTACGAAGGTGATTCGTTTCAACGGCTTGAGGTACCCTTTACGTACCTCGCCGCCCCCAAAAAATCTCGGTGACGCTGAAAATGCCGTTTGAGGCAATCAGCAATCTCTCTCAAAAAAATAAAAAAAAGCGGATGCTGCAAAGGGATCGTCAGGATAAAAATAAATCTATTCTATAGTACTATATAAATCTGTAGGCTCTGTGTGTACTTGCAATTTTTCTGACAAATTTTGGGATAAATATTCATTTTATGACTCACTGACACTAATTCTACGATTTTTGAAATTTTTGTCTGTGTCTGTATGTCCACTTTTAACTCAAGAACGGCTTGACCGATCTTAATGAAAATTTGTATGTAGTGCGATTGTGCAAATGATAGGCTATAAAAAATCACTTAAAATTTGTAGGTATGTAGTAAGAACATGCGATTGTGCAAATTATAGGTTTTAAAAATAAGAAAAAAAGTTTACGCTTAAAATTTGTATGTAGTAAGAACATGAGATTGTGCAAAAGATAGACTATAAAAATTTAAATTTTATTCACAAGCTTACGCTGAGCGAAGCGGGTGAGTTTGAACTGGTTTGGGATGGCTACCAACAGAGAGAGATGGCGTGCAAAGGGAGAGACCTACACTCAGCATTGGGTGGCGACAGGCTGAAGAAGAAGAAGAAGAAGAAGAAGAAGCGGGCGAGTGACGGCTCTTGATGAAAATTTGTATGTAGTAAGAACATGAGATTGTGCAAATGATAGGGTATATATGATGTTGGTAAACCTAATGATTATTTGGATTTGCATTCATTGACCCATTATTTTCGCACAGCGTAGCGGGCGGGTGACGACTAGTGTAAAATAAATCTATAAAGTGGTTATATTTCAACAATGCTATAATCTCGTTAATATTAATGTATTTATTTAAAAAAGTAAATGTTTATCTATCAACAGTACTAATACAATGATCAATCACAGAATCCAGTTAAATGACAAACATACCATACAATTAGCATACTATCTTGCAGTGATAGAATGAGCAGTTTACATTATGCATATTCATATGCAGATTGTGATTTGAAGCTGTACAAGTTTAAATTACTCAATCAAATAAGATTAGCCGCCTTTGTGTATTGTTGTTACTTACGTTACAGGTCCTTAGGCTATTAACTGCTTCTTAAAGCAGAGGCTTTTTTGATTAGTTTTTTTAAACGCCTCGGCCACCGAGGTCCCGAAGGTCCCGATTCCCGAAGGTCCCGGGTCCAATTCCCAGGTCGAGTAAAGTGTGTTTCGGATTTTTCGATGCATAGCCCAGGTATGTGATCACCAACCCGCATTTGAGATGCATTCGTCAAGCATTTATTGACATATGGAACGAAAGGTACCACACCCAAAACACTGCTGACACCACTAAACTGTTCTTCCTAGACGCGAAAATAGCCTACAACATTGTCAGGAAAATGAGCCTAAACGGCCTCCTCACCCAAGCACTGACGGGGCACAGCGGGTTCTCTGACTACTTATACCGCTTCCCGTTGTGCAACTGTGATACAGATGCTAACGAGACCATCTTACATCTAATAACAGAATACCCAATAAACGCCAAGGCGAAACAAGCACTAGAGCAAAAGATAGATGGTCTCGTTAACAAAAATTCGATTCAAACAATAATTGGGAATAAAAAATACAGAAATAGCCTAATAAAATATAATTATGGAGGCTGTTGTCAGAGGTGCTACGAAATAAAAACAAGTGAAAATTGTAGTGTTTGTGATGAATTAGAATTTGATATTTGTAATTGTATTAGTTGTGTTGTAAAAACGTTCATTATTAATTAATGAGAAGTTGGCAAAATAATTTATAATAATAAAAAATAAAATATAAAAACCCCGCATTTGGCAAGTGTGGTGATAAAGCAAGTAAATTATAGTGATGAGTTGATTTCAATGATGGAGGATGTTGTCCAGCACGGGGGAAGTATATAGGTTATTTACTTTACCTTCCACATTGGCCTTCATCTCAGCGTGATAGTTCAATTGCATAAGCAGGCATGATTTGGAAGTGTTTGCTGATGATGTAAAGTCGTTTCTGACTGCGTGTTTTAAGTGATTTTTATGAAATTAATTTTTTTGTTTATTTAATAGTTTTAATGAAATATCAAATTATAATGATTGATTTTGTAAATGTTATATTTTGTTTGTAATTATGTAATTGGCACATGAAGAAGAAAAAGAAGAATAAGTAGATAAATAGATTTTCTTCTTAGTTTGAGTACTCTTGGTAGAGGGGTCGTTGCTTACCCGTAAAAAAACACTTTACTTGGAATCCTCAGACATTAATGATCATTATTTACTAAAACTTGAGGATTCGAGGGAAATATGAATTAAAATTTAACATTTCTATGAGTATTATCACTCTTTATCATCTATTGTAGAATGATTGACCGAATATTCCCGCAAACAATGCTTCTAAATATAGCCGAATGGAGACGCATGACTAGACCTGTTATTCAGCAAGACCCACCCATAATCACGAACCCTCTACCAAGAATGCTCATCTAAGAAGATCTATTTATCTATTTATTCTTCTATTTATTCTCATTCGTTTTAGCATCTCTAACGTATTAACCTTTACTGATATCACATACCCTATTGTAGTTTTACTGTTGGATAAAAAAATCCTATTACACCCATGCTAAATTATGCATGCATGAAGATTGCTCGACAGTATCAGGGCAGCGCGGAAAATGGCTCTGGAATATGTTAACTCCTGTTATGACTATAATCATTGTGATATAAATAATGTATATATTTTAATACGTTGCGTGCTTCAACATCGATCAACTGTTGGTTATGGATTCAACAGCAAATGTACGGCGAATATTAATTGCTAAGAACCATAATACCGTATAAGGAACTCTTTGTCGGGATCGTTTCGATTTCGCAATGCTTTGTCAGTGGATAGGTGATCAAATTAAATATCTTGAGCTTCGGAAATCACGTTAATCTGTTGGCTCCGGTTGTCAACGACATTTCATTGTTGTGCACGTTGGGTGACTTGGGCCCAGGTGGAACTTTTATACGCTGATAATGTACAATTTTTTTATTTTTTTGTTTATAGTGTTTGTAAAACGACACGTTCATCAATGACCAATGTAAGCGAACTGTCCTGAGCTGTGTTTTAAGGTGCAGATACTAGTACTGGTTTTGCAGCATTTACTACCACATCGTTTAATGCTTAAATATTTATTGCCGAGTTCTAATAACCAAAATGTTGAGAAAAATAGGAAACGAAACACTCAAACCCAGTGAAATCTCTTGGAAGATTTATGTTTGATAAATGTATGGATTTTATGCCTTTGTTTTACTGTGCCCTTCTGTATCGCTGTACCCCTCTCACTATCCTCCATTTCATCCTACATGTTGATACATGATATTTATTTATTTAATTGAAAAAAAGAGAATATCATATCGGGCTAAATTTGGCTGGTTTCAGCCAAAGCACTTCATCATCGCCAGCACATTTTATGTACCCACTGCTGGGGCACGAGCCTTCCCTATAGGTAAAAATAACAGTCGGATAACGGGACATAAACCACAAAGCAGGCCCAGTGTTGACTTATGGTTGTTAATGACTCCTAATGCTGCCAAGACCAAGAGCTATAATTGCCTTTCCAGAAGCATAGCTGAGCTCGAGATGATAAAATTTATGTCGCCCATCCGGTAACCGGCTTTTGCAAAAGTTGCTTAACCTTAGCAATCGCAGACACGCAGTATTGTCGTGCATTAACTACCTACCACCTACCTTCAAATATCAAAAACCTTGATTTATCAAAATTCAAATTCTCGTTAAAATTATGGTTTTTTTCAGTTTGGATTAATACTAAAGACTGATTTGCATTGAAAAGGCACATTAGCTCTATATACATTGAAACTCATTTGCCTTGAATAACTGATCACTAATCTGATCCAACCAACCACTAGCGGATACGGCTGACGCCAATTAAGTAAGATTTTGGGCCCGTCGAAAGCTACAATTAAACGCATTAAGTATATTGGCCCCTTAAAATATCTGATTCTAACCCTTAAATTGATCAGTCCAGTTTGCGACCCCGGCGCCACGTATGAAATACGATTGGGTGGGTATTATTGTCCCTATTAAGTTGGAGCAATGAGCGATTTGACTGTCCAATTAGGATAATATCGGTTTCTCGGGGGAAAGGTACGGTAGTTTCTTTCTGTAGCCCTACCATGAGTTTGTACAAACTTTACTCGCTAGTAGAATGTTTAGAATTTGTACGCGATAACGAAGGGTAGAAGAAGTAGAAAGAAAGGTAGGGTTCTTCTTACTGTATGAAATAGTTGTTGCAAACGCAACATGACGGAGTATATATGGACGGAGTACGGTATGTCAGAAGGGTGCAGGTTCAAATCCTGCTCGTGGAAGTTTTTTCAACATTTGTGTTTCATGACGGAGTATAGTTAACGGTAACATGACTAAAGCTCTTTTGCCTTTTGTCATTTTGCTAGTCATTATTTACTTAGAAACGTCATATTTTCCAGAGTGCGACCTGGCTTAGGTAAACGCGTGAGTTAAATCATAGTAGGGACTCAGATATTGTAATGTTAATCCAGGGTTTATGGCCAAACTAAAGTTGCTAATGAGTCCGTATTAAATAGGAATTAATGATTCTTTTTACGTTTATTTTGGGAACAGACGGTAAACTTCAGTTTTACACCCTAGTTTGCCTATTTGTTTGTAATAAAGTTCACTGCTAAATACGTAGGTAGGTAGATATCAGATCTGAAACAGGCTTTTTGATGTAAAGTCCTCATATTCGTATCTAAAAGTTTAAAGGGGGGCTTTGCCACTCAGCAAAGACCAAGGCATAATTACAATTAACTAGCTGACCGGCGGACTTCGTACCGCTTTGACAGTTTCCATGACAACAAAACAAACAAATCATTCGTCCGGTAAGAAAAATCATTCATCCGCTTAAGAACACCTGTATCCCATAATGGACCCCTATAACAGGGCTATCTACCGGGTCCAATTGTGAATCTAAACCATTCTCGAATCCACTTGAACACACACAGAAAATTTCATCCAAATCGGTCCAGCCGTTTAGAAGGAGTTCAGTGACATACACACGTACAGAAGATTTATATATATATCATCATCATCATCATCGTCTCAGCCAAAAGACGTCCACTGCTGGACAAAGGCCTCCCCCAAGGATCTCCACAACGACCGGTTTTGTGCTGCTCGCATCCATTTGTTATATATATATAACAAATTACAATTTGAAAATAGACAAAGTGTTGAAAAAATTCCACGAGCGGGATTCGAATTTTTTCAACACTTTGTCTTTTTTCAAATTATAATTAACTAGTGGCCGCTCGCGGTTTCACCCGCGTGGTTCCCGATCCCGTGGGAATATCGGGATAAAAAGTATTCTATGTGTTATTCCCGGATAAACACTATCTACAGTAGTTGGATAGGTAAATAGAAATATAAATTTGTACCATATGAAGATAATAATAAATATATAAATTTTCCTACACTCACACACCAATTATCTAGCCACCAATAGAAGCTTCGTTATGAAACTCGTTATATAGTTACTAGAAAACGGATTAACATTCTTAAAATACTTAAATACTTAAACTTATTATACATAGAAAACACCCAGACCCGAGACAATTTAGAAAAACAATAATTTCTAAATTGACCCGACCGGGGATCGAACTAGTGACCTCAGAGATGGCGACACCATAAAAACCGGTATACAAACCACTCGACCAAGGAGGTCGTCATCTGTATGCCGAATTTAATCCAAATCCATTCAGTAGTTTTTACGTGAAAGAGTAACAAACATCCATACTTACAACTTTTCGCGTTTATAATATTAGTAGGATTATTTAGAAATAGCAGACCTAAAAATACTCTTTGTGCTGGTAACGCCTCTCACTCGGTAACCGAACCTCACTAAGGAATTTGAGAATCTCGTCTGTTGATGTTGGAACACAAGGATTGAGTTGGTGTCTGGTTAATCAAAAAAGAATTGTTTTTTCAACATCCCTATTCTATTAACGGTGGTAGCATGCCAAAAAGGACTTAAAACGAGCCATCCTATCTAAACTATAATATTGCAAGATTTTGTTACTTTGTTTTACATATTAAACCATTTTTTATGTATACTAAATTAGTTTTAATGTTTAGTAAGATGTTAGTAACAAATGTATTAAAAAATTAATGACATTTATTGACCATCACATAATTATATTGAACGCTTTGAATTGAATATAAATCTTGTGTGCGTGTGTATGTTATTGAACTCCTTCTAAACGGCTGGACTGATTTGGATGAATTTTTCTGTGGGTGTCAAAGTGGATTCATGAATGGTTTAGATTTACAATTGGACCCGGTAGGTGGCGCTGCTATAGGTGTCCATCATGGGATACGGGTGTTCTTAAGCGACGAATGATTTGTTTGTTTTGTTGTCATGGATACTGTCAAAGTGGTACGAAGTCCGTCGGTCAGCTAGTAAATTATTAAAAGGTTAGGCTCGGCATATCGGTGCAGGATCATTATCCTACAATATAATCTAAAACCTAATCTTTCTGTTTTAATAAATGTACTGAATGACAAATCAACATGCTACACTAGTAAAACATTAACCAAAATTTATTATCATCATCATCAACCTATACACGTCCACTGCTGGACATAGGCCCCTCCAAGTGCACGCCTACATATTAAAAAAATAATTTTTTTTTTTTTTTTTTGCATATTTTAATAACCTCTTTCTTTGTATTCCAGTGAAGCGTCGGGGAGGTATGTGGGGCGGGGCCGCTCAGTGCGTGCACGCAACGCTGCCGCGCAGCGCGCGCGCACAGCCCGCGCCCACGCTGAGCGGGGCCATCGCCAGCCGCCGCCCTCCCCGGTAATGAAATCAAATGAAATGAAAAATTGTTTATTCAGTGCCACACACAAATAAGGTTAACCAATTATGTTACTGTACTCACGCAAGGATTGTAATCTGTTTGTGTACCTATAGAAATAAATAAATAAATAAATGAAAATAAAAATAAAATCGAATTGAAAAATGCAAAGTGACCAAAAAAAGGTATCCACTCAGCATTTGTCAAAACACCAAAGGTGTCCCGACGCTGATATTCCGTGGAAACCTAAAACAGAGGACACCAGAAAACAACAAAGAAGAGTAACAAAATTTATACTACTTTAATTAATCAATATCACCCTTAAGCAACCATGCTTATTGAAGTAGTTAGCAACCCGTTACAGTAATCGTACCGTCTTGTGCGTGAAACTAGTGAATTGTAATTAATTAATTAATAAAAATATCGGCTATACAATAATGGTGATAATAAAATTTAAATATTAGGTCTGTGCAGGTGGGTACCAAGAAAAGACTGACACAGCAGAAGTCAATTATACGAGGCCTATCACAAAATGTGCTTTCTCAGTACTACGAGCGGCCGGCGCATCGCAAAAGTGGCATTTTGTGCAGTTGGATTATATTATTATTATTTTATTATTTTTACATTTATTTGATGTTTAATATTTTTTTATCGTTCAAATAAAGTATATAATTTGAAATCTTATAAACTAACGTTAATTCTGGTGTACATTTAACTTAATAATATTAATGGCGTAAGGAGATATTTACAGCTAATTCTAAACGTTTTATGGCTTTGAATGGGATTTTTTTTGTAGAAATTCCATTCATATTTCGAAATTCCGAGGCCGCTACAAACTTAACCACTATATAATATAAGATATTATTATATATTTTTCATTTCGTTTGCTTAGTACAGTAGTTCAATCCATGAGCTTGAAAATTGCCGTCAGCGTATTTAATTAAAAACTAGCTTCGGAATTTTAGCTTTATTTAAATAGATAAGGGAAAATTGGAGAAAGCGAGGCCGCTACGAATTACACTAATAACTATTATCCACCATACAATAAGTCAAAATTGTCTAAAGGTTTCAGTTTCTCTGAACAAGAACGCCGAAATTGGGCATTTTATATAAAAATCACGGTCAAAATGTAATAGGCCTCTTAGATTAGTGCACAAAATAAAGAGACTGCAGAAGCCAAGCTTCATAAACGCGCTCGAGCAGCGCACACACACAATATATAGGTCCTTACCTATGAAATTGACGTTTTGTATGAAGATTTTTTATAAAACTATATTTTTCATACCAACGTTTTTTTTTAATTTTCTTAGCATCTATTTATGGTAACACTATAAAAAATTTAGAATAGTGTGTTTGTTTCACTAGCTAAATATAGCAGACATTAAAAAGAAAAAAAACCAAGTACCTTCAAAGCTACAATGAAACAAAAGGTCAATTCCGCGAACAAAAAAAGAAGTCAATTAAAAAAAATATTGGACGATAATAGTAGTTTATGCAACTGTCATATAATGAAGGGTATTAAAACACGAGTGTGAGTTTATGAAACGAGCGCAGCGAGTTTCATAATAGTAACGAGTGTTTTAATACCCATGTTATATGCAGTTGCATACACTACTTTATCTTCACTAATGCAATTAGTCAAACAACAAGAGTAAAAACTGACAATAGTTTATTTATAATAATTGTTCAAATTTTGGATGGTACAATTTTGAAAGTTAATGTTAATTATTGATCCAGCAGCTGTAGCGGTCGCGGGGCAAGCAGTAGAGCTCGTAGACGGAGTTGGAATATTTATAATTACTTCATTCGTCTTGTTTTCTATACTGTTCAAGATCGTATTTGAGACTTGAATTTTATTCATTAAAGACTCATCAATGTAGCTTTCAGCCACAGTAGAAGACTTCCACCCCCCGTGTCGTTTCAGTGCGGTCAAATCACCACCGCTATCTATGAGAAGGGTCGCCGAGGTGCGCCGGAAGCAATGCCCCGTGTACAACGCTGGGTTAGGCAGATTCAAAAAACTTGCGATAGTTTTTCCCAGAGCACCAAATTTATTAATACCAGTTCTTTGATCGACGCACTTCCCCGATCTATAGCTCAAGAAAAAGGCAGGGTTTCGACAGGGGGTGGGTCGAAGTTCCATGTATTTTTTACATACGGCATAGCAGTTGCCCGTCACAACGAAAGAACGATCTATTTTCGTTTTTGTTTTCGAAACTTTCACCATGATTGTACTGTCGTCTATGTTAGAGACTTCATCGAATTGGATGTTGTATAGCTCTTGCCTTCGGCATGCCCCCATTATGCCGAAGATTAGTGCAACCTGTAACAATAAACGATAAGTATATTAAGCTTGAGGTACATAAAGTAAACAGCCTATAACTGTCCCACTGCTGGGCAAAGGCCTCCATCATTGAAATCAAGTCATCGCTACAATTGATGGGTAATGGCTTAATCACCACGCTTGCCGAATGCGGGTTGGTGATCACAAACCCGGGCTATGCATCGAAAAATCCGAAATACATTTTGCCCGATCTGGGATTTGAACCCGGGACCTTCGGGTATCGGGCCGAGCGCTCTGCCACTCGGCCACCGAGGCGTTACATAGCCAGGTACATAGCCAAGGCAAAAACTATGATTTATAAAGTAGTAAAGTGTAGGTACCTACTACCTAATTTATACACAAAGCGCTTAAACGGAGTGTCTAGATAACTTGCGTGTGTAGTACGTAAGTACTAGGTAGATTAAATAACAGAACTAAAATACACTTACCTTTTCAAAAAGATACAAAATATCTGGTGAATCTTTCAGGAACATCTTTATTTGACCTGATGTAAACGTCAAGGACTTTTTTTCCTTGTGTCCTTCTGAACTGCGTTTCAGGAACGCTATGACTTTTGAATACTTCGTGATATCAATATTGTTGTAGATACTCAGTGTGGACTTGAGCATAGAATATTTAGCCCACATAGAAGATGGCTTGAATTTGTCGGAGAGGTCTTTGAGATACACAAGAATGACATTTTCAGAAAATGATGTAGTTTTCTTTTCAATCTTCCATGCCAAAAAGTTATTATATTCTATTTCATATAATTTTCTAGATTTTTCTGGCAAAAGATTGTGAGTTACTTTTGTTGCCAATTCTAGAATATCCGAAGGCGTACAAATATCATCGTCGCTGTCCATTTTTAACTTGTATTTGTATTTTAAAAACAAAACACATTGCGAAACATTAAATTCACGCGTACGTGTATTGTCACAGTGAACTTGCCGCCATTAAAATCTAACCAATGAGAGCGCAGCTGCGCGCGCAGGGCCAATCAGGAGCGAGCGCGCGCTGTTCTTTTTTTATTTAATTGGCACAAGATCTTACCAAAGAGTTTTGTGTATGTAAGTTTAGTAGTTTCGACGAAGTTTTCACGTATAACCCAACTGTTTTCAAAAGCCAGCCTAATATCAAAATTTTATACAACTTGTATGAGGATTTTGACATAAGGCTCGCCAGGTTAATTGGTCGCGTTTTATTGATGTTATAATGAGATTTTACGATATCGATGTGGATATTATACCATCATGTGAAATTGCTTAAATTGAGTGTTTTGTTGTCTGCGCTATAACAGTAGTAATTATAAGTCAAGTATTGGAAACATAAGTAGAATGTTACAGCATTAGTGTAGATAAAGAGACTTAATGAATAATCATTGATAATACTGAAGCATAAGTAACATAGTCCTGATGAATGTGTATAATAATATTAATAACCGGTATTGACTTTTAAAAGCAATACAACTATTAATAAGTGAAAAAAAAACGTAAATTTCATAGGTAAGGACCTAATACATACATAAGGAACAATAACAATAAGGTAATATACTGCATTATTGAATTATCAATATTGGCATTTTTGATTTTATTTTATGTATATAATAATATAAGTATTTATAAATGCATAATGATATGTATATGTATATAGATATGTGTGTATATATGTATATGTATATGTATTGGTATGTTTATATAATTGTATATATATAATAAAATGTATATAATTATAAATGTTTATATAATTTTTAACGCAAATTTTGTTGCGAACAAATTACAAAAACACAAAAGTTGAAAAAATTTCCACGAGCAGAGTTTGAACCTGCACCCTTCTGACATACCGGGTCAGGTGCTCTTCCAATTGAGCTATCGTGGTTCTAACCAGCCCGCCGAAATTATTCAACACTATTTACTTTTTACTTTGAAAGCCAAAGGCGCCCATTCAATGTTAACAACTACCGTCATTAACATCCGATCATAATATTTTTTATTTTTATTTGTGGAAAAAAAATTTTTCAACTTTTGTGTTTTTGTAATTTGTTCGCAACAAAATTTGCGTTAAAAATTATATAAACATTTATAAACAGCTTGCCTACTTCTTAACTGATCTTTAGTATTTGTAAAAATATTATGATCGGATGTTAATGACGGTAGTTGTTAACATTGAATGGGCGCCTTTGGCTTTCAAAGTAAAAAGTAAATAGTGTTGAATAATTTCGGCGGGCTGGTTAGAACCACGATAGCTCAATTGGAAGAGCACCTGACCCGGTATGTCAGAAGGGTGCAGGTTCAAACCCTGCTCGTGGAAATTTTTTCAACTTTTGTGTTTATGTATATAATTATAAAGTATATAATATTTGTATTTATATCTAAGAGTACGTATATTCATATAGTAGTACACCTAAGCAATTTGCATTGTAAATTAATTTTATAAGTTAGTTTTATCCAAATAAGTGTGTTCTTTTTATCCGTGGATAACTATAATTGGCTTACGAACATGTAACATTATCTTTACACAATCACTATTGTAAAATGCTGTTGTTATCCCTAATAAAGAAGAAAAAATAAAAATAACAATCCGAGCACAGCCTGCCGCACATTTTATGAAAGCAGTAAGTGCAACTTACTGTTTTTGTGATTGTGATATTTGAGGTGCTGACATTACGATATATTTTCTCGAAACTCGTGTCCGCAAGAAGGTTTGAGCGCGGTATGTATTTAAGCTAACGTTCGTTCTGGTTGTCCTTACTTTGTGACTAGTGGTACGATACGATATCTTGGACAACACCAAGATTATGTATAACGAACATGCCATTCCGGGACCGATTGCAGTTCAAGGCAGTACTCTCGAAGTTGTTAAGGAGTATGTTTACCTCGGGCAAACTCTGCAGTTGGGTAGAAACAACTTCGAAAAAGAGGCCAACAGAAGGATACAGCTAGGCTGGGCAGCATATGGGAAATTACGTCGGGTCTTTACGTCGCCTATTCCAAAGAGTCTAAAGACGAAAGTCTTCAATCAGTGCGTCCTACCCGTCATGACATATGGAGCCGCAACGTGGACACTCATGGTAGGCCTGGTCCACAAAGTCGCTCAGTGAGCTATGGAGAGGGCTATGCTTGGAGTTTCTCTGGGGGACCGGATCCTGAACGAGGTGATCCGACAGAGAACAAAGGTCATCGACATAGTCCACAGGATTAGCAAGCTGAAGTGGCAGTGGGCCGGCCATATTAGCCGCAGAACCGATAACCGATGGAGTAAACGAGTTCTTGAGTGGAGTCCGCGTATCGGCAAACGTAGTGAAGGACGCCCTTAGACTAGGTGGAAAGACGATCTTCGCAAGGTGGCTGGCAAGAGCTGGATGAGAGTAGCCGCGGATCGTGCTCAGTGGCGTGCACTTGGAGAGGCCTATGTCCAGCAGTGGACGTGTGTAGGCTGATGATGGTATGATACGATTCCTCCGTGTTTCGGAAAGTAGGTACCCACTTCGATTAATAATAGTACTATTGGTCGAAGGGTAGGTACGTAAAGTCATTGGTCCCGGCTGTATAGTTGTTTGCAAACACCAATCCGCACTGGGCCCGCGTGGTGGTTTATATCCCGTTTTCCCGTGGCTCGTACCCTAGTAGTGTGAAATGAGATGAGCTGGTAATTCTACTGTGATATGTTACGGACTCTGTCTTAGCATTTTAAAACTTAGAAATTTCAGCTTTTTTTTTTTAATTTCATAAAGCAGTAAATATCTGTAAATATTTATTTAAAAAGGAATCCTATTAGAGAATTGAATTTCTGCTTTACTATCAGGCTAATTCTTATAGACTAAGACAAGATACCTAACCACAACAACCGGAGTACAATTACATTTTGATGTAACCATTAAAGGTGATTAAAAGTTTGTTCGTTTTCGTTTTGATGTTTTGCTTTCAATTAAATTTTAAATTTACCTTTTAATTGCGCATCGGCCCACAACATAATACTACATTAGTACATAGAGTATCAACTCAATCATACGAGCGCTCTTAAAAGTTTATCAAAGTAAACGAAACCCATGTAGGATTACTTTATTTGTCCACGTGTCGAAACCCTTTTGCTACAAACCGATTGAGGTATCAAGTTTGAAATTACTGGCAACTCCTGTTACTCAACAACCAGTAAGTACCTACCATTTTACACACACAGAGACCTGAAGCTTGCGACTTCATCCTAAAAAGATTTTCGGTAAATGTATCTTCGCCGACTTTCACCTAATTCTGTGTTAAATACACATCGATACTATACGATTGTTCAATTGGAAATGTAACGGTTTTGCCAAATACACACATTTAACCAAAAAAGCTTTAGCTTGCAACTCCATCCCCTTCAAAAGAGCATCGGTAAAAGCCTATCTATCTTCCCCGACTTCCAACTATTCCAGTGTTCAATTCACATCGATACAATCCTATTGCCCAATTGAAAATATTATCGTATTCCCAAAAGTTCTAAACATGATCTCGCGATCATGTACCTACGTTATCACGAGATTATCTTCTATAAATCATAAATAATATTATATCGGGCAAAATACTACCATAATGCAGATACAGCATTTATATTACCGGCGCAGAAACCCCCGATTTATATCGTTCACGTAGCGTTGTGATTTACGATCGTAAAAATTGAGCGGCTAAACAATTTTTATGTAAATTTTACTCGCACACACGATAGGCAGTTTTTGACCATTGCACTGGCGAGATAGTTTTATTTTCATTCTTTGCATAGAAAATGCATTTCGAAAGAATTTTTATTTATTATATTTTATTGGTTTTTAAATATTTTAAATATAGGTAACTTATATTTAATCTATTTGAATCACTGCTATTAAGAGTGACATATACTCGTGTAAGCTGAATGCAACTTCGCTGTTGAGTGTAGGACAAGAACAGTGTGCTTAGCACTATAGTGTTGTCCCGGTCCTTTTCTGTAGGCGTGCGAGGAGAGATTGTGTAGACGGTCGTTATCTCTTTTTTTCATTTATATTGTGAAGGTACTAGTTTTGGCTAACGACGACCTCTTTGCTTCGTTATAACAAGCCGGAAATCATGCTTACGGACCACCTAAAGTGTAGCGGATACAGTAGCATATTGGCACTAGTAACAATAATGAAACAATAACCGTTTTGCCAACAAGGACGCTCCACTTCTGCTTTATACAGAATCTCAGACGCGTATTTTTCGAACTGATACTGATGCAGGAAATTAGCACTTGGCAGCACAATCATTTCTGTTGAACCATAGACCTCATTATCATTATAAATACCTAGATCATTTCTATATGTCGCTCATACATTATATGTTTTATTTCTGTTAGTTTTTATATTTTTATATCACTTTAGTTTTATTATTGTTTAGTTTTCATATTATTATAATTTTTATATACTATTCTGTGAAGAACGTGGTCCATGTACATCTTATTTTCCATATGCGAATACCTGTTAATAGCTAAGTAGATTTATAGAAATGTATCAATATATTGTATAAGTGCTGTTGGTGTTCTGAACAAAATAAAATAACATAAATACCCAAGTTGTGGTGACTTCTAGATGTAAGGATTATCTATGCCGTTAAGTACGAGGTATGTAAGTACGAGGGTTGTTTAAGTACTTAAGCAAAGGTTAGTCATCGTACGTGTGACCAAAATTTCATAATCTCGAGCTCCTCCGTGCTTCGTAAGGCACGTAAAGTCTGCCCCAGCATTTGGGACATAAAAATGAGCTGGGACCCGACCGCCTAACCGATTGCTTTTGCTACGTGTATAGTTTATGACGTCATCTTGTCATTTCGTACCGTATATGAAAGCAATATCGAAAGCTTTTGATATTGGTTGGAGGGCTGGTGATGTCCCATACTCGTGCGTCTAGACTGATTCTAAATATTCAATTGTTTACTGTCTCATTTTCAGGCCCACCCCTCCTTCACCGACGCTGGTGGCACAGATCGACTCATCAGTCGCTTGCCTCTGGCTGTTGACTCCCTTGTCGGCTGGCACGGCGGTGGCGGCAGTCCTGGTGGCTGTTTCAACCAACAACTGGCTTCACACAGAGGAGAACATGCTGAACCCTTCCTACAACGGCACGGGGAGGCACGGAGTCGTGGCCAAGCACACAGTCTCTGGATTGTGGAGGATATGTCATACAGACCGTAAGTATCCTACGCGTTCACATATTTATTGTCTACATTCTCCGTACTAAATGTCTTAAGTGGCGGGTCCCAAAAAACCACAATTTTACGTGGGGTTGGTTATCACCTCCACGAAGGCTTTACACGTACCCATAAATATTGATAGAGATTTTTTCTTTATAATATTTAAGGACTTTTGTCTTTATACAACGTGTAACCAAAAGGTGTGATCTAAATTAAAAGATCCAAATTGTTTCCCATCCAGAACTTGTATGTGTTGTTATTAAGACATAATTAATTACTTTAATTTGTCATGCATGGTTAATAAAATATTTTTAGTTGTGAAGTAATGCGCGTCAGGCGCGCATAAGTAGTGATCATAACTCAGAACAATAACTAAAGCTATAGAAGGATGGTTAAAATAAAAATCGTGCAACTATGTTTAGTTCCGTTCTATCTTATGGCTAGAAAAGGAGGTTGGAGTGCGACAAATGGTTGACACTTAATTTTTATTTTTTGTATTGTTATGTCAAACGGTCATCAGATAATCGGTGATCAAAAAAAATCTTTGAGTCCTTTATAAAGTCACTCACTACATTACCTCAAATATGACGTCACAAATATGGTGACACCTTCGAAATAACGAAAGAAAAGGGACAATCGATCTCTTTCCAATACATCACTTAGGTTCATTAGTTAAAATAGTACGAACTGATGAATGAGTGTTGCTACTTCAGTCCGGTTTCTATAGCTTTAGTTATTATTCTGAGGATCATAAATGTTAGTACACAGAGGTTACTAAACCACTAGGGCTGAGACTTGTTTATTTTGATGTGACGTCACAATAGAAATATTAAATTAAAAATTGCAATAACACATTAAAGTTAATAATCATGACTTGGTAACTGCATACAAGATCTACATCGGATACACTTTGGAACTTTTCATTTTGACCACACCTTTCTGTTACACGTTGTATAGACATGTAATGATAGATATATTCTCCTTGCTAAATGCATAATTCAGTGGATTAGTGTAATATAGACTGATGATGATGATGTTGATGATGATGATGAAATGTATTTCGTAGCAAGTTTCAAGTAAGCTACAATTTCCTTCCCCATTGCAGGTTTGGTAGTAGAATTTTCAGTTATAAGCTGAATGAACTACGTTTGTCAATGTATCAATTTGGTTTTTCTTTATGTAAGAAGGTACATCTGACACATCATCATCATCATCTCACACTTAACTAAAAATATGTAAAAAAAATGTATAGTGAAACGGATCTTCAATGTTAATACGTAAATAAATACCGAAGCTTTAGGGCAGCCGCGAAGAAAAGTAAAATAAAAAGAGCAATGACATTACTTAAGTACTTGCTAGAGAACTTTTTATAGTAGGCTTAACTCGGACAATCCTCTCATCAAAATTGAATGCCATATAAAGTCTAAACAAAAAGCACTTTACGGAATATTTTATTTAAACAACAAAATAATATTGGACTTGTTTTCAAAGGTATTAAGATCTTTATAGAATACAAGGATATTAGCAATTATTTTGTTATAAACGTTTCTGTAATAAAAATTAGCTAGCAATATGATTACCTTATTAATGAAATTACCTTATTTATGGAAATAAACATTTTTCGATTTTTAATTTCAATATCATTTTCAATTCAATAATTAAAGAAAAACTAAATACATTATTGAAGCCTGACCTCAACCGATTCTTTGTGTTTAATAAAATGTTAAGATGATTAATGAGTAAGTATGTGAATAACATATCTGGTAATTGATTTTTCCACATAATGTAAAGTAAGTACTAAATGTAATAACATAATGTAATGTAAAGTAATACTATCCGTATTGACCAAATTAGCATGAGTTAATTACAATCACGAAGGTCTAGTAGAGCATGGATTGTCTAGACAACATTGATAACAACTAATATTTGGTTTTTGTTACAAAACATGTTAGGTCCATTGTTTTATGCGAGTAAAATACTTGAGGGTCAAATCAAAGACAACAAACATCGGTTCAGTAATCTAGAGATTAATGGGACAACGTGAGTTTTTTGTTTACATAAACGTGACACAGTTAGCGTAAACAAAGTTAATATCCATTTTTACCCGATTGCGAGCATAAAGCCTGAAGAGACAATACGTAACTTCCGCACGCGGGCCGGCCACAATGCGTCGCCGCTTCCGTACCGCGTCGCGCCGCGGAAGTGCATTGTGCCGCAAACTGACGCTACAAAATAAGGATACTGCAGAAATTAAGCTTCATACAAACCAACGCACACCCATACGCCTTGCATGGACACGAATCTCGAAACAGCTCTAGGGCTCTATTTTTGATTCCTTCGCCTCGAGTCGAGCGCTTGGTTTCTACTGATTTTCTTTCGACATTTGACTTTCCATATTTTTGAATCGCTCGACCGCAACGAGTGCCCTCACCCACTCGTTGCAGTCGAGCGACACAAAGCGATTAATAGAATAACCGTCAAAATCAATGCGTTGTGTCAATGTAATGTCACTCGTTTGTTAGTGTCATTGAGAATTTGAAACTGCCAAAATAAGTAAATACAAGCAAAACAGGTTCATTTTTTTGTTTAACAACAGAAGATGTTTTCTTGGGTTGTGTGTGACATTGATAGTCTTTTCTATTAAATAGCAAAAGTTTTTTTTAACAGCCAATAGAAACATGGATATAACGTTCCGTTTTCATTGCGGTTGTTACCGGTTTTCTTTAAATTCTGCGTGGAACGGATAACATCCAACATTTCGTACTACGTTGGCAGCACCAGAAACGAACGATTCAAAAGTACGGAAAATCGGTGTCATGCGACTTGAAAGACGAGTGTGACTTAAGTCGCATGCGATAACACAATGTCATACGCGCGATTCAAAAATAGATCTCGGGTGCTCAGTTCGAATTTCATTCGATCACGTTAACGAAAACGAGATTTTTTATAGCAAAATGTTAACTCTTCTCGTAGATACCTATGTCGCCAGGAGACGCTGCTTCAATGCGATACTAATTTTCGTTTTCGTAAACGTGATCGAATGAATACGGATAGTAAACAAAACTCACACTAGGCACCCTGAACAGTCCGAGCGCATCTTTGACGAGATTCCGTGTCAGTGAGAGGTTGTCACGTGGGCGTCGCTCGAGCGCAGTTACCTTCTGGGTCTTATTATTATTTAGTGCTGAGGACGGCCCACTTCCACTCGACTCGTGGACGGCGCAACTCTCGCTGCCCATCCGTTTATGACTAGTCCATTTCCTTCATTAAATAGCGGTGCCTTTCCACAAACTTTTGTTTGTACACTGTCAGATACACTGTTTAGGTGACACATGGATTATAAACAAATGAATAGGACGCTCTAAACTTCAGTATCCTCAAGGAAGCATTTAACCTATCCGTTTATGACTGGTCCATTTCCTTCATTAAATAGCGGTGCATTTCCCACAAACTTTTGCTTGGACACTGTCAGATACACTGTTTTGGTGACACATGGATGATAAACAAATAAAAAGGACGCTCTAAATTTCAGTATTCTCAAAGAAGCGTCTCACCTATCTACCCACCTTGAGTAAAAAGTGGTGCCTTTGTGCCTTCCCACGTTTGGTTGGTACACTGTTATACACTGTTGGTGACACACGAATTATAAACAAATGAATAGGATCTTCTGAACTTAGGTATGTCCTGGCCTATATGCTTATCTTCAGAATATGGGCCCCTTTGTGCTTTCCCACATTTGTTTGTTTGACAGATACACAGTTTTAGTGACATGAATACACAAATACTTGGATAGTATTTTCTGAACTTGAGTATGTCTCCTAAAGGATGCGTAGAGTCTGATAACTCTACGCGTCCTTTACAGGCTGATGCCTGTATACATATATTTAGCACCGTAACGTTCTAATCATTTATGTATAACAAGTTTACTGCCTTTGGTGCCTCTGTGCTATTTCACATTTGTCATTTCATCGTATCAGATAAACTGTTTTACGCGAATAATTAACAAATGAATGATTAGGATCTCATCAGATCTGGTCTTCTGATCTTGCGTCCTAAGTGAAACGTGGAGTTTTCGGCCGGAAGGGACTGTGACGCTTATCTATTTTTGTAATTATAATTTTAATGCCATAGTAAACTGTCATATGGGAACACTGTTTATAAACTCAAATACAGGCTAGCATAGAGGGGTATGCTCTGTATCTATTTAATTATATATTTAGGTATTCTTACAAATTATGCACTACATATGATTTGGGCAGTGCTAACTCTGAGGTCTGGGTTCGATTCCCGGTCGGGTCAAAGTCAAAAACGAACTTTTCTATATTGTGTCGGGTCTGGTTGGTTGTGGTACCGTCGTCGTTGTTTCTGATTTCCCTAAAACGAGTGCTTTAGCTACTTACCTTGGAATCAGAACAATGTATGTGATATTAGGCAGGTGTCCCACCGCCGGCGATGAGCAAGTAGCGAGTAGAGCTAGAAACTAGAAGCAAGTTGGCGAGCAGCGACAAGCGACGATTACTCGCACTACTCGCTCGAGGGCGGCTAGTCCTGTAGACATGAGCAAAGTCGTTATTTTTCAATCACCGTGACTAGAAAAGAAACACAAGAAAAATCATCGCAACTTTGTCACGTCGATCACGTCGATATCGTACATTTAAGAAACAGTTACGGTATATTTAAGTAAATCTTACATCTCGTTATTATTATATGTTACGTACGTATTATTATTATATTGTACTTACAGTTGATCATAATTTCCTTTACACTTTACGCAGGTTAAAGACTGTTGTATATTTTTAAGACTATGCGGCGTGTTTATTATTTTGATCAACTATTTACATTGATTTTATATCTTGTACTAATAGCTTCTCTATAATTTGTGTTATTTTTTTATGTCATATTCTATTAAAGCATGTAAATATTCAAACTCATCTCTTGTCTTTCTTAAGCGCTGGATACATAGAAAAGACGTAAGACTCAGACGGGGCGCAGACAAATGTCTCTTCCGCGTCCCTTTCAAAAAATGTATAGAAGCGTCGCAACGCAAAACATGTAGAAAAGACAGGGCGGGGGCACGACGCTTACTCGTCTGCGCCCTATTGTAAAACATACAGAAAGGACAGGACACGGGCGCGAGCGGACGAGGGAGGGGAGCGGGTGGGACTCGCGCGTCGCTGTCACACACTAAGGTTGCCACCCGTACTTTATTATAAAGTATTGTACGTTATTTCGGATAATTGTACTAGAACAATAAAGTACGCAAAAATACTTTATTTCACATATTTTATTTCTCTGGTATTCTTTTTACGTCAACTTTTTAGCAGTATTGGGCTTAGTTTCCTTAGCCTTTCCCGAAAGGGATAAATTCAAAAAATAACAATAAACGTCAACCGTCACGATTTGTTGATGAATGCCGCCGATTGTTGAAAAAAGATTAATATATTTAAATAAATTGTTTGATTTTAACCCAACTAATTGGCTCAACCAATGCCAATTTCTGAATTTAAGCACGTAAATTTAATTTAAACAAATCGAGAGCATATTGGATCCTTTAAATTTAGTCACTAAATTAAATATTAATGTCAACAATTTGTATTCGGAAATAATTATAGTTAATTAAATTATTTCAAAAATAAGCAACGAACAAGTGTTTAAATCTAAAAATACTGCTGAAAAATGGCAAATGCTTTTTAAAAACTCAGATACAAATTTAACAAATACATTTAAAATTATTTCGTTTTTAGTTTCCACACCTGCAACTTCCGCTTTTACGGAAAGATTTTTTCCGTAATTAATATAAAATAGCAAGAAGAAAGGAATATGGCTATTAATTTAATTAAAAAGAATTGTTAATTTATTTTAATAAGGATCTAAATTGATCAGATTCGTATAATCATTTTTAAAATAATAAGACTTTGTTAACCGAAGCTAAGACTAATAACAAACACGCATGGAAAAATAAATAATTACTTACTAAAAATAAATGTGTACTATTTTTTTTCTTGAATTTCCCAATCTAATAAAATGCTTTGTCCTGAATGACTGACTGACGGATCACTTGAATCACTGAAACTTGGAGGGTGTGTTCTTTGTATGACGTAGGCATCCGATAAGAAAGGATTTTTCTAAATTTTACCCCTAAGGGGGTGAAAGAGAAGAGCAAAGTTTATATGGGACAACGTGATTCCTTGGTAACCTTTTTTAACAGAATTGATGGAAGACATGTCTCGTATTTTATTGAAATTCATCCCCTAACGGGGTTAAAAGTTATTTTGGCGCTGATTTGCTTCGAAATTGATATCAATACTCCTTATTGCTTTTGATATAAATTACATTTTATTTTGACACATGTGTGAAAACTCAATCCGATTTTATTCAAAAAAGGTTGAACTCACTTAAAAACATAAGTAAATACTCTTTAAAATTGGAATGTCTAAAAAGTCACCGTACTCTATATTAGTACCTCATTTGAAGGTTTCTAAGCTTAAAAAGAGGTTATGCACTTTTAGGACACGGCCTCATAGGGACGTAGAGTTGAAAACTGAAATGGTTAGGACTAGAACATTTTGGTTATAAATTATACGAATCATTCCATATTAAAATAAAACATGTAAAATACAAATATAAAAAAAAATCGGATTAGAATTCGAAATTTCAATTTTATTTGTTCTTGGATTAAACAAGATTCTTTGTGTTTGATTTGTTAGTGTATAATATAGGTTTTTAGTTTTAATTGTAAAAATATCTGTTTGATTTTTTGTGTTTAATAATACTTATAGTTTTCTTATAGTTTGTCTTAGAAGTTTATGTCTGCGTCTATTTTTAAAAATGGGAGCAGAGTTGGTTAACATCAATGGAAAATTAATAAATCTTACTATTGTACCAATAGTGGGGGATGGCGCATGCCTTTTACGTACGCTTTCTTATTTGTTGTATGGCACACAAGAACGCTCAATGGATATTCGTAAAGAAATTGTGTGTCATGTGACGAACAATTGGGATGAATTTGCTGTTATGTCCCATGACCGTCATGGTAACAATCATAGGACAAAAGAAGAGTATACATAAGTTATGTTACAACACTCTACATGTGTCGGTTTTATATAAAAATCAATTGCTGTTCGTTTGTATCGCTAAAACTCGAGACTGGCTGGACCAATTTGGCTTATTTTAATTTTGAAATATTTGTGGAGGTTCAGGGAAGGTTTAAACGGTGAGAAACATCAATAATAAGTAACGGAAAATACTAAACGTTTTTAGTTTTTATTGTCGTTACAATTTAATTAAAAATATATAAATTAAAAAATCTTAAAACTATTAACTTTCGGCCATCCATAGGGTATGTTAAATTTGTTATAATTTGGCTGCCTATCACGTCCAGCCTGGAATACGTCGAGTTTCCAGTAACCCTGTATATTTGTTTATTACCTACTACATATAATTAATTTATATTTTTGTAACTTTTCAGCGGGCAGTACGGTGTACCGGTGTTGGGATATTCCATATTTTCCATTATCACAGTACGCGCCAGATCAAAGTGATTCCACTAACGCTATACCTTGTAAGTATCAATATTAAAATCCGACGTAATTATGGAACTAATTCTTTTTTTAAATAGAAAGTTAGGCAAATGTTATGCATATGCAGGGTCCAGATGCAAATACAGCTAGCTAGAGGAACGGATTCTGCCTCACTAGCTGTCCTCACTTTGCCTATCCGCAAGTTTTGCACTAAAGTACTGGCTATTTTATCTTCAGCTGATTCTATTTTTATTTCTCTAATTTTATTTTTATCATTTCATAACACACTTTAAGAATTTAATTAAATAACTGAACTATGTTAGGGAAATGATGCAAATGAGCTGTAATTTTAGCATCCTTCGTGATGTCATCAAATCCTTTAGAGATTTAATCAAAGCCCTGGTTTTATCATTTTCCTGCGACATATATATAGTTGCCGGTTGCACGAAAATTGATATACATTTACAAATTCATTTTTACGTTTTACTTATACTATTCCGTTACTTACACGAATTCGTAAATATACGTTGCACCAACAAAATACGAGTAAAAGTATCAGTAAAATTACTTGCTACACAAATAGAGCGTTAATTTTACCAGTTTACCTCAGTAGTTTTTTACTACCATGGTAGTTTTTAACCGACTTCAAAAAAGGAGGAGGTTTCTCAATACGACTCGCATAATACAATATTTTTTTTATGTGTTCGCGGATAACTTCATCGTTTATGAACCGATTTTGATGATTTTTTTTTGGAAAGGAGATATCCCAAGGGTGTTACCATAATAAGGAAACCAGGATCTGATGATGGCATCCCAGAGAAATCGAGGGAAACCTTCGAAAATCGTAGTAGCGACTAGTGCGCTTGTTAATGTTTTCGTTAAGTATTTTGAAGCACTACTATTTAATGAAGATCTGGAGTCGATCTAATGATGGTGCCGAAAGACAGTCGAGGGAACTCCTCAACGATTTACAGCAATTACATGGTGTTTGGGCTTGATTAATTTGTATTGATGAGAACTTTACACCTAGATGGGTTGTGACTGTCATTAGGGGTCTGATGATGAAGACGAAGGTCAGTCAAGGGAACTCCTCAACGTTTTACAGTAGCTACCTTGTGTTTGGTCTTAATTCATTTCTATTGATAAGAACTTTGCACCCCCATATGGGTTATAAGTGCCATTACAGGTCTGATGATGGAGACCATAGACGGTCGAGGAAATTCCTCAACGATTTACAGCAGTTACTTTTTGTTGGGCTTACTTCATTTGGTTCAATACGCCAAAATGTTTACTTCGTACAAAAATAATACCTAATTAAGATTGAAGTTTTTCATAGGTATACAACTACCTACTAGGCGGTCGTTTCCTCATCATAGAAGCATCCTTATTAGGTCTACGTCTACCCATCACCAAAAATCGTAAAATAAAATAATTTTTAACAAAAAAAAAACCGACTTCAAAAATAGGAAACTTAAAAAAGTAAAAACAGATCTAAAAAGCAAGAAATAATATTGAAATCATATTATTAATTACCTAGATACGAATATCAGGTTAAAAAAAATGTCTACTGAAGTCGGGTGGTTGGTGGTCAGAAATTGTAGAAGATATTATAGTGATTTATTCTCTCAGAGCACGTATCTTTAAATAAATAGAGCGTTTTCTAACCTCCAACACGAATTGCAAACACGAACGAACTGTCATAATATTATACTTTTACGTTATGAGCAAGGTTTGAGCTCCGTAAAAAGTAACCGTATAATGTAACCGTAAAACGTTTCCCAAAGCTTGGTACAACAACGTTTTACATTATACGTTTACTTTTAACGTTACTTTTTACAAATTCGTAAAATGATAGTTTTGGTGCAACCGGCTGTAGTGTTGCAATAGTAGACAAAAGTATTGCCGCCTTAAATTAAATAATATTCACTTACACTTTATTCGGCCATGGAGTAATATTACTTAGTCCATGACTTGGCTAAGCATAAAGATACTCTTTCGTACGTACCTACGTTAACATACTTACGTACTACGTACACGAACGTACAGACACATTACGTACACCAACTTTTATTTCTGTAAGTATCAATTTGTAATCTCCATTTTCATTATCGCAAATGCGAAACTTTACATATTTATAGGCTTGCTGTGTTTCGCATTACCAAATTTTCTGCCGAAGACTTATGAATCGACAACGTGTTCAATATAACATAACGTAACATTATGGGAGATTTTTATGTTACATAATTTAAATTCAATGCGATAATCCCATGATTTCAGACGTGGTGACGAGGTCAGCGGCGCCTCTCCTACTGGCAGTGTTGACGCAAGCAGTCGCAGCGCTTTGCTGCGTCCTGGGACACTGTGTGAAGGGGCGCAGGCTGTGCACTTTCATCGCTGGAGTGCTGTTCATTATTTCTGGTAATCTTTTTATTATTATGGGTAAGCACCGACGATCTGGTAAAGGTCGCGGGTAGCCGCTAGTCGCGAGCAGTAAAAAACTGGTCGTTGTGGAGATCCATAGGGTAGGCCTTTGCCAAGCAGTGGAAAGTCTTTCGGCTAAGATGATGATGTTGGTGATAATGGGTAAGCACTTGGCCATTACCTATCCCAATGGTAAAGAGGATAATAAACTTGAGAGCTAAACGATGCCAAATGCGAACCGAGCTCAATGTTAAATGATGATTAAGTCGAACTAGTAGCGCACTTAACCCGTAATTCTCAACTACTAAAAAATATTCATTGCTATGCAGATGATAGTACAGTGCACGGTGGGTATAATGGTCACCAGCGGCTGGGCAGGTCGAGACTGAAGAGAAGCGAGTAAATCTTGTCATTGAGCTCAATCGGGTATTGGACCTCATATCTAAATGGGGCTCCAATAACCTTGTTGAGTTCAATGCCAAGAAAACACAGGTATGCGCGTTCACGGCAAAAAAGTCGCCATTCCTCCCCCTTCCCTCTCTTCAAGGCACATCACTCGGCCTGCAGAGCAGTATAAACATGCTTGGTATGGAGATTCGCTGCGATCTGAACCAGAGGGACTATATTGAAGCCGTGATAAAAACAGCGTCACGTAAACTCGGTGTCCTGAACAGGGTGCGGCGATTCTTCACGCCGGATCAGATGTGCCTTTTGTACAAGACACAGGTGCGATCTTGCGTGGAGTATTGCTCGCACCTCTGGGACGGTTCCGCAAAGTACCTTCTCGATGCCTTGGACAGATTGCAGCGGCGCGCTATACGCATTATCGGCAGTGCAGAGGTCACTAATGCTCTCGAGCCCATGCAATTGCGTAGAGATATAGCGTCACTCAGCGTCTTCTACCGCTTATACCACGGCGAGTGCTCTGAAGAGCTTTTTGACCTCATCCCACCTTTTCCCTTCCTCCATAGGAGTACGCGTGCTGCTCTCCGGAGTCACCGCTGTACTGTCTCGAACATTCCATCGCGCACAAAGAAATTTGGTGACTCGTTTTTCTGTCGCACTTCCAAAAGATGGAAAAGTCTACCAGCGCACGTTTTCCCTCCTTCCTATGACATGGGGTCCTTCAAACGAGGCGTGAAGAGGCACCTTGTGGGCCGGCAGGGTGAGGGTGACTGATGCTGCGTTGTTTTCTCGCTGCACCAGTTGTCCTTACGTCTGGCCTCCATTTCCACTTAACATCAGGTGGAGTGGAGTCATTTGCCGAGCTATGTATAACAAAAAAAAAAAAACTACGGACTTAGCTATTTCATCACCAACTGTCGGAACATACTAAATCTATGGTCGGAACAAACCATTGCTAGTATTATTGATGATAAGGAGACACATTGGAGATAAAAATAATGGTTGTAGCTAGCAGGCGGCCTAAAAAGAAACCCTACCACCAACCAAACCAAAAACAAACATGTACGCCGCTGGGAATCGAACCCAGGATCTCTGAGCCTGAGAATTTAAAATCATGGTGTACATTATCTATATTGCCAGATTCCTGTAAAGAGTTCAATCTTACAGCACTATAATGAAACCCCAAGAATATATAAAGAAACTCTAAAAGCAATGTCACCGATTAGAATCTATCGGTAACATTGCTTTTAGCAGGGGTTTCAATTATGTAAACCTATTACTGTATACAACCTATCTTTATCTAGTGGAGTATTCAGTGGTTCCAAAGTGCATCCCAACCCACAACACCAAATTATTTCTTAACTCTTCATTAGGTATCTTTTCAGACGACTTCTATAACTTTAATGATGATTCTATGATAATTTATACCTAGTACTATTAGAAGAGTTTCTCCTGAGCTTCCTTCCTATTCGGTGACTGATGTCCAAATGCCGAAGCACACTATTCTCGCTTCCAATCTGACTACCGCTTGCCTTTCTTTATTCGTTTCTGCTTTATGGTTAACGTTCGTTTGGACTTTGGTATACTTATTTAAATATTATCAGACATTTACAAATTAAACAAGTGCTGCTGTATATTTATAATACAATCTGTATACTTATCCCTATGTGCATTACTAAAATCATAACAATACAAGTATCATGTAGTGCATTCTTTTCTATTCCATCTCTTACAACAAAGACAAGCAAAGTTATGAATGAAGCTTTAAAAAACACTTTAATTAATCAAGATAAAGTTTGCTTATCATATCCGTTTCCTATTTTCAGGTCTCATCATGCTGACCGGGATTGTCATGTACATATCTGTATTTAAGCAACAATTGGGCCACAAGCTTCGCTACATGACTATCTTCGACGCACCTCGAATGTCCTACAGTTACGGATATTCATTTGGTCTATACTTAAGTGGCTTTATTGCCGTGGAATTGGCGGGGACCTCAGCGATATTTCTCTTCTTACAATGGTACCAAAAAGACTGGATAACGGAGCTATCAGAAAAAGCAAAGGCTGACTGTCGAGCCTGGGACAGGGAGTTCGCTTCTTTTACAGATTTCAGAGAAAACGATTCCACATTGTTAGAAAGACGAATGATGAAAAGGGACACCTACCCACCTTCAGGCTCATCAGCGGCAACGCCTCACGAAAGAAGACGATTTGTCTTCGACGGGGATGATATGCCGCACTGTTCAATACACAAAAACAGAAGAATAAATTTAAGTTCAGCGTCTTTAAAAGACTTGTCTTCGTCAACTTTATATGGGTTCCCGGCCGCGCCTAGACCCACCGCCTGTGACAATTACTTTGAAGAGTTCAAAGAAGTTCCACAAAGTGCCAACACGCTAAGCGGGTTAAGAAGCGCTTCCATATTCCAGTCGCAAGCGTCGGTTGCTAGCGGGAGGTTCTTAGATACTTCAGCTGTTGAACCTCCGCCTTCCAGAGAAGAGGAATTGGTGACATTTGGCGCTGGAGCAAGAGGGCCAGTGCCCAAAGATGGGAAGAACCCCTCACGCCACGACCGCGCCGTCGGCACCGACCCCTACCGCCGCACGACACCTGTCTGATCCAAGACCCTCTTGGGTCATCCCAATCGTTTATAAAGCATATCGAGAAGTGATAAAAGTGATATTGCTGTTTCACGTACTATTTACACCTAGACATGTATTGACTAATGATTGTACGTAGCTAGGTAACGGTTAACAAGTGTCTTTCGAATTTATGAACGTACAGAACATACGTGACTTGTGTTATTATTACGGAATTTTTAATTGTTACATTTCCTTGAATAAACACTGCCATTTGTCTAACTGGTTTCTTCTTGTCTTGATTAGCAAAAACCAGGCACAACCATCACAGCTGGTAAACGGGAATCCTACACTTCATCGCAAATAATTTCAACAATTTTCATTTCCCATAACACTATTCGCAGATCTTTCTATTCTATATCTAAGAACTTCGATTCATCGCATTTAAGTTTACACGAATTGTCAATACCAAAAAACTCATATTATCGAATTTCATTTCCATATTTTGCTTATAGCATCGGAGTATGTTGGTTCATCGATGTAACGTCCCGTAAGTTTGTTTCCACGTAACTTCATTTCATAAAATTTTACATCATTAAAGTTACTCACTGTACTTCGAAAATTAGTTTTTTGTTGTAAGTATACTTAATTTTTGTTTGCACACATTTTATAAAATTATTTTGTGAAAAGCTTATGTTAATAATATTATGTATTTCTAAATTTTATTATTTTTACAAGAATTATGCTCTTATTACATGAGTCATTAAGAGAGAGATTCATTCATCATCAGCTCATTTTATATCCCCACTGCAGGGTCACGAGCCTTCTCTATGGATGGATAGGGAGAACGGGCCATATACCACCACGCGGGCCCAGTGCGGGTTGGTGGTTGTTTAGTATTTACAACTGCTAATGCAGCTGGGACCAATGGCTTTACGTGCCTTCCGAAGCACGGAGGAGCTGAAAAATTTTTGGTCACCCATCCGATGACCAGTCTTTGCGAAAGTTGCTTAACCTCAGCACTCGCAGACCGAGGAGGTCGATGGTCATCGAGCTCCTCGAGAATTAGAGAGTAGTTACTTTGAAATTCATAGACAGAAGCGAATCGCTATTTAATCCACTTTACGTCTGCCCTACGCTAGAGTCTAATCTAGAGCCCCGCAGCACCGTAGCTGTGACGGAAGCCAAAATGTTTGCGTGTATGCTTGTCTGCTTGCATACTTGCTAACAAATATTTTGATTGCTATACTAATGCATCGTTCGATAAAACGTTACTGTGATGAAAGGTGTTAGATGATTTACACAAAAGAAATAGTTTAATCTATTAAATAATAGTTGTGTAAAAATTGATTTCGATGAACAGTTGTTCCGGAAACTAAAACCTTGAAAAAGGAATTCTATTAATATTTTTAGATATAATGAAACAGCTTTGATTGGTTAATATGTGAATTAAAAGAGATGACCTAATAAAAATTGTGGAATAGTTTTCTGTGAAATTAAATCCGATATTTTAAAATTCTGTATGTTTCGTTGTGACACCCCTGAGTTGCGTTGTAACTTTCTTTCGTACGGTTCTGAATCACGGTATTTCGGACTCTATCAAGCATACGCCTAGCATGGCGCACTACATAGCTCTTTGTGCCACTTTAACATTGTGCATGATTATGGCGTGATTCACGTTGAAAAGAAGGTTTTGAGCTGTGAAACGCCAGCTGGCCAGTGTATCATGGTGAGTCTTCTTGCCATGTTGGATTGCGATCCATCAGTCTTGACTTATAGATTTATATTATTACTAGCGGCTGCTCGCGGTTTCACTAGCGTGGTTCCCGTTTCCGTGGAAATATCGGGATAAAAAGTATCCTATATTTTAATCCAGGTTATAAACTATTTGTATGCCAAATTTCATCGAAATCCGTTGCAGCGTGAAGAAGCAACAAATTACACACATACATACACACAAACTTTCGTATTTATAATATTAGTGTGATTATAGAATTATTGGACCGCAGTTACCAGGGGGACTGCTGGTTTGGCGCAGGATTGAGTCAGAAATATCCACCGCTTTTGGAAATCGAATTTTTTTACAGGTAAGCACTCTGTCTCATCTCGCCTGATGTTTAGTGAGGAAGGCCGAAGGTGTAAGCGCAGTTTACTCGGGACCCTCAACTCCGAGCACACTATTGCCGCTACTGAGCCCTGGCTATCTTATCTTTACAACAATACTACAAACAATATAGGTTACGGCGACATGTTAAAACACCAACCAAACCGAGTGCAATTACATGTATACCCGCTGGGAATCAAAACCAGGACCTCTGAGTCTGAACCGGTGGTCTTGACCATTAGACCACAGGGTTGATCAAAATTATCAATTTATGTTTGTTGCAAGCAAAATATTCACATAAAAAATAAACATATCTCAGTAATATATTTTATATTTATTTATTTAAAAAAAACGGGTAGCCGCTGGTTGCTTAGGGGAGGCCTTTGTCCAGCAGTGGACGTCTTACGGCTGAGATGATTATGATGATGACATAAACAAACAATGAACAACTACTCCAAGCTTATACTTACTCAGTTTATTTGAAGATGGCTAAAACAAGCTAAAGCATGATTATTCTGAGCAAATAGGTATCAGATTGTTTAATTTATCTTAATCAAATATTACTATCTACTCAGTGGGAGTGTTAATTTTTTTTCTTACTTGCTTTTTGTTTACTCGACTTGGCTATGATCATATATTTTTAATTTCAATTACTTATCTAAGTAACAACAACGCAATATAATTTGGGCGCAAAACTCACGCAAATAATTGAAGTTCGGTTACCAAGACAAATTGACATGAAAACTTTTCGGACTTTCTTAGTTTGGCTCTGGCCAGTCTCAAACAAATGACGAGTTCGTATTTCTATTGTCAAATTGTATAATTGACATTTCATAAGTTGGATCACCATTTCACCTTATTTCACACGATGAAAATTATGTAAATGTAAAATTGTGGTTATATTAAAATTACACGGAGCGTAAAAAAAAATCACAATGGGCAAGTAAGTGTTTACATTTATTAATTGTAGGACTGTTACATATTGTAGAAAGTTGAATTGTCCTTGTTCTAATTTTATGTTTCTGAGGCAAATATCGATAACACAACCTTTATAAAACAAAAATTATGTTTTGTTTACTCTCCTGTGTTCGTTTTTATTACGGACACAAAGATTTAGTGATTTAGTGGAACCAGCACTGGATACGGTGTCCAAGCAAACTAGAACGAGGGTCTCTAGTTTTAAATTATATTTTAATGAGAGACCTAGTTTAAACTACCTGCTGTTATCAATGTACACGATATTCTGTGCACCTGCACAACAACCTACCACAATTACAATAAATATTATTAACGGGATTATTACCATGTTTTTTGTTGTTTGAGTATCCAATAATTCGGCACAGTTGCATGCGCCATGATCACGGATATACCGAAGTTATTGCGGGTGCGTGATTATGACCAGACAAGGCTCTTCCTTAGTCGTTTTTTTGCGCTCAATACTCGTACCACTGTCTCCTAAGTCACTATTCACTCGAACTTGTTCTCGACACACTACACTGACCGTATCAGTACACAACAAAAAACATGGTAATAATCCCTTTAATAATATTTATTCTAATGTAAGTGACCATGATAGTTTAAAAAGTTATAACCTACCACAAACTGTAGGACAATGCAACCGATTGGCCCAAAAATATGAAACCCAATGTGCATAATTAAAACCGTTAGTATTAGTACTAACGTTGATTAAGATGATTAGTCATCCATGACAACTTTTTCTATGGGGCCAAATAAATCTACCCTAGTAAAAAAAAAACAGGGTTACAAATATTTAAAAAAGTGTCGATTTTTATATGACTTAATTATAGGTTTTGTTTATTTTAAACTGGTTTAAAATATCCTCTAACGTAATTCGTGAAGTTTTAAACGCTTAGAGAAGTAATTCGCTGCTGATTTCATTGTTTAATGGTTAATTCCTGTTAAATAAGTTTGTTTGACCGTTTGACGGGCAGGAGAACTATTGGTGTTTGCGCTCATACAATGACCATAGTATGGTTTCTTGCTTGGACCAGACACCAATGCACCATTCACCGCCCTGCCCTATAATTGGATAGCGTACAGTTGATAATGATTAATAAATAAATAATAAATGCTATCTGTATCTATTGAACTATGTTGTAATATTTTTGATACTGAATATCCTACATCCTATTTAGATGTTCTATTGTCCATATGGTTACAATTGGCGATATTTTAAATGTTTAAAACAAACAAAACCTCTAAGTAAGTGATATAAACATGGACACTTTTTCAAAACGTTTGTTACCCTGTATATTTTTTTTACTAGGATAAATTTATTTGGCCCCATATTAAAAGTTGACATGGATGATTAGTATTAACCTTTGGCAAATGTTTCAGTTATGCATAACACGTTTAATTTTTTTGGGCCAGTGGTCAAAGAAAAATAAAAATAAAATTTTTGTGAAACTTATTTTATAAGCCTATCTTTTGTGGGAGTTTTGGGACAATATTTTTGTAAAGACCAGCCACGTGGCTGTTCCATCTACTCTGGTATATTTCCTCTACACCTTTAGATCTTGGTAAAAGCGAATTATAATTTATTCATAATTGAGATGCATAATTATTTTGTAATATATTTTAAAATTGTAAATAATACAAGTCAATCCAGCACTATCATTAACCTCTCAGCTACGAAAAGCACTAATCAGTGCCTTAAACAATAATTGTTTTTAAAATTACATTGTGTCTGTATTCACAGCAGACGACAGATTAATAATAATATACTAGTAATAAATAGGCCAACATTTTTTAAATATTTTGCTGATGAATTTTGTCTCTGCCTACCCCTACGGGAAAGAGGCGTGATTATATGTATGTATGTATGTGTAGTGTATGTTTCCCGTGTGGTGCCGGAGATAAAGAATTGCACCACCCCATCTCAACCCGTGGGTGTCGTAAAAGGCGACTAAGGGACCATTCCAGAGGATGGGCAGCAGCATCTCTCTGAGGTTACCTTCAACCTACTGCGATCGCCAACCCGCCTGCCAAGCGTGGCGATTATGGCAAATACCCCCCCATGACATGCACAACAGCAAAAACCGGCCCCTAGTCCCCGGCGGCCCCGCTCGCCCTAGCTACGGTAGCGGCCAAGGCAGCGACGGGGCAGGGGGTGCTAAGAATCTCCGGCAGAGACCTGGCTACCGCCAACAACGAACTCTGGCCCTGGCAACATTTAACACGCGCACATTACGGACTGACGAGAAGATTCACGAACTGGAGGAAGAATTGAGCAAGATACGGTGGGACATAGTTGGATTATCTGAAGTCCGAAGAGAGGGGGAGGACTCGATAATCCTCAAGTCCGGTAACTTGCTCTATTTCCGGGAGGGCGAACAACTGTCCCAAGGTGGTGTCGGGTTCATCGTCCACAAGTCCCTCGTGAACAACGTTGTCGAGACCGGGAGTGTGTCGCCTAGGGTAGCGTACCTTATACTCAGAATAACCAAACGGTATTCGTTGAAGGTCATACAGGTTTATGCTCCTACTACGACACACCCTGACGATGAGGTGGAAGCTACGTATGAGGACATCTCTAGAGCCATACAAGCCTCCAAAACTCAAGAGGTCAATCGTCGAATCCAATTAGGCTGGGCAGCGTTCGGTAAGCTACGAAATATCTTCTCGTCCGATATACCGCAGTGTCTCAAGACGAAAGTCTTTGACCAGTGTGTGTTGCCAGTGATGACATACGGGACTGAGACGTGGTCGCTCACTATGGGCCTCATAAAAAGGCTCAAGGTCACTCAAAGAGCAATGGAGAGGGCTATGCTCGGGGTTTCTCTGCGTGATCGAATCAGAAATGAGGAGATCCGCAGAAGAACAAAGGTAACCGACATAGCCCGAAGAGTTGCTAAGCTCAAGTGGCAGTGGGCAGGTCACATTGCTCGCAGGACTGATGGCCACTGGGGCGGGATAGTCCTGGAGTGGCGACCGCGTACCGGAAAGCGCAGTGTGGGCAGGCCTCCAACAAGGTGGACCGACGATCTGGTGAAGGTCGCGGGAAGCCGCTGGATGCAAGCAGCACAAAACCGGTCGTTGTGGAGATCCTTGGGGGAGGCCTTTGTCCAGCAGTGGACGTTTTTTGGCTGAGATGATGATGATGATGATGTATGTATGAATTTTGTTTGTAATAAGTTATCCTATTAAAACATGGGAATACATGTTTTGTTGCTTTAAATGTTTAATAGTTTAGCACAGTTGCGTGCGCTAAATTTAATGTTAGTAACCATGACAAAGTAAAAATTAAAGTAATTACCTAACATATTTGCTTTTTTTCAGATATTGGGGCAAGCTGTAAGTATACTGCTTTTATTTTAAAGTACTTTGTAAGATGTGCATGTAATATAAATTCTAATTAAATATATTATCATCGACGCCTCGGTGGTCGTGTGACAAAGCGTTTGTCTCGATACCTGGAGGTCCCGGGTTCAATTCCCAGGTCGGGCAAAGTGTGTCGGCCGGTGCGGTGGTCGGCTGTAGGAGATTGCAAAAGACAATCCTCCAATCCAATCCACGGAATTTCAGTCCGGAACAGTCCAAGCGCCGCGCCGCCGCCACTGTACCGTGATTCTGTGTCCGTTTGAAAGCTTGTCTATGTGTACGTTCCTTGAACGCATTTGTTGAAGCTTACCTTTAGCAGTCTCGGTATTTTGTGGAGTATGTTAGATTCGGGTTCCCTATTTTATTCCAAAAGCCGTTTTACCGATTATCATTTCAACGAAAACTATTAATCGATCACTCAATTGAACGATGCCTTATTTGTACGAAGCTTTAATTTATCGATGTAACGATTCACCGAAAAACTAATTACCAAAGTTCATTTCAGCGACCTTACATGTAACCGACACATTATTTAACCGATGTAACATTTCACCAAATAGTAATTGGTTTTTCGGTGAATCGTTACATTGGTAAATTAAAATTTCGTACAAATAAGGCATCGTTCAATTGAGTGACCGGTTAATAGTTTTCGTTGAAATAATAATCGGTAAAACAGCTTTCGTAATTAAATAGGGAACCCGTTAGATTTATTCTGCCATGCCAGCTGTTGGACAAAGCCATTACTCGAGTTAAGATATCAGAATGATGGTCACGATTAGCTCGATGTTGACGGCTCACCAGATGTGTGACAATTAAAATAATCTTAGATGAATGATTGATCTCGCTGCGCTCGACTAGATACCGTGCTACCTAGAAACAATAGCTCCGTGAATGCGGCAACTCAATATTGTAGTGTGTGTATCTATAGCATCTATTTATGTAAACACTATAAAAATTGTAGAGTAGTGTGTTTGTTTCACTAGATAAATATAGCAGACATTAAAAGAAAATAAATCAAGTCCCTTCAAAGCCGGTCTTACCCGTGGTACTACCGATGGTCCTACTGGTAGTACCACGTGAGATTTTTTTTTATCCTTGGTACTACCAAAAGAATTGGTGATTAAATTGTAAAATATTATTAGCGAAGGATTCTAGGATTTAATCAATCGCTAAGAATCTTGCCCTTCGGGGTCATGTCCCCTCCCCCCTGATATCTCTCATATGGGAGATCCGGGGATGGTTAGTCTGAGTGGTAGAGCCACGCTGCGTTGCAACACGAAATGGACCGGCTTGCCCGGCGTAATACCACCCTCTCACATAATTAATAATCTTTGTTATTACTGAAGCCTAAGTAACATAGTCCTAATTAAAGGTGTATAGTAATATTAACAACCGGTATTGACTTTTAGAACTTTTAGACCTTTACTAAGTGAGAAAAAAACGTCAATTTCATAGGTATTAGTATTATTTTTACACAGTTTAACTACGCAAACTGGCATTTTACTTCGGTTTATGACCAAAATTTAACAAAACATTCGGTCCGCGCACCTCACACACAGTTTGGAACGCGACTGACAGCAGGCGACTGACTCGGGTACGCCGACTTCGGCGTAGTATTTTTTGCCGCATTTAACAAGTACGCCGGCGGTATCTAGTCGAGCGCAGCGAGACCAATCATTTATCTAAGACAATAATATTTCAAGTCCCTCTTTGCTTCGGAAGGCATATTAAGCCTTTGGTTCAGCTTGTTGTTTTATGATAACGTTCGTTAAAACACAATTCACGCCTGGTAGATAATTAATTGATCACTTCATATATTTTTTTTATATTGCTTCTAACGCGAAAGCACTTTGCCTTGATGCCACATCTCACTTGATGTTAAGTGGTGTAAGGCCGAAGATGGAAGCGCACTTCACTCGAAGCTATCGGCTTCTCTATCTGCTGGAACACAACAATGCGAGCACGTAAAAACATCAATGTTTGCTACAAACATTGATGTTGGCGACATATTAAGATAAGATGGTGGTAGCTAGCCAGGCGGACAAACAAGCCCTACCGCCAACCAAACAGCAGCGCTATTCTCTAAGCAAAACAGCGTCGAACTCGACGGTGAACTCGCTCATAACTTGCAAACGAATTTCAACCTACTTTTGAATAGTTTAGTGGTGTCAGTATAATGAATAGTCCAACTTACGGTTGTATCGGTATATTGTCCACACTACTAACACAAATACATAAAGTCACAGTACATAGAAGGTAAATAGGATTTCCACAAAGCACAAGCACAGACACAGTTTATAGTTCGGAAGAAGAAAGTTAGAAGGAACAAAAACGAAGTATATAAGCAAAACAAATAACAAGTCAGCGTAATAAGCAGCGAGGGCAAAGCAAGGTCGATAAGCGAGCAGTAAAGCAGCGTGCGCTCCGCGTCGTGATAGGGTCTCGACTGGCGTACGTGCGCAGGCGACGCTCGGCCGTCTATGTAGTAAATACATAGCGGGCGATGAGCGTTATGTGCGCGCACGGTGATTTGCGCGTTCTCAATTCACCACGACGCGCGACGTTATTGAAGCGAAATGTATTGCATCGACAAGCTGATATGAATTTAGAATTATAATGTATTTATTGTTAATATGTAAATAGATATTATAGTGCCTTGTTTTGTAATTATTATTATTAATGTTGTGGAATATTGTTAATGTAATTTTGTATAAATATTTAATGTAATATATAGGTAAATATAAAATATATGATAATGTACGTATATGTAACATAGTAATAAAGGTCGTAGGAAGGTCACCTACACAACCCCCCTCCAGCGATCATCAAGAGCGATAGAAATCGGGAAATCTCACCTGACGCCCCGAGCGGGTTACTCTCTCTTGCCGAGTGTCTGGGATGGGTTCTTCACAGTTGTTGGAAAGAATGTAGGCCGGTTTAATCCTATCAATCGACACCGTGACTTCCTTACCATTGTGTAACAATTTAAATATCTTATCCCCTCTACTTAAAACTTTATGGGGACCAGAGTATGCGGGGGTCAATGAACCACGTGATGCATCTTCACGTAGGAAGACGTGTTCACTAGTGGCTAGCTCCTTATAAATAAACACTTTCATGCTACCATGGCGCGAAGCGGGCACGGGTCGCAACTTTTCTGCAACGCTTCTTAGTCGAGCAGAAAACTCTGAAACTCGAAAAATTCGCCAGGTAGACGTAGGGACTCACCATACACCAATTCAGCAGACGATGACTGTAGGTCTTCTTTAAAAGCGGTTCTTACGCCAAGTAACACCCATGGCAAAGACTCAGTCCACCGATCATTCGCGTGGCACACTATAGCTGCTTTTAGCTGCCTATGGAACCGCTCGACTAGCCCATTACATGTCGGATGGTAGGCGGTAGTTCGCTTGTGCTCGAATCCAGTTATTTTAGCGAGACATTGAAATAACGCCGACTCCAATTGACGGCCTCTGTCAGTCGTAATGTCTGTTGGGCAACCGAATCGAGCAATCCATGAAGATAGCAGCGCCTTGGCAACAGTTTCAGCAGTTATGTCCTCGATCGGTACTGCTTCTGGCCATCGCGTAAAGCGATCAATGGCAGTCAGACAGTACCGATAACCTTGTGACATAGGAAGTGGTCCAACAAGATCAATGTGGCTCTGTTTAAATCTTGCCCGCGGTAAACGAAAAGTGCCAAGTGGGGCTGTGACATGCCGGTTCACTCTAGCTCGTTGGCACATTATGCAAGCTCGCGCCCAGTCTCGGCAGTCTTTCCTAACGCCTGGCCATACGAACCGTTCTGCCACTAATTTAGCAGATGCGTTGGCCCCAGGATGGCTAAGTGAATGCAAGCTGTCAAAAACTTTCTTGCGGTAAAACTTTGAGACGAAAGGTCTAGGAGTCGGTGTGCTGACGTCGCAGTACAAGTAACCACGGCTCCCGGGTAGCTCTCGCTGCTCCAGACGTAAGGATGAGCTTTCGTCTAACAACTTAGCTAGCTCTTGGTCGGAAGTTTGTCCCTGTGCTAATGTCTCAAGACTGACTGGGATGCTTAATTCCTCAATGCGTGACAGAGTGTCGGCCACGACATTATCTTTACCTGATATATGGCGTATATCGGTAGTGAACTGGGCTATATAATCTAAATGCCTGTACTGCCTAGGCGAACAGTTGGCCTTCCGTTTGTGGAAGGCAAAACTGATAGGCTTATGGTCAGTGTACACTATGAAGTGTCTTGCCTCGAGCATATGCCTGAAGTATTTAATAGCCTCATAAATGGCTAACAACTCACGGTCGTAAGGCGAGTATTTCTCCTGCGAAAGGCTAAGCTTGCGTGAGAAGAAAGCTAAAGGCTCCCATACGTCATCTTTTAGCTGCTGTAATACAGCCCCGATCGCTTTGTCTGACGCGTCGGTTACCACCGCAAGCTTAGCGCTGCAATTTGGGTGAGCTAGGAGTGCTGCGTTGGCCAGGCTTTCTTTGCAGGCATTGAAAGCCTCTAAGGTGTTGCCTATTAAATTGATGGGGTGCTTACCCTTGACATTCCCTGTTAATAAAGCATGCAACGGAGCTTGAACTTGAGCTGCATGAGGAAGAAATCTCCTATAAAAATTGAGCATACCCAAAAATCGCCTGAGTTGCTGAACATTTGTGGGGGGAGGGAACTGCTTGATGGCCTGTACTTTTGAGTCCAGCGGTTTGGTGCCATGCTCAGAGATATGATACCCTAAGAAGGTTACCTCTTTGGCCCCGAAAACGCACTTTGACGTATTCACCAGCATGCCATAGTCCTTCAGCCGCGTAAAAATAATGCGAAGGTGCTCCTGATGCTCACTCTCCGTTCTAGAAAAGGCTAGAAAATCGTCCAAGTAACAGTATACGAAATCTAGGCCCCGGGTCACTTCATCCACTAACCTTTGAAACGTTTGACCCGCGTTCCTTAAACCAAAGGTCATGTATGGAAATTCGAACGCTCCAAAGGGTGTGGTGATCGCCGTCTTCGGTATGCCCTCTGGATTGACTGGTACCTGGTTAAAAGCCTTCACAAGGTCAATCGTACTGAAGACTTTGCAGCCAGCTATGCTATGAGCAAAGTCATGAAGGTGCCTGATGGGATACCGGTCGGGCACAGTCCGCGCGTTGAGCATCCTGTAATCGCCACAAGGACGCCAGCCATTGTCCTTTTTCGGAGTGAGGTGTAATGGAGATGCCCAAGGACTCTCCGAAGGACGGGCTGTACCATCAGCCAGCATTGACTGGAACTCTTGACGGGCGATTTTTAACTTATCAGGTGCTAGACGGCGGGGAGAACTGTAAACGGGGGGACCGGGTGTGGTACGGATATGATGTACTGTGTTATGTGGAGGAGTGTTGCGATGAGTACCAGCTGGTCGAGTAATTTGAGGAAACTCATCCAAAATTCTGTGATACCGGGTAGCGCCAGTTGAGACTTTAACGAAGTGTACATTTATACATGAAGCAAAAGAAGCTAAAGCAGATACAGATGTAGTGTTATCTATTAATTTCTTATTGCGACAATCTACAACAAGATTATAAAAATTCAGAAAATTTACACCTATGATTGGCTTTGTCACATCAGCCACTACAAAGCGCCAAGCATAAACTCTACGTAAGCCTAAATCTAAATCTAAATGTACATAACCATAATTATGTTGCGATGTTGGAGCCGTTGGCCGCCGAAAGCTCGAAGTTGCTCCTGGCTCGACGATCTCGAAGCGATGACCGTGGAAAGACACAGAGGTCGCTTCCAGTATCGACCAGAAACTGCGACTTCGACGATCGATCAGTCACAAAGAGGCGACCAGCAGATGGGCAATGTTCAGTCGCCGTTAACGATTGCCCCCGGCGTTTCCCGACTTGAAATCACACGGCTGGTTGCATTTAGTGGCCTTGTCACCAAACTTGCCGTGATACCAACACAGCGGGAACTTGCGGTAGTTAGAGTTCGACCGCTGCCTCGACGAAGATCTGCTTCTGGGACGACGCGATGACTGGTGGCGATGTCTGCTGCTTCTGTCTGAAGATGCGAAATTCTGCATCTGCCTCCTAAGCTCCGCGATGTCTTTCCTGAGGTCGTCAAGGACAGAACCGGGCACAGCTTCACTGACTGCGGCCACTCTGGGTGTTGATGAGGCGAGATCATGGACTCGATCTGCTAAGCCCGCCAGGTCATCAATAGTGCTGGAAGATGGTTGACCGGCGAGCACAGTCTGAACACCACGAGGGAGACGGCTGGTCCAGATCGTCTTCAAAAAATCATCTGTAACGACTACACCTGCAAGGCCCTTGAGGTGACGCAGGAACTGTGATGGCTTGCGATCTCCGAGCTCTTCATGCATCAGGAGTTGTTGGAGCTTCTTTTCATTTGATGCTGACAACCTCTTGATCAATTCCGCCTTAAGTTTGCCATATTTATCCGTTGCTGGAGGACTTATTATTACATCCTTCACCTCTCTTGAAAACTTGTTATCCAGTTGACTAATAACATAATTGAATTTCGTCAAATCGCTAGTTATTCCAGATATGGCAAACTGACCCTCCACCTGGGCAAACCACATTTCCGGCTCTTCGGGCCAGAACGGTGGAACACGAACGCCGACTTTGTATACTTCGGTACGGTCATGAGAACTACGTCCGGCATTTTTCTCGTCTGAGTCAACGGACCCGCGCCGGCTCTGGGAGCGGCTATGTGCGTCATCATAATCCCTATTCATGCTCAAAACGGGGTCACCAGTTTAGTGGTGTCAGTAGTGGTATAAATGAATAGCCCAACTTACGGTTGTATCAGTATATTGTCCACACTACTAACACAAATACACAAAGTCACAGTACATAGAAGGTGAATAGGATTTCCACAAAGCACAAGCACAGACACAGTTTATAGTTCGGAAGAAGAAAGTTAGAAGGAACAAAAACGAAGTATATAAGCAAAACAAGTCAGCGTAATAAGCAGCGAGGGCAAAGCAAGGTCGGTAAGCGAGCAGTAAAGCAGCGTGCGCTCCGCGTCGTGATAGGGTCTCGCTCGACTGGCGTACGTGCGCAGGCGACGCTCGGCCGTCTATGTAGTAAATACATAGTAGCGGGCGATGAGCGTTATGTGCGCGCACGGTGATTTGCGAGTTCTCAATTCACCAAGACGCGCGACGTTATTAAGGCGAAATGTATTGCATCGACAAGCTGATATGAATTTAGAATTATAGTGTAATTATTGTTAATATTTAAATAGATATGTCGACGGCGAGGCTGGTTCGTAGTAGGACGGTCGAGCAAACTCGGATTCGTCAATAACACAGTTCATCTTGGATCTTCAAAATAAAGACGCAGTCGTATTCCTTACAGTCACTTTAATGTTATTTTATATCATAATTACAATATTTAGAAACAGTTTCCTGATGCAAATGGATTTTAGAAACGAAGTGAGTTCTGCGCGTGCGTACTCTCCGACCGCTTCCGTGCGAATGTTCCCCGTCCGTTGTCGCGCCAACTGACGTTGACGTTTCGCGTACCATAGAGCATAGGCTGCGCAGACCACACTAAGTATAGACTATACTTGTCGTTTCTAAGCGATGCTAGCGCCACGTCTCCGACACGGCCATCCTGATGAAAACACGTCCTCGTGTTTTTCTCTGTAACAAAACATAACCACAGTATTTCCCGTTCGGTCTATCGTGACCAAACAACAATTGACTCTTAGCATTTGGCTCTACAGTAGGCTCTACATTATGCACTACAATTGGCTCCACATAAGGCTATACATAAGGTTCTACAGTAGGCTCTCCATAAGACCCTACACAAGGCTTCACATAAGGCTACACCTAAGGCTACACCTAAGGCTACACCTAAGGCTACACCTAAGGCTACACCTAAGGCTACACCTAAGGCTACACCTAAGGCTACACCTAAGGCTACACCTAAGGCTACACCTAAGGCTACACCTAAGGCTACACCTAAGGCTACACCTAAGGCTACACCTAAGGCTACACCTAAGGCTACACCTAAGGCTACACCTAAGGCTACACCTAAGGCTACACCTAAGGCTTCACCTAAGGCTTCACCTAAGGCTTCACCTAAGGCTTCACCTAAGGCTTCACCTAAGGCTTCACCTAAGGCTTCACCTAAGGCTTCACCTAAGGCTTCACCTAAGGCTTCACCTAAGGCTTCACCTAAGGCTTCACCTAAGGCTTCACCTAAGGCTTCACCTAAGGCTTCACCTAAGGCTTCACCTAAGGCTTCACCTAAGGCTTCACCTAAAGCTTCACCTAAGGCTTCACCTAAGGCTTCACCTAAGGCTCCACATAAAGACTCCACATAAGTCTCCACATAAACCCCTACATAAGTCTCTACATAAGTCTCTACATAAGTCTCTACATAAGTCTCTACATAAGTCTCTACATAAGTCTCTACATAAGTCTCTACATAAGTCTCTACATAAGTCTCTACATAAGTCTCTACATAAGTCTCTACATAAGTCTCTACATAAGTCTCTACATAAGTCTCTACATAAGTCTCTACATAAGTCTCTACATAAGTCTCGACATATGTCTCTACATATGTCTCTACATATGTCTCTACATATGTCTCTACATAAGACTCTACATAAGACTCTACATAAGTCTCTACATAAGTCTCTACATAAGTCTCGACATATGTCTCTACATATGTCTCTACATATGTCTCTACATAAGACTCTACATAAGACTCTACATAAGACTCTACATAAGACTCTACATAAGACTCTACATAAGACTCTACATAAGACTCTACATAAGACTCTACATAAGACTCTACATAAGTCTCTACATATGTCTCTACATATGTCTCTACATATGTCTCTACATAAGTCTCTACATAAGTCTCTACATAAGTCTCTACATAAGACTCTACATAAGACTCTACATAAGACTCTACATAAGACTCTACATAAGACTCTACATAAGACTCTACATAAGACTCTACATTAAATGACTAAAAAACTGAAAACTGAACCTTTTCGACATAGAAAGATAATAAATCAAATGTAGCTTAACAAAAAAAAAAGGTAACCAGGGTCATGAACCATTCGTCGTCACGGTGATTCTGACAATCGCTTGTTTTCGTACAGTTTTTATCTTGACTAATACTGGTCTAGATCGTCATTTCAAAATAAATGAGATCTCTACAGCAGATTTTTGCTGGACTAGACCGTCACCCACATATATGTAGGTGTGGCCCCTACAGCAGGCTATTGCTGGACCAGATCGTCACCCACAAAAGCAGGTAAGATCCCTACAGCAACCATTCGCTCCACAAATCAAAAGTCACTATTTACAAGTTATGTAAGTTCTAAAATCACCTCGAGTTAGTCTTCTATTGCCACGGCTCTCACAGCCAAACAGCGATCACAGCCGAACAGCGAACCCAGTCGCTTTCGCGCGTCCATCTCAGTGAAACCCTGCGTACGTGTGCATCACCCTCTGAATACACACTACGCCACTACGGTTATTAGAGCACTAACTCGAGTTCACACAACAACTTTACTCATCAATCGAGGCACAATGTACCTTCACCTCAACCTCGACTGGCACATGACCTTCTGGCATCCCTCTTAATCTATCGTCGTGTGCGTATTTGTAAGTTCGCTTAGAATTTAAAGCTTTCAAACGTATCAAAATCATGAGCTACCTCGATCAGGTACCCCCGCACACAACTCATCATTTAATAAACTACTGGCTCTCTCTATCAAAGTAAAGTCAGTAGCACTCATGCTAACACAAAACCCGTTATTTAAAATCTCATGGCCTAGCAAAATGTTACTTTTTAAATAAGCATCTGGCAAAACTTGAAATAAAATCTCGGTCGCAAAATTATTAATTTCTACCTGACATAATGGTCAGAGTGTCGCCTTAAAGTACAGTTTACATTTTTATTGCCAATATCAATTAATGATATCAAATTATTAATCCGTTTGCCTCTAAATTTATTATCTAACTTGGTTTGGTTTCGTTCACTATTTTTAACCAAGACAAAATCACTTGTAATAAACTTGTCTAGCTATAATAATGAACAGTACATTACTAATAACATTAAATTGTCCAGTAACTCTCATTGTTACTTCATTATGTTAACGTTTTCCTCTAGTAATTTGACTTTTTCATCATAGAACTTTCTAAGCATCATAAAATAATCATAATAAAACATGAAAACATCACCAGAAACATCCAGCTGTCCAGCAGGGTTGCCGATGCAACACAGGTTTCTCTATCCGATGACGCTGGTTGTCGTAGCTTGCCACGCTGCCGGTGTCGGTGTCGCTGCTGCCGGTTGCACCACAGCTGCTAGAAGCGCCTTTCCCCGCGCCCCGCAGTGATAGTATAAGCACGTGGGCACTTGTTTGCAAAGGGATCCGTGCCTCCATATCTGAAACATAACACCAGGAGCGTTTGGTCGATGTTTGACAAAATAATTAGCACTAAAAATAACGGAACGATTACATGACCTTTTATTATCCTTGGGGAGGCAATCGGTGCTGTGATGTCCCAGTTTCCCACACATGAAGCATCGCGTGGGACCAGAAGGTCCAGCAGGCATAGGTCCATGTAGAATGTAGCAATCCATACGTCGACTGTAGCTACGCACGCGTATAAACTCCAGTAAATTAATCTCCTCATATCGCGGTGCTTTATAAACTTCAAGTAACGCCATACAATTCTGATATTGCTGTTCCAACATCCATTGTCATTTACGATAAAACTTGGCATCGTTTTCTTCTAGTGGTTCGCGTCGGTTACATCCCACTTCTGATGTCGGCGGCGACGCTGGTTCGTAGTAGGACGGTCGAGCAAACTCGGATTCGTCGATAACACAGTTCATCTTGGATCTTCAAAATAAAGACGCAGTCGTATTCCTTACAGTCACTTTAATGTTATTTTAATATCATAATTACAATATTTAGAAACAGTTTCCTGATGCAAATGGATTTTAGAAACGAAGTGAGTTCTGCGCGTGCGTACTCTCCGACCGCTTCCGTGCGAATGTTCCCCGTCCGTTGTCGCGCCAACTGACGTTGACGTTTCGCGTACCATAGAGCATAGGCTGCGCAGACCACACTAAGTATAGACTATACTTGTCGTTTCTAAGCGATGCTAGCGCCACGTCTCCGACAGATATTATAGTGCCTTGTTTTGTAATTATTATTATTAATGTTGTGGAATATTGTTAATGTAATTTTGTGTAAATATTTAATGTAATATATAGGTATATATAAAATATATGATAATGTACGTATATGTAACATAGTAATAAAGGTCGTAGGAAGGTCACCTACAATAGTAATAAAGTCTACATTCGTTTGCAAGTTATGAACGAGTTCAATGTCGAGGTCGACGCTGTTTTGCTTAGAGAATAGCACTGCTGGGAATCAACTCGGTACGTCTGGGTCTGAAACCGGTGGTCTTAGCTACTATTGCAACAGAGGCAATTATTTATGCTTTTTGTATTGTTCATGTGGCCCACCTCGCCTCGATGGCCGAGTGGCGAAGCGCTTGGCCTGGTAGCCGAAGGTCCCAGGTTCAGTTCCCAGTTCGGGCAAAGCATGGTTTCGGATTTTTTATGCATAGCCCGGAGCTGGAGATGATGATGTAAATTGTTACTTATTAAATGTTTTCCTTAACAGTTTGGGCAAGGAACAGCGCACTCCTATAAAGGGTATATGGCCAAGACTGAAAAACATCGCGGTTAATAACTTCAGAGGAATACTTGGCATCCTGTTTCCTGTAGCGATTCTGTCATGGCAAATTGGAAGGGGCAAGGTGCTATTACTTACATATTTTATTAAGCAAAACGTGTTTTATTACCAGATATTCAACAGACTCCGTTAGCGACTTAATAATAATAATAAGAATAAATTCATTTGCTGTGTAAAACTTAAGACTAAATACATAAAACTTATAAAACAACATTTGTCTACATAATAATATAATTCATTACCAGAGTGCCGCTTATATTATAAAGTTTTAAAATTAAGGATAGTAGTGCAAAATAACCGAATTGATACCTAAACTAAGTAAACTAGTTTACCCGTATCTCAGGCATCTAATCGGTGAGTGTGTTAGCGCTTGCTTACATAAAATTTTATTAAATAGCAATTAAATTATAATACTTTTAATAACATTTTGCTTATGCGGCATGTAGCGTCAGCTCGGACTTTGTATCTAGAGCACACACACTTGCTGTTTCCAGCTGACGCACATACTTAAGCATTGGCAATAATTAGTATATAACATGTAAACACAAATAAAACAATCTCTTAGCTCTCAGCTCACGAAGCTAAAGACAACATACTGGCTGATTGATTTATCTCCCACGCTAGGAGCTGAATTAGTGACCCCGACGTGATTCTGCAGGATTTCTCCGTGATTGCACATTTCAACCGGCCTTCTACAAGCAGATCTCACCGATTGAAATTTCAAGAGGCATTATAAACGGAGGTTCCTCGTCCTTACGAGAGATAAACAGGTCGCAGCCACCCAGTGAGTCAAACAACCAAGAGAAACTGAGGAATCAACCATAGATACGCAGCTTTAAACTGTTTACTTCGTTCGTTTATCTAGCGAATTGGTTTTGCTGGCCTCCCACAAGCGGGTCTCACCAGTCAGATTGAGAAATCGCATAATAGATTAATGAAGACGTCACGTTCACAACTGGTACAGCAGCGTCACTATAGCTTATCCTCAGAATACAATGTCGACATTACCGATGCCGCCCATAGCCATCGGTTATTCGGAAACACCAAGTATCATATCAATCTCCTTAGAGATATTGAAATTAGGGTCAGCTAAATGCAAATGCATAAGAGATGGTAGTGCCTCTCTGAACACATTCATTGCTGGTAAAGGGTCAGTAATAAAATCTAACACGCCAAATTCTGAACAAAATTTAAAATCAGAACAGTTAGAATAAACTGAGAGCGCAACCAGAGTGAACGAGAGTGCGGCAACTACACACAAGCGCTCCGAAACGCACGCACACAAGCTCGTAGTTCACCTACATTAGCACACGGAAAAAGCATGGGAAAGGAGTACCCGATGACGCGGCTGTCATCACAAACACGGATCGGGCAGCGTATGTTGCTGTAGTAACGGAGAATAACAAGTATGGCACTGAGCGCTGCCGATCTTATTTAAACCTTGTTTCTTTATTGGAAATAGAAAAATTTATTACATATTCAAAACTAGCCAAAACTATTTTTGATAATATGTCCGACTTTAAATATGTACCTCCATGTAAATGCTTTCCAATAATATATTTAAAAAAATTATACGTTCGCATGCGGATATATTACGTTATTAAATTTAATAACGCAGCTTACAAAACTGGCCGAGCGAGGCGTAAATATTTTGCTGTCCAATTTGTAAATTAATATTTGATTACGATTGTACTTTATAATGATATAAGTATTTTATAGTGTACACCTAAATTGTGTGTTTCATTTATACGTACGTCAATTCAAGATCACGGCACTGTTGCCGCACTCTCGTTCACTCTGGCGCAACTTTGTGCTTTAATTTATATATGTGACCGCCCACCCCCGCCACAATCAAATCTGCATCTTCAAATTGAACACAACCCAATTTATTAGCAAATGCAGAACTAATATAATCCTTTTGGCTGCCTATGTCCAAAAGCACCCTGCAGTCATATCGTTTACCTTCATTGTCACACACATACACCGATGCAGTAGGCAAAAGGGACACCAGACATACAAAGGCATTACTGTTCTGTGCAATTATAGAAGATGTCATTACAATGTTCATGGGGGGATCACTTTGGGTCTCATTAATGATAGGGCTGTTCGCCTTAGTCAGATTGCATGCTTGAGATTCAAGGTGCAATAAATTATGATGTTTTTGAGAGCACTTTTTGCAAACAATTTAATTTTACAAATATTTTATTTAATTGAATATGAGATAAATCATTTTAAATTTAAGTAATATTTTTATTTTATCATGCATGACATATAAGACAATAATTTTTATTTTTATTTTCAATTTTTATTTTATTTTTTATTTTTATTGTTATCATTTTGTTATTATTAATTTCTTTATTTTTTATTTTGTAATGAATAGTATCTAATAATGTTACATGTATTACATTTTTTAATTTTTAATTTATAAATTTTAAAATGTATAATACAATATTTAATAAGCTAGCTATACTCCCTCTGTTTGCTATGCCCTTACGGGGCGCTACATTTTTATTTTAACACCTTTTGTACCTATTTATTTAATTACTTTGTACACCAATGTGGCATGCAATAAATGATTTGAATTTGAACAATGTCTCTTGTACAATTACTAGAGCAATGTTTATTTGATAAACATACAACACACAAATTTGCACTTTTCACAAATGTCTGTCTGTCATTAGGCGTCAATTTTATGAACTAAAAACACTTTAGGATTGAATGATTCTTGTTACAATGTAAACAACAAATTGACTTACCATTCATTGCATTGTTGTTGCTGCTAACAGTCATATGAGCAGGGCTTTTCATGACAGGCATAACCTTTGAAGTGCCCGCTGCTTCTTCACGGCATAGCATATCCAATGCTTGATAGCGCTGCTGTATAAAAGTAAGAAACTGCTGCAAACTCTAGAAAACTCACTGGAATTTCTTTGCAATTCAAAATTACGTAAAGAACTATAATATTTTTTTGTGGATTATGCTCATAAATATTTTGTTGTGTACAACAGGATATTTCCTGTAAATTTGAAATATTCAGTGATAATAGTGAATTATAATACTACACGAAATCATTAAATAACTTTCTTAATGAATAATATTTACCATTCACCTTATTCAAAGACAGAATATGTTGCAAGTAATAATTTGCTATGTGCACTTTATTGTCATATCTTGAAGTTATAGCCGTCCATGCCTTTATGTAGTTTTCGTTGTACATTCCAATGTTGTTACTAACGACGCGGCCTCGCCGACTAAACACGACTTCAAGTAGTAAAATTTTTGAACTGGACTCAGATCTGATTTTGGGTTACATAACATACAATGTAGATAAAACAGTATAACCAAATTCAATAAGTAGTTCTAAATAATGTGTCTTATTTACCAGTATATAACATGTAAACATCGGTGGTGCCGGGGATAATCCCTGTGTGGTGTCGGGGATAAAGAATTGCACCACCCCATCTCAACCCGTGGGTGTCGTAAAAGGCGACTAAGGGACCATTCCAGAGGATGGGCAGCAGCATCTCTCTGAGGTTACTTTCAACCTACTATAGAATCTATATTACGCTACGGGATCATAATGTGGGGAAACAGTTTAGACAAAACTTCGTTTCTCCCTCGGACTTCTACTGCAATAAATAAGTCTATTTTAGATTTTGAACTGTTTTGCACCAGCAGCACTTCTTTGAAGAGTATAGTAGCTAAAAATTTCTTTACCTAAACTGTTCGCACACCAAAAGTTACTGTGTTATTTAATTTTTAAGTGTTTAATCCTTTTTAAAATAATTTAGTTATATAATATGTTCTTAGTTTTTATTTTTCTATCCATAGGTATCCTTACTTAGCTATCCATACTTGTTGTTAGCATCGCCATATTTATTGTGTATTATTTAGTTACAAGACTATTTTGCTGTAAGACTCCCGAACACAAATAAATAAAATAATAAATAAAATAGAGCATTTATTGCGCAAAAAAAATGCATCTGAGCCATATGCGGAATCCCCCCTGACACAGTCCTGTAAACCGATGTTTCGAGATCTCGGTCTTTTATCACTGCCATCATTGTATATATATGAAATTTGCAGTTTCGTTTAAAACCATAGGGAGTTGTTTAAAATGGCAGGTGATATAAACTTAAGGCTTAAGAGAGACCTATTTAAACTTGTCTTAAAAGATACGCCAAAATCTGCTAGATACAATAAAAGCTGCTTGGCAATGTGTGTACGTATTTTTAATAAAATTCCTAAAGATCTCAAATTATTGAACAACAATAGCTTTCAAAGGAAATTGTATGATTGGTTAGTTGAGAATGCTTTTTATGACATAAATGAGTTATTTAGTTTTGTTAAATAATGGTACATTTTATAGATTTTATAGACATTCATATTATATATTATAGACTTTTATAGATTTAAATTGATTTATCTGACATAATATAGATTAAGAGATTTTAATTTGATGTATTTTAATTTAATGGATATTAATTCTTGTAAGTAGGTATTAGTATACTGTGATTATATGTATGTTCGCATGCTATTATAAAATAAGCTTGATATGTGATCTATTTAATTATATTATAACATCTTTATACAATGTCGAAGTGCAAATAAATAATTATCTTATCTTATCTTATCTTATCTGCTGCGATCGCCAACCCGCCTGCCAAGCGTGGCGATTATGGCAAATACCCCCCATCTTGGGGGAGGCCTTGTCCAGCAGTGGACGTCTTTTGGCTGAGATGATGATGAACATGTAAACACAAATAAAACAATCACTTAGCTCTCAGCTCACGAAGCCGGTTTGGTTGACGACGACTAATTCCGCGAATGTCTATTCGCCATACATCCATTCTCCGGATGTCAAGTCGCCATACGTCCATTCCCTAAATGTCTAGTCGCAAAGACAGAAATAGCTACGCAAAATAACATGTTCAAAATGATCTACACAAGCTTTATTCTCTTGAGAGTAGAATCGTGTGTAGATAATTTTGAGCCTTTCGTTTGCGTAGCTACTTCTGCTGCCAACTGTACTAGTATTTTACGAGTATTTTTAGGGTTCCGTAGACAAATGGCAAAAAACGGAACCCTCATGGATTCGTCATGTCTGTCTGTCTGTCCGTCCATCCGTATGTCACAGCCATTTTTTTCTGAAACTATAAGAACTATACTGTTGAAACTTGGTAAGTAGATGTATTCTGCGAACCACATTAAAATTTTCACACAAAAATAGAAAAAAAAACAATAAATTTTGGAGGTTTCCCATACTTAGAACTGAAACTCAAAATGTTTATTTTTCTAATATCATTCTAATATAATTTTTTTTCTAAACTGAATAGTTTGCGTGAGATACACTTCCAAATTGGTAAAATGTGTCCCCCCTCCCCACCTGTAACTACTAAAATAAGAGAATGATAAAACAAAAAAATATATGATGTACATTGTCATGCAAACTTCCACTGAAAATTGGTTTGAACAAGATCTAGGTAGTAGGTTTTTTTTAATACGTCATAAATCGTAAACCGCAATTTACCTTATCAATAATTTAATTTTAAAAAAATACATTAATAATAAAACATCGATCAAAGTTACAACGGACTACAAGAACTTTTATATTATGTTACTTGCTGCTACGGAACTCTTCATGGGCGAGTCCGACACGCACTTGGCAGCTTTTTTTTTTCCTTTTTTTGTTCTTTTTTTTTCATTTTTTTTTCTTTTTTTTTTAGCCGCCTGTCCATCTTTTATTCCAACCTATCTGTGTGTGTCAGGGTATGGTTAAATAGGCGTTATTACCATTATCATCATCATGATCGGCCAATATCAGTCCACTGCTGGACGTCGGCCTCGCCCAATCATCAATAACTCATTAATACATGGAAATAGACATTCGCGGATTAAGACATTCGCGGATTAAGACGTTCGCGGGTTTAGACATTCGCGGACTTAGACATTCGCGGATTTAGACTTTCGCGGATTTAGACATTAATAGAATTAGACGTCGGCAACCAAACCGCACGAAGCTGTAGACAACATACTGGCTGTATGATTTATCTCCCACGCTACAAGCTAAACAGCATGTTGCTGCCATTGTATACCAACTTATGTAATAATAACTAATAATAAATGTTCAGTGTCATTGTACATTTTCCCTTTAAGCCACTTTTGTATGGTTTTCTTACAATTTATTTTATTCATTATGATGTATACCTAGTGTTAATACGATATAGCTCAGTGGAACAAACAATGTCTGCTCGCCTTTTGCAGGTTTGTAGTGCAGGATTATAGGGCGTTAGTAAATGTTTCCCTTTCCCGTGCTTTTTCCTGTGTGCTAATGTAGGTGAACTACGAGCTTGTGTGCGTGCGTTTCGGAGCGCTTGTATGAAGTTGCCGCACTCTCGTTCACTCTGGCTAAACTGAATGTGTCATTCCAATCGTCGGAACTAAATAGTGAGGCTGTATCGTCAGCGTATGATATTAATATTATCTGACTATTATTTTGAAGTTATTATTAGGTACGTAATTAGCTAACCTAACAACATCTTGAAAATCTTTTGTATTAAAACGATAGATTGACTTGAAAATCGCACTAAACAATTTAATTTAATTTATTATATAAATTACTTGTGGGATACCTTGTTTACATGCGATGGCTAAGTCAATCTATTTATTTAAAACATAAAAGATGTTTAATATTGATATGGTCATTTATGATGTTGTTAGGTTAGCTAATTACGTAATTACTTAAGACAGAAGGTCCCTTAAGTAGGGACTGAATAAATTAACCGACTTGGTATTATATGGATCTCACAACTTTTTACGGTAGAAGAACTGAGTTGCGAGACTTGGTTTTTTTTACAAGTTTTTTTTGATGGTTTTACATTATCTACTCTTAGTCTGTCAATATTACCAAATGAATGAATCAATTACCAAATGTTACGGAAAACCTGTGTGTTATGTTCGCTGATGACGCAACTACTTTTATTTCAAACAAATCTAGAAGTAGTAGTGATTTTAAAAATAATAATAATAATACCTTGAAAAGTACTGTCAAATGGCTGAATTCAATCAATTTAAATGTTAATTTATCTAAAACAAAAATCATGCAATTTAAGAGAAGAAGAAGAAGTTATTAATCAAATCCGTACACATTACATATCAAAGAACATAACACCATGATTGATGAAGTTGATAAGATTAACTTTCTTGGAGTAAATATTGTATGATGCCCACTTAAATTGGAAGTCACAGAGATCTTAAAAATAAATAAAAAATATACAGCCTATGCTATGTTTTTTCTACACTAGCAGAAACTACTTCTTTAAATGTGGCTAGGGCTGCATACTTTGGCCAAGTTTATCCACTGCTAAATTCTGGTATCATTTTCTGGGGAAACTCGGTAAATGTTGTAAGCCCCACCCGACTTCAGTAGACATTTTTTTAAACTGATATTATGCGTATCTAGGTAATTAATAATATGATTTCAATGTTAATTCTTACGTTTTAGAGCTGTTTTTACTTTTTTAAGTTTCCTGCTTTTTGAAGTTGTTTTTTTTTGTTAAAAAATATTTTATTTTACGATTTTTAGTGATAAGTAGACGTATACCTAACAAGGATGCTTCTCGGATGAGGAAACGACGGCCTAGTAGGTAGTGGTATTCCTATGTAAAACTTCAATCTTAATTAGGTATTATTTTTGTACGAACTAAACATGTTGGCATATGAAACCGTAAGAAGTAAGCCCAACAAAAGGTAACTGCTGTAAATCGTTGAGGAATTCCCTCGACTGTCTATGGTCTCCATCATCAAAACTGTAATGGCACTTATAACCCATATGTGTGCAAAGTTCTTATCAATAGAAATGAATTAAGACCAAACAAGGTAGCTACTGTAAAACGTTGAGGAGTTCCCTTGATTATCTTTCGTCTTTATCATCAGAACCCTAATGACAGTCACAAACCATCTAGGTGTAAAGTTCTCATCAATACAAATTAATCAAGCCCAAACACCATGTAATTGCTGTAAATCGATGAGGAGTTCCCTCGACCGTCTTTCGGCTCCATCATCAGATCGATTTTAGACCTACATTAAATAGTAGTGCTTTAAAATACTTAATGAAAACATTAACAAACGCACTAGTCGCCACTACGATTTTCGAAGGTTCCCCTCGATTTCTCTGGGATGCCATCATCAGATCCTGGTTTCCTTATCATGGTACTACCCTTGGAATATCTCCTTTCCAACAAAAAAAGAATCATCAATATCGGTTCATAAACGACGAAGTTATCCGCGAACACACATAAAAAAAATATACGAGTCGAATTGAGAAACCTCCTCCATTTTTGTAGTCGGTTAAAAAGTGCTTTTGGTTTTAGTATCAAAATATTTAGTTACCTTCCTTCTGATATAAAAGCTTTGAACCTATATTTAAATTTAAATTAAAAACTTGAATGTTAAAAAACTCCTTTTACAGTTTAGAGCTGAATATTTTTATTCCAAAAATATGTTATTAGGTTATTTAATTTTGTATATTAAATTACATCTCCTGCTAGTTAGTTTAGGGTATACTATTGTTTCTAATGTTTTTTATGCATTACCATCCTGCACACAGTATTAACATTATATGATATTTCTATTTCTGTTTCTATAATTAATGGAATCATGCGTTATTTTGCGGAAATCCATAGTACAAAAAAATGTAATTTAAATAATATGCAGTGTTAATTCCGCTAACTCACTCGTTTATACAGCTTGGATGTGTGTTCTCGTCGTTCTCTCTTGGACACGTGTTTCGCCCCTCCACGGGGCATCCTCAGGAGCTGTTGACTGGTCGAGAGCTGCGCACCGACTGTCGGGTATCGGTGTTGGTGTGCATTTTCGCTTGCACGCATTGTTTCTCCTGCATGTGCATACTTATTGCGGGCGGGAGGGCGGTGCATGCGTACTGCATCCAAGCTGTATAAACGAGTGAGTTAGCGGAATTAACACTACATATTATTTAAATTACATTTTTTTGTATTTCTGTTTCTATTTCAATCTCTACCTCTATCTCTATCTTTATCTCTATTTCTATTGTAAGTATCTAATTTCAAGTTTATTATTTCTAGGAACTAGTGAAGTGCATGTGGATATTGATGGCTTGGTATTTCTTTATCCAGCCGATCTCCATACCTGCCACGGCCTGCATTCCAATATGGATGTTGCCCATGTGTGGGGTTTTATCAACCACTGCTACGTCTAAATGCTACTTCAATGTGAGTATCTCTTAATTATGAATTTTACTCAAATTTAGTGCAAACATTTAATAATTTGGATAAGTGTTGAAAAAATTTGAACTTTTCTATCGTGGCTTTGTCTAACCCGCCCACATTTATCAACACTCAACTCTACTTTTACTTTGTAAGACAAAAGTTTTTTCAAAGTTAACAATTTTGGAATCCTCGCTCGGCGCTCGTAGCAATTTTTCAATATTTTTCCATATTGAGATTTATAAAAGCGTTTAAATATTTTTATTACGAACTAGCAGCTGCCCGACTACGTTCGCGGGGATTACACTATTCACAGGAACCTGTAACCAGGATAAAATGTATCCAATGTCCTAGTCTGGGTTATAGTCTGCCTATGTTGAGGTAGGGTCCTGATTGGCTCGTCACACGTTATCTTTGTTGTCTTTGTTACTTATTTTTTTGTTTATGTATTTAATGTCTTTTTTTATTAGTTTTTCTATTTTTAATCATATGTGAGAGTCAATAATTTTTTTTTCTTTATTTCTTCTTTCTTCCTTCTATGTCAAAATTTCATCTCAATAAGTTCAGCCGTTCTCAAGTGATACGCTTACAAACGAAAAGCATTACTATTTTATTTATGTAGATGTATAGGTTATGTACTATAGCCTCCATTATTGAAGTCAAGTGATCGCTACACTTAATGGTTACCAACTAGTACACAACCAAATTTAGGGCGTACAAAGCCTGCTTATTTTTATTTATTTACTTATTTATTAGGTACACAATGTTGAAAATTTAGATTTTGTAAAGTATAATAAGCTTTGAATAGTTATTACATGTTTTGTCTTTCGAATAGATAATCAGAAATAAAATTTATATGACGCGAACAAAACACGGAACATTTATTCCACGCTTTTATTCTTTGTTTATTTGTAAGGCTCTTACAATATAAAAAAGTTTCATGAGTTCCCCTATTTGAAACGGGGGGACCGATGTAACTTTTTCTTTCTATCTGTCACCCTGCTGGCAAAACCGGGTGAGAGATGGGAATATTCCCATTTCCCTTCTAGCTTATGGTTATAGACCTGCCATCAACCCTTCGAAGGTTAAATTGTCTTTTATATGCAATTGATCTAAAGTTATATCTAGAAGGCAAGCAAAAAAATAAAATGAGCAATAAAATGAGCTTAACAAGCTCATTTTATGTCCTCACTGGTAAAACGCGAGCCTTCCCTATAAATGAGAACACCACAGGTAACGGGTCATAAACCATCACGTGGCGAGCCCAGCGGGACCAACAGCTTTACGTGCTTTCAGAAGCAGGGAGTAGCTTAAAATGAAAAAATGTTGATCACTCATCCGATGGGAAGCCCTTGCGAAATTTGCTTAGCTTCAACAATCGCATACCGAGCACGTTTACCACTGCGCCATCGAGGTTCGCAACTTTTGCTAATGTGTTAATTTTTTTTTTACTTTCAGGATGGCATAGCGTTGTTTATCTTGGGATCAATGTTTATATTGTTGCTTAACAATTCTGGATTCGATCGTCGAGTAGCATTGTATCTCATATGTTCTACTGACGCCTCCAAATTCAGTGTGAAAAGGTATTTCAGGATTGTAAAAATAATTATTATGAATACTAGACAACTTTTTTTTACTATTCATTAGCAATTTGTTTGGGGTCGGTTTGAGAAATTTCAAAACTAAAGTCTCCGATAATGTATAATATCTAGTTGTGTGTAAAATGTTTTTGTTTTGTTTATATAATTTTTAAGGCTCGTGGAAATTTTTTCAACATTTGTGTTTTTGTAATTTGTTCGCAACAAAAAAATTTGCTTTAAAAAATATATAAACAAAACAAAAACATTTTATAATATTTAGTAAATAGCTACTGCACGAAAAACACTCTTTAAACATTCTTCACGCAGAGCAGCCTCAATTAAAAGTATCTTTACAGCCATTTTAGCCAAATTTTCGTTAAAATCCACACTTCGTCATCATCATCATCATCATCAGTCTATACTAGTCCACTGCTGGACATAGACCTCTCCAAGTGCACGTCACAGAGCACGATCCGCAGCTACTTTCAACAATCCACACTTACGAAAATCAAAAGCTAGGACTTTTGTCATACTCAATTTGAGGTTATAGGTAATTCAGAACAATTACCTATTTATCAACGCTTTAATTTTCATTGGAAATGAATAAGAGAAGATTCAATTAAGTCGAAACTATTTCCGCACTCTTGATATTTGTGGTCTTTTTCAAAAATAATGAAAACTAGCGAAGGTTTTATTGAAACTTCTATTTTGGAGAACGTGTTTAGGAGCTCCTCGCAACCTCTTCTAGTCCCAGCAGCATGAATATCTTTGTTAAATTATATGCTTTTAATATTATTAGTTTCTATTTTATTTTAGCATTTAACAAATAACTACATTATTTAATTAAATTATCAGTTTAAATACAGTAGTATCATTTAATTTTTTAACTACCTCTAGATACTGACCAAAATATCAATTTTTGCTTGTCTCATTACTTTTACCGACGGGAGTAGTGAAGTATTGATAAGAAACAATAAAGGTGATGAATTATAATTGCGCTATTGAAATTGTATTTTACAACAATACGATTTCAATAGCGCAGTTTCGAAGATTAGGCTTCCCAAATGCAACTGCAACTTTTAAAGTCAACTCAACTTTGAACTTTTTTAGGGACTATAAACTAGTATAAGCTTGGAATAGATATTCCGTGCTTTGTTTTCGTCATGTAAACCTCATTTTAAATTAGAATAAAATTAATAACAAGGAATAACTATTCGAAGCTTTTACTCTGTCTTACAATACGGGGTTTGTGTTGTTTATAATTATACCTATCGATAAACATGTTTCCGTCGATAATCAAATCGTTGTGACTGACACTACCCTGTGTAGCTTGAAGGACCATAAACGCGAGCGCGTACGAAGGGTCTAAAATGGTCCTTTGAGCCAGGTCGCCATCTCTCGCCCCCAAAAACAAACTAACAATTTGAATGAATATACAATCTATATTGCATTATATCCTATACGTACACTCACGAGCATTAACATGTAAACAATGTAACTCTTGTTACAATGAAATACGAGACAAAACTAATCAAAAGTGTAGACATGTTAACGCACGTGACCCCTCACAGTCTTACTACAGTATCGATTATTTTTTAGAATGGTTTTAAAATGCGGTTTCGCAGCTTTTATACTATCAATGTTCTGCAACAGACTTATAGTTACTACAATAATATTGGAATATGTCACTCCGATTTACGTAAATCTTGGGGTAAGATTACATTTGAAGTTATTATGGATATCCGTATCCTACTTATTTTTATCTAATGTTGCATCCACTTCGTAGTTACTTTTTGTATAATAACGTTACAAAGTGTAGTGAGCAATGTCCTTTTAGAAGAAGGTTACAAAAAGTTTTTATTTTAGTTCTACTATGTATGTATATGTCGTAGCCATATCGTAGATTTGCTCACTTCACGAAATGCTCGAGAATTTTATGAAATGGTCGCATTTCATAAAATGTTCACTGTCTATTGGCCACATCATGATGTGATTTGGGCAGATCAATGTTATGAAATCGTTTCTTTGATAATTATGGGCAACTAAACGCGCGGCTACTTCATGAAATGTTCAAACTTTAGTGATTATATCGTAAAATATTTACATTTCCCACCGTTAGAGGCGCTGATATCGTTTACTTTGTGTCGAAACAATCGATTTGTAAAATCTTATGCCGCCCCCCCTTCCGTGATTTCGCTCCCCCCTTCCGTGACTGCGCTCCCTCCTTCCGTGACTGGCCCTCGCTACGCTGCGCTTCGTTCGGGAAAAAAAAAAGCTTAACCTAACCAACAGTAAGGATTTTCTACATTAATATATGGCCAAACGTAGAAGGACATATCATCAAACGTTGACGCTTTAACGATATGATCAGTTTAAGCGGGGCATATCATGAAATACAACCATTTCATGAAATGATTGTATTTCATGAAATGATCGATTGCATCATAAAGTGATCAATTTTAAGATCCGACACAACATACATAATCCGTGACAGGTGTACTCCATAACCAAAAGTTACTAAGAGCCTCTTCACACTAGCGCTTCTCCAGAGTCCTATAAACGCTGTTCGTGTTGCGCTTACAGCTTTGGTGTCTTGATTGTAACGCGTGCGCACAACGCTGCGGCATGCGGCGGCGGAAACGTAAAGTAAATGAAAACGTCTAGAATGGTCTTTCGTTCCGTCGCAATAAGACCAAAGCTTTAGCACAAAATAAGTAGGACCCAGAAAGTAACCTTAATACATAACTCGCTTGAGCAACTCGAACATAAACCCTTGCGTGGACACGGATCTCGGAATAGCTCGGAACAGCCTGAGCGCTATAATGTTGCGAGATTCCGTGCCCGTGAATGAGGCTAAGCGTATGCTGAGACGCAGGTGACGCAGCACAGCACAGAGCAGATTTTGCGGGGCAGGGCAGTTGGGGCAGACATAGGCCGCGAACGCAACCTGCGACGCAGGAAAGTGACAGCACGGACACATGAGTTGTCTATGTCAATGTCAGAATCTGATAATGTGAGTTGTTGTTTGGAAAACTGTAACAGCCGGTTGCACCAAAATTGATATACATTTACTAATTCATTTTTACTTTTTACTTATACTATTCCGTTACTTTCACGAATTCGTAAATGTACGTTGCACCAACAAAATACGAGTAAAAGTATCAGTAACATTACTTGCTACACAAATAGAGCGTTAATTTTACCAGTTTACCTCAGTAGTTTTTTACTACCATGGTAGTTTTTTAACCGACTTCAAAAAAGGAGGAGGTTTCTCAATACGACTCGTATACATATATTTTTTTTATGTGTTCGCGGATAACTTGGTCGTTTATGAACCGATTTTGATGATTTTTTTGGTTGGAAAGGAGATATCTCAAGGATGGTACCATAATAAGGAAACCAGGATCTGATGATGGCATCCCAGAGAAATCGAGGGGAACCTTCGAAAATCGTAGTAGTGACTAGTGCGATTATTAATGTTTTCATTAAGTATTTTAAAGCACTACTATTTAATGAAGGTCTGGAGTCGATCTAATGATGGAGCCGAAAGACAGTCGAGGGAACTCCTCAACGATTTACAGCAATTACATGGTGTTTAGGCTTGATTAATTTGTATTGATGAGAACTTTACACCTAGATGGGTTGTGACTGTCATTAGGGGTCTGATGATGAAGACGAAGGTCAGTCAAGGGAACTTCTCAACGTTTTACAGTAGCTGCCTTGTGTTTGGTCTTAATTCATTTCTATTGATAAGAACTTTGCACCTCCATATGGGTTATAAGTGCCATTACAGGCCTGATGATGGAGACCATAGACTGTCGAGGAAATTCCTCAACGATTTACAGCAGTTACCTTTTGTTGGGCTTACTTTAACGGTTCAATATGCCAAAATGTTTAGTTCGTACAAAAATAATACCTAATTAAGATTGAAGTTTTTCATAGGAATACCACTACCGACGACCACGGAAACGACTAGTAGGCGGTCGTTTCCTCATCCGAGAAGCATCCTTGTTAGGTCTACCTCTACCCATCACTAAAAATCGTAAAATAAAATAATTTTTAACAAAAAAAAACCGACTTCAAAAACAGAAAACTTAAAAAAGTAAAAACAGCTCTAAAAAGCAAGAAATAATATTGAAATCATTATTATCATATTGAATATTATTAATTACCTAGATACGCATATCAGTTTTAAAAAATGTCTACTGAAGTCGGGTGGTTGGTGGTCAGAACTTGTAGAAGATATTATAGTGATTTATTCTCTCATAGCACGTTTCTTTAAATAAATAGAGCGCTTTCTAACCTCCAACACGAATTGCAAACACTAACGAACTATCATAATCTTATACTTTTACGTTATGAGCAAGGTTTGAGCTCCGTAAAAAGTAACCGTATAATGTAACCGTAAAACGTATCGCAAAGCGTGGTACAACAACGTTTTACATTATACGTTTACTTTTTACGTTACTTTTTACGAATTCGTAAAATGAAAGTTTTGGTACAACCGGCTGTATGTGATTATCTGAGAAAACGTTCTACTAATGAATAATTTGTACTATCGACAGAGTTCTGTTAATTGTTCTGTCATTATTACAAAATTATAATAAAATGGTAAAAAAAACATGTGTCGACACGCACGCGTCGCGCAGAAATCTGTGCCGGCACTACAACGAGGCGCAGGGCAGGGCAGGCACATGTCTGCGTCGCGAGTGCCTGCGCCGCAGCGTACGCAGCTCTCGGCACGACCATGCATTACAAAATCTGCGCTGTGCTGCGTCACCTGCGTATCAGCATACGCTTAGCCTTAAGCTTGCCTCCTGCAGTCTCCTTATTAGTTAGACGGATGCGGCCATATGACCTATATACACTTGTAAACTTTCGCGATGATTGTATCTGCTGTAGAGAAACGCCTAGTGGGAAGGAGCTATTAATGTCAAAACGTTGCTTCTCAATAAGTATCTGCAGTGTGGATTCATCTTAACTTTTCGACTGCTTAATGCCAGGCTTACTACAAATTTGCAGGCTTACTATGGAAAGTCTGCGACCGAACCGGACTTCAAAAAATTTGGGTACATACTCAATAATGCAATACAGACATCAGCTTCTATAGGTAAGTTTTCGAATTAAAATTGTGATATTACATTAAATTGAATATGTATACACATGTCTCAGTCAATATTTGAATAACTGTTCAATAAATAGTTTATTGAATCATCAGCGCCACCAAGAAAATAAATACTCTCCCGGCATACGTTTTCACTTTTTCCTACAACTTGAGGTCCTCTTAACAATATGTAAAAAGTAGGTTACCATTCGAAAGTTCAACAGTTATTTAACAGTTTTTTATGTAACAAGCAACGCATCGCATATGTTCATTTTACAAATCAACACTCCATATAAAATGGTTTCACAAACCTTTTTTGTTAGTAATTTTTTTCAATCACAAAAGTGTCAAATGGACAAAATCTATTATTCAATTTAAATTTAATATAACGTTTACTTGGCCAGTAATACATTAGGCAATATTCTAGCCAGGATAAACGGAGAGCAGGGAGACTGGGAGCAAAGCCCCCCGCCACAAAGAACAGAAAAGTGAGGGTTGATAAGGTTTGGAGTGGTTTGGTTAGGCTTAGGTTAGATCAGTAACCAAAACAAAACAAACTTTTAAAGATTTTTATTGTATTGTTTAAAAAAATATAAGTCATATTTTGGTCAAATTAATTATTTGTAAAACGTACATTTTGTTTTCTGAAAAATGTTGGCATGTCAGTTTATCATTTAAAATAAAAAAAATAAAAATAAAATGATGATTTTTAAGATGACAGTTTGCCATTTGAATGTTGGTTTAGATGCCATTGTAAAGCAATAGTTTGTGAGATGAAACATTGACAAATGATGCTTGTGAAATGAAAATTTGCTAATGTGTTTGAAACATACTGAAAAAGTTACTTGCTGGTCGGTAAGGTGAGAACGGTCAGTACGACACAATCCTACGCCACTGGGTGTCTCCGGATCTGCCCCCCGATTCCCAAACAAAACTGTAACGACATCGTAGCGACTTTGTCGTTGAAACTATTTTCATACTACGATATCGTTACGGATTTCTTTACAAGAATCAGGGCACTGGACTCCATTTCTGCTTAATATCATCATCAAGCACGCATCCGCCCGCCATCTAACTAATACTTTTATGTTTTAGGCAGTACTGCAATAATGTACGCTGCGTATTGTACCCTGGCTTTTAGATCAATATGGGCTGAGTAAGTAATTTTGACACCAATTTGTTTAGAAGTACTTTAACTCTTTCACTAGTACAACGCTTAATATTTTTCATTGGTTTTCAATCATATTGCAATAATAATATTATATATTGTTAGATGAATTTCACGATTGCATTATTAAGTTGCAGCTAATTTTAGAATCGCATTTTTTAGCAAATAAATTTTTCGGATCGGTAGACTAATGTCATAAATTAAAAATGTCCAATACGAATAATGTCCAAAAATAAATATGTCCAATACTAATAATGTCCAAAAATAAATATGTCCAATACGAATAATGTCCAGAAATAAATATGTCCAATACCAATAATGTCCAAAAGGATCACACGCATGTCGCCAGATACGCAGGTGGTCATATATGTATTTCGTCAGACTACAAAACAGAAACTCAACTGGTCAAATACGCTGTTCGACAGACACGCAGTTCGATAGACAAGCAATTTGACAGAGACTCAGTTCGTCAGACACACAACGCAACTGATACGCATCTCGTCAGATATTTGTGATACCTAGACTGATGTGAACAAGAATCAGTAAAATAAAACAGTATTTTTTTTTTTATTTATTTATTTGTTTATATATATATTTTTTTTATTTATGACCATTAAATATTACAAGCCTTGTAACTGGGCCCTAAGCAATGAAATAAACATTTAACTTTTTAATAGTTACAAATAAACAAAGAATAATGTCCGAATAGTTATTCCGTGTTTTGTTCCTAAAAACAAAAAAAAGATACAAAACACGAAATAACTATTCCGACCTTAGTCTTTGTTTATTTGTAAGACCCTTTGACTATTATTTTTGGAAGAACTTTTTGACATTATTATTTTTGGTCATTATAATTTTTTGGACATTATTATTTTATAGACATTATTATACCGTTATACCGACCCAACTTTTCATGTTAGATATATTTTGCGAATGCCTTATTTAGTTGCAGCGCTCCCCCCTTCCGTGACTGACCCTTGCTTCGCTGCGCTTCGCTCGGGAAAAAAAAATTAACTTAACCTAACCAACAGTAAGGATTTCTTATGCTGACCGATTGAAGTCAAGTAAAATGGCGTTACTCTGAAATTTACTGCAACTAAAAAAGGAGATCGCGAAATTCATCTAATAATAAATTATGGGAACATAAATAAAGCTTTCGCTAAAAAATGCGACCCTGAAATTAGCTGCTACTGAATAATACGTTCGCAAAATTCATCTAACAAAACTTGCAATAACACACTTTGGTGCATTAATATCAGCTATGTCATTAACATCTTAAGTGTTTTTACAATAGAATATTTTATATTCACACAAGTCAAATATATACTTCGGGTTATAGAACTCTATTCTCATAAAACTAGGTTAAAAAGGTTACAAATTTATCCTCGTGGCAATCTAAATTCTGAACAAAAGTAAAAAACATATATTTGATTTTAAATCCTTAGTAAGCTATAGTCCAAAAGAATATGCTTGTATAATCTTGCTTTAAATGCTCCAAGAGTGTCTGCACCTTTAATGCCCGAAGGGAGTTTGTTAAGCTTTTTTTGTAACTTGTTACTTCCCAAATATAAAATGACTACTTAAATGTTCATAAATCAAGTGATTTAAACGTCTCTGATTGAAAATTTGGTAAACTCGATGGCGTAGTGGTTAACGCATCTAGTGTCTAGTCTGCGATTGCTAACGCTAAGCATATTTCGCAAAGACCGGTCCGATGACCGGCGTTACCAAAAAATGTATCATCTCGAGCTTCTCCGTACTTCGGAAAGCACGTAAAGCCCGTTGGTCCCTGCTGCATTAGCAGTCGTTAGCGACCAAACACGTTGACTCGCGGGCGCGGTGGAGGGCGCGGTCACGAAATATCAAACATATGACGTGATATCCAAGTGTTCACGTATGAAACTCAAACTAGCGACTGGCGCGCGCGTCGCGCTCGCGGCAGTATCAAACGCGTGAGACGTTTGTGTGTTCACGTCGAACAAGCGGCGGAGGGCGCGATTTACTCGCGACGTCAGGTAAGTTCAACCTTGTCGCTAGAAACGATAGCACGTTTTTGATGTGTCCAAAAATTTTGAAGGATGTCCTCTCAAAGTATACTATATAAAGTATGAAGTATGCTGCAGCATCTATGCTAGAAGAAAATAACATGGTCACGTGCTGTCGCAATAACTGCAGGAATAAGAAAGAACTTTCACTTAAATTCTACATAATATCATAAGCTTTGAGTTAAGTCAAACTGAATCAAAATGTTTAGATGAGATTCCACTAAAAATAACTTAGAATCAAAGGAATATGATATAATAGAAATTATCGAATATTTGCCTTCGGGTCCAAAAGACCTTAACAGTATTGGTCACTACAGAGCACACTGCTATAGGCAAAACAAATGAATATGTTTTGATGACTTAAGCAATAAAACAAGGAGAAGTCAGAAAAATATTATACCGCATTGCCTTGGGTCAAATTACATATGTCAAATTCACTATTCGTCTAGCCATTGCTCTGTCAAATTCTCTTTTGATCAAGTTACATTTTAAGCCAAATTCTCTTTTCGTCAAGTCTTTGGTTTGTCAAATTATTTATACGACTAATCCTGTACCATCAAAAATTTTGTACCATCACAAAAATTAAACAATAATGAAAATTGTGACAAAAATGAAAACTGTAACAAAAAAATAATAAAGTAGAACTATTAGGGTCATTTCACAGTAATAAAAAAACACATGTGTGATTAAATTATTTTTAATTACTGAAAAGCGTTTACTAATAATATTTAAATAATTTTCCTTTTCAAAAAAAAAGTATCAGTTTAACTAAGCATATTTTTTAACAAAATATAATTTTTAGAATAAGAAAACTTAAAGAATACAGTGATTTTGTACTAACATCAGTCTCAACAGTTTCAAAACCCGAATTAAAATTACTAATATTGCGTATTAGGGCTTCGTTTGATTTCGTCATAGTTGCGTTTCGCATCTAATTAAATATTTCATACAACCAGTTTGTTTTCGTCACACCGTAATATTTAATAATATTTCTAGTTGTGTTTCGTCACAAATCCAAATTGTACTGCTAGAAAGTATGGCTAGCAAGAAAAACACTCTTTTTTTATAAAATGAAGCTCTTTATTTAGTCTACTCGTAAAGTTTAGGTAATGAGTAGATCATATAATATTTATCACATAGGTTTGAACCATAGCAAAAAATAATCAACGAGGTATAAAATACAAAATGAAACATAAATAATCATCAGTCTTTAACATAGCTAGAATAAAAATTACAGAGTAAGACTTATAACTAAAAAGTTTAAATAAAAATAGCATAAACTCAAAATATACAGTTGAAATATGAAAAAATGTCTTTCTTTGCTGACGATACTTCGAACGACAGAAGTGGGTACATCGTGACCAAACACAACGAGAAATTCAATAGACTGACAAGGAAAGCAAAAAATGTGACCAAACATAACTGAAATTCAATAATAATACCACAAGTGCGAAACGCAACTGTGACGAAATCAAACGAAGCCCATTTTAGCATTCCATCGTCATTCATTTTCAATCCCAATTTTGTTTGACTGAGTTGTGTCTGAATCTTTTTTATTGTATTCGTAAATTATTATACTTACTGCACATGAGTTCTAGGGTACGAAAAAAAAGAAATATCCTTATTTTTTCGGGAGTTGTTCACACGGTGCAAGTGTTGGGCATTTCGTAACTAACCCGACTTTGTTTTATATATTTAGATAAAACACTAATTACCCTTAGGCACGATTTTGCAATCCTTAAATAAGATTTATCCAACGAATAACATTGCCATGACATATTTTCTACAGAGAATCTGTCATTATATCAAAATTATTCAATGAACAAACTCATGTGCGCGCGACGACTCATGTGGTGTGGCCCTGTCAGTCATACCGCAACTGAGCCGGCGCAAACCAGTTTTTACCCCGGGGCGGCGGCGCGTCAGTGAACCCGTCGGTGAGAGGTCATGCGGACATCGGCCGCACTATGTGTGAGTGTACCAACAGCGGGCCGCTTATAGGCAGCTTGGACTCTGTAGTGAATACATCTACTCTGTGGCACAACTACTATGCTCACTGATTGGTCCATTGGGGAAAAAAACCTATGGCCCAACTGACGAAAACTCGAATCGTTGGTTGTGCCGTGGGTGCTTTTGAGACACAAATGATTGATCCGTCGGGCGAAAAACTGCACCATTAGTTGATTACATAAGTACGTATGTATGTATTTTTTTTTATTATTTGTATTTTTAGTTGCATTAGATTTAATATTTCCTACATAAAGTACCAGGCTACCATAACTATGCTGGTATAAAAGAATATTATTATAATCTTTGCTATCATCCTAAGCTATGTAAGATAGGTATATTTATTAGTGAATTTACAAGACTATATTATTCTTTTATATTAATAAGCAATCTCCTGCATAGTTATGGTAGCCTGGTACTTTATGTTGGAAATCCTAAATCTAGTGCATCCGTCCATCCGATGACCGGCCTTTGCGAAAGTTGCTTAAGGCGACGACGCACCGCTAAACAATAAATCTCATACGGAGCGTTTGCGCCCCGTACCATAAGGAAAACTGTTTTTTTCCTTCAAATTAAAACTACAAATTATTTTTAAAACAATGAACTACAATATTGAAGTGTGTGTTAAGAGTAATCTACTTAGAAAAGAAAGATGCTTCAATCGCCGAATCGCCTTCAGACTGCCGAATTCACGCACTTCTCGTATACACGAGAAGTGCGTGAATTCGGCAGTCTGGAATTCAATTATACGATTGTGGTGGGAATATTAAATTTACCTTATATAATGTATAATTGCTAATGTAAACTGTGATATTTATAGGTATAACATAAATGAATGATGACATGAAACCCTTGTAGTTTAAATGTTCCTTTACACTATTTGTCGGATTGCCTGTATGAAATCAGCAGTCGTTAAAATTTTATTTTCAAATTTACTATTAAACCTTTCATGGCATCTGATTCTTCTTTTGGTATGTTCGAGCACATTTCCGGAACATTGCTACGGTAATGTTTTCATCCTTAGACAGTAAGTAATTTGATCGTATTAAAAATACACCCGTCATACTGATAACAGGCTGGCGGCTCACTAATTTTCGAAAATAACTCTGGTTTTTTTTAAAAGCACATTGCTTTAAATGTTACACACATTCCTCACATTGCTACAACATTGCTTACATGAGTAAAGAATCCCTGTTTATTGACGTAAACGTTAAACCGGTTCTTGATCCTCAGCAAACAAAATAATTTCAAAAGAAGTTCCGTTAAGGGTGTTTTTAATATCGTGCGGATTTCATCACGCACGCGGGATTGCCCCGCACGCGGAAATTTTCACGCAGCGTGAGACACGCTAGCCCACGATCTAGTTTTCTGCGGGCTGCTATGCATTGTGGTTGTGTACAATGAACGACAAACTCAGAAATTTATTGATCGTGTACTTAATTAAAAAATACCTATATTTTTAATGACGGGAATCGATTCAGTAGCCGATTAACAAATTACTGTTAGGATGCTACTAACGTTTTATAATTTTGAAATTGAGATCTATATGCAAGGTATCCCAGTACCAAATTTTATGTATATCGGTTCATAATTGTAGACGTTATTATGCTGTAAAACATCAAGACGGACAGACGGACGGACTGGACGATATTATAAGGGTTCATTGTTGTACTACGGAACCCTAAAAATTTGTTCCCATAATAAAATAGTATTAAAAATAAATACTTAATTTTTCTTTTCCTCTTCACTCAAACTTTAAAAATTTGGTGCTACTTCCTTTAATATTTCTTTCCAGGCAGCGTCTCTAGCATCTCTGTTTTTATATAAATCATTATATTTATCCCATAAGCAAGGCCGCAGATGTACTTCAATTATAACACGTTCATTCATATCAATTTTCATTTTTGAATTGTCTGTACTACGCCCGCGTGCACCCCGCATGACAGTAAAATGCACACTAGTTTTCATAGTAGTGCTCACGCACTCGGGGTCCCCGCGCGGGGCGGTTGCCCAGGATCTTGCTTCGCGTCCCGCGTGTGTATTCCACGCATTATAATAATTACTTGTATGAAAAGGACACTTGCGGGTGGGTGTCTCGCATGTGGGGCAATCCCGCGTGCGTGATGAAATCCGCACGATATTAAAAACACCCTAAGAACCAATCGCGCGAGACACTGATGAGTGATGACCAGTGCTGGCGGCCGTAAGCGCAGGTTCTTGTAAGCTGGTCGATTGAAGTACGTCGCGACCAGACACACGAGACACTATAACTGTAAGAATTCTCCTTGGCAGAGGTCCAACTAGACTGGTTACGTACTACACTGCACGTACGCGTCCACTTGCAATGCAAACAACGACGAAATGGATCTATATGGCGGTATAGGTAGGTATGTATGGAGAGAGATGAGAAAAAAAAGGAAGCTAGTACAGCGCCAATCGAAACTACTTTTATCGCGTCAAATTTGCACCAACTGGCGCAACCACCAGTGTATGATCTCGCGATTACACAACTTAAGATGATAGAAAATGATACGAAGATCTTGATATGATAAAATGATTGATTGATTTAATTGCTACAATGAGTAAGTCTACATTGAATGCTATGCAAACGTGTTCTAATTAATTAGGTAATTGCCGCGCGCAGGTAAAGCGCTGACACTACAATATTGTATAGTGCTTGAACTGTACATGCTCCCGGCCACGAGAAGATCTGAATAAGATAAAAAGGATAAAAATATAAAATTATCAATAACAAAAAAAAAGAAAAAAAAAAAAAAATAACTGTATAAGAACATGTTAAAAAATATTATGACAATTATTATGAAAAATGTTTTCTAATAACTGGTGACGTTGCTCTGTCCACGATGGCGCCACTGCTGCTAGGTTGATCTTCTTCCACGTCTTCTGTTGTCGTCCGCTTCGCTACCGTGGCGTAGTGAACGGACGGTGAATCTGTTTCCTGCGATGTGCTCATACTCGTTCGGGTTTTAGATGTAGACCTTCTAAAACTTTTGCTGCTGCAGGATATTTTGAGCGTTCATCTTCTGCGAGCTGCTTCAATGTCATCATGGCCAAGAACAGTGCTGATTTTGTTCCATATGTGACAGTCGTAAGTTGATATTCACGTAAGACGTCATTCGGGTTCTCTCGCCAAACTATTTTTTGATATTTTTGATCGATAACATTGCATAAGATTTGCCGAAACATCTTTTCAATGTCGGCTGTGAAAGCATATTCATATTTTCTCCATCTTAAAATAAGTGTAAATAAATCATGCTGTAAATTGGGGCCACTGTACATAAGTTCATTTAAACTGTAGCCTGATGACGTCTTCGCTGACGCGTTAAAAACGACTCGTAACGCTGTTGTTAACGAGTCCGCTCGCAATACACACAAGTGAGGTAAAATGCAATCTGGCTGTTCTTTGTACACGCCTTCCCGGTAGCATAATGGTCAGTGCAGCCGCCCGCATGCTGTTCGTTCGTCTCGCTAAAAGTCTAGAATGGCTGGTCCGATTTGGCTAATTTAAATTTTGAAAACACACTCGCGCATGTGTCCCAATTGAATGTATTCGTTAATTAATGATTTGTAATCTTGTGCAATCTGTCTATTTTTAGCGAATTTATTTTCCAGTTGGAAAAATTGTGCGACAGCTCGCTTCTTCGAATCTCCGTTTTTTTCTTCGATATCTGATTTTAGAGGCAGCCTCACGACGTAACGACCATCGTCTCTGCGGAACGTCTCTGATTTAAATTGTTTAATGCAAATGTCATCTTCAGCTGACATATTCGTGGTGTTTTCCGAAATTTCTTACATACCCCAAAACCTTTGTATGTCGTCTATGTTGTTCAGTACAACATTACATTGATAGGACTTCACGTTTGCGCATAGTATCCACCCTAGCTGGGTTTGCTACGGGTTGTGACTCGTGCTCAGTTATTATATCGGCCATGATAATATCTGAATACACCTCGGCACCTAGTAACATGTCGACAGGGCGGCTGATGTTAAAATCTGGGTCAGCTAGCTGAATATCCTGTAGGTATGACCATGATGTTTTGCAAGAGGTTTGATTAGGTAAATTGTTTATCAAGTTCTTCATTATAAATACATCAGTATTGAATGGAAAATCTGAGTAGGGGAGACTGGGGCTGGTCGTTACATTTTTTTTATAAAGTGTAACTATTTTTTGTTTGTTTGATTATATTACCAGAATATAGGTTCATTTGATTATGTAACTGATCAGGTTTTTAAATTAAAAACAATTTTAGGTACCAGACTATTAGCAGTGATATAAATAAATGATTTCTGGGAAAAAAGGCGCGTAACTTTTAGCCCCGCGCCAGGGGCTGGTTGTTACACTATAAAGGGCAAAATGTTACAGCAAAAACCAAACGGAATATAAACTTTTTTATTAAGAATAATAACAGTATTTTTATTTTAATTATAATAAAAACTATTTATAATCTATGCTATGCTTCTTCAACAAAAAAATCAAAACAAAATATAGGTAACTTCAAAGCGAAAAGAAAATTATAAACCTCTTTCAAACAACACACTGTACTTATTCTTCATTATTCTTTATTATTCTATTCTTCACCAGCTCGACTCTGATCAAACGGTTCACAACATATCAGGCAATAATAATCATCTTTTACATTTTCTTCGTCAGACTCAGTCACATAAAACCTTCCTCTTCACAGCCATCTTCCCCGTTTTCTTAGGTGTTTTCCCACCTTACTTGTAATTTTATTTTCTTGTTTCTTTATCTTTCCTGGCTCAAATGACTTACCTTTTTCAGATTTATTTTAGATGGGTTTTCCGTGTGCCCTTCTTTTTGGCTTCTTTTCGTTTCTTTAAATATCTTGTTAGTGACATGTGACATAATCCAAAGTCTTTGGCGATGCCGCGAATTTTGTTAGTTTTATCCTCCTCCAAAATAGCTGCTGATTTTTCGCAACTCTCTTTTATATTTTCCCACTCTCAGTTTTTTTTTTATACATCCTCATCCTACAAAAGAAACAACAAATTATGTAGCTCCACTTATATAACTCGACAATTATCACGACGGGGCAGGTAGTGACAAGTAACAACCTGCCCCGAGCAAATGTCAATTTTAGCCCCAACACCAAAACCGACATTTCCAGGTTATGTTGTAAAAGTATATCTGTATAAACGTAGATCCATTACAAAAAGAAAAGACTAGGCCACAAATATCACAACACACATCTCTGTTGTTAAGGAAAAGAGGTTGTAGACCAATATTAAGAAAAAACTAAAATGTTACAAACCTGCAGTTTTGACAGCAGCGTGCACGGGCTCCTCTCACAAAAGCGCTGGCGTCACTGGCTCGTGCGGCGTGCTAGCCGGTGGTGGCGTGATCATTTGTGTCTTTCTAACGTTAATATAGCGTTCTTTGTTTAGCCACCGTTGCCGCTGTAACTACTTACGCCTGTCACTACCAGCCCCAGTCTCCCCCTATAATGAAGAAGCTGTTATGTTAATCACATCCCTACTGTGGTTTTGATTGGTGCCAACTCCAAATATAACACCCTTGCATGCCCGACGTGGAAGGTTTAATAGTTGAGCTGCATTCTTGGAGGTGAAGCATGCTTGGGATCCTTGATCGATAAGAGCTCTCATCTTGTATATTGATCCGTTATCTGCCTTTATTTGAATGATTGCAGTAGCTAGTAAAATTTCGGAAATGTTGTTGTTCGAAATATGCGTCACATTAATTTTCTGTTTCTGTGAAGCCGAGGGCAATGAACTTGATTTGCTACTTGAACCGGCCAACGTCGGCTGATAGGCGTCATGTAGCAGCGTATTGTGGCGTGCATTACATACACGACACCTTGCTTCAGAAAAACAAGTCTTATCTTTGTGATCGTAAAGACAATTCTTGCATAACTTGTACTTTTCGATGGTATTTAATTTAGTTTCTGCATTAGCTTCTAAAAATGTATTGCAATGAAATAATCCATGATAATCTTCACATAGCGGACAATTATGACTTGTTTATGTCCTTGTTGCATAACTTATGTAAACAGGGTGGCGATAAGGTTTGTTTGATTCTAATTTTGTTTTTTCAAAAACGGTATTGATCTTGTTTTGATGTAGAAGTGGCTTTCTGTTATGTTGATGTTGATAGTTGCTTGTATCTTTTCCACTAGATTGCGAAAATGATCAAGGTGCGCTCTGCTTACGACGGGCCGACTCAAGTGACGTATATTTATTTTCCATGAACTTTAAGAATTCTGTTAGTGATGGCAGCTCTCTCGGTTTCTCTAATGACTCGATATACTCGCTGTGTGTCTGAGTATCCAGTTTTTGAGCCAATAAGTGAATGATAAGTGGATCGCATGTTGGTATGTCCTCATTGAGATTCTTGATAGCGTTCAAGCATTCGTTGGTGGTATCAAACAATTTTTTTATAAGCGTATCTGATTTTTGCTGCATAGTGGGTAATGACAGACGAGTATTAAGATGAGAGCTGAATAACAGTTTAATATTATTGTAGCGGTGATTAAGAATATCCCAGCATACTTGATAGTTTTCTGAACTGATATTAAGATGTTGTATGAGGCGCTCTTAGTCTAAGCTCCCGTTGCATGAAACCCTACCTCACAAGGTGGCAGAGCAGAAATGTAATGTAGTGATAAATATCACTTAGGAACACTGGATTTTAGTAGGTTGCCATCGCATATCCTGGAAGAACTCTTATTTTTTTACGTCATCGTATCGCTATTTTGATCGAAATTTACATCATAAGGTGGCAGATCGAAACGTTTCCTCATAGAAAGAGACACATTTGGAGATAACAACCCGCATAGGTTGCCAGGCCAAACCCTGGCAGGTTTCAAGATCAGCCATGTTTTATGAGCCCCAAAAATGGGGTCAATTACCTCATCAGGTGGCACGATGAAACTGATGCAGATCGATTGCCCTAGACGTGCCGTTCATGAATATATAGGGTTGCCTGCCTTCAGCTTGGCAGTTTTTCTGATCAGCCACCTCGAACAATGTATTTCAAAATCTTGGAATAAAGAGAAATTCTTGTATAGATGCAGGAATTCAGGGTATAATTTAATAAAAATCGTGATATTAAATTAAAGTCGACGTACTAACAGACTTGCGTCTTATGGTGTTGAAATAATAGGGTAAATGTACCAGTTTTGGTCATTGCTCATTGGTATTATCTTCAAATATTGAAAAAAGTGATGTTGCTTTTACGTTCAACGTGATATAGTTTGACGGGCATTTTTGTGCTGCATCGCTGCATATTTATTATGTAGAAATAATATGAAATAATGAATCATTAATCACGTGTGATTTTTATAAGTAGATTTTATTTTACAAAGTTATTCTTCATCAGAAGATGAATTACAATTTATATCAGATTCATCTGATTCATTTTTATTAATACAAATTATGTCGTTGACGTGTAGTGGAGTGGGATCTCCTTCATACCACAAATATCAAAGTTGTTAGAGCCCATCCGCATTCAATGGAATCATATAATAAACAAGATTTTTTTGTAGCATTGCGCCACATTGAGCTCACAAGCAGTGTCCTTAGTAAATGTTGTTTTAAACTTTTCCAACATGGCGGTAGAGTTGCAGCATTGAAATTTGTATTTTTTTTCATAAATTTTGATATTTGCGTTATATTCCCATATTTTTTTGTCAACATTTCGAAACGAGCCTGATTCACGTCACTTTTTGGCGAATAATATAACTTGCATGTAAACTTTTGAATTATTTGTATCTTTTCTTTGTTTTCAATGTCCTCTGGACTATTTAAAGATGCAAAAACATTTCTAAAATCATGGTCGGCCTCGATGAAATCAAAAGCAATAATTTTTCCTTTCCCTTTGAAGGAGGATGTGTAATCACAACCTGTGTAGGCGTGTGCAGCTGGTTAGGCTTTGCACATCTCAGGTCCCAGCTTATGCGCTAATTCGGTACAGCTATAAGCTGATTGAAGGTGGGTATTATATACCCAAATTTGTGAACAATTTGTAATTTGGTGAATGTTTCCTATTATAATTACCAACTTTGGATTCAGGTTGAAATATTAAATGTTTTTGTATAAAAATGCATAACATTTACATAATATTTTTTGTATAATTATTATAAATTTAGCTCACAACCCGCAGGAGAAGGCCTCTCCTGGCCGGACTTTTTGCGGCTAACTTCCGAATCGATGACTGCAATGCACAGCCACCAACAATTCCTCACTGTGGCCACACAATGCCTGATATTAAAATCAGACAGTGTGATGTACGTGCGGAGCTGCAGTCAATCGATGTTCGGAAAGCTAATGGCCCTGATTGCATCCCAGCAATAGTTTTAAAAATGTGTGCAGCGGAGTTGTCCACGTTTTAACTCGTCTTTACCGTCTCTCGCTTTCTTCAGGTTGTGTGCCGGAATCTTGGAGAGATGCTAATGTGCAACCGGTTCCGAAAAAAAGAGATCGGTCAGATCCGACTAATTACCGCCCAATAGCCGTTACTTCAGTTTTGTGTAAAGTCATGGAGCGGATTCTAAACAAACAGCTTATCCGCTACCTAGAAGAACACCCCTTAATTCACGATCGCCAATACGGGTTTCGACCGAAACGGTCAACGGGTGATCTTCTAGCGTTCATTACACATCTCTGGGGTGAGGCTATTGATAAGCGTGGCGAGTCGGTGACTGTTGGCCTTGATATAGCCAAGGCTTTTGATCGGGTCTGGCATAAAGCCGTTCTGTCCTCTGCCTGCTCAGTTCTGCAACTGGGTCACTGGCTTCCTACATGAGCGTAGAATCCGAGTACTCACAGACGGATGTGCTTCGCGGTTCATGTCAGTGAACGCTGGTGATTATCATTATTATTATTACTTTTGTAATCTTTTGTCAATAATAAATCACCGCACTTCATGCCTTGACCATTGCGAGTACCTTTGAGAGTGTCTTTGTACACTTTTGAAACTTTTTATAACAAAATGTCATAAGTTTTTCTTCTTTTTTGCATAAAAAATACACAATCATTTTGTTAGTTTAAATGTGGTACTTTATCCTACAAAAATAACAATTTACACATTATTATTTTGTAGACAAATTGAGATCAATCACTCAAAATTTACGTCACGCTTATTTAAGTCAGCAAAGTAAACAAAACTTTTTCTTTTTAGACTTAGACCGTAAATAGGTACAATAGGATTTTTAAAATCTTGTTTCATTATTTCATATTATTTCTACATAATAAATATTGTGATGTAGCACAAAAATGCCCGTCAAACTATATCACGTTGAACGTAAAAGCAACATCACTTTTTTCAATATTTGAAGATAATACCAATGAGCAATGACCAAAACTGGTACATTTACCCTATTATTTCAACACCATAAGACGCAAGTCTGTTAGTACGTCGACTTTAATTTAATATCACGATTTTTATTAAATTATACCCTGAATTCCTGCATCTATACAAGAATTTCTCTTTATTCCAAGATTTTGAAATACATTGTTCGAGGTGGCTGATCAGAAAAACTGCCAAGCTGAAGGCAGGCAACCCTATATATTCATGAACGGCACGTCTAGGGCAATCGATCTGCATCAGTTTCATCGTGCCACCTGATGAGGTAATTGACCCCATTTTTGGGGCTCATAAAACATGGCTGATCTTGAAACCTGCCAGGGTTTGGCCTGGCAACCTATGCGGGTTGTTATCTCCAAATGTGTCTCTTTCTATGAGGAAACGTTTCGATCTGCCACCTTATGATGTAAATTTCGATCAAAATAGCGATACGATGACGTAAAAAAATAAGAGTTCTTCCAGGATATGCGATGGCAACCTACTAAAATCCAGTGTTCCTAAGTGATATCTATCACTACATTACATTTCTGCTCTGCCACCTTGTGAGGTAGGGTTTCATGCAACGGGAGCTTAAACTATCTGGTTCTCCTTTAAGTTTGCTTTCAAAAATTGTAGTTTTTGGGCACTTGACATTGATTTATTGTTGTGTATTGTTTCACAAAAAAAATCTTTAAATGATGTCCATTTTTGATAATTGCCAGTGAATATAGGGACTTAAATTTTCAGGGTGCAGTTTTCACGATGAGACGCTGACATCATTTTGCTGTTGATTGATTTTTTTATGCTTAAAAATAGCTGCTCATATTTACTGAACGTCTTCTCGTACTCTTCATCTTCCTCATACGATTCGCTATCTATATCCCAGTGCAGATTGTCAATGGTGTTCCACCTTGATTGGATATTTTTCAAAACGTCTTCGGCTTCCCACTTCTCTGATATACTTTCAAGGTCAATATTAGCAATGGTTCGTGAAAATGCTTTAAAATTACTTTTTTACTTGCGTAACAATTCTTCTAACTTACTGGCATTACCTCGAGATAACATAGATTGCTCTCTCGGGGTACGAGTGGCGGATGATTCTTGATTTTTGGATTCGCGACTCGGTGACGGGTTCGCTGGCGACAGATCCCTCTTCTTCGTTTCGCCGGTATAATATTGCTCGATGGTACTTCTTGCTTCTCGATAATAGCTCATAGTTTTTTGATAAATATTCTCAGTAAAATAGTTACCGTCGCGTCTTTCAAACTCACATAGTTGCAGATGATTTGTTTGGAACTCTTCCCAATAGGTATCCAGTGTTTGTATGCGTTTCTTGATATTAACCGAAGTTTTACGTTTGAGTGGCTCTTTTTTGAAATTGATGAGAATGTTCTCCATAGCTCCCATCAGTTGCTGTTGATTTGCTAAAATGTCTTCCATGGTGCTCATGATTGATTGATATTGAGTTGTGCACTGTTTATAATGAAAAATAGTTTATGCTGCTGCTTACAAGGTGTGCGCACCGTTACGATATGTGCGGGCTCGTCTCAATTCAGCCGGTGAGACCCGCTTGTGGGAGGCCAGCCGAACCGATTTGCTATCGCAAAAGTGCACAAGAACACACACTGAAGATGTCGTTTGCACCCGTAGATGTCGATGACGTAGACAGATGAACGTGACCACAGGTTGGTGTCCGTGTATGCAAGCGTAGGCAATCCACAAGTATTACGTCACACTCGCAAACTATATATTATTATGTTATTTTAAATTTCCAAAATGTTTAAATCAATTGGTATTCAGGGTGGTGTGGAAGAATTACGTAGTAAAGATGAAGTTATTAATGTTTTAAGATTACCGTGTGTACTATATCTGTTACAGGGCTTGTATTGGCGAGCAACAAGAGTATCCGGACGTATTCAACTTTCTACAGTACTCAGCTTTCGCTGTGCCCCTGGCTATAGCTATGTTTATCCTGAATATATTATACCATATGGGACTAATAAAATGGTAAGAAATTTTTAGTTTCTCATTGTGGTTAGAAACCCTAGTACTATTTTTTTATTGGGAAACAAACAGCATTTTATAGTACAGATGTAATAACTTAATCTGTTTCACATTTGCCAAAACAGTTTCCACTTATACTTAAGATAACTACGTTAAATACATACTTACTTTAAAAGATATATATTTCTTATATAAAAATATAACCTCAAATACAGAGTAATATGTTTTTTTGAGTCTACAATTAAATAAATACAACATACAAGATACTACTATAAAACTACAAACCTAAGCCTTTTTATATTTGATTTAAATTTAGATATTATGTTTCTTGTATTCTAAAGTTTTTAAACCTTTATAATATCCTTATTTGCTAACCTCTTATTATAAGGTTCACATTTGCGCGCGTGCACGAACAGTGCGGTTCGCGTGCCTATTAGGAACATGGTATGGGACACCATTGGACATGTTTGCGAGCGGTAAGCAAGTAATTCGTGGGAAAAAACTAAGTCTTATCGCGGATACAAAGCTGTGGTATGGTCACCTGTGTACAATTTTCAAAATGTTCGCTTCAATTGCGCAGGTTCCTTGCAAGCAAACTGTTCGCGTAACACGAGTAGACACGCGTCTATAGTCGAGGCGCGTAGCGTGCACGGTTCGTGCGCAGGTGTGGATCTGCCGTTTTAATATCTATTTGGGATAGATCCCACTTTATCCATTGCGTGTATCGATTAATGGATAATTTGGGATTGTTTGTTCCATTACATCCGTTGCGACTTTACTTTACTTTTACATTGTATTACATTGCGATTTTTTGCAGTGATACAAACGCGATTCAGTCGCGATTTAGTAGCTGGCCGGGTAGCTGCAGTGATACCAGTGATACAGTCGCGATGCAAACGCAATACAGGATCGATACAAACGCAACGACACAAAAAATAAGAAACGTGCGTGTGTAGTTGACAATTTAGTTCTATTTTTGTTTAAAAGACCAAGTGACAGATAAGTTGTCAATAATGGCAATGAGCCTTAGCGAAATTTTGTTGTAATGGAAGTTTTTGTCAAAAGTGATAAAGCAATTTCATTGTCGGGTATACATCGCGCTACTCACGCGCGGCTGCTTCGAACCAAACGCGCGTTTGTATCGCTACAAAAAGTCGCAATGTATAATAAAGGCCCTATTTGTCGTCAGTGGCTAATGTGGGACATAATGAGAAAAAAAACTTTGTCCCTCTAAATCAATTTTGTATATCCATGGATAAAGTGGGATCGACCCCTAAATTGCATCACGAATGCACTCCACCACTCTACTCACGATTGAATTCCACCGCAAATCTGTTGTTCAGTAAGGCTTTTTTAGACGTGGGGTCAGTTTACTTTAAAACACGCCAATAACGCCAATATTAAAGCTGCTGATTTTCAGTTACGCGACTAAACAATATTACTGTGATCAATTTATTACATATTCTACCAACAAATGATCTTACCTTATCTTATCTTAGTGGGGCCTTCTGAGGTTTCCGTGCCCAGTAATACTTCGACCCATCCGGGATCTTTTGTGCAACTCAATCCTTTCACTCTTCTTCCTCTGTAAAGATAGATGCCATAGGTTTGGCAACGTCTTTAAGAGCCTGAAGTCCTCCGGTTTCGGATAGGCCGACCCCAGGATTCCCATTTTTTTCCTAGCCAAAGAGTCGCAGTCACACAGTAGGTGCTGCATTGACTCCGTTTCCTCTCTATATGCCCTACACAAGCTGTTTGTTGAAAGATGCATTCTTTGAAGCATTTGTTTTGTGGCATCGTGCCTTGCCAAGGCACCGATGGTTAATCGGGCCTGCCTTCTACTGCCTCCGCATATGAACTTACTTCGTTCTAAGGCGTTTTCGCCTAGGAAGGATTTGGAGTGTTCCATACCCGGCTGCTCTTTCCATTCGATGCCATGCCTGTTTTCGATGTAATCTTTTAAGGCCTTGTTAATAATAGTACTTGGTGCAAGTGCCACGAACGGCACTGTGCAATTGGGGGAGCAAACTTTTTTTATGAGATAGGTAATCGAAGTCTGGGCAGTTACAAAAACGTTAAGGAAGTAATTATTGTTTTTATTTATTATAGGTTAACTGGCAAACCAATGAGCGCAGCGAGTAAGTTGGAAGTAAAGAATCAAATGTTAAAGCATAAAAACACCATACCAAAAAAACTTACTTGGCACGAGAAGGTAAGGCAAAGGAATATCTATTTTGTTCAACATACTACTGTAAATCAGGAATCGGTATTTAAATCTTACGGGCAAGCAGTTGGCCTTCATATAATCTGATGTTAAGTGATGATAAGACCGAAGGTGGAAGCGCGCTTCACCCGGAATTCTAAACTTCTGAGGCACTTATGCTGCCGGAACACAGCAATGATTTACTAAACACATTGATTTTATGGCGACTTATTTCGATGAGAAGGTGGTAGGGTAGCTAGCCAGGCGGACAAACAAGCCCTACCACCAACCAAATGAGTACACAAACATGTATCCCCCGCAGGGAAGTCTGTGTCCAACTATTTTCTATTATTATTTCTTTGCAGATCCCGGGAGTCCCGGGGTCTGAAAAGAAAATGTAGGGCAAAAGTAATGACATAATGTGAATGTGCCAGTATTTTTGCAAATGGCGTCAAATGTCATTATGCTATTTATATTCCAATGCAATTGACATTTATATTGTAGACAGATAGAGAATTAATTGACAATAAGCAATGGAGCGATACACACCTGAAGAACGCGGAATTATTGTTACTGCCTATTTGACCAATTTCCGGGCCATGTGATCTCCTGCTTTGGCAATTTGAACTGGCTATCCAGATCGCCAGATCTGACGAAGCCAGATTTCTTTCTTTGGGGCTTTTGAAATCTCGCGTTTACCGCAAAAAGACACAAATATTGCAAGTTTTGAAAACCAACATTGAAGAAGAAATTACCAATTTAGGGCCAGATGTTTTGCGTGCAACTATGCAAAGTGCCGTAAAACAAGCACGAATGTGTAATAACTCTGGAGGTGGTCATTTGATCTATAATGTGGATATTCTACTTATCCTGTGGGGAGGCTACAAAAATAAAAGAAACGCTCCACACATAATAATAATATATAGTATTTTAATAAAAAAAAATAACAAAACAATACAATAAGTATGGACTTACTTAGTTTTAGTGAATAAAGTATGATTAAATAACACTATTGCTAAGACAATGAGGGTACCAGGAGTTCTAAGGTCAGTTTGGTCGACAAAAGCAACTAATTGTTAAAGAAAAACAAAAACAATAATAAAATAAGGGGGTAAATAAAAATGGTTGGTTAGTAAGTGAAATATCTGTAATGTTAGTAGTGGGTCCTCGATGTTAGCTCGTACAGAATACCTCTAACGGGTCTGGGGGTCGAAAGGTAAGGAATCTGTCGCAGAAGAGTCCGGACTGCGTTATTTCGTCAGCGTAGCTCCTTCTGTACAGCAACAAGCTCGTTCCTTGTTCCTCCAGGTCCAGCTTCAGTGGTTTGGCGGAGACTGTGGCTCCGTCCAAGTGCCCTGAAGTGTAGTAGTAAAAGGATAGGGTAAGGGCTATTTAAATAATGTATAAACCCTACGGAAGGCCATTTACTTTCGAAATGTAATAGTTTATCTAAAGCAAGGTCATAGAATTTGTAATTTTTATAATATTTAACTTTAAAACGCTGATTGCAGGGTAATTCAATTATGTGCAAATCTCCTAATGATGCTTTATATAGTGAACCATCTATGGAATTTAAAGGGTTTTAGAATAAGTTAAATTGTATAATATTGTAAATAATGATTTTATAATGGTGAATAAATGTTCAATAACAAAAAAATCATATGAGGCTTTGATTGAGAAAATTAGGTAGTCACAGACCACGTGGCGAACAGGGTTATAACCTCTTCTTACCGCGGAGACCTTCATCCAAGAAAATAGCACTGAACTGTGCTTTTAAGGGTGTAAAAAGTAAAAAAAAATGTAGCTTTTTCAGGGAATTATGATGATTGTGAACGATATAAATTGTATTTTATTTGTACCGACTTTCACCTCTTCTGGCCTTGGCTGGTGGGCGACTTGATACTTAAATTAATTTATCATCAAATATAGGTACTAATTTAAGTAATAAATTCGTCTCTAACGGCGATCTCTATCCAGATTGATTCGAATTTTCTAAGTCTTTTTTGACAGTCTCCCCAGCTATGCTTTTCTCATAATGCGAGTCAAAGGGATGCCACGTACAGCCTTTGAAAAGGGACAACTATATTTGTGTACGTTAAAAGAAAATTGATTGCCCTATCGACAACGTCCGCCATCATAAAAAAAAATCCTAATTGAAATATTAATAATGTAAAATATAATAGAAAGTTATGCCTCAAAATACTTAATTTAATTTTAGTTTATTTATTGTCGAAAAATTAACTAAGTTTACTCTATAAACGAATCTAATTGCAAATCTGTACAGAAGGTACATACCGTGAAAACTACGCTTTAGATTTCTATACATATATCGCTTCCCGGCAAGAAAAGTGTCACAATGCAATAATAGCTATTATTGCATTGTGACACTTTTCTTGCCGGGAAGCGATATATAAATTGCTACCTTCGTGCTACCTTCGTGCATTTAAATTACCATAAAAAATAAAATTAAAATTAACATTAGAAGCAATGTTTTAAAGTAATTGGCACGGTCTGCCTCGTACATTTTTTTTAAACCACAGGCTATCAAATTCAGCCGTTTGATTTAGTTTGTATGAAATCTTTGCATAAGTTTTTTTTTATGTAGTTTTCGCAGTAATTTAGGGAACAAAAGAATATTGTTTTAGATGAAGCAAATAACCATGAGTATTTGAAAAAAATGGGGCTTAAAAAGTTATCATTTGTAGAAATGGCATGAAATAAACTAAACGAGTGAAGATTTTTCTAAAAAAAATGAAAAAGAAACGATATCTCGAAAACCGTGAGACTTTCATTAAACTGAAATTCCAGTATGTGGAGGACATGATGTGACCCACCCGCAGCTAAAGGATTATCTTTCGTTTTTTGGACACGCTGTATATATTAAGTTGAATAGATAATGCCGGTTTTTACCCCTCTATTATTTTACGATACTATTAATACACCCGTCTCTATTGATAATAATAATGACAATTGAGATAATGACATGACATGACCTGTCACTTGTCACCATTTATTATTTATTATTGATAACTCTTAAAAACAACATTACAGCCCGATTTAATTTTTAAAATTTAATGACATCCATTTTACACCTCTTTAAGTATAAACTTTTGCATTTTTTTCATTTCGAACAACATGGCAGCCAATTTACTTTACTTTTGCCCCACTCGTTATATATAATATACTTAACAAAATCACGTGATCAAAGTTTATTAAAGTTAATTATTTTGTTTAAAATAATTTTTAAAGTTAACAAAATATGAAAGTCTAAGAAATGTTGAGTATTAAAAAAAATCTTTTAAAAAATGTTATGTTATTGCTGTTTTCGCAATAAAGAATAGCATTAAGTTGGTTTTTTTTTACATCATTTGTTAACAATTTTTTTATAAACAAATAGACCAAGTTTAATATTTAAAAAAAAACCATTTTGTTGTATTGGCAAAAAATTTTTTTTTCTTATTTTTTTTTATAATCGTTTTTTAATATTTCGATTGTTTAAATAATTAGTTAAGCAATGATTTTCTCTTTAAAAATCACATGTGGCATTTCTCCACAGGTTAAAAAAAATATCAATAAATACATTGTTTGTTAACTTAACGATTTGTTATAAAATTCTACCTACCGTTATATATTTTTTTCTAGAGCTAATAAATAACAGAAACAGCAATAACTAAAATATATATATATAAATATTTTTAGTATTGATTTGATATAAGTAAGTATATTGCTGTTTTTAATATTTATTATAAGCTCATACCCTTGGGGGAGGCCTTTGTCCAGCAGTGGACGTCTTTTGGCTGAGATGATGATGATGATGATTTTAAGCTCAATAAAAAAATATAACGGTAGTTAGAATTTATTTATAACAAATTGTTAAGTTAACAAAGAATGTAATTACAAATAAAAAAAATATATATTAATCTGTGAAGAAATGCCAATCATGATTTTTAAAGAGACAATATATTTCCTTAACTTATTATTTAAACAATCGAAATGTAAAAAAACGATTATAAACAATAAAAAAATATTTAAGATTTTTTTTTAAAAACATTGTTTCCAAGACAACAAAATGGTATTTTATTTTTAATAATAAAACTTGTTTATTTGTTTATAAACAATTTCTTAACAAATGATGTAAAAAAAAAACCAACGTTACTTAATGCCTAGTGCCATTGTTGAGTTATTCGTCAAATCGCACACTTTAAACTCGCACAAATGTGCGAGATGACACCTTTTGATTTTACCTATTATTTGTGTTGTCAACTCGCACATACACACAAAGTACACACAACCCGCTATACACTACTTTAAAGTTTATACTGACACCCCCTACCAACCTTGCGGTTACAAAGTAGGTGTCAGAATAACCTTGCGCAAGCACAAGGGACCATCTACGTCAGGTCATAACGCCAGATCAGAACACGCCGGTACGCATCCTTCATCCAGTACTTTTAAGACTAGTGTCTCAAGCTAGTCGCCCCGTGGATACGTATAGTCCACTACCTAATATCCAGATAGGTCACCGGAGCTGTAAGCTCGCTCACTTCTCGTTGCACTAAGAGCACAACTCGCAGTGTACCACTGCTTCACACAAAGTACAGTCGAATAAAAAATTTAAAACAAGATTAATGTAATAACTTGAAATAACAAACTGATTCCTATTCAAAATAAGTATGACGCGGGGGCGCCGTGCCGGCCGTGCGCTGTCACTCCGCAAGATATATTTCCGGAAACTTGCATAAATAAAAAAAAATAAAAAAATTACAGTTTCTTTCAATATTTAAGAAGTTTGTGGCGAAAAGCTGACCAAATATCACGAAATCTGCACTGGCTCGAAAACACATAAAAATGTGCACTGTTTTGGCACATACACCCAGGGAATATATTGACAGTGTTTGGTTATACATTAAGTCGTTATGTCCAAATGATGAAAGAATGCTTAAATTTACTGATTATTTCGTAGATAAGTACATGGTTAAACTAAAATTCATTGTTTGTTGTTTACTAAAAAGTATTGCACATTTTTTGTCTTTATTATTACAAGAAGAAGATTATTATCAAACTTATTTAAAAAAGTCTAATATCACAACAAAAAAAATTAACGACGAATTAAAAACGTATTTAAAAATGATTTTAAAATTTTAAAATTTAGATTTTGTAATTTTATATTATTATATTTTAGACTTTCACGTTGCGTTTTCTATAATTGTTTTTTTTATACTTATTATATTTTTATATGATTATATTACAATGTTATGTTTGATGTGGATTTATAACTTAAATTTAAACAAACAATTTTCTTCTGTGATTTTTTATAAGTAAATTATAATTTTAACTTTTTAGAAAAAAATAGTGAAATAATTTTGTGATATTGTTGATTAATACTAGGAATTAGTAGTTATATGATGTTATGTTTATTAGTAGGTAATTTTAGTTAAAATATAACACCACAGCGATTGACTATCCGCCCCCACCCCTTTCCCTACATGGAAGTCGCTGCTTGCTGCTGGCTGGCCGGCTCCGCTGGGGTCTTGAGGGCAAAGGTCTCACCCGGTGGGCCGAGACCGCCCTGCCCGCTTCTACACTGATTACACCCGCCCGTGATTGATGATTTCTATTTCAATTTTGATCTTTGATTTTTATATTCAAATTATATTTTTTTATAAGTATATATGTGATATTGTTGATATATATTACGTAGTAAGTTTTACACGTTTGTAACGTTCATTTTTTATTTTATTTAGATAAGAAGAAGCCAAATGCTTGCTAAAAAAATAGTTTTATTTTGTACTTAATCATAACTGTCTGGTATTAAACATCTAGGTTATAACTTTTTCCAAACCTTTTTGTAATTGACTGTACATGACTACCTCAGATTTTAGCTGTTGTGCGAGTTGACGACACAAATAATAGGTAAAATCAAAAGGTGCCATCTCGCACACCTGTGCGAGTTTAAAGTGTGTGAGTTGACGAATAACTCCCATTGTTTAATGCGAAAACAGCAATAATATAACATTTGTTTAAAAACATTTTTCAATAACATTTCTTGAACTTTTAATTTATTGTTAACTTTAAAAAAATATTATAAACAAAATAATTAATTTTAATAAACTTTGATCGCTTGTTAAGTATCTATATATTAATACGTGAAGCAAAAACTTTGTACCCCTTTTTACGAAAATTGCGCGGACGGAGGAGTATGACATTTCGCACACTTATAATTTATATAGAGAAGGTGTTAATGATGGCTCCCATTAGTTTGCAATTATTGTAAAAATATTTTATGTTTGTATAGAATTAATGTAAGAAGTAGGTAGTTACGTATAAATTAGCAAAAATGGAACACGGAGTGTGTGCGCCATGTTGTTTTTTAGGCAGCGAAGCGTTACTGCTCAGTTTGACACGGGACGCGTAGAAAATGACACTGTACCTATGTGGTGTAATAAAATTTGCAAAAAAAATTGTTTTTTTGGATCCTCAACTCAACAACGAACTCCTATCCGTTACAAAGTGGTCTTCGAGCCGGATCTCATGTTGAAGTATGTCCACGTTCCGCACTCCCTACGGCGTAAAGACGCGTCATCAGACGCGGAGGGAACAGGAACGGACAAGCCAATGCGGGGAGTCTTAAAAAACCGATGGCATGAAGAAGTCATGCAGCAAAAGTATTGGGGATGGCAGTCACACTGCCGGCTCTGTCGTGTCTTCTGCCGCGCAAAGGAAGCGTCTCGAACTCGACGCTGCAAAAAAGATGGCTGACTTGGAACTGGAGGCCGTCGAAAAAAGGATTGAAATGTAAGTCTCTGGTAGCCAAGGAGCTGGAAGCCGATCTGGCCAAGCTGGAGCTCGAGTCAGCCGCGGGAAGCATCCGCAAACATGAGATGTCAGCAAGTCAGTGTGTGCAAGAATGGCTAGACAAATCGGAACACAACACATTTCAGAATACCGCCTCTGTGCCGATGCCAAACGCGCCGCCGCCGAACGCGCCGCCGCCGAATGCGCCGCCGCCGAACGCGCCGCCGCCGAACGCGCCGCCGCCGAACGCGCCGCCGCCGAATGTGCCGCTCCAGAAACGCACTGATGTCCACGACCTGGCCGCCGCACTCCAGCAAGCAATTTCTACTGCAGTAGTACCTAAACATCAAAACCAAGAATTATTGACTCGGCGCGCCACCTCAAAAGACTTACCTATTTTTTATGGTGACCCGTTAGAATGGCTACAATTCAAAAATGCATTCTACGAATCCACTGAACTATGTAACTACAGTGATACCGAAAACATGTGGCGGTTGAGAAAGTGCCTACGTGGGGAATCTAAGGAAGTAGTATCTTCTCTGCTAATAGGATGTTCATCGCCATATGACATTCTGGCCACACTGGAGCTTCGCTTTGGAAGGCCCGAAATTATCATAAACAAGATAGTGTCACAGCTGAGAAGTTATCACCTTTGTCTTACGTTTACCATGGTGAACTTATTCAATTTTCTATCAAGATAAGGAACTACGTAGCTGCTGCTAGTGCCATCAGACAAATGGACTACCTACAGAGCCCCGAACTGGTTTCCATAATTGTCTCCAAACTCCCAACGGCACTTGTTACAAGGTGGGCAGACTACTACACAGATACTCAAGGTAGTGAGTTTAACAAGACGAAGCTTCATACATAGTCAGTCTGAGTATAGACGTAAACAAGAACATGGAAAGACTACTCATCACAATGTGCTTTTTACAAACACTCATTTGCACGACGAAAAGTGTAAATTCTGCAAAATAAGTGAGCATACATTAGAAAAGTGCACTAAGTTCAAAAAGGCATTACGCAAAGATCGCTGGCGATTCGCACGCTTGAAAAAGCTATGTTTTAAATGCCTCTGCTCACAACACGCTGAATTGTCTACGTGCACGGCCCCCGTGTGTGACGTCACAGACTGTGGCCAGCCGCACCACCGCCTCCTACACTGGATGAATCCGAGGAATCGACAGGACCCTGCAACGGAAGACACCGAACGGCAACAAAGTGAAGGTGAAACGTTAATCACGCGTTAATTAGTCAGCGTTATTACACTGACTAATTAACGCGTGATTAACCGTTTCACCAAAAGTTCAAAAGAACTTTAGGTACGCTATTGCGTACCTAAAGTTCTTTTGAAAATAGTGTCTATAACTGTTCACGGTGTTAAAGGTAGTGTGCATACTCACGCGTTGTTGGACGACGGTTCTACCGTCACGCTGATCGCAGCTGACATCGCCGATAAGGTGGGTCTACACGGCGAGACCGTAACAATGCGCGCTCGAAGCGCTTGGGACACTAGTGAACTGATATGTAAAACTGAAATTGTAAATGTTAATATTTCTAATAGTAAAAATTACAGATTTAATGTATGTACTAGAAAGATTAAAGAGCTTAACTTACCTGTACAATGTTTGACAAATATAGAATTCGTCACTAAAGATAAAACTTTAAATCATAAATTAAAAATATGTAAATGCGATACTCAACCCACGATGTTAATCGGACAAGATAATTACCATTTAATTGCTCCTACTATGTGTTATAAAGGTAAATCAGGGGAGCCATACATTACCCATACGCCATTAGGTTGGTGCATACACGGCACTGCGGATAGTATAACTAAAAATAAAAATACTTTACCGGGTCGTTTCAACACTCACCGTAGTTTTACACCGTGTGCCGCGACCTTAAGTGAATCAGCTGTTGCCGCGACCGTAGCACAAATGGTCGACGCACACCCTGACGCCGGCGCGTCGCCGCCGCCGCTGTGTGTGAGTGATACATCAAATGTTTTGTCTGATAAATTATTGCAATTGTGTCCTGATAGCGATATCCAGTGTGAACATACTTTGGATTCTAATGTGGTTAACTGTCGCTTATTAAAACAAGAACACGACTTATTGAAATTACATGAGTTAATACGTCACTTTTATTCTCTAGAATCGTTTGGTATAAGTAATAAGTCTCGCCAGAATCCTGATGTTCTGCGCGCTATTGAAATACTGAATAGCACTTCTACATTTGCAGAGGGTCAATGGACTGTAGGTTTACCCTGGAAATATAATAATACCGTGATGCCAGATTCCTATAACGTTGCTTTAGTTCGCTTAAAGTCTGTGATTAGAAAAATGGCTGCAAGTGATGTTTATGCGGTTCGCTATCAGGACAGAATTGACCATTTGTTCAAAAATAATTATGCTAGGGCTGTCACTGCCGGAGAAACCGGCAAACGAGTTTGAACAACAAAAAGAAGCTGCGCTTGGTCTTCGATGCTGCAGCGAAGACACAAAATCATTCTCTCAATGACTTTTCTCTTCTCTTTTACAGGGTCCTCTTTTATTAAGCTCATTGTATGGTGTTATGTACCGATTTCGTGAATTTCCTATTGCAGTTGTAGGCGACATTAAAGATATGTTTGTGTGCATTAAAATTCAAGATGATGATCAACATGCTCAGCGGTGCTTATGGAAAGAGAAAGATGCACGGGTCAAGGAATTCGCAATGACCTCGCTCATTTTCGGTGCTAATTGTTCGCCATTTATAGCACAATATATAAACCAACAAAAGAACGCTTCCAGATTTAAAGAAGAGATGCCAAATGCTGTCCATGCCATACAAAATAATCAATACATGGACGATTATATTGATAGCTTAGAAAATATAGAAGTCGCTAAAAATATGGTCAAAGAAGTGACTCACATTCACAAACAGGGAGGTTTTCACATGCGAAACTGGATGAGTAATAAGACCGAAGTGCTTAAAGATATTAAAAAAGAGGATTTGAGTGAAAATATGGAAAGAATTATGTCAAATAATTCACCGGAACGCACACATAAGTAATAAGTAATAATTCTTTATTGCTTACACATGCGGTACATAAGAGGTGTTAAAAAAAATAGCTAAAGATCAACACATGAACCCTGCAAAGGTATAACAACTTAGATATATAATATACAGTTAAACAAAGTAAAAAACAAAAATTTCTTATTGAGGTATTACTTTTGACACGTTAGTATAATATTCATTAAGTTTATAAAAGCATTTATCTATAAAACAAACATAATAATTAACATAATAATTAATAGAATATAATAGAATAGAATCATTTAATTCAGGCGACAAATTATGTACAGATGGTAAGTTACATAGAGGCCCGGTACTGACTCATTAGGATTTGACTTGTCTTTAAAACGCATCCCTGATGGTATTAAAAGCTTCGTTAAAAAACCTACCAAACGAGAACTATTACGCATTGTAATGTCTATATTTGATATTCACGGATTTCTCGCTCCCATTACGATCAAAGGAAAAATTATAGTGCAACAAAGTTAAATTTAAAATGGGACGACGAAATAAATGATGAGTTATTTAATTTATTCCGTAATTGGTTAATCCAACTAAAAAAAGTAAATACATTACGAATACCAAGATGGTATTTTTTTGAGGGTTCACTCAAGTGTCACGGGTTCGATTCTCAGTGATACCGATACGTGTCGTAGCGATAAGGAGCGCGCTACGATGAATGACTACAGCATGATAGCCGCTGCTACGAACGGTGCTACGACGCGACTGACGACGCGAGATGCAAGTATATGCACGGTTATAAGTGGGAGCGAGACAAAATTGGAGTTGCATGTGTTTTGTGACGCATCGCCGCATGCCTACGCTGCCGTTGCTTACTGGCGAAAAATAACGGGTGACAAAATTATTGTTTCTTTCATCGGTAGCAAAAGTCGAGTTACTCCGCCGTCAAAAAAGGTTTCAATACCAAGACTGGAGCTGCAAGGTGCATTATTGACATGCCGCTTAGCGGCTAGTATTAAGAAGGAACATCGGCTAAAGGCTATTAATACATATTTTTGGACAGATTCAACAGTCGTTATAAACTGGATAAAAAACCAAACAAGAAACTTTAAAATGTTTATTGCAAATAGACTGAGTGAAATAGACGAATTAAGTAAAATATGTGAATGGTATTATGTTCCCTCAAAATTAAATATAGCAGATTTAGCGACTAAAAATACGAATTATGAACTAAAAAGCGAAGACGAGTGGTTCACTGGTCCTTCGTTTCTTCACCAGGATGACAGCTGCTGGCCCCGAGAATTTGTAATAAAAACTAAAATTAGTGAAGACATTCTGGAAAGCACACATACTATAATATACGAACAAAATGTAAAAAATATAAACTTAACTGTACCGGAGCCACGACGCTTTTCTAAATGGTTGCGTTTGCTGCGCGCGACTGCTGTTGTGTTATAATTTATTGAAAAATGCAAAAAAATGAAAGTTACCGCAATTACGGACGAGTTGATGCGTAGAGGTGAAATTTTATTGCTCCGCCATGCACAAGCTGCAAGTTTTCAGCCAGAGATTGATCTCCTTAAACAAGGTAAACCGTTGAAAGCTGACAGTAAATTACGCACACTTACACCTATTGTGGATAACGACGGACTATTAAGAGTGGGGGGCGCATAGACGCCGCGAAAGGAGTCTGTGAGGACATGAAGAATCCCATTATATTGGACGGTCAGAATTATACCGCTAGACTCATAGTGGAACGTTATCACGTCAACGCCAGCCACTCGTGCAACGAATTAGTAGTAAATGAATTACGCCAAAAATATTAGTTGGTACGATTGCGAACTACTGTCCGTACCATTGCGTCACAGTGTTGCCTATGCCGCATGAAAAAGGCAATTCCTAAACCACCAAGACTTGGAGATCTACCAGAAGCTCGGTTGAGTCACCATCAGCGACCATTCACCGTTTGTGGCGTAGACTTATTTGGTCCCATGCAAGTTGCTATCGGTCGACAGAGAGTGTTACGCTACGGAGCATTGTTTACTTGCTTGACTGTACGAGCCATTCACATCGAGATAGTCTCAAATCTCACAGCTGACGCATTAATAATGGCTCTGCGCAGAATGGCGTCACGTCGGGGGTGGCCAAAAGTTATGTATTCCGATAATGGTGCAAATATGCGAGGTGCTGCCACTGAACTGAAAAAAGCGTTTCAAGAACTGGACAAGGAAGAGGTCGCTGCGCAAGCCGTCAACCAAGGTGTTGATTGGAAATTCATACCGCCAGTTAGCCCACATATGGGAGGCGCTTGGGAGCGGCTAGTGCGTAGTGTCAAGAACGCCTTTAAAGTGGTCCTTAAAGAAAGAGCCCCGAAGGAAGAAACCCTTATCACCCTACTGGCTGAAATTGAGAATATGGTGAACAGCCGCCCGCTAACACATGTGTCGGGTTGACCCACACACTCAAGAAGCACTAACGCCAAATCATCTCCTGATTGGATCATCGTCAAACTTACCACAACCTGGAGTCTTTGATGATGGAGACATTTACCTACGGAAACAGTGGCGCATTGCCCAACGATATGCAGACCTTTTCTGGGAACGATGGCTAAAGGAAGTTCTTCCTACTCTTCTCCCGCGTGACAAGTGGCAAAATGAGGGCATACAGCTGACGAAAGGAGATCTCGTCGTCATAGCCGATTCATCTTCTCCTCGTAATCATTGGCCTAAAGGTATAGTGGAAGCTACTTATCCCGGTAAGGATGGGCGTATAAGAGTCGTAGATGTAAGAACTAAGACCGGTGTGTTGAAACGACCAGTAACGCGTGTAGCTTTGCTATTTGGTGATGAGTGTCGTCCATCTGACACTGGGGGGGGGAGAATGTTAATGATGGCTCTCATTAGTTTGCAATTATTGTAAAAATATTGTAAGAAGTAGGTAATTACGTATAGACGGAGGAGTATGACATTTCGCACACTTATAATTTATATAGAGAAGGTGTTAATGATGGCTCCCATTAGTTTGCAATTATTGTAAAAATATTTTATGTTTGTATAGAATTAATGTAAGAAGTAGGTAGTTACGTATAAATTAGCAAAAATGGAACACGGAGTGTGTGCGCCATGTTGTTTTTTAGGCAGCGAAGCGTTCTCGCTCAGTTTGACACGGGACGCGTAGAAAGCGACACTGTACCTATGTGGTGTAATAAAATTTGCAAAAAAAATTGGTTTTTTGGATCCTCAACTCAACAACGAACTCCTATCCGTTACAGAAGGAGTACAGAATGTTATTATTTTTTTTAAATTATGTATAAAAAATATATTAAATCAATAAAACAAACATTACACACACTACCATGTATTTGACACACACGCATAATTATGCTCTTTTCAAAAATTTCAAAAATGGAAGAGAAGCGACCGAAATCTGTCAATGCCAATCCAAACTCACATTCTATCTCTTGATCCAATCCGAACACTTCGGAGACTGGGAGGGCACGGGGATGCGCACTTTTAAGTGTGCGATGCCGTCCCCTCTAGAAATCCTCCGAAGGTGATTCGCTTCAACACGGCTTGAGATACCTTTTACGTACCTCGCCGCCCCAAAAAACCCCGGTGAAGCTGAAAATGCCCCCTTTGGCAATCAGCAGTCTCTCTCCAAAAAAAAAAAAACAATCTTTTTTAATTTTTTATTGCTTAGGATACAATCCGTGCAGCCTTAATAAAATTACGGTCGAATTTCGACCACTGGACGACTACTAGTATATACACGGTGTTTCAAAATTCCCCGTTAAAAATATAATAAATTATCAAAGCCAAAAATATTGTCAACCCTAGTAAGCTGTCATATCAGGTAACCGGAGTTAGCATAGATTATTTAACAGAGAGGCCTGCCTAACAATTTTAATAATTGTCAACTTTAATGCTTTTTCTGTTTTTCATCCACAAAGGTTCAATACTATGATGTCATTATGCTTAAGTACTGGCTTCAAAAACGCCAAGAGCGAAAAAAATTTATGTTGTCAATTTCAAATCTTAAGATTCTAAAATTGTTTCGTGTTTTTTCTATTTTTTTTTCCAAAATGACGATGTTTTCTAACTCAGTATATTACGATATGATGTTATGCGGAGGCCATGAAGATAGCTATTTAAATTATGCTTGCGATCTGTAACGGCAACGATTTATTGATGGAAGGCCACCCGCTGAACAGCGTCGGCTACCTTTGTACCAGTGTTATCTCAACATGTCAAGACGCCTACATTCCATAGGCTCCTTTCATCGGTCTACTGGAGGTGGACGTCTAAGCACAGTCGATGCCAGGCAGGCTGAATTAGTGTTAGAGCAATTTGAAGAAGAGCCAACCACGAGTACGAGACGAACCGGAGCAAGATTCGGTATAAACCATGTTGCAGTTTGGCGAACTCTTCGTGACGACAACCGTCACCCCTATCACTATCGCCGTACACAGGATCTAATACCCTCCGATCATGCACCCAGGAGGAACTTCTGCAAGTGGTGAGAGTATCTCAACGTTCGCTTTCCGCGAAGATGGATCGGCTTAGGGGGCCGGTGGTGCTATGGCCCGTACTCCGGACCTCAAACCCTCGGACTTCTTCTTATGGGGTTACAGAGTCTATTTCTCCGATTGCCTAACAGTTTTCGAAATGGAACAGCGTGTAAGTTGACTTGTTATAAGGCACCATTTAACCCCCTTTCGGCTTAACGGGTATTTTTGTAACATCCTGTATTAACAAAGGCTCCACAGAGCCAAACATTTTTAGGTTTATTATTTAACATTTTGTTTCGTCATTTATGAAAACGGAGATTGGAAAAAATTTTGCAAATTAACAATATTAAGTTAATTTTTTTTTAAAGTTATACAATAACTTTAAAAAAATAACTGATTTCTTTTTTCCAATGAGCATATATTCTTTCAAGTATCAGGATGACACCATAAATTATTCAAATTTTTAAATTCATATTTGTTACTATAAAAAAATATTTTATGTGTTACGCTGTCTTTAGCGGCAGTGCACCCATACCGTAACTGCTGCGCGGAGCCCTATTTTCAGCGTTAAATAAAATTTAAATTATGAATAAAATAGGGGTAGTAGGTGTAGAGCTCCGGGAGGTAAAACTTTTTTTCGGAAATTTCCTCTTAAAGAAGAGGAAATTCATAAGGATCTTTATTCAAAATATCGTAAATAAATTTTACTTTTTATTTTCAAGTGCTAATTGCTACACTGAAGCTAAATTAAATATTTATAAATTAAATGCCCACCCGATACCCCCCGCTGCTATAAGCACTCAAAAATTAAATAGTAGTGACAAAATTCAGCGCTTACGTCAGCCTTTCCAGTAGCATAGCGGTCAGTACAGCCGCCCGGATTGGGGAAGACCCAGGTTCGATTCCTGGCTGGGTCGGGTGGGCGTTTAATTTTTTCACTGTATTTTATAAATATTATTAATAAAGGCAGTGGGCCGGCCATATCTGGCGAAGAACCGACAACCGCTGGGGTAAACGTGTTCTTGAGTGGAGACCACGACTCGGTAAACGTAGTGTAGGACGCCCTCCGGCCAGGTGGGATGACGACCTGCGAAAGACTGCAGGCAGATGCTGGATGCGTCAAGCTGAGGACAGGGCGCTATGGCGCTCATTAGGGGAGGCCTATGTCCAGCAGTGGACTAAGATAGGCCGATGATGATGATGATGATGATTAATATTTAATTTAGCTTCAGTGCAGCAATTAGCACTTGAAAATAAAAAGTAAAATTTACTATAGCGTTGTGTTATCAAATTCTGATATTTCATCTGCAAAGGTGAATCTGCATGGCCATCGGTTGCAATAACCGTTGGATAGATGGCGCACTGTGCCGCTATTAGCACTGCCGTGTCAAGCACATTTCCTACATCTCAAAAATTTGAGCAGCGTTTTGAGTAAATCGACTATTAAGATTTTTAAGGTTTTGGTGTCTAGGGCTGTTTTAGTCATAATTATTTATAAATGTATTACATTTTTATATTGTATGTTGTTATGTACATGTTCCCTAAAAAAGGGCAATCAATTTATTTATTCATTTATTTATTTATAAGTATTTTAGAAGTTATATCAATTAAATTAGTAAGGCGTTACAACTCTTTCATTTGAAAGCTGTAACGCGCCCTGATGCATCTTTAATTAAATGAGTTATGCGTTACAACACTTGATGTACTATCTAAGTTATTTATTGTAACTGTTAGTTGCATGAGCTAGGCGTTATACAGAACTGAGTATGAGAACAAAGGGAATATTAATTCACTGCCAACTAATATAGGATTATTATAGTTAAATAGGGAATATTATTCACTGTCAACTATATAGGATAATTATAGTTAAATGGTAGTAGAATCGAAACTACTTGCACTATTTTCAAGTTTATTATTAAGTTGTTTTATATCATGTTTTGTTCACACGGCGGCAGATCAACCTACCTAAAACTGTCAAAGTTCTACAATCAATTTTGAACTTTATCGTTTGGTTATAAGGATCAATATTCATTGGAGAAAGAACATTGGCAGGGTTTGGACCAAGTGCTGCCCAGACGTGGGAGTACTTTCAAGTGGTTGCTTACGTTACTACTAAATAAAAAAAAATTATAAAAAAAAATCGGTCCGAGGGTTACCGGCTAATTTAATATTTTGTTTTTAAGTTTTCTCATGTGATTAAGGCATTAGAAAACGATTATTTTCTATTTTTTAAATGTTTACGCTGCTTCCATCATGCTCTCTCCATGCTCTTTCCCATGACGAGAACCTCGTGAAAGCTGAGAAAGAGAAACAAATCAAATATCTCGACTTAGTACATGAGGTTGTCGACATGTACTCGGCTGTCATCGTGCCGATTGTTGTTACGGCTAACGGCCTGATGGCCAAGAGCCTCAATCAACATCTCATGAGGCTCTCGTTAGGGGGCTGGATCAAGAGCCTAATTCAGAAGGCAGTTCTCCTCGATACTGCACGCATTGTGAGGAGGTTCCTGTCTCTAGAGCCCTAATCACCAGTAGTTTGGACCCTGGTCCCGATGCCGGCGGACCCCTATTTTTTATATTTTTAAATGTTTGTTTTGTTTTTAGAAAATATTTAAAAATGTAAATTAATATGTAAAAAAATAAATAAAAGGAATGTATTGCAATAATAATGTAAATCATTGTTTAAAATAATTGCTGTTACAAAAAAATATATTGGAATAAGCCATTATTATAATTATTTTTATTTTTCATAAATGAAAATATTTTCAACAAGGAACAATTTTTTTCTTAAGATCCCTGGGATAGATTTTGAAGCGCTTAGTTTTACAGACTTATGTTAGTATAAGGAACATAATGCACTATGTGTTCATTCTGGGCAGCACTTGGTCCAACTCCCATACAAAGACTGCCAATGTCCTTTGACAGATTTGGGTAGGTTGATCTGCCGCCGACTGTTCTTATTATACAGAGATTTTGAAAAAATATCCTTATCGCATTGAATCACATAAAGATAGCAGTTCCTTTTTCTTTAAAGAACTTATTCCATGAGTATTACTCACGTAGAATGTTGCTGATAAAATCATTACAATCTTTAAGGTTTATGACATTTTTTTAAAGTATATTTAATTCAGTAAAACCATTCTCGTAGAGATTTTTTGCAAAAATGCTTAGTGACCCTTGACGAAGTTCGACTACTTTGAAAATTTTTGGTGTTAAAATTTTTAGGAAACTTTTTTTTAACTGATCTTTAAAATCATAGTTATTTTGATGGGATATTGTTTGGACTGACATCTTTCTTCTTGAGCTTTTCATCTTTCAGCAAAATCTTGGAAATAATTATTTATATATTTTTTAATTTTATTAAATTTGTTGGCAATACATGCACAGTGTCAGCGGGCATATATGTGTGTCCTGGCTCGAAGTATACAAACCTTATTTTTTGTGCAGCAATCAAGGCAGTAGGATTGATTAATTTTAGCATAACTGTAAAAAGTATCCGATTCTTATTTTGTAAACTACAATTATCACAATAAAATACTATTTCAGGAAGACCTCGAGCATTATTCAAAACAAAATGTACATAAGATGATGCTATATTATGAGCTTTCCGACCACCCTCACCTTCGTGCCAAATCACACAATATGCCGGTTCGTTTTTACCTGGGCTAACAAATAAAAATACAAAGGGAATTGTTCAGTTTCGGCTTTTCTTGAACAAGTTATTTCTTAAAATGTATTTTTACAGTAAAATATAAATAAATATAATATAAATATCTTTGATACTGTCGTTGCCGGAAAGTAAATACCTAAATTAATTAGTTTTAAAAGTATTTTTTGAAGGAAAGTCACACTATTAATTCCTGTGTTGCACAATAACAACAAATATGGACTAAATATCTTTAATTGCTATTAAGAAATCGATACGTAATTACCGATTATAAAAATAATTATTCTCTTTAGACTTATACGATCAAGTAATCTTTCGCAAATTAATTGAATTATTCTCCTTTAAATCACCAAATGTTTTGCGAGTTTTACTCGCAAAACACTATGTTTTACTGCAAATTGTTTTACATGACAATTAGAAAAAATCGATTATTCCTGTATCGATTTTACTTCCTATTTTTATATGACATCTTCAGCCTGTAAACATTGATGTGATGATGACGTTTGTAAAAAAAGTATTCGCTTTGCCTTCGTGTACTGTGAATGTTACTTTAATTTTATATGTCAGGCCGAGAACTTTTCAATCCACTCTCGTATTATAGCATTATAAGTAAGATAATATATTAAACATTATTAAAACAATGGTTAGTCATATAATTTGTTATCATAATTACATTGTTTCAGCAATAATTGCAGCATTTAACAGGAACATTAAACTTGCTTATTTATACACATATTACGTTTTCCTGCTATTTTATTGCTGTAATTACTTTCTTTTATATACAAAGAATTAAAAACACCAATTTTTGATAATATTGGTTAATGTTCACTTTAAGCCAAAGCGCCTTAGTAAACTGAACAATTCCCTTTCTTGAGAAATAATACTCTTTGATTGTTAATTTTTGCATACAAACTGCCTTCTGCATATCGACAGTAAATATTTTTGAAGAATCGCTACTGTTTTTCATATCATTTTCTAAATATTTTCTAGCTTCTGTTTTATTGTAAATATGATCAAGATAGGCTTTGCAATTGTAACAGTCACTTTCAGAGCAGTTATGTCCATCATCTTTGTGATTTTCAATCATTTTAAATCTTGTACCTACAGGATTTGAAGTAGACAAGTTCATTTCTTTTATTATATTGAAAACCTGAGGCCAATTACATTCTTTAACACCAGTTTCTTGGCAATGAGATTTGAAAAGCTTGTATAAATCAGGAAAACTTACCCCACAAGGGAGATATCTTCTGTTTGGAGCATGCTTAAGATTGTAATGAGATACTGTTGGCTTTACTTCTTCAATAAATTCTCGCACTCGGAATTTCCAGACTTTCAAAGTCGCTCTGAAGCTGTATCTTCAATATCTGCGTCCTTGATCCCGTGTTTAAATTTTGCTTTAAGAACAGTAGTAATGGTTTAATCATTAAAAGACCCCAAGGTGTTTGAAAAAAAGGTTTTACAAACCTTTTGTTGTATAAAATCCATGTAAGTGTGTTGTTACGTTGCGAATTCTCGACTGTTCTTACCTTCTTGCGATTTTTCCTTACATTTTTACTAATAAATTCCTTTGGCTTTGTTTTTTAAGACTTCTGAATTGTAACCATATTTCGTATTTATCTTCTTATGTAAAGTTTTGAGTACACTTTTCTGCACAAAGTGGTTTAAATATGTATTTCTTAATTAATGGAATCAGGCGTTATTTTGCGGAAATCCATAGTACAAAAAAATGTAATTTAAATAATATGTAGTGTTAATTCCGCTAACTCACTCGTTTATACAGCTTGGATGCAGTACGCATGCACCGCCCTCCCGCCCGCAAAAAGTATGCACATGCAGGAGAAACAATGAGTGCAAGCGAAAATGCACACCAACACCGATACCCGACACGTGTTTCGCCCCTCCACGGGGCATCCTCAGGAGCTGTTGACTGGTCGAGAGCTGCGCACCGACTGTTACGGCTACGCAGCTCCCGGCCGCTTTTATAAAGCGCCATCGTTTGACATTTGTGACGTACTACCCGCGACAATACGTAATAATGGGGATGGAACTAAATTTGTTTGGTCATTCAACAGCGCATGACTGTCATTATTATGTTTCATTATTTCTAATTGCTCCAACACACACAACCGAAAACTTTTATTACAAACATGCAAAATATTATAGCTGTTATTGTCGCACAAAGAAATGGCCGGTATCAATTAGATGTTTTGCGAAATGTGATTTATCTGGATGGCCATTCCTATACGCGGCAATATGTTCCTTATATCTAATGTCAAAATTTCGGCCTGTCTGACCTACATAGACCCCATCACAGTCGTTACAAATTAATTTATATACACCGGATTTTTTTGAGTTTTCTAAACGATCTTTACCGTTACAAAGGTGACGTACATTTTGGTCTGTTCTAAAAGTAACGTAGATCTTGTTTTTCCTAAGAATATTAGCGATTTTATCTGAAATAGGGCCTACATAAGTCAGACTACCTACATATTTGTGGATGTGTTCTGGGGGACATGCATAAAGTAGTGAACGAACCCTTTTATTCTGCTTATTTTTAATTAAACTGTACACTTTTAAACTTTTTTTTTATGTATTTCTTTTTTTCTATTTCTAATCTTTTAGATTCGTTTCTTAATCTTCTTTTCTTGTTTTTAAGATTATGATTAGATGATTGATGATTTGACTCGTTACTAGTTTCTTTTATAATGTCGACTTCTATTTCTTCACTTTCGTTTAATCTATTATTAGTAATAGATCTATCGGATAGGATGCTATTAGCTTCTTTTTTTTACTGACTTTATCGGATTTCGTTTTTCTTTTTATGTTAGAGCTTTCAGACTGGGTGTTGGAATTTTCTCTTTCTTCTAGGCCTTCTTTTTGAGGTTTTGTTTTCTGTCTATATTTGTCAATACCGCTGCTCCTGGTTTCTAGTTGACTGCTACACTTTTCCTTTTTTTTCTTTTCGTTTTTAATTTTACCAGATTTTTATACTCTTTTGTTATGTTGTGTGATGTTGAACTATCTTCCAATCAGTGATCAGTTGAGCGAGCGCCAACGCCAGCTAAACAGTTGTAACGCACATCTCCCGCAAATTCAGTTACCGGAGATAAAGTAACGGACGCATTATATGTGAAGTATAATGCATATCTCCTGCAACTAAATTAGCAAGAGATGGGCGTTATAGCCTCGGCAAATTTTTTGAGTTGCGTGAGTTAAGTACCCATCACCTGTAGGGCGTAACTCAGTTATCTATAGATAACTGAGTTACACGTGACACGGTAGACTGCTGTCAAAAAATTTAAAAGCAGTGACAAAATTCAGCGCTTACGTCAGCCTTCCCTGTAGCATAGCGGTCAGTGCAGCCGCCCGGATTGCGGAAGACCCAGGTTCGATTCCTGGCTGGGTAGGGTTGTCGTTTAATTTTTTCACTATTTTATAAATTTTATAAATATTTTATTTAGCTTCAGTGCAGCAATTAGCACTTGAAAATAAAATGTAAAATTTGGAGTTATGATGATTGGCTTTGTTTTACGGCCGGTTGCCACCTGACGCCAAGACTATCACCCGCTACGGAGTGTGAGCGCCGCCGTTGGCCCCGAAGGGTTCTTCCGCCGCCATCTCTTCTATGAGCCCCAGCCCAGACTCACCGCCGTCTGCGGTGGTACGGACGCATTATAAAGCGACCACTCAACCACATGACCAGAAAAGTACTAGATTTAGAAACTACACCCAGAGGGCGAGGAAGACCCCTAATCACATGGATGTCAGTAGTAAATAAGAACCTCAGAGAAGCCCAAGTCAAAAAAGAGGCGACCCAGAACCGAGCTGCCTGGAGACGCATGATACGGAGGGCCGACCCCAAATAAAATGGGATAGGGCCAGGCAAAGAAGAAGTTGTGTTATCAAATTGTGGTATTTCATCTGCAAAGGTGAATCTGTATGGCCATCGGTTGCAATAACCGTTGGATAGATGGCGCACTGTGCCGCGATTAGCTCTCAAAAATTAAAAAGCAGAAACAAAATTCAGCACTTACGTCAGCCTTCCCGGTAGCAGAGCAGTCAGTGCAGCCGCCCGAATTGCGGAAGACCCAGGTTCGATTCCGGGCTGGGTCGGGCGGGCATTTAATTTTTTACTGTATTTTATAAATTTTTAAATATTTAATATGGTAGTTATTAATAGTTTTTGAGTTATTAACAAAAAACTAAATACCTTTTTTTATATTATTTTGTTAAAAGCAATTTTTTACGTGCAGTAAAATCCTCAGATTGCATTTTTCTAGAGGTCATTCCGAATCTAATTTTTCACGTTTTTCAACTTGTTGACCGGACCATAGGGTATACAAGCCTGCACCTTAACCTACCACCAACTGTAAAATTTTCTCATTAGACTTAACTTTATTCCTATATAGTATTTATGTTGTTTTCATCAATTTTATTTTATTATTATATTGCAGATCACCGTATTTTTCACAGTTCTTGCAATGGCACTACTGTTTACGAGGATGACCAGTTTTATACCATCAGGTTGGACTGCGTACAATGCATTAAATGGGAAACCAGTGTAAGTATGCACTTAATTTTTAATTGTACTTCATTGCATAAATACATTATAAGGCGAATTTATTGCACCGATACCTTTTTCACTATTAGTTCAGTAAAGTATCTGTTGATACTTATATTTATTATTATATTCTTTGTTTATTCTAAATGCTAGATTTAGGTTTTTTTATAAAAATTATATAAAAGTAAAATATAACAAAATATCATACAAAATACAACTTTTATGAAAACCTAAACCTAGAATGCCGCCAGCAGCGGAGCAGGATTACCGGCGATTAAGGCTGCAGAGAAAGAAATCTCCTGACAATGTGTACCGTGTCCAGGAGTGTTGCCTTCTGTATCTGACCCTTGATCCAGCCATCCCGCGAAAGCCGCTTGAGATGTTGGTCGAGACTCTTCGCTATAAGGCCGTTTGCAGATACGACTATGGGGACAATGATCGTTGAATCCACATCCCACATAGCGGGCATTTCGTGTGCCAGGTCAAGGTACTTAGTGAGCTTGCCCTTCTCGGCTTTCACAAGGTTCTCGTCATGCGGAATGGTGATATCGATGAGCATTGCCTGGCGCGTCAATCGATCTGTCAACACGATATCAGGCTTATTGGCAATAATAGTCCTGTCCGTGATAACTGATCAATCCCAGTAGAGCGTTGCATAACCATTTTCGAGAACTGGCACCGGCGTGTACTTATAGTACGGCACCTTAGATTCTACAAGACCATATGGTCTTCGATATCGAAGAGCAAGTTGCTGATGGATAATCCTGGCTACAAGGTTATGTCTGTGCAAGTACTGAATAATATGCCTGAGTGACTCACTGGGACGGCGGCATGCCCGACAGATCTGATGTTGACCGTACCGTCCCTCAGGATTATTTCTGGTAATTATTCGTCATCATGACTTCGTCTGCTATTGCACTGACAAACCCCTCCAAAAGAAGAGGTTCCATTTGGTTTTAGAGGTTTGGTTTCCCCAAAGAGGTCACCGAATCGTAGCCAGTTTACCGACGCAAACAGATCCACATCAGGCCCTGTTAAGACCCAGTAGTACCGCCTGTGGAGCTCGTTACTCTTCCATATTATGTTCCTGCGGTCTTCATCTTTTCTTCTCGTTTTTATCTTGATTTTCGTTTGCCAAGGAGAGCGGCGTGAGGCTCCTATCTACTACTACAACGTCACGGTGCATCCCACACTCATTGTTAAGGAAGTAATCCCTAAGACTTGCACACCTCGCGGTTATGGAGAGTCTTGGCGTTTTAAAAGCAACGACCTCCATACTTACGCGGGATGTACAGACTCTTAACAGATGAGCGTGGGTGAAGCATGCGATGCGTTGTGAGCTGTTGACGGACTCCTATTCAGAGCGTCTTACTCAGTCAGAATAAATTCCAAACGTCATTCCGGAGGAAATAACCCAGGCTTTATGACAATTTAAGATCAGAATAGCCTTTAGGGAAAATGGCGTATTACCAGAGATGATCAAAATTAATGGCAAGGTACTTAGGGATGTGCTAGCTGTCTTATTTACAAAATGCATTTATGGAGACCAAGGTACCTTCGTCTTGGCACAACGCAGTCATCACCCTAATCCACAAAAAGGGTACATCAAGAAGCTGGAAAACTACAGACCCATCAGCCTATTGTCGCATGTCTACAAACTCTTCTCTCGAAATCTTATTAATAGGCTCGACAGGAAGCTTGAATTCTTCCAACCCAGAGAACAGGCAGATTTTTGCTCAGGCTTTAGCACCAACGACCATCTGCAGACTCTTAAAAAAGTCGAGGAGAAGTGCAATGAGTATAGGAAACCATTTATTCTAACCTTCATCGATTACGAGAAAGCTTTTGACGTCATAGAGTGGTGTGTCATAGAGCGAGCCCTAGTCAATTGACGTGTCGATGAAAGGTACATACAGGTCCTCAACCACTTCCATCAGAACGTTACAGCTTGTGTCTTCCCGCACAAGAAAACCAATCTTAGGTTTGCCGACGACTTAATTCTGGTCTCGGAGAGCATCGGGGATATGATGATGATGCTGGAGGACGTAATCCTCTCGAATTCCACCTCAAAATGAACATGGGGAAAACCAAGATCATGACCAACATTTCTGAAGTCACAAACTACCAGCTTCCTGTAGAAAAAGTGACCGATTACGTATACTTGGGGCATAAGGTTACACTGGGCTCCGCGAACCAGGTAGTGGAAGTGGAACGAAGGATCGCAGGCGTGGGCTGCATTCGGTGCCAACAAACAAATATTATGTGGCAAAACACCCCTATACCTCAAAACCAAAGTTTTTGAACAGTGTGTCATGCCCGTGTTCGCCTACGGGACAGAAACCATGACTCTTACGCAGAAGTTCGCTGAGAGGTTTCGAGTTGCGCAGAGGTGCATGGAATGAGCGATGCTCTGGATCTGCCTTCGAGATCTGAAACGCAATTACTGGATCTGAAATAAGACCAAAGTCAATGACGTCATGGCTGTCATAGCAAAGAAAAAGTAGACATGGGCAGGTCACTGCGAGAAAGGACAAGAGTCGCTGGACAAGGCGAGTCCTTAAATGGATACCAAGAGCTGACACCAGAGGGCACCGCAGGCCACCGCAGCGCTGGGTGGACGACATTCGACGACATGGAGGCTGGGACTGGATGAGCTGGGCACAGGATCGGCAGGAATGGAAGAAGAGGGAAGAGGCATTCACAGGTTGCTCATGTCAGTAAAAAGGTTACCTGGACTTTGCGCTCATTGAATCGCCTGAGGAATTTTTGCCACTCAAGACGAAGGTAATGCTTGCGCAAACTTTAATATTTCCCATGATCGATTATGGTGACGTGTGCTATTATGACCTCAACGCCGTCCTGCTTGATAAGCTTGACAGATTGCTTAACAAAGGTATCAGATTCATTTATAATTTGAAAAAATATGACCACATCTCACGGTATAGGTCCGAGCTGAAATGGTTACCCATTCGTCAGCGAAGAAGTTCACGAGCCCTAGGTACACTGTTTTCGATTCTTAATTCTCCAAATTCTCCTTCCTATCTTACCACCCATTTTCAATTCCTTTGCTCTTCCCACAATAAGAATCTCCGATCTTCTAATAATCTTCTTCTTCTCTGTCCTTCCCATACTTTTAGATTTGTACATTCTTCCTTTTATATCCAGTCCATTCTCATGTGGAACGCGCTGCCTCTCGAAATCAGGATGGCTACAAGTCGCGATGTCTTTAAAAAGAAAGTCCGCATGCTTTTTCTTAATGAAACCTTGGCAGAATCATCTCAGTGACGACCGATTTTTAAATTATTTATAAATTATGTATTTATGTAGACTAAAATTTATTTATATATATATTTTTTTTATTTAAGTATTTTATGTAATTGTAATTTATAGAATATTTATCTATTTATGTAGTTTGAATCTTTTTGTTACACTGTTTTCTACTTTTGTTGTCTCTCAAAATTTGCACCTCCCGTGTCATTTCTGCACCACCCTATGGTTGACTTGTAGAGAATGCCTTAGACATTAAGTCCGCCATGTAATATTTTGTTGCAAAAGTTTAAAATATCTAAATTAATAAATAAATAAGAGGCCTACATCCAAGATTGGATCTCGAAGATCAATACACAATCATCAATCATCATCATCATCATCATTTCATTTGGTACAATCATCATCATCATCATGGTGGCCACCATGATGATGATGATTGTACCAAAGAACTAATAACAAACAAAAATTGAAAAAGCAATATCAATTGTAGAAAACTATAATTATAGGAACAATATTAGAAGTTCTAAAATGAAATAAGCCTGGTTCTAAAACTGTGTGTATTTTTTTAATTTTAGAATAAAGGATTGCTCAATTATGGCTATCCTTGTATTGGGAATGAGCAGCCTGCCACGTAGTTTCAACTTTACCCGAGTTTGGACCGCTAAAAGTAAGTGATTATTGCATCATCTTCATAATAACGTCAGTACCTAATACTATGTAAGTAGGTAAATTCTAAAGATCATTATCATAAACCTATCAACATTGCCAGCGCCAGGTCATCCAGTCCTCTTCTTCTCTGTAAAAATATAGGTGGGTCTATTTTATTTGCCCACTTCTACTTTGATGTTATGGCGACATATAAGATGGTGGTAGCTATCTAGGCGGACAAACAAGCTCTACCACCAACCAAACCGAGTACACAAACATGTAGCCCCGCTAGGAATCGAATCCGGGACCTCTGGGTCTGTTTTTGGCTCTGGGACAACCCGCGAGTTATAATGGGCTTTTCCAATAAAAACGTAGAACCAGTTCAACACATGCGAAGGTGGCTCGGCACAACGAACAGCAAGAACCGGTAGGCACTTTGGACAACCGGGCATTTTAAATACTTTAAATTGATTAATCTCTAATTATTAATAACATTTTATTTATTGTTACAGAAAAAAGTGAGACAAAAGATTTCAAACCAGAATCTAGTATTTTGTTTTGGAGGTTTGCAGATAAGAATGTTGTATATGCATACTTCTTGTTAATTGGTTTGTATATAAATTCCATTAAAATTAGTATTGGACTTATTCACGATTTATTTATTTATTTTTATTATTGGGTCTTTATATTAAATTTTGTTTCCTTAATCATGACGTGTAAACACGTACCGAAGGAACTAGAACCTGTTTGTAATACATCTGTTAATGATTTTGAAAAATTTCTATGTGGTATTCTGTTTGGGTAAAATCTACCCCGGCAGACGGAACACTATCTGTAGGTTAGGCTGCCTGACCACTGAAACGGAGAGAAGCGTAGCGGAGCTGTGCCAATATTAACCAATAAGATTGCATAAAATCTCCGCTCCGCTACACTGGACAGGGATTTGCTAACTAGTTTAAAGTTTTCACATTTCAAATGCGAAGCGTCGATGTGGAGTAGAGAAGCGGAGCGGAGTAGCAGACCGTACAATTCACGTATAACTGAACTGGCCGCCCGCCGCGCCGGTAATATTTTCCCAATCCATCAAGATACGATGCTTTACATCTCATAGTACTAGTGGTCGCCCAGTGGTCGAAAATCAACCGTAATTTTTATAAAAAGCTGTTTACTGAACAATATTTTATTAAGGCTGCACGACGATAATGTATCCTAATCGATAAAAATTAAAAAAGATAGAATGAGAGTTTGGATTGGCATTGACAGATATCGGCCGCTCATCTTTCATTTTTAAAATTTTTGAAAAATGTATGAAACCACAGACCTATATTAATATAGATCACGCAAGTACACCTACTTCAGACGCTTCGAGTGCCAGTTTTCTACATTTAGTCCGCGGTTGAGATTATCCTTGTGCATCATCTGTCAAAAATAAGAAAAATGCCTCGATGCGCCGTTATAAATTGTAAAAAACAATTCATCTGAAAGTAGAAAATAAGTAGAACACAGTAGTAGTGGCTTTCGCCGGAAAGCACAGAAGACGACGAGCGAAGAAGTCTGTCAAGCACATTTAATGTGCACGCCGGATCCAGAGAGCTTTGTCGACTCCTTTCTGGAGCCGTCTGTGTAGCAAGTGATGCCATCAGTTTCTATGCCCCAGTTTTCTCTTGATCCTATGTGTATTCTGTATTTTTTGTCAAAAATCCTTTCCTTCCGTATTAAGTCGTTGTTGGAGAGGATCATTGACAGCCTATCTCCGTTTTGTTTGTCTATACTGGCGTGACCCTTGTCCGTGAAGTTTCCGGTCCATATGCCAGTGCTTCTTAGCTTGAACCATTGTTCCATGGCTCTTCTCTTAATTTCTAAGTCCAGAGGATTTAGCCACAGTAGGATCTCGAGCGCGGCTGTAGGAGTTGTCCTCATCGCGCCCGTAGTCACTAGGGCCGCTAGCCTTTGGACTTTGTCTAACTCTGCTTTGTTTTTCCCCACTGCGGCTCTGTGCCACCATACGATGGCTCCGTGTAGGATTCTTGGCACGATTATTGCCCTGTATATCCACAGTGCCATTGCTGGTTTCATACCCCAGGTTCTACCTATTACACTTTTACACTGCATCATTGCCATCTTTGCCTTGGAACATGTGTTACTTATATGGGTCCTGAAGGTAAGCTTGCTATCCAGTGTCACCCCAAGATACTTGACTTCCTTGACTGTTTCCAGCTCCTGGTTGTCCAGTGTCACTGGTTCAGCCCGCCCTATCTTTCTTTTCTTTTTAAATAGAACTAGTTTGGTTTTTTCAGGGTTTAGGTTCAAACCTTTACTCCTGCACCACCCTAGAGCTGCTTTTAGGCCACTGTTCATGATATCACACATGACGCTGAGAACTTTGCCTGTCACCAGGAGCACGTCGTCATCGGAATACACCTGTGTGTATATGTGCATCCTGTTTATCTTGTTAACTAATTCGTCTATTAGCAGGCACCACAGCAATGGCGACAAACATCCCCCCTGAGGGAACCCTCTTTTCACCACCACCGTACGTGTTGTTCCTGCTATCTCTGTGCGTATCAGTCGATGTTTAAGCATGTTTTTCACCCACTTTGATACGTCTCTGTCTATTCCTTTGCGGCTAAGGGTAGTCTCTATTGAGTCGGGTGTTGCTCTATCGAATGCGCCCTCCACGTCAAAGAAGCAGCCCATTGCGTATTCATATAAACATTAAATAAGTAATGTGAAAAATAAACGCGAGTAGATCCGCAAAAGTTGTTTCATTTCAAAAAGGCCTAGTTTCCGTAATGCTTTGGCTTATTTATATACTGTGCTATAAGTGTGCAAAATGTCATACTCCTCCGTCCGCGCAATTTTCGTTAAAAAGGGTACAAAGTTTTTGCTTCACGTTTTAATATATACATTAGTCGTTTTATATTATTGAAGTGGTTTTTCTTTGTTATTTCACCGTCGGGACAGCGATTGACTTTCATCTAGCGCCGCCACCGCCCGCTAAAATGACTCGTCACGTGAACTCGGCCTAGCTCCGCCCAGTCCGCAACTCCGCTCCGCATAACGTCTTCGCGCCGCGCCCACCGTCTCGCTACGTGCCTCACTCCGCATTAAAGGACAGATGCAGTCCTCAACTCCCCTCCGCTCCGCATAACGTCCTCGCGCCGCGCCCGCCGTCCCGCTACCTGCCTCACTCCGTAATAATGGATAGATGCAGTCCTCAACTCCGCTCCGCATAACGTCCTCGCGCCGCGCCCGGCGTCCCGCTACGGGCCCTGTTTAATAAAGCTGACAATTCGACATATATGTCAAAAAACTACAAAATTGTAGAATTGTCGCGCTTAGGCTGTTTAATAAAAGTTACAAATATGTCAAAAATCAACAGGTGAAATCTTGACATATTTGTCATTGAAAAAGCGTTTAATAAAACTTGACATATGTCAAAAAACTACAGTCAAATTATTTCTGACAATTGTCGGATTGTCGTGACAATTATGTCGACTTTTGACATATTTGCAAATTATTTTGTATAATGAAGCTAAAAATAAAATGAAAAAAATATTACTACAGTAAAAGATAAATCAATCACTGGTGCATCTTTGATTGTTCGTTTTAATCGCGTGTAAAATGGAAATGCACAAAAAGTCGATGACCAATTTTAATAATTAAATATTCTACGGCGTTTTTACATACCCGAAATTTTTCTTTAAAGCAGAAATCTGTAATTGAGAATGAGAAATGAATTCTGCTTTTAAATGATCGTCGTTGCCTCCTTGTTTGTATTTGTTCCAAGTATTCATCACTACTCTCACTGCTCGACGTAAGTACCATTTTTTTGTAATAAACACTTTCTTACACCTTCAAAGTTCAAAATATGATTTCGCGACAGAGGGTAACCCTCCTGTCAGAAATGTCGTACAATTCTACAAATATGTCAATATGTCATGACAATTTTATGTTTTATAAAGCAGATTTGACAAGTTTTTCACGACAAATTGTCACCTGTCACCTGTCGCTTAAAAAGTTTTATTATACAGAAAAATGTCGGATTGTCGCGACAATTAGACATATTTATGAATTTCCCACCATTACAATTATGTCACCTGTCAGTTTTATTAAACAGAAAAATTGTCAAATTGTCACTTTTTGACATATGTCGACTTGTCGGATTGTCAGCTTTATTAAACAGGGCCCTGCCTCACTCCGTATTAAAGGACAGATGCAGTCCTCAACTCCACTCCGCATAACGTCCTCGCGCCGCGCCAGCCGTCCCACTACCTGCCTCACTCCGTATTAAAGGACAGATGCAGTCCTCAACCCCGCTCCGCATAACGTCCTCGCGCCGCGCCCGCCGTCCCGCTACCTGCCTCACTCTGTATTAAAGGACAGATGCAGTCCTCAACTGCGCTCTGCATAACGTCCTCGCGCCGCGCCCGCCGTCCCACTACCTGCCTCACTCCGTATTAAAGGACAGATGCAGTCCTCAACTCCGCTCCGCATAACGTCCTCGCGCCGCGCCCGCTGTCCCGCTACCTGCCTCACTCCGTATTAATGGACAAATGCAGTCCTCAACTCCGCTCCGCATTAATCCCTCGCCCCCGCTCCGCTACCTAGCTCTGTTCCAGTAGACAGGCAGCCTAACGTTTTTACTTGAGTGACTGATATTTCTGATAAACATCGCTGATAGAACACATTCAAGCATGTAGTTTTTTTTTTTTTTTTTGTATCCTGCTTGGCACAGCAATCTGTTTTTTCACATTTAGCTGCTACTGTGTTTGACATGTGTCTGCTAGTGTCTTGAAACTGTGAGGCCGGTCCACTGACCTCACTCACTTAATTATTGGAATCGGTTTTGGAGGGTTGGGACACTGTTCCTCCTTAGTCTTGAGAAAAGGACACTGCCAGTGCCTTTTAAGTCTGTAGCCAGGGTGTTGACATGGTTAGATAACTTATCCTGATATTTGAGACTTCTCTTTTTTATTTCCTGCTTTACAGTTGGTAGGTTCAGGTCTTGTAGGATGTAATTATTGCTTATGCATTTTGGGATGTTAAACATGTGTCTAATTGCTTTTGTCTGAAATCTCTCCAATATCTCGATGTTGCTGTTTGATGCTGTGCCGCAAAGCTCAATGCCGTATGTCCAGACAGGCTTGAGTACGAGAGAGAGACGTGCGAGACGCATTCTAGTTTGAGATCTGATATTGCTCTGTAGAGTTGCCTTCCTTTGGGATTTATAAGTCTTGAACCCCAGTATAGATGTTTGGAGTTCCAATCTCCTCCGCTTATAAAAGTAGGGCCGAGCTCTTCAAAAACTTTCGTAAACTCCACATAGGTGATTGAATGTCTTGGGGGACAGTATACTGCAGCAATTACTGTTTCCGAAGTTTTATGTTGAATTTTTACCATGGTCGCTTGAATTTTGTCTGTTTCATAGGGGTTTAGGGAATAATGTTTAATGTTGTTTTTTATAATTATTGCAGTTCCACCGTGAGATCTCCCTGAGGAGTGGTCCGTGCGATAGGTTGTGTAGTTTTGGAATTGGATATGGGAGCGTTTGGTTAGTCTCGTTTCGGAGATCAAAGCCACGTCTATTTTCTCTGTTATGATGAATAGTTCAAGCTCCTGACGTCTGTCAGTTATTCCGTTGGCGTTCCACGTAAGTATTCGGATATTTAGGCCCGTGGGATTAGTCCTGTGATTAACTGGACCATTCGGTCCATCATGCTGTCTATCATGGTCTTCATGATTGTTTGAAATCTGGTAAACATGGCGTCCAGTAGGTTGGTGAGGTTTTGTCCTTGGTTAAGTGTGAGTTCTTGGTATTCATTGTTTAGCTGATTTTTGTTTGTGTTTTTAAGGGCGTCTGAGTAGTTTCTAGGTTGGCGTCTGGGGATTTCTGACCCATTTTGTGGAGGATTTGGTTCGATGTTTGACGTTTTGGCAGTGTTGTCTTCTGGTTTTGTTTTAATTTTAAGTATTCTTTCCTTGTATTCTTTGTATTTATTACATCCTCTATAGCTCGCCGGGTGTTTACCTTGACAGTTTGCGCATGTGGCGTCGGTATTTGGGGTTTTGGTACATGAAGTTGTTCGGTGGTTGTTTCCACATTTGACACATCTGAATGGTCGAAAACATTGGTTTTTAGTGTGCCCAAATCTTTGGCATCTCTTACATTGGAGTTTTTCTTTTTTCTTGTATGGTGCTTCTATTGATACTTTGGCGTAGTTGATATATTTTATGTTAAAAATATCTTTGTTATTGGGTTGGGGCTCCAAGTCAATGTAGTATAGTGGGAGTTTTTCTTTTGTTACTCGATGTAGTGCGTTAACTATTTGTCGTACTTCGTGTCCATTTGTTTGGAGTTCTTCTTTGATCGATAAGGTGTTTTCTGAGGCATGTAATCCTCTAACCACGACTCGATAGGGTCTTTCGCTTTTGAGTTTATAGGTGTAATGGTTTACTTTGTTTGAAATGAGATTATCTCTTATTAATTTGTAGGTTTGTATATCAGCAGGCATTAATTTGATGATATGTCCGGATCTCAGAGTGGTCATGGTGAGTTTGTTCATATCAGCTACCTTGCTAATGAGTTCCCGCAGAGGTGATATGTCTACTATGCCAGTCACAAAAATTGGTTCAGGTTTAGGGATGTATTCCTTTTTATTAATTGTTTGAGTAGTTTCGTCATTGAGAATGTCGAATTTGTTTTGAACTGGGATTGTATAGCTAGTTCTTGTGGCGGTGGTCCGCTTGTTTTGAATTTCGGTAGGACTATCTTGTCTTTTGCGTTTATTTTTGGGAACTTTATCTCGTTGCCATTCTTGGCTAAATTGTTGACTTGGAGTGTCCTTTTGACTTGCCAGGGTGGTAGGCAGTATATTGGTTGCGGATTGTAAAAGTTTTTTTTGGAGGGTGTCAGCATTGTTGGTCCGATCGACTTCCATGTTACTGCTTGGACATCCACTAAATGATGATGATCTCGGCCTAGTTTCGAGAAGGGCTTTGTGAAAAATTTGTTGGGTGTAGGTTTTTTGTATTTTTGGGTTATTTTCGGTCATTTCATTTGAATTCCCACGAGTATGGACGAAGGGGTGGTCGCTCACAGGGTGACGCCTTCCTGTGAGAGGGCTATATACAAAGGTGTTCGCCAGGTTCACCTAGGTTGGCGCTAGTGACTGAAACCCTCAGCCATTCATCCTCTTGGCGCGGTCACCACCGTAGGATTGGGGTGAATTTTTATTGAGGTTTTCTACCTCTCAGCACGGGCGGCTAAGCCGATGCCCCCGGTTCTATGGAATAACGGGTGATGGTGATCATTTCCTAACTCCATCTGGCTGATGTTGGTCGGGTTAATTAACCGCCGCCCGAGACTCGGCGTTGACCTTTTGCGGCTGGTATGGTCGCGACACAGCCAACCCTCCTCCTTTTGCATACGGGCTTGGGACCGTCATCGGCGAAGTTAAAATACAAGCATGTAGTAAAACTGTGACCTTACATGGCTTAGCTCTGATCTAAAACTTTAGGGTCATCGGTGAGAACCAGTTTGTTTGTTTTGTTTGTTTGTTTGTTTTGTATAATTATATTTGAAAATTGTCCAAGGAGACTCGGGGTCGATGTTTAAAAAAAATAATAATCTTTATCAATATTTCTATCTATATATAAATATCCCATGTCACGGTGTTTTGGTCGCACTTCTCCGAAACGATTTGATCGATTAGTATGAATTTTTAAATGTATATTTGGTAGGTATGAGAATAGGTCGTAAAATATATTTCATACCGCAAGGGGATTGGGGTGTCCACTTACTAGAAGTTATTTATACGGCAGAACGTTTTCTGGGTCAGTTAGTTATATATATTATACTAGTGGCCAGCTCGCAACTTCGTCCGCTTGAGAACACCCGTATCCTAAAATGGACCCCTATTGCAGCGTCACCTACTGGGTGCAAATGTAAATCTAAACCATTTTCGAATCCACTTGAACACACACAAAAAATTTCAACAAAATCTGTCCAGCCGTTTAGAAGGAGTTAAATTACAAACACACGCACAAAAGATTTATTTAAATAAAGATTATTATATCTCTCTTTTATTTTTTGCATATTATGTATGTACGAGTATGTGTGTTTTGTTATTAAATGTTTTTTCTTCATACTTTCTTATATACCCGATAGTGTCGCCTATGTCGCCAAAGCAAAATCTCGTTAAAGTAATATCAAATGCAAAACAGGAAAGAGCTTATTTTAACTTTTAGTCAGCAAATAACTTGCAGTATGGACTAGCTCATATCCTCAAATGGTTACGGTGCGGTGTAGGGCTAAACTGTCATATAAAATATAGTTCGTATTGAAATCATCTATACATTATAAACAAAATCTTATTCGTGCGCAAGAATTTAAATAAGGCATCAATGTCCCATGCCATTTCCCATTTCCCTTTGTTTCCCATCCAGCTTATCTTTTAATCGGGGCAGTTTGCCAAGTAGAAGTAACATTAATAGGTTAACTAACATTTTGTAAATATATACAGGTAGTGGTGTGGCAATAAATTTGGCTACAGAAAAATCTGAATTATATAAAGATATAACTGCTCATTTAGGCACGCACATAACTGGCCTAGGATTTGAAGTAGGCCTGCTCGTCATTTGTATAATGGCTGCCATATTGGCTAATATGATGACGGGAGTTGCAGCAGTAGTGACTTTTCTACCCTTCGTTATAAATATGGTTTGTACACAATAATTATGTTATACTGATACCTATTAGACGTCAAACATTCACAATTCGTGTACTAGTATCTATAGCGGTTTTATTTGTTTTTGTCATGGACTAACGTACCACGGAAATGTATTTAAAAAAAATGCCATTCCGCTATAGTTTGTGCCAACTAGCATGTCAATAGCGGTAAAAGTGGTAAAAGTCGGGTCATTGGACCCGACTTTTATCTCGAAAACATTCATGTCGCTTTTCTCATACAAAAATTTCGCAACAACTATCGTTTAATATAATACAGGCCAACTTCTTATGTAGTTGCAGTAGTTGGTTTTCACACACAAATTTCATGTCTCCTGATTGTTGCTTTGGTATTTGTTTTCATGTTTCCACATTTTCATATCCTTCTGTAATGTTTGTGTAATCGTCAATAAATATTTTCTTATACTTATGTAGAAAATTCGTTTGCAACGCGGCATTTTGAAGGCATTTTTTCATAACTAAATAGCACGTGGTATTTATACAAATTGTGAGGCATCTTTGCGTTGTCTCACATTTGGTCTGTAATGATCACAGATCTAGCTTGTTTAAAGCTCTTACAAATTATTGAGTGGGAACTTTTTATACTCTTTCGTCTGCTTTAACAACCAAGTTAGCCGATAAAACCGGTCGTTGTGGATATCCTGGAGAGCCTTTGTTTAGCTGTGGACGTCTTTTGGCTGAGATGATAATGATGATGATGAATGTCATTCCAATTCTGACTGACGCTAACTTTGTCGAATGGTGAATTAAAGTCGCGCCGGAACACTAGGCACTCAGCCGGAACTATACCTACTTAACATTTTCTTATTTTTTTTTTATTTGCTCACATAAAAAAAGAAGTAAGTACGGCGTTGTTAAAGTTTATCTCTTTTCAGACAAGAACAGGTGTAGCGGATCCATGGGAGCACAAAGTCTACTTACCAGCTCTGGGTGTGGGAATAGCATCATCGCTTGGATTTATGTGTCCATTTTTATACACTCCAGCTTACCTATGCCATCATATAGGAAAAGTCCCATTGTCTAAAATGGTAAAATCAATTAGTAAATAACTCAATAATAACATTATTATGAAATAAAAATCGAGAATCGCAGTGAATTCCTAACCGACTTTTGTATATTTTATTGCAGGCTAAATATTCCTTCTTCAGTGTTCTTATATGTTGCATCATACTCTGGGCATTCCTATTATTTTTGGGACCGGTTTTATGGGAGACTAATAATAGTGGCATAAAGTGTGATGTGATGGCGGTACTTGGCGCAGGCGCAGCTGCCGCCGCCGGCGGCGGCGACGCAGGCGGGGGTGGGGGCGGCGGCGATGAGGAGGGTTAAGGAATAAGGATCATTGTTTGTCTTCGTTTTACGATATCATTATCACTTTCGTTCGACAGATTCTTTATAAATTGTGTGTCATCTACTTGTAAGCTACTATAGTGAGGGCTACCAGACGTTTTTCTGTCATTATGTTCCGCCACTTGCAAGTAAGGTAGGGGCGCCTCTTTCCATTTTTCTAACGCTATTACACACACCAAACTACACCAATACCACACGAAAACATAATTATAGTATTTCCTACCAGTAATAGGTTCAAAAAACAAATTGTGTCCGTTCTAACATTCCTATTCATGACTAGTATAACTCATTATGGAGGACGATTCTTTTATCTCTTAGCTTCAAGCTTTTTGTATATAAAAAGAGTGCTATCCATAATTGAGCATATATGTTACTTTTTATCAATTAATTTCATGTCGATATCTACAAACTAAAGCCTAGTGCAACACATAAATAGCGTAAAAAGTTAACCGTGCGTGACTTGATGATAATTTCACTTACTTTCTTTAGTCAATTATATTGTTTAAGTTTATGTTCATTGTTTAATTTATGTTAGCTCTTAATCTTTATTCTTGTCGATGGTAAGTACGAGTGTGTTATAAATTTGAAAAGCAATAGGTAATAAGATAAGTGACTAATTAGGTAGTTGACGTATAAATTGAGTGGTATTATAATACGATAATGCAAATAATATAATCTTGATACTTTAACACAGTTTTTTTTTCAATGTTTCATGGGTATGGTAGGTCAGTTTTTTTAGTACCATCATATTGATATATTTATAACTTCGCAGTTTTTTGATAACACACTCTGTATTTGTCTAATTATTGCGTTAATTTAGTAAATTGAATTGTTTTAAGTTTCAATTGTTAAGAAGATAAGTTTATTTTTTATTTAAAATTATGTATGTTATATTTTAATAAACCTAAGACCATATTAGCATATTGTTTTATTTGATTTTTATGCAGGTTATTTTCCGCGACCTTCACCGACGATCTGGTGAAGGTCGCGGGAAGCCGCTGGATGCGAGCAGCACAAAACCGGTCGTTGTGGAGATCCTTGGGGGTGGCCTTTGTCAAGCAGTAGACGTCTTTTGGCTGAGATGATGATGATGATGATGATGAACAAAGATTAAGTGCAGTTCTACGCTTGTCATTGTTCCTTGTGAAGGACTGGAATGTGTACAAGTAACAAAAACACAAATGTTGAAAAAATTTCCACGAGCAGGATTTGAACCCGCATCCTTCTGACATACTGGGTCAGGTGCTCTCCCAATTGAGCTATCGTCGTATCGGGAAATTTTTTCAACATTTGTTTTTGCAATTTGTTCGCAACAAAAATTGCGTTAAAAATTATTTAAACATTTTATGTGTACAAGTGTTGGTCGGCAAGGCAAAGGTAAATTATTTTGGTTCTGTTCACACAAACATGTGCGTGTGGTGTGAGGGCCACTTCGTTAAAACCCTTTGGGACCATAATGTCCACTTCTTAAAATGACCACTTCCCAAAAGATGTGCATCTGGATTGAGGGCCCATTATTCAAAATTATTCAAATTAGTGCGAAATCTACAGGGTAATTAGTTAAACTTAAAGGAAAGTTTCTTAAATTTCTTAAACGTGAAACAAAACCGTTATGATCAAAGAACTTGGGCCCTCAATTCTGACGCCTGCATGTAGTGGCATAGCCTAAATCTCGCAAAATACTATACCTGGGACTATAATCTTTATTGGAGAATTTAGTTAACATTTTCTTAAATGAATTTATTAATATTCTCAAATCGTAAGAATGCGATAACACAGACTTCTGGCGGATTAGCTTGGGCCCTCAATTTATGAATATTTGTACTGAGGAATTAGCAAAACATAAACTTATCTAAAGAAAGAGAATATAATGATTAATAATAATATATTGAAGTTCAATATCTCGATGAATTAGTTAAAAAGAAATATCTGCACAAAAGTGCACAAAGGTGTGGGCATGTCCAGCGCATGGAAGACTGCAGACTCCCTAAAGCCGTCTTCTACTCGGAGTTAGCGATTGGGAAGCGCAAGCAAGGGGGGCAGTATCTGCGTTACAAGGATGTGCTCAAGCGCCACTTGACTGCTTGCAACATCTCCACCGAACGTTGGGAAGAGCTGGCTGAGATGAGGCCGGAATGGCGATCGAAGGTCCGAAAAGGTGTAGAAAACTTCGAAGAAGCTCGACTTGTAACCCTTGATGAGAAGCGCCATATACGGAAGACTCGTCCCCAGCACTCCTACACATACACATACAACAGTGACGGACAGCTCTACTGTGCTCAATGCGATCGTTTGTTTATGACAAGGTTCTGTTTTGCTAGCCACATAAGAGCTCATAATAGGAATGATTAGGGTCGCCGTTATCGGATACGATAATGAGGACTATATATCGTTGGCTTGGATGAACAGGGTATTACCTCAAAAATTTCGAATTTTGACTTTTATATGCAGTCATAATCAAAAAATCGAGATCTTTCTAACGAACAAGGTCTTACAACGATCGGGGGTAAAATGGCGCGGGGGGCATGGTAGTATCTTCGTCCTTTTCGCGCGTATAGACCCTAAGCTTTGACCAAGATTCAAAAAATTCAAAATTCAAAATTCAAAAATCATTTATTCAGTTTAGGCTACAAGTAGCTCTTATGAATGTCGCTATGCCATCGGTTCGTAAGTCTACTCTGGGCGGGAGATCTTGCACTGAGAAGAACCGGCAAGAAACTCAGCAAGTGTCCAGCTCTTTTCTCCCTTACAGCGTCAAAAAAAATAAAAATTGAAAAATGCCCTATCATAGCAGGACACTTTCCATTACAAATAAACACAAAAAATATAGAAGACAACCACAACATGTAAAAAAAACAAAAAAAAATAAACAAATCTAATATATCAAATTTACATCTGGTATAAGTTTCAATTTCCACAATGTCATACAAGAGCTCTATTTTTGATTCGCTCGTTTCGAGTGATTTTCGTTCGACGAGTGATTTTCGTTCGACATTTTCATTTTCCGCATTTTTGAATCGCTCGACCGGAACGAGTGCCCTCACCCGCTCGTAGCAGTCGAGCGATACCAAGCGATTGTTAAAATAATTGTCAAATTAATGCGTTGTGTCAAAATTTTAAACTGCCAAACGTAAACACAATTTCGTTCTGAGGAAAATAATTACTACTATTTTGAAAACCACTTGAATATGAATCTAGAGGAATATTTAGTGCACCATAGTTATTTAAGCAGTGGAGAAGAAGATAGTGATGGGAGCGAAGAAGACCCTAGTTCCACTGGAGAAAGAAGCTACCCGTTTGCAATTTCAAATTTTCAGTTTAAATCTAATTATAGATAATAGATTGATAAAGGAGCTCGCCAAACAATTAATAGAAACTCTTAGGCCTTTCATAGTCCCGAGCAGACGATTATCTGATTTGCCTATCGAAATTAAGGTTAGTCCTTTTCTTACATATGTTATTGAATATTGTCACACACATAGTTGATCTACGAAAAACCTAAAACCAAAAATATAATTTACAGGTACTCACAGCGTTAATTTTTTTTGCCAAAGGCTCATACCAAAGCTCTATCGGAAACCATAAAAATTCGAGAAATGCTCAGGGTACTGTTTCAAAATGTATCACTGAAGTTGTGGAAGCCTTGAACTATCCTTCTGTTTTAAGTAATAGACTGCCTCTTCCGTCTTCGTATTCGACGACAATAGCGTCGGAGAAGTAAAAAAAGGAACAGCAGTAACAGTGTATCATATCCAATATGGCTACAGAGGCTAATGAGCTAGTCACCCCCACGTTCAACGCGCGTCTGCAGCGCGACTGAAACGCGGCTGTCGCTGTAATGTGAAGGGATTTGCTGTGCCGCGCTGCAGCCGCGCGACTAAAACGCCTAATGATGATAACATTAATGATGATGGTTATTTCTTCCAGGTTCTAAGAACTTTATTGACTACCAGGGGTAGTCGGGTGTATAGACTGCACTCATGGACTAGACATTCAAAGACTGCGGGTTTCAGTCCCGCCTGAGTCTAATTGATTTTTTCTAGCATCTTATCATAAACACCAATATACTTTAAAAAATAATTAAATCTTTAAAACACTAATAATAAAATAATTTAAACTTATAAGTTACATAAAAAAATAGTGTCTTGCTCATTGGTTTTCATCTTTTTCAACATAACAACATTATACTTTGAAAATTACAAAATCTATATTATAAACACTTATGAAAAATATATTTTACACTTTTAAGCTGAAAAACTGGCGCGTCAGTGCCCCTGTCGGGCGGGCACTGCCACTGGCAGCGCGGCATTTCCGTGGCTGCCCGCCATGATCTATCTTTTGCTCTAGTTTTTGTTTCGCCTTGGTGTTTATTGGGCATTCTGTTATTAAATGTAAGATGGTATCGATAGCATCTGTATCACAGTTGCACAACGGGCTCTCCTTACTAAATAGTTAACTAGCGGGTTTTTCTAGTGTAGGTAAGTATATGTATTCTTTACGGCGCAAGCTCTTGCGCAAAGTGTAATCATTATGTTTACAACTTATTGGAGTAGTTGGGACGTCGGACACAGAAGGAGTAGGTATTTGTCTAATATCCAACTGTTATGATTTATTTAAACCAACAGAAAAAGAGGAGGTTTTATATTCACCTATTTTTTAGGGTTTATATTTAAGATTTAGCTTATTTTGGCTTGTTTCTTTTTTTTTCATTTTTTAAGCAATCCGAATGCGAATTCAATGTATTGTTTTGATAATATAAAATTGAAATCTAAAAATAAACCTTGACGTTAATTTAGCAGTGCAACATTTGAAAATATGTATATAGTTTATTCTTGATAATAAATTATTATATTATAAAAATATTAACGATTATTTGATTTCGAATTTTGTGACAACCATTGCATTGACATTGTCCATTGCAGCGACGGATGTACAAGGTTTAGTATTAATATCAGTATTAATATCATTAGGATTCAGTGAGGATACAGCGACGGATGTACAAGGTTTAGTATTAATATCAATATTAATATCATTAGGATTCAGTGAGGATACAGCGACGGATGTACAAGGTTTAATGTCGATTTGGTTATTGATCTTTCCCGCACGACATTGGACGGGAAAGTTTATTCGTTTAAACAATTGTCGTCTTCATGTTCTTCGGATGAGGTTATTGCATGTACTGGTCGATTCTGTGAAGAAGTGTTAGGAGTTGGACGAACACTTGGGTAAAACCTAGGCTGCGAATTTCCAAATCGTTGGTTGTTATATTCACGTTTTCGACAAACATCAATGGTATGGCCTGGGGCCTTACAATACCGGCATGTTATTGGGTAAGATCCGAATAGAGGTGTAGTTGACGTATTGTTATTGGTAAACGGCTTATTTAATTGTTGACGAAAAGGTTGATTTTGAAACTGACGAAAGCGTCCCAGATTTGGAGGACTGTTAGTAGAAGACGACGGCATATTTCGGCGCGTAGTGGCAAATAATATTTTTTCTTCTGACACAGCAAAATTTATAGCATCATTTAATGTTTCAGGATCACGGCATCGCACAACCGTGGATAAACGAGGGTTTAGCCCCATTATGAAAGTATGTAGAGCAAGGTCTTGCATTGCAGCAACACGACCTGCCAGTTCGCCTTTCTTTTTCGTCGGAATAGAAATATTTATTTCTGTGAGTAATTTTGAAAGGCACGATTCCACCCGAAGAGCAAACTGGTTGGCGGTCTCACTGTTCAATTGTTTACAATCTTGAAGTTCAGAGAGCAGGAGCTCTATTTTTGATTCATTCGTATGACATAATGTTGCCGCATGCGACTTAAGTCACACTCGCCTTTTAAATCGCATGATACTGATTTTCCGTATTTTTGAATCGTTCGCGTCCGGTGCTGCCAACATAATACGAAATGTTGGATATTATCCGTTCCACGCAGAATTTAGAAGGAACCGGTAACAACCGCAATGAAAACGGAACGTAATATCTGTTTCTATTGACAGTTAAAAAAAACCTTTGCTTTTTGATAGACAATACTATCAATCAATAAACGTCCCAACCTTGTCACAACACAAGAATTATTGTGAAAACGTCTTCTGTAGTTGTGAATTGATTGCTTCACTAACACGTTTAGCTAGTTATTTGTCTTTATTATAGGTATCTCAACAGAATCAATCAGTAGCCACCTGTATCCTCGAAATTGGGTCTCAGTTTTAGACATTTTTGTTCTTGTACAAGCACAACGCCTAATAAAGTTTTAAGCAGAGTTGGCGTTTTGCAAACGGCGGGGCGGGGCGGGGCAGTATTTTTGACCGCGAACGAAGCAATGAAGGCCGCGTCTGCCCGTCAATGCCCGCGGCTGCCCTCCCTCACCGCGAACACAAAGCACACGAGGGACGACGGAGGCAGTTAGTTCACGACGTTCGTTCTAGGGAAGAGCACGTCAGTGGAAATGGAGACCCAGAGAATTCGACTCGTTGCATATTTCACGTACAAAAAAGAAAGAGACGCAATCATAATAGCGAATACTGGGTACACCCACTGAATTCACAAAGGTTGACCAAAGGTATGTTTCACATAAAACATGCAGACTTAAAATGGTATCCTCTCAAATTCTATAAAATAAAATGTCGATTCACACTTTTCAGTAATGAGGAAGTACATTCATCCCGAGGAAAGGCTGGCAGTAAGGCCGCGTTACCAGTATTTTTTCCGGATGCGGGATAATGTGAACAGCTTCATAAATAAAAGTGTAAAATATATTTTTTATAAGTGTTATATAGATTTTGTAATTTTCAAAGTATAATGTTGTTATGTTGAAAAAGATAAAAACCAATGAGCAAAAGACTGTTTTTTATGTAACTTATAAGTGCAGACTTTGAATGTCCAGTCCAATGCTCTTCTAAAATTGAGCTACTGAGACCTGTCGTAATTGTCTAGGTATATTCTGTACGACTATTTCGATGCGTCCCACAAGTCGTGTTAGCACAACTGGAAGAGCATTGGAACGGACCGCCAAAAGTCCCGGTTTAGCGATGTTAGTATGGATTAGTTGACTTTTTTCAAGTATCGAAATATAATTGTAAATGCAAAAAATTAAATTATATAAATAATGGTGTTATGTTAAAGCAAACCAGATGTTTAAAAGAAAAATATATTATTTTTACCGCCTCTGTAGTCTTGTGGTTAAGACCACCGGTTTAGACCCAGAGGTCCCGGGTTCGATTCCCAGCGGGGGGTACATGTTTGTGTACTCGGTTTGGTTGGGGGTAGGACTTGTTTGCCCGCCTGGCTAGCTACCACCATCTTGTCTAAATGTGTCGCCAAAGCATCAATGTTTGTAGCATTGTTGTGTTAAGATAACCAGTGCCTCACTAGTAGAGGATCCCGGGTGAAGTGCGCTTCCACCAATTGGCCTTATCATTACTTAACATCAGGTGAGATTAAGGCACTGTGCCTACCCGTAAATATAAAAAAAAAATATTTCAAAGTCAAAGTCAAAGTCAAATATTTTTATTTAGCTTTAATATATGTAACGACATTTACAAAATTATATGCCGTTACAAAGTTATTAAGTTTAAAAAAAAATCTTAACAATATTTTAAATCAGAAATACCAGTTGGAGTGATAGGAGCTTTTTAAACACATGCTGTTTCGTCTTCAATATAATCAGACACTTTTTATTAAGCTTTTTTATAAAGCTTTTCTTTAATTGCGATTTTTACATCATTTGGTGGAGTGTGAATAGCAACATGAGTGCAGTCTAAACACCCGACTACCCCTGGTAGTCTATAAAGTTCTTAGAACCTGGAAGAAATAACCATCATCATTAATGTTATCATCATTAGGCGTTTTAGTCGCGCGGCTGCAACGCGGCACAGCAAATCCCTTCACATTACAGCGACAGCCGCGTTTCAGTCGCGCTGCAGACGCGCGTTGAACGTGAGGGTGACTAGCTCATTAGCCTCTGTAGCCATATTGGATTTGACACACTGTTACTGCTGTTGCTTTTTTTACTTCTCCGACGCTATTGTCGTCGAATACGAAGACGGAAGAGGCAGTCCATTACTTTAAACAGAAGGATGGTTCAAGGCTTCCACAACTTCAGTGATACATTTTGAAACAGTACCCTGAGCATTTCTCGAATTTTTATGGTTTCCGATAGAGCTTTGGTTTGAGCCTTTGGCAAAAAAAATAACGCTGTGAGTACCTGTAAATTATATTTTTGGTTTTAGGTTTTTCGTAGATCAACTATGTGTGTGAAAATATTCAACAACATATGTAAGAAAAGGACTAACCTTAATTTCGATAGGCAAATCAGATAATCGTCTGCACGGGACTATGAAAGGCCTAAGAGTTTCTATTAATTGTTTGGCGAGCTCCTTTATCAATCTATAATGAGATTTAAACTGAAAATTTGAAATTGCCAACGGGTAGCTTCTTTCTCCAGTGGAACTAGGGTCTTCTTCGCTCCCATCACTATCTTCTTCTCCACTGCTTAAATAACTATGGTGCACTAAATATTCCTCTAGATTCATATTCAAGTGGTTTTCAAAATAGTAGTAATTATTTTCCTCAGAACGAAATTGTATTTATGTTTGGCAGTTAAAATTTTGACACAACGCATTAATTTGACAATTATTCTATCAATCGCTTGGTATCGCTCGACTGCTACGAGCGGGTGAGGGCACTCGTTCCGGTCGAGTGATTCAAAAATGCGGAAAATGAAAATGTCGAACGAAAATCACTCGTCGAACGAAAATCACTCGAAACGAATGAATCAAAAATAGAGCTCCGGAGCTCTATTTTTGATTCATTCGTATGACATAATGTTGCCGCATGCGACTTAAGTCACACTCGCCTTTCAAGTCGCATGATACTGATTTTCCGTATTTTTGAATCGTTCGCGTCCGGTGCTGCCAACATAATACGAAATGTTGGATATTATCCGTTCCACGCAGAATTTAGAGGGAACCGGTAACAACCGCAATGAAAACGGAACGTAATATCTATGTTTCTATTGACAGTTAAAAAAAACCTTTGCTTTTTGATAGACAATACTATCAATCAATAAACGTCACAACCTCGTCACAACACAAGAATTAATGTGAAAAAGTCTTCTGTAGTTGTGAATTGATTGCTTCACTAACACGTTTAGCTAGTTATTTGTCTTTATTATAGGTATCTCAACAGAATCAATCAGTAGCCACCTGTATCCTCAAAATTGGGTCTCAGTTTTAGACATTTTTGTTCTTGTACAAGGACATCGCCTAATAAAGTTTTAAGCAGAGTTGGCGCTTTGCAAACGGCGGGGCGGGACGGGGCAGTATTTTTGACCGCGAACGAAGCAATGAAGACCGCGTCTGCCCGTCGATACCCGCGGCTGCCCTCCCTCACCGCGAACACAAAGCACACGAGGGACGACGGAGGCAGTTAGTTCACGACGTTCGTTCTAGGGAAGAGCACGTCAGTGGAAATGGAGACCCAGAGAATTCGACTCGTTGCATATTTCATGTACAAAAAAGAAAGAGACGCAATCATAATAGAGATTACTGGGTACACCCACTGAATTCACAAAGGTTGACCAAAGGTCTAGTTCACATAAAACATGCAGACTTGAAATGGTATCCTCTCAAATTCTATAAAATAAAATGTCGATTCACACTTTTCAGTTATGAGGAAGTACATTCATCCCGAGGAAAGGCTGGCAGTAAGGCCGCGTTCCCAGTGTTTTTTCCGGATGCGGGATAATGTGAACAGCTTCATAAATAAAAGTGTAAAATATATTTTTTATAAGTGTTATATAGATTTTGTAATTTTTAAAGTATAATGTTGTTATGTTGAAAAAGATAAAAACCAATGAGTAAAAGACTGCTTTTTAAGTAACTTATAAGTGCAGACTTTGAATGTCTAGTCCAATGCTCTTCTAAAATTGAGTTACTGAGACCTGTCGTAATTGTCTAGGTATATTCTGTACGACTATTTCGATGCGTCCCACAAGTCTTGTTAGCACAACTGGAAGAGCATTGGAACGGACCGCCAAAAGTCCCGGCTTAGCAATGTTAGTATGGATTAGTTGACTCTTTCAAGTATCAAAATATCATTGTAAATGCAAAAAATTTAATTATAAAAATAATGGTGTTATGTTAAAACAAACCAGATGTTTAAAAGAAAAATATATTATTTTTACTGCCTCTGTGGTCTTGTGGTTAAGACCACCGGTTTAGACCCAGAGGTCCCGGGTTCGATTCCCAGCGGGGGGTACATGTTTGTGTACTCGGTTTGGTTGGGGGTAGGACTTGTTTGCCCGCCTGGCTAGCTACCACCATCTTGTCTAAATGTGTCGCCAAAGCATCAATGTTTGTAGCATTGTTGTGTTAAGATAACCAGTGCCTCACTAGTAGAGGATCCCGGGTGAAGTGCGCTTCCACCAATTGGCCTTATCATTACTTAACATCAGGTGAGATTAAGGCACTGTGCCTACCCGTAAATATAAAAAAAAATATTTCAAAGTCAAAGTCAAAGTCAAATATTTTTATTTAGCTTTAATATAGCTTTAATATATGTAACGACATTTACAAAATTATATGCCGTTACCAAGTTATATAAGTTTAAAAAAAAATCTTAACAATATTTTAAATCAGAAATACCAGTTGGAGTGATAGGAGCATTTTAAACACATGCTGTTTCGTCTTCAATATAATCTGACACTTTTTATTAAGCTTTTTTATAAAGCTTTTCTTTAATTGCGATTTTTACATTATTTGGTGGAGTGTGAATAGCAACATGAGTGCAGTCTATACACCCGACTACCCCTGGTAGTCAATAAAGTTCTTAGAACCTGGAAGAAATAACCATCATCATTAATGTTATCATCATTAGGCGTTTTAGTCGTGCGGCTGCAGCGCGGCACAGCAAATCCCTTCACATTACAGCGACAGCCGCGTTTCAGTCGCGCTGCAGACGCGCGTTGAACGTGGGGGTGACTAGCTCATTAGCCTCTGTAGCCATATTGGATATGACACACTGTTACTGCTGTTCTTTTTTTACTTGTCCGACGCTATTGTCGTCGAATACGAAGACGGAAGAGGCAGTCCATTACTTAAAACAGAAGGATAGTTCAAGGCTTCCACAACTTCAGTGATACATTTTGAAACAGTACCCTGAGCATTTCTCGAATTTTTATGGTTTCCGATAGATACACCTTCTGTATATGTGTGTACATAAGACAATGTGCATTAATATTTTTTAATTGGATTTGCGTGTTAATGTTTGACTTCAAGCAACGACTTTACCACAACAATAACAACCAAACCCTTTCGATTTCCTGATATGACCACATCCTGATATGTCCGTTATGTTCATTTTCACCGACTAAAAAATCGGTCACCAATTATCGGACGTGGGCGAGGCTCTGAAGAGGAAATAATCTATTCAACGACAGGATGAGGTTAATACTAAACTAACGATTTATACTTAGAGCATTAATAGGAATAATTACATAAACATTTTTAGAGAACAGCAGATATACGATCTTCTTTTCTTCAATATTTAAAACCTGTAGTTTTGTTCTATTTGACATTGTCAAAAACTTGTGGTCATTTTGTCTGAAAGAAGAGCGGTGAGACGCCTCTATTTAGTAAACTGCAAGCTCAAAAACATTGAAATATTGTTGAAATTTAGCTTTCGGTAAACATAAAACTTCCGTCATGTTGTGAGTATTGATCTTCCGTTTTATTACAAAAGTAGCTTAATATTTTCTTTGCATTGCGAGATTTAGTATGTAATAAAAAAAACAAGTATGTTTTATTTTAAAAACTTCAAATCATAATTAATTGTGCTAGACCTGTGCTATGTACCTACATACGTAGTAGGTATTTGGTATAAATCGTTACTTTATAAGTGTGGTCTAGTAGAATGAAAAAACATTTATTGGTTATGTGATGCCAATGCTGTGCAAAACTGTGCAGTGTACGCAGCAGGTGGGGCCTGCTGCACTGGTATTCTGCTGTACAGTCACGAGTAGGTGTTAGCATGTTTACATTTTGGACTAGTTTTGACTCTTATTACATCGTATTAAGAGTTACATTGTTTACATGTTAATGCTCGTGACTGTACAACGAGTCTGTAAGTGTAACCGAAATGTGCCAACTCGGTTAAACGGCCAAGTTATATTCGTTTAAGTTGACGAATAACTAAAATATTTGCCATCATACTCAATATTTTTTCCGCCTGAGTTATCGGTGATACGAATCTTTGATACATAAACATTGTGATGCATTGGTCAACATCGTACATAATTGTTTTTTGGTTTTAAGTTCTAAACCGGAGGAGCCTATGACACAGCTCGAGAAATTAAAAATGTTCTTGGCCCTTCATTGGAGAGGTGTGGTTTCATTGTTAATACCACTAATATTGTTGCCAATAGTAAAACCAGGACCAGCACAGGTAAGAATACAAGTTGGTTTAGTGACTCTCCAAAGTACCTACTTTCTACACTCTAGCCGTAAATTTGATGTTTAAAATTGTTTTAAAAGACATGGTGTCGAAAAAATTCTACGGGCGGGATTCGAACCCGCACCTCATGACACGCCGGGTCAGGTGCACTACCAACTATGCTATCGTGGCTCCATCCAACTCACCGAAATGAATCAACACTATCTACTCTTATCACTACCTATTCAATATCTATTCAATATCGATAACTACGTCATCAACATCCGATCTTAATATTTTTACGAACATTTATGGATTACTTAAAATCGAACCCCGCTCCTGGAATTCTCAACACTTCGTCTTTTTTCAAATTGTAATTTGTTCGCTACAAAATTTGCGTAAAACTATATATAATAATAGATGTTTAAATTTTTAACATGGCAACATAATGCAAACCACATTTTATACATGAACACATAAAAAATATCCTTTATGATCAGAAAGCCTTGCAGAACGTCTTTAAAGCAAGACGTCTACAATGCTTAATTACTAAAATAAAGATCAGTTGTTTTTGTGTTTAGTCGACCTCGAAATTACTTAAAATAATTGTGACAAAAACTACCATAACAATAAAATTTCGCTAAGGCTCCGTCAATGACATTATGTTATTTGCTCTTGCAACCTAACGAACCTTGTAAAAATATACCACCAATTATTGTAGTGATGATTTGATTTCAAAGATTTGAAATCAAATCATCACTACAAAGAGGCCTTTGCCCAGCAGCGGGACAAGGGTTATTTACTTTTACTACTTTCTGTTGTTATATCATAATAACATAAACGCAAACAACTTTCACTTAGGTATTAAAGCAATTTCATGGTCGACGTCACTTTTAACCGCCTTTGGTGGTCTAGTGATTCCAGTCTCAGACCTAGAGATCCTGGGTTCGATTCCCAGGGGTACATATTTGTGTACTCTGTTTGGTAAGTGGTAGGGCTTGTTTATTCGCCTGGCTAGCTATTTAAATATGTCGCAATAACATCAATATTAGTAACATTGTTGTGTTCCGGCAGCTAGAGATAAGATAGCCAGTGCCACACTAATTGAGGTTTCCGAGTGAAGTGCGCTTCCACCAATGGCCTTATTATCTACTTAACATAAAGTGAGATGATGGCCAAGTTTACCGTGAGATATAAATTACACTTATGAATGTCATTCATTTCATTTTATTTACTTGAAACAGAGATCGCAGCAAACATAAGTATTTTTCTTTCTTCTTCAAGCACATAAGCGTATTTTTATTTTGCAGGACTATGAATGGTGCGCTTATACTTTAACTTTGATGGCAACATTTTGGGTGACTGAGTGCATTCCCTTGGCTTTGACGTCATTTTTGCCAGTCATTATCTTCCCGTTAGCCACGGTTATGACGTCTTCGGAAGTTTGCAAGAATTACGTTAACGTAAGTGGACTTTCGTTGCTCTACACGACATGGCTTACCCGGGCCTTAGCTTTAACGTAAAGCATTTTGCTACCACTTTTGAACAAGCTTTTGATTTTTTATAATAATTGTTACAGGATACCATTCTGATGTTCCTTGGCAGTTTGATTCTGGCGTATTCCATTGAACAATCTGGTTTGCATAAAAGATTGGCCTTTAACGCTATAAAACTGATAGGATATTCTCATGTTAAGTAAGTAAAGATCTTTTTTGGTACCTACAACTATAAGTTTGTCAAAATTTTGTACGAAGAGGATGCATTTATCGGTTGGATTATCCATTTGCTGTTTTTACATACTTTATATTTCGAACTATTAGCAAGATCCATGCACACTAACTCTGGCCGATGACACTTAGTGCGTCCGCTGTGTCAAGCGGGCGCCCGCGCGTCGTGCCTGTTTCATGTAAATTCATAGAGCAAAGCTGCGTGAAGCGGAACGCCGCAACCTACACCTACAAAACCTACAAACCTACAAACAACCTACAAAAACAAAACAAAACCGCAAGCCGCGCGGGCGTCCGCGCCGTGTGCCCGCTTGACGCAAACCTTAGAATTACGTAGAAAAAAATAACAAAACCTTCAGTGTCGACAACCCACGTGACCCGTGGCAGGCGGGCCGTGTACTTAGTAGCTGGCTTCTAATATAATAATATGTATTTTTTAATGTTTTTATAGGTTACTCCTTGCCATATGCAGCGTTACAACCTTCGTTTCGATGTGGATTACAAATACTGCAGCCACAACTATGATGGTGCCTATTAATTTTGCAATTTTGAGGGTGTTTGAAGGTGTAAGTACAATACACGCAGTTTTTGTAAATACTTTAGCGCAATCAATCAAATCTTTTTTTTTTTCAAATAATTTTAACACTGATATTTTACCCCTTCTAAACAATGCTGATGTAGTATCGCAGCCGGTTATTGCATGTAAAACTAAGATATGGTTTTGGCATTTTGGATAAGCAGATAAACTTTTTGAAGAATATATTATATTTGTTCGCTGTTGAGCTTTTCCAGGTTTTAAAAAGTACTTATATAATTTTATCAATTGGAGTCCTTGCAGTCAGTAGTGTTAATACGTAAGGTCTCCACCAAAATTTAGCTCCGTCGGAATTTTTGTAATTTAAAATATATATATTGACCGGACTATAGACCGCTTAACTGAGTCCTCGCCCGCGGTAGGTACGCGGGGCGGGAGGTACGTAGGGCGGCTCCGGGCGACCTTGTCCACTTCCTAACTTGACCATTTCCAAAGTTGTCCACTTCTTAATTTGTCCACTCTTACATTGCCCTTTTCCCGAATTGTCATTCCTCAAATCCTAATTCGTCTACTTCCTAGACCGTCCATTCCTTACTTGTCATTTCCTATTCAGTCTCTTCTTGACTTGTCCACTTTCTATTCCTAAGCATGCATCCGGATCCCTTTCGTATCGGAAGGACATTTAAGTAAAACGTCCTATGAGCACAATGTTTTAAAAGCAAAAAGACCTGAGAGCACCTCGTCCTATTAGCAAATGTTCCTAATATCATAAAGACATGATAGCTAAACGTCCTTAAATAGGCAAGTACACTCGATAACACAAATAAATAAATAAATATATAATAATATAATAAAATAAAATAAAACCAAAAGAAAAAAAAAAAATTGTATACATCAACTGTTACATTAACATATTTTATACAATATAAAGTTTAAAAATAAATATTCGCTTAGAGTTGCAGAAATATGTATACAAGAACTATAAGTTGGCGTTTATGGACAGAGCGTGTAGACAGTTCAGTATCCCTGCCGTTTAATGGTTCAAGAACAAATCCAATGGCATATAACCTGTCATGTCATAAGCTTTTATATTATTTAATTTTGTGATGGCATAAATTATGCTTTTTCTAATAAAAACTCAATTAAACTCACAATATGTACATATAAAATAAAGTAGTGTTCGTTACACCGATTATAACTTAAGAAGCACAGATCGGGATAAAGTTTGGCTCGGCGAATAATATAGCCTGGAATACCACATATACTACTTTTATCCCTGAAAACGTTAGTAAGTGGAAAATTTAGGAAAGGGACAAGTTAAGAAGTGGATAAGTTAGGAAAGAGACAAGTTAAGAAGTAGACAAGTTAGGAAGACTTTGGAAGTGGTCAAGTTAGGAAGTGGACAAGTTAGGATAGAGAAGTTTGTAAGTGGATAAGTTAGGAAGTTGATAAGATAGGAAGTGGACAAGTTAGGAAGTGGACAAGTTAGGAAGTGGACAAGTTAGGAAGTGGACAAGTTAGGATGTGGACAAGTTAGGAATTGGACAAGTTAAGAAGTGGACAAGGTTGCCCGGAGGGCGTAGGGCTTCTGCCACGAGTACGAGCGTTTTGCGACGCGGCGAACGGATTTCTAGTTCATTGTGCGTTTTAACTACGGCAGTTATAGTCAGCAGTGATAGAAAAAATGCATTTAAGTAGAAATCGCCGCATCGCAAGTCGCTCGTGTTCGTGGCAGAGGCCCTACGTACCTCCCGCCCCGCGTATTTACCGCAGGCGAGGATTCAGTTAAGCGGTCTAGCTATAATTAAAATCAAACTTTACTTTTTGTTTTTTCTAACAAACTTAATCGTAAATTCAATGTAATGTAAACAATGCAATAGTTTCGCTCAACTCGATCGATTGAGTTCATTTTGACAACGTCTCTTTGACAATTTTATTTATGGGTTGTGTGACACAACTTGTCAATCTCCTGTACGGTCACCCAAAAAATTGGTTTACCACCCTGAGGTTGAGTGTTGCTTGGCAGATTCATAGGCGATAAAGATTAGTTTCGCTTGCAGATCGATATGACAACTTCTATTGCCATCTTTATTTGACGTCTCGATATATTTAAATTTCTCGATATCGCAATATCGCACTAATGTTGAAACCTACATTAAATTGAGCAATTATTTGCGGCCTTTCAGCAATAGTCACGTTGGCAGGCATGGAAGATGTTATTTATATGCAATTGAGTAAAAAAATAAAACGGAAAATAAATCGATTTTCTGAGGAAAATAATAGAAATGAAATTACTAAAATATATTGACAATGTCAATTGTCAGTTTTCTTTTTATCAAATAGAATTTGGTTGTCTATAGAAATAGGTTTTGTTACTTTTACCGTTTAGAAAATTTATATTTTCTTTACAGTAATTAATGTCTTATTCATTTGTAATAAAGCTTAAAATGTCATGCACTCATAAGTGACTTACGACGTATAAATACTTATCAGCAGTGATAGGAATAGGTAGTGCCTATTCACCTAAAGCAGAGTGAACGAGAGTGCGGCAACAGTGCCGTGATCTTGAATTGACGTACGAGCTGTAGCTACCGGCTAGGGTTGAGTGAGCCACACATAGTTAATTTATTATTGTGGGAATTTGGGTGTCTTATATATTATAAATGAAACACACAATTTAGGTGATCACTATAAAGTACTTTTATCATTATAACCTCTAGACTGGCAAGCAGACGAATTTCGTCTGCTGTAAAATTGCCTCTAACTGGCAAGCGCAATTTTTTTAAATATATTATTGGAAAGCATTTACATGGAGGTACATATTTAAAGTCAGACATATTATCAAAAATAGTTTTGGCTAGTTTTGAATATGTAATAAATTTTTCTATTTTCAATAAAGAAACAAGGTTTAAATAAGTTCGGCAGCGTTCAGTGACATACTTGTTATTCTTCGTTACTACAGCAACATACGCTGCCCGATCCGCGTTTGTGATGACAGCCGCGTCATCGGGTTCTCCTTTCCCATGCTTTTTTCCGTGTGCTAATGTAGGTGAACTACGAGCTTGTAAAGTAGATGGCGCTACTTGCCACGAGTAAGATCTAGTCTGTGTATAAAAATTCATTAAAAATCAAAACAAGCGTAAATCAGTTAAAAAAGTGTATTATTAGAGCTAACATACAACAATACAGTGGTACCAGTGTTATCTACAAAAACTTTTTAGTGCAACATAATCTAAACTTCTTCGTAATTATCATTGCTGTCCGCCAAGCACAATTACAACTAAAGTGTAGAATAAACAATCTCAGTGAAGTGATCTTAATAAAAAACACAGTAAAAGTAAACAATTAATTATGTCCATCATAAAAAAACAAGAATTAACAGTGTAAACAGAAGAAAATTGTGAAATAAAGTGCTAATGATCGTTTGCAAATTTCAAATGAGTAAACAGACGACAGCTGATTCATCAGCTGTCAGATTTCATGCACTTAGTAATTACTCCTAGCGACATCTGGCAACAATCATAGACACGAAAATACACACACTCCCGCGAAACCAAATTGACATAAAAAGCACACTATAAAGCATTATAAATTGAATTCTTCATTAAATACCAAATTAGTCCGTAAGATGGCGCTAAAATGTGATAACTGTAATAGCAAAATTACAAATCGTGAATACTTAATATGCACGATTTGTAAGTATAATTATCACATTGATTGTGGGAATGTTTCAACCAAAAGATTCTACCTAATGACTAAAGAAAATAAACTTAACTGGAAATGTGACAAATGTATAGATAAAAATAAAAATGATAACTTCAGAATAAATATATCTACGACAAACTCTTTTGAATCATTAACAGATGATGAATACAAAGATATTATGTCAACGTCACAAAGTAGCCGACTAAACAGTAGCTGCCCAGATTTAAGAAGAATAAATATCGAAGAGAGACTAGAATACCTAATAAAACAAAATAAAGACCTTAAGGAGAAACTCCAAATTGCAGAAAATGAAATTGAAAATATGTTATTAGAAAATACTAAATTAAAAAAAATATACAAAATAAAGAAAAAAAAAACAAATTTTTGACAGAAATTTGTAACTCAAGCCAAAAGAAAAATGTAACCCTCAGAAGAAGCAGAAAGAACCTAAACAAGACTATTCTGGATTTTGAACACGACGAACAAGAAGCGAAATTTTGCGCAACGCCATCAATAAAACATGACAAGAACTCTGAAATTGAACCTGACAGTATCATCTTACCAAATCAGGTCGCGGATTTTAGTCCATCTAATCGCTCAATAGAGGGCACCTGTGGTAATAAAAATAAACATAATATTTACATAGTAGGCGATCAACAAATCTGCGGTCTAGCTGATGAGATAAGAGATGCGAGGTGCGGAAAATGGAATGACAACTACAACGTTACTAGTATAGTTAAGCCGTATGCGTTAAGCTCTCAAGTCTTATCAAGCTGTGAATCTATATCTGAAACTATGTCAGATGATGATATACTGGTGCTTTCGGTAGGTTCTAATGATAAAAATCCATATACCATTATGTCGAGTTTGTGTAATACATTATGTAAATTGAAGAAGGGCAGGATACTAATACTAAGTGTTAGATATAACTATTGTTTAAATATTAACATACTAAACACACATATTAATCGTCTAATAAAAAATTATTATAATTGTAACTATATTGACATACAACAAATACTGCATTACTACCAAAATATAACATCAATAAAAAAGAAAATTAGCCTGAAGATAAATGTAGAAATCGACTATTCAAAGTATGTTAATGACTATGTAAAAAACGGATTAAAATTAAGAAAATCATTGCAAAACTCTATACTCGATAAAAAAGGTATTATATCCACCTCAACTGCTTTGGAAAATAAAAAGGGTACAATACCATATTATTTTTCTAAGATTAATATTACAAAAAATAGTATAACACCAACAATGACAAGCACAAAATGTTTTCGTGGCTAATAAGCATAATGATTTTGTAATTCTACACCAAAACATACAAGGTTTGCTTTCTAAAAAAGATATCATTGAGATAACCCTAGCGGAGCTTGATTCTCATTTATGTCCTGAGGTGCTGTGCTTTACAGAAACTTTTATTATGAATGGAGAGGAAAATAATATATTTTTGCATAATTATGTACTAGCTATACACTATGGAAGAAATAAAAAAAGAGGGGGCACATGTATATTGGTAAAAAAAGGGACTATATACAATAAAGTTAACATTTTCGATGAGCTTCCTGTGAATTTTCATTTTGAATGCTGCTCTATCTCTATTCCATCATACAATATTATAGTTGTTTGCCTATACCGTAGCTCAACCGCTTCAAATAAACGACATTTTGATTTATTCTTAGAAAAATTTGAACAACTATTGTACATATACCAACATAAACATCACAAACAAAGAATAATTATTGTTGGGGACATTAATATAAACACTTTACAAAACAACAACATTACCACCAAACTAAAAGGCATATTAAATAATTATAATCTAGAGCAACATATAACCCAACCAACAAGAGGCTTATCATGAATTGACCACATTTTTAGTAATATAAAAGGTGCAAAGAGCACAATCCTTCCGTTGTGGTTATCTGACCATGACACTGCACAGATACTTAGTTTCCACATCAAAAGAAAACCACAAATAGCTAAACAAATACATACATTTAAGAGAGGTTATTCTGACGAAAATATCATTAAGTTCAGAACACATCTCTCATGCCTCACTTTTACAGATGTATATAATGAAAGTAATCCTAATGAAGCATTTAATAAATTCCATGACTGGTTCTGTTTACTTTATAAATTATGTTTCCCAGTTTGCAAAGTCACAATAAACACTAACTCTAACCAGCACTGGATCTCTAAGGGTATTAAAAAAAGCTGTGCAACAAGTAGAGCGCACCGTCTTAATCACTATAAAAGGAAAACATACAACACAAAAAAGAAATATCAAACATACTCAAAAATACTAAAACGATGCATACTACAGGCAAAAAAACAGTCAAATAATAAATATATCTTTAATAATAGTAAAAAAAACACATGCAAAGCTACATGGAAAATTATACACGAGGAGACAAATACCAAACCGACATGTAACAATTATATTGAAACTATAGACTATAATCATCATAATATAAATAATCCAATAGAAATTGCCAATAAGTTCAATGACCATTTTATCAATATCACAGGTGTCACGCATGCGAAAACAAATAATGACTTGCATGGGAAAACTAGTAATCTGATAAATTCCATTTATCTGACTCCTGTTGATGAGTACTGTGTTAGAAAAACTATTAAGTCCCTCAAAAACACAAACTCTGAAGGGTATGACAACATATGTACAAAGGTTCTGAAGGCATGCAATGAAGAAATAGCCCCTGTTCTAACATTTCTTATAAACCTATCAATATCCTCTGGGACCTTCCCAGACAGGCTTAAGTATTCACTAGTCAAACCCTTGCATAAAAAAAATGAAAAAACAGTAATTGACAACTACAGACCCATTACACTAATCTCAATCATATCAAAGGTTTATGAAAAAATTGTACTTGAGAAACTGATGGTGTTTTTTGAAAAGTATGGTATATTAAATCAAGATCAATTCGGATTTCAAAAAAAGAAATCCACAACCCATGCCATATTCAACCTAGTGAATGAAATACTAATGAACATAAATGAAAATAGGTACACAACAGCTCTTTTCCTTGACATGTCTAGAGCGTTCGATTATTGCTTACATGACACCCTACTAAAAAAGTTGGAAAACAACGGCATTAGGGGGCCGGCACTAAATTGGCTAAAAACTTATTTGAGCAATAGGATGCAAGCCGTTGAAGTAGCTAAACTCGATAAAAATAATATAACCCAAAAATATCTATCTGAGTTTAAAGAAATCAAGTTTGGGGTGCCCCAGGGGAGTGTCTTGGGCCCATTTTTGTTCCTCACTTATATAAATAACTTACCAAAACTGACAAAGCACCGCTGCATCTTATTTGCGGATGATGTCTCAATCATAGTGACTACAAGTAAGAAATTGACATTAAATGACCATAGTAATGAAATTAACAATACAATCAACTTAATAATAAATTGGCTTAAAGATAATAACCTTTTCATTAATATTGACAAAACTTATTCCATGAATTTTAATAATACACCTTATCAAACGTTAAATGTACACTATCAAGGACTAGGACTACATGGCACAAATATAACTAAGTTTCTGGGTATACAAATTGATCATAAGTTGGACTGGAAGCAACAGATCACAAACATATGTTGTAAAATAAATAGATTTACTTTTGCACTATATAAACTCACTAAAGTAGCCTCTCAAAGTGCAGCACTCACAGCATACTTTGCATATATTGAGTCCATCCTCCGTTATGGTTTAATCATATGGGGAAACAGCACAGACACAAATAAAGCATTTATCGCTCAAAAAAAATGTATTAGGGCAATCTGTGGCACTGCACCAGATGAGCCATGTGCACCCTTATTCAAAAGGTTAAAAGTCTTACCCCTGCCATGTCTATACATTTTTGAAATAGCCAAATTTGTCAAACTTAACCATCATTATTTTGAAACAGCACAAGATATGTATCCCCGAAACACTAGAAATGGAAAAAGGTTAATGTCGGCCTTTGTTCCAAAAAGCACTCGTATGCAAAAGAATTGTTTCTGGATATGCATAAGTATTTTTAATAAATTGCCTGAAACAATTAGAAAACTTATTGTAAAACAATTTCTAGCAGAGTTACATAAATGGCTTATGGCACACCTATTTTATTCAGTGAAAGATTTTCTTACACATACACTTAATAAATGTAAGATGTGTACCTAGATGTGTGCAAGCAAATATTTTAGTTTTATTTTTCTTATAAGTTAACGACATATTATTTTCTTTTGATGTCTGTAAAATACTATTCACCTTGACCAAACTTGATAAATCATTTGACTTTTATTATTATTTTATTTCTGTATATTATTTTATTTGAATTGCAAATATTTTAGTAACTTTTGACAACTGTAACTTTTCACAAACTTTTATTTTTTCCTCTATGGCATGGACTACCATAGAGAAGTGAAGTTTACAAGCTCCACAGATTAAGTTAGGCCGCTGCGCTGTGTATATTTCATATATTTCATTTCATTTCATTTCATTTCATTTCATTTCATTTCATTTCATTTCATTTCATTTCATTTCATTTCATTTCATTTCATTTCATTTCATTGTGTGTGTGCGTTTCGGAGCGCTTGTGTGAAGTTGCCGCACTCTCGTTCACTCTGGTATAGATCTCTGAGAGGTTGACAGTGACAGCTTAAAGTTCGAAGAACAGAGACATAAATCGGAGACTTCCTTACGACAAAATTTTTTTCTGGAACAACTTTGTCCTAGCAGCAGTTTATTAAAAATAATGTTAATTGGAATACGTAGGTACTAACCCGAACTTTACAATTTATATTTTCGGAATATTAAAATAATTTAAACTCTATTATAACATGCATTTCAAACAAATTGTCGATTCGGTTTTCACTCGGACGCACTTATACCTCACGGGAACGACGGCCGGTGAAGGGGGGGGGGGGGATAATAATTTTTGACACTCGCAAGTTTTCTGCATGGTTTATTGTAAGTATCTACATATCACGACTTCCTTGGCAGAAAGAGCTAACAGTATCTTTTGGTCTGGCAGTATTGTGTCGGGGCTGGGATTTAATATTTTGTATGATGGGATGGATCCCAGGCTGGTGGTAGATTCCAACCATCTTCTCTATTAAAATTAGGATGTTTTTTAATTTCAATAGCCTCGCGTATCATCCTGGGGATGAATCGTTGTTCTCTAGCGAGTACTTGTGGTTTATCAAATCTGATATAATGGTTGGGCCCCTCTAGGGAAAGTTCGCATACTGCAGACTTATTTTCGCGCCTATGCTTGACGTCGGCTATGTGTTCTTTAACACGGGTTCCTACACTTCTCTTCGATGTAAGAGAGCCCACAGTCGCAGTCCAGTTTGTACACGCCTGCATCTTGAAGGGGTATGTTTATTTTAGGTGAGGCCGTGCTTCTGTTCTGTGCTACTACTACCTGTGTGTACTATAAATTAGCGATATATGTGATACAATAAGAACAGAAAAGGAAAATCAACCGTATTATAATATGTAAGTGCCTTTGACCTCAGTCGATGTTGAGAGTTCATTCTCTACTTACAAATGGGTTTTAAACGTCAAACGAAATCGCCTGAAAATTGAAAATATTAAACAAATAATGATTTTGTATGGTAACTTACATGATGATAGTAAAACTTTAGAATTAGAAAACTTTTATTATGATATGATGGTTTAGTCATTTTGATTCGTTTCGTCAAGTTCATTGACGAAACGAATCAAAATGACTAAACCATCATATTGATTCGTTTCGTTCAGTCAAAACCGATCGTGATCTAACTGTTTTGCTTCAAATGTTATTAACATTATGATTTTATTTAAAATAACTTTTCGACATTAAGACGTTCAGCTTGAGTTAAAGTCAGCACTTCTGAAATTCAACAAGTCTAGAAATTAGGTTGCAATCGTAATCTATTTGCAATATTTGTGTAGTGGTTGTAAACATAAGAGTAATTTTGTAGTAAATTTAAATTGCCTTGTCTTGTCTGTCTTGTCTGTCTTTGTCTGTAATTTTTAATTCTTAAATTTATATTATATAGACATTAAAATAAAATAAATTTGTTTAATCAGTATTCACTGTTTTATTTTTCTTTTACCAATTTATAATGCTAAGTAGCAGATAGCCCAAATTATAACAAGTCTTTTGTTGAAATAAAAATTAGTTAAATATAGTCTACAGTTCTCATCAGATAATAATGGCCGCTGAGAGGCTGTAGAGGGGATGTGTTTTGCGCATGTTGACAAGTGACCATCACTACCATCCCTTCCACCAATTTTGCCGATAAATCGCGCACTGCGCAGATCCCCACTCAGCGGCCATTTTATTTGATGTGACCTGTACCTATTCTGCTCTGATAATATAATTTTTGAATTCAATTAAGTGATATCCCTAAAACTAGGACAATGCCCCGAAAAAAAGTGGTCTTAAGGAAGTCTTCACTTTTTGTCTATGTTCCCTGAAAAAGCACTACCTATTCTTATTACTGCTAATTAATGACATATAGAATTACACATAGCACTGAATACTTCACTTTATCTTACCACGATATATATACCTACAAAGATTCCATTCAACAATTTTATGACCGACAATTTGTTTGAAATGCATATTTTATTAGAATTAAAAAATTTCTAATACTACGTACCTACTTATTCCAATTAACATTATTTTTAATAAACTGCTGCTGGGACAAAGTTGTCCCAGAAAAATTTTTGTCATAAGGAAGTCTCCGATTTATGACTCTGTTCTTCGAACTTTAGGTGAATAGGCACTACCTATTCCTATCACTGCTTATCAGTTAGGTTTACGTCTTTATGCATCTCTTTCAGTGATATCTAGTATGAACGTTGTTGTAATTTTCGATGACTAGAAAACTAAATCAAAACTGGTACACCACTTTCTTGGGCCACTGTACCACGACATTGACAACGTTGGCGATAATATCGTTTTGCAATAATACACTGATTATGAATCGTAACTTTAAATTCTTATTGTATGTTATGCATGAGTATTGGTTATCCGGAATCTTTTCAGAAAAAATACTAATACTCGAGTTTCTGTTTTCAATATTATCCCCGGTTCTAGGCCACACACTGTATAGTAACAGTGTAAAAATACGACCAAGCGTTTATCCACGCTAAAGAGTTTGGTTCACAAAGTATATATTCAAAGAACAGAACTAAGAGTAGGTATGAGAATGATTCGTTTTTCCCGCTATAATCATCTTGCCCTCACTTTTCCTGTATGCTTCAACCAAGCTAATGGCTCTTTCTATGTTTGTGCGTGTAAATAATTAAGAAAATAGATGCAGCAATGCAAGTATGTGGTGACACATTGCAATATATAGGCATAGTAAATAATTGATGCCTTTGTCTACAGCAAAAGCTTCTAACTATTTATGAAAAAAACTCACAGGGCGAAATGGTTGCATCCGACTTGACGACGTGCTATTTTTGCGCTGCTACTTATTCTGCGACAATTGGTAATATACTTTCAACTTTATTTTTTTAGAAAAGGCCAGCCGTGTTTTGGAAATGGGTTTAACGACAAAACGACTTTCGATACCGTTACGGTTTTCGTTATGGGAATTGGGCTGCAGATTGTACGCTCATGCGCTTTACCAGGCACATTTAGAGCGTCTCCAAATTTGTCATAGAAGAATCTCGTCACGTATAAATATGCGTCGCATTTCGTCACTTCTATTTTAATTTTAATTATTGAGAGTCGAAGCTTGTTACACGATTTTTTTTTATACCTGGCTCGGCAAATGACTCCACTCCACCTGATGTTAAGTGGAAACGGAGTCCAGATGCAAGGACAACTGGTGCAGCGTGAAAAAAACGCAGCATCGGTCACCGTCACACTACCGGCCACAAGGTGCTTCTTCACGCCTCGTTTGAAGGACCCCATGTCTTTTCTCCGTCACCACATGGATTAATCGTTTCAGATCAGTAACCTTGGTTGACTAAAAGATAGTGCGTTTTTAAATTATGAAATAATAACTTTATTTATATTATTTATTAAGTTTTATATAGTACAGATATAAGAAGATTCATTTAATATTAAACATACCAGATTGTACATAGACACTGTGTGCCTTGTGAGTGGCGTCCGGCGAACGGCGCGGGCGCCCGTGCCTGTTTTGTGTAAGTTAATAGAACAGCGCGAACAATGCAGAATAACAAAGCAATACAACACGCGCGCAACCATCCGCGCAATTCGCCCGCTTGATGCATCGAGGAAGCCGATACCTACACTGAGCCTTTTTTGTTGCAAAGTTTTCAGGTTATCGTAGTAATGTAGCCTTAGAACTTTCCGATATTTTTGTAAAAAAACTCAATAACAGGCCAATTTTATGTAAAAGGCCATTAAATATAATTTTAAGAGACTATATTTTGAATCCAACAAAATCTCGCATTGGAAGGTATCAAAAAAAGGGAGTTTTTTCCGTTTTGACATATCTTTATTTCGCCGATTTTTGTTCTGACAGCGTGTCACTATGTTATCTCAAACGTTTAGGTAAGTACTAAATAACATACATAAGCATATTAATAAATTGTATTGATGTGTGACGATATATGTGTATAAATAAAAACATTTTTAACACTTCGTTATGGGCAATCTACCGACGAAATACATAACTCACTGCTTACATACATTTTAATAATAATTTTAATAACGTATGGCAACGTTCTCTTATATAATGAATAACACAACGACATTTGTTTACTATTGCTCATTTATTTACGTAATAGAATTACCAGCTTTATCTATTCAAGTGCAAAGTTAACAAAGCATAAAAAATTTAATAAATAGATTACTCTACAACAAAATTTACCCATCTCTTCTTAAGATGTTTCTTATGGCGACTGTATTTTTACTGACGAAAGAAAAATCTGGCGAAACGAACATCCGACGAATCCAAAATCAAGCGAAATAAAAATCTGTCATAACGAAAAAAATACCAGTCATACCCCGAAAATGGTGCAATTTTACACCAATTACGCTATCACCGATTTTATCGTGAAAATGTGTATAGGTTCACTATTGAAATCCATAAAGATATAAAACGGGAAACTAATACCTTAGGAAGAAGTAGGTTGTTTCACTAACTGCACGATGTACTCTAAGAAAATAATAATATCAGTTGTTTATGGTTATTTGCTACAACAAATAATGTTTTAATATTATTTTTTTTAAATCCAACATTATTTTTATTTTATAGTAATTTTTATTCATCTTTTTACACAGGCAGCAAAAAACTAACAGTTAATAATTTAGGTAAAACTTGGACTTGTAGGTACCCAGTATGCCTAGGTACTTACTGTAATCAATACAAGTATGAACACGCCGCGCCTCACGCCCCGTCTAGCCTGTGACGTTGCCTTGCCCCTCCCCGCGAGCACTCTCTACCTCTCGCAACCCTTTGTTTCGACAATTCGATTTGTACATTGTTTCTTAATGTTTTTACGGTGGATTTTAAATATGAATGATATAATTTAACCTTTAAAAAAGTCTTCTTAGTTTATCTGGCAGCTATATTTTTTCGCTAGTATACCACTAAAGTCATTTTCAATTATCATTAAATATTTAAATTGGATTTAGTACATTACGTGTTAATGGATAGCATTTTTAACATAGGTGTAATGCCACTTTCGAATGTTTCGGCACATGAGTAGATATATGTAAAATCTACTGATGTGGTTTCGGTGCACGTTTCCTGACTCCTCTGATGATCAATTCCCAAAATTCACACTTACCAAAATAGCTATTCGGGTGTTACCCAATTCACCTATTTTGTACTGCCTCTATACGTCATTTCCTGAAATGTGCACTCTTAAATTAATTACATACTAGCTTAATGTTCCGCAAATGCACGCTCTTTATTTACATACCCACGACCTAGAAGTACCTTTATAACAGACTTCAAAAAAGGGGAGGTTTCTCAATTCGACCATATATATATATTTTTTTATGTATGTTCGCGGATACCTTCGTCGTTTATGAACCGATTTTGATGATTTATTATTTTTTATTGGAAAGGAGATATCCCAAGGATGGTAAATGATATGGATAAGGAAATCACGATCTGATGATGGCATCCCAGAGAAATAGAGGGGAAACTTCAAAAATCGTATTGGCGACTAGTGCGTTTGTTAATTTTTTCATTAAGTATTTTAAAGCACTACTGTTTGCACAAAAAAAAATACATTAACATAACATTTAATACATTAATATTTTAACAAAATTTGCGTTAAAAATTATATAAACAAAACAAAAACATTTTATAGCGCTTGCCTACTTCTTAACTGATCTTTAGTATTTGTAAAAATATTATGATCGGATGTTTATGACGGTAGTTGTTGACATTGAATGGGCGCCTTTGGCTTTCAAAGTAAAAAAGGAAATAATGTTAAATAATTTCGACGGGCTGGTTAGAACCACGATAGCTCAATTGGGAGAGCACCTGACCCGGTATGTCAGAAGGGTGCAGGTTCAAATCCAGCTCGTGGAACATTTTTCACCCTTTTTTTGTTTTTATAATTTGTTTGCAACAAAATTTGCTTTGAAAATATATAAACAAAACAAAACCACTAATATTTAATGAAGGTCTGGAGTCGATCTGATGATGGAGCCGAAAGACAGTCGAAGTAACTCCTTAACGATTTACAGCAATTACATGATGTTTGGGCTTGATTAATTTGTATTCATGAGAACTTTACACCTAGATAGGTTGTGACTGTCATTAGGGGTCTGATAATGAAGACGAAGGACAGTCAAGGGAACTCCTCAACGTTTTACAGTAGCTACCTTGTGTTTGGACTTAATTCATTTCTATCGATGAGAACTTTGCACCTATATGGGTTATAAGCGCCATTACAGGTCTGATGATGGACACCATAGATAGTAGAGGAAATTCCTCAACGGTTTACAGCAGTTACCTTTTGTTAGGCTTACTTCATACGGTTCAATATCCCAAAATGTTCAGTTCGTACAAAAATAATTCCTTATTAAGATTGAAGTTTTACATACAAATACCACTACCTACTAGACCGTCGTTTCCTCATCCGAGAAGCATCCTTGTAAGATCTACCCATCACTAAAAATCGTAAAATAAAATATTTTTTAATTAAATTATTATAATTAATATTTTAGGTAATTGTTAGTTTTCATTCCGTTATTTTGATTGTGTTTGTTATTTAGAGAAAAATGGACCTTATCAGTAACCCTTTCGCATCATAAAATACGGCATGTTATTTATTGTCGCATTTGACTGGTTCGATATTTGCCTAAGACAAGCGATTTTTCTAAAATCCATAAATGCACAATTTATTGTTTTTAATAAAAAGGAAAGTCTCTTTTACATCGAATATGCATATTTTCCAATATTTAATGTAGGTTTCATCCATGTGGCATTCGATATTTCACCCTGTACAATAGCCCGATCAAAAAGACATTGACCCTTGCATTAATTCACAACAAGCTGAAAATTTACAGGCACGTAAGGGATACCACTTTAATGAAATCTTGAAAGTCCCCATTGATCCCGTGTATGTAAACAATTTTATTCAAGGTAAACAATTGGTAAAAAAATTTATTCAATTTTATTCAAATCCAAAAAACCGTTTTTTGGATTTTTGGTCAAACGATTAGTTTTACGATAAAAATAGCTCAGACTAAAAGTGTAGATCAGGTAATTATCTATTATAAATGTTGTAATGTTTTTTCACTAAGATTTACCACTTCTGAGAAAAAGCCATTCGAAAGTTAGCTGGAGCTGTATTCTCCATAATATGCATGACTACGCTGTCTCTGATTACGTGACTATTACATATATAATAAGTAATCTATATTTAATATTAGAAAGCTGAAGAGTTTGTTTGTTTGAACGCGCTAATCTCAGGAAATACTGGTTTGAATTGAAAAAATATTTTTGTGTTGGATAGTCCATTTATCGAGGAAGGCTTTAGACTATATTGTTACATCATGCTGCGACCAATAGGAGCGAAGCATTAGTGAAAAATGTTGCAAAAACGGGAACAAGAGCCTAAAAAATTAAACATGCTGCCGAAAGTCACTATTCCACGCGGACGAAGTCGCGAGCACAGCTAGTTCTGTATATTCTGTGTTCAGCTTTCGCTTAATGTAAACGCCATCTTTTATTTTAACATGCTTTCACGGGCTGTGATACTACATCAGCATTATTCAGGAGGGCAAAACATCAATTTTGAAATTATTTGAAAAACAGGACTTAGCGGGATGTGCCCAAGTGTTCGAAGATTTGAATTCTACGCCAGGAACTCTAATCGTTCACAGAATTCGCTTTCTTCTTTCAGTCTATGGAGCTCCAGCAAAATTCACCTGCATTGATAAGTATCGTTACTTATCCTTTGCTGAACAATCACGTAATAAAAAACGTGTGCAATTAGCTTGTCTTCCTCCAACCTCAGCTTTTGCTCAGCAACATTTCTATCGAGTGTATTACCAGGTTCAAGTGTGGCTTGGCAATGTACTGGATTCAGAAGAATGGGGTTGGAAGCTAATTGACAATGTACTTCCGCCTGCACCAGAGAAGCTTCTAAACATCATTTTATTGCAATTGTAAGAAGGGGTGTAGTTCAAAATGCAGCTGCAAAAAAGTGGGCTTATTTTGTTCAACAACATCAGTTGTCAAGGCCAGTCGTGTTCAAACGTCGAACTTTCAACATAAGAAGATACCAACATCAACGACGAAACAGATGATGTATCGCTGCTACAACAATTTACATCGACTCAGGAGGATGCAGAGGAAAAAGAAGAAGAAGAAGATAACTATGGAAGAAAAAATGAAGAAGAAGAAGCTCAATAAGACCTGATTTACCACTAAAACAGACCGTGGAGTATGCCTATCGGGAAAACCACGTTAAAAAAACGCGCCTCGTAAACTGCCTCAAAGGTGGCATAGAAACCTTTGCATTTTATGAAGAATACAGCTCCAGCTAACTTTAGAATGGCTTTTTCTCAGAAATGATAAATGTTAGAGAAAAAAGTTTACGACAATTTTAATAGATAACCTGATCTACAATTCTAGTCTGAACTATTTTTATCGTAAACTAACCGTTCCAAAAAATCCTAAAAACCTATTTTGGCGACCTTTAACCTTGAATAACTTTCAGAACTTCATAAGAGTGGTATCCCTTACGTGCCTGTAAATTTTTAGCTTGTTGTGAATTAATGCAAAGGTACCCCTATTTTTTGGGCTAATTTGACCGGGCTATAAGTCAATGTAGGAACTACTAGAGTTTATAAAAAGAGGTGGTTTTGAAAAAGTGGGAATTTTAGGAAGTGAATAATTAAGAAGTTAGGAAGCATTCTCCAATAGTAGTTTGAGGACAGTGTGGTTATTAATAAATGAACATTTTCAGGAAGTGTCCAATGTAATATGTACCCCATATAAACGAAGTGTGAATTTTGGGAATTGATCATCAATGGAGTCAGGAAACGTGCACTGAAACGCTTTCGAGTTTACGTAGAGAGTGGTTTTTAAGTTTGTTTTTCATTTACTTAAATAGGAGGATCATATACTTTTACGAAAGATAATTAACAAAGGTAAGTATTCAAATGTAAAGTAAATAATATTTAAACCAATTTTTGTCCATTTTTATAGCTTTGTAATTGTTTTTTTTTTATTTCGCTGTCACAAATTTTAATATTGTTGGATTAATAATGAATTATTTTAATAAACTAGATAATTATCGAGTTTCCATATAGCGAATTAGTTTGGCTCTCAGGCTAAATTTCTCATATGGACTCTCATATGGACCTCTTTACCTTTATGAGAGCCTCTTAACTTGTTCTTATAAAACCTTCAAGGCTGTTCGGTCACTTATATTTAGCACCCACCAAGAATTGTCGTCGTTTCTTCCGCCATTTGAATAAAAAAATCGCGGTGGATCAAAAGACGGTAACATTGTCTCTTACGTCATTTTACTTTTTTATTTTAGGCGGAATTGGAACTTTGGTTGGAACAGGAACAAACCTTGCTTTTAAAGGGCTGTTTATTAGGTAAGTCGCAATTGATCACATTTATAGTCTTAATTTAGGCACAGGCATGTAGGTCAGAAGAACTAACTACTAATGATTATCTGATTTTCAACTGTGTAGGTAATAGTTTTCCTGTGCAGGTACAATATTATTTGAAATACTTTACATATCAACATGAGTTGACTATTTCGGGTGTAGTGTGCTTCCATCTTCGGCTTTATCGACACTTAACATCAGGTGAGATTAACGCCAGATGCGCTTTAAGAAATAAAAAAAAATTAGACTGGTGCCTTGTTTAGACTAGGGGCAAGACCTTCATATTTTTTCTCCTTGAGGGGGACATGGGAAGAGTCTCACTTAGTAATTTGCGTTTGCCCGGGCGCGGCGCAATGGATTCGTGATCAAAGTCTGGTGACACTAAAAAGCCGTATAAGGTAATTTGCGAAAAGAAAAAGATTTTTTGTTTTTAGGGTTCCGTACCTTAAAAGGAAAAAAACGGAACCCTTATAGGATCACTTTGTTGTCCGTCTGTCCGTCTGTCTGTCAAGACCCTTTATTTCGGTAGGTATCGAGTTGAAATTAAAGCCATATACTCAGGTCTTCGGTCCCTTGAAACTGTGAAAAAAATCAAACTTCTAAGTTAACGAAAAAAAAGATACGGCCGTTTATGTCGCAAAAAACGTATACTTCGATACTGTCAAGGGAATCAAAATTCATAGGGTACTTGCCGTTGCCCTAGAACTATGAAATTTGGCAAGTAATATTGTTTTATACTACAAGTACAGGAAAAAAAAAGCCTTCGACAGGGTATGGCACAGGGCTCTTCTCTCGAAAATTCCATCATACGGGCTTCCTGAGAAATTGTGTGCGTGGGTCGCCAGCTTTCTTTCTAGGCGTAGCATCAAGGTCATAATTGACGGATCATGCTCTGACCTGAAGCCCGTGAATGCTGGAGTCCCGCAGGGGTGTGTGCTGTCGCCTACTATGTTTCTTCTGCATATCAATGACATGTAGCATAACATCAGCATTCATTGCTATGCAGACGACAGTACTGGGGATACGCTTTACACCGGACGTACTAATATTTCTCTGGAAAGCGTCATCGAGAACCGGAATAAACTTGTGACTGACACTGAGAACAAGTTAAGTCATGTCTCGAATTGGGGCCGACTTAATCTAGTCCATTTTAACCCTTCCAAAACACAAGTTTGCGTGTTTACCGCTAAAAAACATCCCTTCGTCGTATCTCTAAACTTTGAAGGAGCTCCCCTTGATACCAAACCGACCATTGGAATCCTTGGCGTCGATATTACGAGTGACGTTCGTTTCGCGGTCATTGGGAAGGTAAAGCTAAATTAGCTTCGAAAAAGCTGGGTGTGCTCAATAGAGCAGGACAGTATTTCACGCCGACCCATCGCTTACAGCTTTACAAAGCACAGGTCAGGCCTCATATGGAATACTGTTCCCATCTTTGGGCTGGAGCGCCCCAGTACCAACTCCTCTCATTTGACCGCATTCAACGCAGAGCTGCTCGAGTTGTCGACGACGTGGTAACCTCTGGTCGGCTCGATCCACTGGCCCTTCGGAGAGACGTTGCGTCTCTCTGTATATTTTATCGCCTTTATCATGGGGAGTGCTCTGAGGAATTGTTCGGTTTGATCCCTGCCGCTGATTTTCTTCACCACACCATCTTGATGGATGGCGATTTACTACTGTGCGTTTCTCACGTAATTTTTTACACGAACTACAGTGCTGCGGAACCAGCTCTCAGCGGCGGTATTTCCGGACCATTATGACTTAGGGATCTTCAAGAAACGAGCCTATTCCTTCCTTAAAGGCCGGCAACGCATATGCGAATCCTTTGGTTTTGCGGGTGTCCATGGGCGGCGGTGATTACTTCCCATCAGGTGACCCGCCTGCTCGTTTGCCTCCTTCGATTATAAAAACAAAAAAAAAAACAAAATCTGAAAACTATGCATCATCATCATCATCATCATCATCATCATCATCATCATCATCATCATCATCATCATCATCATCATCATCATCATCATCATCATCATCATCATCATCATCATCATCATCATCATCATCATCATCATCATCAGCCGATTACTAGTCCACTGCTGGACATAGGCCTCTCTAAGAGCACGCCACCGAACACGATTCGCGGCACTATACATATTTAATTATATCACAAAAAAACAAGGTCTTGCAAGGAACGGGGGTCGAAATTTTTAAATAAGTATCGTATGAAAGGGCTTCATTCGCAGAAGCTTAAACAGATTTTTAATTATTTTTATGATGTATAGTTTTCGATTTATGACGAAGAATGAAAAAATAAATACCTTGGAAACTGAATTTCGGGTAAAGTTCTAGACTCTTTTCCTGAACTATATAATATGTACCCATAAATGTGTACGGAACCCTCGGTAGGCGAGTCCGACTCGCAATTGTCCGGTTTTTTAAATAAAAAAGATACTACATTTTCTCCTGCTTGTCTTGTTCTAACACGATTTTATCTTGTATCATAATTATTATTTTTTATCATAATTACGTAATGTAGGTAGTAGTAGGCTTATTCCTAACCCCTCTGACATACCCAGGTATTTATATGTATCATTTGCGGAGAGCGATTTCAGGTTTATAGAATCTGACAGTTGTAATCCCTCAGATTCTACAATCCTGCCTCGCTTTACATGCATGACTGCACATTTGTCTACACCAAATTCCATCCTGATGGAATTACTGAAAGTTTCAGTTACCTTCAGTAACTCCATCAGTCGCAATCTGTTGGGGGCAAACAGTTTCAGGTCATCCATATAAAGCAGGTGGGATATTACCTGACCTCCTCTTCGCAATGAATAGCCAAGTCCCGAATCCTCCAGCAATGTGCTGAGAGGGTTCAGGGCTAAACAAAACCATAGTGGACTCAAACTGTCACCCTGAAATATTCCCCGCTCAATCCTTATAGGATCGTCGTTTCCTTGAATTTGTCGACATCCGGGATAGCGAAGGACTGTCTTCCATTGCCCCATACACGACATCAGGAAGGTACGCAGAGTTGCATTTATTTTGTACAACTCCAGCACCCTCATGAGCCATGTATGTGGTACCGAGTCATAGGCCTTCTTATAATCTATCCAACATGTCGACAGATCCTTTCGGGAACGGCGAACCTGTTGGCTTATGGCCATGTCAATAAGGAGCAGCTCCTTCGTACCGCGGGATCCATTCCTACATCCATTCTGAGAGGTAGACATAATGGAGTTGTTGTCTATGTGGGTAGTAATTTTCGCTCTCAGAATGGATGTAAGAAGTTTATAGACCGTTGACAGACATGTGATCGGCCTATAATTCTTGGGTTCCGCGGGACTGCCTGCCTTATGGAGCAGGTGGGTAACACCTGTTGTTAGAAACTGTGGTAGCGACCCAGACTCTAAAGATGACTGGAACTGGGATGCTAAGCGAGTATGTGAACTACGCAGCCATTTTAACCAAAAGTTGTGCAGTCCGTCCGGTCCCGGTGATTTCCAATTCGGTACCGTGCGGATTGCACTGGCTACGTCTGCAGAAGAGATTATAATTTCCTCCATTTCTGGTATGTTTTCACACACTTGCTTGACATTACGCATCCAGTCAGCCTCAGTATGATAGACGGGCACCGACCAGATGCTTCGCCAGAATGTACACGTGACGTCATCATCCGGTCGCCGCGCGTCAGCCACACTTTGTTCAGGTCGCTCCCAAGCTCTATATACCCACCTCTGATCGCTTCGGAACATACGATTCTGAGCATATCGCTCGACCCGACGCTTATACCGGCGAATACGGTTTGCCCATGCACAAACTTTCTGCTTCAGGAAGTCGATGCGCTCTGTTATACAGGACATATATTCTCGAGGACTAACTCCGGTCCCCGAGAACGCCCGCCTCACAAAACGCATCACTCTCGGTCGAGTATTACCCTCCCTGAAACAGGAGAGTTTGCCGATGAGTACCCTGGTCTCCTCGATACGCCGCTCAATCCTGTACTGCCAGGCTGGTACGGCTAGTTTTGGTCGTATAGCTGAGTTGCACTCTGGGAATTTGACAGCAGCTATACGACATGCCGCAACAGCCGCACAATACAAAATTGAGTGCGTATCGAGAGCTCTTCGCTGCTTTCAAAATATTTTATTATTATTATACTCTTTATTCATTTTTTTCCTTAAAACTAGATTTTTACAATATTTTAATATAAAAGCAATAAAATATTATAAAAACCTAATCCTAGAGTACCGCCAGCAGCGAGGCAGGGCCCAAACTACCGGTGGTCAGGGCTGCAGAGTGAGGAACCTCCTGACAATACGTTCTATTATTATTATAATATAATTGGTTACTATAAAAATCCTGTTTTCTCTCAATAAATAAATCAGTTAAGAACCGACATCCGTTGTGTTATTTCGTCTCCCGACGCCACACATCACATGGCGGCCCTGCCAGTCCGCTGCTTCTAGGCAGTGCTGGTCCGTGTGGGTTCCAAGCCACGTCATCATTCCGTATTCCTTAGTTATAAAAAACAAACTGAGTGGTAACACGATTACCCTGGTATTACTTTACTACCAATGGTACTACGTTTACTTTTTCATTACCGTGATACCACTAGGGTAATACTGGGGTAGTAGTGGTATTACTAGATGTACCACCGGTTCATTAACGGTTTAAACGGACCGCTGAATAGAAATATGAGAGCACAGTCATCGAAAAATGAAGAAGTAAAGGAAGAAATCATCATAGCACAGAATGGTGCAGGAAACAGTGCGTCACAAGAAAAAGCAGATCAGCTGATATACATGGTTGCTGTTTTAGTCGCAATAATATCCATTATATCCATTTACCTGACTTGGAAGAAGATCAACAAGTGCCTTACAAGGAATATTGAGTGCCGAGCGGTTGCAGTAGTAATGCGAAAACAAAGTATGGCAGTATATAGTCGAGCGAAGAAAAGGAGATACTATGGTGTCGAAGAAATAAAATTAAAAATTAGAGGTAAAAATAGATTAAATTTGTAGTCCGGATAATATAAGTATTCAATTACTATAATATGTCGTTAATTCTTTTATAATAAAATAATAATAAACACTTTATTTGCACACTAAGAAATAAACAGTTACAAAACAGGACAATAGACAGAGAAGAGAGTACAAGTAGGCGGCCTTATTGCTTTATAGCAATCTCTTCCAGGCAACCTTGGGTGAAGAGTGAAACAATAGTAAGGAGTAATAGGGGAGTAGGTGCATATAAAGAAAGAAAGAATTGAGAATAAATAAATATCTACAGATTAAGGAAAAAAAGAAAATTACAAATAAGGACTGAAATATATACTTATAGTTAGCTAGATGGGAGCAGAAGAAAGAAAATAGCTTCTAACTCAATCGCCGAAAGACCTTAGATTTTGAGTTTTCCTGATGCTCTCAGGAAGTGAGTTCCACAAGCGGACAGCATGGACAGTGAAGGAATAGGAGAAGAAGTCGGTGGAGTGTTGAGGGATGTTTAAAGAAAGGTTAGAAGAAGAACGCAAGGTACAATGTAAAGTTGAGGAATGGAAGGAGAAGCAGTCTTTAAGATAAGGCGGAGAAGTTGGTAGGAAAAGTATAGAATAAAGGAGCTTAAGAGCGTGTAAGTCCCTGCGCCGGCGAATAGGGAGCCAGTTAAGTTTAGCGCGGAAGTGAGACACGTGATCAAATTTACGGAGGTTGAAGATAAATCTAATACAAACATTCTGCAGACGCTCCATTCTATCAAGCAGTTCTTCGGACAAATCAGTGTAACAAACATCACCGTAATCAATAATAGACAGCATTAGTGATTCTGCTAAAGTTATTTTAGTACTGATCGGCAGAAAGTTACGCAGGCGGTTAAGCGAGCTATATGCACCGAACACCTTCTTCCTAACGGCATCTACTTGGGGTCGCCACGAAAAGTTTTGGTCAAAAATAACACCGAGGTTTCGGACGGATTTCGAGTAAGGTATTACTGTGCCATCGAAAGTTATTGCCGGAAGCTGTTCAAAATCGATCCTCGAAACGAAATAAAGACTACCGATAATAATGCATTGCGTCTTAGAAGGGTTTACGGTTAGACCATAAGATTTGCTCCAGTTTTCAATTTGCGCAAGATTTGAATTTGTGATGGCCACAGCGCATGAGAGTTCAGATAAAGGAGCTTGTGTGTAAATCTGGAGGTCATCCGCATATAGGTGATAGGAACTTGAAATTGAGTCAGTGATAGAATTAATAAATATAGAAAAAAGAAGTGGAGATAAGACGCCACCCTGAGGAACTCCGGCACTAATGTCGCACCAGCCAGAAAAGGAATCTCCTAGCCGGATACGCTGCCGACGCCCTAGCAGGTAACTTTGAAACCAATTGATTGCAGCTGGAGATATGTTAAGAGAACGTAAGACACCAAGGAGGATGTCATAGTCTACAGAGTTGAAGGCATTACTAAAATCAAGTAATGTTATTAAGGTGAGTTTTCGGTTTTCCATACCCTGGCGTATGTCATCCGCAATCTTAACTAATGCTGTAGTTGTACTGTGACCCCTGCGGAATCCAGACTGGAAAGGATTGAGTAGGTTATTTGTATTGAGGTATGCATTAAGCTGGTGATGAACAAGTTTTTCAAGGACTTTGAAAAGGAAGGGGAGAATGGAAATAGGTCGAAACTCGGAAAAAGTGGTTGGCTTAGGTTTTTTGGGAAGTGGTGTAACATTTGCGTCTTTCCAAGCTGCAGGAAAAGTTCCAGTTGAGACAGATATTGAGGATATGGGTAATTGTGGGAAGTAGGACGTCAAGGATGGGAAGGATCATTTTCCGGCTGATGGATTCTACCCCTACAGCAGTAGAGTTAACAGAAAGTATTGTTCTCTTAACATCACAGTCTGCAAATTGATGAAAAATAAAAAAGGAATCGGGTATTGGCAAATATGAAAGATTTTGCAACGATTGAGATTTGCAGACGTTATCAATAGGCGCAAAAGAGCAGAAGTGACTATTAAGATGGTTAATATCTAAATTCAAGTTGGAGCTGTTGTGAGATTTGCCGATCCCAAGCGATCTTAAAAATTTCCATTGCTTACTTGAATCTTCGTTTTCTAAGGATTTATGTATGTGGCGTCTTTGAGCGTCCCTTATCACCGTATTGCATCGATTTCTGGTGCGGTTATATTTAATTTCATTCCGATTCGAAGAATCGAGTTTGAATTTAGCCTTAGTTTGGTCTCTCCTTGCCATCATTCTTCGTATCTCATCGGTCAACCAAGGTGCCGGGAGATGCTTGATCTTAACGGGTCGGATCGGAGCGTGTTTGTCATAAAGCTCTGTGAGGAGTCTGTTAAAAAGTTCAACCTGCTCATCAACACAATGAGAAGAAAAAATGACGACCAGTCCATGTTTGTAGCATCTTCGATTAGCCGGTCTTGATCAATACTATTAAAATTACGGTGAAGTTGCACAGTTGGTTTTGCTTTAGGTGGACGAATGCGGTACGATAAATAAACCAGGTCATGATAAGAAAAAGCGTCCGCAGAATATTGACCATGCTTTGTAGCTAAGATGGGAGAGGAGACAATCATGAGGTCTAGAAGAGAGGGAGTACAATTGGGAAAGTGATGAGTAGCCTTTAATGGTAGAATATGTAAATTGGATGAATTAACCACGGACAGGAGTCTCTTCGCCCGGGCATCGTCTTTAATAAGACATGTGTTGAAATCACCCATAATTATGGTGTGGGAAAAAGAGGGAGCAAAATTTTCAATGAGCTGTTCGAGTGACTCAAAATAGTCAACATGTAGAGAAGGGTTATAAAAGACACCAAGAAGGACTTTTGTATGGGCTAGACATACTTCAATAAAGAGGTGTTCGGCGCTATTGGAAGGCGGTGGCTGTGGAGAATGGCTTAGGATAGAAAAAGGTATATGTGAGCGAAGATAAACAGCCACCCCTCCATGTGAGGAACTCACACGATCATTACGAATTAATTGGAAGCCAGGTAAAGAGTAAGAGAGAGAAGAAAGACAAGGGTTATGGAATGTTTCAGAAATTAAAATAGCATGTAAGTTTTTAATGTCAAATGACGCAAGCATATCAGGAAAATGGGCAGGAATACTCTGCGCATTAATATGTACGACATTAAAATTCTTGGGAACACCAGAGAAAGTATCATCAAGTAACTTATTAAGGGGGTGGTCTTTACTTTGGAAGCTCGAGTCAGAGTCAGAAGGTGTAGAAGCACAGGATAGAAAAGGGTCACTACAATCTAAAGATATATCCATAGTAGATTAGAAACTATAGTAATAGATAACTAATATAAATACCAATATAAAACAATAAATAAACTAATACAGTATAACAGTACCCACAGGTTGTCTGAAAGTTACAGAAAAATAAGATGAAAAAAAAAATACACACGGGAAAAACAAACAACACTAAAATCAAATGAAAATATCTCAGAATAATAATTTAGTTATTATTCTGATGAAAATATAAAATAAAAAAATTAATAAAAAAAAACAACAATATTATGATAGACAAAAACACAAGTATCTAATGGACAGGCGTTATAATAGTGGAAGCGACAGTGTCTGTCACTGTAACACATTTAGTTTGGTTGGTTATTTATTAGAGTAATATGTCATAATAAGTGTCACTCGAAAGATTTTAATGGAAGGTAAAGTGAAAGAAAGTACTTAGAAAACAAAAAACAAACAGCTACAACATGCAGAAGAACCTTATACGCATAATGTAAGTAGACAATAAAAATAATGAAATCACAATCAACCAAACACAGATACAGGACACAGTACATAAACTAATGCCTATTTATTTCTCTTAACAGAGGCAGCCCTTTTGCTCCTTGCTACTGCTAACGGAGCTGATGCTTGTGGAGCCCTCCGCGCCGCATCCATTACCACTGCCGTTGCTGAAGATGCCGTTTCGTCTGAGGCGGCTAGCTTTTCGACGTCAGACAGTGATGATATGCGGTGCCGCTTGCCATCACCGCCCACGGCGACTATGCGTCCAGCACTCGTCCAGCAGCGTGAAACACCCAACTGCTCCCGCGCAGCAACGAAGATTTTGTGCCGGAGTTTAGTCAAAAACTCTGATAATGTTATGCCGGAACCTTTTAAGCCAGACTTTGCCAACCACAGCCGGTCCCGAGCTAATTCAGAGTTAAACTTAACCAGCAAGGGTCGGGGCTTATCCGGTCGAGGCTTGCCCATGCGGTTAGCCCAGTTGACATCAGCGCTTCTAATGTTGGCATCACCTAGATGCTGCGGAGTCACCTGCAGAAATACTTCAGCTGACTGCTCGTTCTTTACCTCCGGGACTCCATGTAACAGCAGCATCCCTCGACGGCTCCTCATCTCAATATTGTCGCACTCCACATGCAACGCTGCCACCTGCATTTCCAGATTTCTCAGCGTGGCGATTACAAAACACCGAAATGCTTCAAAATCTTGCGACAGTGATGAGACAGAAGGTTGATGTGAAGTGCTCGGTGATCTTCGAAACTCATTCTCGAAGGCAGTCATCCTTTGTGTAAATGACAGCGACAGAGACTCGATTGTCTGTTTGTTTGTTTGTTATGTAGGTCATTATAGTATAACAGAGATAAAAAATTATTATGATCAAATCACAAAGTTTTTTTTTATACCTAGCACGGCAAATGACTCCACTCCACCTGATGTTAAGTGGAAATGGAGTCCAGACGCGAAGACAACTGGTGCAGCGTGAAAACAACGCAGCATCAGTCAACCTCACTCTGCCGGCCTACAAGGTGCTTCTTCACGCCTCGTTTGAAAAACCCCATATCAAAGAAAGGAGGGAAAACATGTGCTGGTAGACTATTCCATCTTTAGTTGTGCGAGTGCGTAGGTGCGACAAAGAAACGAGTCACAAAATTTCTTTGTGCGCGATGGGATATGTGTGATAGTGAAGCAATGACTCCGAAGAGCAGCACGTGTACTCCTATGGAGGAAGGGAGAAGGTGGGATAAAGTCAAACAGTTCTTCAGAGCACTCGCCGTGGTATAAGCGGTAGTAAAGGCTGAGTGACTAACGCAATTGGAGGGAGTTCGAACTAAGGGTTCGAAAGTATTAGTGACCTCTGCCTTGCCGATAATGCGAACAGCGCGACGCTGCATTTTTCATTATTATTCATTATTCATTCATTCATTCACTTAAGCCATCGAGAAGGTACTTAGCGGAACCGTCCCAGATGTGCGAGCAGGTTACCTATTGAAACGCATAACGTTTTTAGGCATAAACTGAAAATGCATAATGTTCATGGTCAAAATGGTCACTTGCCACAAGTCTTTATAGCATAACTTCATAACGCATATCATCATATGGCCAAAATCTGTAAGGCATAATCATGGAAAGGCATAATTGTAATAATCATAAATAACAAAAGTCAAAATTTAAATTTGCCATAACATTTAAAAGGCAAATAAAACAAAATTTTATTTTCATGCCTTTTAAAAGGCATAAAAATGAAATGTTGTTTTATTTATTACACCTTATCATGCATGCTAGCAGCATGCAAGCAAACATGAAGCATGCAAGCAAGCAGCAGGCAAGCAAGCTAGCAGCATGCAAGCAAGCATGAACCATGCAAGCAAGCATGCAACATGCAGCACGCATGGTTTTTGTCACGGCTCCGGCGCTGCGGGGCTCCGGCGGTCCCACGCGAGCTTATCGTTGCAGATGGTATTCGCTCTCCACCACAACTTCGGCTTGCTGGCCGGCAAAGCCGGCAAAGCCTCAGCCGCGTCGGCGAGCGTTAAAACCACCTGCTTCTCAGCTCGCGGGTCGCCTCGCTCCTCCGCGCTTACGCGCTTCTAAATTACACTCTAGGGGTAGGACAGACAAGACTACGTGGAGTCGGATTTGCAGCGTTTCGTTTCTGTCACTGACTTTTGTAGCACAACATTACTAAAAACGCAACGTATTAACTTTTTAAGACTATATTTTAAATCAAATTGAAGTTAAAATGCTATTTATATAAAAAAATACATAATTTAACTTAGTAAAATTATAGCAGGTGAATACGTAATGTTGTTATAAGAAGTGTATTTAGACTAAGTAAAAATTATATCCAAAGAACGTTATATCCTTTGAAATTATGTAGTTCATTTGTAATTGTATGAAATGAAATACACCTCATAAAACAACTTATGATTATGTCAAAACAAAATTATGAATGTTAACAGTTATGCATAGTTAAATTATGCGTTTTAAAGTATGCTTAATAAAATTATGTCAAACAAAAATATAGATTTTAACGATTATGATTTTTTACATGATGCCTTTCAACAATTCTGCGTTATTATGTTTATGCTTAATAAAATATTATGCTAAAAAATATTATGCTTTTTGATTTTTATACCATATGATGTATGGCAATCGAAATTATGACAATAAACAGTATGCGTTTTAAAGTGTCATCGCATTTCACGCATATCTCACACAATATATCAAACTTAACTTAAATTATACTTATTGTGAACATTAAAAGCGAATAAGAAGTTTTGCCCCTAGTAAAATTAATGACTACGAAATTTTGCGTATGTAAAAAAGATTACAGGGAAAGAAGACGTTCGGAAATACTTATACAAGGAAATAAATATATCGGAAAATATGTCTATGGGAAATAAGGCGTTCGGAAATTTGTCTACAGTGAAAAAAGCCTATCGGAATTTTTTATACAAGAAAATAAAAATATCAGAAATACATCTAACAAATCAAATCAAACAAAAAAAGGAACATAAAGTAAAATACTAAAAAATAAAAATAAAAATTATGAAAGCTCGAAAATCCGTTGTCGCCTCTTACGACACCCGCCGGAGGAGAAGGGCGGCGAATTGTATTCTTTCTCCGTCACCACACGGCAGTTACAAAAAGATATAAGAAAACTAGGTTCGAAACGTAAGAGAGAACCGTTAGGATTGAAAAAAACTTATAGAAGTACAAACCTTGTACGAACAAATTGTTGTAGTTCAATATAATAAATAAAAAAAATGTAATTTAAATAATATGTAGTGTTAATTCCGCTAACACACTCGATTATACAGCTTGGATGCAGTACGCATGCACCTCCCTCCCACCCGCAAAAAGTATGCACATGCAGGAGAAACAAAGCGTGCAAGCGAAAATGCACACCAACACCGATACCCGACACGTGTTTCGCCCCTACACGGGGCATCCTCAGGAGCTGTTGACTGGTCAAGAGCTGCGCATCGACTGTTACGGCTACGCAGCTCCCGGCCCCTTTATAAAGCGCCATCGTTTGACATTTGTGACGTACTACCCGCGACAATACGTAATGGCGGCAGTACACTCTCGCCGAGACACCACGAGACACGCCGAGTGCGAGAGTGTACAGGGAGCTCTCGCTACCTCTCGGGCTGTCTCGCTGTCGCTCGCCTGCTCTCGGTCCCGTGTCGGTTTTTTGCGCACGAGTCAAAGGGCCTCGCTCTCCCTCGCGAGACCAGACGAGCGCACCCAAGTACACTCTCGCGTCTTTAGTCCTTTAGACCATCGCCGCTTACGCCACATCTTATTAATTTTTTTTGTGTGTGCAATCAATAGGTATTTGTAAAAAGTGATGGCACACAAGGCAACGGCAGCAGCAATCTCAATAGCATAGAATAAAATAGATTTATTTTTTTCAGGCAACAAAACAGTGTACATGATGGTAAAATACAAAGAGGCCCATAGAATAGATACCTTACAGACTAACATACAAAAAAATAATATACTTGTATAAATTAAAAACTATGCTACACGTAAAGACGGCGACGTGCGACGCAATGTCTACGTCCATCCTCTCGGCGTTCACAACCTTTCCTTTTTCCTACTAACCTTTTATATAAATCATGTAAAGTACTAACAGTCCGTCAGCTATTTATATTGAGTATAGTACTAAAGCAGCACGTTGCCCTTCCTTTCAACTCTGAAGTTACTAATAAAAGACGAAAAGACATAGCTTGTACAGATAGAATTGGCACAAAACATGCTTATACCTCCAAATTTTATATGTACCTAGGACCACTTCTCTATAATAGACTTAATGCGATAGCAAATATATATTCCCTTAATTACAATAAGTGTAAGATAGCTTTAAAGGATGCCCTGCAAATAATGTCCTATGACGATACAGAGAAATTGTTGACTGTAGATAAGTAAACATTGGTATACCTACTTTTTTAGTTTTTATTTTATTTTATTTCGTAGATTTTGTTTTATAATTTAAAAAAAAACTTGCTATGTATATGTATAATTTAACGCTTCTTTTTTCTTTTATTTGATTATTGTTTTGATTTTATTGTTCACATAATGCATATGTAAAATACCTATTAACTATTTACAATTATACTTTATTTTAAAATTTATATATTTATATATATATGCCCTATTTTCTCGCCTGAAAAACAGGATTTCCTAGTTCAGGCATGACAATTTGTATTTTTCCTAGATAGTAAGAATTTGTATGTACCTTTTGTTTTATTTTGTAAAAGATATTGAATAAATGATTACTGATTACTGATTACTGATTACAACTGCGACTGAAGACGCGAGAATGTACAGGGTCGCTCTCGTGCATGGGGCTGTCGCGCGAGACATTCGGACGAGGCTCTCTGAGACGAACTAAATTTGTTTGATCATTCAACAGCGCATGACTGTCAGGAGTTCTCAGTCAGGTTTCCTTTCCAGCAAAATAAGCCACGAGATTCTTATAATATAAGTAACCAAAACTACAGTCGAGGTCTTAATCATAATCAAAATAGAAATTATTCTAAACGTCACCAATGAAATACGGCAATTGAAAATACAAACAACTCAAGTGATGAGTACTTGCAGTTTTTTCGAAAGTGGCAGACATTCTGACTTATCACATGAATTCAGTTCAATTTACAATAAACGGTAAAATGTACGTATTGTGAGAACATTACGCCGAAGGTCACATACATAGATGGTATAGGAGGTAAAGTTACGTCTTACGGGACGATTCGTTTAATCCTAGAAAAGCGGAAGTATCATAAACTTCATGTGTTTTCCAACTTACCGTGATAATGATAGAATGATGGAATGATTTACACACGATTCTACTCTCAAGAGAATAAAGCTTGTGTAGATCATTTTGGACATGTTATTTTGCGTAGCTATTTCTGCTGCTGACTGTACTCGTAATGTACGTATGAATGAAATCCAAACTAATCACTGTCTTTGCTATTAGACATTCAGGGAATGGACGTAGGGCGACTTGACATTCGGGGAAAATAGGCTTGCGGCTACTAGACATTTAGGGAATAGACGTATGGCGACTCGACATTCGGGGAATTAGACGTCATCTACCAAACCGTTACCAGCCCGGTGTGAATCTATAATAAAATTGTCTAATAAATACAAAGGTGGTTGTGTTGTATTTATTGTCAAGCGAAATCGGCGGATTTTTTTTAGCAAATACCTTAACACGGTGTGTAACAGGGAAAATTTATTTTAAAATATTGAATACTCATGACGAAGATGTAATTTTAAACAATTTCACTCCACAGATCCAAAGAAAAACAAACGTAACGTTTGTTTTTCTTTGGATCTTTGAATTGAACAATGTCAAAATAATGCAGATTGAGTCAAATTATTATTTTCCCTTTTAAAATTAAATAATTTAAATATTGAAGAAAAAAACACAATAGCCAACATATGTGCAAAATTTGCAGACGTTTTTCATTTACCGGGAGACTCTCTTAATGCAACTAATTTATACAAACAAAAAAAATTTAAAATAAAAAATAAAAAATAAAAAATAAAAATCCTTTAAAATCCTCAAAATTTCTTCGATAAATGTTCAACCATAATTATGCCATAAACATAAAATTCAAAGTATAATGAGGAAATTTTACAATTTGTGGTAGTCTGATGTGCAGACGTGTGTACCATCACATACCGTCAGGTAATAATTTAAAAAAATATATTGTGAATGGCAAATAACAAATTGCAAATAGTTTCTTTTAACCATAATATCAGATTGTTTCATTCTTATAAAAATATTTATTTCTAAAGTATAAAGGTTCGTGTGCTTTTCATTTTACAGTACCTATCCGAACGCCCCGGAACTTCTAAGCTTCCCTAAGTTCTCTGCTTTTGCGGTACCATACATGATTCTGCTGGAAGTCTTCACGTATTTGTACCTGGCAATGGTATATTTTGGATTGTTCAGGTAAATAATAGTTGTGTCCAAAAATTTTTTAGTGTAACCTTTACTTGTATTTCCTTCATTAGTATCTACTCTTGTACTCTTTAGATTATTATGCCTGCTGTTGTGGTTCCATAGGATAGATAGAATCTTGTGATTTAAATAGAAGGAAAGATAGAAATGGTTTTCAGATTTTGTTTAAGATCACCGAACCGAATTTGGCAAGCATGGTGATTAAGCTTTTATTTATCGCTAGTAACGAACGCGTGATTTAAGGAAGGCCACTGCCTTACATTAGGATGGTATATAGGCTAGTTCTTAGGGCATCTGCTGCATCAAGAGGGCGTACAAGGCAGGTGCGGCGCACGCGGCTTGCTGTTTCATGTAAATTCACAGCAGCGCTGCGTGAGGCGGGTTCGTCCGTTCACTAATATGCACCTTGACACATGACCAGCTTCAAAACCATTATATTTGTCCGAGACTGAGCACGACGACGCGGGTCCCCGCAGGGGGCTGCCGATTATCGCAGCGGACGCCTTTTCTTTGCTATTTACTTATTTTATTTATTGTTAACAATGATCAGTGTTACACGCACGCTATTAATATTTAATACAGTCCATAGAAAAGAACACTTGTGGGGTTTCATTTATACCAGCAGCCCACAAGTTTGGTCCTTCGCGGTGTGTTCTTTTTTCTCGTCGAGGAGAAGTCTGGGCGAGAAGTGATATCAGTTGTGCGGTCTACCTATCGTCGGAATCAGCCATTGGGATTGCGGCGGGCCTGCACGGGTATACAAAAAGATAGCGGCTATTGTGCTTCATTTGGTCTGCTATAGGACGACGGGTCAGAGATACAAGAAGAACATCGTCGTCGTGGAGTACACATTTCTACGTGGCGAATTATACTCTACGAGCGGTGCGGTAATACCTACCTATATTTCATTTAGCTACGCTGCTGGGAACAGGTACTGTGAAATTGCATACATTCATCGTCAAAAACATCGGAGAATATTTGCGACAAAATACTTCGTTACCCGCATTTCATCGATTTGATTTCAAACATAAAGGTGTTTCAAGTGATAACAGTCGACAGGCATTTTGCTTCGCATCTACATAGACGATTCCAAGGAAGGAGTTTTCTGTAATACGCGCTTCAACGCTATTGGTTGGAACGACGAGTGACTCATTTGTGGTGCGCGCTGATTCGTTGTTTGTGTGACGCGGCCGGCCGGAAATTCGTCGCGATTGGACAAGAGACTGCCTGCGCTTTGGCACAACACTGAACGATTGCACGCCATTTTGTTGTTGACGTGTTTGCTTGCTTGTACACACGGCGGCAGATCAAGTTACCCAAACCTGTCAAATTTCTCCAATGAATATTGATCCTTATAACCATATAATATAAGTAAAGTTCAAAATTGATTGTAGAAATTTGACAGTTTTGAGTAGGTTGATCTGCCGCCGTGTGTACATGTGTTTCTATAAGACGGTTTTGTATGCGCGTTTATATAATATTTTACTGTATTAAGTTATTACAAAAGTGTAAATCGTTAACGGTTCTACAATGGAACAAAAAGGTGCGTGGATTGTGGCCAGGGGGTCTGCTAAAGGCACTATTACGAAAACTTATCAATTCTACGAAGAGGAAACCGAACTCGAAAATTCGTCTTTAGAGTTATTGCAGGTAAAGCTTAATCATTTAAAGAATACCTTTGCCGAATTTAAAGATTTAAATATTAAAATTACTGTTAGGTGACGAGTCAAAGGCTACAAAAAGTGATTCGGTTTCCGCTTTCCAGGAGTATGAGGAGAAATATTTGCTATCTATGGCATTGTTGCAAGGTGCTATAAGGCATAAACAGACGCCTATTACGTCGCAGAACCAGCCCCCTGATCGCTCCACGTCTATTTGTGCCAAACTACCAAAAATAGAGATTAAAAGGTTTACAGGCAATGATAGTGAGTACTATCCTTTTATAAATCTATTTCATAGTTTGATTCATAAAATGACAGATCATTGTCTAATTTACAAAAATTCTATTATCTTAGAATGTATCTTGAACGTTGAATATGTGGTTCACACATGAGTTAGTAAAAAACCTTGCATTAGAGGATGAAAACTATGAACATTCCTTAAAAATATTATCGGATAGATATGACAATGTAAACAAAACTATCACACAACATGTCAATTGTATCTTGGATATAAGTCCTGTGACTAGATGTACTTCTGAGGTGTTAAGGTCATTTTTAGCCCAGGTTAGGCAAAGCTTGAGTGCACTTGAGAGTCTTAAGCAGCCAGTCCATTACTGGGATGCTTTATTGGTTCCTATGTAAACCAGGAAAGTGGATCAATACACGGTTAGAGCTTATTATTTAGAACAAGAGAATTTTAAATCGAATCCTCATAATCTGAAAGGTTTCCTAACCTTTTTAGAAAAGAAGGCAGTAGCTTTGGAAGCCACGGTGGAAGAGACATGGCCAAAAGACATCATCATAGTGATCTAGCTCGTCGTAGTGATTAATTTCATCCAAAATATTTTCTAATTCCATAATAATAAGATAATAAAATAATAATAATAAGTACAAACACCAACACTTCGCGAGTTTGTCGCGGCAAAACTGTATCTCAAGTCACGGTTTGACGGCACTTGGGAAATGAGCTCTCGAAATGCATCTTGAGAGAGTGCTTAAGTGGCAAGTTTGATTTATTAATATGGGCGTCACTCAGTTGATACGATTTACTCAAGACCGTACTCAAGTTAGGTCTATTAATTAGAACAGCGTCTCAAGTTCGCTCTCAAGATCAAACTCATAGTTGAGAGCGGTTTATTAATACGGGCCTAAGTACTAATTATTAATGACATAATGCTGTTTTTGCTACGTTAAGATAAACAAATATAAACAAATAGTATACTATTAGGTTATGATATAAATGCATGGAATGAATTAACCTACTGGGTAACTCTAATTTAAATAATATAAAATGTCTAAGTCTGATAGTACTTAATTTTCACTTCACTTCACTGTATATGGGACGACGTACAGAAGAAGTTGAATAACCTTAAAACTTTTTACTTACTTGACGAATTGGTCAGAGTATTCTCTTCTCCTGTTTTCTGCTTTTTAATTAGCACTTTTTGCAATTTACTTATTTTTTGCAATAATCGTTCTTCATCCATCATTTCATACTTTCGCTTTTTCCCCATGTTGAGAGATATAATATCTACTTTAACGAGTGATTGTTGACGTGCGAAGGCTACAGCACGGAAACACAGAATGTGAGCTCAAACTCTGAAGCCCCCACGCGAAGCGAGTGAGCCGTTACTGTAGGAGTGGGGGCAGTGGGGATATTGACTAGAGTAGTCAATTGAGTGACTATTATTTTATTTTTTATTTTTTTATTATTTCTTTTAAATACCGTGTGTAAGGCTGTATCGTAGCAACGCTACTACACTATGTTATAAATCGCGTCGAATGAAGATGTCACATAATTGGTCTTGAACTTCACTCTTGCAAGTTCGTTTCCCAATTTCATGATGAAGTGACTTTTTCCCCGCCTAAAGAGAGAGAATCTTCTCAGGTATCGTGGTGCAATAGCAACATTAATAATAATAAACATGTTTTATTACCCACGGTTTTGGTAAATATAAATGCTAAAGACGGCAGCACATTGATGTACGAGCAGTGCTGGATTCTGGTAGTGAGGGTGTCTATGATCACCAAAGAGATAGCACATAAAATTGACTGCAAACTGCTTGCTAAGTCGCATAGCGTGGTGGGAGTGTGTGATGGCCACAATAATATAAATGCTGTTGCGGAGTTTGACTTACATGCTTCAAGTACATCATTCAGCTTGCCTATTCATGTTCAGTGGTGGAAAAAATTACATGCACGTTGCCGCATCAGACTATCGATGTTTCCCATCTTAACATCCCCTTACACTTTTAACTTGCTGACCCCAGCTTTAACGCTCCAGCCACTATATATATTTTATTGGCTGCGGATGTATTTTTCGAGCTGTGAGCGCTTCCCTCTCGCCCTCAACGGCCCCTACCTCATCAATACGAAGCTAGGCTACGTAGTAGGCGGCGCTGTTATTGAGGAGTGGAGGCACAGTCCAGGTCCGGCCACTTCCAAATAAATTTTATTTCAAAAATATAAACAATTCATTGATGAATATCTACAGCTTGGCCATGCTAAGTTAGTTGATATTTCACAATTTAATTTAGAAAATGAGTCAGTCTATTTCCTACCTCATTACCCTGTGTTCAATGAAAGCTCAAAAACAACTAAACTCAGGGTGGTTTTTGATGGTTTTTGGTGGTGGTGAGCACACAAGAAATAAAATTTATTTAAATGATTTACTAATGAATGGCCCAACAGTTCAGAATGAATTGTTCGACATACTTATTTTGTTCAGATTAGATAAATATATTCTGATATGTGATATTAAACAAATGTTCAGAAACATTAACTTAGATCCTATTCATAGGCCACTCCAAAATATTTTGTGAGAATCCCCAGAAGTGAAGAGAGTATTGTAGAGAATATTGATTTCAGTCAGGATAATAATTTATTTGTTAAAACCTTAGGGTTGCACTATAATGTTCAATCTGAAACTATTAATGTCAGCTGTCCAGAAAAAACATTGAATGCTGTCTATACAAAAAGAGAGTTCTCAGTTTTGTCAGCAAGTTCTTTGACCCCTTAGGGCTGGTCGGTCCAATTTTGGTTACTGCCAAGCTATTTCTACAGGATCTTTGGAAAGCCAGCATTGATTGGGATTCTCCCCTACAAGATAGTTTCAGTGAAAGGTGGCAAAGGTTTGCTTCATGTTTAGTAAACATGCCTACTATTTCTATAAATAGAAATATTGATATTTCAGTTTTCAATAAAATTGAGTTGTTAGGGTTCGCAGATGCTTCTAACAGGGCTTACGGTTGCTGCTTATACCTCCGTGTTGTAAAGTCAGATGGTTTGTTGTTGACGGATCTATTGTGTTCTAAGTCTAGGCTTAATCTACTTAGCTCAAAGTTAACCATGCCCAGGCTGGAGCTCTATAGTGCACTCTTGCTTTCAAGGCTTGTTCACAGACTCTATAATATATTGTCAATTGTCAAGGAACATTGATGTACATTTATATCTTGATACACAAATTGTTTTAGCATGGTTAAAGATTGATCCGCTACGCTTAAATGCTTATGTGGCCAATAGAGTTAAGGTTATTATACAAAATACTGCTTCCTTTCACTGGCATTATGTTAATACATCTTGCAATCCAGCTGACTTTCTAGAGGAGTTGAGCCATGCTCTTTAAAGGAAAACTCACTTTGGTGGAAAGGTCCACAGTTTTTATTGCAATCTGACTATGAGCATGGTAATTTAAATAAAAAACTTGGACTTAGACGCAATGTACCATCTACTATAAACTGTGATAATGCTGCGACCTTCCGCGGGGCAAACAACCAATTAAAAAGACTCTATGAGTCAAAGTAGAAATCATAATTCTATGATACAAGATTTCGCCTCTTCATTAGGAATTAATTTTCAGTTTGTTCCTAGTTACTCTCCCCATTGGGCTGGTATATGGGAGGCTGGAATCAAAAGCGTCAAGCATCATTTAAAGCGCGCTATAGGTGAAAAGTGTTTAACTTTGAAGAATTGTATACAGTATTGGTACAAGTTGAAGGTATCGTTAATTCAAGGCCTTTAACTCCTAAAGTGTTATTAGATATTAATGATATGAATTATCTCACACCAGGCCATTTTCTCACAGGCGCTCCATTGTGTTCCTTTCCAGAGCCTGACATCATTAATGTTCCAACTAACAGATTGAAATTTTGGGAGCAATGTACCCAAATTCAGCAAGCCTTTTGGCGTCAGTGGCACAAGCAATATCTTGTCAATCTTCAAAGTCGTCCTAAGTGGCGGAATGCCACCCCCAATCTGCAGGTTGGCACAATGGTGATTGTTAGAGACAACAATATTAGTCCTCTCAGCTGGCCGTTAGCCAGGGTAGTCGCGGTGCGCCCGGGAGCTGATGGCAAGGTGCGAGCTATAGATATTAAAACTAAGAATGGTTTTGTAATGAAAACTACTATAACTAAGGTATGCGTACTTCCCATCGATAATTAAGATGCTGTATTTGTTATTTAATTAAGTTTGTTTACATGAGTAAGTACATAACATTTCTATGTCTTTATATATTATTATTATGATACCCTTTTCAGCAAAAATGTTTGCATATTTCGGCTGAAACCCCAACTATGTTTAGCATACATACACTAAGATTTTTGTATTGGTAACACGGCGACGTAATGTCGTCACTTCCTTTTGATGTACTATTGTGTGTGTGTGAACCATTGTCACCGTTGAAGCACGCTATTAATATTTAATACAGTCCATAGAAAAGAACACTTGTGGGGTTTCATTTATACCAGCGGCCCACAATCAGGATAAATTTTGACCTTTGTATTGTTAATGATTTATATATATGATTTATGTATACAGGGTTACTGGAAACTCGACAACTTCCTTGCAGGAGGTGATAGGCGGCCTAAAATGTGACAAATGTTACCCCCCATATGTATGGCCGAAAACTAATAATTTTCGAGATAATATAATTTATTGTGTTTTTAAAAAAAAAAACAAATTTTATCACTTAAGAGCGTTTACGCCGCACACTAGCGCCGCCAATGAAAAAAAAAACATATCTAGTAATTAGTTATTAGTATTTAACCATAACATGTGAGGTGTTCATTAGGTGACGTAAAAATGCTAAATTACTTCATTCAAATAGTTTGTTGAGCAAAATTTGACTTTCTATCTCTAATTACTAGATATGTTTTTTTTTCATTAGTGGCGCTAGGTGCGGCGTAAACGCTCTTAACTTCAAATTTAAAAAAATCATTGATGCTTGAATTCATTTTAATTTTTATTTGTAGTTGACATCCTAACACAGCTGAGGTAGCACTAAAACATGTCAAAATACTAAACATTTTAAAATTACAACAAAAACTTTAAAAAAAATATATTATTTTTAAATTTCTTTTCATAAAGTGTTGCCTAGCTCAAAAAAATACTATGTGACTAGTCGTACAAATTATTAACAAAACTTATCCTAATAAGGTATCCAAAAAGGTATTAAAAGCCAGCATAATTAACTTTAACTACGAAGTGAAAAAAAGAAAAACAACAATGCACACAAAAAGGTAATAATTAGTTTTCGCAATAAATGACGTCAAATCGTTTACATTTCTTAAACATCTTGCTCAATGTGTCGCCATTATTTCTGAATGCAAGTCCGGATCCTCATTTCGTTTTTTGTAATTCTTGATGAAAATGTTTGTTTCATCTGATTAAATTATCTCGAAAAGTTTTTGTTTTCGGCCATACATGTGGCCATTTTACACATTTTAGGCCGCCTATCACCTCCTGCAAGGAAGTTGTCGAGGGTGTTTACTTTTTCAATAAATAAATCAAAGATATATGTGGTACAGATAGTATAATATGCCTAAGGATATTTGCAGACTTTTTATTGTGGCTTGGAACGCTCATAAATTTTATGCTCAGCAAGTTTCAATTTGGTCTGCCTCTTGCATTGCAATTCACCCTTTTCTTTCTTCTTTCTTATTTAAGCAATTATGGTACTTACTTGTTTTTTTTTTAGAAAAAATAGTAAAGCTGCTAAGAGAACAGTCATAACGCCATCGGGAATGGTAGCTGCAAAAAAGGCTATATTGGAAGATGCCAGGAAACTGGGAAAAATTACGTTTTGGGAGGTGGTAAGTTGAATAAGTGAATGCAGATTTCATCCGGTCATTTTTTATATGATTTTTTCAACACTATTTTTTACTGTATTTTATAAAAAAAAAAAAAATAATTTAGCTTCAGTGCAGCAATTTGCATTTAAAAATAAAAAGTATGTTTTTTTTTATCTATCAGTAGGGCTAGTCGTTGTAGCACTTCCGGTGCTACTGTGACTCTCTGGCTGGGAAAAGACAGGTACTCCTAAGATCGGCTTATTTAAGACTAAATAGAAAGAGATGTAGAAAAAAATCTTTATTTGGTACAATTACACATACACATTCAAAACACAAGAAAATATTTGAAACTTCATTCAGGCTACCCTTCATTACTTGACATCTGAAGCCGGCCGCACTTATGCGTTTTTGTAAGAACTTATTATTGTTGGCAACATAAACAATAATGCCTTTGCATTTTTAATAGTTGTTTTGTGCGAAAGAGAGGTACATATATTGTTTGCTCTCTTCTTCTCTGCATCCATCTTGTGTAACCACGCAATATTCGTAGCTCCGTTTTAACTTAGTTATATTATAGTAATACAGTGTTTTTGTCCTGCAAAAGGCATTAAAAGTATCTCAATCAACCTTGAGTATTATTATTATCATCAAGAACAAATAAACCTAGTGTGCATGAGTAGACAGCCCTGCTACGCCCAATTATTATACATAGTATTCATCCCACTCCTTACCTAGTGTGCGAGAGTATAGTCAACCTTTATCGAAAAGTAATCATAATGGCGGAAACATATCACCATCAACCATTTTTGTGAATGATTCAACCAGATCACTTGGACGGAAAATACCGTGCATATTCAAACGTTGAATTAATGATGCCTTCGGTTGGTTCCAATTGGTTTATTATAATATATTATATTACTTTGGGAAACGTTGATCCACTTGTTGATAACAATTATTGAAATATGCTCTAAACACCCTGTCCTTTTCAGATGGTTCTAATATTGTTTGCTGGCGCGATGATCGGTTTCTTCTGCCGCTCTCCGCAATTATTCCAGGGTTGGGCAGACATGATCCGAGATTACTTTAGTATAACCGATTTTAAATTGTATGTATCCCGACCGCTACCTGGATCTTGCTCTATTAGTTTGTAAGATTACTAACTAACAGTGCAAGATCCCGTGAGCTCCCAGACCTTTGTGATTATTAGCTAAGTTTAGACTTTCATAAAAGGTAATTATTTGCAACACAATATAAAAAGGACAATGCTTAGTGGCCATACTAATTTTGGTTTGATATTAAAACGTCAAAGACAGTAATAAAATAATAACATTATTTTAAAATAATTTAAAAAAATAGTATAACAGTTTATAGGAAATGTTATACAAACCGCCCTTAGAAACCGAAATTTAGCATTTATCTTTATTTAATTTTGTTTTATACCTTTTTATCTTTTTAACAGCATTTCATCTAAATTGTAGACATAAGGTCTAATTGTTAGAAAGGACCCTTCTAAATTTAGAATATAAATTATTGTTTTATTTCGTTGCAGTGTACAGGATTCTGCGTTGGCCATGTTTGTCTGCTGCTTAATGTTAATTTTGCCATCATCCTTGAAGATATTTAAAAACTGCACTGCAAAATGTAAGTTCTTAAACTTTTAAACAAACATTTAGGGCCTCTTTCACCATCTACAAGTGAAGTGCCGCGTAAGCTAATCGCCACTTAAAGTCACCAGTAATTGCACGTACGAATTTCACGACGTCTGAGTACTGCACTAACCGACGCATAAACTGGCCTGTAACTGAACTATTGCATCATCCCGATTAACGTTGTGGCGGGCAGCGACGTTTTATAACGGCAACGGCAGTGCTATGACGCGTTCTGTCAAAGCGGAGCAGGAGCCAGACTAAACGGTAGCCGTCCGTCAGTAGTGGACTGTATATAGGGGTGACTCAAAGTTCGAGCTGGCTGGGACAAAGATGCCGTGATGCCAGACAGGTCCAAAAACTGCTAGAAACTAGCCGCAGAAACTTCCAGTACCTTCTTTTAAATAAAACTCTTCAATAAAAGTATTTGGTTTTATTTCTATAGAGCGATTCCAGTATAATGCTTATCGGCGTGGATTCTACCGATTCCAGTATCGCGTCGCGTATGAAACTGGACTCTTCTTTTCTAATCGGCTTGGATTCTACCGATAGCTGCGAGTATTAAAATTACACTGACTAATAAACACACTTTACAACTCAGTATTATCGGCGTGGATTCTACCGATCGATGCGCGCACTAAATGCATACTGACTGACTGACGCACTAATGTCGTCTCGACTCCCGTCAAGGGGCCGGGGAGACCGTTCGGGGCATTGGCCCTACTCAGAGGTTGTGCACTGGTCAAATCCGGTGTTTTTTCTTTTGTCGCTGGCGAGGTACAAACCCGCCGGGTGATTCCATCTTGTTGGAGGCCCAGGAGTTTCCATTTCGTGCATAGCGAGCGGGTCTTAGTAGCGGTCCGGTGGGGGCCTGAAGCGAAAAGATCTGCGGGGTACGTGAGTTACCCTTAGTTGGTGTGGTACTCGGTGGTTTTCACTGAGTAGTTACTCCAACATCTCAGGTACTAGTCTGGAGAACTAGTAGAGGTGCCCGCTAGATGCAAAGGCCTCCGGTTTAATCAGCCGCGTAGGAATTTGGAATTGATCAGGTGCCTGGATGGGTACCGAGAAGTGAGTGTGCTTACAACTCCGCCACCAAAGAGGACATTTGGTAGGCGGCTTTAGAGCTGACGGCCCAAGCAGTGGTATACTGCGAGTTGTGCTCTTAGTGCAACGAGAAGTGAGCGAGCTTACAGCTCCGGTGACCTATCTGGATATTAGGTAGTGGACTATACGTGTCCACGGGGCGACTAGCCTGAGACACTAGTCTTAAAAGTACTGGATGAAGGATGCGTACCGGCGTGCTCTGATCTGGCGTTATGACCTGACATAGATGGTCCCTTGCGCTTGCGTAAGGCTATTCTGACACCTACTTTGTAACCGGAAGGTTGGTAGGGGGTGTCAGTATAAACTTTAAAGTAGTGTATAGCGGGTTGTTGGAGGCCCAGCGAGCGACCTACGAGCCAGCGACGTCTTCAGAGTCCTGTTCGGGGCTATTTTCGCCGCTAGCGAGACAGCGCCTGCGAGCCAGCGGCAAGGTGTCGACAATTGGTAAGGGGGGGGGGGGGGGGGGTCGGAGATTGGGATTGGGCGGGGCTTGCGCCTAACGCCGGTACTCCGGTGGCGTAAACGCGGGTACGGGATGCATGGAGGGGAGATTAGGTGGGATTCATTGTACTGAGTTGTCTATGCGAAGTATAAGTCCGCTAGACCCCTCAGTATAATGGGGACAGGATTTAGGCCTTGTTGGACCGCTTGGAGCACGGCTTGCAACACTTTGATGCATTCCGCGATGGCATCTTGTTCTTGCGGAGGCGGGATTTGAGGGGTCCGGGCTTCGATTTTGGTTGAGCGCGCCTTCCCATCCAGTTTGGGCCCCGCCTCTTTCGAGGCGGTGCCGTCCACTGGTCTCGGGGTGGCGTCTGTTGGCGGTGGTTCACTGCTGGGCCGGGTTCGTCGACGGCGTCTGCGCTTGGGCGGTCTTGCGCCATCATTTGCTGCGGCCATCAGCGATCCCGGCGCGTTCGGCTCTTGCGTTGCCGGGAGTGTTGATAATGGGAGTGGGGGGGGGGGGGGCGCTGGTTTCGAAATCGCCACGGTGCCGGCCTTCCTGTTTCGTAACTCCTTTCGGAATACGGGGCAGCTTATGTTATTGGCCGTATGGTCCCCTTTGCAGTTGACGCAGGTGGGCGGGGCTTCAAGTGGGCGTGGGCAGTCACGAGCGGCATGTTCGTCACCGCATCTCACGCAGGCCTGTGTGCGGTGGCAGTTGTGGGAGCAGTGCCAGAAGGTCTGACACCGATGACACTGCGCCGGTCCCTTCCGTCCCCTCCAGGCTAGGCAGGCAGGCAGGCAGGCAGGCAGGCAATTTGGATGCCGGGCATTCCCATCAGCTCGGTGACTTCATATATGGCCGGAATCGTGTCGGAGGTGCGACGGAGTTGTGCGTAGAAAAGGCAGCCGGGCCTGCCTGTTCTGGCTCGGATCTGTCTAACGTACTCCGGGGCGAAGCCTTGTTCGTGTAGGCTGCTCTCAATGTCGGCTGGGTCGGTGTTGGTAAGTAGACCCCTGATGGCGCTCTTCGCGCTTTTGTCTGCCGGCAACGAGTAGCAGAACCACTGGACGTTCTTGAGTTCTGACAGGTATCTCTGCGTGGCGCGGAACTCCTCTTCGTACTTGGCATGAAAACGGATGCCTCTTCCGTACGGCCTGGCGTTCGGCGGGTGTCCCAAGATGCTGCGGAGCTTCTTGAAGTGTTGTGCCCAGTCGGTCGCGTAGTTGCCGGTGGCGGTGGTTGTGCGGCCGGAGGTGATGGCGGCGGTGATGTAGTCATCGTTGCCCAGCTCTGGGACCACACCATGGGCGTGGGCGTCGGTGTGCGCGGGTTGCGGGGGTGGAGTAGTGGGGGCGGTATCAGCTTCGCTCCTATTGCGTTGGAGTTGTTGGCTCTCTCTCGGCTGTGGCCTTCCTCGGCGGAAGGCTTGTGAGAGGGGGCGTCCAACGCAGGCTTCTTAGTGGGCGACCTCGTCGTCGTTTGCGCGGCGGCGGGCGCAGGCGGGGTGCGCTTGGCATCGGCGATCTCGCGCGCGGTGGCTCGAGCCGACGCTGAAGAACGCGCGATTGACGCGGCTGTGGGGCGGGCGTGTGCGAACGCCGGGCGGGCACAGGCGGGCGTGGTCGTGCTGCGGTGGAGCGCGGCCACAGGGATGGTGTCGATGGACGCGCGTGCGGGCGCGGGCGGGCGCGGGGCGCGACGTCGTGGATGCGCTTGCGGAATGCGAGGTCGCAGGCGCGGGCGCGGCGGCGCGCGAGGTCGACGGTGCGGGCGCGGCGGCGCGCGATGTCGACGGCGCGGATTCGGGTTGAACAGGCGCGACGCGGTGGAGTGTTGCGACTTCTATTAAGTTATTGTCGGGAGGATTGGGGAACCTGCGGCGTGAAGGCGGAAGGTCTTGGGCCGCGTAGGCTTCCGTATGTACGGGCTGGAGGGCATGGCTTTAGCGGCGATGAGATGAGCTAGGGACGGCGTGTTGTGCAACCTAACAACTAATACGAGTGCCGTTTGGTGGTCCTTCCTAGTGAGACCCGCTGGTGGGAGGCCGGGTCGGACCGCGAACGGGCTGCTCGTATTTGTTGGGTATGCGCTGTGGTGGTGTGGTTCGTACACAATGCGTTTTGGTTACAATACGTGTAGCTCACTCGACCGCCGGGCCAATCCACTGACTGACGCAGAAAGTCCCGCGTATAGGCCTTAGAACTCCCCTTAAGTCACGCAGATTTCATCCGCTTCTGTACCTTCCCAGTGCCAACTCGAACTTCAGGGAGAACTCATATATATTGCGTGCGACTAACAATTTCAATGCAGTATCCAAGGAGGTTGATATTGATTAATTTAACACAAGTTGTTTGTCTGCGAGGCGTCTTCTGAGCCAGTTGTTTTTTAATGGTTAAAGTGCTGTGCTGTTAATGTGTTGTTCTGTTTTTATTGATTTAATGTGCTATGCTTGTAATGTGTATTAACCCTACATTAATTTGTTGCTATATGTGAGGACCTGTAATTGGCTTTTTGTTGCTATTTTTAAGTTTCTACTTTGTTTATCAGCTGTTGGTTTTCAAAATCAATAAATAAATAAATAAATAAATAAATAAGTATTTATAGGCCCGCGAACATATACCTCTCTCTCTCTTATCTATTGCCGTCTCTTTTACTCTGAGAGTCTACGCGTTTCTTGAAAGTTCGATGCCGTGTTTGGACATTTCTAAGATCGGTTGACATTACAAAGAATGTTCTACACATTTCCATAAGTTTCTAGAAACTTCCATTATGAGTTTCGTTATTTTTACAATTTTAACTTATTCCTTACTACTATTACGTAACAATAAATACATAAATACTATTTTACCGTAAAGTTAACTTATTTTATTCGTTAAATACGACGCGTCGCTAACAAACATGTTGACTGTTAGTTGTCATCTTTGCATCATTTTTGCCTTTATTTTATCAAAATCAACACAATTTGTCGTTATAGTAAAAATGTAATTATTTGATTGATCATCAGTTGAATTGAATTCAGTAGTCGAGTCGTCGAAACGATTCCTTTTTATAGCTTAATAGACTCGAGTTCTTTTATCACTATTTAAGACAGGCCTTCACCAAGGTGGACCGACGATCTGGTGAAAGTCGCGGGTAGCCGCTGATTGCAAGCAGCGCTAAACCGGTCGTTGTGGAGATCTTTGAGAGAGGCTTTGTCCAACAGTCGACATCTACCAATTGAAATAATTTTGATGATGATTAGTTTATTTGCAGTCTCTGACGACCTTCCAGGAAGGGTACAATCTCTGTTAATCTGGAAAAGATTGAATACAGAACTACCATGGAGTTTTATGTTTCTTTTGGGTAAGAGATTCTTTTGGAAGTTTTCTTAATAATACACGTTTAGGAGACTTAAATAATCGTAAAACGTGAAAATTTACACATTTACCATTAATGTTATGTTACATTAGTTATAAATAAGATTACATTAGTTCTAACTGTTCGTTGACCACTGATGATCCAGTATCTTTCTCTTAGGAATGAAAGTGTAAGGCTAGGCCCACCATGCAGTGTTAATATGGGTCCTTGACCTGGTCTAGGGTTGACCCGCCCTTCAAAAGATCGTCCATGTAAAATGAGGATTGGAGCGCCTGTACTGCTAGAGGATACTTGCTGGATGCTCCATTCATTTCGTTGTCAAATGCTATCTGTCGTAGCGTCCTCATTGCTAAGTAGGGGGCAGATTTAGTACCATAGGTGACTGTTGTCAGTTGATACTCTCTCAATGGTTCGTGAGGTGAGGGTCTCCATATGATGCGCTGCAGGTGCTGGTCATCTTCTCTTACTAAAATCATCCTGAACATCTTCTCCACATCTGCAGTGATAACATATTTATGTTGACGCCTAGCCAGTATCAGGTCCTGAAGGTCCTTTTGTAAATTAGGACCTCGTTCCATTAAATCATTTAAGCTCTTACCAGTTGATGTTTTCGAAGAGGCATTAAAATTTGTTCGTAACTTCGTTGTTATTGAGTCGTCTTTTAATACTCCGTGGTGAGGGAGATAGCATGATATTTTATTATAGTTATCTACACGTTTCATGTGACCTAGTTTTTCATATTCTAGCATAAACTGTCTGTAACGTTCGCCAAATTCTGTGTTTAGTAACATTTTTTTCTCGATGTTATGAAATTGTGCAATAGCTTTTGTTTTTGATAACCCTAGCTCCTTTTCAAAATGTGGTTTCATAGGGATCGCGACTTCGTACCTCCCGTCTTCCAACCGCCGTGTGGTCGACTGATATAATCCTTCACAATATTTTTCATCTGATGTGAGCGATGAGTAGGAATCAGTTATTTCTTCCATTTCCCAGTATTGAGATAACTCTTTTACATTGTTTACGACAACATGGCAGTTGTACGTTTTCACATTTCCGGACAAAATCCAACCCATTTTTGTCTATTGAGCCATTGGGGCGTTGTTTGGACCCTTGATAAGACTACCTGTGATGATGTGTCTGTAAACACTTGCGTCTAATAAAACGTCTATTGTACGTGATACATTATAATCGGGATTGGCCAGCTGTAAATGCTGTAAGTGTTCCCAATGACGCCTTTTAAAGGATGTGTTTGGCAAGTTATTCACCACGCGTGGAATTACTAGTGCCCGAGTGGTAAAATCATAATCGTCGTAAATAGAGGTCAATTCAAGGGTAACGACACCCTTGCTTGATTTTGTTCCCTGTCCTATTCCGCAAACAGAAGCATGATATTGTTGTCTCGGTAGCCCTAATAGTTTCATTGCGTTTTCCGAGATTAAAGATATTTGTGAATTTGATCCAGTAAAGCTCTCAGCGTTACATAAGTGCCATCTGCAGCCTTGGCTTTCATGAGTAAAGTAGTGAGCAGTACCTCCTCCTCATCGGTCGCGACATAGTTAACATTATGTTCCTTGATGGTTGGTGAGTTATGCTAGACCTGAGCTGACGTTGAACTGACGTCACGGGATGCGGACGAAGTCGGGGTTATTGATTCGCTTGTTACAAATGCGTCATGTAGAATAGTATTGTGTTCGCATTGGCAAATTTTGCACGTTTTTGTTGTGTTGCATTTGTTGTCATAATGCTTGTATAGACAATTTTTGCAGACTTGCAATTTCGTAACTGTTTTCAATTTTGCGTCTGGTTTCAACCTTAAAAATTTTGTACATTTATATAATATGTGACTTTGATGGCAATAGGGGCACGACCAACTGCTTGATGTGGCAGTGGCTTGGTATTCCCGATTTGGTATTTTTCCTGTATTGGAAGTATGATGTTTATAAAGTAGGCTTAAAAGGAATCTTTGTTGGATAGCTAAACCTGTTTGGTGTCGATGGTGTCTCTCTTTCCTTTATGTTAATAGGTTCGAGAGCGGTAAATTTACCTTCTAAAAAGCTCATAAGCTCAGTAAGAGAAGGTAATGCTCGAGGTGACTTTCGAGCCTCCTTATAATCGGCATAGGTGTCAGAATCTAGTTTCTTTGTTATGAGATGAACTAGAATCGGGTCCCATGTCGAAATGTCAATACACAAACTTTGAATAGCATGTATGCTTTCCATTGAAATGTCATAGAGGCGTTTTATTTCATTAGCAGTTTGTTTGTGGACATTAGATTGACTAAGGAAGGTCTCAATATGTTTTGTAAATAGAACTTGAGGGTAATTGTACCTGTGGTTCAGTAGCTCCCATGCAGTATCATAGTTGTCAGCTGATATATGCAAATGTTGGATGATGCGTTCTGCTTCGCCTCTCAGCTTCCCCTTTAAGTGTTGCATTTTCTGACTTTTAGTTAGTAAACTGTTGTTATGTATGCTTTCAGAAAATAAATCGCAAAATGTAGGCCATTGAACGTACCTTCCGGTGAACACAGGTACCTCGACTGCAGGGTAGCTTGCTGAAGGTGAGCTGTGGAAGCTAATTTTTGATTAAGAGCTCTTTTAACTGTTTTGAACGATTCCTCGTAATATTCAAATTCATCCTCGTAAACTGGATCCGATCCTTGTAAAATATTGTCGATTTGCAGGTGTAATGAATCAATAGCATTCCAGCGTGATTGAATACTTCTTAACTCGTCTTCTAACTCCCATTTAACATTAATTTCATCTACCTTTATGCTCCTCGTCATTCGTTTGAATGCTCTAAATTTCGTACGTTGAAGCGTCAGTAGCTCAACTGCTGATTGTGTTACCTGTCTTGGCGAAGCAATGGGTGCGCCTGGTGGCTCCGGCGTAACCGGTCGCGTAACGTACACCATCCCCGACGGACCCGGTTGGTTATTCTCAGCTATAGTTTCTGTGGCTGCTTTTGGTGAATACAAAGCTATTTTCTGCCTGACGGAGTCGAAGTACCTTCGTGTTTTCTCAAACTGATTTTCGTTGAAGTAGGGATGATCGACTCCCTCGTACGCCAACAACTTATCATTAACCGATTGGAACTCTGCCCAATACTTATCTAGCCTATCCAAAAGCTCGTACTCACGTGTCTTGCGGCTTGCGGAGTCCTTGCTGAAATTGCGATCGACCTGTTTGATCGACTAGGATGTCTCCCTGGATCTGGATATGTTTCTCCATGCTGCTGCTACAAATAGTAACGTAAAACCTTACTTGATATCAGGATACTAATCCTGTGTTGCTGAGATGCTGACAGCTGCGTGTCCGCTCGAACTTCTTCCCGAACACACGTCAGAAGTCCAAAGTACTGTTTGTACTAGTATGCGTATGCCACGAACACACCGATTCACTGTTTGTGAATTTTAAAGAAATCGATAGTCACTGGTTAACCGAACCCCACGAACGCGTCACGATCGCGAAGTCCTGTTTTATTCGAAGGACCAAAAACTGTAGCGGGATACAGTTGTAAGTTGATAAGGGGGGAAGGTAAGTACGTAGAAAATCACCAAACCCAATGAGCGCCGTTGCGACACTGATTTAATGCAATAAAATTATAAGCGACAAATAAGTAGGTTACAGAAACTGCACTACAAATGCCTACGCTAGCAGGTCATTAACATCGATTTTTTTTACTTTGGCTCCTACAAATACGTACCATTTTTTTTGGTGGCCGGCACTTTGAGAAAAGGCCCAAAAAAATGATGTCCTTTGACAGTTTGTGGTAGTCTGATCTGCAGGCACAATAATCTTTTTTTTATTGTAGTGTATGTCACCACTTTGAATAATTATATGAGTAACAACTTTTCAGGTGGAGGTTTCGCTCTCTCCGATGCAGCCAAAACGACAGGGCTGAATGAGAAGATAGGAGAGAAAATGCAAGCGCTGAGGAGCTTTCCGAACCTTGTCATTATATTTATTCTGATTATTATGGTTATTTTCTTCACCAACTTCGCGTCGAATGTGGCGGTCTGTAATATAGTGGCACCATTGGCGATGCAAATGGTAGGTGGACTGTATTTTTTTGAGAGAGTTTGCTGGCTGCTTCTAACGGCATTTGACTTTTTTGGGGCGCTGTGCAATTTAAAGGGTTCCTCAAGCCGTGTAAAACGAAACCGTCAGAGGTCTTCAAGCGGGCATGGCATCATGCACTAGTGCGTGACCCCGTTCCCTATTAGATTCTCCGAGGGGATTGAGTCGGATCGGAAAGACAAAAGTCATAGCACAATATTGGCAAGATAGTATTAAGGTCGTTTCACACATATCAGTGAAGTCACAGTTCCGACACAGGACCGGCACAGTGCGAAATATATTTTCATACATTCTCTATAAACGCACCCCCACTTGTCAGTGTCAGTGCCGCCTCCATAGAGAATGTATGAAATGTATGTATGCTTGGTCCCATTTATTATGTTGCCGGGCGGTCGAAAACGGCCACTGGCTACTCGGTAAGCCCAGCCCCAGGGGTCCTGGTTCCCGGAACCAGCCACCTTCACCGCACCGGCCGTGCCGGTACTGTCGAATCTGTGACTTCACTGATATGTGTGAATCGACCTTAATACGAGTAATAGCTTGTTAGATTAGCTGTGTACAAAGAAATCAAAATAAATGCTGCAGTGTGATAATAGGCGAGATGAGAGGAAAAACAAAGTTATAACCAAGCATTTTTTTTAAATAATTATTATTATCATCATCAGGCCATTTTTATGTCCCCACTGCTGGGGCAAGAGCTTTCCCTGTGTATGAATATGGAGTACGGGCCATAAACCACCACACGGACCCAGTGCGGTTTGATGGTTGTTAACGACTGCTAATGCAGCCAAGACCAACGGCTTTACGTGCCTCCCGATGGATGAGCTCGATGTAATAAACTTTTGGTCACCCATCAGATGACCGGCTTTTGCTTATGTTGCTTAACCCTAATCGAAAACTGGTCGCGTTAACCACTGCGCCATCGAGCTCCTCCTCCCTTCTTCGTAAATAAACTAATTCGTAATTATACTTATTACGATATATTTGTCTTTCGTTACAATTTGTTTCCTACTGTTCTAGGCAAAGGAGCTTAATTATAACCCTCTCTGGTATTGCATCGTTTCTGGCTTCTGCTCTTCCTACTGCTTTATGATTCCTGTTGGGACTCCAGGAAATCTTATAGTCCAAGGTGCGGCTAAGATACCGACAACAAAAATGGTAAGATCATAATATTTATCGTGTAGTATCATCAATATAGACATAGACTTAAAGCAAAAAAAAAAATTTTATTATAGTATTAATTTGTTTATTATTTTCGGTTATTTTTTAATGAATCAAAGATTTTTCAAGGACTTTTTTAAGGATCTATAAACACATTAGCAACCAGTTTTAACATTATAATCTTTGTGATTTAGAAATAAAAAATAAAGATTTGTCATTTATTTTTCTATTTTATTTTACTACTTACAAACATAATTAAAATACTTTTTTTATCAGCGCGCAGAAAGCGTCGATAGCATAGTTAGTAGTGCACCTGACCCGGTATGTCATGGGTGTGAGTTGGAATATCGCTCGTGGAATTTTTAATTTTTTTTACTTTTTTTTTTAAATTGTTATAATTATATTAAAATTCTAATTGAGCAGTTCCGCTGATGGATTAAAATCAGTACCCAATGACTATATTTTTCCAAAAATGTATCTATGTAGTAGGTCGAGATCCTGTGAACAAAGCGTTGGAAGGAAAGAAGGGAATTTTTTGATCAAGATTATTTATAAATGTCGATTACGGTCACAGAACAATTAAATTAGGTTAGAAAGGCGATCATTCACATTTTGTACGAGAACCGCTGTCGCCGGCTTGCCGCACCACCACTCTTGCACTAAATACACACAAGCTTACGCATACATACGCAACAAAAATCCGAAACACTTTTGTTTGTTTGTTAAGCGAAGCGCCTAGTGTATTTTAACATTTTGCAAATGAAAAATGATATTATGTACTAGTTATCAACAAAATTAAAGCTGGACCGTTTTCAAAAAAAATTGTTTGCATGAGGTGACCATAGTACGTCCCGCCCTTTGTTTAATATTACCGAATGACGACGAAACGTTTATAAAAAAAAGAAATTGCTTGCGTGTGGTGGTACCTAAAAGTTTTCATTAAAATGTCTGGAACAAATAGTACTCGACTTTGTCGGAATCCAGTTTTCTCTACCGGTAACGTCAATCCATTGTTCCCTTACTTTAGGTTTTTTGGGAAACTCAAAATAAATAACGTGAGTAAAACTTTATACGTAGAATGAATTAATAAAAATAATTAAGTATGTATGATTAATTTATAAAGACACGGTAATAAACATACAACAATATTTATTAAACGTATACAAGAAGCGCCTAATCATTATTATAAAATACAGTATCGATAATTTTGTCTGACCACATGAGCACCACACTATCGATATGTAAGTAATGCAACACGAGAGCCAAGCAACGAAGCGACAGTAGATTAATTGTAAAGGATGCAATAAATTTCGGATAAACACGGTCGTTGCGTTGACTAACGCATGCATAGCAAGCAATGTATAATTATGTTGAACTTATTTCAATAATGTCGTAGTAGTTTGGAATTAATAATAATAATAATAATAATAATAAGTCTCCTAAAGTCCAACCTCACGCCCGAGCAGACCATCTAGCCTCGTAGGGGACGGGCAACGTAAATTCTTTACTTATACGGCTAACGGGGCAATGGCATCAAAAGATGATGGTACATAATCGCAGAGAACATATAGGACCGCTGCCTGGGGGTAATCGCCAGGGCACGTCTGGAGCTGGCGCTGGACGTGGCAGCATGCGGGCCGCCAGTACCAACCGACTGGGCCGACCACCTGCCCAGTCATCGACATCATCTCCTCCAGTGCGCTTGGCACCGGCAGGGGCTGTCCAGCCCCAGGAATCGGGGCCCGCCGCTGGAGGTTCAAGGCGCATGAGGTGGACTACAGATCAAAACAAAAACCTCATGCGTGCTTACTACGGAGCAAGAGAGGGAGAAGTCGGCAGGACTGGATATCGAGCACGTATGCTCATTGCATTTTTACAGCTGGAGCCAAATTTAAGAGTCGCTGAACAAAACCTGTCTGATAGAGCTCGATGGATATTGCGTTCTAACATCTTCAATGCCACCGAGCTCGAACAATTACAAAGCGAGGCTGTTTGCTGTGTTCAGCCCGCACCCACTGTGCAGGCTGCTCCTCCTGAGCCTTCTGGTGATGAGGATGAGGTAGGTCATGACGTGGAAGCGGGTGGTGCACCGGAAATGGTCGTCCAGGAGTTAAAGCGAATGAGGGGGATTTTAGAAGAGGTGGTTTTGGAGTTCAAGAATACTCCCCTGGAAGAAAGACCTAGGCTTCCGAGATTACCACTTAGTGTTCGGATCTGGGATGTCGTTGAGGCCGTAAACCAAATGCTGCCCCAGTATTTGGAGTGTAGCTCTGGTCTGATGGAGACTGGTGCGATTCTCTTCAGTGCAGCAATGACGGTCTGCCGTTTCACAGGCATCAGAGTTGGACAAAAACCAAGCGCTGCGCGTGCTACCTGAAGTTGTAGTGTTGTGCCAGCCTGGAAGAGGAGAATCGAACAGCGTATCGGGCAAGCCAGGGCTCTCATCGGCAAGCTGACGTGCTTCCGCTCGGGCAATACCAGGCCGAGAATCGTGCGCTTTGTGAGGAGGGAGTTTTCTGAGATGGCTGTAAATTTGACTAACCCAGAATTTTCTCGGAAACTTACGGAGCGCATCGACGAGCTGAAGCAAAAGATTGCTGCGTGGGCGAAGCGCATCAGAAGGTATTCTGAAAGGGTTGAGAGATACGAACAAAATTGCCTCTTCGTAAGTGACCAAGGGAAGTATTCTCTGGAAAGCTCCGAGTCTCGCAATACCGGTGAAAGACCGAATAAGGCTGACGTCATAAACTTCTGGCGCAGTATCTGGTTGTCGCCGGTGGAGCACAACGAAGGACCTTGGATTGGTGCGATAGAGGAAGCGTGTGCATCGATACCGGCGATGAACCCTATCCTCATCACTGATGAGGACGTGACTGCTGCAGTGCGTAGAGCTCCGAACTGGAAAAGTCCGGGGTTAGACGGGCTGCAAAATTACTGGTTGAAAGGGTTTTCGGCATGCCACGTGACCTTGGCCCGCCAATTCCAGGAAGCGCTGGAGACTACTGCTCTTCCTAACTTCCTCACTACTGGAGTCACTTATCTAGCCCCTAAAGCACAGGATACCGCGGACCCAAGTAAATACCACCCAATAACGTGTCTTCCTACCATCTATAAGACACTGAGATCCATTCTGAGCACCAAAATTCGGAACCACATAGATACAAACAGTCTGATGTCCGACGCTCAGAATGGATGTCGGGCTGGTAGCCGCGGATCAAAGGAGCTCCTCCTCATTGATGCTGTCGCTAGCCAACTAGTCAAACGCAACCGCCGAAACTTCTCTGCAGCCTGGGTTGACTACAAAAAGGCATTTGATTCGGTCCCTCATACATGGCTTAAGAGGGTCCTTGAGCTGTATAAAATTGATTATACAGTTCGACACTTCCTCGAGCAGTGTATGGAGCAATGGAGTACAATTCTAAGTCTCCAGGGCGAGAGAATGACGGCTGTAGAAGACCGAATAAGTATCAGGAGGGGAATATACCAGGGTGACTGTCTAAGTCCGCTTTGGTTTTGCCTGGCCCTGAACCCTCTTAGCAGATTGCTGGAGAATTCGGGGACAGGATTTCAGTTTCGGAGGAGGAGTGGCCGGGTATCGCACCTCTTCTACATGGATGACCTAAAGCTGTTGGCCCCGACGATACGTTTATGAGCATAAACTGAGGGACCTACTGAATATCGTTGTCGATTTTAGTGGTTCCATCAGAATGGAATTGGGGGTTGATATCAAATCAATCATCTCAGCCAAAAGACGTCCACTGCTGGACAAAGGCCTCCCCCAAGGATCTCCACAACGACCGGTTTTGTGCTGCTTGCATCCAGCGGCTTCCCGCGACCTTCACCAGATCGTCGGTCCACCTTGTTGGAGGCCTGCCTACACTGCGCTTTCCGGTACGCGGTCGCCACTCCAGGACTATCCCGCCCCAGCGACCATCAGTCCTGCGAGCAATGTGACCTGCCCACTGCCACTTGAGCTTAGCAACTCTTCGGGCTATGTCGGTTACCTTTGTTCTTCTGCGGATCTCCTCATTTCTGATTCGATCACGCAGAGAAACCCCGAGCATAGCCCTCTCCATTGCTCTTTGAGTGACCTTGAGCCTTTTTATGAGGCCCATAGTGAGCGACCACGTCTCAGTCCCGTATGTCATCACTGGCAACACACACTGGTCAAAGACTTTCGTCTTGAGACACTGCGGTATATCGGACGAGAAGATATTTCGTAGCTTACCGAACGCTGCCCAGCCTAATTGGATTCGACGATTGACCTCTTTGCTGAAGTTGGACCTACCTAGCTGGACCGTTTGTCCCAGGTAAACATAATTGTCCACAACTTCAAGGGCAGAGTCCCCAACCTTCAGAGGAGTGGGTACGACACGTGAGTTCGACATAACTTTCGTCTTCTCCATGTTCATTTTAAGACCCACTTGTTGAGAGACTCTGTTGAGGTCACCGAGCATTGCGCCGAGGTCTTCCAGGGTCTCAGCCATGACCACTATATCGTCAGCAAACCGAAGGTGAGTGATGTATACGCCGTTGACGTTGATGCCGAGTCCTTTCCAGTCCAGAAGCTTAAAAACATCTTCCAGTGCAGCAGTGAACAGTTTCGGAGTTATCACATCTCCCTGTCTCACTCCTCGCTGCAACTGTATAGGTTTCGAGCTCTGGTCCTGAAGACGGACTGACATAGTGGCGCTTTCATACAAACACCTCAACACTTCGATGTACCGATAGTCAATTTGGCACCGCTGGAGAGACTGTAGCACGGCCCATGTCTCAATCGAATCGAAGGCTTTTTCATAGTCCACAAACGCTAAGCAAAGAGGCTGGTTATACTCTTCGGTCTTCTGTATAACCTGCCGCAGCGTATGTATGTGGTCTATGGTGCTGAAGCCTTTTCGGAAACCGGCTTGTTCGATAGGCTGGAAGTCATCAAACCTGCGTGCGAGACGATTCGTTATGACTCTCGAAAACAGCTTGTAGACGTGGCTTAGAAGTGAGATGGGCCTGTAGTTCTTCAGCAGGGTTTTATCGCCCTTTTTGAAAAACAGTACCACCATACCTTCGTGCCACGTCTCTGGCGTTCTGCCCCCTAGTACGACGGAATTAAATAGCTTCTGAAGAGCTACGAGTACCGGTCTTCCGCCTGCTTTCAGAAGCTCGGCCGTAATTCCGTCAGCACCTGGTGCCCTGCCGTTTTTGAGCTGTTTGAGAGCCATACTAATCTCGTATAGGCTGATGTCCGGGATGTCTTCGGTATAGTGCCGGGTTAACTTAGCTCTAGGGTCTCTAGCTAAGCGTACAGATGGCCGTGTGGATGTGTAAAGCTGTCCATAGAACTTCTCGACCTCTCCCATAACATCGGACCTGGTCGTGACAGTTCTGCCGTCATCGGTTTTCAGCGTCGTCAGTTGGCACTGCCCAATACCCAGATCTCTTGCGAACACTTTTGAGCCTTTGTTCCGCTCAATGGCCTCTTTAATACGGTTAGTATTAAATTGGCGCGTGTCGCGAGTCATAGACTTCGAGATCTGCCTATTTAGCCGCCGAAACTGAGACGCATCACCTGAGGAAAGCAGAACCATTGCGCGCCGCTCTTCCATTAGTTTGAGAGTATGGTCTGAGAACTTTTTGGTTCCTTTTGCACGGTGGGTTTTAAAGAACTTGGACCCAACCGTTTGGACAGTTTCCACAAACCTGTTGCTGTATTCGTCCACATTTTCGCAATCATTTAGGCGCTCGAAGCGATTCTGCAATTCGAGCTGAAAGCTTTCGGGGTTTTGGATTTGGATGGGTGCAGGACGGAGCGTAGACCTTACCAATCAACCGGTGATCGCTGCCAGTTTTAAACGCATTGATCACAGTGACATCATTAAATATTTGCTTCCTCGTCGACATGATAAAGTCAATCTCGTTTTTGGTTGCACCATCGGGACTCATCCAGGTCCACTTGCGGTGTTCAGCTTTCCTGAAAAAGGAGTTCATCATAAAGAGGCCCTCCCTCTCAAGAAAGTCCGCCAGCAGTTGGCCCCGGGAGTTCCGATTACCAACCCCAAATCGTCCCACTCTCATCTCATCGCCGCTTCGTTTGCCCAGTTTTGCGTTAAAGTCTCCCATGACAACGGTGTAATGAGTTTTGGAGGCTTGTATGGCTCTAGAGATGTCCTCATACGTAGCTTCCACCTCATCGTCAGGGTGTGTCGTAGTAGGAGCATAAACCTGTATGACCTTCAACGAATACCGTTTGGTTATTCTGAGTATAAGGTACGCTACCCTAGGCGACACACTCCCGGTCTCGACAACGTTGTTCACGAGGGACTTGTGGACGATGAACCCGACACCACCTTGGGACAGTTGTTCGCCCTCCCGGAAATAGAGCAAGTTACCGGACTTGAGGATTATCGAGTCCTCCCCCTCTCTTCGGACTTCAGATAATCCAACTATGTCCCACCGTATCTTGCTCAATTCTTCCTCCAGTTCGTGAATCTTCTCGTCAGTCCGTGAATCTTCTCGTCAGTCCGTAATGTGCGCGTGTTAAATGTTGCCAGGGCCAGAGTTCGTTGTTGGCGGTAGCCAGGTCTCTGCCGGAGATTCTTAGCACCCCCTGCCCCGTCGCTGCCTTGGCCGCTACCGTAGCTAGGGCGAGCGGGGCCGCCGGGGACTAGGGGCCGGTTTTTGCTGTTGTGCATGTCATGGGGGGGTATTTGCCATAATCGCCACGCTTGGCAGGCGGGTTGGCGATCGCAGTAGGTTGAAGGTAACCTCAGAGAGATGCTGCTGCCCATCCTCTGGAATGGTCCCTTAGTCGCCTTTTACGACACCCACGGGTTGAGATGGGGTGGTGCAATTCTTTATCTCCGGCACCACACGGGAAATGATAAGTGTTGATAAGTGTGATAAGTGTGCAGTTATCCATGTTACTAGGGGAAAGAGTATGCGATCACAGGAGGTCGACCTTGGGGCCGTCCAACTAAAATCATTCTCCGAAACCGATACATACCGGTATCTAGGTATGGCACAGAGTATAGGGGTAAGAGAACCGGACGTAAAACAGTCCGTTGGCAAAGCCTTTTTTTAACGCCTCACAAAGGTACTTAACAGTTCTTTGTCTGGCGTCAATAAGGTCAAAGCCTATAACGGCTGGGTTATGCCGGTTCTTCTATACACCTTTGGCATACTTAGGTGGACGCAGACCGAATTAAACGCCCTGGATCGAAAGTCCGCTTTACTATGACACTCCATAGAATGCATCCCCCCAGGTCATCGGTCATGAGGATATATATCTCGAGGAAACGTGGTGGTAGAGTTGTTGGTGGCAATATTTTTTGGTTGGTTTAGGTATTGCATAACTTATTTTTATTGTATACATACCTTAATAATAAGTAATTACAATTATATAGAGGCCTTTTTAAGCGCTAAAACTATGCACGGCCGCGAGATATCCAGCCTTAGAGCCTATTTTATGATCGGAGACTTCTTTGGGGAAACGGAAGGATTTATCTGTGTGATACAAGACCAGGTTGTCAGGACGAACAACTACCGAAAGTACATCATAAAGGACGGTACAGTGGACATTTGTCGGGCCTGTCGCCGTCCTGGAGAATCACTCCGCCATGTGGTTTCGGGTTGTTCGGCTCTAGCAAACACCGAGTATCTGCACAGGCATAATCAAGCAGCCAAAATCCTCCACCAAGAGCTCGCTCTGAAGTACGGTCTCGTCGATCGCAGCCTGCCCTACTATAAATACTCGCCGGAGCCAGTATTAGAGAATGACATATTGAATTAAAGCTGTGGAGTTTCTTGCGCCCATTCTTCTCCACAGCTAAAAAATAGACGTCCTGAATGGGTAGTAAGTAAAAAAAATATGGACGATTCAAAAGCACTTTTCTAAAGTATATTTGAATAAAGAATATTTGACTTTGACTTTGACAGTATCCGGCTCTACTGGGACCGGCCAATCATAACTGACAGGACTGTTCTTGCTAATAAGCCCGATATAGTGCTGATGGACCGGGCGCAATCGAAGGTGTTTTTGGTGGACATCACTATCCCTCATGACGAGAACCTAGTGAAGGCCGAGACTGAGAAACAAAGGAAGTACTTGGACCTACTACACGAGGTGACTGAAATGTGGGAGGTGACGTCCACTGAAATCATCCCGATTGTCATATCAGCGAACGGGCTAATCCCAGCCACGTTGAGTAAACATCTGAAAAGGCTGGGATTCGGCGGCGGCGGTTCGCTTCCAGCGAAAATGCAAAAAGCGGTGGTACTTGATACCGCGCGCATTGTCCGCCGATTTCTCTCCCTCGTGCCCTGACTCCGGCCGATTGTGCTATTGCCGGACTTAACCGCCATCATCATCATCATCATCATCTCAGCCAAAAGACGTCCACTGCTGGACAAAGGCCTCCCCCAAGGAGGCCATTGTCTTAACCGCCATAGGCGAGAGGTATTTAGCCACTACTTAAATAATAATAATAACTTTATTTGCACACAAAAAATACAAATACAGACAAATTGATGGATAAAATAAATTGTACAAAATAGGTGGCCTTATTGCTAACAAGCAATCTCTTTCAGGCAACCTTGGGCGAAAAATAGTAAAATTGAAAAAAAATAAATGGGTGCCAGTAAAAATAAACTAAATAATAATATCAAATAAACATATACATATACATGAAAAATAAATATATTAAACAGAGTTTATGCAATATAAATCATAAAATAAATAAACATAACTACGGTGAATTTAGAAAATGGCTCCGAACTAGACCCTTGAACGACTCCAACGTGCGAGCACTTCTGATGCGCTCAGGCAAAGAATTTCATAACCGAACAGCATGCACAGAAAAAGATTAGGAAAGGAAATTAGTAGAATGAAGAGGAGTCACAAGAGCTAGGTTATACGCAGAACGCAAGGTAAGGCTTGAGGGAGTGGAACGGAAGGAGAAACAATTTTGAAGATATGAAGGTGAAGTGGGTAGAAAGAGGACAGTATACAGAAAGGAAAGAATGTGTAAGTCTCTACGCCGGCGAATTAAGACGATTGAGTGAACTGTACGCAGCAAATACCCTTTTCCGAACAGCATCAACTTGCGAATGCCAAGTGAGACACTGGTCAAAAACAACACCCAAGTTTCTGACTGTCTTTGAGTATGGTATATTAATGCCGGCGAAGTTAACAGAAGGTAGAAGTCCAAAATCGATCCTCGAGACAAAATAGGACCTGCCGATGATGATTGTCTGGGTCTTACTTGGATTGACGAGACCAAACGATTTGCTCCAGTCAAAGATAACCTCGAGATCCCTGTTAGTAACCTCAACAGCACGAGCAAGGTCTAATAGTGGTGCTTGTGTGTAAATTTGTAGATCATCAGCATACAAGTGATAGGAACATGAAAGCGGTTGTGTAATAGAGTTTATAAAGATTGAAAAAAGAAGAGGAGATAAGAAGCCACCCTGAGGGACACCAGCATTAATACACCACGACGAGAGAGATTCCTCAATACGTATGCGCTGCCGGCGCCCTAGCAGGTAACTTTGAAACCAACCAACCACGGCAGGAGATATGCCAAGAGAACGTAAAACACCAAGGAGAATATCAAAATCCACTGAGTTAAAGGCATTACTAAAATCTAATAATGTCAAAAGAGTAAGTTGGCGTTTTCCATACCACGATGAATATCGTCTGTCATTTTAACCAATGCTGAAGTCGTACTATGACCCGTACGGAATCCGGATTGAAATGGGTTAAGGAGACTATTTTTGTTCAGGAAAGAAGTGAGTTGACGATGGATAAGCTTTTCAATGACTTTCGAAAGGAAAGGTAGTATGGAAATAGGACGGTACTTTGAATATAAGGTAGGATTTGACTTTTTGCGAAGAGGGATAACAGAAGCCTCCTTCCAAGCAGACGGAAACACTTGAGATGCAACTGATGTGTTAAGGATGTGAACTACAATGGGAGTAAGGATATCTAATATAGGAAGGATCATATTACGACTTATTGCATCGTTACCCACAGCATTAGAGCTTATGGAGAGTATAGTTTTCTTAACATCACTGTCCGTAAATTGATCTAAAACAAAGGGAGATAAAACAGGTGCTGGTAAATTAGAAAGACGTTGCAAGGTGGCAGTCTTGTAGTGGACGTCAATAGGTGACGAAGAGGTAAAGTGAGAATTGAGAAGATTGATATCCAGATTGGTATTGATATTAGCGTTCTGAGATTTACCAACCCCGAGAGATTAATTTCCACACTTTAGCAAGGTCTTCATTTTGAACAGAACTATAAATGTGGCGTCTTTGAGCGTCCCTTATCACTGTGTTGCAACGATTTCTAGCGCGATGATATCTAGATTCATTCTGTTTCGGTGGATCGAGTTTGTACTTAGTCTTCGCAGAATTCTTTTTGCCATAAGTTGTCGTATGTCGTCTGTCAACCATAGGGCAGGTAAATGTTTGATTTTAACCGGTCGGACAGGAGCGTGTACGTCATACAGGTCAATCATGAGCTTATTAAAAACTTCTATCTGCTCATCAACAGAGTCGCTATTGTATATAGCTGACCAGTCCAAGCTGGCAGCTTCTTCCTGTAGCTGTTTCAGATCCATCCTGGCAAAGCTACGCTGAAGCAAAACTCGCGGCTTATCCTTCGGAGGATGAACCCTATATGACAAATATATCAAGTCATGGTAAGAGAAGGCGTCGGCAGAGAACTGACCATGCTTAAAAACAAGATTGGGAGAGGATACTATCATGAGATCTAAAAGAGATGGAGAGCAGTTTGGAAAATGGTGGGTTTCTCGTAAGGGTAGAATATGTAAATTACTGGAATTGATTAAAGAAAGTAAGTTATTGGAACGTCAATCATTTTTGACCAGGTATTGAAGTCACCCATAATAATGGTATGTTTATAAACAGGAGTGAAGTTTTCGAGAAGTTGTTCTAAAGACGAGAAATAGTCCACTCTTAGGGAGGGACTGTAGTATACACCCAATAGAACTTTAGTGTGACCAAGGGAAATATCTAAAAACAGATGCTCGGCAGAATTAGGGGGAGGCGGCTGAGGAGATCGAGAAAGGATAGTATAAGATATATGTGAGCGAAGATATATGGCCACCCCACCATGAGAAGAACTAACACGGTCATTTCGAACTAATTTAAAACCAGGCAGAGAGTAAGAAGTAGAGGACAGTTGAGGATTAAGAAAAGTTTCGTAAATAAGAATAGCATGTATGTTCTTAATATCAAAAGATGCAAGCATGTCCGAGTAGTGGGCAGGAATGCTCTGCGCATAAATATGCACCACGTTGAAGTTTTTTGACAAATCGGAGAAACAATCGTCCAAAACTTCGTTCAGAGGTCGATCAAAGCTTAAAAAGCTGGAGTCGGAAGAGGAAAAAGAACAAGATAGAAAAAGGTCATTATTACCAAACGATAAATCCATTATAACAGTTTACATATTACATAAACAATAAATAACTAAATACAATAAATACTTTTAAAATATTAGTACATAAATACATAAACACCCACAGGTTGACGGAGAGAAACCAAAACATTAATAATACATTGCAAAATAATGAAAGCAATTGAGAAGTACACACACAAAAACTAATAATACAAAAATAAAATAATAAAATAAAAAAAAGCAAGGCAGAAACAGTAAAGATATAAAAATGCGAATATCACTTGATACTTTCGTATCAAGTGAATCGTAACAGTTACAAAAGAAGAAAAAAAACACATTACAATAGACAAGACAACATAAAGTTACATCTGACATCATGTTCATGACATGACACTGACAGACATGATAAATGGAAATTTATAGATATCTCTTATATCTTATATACTTTTATAGATAAGCAATATTTAACGCAGTTCTGTTCTCCAACGCACTCTAAACACGACTGCAAGTGAATCGGTTGAAATATGATTGTCTAATCATATTAGCAGCGCGCCTGACACGCCCTCATTGCCTTTCCAACCTTATTTATCTATTCCGTGATTACGGTCGATTTATCGGATCTCGTCCTACTACGTCTATAAAAAAATATGTTTGTATGATGTCGCCATAGTAAAAAATCATTATCTTACTAAGATATTTTGACCTGAGATATGTATAATGTACATTTCATGTCTTTTGTATATGGGGGACGTTTTGTAACTTGTCTTCAACCGTAAACATATTACAATTTTTTTCAGATAAAAGCTGGATTTGGGCCTACTATAACAACAATCTTAATATCTTGGTTTGCTATGTCGTTTTGGGCGCCTATTATATGGCCGGATCTTAACCAAATGCCTGATTGGGCGAAACCATCTTCGTATAAATAGCTTAATGCTTAAAAAAACAAAAAGTGGTAGAAAAAACGCAATGAACTAGAATTCCGTTTCCCGCGTCGCAAGACGTCAGTAGTCGTGGTCGAGCGGTAAGGTTATCACCTTCATTCATCCACAAGATTCATCTGAAGATAAGCAATTATAAATAGAGGTGCCTGCCTACCTAATTAGTCAACTGTTTTGAGAAAAGTAAAAATATTATATCTATATTTCTTTTTTTAACTTCGCAGCCGTTATTTTTTATAGAAGATTTGATAAATACAATGGTAATGAACTTGTGTACTATTTATTAAGCAAAATTTATCAAAATAATTGCATCAGTATCACTGGAACTTGATTCTTCACTTTCGAAGCAGGTATCATCGGAATCATCTGAATCGTCCTGCACGTTAATAATAAAATCAACAATATCATGTATTATATAAATTGTCTAAAACTGAGTGACTTTTCTTCTCACCACGCCTTTTGTATAATCGTCTATTCCCTTACTTTTTTTGCGAATCTGTTTTGGTCTACTCAGTGATTGAAATTTTTCGTTGTCTTTAAATAATTTTCCTTGTTGTACAATTCTAGATGTAGACTTTTCCGATAGTCCTGTAACTTTTGCTACGGTTTTGTTTAAAGGAATATCTTGTTGTTATTCAGCAGAATTTGGATCCCATTTCTTTTTTCTAAAATATTCCTTTACGTTAAAAGCCATTTGCTTGCACTGACTATTAATTTTATGTCCGATATAGATATTTCGACTCATTTTGGCAATATGTATAATACCTCCTAGCTCCACGCCCTTGTGCAGTGCAGGCGAGGACTCAGTAAAGCGGTCTCGCTATAGTTAAAAACCCTTTGAAAAACTTTACGTTACTTTTAAAAAGCTTTAACATGTTTATTCTATTTGACAAGTCGAATAAAAAGTTTCTACCTTGCATTCTATTTTCAAAAATATTTATTTTATTTATTTATTTTAAAACTTTTGCAACATATATTACATGGCGGACTTAATGCCTGAGGCATTCGCTATCAAGAATAAATAAAATTAAATATGAAAGTCATAATAAAAATGAAAAAAATATTGCTTTCCAGTAATTTGCGTTCTGACTTTGATAATCGAATCGATCGAATGGAAGGACGCGAGTAATGAAATCTATTGTAATATTGCATGATTTGGTAACGACATAGGTAATTTTTTTATATAAATGTCGTTACTTTGCAGTATCTTGTGCCCATTCTTCTTCACAGCTAAAATATAGACGCTCTGAATGGGTAGTAAGTAAAAAAATGTTCGGACGGTTTAAAAGTAGCACCTATATTTATAATTGCTTAGTTTAAGATGAATCTTGTTAAAATTATCACGTGTGTACCACTTTACCGCCCGGCCAAGACCACTGACGTCTTGCGATGAGGCGATGAACTAACGAGTTCACGAGGATACCCTGGAGTGGACGAAACGCAAATTCAGAAGATATTCAATTAAATAGAATAGAATAGACTATAATTTTTTGCACATCTTCATGCGTCTAATTCTTTAGAAACTTCTATGAGTGTGTAAAAGTCCTTTAGTCGCATAAAGTCCACAATATCAAAATGTCCACTGTATCAAAACGTTCACTGTATCAGAATGGTAACTTTAAATTGTCCTTTTATTAGATTGACCACTGTATCAAATTGTCCACTTTATCTAAACGTCAGCTGTATCAAAATGTCCATTGTATTCCAACGTCCACTGTATCAAAATGCCCATCTCATAATGTTTACGCATGCGTGTGAGCGTGAGTGAGTTTGAGTAGGTATATTTTGTTACTCAAATATGCGCAAAATATTATTAATTTAGTGAGAAGAAAGTGACTTCAGTTTTCTAAAGACGTTTAATGAAAGAAATAATAATTACAACAAAAGAATTATTATTATTCTAAAAATAACAATAACTGCAAAGTTTACTTTAATCGTATTAATATTATAAATGTCAAAATTTGGATGTTTACAATTACGCGGAAAAAAGATAATAAAATACCCTATTTTCTAAAGAAGATAATAATCAAAATTAAATGAAAAGATTATTCTTATTCTAAACAAACTGCAGCAGCCTACAATATACCCTTTAAAAAAAAGTAATTCTTAACATTTAAGCCTCAGATATCATGCAAGTAAAAACAGATGTGGTCATAATGATATTGTGGTCGTTTTGATACAGTGGGCATTTTGATAAAGTGGACTTTATGAAGAATGGACATAATGATACTATGGACATTACAATACTGTGGACGTTTTGATACTATTGACGTTTTGATACAGTGAAAATTTTGATATAGTGGACTTTATGAGACTAAAGGGTAAAATTAATGTTAGAAACAAGGTTGTTTTTTAAAAAAAAAATCTTGTGATTTTGACAAATTTAATGACCGTATTCTTGTGGTTTTCTAAACCGTATTTCTAATATTTATATAATAATAATGAGGCGAATGTTATTTTAATATATTATATTTTGGTAGTGAGTGATATTTTCGTTTCTAATGTAAACTCAAAAACCAATTTAAAAAGTAAAAATATCAAAACCTGATTTCTTTTTATTCTAAAAAAATATTAGTCAAGCTGGGTACTATCGTCAGATTATTTCTATATTCTGCTCAATGATATTGAAAATACAAAAGTACATAAACGTCGACGAACGACAAAATCAGGTCACATTTTTATTGTTTAATTATTGACATTGTTTTCTAAAGTTTAAAGTTTAGCTAAAGCTGGATTCACACGGGTCTACGTACCACAACCACAACACGTGGGCGGGTGCTAATTTGTATAAAAATTTATAGTTTAATTCACACGGGCCACATTTTGCCATCATTATTGACCGCATGTTTGAACCGACTACATCGCAGCCACTTCGCAACCACAACGCAACCATCAGCGACACCGCGAACTAGCGGCCGGCCATATCGCAAACATTTTGTAGGTAACTCAACACAGCACAACCGCATTCACACGTAACCACAGCTTGACCACCCTTTGTCGCGACCGACGACGCGACGACAATGTGTGGTGTGGTTGTGGTAGGGTACGTGTGAAACAAGCCTTATACTTCAATTTTACATTGAATGAAACAAACTTTAGTTCAATTTTAACATTTGATTTTTGTTATCTTGACGTTTAGACCCCTTAACAGGACCCGTGGCGCAAAGGAGAAACGTTAGGATAAGATAAAAATCAAGTAGGTAAATTAAATTGAAAATATTAAAAAAATATTATTTATTAGGTATTGACATTAACGCTTCAATCGTTAATTTTCCTTCGCTCAATCGTGTTTTTCGTAAAAAGTTTTCACAATATGCGATGTTTTTTAAATGATCTTAATGAGGTTGAAATAGTTTTACTAATTCTTATATACCTACTAAGTTCAAGAAAGTGATTTATGTTTTACCGGCCATGTTTTCTGACACGTAAACTATTAGGGGTTTGACGTCTGGTTGCCACGACGTCTGTTTGCTGTTATGACTAATTCCTGATATGTGAACTGCTACCATGGCCTTTTCCCATTATGCACACTACTCAATACCTTTATTTATCAAAATGTCTACTTATTTATTTATGTTTATTTATTTTTATTTATTTATTTCACAAACATGACTGGCGACAGTTTACAATGCTAATTCGCCGCACATTACAAAACACAAAACGTTCAACCAGGAGCTTGTACCTGATATAATCAGGAAATAAATAAATAAAACAAATAAATTATACTGTATTCATTCACAGCGACCAATTAAACTTAAACTGCGATATTATTTCAATGTCTGTTCAAGATAACGTCGTCGTCGGTGTAACTTCTTTGTTTGGAAAGTTATTCCTAAATCATGCTTACAGCCGGTTGCACCAAAACTTCCATTTTACGAATTTGTAAGAAGTAACGTAAAAAGTAAACGTATAATGTAAAGCTGTGTTATACCACGCTTTGCGATACGTTTTACGATTACATTATACGGTTACTTTTTACGTAGCTCAAACCTTGCTCATAACGTAAAAGTATAAGATTTTGACAGTTCGTTCGTGTTTGCAATTCGTGTTGGAGGTTAGATAACGCTCTATTTATTTAAAGAAACGTGCTCTGAGAGAATGAATCACGATAATATCTTCTACAAGTTCTGACAGCGATAGTGAAATTATTCAATATATCACTCGCCGTCGTCGGAGAACAAATATTAGAGTAGACCAAATGCTCATTGAAGATAGCGATTTTTATTGCATCAACGTCGCGTACACTACAAACTACTGACACTTATGGCGCTAATTATCATAAGTTACTTACTACACCGACCCCTTCAAGATGAAATGTAGTAAAAGCCAAAAGGGCATTTTTCAGTACGGCCAAAAAACAAAAATCCTAAAGTTTATTTACTGTATATCTTTTTATATTCTAAGTCTATAATAAACCACTATAACACATTAAGCTTAGGTTTTCGAGTTGCTTACTAAATAGAAACTAAAAAACAACGAAAAAAAAAAAAAAAAATAACATAAAAAAAAATTTTAAAAATAAAATAACTATAAAAATAAATAATTATTAATAATTATTTATTATATAAATAATATAATAACATACATACATATACGTTCATTTGTAAATGTTTAGTTGTAAAATTGTAGTAAAAGCCATATTAAAAATGCGTCATGCTCTTTAACACCAAAGTCAGCATTACTTTTCAATAATCTGTTAGTAACAAAATGGTCGTAGAAATCATATTTTTAAAAGTCGTGGATTTTACGACGTAAATTGACAACGTTCATTTGTAAATTTTTAATTGAAAAATAGTAGTAAAAGCCATACTTGATATTATCTTGTTTTTTACTTCATAAATTTGAATATTTACTTTAAAAATTGCTCATTACGACATTAAAAAAAATAGAAAACAGGGTTTATAGAGTGAATCGAAGCGTGTTATAAAAGACATTTTTTTGCGAATTTGAACATTTTAAATATACAGATCGATAGATCGCGCGATTCTGACTAAGAAACCGTTGAAAACAGATTTTGGACAAAATGGCTTTTACGACGTTTCATCCTGGAAGGGTCGATTATGTAAAATAAAATCAAAACTGTCCTTTAAATAAATAAAAACTTCCATGGTAGTAAAAAACTACTGAAGTAAAATGGTAACATTAACGCTTCATTTGTGTAGCAAGTGATTTTATTGATACTTTTACTTGTATTTTGTTGGTGCAACGTACATTTACGAATTCATGAAAATAACGGAATAGTATAAGTAGGTAAAACGTAAAAATGAATTTGTAAATGTATAGTCGACCATAAAATTGCTTTGAACGTATCTGTCACTTGGTCTTTTAAACAAAAATAGAACTTGTTGTTTTATTGTATGCAAACAAAATTCACTTCTAAGGTGGTAAAGCAATTACATTGTCGACTATACATCAATTTTGGTGCAACCGGCAGTTAAAGTAAATAATTTCCTTGAAAAATCCCACACTCGTCAGTGAATTTTCTTCAAGTTCTGCATTCAGTATAGAAAGCTTTGTATTAAACAATACGTCCTGTTTAAACCGATTGATTTTCAATCTATTGAAAATGCCTTGCTTCAGTTTTATCATTAATTAAAGTCACTGTGAACTGCCTCTATACGCAGTTTGGTTTATGAACAAGTAAAAATAAGATGCATTTGGTATATATATGCATTTAGACGTTTAGTTAGACGTTTGAAAAAGTTAACATTTTGGGAGGTGGTCATTTAGGGAAGTAGCCAGTATGAGAAAGTTAACATTTAGAGAAGTAGCCAGTTAGAAATATTTGTGTTATGCTCTGTAGCCACGCCACCGTTTATTTTTTTATTATGATATAACTCATTTTTATGTACGGCTGACGGTCATGACGTACATATTGTTTGTGAATGTACGACTTTTAATTTAAAAGAAAAAAGTAAATTAATGTGGCGTTGCTGTGGAACATTCTTTGTAGCCACGCCACCTGTAATCAACATTTTTAGATACAATTTCAGCTATTTCTCTGAAGTTATATAATGTAAGAATGCTGTGTATTATGTACACATAATAAGTATAAAAAAAATATGTTAACTCTAAACTCACAAATAGTCCCATATAGTGTATTAAACTAATGTATTTTTAGCGATCAATCTGAAATTGACAGGAATATTAAAACAAAACAGATTTTATAAATAGAAGTTATTTTATTAATAAATCCATGTTATAACAAGGGTTACAAAATATTTTTTATCTTTATAATAAGTCCAATATTATGTATATTCAATGTCCTTTATAATCCCTCCTATCCATCCTATCTGCAAGAACGTTCACTTTTATTCAGAATTTGCTATAACACGGATAAATAATAAATTACTTCTATTTTTGAAATCTGTTTAATTTTAATTTTCCTGTCAATCTGAAATAATCGCTAAAAATACATTAGTTTAATACACTATAAGGGACAATAGGTGAATTTAGAATTAAACTTTAGAATTAACATATTTTTTCATACTTATTATGTGAACATAATACACAGCGTTATTACATTATATAACTTCAGAGAAATAGTTGAAATTGTATCTAAAAATGTTGATTAAAGGTGGCGTGGCTCCAAAGAGAATGTTCCACAGCAACGCCACATTAATTTACTTTTTTCTTTTAAATTAAAAATCGTACATTCACAAACAATACGTGTACGTCATGACCGTCAGCCGTACATAAAAATGGGTTATATCATAATAAAAAAATATACGGTGGTGTGGCTACAGAGCACAAAACAAATATTTACATTTTAGGAAGTGGTCATTTAAGGAAGTAGCCAGTTTGAAAAAGCTAACATTTTGGGAATTGGTCATAATAGCAACCAGACGTCGTGGCAAGGACGACTAACCCTTAAAGCCACGTAAATAGGTTACAAATAATTATAAGCAATGTTAGCTTTAACCTTAGATGAATGATAGGTCTCGCTGAGCGCAGCGATTTAACATTATTTATTTGTTAGATTTATTTGTGTAATATTTTTAATAAAATGTTGTTTCCTAAAAACCAACCTGTTCGTTTTCTTTGATGTGCCCTGAGGGCCCCTCAGATGCCCCCCGCACTATATATACTATATATATATATATATATATATATATACATGTGCAGTTTTTTCAATCTTTTAAAGAGAAATTTTACTGGCAGGTTTTTGTGAATTTGGATAGATGTTTATGTACAGTGTATGAGGGTGGAAAACGTTCGTTCCTGCTGCCTCCAAGAAGGTTAATTGAACACCACCTACCTCTAATCGACCAGGTGGAAGATGCTCGGATCCAGGCGTACATAGCACGCCACAGAGAGTCCAGGTGGATTTCGAGGGTTAGCACGGCTAATCTAGGTTCAATCGGTCTCGGAAGAAACACACTACACGGCAGTGAGTCCACACACACAATACGGATGTTAGAACGTCTAACAATGAGGTTTCGACACGGTCAAAATTGAGAGGAGAGAACGTCCGTCCAGCTCAACGCGCAATGGCTACCTGCCGCAGCACTAGCGGCCAGCCGTCGAGTCGAGTTCAGTGGTGATTTACCAATCTACCCTCAATTCAACAGCAGATATCGAACATACCCCTCACCGAAATCAATATGATTGATTTCCCTAAAATGAATGAGAAGTATGGAAGTATAAGTATACAAAAAAATAAAATAAAATAAATAAACTTACGAAAATGATAAAATTAATGTTAAAGTGTTCCAAAAGTGGAGTGTACCTACCTAAAGGTGTTCATAATAATAAACTTAACTAAATAATATATTTAATGCGAAGTTATTAATTTGCATAGGGTAATGGACATACTTTATTTGTCGGTCTCTGGATCAAACCATTTTTAGTTCTTAAAGTTAAAACGCGGTTAACTTTGTCAACGCCACTATGTACTTTGACTACTCGAGCTAAAGTCCACTGAAGAGGTTTAGTCAGATTTGACTTAAGTAAAACTAAATCAATGTTTAAGTTAGGTGGAGATTCAAACCACTTCGCTCTCTGCTGGAGAGTGTGAAGGTAGTCATCTGACCAACGTCTCCAAAATGACTGTGAAGCCTTCTAAATGGATTGCCAACGTGACAATCTGTTCGTAGGAACATCATCGAAGTCATATTCCGGTACAGTTAATAAACATTGACCTATTAGGAAATGACCCGCGGTAAGAACATCAAACTCGTTTGGGTTGTCTGATAAGGAACACAGAGGGCGTGAATTTAGAACGGCTTCAACTCTGCAGAAAACAGTACTCAACTCTTCAAAGGTGAGTGAGCGATCACCTACCACACGGTGAAGGTGATGTTTGGCAGACTTTATTCCTGCTTCCCAAAGTCCACCCATACTAGCTGCATTGGGCGGGTTGTTACGCCATTCTACGTGACGAGTTGTTAGTCCATTGATAATCTTATCCCGACTATCCTTATTATTTAAAAAGCTTACGACTTCCCTTAAATGCTTGGCTGCTGCAATAAAATTAGTGCCACAGTCCGAATAAAGGCAACTGCAAAGTCCGCGGCGAGCCACAAAACGATCAAATGCAGCTAAAAAACAATCTCAACTTAAATCAGTTAACACTTACAGCCTTTGTTGAAAAACAAACGAAGAGGCACAAGTACGCCTTGTAGACTTTTGCGTTCCGCCTTAAACTTTCCTTAACGAAGAAAGGCCCACCCAAATCGCAACCAACGTGGTTGAAAACCTTATCTGGTTTTAGTCTAGACGCGGGTAACGTACCCATAACGGGCTGAATTGATGTTGGTCGGCATCGAAAACAAATCTTGCACTTAGATAATACGGATCGAATAATGCTACGAGCACTAACTATCCAATAGTTTTTACATAGTACCCCTTGTAACGTACGCGGCCCTATGTGTAAATACAATCGATGAAAATATTCAATGATCAATTTGATCGTGTGACATTTAGGTAGAAGCACGGGATGCTTCATATTGTAGGGTAAGTCGGACTGCACGAGCCTACCCCCCACCCTGAGGAATTCCCTGGAATCTACAAAGGGTGAAAGCTTTCGCAAGGAAGCTACATATTTATTTTTACGCAACAATGCGATTTCACTGTCATAATGATTTATTTGCACCACCCGAACGATGGTGTCATGAGCTGTCTTCAGCTCTGATGACCTGAGGGGTCCACCTGACCTATCAGATTTATTATATTTTAGGTTAAACACAAATCGATGGCACCATGCTATAACACGGTGCAATCTACTAAAGGAGGAGAATTTATTAAATATTTCTTCTAAATCATTTTTTAAAATCATGTTTTTATCATCCCACGAATTCAAAACAAATGTATCACAATTCGATTTTATGTCAGGAATTTTAAAACCGTCTTTTACATAAAATGGTTTAATTGGCCATTTTGCTTGATCGTCATATAACCACTCGGGGCCGTGAACCCACTCCGTAGCACCTTCCACGAAGCGAGCCGGCATAGCACCACGCGAGCAAACATCGGCTGCGTTATTCTCGCTGTTCACGTGAAACCAACAATTTGATGGCACCACAGCGGTCACCTGACTAACACGGTTAGCCACAAAAGTTTTTAGTTTATAAGGTGGCGTTTGTAGCCACGCTAAAACGTTATTCGAGTCACCCAATGCAGTGATCGAAACTTTAAAATCAGTTAAGTTTTGTACGACAAAACTAACAAGCTTAGAGAGGAGCACGGCTGCCTCAAGTTCAAGTCTTGGTATTGACAAAATTGGATTTAGAGGCGCGACTTTAGATTTACTCGTCAACAGCCTTACCTTTATGCGACCATCCCTATCTAGGCTACGTAGGTAGACACAAGCTGCATAGCCGCGCGATGACGCATCGCAAAATGCTATCAGCTGTACTTCATTGAAGTTCGAAATTAAAACATTACGCTCAATTCGCAAGTTACCTAACGCTGATAACTCGGTGATAAACCGGTTCCACTGGGAAGTCAACTCAGATGGCAACTGATCATCCCAGCCCAAGCCAAGTTTCCAAAGATCTTGCATTATACACTTTGCGACAAAAGTACAAGGTGATATAAAACCTACCGGGTCAAATATACTTGCGAGCAGTTTTAAAACAGAACGTTTAGTTTGCCTTGCGTCAGTCAAGTTGTAATTAAAAGAGAAAGAGTCACATGAGGGTAACCATGTCAAACCTAAAACTTTGAGAGATGACGATAACGTATCGTCTTGAAAGTTGATAGCAGTAACCTGGTCCGATTGCATTCTAGTTAGCGATCCAGCACAGTTACTTGCCCATTTTCATAAATCAAAACCCCCACTTTTTAGAAGGGTGGTTAAATCATCTTGCAACGTGCAAGCTTCTTCCTGACTTTCACATGACCACAAAATGTCATCAACGTATGTGCCCTCTTTAAGTATCTCAGCTGCCTTGGTTCTTATCTGTTCAGTGTGAACCAGCTTACCCTTGGCTATCTGTAGCGAGTTACTAAACGGCTGGTCATTGCGAGCCAGCTCATCCGACGCCAGCTGGTGCAAAGTGCGTACTGCGACAAATGGAGCACTACGGAGGCCATACGTATTTCGAGTCAGCTCGTAGGTACGTACTGGTTCCGTAGGATGGTCACGCCAGAGTATATGCTGGTATTTCCGGTCTACCGGATTTATTATCACAGCTCTGTACATTTTAGAAACGTCAGCAGTAAAGCACACATCGTAAAGTCTGAATTTAATTATTATTTTAAGTATATCTTGATGAAGCTTTCTGCCAGTTAAAAGTGTATCGTTGAGTGAAGCACCAGAAGTAGTTTTGGCGGAACCATCGTAAACTACGCGCAAGGGCGTCGTAGTACTCGACAGACGTAACACACAGTGGTGTGGAATAAAATAACCTGAGGGTTCTGTACCCTCATAGGGTTCCATGTGACCGAGGGTCTCGTACTCCTTCATGAAGTCGATGTATAGCTTAGCTTCTATAGCTTTATATGAATGATCAAAGTTCTCAATGAACGAGTTTAAATTATCAGAAGTTTCTTTTTGAAGCGGCGAAAAGCTTAACATTTTATCTAAATACCTACCGACCAACATTCTGTTATCTTGATATTTATCAAGGAGACTTTTCCAAACGAGTTCATAGTTACCAGCAGAAATAGGTACGCTTTTTACAATATTCAACGCAGCACCCTTTGTGCACGATAACAAATAATGGAATTTATCTATTTGCAGAATACTCGTCTGATTATGAACCAGGGAACAGAACGTCTCGTAAAATGTATTGAAATTTTCAATGTTTCCATCAAATGTAAAAAGTTCTAACTTTGGAAGACGTGGTCGAGATTCTACTGAGCGAGCGGGAATTTCCTCCTTAATGCAATGGGCACTAGGTTTAAATTTCGATGCACTCAACTTGACTCTAAAATATATTTCATCAAAACTCGTTAATTCATGACTACGAAGTGATGATTTCGGGTCGGTCGGTTCTTTTTCTAAAATTTTAAAGATTATTTCCTCGAACGAACTACGTAATTTATCGATATCTACCACGTGCATAAAAAATAAATCAATCGACTCAGAATCCGAAGTTATAATTGATAAATCATATGCTTTTTGCATTTGCTCGAACATTCGTTGTTTCTTATGAATTAACACGGTTAAATCATGATTTGGAACTAGAACCTCCTCAGAATCGTCAGCTTTTTTCGAACTCTTAGCGGGAAGCGCCATTTTGTTTCACTAACTACGCAGCAACGTGGACAAATAAAATGTTCAAAATTAACGAAGATTAACGAATGAAACAATGCAAATTAATCACAAATACACTAAATAATATATATACGACAAATATATGTGTGTGTAATGTGTAAATATATAAAAATGAAGCTGCCAGTAAAAGACAACAAATAGTTAACGAGGGTTGTTGAAGCTAATGACGGAATAAAATAAAAAAAAATAAAAAAAATATAATAAAATAAGGGCAGTAAAGAACGTCTTTACTAAGAATTATCAAGCTACGAGCTAGTCAATACACAATTAGGTATCTGATCTAATCAGAAATAGAAATATTGGGAAGTACAGAACGTCTGTACCTACCTACAATTTTACACTAACTAGGTAAGAGTTAGGTATGAAAATATGAATCTAGCACGGCTAGAATAGAACTACGAGTTCTAGATAAACAAAAACCTATCCGGCTGACGAAGGACCAATTTGATTGTGCAGTTTTTACAATCTTTTAAAGAGAAATTTTACTGGCAGGTTTTTGTGAATTTGGATAGATGTTTATGTACAGTGTATGAGGGTGGAAAACGTTCGTTCCAGCTGCCTCCAAGAAGGTTAATTGAACACAACCTACCTCTAATCGACCAGGTGGAAGATGCTCGGATCCAGGCGTACACAGCACGCCACAGAGAGTCCAGGTGGATTTCGAGGGTTAGCACGGCTAATCTAGGTTCAATCGGTCTCGGAAGAAACACACTACACGGCAGTGAGTCCACACACACAATACGGATGTTAGAACGTCTAACAATGAGGTTTCGACACGGTCAAAATTGAGAGGAGAGAACGTCCGTCCAGCTCAACGCGCAATGGCTACCTGCCGCAGCACTAGCGGCCAGCCGTCGAGTCGAGTTCAGTGGTGATTTACCAATCTACCCTCAATTCAACAGCCGATATCGAACAATACGTTATATGATCGCTCGGGCGTTGACGGAATGTTGTTCATTGATCATATTATATGATCGGTTGGGCGTTGAGGGGTTAATAAAATCAGAAATTAAAAAAAAAAAATACTTAGAATAATGTAGGTTATTATCTAAAAAATACTTGGACGTGAGTGGGGCGCCGCCGCGTCGCGCCGGCCGGCGGCGGCGTGGCTGCGACGCGACGAGTTACGGAACTAATCAAACCCACGCACTAATCAAAGTGAAAACAGGCCTTATGGCAAAGCAGACACAACTCTCTTAGATGCCCACTTTATCATATAATCATTAAAAAAACACAGAATCATTGCAAAAATCACATAAGTAATAATTTTAAAATTTGAATACCACTCGACTTTAAAAAATGGAATTCTCACGCTTTTATTCCCTCTGTTTCGACATAATATTATCATAATACTGTTTGCAACTTATTACAACAAAACTAAATATTACTAAAAATATATGATGTTAAGGTTGGTGACATTATTGCTAAAGATTTTTGATTAGTGGACGATGGTTCTGAAGAAAAGATTTTAATATTTGTTTCAATAAAAGCAAGACAGTTCATACAAACGTTTAAAACTATCGTTCTTGATGGCACTAAGTCATGCTCCAAACCGTTTAAACAATTATATTCCCTGCACGAAGACATTTTCTGAATCTGATAAATGCCCAAATGTAGCACCAGTAATATTTGCTTTGCTTCCCAATAAAAAAAACTACTTACACTCGATTACTTAATCTTTTAAAACAATATGCGCCCGATTTCAGTCCAACCACTTTCTTAATCGATTGCGAAATAGCTGCCATCAATGCAATCAAAAACGCATTCCCTTCTTCAAACATTAAACTTTGCTATTCCCACTTTTGCAAAAGCATCTGGGATAAAGCCAAAGATTTATCTATAAACAATACTCAACAAAATCGCAGTTATATTGGAATGTGTACATCCCTAGCTTTTCTACCATACGAACATATACACTACGCTTGGCAACAGTTACTCAATAGTCCCGAGTTCAGGAACACACCAGTTACTGAATTTAATATGTATATGTCCAAGCAGTGGTTAGGAGAATATTTTAAATATATTAGTTGTTATATACAGAAAATGCGAACCACTAACCACGTAGAGGGATGGCATAGTCACCTAAATAAAAAAATAAACAAGCAGCCGACCTTGTTTTTTCTTATAAGTATGCTCAAAGATGAAGCTGCAAACACCGACCTTTGACTATATACATGTCTAGACGGAGCGTCGCATAGATATTTTGAAGTCCCGCGCCCGGGCCCGCGCCGTGCGCGCCGATACGCGCGTGCAGCTCCTCCGTGGCCTGCAGCACCGCACGTAAGGCGAATCAATACAGAACGGAACAACGACATTCGTTAAAAAAATGAAGTTAAAAATTCAAGTTTAAAATTCTAAAGTTATTTTTTTTTTGCTTGTGGATACAGTCGTACCTATAAAGCTTATTATTGCGTTTTGTGTCACATCTGTCACTTGCATTTTCAGCAATTCGATGATTTGTGGTTGATTTTTTTTATTCAAATTAAAAGTGGCTAAATAAATTTAAAGTATAAAATAATAATGGTATCATATCTAGGATAGCCTGCGGAGTGTGCAAACACAGTTTGTGTCATCTTCGTCCAGTGCAAACTGTCTTAGGGTCAGTATGTAAAAACAGTGCAAACAAAAAAATTACAATTGATTAAATATCTACTTCCTATCTCAGATCACTTACATAAGCCCATTAAATAATTTTGTGCCAAATTAGGCCACGCAATTTTAAGATTTTTTATTATTTTGTTCTTTCAAGCTACAAACGCTTTAAAAAAATATTACAATGATTAGAGTTCACAAATTCAATATCTTAAATGCATGAAAAATCGACTTTATAAATTTGTGCCGTATTCATGCACGATATTTAAATGAATAAAACACAAAAACAATAGTTGCGGTAGAAGCGGGCGGACGCGGGCAGGCGACCGACAGCGGACGGGAGGCATACGCACGCACACACGTTCGTTCGGTACGATTTCTTCAATGCAAAGTGTTCATAAATAAATTACATGCCTATCATATGAGTATTAATTGACTCTTATAAAGGCACATGGCCTATGTTAGAGTTGTCGTTGCCTTCCATGTATGCTCAAGAGTGGCGTGGTTCAACGGGCGAGGAGAAATAATTAACTATCGAACTATAATCAACGTTTTAATCACACACACTAGAAACAATGCAGTATAACTTAATCGCAAAATCAGACTATAATTGCTGGTAGAACATAAAAACCAAGACGTTTCACAGAACGCGTGACGCCTACGCCAGATGCCAACGGATCCTCTCATCCAAAGCCACGTTCGCACATAACTAATACATAACACATTCTCCGCTAAGTAATAAACAAATGTGTACTGTGACAACCCGAATGATTGCTACTTATGTGGGGGCGTGAATTAAAAAGAATCAGAATATACTTTTATATATTGAATGTTTTCAAGAAATTACAATAATGATAATTATATTAATACGTCGAAGCAGCATCAGCCCACGATGCTCAACTCGATTCTCTTTTCTTCCGCCGCGTCTCGTTTTAATTTCATTCAAACTCAGAACGCGACGGCTGCCAGTAGGTCCGCGCCTCCAAGCAGTCCCGATCACTACAGGAGCTACGCCCCTTCGGCAGACGTCGTGTTCTGTAACAAAGGTAAAAAACAGCAGAATATGCCTGCCTTATGTGAAGAAAGGATAAAGTTGCAACTCTTGGCTGCTAGTCACTACCACACCCTCGCGTTTTCATTTACATACGCTTATGTGCGTTTCTTTCCTTAAACTCGGCAATTAATAATTATTTATAATAATTAATAATCCTGGGATTCGTGGTAGGGACTTCGAAGACAGAAAACTTCACTAAAAACGTCCTCGAACTTACTAAAAAGTGACATTACATTAAATCGACAATTTAAACAGTAGGTATTAATTTCTCCCCATTACCTGCCTAACATCTAGAGATACATTAGATTATAAAACATAGTTTTTACACCATATAACAATCAAATGACACCTACATCTAACGTTCCCTGGATACTTCTATCGTAAACATAACCGTAAATAATTATAAACATTTAGTTGCCCTGAGTGTGTTCGACTCGAACACCTCACCGGATTATATAAGTCCGTTGGTGAGTTTCAGTAAACGAACCAAAGCTCATAATCACGACGATTACTTTAACGACCAGTAACTATACTACGGGCTTCGTTTTCTGGAACTCAATTCGTTAGCGCACACATCTAAACTACGTCAATTATAACAATAATAAATTATTAATAACAGAGTGTCAAACATCACATAGACACTTGTCATGACAACTTTTTCAAAACTTTATTAAGTTTATTTATCATTATAAAAACTCTTTCATAATGACATCGACTTAAATGACATCGTGCACCTTACACGCGTCATCGAGCAAAAATCATCAATACTCTTTGCTCTCATCCCCCTCTATAGAAGGCATTTGACATCTGCTCAAATGACAACTCGATGTCAATCCTATAATGACAACAACAAATTAAAACAAACAAATTTTAAAATTATGACGCAATTATAAGCTATATAAGATAATAGAAAATGCTAAGAAACACGAAAAGCTTTAGCAAAAACCCTAGCTAATCTATATGTTCGGCCAGTGAATCGCCCCGGGGTAAAGACCTTCTTCAAACGACCTGGACTGAACACCTGACCTGCAGCCTTCCTTGCATTGCGGATTTTCCTTAATCCTATATAAACCAACCTTCGAAATCTTCAACCTACTACTAGTTCGTGGCAAAATTTTATTCCTCACCCGACTCCTACTACGAACTCTAACATAATTCGTGACCTTCCTTTCAGCTTTCCTTTCTGCTTCCGGTAAACTGCACTTCTCCCGAACCTTGGATAAGGTTCTAGACCAACCTACATAAACATCGTGCGGCTCCAACAGCATGTCTGAAGACCTATCTCCTGGCAACATTACTACCTTACTAACATCTGAGCTGCCCACCTTATCGTCTAATACACTTTCAACTAATAAAGCGCTTCCGCATCTGCTCGCACTATCTTCCTGTAGACTAGTGACCTCTAAATTATTAAAAGCATCAGAACCTTTATTTTGTAAGTTCTGCAACCCGTCGTCGCAGGATGCAGGAGGAGCGATCTCGCTTCCTAACTCCTCTCCTAGGTTACAATCCTGACTAACTTCTACAACGTTCTCTACTTCTGAACAAGACACATTAAAAGAGTTAGACACATTACTAGAATTACATAAATTGGTATGAGCTTGATTTGGGATTGGAGCAATAGAGATCTGATTCTCATTCTTACCATCGTATTTTAAAACAAGTTTTACAGTTACAATATCGGGAATCGGGGATATTGGGGAATTAACACAATTAGATAACGTAACTTCTACTTTGGAGCATGCGCGTTCTGGTGACCGTGCTCGGGGCTCGGAGCGTATCTCTGCACTCGAAGCTCGTGGCGGTGACTGCGTTCGAGACATTACGTGTGTCTTTACGCTCGGCGCGCGCTGGACCGGTGACTGCGCTTGCAACACAGTGCGTGTGTCTACGCTGGGTGCGCGTACTGGAGACGGTGTTCGCAACTCGTACTCGGTGCGTAAGTCAGCGTCTCCTCTTCTATTGGAGCGCCAATTCAATTCGTCTCCTCGCTGTCGGTGTCGTCCATCAAGACGGCTGTAATTGCTTCGACTTGCGCTAGTGAAAATTGAAGAATTATTTTCACGTACATTGCGTGGCGAAAAATCTTCATCTCTCCGAGTAAACGCTACGGGAGATGGCTGACAATAAGTCGGAGGGAACTCTTTGTCCAGCAGTGACAGAATGTCATCTAAGGGTATCTCAGGCTCATATATCGTATCATAGAAATATCGAGCTGCTCCTTTGAGATAAACGCGAAGAATTAAAGATAAATCTTTTTCGCGCCATTCGCTTATAGCGGCGATGCGCTTGAATTCGCGTGCGAAATCAGCGATGGATCCACCATCAAATCCACTAAAATATTCCACGCTCGGCATGGTTGCATATTTGGAATATCATAAAATTATAAATCATATATCGCCTGTTTTCCAGTCAACAGCTTTTTCTGTGTGTGCGAGCGTCTCAGCACACAACTTCTTGTATCGATTCTTCCGTGTGTGCGAAAATCTCAACACACTACTCTTGCAAAAACACAATGGCTCGTTGATCCCTGCAACGCCTTTTATCGCTTTTCTTTCTTGAAGCCTACACGGCTACTATCCGTGACTGGCCCTAGCTAAAATTATGGAATATATCCGGAATCTATGTGCGGCGTAGTCCGGCACCTCCACCAACTGTGACAACCCGAATGATTGCTACTTATGTGGGGGCGTGAATTAAAAAGAATCAGAGAATATACTTTTATATATTGAATGTTTTCAAGAAATTACAATAATGATAATTATATTAATACGTCGAAGCCGCATCAGCCCTCGATGCTCAACTCGATTCTCTTTTCTTCCGCCGCGTCTCGTTTTAATTTCATTCAAACTCAGAACGCGACGGCTGCCAGTAGGTCCGCGCCTCCAAGCAGTCCCGATCACTACAGTACCTACCTTCGAAGGTATTCGACCTATAGAGATAACAATAATGACGTGCGAATTTTGTACGATGGACGAAGAGCTCGATGGCGCAGTTGCAACTTTCGCAAAGGCCGGTCATCGGATGGGTGACCAAAAAAATTTCATCTCGAACTCCTTCGTGCTTCGGAATATCGGCATACCTACCTACCGCTTTTTCGTTATACCTCTGCTCGCGGTATGTTTCGCGCGCGCCCGGCGCGCCCCGCTTCGAGTTGGTAGTGTACAGACAACAAAACAAAATTAATACAAAGTAAAAAAAAATTGTCGACATTTTTATGTGTGGTGATGGTGACCACTTGACCAGTATGACGGAGTAGTTTCTGCTGGTGGAACTCCTCAGATTACATGTATCTGTTGTACCTATGGGTACAATCGAGTTAGTTCGCGATAGTACATAAAAATATGTATAACACAAATTACTTTAAACAGTACACAGCAAGTACAAGCAAGCCCCACGCCCCACCCAGATCAAAGTTCCATCCGTGCGGAGACGGAGAAAGAATACTATTAGCTCTGCCCCTCTCCTCCGGTGGGTGTCGTAAGAGGCGACTAACGGATTTTCGAGCTTCCAAATGCTCCACTGTGTGGTTGTGACTACTGTACCCGTGTGCTTGCCCGTCTGGTTAGTGACTACTGTATTACCACAGATTACTTAATAGTTACGTACGCATGGTGTAAAACCCGTCAAGTGACCGTTTGTCGGTCGCGTTTCGGGATCAGCCAGCGTATAACCAGAGCTGGAGTGGATGGTGCTGCGATGCATTTCGTCGAACCAGTGCCAAGAGGACCTTGTTAACCCGCCGACCAGGGAGACCCGTAGAAACGGCTGTCCCGCTAACCGCCCGTGGCACAGTACAGAAAGCGAGCCTAACCAGCTCGAGAGGCTGCCCATCTATAGGCAGATCCCTGGTGAAACAGGCCGCTGCACTTTGACTATTTGAATCGCGGTAGCATTTCCTCGATTCACGTCTCCGTCCTTTTCTTTACCATGACAGTGCCTAACATTAAAACTGGTTCTACAGCGGTGCACCTCCCCCCCCCACCACCATACCGTTTGAGGTCGAGTTCGCTAACATCCGCGGAATCCATGCAAACCTCTATGCCGTCCACCACCATCTTGAGACGGCACGGCCAGCAATGTTGTTTTTGACGGAGACGCAAATAATCTGTCCGGCCGACACCAGCTACCTGTACTATCCGGGCTTTGTGCTTGAAGAATCCTTCAAAGCCAAAACCGGAGTTTGCTTGCTCGTTCGGAAAGATGTTTGCTGTCGCCGTCTGGGCTGTCTGCTGGAGGACACTTCCTTTTCCCTTTTTGTGGTACACGTCAAGTTGGGCTCTCATAGCTGTGTCTACGCCTGCGTGTACCGATCCCATAAAGGCGACATGGAGACAACTCAACTTATGGAACATCTTAGTCGGGTACTAGATGATGCGCAGGAGCGGTTTCCATCAGCGGTGTTCAGATGTCACATTGAGACACGTTGAATATTGTGGCCGCGCGGTTTATTGTTGTTAATATTATTTGATAAAACCTCTATCGAGAGAGAATTTTGTAAAGTTTGCCTTAATTTTGTAATGTCCTAACGAGGGCAAATCCGGTTGCGTGGTTGAATCGAACCCCAGCTTGGAAACGCGAGTTTCACCACCCTCTTTTGTTTCTTTTGATAGGGTATAGGTTCTACTGTGATAGTCCAGGTGAGTTTTTTAAGGTTTTTAATGTTTAATTTTGGCTGGCTTGGCCCGCTAGGAACCGAACTTGAAAAAGTGTAGATCGGTGAATCGCCTAACTTGACGGAGATACCACATTGCCAGTTTGGTTGTCCACTCTATAAGCCCGGAGGACACGGCTCCGAACTGTTGGCTTATCTCTAACAAGCGGAATTGGTGTTTTTGGGGGACTTCAATGTTCACCACGAGTTGTGGTTAAGTTCCTCCAAAACTGACTATGCTGGTAGAACTGCCCACACATTCGCTCTCGCACACGACCTGACTCAAGTGGTGAACCAGCCCACCAGGATCTCAGATATAGTCGGTCACGCGCCCTTTTTGTTGGACCTTCTGCTGACGAGTCGCCCAGCTGGTTATCGAGTGGAGGTTCGAGCTCCTTTAGGATCTTCGGATCACTGCTTTGTATTCAGTAAAGTGCCTCTGGCCCCGCTAACGCCTTCAGCGGTATCGAAACGCCAGATTTGGCACTACTCGTCGGCAGATTGGGTTGGGATGGTATGCGGGACTATTTCGCATCCGTTCCTTGGGTGCAGCGCTGCTTCAGTGGGAAGGACCCGACAGCTAGTGCGACTGCAATTGCTGATAAGATACTGTTAGGGATGGAATACTATATTCCGCACTCCTATCTCATCAGCAAAGGCAGGCGGAACCGATGGTTCAACCGGATATAATATAATATGATTATCCGCGAATAATGCCACCAAGTCCTGCAAAAGAGCAAAGAACTACTGACGCATCCTACGGGCAGCCGTAGCTACAGTTACTGGCGTCTGGCCAAAGCTGTGCAATCGAACTTCTACCAACCCTCGCTGCCACCACTGAGATGTCCAGAGGGTACTTTAGCTCACAACCCGCAGGAGAAGGTCAATCTTCTGGCCAAACTCTTTGCGGCTAACTCCCGAGTCGATGACTGCAATGCACAGCCACCTACAATTTCTCACTGTGGCCACGCTATGCCCGATTTTAAAATTAGGCAGTATGATGTTCGTGCGGAGCTGCAGTCAATCGATGTCCGGAAAGCTAATGGCCCTGATGGCATCCCTCCCTCCAATAGTCCTAAAATGTGTGCAGCGGAGTTGTCCCCCCTGTTAACGCACCTTTACCGTCTATCGCTCTCTTCAGGTTGTGTGCCGGAATCTTGGAGAGAAGCTAATGTGCAACCGGTCCCTAAAAAAGGAGATCGGTCAGATCCATCGAGTTACCGCCCTATAGCCGTAACTTCAGTTTTGTGCATAGTAATGGAGCGCATTTTAAATAAACAACTTGTCCACTACCTAGAAGAACACTCCATAATTCACGATCGCCAATACGGGTTTCCGCCGAAACGGTTAACGGGTGATCTTCTAGCGTACGTAAATGCTGTTTTTAATTTTGTTAGGATTGAAAGAAGGTAACCATTCTGGACCGCTCCACCACAGTGAGGTACTTCGTAGCTTAGTCACAGTTAGTCCACGGGTGGCACAGTCAGCTGCGTTTTCTTCAGAGCGGACATGGTTCCAATATAAAGCTGGTATTACTTCAGTAATCTGCTGAACTCGATTTGCATCAAATTGCTTCCATCGAGCTACATCACCATGTAGCCATCCTAGTACGACCATGGAGTCCGTCCAGGCATAAACTTGAAGTTCTGGCTTAGCTAAAGATATTTTAATAAGCTTCGTTAATTGGGCTAAAAGTAAAGCTCCACTGAGTTCTAATCGTGGAAGTAAGACTTTTTTATTTATTGGAGCTAATTTAGTCTTTGCTGCAACAAGTCGTGATGTGCACTTGCCTTTATTGTCGGTTGCTACTAGATAGACTACGCAGGCGTATGCTTTTTCTGATGCATCGCAGTAGCCGTGTAGTTGGAATTCGTGCTGTGTATTACCTAAGTGTCTAGGTATATTGAATTGACTTATATTTTGTAGGTCAAGCTGAAGCTTAGTCCATTCTTTCTTTATTTTTTCTGGAATCTCGTCATCCCAGCCTAATCCTGAGGACCACGTTTTTTGAAAAAGGATATTAGCTCGGATAGTTAGTGGCGAGAGCCAGCCTAACGGGTCGAATATTTTAGATATTAGGGAAAGTAGCTGCCGTTTCGTGTTACAGTGGCTAGAAAGGTCTGTTATGTTTGTAAAAACAAATGAGTCTGACAATGGTACCCAGCGGAGCCCCAAGGTTTTACGGGACTCTGAGCATTTAAAGTCAAATGGTTTGTCAAGTTGTTCGGAAGACAAGTCTTTTAAAAGCTCAAAGTCATTAGCCGACCATTTCCGTAAATTCATTCCTGCGCCTTTTAAAATTTCGATTAACTGGATCCGTAATTCCTTAGTAGCTTCTAAAGTGTTGTGCCCGCTAAGTACGTCATCCATATAAAAGCTTTTTTCTAAAGCTGCCGCTGCAAGGGGATATTTCGAAGCATCATCCTTCGCTAGCTGTCTTAGAGTACGTATGGCTAGGTATGGAGCTGCTTTTGTTCCATAGGTAACCGTAGTGAGAACAAATTCCTGCAGCGGTTCATAGGCACTGTTTCTCCAGATGATTGACTGAAGATGCTGATGGTTTTCTGTGACCTGGATCTGACGGAACATTTTCTCTATGTCCGCAGTGATGACGTAGTGACGACGTACGACGTTGTATTGCCTCCAAGTTAATAATAACGTTTGCAGGTCATGCTGTAAGTTTGGACCACACTCCATTACGTCATTGAGACTGAGTCCAGAGCTGGTTTTTGACGAGGCATTAAAAACTACTCTAAGTTTGGTCATAGTAGAGTCGTGCTTTGTGACACCATGATGTGGTAAAAAACATTGAAGACTATGACTTTCGCTGCTTGCCCTCATGTGACCTAACTGTTGATATTCGGTTATAAATTGCTTATAACTTTCTGAATACGTTTTATTTTTATTCATTTTGTTTTCCAGCTGCTTAAATTGTGCTGTCGCCTTTGCTTTAGAAGTTCCCAGTTTTTCTATGTAGTTTTCTTTCATAGGTAGTGAAACTTCATATCTACCATCAGCAAGCCTCTTTGTGGTAGCAACATAGTTTTCTTCACAATATTGTTCTTCTTTTGTGAGCTCGGATGCTGTGTTAGGAATCTCTTCCATTTCCCAATATTTCGCTATCTCTTCCAGATTATTGATGACGACGCTGCAGTTAAAGGTTTTTACGTTGCCCGATAAGATCCAGCCTAATTTGGTTTGCTGAGCTATTGGTGCGCTGTGCTCACCCTTTACTAGTCCGCTCATGATAACATCGGAGTAAACACATGCATCTAATAATATATCGATAGGCTTCGAAACGTTGTATTCGGGATCTGCTAACTTCATATGTTGGAGGTGAGGCCACGATCGCTTAAAAAATGAGATGTTCGGAAGATCGCTTATGACTCGAGGAATAACAGAAGCTTCGGTATTAAAATTATAGTCGTCGTAAATAGATTTGCACTCGAGAGTGATAAGGCTTTTGCTTTGCTTAGGGCTGATACCTACACCAGATACAGATGCGCTAAATTTACGGCGAGGCAACCCTAATGGCTGAGCCGCGTTTTCTGAGATTAAGGTAATCTGAGAACCTTGGTCGAGTAATGCTCGTAACGTGATGTAATTGCCGTCAATAGCTTTTATCTTTAATAAGACAGTGGCCAATAAAACCTCTTCGTCATTAGCACTAACGTGGTTGGCAACATATGGTTTGTTGCTCAACGATTTAGGTATCGATGGTGATAACATGGCTTTCGGCTTTGACTCGTCAACATGCACCGCTGATGTCGAGGGCGATGACCCGACACATGCGTCATGTACCTTCGTATGATGCTCGTTATTACACTCCTTGCATCTTTTGTTCGAAGTGCATTTATCGCTAGAATGTTTGAATAGACAATTTTGACAAAGTTTTAACTTCACAACTGTCCTCAATTTCGCTTCCGCTGTCATATTGCTAAATTTGTGGCATTTATAGAGCTCGTGATCGAAGTTACATAAAGGACATTGTAGTAATGTAGAAGTAATCGCTGCTTGGTATCCTTTATAAGGCAACCTATTGTAAGATTGTTTATAAGTAGGTTGGTTTCTAGGCTGATAGTACGCTGGAGCTGACTTTGTAGTAGTTTGATTATCTCTTTCTCGCTTATGCATGGGTTCGAGGGCAATGAACTTACTCTCGAGAAAAGACATAAATTCTTCCAATGAGGCTAAATCCCTTGGAGACTTACGTGCTTCCTTATAGGAGCTGTATGTATCGCTGTCTAACTTTTTCGTCAACAGATGGACCAGTATCGGATCCCATGTATTGGTGTCCACGCCAAGGTTATGAAAAGCATGGATACACTCAGTTGTGGTATCGTAGAGTCGTTTGATCTCGAATGACGTCTGTTTACTAATGCTAGGCTGGTTTAAAAGTGTTTCTATTTGCGTGGTAAATAGAACTTGAGGGTTATTATAACGATGAGTTAAGATGTCCCATGCAACGTCATAATTGTCTGCTGAGATATTTAAATGCTGAATTAAGCGCTCTGCTTCGCCCTTTACTCTACCTTTAAGGTGCTGCATTTTTTGAGGTTTTGATAAAAATGTATTGTTGTGTATAGACTCGGTGAACAAATCGAAAAAGGTAGGCCAATGAGTATATTTACCAGTGAAGGTTGGTATTTCTAAGATTGGAGTAGATTGCTGAATATGTGCGGTAGCGCAAAGCTTTTGATACAGTGCCTTCTTTGTTTGTTTAAACATCGATTCGTATTTTAGAAAATCATTTTGGTAAATTTCATCCTCTCCTTCTAGAATGTTATCTATTTCTAGGTGTTGCTTGTCGATGCTCTGCCATCTCGATTGGATATTGCGCAATTCATCTTCAAGTTCCCACTTATCAGTAATTTCATTTACCTTGATGCTCGCTATCAGTCGGCCAAACGCTCGGAAATTCGTCCTTTGAAAGGACAAAAGGTCGTCAATTTTGGACGATAAGTCTATCGCGGTCATTTTCATTTTACCTTTACCTGAACTTAACCCTGACCCTACCGGCTCTATGCTAAGCTGCTGTCTTAATTCGTTATAATAATTTTTCGTTCTCTCATAAATTGACTCTAAAAAGTACCTTTGTTCCTTATTCTCTAAAGTTTCTAGTTGCTCGTTGTTATTATCAAACTCTTCCCACAAGTGGTCTAAAGAGTTTAATCGTAAATTTAGATACGATGCAGTTTTACGATATGATGGATCCTTTTTAAAGTTGAATCCAATACGCTGGAGCTCAGTGACGATTTCACCTTGACGGGTGAATAATGCTTCGTAGTTCGACATAATCGCTGGTAAAGCAAGTAAAATATGAACGATCTTACTTGAATATTTCTGCACGGCGAGTCTCCTGACTCACACAAAAAAGCTGTGTGTCGCTGTCGCCAATGAGTCTACCAACCCACAGGAACGCTGCAGTGATCCTAATAGTCACTTTATATATGTATACGCACAAAGTTTGGGTTGATACAGACACGTGTAAAAGGTCAAAGTTTTTACGCTAGTTCACGGAACACAAGACACTCGCGTGAGCGGTCCCGCTTGTCCGAAAGCTCGAAGGACCAAAAAATAATGTAATGGTAGTAACCACACACTAATAAACGCTAAGGGATGCTGAAGGGTGGTGACTCCGAAGAGAGCTAAAACAACCAGACCCGACGAGTGACGAATATACACTAACTTTATTGCTTCCACCAAATTGCACAATTATAAAGTAATTAGCGAAGTAATGCTTAGACTAGCTAATTCAAATCTAGGTCAATATAATATGTGCGGCTAGCCCGTACAGTAATATTCTTTCAGAGCTAGTTGGGCGAAGTTTTAGGTACTGGTTAAATATCAGGATTCTCGTGGACAGAGATGACACAAATTGTCCATATACATCAGTTACTACTGCGTTATTATCATGACAGTAAAATTTTCAACTCTATTTTTCTTTTCGTCTAAAAAAGATCGAAGCGACAAATACCTAAATTTCTACCTATGCAAGTACCTAGGATGACACAAACTAATGTATTAGGTTGGGCAAAAGGTCCGGAAACTATATGCAAAACACAGACAACTTTAATATTTTTGAAACCTATAAACCTAGCGCTATCGGTCTACGCAGTACGAACGCTTCGCTCAAAGCGGCCAGTTTTTGTATCGAAGTGTGCGTGACAGCCGCGTATGACACTAGCGCTGAACGGGCGTGAGTGTGCGCGAAAGGTTGCCCACTAATACGTAATTCCGATATTTATGCACAATCACAGAAAAACTAATGGCACAATACAATTTTAAAATGAAAATAGTAGTTTTAAAATGACTTCGTTGATAGATTAATCGTTTTTTAAAATTAGTTTTTTTTAGCAAAAACATTAATGACCTCTTTGTATTTGTTTTTTAAATAACTTTCGTTTTGACGTTACATCATTTTCCATGTTCTCTAATTTCATAATATTTTATAAATATTTTTCCACCACCAGCCTTATTAGGTGCACTTGATGTAGAAGACCGCATTCATGATCAGCTGGTACCTGGGATTGGAAGTAGGTCACCCTATAGACAACAAAATTGCATTACATTACAATAGTAAATTCGTCATAAAATTGTCAAAAAGCACTTTTCTGCTTAAATGCACAAAAAATCAAAATTATTTCTACATGATTTCAACTGTCTTAAATTTTTGACAAGTTTTTGAACGAAGAATTGTCTCATCTATGTAATAAATGTCAATACTTCCAAATCGTACGTATTCTGATTATTCAAAAAGATTTTTTTACAAGACTAGAAAACTGTATGTTTCCTCACAAAATTAATATAGAATCTCTGATTTTTTTACAATAACGTAGCCACTTCGTTTTATACACATTCGCGCATAAATACTCTAAATCCAAGCCCACATATATACCTTCTAACATAAATACTTACGTACATTAAATTCAAACAAAATTATTTTTTTACTCATTTCGAATATCGATAACATACCACAATAACAGTTAATATTAAGTGTACAATATTATAAAATATAACAGTATTATATTTTTATATTCTGCCACCAATAATAGGATTGGGAATTCTACATTTCGATACTAGCATCACGGCCGCCTTGCTTACGTAATGAAATCGATTATTGTTAAAATTATAATTATCATTAAAATTTATCTATAAGTAGAGATGGAACGTGACTTTCCTTTTCGAAAAGATCTTTTCTTTGTAGTTTGTGTCTTTGTGTTTGTGACAAAATTTCATTGAGCAAACGGTCATTTTGCAAACAAATTCACCAAAAAGCGAGACTTAATCACTGCTTGACAACACAAATGACTCTGACTGCCGGAGGAGCGCGTCAAGCCAATACTGGCCCGTTAATTTTTGGACGTTTTCTGACGGCCAGGCTCTATCTAGAAAGGTATATAATCAAAGACACCGACATCAAAATAGAAAAAAAATGATGGGACAAACTATGGCTAACACTAAAAGAAAAGTTGATTTGATAAATGACCAAAAAATTTGCAAAATAATTGATGATTTAATTTGTCAAAGAATTGACATTTTACTATGTTTAAAAAGACTGTCCAATGTAAAAAAGGAAACTTGATCTATTCATTAATGTAGCTTCTTATTGAAATTAGTATTCTAATTTTAAAATGATTCTGTGATTTTTGCAATGATTCTATGATTTTTGTGTTAGGATAGTTTTTTTTAGATAATAACCTAAACATACATACATAGGTAAAAAAAAAATCAAAAATTCAAAATTCAAAATCATTTATTCAGTTTAGGCTACAAGTAGCTCTTGTGAATATCATTATGCCATCGGTTCGTAAATCTACTCTGGGCGGGAGATCTTGTACTGAGAAGAACCGGCCAAAAACTCAGCAAGTGTCCAGCTCTTTTCTCCCATATAGCGTCAAAAATATTGGAAAATGCCCTATCATAGCAAAACACTTTCCATTACAAATAAACACAAAAAATATATATAAGACAACCACAACATGTAAAAAAAAGTAAAGTAAAGTAATTGCTAAGTAATGGCTTGTCTATAAATACGGGTGTTAGTACCATTTATATCGACAGTTTGAGTTTTAGAGCTGAGATATGACTGTATTAAATTTAGTGCAAAATCTTCGAGACCGTAATAATGTAGCTTCAACACCAGAGTCCGGTGCTCAACGCAATCGAAAGCCTTGGACAAGTCGCAAAAAACTCCAAGAGCATTTTGAGACTTCTCCCAGGCATCAAATATATGTTTTATTAGAGCAACGCCTGCATCAGTAGTAGAACGACCCTTAGTAAAACCATATTGCTTACTATGTAAAAGGTTGTTTGTGTTAAAATATGACATCAACTGTTCGAGTATAATTTTTTCATAAATTTTACTTAGCGCTGGTAATATTGAAATGGGCCGATAGTTACTGGGGTCTTCTTTGTTTCCTGATTTGAATAAAGGTATAACTTTACTAAACTTCATAAGATCAGGAAAGATTCCCTTAGCGACACAGTTATTAAAAATTTTAGCAAGATACGGTGCAATAGAATAAATAATATTCTTAATTACTTTAATAGATATACCCCACAAATCACTCGTGTTTTTCATTTTAAGTGATTTGAATGTTTTAATAATCATTGAATCAATGTATTTAAATTGAAAGGAAAGATTACATTTTGGTACATATTTTTGAAGTAAAGTTAATGCAGCTTCCGGTGATGAATCTAAATTTGATGTTGTTATTACAGGTATATTTACAAAAAAATCATCAAAAATATTAGCAATTTGTGAATTTGAATTGACTAAGTTGTCGTTTACATTTAAAGTGAAGGTACCTATATATCTACATCTAAGTATTTTTTTTAGTGATTTTTGCAATGATTTTGTGATTTTTGTGTTAGGATAGTTAAGTATTTTTTAGATAATAAGTGCTAGGTACATATTTACATCTAAGTAATTTTTTTTTGAAAATTTTGTATTTTATTAACACATCTGTAATTAAACTGTGATTTATGATTAAGTTACCTACCTTATTAGTTATAATAAAATGAAATTATAAGACTGATTAAACTGCAATATTTATAAATGTTAATTATTGTAATAAATATTGATTATTTTCAAACTAAAACACTTGTTTCATTAACTGTAAGTAAAAGTAAATTCATGGTCGAAACAGAGGGAAGTCGATACGGCGGAAGTCGATAACGGGGGAAGTCGATACGGTGGGATGTCGATACGCAGGGAGTCCATACCGGGGGAAGTCGATACGCAGGGAATCGATACCGGGGGAAGTCGATACGCAGGGAATCGATACCGGGAGAAGAAATCCTGCCATTGACAAGCTACAGCGTCTATAGAATTTTGCATAAGGTTCATATTTGGCCTGCGTAAGTTCGATCATGTGTCTGATTTCAGGACTAAACTGGGATGGCTTTCTATCAGATTGCGACGTGAGGAGCATGTTCTTACGCTTTTGTTCAACGTGCTGTATGACCTTCGTACCCCTCCCTACCCTATGGAGCGTTTCCAATTCCTAGGTATGGATCACAATCGCGTGCTTAGGTCCGGGGCTGATAACCTGCTGAAAGCGGTAACGCCGAAGGCCAGAAGTAGTAAAACAGCATCGGCACTTAATACTACCTTCGAATCTGACCCAACCATCTCAGTGGTCCGCAGACTAAGTGGAAAATTTGAAAGACCCGGAATGAAGCCTTTAACCACCATGGCTTTTAAGCCACTCAGCCAGCCATCTAAAACTTATGCAGCCAAAGCAACTCAGCCGCTGTCACAAGGTGTGAAGCCCAGACAAGCGCCTATAAAATCCAAGCCGGAACACTTTGACCCACAAATTAAGACTGCGGAAGACGTAATTGCTGGCTCAATTGAAAAGCCAATGCTGGAAGGTTTATTAGACGTAGTGTCCTTCGCAACCATCCGAATGGAGGACACCCGTAACATGAAGTCAGAGATCAAGCATGATATCAGTGAATGCCTCAAGTATATCACCCGTAGCTTGATCAAACTGAAGGCAACTGATGCTCCGACCCCAACGTCAGAGGTTCAAAAAACAGCAGAACCAACTGATAAGCCCCAAACCACCACCGCATATACCGAGCCTGAAAACAAGAGAGTCCACCAAAAGCTCAACACCATTTTAAACGAGCTGCAGCTTTTGAGAGCAGAAGGAGTGACGACCGCTGCGAGGACCACTCCCCCCCTGAAGGAAGTCGCACAAAAACCTACAACGTTGCACTCGGTCATTGTAACATCCACGAATTACCAGGACACGGGGGACGCGGTCATCGAGCAAATCCGCGAGGCGGTGGATGCCAAGGAGGGATGGGTCGCCGTCTTCAGAATCCGCAAAGCAAAAGAAAGGAAAATTATCATTAGTTGCGACACAAAGGAAGAAAGAGAGAAGATAAAGAAATGTATAGACGCATCCGGCAAGGGCCTAAAGACCCAGAATGCCCAAAACAAGGACCTACTTGTCATCGTCATGAATGTCCTGAAAGCCAGAACAGACACTGAGGTTCTGGAGGCCATGAAGAAACAAAATAGGTCCATATTCCAAGGTATAAAAGAAGAAGAGAAGCGCATGACGATAAAATATAAAAAGAAGGCACGCAACCCGCATACCCATCACATAGTGATAACTGTCTCGCCTATCATGTGGTCGAGACTCACGACGGCGGGCTACGTCCACGTGGATCTTCAAAGGGTCAGAGTTGAGGACCAGTCGCCGCTCGTGCAGTGCACCCAGTGCCTAGGTTACGGCCACAATAGGGGCTTCTGTAGGGAGAAGGAGATCTGGTGCAGCCATTGTGGGGAATCAGGCCATGTGGTCATGGACTGCCCTGCATGGACTGACGCTGGAGCTCCGGCTTCTTGCACGAACTGCTGCAAGGCCTAGATGGCACAGCGGGAACATAATGTTTTTAGCGGTGACTGCCCAATACGCAAGAAGTGGGACCGGTTGGAACGATCGGCCGTAGCATATTGCTAAAGGCACCCCAACCGAGACCACTACCCACCTCGTGCTCCAAGCTAACTTGCAGCAGAAGAGACTGGCTACCGAGGAACTCCTGATGGAAGCCCAAAAAGAAGAGCAACGTATGCACTACTGCAAGAGCCATATGTAGGAGCCGGCTCGACTATGAAGGCAAAAACAGGAGTGCGCTTGTAACAGTGCGACGGTAAGGACACGGTTAAGGCAGGAGTAGTAGAAGACTACCTCGAGGAAAAAGGGAAGTATGAAGCCGCTGCTGCCGCAGCCCAGACGTCCTCATGTAAGAAGTTCTGTGAAAAACAGGATCGGGAAAGCGTTTGGGACGGAATCTACCGAGTCATGACCCGCACTACAACAAGACCAGAAGACCAGCTGCTAATTAAGGACGATGTCACCTTGTCGGAGAGAGGATCGGCTGAACTGCAGTGGCAACGACATTTTACCCGGTGGACTCGGAAGAGAGCGACGGCGAGATACACATTGAAACGAGAATCAAAGCAATGAGTGCAAACGTTGGGTCGGATATTGATATATCCGACCCCCCGTTCACAACAGTAGAGCTGATATCCGCCGTTGACTCGTTTAATCCGAAAAAGCCCCCAGGTAGCGATGGTCATACTGCCGACATCTGCCGAGCCGCAATTTGTGCGGACCCGGACCTTTACCTAGCCATCACCAAAAACTGCCTGGAGCTCGGTTCCTTCCCAGCTATCTGGAAGAATGCTACTGTGGTAATATTGAGGAAACCGGGGAAAGAGACTTATAGGGAACCTAAATCCTATCGACCAATTGGCTTGCCACCCGTTCGAACTTCGCTATCGTTTTCTTAATGTTACTTTGGCTACCGCCCCAGTTTAGAAAAAAATGATATTAGAAACCTCAATATCATTTTTGAAGACCTACCCATAGATAGACCCCACACGTATGGGTTTGATAAAAAAAAATTTGAGTTTCAGTTCTAAGTATGTGGAACCCCCAAAATTTATTGTTTTTTTTTTCTATTTTTGTATGAAAATCTCAATGCGGTTCACAGAATACATTTACTTACCAAGTTTTAACAGTTATAGTTATTAAAGTTTCGGAAAAAAGTGGCTGTGACATACGGACGGACAGACAGACATGATGAATCCATAAGGTTTCCGTTTTTCGCCGTTTGGCTACGGAACCCTAAAAACAATACATAAGAGATAGATTTGTGTAAAGATGAGTATACAAGTGTCAAGACTTTAGGTGTTACCAATGATATTCAATCAGACACACTTAACACTAGTCCTCCTCAGAGCCCACTGGAACACTATACCAAGCGTCAAGTATTAAGCTTTATAAGTAGATTGTTTGACCCATTAAGTTTAGCAGGGCCAAAAGTTGATCGGGATGCTCTTCTTCTGTCAAGCTTAACAATAATTTTAAGTCATTTGTTTCCAATTTGTCTAAAATGAATACAATAAAGGCCAAAAGAAACAGATACATTAAATACAAAGCTCATTGAATTGATTGGGTTCGCAGATACCTCAAAGAAGGCATATGGGTGCTGTTTGTACTTGCGAATCATTGACAAGGAAGAAAAGGCAAAAGTTAGCTTATTAAGCTCAAAATCTAGAATTAACCCTATAAAACCTTAAAGTACTCCTTAACTAAAGTTAAATAGTGTGTTATTATTGTCACAAATAACAAAAAAGTTCTATGACCAATTGTGTCAGGCAGGTTTTTGTTTAAAGGTGTATCTCTATCTTGATTCACAGGTGGTTTTAGCATGGTTAAATACACAACCTACAAAGTTGCCAGTTTCTGTTGCAAACAGAGTTAGGTCAAGTCAAAAACTAACTAATGATTTTTAAACGATTTTAGACTTCTTAAAATATTAAATCCACGCGGACGAAGTCCCAGGTAAAGTGTTAGTTCTATAATATAGGAATAAGGACAGCCAATTTGCTAAAGCTGCATATTAGGTTAACATCGAACTAAAAGCCGCATCAGTCTGATTGTTTATAACAAAAACCGCACTCTTGAGACGAAAAAGTCTCATCAATCCGATCATACGCTATTTACCTATAAAGGTATAAATCTATTTATCATTATAAAATATTGTTTTGCGTAAATGCCACAAGAGCTAGCTTTTATCATTAGATCATATTATTATGATCACAATTATTCAGCTTCTCATTTATATATTGAAAAATACTCCATACTGCTGGCCTACGCACAGCCTGGATTTTTTGTACAAACGCTTGCATATTACACTATTCAAATTTTTGTGTTTCTTCAATAAATGTCCAACCATAATTTAAAAGATATTAAATTCAAAGTCTATTGAGGAAATTAGACAGATTGTGGTGATGTGGTGGTCAAAATAATGTAAAAAACAATCGAAAAAATAATAAATTTCCTACTTCTGCTATACGTATCTCAATTTTCTAATAGCACAAGTTCCAGCCTGGAGATTTATTTTATAAACATTTTCTCCGTTTATTGTCACCCCTAACGCATGTCCTCACATGGGGACAGATGGGAATTCACGTGTTGTGTGTCTATACAAACAAGGGACAGATATAACTTACCGCGATATGATTTCTAGATAGGTAGATGAATGATCTGGCTTTCTTCCAAGCGGTGGGAAACGCAGCACTAGAGGCTGAATGATTAAGATTAAGGGAGATGACAGGAAAGATTTCATTAAGATTGATATTACTATCATCTTCCTAATCACACAGTCAGCACTCAGAGCATTCGATGAAATTGACATAATACTTTTCTTAACATCACAACCAGTGAAGTGACAAAAGAAGAATGATGGATAATTATAGGGCTAAAAATACATATAAGAAAATTTAAAGTGTTTGACTTTTTAACCGTATCAAAGTTGGTAGAAGAACAGAAAAAATCTGTGAACCTTTGGCTCTCGTTTTCTAATGTGTTTCTGTTCTGCATGCTTAATAGGTTAAAAATAATTTATTTCATCTATTATTATATTGTCTAAAAATGGTGCAGTTCATTGAAGAGCTCCTTGATGCCTTGCCCATCCCAAATACCACACAATTGACATTATGTGGGCACAGCAACGTAGGTAATGTACGTTGTCCCGTCATAAGCAATAATGCTAAGTCTTCCAACGCCATTTCTAACTACTATTAGGTAAACGTAGTATATGCGTGCTCTGGTGTGTCTTGACTGAACGCGGCCTCTTAAAAAATAAAAAGATAAGATAAGAATAGAATTTTCAAAGTAATCTGTTCCCAAACTTATTTGTAGATTGTTATGTAGATGAAAATAAAAATATCAATCATGATCTCTTTCAATATATATTTTTTTAATTTGACATTTTATGGTAACATGATATTTTGCAGCCCGTAAAGAGAGGAAGGAACAGAAATAATAAGAAATATTTACCAAAAACTGATTGTAAACAATGTAGGACCCACTACGTAACACGTTGATCAACGAAACTACCTTAGGTACTACTAATAAGATTTTCATTTGGTCTTCTCTTAATAATATAATGACAGTACCTATAAATACGATATAATCAGCACATCTCATAGCAACATTATAGGCTTTAAATTATAGTTTATATTTTTTTTATCCATCCATACGGAAGGCTCGTGTCCAAGCGTTGGGGACATATAAATGCTGATGATGATGATGATGATGATTATTTTTCGTAAATTTTGTTGCGAAAAACGTACGATGTAGAAAAGTGTTAAAAAAATGTCTACGAGCGGAATTTGAATCTGCAACCCATGACATACATACGGGGTCAAGTGCACTACTTGATAGATAGATAGCGTTGGTACATTTCGTCGGGTTAGACAGACACGACAGCATAGTAACAGTTGATAGTTCACGTTATATCATAGGGTGTGGGTTCGAATCCCACCCGTAGATTTTTTTAACTTTTTTAAAAATAAAGTTTTGTTTTTCTTAACCATTTTTAAAGTCAATTTTTTCCTTAGAAGGTAAATAGATGTAATAGATTATTTTTGAAAGCTGAAGTTATCCTAATATTATTATAAACGCGAAAGTTTGTTTGGATGTTTGTTACTCCTTCACGTAAAAACTACTGAATGGATTTGGATGAAATTCGGCATACAGATAGTTTATAACCGGGAATAATTAAATTATTCCGATATTCCCATGGGAACGGAAACCACGCGGGTGAAACCGTGAGCGACCACTAGTAATAAATAAAATAGGCACTTCACTACCTAATTGCAATTATACCTACTAAAACGCGGACGGATTGCTCTATTCAAAGCTATAGCTTTTTCATTTGTTTTTCTTACTGCCAAGATGAGTGAATCTAATGAAGAAATTCGATACATTTTAAAAAGTAAAATTATTTGAATGGGAAATAAAATAAAATTTTACAAAATAAAAAGGCTAACTTAAAAAAGTATGCGGGAAAATGAGGGAAAAAAAAAGAAGGAAAAAAAACCTTAGAATGATGAATGTATAGGTAAATTCATACATTTTATAGCAGGATATCTAACCTAGCATGAAAAAACTAAAGTGAAGTGAAAAACACTACGGTTTTTTTTCCTTCTTTTTTTTCCCTCATTTTCCCGCATACTTTTGAAGTTAGCCTTTTTATTTTGTAAAATTTTATTTTATTTCCCATTCAAATAATTTTACTTTTTAAAATGTATCGAATTTCTTTATTAGATTCACTCATCTTGGCAGTAAGAAAAACAAATGAAAATCACAGATTTTCCTAATTTGAATTTGGAATTATCTTGTTTAAAAAAACTTTTAATGATACCAAAACCAGCCAGATACAAATAGTATAGCCAAAGAGATTTATTTACAAGTTCATACATACTTAATGCGAAAAGACTTTTTCCCCAACCTATTATTAATATTTTTTAACCATTGTCTACTCAACCGTACTGAATATTATGACAAAAAAAACTAGGGGGGCAACGTGGCCGGGTGCATACCGGAATAATAACTTTTTCAATGTGGGTGCATAGCAGCCGGGGGCAAACCGGACTGGGACCATAACGGACGGACCCGCGCGTCCGCCCATTATCATAAACGCAAATGCAAAATCAAACATTATTTTATTGTAGCAGTATTATTCAATTATTTAAAATTCTGTTATACAAAAATTTTAAAAACTTTAATTTAATCTAAATATCAAACACCTAATCTTAATATTTTTATGATACAAATGTGACCACTGAGGGCGGTCACACGCGACGTTGGGAATGTGATGGGAACTATGGGACTTACTTGGTACTTTGGGGAAACTCGCGCAGACGTTGATGGCGTTGCCACGATACGATTGTCGTGGGGATGGAGATGAGCTGGTAGAAGTCTCTTCTTCTTCTTCTGGATAATGTCTACTTACAACTATAGCACGCATCAGTTCGCGCACGCACACACACGCGCACACGCACTTTATAAAGGGGGTTTCACCCACGCAATTGGTTATTTGAGCAGAATGCACTATCAAAGTGGTTAAGTACCGGCAGGTAGGCTATTGAACGAGATAATTTAGAATAATCTAGAAGGTTTGAGCGGAGAGCTTAGCGGATCGGAGTTCACGTCCTTACACGACAAGGGTCAAGCAACACACTCGCGCCGCCGTCTCGGCACAAAGTAGAGAAACGGAACAGAGACAAAGCTTCTAAGGAGCATACGAAATTCTTACCTATTTTAGTAGGGTTGGCAAAAGACAATAAAATAAACAAACTTTTACGAGCTTTTTATTAGGTATGTGGACAAGATAAGGTATTTAGTATATTTACAAATTGCTTACTCTAATCTAAATATATTTTTTTAATAATTTTTGGTTTTTAATAATTTGTTATGCCTTTTGATAGAATGGTAAATTCTGAATCTCATAAAAAGTCTTTTCAAGTAATCAATTGGAAAGCAATCACATAGCATATTAAATGTACAATCTTGTACTCGTTTCAGAACATCATTACCAATATTTAAAATATTTATGTCGATATCAACCGGTAACCGGGAAGTAGAATAAATTTAACTTGCAAGATTTGATCACAAGCAAACATCGGGACAGGTGAAACTAAATAAAAGTAAAGTTGCAAAAATAACAATTAACTACGTAACATACCTACATAACATAAAGGTTTGTGCGACCTACTTAAACATATCTAAAATTTTAAATAGGTATGATCTGGTTTTAATTTACTTACCTACTCCTCGGGATAATTGAAATATGAAATATCTTTTTTATTTATTCATTTGAAATATGAAATTTCTTTTTATTTATTTTTTTCTAGTATTATTCATACAAACGGTACAGTAAACGACCATTTTATAAGTCCAGAACTAATTATTTACACTTACACTTTATAACTATTTACAGTTCATTCCACTTAAAACAATTCGTAACAAATATACAGGAGCACAAAACAAATAAGACGTGCTGCAGGCCCTTCCGTTTGTCCACTGGCCGAGCGAGCGTAACCGGTTTTATCCAGTGGCGGCGTGTACGCGACGCAGCGGCTAGTTGACACGCACACATGCGCCGTATGCTTGTAGTAGTTTACCTACGACGGCGCGGTTGTATGAAGCTTTGTCTCTGTTCCGTTTCTCTACTTTGTGGTCTCGGTCTGTGCGGCGCTGTGCGGCGTATCTTTGAGTTAATGAGTGAGCGGGTAAACGAGCGAATGAGACCGTCGCGTTTCTGGCGCGAACTATATATCTTGATTTGAAAAACCCATATTATGTATAGTAATTTTTTTTTTAAATGTCGGAATCTACTTCAGAGCTTATCTTCCAATGAATGGCATTGTTAACTATTGTTAAGTTCGACCGCTAATCAGCAGTGCACAACGAAACACGTAAACAACAAAATATTATGAGTTAATAGCAACTTAACCACCTAAACAAAAAAGCTCAAACTTGAACGGCAACGCATTTCAGATAGTACTTTTTGAAATTGAAAGCGGCAGCAAGGTACAGGTGTGGTACAGGGTGGTGAAACTATTTAAGATTTTTACATAAATACCTATGCATGTTTTGAAGAAAAACAGCAAAGTTTAAAAAAGTTTATTTGTCTCTTTGAAACTTTAATTCTCATCTAAATAAATGATACTTTTTCCATCTTCACGATGTTTTTTGATTTTGGTTAAATAATTGTCACGAAGACTTATTAATCTTGGTGAATCCATAATCACTTTTCTTGTATTTAATCTTTTGTACTCAAACCCCATATGTTTGAGTATATGTACGAAGTACGACCGGCTATATGGGAAAACATTTGAGCTGGTGTCCAATGTAACAACAGAGTGCTTTTTGCAGTGTTTGAAGAGATTTATAGCGCGTAGAAACAAGTGGCATAAGTCCCTTCCTAATATTCAAAAGGGTACCTTAATTTTACTAAGAGATGACAATTTATCACTAAGGGTGATAAATTATCAGGTTCGGATGGCATGGTCAGGGCTCTCACAGTTAGAACTGGCAAGGGTTCTTTTGTTCGGACAAGCATCACCTAGGTCTGCGTGCTTCCTATTGATGACACAGATGATACAGGTACAGGTCGTGCAGGGCAGGGTGGATAATCGGGCTTCTCATTGTTGTAAATATCTGAGTTCCTAACTGACTCTTGAGTCTTGACTCATCTTTCAATTTTCTCTTTATCCATATAAATCACAATGCATTGACTTGTTTTACTTTATTTATTCAGCTGATTAAACATTACATTTTTAACATTAAATACATCTCAAAAACTTCTTATTATAAAACGGTACAACTGCTAATATCAAAATATAATTCTATAATCATATGACATTTTTGTCTGCATGACAACTACTATATTTAAATATGTTTCAACATCTCTTATTTCTTAACTCAATGAAATTCCAGCCAGTAAACAATCATAGACATAAAATTCTATCAAATTTATATTCCAACATCCCCTTTGAATTTTATGTTTAATACAATTAAAATAATAACTTTTAAAACTTCCATCAACTCATTTAAAACCCAATTTAACTAAACCACCCAATACTAATCCAACTTTATAATTCGAATAGATACTAACCGCAAATCTCAACTAACTTAACCAATTCAACACACAATTAACTACCAACTCCATCATTAATAACTCCATCTCCAATTTCATCATCAATAACTTCCAACGACTCCATCATCAATAATTCTTCCTATTCCTTTATCCGAAAAACTCCGTCACCAATGACCAATAATCTTCATCAATTTCCAACCAGCTTCATTACTATAAAATCTCCATCATCATCAATACTTATCATCAATACTCATCATCATTACTCATCATCATTACTCATCATCATTACTCATCATCAGTATCTTCAACACAAATCATCAACGTCTGCAATGCTGTCTTTAAAATTCTCAGCATTGTCAACATTTTAAAAAATCTTTTCATCACCAGCTCCAATCTGTTAAAATATTATATTAACTAAATAAATAACAAAAAACAATGTAAATTCACAGAATATAATTAATATAATATTTAGTATTATTTTCGGTTTCAGTAGAATTTTACAATTTTTGAAGTGAATGTTTGCACTATGGCAACGTCAGAATATAAAAACAAAATCAAAAGATTACGCCAGCCAGTAAGAAAACTTTCAAGTATGAAGGTTTTAACACTGCCCCTTACTCGAACAAACTATGCAAAGGTATTGCCAGCAAAATGTGAGAGTACGATATTAAAATTGAAACAAATTAAAAATAAATAAATCAATACATGTTACACAATACATGTTATAGGACATGAAACAAATGTTACATTAAACCTAAGCACTTAATAAAATAATTGTGTTTCACCTTAGGTAAAGCTTTCGTAAAAAGATCTGCCTCCAGCTCAGAAGAAGGCTTGTAATTTAAATTAATTAATTTACGATCAACACATTCTCGTATAAAGTGATGATGAACATCTATGTGTTTAGTCCTACGAAAACAATCATTTTCTACCATTTTCAATGTACTACGATTGTCATTATAAATGGTGATTGTCTTAGATTTCAACCATTGTGTACAGTTAAGTTCCTGTAAAAAATTACGGATAAATTTCGCCTATTTAACAGCATTGCCAAGAGCGTAATATTCAGCCTCTGTACTAGAACAGGCCACGTTTTGTTGCTTGTGGCTATGCCAGTTTATGATGCAATTGCCTAATCTAGTTATAAAACCAGAATAAGACTTTCTGTCGTTGGTATCCCCCGCCCAATCTGCGTCGGATGAAATTGTAACTTCATTATTTCCTCTTTTAAAATTGAGTCCATAGTCAGTTGTACCCGATAGATACCGCAAAACACGCTTAGCAGCAGTCCAGTGACACTCATTATAACAGGTGTTATATTGACTAAGCTTACTGCATACAAACGCTATATTTGGCCGTGTACAAACAGCAAGATACATTAAACTTCCTATTAGTTCCTGATACGGAAATCTTGGATCTATCTTATCTGCTTTTGTAAGATTAAAGTTAACTTCCATTGGGGTTGCTATGCTATGACATTCATTCATGCCAAACTTTAATAGCGGATTTTTCACGTATTCAGATTGACTTAACTTCAAAATGCCTTGGTCTCGGTTCCTTTCCACTTTCATACCTAATACTTGTTTTACAGGTCCAAGCAGTTTAATTTTAAAGTTAGAACTAAGTAAATTGTAAAGCAATTTCTTTTCATGTTCATTAGAACTGAATATGAAGAAGTCATCTACATATAAGGCTATAATTACCTTATTTTTGAAATAAACACATTTCTCAGTTTTTAGTTGTGTAAAACCATTTGTAACTAAAACTTTATGAACTTTTTCATTCCATGCTCTACTAGCTTGTTTAAGTCCATATAAACTCTTTTTAAGTAAACAGACTTTATTCTGCCCCTCAATTATAAAACCAGTAGGTTGTTCCATAAAAATTCTCTCATTGAGGTTTCCATTAAGAAAAGCTGTATTGACATCAACATGTTCAATGTCCATGTCATTTTGAATACCAATTGCCAACAGTAAACGTAAGGTACAATGTCTAACGACAGGTGCTAAGGTTTCTTCAAAGTCAATGCCGTATTGTTGAGTAAATCCTTTAGCAACTAATCTAGCTTTGAATTTTTCAAAATTACCACTTGGATCAACTTTTTCTTTAAAAACCCATTTGCATTTTATAACGTTACTATCTTTTGGTCTATCAACAAGCTCCCAGACGTTATGCGATAAAAGAGAATTATATTCTTCCTGCATAGCCTCTAACCATTGTTTGCTTTTCTCAGACTTTATGGCTTCATTGTACGTTCGAGGTTCACTCCGTCCCATTAAGCCTATTTCATTAAAATAGTTCATTTCATAATCTTGAAATCTTATAGGATGACAACGGGTACGTACAGGTCTAGAGTTTTCTACGACCTCAGAATCTGTATCAAATCTTACAGAAGAAGCAGGCTCTATATTTTCAGAAGTTTGAGTATTATTCAATGATGACTCAATAACATTTTATTCATCAGAGAAAATCTCATCAATAATAGAATTATCTACAACAGTTTCCTCATTAATATTATTCTGAATTTCAGAATTGATAGAAAATTCTGGTGTAGCATATTCATCAACCTCAGATTCAATAATGTCTGATTGACGATTGTTCTGATTATAAATCAAAACTTCGACAGTATTCATAGAATCATTTAATTTATTTGACTTATTAGTCTTGTATTCAGTACCTCTAACATTCTCAATAAATTCTACTGAACGAGCTTTAATTATTTTGCTGCCATCAGCTGGATCACCAAGTCTATATTCTTTTGTATGATCACAATATCCTAACATAATGTAGGGTTTTGATTTAGGATCAAGTTTTGTACGTTGGCATTGTGGAGTGAGAGCATATGCTATACAACCAAAGACTTTAAGATGACTAAGGTTAATTTTAGAACCAGTCCACAGCTCTTCAGGAGTAGTCTTCTTTAGAGCAGCGGTTGGACTACGATTCTTTAAATAGCAAGCAGTATTGACTGCTTCAGCCCAATACTTTTTTCCTAAGCCAGCGTCTTGCAACATTGCTCTAGCTTTTTCCATTAAAGTTCTATTAAGACGTTCAGCAACTCCATTTTGCTGAGGTGTGTAAGGAACAGTAGTTTCGTGTATTATACCGCATTGCTTAAAATAACTCTCAAAACTTTTATTGCAATATTCTGTGCCGTTATCACTTCTGACACGCTTAATCTTTAGATCGGTTTGGTTTTCAACAACATTTTTGAATTCAATAAACGTATTGAAAACTGTAGATTGATCTTTTCGATCCAAAAAATAAATAAAAGATTTTCGCTTAAAATCATCAGTAAAACTAATAAAATAACGACTTCCACTCCAACTATTAATGGACATCGGTCCACAAATATCAGTATGGATTAAATCCAACTTCATCACGCTTCTATGTGCTTGACCACGGGGAAAAGATTCAATCTTTTGTTTACCTTCAATGCAAGGAGGACATGATTTCAGATTTCCATTTGGAAAAGTAATACCGCGTGCTAAAGAATCACGAAGGGTTAACATACCTTTAAAACTTAAGTGTCCTAAGCGACGATGCCATAGCTCTAACAAATCTGTACTGGATACAAAAGCTTTACCTTCGGTTGATATCTTAGGCTCTTGGTTATTTAATAAACATTCCTCTTTTTTATTTATTTTGTAAACACCGTTTATATTAATTGCTTCCAGATCACATGATCCAGTAATGGATACATTATCCTTCCTGTAAACATAACATTTATTAATATCAAATACTAAAACATAGCCTTTTGCTGCTACTTTGCTAACCGACAAAAGATTTGCTGCTACCTTTGGTACATACAAAGCATCTTTAATAACTTTAACACTGTTATTATTTAACGTCACATTGACATTTCCTACGCCTTCACTATACATTGTATCGCTATTAGCTGTAGTAATTTGGGTTTTAACTTCAGAAGAATAATTAAATAACCAATCTTTCCGATTAGTCATATGACTAGTGCAACCTGAATCTAAAATCCAGCTATCACGATCACAAACAGTACTAATTAAAGCAGTCTCAGTTGAAAATAAAGAAGTATTAATTCCCTTTTTCGATGATGAACCATCTTGAAATGAATTATTGTTTAATTTTTTCTTGAAATTTTGACAGTGTGACAGTTGTGACAGATAGGAACAAATTTGTTCTTTGCTAGTAAAATCTTTTCGGATTGTTCTAAATCTGAATCTATTGACTTTTTCTTGAATTCACTCTGAATTGACATTTAACAAAATCTGATGTCAGCTTTGTATTAGAAGCTTCCATTGCCATAATAAGTGGATCAAATTCAGTTGGCAAGCCAATTAACATGAGTTCTGTTCTTCATCTTCAGTCCAATTCTTCATCGTCAATATTGCAGCCAATATCTGCTAATTCTTGAATCACAGAAATTATATTTCCTATATAATGATCCATGCAATTAAAGTCAGCATATTTTATTTGAGCTAATTTCCTTTTTAAATAAAGCCTTCTGCATATGCCACAGTTTTCATATGCAGATTTCAAATTCTTCCATGCTTGTGAAGCTGTTACAGCAGTCTTAACATGTGGATAACATAAAGGTTGAATATTTAGGCAAATTTTTGCATACGCCTTTTGATCTTTGGTGGGATTCTTTGAAGCATCACCAGATCCATCCACAAACTCCCATAAACCATGGTCAATCAACACCAATTTCATTTGAAATTTCCATGTTGCATAATTGTTGACACCTTCCAATTTACTAATGGACATATTAGAACCAGTACTTACTATTACATTATCGTACGAAATATTTCAATCCATGATGAAAGAATTATATTTCACTTCACAATTATTTGTTATTCTGGCTGGGCCCATAACCAATGTTAAAATATTATATTAACTAAATAAATAACAAAAAACAATGTAAATTCACAGAATATAATTAATATAATATTTAGTATTATTTTCGGTTTCAGTAGAATTTTACAATTTTTGAAGTGAATGTTTGCACCATGGCAACGTCAGAATATAAAAACAAAATCAAAAGATTACGCCAGCCAGTAAGAAAACTTTCAAGTATGAAGGTTTTAACACAATCTCCAACATTATACGTTCTCATTCTTTATTTTTAAATTTCGATACACATCACTATCATAGGAGTTCCTCTCTTGATGTGTATCAATCCAAATTCCTCTCTCAACATATTATTTTCTTTGACGCCACAAATGACGCCATTTTTCCTTCTCAAATTAATATTTTCCGCCATTTTCAAAATTCTCATTTAAAATTTTCAATCTCGTTTTTCTTTTTCACAAATTCTCAATGTTTTCAACATCAACTCCAATATCCTCAATACTGTCTTCAGCAACGCTGGGCCCATAACCTGTTGAGAAAATATCAGAGTTCCTAACTGACTCTTCGAGTCTTGACTCATCTTTCAATTTTCTCTTTATCCATATAAATCACAATGCATTGACTTGTTTTACTTTATTTATTCAGCTGATTAAACATTACATTTTTAACATTAAAAACATCTCAAAAACTTCTTATTATAAAACGGTACAACTGCTAATATCAAAATATAATTCTATAATCATATGACATTTTTGTCTGCATGACAACTACTATATTTAAATATGTTCCAACATATCTTACTTATTAACTCAATGAAATTCCAGGCAGTAAACAATCATAGACATAAAATTCTATCAAATTTATATTCCAACACCTGCCTTTTGATAAACCGTTCTAGCGTTTTGTTTTTCTTTTTTTTTTATACTTAGCTCGGCAAATGACTCCATCCCACCTGATGTTAAGTGGAAATGAAGTCCAGACGCGAAGACAACTGGTGCAGCGTGGAAACAAACGTAGCATCAGTTAACTTCACTCTGCCGGCCCACAAGGTGCTTCTTCACGCCTCTCTTGAAGGACCCCATATCATAGGAAGGAGGGAAAACGTGTGCTGGTAGACTATTCCATCTTTTGGAGGTGCGACAAAGAAACGAGTCACTAAATTTCTTTGTGCGCGATGGGATATTTGAGACAGTGAATCGGTGACTCCGAAGAGCAGCACGTGTACTCCTATGAAGAAAGGGAGAAGGTGGGATGTGGTCAAAGAGCTCTTCAGAGCACTCGCCATGGTATAAGCGGTAAAACACGCTGAGTGACGCAACGTCTCTACGCAATTGCAGAGATTCGAGAGTACTTACCACTTCTGCATTGCCGATAATGCGTTCAGCGCGACGCTGCAATCTGTCCAAGGCATCGAGAAGGTACTTAGCGGAACCGTCCCAGATGTGCGAGCAATACTCCACGCAAGACCGTACCTGTGTCTTGTACAAAAGGCACTTCCTTCAAACGAGGCGTGAAGAGGCATCTTTTTGGCCGGCAGAGTGAGGGTAACTGATGCTGCGTAGTTTTCACGCTGCACCAGTTGTCGTCGCATCTGGATTCCATATTCACTTAACATCAGGTGAAATAGAGTCTGTTGCCGTGCTACGTATTAAAAAAAGACGACGGGTTGCACTCCGGGAGTGCCGGCAGAAGTGAAAACTTGAATATTAACGTAGTGCATTTTGATATTTTGGAATGGTTAGGGAATAATTTTGCACGAATTGCTTCAATTATCAGTATAAAAGTACTATCATTAATGTGGTAGAAAACAATAATTATTTATTGCGCTATCGTACACAAACATGACAATTTATATTACATTAAAAAGCACTCGAACATTCGCGCAAGCGCCCTGCGCCCATCGATTTTCGATGCCTGTGCTGCCTAAACGAAACAGCAGGCATACATTTTCGCCGCGCCGTAGAAAGAGAGGGGGATACTTCCTCTCCTACGCCGCGCCGGCTGTCATCCGTCTTACGAATTTTCGATCAGGCCACGTGCCCTGACGCGATTTTAACATTTTTTAGCCATTAGAAAAAAAGTGTACAACGCCGCTAAAGAAGTTTTCACTTCAAAAAACCAAACCATTTCGATTGGCGATGACCACTTTCTGATATGACCACATCCCGAGATGTCCGTTATGTTTTATTTTCACCTACTAAAAAATCTGTCACCGACTATCGGACGTGGGCTAGGCTCTGAAGAGGAAATAATCTATTCAACGAAAGGATGAGGTTTATATAAGAATAATTACATAAACTTTTTCAGAGAACAGCAGATATACGATCTTCTTTTCATGTCAATATTTAAAATCTGTAGTGTTGTTCTATTTGACATTGTCTAAAACTTGTGGCCATTTTGTCTGAAAGAAGAGCGGTGAGACGCCTCTATTTAGTAAACTGCAAGCTCATAAACATTTAAATATTGTTGAAATTTAGCTTTCGGAAAACTTAAGACTTCCGTCATGTTGTGAGTATTGATCTTCCGTTTTATTACTAAAGTAGCTTAATATTTTCTTTGCATTGCGAGATTCAGTATGTAATAAAAAAACAAGTATGTTTTATTTTAGAAACTTCAAATCATAATTAATTGTGCTAGACCTGTGCTATATACCTACATACGTAGTAGGTATTTGGTATAAATCGTTACTTTATAAGTGTGGTCTAGTAGAATGAAAAAACATTTATTGGAATCAAATAACAAGCACACAATTTAACATAAACAACAGGTATCAAATAGAAAAATAATAATTAATTGATTGCGCCCTGTTATGTGATGCCAACGCTGTGCAAAACTGTGCAGTGTACACAGCAGGTGGGGCCTGCTGCACTGGTATTCTGCTGTACAGTCACGAGTAGGTGTTAGCGTTTACACTTTGGACTAGTTTTGACTCTTATTACATCGTATTAGGAGTTACATTGTTTACATGTTAATGCTCGTGACTGTACAACGAGTCTGTAAGTGTAACCGAACTGTGCCCACTCGGTTATACAGCCAATTTATTTTCGTCCAAGTTGACGAATAACTACAATATTTGCCATCATACTCATGTTTTTTGCGCCTGAGTTATCGATGGTATGAATCTTTGATGCATAGGTCAACATCATAACTAATTGGTTTTTGGTTTTAAGTTCTAAACCGGAGGAGCCTTTGAAATTGCTCGAGAAATTAAAAATGTTCTTCGCCATTCATTGGAAAGGTGTGGTTTTGTTAGTATTACCACTGATATTGTTACCAATAGTAAAACCAGGACCAGCACAGGTATGAATACAAGTTGTTTTTAGTGACTCTCCGTAGTACCTACTTTCTACACTCCAGCCGTAAATTTGATGTTTAAAATTGTTTTAAAAGACATGGTGTCAAAATAATTCCACGAGCGGGATTCGAACCCGCACCCCATGACATGCCGGGTCAGATGCGCTACCAACTACGCTATCGTGGCTCAATCCAACTCACCGAAACGAATCAACACTATCTACTCTTACTCTGTAAGCCAAAGGAGCCCTATTCAATATCGACAACTACGTCATCAACATCCAACCTTAATATTCATAGAAACATTTATGGATTAGTTAGAATCGAATCCTGCTCGTGGAATTTTGAACACTTCGTTTTTTTCAAATTGTAATTTGTTCGCAACAAAATATGCGTTAAACTTTAAGTAAATAATAATAGATGTTTACATTTTTAACACGGCAACATAATGCAAACCACATTTTATACATGAACACATAAAAAATATCCTTTATGATCAGAAAGCCTTGCAGAACGTCTTTAAAGCAAGACGTCTACAATGCTTAATGACTTAAATGCAGATCAGTTGTTTTTGTGCTTAGTCGACCTCGAAATTACTTAAACTAATTGTGACAAAAACTTCCAAAACAATAAAATTTCGCTAAGGCTCCTTATCAATGACATTATGTTATTTGCTCTTGCAACCTAACCAACATTGTAAAAATATACCATAAATGATAATAGTGATGACTTGATTTCAATGATGGAGGCCTTTGCCCAGGAGTGGGACAGTCATGGGCTTCAATGATGGAGGCCTTTGCCCAGCAGCGGGACAGTCATGGGCTATTTACTTTTACTACTTACATGTTGTTAATATCATAAGATAATATACGCAAACAACATTCACTTAGGTCTTAAAGCAATTTCATGGCGGCGTCACTTTTAACCGCCTCTGTGGTGTAGTGATTAAAAACCACCAGTCTCAGACCTAGAGATCCCGGGTTCGATTCCTAGGGGTACATGTTAGTGTACTCTGTTTGGTTGGCGTTAGGGCTTGTTTGTCCGCCTGGCTAGCTACCACCATCTTATCTAAATATGTCGCAATAACATCAAAATTAGTAGCATTGTTGTGTTCCGGCAGCTAGAGATAAGATAGCCGGTGCCAAACTAGTTGAGGTTTCGGAGTGAAGTGCGCTTCCACCAATGGCCTTATTATCTACTTAACATAAAGTGAGCTGAAGGCCAAGTTTACCGTGAGATATAAATTAAACTTATGAATGTTATTCATTTAATTTTATTAACTTGAAACAGAGATCGCAGCAAACATAAGTATTTTTTCTTTCTACTTCAAGCACATTATCGTATTTTTATTTTGCAGAGCCACGAATGGGTCGGTTATACTATGATTTTGATGGCAACATTTTGGGTGACTGAGGCCATTCCCTTGGCTGTGACGTCATTTTTGCCACTCGTTATCTTCCCGATAACCTCGGTTATGACGTCTTCGGAAGTTTGCAAGAATTACGTTAACGTAAGTGGACTTTCGTTGCTCTACACGACACGGTCAACCCCGGCCTTAACTTTAACGTAAAGCATTTTGCTACTACTTTGAACAAGCTTTTGATTTTATATAATAATTGTTACAGGATACCATTATGATGTTCATTGGCAGTTTGATTCTGGCGTATTCCATTGAACAATCTGGTTTGCATAAAAGATTGGCCTATAACGCTATGAAACTCATAGGATATTCACATATTAAGTAAGTAAAGATTACTGTATTTTATCTTTTTTGGTACCCACAACTATAAGTTTGTCAAAACATTGTCCGAAGAGAATGCATTTATCTGTTGGATTTCTATTCGCTGTTTTTACATACTTTATATTTCGAACCATTAGCAAGATCCATGAACACTACCCCTGGCCGATGACACTTAGTGCGTCCGCTGTGTCAAGCGGGCGCCCGCGCGGCGTGCCTGTTTCGTGTAAATTCATAGAACAACGCTGCGTGAAGCGGGACACCGCCGCGCCGGCGCCGCCGACGCCCGCTGCGCCCGTAAGGCGGGCTGCCTATAAACAACCTACAAAAATAAAACAAAACTTCAAGCCGCGCAGGCGTCTGCGCCGTGTGCCCGCTCGACGCAGACCTTAGAATTACGTAGAAAAAAAAAACAAAACCTTCAGTGTCGACAACCCACGTGACCCGTGGCAAGTGTCCATGATCTGATGCAGCCGTTTTTATCAGGCGGGCCGTGTACTCAGTAGCTGGCTTATAATATATATATTTTTTGTTTTTATAGGTTACTCCTTGCCCTATGTATCGTTACAACCTTCGTTTCGCTGTGGATTACAAATACTGCAGCCACAACTATGATGGTGCCTATTAATTTTGCAATTTTGAGGGTGTTTGAAGGTGTAAGTACAATACACACAGTTTTTATTGGTTAAGTTACAAAGGACAAATTACGTATAATGAGTAAGAGCCCTTCAACAAATATTTTATGAATTTGATTGGTAAAAAAATAAGGATCTCCTGTGGTTTAGTGGCTAACCACCGGTTTAGACCCAGAGGTCCCGGGTTCGATTCTCAGCGGGGGGTACATGTTTGTGTACTCGGTTTAGTTGGTGGTAGGGCTTGTTTGTCTTACCGGCAGCAAGAGATAAGTTAGCCATTGCTTCACTAGTTGAGGAATTCGGGTGAAATGCGCTTCCATCATTGGCCTTTAACATCACTTAACATCAGGTGACATCAAGGCACTGTGCTTACCCGTGAAATATAAAAGAAAATCTTTGAAGAGACTAAAAAATAGTTTGAACATCATCAATAGTGTTTTAAAATAAAAAAGTTAAAGATGTCAAAACCGATTTGTACAAATGTATGAGCAAATACGCTGGTGGATTAAAATCAGTGTTACGTGCTTAGATTAAAACAAAAAAGAGGAAGATACGGCATGCTCATACTTGTAGTCAATTAAAGTATAGTCCTACTCAAATACATATGCAAAGACTCACATACGCACACCTATAAAGTGTAAATCGAGCGAGCGAGACAGAGCGGTAAGTTTCAACGTCAGAGCGAGGGAGTTAGCGAGTGACGTCTCTATAATATGATTAATTTACCTGGACCAAGTAGTGGTCAACTTTGTTTTATTGAAAGCAATAAAGGCAAGAAAGTTCTTCTGCATGCCGGACACAGGTACCATTTCGCCGTTTTAAATAAATCGGGCACAACAAATTGGCATTGTACTAACAGAAAAGACTGTTACACGTATAACATTAGATTCAAAAAAGAATGTAAAAGAAGCTGTTCATTCTTGTTTGCCGGACCGCGACGGTAAAGAAATTGCAAAAAAATTATATACATGTAATGAAGAAATTCAGTCTAATATGGAACCAATTCCTAAAATATTTGAAAAGCATTTGTTTATTGACAAATTTACCTGGAACAGAGACATACATAGAACAGCATAAATTACCACTATTTACATCGAAAAATGACTCAATGTACCGTAGTAGAAATAAATCGCTCAATTTACCTAAATCTACGTTTAAATCTATTCAGGAAGTAATGCGATTCTACTGCTGGTTCGGAAGGTTGATTCTGCTAAGAAGACTCCAGCAAGAAACTTAGCAGCTACTCTTTTAAACTAAGAGTTGTATACAGAAGTGAAACTACTTACAATGTGAAAAAACATGTGCAGGCGAGCAGACTAAGACGACCACATATTATTATCATTAAAATAATAATCAATTTTATAGTAACCTTTTTTCATTAGACCTTGAAACTCTTGAACTCTTTAACAAACTTTATCGTAAATTCAATGTAATGCAAACAATGCATGAGTTTCGCTCAACTCGATCGATTGAGTTCATTCTGACAACGTCTCTTTGACAATTTTATTTATGGCGAATGCTACACGCTCGATATTTGGATCACGATCCAGGATCACGATATCTGGATCGCAAGCAGATACTACACGCTCGATACGGATCGCGTCAGTACGCCGGTAAATATTCAATCAAGAAAGACGTGCATTGGGTCCGCGATGAGTGACAATATAAAGAAAGCTTGTGTTGCTATCATAATAGCGTTAACGTTAAAAAGGCGTGTGAAAAGAAAAAAATGGGCAAAATATTGGCTTCAAGACAGAGAAAACATTTTTTAATTCTTTTGTATAATTAGATTTCAATGAGTTAATTTTTGCAATAACGTTTTTGATAGATGCAGCGGGAATTATCTTTTTAAAAATTTGTAGCATATTCTCATACGCATTCGGTCTTTTTACTTTATTCATACTATCTTGACTTAAGCTGTTCCAAACCTCAGGTACCTGACACGATAAATATCGAGCAGAGACTAGACGCTCGATATTTATCGCCAGATCGTGATACGGATCATTGGATTTCTGGATTTTTAGAAATCCAACGATCCGTATCACGATCCGGCGATACACAGTACTACACATTCGATAAATATCGTGATCCTGGATCGTGATCCAAATATCGCGATCCGTATCGAGCGTGTAGCATTCGCCTATGGGTTGTGTGACACAACTTGTCAATCTCCTGTACCACGACATTGACAACGTAAGCGATAATATCGTTTTGCAATAATACACTGATTATGAATCGTAACTTTAAATTTATTGTATGTTATGCATGGGTTTTGGTTAACTGGAATATTTTCAGAAAAAATACTAAAATACTCTAGTTTCTGTTTTCAATAATATCCCTGGTTCTAGGCCACACACTGTAGTAACAGTGTAAAAATACGACCAAGCGTTTATCCACGCTAAAGGTTTTGTTCACAAAGTAAACAGAACTAAGTGTAGGTATGAGAACGATTCGTTTTACCCGATATAATTATCTTGCACTCCCTTCCCCTGTATGGGGTTCAACCAAGCTAATGGCTCTTTCTATGTTTGTGCGTGTTAATAAGTATGAAAATAGATGCAGTAATGCAAGTATGTGGTGACAAATTGTAACATAGGCATAGTAAATAATTGATGGTTTTTGTCAACAGCAAAAGCTTCTAACTATTTATGAAAAAAACTCACAGGGCGAAATGGTTGCATCCGACGTGACGACGTGCTATTTCTGCACTGTTACTTTTTCTGCGACAATTGGTAATATACTTTCAACTTTGTTTTTTTAGAAAAGGCCAGCCGTAAAAAAGGGAGTTTTTTCCGTTTTGACATATTTATTTTGCCAGATTTTTGTTCTGACAGCGTGTCACTTTGTTAACTCAAACGTATAGGTAAGTACAAAATAAAATACATAAGCATATTAATAAATTATATAATAATAATCGTAGGTATAAATAGTGGAAAATGTTACGTTATCAATCCAATACACTATCATGAATAAATGATCAAAATTTTAAAGTAATGAAACGAAAAACTTGGAAAGGAGAAAGTTTTTTTTATATCCTGTAAAATATATTGCTAAAAAGTTGTTGTTTTTGTAAAAATCCCTTCAATTGTATTGATGTATGACGAAGTGTATAAACGAGAGTATAAAATAAAAGCATTTTTAACACTTCATTATGGGTTTCTTAATATTTTTACGGTGAATTTTAATTTTGAAAGATTTAGTATTTTATTACCACTAAAGTAATTTTTAATTTTCGTTATATATTTAAATTGGATTTAGTACATTGCGTGTTAATGCGTTTCGGTGCACGTTTCCTGACTCCTCTGATGATCAATTCCCAAAATTCACACTTACCAAAATAGCTATTCGGGTGTTACCGAGGTGTTACCCAATTCACCTATTTTCTACTGCATCTATGTCATTTCCTGAAATGTGCACTTTTAAATTAATTATCCAATTTACCTATTTTGTACTACCTCTATATGTCATTTCCTGAAATGTGCACTTTTAAATTAATTACATACTAGCTTAATGTTTCCTAAATGCACACTTTTTATTTACATACCCACGACCTTTATAACAGACTTCAAAAAAGGGGAGGTTTCTCAATTCGACCGTATATTACAAAGTGTTTTTCATTAAGAGCGCTCGAACTTTGAAATGAAATAAAACAACCTGTGTAAGTGATACCAACACACACTTTTATTTTATTTTAAAGGATATTCGATGACAGTATGTACGGATTATATTTCAGCCTAATGGCCGCCGAGACTCCGCCGTGCGTAGGTGGTGTATCCTGGCAGACCAATTTTCAATGACATCTTCGCATAAATGTGGCTTAATTTCAAGAAGGACGCGAGTTATGTTGGCCTTCAGGGCGGCTATAGGCTTGTGTCCACTATGAATGAATATAATGGATAGGGGTTTATAATTATTAATTATATCATGGAGAAGACAACAAACAATTTTAATTGTTAAAAGCGTAAAAGATTATTAATATTTTAGAAAAACAAATTTCGTAAAAATAAACTTTTAGTCACGCGACAGTGAACACCAATCAGAAAGCCGTGACGTCACGCCGTGCAAAACACCAATCCTGTCAATGTCATTGACGTTTCGAGTTATTCGAGTATCGCTAATAATAGCTATATAAAGATAAAAGAAAAGATAAAGATAATAGCTATATGAAGATAAAGATATATGAAGATAAAGATATATAAAGCTTACTAAATTTTGGTTTTTAGCAACTAATATCAAGTTGATACTGAATTTCGCAATGTTTAAACTTCCTTGTAAGTAAACATAACTTATGTTATAAAGTATTCATTATAATCTTAAATGCTATGTAATATTTCAGTTTGGTACACAATAACATAATGTTATGACGTACATTTTGCAAGATAATTGATACCTACTGATTTTGAGGTTAGATTTACAAAGTATGAAAAAATGCAAAATAGTAACAAACTTGTATAATTTTAGGTCTTCACGAGCTTTATATGGAGATGACGCCATAAGTTATGTCCATGTGACGGTAAATTTTGTACTGTAAAGTGCAAAATATGTCCTGAACACAAGGTTCATGCAAAACTATATGGATGCACACTGGTTGTTGATGAAGAAGATGATATTAATATCTCCGTTCAATGTCAAGACGGAGATTTAAACACGGAATAGCATTTCTTATGTGGGTTCATCTCAGAAGTGAGGAACCATCATGCACTTCGGTGGAATGTTATTGGAGAAAATCTAAACTGTCTAGAGTCGGTAGTAGCCTTAAATATATGACAGCAAAATAATTTGTCCGAGGGCAGGCCCATGTTGCCAGCAAATTCAACTGTTTCAATGAAATTTTTGAAAGAAGGATTTAAGAGAAAAATTGATAACTGGGAAGTTTTAAAATATCAAACCACTTATTGTCAAAGCGAAGAACAGGCCCTCTCCATGCATCAACTTATATGTAATTTTAAAGAGAAATGTGTTGATGCGTTTTTAAAAAAAGTTCACATATCACCTTCATTAATACAGCTTTGAGTAAAATTGAGTTAATTTGAGTAAATTTGAAAATTGAGTTGAAGAACAAGAGAACAATCTAAGAGCAGTCTATGGTTTGAACTAAGGTGTGGTTGAATTACGGCTTTAAAAGCCTTTGAAGTTAGCAGATGTAAAACTACTGATGCCACACTTTTTTCGCTCATATGTGGTAAAATTCCAAACACTACTTCTATGAAACGTGGCCGTCTTCTAGAAGATGAGGTAAGAAAAACAGTAAGAAAAAAAACTGAAGAAAAAGATAAATAAGTGTGGCCTGATAATTAATTCCACATATCCATCCAATGATTGCTGGTTCCCCAGATGGAATATTTGAAGATGGCATAATCGAGACTAAATGTCCTGTTAATGCTAACACATTTAAAATTTTTATAAAAAATGGAAAAGCTACTGAAAAATATTATGCACAAATGCAGCTTCAAATGTATTTAACAGAAATGAAAAAAAATATATATTGTATAGCGGGCCCAGATTATAGTGAAAATCAAAACGTGGAGATTTTAAATGTGCCATTCAATATTGAAAATGTTGAGAATTTGATTAATAATAAATTATTAAACTTTTGGGAAGTTAATGTATATCCATTGTTATATTATCAAAGTCTGGAACTATAACTGTAACTAACATACTTGTTCGATGCAATGGAATCGAACACCTATTATGACGTACGCGCACGGGTCAGCAGTAATTAGATTGACACGCGCTATGTACTTCAATGCATAGTTTGGTATCAGACGCGTCGGGTGCATTCATTTAACATTAACATTCATTTAACTTTAACTAGAACTCTCTTAAACATTCTTTGTAGACTTATACAATAAAGTCGTAATATAGAACATATTTTAATATTTAACACTAAAACTACCACCGTAACCTTGTACAAATCGACACATGGTCCTTCGAGAGACCTCGCGAGTCTGTTAAAATATCGTCTAGTGAGTGCAAAAGAACTGGTGAACGGTGATTTGTGTGGATTGCGGTGAAACGTGCTGGTGGTTCAAAGAGCATCATCGGACTTGGAATCTCGCCCAAGTCACGCCAGTAAGCCAGTATCAGCAGCATAACAAGTAAGATCTTTCCAATTTTTTTTCTTACTACAATGGAGGTCCTTATGGAAAACCAAAAGGAACTGATGAGTGCCATGGAGCAACTCGTCAACAATTTTAAAAAAGACTGAGCCAGCCGTAAAACTCTTTTATACGTCAAGAAAAGACTTCAAATTCTGGACAATTACTGGCAAGAGTTTGAACGAAACTATCTCGAAATCTGTAAGTTTGATGAACGAGACTACACTTATACGTCAGTAAATCACTACTCTAAAACTAAAGCTTATTATGATGAAAAACGACAGTGGATTTTGCAACATTTACCAACAGAGACAAAACAACTACCTGAAACCCCGATCGGACAACAAGGAACTTCAGCAATGGGGGGTGAAGAGTACAGGGAAACAGGGAATTATGAACAGCAGACAACTAACAGCCGTAGAACAATAGGAGGAGAAGATGATTGAGACGGACATGGTTCAAAGCAACAAAATAATCACGGGTTACAAACTAAAAGTCAAGGAAGTAATAGTAAATTAGAAGACATGTTACGTAAACAGAGGGCTAATTTCAAGGCTTTTAGGAGAACTGCAGCAAGCATCAATTTAGAAACAATGTCGGATAAATGGGAGTTTGAAGACGTCCTAAGAACATTACATAGTCGCTGGTCAGCAATAGACTCCCTACATTGGGAAATACAGTGATTTGTGTGAGGAGAACCAAGAGTATGAACAAGCATTTACTAAATACGAACAACAATACAATGATATGAAAAAAGGTATTAACAAAAAGATGTGGGCGGTGTCACACAGAGAAAAATCCACCCCATAATTTGACATTCCCATTTTTAGTGGCAGTTTTAATCAATGGGTGTCATTTAAAGACCTGTTTAACGAAGCTATTCACAACAACCCATCGTTGTCACAGGCTCAAAAGATGCAGTTTTTAAAGAGTAAAGTTCGCGGTGAAGCAGAGCGTCTCATACAGCACTTCCCCATCAGTACAGAAAACTATTTAGCTTGTTGGGAACTGCTTAACCACCGATACAATAACAAAAAACTAATTTTCACTTCTCATATCAATATTTTTCTCAGCCTCCCCAATATGCAATAGCAATCAATGTCTCAGATAAAGAAAATGCATGATATAACATTAGAATGTTTACACGCTATCAAGAATTTAGGAGTAGATGTCAGCACCTGGGATCCAATTTTGGTTCATCTTCTCTAGCAAAAATTGGATGCTGAAACATATGGTGATTATGTTCAATCCCTAACAAACTCCAGGGAACTGCCCGTTTTACAAGAGTTTCTCGACTTCATGGAGAGTAAATTTATGAATCTAGAATCATCAAGGCGTAACCAAGACAATGCTCATCAGAAAACATCTCCGTTACATTCATATAACAATAATTTAACACCGTATATGAAAAGGCCACAAAATAAGTAACAATCCAAACAATAATGGATATAAAACTATTGCGAAATCATTTCATGTTTCCGGTATCAAATGTCCGCTATGCAACGGCGAACATGGATTGTATAATTGCAAAACATTCCTAGAAATGCCAAATAAACAAAAATTGAAATCGGTAAATAAATTAAAAGTTTGTATAAACTGCTTATTTAGCCATAATGGCAATCGTTGCATCTCTACACGCAGATGCCGCAAATGTCCACGGCAACACAACACCATATTACATGATGCCTGCACGCCGGCGGGCGTGGCATCATCATCAGGCGCGGCAACATCTAAAACTCAACACGAAAATGTATCAAACACTTCGCATGTATCACAGGATAACATGTCGGAAATTTTGCTCGCCACGGCCATAGTGCGAGTAAAAGGAGCAGATGGTATTTATCATAACATGCGAGCACTAATTGATCAAGGTTCTCAAATTTCGATAATAACAGAGAGAGCCGCCCAGCTTTTAGGTAATAAAAAGCAAAAGAGTAAAGGCACTATTTTTGGTGTAGGAGAGAAGGAGAATAACTGCAAGGGGATGATAAATATAGAGTGTGCCTCAAGGTAGAATGATTATACATTTGCAACAGATGTTTTTATAATGAACCATTTAATAAAAAATCTACCTAACAAAACCTTTATGAAACCATCTTGGTCATTTATCACGAACATAAATTTAGCAGATCCCGAATTTTTTGTAAGTCGCCCAGTAGATATATTGTTTGGAGCAGATATTTACTCAACTATTATGTTAAACGGAATTATTAAGGGGGAGGACACATTACAACCTATAGCGCAGCAAACTCACCTTGGCTGGCTATTATGTGGAAACGCAAAAAAAGTACCATTGTAATGTCATATTAAACAACCTGGATGATATTCAAAGATTTTGGGAAGTGGAAGAAATTAGCGAGCAATTAAACTTATCTGTAGAGGATCAAGAATGTATAACATTGTACTCATCAACAACACAAAGACAGGACGACGGCAGATATGTAGTAAAAATCCCGTTAAAGGGTGAATTTGCTCAGAAACTGGGTTCTTCGAAACAAATGGCTATTGCACAATTCTTAAACTTAGAACGTAAATTGGAAAAACAACCACAATTAGCGTACGATTATAAAACATTTATGCATGAGTACTTAGCCTTAAATCATATGAAAACAATGAGCGGTAACACGACCCCGGAATGTTTTTTACCGCATCACGGAATACAACGCATCAATTCAACTACAACTAAATATAGAGTTGTATTTAATGCGTCGGCTAAAACAGATACTGGATTAAGCTTAAACGATATGATGTACAAAGGACCCAACTTACAACAGGATCTTCAGGCATTGATATTAAAATGGCGACAATATCAATACGCCTTTACAGCGGACATTGAAAAAATGTACCGTCAGGTGTTAGTACATGAGGCTGACCAGAAACTACAAAAAATAGTTTGGAGAGATTCAAAAGAACACCCCTTAAAATTTTATCAGCTTACAACGATCACTTACGGCACTAAGTCCGCCCCGTTTTTAGCAATGATGACCTTGAAAAGGTTAGCAGCTGACGAAAAACCCACCTTTCCAAGAGCATCAAAAGTATTAGAGGAGTGTTTTTATATGGACGATCTGGTCCATGGGGTCCACACCATAGAAGAAGGAAAGGAAATCATAACAGAACTAAATAAATTATTAAAATGTGGAGGATTTAATTTGAGGAAGTGGGCCTCCAATAACCCTGAGGTTCTTCACAACATTACCAAACAACATGATAAGACAGTCGAAACATATAGCTTTAAAACAGAAAACACATTAAAAACGCTTGGATTATGTTGGAACTCGGCAGAAGATAAATTTACATTCCAATGACACTACAAACAATAAAACCAACAAAGAGGAAGCTTTTGTCTGAAATATCCAAATCCAAGAGGTGTAACCCAACCTAATGGGTCAAATAGACCCATTAGGTTGGGTTACACCTCTTTCAACAAAATTAAAATTATTATTCCAAAAAATATGGAAACAAAAATTGGAATGGGATGACGTAGTTACAGACGAAATATAGTAATAAGATAAGTAAGATAAGTAATAAGAGCATAATTATAAACATTATCATTGAATTTGAAATACCGAGATGGATTCAATGTCGCGAGAATGACGTCATACAGTTACACGGTTTCAGTGATGCGTCTGAATATGCATACGGCTGTGTAGTATATGCAAAGATAAAAAATACATCCCAAATTACTTTTCTTTCTGCCAAATCTAAACTTGTACCATACAAAAAAGCAATGACCTTGCCAAGATTGGAATTAAGTGGTGCATATTTACTTGCCAAACTAATGGACAAAATAAAACAGACGTTATCACAACATACATTGGTGCTATATGGTTGGACAGACTCTATGATTGTGCTGGGGTGGATCAATGGCAAACCCCATCGATGGAATAGCTTCGTAGCAAATAGAGTACAAAAAATAACAGAAACTATATCAAGCAAAGATTGGCGCTATGTATCATCTAGCGAAAATCCCGCGGATGCTGCAAGCAGAGGCTTGTATGTAAATCAGTTAAAGGAACATTATTTGTGGTGGCAAGGTCCCGTTTGGCTATCATCCTTCGAAGCTGAAAAGGAACAAAAAACAGTGTATACTACCAATCAAGAAGCAAAATGTATTCAGTTCAATGTAGTACAAAAAGAAGAAAACACAAGTATCATTATTAACTTATTAGAAAAATACAGTTCATTCACATTGATAGTATGCATTGTAGCTCGGATACTAAGGGCATTGACTCGAAATCGCAAACATTGCCCCAGATATCTCACGTTACAAGAATTTCGTTATGCAAAAATATTAATTGTGGAACATGTACAACAAAATGCATACGGAACAGAAATTGATTATCTGAAGAAGCATATTCGAGTGAATATAAAAAGTAAATTATTGAATTTGAAACCTTTTATAGATCAGTTTGGCATTTAACGTGTTGGAGGAAGATTAGAAAATTCAATTTTAAAACCGGAAGCAAAACATCCTATTATTATCCCGCATAATAGTAGATTAGCTAGTCTACTAATAGATCAAACCCATCTGCTAACATTGCACGGCGGCCCATGTCTCACTTTGTCAAACTTGCGACAACAGTTTTGGATCACTGGAGGAAACAATGCAGTAAAGAAACAACTACGCAACTGCATTATCTGTAGAAAACAAAGCCCCAGAATGGAAAATCAATTGATGGGCAACTTGCCAGAAGCCAGATGCAATCCTGCGAGTCCATTCCATCACATGCGGGTGGATAACACAGGATTTGTAGGTATAAAATTAAACAAGTCACGAGGGGCAAGAACAGCAAAAGGATACGTCGCTATCTTTATATGTATGGTGACCAAAGCGGTCCATATTGAGTTAGTGTCTGATCTGACAAGTGCTGCATTCCTGGCCGCTTTACGTAGAATGGCAGCCAGAAGAGGAGCACCACGTCATATTTATAGCGATTGTGGTACTAACTTTGTGGGAGCAAACCGCACCTTAAAAGAAGAGTTTCAAGAATTAGAGAACATTTTTAACGACGGCTTCATCGTAGAAATAACGGAGATGTCTATAGTCATTTTAACGCGCCGTCCTGGCCGAGCGCTGGAGGCTTATGGGAAAGAGCGGTAAGGAGCCTCAAGTTCCATCTAAGAAGAGTAGTGGGAGAACAAAAATTAACATGCGAGGAGTTTGCCACGATACTTGCTCAAATAGAAGCTTGTTTAAATTCGAGACCGCTCGCCAGTCTAACAGAAGACATAAACAACGTGGAATTCCTTTCCCCGGCGCACTTTTTAACTGGAAGATCGGGAGTAACAGTCATACAAACCACAGAAGATGCTAGAACCAGGTGGCAACTTACAAACAAACTATTTATAGAAATCTGGAAAAAATGGAAACTGGAATATTTAAATCAATTAATGGCAAATAAGAAATGGCTACGACCTAAAAGAAACATGCAAATCGGAGATTTAGTGGTTATACAAGATGAAAACCTACCACCGAGGAAGTGGGCAATGGGGAGAGTCACTGACCTTCATCCGGGTAAAGACGGTTTGGTCAGAGTCGTGAGTTTAAAAACAAAAAACGGAAACATCAAAAGACCGATCGTCAAGCTATCTATTTTACCAATAGAACATTCAACCGAAGAGAGCGAATCCAACAATAAAAAAGAAAACACGGAGGAACAAAAACAAAGTAAAATAAGAATGAACAAACCTACTCGCTCTCATTTCGCTAACATAGCCATGGCGTTAATACTATTTATGACGCTTTTTACGTCATCAAGCTGCTCGAGATAGGTATTAACCTATCACAGAAATCGATAAGGGACGATCTTTGTATTTTGACCCAATTGCAAAAATGCAACTGATAAGAGATAAATGGACCCTCGTCGTTTATTTTAACATGTCACCATTTTTTGAAGGAATTGAAGCATTCGAGAAAGTATATAATTACTTAGATAAAACTTGTAGCTCTTGTAGCGCCATCCAAAAAGACAATCAATGCAACCTGATATTGTTTCAATTACAGCACGAGTACTCGGAATTAAAATACTATAATGAATTATTACTAACTCAACATTTTAGAGCGCAGACAAAACGGCGCCGAGGCCTTTTCAATGGTGTAGGTTACGTAGCGAACTCGCTCTTCGGAGTGTTGTATGAACGTTTTGCGGAGAAATACACCAAGGACATTAAACTTTTAAGAACAAATCAAGCTCATCTTAACGCATTATGGAAAAATCAAACATCGGTGGTGGAGGCTGAGTACAACTTATTGAGGAGAACAGAAGAAAACATGGCAAAACAACATAAAATAATTAAAAAACATTTAAATAGTTTGGACTCTGCCATAAACACACTGCAACAACAAGTTAAAATTATTAGATAGTGAGTGGTGATAGTGAACTTAATCGTGTGAGTAAGAAAGATCAAAGCACAACCCTTGTGTTGAAAAGGGTATCGTTTAGTGAGGACTCCATGTGAAGATTTCATAGAGGCATTAAGAAAAAACGTTTTATTTTAAAATAATATATTTTTTACTGTTTATTACTTTTACTCTTATGTTCTGTAGCTATAATTGATGATTAAACGAACTTACCTGTAAGTGAAGTTCTATCATAATTATGTGAAGCGCCTCGTCCGAAGAGATTAGTAGTTAATTATTTTATATTGTTACTTGTAGTATCGCATAGATGTCACCACTCCTGCACTATATTTTTTTTGTTGTTGTGGGTATCCCTATCTTTCTCTATGGCGCCATTGCCTCGCGTTCCTCATTTAGTTTAGAGATTCTGGTTTTTTTTTTTTTTTTTTGATGTATTTCCCTAGAGATTAGTAACGGGAATAATGGCAGAGTAAGGGTGGGTGGGAGTTACTAATCTCGACGAGGCGCTTCGTATAATTATGATAGAACTTCACTTACAGGTAAGTTCGTTTAATCATCAATTATACTTCGCGCCTAGTCCTCGAGATTAGTAGTTAATTATTTTATATTGTTACTTGTAGACTTTGAGAGTAGTAATAATGTGGGAAATATCATCAATGGAAATACTTTTCGAATTAATGTAGGTTTATTTGTATACTTAATTAAACAACATTATGTAGATCAGTAATTTAACTAATATATAATTATTCTTGTAATAATCATAACAGTTCCTAATTTAAATTTTTCAAATCAATCAGTATTGTAATTTGCTACATAAAATACCTAAGCATCAAAATAGAATGAGGTAAAGATGTACAATCGTCGTTCAAAACAGGTCTATTATAGAACCGTGCCAACACAATGGAGTTGCCGCTCCAACCCGCGGTGTTTCGGATTTAGTAACATAACAAAGTTTTACCAGGACATATAGTGGGTTTATTATTGAAAAAAGGTATATAATGTGTTGGCAGTTTGCAGCCTGGTTTTGATGTTTTAATTAAATCGGAGATTGTAATAGTAATACGGCTGGATGATGAATGTATATTCTTAATATTTATTTTTGACAAGGTCTGAACTCTATGGGCAGTTGTAAGTGACAGTAATGTTATTGTCTTTTTGGTCAATGTTAGGTCTTCATTGGGGTACCATTGACTCAATTGATCCAAAACGCAATTTGTATCCCAGGTAACATTATACTTTGGTAACGGTGGTCGGAGACGAAATACACCCAGTCTTTTGATATGTTTGGACCCAGTAACAGCGACAACGCTGATCGGCATGAGTTCAGGGTGCCATATTGACAGGCTTTATTATATAACTGGGTAAAATATACCACAGTAGGGACTTAAGCAAATTTTTGATAGAGCGTCTCGGATAAGACTGCTGCCACCAGGGTAATGGATTAGTGTATCCACCGAGAGCTGGAATGGGAAATTATCGTGCGTTTATGAGGTGGAAATGTTATAATTCTGGAGACCACAAGGGCTTTAAATACGGAATACCATGGTTGCGTATGATGGCATAGTGACATTCACAAGAGCTACTTGTAGTCTAAACTTTATGTCTTTGCCAAGTTTTTCTGTGAGCAACGGATCGTCACCCAGAATTTCAAGGACATCAGTGTCCAATTCACCATCTTTGTTGGTAGTATCAAGGACTGGAGCCCTCGAAGACGTACAGGGCGCTTCTGGGGGAGTCATTGCATCTACAAGACTATCGTCAGCAGGCGCCTGTACCTCATGGGTAAAGCCAACTAGCTCGGCATTATCGAGTTCTTCAGACAATCAATTAGATAATTGCGGCATAGGTGTGGATATAAGACAACGTTAATACGTTATACTTAAATAGGTACGAACAAAAAGTGCGTATTTGGAAAACATTAAATAAAAGCATTGTACTTATATTAGATAACGATTGTTATCTTGTCAAGGTTAGGTAAAAATCCCCAATGGATTCAACGCCAACCGTTACTTTTGAATGCGTCGAAGAAGCCCCAACGGCTAAGTCTGTTTGCATTCTGTATGTACCAAAATTAAGATACTGATAAGTTAATAAAACACTCGTTACCTGAGCTTACGAGTCCGTTGTTGTGTGTTAACGGCGGCGAGTCACTCGCCGGGCTTCCTTTGTCACGTATTTAGCGCTGTAGCTTGCGCATTTTTTCATTATATGTTCAAGTTCTTCACAAGTCTTAGGATTTTTACGTTACGGCATTTTGCGTACGAAAACAGTCGATTGAACACGGAAGAAATTTTAAAGTGACTGGAGTGGTCGAGCACTAAAATGCGAATGAGGAACGCGAGGCAATGGCGCCATAGAGAAAGATAGGGATACCCACAACAAAAAAAAAAAAAAAAAAAACTAAATTTCAACGATAGTGCAGGAGTGGTGACATCTATGCGATACTACAAGTAACAATATAAAATAATTAACTACTAATCTCGAGGACGAGGCGCGAAGTATAATTGAACATTGTTTTTTCACCTTGTATACTCACCCTCTCATGAACATCATCTTCTCGGCGGGCAATATGTTCGATGCAATGGAATCGAACACCTATTATGACGTACGCGCACGGGTCAGCAGTAATTAGGTTGACACGCGCTATGTACTTCAGTGCATAGTTTGGTATCAGACGCGTCGGGTGCATTCATTTAACATTAACATTCATTTAACTTTAACTAGAACTCTCTTAAACATTCTTTGTAGACTTATACAATAAAGTCGTAATATAGAACATATTTTATTATTTAACACTAAAACTACCACCGTAACCTTGTACAAATCGATACAATACTATAACTGTAAAATTGGAGGCTGGTCTGCTCTTGCATACTATTATTTTTATTATTATTAACTATAGTTTAACTTTGTTCTTTTTCTTTAGACAATATTTGACCTTTTATAGTACTGTATGACATTAAGATAATTAATTGAATCTGGCGTTATTTTGCGGAAATCCACAGTACAAAAAAATGTAATTTAAATAATATAACGAGTGAGTTAGCGGAATTAACACTACATATTATTTAAATTACATTTTTTCTGTATGACATTGTAAAAATTTTAACTGGTTACTGATGTAAATTTGCAAACTTAGATATTATTATTTTTTCTTTTGTTTTTCTTTAACATGTGTGATTGTCCTTTATATTTTGTGTTTTTATTTGTGATGGAAAGTGTCCTTGATGTCCTTCCTTCCAATATTTTTGACGCTGTAAGGGAGAAAATAGCTTGACACTTGCTGAGTTTCTTGCCAGTTCTTCTCAGTCTACCGCCCAGTGTAAACTTGCAAACTGATGGCATAATGAAGTTCATAAGAGCTATTTGTAGCCTAAACTGAATAAATGATTTTGAATTTTGAATTTTTAACATTATTGAAATAAAAAAACAATCTTATAGTTTTCCTTAGTTTTATTTTATTATCAACAATTGGAGGTCTTACTAGTGTCATACCTGATTTTTTTAAATAATGTTCTACATGTTTAAAGCCCCTTTCTGCCATGCATAACACACATACCACTTTTTAAGGTCTTCCTAAAATAACACGATTCAACTAAACCATGTGTCAGTGATTCTGCTTCCGAATCCTGGAGAAGTATATAGTTCACTAGTTAGTTTGGTGTACAGGATATTAAATACTTTATAGTATTTGTTTAGACGACCTCCTTGGTCGAGTGGTTTGTACACCGGTTTTCATGGTGTCACCATCTCGGTCGGGATTTTAGAAATTATTGTTTTTCTAAATTGTCTCGGGTCTGGGTGTTTTCTATGTTTTTTCTTTGCCGGCCACAAGGTGCTTCTTCACGCCTCGTTTGAAGGACCCAATGTCTTTTCTCCGTCACCACACTGATTAATAGTTTCAGATCAGTAACCTTGGTCGACTAAAAGATAGTGCGTTTTTTTAGTTTTTAATGTGCAGAAATAATAACTTTATTTATATTATTTATTAAGTTTTCTATATTGTACAGATATAAGAAGATTAATTTAATATTAAACATACCAGATTGTACATAGACACTGTGTGCCTTGTGAGTGGCGCCCGGCGAACGGCGCGGGCGCCTAAGTTGCGTGCCTGTTTCGTGTAAGTTCATAGAACAGCGCGAACAATGCATAATAACAAACCAATACAACACGCGCGCAACCATCCACGCAATTCGCCCGCTTGATGCATCGAGGAAACTTTGCAACAAAAAAGGCTCAGTATAGGTATCCTACACTGAGCCTTTTTTGTTGCAAAGTTTTCAGGTTATCAAAATTCTCAAACGTTCTGGAAAACGTAGTAAAGTAGCCTTAGAACTTTCCGATATTTTTGTAAAAAAAACAATAACAGGCCAATTTTATGTAAAAGGCCATTAAATATAATTTTAAGAGACTATATTTTGAATCCAACAAAATCTCGCATTGGAAGGTATCAAAAAAGGGAGTTTTTTCCGTTTTGACATATCTTTATTTCGCCAGATTTTTGTTCTGATAGCGTGTCACTTTGTTATCTCAAACGTTTAGGTAAGTACTAAATAACATACATAAGCATATTAATAAATTGTATTGATGTGTGACGATATATGTGTATAAATAAAAACATTTTTAACACTTCGTTATGGGCAATCTACCGACGAAATACATAACTCACTGCTTACATACATTTTAATAATAATTTTAATAACGTATGGCAACGTTCTCTTATATAATGAATAACACAACGACATTTGTTTACTATTACTCATTTATTTACGTAATAGAATTTCCAGCCTTATCTATTCAAGTGCAAAGTTAACAAAGCATAAAAAATGTAATAAATTGATCACTCTACAACAAAATTTACCCATCTCTTCTTAAGATGTTTCTTATGGCGACTGTATTTTTACTGACGAAAGAAAAATCTGGCGAAACGAACCTCCGACGAATCCAAAATCAAGCGAAATAAAAATCTGTCATAACGAAAAAAAGGTCTGGAGTCGATCTGATGATGGAGCCGAAAGACAGTCGAAGTAACTCCTTAACGATTTACAGCAATTACATGATGTTTGGGCTTGATTAATTTGTATTAATGAGAACTTTACACCTAGATGGGTTGTGACTGTCATTAGGGGTCTGATAATGAAGACGAAGGACAGTCAAGGGAACTCCTCAACGTTTTACAGTAGCCACCTTGTGTTGGGACTTAATTCATTTCTATTGATGAGAAATTTGCAAACGATTAGTTTTACGATAAAAATAGCTCAGACTAAAATTGTAGATCAGGTAATTATCTATTATAAATGTTGTAATGTTTTTTCACTAAGATTTACCACTTCTGAGAAAAAGCCATTCGAAAGTTAGCTGGAGCTGTATTCTCCATAATATGCATGACTACGCTGTCTCTGATTACGTGACTATTACATATATAATAAGTAATCTATATTTAATATTAGAAAGCTGAAGAGTTTGTTTGTTTGAACGCGCTAATCTCAGGAAATACTGGTTTGAATTGAAAAAATATTTTTGTGTTGGATAGTCCATTTATCGAGGAAGGCTTTAGACTATATTGTTACATCATGCTGCGACCAATAGGAGCGAAGCATTAGTGAAAAATGTTGCAAAAACGGGAACAAGAGCCTAAAAAATTAAACATGCTGCCGAAAGTCACTATTCCACGCGGACGAAGTCGCGAGCACAGCTAGTTCTGTATATTCTGTGTTCAGCTTTCGCTTAATGTAAACGCCATCTTTTATTTTAACATGCTTTCACGGGCTGTGATACTACATCAGCATTATTCAGGAGGGCAAAACATCAATTTTGAAATTATTTGAAAAACAGGACTTAGCGGGATGTGCCCAATTGATCGAAGATTTGAATTCTACGCCAGGAACTCTAATCGTTCACAGAATTCGCTTTCTTCTTTCAGTCTATGGAGCTCCAGCAAAATTCACCTGCATTGATAAGTATCGTTACTTATCCTTTGCTGAACAATCACGTAATAAAAAACGTGTGCAATTTGCTTGTCTTCCTCCAACCTCAGCTTTTGCTCAGCAACATTTCTATCGAGTGTATTACCAGGTTCAAGTGTGGCTTGGCAATGTACTGGATCTAGAAGAATGGGGTTGGAAGCTAATTGACAATGTACTTCCGCCTGCACCAAAGAAGAGTTCAAAATACAGCTGCATAAAAGTGGGCTTATTTTGTTCAACAACATCAGTTGTCAAGGCCAGTCGTGTTCAAACGTCGAACTTTCAACATAAGAAGATACCAACATCAACGACGAAACAGATGATGTATCGCTGCTACAACAATTTACATCGACTCAGGAGGATGCAGAGGAAAAAGAAGAAGAAGAAGATAACTATGGAAGAAAAAATGAAGAAGAAGAAACTCAATAAGACCTGATTTACCACTAAAACAGACCGTGGAGTATGCCTATCGGGAAAACCACGTTAAAAAAACGCGCCTCGTAAACTGCCTCAAAGGTGGCATAGAAACCTGTGCATTTTATGAAGAATACAGCTCCAGCTAACTTTAGAATGGTTTTTTCTCAGAAATGGTAAATGTTAGAGAAAAAAGTTTACGACAATTTTAATAGATAACCTGATCTACAATTTTAGTCTGAGCTATTTTTATCGTAAACTAACCGATTGGCCAAAAAATTTTAAAAACCTATTTTTGCGACCTTTAACCTTTAATAACTTTCAGAATTTCATAAGAGTGGTATCCCTTACGTGCCTGTAAATTTGTAGCTTGTTGTGAATTAATGCAAGGGTACCCCTATTTTTTGGGCTAATTTGACCGGGCTATAAGTCAATGTAGGAACTACTAGAGTTTATAAAAAGATGTGGTTTTGAAAAAGTGGGAATTTTAGGAAGTGAATAATTAAGAAGTAAGGAAGCATTCCCCAATAGTAGTTTGAGGATAGTGTGGTTATTAATAAATGAACATTTTCAGGAAGTGTCCAATGTAATATGTACCCCATATAAACGAAGTGTGAATTTTGGGAATTGATCATCAATGGAGTCAGGAAACGTGCACTGAAACGCTTTCGAGTTTACGTAGAGAGTTGTTTTTAAGTTTGTTTTTCATTTACTTAAATAGGAGGATCATATACTTTTACGAAAGATAATTAACAAAGGTAAGTATTCAAATGTAAAGTAAATAATATTTAAACCAATTTTTGCCCATTTTTATAGCTTTGTAATTGTTTTTTTTTATTTCGCTGTCACAAATTTTAATATTGTTGGATTAATAATGAATTATTTTAATAAACTAGATAATCTAAAATAGAAATATTATCGAGTTTCCATATAGAGAATTAGTTTGGCTCTCAGGCTAAATTTCTCATATGGACTCTCATATGGACCTCTTTACCTTTATGAGAGCCTCTTAACTTGTTCTTATAAAACCTTCAAGGCTGTTCGGTCACTTATACTTAGCATCCACCAAGAATTGTCGTCGTTTCTTCCGCCATTTGAATAAAAAAATCGCGGTGGATCAAAAGACGGTAACATTGTCTCTTACGTCATTTTACTTTTTTATTTTAGGCGGAATTGGAACTTTGATTGCAACAGGAACAAACCTTGCTTTTAAAGGGCTGTTTATTAGGTAAGTCGCAATTGATCATATTTATAGTCTTAATTTAGGCACAGGCATGTAAGGTCATGAGAACTAACTACTAATGATAATCTGATTTTCAACTGTGTCGGTAATAGTTTTCCTGTGCAGGTACAATATTATTTAAAATGTGTATAGTGGAGGGGCGAAACACGTGTCGGGTATCGGTGTTGGTGTGCATTTTCGCTTGCACGCATTGTTTCTCCTGCATGTGCATACTTTTTGCGGGCGGGAGGGTGGTGCATGCGTACTGCATCCAAGCTGTATAAACGAATGAGTTAGCGGAATTAACACTACATATTATTTAAATTACATTTTTTTGTACTATGGATTTCCGCAAAATAACGCCTGATTCCATTAATTATTATTTAAAATACTTTACACATCAACATGAGTTGACTATTTCAGATGTAGTGTGCTTCCATCTTCGGCTTTATCGACACTTAACATCAGGTGAGATTAACGCCATATGCGCTTTTAGTAATAAAAAAAAACAGACCACCTCTGTGGTGCCTTGATTAGACTAGGGGACAAGATCTTCATATTTTTACCCTTAGAGGGGAACCATGGGGAGAGTCTCACTTTCACAGTCTTTCATACCGAGCATGTTGATATTGCTCTGCAGGCTTAGAGATGTGCCCTGAAGAGTTAGAAGGGGAAGGAATGGTGACTTTTTGGCCGTAAACGCACATACCTGTTTTATCTTGGCATTGAACTCAACAAGATTATTGGAGCCCCAATCAGATATGAGGTTCAATACCCGATTGAGCTCAATGACAAGATTCACTTGTTTCTCTTCAGTCTCGACTCACCCAGCCGCAGGGTGACCGTTATACCCACCGTGCACTGTACTATCATCTGCATAGCAATTAATTTTTCCAAGTGGAAGCATATTATCATTAATATGCAGAAGAAAAAGCTTGGAGGACAGAATGGAACCTTGAGAGACACCAGCGTTCACTGACATGATCCGCGAAGCGCATCCATTAGACAGGACACGGATTCTACGCTCATGCAGGAAGCCAGCGACCCAGTTGCAGAACTGTGCAGGCAGACCGTATGCCGGGAGCTTGGACAGAAAAGCCTCAGGCTCCGGACACATTCGTACAATTCCACATTCGTACATTTTTTTATTAACTGTTTTACAAATTCGTACAAACACATTTTTACAATTTCCACATTCGTACATATTTTCATAAACTGTTTTGAGTCTGCATTGTAGTTAATCGAGAATAAATTACCCTTGGTACCAGTAAAGTAGTGTTCCAGTTTTGCGAACAAGCCAACTCCGGCTTTGGCTTTGAAGGATTCTTCAAGCACAAAGCCCGGATAGTGCAGGTAGCTGGTGTCGGCCGGACAGATTATTTGCGTCTCCGTCAAAAACAACATTGCTGGCCGTGCCGTCTCAAGATGGTGGTGGACGGCATTGAGGTTTGCATGGAGTCCGCGGATGTTAGCGAACTCTACCTCAAACGGTATAGTTGTGGTGGGGGTGTGCACCGCTGTAGGACCAGTTTTATTGTGAGGCGCTGTCATGGTGGAGAAAAGGAGGGAGGCGTGAATCGAGGAAATGCTACCGCGATGCAAATAGTCAAAGTGCAGCGGCCTGTTCCACCAGGCATCTGCCTACAGATGAATATCATTAACCCGCCGAACGAAAGGGCCCCTGAACCCCCCAGGGAATGGCCGCCGGGACCCCACCTTCCGGTCACCAACCAGCACGACGGGCCACCCCGAGATTATGCGTGGCATGGTGAGGCAGCCTCACGAGCTGGTTAGGCTCGCTTGGGCCCCTGTACTGTGCCACGGGCGGCCAGCGGGACAGCCGTTTCTACGGGTCTCCCTGGTCGGCGGGTTAACGAAGTCCTCTTGGCACTGGTTTGACGGAAGCCTCCACAGACCAAATGCATCGCAGCAACATCCACTCGAGCTCTGGTTATACGCTGGCCGATCCCGAAACACGACTGACAAGCGGTCATTTGATGGGTTTTACACCATGTGTACGGTGGTCACTAACCAGACAAGCTAAGCCCTACCAAGCAGTGGAACATATGGAAGCTCGAAAATCCGTTGTCGCCTCTTACGACACTCACCGCAGGAGAAGGGTGGCGAATTGTATTCTTTCTCCGTCACCGCACGGCAGTTACAAGAAGATATAAGAAAAATAGGTCAGAAACGTAGGAGAGAACCGTTAGGATTGAAAAAACTTATAGAAGTACAAACGTTGTACAACCAAATTGTTGTAGTTCAATATAGTAGTAAATTAGAAAGTCAGAGATATCGGTAGAGGACAGTAATATTATCCTCTTTATAACATTACTATAGATGTAGGTACTTGAGGTCCTTTGCGTGCCTGAGTTCGGCCCTTTTTATTGTAAATGTGTGCGTGACATTTGCCTGTAGGCGTATTTGGCACGCTTTTTTGTTGTAATGTTACGTCGGCTTCTTATTATACGTCTGTGTATATTACACTATAAGCTTTATGTAACGTTAAAAGAGTAATTACGTTATAATTGCGAAGTAACGCACAACTGACAGACGAAAAACGCATTAAAGTCAAACTGAGCTAGAGATGCAGTTTGCAAAAAATAATGTACGTTTCATGTTGTAACGCCATCTACATTTTAGACCCTATACTAATTAAGAACAGCAAAGGAGCCACGGTGCTTTTTAGAACTACTTAGAAAGTTTTTTCATCATTGCCCTCTAGGGGACACTCAAGTGTCTCCTGACGTAAGTGGCAAAAAAGTTTTTGGACACAAGACGTGTCTCTCCTGACGTGTGAGTGGGGTATACTCGTGACGTAGATGTAATTTTAAACAGCTTCACTCCACAGATAAGACCATTGGATGACTGTTTGTTTTTCTTTTAAACAATGTCAAATAATGCAGATAGAGTAAAATTATTATTTTCACTTTTAAAGTTAAATAATTTAAATATTGAAGAAAAAAACACAATAGCCAACATATGTGCAAAATTTGCAGACATTTTAAAATTACCGGGAGACTCTCTAAATACAACTAATTTATACGAACAAAAAAGTCCTCAAAATCCTCAAAATTTCTTCGATAAATGTTCAACCATAATTATGCCATAAACATAAAATTCAAAGTATATTGAAGAAATTTGACAAGTTGTGGTAGTCTGTTGTGCATACGTGTGTACCATCAACCGTCTGGTAATAATTTAAAAAAAAATATTGCGAATGCAAGTGACAAATGCAAAATAGTTTTTTTTTAACCATAATATGAGATTGTTTTATTCTTATAAAAATATTTATTTCTAAAGTGTAAAGGTTCGTGTGCTTTCCATTTTACAGTCAATTTCCGGACGCTCCGGAACTAATAAGCTTTCCTAAGTTCTCTGCTTTTGGGCTGCCATTAATGATTATGCTGGAAGGCGGCACGTATTTGTTCATGTCAATTGTATACTTAGGATTGTTCAGGTAAATATAGTTGTGTCCAAAATTTTTTAGTCTAACCTTTACTTGTATTTTCTTCATTAGTGTCTACTCTTGTACTAGTTGGATTATTATGCCTTCTGTTGTGGTTCCATAGGATAGATAATCTTGTGATTTCAATAAAAGGAAAGATAGAAATGGTTTTCAGATTTTGTTTGTGATCACCGAACCGAATTTGGCATGGTGATTAAGCTTTTATTTATCGCTAGTAACGAACGCATGACTTAAGGAAGGCCACTGCCTAACATTGGGATGATGTATAGGCTAGTTCTTAGGGCATCTGCTGCGTGAAGAAGGCGCACAAGGCAAGCGCGGCGCACGCGGCGCACGCGGCGCACGCGGCGTGCTGTTTCATGTAAATTCATAGAGCAGCGCTGCGTGAGGCAGGTTGCCGCTGAAGCCGACGAGGAACGCTCATCCGTTCACTAATATGCATTTTGACACATGACCAGCTTCAAAACCATTATATTTGTCCGAAACAGAACACGACGCGGGTCCCCGCGGGGGGCTGCCGATTATCGCAGCGGGGACGCCTTTTCTTTGCTATTTCCTTTTTTTTACTTATTGCTAACAATGATCAGGATAAACTTTGACCTTTGTGTTGTTAATGATTTATATAAATGATTTATATATACAGGGTTACTGGAAACTCGACAACTTCCTTGCAGGAGGAGATAGGCGGCCTAAAATGTGACAAATGTTACCCCCCATATGTATGGCCGAAAACTGGTTTGGTTGACTACGTCTAATTCCCTGAAAGTCTAGTCGCCATACATCCATTATCCGGATGTCAAGTCTCCAAACGTCTATTCCCGGAATGTCTAGTAGCCGCAAGTCTATTTCCCCGAAAGTCAAGCCGCCATACGTCCATTCCCTGAATGTCTAGTCGCAAAGACAATTTTTTTTTTTTTTTTTTTTATACTTAGCTCTGCAAATGACTCCATCCGACCTGATGTTAAGTGGAAATGAAGTCCAGACGCGAAGACAACTGGTGCAGCGTGGAAACAAACGTAGCATCAGTTAACTTCACTCTGCCGGCCCACAAGGTGCTTCTTCACGCCTCTCTTGAAGGACCCTATATCATAGGAAGGAGGGAAAACGTGTGCTGGTAGACAATTCCATCTTTTGGAGGTACGACAAAGAAACGAGTCACTAAATTTCTTTGTGCGTGATGGGATACTTGAGACAGTGAATCGGTGACTCCGAAGAGCAGCACGTGTACTCCTATGAAGAAAGGGAGAAGGTGGGTTGAGGTCAAAGAGCTCTTCAGAGCACTCGCCATGGTATAAGCGGTAAAACACGCTGAGTGACGCAACGTCTCTACGCAATTGCAGAGATTCGAGAGTATTTACCACTTCTGCATTGCCGATAATGCGTTCAGCGCGACGCTGCAATCTGTCCAAGGCATCGAGAAGGTACTTAGCGGAACCGTCCCAGATGTGCGAGCAATACTCCACGCAAGACCGTACCTGTGTCTTGTACAAAAGGCACAACTGGTCCGGCGTAAAGAATCGCCGCACTCTGTTCAGAATTCCGAGTTTTCGTGAGGCTGTTTCGATCACGGCTTCGATGTAGTCTCTTTGGTTCAGATCGCAGAGTATCGTCATACCGAGCATGTTGATACTGCTCTGCAGGCGTAGAGATGTACCCTGAAGAGATGGAAGGGGAAGGAATGGTGACTTTTTTGCCGTGAACGCGCACACCTGTGTTTTCTTGGCATTGAACTCAACCAGATTATTGGTGCTCCAATTAGATATGAGGTCCAATACCCGATTGAGCTCAATGACAAGATTAACTCGATTCACTTCGGTTTCGACCCGCCCAGCCGCTGGGTGACCGTTATATTCTCCATGGACCGTACTATCATCTGCATAGCAATGAATATTTCCAAGTGAAAGCATATCATTGATATGCAGAAGGAACAGCGTAGGGGATAGAACGGACCCCTGAGGGACACCAGCGTTTACTGACATGAGCCGCGAAGCGCATCCATCAGATATAACACGGATTTTGCGCTCATGCAGGAAGCCAGCGACCCAGTTGCAGAACTGAGCAGGCAGACCGTATGCCGGGAGCTTGGAGAGAAGAGCTTTGTGCCAGACCCGATCAAAAGCCTTGGCTATGTCAAGGCTAACAGCCACCGACTCACCACGCTTGTCAATAGCCTCACCCCACAGATGTGCAACGTACGCTAGAAGATCACCCGTTGACCGTTTCGGCCGAAACCCGTATTGGCGATCGTGAATTATGGAGTGTTCTTCTAGGTAGTGGACAAGTTGTTTATTTAAAATGCGCTCCATTACTTTGCACAAAACTGAAGTTACGGCTATGGGGCGGTAATTCGATGGATCTGACCAATCTCCTTTTTTGGGGACCGGTTGCACATTAGCTTCTCTCCAAGATTCCGGCACACAACCTGAAGAGAGCGAGAAACGACAATGTTTAGTTTGGGTTTTTATTCATACGTAAAACACGAGTACAGTCAGCAGCAGAAATAACTACGCAAAATAACATATTTAAAATGATCTACACAAGCTCTATTATTTTGAGAGTAGAATCGTGTGTAGATTATTTTGAGCCTTTCGTTTGCGTAGCTACCTCTGCTGCCGACTGTACTCGTATTTAACGAGTTTTTTTTAACCGCTTGTTCATCTTTTATTCCTACCTATCTGTGTGTGTCAGTGTATGGTGTTATTACTATTATCATCATCATCGGCCAATATCAGTCCACTGCTAGACGTCGGCCTCGCCCAATCATCAATAACTCATTACGGCGACGCACCGCTAAACAATTAATCTAATACGAAGCGTTTGCGCCCCGTACTATAAGAAAAACTGTTTTTTTTCCTTCAAATTAAAACTACAATTTTTTTTTTTTAAAATGAGCTTGCATATTAATGTGTGTGTTAAGACTTATCTACCAAGAAAAATTAGATGCTTAAATCGGTCTGGTTAGCCTGTAAAATATAAATTTATGTTTTAAAAGAGGTTACTTTGATATTTTTTCTCTGTTATAAAAGTTGACAAATCTGCAACTAGCAAAATGAAGTCTATTAAATGAAAAATCATGTCATCAAATATTACTTTCATATTTTGTAATTGTTGGGAAAAATCAAGATCCCCGCCACGTAAATTTCCAATGCGTCGCTTTAATACAACCAATTCTTCTGGTAGTACCACGGGAGATTTTTTTTATCCTTGGTACTACCAAAAGAATTCGAGATAATTTAATTTATTGTTTTTTAAAAAAAATTCAAATTATAGCACTTAACTTCAAATTAAAAAAAAAATATTGATGCACGAATTTTTTTTAATTTTCATTTGTAGCTGACATCCTAACACAGCTGAGGTAGCACTAAAACATATCAAAATACTAAACATTTTAAAATTACAACAAAAACTTTAAAAAAATATATATTATTTTTACATTTCTTTTCATAAAGTGTTGCCTAGCTCAAAAAAATACTATGTGACTAGTCGTACAAATTATTAACAAAACTTATCCTAATAAGGTATCCAAAAAGGTATTAAAAGCCAGCATAATTAACTTTAACTACGAAGTGAAAAAAAGAAAAACATAACAATGCACACAAAAAGGTAATAATTAGTTTTCGCAATAAATGACGTCAAATCGTTTACATTTCTTAAACATCTTGCTCAATGTGTCGCCATTATTTCTGAATGCAAGTCCGGATCCTCATTTCGTTTTATGTAATTCTTGATGAAAATGTTTGTTTCATCTGATTAAATTATCTCGAAAAGTTTTTGTTTTCGGCCATACATGTGGGGGGTTTTTGTCACATTTTAGGCCGCCTATCACCTCCTGCAAGGAAGTTGTCGAGCTCCCAGTAACCCTGTATTATTGCTATCGGTGTACTTTTTCAATAAATAAATCAAAGATATTTGCAGACTTTTTATTGTGGCTTGGAACGCTCATAAATTTTATGCTCAGCAAGTTTCAATTTGGTCTGCCTCTTGCATTGCAATTCACCCTTTTCTTTCTTCTTTCTTATTTAAGCAATTATAGGTACTTACTTGTTTTTTTTTAGAAAAAATAGTGAAGCTGCTAAGAGAACAGTCATAACGCCATCGGGATTGGTAGCTGCAGAAAAGGCTATAAGGGAAGATGCCAGGAAACTGGGAAAAATTACGTTTTGGGAGGTGGTAAGTTGAATAAGTGAATGCAGATTTCATCCGGTCATTTTTTATATGAATTTTTAAACACTATTTTTTACTGTATTTTATAAAATTTTATAAATATTTAATTTAGCTTCAGTGCAGCAATTTGCACTTAAAAATAAAAAGTATGTTTTTTTTTTCTATCAGTAGGGCTAGTCGTTGTAGCACTTCCGGTGCTACTGTGACTCTCTGGCTGGGAAAAGACAGGGTACTTAACAGGTTAGCTGTCCGATGAGGCACATGTGCCTCATGGGTGATTGCACTGGTACGACCATGAGGCATATGTGCCTCATGGCCAATGATGTAGATAATGCAATCGATCTATCGATGATTTTTTTTAATAATTATATTATTTGTAGCATTAGTAAATTATACTACAACCACATTCTACCAATCAATTTATTATTGAACTTAAACAAAAAATAAATTTCACTTAAAAATTAACATTAACCTTATTCAAACACAAAATTATTCTTTCACCGATGTTACTATTATTGTGAGACCCTTTGAACTAGGGTTGCCAACAAAAATTAGGAAACTAGCCTATTATCATCAAAACCGAAATGGCGATTGTAGACCTGCGATTATATTCCCTCATGTATGTTTTTCTTTAAAACATAGCATACAATATGAAATGTTACATATTGTACACTCAGTTGATACCATTTTAGCCTTTTTTCCTGCATCTTTGGATGATAAATTTTCATTGCGTTTCTTTGCGTAACATCCACTGCAACGTTTTCTTTTTATTTTATTATTACGCTGTCGTGGCATAGTAGTCAAAAAATGACTTGTGGACGGATTTGCTGTTTTCATTAGTGATGACGATGACGTAGATATTTGCAATAATTCTTTGACAATTTGTTCTTGACCAGAAAGAATTGATAGTTTGTTACTGTCCTCACGAAACTCATTGTAAATCAGCACGGAATTTATAATCGAAATACAAAGAAGATCAGCTGCGATTTTTTTATACCAGATGATTGTTTTTCTTATGGGCGTATAACAGCTTGCCAGCTGATCAGATAAATCGATTCCCTTTTTGCCCTTATTATAGTCCAGTATCATGAGTGGTTTTGGTTTTGAATTTCGACCAGGCGTTATTGCCACATCGTGATTATGGCAGGTAGACAACATATGCACGTTTCGTCTGTCTTTCCATTTTAAAACTGTAATATTTCCTTTTTGTTGTGCAGCAATTTCACCTTGTTTGAGTTCTGCAGCCATTACGTCTTTAGGTAGACCTTTTCTATTCGTCCTTATTGTTCCACACAAATCTGTGCCTCGGCTCTTCATGTACATCGCCAAGGGAATACTAGTGTAAAAATTATCAGTTATTATAAGACGACCTTCATCCAGGAGATCATCGCTTAATTTTACTACAATGCTCCCTGAAACATCAAGATTGAAAAGTTTTTCACTTACGCCGGAATAAATCAAATAACTCCATGTATACCCTTCGGATGTACAAAGTTTGTAAATTTTTAACCCATATTTATGAGCCTTCGTTGGTATATATTGTCGAAAAAACAACCTTCCTTGAAAAGGCACGATTGACTCGTCAACCACAACAACAGCATCTGGTGTGTAAATTTTCCGAAAGTTTGCTATAATGAGATCAACAAGAGGTTGAATTTTGTAGAGTCTATTATTTGGATCTCTGACCGCAAGATTATCACAAAAGTGCCAACATCTCAAGATATTTGTAAACCTGTTGTACGACATGTCAATATTGTGAAAAAGAGGATGATAATACAGGGAGTCCTTTTTCCAATACGATTCTAATGACGGCATTACTATGATACCTGTTAATAAATAAATGCCAATGAATTTCAAAATTACGGTTTCATCAACATCAGTCCATCTATGTATGCGACTATGGGTGTTATGAGATCGATCTTCCTTTAAGTGTCTGGCATAATTATTTGTCTGTGTTATCATTAGCTGAATAACATCGTCATTTATAATATTTCGAAAAATAGTAAATATCGAAGTACTACGATTAAACAATTCTTGTTGTTTACGTTGTGGTGATACTTTAAACACTTCTCGTGTTATATCTTTTATTTGAGTAGACCATTGATCCTCATTTTCATTTCATTTTTCACTCGCGGCCCACTACTTGAAGTTGCATTTGTTGATGACAATGCTATATATTCTGAAATATTTTGGATTGTCTCAACTTCACTATCATAACAATCATCTTGCTCTACGCGTAAAGTATAATTACGCTCTTCTATAAAGTCAAAATTTTCCTCTGTATCGGATTCTTCTAGAATTCTACGAAGAACTTCGTTATCCATATTCTCCTCCATTTTCAAATGAATGACAACAAACAATGACAGGAGCGGCTCGATGCATACTAATAACAAGTTTTACTAGTAAGGAGTATTTATTTTAAAGAAAGAGGACTTTTTCAAGTACGTACGTACTTAGAACGATTAATTTCCTATTTTACGAATATGTTGAGTGGTTTTACGATAGGCTGTCAAGAAATTACATCGTTTCCCTATTACATACTTCACATTTCTACATCTTGAAAAATAAATCTCCTGCACAACAGCGGCAATATAATTGTCGCCACTCAACGATATCACTAGGTAGGTAGTAACAAAAATGGTTCACACATTCTTGGCACCTTTTTGCAGGAATCATTCCTTCATCCCTGAGCGAAATCGCTTCATCAGGGATTGTTCTAAAAAATAATTCTGTAAATATGGTTCTTGGTAAATTCAACCGGTATAAAAGTAATTTAATATTATCAGCCTGAAAACAAACACAAGTGTCAAGTAGTAGCGCAGACAGTAGGTACTATTTTAGGTATTAGAATTTTACTAGCCGACATTGACATGTTCCGTTTAAAAAATGTAATATTCAAGACTGCGTTTCGTATTCGTACAAATAGCATCTTCGTTGAGGATTTTTTCTAATAAATTAGTGTAGAACCGAACAAAGTTACCTAAACCAAATACATACATTTTCCAGATCTGACTTTGAATAATCCTCCAAACAATTGCCCACGCTGAATTTCATGAGATCCATGATATTCGACAGGCAAATTTCGTAAAGTGTTTTTGGTTTTTTTGAAAAGATCGATTTTATTATTATTGAACGGTTATTCATTATTTTTATGAGCTGATAATAATTCAAAAGAAACAAATGGTACTGATGACACCACGGACTATTGAATAAATTCAATTAAGTGTCACTTTTGATAACTTTAAAAAAAAGATTTGATAACCTTTTCCAAGGAGATCGGTAATTTTTCCATCAATACAAGCCGTCCAGACAATAACGAAGCCAGCAAAGGAAATTAGCCTAATCGTAGGACCTTTCTCAAGTGAGGAACCGTCATAGATTTGATTTCTTTAAATTTTTTTCTTGTTTGGAAACTGGTGGCCGAAAGGGTACCTAATTGAATGGTGCAATTCAATAACAGAAGATTGTTTTCAAAAAGATATTTTTCAGATGTCTAAAGTGTTACGAACATAAACGTACATTTTATCATTAAACGTAAATAATTAATTTCTTATCATACTCATCTAACATTAGCAATTATCGATATAATTAATTTCAATCACTAGGACACATAAAGTATCATAAAATACTTGAAGAGAATGACGTAACTTAATACGAAACTTCATGAGCGTTAGCTGTCATTATTTACTACGAGGACGTGTACAAAGAAGATCGAAACTTGCTTCGGGACAGCTAACCTGTTAAGATCGGTAGATCGGCTTATTTAAGACTAAATAGAAAGAGATATAGAAAAAATCTTTATTTGGTACAATTACACATACACATTCAAAACACAGGAACATATTTGAAACCAGAACACTTCATTCAGGCTACCCTTCATTACTTGACATCTGAAACCGGCCGCACTTATGCGTTTTCGTAAGAACTTATTATTATACATAGTATTCATCCCGATCCTTACCTAGTGTGCGAGAGTATAGTCAACCTTTATCGAAAAGTAATCATAATGGCGGAAACATATCTCCACCACATTTTTGTGAATGATTCAACCAGGTCACTTGGACGGAAAAACCGTCGTCGTGCATATTCAAACGTTGAATTAATGATGCCATCGGTAGGTTTCAATTGGTTTATTATATTAAATATAATAATATAATAATATTATTTTGTGAAACGTTGATCCACTTGTTGATAACAACTAATGAATATGCTCTAAACACCCTGTCCTTTTCAGATGGTTTTAATAGTGTTTGGTGGCGCGATGGTCGCTTACTTCTGCCGCTCTCCGCAAATATTCGACGGTTGGGCAGAGAAGATCCGAAATTACTATGAAATAGCCGATCCTAAATTGTATGTATCCCGACAGCTACCTGGATCTTGCTCTATTAATTTGTTAGATTACTAACTAAAAGAGCAAGATCCCATAAGCTCCCAGACCTTTGTGAGTTTAGCAAAGTTTTGACTTTTATAAAAGGTAATTATTTGCAACACAATATAAAAAGGGACAATGCTTAGTGACCGTAGTAATTTTGGCTTGATATTAAAACGTCATAGACAGTAATAAAATAATAATATTATTTTAAAATAATTTTTAAAAATAGTATAAGAGTTTATAGGAAATGTTATGCAAGCCGCCCTTATGTACCGAAATTTAGCATTGTTCATTTTTATTATTTTTGTATATCTTGAAACAGCTGTTGTTATCTTAAAACAGCATTTCATCTAAATTGTAGACAAGGTCTAATTGTTAGAAGGTACCCTTCTAAATTTAAAAGATAAATTATTGTTTTATTTCGTTGCAGTGTACAGGATTCTGCGTTATCTTTGTCTGTCTGCTTCTTAATGTTAATTTTGCCATATTCCTTGAAGATATTTAAAAACTGCACTGCAAAATGTAAGTTCTTAAACTTTTAAACAAACATTTAGGGCCTCTTTCACCATCTACAAGTAAAGTGCCGCGTAAGCTAATCGCCACTTAAAGTCACCAGTAACTGCACGTACGAATTTCACGACGTCTGAGTACTGCACTAACCGACGCATAAACTGGCCTGTAACTGAACTATTGCATCATCTACCGATTAACGTGTTTACTTGACGGTTAGTTGTCATCTTTGCAGCATTTTTGCCTTTATTTTATCAAAATCAACACAATTTGTCGTTATAGTAAAAATGTAATTATTTGATTGATCATCAGTTGAATTGAATTCAGTAGTCGAGTCGTCGAAACGATTCCTTTTTATAGCTTAATAGACTCGAGTTCTTTGATCACTACTTAAGACAGGCCTTCAACAAGGTGGACCGACGATCTGGTGAAGGTCGCGGGTAGCCGCTGAATGCGAGCAGCGCTAAACCGGTCGTTGTGGAGATCTTTGAGAGAGGCTTTGTCCAACAGTGGACATCTACCAATTGAAATAATTTTGATGATGATAAGTTTATTTGCAGTCACTGACGATCTCCCAGGAAGGGTACATTCTATGTTAATCTGGAAAAGATTGAACACAGAACTACCATGGAGTTATATGTTTCTTTTGGGTAAGAGATTCTTTTGGAAGTTTTCTTAATAATAACACGTTTAGGAGACTTAAATATTCGTAAAACATGAAAATTTACACATTTACCATTAGTGTTATGTTTATGTCATATTGGTTATAAATAGGGAATTTTAAATTTTTGTTTAAGAACACAAATGGTTTTACACAAAACGTGATGGAAAAAATATCACATTGCTAACTATCAACCCGTATTAAGAACCCCCATGTGTTAAATGCAGAATTGTTGAAAGGCATAATGTAAAAAATCATAATCGTAAAAATCTATATTTTTGTTTGACATAATTTTATTAAGAATACTTTAAAACGCATAACTTTACTATGCATAACTGTTAACATTCATAATTTTGTTTTGAAATAATCTTAAGTTGTTTTGTGAGGTTTATTTCATTTCATACAATTACAAATGAACTAATTTCAAAGGATATAACGTTCTTTGGATATAATTTTTACTTAATCTAAATACACTTCTTATAACAACATTACGTATATTATTCACTTGCTATAATTTTACTAAGTTAAATAATGTATTTTTTTATATAAATAGCATTTTAACCTTAATTTGATTTAAAATATAGTCTTAAAAATTTAATACGTTGTGTTTTTTAGTAATGTTCTGCTACAAAAGTCAGTGACAGAAACGAATCGCTGCTAATCCGACTCCACGTAGCCTTGTCTGTCCTACCTATAGAGTGTAATTTAGAAGCGCGTAGGCGCGGAGGGGCGAGGTGGCCCGCGAGCTGAGGAGCAGGTGCTTTTTGGAGCGAAAACCATCTGCGAAAATAAGCTCGCGTGGGACCGCCGGCCGGAGCCCCGCAGCGCCGGAGCCGTGACAGAAACCATGCCTGCTGCATGTTGCATGCTTGCTTGCATGGTTCATGCTTGCTTGCATGCTGCTTGCTTGCTTGCCTGCTGCTTGCATGCTTGCATGCTTCATGCTTGCTTGCATGCTGCTAGCTTGCTTGCCTGCTGCTTGGTTGCTTGCATGCTGCTTGCATGCCACTTGCATGCCACTTGCATGCCACTTGCATGCCACTTGCATGCCACTTGCATGCCACTTGCATGCAAGCTCTGTCTAGACGTGCCCGTTGGCCAACTGTAAGAATTATATAGACTGTGGTATTGCTCTGAGCCAAGTTATACAAGTTCGATAATTCATCATTTTTATACATTTATTGATTTCTGAAAGTGCTAAGAAACATAAAATAATGATGGATATTGCTAGAACTAATGATCTGAAGAAATTGTTATTGTAGCGCGAAAGCTGTGGGGTCGTCATCTGTTCTGTTTTACAAGTTAGAAAACAGTCATTTTCATATTTATACAAAAAAGTAAGTAAGTACTCTAATTAATTATAACCGATTTTGTAACTGTTATTGTTCTGATTGTTTTAGACAGATGTCTGGCTGTTATTGTTATATAACAATGATGCTATATGATATTCTATAACTTCCGTATTAGAACAGCATAGTGACATAGTGTACCACCTTAGGTGAAAAGAAAAAAGGAAAATAGTATACAATAAAATAGAATAAAATACTTTATTGTACACATAAAAACATATATACAAAGAATTTAAAAAACTGATTCTCATTGATGAAATGAAAGTAAAGGCAATTACAATTAAAGAACTATTTATTTGAATTAAAGTACTCAGACAACGTAGATGACAGTGCACAATCTAGTGAACGAGAGAGCGCCACCCAGGCGGTCAACAACTGACATGCGCATTAGACGCATTGCTATTAAACTTAGCGCAGGCGTTCATAGTTTCATCACTCATGTTGTATATTAGTTGCAAAAAAGATCACTAGTGTTCTAATTATCATGTAATGTAACTATAACATCTTCCAAACCTTGTACCGGTATACGTATAAAATCCTCATGCCGTGCGAAACCCATATACCATAAAATAGTCATGGTGTGTGAACAGCATCCCATTGTCCGTTTTCCTATCGGACATGAACAAAAATAATACGGAATAGCTTGTCTTCGACGAAGTGTTGAATCAGCTGCAATGTAGACATATGTTTTTGACGCAATATGCCTGGATTGTATACGGCCTCGTAATACTAGGAGATCTCGTCCAGCCATCTCCCGAACTTCTTCCACTGGGATATCTCCGGCGAGTTGGATGGATAAATGGTGAATGCACCATCCACTCCGTCGTCCGACCCATATCGGTTGCTACTCGTCGGCCGCGTACCTACTATTGTAACGCCATTCGTATCAACTTCAGAGCGGTCGCTTGACACTTCATAATGACAATTGCTTCGGATCATTAGTTCTTACAATATCTATCGTTCTTGTACAACTTCAGAGTGAAAATGTTAAATTATTGTTGACTCTTGTATAAATATAAGAAATTGTTACATAAAAAAATATATGTAGTTTAATTAATCAAGTTTCTATCTATTTATTCAACTATCCTTAAACCCGTCCTTATATTTATAGTAATTGTATGCTTTCACATTCATACGGGGAATATCCATATTATTATATCATATGGCAAGTACATAAAATAGCTCTACCTACTCCGATCTATGGTTATTACCATGGATCGGATACCATATATTATTATATAGCCAGTGTCTCAGTAGTTGTGATTCCGGTTGAAGTGCGCTTCCACTTTCAGCATTATCATATCTTAAGGTCAGGTAAGAAGAAGACCAAATACTTTTCTTTACGGGTTCATAATGAATTAAAATAAAAGGCCTCCATGTACAGACAATCAACCTATCCAAAACTCTCAAATATCTTCAATAAGTCTGAAAATGATGAATCTTCGAACTTGTATAACTTGGCTCAGAGCAATCCTACAACTTTTGTGCAGTATTAACTATTACTCCAAATGGCTAGTTCTAACAATACGTACCATTTTTTTTGTTGACCGGCACTTTGAGAAAAGGCCCAAAAAAATGATGTCTTTTGACAGTTTGTGGTAGTCTGATCTGCAGGCACAATAACTTTTTTTTTATTGTAGTGTATGTCACCATTTTGAATAATTATATGAGTAACAACTTTTCAGGTGGAGGTTTCGCTCTCTCCGATGCAGCCAAAAATACAGGGCTGAATGCGAAGATAGGAGACCAAATGCAAGCGCTGCGTGGCCTTCCGAACCTTTTAGTTATATTCATTCTGATTTGTGTCGTTATTTTCTTCACCAACTTCTCGTCGAATGTGGCGGTCTGTAATATAATGGCACCATTGGCGATGCAATTGGTAGGTGGACTGTATTTTTTTGAGAGAGTTTGCTGGCTGCTTCTAACGGCATTGTGACTGTTTTGGGGCGCTGTGCATTTAAAGGGTTCCTCAAGCCGTGTGAAACGAAACCATCAGAGGTCTTCAAGCGGGTACGGCATCACGCACTAGTGCGTGTTCCTGTTTGCTATTAGATTCTCTGAGGGGATTGGATCGGATCGGAATGACAAAAGTCATAGCACAATATTAAGGTCGATTTACACATATCAGTGAAGTCACAGTTCCGACACAGTACCGGCACACAACCCACCAACCACCCATGGCCTTACCGACCTTCCGGTCATACAGGCCGAATCGCGGCAGATGCGCGCGGAACTTGCAAGGTGCACTCTGCCGCGCGCAATTCTTGACTCCCTACAAATTTCTACGTCCATGTCCCTATACCGTTTCTCCCCTTTCTGGGGCACGACGATACTAGCACGTACTTCGCCGACGGGCTAAGCCAGGTGCTCTCTGCCTTACTCCTCCTGCAGTCGCCTCCTCTTGTGCCACTCGTGCGCGAACTCCTGCAGCCTTCGGAAGTTCCCCACCGAGGCTACCAAGTCGGCGTAGTAGGCCGGTCCCTCCTCCGATCGAGTGATTCCATTCATCATCTTCTCTCTCAAATCCGCATACAGCTCGCAATACCACAACACGTGGTGCATTCCCTCCTCTTCCCTGCCGCACTCACACAGGCTTGTGTCGCTCAACGCCATCGCATGGAGTCTTTCCTTAAAGCAGCCGTGCCCAGTGAGAAGCTGTGACACCTCGTGGTCTGGCTCTATAAAAGACGCTGCCAATCGTGACCGTACGTCAGGGAAAAATCGGTAGGTCTCCCTGCCCTTAGTGTCGCTACTCCAGCGTTCCTGTCATATGGCGTACGCCTCCTCCCGTATCTCCCTAATCATCTTCGCGACTTCACGCTTATGTGGTCGCTCTCCTCCCTCCACCGCTGCTCCACGCGCGTCCTCCGTCCTGCTGGCACGAATGACCTCAAGGTCTGCGGGCAAAACCCCCGCCAGTACTGCGAGCGCGGCCGTGCTCGTAGATCGATAAGCCTTGGTGAGAAGCTTCGGGGGTTAGTTAGTTACTCGCGTCCGTAGGTTTACCCTTGAGACCCTACACGTGACCCCTGGGTGGTGCTAAATGAGTAACACTGTCTGAGTGGTAGAGCCACGTTGCGTTGCAGCACGAAATGGGCCGGCTCGCCCGGCGTAACACCACCCTCTCACAGAATATCGGCGTGAAACAACGGCGTTGCTGTTGTTTCGTCCGGTGAGTGAAAGTACCGGAGGCCCATCTTTCACCCCTCCCCCCTCCCAATTCCTACTCCCTCCTCAAGATCCAACTCCTTTCCAAGGTTGGCAACGCATCTGCGATAACTTTGGTTTTGGGTGTCCATGGGCGGTGGTAATTACTTTCCATCAGGCGACCCGCCTGCTCGTTTGCCTCCTTTTAACATTAAAAAAAAAAAAACAGGACGAGCGCTGGGACCGCTGCAAAGCGTAGCGCTTTACATACGACATACAGATGGGCGCGGTGACTCCAACCGACGCTGCATACGTCAGGGTGGCGACATAGGTACCTTGATATAGGATGCGGAGAGATGGAAAGAAATGAAATGAAATGAAAATAAAAAAAATTAAATGAAATTTGAGTCGACTACCTCCCCCAAGATCACCGCCGACGCGACACTCCTCACCGACGCTCCCCCGAACCTAATGACCGGTGGCCTTTGGAGCTTACCCCGAATAGTCATTGTAAATGACTTGGCCGGCGAAAACTCCAGTCGGTTACGATCGCCCCAGTCAGCAACGAGCCTTAGGGTGGACGAGGCAGAAGCCTCTATGCCCGCTCTGAGTTGCGCCTCAATGAGGATGGTCACGTCGTCTGCGTAAGCCACCATAGTGACTCCCTCCGGCAGTGGCAGTAGAAGCAGATCATCTAGCAAGAGGTTCCTTAGGCTGGGGCCCAGAACCGAGCCCTGGGGGCATCCCATTTTGGCGGACTTCCATTCCACGTGGCCTCCCACGTACATGCCACAGCGTCGGGCTTCAAAGTAGTCCATCAGCATCCGGTAGATGTTTGATGGGCAACCTGACCCCTTCGCCTTAACCAGTATCATGGGCCACCACGCGTTATCAAAGGCCCCCGAGATGTCCAGGCCGATAACTTGCACATAGCGGTATGTGGAGTTCGCTCCCCTCGTTATGGACCGAAGCGCTGTCCCCGTGGACTTACCCGCGGTGAATCCGTGCTGGCAGGGCGATATCCCCCGCGCAATACCAGGCGCGCACTTCAGCATCACTCGCTCAACCTTCCCCAGAACAGGAAGGAGGGTGATGAGACGATAGGCCTTAGGGTCGGTCAGAGGTTTGTCGTTGACAAACCAAAATTCGGCCTGGGTGACGTCCCAGACCTTTCTAACGATGCGCGAGGTCATGCCGTCCAGCCCCGGGGCGGTGTTTGGCAATGACCTCACTATCGCCTCTAGCTCCCCTGTCGTTGCTGGTAACGCGTCTCCGGCAGACGGGATGAGCTTCGCCATGAGACGCACACGTCGATGGTAGACAGAGTCCTTGGACGGGTCGTCATCGGGGCACAAGGCCCCCATCAGCGCGCGCATGGCTCCACCCACATTATCCGCATAACCCCCCACCAGCTTGGTCCCATTTATTATGTTGCCGGGCGTTCGAAAACGGCCACTGGCTACCCGGTAAGCCCGGCCCCAGGGGTCCTGGTTCCCGGAACCAGCCACCTTCACCGGCACAGTGCGAAATATATTTTCATATATTCTCTATAAACGCACCCCCACTTGGCAGTGTCAGTGACGACACAGTGCTCTCAGTGTCAGTGCCGCCTCCATAGAAAATGTATGAAAGAATATTTCGCACTGTGCCGGTACTGTGTCGAATCTGTGACTTCACTGATATGTGTGAATCGACCTTAATACGAGTAATAGCTTGTTAGATTAGCTGTGTACAAAGAAATCAAAATAAATGCTGCAGTATGATAATAGGCGAGATGAGAGGAGAAACAAAGTTATGACCAAGCATTTTTTTTTAAATAATTATTATTATCATCATCAGGCCATTTTTATGTCCCCACTGCTGGGGCAAGAGCTTTCCCTGTGTATGTGTAATAGAGAGTATGGGCCATAAACCACCACACGGACCCAGTGCGGTTTGATGGTTGTTAACGACTGCTAATGCAGCCAAGACCAAAGGCTTTACGTGCCTCCCGATGGATGAGCTCGATATAATTAACTTTTGGTCACCCATCAGATGACCGGCTTTTGCTTATGTTGCTTAACCCTAATCGAAAACCGGGCGCGTTAACCACTGCGCCATCGAGCTCCTCCTCCCTTTTTCGTAAATAAACTAATTCGTAATTATACTTATTACGATTTGTTTTCGTTGCAATTTGTTCCCTACTGTTCTAGGCAATGGAGCTTAATCAAAACCCTCTCTGGTATTGCATCGTTGCTGGCTTCTGCTCTTCCTTCTGCTTTATGGTTCCCGTTGCGACTCCAGGAAATCTTATAGTCCAAAGTGCGGCTAAGATACCGACAATAAAGATGGTAAGATCATAATATTTATCGGTATAGACATAGACTTAAAAAATATTATTTATTATTTTCCGTTATTTTTCAATGAATCAAGGGTATTTCAAAGACTTTTTCAAGGATCTATAAACACATTAGCAACCAGTTTTAACTTAAAAATCTTTGTGGTTTAGAAATAAAAAATATAGATTTATCATTTATTTTTTCTATTTTATTTCACTATTACAAACATTATTTTTAAATGTTTTTTATCAGCGTGCAGAGAGCGTCGATAGCATAGTTAGTAGTGCACCTGACCCGGTATGTCATGGGTGTGAGTTGGAATATCGCTCGTGGATTTTTTCTTTTTTTTTCTTTCTTATTTCAATTTGTTGTAATTATATTCAAGTACTATTGAGCAGTTCCGCTGATGGATTAAAGTCAGTCCCTAATGCCCATATTTTTCCATAAAATGTATTTTTGTAGTAGGACGAGATCTGGTGAACAAAGCGTTGGAAGGAAAGAATGGAATTTTTTGATCAAGATTATTTATAAATGTCGATTACGGTCGATTTATAGGATCTCATCCTACTACGTCTTTAAAAATCATTGCCTTACTAAGATATTTTGACCTGAGATATATATAATGTACATTTCAAGTTTTTTTGTATATGGAGTACGTTTTGTAACTTGTCTTCAACCGTAAACATATTACAATTATTTTCAGATAAAAGCTGGAACTGGGCCTACTCTGATAGCTGTCGTATTAGCTTGGTTTTTTATGGTGTTATGGGCGCCTGTTATATGGCCGGGTCTTGACCAAGTGCCTGAATGGGCAAAAAAACCTAATCCTTAAAAAACAAAAAACAAACAGTGGTAGAAAAAACGCAATGAACTACAACTCCGTTTGCCACGTCGCAAGACGTCAGTGGTCGTGGTCGAGCTGTAAGGTGATACACGCGTGACAATTTTAACAAGATTCATCTAAAGATAAGCAAATATAAATAGAGGTGTAATGGAATGCCTACCTAATTAGTCAACTGTTTTGAGAAAAGTTAAAATATGTTATCTATATCTTTTTTAACTTCGCAACCGTTATTTATTATAGAAGATTTGATAAATACAATGGTAATGAACTTGTGTACTATTATTTTTTCTTAGCATTAAATAACTTATGTTTTATTATAATTATTTGTTATAAAAATTTGTGAAATAGGGTTGAAACAAAACTAAGTTAATTTAAAGGTATCCGCTGACTAAACCGTATCACCGAACGGCCGTGCTAGGAACGTGTCGGGACAAAAAATCTTATTTGTATTGAAAAGTATGACACTATGCCCACTAGACCGTTCCGTCACCGACCAATACCGTCGCGCACCATGCACAGACAGTCAACAAAGTGTTGGCGTTGGCAATAATATTGTGCCTGTGCAAATACGCTTCCCGCATAGCACGCAACGTTGTCAAACCGGTGCATGCAGGTGGCGAAACGGTGAGCATACGCAATATAACGTATAATTAAAAAAAAAATGTCACAATGACAATGTTATTCGTTGGATAAAATTAATCTGAAGATTGAAAAATCGGGCTTATTTGATTTATAAAAGAAACCTTTTTCGAACTGGCTAGTGCAACTAAATTTCAAACAAACTTCTTGTTCATAAAATGATTTATCAATAATAATGTCAATTTAATATTGTCATGTCATTTTCCTTTTGTTTTTTTTTGTAGATTGCGTTTATTGCGTAGATATTCTATTTCTCCGTAATAATTATGAAAATATTTAAATATAATGGAAGTTAACGTAAAGGGGAAATCTCTAAAACTTAAAAACAAATATACGAGGAGTGTGGTTATGTTATGTGGTGAACTACCACTGCCATTGTAGCGAAAGTTAGACCTCATGTTTAATCAAAATTATTGGTCAAAAACAGGTACAGTTACTGAACGCATTAAAAAGAGATGCTGAACAAAAGCTAAAGCAACCGAAAAAAGCTCACAAGATAGATCCCTTTCGGTCTATTAGGTTGAATTCCTAGAATGTTGAACTCTCAATTAGCTGAACCCCAGAATGTTGAATACTCATAATGTTGAATAAGTAAAATGTTGAATGAATGAATCTACTTTTTTAAAATGTTGAATTCCTGTAATGTTGAACCTCTTCACTGAAATCACCTACTTGTATTGAATCGAATTATTCCTTAGAGATACACTTTCCCCGTAGACACTTTTAATAAAACTGCGCTTTTATTCCTGTAAGATACACTTTTTTTAAACCCTACCAATTTGTCCTCTTAAATACACTTTTAGGTACTGTTGTGTATAAAATAATTGCTGAAGATAAATAATTTGAATGTAAACCACAGCCACAAATAATCTTTTACATACATATTGCACTAGTCTTAATATTTCCAACATAAAGTACCAGGCTACCATAACTATGCAGAAGATTGCATATTAATATAAAAGAATATTATTATAATCTTTGCTATATGTATATGTATTTACAAGACTATATTATTATTTTATACTAATCAGCAATCTCCTGCATAGGGGAAACCGTCACTTTATCGCAACTAATTAGATCGAATTTTATTTCCCATAACACTATTCACCGATGTATTTATTTATTAATGAACAATTCCGCGAATCTCATTACATCGCATATTTATTTTCTCGAATAGTTTTTATCACTAAACTCACTTCATCGTATTTTTTTTTTCGTTTCTTTTTATTTCATCGATATATTGTTAGATCGATGTTTCGTTTCTTATAATTTTGTTTCCACGTAAGTTTCAGTTCGCAAAATAGTCGGTTACATCAAATTTCACTTCACTTAAGTCATTGTACATCAAAAATACAAAATACTAACAAAGTTCACATATTAAAACGGGATTTAATGCAAAACTACTTAGTAAAGGCATTTCTTTCATTCAGGCATACCTTTTAAACCCGACGTTTTTGATTTTCCTTGTCCTTTACTTTACAGGATACAATACTTATTATCATCAATGTGAGTAATTCCTTTTTTAATTATTAATATTGTTTAAAAAAGTTGTGTAAACGTTGTGATTTCTGTAATATTGCCTCAGAATAATAACTAAAGTAATAGAAACCGGACTAAAATAGCAACACTAATTCATCAGTTCGCACTATTCTAACGAATGAACCTATGTGATGTGTTGGAAAGAGATCGATTGTCCCTTTTATTTCGTTATTTCGAAGGTGTCACCAGATTTGTGACGTCATTTTTGAAGTAATGTATGTGGTGACTTTATCGACTTTATTATCGATCTTATAATTGAAAACAATAACATAGTATTTCTTTTGTCACTATATTTATTAAACAAATTATGTTAATTTGACAATAAATACACAATAATACAACCCAAACCATCAATTGCACTATCAAACAGCAAACTCATTGAAAAGCAACCTACTGGCATTTAGTTTTTAAATAACTAATATAGTATATTTAATTATGTATACAGAAACAAGTTAAATCATCATTGGAAAAACAATACGATATTAACTGTAGCAATTACACAAAATTTGTTATTAAAAGCAAATAATTTCGTAAACAATACATTAATTCAAAATTTGATGTGCAAGTGTGTGAAGTCAAAATCGAAAATCCCGATTTTCATAAATTCAATTACAATATCTAAAACCATTTTGTTCCGATATTCCGCTAAGTTCGATTAAGTCAAAGTTAGAACTTTCACACCACATTCCTGTAAAAGCTGAATGCATTGCTGTACAAGCATAGATTTTTGCTGAGCCGTGATAGATTTAATTAAAAAATAGCCAACAGGAATTTTCCACGTGTCATTCTGGCAAGTAACCATAAATGTTAATGCTTGGGTAGCAATGGGCACTGCATCTGAAAACCAAGTCACAACCAACGTTGACATATCCTTAATATTTGAAATTGTAGCTATCCCATTCAACCATTTTTCTAATGGCCATCTCGTCAATGGCTAAAGCACAGAACAGAGTTTTATTCATTTGTCCACTCTGGAACGGATTGCATCTAACGCTTCCGTTGTAAAACCAGGACTGCAATCGAGGGATCTATACCAGGTGGAAATAGTTTTAGGGTGCGGTAATGTATCTTGAAATTTTTCTCGGATAAATGAAAATGCTTTCGGCGAAAGATAATTTAAAGTTACAGCAAATTTCTTAATCTCTAGACTGGACTCCCTAGACAAAGTGTCACCTGCTTGCTTGTGCAAAAACCCTTTGATAATATCATTATTACAAATTTTATCTATCACAGTAACATATTCAGTTTCAACGTTTTCTTGTTTTAAATAATTCATCAAAATACTGTAAAGATCTTCATTTTTTTTCCTTCATTGAGATACTCGTTTAATTAGTGTTAATCTTGCGAAAGCGCTGTTTGGATATCTTTTCGCATCTTTCAAGTTTTACTTCTAACAATCTTATTCTTCTAATATTTTCATTTTCTGGATTTGTTATTGTTGCCAACTATGCCAAGGAAAATCATAATTAATAAATTACATGAAAACTCTTTTAAAAAAATTCAAAATAAAGACTCATTTAATTTTAAGTTATGTCATAAAATCATGTCATAAAAAAAATCTCGTAAAGTAACAATTTTCGCGCAACATAACACTGTTGTTAATATAAGATTACGCTCACACGCATGCGTAAATATTATGAGATGGGCATTTTGATATAATTTCGATACAGTGGACGTTTTGATACAATGGACATTTTAATACAGCTGACGTTTTGATAATTAGATACGATAGAGAAGGACAATTTGATACAGTGGTCAATCTAATAAAAGGACATTTTAAAGTTACCATTCTGATACAGTGAACGTTTTGATACAGTGGACATTTTGATATTGTGGACATTTTGATATTGTGGACTTTATGCGACTAAAGGCCACAACCACACCACAACCACAACACGTGGGCGGGCGCTAATTTGTATGAAAATTAATAGTTTAATTCACACGGGTCACATTTTGCCATCATTATTGACCGCGTGTTTGGACCGACTACATGGCAGCCACGTCGCAACCACAACACAACCACCAGCGACACCGCGAACTAGCGGCCGGCCATATCGCAAACATTTTGTAGGTAACTCAACACAGCACAACCGCAATAAGCCGCAGCGGCACTATTCACACGTAACCATAGCTTGACCACCCTTTTTGCAACGCGACGACACTGTGTGGTGTGGTTGTGGTAGGGTACGTGTGAAACAAGCCTTTCACTTCAACTTCACATTGAATGAAACAAATTTTAGTTCAATTTTAACATTTGATTTTTGTTATCCTGACGTTTAGACCCGTGGCCCAAAAAAGAAACGTCAGGATAAGATACAAATCAAGTAGGTAAATTAAATTGACTATATTAAAAATATATATTTATTATTGACATTAACGCTTTTGTCGTTAATTTTCCTTCGCTCAATCGAAAGTCTTGCGATGCCATGTTTTTTAAATGACCTTAATGAGGTTGAAATTGTTTTACTAATTCTTATAAGATATACCCACTAAGTTCAAGAAAGTAATTTATGTTTGGTAAAACTTAATTATGGTTGGTTTGTAACCTATTTACATTTGTGAATAGGTTACAAATAATTATAAGCAATGTTAGCTTTGACATTATTTATTTGTTAGATTTATGTATAAGATTTTCAATTAAATGTTGTTTCCTAAAAACCAACCTGTTCGTTTTCTTTGATATGCCAACGAATTATCTATTAATTTTCCTTTAGGGGTTGGTCGTCTGGTTGCCACGACGTCTGGTTGCTATTATGACCACTTCCCAAAACGGTAACTTTTTCAAACGTCTAATATACCAAAAAGAATTACAGAGATACACTTTCCCCACCGTTTTCTGGTGGTCATACTAATTTGTCATATCAGTATGACTACGAGGATATTCATGTCCTCCTAGTCATACTGTAACACGATATTTTTTGAAAAAGGGTTGACACTTAATAAACCTGCGCTTTTATTCCTGTAAGATACACATTCGGCTTGGACACTGTGTTTTAGATGAAAAGGAAAAATAAATCATAGCCAAAATTAAAGTTTTTATTCCCCAGAGATACACTTTCAGCTCGAACAATTTACTGGAAAAAGTCAAAATATGAATCAAATATAATTCTGAAAATTAGGTTTTGGGTAATCCACGCCCGACCTGACCCAATCCATACTTATTTTAAAATTTTGACATTTAGCGACGATTTGCGATGTGTACGAAGTAAGAAACTGGGTAATTTAGATAATCAGACGAATTGCGATTTAGGGAATCCACGCCCGACCCAAATATAAATGTTTTTTAGATAAAAAAAACTAAATAATAATATTTTTAGTGCACTAGATTTAATATTTCCAACATAAAGTACCAGCCAGGCTACCATAACTATGCAGGAGATTGCTTATTAATATAAAATAATAATATAAATAAATATTTATAAATTAATATTTATTCATATAATAAATATAGTCTTATAATTACATAATTATGTACAGCAAAGAATAATAATATTCTTTGTTTATTTTTAAAATACCTTAAATAATTACGTTGGAAATATTAAATCTAGTGCAACCATGTGCAACATATGTAAAAGATTGTTTGTGCCTGTGGTTTATACATTCAAATTATTTATCTTTAGCAATTATTTTATACACAACAGTACCTAAAAGTGTATCTAAGTGGACATGTAAGATTGTTTGTGCCTGTGGTTTATACATTCAAATTATTTATCTTCAGCAATTATTTTATACACAACAGTACCTAAAAGTGTATCTAAGAGGACAAATTGGTAGGGTTTAAAAAAAGTGTATCTTACAGGAATAAAAGCGCAGTTTTATTAAAAGTGTCTACGGGGAAAGTGTATCTCTGGGGCATAATTCACCAAAAATACCTTATTTTTACTTGTTCTTAACCAAACTGCGTATAGAGGCAGTTCACAGTGACTTTAATTAATTATAAAACTGAAGCAAGGCATTTTCAATAGATTGAAAGACAATCGGTTTAAACAGGACGTATAGTTTAATACAAAGCTTTCTATACTAAATGCTGAATTTGAAGACAATTCACTGACGAGTATGGGATTTTCCTGCATGAATTAGGAATAACTTTCCAAACACACACTCGGCAGCGTGCGCTGCAGCGTTCGAGTCTCTTACGCTGTGCGCTAAGAAAGGTGAACTTTTTGCTCCGAATATCATCGATGTCATCTTGTAGCGCGTAGGTGGCTTCGTTCGGTCAGCGCTCCTCCATAAAAACATCTGAGCGGGTTGGTCATCTTTACATATTTTAACTTGAAGAAACATCTCTCGAATGTCGGCCGTAATCGCGATAGCTCGTTCGCGAAATCGTAGTAGCAGGCCCGCCAGGTCGCGTAGTAAGTCAGGACCCTCTAAAAGCTCGTCATTCAGACCTTCGGCGGCCGCGTCAAAAACAACTCGTAGCTTTCCGGGCTTATTCGGATTCGTTACGGCGAAGTGAGGTAAGTACCATAAATGCGGGCTCATCAAATCGCTCTCGCTACTTTCCTCGGCATACCGATTATCAAACAGATTTTCTATTTGATTCGTATAAGCTTGCTTAAATTTGTCAGACTTGTCCATCTTCCCTTCTATGGATTTTAATCGTCTCTGTGCTGATTCGTAACTCGGCGACAGCGTGACGTCATCACGTCGCCACGGTAAGCGAACTTCGTATTTTCCGTTGACTTTCTTTGTCGTCGTGTTAAATAGCTCTACGGCGCGAGCATCACTTGGGCTCACTCGCTCTTTTTTCGTTATTCCCAGTGAGTCGATTTTGAAGTGCTTCTTTACCATAGCATGGAGTTCGTTGTCGGGTGAGAGAGTGCGCGAGATCGTCGCGCATTGCGGTGTGTTTACGTATAACACCGCAACCGTATTACTCTCCATCAGCATGCTTGACCGTGGCGCTGATCCGTGTATTACCCACCCCAGCTTCGTGAGCGATGCGATCGGTTCGTCTCGCTTGCCCTGTAGCAATCTTCGTGTGACTATGAGATGCCAATTGTCTGCCCCAATCAATATTTGAGGCTTGACATATCCGTAGCAGACGTCGCTGTTTGATAGCTCTTTCATGTGTGCGTATTTAAAACAATCGTTGTGCACCGTCTGTCCGTTGAGTGATAAATCTTTCATCGTTCTAGCTTTTATGTCGAATCGTTGTTTATTCGTAGTAGCAATCAACTTTATATTCACCGTCTTGGTTTCGCACGTCGTTTGTGTATTTACGCTTCGTATTTGCAAATCGTTCGCCGGCCCGTCCGCGCCTACGTGGTCCGCCAGGTCTTGATCGATTAGTGTGACAGTTGACCCCTCGTCGAGTAGGGCGTATGTGTCGATTGACCCCTTCGGTCCCTTGATGGTAACGGGACACACTTTCAGCAGTACCTTAGAAGCATCGGTCGAGTGATTGACCGACACTACCATCTCGGTTACATTCGGCCTGGTGCGGTGCTCGTGTAGTAAGGCGTGGTGGGGATGGCGACAACCATCAATGCCGCACAGATCGTGTTTATCGCATTGTAGGCGACGGTGTTTCTTATTGGCACAACGGAAACACACTCCGCTTTTCTTTACCCAATCCCATCGTTGTCTAACCGTCATGGTTTTAAAGCGACCACATTGGGGCACGTCGTAATGTCCTCCACAACATAGACATTCTTTGTTTATGACGTGATCATTCGTTGCGTACACAGCTGTGCTTTTCTTTTGCTCGATTCGTTGTTTCACGTTCGCTCTCATCTCGGTAACAACGTTCTTTCTCGTAGGGTTGTAGCTCACGTATGCGTACTGTAGGGCTCTGTCGGCTTCTCTCATGAGAAAGTGGGATAGTGTAACGATCTCAGGCTCGGCATAGCTTCCGTAATCAATTGCATAGTCTTACCACCTTGAGCGTAGGTGCGGTCCGAGCTTGTCCACAACTTCTCGCCTCAACATCGGGTTCCGTAAGTAGCCTCTGCTGTCGTTATTATCGAGTATGCACACAATGTTTTGCAGTTTGATTGCGAACGTGTTCAACTCGCTGGCCGTCGTGCTGGGTCGCGGCAGTCTTCTTATGTCATCCAGCGCTCGATCGATTATAACTTCCGGCCGTCCGAAGCATTGCTCGAGTGTTTTCATTACAACTTCCGGGTCCACGGCCGTATATAAAAGAGCGGACACCGCTTCCTTTGCTTCATGTTTAAGACAGCTTCTTAATCGTGCCAAGTTCTTAGCTTTATTAAGGTTGAATTGTCTGGTCGTATCGCGCATTGCCGCTTTGAAAGGCAACCATTCGACCGGCGAGCCGCTGAATATAGGCAAATCCAACGCTTGTCGTGCAATCGGTCGATTAGTCATCATTTTCTCTATTGTGAGTGCGAGCTTAACCATTCCCGTGTCGTCCTTGTTCGTTTGGTCCCGGGGCTCCGCCTCTTTCACTGCGTTTTCGTTTTCGATATATGGCGAGTCAATGAGGTGGCGACCTCTGTCCATCTCATTTGCGCGCGCATCCTTTTGTCCTTGTCGCACATTTCCGACTTTATTCGTATCGGGTCCATGCGCGTTCCGACGCCGATCCAACCAGTCATCCAGTTTCAGTTGAGTTATATTGGCGGGTAAGCTCTCTGGTTCTATATCCGTTTCGTCTTCATTAACGGCGATTTCGTATGCAAGTCTCTTATTAATCATTTCCGCTTCCAATTGTATCTCTCGCCGACGTACTTCGGCGAGTTGCATCTCCGCTTGAAATTGCGCATGTTTAATTCATGAGGCGACGCTCGCTGTTGATCGTACCGACGGTGGCCCGGCTCTGGAGCTCTATTTTTGATTCATTCGTTTCGAGTGATTTTCGTTCGACGAGTGATTTTCGTTCGACATTTTCATTTTCCGCATTTTTGAATCGCTCGACCGGAACGAGAGCCCTCACCCGCTCGTAGCAGTCGAGCGATACCAAGCGATTGATAGAATAATTTTCAAATTAATGCGTTGTGTCAAAAATTTAACTGCCAAACGTAAATACAATTTCGTTCTGAGGAAAATAATTACTACTATTTTGAAAACCACTTGAATATGAATCTAGAGGAATATTTAGTGCACCATAGTTATTTAAGCAGTGGAGAAGAAGATAGTGATGGGAGCGAAGAAGACCCTAGTTCCACTGGAGAAAGAAGCTACCCGTTGGCAATTTCAAATTTTCAGTTTAAATCTAATTATAGATTGATAAAGGAGCTCGCCAAACAATTAATAGAAACTCTTAGGCCTTTCATAGTCCCGAGCAGACGATTATCTGATTTGCCTATCGAAATGAAGGTTAGTCCTTTTCTTACCTATGTTGTTGAATATTGTCACACACATAGTTGATCTACGAAAAACCTAAAACCAAAAATATAATTTACAGGTACTCACAGCGTTAATTTTTTTGCCAAAGGCTCATACCAAAGCTCTATCGGAAACCATAAAAATTCGAGAAATGCTCAGGGTACTGTTTCAAAATGTATCACTAAAGTTGTGGAAGCCTTCTGTTTTAAGTAATGGACTGCCTCTTCCGTCTTCGTATTCGACGACAATAGCGTCGGAGAAGTAAAAAAAGGAACAGCAGTAACAGTGTGTCAAATCCAATATGGCTACAGAGGCTAATGAGCTAGTCACCCCCACGTTCAACGCGCGTCTGCAGCGCGACTGAAGCGCGGCTGTCGCTGTAATGTGAAGGGATTTGCTGTGCCGCGCTTCAGCCGCGCGACTAAAACGCCTAATGATGATTACGTTAATGATGATGGTTATCTCTTTCAGGTTCTAAGACTACCAGGGGTAGTCGGGTGTATAGACTGCACTCATTTTGCTATTCACACTCCACCAAATGATATAAAAATCGCCATTAAAGAAAAGCTTATTATAAAGTGTCTGATTATATTGAAGACGAAACAGCATGTGTTTAAAATGCTCCTATCACACCAACTGGTATTTCTAATTTAAAATATGGTTAAGGTTTTTTTTTAAACTTATATAACTTGGTAACGGCATATAATTTTGTAAATGTCGTTACATATATTAAAGCTGTATTAAAGCTAAATAAAAATATTTGACTTTGACTTTGAAATATATTTTTTTATATTTACGGGTAAGCACAGTGCCTTGATCTCATCTTATGTTAAGTGATAATAAGGCCAATTGGTGGAAGCTAACTTCACCCGGGATCCTCAACTAGTGAGGCACTCGCTATCTTATCTCTAGCTGCCGGAACACAACAATGCTACAAACATTGATGTTATAGCGACATATTTAGATAAGGTGGTGGTAGCTAGCCAGGCGGACAAACAACTCCTACCACCATCCAAAGCGAGTACACAAACATGTACCCCCGCTGGGAATCGAACCCGGATCCTCCCTAGAACCTCTGAAACCTCTGGGTCTAAACTGGTGGTCTTAACCACTAGACCACAGGTGGTAAATATAATATATTTTTCTTTTAAACATTTGGTTTGTTTTAACTTAACACCATTATTTATATAATTTAATTGTTTGCATTTACAATTATATTTCTATACTAGAAAAAAGTCAACTAATCCATACTAATATCGCTGAACCGGGACTTTTGGCGGTCCGTTCCAATGCTCTTTCAATTGTGACAACAAGACTTGTGGGACGCATCGAAATAGTCGTACAGAATATACAAGACAATTACGACAGGTCTCAGTAGCTCAATTGGAGGAGCATTGGACTAGAAAGACTGCGGGTTTCAGTCCCTCCTGAGTGATATGAAGTCTACTTGATTTTTTCTAGCATGTTATCATGAACACCAATATACTTTAAAAAATAATTAAATCTTTAAAACACTTACAATAAAATAATTTACATTTATAAGTTACATAAAAAAACAGTCTCTTGCTCATTGGTTTTTATCTTTTTCAACATAACAACATTATACTTTGAAAATTACAAAATCTATATAACACTTATGAAAAATATATTTTACACTTTTAAGCTGAAAAACTGGCGCGTCAGTGCCCGTCGGGCGGGCACTGCCATAGGGATGCCCGATTCGAATCGATCTCTTAGAAGATCGATTCACGGCAATACGATCTGTAGAATTTTTGAATCGATTCAACAGGATGCGATCTTTGCTTAGATCGAATCGTATGCCTGGAAGATCGTATGAAAAAATCGTATCATTAAAATACAAAAATAATGCAAACTAAACGATACTAGAAGATCTTTGGCAACACTAATATTTTAGCGGGGACGATGTATCTACAGCAAAGTAAGATTACCTACACCTATTTGTTGAAATAGTCTCGAGTTACGTACCTAAGTTAGACTGCCGTGAGTATGAAATGAAATGAAGGTAGATTTGTATTAGTATTTGTTTATTTTGTACCGCCGCCCCAAGAACATCATAGGTACTTTTTGTTCATTGTAGATAATAGTACGATTGAATACGAAGTGCTTTATTTTGTAAGCGTGACATATTATTTTTGAATATTGTTTTTAAAATGGCTCCGCCAGTAAAATCAAGCGTTTGGGCGTTTTTTTATTAGATGTGACACGGGTGGACAGTGCAAATTATGTAAACAGAATGTTAAAACCAAAAGAAATACTACGAATTTAAAAAAAAAATCATTTCAAACGCCATCACATAAATACTTCTTCTGATTTAAACAAAAGTGGAGAAAGTTCTACTACAAAAATCGGAGATACTCAAATGCGTAGAGTTGGAATCTATAGATAGTTTTGTAATCTTTTTTCACTTATAAATACAACTTTACATGCAATATCTTTTTATTATTTTTATAAAAGTATGATGCGATCTTCCAAGATCGAATGAGATCGATTCAATGCAATACGACTCAGATCGTGGATCGATTCACGGGGTAACGATTCATTATGATTCAAAAGATCGATTCAAAGCAAAAGATCGGGCATCCCTACACTGCCACTGGCGGCGCGGCATTTCCGTGGCTGCCCGCCATGATCACACAAAGTCACCAGCGTCGAATCCACCAGTTTCTATGCAGTAACGCAGACGGCGCGGCGGCGGCGGCGGCGCGAGGAACTTACATAGCTCGACATTTTATTTCATAGAATTTGAGAGGATACAATTTTAAGTCTGCATGTTTTATGTGAAACAGTCCTTGACGAATTAAGTGGGTGTACCCAGTAATCTCTATTATGATTGCGTCTCTTTCTTTTTTGTACATGAAATATGCAACGAGTTGAATTCTCTGGGTCTCCATTTCCATTGACGTGTTCTTCCCTAGAACGAACGTCGTGAACTAACTGCCTCCGTCCCTCGTGTGCTTTGTGTTCGCGGTGAGGGAGGTCAGCCGCGGGCATCGACGGGCAGACGCGGCCTTTATTGCTTCGCGGTCAAAAAGACTGCCCCGTCCCGCCCCGCCGTTTGCAAAGCGCCAACTCTGCCTGCTTAAAACTTGCGTCGTGCTTGTACAAGAAAGAAAATGTCTAAAACTGAGACCCAATTTTGAGGATAAAGGTGGCTACTGATTGATTCTGTTGAGATACCTATAACAAAGACAAATAACTAACTAAACTTGTTAGTAAGCAATCAATTCACAACTACAGAAGACGTTTTTACATTAATTCTTGTGTTGTGACAAGGTTGTGACGTTTATTGATTGATAGTATTGTCTATCAAAAAGCAAAGGTTTTTTTTAACTGTCAATAGAAACATAGATATTACGTTCCGTTTTCATTACGGTTTTTACCGGTTCCCTCTAAATTCTGCGTGGAACGAATAATATCCAACATTTCGTATTATGTTGGCAGCACCGGACGCGAACGATTCAAAAATACGGAAAATCAGTATCATGCGACTTAGAAGGCGAGTGTGACTTAAGTCGCATGCGGCAACATTATGTCATACGAATGAATCAAAAATAGAGCTCCTGGGCGCATCGGGTGGGGGTGCGTCGTCGTTGCGTCTAATTTCCGTAGTGGCGGTGATGCCGCGTTCAGCGGTCTCTGGGGGCGGTTCCAATGGGGTCACGGTTGAGGCATTGTTTGAGGGTGATTCTGGTGGTTTGTCAGGTATTCGTAGTCCCGCTGTCGCCTCGGCTTGGCCTTGTCTTCGGGTAGTCGGCATCTTCTTTCTTGCTGTCCCTACCAATCTCAAACGGGCATGCTATGTGGGGAGCCCGTCCAAGGATGGAGTTCGTGCGGGAGTGGAAAGGAAGGACCCACCCAGCAGAGAGTCGACGTGGACAATGGGGCGCTCGCGCATCGGTTGGATTGACCGACTGCTTAGGCAGTGCCTACAGAAAGGACCCCCGCTCCACGACAAACCGTACTGGCGTAGCCGGACTTAAGCTTGCCTTGAAAAAGGCAAACTGACGACCCCGTCCGATAAGTCGTCCCGCCTTGAACGGCGATTACTCAGAACGCCCACCGTTTGGCACCGCTAGGTGGTGGGACGTTTTTGAGCCGCGGTCCGCCCGCGTTAGACTTGTGGCAGAACACAAGTGGTACAATACGTTGGTGGTTACGTAAATGCGTTGATGGTTACGTAAATGCGTTGGTGAATCTTCCAGCCGACGTTAATGGATGAAAGCTTCTGTTCTTCAAATCGTCCGAAGTATTGTCCTGATCTTCTAAATCTGGCTCAGAAGGACCAAAGGAATTGTTCGTGGCTGGTTGCAGCTACAAACAAATCAGCCGTAGTGCTTCGATGTGGACTGTATTAAAACTCGTTTCTTGATTATTTCTTCTTTATTCTTCATAGCTGGGGTCCGGAGAGCTTACAAAAATTTTCTCTGATCGGCCTGTATTTATACATTTTGGGTCATGCCCGTGAGCGTGGTGGGGGCAAATGCCGGCCCATGTAGGTATACAATTTTTTCCACTACTTACATGAACCGTCGTAATTTGCAGTTGTCCCTTTGGACGTCGTTTTGGAACCCTTATTCTTACATGTATTTTTATCTACCCTACGGTATCTCTCGTAATCTGGATATCTTACAATATTAAAATATTGTATTTACTTTAAGATTTAATTAACTTATTTAATTATCTCTACTTAGTGAGGTATTAGGCCTCTGGGCACGTTTACCTGGCCCTCTTTAAAACATACAACAGTTACCTTGTGTTAAATGAAAAGACAAACATAAGTAATATTTATTAAAATAACATATAAACCTAAATATATTAACCGTATTACATTTATAAAGTTATATTCGCTAACTAATCCTAAACAATACAAAAAATGAGACTTCTGTCCGTAACATAGTTTTTGTGCTAAGATTTTGTTGATTCAATTATGAACCCATCAGTGAAAATTCCAGGATTCTACCTTCTGTAGTTACCGAGTAATCAAATACCTACTTTCGTCAAAATTCCTACGAAAAGTAAGTTCTAGTTGAGGTGTAAGAAAAAAGGCTACATTCATGAAATTTAGGGAAGATTTTGTTGACCCTGGGAGAAAATTTGTTAGACAAAACCGAGAACTCTAGCTACAGTACATCCTGAGATATAACGCTATTATTGTTATCCCGCTATTCCAATTTTAGTTTCATCGGAATCGGCCTTAGACAAAAAAAATTGGCCGTCATCTTGGTCATTCCCACAAAATCCCACAAAATCTTGGCTATAGTCATAAACTCGCTACTTGCTCCATTCCTGTGGAAAAACCATGTTTAGGTATCAACACCGTGACCCCAGCGGGATAACCATAATAGCGTTATATCTCAGGATGTACTGTAGCTAGAGTTCTCAGTTTTGTCTAACAAATTTTCTCTCAGAGTCAACAAAATCTTCCCTAGATTTTATGAATGTAGCCTTTTTTCTTACACCTCAACTAGAACTTACTTTTCGGAGGAATTGTGACGAAAAGTAGGTATTTGATTACTCGGTAACTACAGAAGGTATGTAAGGTATGTAAGGTATGTAAGGAAGAAATAATTGGGTGTATAGAAACCAAAAAAATATCTTAATCACCCAAGAAAAGGGAAAAAGAAAAAAATCACCAGGAATACTACTAACGGACAAACGCGTTTTTTAGAATTCAGGGAAATAAGGTAAAACAAAAACCTTAAAAATAGGGAAATTCAATCAGACAAAAAAACTATTTCAAAATATCTTTCACATGATACGTGCCCACGTGTTCAGTATCCGCATCGGCAAAAACATATACCTGTGGAGACACGCTATCAACAACCCTACACTGCACAAAGCGTGGTGCAAACTTGCCTCCCCTAAACGTGTCAGAAGTTGACTCTGGAAATTCCTACGCCAGACGACCTGTCCAACATCGAACCTAACTGTTCTACGGTTCGCGTTATACTTCCTAGCGTTACGATGAAAGCTATAACCATCGAATCCGCGACCCTTTCATAGACTTCGCGAAGCGTATGAAGATTATAATAGAAGCGTGCTCGTCCCGGCTGCGTCCCACCTCTTGGTCCACAACCTGGCCAACCACGCGCTGACGAATCATCGTTAACTCGCGACCATACATAAGGAAGTTCGGAGTATAGGAAGTAGCCAAATTAATGCAAGAATTTAGATACAGGGCAACTCGTCGCAAATTATCTACCCAATTGCGCTGATCGTTGCCAGCTAAAATGCTAAGTGTGGTAACCACCACTTGGTTATATCTCTCTACGACGTTTGCTTGTGGAGAGTAATACGGCGTATAACATGGATTAGGGATATCGTAGCTTGTTAAGAAATTTAAAAACTGTGCGCTGTGGAAAACTGTGGCGTTATCGCACAGGATGTTGGCTGGGACGCCGTAACGCAGGATAATCTCAGTTTCCAAAGCCTACATTAAACTATCGACTATAAGCAATAAATACAATAATAAAGTATGTCGCTACCATTTAATCATCAAGCAATCCTAATAAGAAGAATATGTTTGGAAAAAAATCGTCTGTTTCTACGGTTTCAAACATAAAAGCGTCTTTCAGCTATTTAAAAGCATGCATTTAAAGAGTAAAATGTCATTGAATCCTTTTTTTTAAACGTTCTAAAACGTCCGATATATTTGATAATGCGGACATCAAAAATAAAGCCAACGCGATTTGCAAGCACCTTTCATTTTGGTGGTTGCAAAAATACGATTTCTCGATTTAATTATAAATTACAACTAGATATTTATTGAAATGGCTGAGAGTGATAACGCAAACGCTAATGCTGAGGCCATCCCCTCGTAAGTAATGTGATGTTAAATACTTGACGCGATTGCTTAATGAACTACCTGCGGATTTGTTCAACAAAACCCGAGCTCGATCCTCTAAATGCCACTACACATTAACAAAATACACTAAACATGCAACATTATGCCCAAGACACCGTACTCGTAGAACAAGGGTACGGTTCACACGCGCTCTATTCCAGGTACAGACATGTACCTGGGTGCTATTCTCTACCACCACCACGGCCCGGTCAACCCGAGCCGAGGTCTGAGCCTTTAGAGGCGCCCTCAGGTTGTGCCGCTCCCCAATCCGATCCGAAACCTTCGGATAATTTAGTAGGGTGCGGGGACGCACATTAGTGCGTGATACCGTTCTCTCTAGAAAATCTCTGACGGTGCTTCGTTTCACACGGCTTGAAAAGTCCGGTGAGGTTGAAAATGCACTTGACTCTTAACAAAATTTTGCACTTTCAAGCTTAATAGTTCACAAACGGATGCCTCAATCAAAAAACTGTTTCCACAAACCCGCAATATTTTTAAAATTGCTATCCAACGACACCACACACTATGGGGTAGACAAAAAAAAAATACATCCCCACTTCACGTGTAGGGGAGGTAACCAAAAAAAAATATTTTTAAAAATTTTACTTCACCACTTTCTCGGCGTGATTAATATGTATATCCATGCTAAATTACAGCTTCCTAGCACTAAGAGTCTATGAGCTAGGCTGGGGTCGGACAGACAGACAGACGGACATGGCGAAACTATAAGGGTTTCTTGTTGACTACGAAACCCTAAAAATGATTTTTGTTTTTTTTTTCATTGTGGCACGCCAAAATGGCCTCACTCTGCCTGATGAAAAGCAGCCATTGAAGCCCAAGAAGTGAAAGCGTTCATCACAGCGCTACCACGCTATGCCGAACGCTCACACTATGGCGGCCTGCATAAATTCTTTTTCACGATGGTCAACAGCCTATAAATCTTAATATCATAAATTAAAATATTTTTATCCCAGCGTCTCAGTAGACAAGTGGCAAGGCCACCCAAACAAAGAAAAAGTGTGTTTCGGCATTTTCGATGCATGGCCCGGTTTTGTGAACACCAACCCGTATTTGGCAAGCATTATGCCATTTTTTTAGACAACATCGCATACATTGCTATGACTCCAATGACAGTAGCTCAAGCACTTCATCATCATCATCATAGCCAAAAGACGTCCACTGCTGGACAAGCACTCAGGATACAACGACGACAGTACCACAACCACCCAGACCCGAGAAAATATAGAAAAAGTTCGTTTTTCTACATTGACCCGACCGGAAATCGAACCCAGGACCTCGGAGATAACAACATCAGAAACCAAGCAGACTACGGAGGCCGGCAAAATTATACCTATCAATTGTATCGATGACTTGATTTGAATGATGTATGCCTTTGATAGGCTATTATTTACTTTACTATCACAATGACAAAACGTAATGTAAGTACGTAACTCACTAACTACACCAGTTACTTTGTGCTTAATTAAATTATAGATTATTTTCGACGAAACGAACGAATGAATAGCATTGTTACAGACCTTCTTGATTTTATAATGTTATTTATTATTAAGAGAAAAAAAATAACTTTTCTTTACGTGGTAATGAATAAAAGTAAGTAAGGAAAGTAATAGCTTGATAACCACTCTTGCCTTTATGTGAATGCAGTCAACATTCTGTGGTGGTAATTTTTTTTATTATCTGGGATTGGTAGCCAAACCCGATTGGCAAAGTGCTTGGCCCGATATCCCAAGGTCCTGAGTTTAATTCCATTCCTAGCAATGTGTTTGGAATTCTTCGATAACTTCTTTAATCTGACTCGTCATCGCCAATTAGCATGTGACATGGTTATTAAAGCCAATATTATTTATTATCAATAAACATATATGTATCTAAATGTTGTTATTTCTGGTTATTACAATCTATAGGAAAGTGAATTTATAATATTGATTCAATAAATCAACATCAGGTAGAGCAGTACGTTTATAGTAATACGTTTTTATTAATGTCTTTCCAGTGACGATGAACCCCTAATGAGTATAACCGAAAAGCTAAAATTATTTTTTTCTACATACTGGAGAGGTGTAGTTTGTCTGTTGGCACCCATCATTTTGATATCAATTCTTGCACCTTTTCCACCTAAGGTAAAATCTGTACATATTATCATCACGGCTCCCGGTCACAAACAACTTTTTATAGAACCTATAATCGGACCGATTTTTAAGCCGAAGTTTTAGTAGGTGCCTCTTTTTGGTAGAGAGTAGACTTACGAACGGATGGCATAGTGACATTCACAAGAGCTACTTAGGCCCTTCTCTCATTACGATACGCACAGGCGACCAGTATCCTACTCGAGTCTCGGAGACTAGTTGCTGCGGAGTATCTCACATACATTTAAATGGGGACTCGCACACTTTGATACCGGTATCCTACGCGACCACGACTGGTCTCGCGATACCCGCCGTGCCGGTCGCCCGCGAGTCGCGTCTTCTTCGAGTATCGACAAAATAGCGGCAGAGCATGAAACTAATATTAAATTTGTGCTGGAAATAGAAAACTATTATTGTCTATACAACTAAAAATTACCAAAATACAATTATCAAGATTCTTTCTTCAGCACTAACACACTCTCTAAATATTGTATTTTTTTAAGTAGTGTTTTAGTAACAAGATGCATATAAGACCCTTTTTATCGTTTGTTGTAGTTCTTTTGCTGCCACAAAAGCTCTACAATTTATGTTTATTTCAAGGTAGGTATGAATCCATTTTTTTGCGTAGGCAATAAAAGATAAAAATAGTTCATTTTCAATAGCGTAATGTGCGATACACGGATCGCCGACTAGTATCCAACTAGTTTTCGACTCGAGTATCGTATCTTTTGGGCCTTGTAATGAGAGAAGGGGCTAAAAGAACCAAACTGCAAGTGTTTTTAATAACAAGCATAGGCAATAAATGATAAAATTAGTTCATTTTCAGTAGCGTAATGTGCGATACACGGATCGCCAACCAGTATCCAACTAGTTTTCGACTCGAGTATCGTATCTTTTGGGCCTTGTAATGAGAGAAGGGGCTAAAAGAACCAAACTGCAAGTGTTTTTAATAACAAGCATAGGCAATAAATGATAAAATTAGTTCATTTTCAGTAGCGTAATGTGCGATACACGGATCGCCAACCAGTATCCAACTAGTTTTCGACTCGAGTATCGTATCTTTTGGGTCTTGTAATGAGAGAAGGGGCTTACATGTAGCCTAAACTGAATAAATGATTTTGAATTTAAAATTTTGTGGGACGTGTGCGTTGCAACATATTTTATAATTCCATTATATTTCATTATCACTGACTAAAAGGTCGGTCACCGATTTATCGGACTTGGGCGAGGGCTCTCATACTTACAAAAACAGTTAAAAAATTATGTCACTTCAGCATCTAGTTTATAATTTTATCAAGATTGTGTGGAGCACCGGCCTTCCGTATATAATTGCAAGCAAACACAAAACCAAACCAAGACTAGGTACTTTCTTTAACATCCGTTATTAGGAAAATGGATTTCCAATTTGAAAAAGTTTTGAAATGATAGGGCATTTTCCATTATATTGACGCTGTAAGGGAGAACAGAAACGTCCTTGCTGAGTTTCTTGCCGGTTCTTCTCAGTCTCTCCCGCCCTGTGTAGACTTTAAAACCGACCATAGTGACATTCATAAGAGCTACATGTAGCCTAAACCGAATAAATGATTTTGAATATTGTTTTTTTTTTAATCCATGAGCTGAATTCGAACCCGACCCTGTCAAAATCCGCTTGTGGAATTTTATTTATTCGACACTTTTCCAAGTTGTAGGTTTAAAAAAAATAGACGTAAACTATTAATAACCAAATCAATAAATAGGTTTCAATTGGTCACCTATGGAAAACTTAACAGGTCATAGTGATGTGATGTGGTTACCAGCTTTTACTTGGCAAAAACCAACGTATATCTACTCTTTTCGGCCAACTAAAGTTGCCTACATAGTTATATGTATCTACAATCTTATCTATTGTTTATATTATTTTAAATGTTGCATTCACAGTGCTATATTATCATATCGTTAATGGTAACAGGATAAATTTTTACTTGAAAAAATCAACCAGCCTTACCCGAATTACGTCACTACGAAGTGAGCTTCATAGTGACGTAATTCGGGTATTTACTCATGTGGTAATATATGTGGTAATATACATGTGGCGCTGCAAGTCAGCGGGACTTGCAGCGTAGGTAAATCACAAACCTAAAAGTTCAAAGAGTCTCCTGGAGCCTCGGTAGCTCAGCGGTTAGAGCAGTGGATTGGTTATCCAAAGATCGTGGGTTCGATTCCCAATCGAGCTTCCTGATACTAGTTGATTTAAAAAAAATTAAAAAATCGTGTATTAAAATAAGTAATTTACAAGAGAAATTTGAGTAAAGATGCAATTACTTTCAGAAATATCAGTGGTGTGCCTACACGTTGTGCCTTATGGCGGCATACTGGGTGACTGAATGTATTCCACTGCCCATCACTTCATTTCTACCAATAGTTATATTTCCGTTAACATCAGTAATGACTAGTGCTGATACTTGCAGGTGTTATATGAATGTAAGTACCAAAAGGATAAATATTTTTTTTATGACGATGGCGTTTAGAGCGTTTACGGCGCACACTAGCGCCACTAATGAAAAAAAAAACATATCTAGTAATTAGAGATAGAAAATCAAATTATGCTCAACAAACTATTTGAATGAGGTAATTTAGCATTTTTACGGCACCTAATGAACACCTCACATGTTATGGTTTAGTTAAATATGGCGTTATAGTTAAAAGTGGCCGTAACGTCTTATTTAACTAAACCATAACATGCGCTAGTGTGCGGCGTAAACGCTCTTAACGCCATCGTCATCACCAGTGATGGGAATATCTATATCACTACACGTGGCTGTAAACAGCAAACTCTCCAAATCCACAAAAAAAAAAATTACCGCCTCTATGGTCAAATGGTAAGACCACCGGACTCGAGATACCGGGTTCGATTTTTGCGGGGGTACATGATTCTACTCAGTTTGGTCTGCCTGGCTACCTACCACCATTTTATCTAAATATGACATCAATGTTAATACCATTGTGGTGTTTAATTTATGAAAGCCAGTGCCCAGTAGTTAAGGAAACCGGATGATGAGCACTTCCAACTTCAGCCTTATCATCACTATGAATCAGGTGAGATGAAGGCCAAGTCTTAAGTCCTAGCCCGTAAGGAATTAAACTCCAGTTACTGCCGTCCATAGACTATAATGCCGTTAACCGACCTGAGGTCGATTTTGACTTTTTGATATCATTGAACTCAGAATAACGCGCCATCGAACTATCTGACCCCTTTTTTTTCTATCTTTTTACTTACCTGAGATAGCGACACGATTTTTTTTTCAATAATAAAATGCTATAACGTCGTTAATTCCAATTCCATAGCAATAACGCGGTTAACAGTTTATAACATTTATAAGCACATTCCAACTCCAAGTCATTTTCATAACTTAATTGCCGTTAACTGGTTATATCAAACTATATTGCGGTTAAAATAAAAGAAAGTCCGCATGCTTTTTCTTAATGAAACCTTGGCAGAATCATCTCAGTAACGACCGATTTTTAAATTATTTATAAATTATTTATGTAGTTAGGTATATTTATATTTTTTTTAAGTATTATATGTAATTGTAAAAATATAGAATATTTATTTATGTATTATAAGTTTGAATCTTTTTGTTACATTGTTTTCTACTTTTGTTGTCTCTCGTAGAAAATGCCTCAGGCATTAAGTCCGCCATGTAATATTTTGTTGCAAAAGTTTAAAATAAATAAATAAAATACTTTAACTGTATTGTAGTCATGTTTCCTATTAAATAATAAAGTTATAATCCGATGACTTAAATGCCGTTAACTAAAAATACTAAACATAAATGTCGCTAAATACACGTAACGGCATTTTTGAGTTTTATTTCATACATTTAATAATCAAAGTTTACAATCACGAATTGGCTTTTAACGGCAAAATGTAACAACACCCTGTGTCCGTTTGTTATGGCTGCAATACTAAAATGCGGCTATCCCTTATTATTACGCTAAAAAGCCGTTATCCGTTCTTGCAATTGGTTACAAGTTTCGACAACTTTTGTGTACCTATATTGTTGCGTGTGAGCAAATATATTGTTTGATCAGTACGGCCATAGAGGAGTTTAATACTACAAGTACGGGGCGCAGGGGCATGAACGGGACGGGCGTGCGTCACACGTACCTACTGATGTGCCGTTCCCGGTAACTTTCCCCAAGCCGGGAATATTGGGGAACGTAATAAAATATTAACAATTATTCTTTCCTAATTCTCACATTTAGGTGGTAAACCCTTATCAATCAATTACTTTCCAAATTTTACAGTAAGAATTTTAATTTAATATTAAATAAAACTTTTCCATTTCAACAATGTTTAAATCATAGAAGTTTTTAAAATTATTAAAAACCATATTAAAGTTACAAAATATTAGACAGTAAAATCAGCATTGTACAGAAGTAGGTAAGTCAGCATCACAATCACAAACTAATATATCAGCTTCTGTCCTGGAATGATAAAAAAAAAATAATAAATATTTAATAAACAGTGTTTAATGTGTGAATAGTAACTCAGTGTTTTGTCTCTTTTTCTCGAACTAAAAATGATGTTCGAGTGTCGTGAACTAACACTGAGTAACTATCCTCAGCTTAACCCCCATATTTATAAAAACTATTTGAGCATTATTTAGTTAAATATTGTATTGTCAACGTCACACAAACGTCATTTTGAATTTGAGAAAAAGAGACAAAACAATGATTAACTAAATAATACTTAAATAGTTTTTATGAACACAGTGGTAAGTGTTGTCATGTTAATCAATAAAAAAAAAAACACAAATTCTCAATAAATAAAGTAAATCATAAAATCAGACTTATATATATCTCAAAGGATTAATAATATAAACTATTAACAATAACATTCAGATTTTAACTACTCATTTATTCATAGAGGATCTTCTACATCTATGTCATTTGTCGTTACCTCTTCTATTGCAATGCTTTGTTGTTGTTTCGTTGTCATACAAATGGGGTTCCATGGCAACATCCGAAAAAATATTTTTCTGATTCAGAAAAATCTTTAAATTTATCTCTTCGGTTACAGTCGAGGATGTGCTTTATGGTCTATTTATTAAGTTCCAGTTGTGAGCTATAAAACATAACTTTACTGCTCTGGATGTAGTAAATTTATTTCTTTTTGCACTGTGTATATTTGAAAAAGTTGAGAAAGACCTCTGACAGAAGATGATGTAGCAGGGATAGACAGTATTCTTACCGCAATTTCTCCTAATTTTGTTTTAGAATACAGTGACTGCCACCATAGTATTGGTTGAATACTCTCTGCCATTGTCCAGTTTTTATAGTTTGTGAACTATTCAACAACGACTTGCGCATTGATGGTGTTCCTAATAAATGTTTATATAATTTTTAACGCAAATTTTGTTGCGAACAAATTACAAAAACACAAATGTTGAAAAAATTTCCACGAGCAGGGTTTGAACCTGCACCCTTCTGACATAAGAAGAATAGACATAGGAAGAGCACCTGACCCGGTATGTCAGAAGGGTGCAGGTTCAAACCCTGCTCGTGGAAATTTTTTCAACATTTGTGTTTTTGGTGTTCCTAATGTTAGTATTTATTATAAATTCAGCACCATTTGGATTGTCTTCGGTTGTCAAGTTACTACCTTGGTTCTTTGGATTCAAAAATCCCAAATTCAAATCCCAAAATTTTCTTTTTACTTCATCAGTACTTTCGCCGAATAGCACCGCAGTTAATGGGTTGGTAAGATGGTTACTGAGTTCTTTGAACGCTTTGTGTACTAAATGTATAGCGCAGCAATTAGCTTCTTTTTAAGAATCCAGTAGACAATAGGTTTTAGAAATTCTTGCAATTCTTCTAACTCATGCCATAAAACTTCGTCTAGAAGTAATGTTTTAAATCTTGCTAAGAGTCGATGATTTTCGTTGATTGCCATGTTTTTAAATATTACTTTTGATTTAAAAAAAACTTTGATTACAAAAAAAGTAGCTTCCCCATCTGGTTTTCACAGGCAAATGTAAAGAGGATTTTATGTTTTTTTCATCTCTGATTTTTGAAAATTTTGCATTCAAACTTCAAAGTGTGAAAATTCTTGATACCCTTAATGATTTCGACAATTTGATAAAATAAGTTGCGCACTTTTGTAAATTTTACAATGTCACCAATCCATAAATGAAGAGTGTGAGCTAAACACCCTATCCATGTTATATGCGAATATTTTCTTTAAATAAGATCGCCACACTTAATCATGTTTGCCGCATTGTCGGATACAATTGCTAAAAACTTCTCTGCTTCGATTCGTTCCAAGATTTCCGACGTCTCTTGGAATTAGTAATCTGCTGTATTTCTGTTATCTTCAGAGACGATAAATATGTAGAAATAGATATTTTTTTAATCGTAAGAAATTAAGCTATAACAACGTTAAATTTCGTAACGGCAATTTAGTTTGGTATTGATAAAAAACAACACGGCCTTTTAAAAGTTAATTAAAAGGCTAAGAAACTTATAGCTAAAATGCCGTTAATGTGGTTGTAGCGGCATTACAGCTATGATTTTATGAACAAAAATATGGTAGAATAAAAGATGCAAACAGTTTTTATTAATATTTATTAAATGTTTTTAAAATAAGTTTACTTATAAGTTTTTCGAATTACCTATTTAATGATATCATAAAATTTCAAATCGGTTTCATAGTATTCAAACAGCGATGGTTTTTATTTTATTATTATTAAATGGCGGTTATCTCGAAATGTCACTTTTGCAGATAACGGCATTTTATTCTATGGACGGCAGCAGCAGTTGTCGCTTGCCCTTTCTAATACTTCTTCGTTAGTGACCACTTATGTCCAGCTTATCCTTTCCATCATCCTCCAGCACCACATTTCAAATGTTTCCAGTCTCTCTCTTTTCCTCTGGGTCATTGATTTATTATAGAGTATCTTTACGTGATCTTCTAGGTATACATACAATATTAAGAACTGTTGAGATGTCTGTATAAATGTGACGAGAGCACATCTGCGTCTGCACTTGACTACTTTTTTCGCATTAGCAGCTAAGCCCAATTACATCTCATCACCTCACGATTAATATTCGACAATATATTATACTCGTAATATAATACCACCTATCCTGACGTCTCTGTAGTGATACAATTATTATTTTATTTATAGGATACCATCATCATGTTTATCGGTTCATTAATGTTGGCATATGCCGTTGAACAATCGGGCCTGCATATACGCCTAGCTCTTTGTGCTATTCGGGCTATTGGATACTCTCATTACAGGTAAGTGAGCTATAGAACGAATAATACATTATTATTAAGCTATAGTATATTATTACCGTAATACCGTCAGCAAATCTAAGGAAGCCTACAATACTTTGGAACAATCACTTTCTCTTAACTTTGAATTAAACTATTGCTGCGTCGCAATACTGTATTAGTATTGCGACGCAGCAATAATATTTAATTCATTCATTATGATTGACATATTATGAGTTTTTTCTTTAGTAAGATTTCCTAATGAGGCCTATTAAATACCCAATATGCAACAAAAATTCTAGATAGGGTCTTAAACTTTTTATAACTACATAATATTGAACAATATTCCTTATAGTATACAGGGTGTCTCATTTAAATCGGTCAGTAAGGGAAAGTCTGGAACTATAGGACATACGAAGATTTGGTCTTAGGAACCATGTTATCGATTTTAATAAGAAGAAAAACTGCATTCATACATTTAAAAAAAACCTTTACTCAGCTCGGGAATGGAACCCGGTTGTTTTGAAAAAAATAAACTGACACTATTTCTATTTAGACATCGATTGTGTAGGTCTTATTCAGTAAATGGCTCTATGAAACATGTATAAAACTAATAAAATGCATTGTTTTCACATACATTAATTTATTTTAGTAGGTTATTGTCGCAGATAACAAAACTTCCGGAATGGTTTAATGCAATGCCAATGCCATATGATATGTAAAGCGGTGTATGTAACAAGTTGCGACACCAGCAAAGAGGTAAAAACAACCATAGAGACAATTTTACATGCCTGAACTTGTTGAATGTAACGGTGGTCACTTCGAACACCTACTAAAATAAATTAAAATATGTGAAAAAAATGCATTTTATTCATTTTAGACATCAAATTTCATAGAGCCATTTACTGCTTAAGACCTACACAATCGATATCTAAATAGAAATAGTGTCAGTTTATTTTTTCAAAACAACCGGGTTCGATTCCCGAGCTGATTACAGGTTTTTTTTAAATGTATGAATGCAGTTTCTCTTCTTATTAAAATCGATGACATGGTTCCTAAGAACAGATCTTCGTATGTCTTATAGTTTAAGACTTTCCCATACTGACCGATTTAATGAGACACCCTGTATAGAACAGTAGTGCATTAAAAAAGTTTAGACGCACCTTATTGCTTTGATTATATTTAATTACAACCACAAAGCTCCTTTTTATCAGTTCGTGTCTTTAAACTTTAGGTAAATATGGTTAAAATTGTTTATTAAAGTTTCGTTAATCGCAGATTGCTTTTCGCAATGTGCTTCATTACAATGTTCGTCTCGATGTGGATAACTAACACCGCAGCAACGACTATGATGGTTCCCATAAACTTTGCGCTGTTGAAAGTGTTTGAAGATGTAAGTATTTTTTTAAGAATTGAATTCTCAAAATACGATCTGATAAAACTCATTTTTAAATCAAAATAAGCTGAAAAGCTATCGGTCTTTGTGGAGATCCTTGGGGGAGGCTTTTGTTCAGCAGTGGGCGTCATTTGGCTGAGTTGATGATGGTGATGATGAAGCTGTGAAGAAGATTTTGTCACCACACACGGTTCAGCAGTATCTTTTTTAGGGTTCCGTACAAAAGGAAAAAACGGAACCCTTACAGGATCACTTTGCTGTCCGTCTGTCCGTCTTTCCGTCTGTCCGTCTTTCCGTGCAGCAGCAGCAGCAGTGGAATACTGCGAGTTGTGCTCTTAGTGCAACGAGAAGTGAGCGAGCTTACAGCTCTGGTGACCTATCTGGATATTAGGTAGTGGACTATACGTGTCCACGGGGCGACTAGCTTGAGACACTAGTCTTAAAAGTACTGGATGAAGGATGCGTACCGGCGTGTTCTGATCTGGCGTTATGACCTGACGTAGATGGTCCCTTGTGCTTGCGCAAGGTTATTCTGACACCTACTTTGTAACCGGAAGGTTGGTAGGGGGTGTCAGTATAAACTTTAAAGTAGTGTATAGCGGGTTGTCCGTCTTTCCGTCTGTCTGTCAAGACCTTTTATCTCGGGAACGCGTAGAGGTATCGAGTTGAAATTAAAACCATATACTCCGGTCTGCGGTCCCTTGAACCTGTAAAAAAAATCAAACTTCTAAGTTACGAAAAAAAAAGATACGGCCGTTTATGTCACAAAAAACGAATATTTCTCTCAGGGAGAGATTTAAAGATATTAATAATTATAATAACAGTTGCATCGCAATATATTTACGAGAACCTAATATATGTTTATAAAAATATTAAAACTTTTTCTAAAAACAGTGATATTCACAATGTGAACTAGTGTTCACATTGTGAATATCAATGTTTTTAGAAATAATTATTTACTTTGTGGAGCCTAGTATAAGTTACTGCTAGTTTGTTTTACTTATACTAGGCTCCACAAATTAAATAATTCTTTTACAGGCCTGTGTGTACGTTTTTACAATAAGGTTCCAAGTAATATCCAAAAACTTGATATTAATAAATTGAAAATCGCCATTAAAGAAAAGCTTTATAAAAAACTTATTATAAAGTGTCTGATTACATTGAAGACAAAACAGCATGGGTTTAAAATGCTCCAATCACTCCAACAGGTATTTCTAATTTAAAATATTGTTAAGATTTTTTAAACTGTGTAACTTGGTAACGGCATATAATTTTGTAAACGTCGTTACATATTATATTAAAGCTGTGGAGTTTCTTGCGCCCATTCTTGTCCACAGCTAAAAAATAGACGTCCTGAATGGGTAGTAGGTAAAAAAATTTTTGGACGATTCAAAAGCACTTTTCTAAAGTTTATTTAAATAAAAAATATTTGACTTTGACTTTGACTTTGAACGGAGGTCCAAATTTTGAAGTAAGTTAACTGTGTCATGTGGGGTATCGTATGAAAGGGCTTCATCTGCACAAGCTTAAATAGATTTTTAATTATTTTTATGTTGTACAGTTTTCGATTTATGACGAAGAATGAAAAAAGAAATACCTTGGAAACTGAATTTCGGGAAAAGTTCGAGACTCGATTCCTGAACTATATGTACCCATAAATTTGTAACTCTGTATTTGTAAACTCGATGGGCGAGTCCGACTCGCACTCGTCCAGTTTTTAACTGGGGGAAAACGCGTTGCACGTAATAATGCCTCCGGGGAGATGCAGGTGATTATATGGGACTCTCTTCCCCGTTCCTTCCTCGCCCCGATTGCCCCTCCTCGCTCTGATGAGCTCAGCAAGTCAAGGGGAAAGAAAAGTATACCGACAAAATACTCAAGTAGTTCCCCTCTCCTGTCTCCGAGACTGTACTAGGCAATCACCGGATTTACGGTTTAGTAGAACCTACCCATTGCCTTTTTTGCTTCACTGTAAGCTCGAAACTATTATATGTATTCTTTACGGATCCAGGCTTTCTATTCTCTATAATTACGAAGAAATCAGGTATTTGATCTGAAGACGATCGCTCGCAGTGTATCCATAGCAATTCTTGATGCACTGCAATCAGTGAACCACTTTGTACGATTTTGTTTCACGCATTAAGAGAATCTTATGCCGGCGACATATATAAATAAGTTAATGAGAGTTTATGAAGAGTAAGAAGTACGTAAGGATCGTAGTTAATGGCAAGAAGTGATCTCTGTCTAACCCTATAGGACACAGGCGTGACTGTATGTATGTTTGTATATGTATAAACTGATCATCATCCCATAAGTATCACATAGCATGCCCTAATTTCCCCAAACGTACGAGGAGATTAGACCATAACCCACCACATTGACCTTAATGTGAGTAAACCTTACAACTGCCATCACATGTTGAGAACCAGTTGTAAATGGTTCACGTGATCACACCAGCTTATTATATCTTCCCACTACTGCTGGCGCGCCAGCTATTCCTATGGATAGAGCCATCATCATCATCGCAGCTCATTTTATGTCCCAACTGCTGGGGCACGAGCCTTCCCTATGGATGGATAGGGAGAACGGGGCTCACTGCAGAGTGGTTGTTGTTAACGACTGCTAATGCAGCCGGGACCAACGGCTTTGCGTGCCTTCCGAAGTACGGAGGGCTGGAGATGATACATTTTTGGTCACCCATCCGGTGACCGGCCTTAGCGAAAGTTGCTTAACCTCAGCACTCGCAGACCGGGCGCGTTAATCACTGCTTCATCACTGCATCATCGAGATTGACCGCCAGTGCGGACTGAAGGTTACTAATTTCTAATTCAGCCAAGACAAACGGCTTTACATGCATTCCGAAGCATGGACGGAGTAGTGGTACTGGATTATTTATGCGTGTATCATATTCATAACATTCCGCATAATTTAGCATTGGCCACGTACCTAATTAAAAAAATGGAGAAAAACAGGGTTCTAACAATGTTATCTTGTGTATTGCAGCAACAGATACTAAAAATATACGACACTGACAGTAATGGAAACCAAATCGCTTCCGACATAACAACATGTTATTTCTGTGCCGCTACATTCTCCGCTACTATTGGTAATAATTTAATTAGATTCATAAAAAAATGCACGTATTTTTCATGACCAGCACTTTTGGAATATTTTAAAAAGCGTTGAAAAATTACTATACCACAGAGGCGGTTTTGTTTCTCCTAGTTTCTAGCTATTTTCTTGCCGGTTCTTCTTAGTACAAGGTCTCTCTCCGTAGACTTGGGAATCGATGTCTATGATGGAAAAATGGATAAAGATAATTGAATTCTGTGCATTGCCAACATTAAAGTGCTTAAACAATTTGTGCATTTCCAGGTGGTATTGGAACTTTAGTGGGCACAGCTACTAATTTGGTGTTCAAAGGTTTGTTTTCCAAGTAAGTAACAATTCAAGAAACGATAATAATTTTATAAAAAAGCTCCTTAAATCTTAATTATTCGACGTACATTTAAATAAAAAATTTTACTTACTTACTCTATCTTTCTGGAGCTTAATGGCTCAGTTGTTAATGCGACCGGTCTGCGAGTGCTGAGGTTAAGCTCTTTTGCAAGGGCGGGTCATCGGATCTTCGGAAGGCACATGAAGCTGTTGGTCCAGGCTGTATTAGCAGTCGTTAACAACCACCAATCCACACTGGGCCCGCGTGGTGGTGTATGGCTCGTTCTCCCTATCCATTCTTAGGGAAGGCTCGTGCCCCAGCAGTGGGGACACAAAAATGAGCTGATGATGATGATAATGACTATCTATCTATCTCGATCTACTCGCGTTTATTTTACACATTGATGTAAGTTTGATTTTGTCCTGAACATTTTAAAAGTAGTTTTATTTAAATGTGTAGCGTTCACGTAAACTTTACAAAACAACGTAGGTATCGACTTACGTTTAAGAAACTTGAGCATACATTATTTATTTGATTTGCAGATTGTATCCTGATGCTCCAGAGTACTTATCATTTCCAAAGTTTTCTGGATTTGCAATTCCATACATGATACTTATGGAACTGGCTGTGTACTTTATTTTTTTAGTTCAATATTTGGGACTATTAAGGTGAGACGTATATTGCTTACAAACAAATGTACAAATACAAAATATTAAGTTAAAGTATATATATTTAACTTAAAAATTTAAGCGCTGAATTTTGTCACTGCTTTATAATGCTTTTTGAGTGCTAATAGCGGCACAGCGCGTCATCTATCCAAAGGTAATTGCAACCGATGGCTATGCAGATTCATCTTTGCAGATGAAATACCACAAATTTGATAACACAACGCTATAGTAAATTTTTACTTTTTATTTTCAAGTGTTAATTGCTGCACTGAAGCTAAAGGATCTAAGGAGTTCATAGACAATCATGCAATTATTCATTTCTGTCTTTTCCTTCAACATATTTTTTTATAAGATTTGGCTATTTATATATTTAACTCTAACGCCAAAATCTAATTTAATTATCAATATTTTGAAAAATATCAAAATCTTTAATTCCTTAATAAGCAAGGTCCCAAGGCTAACGTCACTTATTTTCTCAAATACCAAATGTGTTAAAATAAGTAGTGTAAGTACTATGAGTGTATGCATGCCTGGTAGCGTTGGTCGACGACCAATCTATACAATGCCAAAGCACTTGGAACTTGGTCTATTACTAGTAGTATCTTCTAACTTACAACTTTCCGTAGAAAGTAAGGACGCAGTAAATGAAGAGAATTAATATTCAATCTTAAAGGTCCAAAAAAAATCCTCAAGCGGGATTTGAACTTGCACTCTATGACATGCTGGATCAAGTGCACTACCAACTATGCCACGATATAAAGTTATGGAGCATAGTTGGTAGTGCACATTTATTTTGAAAAAAAAATTTCAAATTATAAGTCCTTACTAAAGAACATGAATAATTTAAGGAAATTGATAATATTGTGTTTTTTTAAATGCCTCAGAAAAAACAGTGAAGCAGCAAAGCAATCTTACATACCAGAAAGCGCTATGAAAGCTGCCAAAGCGGCGGTAGATGAAGATTGGAGAAAATTGGGGAGAATTACGTTTTGGGAAATTGTGAGTCATCATAGCTTAGTTCCGTTTCACAACATTCTGTACACGGTCGGCTGAACTGATATCAAATAAACAATAACGTTCCTTCTTCCAACGAGTACATAAGGTAAGCTTTTTTTATACCACAATTACACTTTCGGTTTAAAGAACTATATTATTAATTAAGACAAATAACATATCACTTGATGAGTACATTTAATATTTAAAAAGACTGTCATACAGAATAATAGAAAAAAAACCGGCCAAGTGCGAGTCGGACTCGCGCACGAAGGGTTCCGTACCATTATCTATAAAAACATTTTAAGTTTCTAACTGTTCTCGTTATTGAGACCAAGAAAAAAAATTGGAAAAAAATCACGTTTGTTGTATGGGAGCCCCCCTTAAATATTTGTTTTTTTTTTAAATTAAATTATTTATTTTTAAAGTGATTATATAATAAAATATTCTGTGAATATTTCAAGCGTAAGTATACATGTTGCCGTTATCAAAATCGAGCAAAAAAAATCACGTTTCTTGTATGAGTGCCCCCTTAAATGTTTATTTTATTCTGTTTTTTAGTATTTGTTGTTATAGCGGCAACATAAATACATCATCTGTAAAAATGTCAACTGTCTAACTATCACGGTTCATAAGATACTGCCTGGTCTAGTGGTCTAGTCAGACAGACGCACATACAGGTATTTGACCCTAAAAGCTGGCCAAAAATAATTTTACGCGTTATCGTTGATCATCATCATCATCATCTCAGCCAAAAGACGTCCACTGCTGGACAAAGGCCTCCCCCAAGGATATGAGGGGTATTTGCCGTAATCGCCACGCTTGGCAGGCGGGTTGGCGATCGCAGTAAGTTAAGGGTAACCTCAGAGAGATGCTGCTGCCCATCCTCTGGGATGGTCCCTTAGTCGGCTTTTACGACACCCACGGGAAGAGATGGTATCGTTGATATTAAAAACAAATTGGTCATTCAAATAGCTAAAGGTATCGCGCATCATGTAACAGCCATTGTATTTTAGTCGACTCCCGCGCCGCCTGTCGGTATCGGTCGGAAGTTATCGTTTGTTTGAAGTGTGCTCGTGATTGTTCATTATTATTCCTGTGTGATGTGATTATACTTGTTATTATTTTGTGTTTCGGAACTGCATATTAAATATTTGTGATGAATCCGTCAAAACCAGGTATGTAGTTACATTTTTTACCATTTCTAGTTAGATCTACTTTGAGTTTTAGTATTTATTGTGAAGAACAAAAGGTTATAGAAAATGCGTGAATTTAGATTTTTGATAATAATCTTTAAGAGTTTTATTTAACTTCTAAGCTTTTCTATGCAATGAAATATACATATATATAAAGAAGATCTATTCAGTAATACGCTCAATGCAAAAGTTGCCGTGGAATACCGCGGATGTATTTTTCATACATTATTTTAGTAGGTAGGGTAGTTAGAGAAAAAAAATGCCGACCGTACCATAAAGTGACTTTAACCTTACTATTGCCTGTCGTAACGCCAAGTATTGGTTTTCGTTCAGAAACTGACACGGATAGTGACGACGGCGACGTTTAAACAATTTTTTAATACATTTTATTTTTATTTTGGTTTAATTTTTGGTTTTATTTATGATGTGTGACGAAATAAATGATAATACATTAAATTTGTAATAATTGACACCTATAGGCCCATTTAGAGATAAAAAATATTTTTGGCCAGCTTTTAGGGTCAAATACCCGTACCCGTATGTGAGACGGACGGACGGAAGGCGGATTCTTAGTAATAGGGTCCCGTTTTACCCTTTGGGTACGGAACTCTAATAAAAACGATAACAATGTAAAGTAGTTTACAGATTTGCCAAACAAGACTTTCATAGCGATCACAGTATAGTAAGTTTCTGTAAATATTAAGTGAACTTGCATCCCTTATAGTTGGCGTGTTATACATTGTGCTCCCGCAGACGTAATAGCAGTTTTTTCGTAATTTTATTAAAAAGTAAAGCTAAATATGGACACGTACTTCATCTAAAACCTTTTATCTCAGAGAAACTGGGTCAGTGGCCGGGTGGTTAAACGCTCAGCCCGAGACCTGAGGTTCTGAATTCAATTTGTGGCGAAGTTTGTTTCTGATTTTTTGATGCATAGCCCGTATTTGTGTTTACCAACCCGCATTTCGCAAGCTTGGTTTTTAAGCCAATACCCATCAATTGTAGTGATGACTTTATTTCGACGATGGAGGGCTTTGCCCAACAGGGACAGTATATAGATTATTTATTACTACTAGTGGAACGCAAGTTAACATTATTTTTATGTCGATGGATTTAGATAAGTTTGACTACCTGTCTAAAATCCTTTACAAACTGAAGAAATTAGACAATGTGCCGAGCTTTGGACTCCCTGTTTCTTTTAGCAAAAAATGCTGTAAGATCATAGCGAGCCTTTACTTTATGAAGACCAAAGATGACAGCCTTAGAGCGTCCGCTTCGATAAGCGGGAGTACGGCGCGGGTGCCCGCCGCGGGGATCCGCGCCGTGCTCCGTCGCGGACAAATAATATACCTAATGGTTTTGAAGCCGTCATGTGTCAAAGTTTGTTCTGTGTTCTGAGGTCAAAGTGCACACCGAATTATGCTCCGTCACCGTCGACCGCGCCGCGTGTGACGGGCGACCCGCCTCACGCAGCGCTGCTCTATGAAATTACATGAAACAGCACGCCGCGCGGGCGCCAGCGCCGGCGCCGTAGCGTAGCAGACGCCCTTACGTTATTATTTTAATGGTTCCAGATGGTTATAGTCCTGTTCAGTGGTGCTATGGTGCTGTTTTTTTCGCGATCCCCACAAATGTTCTATGGCTGGGGTGATGCTATTACTGACAGGTTTAACTTAAAAAATTATAAATTGTGAGTGTTTTACTTATAATTACCTAAATTTTACTAGATTACTAAAACGAAAGGATTGGATATTATCCGTAGTGGGTGGTAGGTCCGTAGGTATACCTCCTGGAAATAAATTATTCTCGAAATTCACAAGTCTAGTAGCAGCAACCCTTCTTAGACTGATGAATGTCGATCCTTTGGCATATTCTTAGTATCTGCAATTATAAGAAATATAATAAGTCATACAAGTTATTAATTAGATATTTTGTTTGCAGTGTACAAGACTCAGCAGCGGCTATGTTTGTAACATTTTTGATGTTCCTACTACCTTCCAGTCTGATTATATTCAAAAACTGCACAGCTAAAGGTCTCTACCCACCAGACCGTATCATACCATGGCCGTACTATGCACGGAAAGTAACACGATTCGGATTAATATGCCCGCTACAACGTATCAACAGCGTATCATACCCGTGCATAACTAGTTTAATGAAATATTCTGGCCAACTATTATTGACGGTCCGTGCATGGTACGCGACGGTGTTGGTCGGTAACAGAACTGTCTAGTAGACATAGCCTCATACTTTTCAATAAAAAAAGTTTACTTGACACGTTCCTAGCACGGTCAAAGGTCATACGGTATAGTAGGCAAAACCCTTAGGTGCCTTACAAATAAACAGAGAGTAAGCTTCGAATAGTTAGTTATTCCGTGTTTTGTTCTTGTCATGTAAACATAATTTCTAGTTAGAGTAAGAGAGACAAACACGGAATAACTATTTGAAGCTTATTCTTTGTTTAATTGTTAGACCCTATGTGTGTTATCTGTTTTACTATTCGAAAAATAAATATTTAGTGTTTTAAAATTCTCTAAGTAGGAAGAAAATATATTTCGTTTTAGAACTTAGATTGTTTTGTTTTTAATCGGTATTATCGCTACAAGAACGTAGATTTAGTGACGTAATCAAATTAGGCAAAGCCAAAGGTTTTCTAGGCGTGGGAGGATATTACGTGGTAAACTGTCTTGTTCCATGATCATATTGATTACAAAATGAGTGTTTTATTAATAAATTAATAATAATATTGTGTAACCAATTTTAGACGGCGATGAATTGCCAAATTCTAGAATACCATCGGTGTTGGACTTTGCGAGAATGAATGAAGCGATGCCTTGGAGTTTCATGTTTCTCTTAGGTTCGTGTTTCCGTGTTTTAATAATCTCATCATCATTTCATGGTCCACTGCTGGGGCACGAGCCTTCCCTGTGGATGGATAGGAAGAACCGGCAATTAACCACCACGCGGGCCCAGTGCAGATTGGTGGTTAAATATGAAGGCTAAATATGAAGCCGGGACCAACGGCTTTACGTGCCTTCCGAAGCATGGAGGAGCTCGAGATGATAAATTTTTATTCACCCATCCGATGACTGGCCTTTGCGAAAGTTGCTTAACCTCAGCACTCGTAGACCAAGCATGTTTAAGAAAAAAACCGACTTCAAAAAACAGGAAACTTTAAAAAGTAAAAACAGCTCTAAAAAGCAATAAATAATATATAAATCATATTATTAATTACCTAGATACGCATGTCAGTTTTAAAAATGTCTATTGAAGTCGGGTGGTTGGTGGTCGGCTGGGGGACAATTTTGTTTCATTTAAACTTTTATATTTGTTCCATTATTTCCACTTTTTTATTGCCCCACCCGACTTCAGTAGACATTTTTTTAAACTGACATGCGTATCTAGGTAATAATATGATTTCAATATTAGTTATTGCTTTTTAGAGCTGTTTTTACTTTTTTAATTTTTTTAATTTTGTTGGTTGTCCTATTAAATAAAATAAAATAAATAAAATAAAGTGTCCTGTTTTTTGAAGTCTATTTTTTTTGTAAAAAAATATTTTATTTTACGATTTTTAGTGATGGGTAGACGTAGACCTAACAAAGATGCTTCTCGGATGAGGAAACGATGGCCTAGTAGGTAGTGGTATTTCTATGTAAAACTTCAATCTTAGGTATTATTATTGTACGATCTAAACATTTTGGTATATGAACCGTATGGAGTAAGCCCAACAAAAGGCTGTAAATCGTTGAGGAATCCCCTTGACTGTCTATGGTCTCCATCATCAGACCTAAAATGACACTTATAACCCATATGGGTGCAAAGTTCTTATCAATAGAAATGAATTAAGACCAAACACAAGGTAGCTACTGTAAAACGTTGAGGAGTTCCCTTGACTGTCCTTCGTCTTCATCATCAGACCCCTAATGGCAGTCACAACCCATCTAAGTGTAAACTTCTCATCAATACAAATTAATCAAGCCCAAACACCATGTAATTGCTGTAAATCGTTAAGGAGTTCCCTCGACTGTCTTTCAGCTCCATCATCAGATCAACTCCAGACCTTCATTAAGTAGTAGTGCTTTAAAATACTTAATGAAAACATTAACAAACGCACTAGTCGCCCCTACAATTTTCGAAAGTTCTCCTCGATTTCTCTGAGATGCCATCATCAGATCCTGGTTTTCTTATTATGGTATCACCCTTGGGATATCTCCTTTCCAAGAGAAAAAGAATCATCAAAATCGGTTCAAAAACGACGAAGTTATTAGCGAACACAAATTTAAAAAAAAATTAAAAAATATATATACGAGTCGAATTAAGCCTCCTTTTTTGAAGTCGGTTTAAAATGCTTTTTCTTTTTTTGTTTATATCTTATCTTGATTTTTTTGCAATTAATATAATGATATGACTATATAACTATGAATAAATGACCTTTCAGTGTTAACAAATAAAGTTAAGGTTGTATTTTTAGTTTCCATTTTTAGTTCCCGCTTTTTAATGTGACTTTGTGTGTGTGTCGTGTATTACCAATAAATGTTTATTAATTCATTCATTCAAATATAATAATAACATTAATACCCAACATTTAATTCACGAACAGGTGGAGGGTTCGCTCTATCAGAGGCTGCCAAGAAAGAATATACAGATCTGAACGGCGTCATTGGTGGGATCCTGAAGAAATTGGAAGACTTGCCGAACGTCGTGATAATACTTCACATAATTATCGTCACGATCTTCATCACGAACTTCGCGTCGAACGTTGCTGTGTGCAACGTTATCGCTCCGATTGCAATGCAGCTGGTGAGGAACATTAACTCACATAGTCATCACCAGCTGTTGGGGCACGAGCCTTCCCTACGGATGGATAGGGAGAACGGGCCGCAAACCACCAGGCCCAGTGTGGATTGGTGGTTGTCAACGACTGCTAATGCAGCCGGGATCAATGACTGTATGTGCCCTTAAAAACACGGAGGAGCTCAAGATGATACATTTTAGGTCATCCATCCGATGACCGGCCTTTGCGAAAGTGGCTTAACATTAGCAATCACAGACCAGGCGCGTTAACCACTGCGCCGCCGAACTCCTTTTGTCTATTTACGTCTTATTTTGCCATTTATAGACTACCGCGCAACAGTCGGCGTCTAAAATTTAATTTTCGCTCTATTTTGGTATCGCTGCAATGCAAGGTGAATCACGTGGCGGCAATTCAGGTCCATGACCTTTTACTATAATTATTAGGGGATTATGATAGTATAGATTAATATAGTATAGATTAATATAGTATAGATTAATTTAATATAGAGTAGTTAGTTATTCTTTTTTCTATCTCACAAGTAGGTACCTACTCAGAAATAAAGTGTATATTTTCTGTTGTTTAGGTGGTCAAATCATTTTTTTTTTAAATCTCTTAAGGGTGCGCCGTCCATAAGTGACAAGTGTCATATGATTTATTTGAAATGTCGTCGTCCATATTTATTTGATGCCGCGCGGCCATACTAATTTTGTATGGGGAATTTAAGGTGCTTAATAAAAAATAATTATTTAAATAACCACTTGATGAATCGAAAATGTAGTCTAGCATTTTGTAGTTTATCCATTGATGATTGTTTAGACAAAATCAGAGGTACAATAATTTAGATAAACTATAAGAAATCTACTAAACGCCGCCACTCGTTTTCATGATTTTTGCCCAACTTTAAATGATATTGTAGAAAAAACTACGTGTTATGAATTTATGGTTCTGACAAATTGTAAACACGTTCCCTATGATACTAAATATATATTTTGTTCATTTAATACGACAGTATTTTCAATTATATCTACTTAACCGTAACTGCATTTTTGGCATTTTTTTGTCGGCGCACCCTTAAGGCAAAGCTCATATATTGTAGTTTGATTATTTTATCATCGTCAAATGAATCAATCAACAAGTAGAGTTGGGAAAAGTTTTGTTTTTTGAACAGATACCTAAGTATCATAACTATTCTATTCTATAAATCAGTACCTATCTATAGAGGCCGTCAGCGCAAAAGCGGCCGAACTCACCACTTTTCATATTCTTTGATAGCTACTCCAAATTCATTCACATGTTCTAAAATTTAATACAAAACCAGCTAATCCCTAGTTCCCCCAATCGTTAAAAGATGACACTGCAAAACTACTTTTTGCACATAGTTTTTTTCCTCTGCTGATACCTAATGCATAACTGGCCTAAGCCCGCTTAGGCCATTTTTGCATACGGTTATATAACACAAGTTTTTACTCTGCTGATAATGCATAAATGGCCTAAGCCCGCTTAGGCCATTTTTGAATACGGGTAACACTAAAATGCGGTATAGGCTGACAGATAGTTGCTGTCAAGTCATTAAACGTCTTTAAAAGCCATGGAGAAATACTATATATAAGGAAAAGTGTTAAAAGCTCTGTGGAAGGAAAGATTCCTGCTCATTTATTTTTTGTTATTTTTCATGCATTGTTTTATTAGAAACAAATAAAACTATCACAAGTAACACGTAGAAAATGAAGGAGATCTACAAGAAAACATGCGATGTAAGTACAACACCTACGGCTTAACATGTTTGTTTTGCTTTGGTAACAGTTTTTATTTATTTATTTATTTAAATAGGACAACCAACAAGACATACATTAAAACTAGAAAGAAGCTATAATTTTATATCTTAAAGCTAAATGCTGTCTCAATTATAGGTCGCCACGACATACACTGGTGGGACGTATTAGAAAAAAAAAACAATAACAATAAAACTGTAAAAAAATCAAACAATATCAAATATCTACTTATAGACGTAAAACTTATATCTACAGAATTTAATATATAAAACTTAATGAAAAAAAATATATATATAATTAGTTTTACAAAAAATATGTTTTATGTTTCAGTGCTACTTGGTTCTGATTACGAAGATATCCCGATGGTCATTTGATTCATCATCATCATCATCATCTCAGCCAAAAGACGTCCACTGCTGGACAAAGGCCTCCCCCAAGGATCTCCACAACGACCGGTTTTTTATTTGATTAGCGATAAGAAAAAAAGATTTACTCGAGTTGTTAAATTTTATACCACCACCGATACATCACACTTTTTACAAGGAGTTGAAGACTTCTGCAGCAGTAATTGACATCATTTATACTGATGATCAAATTCATGACTTTAATATTCATGTGAAATAAAACAGTTAATTTTCAATAAATTAATATTCGTTTTAGTAATGCCTTACCTTATTAATAGAGTAAAATATTATTTAAGCTTATATTCTAAAGTGGTCTAAGCCACAAAATAAATTCTAAATATGCGTATTTATACCAAAATAACTAACTTCATTCCATATAATGTAAATGATTTAAACATGCATCTAGACTAAAACAAACTATAAATGTAAACATATAAATTGATTTAAAATTCATGAACATACAATCCCCACTATCTTCATACCATTTATCTCAGGTTTAGACCGCTTTTGCGCTGATGGCCTCTATAGGTTAATAGTATTTAGTTCTTTTCCCGTCTACATTTGTTTTAAATATATGTAAGAATATTGTGTATTTATCAGCACTATCTGATATTTGTTTCTAAGCCAAAGAGGCTTACAATGTTAACAACTACGTCATCAACATTCGATCGACATTTTTATAAGTAAAAATATCAGTTGAAACTAGACTTCAATAGTTATATATCAGATAGTGCTGATAAATACACGGGAGTAGACAGAGCCACGGTAATTTAAATGGTAGTGCACCTGACCCGGTATGCCATAGGGTTCGAATCCCACTGATGAAAAAATTTTCAACACTATGCCCGAATTGTAATTAGTTTTTATTTGTAAAATCTTTCAGGCTAAAGAGATTAGCATGAACCCGCTGTGGTACAACTTAGCTGCTGGCTTCTCATCTTCATACGCTTTCATGCTGCCTGTTGGGACTCCAGGCAACCTGGTGGTACAAGGCGCTGCCAATATTCCTACAGGAAAAATGGTAGTGTACAAAAGTGCAATTTGAGTCTTATTTTATCTTATCTTAGTAGTGAGGTTTCCTTGTTCCAGTAGGACTTTAACCCATCAGGATCGATCACTCTTCCTCGTCTGTAAATATACAAAAGCTTTTAAAATATGGCTACGGCATAGCTTTACTTATTGTTGTGAGACTGGCATCATAAAACCATGTCAGAACCATATATAACCACTATGATCATAAAACATCTAACGTTTCTTACAAGGAAACTCTCCTATTTAGATCAAATCAGTTTGAATGAGTTTCAGTCTCACGTAAAGTTATTTTCAGTATGGTGTGCATGGTAATGGCATTTCCTCCATATAAATTGAGCCATTTCCTTGCTCTGGACTAATATATAAATATATTTTGTCTCTCTTCATATTTCTCGCCACGGTGGCCGAGTGGCAAAGCACTCGGCCCGATACCCGAAGGTCCCGGGTTCAATTCTCAGGTCGGGCAAAATGTGTTTCGGACTTTTCGATGCATAGCCCGGGTTTGTGATCACTAACCCGCATTTAGCAAGCGTGATACTTAAGCCAATACCCATCTATTGTAGCGATGACTTGATTTCAACGATGGAGGCCTTTGCTCAGCCGTGGGACAGTGTATATATAGGCTATTTACTTACTTATATATCTTGCATCGATCAAATATTATAGGTAACTTGTATTTTTTCACAGATATTTTTTACTGATATTTTTAACGGATATTTTTTGGACTGGTACTTTTTAAACTGTATTGAATGATGCGTAATATTTTTTTTATTCACAGATTAAAGCTGGCTTCGGACCTACGTTGATTTCAATTTTTTTCACTTGGATAGCAATATGTTTCTGGGCACCTGTGGTCTGGCCAGATTTGCATGTCAGTCCTTATTGGGTTAACAATACTAGTGGCTTGATCATTTAGTTTTCTTATCCTTATAATATTATGTAGGTATAATTACATAAAATGATTAAAAATAAATAATTTTACACATGAAATTAATTTTGTATTGCCTGTTATACGTTAATTATTTTTACTATTATTTGAATTGCTGAACATACCTATTATATTATTATATTCTACTGGTTTGTATAATGTTTTTACAAATAATGTATGGATATGATATATGGTGTAATTTTGGAAAAAAACACACCCCTTGAATCACCTTAAATCTCTTTATCTTTCTGTTTTGGTCTCCACGCTTAATTACTTTACTACATCTTTCAAAACCTTGAACACAACAGTGGTTGTCCTAACCATAGTACCACTTCTTTTCTCACCAAACAACCAACATTAGGACATTTTGATGACTGAGTTAGAATTTGCATGTCAATCAATTAGTCACGATAATTGTTCATCGGTAACCATCAATCAGATACCTAAGTTTTTTTTGTATGGCAAAGCTGAGGCTCTCACTACCGATATTTATGCATCGAAAGTTATTTTGTCAACTGCCAAATATCAACGCCTAAGAGTATTTTTACAGAATTTAATAACCAAACCAAGATTTTATTACGACTCCGAACAGGGTAGTAACTTATAAGTACAGGACCGAAGTTCGGGGAGAGTCGTTCAAGAAATCTCAACTTGATAATACAACTAACCCAGCCAGTAGCACAATGAAAGCCCGAACATTAGATTTAATGAAATCATTACTTGAAAATCGCCAAGACAAAGCTCGAGCCATTTGGAGTAACCCGGCAACAGGCGGGCAACGGACATAGACGGCGCATTCCCGCTCCGAACTCCGAATCGGCCGCAGTTTAAGATTGCGAGCGTTAGGTAGCACGCGTCTGCTCCGCTCGCGAAAATACCGAAACAACACGGAATACCAAAACGAGAACTAAACAACCCGGTCGCCAGTGACAATAATGTTAACGTTAATAACGCCAGTGATTTGTGCAACGATGTTGTCCATGTGAAAAATGAGACACGTTAAATATTCGTGAAAGCTCCAGTTTTTGGCAGTACTCAATCAACAGGTCAGTTTACGTTCTGTTACGGTGATCCTGCAAGTTTGATGTTATTAAATGACTGTCATTAAGACTGAGTGCTATTAGATATTCTGAGACGAGAGTGTAATGTATTATTCATAGGAGCTTTCGCATCGGCGGTGTGTTGTTTCACGAGCTAAAGTCATTTTGGGCGCCCCGAATTGTTTGCGAGTACGACAACTAATGTTAGTAATTAGTGTTGTAATTGGAGCAGATATTGATTTAACATCATCTTTGATTAGGGTTGAAAGGCTAGAGAAAAATCAGACAGTAGCAGAGATATCAACTAGATATAGAAAACATGTTTCCGCAGTGAAACGTTACGATAAACTTTGAGATGATGACCTGTTTTCGCACACTCAAAGCATCAAGTCGTAAAAGTGTTCATGGAAATTAGTTGTCACATTAACAACGTATCTTATGCGTGAATATATAAAGTTGTAAATTAAGAAATTGATAATTAACAAATTATCCCTTTCATGTTGGCTTCGTCCTTTCTGGACAGCACATTTTGAGTGATAAATGTTGTAATTGTACCATCAGATTCTTTTTAACATGTGACATTCAAAAAGTTTACACTATAACGATAGGAAACGTTTTGTATTGTCTAAGAAGATCTGTAGTATTATAAAGAATAAACAAAGCAAACCAGCCGCGTGATAACAATCATCCCACATTAGCAAAAAACAATTTAGTTTAAAAAAATATACCTATTTAGTAGTGATATAAAGAGAAAAGGTTTGCTTTCTTGACAAACATCTCAAAATATACACACCTAGTAATGAATCGTTGATTCCATTATTGCCTATTGGTGTTCCCGATATTGACCATCGACTCTTACGGTTGACTGTACCTAAAAAAATAAATTAAATAATTATGTAACGCGTATTAGAAGCGTCGCAAGCCCAACGTATAGATGCTCGGGGCTTGAATTCAAAAATCGTGGTTCGACTCCCATAGCTCTGTTAGGGTAGAGTGGTGGCACCACGATGGCACCAGTGTTCGACAGAAACCAGAAATCGTTTTTTTATTTTTATTTAATCATTAAAAATATGGGTCAGAATCTAATTTACTCTTAATACTCGAACAGACGAGTTCCTAGTTGACTCTTTAGTAACAATTTGAATACAGATCTCCTTCCTAGCTGTCATCACGTAAAATTTCAATGAAAATATTTTATTTTTTGGCGACGAAAATTGTAACGAACATATCGAATACTGGTGCAACTACGATTGATGTAAACCTATGGGTGTAAACCTAACACAAGCATATTATAGCTTTCTAGGTCAACAAACAGGATTGTAACGTGTTATTAGCGCATGAATGATAATCTTAAAAAAAAATTGTGCTTTGTGCTCTTTAATTTCAAGATTACTGTTTAAAGTAAAAAAATCACGCTCCGGAAGCGTCTATGTATGTTTGGTAAACATTGAAGGTATCGCCACAAAACAAGATTATTATTTTTTTTTATGTTAAAAGGAGGCAAACGAGCAGGCGGGTAACCTGATGGAAAGTAATCACCGCCGCCCATAGACACCCGCAAAACCAAAGTTATCGCAGATGCGTTGCCAACCTTGGAAAGGAGTTGGATCTTGAGGAGGGAGTAGGGATTGGGAGGGGGGAGGGGTGAGAGATGGGCCTCCGGTACTTTCACTCACCGGACGAAACACAACAGCAACGCCGTTGTTTCACGCCGATATTCTGTGAAAGGGTGGTGTTACGCCGGGCGAGCCGGCCCATTTCGTGCTGCAACGCAACGTGGCTCTACCACTCAGACAAAACCACCCCAGAAGGTAATAAAGCTTAAAAGATAACGTGCTTGAGCAACGTTCACATAGACCCCCTCACGGACACGGAATTTCGGACCATCTCAAATTAGTCTGAGCGCAGTGCCCTAAAAAAATCACGCTTCAAAAGCGTCTATGTATATTTGGTGAATATTGAAGGTATCGCCACGAACTACGGAGAGTGTTCTGAAGAGCTTTTTGATCTAATCCCGCCCTCTTCTTTCCTCTCCCGGACTACACGTACTGGTCTTAGGAACCACCATCATACTGTACAGACAATCAGTACTCGTACGAAAAAATTTGGCAAGTCGTTCCTCTGTAAGACTTTTCGGCTTTAGAATTCTTTGCCGGCGCATGTGTTTCCCAGTTCCTATAGTCCCGGGTCTTTTAAGCGGGGCGTGAAACGGCATTTATGCAGGCCATCATGAATGGGTGCGCTTGTTACCGTGCTTGTTCCACGGTGGGAAGCGCTCTCATTATTTGGACTGCATCGGCTGCTTTACCATCAGGCAGGATGTAGTCACTATGACGTGTCAATATAAAAAAAAGAACTAAAGTAACCTCAGAAGGTAATAAAACAAACTGTGCTCGAACGACGCTCACATAGACCCTCTCACGGACACGGAATGTCGGACTATCTCAAACTAGTCCGAGCACAGCTGTTGCGCGAGCTTTTTGTGGTATCGCTAAGCTGTCGATGAAAACTGCCAAGCCCCCTTTCAGACCATCCCCCAACGAGCCCCATATAATTATTGGATTGGACTACTTAGGCTCGCGGGTATTGGTCAAGCATTTGCTCCTGTCCAAAAAACTGCTTCCAGAATGCTTGATCTGTTTAGGATCTTTATTTAACACTAGCACTTTCTCGCGATTTCGTCAGCGTTGATTTAAGATACCAAAAAGAAACCCATTTATTAAAAAAAATATAGCTTAAATTACCTGTAAGAAATGTAGTTAACACATATACACATACATACAATTTGACAAACATTTCAGAGATTACAATAAAAACAACTAGGTACATGCTGTAACTACACTCGAGAGCAATAAACCGGGATCGCTTTACCGCGAGATGTTCTAAACTATTTTTTACAGTTTCTATGCAATGAACTATACGTTGTGGTATATGATTTCAAAATTAATTTAATAAGCTTTCAACCTCTTTCAATGTCACATACAAAGATTATTTCCCATAAGCCATGAAAAGTAAAAACAAAAAACATAATTTTTTACAACAAAATACTGTTTTGTTTCGGAGTCCTGAAACACTATAAAAAGTGAGCATCCCTGAAAATTGGTCATCAGTTCAATATTTCACGTCACTGGGAACACTGCAGAAGCTGCTCAATCCGCTAAATCGTTATCTTAATCCAGCAAGGGTTGTCTCAGCGTAATATTGCTCGACAGCATTATCTAAGCCAGTCTTGTGTCTCGAAGGTGTACAGAAGGTTCAGGGAGACTGGAAACTTTGTCCGGAGATCAGGATCTGGAAGACAGCGTTGCACTTCGGTTTAGGGTTGCCAACAATTTTTCAGGAAATTAAAAATCTATCACTAACTATTATAAAAAAAAGGATCTAGTATGAAAAAAAGGACCCTGCTTCGGTGAGAGGTGGATGACCGATAATACAAAGTATTGAGGGGGGGGGGGGGGGGAAATACACATTGTAAACAAAAACATACCTTTTGATATTACTTCGTATTCATTTAGACATCCACAACTTCAACCTTTCCCTATATTTAGGTAGAAAATTTTATTAATTTTAAATGTTTTTAATATCATTTGAAAGCTTATAAAATTACCTTTCAAATGATATACCACAATCTATAAGTATTCATTGCATAAAAATTGTAAAAACTTGTCTTTAATAATCCGCGATAAAGTTACTCCGGTTTATTGCTCGCGAGTGTAGTTATTTTTAAAAACTAATAATAAATAAAATTAATGGTTTTACGTAACTTTAACGTTTATGGTTATAGATATACATATTTAATTTAACCACCTCTCCGATGATCCGTAAATCGAAAGTTGCTTAACTTGCAGGATTGTAACTCAATCATGCAAGCCACTTCGCCATCAACCTATCCCTCTTTATAAAATCTATATTAACGCTCTTTCATGATACCAATATAAATTTTACATTATTATCATAATTAAATATACCTTTTTATAACATTATGTAAAATGAAATGGAAGTACTGGGGTGCAGTATAATTTCGCTCGTAGGAATAATTATTCATGCATATAAACAAAATTGTTAGTAAATGTATATAATAGTAAAGCGTATGTGAAAAGCATTTTCGTGTAGCCAAGCTGTTCTCCTGAACTTATTTACCATAAGGAATTTCACAATTAGGGTGTGGAAGATCTTTGGAATAGCAATTAAATATGAACTTTATTGATACACTGAGATTCAATGAGATTAAGTTTATTATAGCATATTTTATAAGACTCAGATTTGAATGTTCAGTCACAAAATTTCATGAATCTTAATTGGCTTATTGGTTTAATGTCATTGATGTTCTAAACGACTAATGCTAAAATAGTCGTTGAGATTTTCCTCCTAAAATCAAGGACCTCATTAGTCATTTTGTATCCTACTCGTATTTAGATAACGTACAAATTTTACATGGGCTTCGACTCAGTTTAGGTAATTAAGAACATTGATACAAGAACAACCAAAATATTTTTTCGAAGAGTTATAGCTGATGGCCTCAGACGTCCTTTTCAGCGTCACCGGACTTTTAGGGGGCAGCGAGAAACTTAAAGGGTTCCTCAAGCTGTGTGATCGAAACACCGTTAGCACTCTGACGGTAATACACATATCTAGAAGGAATGCCATCATGCAAGCATCAAGAATTCAATACGGAAAGGGTGTCCCTTTCCCTATTGAATTCTCCGCAGGGTTCAGATCGGTAACATCTACAACTTACAAATCTTTAAAAATGCATTTTATCATTAGGTTACGAAACTTTAAAAAAATTGTAAAAAGGGCGATGTGATGGCGATATAAGGTAGGGCTTGTTCTAAGTGTGCCTAATTAGCTTCCACCATTATACATAAGTCTGTATCCATAGCAACATTGACTATTACTAGTATACTATTACTTATTTTGTGCTATTACCTATATCCCACCCGTATATCTATTATCATATCTATTATTATTGAGGAGAGCCACGAACCTTCTCTTTGTAAAATGATAAAAATATATTTATAACCAGCTTCAAATAAACAGTTACCCCCTTATTCATAAAAAATATTTAAGCATTTTTAGTTAAATATTGTTTTGTCAACGTTACACTAACATCATTTTGTATTTGAGAAAGAGAGACAAAACAATGATTAAGAAATAATGCTTAAATAGTTTTATAAATAGAGGGTTAGTGTTTGACGAAAAAATAATTAAGATCTACGCACAAAATACCTAAATTATTACCATTAAAACATCTATTGAATTAAGTTTCATCGTTTTTGGAATCGGTGCCGGATTACACCAAAATCCTTTCTGAACTGCACAGCTGTTATACAAGTAACGACATTTTCAAAACGCTCTGGTTCCATCTGGTTACTGAAGCAATTCAAGTATAATATACCAATAAAGCATTTCTTAAAGACTCAAGACTTGGACACACGTGAGCACACATCGACTTGAGGGATTGTTATTGCGTTTCTTATAAGTTCTATTACATAGGAAGCGAAGCTTTTTTTTTCAAGTGCTAATTGCTGCACTGACCCAGGTTCGATTAGCGTTTAATGTTTTTACTGTATTTTATAAATTTTATAAATATTCACAACACAGTATTACAATAAGGCCAATTGCAAGTTTTCACCTATAAACAAAGTATGTAGATACATTTGGCAAATCTTTGTTGATAATACTTTATTTTTAAGAGACGTGCGTGACACATAATAGATAAATACCTTTAATGAGCTAACAAACACGAAGAAGTTATCATTGTATAATTTTTTTTTAACCAGATACGCTGATGTTGAATAACTCAACAATATAAAATAAAAACAACAAAATAAAAAAAATATCTGAGTTTGCTAAAATTACATCAGGTACCAATTTCAATTTTCACAATGTCATACAGTACCTAAGTACTAATAAGTCAAAAATTGTGATAATTTTACGCTAATTTGTTGATGACGTATCGTCATTGCATAAGGCTTCTTTGGCTTACAAAGTAAGAGTAGATAGTGATAATTTTGGCAGGTCGGACAGAGCCACGATAGCGTAGTTGGTAGTGCACCTGACCCGGTATGCCATGGGTTGCGAGTTCGAATCCCGCTCGTGGAAATTTTGTCAACACTTTTCATCAAATTTAATGTTAGCCCATTTACCAAAAACCATTCCTTCTCGTTTGTAGTAGGCTATTGGGTAATCGTGCCTTATCTATGCGATCGGAAGTCAGGGCATCGATAACTCGATGTAAACCAGTCACTCCGACGTATCACCTGATTCTATCAATTGTTTTATCGGTAGCAGTGGCAACATATCGACATGCCTGATACTGCTAGATAGAAACAGTATTTACCGATCCAAGAATTGAGTAGGTTACATCGGATTTATGCTTCTTATCTACAGATTTAGGTTCCTATTAGGAGATGGGCTAAGGATTAATTCTCACCGAAGTGGCCTATTAAAGCGATGGCATGGCGACTGCTTTTAAGCGATACTATGTGTTAAAAAGCTTTAAATTGTTTGACAGTAAAACTGCCGATCGCTGCCATTTCGGTGTGAATTGACCCTAAGAATGTTAACTGGCACTGACTGGGACTGGATTCCATGTGACGGACATCGGAGACGTGCCAGGCCAAAGCGGAGATAACGGGAATGGTACGGGGTGACCGATATAATAAGACTAGCAATTTTCCCGCGACTAACAAATAGATACATTATTAAGCCTTTTTTATCGAAATAAAATTAAAACTATGTCGTTATAAGTTAAAGGATTTTTTTGGAATTAAAGTAGTTGTTCCAGAAATTAACGTCTTCAAACAAAAAAAGTCACAAAATTTACTTCTCTATTAATAATAGTAGGTACAGATATTGTTTTCTAAAGTTTACGCGAACACTACACATTGAAATGAAACAACATTACACTGCGATTAGATTCGTAAAAGTTGTTTCATTACAATAGTATAGATATAAACTGCATGTTTGTAAAAAATAATGTAAAATAAACGCAAACAAGTAGATTCGTATTAATTTTTATATTTAATATTTAAACATAATTGCACAAAATTACACAGTAAACCAAAGCAATTCACAATTATTGTATTACGCCCATAAATACTTCCACCTAAAAAAAAACCAAGCGCACTCTAGCCAGATCTGTACGTTACTCCCAAAAGCCGTTACCAGCTAATGAGCTAATGAGCTAAAAAATAAATAGACGAGGCAGTCCTTGTCTATTTATTTTTTAAGGATTTATACAGTTTTAAAAGCAACTAAAAGTGCAAAGTAAGTGTAACACTCGGTTGTGTCCCGTGACGTAGACACCGTTAAACAGAATGGATATTCAAACCGTAACGGGGCTGGGTCGTCAAGTAATTGATACTAAAATAGGGGGATCCATTTCATTGCTCTGCTATCGTCCTTCTGAGCTTTAGACGTAAAAGTATTAACTCTGTCTGTCATCATTTTCTTCAAAGCAAGATACATCTTAGCATTTTGTGCTCTAACCTATTGCTGATTTCTATTGAAATCATTGATCTCTATTTTCTGTAATTTATGTAGTTATTTTTATATAGGTTTCAAGTCATAAAGCAAATGATAAAATTTCTTAATAATATAGTCACACGAACAATAATTATATTATACTAACAAAATAATATGCTTTGACTGGTACAACACAATACTTCATTGATTTTTGATGCTACTGCAACTGCATAAGGTTGAAATTATAGTGGCATCTATATTGCCACCACCAGTAAAAGTGACCATTTTAGACCTGCTGATTTTCCATTGTTTGTGTAAAGAGAATATTTAGATATTGAAAATTTTTTTAAGCTCTTAATTATAAAATAGACCAACAACACTATACAAACAGGCTATGTATAAACGGTGGCCATACTGTTGAAATCATTGCTTAAAATGTGTTTTTTACTGTACGTCTTTGATTTACTGGTGTTAAAAATTGTTGGACGCTTTGATTGCATGATAATAGTTTATACTCTTTGGTTAATATTTCAATTATTTACTTTCAAAGAGATGAATAATGTTACTTTACCAAAAGAATATTTTTTTTCTTTCATTTTAACTTTGCCATTTGTTTCTAATGCCAACCGAATTAAATATGTTCCCGCTGGCAACCTATTTGGCAAACAATGTACGAGTATAACTTAATCATCCTGACTATTTGGCATCGGCGGTTTATTAATGATGTTGCAATTTTTTTATTTGTGTCGTGCTAGTTGCGAATTTCCTTTGTTACCTAAATCTTTGTTATTATTAATTCTAGCTATACTGTTCTTCTTTTACTGTATGGATAAAATGTTTTTAATATAACAATTTAATAAAAAGAAAAGATATTTGAAAAATATTTTTTATAAGCCTCTGTATCATCATGGCCACGCAAAAGCTTGCAAATACAAATACAACAACAGAAAGCTATCGCTCATAGCTAGAGTCCTTTTTTATTAACAACTTAATATGCTATTATTGATTACTTATCTTAATAATTTTCGACTTATTTTTCTTTGTACATCCATAACAACATCCACTTCATATAAAACAAGCAGTGAATTACAAAAGGTAGTTTAGTTCAGTCTTTAGTCTTAAATACTCTATTTTGTTTTGTGAAGCGCACACTTTTTCTACTTACATAAATTATAAATAAACAAATAAATAAGGTAATAACTTATTTGTTATTTCTTATGCTGGGGTTTGTATGGATATCACAGAAACATATTTCTGATAGCAAATGGCTTATTGAGCTAGTAACTTAAAACAGACCCTAAAAAAACTTATTATTAGGTCCTTACCTATGAAATTGGCGTTTTGTATGAATATTTTTTATAAAATTTTATTTTTCATACTAACGTTTTTTTAATTTTCTTATCATCTATTTATTTTAACACAATAAAAATTGAAGAGTAATGCGTTTGTTTCACTAGCTAAATATAGCAGACATTAAAAAGAAAAAAAAAATGAAGTACCTTCAAAGCTACAATGAAACAAAAGGACAATTCTGCGAACAAAAAAGTTAGTCAATTTAAAAAAAATGTGCGATAAAGACACAAAATTAATAATCATTGTTATTATTGAAGCCTAAGTAACATAGTCCTAATTAAAGGTGTATAATAATATTAACAACCGGTATCGACTTTTAGAAGTAATACACCTATTAATGAGTGAGAAAAAAACGTCAATCTCATAGGTAAGGACCCAATATTAAAGGAAATAAAACAAGAATAATTGATTGATTCATTGCTGAAAATAAGCCTCTCCAATTGCATGCCACTCACAGGATCAGCGGGTATCCTCACCCAGATCTTGCAACCTTGCGAAGATGACAACATCATCAGTCTTACAACAATGCAATTCAATGTTACCACCATCACCATCACCACTAACAGTTCACGTACCGTACCATACGTCCCAACTGGTCCCCACCTTTCTTATTTTATTTATTTATTTTATTATGGATGGACGGGGTATATTGTATTGGTGTGCACTATGTTGGAGCTCGTTTAAATAAATAAATAAGATGGGCCATATACCTACCACGACGCGGGCCCAGTGTGGGTTCATCATCATCATCATCATCATCATCTCAGCCAAAAAGACGTCCACTGCTGGACAAAGGCCTCCCTCAAAGATAAATCATTTTGAGGGGAATTTGCCATAATCGCCACGCTTGGCAGGCGGGTTGGCGATCGCAGTAAGGTGAGAATAATCACAGAGAGACGCTGCTGCCCATCCTCTGGATTGGTCCCATAGTCGCCTTCTACGACACCCACGGGAAGAGATGGGGTGGTGCAATTCTTATCCCCGGCACCACACGGGGATAAAAATAAGAATGAGGGGGGGGGAGTGTGGGTTGGCGGTTGTTAACGACTGCTAATGTAGCCGGGACTAACGGCTTTATTTGAGACTAGCGGCCCGTCCCTGCTTTGCACGGGTGGACTTTTTTTTAAATATAGCCTATGTTACTAAGCGCTAATGTAGCATTCTAATGGTGAAAGATTTTTTTAAATCGGTCAAGTCGTTTTTGAGTTTATTCGTTGCAAACATACCAAACATACATACATACAAAGGTTTCCTCTTTATAATATTAAAGTAAGTATAGATGATAAATTTTTAGTCATCCGATGACCGCTCTTTGCGAAAATTGCTTAACCTTAGCAACCGCAGACTGAGCGCGTTAACCACTGCGCCATCGAGCTCCTCTGCGCTTACCATGAGTTATTAGTTTCACGCTTCTCGGAAACGAGATGACGGGTGTTCCAGCGTTTATCACTGTAAAATAAACCTTACTCTCTACCTACCGGCGGAGTTCATATTTCCCCAGAAAAAAATACACCATGTCACATGCATGACATCTGAATTTTATGCACGGCAAAAGAAACCTTTAATTCAATAGACCCTCACTTGCTACTCACTCACCAAAATATCAGAGTGCCAGGTGCAACTTTTCTTTACCATTTGATCAAGTTAAAGTTAACTCCAACTTCTATAAGATCGAAGCAGCGTCATCTATTACTGATGTTTTTGTGAAACCAATTTGGCGCAACTTCAATTCTATTTAAATTGATTTAAGTTTTCCTAGATACTTCCTTACCTACTTAGAATAGGTATCGAAGGCATATCTTTACACTTGACGTATCGACTGAGTTGCACCGGCCGTGTTCATCGCGAAGATAGGTGGTCACGGGCTGAGCTTTATGAATGACTCATCCATCATAGATATATAAGTATATAATAAATGTATGCCAATAATACTTATACTGAGAAGTCTGCATTAAACCCCGCTTTGTTTAAAATGGAACGTGAAAGTTTAAAAGTGTACATATTTATTATAATTGACTTTCTAAACTTTAACTCGCAGTAGGTGCACAGTCAATATCGAGTACCACTTAAGGGTGCACCGACAAAAAAAATCCAAAAATGCAGTTACGGTTAAGTAGATATAATTGAAAATACTATCGTATCAAATGAACAAAATATATATTTAGTATCATAGGGAACGTGTTTACAATTTGTCAGAACCATAAATTCATAACACGCTATAGTTTTTTCTACAATATCATTTAAAGTTGGGCAATAATCATGAAAACGAGTGGCGGCGTTTAGTAGATTTCTTATAGTTTATCTAAATTATTGTACCTCTGATTTTGTCTAAACAATCATCAATGGATAAACTACAATTTGCTAGACTACATTTTCGATTCATCAAGTGGTTATTTAAATAATTATTTTTTATTAACACCTTAAATTCCCCATACAAAATTAGTATGGCCGCACGGCATCAAATAAATATGGACGACGACATTTCAAATAAAACATATGACACTTGTCACTTATGGACGGCGCACCCTTAAGAAAAGTGCTTCTGTTTTCTTAATGTACCTCAGTAATCATCGCTTTTACTAATGCAATCGAATATCAATATTAGATTTGTTATGTATACTTTACTGTTGTTTTGTTTTTAATTTTTGTGTATTCATAGAAGCTGTAAAACTATAAATCGTAAATCAATTACTACCGTATGACATGATAGTATTACCCATCATCTATATTATTATATTTATATCTATACTTAATATATAAAGCTGAAGAGTTTGTTTGTTTGTTTGTTTGAACGCGCTAATCTCAGGAACTACTGGTTCGAATTGAATAATTCTTTTTGTGTTGGATAGTCCATTTATCGAGGAAGGCTTTAGGCTATATAATATCACGCTGCGACCAATAGGAGCGAAGCATCAGTGAAAAATGTTGCAAAAACGGGAAAAGAGCCTAAAAAATTAAAAATGATAATAATAATAATAATAATAAACTTTATTTGCACACAAAAAAAAAATACAGACAAATTAATAAAAAAAAAAAAAAAATGCTGCCGAAAGTCACTATTCCACGCGGACGAAGTCGCGAGCACAGCTAGTTAATATTATAAAGCTGAAGAGTTTGTTTGTTTGAACGCGCTAATCTCAGCAACTACTGGTTCGAATTGAAAAATTATTTTTGTGTTGGATAGTCCATTTATCGAGGAAGGCTTTAGGCTATATAAAATTACGCTGCAACCAATAGGAGCGAAGCATCAGTGAAAAATGTTGCAAAAACGGGAACAAGAGCCTAAAAAATTAAAAATGCTGCCGAAAGTCACTATTTCACGCGGACGAAGTCGCAAGCACAGCTAGTTCTAAATAAATTCATAATAAGTAAAAGTAGTAGTAGCAACTCTATTTACTCTTTTAACTGATAGTAATCCGACGACAACCGAAACACGAAGTCTGACGAGATACATTAGGAAATAGATGCATTGTAAACTCGTGGTAAGGCCAAAATATTCGTCTCTTACATATGGAGCAGTTAATATGTCAGTTCAGTAAACAAGGTGACTAATGTAGCATCGCCATATCACACATTTCAGTAACTGCCTACGTGAATTTGGCTGTCGGCCATAACGACTTTAAGAATAGCGAATGTGTAGTACTATTAACGAATTTATTTATTACTTGGGCTGTGACTCGGTTATTTTGATTGTTACGTCACAATTCAAATATTTAATTAATAATTGCATAACAAATTAAAGTTAATAGTTATGTCTAAGTAACTCTACATACAAGATCTAGAACGGATACACTTTGGACCTTTTCATTTTGACCACAAATTTCTGTTACACATAGTGTACAAATTATTTAATATTATTTATAGAATATTTGGTTTCATTCGTCCCAAGTTACCACTGATCTACATACGTACATAATATACATATTGTTTTATAAAGTTTACGTGAACACTTCACAATGAATTTAAATACCTACCTACATTTTACTAACCTAGTAGCGTTTCATATTTTGTCGCGATTCATATTTGTCGCGTAACATATGTTTTTTTAATTCGGTTTTACAGCAGCTTTAATACTAAATACTTTACAAATATAACTAATCATGACAGAGCAGAGACAGACAGATTTAATAAAAAACTAAAATTTGTACTTAAACTAATTCAAAAACATAGGTCAAAAAATCTCTTTTTTTGACTTATGTTTCTTGGGGAAAGTTGTTCAGTTTCATGGTCTGATCAGCCCAACTGCGGGTCTAAAACGGTTAAAAAAGCACGTGTATAACACAGTGTTTTACATTAAATAAGCAATCGATAACTATGCAGGATACTAATAAAAGCAAGCAGTGTCTCTGTAACTTAATGAAATTAAGTTATACCCTTTAACTAATAAGATATTTTTGATGTGTAACATCTTTCCGCTCGCCTTCTATATATACAACTTGTGGGAGTGATGTCGTAGAAAAGGGACGGAAGTAGGGTCGTAACAGTGTGATCCGTAACAGTGAGATCGGCTCGCCTTCTAGGTATATATACAATAATTTGCGGGAGTGATTTCGTAAAAATGTGATCGTAACAGTGTGATACTGCCGCACAATTTATGAATGCAGTAAGTAGAACTTACTGTGTGGAGGGGAGGGCTACCATTAGGTGGTACTCCCACACTGAAGAAGTACATAGTTATAGAGATATTTGCATTTGAAATTTTACCAAAATCGACCTCAAATTTACGGTTTTGGTATCCCAAGTGTCTGTTATCAGCATAGTTTCCACAAGCAAATTGGAAATGCACATAAAAAAAATGTTTGGGGTGGACCACCCTTATCAGTTAGGTATCAAAAATAGATTACGACCGATTGTCACACCTGTCGAATATACATATAAAATTTCATAAAAATCGATCGAACCGTTTCGGAGGAGTATGGCAACTAATTTGTGATGTGACACGAGAACTTTATATATATAGATAGATAGATTCGGTAGGTCTGACAATCGGTCGTATAATATATTTTTTATACCCTTAAGTGTTATGGGTGGTCCACCCCAAACATTTTTTTTTCCAATACAAAATGTTCTACGATTTGTTTGTTTTGTTGTCATAGAAACGATTTGATTGTATTGTTTACATAGAAACTGTCAAAGCGATACGAAGTCCGCTGGGTCAGCTAGTTGTTATATACACTGGCCTGCAAAAATAAGTACTACACTTTTAATATTTATTTATTTTCTAAACTATAGAAGTTAGAGATTTTTAAATAAAAAACGTTTTGCAGCAATTTTTATTAGCTTTCTTTGAAACTAAAGTAAATTATACATTAGTAACATTTTTCCTTTTTGTTTCGAAAGTATATCTTGTGTACTTAAAAAGTTATTGCAATTTTAAAAGTGTGATACTTAATTTTGCAGGCCAGTGTAGATTTCAACCATTTCGTGTGTCGCGTGTGTAATAGACTTTTAAACTATATTAATAAATATTTACTGATGATATGTCTCAATAAAGTGCAGATCATTGATAATTTTCAGAATTTAATGTTAAAATTGCTTATTACCAGTGGTCGGAGTAGGTATATTGAATTAAGGTCACTGACATCAAACGTATATGTTAATATGGATACTCCTCCGAGTTTCCGGATTATTATGATAAAAATACCGAAACATCGAAATTATTACATGAAACTAGTTAAAAATGTATCAATACTCTCAACGCTATGCTGCTAGTGGCGTAGATGACCAGAATTTAATAGTAAAAAAGAGTTACAAAAACAAAATTTATCTCTAGCTGATTCACTTTTAGTATTTGATCAAGTAAGGGCTACGCTTAACGAGTGCAATAATGAGAATATAAAAAATAAAATAGAATCAGTTATGGAACGAAATCCAGATTTAGATACAATTAGAGAATACAGCGAGAGTATTGAAAAAAGCGTAGCAAATAATCAGAAACTTTATTTCAAATTCGCTCCATTGACATCTACAGATGTTGAACGATCATTTTCCACTTACAAATGGATCTTAGATGTTAAAAGAAATAGCTTAAAATTAGAAAATATTGAAAAAATTATAGTTATTTATTTTAATTGTATAGAGACAGAAAATCAAAATGTAGAACTTGTAACCGATGAGGATTAAAAATAATTATTTTTAATAAAACTGTAATAATGATTATTTGTATTAACAATAAACAATTTTGTTTGCTTACATATGGTTTTTTATTTTATTACTCTATTTACCAAATTTTTGGAAACTCCGGTACATTCCGGAAGAAATGCATGTCCATGTTATGATATCATGACGCAAGTATCTAAAATCAATATACCTACTCCGACCACTGCTTATTACTAAGGGGAGATGTCAAATGTTACACATCATATGCGACTACTTTATGGCTCGTTCATTTTTTTTGTTAGTAACAAACTGAACCTCTTTTGCTGACTGTATTAGTCATCTGATATTAAGTAAAAGTGCTAAAGCCCGACGCAATGGCGTCAAGTCGCCCCTTCTAGATACTGATGTCGTCTCCGCAAACAAAGCAATCAAGTGTGTCAAAGCTTTCGAGATTCTTTGAAACGTAGGCCGTTTTATTCCGTACAGAAAGTATAGTAAATACAGTCTTCCATCAGTCATAATGTTCACTTGGCCTTCATCTCATTTAATGTTCATCACCAGCTCATATACGTCCCTACTGGAGCACGAGCCTTCGCTAAGTATGGATAGGGAGAACGGGTTATAAATCACCATGCGAGCCCAGTGCGAGTTAGCTGATTGTTAACGACTGCTTGCGTGCCTTCCGAAGCACGGAGGAGCTCCAGATGATACATTTTTAGATACTTATCCAACGCCTGGTCTTTGCGAAAATTGCTTAACGTTAGCAATCGCATACCGGGCGCGGTAACCATTTCTCGTTTGGTGTTAAATGTTAACAATGACGATGGTAGCGCATTTCACTAGAAATCCTAAACTACTAAAGAACTGGCTATCTTATCTCTAACTGTCGGAATACAATAATGTTACCAAAACATTGAGGCTTCTCCTTGCATCGTATTCCTCAATGCTGAGGGTCGTAACCTCCAATAATTTGTCTCTCACGATGTTCCGCCATTTTTTCTTGTTTGAGGCGACGTGGAGGGCATCGTGAAATTTGGTGTCGAGGGTGGTGCGGATCTGATCAGACCAACGCATTAGGCTGCGACCTCTTGGTCTCTTGCCGTTTAATTTGCCAGTGATGAGCAGTCTTTCGAGATTGTCCCTATTTTTCCTGGCTATATGGCCAAAAAACTCAAGGATCCTTCGAAGTGAGGCTATGGCGCCATATTTGATGTTAAAAAGTGAATGTGAAAACTTGTGTTTTTCTTGTTGAGTACTAAAAGAATTCTTACAAATTCCTGTTGCTAAACGATAAGCTATGTGTTTACCAAAATTGTTAAAACACTGGTTTTAAATATATCTAAGTGAAAGCTTCAGTGAATGCTACCTACTACTTAAGCAATACTGGGAATAAATGTGGAATGGAACGTAAGGAGTGAGTGAATGTGAGAGAATGACGGATGAACGAGAAAGAATGAGAGAAAAAGGACACGTAATACGACGACGGTTAAGACGGGACGCGTGCCGGTGTGTAATAATTATTGTTAAAGTAAATTAAACTTTCAAGCCCTTGATTTTTATTGAATCCCACAATTTGGGGGCCCCTCCGGGATCAATAAAATAAAACGGTTTGGTCGATCTGCGACGAAGGGAAGACGCGTGTACCTACCTACCGAGCACGCGGCTGACTTGGCAACTGCGACTGTGCAATCTGCTACAAAATTAAGACGACGAGTAAGACGATTACGACGACGAAGAGTAGCAGCAGCCAGAGCATCATGCCAAAAGACGAGCGTCGCAGGAGCAGGCAAGACGATTTTATCGATGCGGACTATAACCAACATGGCGGGCAGAGTCGTGGCGCGCCGGAACCGTTACAGTTTATATCAGAGCTAATCCCACAATTCAACGGGCAAGATAAAACCTACTCCGTCACCAGATGGGTTCAAGACGTAGAGGACAACGCAGAAATATTCGGCTGGTCATCGATACAGAAACTACTAGTTGCACGTCGGTCGCTCACGGGAACTGCATCACTGTGGCTGAAGGCCGAAAGACCCTTCAAATCATGGGATGATTTAAAGCTGGCCGTCAGTAAGGAATTCCCGGATACGGTGGACGTCAAGACGATCCACGAGATGATGAGCTCTAGGAAGAAAAGATACGATGAACGATGTCAAGACTACATGTTGATTATGAAAGAATTGGGGAAACGAGGAAAAATGCCCGATTATGTTGCAATTAAGTACATTGTAGACGGCATTATCGACGCAGAGGTCAACAAAATGATGTTGTATGGAGTGACGACTTACGCCGAGCTAAAAGAAAAACTGCGAATTTACGAAGAAATTAAGGATAAGACAAAGAGAGACCGTCACGAGCAAAGCCAAAGACGACCTAGGCCGCATCAACATAACCAAGTTCATCATCATAATCATCATCAACAACATCGAAGTTGCTACAATTGTGGTGAGAAAAGTCACATATCATCGGAATGTCCCAACAAGCAAAACGGCACGAAGTGTTTCCGGTGCAACTCATTCGGACATCTGGCGAGAGATTGCAGCAGCGAGTTCAGCGGCAAATTTAAACCGCCAAATAGCAGAGGCGCTGACAGAAGAGCGAGCGAGACGGCAGACGGCAGTAGCGGAACGAAGTGGCGACGTGATGTTGGCAGCACTGGAGCGACAGCGATGTGCGTCAATCTCCGCTCCGAGCAATCGGACCAGTCCGAACAACGCAACCATTCGTTTTTGCCGGGTGGTAGCAATGCTACACGAGATGGCGTCAGGAACGAAGAGAACGAGAATGAGTTATTTTCACTGTCAGTGAACGTCAACAACAATGAAACGACTTTACGAAGACCGCTGAAAGACATATTTGTTTGTGATTGCCGGTTTGAAGCGTTAATAGACTCTGGAAGCGATGTTAACTTAATAAGCTTGAACAATTTTCGCTATGCTTTGCCTGCACAACAATACGAACAGTGCGATACAGTGTTTCATGGGTTAGGAGCTGCGCAGGTACAGGCATTCGGACGCTTTTATACGACTGTGCGCGTGGATAGCAATTGTTATAAAGACGTATTGTTTTACATTGTGCCGAATAATGCTATGTCGTACTCTGTTATACTTGGCCAGCAGTTTTTAAAGAATGTTGTCATGATTCTGGAAAATAACAATGTCTTGCTTTTGCCTTCAAATGAACAGTGGATGCATAACCTTACATATGTCGTGTCTAATCTTGATGTTGTAGGTAACGAGGTAAGCAACAGTGCGCAACGGCGAGCAGTGTGTTTGATGGAGAGCTATAGGCCTGCAAAGACGAAGGAGGCACCTATTGAGCTGCGAATTATCCTTAAGGATGACATTCCAGTCGCTCAACGACCAAGGAGATTAGCCCTGAAGGAACAGGTTGAGGTGAACCAGCAGATAGCTAAATGGATTGATGAGGGCATCATTAGGGTAAGTCAGTCAGAGTGCTGGTTAGAAAGAAAGATGGCAGTGTCAGAGTCTGTGTTGACTATAGACTTATTAATGGTAAGATGGTTAAAGACGAGTATCCTCTACCTATAATAGACGATCTAATTGACAAGTGTAAGTCAAGTCAAGTATTCAGCGCTCTTGATTTAAAAAATGGTTATTTTCACCTAAAGGTTCACGAAAACTCCGTTAAGTATACAGCGTTTGTCACTTCAACAGGACAGTATGAATTTCTGAAAGCCCCTTTTGGTTTAGCGATATGTCCGAAGGTTTTCACTAGATTTATCAATATGATCTTTAGGGATCTTGTAGAGAGAGGTATTTTGTTAATATTCATCGACGATTTATTGATTCTAGCTACAGATGAAGACGAAGCCATTGAACGGTTGTCTATGGTGTTGAAAAGAGCTTCTGAATATGGTCTAGACATAAACTGGAAAAAAAGTCAGCTGTTAGTAAAGAAGGTTGAGTATTTGGGTCATGAGATAGAAAATGGAGAAGTAAGACCATCACCGGTAAAGATAGAAGCTGTGATGAGGTTTCCGGAACCACAGAATATTAAAAAATTACAAAGTTTTATCGGATTATGCTCTTATTTTCGTAAGTTTATACAGAATTTTGGTTACATAGCCCAACCTTTGACAGACTTGCTTAAGAAGAACGCAGACTTTAATTTCAATGATGAACACAGAAGATGTTTTGCAATATTAAAAGAGAAGTTAGTTTCAAACCCTGTATTGAAAATTTATGATTCTAGATTGCCAACAGAATTGCACACAGATGCGTCGTGTATTGCTTATGCCGCTATATTGATGCAAAGAGATGCCGAAGATGGTGAATTACACCCAGTATACTATATGAGCCGGAAGACTACAGAACAACAAAGCAAGTACACAAGCTACGAACTAGAAGCTTTGGCAGTGATAGAAGGGATAAAAAAATTCAGACATTATTTATTTGGCAGAAAATTTAAAGTTGTCACAGATTGCAAGGCATTCCAGATGACAATTAACAAAAAAGATTTGTCAATGTCAACTAGAGTGGCAAGATGGATTATATTTTTACAAGATTATGATTTTACTATTGAGCACAGAGAGGGTAGTAAAATGAAACACACAGATGCGCTCAGTAGGAATCCAGGTGTGAATACAATATTTTCAAACTTACATGATAACCTTAGATATGCACAAGAACAGGATGAAAGCTTGAAAGCTATTAAAGAAGTTCTGAAGTTGCAACCCTATCAAGATTACATTTTAGATTCAGATTTATTGTATAAGGGTGAAGAAAAGAAGTTGGTTGTACCCAGAAGTATGGAAAACAACATCTTTCATGAAGTGCATAGCAATGGACATTTTTCTAAAAAGAAGATGATAGAATTGATTGGGAAAGACTATCATATTGAAAACCTCAGCAAAAAGATTGATGATTTTATTGTAACCTGTATACCGTGTTTGCTGGCAACCCAAAAAGAAGGCAAACAAGAAGGATTCCTCAATCCTATTGACAAGAAGGAAATACCATTGCATACTTTACATGTCGATCACATAGGACCGATGACAGAGACAAAGAAAATGTATAACTACATACTGACTGTTATTGATGCATTTACAAAATTTACTTTTATTTTTCCTACAAAGAGTACTACAGCGAAAGAGGTAATACAAAAGTTACAACTGTATCAGCAACATTTTGGTAACCCTTGTAGAATTATTACAGATAAGGGAGCTGCCTTCACTAGTGGTGATTTCAAGGAGTTTTGTCAAGAGGAAAGGATTCATCATAGTACAATAACAACTGGTGTGCCTCGAGGAAATGGACAGGTTGAGCGGGTACACAGAACCATTATATCAGTATTAACAAAGCTGTGTATTGAGAACCCAGCCTTGTGGTACAGGCACGTAAGTCGTTTACAGCGAGCATTGAACAGTACTTACCACCGTAGCATTGACAGCACTCCTTTTGAACTTTTGATTGGAACAAAGATGAAAATGAAACAAGATATTGAGATTTATGATTTATTGTCACAAGAATATAGAGCTGACTTTGTAGAAAATAGAGAGGAATTACGTCGTAAAGCTAAGCAGCAGATATTAAAAATTCAAGAAGAAAATATAAAGAATTTTAATAAAGGACGAAAGAAAAGTACTCAGTACCAACCTGGCGATGTGGTAGCCATCAAGAGAACCCAGTTTGGAGTAGGGATGAAGCTTAAACCTAAGTTCCTTGGCCCTTACAGAGTGGTGCAGGTCAAAGGCAAGGACAGATATGAAGTAGAGAAGATGGATAGTTCTACAGAGGGACCGAGGAAGACCTCAACGTCAGCAGACTATATGAAGGCCTGGCCAACTCTCACAAACCCGCTGTAAGTTGTTGTTTGTCTCTTGTTTGCTCTCCTCGTCGTTCTATATTGTGTGTTCCATATGGTTTGTATTGTGTTATTGAAGGAAAACATTCACTTTGAGAACTGCTGTGGCTTAGGATGTCTGTTAACGTTATTAAATTCAGTATTGTTGGAGAAGTTGTTAAGCCTTAGGTGCAAACTATGCTACCTCTATATATTTTTGCGTAACTTAGAGACATTATAATTGCTACTTCTATATATTTTTGCGTAACTTAGAGACATTATAATTGCTACTTTTATATATTTTTGTGTAACTTAAAGACATTATAATTGCTAGGTACTTCTATATATTTTTGTGTAGCTTAGAGGCATTATTGTATAATTGAAAAATATTGTTATTGTCATTCGTTTAACCTAACGATGATTCTGCGTTAAGGTGTTAGTTTAGTCATATGTTTAACTTAAAGATAATTCTGTGTTAAGGTGTTGGTTATTGTCATTTGTTTAACCTAACGATGATTCTGCGTTAAGGTGTTAGTTTTGTCATGTGTTTAACTTAAAGATGATTCTGTGTTAGGGTGTGTCGGACACCTCGAATTTATGTAGCGAGGTCAATGTGATCTAATCATGTATGTCATAACATATCTCCCTGGAGCCAGTTGGCTACAGTCTGAGGACAGACTGGATGCAGGAAGGCCGAGTGTGGAATGGAACGTAAGGAGTGAGTGAATGTGAGAGAATGACGGATGAACGAGAAAGAATGAGAGAAAAAGGACACGTAATACGACGACGGTTAAGACGGGACGCGTGCCGGTGTGTAATAATTATTGTTAAAGTAAATTAAACGCGAACTTTCAAGCCCTTGATTTTTATTGAATCCCACATAAATATAAAAGATATAAAAGATTGAAGTGGTCTCAAAGCCAAATTTGCTTTATTTATTCATTCATTATTGTTTACTTTACAATCTAAGTATTACAAAGATTTATTTACTTTTAAATTCTATGGTACATAACTTACACAGAATCTTGGATGTTTCTTTAAAATTAGATTAATCCTAATACATATGAGCATGTCATAAAAATGTAATCTTTAGCGGAAAACCAGTACCAATTTAAATTCTTAATATTAAATGTTATGCAAAAAACCATTAAACTCAAGGTCGTTAGACGAGTTCGCGTTTGTGACTAAACCAATCCCAAATTGTGGAATAAAAATTTAAAATGAATTTACTAAATTAATATCGAAGACCATCGCGAAGAACACTGACCTGGTGAAATCCTACGAAGACCATTAAGTTACCTGGCCAGACTATTCCGAACAGTGGCGGCTCTGCGAGCTGACCTTCTGGTTTCAACGGGCAGAGCGTCCGCGGATCGGAATGAGGCACTGGTACCTTTCTTCAGACTATCAGCATTCCAGGGGAAGAACGGCCTTTCACACCCATGGGGATAGGATGCGTTTATGAATAAATGTTTCCTTACTATAAAAAATCTGTATGTTATAAGATCCAATAAAATATTATAAAAATGAATATCCCATTCTGAAACAACAAACCATGATGATGAGTATACAAATTGGAAATTTGAAAATTGCTTACTTACATGCAGGCGTCTTTTGATCCTTCAAACTCATGCGGCTATTTTCGATATTTTAGCCTAAGACATCCTGCAAATTTCCTTTCCTGACCCTGGAAAACACTTGGTCATGATAACGAAATCTAACCAAAAAAATAAACGAACAAAATTCTCAGAAATGAACTTACCAAATTGTAAATATTTTATCGGTTTTTTCTATTGAAATGAGGGGCCGATGTTCAAAGATTCTTTTCAGCCCTGGCCCTTCGCCCCATCATGGACTTGTCCATCATCTCGAAATCAATCCTATCAAATGACATTCGGAACTCAATTCAATTAAAATTCTTGAAAAATGGCTCTCGCTACGATTTAGCCAGTATCTAGTTTTAGGGCAGGTTATTAGTGTTTTGATATTGTCCGTAACTCTGCTTAAGACTTTAATAGGCGTTGTGCTTGTACAAGAGACAAAATGTCTAACACTGAGACCCTTTTGAAGATACAGGTGGCTACTGATTGATTCTGTTGAGATACCTGGAACAATGGTGGCGTGTGCGTCGGGTCGTTACATTCCCTAAGACATGGTTGAGTGAAGCGATGGCTGATTCATATGTCATACTCGTGAACGGGTGCCGCCTGTGGAGGCTGGTCTGCTCTTGCATACTATTATTTTTATTATTATTAACTATAGTTTAATTTTGTTTTCTTTTTTGTTTTGTTCTTAGACAATTTTTGACCTTTATTAGTGCTGTATGACATTGTGAAAATTTTAACTGGTAAATGATGTTTTGCAAATGTAGATATTATTATATCTTCTCTTTTGTTTTTTTTTATATGTGTGATTGTCCTTTATATTTTGTGTTTTTATTTGTGATGGAAAGTGTCCTTTTATGATAGGGCATTTTCCAATATTTTTGACGCTGTAAGAGAGAAAAGAGCTGGACACTTGCTGAGTTTCTTGCCGGTTCTTCTCAGTACAAGATCTCCCGCCCAGAGTAGACTTACGAACCGATGGCATAATGACGTTCATAAGAGCTATTTGTAGCCTAAACTGAATAAATGATTTTGAATTTTGAATTGAATTTTTTTGAATGACAAACAATCAACTACCTAAACGTGTTAGTAAAGCAAATAAGATTTATAATTTAATATTATTAGGCATAATGTACGAACACAAGACATTCACAAAATCAGAATTTATATACTATAATATGGATTTAAAATTAGTAGGCCGCGGTATGTACGGAGGAAGGAGGGAGTATAAGGAGGGGTTATTTTTGGGGCAATTAAAGAATATATTTTCTGTCGAACCCTCGTCGAGTCCACATTCGCACAGGGAACTGTCTTTCACCCTAATCTTTGCTAGAAATACAGGAGTGCACACATGTCCCAATCTAAGTCTGCATACAACAGACGAACTCTCTTATCGGCACCGTCGAATTTATAAAACCATGGTATATGGGGGATGTCCGGTTGGATGGCGGCATAATGTAAACCCTTAACAATGCAACTTTTTTCCCAATAGTCAGTCCAGTTCGAGAAGAGGTCTTTCCTGGCCAACAACGAGATATCGCTTGCGTATACGCCAGAATGGGTAGCAGATCCGTTAATAATGGCTTGCTTAGAACAGCTGTCAGCAGTTTCGTTGCCTTTGATGCCTGCATGGCCTGGAATCCATACAAGGGCTATACGTAAACCCAGACGATGACATTCAAAAAGGATATTCTTAATTTTTAAAATAAACTGGAATTGAATTTTGCACCGGAATTCGGAACTCGCTCTCTACCTAACAGTTGTCATGTCACTCGACTTTTTACTTTTTAAATAATCATACCAAAGACGACAGAAATCGATCAATATATCCCTTACATTTTCAAGACTGCTCGCGCCATCTGTTGAGGCACTTCAGAACTAAACTCAACAAAACTAATAAGTTTGTTTTGAAAATTTATTTTCTGCTATTTTATAAATCTATAACGTTTAAAAATTGCAACGTTACAACCATTTGTAACATTTGGATCCCAATGAAATTATTGTATAGAATTGAATAGCTAGACGATCGGACCTAAAACAATCACACCGAGAACAAAAATATAAACCCGGGAGTCGGTCACAAGGAAACAGAGAATTATAAAAAAAAGATTTTATAGTAATCATTAGTTGCGTGTTTCTCAGTTGAATTGCCAGAGTGAAACAGTCCTGCTCCTGTATTTTTAAACGCATAAAAAATCCAAACAAGTTGGGATTGATTTCGGACATCGGGACTAATACGCGCTTACACGCACTACGAGTACTAGTTCGCATCTAGCGTGTGAGATACACACGCCTGCCTTAACGCCTGCACATCCTACTACCACAAACTGTCAAAGGAGAATGGGCAAATATATGAACTTTGGTCTACCAACTCAACACTAACGCCATCTAAGCTAATAAAAAGATTAATGTTAATAAACTAATAGCGATTAGCGTAAAAGTACTAGAGGCTGGCAGAATTTAGAAAAAGAGAATACAAAAAATAAAAATTCGGTGATTTATTACATAATATTATAATTGCGGTATCACATGATGCTAGTATCCACAATAACATTATTCAGATGGGCAGCTGGCGGTGTGAAACGACGACCACAACAAAAAAAAAAAAAAAAGAAACAAATATCAAAAAATGACAAGCTTAAACTGTAACTTGTAAGGAGCGAGCGAGACGTGCGAATGAAGACAAAGCAAGCGCTTATATGGGCTTATTATATTATATGGGCTGCGCTTGCGTTGGGAATTTGAACCCTATACCACTCCTTGCCCTCTCTTTCGCAAAACCCTGCCGTAATATAGAATGGTAAATGTAAAGTCTACTCTAAAAATATAACGAAGGAGAAACTACACTGCAATAATTTTTGACATTTTCACAAAGTTTTCATAAGCTACACATTTGCGGTCATACAAAAAATTCAAGTATAAGAGATGCCCTTAATGGCTTGTTGGTGCTGAGTAGGTAGACCAACTTGCCCATTCTCCTTTCCTCAATAGACTTTGAACTTAGTCTACTAGTCGGAAGATAAGGATGTTTCGTGCGTATTAGTACGTGTTCATACGAGTCATTTTCGCACGAACACGCATCCTTAATGCGGCTGACCTAAAGATTGTATCCCCCTAAGGTTAATATGATGTGTTACCTAGATGTGCAAAAAAGAATGAAGTGTAAAATATATCTAAACGGCTTTCTGTTTAAAAATAATTACAGCAACATTCTTTCACAAATAAAGAAAGCGGATTTTAATTAAATACGAGAATAAGGGAACGGTTTCCCGGAATAAGTGTTAGCCAAGAATTATATTGGACTGGAAAGTTTTTGTAGGAGTGCTTCTTTTGTTCTTGTTGCCTACACAGAGAGTGCTAATGACATTTGAAAGAGTAATGTCCTTTGCAGAAATTACACAGGAATTCCTAAATTATAACATTTCTCTATAATGTTTCGTTAGCTTTTGGTTTCGTTTACTTTTTCGTTCGTTTTGGATGTCGCTTCTTATCTTATCTTATCTTAGTGGGGCTTGCCGAGGTTTTCCTCTCGCAGTAACACTTCGACCCATCGGGATCTTTTGTGCAACCCCATCCTTTCACTCTTCTTCCTTCCTGTAAAGATAAATGCCATAAGTTTGGCAACGTCCATAAGAGCGAAGAGCCTGAAGTTCTCCGGTTTCGGATAGGCCGACCCCAGGAGTCCCATTCTTTTCCTAGCCAGATTCGCAGTCACACAGTAACTGCATTGAAGCCGTTTCCTCTCCACATACGTATACGTACGGTGATATGTACGTATCACCTACACAACTTATTTGAAGTGAGCAAATAGGTTTGTGAAGCAATTGTTTTGTGGCATAGTGCCCTATCAAGGCACCGATGGTTAGTCGGGCCTGCCTTCTACTGCCTCCGCATATGAACTTACTCCGTTCTGAGGCGTTTTTGCCTAGGAAGGGTTTGGATTGTTTCATACCCGGCTGCTCTTTACATTCGACGCTGTGCCTGTTTACGATGTAATCTTTCAAGGCCTTGTTAATGGTACTTGGTGCAAGTGCCAAGAACGGCTCAGGACATTGGTCCTGGTGAATGAGCTGGGTCTCCGAGCCCTCCCTGGCAAGTACATCCGCCATCTCGTTGCCATGGATTCCCATAAGGCCTGGGACCCAGATCAATCTCACCTTGTTATGTCCACCTAGCTTGTTTAGAGCTTTGGTAGTTTCTAGAACAAGGCCAGAGTCGATCCAAGGCGATATAAGTGACTTGAGCGCAGCTTAGCTGTCACTCAGAATGAATATATTACGCTTTTTCATAGCTAATATTATATTCTGCTTTGCGCATAGGAGAATTGCGAAAGTTTCTGCTTGGTAAACAATAGCAAATTTTCCCATGCTTTGACTATGCTTGAAGTCGTTGTTAAAGACACCTGCCCCTGTGCCCGACTTAATTTTTGATCCGTCGGTATACCAGATTAGGCTGTCTTTTTCCGGAGACGGTGGCCCTCGTTTCCATTCGTCCCTGGTTGGAACAGGGTCCTATACTGTAATTAAGTAAAACATTTATTGCTGCTCTTAAACAAAAATTTATATTTATTTTTAATAGAATATTTAAAACATAAAGTAATTGGAAATAGCTAAACATGGTGTTGACCTAGGAGTAAGATCCCTGGTTTTCAGCCACTCCGACTTCTTTACAGGTTTTCAAAGAGAGTTAGGCAACGAGGGCTTCTTAATTCAAAATCTATTTAAGAATATGCAAAAACAAAAAAAAAATAAAATACCTATTTATTAATTTACAATATGGATATAGGAATTATTACAATCTAGCTGACCCGTCGGACTTCGTACCGTTTTGACAGTTTCCATGACAACAAAACAAACAAATCATTTTGTATTGGAAAATGAAATAGTCGTTTTTACTATTTTCCGTTACTTTTATTTATGTTTTTCACCGTTTAAACCTTCCCTGACCTTCCACAAATATTTTAAATCAAGATTAGTCAAATTGGCCCAGCCATTCTCGAGTTTTAGCCACTTAAACGAAAAGCAATTGATTTTTATATATGTATAACAATGAACTAGACTTGACTGTTGAGATATTATGGGAGTCGGCAGTACATGTGTATGCTAAATCTGATTTTAAATTGATGAAGATTTTAATAGTTAGGTGTAAACTTTATTCCCGTCATTCCTCAGCAATCTGAAGGTTTATAGGCATAAAAGGGAAACACCAGAGCGAGATTCGAGCAGATTTTAATTTCAGATATTGAGACACCGAGCATTAATATCGGCGATTAATTTGTCATCGGTCAAACATGACAGATTGTATTGCGTTTACAAACCCTAATACAATCGTTTATTTGAGAATATTGTATTCATAAACCTGAACTATTCCTTGGTTTTATTGAAAAGCCCAAAGGAAATTATATGCGATTACTGTTTTATTATGAGTTATTAAAACGAACGACGGCGACCTATTAGCATGAACTCGTAAACTGTGACGTCATCCGAATACTAGGCGCCTCGAACTTAAGCAATATTAGCTCGCTGTGGGTTTATTGTTGAAATACCACGTTTTCTTTATTGCAGTTGTAAATAAACTATTTGGAATAGAAAATGGTAAAATAAAATAATGAACAAGGAAAGTGGAATAAGGAAAAAACTTAAATGAAGAGACCATGGTATTTCCCTACAACCAGGGTCTGGGTATCTTCAAGGCAAGAGTGAATAAAGATTGACTGTGTATGTAATACCACACACACATCCAGTGCCCTGATTCTCGTAACAAGCACCGTAACGATATCGTAGCGAGCGACTCAGTCGTTGAAACCATTTTTGTATTCACATCCGTCAATCGAGCCGATTTCAAACCTACCGTAAACGATTAGTTGGAACTTAGTTCGAACGACTTTAAAATCGGATGTTAGTATGAAAAATGGTTTCAACGACTAAATCGCTACGATATCGTATCGGTTTTTGTTACGAGAATCGGGGGCTGCTCACTGTAAGTCGTCAGGTTTGTGGACAAATGCAATGCTAACCAGTATCTTATAAAAAAACTAACACAGTCGTTTAGTTAACAAAACATTTTTCTTAACATTACATTCTGCGTTTACATAAACTATAATGTTTCGGGATGCGGGGTTTTCATGTATTTTAAAGGTGTTTTTCAAAGAAGGGGTCCATTTATGTCCAAAATACTCAAAATAATAATTTATATAAAGTAAGGTAATATTAATTTCAGGTCCATGATCCTTTATCAATTAATTGTACACTCATAGATATTAAATCTTTAAAAAAATATATATGTACTTTTATTTTTATAAAAATTTATGACCTATTACAATTATAATATCTAGTCCAAACTAAGTATTATTATTGCATAAGATTATGGTTATATATAATTATAAGCAAATTTTGTTACGAACAAATTACAATTTGAAAAAAGACAAAGTGTTGAAAAAATCCATAGTAAGTACGGTGTTGATTAATTTCGGCGAGTTGGATAGAGCCACGATAGCATAGTTGGTAGTGCACCTGACCCGGCATGTCATGGGGGTGCGGGTTTTTAACACTTTGTCTTTTTTCAAATAATTAGAGCTTGTTTTGGAAACTATATCAAGATAAAGATGCTCGAGCTTGTATTACTTTTCAAACGATGAAGGCATGATACTTGTCATACCGCATAGCAAGCTCGAAACCTCGGATAAGAGATGACAATCATTTGATCCTTATCTCTTGCAGATTACGTAGAACGTAAAACGTACTACAGAATTTAGCTTTGAGGATCATTCAACAATCGTAAAGAAAGTATTACAGATTGGCAATCCTTTTAAAGTAAAATCTAGTATCCATTAAGTTCAGTATATAGAAACAATAGAGTAATGACGTTTGAAACGTTGTCAAGTTCTTTCTTGGCTAATGTTATTGTTGAGATGATTTAAACTGAGAACTTAAACTGAGAAAAAAACTTCGACAGTAAACGGTCACAAAACGTGCATCATTTTTTTTACAGCATATTGAAATTAATCAAAATCATAAATGCATTATTATTAATATTTATTTATTTCATAGAATAAGAACTTTACATCTACCTGCACCTGCGACATCGTTCCTTTTCACGAACTTTAGAAAACAATATATTTTCAGCAAAGCTTTTATTTCACTTTTAAGTTCAGCTTTCGACGCTATTTTTAAACGTAGACACTCTGAAAGTTGATAGAACACTAGTTTACGAGTTACGTAACGAACGACAGACTTTAATTTATTTCAGAGACAAAGTTTCTTTGTCTTCGACGTGTTATCCGCAGTTTTGGCTATTGCCAGCCGTGACATTGAGATATACACTGCCAAAAATAAAGAATGTTCCGACAGTGTTGTCGGCAACAGTATTCTGACAATAAATAACTTTGCTCAGAAACATACCGCACTTCGTAATTTTTAATTTATAACTTTTTTTGAAAGGCAAACTCCTTGTTAGTGAAGTGATAAATCGCTGATGTTTTTATTAAATTGGTTTCTATTTTGTAAACAGTAGATCGTTTTTTGTCTTTTTTATGAAAATTTATTGTTTATGGTCGACACTTGTACTATTACTATTTTCAACATGGGAAATAAACGCTTAATAAGAATCAACTCGCGTTCATTCATATTTTATTTTTTAAACTGAACTTTTGTACGTAACACATTCTTTTAAAATTGTTTAAAAGATTTTTAGATAATTTTTAACCTTTCTGGTTCTAATCAGTTAACACTAAACAATTTAAAAAATAAACGTTAGTAGATTAAAAAGCATTTTCTATCATCCGAGTACAAACATCTGATTTTTTTAAAAATGTTAAATGGAGGCAAACGAGCAGGCAGGTCACCTGATGGAAAGTAATCACCGCCGCCCATGGACACCCGCAAATCCAAAGTTATCGCAGATACGTTGCCAACCTTGGAAAGGAGTTGGATCTTGAGGAGGGAGTAGGAATTGGGAGGGGGGAGGGGTGAGAGATGGGCCTCTGGTACTTTCACTCACCGGACGAAACACAACAGCAACGAGTGCCTTTGTTTCACGCCGATATTCTGTGAGAGGGTGGTGTTACGCCGGGCGAGCCGGCCCATTTCGTGCTGCAACGCAGCGTGGCTTTACCGCCACTTAAACCGCCACTGGTTTACACTCAGACAGTGTTACTCATTTAGCACCACCCAGGGGTCACGTGTAGGGTCTCAAGGGTAAACCTACGGACGCGAGTAACTTTAACCCCCAAAACCCCCTGGGCTCCAGACTCTCCAACATGAACAGTGGCACAAAAAAATATTTTATTATTATGATAAGGCCATAATTCAGCAGCACTATTTCTTGAACAGAATGTAGCATTTATTACCCGGTGCTTCGGTTGGAGCTAAACTGTTTAAATGTCTATTGCATTAATTTGTGAAGTACAAATAATTAAAAATTGTTTTTTATATAACTGTTTCCCGACAACAATATATTTTTCTAGTTAATAATAAACGCAGACTAACTAAAAATTGACCTGGTTTTAATTTGATGTTGTCTTTAGAAAAAAATGTGACAGCATCAGTTTTACGCTAGGTGATTTTAGTCCTCATTTATTAAACTAGCTGACCCGGCGGACTTCGTACCGCTTTGACAGTTTCTATGACAATAAAACAAACAAATCGTATTTCTATTTTGTGTTAGACACAAAACATGCCATAAATAAAAGAAGAAGAAGAAGTATTTCTATTAATTTAGCATCATTAAAAAAATTTCATTAAGATTTTTTTTTCTAGTAATAAATACTTAGTCTATGTTACTCAGCGCTAATGCAGCATTCTAATGGTGAAAGAATTTTTTAAATCGGTCCAATACCTAGTTTTTGAGTTTGTTCGTTTGTATTCGTACAAAAATACAAAAATACAAACTTTCCTCTTTATAATGTTAGTAGAGATAGGGACTCTACTCCATTATTTTATTATATTTATAAACTTATTGACTGTGCATAAACGAGATGTGTAAGGTGCGTGAGGTGTAAGGAGCTCGATGGCGTAGTAGTTAACGGGTTCGGTATGCGATTGTTAAGGCTAAGCAACTTTCGCAAAAGCCGGTGTTCAGATGGGTAAACAAAAGTTTATCATCTCCAGCTCCTTTATGCTTCGGAAGGCACGTAAGCCGTTCGTCCTGGCTTGGCCCGCGTGATGGTTTATGGCCCGTTCTCCCTACCCATCCATAGGGAAGGCTCGTGCCCCAGCAGTGGGGACATAAAATGAGCTGGTGATAGCTGTGCACAATATCAACTTTGTAAACTTTTTTATAGAGTGCCTGTAGTTTGTGTACAATAACGAATCCTGGTCTACACTGTAAGCTGACAGCATTTTTCCAATTCCAGGTTCAAAATGGAGACAGACAAGATGTCAACGGCGTCGTCGGTGACGGAGCGACGGCCGCTGATGCAAGCCCTGGTGTTGGAGAGGCGCATCCTGTTCGCGTGTACGGTGCTCGTGGGACTATGTTCCTTTGTGTGGATCACCGCAGTCTGCACGGAGAAATGGGTCCATATAGAAGGAGGAAACGGTAAGATTATAGGCATCCCTTTCTTTTAACCACCTCTTTCTAGCTGGTATTCGAACAACTCGTAGCTCCATTTTCCTCTCGTTCTACCGCTCTGATGCAAACCCTTGTGCTGAAGATGCGCATCCTGTACGCGTGTACGGTGCTCGTGGGACTATAATCCTACGCGTGGATAACCGCAGTCTGTACGGAGAAATGGTATTCGGTATTCATACCGCTACCTTTGGAGGGAACGGTATGATTTCCAGGTTCCACCACAAGTGAAGAGTTCTCCCCCCTTTCTTTTTTCGATTTATAATTGTCTGCCGCTGCAGTAGAATAATCTGGTTAATATGCATTCATCTCGTGAAGCCATCTTCGTTTCGATCTGATGCACGCGTATTGAATAAGCTTAAGAAGCTTATTCAATACGATACGAACATTGAAACGACGGCCGATGTTGCAAGATCTTTTCTCATTAGGATTACTGTAGCGTGTACAAAAAAATTGGTTAACAAAGGAGGAAAATAAGAGTCACTGCTTTATCTGCTCCCCCATAACACATTGAACAACGAAGCAAAATCAAATTGTTACTTGTACTTGTGTTGGTAATCACGCAAACATAATTATCATAATTAACGTGCGTTTCATCATAATCATCATCATCATTAGCTCATTTTATGTCCCCACTGCTGGGGCACGAGCGAGGAGCCTTGCAACGTGCGTTTGCTTTTCCGTATAATACCAAATAAGATTCAGGTCAAGTTAAAAACATGTCAAATAGCTATCACCGTCAAAACCCAGACGCATCTGACGCTACGCCTCTAAGCTCCTATTAGAAATTATAAAAAAATATTTAATATCAGGAAGTTTCCCTTTTAAAGGCATACTCAGATTCAAAAGGATCCCGATAGTTTAGGTAAACTAAAAGCTGTGCGGCCATTGGCTGCTATTGTTTGAGCAACTAGACGCTTTTTGGTTCCGCAAACACACTGCTAATAACGGTCGCGTCATAAAAACTTCTTGGCCCCACATTGTTGTTTGCGACTATATACTCGTACAAACGTGTTTACCATTGATATTGATGCTGTAAAAAGCTGTTTTTATGCCAATTATGACATTCGAAGTGATCTTGAACTTCTATATGAAAACGCCGCGCCGCATGCTGTGGTCTAGGTGGTTAAATGACTCAGAACAATAACAACTTATTCTAATATTATATTCGATACCATCTTATCTAAATCTATCTAAATATAAATTTAAAAATATTATATGTCGCCATAACATCAATGTTTGTAGCATTGTTGTGTTCCGGCAGCGAGATAAGATAGCCAGTGCCTCAGTAGGTGAGGATTCCGGTTGAAGAGCGCTTCCACCTTCGGCCTTATCATCACTTGACATCAGGTGAGATGAAGGCCGCACTTGGCCTACTCGTAAGTTTTGTAAAAAAATTATACTCCGACCGGCCTCAAACCCGGATTAAGTTCTCAGAAGAGGACAACTCATTATACTCAAACTGGCCTCAAACCCGGGTTCAGTTTTCTGATGGGGTACAATTTATTAAATGGTTTTATTTATTATACTCAGTTTGGTTGGTGGTAAGATTTCACTGGTTAACTACCGCTAGCTGCTTGTCTGTATTGTCTGTAATTCTCCATCGAGCTCGTTCTAAGTTTGATAGCTAGAAATCACCATCTTATATAAATATGTTTGTAGCATTACTGTGTTCTGACAGCTAAAGATAAGGTAGCCGGTTTCTTGGTGGTTGCGGATTCGAGTGAAATACGCTATCTGCGGTCCAATCATCCCCTAGAATTATATTTATTTAAGACAAAACAGTTTTACATTGTTGTGTATAGGTCTATGCACAACAATGTGAAACTGTTTTGCCTTAAAATAATACGTCAACGGCACTAATTAAAATATAACAATACCTAAAAATTGTGTTTTTCAAAAACAGAATCGTCGCGCTATTTACGTGGAAATGGTATGGTAGCTTCAGTAACTCATGTTATGAGAAAGCATCTAATTGCTCAAGCTACGAGTATAGTAGCCAATGTGCAGTCAGTCTAAAAGAAAATGGGTGAGTTTGTTATTTTTATACTGCGAGCACCGTTTTCACTTCACTTTTTAAATTCTCTCAAGAAGTCTGCCCGAGGAATTAGTAAAGCCCACATTTTTACTGAGATACTCGAAGGGTGGGAGGGTATATCATTTCTCACTTTTCATTTCTATTATCATTCATCATCATCTATACAAGAAGGAAATATTGTTTATTTATACTCGTATTACTTGTAAGAAAAATTATTTTGACACTGGCTAAATGTGCTAATCGCACGAAGCCATCAACTAAAGGAAAAAAAAACTGACATGTCATGTCGTGTCACATAGAGTTTTTTGTCGTGTAATTTGGCGCAGTCGTCAACTTCTCGCTAAAGAGTGAATTGTATTGTATTTTAAACAGAACTTTTGAATTTGAAATCAAGTCCTAGCGAGGACAATCATCGTGGAGTGTTAATTAGTAACATAGTTTATTTTCTAAGTGAAAACTTGAAACACCAGTGCTTTGGTTGGCTCACGAAGAGCAAGTGAACACGAGGTGTAAGCGCGTGGAAGCGTGAAACTGAAATATAGGCAGAATCGGCGATCTACTGACGCCTACCGACCGTGTGTGCCAATTGAAGGCACCAAACACGCGGCTGGCCAGGATTGCCACGGATTTAGGCGCGACCTGTTGGCCTAAGAAACGTTTTCTTCCTTGATCCTTCCTTGCCACCATCGCCCCTTCTGTCCCCTTAGCCAATATAGCTCGGAGGAGCATCTGGGTGAATCCCAGGAGAGTTCTTGTATGAATTTACGTCTTAAGCGTGTTTCCTTTGGCCTGCTAAGGAGCAGGCCAGTAGGATAAGTCTATCTCGGTGTATCGCCTGAATAGACGGGTACTCCACATTGATAGCTTGGCGGTTTGTGCTTATGGGCCCCGCAAACCCAATAAGACAGGTGGTGGTATATACTATTACACTTACTATTTGGAATTTGGATTCATAGAAAATATATATTTTAAGATTTCCAAAAAATAATTAATTTATAATTGCAGTCATAAAATCACAACCACACAAAAAATCTTTTTTTTAGCTTTTGAAAAGGTTTTAATTGGAACGTATACCTTTATGAGTGTTTATATAGGTTAATACAGCTTAATTTGATATTTTTTACTTAATACCTACCTATTAGCAGCAATACCATAAAATTTCGTTTTATTTACACTGACCTCAAAACATAATTAATATTATGAAGTCTATAATAATTTGGATTACGGCACTGCTAAAATCCACCTTTCGTTGCCAACTCAACAAACCCTCAAACGTCGTGTTCGTTAACGAGAATGTACAACTAATTAACCATGATTTGACACCGGTCGGTCGTAATTGGGAAGCGACCCTTGCGCGTTACTAGGGCATGCAAAATCGAAAAACCGGAAATCGAAAAAATCTGAATCGGCAGATATTCATGTAGGTATTTTTAAAATCCGGCTTTTTTATTGAAAAAAATGTAATATGATTTAAGTTTTGAGTTCTGGCAACACCGATTTGCTATTTACTACAGTCATTTGCATTTAATGTTTAGATGATTCCCCGTCTGAAATACCAACATTGGAAGGTTTATTTATTATGTTTTTGTTTTAAATAAACATTTGATATTATATATCATTTTTTTTGTATTGGACGAATGCATTAGAATCGTAAAACTCGGAAAATACCGAAAAAAAAACGGTTTTTATAAATCCAAAATCGAAATAAAACCTTTTTCCGATTTTGCATGCCTTATTTTTTACCATGCTCCTGACTTTTTTCTATTATACCGGGGCTGTTCAGATACTCCAATTACCTGTGGTAATAAATGGACTGAATATTGAATTGCCCGATCCGCATTATCCTAATATTGGCACGGTCTTTATCGTACACGTTATTGAAATTGAGGATTTTACATTTGACCTGCTTTTTATATTAAGAAAAAGAGAAGTCTAAGATGGTTGAATTTTATATTAGAGGTAAGTAGAGTATAAATGCCTATAGTTGGTGAGAACGAATTAGGTGCTCTGAAAATTTTATGAAACCTTTTTTATTACCTTAAAAACTTAACCTACTTTCTCTAATTATTAATCTTATGGTACCCGGCGGCGGCGTTACGGGTAATTTTTCTTTATTATCTGGCGGTCTCTGTAACGCCTCGGTGGCCGAGTGGCCAAGCGTTCGGCCCGATACCCGCAGATCCCGGGTTCCATTTCCAGGGGCTCGACCGCCTAACCGATCGCTTTGACTTCGTGTGTGGTTTATGACGTCATCTTCTCGTTTCGTGTCGCCTATGAAAGCAATATCGAAAGTTATAGCCTTTAGCTTTTGATATTGCTTTCATAGGCGGTGTGAGGTGGCAAGATGACGTCATAAACTATATACGCGTAGTCAAAGCGATCGGTTAGGCGGCCGGGGGGCAGGTCAGACTAAGTGTGTTTCGGATATTTTAATGCATAGCCCGAGATTGTAATCACCAACCCGCATTTGGTAAGCTTGGTGATTAAGCCATTACCCGTAAATCGCGTTTAATTTTTTCACTGTACAAAATAAATAAAAAAGTGTATATTTAATTAATTGCTGTTCGTTTGAGTAGCTAAAACTCGAGAATGGCTAGACCGATTTGGCTTATTTTGATTTTGAAAAATTTGTGGATGTTCAGGGAAGGTGTAAACGGTGAGAAACATAAATAGTAAGTAACAGAAAATTCTAAAAATGACAATTTAATTTTCCAATACAAAACGTTCCTAGCTGTGAAACATTTGATGTCTTTGTTTGTTTTATTGTCATAGAAACTGTCAAAGCGGTGCGAAGTCCGCCGGGTCAACTATAGTTTGTTCAATATAGCTTAATACCCATGGCAGATATCAAATTAGCATGCCTAGGGTTGAGACAATACTGAGGGAATTGAATCAAATGATAATTGAAGTTATCAATTGAATATCAATATCCTAAATTGAAGTACTGTTCCTATCTAATGTGCCAATTCACTTTCTTTTAAATTTTTTAGAAGTTCTGTAAAAACGTCATAAACTCAAGAAAAATTAATAATGACTAACAAATTAATGAACACAGCTAGGATGAAAATTATGAAGTTAAATTAAATCGATTGGTTGTTGAATATCAATTGAACTTCACTTGGTGTACTATCCCAACACTAGTATTTATTTGTAATGAAATGACCTTGTAAAAGAGTACGTATTTTATTGTAATGTTTTAAAATTATGATAAATGTGTGTTATGCGGGAGTTTATTGGGATAAATCTAATCCAACATAATATAAAATCACAAAAGTAATTGTAGTATATTAGGGGTTGATTTTTCAATCGTCAGTTAAAATGTATTCATTGAATAATTTTGACATAATGACAGATTATCCTTATGTCACAATGACAATATTATTCATTGGATAAAACTTATCTGAGGATTGAAAAATCGGGCCACAGTGATGGATTATAAATAATAATGTTGTTTTAATATAGTCAAATAATTTCATACGCTTTTACAAAGTCACGTCTTCGATTGTAATGACTTTTGTCACAGGTATCAAGCTGTAATGAACAAACTATAGTTATTAATATTTGTTGCTTTTTAATTTGTATTTTGTTTTTTTTTAATTTAATATTTATTTTGATTGTAATTAAATATTAATTATGGATTGTTTATCCACATTATAATGTTAATCTTATTGCCTTTATTTATTTTCTTTCATAATAAATCTACATTTTTAAATATTTTCCAAAAACAAAATAAATAAAACATTTTAAAATATAATAAATAGGGGTCCGCTGGCATCGGGACCAGGGCTGCAAGCAACCGGTCCAAGCTACCGGTGGTTAGGACTCCAGAGACAGGACAATGCGTACCGTATCGAGGAGAACGGCTCTTGGCCATCAGGCCGTTGGCCGTAACAACAATCGGTACGATGACAGCCGAATCCACATTCCACATGTCGACAACCTCGTGTGCTAAGTCGTGATATTTGATTTGTTTCTCTTTCTCAGCTTTCACGATGTTCTCGTCATGGGGAATGGTGATATCGACAATCATCGTGCGGCGCGCTAATCGATCTATCACCACAATGTCAGGTTTACTGGCTACAATTGTCCTGTCGGTGATGATAGATCGATCCCAGTACAACGTGACATGGTCATTTTCGAGAACTGGGTCGGGCACATACTTGTAGTACGGTACCTCAGAATCCACAAGTTTGTATTTCAAAGCAAGTTGCTGGTGGATAATCCTGGCCACTTGGTTATACAGACATATATCGAGAACAGCCACAAATAATGTGTCACCCGGACGGTGGCATGCCCGATATATGTCAACCGTCCCGTCCTTCATTATAATATATTTACGGTAGTTATTCGTCAGCATAACTTCGTCCATATTGCACAGACAAAACCTTCAGTTTCACCGAAGAGGTCACCGAAACGCAGCCAGGATACGGACGCTAAAAAGTCTACATCGGGCCTACGCGGGCCCGATAAAAGCGCCCGCGGAGCTCCTTGCCTGGCCATACCTCCCTGCGGTCATTGGCACTAAGTACTACGAGTTTTTTTTTATAATGTTATTTTTTATTATCTACACTACTATATAAATCTGTAGGCTCTGTGTGTACTTGCAATTTTTCTGACAAATTTTGGGATAAATATTCATTTTATGACTCACTGACACCAAATTTACGATTTTTGAAAATTTTGTCTGTCTGTCTGTCTATCTGTATGTCCACTTTTAACTCAAGAACGGCTTGACCGATCTTGATGAAAATTTGTATTTAGTAAAAACATGCGATTGTGCAAATGATAGGTTATAAAAAAAAGCAAAAAAAAACAAGTTTACGCTTAAAATTTGTATGTAGTAAGAACATGAGATTGTGCAAATGATAAGCTATAAAAAAAGAAAAAAAAAAGAAAAAAAAATAAGCCAATAAAAACAATAATAATAATAATAATAAAGTGAAAAGTGAAGTTATGTCGCATTTGTTGTACATGGATGACCTCAAGTTATTCGCACCAAACCGCCAAGACTTGGTGAAACTGCTGAAAATTACTGAGACTTTCAGCAGTGCCATCAAGATGGAATTTGGGGTAGATAAATGTGCGGTTATGCATGTACAGCATGGGAGAGTAGTAAATTCAACCAATTTACAACTCTCCGATGCGATAAACATCAGATCTCTCTCTGAAGTTGAAACATATAAATATCTTGGTATGTCACAGGCTTTGGGTGTTGATGACGGGGACATAAAGCAGTCATTACGGGAGCGATTCTTTTGCCGCTTGAGAAAAGTACTTAACAGTCTTTTATCGGGTGGCAATAAGACTCGTGCCTTTAATGGCTGGGTTATGCCTCTGCTCACATACTCCTTTGGCATACTAAGGTGGTCTCAGACCGAATTGGACGCCTTGGATAGAAGAGTCCGTCAAATGCTCACGACTTCCAGAATGCTACACCCGCGCTCATCTGTTATGAGGCTGTACATCCTGCGGAGATGTGGGGGTCGGGGCTTTTTAAATGCCAAGAACCTACATAACCGTGAGGTGTGCAGTCTCAGGGATTACTTGCTTAACAGTGAGTGCGGGATGCATTTGGATGTCGTGGCAGTTGATAGACACTTTACGCCGCTCTCCTTGGCAACAGAAAACTGGCGCAAACCAGTGGTGCTAAGCACGATCTCGATCGCAAGGATATATGGATGAGCAAGGTGCTACACGGTCGCTACTATCGGGCTCTAACTGGGCCTGATGTAGATTTGACTGCCTCGGTGAACTGGCTACGTTTCGGTGACCTCTTTGGGGAAACTGAAGGTTTTGTCTGTGCCATTGAAGATGAAGTTATTAAGACGAATAACTACCGGAAATATATTATGAGGGACGGTACGGTCGACATCTGTCGGGCATGCCGCCGTCCTGGAGAATCACTCCGACATATTATTTCTGGTTGTTCTCATCTTGCTAACGGAGAGTATTTGCACAGACACAACCAAGTAGCCAGAATAATTCACCAGCAACTTGCTCTTGGATATAGCCTTGTTGAATCGGAGGTGCCGTACTATAAGTACGCACCTGCGCCAGTACTCGAAAATGGTCATGCAACGCTCTACTGGGATCGCTCTATCATTACGGACAGGACTATTGTCGCCAATAAGCCTGATATCGTGGTGGTCGACCGATCCCAGCGCCGGGCAATACTGGTTGATATCACCATACCTCATGATGAGAACCTCGTGAAAGCCGAGAAGGACAAGCTCAGTAAGTACCTTGACTTGGCTCACGAGGTTATCGCCATGTGGGATGTGGATTCAACCATTATTGTACCGATAGTCGTTTCGGCAAACGGTCTTTTAGCCAAGAGCCTCGATCAACACCTTGAGAGGCTCTCGCTGAAAGGTTGGGTCAAGGGTCAGATGCAAAAGGCAGTAATCCTTGACACGGCACGTATTGTCAGGAGGTTCCTCACTCTGCAGCCCTGACCACCGGTAGTTTGGGCCCTGCCTCGCTGCTGGCGGTACTCTAGGATTAGGTTTTTATAATGTTTTATTGCTTTTATATTAAAATATTGTAAAAACCTAGTTTTAAGGAAAGAAATGAATAAAGAGTATAAAAATAATATTAAACTAATAATAATGATAAATATTCTAATCAATACCTAATAAACTTTATTGGTAGATGTGCACTATTTATGTAATTAATTTATTAAATGCAATTTTATTTTATTTTATTTTATTTTATTTAATAATGCAATATGCGCTAAACTTGCCCGAATTATCATGACTGAATGTAATATAATTTGTTTTTTTTTAAAATAACTAAGCGTCCACTTATGTAAACAACCAGATTTGCAACACCCTATAAACAGGGTCCATGTACCTATTACTAAGATTTTAGCCCTAAGTCTAATGTTAGTAGTAATAAATAAATAAATAAATAAATAAATAAATAAATAAATAAATAAATAAATAAATAAATAAATAAATAAATAAATAAATAAATAAATAAATAAATAAATAAATAAATAAATAAATAAATAAATAAATAAATAAATAAATAAATAAATAAATAAATAAATCTGTAGGCTCTGTCTGTCTGTACATGCATTTTTTCTGACAAATTTCTGGATAATTATTCATTATTCTGGATTCTTATTTATTATTCTGGAAATATTAATTTTACGACACACGGACACCAATTCTACGATTTTTGAAATTTTTGTCTGTCAGTCTGTCTGTTTGTCTGTATGTCCTCTAATAACTTGATGAAAATTAGTATGTAGTAAGAACATGCGATTGTGCAAATAGTAGGTTATATATGATGTTGGTAAACCTAATCATTATTTTAATTAGCATTCATTGATCCATTATTTTCGCACAGCGAAGCGGGCGGGTGACGGCTTGTCAGTTTGTGGTAGGTTGATGTGCAGACGTGTGTACAAAAGATACTTCGTTTATTATATGCATAACACCTGCTATGTATTTACACAATTTAATGGCAATAATATGTTATCTTATCTTAACTCATCGTAACACTAGTCAAACGTTGTACGGTTTGTGGCCTCACGAATACTATTCCACAATAATATTGTATCATCATCGTCATCGTCACTACCTTAATATTGTATACCATAGGTAAATTACAAAATGAAGGTACTTACATCAAAAACATTTCAGACATTCTTTAATATACCTACATACTTATTTGATAAAATACTCCAACTTCATCAGTACGACCCAGAAAAGGTAATCGCAATCTAATTGTGCTCACGAGGATGCTACAGAAAAACACTTATTTCATTTTGAACATTCAAAAGGAGTAATCGTATTTACAGACCTAAGTAGCAGGCTTCGCTATACATAATAATTAAAAGTTGCGAGCCAATGAGTTCTTCAGGGAGCTTAATTGCGTTCTAAATAGAATTCAGTGTGTTAACAAAGTTGTTAGCTATGCGTTTTGGTCAGTCTATGATTTTGCCATTTAATTGTGCTGTAAACACTTTAACGTCGTGTCATAATAACTTTACTTGAGGTAGACAAGCACCCGTTACACTCTTTAGTGGTTTTGACAAAGTAGGTAAGTACTAAAATGTTCAACAAAAATTTCCTTTACGTGTGTCTCCATAGAAAAGAAAAAAGAAACAAAACAATTTTCTGCTGTTGTTGTGTGTGTCTATGGCTCATAAAGGCTAATAGGCATCCAGCCATTAGCGTGGACTGAAACGTTCGCGTTCGAAATTCAAAATGAAAATCATTTGAATCTGCCTAAAGTGAGTCACTCTGTTATTACCGCTCGGTGAGCGTCTGGTTTGCATCGAAATAAGCGGGCATGTAATTGAGGCACGCGCGAAATGCAACAACATTAACGATGTATAGACGACACTATTCATTTTGACGTACGGTGTGTGAGCCACAGCCAAGTTGTAAGATACTTTTGTGTTTTTAGTTTGTAGTAGTTTTTTTTTCACTGTTTTGTTATTACAATGTTTGTTTTTGTCTATGTCGATATTTTGGCGTAGATGCATGCGCCCAGGATCTCAGATGTACCTAAAGTAGGTACTGTGGGAGGATATTTAAGGACAGAAAAAACGGTACAGCTCCCGTTCTTGTTAAATTAAATTAGGAATCATGATGATTCATAATTTCAACTAGGTAATTTTTACTTTATTTAATAGAGTCTGATTTGTTTCGTTATTACTAAGTTTTAGATTTACCATATTATGTTAAAAATAAAAATAATATTTGTAACGTCACAATATTGCTACAAAACTCTTATTTAACTTACTCGCTCACTTGCTCACATACCTTTAATGTGCAAACATAATAATTATGGTAATTTAATGTAAGTAGGAAAAAATATTTAATTTTAATATGTATTGATTTCCTTAATTAAAAAAGATCAACTAAGTAATTTAAATAAATAATTGTATACTTGAAAAGTTAACATTAGCGGAACACAGTAATTAGATGCTCGACTATGTGGACAGTCTACATTTTCTGGTCTAATCTTAAATAGTTGAAGCGAAAAAAAGATTTAGAACTTGGCACACCACCCCGAATATTACGTTTTCGACGTGTATTAATTATTTGCAAACAATCTGGCCAGCCTCCAAACAATGAAAGTGAGAGGATCATTATCACTGTTAATTATTTCACCATATTTACTAGGAGATCCATAGAAGTACTACGGTTACCGGCAGTTCGAAGAGTTGCTAAGCTCAAGTGGCAGTGGACAGGGCACATCCCTCGTAGAACTTATGGCCGTTGTGGCGGAACAGTTCTCGTGTGACGACCGCGTACCGGAAGATTCAGTGTAGGCAAGCCTCCAAGGTGGACCGACGATCTGGTGAAGGTCGCGGGCAGTTGGATGCGAGCAGTATATAACCGGTCGTTGTGGAGATCCTTGGGAGAGGCCTTTGTCCAGCAGTGGACGTCTTTTGGCTGAGATGATGATGAAGACGATAATGATTTATGTACAAATGTAACACAACAAAGTTTTAAAGTGCAACTATAAGCTATAACTTTAACCCGGGTACTAATAAACATAGTATACTCATAACAGAATAGTTATTTTAATCCGAACGTCTTAGAGAAAATAGTAAGATAATTATAGGGGCCATTCTTGATTAATGCTAGCCTCTACAAAACCTCCGGGGATTGTTTCGTCTCTACGGCCGACTTCTCTCACCGTACATAAACGCTTTCTATAAACATACTATCGACGTCATTTATTTATTTATTTCTATTGGTACACAAACAGATTACAATCAATGCATGAGTACAGTAACATATTTGGTTAACCTTACAGACTTACCAGACTTCGGAACCTAGATACACTTATGTTAATATTAGCTGCGGAGTTATTCAACAACATGCCATAATAATACCACACTATGAAAGTTAATAACCAAAATAAACTACTCTTGCCATATCAACATCCGTTAAAAGCGTTATTTTCTTAAATGTGAAAGCATCGGAACTAAGAATCCATGATCCGTATCAATATCCCCTTATAAATACTGTTCAGGTAGGTAGACTTAGATACAAAATAGAATCTTCGAATAATTTTGTGCATTTTTGACTTTGTGCTGGACACTTGAGTTTTAAAGGCCACATTTAGCAAACCTTTTCGAAACATTTTTTTTTAATGCCTTGCAGATCTTTAGTGATTTAACATGTTTTATAAAATTCAGACTATATTTTTCTATGGATGGTGTTTAATTTAATTCACATTATAATTCGAATTCAGTAGATATTGATATTGCCACTAGTATAGCACTCTTTACCAAATTAAATATTAATAAAATACAGTGAAAAAATTAAATGCCTACACGTAAAATACAATAACCGTTGGATAAATGGCACTGTGCCGCTAAAAGCACTCTAAAATTAAAAAGCAGTTCCCGGTAGCTCAGTGCAGCCGCCCGGATTGCGGAAGACCCAGGTTCGATTCCTGGCTGGGTCGGGTAGGCATTTAATTTTTTAACTGTATTTTATAAATATTTAATTCAGCTTCAGTGCAGCAATTAGCATTTAAAAATAAAAAGTAAAATTGACTCTTTAACAAAGTGACATTTTTAGATCTGCTCCTTTAGGTGCATTTAGTTAGGAATTTGATCCACTAAAACATTACTGATGAAAAACCCAAGCAAAGCCTTAATCTTCTTACATCTTTTATTTACTTAGTCAACATTTCCATGTGCCTTGTCAAATTTAAAATCTACACAAGTATAATTACTGTTGTTACTTATACCTTATTTTCTTTCCAGGTATATATTTGCCCGCAAGAGGCAGGTATCTCATGTACAGTGACTCGGGAGTTTGGGAGATCTGCAGACACGTCTTCCAGCCTGACTTCTTGGTGGTCACCGAGAAGAATGTCACGGTGACTGTCGCGCCGAAGCAGCAAGATGATATCACTGGGCTTCAGGGAACAATGCTCATAAGTAAGTAATAGGGTAGTTGCACCAATGTTGACAGGAACTAGTAATCGACCGTTTTGTCCTTTAATCACTAAAAATAGGGCTCAGCAACTTTTAGTCATAAGTAACAATTTAATATAGTTAAAACAAATTAAAATACAAACCCTTCAGAAACGTCGCTTGTATACTGACTTTGTCTGCCTATTCAAAATTATACATTCTCAAATCGATTCCTATTTTCTTCTCTCGAGTATTAAAAGCTCGTGACAGTTTTTCCAAAATCTTCTCACTGCAACCTGCAAGTTTATAAGAACAATGCTTCCTTTTTTAACCCTGTGGTTAGGATGTGTCACCAATACAATGAAAGGACAATGGGCAAAAATGTATGGAAGCTGGTACACCCTTCAATAGCGAAGACATATATGTCGTTGGATAGGTATTTTTAACTGGAACAACATATTCTATGACAGCTTTGTTGAAATGTTTATCCGTTCTGAGTTATAGATATTAAGAAAAAGGTAAAAAGGGATATCTATTAATATTGTAATATCTTAGTGTCTACAGGAAAATAACATCAATATCGTTGTATATTATGTATTTCGTAAAATATCAATTGAAATATAAAGTAAACACCACGTAAACACATAAAAATGTTATAAAAGTATAAAAACTTTATGTAGAGTGTTATCTAAAATAACGTCATTTCAAGAGAACACCATGATTCCATTGACATTCGTAGATCATAGTTGATAGTTAGTATTTATGTAGCTAAATTTTATCTAATTTTTCCTTTTTTTGTATTGAAACTTTACTTTTGATAATGATATATGTACTGCTTTTAATTTGATCACGCTGTGTACAAATGTTTAGGGATGTAGTCTGAATCGCAACTGTAACCTTATGTAATGATGTATGTAAATGGGTAACCTATTTTAAATCCGATTTTTTCTAATACGAATTTCATAATACCCAAAAACGTTATGCCACATAATCCGATTTTCAATTATATTTTTTAATTCTATACGTTTTGAAATTTTACTCAACCTATGGTAAATATATTAATGTTAGACGATTTAGTTTCCAGAAAAACGTTTCCTATATTATAAAAAGACAAATATTATAAATAACAAAGGGTACTAATTAAACAAGCTTCTTTTTATTAGCATTATTCGCCTCAGAAAATATAAGTTACCTTCTAAATTACTAAATCGGCCACAACCAACACGCGTCTGAATTAGTATCTCAGCCACTAGTTATCTTCTATGTAAGCCACTGTAAATATAACTCAGCATTGTAGTTATTTTTTAGCATCTAAATTTGTGGTATGCATTCAAATAGCAAACTTCTAAAATATTAATATATGACACCAAAATAGTAATTCTATTAGCTTCTAATTGTATAATTTAATATGATTAAAATGTAAGTTACCAAAAAAATGTCATCAAATAGTATATTAAAGCCACAATTATTATTACATATGAACTATTGAGGACAGACAAAATAAAACACTTTATTATTACAAATACTTACAATCCATCAAGTTTATAAACACGCTAACGCCTAACAGAAAAATAATAGCAATTTCATCTTTTGTCGTATTACTCCAACAATAATATTAACGTCTAAAAGGTATGGTCATAAAGGTAAGGTCTAGGAATGTAAAAAAGTCGCACGTACAAAAACGTCGTTTCTGGCGCTTCGCCGGCCACTGCCGCGGCACGCTCGTTCCGCTCGCTCGGCTCGCGCGTTTTTGGTCACCATACTAACCTAACCTAACCTAATGAACTCTTTACACTTTTTTCATGGCGAGGGGCTTCGCCTCCCGAGCCTCCCTTGCGAGGGGACTGCGCCCCCCCCCACTACTTCCCCGCTTCGCTTCGGTTCTGTATGGCGGCGTGACCACAGATTAGGTAAAAGTTTAATTACTACGTAAATGACGTTTCTCTAATAACATTACACGTCCATTTTTGACAGGAAACGTTTAATTTCACGTTATTCTTTACTTTTTGCGTGTTGTTTTTCGTTTCGTTTTACTCAAAAAAAAAAAAAAAAAAATGTAGATACCTCTCCGACAACCAAATTCGATATCAGGGGTTTCAGTAAGACCCCCTGAGTCCCCCTACGGTATCAATTTCCCCAGAACGAGGGAGCTCGTTTCTAAATCCAATCCTACTTGTTTTTTATTTCGATGAATACCTAATGTTGACAAATAAATAAGTGCGTTTGTAAGAGTAGGGAAAAGGTTACTTTGATATTTAATACATCTTGAAAAGAAAATTATTGTAAGCAAAACAACTGTAAAAAGAAAAAAATGGTTTTAGAAATCGGCTATTATTTTTACTGGAAAATGAAACATAATGTAAAATAAATTTATTACTTACAATATTGTGTAAAAAAATATATCTGGGGAGATTCAAAACTTCGTTTAACCGTTTTCGAAGTTATGAAATTCGAACAAAAGAGTTTCGAAAGTAAGATAGGTTACCATGTAAATGACTATTCTATTTTGTGTATTAATAAATAAATAAATAAATAAATAAATAAAAGACCACCTGCGTCTTTGCAGTCACCCCGTACTCGTGTCGGACACTGCGCATAACGTATCGAGCACTGGTTTTTTTTTTATATTAGAAGGAGGCAAACGAGCAGGCGGGTCACCTGATGGGAAGCAATCACCGCCGCCAATGGACACCCGCAAAACCAACGGAATCACAGATGCGTTGCCGGCCTTACTGGTGCCATTACCCTATCATAGTATTACAATTACACTGCCGACGATTGGTGAACGACTTGGTTGAGACCGACCCGATGGCTGCTGACGTGGTAGCTTTCTGGTCGAGCAGAATATAACAATGGCACTGACAAGAAAAGAAGAAGCAGGCTGCACTTTACAATTGCACATACTGCAAGAAGTTCGATAGGGCAGGGGTTAGCGTGTTCGGGGCTGCCTGACATGATTTTTTTTATGTTACTAAACCAGAAGACGATTAAACAACCCGCCTACCTGTCCGAAAGTGGCCACCGCAGCCCATAGTCGCTTGCGACCAATGATATCTCACTAGCGTGTTGTTGACTTCTCACGTTTCAGTTCTCATGCCCTTATGCCCCCTTTTTTATTTGTCCCAGGGGAAATCTTTATGTCATTACACCGCGACCCAGAAAGGCCGACAGCCTACGGGACTCGCATTGCTCAACCCGTCCCAGTCAAGGAAATATCAGGCATATGAATACGTGAGCGAATACTTTATACCACATCGCCCGCACTGAGAGTGTGAGGTTTGGCATAATGTAGATAAAGTGCAAAAACATAACATAATGTGTGATATGCAATAGGGTTTTTAGGATTTTAGGCACAAAATTTTAAAATAAGTATGATTTTTATAAAAAATTATTAATAACATGATAATTTTTTTATGATTGACCACGTGATCAAAAACGCACAAGATGACGCTGAATCTGGAGTGACGTCACCAGCTTGTTTACAGTAAATGTCAATCAAAGCTTTGTACGTGTAATTTGACAGCTAAAGTTTGTTTACAAGCAGGTGACGTCATAACATCACGTGACCTGCATTCAGCGTTTTGGCGGCTATATTATTAATTTGAATTTTAATGGCGATTTTCATAAAAAATTAAGAAATTCATAACGAATTAATCAAATTGCAAATATATTATGCTTTAATGAACCATTAGACATATTTTTTTTAAAACCTGTCAAATACCCCATTATATTATTTTAAATTATATCATTGGTGATATATGTGTTAGATGAAATTGCACATTTTCTGAGTTTTGACCACTGGGCGCCCACTACTCCATATTCATTAAACTTACCGATATGTATTTTACTAGCAACTACCTCATGCATTAGACAGTGCAATATACAACGTGTAACAGATTAAACGCACACCGCCGCACACTAGCGCCGCCAATGAAACAAAAAAATATCTAGTAATTAGAGATAGAAAATCAAATTATGCTCAACAAACTATTTGAATAAAGTAATTTAACATTTTTACGTCACCTAATGAACATCTGACATGTTATGGTTTAGTTAAATACGGCGTTATAGTTAAAAGTGACCGCTAGTGTGCGGCGTAAACGCTCTTAAGTGGTGACTCAGTCCATGAAACTGAACAACTTTTGATCTACGACTTTTGGAAATTCGCAAAAAAAATCGTCTCTTTAAACGAATTCACTCGGTCAGTTTTGATCTATGGTATGATAAAAAATTTTTTTTCGCGATTTTCCATAATTGGTTGAACAAAAGTTGTTTAGTTTCATGGACTGAGTTACCAGTTGAGGGTGTGCGTTGAATTTGTTACAAGTTATAGATATATAATATATACAGATATATTATATATCTATAACTTGTAACAGTACAAGTTATAGATATATAATATATCTGTTACAAGTTATAGATATATAATACGTAAAGCAAAAATTTTGTACTCCTTTTTACGAAAGTTGCAAAAATTATCAAAACAAACAAACACACTACCATGTATTTGACACAAACGCATCAAAAACTCAAAAATTTTAAAAATGGAAGAGGAGTGGCCGTAATCTGTCGATGCCAATCCAAACTCACATTCTATCTTTTTTAATTTTTCATTACTTAGGATACAATCCGTGCAGCCGTAAAAAAATTACGGCCGAATTTCCACCGGGCGACCACTAGTAATAATTATTAAGTCACTATGTTAAAATAAAAACACTAGCGTGCTTTTATGTACAGACTACAGAGGCATATGAAACCAAATATTGTTTGCCGAAGCTATGAAACAATATTGCCTTAGAGATTAGATTGCTATTTGCCTTTTTGGTTGCTCCGTTGGGAGCCCATTACGGCCAACATAAAACGGCAGGTTTGGCGTAAAATTTTTCAACATTTTTTTTATCCTTTTTTTTCATACTGGGAAGTGATTTACTTTTATCTCATTTAATAGTTGAAGTATCACCTTCGAATGAATAGCCTGCTACGCCGAATATTTTTTTGAATTTGAATTTGAATTTGAATGCCCTAGACCAAATAAAGACCGAGCCTTTAACGATCTCCGGAAATTTTTCTGCCTGAGGATCCACCTAGTTTATCGCTGGCAAGTTACAAGCAAGAAATAACAATAATAGGAAGGAAGTAAGATAGTAAGAAACAAAGAAAGAAAGAAGGAACGAAAAAATTGAGAAAAGCATTATTTTTTTAATACGATTGTTTACACAATACATAGGTAATTCAAACAAGTAAGTACACTTATTAAAAAAACTCAAAATAATTTCGACAAATTTTGAGACACAAAGTAAGAGTACGTCGGATCATCATTAAAATGATCAAATCACCATCGTTACCAAGAATATCGAAGCATTTATTAAAAATATTTAAATGATGTCATAGAATTATTTTTTTTTAAATTTTTATTATACCTGGCACGGCAAATGACTCCATACGACCTGATGTTGAGTGGAAATGGAGTCCAGACGCGAAGACAACTGGTGCAGCGTAAAAACAACGCAGCATCAGTCAACCTCACTCTGCCGGGCCACAAGGTGCTTCTTCACGCCTCGTTAGGACTATTTATATAAGGACTATTTCATCTTTTGGAGGTGCGACAAAGAAACGAGTCACCAAATATCTTTGTGCGCGATGGGATATGTGTGACAGTGAAGCGATGACTCCGGAGAGCAGCACGTGTACTCCTAGGGAGGAAGGGAGAAGGTGGGATAAGATCAAACAGTTCTTTAGAGCACTCGCCGTAGTATAAGCGATAGAAAACGCTAAGTGCCGCTATATCTCTACGCAATTGCAGGGGTTCGAGAGTATTGGTGGCCTCAGCATTGCCAATAATGCATACAGCGTGACGCTGCAATCTGTCTAAGGTATCGAGAAGGTACTTTGCGGAACCGTCCCAGATGTGCGAGCAATACTCCACGCAAGACCGTACCTGAGTCTTGTACAAAAAACACAACTGGTCAGGCGTAAAGAATCGCCGCACTCTGTTCAGGACACCGAGTTTTCGTGAGGCTGTTTTGATCACGGCTTCGATGCAGTCCTTTAGATTCAGATCACAGCAAATTGTCATACCGAGCATGTTCATATTGCTCTGCAGGCTTAGAGATGTGCCCTGGGAGTTGGAAGGGGAAGGAATGGTGACTTTTTGGCCGTAAACGCACTTACCTATTTTTTCTTAGCATTGAACTCAACAAGATTCTTGGAGCCCCAATTAGATATGAAGTCCAATACCAGATTGAGCTCAATGACAAGATTCACTCGTTTCTCTTCAGTCTCGACTCGCCCAGCCGCAGGGTAACCGTTATACCCACCGTGCACTGTACTATACTGTACTGCATCTGCATAGCAATGAATATATCCAAGTGGAAGCATATCGTTGATATGCAGAAGAAACAGCGTGGGGGACAGAACGGAAAGAAGAGCTTTGTGCCAGATAGCCAAGGCATTTGATCGGGAAATGAATTGGCTATGTCAAGGCTAACAGCCACCAACTCACCACGCTTGTCAATAGCCTCACCCTAGAGATGTGCGACGTACGCTAGAAGATAACCCGTTGACCGCTTCGGCCGAAACCCGTATTTACGATCGTGAATTATGGAGTGTTCTTCTAGGTAGTGGACTTGTTAATTATTTAAAATGCGTTCCATGACTTTGCACAAAACTAAAGTTACGGCTATGGGGCGGTAATTTAAAGGATTAGACCGATCTCCTTTTTTGGGGACGAAGCCTCCACAGACCAAATGCATCGCAGCAACATCCACTCGAGCTCTGGTTATACGCTGGCTGATCCCGAAACGCGAGTGGAGCATATGGAAGCTCGAAAATCCGTTGTCGCCTCTTACGACACCCACCGGAGGAGAGGGGCGGCGAATTGTATTTTTTCTCCATCACCGCACGGATAGAAAACTACTTAAATTATGAGATTATTAGTTTTGACTATGATCGGTGGTGCGTGTAATTTGATAATTTCGTAAATTGAAGTCTTTAAAAGCCTATCTGTTATTTCATACCAGCTGTGCTGTTCTTACGCGTGGCAATCGTTTGTTTTTAAACGCCGTGCGTAATTATTTAATCTTCACATCTTGATCTGTATGTCATAACAGCGTCGTAAAACTTTTTTAAAAGTCATAATCATCTGTTACAGAATAAAAAACCTTTGATATTTTTATTTATAATCACTATGTGTGTAATTCTTTATTTTTTTTGGAGAGAGTTTGCCGATTTTCTCAGGCTTCACCGGACTTTGAATTCTGTGATAAGTTGGTAACAGCAATTAATATGCACATTTTCTATTTACGCAACCTCTACACTGTGTTACCTTAGACAGAAAAGGTAGCTATTTAAGCGGCAACAAACGCTGCCTCCAAACATGAAAATAACAAATGACTACAATATATAAAATGACAAAAATTACACAAATAAATTACCTATTTATACATTTTTTTAATACCGTTCGAGAATTTTTAGTGTCATAATAGTCACTGGTGACTTCAAATACGTGTGAGAGGGAACGACACCGTTATTGACATTACGGGTGAGAACTAATGTCACCGGGTCGAAAACCGCACTCAAAAGCAAGTACCTAAAGCTTTTCTTGAATATATTGATATCAATAATGAACACCAAGACAAGGACGGGGGACAAGGGCTTTAAAGTACTCGCACATCAGGCGATCGGCTAGCAAACCATCACTGATAATATCTATTTCACCTCGAACCCTACTTTATGTATGCTAAATGCTAAATATAGCGTCGAGTCACTAATGGCGAGTATTAAAAAAAATGGTGATTTTGATGCACTGTCTACCTACTCCTTTTTGGAAGAAGGACGAGAGGGTACCGTATGTATGTATGTATCAATGAACAATAAGCTAACTCTAAAACTACAGGTTTTTAACAGATACTTCCAAAATAAAAAGTTTAATATTTGTTTATTTTAAAATTTTCGCATGCAATTAATAAAAGGAATATATTGCCTAAAACAAATAAAATTGCCTTTAGATAAATTTAAAATGTTAGAGAACAAACTCCGACCGCTATAAATAGTTTGCGTAACACTTAATCCCCCGATAAATTGTAAACGAGTTTCGAGCTCTTTTTCTACCAGCATTCCGTGAAAAGTGCTAAACACATAAACAAATTGAAATGTTTGGTGGAAATTGGCGAGATTTCTCACGGCAATGGTGCGGTGCGTGGCATCCGAGTTTATTTTCCACCACTACCGGTCTGTGAAAGCTCACTCGTGTGGTCCATTAACTCTCCTTGGTTATTTTTCTACGAGGCTATTTTCATTTCTTAGTTAAATGTGAGCATGTTTGAAGAACAAACTAGTACCAGAGACTTTGTTCGCCTTGAAATAACATTAGCCGCCGTCAGAGCAACGTCTCTTTGAAATGGAGATAATTATTTCAGGACGTGAATTTTAAACTTCAGTGCAGTTTTTAATACATTATGTAATTCAATATGTCTTTTAAAGTTACTTTTATGAAATTTCATTTGCATGTATCTCTTTTTTAATTTTGACAATTAAAAAAGATTATAAAATGTTAAGGATGTTAATGACGGTTATAAGTGTTTTCGTTTTTTTATTACTCGGTATAAATAATATTGTAGTCTTATATTTTTTCTTTACTTTTATAATAAGTTTGTTTATTAAAAGTCATGCATAAAAAGAGACGCCTATAACGTCAGCACAATTTAATGTCTATTTTAGAATTCAAGTAAAACTACATCACGGTAAGACATCCTCTAATTGCACTTGCACATCACTACAGATTCACGCAAAACACGGTATGATAAACCTGTCATACCATGATTGCATCACAATGCACCTCGCAGCACACCTGTGACGTACTTTGGCGGGGAACAGCATCGTATATCTGCAACGTTACCGCAAGAATGGCAGTTATTAATTTACAATGTATCCAACTATTCTTATCATGACGCCTAGAACGACAGGGATATTTCAGAGTTTACAGGATTATTGAAAGTTACCTATACGTGCTCATAACTACAGAGATACAAACAATACACGGTATGATAAACCTGTCATACCAAGATTGCATCACAATGCACCTCGCAGCACACCTGTGACGTACTTTAGCGGGGAACAGCATCGTAAATCTGACACGTTACCGCGGGAGCTGGCAGTTAATGACCCACAATGTATCCACCTATTCTTAACAGAAGGCTATTTTCACGCATACTAGTTTTACAACAGCTGAGGGCACCAAGTAACTACCAATTAATGTTTACGCGTCAGCTCGTATACGTTGGAACGTGCGTCATACCATTTATTGTTCTTTAATCTGTGGTGCAACAGCAGACTGATGTTTTGACAGCGTTCACCGATATTTTGTTAGCGTGTTTCTGTCGAAGGAAGTAAATGTTTGTTTGGGGGTTTATTTTTGGTGTTGAATGCTCTACCTGCATTCAACACCAAAAATAATCCCTTTTCAGTGCGTATGCTATACTTTTGATGGGGTCGGGGGGAGAGTCCCTTATTTCAATTATACTAGGAAAATTCGTACCCGAATCATCCCGCGGGGCTCCAATTTCGCGGGGTAAGCCTTAGCTTAGGCTAGTTTGGATGGATTTTAGAAACCTATTGCAGCGCCACCTAAAGGGTCTGTGAAATTAAACCATACAGAGATCCACTCAAACACACATAAAAAAAATATCAAAATCGGTCCAGCCGTTTAAGAAGAGTTCAGTTCAGGAGTTCATACACACATACGGAAAAAAAATATATTTAGATATATCCTATGGCATAATCCCCCCTTCCTATGACATGGGGTCCTTCAAACGAGGCGTGAAGAGGCACCTTGTAGCCCGGAGGGTGAGGGTGACTGATGCTGCGTTGTTTTTACGCTGCACCAGTTGTCCTTGCGTCTGGACTCTGTTTCCACTTAACATCAGGTGGAGTGGAGTCATTTGCCGAGCTATAAATAAAAAAAATGGTACCTCTATTGGTGGAGCTCGTTGGCGAAGTAGCTTGCGCGTTCGGGCTGTGATCGCAAAAATTCACAAAGCCGGACCACCGAATGGTTGAAAAAAATATCTCAAATCATCCAGGCTCCTTATTTAATAGCCTGATGATGATAATGTAATATAAAAGTTACACAGCATCAAATAGGATAGCTCTTATTATTCTCAATGAGAATACACTCACGTACAGAGAACGTTTTTGGATCTCTTTAATAAAAATAAACGACGCTCGACTCCGGAATAAGAAGTATTATGATCAAACATCAAAGCTGTGATATGAATTATGACGATTACGTTTTTATTTCACGTTATCATTTGTAGCAGTGGTGATACCAATAAAACTATCATTGTAATTAAGAATTTATAAACTAAGATATAGGTAATAGATATGTTAGCACCATGTTAATTAGGCAATTATAGGCACTGTTACTTTAGCTTTTGAAATTTTATTGTTTAATATATTTGTTTTTAACTGTGAAAACCTCACATTATACAAATAATAAAAATACAAAATCTCACTTCATGTTTACCAATGCTTAATAGATTTTCAAGAATTTAAGGTACGAAGTTGTTTTACTCAAGCATAATCTGTAGGTGTTCTCAGCATGGTGTTAACACGCTTTTCGTTTTGGCTCGATCGTTGAAAGCGCGTTACAAACAGAGGAAAGCACTTTTCATTAGACTTAATTAAAAATAGCTAGTCTTACGTAATGCCCGCCTCAAGAAATCTTACGAGAACTGTTCGGTCACAACGTCTTGAGGAACTATAAGTTTCACACGTCCTTAAGACCGGCTTAGCTGTAAAGAACAAGAGAGAGAATAAAAAAAGAAACTTTTTTAGGCGAAGACTTCTTGGGATGTAGTACGTTCATACGCGAAGAGAGAGTAGAAAGCAGACCCGATGAACCCATTGGAACTGAGTCAGGGCACAATGCCATGAAAAATAATATGGTCCAAAACCATGTCAACAACCAGCTTGTGTTGGGCATGTGGAGAAGTTACATACTATACTGGAACAGTAACTCTTGGCTAGGAAAATATAGTAACTCCTGAAAGTGGCCTATCTGAAACCAACAGATTTCGGGCTCCTCACCCTTACACATATATCGCCTAGCTTATAGAATTCGTCTTTACTGACAAAGAAGAATGAAATTACCCCAATAGGTCAAAGCGTCATCATCATTATCATCATCAGCCTATACTAGTCCACTGCTGGCCATAGGCCTCTCCAAGTGCACGCCACCGAGCATGATCCGCGGCTACTCTCATCCAGCTCTTGCCAGCCACCATGCGAAAGGTAAAGCGTACAGAAAGAGAAAGCTTAGGCTCCACGAAGGAACAATAATATATAAACTGATTTATTCATTGTATCAAATTCTCAAAATAAACTAAAAAGTCTATAAATCACGTAAACTTTCTTCTGAAATCTCAAACTGCTCATGATTAACGATAAAATAACTTCTTTAAAAACGACAAATTATGAATTTAAGCATAAGTTGAATGTCTTCATAAAAAAAATTTGATATCACAAACATCCGTGCATATTCTTTCCACAATGTATCGCATCAGACACGACAGGAGCTGTCACGAGTTGGCCGCAAACAAGCCAGAGGAAACAGATTTTTATTTACAACTTTTTAATTTCCTACGAAATCACAAAATGATTTTATGACCTCCTCCTCTGGTGGTGTTGCCAACAATATTAAAGTTACGACGTACGAACGATGCCAAACTGCAAGGCAATCTACGGAAGCCGTTACTCATTATCAAGGAGGATGCATCCAACATAATTTTTTGATAGAAAATCTAATTTTGTTTCCAAACTCACTTACGTTTGCTTGCAAGTTTAATAAAGGTAAACCTTATAACTGTCCTGTTTAATAGGAACTATCAAATAGCCTGTTTTGTTTTCACCAGATTCATAACCTATAACATCTTGATTTACAGGATACTGTCAACAGTCTATTCTAGTTTTTATCATCAATCTTTGGGCTCAAACCTTTTCACAAACATAGGATTGCAAGTGAAAATTGGAGCAAAGCCTACCACATCCATCTGTCTCCGGTTAGAGTGCTAACTACAATCATCTTACAACAAGAATCATTGAACAATAGGTCAACATGCCATGTCAAAAAAGTTGTGTCACGACTCGAGTGATTCCACCCTCAGAAGGAAATTGGTCTTCGTCTTGATGTTTTTTATCACGTATTGCATGGTGATATTGTGGAGCAGGTGCAAATACATCGGTATATATCTACATACGAGAACGCGACATTGCAAATGAAGTTTAACTTCCACGATGGTAACCCAAACACAGTAGCCGCTGGATCAACGTGCCTCTCTATGTCGTCAACAATTACCTAACACACACGTATTTCAACAAAGGTTTTTTTACAATTTGAATCTGCTAACGTATACACATAAAATTATTTTATCTGTGTTTACGATTGTCTGTCTGTAAGATACACTAGAACTATTTTGTAAAACCAAGAACTTATTACTATTTACAGTTTAACGACTACGCTACTATTTGTTTAGTAAGATTTAAAAAAATAGAGAATATAAATAAACTCATTGTCACCAAATAGCCAATTAATGTGTTTGTGTTATTTATATATCGAGTTGGCAAACAGTTTCATAATTTCATAAAAGATTTTTTGTTAAGAGATCAAGTTCCTAAATAAACACTTACTTACTAAATTGAAAGCACTATGGATATTACAAGCTCGCAATATGATTGTTTTGTACTATGACGTAACGGGCACAGGTGTGGCATAAACCACTCATAATAATTATATCAAGTGTCGGGGTCCGTAGCCACAAATTGACGGAAGCATGTTGGTGCTCCATTTTGTTGTCACCCAGCAACAATCAATAAATAAGTGGGTATTTTTAAAGATGTTCCATTTTTGTATGGAGGCTGGGCCTCGTAATTCTTACAGTGATGAAATTGTATTTTATGAAAAGAGCACAAAATAAGGAACCTTTACATGTATTCATATATTTTTTAAACATACCCAAACATTGTATGTAATAAAAAAGGTCAGATAATAAAAAATCATAAAATAGCAATCCTAAACTTTTTCTACCTTGGCAACTTCGCTTTTCTAATGTATGTAGGTCTCAGAATAATAAAGCTATAGTTATTGTTCTGAGATGTAGGTATGTATTTAAAAAATATAACTTATTTTTTAAATTAGTAATGCAATGGTACTATCCATTAAAGCCAGCAACAGCAACCGCATGGTTTCATTTTCAGGAAATTGCATTGAAACCTTAAAATACCTTTTAGAATGTATAAATAAGTTCAGCAATATATGATAAGCACTTAAAACTTTCATTAGAACCCAAAAATAATAAGAAAAGCTTGATGATGATGAAGAAAACAAGATTTCAAGTTTTTAAGTATTTTTTAAATTATGTTGGGGCCTTTTTATATTTTTTTTCTTTTTGGAAACATCATTTCAGAAGGCAGATCTATCAGAAAAGCATCACTTCAAAACTGTAATAAAATAAGGGCCCAAAAACGACCTTCATCTCACCTGATGTTAAGTGATGATAAGGCCAAAGTTGAATCACACTTCACTCGGAATCCTCAACTACTGAGGCACTGGCTTAGCAATTGCCAGAATACAATAATGCTATTTCGATTAGAGGGATTTTTTTTAGCCAACGCAGTTTTGTTCCGTATAGCCCTCGTATTTAGGTACTAGGGGACAAATGTCTTGGTACACGTGTCGCTAGATGTATCAGGTCAGAGGTAGTCAGGCGATGACGGGACATGTCGGTCAATATCGCCAGACATCCTGACTCCTCCTGACTCACAACTTTTTTCGTCCACATTAAAATTTTGACAGTTTTTCACCTCCTTCACAGACCTAATTGGGCTGTGACCCTTATCTACCTTTTCAGGTGCTATGTTATAATCGATTAAATTTGATAGTAGACAAAAACTCGTAAGGCAAAATGACAAGCGAGTTCACCTGACGTATCTTGACTTCGCCCTCATCTTTGTGATAAGTCTCAAGCTTGAAGGTGTATGGTGTTGAGGGATAATTCCTCTAATGAAAACGAGGCTTTACTCGCTAGACGAGCGTTCATATATTTGCATGGGGAAGCGTATAATTTTCCAAAAGCATAAACAATGTTTGAGCCCTGCCTATGCCCACACAATAAGGTATATCGTCACCGATAAAAATACCGCATCGCGTCTTTCCCGCTCGACCTAAATTTGAAAACACGTTGCGTCTTATGTAAATAAATAAACAAAAGAAGCAGAATAAATAAAACTGTTACGATGATTGTGATAACAATTGGCAGCTTTATAGCAACAGTGGTGTAGACAGCGTTAACTAAATAATAACAAACTGTCAGAGTTGTCAGATTTTAAAATTCGATTTCAAGGTTTCATGGCGATATTTTTTGAATATTTAAAGATGCCGACGAATCACCTTAGATCTTTCAAAGAGATTTTTGTTCATAGTTGGGTCATAGTTTCTGATCGTTCTTAATCCTGCCCATACGAAATGTTAAAATCGGGCTTTTCGCGGACATTTAAAACAGCAGAATGTTATATCACTTCACAAAGATCGAAACGCTGAAATAGTCTACCATTACACGTATTTCTTTCTTCCTTTGAAATGAGGTCCTTCAAACGAGGCATGAAGAGGCACCTTGTGGGCCAACAAGGTGAGGGTGACTGATGCTGCGTTGTTTTCACGTCTGAACTCCATTTCTACTTAACAAGGTGGAGCGGAGTCAATTGCCGCAAACTAAAAAAACTACCAGTAAAAAGTCTGGCGAACAAAGCATTTTAACGATATTATTGCAACTCCTCTGGTCTTTCAGGCTACGATGATAGGTATTCTAATGAGTTAAATTTTCATGTTGTTTGAACACATGATTAAGTATATTCCCTATTTATTCATGTGGTTTGAAGTCGATTGTCAATTAATTTGTATCAAGAGCGAGCAGTGATGTGAACATAGTGACTGATATACTATAGCACAAACGTATTGACTTTCAGGGGTCGTAGCTTCACTCTGACGGCTCAGTTGTATAATTGTACAATTCTTTTGGATCAATCGCTCTCGAAGAACGAGCAGACAACTGAGGCAGTTGACAGTTCCGGTTACAAAACCTCATATTTAGGTTCAGATTTCGTTAGAAAAATGCCAATTAACAACTGACTATATTTTCCGTTTTTATTGTTTTAATTATCTTTTTACATCATTTGACAATATAGCGCAACAAATCTTTGTTGAAATTAAAAAAGTAAAGCTAAAACATTAAAAAAAAAACTAAAAAAACAAGCATTTTTTGGCGGTTGTTTTGAATGCATATAACGCTTTAGTTGTATACGTTATCTAACCATATAATATCATTGTTCCCAGCACTTAATTAAAACAGGAGGTGTAATTTTATTTTACAGACCTAAATTAGTTGAATATCGTGTAGAAGTTGATATTAAATATTTAACCTGGTATGTAATTATGCAAGAACAAATACAGTTACAAAGGCTCAACATTTCGAAACCAAACATCCCTAAAGTGGTCTCTTCAATCGGTATGAGTAAGACCACTACAAAACAATTCACTCTTGAAAATCATATTCGAGCTTCAGAAGTGTTCCGAAATGTAACAAGTCCTCATCTCAATTCGAGCACTTTTGACACCTGTATTTTTTTTTAACCTTCAACATGCCTTGTTGCCAATTTGTAATGTTATTAGAGAAGATTTAATTTTTTACATAACAACAGTAAAGAGTTTTAGATGAGATGAATCATCTGGTATAAAAGTGAGCACTTCACTTCACTTCCTTTCTTAACTACTATGGAACTGGCTTGATTAAACTAGTGACTCCGCGTAATTAAATTATGTTAACAAATGTCCACGTGAATTGAATCAACAAATACTTCATCGTCATTTTCATCATCAGCCTATGATAGTTCATTGCTGGATATAGGCCTCTCCAATTACACGCCAAATTCAAATCATATAGCAAATATTCGCAAAAATACAAAGATTCCAACCACATTCCAATATCTTCTCAAGCCACCAAACATTTAAGATTTGCCGCACTCACCTAGCTAACTCCATTTCACGATAATTGCATTTTAAACAGACTAATCGCCCAGTCTAGCGCCAGTGAAATTATATTACAGACAAGAATTTTACTAAATTCGCACGTCGCATCTCCTGACACGATGCCAAAGCTTCAAAGCCCGTGTTTTGTGTTTGACCAGGCTGCCCTACTGGCCTCACTCAAACTATTTTAATGAGGAGGTGTCAGATCTCGAGATCAACAAAAGGGATTGCACAGATTGACACTTTGAAGTGGTTATGTAATTAAGCATCAGTTTGTAACAACAAAACAAACGGGGTAGACTCATTTTCTAATAATACTCGTAGATAGGCCCGAAACAAGTTAACTGTGTACTTTGATTGTATCTACTGTAAGTTTATGAATACGGTTTCTCTCTCCTTTATTTAAAAAATGGCTTTTTAGGGACTATAATCAACTACCACCTTATTATTATTTTGTTTTCACTTTATTGTACACTTTATTTGATCGGTAATCAAAATATTAAACATTAAAGAAGCCCCAGTTAGGTATAGATAACAGGTTTTTTATATAAAACAGTTTTTAAATATTTTAATAATTTGTTATTTAAATGCTAGGGTTGTGGCACCAATGTTCAACAGGAATCATGTGATAGTTTTTTTTATTTTATCATTAATCATCATTTCGGCCAAAATTCACCAATCCCACGTCTCTGTAGAACTTACAACCGGTTCAGTTCTCAGTTGTATATTTCGTATTCCTTCATCAAAAATCGGAGTCTGTTTATGTCCATGCCAAGACATACTTTTTTAACCATATTTCACAAAAGGAATAAAATGAAATAAGTAAATAGGATATATCCTACATGTAGTTTTTTTTTAGTTTCATTAGTTCTAATTTTTACTGAGGTCATAATATGTGTGCTTGTTGTATTTGTCTATAATAGATTGTACAAATAGTAAAGTATTTTGTAACAATTGTTGACAAATAATTGAAATAAAAAAAAGTAGAAAAATATGGATCAGCAACTGATTTTAGACTTTAGCAATAATTGAATAAAGTCCACTTGCTTTTTACCTGTTTTCCCGTAAAATTTCAGGTTTTTGAAACCCGAAAATTTCTTTAAGAAAATTCATTGAATAGAATCTCTCAAAATAAGAGATATAAAATGTCATGTTCTAAATGACAATAGCTTCAGTAATCTGTAATGTACTTTGTTTTTTCAATATTTTAATGTAATTATTTTTTGTTGTACTTATAACGTGCCAATAAATGTCTTTCTTTCTTTCTAATCTTGTCGGTTGCTAAGTATGCTACAACCTAAACCTATATACATATAAATAACCAAATTTTTTTTTATATTATACGCGCGTAATTTGTGCTCGTGCTTCTGGCGTTCTGAGCCAGATCTTTGTGTCTGACACGTGCCATTTTGTCAACACTATCCACTTACATTGTACACCAGAGCATTATTCCATGTCAATAACAACGTCTTTGATATCCATTCAAGTATCAACGATCGCTTAAAAATAGGCATGCTATAAACATATTTATGGGTATATTATACATCTTTAGACAAAACAAGACAATGACTGATGATTTTAATAAATATCAGGGCGCGATGACGTTCAGTTTCTTCAATCCCCATTGCTGTATGGGTAAGAATGTGTACATTAAGCATCTTTAAATTACCTACCAAAAAAAAAATGTGATATTTGTATCAATGTGTTCTGCAATATACCCTATAATTCTTTCGTACGCGTGTAAGTCAGTCAACTCTTCCAAAACGCCTATACCAATTTTGATGAATCTTGTTGTGTGTCTCTGGATTGTTTCGATTCACAATTAGACCCGGTAGGTGGCCCTGCAATAAAGTTCTTGGTTTTTGTTTAACAAAACAAAGAAATGTACCAAAATTGTTTAACCAAAAGCTTTTGGCAAAAAAAAATCTTAAAAAATATACCTACATCCTTACAAATATTAAGTTAATGGTGCTGTGGACAGGTTAATGTTTTCTGGAACCGACTTATCTGCCGGATAAGGGGTGCGGTACGGCGCAACACCGGCGGCATTGCTGTAATAAATAGTCTGATAAAACTGTTCGCACTCTGAAATAGGGGAGGCAGGTAAAAGCCTTTTTTATGTATAGAAGTAAATGCTTTTGGCATATCTACCACTGCGTTCGGGGAGATGCAGATAGTTATGTGCCCCACATTTGAAGGTCTTAAAGTGATAGACTAATAGGGAAAGACTAAAAGGGAAGAACTAAAATTTAAGGAACAAAAGAGAAGGACTAAAAGGGACAAACCAAAAAGAAAGGTTTAGAAGTTAAGGACTAAAAATGAAGAACTAAAAAATTTACCAAAAGGGACTAGAAAGAAAAGACTAAAATTAAAGGGCTGGGCGTCCTCGGCGTTAAACGGGAGCACGTTGCAGGCGCACGCCTCGGGACCCATGTCGTGTTCCGTCGCGAACAAATAATAAGTAATCATTTTGAATCTGTCATGTGTCAAAGTGCATAATGTATCAGTCTTAGAATAATAACTAATATCAGTGATACGTACCGCGAGTGGACGCGCGTGGCCTGTCGACAGCGCCGGCGCGCGGCGCCGCGCCGTGTGCGACGGGGTGGCGACGACGACGGGCGACCCGCATCATGCAGCGCAGCTTTATGAATTTACATCAAATAGAACGCCGCGCGGGCGCCGAGCGGAGCCTATAACAGAGGACTAAATGGGACGGACTAAAACTCATGTAGTGCCTATTACGTACCGCCAGGGTTCCCCGGCACCGTCAAAAGCAATCACTAGAGTAGGCAGCTAAAACCCTGTGGTGAGAATTTTCATAAATTACAACAAAATAATTATATATTTTTTATTATCTACAAATATAGTTTTAGAAGTTTCAGTGTCAAAATAGGGTACTGATGGTTTTTCAAAGATTCTCTGAAGGATATAAAATTTAAAAAAAAGATGTTAAAGATAGCTGGCTCACTTGAAATTTAATATTCTTAATGGATAATTGGAATAGGTAGTTTATGTTTCCATTGACAATTTGGTGGCACATTGAAACTTTACAACCACCACAAGAATAAATTTTATATCCACTCTTAAAATATAATTGGAATCAGAACGCACTCTACAAAATTTTGTTTATGATAATTCCTCGAAGAAGTAATATAATTAGTTTGAACAACTGCTGCCATAATAAATAATAGAAACGTGTGCAATTCTGATTTTGTCACACCCAGAAAAGCTGCAAAGACAGTCTAAAGCTAATAGCAAATCCCTAAGTATGGTGTAACATTCTTGTCGTAGGTATATAGTTATATGTATAGGTGCAATTCATATTTTATTAATCGACTTTAAAAAAAAGGAGTGACTGTATTTTTTTTTGTTTGTTACATCAGAAATTTCGACTGGGTGAACCGATTTTGATGATTCTTTCTTTATTTGAAAGCTGGTACTTTCCGTGTGGTCCCATTTTATTTTGGTTTAGTTTTGATGATGGAATACTTAAGGAATTCAGGGAACTCTTCAAATATCGTAGGCATACCTATAGCGATTTTGGTATTTTCAGCAATAGAATAGAATAGAATAAAATACTTTGTACACATAAAAACATATATATGACAAAGAATTTGATATTAAAATTGGAGTCGTACAGAGGGCGGCCTTATTTCTAACAGCGATATCTTCCAGGCAACCTAGGGATGGAGAGGATTGATAATAAATAAAATGGAGGCGTTGAAAAAAAAAGCGTACAGTAATACCTTATTAATCCTGCTCCACTATAGTTGTCTGGACTTCATAGAGTGGAGTCATTTGCCTACTTTTCGACAAGGAAAACACTTTTTTTTATCTGACACAAATTAAATAAAGTAATTTATATAAGCACCAGTACACAGACTTCTTTGAAAAAAAATCAAGTTTTAATATACCTACCGATTAGAATGACCATAATAATATATATTTTTTTACTACACAAAAGGGAATAAAAACTATTCTATTGATTGGCTAATTCAAGCATTTGGCTATGTTATAATAAATATCGTAATGTAAATTTTCCACGGACATAACATTATTGAAAATTAGGAAGTTTAAATATTTAGTAGACGGGCAACAATAATATGCACATCGGTGTTAACTTTTCGTTCTTTTTGTGTAGGCTATTATTAGAAAAGGGGGAATCCTAAAGTAAAATTATAGTTTTTTTATAGATCTACCAAACCGTTTTATGGGCCGTCTTGTTATGTTGCTCCATTTTTCTTGGCGTTCACATATCTGTCACGTTTATGAATACTCAGATCAGACAAACCGCCTATAATTTGCTAACAAAATGATATCATAAATATATGTTAACATAATGAAACATTATTGTTTGTTTATTCATAATTAAATGATACAGTTCTATGTATATATTCAGAAGAATGTATATGTTTTTTGTTTTTTATTACTACTATTCAATTACTACTATTTATGAGTTTATAATTTAATATTAACCTAATTCAGTTCATAATTCAATAGACTAGGACTTCAGCTTTAATAGTTCTTGTAACTCGTGTAGCTTGTGTAGGTTCAGATAATATTCTGTAACATATTCCAATTACAAAACAAAGTTCTACGTTTGATCACTTAAATTAAATATATTGGTACCTAATAATAAAACAGTGCGGAAACTTTACTTTGTATATTAACTTTATTTGGTCAAAACCAGAAAAGCCGCAAAGAGCAGTCACCATGTTAAGGCGACGCATTGGAAATTTACGTGGCGGGGATCTTGATTTTTCCCAACAATTACAAAACATGTGAAAGTGATATTTGATGATATGATTTTTCATTTAATTGACTTCATTTTGTTAGTTGCAGAAACACGAGTTGTCAACTTTTGTAACAGAGAAAAAAATATCAAAGTTACCTCTTTAAAAATATAGATTCGCATTTTACAGACAAACCAGACCGATTTAAGCATCTAAATTTTCTTAGTAGATTAGTCTTAACACACACTTCAATATTGTAGTTCATTTTTTTTAAAATAATTTTTAGTTTTAATTTGAAGGGAAAAAAACAGTTTTTCTTATGGTACGGGGTGCAAACGCTCCGTATGAGATTAATTGTTTAGCGATGCGTCGCCTTAAGGCAAAGGGATGCAATCCATACAGCTCAGCCTTTAGTGAATATTTAAAGCTCACTTTGGCTTACACAGGAAATAGGATAGTATTGACTTCAGAAGTTTTCACGGGTCGGATACAGTTACGACAGCCTAATTGGTAGGGCGGGCTTGACCCGGCTTTTCGGAATGTACGCCTTTAAATCCCACTCCTGGTTTTCAATACTTTTAAATGGACGATCGAATATACCTATTATATGTTTGATTCGGGACTCACATTAATTGATCTATCGAGCGTTTGGAGTAAAGAGAAGAGAAAGAGAGCAGAGTTATATTTTGTGTTTTTATTTGTAATGGAAAGCGTCCTTTTATGATAGGGCATTTTCCAATATTTTGACGCTCAAGGGAGAAAAGAAATGCCGTTGCTGAGTTTCTTGCCGGTTCTTCTCAGTACAAGGTGTCCCGCCCAGAGTAGACTTACGAACCGATGGCATAATGACAGAGTGAACGAGAGTGCGGCAACTTCACACAAGCGCTCCGAAACGCACGCACACAAACTCGTAGTTCACCTACATTAGCACACGGAAAAAAGCATGGGAAAGGAGTACCCGATGACGCGGCTGTCATCGCAAACGCGGATCGGGCAGCGTATGTTGCTGTAGTAACGGAGAATAACAAGTATGTCGCTGAGCGCTGCCGATCTTATTTAAACCTTGTTTCTTTATTGGAATTAGAAAAATTTATTACATAAGTATTCAAAACTAGCCAAAACTATTTTTGATAATATGTCCGACCTTAAATATGTACCTCCATGTAAATGCTTTCCAATAATATGTTTAAAAAAATTATACATTGGCATGCGGATATATTACGTTATTAAATAACGCAGCTTTCAAAACTGGCCGAGCGAGGCGTAAATATTTTATTGTGTCCAATTTGTAAATTAATATTTGATTACGATTGTACTTTATAATGATATAAGTATTTTATAGTGTACACCTAAATTGTGTGTTTCATTTATAATATATAAGACACCCAAATTCACACAATAATAAATTAACTATGTGTGGCTCACTCAACCCTAGCCGGTAGCTACAGCTCGTACGTCAATTCAAGATCACGGCACTGTTGCCGCACACTCGTTCACTCTGATAATGACGTTCTTAAGAGTTATTTGTAGCCTAAACTGAATAAATGATTTTGAATTGAATTAAAGGCAGAACCTTTACTCCTTATGAACACTCCAGTTGCCTAGTGGCAAGCGCTCCCGATAACTAGAGGTCCTGTCTTTAATCCTCAGGTCGCACAAAGTATGTTTCCGATATTTCAATATAAATAAGTGATTACTAACATATACTATTACCGCATTTGGCAAGCGCGGTGCTTAAAACATTAGGTACCCATCAATTGTAGCGATGACTTAATACAGTGATGGGGTCTGCCTAACGGATATATAGCTATCATCAGTTCATTTTATGTCCCCACTGCTGGGGCAAGAGTCTTCCCTATGGATGGGGAGAACGGGCTATAAACCACCACGCGGGTCTCAGTGCGGATTGGTGGTCGTTACCGACTGCTAATGCAGCTGGAATCAACGGCTTTACATGCCTTCCGAAGCACGGAGGAGCTCGCGATGATAAATTTTGGTCACCCATCCGATGACCGGCCTTTGTGAAAGTTGCTTAACCTGCGAGGTCTGCGAGTGTTGAGACCGGGCGCGTTAATCACACGTGAGGAGCTCGATATACAGCTGTTAGTAAATACTGTCCCACAGGGGTCTATGTATGTTATTTACTTTTACTATATTTCTTAATAAAAATAATATTTCTATTGTTTCAGAGTGTACGAACTATTTAGCACAGCCCATCACAGAAAATAATAAGCTAGTAGATCCAGCCTATGACCTTGATATAGCCAGTAAGTAGATAGGGTCTGTAATTATGTTAAATTTTTTCATGCACCTACAGGGTAACCAATCAATGAAAACGTAGTATATTGAGGTATGAATAATCAAGAATGAATCAGTATAGGATCACCATAATTTTTTCTTAGAATTACAATCAACTGCGCTTATAAATGTCTTCGTAATTTTGGTAGGTATAGAAAAAGATGCATATTTTTTACTATTTCACTGTTATATAAATTCGACCACCATAATTTGAACTTTACAATATTGCAATAAAATTGAAAACCAAATACAAACATTATGTCGCTGTACTAGTCAAAAGGGTTAACTTAATTAACCGTTCCAGATTATGTGCGGACAATGATCTCGTTCGGCATCATCAGCTTGTTTGTGATGGCGATGGGCTGCGGTTTCTCCATTTACACCTTCAGAAACCCTCGGTACATGTTCAAGCGACTTGCGGCCGGCATACACTTCATTACCAGTAAGTTTGGTAATAATATCGTATCGTATGTAGCGCATAGTGTAGTATGCCCTTAGACTAGGTGGAGCGACGATCTTCGGGAGGTGGCTGGCAATAGCTGAATGAGAGTAGCCGCGGAACGCGCTCAGTGCCGTGCACTTGGAGAGGCCTATGTACAGCAGTGGACTAGTGTAGGCTGATGATAAAGTTCTATTAGCCCCTTCAGGTTCTTTTGTATTTTTTTTTGTTCCATAATTGATAGACAGAGATAGACATTGTTTTCACCACAGATATTCACCGACGCAAAGCAGTTTTTCATAATTATCTGAATTGTTTGGTATCTTAAGATCTCAAATAGGCAAAGCAACAGTATATTTTTTAAAACCTCATTGTTCACCTTATTTGTTAGTAATTTTTCAGATATTGCTTGAATATTTACAAGTGCTGTTCTTTCCAGCTTCTTGCACCTTCGTTGTGGTGCAAGTAATGATGTCAGCAGTGGACCACATGAAGAAAAACGTGAAGTACGTCTATCCAGACCGCGCCTATCATTAGTGAGTATTAAACCTTACATTCATCGGAATAAAGCTCATTTTTATCAACGATTTCGAACTTTTCTGTAACCCTTACGCTATTTTAGGTGACAATTATAAGAGTAACTGTCACCTAACTCAGCTTAAGGATTACCTAGAGGGGTTGTTGGTGAAAATGGACATAATAAGAGTTGACCAGATTGCAAAAACAATAGATAATATTCCAGTTCAAATTGCCAACGTTCATTTCAGACTTGTATTCTCTTATTGGTTCCATGTAGAAAACACAGACTGGCGACAAAAACCTACAGATAGTATTAAGCTACTGTATAAAACCGCCTTTAATATAACGTATAAAATATACAAATTTTATTGGACACTTTCCATTTCATTTTGTATACTTAAGTGGCAATTTTATTATAGCTTAGAAGTTATAATATTGTTTCGAGAATAACAGCAGGAAAATTTACTATCTTTCCTGTTCCTGTAAAATGACTTTCATCAATTGATTCAAACACGTTGATTGTCAGTTTCAGAACTCTCTCAAACATTCAAGATTCTGATAAATCAAAAATAACTTTGACCCAAGTAAATGAACTAAATATATGGATTCGTTGACTTTACCGAATAACGTCGCCATATTCTCAACTTTCTGCACATTTCCCACTGAATGCTTGTCAAATTAATACTTTGTAAGCGATTTGGTTTAACATTGTAACTTTAAGAACTTGGCGAACAGTTTTGCTTCCATTTTAAAATAGCAGAGACCTTGATCAACACTTTATTTGTTATTAGACCTTTTTGTAGTTTAGAGTTATTAATGGGATTTACGGGAATTAACGGGATTCTTACTATGTTTATTATTTACGAGTAAAATATTGAATAGTCATAAGTAATAAACATAGCAAGAATCCCGTTAATAATTACTCTAATGTAAGGGACCATGATAGTTTAAATAGTTTTGTAGTTTGATCTTAAATTGAGTAATAATGTACTAGGAATTAAACAGCAAGCAGATCGAATAAATTTTAGACGCTTTAATAATGCTATGCGGTCTTCTGGGCGACAATTATACATAAAGCTATCTAACCGCCTCTGTGGTCTAGTGGTTAAGACTATTGGTATCTGACACAGAGGTCCCGGGTTCGATTCCCAATAGTACATGTTTGTACTCGGTTTGACTTATTTTAGTCCGACTGGCTAGCTACCACCATCTTATCTGAATATGTCGCCATAACATCAATGTCGCAGTAGCATTCTTGTGTTCCGACTTAGTGTTTGAGGAATCCGGGTGAAGTGCGCTTCAACCTCCGGCCTTATCGTCACTTATGATCAGGTGAGACCAAGTGCTTACCCGTAGGGAAAAATATACGGCTGGTGCGGTCCAAGGGACGCTTAAACTGGCGATTCCCGTGACTCCTGCCCACTCTCGCCAATGTGTGTTGCATGTGATACCCCAGATTTTACAAGCGTCTATTTGACGTCTTTTCCATCAGGTGGACGTTTTTATTTGCTGCCTACGCTGTATTAGTTTGGCTTAAAAGCGGGTGGAAAGCCTTACACAATCCGGTTTAGTATTCGTAAAGCATTTCGCCCTAAATTCGTAGCTCAACAACTTGCCTTGCAGTGCCACTCTGTGCGTAGTACATTATAACTCTGTGGATTTTATACAGGCTTATTCTTTTTTTAACTCTTTCTCACACTTAAGGTCATACATTGTTTTTCACTCAAATATGTTCTAGAGTTAAGAAACCCATTGTGTGATGAGAAATAAATTATTTTTATTATTATTATCTCTCTATTTATTTTTTTACATATTAATTTACATTTTTAAATATTTTCTAAAAAACAAAACAAACATTTAAAAATATAAAAAATAGGGGTCCACCGGCATCGGGACCAGGGTCCAAACTACCGGTGATTAGGGCTCCAGAGACAGGAACCTCCTCACAATGCGTGCCGTATCGAGGAGAACTGCCTTCTGAATCAAGCCCTTGATCCAGCTGCCTAACGAGAGCCTCATGAGATGTTGATCGAGGCTCTTGGCCATCAGATTATTATTATTATTATTAATTAGGACAGTGGAACCAGTATTCGACAGGAACAGTGATCGACAGTTTTATTCTTTCAAATATTATCCTTCGTCCGTAAGGGACAAGTGTCATATATTTTATTTGAAATGGCTACGTGCATATTTATTTGATGTCGCGCGGCCATACTAATTTTGTATGGGGATTTGAACGTGTTAATTTGAAAAATAATAACTTAAAAACCGCTCGATAAATCGAAAATGTGAGACGGACGATTTGTAGTTTAAACCATTGGTGATTGTTTAGACAAAATCAGAGGTACAATAATTTAGATAAAACTATAGGATATCAACTAAACGCCGCCACTCGTTTTCATGATTTTTGCCCAACTTTAAATGATATTGTAGAAAAAACTATAGTGTGTTATGAATTTATGGATCGGACTAATTGTGAACACGTTCCCTTTGATACTAAATATTTATATTTTGTTTACTTAAATACGATAGTATTTTCAATTATATCCACTTAACCGTGACTGCCTTTTTGGCATTTTTTGGTCGGCGCACCCTTAAGGCGAGGGTTTCCAAAAAACGGTGTTTTTAAATGAGTTTTATGCGAAATGTATAAGGATTTTAAACCAAAAAAAAAAATGTTATTCATTGGCCTTTTATATAGTTATTTCGGCTGGTATTTTCACGATATTTTACAATTTCCTGCATCGAATATAATATCAAACATACGTCTTAATAATAAACTAAATATAATTTTATTCAGGCTATACACCGTTTTAGAAAAAGCAAAATATACCAAACCTATTCAAAAACAATTGCCTTTGAATATGTAATAGTTGTCGGCCATAATAATCTTAATAATAAGTAAACGTTCATTATAATCCACATTATTGCCTAAATCGACGCTCACGCCATCATTCAGTCCCGAGCGGAACGCCTTGGAAATCTCACAGTTGGAAACGCTCGCCTTAATGACAATTGAATACAGACCACCTGCTTCTTGGCTGTTATTCCGTAAAATTTTAATGAAAATCTATATATAACTGTGCCTCGCGGTTTCACCCGCGTATTTTCCCATTTTTGTAACTGTTTTCATTGCTGCTCCACTCCTAGTCATAGCGCGATGTAATATAAATAACAATAAAAATAGCAAAAAAAAAAAATTTGCATAAAATAGGCTCCGATTCCGTTGGAGGTGTTAAAATATTTAAAAAAAAAATATAGCCTATAGATTTCTTCAATAAATGAACTATTCATTCCTGAGATTAGCGCGTTCAACCAAACAAACAAACAAATTCTTCAGCTTTATAATATTAGACATAGATTTTTTGGCGATGTAAATTCTGTTGGACACTGGACTTAAAGTGTCGAACACTGGTACCACTAAGCTAAGTAATTTTTTAGAGTTAAATGTAACAGGTCTTTTGGTGTTACATTTAACTTTAAAAAATTAATAACATAAGTAAACGTATCCAAAATTCATCTTTACAGCTTTCACATAAGTTTCTTCTTGGCTTGGTTCGTGGTGCTGGTCAACCTGTTCGCTGCAGCCTCCTTTCTATGGTACTCTCGAAAGAGGAAAGGCGACAAAGCGGCCACAGACGAGTTGGCAATGGCCGACGAACCGACCATCATCGGCCGATGACGTCACAGCCTGACCGCTGAGCAGCTGCGCAGGATCTTCCTCAATTCTCTACTGAACAGTGCTCAAATGACCAATAGCTATAGCAGTGTTAACGTCTTCCATGTATTGTACGCAAATATCTGGTTGGTTCACCTATTCGGCCAGTGACTGATACGGTTACTTACTATTGACCATTTATTATTGAAATGACATTTTTATATTAGTTATGTTAGCATGCGCAATGGTTTGAGAGTTGATTTAGTTGTGTTCTCAGTAGGATCAGTTTAAAAACTCTTTTTAATTTATTTATTATACATTTTTGTGATTAGGTTGCGTGCATTGCTGGGCTGGGACCAATGAGTGTTTTAGAGAGTATCATTCTTTAACAATAGTTCAGTGAACAACATGACATGCTTTCCGAAACAATAAGGATAACCGTTGAACAATAAAAAATTTAAAATTTAGACTCTATAGCAAGACCGCATAACTGAGCCCTCGCCTGCGGTAGGTACGCGGGGTGGGAAGTACGTAGTGGCAGAGCCACGAACACGAGCGACTTGCGACGCGGCGACCGGATTTCTAGTACATTGCGTTTTTTTATCACTGCTGACTATGCCTGCCGTAGTATAACGCGCAATGAACTAGAAACCGTTCGCCGCGTCGCAAAACGCTCGTACTCGTGGCAGAGGCTCTACGTACCTCTCGCCCCGCGTACCTACCGCAGGCGAGGACTTAGATAAGCGGTCTAGCTATAGGTATCTATTTTCATTATCTAGATAGTACTGTTGGCATTTGTATTTATAAAACTGGAAAATTGTTAAAGCACTGTGTTTTTTATTAACACAAGAGATTACATATTCGTAAGACCATGCTGTATCACATGAGTGCCATTGTCGGTAGTACAACAGTCATCAGTTTTCGTCAAGGCGACATGCATTTGTTTAACAATATAAACAAGGCAACATTGCAATTAATCGCCTCTGTAGTCTAGCTGTTAGAAAACTGACCACGGGCCCAGACGGGCTTCCCTCCAGGAGATCCATAATAATATAAGATTTCTTATTTTAAGTTAAAAAATTAAGTCACTTAGGGCCTCTTTCACCATCTACAAGTTAGTTCCCATTAGCGTTTACTTGACAGATAGTCCATACAAAACCTTCAATTTAACTGCCAAGTATCTCCTAATCAGACATTGTGAAACAGGCCCTTAGACTTATCTAATACAAGACTAGATACAGGTGCTATATGAATTTTCGTTGTTCGTTTTCATTTAGTAATATCTTTGGAACTACTAGACTTATTCTAAAACATAAACCGCTCATATAAAACTATATGAATGTTATCCCTATCAAATACATTATCTCGGGGGCACGTGATAAAGAACATTTGTAACAAACCTAATATCAAATAGTACTAACTCTTATAATGCTCACATCTAAAAATAAAATACGAAAAGTCAACTCTCAAACTTACTATACTTGCGTAACGCGTTCATGTTAATATGACGCCTGGTTCATTTATCAGCGACGGGTTATAAGTACAATGCAAATTGATTAGCCATTAATAATATATTATGCGATAATTTTACTAAGAATAAAAAACCATTTTAGAACGCGAGCTCCATAAAAAGTTATACATTTATAAGTTTACAAAATAAAATATCGAACGCTAATTACATACATACATCTTCCATTATTATTTTTCTTTTTTATAATATTAAAGAAATCGGTGCCTAATAAGGTCTACTCGAATGCGTCTCAACCACATAATATATCGCTAGATTTCTTTTAGCATTTTAGGGAAAACATAGATCTAATTAACCCAGAGAGCATCTTGGTAATACCTACCTATTTTTCAAAACTTTTTCAAATGTAATTATTATTTTTTAGTAAAAGTTATTTGTTGTACGTTGCTACTATTTTTCTAATATTTCTAATTGTTGGCACTATTTTGTAAACAGTATTATAATGTACTCTTAAAGCTTTAAACCGAATGGAACAAAAGTCACTCAAGCTAAAACTATACGAGTATGTTATCAAGTTTAATAAGCTTCGTAAATGAGTGGAATATGCCAAAAGTTTGTCATTATATAATAAATAATGTGGTTAATGTATAAGTGAGCTATTTATATTAAACTTTGCAAATGACTTTATAGGATATAATAAGTAGGAATTGTCCGTCTATATGCAGGGTGTAACTATTAACTATTATGTTATCGAGCGATTAGGTAAGCGACAGCTTTGTAAGGGAAGCGGATCATTGTCCTGACATTGACATCTGTTATCTCATCAACTTTTGCGCATTGTGGAATGCAGTATATAGATTTGTTTTTTGTTAGTTTGATAAAAATAAACATATAATTATCATCATACAGTTATCAGACTTAGAACTTTTTTAAACATTTGTGTGTTCAGAAATATTGATCTCAACAACGATTTGGAATGAATACCTATCAATTTCATTAACTAGGTTTAGTTACATCCTGCATTACCGACTTTTAATATGCCTAATTTATATTATGATATTTCGTGTCTTGCAACTGTTATGGCCATGAATAGAAGTTACTTGATTCTAGTCAAACTTTTATATACGTAATGCACTTTGTATGTTACGGTAAATATATGAATTGTTATTAAATGCGACCACATTATCGAGGATTATTTAAATATTAATGTAAGTAATAAAAAAAACATTATTGAATTTTTGATAACGCCTAGGTACACATTAAAATGAAATATTTATACGGATCTAGTCACATATTTTGTTTTTCTTTTACATATCATTTTGTCCAACATCATCATCATTCAATGCCATCTTCATACGGAAGTTTGGAGAAAAATATACAAAATTTTGTCTAATAAAAACCAAACAAACAAAATGAAAAATAAACATCTGATTAAAACAATATAAGTATTGTAAAATAAACGTGAGTAGGTCCGTATAAACAGTTGTATGCTAACGACGATGTGTAAAAAAGAAGAAAAGTTAAAAAAAGAAAGTAAGAAAAGTTTGTGTATATTTTTTCATTTTACATTTTTCACATTTTTATTGTCATTGTATTGAGAGAGTATATTTTTGTTTTCAAACGCATGCCTTAATGCTTACTAAATTAAAACAATAGTACATCGGATTTCGTGGAAGGTATTGTTATTCCAAATGTATTTGCATTGCCGTGTGTATTGATGTTATTTATGTACGTTCTTCTTATTTATTAAATTCCTTTTTTAAATAAAACAAATTAAACTTTATGGTGTTTATTTATTTGTCCTGATTTGTATATTTTCTAACAACAGAGGAGCTCCTGGCCTTCATCTCACCTAACAGTAAATGATGATAGTGCTGAAGATGGCGAAATCTATAACCCGAAATCCTCAACCAATGAGGAACTGACTATCTTCCCTCTAAATGTTGAAAGATAACAATGCTACTAATATTGTTGTTATGGTGTTAGACTTAGATAAAATTGGGGTAGCAAACTTTTTTATTTTTTTTATTCGTAGCTCGGCAAATGATTCCACTCCACCTGATGTTAAGTGGAAACGGAGTCCAGACGCAAGGACAACTTGTGCAGCGTAAAAACAACGCAGCATCAGTCACTCTCACCCTGCCGGCCCACAAGGTGCCTCTTCACGCCTCGTTTGAAGGACCCCATGTCATAGGAAGGAGGGAAAACATGTGCTGGTAGACTATTTCATCTTTTGGAAGTGCGACAAAGATACGAGTCACCAAATTCTTTGTGCGCGATGGAATGTTCGAGACAGTACAGCGGTGACTCCGGAGAGCAGCACGCGTACTCCTATGAAGGAAGGGAGAAGGTGGGATGGTATAAGCGGTAGAAGACGCTGAGTGACGCTATATCTCTACGCAATTGCAGGGGCTCGAGAGCATTAGTGACCTCTGCATTGCCGATAATGCGTATAACTCAGGTGAACTTTAAATGAGTCCATCCATTACCACAGCATTAGCACTGATTTGACTCCAAGAGCTTTGTGTACGTACATTACAACAATTCTACTAACAGTGTTGTTATTAGTGACCACATACATAGATAAAATTATGGTAGCTAGACTAGCTAGTCAGTTAAACTTAGAACAAGCCCTTTTGACAACCAACCGTTTCTTCACATACCTATTTCCTTAGTTATGTAGGTATGTGGATATTCACGTTCGCCTTTCAATAACTAGTATCTGGATAGGCATGCTCAGTATGGACGGCTCGCATCAATAAACCTTTTAAATCTAGATTAAGAGGTAGGTCGACCAGCTTCAAACATCACTGCACCTAAATCTGACAATTGTTTGAGAGTAACGTTTGTAGCAGAGTCAGATTCAAAGAATCAAAAGAATACCTTGGATAATTATTCAGGCATAACCGTTGAAAATAACGCTATACAAGCTCTATTCCTATCGTGCTCTATCAAAAACAAATGCAACGTGAGAGTTATAAAAAAAACGTTATAAAAAAAGTTAAAGTAAAGAATTTTTTGCATAAAAACAAAAAATAAATAAAGAGTGCTGGCACGCATGAACGCTGACATTTGGTATTGAAAAAAAATTTCGTATTCACTTTTCGACGCCGTCTATTTTGGTGGGCGCATTGTCGAAAAGCTGGCACAGGCCCAGAGCGGAGAGCCCAGAGATCTGTGACACTGCCAACGTCAACAGAGGTTACTGTCCCAAAAAAACTGTTCAACAAGAAAACCAGCCGTTCTAATGAACTGTAAAAGAAATACAAAGGACAGCCGATGGTAGATGCAGCGGTTTAATTATACTCGTCTGGACTAGCCCGCATGGGGCGGCCGTATCTGTATTTTGGTACTGGTGATGAAAAACTGGTATCCACCATACAAGTATCGTAACCTTTTTGAAACATTCTCGTCTATCAGAAAATTTCATGAACAAAATAATTCAATTTAATTCATTTATCTCAGGCGTCATGGCTCATATTGGTTAGTTAAAATAATAATCCGTTAGAAAAAAAAAATTAGTGTTTACCAAATCAAATACACAATAAAAGTAATAAATTATTTACAAATGTAATTATATTTTAAATTAATATTACTTTTCAAATAATATAACTCACCCTTAAATTACAAGGAAATAGTATCAAAGGATTAGATAGGTACTATATATATATTATTAATCGATTTAAAAAAAAAAAATTAAATTTTTAAGTATCTTTTAACTTACACAAAAGAGTAAACAAAAAAAAACAAAAAAAAACGAATAACTTTAAACAAAAAGTGACTTACAAATAAACAAAGAATAAGTCCGAATAGTTTTTTTTACTGGCTAAGGCTTTGGTGCGATCCTAATAGTTATTCCGTGTTTTTTTTCTGCCATGTAAACATCAATTCAAAAAAGAGTAAAAAAGACAAAACACGGAATAACTACTCGAAGCTTATTCTTTGTTTACTTGTAAGGCACTAAAGCTACAACCTTTTTATTCGCCAAACAGTACAGCTGGCCGTCAAGAAAACAAAAGCACATCAACGCACACAAAACGCAAATCGATCGTTGTTTACCAGTTGTCATGGCGACAGTACCGCGGATTCGCATGTTGTGCTGTGCAGATAAAGGAATAAAATAATTTCGGATGTGCCTAACCCTAAACAGATCAATAAAAGCGGGGTAATTCAAGCTGATCACGCGATATGGCCGAGTCTAAGGTATGCCTCGCCCTATTTTACCTTTCAATTTAATTAATGTGGCTTACGTGACATGCAAACGTACCGCGTCACTTGTACAATGGTACACGAACGAACGCTTTTCGTGGTTATCTCTATTAGCATTTTAAACGTCTAGGGGATTATACAGTGCGATGTTTTCACGAAACTTTGTGGTAATTTGCGTTCAATGTTGAACTATACTTACCACCGTTTATATGTAATTTGTGGTTTCGTGTTTGCTATAAAACTTCGCGCGAGCTACTCCTAAGTGTCAATTTTCGTCAACTGGAGATGACGCGATATCGTAATAAGTTACATTTTAAAATTTTCAAGTATAGAAATCACTTATTAATTTAGGGATCTAAAGGGGCAAACCAACGGTTTACTGTCATCAGTTTAACTTACACTGACTGTTTAAGACATAGTACATTCTGCCAAATAACGAAAGGCTCAATGCGAACTGGTGGCGGATCGATTTTCCCTGACCTGGCAGCACAGGCTACGTATATGTTCTGTGTCTGGCATATAACCTACTGACTATTGGCGCAACAGAAGCGGTGCGACTAAAACAAGTCTCGATATTGCGTCGGTAGCCTGATTTTGAAAAAAAATAAAATCGGGCTAGTAGAAGCTGATGGTAAGAGGCGACAAGGCCGTGAAAGCGCACTTTACCTGCAATCCTCAACTACTGAGATGTATATTGGCTATCTTATCTTTCACCTCCTATTTGAACACAACAACTAACATTGTTGTTATGGCGACAGACATATAGCTAATGTAGTGTTAGCTAGCCAGGCAGACTTAAAACAAGCTTTACCCCTCATCATCATCTTCAGCTCTTGCTATGTCCCCACTGCTGGGGCACGATCCCTATGGATGGATAGGGAGAACGGGTCATTAACCACCACGCGGGCCCGTGCGGATTGGTGGTTGTTAACGATTGCTAATGCAGCCGAGACCAACGGCTTTACGTGCCTTCCGAAGCACGGAGGAGCTCGAGATGATACGTTTTGGGTCACCCATCCGATGACCGGCCTTTTCGAAAGTTGCTTAACCTAAGCATTGGCAGACCGGGGGACAAAAAATCTCGAGCCCTGCTTTGAAAGGCGTGTAAAGCCGGTGGTCCCGGCTGCATTAGCAGTCGTTAACAACCACCAATTCACACTGGGCCTGTGTGGCGGTTTATGGCCCATTTCCCCTATCCATCCATAAGGAAGGATCGTGCCCTAGCAGTGGGGACATAACAATGAGCCGGTGATGATGATGACTTGTTTAGTAGTGTAAAGGCGGTAAAATTGATCTACTTTAAAATTTAGAACTTAGGTACTTAACATTAAGTTCTGTTTTTACAGGGTGCTAAAGCACCGAAGAAAGGTAAAAAAAATCAACAAAAGGAAGAAGAAAGCTCTAGCGGATCTAGTGGTAAAGTTATTTTCGAAGTATTTTAATTAAAACTGTATTTTAATTCATATTATAACAGTCAGGCAATGTCGTTGGGGTGGCCGGATGAGCAGTGGATGAGACTCGCACGGGACCAGCTATGTTGGCGTATTAAAGGGGAGGCTTATTCTCAGCAGTTAAGGTGCTTGCGAGCTGAATAATGATGATAATGATGATGACTCATATCACATTTGTTCTCTGCCTGCCTGCCTACTTGTCTATCTAGCAACCTTAAGTTGAATAGTAAAAGTCAACAATAAATATAAGGTTTGTGGTTAAGACAACTTTATCTATAGGATACTAGCTGACCGGCGGCCTTTGTACTGCTTTGACAGTTTCCATGACAACAAAACAAATAAAACGTTGACATTTCCATGACAACAAAACAAACAAATCATTCGTCCGCTTAAGAACACCCGTATCCTATATGGACCCCTATAGCAGCGCCACCTACCGGGTCCAATTGTAAATCTAAACCATTCTCGAATCCACACACACACACAGAACACACACAGAAAATTTCATCCATATTGGTTCAGCAGTTTAGAAGGAGTTCAATAACATACACACGCACAGTAGATTTATATGTATAAAGATGACGAAAAAAAATTTGTTGATACCTGTAAGCAGAAACTATATTCACGAGACAGCAGCTCTACAAAGGCTTAATCAGAATTGTTAACATCGATCATAATAACTATTACAGACGAATCTAATAAAATATTAATATCAATCAATGATATGATATGATATATATAATATCAATCTAATATATTTTTTTTTATTATGGTCTTACGCTGCTAACTGCACATTGGTTTCGCAAAGTATGGACCTTTTATTCCTCCAGCAGAGTATATCTATACTAATATATAAAGCTGAAGAGTTTGTTTGTTTGTTTGTTTGTTTGTTTGTTTGAACGCGCTAATCTCAGGAACTACTGGTTCGAATTGAATAATTCTTTTTGTGTTGGATAGTCCATTTATCGAGGAAGGCTTTAGGCTATATAACATCACGCTGCGACCAATAGGAGCGAAGCATCAGTGAAAAATGTTGCAAAAACGGGAAAAGAGCCTAAAAAATTAAAAATGCTGCCGAAAGTCACTATTCCACGCGGACGAAGTCGCGAGCACAGCTAGTACTTAATATAATTGTTGAGAACTCATAAGTCGTTGCATGTTTAACTTTTTGATACACACAGTATAAATAAACACATAAATTTTGCTAGTCAGCGTTGTGGATGATCAAGACCCGGAAGACCAGATAGGCCGAGGCGTCGGCACAGCAGCAGTTACTGTTGACCGTGATGAGTACCTGAGTGCTCACAGAGACCTCACCTTTGACCTTCGCCAGGCGCAAATGAAAAACAACATACTGCATCGCCGCTTAGCTGAGTATTATAAGTATGCATTTCTATATTCTTTTCTTGAACCGAAAGGTTTTTTGTGAGAAAAGAATGTGTCAACAATGCTCGTGGGAGTGACAGCAATTTTTGGCTCTAGAGTAATTCTAGAATTGCGATATCGTGTATTGAGCGATGTAGTTTCAATAATATAGTCCGATGATTATGACAAAGATTACGAAAAATTAGAAGGGCAGCAAGCTCGATGACGCAGTGGTAAACATGCTCAGTCTGCGATTGCGTAAGTTATGCTAATTTGCAAATATTGGTCATCGGATCGTTAACCAAAAACATGTCGAGCTCCTCCGTGCTTCGGAAGGCACGTAAAGCCGTTGGTCCTAATCCTATAACTACCAATCCACACTCAGCACACGTGGTGGTTTAAGGCCCGTTCTTCTTAATTGTCAGGTCAGACAGAAATATTTTATGGCTTGCCTAATGTATTAAATTATATTTGGTATGATTTGGTAACGAAATACTTTTTTTTTTGTAAATGTCGTTACTTCTATTAAAGCTGTGGAGTATCTTGCGCCCATTCTTCTCCACAACTAAAAAATAGACGTCCTGAATGGGTAGTACGTAAAACATGTATGGACGATTCAAAAGCACTTTTCGTAAGTTTATTTGAATATAAAAATTTTACTTTGACTTTGACTTTTACTTAAATTTTTTGGGAATACTTTCGACTCCATCTCCACTGTCATGATCTCTATGAGACGACCGATGCCGAGACTCAATAACTCTGTTCCTATACGCACGTCAAATTATCCCCGTGACCTCTGTTGCCAGAAGACTGCAATCGTAAAAGAAAGCTATGGCAACTATATGGACGGTTTAAAAAGCTATGACATCAGGTTACTCGCAAAAAGAATTGATGGACGACACACTATTTACACAGCTGTTTTTATTAAAATTATATCTCCTTGTTGTTTAAAAAGTAAACATAAATTTATTAAATTTGTTAAGAGAGGTGTAGTTTTTGAAACGGAAACCTTCGTCAATAAATCATTTAAATATTTACCCACAAAGTTTTATATATAAAACAAAGTAATTTTATTTATTATACTTAATTAAACAGGACAGTGACAAGTATTTGCGTGTTTCGTGTTTGCAAAGTTTCGTTATGAAACAGATGAAACAGCAACCAAATTAACATTGCTATTTATAACACATGACATTTCATCCCGCTAACAGATAGAAAACTGAACATGTTCTTACAACAAAAACAAACTGAATTCTAGCACTACGCTTGAGTGACGGCAATAATGAAAGCCGTCTTTGTAGCTTCGTAAATAAAGTCTATTTTTAGGTCTGACAAAACGAAAATGTTAAATTAGTTTGTTTTGATAACAGCTGTATTCGAATTTGTGGTAAAATTTAAATTGTGTATTGTATGCATCGCCCATAGGAAGTGAGTGACAAACGTATGTGTGTTACCGTATGTCTACTGAGTTATTAATGACATTTTGCACTTTAGGAATGACTATAAAATATTATTAAATAAACAGCTGATCGTAATACGTAAATGATGTTAAAGACATCATACGGTCGTTCTATAGTAATAGTGCTCTACAATACTCATAGCAATTTAGAAGATTGAAGAGAGCATGCAAAATAATACGTTTATTATTTGTAGAAAAAGAAAATTAGAACATGTTTTGAAACCACTTGAAGGATCGATGGATTTGGAAGAGAAATATCAACAGAAACTGTTTGCCTACGAAGAATTGAAAGAAAAGGAAGAGAGAGAAGTGGCTGATGTAAGAATATAATATGTCAAAGCACATACGTTAGTATGTGGCATAACGACGACGACTATATAATGTATTGCTCATCTATCATAATTGATTGGAGTAACTTTTTTCATATGAATTATTTATTATTATTATCGGAAGTTTTTTTCTATATCTGAAGAAATCAGAAACTAATTGCCTTACAAATAAACAGAGAATAAGATTCGAATTGTTATTCCGTGTTTAGTCTTTTTTTACTCTAATTTAAAATCTAGACACGCGGCAGCGTGTCAAGCCAAGTTCAAGCTAACAGAACTGCTGAGCCGCACCTGGTGTAATATTACACGAACCATTTGGAGCCACTTTTGACTCCCTCTTATCTCAAAAACTATTTCACTTATACATGTCAAATTTGGCTCATATATTGAGACTCGCAAGTTACATATGTGCTCAAAAATTAATAAACACACCTCAAACGGTTTTTTAAATATTAACGTCCAAAAATCGTCATTTTTATCACTGACTCACTGATAGATAAATCAAAACTAACCCATTTTCAGATGACCTAGAAAGTTCAAATTTGGCATCCAGATAAGTAGTAGTAGTAAAGGAATAAATCAGAAACTAGTAAATTTTTATCAATTTAATATATTTTTCAATTAATTGATTTTATTAGGAACACTTACTTATTTATAGATGCCTGTAATGTAAGAATCAGCAATCAAAATCGATGACAGCCGGTCTTTATGTGGATTTTAAGGTCTTCACTTGAATATGTAACAAGTGGAATACCACCCTTAATTTATTTTAAAATCTAAATGGGTGCCAAGTTCAAGGCCTAAGGTCAGACTTGGCTAGCTTTCATATACGATATATAATATAAACTTCGCAAGTTCTAAAGCTGTAAGTTCCAGTCATTACCCGTGGTCCCGGTGGGTCGACTCATTACCGGGTCCATGGGTAATTTTATTTACCCGTGGTTCCATGGTACTAGGGATTATTCCCTGGATTTCTGACTGTATCGATAGAAAATGAAAACCATCAGTTACACACAAAGTTTACTCAATCAAATAAAATAATTCCATCCTAAGGAACAAATTAAAACATACTCATACTAGAACTAATATTAAAAATGATGAATTCATAGAATTATTCCCCAGAGATACACTTTCGGTTTGAACACCTAAATAGAAATGTTTTTTAGATGAAAAAAAACTAAATATTAATATTTTTAGTGCACTAGATTTAATATTTCCAACATAAAGTACCAGGCTATCATAACTATGCAGGAGATTGCATATTAATATAAAATAATAATATAGTCTTATAAATACAATATGTATAGCAAAGATTATAATAATATTCTTTTATATTAATAAGCAATCTCCTGCATAGTTATGGTACCCTGGTACCTACTTTATGTTGGAAATATTAAATCTAGTGCCTATCTTAACATTTCTAATGAGTATCCAACTGATATTTCAATAGTAATTAAATCCATGAGTGTATCGATTATGAATTCATCATTTTCAATATTGGTTCTAGTATGACTATGTTTTGTTCCTTAGGATGGAATTATTTTATTTGATCGAGTAAACTTTGTGTGTAACTGATGGTTTTCATTTTCTATCGATACAGTCAGAAGTCAAGGGAACAATCCTAGTGCCATGGAACCACGGGTAATTAAAATTACCCGTGGACCCGGTAATGGGTCGACCCACCGGGACCACGGGTAATGATTGGTAAGTTCTTATTTTATTCTTCCGGAAATAGGGCTGGCTGGTAGAATTTCACCAAAAGCATTTACAAAATGGAAACACCAAACTTAAAGCCTATAACTAATGCTATGTAAATTTGTATACAATTTAGCATCTGCTACCGAACTGAGATGTCAGTCCCGTTTTTCAGCATACAGCGCCTCTATCCTTGGAGTAAGTAATACACATTACTTACAAGCCACAATATTAAAATTATTGGTTTACCTACAGGTACTATGAGTATGTAACAAATATATATTTTTTGTGAGTCCTCTCGGTAAGTAAGATGTGAATGAGTGGACTTATGTGAGAAGGTGAGTAGGTGAGAGAAGATTAATTTACATAACTTATGATAGATTCTAAGTTTTATACTAATACGTATTGTAGAAATTTTAATAAAGTTAGTTTAAATAGCAAATTCATCAATACTAGATACCAATGAAGTTCTCTGTCTCATCTAAAACTGCATCTACATCAACAACTGCATACAGCATCTACATCTCAAATGGCCATCGAACACAGAGCTCTTCCATGACTGTTTTAGTAGGTACCTACTTAATAATAATTCGTATACGAGAACTAGCCAAGTCAGACCTTAGGCTTTGAACTTGGTACCCATTTAGATCTTACTTCTTTTGTCGTTGAAATCAACAACCCAGGCATATATCATAATATTGAACTTGGCTCCCATTTCATATAGTTAAGTTTAAGTTTAGTTTAAGTTTCACATGACGGGAACATAACACGTAATAACTATTCGCAGCGTATTCTTTGTTTATTTGTAAGACCAAATCACACCAAGCCTTTAGTTTAATTAGTGCCAATGTTTTAAGCCTTAGATAAAACTTAGAATCTGGTTAAATATACATTAGGTTAGTGTTAATATTATGATGAGCAGCCTTAACCAAATTAAGCTCTTTTTAATAATGCCACTATTGAGTAATGAGTGTTTTAAAAATTTTCAGATAAGATCCAAAGTAAACGCAGTCGAAGCACAATACGCCGATCGCTTGGAGACTGCTGAACATAAGTTCGACGGTCTTCAGGGTCTAGAGAGGAACACAGGGACCGGCCTCATCTACTCAAAGAAAGGAAAACCTATCGCTGATAAGGTTACTGTTTTAATTTTTATTACACAACTAGGAAGGGATTGGCTTTAGTCACAACTGGTGGTCTTCTTCTTATTCTTCATCGGTGACTGCTGGATGTACGTACACCCAGTAGTCCCGCCTCCCGTCTCTCCATTCCTCTTCCAATCAGCCCTTTTTATTACTTAAAGAAAAATGCATTCCACTGCATATTCGCGTGTCTAATGCAAACCGTGAGTTATGTGAGGCTCTCTCCTTGCTTCCCACCCAACTGCGAGAAATTAGACGGGGCGCATGGGGGCATCCCCACTAATAACTCAGTACCATCCACTTGCGGAGGCAGCTCAGGGCCACAAACAGCACAGACTCTCCAATCAACCCTATACAACTGATGTTGTTGTATAGGGTTGATTATTGTAAGTGTTGATTATACGGAAGATAAATAATTGGACTTCACCTTGAACCCTCTATTACTAAGAAACTAACTATCTTATCTCTAACAGTCTGAACATAAAACTGCTACCAAGATTACTGTTGTACTTTGATCAGATGATAGTAGCTTGCCATGTGGACTTATCAATGCATGAGCATTGATTTGAGCACCTCTGGTTCCAGTGGTTTACCCACTAAACCACAAATTGTTTTAAAAGTTGTGATCCTATATCTCTTTTCTGCGCTATTTTATATAATTATGACTATAGGTTAACTATTGGTATAGGTACCAAAGCAACTTTACGAAGAATAATAATTTTTGTTTCTCACATTCACATACAGACAGTGCAAAGATTCCTTACCCTTCAACGACGCAAGAGCGAGCAATCTTCGGCTCTATGCCTGAGGTATATAAGGGTTAGAAATGCTGTCACCGAGCTGGAAGCAATCGTGCGCAAGTTGGAAAGGCTTGGACCTGGACTGTACGTGGCGCATTATGAGCAGCTGCATGTAGACAACCAGAACTATATGACCAAGATTGAAGGTATGTTATTGTTTGATTTCTAGTGTTTGTAATACTAAAGCGTTGTATTTTAACTTCAGGATAATAACGGCATTTTTGGCTGATGGTAGTATTCTGCCCAGATTCCGACTGAATGGCGATGGTATTAGGGCCTATGTCCTATGCCTATTGAAGCTTTAAGGTCGGCTTCTTGAGTCACAAGCGTCCATGGGCTGCAATAAATACTTGCCATCAGGCATTCTGTATGCTGTATACTAGCAGAAAAATATGTATATTTTCAAAGACTAATCCTTCTATTAAATAGCAGGATTTATATTATGGGATTGGTTTTACGAAACAAATTTCAATTACTTTAACTATCAGGCTCCGTTTCATTAAAAACAGCTCTAAAAAGCAAGAAATAATATTGAAATCATATTATTAATTACCTAAATACGCATATCAGTTTTAAAAAGGTCCGTTGAAGTCGGGTGGTTGGTGGTCAGCTGGGGGACAATTTTGTTTCATTTAAACTTTTATAGTTAATTTTTACTTTTTATTTTTCAAGTGATAATTGCTACACTGAAGCTAAATTAAATATTTATAAAATACAGTAAAACAATTAAAAGAATTAAACGCCCACCCGACCCAGCCATACTTAGTTGTTTCGCTATCTCTACTTTTTTATTGTACAAGTCCACCCGACTTCAATAGATCTTCTTTAAAACTGTTATGCGTATCTAGGTAATTAATAATGTAATTCAATATTATTTCTTGCTTTTAAAGCTGTTTTTACTTTTTTTAGTTTCCTGTTTTTTGAAGTCGGTTCTTTATGTTAAAAATTATTTTATTTTACGATTGGTGATAGGTAGACCTAACAAAAGTGCTTCTCGGATGAGGAAACGACGGCCTAGTAGGTAGTGGTATTCCTATGTAAAACTTAATCTTAATTTGGTATTTTTGACTGTCTATGGTCTTCGTTATCAGACCTGTAATTGCTAATGACTTATAACCCATATGGGTAAAGTTCTCATCAATAGAAATTAATTAAGTCCAAACAAAAGGTAATTACTGTAAAACGTTGAGGAGTTCCCTTGATTGCCTTTCGTCTACATCATCAGACCCCTAATGACAATCACAACCCATCTAGGTGTAAAGTTCTCATCAATACAAATTAATCAAGCCCAAACAGCATGTAATTGCTATAAATCGTTGAGGAGTTCCCAAGATTGTATTTTGGCTCCATCATCAGATCGACTCCATTAGACCTTCATTAAATAGTAGTGCTTTAAAATACTTAATGAAAAAATTAACAAACGCACTAGTCTCTACTACGATTTTCGAAGGTTCCCCTCGATTTCTCTGGGATGCCATCATCAGATCCTGGTTTCCTTATCATGGTATCACTCTTGGGATATCTCCTTTCCAACAAAAAAAGAATCATCAAAATCAGTTCATAAACAACAAAGTTATCCGCGAACACACATAGAAAAAATTATATACGGTCGAATTAAGAAACCTCCTTTTTTGAAATCGGTTAAAAATATAACATAATTTCAACACTTTAAAAAACTTCAGCAACTCAGTGTGACAGTGGAAAGCCTATCTCTGCCCGCTTTAACGACGATCGCAAAATTACTAACTTTTAGGACAAATTTCATAATTTTCTAATAAGTAAGTGTCTAAACTGCTGTTACACAAAATATGCATGACAGCTGATGTTCTGAGCAGAAATTGGAAAATTAGAAAACTGTCATTTATTAAATAAATTAAATGTTGTTACAGTGTCTCTAATGAAACACACTATTATTGAAATGAAACAACTTTTACGGATCTACTCGCGTTTATTTTACACATTACTTGTTTAATGTTTATCCTGACGTTTCGAACCCTTTGCAGGGTCCGTGGTCACAGGGAGACTGAGGTGTTGGTCGTCTCATAATTAGTTGGTAGCTTGTACGAGTATAACCTCATTTAAATTTAATCAGATGCGTCCCGTTTTACGCAGAAACAGTTTACAGTATCTTTTGATCTGGCAGTATGGTGTTGGGGCTGGGATTTAATATTTTGTATGATGGGATCCCAGGCTGGTGGTAGATTCCAACCATGGTCTCTATTGAAATTAGGAAGTTCTTTTAATTTCAATAGCCTCGCGTATCATCCTAGGGATGAATCGTTGTTCTTTAACGAGTATTTGTGGTTTATCAAATCTGATGTAATGGTTGGGCCCCTCTAGGGAATGTTCGCATACTGCAGACTTATTTTCGCGCCTATGCTTGACGTCGGCTATATGTTCTTTAACACGGGTTCCTATACTTCTCTTTGTTTGCCCGATGTAAGAGAGCCCACAGTCGCAGTCCAGTTTGTACGCGCCTGCATCTTGAAGGGGTATGTTGCACTTGAGTCGTAAAAATTGGTTGATCTTCTTCGGCGGCTTGAAGTAAGTGTTGATTGAAGCTCGCTTTAAGATATGTCCAATCATGTCAGTGACACCTTTCATATATTATTATGTAAGTACAGCAGGTTGGCGCTCGACTGTGGTTGGTTTATTGCGTTTTCTGTGACGAAGCCGTGGTACTTTCAGTTTATTATCCTGTAGTACGTGCTTGTCATGCTGAAGCTCAGCAACCAGGTGTTGGGTGTCACAGATGCCGCGTGCTCTCTGAAACAAAGATTTCCCTACAGTAGCCAACTGTCTAGGATGGTGGTGAGAATCACCATTGAGGTACCTATCTGCATGGGTTACTTTACAATACACAGTGTGACTCAAACTATGGTCCGGATTCCTGGTGATGATGATTAAAGTATCCAAGAAAGCTAGCTTAATCTGCCTTTAACTCCATTGTGAATTGTATTTTTGGATGTATGGGGTTAAGATGATGTAGAAAAGCAAATACTTTATCAGTTGGTAGGATAGTGAAAGTATCATCTACGTACCGCTTGTAGAACCTAGGGGTTACCGGTGCTGTGCTCAGGGCCATCTCCTTGAAGTCTTCCATAAAGATATCGGCGTCGACGGGCGAAACAGGGGAACCCATGGCAACACCCTCTACTTGCAGGTAGTAAATGTCATTCCACAAAAGGTAGCCAGATGTTAGACAACACTACTACTTTTAAAAATTTTATAGATGCCTTTATTTTATAGAAGCACAGTTTGCCTTAATACAAAAGCAATGAGGTTTACTGTTTTAGCTCTTATAAGGTTAGCACCACTTATTGAGTAATTAACCATACCTACAACCTGCTTCGTTAGCGACAATGTAATTATGTTAATTTTTCATTCTTGCCGTTCTGCAACGTCCAACAACCGATAACGGCATTATCGATTTTATCGCCATGAAGGAAATGAACGGATTCCGGTTTCTTTTTTTTTTCTTTTTTTATGTCTTACTGGTAAAAACAGTTCCTTCATCTCACCTGATATTATGTGATGATAAGGCCAATGATGAAAGCGCACTTCACCCGTAATCCTATAAGCTACAACATTGATGATAAGGCGACATATTTAAATGTGATGGTGTGGTGGTAGCTACCTTGTTTGTCCGCCTGGCTAGCTAGCAACAAGCCCTATCACCAACCAAACCGAGTACACAAACATATTACCCCTAATCGGAAACGAACCCGGGACCTCTGGGTCTGAGTCCTTATGTTTTAACCACTAGATTACAGAGGCAGTGCATCGCGCTTAGTAATGTTAATTAACAAGGCACAGTCTATTAAAAGATTTTACTGTATCAGTTTAAAGCTCAATATTGTGTGCCAGCACCGCCAAAGTCTACTGAAGGCGTGTTGACAAAACAAAAAACAAGCAGTGTGCGTCTACTCTGTAGTCCAACTAGACCCTCGCAGCTTCGATGTATCTCCACCTTTTCGCTGGCGGTGCTATTGGGCCTTTTTATATCACCTTTCGATTGAACCCCAATCATTGAAGTGACGCAGAAATACACACATTGGACATAATCCTATTCCGTATTCATTGGGGTGTGGTGTGGATCAAAAAGTAGCCTGCCCATTCGTTTGACACGGGGCGTGTAAATATTAGTTTTGCTCTTGATGCCCGATGTGTATGTTGGAATAATATTTTATGTTGACCGTTTTTTTATTAATAAATAAACGATGTTGATATTTTTACTCGTTTCCGAGAAATGATAATATTGAATGTTAACATTGAGACAGCTTTATTCAAAACTAGCTGTGCATACGCTTCCTTCGATATTGTTGAGGAAAGTTAAATTAAAAATATAAAATTTAAAAAAAAATCAATTCAATCATTCAATATATTATTTGAACAATGTTATTGTACGTTACAATGTTTTTTAAGGTTCCGTACCCAAAGGGTAAAACGGGAGCCTATTACTAAAACTCTGCTGTCCGTCCGTCTATCAGTCTGTCCGTCTGTCACCAGCCCCCCGACCGCCTAACCGATCGCTTTGACTTCGTGTGTGGTTTATGACGTCATCTTGCCACCTCGCACCGCCTATGAAAGCAATATCAAAAGCTAAAGGCTATAGCTTTCGATATTGCTTTCATAGGCGGCACAAAACGACAAGATGACGTCATAAACCACACACGAAGTCAAAGCGATTGGTTAGGCGGTCGGGCCCCAGGTTGTATCTCATGAATCGTGATAGTTAGAACGTTGAAACTTTCACATAATTGATGTATTTCTGTTGCCGCTATAATAACAAACACTAAAAAACAGAATAAAATAAATATTTAAGAGGGCTCCCATACAACAAACGTAATTTTTTTGTTCGTTTTTGCTCGATATTGATAAAAGCCACAGGTAGACGATCGAAATATTCACAAAAAATATAGTTATAATATATTAACTTTAAAAATAAATAATTTAATTAATTATTTATATAAGTGGGGCACCCATACAACAGACATGATATTTTTGCCGTTTTTATAGATAATGGTACGGAACCGTTCGTGCGCGACTCCGACTCGACTTTGGCAGGTTTTTTTTTAATAAGCCTACGATTAAAACTATACTAGACACGATGTTGACCCAGGGCGTATCCAATCTAATAAAACATAAAAGGTCGCTGACCCTAAATTGCACTACCTAATCATACCTTTGTTAATAAGTGTAAAATGATAATAACATTAATTTAATCTAAGTAAATATTTCGCAGAGCGGGAAGATGAACTTATAAAGAATCGTGGCAAATGCACCGAGCACAATCAAATTCTGGCTCACATACGGGAGAAGATGCACCACACAGACGAGGTGATAGACTTCACTGAGTGCGATCTCGGTGATGCTGAGATCGAGTTCCTCCGGGCGAGAGAAGACCTTGGCCAAGTGAAGGTTGGTACTTTTACTGTAAAACGTGTATAATTAGCAGTGATCGGAACGAAAGGAGCTAATTTACCTCAAACTGCCGAAACAACAATGCTACAAACATTAATGTTATGGCGACATATTTAGATAAGATGATGGTATCTAGCAAGGCGGACAAACAAGCCCTACCACCAACCAAACCGGGTACAGAAACATGTACCCCCGCAGGGAATCAAACCCGGGACCTCGGGGTCTGTTAGGTCGAGTGTATATTTAGCAGTGATCGGAACGAAAGGAGCTAATTTACCTGAAGTTGCTGACAATACAGACCAAGAGTTGTAAAGCCCCCAATTTTTTTTTTCGAATTTAGGGTTCCTTAATTTTTAGTTTTACTTCTTATTATTATGTGCTAACATTCGAACCCGAACTCCAAGACATGCCGGGTCAGTGGCGGTAGCCAAAGTAACATTAAGAAAACGATAGCGAAGTTCGAAAAGAATAAAATGTATGGGATTGACATAAGCCGCGCTAAATCACGTGGTCAATCTTATGTCAATCCCATACATTTTATTCTTTTCAAACTTCGTTATCGTTTTCTTAATGTTACTTTAGCTAAGCCTACAGGTGCACTACTTTTATGCTATCGTGGTTCTATTTAAACTGCCAAAATGAGCTTCATGTTCAGTCATCATGAGCATAAAGATTCATTAAAATTGGCTTATTATTGGTAACCGAATACCAAAATTTAAAAGTCTATATGTTTGATTTAAATGTTTAAACAATGTTTCTTTTGGCAGGTATAAACTCTTTGTATATTTTAAAATATATTAGTTATAAGCAATAAGACTTAGTGTTAGGTAATATTTCGTTGTGCGGAAACGTAACCACAGATTTTGTGGTCTTATTTAACCCGATTACTAAGAAACGTCATGGCTAATTCAATTTACTGCCTTGTTTAGGGTCGTCGCGATAAATTACGATGGTCGTTAGAAGGAGAGCGACTGAAAGCTGGCCTCCTAACGAGAAGAGATTTGTTGCGCGACTTCCAAGATGCAATGGACGAGGTAATAAAGAAATAAAACGACTTCAAAAAGGAAACTAAAAAATAAATTTACTTAGCACAAATTAATTCATATTTTGATATTTTGATCAGAAATGATTAAATAAGTATTGTAGTTAATGCGGTGGACGGCGAGAATAAGACGACGAGAATAGTGGTTATAACTAATTTATTCTACACAGCAGTCGACTACAATTTTGACAAAGGACAGCGAAACGAAATCACTTCTTATTGTCCGGGAGGCTTGCCATCGGGGTGGAAGCGGTAGGCGGGCGGAGCAACGGTAGCAGCAGGAGCAGGATTAGTTATCGGAGCGTTTGACTAGCTGTCCTAACAATGGTAGGAGCACGGAGCACTAGTGTGCAGCTGAGATGACATTTTTTTTCTTTGAGAGAGATTGCTGATTGCCTCAAACGGCATTTTCAGCTTCACTGGGCTTTTTTTGGGGCGGCGAGGTACTTAAAGGGTACCTCAAGCCGTGTGAAACGAATCACCTTCGGAGGTTTTCTAGAGGGAACGGCATCACACACTTACAAGTGCGTGTCCCCGTGCCCTACTAGATTCTCCGAAGGGTTCGGATCCGATTGGTGAGCGGAACAACCCGAGGGCGTCTCTAAAGGCTCGGACCTCGGCTCGGGTTGACCAGTGGAGGAGAAAAGCGCCCAGGTACATACATGTCTGTACCTGGTATTGAGCGCGTGTGTACCGGTTCTTCGTACCCTTGTTCTACGAGTACGGTGTCTTAGACCTAAACTAGTGTGCATGGTTAGTGTATTCTGTAAATGTGTAGTGGCATTTAGGGGATCGGGCGGGGTTTAGAGGATCGGGCGGGGTTAATGATGACAATTTTTGTTAAGACTCTTTAAGTTGCTGCGCAAACATCTCGTTAGTGCTTTTCAGCTCGGTACCGCGAATCTGTCCTGATTCGTCGTATTCCTGTTTTGTCGGATTCCTGATTCGTCGGATTTTCAATATCAAATGAAACTATGGAATTACTGTGACTCCTCTTTTGTATTTAATATTAAAAACAATTTGAATTAAAGATAAGTCGGTAAAAATATGATATACGCATACAAATTAAATTAATATACAGAGTCTATCACTATTGACTATTAGTTTGTAAGCCAGTACATAATATCTAAAAAGCTACTTTGATAGTAAGTAAGTACCTATTCCTATATTTTTTTCTAATACTGTGATTAGTCTGTTATTGTTTTTAACCGACTTCAAAAAAAGGAGGAGGTTATCAATTCGACTGTATTTTTTTTTTTTTTTTATGTTTGTTACCTCAGAACTTTCGACTGAGTGAACCGATTTTGATGATTCTTTCTTTATTTGAAAGCTGGTGCTTCCCGTGTGGTCCCATTTTAATTTGGTCCAGTTTTGATGATGGGATCCTCGAGGAATTGAGGGAACTCCTCGAATATTGTAGGCATACCTATCGCGATTTTGATATTTTCAGAAATAAGTCAATCATTTGCATTCAGAAAGTATCATTTGATGAAGTGTAACTGATGAAAAAGACCACAGATTGCCATCGGAACTCCTCAATGATAAATATTTCACGGGTGGCGATAAAATATCTCGATTAAGATAGTTAAGCGACTATGACGAAGCAAAAGAAGACAGGCACCGGAACTCAGTTTTTGATTTCCTACTTTGAGATAGGCGTTTCTCGTTTTCTTCGCTTGTCTTATTAAAACGGCGCTGTCTCATACGAGCAGCGTGTTTAGTAGGTCTACCCATATTCGCTTTTGATAAATAGATAGAAACGAATCATTAAAAAGCGAGAAATAAACAAAAATTTTAACAAAAAAAAAACCGACTCCAAAAAATTTGACTGATAAAATTGCACTAAAAAGTAAAAAATAAGCGTTAGACTTATACGGACAATAAGTTTATTAAGAAAAAATATAGGTACAATTATTGTTACTTTTGGAGTCGGTGCCAGCCAAGGTAACTTTAACAGAAACATTTAACGACATACTATATTATAATCATAATAGTACATTCAATCTTATGCATGAAATTTTAACTACAAACGCGGACTGGCACCGGCTTCAAAAACTTCGTTGGCTGGCACCGGCCCCAAAAATAACAATAATTGTACCTATATTTTTTCTTAATAGAGTTATTGTCTGTATAAGTCTAACGCTTATTTTTTACTTTTTAGTGCAATTTTATCAGTCAAATTTTTTGGAGTCGGTTTTTTTTTTGTTAAAATTTTGACATATCTAATAATATTGTGTGTACTTAGTAATTTGTTATTGTAGTAAGGTTGTTGTAGTATTAACTTGGCACCGACTTCAAAATTAAAAAAATACTTATTTAATCATTTATGATTAACTAAATCAAAATACGAATTACTTTGTGCTAAGTAAATAAATATTTTACCTCCCTTTGAAACCTCCTCCTTTTTTTAAGTCGGTTAAAATAAAAATAAGGAAAAATCTTTTTGTATTGTCCCGTTCGAAGCATTCCAATAAGCTTTCTTGCAACTCATTGCAAGTATTATTAGGACATGACAGTTTTGTCAAAAGCTTCGCCTATATAGACTGTATGGTTGTTGTTTCATACAAAATGTATGTAGCATACTAACACATGGGGAGTTTGGGCCATAACCAATAACTCACTACGCTAGCACAGTACAGGTTGGTGAGTTACAACAATTGTTATCGTGCCTTCCGATGCATGGAAGATTTTAAGATATTTTAATTAGGTCACCCATCTCTTGCGACACTGGCTTTATATCTCATGAAATTGTAACATACATACTATCCTGGCGCTATAGCCCCAAGTGAGCGTTGACCTCTGATACAAGCCCGCGCTACTGGTCCCAGTTCTGAACTGCTTCCTGCCAGATGTCTACGTGAAGCTTTTCCAGCTTTTTTTTAATCCTTAAGTTGTAACATGCAGCAGTAAAAATTACTTTGACCTGTGACATTATCGCCTTTCTTATAAAACCGATTGTAACGATTATTCATAGATACCTATTTTCCTGACCATTGTTTGGGGTGGAGAGCCGATAACCTGAATTTACGGGAAAATTCCTAGTTAAGGTATTGACCTGCCATAATTGTACCACTTTTATTTTTTTGTAACTATAATATTGTGTATGTTGATTGTGATGTGAAATAAAAGTTACTTACTTACCTTTTAGGTGGTGACCTTGCGCGATATAAAAAGGCAACTAGAAGAAGAAATAGCGAACACGACCCAAGACTTGAGGGAGGCACGTGTGAGAGTGCAACAGCAACACGCCGATCAACAGCAACATTAGCATCGACTGTCGATCGATCTTAAAGTAGAGTTGCGGGGAACATCCCTAGCGTGCGATTTGAATTGGGTATTTGACAGGTTTTAGAAAAATGTGTCTAATGGTTCAATATAGCATGATATATTTGCAAATTGATTAATTCGTTATTAATTTCTTTATTTTTTAAGAAAATCGCCATTAAAATTCAAATTAATAAAATAGCCGCCAAAATGCTGAAGACGCCATGCATGCAGGTCACGTGATGTCGTGACGTCACTTGCTTGTAAGCAAACTTTTAGCTGTCAAATTAAACGTACAAAACTTTGATTGACATTTACTGTAAACAAGCTGGTGACGTCACTCCAGATTTAGCGTCATCCAGTGCGTTTTTGATCACGTGGTCAATCATAAAAAAATTATTATGTTAATAATGATATTTTATAAAAATCTTACTTATTTTAAAATTATGTGCTGGCTAAATTAGTTTAAAAACATGTTTACTATAAAGTTATCAGCAGTTTGATCAATATTTTTATTGTAGTCAAATACCCCATTAGATATTTCATATATTAATGTTTAAACAAAAAAAAAATAAAAAAAAATTAAGTAGGTTAAATTTTTCCCACCTTATGCATAAGGTTGCAGTGGGTGCACGGGTAAACAGAGATTCCCCGTGCACCCACTGGTGGGTAAAGCTGGTGGGTGAACGGGTAGCGACCCTAAATCATTGGTCTCGGTGCTTGCGGTTTATAGTTCCGTACCATCTCTGTGTTCTTAAAAAAACAGCATTGTTATGCGAATATTAATATGTATTTACTTTGTTTTAATATTTGTTATATATCGTACCGTATCGTATAGGTATGTTGTTAAATAAATGATTGTTCATATATTTTTAATTTTTATTAAATGTAGCTATCTTATACAAACTTAAAAGTTCAATATAATTTTCACTTCTCATGCTCTTAAAGTTGTTCTTTATGTCGAGATAAAGCTGCATAAAATTAGTTTTTATGCCCTTATCCATAAAGTAATTTCTTCTTTTAAGACTAAGGCAATTAGGCCTTACAGCCACATACACAATACACCTTCATTTAATTGATATATTTTTATGAGATTTAGGTTACATCTTAATTTAATTACGACATGTATTACTATCTAAATACAAATTAACGATTAATACGGGCGTGCACTTACGTAAAAAAAATATAATACAAATATTTATAATAACTTGGCTTTACGGCTCAGACCATAATCGAACGTCACATAGTTGAAAATTTAAAAAATAAGAAAAATTGTGTGGCAGAAAGCTGAGTCCAGTAACGGGTCGACACTTTCCCGAATACGCCACTTTAGATAATTCGCTACTTTCCCTAATTCGACACTTTCTTGAATTCGGCACATGTCTTATTGGAACACTTTACTGTTTTGATACTTTGTAATCATGTACAGTTGCGCTCAAAATCTTTTGTGCTATCGAGTTTCGTTATATTTTTTGTGAACTGTTCTTTTACATCTTTACTCTCTTCCTCGTTAGATACCAAACTGGTTTGCCACGAGAAATTAAACAATATACTCGTGGTCCGATACACTCATGGATTTAATTACTATTAAAATACATATTATGTTGGATACTCATTAGAAATGTTAAGATAGGCACTAAATTTAATATTTCCAACATAAAGTACCAGGCTACCATAACTATGCAGGAGATTGCTTATTAATATAAAAGAATATTATTATAATCTTTGCTATACATATATGTATTTATAAGACTATATTATTATTTTATATTTATATGCAATCTCCTGCATAGTTATGGTAGCCTGGTACTTTATGTTGAAAATATGAAATCGTTTTGACGCATAATGACCAATAATGATTTTTCTCGCAATATGACATATTCACATATTGACGTATCAGCATTTTTAGTTAAAATAAATTCAGCTATTTTCATTTTTCTTTCTATTTGTTTTGTCAATGACTGTGCCAAAGTATCAAAACAGTAAAGTGTCCAATAAGACATATGCCGAATTCAAGAAAGTGTCGAATTAGGGAAAGTAGCGAATTATCTAAAGTAGCGAATTCGGGAAAGTGTCGACCCGTTACTAGACTCAGGAAGCGATAATTATTCGTCAAACAAAACTAGAAACTAGCTAAATTTGTTGTGTTGCGGTTTGTTTTATTTCCTTGTAATCGATTTGAAAAACAGAGCATAAAACTCGAGTATAAAATCCATTTTGCCCTCGCTATATGCATTTCTCGGGTAGAATTGCTCGTTTTATGTTCTTGTTGTACAATCTACTATTAAATGAATAAACCGAAATTTCTATTTTATCAGAGGTCTAGGTAATCAACAGACAATTTTTTTTTTAACAAAGCAGCTAGCTATTCAACTAGGGTATTTGAATATTTCCATAGTTGATTTAAAATCTCAATATTTTGTGTTTGTTTATAGTTAAACAAATAGTAAGTATCTACTATAAACATAAACTTTGACCTCACTTTAAAACTGGACTCTGTTTCACAGCCTCTGTTCCCACTAGTTCAGTTGACCAATTCAGCTAACTGAACTAATTAGATTTCTTTTTTCGTTTCTCCAGTTATAAATGAAACTACTTTTAAACCGGGTTATACCTTTTTTTATTTATTATTATTTTCTAAATTAATTAATTTTTTTGAAGTTTTTCCAAAAAAAGAGAGACGTTAATCAATTGAACATGACGAATATATTCGTCATTTTTAATTTGTGTTTTGGTCACGCTTCGACATTAGCACGTTATCAACGTCGGCTCGTAACGAACTGGAGTAACGCTCCAGCGATTTCATTTCTCGTCTACGTGTCGTATTAAGCACACTATCAACTTTGGCACAAGATAAGTAGAGCTAAAATATTACCTTCTTATTAAAAAATAAATAAATAAAACGTGGACTTAAAAATCTTACTGGAATGCTATACGGATTTACTCGCCTTTATTTAAAACTGGCTGACCCGACAGATGTTGTCCTGTCTAAGTTTTAATAAATATGTGCAACGATCACGGACGCCATTAATGGCGTATAAGTAATCCAAAGTGGCGATTCCCAAACAAAAATTTCAATTTTTAATTTTTCGATATTCATTTGTGATATTGAGTAGCTGCGGATCGTGCTCGGTGGCGTGCACTTGGAGAGGCCTATGTCCAGCAGTGAACGTGTATAGGCCGATGATGATGATGATGATGATGATTGAGTTTTTCCGAGCGAAAAAAAAAAACTATTCAAATCGGTCAAGCTGTTTTTGTGTTTTAGCGAGACTAACAAACAGAAATTGATTTTTATTTATTATAGATAATCTTAAACAGTGCCTAATTATTCTGTATTACAGAAACATTCCTACAACCAAAAATCATAGGTTGTATAGTGCTACACCTAAGTATTAAAGGAGATGGTAAATGCAAAGTCACTGATTATGGTAAAACACTAAAGTTTATTAGAAACCCGGAACTATATTAATATTAACAACGCCGGTATAGTTTATAAGTAGGTAAGTAAGTAAGTAAGGTCTAATGGTATGGTGAAAATTTCAGTTCCGTCTATAATATTATAGGAGCCGAAAATATTAGTCAGTGGCCCATCCATAATTTTAAAACTCTTTGTATACGTCTCATCTGCATTTTTTATTGTCACAGGTACTCAACTCCTTACTACTACTATCTGCATGTACTATACCTGCAGTAAAGAGCGGATAAATTGTTTTCATTATTATATTAAGTTATAATATTGTTTTAATTATAATATTGCTAACGATGTGGATTGCAATAAATACCTAAACAATTTCATAAATTGTTTACTTGTGACAACCCTGGCCGTCGCGATACTGTCTAGACGTTGTCGGCATTTTCCACGAGATTAAAGGCGTCAGACGACTGTATGGTTTTTAGACTGTGCTAATACTAACTGACTAGTTTTAACCCCTGACTTTGTCCGTTTGTGTTGTTAAATTTGTATAATATAAAAGACTAGCTTTTGCCAGCGACTCCGTCCGCGTCGAAGTCGTTTATTGCTGCTCCCTCAAGAACTGACCTATTTTCCGAGATAAATGGAACCCATATCCTTCCCCGGGCCTCAAGCTATCTCCATATCAAATTTCATCAAAATCGGTTCAGTGGCTTAGCCGTGGAAGCGTTTGAGTTTAGGGTATATTACTATAAAGGCAAATTGCTTTTTAACCACTGTAGTACAACTTAGGTAAACTAAATGTAAAGTATATTGTCATTCAGGCATTTGCGTTTTAGACATTACCCAGTTTAGGCAACCAGAGATTTAAATATTTTGCTATTCAGACATTTTGCGTTTTAGATGATTTAAATCTTAGGCAAAATTATTTAAATACATTTTGCTTATTAGGCATTAATCTTCTTAGACATTTGTTTTAGGCATTTTGCTATTAGGCGTTTTGCTTTTTAGAAGACCTGCTCATGCAGTCATACTGCCACATTTAGGGGAAACACTTTTTTGATTGCATTGATAGCTGCCAACTCGAAATCAACATGTATTTTTTTTTTTTATTATTGTGACACGCCATAATGGCTTCACCCTGCCTGATGAAAAGCAGCCAGTGAAGCCCAAGAAGTGAAAGTGTTCATCACAGCGCTACCACGCTATGCCGAACGCTCACACTATGGCGGCCTGCATAAATGCTTTTTCACGCCCCGCTTAAATAACCCGGGAGAGAAAGAGGAGGGAAACACGTGTGCGGGAAGCGCATTCCACATATGGGCAGTTCGGCAAAGGAACGATTGTCCAAACTTTTTGGTACGTGTCTTGATGGTCAGTCCCCCAGCCCTCCTTCCAGAGCAACCTATTACCCATCCAGACTGGTCTCAGTCTCTTAGGTATGGACATACACAGCGACCTCATGTATATGTATTCTCACTACTGACGAGATAATATATTTCAAAAATTTGAAAAGCCGTACGTAAGTACTTTCAGTTTTGTTGGGCAGAAGGCAGTATATCAGAAGAACAATATTGGTTTGTGTTTGTGTACTACCAATATCCGCATGAATGGAATAAAGTTGTTTATACGGATTCGGGGCATTAAAAATTCCATCCAAAAATATATCAGCAATGTCCCGGTTAGTTAGGATGTCACGCGCAAACGGGGTCATAAATACTAAAATTTCATTTCGAAGTACCTACTAAAACGTCTTTGGCCAACAACTCGGGTACAATTACTTCTTCTGTAGAGTTAAATGTTATTTTATTAAAAAATTAAAAAAAAATTGTTGGTTATGCACTAAAAAGTTTAGTCTATAAATGTTGACTTTATTTTTATAAACTTTTGAGAAATCTCTATATTTGTACCTTAAAGTTAAAATAACTTTATGATTTGTACGAAACTGTACAATTAAGGTGAAGGGTTAAGGCAAATGAAATTAGAGGTTTTTTAGCTAACGCCATCTGTCATGCGAACGTCGTTGATTGTATTTATCACAGACTAATATATGATCAGTCTCGTTTCTGACCGAAAATTTTAAAAGCGTTTTATTGCTAAAATTATAATATCCTATTATCTTCATCACCATCATCAGCCAAAAGAAAGAAAAAATGAAATCAAAAAGTTTTTAATATTTGAAAAAGAAATTACATACTTAAAACTATCATATTATCTATCTATCTATATCTACTTATATCTATACTACTATACAAATCTGTAGGCTTTGTCTGTACCTACATGCAGTTTTTCTGACAAATTTTATGATAATTATTCGTTTTATGACTCACTGACACCAATTCTACGATTTTTGAAATTTTTGTCTGTTTGTCTGTCTGTCTCTCTGTCATGTCCTCTTATAACTCAGGAACGGCTTGACCGATCTTGATGAATATTTGTATGTAGTAAGAACATGATATTGTGCAAATGATAGGCTATATGTGTATGATGTTGGTAAACCTAATAATTATTTTGATTAGCATTCTTTCATGCATTATTTTCGCACAGCGAAGCGGGCGGGTGACGGCTGGTACAATTACATTTTATAAATGCGGAAATTTGTATGTTCAGATGTTTGTGAGTTTGGATGTTTGTTACTCAATTACGCCTCAACCGCTGAACTATTTGGATGAAACTTGACACATAGCTAGACCATGTCCTGACTAACATATAGAATGTTTTTATCCCGAAATTAGGTTCCCAAAGGATGCACGCGAATGGAGTCGCGGGCAAAAGCTAGTAGTATAATAATATCATCATCATCGACATCAGCCGAAAGAAAGAAAAAATCAAATCAAAAAAGTTTTTAATGTTTTATTGAAAAAAAAATACTATCGACAGTTTCAATCTACTTTACAATCATCATCATCATCATCAGCCTATACTAGTCCCCTGCTGGACATAGGCCTCTCAATATACCTACTTTGCAATGACAAAAATATAAATCTAATTTAAATTGCTGGGACCGTTTTTTTTTCTTTTAGGAGCTGGCTACTGAGCTGTGCTGGTAGATGGCTGGTCTGTCTCTGGAGCTTTTTCTTTTTTAGAAAATTAATTATTTCCTTGTTTTGCTTTCTTCCGCTGAATAGCCTCTGTTACATATATTGGGTCTCTAATAGGCTTTTTCGTTTAGTGTTTACGTACCTACCTACATATAGAACAAGAACATGAGTTTTAAATAGGTAATAGGTAGGTACTTACTCTGCAGCATCACACATTTGCTAGGCTTGTTGTGCTTTTACATCATTTGCAAGGCGTTGTTTTCGTTTTCGCATCAACTTCAATGATATTCTTTGAACAGACCAAATGAGGATACTGACGAGTTAACGAAACTGGCGAATTAGGGAAACTGACGAGTGATAACCCGACCCAATCTTCCAACCTTAGTTGGATATTATGATTAAATTATTTATCTTTCAACAAGCAAAATAAATAATCATACATGGTAATATACTATTATACTATTATTACTACTATATTATTTCGTTTCAAAATAAGTCGTAATTTTTTATGCTTTCCTAAGATGAAAATCATCGATAGCAATAGACTTTATAATAATAATTAAGTACTTAATAGCGAACCCAAGCGCATAATTTTTTATGTAATTTGTGATTTGATTTAAATGTACGTTTCAATGTAATACTTTATTGGTTGTAAATAGAAATGAAAGACGTTTCCGAATGCAGTATAAAAGCTGTTTTCCTGTGGATATAACATCGTAAGAAGCTAGCAGCCCCTGCTAATCAGTTTCAAATATGTATCCCATACGCTAATAACTTGTTACTATCTATTTATAGAAATCCATTACTTAGATCAATTTGGTGCTCTTTATCCTTGCGCTCCATATTAAGTAACTTCCTGACTTAAACTTTTTATTAGGTAATAATAAAGGGTTTTCCAATAAGAGGTGTTATTTTGATATTCAAAGAAAAATGCCATATTTTAACATAAATGTTCGGGTGTTTATTTCATTATAAAGAGAAAGGTATGCCGTTAATAGTGGAAAATAACATCAGGCAAGTGATCACTACGACCACGCTCGCAGGACTATATCCTTTTCATGAAATTTTCCATAACCAAATTGCAAAATGGCTGCCCTATGCCCCTCGATAGCCTCACGAATTCCATGTTTGAGGTCTTGAATCGACGCTGGGCTGTTGGCGTAGACCTTTTCTTTCACGAGGCCCCAAAGGAAGAAGTCGCAAGGTGTTAAAACACAAGATCTCGGTGGCCAATTATTGTGATCACCTCTTCGAGAGATAACACGGTCCGGAAACTTTTCCCGTCAAAGATCAATGGTTTCGTTGCTTGTCGGGCACGTAGCGCCGTCTTGTTGAAAGTAAACGTTGTCCAGATCAATACCATCCAATTCCTGCCATAAAAAATCATTAATCATCTCTCGATATTTGGTTATGGAAAATTTCATTAAAAGGATATGGTCCTGTAAGCGTGGTTGTGGTGGTCATTTGCCTGATGTTATTTTCCACTATTAACGGCATACCTTCCTCTTTGTAATGAAATAAACATCCGATCATTTATATTAAAAAATGGCATTTTTCTTTGAAAATCAAAGTATCACCTCTTATTGGAAAACTCTTTATAAAGTGGTGTGAATGGTATGCGATTATCTATGAAAAGGCTTTTACACGATTACCAACGGTACTAAATAATAAAAGTTACCTTTTGCCTACATAAGTAAAGGTAGAGACGAATTTGGTAGCGGGAAGTCTAAAAAAGAAATAAAATACTCATCTAGTTTCTAAAACATTATTGTTATGGCTCAAGAATTCGACAAGATGTTGGCATCAACAAAACCGATTACATTTAACATCATACATAACATTTGCTGGGAATTGAACCTTGGACTTCTGATACCGGTGGTCATGGGTCAAACCACTAGACCACCGCTTCTACGACTAAGCTTTATGATTTTCAAAATATATCTAGTAGGTATGGTTTTATCGGAAAGCCAGCAAATTTCGCCTTTCCTCTTTGATGAATATTCATTTTATTAGTCGCTTTTACCCGTCAGCAATTTTATTATACACCGTTGCGCAAGTTTCTAACGCTTAAACTTTTTTAATTTACCCTCTGTGTGGATGTGCACAGTGCAACACACAATTTACAAAATAAAGATAAATCTCGTTCGTTCTCCTCTAGACTGCAAAAGAGATTTCTTTGCCATTTTGATATATTTGATATACAAAAACTCGTCACTTCAATCGTATATTTTTGATGATAAAGATAAATCAATAGACTATAGCCAATTGGTTTTACCACTAGATTGGTATTGTGGTAAAATTACTGGTTTCGGACATACTTAGCTGAAGTTTAAACTCTTAAGGTAGCGGGAATATACTTGAGGGAAAGCTGCTTCTCTCACGTCGTGTGGCATGCTCCAGAGTAAGGACGTCCCTGCGAACACACGCCCGCACAAACCCTTAACTTTCCTCAATAGACTTTGAACTTTATGTATATGGCATATGGTTGAACACTTATTGAAGAAATTTGACAGTTTTGCTCAGGTTGATGTGCAGGTGTTTGTACATAATTATTTCTAGAAATGATTTTATCTGTCCCTGCTATCCCAACTTATTTCGGTATTAGAAATAATTTGTACTAGCATTAGAATTAGGTATACATAATTAACTATAAAAAAAACAACTGAATCTGGGAATAAAATATTTATTGTGTAACAATGGATCTAAAATTAAAAATTACGTTATATACCTAACTTAAAGAGTACAGGGTAAACAGCTAATTGCAGAACTAACAATATTTATAACTTTATGTACTTTCAATTATTATGACAGCCAGCTATTAATATTTTTCTCAAACATTAACGGCTTTACCACAAAACGGTGGCTAAAGTTAGACAATGTGTAAAACTGATCTGATGCTGTCACTTTTTAGCTAATATTTTTAGACAGACAAAATATTTTAAACATATAGTTATTGTTTAACTTTAAACACTGTTTTGTAGTACCTACAAGGGTAAAACTCGTGCAAAGTTGACTATGACAATAAGATGGCATGAACTATGGCAAAACTGGCTAAGGGCAACTTAGACTCACTCAATGGAGATTTCCGTAATCGTACTAAGAATATAAAAGTTTTGTAGTTATTTAATAAGAACATTTGTTTCTTTTTTCATAATAAATGGGTGTATATTTTCCAAACCTGTAGTATTTGTAAGATTTTTTGCCATATAGTCTTCAGTGGTAAAAAAAAAATCTCAATTGTTAGGTACTTACCTATAGTTTAAAAGTGATAACTTTAAAAATGTACAAAAAATATTGTCTTAATGCAACTTTTACATAATGCCCATAGTATATTTATAATACTAAGACAAATTATGACTCTATGTAGTAAAGGTACTCCTTAAGATTATTATGTGTACAATATTATTTCATAATTTTCTTGACGTTTTAAACTTTTTTAATTATTACGAGATGTCCTCACGAAACAGGCACGCTGCGCGGGCGCCTGCGTAATGCAGTAGACGCCCTTTTAACTTCAACATTATTGTTTCTAGTTTAGTTACTATAATCATATGAAAAAGCGAGTATATTGATTACTTTAAAGATACACTAGCGTTAATAGTAGATTATCTTTTTTTTTCAATATTGGCTATTCTACCATAGGTACTCTACCAGAATAATCACAGTTATTGGAAACAACGAAAATTTTCTTCCTACTTACAGTAGGTAAAATATACATACCTAATTTTAAAATATAGGCAACGATAGATACTTTACTTACATTACTTATTATTCAGAGCCGACTTTTCAATCCTTGGCATTACTTGTCTTGTGAAGGTTTTCTTCAGCACGCTTTGATCAAAGCGTGCCTTGGCGCTTTTGTGTCACTATCGCTATCGCATAACTATATCTTTCAAACCAGGGCCCCGACCGCCTAACCGATCGCTTTGACTTCGTGTGTGGTTTATGACGTCATCTTGTCGTTTCGTGTCGCCTATGAAAGCAATATCGAAAGCTATAGCCTTTAGCATTTGATATTGCTTTCATAGGCGGTGCGAGGTGGCAAGATGACGTCATAAATTATACGCGTAGTCAAAGCGATCAGTTAGGCGGTCGGGGGGCAGCTGCCATAAGCTTCCCTATATTTTTGAGGGTGAAAAAACTAAGGTGTTTAGGTTTCGCATATCTTTTTCGTAACCAGATAGTGACAGTAATTAGGCTAATATTTAATTTGAGGATAGGGCTAAGTGGAAGCAAGGTTCATTTGGAATCTACACTAGAGGGTAATAAGATAGACAGTTGACAATCTCATCACAAACTGTCTCATAAAAAAATATTATCCAAGGATTAAAAGTCAGTCCTTCTAGTCGGCCACAAACACGTACCGTATGCGGCGCGGCGCGCGATTTCTCTGTTCATTGCGTTCTTTCTATCACCGTTGGCTAAGATTTTCATAGCAAAATACGCAATGAACTAGAACTTCGCTTACCGCGTCGCAATTCGCGCGTGGTCAAAGCCTCAGCGCTCGGTTCCTTTTACAACATTCGTTGCGTTTTACGGACATGATTATGATTGACACAAAGTATTATAACGCTTCGTTTCTTGCACAGAAAACATTCGTGAGATACGGTTTTTATAGGGTTGTTTATCATACATTTTGTATAAAGTATCCTGACGTGTCAATCTCATAAAGGAACCGCGTGCTTAGTGCATACATTTAAAACTACAATAGTTACATAGTAACATAATCAAATGTCACATCCAAAAAGAAAGGTTTGAACACATTTAAAGTGGTTTTTTATGTACGCGCCCGCGGCACATAATCAATCACGTTACAATTTGGTCCCTAAAATAATTATATTTATTATCATTCATTACAACTGGGCTATTAATAGGATACATTATGATGAACCAACACTTAGTTCATTTGCCATAAATCACAAAATTTGATGACGTGACTGGGTTTTCTTTATAAGTTACCACATAATTATCGGAAGTAAAATTATTTTTCTTATAAAAACGGCACTAATCTTTTGTACTACTTACTGCATATTATTTTATTCCATTTCACATTGACTAGGACTGATTTTAAGGTGCTTAGTACTAACGCTACTAACTACTTTTAAAGCGCTACTAATATTATCAGATTCTTTGCTGCTAAGTCCTAAGTTAAACAAAGGTATCAATTTGATAACCTATCATTCTTAAAAAAAGGTTAAGGCACTTGTTAAGTTTTAAAGTGGCATTCGGATACATTACATTTTGTACTTGTATGGTTTAAAAAAGCTTTAGTTAATAAATAAATATATGTTCCGCCTATGCAAGTGTTAACTTTCATTGTTAACACTATGCATGTCATTAAGGTCTAATTTCCACATACGTCGTTTTACTTTCCATACACATAGGTCTTGGAACTCAATTACTTCGTAGTAGTTACTCACGGACATATTAAAACCTTTTTTATTGCAACGATCATCCATCTTTCTCTTCCGACAGTTTAATAGATTCCGGTTCACCCGGGATCTGTTCTTTGATGATGGGGCCGTGCTTCCAGTCTGGTGGGTACCCAAACTGTCTGACGTCATCCCACCATTGCTGTTTGCCGTCTGCCCAGATGCAGTAGACGACGTTGGTGCCAACCAGCACGGCAAAACACACCCAGAAAGCACCTCGCCACTCTGATAACGTTGACTGAAATGAAAATTTTTAATCAGACAATTTTAATTTTATTAAATATCACTTTAAAACTAATAAGGCAAAAGTTGTGTTTTATAAACAAGTTAAATGATGGTGATAGAGATGAATGGAAACGGCTCCAACGACAACAGCGTGGGCTAAGTTGAAGAAGAAGAACTGGATGAGAGTAGTCGCGGATCGTGATTAGTGGCGTGCACTTGGGGAGGCCTATGTCCAGCAGTGGGCTAATATAGGATGATGATGATGACGATAAAAAAAAATTATCTAGACTTTACTTTGGTTATTAGTAAACATCCACATTCCTTTCTTATCGGCTCGATTGCTACATTTGGACTAACCATGACAAAAATATCAAGATCAGAGCACTGCAACACGATTGGAAAAGTTTTTAAATATCAGAATTAAGGCCCTAGTTAATGTAGGATATTGTACGAAACATATGTAATATTAATAAGCAATTTTTTCATCACGTTTGTTTTTATTCTATAACAGGGAAGCTGAAATAATGTACCTGATCTGGTAATTGGCGATAAGACCGAAGAAAAAGGATTTTTCATCCGACCCTCTACTACTGAGTTACTGGCTATCTCATCTCCAACTATACCTGAACACGACAAAACTACATTGTTTGTATGGCTCCTGATTCAATTTAGAATGTATAGTCGACCATGAAATTGCTTTATCACTTTTGACAAAAACTTCCATTACAATCAAATTTCGCGGGTCATTGTCAACGATGACAACGTATCTGTCACTTGGTCTTTTAAACAAAAATAGAACTCGTTGTTTTATTATATGCAAACAAAATTCACTTCTAAGGTGGTAAAGCAATTTCATTGTCGACTATACTAGCTTCTTTCTTTATACAATAAATAATTTCTATTCTATTCTATTCTATTCTATTCAGACTAAAAACAAACTTTACCACCAACTATACCCTACGCTGGAAAACGAATCCAGGTCCGACACCGGTTGTGCAACCACGAGAACTGAGGGAGGGTTAAAAATGGAACAGTATAAACACTACTGACAATGTAAACAAAGCGAATACCACGTTTATCGTAAATCCACTTGTAGTTTGAAATGGCGTAGGTAGACTGTTTGTTAAGTTGCTATACTTTATGAATTTGTTTAGGCTATTAACGATATTTTCCATTAGCCACTTACGGCGTGCTGTTAGGAATTTACTAAACGACAACGGGTTTCATTCGGTTTAGCAAGTACATAGTAATTATTCCCATTTGATCAAATATGAATCTCATCATCATCATCAGTCCACTGCTGGACGTAGGGCTCTATAAGTGCACGTCACTGAGCATGATCCGAGGTTAGGTACTCTCACGCAGCTCTTGCCAGCCACCTTGCGAAGATCGTCACTCCATCTGGTCTGAGTGCATCCTACACAACGTTTGCCGGTACGCGGTCTTCACTCAATTGATGGCAGGCAATACCCTGTTTTATGAAAACTTATCTTTTTAATAAATACTAATTAAACAGTGAACCTGTAATTTTAGCAGCATATAGTGGCAATTCAAAATGAAGATTCAGTAGATAACTAAGCAGAAACGACACTAATGAACCGTCACGCTTGTCCACTAACTGATGGTTAACTGTTTAACAATTCAGGAAGGCTTGCGCAATCTAATCCATTAACAAGGAAGCCCGAATAAGATTAAAGAAATTACAAGCGAAGAATTGAATCTTTAATTGCGTTCATAGCTTTTTGCCTCTAGGCCGGGCTTTGCACTAACTCGAGAGCAAGGCTTCTGAGCTTAATTGCAAGATAAGGAAATGTAATAGTGTATTTGAGTAACGCTTTTGTACTTGAGATACATAATGTATGCAGATTATTCAGCAACCAAATATTTCATTAAATTTTTGTTACATTAAAAGGACAATGATAAGAAACGTCCCCACCATCCAACAGATTTGAAACAAGTGACATTTGAAACATCTGTTAGAATAGAGAACGTTTTACTATGGCGACATATTTCAAATACGTTGGGTTAGGTCTTAGAGCATTGGGGTGCGAGTCAGATGACCTCCACGTGGTGCATCCTGGGCAACGAGTGGTCCCAACGTTCTCCGTTCGGAGAAAGTTGGGCCCAATCGGCGAACATCTGGCTAGGCGGGAGCCCCCTCTGGGCCCTGCACCTCCATGTGCGTTCCACTCTGGAACGCACACTCGCCGCTCCTTCTGAGCGGCTTTGAGGGGAGTTTGTTTGTGTTGTTTTGTATTTGTTGTTTCTGTTACAGGTGGTGACAAGGAAAAGTCGGGAAAACCAATTCTGAACATGAGTGCGTCTTCTAAAAAACAACTACCCCAGGAGGGTACCCGTCGGGAGACGGGAGAATCCCTCCCTGGGACTGGTTCATCGGCGGAGGTCGGTGCTCCGGTTTCAGGCTGCCCCACCGTTTCTGGGGGGGGCAAAGAAACGCCAGATGAGAAGACAGGGCGGAAAATGAACCGCGAGGAATGGAAGGCTTGGGTAGTGAGGGATAGTAAGGATTGGATGGATAACACTGACCATGCTTTTGAGTGGATACAAGAAAGGGTGTTATGGCACGAAGAGGGCGAAGGCTGGCCTGAGGAGTTTTGTGACCTGAGGTGGGAATACCGGGAGGTTATTGTGTACAGCAAGCTCATGATGGATTACACGGCGTGGCTTAAAGATAGTATGAAAGAAAGTATGCAGGTGATCTCAAATCTTGAGAAGGTAAAAGAGAAGGCGGATGGGGCCAGGCGACGTGCAGAAGCAGAGCTAGCCTCTTTCCCTAGGCCGGAACCGGAGGGGAATGTGACGGCTGTGCTGGCAGCAATGCAGCGCACTCTCGAGGGGATGGATCAGAGGTTGAACGGACTGGAGGCGAGGCTTCCGGTGCCTGAGGTGAGAACTTTTAGTTCGGTGGTTGCGTGCGGTGTCGAACCCGCCCCGGTCCCTTTGACGCCTGTCAGATCCGTTGAGGTGCGGATTGCCGGAAACCGTGGACGGAGGAAGAGAGGAGATGGGCCTCCCGCCCAGAAGAAGAGTGAGGCACAGACGGTGCCCAAAGAAGGACCGACCCCCCCGGGAGTGCCAAGGGAGAGGAGAGCCCTAAGGCAGCCCAGTTCGGCGGCGATCACCCTCCAGCTTAGGCCGGAAGCGATCGCCCGGGGGATGACATACACGAAGGCAATTGAAAGAGCCATGGAGGCCATTAAATTGGAGGAGTTCGGCATCCTGGGAGGGGTCAAAATGAAGACTGCCCAATCCGGAGCCGCACTGATCGAAGTACCAGGGGAAGATAGTGGGGAGGCCGCCGACAAGCTGGCGCTCAGGATGACGGATGTTTTGGCGGATGTGGCGGTGATTGCCCGCCCGGAGAAACGGGCGGACATCCGTCTATATGGTTTTCACTGTTCTGTGACGTCAGAGATGGTAGCCGCTGCTGTTTCGGCAGAGGGGGGCTGCCCTAAAGAGAAGGTGAGGGTGGGCAACATCCGATCGGGCCCGAGTGGCTCCGCATCGGTGTTGGTCCAATGCCCGGTGAAGGCGGCGGGGAGACTTGCCAACATGGAGGGACTGCAGATGGGAGGATGGCACTTGGCCAAAGTGGAGGTGTTTGGACCCAAACCCATGCGCTGTTACAAGTGCATGGGGATGGGCCACACGCGGCCAATGTGCCCTTCAGAGAAGGATAGAGCGGGGTGCTGCTTCCGCTGTGGCATAGACGGCCATCAAGCGGGAGCATGCACCGGACCGCTGAACTGCCTGGTGTGTGCCGAGGCGGCGCTGCCCCATGAGCATATCATGGGCAGTAGGGAGTGCCGGCCTCCGGCCACAGGAATGAGGGGCGTGCGAGCGCAATGAGGCGCAAGTTTTTTGGTTGTGATGAAGTTGTTGGGCAGGAACCCAAAGTAGGGGGGGCATCGGTATGGCTATCGTGTTATAGCACCCCAGATGCCCCCGGGGTCGTCGATGGATGACAAGATGTGTCATCCTGTATTTGTGATGTGTCTTGGTGTGGCTGATGCGGGACCTTACATATGAGCGATGTCGACGACAGAGTGAGTATGAGGGGTCCCGGATTAGTTTAACAATGTGTTGCTGTTTTGCTTGTTTGTTGTATGTTTGCTTGTTTGCTGTATGTGTTGTTGTTGTTGTGGTGTCCGCATGCCCAGAGAAGGGTGGGTATGCTGTAGGTGTTGTGCCGTGCGTGTAAGTCGCCCGTGTGTCGGCGCATGACCGCTTGCGGTCATAGGTTGGCACACGGGCGACGGGGTGGCCTTCGCGTGGTTAATCCCCAGTGGAAGGTCCCGTGACTGCCACCTCAGCCTTAAGCTTCGGATTGTGGGCCTCCAGGGGTTTAGTGGGTATTCCCCTCCGTCTCGCCCTCCCAGCCGGGACTTCTTCCTGGCAGCTGACTTGGAGCCTCTCTCCTTGTCAGTGGGTGTGGAAAGGCGGACGGGCGAGTCCCACATAATCGGGTGCCTCTTCATTAAAAAAAAAAAGGTCTTAGAGCATTAAACCAACCATGCAATGCGTTGCGGCTACAGAAGAAATAAAAAAAGACATTGGCGCGAAATCTTTACATTTTTTCTCTAATTGCAAATTGAATTGGTAGTGACCGTAATTAATTTTAAAATAGGTAGTGAAAATGTCAAGCCATAAATCTGCCCAATACAAAGACAAATAAGGAGAGGAATTCGTTATAAGTGAAGAATTTCTAAAAATTGTCAAAGTCTACCAAGATTTACGGCCGAGTGGAGTGGGCACGCCGAGATTTTTTATCAACTATCAAAACGGAAAATGCACAAGGCAACACAAGGTTTTCTAAAGCATTGCACAAGGCAAGTTATAGGCAAAAATAAATTAAGTAACATGCAAAAAGAGGTCGCCACCTATCTAAATTTGCCTAATCCGGAACAGTACACTTGCCACTGTTTCCGAAGAACATCCGCCACTCTCTTGGCGGATTCTGGTGCAAATATAACAACGTTAAAACGCCACGGTGGATGGAGATCCGATCAAGTGACGGAAGGCTATGTCGAGAACTCCATTCGAACAAATTTGATATCACCCAGCGTATCACAGAACGCATCAATATTCTCCCAACTAGCCCACGACTATCGACATCAAGAGATGAGTCAACTCAGCTGATTCTCTATCCAGAACATCCGAACGAGGGATCCTCAAACTTGGAACTATGTATATCTCCTACTTTTACCCCCACAGACAACTCAACATTCATCTTCACAGAGGACTGAAACTAAGTTACCGGGAAAAAACATCTCGTTAAATATCCAGAATTGTACAAATTGTACATTGAATTTTTAATAAAATAAAGTCTTTCGTATTGTATTGGATTATTTTATTTTCTCGCAATCGTAGTAACACACGGCGACGAAAAATATAGTGTAACACACGGCGCTAAAACCCATTAAAACTCGATTTCTATTTACTCCCTCGCTAAAGCTCGGGAGTAAAACTACCTCGTATATAATGGGTAATTTTAGCTCCTTGTATAACAATCTACTATTATGTAAAGTTAGATAAAGGTAGATTTTAATACCTACTTGTTGTTGGCTTTCCCCTTTATTTAATTGGAAGTTAGTGCCGATAAGGCCGAAATCGAAAACGCACTTCACTCGGAATCCTCAACAACTGAAGTTACTTCGAAGTGTCTGCACACTATGCAATGATCTAAATCTAGAGTCTAGTAGTTTGAAGAAGGCTTTGGTTCGATTCCCAGGGGGGAATATATAGCGCTCAGTATTATTTGTAGTTGTCTTGTTTCAAGTACGCTTGTCTAGCTCCAACAATTTTCATTATTCAAGTCTATGGTTAAAACAACAAAAATAGATATAAAATAGTAAACTTCTTTGCTATAGAAGCACCTACTACTTTCGACCTTACCATCATTTACTATCAGCTGACATGAAGGTTAAGCGCTTCCTCTTAGAAATAATGAAACAAACACATTATCATATTGAATTTGAAACACGATATCCTGTCAACCAGTATGATAAGGCAATTGTTTACTATCACTCACATTAGGTGTCATCAGCCCGATCAGGTAAGGTGTTGCGATCCCCGCAAACGTCGAGGTGGTGTTCACCAGTGACGTCAGACTGCCCGCGTAGTTTGGCGCCAAATCCAGGGCGTTGACCTGTAAACACATTAGTTCCATTTACCCCTATGGGAGTTACATTATGTGTTTAGTTTTGGGTTGCACGATACTGTTAGTAGCAATATAATATAGTGTTTGATGTTTACATCTAATACACAGCTTATAATATAGGTACTTCAACCCTATTTTTCTATTTTCGTTTGACACAGGGCAATTTAAATAATTCTTAACTTCTAACTCTCAGTTTGTTTGCGAACGAACTGTTTATGTTAAATCATTATCAGTCTGTCATTGGGGAATATGAATTTAGAAAGTGAGTAGGTAGGTTTATGATCAAAGTTTGCGATCAAAACAAGAGTGCCTGTGTGTTATTTGGTACCAATAATTACATTAATAATAATAATTATTATTATTATTATGATAATAATAATCTTATGGTTTGTAATGAAAAAATGTCATTGTTGAATGCTTTGCTGGATGTCCTTAATAAATAAATATATTTTTTTTAATACTTTTAATTGGTATTGCTAACATCCCATAATCACGTACGCGTTGGCGACCCTGTAAAAACCTTAAATTACGCCCATTAAAGATTCTGTGCAGATGTGTAAAAAATCTGTACCGAAACGACTCGGTGTGAAAGGTTTCATTTGATTACATGCGCTCGGTAAACAATCTGAACAATTTGAAACTCTTCTCACACATTAAGCACTCACCTTCATTCCACTGTAGAAACCACCCATGAGAGCCATGGAAATAACAAAGTAAATCATAGCAGCACTGCGATCACATCCAGCGTATGAAGCCAATATGATGCAAATGGCTGGACCGGTAGCAGCTGCAAACAGATTGCATAAGGTTGAATTGAAATGAAACATTAGACGCGCACATTAAATTTTATTCTAAACTCTTTGCAGGATCCGCGGTCATGGCAAGACAGATGTATTCATTTAGAAACGCGAAAATTATTTTTACTTTCGACTACTTTGAATACTTGTATTATGTAGGTATTATTATGCGTTCCGTCTTATGCAAAAAGTATTACTGAATTTAATGGTTTTATTGTTTGTAACACAATATAATAATAGTATATGTATAAGAAATTATAAGTCGATTTTTTATCGACTAAAAGCTTCCGCATGCAGCCTCATAATCGGTCTGTCACTAGACCCCGCACAAAAATATGCATTTTTTTCTCGCCAAAGGAACGAGATGATTTCCCGAAAAAAAAATATTTCGCCCATATTTCGGACCAACAATGTCAATATCTTACCAATGGTTGTGTGAATAATCCTGCCAGTCTTGATAGTGTGCCATCCTTTCTTGATGCACAGGTCGCAGACGAAACCGAAGATGAAGGAGCTGATCCACATGGCAATGTAAGGAAGGGCGGTGAGGGTGCCAGTGGTAGCGATGTTGAACTTGAGCACGTCGTGGGAGTACTTAGGAAGGTCAGTCACCATCGTGTAGTAACCCCAGTCGTGGCCCACCTGTGGGTTGTTATCAAAGATAAATAATACAAATACAAAACAATACGAAAGGTATGACTAGTTCTAGATCAGACCTTATATATAAATTTAGAGACTGATGATGATGAGTATGTTTTTAATGCACGTTCTGTATTTGGCTCGTATAATAGCAGGGTGAATTAGGTCTAGGTATCGTTGTTGGTTACTAAAATCAGACTAAGACCTTATTTATTTATGTTTAAGTAGTAAAGTATTAATGTACACTTTTTTCTTTCTTTTTTTCAACGCCTCCATCTTATTTGTTATCAATCCTCTCCATCCGTAGGTTGCCTGGAAGATATCGCTTTTAGTGATTAGGCCGCCCTTTGTACGACTTCAATTTTAATTTTAAATTCTTTGTTAACATGTACATGATTTTTTTGTGTACAATAAAGTATTTTATTCTATTCTAAGACCTAAACTTAATCGTTTTTAAAGAGTTATTAACTATAGGTACATTCAGCATCTTTAAGTGCAGCGTTTTTTGTGTGTTGAAAGCCAATCATAGAGTTTCTTTTTCCATAGAAATAGTAATTGAAATATAAAATACCATTTATTGCCAATACTGTGTACAGATTGTGTAGATGGTAATGCAAAAAATCATATGGATTATATATAAGGTAAAACAATCAATAATGTAATGAAACAATTTTATAACGAATATTATCCTTGACGAAATAAAATACTCTTATTATTTCCAAATATTGTCAATCATCATCATCATCATCATCATCATCATCATCATCAGCCTATACTAGTCCACTGCTGGACATAGGCCTCTCCAAATGCACGCCACCGAGCATGATCCGCGGCTAATAAAAATAATATTATTATAAAAAAATATAATATTAAATATTATAATTATTATTTTATTATTATTATATTAATATTATCAATAAAAATACTTATTTAAGGATATCATCACAGTTCTCCTGTAACTAATCTAGTTTCAGATTTCCTTATGGGGGATTCCACAGAGAAGCTATAAAAATACCATTAGGTTTTTTAGCATACATGATTTTAATGATGAAAGTGATGATGATTTTTGTTACTATACCAATGTTAGTTTGAAGGTCATGGCATTTAATAATGCGTACAATGATTTTTGGCACAAGTTAAAATGAGGACATTTTGAGGGTATTTTAAATCATTTTTCAGTTAGATCTCTCTTATATTTACAAGATTAGTTTGCTCTATATGAGTAATATAACGTACAAGCATTGTCATGTCCATTATTATTTAAAACACTTCAGATAAGGTCATACCCTCAGTAATAATAAGTTTTACAACCACTGTAAGGTCTGTCTCATGGCAAATGTATTAATTAAATTTGATGATGTCATTCGTTTCTAAACAACTATTAAAGACAATATATTATATAGAGCAACACTGTTATATAAGGGTACCTAAGTGCAGAGTAATGAGATTTTAAGTATACAAATCCAAAGTAGTTATTGAGTTCAGCATTTGTTCTGGTAAGAAAATAAAGTTTACTCCACAACCACATCTACGTTAATTTTGTCTTGATGAAATAAAAATAAAATGGGTCAAAACTGTAATTGAAACGGCTATAAAGAAACAATCTTTACCCAGATTACTTCAATCCATGTCATGAAACGAGTATTTTTAGAGTTTTAGCAAGTAAAGACCTAGACATGACCTAGACCAATAAAATGCTAAGCTTTGTGATGACCAGCGATAAAACTTAACAGCTTCTTGCAATCCTGTCTGGGATCGAATTGTAGAACTAAACGTAATTCATCTTTTATTTTCTAATTTGAAAACGAAATTTATTTATACCTACAACCGTATGTAGTAAAGAGAAGCTATTTAGCATAGCTATTTGTGCGTTCAGGTTGCGATCTTGCTAGTTAACCAACTTTTGTAATGCCAGGTGACCAAATTTAAATATGTCTACCTAGCTTTTAACAGCACGTTAACTAACTTAAATTGGCCATGTAGTATAGCTACATGTAGTAAGCATGGCTTATAGACCGATCTCCCTATGTGAAGTCTGCTATGGAACCACATAAGAAATTTATTTTTAAATTATTTATAAATTATGTATTTATGTAGGTATATATATATATATATATATATATATATATATATATATATATTTTATTTTATTTAAGTATTTTATGTAATTGTAATTTATAGAATTTTTATTTATGTAGTTTGAATCTTTTGTTACACTGTTTTCTACTTTTGTTGTCTCTCACAATTTGCACCGCTCATGTCATTTCTGCACCACTTTATGGTTGACTGGTAGATAATGCCTTAGGCATTAAGTCCGCCATGTAATGTTTTGTTGCAAAAGTTTAAAATAAATAAATAAATAATTAAATAAGAGAGATTATAATAATGATGTTTTAGCCTATTGCCTTTCACTGCTGAAATTAAGCCCCTAATGAGCGCCAAACATTCTGGTATTGGGCACTCGCACCCTCCGCCCGCTATCTTCTTCATATTGTCCACCATGACCGCATTCTTTTGTTTTTTGCATTATAACTGTAGGTCCGTTGTATTTGACATGACTATGCATATACAGGAAACATTAGACAACAAAAAAAAAATTAATATTAAAAATAAGGGCATGTTTGACCGTGTCCTGATAAGTGTCATTTAGTAATTTGGTCATAGTCATACATTAACTGTATGACAAAAACTGATAACTTTCAGGTGGATGATGATAGTAGATTATTACTTGGTTTCAAATACATTGTAAAGCTTATTTAGTTGAAGTTAGTGTTTACTGTTTACCCCATTTTAATGTAGCATAAAACCTGTTTTAAATTTTACGAGCCACTTCAGAATTAGCATTGCTAATGCAGATAGTCGAAATGTACGTGCAACTATTGCTAGAGTTCTGTGTTACTTGTATCATTATCTTTGAGTGCCCATAAATACTTAATTATAAGGCTGTATTTCATTTGCATTATTCTCTCATTTATTTTTTGTTAAGGCTTTGAATTTAAACCCTCAGTTACGACTATAGTTCGACTATTAACCTGCGTAACAATTCTCAGCATGAAATTATTTGTACAAAATTCGAAAACTTTCATTGGAAGTTTTTGAACTACGTTTTCTGAAATGTTTTTGTTTTGTTTATATAATTTTTAACGCAAATTTTATTGCGAACAAATTACAAAAACAAAAATTATATAAACAAAACAAAACCATTTTATAAATAGCTTGCCTACTTCTTAACTGATCTTTAGTATTTGTAAAAAATATATTGGTCGGATGTTAATGATGGTAGTTGTTGACATTGAATGGGCGTCTTTGGCTTTTAAAGTAAAAAAGTAAATAGTGTTGAATAATTTCGGCGGGCTGGTTAGAACCACGATAGCTCAATTGGGAGAGCCCCTGACCCGGTATGTCAGAAGGCTGCAGGTTGAAATCCTTTATAAACAACATTTTATAACAGGTATATAAAAGATTACCAACATAGCCCGAAGAGTTACTGAGCTCAAGTGGCAGTGGGCATGGCACATCCTCCGCAGGATTAATGGCCACTGACGTGGAAAAGTTCTCGATTGGCGACCGCACACCTGAAAGCGCAGTGTGAACAGGCCTCCAACAAGGGGGAGGCCTCAGGTTGCCGCTGGATGCCAGCAACACAAAACCGGTCTTTGCAGAGATCGTTGGGGGAAGCCTTTGTTCAGCAGTAGACGACTTTTGGCTGAGATGATGATGATGATAAAAGATTTCTTATACCAGAGTGTAGTACAAATCTTACCGCAGCGCAAACCAAGGCCCAAGCAGGCGCAGATCGAAGTATAGCCTTCCAGGGCACAGGATCCTTCTTTGCACTACCCTCCGCAGTAGTAACGCTTTTGTTGAGGTAAGCTAATTCCTTCTTGGAGATGTAGGGATGGGTGTTCGGGGTACTATAGCACAGAAGGCTCTGAAATTAAACAATTATATTATTAATACACCTCCATAGCTGTTGCGGTTGTGGAAACTCATTATAATATGTGAACGTCAAAAGCTAAGCCATTTGTGAGCCCTAAGGCGACTTTTTACCGGAAAGAAGTCGCAAGAAACTCAGCTCGGATAACAAGTACTTAATTGAAAAGTGCAAATTAAATTAAATTAATTAAAAATATTTATTTAATTTAGGCACCATATTGAAAGGCGGACGGGTGAGTCTCACATAACTTGGGGCCTCTTCAAGGCCCCGGGTACTCGTAATGAGTTCCACTGGGGTAAAAAAAAAAAAAAAAAAAAAAAGACACCATATTGCACTTATGAACGTCGAGAACATGTTCTTAAAGATAATAAGATAAAAATATGTAAAGAAATAATATGAGTACACACAATTTTATTAATAGTAACAACATATAATGTCATAAAAAATACATTATATTTAATGTGATTCTACTGCTAAACGAGCATAGCCTTTTGCTCACTTACCCAGAGTGCGAACCAGAAGAATCCAAAACCGCCGAAAAAATAGAACACATAGGACCAATCTCTTCCATCAGCTAACAGAATACCAGACATGAAGGACCCAAATATGTTGCCTATTTGAGCACCTCCAAACACCAGAGCTCCTTGGAAGGACCTTTCATGAGGTGGGACCCATCGCGCCAACATTATCATCAGAGCTGGCATAGTCGGACCCTGGGAACATAAAAAAGGTACACATGTTAGAAGGAACTATAGAGTAATAATTAAAGAAAGAATTTCAATTTTTTTCAGTTATGCACGTTTACATCTACGACCCTAAGTTTTACGCGTTTTAAGCGTCACCTACAATTATTGGTGATTGAGGAGCTCGATGGCGCAGTGGTTAACGCGCCCGGTCTGCGAGTTCTGAGGTTAAGCAATTCTAACAAAGGCTGGTCATCGGATGTCTGATCAAAAATGTATCATCTCAAGTTTCTCTGTACTTCGAAAGGCACATAAAGCCGTTGCTCTCGGCTGCATTAGCAGTCGTTAATAACCACCACGCGGGCACCGCGGCCCTTTCTCCCTATCCATCCATAGATAAGGCTCGTGCCCCAGCAGTGAGGACATAAAATGAGCTGATGATGAATTGAGGGTAGTTGATGAAAACACGCAATTAGTATATTAACATTACGCTACTTTGTCACAAGAAAAAACAATAAAATAAAAAATATATAATTTAATGGTGCAGATATTTTTGCAATAAGTTCACCACTCACCTCGCCCATTCCTTGCAAAACTCTCAGAATGAACAGCCCAGTAGCACCTCCAGCTCTGATCACAGGAGGGGTTAAGAACGTGAATAGAGCTGTGCTTAACAATCCAACGCCTAATGTCCATTTACCGCCGAATTTCTCTGCCAAATAGCCTCCAGGAACTTGGGTAGCAGCATAGCCATAGTAGAAGCCACTCAGAATAAGTCCTTGAGTTTTCTCGTCCCAGTCAAATATCGCATACTGGAAAGAAGAAGTCAAATATTGTTAAAAGAACGACTTATTTACTTACTTTTTTTATGGGTTATTCGTCAACTCAAACGATTGCCCCATTCGGCACAGTTTGATGTTACCTAATTAGAACTAACAACAGCCTGCGCTTTCGTAAACACTAACATAAACAAACAACCTCTTGCAGATACACTGTATTAAGCTTTCCAAGTCCTACGGTTTGTAAGTCATTTAAGTAAGGCAGAACTATATTATAAGAATAATAATCCGCTGTACATAAATCGTATGTGCACAATTACAAAACTTTACGTGGTTAAATGCTTTTGCATCAATGAATACGAATGCAGTATTTAGATAAGAAATACTCGAACGTGTTTACACATAATTTGTGTTCCACCGAGCAACATACACTACAACAATGCGTTGTGCCATGAATTGATACTAAAATCATAAACTGGCAGTATCTATCTTATCTGTGTTTAAGTATAGGTATAGTAAACAAACGACACTTAACAATATAGGACAAAATCATTGATCTCAATCATCGTTTTGAACCCAGTTGAAGTTGCATAAATGTACTTGTATTTGATGGAGAACGAAATCAACGAAGTACCAGAAACGGTCAAGTCATGAGTCAATTTAGAAGACTTCGTATATTGGCATTGTAGGGACACGCGTCTCAGGGACTTGATTGTTAAATTACATTTTGCGTTTAAGGAAGCTTATCTAATTTTTTGACTTTTAAAACTTATACCGCTGCCTGATTATAACGAATAGGTAGTCTATATCACTTGAAATCGAATTCTAGCAACTTAGGTATAAAAAGTGGCAGTCAAAAAATGGTTTACTGGCAAATTAATAAATGCAGAGGTAGAATCATTAGTTTATCTTTACTCTATTCTAAACCGTCTGTCTAAACCGTATTAAAAATATTTAATACACACAAGAATCTTTTTGTAGGTACGGATACTCGACTTAATTTTATCTCTAAACGAAAGCGCCTAATTAAAAATAATTAGATAGCAAAATCTTTATCAAGACGTAATGTTAACAAACCTCAGTCTTTCGGTCACAACGGACCAAGCAAAGGGTCGTTGGAAATGTCAAAGAAAATTATGCAAATAGCAAAATATGGTAATAAATTGTTTCATAGCGTACGCGTAAACTTTAGAAATTCATAGGTAATTCAATTATTTTAAAAAGGTAAAACATTCATCACATCTATAAGATGTTGTCGATGTTGCTAAAACGGATACCTCTAGAATTATACTGTGTGTAGGTTAATATATACATGACCATTTCTAAGCACAGGAGGATCAATGTTTCACTGGATTCGAAAGTAGCTTCGTATGACGATAAGAACTTACAGGTTTAGAATTTATTATCACTGTGCTGGTATTGAGAACCGGATCATTGGGGCAAAGTTCATCACCGTAGGGGTCGATGTCGCTGGCGTTGCTATTTCTCGTGTGGTTCACCATCTGTGTAATGGCCAGGTTCAGGCATACCCTCATGGTGTATGCGTTGCAAACCCCGAGCAGGCCCATCACTCCGAGGATATACCGCTGTGGGATAACGCAACCTGAAAGGAGGTTTTATATAATTATTAACCGCTTGCTTTTTTAGTGACTTTTTAAAATTTTAACATTAATAAATCGAAATGCCCAAATTATGAATTTAATATTCTAGTTCTACCCTAAAAAAAAGGAAACCAGAAGCCGGCATGGTCTAATGCCTGAAAATTCAGTTGAAGAAATACATTTGTTGTTAATATCATCATTATCATCATGTATCGTGTCATCATGCAATCTTCATTATACAACGTGTAACAGAAAGGTGTGATCAAAATGAAAAGATCCAAAGTGTATCCCATCTAGAACTTGTATGTGTTGTTATTAAGACATAATTATTGGGTAATGAAATATTTATATTTGTGAAGTGATGCGCGTCAGGTACGCATAAGCAAGCAGCAGTGATCATAAATGTTAGTACACAGAGGTTACTAAACCACTAGGGCTGTGACTTGTTTATTTTGATGTGACGTTACAATAGAAATATTTAATTAAAAATTGCATAACACAATAAAGTTAAATAATCATGACTTAATAACTCTGCATACAAGATCTAGATCGGATACACTAAGGATCTTTTCATTTTGACCACACCTTTCTGTTACACGTTGTATACTTTGGAGATTAGTACACAAATCTTCATGTGATCCCAAGAAGCATCTTTTAACTGACGATAGCTCAGTCACTGTTTGTTGTCGTTCCGCCATTTACAAATTGATTATACTCGTAAATAGATGTAAAGCTCAAAGTTAAATTTTAATAGATAACTCATTCTTTCATACTTTTGTCACATGAATATTAACTGTTCTGTGCATGAATATCACGTACATCAACGTCAACTAAGGGTGTGCAGCTAAACAATAAACAACAACAAACTATGGATTGAGACCGGGTTGGCTTCGCAATATTGCTTTCCAAGCTGGCGCCAGGGTCGTGTAAGCGTTTTACTTTCCAATAATAGAAAATCTTATTTGTTTAGCAAACGGAAACTTAATGATATCTGATATGTATGTGTATACTGTTGGAAACTAAACACTTTGTACTGGGACGAAGTATTGCTTTTTTTCAGGAGTGGAACTTGAAACCTCTCCTTTTAACATATCGGGTTAGGTGCAGTACCAACTAGGCTACCGAGGTGATGTTCGACCTGAGCAAATTTATCAACACTAGTACTTTGCAAGTCAAAGGACTTTTTAATACATTATACTGATCTACTTCTTCGTACTTCGGGCTTCGGTAGGCACGTTAAGCTGTTGGCCCTGGATGTTATCATAAGATAGCAGTCGTTAAAACCCAGCATCTCACATAAGGTCAGTGGCGTGGTTTGATAGCTCTATTGTTTCTGTGGGAAGGTCTGAGCCCAGCAGTGCGTTCATATGCTGATGATAAAGCTACATATCGCACGTTCAGAATCAAACCAACAATATACAATTAGGCAGTCAACGCCATCTATTAACGCTCCGCAAGAAGAAGTATGTACTGCAAGAACTCATTGTGCATTTTATTTCTTCTTCTTTCAGAAGAAATAAATGAAGAAGTATCGGTGGTAGCAGCGAAGCAGTTTTCTCTTAATTAATTCGTACTAAAAATACTCTACATTACTTTAATTAAATTAAAAATGTTGGATAATTATATATCTGAACTACCTATAAAAGCAAATCGTGAATTCATTATAATTAAACCGTCACATGTAATTACGTATTGAAATCGAGAGAGCCTTCTTGCGCTTGATTTTATGCTATCTCTTCAACCAAATCGCAATGTAATTTACAATTCTATTAAAACATTTTAAATATTACAATTTAAGTAAGTACAGCTACACAATTTTATTTTCATTTTCAATTTCTGCATAGTGTACATAATTTCGTTTTTGAATAGGGTGGTAACTATTCATAGGGATACTACTAAGCCAACGCAACAAACGTGACGTTAATGCTAACAACAAATTATTATGAAAAACCTCTTTTAGTATTTTAGTACATAAGTTTGTTCAAAGCATGTTTGTTGTGTATACGCTAGCTTGATTTAGTCTCATTACGGAGTTTGGGTAGAAGCCATAGATGTTGATCTCAGAAGTGCTAAATTTTGAAGTTTCTTGCACGCCGAAGTAGTGACAGTGTCTCGAGGCTAATGCAAAATTAATGTTGTACACATTGCCTTGCTAAGGTTCGCTGACTTGTAGTACAGAACACATTGCTAACTTGAGTTTGGGCCAGGTGGCCGGTAAACGAAAAACAATGATAATGTTCCATTTCTTGTTGTGGATGTCGTGAGAGAGAAGCACTTGGTAGTTAGGTTCTAAAACTAAAAAAATTGAGGAAATTATAACTGAAGCAATATAGTTAGCTTCAATTGATTATTATGTATGTATTTCTGAAAAATTGTCCATAGGTGATGTTTTAAAACTAATGAAGTTCAAAATTTTTGTAAAATTCTCAAAAGATATTTCTAATTCGTTTAAAGCAGTTTACAATAATTACAAAAGTTTGTTTTGACTTCTACAATTATAAGGAAAGCACGGGTCTTGAATCACAGGTTATTTAACTTAGACGTCATAGCCATTTTATGTTGACGTAGTTTTGTAGCATTTATAAACAAATATAATATTATTCAATGCCTTAATGAGATCATCAACCTCATGCAATCTATCAGGCTATAGGTACTGTAAGTACCTACCATAGGAATTGCACTATGATAATGTAATGTCTTGGAAGAGAACAGACTACTCTGTATTCAATAGTTCACTGGAGAAACTTGAAGGTAGTAAATCAGAGCTTTCATTGCAAAAGTGCAAGTGCGGAATATTAAACGAAGTATAAAGATTTCTCGATCTCATTTCGAACCCTTGAATTTAAATTTGAAATAATCATGTACGAGTATAATACAGACATATATATATATACATAGTTTTATTACTCTCTTCTGATACTCTCTATATCGATTTCGGCTACAGCGACAGTATGCACTGGATAGGCATATCTCCTTAGTGTGGGCTTCGCTGCTCCGCCCTTAAATGTGCTCTTAAGTGGCTTACGTATCCAATTTTGTTGCAGAAGCTACGAGCGCATTTTGGGCATGTCAGTACCTCGGTAGTAATGGGAGGTGATGGCCACAGGTGGTCTGTCACTATCGGTACATAGTGATTATACGAGTACGAGAGTAAACGATGAATGATGAAGGTTCAAGTTCGTAACTAGACTTAAAAAACTTTACTACCTTTATTTTTACTAGGCAGTTATTTTACCTAAATAGAAATAGAAAAAAATCTTTATTTAGTATAAATTACATCCAACATTTATTAAAAATATATCTCTATCCAATACCTCGATGTGCTCCAAATTAAGAAAATCCGATCTCTATTGCTATTGTTAAAAAGAGTAATAGATAATGCGTCCGTGATACATCGATTCAAGGCTGTGAGGTCAGTATGACGTTACACGCTACATAATAAATGTCGGTCAAACGCGAGGCGTATCCTCTTTCATGTTGTTAGCCGTGAATTAATGACCTTACGGGTATCATTATTTCGGTCAACGTTATTTTGTCATTTTGTAAGTATCGGGAGCTAATTAGGTACTTACATACCCTACTCATGAAAGGATCGTTATTTATTACATCTATCCTCAACTTTTGCATAACTGAGTTAATTTTTACCTAGTGTTATTTTGATAAATTTCATGACGTCATGTTATCCTTGTAAAAGATTTTTACGAAAATATCAATTTTAGTACATTATTTATCTCTAGACACATACAATCGCTAATTTAAAATCTTTTATAATAGACGTTGTTACGTGGAAATGTTCCTATGTTTTCATCATCATCATCATCATTAAAAAAGCCTAAAATAAACTTAAAAATAATCTCTAATATCAACCAAACCGAATACCATGTACACCTTTTTTAATTTATTTATTTGGGGAAATGCCTTATCCGTATATCGAACTCGCATCGAGTAAACCGATCCAATCCGAAACCCTCGGAGAATCTAGTCTAGTCTAGTATCTAGGGAACACGGATAAACCTCTGACGATGCGTCGATCACACTGCTTGAGGAACCTTTTTAAGTTTCTTGCCGCCCTCAAAAGAGTTCGTTAACGCTGGTAATGCCGTCTGAAGCAATGAACAAACATTTTCCGAAATGGAAAGCACCGAGTTGAACCCCAAGGGTAACATCGCTCACATATTATGCTGGAACAAAGTGGGGCCACCAAACGGCCCGAGACAGGTCTTCTTAAGTGAGTGTGATAACTACCGCCACCATTAAATTGGAAATGGCTCCCAGTTTTTCCTTCGTAGTCAATGTCATTACCAGACACTCGGCCACTAAGTATCCATCACAGAAAAACAGGAATACATTGTACCGCCCTTTTTATACAGTAGACAATGTATTACACAAACACTACGCCAGTCGCCGCAGATGTTTAAGTGGGACTCTCCCCCCGACCCCATCAAGGGGTATCAGAGTATTAACCATACATACATACTCTAATGTCCTTCTCCCAAAATGGAGTCGATAGAACTTTTATTAATTTTAGCATAAATAAAGTAGGGTATCATCATCTTCATCATTATCAGCCTAACAGTGTAGCAAAGTGGACCAGTATCCACTGCTGGACAAAGGCCTCTCCAAGTGCAACTCACTGAGTCCGATTCGCGACTACTCTCATCCAGCTCTTGCCAGCCACCTTGCGAAGATCGACAACTAAAAATCCTGCACTTCCTATCCGTACCGCCAGGAACGCGCTGCCGCCTAATATTAAAGACTCTCCTAACATCTGCCTTTTTAAAAAAAGTTTGAAGCAACACTACCTGTGCAGTTGATTATGTCGTCCTATGTATATTGATTTCTTTTTTTTCTCCTTTTCTTTTTGTTTTGAATAATAAATTTCATTTGTTTATGCAATTATTAGTATGTATGTGTATTATAAATATTTAAGTAATTTTATTTTAGTTATTGCAGGAGGTACACATTAATTCTACCTTTATTTATAACGTTTGCTCTTGCGGGCCTGCTGAAAGATATTTCAGAACTGAAATAAACAGCGTCCTTGTAAACTACATTCAACCGTAGAACTTATTTTGCTACCCTTTTATGTGTGTACATAAACTTGTAAATCAATGAAAATAAAAGATGATCCGGTGCTTATAAGCAATCAACGGAGTTCTCCCTAGCAAAATGTAAAATCATACCTAGCACCTCTGTTCCGGTGGTCTTACTGCTAGACCACTGACACGGTATCACATGATTAATATAACTGTGTTCGTTTCAGTTATCCAGAGTTTAAATATTGTACAATAAGAATAAATAAAGTACCACTCGTTTTAAAAAGTTATTGCGATTCCGTTTGTACCTATGTACGCAGACAAAGCAAATATCTCAATTTCACATTGATAAAGGCTATTTGAAGCACGTTTTGTTTCAAACTGTCTGTCTACGTATATCAAAAAACGAAAATGGAAACAAATATTTTTTTGTGATGTGTGTGTGTAAAAATTAAGTTTTATTTATTTATTATTTATTTGATTGAAGGATGAAATAAAATGAAATAAAATATTTTTTATTGTATACCATAATAAAAAATTAAGAGATCATTTTAAACCTTTGTCTGTCGTCAATTAAACATATTATTATTATTATTTATTGGCTATCAGCCTTTACTTTCTCCCTGCAGGGCAAAGGCCTCCCCTCCCTCTCTTCCCCTATGTCTATCCTACCTCATCCCGCCATCTTCATCTAGGCCTTCCACGTTGTCGTCGTCCGTCCGTTTGTTAAACGTATAGCAAAAAAATATAGCAAGAAAAAGTCAACTTACATGATCGTAATGCCCTGGTGAGTGCGTTGTCAGGTGTGCTAGGGAAGGCTTGGGTCTTCTGGCCAAGGAGTTTGTGTGCCTGTGCTGGCGCTTCTTGCTCCTCCATGGTCTTTTACACTTTGAGTACTGTTGCTTCTGCAAAAAGAAGACAAAAAACATAACGCATTTGAAGTGGCCAACTAAACCAGTGACTGCGCGTGATCAAATCTTCTCCATCATCGTCATTATTAACACCAGCTCATTTTATATCCCCAATGCTGGGGCACCAGCCAATGGATAGATACACCATATGGAGAATGGGCCATAAACCACCACGCGGGACTAGTGCTTACTGATGGTTGTCAGCGACTGCTAATTCAGCCGGGACCAACGGCTATAAGTGCATTCCGAAGAACGGAGGAGCTCAAGATGATAAATTTTTGGTTACCTATCCGGCTGGCATGACTGGTACTTTTTGATAGTAGGTACTTCGCCATCGTACGATCCCGCTATTGGTAGGCTTTCCCTTAAGCATAATTATATAGGTCTTAAACAGGGGTCGGGTCATATAATATTACGCTGGCTCAATGCGACTGTCTTAGTTACCTTCCAAGGCAAGGAAGAGCCCAAAATATTTATTTTTTACATCATCCAATGGTACGGTATTCAAAAAGTTACATAACTAGTATGATCGTAACATGAAAGCGCAAGAGACATCGAAGTCTTTTCCTTATAAAAAAATCTTCCTATTTTCGGTAAATGTAACGAAAATATTTGCTGGCACTCTAATTTTATAATATAATACTCTTTAAATAGTACTTGTAGTGGTAAATATTGGTTTATTATCTTATCTATTTTATAAGACATCTGCATCCGCAAGAGATGAAAGTGTTATTTCTATGCCTACGAGTAAATTTTTAGTGCAACAAGATAAATAGTTGAGATATTTTTTTTCCTTTTATTTATTATTAGCTGACCCGGCAAACGTTGTTTTGCCATATCAATTATTTCTAGAGAATATAAAGGGTAGAAAAAAATAACTAACTTATTGTACTTAAGTGTCTGAGGATGTGGTATATGAGGGAAAGAGGCATGAAGCGCTGTGGACGATGACGGTATATAAAAATGACAAAATATCAAACTTTTTTTTTAAATTTATTATAATTTATTCCTTATTATTTTTTATTTATACATAAATATTACATGACGGACTTAATGCCTGTGGCATTCTCTACCATATACACTTTCAAACTTTCGCGTTCCATAGTTAAACAAAGTATTTAAACGGGGATTTACTGCTATCGCGATGTCAGCCCGTGACCACGGCCGTTGTAACTTGGTCGAAACGTCAGGTATAAAGAAGATATGATACCTTTTTACTGATTAGTTTGCGTTAATCCCCTTTTGAATTAACTCTCTACCAGTCAACCATAGGGTATATATACAATGTTATTTTTAGTTTACACGAAACCTGAAAACTGTTTGTTCACAATCAGTAATAGGATCGATTTCAATATTTTTTATACCATGTTACATTTTGACCAAATAATATTTACTAAATCTCAAATAAAGTACACCCTACTAGAAAAAATCTTACTCGTGCGCTGGCCGCGCGCTTCGCTTGTCACGTGGGTGCGAGAGGGCGCAAGGTCGCATAGGGTACTAATCGAGCCACGCGCCGGCTCCACAAACAACGACACGTGGACGCACGCCACCGCCACCCTCGTATCAGTCACCCGAAAGCTATCGACCGATGCTTATGTGTCGCATGCGCCCCGCGCGTCCTGCCTGACTCTTGCTCCCGCGCAGTATTAGTTTCCGTATCGAGAAATTGGGATTTCGATACACCAACGCTCAGTACAGAGAAATGGTACGAACGCTAGCTGTGTTTTTTTTTTAATACTTAGAACGGCAAATGACTCCATACCACCTGATGTTAAGTGGAAATGGAGTCCAGACGCGAAGACAACTGGTGCAGCGTGAAAACAACGCAGCATCAGTTAGCCTCACTCTGCCGGCCCCACAAGGTGCTTATTCACGCCTCGTTTGAACGACCCAATATCATAGGAAGGAGGGAAAACGTGTGCTGGTAGACTATTCCATCTTTTGGAGGTGCGACAAAGGAACGAATCACCAAATTTCTTTGTGCGTGATGGGATATGTGTGACAGTAAAGCGATGACTCCGGAAAGCAGCACGTGTACTCCTATGGAGGAAGGGAGAAGGTGGGATAAGGTCAAGAAGGTGGGATAAGGTCAGTGTGTGTGGTGATAACGTTTCCGCGGCAGTGCGACGTTACCAATACGGTAGGTAATCAATAAGTGTAGTGTCGCGTGCTGTATGTGACCACGTTCGCACGAGGACAACGGGACAGCACAAAAAGCTTGTAACTTCGTGAGTTTTCAAAATATTTTTTTTTGGTTGACAATAACACTAACAAACAGTATCAATCCATCAATCTGGGTGAGAAGTGACACCGGTAGACGCCTGGTGGAGATAACTGATCAAGTGATCATATGGCTATAAAAAATAGTAGTTGCTTTTTTTTATAGATAGCTTGGCAAATGACTCCATCCCACCTGATGTTAAGTAGAAATGTAGTCCAGAAGCTAACTGGCGCAGCGTGAAAACAAACATAGCATCAGTTAACCTCACTCTGCCGGCCCACAAGGTGCTTCTTCATGCCTCTTTTGAAGGACCCCATATCATAGGAAGGAGAATATCATATCATAGAATTCGTGTTTTGGTTCAACATATTTATGTGAGTCAGCATTTTCCTACTTAAAACAAACAAAAAATAAACACCGTTCTCGCTTGACAGACGCTCATACATTAGATTTAAGGTTGACAATTTCCAACTACAAACCTGATTTTGCTAATCTAGCGAAAGATGCTCAAACGCAACGCTCACACTAATATGAATAAGTAGTTACTAAGAATAATTTCCAGTTTTATATTTTCCCTCTTAATAATATAAAAAATCGTAGGTACATAATTGTGTACTAAACTATGCTGTTTCATTTAAGATTTCAAGAAGTATGTAATTGGTAGATCGCACAGGGTGTCGTCAGTGAACAGTAGATTTTAGGTCTAACCAAGTTGGCCACCTCTGCAAGACATGTCATCCTGTTACACTGTTACGATCACATTTCTACGAAATCACTCCCACAAATATTACGACCTGGGCATTGGGCTTAAAGTGTCGATCACTGGTGGCTTCTCCAACTAACACGAAACAGTTACAGGATCACACTGTTACGACCCTACTTCCGTCCCTTTTCTACGAAATCACTCCCACAAATTGTATATAAAGAAGGCGAGCGGAATGATGTTACACATCAAAAAGTTAATCAAAGTAATAAAATTAATACTTTAGTAATAATTAGTAATAAATATGGAGGTAGATATAGTAACTTTTATTAGATAGTAACTTAATGCGACGATTATATATCATAATAATATTTTAATCTATAACGATTTAATAAACTGGGGCAAGGACGGTCACGTTACTCGTATGACAGACGTATTGTGAATACAGTCACATTATAAACAAACAGATGATGACAATTAAAGGTTCGCAGGAGATAGCGGGATTAGCTGGCCACCCACACAAAGGATTTGCCTTTAACGGCTCAAGATGGAGATAAAATGAAGCTTTTATCCTGCAGTAGGAAAATAGTGGTTGTATTTGTACCTTATATGATTAACAACAAAGCTTTGCACAATCAAAACATACTAAATGTATATTAATAAAAATAAATTGTTACAGTATGTATGTCAGGACATCACTTGAGGACGGCTCGACCGATTTGACTGGTTTATTTTTTATTGTATTCGTAAAGGTTAGGACATGGATTGAAATTTAAAATACAATATTTTCGAGCTGTTAAAACCATCACGGGATACGGGTGTTCTCACGCGGGCGAGGTCGCGAGCGGGCTGCTAGTTTGTCTTATGGTTTTATCATCTAGTGCCATCTTCATACTGAATTTTGGAGATCAGTGTATAAAATTTTCTGCAATCCCATATAGCTGGTTTCAACTGGCGATAACTAAGTCCAGTCCAGTTTGATGTCGTCCAGCGTCCATTGCGGCGTCGCGGACGTCCCGGAGCTCTCTTTTCCGGAATTTTACCTTCGAGGATAAGCCATGGGAACTCGTATAAGAATCCTCTCTGCATGTGTCCGAAAAACAGACAAATCAATCAGACAAATATATAAAGATGTATTATTGCCTATAATACTTGCGATTAAATTACATATTTATTTTGTGGTATTGCGATTCATAAATATCGAGATACATCTCGATATTTATGAATCGCAATACGCAATTGACAACAATTGACATTTGAACTAATATTAACATTCAAATTAAGATATTTTTTGAAACACCATCGTGCTAAAATTATACGTAAAACAATCAAAAGTACATAACGTAAAAACCACGTAGCCACAATGACGTTTTTGGTGATGACAGTAAATATTAAGTACAAATATTTTGCAATCTTAATTTAATCTTTACATTTAAGATTTAAGGTTCACTGTAAGCTGAAGTTGTTGATGCTATCCAATGTTTTTTCATATTTAAATGTATAGGTATGAGCAAACAGGACCACTTTCGAGATGCATTTTTGTTCCGGATCCTTTATCTAGTAGGTACAGACGGCAGCAGATCAACTTACCACAAAATGTCACTTTAATACATTTTGAACCTTAGTGTTTGGGTATAAAGATGAATATCGATTGGAGAAATTTGACAGTTTTGGATAGGTTGATGTGCAGGCGTGTGTACGTTATTGATCGAAGCCATGAAATAAGGTAAGGTGTTCAGATAAAGCATTTAGCTAGTTCCCCGTTGAAGGTCGTTATAGGTAACAAATAATATGGTTTGATAAATCGCAATCGCTCGTTGACATTAACGTAGGCCAGTCTGGTGATACCTCAGATAAGGATCGAACAACATTTTGAAGTCACGTTTATTTCGCGTGCTTGTTTTGATGTGTCTAGCAAATAACTATTATAGACTGATTTTTCTAGATTTTAGGTAAGTATCTTTATAACGTTTTTATATGTTTTCCAATATTTTATAATAAAGAACCCAACGTTTGCAAAATGGGCTATTCCGAATTTCCCCAGAAAGATTTTATGACTGTATAACATTCATTTCTTTTGATGAAACGCGATTTTTAAGTAGGTTAATATTTTTTGGGAAACAATAACGGTGGGAAACAGGAATAACCCCGTAAATTATAAGAGTAACAATAAGTTAACAATGAGTTTAAATACGAGTGAGAAGGAGTACTTGTACTCGTGATTGATATCATTAGTGTGGGATATATTACCACCACTGAAGTATATCGATGTCACCGATCCGATTCAAAAACCGCTGTCTATAATGCAATCATGTGGGGATTTAGCTAGGTGTATTATACCAGACATGATTAGATATCTAAGTTTGGTATTACATGCTCTAAATACAGATTATACTTAGAGCAATAAAAAACTATATCATACTCGGTCTGTTTATCGTTATTAAGTTATGTAGGCAGCTAGCGTATACGTCTTGTGACCGTACAAGCATTTCTCATTACCGGTTGTATCCCGTTGTCCTTAAAGTAAAGGCGACGCACTGCTAAACAATAAATCTCATACGGAGCGTTTGCGCCCCGTACCATAAGAAAAACAGTTTTTTTCCTTCAAATTAAAACTACAAATCATTAAAAAAAATGAACTAATATATTGAAGTGTGTGTTAAGACTAATCTACTAAGAATATTTAGATGCTTAAATCGGTCTAGTTAGCTTGTAAAAAGCAAAACTATGTTTTAAAAGAGGTTACTTTAATATTTTTTTCTCTGTTACAAAAGTTGACAAATCGTGTTTCTGCAACTAGCAAAATGTAGTCAATTAAATGAGAAATCATGACTCATCAAATATCACTTTCATATGTTTTGTAATTGTTGGAAAAAATCAAGATCCTCGACACTTAAATTTCCAATGGGTCGCCTTAAGCCACTTTCGCAAAGGCCAGTCGTCATATAAGTGAAAAACTTATCATCTCGAGCTCCTCCGTGCTTCGAAAGGCACGTAAAATTTTCCAGCCGTACGGACACACCACAGGGCCATAAACAACTACGCGGGCCCAGTGCGGTAGTTGTTATCGAAAATTTTAAGGCTCATCCCCAAGCATGCCCAAGCATACATAAATAATACGTGTTAATTTTGATGTTGTGCCATCAGTAAAAGCATATAACTGGTGATATTATCACCAGTTGCACCGTTCGTTGGGAATTGCAAATAAAGTGCGTTCATCAAGTCAAAAAGACAAGCGCTTTCCCGTTATCGAATTAAAGCAGTTCCAACACAGAGGCATGGATGTAAAAAGGAGTATAATACAATACAGTGAGCACGTATCTTAGTTATGACATATATAGCACATAGCACATATATCACAGTACCATTTGCTTAGACTCTGGGCGCCTGCCGATTAAATCGCAAGCTTATAGGCGCCTCACGCTTCACGCTTGAGCTAAATTGTAGAGAGGCGTGACTCATCGTCCATGCCATCTTAAGTATATGTATATGTATATTTCTCGACCCAGTAGGCTGTAACCCCGTCCCGAAGCCCGGCTTGTCTTACAAAAATCTCTCGAATCTCTCGAATCGCAGTCTCAATCGTAGAGGAATCTAGTGAAGTTAGTTTTCACCTTCTCCCTCATTGATTATGATATTGATGAAAGCTAAGTGCTTAACAGTAATGAATAAAAAAATACTAACTTAACTTCAACTGCATAGAAAAAACTATAATAAATTAGAAGACATTTCAAAATATCAAATATGTTCCACACTTATCGTCCTTTTTTTAATAGTTCGCTCCATTCTCGGGTATGCTGCATACCCGAGAATACCGTATGCATCTGTGTATCTGTCATCCGTTATACGTAACTTATTCAAATAGAGTAATGGCTGAATTAGTTTATAGAGCACTTACGTTTCCAGAAAGATACATCTGGTGCTAAATTAGAATTTTTACTTTTGTTAAGTAGGTTAAGTTCCAGTAAGCACACTTTTTTATGTACCCGACTATTAGTGCAAACTCTTTTTGCGTCGTGCATGTCGAAAAAATCAACAATAATGAGTATTCTGAATTACTTAGATGAAGATATGTTACTATGTGTAATATAATTAGTGTGTGTGTTTATAATTTACTCATTATTTTAATTTTTATTTCGCAAGCAGTCAACACTTGGTTGACATTTACATTAGTAATTATTTACTTTAGTATAAGTTTCCAATTTTATTATATGGCTGATATAACAACATAATCACATAAACTCTACTTGATACACAACACAGAACTTCATTAACTTCGTCACCATAATAACTGTTACTATGCAAATCAAACATTGAACCCACTCAATAAAGTAACATTAAAATATAATTTTAAATCTACTACATTTTATGTACAGTTTTTTCTTTATAGTAAAGAACACCTATAAGTGAACTCTCGAACAATATAACACTAAAACTATAAATAGTTTATCTTTTGTTTGAAAATTATATGTTCTCACAGTACAAACAAACAATACACCTTATTTGTTTCTATAATTAATTATATTCACGATCGCTCGACTCAATTGTAATCAGGTCAACAGTTATCAATTCAATTCACAAATGGCAATCATGAGGTTTATATTTATTACTCATCGTACGACTTTATCTTCATCATTGGTTATTTGCAATGTAGAGAAACACATGCACACATACACACACACACACACACACTTTTTGTTTTCACAGTATTTATATTTTGTAAAAGCTGAAATTAAAAAAATTAAAATTGTTATGCATAATATGCCTGTAATAGTTTGTAGGTACCTTTATTTACTGTTTGTGAGAGGGCGCCCTCACTGCGCTGCAGCTTAAAACTTTTGCAGTTGAGGACACCACGTCTGTTATTTAGACTTAAGTTTGTGATAAATAAAGAATTTTATATTTGTATTTGTATTTATACAAAAAATACTATTAAAAAAAAAGTTTTCCATAGAATTTTGGACTCACGTTTAGGTAAACTATATGGTAGCTTTTTATTAAGTGTTAAATAAACAAAAAAAAGTTGATATCTGTTTAACAAAAGTCAGATTCATTCGTGCTCTTTTATTGTATTCAGTATACATATCAATATTCTTTTTAATTTATTCTCTTTTTATGGATTATCTCGCGTTTGTTTTACATTATTATAATTTTTAACTGCTTCGAAACAGCACGACAAAATAAGATGTAAAATAAACGGGAACAGATTTGTTACGAAAATTTCATAGCCCCGCACGCATTCGCGTTGTCTGGGTTAGTTCATACAAATCTAGTGCTTAACTTCTTCACAATTCTTCACAATAACACAAAATTTCGCCTGCAAGTTACCACAGGTTACCAGGTTCACATGTGAACCTGCAGGGCGTTAAAGGTTGTTTCGCATAAACTTTAGAAAAAAAGGAGTAATAATAAAATAACTGAAAATAAAATACACAGACAAGTCTCTTCAAAGCGGCAAATAACTTGATATCAATACCGCGCAGCGATATCATTATAACCGCCAGATTTTCACACGAACACCGGTCACAATAATAATGATAATTTGTAACTCCAAATACTAAACTTAAAAGCATAAAATGGTAACAAACATTACCTTTAAAAAAATCCGAAAGTGTCACAGAGCGAGCAAACGTTTTGCACAATTATATTGTAACCACTATAAAAAAACTACATAATAATTATTTATTACACACACGTTTGTTCACCTCGCACTTGACGTGTACTGGCGCTTGTTTATCGTACTTAAGTATATATCGGCCCGTTTCGCCCGAGCCTGCGCGTGCGACTGTATGGCGAATTGTCATCTGCTCTAGCACAAGCCTCCACGCCGAAAACCACGAGGCGGTTAACCTTGGATCCGTACACTGTACGTACCATTGGAACCAGCAGCTCGATACCTAACTTGAGACTTGTTACGTTGTTGTAGGCGCCGCAAGTTTCTTTAAGTGTTACGATTCCTGTGCGCCGCGCTTTAGCGTTGTAGAGTCAAGTCGGATTAAGCTTCGTTCCAATGGTCTTGCGAACCTAAAGACTTCTTGACCGCGTTCATTTGCATTATGCCAAGTGGCTTAACTATATTCAAATGTATTTAGCATTGTCTCAAACGAATTGAATTTCAAATCAATGGGCAGTATCGGTTACTTTGTAATAATGGAGATGGTCATGGAATCACTAAATAATATTTGTATAACCAAGTTCAAAAATATTATTTAATCCGCCAAAAGTTTTAAAACATAAGAATGATTCTATGTGCCGTGTTTAAGTTATATTAAATGGCAATAATGTTTTCGTCATATACATTGTTTTTCTAACTTATTTATAGTATTATAACTACGGGAAATGCTTAGCCTGACCTTATAATAAGTTACGATAAGGTTGAAAGTGGTAGCACACTTAGCCCGAAAGCGTCAATTGCTGAGGAACTGGCTATCTTATCATTTCCAGTCGGAACACAATAATGTTACTAACATTGTTGTTATGGCGATAGACTTTGTTAAGATGGTCATAGCTAGCCAGGTTGACTTCAAATATCTCCACCATCAACCTACCAAGCACTTCGCCGTTAAAAAATAAATAAAAACAAAACTTACATTTACCATTTTTACTACCAAGAACATTTAAGAGAAAAAACCAAGCGATGTATCTTCAATAAATTGTTCTTAAAAAATAAATTTCATATCAAATCCAATAGCATTTAAAACAAACAGACGATAAAGCATTGACACTGCTTGAACTTGACATCCAAGTTGATTGCGCAACGGAAGATAAGTAGATAGCAACAGTGTTCAAGTTACTATAAAAGGTAGTCCGCCCACCTAATATAGGAAAGTTATTTATTATATTTAAAGTTATGGTAAATTTTATTGTAGTCGAAAACGACATTTAAATATTTTACAGCTGTACAGCTGTAATGTATCATAATCAGTACGAAGTGATTGTGACGGGACTTCTAAGCAGTAAAGTGTCACTGTAACATTGCAGTTTTACTTATTAATATATTGTGTTTCACCGATTTTTTATGTGAAAACTATGCGCATTACCTAGCGTTTGGTGTTTACTGTTTATGAGTAACATACATGAATACGCGAAAAAACAAATCAATGCAACGCCACTTTTAAAATTTTCATACAAAGTCCCACTATATGAAGAAGTAAAAGCCCCCATTCACATCACTTTAACCAAGGGATTTGGGAGGATTACAATTTCTATCAACATCTATGATAGGTTAACTTCAATTTAAAAAATATATATCTACAGTAATTTTCCTAACGTTGACATTGGCTATGGCAATTGTGCAAATCGCAAGCCAATTGATAAACAAAAAATGCAGGTGATATGGCAGTTTGCATTTAACGTTAGCTGCGTAGGTAACCTAGATTGCTGGCGAGGCGACCGTTGCATCATGAAGATTGAGATTGTATTTGTTTATTATTTATTTGTGTAACAAACAATTGCATAGCACTTAAAATTTAAAAAAAATACATAGACCTGAAGCAGCGAAGTTTCCACATAACTATTACAAACGTATAATCAAATGCTCAAGAGTTCAATTCATTAAATTAACACAAATTTAATCATCTACATTGAAATATATTATTTTACATAGTTAACGTTGTAGGAATTATATTCCTTATTAACTTAATATTGTGATAAATACAAAATTCAAAGTTCACGTTATTGACATCCGGCTTACGCATTTGGACGCGTCACGGAAACTATGAAACTTTTCATTGTTGTGCTGCCTACTCAAAATCTAGTGGAACAATTTTTTGATATTGTGATCTTTAATTGTCTTTTCTCTTCCGGTTACCGTTATATCTAATAATGAAATTCAAAAATTTCAAAATTCAAAATCATTTATTCAGAACCAGCAAGAAACTCAGCAAATGACAAGCTCTTTTCTCCCTTACAGCGTCAAAAATATTGGAAAATGCCCTATCATAAAAATTAGAGATGAATAGGATATCCGGCCTATCCGGCCCAAATTTACTATCCGGCCGGATACCGGATAGTAACTCAATATCCGGACGGCTACCGGATAGGCATTATTTTTCTAAAAAATCGTTTAACCTCTGAAAGGCCCCCGCGCCGATGACGTTATTCATAGATCATACTCGTATTTTATCATTCTGTAACACGACGACAATTTACTAATTGATATATTTCCTCCGGCAGGTCCCAAAATAAATGTGATTACCGAAATAGTTTATTAGTTCTACATGATCAGACTATTTATTCTAGTAAACTTCTTCATACAAAAGTAGACTCTAATTAGACGACATAGAGTCGATCGAATTCAATCGTTTTATTGTCAAAATTTGACACTGAAATTTAAAGAGGTAGACGCACAGAGCATACAAAGTTGGGGGGTTTGATAAACGCAAATTTACTCTAGTTTGTCTATAACCAAACTGCTTCATACAAAACTAGGCTCTAAATAAGCAAAATTTAAGTTCTAATGTCGGTTGGCAGGCGTGATCATATATGATCGCTCGGTCGTTGACGGAGGTTTTCGATTATCATCATACATCGGAATAGGTAGAGTTTTTTGTAGTACTTGCATCATAACGTTATCAAAGTATGAATAAGCTTCCGGAATCTGGAATGTAAGATTAAATTTTCGTGTTTATATGATTTTTAGATTACACACACTGAAATGAAACACTTTTAAACAGTTATTTTTTATTGTTTGGAAGTGTACGTTACAATTTTAATACACAATTGATTTGCTAAAGCAAGTACAATAGAACAGGTAATGTACTTGCTTTCGCGCTTACTATGAAGAAATTAGATAGTGAAGCGCAGGTATATAATGCAAACTTGAAATGAACGTTTCTATTAGAGAATTTCTTTTTATTTAATTTTCACTATTTGCATGCCTATCTTGCACTGGTCTTAGTACAAGAATGTAAATTGTCGTTACAGTATTGGATTCGAAAAAAAATCTTTGTACACATTTATTTAAATCACTCACACACACACAGGTAGATAGTTTTCATTTGAAATGTATTTAATAGAGGAGCTCGTTGGCGCAGATGGTTAGCGCCTGCGGGCACGATTGTGGTGGTTAAGCAACTTTCGCAATGGTTGGTCATTGGATGGGTGTCCAAAAATTTATTAACTTGAGTTCCTATGTGCTTCGGAAGGCACGTTAAGCTGTTGGTCCCGGATGCATTAGCAGTCATTAATACCCACCAATCCACATTGAGCCCGCGTGGTGGGTTATGGAGTAGACTCCCTATACCTATATATATATTCTGTGTCTATCCATAGGGAAGGCCTGTACCCCAGCAGTGGGGGCATTAATAGGCTGTTAAAGCGAAGAAGTGAAAATATTAAATAAATGTATTAAGTTTACCGGATACCGGAAATAGCAAAATCTATATGGGCATATCCATGTTATGCAAACGTTGCAAAAGCACATGAAAAAACTCTACCTATTCCGATCTATGATTATCATATATGATCGGTTGGTATCTGAGGGGTAAAACGTACATGAAATAAGACAACAGCTCGCAATAATAATGATTCCTTTCACCACCTCGAGAAATCTGGAGTCGGCGCAACAAACAAACAGCAAACTTATTATTTTCACTAGAAATGTAAAATATTGCCAAATAGGCGATCTTTTTACTAACGACATGTTTCTGTCCATCAATTATTTTATTAAGTATTATTTTTACAAAATCCAAAGTCAATCAAATAATGCACGTACGGCCACACAAGCATCAAGTAACCGATTGATTGATTGATTTTCGCCTGTCATTCACTCACGAATGCGCACGATCACTCCCGACGAGTCCCGATGACACCCGAAACCACCCGAAATTTTGCAATCGCGTTGCCCGCAGCTGCACGGCGCTAAACATGTCACAACTTGCCTCAGAGCATTTATTTACTCTCTGCCGGATATCCGGCCATCCGGCCTCACAGCTCGCCGGATATCCGGTATCCGGTATCCGGCCAAACAACTACCCTTTTCATCTCTAGTAAAAATACACTTTCCATCACAATTAAAAACACAAAATATAAAGGACGATCACAACATGTAAAAAAAAACACAAAAAATTAAATAACTAAGTTTGCATCACATTTAACAGTCATTAACATTTACCATTAACATTAACATTTACATCATTTAACATTAACTTTAACATTTACATCATTAAACAGTTTAAATTTTCACAATGTTATATAGTACTAATAAAAGTCAAAAACTGTCTAAGAAAAAAACAAAGTTAAACTATGTACAGTTCATAATAATAAAAAAAAGACATGTATGCAAGAGCAGACCAGCTTCCACAGGCGGCACCCGTTCACGACATATTTAGCAAAAGAAGTGTCTATAAACTCATATTCCAGTCCATCAAGCTGTATAATGCTTTGCCTATAGGCCTTAAATCCATTTATTATGTGTATAAATTTCAAAATAAACTCTATTAAAAAAGTGCGATTACTCAGTTGATGAATTTCTAAGTGATCCTAAGTTTTTTATTTGACATACCATTTTTACATTAGTTATTAAGTTAATTATGAAATAATGTGTATTTGCTAATTTATTTATATAAATTTGTCAATGTAATTAATTTTCTTATTGTATCTGTCTGTGTAGAAATCTGTGTATGTATAAAGTTTTTATTTATAAATCTGTATTATGTTATTTTTATGTAATTTCCAATACAATGTAGAATAAATAACTATGAACTATCTAACCTAAACCTTTTTTAATAAAGACAGCTTCTACCTATCTTCTATCCTTCATAAAAAAGGTTCAGCTTATCGTGGTAGTAGGTACTTGCGGAAAACATAAAGCAAAAGTGTGTCCCGAATAACCGGTATCATAAATACTTGTTTCACATTATGACTGCAAAAACGACTCGCATAAAATGGACACTCAACTCCGTCCTAAGGCGACGTTATATGGGGTAACCATACGCCGTGTAGTATTTTTTCAATTTCATTTATTTGATTTACCAATAATAAATATTACGTTGCAACTTATTCGCTAGGTACATTACATTGTGGTTTCAAACTGATTGCAAAGCCAATTACAGGTAAACACCTCATGCAAATTATGGCAGTAAAAGTCGGTCATTACTACAAAAAAAATTATACATTTATTTTTGATTTTGTGAAAAAAAAAGTTTTTTTTATTAATATTTGTAAAATTACATACTATAGTTATATGCTTTTTTAATACCTTAGGTATTTGATTGCAATCTTATCTGAAGATAAGTAATGATGCGGCCTAGAATGGCATACTTGCCTAGAAAATGCTTATTTACCCTCGCTTTGAAAGGGTTCAGGTTGTAGGTACTTACCAGAAATAAATATAGATAATATGTAAACAAACAAGGTATTTTAAGATACAAACAAGTTCTTTAAATTTTGTTCGAGCTGTGATGCTTTAAAAAAATATTTTACTAAAACAACATAAGTTTATACAAAGCCGTGCGCTAAGACGATTTCATTAAGTATCGATATTTCGTTACATTATAGAGTTAATTAACTACATGAAGGAAGGAAGGAAGGAAGTTGTTCAGTATCACAGTCTGACCAAAAAATTATTTTTTGTACTTGGTCCAAAAAGTTTCGGCTGATGACTTTTGGTGACCCTGTTGCATTAAGTAACTCGCATAACGTGCTTATCGATTCACGGCATATCAATGAACGGATTGTACACCTGACTTTTAAGTTTGCACTATAAAATATTAATAGGTTACATAAATTTGAATGACTGTTTTGCCTTATGTAAGGATTTTTTTGTAGTTTTTTTTTATTCTCTATCTTCTAGTGGTCATTATCAAAACCATCATGATGCTGAGGGCTGAGGGCCTCCGACTTCTACAATATCACAGAAGATTGAGCCTTTGCCCACCACAATGGCCAATGCGTTTTATGTTTTATTAATGTGGGTTTTAATGCGTGCTGTCTTACGATTACAAATGGGACTAACAGCTTGACGGACCTTCCTAAGGAAGGAAGAGCTCGAGTATTTAAATATGGTCACCCATCGGATGACATTTTTTTTAACAAAAAAAAAAAGAATTGTATTTTTACCACCGCGTCTGTGGAGACGCGTATGGTTATGTGAGGCTCTTCCCCCGGCTCCCGCCTCCCTGACCAGCTCGAAACGCCTCGACAGGGATTCGGGAGGAGCAGCGTACCCACTCATTTGATAACTTGGCACGAACGCGAAAGACGTTGCGCCAACGTCCGCTAATGCTCTAACTAACTGGAGGTGTAGTTTTCAAACCAAACCGGTCCTTAAGGGCCGGCGCACATTTTGGCGAAGCGCAGCGCAGAGCAGGCCCGCGAAGCTTTCTAAACGCGTGACACATTCTCAGGAGTTGGTTTTGATAAAATTTCAAATGCAATCTCAGTGTGGGAGTACCACCTAATGATAGCCCTCCCCTCCCCCCTCCTCTTATTCCTCCTCTCATAAATATTAAAATTTTTTACCCAAATCAATATGAAAAATGATATCTAGAACCGTCCTATCAAATTTCTTTAATTACTAATGATAGCACCTATTCTAACAGTCAAAAACTGATACCTATGGATCGGCTAAGTATCTTAAATGGGATCACATAATAATAATAATAATAAAGGTAGGTTAATTTTTATGTTTTGTATGTGCTTTTGTATTTTACTTTTATATTAATATTATAACAAACCTAAGCTAAGAAAAAAAAAGAAATAAAGAGATAATAATAATAATAATTTTTTCCTACACTCACACCAATTATCTAGCCCAAGAGAAGCTTCATTATGAAACTCGTTATATGGTTACTAGACAACGGATTACTTAAAATACTTAAATACATACTTATTATAAATAGAAAACACCCAGACCCAAGACAATTTAGAAAAACAATAATTTCTAAATTGACCCGACCGGGGATCGAACCCGGGACCTCAGAGATGGCGACACCATGAAAACCGGTGTACAAACCACTCGACCAAGGAGGTCGTCATCCCAAAATCCTCGACCCAAAGTTGGTGATGTAGTTGTTGTGAAGGAGGATAATTTACCGGCTGGTCGTTGGCTCTATGGCAGAGTGATTGCAACTCACCCTGGTAGCGATAACATTGTTGGAGTCGTGAGTGAGTGAGTCATCACATTCCCAGGTGATTCATATCTAAACGTCATATAGGTACTTTAACAACAGTAATACATATTCGTTGACCGCGTGATAGACAGTGGACACGAAATATTGATAACTTGATGCAGCCCTAGTGTAAAACGAAAATTATTTCTTTACGCAAAATATTCCTAAATTCTGGATTATGTGTATTCGATTTTTGCTTCTTACATAAATAAATGTTTATAGAAGAGAATTATCTATCACACACTGCCGTACTCAGAGACGTCAATTAAGTTTTAATGACAATTAAGTCTCTTGCTGTCACTTTCTTATGTATAGGTAGTGCTAAACAGAGAAGGAAAGACATTTAATTATCATTAAGACTTAATTGACGTCTCTGAGTACGGCAGTTAGTGCTTAAAATCCGAAGCGCATTTTCAAAAATAAATCCTAGGTCAGGATGTGTCGATTTAGAATAATGTACATGTGAATAAAAATTTTTGGGGTTATTTCGCTGTGTTGTACAACAATCAATCACTGAACAAGTCACCACCAAAATATCCACGATTTCACCTGATTTCAATCAGAAAAATTCACAGAACTCAAATTCTCAGCTTGCGGATAAGTGCTGACGAATTGTCAAACAGTTGCCAAAAACAGTTCTGTTACGTCGTATCACGCATCTCTTTTTATCACACAGTGTTGCTGCTGGTGACATTTTGCTCGCTCAGCCCTTTGTTGCTCTATTCCGTTGGTATATTAACTTTATGGAAAAAACACCGTTCAAGCACAGCAATAGCTTACAAAGTGTTATATCCGGAATTTGCTCCATCTAAACCAACCATTCGTCGGTGGTATGCCAATTTCAAACGCGGTCGCATGGACACAAAAGACGCTGAACGCTCTGGTCGTCCAAATGAAGCAGTGACTCAACAAAACATCAACCAAGTCTTAAAAATCGTGAAGCAAGATCGAAAAGTAAAAGTGCGCAAGATATCTGAGCTAGTTAAGATTTCAACTGGTAGTGTTTTCACTATTTTACATCAAAACTTTGCCATGAAAAAGCTTTTTTCCAAATGGGTGTCACGTCTGCTAATAATTGATCAAAAGTGACAACGTATTAATGATTCAGAGCGCTGTTTCTAATAGTTGTTTTTAATAGAAATAAAAAGGATTTTTTACGTGGGTATGTGACAATGGATAAAACATGGATTCACGATTTCACTCCGGATTCCAAACGGCAGTCAGCAGAGTGCAGAGTGGCCGGCGAAAGCCGCTCGAAGCGGCCTAGACACAACAATCTGCCGAGAAGGATATGGCCTCTGTATTTTGAGATGTGCATGAAATACTCTTCATCGACTACCGTGATAGAGGGAAACATACATATAAATAGAAAATATTACATGGGATTATTAGAGCGATTAAAGTACGAAATCGCGGAAAAACGGCCTCAAATAAAGAAAAAAAGTGATCTTTCACCAGGACAATGGGCCGTGTCACAAGTCCATGATAACGATGGCCAAACTAAACGAATTGGGCTACGAATTACGTCCTCATCCACCGTGTTCTCCTAATCTGGCCCCCAGTGACTACTGGCTGGTTGTAAACTAAAAAAAATGCTCCAGGGCAAGAAATTTGACTCAAATGGTGAAGTAATCGCAGCAACGGAGGCTTATTTTAAAGCCAAAGATAAATCTTTCTGCACTCATGGAATAGAAAAGTTAGAAAAGCGTTGGAGAGACTGTATTGCAGATGAAGGAGACAAATTAAAATATTTTGAGCTCATACATACCGCGGAAGGTACGCCAATCCATTGGTACCGGTAACCGCTATGTTGTGAGTTGTAGCACTTGCGCGCTATCGTTTATGTGGGAGGCCTGAGCTTAGCAGTGGGACGTTTATGGCTGAGTGATTATGATGATGATCCCTAGTTGAAAACTAGATACCTAATTTAAAACTTTGGCAGAAGTGAATCTCGGTAATAATTTTTAAAACTCTCGATGATGCCTTCTATCTACCTTTCTTCTTTGATAAAGAACCACGAACACAAAAAATTAAATCTAATAATTACTATAGAAATAAATAATAAATGTTTCCCACACTCACACCAATTATCTAGCCCCAAGAAGAGCTTCCTTAAGAAACTCGAGAAATGGTTAACTAGACAACGGATAATAGTAGTTTATGCAACTGTCATATAATGAAGGGTATTAAAACACGAGTGTGAGTTTATGAAACGAGCGCAGCGAGTTTCATAATAGTAACGAGTGTTTTAATACCCGTGTTATATGCAGTTGCATACACTACTTTATCTTCACTAATGCAATTAGTCAAATAACAAGAGTAAAAGCTGACAATAGTTTATTTATAATAATTGTTCAAATTTTGGATGGTACAATTTTGAAAGTTAATGTCAATTATTGATCCAACAGCTGTAGCGGTCGCGGGGCAAGCAGTAGGGCTCGTAGACGGAGTTGGAATATTTATAATTACTTCATTCGTCTTGTTTTCTATACTGTTCAAGATCGTATTTGAGACTTGAATTTTATTCATTAAAGACTCATCAATGTAGCTTTCTGCCACAGTAGAAGACTTCCACCCCCCGTGTCGTTTCAGTGCAGTCAAATCACCACCGCTATCTATGAGAAGGGTCGCCGAGGTGCGCCGGAAGCAATGCCCCGTGTACAACGCTGGGTTAGGCAGATTCAAAAAACTTGCGATAGTTTTTCCCAGAGCACCAAATTTATTAATACCAGTTCTTTGATCGACGCACTTCCCCGATCTATAGCTCAAGAAAAAGGCAGGGTTTTGACAGGGGGTGGGTCGAAGTTCCATGTATTTTTTACATACGGCATAGCAGTTGCCCGTCACAACGAAAGAACGATCTATTTTCGTTTTTGTTTTCGAAACTTTCACTATGATTGTACTGTCGTCTATGTTAGAGACTTCATCGAACTGGATGTTGTATAGCTCTTGCCTTCGGCATGCCCCCATTATGCCGAAGATTAGTGCAACCTGTAACAATAAACGATATAATAAGCTTGAGGTACATAGCCAAGGCAAAAACTATGATTTATGAAGTAGTAAAGTGTAGGTACCTACTACCTAATTTATACACAAAGCGCTTAAACGGAGTGTCTAGATAACTTGCGTGTGTAGTACGTAAGTACTAGGTAGATTAAATAACAGAACTAAAATACACTTACCTTTTCAAAAAGATACAAAATATCTGGTGAATCTTTCAGGAACATCTTTATTTGACCTGATGTAAACATCAAGGACTTTTTTTCCTTGTGTCCTTTTGAACTGCGTTTCAGGAACGCTATGACTTTTGAATACTTCGTGATATCAATATTGTTGTAGATACTCAGTGTGGACTTGAGCATAGAATATTTAGCCCACATAGAAGATGGCTTGAATTTGTCGGAGAGGTCTTTGAGATACACAAGAATGACATTTTCAGAAAATGATGTAGTTTTCTTTTCGATCTTCCATGCCAAAAAGTTATTATATTCTTTTTCATATAATTTTCTAGATTTTTCTGGCAAAAGATTGTGAGTTACTTTTGTTGCCAATTCTAGAATATCCGGAGGCGTACAAATATCATCGTCGCTGTCCATTTTTAACTTTTAATTTGTATTTTAAAAACAAAACACATTGCGAAACATTAAATTCACGCGTACGTGTATTGTCACAGTGAACTTGCCGCCATTAAAATCTAACCAATGAGAGCACAGCTGCGCGCGCAGGGCGATTGGCCCTGCGCGCGGAGCGAGCGCGCGCTGTTCTTTTTTTATTTAATTGGCACAAGATCTTACCAAAGAGTTTTGTGTATGTAAGTTTAGTAGTTTCGACGAAGTTTTCACGTATAACCCAACTGTTTTCAAAAGCCAGCCTAATATCAAAATTTTATACAACTTGTATGAGGATTTTGACATAAGGCTCGCCAGGTTAATTGGTCGTGTTTTATTGAGGTTATAATGAGATTTTACTATATCGATGTGGATATTATACCATCATGTGAGATTGCTTAAATTGAGTGTTTTGTTGTCTGCGCTATAACAGTAGTAATTATAAGTCAAGTATTGGAAACAAGTAGAATGTTACAACATTAGTGTAGATAAACATACTTAATATACTTAAATACATATTTATTATGCATAGGAAACACCCAGACTCGAAACAATTTAGAAAAACAGGTATTTCTAAATTGATCCGACCGGGGATCGAACCCAGGACCTCGGAGATGGCGACACCAAATGTAATTATACTCGTATTTCTAAACCTGTTTGGAATAAAGCAAGGCGATAAAAAAGTCAAATATTTTTTTGATGTAAAATATCTGCAAATAAATTAATCTACCAGCCAAGAGCCTACAATAAACATAAATAACCTCACCTGTCGAAAATGCGTACAGATAAGATTGATTGATTATGTGCGGCTCTTGAGCGAGACTTGTCTAACAAATTGCCATAAAAGTATCAGATTGTGGTAGTTAAAAACATGAGGATTTACGAAAAAAATCTGGTAGGTACCGAATTATGTAATTTGTTCTAGAACTGTGTTTTAAAAAAAATCACAAGCGGGATTCGAACCCGCACCTTGCGGCAATCTGGGTCGGGTGCTCTTCCTATCACGCTATTGTGGATTTTTTTTCAACATTTTTCCAATTTATTTAACAACATTTCCGAAAATTTATTTAAAGCCATATTAGAATCATCATTAGCGTATGATTATATGCCTCACTGCCATATCCAACCCTTCCCACATAAACGGATTTGGGGAAACCAGGTCATTACCCACCAGAATGGACCAACGCGGGTTGGTGAGTGTGTGGGCTTAACGATTGCTATCCGAAGCACGGAAGAGCTGAAGATATTTAATTTTGTTACCCATCCGGCGATCCATGATTGCGATAGTTACTTAACTTGTAATATCGCAACTTAAGACGCCACCTCGATTTGAGAATGTTCGAAAAGGCTGAACCTTACGGGCGCTGTCATAAGGGCGAAAACAAGTAGCGCCTGCGACAATTGAGACCGCAATCTAAAAAAATCAAAAAAATATTTTTAAAAAGTTATTGGTTTGAGTTATTTATTTAAGAGTTATCAAAATATGCAGCAATATATGAGTGATTTCAAAACATGTAGATTAAGTAATTTCATTGTAATTATATTAGCATTAATGATTTTTTAAAGGTGTTTTCGTAAAGAATAACGATCGAGTCAAAATTGCACAATCGTGTTTTTGAGCAAGGGTTTTAATGACAAAGACACGAAGTTATCTATATCAAAATTTCAGATTCGTTGGTCTTGTCATACTCTTACAACTTTCGATGAAAGTTGATGTACTTTTTCCAACTGTCGCCTTAAACGAGCAAAACACCGCACCATTATTAACTAATTTTGTACATTGTTTTGTTCTTTACATCTATTTTGTTCTTTACTTCCGTTACAGATAAGCACTAGGCCTTCATCTGACCCAATGTTTAGTGATGATAAGATTAAAGGTTTAAGCGCTCTTCTCCCGGAATCCTCAGCAATGAAGACACTTATTATCTATCTTATATTAGGTCCTTACCTATGAAATTGACGTTTTTTTCTCACTTATTAAAAGGTCTAAAACTTCTAAAAGTCAATACCGGTTGTTAATATTATTATACACTTTTAGTTAGGACTACGTAACTTAAGCTTTAGTAATAACAATGATTATTAATTTTGTGTCTTTATCGCCCAATTTTTTTTTTAAATTGACTACTTTTTATGTTCGCGGAATTGTCTTTTTGTATCATTGTAGCTTTGAAGGAACTTGATTTTTTTTCTTTTTTAAGTCTGCTATATTTAGCTAGTGAAACAAACACACTGCTCTACAATTTTTATAGTGTTAACATAAATAGATGCTAAGAAAATTAAAAAAACGTTAGAATGAAAAATAAATTTTTATAAAAAATCTTCATACACAACGTCAATTTCATAGGTAAGGACCTAATTATTAGTTATGACGATGACGGTGATAGCTTACCGGGCAGATTTAAATCAAGCCATTCTACTAATTAAAACAGAGTAGGTACATGTTGGTACTCGGCTGGGATTCGAACCTGGGACTCTCAGTCTGAGAGCTTTGGTCAAACTACTAGACATTAATCTAAACATTCATTCATTATAACAGTGACCACATTATGGCATCCATCATTTCCTTTGTTACGATCTCAATGCTACAAGCTCAAGGCCAAATACATTAAAGTGCCCTATATGCACGTAATTCCGTTTCCCATGGACCACGAGGATTAATACATTAATGATGTCATCAGTATGTTAATTCGATCAGGCCTACAAATTAAAGCGTCCCTGAAATCATTTAAGATTAGTGTTATAAAAAGGATGCTACGTCATTCGCTAGTTGGTTAAACTGTTGATCTGTTGTGACATTTTTTGTTAACTCGTCATTGTTTTGTGACAAGCTAGGCACTAAAAAGGTCACAATCAGCAATTTGACACTCTGTATCCCAAATTAAAGAACATCCTGCTGTAAAAACATGTTCAATAGATGCCTGCGCGATTTGAAATGATTGAGACAGATTATTATATTATATAAATATAGCTTGTTGGCACAGTAACTATTTAAAAAGCAGCATTTTTTTCACTTGTTTACCTACCACCACCAAGTTAAAAAAGTTAAACGGTAAAAATTGTCAATGATACCAAATGATAAAACAAGATATTTTTTGTCCTTTATCTCTTCATTATACAAGCCGCATAATTTATATTTTTTGTTTGCCATTAATTATGCATATTTGCACAATGTAGCGTGCATATTGCATAATGTAGCAGTAAATAAGAAAAAACTGGACCCATGATAAATATACATTTAACATTTAAATGATAAAAGACAAATGAATAAATAAGATTTGTTCAAAGTGGCTTTCGATCTGACAATCATACAAATATTTTAATATGTTCTAGAATTGAACGGTGAGTCAGGCATATATATAATATTAATTGAGGAGCTCGATGGCGCAGTGACTAACTCGCAGTTTGCGATTGCTGACGTTAAGTAACTTTCGCAAAGGCCGGTCATCGGATGGGTGATCAAAAATATATCATCTCTCGCTTCTCCGTGCTTCTGAAGGCACATCAAGCCGTTGGTTACGGCTGCATTAGCGGTCATTATCAACTACCAATCCGCACTGGGCCCACGTGATGGTTTTTGGCCCGTTCTCCCTATCCATCCTTAGGAAAGGCTCGTATGCCTCAGCAGTGTGGATATAAAATGACCAGATGCTGTGATGTGTGAAAGCAGAGCGGTGTAAGGTGAAGGATAAATGAAAGCCATGTATTTGTTATTTATTATAGTTGTACTTGTATATACATATAACACGCACAGTAAAGATTACGTAGATTTGATTATGATAGAGTCCATAATAAATAAATAAATGTGTTTAAAAAAATGTCTCTGTTTTAAGAGTCATACCTAAGAGTAAAAAAATGCTTTTCTTTTTATCTGCACGTATTGTAATCTTATGTACTTAGTCTATTTTTATATGTTGCTCATTGATTTAATATATAATAATAATATACCTATATACTAAATAAATAAATAATAAATATATAAATAAATAAATATAATAAATAATTAAATGTGTTAATAAAAATGTCTCTGTTTTAAGAATCATACCTAAGAGTAAAAAAAAATGCTTTTCTTTTTATCTGTACGTATTGTAATCTTATGTACTTAGTCTATTTTTAAAATATTGCTCATTGATTAAATACATAATAATAATTATTGTAATATACCTATGAGGCCTATGCCCAGCAGTGGGTTGAGAGGGGCTGATAATGATAATGATGATGCTGATGATAACTATATGAAGTATATTGTTATTGACCTAGTTTGTAATCGAGTAACTTCTTTTTGGAAATGCTAAAAAACAATATTTTAATGTCAGATGAGAATGATGAGAATTGCTTTTTTTAGCACACCCAAGTGAATGTATTGTAGGATCTGTACCTGTCTGTACTATACCAACATCATGTAATAAATAATTATGACTATGACTATGGCTATGACTTACATTTTACTACTTACTTACTTACTTACTGGAATGATTGGTTAAAAGTACTTTAAGCGTTTTTCTACAGCGTTCGTGATTTCTAAACGACCTTCCTAAATAGCTATTCCCCGCTTTTTATTTGACCATATATCTGAGGAGCGGACATTACGTAAAATGGATCCGTTCGATTTCATTCATTTTGCTAGGCGTTGGCGTAACCTATAGGTAACTTTTAGTATGTCAACCGCCTCCTTTTTCTTGTCGTTAGACCATTGAGCTTAGACCTTGTGATCCCTGGCTAAATTTTCGACAAGGGTACATATTTTTTTGGAGCTGACCGTTCCTGGTCTTGAGCCATTCCCGTGGCAGAGAAGAGATAGCACAAGGTTTGCCAAGCCCCTCCTTCACCCCGTCGAGCTTTTCGTGGCTGGGAGAACGAAGAGGAGACACCGTGGCTTGCGTAAGACCGAATTATACTTAGTACAAAAAAGTACGTAATAGTCCCGGATTGGAGTAAAATTGTTTATACTTACAAATTCAATGAAAATTGCAACGTTCATCATATAAAGATTTTATCACACCAAATGAGTTTTATGGTTGTAGGATTCAGCTCGTAGAACTCACCCTAAAACCTATTTCCACCACTTTTTGCGTTGTTGTGTTCCGGTTTGGTAGGTTTGAAAGGGCCGCTATGTCAACGAGCGCAAGCTTTTAAGTTTTTACGCTATGTTAAGGTACATACCTCTGAGGTACCTACAGACAAATTATTAAATAAATATATTTTATTCACTATAAAGCAAAATATAAATTTTAGTAAGTACCCCTCAAGATTATGTTTATAATTAAATCGGCAAATAACAGCACCCCACCTGATGTTAAGTGGTAATGGAGTCCAGACGCGAAGACAACTATCGCAGCATGAAACAAAACAGCATCAGTCACCCTCACCCTGCCGGAACCAAGATGCCTTTTCTCGCCGCGTTGGAAGAACTCTAGGAAGGAGGAAAACGTGTGCTGATCCAAATAATAGACAGTGGCTAAAACTTTAAAAAAAAGAGAATGTGTAATTAATAAATAGGTGCATTAACAAATAATTTTGCCTGTGAATATATATATAATAAGTTTATGTTGGAATGTTCAACCGCAGTCAAATATTTCATGTTGGCCTTGACCGCTTATTTTTATTCAAGTCGGTTATATTTAACGTAATGAATGATTGTAGGTATGGAGTTAGAATAAATGTCGCTATTAAATAACTTTGTGTGGGTTAAGCCAAACCACATAGCCATCCCATCTCATGCTGGTTATAGCGACGTGAAAGGTATCAGGGTGCCAAATGCGAGTTTCATTCGACATTCGATCACATAAACGAAAACGAGAATTTGTATGGCAAAATCTTAACTCCTCTCGTATGTCGCCAGAAGACGCTGCTTAAAATCCGTAATCGAATGAATACGGATAGTAAACAAAACTCACACTAGGCACCCAGATGCTTAACTTCCCATACATGTCGGAAGAGCCTACTAAGGGATAAGGGTTCCAAGATACTCGCGCCTCAGTCGATCGGTTAGCAACCCATCATTTGATCATTGATGTTATCTATTCCACCTTGGAACCCTACTTTGTTTATGCTAAACTTCCCGTACATGTCGTAAGAGCCGACTAAGGAACAAAGGTTCTCACAAGAAAAGAGTCTCACTTGTCTACATGTCTAGTGGAACATTATCATTAGTCCTTTTGTCTTTGTGAATGCCAAATGATAATGACAAGTTGACGCCTCTGCGGTCTAATGGTTAGATCCTCCGGCTTCAACCTAGAGGTTAGATTCCCACGTTGTGCTGTGTTAGCTAGTGGATATGTATAATAACCAGTTCCTCAGCAGCTGTGTAACGGGTAAAGTGCGCTTCTATTATACGGCCTTTCAGAGATAAAAATTAAGCAAAATATAAAATGAATAAAATTAATATACTAAAAAAACAATAATAATTTTATAAACTTTATTACATCAACTTAATAATATCATTGTAAAATAATAATATTTATCGCGTAATAGGTACTAGATGTATCACATCACAATGTACTATTATAACTTAAGATTAAATTTTACGTTTTTATAATTTAAATTACAAAATAGTAGCTGGGATGCTAATAAATTTTGCTAATCACTTTTCATTAACTTATAATATATTTAGCAATATTTAATTTAAATTAAATTAATATATTTAAAAATAAGTCTTCTTCAAATAGTCATTTGAACTAAGTTCGAAAACGGAATAACCACTTCTTCCTATGACTTTAATTGAAGTAATAAATAATGGAGCTTGGTAATTTATATTTTATATTTAAACAAGCGAAATTTACATTTAACATTCATTAATGGCACTAATTATTTAACTATTAAAAATTTAGTTAAACGCTGTAAATAGTGTACACCTGTTTCATGAAATGCACTACACAACATTACAAAGGTATATGGACCAGGCTTATTTATATGAAAGACATCATCGTCATCATCATCTCAGTCAAAGTCGCCTAGATAAATTTTGAATATCTGATAAGGATTGTAAATAACACTTAAGGCGACGCATTGGAAATTTACGTGGCGGGGATCTTGATTTTTCCCAACAATTACATAAACTAACTAACAAACATATGAAAGTGATATTTGATGACATGGTTTTTCATTTAATTGACTTCATTTTGCTAGTTGCAGAAACACGATTTGTCAACTTAAATAACAGAGAAAAAAAAAATCAAAGTAACCTCTTTTAAAACATAGATTTGCATTTTACAGGCAAACTAGACCGATTTAAGCATCTAAATTTTCTTAGTTGATTAGTCTTAACACACACTTCGATATTGTATAATAAATAATTTGTAGTTTTAATTTGAAGGAAAAGTTTTTCTCATGGTACGGTGCGCAAACGCTCCGTATAAGATTTATTGTTTAGCGGTGCGTCGCCTTAAAACATGTTTTAATAGTATTAATAACAAGTCTGAACTAGGAATAACTATTTATTTAAAATAATGGCTTTTGAGCTTTGCTCGCTACGCTCGTTCGAATCGTGCGTAGCACTATTTAGCTAGCCATGTTAATTCTGGATTCAAACAGCGTCAATTCTAATCCTTTGTGTCTACAGTTTTGCTTAATCTTAACTAGTGTAGACTAAAAACGACTTTTGATGGTAACGTAAATATTTTGTATTCAACCTCTTCGAAATCTTAACAAATATTTTTTATCACATTTTATTATTATTGCTGGATCATCGTCACTCTGTACCTGTACCACAGAGTAGATATTATGTATTCCTGTACTTTTAACATTTTTCGACATTTATACTTTGTTCACAAATCATAGTTTCGAACCTTCTAATGCCGCCTTCTCTTTCTTATTTCTCTCTTTATCCTGGTCCACGGTCTTCAGAGGACCGTGCTTCCATTCCGATGGGTAGCCATATTGCCTGACGTCGTCCCACCATTGCTGCTTGCCGTCAGCCCACAAGATGTATATTATGTTGGTGACGACTAAAACAGCGAAGCAGACCCAGAACGCAACTCTCCATTGACGTAACGTTGACTGAAAAAAAAGAAATTATGAACACTCACATCAGTAGCCTATGAAACAAACTTTATTGACTAATCAACAATGAAAATAAAATAACTGCTTGTATAGGCAGCTGTCCCACCGCGCCGCCGGCCGCCGGCGGGCGAGCAAGCGACGAACTATCGACTAACTTTTCTCGCTCTTCTCTATAAATAAATAGTTAATCGCTGACTGTTCACACTGCAGGCTTTACTAATTTGCAGCTGGCGAGTACTCGATTTACTCGTTTACCACTGAGCGATACTCGCTTGGCGGTCAGATCACTCGCCGAGCGACTAACCAGTGGTCATTACTACATAGAGTGCGGATCTGAGTGCTAGGGACAGTTAACATATAATCAATATAATGTTATTTGAACTATCATTGTTGTCTAGTTCAGACGACGACGATGATGTAAGTTTTAATAGCATTTGTGTAGTAGCAACGGCAGTTCTGAAAAAACGGAAGAAAAAAAGAATATTTTGAAAAGAAGTATTTTCGTTTATATTTAAAAATGACAAAACTGACAAAAATGACAAGCAAGACTTTGCTCATGTCAAGCCGCCCTCGAGCGAGTAGTGCGATTCATCGCCCATCGCACAAGAACACTCGCTTATAGCCCAGCGACGAAACTATCGGAACTAGGTACAACTCGCTTGTCGCTGCTCGCCAATTTCCTTGTACATAGTTTCTAGCTCTACTCGCTACTCGCTCATCGCCGGCGGTGGGACAGCTGCCTTATCAGCAACTAAAGTCGCTGGAAAGTTTAGTACCATGACACATTAACTTGTCTGGAAGTAGACGGCTTGTTAGATTATTGGCTTGCTCTGACAAAGTACTAAACTGTTCAATGAGTTTCGTTTTTTTTTTTTTTTTTTTATTATAACATGGTTACTAATATTATAACAGATTAATACTGTTAAATAGCTTTAAACCCTTTAAAGCTACTTAACAATATTTTTTTCTGCCTATGTTAATTATTTACCTCATCACCATCATCTATACTCCTCCTACTATTAGTCCACTACTGGATATACCTATAAGCCTTATATGCTTTACATGCAACTATATTTTATTCTAAAGCTTTATTCTATTGTACTTGAGACTTAAGAAAAAATGTTTGACACTAAAATGTTCTTGTAAGTGTAATTACTTTATTACATAACACTTCAGACCTTAGAGCATTACTTCAGACCCAAACAATTTGGATTTCAATGAAGTTTTAAGTATCTTTCTTAATCAAGGAGGCAAAGGTGCCACGTGCCTGCTAAAATTAGTGATGTAACGAATGCTACTTTACGAATAAACCTTTTGTCGAATTCACAAACTTGACTCTACAGCCGAACAGAGTTACCTATTTGTAAAAAAATATAACTAATGTTTTTTTAGTCTGTGTGATTCCCACAGTTGAAAATGGCCTTTCCGAATCAAAATCCTGGAAGTTATATAAAAAAATATTTACGATAAAAAAAAATTCAAAGTAGGAAAATCTGTATCTTCAATCCGCCAATACTTTGTGTTGATTGCTTTGATTTGATTCCTCAAATAATATAACTTGAACGTCATCAAGTATAATATTCGGATACTTCGGATACATTACGGTAGCGTTTTACTCAAGCTTTTTTATGAATGTTCGGTAATTTCAAGATATTCGACAGATAAGAATATTCGTGTCTGTTGCATCACTACTTAATATTCTAAAAGTAAATTGGGACCGTCGTCAGTGGCACTAGAAGGGCCCTACTTAAAATGGAAGCCAACAATATTCTCTCCTTAAAAGCCAGAAGCTAAAATGGCTTTCCAATATTAAATTACATAAACACCTCTTTGTAATTGACAAGACAATTTTCTAAAGCATCAATTAGCCGTCATCGAAGCAAACACGAGTTAAATACCAAAGAACTTTGGCAGCAACCGACAAAGTTGAGGACAACTCCGACGGAATTTGACATTGATATAAAACTTGTGAGAAAATATGAAAGCCCTTAGCAAAGCGGGCCTATTATTGTAGGTTCCCAAACTTTGAGAGTTATGGGAAGTTAAAAAAGAAGTTGTCTGATTTATTTAAAAGTTCAGCGTGAGCGAACATTACCTACATTTCATTTGAGTTGGAAAGAGTGATTCTTAAGATGTTTCTAAAACTTTTCGGGTGTTGAAAATTATTATACAAAATTTTGCCAATGGTGGCTTTAAGAAACTGCTCTTGAAGTGATTGTTTTTAGTATAAATAATGAAATCACCATGGAAGCATATGAATAAAAGTTAAGTCAAGCTGTTTCAGTTTTTCAGTGTTATAGGAAGAAGATATATCTTGTTAGCTTTCTTAATGAATAACCCCCGTCATTATTCACAATCACCGCCTTTTTACAAATATTCAATGCAAACTCAAAAGAATCTGTGGGCATATTCTATAACGTTGACCAAAGTTAAATCATCTGCCGTGAAAATATCGTAGACTTAGACTATGCCGTAGTTAAGTACCCAAGAACCAAAGTTCAAAACTTAACAGTTATGTTACATGGTATTTAAAACTTACATCGGGTGTAAGGAGACCTATCAAGTAAGGTGTGATGATTCCAGATATGGTAGATGTGCCGTTGATCATCGCTGTCAACGATCCTGCGTAGTTGGGCGCCAAATCCAATGCATTGACCTGAAAATGTGAAATACACACATTGGTGATTCATATTGTATCAAGATCACTACAGCCGACTACAATAACTTGTATATGAAATATAATTGAAGGGTATACTTTGCACCTTTGTGTTGTTGAAAGAAAGAGGATACTGTAATATAACGAAAATGAACAAAGACAAAGGTGAACCAGATAGATGTATTGGAAATCGCGTAAAATAATACATAGCTGACGTCAGCAGGCGCCAAAACAAATCTGAAGCTAGTGAAGTTCCCTGAAAGGCCCTAACCAATACGAGATCTTACAAGATTTGATAATAAATATAAAAAAACTTGAAAAATGGGGAATTGTTTACAAATGTTTTATCAACGAAATACCTGTTAAACTTTCAATTCAATCGGTTTAAATAAAAAAGATAATTGACTATTTTAATTGTACCTAATACAGTTGTTTGGATTTGGGTGTCGTAGGTTCCAATAAACTGAGTCAAGTTACCATTTTCAAGTGCAATTTTTTACTCCTGGGGTCGGCCTATCCGAAACCAGAGGACTTCAGGCTCTTCGCTCTTAAGGACGTTGCCACTTATGGCATCTATCTTTACAGAGGAGGAAGAGTGAAAGAATGGGGTTGCACAAAAGATCCCAATGGGTCGAAGTGTTACTGGGAGGTGGAAACCTCGGCAGGCCCCACAAAGATAAGATAAGATAAGATAAGAAGTGCAATTTTAATATTTGCTATAAAGATATAACATTGTGAATGCAAAATAGCAATTTTAAACCATTTTTTACCAATATCGACAGTTTAACAAACCTATCAATATTAATTACAAGAGTCCACCTCCATATTAAATTGTTCTGTTTTCTACAGAAGCGGCTGGGCAGATAAAATAAGTTCCGCCTCATCGGTCTCCGATAAGGGAAATGATGAAGTACCCTCAGGCTATTTAATATATTCGACCCTCGTTCGGTAATCGCTCAAAAAATGTTTCCGTTCGCAAGATATTTTGTAATGAATTTATTAATATACTCGTAGGCTGCTGGCTGTTTACTGAATGGAATTTGTGTGAAGAATTGTTATTTTTCTTGCGAGGGTCCTGTTTATTGGTATGGTATAGTTACTTTAGTTTGTTTATGTTTGTATAAGTCGAGCCTCTATAAACTTAGCATTTATTTTGATGGACACTAATTTATCTTTCCTCACATAATTATCTACGAGGTAATTGTGACTCATTGCATTTTTAATATTCATAAATTACTAAATTAAGACAGCTAAATAAAATAAACATATAAAAATTTAATACCTATAAGTAAATAACAGATTTCCTCTAAGTGTGAGTCAAGATACATTGTAATTTATATTCCTCTCCTTTCTGACGATTTAAAAAATATATATTTACCTTCATACCACTGTAGAAGCCACCCATAAGCGCCATAGAAGCGATAAAGTAGGCGACCGCGGCATATCTGTCGCAACCCGAATAGGATGCTAATATGATGCAGACAGCTGGGCCCGCCGCGGCTGGAATTGACAACGTTAAGATATAATATAATATATCAAGTATCTATTACTCTACTACTCGTAAAAGAATATTATTCGTCTTTCGTGATATGTTGAAAGTGATTCGTGCTACCCGTGTTACTTACTCCTGTTTGAATCTGAAGGACCAATTGTTTTCTATAGGTATTTTTGAATTAATTTGTCTTCTTTGTGTGTCTAATAATAATAATAATAATAATAATAATAATAATAATAATAATAATAATTTACGTTCTTATACTATTCATTCGATTGCGATGAAACCGTGACTTCGTATGCGTGTACACTCGGATCCGTTGATGGTTTTATCAATTAAGAAATCTATACTAATAGTAGTACAAAAATACAAAGCTTTCCTCTTTATAATAGTATAAAGAGGAAAGCTTTGTATTTTTGTATGTTTTCAACGAATAAACTCAAAACTACTGAACCGATTTTAAAAATTCTTTCACCATTAAAATGCTACATTATCCTTGAGTACCATAGGCTATAAATATTACTGGAAAAAAATTGCTTAATGATAAATAAATAGAAATACGATTTGTTTGTTTTGTTGTCGTAGAAACTGTCAAAGCTGTACGAAGTGCGCCGGGTCAGCTAGTTAGGATATACGATGAAATATAGGAAAGGTATGAAAATACCGACTATTAAAAATATTACAATTTCTGATCAAACCAGATATAAGCCAACAATAACATTTGAACTTACCAATAGTAGTGTGTATAATTCTGCCAGTCTTGATTGAATGCCATTTTCTCTTCACACAGAAATCACACGCCCATCCGAAGATGAAAGACGAGACCCACATAGCCAAGTAAGGCATAGCAGTTAAGGTTCCAGTCGCTGCTATATTGAATTTGAGGACATCAGTCATGTACTTGGGAAGGTCTGACACCATCGTGTAATAGCCCCAATCGTGCCCAATCTAAAATTAAGAAAGAATTACTATCAGCTTTCAAATCCTCACTACTTGGTAGAAACAGTACGGAGAGATTGATCCTTAAGGGCTTTGCCAAACAGTAAACGCTTGGTCACATAATTAGGAGACTGCAGAAATACTACGGTCGACCGAATTGAAAAATATGTATGAAATTAGACAAAATCAACGTTTCGTAGTCCGCTGATTCCTCCTCCAAAACTGGACTGATTTAATTACTTTTTTTATTTAAAAATGAAAGAAAGACTTTGGCTGTATCCCTATGTTTTGCTTTTTTATATAATCTTAAATTTCGAGAAAACAGCAGAAAATCTGGCAAATTTTTAAGATTTTTAAAGGTTCAGTTCATATTATTATCTTTTTTATTAAATAATTTATAAAAAAAGGGAAAACATAGGGGCACAGCCAAAGAATTTCTTTAATTTTTCATGAAAAAGTAATTAAACTGGTCCAGTTTTGAGGAGAAATCAGGGGACTACGAAACGTTGATTTTGTCTACTTTTCATACATATTTTTCAATTCCGTCGACCTTAATATTTCCTCTTAGTACGAACGTGCATCTCAGACCAATCCGAGCGCAGCTGTTAAGGCGACGCACCGCTAAACAATAAATCTCATACGGAGCGTTTTAATCAACTAAGAAAATTTAGATGCTTAAAACATGGCTAGCTAAATAGTGCTACGCACGATTCGAACGAGCGTAGCGAGCAAAGCACAAAAGCCATTATTTTAAATAAATAGTTATTCCTAGTCCAGACTTGTTATTAATACTATTAAAAACATGTTTTAAGGCGACACACCGCTAAACAATAAATCTCATACGGAGCGTTTGCGCCCCGTACTATAAGAAAAACTGTTTTTTTTCCTTCAAATTAAAACTACAAATTATTTTAAAAAAATGAACTAAGAAAATTTAGATGCTTAAATTGGTCTGGTCAGCCTGTAACATGCAAACCTATGTTTTAAAAGAGGTTACTTTGATATTTTTTTTCTATGTTATAAAAGTTGACAAATCGTGTTTCTGCAACTAGCAAAATGAAGTCAATTAAATGAAAAATCATGTCATCAAATATCACTTTCATATGTTTCCCGCCACGTAAATTTCCAATGCGTTGCCTTAAGAGATTCTGTGTCCGTGAGAGGTTATCTTTGTATGCGTTGCTCGAGTGCAGTATGTATTAAGTTTATTGTGCTCTATCTTTATATACTTGTATGCTATATCACTACATAATATAAAACAAAGTCGCTTCCCGCTGTCTATCTGTCCCTATGTATGTATGCTTAGATCTTTAAAACTACGCAACGGAATTTTAAATAGATAGAGTGATTAAAGAGGAAGGTTTATATGTATACAACATGCATATATAGGACACGGTAGGTAGCGCTGCGCTGCCATAGGGTTCTATAGGATACGGGTGTTCACCAAGCTGACGAAGTTGCGAGCGGGCCGCTAGTGATGTATAATTACTTTCTACATGGTATAACTGAAATTGCCAATCACAGGGTAAAGCCATTCTAATGAAATGTCAGTAGAATGTTCTCGATGGCCTTCTTAAGTTTGGGGGCTTGTAACAATGTGTTCTGGAGTGTCGAAACAATAATACCTACATTATTAAAGCAATACTTACAGCAGCAAACAGCAGAGCCCACACAGGAACAGACCTGACGATAGCCTTCCAAGGAACAGGGTCTCTGACACTCGTGTTGTCTGCACTTGTGACAGTTTCATTGAGATACTTCAATTCTTCATCTGATATGTACGGGTGAGTATTCGGTGTACTGTAGCATAGGAGACTCTAGAAATTAATGAATCTATATGTTAACAGCTTTAGAAAGCTTTTATAGTAATATTTCTTTCTGTCAATTCTTAAGATAGATACGTTTTTTTTATGAGTAAATAACGAAAAATGCTAAAACCTTACCCAGGCTAAGAACCATAGGATTCCAAAACAGCCGAAGAAGTAGAATACATTTGCCCAATCACCATCACCGGCCATAAGGAAACCAGACATGAAGGAACCGAAGATGTTGCCGATTTGGGCACCGCCGAAGACCAGAGCTCCTTGGCGAGATCGTTCATGAGGTGGTACCCACCGAGCTAGGACTATCATCAGCGCTGGCATAGTTGGACCCTGGAACAATTAATTACAATACATAAGTTACCAGTTAAAATTTTCACAATGTCATACAATACATACTAATAAAGGTCAAAAATTGTCTAAGAAAAAAACAAAGTTAAACTATAGTTAATAATAATAAAAATAATAGTATGCAAGACCACACCAGCAGCCTCCACAGGCGGCACCCGTTCTCTCTCTCATATCTTAGGGATTGTATGTATAGAATTTGAACTATAATAATAATGAACATTTATTGTAGAAATTCAACAGTTTTGGATAAGTGGATGTGCAAGCATGGGAAAATCAGGCCGTAGCCATCCACGGTTACTCAATGCGGGTTGGTGTGTTTTAATTACTGTTATTTCAATTAACATGCCTTCTGAGGCACGGTGTTACAAGCACGACCATGAATACTTCGCCTACAGACCTCAATGTTCAAAGTTACAAACTTTAATAATATTTAAGAAATCATTACTTTTCACATTTTCGACAAGAGGTACCACTTCTAGTAATTTAATTAAAGCAGAATACAAAAATTCATGGCCTAAATGTCAGTTGACTTTGTTCTCACGTTTTCCTTATAGACTACACTTACAAAGGACAATAGGATTTTACTAGACAATTAAACGTACCTCGCCCATTCCTTGCAACACTCTTAGTATAAAAAGCCATGTCGCACCACCAGCTTTGACCACCACAGGCGTCAATAGTGTAAACAAAGCTGTACTTAAAAGCCCAATGCCTAAAGTCCATTTTCCTCCATAACGTTCAGCTAAATATCCTCCAGGGACATGGGTTATTGCGTATCCATAGTAGAAGGCGCTGAGAATTAACCCTTGCGTAGATTCCGACCATTCGAACATCGCATGCTGAAACAAATAAAATACAAAGTGATTAAAATTATATTGATGATGATGAAGTTTTTTTTTAAAAGGTTAGTAAAATTATATTTTTCATTTGAGAATATTATTAATGTTTAATCAGCTAAGACAAAATTGTACTATTAACTCATCGCATGTTAAATCGCATGGAAGCAGAAAGATACCCTGAATCTCAATATTCTTTTCGAATGCTTCGAAGAATCTCGTAAGTCAAGAGTGGAAGCTACCCGAGAGCGCCTCTAAAGTCTAGGATTTCGGCTAGAGTTAGCCGGGTTGTAGTGGGGGTGGGGAAAGCCAAGATTACCGCAGTTACATACATCACACTCTCGTTCTTTTCTCAAAAAAGAGAAGACAGCATTAAAATCACCATTTTTGAGTAAACTCAGTAGCACTCTGAGGTTGAAAGATAACATCTGTGACAGGTTGCTAGACCAGTATCTTGGAACCCTTGTCTCTTACGAAGAATGCCTCTCGCGAAGATAGGTAGCTAGGGCAGATAGGCAGCATTCTTTTCACGCCCCAGACCAGCATGAGACTACTACCGCAGTAGCTGACCAATAATGAGCATCTTATTTGCCATGCCGCTCCTGCAGACCATCCGTCCCCACAGATTATAATAAATTTCCATAATAAAGAAAGCAAAAGTAGCAAGTAAAGTTATTTAACATAAAATTAAAGGAAACAGATAACCAGTCTTATTTAAATATGTTGCCATAACATCAATGTTTGTAGCATTGTTGTGTTCCGGCAGCTAGAGATAAGATAGCCGTTGCCTCAGTAGTTGAGGATTCCAGTTAAAGTGCGCCTTCACCTTGGGCCTATTCATCACTTAAAATCAGGTAAGACGAAGGCCAAATGCCCTTAAGAGCGTTTAAGCCGCACACTAGCGCCGCCAATGAAAAAAAAACATATCTGAATAAGACGTTACGGCCACTTTTAACTATAACGCCATATTTAACTAAACCATAACATGTCAGGTGTTCATTAGGTGACGTAAAAATGCTAAATTACTTCATTAGTTTGTACTGTGTTCTAATAAATATATTTCATTTCATTTTTCATTTTCATTTCATTCAAATAGTTTGTTGAGCTTAATTTGATTTTCTATCTCTAATTACTAGATATGTTTTTTTTTCATTAGTGGCGCTAGTGTGCGGCGTAAACGCTCTTAAGGCATAAAAAAATGCTCTTTTAATATAAATTCAATCTTTATCACAATATTTATTTTTGGTTTAAATACACGGATGAATAATAATAATTTATAAATAAACATGAGTACCTATATAAATTATTGTTATTTATGTATGAACATCATTATTTTTATCTGTGAACTAAATAAAAAGAAATGGTACCTATAAAATACCTGAAAGAGTATATTTAGGTTAACGTTATCAGCATATTTTCAGCGAGCAAAGTTCAGTTATGGTTTGACGTCGCGTCGTTATGACACACAAAGCCTCCCCAAATCAAATTTCCCTTTGCATCCACTTTCCACGTGAAACTCATTTTATTTGCGACTTAATTTTCTAGCACTTCTTTCTTAATATCCGTTTTAATTTACTTGAAGGAATAACAGACAAATATCTAACATAGACATATATCATGTTTAAGTTAAATTATATGTTATGTTATGACTGTGTCTTTAACCTTTTCACCGCCCAACTATCCTGCACGCGATGTCCCGCTGTACGCCAACGTATAAATGTATTTTAATAAAGTAGGTACAAAGAAGTGCTGGCGTGGACGGCACGAAAATCTCGAACTTCTATAGAAGTTGTTGGCGGTAAAAAGGTTAAAACTTCCTCAATCATAGATATATAATAATTATTACACTATTATCACAAAATAATTGTTACAGGCTAATGCCTAGATAATTCTAGGCAAGTATGCTACATCCTAGGCCGCCTTAACAATACCATCAGGCGAGATCGCGGTCAAATACTTCTACAGAAAGTAAGCTTCATACGAGCCCATCTTCATACAAACACACACTTCGGATACGGAATTTCGCAGCTCCAACCTGTTCCCAGCTCCAAGCTGTTCGTCACCACCCACAACATTGTAAACACGTGGTTTGAAATAAAACTATTTTTTTTGTTCAGAGATTCCGTGTCTGTGAGGGGGTCTATGGTGTGCGTTGCTCTTTTAACATTGGAAATAATTTTTCGTTCGCTCCAGTATAGGCTCCGATTTGATGAAAAAGTGTGTTCCCCTTATATCTCAAAGAGTTGTAAAGATATGATATTTAAAAAAGGCTCAAAAGACGCGTAGCTGTAAGGTGCAAAAAGAAATAATTCGAGAAAGTCAAAAACGAAAAAGTTATGACTGAAATAGTAAAAAAAAAATTTTTCCTGTATTTTTGATTTTGGCGCTCGATATTTTGGAAACGAAGAATGATATCAAAAGTTTGAGGAAAAACTCCTCTGGAAAATTTAGTCAGCTACAATTTGAGCCTAAAACAAAGACGATCAGGTTAAGGGTTTGTCCTGTAGCCTAACCTTTTTTTAAAAATCAAAAAGTCAGAACGACATTTTTCACCAATATTTTTTCGAATTCCGTAGATTCATTTTCAATGTGCTCGATAGTCGTGTGAGGCACGAAATCTGTGATTTTTTTTTTTGGAGAGAGATTGTTGATTTCCTCAAACGGCATTTTCAGTTTCACTTGGCTTGGGTGCGTTGCTCGAGCGAGGTATGTATGAAGCTTAACTTCAGAACTCTCCTTGTTTTGTGCTCTTATGCTATTTGTGTGTCTTCACAATTACTATGTTTACAATAGTGTTCAGTTCTATTCAGCAGGGCTGATTTATTGCTAAAATATAATAAAAGGACACAGAACACAGAAGGTACACAGAAGCTTGTCAGTACAAAATACAAAGTATTGAAAAAATATACGAGCGGGATTCGAACCAGCACCCCATGGCGTGCCGGGTCAGGTTTACTACCACCTATTTATACTATCGTGACTCAATCCAACTCGCTGAAATGAATCAACACTATCTACTCTTACTCAATAAGACAAAGGAGCCCTATTCAATGTCGACAACTACGTCATCAACATCCGATCTTAATATTTTTACAAATATTGAAATATCAGTTCTGAATTAGGCAAGCTATATTTATGATTATTTTTAAATTAACGCAAGTAATGTTAATGATTATTTACATATAATTTTACGCAAATATTGTTGCGGACAAATTACAATTTGAAAAAAGTTAAAGTGTTGACCCCCATGACATGCTAGGTCAGGTGCACTACCAACTACTACTTTGTCTTTGTCTTTGTCAACTAGAACTTTGTCTTTTTTCAAATTGTAATTTGTTTGCAACAGTATTTGCATTAAATTATATATTATGTAAATAATAACATGTGTTTTATCTTTGCAGTTGCTGTTTACCAGACTTTTATAGAAAAGGAAATCATGCTCAAGTTATTGTTTATTATGATCGAACCAATCTGTCGTCTAACGTTATAAAGAAATTTTTTTAAATGTTAAATTACGTTTAATTGGAATTTTTACTTCTAATTGAATGATTCGGTGGCTGAGACGCCATTGCTATTAACAAGGAGGTCGCTTTACGTCTGGACCGTAATGGGACTCCTCTGTTTTGGTGTTCTTGTTACCCAATTATAGTTGCAACTGTCCAAGGTTCTTCTTAGGAAGGTAAATTGCGATGAACATTTAAAGGATTTAAAAAGACAACTCACTGGCTTTAAGCTGACAGTGCCATTGACAAGGAGGTCGCTATCGTCCGGGCACGCGTCGGGGTCGAAATGGGACTCCTCTGTTCTGGTGTTGTTGACCATTTGTGTGACAGCCAGGTTGAGGCATACCCGCATCGTGTAGGCGTTGCACACGGCGAGCAAGCCCATGATGCCGAGCACATACCGCTGGGGGATGAGGAAAACTGAAAGGGGAAAATTTGTTTACATATTGATACTGTTTAGCTTTATTTTTGTAGGTCACAAACTAGAAGAAAAGGGTGCTGCAGAAGAATTGAGTGCTGCTTTTTGTTTTGGTACAAAGTTTCTCTCTTATGGTGCTGACTGACCGGAGCGATCATCGTCACGTAACAGTAACGTACCATTCGCGGCCAGCTGGATACTTCATTGCTGACTGACCGATAACAGAGCGGAGCTCGCGTAGAGTTGCTCGGCTCACTGTACTGTTCTGTGGTATTGTACTGACTATGTGAATGCTTACATCGAACATGTTACGTTACAGCAAAATCCTCTGAGATTTTAATTTATTACCAGATCACTGGTAATAAATTTTTTACTCCGAAAATTTTCAAACGGTATGGTAATCAAATTGTAAATAATGCATTGAGGAGCTCGATGGCGCAGTGGCTAACACGCCTGGTCTGCGAGTGCTGAGGTCGGTCATCGGATGGGTGACCAATAATTTATCATTTCGAGCTCTTACGGAGAAGATCGATCTTCGACTTTCCGAAGCACGGGCTTCGGAAGGCACGTTAAGCCGTTGTGTTGGTCCCGGTTGCATTAGCAGTCGATAACAATCCGCACTGGGCCCGCGTGGTGCTTTATGGCCCATTCTTCTTATCCATCCATAGGGAAGGCTCGTGCCCCAGCAGTGGGGGCATAAAATTAGCTGATGATGATGATGAAATGATACAAAAGTTATTAAATTATATTTAATGGTGTATTTCATATATAGAGTATAATCAGCCCCTGTGCTTAGCATTTGTGGACTATGAGAAGGCATTCGACTCTGTCGAAACCTGGGCTGTTCTAGAATCCCTGCAACGATGCCAAGTCGATTGGCGATATATCCAAGTGTTGAGGTGTCTGTACAATGCTGCCACCATGGCCGTCCAATTACAGAACCAGCAGACTAAGCATATCCCCTTGCATCGAGGTGTGAGACAAGGGGATGTGATATCCCCCAAATTGTTCACAAATGCATTGGAGGATGTGTTTAAAACGCTGGACTGGAAAGGACGTGGCATTAACATCAACGGCGAACACATCTCACACTTGCGATTCGCGGACGACATCGTCATCGTGGCCGAAACGTTGCAGGATTTACGGTTCATGCTGAACGGCCTAGCTGATTCTTCTCAACGCATCGGTCTCCGGATGAACTTGGACAAAACCAAGGTTATGTTCAATGAACATGCCATTCCGGGGCCGATTGCAGTACAAGGCGGTGCTCTCGAAGTTGTTAAGGAATATGTCTACCTCGGGCAGAGTTTGCAATTGGGTAGAAACAACTTCGAGAAAGAGACTAACAGAAGGATACAGCTAGGCTGGGCAGCATATGGGAAATTACGTCGGGTCTTTACGTCGCCTATTCCCCAAAGTCTAAAGACGAAAGTCTTCAATCAGTGCGTCCTACCGGTAATGACATACGGAGCTGAAACGTGGACACTAACGGTTGGGCTGGTTCACAAATTTAAAGTCGCTCAGCGAGCTATGGAAAGGGCCATGCTAGGAGTTTCTCTGAAGGACCGACTTCGGAATGAGGTGATCCGACAGAGAACGAAAGTAATCGACATAGCCCATCGAATTAGCAAGCTGAAGTGGCAGTGGGCCGGTCATATTAGCCGCAGAACCAACAACCGTTGGGGTAAACGAGTTCTCGAGTGGAGACCACGTATCGGCAAACGTAGTGTAGGACGCCCTCAGACTAGGTGGAGCGACGATCTTCGCAAGGTGGCTGGCAAGAGCTGGATGAGAGTAGCCGCGGATCGTGCTCGGTGGCGTGCACTTGGAGAGGCCTATGTCCAGCAGTGGACTAGTATAGGCTGATGATGATGATGGTGTATTTCATGTTACTTTTAATTTCGAGATCACCGGTGAGATTAAAAATTGCCCCCCAAGTCAGCCTCCACCATAAGGTAAAAAATATATCAGTTAATAGTTATAAAGAATTAGAGTGAAATTTAAAGAATATTACCTACACGTTTATATGTATTTAAGGGATTTCATTGTTCGAACTCGATGCCTTTCTTGTAAGGTTCGACAGGATGCTACGCTTGTCAAGCGGGCAGAAGATACTCATTAAAAATTTATAAAACTTAGTGATTTATTGTTGTTAGAATATGTTACTACATATTCTAACAACAATAAATCACTAACTACCTAACGTACGTAACGTACCTAACGTACGTAACGTACCTACTGGTACTTTGATATCGAAAACAACCTTAATTCTTTCATTCAGAAACAACTTACATACATAACTGATGACTGATGAATGACTGATAAGTTTATAAATAATAAATATAACTAATGCGTCATAAACTCAACTTTAAACAATTTCTAATTAAATATAAAAGGATCTGCAATGCTTAATCGCATTTATGACTCTACAAAGCCTATTTAAACGTAAATGATGTTTCACTGAAGTACAAAGATAAAACACATGTGATAAACCATGTCCGTTTACATTATATCAAATACCGCAAATAACTTAAAAGTATTGTTTATAATAATCTTCTGCATCAGGCTAACAAAGAGATGTATTGATAACGTATTAAAGAATACTAAGATGACGTCAAGCGTTGAAGAACCCTCAACGAATCAACAAATAAGTAGGTACGAATAACAACAAGATTTTAAAAATGCCCTAGAAAAACACGGCACTCTGCACGGCACACAGCCTCTGACGGTTAGGATCTTGGCTAGGGTAGACCGTGTCGTGGAATCAGACCACTATGTCATCTGTATAGTCAGGAGCTAATTCAACACAAAGCTTATTTACGTCTTCTTGGCAAGTCTTGAGTTCTAGAAGCAGGGGCTTATCTTAAAACCTTGGTGCCAAATGGTGCTTGATATTTTTAACCGACTTCAAAAAATATTTGTCCCCAAAAAAACTCGACTTCAAAAAACAGGAAACTAAAAAAAATTAAAACAGCTCTAAAAAGCAAAAAATCATTTTGAAATCATATTATTAATTACCTAGATACGGATATCAGTATGCCTAACAAGGATGCTTCTCGGATGAAGAAACGACGGCCTAGTAGTAAGTGGTATTCCTATGTAAAACTTCAATCTTAATTAGGTATTATTTTTGAACATTTTGGCATATTGAACCATATGAAGTAATTTTTACTTTTTATTTTCAAGTGCTAATTGATGCACTGAAGTTAAATATTTATAAAATTTATAAAATACACGTACGTATGAAGTAAGTCCAACAAAAGGTAACTGCTGTAAATCGTTGAGGAATTCCCTCGACTGTCTATGGTCTCCATCATCAGACCTGTAATGGCACTTATAACCTATATAGGTAAAGTTCTCATCAATAGGAATTAAGTCCAAACACAATGTAGCTACTGTTAAACGTTGAGGATTTCCCTTGGTTTTCTTTCGTCTTCATTATCAGACCCCTAATGACAGTCACAACCCATCTAGGTTTAAAGTTCTCATCAATACAAATTAATCAAGCCCAAACACTAGGTACTTGCTTGCGTTGAGGAGTTCCCTCTACTGTCTTTCGGCTTCATTATCAGATCAACTCCAGACCTTCATTATATATAGTAGTGCTTTAAATTTTTTTTTTATTTATTACTGGTGAGGGCACCTGGCTTAATCTCATCCTTACATCCACCCCGTCCCTTGTTTCTTCACACGGTCAATGTCCTGCTCTTGGTTTTTCCCATCATGACCTCATTTTCCTTTCCTACATCTTTAAACCCCCGAAACCTTTGCCTAAAGTGCTGTGCATGCGTTGTTTTGGTCGTATGGATGGTGAAATGTTGCTCAGGAATGCTTCCGAGATTAATTGGGACCTTTTGATGGCGGTTTCCACAGTTGATGAAAAGGTTGCCATATTTAACCATGCAATCCTTTCGCTTTACGAAGTACATGCGCCAATCAGAAATGTGAAGCTAAAGCGTCCACCCGCTTCGTGGCTAACTAGAGGCATACAAATGGCCATGAGACGAAGAAATTGAGCTTTTCGTAAATTTAAAAAAGAACGGTCTGAGGATTCTTGGTCTTTTTATAAGGCTGCAAGAAACACATGCAACCAGATGATACGCAACGCTAAACACCGACACATTCTTGAAAACATTTCATCCTCCACCCCTGCTGATATTTGGAAGTTCCTTGGGACACTAGGTATTGACAAGACGCGTAGTGCTATTCTGCCTAACACAATTGCGTTGGACGATATAAACCGTCATTTCGCCACAACTGGTAGAATGGATCGTTCAACCATTCGTCAAACGGTAGACTATATTAAAGGTCTGTCTCGTCTTAATATTAACCCTTTTTATTTTTCACCTATAACTGCGGATGAGATCAAAAAGATTATCCTCTCCATCAAATCCGGAGCCATGGGACATGATGGCGTCAGTCGCCGTATGATTGTCTCGATCTTAAACCACGTCATTCCTCCAGTTACCCACATTACAAATTTTTCTCTAGGCTCTGGCCAATTCCCCTTCCAATGGCGTAGGGCCTATGTACGTTCCTTACCCAAGATTTCCAATCCTTCCATTCCATCCCATTTTAGACCCATATCCATTCTTCCGTTCCTGTCCAAAGTTATCGAAGCCTGTGTCCATAAACAGTTTTCACAGTTCATTCACTAAAATAGCCTCCTTAGTTCATTACAATCTGGTTTTAGACCTGGGCACAGCACCACTGCCGCACTCCTTAAAGTGACTGGCGACATTAGGCAAGGTATGGAAGATACGAAAGTCACCGTTTTAGTTTTAAGCATTATTTAGTTTATCATTGTTTTGTCTCTTTTTCTCAAATTTAAAATGACGTTTGTGTGACGTTGACAAAACAATATTTAACTAAGTAATGCCTAAATAGTTTTTATGAATAAGGGGGTAAATTGATAAACTATCTATACGCATCTACTCACTTAGTCATGAGATAATTATGTAAAATTAACGCGAGTAGATCCGTAAAAATAGTTTCATTTCAATACGAAATTCAGTTCAGCGGTCCCTCACGAGCTTAGAGCATTATGCTCTAAGCACAAAGTAGATAACTCTAAGCTCACGAGTTCTAAAGTTAAATTAAATAGATTTCATTCCATTTTTAAATGACGACAATTTTATTCGGATGAAACACTTTTTAGGATTTTTAGGATTCTACTCGAGTTTAATTTTTACGTAATATTTGATTTAATCCCGACGTTTCAAACTACCTACAGGGTTGAAGTCACACGAGACTTTAAAAAACAATAAATTGCTTTTTTTTGTCACGTCTATATGCAGAACAAGGTGCCTACTGCGAGTTATTGTCGGAGTGAAGGACGCATACGCCTGAACACAGACTTAACGTCAACGTCACTTGAACGCATCTTTTTAACTTTGTATAATCTGTCAAAACCCACTCTCTCTGCTTATCCACCTCACGCCCTATAGGCCGATTCTACTAAATAACTGCAACTACACTGCAGCGTCGCGTGTGTCAAAATGAGCATATTTTAACGTTTCAGTATTCTGATACGCAGCGCTGCTGCCGTAGTGTTGTAGGGACGGAGAAGTAACGCAAATAGGTATTCCACTAACAAAACCGCACTACACCTGCACGTTTACTGCAAAATAATCGTATTCCAATAAAATATTCTGACATTTGTGTAGTAATGACAGCAGCCTGCACTGCTGCTGCTTTACTGTGCCATGAAATATGTTTATTTTTAGTGTAATTGTTGTTATTTTACAATTGTATGTATAACTATTATTTGGAACTTATTATTGTAGAAAGGCTTATTATAAAAACAGGTGGCGCCATCTATTGGCTCACGTGTGGTAACTCGTAGTAACTCGTAGTAATGTCGTTTGCGGCATCTGTGGTAGATGTCGCCACTCGTCGTCGCAGACGTTTGACCGTATTTCTGATACTTAATCAAAGTTTATTTATTTAATCATGGTATATACAAAATTACGTATATTGTAATCAGTCTGCTATACAATTAGGTGCACTTGCGTTACAAATTTTATATCGTAATTGCACCAATGTTCGACACCTAGCCCAATATTCGACACCAGCTTTCGTCATATACACTTTTAAACTTTTGCGTTCCATAATTAACAATAGCCCAAGAACTTTCCGATATTTTTGTAATTTTGTAAACGGCCATTAAATATAATTATAAGAGACTATATTTTAGAATCCAACAAAATCTCGCATTGGAAGGTATCGAAAAAAAGTTATACCCCGAAAATGGTGCAATTTTACAGCAAATAAAGAACAAAGGTAACCGACATCGCCCGAAGAGTTGCTAAGCTCAAGTGGCAGTGGGCAGGTCATATTGCTCGCAGGACTGATGGCCGCTGGGGCGGGATAGTCCAGGAGTGGCGACCGCGTACCGGAAAGCGCAGTGTGGGCAGGCCACCAACAAGGTGGACCGACGATCTGGTGAAGGTCGCGGGAAGCTGCTGGATGCGAGCAGCACAAAACCGGTCGTTGTGGAGATCCTTGGGGGAGGCCTTTGTCCAGCAGTGGACGTCTTTTGGCTGAGATGATGATGATGATGATGATGCTATCACTGGTTTTATCGTGAAAAAGTGTTTATGTTCACCTTATCTAAGCACCAAAGTTGAAATCCATAAAGATATACAACGGGAAACTAATACTTTAGGAAGAAGTCGGTTTTTTCACTAACTGCAAAAGCGTGCGTTACCCCAGCGGAATGTTGTCGAATTTCTTGGATTCTTGATATAGAATAATTAGTGTTCCATCTCGTGTAATTGTGCGCAAAATCTTAAATTTGTGCGTCCAGCAGTTTTTGAGATATTCGCTAAAAACAGATGCCTCTGGGGTAACGTTACCCCAGCGGCACATTTTTTTTCCTGTAGACTTATCAAAAAAAAAAGTACCTAGGAAGATAGATCTTGGGGCGCTGTAAATGTGCGTGTTAGTCTTAAATTTGTGCGTCTTATAATTTCGAAGTTATTCAAAATACCGCTGGGGTAACGTTTGGGTGGTTGCTGTATCTCGCGAACGGTGAGGCGCACAAATATGATTTTTTTACACACAATGTAATGAATTTGTGCGTAATTAGAGCAAAAGTAGAAATTGAAAAAAATGCACCGTTCTGAAGATATATTTATTTTGAAGAAAAAGGATAATCGGTCCTAGCTCCTTAAATACTAACCTTAGAGACTAATTTCTGATACTGATTCGTACCTTATAATACCTTACAACGTCTATTAAAATCTTAAAAGCTTACTGCAAGTCGTTAATGAGTTATGGCACTTTAAATGTCACTGGCCCGTGAGGTATTTTGGTCGTCGCTTACATGAGTTTGGTATGGACCAGCAAATCACTTATTAAGCAAATAATTAGTGCCTTCATTCAACTAGCCATTTGAAAATTTTCAACCCAATGCACTTATTATTTAAAGATTTATAGTAAAAATGGTAAATGAAGCGAAATACAGTGATAAACCGACCAAGTTAAGATGAATATCAAAAAGCGGCCGCGCCATACATGACGCTAACCTTCTAAAATTGATGGCATTATTTGTACAGACGTTTACACAATTCGTAAAGTAAAGATATATTATTTAACATTTTATGACTTTTAAATGTAATCTTATCTATTTTAAATTAAAGTAAATCTCTTTATCAATGATTATTGAAATGATTATCTCGCGAATATTTCAAAATTCTTTCACCAGAAAAGAATTTCATGAGAAACATAGGCAACATTTTATTTCGTTAAATAATAAAAAAAAACTTATTTGTCACATTAAATGTTATAATCCAGGATACATAAAGTAGAAAATATCAAATCCTTATCGAAATAACATTGCTCATCGTCATGGAAATAACAAAAATGCATCGGTGTTTTATTTCTCAAGAATAGTCTATCGCTTGTGTCTGCACCTGTACCGATCATAATGCCATAAATTTTAGAAGGTTAGCGTCATGTATGGCGCGGCCGCTTTTTGATATTCATCTTAACTTGGTCGGTTTATCACTGTATTTCGCTTCATTTACCATTTTTACTATAAATCTTTAAATAATAAGTGCATTGGGTTGAAAATTTTCAAATGGCTAGTTGAATGAAGGCACTAATTATTTGCTTAATAAGTGATTTGCTGGTCCATACCAAACTCATGTAAGCGACGACCAAAATACCTCACGGGCCAGTGACATTTAAAGTGCCATAACTCATTAACGACTTGCAGTAAGCTTTTAAGATTTTAATAGACGTTGTAAGGTATTATAAGGTACGAATCAGTATCAGAAATTAGTCTCTAAGGTTAGTATTTAAGGAGCTAGGACCGATTATCCTTTTTCTTCAAAATAAATATATCTTCAGAACGGTGCATTTTTTTCAATTTCTACTTTTGCTCAAATTACGCACAAATTTATTGTGTGTAAAAAAAATCATATTTGTGCGCCTCACCGTTCGCGAGATACAGCAACCACTCAAACGTTACCCCAGCGGTTTTTTGAATAACTTCGGAATTATAAGACGCACAAATTTAAGACTAACACGCACATTTACAGTGCCCCAAGATCTATCTTCCTGGGTACTTTTTTTTTTGATAAGTCTACAGGAAAAAAAATGTTACGTTACCCCAGCGGCATCTGTTTTTCGCGAATATCTCAAAAACTACTGGACGCACAAATTTAAGATTTTGCGCACAATTACACGAGATGGAGCACTAATTATTCTTTATCAAGAATCCAAGAAATTCGACAACATTCCGCTGGGATAACGCACGCCTGCACAATGTACTCTAAGAAAATAATAATAGCAGATTTTTTATTATCATTATATAATTTAAATTGGATTTAGTACATTACGTGTTAATGGAAGCAAATGAAACAAAAGTAATTAAAAACTGATCTGATAGCATTTTTAACATAGGTGTAATGCCACTTTCGAGTTTACGTAGAGTTTTTTAAGTTTATTTGTTTTTCATTTATATTTATAGGAGGATTATTAAATTTTACGAAAGATAACTAATAAAGGTATTCAAATGTAAAGTAAATAATATTTATACCATTTTTGCCCATTTTTTATAGATTTTATAAAGCTTTGTATTTGTTTTTTTTAATGTCGCTGTCACAAATATTGGTGGATTACTAATGAATTATTTAATAAACTAGATGTAGGTGACTTATACTTATAATTATACTTATTTAACTTCATACATAATAATAATAATAATTTCTTTATTCATGCATACATACATTCTTCTAACATATATATATTGCAAATAAACATATAAATATAATTCATATTTATCTATATATACACTTATAATTTATTCATTTATCATTCATGCATCACACGTACAAAACAAATATATTATTATAATTAAATATTGATATCAAGCATCGCCGCGGTATGCTGCTTAAGTAGCGGCTGGACGGTGCAATGTATGCATAGCTATAGCTAGGCGTTAAGACACCACAGGAGCGCACAATGAGATCGGACGGCCGCCAGTCCGCAACCACACCTTCCACGCGAAACCTGTGCCGCCTGCGCGCGCGCCTTTGCTATAATCTGATTTACGTAGTGCATTATTTCTTTCGCCCTGTCACTACTTAATACTTTTGCTTACAACCTTTTATTTATATAGCTTGCATTGTGTGTATGCTTCTAAAGTATTGTGTGTAGATGTTGCAATACAAACTTACTATAAAGTACTGGACTCGTTTCTATTAACCCTACACGCAAGACACCTCGCACTTATTTGCTATAACTGGTGACCCCTCACTGTGCACGTTACGTTATGAGCTCAGAGAGTGACACGGCAGATTCGCAGGACAACGTTAACACGCGGCCTCGGCAGCAATTCAAAATGGCGGAAGGGGTTGAAACGGGTGACTTGAAATCAAACGTATCGCCTTCAATGTCAATGCCCATGAAGATACCACCATTTTGGCCAGAAAAGCCAGCCATATGGTTTGCTCAACTAGAAGGCCAGTTTGCGATTTCGAAAATAGACGATCAGGCGACAAAATTTTACCTTATACTGGGTAACCTCGACCGGCAACATGCGGCAGAGGTGGAAGATATACTCACTGGTCCACCGGATTATGAGAAGCTAAAATCTGAGCTTATAAAACGCCTTTCCGTATTAAGAGAAAATAAGGTAAAACAATTGCTCATGCATGAGGAGCTAGGCAACCGCAAACCTTCCCAGTTCTTACGCCACTTGCAGCACTTGGCTGGCCCGACGGTTCCGGAAGGTTTTTAAAAACGATTTGGACCAGCCGCCTGCCCCTCAGTATGCAACCCATCATTGCGTCACAACCAACGCTCTCGGTGAACGCACTGGCAGAGCTCGCTGATCGTGTCCACGACATAACACCCCAGGTACACCAGGTAGCTGTGGCTGCTACATCTTCACCACTGGATGAACTGACACGTCAAGTGGCCGAACTAACCAAGCAAGTCAGTGCCCTCACTAGCCAAGGGAACAGTAGGGCGCGTCCTCGTGATCGACAATACGGGCGTCCGAGCAGCAGATCTTCGTCACGGCGTTCTGACTCCAACTGTAAGAAGTTTCCAAACTGTTGGTACCACTACAAGTTTGGTACCCAAGCAAAGAAATGTCAGAAACCCTGTAACTTCACAAAGGGAAACGCTACGGGCAATCAGTGATGGCGACCAATGATTGCCAAGCTTCGACGGGTCGCTTATTCATCACGGACCCCAATTTAAAAGTGCAGTTTTTAGTGGACACGGGAAGTGATATCTGTGTTTACCCGAAAACCGCCATTCGCGAGTGCCGTAGTAAAACCACGTATCAATTAAGTGCCGCTAATGGTTCGACTATCGACACATATGGTTTTATAGAACTTAAATTAAATCTAGGTTTGCGTCGCGATTTCCCGTGGCGTTTTGTCATTGCTGACGTAACGAAAGCAATAATTGGAGTTGATTTTCTATCGCATTACTGCCTCATTGTTGATGTTCGCAACCGTTTGCTTGTCGATGGTCTAACTAATATTAGTACCGTAGCCGCTATAGTTAATAAATCCGATTGTCTGTTGGTGTCAAGTGTAAAGGTGCAGACTGGTGGCAATAGTAAGTACGATGCAATTTTAGCTGAATTCCCTGAAATTACACGTCCAGCCGGTACTCCTACTACAGTAAATCATAACACGAAACACTACATTCGCACCACTCCAGGACCTCCAGTGTCGTGTTCTCCGCGACGACTCGCACCGGATAAACTTCAAATTGCTAGAAAAGAGTTTGAAGCGATGCTTTCTTCTGGTACGGCTAGGCCTTCTGATAGCCCTTGGGCGTCTCCCTTGCACCTTGTTTCAAAGAAGGACAACGGATGGCGCCCTTGTGGTGATTATAGGTTACTCAACGCGCGAACAATCCCAGACATGTACCCCATTCGTCACATACAGGATTTTTCGCACAATCTGTCCGGTTGTAAAATATTTTCGAAAATTGACATGGTTAAGGCGTACAATCAGCTACCAATTGCTGAAGAGGATATTTCGAAAACAGCGATTGCTACGCCGTTCGGGTTGTTCGAATTTCCTCGTATGACTTTTGGTTTACGAAATTCAAGTCAAACATTTCAAAGATTCGTCGATGAAATGACTCGCGGGCTTGATTTCGTGTACCCCTACTTAGATGATTATTTAGTGTTCTCTAAGACGGGTTTAGATCATGAAAGCCATTTACGCCAACTCTTTACCCGTATGAGAGATTATGGAGTTCTCGTAAACACCGCAAAATGTGTCTTCGGTGTTTCAGAGGTAACGTTTTTAGGTTATCACATTACAGAGCATGGCACTAAACCACTTCCCAGCAAGATTCAAGCCATCTCTGACTTCCCCACCCCTAAGACCGTCCGAGAACTCAGACGATTTCTAGGCATGGTGAATTTTTATCGAAGATTTATACCCAAAGCAGCCCAAACACAAGCACCTCTTCACGCCTTTTTAGTAGGAAAACTGAAGCCCAACCAGCCAATAAACTTGAGCGGGGATACTCTGCAAGCATTTCAGGACTGTAAAAATAGCCTTTCCCAAGCAGCACTCCTAGCACATCCTGACTCTCAGGCTAAATTAGGACTTGTCACTGACGCCTCCGATACAGCGATAGGTGCGGTCCTACAGCAATTTAAAGATGGCGGTTGGCAACCTCTAGCGTTTTTCACTAGAAAACTCAGTCCAGCTCAAGTTAAATACTCACCTTATGACAGAGAACTTCTCGCTATCTATGAGAGCATTAAACATTTTCGTCACATGGTAGAGGCTGCCAACTTCACAATTTATACTGACCACAGGCCAATTTGTTACGCTTTCCATGACAGGAAACGTAATTGTTCTCCTCGTCAGTTCAGGCACTTAGATTTTATATCGCAATTTACCACCGATATTAAACATATTTCTGGTAAAGATAACGTAGTCGCCGACACTCTTTCTCGGATAGAAGAGCTTCAGGCACCAGTTGATCTGAACATCCTTGCACACTCGCAATCCACAGATCCTGAGCTTGCACAGTATCTTACAAGTGAACACTCACTCCGTCTAACTAAAATGACCATACCTGGTAGTCGTACTGATTTGTACTGCGACGTCAGCACAGCGATTCCCAGACCATTCGTCCCTATAGATCTTCGAAGACATGTGTTCGACTGCCTCCATTCTTTGAGCCACCCCGGAGCCAATGCTACCACCAAGCTTGTTGCACAGCGTTTTGTCTGGCCCCGTATGCGTAAAGAATGCCGTGAATGGTCTAGGGCGTGTTTAACTTGCCAGCGTGTGAAGGTGACTCGACACGTACACTCACCGTTAGGTACGCTCGACTTACCTTCAGAACGTTTTAAATACGTTCACATAGACCTGATCGGACCACTACCTCCAGCTGGAAACTATCGGTATTGTTTGACAGCCGTCGATCGTTTCACACGATGGCCGGAAGTTGTCCCGCTTACCGATATCACAGCAGAAACGGTGGCCAAAGCGTTAGTCTCATGTTGGGTGTCTCGGTTTGGTTGTCCTACTGACATCGTCACTGATCGAGGTAGACAATTCGAATCGGCACTCTTCCAACAGCTATCCAAATCCATTGGGTTCCAACACCGGAAAACAACTGCTTACCATCCGCAGTGCAACGGCTTGGTTGAGCGATTCCACCGGCAGCTCAAGGCAGCAATCACATGCCATGCTGATTCTAATTGGACTGAGTCATTACCACTAGTACTTCTCGGTATAAGAAGCGCCTACAAGGAGGATCTCCATGCTTCGTCTGCCGAGCTAATGTATGGTGAGACCCTTCGCCTACCTGGTGAATTCTTTGGCTATGATGTGCCATGCTACACAACCGACTTATCTGACTTCTCGGCTCGCATGAAAACCTTTGCACAGGAAATCCAACCAGTCCCAACTCAGCATCACTCTCGTAAGAAGATTTTCGTGTATAAAGATCTCGCCACCTGTAGCCATGTGTTCCTAAGGGAAGACATCCTGCGAGGCGCACTTCAGCCCGCTTACACAGGGCCACACGAAATTCTCAAGAGAGGTGCAAAATTTTTTAAATTGAAAGTTAAGAACAAAGATATCACCGTATCTGTGGACCGCCTGAAGCCGGCCTATATACTCGCTGACGAAACTCTCTCGTCTCAAAGTCCACAGCCATCCCCAAACCCAGGTAAACCTCAAGCACAGTCATCTTCTGACATTAAAACCACGCGTTCCGGGCGACATGTTCGCTTTCCTAACTATTATCGTCCGTAGACACGGCCTCTGAAGGGGAGTGTTGTAGGTGACTTATACTTATAATTATACTTATTTAACTTCATACATAATAATAATAATAATTTCTTTATTCATGCATACATACATTCTTCTAACATATATATATTGCAAATAAACATATAAATATAATTCATATTTATCTATATATACACTTATAATTTATTCATTCATCATTCATGCATCACACGTACAAAACAAATATATTATTATAATTAAATATTGATATCAAGCATCGCCGCGGTATGCTGCTTAAGTAGCGGCTGGACGGTGCAATGTATGCATAGCTATAGCTAGGCGTTAAGACACCACAGGAGCGCACAATGAGATCGGACGGCCGCCAGTCCGCAACCACACCTTCCACGCGAAACCTGTGCCGCCTGCGCGCGCGCCTTTGCTATAATCTGATTTACGTAGTGCATTATTTCTTTCGCCCTGTCACTACTTAATACTTTTGCTTACAACCTTTTATTTATATAGCTTGCATTGTGTGTATGCCTCTAAAGTATTGTGTGTAGATGTTGCAATACAAACTTACTATAAAGTACTGGACTCGTTTCTATTAACCCTACACGCAAGACACCTCGCACTTATTTGCTATACTAGATAATCAATTTTTTTATGTTAAGAAAATACAGATATAGAATTATTGTTGAGTCTCCATATAGCGAATTAGTTTGGCTCTCAGGCTACAAAGAATTTGAACGGGGATTAAGAGCCATATTACATCTTGACTGTGATTTTTGCGTAAAATGGCCAATTTTGGCGTTCTTGAACTCAGAAATAAAAATACATTACCAAACAATTTTGACTTATTGAATAGAATAAGATAGATTAGATAAATTTATTGCTGTATAAAAACTTAGCCTAGATACAAAATACTTATGTTAAGTAATTGGGGTTAGTGTATATAATAATAATTATGTATTACGTAATACCTATGCTAAGCAATCAATATTGCCTGTGTATTAGGTATCTATCTATAACAAAACGTTAGTGCTTATTCTACAATAAAACATTTACACAATAGTAATGATTTTGACTGAATAATGATTTTAAATGCGGAACTGGAAAGCACTAGAATAATATTATTAATTGTTTTACTTAATTAGCTTTTTCTACATGGTCTTAAAAATTATGTAATTACTAATAGTAATTTCTCTGTGTCATCATAATGTTTTCCCCTCTAGCCAAGCTTGTAAGGTTTTTTTACATTGTGCTTTGTTCATGGGGTAAATACAGAAAGAAAAGTTAGTCTGTTGTACAGAAAACTGCTCAGATGACAAAAGAATCTGTGCGTGTTTGATCTTCTGAATCGTTCAGTAGAACAGACAATATCTGCACGTCTTCGGCTGGTTTCGAGCGCAGGGTTAAAGGGCATTAATGAGTGTTTTTTAGTGATTGTTAGTAATATGAAAAGCTGGCGTACGGAAAGGTGCTCTGCCGTCGGGAACTTTTAGAACTGCCCTCTGTGCTATTTCTAATTTTATCATAATAGTTTTGTGTGCACCGCCCCATGATGTTATACAATATACAAATAATGACAGACAAAGTGTCAGATATATTGATTTTAGTAGACCCCGCATGTAACGTGCCGAAGATTTTTAAAGATGTAGATTAACTTTCTAACTCTAGATGTAAGGGCTTCAATATTTAGTAGTTTAAATATAAATAGTAGTTTAAATTTCAAATACTTATCAATTATTACCCTTACCCCAGTATTTATATTGTCAGTGCAGCTGAGCTTAGGGCAGGAGCAAGTGTCAGGCGAGTCATTGCACAGATGGGCTGTTATTAAATGTGAGTTTGGGATAGGCTGGGATAGTGAATTATAGGAAAAAGTCATATATTTTGTTTTATCTATGTTAAGTGTCAGTAAGTTATTTTTAAGCCACTGAGTGACTGTATTGATTCCAGATTGAGCTAGTTTGTACGCCTTGTTCTAAGTGTCTGCGCTGAAGAGCAGAGCTGTGTCGTCGGCGTATGATATTATTTTTCCGCTTTTGGAAAGGGGAAGGAGGCATAAGTCTTTAATGTAAGTAAGAAATAGCAAGGGTCCTATTATGCTCCCTTGAGGTACACCATATTCAACAGTCAGTTCATCACTCATAGTGTCATATATCATAACATGTTGAGTCCGATTAGAAAGATAATCTTTGATGAGGTTATGTGGAACATCTCTTATACCAAGTTCATATAACTTCTCTAGAAGTATAGATACCGAAATCGTGTCAAATGCTTTTGCGAGATCAAGGAATATGACTAAACACTTTTTTTGTGAGTCCAGTCGCCTTACAATATAGTCAGTGAGCTGATGTACTGCATCCTCAGTCGATCTGTCTGCTCTAAAATCGTATTAAGTAGCTGCTAAGAGTTTGTTATTTTCTAAGTATTTTACAATCTTTTATAAATGAGTCTTTTTAGGATCTTGGATATTGATGGAAGTATGGCTATGGGACGGTAGTTATTCAAACAACTATTATCTCCGTTTTTATAAATAGGGCGAATAAGAGCCTTCTTCAATACATTAGTAAAGATTCCTTTGCAAAGCATACATTAAAAAGATATGTAAGCGAGGGAGTAAGTTTAGCTTTAATTTTTTTTATGAAAGCACAAGATATTTTATCAATTCCAGTGGCACAGCCATTTCTTAAAGTCATAATAATTTGTTCAATTTCGGTTTCGTCAGTATCGAATAAGGCAAACGAGTTTAAAACTGGTAATTTAGAAGGGGGTGCTTTGCTTTCGCTTTTGCAGCTAGGTTTTTCCCGATGCTATACTGTCGCTTTAATTTTTTTAACAAATTATTACAAAAATTCCGATATCTGTAATAAGTTATTTTATTTATTTCACTGTCTGGGTTTTTATTAAGTGTTCTGTGAAGTTTATCACGATGCTTAATGCAGCGTAAAAGTCCAGGAGTTATCCAAGGTTTCATGATTTTATAACGGCGCGATAACAAAACAGTGCGTGTATTAGACTCAATTACACTGGGCCGCAAAAATTCCGGGTCGCTTATAAAAAGTGTGATAGTTTCTTAACTACACAACACAAACTAGTAAAACTGTAGTATGTTTTAGATGACTGACTTATACATAAAAGAAAATACATAACACGTTTGTAAACTGTATAATTTTATTTAAGTACTAAAAAATAGGAAAAAAAACACTTCTAACTTTTGACAACAAAAATATACAACACAGTTAATCTGCAAAATGAAAGCTTTTCTGTAAATTTAATATCTTGTTTTTCCTCCACGAGCCCGTATCGCTTCATTAAGACGATTTGGCATGCTGTAAATCAAATTTCTAATACGGTTTTGGTCTATGTTTGACCATTCTTCTACTAGCGCACTTCTTAACTCACGTAAGTTAGCTGCAGCTGGAGAGTGTTGTTTAACGCATCTCCCGAGCTCGTCCCATAAATGCTCTATGGGATTTAAGTCTGGGCAGCGGGCTGGCCACTCCATGCGGGTGATATCGACGTCTTGAATATACGCGTTGACCAAATGTGCTGTATGTGGTCGCGCATTATCGTCCATAAAAATGGAATTTGCGTCCATATTCACCAAGAAAGGACCAGCATGCTCATTTAAAATCTCCTCTACATATCTGGGAGCTGTCAGAGAACAGTTTTCTATAATTACTAACTCCGTACGATCCTCTGAAGATATCCCAGCCCAAACCATTATTGATCCTCCACCGAATGGCACCTTTTCCTCAAAACACGCTTGACGATAACGTTCATTTGGTCGCCTATATACTCTTCGTCTCCCATCGTGTGCGAATAAACAAAATCTTGACTCATCAGAAAACATAACCCTGGACCAATCTTCATCTGTCTATCGGACGTTCTCGAGCAAACCGCAACCTGTCAACTCGATGTTCTCTGAGCAATTTAGGGCCATTTGCTGGCCTATAAGGCTTTATATCAGCTTCCCGAAGTCGCCGCCGGATCGTGTCAGAGCTTACATTATTGTGGTGAATTTCTTGAAGGCTATTTCGGACCTGAACAGCCGTGAGATGTCGATTTCTTAACATAGTGCTCACGATGAATCGGTCTTCTCGTGTAGTTGTACACCTTGGCCTGCCATTCCCTGGTCTCCTGATGTTCATGCCGGTCTCTTGAAATCGCTGGAGTACTCTTTGGACCGTGAATAAAGATACACCTACTGTTCTAGCAGTACTCCGCTGACTACTTCCTTCTTATACCATGGTGATAATTCGTGTACATTCTTCAGTAGATAACGACATGTTGGTGCATGGTTGATGCACAAAATACTGTGACCAGCCAAAAAAACTGTTTATGATGAAAGCTCGGTTTGAAACAAAAGCGAGAAAATTTTCTATTCCAAAAATTTGATTTTTGATATTTTTCAAAAATCGGAATTTCTTTTTTTGAAGCTGTAACTTGTTTAAATGCAACCTATTTTAATATGTATAATAAGCGTCACAAATCTGCCTATATCATACAGGTTGTAGATTTGCATTCCCGCCATAAATTTACAGCTGATCGTAATTGGTACACTTAATGACTAAAAAATACTTTTAACACGGAGAAAGTAATAAGGAACCGATTGATTAATAAAATGATCTCAGTGTAAATTAGAATAGCGACCGTCGACTGACGAGAATAGGGGTGCAGACCGTAGTAGGTACATAAGAGCGCAGCGGGCGGACATTAAGTCGATGAACTTTCGTAAACTTGTAGGTACTATTATGTATTCTGTGGTAAAGTGGCTTACTCTTACGCATAAGTATACTTTGTTGCAATAAACTATTATTAGGTACTTACTGATCATGTTTAAGATACTCGCAGGTACTGCTCAAAGTGGGCACCTTCACGTTCTATGCACAAATGAGCACGGCGCCTTAAGTTTCTAGGTAACTTTTGCAGCACACTACCATTTGACCTTACACTCTCAAAAGCCATTAAAATATTTTGTTTTAATTGCACAACACTCGTGATTTCGTCTTTATAAACCATTCTTTTTATGTCTCCCCACAAATAAAAGTCACAAGGAGTCAAGTCTGGCGACCTCGGAGGCCAGGGCACTGGCCCACCTCGACCAATCCACTGGGTTCCGAACACTTCGTCCAAATAATCGCGCACTTGGCGTCCATAATGCGGAGGCGCCCCGTCCTGGTGGTAAAAGAGATTCCGGTGAAGAGCTAGTGGCACGTCGTCAAGCATTACGTCAACTACGTGCTGCAAAAGTTGCAAATACGAGTTGCTGTTGAGATAACCCTCGATGAAATAGGGCCCGAGTAAATGTCCACCAACAATGCCAGCCCACACATTGATGCTAAACCTATGCTGGAACGAATCTTTTTTGGTCTTATGCGGGTTCTGTTCGCGGTGAGCCCACCAATGTTCATTGTGGACGTTGTAAACACCGATGCGCGTAAACATACACTCGTCCGTCCATAGAATGCTGGCTTCTCGGTGTTCTAGTACCCAGTGACAAAAAGTGACCCGGGCGGCATGATCTTGCTCGTTCAATTCTTGAACTCTTCTGAAGTGGAACGGGTGCTGTTGACTTAAGAAGCCGCCAGACTGTTGTGTGGTGGACATTGAAGTGGCGGCCAGCATCACGAGTACTGGCACGTGGTTCCCTCTCGAAGTATTCGAGTATTTGCTCTTGCAAATCGACTGAGAGGCCCACACTGCCGCGACCCTGCGCATGTCGAGGAACGTTGAACTGGCCATGATCCCTCAGTCGTTGCGTGGCAGCAAGCATTACCTCGCGCGATGGAGTTGGTCTGTTTGGAAACATTTCCACAAACATGACCACGGCTCGACGTAGACTGTTCCCACTAATTGCGTAAAATCGCACCATCTCCACAAGTTCTACGTTAGAATAATTTTCCGTCATTTTACTTTTTTTACACACACAAACAACACACCTAAGAACACGTTTCGCTCCAAATTCGCTAGGGCTAAGAAATGTGTCACTCGTTCGGGGTTGCGCGGCACACTGGCTTTGATGCGTGCGGCGGCGTGCGCCCGCCGCCCGCCGGCCGCCGGCGCTCGCCGCGCCGACAAAGCTGCGGGCGCGCCGCGAAGCTCGAGCTTGTTGCTACCTACTCGTGGTCGGGTGAGCGGGCGTACGCGAACGAGCGTTTATTTTTTAGTGCTACGCAGACGTGCGATTCGTATTTACAGATTTTGAAAATATGATTATTACTTTTTCATATTTTTTTTATAATTTATTTGTAATAAGTATAAGCAATACGACTGCTGCTATGAATATGGCGTGAATGCAAATCAACAAGTTGTATTATTTATACGAGGGATTTATGTAAATAACTTTGGGAGATATCGCGGTTTTTCTAAATGACCCGTTATTTTTGCTGTCCAGTGTATTTTAGTTAAAGATGATAAAAGGTATTCGGTTGACTTATTAACGTCATCCCAGTTGTAAATAGTATGTCTACTTGTCAGTCTAGGTTGTCTAGGTCATGTGCCACTGACTCATATTGCAGCATCGTATGTTTTACTTTTGCGTAAGACTTATCGTAGCGCTGTTGCAACACAACAATAATACAGCGTAAATGCCAATGAGTTGTTTATAATGCAAAAAAATGTGTACGATTAATAGCCCATATTGTTGCAAAGTTGCAGACCATATTTTGTCAAATCCAAGTTATTAACAGTCCCTTCAATTTATATACAGGATATTTCTATATACGTGCATAACAAACATGAAACTATTCACAATTTATACACACGCAATAAATATAGGCTATACCTACCGCCATCTAGAATGAATATGCTCAATCGCAGTCCACACTACATGTCCATAAAAATATTTAATAAATTACCAAATTATATTGAAATTGAAAAAAATGCTGTAGTGTTTAAAAGAAAATTAAATTTATTTCTAATTAAAAATTGTTTCTATTCTGTAGATGAATATTTTAATTTTAATGTTAATAATTGATGTTTTTATTTATTGGTAAATGTAATTTAATTTCTAATATATCGTTATTTTATTTCATTTAATATTAAATTTTTATCTCATTATTATTTATTTTTATGTATAATTTAACTATAAGTTTAAACAAAATATAGGTACATATTGTTTTAAACTATATATTTGTAATACCTGCAAAAGGTCACTAAGTTGTAAAGCTACAAAAAATATTTTCCACCTGTATCCACTTAGTTATGCAAATAAATATTTTGATTTGATTTGATTTGATTCAATAAGGAATTTTGATCTGTCAAAGTAGATGTTAAGTATAAAAGTTTTAACCCGTCGCGCGATTAACACGTACAAACAAAAAAAAGTGCCATAAGCGATGCATTTAATTTGTATTTTTTTTTTTGGGCTAGTCTTCAGAATAAACTTAATTACGTAATTTCTGTATGATTGATCAATAAGTGTTATATATCAATGTAATCTGCATGAAATATCCTATCCTGTCTTGGCTAAAATATGATCTAAGCGGTTACTTTTTCTTGTAGGATGCAAATGAGTAGATAGGTGGGTAGGTGGGTAGTGTAGTTGTGGTGCAGAGAATTTTAATTATTAGAATACGTCTTTTTCCACGACATTGCTTCTACACGCGACAAATGACAGGCGTAAACGTGCACTTGCAGTTTTTAATAGAATTGACCTACTGTACTGTATACCAGTGTAATAAAGTCAATGTCTGAACTTAATGAATATATTGTATAATTCAGCTTTAAACTAAAGTCTCGTGTTTTATTTCAATAGTTATATTTGACATGAACATTCAACTCTCCTTGTTGGAGGCGCTAATTTATTGCCATATAAATTCTCATTTTCGTTAACGTAATCGAATGGCGAATACAAATCGCATCAGGCACAGAGAGTTTTTAAATAATAGAAATAACTTACATCTCGAGATTATCCGTCGCCATCTTGGTGAAAGCATTTCAGTTCACGCTCAGTCGATCAGTGTAGACCTGTAAACAACCGTGTATGAAGTGTTAACGTTAAAAGGTAATCCTTCCGTTGATAATGGAGGATCTCGTATCTATACTTTATCATTTTGAGAGCAAAAATAACAACGGCAAAGATAAAAAAAACCCATTCAATGACGTTGACTTAAAAAAATATTATTAACTTTCTTGATATAACCCTTACATAGGCCTTGAAGTTAGTGTTCTTTAATTATATATATTTACAATGCGATGCCATTATACTATCTTTAATTTTCTTTCCCACCTCCTTACGACAAACGATATGTGAAGGTGAGAACGGCTTGTGAGGCAAAATCCTGCCCCCTAGCTGTGCTTGCATCTGGACTCTCCTTCTGCATAACATCAGTTAAAGCAGAGTCATTCAGATTGCCAACCTTAATATCTATAGCAACTAAATTAAAAAAGCTAATTTGAATATCATTATCATCAGCTTATTTTTATGTCCCCTCTGCTGGAGCACGAGCCTTACCTATGGATGGACAGGGAGAACGGGCCGTAAACCACCACGCGGACTCAGTGCGGATTGATGGTTGTTAACGACTGCTAATGCAGCCGGGACCAACGGCTTTACGTGCCTTTCGAAGCTTGACGGAGCTCGAGATTATAAAATTTTGGTCACCCATCCGATGAACGGCCTTTGCGAAAATTGCTTAACCTCAGCACTCGCAGACCGGGCGCGTTAACCACTGCGCCATCGAGCTCCTCATCAATCATCATTCTTAAATAATCCATGCTCATAGTAAAATACTACTTAGAATGAGAAATTTTAGGGTAGCAGACATCTAGACGGCTTTAGTGAAGCAGTTACTACACAACACTTACTGTACCATTAACACCGCTACAACTTAAAGCTCAACCTGAAGTGCCCATACAGTTTCTTTTTGAATATTTTTAAGAGACCTTGCGTTCATATTTTAGTTAACCCGCTGGTGTCGACGTCTTAGTCTTTAGAGCAAAGGTGCAAATTTTTAACATGCACTTCAAAATTTTTATCATAAGTAATTAATTAGTTTGGCTAAAAATTGTTTATTGAAGAATTTCATACTTAACGTTCGTGTTTTTTTAAATTTCTATTGTTTTCATACAATATCTACAACAACCTTTTTATAGTTATTACAAATATTCTAACGACTTACACTTTTTTTGCTAAAAAATACCAATTAAAAAGACCCGCGTGGTCTCTCACACCAATAGCCAATTAAAGCCTTTTTTACGTAACCAAAGGTGGGTTAAGTTAATACAGGAACATTACAACTGATCCTTTAGACCGGTTTTCAAGGCTGTTAGGAAATAAAAGTGCAATGTATCTTTGCATTATGAATATGTTTATTATTATATGTGTATGTTGTTATACAGGGGTTTCCCTTTTCAAATTTTAGTAATAAATAAAGCTAATCTTTTCCTTCATATTTCTTCTTTATTTCGTTAATAAATATTATTACTATTAATTAACTTTTTAGTACAGTAAGCATCGGAAGTAGCTGACAACTTTAGTACAATGTCATAATAGCTTCTGTCAATTGACTTGAAGGAGACAAATATATTTGTTGCTGACTGTACATACACAGTATGAACTTTGGAAATGGCTAACATTTTGATTACCTACAACATTGCCTTGATAAAATTATTATTTTTAGTGTGGTGCAACTGACAATTAACAGTAGAATACGTTTTTTTAATACAAAGGGCTAATTGTTTTAAAGTTTATATATTTATCTATATATATATATAAATCAATTGCTGTCCGTTTGTCGGGCTAAAACTCAAGAATGGCTGGACCGATTTGGCTAATTTTGATTTTGAAATATTTTTGGAAGTTCAGGCAAGGTTTAAGCGATGAGAAACTTAAATAATATGTAACGGAAAATACTAAAAACGACAATTTAATTTTCCAATACAAAATTATTTTTTTGTTTCATTGCCATGGAAACTGTCATAGCGGTACGTACAACAAAATGTTCCAAGCTGTAAAACTTTTGATGTCTTTTGTCACTTGGTTGTCAAATATTTATAGATGTGTTTATTTCATAGCTGTAGTAGTATGAGGTCCGATCTCTTTAGTCTGTTTTGTTGAAATACAAAACAGTTCTGTTTCAGAAATAAAAAAAGTGTAAGTGTCAGTTGGTTGTCGTAAAAAGAAAATAAATAAATAAATTTCAAGACGATTATTAAAATCTATCATCAGTTTGTCAGTGCGCGAAAACTTTATTTACTGTATTACTGTTATTGTTTTAAAATGCCAAGGAGACTTAGGTCGTCGAAGTCAATCAAATGTAATCATGATAATGATGCGGCGTTAGTTTCTGGGGTGGGAAATTAATAATTATCAAAAACAATAATGGTATACCTACTACCTTGAAAGTGGGCATGAAATTTTCCTGTACAATAAACGTTGCGCCAACCAAACGACGTCATTTGAAAGCAATTGTTATATTTTTGCATGTTAGCCAAGAAAAGTTAAGAGTAATTTCCCACCCCAGCCGATAATGTTTAATTTTTGACCATATTTTTCACAAATACATGTAGGTGATACCAAGTTCACCGGGTCATCTAGTACTGTATATAAATAATTTTTATTTACATACAAGTCATCAATTTTAAGCGAATGTAGTTCCACACACATACAAAGATTTATTATAGATTCCTACACATTATAATTGTTCTTAAGTGGCTGTTATGTTGTCAATGTTTGCAACCGATTTGTATTCTATACATTTTCTTGCTACCAATCAATCCTAATAAACTGTGAGGTGTTATATTATCACAGGTGCAGTTCTATTGACGTCAACATTTTAATTATTATCTTTCAAGTTAACCATATTGTATGCAAAATTTTACTACATTTTTATCTTTATGGTTATATATAATTTTACGCAAAATTTGTTGCGAAAAAATTACAATTTAAAAAAGATGAAGTGTTGAAAAAATTCCGGCCCTTGAAATGCCGGGTCAGATGCAATACCAACTACCATTTATAGCATAGTTATGGATATTTTTTTTCAACACTTATAGTTTAAGTTTTTGTATCTAGGCTAAGTTTTTTGCAGCAATAAATTATCTTATTATTATCTATTTTCAATCAAATTGTTATCTTTTTATCTGTAGTCGCATATACTGACGTTCTTTCGTAGAACGGAATACTGCAATTTAAAAACTGCTGGATTCTCTGCTCAGAGTTGTGATTTAAGTATCTCACCAGGAATCTTATTAATAAAAACAAAAAAAGTAGGTAAACATGTATTTCACTGCTGTTACACTACTGGGCAAAAGCCTCCTCAGATTTCCATCGTAGAAATCAAGTCATATCTGGCTGGCCATATCTGGCGAAGAACCGACAACCGGTGGGGTAAACGTGTTCTTGAGTGGAGACCACGACTCGGTAAACGTAGTGTAGGGCGCCCTCCGGCCAGGTGGGATGATGACCTGCGAAAGACTGCAGGCAGATGCTGGATGCGTCAAGCCGAGGACAGGGCGCTATGGCGCTCATTAGGGGAGGCCTATGTCCAGCAGTGGACTAATATAGGCCGATGATGATGATGATGATGATGATTATCTTAATCATCACGCTTGCTTATCGGACAGGTGATCACAAACCCGGGCTATGCATCGAACAATACGGAAAAAACTTTGCCTGATCTGAAAATTGAAGCCAGGAACGGGTACTACCAGGTATCGGGCCGAGCACTTAGCCTCTCGGCTCAAGTCGATAATTGATTCGTGCTTGAAATTAAAAACAAAAATACACAATAAACAATTTTTTTATGTTGGTAACATCTTAGTTTTTTCTCTTCATCGCTCCCTATTGATCATACTAAGTGATGATAAAGCTGGAGGTAGAAGAGCAGTTTACCCTAAATCCTTTTATCTTATCTTATCTCTTAACTATCCGGAACACAAGAAACAGTATAAGTGTTGTTAAGACACACTTAGATAAGATGGCGATAGCTTGCTTCGGCATGCCTTTTACATTTCAAATAGAGATAGCTGATCTATATTTCATATTATGTGGTTGATCACAGTACCAACATACCTATTCAGGATAAGCTACCTAAGCACGCACGCACGACTAGCAAATGTAGTTGGCTAAAATCGTAAAGTAAAACTAAAAACGTTTAGTTTCAAAATTTAAATAAGGTAATACTTGTTCTACTTACTCTATATGAACCTTGTACTTACCTAAGGGTCATTGGCCATACTTATTGTTCAGTGTAATTACAAAATGTAAACAATTTAATGTGCAATGAGGGCGCTGCTGAACTACTGTAGGTTACAGGTTACCAGCAACCAAAAGGATCCAATGACAAAACGTACCTACTTTCTAAATAACGCTGAAGCTCGAGATGTTTAAATTTGATCACCGATCCGGTAACATGGCATTGCAAAGCACTTAGCACCAAAACAAATATTATATTGGTATATCTGTTACTGTGGGTAAAATCAGATAATATGATATTGATGGCATAACTTTGATAAAAGTGATGGTCCATCGGAATCGCAATACAGATTGACAAGAGAAATCTTATCTCAAAAAAGGGTTATCTCAAATATTCGTGAATCAACGCCATTTTTCCAATTGAAGTGTTCAAAGTTAAATGTAGGTATATATAGATATTCCTTATGACTCAAACAAATATTATGTTAAACATAAACAGTTAATCACCCATAAATTCCTAAATGACACCTTATAGCGCCACTCTCGCGCACGTGCACGAAATGTCCGATTAGCGTGCACCTTAAAACATATACATAGTAAAGAACACAGTTAGGAACATGGTACCTTTGGAAATGTTCGCGAGCAGTTAGCGAGCAATTCGCGTGCAATCTATAATTTCCACTCGCGGATACGAACAGTGCGGTTTGCGTGCATCCTTTTGACATGTTTGCTTCAGAATTGGATTCTTGCCCGCGAACCGTTCGCTTGATATGTTCGCGAGCGTAGAATGTGTTACGTCCATAGCTATTGGAGGCGTGTAACGTACAAGGGTCGTGCCTTTGTTTGAATATGACATCACATGGCATGTTACAGAGGGCTTCACAAAATAAGTCTCGATTAAAGTATCCATTAAAAGTTCTAAATTTGAAATATTGACGTAAGTATTTCATTATTACCATAATATGAACTTTTTTACTATGTACACTCAATCTGTGGATCCAAATGCTCAGTATGGCATATACTAGTACACACATCCTAATTAAAGTTTTAGTAAGTAGCCATCGTATTAGCATTAACATTAAAAAATAAATATTAACTATCAATCATAACTAGTTTTAATTATTGATGAACGCTATAAGTAACCATATCATTTATTAATTTACTTTCTAAATTTGGCGGACAAACCCGTAATGCAAAAACTCTGCTAGTACCTACTGAATATAAATCACATGTTTAAGTTAATATACCTATTGTCTTTATTTGATATCAAGTCAAATGATATAACTCATTCACTGCCAACGAATTCGGTGTATATGTATAATAACATAGACATCGATTTCGTTGATATTATTTTCTTATTTTTGATGTGTTACATCTTTCCGCTCGCCTTCTCTATATACAATTAGTGGGAGTGATTTCGTAGAAAAGGGACGGAAGTAGGGTCGTAATAGTGTGATCCGTAACAGTGAGATCGGCTCGCCTTGTATAAATACAATATTTTGTGGAAGTGATTTCGTAGAAATGTGATCGTAACAGTGGGATACTGCCCCACAATTTATGATCGCAGTAAGTACTGTATTTGTAATTGTGATATTTGAGGTGCTGACATTACGATCTATTTTCTCGAAACTTGCGCGGCAGGATAGGATAACAGTGTGACATGTCTTCTAATGAGTATTTACTGCATTCTCTTTATGATTTGTAAAAAAAACGAACGAGCCTTACAGTGTAGTCTCATATGATGTGTAACATTTACATCTCACCTTAGAAATGAGCAATTTTAACATTATATTCTGAAAATGATCAGCATTTTGTTGAGACATAATAATATCATCACATCATTAAGTAAATAATTATTAATTTAGTTTAAAGTGTATTACACACGAAATCTATATTACAATATAGAATAGCATATAGAATTAACAATGACGTATATTTTTTTACAATCTTAAAGAGAATACAGTAAATACTCATTAGAAGACATTTGCCATAATCAAAATGATGACACAATATGTCACCTAAAATAATAATATGTCAATTTTAAACTTGCGCGCGCTTCTAACTCCGTATATATTTTTTACAAATTTTCATTTTCTGTGACATGATATATGAAAAACAATAAAAATAGGACGAAGTATTTAGAAGAGGAGTCCTATGTCCTATGTCCAGCAGAAGACAATGTATTATAAGCTGATTATAATGATAATCTATGTAAATAAAATTGAATCGCTAAATGTGTTGCTAATCGCAAAACTCAAGAACGGCTAAACCGATTTGGCTGATTTTTTTTTGTTGTGTTTGGTGAAGTTTATTATGGAGAGGACAAACATAAAAAATACGAGGAAAATAGTAAAAGCAACAATTTTCAATTCCCATTCAAACCACTCTGTCCCCAGCTGTCAAACATTTGACGTCAATCAAAACAAAACAAAGGCGCGTTAGGAGTATCTTTAAAGGTCAGATTTATTTATTTACGCGCCAAGTAATCAAACAAAAAATATCGTGTACCATAAGGCATTACATTAAAAATATCATCACATTAGATATTACTGAAGTCTTTCAATGTTACTTTATTTCTATTAGACTGCGACAGGCCAATTACTTTTGACAGAACGAAATCTGTCGGGGCAGCTATTAACATAAAAAAGTCAATGTAACTTTGTTTAAGAGAAATAGGGCAGAACAAAGGTCTACCGGGACAGTTAGTTATGAATAAAAATATAGAGCCAAACAGATAAAACTCCGGGTTTTAAGCGAAAAATTCTAGTTGAACTGACTTGATTAGCTTTTCAGAATAGGTCAATAGGACTACGAGTATAATTAATGTATATTAATAGCGCATTAATAATCTTTAAAAATATATAAATCAGTAAAACAGGTAAGTTCAACTAGCAGGGGTCATTTGTGTTTATTATTTATTTTTATGGTGTTTTTTTTCTATATCCTATTTTTTTATATATTTATTTATTTATTTAAGGACAGTTAGCAAGAACATACACCAAAATCACCATATCATGTCGATATTAATTGTAAAGTGTTACAACCAACCTTCTCAACAAGTTTATTTGTAAATACTCAATAGATTACTATATAGTACCGAGAATGACTTATAAAAAACTTCAATCTATAGCCACCACAACTATAAATAGTTGAACTTTTTATTTAGATAGTTATAAGTCATTGCTTTCAAGGTTGCAGTCAATGGGCACTTTGAGGTCAGTATATCAATTGCCCAATAGATACGTTCATGGTTCAGCAAATAAAAAAATAAACAATAAGGCATATATATTAAAAAACTCCATTGTTTAATTAGTAAAGATTAGATTACCATGTTCAGAGACCTGGAGGATTTGTTCGATTCCCAGTGGGGGTACATATAACGTCATAATTTGGTGGTAGCGCTTGTCCGCCTGGCCACCATATTTTTTAAGTATGTTGCCATTACATTAATATTAGTACCTAACTTTATTCTAATTTATTATTTACATGGTTTAATTTTACACCTTATGACCTTATGACCTTATGACCAACCCTACGTTGCTCAGATTAAAATAACGTCGTCGGTCGCAAATTTGCAACTCATGACTTTAACAATATAATATAAAATAGAGTTGACGAAAATATTATACATATAACAATTATTACAAAGCAGTACTTTATGTAACCGTTAGCAAAATACTCGCTGACCGTGACCGCTTAAAGTGCGGCTAAGATCTTTTTCTCTCTTTCAATGTTAAATTGGTTTATCGTGAAAGGCGAGTAAGATATTTTTAACAACGATTTACGGTCATACAATCAAATAATAAAACTCAGATACGGCATTAAAATTTGACCTTCTAAATAAATACTTTTTTGCATAATTCAAAATAATAAAAAAAAACTTTTTATTATTTTGAATTTTGCATTCACAATGTAATATATAGGTAGTTACAAGATAAATATTTACTAGAAAAAATCAACTAGCCTTAGGAAGCTCGAGTGGGAATCAAACCCACGACCTTTGCATAACCGCTGCTCCAATGCTCTGACTGACTGAGCTACCGAGGCCCCAGAAGACTCATTGCATTTTTCTAGTAGTTTGTGATTTACGCTGCAAGCCAGCGGTATTACGTCACTCTGAAGTATCTGGGTAGTTACTTCACAGTGACGTAATACACACAGTCGAAAGAACTAAAATTTTATCTAAAAATAAAAGATTAAGGTGCGTATTACTTTTAGATAGGGTGTAAATTAAGTGCCTCGATTATTACGACCGACCCTTTCCCCAACAAAGGGTGTAAACACCATTTGGGCATATTGGCTTTATAATGCTGCCCTACTTCTTTTGTACGCTTTAATAATAATCGTATGAAAAATAGCTCTGGGCTTAAAACCATTATTCTTCTTGTGAAACCTAACAACTGGTTTATTGAGGATTATTAACATTATTTTATTTTATCCAAAGGCAATGTGTAAAAAATAAATAGTAAGAGCTATTAACCTTGGTAGGAACTGACCAAATCTATTCACAAAACCAGATCAAACTGGCTAGCGAAGTATCGAACTGACAACTAAATCAATAAGTCGACAAATAAGGCATTGTTATTATTCTGCTGGCTCCAAAAATAAACTTACGACGATGTGCAAAACAAATTGCTGTTAATTTTGGATATCGCGTAATAATGTACTATTTATAAAATAGAAACGGTTCATAAATGTTAAGGAATGGTATTACATCCAATTACTTATTTTGTCATTTGTACATTGTTTTTGTGTAAGTACACGTTTATTATTTACTAGCGGCCGCTCGCGGTTTCACCCGCGCGGTTCCCGTTCCCGTGGGAATGTCGGGATAAAAACTATCCTATGTGTTAATCCAGGTTATAAATTATCTGTATGCCGAATTTCATCCAAATCCATTTTGTAGTTTTTACATGAAAGAGTAACAAACATCCATCCATACTTACAAACTTTCGCGTTTATAATATTAGTAGGGTAGAAGCTATTTCTATACTTTAAAAAATCATTCTAAGCATGAAGATGCTTCAATTAACTTGCACGCGACTTTGAACTTCATCTTTGAATAGTTGAAGTTGATGACGCCCGGCCGCCATGGATGTATAGTGTAGGTACAAGCATAGAGCAACACGAGCCTCCGGCGGACCGGAGGGGAGTAGCCATACGCAGGCGTTCCCCTCTGTCAAAGTACAAGTCCACGCGAACCTATGCGTACAATAAAACTAGTTGCAGCCGCACTGCTCACTAGACTGAATCTAGTTGCGCGGTTAAAACGACGTCCTAGAAAAATGCCGAATTGTTCAGTTTTTTGCTGCAAAAAGAGATCTGCCACGTCAAATTTACAAAAAGTTGGCGTTACCTTTCATATGTAATTAATTTAGATCACATTATTACTATGTATTCCTCTTTATTCAAAAAAATACAATAATAAGCGGCCGTGTTGTTTCGGATTTGTTTACCAACTGAGGCCACTTGCCGTCGTACAGTATGTGGATCGGTCAAACGACTGATCCGAGTCTGTATCCAAGTTCACGCTGTCACTGAGCGATAGTGTTGTCATCATTTTCATCGATAAAAATGACAAAGATAAAGTCTATACAGCCACGTCTTTCATGCATTTAATCATTTTTAGATTAGGTAATGTTTTCTAATATAGTGAAATATATTTTAATATAGTATAATAATGATACGTATCAGTTAAAATTGATTCAAGTTAAATATAAAACTAATTAAATATTTTTTTCTAAAGTTTTCGCGAACACTACACGTTGAAATGAAACAACTTTTACGGATCTACTCGCGTTTATTTTACGCGTTTTTTGTTTTGTGGAATGACATTTACTACCTGCAAGTAGAGGGTGTTGCCATGGGTTCCCCTGTTTCACCCGTCGTCGCCGATATCTTTATGGAAGACTTCGAGGAGAGTGCCCTGAGCACAGCACCGATAACCCCTAGGTTCTACAAGTGGTACGTAGATGACACTTTCATTATCCTACCAACTGATAAAGTATCTGCTTTTCTAGATCATCTTAACTCCATACATCCAAAAATACAATTCACAATGGAGTTAGAGGCAGATAGTAAGCTAGCTTTCTTGGATATTTTAGCCATCAGGAATCCGGACCATAGTTTGAGTCACACTGTGTATTGTAAAGTAACCCATACAGATACGTACCTCAATGGTGATTCTCACCACCATCCTAGACAGTTGGCTACTGTAGGGAAATCTTTGTTTGAAAGAGCACGCGGCATCTGTGACATCCAACACCTGGCTGCTGAGCTTCAGCATGTCAAGCACATACTACAGGATTATAAACTGAAAGTACCACGGCTTTGTCACAGAAAACGCAATAAACCAACCACAGTCGAGCGCTAACCTGCTGTACTTCTATTCTATGAAAGGTGTCACTGACAAGATTAGACATATCTTAAAGCGAGCTTCAATCAACACTTACTTCAAGCCGCCGAGGAAGATCAACCAATTTTTACGACCTGTCAAGTGCAACATACCCCTTCAAGATGCAGGCGTGTACAAACTGGACTGCGACTGTGGGCTTTCTTATATCGGGCAAACAAAGAGAAGTGTAGGAACCCGCGTTAAAAAACATATAGCCGACGTCAAGCATAGGCGCGAAAATAAGTCTGACGTATGCGAACATTCACTAGAGGGGCCCAACCATTACATCAGATTTGATAAACCTTAAATACTCGCTAGAGAACAACGATTCATCCCTAGAATGATACGCGAGGCTATTGAAATTAAAAAACATCCTAATTTTAATAGAGAAGATGGTTGGAATCTACCACCAGCCTGGGATCCCATCATACAAAATAATAAATCCAAGCCCCAACACCATACTGCCAGACCAAAAGATACTGTAAGCTCTTTCTGCGTAAAACGCAACGCACCTGATTAAATTTAAATGAGGGTATACAAGCTACCAACTAATTATGAGATGACCAACACCTCAATCTCCCTGTGACCACGCCACGGACCCTGCAAAGGGTCCGAAACGTCAGGATAAACATTAAATAAGTAATGTGTAAAATAAACGCGAGTAAATCCGTAAAAGTTGTTCCTAATTAAATATATTACTAAATGACAACCTCCGTGGCCCAGTGGTGTACATAGTGGACTACTGACCTCGGGGTTGTGGGTTCGATTCCCACAGAAGACAAACATTTATTTGATGAACTTACCTAAGTTCATCACATAAATGTTGTTTGCCTTCGGTCTAAGTGTGTTTGTTTGTATGTATTATAAGTTTGTTTACAAAAAAAGTATAAGTATATGTATTTAATATCCGTCGTCTAATATCCATAGCACAAGCTTTGCTGAGTTTGGAACTAGATGACGCTATATATAGTGTCTAAAGACTTTATTATATAAGTAGTTTATGTTAATATTGTTTTGATACATTATATCATTATTTCATTATATTATAAAGAGTCAGTTTACATGAGAAATTCAGATCAAAATGAAAATCAATTAATTTGTGCATAGTTTTGTTTTATTAAAAACGGATTCTAAGTAAAACATCAACATTCGATAATCCTTTCATATTTCTTTATTTAATAACTTTTGTAACTTACCCATGTAAACTGACTTATTGAACAGATTCTGAATGATATCCTAATAAATAAATCCTTTTTATAACATCTCACCTGTGTCCCACTTTTACCATTATCCTAACCGAGTTGTCGAACTTATCGATACATGCATATCGACAATGTCGCAGCCACGGCAGTCGCAACTTGTCAATGTAGCTGCCTCACCCCCCGCAAAAAATGACAGACAAATCTGTATCGGGAATAAACGCTATGGCTACTCCCCTCCGGTCCGCCGGAGGCCCGTGTTGCTCTATGGGTACAAGCAATCAATTTGTTTTAAGGCGAGACGCATTGGAAATTTACGTCGCGGGGATCTTGATTTTTCCCAACAATTTCATTCCAGTTTCAACTACAAAGGATTTAGACTCCTCCCCCACTGTAGCTGAAGCGGTTCTAAAGGAAAATGTCAAACCTAGTGAAAACTATTTTAGTTTTCAAAAAATTGATTTTAGATATATAATTAAAACTTTTAATACTCTTAATAAAAAGAAGACTGCTGATCTGTGGGGTAATTCCGTCGACGTCACTAAATCCGTTATTGAGACAATAGCTCCAGTTTTAGCTTGCATATTTAATGAATGCATTGACTGTGGTGTTTTTCCTGACCTAATGAAGCACAGTAAAGTAATCCCATTATTCAAATCAGGTAGCACATGTGACCCCTCTAACTTTAGACCAATTTCTGTGTTACCCACATTTAGTAAAATATTTGAAAAGATAATTCTAGACCAAATTCAAGTTCATTTTTATAGAAATAAACTTTTACATTCTAGACAATATGGTTTCACTAGGGGTCGCTCGACTACTGACGCTGGTGTTGAGCTTATTCTTCAAATATTTAATGCCTGGGAGGATTCTCACGATGCCGTAGGGGTTTTTTGTGATTTATCCAAGGCCTTTGATTGTGTTTTACATGAAACCCTGGTCAGGAAGCTCTACCACTATGGAATTAGAGATGCATCACTGAATCTTCTTATCTCATATTTGAGTGATAGGGTTCAGAGGGTTGATGTTAACGGTAAAAGATCTCCGGGATCGGTGGTTACAATGGGTGTTCCACAGGGTTCAATTCTTGGTCCTTTCTTATTTTTAATTTATATTAACGACTTGCCTTACCTTGTAAAAGACAAACATGAGATAGTATTGTTTGCAGATGATACCTCACTTTTATTCAAAGTGAAACGACGACAGCCGATTGATGACGATGTAAACAATGCTGTCACAAAGATAGTTCATTGGTTTAGTGTTAACAATTTGCTATTAAATGAACAAAAAACCAAATGTATAAGATTTGTATTACCCAACGTTAAGGAGGTAAAAACCAGTGTAAAAATTAAAGATAAGAATGTGGACCTTGTGGACACCACAGTGTTTCTAGGTATTACGTTGGATGCAAAGCTACAGTGGGGCCCACATATAGATAAATTGTCGAGTAGACTGAGCTCTGCGGCTTATGCAGTAATGAAAATTCGTCAGATCACTGACATTGAAACAGCTAGACTTGTTTACTTTAGTTATTTCCATAGCGTAATGTCGTACGGCATTTTACTGTGGGGCAATGCTGCCGATATTCAAACTATCTTTGTGCTGCAGAAGCGGGCTATTCGAGCAATTTATAATCTAAAAGCTGGTAATCTTATTTAAAGATATTAATATAATGACAGTTGCATCACAATATATTTACGAGAACCTAATGTATGTATATAAAAATATTGAAACTTTTTCTAAAAACAGTGATACTCACAATGTAAACACTAGAAATAAAAACAAACTAGCAGTACCTAATACTAGGCTCCACAAAGTAAATAATTCATTTAGAGGCCTGTGTGTACGTTTTTACAATAAAGTTCCAAGTAATATCCAAAAACTAGATATTAATAAATTTAAAATCGCTATTAAAGAAAAGCTTTATAAAAAAGCTTATTATAAAGTGTCTGATTACATTGAAGACAAAACAGCATGGGTTTAAAATGCTCCAATCTATTTCTAATCCAATATATTGTTAAGGTTTTTTAAACTTGTATAACTTGGTAACGTAACGGCATATAATTTTGTAAATGTCGTTACATAATGAATTAAAGCTGTGGAGTTTCTTGCGCCCATTCTTCTCCACAGCTAAAAAATAGACGTCCTGAATGGGTAGTAGGTAAAAAAATTATGGACGATTCAAAAGCACTTTTCTAAAGTTTATTTGAATAAAGAATATTTGACTTTGACTTTGACTTTGAATTACAAAACATATGAAAGTGATATTTGATGACATGATTTTCCATTTAATTGACTTCATTTTGCTAGTTGCAGAAACACGATTTGTCAACTTTTATAACAGAAAAAAAAAATCAAAGTAACCTCTATTAAAACATAGATTTGAATTTTACAGGCTAACCAGACCGATTTAAGCATCTTCTTAGTAGATTAGTCTTAACTCACACTTCAAAATTGTAGTTCATTTTTTTTTTTTTATTATTTGTAGTTTTAATTTAAAGGAAAAAAAACAGTTTTTCTTATGGTACGGGGCGCAAACGCTCGTATCAAAACGTATAAGATTTATTGTTTAGCGGTGTATTTTTACTACCTTAAATACTAGCATACATTACGTATGTTGCCATACTACCGATTAGCATAATAGTATGTATTTAAAAAAAAATTAACACTTACATTTATATTACCTATGTCTAATTTAAAAAATGACGTACTTCCATACATGTTGACAACAAAGTAAATAGACCATTGTTACGTTCCGACCGTAAATATTCGGTTTCAGTAGTTTTCAGGGTTCCGTAGTCAACAAGGAACCCTTATAGTTTCGCCATGTCTATCTGTCTGTCCGTCCCAAACCTAGCTCATAGACTCTTAGTACTAGAAAGGTGTAATTTGGCATGGATACATATTAATCACGCCGACAAAGTGATGAAGTACAATTTAATTCCATTCCACTGAATGTCGTTGGATAGCAATTTCAATAATATTGCGGGTTTGTCGAAACAGTTTTTTGATTGAGGCATCCGTTTGTGAACTATTAAGCTTTAAAGTGCAAAATTTTGTAAGTGTTTAGTGTCCTCCCCCTTCCAGCCATTCACGGTAGTTGTATATATGACGAAGTTAAAAGGAAACTATCACAGCTTTACAAGTTTACGAGTAACAGTCGATCAACTTATAAAATGTACTTGGCGCAGTACAAATTCCTCATTGGGAACTACTTATATAACGTTGTCGGGTGTGTGAAACCGGTAGTATCTACATTTAAGTATATGAGCCCTCTTCTCAGGGTCCGCTATATATATTGAAATGGATAACGGAACCCTACACTGCGTGTGGCCCGACACGCACTTGGCCGGTTTTTTTCAGAATTATCTTCGCTTCCCATCGATACTAAAGCGAAGCGGTTTTTGAAATCAAAAAGTATATATTTTTAACCTCTTTTTTAATTTATTTTCTCTATTATCACACAGATTAATTTCATGCAATACACGCACAAAAACAACCGATACCCATTATGCATTTTACGGACATAAAAAGCTAAATATGTTGTTCATCTTGACCCAGTGCCGTGTTGGTAATTTTATAAATGCACATAGTTCATTAGAATTTTTATTTGAACAGTTGTAACTTCTCTACGTGACTTCAGTTTTTTTATGGTGTGTTTAGGGTGTTTTATGTATGATAATGTGTTTTTTTACTTTGTATGTTGGTACTCTCTGTACATGGAAATAGTCCTAAGTAAACGCCGATAAAATAACACTTTGATTTATAATATATTCTTAACGAAATACCGGAATTTTACAAGTTCCATGTAATAGGTCCTTACCTATGAAATTGACGTTTTTTTCTCACTTATTAATAGGTGTATTACTTCTAATAGTCAATACCGGTTGATAATATTATTATACACCTTTAATTAGGACTATGTTACTTATTACATGTTACATTTTGTGTCTTTATCGCCCAATATTTTTTTTAATTGACTTCTTTTTTTGTTCGCAGAATGGACCTTTTGTTTCATCGTAGCTTTTTTAATGTCTGCTATATTTAGCTAGTGAAACAAACACACTACTCTACAATTTTTATAGTGTTAACTTATATAGATGCTAATAAAACTAAAAAAAACGTTAGTATGAAAAATATAATTTTATAAAAAATCTTCATACTAATCGTCAATTTCATAGGTAAGGACCTAATATTAAATTAGTTTTTACAATTTATTTATGTAATGTGAATTTGGGGTTTTTTATACGTGGCATGGCAAATGACTTCATTTCACCTGATGCTGCAGCGTGAAAACAACGCAGCATCAGTTACCATCACTCTGCCGGCCCACAAGGTGCCTCTTCACGCCTCGTTTGAAGAACCCCATGTCATAGGGATGAGGCAAAACGTGTGCTGGCAAACTATTCCATGTTTGGAGGTGTGACAAATAAACGAGTCACCAAATTTCTTAGTGCGCGATGGATTATTAGACACAGTGAAGCGGTGACTCCGGAGAACTCCTATGGAGGAAGGGAGAAGTTGGGTTATACTTTAATTGTTATACTTTAGGTTATGAAGTGTTGTTGTCCCATAAACTAGATCCTGCTGATTGGTAAAGTCCTACGTTCAGAAGGTTTACGAAATAAAACATCTATATCGTACGTGAAGCAAAAACTTTGTACCCATTTTTACGAAAATTGCGCGGATGGAAGAGTATGAAATTTCGCACACTTATACTTTATTATAGAGAAGGAGTACATAATGTTAATATATTTTTTAAAATTATGCTTTAAAATACATTAAATTAATAAAACAAACATTACACACACTGCCATGTCTTTGACACACACGCATTATATACTCTTTTCAAAAATTTCAAAAATGGAAGATGAGCTGCCGAAATCTGTCAATGCAAATCCAAACTCACATTCTCTCTTTTTTAATTTTTCATCGCTTAGGATACAATCCGTGCAACCTTAACAAATTACGGTCGAATTTCGACCACTGGGCGACCACTAGTATAACTATTTATCGGCGGCCAAGACTGGCGCGCAATGAGAACTCGATATTTATTCCATTTAAAAACATTACATTGTAATAATTATTATGACGATGCGACACTCTTGTACGCACACAGCCAAGGAGCATTTATTGTGTGTCTACAGTGGAAAAAATGTTAGGTACGTACCCATCAGACGTTTTCAGTTCGGTGTTAAGTAAAAAATAAAGATATTTACCAATTTTCAAGAAAAAAATATTTTTTTTTCTGAGAGAAAGCTGATGATTTCTGTAATACCCGGTGTGTTACACCAAAAGCTGTTTTTGTTAAAAAAAAAACCGAGTAATACAAAACTGGTTATTATGAGATTTTTGTTTTAACCGGGATCGAGTAAGACGATCAAAATAGTTTTTTGTTCAATTTACTAAAGTATAACGATTTGAGGTGTTCCTATTATAGATCCCTTTACAAGTAAGATTTCAAGTCGCCGACGACGCCTAATCGCCATAATTAAATATTTATATAATAAAATTTTTCTTTCTTCAATAAAAAATAAAAGATACATTATTAATTATATACTCTTTCGCCAAGTAAGATATTAACACTTGAATAGACTGATTATGAATAAATAACAAAGAGTGATTGTCTTTTTAATAAAGCCATTGATGAGTTATTTAAACGTAACTACGTACTACGCAAGTACTCGAACAGCATTGTGGCCGGTAAGGTTGATTGCCCGTTCATGACGTACCTAGTGTATAAATCTGCACACACTATAAGATTTTTTCTATAAATATACATACTAGCACTTTAGCTGCGACTTCGTCTGCGTGGGTTTGAGATTTTTTTTTAAACTTTTTTTATCAATATAAAATATAGCCTATGTTACTCACAAGGTATATAGCATTGTATCAGTTAAAGAATTTTTGTAATTGGACTAGCAGTTCCAGAGATTAGCCCCGACATACAAACAAACAAAGACACAAACGTTATTACCTCTTTATTAATAGTAATAGATATAATTGTCTGATTATACCTGCATTTTTTTTTTATTTATCAACCTGTAACTGCGTTATGACCCTTTAAAATATTTGTTTACATAAATTTTAAAATTTAAAAATCAACCAAGTATACAATTATATATTTTTTTAAATATGTTGACTTCTTGTTAAAATACACTTAATCTTAGCTTATTATGTAACAACTTTATTGTATGATATTCATTGTATATCAATATAATATATTATGTTGTTTGTATGTTGACTATCTTTAAATGTAAATATAATAACATTTCTTTTCATATTTCCTTATATTATAATTGACTGCATGTACTACGATACGTGAAATTGAATATGTCATACAAAATCCGTGCACTTTATTGTTAGTCACGTGGCTGGTACTATGTGATTTGTTTTTATTATCAGACGTGACACATTGGAAATTTAAAACTACTATATAAATATATACATAATAGTGTAAATTACGTATATATTGTCTTGTAAAGATAACGCGAACACTACACATAGAATTGAAACAATTTTTCCCTTACCTGCTCTTTACAGGGTCCGTAATTTACGTCACTGTCAGGATAAAATAACATTATTTGAAATTTTTAAGCGATTATAAATTATGTATATACAAATACAAATATAAATTATGTACATACAGGATTTATATTTTAAAATTAATAAAAGTAAGTACAGTAAAGTAAATAATAGACGTTCATTTTTTTACACTTTTATTTGACATCTTTTCCAGTTTTTCTTTAATATTTTACTATTGTAATAATTTCCTTTTTCTGCTTTGACTACCACATATCTTTCACAATAATTATACTTGGAAAGGATTTACTGATGTCCTTAGCTCTCAACAACACTGATAACATATCAGTTATTGTTGAGAAAATAACCTCTACTACACAAGCTGTGTTGCATTGCGAGCTGTTGCCCGCGACTTCGTTCGCGAGGACTCTGACCTGATCCTACAGGTACCTGATACCGGGATAAAAAGTATCCTATGTCCTAGTCCGGGTTATGCTCTATGTATTTTCAAAATCCGTTTACCTGTTCTCTAGTGATGTGCTTACCAGCTAACAGCATTTTCATCATTTCAGCTCGTTTTACTGCTGAGGCTCGACCCTTCCTTATGAATGGATAGGTAGAACGGGCCACCACGCGGGCCCAGTGCGGATTGGTGGTTGTTAACAACTGCTAATGCAGCTAGGGCTAACGGCTTTGCGTGCCTTCCGAAGCACGGAGGAGCTCGAGACGATAAATTTTTGGTCACTCATCCAATGACCGACCTTTGCGAAAGTTGCCTAACCTAAGCACTCGCAGACCGGGTGCGTCCACTGCGCCATCGAGCACCTCAAGCTCTTTACTAACAGCATTTAACTTTTGTTTATTTATACTATAACTTACGCGTTGTTGTGGTGGTTTAAAAAATCTTGGTGCTATTCATTTCAAATAGATAGACAGTTGTCAACAATGGTGCTTCCTGACGCGAAAGAAGGCAGTGTCATCTGTTGAACATGCGATTTGAAGAAAGAGTAGTAATCTGAAGTCAGACAACGCCATCTGTTGATTGCAGGGACAATCTTTTTGCCCTGCCTAGCTTGATCTCTGCAGATATTAAAAAGAAACGTGTACTTACAGCTCGTGGGAACGAAAGAAAGATTTATAAAAAAAATAATGAAAATTGTTTCGATTTATTAGGTGTTTACGCATCCAAACAAACGGACACAACATTTTTACGAATAAATATCGCTGCTTTATTAATTAGCATTAAAGAATATAATTTTCAGTAAGAATCTTCCTTGTCAATCAATGTAATGTATTTACTTAACAAAGAAGTCAGTTCCTTCTCAAAGAAACAAAATATCGTGTTCACGCCTATCATACTTTGTTGTATGATTATGGTTACATATAATTTTACACAAATTTTGTTGCGAACTAAAATTACAATTTAAAAAAAAGACAGTGTTAAAAAAAACCTACGAATTCAAGGAGTCTAATAGGGCTCCTTTGGCTTACAGAGTAAGAGTAGATAGTGTTGATTAATTTCGGCGAGTTGGATTGAGCCACGATAGCATAGTTGTTAGTGCACCTGACCCGGCATGTCTTGGGGTGCGGGTCCAAACCCCTCTCGTGGTTCTTTTTAACACTTTGTCTTTTTTCAAAATACCATGTTATGCTAAAAGAAACGAAATAATCATGCTTTAAATACCATAAATGAGAATAATATATATATATGGCATGAGCAACAAAATATTTTTGATAAAATAAGGTTTTGTGATCAAAACCTAAATCTTAAGTCTAGACCAACTCCAAACACGGGTTTGTCAGGAGTTTCCTCATTCTAAATTTTCCTCATTTTTATCGCTGGGTTTAATTGTACAGTCTATCAAAACTAAACTCTAGGCCCCTTATAAATAAACAAAGAATAGGGTCCGAATAGTTATTCCTTGTTTTGTCTCATTCACTCTAATTTGAAATGACGTTTACATGACAGGAGCAAAACACGGAATAACTATTCGGACCTTACTCTTTGTTTATTTGTAAGGGGCATACATATAAACAAAGAATAAGGTCCGACTAGTTATTACGTGTTGTGTCTCTTTTACTTTATTTGAAATGACGTTTGCCTGACAGGATCAAAACACAGAATAACTATTCGGAGCTTATTTTTTGTTTAATTGTAAGACCCTTAGACAAAATGTAAGCTGGGAGTAGTTACTCCGTGTTTTGTCTCTTCTACTCTAATATGAAATAAAGTTTACATGACGGGAACAAAACACGGAGTATAACTACTAGACATTCAACAACTTTCGCAATGCTGGTTCCCCGAATGGGTGATGGGATTCATAGTATAATATAATGAAGTGGATAGTTCTTAGGTAATTAGTTTTAGTATGTTCATGTATAGTATAGTATATTATATTATAGTATAGCACTTGTAGAGATCTATATCCAGCTGTGGACAAGTATAGACTGATGATGATGATGATGATGACGATTGTGGTAATTTAAAATTTATTAGTCTCGCAGACTTGCTTACACCACAGCTTGGATTAGTTGGAAGAGATCTCTACTAGAAACAAGTTCACCTTTGTATATTTATTATTTATTAGTGTCAAGGATCACCCCATGTGTAGCACATGGAAGATCTTTCTGGAAAGGGTTGAGTCACTCAGTGAGACGTATGTAGGGTGATGATGATTGCATCCTGATGGTCTACCATCTCATCAACTTCATTGGAATTTCAAGCTAGTAAGTAGGTACTATATAATAAAAAAGTATGTACAATTACATAACTGAAAGAGATGTTGTGTAAACTAAATAGTTACTTAGTGTTCGTGAACCAGTGAGTCACGAATCGTTAAATTGCTGATAAATATTTGCGTGTTGAAGATCAAGAAAACTTGTGAAATAGTAAATTAACTGAGCAATTATATATCTTGGTAGAGGAAAATATAGTGGAAGTAGGTACAGTAGAACGAATCAAGTGTAACGATATAAGGATATTCACAGTTCCTTTTCTTTGAAGTTGTCTTCTACTCTTGTAAACCTATACGGTATGATTTGGAGTTAGTCATACTAGAAACGCTTAGAATGCTAGAGACCTATGTTTACTTAAGAATTTATAGTTGTGACTTTGTAACTTACACGTGGACTGCAATATAGCTATTTCATTAACGAAATTAGGAAAATAAAAATTCTTGGAGAGATCCAGGAAGTACCAAAACGATAACGTAGAATTTTTTAAGATGATTTAGTAAAGTTATTACATAATCTTACTTCCTAGATGCTTCGGTGGCTGATTGGCCCGATATACAGAGTTCCTAAGTTCAATTCCCAAGTCAGGTAGTGTTTCGGATTTTTCCATGCATATCCCAGATTTGTGATCACCACCCTTTTGTACCAAGGGTTGTAACTAAACCACTACATATTTTTTGTAGCCATGACTTGATTTCATTGATGTAGGCCTTTGCCCAGCCGTGGTGCTGTATAGAGATGTTACTAAACTACTTATAAGGTACAACTAATAAATAAAGGTGCTAGGTATTTGATATGGAAATATAAATGACCGTAAAGCCGTGCAATTACGTAAATATACTCATTTACATTGTTGTAAAACGTATGTCAACTGGTAACTTACGACCTAACTTTTCCGCTATTTTCAAGTAAAATGAGGATAAATAAACCTGGTGCACTAGTAAATTACTTTGAGTATACAAAATGGGCTAAATGTCTGTATTTAAAGGAACATTGTAAAGACAATCAGGAAAAACATTGAGAAAATCCTTGCTGTCTCTTATGGATGAAGTATCCATAAAAATATTGTAATTTTGTACAGTAAAAATTGTTTACAGGAAAACTGGCGACGCAAATGACGTCACCTAAATAGGCATTTACGATGTATAAATTATATCGAGGTATATCCCCAGACATTTGTCTTTTACATGAGCCACTTACATTTTCTCTTAATAAATTTAAAGAACATAGCATTGTTTTTTAACGTTTTTGGTAAACTCATTCAATTGAGGACGGTGCTTGCATCCTGCGTCCAAGCTTGATGACCGAGTCATTAAGCGGAATTAACACTACATATTATTTCAATTGCATTTTTGTGTGCTATGGATTTACGAAAAGTAACGCCTAATTCCATTAAATTTATTTTGATGCTAAGATCTGACTCATGTCCGTTTTCATGTAAGGAGAAGGTTTTATTCTAGCAATGTTTAGCTATCGTGGTTTAGGGGTTATCTGATACCTACTTAGGAGTGATGATGAAAACAAACATCAGTCTTGTCACAAGATGGCAAGATACTTCTTCTTCACTTTTATAAAAAACTAGTTGAGCCCCGCGGTTTCACCCGCGTTCTATTAGTCATAGCGTGATGTAAGCTTGTAGCCTTCCTCAATAAATGGACTATTCAACACAAAAATATTTTTTTCAATTCGAACCAGTAGTTCCTGAGGTTAGCGCGTTCAACCAAACACATAACAAACACAAACTCTTCAGCTTTATTATATTAATATAGATGTGGATACATGGAACAACACTTATTACGTATTTTATAATTACGCGAATTTATTGGGACACTATTTAGCTACTATAACTGTTACATGTCGTAGATAAGGCGTTATACATTATGTGGCTTAGAAGAATAGTACTGGTGCTAGACTCGAAACTTTGGGTTCGATTCCCAGTCACAGTGTAAATTGCTTTGATGCAGAACTAGCTAGCTTCCTTAATCCATAATTTATTTCTGCCCCTATTATGTACATGAGAAAAGGTATAAGTAAATTGTAATAATTCAGTAAGTCATTAATAAAATAAATACAGTAACGCTGTGCCTTATTTTTTGTAATACCATTTCGCATATATTTTTATATTTTTTATGTAATTATCTGATCAGTTTTACTTTAATAAAAAAACTCTTCTAGTAGTAAGTAGTCCAGTACCAGTAGTACCAGTTGTCTTCGCGTCTGGACTCCATTTCCACTTAACATCAGGTGGTATGGAGTCATTTACCGTGCTAAAAAAAAATAGGTATTTCTTCTAAAACCTATAAAGCTCTCTACCGGTCTCAGAGATCATGGTTTTGATTTCCAGCAAGATGCGTGTTGTCATATAATGGGTATTTTACATTATTTAATTATTTATTTATTTCTTTCTTTTTAGTGCTTACAAAATAACGACAAATCAATGACAATGTTTTACTTACAAATAACTTTAACAATAAACACGTCTGTGTATGAACTAGATAATATATAATTATCTCTTTTCCAGACAAACAGCACTCTTCCAGTTATTAACAGTTTATAAAAATTCCAACATTAATTATCACACTCTCCGGTAAGGTAGGCTAAAGCACTCTTATCAAAATTATAATTTACGTGTGGTATGACCTCCCTGTATGTGAAATGAAAATGTATGAGTGTGTGTGTGGGAGGATGTGTGGAAAAAACTATTGAATAATATTTAATAAGTTCTCGGTTTCGTCGTTTGTCAGCTTATGAATGTATTCTACTACTTTTTGTTTACACTGTCTCTTGTTTAATACCTGGATATTGATAATTTTATTATAAAGATTATTCTCACCTGAGGCAGGAATGTTTCTTTAAAATTCCTTACAGGTAAGTAGTTACTAGGCCTTCAACTCACCTGATGTTAAGTGATAATAAGGCCGAAAGTTGAAGCGCACTTCACCCAGAATCCTCAACTACTGAGGCACTGGCTATCTAATCTCTAATTATTTCGCGAATGCTAATTCGCGGCAATAACACATTACCTCTCAATAAAATAATGATAAGCTCATCTTAGTAGCATTGTTATTCAAATATCATAAAACTAATCCTACAATCTGTTTTTATCAAGTGACTTCTCAGTCTTTTAAACACTTTTGTATTGTTATCATTGTGTTTAATATGGCGCATGTGATGATGAGAAATTTGTAAAGAATTTTAATTGCTTTCATTTTTATTAGCATATTATTTTGATGTACAAAGCATTGGATGTAATATGCACAGCTTAAAAGTAAATTGACAGCAACAATAACGAATTCCATAACATTAATAGAACAAAAATGTCACAAACTATCAGCTGTTGAAAACATACTCGTACATCGTTTTATTTTTTTTCCAAAGTTACACATTGAAATAAAGCTACTTTTACGGATCTACTCGCGTTTATTTTACACATTAAATAAAAATTAATAAATAAATAAATTTTCCTACACTCACACCAATTATCTACCCCAAGAGAAGCTTCGTTATGAAACTCGTTATATGGTTACTAGACAACGGATAAACATACTTAAAATATTTAAATACATACTTATTATACATAGAAACACCCAGACCCAAGACAGTTTAGAAAAACAATAATTTCTAAATTGACCCGACCGGGGATCGAACCCGGGACCTCAGAGATGGTGACACCATGAAAACCGGTGTACAAACCACTCGACCAATGAGGTCGTCAATTCATTCACAGTCAATTCAACGTCATTGATTTAATTTAATTGTATCCTGACGTTTCGAACCTTTTTCAGGGTCCGTGGTCACAGAGAGTTAGGTGTTGGTCGTCCCATTACACAGACTAAAAATGTGTCATTATTAGTTTTTTAGTTTCGTACCGCCTTTTTATTTTAATCCAGTGCGTTGCATTTTACGCAAAACGCTGCAAAAGTTTTTAAACGTAAAGACAACATTAAATTAAATTAATTTGTAAAATAAACGCGAGTAGATCTGTAAAAGTAGTTTTATTTCAATAAGACAACTGTTTTGATAACACCGAAACACGAATTTGTCTAACCTAAAAAGTATTAAGCGCCCTTTTGCATTTGTACCTACCGGTACAAAATTCAAAGTTCAACATTTTTACACCAATACTACATTTATGAAAAATAAAAAAAAACATTTCTTCATTTAAATTCATGCATCCCAGTTCCAAGTCCACTATGGAAAGATCCTAATCAAATAAACGCATTTGAATGCAGGTTTATTTATAAATTCAATTCAATTCATATCAATGTATTTATTTCTGGCATTTTATTCAAACAATTACTAATTATATCATACGTCATAACTTCCTAGATCACTATAATATTTTTTTAATAGAATTGACTCATTGATTTAAGAAAAAAGTCTTTATGGGATACCGTTTTCAGTATATATATATATATATTTTTAGCCTTTATATATTTTATATAAAGGCTCTTTAGTAAAAGTGTTTAGTAAGTAGTTCAATATTTAATTAGATACCTACGTGTAGATATATTATAATCAAGGAGTTCAATAAAATGGAGCACAATAGAGTGTCGCCACAGCTTGCTATCCCAAGCAATTTCTATGAAATAATTTTATATGTGGAGTTGCTAAAAAGTTGCTATAAAGGCTAAAGATGGCCAACCTATTGCGAATTAGATTTGGATAGTTATGTTTCGAGTTTGCTCTTAGTATTCAACATCGCTTAATTAGAAGCTTGCGAAATTTTACGATCGATCGCGAGGTTGAATATAAAAGATAGAGGTTTGCTATTTGGATCCTTAATTCTGTAATCGCATTTTAGTGGTAGCTATTGACTAATGGAACTAAATTGAAGTGGTTCCATACTTTTCTCAAAATATCTTAGGGTTTTTAACATTTAAATAATTATGTATTGTCTTATCAAACTTTAAATACGGTCAGTACTCCATTTCTAATTATAACTGTTACATTTATTATTGTTCTAATTTAAAGTTGGTTATGTATTAGTACGATGCTTATCAGGTAAAACTATGCACAATCCCTTCTCAAACTATTGTTGTGTACACAAGTTTATATTAGTGCTGTTCGTCTATTAAATTCTAAATTCAACCACTTGCATTTAAGTAACTAAAATAAATTGCCGCCGTAGAAAAATGTAAAGGACATTATAACAAATTCATTCATTTTTCGAACGCTACTAAAATTCAATTTTATCGACAGTCATTGGTTACCGACACTACAAGAATTTGAAGAATTTGGAACTCACCGTTTGTTTTTTTTCCACGTGCTGTCCCTTCCTTTGTTTACGATAATTAAACAATTTTTTTAAACACTTAACATGTGTAATTGTAGCTGAGTAAGTGGCAAGCGAGTGACGGCCCAGCGGTGCGCACTCGACTATTGCCGCGCAAAGCCTGCGCGCGCGCACCGTGACATTCTGTCGATCTAGAGTCAAAGATCAACGATTTGCGTGTAGGTAAAAAAGTTTTAAGAGAAATTTCGAGGAGGCAACACAATTGTCGAGGGAGCATGGTGTCATTTAACAATAACATAATTATAATGAATTACAGTTATCTGTTTGTGTACAACATAATACATTTTTCTGCATTTTATAGTAAAGTTAAATAATGTAAAGTAAAAAAGGTTTAAGTAAACTCACTTCAGTAGCTTATTTAAAAACTCTTGATTCTACCACCTGATTTGTTATTTTATTAGATATATCTGCCTATGCATGGCTGCTATAGTCATTTCCAATAAGATAATGCTAAAATGAACATTTAAACAAGTGTTGAATTACAATTAATATAGTACATTTCTTCAGATAAATAAACTACACAATTACTTTTCATAACCATCAACTTGTTAAATTTAAATTGCTAATTCGTTACCCGTCTACGAAGGCCCACGCCATTTTATACTCTTTGGCCTCTCAAGAATTCGAAGCCTTGTAATAGAAGTAATTACTTACAACGATACCTCATCCGAACAATACCAAAGGAATACTGATTGGAGGAAGCGACAAGCCTGTCGCCACTATGCCTGCCGAGGTCCTCCAGCTGAGACGTAGAGAAGCGTAACCAACAGCATCAAGTTGCACGTGGTGTACGATTGGAAATACTTGGTGTTGCCAGTTAACGATAATAGAGTAGGTTGCCGGTCGTCGCGGCCGGCGGCGGCGGCGGCGTACCGGTAGCCTTCTGATGTTTTGTGTGTCGGAATAATATTATATTGATGTAGTTTTTATTTTTATATGCAGTGTGGGGGAATGCCCCGGGTTTTTTTGACATCATCATCAGCTAATACTAGTCCACAGCTGGACATGAGCCTCGCCAATTGCACGCCACTAAGCATGACCCGCGGCTTTCCCACTCATCTAGGTATTTTTTGACACTTCGCTATTAATAATGATAGTGATACAAATAATGATTTTAAAATGATATTATTATACTCAATACGTTAGGAATTAGACCTATAGCAGCAGATCTTATATAAAAAATACCTATACTATTAAAATGTATGCCGATATTTTTTGCCAATTTGCTCGTAAATCAAAGTGAAAACTAAAACCTCAGATATTCTGTTTTATACACAAGAAATGCAAATAAATATAAGTATATAATTTAAAAGACATGATATTAAAATGATAATAATATTATTTGATAAATGTTTTACATAATTATTCGTTTTTGGTGATGTATTTATTTATTTATTTATTCATTTATTCATCAGATGCACAAAACAGATTACAGCCACAAAAATAATAAATATACAGCAATTTAAACATATGGGCTAGGTTAAAACTCTTAATATGTACATACTACCAAACATACAACGAACATAAAATAAAATAAAAAAATGTATACAAAAATAAGTTAAATTAAATTTAAAATTAATACATTTTACAGTTCATAAATTAAAAATAATAACAATTTATCAAACCTATAAAATTTATAATGAAATTAATATATTAAAAAAATCTGTGGTAGGATATCGCCAATATTTATTTTCACTTTAAATACTCTCTCACTTTACCCTTAAATCTTAATATACTACCGTTAAAAATATCAACATCAGCACAGCCACTGACGAGTTCATTATACTGACGGCACATTCGGGTAACAAGAATGAAGTAGGACGTATTGACCAAAACTGTTTACCTTAAGGGTAGAAAATGAGTATTGAAAGGAGATTGGCAGACTCCCGAGTATTTTCAGAACCACTTAAAGGCTTAGCGTGTCAAGAAGTGAATAGTAGGAATTCAATACTCTAGTATAGGTTATCAAAAAATTAAATGGTGAGTTATACTTTAAAGCTGGGGATAATAAGTTGATTTTATAACCTAACCTCAAATCAGCCCAACGTATTATGCATGTGAGAAGTTCTAGTATTAAATGTAATTATTATTACTGTTACCGTGTTGTTATTACTATTATTACTGTTATCTGCGTAGATAGGAACGACGGACGAACGGTATTTCGATCTACTTGAGTGAACAGCAGTAGACAGATGGAAAGATACGTTAACTAACAATTAACAATAGTAATACCTAGAAGGGAAGGTGGTGAGTGTTAGATCCGCCGCGGGACCTTTTTACCTATCCAATAGTTCCTTTCTACTACTTTTAAGTAGTAATTCCTATATTCTAGATAAGTAGTAGTATTATTTACAGATAATGATTTACTAAAACAAGTACGTTGTGGTTTATTTTTCAAAAGGACAAAATGAAGCAAGGGAGAAAATCAAACCGGCATGTCCCACGTTACGAAATGATGCTAATCTTGTGTCACTGTCAAGTCAACAATTTTTATTGGATTGCCAGTTTGAAACGAAATGATAATCGATTAAAAATTCGAAATCATTCATATAATCGAATGATTTAAAAAATCAATATAATTATTGCGCAAAATGGAATCGAAATAAAAATACCGGTTTTTGACTTTTCTTATTGGATTGAAATATTTCTACACCTTTATTATAAACATAGCTAACAAATTGTATTTTAGGTTTTCTTTAAATCAGAATAATCGATTTATAAAAATACTATTATTCTATGGCAGTACAGGATGATTGACATGTAAAAATCGTTTTGTTTTTTTGGAAAATAGACTAAAGATTAGCGTTTCGTTTCAAGGAAAAAGAAGATACTACAATTATGATTTTCCAACTATTTCCAGTTTCCATTTAATAACGTTCTGTCTAGAAGATAAAGATACCAAGGTATTGCGCGGTCGTTTGGAGGTCTGATCCATTCTAGCCACACGGTGACAGCAGCGTATAGAGGAATCATCAATAGGCACATTGAGCACACTGCAGAGCTTTTTAAACAAAGCCAGTACGTTCTCATTGTTGATTTTCGGTACTGCTTGCAAGTCAACATTGCAAGCACGAGACGTTTTTTCAATGACTACCAGCTTCTCTTCTATTTTGTTGACAGATGCTTGCAGTTGTACATGTTTAGCTTCTAACCTTTTAATGATCTTTTAATCTATTATCTATCTCTGTTTTCAGTTTAGTTTGCTCATCACATATGAAATCAGTAGTTGCTGTAAATTCATCTTTGATGGTTTGAATCGCTGGATTCATCTCCTTATGCACGATATCTATGATGTCTTGCCTGAGTGTCGAACGGAAGCTCTGAGCAATAGCCTGGAATGATGATTCTAGTTTGGTGTTCAGCAAGCGGCTTATACTTTCTATTGTCAAGGTTTCAGTCGTTTTGTTGCATTTTTCTTCTGACAAATTGGTAGTGTTTAGCTCGGCGTTCTCCGTGCTCTCCGACACGGTGGACAGACCTCATTAAATCTGTGACGAGCTCAAACATCAACGTTTGCTCTCACTCTGCCAAGCATCGGGACACATGGCGACGCATCACTAGGGAAGCGTTGAACGGGGAAGTGACCAAGACGTGACCACGATCACTCTGTCAAGAGTGAACGACTCGGAAGAAGAAGAGCTCGGCGTAATCACATGACATGTTGAATGACTCCGTGTGAGACGGGACTTGCGTTGATCCCATAGAATTAATAAACTAATGTTTTTTTTAATAATTTACGGGTAAGCACAGTGCGTTGATCTCACCTGATGTAAAGTGATGATAAGGCCAATGATGATGATGAAGCGCACTTCACCCGGGAATCTCAACTAGTGAGGCACTGGCTATCTTATCTCTAGCTGCCGGAACACACAATGCTACAAACATTGATGTTATGGCGACATATTTACACAAGATGGTGGTACCTAGCCAGACGGACTAACAAGTCCTACCACCAACCAAACCGAGTACACAAATATGTACCCCCCGCTGGGAATCGAACCCGGGACCTCTAGGTCTAAACCGGTGGTCTTAGCCACTAGACCACAGAGGCGCTTAAAAGTGACATTTAAAGGATCGGGCGGGGCAATTACGTCTTCTCGTTGGAAAGACGTACGACGAAAGGACGAGACGTATGATGAATGAAGTATATAATTTTGTTTCGATCGTTCAAATATTTGTAATGATATTTAGAGGAGAATGGTTAACCGGAGCTATATGCCAATCCATTTGGCTGATTAAAGTAAACATTAATAATTAAACGGCGAAGTGTCAATACAACATATCCATTTTTTGTCAAGTACACTTTTAATATGATTAAGTACAAATAAATACGCCAGTTTAGTTAGTATTTTTAACCGACCTTAAAAAAGGAGGTTTCTCATTTCGACTCGTATATTTTTTTATGTGTGTTCGCGGATAACTTCGTCGTTTATGAACCGATTTTGATAACTCTTCTTTTGTTGGAAAGGAGATATCTCAAGAGTGTTCTTATTATGATACCATAATAAGAAAACCAGGATCTGATGATGGCATCCCAGAGAAATCGAGGGGAACCTTCAAAAATCGTAGTGGCGCTAGTGCGTTTGTTAATGTTTTCATTAAGTATTTTAAAGCACTACTATTTAATGAAGGTCTGGAGTCAAGCTAATGATGGCGCCGAAAGACAGTTGAGGGAACTCCTCAACGATTTACAGCAATTACATGGTGTTTGGGCTTGATTAATTTGTATTGATGAGAACTTTATACTTAGATGGGTTGTGACTGTCATTAGGGGTCTGATGAGGAAGACGAAGGACAGTCAAGGGAACTCCTCAACGTTTTACAGTAGCTACCGTGTATTTGGTCTTAATTCATTTCTATTAATATGAACTTTGCACCCATATGGGTTATAAGTGCCATTACAGGTCTGATGGTGGAGACCATAGACAGTCGAGGAAATTCCTTAACGATTTACAGCAGTTACCTTTTGTTGGACTTACTTCATACGGTTCAATATGCCAAAATGTTTAGTTCGTACAAAAGTAATACCTAATTAAGATTGGAGTTTTACATAGGAATACCACTAGCTACTAGGCTGTCGTTTCCTCATCCGAGAAGCATCCTTGTTAGGACTACGTCTACCTATCACTAAAAATTGTAAAATAAAATATTTTTTAACAAAAAAAAACCGACTTCAAAAACAGGAAACTTAAAAAGATAAAACAGCTCTAAAAAGCAAAAAAATAATATTGAAATTATATTATTAATTGCCTAGATACGCATATCAGTTCTAAAAATGTCTACTGAAGTCGGGTGGGGCTTTTACAATAAAAAAGTGGAAATAATGGAACAACTATAAAAGTTTAAATAAAACAAAATTGTCCCCCAGCCGACCACCTACCACCCGACTTCAATAGACCTTCTTTAAAACTGATATGCGTATCTAGGTAATTATTAAAAAAAATCAATATTATTTCATGCTTTTTAGAGCTGTTTTTACTTTTTTAAGTTTCCTGTTTTAGATTTGGTGATTTGCAGTGGCTGTTAAAATAAACAGTTAGGAAGTTTAACAAAAACATTAAAACATTATTATTATACATACTCAAGAACATAAAAAAGTGTTTTTTTTTTAAATGTAGATATGAGAATGATATAGAATAATAATTAAGATAGAATAATATGTTTATTGATACATCTTGATGACCAAGTGGCTATAAGCGCTAAGTTCATACCCGGGGTTACATTACCAGGTCCTACTAAGTGTGTTTTGAATTTTTTCATACATGACCCGGGTTCATCATCATCATCATCATCAGCTCATTTTTATGTCCCCACTGCTGGGGCATGAGCCTTCCCTATGGATGGATAGGGAGAACGGGCCATAAACCTTCACCATGACCCGGGTTAATGATCACGAACCCGTATGGTGCCAATGCCCATTAATTGCAGAGGTAGATGATAGAGACTTTATCCCAGTAGTGGACTGACTAAGTCATTTTATTAGCGCATCGCTGGCAATATGTCAATTGTCTATTGTAGTTGTAAAAAAACAATTACCAAACCACACTGATAACATCGTATTTATAAAAACATAATAATAAGGACTACAAAAAAACACAAATGTTGAAAAAATTTTCACGAGCAGGATTTGAACCTCTAACCAGCCCGCCGAAATTATTCAACACTATTTATTTTGGCTTTCAAAGTAAAAAGTAAATAGTGTTGAATAACTTTGGCGGGCTGGTTAGAACCACGATAGCTCAATTGGGAGACCACCTGACCCGGTATGTCAGAAGGGTGCAGGTTCAAATCCTGCTCGTGGAAATTTTTTCAACATTTGTGTTTTTGTAATTTGTTCGCAACAAAGTTTGCGTTAAAAATTATATAAACAAAACAAAAACATTTTATATTATAACACTATAAATTTCGATGACATGGTTTAACAACTGAACTGTCATGAACACTCCACATCAAAGCTTTCACTGATACCCGGAAAGCTTATTAGGTACCGAAAAAATAACCAGTTGTTAATGCAACGGGACTGCTCTAGTTGCGGTTTATAAATTGGTATTACGGACAGTATGTAATAAGGCGACGCACTGCTAAACAATAAATCTCATACGTTTTGATACGAGCGTTTGCGCCCCGTATCATAAGAAAAACTGTTTTTTTTTTTTCAAATTAAAACTACAAATAATTTAAAAAAATTAACAACAATTTTGAAGTGTGTGTTAAGTCTAATCTACTAAGAAAATTTAGATGCTTAAATCGATCTGGTTAGCCTGTAAAATGCAAATCTATTTTTTAATAGAGGTTACTTTGATATTTTTTTCTCTGTTATAAAAGTTGACAAATCGTGTTTCTGCAACTAGAAAAATGAAGTCATTTAAATGGAAAATCATGTCATCAAATAAGCCTGCCGATTAACTGATTTAGTTGCATGTGGCGCCATCAAGCGGATTCAAATCATAAAGACCAGTAGCGTGCTTTCATTTTATAGACTTCATTAGTAGCGTGGTCAGTAGCGCGAATATTACATTACTATTAAATGTGGAATAAATTCGAATAGAATAAAGAGTTTTGTGTTAAAATTGGCAGGCCGAACACAAGCTATCTATGCTGACATGATGCCCGTCTCATTCCCCGTATTTAGGCGGTGTTTAGGGACTCTTACGTTGCGAATAGCTAGCCGTCCGTTAGCCTCAGGACGCCAGGGTCACCATCTGGATCAAACATTCTCGAGCGTGCTCCTCCTGGCGGGCTGCTGCTAAGGTGAATACTGGTGATTGTCAAACCGGTGTTCCCAGCCATCCTAGTGGCACGTTATACAGTGGTTTTTAGTGGGTAGGCCCCTCCTTCTCCCGAATCACTGTCGAGGCCCTCGTGTCTGGGCGGAGGGGAGAACCACATATTAACATCTTGAATTAAATTCTTTTAAAAAACTTGCTTAGAGGTTTTTACAGGTCGACAACACTAAGCAACCTCCTTGTACTTGCAAGCAGATATAAATAAATAAATTAATGTACTTTCGATGAAATTAACATTAGATTTTGAAGTATTAAGCCTTCGTACTGTGGTTGATTCGACCTTTACACACATTTAATACAAATGGTTGTACTAAATATAATATATAATGTTCAGAAAAAATGGGGACAATCTAAAATTTCAAATAGTAGGAAATTAAACATTTTAGTTCTTGCAAGGATTTACTCTCAGTCGTTCGATACGGGCGAATGGTCATGTTTTGGGTATACGATCTTCTTCTCTTTGTCTGAAGCTCTCTTTTTCAATGGCCCATGTGTCCAGTTGGCGGGGTAGCCTATTTTCTCCACGTCGTCCCACCATTGCTGTTCACCCGAGCCCCAGATCAAGTACACCAAATTTGTGCCAACGAGCACTGCAAATACGGCCCAAAATGCTATGCGCCATTGGCTTACTGTTTGCTGGAACATACAATTTTAAAATATAAGATAACAATTTTAAAATATGAGCTCAATGAGTTCGGTATAGAAAGAGAGAAAATTATTATATATTATTTAAGTAAAAAGAAACTCTGAACTAAAAAAAGGCAGACGTATCCTTTCGGCTATCGGAGAAGGATTTAGACACGCGGCAGCGTGTCAAGCCAAGTTCAAGCTAACAGAACTGATGGCGAGCCGCACCGTGTGTAATATTACACGAACCATTTAGAGCCACTTTTGACTCCCTCATAACTCAAAAACTATTTAACATAAACATGTCAAATTTGGCTCATATATTGAGACTTGTGACATACATAAGCTCCAAATTTCATAAACACACCTCAAACGGTTATTTAAATATTCCAAAAATCCAAAAATCGTCATTTTTATCATTGACTGGTCTATAGATAGATCAAAACTCTAGCCCAGTTCCAGATGACCTAGAAAGTTCAAATTTGGCATCCAGATAGGTAGTTAGGCGAATACAAAGGAATAAATCAGAAACTAGTAAATTTTTATCAATTTAATATATTGTTCAATTAATTGATTTTATTAGGAACACTTACTTATAAATGCCTGTAATGTAAGAATCAGCAATTAAAATCGATGACAGCCGGTTTTTATGTAGATTTTAAGGTCTTCTCGTGAATATATTATAAGACGCATGGAATACCACCCTTAATTTTTTTTAATACAAACCATATCAGTTTTAGTACTTATAACAACTTATTAACTAAGAGTATAGACGAGTTTCGTATTTATTACGTTATTATTAACGCCTCGGTGGCCGAGTGACAGAGCGCTCGGCCCGATACCCGAAGGTCCCGGGTTCAATTCCCAGGTCGGGCAAAATGTATTTCGGATTTTTCGATGCATAGCCCGGGTTCGTGATCACCAACCCGCACTTGGCAAGCGTGGTGATTAAGCCATTACCCATCAATTGTAGCGATGACTTGATTTCAACGATGGAGGCCTTTGCCCAGCAGTGGGACAAATATAAGTTGTTTACTTACGTACTTAGTATTAACTGGGTTTTAGTATTAATTATTATTCAATAATTAGCGCACAGCAATAGTGTAAGATTTCTTACAACAATTAAAACTAAAACATTGTTAAAATGAATGTTACTACTACACGCCGCTAAATGGCGTTACTTGTAAACGCACTAAACTGAATCGCGCTATAGAGATTTTTGCGTCGATACGTATAAGGTGCTTGTTACTTTGATTCTGTTGAGCAATATCATAAAACAGTGAGCAATATACTGATACTTTCATACGTTTATTGTTTCATTGTTGTATTAATTTAATAATGATTAAGTACCTACTTTAGTAATAATTTCTGTACAAAAAGTAATGATATCCCCTCAAAAACATAAATGTGAAATGAGAGCAAAGTTCAATATTTTGACATATGCCTTGGTTGTTGATTTCAACGACAAAAAAAGTGAGATTTAAATGGGTGCCAAGTTCAATGGTCAGTCCTGAAATTAATTCATAATAATATAAAATATCATTTCTTCTTTTAACCTAAGATAATATATTAAAGCCTAAAGGTCTAACTTGGCGAGTTTTCATATACGAATTATATAGCCTTCGCAAGTTTTAAAGCTCGAAGTTTCTTTTTTTATTATTCCGGAAATTTGGCTGGCTGGTAGAAACTAGCTATCGAACATAGGGCTATTCCAGACTGTTTTAGTAGGTACTTAATAATAATTCGTATATGAGAACTAACCAAGTCAGACCTTAGACTTTAATATATTATCTTAGGTTATAAAAAAAATGATATTTTATGTTGTTATAAATAAATTTCAGGACTGACCATTGAACTTGGCACCCATTTAGATCTCACTTCTTTTGTCGTTGATGTTTTTGAGAGGATACTATCCTACTATATTTATATTTAGATTTAGTCAGGAAAATGCCAAATAAATAACACTGAATGTCTTTTAGTTCTAATTTTTATAATTACGCTATCCCTTTTACATGATTTGACAATGTATTAAAAACATTATTTCGGTGTTTTTGTATGCATATAACGTATCGGGCTATATAATCTATCTCTATTAACTCTCGTAAATATAATTGAGAAAGTGATGAAAAGATGATCTGAACACACACCATACCGACTGACATGAGGTGAAGGGGTGGCCTTTACCAAACAGCGGAACAGACTATGCTAAGAGAAAATCAGTATATAATAATAATATGTATGTAATGAGTAACAGAATTGTATCGGATACTCGGAATAATACTAAAAGTCGCGAAATTGAGACCGCAGACTTGACTCCTTGTGACTTTTATTTGTGGGGAGACATAAAAAGAATGGTTTATAAAGACGAAATCACGAGTGTTGTGCAGTTAAAACAAAATATTTTAATGGCTTTTGAGAGTGTAAGGTCAAATGGTAGTGTGCTGCAAAAGTTACCTAGAAACTTAAGGCGCCGTGCTCATTTGTGCATAGAACGTGAAGGTGCCCACTTTGAGCAGTACCTGCGAGTATCTTAAACATGATCAGTAAGTACCTAATAATAGTTTATTGCAACAAAGTATACTTATGCGTAAGAGTAAGCCACTTTACCACAGAATACATAATAGTACCTACAAGTTTACGTAAGTTCATCGACTTAATGTCCGCCCGCTGCGCTCTTATGTACCTACTACGGTCTGCACCCCTATTCTCGTCAGTCGACGGTCGCTATTTTAATTTACACTGAGATCATTTTATTAATCAATCGGTTCCTTATTACTTTCTCCGTGTTAAAAGTATTTTTTAGTCATTAAGTGTACCAATTACGATCAGCTGTAAATTTATTGCGGGAATGCAAATCTACAACCTGTATAAATTCAAGAAATTCACGGCTGCATGTTTTGCCCTGTCCTGTATTTATAAAGATATAGTCGAGCTAAAGGGAATCGGAAATTTATTTTAAAAATTAATAATGGTTTTATTGGTTCTTCATACCTAACGCAGTTTTTATTTTTTACCATTACCTTGGGAGTAGATGTGTAAGCATTTCTGTCATGTTACTTATTTCGTTATTCAAACTAATACACCTCGAAACACAGCTAACAGTTTATTTACGAAGAAAAAAAACGTATTTTTTTAAAAATACTGAAATAATTAGATAGGTACTTCAATAACCCTAAAAATAACAAGGAAGTCGTCGCTATAAACATTCCATGTTTCGGTTGATTTATTAGATTTTCAACTCGATCTAAATGACTAAACAGGTCAACCATTACACGTTTCCGTTTGTTACCTCTTTCGATAAATAAAAAAAGTTTGTCTTCTTCCGCAATCTACCTGCGTATCATTGAAAAACAATTAGACCAATTAGTTTTTCTATTACGTTCGACAGCATTTCCTCTTTAATCTTTAGAAAAAGTTTGAAAACTTATGCACAAGACTAACCCAAGCGCAAAACGCTCAAAGTTAAATCCGCAAAGTAAAATTTTCCCCATCAAGAAACATTGCTCTTCACTTACGTCAGGCGTCAATAATCCGATCAAATACGGTGTGATGATCCCAGAGATCGCTGCTAAGCCATTCACAAAAGCCGAGCATGTGCCCGCGTAGTTCGGCGCTATATCCATAGCATTTATTTTCACGCTACTATAGAAGCCTCCCATAAAAGCCATAGACGCTATGAAGAGGCCGACGGCCTGCACTCGGTCACAGCCCGAATACGAGGCCAGAATAATAAAAATTGCCGGTAAGGAAGACGCTGCAAAAAAGGAAAAAAAACCTTAGACCGTGAACAATAAAATTTGTGCAGTTCATTGTTTGCTAATTGCTGAATCAAAGGATTTCGTTACCTATCGACAGCTGTTGCAATATCGCACTTGTGAGCAAGGACTGTGCGCTGAATTACAAGCGTTAAGGAAAGATGAGCAGGAAAAGTTTGCGGAAGTCATATTTTATGTTTACCTGCTTGAAGGTCAGGTTGAACATTACGTTACATATTTAACGAGAGTTCTTTATATTTTATGTGCAACCTCCTGTGTAGTGGTCAGACCTAGATGATCCGAACATGATTCCTAAAGAAGGGCACTTACTTATTTACAGTGTTTGGTTTGGCTGGTGTTATCACCACCTCGGTTTGTTTCAAGTTCACCTCGCTAGCAGCCACACACTTATAAAAGATGGTCCTTTGTAAGCAAGTCATACATATTTTAGTAGCATTTATTTGTTTGGCATTGTTGTTCTTAATAATTATAGCCCATCCCTAAGTGCTTAAGGGTTTCACTTTAGAAGCCTTATGTTTTCGCGGTTATCATCGCATACTCTCCTCGATTCAATCAAATTGTTCGAGACCACAGCATATTGAATAAAAGAACAATTGAAAGCTATGAAAATACTCACAAACTGTTGTATAAATCTTCCTGCCGGTAGTAATGCTGTGCCATTTCTTTTTAATGCATAAGTCGCATAAGTACGCAAATATGAAGGAGCAGATATACATCGCTATGTATGGGAGGGCTGCCATTAGACCTGTCTCTTGTATGTTGAACTTTAGTACGTCAGAAAAGTATTTCGGTAAATCAGTAATCATTGTAAAGTATCCCCAATCGTGGCCTACCTGTGAAAAAAATATGTTATAAGTAACGGTTTACGTTAGTTTTAACGTAACGTTATACTATCGGTCCCTGGTTCAATTCTCTGCTGGGATAGGTATTGTACTTGGTTTGATTGGTAGTTGGGCTTTTTTTAAGACCACTAGCTACCACTCAGCTAGTGAAGTGCGCTTAGAAGTTATCGTGACTTACTACCTGAATAAGATGAAGTGGAATAAAATTTATAATAAAAACAAAACTCGTTCAATAAACTTTTTTAATTAAGATTTAGAATATGGTAGACATCCTATATATTAATAGCGTAAGCCGATATTTTGTCCCAGTGACTAAAGGACGATAGTTGCACATAAAAAAAATGGTTATGGTCTCATTTTGAAGAGCTCCAGCCATAGATGTGCAGAAAAATAAGGAGGACAAAATGTTGTGGACTGTATGAAAATATATGAGGTAAAATATAGGTTTAGAAATGAAACCCAGCGTTCCAATGCAATGTCAGACGAAGAAGAATTTAATAAAATAAAAGCTAATGTCAAAAGGAAAAAGTCTGTCTAAATTACAATCAAAAAGTATAAAAACTACCAAATAGGTTCTATTGCCAACATAACATAGATTTAATTTTAGAGAGCGGAAAAAAGTTACTGGCCAGTTAGAGAGCGGCGCTACGGCTGTAAAAAAAAACAAATGAAAAACGCGCGAACCTACTATGACACGCGTTGTTCTTTGTTTTGTGATAAAAAATATTCAATAACCTTAAATAATGTGTAATCAGTGGTGAAAATGTTTTAACACCACGATAGTTTTCGAACACGTTTATCTCGAAACAAGTAAGTATAATTTTTTCGCTGTTGAGAAGCAATCAAACAGCCGCCCAAGCGCATATTTCGAATGATCACTGCGACCAAATTAATCAACAGGTCCAAGACAAACTACCAGGTACCAGTCGCAGCTACAAAAGCATCGACTATGTTTTTATGGACGATTTTGCAGAGCAAACTCGATATCTAACTGAATTTTTGAAGAGCCTCAACGTGTCAGGACTTCCATCTCACAACTTACAATTGTAAATTGGTTCAATTGTCATGCTGCTTCGTAACTTGAACGTGATGCTAGGCCTGATGAACGGAACCCGATTGCAAGTTGTCTGGATGAGAGATAACTGTCTTGATCTTGAAGTTCTCTCTGGCTCAGCTAAAGGCGAACGACTGTTTTTGCCCCGCTTTGCTTCCTTCTGAAGCGTCGCCAATTCCCAGTCAAGTTGGCATTTGCCATATCGATTAACAAGACAGAGCCAAGGACAAATTTTGGACAAAGTCGGCCTTTATTGGTCGAGCCCCGTCTTATCACATGGTCAACTATACGTTGCAATGTCTCGAGTCCGTTCTGAAATTCACTCAAGAAACAAATTGACAACAACTCGCAGCATGATATCATTAATGGAGGAGAACCATTCACCAGAAACGTTGTCGCACGCGAGATGTTACAATAAATATAATGCTCACAGCTTATTGCATTGACCATTTATTAGACAAATTATTATTTTTCAAATAACAATCTTATAGTTTTAAATTGTGAAAGTTTATTCTAAACAAAATTAAAGTAAATTGTTATCGACAAATTCCAATTCTAACTGAACTCGTGTATGTATACTACTTGACATAAAAATTTCATTTAAAAAAGTATTCATCATTTTGACGCCAAATGTAGATAAGTGACTTGCAGTTTACAATGGAATGAAATCAAATAGTCCGGTCAATCTAGACATTTGAAGGTACATAAATTCGCATCAAGCTGAAATTTGGTAGAATTGTTAAAAATGTGATTATAAATAAAACTTAAAAGTTCCCCATCATTCCCGTGTATGGAAAAAATTTTATTCGAGGTCAAAGGTCAAAAAAGCGATTTTCAGCGAAACGGTAAGTCTTATCATAAAAATATATTTGACAAAAATTGACAAATATTAGCTATCAAAAATGTATCAGTGCTTTTTTTTCTACGAGCCACCCTTTCTGGGATATAACGATTCAAAAAGTTGTTCAAGTTGATATGGGCACGCTTCATACCACGTTCAACAGTAACAACTTCACTTTCAGTTAAAAGTTTAGCACAAATAAAACAATATTCAGACATTTTTGTTATAAAAGTCAAAACAGCACGATATAGGTTAGGATAAACACGTGATTTCACTACAGCGTGTCGCTCAAGACTAACGGTATTTCATTTATTATAGCAGGTGTAAGACCCTAGCCACGCACACAATATAACAAGAGACAGATATTGTCCTCGAAGTTACACTGGCGTATGAAGTAAGGGACTGGGTTTCATTTGACCTGATATTCTTATAGTTATGTATATTTTATATTTTAAGTATAAGTTACAATCACCGATAGAAAAATATTTCAACAAATATAACAACTCTAGATAAGAGATGTATATACGTTGCGCACTCATGCATATTATGCCCATAACAACTTGAACAAGTTTTAGAATCGTTATATCCCAGAAAGGGTGGCTCGTAGAAAAAAAAAGACTGATACATTTTTGATAGATAATATGATGAACTACAATTTTTGTCTTAAATATTTTTATAATAAGACTTACCGTTTCGCTGAAAATCGCGAAAAACTCATTTTTTTGACCTTTGACCTCGAGTAAATTTTTTTCCATACACGGGAATGATAGGGAACTTTTAAGCTTTATTTATAATCACATTTTTAACGATTCTACCAATTTTCAGCTTGATGCGAATTTATGTACCTTCGCTCTCATTTTTATGTCTAGATTGACCGGACTAAAAACAAGATCTGACATATGTTTAAAGTCCTAAAAAATCTGTTGAATAAACGAAGTTTCACTGGCGACCCACTAGTATTACATTATAGCTATTATGGTTTCAGAATTCACATCAATTATATTGATGTTTTTCACTAACAAAGTAGTGAATCTACTACACACCAAAATGCTACTATCTACTCGTAATAGGTTACGCTTGTTTTAGGTCCCACGGGCCAGCTACCACCATTCTATCTAAGTCGCAATATCACAGAAAAGCTACAAACGTGTGTCGCGATGTTGTGTGCCGACATTTAGCGATACTATAGTTGGTATTAGAATAATTGAGGATTCCGGGGAAAAGCATATCCATGTAAAAATACCATTAAATAAATAGGTAATAAATTTATAATTAAACAAATATTAGACAACATCTCATACACTGTTCTGATCCCAAGGGAAGTAGCTAAAGGACTCGTTTTATGGAAATCAGGTACAACGACGATCTACTGGCTGCTGAGCTTCAGCATGTCAAGCACGTACTACAGGATAATAAACTGAAAGTACCACGGCTTTGTCACAGAAAACGCAATAAACCAACCACAGTCGAGCGCCAACCTGCTGTACTTCCATATATGAAAGGTGTCACTGACAAGATTGGACATATCTTAAAGCGAGCTTCAATCAACACTTACTTCAAGCCGCCGAAGAAGATCAACCAATTTTTACGACCTGTCAAGTGCAACATACCCCTTCAAGATGCAGGCGTGTACAAACTGGACTGCGACTGTGGGCTCTCTTACATCGGGCAAACAAAGAGAAGTATAGGTACCCGTGTTAAAGAACATATAGCCGACGTCAAGCATAGGCGCGAAAATAAGTCTGCAGTATGCGAACATTCCCTAGAGGGGCCCGACCATTACATCAGATTTGATAAACCACAAATACTCGTTAAAGAACAACGATTCATCCCTAGGATGATACGCGAGGCTATTGAAATTAAAAAACATCCTAATTTTAATAGAGAAGATGGTTGGAATCTACCACCAGCCTGGGATCCCATCATACAAAATATTAAATCCCAGCCCCGACACCATACTGCCAGACCAAAAGATACTGTAAGCTCTTTCTGCGTAAAACGGAACGCACCTGATTAAATTTAAATGAGGGTATACAAATGATGACCAACACCTCAGTCTCCCTGTGACCACGGACCCTGCAAAGGGTTCGAAACGTCAGGGTAAACATTAAATAAGTAATGTGTAAAATAAACGCGAGTAGATCCGTAAAAGTTGTTTCATTTCAATGTGTAGTGTTCGCGTAAACTTTAGAAAACAATATACTTACTGCTGCTAAAACTAACACCCAAAGTTGAGGAGATCTCAATATAGCCTGGAAAGGCACAGGATCCAACTTTTTATGAAGAGCTGAGGCAGCGACGTTGCTATTTAAAAAGTTTCTCTCTTCGTCGGATATAAATGGGTGAGTGTTCGGTGTACTGTAACAGAGGACCATCTGAAATGACGGAAAATGTATTCTTTATTACCATTGAACAGATGCAAATTACCTACTTACAGTGCATCCTATTTTCTTTATGTCTCTCGGCAAACTTTGTGCTTCAGCTGTCGTCGGATTTCTATCAGTTATAGAGTACCTACATAGAGTTGCTACTTCTCCTCTTACTTATTATTAATTTATTTTAAAATCAGGCGAAATACTATAGTGGCACACGAATTTATTTACGATTTATAGCTTTACAGCTCTATATACCCGTAGTTTATTAAATATTATTATAGTATTTTTAATAAATTGTATCTAAATGTAGACAAATGCCATGCACATTCACGAGGAAAAAGCAAAAAAATACTTTAACAAAAAAAATTATAATAAAACTTTGAATAGGGTGAGTGCGGTGACGAGGGACCTGGGTTCCTTTAGATAGCAGTTTATACTTTGATTCACATATTAATAAGATAACAGGTAAGGCATATAAATTATTAGGATTTATTTTTCATCAGAATATTGATTTTAAAAATGTTAACTTACTAATAATATTATACAATTCGTTCGTTAGATCTCAGTTGGAATATGCTTCTACCGTCTGGAACCCTTTCTATTTGAAATATATTAACTTATTAGACATAATCCAAAACAAATTTAAAAGGCGTTTAAAATATAGGTTTAATTTTATCTGACTGTACTGAATAGCTCCAATAATATAATAGTGTCCGAATCGTCAGTGAAAAAAAAAGTGAAAAAATAATAAAACTATAAAGTGTCAATTCGGACACTGTGTCCGAACATAATGTGTCCGAAACGTCAGCGAGCCTAAAGATGGCTCGACAAGATTCGACACAGATAGGTATAATCAAGTCTTTGTCAACCCGGCGCATAGGGATGCAGTCGCCGGGTTGACAAAGACTTGATTCCTACCAAGTGCTACTATATAAAATTATAAATAACTTAGTAGATTCTCCTTACTTGCTAAGTAAAATAGGGTTTAAATGCTCAAGACTAACACCCGTATTTATAAACAAGCAATTACTTAGCAATTACTTTGTTCTTAGAAATGTCACTAAGATCTAATTTTATTTTATAAATAAGTAACGTTTATAATAGAATATAAGTTATCTTAATGAATTAAATAAAAACATTATAATTATTATCAAAATCATAAATTTTATATTATTTTAGACAAAACACAAACTTTCACACGGAATATAACCTCAAAACTAGCTTGTCACTATGAATTCTTTGAGAAATCTAACTAGATTGCTTGAGTAAAGATATTGGTGACTAGTGCTTGGCTAAGAATTCTAGTCTTTTGACGTTTATAACGTCATCGGTTACCTAAAGAATATAAAAATTAACTTAAGCAATTACTTTGCTTCAGTATGACCTTTTACTCGTCTATAAATACGGGGGTAAATGATCGTAAAAAAAACAATCATTTTTTCCACCTTTCTGTAGAGCCAATTATAGACGTAATAGTTTTATAATTAGAGCTGCAAATGAATTTAATAGTGCATTCAATCACATCGATTTATTTCATGAAAACTTTGGGAGTTTTCGTAGCCTTTTATTGGGCGTTGAGAAATAATATATTGTTACTTTAATTATTTTTTATTTATTAGTTTTTGTATTTTACTTAAAGTAACCGACCTAACAGTAATATACCTACCTTAGTTTTTGTAATTTTTTGTTTTGTTTAAACTTTTTATTGTAAGTTATGGGTACTTTGTCACACAACACAAATATAACTGCAACATTTAGTAGTGGAAACTGCTAAGCTAATGTAACAATATAACACATAATATAATATTATGATTATGTTGTTTAAGAAAGCTGTTGTTTCCTGAATAAAGAAAATAAAAAATAAAAATAAATAAAAAAGTATTTTGTTACGGGAAATAGCTAGTAATTTATAGTTTTTGGTTTCAATCCGTTTTTCTTTGACTATACTTTAAATGCGCGTGCGAGTTGACGACAAAAAATAGGCAAAATCGGGAGGTGCCAACTCGCTCGCACTCGCCACTTTCACACATGCCAGTTGACGAATAAGTCGATTCGGAAATGCGATGATTATCTAAAAATATTAAAACCATGTACAAATATTTAAACCATGAACCCTTTATAAACCTATATTAACTTAGTCAGCCTAAAAAGTTATAAATAGTAGCACATGGAAATAGCGGGATATAACGACAACATGTCTTGTAATATAGTATAGCGCTTGCCATTTTCCGAGAACATCTAATACTAACGGCATAATTGTGGGCACTTCGAAACTCGAGATATTTTAATGTGGTCTCGCTTTTACGGTGACCCGGAATTGTGAAAATTGGTAAACTAACAAGATCGCAACATGAAAACTAAAGACGCTGCATCATCTAGCTCTAAAAATAGCATTTTCTGAAGATGACATTATTATTTTATGACAATTTCTACATCATTATGCATCTAAAACTTACAACAGAAAACGATCGAACGTCTTGCCGACAAAAAAGTTAGGTGAATCATGGTCGCTTATAATAATATGATTAGAGTAATAATTGTTACATGCACCATGTTAATCACGGATGTACTGTATACTCTATAACTAATTAATCCGTTTTATTATTCTTATTATCAACTTACCCAAAACAAGAACCATATAACACCCAATCCACCGAAGAAGTAGAATACATTAGCCCAGTCTCCATCGTCCGATAAAAATAGTCCTGACAAATAAGGGCCCAAGATGTTGCCAACTTGTGCTCCCCCGAAGATCATAGCACCGAACCTAGACCTCTCAGAGGGCGGCACCCATCTGGCTAATAGTAATACAAAAGCTGGAGTCACGGGTCCCTGGAATGATATACAACAATAACTATTATAAGCATAAAACAACTCTGTTATGGACATTAATGTACACAACTCCACGCAAATTTTGTTGCGAACAAATTACAAAAAATGTTGATTTTTTTTTTTTAAATTTAGTTTTCTCGGTCTGCAACTAAGCGAAGAAGGCGAGGGCATGGTGGTGCGTGGCCTAAAGCACTCCGGGCTAGCAGACACGCTGCTAGACGGGGCCAAGCAGTACACCCTTTTAAAATTCATATCACTATCAACGCCTGCAGTTATTCTAGAATTGAAATATTTCAAAGTTAGTTTTCTATATTTTAGTAGTCAGATTGTTAAAATCTGTTGATTAAACTTTGTTGGTGGTGTTAGAAAACTGGTGTTGAAAAAACTGTATAATATAAGTATAAAGACGATGTAATGGAACATTCTTCTTCCATATTTTTTTCTAAAGTTTTCGCGAAAACCACACATTAAAATGAAACAACATTTACGGATCTACTCGTGTTTATTTTATACATTACCTACTTTTAATTAATGTTTATCCTATATTCTTTATTCCACTAATTCTATTCTAGGCAGACAAAAGAAACATTGTACCCACAATAACGTAAACTACCTATATATGTATAAAACAACTTTAGCCTTATGTAGGTACAGTTTTGTTACAGGCACCAGAATATAAATTAGTTGACTAATAATACATATAAAATATATTACATAGTAAATACCAAATGCGCAGACTATTAATTCATAAGGTGTATAAATATAAGTATATAATATATGATAGGTGTAAATTGTAATATCTTATCTATGTTTACAAATCAAAGGTGACAAGATGACAACTTTGTATTTCTTTTGTGGGTTTTTTCTGAATTGCCACAGTTAACAGCTCTTGTGATGAAGGAGGCACGAAAGAGTGAATCATTGTTATTATAGTCAGCTTAATAACGTCCCGTTGCTGGGCTCATGCTTTTCCACATAAACTTCGGAGCTGTAAAAAACACGTAACGTAAGCATGTAACGTCCCATTGCTGAACTTTCAAGATCGCAATCTGAATGCGAAAGCCGCTCATTGAGCTCCAAACTCAAAAGAGTGATTAAGTTACTATTTATTTGTGTAATCGTATTTCTTTTTAAACACGTGTTTATCACGAATCTGTGTTTAAAATATACAAAAGGAGAGTATGTTTATCAGAAGTCAGATTAGTCACACGTTCTCTTGAACGTAACCGTCATAATATTTGGTATATAATATATAATACGAGTACAAAAGAGTAACACAGAACTGTTTTCCATTAAACAAGAAGCCAGTCGAGAAACCAATATAATAGTTTTATAGCATAGGGGTATTTCACAAACGCTGTCGTGTAAATGTCTCGAGAACAATTTTCCATTAGATGTGAAACTATTTTGATAGCTTTCGCTGGATATTATTTGCTGCCCAGTGCACGAGTATTAGCGGCATATTGAACAGCGTATCTTTGTTTATAACTATGACAATATTATATATTGTGTCTAATAAGATTTCAAATGAACTCTAGGTACCATTTTTTAACAACTGTGTTGCTGCTGGGACACATCTCGTATGGAGTTGATTTCAGAATGGGATGTTACTGACCCACTTATCTGCTCGGCACCCGTTAACCGTTGGGCGGGACCCCGAGCACTTAGAAAGTCTTCGACGGCCCGTGGCGGTGGTCCTTGAGGACACTTCTCATCAGAGCGCTAATCCCCCCGGATCTGGAAGGGTAGCCCGAGGGAGGGAAGGTGGTGACCCTTACCCCTACGTTGGATTGAAAGGGGTGCAACTGCCCAAACAACCATCTTCGTCAAAAGCACTTTACCTAATTATTCGTTATTCGTTTGATGCGTTCAATCGACGTGTCCACTGTTATTTGCTAGCTTACGATAATGTTGTGTGGCAGCGCAATACACTACTTGAGTAAGTCAATTCAAAAAAGTATTCCATTGCAATCAAAAAAAATTGTGGTTATAATGAACGGCACTTCCATTTCCTAACTCACCTCGCCCATTCCTTCCAAGACTCTGATAATGAAGAGCCCCACAGCTCCTCCTAATTTTACTGCCAATGGAGTAAGAGTAGTTGCTATAGAAGTGCTGAGCAGACCAATTCCCACAGTCCACTTGCCTCCAAACTTCTCAGCCAGAAGACCTCCTGGGAGGTGAGTGAGGACATAGCCGTAGTAAAATGCGCTGAGGAGAAGGCCTTGTGTCGCTTCATTCCAATCGTAACGATGTCTACCCTGTAACAATAACGTTTCACAATTATTATTTTCACAATTATTATTACACTTTGCCGGCAAATAGACGTACGAAAGACCGGGCCGGTAAGATACCGGCGCTAATTTAACATAATATCACAATCTAAAACTTATATGTTTTTCTTCTGTGATATTGTATAATTAGAAATCCTAACAGACTGAAGATACTTCTAGGTACTCCTAGGATGCAAAAATTTTGCAGTAATTTTACATAAAGTCAGCATGAAATGAGAGTAGATTTTTCTAAATTCATTCGGTATCACGGGATACTGGTGTTTATACGGATTCGGTTGCTATTATTTAGCTTCAAAGTATTTGTGGTGCGAGTCCCATCAACTTGGCTGGATGCCTTCGTAGCGACTTCTGGTCGAGTTCAGACGTTTTCGTGGAAGACTGCCTTTGAGCGCCACCGTTGCGACACCGAAAGTATCGAATTAATTACTAAAATAGATTTACCAACGAAGATACGGGTGTTCTTAAGCGGACGAATGATTTGTTTGTTTTGTTGTCATGGAAACTGTATTTTTTGTCATGGAAACTGTCAAAGCGGTACGAAGTCCGCCGGTCAGCTAGTTGGAAGCGCTTTGCATTCATCTCACCTAATAATAAGCGACAAAGCCGAAGGTAGAACTCTGGTAGAAGCGAACATCAATTCTTTCAAAAAAGAATGTCTTAAAAAGGAGGATTCTCAAAACTTATTTCTTCTTAACTTCTTTCCTTCATTTTCCATCAGATAACATCTGCATGACGCTCAATATTGTTTATCTCGATAAGAACTGATTTTACAAGAGATGTAAGTGGTATACTGCAGATAAATCTATGATTGGCCGAATTTTAGGTCATGATTTTTTCTGTTGAAGTAGATGGCGTACTGTAATATTATTTATAAAAACTTGACTGGACATAGCTTTAAAAGAACACGGCAGTGTACAGTGATATTTTTTATGTTTGGTTCGGCATAATGTAGCCGGTAATATTATAAATAACTATTATAACCTAACTCGAGGCTGTGGCTAGTATGAAATTGACGCGTTATTTTTTAATTTTACACCTGATAACCGCTTGGTCTTTATCTCATTAGACTGTAAGTGATGATAATGCCGAAGGTAAAAGCGCCCTTCGCCCTTCGCCCAGAATCTTAAACTTCTGATAAACAAACTGGCATTCTTGTCTTGTATTTTTTGGAACACAACAATTCTTCTTAACATTATTTTTGTAACTATAGACTTGTCAAACCCGAGTAAAATTGTATCTACGGCTGGAAATCGAAGTCACAGGTGATCAAAATACTGCCAAGATATGAGAAATACAGCACTTACAAGTTTTCACAAAGTTTCAAACACTACGAGACAAACCAGAACATTTAAAATCCAGTCTCAAGTCTATTCATTTCTTGTCACTCAATTTGCATATTCGTGAGTAAATCGGCATAATGTGAACATACATAGTTGTTCTTACCGCAAGCTGTTTTGTCAGAGTATCACTAATAGTTTCATTTATCACTACGTTAGGGTCTGGGCAAGTTTCACCAACGATGTGTTCAGCTGCCTCGGGATGTAGTACCATCTGTGTAATCGTCATGGAGAGGCATACTCTCATTGTGAAGGAGTTGGCGAGCGCAAATAGCCCCATAAGTCCCAAGACATACCGCTGGGGTATGAATATCACTGAAATCAATAATCAATGCTTTTTACTTTTCTAGAATCAGAAAAAATATACATTTGTAATACCAATTTATTGTAATTAATACCTTTTTCATAAATTGGGAAACATTAGGACCTGGGTCCCAAGTGCGAGTTTCATTCGCCATTCGATCACGATAGCGAAAACGAGAATTAGTATGGAAAAATTTTAACTCCTCACGTATGTCGCCAGGTGGCGCTACTTCAATGTCATACTAATTTTCGTTTTCGTACGTAATCGAATGAATACGGATAGTAAACAAAACTCACACTAGACACCCTGATCATTGAAGCTTGATCATTTACATTACGTAAAGCATTAAGCTGACCAAGCAAATTTCAAGAGACTCCCGCATTATTTGCGCGTGGGTCTTGCTAGTCCTACTTTCTACCGAACTAAGGCGGTTAGCAAAATTCCAACATCTCCTCCTCCTCGTACTCGCTCTGTAATCAATCGTCCTTACGAGTTTTACAGACTCCTTATAAATAATGCCTGCCATGCTCATGCAAAAGGAAGCCAAGGTATCCGACGCTATATTCTGTGCATTTTTTAGAAGGTATTGGCCGCTACCTCGAAATCTCAGACCTGAATCTACTGCACCATCAGTGCGGCATTGGCAACACCACCACCCAACCAAAGTGAGGCCTAGGTTCCTTATCCACCCATGCTTTTTTAAAAGGATCCCGGCCTGGATCTGTGGCATTTTATTATACATGATTTTAGTCAGCATCTGTTGCACCGTCAGTGTCAGCAAACCTCCTCAAACCTACCTTCAACAATGACAACTACTGTTCATAGCTGCGTTATTAATATGTTATTTAGCCTGTAACAGTCAGCTATCAGAATAAGGCTTGTTTACGTAATAAGGGCACCGTCAGCTTAATGAGTGGCGGTAGATGGATAATTTGAAAAAAAAAAAGAATTTAAAATGTTAGTATTTTTTTTCCACAGACACAAAAATTACAATGATTATAAGTTTAAGTAGGCACAGACATGGTTACGTTGTACTTTGAGCTGGTGCTAATTTGATGGAGAGACCTCGTGGTCTCTCTCCATCAAATTACATATCACAATAAGACTGTTATATTTTTTTTAATTGAGAAATATAAATGAATTAAAAATAACTGAATAATATTTATTGGAATAAATCATTGACCACAATAACAATTTAATTAAAAGCTGTTCAGTTACCTTTGTTCAAGATCCGTTGCCATCCTGTTAAAACCATGTCTCAAAATATTTAACAAATATTTTAAAAATTATAACAACAGTGGCATTTCATTGAGAGATTAGTACAAAACACAGAATCTTAAATAACTTGATAGTGTACGTTATTGCACACCGGAACATATACTTGTATTGACAGTTATTTACTAAACACATCAAAACGAGCTATCACACCAAATGGGTGCGTTAACATTTCCCAAATAAGATTTGCACGAAGGACCGACATGTTAGTCTTACCCACCACGAATCTGTTATGAACGGGAGTGCTCAAGGGAATCTAAATAAAATGTTACATGCCTAAATTATGCCGACACACATAGAAAACCTCCAGGGTTGCTCAGTGACAGCAGCTTGAGGAACCATCAAGTATTTCGCCAACCATTGCCCCAGTTACACTACAAAAACTGTAGACGGGTATCACCTTGTGTAACAGCATGTTCATATACTATGTGATAAACGTATTATCTAAGTTATTATGGCAAAGCAGCAGTCTTCTTAATAGTTATACTTTTATTTAATTACTTCAAGACAGTTGGGAAATAATTGTAAGTAATTACTCGACTGCTTGAGTTTAGTAAAATGTATAATTATCATAAAATTTTATGCCTTTACAAACCTATCTTGTCGCAGAAGATGACTATATATGAAGATGAAAATATTTTAATTTTAAGTAAATTGTATTATACAACTAACTTAAAATTAAAATATTTTAAATACTCACTTAGAGTTTTTTGAATGTTGTAAAAGTCTCATAGATGTAACTTTTTGAAGCACTGTTGTATTTCGTTGAAATCTTTTTCGAAGGATAAATAGGTTACCTTTACTAGGTATTGAGATATCAGATAAGAGTTACCTCTTGAGGAGTCTGGATTAAGATAAAAGATAATGGGAAGAATGTCACCTTTTGTTAAAACTGAAACTGGCAAACGGTCATGATGATTGGAACAAAAAGAAAAGAGTTACGTAATTTAATAGCGGGTAACAAATCAATGTCAAAATTAAAAATCTAGATTTATAATATTTCCTAATAAATGTAGTTTTTTTTTTAATTTTATCGTATTTTATTGTAGTACTTTATAAGGGATGGTCAACCGGTCAGTTTTTTTGTACATCTGTATTTATTTCGATAGTAAATCTAGTAAATCTCGTTACCTTGCTAGACGAGTATTTTCTATGTCTCTGTTGTTAAATTGTTTCAACTCAAGGCAACATAATTTTTTAACTTAAGGAAAATTTAACTTTTTTCTGGAAATTTCAGATTGGTTGATATATTTTGTTTTATTATTTTTAAAATAATAAAACGAAATAAAACAAATAGTATACCACCTGTATCTATAAATCAACGCCGAGATGATAACGTAAGACTGGCCTGGCTGTGACAGTTCTCAGAAAGTTTTACTTTTTATTTTTTAAGTGCTTAATTGGTGCACTGAAGTTGTTTTAATTTTATGAATATTTCGTTTTAAGAAAGATCAGAAAAATCAAATTCTATATTTTTAGGCCACGTTATTTTTATTTATTAAAAAAAAACATTTTTAGTGGTGTACTGCCGTAGTCCACCAAGGTTGAGAGTTCAGAAGGTGTGATGGAAGGAAATAAAAACAACGGTTGGTTTACGATGTCAGCGCGTACGCAGACGGGCGCGGTGCAGAGGTCGAGCGGCGTGCGCTCCGCGTTGTGGTCAGTTTATCACTGTCGATCTGTTGCATTTCTATTTGCCTATATTCAATAGGCGGACAAAGGAATGCGGGAACAAAGGGTGCGTGTAAGGCAGCTACTACAGCGCGGAGCTATATCCGCGCGTGGTTAATGCAAAGCAATTTGTTTTGATAAATATGTTATTATTAGATATAAATACGTAGATTTTATATTATGTACAAATATTGTAAATAGGTATATGTAGTTTCTAGTGTTTGTAAATATCTAGATGTAAGTTTTATTTATAAGTTTAGTATTTAAGTTAAATTGAGATTTAATTAAGTTATTTGTTATTGTTTTACCTAATGTACATACTTGATGTGAATACGCCACATCACTCCCCCCCAGAGACCGTCACTACGGGCGATAAAAATCTGGTAAACGCACTTTTCTACCGAAACGAGTAACTTTTTGTTCCGGTGTGTAATTTTTTTCTACAGGAGATGATGTGTTACAATCATTTTCAGTGGGTGGCGGTTTGTGATACAGTACATAGGCTGGTTTCAGTCGGTCTATTGTTACTGCCACGGGTTTTCCTTTTATTTGTAACTTAAATGACTTGGGACCTCTGTCTAAAACTTTATATGGACCTGTATAAGCTGGCTGTAAGGGTCGGCGAACTGCATCGTCTCGTAAAAATACGTGACTGGTGGTAGCCAAGTCCTTATATATAAAGATTTTGCCAGTGTGGTGTCGGGAAGCTGGACAGGGTTGCAAGTTTTGCGCAAATTGTCGTAAGCGTGCTGTAAAATCGGTTATGTCCGAGGTGCCGTTATGACTGGAGTGGAAGAATTCTCCAGGAAGTCTCAAAGGCTCGCCATAAACGAGTTCGGCTGGAGAACTTTGAAGATCCTCTTTGAAGGTGCTGCGGATGCCTAAGAGAACTAATGGCAGAGATTCTGTCCAATTGATATTGGCATGACATGTTAAAGCAGCCTTCAGCTGTCTGTGGAAGCGTTCCACGAGACCATTACAAGCTGGATGATAAGCTGTGGTTCTACGGTGCTCAAAACCAATCATTTGTGACAGAAATTTGAAAAGTTCCGACTCAAATTGTCTGCCCCTATCGGTAACAATGATGGTTGGACAACCGAAACGTGAGATCCAGTCTCGTATTAGGGCTTTGGCAACTGTTTCTGCCGTGATGTCCGGTATGGGTATCGCTTCAGGCCATCGTGAGAATCGATCGACTGCCGTGAGGCAATACTTAAAACCGTTGGAAATTGGGAGAGGCCCTATAAGGTCTATATGTACGTGCTTAAATCTAGCGCGAGGCAAGTTAAATGTGCCTAATGGTGCAGAAACGTGGCGGTTCACTTTGGAGCGTTGGCAATCCAAACAAGCTCGAGCCCACTCTCTGCAATCTTTTCTGAGACCGTTCCACACAAAACGCTCCGCTATAAGTTTCGCAGAGGCCTTTGTGCCGGGGTGGCTAAGAGAATGAAAACAGTCGAAAATTTGACGGCGTAAGATTTTCGGAACGAATGGTCTAGGATTCGATTGGCTAATATCACAGTATAGCTCGAACCGACTTCCAGGTATTTTCATTTTTGAAATGCGAAGTGAAGAACCGTCTTCTAAAATGTTTTTGAGCTCAATGTCAGAATCTTGAGCCTTAGCGAGAGAATCGAAATCGACACAAGCCTCCAATTCTTCGATGCGCGATAAAGCGTCCGCGACAACATTGTCTTTTCCAGAGATGTGTTGTACATCGGTGGAGAATTGAGATATAAAATCTAGATACCGATATTGCCGTGGGGAACAACTTGTCTTTCTCGAATGAAAGGCAAAACTGAGTGGCTTATGGTCGGTGAAGATCGTAAAATCTCTAGCTTCTAACATATGACGAAAGTATTTGATTGCCTGATATATGGCCAGAAGTTCACGGTCATATGGGGAATATTTACGTTGTGAAGGACTTAACTTACACGAATAAAATGCTAGCGGCTGCCAATGACCTTCTGTTTGTTGTTGAAGGACTGCACCTATAGCAATATCGGATGCGTCAGTTGTAAGAGCGAGTCGCGCTCGGCAATCCGGGAATGCTAAAAGTGCTGCATTGTAAAGGCTGGTTTTCGAGTCTTCAAAGGCCTTAAGGCTGTCGTTTTTGAGCTCAACAGGGTGATTGCCTTTGACCGAACCAGTTAATAAGGCGTTAAGAGGTGCTTGGACTTCAGCTGCGCGTGGAATGAACCTGCGGTAGAAATTGAGCATTCCTAAGAACCTCCTAAGCTGCTTAACGGTCGTTGGCTTGGGGAACTCCTTTATAGCTTGGACCTTCTCCTCCAGCGGCTTGACACCTTCGCTAGATATTCGATATCCTAAAAATGTCACTTCAGATGCACCAAACACACACTTTGAGGTGTTAACCAAAATTCCGTAATCAGACATCCTTTTGAATAATTGGCGCAGGTGTTCTTCGTGGGTCTTTTGGTCTACTGAATAGACCAAAAAATCGTCTAAATATGGGTAAACGAAGTCCATGTCACGAGTCAGCTCATCTACGAATCTCTGAAAGGTTTGACTTGCATTACGCAATCCGAAAGTCATATATGGAAATTCGTAGAGGCCGAATGGTGTCGTGATCGCCGTTTTTGGAATGTCGTCGTTGCTGACAGGTATCTGGTTGTACGCCTTCACCAGGTCTAAGGTGGAAAAGACTTTGCATCCAGAAACACTATGGGCAAAATCCTGAATGTGCCTAACCGGGTATCTGTCAGGAACAGTACGGGCGTTTAACATACGGTAATCACCGCACGGACGCCATCCGTCTTTTTTGGGAGCCAAATGCAAAGGAGAAGACCACGGGCTGTCTGAGGGTCTACAAGTACCGTTCTGGATCATAACATCAAACTCCTGCTTGGCTATCCTGAACTTGTCAGGGGCTAAACGACGAGGTGAGCTAGCTACGGGTGGACCTGGAGTGGTGTGGATGTGGTGTACAGTTTTGTGCAGGGTTACGCGTGGTGTGCCGGCAGGCCGAGTTAGTTCTGGGTACTCAGCGAGTATAGCATGGTATCGCGAATTACCGGATAGAATTTTAACCGATGAGATGCTACTGCACTTGTCTGCTGACGCTCCTGACACATTTAATGTAGTTAAATTGTCTAACAATCTCTTATTTCTAATATCTACTATAAGATTATAATATGACAAAAAGTCTACACCAATAATTGGTTTATTAACATCCGCGATGGTAAAACGCCACATAAAATCCCGTCTCAAACCTAAATCTAATTTAAGATTAATATAACCATATGTGTTAATCACAGTTCCGTTGGCCGCACACAACTCATAATTGGTTTTTGGCCGTCGTTCTTTTAGTGCAGAACGAGGGTATACGCACAAATCACTACCGGTATCCACGAGAAATTGTGTCCTGGAGTGCCGATCTGTGACGAACAGGCGACCATTGTTGGGTGGGCTATCGTCAGTCGCCATTACCGATCGCCCCGCTGGTTTTCCGCCTTGTAGTCGCATGGCTTCTGACACTTGTCCGCCTTGCTACCAAACTTGGCATGGTACCAGCACATGGGATATTTCTGGTAGCTGGCTCGTGATCTGCTGCGACTGCGACCATGGCTATGGTACCTTCGGTCTGCGCTGCCTCTGGTTCGATGTCTTCCGCTCCTCGTGGTCAGAGCATGCACCTGCTGGGTAAGCTTCTCGATCTGTTTAGCCATAAGTGAGATAAGTTCGTCAGGCTTATGGTGCGATGCTGAAGCTGGAGTGGGTGCAGAAGTTGAAGCAACAGCTGGCGTAGATGGCACGATATCGTGAATTCGATCTGCAAGGTCAGCCAAGCTGTCAAGCGGAAGCTGCAGCTGCGAAGCTATGATGGTCTGCATACTACTAGGCAACCTGCTGGACCAGATGGTACGTACAAAATCCTCTGGTATGCCAGAACCGGCGAGATGTTGTAGGTGCCGCAGAAATTGCGATGGTTTTCTGTCGCCTAGCTCCTCATGATCTAGAAGCTGCTTGACCTTCCGTTCCTTTGAAGCTGACAGGCGCTTAATAAGTTCCGACTTCAACTTAGTATATTTGTTGGTTTCGGGTGGAGACTCGATGATATCGGCGACTTCGACGGCGTACTGGTGATCGAGCATGCCGATGACATGATAAAATTTTGTCGAATCGGCAGTGATTTTAGAAAGTGCAAACTGACCTTCCAGCATTGAAAACCAGAGCGATGGCTTGTCCGGATAGAATGGGATGTTTCGTATGCCGACATGGTAAATATCGCTCGCATCGCTTCGACTGGAACACTGCCCTTGTGCACCGCCTGTAGGGTTTTCGTTACCTCCCATGTCCAAATGTGTACAAAAGGGGTCACCAGTTTAGTGGTGTACTGCCGTAGTCCACCAAGGTTGAGAGTTCAGAAGGTGTGATGGAAGGAAATAAAAACAACGGTTGGTTTACGATGTCAGCGCGTACGCAGACGGGCGCGGTGCAGAGGTCGAGCGGCGTGCGCTCCGCGTTGTGGTCAGTTTATCACTGTCGATCTGTTGCATTTCTATTTGCCTATATTCAATAGGCGGACAAAGGAATGCGGGAACAAAGGGTGCGTGTAAGGCAGCTACTACAGCGCGGAGCTATATCCGCGCGTGGTTAATGCAAAGCAATTTGTTTTGATAAATATGTTATTATTAGATATAAATACGTAGATTTTATATTATGTACAAATATTGTAAATAGGTATATGTAGTTTCTAGTGTTTGTAAATATCTAGATGTAAGTTTTATTTATAAGTTTAGTATTTAAGTTAAATTGAGATTTAATTAAGTTATTTGTTATTGTTTTACCTAATGTACATACTTGATGTGAATACGCCACACATTAAATTATAATGCTATTTTATAGTTATCATTTCTTGAACATTTATTCAGGGTCTAAGTATATATTAAATTTAGATTTAAAATTAAAGATTTTAATTAGAGTACTTGAAATAACGATACCGAGCAATATGTACAAATATCTTCTTCTTTCTGCCCTAATCCCATGATGTTTCTTCCATTCTCCTCTATCAGTCTTCACTTGTACAGTCACTCCCTTTACATTCGTAACATCCGTCATACAATTCATCTATATCTCTCTTCTTCTATCCATCTACACCTATATTCATCACTCTCTTACATGCGTTTCATCCCTTCTCATCACATGTCCATACCAACACAAACGTTTTCCGCTTAACTTTTCTGTCACTGGCGCCTGTTTCAAATTTCCTCCAACATACCGACTAATTTCTTACTTTATCTGTTTTTTTTCTAGTATAACTTTATGTTGTAATTAAATATAGCATTGTGGATGCAAAAATTATCAAATATCTAAAACTTTTTTTTAATGAAAAATTTGTTGATTACATTTCTACAAGCGGGATTCGAACCCGCACCCCATGACGTACCGGGTCAGGTGCACTACCAACTGTGCTATCGTAGCAGTTTTCCACCCGCCGAAATGTATGTCATTCAAAGTAAGAACTTTGAATGCCAAAGGCGCCATATTCTCTACTAGCTGTGCTCGTGACTTCGTCCGCGTGGAATAGTGACTTTCGGCAGCATTTTAAATTTTTTAGGCTTTTGTTCCCGTTTTTGCAACATTTTTCACTGATGCTTCGCTCCTATTGGTTGCAACTTGATGTTATATAGCCTAAAGCCTTCCTCGATAAATGGACTATCCATCAACACAAAAAGATTTTTTTTAATTCGAACCAGTAGTTCATGACATAAGCGCGTTCAAACAAACAAACTCTTCAGCTTTATAATATTACTAGCTGTGCTCGCGACTTCGTCCGCGTGGAATAGTGACTTTCGGCAGCATTTTAAATTTTTTAGGCTTTTGTTCCCGTTTATGCAACATTTTCACTGATGCTTCGCTTCTATTGGTCGCAGCGTGATGTTATATAGCCTAAAGCATTTCTCGATAAATGGACTATCTAACACAAAAATAATTTTTCAATTCGAACCAGTAGTTCCTGAGATTAGCGCGTTCAAACAAACAAACTCTTCAGCTTTATAATATTAATAACTTTGACGACCTCCGTAGCCGAGTGGCTTGCACGCCGGACTTTGGGCGGCATTAACTCTGAGGTCCCGGGTTCGATTCCCGGTCGGGTCAATGTTGAAAACGAACTTTTCGATATTGTGTCGGGTCTGGGTGGTTGTGGTACCGTCGTTGTTTCTGATTTCCATGAAACGAGTGCTTTAGCTGCTTACCTTGGGATCAGAACAATGTATGTGATGTTGTCTCATATTTATTTATTTATTTATTTATTTATTTATTTATTTACTAGCTGTGCTCGCGACTTCCTCCGCGTGGAATAGTGACTTTGACGGCAGCATTTTTAATTTTTTAGGCCCTTGATCCCGTTTTTGCAACATTTTTCAATGATGTTTCGTTCCTATTGGTTGCAGCGTGATGTTATATAGCCTAAAGCCTTCTTAGATAAATGGACTATCTAACGCAAAAATAATTTTTCAATTCGAACTAGTAGTTCCTGAGATTAGCCCGTTCAAACAAACAAACTCTTCAGCTTTATAATATTAATATAGATAATTTAGATTACTATTTTTATTTTTTCTAATTTCTGTCACAATTCTACGAAATTATTGTTTTCAGGCTTGACGTTGATTTTTAGTTTATGGGTACTTGGCCTTCATCTCACCTGATGTTAATTGTTATTGTTATGTTTCTAATAAAACAAATAATATTTCTATCTAATAGAAAGAAGACTAATTAGCATTGTATTCTTTCCCACAGGACATAATAAAACAACACCCCTAAAGATATCAGTACCTATTTACTTCATTCATATTAACATAACAATAACTTAATTTATAGCTAACACTTAAATAATAGCAGTCATTTATTTATAATTAACTCTTTTCTTTAACCTCTTCTTTTTGGGTCTCTTCGTCGGGCGATCTCGTGGGGAGGGGTCCGTGCTTCCAGCTGTCGGGGTAGCCATGCTTCTTGACGTCGTCCCACCACTCCTGCTCCCCTTTAGCGAACAGCACGTATACAACGTTGGTGAACATCAACACTCCGAGACACACCCAGAAGGCCACCCGCCATTGCGTTAATGTTGACTGTGGAAAGAGAGAGAAATTATTATCTTATAAAAAATATTTTATCATCAGCTCATTTTGTGTCCCCACTGCTGGGGTATTCTTCCCTATGGATGGATAGGGAGAACGGGCCATAAACCACCACTCGGGCCCAGTGCGGATTGGTGGTTGTTAACGATTGCTAATGCAGCTGGTATCAACGTCTTAACGTGCATTCCAAAGCACGGAGGAGCTCGAGGTAGATACATTTTTGATCACCCATCCGATGACCGACCTTTGCGAAAGTTGCTTACCCCAGCACTCGCAGACCGAAACACTGCACCATCGAGTTCCTCCTTTTTTTATTTTTAATAAAGATTAATATCAATACGTGAAGTAAAACTTTGTAAGCCTAAGAGTGCAGAAAGATAACAGGAAAAAAGAGGCAAGCAATGGAAAACAATGCTATCAAGATATCCTTCTTGTGTGTATTATTTTTGTATTTGTTAATGTTATGTTGTTGCGCAGGTCATTCTACTTGTTTTTTTCTTATTTTTATATCTCTTTCGAGCTCGTCCCTGCTTTAGAAAGCACTTTAAACCGTTGGCGAAACGATTTATTCGCATTTTATACACTTTCTCTTCTAGTACACTTTTTAAATACTTGATACATCCTATCGCAAATTAATAACTTATCTAGACTTCCTCAGATGCTTTCGCATTTAGTACACTTTCGCAAAATATACACTTTTATTTTTTTATAGGTAAGAGTTATCAAACTGTAGAAAATGTCACTTACTCTTGTAAATTGTTGCAACTAGTACACTTTATGTACTGTCGAACACGTAACACTTTTAAAACTCTGAAATTTAGTGGGGAATACAAAATTGAGGGTTGGGTAAATTATATTATTTCAAAATAAAAGAAAAAATATGATATTCGCTTAACTACATAAGTACTTTAATATTGTTTGTTTCATAACGAAGCTTCTCTTGGGCTAGATAATTGGTGTGAGTGTAGGAAAAATTATTTATTTTTATTTTTATACTTTAATCAACGATAATTATGTTACTACATAAGTTTTACTTTACTTAGTCTATCCAAACAAACATTTATCTCGATTGAACTCTTGAGATAATCGTCAACGATCTTTTTTAATCTTTCATTAATAAAATTTTTCTGATAGAGTTGGTGGGATAACAACGTCTTCAAGTTTTTGAAAGGTACAGCGATAAACTTTGTAATACTTTTTTCGTACACGATAAAGTGTGTCTTTGACTGATTCCAAAGACGGAAGTAAATCATCATACTCCGGGTTAGACCTGAACGGTCTCATGACGTCATCAAATATTGTCGGAATAGGACGGTAGTCGTTACACACAGCATTTTTCAAATCTTCCAATAACTCCAGCTTGAATTGGCGAAAATTTGGGCTACACTGATGGTCGTCGCCTTCCCTTACGATGGTTTCGTCTGAGGTACACCAAGTAAGTAAGTGTGCTGTTGCACACCTGACTACTACATCGCCATAGTTCTGTATTAGATTTATTGTCTTTTACTTTAATAAAGCGATGACTAGCTTTCCACAACACTTTTTTATCCAAGCCGATCTTGATAAAAGTAACGTCGGAAATTCTTGGCAAATTATAATTTAATATTGATTGTACTTGCTGTCACTTCATTGACGTTAATTATTAATCATAAATGTTATATAAGACACTTTCCATTCATATAATGTAAGTAATGTACTTGTCTATTCTTACTATGTTCTGCCTTCTATTCGTTTGTATGTACATAAATTATAAATAAATAAATAAATAGGTCATAAGTAAATCACTTCAACGTAAATTAGATAAAGTTTCTTCAAGTTGTTGAAGGCACGACTATATGTTTTAGAAGGTGGTTAATTAGTTATTACCGGACTGTACAACAGTAGAATATTTGCGAAGTCCTCTATGAATGGCTATAAAAGTCACATTTTTGCTAATTAATCTAACAATTGTACAGAAACATTACTAAATGCGAAAGCATCTGAGGAAGTCTAGATAAGTTATTAATTTGCGATAGGATGTATCAAGTATTTAAAAAGTGTACTAGAAGAGAAAGTGTATAAAATGCGAATAAATCGGCGAAACACAGTAGTTAAAACCTATTAAGCTGCATTGGACCATAGTGGTGAGTTGTGCTTATTGCCATTGTTCGTACCGAAAAGCCGGAGACCAGTAGTAACATTTTTATAGGCTTATAGGATAATAACAAATCACTAAAATCAGCGCAATAGTAGATTGTTGCAATAGCTTTAGTTATTGTTCTGAATCATTGTCGTCTTACGTCAGAGACGCTTACTCATTATTATCGTAAAGGAAAATCGTTAACCTTAGGAAAACCTTAACAGTTACTCCAAATATGTCGATTATTTATCAGTTAATGTAATTGTTTAAGCCGCAATACAAACATTTGATTGTAAAGACAGGAAACCGATCGTGTAGCCAATGAGGTGCCAAGTGCCTGATATGTTTAATAGCAAAGTCTTAATTATCAACGTTGTGTTTGTATTTCAGTAGGTATATCTAAATTCCAAGAAAATCGATCTATATTTTATGTCCAATGCCAATCGTTTAAAATTAAAAGTAGGCAAATTTTATTTAGGTATGGATGTAGGATCTAGGTAGTTTATTTTATATTATCATCACTTAGTCCTATCTTCATACTGAGCTTTGGAGATCAGCTTTCAAAATGTTTTATGTAAATATAGCATATTTTAACTGACGATATGATAAGTTCAGTCCACAGCTTGATGTCATCTAGCTATCTGCATCTAATTTGTATGTAAAAAGGTATATACGGAAGGATCATGATTACTTTTGGGCAAGATGAAGTCTACAGCTTTCGGGTTGGTGTTGGTGTGTTGGTGTTTTTGAATTTCTGTAGGTATATCTAAATTCCAAGAAAATAGTAAGATCTATATTTTATGTCCAATGCCAAACGTTTAAAATTAAAAGTAGGCAAATTTTATTTAGGTATCGATGTAGGATCTAGGTTGTTTATTTTTATATCATCATCACTTAGTCCCATCTTCATACCTCATCATCAAAAGTTTAATATATATGATAAGGTTATCATAAGCTAGCAAATAAGTTTAGCTTAAATATCCGTCCAGTCACGAAAAGCTCGATGGCGGGAGGGCAGTTCTCCCCACTCACCCCTTCTTCTCCTGAATCCCTGTCGAGGCCCTCGAGCCTGGACAGGGAGGCGGGAGCTGGGGGGGATATCAACACATACTCGTCATCTTTCCACTGTCAAAAAAAGCCTCCCAACTATAAACCTAGTTCTGTCCCTTCTCAGCTACGGGGATGACTCAGAACCACGAGCGGCAAGCATTGATTTCAAGTTATTAACTCCTGACGACGTAGGATCTAAATAGGTTTCACATTTTAAACTTACATCTGGCGTAAGCAGACCAATTAGGTAAGGAGATATAATGGCAGCTATAGCTGCGATGCCGTTGACCATGGCGGTGGTGGTACCAGCGTAGTTGGGGCTGATATCGAGGGGGTTGATCTTCATACCGCTGTAGTATGAGCCCATAAGGGTCATGGCGATGATGAACCACATTACGGCGAGGGTGGTGTCGCAGCCGGAGTACGAAGCTAGGATGATGCAGATGCCGGGGCCAGTAGCAGCTATAAAGGAAATTTTAAATAAGTGATGATATTGATAATTTTAATTTAAATTGATGAAAGTTTTTGAAAGTTTATGTGAACTTATTAACATTCAAATTATTTTTTATACTGATCAGTTCACTGTAAGACCACGGAATCTACAAAGGGTTCGAAATGTCGGGACGAAAAAATGTGAAAGAGGCGTGATGGACAAGTAATATTTAGAATGTAAATTTAAATGAGGTTAGGTTTTACAAAGTTTTTAGTACATAAAGTAAATAATCACAATATGAATAAGTTTGTTTGTTTCTATTATAATATTAACGTTACAATGAACTCTTGCGAGTCATCATCATCATTTAGTGCCATCTTCATACTGAAGTTTAGAGATCAGTATATAATTTTCTGCTATCCCAAATAGCTTGTTTTAACTCAGTCCAGCCACTAGTGTCATGGACGTCACGAAGATCTCTTACGAGTATGGCAAATTAATTGTAATTACTGCATGGCTAATCTTAATCTAGCCTCATGGCCCTTACTACAATTTCTCCCAATTACAGATTATGTCTACAATTTTCACTTACCAATAGTTGTGTAAATTTTCCTTGCATTTGTGATGTTATGGTAGCCTCTCTTGACACAGAAATCGCATATGATACCAAAGATGAAGGACGCAATCCACATGGCCACGTACGGGAGAGCGGACAGGATACCCGTAGACTTGATATTGAATCTTAGAACATCAGTCATGTATTTAGGGAGATCGGTGACCATTGTGAAATATCCCCAATCGTGGCCGATCTGCAAGAAAACATTGTTTTACTACATTGTGTTACTGTCATGGCTTTTTATGCGTATGTTTTTGTAGGTTATGTTTTTGTAGTTTTTTAAGATGTTTAAATTTTTTTTTAAGTGCTAATTGCTGCACTAAAGCTAAATTAAATAATTATAAAATATAGTGAAAAAATTAAATGCCTACCCGAACAAAAGCAGTCAAAAAAAAAGTTGTGAAAAAAATTCAGTGCTTACGTTAGCCTTCCTGCTAGCATAACGGTAAGTGCAGCCGCCCGGATTGCGGAAGACCCAGGTTCCTAGAGATTCCTAGCTGGGTCGGGTAAGCATTGAATTTTTTCAGTACATTTTATAATTATTTAATGATTTTAATATGTTTTATAGTTTTTTTATGATAATGTTCTCACTTAGATCATCATTACTATCATAAGCCTATGGCGTACCTCTGTATTAGGACCCCTGATTAGGACCACGAAAGTAAATAGTAATTTTTATTAAACAAATACCTCTGTGGTCTTGGTTAAAGCCACCGGTTTAGGACCTCGGGTCCCAAAGGAGGTTTCCTGCTTGGACTTTGTTTGATTGGTGGTAGGGTTTACCACCGTTAACTACCGTTAGCTAGGCGGACTTAAAACAAAATGATGGTAACCATCTTATCTAAATATGTCGCCTTATTATCAATGTTAGTAGCATTGTTGCGTTTAAAGTGTTTTGTTTAGAACAATAGTAGATTATAGCATTATTGATACGTCAATATGAGTACTGCTAAACATTTTGTTGTTGTTATAATTCAGATAATAGAGCTTTCCGTATCGCATTTTACTGCTTAAGGTATTAACGAGTGAAATAGATAACGCAAATCAAAACACATAATATATTTTGTAATTATAACTTTGTCAGATTTGCCCATTGATATTTATTAATAGTCCTGTTTACGTGGTAAAGTCTGACCCACGTAAGGGCTAAATTAGATATTATAATATGGATTGGAAAAGTGTTATCTTTCACAAACTTCTTATATTTCACAAACGGGACTCTTACCTAACAATTATTTCAATACTTCAAACAAAATATTTATAAAAAACTCAAATTATATTTTAGCCATTTAGTAAACAAAAGAAAAATCGAAAATAGTAAATATTGAAATAAATCGCTTATAAATATATATTTATGAATAAATGTATATTATAACTTATTTCCTATAGTAAGTATATAAAATAAAAAAATATACGTACGGCAGCGATAATCAAAGCCCATAGTGGTGCAGAGCGGAGCAAAGCCTTCCACGGGATGGGATCAATCTGTTTCTGTTTGGTGCCCCTCAGAGAGTCCACGTTCTCATTCAAGAATTTCTTTTCGCTGTCCGAGATGTAAGGATGGGTGTTCGGCGTGCTAAAGCAAAGCACAGTCTAGAAAAAAAAACAAAATTACATGCCAAAGTTGCATAGTAATCCATTTAATTTCATTAACATTATCATCATCAGTCTCAGTCCAAGTAGACATAGACCTCTCCCAATGTATGCCACTGAAACCGATCTTCAGTCATTCTCATCCAATTTAAAATTAAAGGCTCTTAGATATAAAAAGAAGAATAAGGTGATGATGATGATGATGATGATGATGATGATGATGATGATGAAGACAAAGATAAACAAAAAGGAGTTATTAGTGACATTGGCTTCCAAATTTATGCCCCTGTTTTGCCTGTTTTGCCACTTTTGATTGAATATTTATGAAATTTATAAAATAAAGTAAAAATATTAAACGCCTACTCGACCCAGCCAGGAATCGAACCTAGGTCTACCGCAATCCGGGCGGTTGCACTGACCGCTATGCTACCGGGAAGGCTGACGTAAGCGCTGAATTTTGTCACTGCTTTTTTAATTGTTGGGTGGTAATAGCGGCACAGTGCGCCATCTATCCAACGGTTATTGCAACCGATGGCTATGCAGATTCACCTTTGCAGATAAAATACCACAAATTTGATAACACAACGCTATAGTAAATTTGACTTTTTATTTTCAAATGCCAATTGCTGCACTGAAGTTAAATTAAATATTTATAAAATTTAGCTTCAGTGCAGCAATTAGCACTTGAAAATAAAAAGTAAAATTCACTTTTGATTGGTTCGTTTATTAGTTGTCTCTCAAGTGTAAAAAAAAGAAGTGGCACTGTCACTTACCCATAAAGCAAACCAAATGAGACCGAATAATCCAAACATGTAGAACACATCTTCCCAGCTACCTTCGTGCATGATGAGGCCAGAAAAATAAGAGCCCGCTATGTTCCCGATCTGGGCACCTCCGAACACAATGGCACCAAACCTCGCACGTTCGTTCTTTGGTGCCCAGCGAGACAGCATCGCCATTAGACCTGGCATCGTTGGACCCTAAAACAATTATGCTAGATTTAGTAATAGGTAGGATAATTAAATGAGCTGCTGTTGATGTTGTTGTTGATAAGGATAATTAGCTTATAGTAGGTATTAGGACAGCCAATGGTAGGCAAAGGCCCAGCATTGAAATCAAGTTATCGATATGACTGATGGGTGTTGGTATTACACCATGTTTACTAAAATGCAGGTTGGCGATCACAAAATCGCGTTATGTAACTAAAATAAAAATCTGAAAAGTTCTTTAGGCGCGCTTATTATGTTAAAGAACATAAACAAAAACAGTAGTGTACTCGTAAAGTTTCAAGTTTGAATATCTTTTAAAAAAAATGTATAATCTCATTAAAATTCTTACCTCGCCCAAACCTTCAATAACTCTTAGTACAAACAAGGCTGGTGCACCACCAACTTTGACAGTGACTGGTGTAATGATGGTGCATATAGAAGTGGATAACAGACCAATTCCGAGCACCCATTTGCCTCCATATCTCTCCGCCAACATTCCGCCAGGTATGTGGGTCAATACATAGCCGTAGTAGAAGGAACCCAGGATCAGGCCTTGGGTAGCTTCACTCCATTCGAATAGCACTGTCTGTAAATAAACAGTCGTAGACGTTATTGATAGAGTGCAAATTTTTATTTATTGTTATTGTTACTGATTTGTTTATTCACGGAAAGAATTCTTGTTTGATAAAGTAGAATATTAGTATGAGGCTGTTTAATACGACATCAGACTTTTCAATTTAGCTTTAGATATCAAGAAAAAAGAAAATTACATAAAAGACATACAATAGAAATTAAAAACAACAAACTTAAACTATAGCTCTATATTCATATTGTAAAAAGATTCGCCAATGTGGCAAAGATACACCCTACATACTCCTACTGACAGCGCGTTTCTTCGCTTCAACAAATGTTTCTTATCTTATCTTATCTTCGCTGAATATGAAAAACCGATGTTTTTCGAAACATTTTTTTTAGGGTTTGCTGATCAACTCAAACTACTTTTTCAGCGTCACCAGACTTTTTTGAAGACGGCGAAAAACTTAAAGGGTTCCTCAAGCCGTGTAATCGAAACACCGTCAGGGGTTATATACTAGATTCCCCCTACTAGATTCTCCGAGGGATACGGATCGGATCGGGAGCGGAACAACCCGAGGGCCTAGAGGGCTCTAGCCTCTAAGGCTAGAGCCTTGGCTCGCGTTGACCGGGACATGAGGGTAGGGAGAAGCGCCTAAGTACATGTCTGTACCTAGGTTGAAGGAATATAACGTGAATCTTGTATAAAATGTTAAAATACATTTACTCCTTAGTATGGCCTTCGAATAACACCTTACGGAATAACCTACAAGCAACAGCGTACAATCTCATTGATATGTTAATAACTTAATGACATCATAATAAAACAATAGCAGTGGCACTGCTGATAATTTTAAAGTCTTTTTTACATAACACAAATATTTGTTTCCTCAATAGTGTAAGCAGTTACGTATTACATTGTCGAAAAGTTTGCTACCCGAAATTAATTCCCGAAATACCGAAATTTACATAATGATATTATGGCCGATTCAGAAGCAATTTTCGTAAGTTTATTTGAATAAAAAAAATACTTTGACTTTGACATTGACATATATCATGTTTATATAATTTTTAACGCAAATTTTGTTGCGAACAAATTACAAAAACACAAATGTTGAAAAAATGTCCACGAGCAGGATTTGAACCCGCACCCTTCTGACATACCGGGTCAGGTGCTCTCCCAATTGAGCTATCGTGGTTCTAACCAGTCCGCCGAAATTATTCAACACTATTTACTTTTTACTTTGATGCCAAAGGCGCCCATTCAATGTCAACAACTACCGTCATTTACATCTGATCATAATATTTTTAGAAATACTAAAGATCAGTTAAGAAGTAGGCAAGCTATTTATAAAATGGTTATTAAATTTTTAACGCAAATTTTGTTGCGAACAAATTACAAAAACACAAATGTTGAAAAAATTTCCACGAACATGATTTGAACCCGCACCCTTCTGACGTACTGGGTCAGGTGCTCTCCCAATTGAGCTATCGTGGTTCTAACCAGTCCGCCAAAATTATTCAACACTATTTACTTTTTACTTTGATGCCAAAGGCGCCCATTCAATGTCAACAACTACCGTCATTAACTACTTAACTCATCTTTAGTATTTGTAAAAATATTATAATTAAATGTTTTGTTATTTTGTAAGAAAATTCAAAACATTTTTAATATAGTTTATTTACATTTAACTAAAGTATGTAGGTGCCATTTTGTTCAATAACTTGTTGCCATCTTGTAGGTAGGGACATGATCCCATTGCTATAGAAATTTTGGGGCTTCTGATTAAGGTGACGCATCGCTAAACAATAAATCTCATACGTTTTGATACTAGCGTTTGCCTAGCGTTTGCGTTTGCCCCGTACCATAAGAAAAACTGGTTTTTTTTCTTTCAAATTAAAACTACAAATTATTTTAAAAAAATGAACTACAATTTTGAAGTGTGTGTTAAGACTAATCTACTAAGAAAATTTTGATGCTTAAATCGGTCTGGTTAGCCTGTAAAATGTGAATCTATGTTTTAAAAGAGGTTACTTTGATATTTTTTTCTCTGTTATAAAAGTTGAAAAATCGTGTTTCTGCAACTAACAAAATGAAGTCAATTAAATGAAAAATCATGTCATCAAATATCACTTTCATATGTTTTGTAATTGTTGAGAAAAATCAAGATCCCCGCCACGTAAATTACCAATGCGTCGTCTTAAAATGGCGCTACTAGTGGTTTTGGCAGTCCTCTCGTGATGTTAATCTGACACTGCCTAAAGAATTCTGAAGAGACCGAAACAGGTGGAAATCTGAAGGTGCAAGGTCAGGACTATACGGCGGATGCATTAATACCTCCCAGCCAAACTCTTAATTTTTGCTGAGTGGCTAAATATGTGTGAGGTCTAGCGTTATCATGATGAAAAACCACACCCCTTCTGATGATTAATTCCGGCCGCTTTCTCTCGACTTCTTGCTTTAATCTCATCAGTTGTTCGCAGTAGAGTTCAGAATCGATGGTTCTGCCTGGTGGTGCCTCATAATTAATAATGCCCTTCCAATCCCACCACACACACAGCATCACCTTGTTGCGAGTTATCCCGGGTTTCGCCACAGTTTGTGAAGCCTGACCGGCTTTTGACCACGACCTTTTTCGCACGTTCTTGTCATACGTGATCCACTTTTCATCACCAGTTATCAGCTTCTTCAAAAATGATTCGGTTTCATTACGTCGTAATAAAGAATCACAAATGAGTACACGGTTCGTTAGGTTTTCGTAATTTCTTGTATTCTGATTGTAATTTGAAAACATGGAGAAAATAAAAAGCCTACTGAGATTTTTGTAAGCTCTGCTCGGTCGAAGGCTATCCCAAAATCCAAACTGTGAGTCTAGTCAGTAGTTTAGTTTAAAATAACAGGCAAAAAATACTACAGTCATTTGATATGGCGCCAAATTAGTGACTGAACTGTATACAATTTTTGTTGCTTTTTGTTACTTATGTTAGCCATGCGGGATTCGAACCCGCACCCCATGACATGCCGGGTCAGTGCACCTGACCCCGGCATGTCATGGGGTGCGGGTTCGAATCCCGTTCGTGGAATTTTTTCAATACTTTGTTTTTTTTTATTTTAATTTGCCCGCAACAATATTTGCGTAAAATTATAAGTAAGAAAGCATTATATTATATAACTTTTTAACCGACTTTAAAAAAGGAGGAGGTTTCTCAATTCGACCGTATATATTCTTTTTTATTTAATAAAATTATTTTGTGAAAACCTAAATTAAGTAGTTGTAGTTTTTTAAATCAAGCTTTTCTTACTTGTTAATAAAAAAAGAACTAACAAGTTAAAAAACATTCAATTTAAAAATCTTTGCGTTTTTATCAGAGACCCAATTTTTTTATAAATAAAAGCGTGTCACATTTTGATGGAACATTGAAGTAAGTACATTTAGCATAATACACCTTCATTATTTTTCTTTTGCAATCACAATGTAACACGCTTTTATTTATAAAAAACTTTGGTCTGTGATAAAAATGACGACGATTTTTTTTATAAACAAGTAATAAAAACTTGTTTTTAAAAAGATTTTTTTCTTTTAATTTTATTTTTAACTTTTTAGTATTTTTGAATGACATACAATTCAGCCCTCACCTTGGCATTAGATCATCCATCTAATCCATCTAAATAAAGACAAAATCCACATTCATAACAAACGGAACGAACGAACTTATTTTTCCGAGTTCCTGTGGCCATCTTCCAGCTCCATCAACAGACCCTGGTTACCATCTAGCACCAAAGTGCTTGTCAAGGCGAATCATACGAGCCCAAACTCGATGGAGTTGTGTCGTTTAATTACCGAGTTTCTATGGCCATCTTACAGCTCCATCATCAGACCCTGGTTACCATCTAGCACCAAAGTATTTGCCAAGACAGATCAAACGAGTCCAAACTCGATGGGGTTGTGTCGTTTAACTACCGAGTTCCTATGGTCATCTTCCGGTTCCATTATCAGATCAGCTCCTTGTCATAATAATTTTGCATTGTCATCAGATTTACACATGCACGCAAAATTTCAGCTCAATCCGTTTACAGAAAAGGGGGTCAAATTTCAATTACTAGATTTGACCCAAACAAACTAAATAAATTGAAACAAATAAAAGCTTGTAAAAATAGTTCTGTTTTTAAAGTAAATTATAGTCCACATTGTTCGCCGTTGTGGCAACCTGTATTTAAGAAGACACTTAGCTTTAAGAGCGTTTACGCCGCACACTAGCGCCACTAATGAAAAAAAAACATATCTAGTAATTAGAGATAGAAAATCAAATTATGCTCAACAAACTATTTGAATAAAGTAATTTAGCATTTTTACGTCACCTAATGAACACCTGACAATGTTATGGTTTAGTTAAATATGGCGTTATAAATAGTTAAAAGTGTCCGTAATTCCGTCCGTTTATTTACTTAACAATAAAATAATAATTGTAATATTTGCTTCCGTGCTTTGGAAGGCATAATAGGTCGTTTGTCCCGGTTCCTGTCGTAACAAGGCAGTCGTTTAAACCTACCAACATTGGCCGGGCGTTGTGGATTATGGTCCCTGTCAGCACACATGTGCTATTTATGTGGAACAGTCTAAGCCCAGGATTTAGACTTCGTTTTTGGAGCAATGATGGTGATGGTAGTTGACGTTAAGTTCATACTTTCGTTGTTTTAAATTCAAACCCAAAACAATCGGTCTGTCTTTATTGAGTAAATAGCGACTTGTTTCATGACACAAATGATTCATAGTGAGTTTCTTATTCAAGACATAAGTCCGCAAAAAAGTCACGTAACATAGTGTAATTCAAAAACAGATCTCTTTATACAAGAGAAACATTACAATCCATGTAAATAAGCATAACAAAACACAAAAAGCTAATTATACTAATAAACTTGATAATAAATATTTTTGTAACTACACTTTTGTAAGTTACATAACATCAAATCAAATCAAATCAAATATATTTATTGCGAAGTATAGGTGGAAGTTGGTTTTACACATAGTACTTATAAATAGTTCAGCCATATTCTGTCTTACTGACATGCAACATTCAGTATAAAAAAGGAAATAATAAAATAATAAAGAATAATTGCAATAAAAAAAATATAAAAAAAGAATACTAAACGAAATGTCAATTTGAAAATACAAAATATTAATAATAAAATAATAACCACAAAATACATCAAAATACACAATGTCACAACTCTATTGTCATAATTTATCCTTCAGATGTAAGTCAACGGTATAGTACGCCTATTCTACTAGTAGTTTCTTGAGTCTCGCTTTAAAAATTCCAATGTTCGAAACATCTTTTAAACTTTCTGGCAGATGATTATATAGTCGTGGTGCCATACCGAATATTCTTTTATTAAACAGAGCAGTTTTATTAGGGGGAAAACAGATATTATTTTTATGCCTTAAAATTCTAAAATTGTGAAACATGCCTATATTTGATTTAACAAAAGCTGCTACTTCATATATATATAAAGATGGTAAGGTCAGTAACTCAAGATTTACAAAATGATACTGACAACTATCCCTACATTTTAATTTACAAATTGCTCTAATACATTTTTTCTGGGCTTTAAAAACAGTATATTTTTCGACAGAATTTCCCCAGAATATAATACCATACCTTAAGATCGATTCAACGTGACTATGATAGGCAATTACTAATGTTGATTGGTTAACAATTTTACTTAATCGGTACAATGCATATGAAAACTGGTTGATACGAGTACACGTATAATCAACATGATTCTTCCAATTAAGTTTATCTTAACATCTTAATATTCTTTTATCTTTTAAGGAATGTTTAGTTACTAAAACACTTTTCATTTGATATAACTTATCTATACTAATATTATAAAGAGGAAATCTTTGTATTTTTGTATGTATGTTTCTATGTATGTTTGTAACGAATAAACTCAAAACTACTAAACCGATTTAAAAAATGCTTTCACCATTACAATGCTACATTAGCGCTGAGTAACATAGGCTATATTTAAAAAAAAGTACACCCGTGCGAAGCCGGGGCGGGCCGCTATTTAATTATAAACACGCTGTTGCTGCTTTGGTAAACATACTTATTTACCTAATTACATACATTATGTATAGTCGACAATGAAATTGCTTTACCACTTTAGAAGTGAATTTTGTTTGCATATATTAAAACAACAAGTACTATTTTTGTTTAAAAGACCAAGTGACAGATACGTTGTCATTAGTGACAATGAGCCTTAGCGAAATTTTATTCTAATGGAAGTTTTTGTCAAAAGTGATAAAGCAATTTCATGGTCGACTATGCAGACCTACACTAGGCGTAACAACCAATTATCTTCAATTTTAACTGCATTATAAAAAAGTACCTAATTCCTATTTATTTTTTATATTGTAAAAGTGAAGCATTTAGGTAAAATAACACTTCTTTTTTAACTCAAGAGCCATCAATATAATACAGATCACAAATTCCATACCTAATTAATATTCATGCCAGTAACGCCTGCTGGGACACTTACTAACATTCGTCAATCCATTCATCGTGTGACATGATGCATATTCACTTACACCATTTGTGTCACCATTGTTGACATTGTGAGTTCTGCTGGCAATCTCGTCGATACATTCTAAGATATGTTCGAAGAATTCAGGAAAATTATCATAGCTTGGGAAAACATTCATATCTATTACTGCATGGTCACCCGTTGTGTTGTCTATGACTACATCGAAGCCAGCACTAGCTGGCTAGCGGAACACAATCTTATACGTGTCTAAGTGTGCTAAGGTCTTTTATCCAGCCCATTGCCATTCTGTCAAAATTATTGATTCGTCAAGAGCTGATATTGACATATCGTTGGTTATCTTGAGTTTGGAAAATCCTATGCGTACCTTGGTAGTTTTCAACAAGTTTACAAGAAAAAAGTGGAAAGGATATTTTAAATATAATACTTGGAACGATATGTAATTAAGCTCATTCAAACAAATGAATATAAAAAAAAAAAAAAATAATAATAATAAAAAAAAAAAATATATATATATATATATAATCAAATATATGCTCATATCCTTGGGGGAGGCCTTTGTCCAGCAGTGGACGTCTTTTGGCTGAGATGATAATGATGATGATGAAACAAATGAAGCAGTTTATTATGTTACTTGGAAAAACAATCTTTGTAGTTTTGCGGTGTTTGATAAACAGACACTATTTACTTTGGCTAACATGTGATTGGATTTAGTTTTATTTCTACGAATTCGAGACAGGTACCTATATGTTTAATATTCTTGGAATTCCATTCTGAATTGTTTTTTCTTCGTCATCCTGTACTTTTCGAAATTGATAAACGATTCCTTGACGTAGCGTAACACAGAAACACAACATTAAAATTATGATTGACAAAAACAATTTTTAATAGAAAAAAATTGGGTGATTCCCAATTCTTTTGTTTTAGTAAGAATCCCATACGTTAATTATCAGACTACTCGAAATAATGTTATAAGAACTCTTACTTTAAATAATATATTGTTTTGAATGTTGCATTGAACTCTACAGGTACTTACTCCAATTATTGTTTCAATAGAGTACTTTAAGAAAAACCATTGTAGTATTTGATTCTCATGAATTAGAATAAAAACTTTATTTAAAAATGTTTTTTTTTTATTTCTTGGAGTAATTAAAACGGGAATAACCCAAAAAATGGACGTACCTCATCTCTATTCAAATAGACGCTACTATTACTCGGAGTTACTGGTGCGTTCATGTCAGCACACGCGAATGGGTCACTCAGAGCGATTTCTTCAGATGTCTTCCGTCTCACCATTTGAGTTATGGCCAGGTTGAGGCAGACACGCATAGTGTACGCGTTGGCCACCGCCAGCAACGCCATGATAGCCATGACATACCGCTGCGGTAATATGAATACTGAAAAGAAACAAAATATTGAAAAAATATAGATAAATACGTGAGAAAAAATTTGGGAGCAAAATTTTTTTTTAGTTTCCAATGGGAAAGCGTCTTCTTATCTGAGCAATAGTGTGTCGGTAGGCTGGGACCTAACCATGAGTTCTTAAAGCAGGATTATTGCAATGTTGTAGCAATCCGATTCGGAACCCTCGAGGGAAAGAGGTCGCGCTCTGACGGTGTTTATATCACACGGCTTGAGGAACCCTTAAAGTTTCTCGTCAAACAAGGTCATATAAGTGAAACCCTAAGAAAATTTTCTCCAAAAAAAGATTTAGAATATTAATTTAGATTTAGAATTTATTGCAGTTGAGACAAAAAAGATATGAAACGAGATGTTTGAAGCGGCGTAGGTGTATACATACACGCATCTCGCTTTATGTTTTAGGTGATCATAGTAAGTCATCAACGAAATCTTAAAAAGTTATAATTGGTGAAATAAGGCCACCAACATACAATGTTGGAGGTTTTGCAATGGCAGAGTCGAAACCTTAATCCTTGACATTGATGATGATATGGTGACGAGAAGGTCAAAGATGTAAGTGAATGCACTTAACCCGAAACCTTTAACTTTTGGTTGCTTATTCTTATCCTTAATGTTTGTAAAATTCTCAGAATACAGAAAAATTTTAAAATCTGAGGTCGATGACGTAGTTATTAACATTGAGTAGGGCTCACTTTGGATTACAAAGTAATTTGATAGTGTTGATTAAGTTTACACATGTCGAATACAATCGCTAGCCTAATAATAGACACGCCTGCAAATCACAATACCTCAAACTATCAAATTTTCTCAACAGACTTTGAACTTAATGTCTTAGGTACATGGTTGAACATTTACGGAAGAAGTTTGACAGTTTTGAATAGGTTGTATGCAGACGTCTGTAGGTACCTTACGAAATACGAGTGACTGATCTTCTAAGTTATTTACCAACACATTATTTATATGTTATCTAAAACATAAAGCATATATCCTACGCTTAATTCTACGCTTATAAACCAGTTTTGATTTATCTATTCGATTATCTACACATTTAATATTAAAAGAAAAAAATGTGCTATATATTTTTTAAATGGATGGATATGTTTAGACTACACTTTATTAGACATTTAGGTAAACATCTAGACCTAAACTTAATGACTAACGTCAGATTTTTATAACACTGATCATAAAGAAAGCTGAAATATGGCGACAATCAATGTAAGTAGATCCATCCGTTAATACCGTGTGGTGTTTAAGAAATCTTTTAAAAAGCAATATAAATTTTAATATGCGTTGAAAATCAATCATTATTGAAACTTCATTTCAAACCTTTATACATCTTTCGTGTAACCTTTTTTAATGGTGTGTGAAATCACTAATAAGAACACTACGTTATTTTAACAAAAATAAACATTAAAATATTAGTTTTAATTAATATATATAACTTTATAATAGGGTTTTCTTCATTATTTAGTTTATTTATGAATTGTTATTTTTGCATTTACATTACTATATTTATTTAAAAAAACGAAAATATCACTTACATTTTTTCTTATAAACGATTAAACATTAACAAATTATTAAAAAAATATAAGTAAAGAAAAGAAAAATACCTTTAAAAATTTTCATAAAGTTCATTCATATAATATAAAATATAAGAATTTAAATAAAATACTTACATTTGGACAATGTGAGCCTCCATCCTGTTAACATTTTCAAGTTTTACCTAAAACGAAAAAAAAATACTAAAACTTTTTTTTTAATCGCTTATCATTATTACTAGAGCACTTGACAATAATCAAACTCCACGAGTTGTAAAGCACAGTTCCAAGAGGCTACTGATAATAGTACCATGTACACAAATGTACACAGACAACCGCAGGCAGCTGAAATCTTTAAGGAAAGAGCCCAGACACTAGCAACACTGTGTTTTAGCTAACTACCACCGCGTAAGGCGAGGTCACAAATCTCACCGTCAACTCCGAATTTCCTCGTACTTTTATCAATTAAGATACTGTTTTAAACAACTTAGTTTAACGCCTCGGTGGCCGAGTGGCAAAACGCTTCGTCCGATACCCGAAGGTCCTGGATTCAATTACCAGGTCGGGCAAAGTCTGTTTCGGATTTTTCGATGCATAGCCCGGGTTCGTGATCACCAACCCGCATTTGGCAAGCGTGTTAAGCCATTGTCCATCAATTGTAGTGAAGACTTGATTTCAAAGATAGAGGCCTTTGCCCAGCTGTGGGACAGTTATAGATTTTATGCTTAACTGTCCCACTGCTGGGCAAAGGCCTCCATTATTGAAATCAAGTCATCACTACTTGAAGCCCATAACCCCTGTTATTTTGTCATTTGATATTACAGGGAAGCCCAGCAGTGAGACGTTTGGATGACGTAATTTTAAGAAAATAAAAATAATAATATTTTTTTAATTGTAAGCAAAGATAATAATTATCGAGTGTTGAATGAAGTGTCCATTACATTCCTAGTTTCGTATTGTATTCTCTCTTTTACAATTTCTCATGTTCACGTTTCTCGCGTAAAACGTGTTTTATGTTGTTTTTTTTCCTTTTGGAAAGTATATAATTATTTACCATTACAATAAATATTGATACATTGTTACAGTGACTATTGTTGTGAATGTGGCATTTTATATACTACAAGCAGTTTGCCCAAGACTTTGTCCACGTCGATTTCGATTTTTTTTACAAAAACCATTTTAAAAATGCTTTTTGAAAAATGTTACCCACAAGGTGTTTAACATTCTATCAGTAAAAACATTTTTGGGATTGGACCAGTAGTTAAAGGGATTAGCCCCGACAAACAAACATACATAGTCACAATTGTTACCTCTTTATAAATAGTATAGATATAGATGGATAACAAATGACATGCGCGGTGGAAGGATTCTGTCTGGAATGGCTGGTAGATATCTATTTTTGCCACCAAGCTTTACATTCCTGTGTTTCGGATGGTTTCGATATAGAGGGTACTATATCCAGTGAAATAACAAGTATAAAAAGAAGTATAAGCTGCTACTTCGGGGTCGGCAACGCATGCATGACCTTTGGTGTCGGAAGCGTCCATGGGCTACATTAATGGCCGCTTTCCATCAGGCGGGCCGTACATGCTCGTTTGACGGATAAGAAAAGTATAATAAATAGCCTACAACTGTCCTACAGATGCGCAAAGGCCTCCATCACTAAAATCAAGTTATAACTCCAAATCGATGGACAATGGCTTAATCACCACGCTTGCCAAATGCGGGTTGGTGATCACAAACCCGGGTTATGCATCGAAAATCCGAAACACACTTTGACCCGGGATTTTTGGTATAGGGCCGAGCGAATTAGCCCAACGGCCCGGCGCGGCGGATAAGCATAACAAAAAAACAATGACGTAGTTACGTCATTGTTTTTTTCAGTTGATCGTTTACGTAGTTAAAACTAAATGTTTTCGTAATTGAGCTATTTAGTTATTTAAATAAACGAATAATCGGTTTTTCACGGACAGTTGAATCAATAAAGATTATGTTCTTGATATGTTTTTTCTAGTTTATTCTAAAACCACTGAAATTTATATTAAAATAATATAATAGTGATAATACAAATTATGTAATTAATTACACATACAAATTGATATTATTGTTTGAGTTCTATTAGCACATTCATAATATTTACTGAAAATAAAAATAAATAGTGTTTTAGAGTTGAAATTAGAGGTGAGACGTATTTACTATTTATAGATCCACGCACTAGGTATTTTTCAATACTAGGCGGCATCTATTCTACTTTTATAAATATACGTGATCCATCTAGTATTTTCGTAAATTACACGATTTTCAACCTTACACTAAAACATTAGAGCGTATTCGCGTATTGTGCACATTACAGACAGAACACGGATTCTACGCTCGTGCAGGAAGCCAGCGACCCAGTTGCAGAACTGTGCAGGCAGACCGTATGCCGGGAGCTTGGAGAGAAGAGCTTTGTGCCAGATCCGATCAAATGCCTTGGCTATGTCGAGGCTAACAGCCACCGACTCACCACGCTTGTCAATAGCCTCACCCCAGAGATGTGCGACGTACGCTAGAAGATCATCCGTTGACCGCTTCGGCCGAAACCCGTATTGGCGATCGTGAATTATGGAGTGTTCTTCTATTCGGTAGTTCAAACTGTCATTACCATCACCAGCTCATCATCATCTTATGTATCTTATCTTATTATCCCACCACGCGGGACTGCTAATGCAGCCGGGACGAGGCTTTACGTGCCTTTCGAAGCACAGAGGAGCTAAAGATGATAAACTTTTGGTCACCCATACGATAACCAGCATTTGCGAAAGTTGCTTTTTTAACCAAAACAATCGCATTGTCATTGCATGTCTTATTTTTATTATTATTAACTATAGTTTTAACTTTGTTTTTTCTTAGATAAGTTTTGACTTTTACTAGTACTGTATGACATTGTAAAAAATTAAACTGGTAAATTATGTTTTTACAAATTTAAACATTTTGTTTATTTTTTTTTCTTTTTTTGTGTTTTTTTACATGTTGTGATTGTCCTTTACATTTTGTGTTTTTATTTGTGATGGAAAGTGTCCTTTTATGATAGGGCATTTTCCAATATTTATGACGCTGTAAGGGAGAAAAGAGCTGGACACTTGCTGAGTTTCTTGCCGGTTCTTCTCAGTACAAGATCTCCCGCCCAGAGTTAGATAGACTTACGAACCGATAGCATAAAATGACGTTCATAAGAGCTATTTGTAGCCTAAACTGAATAAATAATTTTGAATTTTGAATTTTTTGAATTTTTATATCTATAATTTTTTTACTTTAATAATTAGGTGGTTCACAGCATTTACCTACAATTCAATCTTGCGATAACACTGAAGACAATCCTTTGGTAAATTTAATTTGTTTATCGATCGTCAAACAATGACCACTAGGTACCCACCTAGTGATCATTGTTTTATTTGGTCATGCGATAAATATAAAGGAAGGGCGTTATTGTCATGAAATAGATACACCTTTAACATACTTGTATACCTTGTTAAACAACATGATTCACACTATAATAAATACTTTACTTCTGGAAACCTACTTTTTGATAAAATGCTGCTTTAAAAGCAATGAGACCACTCAATTGTAATCTTATAATTATATTATGTTTATTTTTATGGTGTTGCAATAAAAGTATTATCTATATTTCTAGGAATCAATACAGTTGTATGTTGTGGTAAATACACCCCTTAAGAGTTCCTGTCGTAGCTTAATGGGAAAACCTCGGATAGTAGCTCATTCCACAGTTTGATGGTACGTGGAATGAAGCTCCTCTGGAAGCGAACCGCTTGGGCGAACAGCGGCTCCAGGAAGTGTGCGTTTGCCCTGTTCCGATGGCAAGCGGTGCGATGGTAGAAGGAAGAAGTGGGCACCAAATCAAAAAGTTCCTCAGAGCATTCTCCATTATACAGGCGGTAGAACACACACAACGAGCCGATGTCACGTCTCAAGGCTAAGGGTTCAAACCGGTCTGTAAGCTTGACCAGTCGAATGGCGCGTCACTGCAAAGACTCTAGAGGGTCAAGCTGGCATTTTAGGAGCCCCGGATTAAAGGTGAGAACAGTACTCCATGTAAGGTCTAACTTGGGCTTTCTACAACTGTAAAAGCTGGTTAGACGTGAAGTGCCGTCTCGCTTTCCTAAAAACTCCTAATTTCAGTGATGTGATGAAAAAAACTTGAAAAAGGTTACATAATTGTTTTCTAAAGTATACGCGAACACTACACATTTAAATGAAACAACTTTTACGGATCTACTCGCGTTTATTTTACACATTACTTTTAATTAATGTTTATCCTGTCTTTTCGAACCCTTTGCAGGGTCCGTGGTCACAGGGAGACAGGGAGCGTACAGGAGTAGATCCGTAAAAGTTGTTTCATTTCAATTGAAAAAGGTTACAAATTTCTGTTAGGTCATTAGTGGCATTATCCCTAAAAACCACGCTGTTGGGTATATCGCAAATGTTCATACGATTAGAGATGTATTTTCAAAAATACTTTACATTAAGTTTAATTCCCTCTTCAACAGTGTTTATGTATTCATTGTAACGACGTGAGGATTACTTTCAAGCGACCGCGGTACAGAGAAAATACTTCATAATCTGCAATGTTACCATAGGCTTTCCATTTAGTCCAAACATATCATCATCTCAGCCAAAAGACGTCCACTGCTGGACAAAGGCCTCCCCCAAGATGGGGGGTATTTGCCATAATCGCCACGCTTGGCAGGCGGGTTGGCGATCGCAGTAGGTTGAAAGTAACCTCAGAGAGATGCTGCTGCCCATCCTCTGGAATGGGCCCTAAGTCGCCTTTTACGACACCCACGGGTTGAGATGGGGTGATGCAAGTCTTTATCCCCGGCACCACACAGGGAACAAATAAATAGTCCAAACATATACAAAAAGGAAAATATTTTTCTTTATATATGTACAATATGTGATTATCTATATAAACAATATTATCAATTTAGCATGGAATAAAAGAATAAACTCTAACTGCAAAAACCTATATATTGAGAAAAAATAGTTTTAAAACTTATATCCATTCTACTCACAATTTTGATATTGTTTGTTGATTTCTCATTTAATTTTACTTTAATTTTTAAAAAAAATCACCAGCTGTGTCAACGCCGTTTGTGGCATTACTGACTATTATCAATTTGCGTTTTAAAACAGAAATATAAAAATTTTCGCTACATTGTTTTATTCTTATATCTATATGATTGACGTTATCGTCTCTTTGGGGCCATCTCTAAATACAACGTAATATAACAAGTATCTAAGGATCTTAGATATAACAACACGTGTCAAATGAGATCAGTAATCTCGAGTGTTGATATATACCTATATGAAGTTCATCAATAACATGAAGAGTTGATGACGTCTTGACATTTAAGTGTACATACATTATATACAAAAAGGTAAATCTTGTGTCGTTTTTTACATTTTTGTATATATTCACTTATACGAAAAGTAACGTATCTTAACTTGTATCATATTATTCTTAGTGTATATAGCATATCTCTTCATCTCAAGAGTTACATTTTAGATTAAATAGGTAGGTATCTAGATAGATTTAGATCTAGTTTCGATGAAATTTGGTATTTTCTTATCATAACAGGTTTTTTGCTTTTAAAACTTTTGAAAAAGCTTCTTAAATAAATTTAAAGGAATGGCGTTTTTGTCAAGAAATAGATACCTTTGACATACTCGTATACCTTGTTAGGTAACATGATTGTTAAACACAGTTTTTGTCAAGATATTTTTTTTAATTTAATTTAATTAATTAAAACGGTAACAAAAACCATTTTTTATAATCATAAAGACATTAATAATAAACAATACAATTCATAAAAACAGAAAAAAAATAAAGCAAATTCAATCAAAAAACACAAATAAATTCAATTATACAATAAAATATTATAATTTATTTATTCACATTTATAAAAATTCCGATTATAAAAAATTTAGGAACAAATAACCGAGACAAGTCACCATGCAGATCGGGGGCATCAATTTTTCCATGTAGTATTTTGCACATAACTATCATTTGATGCTTCTCCCGTCTGACTTCTAGCGAGTTATACCCGAGGCAGCCAAGTAGAAGTTTTGTGGGGTACATGTATGAATAATATCTTCTGACGCGTTTGTAAAGGTACCTAAAGAAAGCTTTTTGTACCATTTTAAGTAAAAGTACATATTTGCTTTCATGTGGATTCTACACACACATAGCGTTTTCCAGCTTGGACCGCACCAGCGCAGCAAATATCAAGTATAAAAAACAAAAATATTGTATCAAACTGTGGTCATTGAAGTCACGGGAATTTCTTAGTATGAAACCCAATCGCCTAAAGGACTCTTTTTGCCAGCGCGACAACATGATCATGAAATGTTAATTTCAGATCAAACGTGACGCCTAAGTCTTTCACATTGGTTACTCGCGTCAGGAATTTGCCATTTAGGATGTAACCATAGATTATCGGCTGTCGTTGACGGCTAAAGGTCATTGCAGAGCCTTTGGCGGCGTTGAACTGGGTCCAATTTGGTCACCCCAACTTGGTCATGGTTTGCGTCAACGTCATGTTGCAGATCCTTGCAGTTCGCCTTCATCTTTACCTCTCTGAAAATCCTCCATTGCTTTTAAGGTTGTCTTGGTCGGATCCGCTGTACCGCATGAAGAGGCTGAGCGCAGATTATTTTTTCTAGTCACCTCACTCCCGTGTTCAGCATCGGAAAGCTGTTGTTGCGTCATAGTACTTCCGATTGCGACCGTTTCCAGCTGGATTTCGGGACATGTCCGTGGCTGACGTTGACGTTGAGAAGTAAAGGGAATAGCATCTGAACGCGAAGACTGCTTTTTGTGATTAAGCTCGTTAATCTTCCCTTGCTTGCGCTTTTTAGGCCTTGAGTTAACGTTCGTTGAGGCTTCCGGAGTAGGCGTAGCAGTGTCGAACTGAGGCTCGACTAAAAGAGTGCTTACCGGAGCTGACACAGTTGTCACATCGAGGGCTGACGACTTGTCCGCGGATGACGGTTGGGTGGTAGTGGCGCCAAAGGTGACGGTATCCAGCTTTCTATTCAGTTGTCTAATCTCTGTAACATAATCAGCCATCCTCGATTCATAGCTGGTGATTAAATTAACTGCGTGGCAAATTTGAGACCTCAACGACTGCATTTCCAGCCGTAGACCATAAATCTCGACCACTGGCGGGTCACTTGTTTGGGTAATAAAGCTATCCTCCGTTGGACAAACCAATTGCGGTTTCTTTCGGAAAGTGACATTTTGGCTCATTCGCAAAAGGTCGCTTTCGCAAAATGTCACCCGTTCGCAATGTTGTTGATATGTAAAATATCCTTACCCTTGTGTGTGGTCTATATAATTAAAACTTCTATCTGGGATCCTTCTAATAAAAACTTTTTAATTATAGTACCATAATTTATTTCACACTTTTATTTAATAACATTTCTAGTAAATAACACACCAAGGCAATATATAAAACATTATGTAAATTATATGTAAACAAACCGATTACAACCAAAAGACAATAGCAACTAATATTTTCCACATGACGACAACTTCAAACTATTTAAAAATGTTCCATACATATATTTATTTTAACTCGAATAACTTCCAGCCAGTAAACTACCATAGACATAAAATTCTATCAAATTTATATTCCAACACGCAAAACGTATCTTTCTCATAATGTCTTTTTCGCAGAATGTCGCTTTCGCACAATGCCTCTTTCGCAAGAATTTCGCAGAATAAAATTTCCAACCAAAAATTCTTATTTGAGAAACAGTATGGCTTTAGACCTAAATCAAATACACTTGCGGCAACAATTGATTTGGTCACAAAGGTAAAAGTTGGCATAGATAAAAAACAATTAGCACTTGGGATCTTTATAGACCTGAAAAAAGCGTTTGATACGGTCAGTCATGAATTGCTTCTAAAAACATTAAAAAACATTGGTATTGTGGGATTTGCTTGGAAAATTTTTGCCTCTTATTTATCAAATCGATACCAAGTCGTCAAAATTGGCTCTGATCATAGAGAACCTAAACGTGTTAGCTTCGGAGTGCCCCAGGGTTCTATCTTGGGACCATTGCTTTTCTCGTTTATATTAACAGCATTAAAGATATAGAATTACAGGGTAATATAACCCTCTATGCGGATGACACAAGTCTATTTTACTATGGCCATTCAATCGACGCGATTATTGCCGAGGCTCAAGAGGATTTAGGTATATTAAACTTATGGTTTCAATCTAAACTTTTATCTATTAATGTACCTAAAACACACTACATAATCTTCACAGTGAAAAAAAAAGATAATTATGCACCTCTTAAATTAAATAAAGAACTAATTTCAAAAGTAGACCACGAAAAGTATCTTGGCCTATTGTTGGATCGATTGTTATCATTTAAACCTCCATCATCATCTCAGCCAAAAGATGTCCACTGCTGGACAAAGGCCTCCCCCAAAGATATGAGGGGTATTTGCCGTAATCGCCACGCTTGGCAGGCGGGTTGGCGATCGCAGTAGGTATTAAAACATTATTCACATTTAAACCTCACTTAAATAAAATTAAATCTAAATTCTTTTCTCAAACTGGGGCACTGCGAGGCATAGTAAAATATCTTCCGCGTAAAGTCCGTTATACAATCTATAACTCGTTAGTGAAGCCACACATTGATTATCTGATAGAAGTTTGGGGTACATCTGCAAAAACCAATTTAGAAGTGATACAGGTGGCACAGAATAAACTAATTAAGGTGCTCTTTAACCCTTAATTGCTCGCGTGGGGTATATATTTCCCCACACAGATTTTAAAGTGTTGTAACTCCGCCATTTTTAAAACAATCGTCACATTCGTCACGTTATGTATGAAACATTATTATTTTTAAGGCTTATTTTTACTTGATTATTAGTTGACGGCGTAATTTGTTCACGTTTTAAGGCTTCGCCAAACAGAACGCGCTATAAAAAACTTGAGAGGTGTCAAGGGACACCCGGATGGAACGAAATTCCTTTCGATTAATTAGTGAAGGAATTGTAATAAAATTTCGGTTGGTTTTCCCGTAATAACGCAATTCCGGGAGGCACTGCCTGTACAGCTTAGGATCTTTGGCAGGGTTGTCGATCACTAGATCTTAATGTTTTTATTATATTTAGTTAAAATACAAAAATTTCAACATCATCATCATCAGCCTACACTAATGTCCACTGCTGGGCATAGGCGTATCCAAGTACACGCCACTGAGCACGATCCGCGGCTACCCTCACCGAGCTCTTGCCAGCCACCTTGCGTCGTCGCTCCACCTAGTATGAGGGCGTCCTACACTACGTTGGCCGGTACGCGGTCTCCACTCAAACATTTAAAAATATAATTTTATATAAACTTTATCATAAGTTTTTTTTTTGTTTTTTTGTTTTTTTTTTTTTTTGTTTTTTTTTTTTTTTTAGGTTATAGTGCGTACTTGCTAAAAATACAAAAGCATTTATTATTATCTGTATATAATCTCTACTTACCTAACTCCATCAGCAATATCCGGAACTTGTGCAGAAACACTGTCAGGATTCATTATTATTATTATTTTTTATTATTTATTATTTACAAAAAACCTGTATACATTACAAAATATTAAATCAACGAAAAAAATATAAATAAATAAATAATTTACAAATAAAATTAACAAAATAATATTTCGACCGTGACGGGACTCGAACCTGCAATCTTCGTATCCGAAGTCCGACGCCTTATCCATTAGGCCACACGGTCTTGTGATAACAATGGCGAAATTAACGTACACTTCTATTGATAAAAAAAGTGTCGTGACAACTTTTTTCGTAAGAATTTTTTCCGTCTAGCCCCCTTTCATAACGCGCGATAAGGAACTTCGTTCCAAAAATAGGGATCCGCCGGCATAGTGACCAGGGTCCAAGCTACCGGTGGTAAGGGCTCCAGAGACAGGAACCTCCTCACAATGCGTGCCGTATCGAGGAGAACTGCCTTCTGAATCAGGCCCTTGATCCAGCCGCCTAACGAGAGCCTCATAAGATGTTGATCGAGGCTCTTGGCCATCAGGCCGTTGGCTGTAACAACAATCGGCTCGATAACAGCTGAATCTACATTCCACATGTCGACAACCTCGTGTGCTAAGTCGAGATATTTTATTTGTTTCTTTCTCAACTTTCACGAGGTTCTCGTCATGGGGAATGGTGATATCAACAATCATCGTGCGGCGCGCTAATCGATCTATCACCACAATGTCAGGCTTACTGGCTACAATAGTCGTCATGGTGGCATGTGCGTCGGGTCGTTACATTCCCTAAGATATGGTTGAGTGAAGCGATGGCTGATTCATATGTCATACTCGTGAACGGGTGCCGCCTGTGGAAGCTGGTCTGCTCTTGCATACTATTATTTTTATTATTATTAACTATAGTTTAATTTTGTTTTTTTTTTCTTTCTTAGACAATTATTGACCTTTATTAGTGCTGAATGACATTGTGAAAATTTTAACTGGTAACTGATGTTTTGCAAATGTAGATATTATTATATTTTCTCTTTTGTTTTTTTTTATATGTGTGATTGTCCTTTATATTTTGTGTTTTTATTTGTGATGGAAAGTGTCCTTTTATGATAGGGCATTTTCCAATATTTTTGACGCTGTAAAGGAGAAAAGAGCTGGACACTTGCTGAGTTTCTTGCCGGTTCTTCTCAGTACAAGATCTCCCGCCCAGAGTAGACTTACGAACCGATGGCATAATGACGTTCATAAGAGCTATTTGTAGCCTAAACTGAATAAATGATTTTGAATTTTGAATTTTTGAATTTTGAGTCCTGTCGGTGATGATAGATCGATCCCAGTACAATGTGACATGGTCATTTTCGAGAACTGGGTCGGGCACATACTTGTAGTACGGTACCCCAGAATCCACAAGTTTGTATTTCAAAGCAAGTTGCTGGTGGACAATCGTGGCCACTTGGTTAGGCCTGTGCAAGTACTCGACGTTAGCCAGACGAGAACAGCCAGAAATAATATGTCTGATAGACTCACCCGGTGACACGGTGGCATGCCCGATATATGTCAACCGTCCCGTCCTTCATAATATATTTCCGGTAGTTATTCGTTAGCATAACTTCGTCCATTATTATTATTATTATTATTATTATTTTGACAGGCAAGCAGTTGCCACAACTGATAGTGCCTGTATCTTGATCATCGAATGTACTGTAGCATCATTTAATAATTTTTTTAAATATCTGTCGTCTGTTTTTAAATTTATTAAATAATTAAAAAAAAATACAACTACACGTCCACTCTTTTACAAGATCGAACGCCGAAAATAAAATAGGAACCTAAACTAACCTAAAAATAGATACCTTTACGAGTATGTACTCGTATACCTCGTTAAGTAACATGATTGTTAAACACACACTATAGTAAATATTTTATTTCTAGAAACCCAGTTTTTTTATAAAATGCTGTTTTAAGGGCCGTACGGGCCGTGCTGTTTTAAGGGCCGCCGGGTTGTAATAAGGCCACCCAATTGTAATATTATAATTTAAATTATTTATTATTTTTATTTTTATTTTATTATTTTATTATAATTGTTATATTATATTTGTAGGAATTAGAAGAGATTATGAACTGTTTTTTCAGACATTGTGTGGGTAGATGTAAGAATCGTGCATTGCAAATAAGAAGACGTTTTACTTTAACACTGTTTTTATATTACAAGGAACCAAAGTTACAACTTAGTACTTGTTACTACTAGAAATTAAAGATGGCACTAGGCAAAACGTGGGACAGTTCCGTGACGACCCTTCACTCTGTGGCGACCCGATCGAAAGTGGGCTCGCTCGTGTCAACAGATAACATCACGACTCCGTCGAAGCGCGCCAAACCGTAGTTCTGTTGAATCGCCGCTTGGGGCGCCCTTACGTTTCGTTTGGTGTCAATACTCATGACCGGCTACGACATATTTATTATTAGTTTATTTTTATAGTGTTGCAATAAAACAATATTTCTAGGAATTAATAAAACTCAACTGAAACGTTTAAAATGGCTTGCTAGGTTTGCTATATTTTTGTTTAACTCTTAACTTGGTTTAAAGTCTGCGCGTTAAAAAACAAAAAAAAACATTTTTTAAACGAAGACCAAGGGTGTATTTTGAAAGGAGCTTGCGAAGATTCACAATAATAAGTTTAAGTTGATTAATTTATTTGGGCGTAGGACTACTAATTCAAAGTATTGATATATTGTGAACAAAAGGCAATAAAAAAATAGTTGTATGTGATTGTTTCCTGAACTCCACATTTTATGCGAACAATATACCTAATGCATCCATTCTTATCGTTCAAACGGTGCAATTGTCACAATGTTTGTAAACGTGCTAAGCAAACAAATGTCGTGTTACGAATAAAATAAACGCATTTAGATGGAACACATACCTACATAATTTATGAACAGTGAGAGAACCGCAAAATTGTGTGCTGGTAGATACTTATAAATTTATTTCATTTTGTGGTTTAGGTGGAATGTGGAAGTGATGTAATGCGGAGTTTTGATTAGGCGTAATGAAAGTTTTTATGAGCATTAAAATGTGAGTGAACAGGATAAGCGAAACAACATTAATCATTATCATCATCAGCCTAAAAACGTTTCACGGCAAAGCCACAAAATAAGTAAAATAAGTACGTACGTAACCACGTACGATGTAAATAGTAAGGATACGAGAGTTCTGGACCACTGAATCATCAAGATGTTTTGCTGTGAAAAGTTGTTTTTTTTTGTCTATCAATCTACATAATAATAAATAAATAAAAGTGTGACGCAAATCTTCTCAGGTATTAATTAACTCAGCGCATAAAACTGAACAACTTTTGCTCTACAAATTTTTCCCCGAAATCCTATAAGTAGTTAGTAAGTCATCTGATCAGTTTGTATCATAATCTGAATTATTTTTTTGCATTTCGAGAAAGTATATAGAACAAAAGTTGTATAATTTCATGGGCTAAGTTACCACCTGAAAGGTTTTGCGTTATTTCATTATCACATTGTAAAACACCTACACATTTCATTACGAATTGAAGTTTTGTATTCATCGATAATAAAAAAAAACAATTAATTTGAGTTTTTTTTTACCACCAAATTAAAGGTTATTTTGTTGAACATAAAATATCTTCTGTTAGCTATTTCCTTTAACATATAGATTTTTTACATAATTTAGATATAAATTAAGATTTTTTTAGCATGAAAGTAATCAGTAGTTATAACTACTCGATTACAGCAATCAGATTAACGACTACTATTTGTAACTAGATTATTGTAGTTAGGTTACATGTAATCATAACTACTTGAAATGAAATGAAATAATAATTTATTGGCACACTGTTACATCTTTTACATATAGGTACAACATAATATTTCGCTATTTATTTACTTATTTACTTATTTATTGTACATGTAGCTACAAATATTAGACTTTGTAATGTAACAATATGTATGCCAAAGGCTACCGGCTCAGCTTAATGCGACATAGGCATAATGCCTATGTAGCGCTGGTTTTCGGCCAGTACCGTTTGCTTTCAAAGTTTTTCTTAAAGGGTACATGCAATTAAAAAGAAGAAAAACCTGCTTTAGCAATTCACAGAAAGAAAATAAATAATACATAATGCATCAGCATGAGCACATTTACTTGACTAGCTCGAATAAATGCTAAATGCTTGTAGACTTGTAGTTAACTACTTTTAATCGTAGTTAGTAATTAGATTACAAAATAGTAGTTAACTATGCCCTACACTGCCCGGAGGGATGACAACATCGACTCCAAAATTATGAAACAAAAAGAAATATGACACATTTTGCATTACAAAATTACCCCAGGAGGGTACCGGCGGAGAATCGCTTCCTGGGCCTTCGAGCTCAGGCTGCCCCTTGTATCTGGGGAGGGGGGGGGGGGGGGAGGGGCACAAGGTTTGCCACAATTTAGTGCCGCTATTGAGCAGGCTGCGGTGGAACGCTCTAAGCGGCAGAGGGAGGTCAGCAATGAGAGCCAGGCGGCGCTTGATGCTCAACGCGTTAAGACTCACGGGTCTTACGCGGGAGCAGTAAGTGCTTTTAAGATGGCCATCATTGCTGATGACTACCCGGCAACCATGCTAGGGGAGAGTCACTATGTGGCCATCCAAGGAACCATTAGGGACCTGCTAGAGGTCACACCTGACCCTCTCCCAGTAGTTAATATGGGAGGCATTTCTACGGGAGCCATCCTCTTCACGTGTGAAGGGAGTGGCTCGGCGGAATGGCTTCGAGCACAGGATGGCCTAACTGTTGAAGGCGTGTTGCTCAGGGTGGTCGATGCCAAGGACCTTCCAAAGCCGGTAAAGATGGCATGGAAGTGCCGAAACGTCAGCCGCCTTGACACGGGTAGGGTCTTGAGAATGATGCAGAGGTATCATCCGGGTTTGAAGACCTCGGGCTGGAAGATCGTCGACACTAAGGTCGAGGGTCTGACAGTACGGAGGGTCATACTGATGGATGGTGCCTCTGCAGCATTCATTAACGCGGAGGGCTATTGCCTTAACACGGGCGTCGACAGGAGCGTCTTTAAGCTTTTAGAGGAGAAGCTTACGGGCGAGCCTGTCGAGGCTCAAGGCAATAGTGAAAGAGTGAGCGTGGCGGGAGTGACTGAGGGTGAGTGCTCCCAAAGCGCATTAGTGACAGAGGTGCAGCCAGGACTGGGTATTCCAGACGCTGCGTTAGGGGATGTTGGAGAGGAGATGACACCAATGGAATGTGGTGGGATTTCCTCCCCAAGATCGGAAGACATTATGGGGGAGCTCGCCATAGACGACCTGCTTCTAGGAGGGTCCTCCCTGTTGGGCGCGCAGGCGACAACGGATGGGGAACCTAGCTCGGAAGACGGCCACTAAATAATGGAAATGGCGGGACTAAGGTGTGTAGAGATTAATTTGCACCACTGTAAGACCGCGATCGCCCCTTCTGGCATGCGAGCTTAAAATGAACAAGTTCGATATTGCCCTAATTCAGGAACCCTACCTTTATGGGGGAATTGAAAACAGTTTCTTCTTATATCTATTATAATTGAAAACAAGTTCTTTTTGTGGTGGTGTAGTACTGGTGTTAAATAGAAGTATTAAAAGAATAACTAGCAATTCCTGTCACTAAATGATAAGGAAATAAATTAAAGATTGAAGTGGTCTCAAAGCCAAATTTGGTTTATTCAATAATAAAATATTATTTACTTTATAATCTTAGTATAACAAGGAATTATTTCTCTTAAATTCTATGGTACCTACATAACTTACACAGAATCTTGGATGTTTCTTAAAATTTAGATTAATCCTAATACATATAAGCATGTCATAAGAAGTAATCTTTAGCGGAGAACCAGTACCAATTTAAATTCTTAATAAATGTTATGCAAAAGACTATTAAACGAGTTCGCGTTTGTGATTAAACCAATCTCAAATTGTGAAATAAAAATCTAAAATGAATTAACTACATAAATATAGCGAAAACCATTGCGAAGAACACTGACCTGGTGAAATCCTACGAAGACCATTATGTTACCTGGCCAGACTATCCCGAACCGTGGCGGCTCTGCGAACTGACTTTCTAGTTTCAACGGGCAGAGCGTCCCCGGATCGGAATGAGGCACGGGTACCTTTCTTCAGACTATCAGCATTCCAAGGGAAGAACGGCCTTCCACACCCATGGGGATAGGATGCGTTTATGAATAATGTTTCCTTACTTTATAAAATCAGTAAGATAAAAGATCCAATAAAATATTGTAAAAATTAATAAAAATTAATGTTAATGTTCAATATAAATGTCCCATTCTGAAACAACAAACCATGTTGATGAGTATACAAATTACAACTATACCTTTTCAGGTTTCAAATTGGAAATTTAGAAAATTGCTAACTTACATGCAGGCGTCGTTTGATCCTTCAAACTTATGCGGCTATTTCAATATTTCAGCCTTAGACATCCTGCAAATTTCCTTTCCTGACCCTGAAAGACACATGGCCATGATAACGAAATCTAACCAAAAAATAAACAAACGAAATTCTCAGAAATGAACTTACCAAATTTTAAATATTAAATTGGTTCATTTCTGTTAAAATGAGGGGCCGATGTTCAAAGATTCCTTTTAGCCCTGGGGCTTCGCCTTATTATCATGGATGTCTATATCTCAAAACAATCCTATCAAATCATTCGGAAATGGCTGTCTCCCTGACAGTTGTCATGTCACTCGACTTTTTACTTTTTAAATAATCTATACCAAAGACGACAGAAATCGATCAATATCGAACCCCTTACATTTTCAAGACTGCTCGCGCCATCTATTGAGGCACTTCGGAACTAAACTCAACAAAACTAATAAGTTTGATTTGAAATTTTATTTTCTGCTATTCTATAAATCTATAACGTTTAAAAATTACAACGTTATAGAATGATAAAGAGTTTAGGTGGAGCTCCTGGTACTCTTTTTCATAACTGTTCCACTAATGACATGAGAACTTGCATTTAAATCAGAAATTACATACATGCAATGCCTTTTATCAAGTTCTGTTGCAAGGATCTGACAGTTGTCAGGATCCACACAGGGGAGGGGGGACGAAGCGAACGGTAATCTTATCGTCAGCTTATCTCCCTTACGAGAAGGCAGACCTAGTATCACCACAGATACGGGAACTGGTAACCTACGGCAACCGAGAAAACTTAGATGTCGTCATCGACTGCGACGCGAACGCGCATCATGTCGTCTGGGGCAGCTCAGACACCAATGAAAGCGGGGAGAAGCTTTTGGAATATCTGGAAAGTTCACCCATGCAATTACTTAACAAAGGTAGCAAGCTTACTTTTTTCAACGCCCGCAGGGCACAGGTGTGCGACGTAACCATTGCTAACAATAGAGCGGTAAGGATTATCACAAACTGGCATGTGTCGGATGAGGTCTCTCTTTCCGATCATAACTGTAACTATAACTATATGCTTTAGGTACAGACTAGGTGAACCATAGAAACTGTGCGTAGGAAGAACCCCAGGAACACTAACTGGGAGGGCTTCAAAATGAACCTCAGAATGGAGCTGGATGATCTTAGCTGTAAATTAAACTCAGCCTTGGACATAGTTTGAAGCTGGAAGAACTACAGAAGCACTAATGACGGGCTGGCATAATAACTGTCCAGAGACGAAATCAGTGACAAGGAGGGTACCATGGTGGAACCCGGAACTGGCTCGTATTAGAAGAGCTGCACGACAGGCGTTCAACGAAGCGAAAGCGAGGAACGACTTCAGCGACTACAAGGAGGCCTTAACACGGTACAGTAATGCGGTACGTAAGGCAAAGAGATCTGTCTGGAGGAAACATTGTGACCAGATACAATCTGTTCCGGAAGCAATGAGACTAACCAAGGCCATCTCTACAACAAAGGCGATTCCATTAACCACGTTAAGGAAGGAAGATGGAGTACGTACAGAGACAGGGAGTGAGACATTGAGGGCCATGCTTGACACTCATTTTCCTGGATCAGAAGTCATCCAGAACGATCATTATCCAATCAGCTGCAAGGAACAGCAGAGGAGAACTTCCAAATATGACTGGATAATATCGAAAAGGGTAGTGGATGAATGTAAGGTTAGATGGGCTCTGAGGAGTTTTTTTCAACCGTTTAAGGCGCCAGGACCTGACAACATCTATCCCATTCTACTACAAGAGGGTGCCTCCATCCTGGGACCCCATCTCTGCAGGCTGTATAAAGCATGCATAGCTTTCGCACATATTCGCGGAGGCGTGTTAAGGTAATCTTCATACCCAAAACGGGAAGACCAGACTACTAAGAACCCAAAGCCTTTAGGCCTATAAGTCTACAATCCTTTCTCCTGAAGACCCTGGAAAAGATGGTAGACAAATGTATCAGAGCAGGACCTCTGAAAAGATTCCCACTCCATGGACTTTTAATGTGCATATCAGGCGGGGAAGTCAACCGAAACTGCTCTTCATCATGTGGTGAGTCGAGCGGAATCTGCGCTGGAAAACAAGATTTGCTATATACACTTTTAAACTTTCGCGTTCCATAATTAAATAAATTTAAACGGGGATTAACGCAAACTAATTAGTAAAAAGGTATTATACCTTCTTTATACCCGACGTTTCGACCGAGTTACAACGGCCGTGGTCACGGGCGGACTGCTGTCGCGATGTTGCGCCTCCGTTTGCGCGGCAAAGTCTTCATCCACCGTCACATTATTTTGCCAACTACCGCCACACACAACACTAACGGTGTCTCTATTACGTATGCAAGCCTTATTCTGGTTGTTTAACGACTGCGAAGAAAAACGAGGATGTCTTTTTGCAAATACTGGATTCCACGCTGAAGATAGTTTATGGCCATCTTCCAGATTGAAATTATTAGGGTGCTTCTTTATTTCAATCGCTTCACGCACTACTCTTGAATAAAAGTGGCGATCTGTGGAAAGGACTTGCGTACGGTAAAATTCAATCCAGTGATTTGTGCCTCTTTCAAGTAGATGTTCTGCAATCGCTGATTTATTAGACTGCCTGTTCTTTACAGCTGCGATATGTTCTTTGACCCGCTCATGTATTGTATAGTCCGCTTTGTTTGGCCTATGTAGGAACTACCACAGCTGCAGTCTATCTTGTATACGCCTGGTGTTTGAAGTGGCAAGACATCCTTCGGAGTGCCCACAATGTTATTTACCTTTATGCCAGGAGTATATATCGTCGGTATGGAGTACTCCCGTAATATATGGCCGATCTTGTCTGTCACTCTTTTGATATAAGGCATGTAGGCTGGTTGCCTACCAACTTCGGGATGCTTGCAACTTTTTGTGGGCTGTTTCCGTTTTCCACTAAATCGATATCCGTTTTTCCTGAGTACCTCCTGAACATGATCTAGCTCACGCTCCTAATGTTCAGGGTCACAGAGGTCAAAAACTCTGTTCCTTAGTGTCGTCATCACGGATTGCAACTGTCGAGGGTGGTGATGTGAGGTAGCGTGTAAGTATCTGTCCGTGTGCGTGGGCTTTCGGTAGACACAGTAGGACAAGGACCCGTTGGATGTCACGGTCATCTTCACATCCAAAAAAGAAGATGAATGGATAACGAAATGTCACGCAATTATGCTGTCACTGGTAGGAGTATCGCAATGGATTGTCTGAGGATCCCACTTCATCACAATTTTGCACCTTCCTAAGCAGGAAAGCCGATTTATTGGAATCAATCGTAACTAATTTTAATATGTCTAATACTACAATAGTGGCCTTAAATAATAGTCATTATTCGTCACCAAAAAAAAACACCTTTTGATAATAAAAGCATAAATAATAAATCTTATAATCGTAATAATCATAAACGAAATTCAATCACTTGTCCACTTTGCTCCCAATCTCATTCTTTATTTATATGTGAATCTTTTAGAAAATTGACAATTCAAAATCGTATACAAATGGCTAAGGATCTTAACGTTTGTCTTAATTGCTTGCGACTAGGTCACGTTGGCAAACAATGCAAGTTGACACATTGTAAATACTGCAAATATAAACATAACACGCTTTTACATTTAGAATCAAATGACCCCAAGCCTATTGCACACCCCACCCTTTGCCTTCTTCATCCGATACTATCGCTTTATCTGCCAATTCCATGCAGCTTGCTACTTCTGCGAATATTGTACTGTCCACAGCACTGGTGAAAGTGGTGAGCGTGGTGGGTAAGAAGTATACGGCTCGGCTACTACTGGACAACGGTAGTACGGCCAACTTCGTTACTTTGAGTTTGTGTGACAATTGAAATGAAACAACTTTTACGGATTTACTCGCGTTTATTTTACACATTACTTATTTAAAGCGTTCATGTGACACAAGAACCCTTAACTGTCCTCAATCCAATTCCAAATTTTTCCACAATTCTTTCACTGTCCATGCAGCCAAATTGTGGAATAAATTGCCTTCCGACATTCGTGAGAGTCCATCGGTAGAATTATTTAAACATAAGTTGAAAGATCACTACCTTACCAACACTGGTAATCAGTAACGTCATATCAAATTATACATTTAAATTATTATATGTATATTGTGTATGTGTATGTATGTTTATTACATTATGGTTATATAGTTTAAGTATGTATATTTATCAGTAATTAGTTCGTAGAATAGTCCCGCAAACTCTCGTTCCACACCACAGCTAGGGTTGGCTGGAAGAGATCTCTTCTAGAGATAAGCTCTTTTTTGTATATGTCTTGTATAACGTCTGTTTTAATGTGTGTTTTATATGTGCAATAAAGGATTAATTAATATTTATCCTGACGTTTCGAACCCTTTGCAGGGTCCGTGGTCACAGGGAGACTGAGGTGTTGGTCATCTCATAATTAGTTGTAGCTTGTATACCCTCATTTAAATTCAATCAGGTGCGTTCCGTTTTACGCAGAAAGAGCTTACAGTATCTTTTGGTCTGGCAGTATGGTGTCGGGGCTGGGATTTAATATTTTGTATGATGGGATCCCAGGCTGGTGGTAGATTCCAACCATCTTCTCTATTAAAATTAGGATGTTTTTTAATTTCAATAGCCTCGCGTATCATCCTAGGGATGAATCGTTGTTCTCTAACGAGTATTTGTGGTTTATCAAATCTGATGTAATGGTTGGGCCCCTCTAGGGAATGTTCGCATACTGCAGACTTATTTTCGCGCCTATGCTTGAAGTCAGCTATATGTTCTTTAACACGGGTTCCTACACTTCTCTTTATTTGCCCGATGTAAGAGAGCCTACAGTCGCAGTCCAGTTTGTACACGCCTGCATCTTGAAGGGGTATGTTGCACTTGACAGGTCGTAAAAATTGGTTGATCTTCTTCGGCGGCGACACCATACTGCCAGACCAAAAGATACTGTAAGCTCTTTCTGCGTAAAACGGAACGCACCTGATTAAATTTAAATGAGGTTATACAATCATCATCATCATCATCTCAGCCAAAGACGTCCACTGCTGGACAAAGGCCTCCCCCAAGGATATGAGGGGTATTTGCCGTAATCGCCACGCTTGGCAGGCGGGTTGGCGATCGCAGTAGGTTGAGGGTAACCTCAGAGAGATGCTGCTGCCCATCCTCTGGAATGGTCCCTTAGTCGGCTTTTACGACACCCACAGGAAGAGATGGGGTGGTGCAATTCTTTATCCCCGGCACCACACAGGGAGGTTATACAAGCTACCAACTAATTATGAGATGACCAACACGTCAGTCTCCGTGTGACCACGGACCCTGCAAAGGGTTCGAAACGTCAGGATAAACATTAAACAAGTAATGTGTAAAATAAACGCGAGTAGATCCGTAAAAGTTGTTTCATTTCAATGTGTAGTGTTCGCGTAAACTTTAGAAAACAATATTTGTGTGACAAGCTGGGTTTGTCACGACGCGGTACGAGCACCAAGGTCACAGGTATCAATAATCACATATCTAATAGTACACAGTCTTGCAACCTTACAATCGAGTCTTTAAGCTGTGCGTACGTAACAGATATCGAGTGTCATATCTTGCCTGAGATAACTAAGGTCTTACCGTCTTCTTTTATAAACATCAACCACGTTCCTATCCCATCAGGTCTTAAGTTAGCTGACCCGAATTTTAATATTCCGTCGGTCATTGACATCCTGGTAGGGGCCGAAGTATTTTGGAACGTCTTAGGCATGTCACTGAACGACCTTCAATTGGTAGGACCTGTTGTTTAGAACGATCTTTTATCAATTTTAATTCGTTTTCGTCAACACAGGTATGTCGTTTCAGCCGACATAGAAAATTTTTACAGGGCCATTGACCTTTCCATTGAACAAAGACCTCTTCAAAAAATTGTTTTTCATTTCGACCCTCAAGACCCTACACCCTCAATACTGTTACGTACGGGTACGGTACAGCTTCCGCTCCATACTTAGCAACTAAACGCTGAAGTACCTTAGCCAATGAATACAAGACGAGCGCGTGAAGTCTGCTATTCTACGTGACTTTTACTGTGACGATTTTTCGAGTGGCGGGGGCACGATAGAGGAAGTCGTAGAAGTATCCCAGCAGATACAAAAAATTCTTTCTTCTGCAAATTTTAATTTGCGCAAGTGGCGCTCTAATAACTGGTCGGTATAATAATGTATAATAATAATAATGCCCAAAAAATAATAATGACCAAAAATAATAATGTCAAAAATAATAATGACCAAAAATAATAATGACCAAAAATAATGATGACCAAAAATAAAAATGACCAAAAATAATAATGTCAAAAAGTTCTTCCAAAAATAATAGTCAAAGGGTCTTACAAATAAACAAAGAATAAGGTCGGAATAGTTATTTCGTGTTTAGTTTCGTTTTTTTTAGGAACAAAACACGGACCATTCGGATAATTCGGACCTTATTCTTTGTTTATTTGTAACTATTAAAAAGTTAAATATTTATTTCATTGCTTAGGGCCCAGTTACAAGGCTTGTAATATTAAATGGTCATAAATAAAAAAAAATATATAAATAAACAAATAAATAAATAAATAAAAACTTTTTTTTACTGTTTTATTTTACTGATCTCTTGTTCACATCAGTCTAGTATCACAAATATCTGACGAGATGCGTATCAGTTTTTTTTTTATATATTGGCACTTCATAGTGACTACATCCTGCCTGATGGTAAGCAGCCGATGCAGTCCAAAATAATGAGAGCGCTCCCCACCGTGGAACAAGCACGATAACAAGCGCACCCATTCATGACGACCTACATAAATGCCGTTTCATGCCCCGCTTAAAAGACCCGGGACTATAGGAACTGGGAAACACATGCGCCGGCAAAGAATTCCAAAGCCGAATAGTCTTACAGAGGAACGACTTGCAAATTTTTTTGGTACGAGTACTGATTGTCTGTACAGTATGATGGTGATTCATAAGACCAGCACGTGTAGTCCGGGAGAGGAAAGGAGAGGGCGGGATTAGATCAAAAAGCTCTTCAGAACACTCTCCGTAGTGATTCCGGTAGAAGACACTGAGAGAAGCAATGTCTCTACGCAGCTGGAGGTCCTCAAGAGAGGCTGTAACCTCAGCATCTCCAATAATGTGTACCGCTCGCCTTTGCAGTCTATCAAGTGCATCGAGGAGGTATTTAGCGGAGCCGTCCCATAGATGGGAACAATACTCCATACTCGATCGCACCTGAGTCTTATACAGCAAACAGCGCTTCTCGGGAGGGAAAAACCGCCTCACCTTATTGAGAATACCCAACTTACGGGAGGCAGTTAAAATAACTAAATAAGTTGCGTGTCTGACGAACTGAGTGTCTGTGAAATTGCTTGTCTATCGAACTGCGTGTCTGTCGAACTGCGTATTTGACCAGTTGAGTTTCTGTTTTGTAGTCTGACGAAATGCATATATGACCACCTGCGTATCTGACGACATGCGTGTGATCCTTTTGGACATTATTGGTATTGGACATATTTATTTCTGGACATTATTCGTATTGGATATATTTATTTTTGGACATTATTCGTATTGGACATATTTATTTTTAGACATTATTCGTATTGGGCATATTTATTTTTGGACATTATTCGTATTGGACCTTTTTAATTTATGACATTTGTCTACCGATCCAACCATTACATAAATATAAGTAATATAAATATGAAACCGCAACAGTAATGTATAACAACTTTATATAATCCAAATAAATTAATGGCAATAAATATAAATCATACATGTACGAGTGGAAGATTTTATGTAACACAAATGATACAATAATAATAATTAAATAAAGATAATTTGACAAATTATTTTTTAAAAATTTGGCACACTTCGCATTCATATTAACCACGTCTGTGTGTCGTTATAAATAAATAAATTTACTAAATCTATATGAATAAACATTCAAAATAATTTAATAACTGTCTTTTAGTCAAAAGATGGATAATCAGTACAAAGTTGAGTTCAGAAACGAATTACATTTTGCTAAATAAGTACATTCTCTATATAAAATTAAAAGCTGCATATCTATCAGCGTTTTGTGCATAAACAGGTGTTTACATTACATCAAATAAGTTGCCATAACAGGTTCTTAAACCGAACATACCCACCCTTAACTAAATTGGAGTAAGTATAAAAATTGTAAACTCTATCATAAATAATTACATAATGCACCAGGCAAGTAGTTGTTGTAAAATATTCGAATTTCAATCGCATTCACAGTCTCTAAAGAAATAATACAGATAAAACATTTCTTAACGTAGTTTCAAATGTGATTTTACTCTGATGTGTGTAATTGGAAACCAATGATATTACATTATTGTTGGAAACTGATTTTGTCTCCTTAGTTTTATTGATCGCAACCATCTTGCTTGTTTACTAAAAATCGACGCCACACGAACCGCTACCAATTCGAATATTCCTACAAGTATCATAGTAGTACTCATGACAACATTAAATACGATAGCGGAAGGTTTGTCTCACCTTAGTATTTTTGATCACGACCAACTTCCACTTCCAAGACGCACAAATCGTGATGAGTAAAACGACATCTCCTCGAATAAAAAAAACCACCTGGTGTACAACACTCAATTCTACGATTGTTTGCTTCATAGTTGAGCGGGCACAGGGACGGGCACGGGGGCGGGCACAGGGACGGGCACGTGGACGGGCACGAGAACGGGCACGGGACCGAGGGCAGGCACGGGGGCGGCGAAAGGTACATCAACCATGTGATCTGTAATATAAAATAAATAAATGGGAACACTGGCAACATTGTCCGGTTAAGTAGTCGAATTATAAAGCTCCTATTAAAAATTTGTTAAAAATTGTCTTTTATGCTTATTTATGATTAAATTTGTAATTAGTGATTAAATTAAGTGACAAATATCATCTACTAGTGTTTTTTCTGACTAATATTGTGTAGTTTTTAAATTATGTGCTAATGTAATTTTCCAACTGTCATCGCCAGCTGACTGTTATAACAAATTTTACAAAAAGTTGTTAAAATAACTACTTTTGCCGTGGACTGCTGCAACATAAACCGGGGGAGTATTGTTTTCATTCCATTTATTATAAATACTAGTAACATAAGTGTAAATCTTAACTGAACACTTCATTCAAATTGTATGTGTCAATGTACTAGGCCAATGAATTGTTATTTTTCTACTTTGTAATCAAATCAAAGGATTTGCATCTAAACTGCAAAAGTAATTTTGGCATTTCAGTATTATAGTATTAAAATTTAATATTCCACTATACCAAGAATAGGGTAAGAATAAAACAATAATTGTTATTAGACACTTTGAATTTAAATTATTACCATTGACATTGAGAAAAACTTATTTCTAAATACTGTTACTAGGTACATGTTTTTGTTGTATTTAACAACAATACTACTCATATTCATTACTTTACAAATCTCACATATTGTGAGTATCGTCACACCTCAAATACGATTTGGCTTGGTTAACCTCTCTTGACTTGACTATATGTGGAAGTGAAGTTGATGGTGACTTTGTTTTGCCACAGACATTCATACACTTCAACACATTACAACCAGAACGTGACTGCTTATTTGAAGCTTATAACTTAATTAATTTCATTTCTAGATTATCTAGTAATAACTTGCAATTACAATAAAAAACTCTAATTTTAAACAACAAACTTTTGTGTGACACATCTACCCCCCACTTACTTATTATAATTAAAATCTCATTTTTAAATAATCTTAATTGCTGCACATAGAAATTAAATAGAAGTTAGATAAACCTAACTTGCAACACCTAAGTCTTAATATATCTTAATATATACTTCTTTAATTTTCAGGTGTTTATAAAACCAACTTCACAATGCTGACCCGTAAGGCTGCTACTCAAAGTACTGAACTAAAGCTCAGAAAGGCACTTGAGGAGCTACGAGTATCCAAGGAATCCTGCAATCAGCTGCTAAAAGAAAGGGATGACAGTGAAATGGAAATAAAATCCATAATAGACAGAAATTCACAGTTTAAGAATGAGTTAGCCCAACTGCACATGCAACACCAGGATGTGCTCCACCAGCGTGACCAACTGCAACATGTCATCTCCAATTTTGAGCAGCAGCATAACACCTATGAAAGGGCACTCAACCGCATCACCGAGTTGGAAAGGGACCTCAGTGCGGCAAACCACCAGATATCCCAATTAGTTGAGTTGCAGAAGCAGCATGAAGTGGATCATACTCAGTCCTTATTTGAAGAACTTATAGCATCACCTGGTGGAATTTCATTACAGCAATCTCTAAACAACAACAAAATAAATAAAATCAGCAAAACTAAAATTAAAAAATATGTAAAAATTAATAAGTTTATAAAGAAAACTGAGAAGTTGATTAAAAAAAATAACTGTTTTTATAAAAATATTGCTCTCAGAAAGGAGCGTATTAGCCTTATGGATTCCTTAGATATATATAATAGTAAGTTAATGGAAAGTAGGCAAATGTATGACCGGGACACTAAGCAATTACAAACTGACATCCAAAGGTTACATGAGTCTCTTGATATAATGACTAAAAAATACTCAATATCACAGAAACAGATTGAAGAACATATCCAATCAGCCACAGAGTTAGTTGATCTGTGCAAGTACAATGCTGATCGGTACAACTCATTAATTAATAATGAAATTAACCTACACAAAGAGTCTTTATCACTTGACTCAAATATTCAGATGAACACACAAAACTTGTCTGTTTTGGTTCCCGGTCCTTCATCGGCCTCTCCTCAAAAAATACTTAAACCTAATGTTACAAAATTAGTAAAAAAAACAGTTATGTATTCTGATAAACTGGGTCAAGGCTTAGGGTTGCCTATAAATAGAAATATTATCCACTCAATGACCAATATTTGTACTCCAGGTCAGTCGTTGAATGCTATAGTAAACAAAATATCACAAGATTCATTGAATAGTTCCACTAATATTATTGTGTTATGTGGTGACAGCTCACAAACGAAGAAACGTGACATCATAAATAGTTTTAATATTTTGATAAAACTGCAATCAGAAACAAATTGCAGGATAATAATTAGCGCTTTTCCCTATTGTACCAATTTGACCTGGGAACAAAATAAGCGCATTTATGAATTAAATTTATTATTGTTTAATTTGATTTGTCGTCATAGTGACACTATTTTATATTTTGATATAAATAAATTTATTAATAGCTTTAGTTTGACGTCAGATACTATGTATCTTTCTACGAAATGTAGGACCCAAATAGCTAAATTGTTAGCTTATAATATACAGGATACAGTTATAAATGGTATAACTAAGTCTTTACGTCATAACAACGTAACCATTAGTAGTTCTACTAATGCAACATCTACAACTAGTAATAAGGTAACAACAACCTCATGTTTAAACTGAGGTCTAAGACAAAAGCCAAGTCCTCATTAATTACTATTATACATCAAAATATTCAAGGTTTGGCTGGCAAACACTTAGAGTTAGAATTATTTGCAAAAAGTCAGGCAATTCATATATTTTGTTTAACTGAGCATTGGCTAAGAAGTCATGACATGACACATCATTCTATGTAAATAATTTCCAATTAGCAAGCGCGTACGTGCGAAGCTCAGCTATTCACGGTGGTTCTTTAATACTAGTAAGAAGTAATATAAAATATAAAGATCGCAACGATATTGTAGGCTTATCAGTGGAGCGTAATATTGAGCTATCATGTGTGGAGTTTAATAGCTTTGTAATAGTGTGTGTATACCGACCCCCATCGGGCAATTTCGGTATTTTCGAATCTGTAATGGAAGACGTACTAAGAAAATTAAAATTAAAAAATAAATTTGTTTTTGTATGTGGCGATTTTAATATAAATATTCTAGAAAGCACTTCAATGAGTGTTCGTCTTGTTGCCTTGTTTAAATGTTTTAATCTCATTAATCTATTTCTCGAACCCACTAGAATAACTTCACATTCAGCCACTTGTCTTGATAATGTTTTTACAGACTATGACCCTGTTTCTAAGTCAGTCATTAGTAAGCTTACGTCTGACCATTGCGGTTTAAAGGTGACCTATGATTTTAATGTTAAGGATGAGCCAAAAATAGTGAACTGTAAACCAGTTACAAAGGAGCGAGTAGAGCGTTTTAAAAATAATATATCGAGTAAAATTAATGCATTGCCATTTGGACAAGATGATCCAGATGTATTATATACTAATCTTTTTAACTTCATAAAGACTGAATATGACCAAGTGTTTACACAAAGAACAATCAAAATAACTCATAAACTTAAGTTCTGTGACTGGGCCACGACTGGTATATATAAAAGTAGAAATAAATTGTATGATTTATATAGTCTAAAACAATATAACCAAAATTCTAATTTTACGGAATATGTAAAGAATTATTCGAAAATATTTAAGAAAATATGTATAGTAGCAAAATCTAATTATATTAAAGAAAAGATTAAAAAGTCCAACAATAAAATTAAAGCCACTTGGGACATTATAAACCGTGAAACAGGTAAATTTAAACCACGGGATAATACTTTCACTTTAAAAGTAAACGACAACTTAGTCAATTCAGATTCACATATTGCTAATATTTTTGATGATTTTTTTGTAAATATACCTGTGCTGACAACCTCAAATTTGGATTCATCACCAGAAGCTGCACAAGCATTACTCCAAAAATATGTACCAAAATGTAATGTTTCTTTTCAATTTAAATATATTGATTCAATGGATATTATAAAAACATTTAAATCACTGAAAATGAAAAACACAAGTGATTTGTGGGGCATCTCTATAAAAGTAATTAAGAATATTATACATTCTATTGCACCATATCTTGCTGAAATTTTTAATAACTGTGTGAATAAAGGTATCTTTTCCGATCTTATGAAGTTTAGTAAGGTCATACCTTTGTTCAAATCGGGAAACAAAGAAGACCCCAGTAACTATCGACCCATTTCAATACTACCAACTCTAAGCAAAATTTATGAAAAAGTTATATTGGAACAGTTGATGTCGTATTTTAACATAAACAACCTTTTACATAATAAACAAAATGGATTTACAAAGGGTCGTTCTACTACTGATGCAGGTGTTGCTCTATTAAAACATATATTTGATGCCTGGGAGAAGTCTCAAAACGCCCTTGGAGTGTTTTGCGACTTGTCCAAGGCTTTCGATTGCGTTGAGCACAAAACTCTGGTGATGAAGCTAAATTACTACGGTCTCAAAGATTTCGCACTAAATTTAATTCAGTCGTATCTTAGCTCTCGAACACAAACTGTCGATATTAATGGAACTAAATCATCTGGTTCTCATGTAAAAATGGGAGTTCCACAAGGGTCCATTCTTGGTCCTTTTCTGTTTTTGATTTATATTAATGACTTGCCATTCTTTGTAGAGAACTTCTGTGAAATCGTATTATTTGCAGATGACTCATTTTTAATGTAAGTAGGTGTAAGAATAATTACGACGATGTAAACAAAGCACTCTCTGATGTACTCAGTTGGTTTACTATTAATAATTTGCAGCTTAATGCTAAAAAAACAAAATGTATTAATTTTAAATTACCAAATGTCAAAAATGAACCAACTGATATAAGAATAAACGGTGATCGATTAGATTTGGTAGACTCAACAGTTTTCTTAGGTATAACCCTTGACTCAAAACTTCAATGGAATCCTCACATTTCGAAATTGGCCGGCAAACTCAGTTCTGCTGCTTATGCCATTAGAAAAATAAGGCAGTTAACAGACGTTGAAACTGCTAGAACAGTTTACTTTAGTTATTTTCATAGTGTCATGTCGTATGGCCTCTTACTGTGGGGAACAGCGGCTGATATTGAAACTATATTCATTTTACAGAAACGAGCAGTAAGAGCAATCTATAGACTAGGTTCACGAACATCTTTAAGAAATCTTTTTAAAGAAATTGATGTCTTGACAGTGGCGTCTCAATTTATTTATAATTGTATAGTTCTTGTACGTTGTAATATCAATTCATTTGCTAAACACAGTGATGTACACAATTTTAATACTAGAAATAAGTCAAAACTTGCAATGCCACTGTTCAGGTTACAGAAGGTGCTTGGTTCTTTCTTGGGGCAAGGTATACACTATTACAATAAAATACCAAATACTGTACTAGATTTACCTTTAGATAAGTTTAAAAAACATGTAAAGTCTTCTTTATTAAAAAAAGGTTATTATACAGTCAAAGAATATTTAGAAGATAAAACAGCCTGGCTATAATAAAAAACATATACATAATACTACTTATAAATAGTGTCCTGCAGATAACAAAATAGCGTTGCATTGAACATTACAATTAGTTTTATTTTTATTATTATTAACTATAGTTTTTTTTGACTTTTACTAGTACTGTATGATATTGTAAAAAATTAAACTGGTAAATTATGTTTTTGCTGACTTAAATATTTTATTTAGTTATTTTTTATTTTTTGTGTTTTTTTACATGTTGTGGTTGTCCTTTACATTTTGTGTTTTTATTTGTGATGGAAAGTGTCCTTTATGATAGGGCTTTTTCCAATATTTATGACGCTGTAAGGGAGAAAAGAGCTGGACACTTGCTGAGTTTCTTGCCGGTTCTTCTCAGTACAAGATCTCCCGCCCAGAGTAGATAGACTTACGAACCGATGGCTTAAAATGACGTTCATAAGAGCTATTTGTAGCCTAAACTGAATAAATGATTTTGAATTTTGAATTTTTTTGAAAGTTTTAGGAAGGTATACTACGAAACAGCTTGTATAAAGTTAACTAGAATCGAAGAAGAAGATTTTGCCGTTTTTAAATTCATTAATTCGGTTACCGTGTCTCTTCGCTTATACAAGGTGTTGCAAAATTACCCGTTATACCTAAAGGTTGTTAAAGTACATCTTATAAAGAGTCCTCTGTAAATTTCTTAAAAACTTTGCATTAAGATTTAGTTTTTAGTAAAAAGACTTATTTTTAATGATTAATAAAAATATCGACTATGTTAATATTTCAGGTTCATGACGTTACTACCTACCAGGAGCAATGACTCCTGTCTACTTCCAGACACTGTATTCTGTGCTCCTGGTACACACACACACACAGGACGTCATAACACGACACACCTATTAAACTACTTCGATAGAAAATTAGTAGGGTCGGTACTTACTAAATTAATTAAAACGTACATTAAAACATTATTTTAATAAATCCTTAAAAACGTTCATACAAAAATCGAAGCGAGCGAAACACCAGGTGGTGTTAACTCCTGTTTACGCCGGTAGTGGTAAGGGTGTCGACCGTCAGTTCGGAGAATGCGCCAAACTGTGACATGGTTCATGCCAAACCTCGCCGCGGCACGCCTCGTACTGGTGGTTGGTTTGTCTTCGAAGACTTCCAACACCTCTTCTTCTCTCCTTGGATCTAACGTATTCGAACGTCCACTGCCACGTGAACGATGAAAGGATCCCGATCCCGTGGAATGCAAACGTGTTGTCATTTCACGAAAACATTGGTAAGGCGGTAACCGCCGCTGGTCAGCAGGTGCTCTGCCTTCAATGAATCGTTCATGGTACAAGTCACGAGCGCGAGCTAAGTTTTCATCAGCTAGTCCCACACACAACATCATCTCGTAGTAATCGGAATTGGAGAACATAGCCATTTTCGCAATTAAAGGAACACACGAAGCATGGACGACTGAATGAAATAAAAAGAAAAGCCGCCCGCTGTTAGGAGCCAACTCAAAAATTATGACACCGGCCGGCCTGTTAAAGTTCAGGTACTTTAGAAAAAACCATAGTACCTACGCTTTCGGATACGGATATAATTTCGTCTGAGATGAGAGTTTTATTCTGAGGTTTAAATGCTAGATGTCAAAATTATGGTACTTTTGCGTACCATAATCTTATTTCTCTGAGACCATAATGGAAGTACCATGGTACATGATACGAACGCCTGAATTATGGTAGGTACGTATACCATAATTATGGTACGTATAACATTAGCCGCTTAAGCAGTATTTGCTTTGAGTCTTTTGAATATGCCGCTGCACAGTGGTCAAGAGTCGAGAAGTAGGCAGTACAGAATAATCCTTATCTTCGTATTTTGGTATTTCTTTAGATATCAGATTAATTTCAAGTTAAAAAATGTATATAGTTAAAGAATGCATATTGCATTCTTTTATTTAAAAAAATATGAGGCAAAAGTTTTAAATAATGGTGTTTCTGACCATACTGGTCATGTAATAACACTTCCATGTAAACCAAGAAATATCTGTCAAAAAAATACAAAAGATTTTTTTTTAATAACCTACCAATTTTTAACAATTATATCTCACTAATCAGTTTTGCCGAAATTTACGAACAAGATGACTTTAACTCCGCTTATAATATATTCCTTGAAATATTTCGATTAGGTACTTTAAGAACTTTGTATTCCCGTAGAAAAGGTAAAAATTTCAAGAAAGCAAAGCCGAATTGGATAACTAAAGTTAAGTTATATATAAGAGTATCTAGTAAACAAAAAAGGAAACTCCATAAAAAACTACAAATCAAAAAGACTGCAAAAAGTATATACTCTTATAAAAAGTACAACACAAAGTTAAAAAATATTGTAATGTTTTCTAAAAGAAAGTCTAATTTGGATTATATTAGCAAAAGCATTAATAAAACAAAGGCCACCTTAGCAAGCTATAGAGCATCTACTAGCAACTTAAGCAAGCTATAGAGCATCTACAAAATGAAGGATTTTTTACAAACCCTCAAGAAATAGCAGATTTCCTTAAACATTTTTTTATTACACAAAACGTAAATAAAAATAAAAATGAACGTAATGGATATAAGCCGAGCTCTAGTAATGCCTGCAATAGCATTTTTTTGAAACCTACAAGTTAATGTGAAATTGTAGACTTCGTAAAAAAGATTAAAAATAAAAAGAGTTGTGGAAATGACCAAATAGCAATTCAAGTTGTTAAATCTAGTATAGAATTTATAGCTAAACACTTGGCTTATATTGCAAATATAATGTTTGAGTATGGCTGTTTTCCAGAAAATTTAAAAATTTCTGTTATCAAACCACTTCATAAAAAAAGGCCAAAAAATCTAGTTTCTAATTATAGACGAATTGCCATTCTACCTGCATTTTCTAAGATATTTGAGAAGTTATTGTATGCCAAACTTCTCAATTTTCTAAATAAACAAAATATAATAAGTAAAACTCATTTTGGATTTAGAAAGGGATCTTCAACATCCATGGCTGCCTTTTGTTTATTAAGAAACGCATGGCAGGCAATTGACAATAAAAGAGATTGTACCGCTCTCTTAATTGATATGACAAGAGCTTTCGATTGTGTCGATCATTCGATTTTATTATAGTAGTTTATGCAACTGTCATATAATGAAGGGTATTAAAACACGAGTGTGAGTTTATGAAACGAGCGCAGCGAGTTTCATAATAGTAACGAGTGTTTTAATACCCGTGTTATATGCAGTTGCATACACTACTTTATCTTCACTAATGCAATTAGTCAAACAACAAGAGTAAAAGCTGACAATAGTTTATTTATAATAATTGTTCAAATTTCCGCCATTAAAATCTAACCAATGAGGGCGCAGCTGCGCGCGCAGGGCCAATCAGGAGCGAGCGCGCGCTGTTCTTTTTTTATTTAACTGGCACAAGATCTTACCAAAGAGTTTTGTGTATATAAGTTTAGTAGTTTCGACGAAGTTTTTACGTATAACCCAACTGTTTTCAAAAGCCAGCCTAATGTCAAAATTTTATACAACTTGTATGAGGATTTTGACATAAGGCTCGCCAGGTTAATTGGTCGCGTTTTATTGATGTTATAATGAGATTTTACGATATCGATGTGAATATTATACCATCATGTGAAATTGCTTAAATTGAGTGTTTTGTTGTCTGCGCTATAACAGTAGTAATTATAAGTCAAGTATTGGAAACATAAGTAGAATGTTACAACATTAGTGTAGATAAAAGCAGTTAAATCATATTGGTATTCGTGGTAACTCATTAAAGCTATTGGAATCATACCTTAGCAACAGAATGCAAAAAACTGGGCTGACTGTTTTTAACAAAGATAGCAAATCAATCGAAGTTATAGAATCAAGCTTAGAAAAGATAATTATGGGAGTTCCACAGGGTAGCATTTTGGGACCCCTCTTGATTTTGATATACATAAACGAGCTAACGAGCTACAATTGTGTGTAATGTTCGCGGACGACGTATCAATTTTATTCGGGAGGAATGCAGATGTCAGTCTGGATGACTTTGAACAGGATATATTATGTTTAATCTTAAACACATTGACTAATTGGCTCCATTCATTAAATTTAGCAATAAATTTGCAAAAAAACTTATTATATTCAATTTAAAAACTACGAAAGGAAACCACTTAACCTGAATATTACGCTAAATAACATAAAAATTGATGAAGTCCAAAATATTGAATTTTTAGGCTTAGTCGTGGATGATCATTTTAGCTAGAAACTCCATATTGAAAAAATAAATAAAAAAATAAATAGTTTTTGCTACGCTTTATCGGTGTTAGTTGATGTATCATCCGTTGAGATAGCTATGAACGCCTACTATGGAAATATTTATTCAGTCCTGCGTAGGGTTTCTCATTTCCCGACTTTTTTTTGTTCCCGGATACCGAGACTTCTCGAGCACCATTTCCCGGGAATTCCCGAGAAGTCGGGAATTTGATTAACCTCAATAAAAATTTAGTTTTAAATAAAATACACATTTTAATGTAATGTAATGTTGTAATTCGGTAAACGTTAAAAGTACCTTTCTGCTACAAAAACAATACATTAGAACCATTTTTTAGAATGAAATATGACGAATTCTTGCGAGCTATTTTTAAAGAAAAAAACATTCTAACTTTGACAGCTATATACATTTTAGAAATTTGCTTAATTGTGAGATTTAATAAAAATATATTTCCAAAGAAGTTGGAAGCAAAAGTAAGAAAAACTTCAAGAAACTGTTTGACGACTTATTTTTACCGCGAGTTAGGTTCGAAATTTTTGAGAGGAGTGCCTACGTGACTGCTGTACGTATCTGCAATAAATTACCTATATGTATTAAAGAAGTTACCGATCATAAATTTAAAAAACGTTAAAAGAATGGCTTTTGTGTAACGTGTTCTATGACCTGCACGAATATTTTGATGTATAGTATAGTTCGCGTGCCTATTTTATTATAACTAGATGACCCGGTGAACTTCGTATCACCTACATGTATTAGTAAAAATTTTGTCAAAACTTAAACATTATCTATCGGCTGGGGTGGGAAATTACTCTTTTTTTTATATTAGAAGGAGGCAAACGAGCAGGCGGGTCACCTGATGGAAAGCAATCACCGCCGCCCATGGACACCCGCAAAACCAGAGGAATCACAGATGCGTTGCCGGCCTTTAAGGAAGGAATAGGCTCGTTTCTTGAAGATTCCTAAGTCATATTGGTCCGGAAATACCGCCGCTGAGAGCTGGTTCCACAGCACTGTAGTTACTCTAAAAACTTCTTGGCCAACATCCAAAAATATAACAATTACTTTCAAATGACGTTGTTTGGCGCAAAGCTATTGTACAGGAAAATTTCATGCCCACATTCAAGGTAGTATACCATAATTATTGTTTTTGATAAATTATTAATTTCCCACCCCAGAAACTAATGAGCGTAATGGATGTGGTGGTGGGACCAATTGTGACAATTTTACTTTACCACCAGCACAACATAATCTAGTAGATTCACCGCTGTATTTTAACGTTTTACAATATTGACAAATGGTTGTCATTTCCCCAATTGTTACGGTACAATAATCTATTTCCAGGTCGTGGTGGAATGCTACTCGTTCCAGGTTTACAGGAACACTGCGTCTGCGGAATTGCTCTATTTCATTGTGTCGTGCACTCGTGCTCGCTGTTGTTGTGTTTGGTGTGCCCGAACTCGTTTCATTCTAAGCCTATCTACTTCATTATTATTCACTGTGGAACGCAATTCTGCCATACAAACGAATGTTATCATTATCTGTCTCTCGCTGATCGTCAGTGCGGTTGTCACGTGAGTTAGCTCGTCGCACATTTGATTGATTCGACGACCTAAGTCAGGTCCTCTTCTCCTTGGCATTTTAAAGCAATAACAATAGTATTCTTGAAATTTATTTATTTATTTTATATTTACGACAACCAACTGACACTTTTACACATTTTTATTTCTGAAACAGAACTGTTTTGTATAACAACAAAACAGACCAAAGAGATCGGACCTCATACTACAGCTATGAAACATACACAATAGACACCTATAAATTTTTGAAAACCAACCAAGTGACAAAAGACATGAAATGTTTCACAGCTAGGAACATTTTGTTGTACGTACCGCTTTGACAGTTTCCATGACAACGAAATAAACAAATAAGTTTGTATTGGAAAATTAAATTGTCGTTTTTAGTATTTTCCGTTACTTATTATTTATGTTTCTAACCGCTTAAACCTTCCCTGAACTTCCACAAATATTTCGAAATCAAAATTTGCCAAATCGGTTCAGCCATTCTCGAGTTTTAGCCCGACAAACGGACACCAATTGATTTTTACATATATAGAATAAGTAATTGTCAATTTTAATGTTGTATTTTTACTTTATTTTCATAATCGATTATTAAATTATTGACATTTTAAGTTTTATAATTGTAAATTATATTAAATGTAAAATTAAATAATATTGGCATGCAAATTTTTTTATAAAAACCTCATTGTAATGCCCGACTAGGGTAACTGTTTTTACTAACAATTACAATTTCACCTAGTTTTTTTTTTTTTTTTTAATGTTATAAGGAGGCAAACGAGCAGGCGGGTCACCTGATGTTAAGCAATCACCGCCGCCCATGGACACCCGCAAAACCAAAGTAATCGCGGATGCGTTGCCGACCTTGAGGAAGGAGTTGGATCTTGAGGAGGGAGTAGGAATTGGGAGGGGGGAGGGGTGAGAGATGGGCCTTCGGTACTTTCACTCACCGGACGAAACACAACAGCAACGAGTGCCGTTGTTTCACGCCGATATTCTGTGAGAGGGTGGTATTATTAGTAATTATACAATGTTATAGTTATGCAATAAAATGTTCTATTTTATTCTATTCTACTTTATCCATTCTCGTTACTCCACACATCCCTCTCAACATTATCATTTCCGCTACATGCAATCTTTGTTCCTTCTTTTTCTTTAAAGCCTAGCATTCCGATCCATACAGAACTACAGGTCTAATTACAAATTTGTAAATTTTGTTTGTTTGTCGCATATTGTTCCTGTTTGTTTGTCGCATATTGTTCCTGTTTGTTTGTCGCATATTGTTCCTGTTACCTGTCCTGTGTTGATCCGGTGCGTGACATCTCTGTCTATTTCGGCATTTCCCTGAACGAGTGCCCCAAGGTATCGGATTTCGGAGCAGACCGACAAGGGCGTTTCAGCGAGATTTATGGGCATTTGATTGGACAGGCCACCGAAATCGCAAAACATGTATTCGGTTTTGCTCCTACTTACTTTTAGGCCAACACTCTCTAGTCTTTGCCACCATTTATTTAGTCTTCTCTGAACCTCTAGACCACTTGCAGCCTCTTCCTGTATGTCCGACGTATTACCAGAAAGAAGTATGGACTTAGGGACGACCCTTAATGCAAGCCTACAGCCACATTGAAGCTGCCAGTAGTGCCCGCTGCGGACCGGACTTGGGTACTGCATCGACTGTACATCGCGCGAATCAACTGTACATATTTACCGGGTACACATTTTTCTTAAGGGCCCACCACAAAACCTCGTCTATTCCCACCTGTTCTGTTAAGTAGTCCTGTCGGCAGAACTACCGGGAATTTTTTTCCCATTAGTTTTGTTCACAGAACTAATACTCACGGGGTACTCGGTCGTATGCCTTCTCGAGGTCAATGAAAACCATGAGCAAGTTCTTGTGTGCACTTCGATATTTTTCGCAAAGCTGACGGATAGCGAAAATGGCAGCTATCGTTCCACGACAAGGGATAAACCAAAATTGGTTTTGTGAAATATCACTCTTCTCTCAGTCTCCGTTCTATAACTTTCTTCCAAACTTTCATACTATGCGACATTAGCTTTATTCCTCTATAGTTGTGCACTCTAACACATCACCTTTGTTTTTATAAATAGGCTGTTACACCATTCTTCAGGTATGGCTTCTTTCAGCAACAACTTATTAATAAATAAACCTAACCACTTCCAACCATTTACTCGCAATAACGTCCACACTTCAACTGGTATTCCGTCTGGTCCAACTGCTTTTCCATTTTTCATTCTATCTATTCTATCTATTCTATTCTCACCAGCCCTTCATTTACCGGCATATCTTCAAGTACACCACTCCAGTCATTCTCCTCATTCATCAGTCGTTCAAAGTAGGCCTTCCATCTATCCTTAATTTCCTCATTATCTGACAAAACCATTCCGTTTTTATCCTTTACACACTTTATTTGACACACATCTCGGAATTTTCTCTCTCCAGCTTTAGAAAGCCGGTATAGAGGTGTGATAGAATTACCCAATTTCTCCTGGGCTTTTGCTTTTGCTATAGCAACGGCTTTCTTAGCTTTTTTTCTTTAATGCAGCGTACTCATTCTTTTTTCTGCTTTCAAATTTCCACTCTCTTTTTCCACTTTCTGCCATTCTTTGAACTTCGTCTTCTTTTCTTTTAACACATACTACACTACCCCTACCACTACACTACCACTATGCGATAATTTTAATTTAAGAAATATTTAGACACCTACTTATATGCCACTCTTAAATTTAAAACAGTTTAAATGAAGTGAGTCAGTCAGTAACGCGCACTAGTATTTCACGGTGCGCAGAACTTAAATGACGAATGAAATCTTAGCAAATGCTAAGCAAAGTTTTTAAGTAAGGGGGCTAATTATAATTATTATTTCGTTGGTGTCATTATTAGTTTAATTTTAATTGACGTCAATTGATAAAGCGTTAAGTTGGTAGAAGGCCTTGTCGGAAAATTCTCAGTTTATGGATCAACCTAAATTATATGGTGTTAGAGTTTATGGAAGGCAATGAAAAACAAGTTAGAATCAATGAAATATTTATTATCTAGTATTTAGAGGGGGGTGCTTTATCAAGGTGCGAACTAGAGCAGCGCACGCACAGTTAACCGAGGTTAGAGCCAACAATGAACTTACTAGTTCCTACTCACTGAGAGAACCTTCTCGGACTTAGAAACAAAGATTATTGTTTCATAAAGTAATACAAACATATTGTGTGAAAGAGAAAGATTACTATGTAGTTAGAGAAAGACATTTATTTTTGTACATTCCAACACGCCGCCGCCCTCTCAAAAATAAATCGTATTATTAAAATAATTTAATAGTATTTTAAATAATCAAAAACCTATCACATAATGTAATACCCTTCCTTGGTCTGGGAGTACATAATAATTCCATGGTCCTAAATTCGTTGCGCAAGATTAAGGAAAACCCAGAAAAACCTAATCAAACCAGGCTAAGGTATTCAATACTTAAGTAAATTAATACTAGACTTATACTAATTGTACGAGCTGCTGCTGTACAATATTTAATTTGATAATGATGAAATGATAAGAAGTCTTGATGAAAGTCTGAATTTATTATGCTTGATATTTGATACAATATTTGATACGAGTGAACATCGAGGCGGTCGAATGAGTACTAAATTAATATTATAATAAAATGACGTAAATTACAAAAATGCTGAATTGCCGATGTGACGCAATTGTGCGGTTGTATAGACCGTACACTAATGTTAATAATTAATAAATAAATAAATTTTCATACACTGACACCAATTATCTAGCTCAAGAGAAGCTTCGTTATGAAACTCGTTAGATGGTTACTAGACAACGGATAAACATACTTAAAATACTTAAATAAATACTTATTATACATAGAAAATACCCAGACCCGAGACAATTTAAAAAAAACAATAATTTCTAAATTGACCCGACCGGGGATCGAATCCGGGACCTCAGAGATGGCGTTACCATGAAAACCGGTGTACAAACCACTTGACCAAGGAGGTCGTTATATTATTAAAATGGTTTAAGTATTTACAGCTAGTCCGAATTTCTCCCTCATCTGAGTAAATCTTACAAATGGTAATAGTTTTGTGAGTATGTCTGCTAACTGATCAGCTGTAAATACATGAACCATTTTAATAAAACTTTTCTTTACCCTGTTTTCTGGAAAAATTATAACTTGCTCTTTTTCCGGGAGGACAAACAAATGTCCCAAGGTGGTGTCGGGTTCATCATCCACAAGTCCCTCGTGAACAACGTTGTCGAGACCGGGAGTGTGTCGCCTAGGGTAGCGGTACCTTATACTCAGAATAACCAAACGGTATTCGTTGAAGATCATACAGGTTTATGCTCCTACTACGACAAACCCTGACGATAAGGTGGAGGCTACGTATGAGGACATCTCTAGAGCCATACAAGCCTCCAAAACTCATTACACCGATGTCATGGGAGATTTTAACGCAAACTAGGCAAAGGAAGCGGCAATGAGATGACAGTGGGATGATTTGGGGTTTGTAATCGAAATTCCCGCAGCCAACTGCTAGCGGACTTTCTGAAAAAGGAGGGACTCTTTATGATGAACTCCTTTTTCCATGAGTCCCGATGGTGCAACAAAAAACGAGAATGACTTTATAATGTCGACGAGGAAGCAAATATTCAATGATGTCACTGTGATCAATGCGTTTAAAACTGGCAGCGATCACCGGTTGGTAAAAGGCACATTGAATATCAGCGTTAAGCTGGAAAGACGTCGATTGGTACGGTCTACGCTCCGTCCTGCACCTATCCAAATCCAAAACCCTGAAAGCTTTCAGCTCAAATTGCAGAATCGCTTCGAGTGCCTAAATGATTGCGAAAATGTGGACGAATACAGCAACAGGTTTGTGGAAACTGTCCAAACGGGTTGCGTCCAAGTTATTTAAAACCCACCGTTCAAAAGGAACCAAAAAGTTTTCAGTCCATACCCTAAAACTAATGGAAGAGCGGCGCGCAATGATTCTGCTTTCTTCAGGTGATGCGTCTCAGTTTCGGCGGCTAAATAGGCAGATCTCGAAGTCTATGACTCGCGACTCGCGACACTCGCCGATTTAATACTAACCGTATTAAAGAGGCCATTGAGCGGAACAAAGGTTCAAAAGTGTTCGCAAGAGATCTGGGTATTGGGCAGTACCAACTGACGATGCTGAAAACCGATGACGGCAGAACTGTCACGACCAGGTCCGATGTAATGGGACAGGTTGAGAAGTTTTATGGACAGCTTTACACACCCACACGGCCACCTGTACAAAGCTTTGCTAAAGACCCTAAAGCTAAGTTAACCCGGCACTATACCGAAGTCATCCCGGATATCAGTCTGTACGAGATTAGTATGGCTCTCAAACAGCTCAAGAACGGCAGGGCGCCAGGTGATGACGGAATTACGGCCAAGCTTCTGAAAGCAAGCGGAAGACCGGTACTCGTAGCTCTTCAGAAGCTATTTAATTCCGTCGTACTAGGGGGCAGAACGCCTGAGACAAGGCACGAAGGTATGGTAGTACTGTTCTTCAAAAAGGGCGACAAACCATGCTGAAGAACTACAGGCCCATCTCACTTCTAAGCCACGTCTACAAGCTATTTTCGAGAGTCATAACGAATCGTCTCGCACGCAGGTTTGATGACTTCCAGCCTATCGAACAACCGGTTTCCAAAAAGGCTTCAGTACCATAGACCACATACATACGCTGCGGCAGATTATACAGAAGACCGAAGAGTATAACCAGCCTCTTTACCAATATATAACTGTAAAATTGGAAGCTGGTCTGCTCTTGCATACTATTATTTTTATTATTATTAACTATAGTTTAACTTTGTTTTTTTTCTTAGACAATTTTTGACCTTTTATGGTACTGACATTGTAAAATTTAAACTGGTCACTGATGTAAATTTGCAAACTTAGATATTATTATTTTTCTCTATTGTTTTTCTTTAACATGTGTAACATTTTTTTTTTGGAAAGTGTCCTTTTATGTTAGGGCATTTTCCAATATTTTTGACACTGTAAGGGGGAAAAGAGCTTGACACTTGCAGAGTTTCTTGCCAGTTCTTCTTAGTATAAAGTCTACCGCCCAGAGTAGACTTGCGAACTGATGGCATAATGAAGTTCATAAGAGCTATTTGTAGCCTAAACTGAATAAATGATTTTGAATTTTTAACATATTTGAAATAAAAAAGCAATCTTATAGTTTTCCTTAGTTTTATTTTATTATCAACACTTGGAGGTCTTACTAGTGTAATAACTGATTTTTTTAAATATTGTTCTACATGTTTAAAGCCCCTATCTGCCATGCATAACACACATACCACTTTTTAAGGTCTTCATAAAATCACATGATTCATCTAAACATGTGTCAGTGATTCTGCCTCCGAATCCTGGAGAAGTATATATTTGATGATTAAACGAACTTACCTGTAAGTAAAGTTCTATCATAATTATACGAAGCGCCTCGTCCGAGGAGATTAGTAGTTAATGTCACCACTCCTGCACTATCATTGAGATTTAGTTTTTTTTTTTTTTTTTTTTTGTGGGTATCCCTATCTTTCTCTATGGCGCCATTGCCTCGCGTTCGTCATTTAGTTTAGAGATTCCGGTTTTTTTTTTTTTTTTTTTTTATGTATTTCCCTAGAGATTAGTAACGGGAATAATGGCAGAGTAAGGGTGGGTGGGAGTTACTAATCTCTTCGGACGAGGCGCTTCGTATAATTATGATAGAACTTCACTTACAGGTAAGTTCGTTTAATCATCAATTATACTTCGCGCCTCGTCCTCGAGATAAGTAGTTAATTATTTTATATTGTTACTTGTAGACTTTGAGAGTAGTAATAATGTGGGAAATATCATCAATAGAAATACTTTTCGAATTAATGTAGGTTTATTTGTATACTTAATTAAACAACATTATGTAGATCAGTAATTTAACTAATATATAATTATTATTGTAATAATCATAACAGTTCCTAATTTAAATTTTTCAAATTAATCAGTATTGTAATTTGCTACATAAAATACCTAAGCATCAAAATAGAATGAGGTAAAGATGTACAATCGTCGTTCAAAACAGGTCTATTATAGAACCGTGCAAACACAGTGGAGTTGCCGCTCCAACCCGCGGTGTTTCGGATTTAGTAACTTAACAAAGTTTTACCAGGACATATAGTGGGTTTATTATTGAAAAAAGGTATATAATGTGTTGGCAGTTTGCAGTCTGGTTTTGATGTTTTAATTAAATCGGAGATTGTAATAGTAATACGGCTGGATGATGAATGTATTAAATACGGGATACCATGGTTGCGTATGATGGCATAGTGACATTCACAAGAGCTACTTGTAGTCTAAACTGAATAAATGATTTTGAATTTTGCGTAGGTCACAAAGGAACAACCATACCTTTTGCTTTGTCACAAATTATTTTCTTTAATACTTTTAATATAATAGTTCTCTATTGGGAGGAAACGCATAAAAATTCAAACCACTCTATGTTATGGTGAAAGAATCAATATTTATAGCATCAGGGTCTGTATGCCATGAGATATAATTTCACACTTTTTATTTATGCGGCTTGCGAACAGGTCAATATCAGCAATACCAAATGATTCTATCAAGCATTGAAAAGTCCAGTTTGCTAACTCCCTTAATGTCCCGGTGAGATTTGCGTGATTCCGCATCTGCGATGACGTTATCGCTTGATTTGATATAAGATGCGAAAATGAACAGCTTACGATCTTCACACCACTTTCCCTGGTTATCTGTGTAAGGTGTGGGAATTGGATCCCACCCATTCGATTTGTGTAGGCAATTGCAGTAAATTTGTCTATGAACAGGAGAATTTGGCAGCCTTGAAGGCCTTTTGCAAACGTTTTCAGCGCAAAGCAGCCAAGAGTTCGAGATAATGTAGATGTTTTAACCGCTCATCATTAGAACATTGGCCACTCGCTGTTTCATCTTGACTGGCCGCACCCCACCCCGTCGTTGAGGCGTCAGAATAAGTTTCAGTGCTATTTTCGTCATTCCTAATGCGGCGCACTGAGTGACCTATGTTGTTTAACCATCATTGAATATCGGATACAGTGTAACAGGAATATTCATTGTTTTATCATAGTCGTCGTCATTTCTCAGGTTAAGAAATTTACAGCGTTCTAAATCCTTAGTGTCAAGTAGCCCATACAATACAGCTGGGGCATGCTGATACTAGCAAGCCAGTGACTTGGGCGAGCTTCCGGACTTTACAATTTCTTATCTTCAAAAAGTTTTCCAATTCTGTTATAATTTGCAATCTTTTATCTAAAGGTAAGCTTAAATTAATTTCGTGCGAATTGAATGATCGTACCAAATTTACAAGTTACAGAAGGTTTAAGAACACTCTTTTCCTCATTGATAATTAACCCAATTGAAGTTAATAGGGTTTTAGTAATTTTTATGTTTGATATACATTGCTGGTAAGTTTGACCGAATAGCAGCCAGTCATCAAGATAAAGTGTGGAAATTAATCCTGCAGTTCTTAGTAGTTTTAATTTTTTAAGGTTAAAGATAAACCGCATTTTATCGTTAGGTTTCGGCGTAAGGAATATACTTGATATAAACTGGTTTTTACAAGGTTCGCATTCAGTTCAATATCTACGTAATCACGAATCTACGTAAAAAAGAATATTATTTTCATTACTTTTAACCGGAGTGTGTGGGATCGAATCTTAAAATGCTGGAGCCGAGAAAGGGATTTTATAACCGTCAATCCAAGAAAGAATTGTTCTGTCTTTCGTAATAAGGAACCATTGGGTTTTAAAGTAATGTAAACGGCCGGCATACTCAACTGAATTTAGTAGCCACGACGTGCCTGTGTCTGCATCAGTGCCGGCAGCTGTTGCTGACGCAACGGCTGTCTCCATGAGTGCGCGGGCGGCGGTGGCGGAGGTGGTGCGCGGGGGCCTACAGGCTCGTAGCTCCTCGGCTGTAGGCCCGGCTGCCTGTATGCTGGACCAGGAGCTTTGCGGTTTAAATTCTTCTGGTTTAGTGTCTTCGCCCGCTTAAGTATATTTTTATGGTATGATGCATCAGCCTTTAATTTGACTCCTGATTTAATAATCGATTTAGCTGTTTTATTAGTCTCAGCTAACGTTTCGCTAAATAAAAAGGTGTCAATCTTAGTATTGCTAAGGTGTTCTTTAAGATCCTTTTTTAATGAAAAAGGATGAAGTTTCTTCTTGTTAAGAAGACCCCATGATGAATATCGCATAGCCATCGGCTGAGATCCATAAGCTTTTAAAGCGTTTCTTTGTCCATGTCCTTTGACGCAAGTTGGGCAGTAATGATTTCTCCTAGGCAGGAAATAGCACTTGCTATCTGTTTTTGTTTGGCTTCTATACCTTTATCTCGCTTAACAGTGTTTTCAGGAATAGCCACTTTGATTTTGGTATTTATTTTTGGGGGGTTAATACGCAAGCAATTGGCGGGTATCGAGTATTTCGAAATCAATTCTTAACGACCCTCTTTATTAAGACCCTATGTGGATGTGTGTTCAAGTCGGCAAGCAAGCTCTTGCCGAATGTCTTTGCCAAGTTTTTCTGTGAGCAACGGATCGTCACCCAGAATTTCAAGGACATCAGTGTCCAATTCACCATCTTTGTTGGTAGTATCAAGGACTGGAGCCCTCGAAGACGTACAGGGCGCTTCTGGGGGAGTCATTGCATCTACAAGACTATCGTCAGCAGGAGCCTGTACCTCACGGGTAAAGCCAACTAGCTCGGCATTATCGAGTTCTTCAGACAATCAATCAGATAATTGCGGCATAGGTGTGGATATAAGACAACGTTAATACGTTATACTTTACTAGGTACGAGCAAAAAGTGCTTATTTGGAAAACATTAAATAATGGCATTGCACTTATATTAGATAACGATTGTTATTTTGTCAAGGTTAGGTAAAAATCCCCAATGGGTTCAACGCCAACCGTTACTTTTGAATGCGTCGAAGAAGCCCCGACGGTTAACTCTGGTTGCATTTTGTATGTACCAAAATTAGTTCAGTTACATATAAGACAACGTTAATACGTTATACTTAGCTAGGTACGAGCAAAAAGTGCGTATTTGGAAAACATTAAATAATGGCATTGCACTTATATTAGATAACGATTGTTATCTTGTCAAGGTTAGGTAAAAATCCCCAATGGATTCAACGCCAACCGTTACTTTTGAATGCGCCGAAGAAGCCCCAACGGCTAAATCTGGTTGCATTCTGTATGTACCAAAATTAGTTCAGTTACATACATATAAGACAACGTTAATACGTTATACTTAACTAGGTACGAGCAAAAAGTGCGTATTTGGAAAACATTAAATAATGGCATTGCACATATATTAGATAACGATTGTTATCTTGTCAAGGTTAGGTAAAAATCCCCAATGGATTCAACGCCAACCGTTACTTTTGAATGCGTCGAAGAAGCCCCAACGGCTAACTCTGGTTGCATTCTGTATGTACCAAAATTAAGACACTGATAAGTTAATAAAACACTCGTTACCTGAGTTTACGAGTCCGTTGTTGTGTGTTAATAGCGGCGAGTCACTCGCCGGGCTTCCTTTGTCACGTATTTAGCGCTGTAGCTTGCGCATTTTTTCATTATATGTTCAAGTTCTTCTTCACAAGTCTTAGGATTTTTACGTTACGGCATTTTGCGTACGAAAACAGTCGATTGAACACGGAAGAAATTTAAAGTGACTGGAGTGGTCGAGCACCAAAATGCGAATGACGAACGCGAGGCAATGGCGCCATAGAGAAAGATAGGGATACCCACAACAAAAAAAAAAAAACTAAATCTCAACGATAGTGCAGGAGTGGTGACATCTATGCGATACTACAAGTAACAATATAAAATAATTAACTACTAATCTCGAGGACGAGGCGCGAAGTATAATGTATATATAGTTCACTAATTGGTTTGGTGTCATCATCATCATCGGCCTATATTAGTTCACTGCTGGACATAGGCCTCCCCTAATGAGCGCCATAGCGCCCTGTCCCTGTCCCTAATTAGTTTAGTGTACAGGATATTAAATACTTTATAGTATTTGCTTTTTTGTACTCTGACCATGTCAGAGCTTGATTTACTGCCTTAGATGGCTTTTGCATATTAAAATACTTATGCCTGAATGAAATAGGTAAGGACCTTTTATCATTGCACTATCTAATTCCACAGTAAAAAGATGCATGACACTGGCTATCATAGGTATTTTTTTTTTAATATCTTGCTTAGACTCATAAAGAAAATTGTATACTTGACTCGATGGAGTCATTCCATAATCATCTGACAACTGAGTAAATTTACTATCTAATCTTATTTTATTTAAACAGAGTAATAAATATGGTGTTTGGGAATATTTATACAATCTTTTATTAGATCAATCAAGTGGTAACAACTAATTGTAAGACTACCGACTGTATAGTCTTGGCTTTTTCTCAATTTTTTAAATTGTATTCAACATGACCTTTGTTGATTCTATTTTTTTGTCTTCTTTGATTAATTCACTACAATCAGAAGATGATTTGACTTGTAGTGAATCCATTGATAGTGAGGGACTATTGGCAGCTACAGATGGTAATATAAAGAAATATCACTGTCTGAATGTTCTTCAATAAATATTTTTTTTTGCAATTTTGCTTAGACCGGATACAGAAGGACTTGATTTTGTAGAGGTTACAGTTTTAAATGGGGATGTGGACTTCGATGTTACAGAAGGTTTCAATGATAATGCCTGATCTATCAATTTCACATTGGTCTGCACAGCCTTACATCTGAATTTGTAGGTTATAAATGCTTGAACAGATTTATTTGTTGACTGTTGACATAACATTTCTGGCACATTTCCTCCAACTGTTTCATTATCTGAAAAAGAAATAAAACAAAATAGGTTTATAATGCTAATAACTGGGTATTTGCCATTTCAAACTTAAAATCATTTATGTATGTTGTTTGTTATTTATAAATACTTGAACTTGTATCAGAAGTATTTAGAGGAGAACATGGAGTACAACTTTCAACAAAACAACAAAACAAAACAAACCTGGTTTCATGTCACTTGTGATACTGTTCCTTATGATCCATCCATATAATTAATCTTATCACTTGGCAACTAGAACAATAAAAAGAGTTTATTTGTAACATTACAATATTAAAAACTAAAATAAAACGTTAATCCTAAAAGTGAAACAACTTAACCTGAACTCATGTATTTATTTGAAAAATAGAGATTCTACAAAACACATCTAGTTTGTTCAAATTAAGTAGGTAATAGACTGTCTTGTGTAAAATACTTACATCAAAATGATCTTCATAAAAATACATTCTTGACCCTGTTGATAAACTATGAGCATCATCTCTTCTTGCAAGTTTTAGCCACTTTTTCCGTATTTTCCATTGTTTGGAACATATAACTTGTATGAGTTATTATTTAGATTATTAATTTGTTTGGCGTTTTTATAGTCGTGCTATTACACTGGGGCACTATACAGTACATATAATATGGGAAATTCATTTTTAAACGCTAAAAACTAACTAATAACGAAGACAAGATCACTCAGTTTCCGTATGTAAACAACAAGTTACTTTGTGCTCTTTGGTTTGTTTTGCACGGCGTGACGTCATTCAAGACGCCATGATAGTCTTGTGCGTTTTGGAGCCAAATTTAAATTGGTTTTTTAAAACGCGAAATTTATAATGTAAATGCTCAATTAAAAATAAATAAACCTTTATTTTCGATAAAATGCATAATAAGCTAAAGTATTAAGCAGTTATTGAAATTTAGTCAACTAGCCTATTGAAAGACCAGGTGGTTTTGGTAGCCCAAGTAGGGTCCCCTGTGAACCTAGTGTATCTAGTGGTAATAGTTTGGTGCGAGTGTTCCCAAAACCAAGAAGACCAGGCCCAAAGTTGGGCTTTGTTCGGCGTGATCGATATAGTGGAGCGCTCCCCTCACCGCCGCTGTTTTAAAGCTCCTGTGGAACAATTGCTGTAAGTGATTTTTTATACTTCTTAGGCATAACCAATATGCCATTCCCAGTGCCGCGAATCGCGGACATAAGTACGCCCTGGCGTGATTGATGAGATTAAGACGAAGACTTGATTACTGTCCTACACACGCCGGCTGCGTACTGAACAACCAAAAATATCTTCAAAAAAACCTTGTTTTATTTTCAACTGACCTTGTAGAATCTTATAAACTCATATTAAAAGGCCACAATGGAAAGGCCACAATGGATGAGTAGTCCTCCTCATCCCTCTTTACCAAGGAGGGGGTACAGTAATGGTAACATCGTAGAATAATTTTTTTTAATTTTGCGTTCCTAAAAATTTAAAATACATTTAAAAAAAGTATAAGATTCCGAGTTTTGAGCTTTAGGGGAGAGGTGGGGGTATACCGTCGTACGAATAGTTATGTCGACCTTATTCTGAGTTTATTTGTAAGAAATTAGTCTCTCCTTAATCTTACCTTACCGTATAAGCTCGGTGTATTGAGTTTTTATTTGAAAGGTGGTAACAAAATTATTACGAAATTCATCTCGGCAAGTTTTAGATTCGTTGCGTTTTATCAATGAGGTTCTCCTATTATAAAAAAAAACTTAAGTTTAATGTTTAGACCGAATAAAATTAAATAGTACGTACCACTGCTCCCAAAATAAATCCAGAGAGGACAGCTAGCATGATGCCAACAGCAACGTCACCACAGCCGGTGCTTGAGCTTTCTTGCTTGAGCTTGTGCTTTCCTGTGCTACCCTTAAGCGTTTCAGTCACGCCTAGAATTAACAAAAACAAATCTTGTCAGCATAACAGCAAGAGTGAATTTTGAACTGAAACACAATTGTTGTAAATTCCAAAATCTTATAACGTAGGAAAGTTTTTAAAAGTAAAAGTTATTAACTGACTGTAATATAATTTACATAATAATATTAACAATGGTGTCGCAGTGTGATAATACGTTATGTTCTAGAATGCCCAATATTACACTACTCACGTGCCCGTCGGAGCGTTTCTTCGTCGTCGTCTCGTGGCCCTTCACGATATCCTGCAACGTCAATCGACGTCAAGAATTGTTAACATTACACAGAGTTCACACGGAGCATGACACCACCACCTCGAGACAGTAAATCGGATAGTGGGGAGAAAGTTAATAATATGATAACTTTATTTTAATACAGTGGCTTATTAACACTACAGTACACGCGCCAGTTTTTTTTACTCGAGTACACGCGTGGCCTACTATAGTAGGCCATTTTAAAATGTCAATAACTTGTATATTCCTAATTATTTGATCAAAACAACAAATGGAATGGAAAATGTATTTATTTTACTTAGTTTTACAACCTTACTTTTTAGATAAATTATTAAGAAATTATTAAGAATCAACAATCTAGTAAATATTTAAAAAAAGTAACCAAAAGTGGCACTTCTGATAACAACGTATTTTTTTTTTACTTAAAACTAAGCTTTATTACTATTTTCTTTGTTTTCGTAGCATTCAGGACACACTGCTGCTTGGTGATTGGGACAAATCCATTTAATGCATGTCTTGCACTACTTTTTTGGCGACCGATTTCAGGCTCTCGAGCAGAGTGCACATCGACCAACTCGTCCTATCTTTGAAGTCAAATCGTGTTGAGACTCTTGAATCTTTCCTCTTCATATTTCACAGCGTTCTGACTCGCAGACTAGGGCCCGCAAATCTGGTTCTGGCTGAACTTCATCATCTTCAGTATCTAGCTCATGCAGCCACCTGTTCACTTGTGAATGATCCATGATGTAATCGGATATAAAAAACTGTAAATAAATACTAAAATAAGAAAAATATGCACTTTACAATTTGTAACCAATAATAAATAAAATTAATTTAATATACATACATGTAAACACATTATTAGTAAGTAGAAAATATTATAATAGCGTTATAAATCAATAATACACCAAAAGTTACTTACCTGAATTTGGTACACCAATACACGCGCGGACTAGTTTAGTAGGCCCACGCTTTTGGTGCTGAATTGCTTGTGCATGCGTTTGCGCTGGGTTTGCGAGGGGTACTTAGGTTGTGACAAATATACCAGACGAGGCTTACCTGGAATCACTAGTTTCTAGCGCGCTAAACTAAAAAGTTATTGCAAAAAGAGTAACCCTGGTCTATTATAGTAGGCCGCGCGTGTACTCTAGTCTAGTGTTAAGGCGAAGATTCTGGGGGATATTTATTTTAGATTTAGGGTGCTTCGGCTTAAGGGTATTTTTAAAGCTCAAGTGAGCAGACGCTTTATGACAAAGAAGCCATTTTGGTGCTAGGTGGCTTGTTATTTGATAAACATTTTTTGTTTCTCAAGCATTCATATATTTTTTTACATTTTATCGCTGTTTCAGGATTTTATTATGCGTAGATTCTTTTAATACCTGTGTTTTGCTTTTTTTTAGTTCAACGATCGCTAAAATTCGTTTTTTACAAATAAAATTTAGTCATTAGACTTTCTGACATGTATGTTTTGTTGGAATACAATACGTGTGTCTGACAAAGGATCGTCGAAACCAATTTAACTTTGACTTTTTTTATCGACATGAATGTTCTATTGAGGTGATATGGAAGCGCATTTCATTTGATCTAGTTCAAGGGGCTCAAAGGGTTTTGAAATATTTAGTTATTTGTTTTATAACTTTTCAAGCTAAGTAAGTAGGTATTTCTGTTGTGAGGAAGTTGTTTCGCTAAGCCCGGTTATTAGTTAAGGAGTATACTTTGAATTTTGAGCTTTACGTAATCACTCTGATAAACTTCAATTGGGTATTATGTTTTGTGATTCCGTTTAACCTCCATATCTTTTGTTTTCTGATTAAATATAATAATGGTTAAGTGTTTGTTATTTATGTCGATTATTACCAGTAGAATTTCCTTTTTTTTAAATAAATCCTCTAATGTACAAAAAACGCACGTTCCACATGATATAATACAAAGGTATATAATGTACAATACTAATAAACATAATAAAACTAAGTTTTATTAGATTATATCACTTTAGTTTCACAAAAAATCGTTTATATTTCCAAAAAAGACCAAAATATGGCTTTTGTGGTAATATACAATGAAACTCAACAATCTTTGTTAACAACTGCCTGTATTAAATTGCATGGCCTTACATTGATTAAACTTCTAAACTGAGTGGATTAGAATTTTATTGGTCCAGATACGGAGCCATATAATTTTATGACATTCGATAAACTATCTAGAACAAATGTCTTGGTAGGTAAATTGGAGGAGCAGCCGCTCATATTGCGAATAATCGTGAGTTTAAATCTCGCCTGAAGTAGCCATTTTGTTTTGATGTCACCTTATTTTATTAAAACTGGTTTTGAACATTTTTACCATTCTCAATATTTGTTGCAGTTTCAAAGAAGCTCATTTGAAAAATTGTAGGTACATCTTTTAGTTAATTGGTTCTCCTTCAAGAGTAAAACTAATCTACAAACTTGAAATTATATGTATCTGCTAGATACTAGACTAGATTAGTTCTATTTAAACTGTCTAAACTTAAGAGATACCTATTCACATACACCTAGTCTCAACACGGGAATTGGACTGATGTTGGATAATTCAAAGTGCTTTATAACTAAGTGAACTTGAATATAGAAATTTCTACTTTAGTTTTGACTTTGACTATGATCAAAGAAAACTGACTCCAATGCACCACCCTAATGGATCGCTGAGGGAAGCAATTATAATTCTCTATCGGTTTGTAAACAACGAACGACACTAAAATTGAAAGAGAGGTAGAGAAAAATATTTAGCTTGCGAGAGATATCCCCAAATAAATTATTTTCGGCATCGACTGACGACGGGATCCAAAGAAAACAAAATAATAAAAAAACAAGGGCGAAACTTTTTGACTGATTGGCGAAGGATACCACCAATAGGAAGCGGCAATGAAAACTGGTTGCCTTCCCTCAGATCTTAGGGAAAGTCGGCAAGAGCAAGTCACTCCTTTTTGTTTAGCTCAGGATCACTTTCAAATGAGTTTACATTGATTTTTTGAAACCACTGTCGAAACAAAAGAATGTTTTTACAGAGATTCACTGTGAAAGCGTACTGGCGACTCATCAAGTCACTCTCCACTTTGCTAAATGATTAGTTGAACGCGTCAACTTTTTCTAGATTGTGATTAAATAACTTGAATTGGATTTTTTAAAAGAATAAATTAAATAGATTACTGTACAGTTATTCAAAGTATAAACCATTAATTGGCAAAATCGGTTCAGCAGGGAACATAAACATGAATAAACAAAAAGTAGAAAACGAAACAAGCCTGGTAGTTGAACAGCCTTATCATGTATATCGACTTCCACAAATACCTACGTTGCAAGAAGCTCCACTAATCGGAATCCAATTAACAAGTCCACATTAAACGCTGTTAATAGAAATACTAGAATAAATCGACAAATACAGTCTCACAGATATTCATTATTTGTATCAGGTTTTCCGCCTACGGATCTCCAAAGCAAAAGAACTCTTAATGAAATTCGTTCCTGCAGGCATGTTTACTTACAAATCATTTAATATCTAGTCGTAGCTGTATCGTTGGACAAAATTGAGATTAAAGTAGAGAGTAAATAAAAGCGTATATAGTCTCCCACTACTGGGCAAAAGCTGTAACAATCGAGTCATCGCTACAATTGATGGGTATTGGCTTAATCACTACGCTAGAACGAGATCAGTAGTATTTAAAAACGATGATATAAATATTTTTATTATTTTTGAATTTTGCATTCACAATTTGTCAAATTACCGTAAGGAATAGCAGCGTTGTTTAAGCGACCCATCAACGAACAGATCAAGTTTTCTTAAAGAGTGAGAAGGTAAATTACCTTTATTTACATTTTTAATTTCCTTACAAAAATATTGATGTTGCAAGGAGTGGAGCAGAATATGTTCGGCTTTTTCCAACTGAGAAGCTTTAATCTGCGGAGACTTAGGTAATTGTTTTATAAAGCGTAAAACATAAACTATTATGCGTAATAATTGTTTCCAGGACGAGACCTGGAACGCGAGTTACAGAAGCAGATTCTGAGGGCTTAATGTTGTTGCAAGCGTAAGGGAAGACTTAATTTCAGGTACATCTTCAGTCTGAGAAGGCTCGAAAGGCACAATAGGCGGATATAGGACTATATGAGTCCACAGTGGACCATGCCACCACAAAATATGATTAATCTACCGTTTCGTTTCATGTATGAAACGACCTGTAATTAAACTATCAAAACTCGTCGGTCAAACTGACAACCCTACGACTACGAGCACAAAATATACAAACCACGTGACAAGTCGTGATGAAACTAATAATGAAAAAAGCAAAGCGCCCTATACAAGAAAGGCAAAACCAAGTTTTTTTACGTCGATGATTACAACATTTTTACTGTTTCTATCATTTTTATCAAGTTCTGAAGCCTACATCTACATAACCAGATTTAGAGAAAATTAAGGTTTATATTTTGATAAACTATCAAACATGTTTCTTATCAAGAACGAATGGAAGCTCATCGTGTACTATGAAATGGAACCCTTTATGCAAGGAAATAAAGCACTACGATACCTACGCTCAAACGCTCGATAAGACATGCAAAACAATGAAGGGTCAAGGTCGGTGCGACGCAATCGTACTGCAGTTACGCCACGGCTAAGAGGAGCTCAAATACTACAATCAGCTGCTACTAAGTCAGCAATTCGACGCGGCGCATACGCCGCCGGAGACACAGCGTCGTCGCAAGAGAGGCCTTATCAACGGAGTCGGATATCTCGCCAATACACTGTTTGGAGTATTAGACAACCGATTTTCTGAACAGTACAAAAAAGATATAGACCTGCTCCAACAAAATCAAAACCACATCTTAAACCTATGGAAATTTCAAACTACCATAGTCGAATCCGAAAATAACTTATTAAAACGCACAGAAAGCACTATGAATCAACAACATAAAATAATGAATCAACACATGATGGCGTTAGATAAGGCTATAAACGAACTAAAGAATACTGCTCAAGCTAATAACGCCTATAATGACTTCACAATTGAGTCTATAATAGCAATGAACGTATTGAACAACCTAAAAGGTTTACAAAACACGGTTTTGGATACAATAATAGATGTTTATCACGGCCGGTTCAACTTACACTTAGTAACACCGCTACAATTAATTAAAGAACTGAGTACCATATCAAGCAAACTACCCAAGGACGTATCGCTGCCCATAGATAATCCATTCAGATATACGGAAGCTGCATAATCTCATCAAGGTCAAAGCAAGGATGCTGGAAGAGTATCTACTATTCGAGATAAGGATACTTGTTCACGCGCCATCTAGCGGTTATGTGAGGAACGCCGCGATCACAGCTGATGTTGCTCAAAGACGACGGCCGACGACGCGACGCAGCATACATTATTGACATGGCCTGCGTAGTACATCAAACCAACGCCAGAGGGCGCTGATTTTTGAACATATAAGGCGCCGTGAGCACAGACGGAAGACACTTCTCCACTACTCTCGACTCCTAATTCTCTCATTATTAAATTTGTTTTATATATATTGTACTTGTACCAAATTTGAATCTGCATAAAGCAACAGTTTGTCATAAAAATCGCATTATTTTTAAATCCAGACCTGATAGAAGACCAAGACACTAAGACAGGTGCATTCGATCTGTACCATTGGACCTCCGGAGCCGAATCATCGAGGGAACCACGAAGGGTCTGGCCAATTCGTTCCTTTTTTCCTCCCTATACCGTCTTATCCCATTTCATTTGTACTAAAACTGTGCTTTTTATCGATAGATTCCGGTGTACGCCTCTTCAACAGGCAGACATTTGGTGAGTAACCTACTTTTTATAATTCGTCAAAATGAGTGTTGAAAAAGTGACTTTTCGCAGTAAATCTCCTGTTCCTAGTGCTAATTTAAGTGTAGAATCAGATGAAAGTGTTAAAGAATTAAATAAAAAACGTGGTTCAATCAAAGGTAGACTAACTTTATTCGTAAAATTTGTGAGCTCTTTCCGTAATATCCATTTAAACGATAAGCAAGTAACGGAATTAAAATTACGTAGTGATTTATCTCGATCGTAATTCAGCGAATTTAACAATATTCAAAGCTCAATTGAAATGTTAATGGCCTCCGAAGATGACATTGCACTTCAGTTAGAAACTCGAGAATCGTTTGAAAATGTTTTTTATGATACCATGGCGGAAGTAGATATTCCTGATATTCACAAAACATTTATTCACTTCATAGTATATTTGCTTTAACTTACAGTTAGCTTTAAATAATAAACACAAATACTTACCTATCTGAAAATAGAATAGCAATGGTTGGTACTCAGAGCTAGACACACTGACAGAAGGCGAAATAGTAACCGATCGCTTCGATTGCCACCGATATAAGTCAGCGTTCCCGCGCTGCACTGCCCGTGGAAAAACAAAGATGGCGGTCGGTTCACTACATAGAGCAACACGGGCCTCCGGCGGACCGGAGGGGAGTAGCCATAGCATTTATTCCCGATACAGATTTGTCTGTCATTTTTTGCGGGGGGTGAGGCAGCTACATTGACAAGTTGCGACTGCCGTGGCTGCGACATTGTCGATATGCATGTATCGATAAGTTCGAGAACTCGGTTAGGATAATGGTTTAAAAGTGGGATACAGGTGAGATGTTATAAAAAGGATTTATTTATTACGATATCATTCAGAATCTGTTCAAAAAGTCAGTTTACATGGGTAAGTTACAAAAGTTTTAAATAAAGAAATATGAAAGGATTATCGAATGTTGATGTTTTACCTAGAATCCGTTTTTAATAAAACAACACTATGCACAAATTAATTGATTTTCATTTCTGCTGAATTTCTCATGTAAACTGACTTTTTATAATATAATGAAATAATGATATAATGTATTAAAACAATAATAACATAAACTACTTATATAATAAAATCTTTAGACACTACATTCAGCGTCATCTAGTTCCAAACTAATGTAAGATTCAAGCTATGATGTCATTGTTATTAGTGTTATTTACTTGTATAACGTTCGAAGGTAACCATTTGTAATGTATACTTAGTGATCGGTATCTGTTATTGGCATTATACTAAAATGCGTACAATACTAGTTCTTTTATATCAAGTGATTTAGTCGACTGGTAACACTGACATTGACAGACATTGGGCATTATGAATTTAGCGGTTGTTGAATAAAGTTGTTTAAGAATAAAATCGGAAAATATCTTAACAATCGTTGTTTCATTCTATGAGATTAGAGTTTAGACTTCATCTCAGAAGTGGGATATTGATAACACACCCACAATTTAAGTGAAATTAGAATCTTATCGTTATTAATCACTGGATTTTTTTTCTTTATTTTTATTGCAAAATAACGTAAAATATTTAAGTTATGAGTGGTGTACATCGCGACGACGACCTTAGATCGCGAAAGAGCCGTTCACGTGTAGCTGTGGAGCAGTCAAAATCGGAACGCAAGCGTATACGCGATAATGTAGACAACCAGAACAGATCGAGAGAGGCTAAACGTGTGAGGCGTCGGCGAAGCACGCGGAGTAGTTCAACCCATCGAGATGAGCGAACACGTCGACCCCGGACGCGGACTGGAGATAGACGAAGGCGTAGTCGGAAGTATAGCAGCAGCCGGGAACGCAGGCGTCGATCGAGTTGCAGCAAGGAGCGGATGCGACGTCCAAGGCGTAGCCGTAGATCATCCAGTTTGCTTAGCAGTGAGGTAGGTGGCACACCACCGCCGCCGCAGCCGATTTCAAGTAAGGGTATTAATTCCTCAATTTTTGCCAGTAGTGAAACTCAATTATTTTTTAGCGAATTACTTAGATCCATGACAAATTTGAAGCCAGAGGGCAACAGGTTTCCTATGTTAGGAAATGTCATACCTGAGTTTGATCCAATGGTTAAGGATCAAACTATTCACATGTGGATAAAGAAAGTTGATGAGTGTGCGCGCTTGTATGGTTGGGGTGATGAGCAGGTTATACACTACGCATTACCAAGATTAGCAGGCGTTGCACGCACATGGTATCAAGCACTTCCAACGATGTCATTCTCGTGGCCCGAATGGAAAAATAAATTAATTGATTCCTTCCCGTGCAGTGATGATTATGCAGAATTATTGACTGAAATGTTATCCAGGCGTGTAAAATTTAATGAATCATTGGAATTATATTATTATGATAAGATTAATTTACTTAATCGATGCGAGATTTTTGGAAAACGCGCTGTAGATTGCCTTTTGTACGGGATTGAAGATCGTTCTCTAAGGTTAGGAGCAAAAGCGGCTAAATGCTTGTTACCAGAACAAGTTTTGAATTATTTTCAGTCTATTAAGCAACAAAATCGCGAAAATGATAGAATTAAAGTTGGTAATGATAAAAAGGCTCCCTACCCTTTAAACACTTCAAATGCAAATTCCAAACATTTTGTTAATAGTGAAAGATTTTCAAAGCCTCAAACTGGTTCTTCTGTAACATGCTATAACTGTAACGAGACCGGTCATTTCAGTTTTAAGTGTCCTAAAAAGATACTAAAATGTAATATATGCAATAGACTAGGCCATTTAACAATTAATTGTCCAAGATTACCAAATGACGTAACTAGTAAGAAGGATACTTCTGCCGAAAAATCTGTAATGCAAGTTGACGTTGATAATACTGGTAACAATAAATATTTTATTCCTTTAAGAGTAAATGGTATAATGACTCAAGGGTATGTCGATTTAGGTAGTCAATGTACTTTGGTATCATATAAAGAAGCGATCAAGCTAGGTATTTCTTGGTCTGGAGGCGACCTACCTGTTATGAGAGGATTAGGGAATAACATTGTTGTTCCCATAGGTACGGCGTCTGTGGAAATTGAAATCCATAACATTCGTGAAATGGTCGATGTATATGTCGTGGAAGACGGTGTAATTAGATATCCGGTGTTAGTTGGTCATAGCTTTACTGAAAAGCCTGGAATAATAGTAACGAAAACTACAGACTCTTTAATGTTTACAAGAGACTGTAAGATTAAATTGCAACTTTTCCTGAGCAAAGACGTTAACGTTCCGGCAAAGCAAATGTCATTAGTTCCAATTTATTGTGATCCTATGTATTCAGGGTTTGTATATGTAAGGGGTTCTTTGCGGGGAGAACCTAGCAAAGAATTTTATTTACTATCTGGAGAATATAGTATAGAAAATGGTACCGGAGCACTATTAGTGCAGAATTTGAGTGATAAATTGTTGACTATGGATAAGCAATCACTGGTTACGAGAGCCATGAGTAGTGATTCTAGTTTAGATGTCAACATTATAGATTTTAACGATCCTGAAACTGAACTAGATCTTCATTATGGTAAACAGTTAACGGATAAGGAAGTCAGTCAACTGAGAGATCTTTTAAAGACTTATGAAGGCTGTTTTTCCTCTAGTTTGAATGATTTAGGATACACCACAATAGTTCAAATGGAGATCGAGTTAAATGACAAGCAACCCGTCGTGTATCGCCCATACAGATTGTCTTATCCGGAACGCGAGTTAGTTAAGTCTATGGTGCAAGAAATGATAGATGCTGATATAGTGTGCGAATCAAATTCGCCGTATGCTAGTCCCATTCTTCTAGTAAAGAAGAAAACAGGCGAAAAGAGACTTTGTGTCGATTACCGGGCCTTAAACAATAAGACTCGTAAGGAGCATTATCCCTTGCCATTAATTGACGATCAATTGGATAGGTTATCTGGTAATTCTCTTTTCATTAGCCTTGACCTTGCATCGGGATATTATCAAATCCCTATAGAAGAGCATTCTCAAGAATTGACTGCATTCGTCACCCCGGATGGACAATATCAATTTAAGAGAATGCCATTTGGGTTGGCAAATGCACCCTCTATTTTTCAAAGAACGATGAATAGAGTCCTTTCTAAATTAAGCTATGTAGTTATTTATATGGATGACATACTGATTCCAGCATGTTCATTTGTTGAGGGGTTATTACGATTAAAGGCAGTACTTAAACTTTTAGCTGAAGCAGGGTTGACGTTAAAATTAAAAAAATGCTACTTTTTCCAAACAGAGTTAGAGTTTCTAGGTTTTCATGTATCAGGGGATGGCATACGACCAGGTTCACGTAAGACTCACGCTGTTTCAAATTTTCCTGTACCACAAAATATACATGACGTAAGACGTTTCATAGGTCTTTGTAGTTTTTTTTCGACGATTCGTGCAACGACCAATTTTAGCTTTATATGATGCTCGATTAGAGACCGAACTGCACACAGACGCGTCCAAAATCGGTGTCGCAGGTATTTTGATGCAGCGTGGCAATGATGGTCAGCTTAGACCAGTGGCTTATTATAGCCGAAAGACTTCAGTGGATGAACAAAAGTTTCATTCATTTGAACTTGAAACACTGGCCGTTATTGCCTCGTTGAATCGTTTCCGCGTATATTTATTGGGATCGAAATTTAAAATTGTGACGGATTGCAATGCGTTACGGACAACTTCGACAAAAAGAGACCTATTACCTAGAATTGCGCGCTGGTGGGTTCAGTTGCAGGAGTACGACTGCACAATTGAATACAGATCATGTGCTCGCATGGCTCATGTAGATGCACTCAGTCGTGCACCTGCAACTGAAACCAATGTTGAACCGGTTTCACATGTGATAGATATATTGCAAATAGAAATAAAAGATTGGATCGCTACGGTTCAAAGTAATGATGAGGAGATAAAACGAATTAAAGATATTTTATTAGATGATCAGACTAAATACATAGCTGAGATAAGGAAAAATTATCAACTAAAGGGGGATCACGTGTATCGTATTTTAGATGATGGAATTCGTTGGGTGGTGCCAAGAAGTGTCAGGTGGCAAGTACTTCGGATGAACCACGACGATGTGGGACATTTCGGTTTTGACAAAACTTTGGGCAGGTTGAGGGGTATTTTCTGGTTTCCAAAGATGCGACGCTTTACTAGAAAGTACGTTTCGTCTTGCTTGCAATGTGCCCACCATAAAGCGCCGTCTGGTCGCAGAGAGGGTTTGCTCCATCCTATACCTAAGATAGAAATGCCGTTCCATACGTTACACGCAGATCATCTCGGCCCGTTCGTTCGCTCTAAAAAGGGTAATGTGTACATATTAGTGATTATCGACGCATTCACAAAATTTATTAACATACGTTCTGTTAAAGACACAAAAACATCTACAGCGATTCGAATATTTAAAGAACACTTTAGTTATTTCGGCACTCCAGCTCGTTTAATTACTGATCGAGGGACATGTTTTACGAGTTCTAAATTCAACGAGTTTACAAATAAATTAAACATTAAGCACATATTAAACGCAGTGGCAACCCCTAGAGCGAACGGGCAGGTTGAAAGATTTAACCGCACTATATCCGATGCTCTTAGTACTAAGTGTCACGGTAATAATGAGAATACATGGGACGAATATTTAGGTGATATACAGTTAGGAATTAATACTACCGTCCATAAAACAACAGGAAAGAGTCCATCTGAGTTACTCTTTGGTTGTAAGCTAGTTAGCACTTCAGAGAATATGTTGAGTGACGTAATTGTTGAAACATCTCAGTTAGTAAGTGGTGATAGCTTAATGAAATTGAGATCCAATGCTAAAGAAAGAATTGATAAAGACCAAGAAATTGCTAAAAAGAGATTTGATAAAAATAGAAAAGTTCCAAAAACATATAATTCAGGAGATCTCATTAGAATCGAGCGAACAATAATTGACAAGGAGCATTTAGGTAAATCAAAAAAACTTTTACCAAAGTTTCATGGTCCATATCGAATACTAAAAGTTTTACCAAACGATCGGTTTTTAGTAGAGGATACTCCTCTCACCAGAAAAGGAAACAAAAGATACGAAAACATAGTAGCGATAGACAAAATACATCCGTGGCTTAATTTTAACGACTATTCCAGTGAGGGCAGCGAAAATGACAACGCAAGTGAAAATAGTGATAATGACGTTGACAAATGATGAATTTTGATATTTATACTGAACTATGTATTTATTATTTTCGAAGTTGAATAATGTTAATACATAACTAGTACTAGGCTATAATGAGTAGAAAAAGCAGAAATGGATAAGCTCTTTTTTTTTTTTTTTGTTTAAAAACGATTCTTAGTGATTAAAATTAAGGGATAGTAAATGTAACTGTACCGAAAAGAAATTGAGTTATTTAAAATGATTATATTGAACCGAACCGATTATACTCGCAAAAATTTTAACGTTGATCTAAGAGATTGAAATGAACTTTGATAATTGATTTTGATATTGAAGTGATATGATATAATATGATATGATATGATATGATTTGATGGTCCACTATAAGTGATCAGTGCAGATAGCGAATGGAACTGCAATACAGTTTCGCACAGATGGTCTTTGCTTATGGTGATATGTATGTAATATGAATGGAGCGCAGGTTATGAGCAATCAGTGCAGAAGCGAATGGTATCAAACTATTGATATCGCACAGATGATTGCAGATCATAACTGACTGTGCAAGATAGTTATGTAAGATTTATTTAAGGTAGAAAAATAAATATATTAATAATTACCATGTTTAAAAAAAGTTATATTGATTGTTATATACAAATGAGTTATATTCAGTTATTTAAATAAAATTTGTATTTTTGTTAATTTCAAAGTGAGAGGACTCACTTCTTTAATGGATGGCCGAGTTGTAAGATTCAAGCTATGATGTCATTGTTATTAGTGTTATTTACTTGTATAACGTTCGAAGGTAACCATTTGTAATGTATACTTAGTGATCGGTATCTGTTATTGGCATTATACTAAAATGCGTACAATACTAGTTCTTTTATATCAAGTGATTTAGTCGACTGGTAACACTGACATTGACAGACATTGGGCATTATGAATTTAGCGGTTGTTGAATAAAGTTGTTTAAGAATAAAATCGGAAAATATCTTAACAATCGTTGTTTCATTCTATGAGATTAGAGTTTAGACTTCACTAAGCAAAGCTTGTGCTATGGATTCTAGACGACGGATATTAAATACATATACTTATACTTTTTTTGTAAACAAACTTATAATACATACAAACAAACACACTTAGACCGAAGGCAAACAACATCTATGTGATGTACTTAGGTAAGTTCATCAAATAAATGTTTGTCTTCTGTGGGAATCGAACCCACAACCCCGAGGTCAGTAGTCCACTATGTACACCACTGGGCCACGGTGGTTGTCATTTAGTAATATATTTAATTAGGAACAACTTTTACGGATCTACTCGCGTTTATTTTACACATTACTTATTTAATGTTTATCCTGACGTTTCGGACCCTTTCCGTGGTCACAGGGAGACTGAGGTGTTGGTCATCTCTTAATTAGTTGGTAGCTTGTATACCCTCATTTAAATTTCATCAGGTGCGTTGCGTTTTACGCAGAAAGAGCTTACAGTATCTTTTGGTCTGGCAGTATGGTGTTGGGGCTTGGATTTAATATTTTGTATGTTGGGATCCCAGGCTGGTGGCAGATTCCAACCATCTTCTCTATTAAAATTAGGATGTTTTTTTAATTTCAATAGCCTTGCCCATCATCCTAGGAATGAATCGTTGTTCTCTAACGAGTTTTTGTGGTTTATCAAATCTGATGTAATGGTTGGGCCCCTCTAGGGAGTGTTCGCATACGTCAGACTTATTTTCACGCCTATACTTGACGTCGGCTATATGTTCTTTAACGCGGGTTCCTACACTTCTCTTTGTTTGCCCGATATAAGAAAGCCCACAGTCGCAGTCCAGTTTGTACACGCCTGCATCTTGAAGGGGTATGTTGTACTTGACAGGTCGTAAAAAATGGTTGATCTTCTTCGGCGGCTTAAAGTAAGTGTTGACTGAAGCTCGCTTTAAGATATGTCCAATCTTGTCAGTGACACCTTTCATATATGGAAGTACAGCAGGTTGGCGCTCGACTGTGGTTGGTTTATTGCGTTTTCTGTGACAAAGCCGTGGTACTTTTAGTTGTCACAGATGCCGCGTGCTCTCTCAAACAAAGATTTCCCTACAGTAGCCAACTGTCTAGGATGGTGGTGAGAATCACCATTGAGGTACCTATCTGTATGGGTTACTTTACAGTGCACAGTGTGACTCAAACTATGGTCCGGATTCCTGATGATTAAAATATCCAAGAAAGCTAACTTACTATCTGCCTCTAACTCAATTGTGAATTGTATTTTTGGATGTATAGAGTTAAGATGATCTAGAAAAGCAGATACTTTATCAGTTGTTAGAATAGTGAAAGTGTCATCTACGTACTGCTTGTAGAACCTAGGGGTTACCGGTGCTGTGCTCAGGGCACTCTCCTGGAAGTCTTCCATAAAGATATCCGCGACGACGGGTGAAACAGGGGAATCCATGGCAACACCCTCTACTTGCAGGTAGTAAATGTCATTCCACAAAACAAAAAAACGCGAAAAACAAAAACGCGTAAAATAAACGCGAGTAAATCCGTAAAAGTTGTTTCATTTCAACGTGTAGTGTTTGCAAAAACTTTAGAAAAAAATATTGAATTAGTTTTATATTTAACTTGAATCAATTTTAACAGATACGTATCATTATTATACTATATTAAAATACATTTCACTATATTAGAAAACATTACCTAATCTAAAAATGATTAAATGCACGAGAGACGTGGCTGTCTAGACTTTACCTTTGTCATTTTTATCGATGAAAATGATAACAACACTATCGCTCAGTGACAGCGTAAACTTGGATACAGACTCGGATGAGTCGTTTGACCGATCCACATATTGTACGAGGGCAAGCGGCCTCAGTTGGTAAACAAATCCAAAACAACACGGCCGCTTATTATTGTATTTTTTTGAATAAAGAGAAATACATAGTAATAATGTGATCTAAATTAATTACATATGAAAGGTAACGCCATCTTTTTGTAAATTTGACGTGGCAGATCTCTTTTTGCAGCAAAAAACTGAACAATTCGGCATTTTTCTAGGACGTCGTTTTACCCGCGCAACTAGATTCAGTCTAGTGAGCAGTGCGGGCTGCAACTAGTTTTATTGTACGCATAGGTCCGCGTGGACTTGTACTTTGACAGAGGGGAACGCCTGCGTATGGCTACTCCCCTCCGGTCCGCCGGAGGCTCGTGTTGCTCTATGGTTCACTAGCGCCCCACCACAGTAATACCACAGTCTATATAGTTCTTACAGTCGGCCAACGGGCACGTCTAGACAGAGCAATCGTGCGGGGTGTGCGGGGTGAGCGGGGCGCGGCGCGTTTCGGGCTCGCCATACACTCCATTCGGGACACAGGCGTCAGGAGTGGTGCAATAAATAAAAACGCGTGTAGTCAATTTTAATTTATTTTTATAACATTCGAAACACAGAAGAAAGGTAAGTTTAATACATTAATATTTTATTTTGTTGTTTCTAGTATATGCTTGTGTTTCTGATCTTTGAAATGAAATTAAAAAAAATGAAATGAAAAATATTTATTCGGAGCATCTATGACAACTTGACATAATGGACATTTTAAATTTATAATTATGCAACCGAAATAGTCACCACTCAGCTTATGCCATGATATTGACGTGCCAAGGTGCTGATATTCTGTGGAACCAGTAAGAGTGACAGATGTATACAATATTAACCTTAACATACAGCCAACATACACACAACATACATACCATAACCTACACATAACACAAAAACAATAATATATAAAAGAATAAATCATAAACTAATTAAGTAATAAAAATATCAACACAACACGACCGCTTAAGCGCGCTAGAAACCTGTAACTCCAACAGATACTCTTTTAACCTTACTTTGAATGTGCTAATTTGCGTAATGTCTTTTTCAATATGTTTTTTTATGGATATACCTACGCCATTTTAGAATTCGCTAATATTAAGGCAAGAGTTAATTAGCTATTAAAATCGAGATCAAAAATGGTGGACGCAACTTTTTGATATAAAATCAATATGGATATTATTTTTATGGTTTTTGGGGGTGCCGATTTCGAATACAACATCTATTTCGAAATCCAAGATGGCGGACGTGACTTTTTTACGTAAAATCCATATGGGTATCACTTCCATAGTTCTCGGGTGCGCCGATTTTGAATACAAGATCTATTTCGAGATCCAAGATGGCGGACGTGACTTTTTATGTAAAATCAATATGGGTATCATTTCCATGGTTTTCGGGGGTGCCAATTGCGAATACAACATCTATTTCAAGATCCAATATGGTGGACGTGACTTTTTTAAGTAAAATCAATATGGGTATCATTTCCATAGTTGTCGAAGGTGACGATTTCAAATACAGTCATCTATTTCAAGATCCAAGATGAAGGACGTGACTTTTTTAAGTAAAATCAATATAGGTATCATTTCCATGGTTTTCGGGGGTGCCAATTGCGAATACAACATCTATTTCGAGATCCAAGATGGCGGACGCGAGTTTTAAATAAAATCATATTAATTTAATAGTAAAGACTTATTAGTAGTATAATATATATTTTTATTTACCAATTTCAGATGCAAGGTTTGGATTGAGGCATGTGGAAGACCTGATCAATAGGGAAAACTTCCCATAGCCTAAAGAACAACTATTTGTAGCCTACATTTTTAAGAAAATATTTGGCATATATGGCAAGAAGAAATTGAAGAAAACAGCAATTCCTGTGCTACTTTTACCTGTTAAAGTCACACGTTTAATTAAAATACAAACTAGCCCAAACGTCAATATTTTAAGTAATGTAGTCCTAGATTTAACACAAAAACGTATTCTTACTACACATTCTTATACTAGTACTGTTTCTTTTATTTATTTTTTTAACTTTGTTTTTTACTCTTTTTTATTTTTTAAGTACTAATTGCTGCACTGAAGCTGAATAAAATACAGTGAAAAAATTAAACTTTTTGTGTTAAAATAAAAACTATGTTTTTTTGTTAAAAATAAATCTTTTTGTTATCTTATATTTCTTTATTTAAGGATCCTGACAAACATAAACCTACCTACCAATAAGCAAAATATGAAATAGACTAAAAAAATAATGTGACAACCCTGAGACAATGACGAAGGTCTAGACGATGCATGGCGGCATTTTGATGTCCGTGACCCCAGCGGGATAACCCCTTCAGATCGGCTTCAAATTTCGCCATGATTTAGTTGATATTATGTTTAAATTTGTTAGCAAATATCAAAATTTGTTGACCAATAGTTATCGAGATAGCCCATGTTAAAGGGTATCCCGCTAGGGTCACGCTCGTCAAAACTATTTGACCTAAAACGAGCACGAATGAGACACGCTACTGATATAGTTTTTGTGCTAAGATTTTGTTGATTCAATTATGAATCCATCAGTGAAAATTCCAGGATTCTACCTTCTGTAGTTACCGAGTAATCAAATACCTACTTTTCGTCAAAATTCCTCCGAAAAGTAAGTTCTAGATGAGGTGTAAGACAAAAGGCTACATTCATGAAATCCAGGAAAGATTTTGTTGACTCTGAGAGAAAATTTGTTAGACAAAACCGAGAACACGGACCGGTTTTCCCGCTGGGGTCACGGTGTTGATACCTAAACATGGTTTTTCCACAGGAATACTGTACCTAGGAAACTGAAAAGTAGGAATTGGTTAGATTTTTACACCCACAAAATCTTAGCTATAGTCATAAACTCGCTACTTGCTCCATTCCTGTGGACAAAATCTTCCCTGGATTTCATGAATGTAGCCTTTTGTATTACACCTCAACTAGAACTTACTTTTCGGAGGAATTTTGACGAAAAGTAGGTATTTGATTACTCGGTAACTACAGAAGGTAGAATCCTGGAATTTTCACTGATGGATTCATAATTGAATCAACAAAATCTTAGCACAAAAACTATATCAGTAGCGTGTCTCGTTCTTGCTCGTTTTAGGTCAAATAGTTTTGACGAGCGTGACCCCAGCGGCATACCTTTTAACATGGGATATCTCGATAACTATTGGTCAACAAATTTTGATATTTGCTAACAAATTTAAACATAATATCAACTAAATCATGGCAAAATTTGAAGCCGATCTGAAGGGGTAATCCCGCTGGAGTCACGGACATGGCATTTTGCGCAACTTCAAAGGCGTTGGACCACTGTAAATTTTTAACATTGTGGTAATACGATTAAACTATGGCCCCACTTCTGACTACCGTAGTTGTCAATACACAAACATTATTCCCGAAATATTATTTATATTAATTTACGTATTTAAGAAAATCATTGTTAAATTATAACTTGTTTTTAACTTCTGTACACTATTTTTGAACTGTATATTTTTTAACTTATAAAATCCACTTCCCTCCATCAGCCATTTAAGTCTAAAGGAGATCATTTCTTTTGGGACTTTTCTGAAAGTGCCAACAAAAAAAAATGGTACGTATTAAAAGAACTAGCCATTTAGATTAATAGTTAATATGGCACAAAAGTTGTAAGATTGCTCTGAGCCAAGTTATACAAGTTCGAAGATTCATCATTTTCTTATACTTATTGATTCCTGAAAGTGCTGGAAAACATAAAATAATGATAGATATTGTTAGAACTAATGATCCGAAGCAATTGTCAATGTAAAGCGTCGAGCGACCGCTTTGAAGTTGGTACGAAAAAAAAATATGAAAAAAATTAATAAATATATGAAAATAATGAATCATCGAACTTGTATAACTTGGGTCAGAGCAATCCTAAAACTTTTGCGCAATATTAACTATTACTCCAAATGGCTAGTTCTAACAATACCTACGTACTATTTTTTTTTGAAGTTATATCAATAATGTCTTGTAGTTTGGAATTTCATAGTAATCAACACACTTTACATAATCTAGTAGTGTGACTATTTGTTCTACATGTAATTATTGCACAACACGGCATTTTAAGAAATATTTAGCGCAGCTCTGTTCTGCAACGAACTCTAAACACGACACACGACGACGACGACGACACGACTGCAAGCGGTGAACAAGTGAATCGGTTAAAGTATGATTGTCTAATCATAGTAGCAGCGCACCTGTCACGCCCACATTGCCTTTCCGACCTTATTTATCTATTCCGTGTTTTACACAATGTTATGGGGTTTAGAATGAGGGTGAACGTGTGATGTACTATGGCGGCCACATACGCTTTACCAGTCTAAAGGCGAAAATCCTTTGAACCGCGTCGCTCGCTTTTAATATAAGCCACAGCGGCTGCGGCCATGCGCGTGCACGCGATTTGTTCTTCAAACCGGTAAAGCCTTCGAGACCCCCATAGAACGTGAAGTGCGCAGGTGTGCAAGCGGGTGTGTGAGGCAGTCGCGAATAAACCGCTTGACTAGATTTACGTTGTTTTATTACGACAGCTCAAATAGGATAGTATTTTCAATTATATCAACTTAACCGTGATTGCATTTTTGGCATATTTTGGTCGAGTCCGCGCATAAGATCTACGCAAATATCTTGAGTCTTGATTTATTAACACATTTGTTCAAGTAATTCTCAAACAGTTTGACATTTGTTTTAATCAAGTCTCTTCACAACGCAACGGCTAGTGGTGTCCTTCCTAAAATGGTAAATAAAAATGTTGCTTCCAAATCCGTGAAACTATTATTGAAATTAAACACCGTTAACGAATTAACTGCCATTTATTTTAAATACCGTTTAAAACTTAAACAAAATATTATTATGTAAAATAAAACGCATGTAAGAAGCGCTCCATTTCTATTGTGTTCGCGTTTAAAATATTGATCCCGATTAAAACCGCATGGGGACAATGTCTTTAAAGCTTAGAAATTGATCTTGGTTGGGCTTACCATATCGTCAAATGATCGTTTCTATATCAAAAAACCACTGAGGTTAAGCCGGTTAGCCGCTTAGACTAAGTCTATGGGCGATTGCAAATGTTTCTTACCCCTAATAACCCTTCTTAGTTTACTTATTTTATTTGTACTGGCACTACTTACCAACCGTAAGGTTATAAAATATGCCAGACGTTCCTGCATGACTGAAATTCGAACAGAGGACCATTATCTACGTCAAGTCCTAACGCCAGATTTGAATCCGATGAAGTGCATTCTTCATGCAGTCCTACTCAGAAGACTTTGTTTCAAGAGAGTGGATACGTAGTCCACTTGTATGTGTCAAGCGCGCTTACTTCTCGTTTGTACGAACAGCTCAACTATAGTAAGACCGCTTAACTGAGTCCTCGCCTGCGGTAGGTACGCGGGGCGGGAAGTACGTAGGGCCTCTGCCACGAACGCGAGCGACTTGCGACGCGATGAACGGATTTCTAGTTCATTGCGCGCTTTACAACGGCAGTCATAGTCAACGGTTATAGAATGCGGCAGAGGCCCTACTAGTGATGGGAAATTCCCGAGAATGTTCTTTCAGTGAGAACTTTGCTGTTAAGTTCTCGAGAATATTCTTTTGGAAGAGAATTTAAGAGAATTTATAAATTGGATGACTATCTCAATAATCTGATTAAATTAATGGAACTGCGATAGCATTTCTGCTTTATTAACAAATATTTCATACGGAAAATTTAAATTATTGTCTTTCCTGAGGTTAAATTCTTCTAAGCGAGAATATTCTCGAGAATATTTCGAAGAAAATTCTCGTAAGTTCTTTTTAAATTTCCTGCAAAATTTAATAATTCATTTTGGCGATAAAATAGACACATCAGTATTTTCAAACAATCACCTTTAATAAAGTTCTCAAGATTTAACAACTCTAAATAAAATTCTTCAAAATCAACATGAGAAAATCTTAATGATAATGACTAATCGTGACAAGAAATTTTAATAACATGTAATCTGAAATACGAAAACTTCTACTCGAAGTGGGTTACTTTACGATACACAGTGTGAACGAAACTACGAAGAGTTTAAATGCTGTTCTGTCTCTCTTATGGCGGAGGTACCCAAACCTGGATTAGGTTCTTCGGTTTTCTTGGCAAAAGTTTGTAACTTATTAAATATTTTCCAATTATGAGAGATCAGACAATTTTTTTTCGCTGATAGACGGCAGGGAATTAACTGATGTAAACAAAATGGCGGCGGTGCGTGGCTGGCGGGCCGGGGCGCGGGGAGAGGGCGCATACATGCTACGCTACTAGCGCGACTAAACAAAACGTTTGTACATAAAAAATATTGCGGTGGAAACTTAAAATCAATTTTTACTCGCAAGGTTATCGGCAAAAACAATGGTACTGTGATAATTATTAGCTAAATAAACTGAGATACCTACTTATTTTAAACAATACTGCCATCGTAGTTCAAAACCTCTAAAAGAATACATGTTTTTTCTGAAAATACGAAAATCTTCATCCAATTTTAAATTCTCTTAAATTCTCCTTGATCTGCGAATATTCTCAATTAAAAGGAAAATTCTAGAATATTCCCGATTGGAGAATATTCTCACTTGGAGAATTTTCTCGCGACCCATCACTAGGCTCTACGTACCTCCCGCCCCGCGTACCTACCGCAGGCGAGGACTCAGTTACGCGGTTTAGATATAGTAGATACCACGGCTTAGTTCGACCACCACCTAATATCCTCTTTGTTATCAGAGTTGTAAAGCGCACTAACTTCTCACTGAGAGCCCGGACGGGTACCGACCCGTCCGGGTTCCAAGCTAGTTCCACGTGCCTACTTTATTTTTTGTCCCCGCTGTTGGGGCACGAGCCTTCCTTGAAAAAGAAAACATATGGAAAATAAGTCACACACCACGCGGGTCTAGTGCGGATTGATAGTTATTAACAACTGCTAAGCAGCCGGGACCAACTGCTTTACGTGCCATCCGAAGCACGGAGGAGCGAGAGATGATAGATTTAAGGTTATATATCCGAGGACCAGCCTTTGCGAAAGGTGCTTAACTTTTGCAATCGCATTCCGAGCGTGTGGCTTCGATGACGAAGTGGTAAGCGAGATCGTATACAGTTCCACGTGCCTACGCAATCGGCTAAACATAGACGAGCATCTAAAACGTTGACATAAATAACCTTAGAATTATGTTTATTAACGGGATTATTATCTTATGTTTTGTTGTGTTAATAAAAAATATTGTAATGAAGTTACCATGATTGTTTAAAAAGTTATAAATGAACTTACTGTCTTCGACAAACTCGTCCGGTAACAACGTGGGCCTGTTGCGGTAGGCGCTGGCGTCGTCGGGGCCGAGGCCGGAGTTATGGCCCTTGAGAGCAGCGTTGTGGTTCACTCTTTCCGGCGTTACTATCGGGTTGTAAACATAATGATTACACTTTGCGCAAGAGCTTGCGCCGTAAAGAATACATATACCTACCTACACTAGAAAATCTCGCTAGGTTCGAGTTAGAGTTACGAAGTAACTATTCAGTAAGGAAAGCCCGTTGTGCAACTGTGATACAGATGCTAACGATACCATCTTACATCTAATAACAGAATGCCCAACAAACGCCAAGGCGAAACAAGAACTAGAGCAAAAGATAGATGGTCTTAGTTATGGCAACGCTGGGCGCACGGAAGCGCCGCGATCTGCGTTAGCGCGCGGGGACTCCCGACACACAACGACAGCCACGCACGCACGAACTACCTACTCATTGTCGGGCTAACTCTTGTAGAATTTTATATTATCCCATAAATCAGTCTATGTTATACAGTCCACTTTTATTGATATCTACATCCCACTTAAGAACTACCAGCTTCATATGGTCCTTCGAGCCGGATATTTAGAACGGGAGGCGTTCGAAAACCAGTACTACGCCGCGGTTGGCATCGCGAAAGCGCTGTGCAACACGTCCTCTGCGGCTTCTTCAAACGAGTCTGCTGGCTCCGAGGTGAGCTTTCACAATGCGAACTCAAAAAGACAAAATAATTTTGTAAGGCTACCGAAAATAGAATTGCCTTCCTTTAGTGGTGATTATCAGCAATGGCTTGAGTTCCGCGATACTTTTATTTTAATAGTGCATTCAAACAACAGCATTGATGACATTAATAAATACCACTATCTTCGTGCCTGTTTGCAAGGTAGTGCCGCCTTAGTCATCAAAAGCTTAGACTTTAAGGCCAACAATTATGGTTCTGCTTGGGAGTTGTTGTGCAAGCGATACGAAAACAAACGCTTGCTTGTAAATTAATCATGTTCAATCGCTCTTTAATGTCAACTCCATCCTAAAAGAATCGAGCAAAGCCTTGCGATACATAGTTGACACTACCAATAAAAATTTACGAGCTTTGTCTACTCTAGATCAGCCCACAGAACATTGGGACACGTTAATCATTTACATGATGGCTACAAAATTAGACGGCACAACAAATAGGGAATGGGAGGAGTACCGCAATAATCGTAGAGACCCACCTACCTTAGACACATTTTTAACTTTTTTAACAAACAGGGCTGACCTTCTAGAGACCTCGGAGGAGGCAAAAGGTAACACATTTAATTACAATAATTCGTCAGCTATTCAAAGGCCTAAAAGTTTCATTGTTTCAACTGGCAAAGCCAATCACAAACTTGTCCATTGTGTCATAAAGATCACCAGTTGTACTCATGTGAATTATTTCGTAAGCTACCGGTCGAGACACGCATACAGAAGGCCAAAGAATTTAAAATTTGTCAAAATTGCCTTAGATTGGGCCATCACGAGTCTCGTTGCAAATTGACACATTGCAAGTATTGTAACATTAAGCATAATACTCTTTTTGCATACAGAACCACCTCAACAGCCTATTTTACATGACAGCATTGTACTTTCAGCTGAGCATACACTTAATACTAACAAAAACAATGTATTACTGTCGACAGCTCTGATCAAGGTGCTTGACAAGTGTGGTAAGCCGCATCCAGCTAGAATCTTGCTGGACAATGGCAGTACGGGTAACTTTGTGACTCATAATCTCTGTACCCGGCTAAATCTTCCGACTCATCAAGCTAGTTCAAAGGTAACGGGCATAAACAATCAAACGTCTAATAGTTTTCAGTCTTGCTCTCTTACTTTGGAGTCTTATAATGGAGGCTATCGGACGGATATTGACTGCTTTGTTCTTCCACAGATAACTTCATTATTACCTAATACGTATATAGATGTTAGTAATCTAAATATACCTTCTGGGGTTTGCTTAGCCGATCCAACATTCAACGTACCGTCAACCATCAATCTCTTAGTAGGTGCGGACGTCTTTTGGAGAGTGATTGGCACAAATCGCATCCAGCTAGGTAAAAATAAACCTGTCTTATATGAAACTAAGTTTGGATGGTTATTTTTAGGCACCATATGCCAGCAGGGTCCCATGAGTAATTTCTGTCTATTTGTCAATGATTCGGACAATCAATCTGATCTAACTCGATTTTGAGAATTGGACACAATTCCTTCGAAAGGTAAATTTACTCCAGACGAACAGGCATGTGAGAAGTATTTTCTTGATACCACCAAAAGGGACACAGGTTCATAGTTTCCGTGCCTCTAAAAGAATCACCCGACGTTCTGGCCGAGTCTCTGTTCATAGCTAAGCGTAGGTATCTTTCCCTTGAGCATCGCTTAGAAAAAGACTCTCACATGAAACAATTATATACACAATTTATTCGAGAGTATATAGATCTAGGTCATATGACTGAAGTCGCACCTGATCCGAATAGTAGGTATTGCTATTTGCCACACCATGGGGTCTATAGGGAGAGTAGTTCTACCACTAAACTACGTGTGGTATTCGACGCATCAGCCAAAACGTCGTCGGGTAGGTCTCTTAATGACATTCAGCGTGTTGGCCCTACAATTCAGGATGACATTATTGCCATCTTATTGCGCTTTCGTGACCATCAATTTGTAGTATCAGCGGACGTTGAAAAATGTATAGGCTAATTAACATTGACACAGAACAACGTCCGCTGCAATGTGTACTATGGAGGTTTGACCCATCTCACCCTCTTAAGACTTACACCCTTAATACGGTGACTTATGGCACAGCGTCGGCTCCATATTTAGCTACTAGGTGTCTGTCTCAATTAGGGCATGATTCGCCTGACCCTAGGGTAAAACGTGCCATATGTCACGATTTTTACGTCGATGATTTTTTAACAAGTATAGACTCCATTACCGATGCAATCGATCTATGTAAAGGTGTTACAAGTACATTGGAGTCAGCCAAATTTAATTTAAGAAAATGGCACTCTAACAACCAGGCAATTCTTAATGCAGTGAGCAGTCAGAACGCAAGTTCGGATCAGGTTAATCTTAGTGCTAAAGAGGCAGCAAAATCTTTAGGGTTATACTGGAATTGCTCCTCAGACACACTAACTTTTTCGATAAACATAGATCGCAGGGACAAAATTAATAAGCGTCATATTTTGTCTACCATTTCACAGGTTTTCAACCCGCTAGGCCTTGTATCTCCATGCATAGTTGAGGCAAAAATATTAATTCAACAATTATGGATATCAAAATGCTCATGGGACGAGAATGTACCAGTCAATATTAAAAACCTATATGTGGAATTTGCAGAAACATTGTCACAATAAAATAATTTACAGATTCCTAGATGTATCAAACTTAACCAGTCTATTGACAATCAAATACATGTATTTACAGATGCATCCGAGAAGGCATATGGCGCTTGTGTGTACATACGAAGTGTAGATAAGAACGGCGCAGTCATTGTCCGACTTTTAGCATCTAAGAGAAAAGTAGCACCCATCAAAACTGTCACTATACCGCGTTTGGAGCTTTGTGGAGCTCTTATGGGAGCAAGACTGTGTGCAAAGGTTGTTTCGTCAGTTACTTTTAAATATAGTTCTTGTACATGTTGGACCGATTCGATGATAGTGTTAGGGTGGCTTTCATCCTCTCCTAATCAACTAAAAACATTTGTTCGACATCGAATCATAGAGGTACAGGATCATGCGTTAGACTAGCGTTACGTACCATCCAAGCAAAATCCTGCTGATTTTGTGTCCCGCGAAATACGAGCAGATTCTATAAAAAAATGTGCATTATGGTGGTCTGGTCCGTCATTTTTAAAACAAGAAAGCAGTGAATGGCCATCTAAACCTAATCAAGATCCAAAAAATATCAAAGATTTACCACAAACGATTAAAAACTTTCACACAATAAATAATACAAAAGAATCTGAACCTAACCTAATATCTACACTTATCCTAAACTCATCTAGTCTAACTAAATTAAAACGCACAGTTGCTTACATCTTAAGATTTATAAATAATTGTCGACAAAATAATAATAAACTTCAAGGACACTTATCACTTTCAGAGCTCATGGCAGCTACTAATAAACTTTTGATGATTTCTCAACAGGAATCTTTTCCTGTGGAGCGTCAATTGCTCGGCAGTAGTAATAACTTACCTCATAAAAACAGGCTTTTACCGTTATCACCATATTTAGATTCTGACAATATCATCAGAGTGGGTGGCAGGCTTAGTGATTCTCACTACGATTATAACGTTAAGCACCCAATTCTCCTTTGTAGTAACCATCGTTTTTGCCAACTAATTTTCAGCGCGTTACACAAAACCTATCTTCATTCGGGTCCTCAATTGTTGTTAGCCACAGCGAGGCATAATTATTGGCCATTAGGAGGGACCAGGCTTGCGAAACGTACTGTACGTTCATGTGTCAAATGCTGTCGTTTGAAAGGTGCGACGATTCAACCTGTAATGGGTAACTTACCTACCAACAGAGTCCAGTTAGAATATCCTTTTCTTGAAACTGGTGTTGACTATGCTGGGCCACTGCTGATAGCAAATCGTAAAGGAAGAGGTTGTAAACTTATAAAAAGCTTTTTTTGTGTCTTTGTGTGTTTAGCCACCAAGGCGTTGCATCTGGAGCTTGTCTCGGACCTGACTAACCTCTCAACTGTCGAGCGACCAATATTGGTTACTTTTGATTTTTTTCAAAAAACCCCATACTGTCGAGCGACCAATATTGGTCACTTTTTCCTCTTCGTCTTTATGCTTCGACAGTTACGTGAATACTATGCCGTTCCCGTTCTAATTTATACAGAATGTAGTTGGTAGAACAAGGATGGGAAACAGGTTCATAGCACGCCGGGGGAAGCCGCGGAACGTGTTTTCAGACAATGGTACAACTTGTAGGGACATTTAACGAGTTGTCTAGACTGCTCAGGGAACCTTCACTGTCTTCAGTTCTCGTAGACCAAGGTATAAAATTTTCTTTTATTCCCGCATACACTCCTCACTTTGGTGGTCTTTGGGAGTCAGCAGTCAAATCTGTAAAACATCATCTTCGTCGCGTTTTAGAACTGACACATTTAGATTTTGAGGAAATGGCGACTCTTTTGATACAGATAGAAGCTATCTTAAATTCTCGTCCCATAACTCCTATATCTGATGACCCTTCCGATCTGTCCTGTCTTACTCCAGCTCACTTCCTAATTGGACGATCAATCGTATATTTGCCTTGTCCGCATCTTATCGACAAAAACATAACTTCACTTCAACGATTTCAACGCATTGAAGCGCTGAAGCAACATTTCTGGTCACGCTTTAACCATGAATATGTTTTATGGCTCCAGAAGAAGACAAGATGGCACACGTCGCAGGGAGAGCTGCAGGAGGGGTAGCTAGTCCTGATCAAGGACAAGACAGCGCCTTCACTGATGTGGCCGCTTGGCCGCATTATTCGTGTTTTGCCGGGAGCAGACGGCATAGCCAGAGTCGCCGACATCAGGACAAAGAGAGGCGTCATACGTCGCGCCTACAACACTATCTGTCCCTTGCCTACAAATGTTGAAGAAGATACTTCAAGGCGGGGAGTATAGTTAAGGCAACACTGGGCGCACGGGGGCGCCACGATCAGCGTTAGCGCGCGGGGACTCCCGACACACAACGACAGCCACGCACGCACGAACTACCTACCTCATTGTCGGGCTAACTCTTGTAGAATTTTATATTATCCCATAAATCAGTCTATGTTATACAGTCCACTTTTATTGATATCTACATCCCACTTAAGAACTACCAGCTTCAGTCTCGTTAACAAAAATTCGATTTAATTGATAATTGAGAATTAAAAAAACAGAAATAGCCCAATTAAATATATGGAGGCTGTTGTAGAAATACGAAATAAAAACAAGTGAAAATTGTAGTGTTTGTGATAAATTAAAATTTGATATTAAAATTTGTAATTGTATTAGTTAATAGTTATGTGTTGCAAAAACGTTCACTATTAATAAAGGAGAAGTTAGCAAAATAAATAAAATAAAAGAAACAATTTTGTCATCTAAATCTATGAAATTTTAAATTCTTGTATTGTTTCGACGTCGACTTACAACCGTATACAGAACAACGTGTATGCACAATAATATTCAATAGGAATCACTGAACGTAAATTCAAAAAAACGTTTAAAATACGCAGTACGCGCAGGTGGCCTTCACGGTAGCTCCCTAAAACTGCGTTTGTTTGTGGGACACTCGCCGCAGCGCCCGCTTCCCCGCGGGTTCCCCTTCCTTGCTCTGCGAAAGTACCTTCGATGCGCAACTGTATGCTTACTAAACTGTAGCCCCACTTTTGACTACCGTAGTTGACAATACACAAACATTATTCCCGAAATATTATTTATATTAATTTACGTATTTAAGAAAATCATTGTTAAATTGTAACTTGTTTTTTAACTTCTGTACACTATTTTTGAACTGTATATCTTTTACTTATAAAATCCACTTCCCTCCATCAACCATAAGTCTAAATTCGCTAAAAACCTAACACATGCATAGCAAGCTATCTATAATTATTTTGAACTTATATCAATAATGTCGTGTAGTTTGGAATTTCATAGTATTCAACACACTTTAGATAATCTAGTAGTTAACCATTGTTTTCACTTACCAATGAAAAAATATGCCTCCTCGATTAATACTTGAGGTCTGACTATTTGTCCTACATGTAATTATTGCACAACACGGCATTTTAAGAAATATTAAGCGCAGCTCTGTTCTGCAACGCACTCTTAACACGACACACGACGACGACGACACGGCTGCAAGCGGTGAACAAGTGAATCGCCTAAAGTATGATTGTCTAATCATAGTAGCAGCGCACCTGTCACGCCCACATTGCCTTTTCGACATTATTTGTCTATTCCGTGTTTTACACAATGTTATGAAGTTTAGAATGAGGGTTGAGGTGTGATGTAATATGGCGGCCACATACGCTTTATCAGTCTAAAGGCGAAAATCCTTTGAACCGCGTCGCTCGCTTTTAATATAAGCCACAGCGGCTACGGCCATGCGCGTGCACGCGACTTGTTCTTCAAACCGGTAAAGCCTTTAAGACTCCCATAGTACGTGAAGTGCACAGGTGTGCATGCGTGTGCAGGGTGCAGGGTGTGTGAGGCAGTCTCGAATAAACCGCATGACTAGCTATACGTTGTTTTATTACGACAGCTCAAATAGGATAGTATTTTCAATTATATCAATTTAACCGTAACTGGATTTTTGGCATTTTTTTGGTCGAGTCCGCGCATAAAATCTACGCAAATATCTTGAGTCTTGATTTATTTACACATTTGTTCAAGTATTTCTTAAACAGTTTGACATTTGTTTTAATCAAGTCTCTTCACAACGCAACGGCTAGTGGTGTCCTTCCTCAAATGGTAAATAAAAATGTTGCTTCCAAATCCGTGAAACTATTATTGAAATTAAACACCGTTAACGAATTAACTGCCATTTATTTTAAATACCGTTTAAAACTAAAACAAAATATTATAATGTAAAATAAAACGCATGTAAGAAGCGTTTCATTTCTATTGTGTTCGCGTTTACAATATTGATCCCGATTATCTCGTTTGTACGAACAGCACAACTCGTAGATTCCACGGCTTGGTTTGACTCACCACCTAATGTCCTCTTTGTTATCAGAGTTGTAGAGCGCACTTACTTCTTAGTACCCGTCCGGGTTCCAAGCTAGTTCCACGTACCTACCTACCTTATTTTATGTCCCCGCTGTTGGGGCACGAGCCTTCCTTAATAATGAAAACATATTCCTTAATAATGAAAACATATGGAAAATAAGTCACACACCACGCGGGCCCAGTGCGGATTGATAGTTGTTAACAACTGTTAAGCAGCCGGGACCAACTGCTTTACGTGCCATCCGAAGCACGGAGGAGCGAGAGATATTAGATTTTAGGTTACCTATCCGATGACCATCCTTTGCGAAAGGTGCCTAACTTTTGCAATCGCACAACGAGCGTGTGGACGAAGTGGTAAGCGTGATCGTATACAGTTTCACGTGCCTACACAATCGGCTAAACACAGACGAGCATCTAAAAACGTTGACATAAATAAACTTAGAATAATGATTATTAACGGGATTATTATTTTATTTTTTGTTGTGTTAATAAAAAATATTCTAATGAAGTTACCATGATTGTATAAAAAGTTATAAATGAACTTACTGTCTTCGTCAAACTCGTCCGGTAACAACGTGTGCCTGTTTCGGTAAGCGCTGGCGTCGTTGGGGCCGAGGCCGGAGTTATGGCCCTTGACAGCGGCGCCGGCGTTGTGGTTCGCGCTTTCCGGCGTTACTATCGGGTTGTAAACATAATGATTACACTTTGCGCAAGAGCTTGCGCCGTAAAGAATACATATACCTACCTACACTAGAAAATCCCGCTAGGTTGGAGTTAGAGTTACGAAGTAATTATTCAGTAAGGAGAGCCCGTTGTGCAACTGTGATACAGATGCTAACGATACCATCTTACATCTAATAACAGAATGCCCAATAAACACCAAGGCGAAACAAGAACTAGAGCAAAAGATAGATGGTCTCGTTAACAAAAACTCGATTCAATTGATAATTGAGAATAAAAACACAGAAATAGCCTAATAAAATATATGGATGCTGTTTTAGAATACGAAATAAAAACAAGTGAAAATTGTAGTGTTTGTGATGAATTAGAATTTGATATTAAAATTTGTAATTGTATTAGTTAATAGTTGTGTTGTAAAAACGTTCATATTAATCAATGAGAAGTTGGCAAAATTAATAAAAAAAAAGAAAAAAGAAACTGTTTTGTCATCTAAATCTATGAAATTTTTAATTCTTGTTGTGTTTCGACGTCGACTTTTTTTTATTTTTTTTTGTGGGTATCCCTATCTTTCTCTATGGCGCCATTGCCTCGCGTTCGTCATTTGGTTTTAAGATTCACTTTTTTTTTTTAATGTATTTCCTTAGAGATTACTAATGGGAATAATGGCAGAGAAGGGTGGGTGGGAGTTGCTAATCTCTTCGGACGAGGCGCTTCGTATAATTATGATAGAACTTTACTTACAGGTAAGTTCGTTTAATCATTAATTATACTTCGCGCCTCGTCCTCAAGATTAGTAGTTAATTATTTTATATTGTTACTTGTAGACTTTGAGAGTGGTAATAATGTGGGAAATATCATCAATAGAAACACTTTTCGAATTAATGTACGTTTATTTGTATACTTAATTAAACAACATTATGTAGATCAGTAATTTAACTAATATATAATTATTCTTGTAATAATCATAACAGTTAATAGTTAAAATTTATCAAATCAATCAGTATTGTAATTTGCTACATAAAATATCTAAGCATCAAAATAGAATGAGGTAAAGATGTACAATCGTCGTTCAAAACAGGTCTATTATAGAACCGTGCAAACAGTGGAGTTGCCGCTCCAACCCGCGGTGTTTCGGATTTAAGATAAGTAACAAAATTTTAGCAGGATATGTAGTGGGTTTATTATTGAAAAATGGTATATAAAGTATTGGCAGTTTGCAGCCTGATTTTCATGTTTTGGAGTCATCATCATCGTCATCGGAGTTTGTACGGCTGGATGATGAATGTATATTCTTAATATTTATTTTTGACAAGGTCTGAACTCTATGGGCAGTTGTAAGTGACAGTAATGTTATTGTCTTTTTGGTCAATGTAAGCTCTTCATTGGGGTACCATTGACTCAATTGATCCAAAACGCTATTTGTATCCCAGGTAACATTATACTTTGGTAACGGTGGTCGGAGACGAAATACCCCCTTGAGAAATCTCTGAATTCTGTCGTCTATTGATATGTTTGGACCCAGTAACAGCGACAACACTGATCGGCATGAGTTGAGGGTGCCACATTGACAGGTTTCATTATATAACTGGGTAAAATAATATACCACAGTAGGGACTGAAGCAACTTTTTGATGGCGCGTCCCGGATAAAACTGCTGCCACCAGGGTAATGGATTAGTGTATCCACCGGGAGCTGGAATGGGAAATTATCGTGCGTTTATGAGGTGGAAATGTTATAATTCTGGAGACCACAAGGGCTTTAAATACGGGATACCATGGTTGCGTATGATGGCATAGTGACATTCACAAGAGCTACTTGTAGCCTAAACTGAATAAATGATTTTGAATTTTGAATTTTGCGTGGGTCACAAAGGAACAACCATGATACCTTTTGCTTTGTCAGAAATTATTTTCTTCAATACTTTTAATATAATAGAGAAGGGAGGAAACGCATAAAAATTCAAACCACTCCATGTTATGTTAAAAGAATCAATAGTTATAGCATCAGGGTCTGTATGCCATGAGATATAATTTTCACACTTTTTATTTATGCGGCTTGCGAACAGGTCAATATCAGGAATACCCAATGATTGTATCAAACATTAAAAACCCAGTTTGCTAACTCCCATTTAATGTCCGGGTGAGATTTCCGTGTGTAGGGATTCTACATATTTATATTTACAATTATATAAATATATTTTATTCTACATATTTATATTTACAATTATATAAATATATTTTATTCTACATATTTATATTTACAATTATATAAATATATTTTATTCTACATATTTATATTTACAATTATATAAAGATATTTATCTACATATTTATCTAAATTTAATTATTTACATTTATATACAAAAATCAACAAACTTAATTATTAACTTAAAATTAACTTATGTACTACATAAAATATATAACATTAAAACTTACTACTATAATCTATTTTATACATACACAACATTAAAATAAATATAACAATCACAATAAATGTCTAAATAAACACACAATATACAAAAGCTTAAAAATCAGTAATCGACATCAAATCGACACGCATCTTGTCGAAACCATTGGAGAAGCGCACCGCAAACCTGTTCTATTGTTCTCAACGGGGCGGCGATCTGTCTGCGCATACCGATGCGCGCGCGCCGCCAGTCGCAAACCAATGTTAGACGAAAAACCAGTGTCGCTCGACTACCGCCCGCACGTACTCGCGTAGCTTTGTTTGCTTTGCTTATTTACTATTTGTGTCCTATCGCTATTGACTGTTATTTCCTTATCTTTCATCTATCACTCCTTCTATTATATCTGGTGTTGTGTACTGTGTTGTATAAACTTTCATCTTCTGTGTCGTACAAATAAACTGTTTCCTGTGTACGTGAGTTTGGACTTTGTTTCTATCACCACAACACATCCACCCACATCTGCCCATAACTGGTGACCCCTGGAGCACGAAGAACAGGATGAGTACAAACAGTGACAGTGATAGTACTAAAACCGCCATTTCGCATGACGACGACAACGTCACCAAGCGCCATAAGCAAAAAGTGCGCGGCACCAATGGTTCCGACACAAACGCGCGTAAGGTGCGACTTTCCACTGGTTCCGACACAAAGACGGATTTCAAGAAAATAAATTTAAGAGTGCTACCTTTTTCTCCTGAAGAACCCGAGATCTGGTTTGCACTCCTTGAAGGTCAGTTTGAAAGCAATTGTATTACCAGCGACTTAGTAAAATTCACAAATGTTATTAACAACTTGGATATACAACATTCCAAAGCCGTGAAGGATATTATTCTCAATCCACCGGCCGAGAATCGTTATAAGAAGATTAAGTCTGAGCTAATCAAGCGTCTATCTGCTTCTCGAGAGAAAAAAGTGCGTCAGCTACTGGTTCACGAGGAACTTGGTGACCGTAAGCCTTCCCAATTCTTACGTCATCTACAAGATCTGGCTGGCCCTTCTGTTCCGGAAGATTTCATCAAGACGATCTGGTGCAACCGTCTACCCAATAATATACAAACCGTATTGGCATCTCAGACCAGTCAGACTCTAGAACAGCTTTCTGACCTCGCTGACCGGATTCACGAAATTACTTCGCCATGCAACGTCACAGCTGTAGCAACATCTTCTCATGTGACGCATGCGCCATCCAGTGAAATAGCTGAACTGAAGAAGATGGTAGAACGTCTCACGTTGAAGCTTGATGAGCATACTCGCGGTGCACAATGTTCCAGCATCCGATCCAGACCTCAACGACGACGTACCTCAACTGCACGTCAAAGGTCCAGATCAAACTCCAGCTACCGCAAATACCCCTTATGCTGGTATCATGCCAAATTCGGACAGGAAGCTCGTAGCTGTATCAAGCCATGCGACTTTCACAAGGCGGGAAACTCTGCAGGCAGTCGCTAATGGCGACTAGTGGTTGCCTCGCCTCTTCAGGTCGCCTCTTCGTCACCGATCACAGCTCGAAGACTCAGTATCTGGTTGATACCGGTAGTGACCTCTGCGTCTACCCTCAATCTGCGCTTCGCGAACGTCGTGTGAAAACAAGCTTTCAACTAAGTGCAGCTAATGGTAGTGCTATAGACACTTTTGGTTTTCTAGAATTAAATTTAAATTTAGGCTTAAGGCGTAACTTTCCGTGGAGATTTACTGTGGCTAATGTAACGAAACCTATTATTGGCGTAGACTTTCTTAGCTTTTATAATTTAGTAGTTGATTGTCGTAATCAGCGCTTGCTTGATAATACTACTGCTTTATTTTCAAATGCTTGTACTGCTGACGCTGTTGATATTTTTTCTGTCAAGGTCTCGTCGGGCAACACCAGGTATCACGATATTCTTTCGGAATTCCCTGAAATCACCCGCCCTTCAGGCACTTTTCATACTCCCAAGCATAGCACCGTACACTACATACGCACTACACCTGGCCCTCCCATTTCTTCCACTCCCCGCAGATTGGCTCCTGATAAGCTTAAGATCGCTAAGCAGGAGTTCCAGCTTATGCTTAACAGCGGCGTTGCACGTCCATCGGACAGTCCTTGGTCTTCGCCTTTGCATCTTGCTCCTAAAAAGGATAACAGTTGGCGGCCCTGCGGCGACTACAGATTGCTTAATTCTCGTACAATTCCCGACCGTTATCCTATTAGGCACATCCACGATTTTGCTCAGAGCATATCAGGGTGTAAAGTCTTCTCCACCATTGACCTGGTTAAGGCGTACCATCAAATACCGGTTTACAAGGACGACATTATGAAGACGGCCATCACCACCCCCTTTGGTCTATACGAATTTCCGTATATGACCTTTGGGCTGAGGAATGCAGGCCAAACCTTCCAAAGGTTTGTCGACGAGATGACCAGAGGCCTAGACTTCTGCTACTGTTACCTTGATGATTTTTTGGTATTTTCAAGGACAGCAGAAGACCACGTGACCCACCTTCGGCAGCTTTTCACCCGCATGAAGGAATATGGCATCCTTGTCAACACATCTAAATGCGTCTTTGGAGTTAGTAAGGTAACTTTCTTAGGTTACAGTATCTCCGAGTCGGGCACAAAACCTCTAGATTCCAAAGTACAGGCGATTAAAGACTATCCAGCGCCTCAAACAGTAAAGCAGCTCAGAAGATATTTGGGGATGCTGAATTTTTACAGGCGATTTCTACCGCACGCCGCTAAAATTCAAGCACCACTAAACTCTTTGCTTGCAGGTTCAGTTAAAGCGTCGCACCCTGTCAATTTATCTGGAGACACTCTACTTGCATTTGAGCAAAGTAAGGAGAGCTTATCAAATGCAGCATTACTTGCGCACCCCGACAGCGAGGCTAAGCTTGCTTTAGTAACGGACGCTTCCGACCTAGCTATGGGTGCAGTATTGCAGCAGTTGAAGGACGGCGAATGGCAGCCCCTCGCCTTCTTTTCTCGTAGGTTGAGCCCTTCCCAACAAAAATACTCTCCGTATGATCGCGAACTGCTCGCAATATACGAGAGTATAAAGTACTTCCGCCACATGTTGGAAGCACGACATTTTGTGGTATACACTGACCACAAGCCGCTCAGTTATGCTTTTCACGAAAGAAAAACTAACTGTTCGCCTCGTCAGTATCGCCACCTCGATTACATATCGCAGTTCACGACCGATATTCGACACATTTCGGGCAAAGACAATGTCGTTGCCGATACATTGTCCCGTGTCGAAGAACTCTCGATACCAATCGATTTTAGCGCTCTTGCTTCGTCCCAAACAGCAGACCAAGAATTGGTACAACTTCTGAACGGTGAATCGTCACTCCGTCTCAAAAAGTTACCAATTCCTAACTGCGAAACAGAAATTTACTGTGACGTCAGCACACCTACACCCAGACCCTTCATAACGAAACCACTGCGAAAGCAAGTTTTCGACACTTTGCATAGCCTCAGCCACCCAGGTGCTAACGCAACCTCTAAATTGGTATCAGAGCGATTTGTTTGGCCTGGCGTGCGCAAAGACTGTCGTGAGTGGTCTCGCAAATGTATAGCGTGTCAACGCGCTAAGGTAAACCGTCACGTGTCGTCTCCTCTTGGCACGTTCGATTTACCTCGCTCTAGGTTTGCCTTCATCCATGTGGACATAGTTGGCCCTTTACCTCCATCTCACGGCTATAGGTATTGTTTTACTGTCGTGGATCGTTTCACACGCTGGCCGGAAGTCACGCCGATGGTCGATATGACTGCCGAAACCGTTGGTAAGGCGTTAATATCGTGGATATCCAGATTTGGATGTCCAACGGATATTGTCACTGATCGCGGTCGACAGTTTGAATCCACACTTTTCCAATATCTTGGAAAAATGATCGGATTCAAACATCGCAAAACAACCGCGTATCACCCAGCGTGTAATGGGCTAGTGGAACGATTCCACCGACAATTAAAAGCAGCAATAATGTGCCACGCCGACTGCAACTGGGTAGACTCATTGCCCTTAGTACTTCTCGGTATACGTAGTGCCTATAAAGAAGACCTTAAAGCTTCATCGGCCGAGTTAGTTTATGGCGAGCCCTTACGTCTGCCTGGAGAATTCTTCCATGCAGCTACATCTGGTTCTACTGACATCTCGGACTTCACCACTCGCCTACGCCATTTTGCCATGAAGCTTAATCCGTCTCCCGCTACGCATCATAATAAGGACAAAGTCTTCATTTACAAAGATCTTACTTCTGCGAGTCACGTATTTTTGAGGGACGATGCTTTGCGAGGTTCTTTAAAACCTCCCTACACCGGCCCGTACGAAGTACTTGACCGTAATAATAAAACTTTTAGAATTTTGTGTAAGGGTAAAATTGTCGCTGTATCGATAGACCGCCTTAAGCCGGCCTACATACTAGCTGACCCAATCCCCACTCAGATTCCTATTACTCCAAATCTTACTCCACCTCCTACTCCAATCCCAGTAACTATTCCTAATACAGTGCCAAAAACACAGGATGATCTCAGGAAAACTAAATCAGGTCGCGTAGTACGTTTTCCTGATTACTATCGCCCGTAGTGACGGTCTCTGGGGGGGAGTGATGTAGGGATTCTACATATTTATATTTACAATTATATAAATATATTTTATTCTACATATTTATATTTACAATTATATAAATATATTTTATTCTACATATTTATATTTACAATTATATAAATATATTTTATTCTACATATTTATATTTACAATTATATAAAGATATTTATCTACATATTTATCTAAATTTAATTATTTACATTTATATACAAAAATCAACAAACTTAATTATTAACTTAAAATTAACTTATGTACTACATAAAATATATAACATTAAAACTTACTACTATAATCTATTTTATACATACACAACATTAAAATAAATATAACAATCACAATAAATGTCTAAATAAACACACAATATACAAAAGCTTAAAAATCAGTAATCGACATCAAATCGACACGCATCTTGTCGAAACCATTGGAGAAGCGCACCGCAAACCTGTTCTATTGTTCTCAACGGGGCGGCGATCTGTCTGCGCATACCGATGCGCGCGCGCCGCCAGTCGCAAACCAATGTTAGACGAAAAACCAGTGTCGCTCGACTACCGCCCGCACGTACTCGCGTAGCTTTGTTTGCTTTGCTTATTTACTATTTGTGTCCTATCGCTATTGACTGTTATTTCCTTATCTTTCATCTATCACTCCTTCTATTATATCTGGTGTTGTGTACTGTGTTGTATAAACTTTCATCTTCTGTGTCGTACAAATAAACTGTTTCCTGTGTACGTGAGTTTGGACTTTGTTTCTATCACCACAACACATCCACCCACATCTGCCCATACGTGATTCCGCATCTGCGATGACGTTATCGCTTGATTTGATATAAGATGCGAAAATGAACAGCTTACGATCTTCACACCTCTTTCCCTGGTTATCTGTGTAAGGTGTGGGAATTGGATCCCACCCATTCGATTTATGTAGGCAATTGCTTTTGTAGAATTGTCTATGAACAGAAGAAATTGGCAGCCTTGGAAGCCTTTTGCAAACGTTTTCAGCGCAATGAAGGCAGCCAAGAGTTCGAGATAATTTATATGTTTTAACCGCTCATCATTAGACCATAGGCCACTCGCTCTTTCATCTTGACAGGCTGCACCCCACCCCGTCGTTGAGGCGTCACAATAAATCTCAGTGCTATACTCGTCATTCCTAATGCGGCGCACTGAGTGACCTATGTTGTTTAACCATCATTGAATATCCGGATACATTGTAACAGGAATATATAACAAACAATATAACAAACAGCGTTGCGTTAAATAGATCATTAAGTTTTTATTTAAAGTATCTTGAGTGTGTCATGCTCTCTTTATTGTCTCTGCGGTGGTGGCGTGTGCGTCGGGTCGTTACGTTCCCTAAAATATGGTTGAGCGAAGCGATGGCTGATTCATATGTCATACTCGTGAACGGGTGCCGCCTGTGGAGGCTGGTCTGCTCTTGCATACTTATCTTATTGTTAGTATTAATTACTATAGTTTGACTTTGTTTTTCTTAAACAATTTTTGACTTTTATTAGAGTACTGTAGTGGTACTGTATGACATTGTGAAAATTGAAACTTATACCAGATGTAAATTTGATACATTAGATTTGTTTTTTTTTTTTGTTTTTTTTTTTTTACATGTTGTGGTTGTCTTCTATATTTTTTTGTGTTTATTTGTAATGGAAAGTGTCCTGCTATGATAGGGCATTTTTAAATTTTTATTTTTTTTGACGCTGTAAGGGAGACAAGAGCTGGACACTTGCTGAGTTTCTTGCCGGTTCTTCTCAGTGCAAGATCTCCCGCCCAGAGTAGACTTACGAACCGATGGCATAGCGACATTCATAAGAGCTACTTGTAGCCAAAACTGAATAAATGATTTTTGAATTTGAATTTGATATTCATTGTTTTATTATAGTTGTAGCCATTTCTTAAGTTAAGAAATTTACAGCGTTCCAAATCCTTAGTGTGAAGTAGCCCATACAATACAGCTGGGCATGCTGATACTAGCAAGCCAGTGACTTGGGCGAGCTTCCGGACTTTACAATTCCTTATCTTCAAAAAGTTTCCAATTCTGTTATAATTTGCAAACTTTTATCTAAAAGTAAGCTTAAATTAATTTCGTGCGAATTGAATGATCGTACCAAATTTACAAGTTACAGAAGGTTTAAGAACGCTCTTTTCCTCATTGATAATGAACCCAATTGAAGTTAGTAGGGTTTTAGTAATTTTTATGTTTGTTATACATTGCTGGTAAGTTTGACCGAATAGCAGCCAGTCATCAAGATAAAGTGTAGAAATTAATCCTGCAGTTCTTAGTAATTTAACTATTGGTTTGGTTATCTTGGTAAAAACAAAAGGGGCAGTATTAAGGCAAAAAGGTAGTACGTTAAATTGGTATAATTTTCCGTCAAATATGAACCGGAGGTACTTTTAAGAATCCTCGTGAATTTTTATAAAAAAAAATTGCGTCCTTGAGGTCGAGGGTTGCCATGTAACAGTCTTGTGTAACTAGTTTAGTGGCACTTCGTAGATCTTACAATTTAAAATGGTCAGTAGAAAAGATTTAATTTTTTAAGGTTAAGGATAAACCGCATTTTACCGTTAGGTTTTGGCGTAAGGAATATACTTGATATAAACTGGTTTTTACAAGGTTCGCATTCAGATATTGCATCAACACGTACTACGTATTGGTGCAATATCTACGTAATCACCAATATCTTCGTAAAAAAAAATTTATCTTCATTACTTCTAACCGGAGGGGTGGGATCGAATCTTAAAATGCTGGAGCCTAGAAAGGGATTTTATCAATCCAAGAAAGAATTGTTCTGTCTTTCGTAATAAGGGACCATTGAGTTTTAAAGTAATGTAAACGGCCGGCATACTCAACTGAATTTAGTAGCGACGACGTGCCTGGGTCTGTATCGGTGCCGGCAGCTGTTGCTGACGCAACGGCTGTCTCGATGAGTGCGCGGGCGGTTACAGGCTCGTAGCTCCTCGGCGGTGGGCCCGGCTGCCTGTATGCTGGACCAGGAGCTTTGCAGTTTAAATTCTTCTGGTTTAGTGTCTTCGGCCGCTTAAGTATATTTTTATGGTATGATGCATCAGCTTTTAATTCGACTCCTGATTTAATAATCGATTTAGCTGTTTTAATAATCTCAGCTAACGTTTGGCTAAATAAAAAGGTGTCAATCTTAGTATTGCTAAGTTGTTCTTTAAGATCCTTTTTTAATGAAAAAAGGATGAAGTTTCTTCTTGTTACGAAGACCCCATGATGGATATCGCATAGCAATCGGCTGAGATCCATAAGCTTTTAAAGCGTTTCTTTGTCCATGTCCTTTGACGTAAGTTGGGCAGTAATGATTTCTCCCAGGCAGGAAATAGCACTTGCCATCTGTTCTTATTTGGCTTCTATACCTTTATCTCGCTTAACAGTGTTTTCAGGAATAGCCACTTTGATTTTGGTATTTATTTTTGGGGGGTTAATACGCAAGCAATTGGCGGGTATCGAGTATTTCAAAATCAATTCTTTACGACCCTCTTTATTAAGACCCTCTGTGGATGTGTAATGAATGAAGTATGTGTCGAAGTAGCCCCAGCGGCAGTTCAGTTACATACATATAAGACAACGTTAATACGTTATACTTAACTAGGTACGAGCAAAAAGTGCGTAATTGGAAAACATTAAATAATGGCATTGCACTTATATTAGATAACGATTGTTATATTGTCAAGGCTAACCATGACAATATAACAATCTTGATTTTACCTAAGTAAAAATCCCCAATGGATTCAACGCAAACCGTTACTTTGAATGCGTCGAAGAAGCCCCAACGGCAAACTCTGGTTGCATTCTGTATGTACCCAATTTAGTTCAGTTACATACATATAAGGCAATGTTAATACGTTATACTTAACTAGGTACGAGCAAAAAGTGCGTATTTGGAAAACATTAAATAATGGCATTGCACTTATATTAGATAACGATTGTTATCTTGTCAAGGTTAGATAAAAATCTCCAATGGATTCAAAGCAAACCGTTACTTTGAATGCGTCGAAGAAGCCCCAACGGCTAACTTTGGTTGAATTCTGTATGTACCAAATTAAGTTCAGTTACATACATATAAGACAACGTTAATACGTTATACTTAACTAGGTACGAGCAAAAAGTGTGTATTTGGAAAACATTAAATAATGGCATTACACTTATATTAGATAACGACTGTTATCTTGTCAAGGTTAGGTAAAAATCCCCAATGGATTCAACGCCAACCGTTACTTTTGAATGCGTCGAAAAAGCCCCAACGGCTAACTCTGGTTGCATTCTGTATGTACCAAAATTAAGACACTTATAAGTTAATAAAACACTTGTTACCTGAGTTTTCGAGTCCGTTGTTGTGTGTTAACGGCGGCGAGTTACTCGCCGGGCTTCCTTTATGACGTATTTTGCGCTCTAGCTTGCGCAATATTTTTTTTTTCATAATATGTTTAAGTTCTTCTTCAAATGTCTTAGGATTTTTACATGTAATTATTGCACAACTCAGCATTTTAAGAAATATTTAGCGCAACACTGTTCTGCAACGCACTCTAAACACGACACACGACGACGACGACACGACTGCAAGCGGTGAACAAGTGAATCGGTTAAAGTATGATTGTCTAATCATAGTAGCAGCGCACCTGTCACGCCCACATTGCCTTTCCGACCTTATTTATCTATTCCGAGTTTTACACAATGTTATGGGGTTTAGAATAAGGGTGGAGGTGTGATGTACTATGGCGGCCACATAAGCTTTACCAGTCTAAAGGCGAAAATCCTTTGAACCGCGACGCTCGCTTTTAATATATTTAATATAAGCCACAGCGGCTGCGGCCATAAGCGTGCACGCGATTTGTTCTTCAAACTGGTAAAGCCTTCGAGACCCCCATAGTTCGTGAAGAGCGCAGGTGTACGTGCGAGTAGTGTAAGGCAGTCTCGAATAAACCGCATGAGTAGCTATACGTTGTTTTATTACGACAGCTCAAACAGGATAGTATTTTCAATTATATCAACTTAACCGTGACTGCATTTTTGGCATTTTTTGGTCGGGTGTTGAGTCTTGAGTCTTGATTTATTAACACATTTGTTCAAGTAATTCTCAAACAGTTTGACATTTGTTTTAATCAAGTCTCTTCACAACGCAAAGGCTAGTGGTGTCCTTTCTCAAATAGTAAATAAAAATGTTGATTCCAAATCCGTGAAACTATTATTGAAATTAAACACCGTTAACGAATTAACTGCCATTTATTTTAAATACCGTTTAAAACTTAAACAAAATATTGTTATATAAAATAAAACGCACGTAAGAAGTATTTCATTTCTATTGTGTTCGCGTTTACAATATTGATCCCGATTAATACCGCATGGGGACAATGTCTTTAAAGCTTAGAAATTGATCTTGGTTGGGCTTACCATATCGACGAATGATCGTTTCTATATCAAAACACCACCGAGGCTAAGCCGGTTAGCCGCTTAGCATAAATCTATGGGCGATTGCAAACGTTTCTTACCCCTAAAAACCCTTCTTAGTTTACTTATTTTATTTGTACTGGCAATACTTTCCAACCGTTAGGTTATAAAATATGCCAGACGTTCCTGCATGACTGAAATTCGAACAGGGGACAATCATCTACGTCAAGTCCTAACGCCAGATTAGAATCCGATGAAGTGCATTCTTTATGCAGTTCTACTCAAAAAACTTTGTTTCAAGAGAGTGGACACGTAGTCCACTTGTATGTGTCAAGCGCGCTTACTTCTCGTTTGTACGAACAGCACAACTAGTAGATTCCACGGCTTGGTTCGACTCACCACCTAATGTCCTCTTTGTTATCAGAGTTGTAAAGCGCACTCACTTCTTAGTACCCGTCCGGGTTCCAAACTAGTTCCACGTACCTACCTTACTTATTTTATGTCCCCGCTGTCGGGGCACGGCGCACGAGCCTTCTTTAATAAAGAAAACATATGGAAAATAGGTCACACACCACGCGGGCCCAGTGCGGATTGATAGTTGTTAACAACTGCTAAGCAGCCGGGACCAACTGCTTTACGTGCCATCCGAAGCACGGAGGAGCGAGAGATGATAGATTTTAGGTTTCCTATCCGATGACCAGCCTTTGCGAAAGGTGCCTAACTTTTGCAATCGCACACCGAGCGTGTGGCATCGATGACTAGGTGGTAAGCGAGATCGTATACAGTTCCACGTGCCTACGCAATCGGCTAAACACAGACGAGCATCTAAAAACGTTGACATAAATAAACTTAGAATAATGATTATTAACGGGATTATTATCTTATTTTTCTTACTGTCTTCGACAAACTTGTCCGGTAACAACCTGGGCCTGTTGCGGAAGGCGCTGGCGTCGTTGGGGCCGAGGTCGTATTGATGGCCCTTGACAGCGGCGCCGGCGTTGTGGTTCGCGCTTTCCGGCGTTACTATCGGGTTGTAAACATAATGATTACACTTTGCGCAAGAGCTTGCGCCGTAAAGAATACAAATACCAACGTACACTAGAAAATCCCGCAAGGTTGGAGTTACGAAGTAATTATTCAGTAAGGAGAGCCCGTTGTGCAACTGTGATACAGATGCTAACGATACCATCTTACATCTAATAACAGAATGCTCAAAAAACACCAAAGCGAAACAAGAACTAGAGCAAAAGATAGATGGTCTCGTTAACAAAAATTCGATTCAATTGATAATTGAGAATAAAAAACACAGAAATAGCCTAATACAATATATGCAGGCTGTTGTAGATATACGAAATAAAAACAAGTGAAAATTGTATTGTTTGTAATGAATTAGAATTTGATATTAAAATTTGTAATTGTATTAGTTGTGTTGTAAAAACATTTATTATTAATCAATGAGAAGTTGTTTATATAATTTTAAACGCAAGTTTTGTTGCGAACAAATTACAAAAACACAAATGTTGAAAAAATTTCCACGAGCAGGGTTTGAACCTACACCCTTCTGACATACCGGATCAGGTGCTCTTCCAATTGAGCTATCGTGGTTCTAACCAGCCCGCCGAAATTATTCAACACTATTTACTTTTTTTTTACTTTGAAAGCCAAAGGCGCCCATTCAATGTTAACAACTACCGTCATTAACATCCGATCATAATATTTTTACAAATACTAAAGATCAGTTAAGAAGTAGGCAAGCTATTTATAAATGTTTATATAATTTTAAACGCAAATTTTGTTGCGAACAAATTACAAAAACACAAATGTTGAAAAAAAATTTTTTTTCAACATTTTTGTTGTAAAAATATAATGATCGGATGTTAATGACGGTAGTTGTTAACATTGAATGGGCGCCTTTGGCTTTCAAAGTAAAAAAAAAAAAAGTAAATAGTGTTGAATAATTTCGGCGGGCTGGTTAGAACCACGATAGCTCAATTGGGAGAGCACCTGACCCGGTATGTCAGAAGGGTGCAGGTTCAAACCCTGCTCGTGGAAATTTTTTCAACATTTTTGCTTTTGCAATGAGAAGTTGGCAAAATAAATAAAAGAAAAAGAAAAAAGAAACTATTTTGTCATCTAAATCTATGAAATTTTAAATTCTTGTTGTGTTTCGACGTCGACTTACAACCGTAAATTCAAAAAACGTTTAAAATACGCAGTACGCGCACGTAGCTGCCCTTCACGGTAGCTCCTACAAACTGCGCTTGTTTGTGGGACACTCGCCGCAGCGCTCGCTTCCCCGCGGGTTGCCCTCCTTTGCTCTGCGAAAATACCTTCGATGCGCAACTGTATGCTTACTAAACTGTGGCCCCACTTCTGACTACCGTAGTTGTCAATACACAAACATAATTCACGAAATATTATTTATATTAATTTACGTATTTAAGAAAATCATTGTTAAATTATAACTTGTTTTTAAACTTCTGTACACTATTTTTGAACTGTATATTTTGTACTTATAAAATCCACTTCCCTCCATCAACCATAAGTCTAAATATGCTAAAAACCTAACACATGCATAGCAAGCAATCTATAATTATTTTGAACTTATATCAATAATGTCGTGTAGTTTGGAATTTCATAGTATTCAACACACTTTAGATAATCTAGTAGTTAACCATTGTTTTCACTTACCGATGAAAAAATATGCCTCCTCGATTAATACTTGAGGTCTGACTATTTGTCCTACATGTAATTATTGCACAACACGGCATTTTAAGAAATATTAAGCGCAGCTCTGTTCTGCAACGCACTCTAAACACGACACACGACGACGACGACACGGCTGCAAGCGGTGAACAAGTGAATCGCCTAAAGTATGATTGTCTAATCATAGTAGCAGCGCACCTGTCACGCCAACATTGCCTTTTCGACATTATTTGTCTATTCCGTGTTTTACACAATGTTATGAAGTTTAGAATGGTTGGTTGGTGGATGGTTTAGAAGGGTTGAGGTGTGATGTAATATGGCGGCCACATACGCTTTATCAGTCTAAAGGCGAAAATCCTTTGAACCGCGTCGCTCGCTTTTAATATAAGCCACAGCGGCTGCGGCCATGCGCGTGCACGCGATTTGTTCTTCAAACCGGTAAAGCCTTTAAGACTCCCATAGTACGTGAAGTGCACAGGTGTGCATGCGGGTGTGTGAGGCAGTCTCGAATAAACCGCATGACTAGCTATACGTTGTTTTATTACGACAGCTCAAATAGGATAGTATTTTCAATTATATCAATTTAACCGTAACTGGATTTTTGGCATTTTTAGGTCGAGTCCGCGCATAAAATCTACGCAAATATCTTGAGTCTTGATTTATTTACACATTTGTCCAAGTATTTCTTAAACAGTTTGACATTTGTTTTAATCAAGTCTCTTCACAACGCAACGGCTAGTGGTGTCCTTCCTCAAATGGTAAATAAAAATGTTGCTTCCAAATCCGTGAAACTATTATTGAAATTAAACACCGTTAACGAATTTACTGCCATTTATTTTAAATACCGTTTAAAACTTAAACAAAATATTATTATGTAAAATAAAACGCACGTAAGAAGCGTTTCATTTCTATTCGTTCGTGTTCGCGTTTACAATATTGATCCCGATTAAAACCGCATGAGGACAATGTCTTTAAAGCTAAGAAATTGATCTTGGTTGGGCTTGCCATATCGACGAATGATCGTTTCTATATCAAAACACCACTGAGGCTAAGCCGGTTAGCCGCTTAGCAAAAATCTATGGGCGATTGCAAATGTTTCTTACCCCTAAAAACCCTTCTTAGTTTACTTATTTTATTTGTACCGGCACCACTTACCAACCGTTAGGTTATAAAATATGCCAGACGTTCCTGCATGACTGAAATTCGAACAGGGGACCATCATCTACGTCAAGTCCTAACGCCAAATTAGAATCCGATGAAGTGCATTCTTCATGCAGTACTACTCACAAGACTTTGTTTCAAGAGAGTGGATACGTAGTCCACTTGTATGTGTCAAGCGCGCTTACTTCTCGTTTGTACGAACAGCACAACTAGTAGATTCCACGGCTTGGTTCGACTGACCACCTAATGTCTTCTTTGTTATCAGAGTTGTAAAGCGCACTCACTTCTTAGTACCCGTCCGGGTTCCAATTTAGTTCCACGTACCTACCTTACTTATTTTATGTCCCCGCTGTCGGGGCACGGCGCACGAGCCTTCTTTAATAAAGAAAACATATGGAAAATAGGTCACACACCACGCGGGCCCAGTGCGGATTGATAATTGTTAACAACTGCTAAGCAGCCGGGACCAACTGCTTTACGTGCCATCCGAAGCACGGAGGAGCGAGAGATGATAGATTTTAGGTTACCTATCCGATGACCAGCCTTTGCGAAAGGTGCCTAACTTTTGCAATCGCACACCGAGCGTGTGGCATCGATGACTAGGTGGTAAGCGAGATCGTATACAGTTCCACGTGCCTACGCAATCGGCTAAACACAGACGAGCATCTAAAAACGTTGACATAAATAAACTTAGAATAATGATTATTAACGGGATTATTATCTTATTTTTTGTTGTGCTAATAAAAAATATTCTAATGTAGTTGTTATGAATGTTTAAAAAGATATAGATGAACTTACTGTCTTCGACAAATTTGTCCGGTAACAACCTGGGCCTGTTGCGGAAGGCGCTGGCGTCGTTGGGGCCGAGGTCGTATTGATGGCCCTTGACAGCGGCGCCGGCGTTGTGGTTCGCGCTTTCCGGCGTTACTATCGGGTTGTAAACATAATGATTACACTTTGCGCAAGAGCTTGCGCCGTAAAGAATACAAATACCAACGTACACTAGAAAATCCCGCAAGGTTGGAGTTACGAAGTAATTATTCAGTAAGGAGAGCCCGTTGTGCAACTGTGATACAGATGCTAACGATACCATCTTACATCTAATAACAGAATGCTCAAAAAACACCAAGGCGAAACAAGAACTAGAGCAAAAGATAGATGGTCTCGTTAACAAAAATTCGATTCAATTGATAATTGAGAATAAAAAACACAGAAATAGCCTAATACAATATATGCAGGCTGTTGTAGATATACGAAATAAAAACAAGTGAAAATTGTAGTGTTTGTGATGAATTAGAATTTGATATTAAAATTTGTAATTGTATTAGTTGTGTTGTAAAAACATTTATTATTAATCAATAAGAAGTTGTTTATATAATTTTTAACGCAAATTTTGTTGCGAACAAATTACAAAAACAAAAATGTTGGAAAAATTTCCACGAGCAGGGTTTGAACCTGCACCCTTCTGACATACCGGGTCAGGTGCTCTTCCAATTGAGCTATCGTGGTTCTAACCAGCCCGCCGAAATTATTCAACACTATTTACTTTTTTTTTACTTTGAAAGCCAAAGGCGCCCATTCAATGTTAACAACTACAAATACTAAAGATCAGTTAAGAAGTAGGCAAGCTATTTATAAATGTTTATATAATTTTAAACGCAAATTTTGTTGCGAACAAATTACAAAAACACAAATGTTGAAAAAAAAATTTTTTTCAACATTTTTGTTGTAAAAATATAATGATCGGATGTTAATGACGGTAGTTGTTAACATTGAATGGGCGCCTTTGGCTTTCAAAGTAAAAAAAAAAAAAGTAAATAGTGTTGAATAATTTCGGCGGGCTGGTTAGAACCACGATAGCTCAATTGGGAGAGCACCTGACCCGGTATGTCAGAAGGGTGCAGGTTCAAACCCTGCTCGTGGAAATTTTTTCAACATTTTTGCTTTTGCAATGAGAAGTTGGCAAAATAAATAAAAGAAAAAGAAAAAAGAAACTATTTTGTCATCTAAATCTATGAAATTTTAAATTCTTGTTGTGTTTCGACGTCGACTTACAACCGTAAATTCAAAAAACGTTTAAAATACGCAGTACGCGCACGTAGCTGCCCTTCACGGTAGTTTCTTACCCCTAAAAACCCTTCTTAGTTTACTTATTTTATTTGTACCGGCACCACTTACCAACCGTTAGGTTATAAAATATGCCAGACGTTCCTGCATGACTGAAATTCGAACAGGGGACCATCATCTACGTCAAGTCCTAACGCCAAATTAGAATCCGATGAAGTGCATTCTTCATGCAGTCCTACTCACAAGACTTTGTTTAAAGAGAGTGGATACGTAGTCCGCTTGTATGTGTCAAGCGCGCTTACTTCTCGTTTGTTCGACTGACCACCTAATGTCTTCTTTGTTATCAGAGTTGTAAAGCGCACTCACTTCTTAGTACCCGTCCAGGTTCCAAACTAGTTCCACGTACCTACCTTACTTATTTTATGTCCCCGCTGTCGGGGCACGGCGCACGAGCCTTCTTTAATAAAGAAAACATATGGAAAATAGGTCACACACCACGCGGGCCCAGTGCGGATTGATAATTGTTAACAACTGCTAAGCAGCCGGGACCAACTGCTTTACGTGCCATCCGAAGCACGGAGGAGCGAGAGATGATAGATTTTAGGTTACCTATCCGATGACCAGCCATTGCGAAAGGTGCTTAACTTTTGCAATCGCATTCCGAGCGTGTGGCTTCGATGACGAAGTAGTAAGCGTGATCGTATACAGTTCCACGTGCCTACACAATCGCCTAAACACAGACGAGCATCTAAACACGTTGACATACATAAACTTAGAATTATAATTATTAACGGGATTATTATCTTATTTTATGTTGTTTTAATAATAAATATTCTAATGAAGTAACCATGATTGTTTAAAAAGTTCATTTATAACTTACTGTCTTCGACAAACTTGTCCGGTAACAACCTGGGCCTGTTGCGGTAGGCGCTGGCATCGTTGGGACCAAGGCCGTATTTATGGCCCTTGACAGCGGCGCCGGCGTTGTGGTTCGCGCTTTCCGGCGTAACTATCGGGTTGTAAACATAATGATTACACTTTGCGCAAGAGCTTGCGCCGTAAAGAATACATATACCTACCTACACTAGAAAATCCCGCCAGGTTGGAGTTAGAGTTACGAAGTAACTATTCAGTAAGGAGAGCCCGTTGTGCAACTGTGATACAGATGCTAACGATACCATCTTACATATAATAACAGAATGCCCAATAAACGCCAAGGCAAAACAAGAACTAAAGCAAAAGATAGATGGTCTCGTTAACAAAAATTCGATTCAATTGACAATTGAGAATAAAAAACACAGAAATAGCCTAATAAAATATATGCAGGCTGTTGCAGATATACGAAATAAAAACAAGTGAAAATTGTAGTGTTTGTGATAAATTAGAATTTGATATTTGTAATTGTATTAGTTAATAGTTATGTGTTGTAAAAACGTTCATTATTAATCAATGAGAAGTTGGCAAAATAAATAAATTAAAAAGAAAAAAGAAACTATTTATAGGTAGACCGCTTAACTGAGTCCTCGCCTGCGGTAGGTACGCGGGGCGGGAGGTACGTAGAGCTCTGCCACGAGTACGAGCGTTTTGCGACGCGGCGAACGGATTTCTAGTTCATTGCGCGTTATACTACGGCAGTCATACAGACAGCAGTGATAGAAAAAACGCAATGAACTAGAAATCCGTTTGCCGCGTCGCAAAGACGCCAGTAGTCGTGGTCGAGCGGTAAGGTGGTACACACGTGATAATTTTAAAAAGATTCATCTGAAGATAAGCAATTATAAATAGAATATGGCCTGCCTACCAAGTTAATCAACTGTTTTGAGAAAAGTAAGAAGCCGTTATTTGTTATAGAATATTTGATAAATACAATGGTAATGAACTTGTGTACTATTTATTAAGCAATATCAAAATAATAAGTCAATCACTTGTATCCATATCAATATCACTGGAACTTGATTCTTCACTTTCGAAGCAGCCATCATCAGAATCATCTGAATCGTCCTGCACGTTAAAAATAAAATCAACAATATCATGTATTCTTTATCCATTGTGTAAAACTGAGTGGCTTTTCTTCTCATCACGCCTTTTGTGAAATCGTCTATTCCCATTATTTTTTTGCGAATCTGTTTTGATCTACTCGGTGATTGAAATTTTTTGTTGTCTTTAAATAATTTTCCTTGTTGTACAATTCTAGATATAGACTTTTCCGATAGTCCTGTAACTTTTGCTTCAGTTTTGTTTGAAGGAATATCTTGTTGATATTCAGCAGAATTTAGATCCAATTTCTTTTTTTTTTAATATTCGTATACGTTAAAAGCCATTTGCTTGCACTGACTATTAATTTTATGTCCGAAGATATTTTGACTCATCTTGGGAATATAATACCTCCTACCTCCGCGCCCTTGTACCCCGCAGGCGAGGACTCAGAGACTTTGATAATCGAATCGATCGAATCGAAGGGCGCGAGTAATGAAATGTATGTAATAAAATGTATTGTAATATTGCATGATTTGGTAACGACATAGGTGATTTTTTTTTTGTAAATGTCGTTACTTATATAAAAGTTTTCAGTTTCTTGCGCCCATTCTTCCATTCTTCTCCATAGCTAAAATATAGACGCTCTGAATGGGTAGTAGGTAAAAAAATGTTCGGACGGTTTAAAAGTATAGCACCTATATTTATAATTGCTTATCTTCAGATGAATCTTGTTAAAATTATCACGTGTGTATCACTTTACCGCCATGCCGAGACCACTGACGTCTTGCGATGAGGCGAGCGATTTATAGTTCATTGCGTTATTTCTATAGCCGTTGACTATGACTGACGTTGTATAGCGCGCAATGAACTAGAAATCCGTTCGCCGCGTCGCATTTCGCTCGTGTTCGTGGGTCTACCACTATACGTACTTCCCGCCCCGCGTACCTACCGCAGGCGAGGACTCATTTAAGCTGTCTTGCTATAGTCATCTAAATCTATGATATTTTAAATTCTTGTTGTAAGGAAAAACACAAATGTTGAAAAAATTTCCACGAGCAGGATTTGAACCCGCACCCTTCTGACATACCGGGTCAGGTGCTCTTCCAATTGAGCTATCGTGGTTCTAACCAGCCCGCCGAAATTATTCAACACTATTTACTTTTTACTTTGAAAGCCAAAGGCACCCATTCAATCTCAACAACTACCGTCATTAACATCTGATCAGAATATTTTTACAAATACTAAAGATCAGTTAAGAAGTAGGCAAGCTATTTATAAAATGTTTATAAAAATTTTAACGCAAATTTCGTTAATTAAAAAAAAAAGGCATACGGCATTTTAAAAAATATTTAGCGCAGCTCTGTTCTGCAACACACTCTAAACACGTCACACGACGACGATGAAACGGCTGCAGGCGGCCATGCGCGTGCACGCGATTTGTTCTTCAAACCGGTAAAGCCTTCGAGACCCCCATAGTACGTGAAGTGCGTAGGTGCGCGTGCGGGTGTGTGAGGCAGTCTCGAATAAACCGCATGACTAGCTATACGTTGTTTTATAAAGACAGCACAAATAGGATAGTATTTTCAATAATATCAATATAACCGTAACTGCATTTTTGGCATTTTTTGATCGAGTCCGCGCATAAAATTTACGCAGATATCTTGAGTCTTGATTTATTAACACATTTGTTCAAGTATTTCTTAAACAGTTTGACATTTGTTTTAATCAAGTCTCTTCACAATGCAAAGGCTAGTGGTGTCCTTCCTCAAATGGTAAATAAAAATGTTGCTTCCAAATCCGTGAAACTATTATTGAAATTAAATACCGTTAACGAATTAACTGCCATTTATTTTAAATACCGTTTAAAATTAAACAAATTATTATCATGTAAAATAAAACGCACGTTAGAAGCGTTTCATTTCTATTGTGTTCGCGTTTACAATATTGATGCCGATTAAAACCGTATGGGGACAATGTCTTTAAAGCTTAGAAATTGATCTTGGTTGGGCTTACCATATCGACAAATGATCGTTTCTATATCAAAACACCACTGAGTCTAAGCTGGTTAGCCGCTTAGCCTAAATCTATGGGCGATTGCAAATGTTTCTTACCCCTAAAAACTCGATATAGGAGCCATGCATACGTCCGGCGCGCGCATCTGCCTCGTCGTCACTGGCGCGCGGGCGTCGCTCACTCGATATATTTATGTCATCGTTGGAGCGAGACGGAAGATGCTCATTCTCCTACCCTGTCCAACAGCGGCAGCGGTATAAATATGCGGGCGTTTTACTAATAAAGATTATTACAATCATCGACACCGTTGTTTTAATCACCTCCTCTGCCACTCCGCTCTGGTACAAGCTTCCACATCTGGTGACCCCGACGTGATCGCATAAGAAAATACTGAGTGGAGCTATCACCCCGACGTGATCGCATAAGAAAATACTGAGTGGAGCTATCACCACATCGTAGCAACTATGGCAGAAGAAAGCAGAAAACTGGAAGATACGACGCCGAGGGAAGAAGTGGTCAGCGCTATTTCCATTCAATCAAGGCATTTTGGTCCATTAGGTTGAATTCTTAAAATGTTGAATTCCTAGAATGTTGAACTCTCAATTAGTTAAACCCCAGAATTTTGAATTCTCATAATGTTGTATTTTTGAGTCCTACAATGTTGAATTACATGCAAAATGTTGAGTTCTTATGAGCATTCAACATTCTGGGGTTCAACTAATTGAGAGTTCAACATTCTAGGAATTCAACATTTTAAGAATTCAACCTAATGGACCGAAAGGAATCAAGGATGCTACCTTTTGGCGCGAAATTCCAAGAGCATGGTTTATACAATTTGAAGCCGTCGTAGACCCGCTGAAGACGTCTGACGACCAGAAATTTTGATATCTCCTTCAGCAACTGCAGGCTACGGATCTACAGCACCTCACAGACATATTGTACAACCCACCGGCCACAAACAAGTACAAGACCGTTAAAAACCGTTTACTCGCCGTGTACAAGAAATCCGACGTTAAGAACTTTCAAAAGCTCATCAGCGGTCAGTTAGGAGACCAAACGCCGTCACAGCTTCTAAGAAAGATGCGCGAGTTAAGCAGCGGACAAGACAACAGAACTATCGATCGACGCAATAGAAATATCAACGGAAGCCGAGTCAGTTCATATTATAAGCAGTAACCAAGCCTATCAAGACATTCTCAAGCAATACCCTGATGTTCTACGCCCCATGTCGCTCAAACAACCAGTCAAGCAAGACGTAGTACATCACATTGAAACGACGAGCCCTCTGCTTTTTGCTCGCCCCCGTCCTCTCCCTCCAGATAAATACAAGGCAGCTAAGATCAGCAGTCTCTCTCAAAAAAAAAAAAGAAAAAAAAAGAGGAGGTCGATAGAATGCTCGAGATGGGCATCTGTAAGCCATCGAAGAGCCCATGGGCCAGCCCTCTCCACGTCGTCAAGAAGAAGGACGGAGGACTACGTGTATGTGGTGACTACAGACGCCTGAACGCGGTTACACAACCCGACCGCTATCCCATACCTCGAATACAAGACTTTACATACCAGCTACACAATAAGAAGACATTCACCAAATTAGATTTAAAAATGTCTAATTATTTTATACCGATGGCAAAAGAAGAGGCAGAGAAAACATCTATAATTACGCCCTTTGGAATGTTTGAATTTACCTGTATGGCGTTCGGCCTACGCAACGCCAGTCAAACGTTCCAAAGATTTATGCATGAGGTGCTTAGAGGCATAGATTGATGTTTCTGTTTCGTTGATGACATTCTGCTGTTCGCTGAAGACGAGGAAGGAAATAAGAAGCTACTCCATCAAGTTCTACAGCGACTGGCCAAGTACGGCGTGACACTCAACATTGACAAATGCGAGTTCGGGAAGGAGTCATTAAACTTCTTAGGCTACGAAGTATCAGCGGCCGGCATCAAACCCGCACCAGAACGAGTCGAGGCAATATCCACCTATCCGAAACCGAAGGCTGTCATCGAACTACATCGCTTCCTGGGAATGATCAATTTCTATCGTGACTGTCTCCCTCGGCAAGCTGAACTACAAATCGAGCTCAATAAGTACCTGCACAATAGAAAAAAGAACGTTAACACGCCGATCAAATGGACACTAGAAGCAAAGGAAGCCTTTGAGAAATGCCGCCAAAGCATCACAGAGGCACCCATACTGAGCCACCCTGCACCCTGTTCACGGCAGCACCCTAGCCATCATGACCGATGCCTCAGACCATAGCCTAGGAGCTGTACTTCAACAGAAAATCGACACAGTTTGGAAACCACTGGCTTTCTTTTCCAAAGTAATGAGTGCAACTCAACGGCGCTACAGCGTGTACGATCGCGAATTATTAGCTATGTACTCGGCTGTGAAGCATTTTCGTCGACTCATAAAGGTTGCGACGTGGTATTATACACCGACCACAAACCGCTCACTTACGCACTCAGTAGATCAGCAAGTACCGCAGACACCTCGACGCGAACGCCAGTTGCATTTCATAAGCCAATTTTGTTCGAGCACCAAATACATTAAAGGTGAAGCCAACAATGTCGCCGACGCGTTATCACGACTAGAAGAAATCATATGTCCCACAACCATAAATTACGAACAATTAAGCATCGATCAACATAACGACCTCGAGCTGAAAAATCTGACAAAACAAGATAACTTAAGATTTAGCGAGATAACATTGCCTGGATTACGCCGACCAATCACGTGCGAGATAACTACGTCGACGCCACGCCCCTATTTACCTTCCGCATATCGTTTCGTAGCCTTCAAAGCTCAACACGATCTATTTCACCCGGGAGTAAAAGCAACAAGAAAACTAATGAAAAGCAAGTTTTTCTGGCCCAACATAGATAAAGAGGTCGCAATGTGGACACAAGGCTGCATCAGCTGTCAGCGCGCCAAAGTACATCGTCACGTTGTCACCCCGCTCAATGAGTTCCCGCCATCCCAGCGCTTTAAACACATACATATAGACATCGTGGGCACATTACGATTGTCGAACGAATGTCGATACTGCGTCACCATCATCGACCGCAGCACAAAGTGGCCGGAAGCAGTTCCCGTACGCGATATAACGGCGGAGATCGTCGCTCAAGCATTGTACAACAACTGGATAGTGCGGTTTGGTTGCCCGCTACGCATAACAACTGACCAAGGCTGCCAATTCGAGTCCACCTTCTTTAACGCAATAATGAAGAAATTTGGCATCACAAGACTACGTACTACGGCCTATCACCCGCAATCCAACGGCATGATAGAAAGATGGCACCGCACCATGAAGGCTGCCCTGATGGCTCGAGGCGCTACTACGCAATGGACAGAAGAGTTACCCACAATACTACTCGGCTTACGCACCGCGATAAGGCAAGATAACAACTTGAGCCCGGCACTTATGACTAACGGTGCCACGCTCCGCATGCCGTCTGATTTCTTCACTCCTACGGAAACGAAGATAGAAGATGCCAAATTAGTACGCCGTCTCACCCGCACAATGACGTCACTTATACCGGCCTCGCAGCACTCGCACTCTGCACCGCAACCGTTTATCTACAAGAACCAATCGCCCTGCCCCATGTCTTTGTTCGGAACGACAAAGTGAAGGCACCGCTCACACCACCCTATGATGGCCCCTATGAAGTGTTGGAACGATTCGACAAATGCATGAAAATTCAGCTACCTACTCGCACCGCCGTGATATAGCTAGACAGACTGAAACCGGCTTTCATATGCAATGAGGATACCGAGGAAAAAAAGCACCAGTAGCAACACTGATTCAAGCCACGCAAGCCACTCGACCCCAAACCACAACCAGCCATACATAACAAGAAGCGGGCGCACGGGCAAGAAGTGCGTACGCTTAGCTTGAGGGGGAGTGATATGGGAGCCATGCATACGTCCGGCGCGCGCATCTGTCTCGTCGTCACCGGCGCGCGGGCGGTCGCTCACTCGATATATTTATGTCTGTACGGTCTGTTAACCTTACATAAACGGATTGATACCGATGTTTGATAAAATGATAAGAAGGTGTTGCTTCAATGAGTAATTTATTGTCACTGTTTCACATTACGTATCGATACGTAAATCGGGCAGCGCGCAGCGCTTACGCCGACGTCAGCCAAATATGTAAGCATACAATATTGTACGGGTTTGCTCGTACATATTCCCGGGCAACAGGAATACAGAAAAATGATCAATGTCAGAATGTTCGTAATAGTAATGTAGGTAAATGTGATTCAATTATTAACAAAATATAATGCACAATTTCATTTTAGTCTTAATTATTTTATTTAGTTAGTAACAATATTCCTTAGTGTTCTAGGTTAGTTATGAAATTAATGTTAATGTGAATTTACTATGAACTATATATATACTATATACTATATGAATTTATTTATCTTGCATTTTATTGTTTACATTACAATTTATTAAGATTGATTGATAAAGATGAGATGAGACGATAAACTTATAAAAATAAAAGAGTTTTTAAAAGTCTTGTTGTTTTGTCTTAAAAACGAGCACGTAATTCTGGAGACGTAGCCTTATTAACTAAACGCGCACTATGCACAGCATTTCCACTCTCACTGTTGACACTCACTAATCCCGCACTTTGCGCAGCACTTACACTTACACTCTCTGGTACTGTTGAGGAGGGAGGCGGCCGGGCCGCCAGCTCCAGCTGGGGCTGGCCCGCCTCCGGCGCGCGCGGCACGTTCCAGCGGCAGCGCACGCGACGAACCACCATGACGAAAGCTATGACGCCTATTACCGTGACGATTCCATAGATCATGCTGTAGTGGTGTATGTCGTGAAAAGACATAATTTCTGATGCTATATCTTCAGCTTCTTCTTTCATTCCTTTGATCTTCTCACCTAATTCTGATATATCTTTACCGGTGTCCAATCCCGTTATGTTCAAGGGAATTTGTGGAAGTGAGATATTTAAAATATGATTGATAGGTGCGATAATGGGTGCGTAGACCTCTGGGCGAACATTAATTTTGTTCGATTGTTCTTTATATGCTAACACCGTAAAGTTATCTGCTTTTACAATACAATCATGATGTAGACTTAATATACCGGCGCTCGACAGCTGTTGTGCGGTAACTTGATCTGCGCATATTTCTCGCAACTGACACCGGTCGCAACAGAAATAAATATAATTGTTAATCGTATGACTTGCTAGCCAAAGATTTTGACATTTGTTTATATTAGTTTTGCATTTAGAGTTTTCCATCTCACAAAATTGTGTTTCCATCTTCAATTGGTATATTGGTTTTAAAATATGACATAAGTTGGTTTTTTCCAATTGTTTACTTACATCGTTGTCAGTCATACTAATGAAACTATCTTTTTTCAAACTAATCGCAATGTATTCGGAAATAGGTACTATATTAAGAATGGTATCGCTTTTTTGCTGTGGGATCGAGATGATTCGATAAATTTCAAAAGTGTCTCGACTGATAAGTGGCAGCTGTACTTCAAAAATTAAATAATCTTGTAACATGCGTGCTTTAACTTTTAATAATTCGTAGAACCTTTGTATATTCAGGTGCACGTTGTCAACCGCCAACATTTGATCTTTAGTGAGCTGACTAGCAATCGTACTTAATTCGTCTCTTATCTGTTCGGGAGTATACTTACTCCCGAACAGATAAGAGACGAATTAAGTACGCCCACGTACGTATTAAGTAATCCCCATTTACTAATGGGGATTGAAACGCCCATGAAAAATGTCAGTTATAGTGTCGATGAGCGTGTTTTGAATAGTTTTTAAGTTATTTAGCAGATTGCTTGCTACAATCGACCCTAATGTGAACTCGTTTATGATAGATGCAGTTTCTGTCTTTTTTGCCAATACGTTCAGTGCCCTTTCTAATTTATTTATGTGCTGGTTTATCATTTTATGTTGCTTATTGATAGAGTCTGCAGTTCGTTTTAAAAGTTTATTCTCAGCCTCAATAATTGATGTTTGATTTTCCCAAAATAAAGTGATATGTTTTTGGTTGTCACGTAATTGTTGAATGTCCTTTTTATAGTTTTCTGCAAACCTTTGATCTAATACGCCAAATAATGAGTTGGCTACATAACCGACCCCGTCAATGAGCCCGCGCCGCCGTCTAGTGGCGCTGGCGCGCGCTCCCGACTGCTGACCGAGCAGCATGCCGTTGTAGTACTCAAGGTCGGAGATCCCGTGCTTCAATTGTGTAATAACAATATCACAATGACTTTGTTCTCGTATTGCATTGCATGTTTTATCTAAGTTGTTTGAATAATGATTCAGAGCTGCAATGCCATTCCAATAAGGTTCCATTTCGTAGTAGATAATAATTTTCCATTGATCTCTTACCAATCACATGTCACACACCTTATCAAAATATAGCCCTTGATCTTGTCTAAATGGGGTTGTTTGCAAAGCTTCCGTGTTCGAAAACAGTGTTATAAAAAATAATAAAAATGATATAGCCATGCTAGTGAAGTTAAATCGCTGAGTTTTGTTTCTCTTGCGAATAGACTTCTTATTCGATAGATGCGGTTCGTTAAATTCCTCGTGTTTTCTGTAATTTTGTTGATTTGATGTTTCAGGTGCGTGGTTACTGGTTTCAATGTCCACCGGTAATCTTGATAATTTTGATATAGGGCGTTTAATGAAGCCGTTTTTGGTTTTCAGTTTGACTACTCTCACATATCCGTCGGCTCCAGGAAATAGTTCAACTATTTTTCCCATTAGCCATTTTCCAGGAGGTAAGTTGTCTTCATTAATTAAAACGACATCGTTTAATTTCATGTTGTTTTCAGGTTGCTGCCATTTCCCTCTGGTTGATAGTTTTGACAAGTACTCAGTGCGCCATCTTTTCCATATATCATCAAAGATCCAGGTCGTCAGGATCTTCAGATATAGGGCAGAGGGGCCTTGAGTTAAGACAGGCCTCTATCTGACTTAACACGGTTGTCATCTCCTCATACGTTAACTTCTGTTCGCCTATGACCCTTTTCAAATGATGTTTCAAGCTCTTTACAGCTGCCTCCCATAGGCCTCCTGCTGAAGGCCATGAGGGCGCATTAAAATGCCAACTGATCTCCATATCAGATACAGCTGACTTAAATTCATTGTTAAAGATGTTTTCTAGTTCTCTATATTCCAAGGTTAGTATTTTATTGGCTCCCACAAAATTCCTTCTGTTGTCGCTGTACAGATGCTGAGGAGTGCCTCTTCTTGAAGCCATTCTTCGGAGCGCCGCAATAAAGGCTGATGCGCTCAGATCTGACACCACTTCTAGGTGAACCGCCTTTGTAGTCATGCAAACAAAGACGGCCACGTACCCTTTCGTGGTTTTCGTGCCCCGACCTTTGTTTGTTTTGATATAAATGTGACCTGTGAAGTCCACTCCTGTGTGGGCAAATTGTCGTGATTGGTTCACTCGAGCGCTGGGTAAGTCTCCCATAATTTGGTGGTGTTTGTTATGATTATATTTTTTACAGGTTACACAGAGGCGCAACAACTTTTTAATTATTTGATTACCTTTTTTTGAACCCAAATTTGGCGAAACATTTTTTCTATGTCCACTGTAAATGCTATTTGATATTGTCGAAACTTTAAAATAAGGCACTGTAAATCATTTTGTAAGTTCGGACCATTGAACATGAGGTCATTCAAACTTTTTCCAGATGTCGTTTTTGACGAAGCATTGAACACCACACGTAATGAGGTTGTACTGGAATCTTCCCGCAACACACAGTGGTGTGGTAGGTAACACTCCGGTTTCAAATTGCTGTGACAAGGTTGCAAGTGCTTTAATTCCTTATATTCGTTAATAAATTGTTTATAATCTAATGCGATTTTTTCATTTTTACAGAATTTTCTCTCTAACTGCTTGTATTGCGCTATTGCGATAGATTTCGATTTTCCTAACTGATCTTCAAAATTACTTGTTAGAGGAAGGCACACTTCATATCTACTATCTTGTAATCTTTTTGTTGTAGCTTTGTAAAACTGGATGCATTCATAATCTTCTGATGATAAAGATGAATGCTCCTGAGAAACATCTTCAATTTCCCAAAATCGTTGTATGGAATCTGTGTTGATTTGAACTACGTTGCAATGAAAACTTTTAATATTTCCACACAGAATCCAGCCTAAACGTGTTTCTTGCGCAATAGGCATGTTATAACTTAAGCGGCAGATTCCTCCTAACATAATTTGTGAGTATATGTCAGCCCCTAATAAAATATCAATATGGCGACTTATGTAAAATTGAGGGTCTGCTAATTCAATGTTGTTTAAGTACGACCAATCGGGTTTTGGAAACGTATAACTAGGTAGATTTTTTGTAAGATTTTTCATGATATAAGCATTCGTGTTAAATGAAAAAGTTCCGTCTATCGAGAAACAATTCAATTTAATCGTCCAATTACAATTGTTATCTTTGGCACCTATGCCGGTAATTAAACCTTTGCATTTACTCCGCGGTAAGCTTAATAATTGTTCAGCGTTTTCTGATATCAAAGACACTTGCGACCCCTGATCAATAAGAGCGCGCAGTGTTTGATAAGAGCCATCATGCTTTTGGACTTTGATTAGAGCCGTAGACAGTAATGTTTCTGCCATTTCCCTAGCATGGGCCACGTGCGAATTGCTATTGCTATACTTCCTGCTTGATTTCCCAACAGTGGTGTCATGCGACGCGACCTTGTTCGAGTTTGACACTCCAGGTGCTGAGTTGGATTCTTGCTTAACATAAGCTTCGTGGAGTATCGTATTATGCCACCCATTACATTCGCAGCATCGTTTGTTTGAAATGCATTTGTTCCCGTAATGATCGAACAAACAGTTTGCGCAATAATGCAACCTTTCAATTGTTTGGCGCTTACCGACGGGTGTCATTTCTTGAAATTGTTTACAATAAAATATGCGATGTTCGCCAGCATTGCATACGAGACAGTTTTTGTTTAAGCGGAAACTCGGTTTATTAAAAGACTGAGGTATAGTTTTGTTTCCCGAGTATGCTTGTTTATAATGATATGTTTTTTGATAATTATTGTTGGGATGATTTGGTAAATAATTTTTGTTCTGTTGACTACTTTCTTTGCGCTTCGATGATTCCATCGTTGTAAATTTGCTTTCCATAAAAGACAAAAAATGTTCTAAAATAGGCAACTCTCGTGGTTGCTTAAGAGAAGCCGTGTACTCGTTGTGTGTTTCGGAATCTAATTTTTGACTCAATATATAAACCAATAATGGGTCCCATGTACTGATATTAATACCCATAGTTTTGATAGCATTCAGGCACTCCATTGTTGTATCATGAATACGTTTGATAATATTAATAGTAGGTTGTGACATGCTAGGTAAATTCATCAAAATACTGATATGTGAATTAAATATAAGTTTTTGATTGTTAAAACGGTGATTAAGTATCTCCCAGCATACATTGTAGTTATCGGAACTGATCTGCAGGTGCTGTACTAAACGCTCAGCTTCACCTCTAAGTTTCGTTTTCAGAAACTGCATTTTTTGGGCATTAGAAAGTGAACGATTGCCATGTATAATCTCCGTAAAGAGGTCCTTGAACGATACCCATTGATGATAATTTCCGCTAAAAATAGGGATATCGATGAGAGGGGTTGATTGTTCTCTATGTTTTTCGGACCATAATTTACTGTTAATTTGTTTCTTTATGCTATTATATGATGATTCATGAAAGGAAAATGTTTGATCATATCTGTCGTCTTTACCTTCGAGTTCACTGTCTAACTCCCAGTGCAACGCATCTATAACTGCCCACCGAGACTCTATTGTTTTTAAAGCATCTTGGAATTCCCATTTTTCTGATAAAAAATTAATATTGATGTTAGAAATAGTGCGAGTAAATGCTCTAAAATTGCTAGTTTGCTTTCTTAGCATTTCGTCGAGCTTACTATTAGTACCTTGCGATCTAAATTTCGGAATACTGTGTAAAATTTCCTGAGACTGTTTAGTTGTTGGCATCGGTAAATTAAGGTGCTCTACCGAGACCGACGGCGATGGTACCGGGGAGGCCATCGGCGTAGCTGGTTTCAATATAGGTCTGGGTTGATTCAATATGTAGTCTCGAGTAGTTTTATAAAAATCATGAGCTTTTTGATAATGATTACCCGTAAAATAATCATGCGACTCGTCACCTACGCTACATAATAATAAATGATTTTTCAGGAACTCCTTCCAATAGTCATCTAAAAGATTAACCCTTTTTTTGATATAGTCGGACGTCTTTCGATCGGCACCGTCCTTTTTGAAATTGCTTAAGAGCTGCTCCATAGCTCCATACGTCTGGCATTGATTTGCTAACAGGTCTTCCATCTTTTCGTTGCGATTGTTACGTAAGCGATAATATGGAAAGATCGTACTTGGTGACTCCGCTTAACTGCGACTGTTCAGGTTATGCTCCTTGGCTACCGCTCCTCCAACACACGTCCCCAGGTTTGCTTTGCTGCTGCTGTTTCAACGGAAAACCCTTACACGAAACGTCCTTGTTCACACACGCGTCGCGTAGTTGATCCCGCTTTCCGAAGCTCGAAGGACCATTAATTATGTACGGTCTGTTAACCTTACATAAACGGATTGATACCGATGTTTGATAAAATGATAAGAAGGTGTTGCTTCAATGAGTAATTTATTGTCACTGTTTCACATTACATATCGATACGTAAATCGGGCAGCGCGCAGCGCTTACGCCGACGTCAGCCAAATATGTAAGCATACAAAATTGTACGGGTTTGCTCGTACAATGTCAGCGTTGGAGCGAGACGGAAGATGCTCATTCTCCTACCCTGTCCAACAGCGGTATAAATATGCGGGCGTTTTACTAATAAAGATTATTACAATCATCGACACCGTTGTTTTAATCACCTCCTCTGCCACTCCGCTCCGGTACAAGCCTCCACACCTTCTCAGTTTACTTATTTTATTTGTACTGGCACTACTTACCAACCCAAAATATGCCAGACGTTCCTGCATGACTGAAATTCGAAAAGGGGACCATTATCTACAACAAGTCCTAACGCCAGATTAGAATCCGATAAAGTGCATTCTTTATGCAGTCCTACTCACAAGACTTTGTTTCAAGAGAGTGGATACGTAGTAGACTTGTATGTGTCAAGAGCGCTTACTTCTCGTTTGTACGAACAGCACAACTAGTAGATTCCACGGCTTGGTTCGACTCACCACCTAATGTCCTCTTTGTTATCAGAGTTGTAAAGCGCACTCAATTCTTAAAAAAAAAAAAAAAAGTCATTTATTATCAGACTACATAGTCCATAGATTGTTAGTACACATTAATTAACCTTAAAAACTATGTTAGTCCCACATACATAAAAATAATAAAAATGCTAAAACAACAAAAACAAACCCCTTGGGACAGGGCCAACACACAGGCAGCTCACCGGCCAACACAACGAATGTGCAAGTCCGTGAACCTCCCGAATACTGCCGCGTCCATTCTGTCTGCTATCATCTTCAGGATCCCATTGGAGCTCCCCCGCAACCTTTGCACTATCGAGGCACTCTTTTTGCGCATGATAGCGTAGAAGTCATCCACACCAGCATCCGCAAACATACCCGATGCGCTGCAGTAGCGCGGGAGCCTCAATAGGGCCCTGAAGGTATTATTGTATTGGACTCGCAAGACATTGTAAGATCCAGTCGTGAAGTTGGTCCACAATGCGCAGGTATAAAAACTTTGGCAGTATGCTCTGAACAACGTAAGTTTGACACTTACGGTACAACATGCGAATCTATGAGCCAACATATTGCCTCGAACTGACAATGACCTGCGCTCCCTTTCAATATCCTGCTCATCTTTTAAATCTTCCGTCACAATGTGACCAAGATACTTAAAATGTGCAGCACGATTCAGAGGTACACCATTAAGCTTTACTGGTGGTACTGACATGGGCTCTTTATTACGGCCTTTAAAAAGAAGAAATTCACTTTTACTCTCATTATACCTCAAACCATGCCGCACAGCATAAGATTCACACACTTTTAATAAGCTTCTAAGACCACTGATTGATGGACTCAGCAACTCCATGTCATCTGCATAACTTATGTTATTTACCGAAACGTTATCAATTCGACATCCTACATGCATGTTGCTAAGTTCATCAATCAGGTCGTTTACAAATAAGTTAAACAACCTAGGGGATGTTAACCCTCCTTGCCTCACTCCACACTTAAGAGAATACTCATCAGTCTGCGCATTTGACCACTTTACAACATTACTTTGATTGTTATACCAGTACGCAAAGATTCCTACCACGTCAGATGTCACACCTGCCTTTCTTAGCTTTCCCCAAAGAATTTCATAGGATACAAGGTCAAAAGCTTTTGAAAGGTCTAAGAAACAGGCATAGACTGGCGTTTTCCTCTTAACATAATAGTTAACCGCATACTTTAACGTAAGGATAGCACTCTCAGTGGATAATCCCTCTCTGAAACCAAATTGCGCATCCCGCAATGAAATACGACTACTAAGATATTCATCAAGTATCTTGTCTAAAACCTTCGCTATTACTGTTGCCAGTGAAATTGGTCTGTAATTATTTTTATCTCCAATGTCACCTGTAGCGTTCTTCACGAGAGGCACAACCACAGTCTTCATTAGGTCTGGTGGCAAGTAGGAATGTCGTACACAGAGATTAAATAATAAAGATAACACTCTATACATGTGTGGGCCTGCATTCTGCAGGTGTTCGATACTGAGCCCGTCATGACCTGGAGACTTACCCCTTTTCATGTTTTTTATTGCTCTAGAGACATCTTTACTCGTGATGTTGATGGGTTGCTCCAGAGGAGCGGGCTCAGTGTCAACCACCGTACAGGTTGCCAGTTGTGGCTCAATCTTAAAATGATCTTTAAAAACATTTGCAATACAAGTAGGATCACTCTCACCCTCAACACTTGCAGGTGAGCTTACTTTACTGTTCAACTTTTTTGTACTCTTCCAGAAATTACTAAACTTTTTTGCATTGTGTTGAGATGCAAGTATATCCATTTTGATTTGCTCCTGGTTACATTGACAAAATTTTAGCCTAGATTTGAACACCTTCCGACTTAATCTCATTTGCTCAAAAATAGGTCCACTCACTGGCTTGCCATATAAAACATATATTTGATAATCTGACCTAGCCTGTTTATGTGCTAATGCCACATGTTTATTCCAACCCAAAATACACTTATTGTTAACAATTTTCTTTGTAATTCTATGTCTACTATTAATAGCGGATATTGAAAGAGTAGAAACTATATTTTCATATAAATTATCTAATACAATTCGATGATCTAAGTTATTGCACATATTATCAGCACAATTGTGTAGTTGTGAGGGAAAATCTATGCATTTTAATTGTTCATTACACATTCGATAATAATTTTCAATTTCTTCAGATTGTCTGAGACCCCAAATTATATTATTGCAATGTTCATTAATCACTTTTATCTTATTTCTAGTTAACTCAAGATTACACTCAACTAGCAGCGGGAAATGGTCAGACCAATACAGTCCGTATAATATTTCTACATTTAATATTGTATTCCAAGCTGCCTTACTTACCAGGCAATGGTCAAGCCATCGCTTACACCCATGCGCATCACTGATAAAAGTGTGCGTCCCTGGCAATCCCTCAAGTTTAACCATATCCGCACATAGACACTGTCTTTCTACACAAAAGCTTTCTAATTCAACATAAAACGGTGCCAATGGGTGGGCATTAAAATCGCCTAACATAAACACAGTTTCCATACTACTGTCCTCTATAATAGCATTTAATTCCGCTAAGCAATGAGTAAAAAGGGGCAAGTTCTCAGTTTTGTCCGTAGGCATATATACACACACAACTAATATACTACGTTGATCACTTATTTCAACTTTTATTGCCGCGATACGGTCACTATTGTTCTTTATAACAGATACACGCTGAAACGCACTTTTACGCCACAACAGCGCCACACCTCCATACAGACGACCTCTTATTATGCCAGCAGATAGGTCCATGCCAGACTTGCCGGTGTAGCCAAAATCATGGTCAATCTCCCCCAGGAACGGTAAATCTTGTGGCAACAACCACGTTTCCTGCAGCGCAACTATATCTGCTGACTTACAAAATTCACGAACACAATCTACACTTCTTTTAATGTTCTTACAGTTGTAAGAAATAAAATTAGATTTCTTTATTTCCATCATCCACAGGTTCAAGTTGGATAGGTAACTTTCCTTTCGAAAGACGCACGAAACGCCTAAATTTTATATCATCCGGCCATATGCTGTCATTTAAGTATATTTCTATTTTATGTTTAGGAACAAACATTTTAAAAGCATTATATGGGCGTTCCACTTTCATATAATTTTTTTCTAATGTCACATTCTGTTGTGTTTTAGAAAAGATGTAATCACAAATATCCTTTTCAGTTACTTCTTTGTTTACGTTAGAGATAAACAAAGGTAATCTTATATCAGCCGCTTTAAAATTTGACGCAGAGTCAGGTACAGCTTTCCCCGTTTGTCCTATGAATCGGTTACGAAGTCTTTTTCGCTTTTGACTAAGGTCCTTTTTTTTTTTTTTGGAGAGAGACTGCTGGTTGCCGAGGGGCATTTCCAGCTTCACCGGGCTTGTTTTAGGGGCGGCGAGGTACGTAAAGGGTACCTCAAGCCGTGTTGAAACGAATCACCTTCGGAGGATTTCTAGAGGGGTACGGCATCGCACACTTAAAAGTGCTGCGCGTCCCCGTGCCCTTCCAGAGTCTCCGAAGGGTTCGGATCGGATCGGACAGACTAAGGTCCATTGCTCACTCGGTTTATAAGTTTTCCATTCCTTACCGTCTTTTACGATATCTGCCATATTTTTACTTGGTAGAAATAAATTATTAACGTTACATTGCTCCTTTGTTGACGTATCCAATACTTCCGTGTCATTAAGAGCCGGCATGTGATTGCAGGCTTGCTCAGGCGTCAACTTCACATTATGACTAATCTCTGGTTCTACTGGTGCGAGCGCGACAGCGTCATGCGATGAAAGAGATGCACGAAATTCGGTTTTTTCCTGTACGTGCGAGCTAGCCGTCGTTAGTGGTCGGTTATCTGTTACGCAGCCGTTGATTTTTGAAACAGCTGTTATTGATACACCCTCCGCTTCGCTGTTAATTGTATGAGACAATCCGATCGGCCCGCTATCCAGTAAATAGTTGCCCCGTTTTCTCGTGTTTATATTGTGGTGACTTAACTGGTGGAAATGATCAGCTGAATTAGATAAACAACAACTTTTGTAAATCTCTCGCGACGAAAATAGGTATTGCTTCTGGATCCACTTTTTTGAAGAAACACACTATGTCTTCAAGATTCCTTTTCTTCTTTCCATACTTACGACGAGATATTTTACTTCTCGCCACCGCTGCGGCCTTCACAGAATCAAAAAGAAGTGATTTCGCATCTTCTATCTCCTTATCCGAAAACACAGATTCACACATTCTTATTAGGCTTTCATTGTTCATAACGTCATGCTTGAACTGTATATACGACAACACCTCGCATATCACAATGTTACAACTATTACATTTTAACGTATTTAACGCCATTTTGAGAAACCAAAACACACCCGTACGTCAGCGCAGTGCGGGTGAGACTGAGTACCCGTCCGGGTTCCAAGCTAGTTCCACGTACCTACCTAACTTATTTTATGTCCCCGTTGTTGGGGCACGAGTCTTCCTTTATAAAGAAAACATATGAAAAATAGGTCACACACCACGCGGGCCCAGTGCGGATTAATAGTTGTTAACAACTGCTAAGCAGCCGGGACCAACTGCTTTACGTGCCATCCGAAGCACGGAGGAGCGAGAGATGATAGATTTTAGGTTACCTATCCGATAACCAGCCTTTGCGAAAGGTGCCAAAATTTTGCAATTGCACAACGAGCGTGTGGCATCGATGACGAAGTGGTAAGCGTGATCGAATACAGTTCCACGTGCCTACGCAATCGGCTAAACACAGACGAGCATCTAAATACGTTGACATAAATAAACTTAGAATTATGTTTATTAACGGGATTATTATCTTATTTTTTGTTGTGTTAATAAAAAATATTCTTAGTAACCATAATTAAAGTAACCATGATTGTTTAAAAAGTTATAAATGAACTTACTGTCTTCGACAAACTTGTCCGGTAACAACCTGGGCCTGTTGCGGTAGGCGCTGGCATCGTTGGGGCCAAGGTCGTATTTATGGCCCTTGACAGCGGCGCCGGCGTTGCGGTTCGCGCTTTCCGGCGTTACTATCGGGTTGTAAACATAATGATTACACTTTGCGCAAAAGCTTGCGCCGTAAAGAATACATATACCTACCTACACTAGAAAATCCCGCTAGGTTGGAGTTAGAGTTACGAAGTAACTATTCAGTAAGAAGAGCCCGTTGTGCAACTGTGATACAGATGCTAACGATACCATCTTACATCTAATAACAGAATGCCCAATAAACGCCAAGGCGAAAAAGAACTAAAGCAAAAGATAGATGGTCTCGTTAACAAAAATTCGATTTAATTGATAATTCAGAATAAAAAACACAGAAATAGCCTAATAAAATAAATGCAGGCTGTTGTAGATATACGAAATAAAAAAAAGTGAAAATTGTAGTGTTTGTGATAAATTACAATTTGATATTAAAATTTGTAATTGTATTAGATAATAGTTATGTGTTGTAAAATCGTTAATTATTTATCAATAAGAAGTTGGCAAAATAAAAAATAAAAATAAAAAGAAACTATTTTGTCATCTAAATCTATGAAATTTTAAATTCTTGTTGTGTTTCGACGTCTACTTACAACCGTATACAGAAAAACGTGTATGCACCATTATATTCAATAGGAATCACTGAACGTAAATTGAAAAAACGTTTAAAATACGCAGTGTGCGCACGTGGCTGCCCTTCAAGGTAGCTCCCACAAACTGCGCTTGTTTGTGGGACACTCGCCGCAGCGCCCGCTTCCCCGCGAGTTCCCCTCCCTTGCTCTGCGAAAGTACCTTCGATGCGCAACTGTATGCTTACTAAACTGTGGCCCCACTTCTGACTACCGTAGTTGTCAATACACAAACATTATTCCCGAAATATTATTTATATTAATTTACGTATTTAAGAAAATCATTGTTAAATTATAACATGTTTTTAAACTTTTGTACACTATTTTTGAACTGTATATTTTTTACTTATAAAATCCACTTCCCTTCATAAGCCATAAGTCTAAATTTGCTAAAAACCTAACACATGCATAGCAAGCAATGTATAATTATTTTGAACTTTTATCAATAATGTCGTGTAGTTTGGAGTTTCATAGTATTCATCACACTTTAGATAATCTAGTAGTTAACCATTGTTTTCACTTAACGATGAAAAAATATGCCTCCTCGATCAATACTTGAGGTCTGACTATTTGTCCTACATGTAATTATTGCACAACACGGCATTTTAAGAAATATTTAGCGCAGCTCTGTTCTGCAACGCACTCTAAACACGACACATGACAACGACGACACGGCTGCAAGCGGTGAACAAGTGAATCGGTTAAAGTATGATTGTCTAATCATAGTAGCAGCGCACCTGTCACGCCCAAATTGCCTTTCCGACCTTATTTGTCTATTCCGTGTTTTACACAATTTTATGGGGTTTAGAATAAGGGTGGAGGTGTGATGTACTATGGCGGCCACATACGCTTTACCAGTCTAAAGGCAAAAATCCTTTGAACCGCGTCTATTAACGCCGTGCCTATGTGTGCGCACGCACACCACCACATCACCCACCGCGCCGCCGCGGCGCCGCGGCCAGCGACCAGCGGCCCAACGGCAGTGTTGCCAACTTAGCACTTTCGGTGCTAGATCTAGCACTATTTTCATGAGTCCAGCACGAAACAACAGCATACAGCACCTAGCACTAAATCTAGCACTAAATAGTAGGTACTCATCCACTCGAACGTCAGGAGACGTGTCCAAAAAGTATTTTGCATCTTACGTCAGGAAACACTTGCACTTTAGTATCCTCTATGGGCAAGTGATGAAAAAACGTTCAACTTCAACTTCAACTTTTTTGTTTATGGCAACTGAGTGATTCTAAAAACACCGTGGCGCTTTTGTCGTTCGTATTTAGGGACAGGGCACAAAATGTAGATGGCGTTACAGGCGTTAGAACAACATCAAACGTACATATTTTTTATAAACTAAGGAATAAAATGAACTCGGTCTCTTTCTCTCTCGGTCTCTCTTTCTCTCTCGGTATAAATTCGTTTATTCATATCCGAACAGGGCTTAAAAAATTTAACAAGACTTGCCATACATTCGAAATTTCCGAGATATTATTAATAAAATAGGCAAAAAAGAAATGTACACATTTCAATTAAAAAAGTCGGCTGAAAGTCATCGAGAACATCCATCCACTTCAACGGCGGCAGTACAAGGAGAAGAAAACACGGCAGTGAATACAAATGACAGTGAAGATGACTGGATATAGATTTAAAATAATTATTGCAGCTACATTTTGCTTATAATTTATTTATTTTTTTAAATTATGTCATTTTATTAATTATAAATTATGTTATTATTTTATTTCAAGTCAAAAAAAACTAGCACTATTTTTGAACATCCATATTTATCTAGCACTTTTTCAGATGTCATTTAGCACCTATTTGTGGTATTGTGTTGGCAACCCTGCAAAGCGGTGAAATCATTCCGCCGTCGAGAGCGCTCAGGGCGGTCGCGCGCACCTTTATTTAAAATTAATTTACCATTTTTGTTACTTTGAAGCACCAATATAAACCTTTAAACCTTACCAGTTGTCGTCTAAGTCATTTTAACGAACCCGCGCCAACAGATTCGAGCCGGATACTTTTTTGGAAGCCACGATCTACAGGCAAAAAGAGAAAGTATCGGCGGGGTCACCAAATTCCGGGCGACAACGCTTCGATTTAAGGGAAGCGCGTGGGCCTACGCAATCAATCAAAATCAAGAAATTACTTATTATCTGGACTGGAGCTGCTACACCAACCCGAAAAACCAGGAAAAGGGTTTGCAGTGGTATTTGTGTGTGTTCGTTCCAACTTATATAATTGTGCATAGCAATTTGCACGTGTTTTGTGCTTTTTTCATTCCACTATAAAAGCATTTCAATCATTCATAATTTTGTCTTAAAACAACTTATTATATTAATCATGTTAGAAATCCATTTCAATACAATTTGCAAACATTTCTTATCGAATCGATCATTTTAACTTTGCTAGGTACAATTGATATTATTATTTTCAGAGGTCTAGAAGGCTGTGTTGCCTCTGTTTGAGCCAATACAGCATAATATCGAACCTTTCTAATTACAATTCAAACATTTCAGAAAAAGGCGTGGGGTCAAATTCCGGTCCGCGCTCGCGTCGACCAATGTCTACGAGACTTTGCGCGGCCGCGTGGCTTTGCAATTGCAACTCTTGTTTGACTGAATCTTCCGCCTGCTTAATCGCACATAATCACACCAATTTAAGTACATTTTCATTAATTTTCACCTTTTATCATCTTTTACTTTGACATCGCGTGTGCTTAATAATTTATTTTTTTACAGCTGCGCATGATTTGGTATTTGTTTCGTTTTCCTAAATAATAGCAATTTGCAACTTCACTCATTCTAACTTTGCTCGTTTTTACACTATTTATAATGGATATTAAAAATTTAAAAAGGTCCCGAGCAAGCTTCAAATCAAAACTCACAGTGTTTAATTCTTATTTGGAAACGCTGCTGCCCAGCAAAGAGCTTAATAGCAAACAAGTCCATGAGCTAACCATCAAGCATGGCAACATGCAAGAAATGTATAATGATTTCGATTCTGTACAAAATGATATAGAAAACATAACGGAAATTCCAGATGAAGAGTACGCTGAGCGAACTCGCTTCGAGACCAGCTACTTCGGCGCCGTGGCTGCTGCACAGGATCTGCTCAGCAGGCACGCCGTGGCCGGTGCTGCCTCTGCGGGGCACGACACTCGATCGGTGGCGGGATCAAGTGATGCTGTGTTCTCAGGTGGGCCAAACATTAAACTCCCTACGTTACATTTACCCACCTTTTCTGGCCGATATCAGGATTGGCTAGAATACCATGACACATACAAATCACTTATACACGATAATACTTCCATACCAAAAATACATAAGTTCCATTACTTGAGGAATTCCTTAAAGGACAGTGCGTCATTGATTATTAAATCATTAGAATTCTCTACAGATAATTACGATGTTGCCTGGGGCTTGCTGTACGATCGGTTTCACAATAACCGTATTTTAGTAAACAATCATTTTCAGGCCTTATTTAATTTACAGCCAGTTACACAAGAGTCTTCAAAGGCCTTGCGTAATATGATAGATGGGGTCAATAAAAATTTAAGGGCCTTAAAAACATTACACTTGCCGAGTGAACATTGGGAAGTTCTAATTATTCATATGATGGCCAGTAAACTTCACATGGTTACAATGCGCGGCTGGGAAACTGAGCGCAACCATCTTACAGACATTCCAACATTAAATGAGTTTACAATGTTTCTAAAAAACCGCGCAGACTTATTAGATACCATGGAGGAGGCCCAGGCACAGGATAAGCCACGTAGACACAGTGACGTCACACACAATCGTCCTAAGGCATTCGTCGTTAATGAAACTCGCAAACAAAACCAATACAAATGTCCTGTGTGCAAAAATTACCATACTATTTATCAATGTCCTAAGTTTAAGGCAATGTCCGTTGAATCTCGTATTGAAAGGATAAAACAATTAAACCTTTGCACAAATTGTTTGCGGACAGGACATAACGAACAACAGTGTCGGCTGAGTTCGTGCCGCTTGTGCACAAAACGTCATAACACTTTGTTGCACACAAACACACAATATACGGAACCACTATCATGTCAAGAGTCTTCTAAAAGTGACTGTGTTGTTTTACCAAAACCTGTACAAAACAATGTCACACTATCTTCAACGCACCATAGCCAGGTTCTATTATCTACTGCAATCGTTACCATACAAGCCATTTAGGTCAAACACATAAGATCCGTACATTATTAGATAACGGAAGCACTTCTAGTTTCATAACAGAAGCTTTACAAAGGCAATTAGGGATACCCAGTTATTCCACTTCTATTTCCGTCCAAGGGCTAAACAGACAGTCTTCAAAAATCATGTGACGTCACTATAGCGTCACTCTATAATAGTTGTTATACAACAGATGTCAATTGCTTTATTGTACCGAATATCACCCAGTTGATACCTACCACACCAATTAAGTGCAATACATTCGAAATTCCCCCTCGCATCCACCTCGCCGATCCTTCATTTTATGTACCATCAGAGGTGCAGATGTTGCTGGGCGCTGACCTCTTTTGGGAGGTTCTATCATCCAATCAGATAACCCTAGGCAAAAACAAACCAACCTTAGTCGAAACAAAACTTGGGTGGCTTGTCTCAGGTTCAATACAAATTCCAAATCATACAAAGCAATCCTATACATTCCATTGTCATCTCAATAACGATATTGAGCTCGAAGCATAACTAAACAATTTTTTTGATTCTGAATCAGTTTCTATCACTCAACAAATGCCCAATAAGGCTGAGAGTGAGTGTGAACAAATTTTTACGAACACTACAATGCGTCACCCAGATGGCAAGAATCTCCGGAGTGCTTAGGCGATTCTAAAAAACAGGCTTTAATCAGATTACATTCATTAGAGCGTAAATTTTAACAAAATCCAAAATTCAAACCAGACCAAAGAGACACGCTATTGTTTTTATTACCACATACTGTAAATAAACCTAAAACCAAACGCACAATTCTGTCCACGATTGCACAAAGATTTGATCCACTGGGCCTAATAAATCCTTGCATGTTACAGGCAAAACTCATTATTCAGGCTCTCTGGGCAAAGAATGTCACGTGGGACGGCCAGCTACCGACCGAGGTTGAGTCACAGTGGAACCAGTTTGTCAAATACTTACCAGATATTTCTAAAATTGAAATTCCTCGCAGAGTACTTTGTAATTATTATGTAAAGGTTCAGTTACATGCATTTAGCGATGCCTCAATAAAGGCATATTCGGCATGCATATATTTGCGTGCAATATCAAATAGTGGCAATGTAAGTGTCCACTTGCTCATTGCTAAAAGCAAGGTGGCCCCACTGAAACACAAATTAACTATGCCAAATCTTGAATTGTGTGGCAGTCTATTAGCAACGCAACTAATGAAAAAGGTTGTAAATTCATTACGTTTAAAGGTGGATTCAATATATTTCTGGTGTGACTCAACTATCGTGTTGGGCTGGATTAAAGCATGTAAAAAGCAATTTAAACAATTTGTACACAATAGAATTAATGAAATTACAAACAATTTTGCATCAGCCGCAAGGCATTATGTTCCCACAAACATGAACCCCGCTGATATCGGTTCTAGGGGGCTCAATGCCTCACAACTGAAAATTTCAACTTTGTGGTGGGAAGGTCCTAATTTCCTACACCAACATGACATTCAGTGGCCCTCACAACCTCAAAATATGGACATTTCCAATTTGCCTGAAATCAAGTCTCAATGTCTTATTTCAGCAAATATAGAGCTGCAGAAAAATGATTTTACTGAAAGGTTTTCAAAATTTAGCAAATTGCAACGCGTTGTAGCTTACTGACAAAGGTTCAAATATAACTGTCAAAATCCTAATAAAAGAGTTGGTCCATTTAATATATCAGAATTAAGATTAGCGTTACATTTTTTATGCAAAAGGGTTCAATTCGATATGTTCAAAAAACAATACTCTTTGCTTCTTAAGGGCGCACTTTCCCCAAAAGACAAACTTCTAAAATTGAACCCCTTTGTTGATAAGGAAGGTCTTAAAAGAGTTGGAGGTCGGTTAGCCAACTCAAACTATGATTATAACACAAAACATCCTATTTTGTTACACGCATCACATCACATTACACAAACAATAGTACAACACTATCACACACTCTTACTAAACGCTGGACCGCAGCTACTATTATCCACACTACGTCATAAGTTTTGGATAATAAGTGGCCGCAACCTTTGCCGGAAGATAACAAATAATTGCGTAACTTGTCGTCAGTTCTCAGGTCGAACTTACCAGCCTGTAATGAGCGAGCTTCCTGAGCAAAGGTTGCATGCTGGGTACCCCTTCACACACACAGCTACAGACTACGCAGGTCCACTCCTGATAGCGAGCAGAAAGGGTCGAGGTTCTCGGTTAATTAAGTCTTACATAGTTGTGTTTGTATGCTTGGCGGTGAGAGCAGTACACTTGGAGCTCGTCACCGATCTGACGTCTCAAGATTTCATTGCCGCCTTAAATAGATTTATTGCCCGCAGAGGTAAGCCGGCAACTATATATTCAGATAATGGAACTAATTACGTAGGAGCGTGTAATGAATTGTCAAAATTTTTAAAGGAAACTTGTAATGATATAATTTCTTATTCAGCTGAAAACGAAATAAATTTCAAATTTTGCCCGGCTTACTGTCCAAATTTCAATGGATTGGCGGAGGGCTCAGTCAAGTCAGTCAAACATTATTTAAAACGAATTTTATCCATGGCCAGTTTAGATTACGAAGAAATGACTACTGTTTTGGTTCAAATAGAGGCGATATTGAACTCTAGGCCTCGCTCGGTCCATTTACCATTTTTGTAACTTTGAAGCACCAATATAAACCTTTAAACCTTACCAGTTGTCGTCTAAGTCATTTTAACGAACCCGCGCCAACAGCGTCGCTCGCTTTTAATATAAGCCACAGCGGCTGCGGCCATGCGCGTGCACGCGATTTGTTCTTCAAACCGGTAAAGCCTTTGAGACCCCCATAGTACGTGATGTGCGCAGGTGTGCGTGCGGGTGTGTGAGGCAGTCTCGAATAAACCACATGACTAGCTATACATTGTTTTATTACGAAAGCTCAAATAGAAAAGTATTTTCAATTATATCATCTTAACCGTGACTGCAATTTTGGCATTTTTTGGTCGGGTTCGCGCATAAAATCTACGCAAATATCTTGAGTCTTAATTGATTAACACATTTATTTAAGTAATTCTCAAACAGGTTGACATATGTTTTTATCAAGTCTCTTCACAACGCAAAGGCTAGTGGTGTCCTTCCTCAAATGGTAAATAAAAATGTTGCTTCCAAATCCGTGAAACTATTATTGAAATTAAACACCGTTAACGAATTAACTGCCATTTATTTTAAATACCGTTTAAAACTTAAACAAAATATTATCATGTAAAATAAAACGCACGTTAGAAGCGTTTCATTTCTATTGTGTTCGCGTTTACAATATTGATGCCGATTAAAACCGTATGGGGACAATGTCTTTAAAGCTTAGAAATTGATCTTGGTTCGGCTTACCATTTCGACGAATGATCGTTTCTATATCAAAACACCACTGAAGCTAAGCCGGTTAGCCGCTAAGCCTAAATCTATGGGCGATTGCAAATGTTTCTTACCCCTAAAAACCCTTCTTAGTTTACTTATTTTATTTGTGTACTGGCACTACTTACCAACCGTTAGGTTATTAAATATGCCAGACGTTCCTGCATGACTGAAATTCGAACAGAGGACCATCATCTACGTCAAGTCCTAACGCCAGATTAGAATCCGATGAAGTGCATTCTTCATGCAGTCCTATTCAGAAGACTTTGTTTCAAGAGAGTGGATACGTAGTCTACTTGTATGTGTCAAGCGCGCTTATTTCTCGTTTGTACGAACAGCACAACTAGTAGATTCCACGGCTTTGTTTGACTCACCACCTAATGCCTTCTTTGTTATCAGAGTTGTAAAGCGCACTCACTTCTCAGTACCCGTCCGGGTTCCAAGCTAGTTCCACGTACCTACCTAGTACCTTAGTTTATGTCCCCGCTATTGGGGCACGAGCCTTCCTTAATAATGAAAACATATGGAAAATAAGTCACACACCACGCGGGCCCAGTGCGGATTGATAGTTGTTAACAACTGCTAAGCAGCCGGGACCAACTGCTTTACGTGCCATCCGAAGCACGGAGGAGCAAGAGATGATAGATTTTAGGTTACCTATCCGATGACCATCCTTTGCGAAAGGTGCCTAACTTTTGCAATCGCACACCGAGCGTATAGCATCGATGACGAAGTGGTAAGCGTGATCGTATACAGTTTCACGTGCCTACCCAATCGGCTAAACATCTTAAAATGTTGACATAAATGAACTTAGAATAATGATTATTAACGGGATTATTATCTTATTTTTTGTTATGTTAATAAAAAATATTCTAATGAAGTAACCATGATTGTTTAAAAAGATATAAATCAACTTACTGTCTTCGACAAACTTGTCCGGTAACAACCTGGGCCTGTTGCGGTAGGCGCTGGCGTCGTTGGGGCCAAGGCCGTATTTATGGCCCTTGACAGCGGCGCCGGCGTTGCGGTTCGCGCTTTCCGGCGTTACTATCGGGTTGTAAACATAATTATTACACTTTGCGCAAGAGCTTGCGCCGTAAAGAATCTCTTCACAACGCAAAGGCTAGAGGTGTCCTTCTTCAAATGGTAAATAAAAATGTTGCTTCCAAATCCGTGAAACTATTATTGAAATTAAACACCGTTAACGAATTAACTGCCATTTATTTTAAATACCGTTTAAAACTTAAACAAAATATTATCATGTAAAATAAAACGCACGTTAGAAGCGTTTCATTTCTATTGTGTTCGCGTTTACAATATTGATGCCGATTAAAACCGTATGGGGACAATGTCTTTAAAGCTTAGAAATTGATCTTAGTTCGGCTTACCTTTTCGACGAATGATCGTTTCTATATCAAAACACCACTGAAGCTAAGCCGGTTAGCCGCTAAGCCTAAATCTATGGGCGATTGCAAATGTTTCTTACCCCTAAAAACCCTTCTTAGTTTACTTATTTTATTTGTGTACTGGCACTACTTACCAACCGTTAGGTTATTAAATATGCCAGACGTTCCTGCATGACTGAAATTCGAACAGAGGACCATCATCTACGTCAAGTCCTAACGCCAGATTAGAATCCGATGAAGTGCATTCTTCATGCAGTCCTATTCAGAAGACTTTGTTTCAAGAGAGTGGATACGTAGTCTACTTGTATGTGTCAAGCGCGCTTATTTCTCGTTTGTACGAACAGCACAACTAGTAGATTCCACGGCTTTGTTTGACTCACCACCTAATGCCTTCTTTGTTATCAGAGTTGTAAAGCGCACTCACTTCTCAGTACCCGTCCGGGTTCCAAGCTAGTTCCACGTACCTACCTAGTACCTTATTTTATGTCCCCGCTATTGGGGCACGAGCCTTTCCTTAATAATGAAAACATATGGAAAATAAGTCACACACCACGCGGGCCCAGTGCGGATTGATAGTTGTTAACAACTGCTAAGCAGCCGGGACCAACTGCTTTACGTGCCATCCGAAGCACGGAGGAGCAAGAGATGATAGATTTTAGGTTACCTATTGACCTACCGATTGTTTAAAAAGTTATAAATGAGCTTACCGTCTTTGACTAACTTGTCCGGTAACAACCTGGGCCTGTTTTGGTAGGCGCGGGCGTCGTTGGGGCCGAGGCCGTATTTATGGCCATTGACAGCGGCGCCGGCGTTTTGGTTCGCGCTTTCCGGCGTTACTGTCGGGTTTTTTTGAGGCTGTTGAAGGCGAATTGTTTCAGTGCCTTGCGTTGAGAGCTTTTATACACTTCGATATCCCATAAAAAATTGGAAGTTCCAATTTTTTCCAAATCAATTTCAACCAACCAAGAATTCTTACACATACACTGCTTTAAAACAAAACGATGGCTAAAGTTAGACACTGCTTAAAACAGATGCTATCACATTTTAGGTAACACATACTTTTAGAAGGAGACACAATACCTACTTTAAACGCGTATTTAGCCATTGTTGAACTTTAAACACTGTTTTGTATTAAGAAGGAAAAAATGCATTTTTGGGTTTTGGTATAAAAAAACTAGCATACCTACTGAAGTTTTTACCCGACTGCGTCAGAAGGAGAGTTATGTTTTTCGAGTGTATGTATGTATGTATGTTTGTATGTATGTATGCATGTATGTATGTATGTATGTGTGTATGTATGTATGTATGTATGTCTGTTTCTTTAGCAACGGTACGGTAAACGGCAAACGGCATGGTGGATTTTAACATATGAGGTCTCGTTAATTTGTTATGACTGTGGGAGTTACATAGGCTATATAAAAAAAAGCATAAAAAACATTGGCCGGGTTAGCTAGGTATTCTAGTCTTGGGGTGCGAGTCAGGTGACCTCCACGTTGGTGCACCCTGGGCAACGGTTGGTTCCAACAGTCTCCCGCTCTGGCGTGTAGTAGACGCTTGGATCCAGCCGGCTGACATCTGACTAGGCGGGGTCCCTTTTGGACCTCGCAGCTCCCATACGTGGCCCACTTTGGGCTGCGTAACTCACTTCTCCTTCTGAGCAGTGACAGGAGTTTTGACGGTGACCCTTCTGGGCGTTGTACCAAAAAGACGGCCGCCTCTTAAAGGTTCTTAGGTCGCACGGGGGGAAAGGGGGCACCGGTGAGAGCGGTGCAACCGGGGTGTACGCAAACCTCGAAGCCGTTATCTGCCCTTTTGCGGCAACGACCCCACAATTGCCGCCGTGGGAAGGAAAACTCAATAACACCCCGGAGAACACCGGTAAAAACCTCTCGGTACCTCCCGCCCCCGACACATATAGGGCGCCCTCGGCGTGTGGACGACGCGTGGGTGACCTTTTTGGTCCAACGGGGAAGGGCAGCCCCTGAATTGCCATCGTTTGGAGGGGGATGACAATCCGCAAATTGTCAAACTTCATGATGAGCAGCAATAAAAACGTGATACCCCAGGAGGGTACCCATCGACAGGTGAAAAAACCCCTCCCCGGGACTAGCAAGTCGGGCGATAAGTCGTCCGTCTCGTTGGCCCCGGGCAAGCCCCTCGTATCTGGGGGGGGGAGCATTATTCTGCGTGTGGAGGCGAGAGAGAAGGAGGGCTTCACTGATTTCGACTCTGAGTCTGTTATCATGGGAGCGTTAGTGGTGCGAGGAAGAGGCCACTTGACCCAGACGCGGACTCCGATGATCAGTCGGGGAACGAGTCTGTGGTGTCGTCGGCCTCGGCCAAGGTGTCGTCGGCGAGGAGAGGACGCTCAGTCGCCGCTGGAACATACGGCACAAGAGAGGAAAAGCGAGCCGATGGTCAGCGGGCCAGAAATGCCAGGGATGTCGCGAGGGATGGGCGAGAGGGGTTGTCCGAAGGACACCCGTCACCTCGCCCCGCCTCTGTTGACTCCTTTGGAGAACTTGTTGGGCTGACCAGCGAGGCGGCTCTCGAGATGGAGATCCCATTTGTCGCGGAACCGTCGGACCCCTTGACGGCCGGCAAAATCCAAGAGGTTGGCATCAGATGCGCGCTGGCCGTGAAGAGGGTGGCCCATTCATCTGGGCACTTAAAGGGCACGTGCCAGGGCACATTGAATAATGCCGTGACTGTAATCCGCCGATGCCTGTCCAACCTGGCATCCAGGACTTTAGACGATGAGTTCAAGCGGATTGAGGCGCAAAACCTGCGCCTCCAGGAGATAGTGGAGGGCTTGAGAGCAGAGGTCGCCTCATTGAGGAGTGAGGTCGGCCGGAACAGTGCGTCATCGCGCTGGGCACTGACCCCTTAAGTCGCCGCTTCCAAACCCGGACGAGACGACCCTCTGCTGGCAGCTCTCGCCAACATGAGAGAGACGATGGAGGCGTCCGCCATTGCAATGGGTGCACGGCTGGACCGTCTAGAGGCCAGATCGGTGGCATCGGAGAGTGTCCGCCTGCCCTCTGTGGTTGAGAGCGAGAGGTTTGAGGACTTCCTCCTTCTCCCTACTCCTGCAAGAGGCTGGGCGCAATCGGGTGTCAGCCCCTCGCCATTCCGCTGAGTAGCTTATCAGCGACCAGACATCGACTCCGAGAGCCACGCTTTCCCAAGCGGGCACTAGTAGAGCGCAGCCGCCGGACTACTCCCGTCTGAGACCTGGACGGATGTGCCCCGTGGTGCGAGGAGGAAGAAGGGCCGAAAGGCACTTCCTGCTGTGGCGTGTCCTTCCATTTGCCCACCAACGACGATTCCGCCTTCGGCTTCAGTGCCGGGTCGCGCAGCTGTGCCACCGGTTCACCCGGTAGCGCAAGCGGCGCCAAAAAAGAGGAAGCGCAGAAGGGCCGGGTTGAGGCAGCCAAAGACCGCGGCTATCGTGGTGCAGCTGCGCCCTGAAGCGATCGCGATGGGCATAACGTATGCCCAGACTATCGCGAAAGCCAGGCAGGAAATCTCGCTCGCTGACCTCGGTATAGGGGAAGGCGTGAGATCCCAAACCGCCACCACGGGAGCGCGGCTTATCGAGGTTCCGGGTGTTGGAAGCGGCCAAAAGGCCGATTCGCTCGCGCAACGACTAGAGCAGGTGTTGTCGGAGGTGGCCACGGTTGTCCGGCCTGAAAAGTGCGCGGATCTCCGCGTATCAGGGCTGGACATTGCAATCGCCGCCTCCGACATCGCTGCAGCCGTTGCTGCGAAAGCTGACTGCTCCGTTGAGAGCGTGAAGGTGGGCCAAATAAGAGCTGGCCCTGATAACGCGAGATCTACCATCGTGAACTGCCCCAAAAAAAAAGGTATTAGTAGTCTTGACCCCAAAAAACTGTTAAGAGTGGCCACACGATCAAAATTCTTTAACCTAACTACAACCTCTTTGGAATTTAAAGAATATAGCCAATTATTCTAGATTTTTAGATGTAGTTATTATTTTCACTTAGGTACAGCAATGTCTTATAATGTATTGTTTTCGGGAATATTAGCAGATTTTATTCCTATGTTTAAAAAAACTCAAATAACTTGTCAGTCTAGAGTACTAGACGTCAAAAGTTTCGTTTTTACGCCAATTGGTGTATACGCTATGACTTTGCTATTTAAAAGAGTAAGGCGTTTTAATATTATTATTTTATGTAGGTTTTGAAATGCTTGGTTATTTACTTTACAAAACTACAAAGTTTGAAATAAACCAAATTATTAAAATAAAACAAAAAACCCGACTGCTAAAACAACTATACGTATAAAAAATAACTGCAAAGAGAAAAAACTGAAAAGAAAAAAACAAGCTCTACGATCCCAGAATTCAATTTGAGTGCAATGTGAAATATTTCTAAATACGTTAAGTATTGATAGTTGTCGCAGACGGGGACAATCATCAACCAAGCGGCCGTGGCTAGCTAGATTAAATCCGCACTCTCTTTGGTAGGTGATTGTCCCCGCCTGCGAAAACTATCAATATTCAATATATTTAGAAATATTTCACGTTGCATTCAACATTGCTCAAATTATGTACATTTGGATTGAGATCCACTCCAGATTATTAAGGGCAGCTATCACCCTTATTTAGTAGCCATGCAGATAATTTTGTAGGTCAAATTCTGGAATTTGTAGTAGAATACATCAAAAGTTATATCACTGCAAAGGTGGCTCCTCAATCTAAACATCTAGATTGAGGAGCCACCTAGAACTCGTAATGTATTGAATGTAGATTACTGAAAATTATGTATCATTTTGTATCTATTACGTAGGATATCTACTACAATTTTGAGCACATTAGTTCTAAAATTCAAGAAACTACAACACTTTTGTTGTGGCTCCTCAATCCATATACAATAGAGTACATTTTTAGGAATATTGTCGGTCAATTCATATATTTGACATAATGATAATATAGAAGGAAGTGGATTTACTTCTCCTATGAATTACTTATCCTAGTTTCATTCACATATTATGGTCACCCCTCGCAACGAATCCTTATGCAATATCAAAAAGCTTTTTTTTCAGCAATTAAAACAAATCCAGCAATTAATTGTATGTAGCTATTTAGTAGGCATGCCTACTATATGTAAGTATCTCTGGCTTTTGATTTCGTTGTAATATCAGGTAAATATAGTAAATTATTGGTTTGCTAAACGTCAGGATTGAGGAGCCAAATAATATGCGTTTATTTACGGAAATCACTATGTTTTAGTATTTCATTCATATTGTAGGCAATAGGATTTACTTCCTTCTAAATTATCATTATGTCAAATATATGAATTGACCGACAATATTCCTAAAAATGTACTCTATTGTATATGGATTGAGAAGCCACAACAAAAGTGTTGTAGTTTCTTGAATTTAAGAACTAATGTGCTCAAAATTGTAGTAGATATCCTACGTAATAGATACAAAATGATACATAATTTTCAGTAATCTACATTCAATACATTACGAGTTCTAGGTGGCTCCTCAATCTAGATGTTTAGATTGAGGAGCCACCTTTGCAGTGATATAACTTTTGATGTATTCTACTACAAATTCCAAAATTTGACCTACAAAATTATCTGCATGGCTACTAAATAAGGATGATAGCGGCCCTTAATAATCTGGAGTGGCTCCTCAATCCAAACGGACATCTCAAATTGATTTCTGGGATCGTAGAGCTTGTTTTTTTTTCAGTTTTTTCTTTCTGCTATTAGTTTTTATACTTTTAGATGTTTATTAAATATCGAAATATAAAGCATTTATCTCTGATTTTTCTGGGTTCCTATTCAAATCCTATCAGGATCTAGAAATTCTGTGTGTAGCTTCACTTAAGCGAGTAAAATAAATATAAAACTACGTTGTCTGTATCGTAGCTTTAATGCTATACTTACACACACATGTCCTTTTAGTTGTTGCTGGGCGGCAACATAATTGAGGAGTGACTTTTCAAAACGGCTTATTTCAGTATGATCATGTTTTTCAGTAACAACCAAAATAAGAATACTTATCATCATCATCATCATCTCAGCCAAAAGACATTCACTGCTGGACAAAGGCCGCCCCCAAAGATCTCCACAACGACCGGTTTTGTCAGATCGTCGGTCCACCTTGTTGGAGGCCTGCCCACACTGCGCTTCCCGGTACGCGGTCGCCACTCAAGGACTATTCCGCCCCAGCGGCCATCAGTCCTGCGAGCAATGTGCCCCATCCACTGCCACTTGAGCTTAGCTACTCTTCGGGCTATGTTGGTAACCTTTGTTCTTCTGCGGATCTCCTCATTTCTGATTCGATCACGCAAAGAAACTCCGAGCATAGCCCTCTCCATTGCTCTTTGAGTGACCCTGATCCTTTTTATGAGGCCCATAGTGAGCGACCACGTATGTCATCACTGGCAACTTACACTGGTCAAAGACTTTCGTCTTGAGACACTGCGGTATATCGGAAAAAAGATATTTCGTAGTTTACCGAACGCTGCCCAGCCTAATTGGATTCGACGATTGACCTCTTTGCAGAAGTTGGATCTAACTAGCTGGACCGTTTTTCCCAAGTAAACATAATCGTCAACAACTTCAAGGGCAGAGTCTCCAACCTTCAGAGGAGTGGGAACGACACGTGAGTTCGACATAACTTTTGTCTTCTCCGTGTACTTTTTAAGACCCACTTGTTGAGAGACTCTGTTGAGGTCACCGAGCAATGTGCCGAGGTCTCCCAGGGTCTCAGCCATGACCACTATATCGTCAGCAAATCGAAGGTGAGTGATGTATAAGCCGTTGACGTTGATGCCGAGTCCTTTCCAGTCCAGAAGCTTAAAAACGTTTTCCAGTTTCAATCGAATCGAAGGCTTTTTCATAGTTCACAAACGATAGCCACTCATATGATTCTGGTAGTTAAGACCTTCCAAATTTGCGCACATCTAAACTGCTTGTGGTAGCTGTGGCTAACAAAATCAGTGTATGTAAGTTTTGATTTTTAATATGTGGGTGGTCGCACAGATCTGATATCGATACCTCCCACGTAAGTTGTTGTATCTGCTAAATTGCAACTTTACAGTAGAGCGTTTCAAAGATATAAACTGGAATAAAAATTGCACCTGTTATAGTATTTTTGTGAAACTTGGTTTAAAAATATAATTAATATTACTTTCAACTTTAGTAATAGAATCATTTTGATAATATGTGTAATTTCTGAGATTTTGTTCTTACAATATTTTACGTGGGTTATTTGTATTGAATATTGTTGTATATGATACTTACAACAAATTACACTGGAAAATAAGATTTATATTTTATTGCATGTACTACTTACAACCGTTTACGACGATTATGATTGAAAAATAAAGTGGTATGTGTGGCGTGATTGAGTCTAAAAAATAAGGACAAATTACTTTTATTTCTCATACGAACAAAATATGCCAATACTTTGGTAACATGATTCTTACAATTTTTATACGTTTTTCTATCGAAATAATAATAAAAGTGAGGTTAAACGTAATGTAGATCTTATAAATACCACAATTATAAAAAGAAAAACAATATCTTTTATTACAAAAATAATCTAAGAATATAATAAAACCACAGTAAATTCACAATTCTTAATTGTTTTAATAAAAGTTATGTAATCATCATTAATTACTACTAATAAAAAGAAAATGTTGCTCTTATTATATTGTAATTAAGTATTTTTTGTATTGTAATTAAGTGAACTCGGACTTTTAAGGCAAAAAAGTTTTGAGACACTCAAGTGTGTCCGGACGTTTGAGTGGTTAACAGATTGGGTATTTTTTATGGGATGTTTTGAATGCCTTCCTCTTTTATCTGGGACTAATACTCCTGTTGCCGTGTGTGTGTTCAAGTGGATTCGAAAATGGTTTAGATTTACATTTAGACCCGGTAGGTAGCGCTGCAATAGGAGTCCATCATGGGGTACGGGTGTTTTCAAGCGGACGAAGTCGCGAGCGGGCCACTAGTTTTAAAGTATACTTACGTCTCGCAATGGTATCAACGTAGTGTCTATGTAGATATGTTATATTCTGCTTTTTTACCCGATCGTCTAGACTCTAAAAACTCTCAAAGTCTGCTTTATATCTTCTTCGCTTAATTTATCAAAACATTTCAAACGACAATTACATGGTCGGCCCATTTTTCTACTTGGCTGTACCTTACCCTTCCTAGAGACATTTTCCTTTCCCAAATTTCTTAAAGTTTTCCTTTTCACGTCGATCCAGTCTTTAACATGTCTATGTCTATTACCTTTGTGTTTCCTTTTACGATGATTATTTGAATCAAATCATGTGGATTGTGGACTATCAACGGAAGTAACTGATAGAGGACTATTCATTGCTTGGAAAGTCGAGCAGTTAGATTGACATGCAAGTGATGCCTGAGATGAAATAAGATCGAACAATGATAAATTTTCCTTTTCTCTGTAGTATGGGCAGAAACTATTATCACAGTCGGTCGTAGTCCAAATGATTAATACTGCAGGCAGGAGACGGGTGAGCTGTTTCAATAACATTGTGGTTGGAGGTATCAGAATCCGGAAAAGGAAAATTGATCATCATTCATATTAGCCAACTCAATTATCTCAGACTCATTAAAGCTTATTGGTAAGGGGGACTCTGAAACAATGCAATGTTTAAATTATTTTTTTTTATAATTTTTTTGATATGAAGTGATCATTTATTCGGTAAGAGTTAAAGCAACGAAAATAACAGCACATTAAACTATTGTAAGACTTTAACCATAAAATGTCATCGTACAACATAGTTTTATTAGTAAATTCCGACGTAAAATGTAGTATAAACTACTTACGTAAGATTTATTTTTTTACTTAGCAATTTAAACTGTGGTATGTCATAATACAATATAGTTTTAAGTAATGAATACCGACGTAAAATGGTGTATGTATTACTTACCATAAATTTTGTTTCATTTCAACAACGTGAAATGTTGTATGTCATTAAACAATACTGATATAAGACACCCACAGTGACGTAAATTGTTGTAAGTAATCTATACCACATTTTAGGTTGGCAACACTTTTAATTAGTAAAATATGACAAGGAATATAGAAAATGCAAACTTATCTGAGATATTTCGGAAGTTTGAATCACGAAAACTGTCGTGATTTATTTGATTTAACGAAACATTGTGATTTTCGGTAATTTCAGTTGGATTATTTTTTTGAACCTCGTCTTGTTAACACTTATCACATAGTTTTCGACCTCTAGTTTGTATCATGTATGAAAGTATTATTTTAATTGAATTGAGTTATGTTTGAATACACGCTAATTTCGTTAATTCTTATCCCGAGAGCGCCACGCTTCCTACGAATGTCCGCTTGCTTGAGACCGCAGCGTAATCTGTTGTATGTAACCGATACGAGGCGCGAGCGTGCGAATCTGCCCTCACCTCTCCCCGCGTAAACTGTTGCCAAGGACGATACAACATTTTACGCCGCTTGCTTTTGATAAATACAACAATTTACGTCTTGCAAGTGCTCGTAAATTAAGAGTTTTGACCTTTTTTTTTTAAACTTGTAGAATACATAAATTTAGACATAGTAGTGTAAAAACCTACTTTTGGTAATTTTGTGGGTTACAACAACTTACGCGGGAGGTATCGATATAATCTGTATGAATTATACATAGTACCAACCTGACAACATTTGAAAAAAGTTTCAGCTAAATAGTCACAACAGAAATATTTTTTATCAACATTAGTTTGCGAAGTGTTTCAAATGTGAGTGCGTGAAAAACTGTCAAATATTTTTAAAATGCCGTGTGTATTTAAATTTACGTATTTCTTTTTTTTTTTTTTTTAATTCGTTTTTGATGATGCAAAACGCTTAGTGCGGCAAGGTCATTCGATTGAAAAATGGAGATGGTGGAATGAGGTTATGGAGATTTTGAGCGCATTCCCCGTGGAATAGCCTGTAGAAAATAGACAAGCTTGCGATTTGGCGGCGATGGCTCAGGCTATGCAGCTTTTTGCTTGTTAGGTCCTTATCACCTATAATCCTTCGAGCACGTCTGTCTAGCGAATTAAGTGAGTCCAGTTGGCATTTGGCAGCTCCTTCCCACAAGTGTGAACAGTACTCTATGCAGGGTCTAACCTGAGCTTTGTATAAGATTAAAAGCTGTTCCTTAGTAAAGTACCGTCTCACTTTGTTCAGGATTCCAAGTTTTTTTGCAGCTGTTTTTGCTTTTGACTCGATGAATCGCCCAAAGTTCAGGTCGGAAGATAAGGTGAGACCTAAGAGGTCCAGTTGGTCTGAAACTTCTACAGGCTTATCACAGAATACGGGAGTCAGAAGGAAACGACTCTTTTTGGAGGAAAAAAGACAGGCTTGTGTTTTTGACGCATTAAAGTTGACCCGGTTGGCCTTTCCCCATTGGGAAACGTCCATCAGGGTCGAGTTCACACTCTATATTCTACAATTAGTATACCTTAAAATACTTAATGTTTGTTAATCTATCAGATTAAAGTAAATAACAAAAAACGATATGTTACCGACTTAAAAATTTGTAAAGCTTGACTATTCAAAAAGCAAGTACACTAAGAGATCGACAAGAACTCTGCTGCATTATAGCAAATATAAAACTGTAGCTTTCCGCGTAAACTTTCGGTACCAGGCAACCAAGTGCTGCCACCTGTACAAAGCTTAGCTAAAGACCCTAGAGCTAAGTTAACCTGGCACTATACCGAAGACATCCCGGACATCAGCCTGTACGAGATTAGTATGGCTCTCAAACAGCTCAAAAACGGCAGGGCACTAGGTGCTGACGGAATTACGGCCGAGCTTCTGAGAGCAGGCGGAAGACCGGTACTCGTTGCTCTTCAGAAGCTATTTAATTCTACACTACAGGCCCATCTCACTTCTAAACCACGTCTACAAGCTGTTTTCGAGAGTCTTAACGAATCGTCTCGCACGCAGGTTTGATGACTTCCAGCCTATCGAACAAGCCGGTTTCCGAAAAGGCTTCAGCACCATAGACCACATACACACGCTGCGGCAGGTTATACAGAAGACCGAAGAGTATGGTTATACTCTTCGCTTAGCGTTTGTGGACTATGAAGAAGCCTTCGATTCGATTGAAACATGGGCCGTGCTACAGTCTCTCTAGCGGTGCCAAATTGACTACTGGAACATCGAAGTGTTGAGGTGTTTGTATGTAAGCGCCACTATGTCAGTCCGTCTTCAGGACCAGAGCTTGAATCCTATCCAGTTGCAACGAGGAGTGAGACAGGGAGATGTGATATCTCCGAAACTGTTCACTGCTGCCCTTGAAGTTGTGGACGATTATGTTTACCTGTGACAAACGGTCCAGCTAGGTAGGTCCAACATCAGCAAAGAGGTCAATCGTCGAATCCAATTAGGCTGGGCAGCGTTCGGTAAGCTACGAAATATCTTCTCGTCCGATATACCGCAGTATCTCAAGACGAAAGTCTTTGACCAGTGTGTGTTGCCAGTGACATACGGGACTGAGACGTGGTGACTCACTATGACCTCATAAAAAGACTCAAGGTCACTCAAAGAGCAATGAAATTTCTCTGCGTGATCGAATCAGAAATAAGGAGATCCGCAGAAGAACAAGGGTAAGCGACATAGCCCGAAGAGTTGCTAAGCTTAAGTGGCAGTGGGCAGGGCAAATCGCTCGCAAGACTGATGGCCGCTGGGGCGGAATAGTCCTGGAGTGGCGACCGCGTACCGGAAAGCGCCGTTGTGGGCAGGCCTCCAGCAAGGTGGACCGACGATCCGGTGAAGGTCGCGGGAAGCCGCTGGATGCGAGCAGCACAAAACTGATCGTTGTGGAGATCCTTAGGGGAGGCTTTTGTCCAGCAGTGGACGTCTTTTGGCTGAGATGATGATGGGTAATATTTAGTGCAAAAGTATGTATTAGTTTAAAGCGTATTATTGACTATTGCATAGTGGACTTGATTGTCGGAGAATTTTTCGACTGTGGAAAGGTCTCGGCAGAATAATCAGCGCCTAACTGCTCTTTGGCAGAGAGGTATAATGCTGAGTCGAGTCCTATTTGGTGCTGTGGCGCATAACGGTTTGTGTTTTTATTATAATTGTTGTGCTGGTATGTACAGTTAGTTGTTTTTATTAGTTAAGTTTTATTTTACTTAGTACATTAAAATGTGCAATATTGTTGTGTGTTATAGTAGTAAATAAAATGAATGTCTATGTCTATGTCTATTTAGATTTTTAATTAAAAATTGTTTTCTACTGAAACTTCTTATTTTTATTCGTTGTGTCAACTTTGTGAATTTTTAATAATTTAACTACTATGATAACTTACACTTTCACTGGTTACAGTATTGCAAACTAATTCTTCATTTCTTTATCTTTAAAGAATTTAAAAAATCTTTATAATAGTAGAAACTTACAAAGGAGATGTTTAATTTTTTGCCAGGACCATGTACACCTACTCAAAAAATAGTATAAAATACATGTATTTAGTTGATATATTTAATATTCCGATATGCTTTACCATTTTTGCGTAAGAATAAAAAAATGAAACATAATTTTTAATAACCTGGCAACTTGAGATGTCTTTCTGAGATTAAACACAAGTGTCCAAAGCTGTAAAGAACGTAATTAAAAGTGCAACTGTCACCATGATTTTAAAAAAAACCGGTGTTTTGTTTTCATTCCGTTTTTACGTGGATTCTGAGTCGTTGTGTTTTTGTGCTGTGCTGTTTTTAAATTCTGATTTGGACCGATTACCTGCTACCGTTTACTGCCTCACTTGTTGACTTCTGCCTGCTATCCTGGACTTCCGTTTGCTGCCTCACTTGTTGACTTCTGCCTGCTATCCCGGACTTCGATTTGCATTTGACCCTGCTACTGTTGATACCATTGCATTGTTGCTACTACATTCGTTGTTTTCAGGTGAGTTTTTCGTATTTTAATTAGGCATTTACCAGAGAATTAATAAAATAAAATCTTTTCGAGGAAATAGATTCCGAACCAACTCAGTTATCTATGACAGTAATGGAATTGATCTCAAATATTTACAGTGCTCTATTGAAATAACTATAATCAAAGTAAAATACAATAAACTAAATAAAATATCTATTTCAGCCAACAAACAATGTCTTCTTTTTGTGTGATGTGTGATGGACAGATAGATGTGTGTTCGGAAAACCATTATCTCGCATCTAATCTGGGGATAGAATTACTAATGATCTTGGAACAACATGTTGGACATGAGGTTAGTTGTTATTGAATGTAGTATTTATGTAAAACTATTTTTGTTACATTTTTATTTTCCTAATAATTAGAACCTAACACATTCTTCACAAGAAGACAAAATAAATATTAGTTTAAAACAAACTTTTGTATTTTAGGTTGACACTGATGGCATAGTTTGTCATCCATGTTTCGCAATACTAGAAGTAGGAATGTCATCAACTGAAAATGAAGCTTCTAGCCACCGAGAACATGTTTGCGTTTGGTGCAGATCAGCATTGTTTCAAAGACGAACACGTTCTATCTCAGAAGGACCTCAGAGAGAACTTATTGCTGCTAGAATTTATCCTAGACAGGTATTGATTAACTTTTAATACATAATACAAATTCATGTTGAAGTAATAATTAAAGTGAAGATTTTTTTATGAATTACTGATTTGAATTACAATCTTTTTTGTAGATTCCTGAAGGAGGATTACTATGTTATGCATGCTGGGTCTACTTTAGTGGCCTCGTTAGTCAAAATGAGGGTCCAAATCCCAGGCCTCCTAGAACTTTGGCATCACAGGACTCAAATGCCTGTGTATGGTGCAGAAGGTCTTTAATTCAGAGAAGATCACATGCATTGTCAGAAGGTCCCGAAAGAAATGAAATCGCGAGAAAAATTAGTCCAAGACAGGTATCTTTTCATAGTTTTATTATCAAGAAATACAAGTGAGTGATCTAATTTAAAAAAATTACTTTACATTTTATGATTTCTTTGTTAACAGATACCTAATAATGGACGTGTTTGCTATGCTTGTTGGGTTGCTGCTCAGCGAAATATTCGCAGACAAGCTGCAAACAATGCTGTGAGGCAAATAGAGGAAGGAATTGTTGATAGGAGCGAGGATGAAGCAATCACGTATAATAGAAATGTTTGCGTGTGGTGCAGATCATCTTTGCTTCACAGACGGACACATATTCTGGGAGATGGTCCTGAGAGAAATATAATCTCAGAAAGAATGTTTTCAAGAGAAGTAAGTAGTTTCATTTATCAAAATTCTTTTTATATAATTGCCTTGTTACACTATGGGCCATATCTTCGTTCTAATATACGGGTGACAAAAATATCGTTATTAGCTCAGAATCCACTAAATAGTCGATCCCTATTAGTTTTTCGAAAATATCTTCAGTGTTTTATAATAGTATAGATAGATACGGTAATAATTTTGTGTTTTCAGATTCCAGCGGATGCATTAGTTTGTATGGGGTGCTGGAGAATGGTCCAGGAGTTACGAGAGAACCCCAATATTATCGCAGTACCAGAAACAACTATGCAATTAGATGAGTTCACTCATACAACACATTCAAGTGCACACTGCTTTGTACCAGGTTGCACAGAACCAGAACGATTGAATGTGCCTCTATGTTTAAAGAAGAGAATCCTCCAATCGAAAAAAGTGTTTGTAACAGAAAATGCAAAGATCTGTCAAATGCATAGCACAGTATATGACTGGGACATTTTAGACCAATTCGAATTTAGTGACTCCTTTACTAAAAATGAAGTGCAATCTTTACTAAGACTATCCACAGAGGCAGAGGATGCCAGTGGAATACCAATTAACTTTAAAAATTATAGATTGGTTCACGACAATATTTTTCATTTTTGGACTGGAGTCACGAAATCCAATTATGAATCAATATTAAGACAAATACCTAGTTTACAAGAATCATGTAAGCGTCCACATTTGGCACTAGGGCTTTACCTAATTAAGTCTCGAACAGGGGAGTCACACGACAGAATAGCTTCTCTGTTTCAAATAAGTGAAGCTCTAGTGACAATATTATTAAAAAAAGCTAGAGAAGCTTTAAAAAATGACTTTGTACCGTTACATTTAGGTATTAACCACATAAGTAGAGGTGACCTTATAAATCGAAATCTTTTGATACCCGAAGGGTTATTCGGAAATCCTAGTGCAGAGAGAAAACCAATTGTCATCTGTGATGGTACATATATATACGTCCAAAAGTCGTCTAATTATCTCTTTCAAAAAAAAACTTACAGTACACACAAGTATAGAAACTTTTTAAACCATTTTTAATTGTCGCTACTGACGGATATATAATAGATGCTTTGGGGCCATATCCAGCAACAACATCAGATGCAGACATCACGAAAGCCCTTTTCCAAGATGAAAATGCGGAATTAAGAAACTTTTTCAGACCTCAAGATATTTTTATTTTAGACCGGGGCTTTCGTGATGCTCTGCCTCTGCTGGAATCACTAAATTATGCAGTGTATAAGCCAGAAACATTAGAAGAAGGAGAAAACCAATTATCCACCCTTATAGCAAACAAATCAAGATGTGTGATGTTATGTAGATGGGTAGTTGAAGTGGTAAATGGCAGATTTAAACGAGACTTTAGATTATTACGTAATGAATATTTTAATGTGGCTTCAAGGCATCTAATGGACGACTTTAGGATTAGTGCCGCAATAATAAATGCTTTCCATAAAGTGCTTGTGAACCGGCCAGATGCTCAAATAATTTTGGAAAGAGCAAAAACCAGAATTTTGTTGCCTAATTATTTAGCAGTATATATAATCTTAAATAATGTTAACCGTCGGCGAGCCCATTTTTACAGAATAAATGAAGAAAATGAGCAATTAAGTATCTTCCCACGAATGACCATGAGTGATCTCACACTATTTGCTCTGGGTATCTACCAAATAAAACAAGCGAGATCGTATTATGGCGAACATTTGAGACAACATGGATCATTCGTGGTGGAGATATCAACTGATTTAGAAGTTACTAACATACCAGAATTGTCATCACATGAGACTGTGTTGCTAAGAGGACGTATAAAATCTCGCCATTTTAGTCAAAAAATATATTACACATATATCCTCTTAGCAACACAAGGTAATGAATGGGAAGATGTAATAAAAGGGTATTACTGTAGTTGCATATGTGGTAAAAAAACTGTTCTTGCAATTCTTGTGAGCGAGAGAATGAAGTCAAATTGAAATAAATAAAAATATAAAACTTCATAAAACTGTTTTATTTCATCACTACCAGTTACCTTCCCTACCTACTTAAGTGTGTTTACTAGGTAGTTGATTATTCACTGCATGTTACTACAATAGGACGAGTATGTTGTGTGTTTTCTCTAATGTACATTAAGATTTGATTTGATGTAAGTACATAGAGTTCAATCGAGGTTAGCTGCTGTTCTGTTATGTGTAGGTGCAGCAGTAGGTAATACATACATATAATCACGACTATTATCCCCGAAGGGTTTGTCATTGTCAGACACTAGGCAATGAGGACGTCAAAAGCAGTCCTCTGCCATAGTCCACTTTTCACCAAATAGCGACTGCACATGTTCTCAGCGTGCACCGCTCTATGATGTTGGATGTATGTGCAGTCTTTAGTCCGTTAGTCGCCTTTTATGACACCTAACTAAGGAAGGAGAGTGGGTGGTAGTATTCTTTCACAGCTATGCGACATGGCAGTAGGTAATAAAAAGCTGAAATCTAGCACTTAATAGCTTAAGTTTAACTCTACTCTAACTACAAGTTATAAAAGTAATAGCCAGAAGTAAGTTAATTTATTAACATTAACAATTTTCATTCATACGGTAAGTACTTTTGTTATGACAGCTACTTGACATGACATGACATTGACAGAATACCACCATTACCCCCTGCGATCACGAAACTTGCCATTATTTGTTATTTAAAATACTTCTTACGTAAAAACTATTCATTTATTTGAAGAAAATCATTTTGAATAAGCTTATTCCATGCATAAGCTACATTTTGGTATTATGTACAAGGTGTTGGCATTTTCTCCATACAAAATTAAACATCTCCTTTCGGGATTTTCAAAAGTCCGAGACAATGCTATATATGTGGCGCCATATATAAATACCCATAGATTAACCCTACAAAATATCAAGCTAGGATCTGTCAAGACTTGGTACTTATAGAACATAATTGTTAGATATCGTCCCATACAATTTTTTTTATATTCAATTTTTCTCGTAAATATTATGTTTACAAAAAAGTTTCCCGAATAAGACCTGAACGCCGTAATTAGGGCTATCGATTAGCATAACGAAAATAATGATATGTAACAAAAAAAGTCATACGTCCGGAAATCCGAAATCCGTCCCACTGTGCGGCGGTGTCGCGAACTATCTTGTGGCGCCTCCCGCGCGCCTCCACCCAAGCGTGTTGCAGGACTCAGCGCATACAGTGGTAGAACTTGGACCCAACCGTTTGGACAGTTTCCACAAACCTGTTGCTGTATTCGTCTCCATTTTCACAATCATTTAGGCACTCGAAGCAATTCTGCCATTCGAGCTGAAAGCTTTCTGGGTTGTGGATTTGGATGGGTGCAGGACGGAGCGTAGACCTTATCAATCGACATCTTTCCAGCTTAACTTTGATATTGAATGTGCCACTTACCAACCGGTGATCGCTGCCAGTTTTAAATGCATTGATCACAATGACATCATTGAATATTTGCTTTCTCGTCGACTTAATAAAGTCAATCTCGTTTTTTGTTGCACCATCGGGACTCATTCAGGTCCACTTGCGGTGTTCAGCCTTCCTGAAAAAGGAATTCATCATAAAGAGTCCCTCCTTTCCAGAAAATCCGCTAGCAGTTGGCCGCGGGAGTTCCAATTACCAAACCCAAATCGTCCCACTCTCATCGCCGCTTCGTTTGCCTAGTTTTGCGTTAAAAGCTCCCATTACAACGGTGTAATGAGTTTTGGAGGCTTCTAGGGCTCTAGAGCCGTACAAGCCTCCCTCATACGTAGCCTCATCGTCAGGGTGTGTCGTAGTAGGAGCATAAACCTGTACGACCTTCAACGAATACCGTTTGGTTATTCTGAGTATAAGGTACAGCCCGTATTCTAGACGACACACTCCCGGCCTCTACAACGTTGTTCACGAGGGACTTGTGGACGATAAACCCGACAACACCTTGGGACAGTTGTTCGCCCTCTCGGAAATAGAGCATGATACAAGACTTGAGGATTATCGAGTCCTCCCCCTCTCTTCGGACTTCAGATAATCCAACTATATCTCACCGTATCTTGCTCAATTCTTCCTCCAGTTCGTAAATCTTCTCGTCAGTCCGCAATGTGCGCGTGTCAAATGTTGCCAGGGCCAGTGGGACAGTTGTTCGCCCTTTCGGAAATAGAGCATGATACCAGACTTGAGGATTATCGAGTCCTCCCCCTCTCTTCGGACTTCAGATAATCCAACTATATCTCACCGTATCTTGCTCAATTATTCCTCCAGTTCGTAAATCTTCTCGTCAGTCCGCAATGTGCGCGTGTCAAATGTTGCCAGGGCCAGAGTTCATCGTTGACGGTAGCCAGGTCTCTGCCGGAGATTCTTAGCACCCCCTGTCCCGTCGTCGCTGCCTTGGCCTAGTAGCCGGCGGCCCTGTTCGCCCTAGCTACGGTAGCCCGTAGCTAGGGCGAACGGGGCCGCCGGGGACTAGGAGCCGGTGTTTCGTGGTGTGCATCATTAGGGGATTTGCCATAATCGCCACGCTTGGCAGGCGGGTTGGCGAACGCAGTAACTTGAGAGTTAACCTCAGAGAGATGCTGCTGCTCATTCTCTGGAATGGTCCCTTAGTCGGCTTTTACCACACCCACGGAAAGAATTGCACCAAGTTACATAATTAAAATTTTAATATAAATATTTACATATAAGTATATCATATATTAAAATTTAATTATGTAACTTTTATGTACATAATCTAGGTAGGTTAGTAAATAGTTTCGCAGTTTTTTTTTAATCCTCATTATTACGAGTTATTATCATAGGATTTAAAGAAATAAGCCATTTTGTTGCAAACTTTAAGAAATAAGACTTTTAGTTTCGGCACTACTAGAAATAAGACTTTTTGAAAAGGATGGTTATAAATGTTCCAGCAAAAAACATATTGTGTTTTAAAAACTTTTATTAAAATCTGAAAATAGCCGAGTAACATCAACCAAATACTTACTGTTTAATAAGCTGAAAAATTTCAAAATAAAACTTAATCATATTAACGTACTTAGAATATTACGGTAGGTACAATCTTAGATTAAAACAAAAAAGGGACGATACGGCATGCTCATACTTGTAATCAATCAAAATATAGTCCTAATTAACTACATATGCAACACACACACACACACACACACACACACACACACACGCACACCTATAAAGTGTAAATCGAGCGAGCGAGACAGAGCGGTAAGTTTCAACGTCAGCGCGAGGGAGTCAGTGGGTGACGTCTCTGTCGTTTCGCAATCGTCAGTACGACTGTCTCCGTCTGACGATAACGCCACTGCGGAGTAGGGTCAGCAAAAGATTGTAAAAATAAAACAATTTTATTTTTATGAAATATATTTTTAAATCAACACATTGTGCAATCATATAATTATATACTATGTACTTACAGTCTACAGAAAGCAGAAGTAAACACTTTGGAAGCTTTTTAAAGGAGCTGATTTATATAAAAACGTCAACAAATTTCTTAGGTAATGCTGCTTGATATGGCATTTTCACCGTATTCAGTATTTTAAAGAATTTCGAAAACGGATAAAAAAATTTTGACCGTTACTGTACACTCATAACAATAGTACACACCAAAAAAAGAAACAATTTATTTAGTGTTAGTGGTGGTGGTGTAATCTCACATCACAGTATTTGTAAATGATTGCTTTTAATAGATGTGTTCTGTGGTTAAAGGTGGCTGGCTGATCTTGTGCATGTACATTCAAGTTCGACAAAATGTCAGATTGTACAAAAGTTTCAATAATATCCAGTACTAACCGCATCACTTGTTTTTCACACACAAAAAGTTCGTTGTATACATATTTTATCGTCCGATGTAAAGTGAGAAGACCATACTCTGCTATAATAGCTAATAATAATATTTGTAGCTATTATCCAGTCAAGTTCTTGTCTTTGCTTTGAACAACCACAAGCCATTTATGCTTCCACAATTCGTCTTAAGGAAAGCTATAAAATAATTTCTACAATTATCTAAGATATTTTTTTTTAACTAATCTATATCATACGGATTTAACTTTAATATACTTACACCTTTAATAAATTAAACGCCCTTGCCCTCATATTTTATTTCTTTTGAATATTATTATGCTGCTTGCTTGCTTGCATGCTTACATCATTGACAACGTGTTATTGTAGCCATGCAGTCTATCATGTCCCTCCCGCACACGTTATGTACCTATAGCTCTATCTAAATCACTCAAAAATGTCCGGAATGCACAACAAATTCACAAGAATTTTCTTTAAAAATATACTTTTGGTGTAAAACGCATGAAAAATGATTCCATGTGTTTAGTTTTTACGCCTTGAGTGATTCGTGCATTGAAGAAATGCACAGGAAGGCATTTTTTTGTGTTATTTTCTAATAAAATCGTTTTGACACTGACAACGCAGCACATGCAAACAAATCGCTGTTCTAGCGTAGACTGGAACAAAGCAGGTCCATTGGACTCGGTTTAGCAGGACCGCGCGCAGCTAGCGAGTAGCGTATCTTCCTCTTTTTTGTTTTAATCTAAGGGTACAATATAGAAAGATAGTCTTCATACAAGCGCTCTGTCAAAAGTGAAGCATGGTAATGCGTAGAAGGTAATTTGCATTTCTGGCACCTAGCGTAATTTTAGCATTCTGGCCAATTGCGTAATGGAATTCAGGTAATATACGTATTAGAGAATTTACGAATGAAATTCTGACCATCCGCGTATAAGGTAATTTGCGTTTCCGGTACTATGCGTCTGAAGGACTAAACCGATTCACACTTTTGTGACGATTGCTTGCGCTCGGCGACACGCACGCACACGTACACTTGTAACTCCGTAGTGTATATTGAAAACTCGACGTTTGGAGCCATATCTGACTCCATAAAAAGGTGCTTCAAAATGAGCGCGCGGACTTACTTTCTATGCGTAATTATTCCAAGTTAACGTAGTTAAAACTTATTTCTCCTACATCCATAATAATCAAACACGGACTTCTCTTAATTCCTGTGTGTTTTTACACAAATCACAATCATCATTCTGCTCAGATTCACCATCACATTCACATATGATCTGCTCCGTTTCATTTTTTTTATCTGCCATTCTGAATTGCGAATTAATCTAATCAGCGAGAAAAACTGAGAAACTAGCGACAAAACACAAAAAATATTATTGATTGACAATTTTGAATTGACAGGATCCTGACATTATCGGTGACGTTTATTATTTTTTTCATTGACCATAGACAGAGACCACCCATCATCAGGTTCCGAGGGAATTCTATTCGGGGCGTTGCCTCGACCACGGTACTGGGAGTGGTGGTCGACTTGAGTCTCTCGTTCGCACAGCATGCGGTGTCGATAGGGGAAGGCGGCATATTGCTTCGGCAAGATGTCGAGAGTATCGGCTAGCTCTTGGGGAATTAGGCACAAAGCGTTACGCGTTTTGTACCAAGGCACTTACATCGCTACGGTAACGTATGCTGCAGCGTGTTGGTAAGAGCGGGCGTCTCTTCACGTTGTGCGGAGCGCGCTTTTGCGCACCCAGAGACACGCCTTGATCCTTCTGACCAAGGCGTATCGCTCGACGAGCTCTGCTGCCCTGCCAGTTTTGGCGGGGGTGCTACCGGCTGACCTCGAGGTAAACCGGGCGGGCGGACTAGGTGAGGCGCGTGAATCCACGACCAAGGAGGAGCTTCGCGGAGCCAAACTCAGGTTTGCTGAATCCGCTGCTGCCGCATGGCAGGAGCGTTGGGACACGTCGGACAAGGGGAGGGAGCTATATCGGTTCTTCCCGGATGTGAGGGCTCGAATCAAGGCGACTTGGATCGAGCTCGATTATGAAACCTCGCAGCTGTTGTCGAGGCATGGGTGTTTTAGAGGTAGGCTTCATCGGATGAAGCTTACCGAAGTGGACAAGTGCTACTGTGGGGTAGATTACGTGGAGGACGCACACCACGCTTTGTGGAAGTGCAATTTGTACAATGAGGCACGTAGGGTTTTACTAGATAATGTGATGGTGCTGGAGGTGGGTCCTGTTTACTACCGTGACCTTGTTGGATCGGAGGCGAACTTCAGGTGGTTCAGAGACTTCGCGCGCGAATGGCACAGGATTCGGAGTGGACTGGAGAGAGAGAGAGGCGAAGAAAGAAGACCATAGAAGGAAGAAAAGACGCTGTGAGAAGTAGCCAGTAGCGGAACCACTGCTAGGTGGGCACGGAACGGCTTGGGGGACACCGAAGGCGTTTTCGAAGGCGTAGCAGAAGCGTAGGTTATGTTCACCTTTATAAGTTAGTTAATAAGTTCATTGTTATTTACATGTAAATATATCTATTACATTATGTAAATACATTACAATAAGTGTTGATTGTTTTGTAGTGCTACAATACAATATAAATTGTAAGAGACAGTCACTATAGTAGTAGTGATTGTCTATTTGTTAATAAGTTAAGATATTTCTTTCTCGTACTTTATTAGGTATACACTGTGACCAGTATCTAAATTGTCAATGCAACAACCAGGTTGAGTATTGTATTGTATAGGTTATTATTTGGAACAATACAATGCAGTGTGTTTTGTAGCAGAATAAGTCTGTCACACTTTTATTTTATACCTACACTTAAGCCAACCTTTATTAGGAAGTAATTAGATAGATAGTTACTAGTTACGTAGTACCTTGTGTATGCTGCCAAGCGAAGAGCTTGTTTGAGGCAGCTCGGTTATAATTTGTTATAATTTAATGTTAGTGAATAGTGATCTTGATTAATATTTGGATATTCTTAACACTTAGGTTGCTTCGGAACTTTTATTGTTGTTGTTTATAAGTTAGTATACATAACTAATTCGGACTTAGTTATTTCCTTGCCTCGGATAGGTTTGCTTGTTCGGTAAATTAATAATTAGTTTTTTTTTTTTGTGAAGTTGTTGCATTGTCATTGTTTATAGACCTAATTAGAAATAGGTGTTGTGTCCCCCATATAGGTTTTTACTTTGGGTTATTTTATTCAATTTTTAATTATATTTTATATTGTGTTGTTTGTAACTCGGAAGTAACATGCCGCCAACCACTATCACTTGGGTTAGGGCCAGGATAGGGAGTGAGCTGCGATGGTTTGCGTCAGCTCGTGCCTTGAGGGATAGGCCAGACAGATAAGAGGCTTTCTTGGCACGCGCTTCGGATGTTGACGCACGCATGGGGTTGGTGTACCGATGTGTCACTGAGCTCATTGAGATGGCGGCTGATGGGGACAGTGATGCGGTGCTGTCTTCGGAAAAGGACCTGGATCAGTGTCAGCGGTATGCTGACGACATAATCCAGAGGAAGATGGAGATCTTGTTGTAGGGACACTTAGAATACCCGGCACATTGATATTCACTACACTATCCGTATCCGCCTCAACCTGCGCCTGAGTCGGCGCGGCATAGCGCGGCGCTGGCGCTGGCTATTATTTATTCTGTGCTGGCTATTTATTCTGTGGCGCTGGCGGTGACGGCGGCGGCGCGCCAGTCGCGGCTCGTCGGCGCTTCACCACCACGTACCTAATGCTTAACGCTAGTGCTTCCAGTCCAATGGTAATATAGCCAAGAGCATAATGATGTACGTCATGTATACTCAGCTCACTACTTGATTGTTCCTTTAATTTTGTTTTCTCAGAGTTTATTCAATGCCACTCCCTATCATGTGTCTCAGTGTTGGTAATCTGTATCTTTGAAGTGTTCATAATTTTATTTAACACTGATACCTCTGGGACTGTGAAACGTTGATTGATATTAAGCTTATTGAAGAAGTTGTTGTGCGAATGTATAACGAAGTCATTGCTCTTTAAGGTACATAAAGGGCCTAGGTGAATGACCCCTATGCCTTTTAATACCTGCGACATAATACCAGATTGACAAATTATGGGTACTACACATTCTTCGCAACAAACAAATAGCCACGAGTTATCAGCATGTAATTTTATCCATTTCTTTCCCAACTTGAAACCTATAACGAACACGGCGAACTAACACCGCTTACCAGTTTGATGTCGCAAATAGATTGGTTCATTTTTGATGTGTAAATAGGTTTGTCTATAGAACATATTATCCTTTGCTCCGGTAACTGATGGCATGTCTCTAGGTCTAGTTCCGATAAAAATATAAGCGAGTCTTTATTGATATTAAACCCTACGTAAGGATAATGCGGAATGATATGATAGTAGGAGTGGTTTCGTTTCTGCGGGATAGTGATAATTTTGTCCAGTTCGTAGACATCGCTGCTTAGTATAGGTATTTTGATCTCTATGATAATAAGGTATTGATGAGTTACTCTCGCTGAGACTTTTAATAATCGGTACAATTTAATGATGTTAGTGTTATCTGATGGAAGTACGAGATCTCCTTGGAGTTGTCTTGAAATAATACTTATTTGTTCTTCCAGTTCCATATTAAAACAAGTATTAGTCCAAACGAAGTGTATAATTAGTGATATTATGAATTTCAATCATTATATTTTTTAATATTTAGTTTTTAATTTTTTTATGAAGAATGATCATTATGATTTTAAATGGTATGAGAAATACGGACCTCCGATGATAGGAGTTAAAAAGTTATGTAAGACAATGCGCACCCGTACAATACTGTAGTACATTATTTTGATCTATCTCGTAGGGTTCAACCAGCGTTTGCAATGTAAGCGCAAAAAAATGTGTAACCTCTTAAATTATCAGTGTTTCTCTACTATATTGTGCATGCAATGCAGCATGTATTTATACACATAAACCTTTCTCTTGAATCACTCTATCTATTAAAAACAAACCGCATCAAAACCCGTTGCGTAGTTTTAAAGATCTAAGCATACATACATACATAGGGACAGCGGGAAGCGAATTTGTTTTATACTATGTAGTGATTATATTGAATGGTAAACACAACCATTACATAAAATATTAGTATGAAATAAATATGAAACTGCAGCAATAATGTATAACAACTTTATATAATCCAAATAAATTAATAGCAACAAATATAAATCATACATGTACGAGTGGAAGATTTTATGTAACACAAATGATACAATAATTATGTAAAGAAAATTTGGAAAGATATTTTAAAAAAATTGGCACACTTTGCATTCATATTAATTAGCCTAACCACGTCAGTGTGTCCTTTTAAATAAGTAATTCTGCAGCAGTAATGTATAACAACTTTATATAATCCAAATAAATTAATGGCAACAAATAAAAATCATACATGTACGAGTGGAAGATTTTATGTAACACAAATGATACAATAATTATGTAAAGAAAATTTGGCGAATTATTTTTAAAAAATTGGCACACTTCGTATTCATATTAATTAGCCTAACCACGTCAGTGTGTCCTTTTAAATAAGTAATTTTATTAAATCTATAGGAATAAAAATTTAAAATAATTTAATGACTGTCTTTTAGTCAAAAGGTGTATAATCAGTACAAAGTTGAGTTCAGAACGAATTACATTTTGTTAAATAAGTACATTCTCTATATAAAATATAAGCTGCATAGATATGAGCGTTTTGTGCATAGACAGGTGTTTACATCAAATAAGTTGCCATAACAGATTCTTAAACCGGACAGACCCACCCTTAACTAAATTGGAGTATAAAAATTGTAAACTCTATCATAAATATTTACATAATGCTCCAGGCATAGTTGTCGTAAAATATTCGAATTTCATTCGCATTCACAGTCTCTAAAGAAATAATACAGATAAAAGACTTCTCACCGTAGTTTCAAATGTGATTTTACTCTGATGTAATGTAATTGGAAACCAATGACATTACATTATTGTTGGAAACTGATTTTGTCTTCTTAGTTTTATTGATCGCGACCAACTTGCTTGTTTACTAAAAATCGACGCACGAACCGCTACCATTTCGAATATTCCTACAAGTATCATAGTAGTACTCATGACAACATTGAATACGATAGCGGAAGATTTTGTCTCACGTTAGTTTTATTGATCGCGACCAACTTGCTTGTTTAACCGATGATGCACTTACCGTCTTTAAGCTTAATAGTTTGACAAAAACCTAAGTTTTTACGACAACACTCAACCACTCTGGATACGTTGTAGAATTTCGGGCACTTCGGGCACACGTCCGGGCACTTGGACGGGCACAGGGGCGGGCACGGGGACGGGCACGTGGACGTGCACGGGGGATGCGGAGGGTTCAACAACCTTGTAATCTGTAATATAAAATATAAAAAAAGTTGTAGGTAGGTATACTACAAAACAGCTTGTAAAGTTAACTAGACCCGAAGAAGAAGATTTTGCCGTTTTTAAATTCATTAATTCGGTTACCGTGTCTCTTCTCATATATAAGAATTTTAAAAGCCACCAACTTATTTATATAAACATAATTATTTATTCATTATACAATGTTTGTATAAACTAAAAAAATATATAATAAGTACATACCCAAAAACAAACTAGCGGATAGAAAATAACGGTTGTGGATTTCAAATCTCACGGCATTATTATTGTATTGAATGAATGCAATTTTGTATTTGAACCTCTTCATATACTATATATAGCTACCTATACCTATACCTATCCTTATCGGCATGTGTATCGCATCTCTATCGCCCACACAACTTCAAGAGGTGTGAGAAACCGTGAGGAGTGCGCACAAATAAACTTAAGTGCAATAATGAAACTTTTTACCAGTTTGTGTTCTCTACTTAATAAACTTCTGAACCTAGTTGAGAAGAAACAGGAAAGTGATCTGCATCAAATCCGGACCACGTGCACGTGGCTGCTATCCAGCGCTGGAAACCAAAATTTGGGTGTGCAACATTGCGAGAGAGTACTGCCGATCCTATTCCTATCGTTTCTTCAGTTATCTCCAAAACATTTATATACATACATTGCATTCTTAATTTCGCAATATACAGTCTGGAGGGCCCCATTATCGGAGGGCGGGTAAAAATATACGGAAGCGAATATCATATATTGGTATATAGAGCGTAGTGGACTGTATGTTGGTGGCGTTTATCACATAATATAAATAAAGTAAAGGTGGTAAGAAAAGCGAAGCGAAGGGCTAAGAGGTTGCAGCCTTCAAATGTTCCCGTGCAAAGATCGTTAGCAACACTAACCTGGTAGTCTACAGCTGGTTTGTCCTCAGGCGGTTAAAAGAAATAGAAATAGAAATAGAAATATTTATTGTGCAGGAAACACGGTACATTAAAGATGATAAATAATAATTTGATCCACATGTTTCGCTGAATATTCAGCATGCAAAAATCCGTTGACAATTATATAAAATTAATTAATAAATCGATAAATTACATTTAATCCAATTCAATACAAAATTTAAAAAAAAACACATTTGAATTAAATAGATAAAATAATTAATTACTATGTCAACAAGAATAATGTGAATTAATAATTTTCCAATAGCAATACATATCAATAAATACCTAGCCTAAGAACTCTTCAACTGTGTAGAAACACTTATCTATGAGCCACTTTGAGAGTTGACTTTTAAAAGAACTCAATCGTAAATCTCTAATGGTTTTAGGGATCCGATTAAAGATCCTTATGGCCATAAACGAACAGTTTTCGTGGTAAAGTTGGCTGGCACACTTGGACACTAAAAGTCGCAACCCTCAAGTAGATACGGAGAACGATTCGGCAGAGGAGCGAGCGCAGAAGGAGACGTGCGTTATACCACAGCGAAATTTTCGGAACTGGTCCTACCTAGCTACCACTATGGTTTAGTGCTGCTACCCTCTTCACACAGAAACAATAAAAAGCGTGCAAACATCCTCCCCGGCTTGAAAATACTAAGGGTTTTCAAAACCATAAATGGGATAAAATGTGTACTGCATGAGTAGTTGATTGACTTTTTTGAATTTTGAACTAGCTGACCCTGACTTGTTTTGGGACTTGATACGTTCCGAACAGCATCGCCTAGGAGAAAATAGCCCTATCCTACGCAGCTCTAAACTAGGATGGCTCGTCGCAGGTCCGTTACCTACCATGCCTAAACATACTATACTGTCTTTAGCCTTTAGCCTGTTTAAAATAATTAAAAATTTAGCAGCCTCAAATATGTAAAGACATGGAAGTGGTAGTATGTTTAGCTTTCTAAAGAGTGGTCTGCACGGTTCATCTGGAGCAGAAGCATACATTACCCTCAAACATTTTTTTGAGCTATGAACTAGCTATTTCCCCATATGATATGTCCGTATCGTAGAACAGACTCAACATAAGCGAAGTAAGCTGTAAGGGAAGTATTTCTAGTTGCTGTTTTTGTTAATTTATAAAGGGCGTAAGAAAATCTATTAATTTTATTGCATACTTTTTCCACATGTTCTTTCCAGTTTAGCTTTTTATCAATTTCTATGCCTAAGAATTTCATCACATTTGTAGTTTTAAGAATTTGACCTTTGTAATTAATATTTAATATGTCATGTAAGGAATTATTAAAATTACTAAAATAGGTTTTGTCAATATTAATTTTTAAATTATTATTATTAAGCCAATTTATTATAGATATTATTGTTTTATTAATGTCATTTACATGGTCATTCAATGTCAATTTAATATCAGTTGTCACTACTACGGATATATCGTCAGCGAAAAGGATGCTTCTATGTACAATTACATCAGGGATATTATGTATATAAACCAGAAACAATAAAGGTCCCAGCACACTCCCTTGTGGGACTCCGAACTTATTTTCTCTAAACTCAAAGTTTTAAGATTTCAACAGATTGCATCCTGTTCTGCAAATATAGGTCTTAATCCAATTTAAAGCATTGCCTCTGATACCAAAGTGTTCCAGTTTTAGTAGGAGTAGATGATGTGAAACGAAATCGAATGCCTTAGACATGTCAAAGAAGAGTGCCGTCGTAAATTTATTGTCATTTAAGCTTAATAGGGTTTCATTAACGAGGTCATAAACTGCATGAGTAGTTGATTTACTTTTTTGAAACCCATACTGGTTTTGTTTTAATACATTATACTTATTAAAGAACGATATAAGTTTATCATGCATTACCTTCTCGTACACTTTCGCCAAAATGGGTATTATGGTTATGGGTCGGTAGTTGTCTAGAACAGTTTTATTATCTTTCTTAAATAGTGGCTTAACTATGGAGAATTTAAGAATGTCAGGAAAAATCCCATATCCCATTGAAAGATTTGTTAAATGTGTTAAAACTCGACTTATCTGGACACTACATACTTTAATAATCTTTGTACACACCTCGTCATAGCCCTCTGAGTTATTAGTTATTATTATTAGTTATTATTAGTTATTATTGTGTTATTTAGCGTAGCAATAACTTTCATTACGTCATATTCATCAACTGGGGTAAGATATATTGAATTACTTAAAATGTCATTTGGAGTTTCTTGTTGAACGTTATTATAAGTATTATTTGTAAAACTAATAAAATAATTGTTGAAAGTAGTAGCTATTTTTAAGGGCTATTAATAACATTATTGATGTATTCAATTAAATCTATGTGGTTATTAAAAAATGATTTGGTTTCTGTTTCACTTTGAATTGCTTTCCAAGTAGCTTTACAGATATTTTTACTTTTAATTACATATTTATTATTAGTTTGCTTTTTTGATTGAAATATAATTTTTTTTAATAACCTTGAATATGCATGATATTTTTTCTTTTCTATGTATGTTTTCTTTTTATAGTAATTCAACCGAAGGATTCTATTTCTAGCACAGCTTTTTCTAATTCCTTTTGAAATCCAGCATAACTTTAAATTTGTATTGGTTTTGTTTTATTAATAGGAAAACAAAGTTTGTACAGTAGACAAAACCAGTCATGAAACTTTCTGAATGCAATATCCGGGTTACCTTCTTCATAGACTTCTGAAAATGTAAGTGAATTTAGATGACTTATAAACTTTTCAAGGTTTTCATCAGAATAACATTTTGTATATGAGTATATTGCTTTTGGTAGAATAGTCTTCCTAACTGAATTAAATTTCAGCATCTGAGCAGTGTCATGATCAGTCAGAGAGAGCAGGAGAATTTCTGAAGTGGCACCTCTCACATTGCTGAATATATTATGGTCTAAACATGAATTCCCTCTAGTAGCTTCTGTTATATGCTGGTTAAGATTATAATTTTTAAGAATATCTCTAAGTGTCCTGGTTGCATTATTATTCAATAGAGTGTTTACATTAATATCACCCGCAATAATTATTCTTTGCAAAATACAATACTAAGTAAAATTACAAATTTATCGAAAAATAAATCATAATGCCTTTGTTTTGCAGCAGTTGAAGAACGGTATAAACAAATAATTATGATGTTTTGCATAGGAATCAATATGGAACAACATTCAAAATGAAAATTAGCACTAATTCCATTGAAAGAGTTAATTTTTTTATAGGGTATACCTCTTCTAACCATAATGCAGGTCCCCCCCTTTTTTATTTTTTGAATAGTGTGCTGCAAGTTCATAGTTGTTAATACTGATATTTCTGTCTTCACCATTTTTTATAAGTTTCAGAAAAACAAAGCACATCTGGGTACAAATCACTATTTGGGTCTGAAAGGGTTATCTCAATGAGTTCTTTTTTAGAGAGTAAACCTTGAATATTTTGATGAAAAACCATAAAGTTATGTTTACTAGGGACGAAAAAAATCAGATTCTACTAGTGTAGGATTTTTCGGCTCTTTTACAATTTTAAAATAATATGGTATTGTACCTTTTTATGAGACTTTGCAGAAAGAGCAGTATTTGTTTGGGTATTACTTAATTCACAACATCTTTTGTAGTTAAACATGTTTCTTAGTTTTAATCCGTTTCTAATGTAGTCACACTCGTATTTCAGATAGTCTATTTCAATATTCAACTTAAGGCTGATAATTTTTTTACGTGATGAGTGTGTGATATTTTGTAAGTAACTATAATTTGTCATGAGTTGGTCAATGCTTACGTAAGTACAATTTTTATAACTTTTTACAATTAATTCAATTTTTGCATTTAATTTATGAACATTCAAATTATTGTTACGTTGCACACTTAACAGAAATATTTTACATACTTTTAAATTACATAATGTGTTACAAATATTGGTTATAATTGTATAGGGATTTTTGTCATGTGCTCCAATAGATAGAATTAAGATGTCATCTTTGGTCAAGTATAGTGATGGGAAATTCCCGAGAATGTTCTTTCAGTGAGAACTTTGCTGTTAAGTTCTCGAGAATATTCTTTTGGAAGAGAATTTAAGAGAATTTATGAATTGGATGACTATCTCAATAATCTGATTAACTTAATAAAACTGCGATTGCATTTCTGCTTTATTTACAAATATTTCACACGGAAAATTTAAATTATTGTCTTTCCTGAGGTTAAATTCTTCTAAGCGAGAATATTCTCGAGAATATTTCGAAGAAAATTCTCGTAAGTTCTTTTTAAATTTCCTGCAAAACTTAATAATTCATTTTGGCGATAAAATAGACACATCAGTATTTTCAAACAATCACCTTTAATAAAGATCTCAAGATTTAACAACTCTAAATAATTCAAATTCTTCAAAATCAACATGAAAAAACTTTAATGATAATGACTAATCGTGACAAGAAATTTTAATAACATGTAATCTGAAATACGAAAACTTCTACTCGAAGTGGGTTACTTTACGATACACAGTGTGAACGAAACTACGAAGAGTTTAAATGCTGTTCTGTCTCTCTTATGGCGGAAGTACCCAAACCTGGATTAGGTTCCTCGGTTTTCTTGGCAAAAGTTTGTAACTTATTAAATATTTTCCAATTATGAGAGATCAGACAATTTTTTTTCGCTGATAGACGGCAGGGAATTAACTGATGTAAACAAAATGGCGGCGGTGCGTGGCTGGCGGGCCGGGGCGCGGGGAGAGGGCGCAGACATGCTACACTACTAGCGCGACTAAACAAAACGTTTGTACATAAAAAATATTGCGGTGGAAACTTAAAATCATTTTTTACTCGCAAGGTTATCGGCAAAAACTATGGTACTGTGCTAATTATAAGCTAAATAAACTGAGATACCTACTTATTTTATACAATACTGCCATCGTAGTTCAAAACCTCTAAAAGAATACATGTTTTTTCTAAAAATACGAAAATCTTCATCCAATTTTAAATTCTCTTAAATTCTCCTTGATCTGAGAATATTCTCAATTAAAAGGAAAATTCTAGAATATTCCCTATTGGAGAATATTCTCACTTGGAGAATTTTCTCGCGACCCATCACTAGTCAAGTAGTCTTTCAAATGTTCACAGCTACTTAGGACTTGAGAGCTTAACGCGTGTGGTTTTACTATACCAGTAACGTTATAGTCATCATTCCATTTTCCAGATCGAGATCTTCTTATTTCCTCAGTTAGGCCCCGCACTTGTTCATCACCGATTACATAAATAATTGGCCTCTTTGTTGTTTGAGCATCTGTTCTGAGCTCTGCGGCGGCATCTAGCGGGTGTATTTGTGTTTTTTTCCCAATCTGGTTAAACTCGGTACTGGTGGTATGGCAGTGGTTTGAATCTTCAATATTCTTTTGGTAGTTTCTCTCGTCGGCCCTAAATGGCGTTACATGTATTTCTTGCTCTTGATCTTTTGAAAGGTCTAGTGTAATCCGGCTTAGACTTTTCTACTCTTTCTAAAAGTTACGTTTTATTTCGAGCTAGAATTGCAAATTTCCGTCAAAATTTTTGCCTTTGATGCGTGTTTAGAAAGTATTTTTTTTAACTCATAATTTTCCATTAGCATATTTTCTATTTCATTTTTAGCAATTTTTAACTTTTCCTTTAAATACTTGTTTTGTTTTTCTAATTCTTCAATTCTTTCCTCCATATTTATTTTTCTAAGATCAGGACAACTACTATTCAAATTTCTGTTTTGCGATATGGAAATTGAATCTGTGTATTCATCGCCAGATAAGGACTCGAAAGAATTATTTGTCGATATATTTATTACATAATTACACATTACACATTACACTTTGAGTTTTGGTCCAGCATTTATCACATATCAATTTATCCTTGTTATCCTTTAAGTAAAATCTTTTCGTAGAAACATTTGCACAGTCAAGATGATAATTATATCTACAAGTTAAACAGCATAAATAATCTCGTCTCGTTATCACTTTGTCACATTTTATACAATTTGTTTCCATCTTGAAAATATATTTAAAAAAATAAAATAATAATAAAAATAATAAAAAAAAAGGTAAAAAAAAAAAAGGTTGGGTCACTCTAGGATTAGATTTTTATAATGTTTTATAGCTTTTATATTAAAATATTGTAAAAATCTAGTTTTAAGGAAAAAAATGAATAAAGAGTAAAATAATAAAAAAGCAAATTATGCAGATTACAATTTTTATATTTTTACCGGATTTGAACAGTCTATTTTCGATCAATCAGTTAACGCCGCTACCGCTGCACCAACGAGCGATGACTTAAGCGGGCGAATTTATAATTACACCTCTCCTCTATTACGATGTCGGGTTCAGTCGCGGAGCTGTCGTGTGTGGTCGTTTCATACGTCACCTAAGTCAGCTGAGTCACAGCTGTTCAACACTGCATGGGTCACTGTGAGCACAACGAAAACGGGCTTTGCTCCGAGTATGTAAAGTTTATATTGGCTTAGTACTTTCATCGAATTTGAATAATGTCAACCGACCGATTTAATATCTTTAAGAAATTGCACTTTAGAACACGAAATTGCAATATTGTTTTGATGTACCTATCACTGATTTTAAGATTGTTTTTTATCGTATATTGTATTGTCACTTGTTGTGTTGTATTGTTTATTGACGTTATTTCCACATAAGTGATTTCTTGCTGTTTTTTAGAAATAACATTTGTACGCTCTATTTATTAAACACTTTCTACTTTCAATTGGTTTTTTTTTAACTTTAAACAATAATTTACTATTTTTTGCGACTATAAGTACGGAGCTCATTGTTTACTTGACGGCAGCGCCATCTACATGTTATAACATCGCAAGCGCCGCGCGTTGCCTATTACCTGCCTCATCACTCTGTGATACGAGAGAAAAGCGAGTCGACTAAGTTACGTGTCGTTTTTGACGCGTCAGCTCGCACTTCTTACGGAGTATCAGTTAATGATATACAGATGATAGGACCCACTATACAAGACTCTCTATTTAACATACTTATTCGTTTTCGGCAACACTAATACATTATTTCGGGTGACATCGAGAAGTTATACCGTCAAGTTACCCTTAGAGAGTCTGATCGCGACCTTCAATTAATCTTATGGCGCGACGAAGAAAACCAGCAATTACGCACTCTACGATTAAATACAGTGACGTATGGTTTCTCTAGCGCAAGTTTTCTTAGCACGAGGTGTCTTTGGCAGTTGGGCGAGGAATGTACCGATCCTAACATTAAAACAATCATTCAAAGGGATGTGTACTGTGATGATTTCTTAACCGGTTGTGATACCCCGTCGGAACTACGTGACATTCAGCTCCAGGTGTCAAACGAGTTAGGTAAGGGTTGTTTTCACTTAAAAAAATATAGATCAAATTTGTCTGATCTTTTTAATTCTAGTTTAATAAACGCCGAGGAAGGTAATTTAATTATAAGCAACTCTACGAGCACCCTAGGCATTGGCTGGTCACCTTCGTCTGATGTCCTATTTTTCCGAATGGACATGAATAAAATATCAATAACATCAAAACGTTAGTTCTGTGTGTTGATAGCAATAAGCTAAATTATAATTAAGTTTTTAAAAGCATATAGTTACAAAATAAACAGCATCTGGATATAATAACGTTATTCTACGTACCTGTGGCGGCTCCACCTACCGCATACGCCGCACATTATTTGACACGAAGCAAATACCTTCTCAAACCGTGTCAAAAGATGGCGCCACAAACGCAAACCAACGACGTCGCCATACTACGACGATAAATAGTATGGGAAGCCTGCATTGCGGTAGCGAAGTTTCACCATCTCCTTCGCTGTACATAGCACCTCCAACCAACATCCGTTGGACCTCGGTCCCCGAGCTATACCACCCAGCTCGGAGGAAGATCTTCCCTTTGCCTTCCTTAGTGTGGCATTCTTACCAACCATCGGCTTCCTACAGTGGTGACCCCGACGTGATAACCCCCATCGGCTCCCTACAGTGGTGACCCCTACAAAGCAGAAGCACCTTCAACAGCGTCGCAGCAGCGCCCATCCATCACTCCTCATCCATCATCTACCTTCGCCAGCAGTTACAGTAAGCCCGCAATCAAGCCACATGGTTCCACCGCAGCATCTTGGACGATGATTCCTGGACCTCCGGCACACTCGACGGCATCATCCCGACCTGGTCTCCGCAGCCCACGACCGGTGCATCAATGTCGGCCGCATCACTCCGGCGTGGCAGCCCTACACACCAGCAGCTCGGACCCACCGTCATCATCAACTGTCTCAACTCACCGCAGACAGGAACAGCACACTGCATCACTGGCAACGGCCTTCACTACACCCGTCTCGACTCACCGTAGACATAGAGCATCCTGCAGCAGCACTCTCCACTGGCACTTGCAAGCTCTGACGCACTGACTGCTGAGCACACTCACTGATATCGACCTCCGGTCTCGGGAGGGGAGTGATGTGGCGGCTCCACCTACCGCATACGCCGCACATTATTTGACACGAAGCAAATACCTTCTCAAACCGTGTCAACAGATGGCGCCACAAACGCAAACCAACAACGTCGCCATACTACGACGATAAATAGTATGGGAAGCCTGCATCGCGGTAGTGAAGTTTCACCATCTCCTTCGCTAATAGCACCTCCTCCTCCAAATAGAATGGAATGGAAAAATGTTGAGACCAAATAAAATCAAATAATACGTACCAGTATTCCCAACATAGCTCCAATGACGAGAGCTAGCGCGATGCCAGCAACAACGCCTATACCATTGCCGCCGTTTGAGGATTCTGTGCCAGCCTTAAGCTTATCAGGCACGCCTAGAATTAACAAAAACAAATCTTGTCAGCATAACAACAAGAGAGAATTTTGAACTGTAACACAATTGTTGTAAATTCCAAAATCTTATAACGTAGGAAAGTCTTTAAAAGTAAATGTTATTAGCTAACTGTAGTTTAATTCACATATAAATTAACAGTTGTGTCGCAGTGTGACAATACGTTATAAGAATTGTTAACACAATACACAGATTGTTTTCTAAAGTTTACGCGAACACTACACATTGAAATGAAACAACTTTTACGGATCTAAAAAAAGAAAGTAATATTTGATGACATGATTTTTCATTTAATTAACTTCATTTTGCTAGTTGCAGAAACACGATTTGTTAACTTTTATAACAGAGAAAAAAATATCAAAGTAACCTCTTTTAAAACATAGATTTGCATTTTACAGGCAAACTAGCATCTGAATTTTCTTAGTACATTAGTCTTAACATAAAATAGGTCAAGAATCAAAGAAAACAATTCATATTTTCCAAACCATTGCAAAACAATTTCATCACAGAAAAATTCACACTTCCAAAACAAAAAATAAGCCAAGAATCAAATAAAACAATTCATAATTTCTAAATCATTACACAAACATTTACACTTCCATCCTAAGATTTCTTAAGATAAGAATTAAGATCTTAAGATTTCTTTGATTCTTTACCTAAGTAATTACTTAGGTAAAGAATCAAAGAAATAATTCATAATATTTAAATCATTATAAAGAATTTACACTTCCATCGTACGAAATAGGTAAAGAATCAAAGAAAACATTTCTTAATATCTAAATCATTATAAAACAATTTACACTTCCAACGAAAAAAAATAGGTAATGTCTCAAAGAAAGCAATTCATAACTTCATAATCGTTACAAAACAATTTATACTTACAATATTATTTACGCATAATAACGATATCGATATTGTTATCCTCATTAGTATGGTCACTATGATAATCATAATTTAGCATCTTCATTAACCTCGTCATCATTAGAGCCAGGCAACTTCGAAGTCTTTACCATTACAAGTTTATACATATTCGTAAAATGTTCTGATCCGATTTCATACATTACGAATATTGATAGCCATATCAGTTTGTTTACTGTCTTTATTCTAACATTAGTATCTATATTAAATTCATCATCAATAGAATCATAAAAAAAAAAATCCTGCTCGTGGAAATTTTTTCAACATGTGTTTTTGTAATTTGTTCGCAACAAAATTTGCGTTAAAAATTATATAAACATTTTATAAATAGCTTGCCTACTTCTTAACTGATCTTTAGTATTTGTAAAAATATTATGATCAGATGTTAATGACGGTAGTTGATGACATTGAATGGGCGCCTTTGGCTTTCAAAGTAAAAAGTAAATAGTGTTGAATAATTTCGGCGGGCTGGTTAGAACCACGATAGCTCAATTGGAAGAGCACCTGACCCGGTATGTCAGAAGGGTGCGGGTTCAAATCCTGCTCGTGGAAATTTTTTCAACATTTGTGTTTTTTGTAATTTGTTCGCAACAAAATTTGCGTTAAAAATTATATAAACATTTTATCAATAGAATCATGTAATTTCAAAGTCTAATACAATTGCAGCTCCATTACTATATTCACATAAAACGTCCTGCCCCCTGACTATGAGCTCTTATAGCAGTATTATTGCAGTTGTGGAAAAGAGACGCGAATATATTCGCCGCTACACGCGTCTCGTTTCCACAACTGCATTAGTACTGCTATAAGAGCTCGTGGTTACCCGCCTGAGTATTGTTACACATGTCATCAATATTGTTAACCTTACCCGAATGCTCGATCATATCACTACCATTTAGTATCCTCATTATCAATATGTTCACCATTACCATCAAATCAGCATATTCGAAAACTCATCGTCGCTAGAACCAGGTAGGTAATTTCAAAGTTGAGTTTTCAAAATTTCAAAGCTCATCCAAGTTTTATATAATCTTATTCAGTGCTAAGAATCGCCCACCTTATCAGCATCCGTTATTATGTAACAAAGAAGTATCCTCAATAAACCCACCGTGGTGTAATAATACCCTGATACGCTTTAATGATCCTTGGAGTACCTATTTAATAGCTGCCAATCCTTATTCAAATTCAATTGAAGGTCAATCATGTTAAACGTGTCTTATAGAAATATGTAGGTAATACCCACACCAAGCTGTCTTTAAACTTTTAATTTGAAAGCCAGCCCCTATCGGTCCGTGTTAATACAAGTCGACGCTCTGTAGCAGACGAGGTGATTACTCAAAACCCTCAACATCCGCCGTGATATTTTACTTTGTGAACCAGGCAACAACAAGCAACAACTTGACATACATAGCTCAGTAAAAAAAAAACACCTTGCCTGCCTCCTTTACACCCTTTGCAATAAACCGAGTGCTGACCTTTCTGCCGACTTTCCCTGTTTGTCGACTTTACTGAAATATCATACATCGATTACCCTTATGCCGAATTTTCAAGTCTCTTTGAGTTTGGTTTCTTTATACCGAGTTTTACTTGATGCCGACTTTTATAATTAATCCATGTTTAGGTTTAGAATGCCAAAACAATAAATACCTTCGGTTTAAAAACCGCAATGCCGACTTTTTGTACAGTCGTGTCCAGTAGTGTCTTGTAAATACTAACAGTTATATTGACATTTTAGATTGATAGTTATATTGATTTGTAAAATAACAAAAAAGCAGATCATCCAAGTTGGGCTATTTTCAAAAGTACTGGCCAACAAAAAAAACTTAATATTTTGTTAGACCATAACACAATTAAAACATTTTTTAATTTGACACCAAAGTTATTATTCAACCGCTAATAATTAAATAGCGGTTGAATAATAATTCAAATATACTATCAGTGTAATAAAAATTATGTACCTACTATTTTTTTTTCCATCAGCGCGTGTGACGCGTTCGAAAGTGACAAAACAAACATCTGAATAACGCATTTAAATATTTTTATAAACTATGTAAAAATATTATATTTGAACCTCATTTAACAATACAAAAAATGATCCAACAGGTTGGGTTCCATAGTAACAAATGAATAGAATAATATAAGTTTATAAAAAATATTAATATTTTTAATTGGTCGGCACTTTCAGAATTAGCCCAAAAATGTATGGACGGTGAATGATGTCCTTTGATCTACTTTTACGGAACAAAAATAAAAACACCATTAGGTACATAAAAATAATAAGTTAGAAGCGGACATTTCCGAGTCTTAACAAACATGTATCCATTTGAATTTTGCTGCTCAAATAGTCATTCATTATTTTGTGGTAACGCCTGTCTCTTAATTTGTATTTTTATATTTTTTTTTATATGTTTGACCTCTATAAGTCGTGGCATTTAATTATGATAATATTATGTATAGGTACCTACTGTTTTAAAAATTACGTTCGTGACTGTATAAAAATCGGCAAACTAAAACAATAATACCTAAATAAAGAACAATAATACCTAAATTGGCGCGAAAAGTTTCCCAATAATGGTTGTTCGGCTCCCATGCCGCGAACCAAATAAAAACAGAGTCCCGAAGGGCCTTACCGGCCATTGCTACCATTTGCAAACTGCTTTACTTGAACTCGGCACTTAGGTTCTCGATACACTTGCACCAGGCTTCCGCACCACTTTCCATTTTACCGCGCCCCGGTTACATGATGTTCATCCTCATGATGGCATCCTTTATCGACTGTAGTAACTGTGTTGCGAGTTCAGGATTCATAGTTTTGTTTACACCACACACTGGAGAAATGACATTCGATCCCACTTCTGATATTAGCAAAACTAAAGCAAAACATAAAAATTTCTTATTTAACACGTTAGCTGCCGTGTAGGTCACCGGTGACCTACGAACAATAAATTTTCTATTGTGTCTGGTTTTGCGGCAGTCAACCTGTTAAAAAAAAGAAATATTATGCCTTAGACACAAATTTTCATCATTTTATATGTATTGAAACTTTGAAACTTCAATTAACTTTAAATAAGGGTATGAATAGATAATACTCCATTTTGCAATAATCTAACAATTTAAATTTAACATAAAGCATAATAATTTGTCGCTTTAGGGCAATAACAGAATGGAGAGAGATAATAAACTGTATTAACGGAGGTACAAACTATTTATTTTATAAAGCAATAAAACTTATATTCACTAAACATTTATTCACTTCGTAGTATTATTTGCTTTAACTTGCAATTAGCTTTAAATAATAAACACAAATACTTATCTGAAAATAACAATGGTTGGTACTCAGAACTAGACATACTGACAGAAAGCAAAATCTTGGTTGGGCTTACCATATCGACGAATGATCGTTTCTATATCAAAACACCACTGAGGCTAAGCCGGTTAGCCGCTTAGCCTAAATCTATGGGCGATCGCAAATGTTTCTTACCCCTAAAAACCCTTCTTAGTTTACTTATTTTATTTATACTGGCACTACTTACCAACCGTTAGGTTATAAAATATGCCAGCCGTTCCTGCATGACCGAAATTCGAACAGGGGACCATCACCTACGTCAAGTCCTAACGCCAGATTACAATCCGATGAAGTGCATTCTTCATGCATTCCTACTCAGAAGACTTTGTTTCAAGAGAGTGGATACGTAGTCTACTTGTATGTGTCAAGCGCGCTTACTTCTCGTTTGTACGAACAGCACAACTAGTAGATTCCACGGCTTGGTTCGACTCACAACCTAATGTCCTCTTTGTTATCAGAGTTGTAAAGCGCAATCACTTCTTAGTACCCGTTCGGGTTCCAAGCTAGTTCCACGTACCTACCTACCTTATTTTATGTCCCCGCTGTTGGGGCACGAGTCTTCCTTTATAATGAAAACATATGGAAAATAAGTCACACACCACGCGGGCCCAGTGCGGATTGATAGTTGTTAACAATTGCTAAGCAGCCGGGACCAACTGCTTTACGTGCCATCCGAAGCACGGAGGAGCGAGAGATGATAGATTTTAGGTTACCTATCCGATGACCAGGCTTTGCGAAAGGTGCCTAACTTTTGCAATCACACACCGAGCGTGTGGCATCGATGACGAAGTGGTAAGCGTGATCGTATACAGTTCCACGTGCCTACGCAATCGGCTAAACACAGACGAGCATCTAAAAACGTTGACATAAATAAACTTAGAATAAAGAATATTATTAACGGGATTATTATCTTTTTTTTTACGTGTTTATAAAAAATATTCTAATGAAGTTACCATGATTGTTTAAAAAGTTATAAATGAACTTACTGTCTTCGACAAACTTGTCCGATAACAAACTGGACCTGTCGCGGTAGGCGCTGGCGTCGTTGGGGCCGAGGCCGAAGTTACGGCCGTTGACAGCGTCGTTGTGGCTCACGCTTTCCGGCGTTACTTCGGGTTGTAAACATAATGATTACACTTTGCGCAAGAGCTTGCGCCGTAAAGAATACATACACCTACCTACACTAGAAAAACCCGCTAGGTTGGAGTTAGAGTTACGAAGTAACTATTCAGTAAGGAGAGCCCGTTGTGCAACTGTGATGCAGATGCTAACGATAACATCTTACATCTAATAACAGAATGCCCAATAAACGCCAAGGCGAAACAAGAACTCGAGCAAAAGATAGATGGTCTCGTTAACAAAAATTCGATTCAATTGATAATTGATAATAAAAAACATAGACAAAGCCTAATAAAATATATGGAGGCTGTTGTAGATATACGAAATAAAAACAAGTGAAAATTGTAGTGTTTGTGATGAATTAGAATTTGATATTAAAATTTGTAATTGTATTAGTTAATACTTATGTGTTGTAAAAACGTTCATTATTAATCAATGAGAAGTTGGCAAAATAAATAAAATAAAAAGAAAAAAGAAACTATTTAGTCATCTAAATCTATGAAATTTTAAATTCTTGTTGTGTTTCGACGTCGACTTACAACCGTATACAGAACAACGTGTATGAACCATTATATTCAATAGGAATCACTGAACGTAAATTCAAAAAACGTTTAAAATACGCAGTACGCGCACGTGGCTGCCCTTTACGGTAGCTCCCACAAACTGCGCTTGTTTGTGGGACACTCGCTGCAGCGCCCGCTTCCCCGCGGGTTCGCCTCCCTTGCTCTGCGAAAGTACCTTCGATGCGCAACTGTATGCTTACTAAACTGTAGCCCCACTTTTGACTACCGTAGTTGACAATACACAAACATTATTCCCGAAATATTATTTATATTAATTTACGTATTTAAGAAAATCATTGTTAAATTGTAACTTGTTTTTAAACTTCTGTACACTGTTTTTGAACTGTATATCTTTTACTTATAAAATCCACTTCCCTCAGCCATAAGTCTAAATTTGCTAAAAACCTAACACATGCATAGCAAGCAATGTATAATTATTTTGAATTTATATCAATAATGTCGTGTAGTTTGGAATTCCATAGTATTCAACACACTTTACATAATCTAGTAGTTAACCATTGTTATCACTTACCGATGAAAAAATATGCCTCCTCGATCAATACTTAAGGTCTGACTATTTGTCCTACATGTAATTATTGCACAACATGGCATTTTAAGAAATATTTAGCGCAGCTCTGTTCTGCAACGCACTCTAAACACGATAACGACGACGACGACACGACTGCAAGCCATGAACAAATGAATCGGTTAAAGTATGATTGTCTAATCAATCATGGTAGCAGCGCACCTTTCACGCCCACATTGCCTTTCCGACCTTATCTATTCCGTGCTTTAAACAATGTTATGGGGTTTAGAATAAGGGTGGAAATGTAATGTACTATGGCGGCTACATATGCTTTACCAGTCTAAAGGCGAAAATCCTTTGAACTGCGTCGCTCGCTTTTATTATACTTGGCGCCTCGTCCTCGAGATTAGTAGTTAATTATTTTATATTGTTACTTGTAGTATCGCATAGATGTCACCACTCCTGCACTATCGTTGAGATTTAGTTTTGTTTTTTTTTGTTGTTGTAGGTATCCCTATCGTTCTCTATGGCGCCATTGCCTCGCGTTCGTCATTCGCATTTTAGTGCTCGCTCACTCCAGTCACTTTAAATTTCTTCCGTGTTCAATCGACTTTATCGTACGCAAAATGCCGTAACGTAAAAATCCTAAGACTTGTGAAGAAGAACTTGAACATATAATAAAAAATGCGCAAGCTACAGCGCTAAATACGTGATAAAGGAAGCCCGGCGAGTGACTCGTTGCCGTTAACATACAACAACAGACTCGTAAACTCAGGTAACGAGTGTTTTTATTAACTTATCAGTGTCTTAATTTTGGTACATACAGAATGCAACCAGAGTCAGCCGTTGGGGCTTCTTCGACGCATTCAAAAGTAACGGTTGGCGTTAAATCCATTGGGGATTTTTACCTAACCTTGACAAGATAACAATCGTTATCTAATACAAGTGCAATGCCATTATTTAATGTTTTCCAAATACGCACTTTTTGCTCGTACCTAGTTAAGTATAACGTATTAACGTTGTCTTATATGTATGTAACTGAACTAATTTTGGTACATACAGAATGCAACCAGAGTTAGTCGTCGGGGCTTCTTCGACGCATTCAAAAGTAACGGTTGGCGTTGAATCCATTGGGGATTTTTACCTGACCTTGACAAGATAACAATCATTATCTAATATAAGTGCAATACCATTATTTAATGTTTTCCAAATACGCACTTTTTGCTCGTACCTAGTTAAGTATAACGTATTAACGCTGTCTTATATCCACAGCTATGCCGCAATCATCTGATTGATTGTCTGAAGAACTCGATAATGCCGAGCTAGTTGGCTTTACCCATGAGGTACAGGCGCCTGCTGACGATAGTCTTGTGGATGCAATGACTCCCCCAGAAGCGCCCTGTACGTCTTCGAGGGCTCCAGCCCTTGATACTACCAACAAAGATGGTGAATTGGACACTGATGTCCTTGAAATTCTGGGTGACGATCCGTTGCTCACAGAAAAACTTGGCAAAGACATTCGGCAAGTGCTTGCTTGCCGACTTGAACACACATCCACAGAGGGTCTTAATAAAGAGGGTCGTAAAGAATTGATTTCGAAATACTCAATACCCGCCAATTGCTTGCGTATCAACCCCCCAAAAATAAATACCAAAATCAAAGTAGCTATTCCTGAAAACACTGTAAAGCGAGATAAAGGTATAGAAGCCAAACAAAAACAGATAGCAAGTGCTATTTGCTGCCTAGGAGAAATCATTACTGCCCAACTTACGTCAAAGGACATGGACAATGAAACGTTTTAAAAGCTTATGGATCTCAGCCGATGGCTATGCGATATCCATCATGGGGTCTTCGTAACAAGAAGAAACTTCGTACTTTTTCATTAAAAAAGGATCTTAAAGAACACCTTAGCAATACTAAGATTGACACCTTTTTATTTAGCGAAACGTTAGCTGTGACTAATAAAACAGCTAAATCGATTATTAAATCAGGAGTCGAATTAAAGGCTGATGCATCATACCATAAAAATATACTTAAGCCGCCGAGGAGCTACGAGCCTGTAGGCCCCCGCGCACCACCTCCGCCACCGCCGCCCGCGCACTCTTAGAGACAGCCGTTGCGTCAGCAACAGCTGCCGGCACCGATACAGACACAGGCACGTCGTCGCTACTAAATTCAGTTGAGTATGCCGGCCGTTTACATTACTTTAAAACCCAATGGTTCCTTTTTACGAAAGACAGAACAATTCTTTCTTGGATTGATGGTTATAAAATCCCATTCTCGGCTCCAGCATTTTAAGATTCGATCCCACACACTCCGGTTAAAAGTAATGAAAATAATATTCTTTTTTACGAAGCTATTGGTGATTACGTAGATATTGCACCAATACGTAGTACGTATTGGTGCAATAACTGTAAAAACCAGTTTATATCAAGTATATTCCTTACGCCGAAACCTAACGGTAAAATGCGGTTTATCTTTAACTTTAAAAAATTAACACTACTAAGAACTGCAGGATTAATTTCCACACTTTATCTTGATGACTGGCTGCTATTCGGTCAAACTTACCAGCAATGTAATGCAAACATAAAAATTACTAAAACCCTATTAACTTCAATTGGGTTCATTATCAATGAGGAAAAGAGCGTTCTTAAACCTTCTGTAACTTGTAAATTTGGTACGATCATTCAATTCGCACAAAATTAATTTAAGCTTACCTTTAGATAAAAGATTGCAAATTATAACAGAATTGGAAAACTTTTTGAAGATAAGAAATTGTAAAGTCCGGAAGCTCGCCCAAGTCACTGGCTTGCTAGTATCAGCATGCCCAGCTGTATTGTATGGGCTACTTCACACTAAGGATTTAGAACGCTGTAAATTTATTAACCTGAGAAATGACGACGACTATGATAAAACAATGAATATTCCTGTTACACTGTATCCGGATATTCAATGATGGTTAAACAACATAGGTCACTCAGTGCGCCGCATTAGGAATAACGAGTATAGCACTGAAATTTATTCTGACGCCTCAACGATGGGGTGGGGTGCGGCCTGCCAAGATAAAACAGCGAGTGGCCAATGTTCTAATGATGAGCGGTTAAAACATATTAATTATCTCGAACTCTTGGCTGCTTTCATTGCGCTGAAAACGTTTGCAAAAAACTTTCAAAGCTGCCAAATTCTCCTGTTCATAGACAATTCTACGGCAATTGCCAACACAAATCGAATGGGTGGGATCCAATTCCCACACCTTACACAGATAACCAGGGAAATTTGGCAGTGGTGTGAAGATCGTAAGCTGTTCATTTTCGCATCTTATATCAAATCAAGCGATAACGTCATCGCAGATGCGGAATCACGGAAATCTCACCCGGACATTAAATGGGAGTTAGCAAACTGGGTTTTTAATGTTTGATACAATCATTTGGTATTCCTGATATTGAGCTGTTCGCAAGCCGCATAAATAAAAAGTGTGAAATTATATCTCATGCATACAGACCCTGATGCTATAAATATTGATTCTTTCACTATAACATAGAGTGGTTTGAATTTTTATGCGTTTCCACCCTTCTCTATTATATTAAAAGTATTAAAGAAAATAATTTCTGACAAAGCAAAAGGTATCATGGTTGTTCCTTTGTGACCTACGCCAAATTCAAAATCATTTATTCAGTTTAGGCTACAAGTAGCTCTTGTGAATGTCACTATGCCATCATACGCAACCATGGTATTCCGTATTTAAAGCCCTTGTGGTCTCCAGAATTATAACATTTCTACCTCATAAACGCACGATAATTTCCCATTCCAGCTCCCGGTGGATACACTAATCCATTACCCTGGTGGCAGCTGTCTTATCCGGGACGCGCTATCAAAAAGTTGCTTAAGTCCCTACTGTGGTATATTATTTTACCCAGTTATATAATGAAGCCTATCAATATGGCACCCTGAACTCATGCCGATCAGCGTTGTTGCTGTTACTAGGTCCAAACATATCAAAAGACTGGGTGTATTTCGTCTCCGACCACCGTTACAAAAGTATAATTTTACCTGGGATACAAATTGCGTTTTGGATCAATTGAGTCAATGGTACCCCAATGAAGACCTTACATTGACCAAAAAGACAATAACATTACTGTCACTTACAACTGCCCATAGAGTTCAGACCTTGTCAAAAATAAATATTAAGAATATACATTCATCATCCAGCCGTATTACTATTACAATCTCCGATTTAATTAAAACATCAAAACCAGGCTGCAAACTGCCAACACCTTATATACCTTTTTTCAATAATAAACCCACTATATGTCCTGGTAAAACTTTGTTATGTTACTTATCTTAAATCCGAAACACCGCGGGTTGGAGCGGCAACACCACTGTGTTTGCACGGTTCTCTAATAGACCTGTTTTGAACGACGATTGTACATCTTTACCTCATTCTATTTTGATGCTTAGATATTTTATGTTGCAAATTACAATACTGATTGATTTGATAAAGGAGACGGTCTAGATTACCATAGAAAGTCTTCACTAAAATGCAGCTGGACCAAAATGAATGAAAATCGGGAGAATGCAATATGTAGAACTCGTATGAGTTGAAAAAAAAAATCTTAGTCTAGCCAATTTTTCACAATTAATTATTTAAAATTAAATGTTTTTTCATTTTTTATACGGCCATCATGTTGTTTAAGTTTTATGGCAGCACTAGCACAAGCCGTAGAGAAGAGATAAAGTCAATCAGTAACAGTGTATCGATTTGTTATACAGTATCGATATGTATCGCGGGCAATTATATAGATTTTTTGTATTTTGCAACAGCTTTGTATTTCATTCGATATTTCGTTACGAGATTAAAAACAATGCCTTATTATTATTGATTTTGTTGAGTTATTAAAACTAAGTTAAGAGCATGATTTTTTACGCGAATTAATATAATGTCACCGCATATCGGTTGGTAATGAATCGATACTCAACTCAGTAGTATGGATATATTTGGCTCATCTCTAACAAATGGTTATGTCATGCATTGACATTGTCAATTTGACAATGACAATAATTGACAGTCAAATACTTTTTTAAATCGGGTATGTTCTCATCTTCAAACCAAGAATAGCTGCGTTCTCTAACGCAATTAGGAGTAATTTTGTATTTTTTTGAAAATTAAATATATAAAAATGGGCTAGCTTTGGAATTTAAAGAATAACGTAAGGACATTACGTTTTAAAGGCTTTATCGATTACAAGTCTAATTATGCCAGCTGCTTCTTAGGGGATTTTTATTCCGTCTCCTTTAAATTATGAACTGTTATGATTATTACAAGAATAATGATATATCAGTTAAATTACTGATCTACATAATGTTGTTTAATTAAGTATACAAATAAACCTACATTAATTCGAAAAGTATTTCCATTGATGATATTTCCCACATTATTACTACTCTCAAAGTCTACAAGTAACAATATAAAATAATTAACTACTAATCTCGAGGACGAGGCGCGAAGTATAATTGATGATTAAACGAACTTACCTGTAAGTGAAGTTCTATTATAATTATACGAAGCGCCTCGTCCGAAGAGATTAGTAACTCCCACCCACCCTTACTCTGCCATTATTCCCGTTACTAATCTCTAAGGAAATACATCAAAAAAAAAAAAACATGAATCTCTAAACTAAATGACGAACGCGAGGCAATGGCGCCATAGAGAAAGATAGGGATACCCACAACAACAAAAAAAAAACAAACTAAATCTCAACGATAGTGCAGGAGAGATTAGTAATCACCAATCACCAATCTATGCGATACTACAAGTAACAATATAAAATAATTAACTACTAATCTCTTCGGACGAGGCGCTTCGTATAATTATGATAGAACTTCACTTACAGGTAAGTTCGTTTAATCATCAAATATAAGCCACAGCGGCTGCGGCCATGCGCGTGCACGCGATTTGTTCTTCAAACCGGTAAACCCTTCGAAAGCGAGACCCCCATAGTACGTGAAATGCGCAGGTGTGCGTGCGGGTGTGTGAGGCAGTCGCGAATAAACCGCATGACTAGATTTACGTTGTTTTATTACGACAGCTCAAATAGGATAGTATTTTCAATTATATCAACTTAACCGTGACTGCATTTTTGGCATTTTTTGGTCGGGTCTGCGCATAAGATCTACGCAAATATCTTGAGTCTTGATTTATTAACACATTTGTTCAAGTAATTCTCAAACAGTTTGACATTTGTTTTAATAAAGTCTCTTTACAATGCAACGGCTACTGGCGTCCTTCCTCAAAGGGTAAATATAAATGTTGCTTCGAAATCCGTGAAACTATTATTGAAATTAAATACCGTTAACGAATTAACTGCCATTTATTTTAAATACCGTTTAAAACTTAAACAAAATATTATTATGTAGAATAAAACGCACGTAAAAAGCGTCCTCACGACCTCCTTGGTCGAGTGGTTTGTACACCGGTTTTCATGGTGCCGCCATCTCTGAGGTCCCGGTTTCGATCCCCGGTCGGGTCAATTTAGAAATTATTGTTTTTCTAAATTGTCTCGGGTCTGGGTGTTTTCTATGTATAATAAGTATATATTTAATTATTTTAAGTATGTTTATCCGTTGTCTAGTAACCATTTAACGAGTTTCATAACGAAGCTTCTCTTGGGCTCTTGGGATAATTGGTGTGAGTGTAGGAAAGTTTATTTATTTATTTATTTATTTATTATTTCTATTGTGTTCGCGTTTACAATATTGATCCCGATTAAAACAGCATGGGGACAATGTCTTTAAAGCTTAGAAATTGATCTTGGTTGGGCTTACCATATCGAAGAATGATCGTTTCTATATCAAAACACCATGTAACACTTTCGCCGATATAACCTTTAGAAACGGCGCGTGTTTTACTAAAACCCAAAGTACTTACCGTATGTCATTCATTTAATAATAATTCATTAATAAAACTACATATATTAAACTATTAACTGTGAAATACAATAAATAAATATGAACATAAACTTTAACTCGTACAATGTAAACAAACTAACTAGGTGACAGATCCGTTTTGACAGCTATTCCGTTCGGGAACCGAATGTCTACGTTCGTTTAGCAATATCTTTACCAAAACTGCTGGGATCAATTCTAAATATAGAGTTTCTCAGGATACATAATTAAATAAATTACTTGCGAGGAAAGTACATACAAATACACTGTTGTTTTCTTGTTTTAATTACAAATGCATTTACTTGAAATGTATTTGTGGTTGAGTGAAACCTTAGGCTGTTTGTTCAACTCGGGTCTATGTTTCTTTCATAGATTTAGTATATAGTTATAGATTGGCAATGGAATAAATAAGGCGAGACCAAAAACGATATACTTCGGTGTGCGTGTGATGCGCATGTGTGCGAGGCAAATAGTGCTGCGCGTGCCTGCTTCGACTTCGATTATCGACATAATCTGCAGCGTCTCGTGTCTGCTGACACAGATCTACTTATAAAGTGAATATCTTTAAGTTTGAAGGAAATAAAATAAAACTACAGAGAGAACGTGTTGAATTTTTATCTTCCTCCAAAAATAATTTATTTATTGTAAAAATGTCGTAAGTTTTCTTTCGTAGTATTTTGCAATTTTGCTTCATATTTTATTCTAACAATGAAATAAGTTTCGATTATTATTTATTAGTTTTATTATTAGGTGGTTTTATATTTACAATAGAGCCACTTGGCTACGGAACTCCAAAAAAAAAACAGAAATTAATAAAAAATGTATTAGTAAGAATATTACCCAAAATGAAACGGGCTACATTCAAAGCACACCTATGCCGGTTAGGTACATATCGATAAAAAGATTATCGGTAGTGTCAATCTCTACCAAAGTGAGGTTAGGAATAGTAGGAATTCACGTATTTGTTATTATTTTAAAATGAAATCCTATGCAGTCAGAACTTTAATGTGATAAAAGGCCATTGTTTTGCGTGTAGAAAAACTTTTGTAGGATATCTAAAACATTGCATTTAGACTGCTAAACAATTCAAATTGTACTACGTGTAAAATGTATAATTATGTGGGTTTTCTTTCTTAGATGACTTACATCCAGGTACAGCACACGTAACCATAATTAATCACGTCATTCACGTCTCATATATATACTAATTTACACTTTAAATCTCAAATTTTACAAAAATAAGCGGGATTTGTTTTATTCGCAACTGACTCCAGGCCGATACAGGCCGATAGCGTATACATGAATGGTCTCGCCTATCTATCTCGCTCTAACACATGCGTATACTATGATCTATCTCTTTTGTATTGCCAATCTATAACTATATACTAAATCTATGGTTTCTTTTGTAAATCGTCAGCTCTATGGAACATTTATTTTTATGGTAGGGAGTTCGAGAACATACTACATACTGGTCTTTATTTTAAAAATCTTATAAAAGAGGGTTTGAAAGAGGTTAACGTCTTCTTTTGATCATCACCACATCAACTAGTCGGTCCTCAGACACTTAGTTTTGTAATAGTGTAATTTATAAATAAATATTCTACAACCCCTATCTCGGGTAAGTGTTCTTTCGTCAAAGTGTTTTCGCTTAGATTTGCTAGATTTTGATAATTCTGTTTTACTGTTCAAGTCATTATTTGTGACCTACAATGGTTGGGAAATGTAGTTAATTATTATTCTAATTCCTTTTGTTTTTATGACGATTTCATGCTCCTATGAGTTGAATCGTTCAATTGTTGTTTTCATAATTTGTTAATTGTATTGAAGTGAAGCGTGTTTTCCACTGGATCCCGTGGACAAAATACAATTAACATTTACTTTTATTAAGTAGGAGTCCCTAACGGTTCTTAGTTTTTATTAAATTTCATTTGTCCGAGTAGCCGTTTACTATGGCGTCGGTACCTACCTACATAAATATTATAATTAACATTTATTAGTAAATGTTATTTCTTTAGGAGTTTTTATTACTCAATTAAGGATTAATTAACCACACTTGTTGTCTCCATACTAAATGACTTTCATTAGATTCTCTAAACCTAATGTAGTTCTTTTTGTGTTGCAATTGCTTAACCGTTAGTGGTCAATTTATTTATTTATTTATTTATTTATATAAAAAGAACAATACAAACTTACAGCTATATATACAGCCAACACGCTTATATGCTAGGATATTACATCAAAAAAAATAACACTAATCATAACAAATTATTATAAGTGACTAAGGTAAATGTTGTGTTTCCTTAGTAGAATGGGTATAGGATCTACAAATATATCCGCATCCTGGACTTTTGTAAGAAAGGAGTTAAGGTGGTAGACCGCTCGAGTGCTGGGACTGTTACAAGCATGTCGCGTGCGCAGATCACCTGGAGTCGCGAACAGTTGGTGCCGTCGGCGCCCTGTTCCTCGCATATAATTTTGCGGCACGTACAATCCCAAGCGCTCTGCTGCTTTTGGACAGTCCATTTTGCTGCGTAAAAGTAAACAGTAAAAAGTAAAAAGTTGTTCCTTCCGCCTAAGTCGCAATGTATCGAGGCCTAGCATACCAGCTACAAACAAGGATGGATACAAAAAGGGATAGAACCCATATTTTTTTTGTATAAAAAACGAGCAAATTTTTTATGCAATTTTTAGATGATTTGCGTATATTTCACAGTATTAGGGTCCCATATAATGGAACCGTACTCCAGCTTAGAACGTACGAATGCGTTATATAGCAGAATTGCAATTTTGGGATCACTAAACAGTGAGGCAGTTCGCATAATAAAACCCAAAGTTCTATTTGCTTTCTTGCAAATATCCGCAATATGGCTGTTAAAATCTAGTTTACGGTCAAGTGTAATTCCGAGATCACGAACCTCATTCACCCTATTGAGAGTATCTCCGGCTACTTTATATGTGAATTCAATAGGTACACGCGATCGAGTGAATGTGATTATGATTACTGCGCATTTAGAACAATTTAATGACATTTTGTTCTCATCAGCCCATTTGACGATTGCATCAATGTCATTTTGCATGACTATGGAATCGCTTATGGTAGTTATAGGATAGAACAGTTTTAAATCATCTGCAAACATCAGACACTTTACAAAGCGTGTAACTTTTGGAAGATCATTGATCATGATTGAAAAGAGCGTAGGTCCCAGTGTGCTCCCTTGACTGACACCAGAACGAGTATAATACTTATTAGATTGAAATCCAGATAGTTGGACATACTGCTTACGATCCTTGAGGTAATCAGAAAAAAAATTAAGAGGTCTTGGAGAAAAACCAATGGATGAGAGCTTTCGCAACAAGATGTCGTTGTCAACAAGGTCGAATGCTTTTTTAAGGTCAAAATATGCTACGTCCACTTGGCGTCTCTTATCCATTTCAGAAGCAACTTCATCCACCAAACCTACCAAATTGGTTGTCGTAGACCTACTACGTCGAAAACCATGTTGAGCATCATCGAGACTGGAATTTATTTGAGTGGTGATAGACTGATTTATAATCCTTTCAAATATTTTGCTAAATGTTGACATCACTGCTATTGGTCTATATGTTGAAACTTCTTGTGATGATTCACTTTTCGGTATGGGTGTCACTCTGGATATTTTCCATAAACTTGGAAATACACCACTTTGGAGGGATAGGTTGTATATGTGAAGTAAGGGGTACTCAAAAGCAGAAATACAGTCCTTAACGAGAAAAGAAGGCAACCCATCTGGGCCAGCAACCGAGGAAGACTTGAGATGCTTTACTGCGCGCCGCAGTTCGACAACAGCAGCATAGTCAACGCTAACCCGGTTAGCATCACCATAGTCTATAGCACTTCTTTCTGCAAACGCAACATCCAGAATAGGTGCCTTAGACTGAAAAACAGAACTGAAAAACTCGGCAAACTTATATACCGCCTCCTGTTTAGTAAGTTTTTGATTAGAACTGGAAAACTGTAGATCCACTTTGTTGTTTCCGCGTCTTTTACGAACGTATGTCCAGAAGGTTTTCGGGTCCCGTGTAATATTTCGTTCCATTAAATTTATATAAAGTGAGTAGTCCCTTTTAATTAGTTTTTTTACCAGATATCTTTAATACTTAAACAATTCATGATTAAACTGTAACTTATGCGATTTGTACTTCTTTAAATTAAAATATTTAAGCCGAATATAATGTTTTAATTCAGGACTAAACCATTCTGGATATACATAGTTAGCTCTACATTGGAAGATGAGACACCGGCGTGGTACGCTTTTATCAATAACAGTATAAATAGTAGTATAAAGCGCATCTACTGCTTGATTAATTTCTTTTTGCCTTAGGACATCTGTCCAATCTGCATTCATCAAATCTGAATATAATTGGGGGAAATTGGCCTTACCAAAGATCCACTCCAAAGAGAGCTTGCTATTAGGTAGAGCAGGTATGTCACCATACAAAGCAGGAATTGTGCCGCGTGGAAGCAATATGCTCACCTCTAATGAAGGATGGTACAAATCCATCGGGACCAACGGCTCAACCTCAGCAACAGTGACAGTTTCAGTCTTATTTACGCGAGTGAGTACAAAGTCCAGAATGCTCCCATAGTTATTATAGATCTTATTAATTTGATTAAGTTCACAAAATTCAAGAAAAGATTCAAATTGCAATTTTACAGTACTACTAGTTCAATTTAAATTAAAATCACCAATTATTAAACAATCATGAGCGGAATAGGAGGCCGGTTCAATTGTAGCAGCTTGTACCTCAATCCCGGGACTTATTGAACATCTGGTCATTTCCTTACAGGGTTCGCACGCGGGCCCAGTGCGGATTGATAGTTGTTAACAACTGCTAAGCAGCCGGGACCAACTGCTTTACGTGCCATCCGAAGCACGGAGGAGCGAGAGATGATAGATTTAAGGTTATATATCCGATGACCAGCCTTTGCGAAAGGTGCCTAACTTTTGCAATCACACACCGAGCGTGTGGCATCGATGACGAAGTGGTAAGCGTGATCGTATATAGTTCCACGTGCCTACGCAATCGGCTAAACACAGACGAACATCTTAAACGTTGACATAAATAAACTTAGAATAATGATTATTAACGGGATTATTATCTTATTTTTTGTTGTGTTAATAAAAAATATTCTAATGAAGTTACCATGATTGTTTAAAAAGTTATAAATGAACTTACTGTCTTCGACAAACTTGTCCGATAACAACCTGGACCGGTTGCGGTGGGCGCTGGCGTTGTTGGGGCCGAGGCCGGAATTAAGGCGGGAGTAACGGCTGGATTTACGGCCGTTGACAGCGGCGTTGTGGTTCACGCTTTCCGGCGTTCCTATCGGGTTGTAAACATAATGATTACACTTTGCGCAAGAGCTTGCGCCGTAAAGAATACATACACCTACCTACACTAGAAAAACCCGCTAGGTTGGAGTTAGAGTTACGAAGTAACTATTCAGTAAGGAGAGCCCGCTGTGCAACTGTGATACAGATGCTAACGATACCATCTTACATCTTATAACAGAATGCCCAATAAACGCCAAGGCGAAACAAGAACTAGAGCAAAAGATAGATGGTCTCGTTAACAAAAACTCGATTCAATTGATAATTGAGAATAAAAAACACAGAAATAGCCTAATAAAATATATGGCTAGGCTATGAACTAGGCTGTTGTAGATATACGAAATAAAAACAAGTGAAAATTGTAGTGTTTGTGATGAATTAAAATTTGATATTAAAAGGATTAATTCTAGCTCCATATATTTTTAGGAGGATAATTCGGGCTCCATATATTTTTAGGCCTTTTCTAAAAGTGCTGATAAAGATAAAGTTCGATGATTCATCATTTTTATACATTTATATTTCTGAAAGTGCTAAAAAACATAAAATAATGATAGATATTGCTAGTAAATAGTGCTAATGATCTGAAGCAATTGTTATTGTGGCGCAAAAGCTGTGGAGTCATCATCTGTTCTGTTTTACAAGTTAGAAAACTGTAATTTTCATATTTATGTATACAAAAAAATAAGTACTCTAATTAATTATAACCGATTTTGAGACTGTTATTGTTCTGATTGTTTTGGACAGATGTCTGGCTCTTATTGTTATATATGACAATGATGCTATACAGGTTGTAGATTTGCATTCCCGCCATAAATTTACAGCTGATCGTAATTGGTACACTTAATGACTAAAAAATATTTTAACACGGAGAAAGTAATAAGGAACCGATTGATTAATAAAATGATCTCAGTGTAAATTAGAATAGCGACCGTCGACTGACGAGAATAGGGGTGCAGACCGTAGTAGGTACATAAGAGCGCAGCGGGCGGACATTAAGTCGATGAACTTACGTAAACTTGTAGGTACTATTATGTATTCTGTGGTAAAGTGGCTTACTCTTACGCATAAGTATACTTTGTTGCAATAAACTATTATTAGGTACTTACTGATCATGTTTAAGATACTCGCAGGTACTGCTCAAAGTGGGCACCTTCACGTTCTATGCACAAATGAGCACGGCGCCTTAAGTTTCTAGGTAACTTTTGCAGCACACTACGATTTGACCTTACACTCTCAAAAGCCATTAAAATATTTTGTTTTAACTGCACAACACTCGTGATTTCGTCTTTATAAACGATTCTTTTTATGTCTCCCCACAAATAAAAGTCACAAGGAGTCAAGTCTGGCGACCTCAGAGGCCAGGGCACTGGCCCACCTCGACCAATCCACTCGGTTCCGAACACTTCGTCCAAATAATCGCGCACTTGGCGTCCATAATGCGGAGGCGCCCCGTCCTGGTGGTAAAAGAGATTCCGGTGAAGAGCTAGTGGCACGTCGTCAAGCATTACGTCAACTACGTGCTAAAACATACACTCGTCCGTCCATAGAATGCTGGCTTCTCGGTGTTCTAGTACCCAGTGACAAAAAGTGACCCGGGCGGCATGATCTTGCTCGTTCAATTCTTGAACTCTTCTGAAGTGGAACGGGTGCTGTTGCTCCGACTTAAGAAGCCGCCAGAGTGTTGTGTGGTGGACATTGAAGTGGCGGCCAGCATCACGAGTACTGGCACGTGGTTCCCTCTCGAAGTATTCGAGTATTTGCTCTTGCAAATCGACTGAGAGGCCCACACTGCCGCGACCCTGCGCATGTCGAGAAACGTTGAACTGGCCATGATCCCTCAGTCGTTGCGTGGCAGCAAGCATTACCTCGCGCGATGGAGTTGGTCTGTTTGGAAACATTTCCACAAACATGACCACGGCTCGACGTAGACTGTTCCCACTAATTGCGTATAATCGCACCATCTCCACAAGTTCTACGTTAGAATAATTTTCCGTCATTTTACTTTTTTTACACACACAAACAACACACCTAAGAACACGTTTCGCTCCAAATTCGCTAGGGCTAAGAAATGTGTCACTCGTTCGGGGTTGCGCGGCACACTGGCTTTGATGCGTGCCGCGTGCCGGCCGCCGGCGCTCGCCGCGCTGACTAGGCTGCGGGCGCGCCGCGAAGCTCGAGCTTGTTGCTACCTACTCGTGGTCGGGTGCGCGGGCGTACGCGAACGAGCGTTTATTTTTTAGTGCTACGCAGACGTGCGATTCGTATTTACAGATTTTGAAAATATGATTATTATTTTTTCATATTCTTTTTAAAATTTATTTGTAATAAGTATAAGCAATACGACTGCTGCTATGAATATGGCGTGAATGCAAATCAACAAGTTGTATGATATTCTATAACTTCTGTATTAGAACAGCATAGTGTACCACCTTAGGTGAAAAGAAAAAAGCAAAATACTGATTCTCATGTTGTTTATTAGTTGCAAAAAAGATCACTAGTCATTTAATTATCATGTTATATAACTATAACATCTTCCAAACCTTGTGCCGGTATACGTATAAAATCCTTATGCCGTGCGAAACCATAAACTAGTCATGGTGTGTGAACAACATCCTATTGTCCGTTTTCCTATCGGACATGAACAATAATAATACGGAATAGCTTGTCTTCCACGAAGTGTTGGATCAGCTGCAATGTAGACAGACATACCTAATACGTTCTTGACGCAATATGCCTGGATTTTATACGGCCTCAGAACTTCTTTCACTGGGATCTCCGGCGAGTTCTATGGTGAATGCACCATCCGTATCGTCGTCCGACCTATACCGGTTGCTTCTCGTCGGCCGCGTACCTACTATTGTAACGCCATTCGTATCAACTTCAAAACGGTCGCTTGACGCTTTTCCAGCACTTTCAGGAATCAATAAGTAATATGAAAACGATGAATCTTCGAACTAGTATAACTTGGCTCAGAGCAATCCTACAACTTTTGTACCATATTAACTATTACTCCAAATGGCTAGTTCTAACAATATTATTATATAATTTGTTTCTATTTTTTTATATATTTTTTTTTGTTGGCCGGCACTTTCAGAAAAGGCCCAAAAAATGATGTCCTTTGTAATTGTATTAGTTAATAGTTATGTGTTGTAAAAACGTTCATTATTAATCAATAAGAAGTTGGCAAAATAAATAAAATAAAAAGAAAAAAGAAACTATTTTATCATTATCTTTTAAAATTTTAAATTCTTGTTGTGTTTCGACGTCAACTTACAACCGTAGACAGAACAACGTGTATGCACCATTATATTCAATAAGAATCACTGAACGTAAATTCAAAAAACGTTTAAAATACGCAGTACGCGCACGGGGCTGCCCTTCACGGTAGCTCCCACAAATTGCGCTTGTTTGTGGGACACTCGCCGCAGCGCCCGCTTCCCCGCGGGTTCCCCTCCCTTGCTTTGCGAAAGTACCTTCGATGCGCAACTGTATGCTTACTAAACTGTGGCCCCACTTCTGACTACCGTAGTTGTCAATACACAAACATTATTCCCGAAATATTATTTATATTAATTTACGTATTTAAGAAAATCCTTGTTAAATTATAACTTGTTTTTAAACATTATACACTATTTTTGAACTGTATATTTTTTACTTATAAAATCCACTTCCCTCCATCAGCCATAAGTCTAAAGGAGGTCATTCATTTTGGGCCCAAAAGTCAAAGTGGCGGCCAGTAAAAAAAAAGGAGTTATTATTATTGGGGGAGGCAGACCGAGTATTTTTTACTACACTCGGCGTCAAAAAAATCGCACCTCTTAGAAAATCACTTTCAAATGTCATTTACTCTTGATATGCACATGCAGTCGCATTAATTATGATTTTATTTACAAGGTTACTTAATTAACTTAATAAAAAACATTACTTTTCATTATCAAATAAAACCTAATGCAACAAATAAAGTGTCACAAAAATTCGATGCAAATTTTGCTACCCGTGAGAGTTGCTAGTTGCGCTTCCTTTGTGGGTATAAAACGGTCAACACGGGTTCAATGTGGGTCATTCGCTATTCAACCGTTGAAGAGGACACACGCACAGATTTTGATGGATACCACAGCTGATAAAGCCGCTCAAGTGGTTGCACTACTGCAATCAGGGGTGCGGCAGTGTGATGTCTCCCGGCAACTGAACCTGAGCCGTTATTCCGTTCGAAGAGTGTACCAGCGCTTCATAGAGACCGGTGGCTATATCCGCAGACACGGTTCGGGTAGACGTCGCTGCACTTCGGAAAGAGACGACCGGTTCGTTGTGTCGAACTCTTTGAGAAATCGTTTCTCCAACGCTGTTGAGTTGCAACAGCAGCTCCAGGCAGTTCGCAGACGCACCGTAAGCGTATCTACGGTTAGAAGAAGATTGAAGGAGAAGAAGATAGCGGCCCACAGAGCTGCTACGGGTCCAAAATTGACTGCAGCGCATCGGCGAGCCCGCTTGCAGTTTGCTCGTGACCACGTCGATTGGACCCTTGAGCAGTGGAGAGCTGTTCTCTTCTCAGACGAGACGCGAGTGTGTCTTTTCTGCAACGACCGACGGAGAAGAGTATACCGGAGGCAGGGTGAACGTTTCGCCCAAGCCTGCATCCAGGAGACGGTGGAATATGGTGGCGGATCCTGCATGTTCTGGGGCGGTATGTCTGCTGCCGGCAAAACCGACCTTGTCTGCGTCTCCCGGACTGGAGGTGCTCGCGGACAAGGGTCGCTGACTGCTCGCCGCTATGTCACTGAGGTCCTGGAAGTGCATGTGGTCCCCTTTGCCGAATCTTTTGGCGAGGGGTTCACATTAATGCACGACAACGCTCGCGCTCACACTGCAGGCATCGTGAGCGACTTCTTGCAGAGGTCCCAAATCTCTGTGATGCAGTGGCCAGCGCGAAGTCCGGATCTGAATCCAATAGAGCACCTCTGGGACCATCTTAAACGTAAGGTTCGATCTCGGGATCCAGCTCCTTCGACTCTACAGGAGCTCCAAGACGCGGTGATTGAAGAATGGGGGCTTATCCCTCAAGAAGAGCTCCTGAAGTTGGTGAGGTCCATGAGGGACCGTATGGAAGCCGTGATCAGGGCAAGGGGGGGTAACACTAGATTTTAAGTTAATTTTAAGACACTTTTTGTACATTTTTCTTTGTAAATTATCTGTTGTTAATTAGGACTTAATTAAGGATTTTTATTATTTTATTAATTTTAATGTTGTTTGTATAATTATAATTAAACAGAAAGTTAAATTTAATTGTTTTTTGATACTCCTTTTTGTTACCTTTCTAATGATACCCAACACTATCCTCTACATAAGGTTTAAGAATTTTTAAAGATGATTTTTAAAAGGTGCGATTTTTTTGACGCCGAGTGTATTACAACATAAATGTCTACTAGAATTCCTTCTCCTAATAATTGAAGTAGAAAAATCTGATTTTTAAACGTTTTACTAATAATTATTTCATACTATGAAGTCGTTACGATTTTATTATATTGACTTAGAAACTAAAAAAATATTAAACAATTTGATAAAGTCGTTCCCAAGGTAAAGCGCGCGCGTCTAAGGTACTAATTACTTCTTCCAGATATAGTCATAAAGTACTTACAAATATAGGAACCTCGTCAAGCCATTTTACAATCGTTTGCTGAGATGGTCATATCATAGATGTCTCTGGTCCACACTCTGCTCGTACATCTGATGCTCATATGATGAATTATATTTTATCTAACGAGTTTGATGCAAGTGACGGTGTCTTTAATTGTTTTTTTAGAGAAGGCGACGTCTTTATACTCGATCGGGATCGTTTTAGAGACGCTCCAGAGACATTACAAAGTCATGGTTATTCTGTACAGATGCCTGAAACGCAGCATGCCAATGAAACTCAACTAAAAGTACAGAACAGGCGAACAAGTCTCGTCTAGTTACTATTACCCGATGGGTGGTGAAAGTAATTAACGGACGATTCAAAAGGGATTTCAGACTATTGAGAAACATTTATGTGAACCTTTCTTTGGAATTCATGATCGATAATTTCAAAATTGCTGCGGCACTGTTAAATGCTTACCATATCCTTATTAAAGGTAATACTAGCAGCAACATTTATAGAAATAATCCACGAGAGGCTAGCAATTCCTTGGCAAATATCCTCAACAGACATAATTATAACCGCAGGAGAACAGTGTTCCGTAGAATGAAAATCTGCCTCGACTCACGGAAGAAGGCTTAATATTATTAAGTCTGGGTAAATACCAATTGAAACAGGCTATAGGAGCTATTTTGGTGAACATGTGAATAAGAATGGGTCATTTATCATTGAATTGGGTGACTCATTTTATCTGCATCACATGTTAGAGAGTTGGGAGGTGAGGATTTGTGTATAATATGAGGTCGAATCAAATCACGTCATGTGAATGCGAGAACCTACTATGTATATGTTGGTTTTGATAGAACTTTTAATGGTCGGCAGGCAATCAGTCACTATTACTGTACATGTATTATAGGCAAAAGAACTGTAGAATGTTGTTCACACGTCATGTGCATAGTTTGGTATATAGCTTAAGCAAGGCATGAACTGCATATAAGCCCTCTGGCATTATTTTTAAATGACGTTATGGTACAAGCTGTCAACACTTAGATTTAGTTAGGGATACCTCTAGAGCTCCGCCGTATTCTTAAGGACGCGAACATTTCATGTTACTTTTATGTAAGTTGTAATTATCTTGTGATGTAATCCATCTCTTTATGTATGTTATTATATAGCTAGCTTTGTTGATGTTAATAAAAGATTGAACTGCAAAGTATTCCTTTATTTAGCTCTTGAAAATCTACCTAAAACCTCACCCCAAAAATAAATATATATTTGATTAATTAAATATAAAAAATAGATTTTTATACTTCAATTATCAGAACTAGGACTAGTCGTTGAGGTTTACTGTCATAGTAAAAAACGATCGGAATATAGCAAGCAATGTATAATTATTTTGAACTTATATCAATAATGTCGTGTAGTTTGGAATTTCATATTATTCAACACACTTTAGATAATCTAGTAGTTAAACATTGTTTTCATTTACCGATGAAAAAATATGCCTCCTTGATCAATACTTGAGTTCTGACTATTTGTCCTACATGTAATTATTGCACAACACGGCATTTTAAGAAATATTTAGCGCAGCTCTGTTCTGCAACGCACTCTAAACACGACACACGACTACACGCGACACCACGCGGGCCCAGTGCGGATTGATAGTTGTTAACAACTGCTAAGCAGCCGGGACCAACTGCTTTACGTGCCATCCGAAGCACGGAGGAGCTGATAGATTTTAGGTTACCTATCCGATGACCAGCCTTTGCGAAAGGTGCCTAACTTTTGCAATCGCACACCGAGCGTGTGGCATCGATGACGAAGTGGTAAGCGTGATCGTATAAAGTTCCACGTGCCTACGCAATCGGCTAAACACAGACGAGCGTCTAAAAACGTTGACATAAATAAACTTAGAATAATGATTATTAACGGTATTATTATTTTATTTTTTGTTGTGTTAATAAAAAATATTCTAATGAAGTTACCATGATTGTTTAAAAAGTTATAAATGAACTTACTGTCTTCGACAAACTTGTCCGGTAACAACCTGGGCCTGTTGCGGTAGGCGCTGGCGTCGTTGGGGCCGAGGCCGGAGTTACGGCCGTAGTTACGGCCGTAGTGGTTTACGCTTTCCGGCGTTACTATCGGGTTTTTTTGAGGCTGCTGAAGGCGAATTGTTTCAGTGCTTTGCGTTAAGAGCTTTTATACACTTCGATATCCCATAAAAAATTGGAAGTTCCAATTTTTTCCAAATCAATTTCAACCAACCAAGAATTCTTACACATACACTGCTTCAAAACAAAACGATGGCTAAAGTTAGACACTGCTTAAAACGCTAAAAAACATAAAATAATGATAGATATTGCTAGTAGATAGTGCTAATGATCTGAACCAATTGTTATTGTGGCGCAAAAGCTGTGGAGTCATCATCTGTTCTGTTTTACAAGTTAGAAAACCGTAATTTTCATATTTATGTATACAAAAAAATAAGTACTCTAATTAATTATAACCGATTTTGAGACTGTTATTGTTCTGATTGTTTTGGACAGATGTCTGGCTCTTATTGTTATATATGACAATGATGCTATATGATATTCTATAACTTCTGTATTAGAACAGCATAGTGTACCACCTTAGGTGAAAAGAAAAAAGCAAAATACTGATTCTCATGTTGTTTATTAGTTGCAAAAAAGATCACTAGTCATTTAATTATCATGTTATGTAACTATAACATCTTCCAAACCTTGTGCCGGTATACGTATAAAATCCTCATGCCGTGCGAAACCATAAACTAGTCATGGTGTGTGAACAACATCCTATTGTCCGTTTTCCTATCGGACATGAACAATAATAATACGGAATAGCTTGTCTTCCACGAAGTGTTGGATCAGCTGCAATGTAGACAGACATACCTAATACGTTCTTGACGCAATATGCCTGGATTGTATACGGCCTCAGAACTTCTTTCACTGGGATCTCCGGCGAGTTCTATGGTGAATGCACCATCCGTATCGTCGTCCGACCCATACCGGTTGCTTCTCGTCGGCCGCGTACCTACTATTGTAACGCCATTCGTATCAACTTCAAAACGGTCGCTTGACGCTTTTCCAGCACTTTCAGGAATCAATAAGTAATATGAAAACGATGAATCTTCGAACTAGTATAACTTGGCTCAGAGCAATCCTACAACTTTTGTACCATATTAACTATTACTCCAAATGGCTAGTTCTAACAATATTATTATATAATTTGTTTCTATTTTTTTATATATTTTTTTTTGTTGGCCGGCACTTTCAGAAAAGGCCCAAGAAATAATGTCCTTTGTAATTGTATTAGTTAATAGTTATTAATCAATAAGAAGTTGGCAAAATAAATAAAATAAAAAGAAAAAAGAAACTATTTTATCATTATCTTTTAAAATTTTAAATTCTTGTTGTGTTTCGACGTCAACTTACAACCGTAGACAGAACAACGTGTATGCACCATTATATTCAATAAGAATCACTGAACGTAAATTCAAAAAACGTTTAAAATACGCAGTACGCGCACGTGGCTGCCCTTCACGGTAGCTCCCACAAACTGCGCTTGTTTGTGGGACACTCGCCGCAGCGCCCGCTTCCCCGCGGGTTCCCCTCCCTTGCTTTGCGAAAGTACCTTCGATGCGCAACTGTATGCTTACTAAACTGTGGCCCCACTTCTGACTACCGTAGTTGTCAATACACAAACATTATTCCCGAAATATTATTTATATTAATTTACGTATTTAAGAAAATCCTTGTTAAATTATAACTTGTTTTTAAACATTATACACTATTTTTGAACTGTATATTTTTTACTTATAAAATCCACTTCCCTCCATCAGCCGTAAGTCTAAAGGAGGTCATTCATAAGGACGCGAACATTTCATGTTACTTTTATGTAAGTTGTAATTATCTTGTGATGTAATCCATCTCTTTATGTATGTTATTATATAGCTAGCTTTGTTGATGTTAATAAAAGCCGTATTCTTAAGGACGCGAACATTTCATGTTACTTTTATGTAAGTTGTAATTATCTTGTGATGTAATCCATCTCTTTATGTATGTTATTATATAGCTAGCTTTGTTGATGTTAATAAAAGATTGAACTGCAAAGTATTCCTTTATTTAGCTCTTGAAAATCTACCTACAACCTCACCCCAAAAATGAATATATTTTTGATTAATTAAATATAAAAAATAGATTTTTATACTTCAATTATCAGAACTAGGACTAGTCGTTGAGGTTTACTGTCATAGTAAAAAACGATCGGAATATAGCAAGCAATGTATAATTATTTTGAACTTATATCAATAATGTCGTGTAGTTTGGAATTTCATAGTATTCAACACACTTTAGATAATCTAGTAGTTAAACATTGTTTTTATTTACCGATGAAAAAATATGCCTCCTTGATCAATACTTGAGTTCTGACTATTTGTCCTACATGTAATTATTGCACAACACGGCATTTTAAGAAATATTTAACGCAGCTCTGTTCTGCAACGCACTCTAAACACGACACACGACGACACGCGACACCACGCGGGCCCAGTGCGGATTGATAGTTGTTAACAACTGCTAAGCAGCCGGGACCAACTGCTTTACGTGCCATCCGAAGCACGGAGGAGCTGATAGATTTTAGGTTACCTATCCGATGACCAGCCTTTGCGAAAGGTGCCTAACTTTTGCAATCGCACACCGAGCGTGTGGCATCGATGACGAAGTGGTAAGCGTGATCGTATAAAGTTCCACGTGCCTACGCAATCGGCTAAACACAGACGAGCGTCTAAAAACGTTGACATAAATAAACTTAGAATAATGATTATTAACGGTATTATTATTTTATTTTTTGTTGTGTTCTTAAAAAATATTCTAATGAAGTTACCATGATTGTTTAAAAAGTTATAAATGAACTTACTGTCTTCGACAAACTTGTCCGGTAACAACCTGGGCCTGTTGCGGTAGGCGCTGGCGTCGTTGGGGCCGAGGCCGGAGTTACGGCCGTAGTTACGGCCGTAGTGGTTTACGCTTTCCGGCGTTACTATCGGGTTTTTTTGAGGCTGCTGAAGGCGAATTGTTTCAGTGCTTTGCGTTGAGAGCTTTTATACACTTCGATATCCCATAAAAAATTGGAAGTTCCAATTTTTTCCAAATCAATTTCAACCAACCAAGAATTCTTACACATACACTGCTTCAAAACAAAACGATGGCTAAAGTTAGACACTGCTTAAAACAGATGCTATCACTTTTAGGTAACACATACTTTTAGACAGAGACACAATACCTACTTGAAACGCGTATTTAGCCATTGTTTAACTTTAAACACTGTTTTGTAGTAAGAAGGAAAAAAATGTATTTTTGGGTTTTGGTATAAAAAACTAGCATACTGAGGTTTTTACCCGACTGCGTCAGAAGGAGAGTTATGTTTTTCGAGTGTATGTATGTATGTATGTATGCCGGGTTAGCTAGGTATTAGTAGTCTTGACCCCAAAAAACTTTTTTAGATGTAGTTATTATTTTCACTTAGGTACAGCAATATTTTATAATGTATTGTTTTCGGGAATATTAGCAGATTTTATTCCCATGTTTAAAAAAACTTAAAGAACTTTTCAGTCTAGAGTACTAGACGTCAAAAGTTTCGTTTTTACGCCAATTGGTGTATACGCTATGACTTTGCTCTTTAAAAGAGTAAGGCGTTTTAATATAATCATTTTATGTAGGTTTTGAAATGCTTGGTTATTTACTTTACAAAACTACAAAGTTTAAAATAAACCAAATTATTAAAATAAACAAAAAACCCGACTGCTAAAACAACTATAAGTATAAAAAATAACTACAAAGAGAAAAAAACTGAAAAGAAAAAAACAAGCTCTACGATCCCAGAATTCAATTTGAGTGCAACGTGAAATATTTCTAAATTCGTTAAATATTGATAGTTGTCGCAGACGGGGATAATCATCAACCAAGCGGCCGTGGCTAGCTCAATTAAATCCGCACTCTCTTTGGTTGGTGATTGTCCCCGCCTGCGAAAACTATTAATATTCAAAGTATTTAGAAATATTTCACGTTGCATTCAACATTGCTCAAATTGATTTCTGGGATCTTAGAGCTTGTTTTTTTCTTTTCAGTTTTTTCTTTTTGCAGTTATTTTTTATACTTTTAAGTTGTTTATGAAATATCGAAATATAAAGCATTTATCTCTGATTTTTCTGGGTTCCTATTCAAATCCTATCAGGATCTAGAAATCCTGTATGTAGCTTCACTTAAGCGAGTAAAATAAATATAAAAACTACGTTGTCGAAGCGAATCGAAGCTTCAATTCTATACCTACGCACACACTTCCTTTTAGTTGTTGCTGGGCGGCAACATAATTGAGGAGTGACTTTTAAAAACGGCTTATTTCAGTATGATCATGTTTTTCAGTAACAACCAAATAAGAATAATTATCATCATCATCATCTCAGTCAAAAGACGTTCACTGCTGGACAAAGGCCGCCCAAAGATTTCCACAACGACTGGTTTTATCAGATCGTTGGTCCACCTTGTTGGAGGCCTGCCCACACTGCGCTTCCCGGTACGCGGTCGCCACTCAAGGACTATTCCGCCCCAGCGGCCATCAGTCCTGCGAGCAATGTGCCCCATCCACTGCCACTTGAGCTTAGCTACTCTTCGGGCTATGTTGGTAACCTTTGTTCTTCTGCGGATCTCCTCATTTCTGATTCGATCACGCAAAGAAACTCCGAGCATAGCCCTCTCCATTGCTCTTTGAGTGACCTTGAGCATTTTTATGAGGCTATGAAACTATCTTGTGGCGCCCCCCGCGCGCCTCTACCCAAGCGTGCAGCAGGACTCGGCGCATACAGTGGTAGAAATTGGATCCAAACGTTTGGACAGTTTCCACAAACCTGTTGCTGTATTCGTCCCCATTTTCACAATCATTTCGGCACTCGAAGCGATTCTGCCATTCGAGCTGAAAGCTTTCTGGGTTGTGGATTTGGATGGGTGCAGAACGGAGCGTAGACCTTATCAATCGACATCTTTCCAGCTTAACGTTGATATCGAATGTGCCACTTACCAACCGGTAAACTCTGCCAGTTTTAAATGCATTGATCACAGTGACATCATTGAATATTTGCTTCCTCGTCGACTTAATAAAGTCAATCTCGTTTTTTGTTGCACCATCGGGACTCATCCAGGTCCACTTGCGGTGTTCAGCCTTCCTGAAAAAGGAATTCATCAAAAAGAGTCCCTCCTTTTCCAGAAAGTCCCGGGAGTTCCGATAACCAAACCCAAATCGTCCTACTCTCATCTCATCTCCGCTTTGTTGGCCTAGTTTTGCGTTAAAATCTTCCATTACAACGGTGTTATGAGTTTTGGAGGCTTTTAGGGCTCATGAGCCATACAAGCGTCCCTCGTACGTAGGCCTCATCGTCAGGGTGTGTCGTAGTAGGAGCATGAACCTGTATGACCTTCAACGAATACCGTTTGGTTATTCTGAGTATAAGGTATAGCCCGTACCCTAGACGACACACTCCCGGTCTCTACAACGTTGTTCACGAGGGACTTGTGGACGATAAACCCAACAACACCTTGGGACAGTTGTTCGCCCTCTCGGAAATAGAGCATGATACCAGACTTGAGGATTATCGAGTCCTCCCCCTTTCTTCGGACTTCAGATAATCCAACTATATCTCACCGTATCTTGCTCAATTCTTCTTCCAGTTCGTAAATCTTCTCGTCAGTCCGCAATGTGCGCGTATTAAATGTTGCCAGGGCCAGAGTTCATCGTTGGTGATAGTCAGGTCTCTACCGGTGATTCTTATCACCCCCTGTCCTGTCGTCGCTGCCTTGGCCGCTACCGTAGCTAAGGCGAGCGGGGCCGCCGGGGACTAGGAGCCGGTGTTTCGTGGTGTGCATCTTTAGGGGATTTGCCATAATCGCCACGCTTGGCAGGCGGGTTGGCGATCGCAGTAAGTTGAGAGTTAACCTCAGAGAGATGATGCTGCTCATTCTCTGGAATGGTCCCTTAGTCGGCTTTTACTACACCCACGGAAAGAATTGCACCAAGTTACATAATTAAAATTTTAATACAAGTATTTACATATATATCTTAAACTCGTATTAAAATTTTAATTATGTAACTTTTATGTACATAATCTAGGTAGGTTGGTAAATAGTTTCGCAGTTTTTTTTAATCCTCATTATTACGAGTTATCATCATGGGATTTAAAGAAATAAGCCACTTTGTTGCAAACTTTCAGTAATAAGACTTTTTGTTTCGGCACTACTAGAAATAAGACTTTTCGAAAAGGATAGTTATGAATGTTCCAGCGAAAACATTGTGATTTAAAAACTTTTATTAAAATCTGAAAATAGCCGAGTAACATCAACCAAATACTTACTGTTTAATAAGCTGAAAAATTTCAAAATAAAACTTAATCATATTAACGTACTTAGAATAATTACGGTAGGTACAATATAGAAAGATAGTCTTCATACAAGCGCTCTGTCAAAAGTGAAGCATGGTAATTCGCGTAGAAGGTAATTTGCGTTTCTGGTACTTAGCGTAACTTTAGCATTCTGACCATTTGCTTAATGGAATTCAGGTATAATCTACGTATCAGAGAATTTACGAATGAAATTCTGGCCATCGGCGTATAAGGTAATTTGAGTTTCTGGTACAGGACTAAACCGATTCACACTTTTGTGACAATTGCTTGCACTCGGCGACACGCACGCACACGTACACTTCTAACTCCGTAGTGTACCTACATTAAAAACTCAGCTCTAAAAAAAAAGAGCTTCAAAATGAGCGCGCGGACTTACTTTCTATACGTAATTATTTTAAGTAAACTTATTTCTCCTACATCCTTAATAATCAAACACGGACTTCTCTGTCATCCGTCACATGTAACTCGTGCTCCGTTTTATCTGCCATTCCGAATTTCGATTTAATCTGATCAGCGAGAAAAACTGATAAACTAGCAACAAAACACAAAAAATATTATTGATTGACAATTTTGAAATGACAGGATCCTGTGACGGTGTGTGACATTATCGGTGACGTTTAATATTTTTTTCATTGACCATAGACCTATATGCAGTGTTGCCAATCTATACAAATGTAAGTTCGGACCCACTTCCAGAAAATAAAGCAAAAATCTATCCACCCTCCAAAATAATCCTGTGATACTTGTTGTAAAAATATATTTCTGACAGTCTCTGAGTCTTGACTCATTTTTCAATTTTCTCCATATAAGTCACAATGCATTGACTTGTTTTACTTTATTTATTCAGCTGATTTAACATTACATTTTAACATTAAATACATCTCAAAAACTTCTTATTATAAAACGGTACAACAGCTAATATCAAAATATAATCATACGTTAGTATCTCTACCTAGTTTGTGATATAATCCTCTCGACATTTTTGTCTACATGACAACCACAATATTTAAATATGTTCCAACATCTCATATTTCTTCATCATCATCATCTCAGCCAAAGACGTCCACTGCTGGACAAAGGCCTCCCCCAAGGATATGAGGGGTATTTGCCGTAATCGCCACGCTTGGCAGGCGGGTTGGCGATCGCAGTAGGTTGACGGTAACCTCAGAGAGATGCTGCTGCCCATCCTCTGGAATGGTCCCTTAGTCGGCTTTTACGACACCTACGGGAAGAGATGGGGTGGTGCAATTCTTTATCCCCGGCACCACACAGGGAAAATCATATTTCTTAACTCAATTAAATTCCAGCCAGTAATCAACCATAGACATACAATTCTATCAAATTTATATTCCAACAATACTAGCTTAGAGCTTTTTTGATACGTATTGTCAAGTTTCCGTTTTCCTACAAAATGTTTCAGAAATAAGCCATTTTGAAAAATACTGTTGACATAATTAGTGTGGCCAAGAAATAACCTGAAATAAGCTACGTTGTTGCGGAAAGCACTTATCATGACCATTTTTCTTAGAGAAATAAGTAATTTGTCAACGGACAACCCGAAATAAGCTGTTTTGAAAAGTCCCTCTCTGTTTAATACACCGCCGGCGTGGCGTAGAACAGTAACCCTTCGTTCTAATCAAATCACCACGGCGGCGGCGGGACGCCATTTAAGTCCGCGATTCGCGGCACTGGTAAGGCACGTTGCCTATACCAAAAAAATATATAAAAAATCACTTATAGCGAGTGTCCTTTCTTCGGCTTCTGGACAGCGGCGGTGAAAGGAGCGCTCCCCTATAACGATCACGCCGGAGAAGGCCCAGCTTTGGGCCTGTTAATTTTGGGAACACTATGTATGTATGTTATGTAAATTTGTAAGAAAGAATAAAAATTCATATTCACAGGCAAAAGATCAGTATTCACAACAAAGAAATCTAAGACACAAAAATAGACTGGCTCTTCCCTTCACTAAACTCCATATGCTCAGCTCATCCACTCATCACATGTCAATTAAAATATTTAATAAAATACCTACTGCAATTAAAAATATTTCTAAAGATAGAGAGTTTTATGTCAAGTTAAGGAAATATTTAGCAGAGAATTGTTTTTATAGTTTACTAGAGTTTTTTAATAGTTAAGTTATTTAAGTATATTACGATCTCAAGAATTCGTGTTAATTAAGATTAAGTTTAAATTTATTAAATAATTAATTATGTTTATTGTTGCAATGCCTTGCAGGGCCATGTTTGGGACTTAATACTGTTTTTATAAAATCTTTGTACAACATGATGCAATAAATACCTATACCAAAACCTAACACAAAATAAAGAAAAAAGAAATAAAAAGTTAATTTTTTTTTTAATATTGAACTGTATAAATGTGAATCAACATGTAAATTAATATGACATTTCACAAATACGACATTTCATACACCACAAAGATATCGATGGCTGTCGTGTGTGAAAAGTCCCAATATAATTTTAATTATACAATTCGCTACATTTAAAAATTTTAAAATTGGGCCTAAAAATTGTGACAACCCTTACACAAAAACTTAAGCAGCTGTAACTCGTATACCAAGCGAGATTAGCTTTCAGTTTTTTTGTGACGTATTAAACATGGCCTGCGGATGTTTATTATGTAAAAATTGTGTGCTAATGCGAATTGATTTCAGAGAAAAAAAAGATAAAAACATGAAATTGAAAAAAACGAATTATTCGTGTTGTACTAACTACACGAGATTTAAAATGGTCTCAAAAAATGCAGCTTTTTTCATTCCTATATATGAATAAGTTATAAATAAATCCTATGACCTTGCAGTATTAATTTTTTTTCACTTCTTGGGCCAAAAGAAAGAGGTTTTTTAAAAAAAATATATTTACGAAACTATGCTTAATGGGCACACGGTAGTTCTACTCCATCATTTAATATATCAAACACTATCTAGTTCTGTAATAAAAAGACCATGTCCGAAAATTAGGTCAAATTCCACAATGTCATATCGGTTATATAATACTAGTTCTCGCATGTTCCGGCGTCATTTGCAAATCACGGTGCACGCGTTAGGACGTGAGCAAAAAATGTCGAATTGCAGCGTGTTTTCGTGTAAAGAGCGATCAGAAAAGTCGAGTGTAGAAAAGGATAACGTTACTTTCCATCTGTAAGTATTATTTTGTCTTATTATTGTTGAATAAAGCACTAAATTTGCAAAAAACTGAAAAAATATTGTCAATCAAAAAGTATTGCCACTAAAACGTCAAGTTGCAACTTTGCGTAACTTTTAAAATTGAATGAGCCAACATTGAATTACAATTTATATTTCACGTTCTTTATCGTTAAAACTGTTTTTTAATATAAATGCTTATATAATTAATAATAAATCACTATTTATAAATTGTTACTTATCTTCTTTTTCCAACGTTTTTTGCAACTAAATTGCTTTAAAAAATATCAATACTATGAAACTGTATGTTTAGGATCGGTCTACTTCATTAATATAATAGATTGACGTCCCGTCACTTATCCCGAAAATAGGAAATTTTAATTTAATTACATTAGTCACACTGCAACAAAGTTAGAGCTGCGACAGTACAAAAACAAAACATCGATATCGAATTCGTCATAATGTTTATCCTGGCTATTTATTTTTCAGATTTCCAAAAGATGTATTTATTGGAGATATTTGGATCCCAGCTTGTGAAAATCATGTTTCGTGGACTCCTAAACGCACACAATTTGCTCACAGCATTTTCAAACTTTTCTTTTTATACTGCAGTCAACAGCGTGTCGTGGCAACTTTGAAATTATTAAAAAATGTGTGCTTTTTATTATTATAAAGTTCTAATCATAACTTCTTTGAAATATTTACAATAAAAATAAAGATTATTGAATTGTTGTTATTTTTTTTTCGTTCAGAAAATAAAATAATGAGGTAAAAATTATTGATTACCATTTGTTTACGACGATGCCTAGTTTAAGTAATACACCGAAGAAACAGTAAAATTCCTTTATTCAGAATAAAATATAAATAAAATTGGAACGCGCGTACGAGCTGAAATCTCGTTGATAGATAGATGTCATTGTCCGGCCGTCGCCGGTGTCGCTGGTGTCACTGCGTCGTTCTTGCTCCCTCCCCCATTGCTGTCAGTATGCTTAGCATCCTTCTCCCTCTTGGAAGCTGAGGTTCCAACGAGCTCATGAGAATCTCCTATGGGCAGAGCGCAAACTTTAGTTAATGCTCTTTTTCACCTCGCACCGCGCCGATGACGTAATTCATAAAATGGCGATTACCTAACGTCGATATTCACAAAAATATGAATATGTTGCAACAGATCATATTTTATCATTCTGTTCTGTAAACGACAATTTACTAATTGATATATTTCCTCCGGCAGGTATCAAAATAAATGTGATTACCGAAATAGTTTATTAGTTCTACATGATCAAACTATTTATAAACTTCTTCTTACAAAAGTAGACTCTAACTAGACGACATAGTCGATCGAATTCGATCACTCAATTGTCAAAATTTGAAACTGAAATTTAAAGCCTTTCGTATCGGAAGTACATTTAAGTAAAACGTCCTATGAGCACAATGTCCTAAAAGCAAAAAGACCTGAGAGCAGCTCGTCCTATTAGCAACATGACCTAATAGCAAATTGTCCTAATATCATAAGGACATGATAGCAACATTTATAATAGGTACCTATACAAACACAAGTGAACAGGAAAGTTATTAAAGTTATAAACTGTACTAAAATATTTATATATTGGACTTGTCTTAGCATTGTTTACTTACTACCTGCTGAATCAAACATTTAGTTTATTTTGGGCCTAGGACGTTTTGAAAATTAGTCAATAAGAGAATCGTGTGTTTTGATATTTCCATGTGTATATATTTTAGTGTATTTTGGGAATGAGACGTTTTGGGAATAAGTTTCAATGAGACTCGGTTCATTTGAAATTGAGTCTTATTGACAATAGTATAGCCGACTGTGTCGATAGCTGTATTGTGTATACAGAAGTACTTTATATCCATATTTTATAAGACCGGGGATCTTACTGATATATTTTCCAAGCGTTCCTTTATTCTTCCGTTTTTTACTATATACTCTTAGTGATCATAACGTGATGTTCTTAAAATAGTTTTTTGATATAGATTGTTCGCTAATTAACGCGGGTGAAATAGCGGGGTACAGCTAGTTTTCAATAAATTTATACTATGTTTACTAGTAGACCCGGCGGACTTCGTACCGCTTTGTCAGTTTCCATTCATTCCCGTGGGAATATCGGGATAAAAACTATCCTATGTGTTAATCCAGGTTACAAACTATCTATATGCCGAATTTCATCCAAATCCATTCAGTAGGTTTTACGTGAAAGAGTAACAAAGATCCATCCATCCATACTTACAAACTTTTGCGTTTATAATATTAGTAGAATATATTAGAGTGACATATTATTTTCAATAAATGATTTATTTGTGTTATCAAGTGTACTTGCCTATTTAAGGACGTTTAGCTATCATGTCCTTATGATATTAGGACAATTTGCTATTAGGTCATGTTGCTAATAGAACGAGCTGCTCTCAGGTCTTTTTGCTTTTAGGACATTGTGCTCATAGGACGTTTTACTTAAATGTCCTTCCGATACGAAAGAAAGAAAAGAAAGAGCATAAAATGTTGGGGGGTTTGATAAACGCAAATTTACTCTAGTTTGTCTACAGCCAAACTGCTTCATACAAAAGTAGGCTCTAAATGAGCAAAATTTAAGTTCTAATGTCGGTTGGCAGGCGTGATCATATATTATGAATTGACTCTTTGTAATCTGAGAAAAGAATAGGATTTTTATGCATCTTTTTTCTAAATTTAAAAATCTTTTTAACGCGATGTTAAAAGAATCGCCTATACAACTTGTTGATTTGCATTCACGCCATATTCATAGCAGCGGTCTTAATGCTTATACTTATTACAAATAAATTATAAAAAAAATATGAAAAAATAATAATCATATTTTCAAAATCTGTAAATACGAATCGCACGTCTGCGTAGCACTAAAAAATAAACGCTCGTTCGCGTACGCCCGCTCACCCGACCACGCGTAGGTAGCAACAAGCTCGAGCTTCGTGGCGCGCCCGCAGCTTTGTCGGCGCGGCGAGCGCCGGCGGCCGGCGGGCGGCGGGCGCACGCCGCACGCATCAAAGCCAGTGTGCCGCGCAACCCCGAACGAGTGACACATTTCTTAGCCCTAGCGAATTTGGAGCGAAGCGTGTTCTTAGGTGTGTTGTTTGTGTGTGTAAAAAAAGTAAAATGACGGAAAATTATTCTAACGTAGAACTTGTGGAGATGGTGCGATTATACGCAATTAGTGGGAACAGTCTACGTCGAGCCGTGGTCATGTTTGTGGAAATGTTTCCAAACAGACCAACTCCATCGCGCGAGGTAATGCTTGCTGCCACGCAACGACTGAGGGATCATGGCCAGTTCAACGTTCCTCGACATGCGCAGGGTCGCGGCAGTGTGGGCCTCTCAGTCGATTTGCAAGAGCAAATACTCGAATACTTCGAGAGGGAACCACGTGCCAGTACTCGTGATGCTGGCCGCCACTTTAATGTCCACCACACAACAGTCTGGCGGCTTCTTAAGTCGGAGCAACAGCACCCGTTCCACTTCAGAAGAGTTCAAGAATTGAACGAGCAAGATCATGCCGCCCGGGTTACTTTTTGTCACTGGGTACTAGAACACCGAGAAGCCAGCATTCTATGGACGGATGAGTGTATGTTTACGCGCATCGGTGTTTACAACGTCCACAATGAACATTGGTGGGCTCACCGCGAACAGAACCCGCATAAGACCAAAAAAGATTCGTTCCAGCATAGGTTTAGCATCAATGTGTGGGCTGGCATTGTTGGTGGACATTTACTCGGGCCCTATTTCATCGAGGGTTATCTCAACAGCAACTCGTATTTGCAACTTTTGCAGCACGTAGTTGACGTAATGCTTGACGACGTGCCACTAGCTCTTCACCGGAATCTCTTTTACCACCAGGACGGGGCGCCTCCGCATTATGGACGCCAAGTGCGCGATTATTTGGACGAAGTGTTCGGAACCGAGTGGATTGGTCGAGGTGGGCCAGTGCCCTGGCCTCCGAGGTCGCCAGACTTGACTCCTTGTGACTTTTATTTGTGGGGAGACATAAAAAGAATGGTTTATAAAGACGAAATCACGAGTGTTGTGCAGTTAAAACAAAATATTTTAATGGCTTTTGAGAGTGTAAGGTCATATCGTAGTGTGCTGCAAAAGTTACCTAGAAACTTAAGGCGCCGTGCTCATTTGTGCATAGAACGTGAAGGTGCCCACTTTGAGCAGTACCTGCGAGTATCTTAAACATGATCAGTAAGTACCTAATAATAGTTTATTGCAACAAAGTATACTTATGCGTAAGAGTAAGCCACTTTACCACAGAATACATAATAGTACCTACAAGTTTACGTAAGTTCATCGACTTAATGTCCGCCCGCTGCGCTCTTATGTACCTAGTACGGTCTGCACCCCTATTCTCGTCAGTCGACGGTCGCTATTCTAATTTACACTGAGATCATTTTATTAATCAATCGGTTCCTTATTACTTTCTCCGTGTTAAAAGTATTTTTTAGTCATTAAGTGTACCAATTACGATCAGCTGTAAAATGATGGCGGAAATGCAAATCTACAACCTGTATAGAGCATCATTTGCAGCATCTAAGGGCAGTTTTAAGGGCAAAGCAATCTCAAACCTATTTTCCTTCAACTGAACAGTGTTTCTAAAAATATGCTCACAAAGCTCTTGCTCTGGAGATTGCTCTTTAAAGATCTCTGGCACGTTTTCTGTTTTCCAAAAGTTGGCAACCGTGTTATTAATATCTGTGTCACATGTTAAACATTTTAAAGCTACCTTATTATAGACTCTTGACAAGCTCGAACATGGCAGTGAACCCCCGATGATGTAGCCAAATTGAGTGTTGACGAGCTTCGCGTGGGATGGTACCGCGGGCTGTCGGCGATTACGCGGCGCCGGCGTTAGCAGCTCGACGCTCTGCGACTCCGATGGCAGTAGGACCTGAAACACCACGTCAGCACCTAATAAAATATGGCATGTATTTAACGCAGCGACTAATAAATCTGATCTAAGGTTTATAAAATAATTAAAGTGGATAGCAAATATAAGAGGTTGGCAGTAATGGTGGAGTACAGTAATAAGTAAAAACTAGCAGCATTAAAATCCATTATAAAGCTTTAGTTTAATTCAAACTGGCATCGAGTTTTTTTTTTGGCTATTGAATTTATTGTTGAGCGGAAACTTGGAAGTAACTAAAAAGTACAAAATAGGCATTCATAAATTGTAAAATAGAGATTTCAATTAAAATGATTTTAGGTAATATTTAATAGGATTGAGATCTGATTAACATAATATATGGTGAGACATGTGAGCTGCAAATAAAGTAAAAAATGGCATGCAATTTAAATATTGATAGTTTTATGTCTTGACTTCTTTTTTTCTTATAAGGACAATTAAAAGGCTTATCAGTTATCAAATCAATCTTTATTTGTTTGTTTATTAATTGTTACGTAATTGTTGTTGTTGTTGTTTGTTACGTCCCCCGTGTGGTGCCGGGGATAAAGAATTGCATCACCCCATCTCAACCCGTGGGTGTCGTAAAAGGCGACTAAGGGACCATTCCAGAGGATGGGCAGCAGCATCTCTCTGAGATTACCTTTAACCTACTGCGATCTCCAACCCGCCTGCCAAGCGTGGCGATTATGGCAAATACCCCCCATGATATGCACACCAGCAAAAACCGGCCCCTAGTCCCCGGCGGCCCCGCTCGCCCTAGCTACGGTAGCGGCCAAGGCAGCGACGGGGCAGGGGGTGCTAAGAATCTCCGGCAGAGACCTGGCTACCGCCAACAACGAACTATGGCCCTGGCAACATTTAACACGCGCACATTACGGACTGACGAGAACATTTACGAACTGGAGGAAGAATTGAGCAAGATACGGTGGGACATAGTTGGATTATCTGAAGTCCGAAGAGAGGGGGAGGACTCGATAATCCTCAAGTCCGGTAACTTGCTCTATTTCCGGGAGGGCGAACAACTGTCCCAAGGTGGTGTTGGGTTCATCGTCCACAAGTCCCTCGTGAACAACGTTGTCGAGACCGGGAGTGTGTCGCCTAGGGTAGCGTACCTTATACTCAGAATAACCAAACGGTATTCGTTGAAGGTCATACAGGTTTATGCTCCTACTACGACACACCCTGACGATGAGGTGGAAGCTACGTATGAGGACATCTCTAGAGCCATACAAGCCTCCAAAACTCATTACACCGTTGTCATGGGAGATTTTAGCGCAAAACTGGGCAAACGAAGCGGCGATGAGATGAAAGTGGGACGATTTGGGGTTGGTAATCGGAACTCCCGGGGCCAACTGCTGGCGGACTTTCTTGAGAGGGAGGGCCTCTTTATGATGAACTCCTTTTTCAGGAAGGCTGAACACCGCAAGTGGACCTGGATGAGTCCCGATGGTGCAACAAAAAACGAGATTGACTTTATCATGTCGACGAGGAAGCAAATATTCAATGATGTCACTGTGATCAATGCGTTTAAAACTGGCAGCGATCACCGGTTGGTAAGAGGCACATTGAATATCAACGTTAAGCTGGAAAGACGTCGATTGGTAAGGTCTACGCTCCGTCCTGCACCCATCCAAATCCAAAACCCCGAAAGCTTTTAGCTCGAATTGCAGAATCGCTTCGAGCGCCTAAATGATTGCGAAAATGTGGATGAATACAGCAACAGGTTTGTGGAAACTGTCCAAACGGTTGGGTCCAAGTTCTTGAAAACCCACCGTGCAAAAGGAACCAAATAGTTCTTAGACCATACCCTAAAACTAATGGATGAGCGGCGCGCAATGGTTCTGCTTTCCTCAGGTGATGCGTCTCAGTTTCAGCGGCTAAATAGGCAGATCTCGAAGTCTATGACTCGCGACACGCGCCAATTTAATACTAACCGTATTAAAGAGGCCATTGAGCGGAACAAAGGCTCAAAAGTGTTCGCAAGAAATCTGGGTATTGGGCAGTGCCAACTGACGACGCTGAAAACCGATGACGGCAGAACTGTCACGACCAGGTCCGATGTTATGGGAGAGGTCGAGAAGTTCTATGGACAGCTTTACACATCCACACGGCCACCTGTACAAAGCTTAGCTAAAGACCCTAGAGCTAAGTTAACCCGGCACTATACCGAAGACATCCCGGACATCAGCCTATACGCCAGATTAGTATGGCTCTCAAACAGCTCAAAAACGGCAGGGCACCAGGTGCTGACGGAATTACGGCCGAGCTTCTGAAAGCAGGCGGAAGACCGGTACTCGTAGCTCTTCAGAAGCTATTTAATTCCGTCGTACTAGGGGGCAGAACGCCAGAGACGTGGCACGAAGGTATGGTGGTACTGTTCTTCAAAAAGGGCGACAAAACCCTGCTGAAGAACTACAGGCCCATCTCACTTCTAAGCCACGTCTACAAGCTGTTTTCGAGAGTCATAACGAATCGTCTCGCACGCAGGTTTGATGACTTCCAGCCTATCGAACAAGCCGGTTTCCGAAAAGGCTTCAGCACCATAGATCACATACATACGCTGCGGCAAGTTATACAGAAGACCGAAGAGTATAACCAGCCTCTTTGCTTAGCGTTTGTGGACTATGAAAAAGCCTTCGATTCGATTGAGACATGGGCCGTGCTACAGTCTCTCCAGCGGTGCCAAATTGACTATCGGTACATCGAAGTGTTGAGGTGTTTGTATGAAAGCGCCACTATGTCAGTCCGTATTCAGGACCAGAGCTCGAAACCTATCCAGTTGCAGCGAGGAGTGAGACAGGGAGATGTGATTTCTCCGAAACTGTTCACTGCTGCACTGGAAGATGTTTTCAAGCTTCTGGACTGGAAAGGACTCGGCATCAACGTCAACGGCGTATACATCACTCACCTTCGGTTTGCTGACGATATAGTGGTCATGGCTGAGACCCTGGAAGACCTCGGCGCAATGATCGGTGACCTCAACAGAGTCTCTCAACAAGTGGGCCTTAAAATGAACATGGAGAAGACGAAGGTTATGTCGAACTCACGTTTCGTACCCACTCCTCTGAAGGTTAGGGACTCTGCCTTTGAAGTTGTGGACAATTATGTTTACCTGGGACAAACGGTCCAGCTAGGTAGGTCCAACTTCAGCAAAGAGGTCAATCGTCGAATCTAATTAGGCTGGGCAGCGTTCGGTAAGCTACGAAATATCTTCTCGTCCGATATACCGCAGTGTCTCAAGACGAAAGTCTTTGACCAGGGTGTGTTGCCAGTGATGACATACGGGACTGAGACGTGGTCGCTCACTATGGGCCTCATAAAAAGGCTCAAGGTCACTCAAAGAGCAATGGAGAGGGCTATGCTCGGGGTTTCTCTGCGTGATCGAATCAGAAATGAGGAGATCCGCAGAAGAACAAAGGTAACCGACATCGCCCGAAGAGTTGCTACGCTCAAGTGGCAGTGGGCAGATCACATTGCTCGCAGGACTGATGGCCGCTGGTTCGATTTGGTGGGGCGCCCACGCTTTCTTTTTTGTCCTATTGGAATCATTTTTGCCTCTAAAGGCGGAGTTGTTAGTTTTGGCATAATCATCTTTTCGCATAACGCTAATTCGGCATAAAATTTTGACGCCCAATTTTCTTTCGCATATTTACTTTAGTCCTAATAGTCTAAAACCATAAAATTATAAAGCATAATGGTTTATCGTATAACGATATTTAAGCATAATGTACGGAACGTTCACAAGTAAAACTCCTTAAATTTTAAAGCAATGCAATACAAAAGTAATAATTAGTCAAGTCCCAATTTTGTTTCGATTTGCCAAGCCATATTTTTGTTTCAACTGGTCAAGCCAATAAAAAGTTCTGAATTATGAAATGTTTTTTTTACTTAAACGCAATTTTCACGTAACCTACGGGAGTAGGGCAGCTAGTATTTCTGTTGTCTAATAAAAAAAAATTTCTTAAATTTCTAACCTATCACGTGACCTACAGGATTAGGGCAAAAGTAAAAGGGTCCATATTGGGTCGCATAAAACTAAAATTCATAATTTCGAAATGCATATGACAATGACAATACACAATTTGATTTATCGTATTAGTTTCATTGCTCATCTCGGTATAATAATTACCTACTACTTCTGTAGTTTATGCGTTAAGATATTATGACTTTAAAATTTATGGATAACAAAGTTATGGTTAACACAATTAAGGCAATTGATAATTATGCCAAAGAATACATTATGCGTGAAGACTATTATGCCAAAAACCATTATGCGAAGTGACTATTATGCAAAACATTTTATGCTATTCGATATTAGGACAGAAAATGTTATGTAACGACCCGCGCTCCGCTTCTATCCTGCGCCTTCCGTCGTTTTCATTATATTATGATTTCCAAAACTAAAAAAAAATATTCCCTAATATTTATTTATAGTATTCGTTTTAATATTTACAGCTGCTCGTAAATCAGAGCCAGAAAGAGTTATTTTAGATGGAAGCCTACAATAGCCATAATATATTATTTGTTATCCCACTGATAATATTAGTCGCCATGTCATTATTTTTAGTACCCCACCAAGAATTTCAATCGCCCTATGTAAAAAAATTACTTCCATGAAGTCGCAGCCGTTATTTAGTTTTTATAAAACCATTACAATTGCAGGTTATCCAATATAATTAAAGCCAAATTATTTAAACATTGCCCAGTTATTTTTGTAGATGCCAATAGGTAATACCCCATAAAATTTTCATTCGCCTCGATAATAATAAGCCTAAAATATCAACCTCAGCAGGGACACTAAAGTTTTCATCGGCCAGTTTTACGTTTTTTGGTATTTTAATGGCTTTACGGTCTATTTTTATCTGTGGCAGATTGCATGTGATTTCTTCAACCACATGAAACGTGACTGTGATCCTATAAGGTTTTCTTATAGAATGCACTTCTACAGGTAAGCAATGCTTTAACCTGGTTTGAGAGTTAGTGACGCCTACTACATTGACGTCAATCTGTGTGGGCTTTAAATCTAGCAGCTGCAACGCCTTTTGTGATAAAAAGGAAAGCTGTGAGCCACTGTCAAGCAAGGCTCTCATGTTCAAATTCAAATTCAAATTCATATTCAAAAATCATTTATTCAGTTTAGGCTACAAGTAGCTCTTATGAATGTCGCTATGCCATCGGTTCGTAAGTCTACTCTGGGCGGGAGATCTTGCACTGAGAAGAACCGGCAAGAAACTCAGCAAGTGTCCAGCTCTTTTCTCCCTTACAGCGTCAAAAAAAATAAAAATTGAAAAATGCCCTATCATAGCAGGACACTTTCCATTACAAATAAACACAAAAAATATAGAAAACAACCACAACATGTAAAAAAAACAAAAAAAAATAAACAAATCTAATATATCAAATTTACATCTGGTATAAGTTTCAATTTCCACAATGTCATACAGTACCACTACAGTACTCTAATAAAAGTCAAAAATTGTTTAAGAAAAACAAAGTCAAACTATAGTAATTAATACTAACAATAAGATAAGTATGCAAGAGCAGACCAGCCTCCACAGGCGGCACCCGTTCACGAGTATGACATATGAATCAGCCATCGCTTCGCTCAACCATATTTTAGGGAACGTAACGACCCGACGCACACGCCACCACCGCAGAGACAATAAAGAGAGCATGACACACTCAAGATACTTTAAATAAAAACTTAATGATCTATTTAACGCAACGCTGTTTGTTATCTGTAGGACACTGTTCAAAACTATCATATCAGTATAAAAATTATATAAATTAATTTTATTATGTATATTGATACAAATCTATACTAATATATAAAGCTGAAGAGTTTGTTTGTTTGTTTGTTTGTTTGAACGCGCTAATCTCAAGAACTACTGGTTTGAATTGAATAATTCTTTTTGTGTTGGATAGTCCATTTATCGAGGAAGGCTTTAGGCTATATAACATCACGCTGCGACCAATAGGAGCGAAGCATCAGTGAAAAATGTTGCAAAAACGGGAAAAGAGTCTAAAAAATTAAAAATGCTGCCGAAAGTCACTATTCCACGCGGACGAAGTCGCGAGCACAGCTAGTAGAGTATAATGTGTTTTTTATTACAACCAGGCTGTTTTATCATCTAATTATTCTTTGACTTTAATAATAACCTTTTATAAAAAAGTGTAACTACTTACAATGTGAAATAACATGTGCAGGCGAGCAGACTAAGATGACCACACATTCTTATCATTAAAATAATCATCAATTTTATAGTAACCTTTTTTCATTAGACCTTGTTTTATTTCTGTCTTAAACTTGTGTAGTGGCAATTCTGTTAGAGTGAAAGGCACTTTATTGTATATTTTTATACATTTCCCAACAAATGAATTACCAACTTTATTGAGTCTAAGTTTTGGAACAGCAAGTTTGTTTTTATTTCTTGTGTTAAAATTATGGGTATTACTTTTTTTTTCGAATTTATCTAAGTTTTTATAAACATAAATGATATTTTCATAAATATACTGTGAAGCTACAGTTAAAATATTAATCTGCTTAAATAACTCTCTCAGCGTATCACGGGGCTTAAGGCTATAAATAGCTCGAATGGCTCTTTTCTGTAAAACAAAAATGGTTTCAATGTCAGCCGCTGAGCCCCACAATAAAATACCATACGACATGACGCTGTGAAAGTAACTAAAGTAAACCAATCTTGCCGTTTCTACATCAGTAAGTGACCTCATTTTTCTAACCGCATAGGCAGCTGAGCTAAGTCTTCCTGCCAGGGCAGCAATATGAGAACCCCATTGTAATTTATGATCTAAATTAATACCCAGAAAAACTGTCGAGTTAACTATTTCAACTATTTCATCGTTCATAGTGATACTGGTATTAACCTGCTTCACATTGGGCATCGTGAATTTCACACATTTAGTTTTTTTTGCATTAAGCAGCAGGTTATTAGTGGTAAACCAATGTAATATTTGAGAGAGAGTATTACTTACGTCGTCAAATATTGCTCTATGTCTATCAACTTTAAAAATCAATGAGGTATCATCAGCTAATAATACTATCTCACAAAGATCTTCGGTGTAGTAAGGTAGATCATTTACATAAATGAGAAATAAAAGAGGTCCTAATATTGAACCCTGGGGCACCCCCATAAGTAATGGGGCGCCAGAAGAATCAGTACCGTTAATATTAACTTTTTGAACTCTGCCAGTGAGGTATGATTTCAATAAGGTAAGTGAGTTGTCTGAGACACCATAATGTTCCATTTTTAATAATAAAGTATCGTGATCGACACAGTCGAAAGCTTTCGATAAATCACAAAAGATACCTATCGCATCCTGTTTCTGCTCCCATGCATCGAAAATATGCTTAATGAGTGCAACTCCCGCGTCGGTTGTATTTCTACCTTTAGTAAAACCGAATTGTTTGTTATGAAGTAACTGGTTATCTGTAAAATGTGACAGCAATTGATTAAAAATAACTTTTTCAAAAACTTTACTAAGAGCCGGTAGTATGGATATAGGCCGAAAATTAGATGGGTCACTTTTATCGCCTGTTTTAAATAACGGTATAATTTTACTGTACTTCATTAAATCTGGAAATACACATTCATCAACGCATTTATTAAATATTATTGCTAAATTAGACGCGATAGAAGATATTATAGATTTTAATATATCAGTGGAGATACCCCAAAGATCCTCAGTCTTTTTTATATTAAGTTCTCTAAAAGCTTTTATTATTATATCAGAATCAATATAGTGAAAATTGAATGGAATATTACATATTTTTACACTCGACACAAGAAGAGACTGGGCAAGATGTTTACAAGAATTTAATTTATTTGATGTAATGAGTGGAATTTTTGAGAAAAATGTTTCAAACGCGCCTGCCACTTCCGTATCACCATTGATGTAAGCATTATCGACTTTGAGTTCAAGTATACGATCACGAGACCTTACTTTACAAGTTTCTTTATTAATGACGTTCCAAGTAGCTTTTATTTTATTTTTTGAATTCACAATCTTTGCCCGAATGTAGTTGGCCTTTGCTATGGAACAAACTTTTTTGAACATTTTTGAATAATTTTTAACATATTCAATTACACTTGGATCCTTAGAGTTTGCCTTTATATCATATAATTGATACAATCTATTTCTACTCCTGTAGATGCCAGTTGTGGCCCAATCACTGAATTTAGTTTTAGACTTATCTACTTTGATTAATTTTTGAGTAAAATTGTTATTAAACTCTTTTTTGATTATTTCGAATAGATTGTCGTATAAGATGTTCGCTTTGTCATTGTTACATGGTATTTGTAACACTTTATCATTAACATTCTTCTTAAATCTGTCTAATCGATTAGTGGTCACTGGCCTGTATAAAATATTCATTGAAGGACGTTCATATTGGTGCTCAAATCTAACTATCTGACCACTGTGATCAGAATTTATAAAATTTATTATTGATTTCTCAATATCATTACAATTAGAAAAAATATTATCTAAACAGGTAGCTGATGTGGCTGTAACTCTTGTAGGTTTATCAAAAAGATTTTGCAAGTTAAACGATTTGAAAAGATTAAGAAACCTTACCGAGTTCTGCGAGTCATCTAAAATATTTATATTAAAGTCGCCACATACAACTATCCTCTTTTTACAATTGCATACCTTTTGCAAGGTTTCTTCCATAATGGACTCAAATAAGTGGTAATTACCAGAGGGAGGCCTATACACACAAACAATAACATACTGCTCGAGCTCCGCACATGATAGTTCAATATTTACTGCAGTGAACTGCAGTGCCGTCTCGAGCTACAAGTTTTACTTTGGCTGTGGGTAAAAGCACATCGTTAGCGTGGTTGCTTGCGGAGAGTGATGTTGGAGCACTGTTGCCGGGATCTGTTAATGCAGCAACGTGTTGTGTGCCTCCTTGCACTCCTTACACCGAAAGTGATATTTGCACTTTTTTACATGTCCACCTAAACAAATGTTACAAAGTTGTTTTTATTGTACAAAATCGACTCGTTTAATGACAGGCAGCATCTTAAATTTATTGCATAAATAAAGCTTATGATTCACTTACAGAACAAGCATCCCGGTTTTTGCGCAGCGGCGGTGTACGTCACCAGCCTGCTAGCGGTGGACTCTTGCTCCTTGCGTGGCTGACTACGTTGTTGATTTTCGTAGTTTTAGGTATGCAGATATGTGATGATGTGGATGTACTTAATTGGTTTTATGATTTACCGCGGTGCGAAATATGCTGCGCCTTGCCGGCAATAGGTTTGCGCACTGCGTAGGTAGGTACCTTACGTACGGAGCTGTTCTTCTGTTCTCTGCTGTTGCTACCATGTGGCGCAGTAGGTTTCTTCTCAAGACCTTTTAGCGCGGTAGGTTTCTTCTCAATCAAAATACCATCTGCTCTTTTTACCTCTCGAAGGACCATGTAGCGCGGTAGGCTGCGCTCGTGGTTGTAGTGGCTGTTCCACGTTGAAATAATAATGCTGATTCAAATAGTGAGCAAATGAGGTATATTACTTTACACAGAGTGAGTATTACAGAGAAAACAGGACCGTCTTTGTGTGCGTTGCCGATAAGAGAGAGGGCAGAAAAGCCGGCGCCCAAAGCTTAAATAGACCGTTATAGGTATAGCGGGTGGCTAGTGTTGTCTTTATACATTACTAGTGTTGGGTAACACTCCAACAGAATGTGGTGTCTGTCCTGTTACTGTGGATATTCCGCATTGGGATGCTACATCGACCCGTGAAGCCCAGCTGGCTGATCCGGAAATAGCTAAGATTCTCAACGACCTAGAAAATTCGGATGAACTGTCAGTGTCAGTCATCGGTGGTTGGGGAGAGGTTATCTTATAAACAAAGGAGTTTTGTACAGGTACGTAGAAGATTCGGATTCCGAGGAGCCGCAGCTGGTGGTGCCAGAAAGTCTGCAAAGCAAAGGCATGTATGTGTCATGACTCGCCAACCGCTGCTCATGGAGGTATTCACCAAACTATACATCGCATATGTCAGCAGTTTTACTTTCCTGGTATGAGGCGCTATATTACCGACTATCTAAAGACCTGTACAAAGTGTCAGCGATACAAGTCCTCTAACATGAAACCGCCTGGCTTACTCCAGACGCCAGTACCAGCCCAGCGATTCGAGATCATCGCTGTGGACCTCTTTGGACCATTACCTACCTACCTACCTAAGGGACCTCAAGGATAAAGGTGGGTTTTGATAGTAGAGGATACTGCTACCAAGTGGGTTGAACTGTTTGCCCTTACCAAAGCTACAGCCGAGGCCTGTGCGAAAACCCTTGTAAGTGACGTTTTCATGAGGTTTGGACTCCCAAGGCGTATGGTTTCCGATAACGGCGTTCAATTCGTAGCTGATGTTATGCAGAAGGCTCTGTTTGTCTTAGGCGTGAAACAGAATCTAGTGCCGTTGTATCATCCAGAGGCCAACCCAGTAGAAAGGAAAAATCGGGACCTAAAGGCTCACCTCGCCATTCTCGTGGAGGGAAACCATAAGCAATGGCCTGAGGTATTGCCTTTCGTCCGATTTGCTCTTAACAGCTCACTCACCGTTTCTACAGGTTCCACTCCAGCTTACTTGGCATTTGGTCGCGAGCTTCGTTCCCCTCTTCTGTTCAGGCTGATTTACGGGCGGTCATCGAGTCTGAGAATTTTGTCCCTCAGATTACATCTTACCTTCTAAAGCTCGCCATCTCTCTCTCTCAAGCTAAAGAGAACATAGAACATCAGCAGGACGTTCGGAAGGATCAAGTCGATTCACGTCGTCGTAACCCAGATCCCTTCGAACCAGGGGACCTTGTGCTCATGAAGACGAACGTGCTGAGTAATGCCGCTAAGGGTGTTACTTCCAAGTTTATCCCTAAACACGACGGCCCATATGTAGTGTCCAAAAAAGTGAGTCCTACCATCTATCTTTTAACGAACCATTGTCACTCTCTCCCCCTCGCTCGCACGATACCCCGCACCCCCGCGGTCGTTTGTCTGTGCCTGCGTCGCAGCGAGCTAGTTGTCCAGAGCTATTCTAAGGGAATGCGCGCACTGCCGCCGCGCCGCCGGTCGACAATTGTAAACGACTTACCATTCGTTATATTCGTTATAATCTTTAAAAAAAATCGTAAACCGATATCTCTTGCCTCTCTAGTGCTGTGAGAACTGACTATTTGTCTATCTATCTGAGTAGTTTTATTGTAACGGCACACTCTATGAAGCAGAGTGTCGTTACCTATCTGATTCAAATGACGTTTTTCAATAAAAATTTAAAAAAAAAGCGTTGGTTGTGTCCCTATGTTTTGCTTTTTTATATAGTCTCGTCAAATTTGTTTGCTGGATGTCTGAACACAGCGGAAAATCTGGCCAATTTTTAAGGTTCACATGTTTTTTTTATAATTAATTTAAAAAAAAGGAAAACATAGGGACACAGCCAAAGTCTCTCTTTAAGTTTTAATAAAAAAAGTAATTAAATAGGTCCAGTTTTGGAGGAGGAATCAGGGGACTACGAAACGTTGATTTGTCTACTTTTCATACATATTTTTCAATTCAGTCGACCTTAGTGTTTCCTCTTGAAAATTATATATTTATAATTGGATGGTAAACACAACCATTACATAAAATAGAAGTAATATAAATTTGAAACTGCAGCAGTAATGTATAACAACTTTATATAATCCAAATAAATTAATTCAAAATTCAAAATTCAAAATCATTTATTCAGTTTAGGCTACAAATAGCTCTTATGAACGTCATTTTAAGCCATCGGTTCGTAAGTCTATCTACTCTGGGCGGGAGATCTTGTACTGAGAAGAACCGGCAAGAAACTCAGCAAGTGTCCAGCTCTTTTCTCCCTTACAGCGTCATAAATATTAGAAAAAGCCCTATCATAAAGGACACTTTCCATCACAAATAAAAACACAAAATGTAATAGCAACAAATATAAATCATACATGTACGAGTGGAAGATTTTATGTAACACAAGCAAATTGGCACACTTCGCATTCATATAAATTAGCCTAACTACGTCCTTTTAAATAAGTAATTTTATTAAATCTATAGGAATAAACATTCAAAATAATTTAGTGACTGTCTTTTAGTCAAAAGGTATTATTCAGTACAAAGTTGAGTTCAGAAACGAATTACATTTTGCTAAATAAGTACAATCTCTGTATAAAATATAAGCTGCATAGATATGAGCGTTTTGAGCATAGACAGGTGTTTACATCAAATAAGTTGCCATAACAGATTCTTAAACCGAACAGACCCACCCTTAACTAAATTGGAGTAAAAAAATTGTAAACTCTATCATAAATATTTACATAATGCACCAGGCATAGTTGTTGTAAAATATTCGAATTTCAATCGCATTCACAGTCTCTAAAGAAATAATACAGATAAAACATTTCTCTACGTAGTTTCTAATATGATTTTACTCTGATGAGTGTAATTGGAAACCAATGATATTACATTATTGTTGGAAATTGATTTTGTCTCCTTAGTTTTATTGATCGCGACCAACTTGCTTATTTACTAAAATTCGACGCACGAAACGCTACCAATTCGAATATTCCTACAAGTATCATAGTAGTACTCATGACAACATTGAATACGATAGCGGAAGATTTTGTCTCACCTTAGTTTTATTGATCGTGACCAACTTGCTTGTTTAACCCATGATGCACTTTTGGTTACCAAACATAATAGTAACACAATATCCAAATAATTTATGACAACACTCAATCGATCTCGTTATTTCGTCGCCTCTAGGGCACGGCATACACGGGGGCGGGCACGGGGGCTCGCACGTGGACGGGCACGGGTGCGGGCACTGTTGACCCCGGCATGGGGCCGGCGGAGGGTACATCCACCTTGTGACCTGTTATATAAAATAAAATAAAAGTTGTAGGTAGGCATACTACGAAACAGCTTGTAAAGTTAACTAGACTCGAAGTAAAAGATTTTGCCGTTTTTAAATTCATTAATTCGGTTACCGTGTCCCTTCTCTTATACAGGGTGTTTCATTAAAATGGGTCAGTATGGGAAAGTCTGAAACTATAAGACATACGAAGATCTGTTCTTAGGAACCATGTCATCGATTTTAATAAGAAGAAAAACTGCATTTATACATTTTTAAAAAACCCGTACTCAGCTCGGGAATCGAACCCGGTTGTTTTGAAAAAAATAAACTTACACTATTTCTATTTTGATATCGATTGTAGGTTTTAAGCAGTAAATGGCTCTATGAAACATGATGTCTAAAATTAATAAAATGCATTGTTTTCACATACTTTAATTTATTTTAGTAGGTGTTCGAAGTGACCACTGTTACATTCAACAAGTTCAGGCATGTAAAATTGTCTCTATGGTTGTTTGTACCTCTTTGCTGGTTTTGTAATTGTAATATCGTTACCTAAACGTGTTGAATATTGTGTAATCAAACACTTTTGTCTATGGGTAGCCTAACTCGCTTCCCCCGCCTCGCTCCGCACCGTACGTCCACTCGTTTCGTTTTCACCGCTCGCGCCAGTCGCCACGCATTCCACGCGGTCGTTTGGTTTGGTTCAACTACTAATACAATTAATTTCTTTAGTCATTGGTTTGTTTTGTTCATTTTTATGATTTGTTAGATTCATTCTCCGATATTTTTGTTTTCTTGTATAAAAATTTCCGATCGTAATTTTTTACTGTAGACAATTTTCCGAACGCCTTATTTTCCATAGACATATTTTCCGATATGTTTATTTTCTTGTATAATTATTTCCGAACGCCTTCTTTCCCTGTATTTTTTTTAACATACGCAAAATTTCGTAGTCATTAATTTTACTAGGGGCAAAACTTCTTATTCGCTTGTGACCCTGTTTGCAATTTTGTATGGATTTTTTATGGTTATTTTTCTCGATAGGAAATGATTAAGGCTATAATACGAAATTTTACCAATCAGTGACCAATGATCATACGAGTGAATAGCCACTTGACAGTAGTACGCCTATTAATCCTCTATATAGTTTATCGGTGTAGAGTTAGGTATGAACAATATGATTGAAGTAGAATGAGGCCCTTGATTAGGTTATTAATCTACTAGGTTAGGTTTTGCTACATCGAAAAAATTCACAAACAACTCACACTTCGTTATCACATTGTTTGAAGTTCTCTGAACTTTGCAACATGTATACCTGCATGATAAACCTGTAAAAAGTTAATAAAAATCAACGACGTTATTTTTTAAACGTTTATTCAAAATCCAATTCAGAATTAAACCAAATATATAAAATTGAAAAAAAATAGAGAGAAACATTTCACGCATATCTCACACAACATATCAAACTTAACTTAAATTATAATTATTGTGAACATAAAAAGCTTAATCTAGACACACAGCATCGCGGCAATATGACCGGACAAGTTTGAAGAAAAAGCTAAGCTAAAGCTAGAGAAGTTATCATACTTAAAATATTGATTATAAGTAATCAATATTTTAAGTATGATAACTTCTCTATGCACCTATCTAAGGTTATGTCGCCAACTAACATTGCATTAACAATATTTTGAATTTTTTGGTCCATTTCGATAGCTTTTCGAGCCCTCTTGCGATACACGTCAAGATTTAGTTCGTTTTGACTAAATTTAAAGTCTTGCAAAATTGACTCCTGTTTAAGCGTCCATATAAAATAAAATAAATTAAGATCATTTCTTATCAATTTGTTTAGTTTACTATGCCACCCTTCGACGACATTAGTCGTGCGGTGGCGGTGGTTGTAGCATGACAGTAAATCTATGTTTTTAAGCGTGTACCACTGAGCAGCTAAATATTCATTGAAGTTTTCAATATTGTTGATCGCTGGTGCTCCCGCCTGTAAACCGAACCAACCTTCCATAATTTTAGAATTAGGTAGGTGATCTAACTGAACACATTTTCTGACGTAAATGCAGCCGTCACGACTGTTGCAAATTCCGAATTTGTCTGCATTTTTCCATACTGCCTGCGAGAAATGAAAATAGCAGCCGCTTATTTTTGCTGAAGGAAATACAGTTTGCAGGGCATTCTTGACAGCTAATTCGAAGTCCACTTTAACATTTTTTGGATTAAAGTTAGGCACAAGTTCTTTAATTGACTGTAACATCACTTCATATGTTCGCTGTTTTTTATCAGGCAGTAATACGTAAAAAAATGGTACTATTTTTGTGAACTCCAAGTCGCTACCGATGTCTCCGTGAACAGTATATAATTGAATATAAGGTTTTGGGGCAATTTTGAACGTCCCGTCCATGAAGAAATTACCTATATTTTTTAATTTTTTTTGGGAGTCGGGTGTTATAAAAATCAGAATGCCGCCTATATTTGTGCATAAAAAGTCATTGGCTAACTCTTCTGGTAGCTGTACGTCGTCACAAGATTGTAAATTAACTTTGGCCAATTGGGCATAGCGGTGTTTGTAAAGACTGTCTCTATGTTGATAAAAAGATGGTAATTTGTCAGCGTAGGGCTCGGACATATACTTTGCCATTTCTTCCTTCCAAATTTGTGGTATCGGTCGATAATCGGTGGAAACCTTTTTTTTAACTCTATGAAACTTTCTTCAATATCGATGCTTACATACTTCTAGCACACGTCCAGACCGATGTTCCACTTTTGTTACTCCTTTTATGATGGTGTCTATAGCCAGCACGAATCAAAATTTTGCCGCCGTGATTACTCTCAATGAACTTGAACTGAACATTTACTTCACTGGGACCAGCAGGCTCCATTTTCGCAATTTGTTCGTACTTACAACATCAAAGTCAAGGCGAATATAATGAATGACAATTTCAAAGTCAAAGACAATTATGTCATTAACTCTTTAGTTTAGACAGAAAATAAATAAAATAAAAATAGCTTTATTCCTCAATTAAATTTTGCACAGTATTGAGACACCCCAATAAGTAATGTAATACTCGTATTGGGGATGACTCGCTCTTTCCCAGGACAACAGATAACATTGAGAAATATAAAAAAAGCAAACAATATAATGAAAAAGGAGCGCGCGTGTGTGTGTGTGAGAGGGTGAGAGGGTGAGTGTGTGTAAGGGTGTGAGTGTGAGTGTGTGTGTGAAAGGGGGGTGGGGGGGCTTTTTACCTCTTATGCACTCCTATTTATTTGATAACATTTAACGATTATACTTTTGATATAAAGTTGAATTTAAAAATAACAAACGTAGTTTCAACTAGACTGCTCGTAATAGAGGTCCGGGGAGAGAGTGAATGATCTACACCTACACCGATAAACTATATAGAGGATTAATAGGCGTACTACTGTCAAGTGGCTATTCACTCGTATGATCATTGGTCACTGATTGGTAAAATTTCGTATTATAGCCTTAATCATTTCCTATCGAGAAAAATAACCATAAAAAATCCATACAAAATTGCAAACAGGGTCAAAGGCGAATAAGAAGTTTTGCCCCTAGTAAAATTAATGACTACGAAATTTTGCGTATGTTAAAAAAAAATACAGGGAAAGAAGGCGTTCGGAAATAATTATACAAGAAAATAAACATATCGGAAAATATGTCTATGGAACATAAGGCGTTCGGAAAATTGTCTACAGTAAAAAATTACGATCGGAAATTTTTATACAAGAAAACAAAAATATCGGAGAATGAATCTAACAAATCATTTTTATTTATGTGCCGCTCGCATTCTGACAGTATGTGATTGAGACAGTATTTGTTAAAACTACTTGGTTTTGACAATGAGAACACCTGGCCACAGCGTTCTTAATTTAAAATATGGATATGTTATGACACCCTAAATATATCAAATTTTCTCTGCTTAATGTACCCTATGTGAATACATGTAATATTCCCAAGTTACTCGTTTTACTTGCTAAATCCACACCAAACCAAGTGGTTATGGGCCTCACCTCCTAACAAGTGAGGAGTATTTCACGTAAATAGGCGAAAAAGTGAAAAAGTTGCTATGGAAAACGGAGAATTTCCATCGGCGTCGAAGCCGGCAAAATCTTCATCAAGTGAAAGTATTTCATTTACCAAGCTGAACGGTAGAAACATCAGCACGTGGTCATTCGCAATAGAATGTTTGCTGACAGATCTGGACCTATGGGACGTGGTAATTAAAGAAATCGATGCGAATGATACGGAGGCAAAACGAAAGGATGCGAAGGCACGTGCAAAGATTTGCCTCTCATGCGACGAGTCCATCTACCCGGTAATACGACCTGCCAAGACTGCATTTGCCACATTCAAAAGCCTTAAGAAGGCGTATGCCGACAGTGGCTTAACTCGCAGGCTACAGCTGATGAAGAAGCTGATAACCAACACGTACGACGGGAATTTACAAAGGTACATCAATGTAGCACTAGCTACTCAACAGGAGCTACAGAGCATAGGAGCCGGAGTGGAAGATGAGTTCCTCGCCATAATAATATTGACAGGACTCCCGGATAAGTTCCAGCCACTAGTAATGGCTCTAGAGCACTCGAACACGAAGATGACATCGGAGAATGTAGTGTCAGCCCTACTTAAGGAAGACAGTCGGTCAGCAGTCACCAATACAAATACTACCAGTACCCACCGACTACATGAACCAACTACGGCTCTCGTTTCAAAACAGAAGAAACCTTTTTGTATACACTGTAAAAAATCAGGGCACCTAGTAAAAGACTGTAGAAGCAAAAAGAAGTAAGATTCGGCAAAGGTTTATTCCAATAATACATCTGAATTTACACTTTCATTTTGTTTATCTACACCTTCATCCACAGGTTCACAAGATTGGTACATAGATTCCGGCGCGAGCTCTCACATGAGCAACAGGAAAGACTGGTTTGAGCCCTTCTCTCCTCAGGTATTATTAAGTGTAGAGAATTGTACATTCTTACATGGTGTTTGTGCTAACAAGGGCTGACCCAGTAATGGCCGACCTGCCTCCAGACCCTCTAGAAGATAACATGCGAGAATGGGGCTTGGAATTATAGTATATTCCTAAATTCAAAGGTATGATATCAATGTTATCAAGAACATTTCTTTATTTTTATGTTTAATATATCTTGTTAATTATCGCTTGTCTGCATTTACCTGGGTACCTAGTTGACTTGGAACCTGAATGACCTACCACTTCATGTATATTTCCAGAACAAGCTATAGACTTGTTATACTTTGTAGCACAAAAGTTTGTGCTACCATTATGGTGTTATTGTTTTTATTATTGAGTGTGAGAAAAACTTATTATTTATTATTTTGACTAACACAGTAATTTTTTTTCAGCTCATAAAAGACTACTAAGTTCTCCATCCACAGTACTTTAATAATTTGCATGATAACTGGAAATTAATAAGGCCCTCTATAATTAAATATGCGAAGAAAAAACAAGATCCAGCCTTACATGAAATTTTTACCAACATAGAAAATGATGGTAAGTGTAATGATTTTGAAAACTTTTCTTGAAAGCTCAAAGTATTTTTAATATTTAGAGATTTCATGTCAGGGGTTTAAATACAATTTTAATTTTTACCTAATTATCAATATTATTTTCAGATACCGAGGAGATTCTGGATGCAACTACTTACCTAAGAAATTCTATTACCTATACGCTTTGGAACTTCTCTAAGTTCAATAGTTGGAACTATGATTGAGCTGTGATTACTATCTATAATGTTATTATACCTTTGGTATTTTGGAAATTGTGTATCAGTGTTATACCGATAGTTAGTTAAGTATCTAAAGATAAGTACTTACTAAAGAAGTTCTTACGCTTTTTAACTATAAGTTGAAACTATATGATTGAGCTGTGATTCGGTTACTAAAGTAGGGCCAATTTAATAGATCATATTTGTCATCTGTCAGTCAAAATTTTGTGATTATTAAAATATATGTAGATAATAGTACTTAACTGACAAAACTCAGGCAGTTGTGTACCTTTGAAAATATAAATATTGTGAACCCGGCACGTAAGAAGGTTAATTATTGAATGATTATGATGTGTCAAATGTGATCTGGTAAAATCGCCCTACTTTATTTTAAATGTTATAATTTAGTACTTAAATATATATAATTATGTAATTTTATGTTACAATTAATAAATATAGTTATTTTTGAAATTACACCATATTTTATTATACAATTATGCATCGTGTAATTCCAAGTCCGCAAAACCTCTCATGGGGTAAAAGTACACACCAATATAAACAATTTTCGCAGGACGAACTTACAAATCGCAAAATAAAATCAGTTGTTCCATAGAAAAACACAGTACTAGGTACTCGAAGAAAATGTATGGAGCGGATGATTTTTTTTCGCGACTTCGACGTTGGGCCCATAGTGAAAGTTGTTCATATTGGCGGGTACTTTCATCCTATGAGAGATTTTGCGTACTTAGAATTACACGTGCTACTAGCAACAAAAATAAATTGCTGCATGCAACAAAAGTAGCATCGTATAACAAAACAAGTACAGCTAAATCAAACAACAAGTCTGTTAGTAACAATTAAACAGTTTTGCAAACAATAGCATAACAGACTGTTTACAGCAATATTAGATTAGTTATAAGTAAAATGAGACTATGGTTGTGCAATACCGAGTAGTTTATAATCAACAAAAAACTTAAGCTAAAGGAAACGAAAATATAAGTTGCAAGTAAGCAAAAAGTTAGCTTACTAACATTAGTTTAAGGTTATAATAAAATAAGTAAAATGGCTGTTCAATATTCAGTTTGGTTATAATCAACAAAAAAAACTTTAGCATTAGCTTACTAGTTGCTAAAAGTTTTGCAAGAGTTAGTCAAAAATAGGCTTATCCATGAACGAACATGTTAGTTAGAACTAGACATTATTGTTTTGACAAATTAACAAAACAGTTCGGTTAATTAATTAACCAAACTACTTTTGGTTACGTGTTGCCCTAGTTTTGTGGTCACCTTTTTTATGTTACAAGTAAATGAAAGTTCAGCTTCGTACAACATTGTTTTTTTTTCAGTGAAAAAAATTCGATTTTTAATCGCCCGCGTAATCAGTGTTATATTGCCTGTAAAATTTAGCCGCGATATTATATAAGGGTAAATTTATAATAAAAGTACCTAGTCATTCCCTTAAAGTAGAAAAGTAGGTAGGCAGGCATATACCTACATAATTCGCCATTTTGCATTCCGAGTTCGGAACGAATGTAAGATATCGTTCGGTGCCGAGCGCGCTTGATAAGCTTCGGCTCGAAAAAAAAATGCAAAAAATATCGAAAAACGCTACCTACTTCCTGGAAAGCGAAAGTTATGTTAAGAGCGTTTACGCCGCACACTAGCGCCACTAATGAAAAAAAAAAACATATCTAGTAATTAGACACAGAAAATCAAATTATGCTCAACAAACTATTTTAATGAAGTAATTTAGCATTTTTACGTCGCCTAATGAACACCTCACATGTTATGGTTTAGTTAAATAAGACGTTACGGCCACTTTTAACTATAACACCATATTTAACTAAACCATAACATGTCAGGTGTTCATTAGGTGACGTAAAAATGCTAAATTACTTTATTCAGATAGTTTGTTGAGCAATTACTAGATATGTTTTTATTTCATTGGCGGCGCTAGTGTGCGGCGTAAACGCTCTTAAGTTTTATCGTAACCGTACTTTGTTTTCAAACAGCAGTTTGTGTTTAAATAATTTCAATTTGCAATAGAAAGATGAACTGTGCACAGTTATTGGCAGTGCTGTTTGTTGTGTGCATTGTTATAAGGGTTGTTTGTGCGTGCATATTGAAGCATAAGAAATTCAAAATTTAAAATAAAAAAATCAAAATTATTTATTCAGTTTAGGCTACAAATAGCTCTTATGAACTTCATTATGCAATCGGTTCGTAAGTCTACTCTGGGCGGAAAATCTTGTACTGAGAAGAACCGGCAAGAAACTCAGCAAGTGTCTAGCTCTTTTCTCCCTTACATCGTCAAAAATATTGAAAAGTGCGCCATCATAAAAGGACACTTTTTATCACAAATAAACACACAAAAAATAAAATAAAGGACATTCACAACACACAAAAAAAACAACAAAATAAAAAAATGGCTAAGTTTGCAAAAATTACATCAGGTACCAATTTCAATTTTCACAATGTCATACAGTACCTACTAATCTAAGTCCGAAATTGTCTAAGAAAAACAAAGTTAAAGTATACGACTATAATAATAATAAAAATAAGATAAGAATAGGTAATCTAAGAACATAATGAATTGTTTAACGCAACATAAATATTCTTTGTAAATTGTAGGACACTGCTGATAAAGGCTATCAAATCACAGCTAAGATATTAAAATTTAATGATAAATCCAAATAAAATATGGATTTTTATTTTAACCAGGCTGTTTTGTCGTCTAAATATTTTTTGACAGTATACTGTATGTTTTACCTTTCTTAAGTAAAGAAGATTTTACATGATTTTTAAACTTATCTAATGGTAAATCTTGTACAGTACTAGGTATTTTATTATGGTAGTGTATACTTTGAGAAATGCATTATACGAACAAATGCAAAAAATACATGAACTAGCAAAATTAGCTGCTAAAGATGAATCAAAGCTAGAGGAACTAATGGATAGTAATTAAGCGTACAAACAAGGCAAGCGATAGCAGCGGGCGTGCGTGCGTCGAGAAACACGGGCTCCGCGCGGTGTAAGAGTAGTATTATTTATTCTGTGGTAAGGGTCTCGACTGAGGCGCTCGGCCGCGGTCGCCGTCGAAATTGTTGCTACTGAAATAGAAAATATTTGGAAACGAGCATCTCAACCGATCGTGGAACATCGCACAATTTTGGCGCGAATAAAAGACTATCGTGAAAAATATCGGGCGATTCTTAAACCATACAAAGGTAGAAAGCATAGTGAAAGTTACCTTAATAAACTGGATGATTTCAAAAGACGCAGCCAGACTTTATTTAATATTGCTACTTGCAAATGTAGTTTGTATGAAAATTGTTATTGTGAGCAAAATCGAAAAGTACCTATTAAAGAAAGACATTTTTTGATAGATCAAAGAGGCGAGAGAAAAATGATGATTGGTTCTTTAGATAGGAAAACTATTAAGCAAAATGAGTTAAGAAAATTAAAGCGTAAACTATACCAAGAAACACAACAAACATCTTTAAATCAACCGTCCACATCTTGCAGTACAATTTCAAATTTTACTAACGCTGATCTTCCAACTGACCAACAATACATTGTTTTACCTACTTGCCTTACCTTACCTGCCACCAATCAGCCCCAATTTGATTCGTGCATTTGCATATCGTTTGATGGCCGAAAGGATAAAACATTAATCATGGAGGAAGGTTGCAGAAAAGTTGTGATAGAAGAACATATCAGTCTTTTGAAAGAATCTGGCTTACAATACATTGGCCAAATAGGTGTAAAGTCCGGTGATGCTCAAACAATAGCTAACAAATTGTTTACATATTTTATTGCAAAATCCATTGATTTAGCATGCATTGTGGCTATCGGGTGTGAAGGAACGGCAGTTAATACTGGAACTAAGTCAGGCATCATTCGACTTCTTAAAGAAAAGCTCCATCGTCCACTTCAGTGGTCGGTGTGTCAGTTGCATGCTAACGAGTTAAGTTTGTGACACCTTTTCGATCAACTTGATGGAACGACAACAGGTCCTAGAAGCTTTAGCGGCCAACTAGGAAAGATACTCAAGAACTGCGAACATCTTCCTGTGTTAGAATTTCAAGCAATAGAATGCAAGTTACCGGACATAAAAAAATCTCGTGACGACCTTAGCACAGACCAGCAAGCATCAGGTTATTAGTGGTAAACCAATGTAATATTTAAGAGAAAGTATTACTTACGTCGTCAAATATTGCACTATGTCTATCAATTTTAAAAATCAATGAGGTGTCATCAGCAAATAATACTATCTCGCAAAGATCTTCGGTGTAGAAAGGTAGATCATTTACATAAATGAGAAATAAAAGAGGTCCTAATATAGAACCTTGGGGCACCCCCATAAGTAACGGAGCGCCAGAAGAATCGGTACCGTTCATATTAACTTTTTAAACTCTGCCAGTGAGGTATGATTTCCATAAAATAAGTGAATTGTCTGAGACACCATAATGTTCCATTTTTAACAATAAAGTCTCGTAATCGACACAGTCGAAAGCTTTCGATAAATCACAAAAGATACCTACCGCATCCTGTTTCTGCTTCCATGCATCGAAAATATGTTTAATGAGTGCAACTCCCACGTCGGTTGTATTTCTACCTTTAGTGAAGCCGAATTGTTTGTTATGAAGTAACTGGTTATCTGTAAAATGTGAAAATTTTACTAAGAGCCGGTAGTATGGATATAGGCCTAAAATTAGATGGGTCACTTTTATCGCCTGTTTTAAATAACGGTATAATTTTACTGTACTTCATCAAATCTGGAAATACACCTTCATCAACGCATTTATTAAATATTATTGCTCAAAATACTTAATGTTGTTTTTTTAAATCTATTTGGTAAAAAAACGCGGAAAGAGGAAAATTTAAAAAAAATTGGCACTCAAATTTTGAAACGAACAGAAGGAAATTTTGATGTTTTGCAATGCAATACCTATTTTTAATTTGTTAATAATTTTCGAATTATATTATTTATTCATTGTGTAAATGTTTTATAAAACATTTGATGCAGGTACGTTAAATATTTCAGTAGTTATTAATTTTCAAATAAGTTTTATTCATTGTGTAAAAGTTTTATGAAACATTTGATGCAGGTAAGTTAAACTCTTATTTCAGTACTTATTTTACATGTAAGCGGTTTCTAACTTGGTTTTCTTAACATGTTTATAGGATAAATCTGTTTTCAATGTTCCAATATAAGTAAGTAAGTATCTTAGCAATTAAATATCATAAAACCTATAAAGAATTAATTTTGTACCTACTTCTAGATTACGGAAAAAAGGTTTATACCATTCATCTACCGTATAAGACGGTGGCTACCTCTGTATCAGAGTTGCAAAAATGTTTAAAGGAGGTTACTAATAGTCCATACATCTTTCGCCATGTTTGTACCTTGAGGTACATAGATACTAAAATGTAGAGAAAAATTCGAGGATTCCGAAAAACGTATCATTTTGCTTTGATATTTAGATAGAACTAGATAATAAATTAATAAAGTTGTTAATTACTTGTAACACATTTTTATCACATGGTAACATTGGATGTTCAATTGCGTTTAGTATCAGACTTCTCCAAAACCTGTAGTGTTAAAAAATATTTTATTTGCTGTTAATTATTGCTAATGCATCTACTGGTCATCTATTTTTATCAATACATAATTTAATGGGCGTTAAGCAATAAAAAATAGAAAATAATAATATTAAAATTAGCAAATAGTTGTTTCTCTGCAAATAACAAAACGCTACAAAATGTCAAAACACAACAAATGTCATAACTGTCATTCCGTTCGTTTCGGCGTTTCGGGGTGCTTCGTTGTTTTCGTTTGCGTTTCGTATTTTTATTTAATAACTTGGCTATTGCCTGTGGTATTCCGTTTTTCCTCGTGATTTGGTTCCTGTCGATAATCGTATCACAGATTATTTAACATAGAGAAGGTATTTTTGGCGTATTTGCGCATTTTATGGCGTATTTTTTCAAACCGAAATTATTACTTTTTGTCTTTTTCAAATAACTAACAAACAAAGAAGGCCTGCTATATTATTTATCTACAGCGTTTCATAGAGTATTTTTTTCCATAAAGTGTACCTCGGTACATTAAATAGCCAGATTTTAGTGACCTCCTTTGCAGGGTACGACTGTATACTAGCCAGATTTTAGTGACCTCCTTTGCAGGGTACGACTGTATTAAAGGCACGGACTTCTGATTTTTTTATATTAGAGGTAATTTCTTTCTGTGTCCTATGATCTACCTCTAAAAAGCTACCTACCTAATAAGATGCCACGAAGAAAATCAAATTTATCGCAAGTATGTAACATAAAATATTATACTGTATTACCTAATAGACAATAATATATATTATTACAGTTCTCAATTTACTGATTTTGTATCTACGAATAAGAACATAGTAGGTAAATAGTTTTTTGTGCCTTCTGGCCGACAACCAATAATCCTGGACCGCTACTTCTGCTAATCGATTTCCAGCTTCGGTGGACAAAGCAAAAAATGGACAGTAAAACAGTAGACACATCTTAGCTAAGATACACCTGTGCCTCGGACGACTCCGGACGAGTACCTGTGCTGTAAAATACCAATTTTATTACATATAATTGAGTGCCAGTAAACCCATTTCAGGTTTGTAGGTATGACGTAGCAAATTCTCGCAACACACCAAGAAACGATGTTGTATACTGAATGTATGTGGAGGGATAATTGAAACGGGAAACTGAGTGAGAATCTGTATGAACAGGACGATTCTGTGCTTCAAACTGAATATATGTATGTACATGGCAGAGATGTTAGTCAAAAGAATAAGAGACAATGTATGAAAAGAATGATGGACGTAAAGGAGGCACAGGAAGTACATGCCAGAACCACACTAAATGGAGATCGATTGTCTTTGTCTATCTCAGCATTCCCAGCTGAAAGGATATTAAGAGTGAGTAGATGTACGTATGTCGGTAAATACAATGTCAATTTTCTAAATTTCCGATGCATATAATTTTGTTATACCCTAATAAGCTTAAATAGATACCTACATAAAAATAAACTGTACAGACTACAGCCTTTTGCTCACGCGGACGAAGTCGCGGGCATCAGCTAGTTTGTAATAAGTGTATCCTGTTGTTTCCGAAAACATCGCTCTTAATTTTAGACATAGAACTCTCGGAGCCGCCCGGAAGTTCATCTACTTTGCGCTTAAATCGTTTTGTGATATTCAATAGCTGATTATTAGACTCGTTAACACTTGTTTATAGCTGAGTCTGAGTTGTAGAACTCGGGTAGTGGATTAGTAACATGCAATTTTAAAGATTAATTGCCAGGAGGAGATCGCTGTGTCGACATTATTCAAAGTTATGCGAGCGTAGACCTATTTGATAAGCGGCCGGCAGCGGGTAATGTTGAGAGGCGGAGCGGAGGCGGCGCGGAGGTAGGGCGGCGGTGCACACGCATGCAACAATGAGTGGGGCGTGGCGTCTAAGCACGTAGTGTGTTATAAGCATAGATCGGAATAGGTAGAGTTTTTTCATGTACTTTTGCAACGTTTGCAAAACATGGATAATTGCCCATATAGATTTTGCTATTTCCGGTATCCGGTAAACTTAATACATTTATTTAATATTTTCACTTCTTCGCTTATCAGCCTATTAATGCCCCCATTGCTCGGGTACAGGCCTTCCCTATGGATGGACAAAGAATATATAGGTATAGGGAGACTAGGCCATAACCCACCACGCGGGCTCAATGTGGATTGGTGGGTTTTAACGACTGCTAATGCAGCCCGGACCAACAGCTTAACGTGCCTTCCGAAGCACGTAGGAACTCGAGTTAATAAATTTTTGGACACCCATCCAATGACCAACCATTGCGAAAGTTGCTTAACCACCACAATCGCGCCCGCAGGCGCTAACCATCTGCGCCAACGAGCTCCTCTATTAAATATATTTCAAATGAAAACTAAGTATCTACCTGTGTGTGTGTAAGTGATTTAAATAAATGTGTACAAAGATTGTTTTTGAATCCAATACTGTAACGACAATTTACATTCTTGTACTAAGACCAGTGCAAGATAGGCATGCAAATAGTAAAAAATTAAATAAAAAGAAATTCTCTAATAGAAACGTTCATTTCAAGTTTGCATTATATACCTGCGCTTCACTATCTAATTTCTTCATAGTAAGCGCGAAAGCAAGTACAGTACCTGTTGTATTGTACTTGCTTTAGCAAATCAATTGTGTGTTAAAATTGTAACGTACACTTCCAAACAATAAAAAATAACTGTTTAAAAAGCGTTTCATTTCAGTGTGTGTAATCTAAAAATCATATAAACACGAAAATTTAATCTTACATTCCAGATTCCGGAAGCTTATCCATACTTTGATAACGTTATGATGCAAGTACTACAAAAAACTCTACCTATTCCGATCAATGGTTATTATAAGTTATAACCAGAGTGAACGAGAGTGCGGCAACAGTGCCGTGATCTTGAATTGACGTACGAGCTGTAGCTACCGGCTAGGGTTGAGTGAGCCACACATAGTTAATTTATTATTGTGTGAATTTGGGTGTCTTATATATTATAAATGAAACACACAATTTAGGTGTACTCTATAAATACTTATATCATTATAAAGTACAATCGTAATCAAATATTAATTTACAAATTGGACACAGCAAAATATTTACACCTCGCTCGGCCAGTTCTGAAAGCTGCGTTATTAAATTTAATAACGTAATATATCCGCATGCGAATGTATAATTTTTTTAAATATATTATTGGAAAGCATTTACTTGGAGGTACATATTTAAGGTCGGAAATATTATCAAAAATAGTTTTGGCTAGTTTTGAATATGTAATAAATTTTTCTATTTCCAATAAAGAAATAAGGTTTAAATAAGATCGGCAGCGCTCAGTGACATTCTTGTTATTCTCCGTTACTACAGCAACATACGCTACCCGATCCGCGTTTGCGATGACAGCCGCGTCATCGGGTACTCCTCTCCCATGCTTTTTTCCGTGTGCTAATGTAGGTGAACCACGAGCTTGTGTGCGTGCGTTTCGGAGCGCTTGTGTGAAGTTGCCGCACTCTCGTTCACTCTGTTATAACCGAGCGCTGGGAGTGACAGGTGATTAGTGCAGCTCTCACTCACTAAGCGCTTCTCGTTGTCTCCTCCGCTTACTGGGCGCCTGGTACTCGACCGATTTATTTCATTGTTTTATTTGTCGAAATTGTTTATTTAATGATTGTTTTATACACAGATATTGCCAAAACCACGTCTTAACACCTCAGAGATCCGGGCGGAAGGGGTAGATACCTTTTCTTCTTAATTAATAGATCAATTTGACTTATTATTTGTAGTTTATAGAATACCTAATAATAACACAAACAATTTGTTAAAAATAACTCAAAATAATTTACAAACTGTAATGTCAAAGTGACGGAACATCCACAACCATAGACGAATTTTCGATTTTTTATAACTTAGTCAATGAATTGCGACGTTGCCGCTCTGTTTCTATGACATATCGTACGAATAGTTATGTTGACCTTATTCTGAGTATATTTGTATGAAATTATCTCCTTATTCTTACCTTACACTGATCATAACTATTCTCAGTACAACTATGGAATAAGCTCGATGTATTTGAGTTTTTATTTGTAAGGCAGTAACAAAATTATAACAAAATTCATCTCGGCAAGTTTTAGATTCGTTGCGGTTTATCTATGAGGTTATTATAACTATTATAAAAAAAACTTAAGGAAAATGTTGAGACCGAATAAAATTAAATAACACGTACCAGTGATCCCAACATAACTCCAGTGATGGCAGCAATCACGATGACACTAACAACGCCTGCACCTCTGCCGCTGTTTGAGGATCCTGTGCAAAGATAATTAATGGAATCAGGCATAAGGAAGTCCATGATACAAAAAATGTAATATAAATAATAATTATGTAGTGTTAATTCCGCTAACTTACTCGTTTATACAGCTTGGATGCAATACCGCCCTCCCGCCCGCAGAAAGTTTGCACATGCAGGAGAAACAATGGGCGCAAACGAAAAGGCACACCAACATTGATAACCCAACACGTGTTTAAAGCGGAATTAACACTATATATTATTTATATTATATTTTTTTGATCCTGTGCAAGCCTTAAGCGTTTCAGGCACGCCTAGAATTAACAAAAACAAATCTTGTCAGAATAACAGCAAGAGTGAATTTTGAACTGTAACACAATTGTTGTAAATTCCAAAATCTTCCTATAACGTAGGAAAGTTTTTAAAAGTAAATGTTACTCACTGACTGTAGTTTAATTTACATAATAATAATAACAAGTTGTGTCGCAGTGTGACAATACGTTATAAGGTTAACACAATACACAGAGTTCACACGGAGCATGTTATACCACCACCTCGAGACAGTAAAGCGGATAGTGGCGAGAAAGTGATTAATATGATAACTTTATATTAATACTATGAGAAAAACTAATAAAAAATCTAAGTTAAGATATATTTTTTAAAGATTTTGTAAACTTTGCAATGATATTTGTTGAATTGTAGTTTATTTTTTTTGTTTGGAGATACAGTGTCAATGAAACGTGCCAACTTATACTAATAAACTAAAATAGCTTAACCTTTAAATCGCGTAACAACTCTCGTGTATGATAATCAATAACTATTACGGGAAAATCAAAAAGTACCGCTCTAGTAAGGAAACTGTTTTATCAACGATTACAAATCACAATGACTGTTCCTTATACATACTTTGTGCGATAGTATGTCTGTACATCCTTAACAACTTTGAAACGAAGCAAATAATCGACGTGTTTTTGCATAAAGATAGTAAGATGGCCACAGGATGCTGTATGGCACTTTTTACCGGTCAAATACTATGTTCCCGAAGGACTATATAGCGATATAGTTTTTTGTTAGACTGAATTTCACGCTAGTTAGCTAGTTATAATTTGAATACCTTTCGGGTGTTTTACCATGGCAAAAGACAGGAAGGGTGTCGAGATTGATAGAATGACAATTATTCATTGCTGTAGCTAGCTAAATCTGACTTGGAAACTTTACAATACTTTAGTGGTTTTTCAAGGTAAACTATTTCACAGCATCTTTTGAAATTATAATTAGAACATAAATACCAATGTACTTAAGAGCGTTTACGCCGCACACTAGCGCCACTACCTAATGAAAAAAAAACCATATCTAGTAATTAGAGATAGAAAATCAAATTATGCTCAACAAACTATTTCAATGAAGTAATTTAGCATTTTTACGTCACCTAATGAACACCTCACATGTTATGGTTTAGTTAAATAAGACGTTACGGCCACTTTTAACTATAACGCCATATTTAACCTAACCATAACATGTCAGGTGTTCAAAAGGTGACGTAAAAATGCTAAATTATTTCATTCAGATAGTTTGTTGAGCATAATTTGATGTTCTATCTCTAATTACTACATATGTTTTTTTTAATTAAAGGAATAAGGCGTTATTTTGCGGAAAATAATACCAAAAAAAATGTAATTTAAATAATATGTAGTGTTTATTCCACTAACTCACTCGTTTATACAGCTTGGATGCAGTACGCATGCACCGCCCTCCCGCCCGCAAAAAGTATGCAGGAGAAACAATGCGTGCAAGCGAAAATGCACACCAACACCGATACCCGACACGTGTTTCGCCCCTCCACGGGGCATCCTCGGGAGCTGTTGACTGGTCGAGAGCTGCGCACCGACTGTTACGGCTACGCAGCTCCCGGCCCCTTTTATAAAGCGCCATCGTTTGACATTTGTGACGTACTACCCGCGACAAAACGTAATAATGGGGATGGAACTAAATTTGTTTGGTCATTCAACAGCGCATGACTGTCATTATTATGTTTCATTATTTCTAATTGCTCCAACACACACAACCGAAAACTTTTATTACAAACATGCAAAATATTATAGCTGTTATTGTCGCACAAAGAATGGCCGGTATCAATTAAATGTTTTGTTTTCAAATTAATTTATAAACACCGGTGTTTATAAATTAATTTGTAACGACTGTGATGGGGTCTATGTAGGTCAGACAGGCCGAAATTTTGACATTAGATATAAGGAACATATTGCTGCGTATAGGAATGGCCATCCAGATAAATCACATTTCGCAAAACATTTAATTGATAGCGGCCATTCTTTGTGAGACAATAACAGCTATAATATTTTGCATGTTTGTAATAAAAGTTTTCGGTTGTGTGTGTTGGAGCAATTAGAAATAATAAAACATAATAATGACAAACATGCGCTGTTGAATGACCAAACAAATTTAGTTCCATCCCCATTATTACGTATTGTCGCGGGTAGTACGTCACAAATGTCAAACGATGGCGCTTTATAAAAGGGGCCGGGAGCTGCGTAGCCGTAACAGTCGGTGCGCAGCTCTCGACCAGTCAACAGCTCCTGAGGATGCCCCGTGGAGGGGCGAAACACGTGTCGGGTATCGGTGTTGGTGTGCATTTTCGCTTGCACGCATTGTTTCTCCTGCATGTGCATACTTTTTGCGGGCGGGAGGGCGATGCATGCGTACTGCATCCAAGCTGTATAAACGAGTGAGTTAGCGGAATTAACACTACATATTATTTAAATTACATTTTTATTTTGGTATGTTTTTTTTTTCATTGGCGGCGCTAGTGTGCGGCGTAAACGCTCTTAATAATATGTAAAAAGTATATCAAAAAAAGTTTGTTTAAGTCTCGTTATGTCATTTGCATTAGTATTTAGAATATTTAATACAATGTTAGTATTAGCATTTGTTCATGCAAAATCGATGTATCGCGCATCTCTAGTGCGCACGCGTCGCGGTGGCGAACTCAACTCTACGTGGCGTGCTTGACGCGCCGCGCGAACTGCCGCCGCCGGCCGCCGGTCGCGCCGCCCGCCGGTTCCCGTGGCCAAAGATGAACGCCGCGACATATCTCGTGAACGAGACGAGAAAAGTTGTCGATGTCGATTCATTTTCCCTAACATGGCACACCACGACAGAGAAATATTTAGTCATGACATCGGCTTGTCGACTCGATAAACCAATGTTGCCGTTTAGAAAAAACTACCATTTTTTTACTCCATTAAAACGGTTGTCATTCCTTTCCATTCGTTCTTTTCTTCATGAACGCAACCTTATTTTATGAACGCTGCCATCGCTTGTCTATTTGACGCCAATTGATTGACGGATACGGATTGTTGCTTAGAACAATAACTTATTATTCTGAGGATTGTTGTCAGTAACTTTTATATAATCAAAGTTTGAAAATTTGAAAAGTTTTTAAAATTGAACTAGTGAGTAAGTTATGTTAGGTACCTAGTTATATTAAACATGGATACAACAACGCCTACGGCGTCAAAAAAAAAACAAAATGTAAGGAAAGTGTAATGGACTTGAATCTACAATAATGGTGCACGAATTTGTATAAAACAAGTATTCCACTTTGTTACAAAAAAATCAGAGATTCTAATGCACATTTTTACTTTTTCAGGAAACTCTTAGTTTTTGAAATATAAGCCTCTAAAGTTTTAATATTTTTTTGCAATATTTACATAATTATCATTTTGACATTTTGACGTTTACTGATTAAGGAATAGACAACTTTTCGTTCAAAAACTTCTTTCAACATTACAAGACAGTGCAAAAAATATTGATTTTGTTGATTGGTTTGGTTTGATTGATGATTTTAAAATGAAAACATGTTTTTTGATTGTTTAATTATCATCAATTTAATAAATAATTAAATTACGGACAATTACTTAGTTTCTTAATTTTAATTATTTTTAATCTTCATTTTACACGTGTTTCCGAACGTACAGTATGTTTGGAAACACGTGTAAAATTAAGATGCATGTATATGTATGTTCATAAAATTAAGATGAAGTTGAAAGCATGTTTTTAAAGTTTATTACTTGGTGTTTTATTTTTATTTGATAGACAACAGAAATACTAGTTGCCCTATTCCTGTAGGTCACGTGATAGGTTAGAAATTTAATTTATCGGCTCTATCTCAAAACTAGTTTTTGTCATTTAGCGGCCCTATGCTTATAGACGGCAATATGTGCCATAATTTATCGAATTATGACACTTGAAAACGACATGTTTATCGCCTTATTATTTCACTAAAGACTGTCCGCGACATAAGTAAATTTTCTTTTTGATTTTCTTTTTCATCATGGCAGTGCCTTATTATTTAGCTCAGTGCAGCAATTAGCACTTGAAAATAAAAAGTAAAAATTTACTATAGCGTTGTGTTATCAAATTTGTAGTATTTCATCTGCAAAGATGAATCTGCATAGCCATCGGTTGCAATAGCTGCTGCACTGAATAACACTGCTAATTGCTGCACTGAAGCTAAATTAAATATTTATAAAATTTACAAAATACAGTGAAATAATTAAACGCCTACCCGACCCAGCCAGGAATCGAACCTGGGTCTTCCGCAATCCGGGCGGCTGCACTGACCGCTATGGTACCGGGAAGGCTGACGTAGACGCTGAATCTTGTCACTGCTTTTGTAATTTTAGAGTGCTAATAGCGGCACAGTGCGCCATCTATCCAACGGTCATTGCAACCGATGGCTATGCAGATTCATCTTTGCAGATGAAATACTACAAATTTGATAACACAACGCTATAGTAAATTTTTACTTTTTATTTTCAAGTGCTAATTGCTGCACTGAGCTAAATAATAAGGCACTGCCATGATGAAAAAGAAAATCAAAAAGAAAATTTACTTATGTCGCGGACAGTCTTTAGTGAAATAATAAGGCGATAAACATGTCGTTTTCAAGTGTCATAATTCGATAAATTATGGCACATATTGCCGTCTATAAGCATAGGGCCGCTAAATGACGAAAACTAGTTTTGAGATAGAGCCGAAAAAGGCGGCAAAATTTTCAAACCGCTGCTACTCATTTTTTATAAACACTAAGTCATGTTGCCGTATACCAAAAGAAAGGTATTCTTTTCAACCTTTACATGAAATTAATTGATTTTGTTTAATATTAATATTCATGTAACAAAATGCATATTTTCCTTTCTAACCTTGTAAAATTTTAAAGATCGGTTCAAGTGTGCAGAACTAAATGGCGGCTAAGGGTTCATAACTGCTTTATAGTTATGAATTTATCGTTAACTGCCAGAAGTATTTTTTTGAGACAGGAAGTTATCAACATTTACATAGCTTTATAGCAGTTTTAATTTTTTGCGTTTTGTAGACCTAGAATTGTATTATTTTATTATTTACTTGTGGGGGTTTGTAATTAGCTTTAAGATTTTACATAGTTTAATATTTTTTGTTTAAATAGCTGTAAACCTTCCTTAAAAATAAAATAAATAAATAAATAAATTATATTGATCTTATCCATGACAACAAAGCGGCTAACTACACATAGCCGCCTTTTAGCCAAGTAGATATCGCTTAACTTCTCTTTTATTAATTTTTAACAACTTTTAATACAGCTGTGCATATCTTAAAAGCGGTTAATTATTAAACCTGTTCACATAACTGCTTTTTAGGCTAGCATTATCCACATAAGTTTTTTACAAACCCTGCAAAATTATACGTTAACTTACAAAATCAAACAAAGTTTTTGCAAAGACAAAGCAAAAACTTTTTATGTCGCTGGAAATGTGGTACATAAGTGGTCTGTATCGTTCAAATATTTCACTTCAACGAACTTACTTACCTACCTCATTTTACTGTTGGTGCTCGAGCACCAACAGTAAAATGAGGTAGCCTTCCTTAATTCATTATTAACAAAACAACAAAAAACACATGAAAAATGGGTCACACACCACGCGGGCCCAGTGCCGATTGATAGTTGTTAACAACTGCTAAGTATATAGCCGGGACCAACTGCTTTACGTGCCATCCGAAGCACGGAGGAGCGAGAGTTGATAGATTTTAGGTTACCTATCCGATGACCAGCCTTTGCGAAAGGTGCCTAACTTTTGCAATCGCACACCGAGCGTGTGGCATCGATGACGCAGTGGTAAGCGTGATCGTATGCAGTTCTACGTGCCTACGCAACCGGCTGAACACAGACGAGCATCTTAAAAAGTTGACATAAATAAACTTAGAGTAATTATTATTACATAACGGGATTATTACCTAGCATATTTTTTGTCGTGTTAATAAAAAAAATTCTAATGGAAGTGACCATGATTGTTTAAAAAGTTATAAATTAACTTACTGAACTTGTACGGTAATGCACTGAGGCTGTTGGAACAGGCGAAGGCGCCGCCGGGGCAGACGTCGGAGCGATGGACGTTGACACCGTCGTAGTAGCCCACCCTGGCCGGCATTACTATCAGGTTTTTTTGACGCTGTTGAAGGCGGAATGTTTCAGTGCTTTGCGTTGAGAGCTTTAATACACTTCGATATCCCATAAATAATTGCAAAGTTAAATTTTTTTCCAAACCAATTTCAACCAACCAAGAATTCTTACACATACACTGCTTTACAACAAAACGATGGCTAAAGTTAGACACTGATTACATACAACAGATGCTATCACTTTTTAGCTAATACATACTTTTAGACAGAGACCCAATACCTACTTTAAATGCGTATTTAGCCATTGTTTTACTTTAAACACTACTGTATTGTAGTAAGAAGAAAAAAAATGCTTTTTTGGGTTTTGTATAAAAAAACTAGCATACCGAAGTTTTTTTATGAAATATCGAAATATAAAACATTTATCTCTAATTTTTCTGGGTTTCTATTTAAATCCTATCAGGAGATCCTGTGTGTAGCTTCCGGGTGTAGCTTCACCTATGCGAGTAAAATAAATATAAAACTACGTTGTCGGTATCGTAGCTTCAATTCTATACCTACGCACACACTTCCTTTAAGTTGTAGCTGGGCGGCAAAATAATTGAGGAGTGAGTTTTTTAAACGACTTATTTCAGTATGATCATGTTTTTCAGTTATCATCATCATCATCATCATCATCTCAGCAAAAAGACGTCCACTGCTGGACAAAGATCTCCACAACGACCGGTTTTGTGCTGCTCGCATCCAGCGGCTTCCTGCGACCTTCACCAGATCGTCGGTCAGCCTTGTTAGAGGCCTGCCCACACTGCGCTTCCCGGTACGCGGTCACCACTCAAGGACTATGTCGCCCCAGCGGCCATCAGTCCTGCGAGCAACGTGCCCTGCTCACTGCCACTTGAGCTTAGCTACCCTTCGGGCTATGTTGGTAACCTTTGTTCTTCTACGGATCACCTCATTTTTAATTAGATCACGCAGAGAAACCCCGAGCATAGCCCTCTCCATTGCTCTTTGAGTGACCTTGAGCCTTTTTATGAGGCCCATAGTGAGCGACCACGTCTCAGTCTCGTATGTCATCACTGGCAACACACACTGGTCAAAGACTTTCGCCTTGAGACACTGCGGTATATCGGACGAAAAGATATTTCGTAGCTTAACGAACACTGCCCAGCCTAATTGGATTCGACGATTGACCTCTTTGCAGACGTTGGACCTACCTAGCTGGACCGTTTGTCCCAGGTAAACATAATCGTCCACAACTTCAAAGGCAGACTCCCTAACCTTCAGAGGAGTGGGTACGACACGTGAGTTCGACATAACTTTTGTCTTCTCCATGTACATTTTAAGACCCACTTGTTGAAGACTCTTTTGAGGTCACCGAGCAATATGCCGAGGTCACCCAGGATCTCAGCCATGATCACTATGTCGTCAGCTGATCAAAGGTGAGTGATGTGTACGCCATTGACGTCGATGCCGAATCCTTTCCCGTCCAGAAGCTTAAAAACATCTTTCAGTTTCAATCAAATCGAAGGCTTTTTCATAGTCCACAAACGTTACGCAAAGAGGCTGGTTATACTCTTCGGTCTTCTGTATAACCTGCCGCAACGTATGTATGAGGTATATGGTGCTGAAGCCTTTTCGGAAACCGGCTTGTTCGATAAGCTGGAAGTCATCAAACCTGTGTGCGAGACGATTCATTATGACTCTTGAAAACAGCTTGTAGACGTGGCTTAGAAGTGAGATGGGTCTGTAGTTCTTTAGCAGGGTTTTGTCGCCCTTTTTGAAGAACATCACCACCATACCTTCTTACCACGTCTCTGGCGTTCTGCCCCCTAGTACGACGCAATTAAATAGCTTCTGAAGAGCTACGAGTACCGGACTTCCGCCTGCTTTCAGAAGGTCGGCCGTAATTCCGTCAACACCTGCTGCCTTGCCGTTTTTGAGCTGTTTGAGAGCCAAACTAATCTCGTACAGGCTGATGTCCGGGATGTCGATGTCGGTATAGTACCGTGTTAACTTAGCTCTAGCTTTGTACAGGTGGACGTCTTCTCGACCTCTCCTATAACATCGGACCTGGTCGTGACAGTTCTGCCGTAATCGGTTTTTAGCGTCGTCAGTTGGCACTGCCCAATACCCAGATCTCTTGCAAACACTTTTGAGCCTTTGTTCCGCTCAATGACCTCTTTAATACGGTTAGTATTAAATCGGCGCGTGTCGCGAGTCAAAGACTTTCGAGATCTCCTATTTTGCCGCCGAAACTGAGAAGCATCACCTGAAAGCAGAACCATTGCGCGCCGCTCTTCCATTAGTTTTAGGGTATGGTCTGAGAACTTTTTGGTTCCCTTTGTACAGTGGGTTTTTTAGCACCTCCTTACCCGTCGCTGCCTTGGCCGCTACCGTAGCTAGGGCGAGCGGGGCCGCCGGGGACTAGAGGCCGATGTTTCGTGGTGTGCATCATGAGGGGTTTTGCCACAATCGCCACGCTTGGCAGGCGGGTTGGCGAACGCAGTAAGTTGAGAGTTAACCTCAGAGAGATGCTGCTGCTCATTCTCTGGAATAGTCCTTTAGTCGACTTTTACTATACCCTCAGAAAGAAATGGGGTGGTGAAATTCTTATCTCGGCACCACACAGATTCCTGTGTGGTGCCGGGATAAGAATTGCACCAAGTTATATTTTTAAAATGTTAATATGATAAAAGTATTCACATATTATCACACATAAAAATTTTAGTTATCTAACTTTTATGTACATAATCTAGGTAGGTTAGGTTTAAAGAACTTTATTCCCATAAGAAATTTACATTTCACTTAAAATGAGATAACAATTAATAAATATACATGTTTATGCATTCAATCGTCGGTGCTCACTGCTATGTGTGACTTAAGCTTACACTTAAATGCTTCCACACTCTCACAATTTTTAACGCTATTTGGTGATCTGTTATATAACTGTGCTCCTTCCAATAATATCGTCTTCTTACCGTAATTAGTTCTTGGAGTAATAAGTTTTACCTTGTTTTGATTTCGTAGATTATGTTTATTAATTTTTATATTTAAGTCCAAATTAGATTTTATTGTTTTAGTTAAAATCTTTTTTATCAAAATGCAAGTGTAATACGTGTAAGTTTGACTAAGATTAAATATTTTAGTTTTTTTATACAGTTGTTTAGTTGGAGTTCGAAATGGATAATGGAATAAGACTTTAATAATTTTGTTTTGAGTTCTCTGTAACGAGTTTAAGTTAGATGATGCGGCAGATCCCCAAATTTCAATCAAGTAATCTAAATGTGATTTAGCTAGGGTGTTGTATATAATAGGTTTAACCCTTTTCGGAATGCAATGGGCTATCTTACGAAGTGCACCCAGCAAAGATGTTAATTTGGATTGGACACGCTCAATGTGCGGTTTCCACGTTAATTTATCGTCAATGAGTAATCCTAGGTATTTTTCCTGGTGAGATCTAGTTATCAATTCATTATTTATTTTTAGAGGTTCAAATTCAGGAATCACTTTGTTTTTAGCCGTTAGTATCATGTAAGACGTTTTTGAAGTATTAACAGTTAGCAAGTTCATTAACAACCATTCATTGAGGAAGTCCAAATCCTTTTGAGCGTCAGTGATTATTTTGTGAATTGACTGGCCGAAATAAAACAAGCACGTATCGTCAGCGTACAATGTAAGACATCCCGTTAATCCAATTATTTTGATGTTATTCACATACACTAAAAAAAGCAACGGGCCCAGTATGGATCCTTGAGGTATACCATATGTGATATTCTGATAACTACCCACAGAATTGTCAATTTTAACAATTTGACGTCGATTGTGTAGATATGACTTAAATAAATTTAAAGCTGCGTCATTGATTCCTATGTCATTTAGTTTAGGAAGTAATTTTTGATGACTGACGGTATCAAAAGATTTTTTCAAGTCGATAAATATACCTACTGCAATGTCTTTTATGTCTATATGAGGTTCAATTTTAGTAACTAGGTCTATGGCAGCTGTGAGGGTACTAGACTTTGGACGAAAGCCGTATTGTTCGTCGATTAAGAATTACATTTCTGTTAAGAAATCGTTTAGCCGATTATATAAAGCTCTCTCAAATATTTTCGATAGAACGGGCAACACAGATATCGGTCTGTAATTACTTGGGTCAGTTTTAGAACCAGATTTATATATGGGACTGACCTTAGCCAGTTTAAGTAAATCTGGAAAAACCGGCTTTGAAACATTTATTAATTGACGTTACCAGTTTTTCAACAATGAGATCTTTTACGCGTTTTATTGCTTTAGTGGAGATTCCATCCAATCCGGTACTCGTATTACTATCTAAATTATCTATAATCTTATTTATTTCATCTATACTGCAAGGTTTTAGTTCATTTAATGATATATCGTGGGAGAAGCTGCGCCCGTACATCAAGATATTTTCTGTATCAATGTGATATTCGTGAGGTATTTGATCTGCCAAGTCCGTACCAATTGATGAGAAAAAGGAGTTAAATAAATTGCAAATTTCTACTCCATCAGTTACCAATTTAAAGTTAGATATTAGATTGGGAGGAGCAAAGCTATTTTTCACTTTATTTACTGCAAGAGTATTAATGAGTTCCTACATTTTTTTAGGTTGGTTGAATGTTTCATGAAATAATGAATGGTAGTAATTTTCCTTAGTGATCTTGATCATATTCATCATCTGTCTCGCTCATTTTCAAAGGATTGTTTAATATTTTTATCAGTAGGGTTTTTTTTAGTTTTCTTCCACAAGTAATTTCTAAAGTTTAATTTATTAAGAATATCCTTATTAATCCAGTCCTTTTGTGGTGGATTTAGTACTTAAGTTTTCTTAACCTTGGCAGTTTCAATGTTTTGTATGCTTTTCTAAGCTAGGATAGGTGTCTTCAACATTATCCAATAACTTTGCTGTGTTTTCGTATAATTTATCATAATCTAGCGCTGTATATTGAACTTTTGCATTTAATCTTGGAGCCAGTTTGCCAACTTCAAGGTATAGTTATTTATGATCTGACAGGGACGATTCTATAAATGACAGACTAAAAGAATGATTATTTATGTTTGTACTCACATGATCTATTATTGTCTTAGTAGTGCTTGTTTCACGTGTGCAGTATATGGAGTTTACATCATTCAATATTTTGTATCCACTTTCTTTCACCTCATCCAGATATTCGTATCTATTTACTCAGCAGATCAATGTTATAATCTCTAAAGACAATAGTTCTCTTTCGTTGTTCAAGTTGTGCTGTATAAATCTCCAAGAATTTGTTGATTTCAAAATCTCCATCAGGCTTGTAGACAACTCCGATATTCAGTGACAATTTTTTTTATATATATCCATAAATAGTGGTTTCCGTTCTCGATCATATCTTCTGTTATGCCAAATTGTATCGTATTATGAACATAAATAGGTTAGTAAATAGTTACGCAGTTTTTTTAAAATTCTTATTAAAACGAGGATCGTCATAGGATTTAAATTAATAAGCCATTTTGTTGCAAACTTTAAGAAATAAGGCGTTTTGTTTCGGCACTCCTAGAAATCAGCCTTTTTGAAAAGGATGGTTATGAATGTTCCAGCAAAAAATATATTGTGTTCCAAAAACTTTTATCAAAATCTGAAAATAGCCGAGTAACATCAACCAATTACTTACGTTTAATTAGCTAAAAATTTTACTTAATTAATTTAATTTACTTAATTTTACTAAAAATAAAACTTTATCAATTAACGTACTTAGAATAATTACGGTAGGTATAGAAAGATAGTCTTCATACAAGCGCTCTGTCAAAAAGGAAGCACTAAACCGATTCACACTTTCGTGACGATTATATGCGCTCGGCGACACGTACACTTGTAACTCTGTAGTGTACATTGAAAACTTGACGTTTGGACTTTGGAAAAAAAGGTGCTTCAAAATGAGCAAGCGGACTTACTTTCTATACGTAATTATTCTAAGTTAACGTAGTTAAACTTATTTCTCCTATAACTTTAATAATCAAACACGGACTTCTCTTAATTCCTTTTCGTTATCACACAAATCACAATCATCATGCTGCTCAGCTGCTTCATCTGTCACATGCAACTCCTGCACCGTTTTATCTGCCATTACGAATTTCGAATTAATCTAATCAGCGAGAAAAACTGATAAACTAGCGACAAAACACAAAAAATATTATAGATTGACAATTTTGAATTGACAGGATCCTGACATTACCGGTGACGTTTAATATTTTTTTCATTGACCATATACCAATATGCAGTGCTGCCAATGTATAGAAATGTAATTTTGGATCCATTTCCAGAAAATAAAGCAATAATATATCCACCATCCAAAATAATCCTGTGATACTAGCTTAGATATAGCTTTTTGATACGTATTGACAAGTTTCCGTTTCCCTACAAAATGTTCCAGAAATAATCCATTTTGAAAAATACTGTTGACATAATTAGTGTGGCCAAGAAATAACCTGAAATAAGCTACTTTGTTGTGGAAAGCACTTTTTATGACCATTTTTCTTAAAAAAAATAAGTATTTTATCACCGGACAACCCGAAATAAGCTGTTTTGAAAAGATTAATGAATAAACGTAATTTTAACAAACTAACATTCGAGTGAAATAATTTAAATAAACTTATTTAATTTTTTATCTGTTTCCTGTATTTTTTGTTAAAACTGGTAACTCGGAACCAGGACTTCTTGGCGGGAAAGTGAAGAGTCATGTCTGCGGTTTTGTTTTATTTTCTAAAATTTGTGTTATGTCGAATAATAATGTGAAATAATGGTGGATTATTGTTGTTGGCAAATGAAACGAAACAGTGCAACGTCACTTTTCAAATTCTCTCAAGAAGTCCGCTCGAGGATTTAGTAAAGCCCCACATCATTACTGAGATACTCGAGGGGTTGAGGGTATATCATTTCTCACTTCTCATTTCTATTATCATTCATCATCATCATACAGGAAGGAAATATTGCTTATTTATGTATTGCTCGTAAGAAAAAATATTTTGACACTGGCTAAATGTGCTAATCGCACGAAGCCATCAACTAAAGGAAAAAAAAACTCTGAAACAATAGCCAAAAATATGAATTTAGTTAAACCCGTTCACATCAATTTTATAAAACAACACTCATTATTGAAACGATCGACTGAATATGTTATGAAACTATACTTACCCATCAAAAACATAAATGTGAAATAAGAGCCAAGTTCATTTTTATGATATCGTCACCTGCTGGTTCACTTGGGGTAACTGACAAAACAAGATGTTACAGGAATAGCATTTAAAGTTTTTTTTTGTCTTTAATTGAACATAACTTTTTTTTTATTTACCCTTTTTTTAATTTGCTTTTATTGACATGCTTAGAAAACAGCGGAATTTAGGCTAAAATGGAAACTAAAGAAATATATCCTATTTTTGGAGATAAATTTTAGTTACACCAAACTTTTTTGAAACTCTTGACAGTTACACCACATTCAGCTTAAAATGTTTTTGGAACAGCAGGAGGGTAATCACAAGCTCTTATAGCAGTATTATTGCAGTTGTGAAAACGAGACGCGTGTAGCGGCGAATATATTTGCGTCTCTTTTCCACAAATGCAATAATACTGCTATAAGAGCTCATGGTCAGGGGGCAGGTCAAATTGATGTAAAGATAGTTGTAAATAAAATTATTTAATCATTTTAATGCAAAGACCGGTGTATATTTATTTGATTATTGTACATTCAGTTAAAGTACATAACAATGTAGAGAATAATGGAATATAAACGTCTTGCCTTATACACTAATTTTATCCAGATTTAGATCCTAAAATGTGATGGTTTAGATAATTTTATGATAAAAATTAAAACAAAATTAAATAAAAACACTGTGTTGTTATGAAGTTTTATATTTATGGTAGAACATTAATAAAAAGAAATCAACCAGTCTAAAAACAGTAAGTTATCAAACTTGCTAAGCAGACTAAGCAGAGGAGTCTTCTTCGTCCGTTTGGTTAAGCGTGTCCTGTATTTTCGTAGCAAAGGGTAGATTAATCAAATCCCCATGATACCTGCTAGGAATAACGCCATCTTTGCATAACTTTGTTAAATTTTTATACTTTACTTCTGATATGGACAATCTTTTTTTATAGAGGGGTTTCAATTCTTGAAATACTTTTTGTAGTCTTATTTCTATGGTGTCACTCGAAGTAGACTATTGATTGATATCCCTTTCCTTAAATTTACCTTTCCCTTTTCCTTTACTCTTTCCTTTAATTACACCCTTTTCTTTTGGCTTTGAATCTTTTTCACTTAATTTTTTTTCATAAATGGTCGCACCAGTTTTCATAGAATGTTTAGTATTAATAGTTTTTACATCCTTTTACTTAATTGTAGCAAACCTTGTTTTTATGTGTTTAATATTTCCTTTATACAATGAGAAAAGCATAACCTAAACTAAAAAATGAAAGAGCAACGCTATTTCAGTCAGATACATGCTCCAACTTTATTTTTTAACATTATACAAGTACACTAATTTGCAGAAATGAATGAAATGTCTGTTACCTTAAAATTTTGATGGAAGTATGAAAAATAAATATCCAAACTAAGTAGTGTATCTGCATTTTTTAAAGGTTAGGGCATTTTTAAATATATCATTCAAAAGAGCAGAAAAATCTAAAAAGAACTGTATATTTAACTCATTTTACGTATTTTGTCAGTTACCCCAAATGAACCTGCAGGTGACGATATATGCCTTGGTTGTTGACTTCAACGACAAAAGAAGTGAGATCTAAATGGGTGCCAAGTTCAAAGCCTAAGGTCTGACTTGGCTAGTTCTCTGTTATACTGACGGCAATGGGGGGAGGGAGCAACGACGACACAGTGACACCAGCGACACCGGTTAACGGCCGGACAATGACATCTGTTCCCGGGGTCGAGGTATGGGAGGTTGTGATGAAGGAAGGTTCCATGGCGATAGTAAATAAGGACTGCGTCTCTTTATGTGATGTTGTATAATTACAGTGACTACATTGTAACTAACGTATTATCTAAACCTTACAAGACTATTTATACAACATAAACAATGTAGATGTTGGAGGGAGGAAACCGTGTCTTATCTTAATCAGATCTACACGCGATTAGGAATGCGTTTACAAACTCTTTAACCATACGTGAGGATAAAAAATAAGAAGTACTCCCTGCTCTAGAAAAGGAATCCATCAGGTCTTCAGATTCTTTTGCGTTTTCCGCTTGCAAATGCCAGTAGTGCTCTAATCTACGGTAAGTCGTGATAAGCGTGCTCAAGTCATCGTTAACAAGACGAGCGATCTCCAGTCTACGATGAGTCGAGATGAGCGTCTGCTACCACGTCTGCGGTGAATCGATACGTGTGGAGGAGTGCGACGGTACTTTTTAGCCGTCGAGTGATGCCGAGGAACCAAGACGCGATACGTTACTGCAATGGAACCTTGAGGCTGGCTGGCTTGCTGAATGCTGGTAATGAGAGCTGTTTCCTTGTGTATTCTTCGATATATGGACAAAATACTTTTTATATGTCTTTTAAAAACGACCGATTACACGAATTATTTTTATAAGAAACTTGATTCATCCTAATATTTTTACTAATATATTTTTTTATCACGTTATACCAAGATTATATTATACACACAAATTAAATTTTAATTGACATAAGTACAACTTTAAAATTACGCATATTCTTACAATAGTGTTACAAACCAGAGGTTAGGTTAAGTTTAGAAAAATACCCGACAACTCACAATGATATGAAGAATTTATTATCAAAAATAACAATTAGCAAAAAGAACAACTTACGTAACCTATCTGAATCTAGAAAACTGAACAGCTATGCCTATTTAGTACTACAATACGTCCGTCACGTCCAACCGTCAGCCGCCAAGAGAGCGCTGCTGAGCGCTGCGCTTGTATTTATGTGGTACGCCCGCTCGGCCCCGGCTGAGGCTCGGGAGTAGGGTGAACTGGCAAGACGGCCAATCCTGACAGCGAGGCGTCCACGCCAGCTTCTTCGTTTTGAGAAGGCAGATTCACGGCAGTCTCGTGGTGATCAGTCTGATCAGCATCTGTAACATACATGATTTATTACATTCAGAAAAGCTTCGTGTTAGTCTGAAGCAATGAAAATTAATATTATCGTTATGTGCTAATAGCAGTTAACATGAAAACTTATGCTTTCAGCCACAAGCGTGCACTCAAGTGCCTAAAAGCAAAGCTCTTTAAGATAGCAATGAAATAACTAAAACATCACACGAGAAACAAAAAAAAATATGCTAGTGCGTCATCAACAATAGAATACCGGTCTTCCATTACCAATAACACACTGAAAAGTGATGAAAAATAAAACGTCACTGTGCCAGAGGCGTTAGAAGCTGCAGCATGTCACTCGAGAAGTACCAATAAGACGACCAAGTCACACCGTGTAGCAGTCGTTGTGTCATAGGCGTTAAAAGTTTCAGCTTAACACGTGAAGTACGATAAGACGACCAAGCCGCACCGTGTACTTGTCGTTGTGTCAGAGGCGTTAAAAGTTACAGTATGACACATCACTTACTCACCACCTTCAAAGAAAGCTAAGCAAGTTTCCGGCGTCCACTCGCCACGCCTCTGTACCATATGTTCGGTAGCTGACTGAGTCTTCTTGCCGTACGAACCAGCAAGCAGCTCCAGCTCGTAGCGGTGATAAGGCAACGCGCGCACGATCTTATTGGGACCGCGCATGCGGGAGTCCAGCTTTCCAGCAGACTGTGACGCCTTGTTCACCAACAAGAAGTCACCGACAGCGAAAGTGCGGGGCTGCCGACGACCTTCGTTGACGTACTCGTCTTGGCGGCGCTGGTTACTTGCAAGCAACTCAGACGCTCGCTGTCTTCTGAGGGTTAATAATGCTTCTCGAGTAGGGTTATCATTATAATAATAATAATCGGAGGTGCCGTACTATAAGTACGCACCTGCACCGGTACTCGAAAATGGTCATACAACGCTCTACTGGGATCGCTCTATCATTACGGACAGCACTATTGTCGCCAATAAGCCTGATATCGTGGTGGTCGACCGATCCCAGCGCCGGGCAATACTGGTTGATATCACCATACCTCATGATGAGAACCTCGTGAAAGCCGAGAAGGACAAGCTCAGTAAGTACCTTGACTTGGCTCACGAGGTTACCGCCATGTGGGATGTGGATTCAACCATTATTGTACCGATAGTCGTTTCGGCAAACGGTCTTTTAGCTAAGAGCCTCGATCAACACCTTGAGAGGCTCTCGCTGAAAGGTTGGGTCAAGGGTCAGATGCAAAAGGCAGTACTCCTTGACACGGCACGTATTGTCAGGTTCCTCACTTTGCAGCCCTGACCACCGGTAGCTTGGGCCCTGCCTCGATGCTGGCGGTACTCTAGGATTAGATTTTTATAATGTTTTATTGTTTTTATATTAAAATATTGTAAAAATCTAGTTTTAAGAAAGAAAATAAATATAGAGTATAATAATAATAATAATAATAGATACAGAAGGCGGTACTCTTGGACACGGCGCGGATAGTCCGAAGGTTCCTGTCTCTGCAGCCCTAACCACCGGCAGCATGAGCCCTGCCCCGTTGCCGGCGGTAGCCTAGGCTAGGTTTTTTATAATATTTTTATGTTTTGTATGTGCTTTTGTATTTTACTTTTATATTAATTGTTGCAAATAAACAGGCATTTATTTTTGTTGGAAATAAAACTTTGATTTGTATTATGGACGGATCGATTTGGGAATCGATTATCGATCTTCAATTTATTTTGTGGCATAATGGCCCCATCACTAATTGTTCTTTTTTTTTGGTACTTGTTTCGGGAAAACAACAATGGCTGGTTTATAGGTTATCGTGTGTTGATAATTAAATAGATTTTAAGCAGTAATAAGGGCATTTGGAGCCGTATTATTCAAATTAAGTGTATTGTGCAATCTGTGTCTTGTGTGTGTGTAAGTCGTAAGCGAATCGCATCGGGAGTACAATTCGCAATCCCATGGTTGGATGTCGGCGTCTTCGCTTTCCTCGGGGGAAGTGCACTTCGGGGTAGCCGTTGGGTGTGATTAGGGAACCCGAGAAGACCCGGACTCGGATTCAGGCCCCATCAGACCATATGGATCCCGTTCTGGACGGCGGGAGCGGCATGGAACTGTGAGTGGATTTTGTAAATTTTAAGGTGTAACCTAATTTTAAACGGTAGCAGAGACTGAGAATAGTGGTTTCCGCAACATTTTGGTAGCAGAGCGTGGTTACTACCGGACCTCTAGGTTAATCGGTGTAATTTTGTGTATTTTATTTTGTTAGTTCGTAATAGGTTAAGCTCATTTCGTGTAAAATCGCACTTCCGGGACAGGTGCGGTTGAATTGTAAGGTTGGTAGTACCGTTGTATTTGGGCTGGGGCATTTCTCGGAACGTTAATTGTTATTCAATTTCTTTCAATTGAAAGCATCGAGTCGATTCGGGATAATCGATTCCGTGTTTTCGTTGACTCGTTTTAATTTTGTGTTTAGGTTTATTTAGTTTAAGTTATTTATAATGACAGCGTCACGGCAGGAGTTGGCTCAGCAGCTCCGGTGGTTCACCGGGCTGCTTGCATTAATAGATCGGCCTAACCGGGAGGACGCCTTGGAGACGCGTTCGAAAGAAATGCAGGGTCGTTTCTTGTTGGCCGAGCGGTCGGTAACCGCTCTATTGTCAACCGACCCGGTCGGGGAGAAGGAGCTGGCCCTCCACTCCCAATATGTCAAGGATCTGGAGCACATCCAAGACATCTACGATGAGGTCCTTCAGCGGGTGAAGGACATCGAGCGACTGCGGGAGGGGAAGCCTGTTGCGCGCCCCGCTTCGCTCCACACCCCTGGACCCAGCGCCATGGGAAGATTGGGTGCCCTGGAGGTCCCGCATTTCACCGGATGTATGCGGGACTGGGCTGGATTCCGGAACATGTTTTTGGCCTTGGTGGATACTCGGAAGGATTTCACCAAGGCCGAAAAGCTGGCATATCTCCGTTCCTTCCTAGACGGAGAACCCAGACAGCTCGTACAGCATCTGGAGCTGCAGGATGCGAGCTACGACACCGCCATGCAGCTGCTGGAGAAGCGGTACGAGAAGCCGCGTCTTCAAGCGGACGCGCACGTGACCCATCTGCTGGGATTGCCGACGGTCAACCATAGGGCTCAGCTGAGGGCGCAGCTGATCACCCCGCTCACCGTGTCCTTAAACGGGTTAAGGACGCTCGGACTGCCCGTCGACCAGTGGTCCTTCCTTCTTCTGCACATCGTTCTGGCCAAGTTGTCGCAGGAGATGAGGGACAAGTTCGAGCGGAATCGACTGGTCCACAAAGATCTCGGCAGCGTTCTGCCCTCGATAGGGGAACTTCTGGAGTTCCTGGAAGAGGAGGCTGGCCTGCTGGAAAACCAGCTAGCCTCCCAGGAGGCTCCGACAAGTGCGCCGGCCCGCACTTCCGGAGTCTACGGCGCCCAGCCGCCACGCAACCCAGGGAAGGGTCGCGGCAGGCTGGTGGCTGCGGCCGCCGTCAACCCCGGTTCTGGATGCCGGGTTTGCGGACAGCAGCACTTGGAACAGCTATGTCCAGCAATTCTCGGGCTGCCCACAAAAGAGCGCCGAAACCTCGTTCGGGATTGTGTTATGCCTGCCTGGGAGGACATAGGTATAATGAGTGACCCCAGGCGAGGCCTTGCGATGTGTGCGGCGGACCGCACCATCGCTTACTGTGCACCCGTAGTGCTGAGGGCTCAGCACCGGTTCGGGAGAGGGGATCTCCCACGGGTGGCGGTTTGGGGCCGGATACCAGCCCTCCTAGACACTGGGGCACAGGGCTGCTTAATTACTACGAGGGTAGCGAGGCGCCTACGTCTGGAGTGCGCGCCTCCCTCAGTTCCGATTCGGGGAGTCGGAGATACAGAAGTGGGGGGTCTGTCCGGTCAGACCCACATTTTCTTCTCTCCTGTGCATTCCGCTTCGATACGGATTGCGGCGGTCGTGATCGTACTCGACAATCTGCTGGGTTGGCATCCACTGACAGACATTCCGCGGGACGCAATGTCTGACACATCAGGTCTCATGCTGGCAGACCCTCATTTCGAGGAGCCGGCTCCGGTGGACCTCATATTGGGAGCGGATGTACTGGGCTGGATCCTTTTAGGGCCTCAGCGGATTCTGGGCCGCTCTTCGTTGGTAGCTATACCTACCATCTTTGGACACGTTTTAATGGGACCGGTTTTCGACCAGGAGACGCGGGATGTCTCACCTGTCGTCGCTACTACCTCCATCGCTAGGACGATGCAAAAATTCTGGGAACTGGAAGAGCCTCCCATGGTCTCCCATCTGGATCCGGAGCATGTGGAGTGCGAAACCTTTTGTAAGGATCACACACGCCGGATGGCGTCGGGTAGGATCGAAACTCGACTGCCCTTTATCGACTGTCCCCCTCTCTTGGGAAAATCGAGGGCGTTGGCAGAGAAACGACTCTTGTCCATGGAGCGTCGTATGTCTCGCGATCCGGTACTTCGGGAAAAGTATATCGAGTTCATGCGAGAATACTAGGCCTTGGGGCATATGTCGCGGGTGACTGTCGACTGGACAACGACAGATCATTTTTTCTTGCCTCACCACGCGGTGTTGAAGGCCTCATCTGGAAAACTACGGACTGTTTTTGACGGATCGGCACCGTCGTCGACTGGAGTTTCATTGAACCAATGTCTCCATTCTGGTCCGAAGTTACATCGGGACATTGTCGACATCATTTTAAATTTCCGAAGACACCAGGTGGTGATCGGTGCGGACATCCGGATGATGTTCCGCCAAACAGTAATACATCCTGCGGACAGGAGGTTTCAGTTAATACTCTGGAGGGAACATTCGGAGGATCCCATCACCGTCTACGAGCTCAACACCAACACGTACGGCCTGAAGTCGAGTCTCTTCATTGCCATCCGGTCACTGCTGGAACTGGCGGAGCAGGAACGGGCTCGCTTTCCCCGGGCAGCCGCTGTACTGACACGTGACGTGTTCGTAGATGATATCTGCACAGGAGCAGCCTCTCTGGAGGAGGCGCTCATCATCAGGAATGAGCTGATCGGACTCCTCGCGGCTGGTGGTTATGAGTTGAGAAAATGGTTATCCAACGAGCCACAGCTTCTGGTTGGGATTCCGGAAGATCACCAACAGAATCCTCAGCTATTCGAGGACGCAGGGGACCCGAACTCTATCGCCGTTTTGGGAATTAAATATCAGCCGGTTCACGATATTTTCACATTCCGGGTAGAACTGGAAACTACAAGAGTTTGGTCGAAAAGGACGATCCTTTCCACCATCGCTCGGATGTTTGATCCAAATGGATGGATCAGCCCGTGCATTTTTATGGCGAAGTGTTTATTGCAAACACTGTGGACACTCGGAGTCTTGTGGGATGAGCCACTGGTAGGGCTCTCACTCGACACTTGGCTCGCTCTGATCTCTACGATCGAGGCGATCAATCAGGTGGCGTTGCCGCGGCGGATCTTGCCGCGGGGCAAATACAGGGCAAGCCTACATGGCTTCTGCGATGCGTCAGAACGAGGGTATGCCGCAGTGGTGTATCTGCGAACGGTTGACTCGAAGGGTCGAGTCGCCGTCTCCTTGCTTCTGGCTAAAAGCAAGGTGGCTCCCCTCAAAACTAGGCTGACAATCCCGAAGCTGGAGCTTTGCGGGGCGCATCTATTGGCCAAACTGTTGTGCCACGTGCACAAGGAACTGACGTCTACGGTGGACATCCGGAATGTCTACGCCTGGTCTGACAGTCAGGTAGCTCTGGCATGGCTACGCGGGGCACCCCACGTATTGGAAACGTTTGTGGCCAATCGGGTATCTCAGGTACAGAACTCGGGCATCGAAATTTGTTGGAGGCACGTTCCCGGCCCCTGGAATCCTGCCGATTGTGCCTCTCGGGGCTGCACCGCGCCGGAATTGATGCAGCATGCCCTCTGGTGGGGTCCAGAGTGGTTAAAGGAGGGTGAGTCATCATGGCCGGTCACCATGATCGATGGCTCTCTAGGGATGCTCCCTGGAATAAAAGTTTTGGTGACAACAAACGAGTCAAGGCCAGATCCGAATTGGTTGACGGCTCGATACAGCAAACTGGACAAATTGCTAGGTGTAACTTGCTGGATCCGGAGATTTCTACATAACTGCCGCCATCCAGACAAGAGGCAGTTATCACCCGTGGCGGGTGCTGAGGAACGCAAGAGTTCACTGTTGGCCCTGATACGGTTGGTTCAAGCTGACCGGTTCGAGGACGAACTGAAGATTTTGCGCGTCGGTCGCGCAAAGCTCAAGGGAGCGATCTCTCGGCTCAACCCATTTCTGGATGCGGATGGACTGTTACGCGTTGGAGGTCGCCTCAAAAATGCCGACCTGCCCTTCGGTAGCCGTCATCCTCTGCTACTCCCCAAAGGAGGACCTTTGGTAGAACTGGTGGTCTCGGATAGACACCTGAAAAACGCTCACGCGGGGTGTAATGCGTTACTGGCGATATTACAGAGGGAGTTCTGGATTTTGTCCTCTCGGAGAGTGGTTCGCAGCGTGTTATTTAAGTGTGTGGCTTGTTATCGGGTGAAGGCCTCCACTATGCAGCCACAGATGGGGGATCTCCCTTCTGACCGGGTTTGTCAGACTACTAGGCCGTTCGACGGGGTCGGTACGGATTTTGCTGGACCGTTTCTGGTGAGAACCACAGCCTATCGTAACACTAGGGTCACGAAAGCATACCTGTGCGTTTTTGTCTGCCTGGCCACTAAGGCCGTCCACCTGGAAGTGGTTTCGGCTCTGTCTACGGAAGCCTTTGTCGTTTTGTTTCGCGACGGGGGTTACCTTCTCTCATTCGGTCCGACAACGGTACCAACTACAGAGACACTGCCAACTACTTAAAAGATGTGAACGATTTTCTGGATAAAAATTGTAATAGCATAAGTCAAGCTCTCGCACAGCGGGGAATCACATGGCGATTTAGTGTGCCAGCCTGTCCCCACTGGGGCGGGATATTTGAAGCCGCGGTAAAATCGGCAAAAACCCACTTGCGCCGGGTAGTCAGGGAAACTACCCTAACGTATGAGGAACTTACAACTGCGTTTTGTAAGGTTGAGGCGGTTCTCAACTCGCGTCCGCTTTGTCCACTCTCCTCTGACGCAAATGACATGGAAGTGGTCATTTTTTGGTCGGTCAGCCACTCACTGCCCTGCCTGAGTATCCCTGGAAGGATGAACGCAGACACCGGATGTCTCGTTTTCAAATGATACAACAAATGAGTCAGGACTTGTGGCGTCGTTGGTCACTGGAGTATCTGCATTTATTGCAGCAGCGTGTAAAGTGGACAGACCGGACGTCGGCCCCTTCGGAGGGGGATCTGGTTTTATTAAAAGAGGCTAATTTGCCATCGTTATTTTGGAGACGAGGTCGCATTTTAAAGTTAATCTGGGGCGCGGACGGGACTCCGCGTGTGGCGCAAGTGTTGGTTGATGGATCGGTGCTAAATCGCGCAGTCGCGACCTTAGCTCGATTACCGGTTGACTAGTTTAAGATTTCAGGCTAGAAAGCGGTACGTCCGCTTTGGGTGGCGGGATGTTGCAAATAAACAGGCATTTATTTTTGTTGGAAATAAAACTTTGATTTGTATTATGGACGGATCGATTTGGGAATCGATTATCGATCTTCAATTTATTTTGTGGCATAATGGCCCCATCACTAATTGTTCTTTTTTTTTGGTACTTGTTTCGGGAAAACAACAATGGCTGGTTTATAGGTTATCGTGTGTTGATAATTAAATAGATTTTAAGCAGTAATAAGGGCATTTGGAGCCGTATTATTCAAATTAAGTGTATTGTGCAATCTGTGTCTTGTGTGTGTGTAAGTCGTAAGCGAATCGCATCGGGAGTACAATTCGCCATCCCATGGTTGGATGTCGGCGTCTTCGCTGCTGGAGAAAACAGGTATTTCCTCGGGGGAAGTGCACTTCGGGGTAGCCGTTGGGTGTGATTAGGGAACCCGAGAAGACCCGGACTCGGATTCAGGCCCCATCAGACCATATGGATCCCGTTCTGGACGGCGGGAGCGGCATGGAACTGTGAGTGGATTTTGTAGATTTTAAGGTGTAACCTAATTTTAAACGGTAGCAGAGACTGAGAATAGTGGTTTCCGCAACATTAATATTATAACAAACCTAGGCTAAGAAAAAAAAAAGAAATAAAGAGATAATAATAATAAAATATTTAATTCAGACCACTTACTCCATACATAGTTAATTGTAACATAGGTACTTACCAAAAAAAACAACAAATACTAAAGAACACACTAATTTAAAAATTTGAAAGTCCCACCCGTATGCACTCGGTTCCAATGTCTAAGAATGGGACAGTCAAATTTCTTTGCTATTACCGCCAGGATGCCATTAGAACTCCCCCTTACTCTGCATTTTATTGACGCTATTCGCTTCCTTATGATGCCGTAAAAATCAACAACACCAGCTTCAGAAACATGCTCGAGGCAGTGCAGAATCTGGGGAGGCCCATCAGCATCCTGAAGGCATTATTATATTGCACGCGGAGTGCATTGTAGATTTTCTGCGTTATTATAGTCACAGCACAGGTTGCATGTGTAAAAGGTTTGACAGAACGCCTTAAAAAGGGTGATTTTAACTTCTCTAGTACACTTAGCAAACCTGCGGGCGAGCATATTGCATCGAACCGCCAATGCTCTCCGCTCTCTCTCGATATCACAATTATCACTGAGATCATCTGTTACAATGTGACCCAGGTATTTATACTGTAACACTCTATTTAGTGGCACACCGAGAAGCTTAACCGGAGGCACCACCAAGGGTTTCCTTCTACTAGCCCGGAACACTACAAGCTCACTCTTCTTGGTGTTATAACGAAGCCCATGCTCCGCGGCATAAGCCTCACATACAGCCACAAGTTTACGCAACGCACTCACCGAAGGACTCAGCAACACCATATCATCGGCATAACCTATGCTGTTGACCATTTGTCCGTCAACAGAACAGCCCAGCTTGGTGTCGCTGAGTGCACCAATGAGCCCGTCAACGTATAGGCTGAACAGCACAGGAGACGACAGCCCGCCTTGCCTCACTCCACACTCCAGCGCATACTCGTCAGACAGCTCTCCAGACCATCTGACCTGGTTAACTTGATGACCATACCAGTATTTTAAGGTGGAGATTAATTCCGAAGGAACATCTATATTGCGAAGTTTGTTCCATAGTAAATCATAGTTAACCAGATCAAATGCCTTGGAGAGATCCAGAAAAGCAGCATACACTGGCGTTCGTCTCTGAGTGTAGTATCTCACGGTATGCTTCAGCGACAGAATAGCACTCTCCGTCGAAAGCCCCGGACGGAAACCAAACTGGGCATCGCTTAATTTTATGCTGTTACTAAGCCGTCGCCCCAACAAACCGTCAAACACTTTTGCCATAACGGTAGCCAATGATATGGGTCTATAATTTGTCTTGCAAGATATATCCCCGGTCTTATTTTTCACTATAAGTACTACAATAGTCCTCATTAGCTCAACTGGCAGATAGGAGTGCCTAATACAAAAGGTATAAAACATTGACAAGACCCTCGGAAGATGCGGCCCCGCGTTCTGAAGGTGTTCAACGCTGAGGTCATCGTCCCGGTGATTTTCCTCTGGTCAATTGCTTTATAAACAACTTCACATCCTTAGCCGTAATTCGAATAGGTTCACCAGCCCCAATGCCCTCACCATCTCTCACCTTCATTTCTGGATTTAGCTGCAAAAGTGATTCAACCTTAAAATGAGATCTAAATAGGTCCGCAATCTCTTTAGGCTCACTTAACCCGTCCACGCTTACGGAAACAGCCGGCTTAGGGCTCAGTCTTTTTGTTTGCTTCCAGAATTTAGTAAAATCTTTTGCCTTGTGTTGAGAAGCCAAAATATCCATTTTGATTTGGACCTGATTCTCTTGACAAGCTTTCAACTTAGACTTAAATATTTTTCGTGAGCAGCACATATCACTGTACAAAGTACCTACCCTTGGCCGACCGTGCCACACCCAATTTATGAAAGCCTGTCTCGCTTTCTCGTGAGCACCCTTCACAAACTTATTCCAACCCGCAATGTAACGCCCTTTCCTTTTGGTATTATTATGATCAACATAACTAAGCCCAGCAGATTTCCTAAGCGTGTTAACAATACCATTATACAGGTTATCTATAACTATCTTATGTTCTATGTTCGTACATATTTTGTCACAACACGTACTTAACTCTACAGAAAATTGATGTCTCTTAACATCGCACTGCAATTATTAAGGTAAGACTCGACTTGATGATGGTCTCTTTCACCCCATATCACCTTATTGTGAGGTCGGTTCCGCACATATGCAGATGTAGTTGCTCTAATCGTACTAAGATTAGCATGAATCACTAGCGGTAAGTGGTCAGACCAGAACGAATCATAATAAACTTCAACATTGACTACATACCGACGCACCGCCTCTGTAATAAGGCAATGATCCAGCCAGCTTGTAGAACCGTGAACCTCACTAACAAAGGTATATGTGCCTGAGTACTTTCCTAGCCTCTCGATGTCCACACAACCCCACTTTTGATCTAAACAGAAATTTAGCAGTTCTTTACCAAATAACTCCTTAGGATCTGCATTAATGTCTCCCAATATAAAAACCGACTCTAAGTTACAACTTTCAACTATCGCTGCAATTTAACTCATACAATGACAGAATTCTGCTAGGTTATCGTGACAATTGGTAGGCATATAAACACATATGACTAAAAACGACCTGTTGGCCAAATCCACCCTAACAGCCACAATTCGGTCATTATTTGATTGCACAATGGAAACGGCACTAAAGATCGATTTCCTCCACAGCAATGCTACGCCTCCATAAGGACGTCCCCTAATTAACTTTGTTGTATATATCGCGGACTTACCATGGTACCCAAAATCTTTATTAATATCACCTAATGTCGGTATTTCTGTAGGTAATAGCCACGTTTCTTGTAGTTCTATAATATCAGCACTTTGTTAAAGAGACCTTACACATTCAATAGACCTATTCACACTTTTACAATTAAAACTAACAAATTTAGAAGGTTCATTATTTTCATTACTATTTACACTACTCATATTAATATTAATATTATCGTTCTACATTCAACTACTCGGCTTTACTACTAAAGCCAAAGCTAACAAATTTGCGAAAAGCAACACCATTAGGCCACAGTTTCTCATCCATAAAGACCGACAGCTTATCTTTAGGTATTAAAAACTTATAGGCTACATACTCCCTTTTGTGTTTCATATTTATCAGTCTTGCTCTTAATATAACTTGTAATATCACAAACATGAGATTCCGCATCAATATTAGAAATATAAAAAGGTATATCCACCTTTGCCGCCTTAAAACTACAATCTGTTACCAAGTCCGCTTTTCCTTTCAATCCAATCAACTTATTACGAAGCCTTTTGCGTTGCACTTGAATCCAGTCTGCATTTGGTTCCTCGGGCTCCCATTCCCCTTTCCGAACTATCTCAGACATTAGCTTACGCTCGCCATTCGCGGTAACTCGCTCCGGCACCGCCGCCGCCGCGTCCGCATCGCCGCATACGCACTCTTCGTTCGAAACCGCGGTGAGTGAGGCCCTCGCGCGCTCTTTCGAAACCGTAGTAGGGGCCTCCACGCGCTGCGTCGTCGTTGCCTCCTGGCTTGACTCACCACGCCCCAAGGACATCCGCGCAACCGAAACTGTCGAGTCATTGGCGATGTCACCAGCTGGTTATACCGATGACATTTTGTAGGTAGTTTCACTATTTTAAGCGATGTTTTCTTGATGTATCGATCGGTAATCACCAGGAAATATGTGCGGTAACCCTATAGGGCCACTCTCGTGGTTATAACTGTCTATAAAAGCACCTCTTTTTCTACAATTCACGTAACTATTATTTTGCTCCCGAGTAATTAACATATCCTTAGTGACATAGGTATCGTTTATATTGGCAATCTCATTCTGCAACAATATAACATCCTTAAGCAATCTCGATGAGTCGATGTGATCAAAAGTCACAGGAGGCAATTTTTGCAGGTCTCTTGCGACGTAGATTGGCAGCTTTTCAGGATCAGTTTCCTTAGTTACGGCGATCATATCCTCAATGTTTCTCACGCTCTTGCCATCTTTTTTCCTTTTAATCAGGCGCCTGGACAGATCAGTCACTTCGAATAACAATTGTTTTGCATGTGTTATTTCTTTCTCTGAGAAAGTAGTAGAAATCAAACGCACAATGCTTTCTTCATCCATTATATCGGCATTGTTTTGTATAAAGGCCAAAACTTCGGAAATCACAATATTACAGTTCGTACACTTCACGATACTCAACGTCATTTTGTTTACATAACAAAGAACGACACAGATCGGTACTCGGCGCGTGCGCTCGGTAACGCGCGCGAGCGACAACTGCAAAGCAACGTCCCTCACTAGGGATCTAATCAACGGCGTCGTGGCTTCTATACCCACCAATAGTTGTAATGGCGAGGTCTGTGTAGTGGCCTGTCTGGTAATGTTTTATGTGAGTTGAACCCTCCTTTTTCATGTACTCTACATTAGACCACTCAGTGCCCCTGTTGCCTACTTCCACGCACAGCATGTTGAGTACGGTCCGATGAGTGGGTAATTGAGGATCAAAGATCGTTAAAACGGGTTCATCAGTTAAACACTTAACAATGTAGTTGCGCGCACCGTCCTGTTCAGCGCCCCAAGTGAATGGCTCGCCTTTTCGCAATAGTTTAGCTATAGGTGCAACTAAAATACCCCGCTAGGCCTAAGAATTGGCGAACTTCCTTTACATTGGTAGGTTTTGGTGATCTGACGAGAGCCTCAACCTTTTCTGGGCTCGGCCGTACCTGCCCATGTCCTATTAGACGACCAAGATACTCTACTTCGGTATCAAGAAAGGTACACTTCTTCAAATTAACGGAAAACCCCGCGTCAGTTAGTACACGCAAAACTTCTTGCAGAGTAATTAGACCTTCGTCAACCGAGTTAGACAGCGCTAACACATCGTCAATATATGTCAGAACTCTCCCAGAATCTATCAGTGGCTTCAATGTCTTTGTTATGATTCTCTGATAGAGTATGGGAGCATTGGCTAGTCCGTAGGGGATTTTTTGGTATTCATAATGCCCTTCGGGCGTCACAAAGGCAGTTTTGCTGATTGAATCATCATCATTTTTAATTGGCACTTGATGAAAGCCTGTTGCCATATCGAGGCTAGAAAAATACTTAAATTTGCCTAATTTATCGATATGATCATCGATGAGTGGTAAGGGAAACCTCTCTTTCACGATGACGGCGTTAAGCGCACTGTAGTCTACACACATCCTTATCACTCCCGTCTTTCTTTTTGACAAGAATGATAGGACTTGCATGGTCAGACTTTGACTCGCGAATGATTCCCTTATCTAACAAGTCGTTAATAATGTCGCGAACCCTATTCTTTTCGTCAATAGATAGTTTATAAGGACGATGACTAATGGGGGCAGATGACGTCAATCTAATTTCCATACTGCCCGTGTTCACCATGGAAGTTGCTGTACCCGTGATGAAAGTATTAGAGAACTCTATTTAGACTCACTAAGCGGTCTTTTTCATTACCAGTCAAGGGAGTTTTAGATACTCTCAGCCTCCACAGTAGTCACGTGCTGTATTCGCGCCGAATCGTCTAGCCGGGTTAATCTTTGCTCATTATTTGTCCGAATGTAAGTAATCCCCTTCCGATTTAAAACGTCAGTTCTGATCAAAATTGATGCACCGATGCAATTACTGGGAACAACGTATAATTCTACATCAAGAGATACATCCGGGAACTCAATAATAGTCGTTACGTAAGAGATTGACTCTACTTCTTGACTGCCTATTCCCCGTATCAAACGATAAGCCGGAGTTCTATTAAAGTTAAAATTTTTCAAAATAGATTCTGAAATCAACGATATGTCAGATCCGCTATAAATACGAACATCAACGGGTATTTTCAGAACTAAGGCTGTCATCACATTGTCGTGTAGGGATTCGATTCTGAGCAAAAATTTACATTCGAAGAATTTTTATTATTAGGTCCTTCAGAACGTTGTTTGAGAAAGCAAGAATCTACTAAATGACCATTACGTTTACAGAATGAGCAAAACTTCAAGGGTCTCTTATCGTTTGATGTTGAAGGGGTTGGCTTTAAATGGGAGCCAGTTTGGGAAACGGTGTTCTCAGAATTTGACTTTTTGGGGCTGTTAAGTAATTGGAGAGATTTGGCTAGCATAGACCGCAAATTTGGGACTGACCTGGTGTGACGTGGTAGACTTCTTCAGGGGCCCCTGTCCTTCGATGATGAATGTATTAATCTCACAGGCTGGCGTCGACGGACGTCTGCTATTTGTGCTGAACACTTGAAGATATTTGATTTAAGTTTTATAGGCTCAAGCTATCGGAGCGAGCTAAGCGACGGTGCGTTTTCGAATTGGAGAACGTTGAGAGAAAAAAAATATGGCAACACTTGAGTTTCTAGTGTTGCGCGCTTAGAAAAAAACGTTCCGTTTCAGGCATGTCCCGCTTTGAAATATGCTAGTGATATATATTAACCAATTAAAAATAATAAAAAGAAAATACGTAGTATTGTGTGCGTACATATACAAAAGTACCGAACATGCCGCCGGCCATAAAATAATGCTTATTTTATCTTTAAGAACTATCATTCAGAATGCTATACTAACTTAGGACTAAAACATGTAATGCTATATCTAAGAAATGCCTATTCAACAGGCAATGGGCAGACCTTAACTACAGGTCGCTTAGTGAGTGTATTACCGACGCGTACAGTTACGACTCTAGTAATACCGTCGGTGCCGGGATGCAGCTGATGCACGCGCGCGAGACGCCATTGCAGTGGTGGCAGTGTGTTGTCTATCAACACGACCACAGAACCCTCCCGAAGGGTTGTGTTAGTATTGTCGTGGAACCATTTACCTCTTGGTTGTAGCTGGTGTAAATATTCTACGCTCCAGCGTTTCCAAAAATGTTGAACAGCTTGTTGAATAACCTGCCATCTAGCGAGGCGTTGTGGATTGTCGTTAGACAAGTCAAATTCAGGTAAAGACGTTAATGGTTCCCCGATAAGGAAATGTCCCGGTGTAAGGGGTAATGGATCAGTCGGATCATTACTAAGTTGACAGAGAGGTCTTGAATTACAGACCGCTTCAATTTGACAAATCAATTTATTAAATTCGTCCTGAGTTAGTTTTAGTGTACCTATGACACGATGCAAGTGTCGCTTTAGACTACCTACGGCTCGTTCGACGAGACCAGCAAAATGCGAAGCATATGGAGGATTAAACTGCCAGGTGATCTGCATGTCAGTCAGCTGGTTGTTTATAGCAGTCTGATTTGACTAGTTTCGCAGAAACGTGTAAAGTTCGGAAAGATACCTGTCACAACCTACAAAGTTCCGTCCGCAATCGGAACGGATTGTTTTGCAATACCCACGTCGGGATATGAACCTACGCAATGCGTTAAGAAAAGATTCGGTTGAGAGATCGGGAACTAATTCTAAATGGATTGCTTTCGTTGATTGACAAACGAACACGCATACGTATGATTTGTAAATTTTCGCGTTACGAAGTTTACTCGACTTAAGAAAAAAGTGTCCCGCAAAGTCAACGGAAGTATTTAAGAAGGGACGAAGTGAACGAACCCTAGTAGTAGGTAATTGGGCCATTGATGGCTGTGGTGCGACAGGTCGTGCACGAACACAAGATACGCAGCGTCGTGTACGCATACGTACCGCATCGCGAGCACACAGGATCCAGTAGGTCTGTGCGAGGGCAAACTGCAAAGTTTGAGGTCCCACATGTAAATGTGTTTTATGATAGACATCAATTAAAAGATTAGTGAAATGATGTTTCTTGGGTAACAGAATTTGATGCTTGGCATCATACGGCACGTTAGCCCGATTTATTCTGCCGCCGACCCTGAGGAGTCCAGCATCGTCCAAGAAAGGTTTCAGTTTCTGAAGACGTTTTGTACATCTGTCGTCGTCCTTGAGACGCGAGATGTCTTCTGAAAAGCATTCACTCTGGACAAGTGATATAATTCGACTGAGAGCTTGTTTTGTATTAGGAACTGTGACATGTTTAGTCGTAGGACTACAGGCTTTACGACATTTGTTTATGAATCGTAACATATACGAAATGACGCGTAGCATCTTCGGAAGCGATGAGAATCGCTCAATGAACTCTAAGCTCTTAGGTTCATTGGTTTGTGTGAGAAGAACATGCTTGCGACGTTCTTCGTCAGTGTGACATACGACGTTAGTCTTGGGCCACTCGGACTCATTTTTACTGAGCCAACCAGGTCCTGTGAACCATAGTTGATGGTTCAACTGAGATGGGAGAACACCACGAGACGCGGGGTCTGCGGGGTTGTCTGTTGATTTAACGTGGTGCCACTGCGAGGCAGGCACGTTACTTGTTGTCTCTGCTATGCGGTTAGACACGTATGTTCGCCACTTGTCTGGAGACGTACGTAACCAGGCAAGAGTTATAGTAGAATCGGACCAAGCGTAGACTTGGTCGAAAGACAATCTACTGCTGTAAGCAGTAAGGACCTTTTTTATCAATTTTGATAGTAGGTGAGCACCGCAGAGCTCTAATCTCGGAATGGTGAGCCGTTTCAAGGGTGCAACTTTTGTTTTGCCTATGAGAAGATGTGTGCTAATGGCACCGTTCGAGTCAACGACACGAATGTAGACGCAGGCGGCGTACGCCTTTTCAGATGCGTCTGAAAAGCCATGAAGTGACACGTGATTTGTGCTAGGAAGCACATGACGAGGTAACGCAATGTCTTGTAATAACGGCAGTTCGTCGATGTACCGAAACCACAAGTCACAGATACCCTGTGGAGGGGTAGCATCCCAACCTGAGCCTGATACCCATAAAAGTTGGATTAAATGCTTCACGAATACAGTCACCGGACTTAGGAATCCAAGGGGATCGTAAATCTTTGCAATCTCTGCCAACATTATGCGCTTTGTACACTTGCGTGAGTTAGCCACTCCATCCGTTTGATAGGAAAATACGTCAGACTTAGGGTTCCACTTGAGCCCCAAGACCTTGACAGAAGTGTCAGTGTCAAGTGCTGACAGAATAAGAGCGTCATCATGATTGGAAGTATCATGGTTTAAGTGCGCTAAAAATTCGGAACTATTACTAGTCCATTTGCGGAGTTCGAAGGTTCCTGCTTTACAAATGGACGTTAACTGATGCTGAAGAGTGATAGCCTCTTCAACCGTATCAACTCCAGTAACGACATCATCAACGAAAATTTCGTTAAGAAGTACTTGCGAAGCAAGTGGGAAGTTGGCAGCTTCATGAATTGCTAATTGACGAAGTGTTCGCAAAGCTAGGAAAGGCGCAGAAGCGACGCCGAATGTGACAGAGCACATACGATATTCCTTTACGGGATCGTGGGGAGAAAATCTCCAAAGAATCCGATGGAAGTCACGGTGTTCTTTACAAAGACCGATGTAGCGGTACATCATTTTGAGATCAGCCGTAAAGACTATTTTATGAAGTCTGTACTTCAGTAAAATTTCAGAAATGTCTTGATGCAATTTCTGACCAGTGAGAAGATTGTCATTAAGAGAGCGACCTGATGTAGTCTTGCATGAGGCGTCGTACACAACACGATACTTCGTAGTAATCGTAGTAGATGTAGAACCTTTCACCACTACGTGGTGGGGTAGATAGTAGGGAGGAGTGCCAGGATTCACTGAGTCCGTGACTGGCTCCATATGTCCTAAGTCTAAATATTCTTGGATACAATTGTTATAGTTCTCCCGTAAGGCAGGGTCGCGAGACAGGCGTGCCTCTAATTTAGTTAAACGCGAGAGTGCTATAGCACGAGAATCGCCCAATGGCGGAGCATTCTCCTTGAAGGGTAGCGAAACTATATATTTCCCATTTACATCGCGTGTGTGAGTATCGACGAAGATCGACTCACAGCGTAATTCATCTTTTGTAAGATGTGGATGTTCTGGTATGGATTCCAACTCCCAGAACCTTTGAAGATTCATATCAAGTTGGCAAGTACTCAAGTTGACACTTAGTGGTTTCATACTTTCATATGAAATTCTACCACCTATCAGATAACCAAAAATGCTGTTGATGGCCACGGGTGTGCCCGGTGGGCCCTTGATATTATCTAGTAGCAGTATGCTATCCAGATAGTCAGATCCCAGTAGCAGTTCAACAGGCCGTGTTGAGCGCAATTCTGGGTCTGCTAGATCAAGATTTTGAAGGTGTTGAAACGTCTGAATATTCCTAATTGATTTAGGAATGTTAGCAGTGTAGCTTGTCAGGTTAGGTAGGATAAAAGCTTCGATGTGAAGCTTCGGCTCGGGTTTGTTGTGAGGTGTAACCTCGCACAACACGTAACCACGAGGTTGTACTTCACCACCAATACCGGTTAGAGTGGTGCCCACCTGCGCGGAGTACCGCGGCAGGCCGAGACGTTGGACGCAAGACTCAGAAATGAGCGTGGTCTGCGCACCTTGATCCACAAGGGCACGAACGGACCGCGGCGTATAAGGCCCCTGGTTCAAGGGTCGTACGTTTACAAGCGCAGTCGTGAGTAAGACGGTACAGTTCTTACTAGAAGGATGCCCCGTAGCCCCCTGTAATGGAAGGGGCGGGAACGTTTCCGCTACTGAGCGCAACTCAGGGGAAGAAGATTCTGTAGTCAGTAAGACGTTTGGAGTAGGCACATCTTCATGTAATGAAGAATGGTGCCTTTGAGTGCAGACGCGGCAAGTATGGCGCGACTTGCAGTCCTTTAGTTCATGACCAGAAAATAAACAATTGGTACAATGTTTATTTTGTTCCACGAAATGTTTTCGTTCCTTTAAAGTGAGCGCATTAAAGTTCTCACATTTATATAAAGGATGTGAATTGTCCTTACAATACGCGCATTTAATTTTATTTAAATAATTCAACGCAGTTGTTGCATGTACGCTTATAGCACGCGAGTTACGCGCAAACGAAGAGTTAGTACTGCGCGGTGCATTATATTGCACGTCAGAGTGCGCGCGAGTTAGCGACATCGCATGCTTTCCCGCCATAGCATGGCGCGATGACGTCACTGCAGTTGACCGGGCCGAGCCGGCCGCTCCGCCATCAGCAGCGAGCGCGGACGCCGCGCGCTGCGCAGGCCCCGCGGATGTACTTGTACACGCGGACGCGGTCATCACTTCAGATGCCGCTAATTCCTTATCGAGGAAATCGAGTAATTCGATCACGTCAGGAATTTCACATGAAGTTTTTAATGATAATTCAAAACGCCTACGAATATTAGGTGTAATTTTGCGTAGCAAAATATTTAACAGTACGAAACTCCATTCGTCAACTGGTAAACCCAATGATTTCAAAGCAGTGATATTCTCGTGATAACAATTCAACAAGTTACGTAAACTTGATTCAACATTTTTCTCGTTAACTGAATCACAGTCAAAAACGTTGTCAAAATGTTTTGTGGAAATAATTCGTTTGTTTTCATAACGCGAAATTAATACTTGTAAGGCATTTTCGTAATTAGAATCCGTAACAGGAATAGATTTGATAAGATTATATGGTTCATCTTTTAAAAATAATAACAAATACCGAAAACGCTCGACATTTGTTAAAGTGACGTTGTCATGTACAAGTGATTTAAATAAATCGTAGAAAGCATTCCATTCAGTTAAAACACCTGTGAATGTTTGAAGCGATAATCGCGGTAAACGAATATGCGATTGTGTTGATTGCTGAGCGCAGCAGGTCGTATGTGACACTCCAGTAAAGCCACCATCAACGGACGTAATGCTTTGTTTACGCTCCTCCTTAAGCGTGTCTAAGGCAACTTGGACCTTAAAGTACAATGAATCAAATTGATTTCTCACAGCTATATTCTCATCCCGGTTGAATGACTCATTTTTTGCCGATAATTTTTCAATTTTCATTTGAACTTGGAAAAATGTTTTTTTTGATTGAAGCTAAGGTTATAAGGTGTTAGGTTAAGGTTACAATTATGTTAAGTAATTGGAGAGATTTGGCTAGCATAGACCGCAAATTTGGGACTGACCTGGTGTGACGTGGTAGACTTCTTCAGGGGCCCCTGTCCTTCGATGATGAATGTATTAATCTCACAGGCTGGCGTCGACGGACGTCTGCTATTTGTGCTGAACACTTGAAGATATTTGATTTAAGTTTTATAGGCTCAAGCTATCGGAGCGAGCTAAGCGACGGTGCGTTTTCGAATTGGAGAACGTTGAGAGAAAAAAAAAAATCTGTACATGCAAGGTTAATGTAAGGTTATGTTAAGATCACTAAAATGGCTAGGTACTAGCACAATGTTAGTTAAAAAAAAAAGAAATATAATTTGTTGCAAGTTAAAAGTAAGCTGTAATTTAACATGTTATGTTAAATACAAAGATAATATTTCCCGTCGGTAGAACCCAAGCTAAAGAAATTTGAATCCTGTGCCGTACGCAATACGAGCGACAGTTTATTCGATACTGTAACTATGACAGCAACCGATAACTTGGTTTTCCGGTATGTTATACCTGAACCCCAAAAAATACACTTAGTACGTAAATACTCAATGTAATGTAATGTACGTTGTACAAAATAAAGAAATGAGTTGCAACAAACTATATTAAGACCTATTAGTACTAGGCAAATGACTTCAGGCGCGCCGCTCTAAGTAGGTAAGTATCTACCGCCCGATTCGGAAATTATTAACGAATGTAATTTCGCCAAAAATGCTCAAAACCATATAAAACTATATATAATTAGAATGATCTCATTGAGATCTAACTGTACGTATCGGTATTTTCGAGAAATAAGGCACTACGTCGTCGGAAACTCGATACTTATAATTGTAAGTGGAGGTAGTTTCTCGCAACTTACGAACAAAGACAAGTGAATTTACTTGAAATTGATATTGTACAGCACAAATAATACGTATAAATCGATACCAGATAGTAATATCCGGCTCGAACACAATTATGTTAAGTAATTGGAGAGATTTGGCTAGCATAGACCGCAAATTTGGGACTGACCTGGTGTGACGTGGTAGACTTCTTCAGGGGCCCCTGTCCTTCGATGATGAATGTATTAATCTCACAGGCTGGCGTCGACGGACGTCTGCTATTTGTGCTGAACACTTGAAGATATTTGATTTAAGTTTTATAGGCTCAAGCTATCGGAGCGAGCTAAGCGACGGTGCGTTTTCGAATTGGAGAACGTTGAGAGAAAAAAAATATGGCAACACTTGAGTTTCTAGTGTTGCGCGCTTAGAAAAAAACGTTCCGTTTCAGGCATGTCCCGCTTTGGAATATGCTAGTGATATATATTAACCAATTAAAAATAATAAAAAGAAAATACGTAGTATTGTGTGCGTACATATACAAAAGTACCGAACAGGGGCAATGCCACCTTTTATGACCGACCTTGCCGCAAATACGACATGTAATGTTTTTATCACTCTTAGGTGCTTCGCGTTTTCGCAGATCAGACCATAACTGATTGGCCGCACGGACAGCATTGTTGGAGCTTCTTGGTTTAAAGAAAGTTGACAAAAACTCAACAAGACTATTAATTTGTAATTTGGCGTTGGTTGCCGCAGCCTTTATTTGGGGATCGGAAATGCTTCGTACAATAATTGCAACTTTTAATTCATCTGATAATCCTTTGACAATATTTAATCGTAAAAAAGATCTGCGCGCATAGTCCGCGTAAGTCGCATATTCATCTGAGTTAAATTGCATGACATCATATAAAACAGTAGCAAAATCTACGTTGCGCGGACACAGTGAGCGAAACTCTGCCTTAAAACTGGTCCAAGTCCTGTCATTTGTGACCCATTCGTTGAGCCAAAGTCGCGCATCACCCCGTAAACAACCACCTATTCGTCCGAGGCACTCACAGTCATCCCAATTATTTAATTGATGGCCACGGTCAACCTCCGCACACCATGCCTCAAAATCATGTATGTTTGGATCAGACTGAGAAATATAAAAATTTTGCGACCTTACTTGAACAAGTGCCGATAATGCTCCAACAATCCTCTTCGTTGCATCCTGGCTCTCCGACGCACGCGAGCCGCCCTCGGTCAGTGGTTCGGCCGTGACCGTGGCGTGATCGCTAGGTGGGGCCGGTTCGTGCTGGCTGATTAGATGCGACGGAAAGTCCTTGTACAGTGTTACAGATGACTGCAACCTACCCTCAAGTACTTCTAGCCGTGTCAAAATTTTATCTAGTGCCTCGTTGCGTGAGCCATGGCAACGGCCATACAAACTCTCTCAAAATCTATCAAAATTAAAAATTTATTTCAATCGTATAATTTAAATAATTTATTTATGGAGCCAACTAGAATAACTGCCACTTCGGCCACTTGTATTGATAACATATATACCGATCTAGTACCACTGTCTAAACTCATTATTAATAAACTGGACTCTGATCATTGTGGCCAAATGGTCAGCGTTCCACATCAGTGTAAGCAAGTGAAGAAACAGAATATCTCTGTTGTACCAAAAACTGCAGGCCGTCTGGAACGGTTTAAAAACAATCTTTATGATAATATATGTTTTTTAAAGTATAATGATAACCCAAATGAATTTTATAATAATTTCTTTCATAAATATTGTACAGAATTTAATAAAACTTTTATTCCAAAAAGGATCTCGGTTAGTGGTACTGTTACTTTTAGTGAATGGGCTACAATTGGTATCCACAAAAGTAGAAAGCGACTTTATGAGCTATATGATGAACGCAACTATAACACCAGTGAAGATTTTAAATTGTATGTCAAAAATTATTCTAAGTTATTTAAAATAGTATGTCGATTAGCAAAGGCAAAGTTCCTGAGTTCAAAGATTAAGCTAAGTGATAACAAAATAAAAATGACATGGAATATTATAAATAGTGAAACTGGAAATGTCAAAAGTCGTAACAATGAGTACAAATTGAGCTACGAAAATCAAACTTTAACTTCCGATGCTGATGTTGCTGTGGCATTTGAGAAGTTTTTTACTGATATTCCAGTTTCAACTACAAAGGCTTTAGACTCCTCCCCCACTGTAGCTGAAGCGGTTCTAAAGGAAAATGTCAAACCTAGTAAAAACTATTTTAGTTTTCAAAAAATTGATTTTAGAGATATAATTAAAACTTTTAATACTCTTAATAAAAAGAAGACTGCTGATCTGTGGGGTAATTCCGTCGACGTCACTAAATCCGTTATTGAGACAATAGCTCCAGTTTTAGCTTGCATATTTAATGAATGCATTGACTGTGGTGTTTTTCCTGACCTAATGAAGCACAGTAAAGTAATCCCATTATTCAAATCAGGTAGCACATGTGACCCCTCTAACTTTAGACTAATTTCTGTGTTACCCACATTAGCTCTGCGGCTTATGCAGTAATGAAAATTCGTCAGATCACTGACATTGAAACAGCTAGACTTGTTTACTTTAGTTATTTCCATAACGTAATGTCGTACGGCATTTTACTGTGGGGCAATGCTGCCGATATTCAAACTATCTTTTTGCTGCAGAAGCGGGCTATTCGAGCAATTTATAATCTAAAAGCTGGTAATTCTCTTAGGGAGAGATTTAAAGATATTAATATAATGACAGTTGCATCACAATATATTTACGAGAACCTAATGTATGTATATTGTTTTCTAAAGTTTACGCGAACACTACACATTGAAATGAAACAACTTTTACGTTACATTAAATAAGTAATGTGCAAAATAAACGCGAGTAGATCCGTAAAAGTTGTTTCATTTTAATGTAAGTATATAAAAATATTGAAACTTTTTCTAAAAACAGTGATATTCACAATGTAAACACTAGAAATAAAAACAAACTAGCAGTACCTAATACTAGGCTCCACAAAGTAAATAATTCATTTAGAGGCCTGTGTGTACGTTTTTACAATAAAGTTCCAAGTAATATCCAAAAACTAGATATTAATAAATTTAAAATCGCTATTAAAGAAAAGCTTTATAAAAAAGCTTATTATAAAGTGTCTGATTACATTGAAGACAAAACAGCATGGGTTTAAAATGCTCCAATCTATTTCTAATCCAATATATTGTTAAGGTTTTTTAAACTTGTATAACTTGGTAACGTAACGGCATATAATTTTGTAAATGTCGTTACATAATGAATTAAAGCTGTGGAGTTTCTTGCGCCCATTCTTCTCCACAGCTAAAAAATAGACGTCCTGAATGGGTAGTAGGTAAAAAAATTATGGACGATTCAAAAGCACTTTTCTAAAGTTTATTTGAATAAAGAATATTTGACTTTGACTTTGAACTATCACGGCGCCTATGTTGAGTTCTGCGTGGGCTACGCGAACTAGCAGAGTTACGCTTTCTAATAGGACTATAGGCGGAGAACGTGCAGGCCGTCTAGGTAATCTAACGGGCCGGTCGGTGGAACGATCCCTGTTTCTCGTTGTCGGCGGCGTATAATGCCTAACACTAGAACAATCACTAATCTCACCCGACTTGGGTCTATTACGCTGGTGTTTGCGAGAAAAATTACGTTGCTTTGACCTAGACGAGCGCCCAGTCATGTTATTGGAGAAAAAGTTAACACTTATACTGATACTTGAAAATTAACGATTTAGATGGCAAAAACGGTAATAAGAGCACGTAATCAATCCCACTTCTGATGTTACAAACCAGAGGTGAGGTTAAGTTTTAAAAAAATACCCGACAACTCACAATATGAAGAATATATTATCAAAAATAACAATTAGCAAAAAGAACAACTTAAGTAACCTATCTGAATCTAGAAAACTGAAGCTATGTCTATTTAGTACTACAATACGTCCGTCACGTACAACCGTCAGCCGCCAAGAGAACGCTGCTGAGCGCTGCGCTTGTATTTATGTGGTACGCTCGCTCGGCCCCGGCTGAGGCTCGGGAGTAGGGTGAACTGGCAAAAATAGACTTAATAAACAGACATAATACCAAAAAAAAATTGACTAAAATCAAGATAGTTAAAGTAAGATTAAACATTACTACATAGAGATAAGACATGTTGTATTTAATATATAAGGATGGACGTACTTAAAACTTATTATTACATTAGTTACCCTAAACTGGTTCATTTTTGTACTTATTTGTTCTACTGTAACATCATATAGCAAATTCAAAATATTTTGAACTTGTTGAATATCTTCAGTTTGACTACTTGCGTATTCCTTGGCTGTTTGTAAGATAACCGAAGAAATCAATTCGCACTGCAGGTAGCTAGTAGCATTTAAGTAAATTACTTTTTATCCGTAACTCTCATATAAAATAATTAGTATCTCATAAAACAATGGTAGAATAATGCTTCTAAATGTCTCTTCCCGTAAGTATAGATAACGTACCTCAAACCACTTTGTCAGTCGGTAAAAGTGAGGCGGTTAAACAGGTGAATACCTACTCGTTGTATAGATATAATACTTATTTTCCTTTTGATTCTATTTATCTATAAATCCACAGCTTTTTACAAAATTCTTCCTTTGTTTATTTTTTCATTATAGTTAACAAATTTTGTTAAAATATCGTAAAGAATGTTCTTTCTGCCCTGATCTTGACCTCGCGCAGGCGTAGCGCAAACGGCGCAAAGTGCTGCGTTGGAAATTCTTGCGCGTTTACTGCGCCCCGCACAATTTGATAAAATAATAATATGTGTACAGTTATGAAATCGTTAGTATATTCTATCTCGCATTGTTTTTCTTGGTACTGTAAAGCCTGAAGGGCTTTACTTATATAAAAAGGGGTTTATCGATATAAAAACAATCTATGACGTTTAAGGCTACATACGCATTGAGCGGCACTGAGCTGACAGCCGTCCGGCTGGCCGCTATTAAATATATGTACGAAAACACAGTTTTCATATGTACTGTGATGCGGCTGCCGACCAACGGCGACGAACCGGACGGGCAGCCGCAGTGCGGCTAACCAAACAGTGCGCACGTAGCCTAAGACGTATATTTAAAGTATTACAATCAATAGGGCAAACACGAACTTATAAAGAATTCGTATCGGGACCTCGCTGCGACGACGAAGGTGACGTCTCCTAACGTAACTAGACTTGGGCCCGAATTAACGCTCAATCTCAGTAAATTGAACGAATGATGCGTTCTGAAATTAGTTAAAGTGGTATTACAAAACATACCAAACACAAGAATTTTTTAGGGATATAAGAGTCAAATGAAAAACTGGAGAAGTAAATTTTGTTTTTATTATTGTATAAACATTATGATAAAAAATTATTAATCAACTTTTATTACATATTAAAATTTTAAATTATGATTTTGCCTGCGTTTGACTTCTGAACGAACGTCTTTAGTATTTGTAAAAATATTATGATCGGATGTTAATGACGGTAGTTGTTAACATTGAATGGGCGCCTTTGGCTTTCAAAGTAAAAAGTAAATAGTGTTGAATAATTTCGGCGGGCTGGTAAGAACCACGATAGCTCAATTGGAAGAGCACCTGACCCGGTATGTCAGAAGGGTGCAGGTTCAAACCCTGCTCGTGGAAATTTTTTCAACATTTGTGTTTTTGTAATTTGTTCGCAACAAAATTTGCGTTAAAAATTATATAAACATTTATAAATAGCTTGCCTACTTCTTAACTGATCTTTAGTATTTGTAAAAATATTATGATCGGATGTTAATGACGGTAGTTGTTAACATTGAATGGGCGCCTTTGGCTTTCAAAGTAAAAAGTAAATAGTGTTGAATAATTTCGGCGGGCTGGTTAGAACCACGATAGCTCAATTGGAAGAGCACCTGACCCGGTATGTCAGAAGGGTGCAGGTTCAAACCCTGCTCGTGGAAATTTTTTCAACATTTGTGTTTTTGTAGATTATACTGAGCTTCTATGACAGATGTTTGATTTTTGTATAGAGCATGAATATATTTGTCGTTCTCTTTCAAGAGTCGTATATCGTGTTTATATTTTTCTACGAATCGCTCGTCAAGTATCTCGAACAAACTGTTTGAAATATAACACTGCATTGATAAGGCCGCGACGCTGTCTGGAGTGTTAATTGTTACGTGAGTCAAACGCTTGATTCAGCAAAAGCTCATTGTAGTAGCACAGCTCCATATGACCGTGTTGTAATTGAGTAAGGATCGTATTGCAGCGAAATTGATCGGGTATTATGTAGCATATTTTTTGTAAATAATGTAAACATTTTTCTACGGTCTCTAATCCTTCCCAGTAAGGAGACATATTGTAATCCGTCACCATAGTCCACTCATCTCGTATCAGTTGCATATCTACGATGGAGTTGAAATAAATTGATTGGTTGTTATTAGTAAACTTTGATAAAGAATATGCTGCATTTGATGTTGTTAAAATGGACTGTTCTTTTGCTTGTTTCTTTTAAAATGTTTGTATTTGTTTTCTAATATTTTTTCTTCGCTCTTTTTGTCTTTTGTCGAACTGCTGTCCTTATTTATATTTTCCGACGCGTTTGATAAAGATGATAAAGATATTTTTGTCAAAGGTCTCTTTATATGACCGTTTTTTGTTTTAAGGCTCACTACTCGGACTAATCCGTCACTGCCGGAGTTCGACCACTCTTCCCATTGCCCATTTTCCAGTTGGGATGTTATCTTCGTGTATTAATACAATGTCTCCTATCATGAAATTATCTTGAGTTTTAAGCCACTTACTTCTTGCTGATAGTTGTGTAAGGTATTCTGATTTCCACTGTTTCCAAAGGTCATTAAATATTTTTGTAACTAAATGCCACCGTGTTCTCGCGTCTGTCGCTGTTTCAATGATGGTGACTCCGGTTCGCCCGGTAAGAAAATGCGCTGGCGTTAAACACTCGAGATCTTCAATATTATCTGTTAAGGCACACAACGGTCTCGTGTTAAGGCATGCTTCCACTTGCGTTAGGAGGGTGCTGTACTCTTCAAATGTTAATTTTTGGAGTCCAATGACTCGTTTTAAGTGGTGTTTCATGCTACGCACGGCTCTTTCCCACAAACCTTCTGCGGTGGGCCAGGCTGGGGCATTGAAATGCCATTCAATAGAGATATTTGTGATTTCCTTAAAAAATGAGTTGTTAAATATGTGTTCTAATTGATAATGATCTTCCTGTAAAACTCGATTAGCCTTAATAAAATTCGTTCCATTATCGCTGTATATATGTCCGGGTGCTCCTCTTCTTGCTGCCATGCGGCGAAGCGCTACTAAAAATGTTTCACTGCTTAAATCAGACACCAGTTCGAGGTGCACGGCTTTTGTTACCATGCAGATGAACACAGCGATATAACCCTTCGTGGTCTTTGCTCCTCTTCCACTGTTATATTTGATGTCCACAAATCCAGTGTAGTCCACCCCCGTGTGATAAAATGGAGGCGCTGGATTGCATCGAAATTGCGGCAGATCTTCCATCAATTGAGCTTTCAACTCAGGCTTGTTTTTACGGAAGGTAACACAATTTCTTAGCTGCTTCTTCATTGCATTGGTACCACTGATAATCCAAAATTTTCTTCTTAAAGTTGAAAGTGTTATTTTTACTCCTCCATGATATGCTAACAGATGCGCTTGTTCAATTAATAAGTATGTCAATCGATGATTATGAGAGATGTTTATCGGATGTTTTGTTTCAAATGGTAGATTAGTATTTCTTAACCTTCCACCAACATGTAAAATACCTTCTGGGTCTAAAAACGGTTGCAAATTTAATATTTTACTGGTTGACTTTACGCAATTATATTTCTGTAAGTTTTCTATGTCACTTAAAAACTCAGTCAATTGTACATGTCGTATGATTCGTAATTTCGCAACATTGAATTCTTGTAACGTGATGTATGCAGGTCGTTGCACGCAAATCGGTGTCAATGCTCGAAATATCTCACGCTCTCACTGCTCAGAAGGAGCAAGCGAGTTATGCGAACCAAAATGGGTCACGTATGGGAGCTGCGAGGTCCAGAAGGGACCCCGCCTAGTCAGATGTCAGCCGGCGGGGTCCAAGCGTCTACTACACGCCAGAGCAGGAGACTGTTAGAACCAGCCGTTGCCCAGGGTGCACCAACGTGGAGGTCACCTGACTTGCACCCCCCTTGATCCCAACCTAACCTAACCTAACCTAACCACCCTAAGACCACCATCGAATCGCACCACCCGTATAACTTTATTTGATAGTTATTGTAACAATTAACTGTCTTTTTAATTAATTGTGAAAGTAAATGAGCGCCACATGATTCCAGCCTTGGCAATGTTACTGTTTTGTTCAGTGGTACCAGCTCTGTTTTTGCCGCAATTAGTATGACTGAATATTTTGACCCCTAAGAGAGACGAAAAAGTTAACAACCCCGCGAGTGTTGGTTTGACTGGGAAACGTGCGTCACAACATCTATGAGTGCTACACTGTGAGGGCTCAAAATGAAACATCTGCCCAAACGAGGGACGAGAGTGTTAACAACCCCGCGAGAGTTGATTTCAATGGGAACTATGCATTTTAACAGCCATGTGTGCCTTCCTGCGAGCGCTCACAGTGAAACATCCGCACCTGTGAAACATCTGCATCTGCGAGGGACGAGAGAGATAACAACCCCATGATGCTTGATTTGCATGGCAAATTTTCGTCACAATCTTTGAGAGCTAGAGCTGCGAGAGCTCATAATAAAATATCTGCCCCTGCAAGGAGCGAGAGTGGTAACAACCCTGCGAGGGTTGATTTGCAAAGGAAATTTGCGTAGCAAAACGTCCATGAGAGCTACCCTGCGAGGATGCTTAATAAAACACCTACCTCTGCGAGGGGTGTGTAAAAGGTTTATTTGGGCTAGCTTGTGTTACTGTAGCCTTTGTACCAGTTTTATTTAAAGGCAATATAAGACTTTCGCACTCCGCCTCATTTTTCAAAGAGGATGGTGGAATTATTCTTAAGGCGACCTTAATTAATGGATCTCGTATGAAAATAGTAATGGCATCTTTCCTCATTTGAATTATTTCGGCCCTCCAGCAATAATACGTAAAGCCGCTTGTAACTTTTTAAAACTTCGCGTTGTTTAAGCACAATGAGGTTCAAGCGGCAGCTTTGTCTAAAACAGCTAAGTCTTTATATTAGTTCATCATTCACATTTAAATCAGTGAAGCCGAAAGTAAAATTATGTTTGTAAGCATATACCTAGCTGTTATCAAAATTAACACATTATTAATAGTGTCATTGCATTTTTCATATTATAAAATACTCTTTACTAACGTTAACGTCTATTAATTCATCGTTACTTACATTCGACATCGACATGGAAGTGTTATCGTAACTAGTCACAGTTTCCGAAGATCACTCGTGTTTTCGAATAAACTTATTTAAACAATCGTTTTCGCATTTGCCCCCCTTTTTAGGTTGCTGAAACCTGAACTAGTCGATGAAAAAAATGAACCACTCGAGGCACTAAAATGCACGGTTGATTTGTTTCTTAGTCATATTATGAGATCCATTTGCCATAATATCACTTTATATTTCATTAACACAATTTTTCCGTACACTTTCAGCATTAGTAATGTTTATTTTTAAATAACTGATCCGCGAATTAACTAGAAAACCCCACTGAATGAAACTTACACTAAAAGAGGGTAGGTATAAACTAAAAAACGAACGGTAACACCGGTAATCACTTATTACAAAAGGACATATATTTTTAAAACTGTTTCACCTTGTTTTAAAAGGTGAGTGTAATAGTATCCAAAATTTAAATTAATATTTAAAAGAAACATTTACGTTACAAATAGAATTTAGATTCTATAATATTGTAAAGAGAGGCTAGGGTATCAAAAATGATTAACTTCTTGTAAAGGAAGATTATTATCTACTCACTGGATACCCGTTGAAGCACGTCCGTGCGCTGCAGGAAACAAGACGCCAATGAGGCAAACTAGCAATGCCCATTGGCATGCCTGCCTGGTGGGAGTCGTTGAGTGACGTCAGATGTGCAAGCGAGACAGGGCTATATGATAGATAGAGAGGCAAAAAGCTAGGAAACAGATAGGGGCCTATCTCATACAATAAAGTTTCAAATAACGGTCAAATGTTTAATAATAATATAAATTCATTTATTTAGGCAACATAGACCCACATAAGAAATAATAACAAAATCGCAATCGTTTTGTATAACAAACAAAATAAAACAAATCACAATACAATTTTCATGTCAAAACAAATAAATAGAAAGATAATAACAATTTAACAATTAATTACAATTTCGATGTAAAAACATTTAAAACTAACTAAGAATTTAGAAAAAAAATACAATTATAAATAATAATGAATAGTGCACATCAAAGGCCGTTAAATTTATTTAATTTTTAGTTATATTTTCCACATTAATGCCATTTTTAAATTAAAAATACAGTCAAAGTGTTGCCACATGAATAATTGGTACTTAATAGTAAATTGTAACAAACATTTTTTTGCTAAAGCCAAACAAACTAAAATTTAGTTTCCCAATACTTAATAAAAAGCATTTTATTGGATTTTGAAAGTAGTCCCCTGTATTCCAGTTAGGTTGTAGTTTTTACTGGTGTTGATTGTTTATGACTAGAGTTAGTGAATATCTTTGTTTTTTTCGGCGACGTTAAATGCCTTAAAGGACAGAGCTCGGGCTACTGCTAGGGCCCAGAGGTTAAGGAGTGTTGGCCTGCTAATCCAATGTGCTGTGCACGAATGGGTTCGAATCCCATCCTCTTCGACGCTGTGTATATTTTGAACTTGTCAGGCAAAAAAAATGTTTGTAATGAGAAGTATGAGACTATGCCCAATAAACAGTTCCGTCACCGACCAACACGCACCGCGTGCCATGCACGGCGAGCGTATCCGCACCGGCAAAATATTCTCGCTAACAATTTTTGACGGTTGTCATTAAACTCGTTATGCACGCATATGATACGCTGTTGATACGTTTTAGTGGGCATAGTAGTCCGTGTCGTGATCATTTTCGTGCCTGATACGTTTCTAGCACGGTCATGGTATGATAATAATATGGTCTAATGGGCAGACACCTTTAGATCTAATTATTCTATTTCTTAAAAATTTTTACTTCCCCATACTGACTCATTAGGATTGATCACCTGTTATGTTGTTCTTGTAAACTGGTATAAATAAAAGAAATGACTTAACACATTTTACATATATTTTACTGACAATATTTGCACAATAATTTCAATGACCACACTTTATTGAGCTAGGCATTTCTGAAATGTGCATCAAGAACTTTTTTAATGTAATTGAATTACATTACATTTAAGCTTGTATTTAGGAGATTTGACTGGATTTTGCGCCACAAAGTTACGTTCCAAATATTAGATATTGAGGAAAAACTAAGGTTGACTGAATTGAAAAATATGTATGAAAAGTAGACAAAATCAACGTTTCGTAGTCCCCTGATTCCTCCTCCAAAACTGGGCTTAGTCGATAAATGCCTAATTCTTAAAATGCCCAACAGCTTAAAAAAGTACTAATTCGCTAAATACCTAGTTCAGAAAATACCTATTTCTTAAAAAGACCAATTCTTGAAAGGACCAATTCTTTAAAAGGCCTACTCTAAAAGACTAATTTAGAGTAAATTATCATTAATTATGCAAACTCACCACCACAAGTTTTGTTGTAATTTACTACAAATAAACATTTACAACAACAAAAGTTGGAAATATATCATCTTTAAAGAAAAATCGTAAACCGATATCTCTTGCCATTCTAGTGCTGTGAGAACTGACTATCTGTCTATCTATCTGACTAGTTTTATTGTAACGGTGCCCTCTATGAAGCAAGGTGTTGTTACCTTTCTGATTTATTCAAATTACTTTTTTCATTAAAAATTTAAAAAAAGGCTTTGGCTATGCTTTTTTTATATAATCGCGTCAAATTTGTTTGCAGGATGTCTGAACACAGCGGAAAATCTGGCCAATTTTTAAGGTTCATATCTTCTTTAATAGATAATTTATAAAAAAAGGAAAACATAGGGACACAACCAAAGCCTTTCTTTAAATTTCAATGAAAAAAGTAATTAAATCGGTCCAGTTTTGGAGGAGGAATCAGGAGACTACGAAACGTTGCTTTTGTCTACTTTTCATACATATTTTTCAATTCAGTTGACCTTAGTGTTTCCTGTTGAAAATATATATATATTTATAATTATATTGGATGGTAAACACAACCATTACATAAAATATAAGTAATATAAATATGAAACCGCAGCAGTAATGTATAACAACTTTATATAGGGTCTAACAATATCAATAAGCGAACGTTTAAGGGGAGCATCTATACATCACACTGAGCATGCTCACCAAATTTGGTCCAAAACTACAGGCTCGTTACCGAGATAATCATCAAAACATTAAAATAATTCACCAAAAAATACACCCTTTCCAAACTACTACTAGCTGCACTACACGCACACAAAAATAGCCGAACATGCCAATTGTGTGCGTGTACCTGTACACTATCTTTTTATTGAAGCTAGCGTGCGTGTTAGTAAAGATACAGCATGTTTCATGATGTGCATTATTTTAATTGATTTAGTTTGTTAGAAAACATAACTTTGAAAAATCACTATAAAACTGGAGCCCATTTTTTGTCATTGTATTCAGAATGATGTTTAGATACAAATAAATTAATGGCAACAAATAGAAATCATACATGTACGAGTGGAAGATTTTACCAACCTTGCTTGACCAACTTGTTTGTTTACTAAAACAATCGACGACGCACGAATCATAGTAATACTCATGACAATATTGAATACGATAGCGGAAGATTTTGTCTCACCTTAGTTTTATTGATCGCGACCAACTTGCTTGTTTATTCGAGGATGCACTTATCGCTATCAACCTTAATATTTTTACAATTACCCATTCTATCACAACACTCAATCGCTTTGGTTAATGTATAGCCCCTTGGGCACGGCGAGCACGGGGGCGGGCACGGGGACGGGCACGGGGACGGGCACGGGGACGGGCACTTGGGCGGGCACGGGGGCGGCGAAGGGTACATCAACCCTGTGATCTGTAATATAAAATAAAATAAAAGTTGTAGGTAGGTATACTACAAAAAAAAACCGACTTCAAAAAACAGGAAACAAACTAAAAACAGCTCTAAAAAGCAATAAATAATATTGAAATCATATTATTAATTACCTAGATACGCATGTCAGTTTAAAAAAATGTCTATTGAAGTCGGGTGGTTGGTGGTCGAGGGGGGGGGACAATTTTGTTTCATTTAAACTTTTATAGTTGTTCCATTATCTCCACTTTTTTATTGTAAAAGCTCCTCCCGACTTCAGTAGACATTTTTTAAAACTGACATGCGTATCTAGGTAATTAATAATATGATTTCAATATTATTTATTGCTTATTAGAGCTGTTTTTACTTTGTTTCCTGTTGTTTGAAGTCGGTTTTTTTTTGTTAAAAAATATTTTATTTTACGGTTTTTAGTCGTGGGTAGACGTAGACCTAACAAAGATGCTTCTCGGATGAGGATATGATGGCCTAGTAGGTAGTGGTATTCCTATGTAAAACTTCAATCTTAATTAGGTATTATTTTTGTACGTATTAAACATTTTGGCATATTAAACCGTATGAAGTAAGCCCAACAAAAGGTAACTGCTGTAAGTCGTTGAGGAATTCCCTCGACTGTCTATGGTCTCCATCATCAGACCTGTATTGGCACTTTGACCCATATGGGTGCAAAGTTCATATCAATAGAAATGAATTAAAACCAAACACAAGGTAGCTACTGTAAAACGTTGAGGAGTTCCCTTGACTGTCCTTCATCTTCATCATCAGACCCCTAATGGCAGTCACAACCCATCTAGGTGTAAAGTTCTCATCAATACAAATTAATCAAGCCCAAACACCATGTAATTGTTGTAAATCGTTGAGGAGGAGTTCCCTCGACTGTCTTTCGGCTCCATCATCATATCGACTCCAGACCTTCATTAAGTAGTAGTGCTTTAAAATACTTAATTAAAACATCAACAAACGCACTAGTCGCCCCTACAATTTTCGAAAGTTCCCCTCGATTTCTCTAGGGTGCCATCATCAGATCCTGGTTTCCTTATCATGGTACTATTTTGGGATATCTCCTTTCCAACAAAAAAAGGATCATCAAAATCGGTTCATAAACGACGAAGTTATCCGCGAACACACATATAAAAAATATATGAATCGAATTGAGTAACCTCCTCCTTTTTTGAAGTCGGTTAAAAACCGCTAAGAAGAAGATTTTACCGTTTTTGAATTCATGAATTCGGTTACCGTGTCTCTTTTCTTCTATAAGAATTTTAAAAGCCACCAACTTATTTATATAAACAGTTATTTACTCATTATACAATGTTTGTATAAATTAAAAAATATACATATATAATAAGCACATACCCAAAAACAAACTAGCGGATAAAAAAAAACGGTGGTGGATTTCAAATCTCGCGGCATTATTATTTTATTGAATGAATGCAATTTTGAATTTGAACCTCTCCATATATCTATCCTTATCGGCAAGTGTATCGCATCTCTATCGCCCACACAACTTCAAGAGGTGTGAGAACCCCTAAGAAACTTTCAGTCGCCATCTTCAGCATGACCTTTGACGAGTTAACGTCGATTTCCGCATCGTGAAACCGTGAAGAGTGCGAAAAATAGTACATTGTTCACCGAGAGGAGAAAGTGACCGATTACCGTCGAGGGTGTCGTTTGAAGCCCGAGCCGTAGGCGAGGGCTTTAAAACACCTGAGATCGGGAATCGCAGTTTCTCTCGAGTGATACATAGTGCTTTATACTACACCTACAAGGAAAATAAAAAACGAAATCTTTACTAATTGAAATTTATATTGAAATTGTTGCAGTTAGTGAAGCTTAATATAACACTTTTTCCATTAATGTTTGTTTGAGATGTTTGCGACAATGTAGGAGGAATAACTGGCTGTGCTGTTGGCACTGCGCTCGTAGAAGGCTGTGGTGCCAGAGGGGCAACTGGCTGCTGAGGGGCATTTGGCATCGCCGCGCTCGTTGATGGTTGAGGAGATGAGTCTTGATGCACATTAATCGATCCCGATATTTGGTTATTTATTCGTGTTTTGTTTTCTACGGAATTCTCTATGTAACCTTCTGCAACAGCGGACGATTTCCAACCACCGTGGCGTTTTATTGTGGTTAAATCAGCACCAGTATCGCAAGAATAGTCGCTGAAGTTCTGCGAAAGCAGTGGCCAGTGTATTCTAGTGGATTGAGTAAATTAAGGTAGGAAGCTATTTCTCTTGGCACAGTACTTATTTTGTTTTTCCCAATTACTTGTTTCGTACATTTTTTGTTTTTATATTGTAGTAAAAACCGATTGGTTTTGGGGTCACTGGGGCGAATTTCGTTATATTTCTTTATTATCTCATAAAATAAGCCCGATATAACAAATGATCGCTGAATTTTGGTTTTTGTGTTAGGAATATTGACAATTATTCGATTTTCGAGGATTTCGATATCGTCTGTTGTCATATCCACAAGTTCTTGCGAACGACAGGCCCCATTTACTCCTAAAATCAAAATAACCTGTAAACAAAAATATCAAACATGAAAACCTAGTAGATTTCTACTCATAAATAGGTACGTAATAAATCATAAACCAGTGCATTTTGTTCATAAACTTACCTTCATCAACAAATATTTGTCATCTGGAGCATTCTGCAAAAAGGAATAAACATCCTTTGTAGTAAGCACTTTTGATTTCTTACTACGGAATCCCTCCGACTTTCTTTTCAGAAATGCTGTAAGTTTTTTGTATTCTTGAATATTTATGTCGTTTCTTGTCAATATAGTACTTTTCAACATTGAGTATATAGACCATAACGTACTTGGTTTGTATTTTTGCGCTTTTTCACTGAAATACGCTAGCAAAACAGTTTCAGAAAAAGATGCCGCATTTTTTTCACTTTTCCATTGCAAAAAATCGTCATATGTTTTATTATATTTTTTAATTGATTTCTGTGGTAAAAGGTTATCAATCAGTATTTTTGCTGTTTCCTTCAACTGCGGCGGAGTTAAAAAATCTTCATCATCACTATCACTACTTATCATTTTGATAGTTTTATTTTACTTTCTACGAAAACTGAATCCTCAAACAACACACAAATTGGAAATGGCGCCAATGGCGTCTACAATTTTCACATGTTCTTTTTTCAAATTGTTTATCCTGCCGCCGCAGGGTCGCACTGCCAGCCCGACACCATCCAACACACAGCTAGTGGCCAGTGTCATTTTGGGAACTTGGAGATAAAAACTCACTGTAAAAACTTTTTGGCTTTTGATATTTAGGTTACCGGCGCATAGTCTTACCCAAAATTAAAAAAGAAAAACCACGTAAGAAATGGATTTTCATACACTTTTCTCTCCCGCTCAGATGCGTTTTCTCCCCGCATATTTGTTCGATATGCAATGACGTACTTTCTACCGTAAATTTGATAAAGTATCAAGGTACTTTCCAAGCAGGTGTAGTAAGTATAAATAAACTTTTCGTACCACTTGCGCAAAAAAGTGACATTCTAGCCACAAAAAGCGAACATAACAATAGTCATTTTTAATCTGTTAAAAACAGGGAAAGAAAATTGTACTGAATTTCATTCTTCCTCTAGGGGGAGAATGTGATTTAAATTTGGAATACTTACCGAAATTTATACTGAACTTCATCTGTGTTTACACCATTAAGTTTGTATATAAAGCATTATACATCTTTTTGAAAAAGGAATACGCATTTATTATGCAGTTATGATTATTAAATAAAATTACGAAAACCGACGAGGCCGTATGAGCTTGATGCCTTTGCTTTTCCGACAAAAAAATATTAGTCTAGGAATTTGGCGCGTTTTTGTTTTCTTCAAATACATAAACGTTATGTTTATTTTAATTTATTTTTATAAATAAGTTAATGTTCTAAAAAATATAAAACTTAATCCATCAGAGCCATAACCATCAACTTCCGGCATCTTATCTTCGTCCGTAACTCACGATGCACCACCACCACTATCTCCGACGTATACTATCTACAATAAAACGCAAGTTCCTCAGACGCAAGAACAGAGAAATACTCAAGTCAACTCATCAACAATAAAAGTATGTACCAAACAAAAAATGTAACTCTCTCTATCAATAATTGGACCAATGTTTCGAATGTTAACTTTTACTTTTAATTGTCATTATTTTTAATAAAGGCTTATCTCATATTATTATTATGTTAATTTTTTCGCAAATGGTACAAAAAGTAGAGTATTTTCCTCGGTGATAAAGGTGTCTTAGTCTTGGGTGAACTTAAATCCCTCGCTACACTCAGGACTCGTCTAAAATCCCTCGCTGAAACTTTTTACCAATTTGTGTTCTCTACTACTTAATAAACTTTGAACGTAGTAGTTAAGAAGAAGCAGGAAAGTGATCTGCATCGAATCCAGACTACGTGCACGTGGATGCTATCCAGCGCTGAAAACCAAAATTTGGGTGTGCAACATTGCGAGTGAGTACTGCCGATCCTATTCCTATCATTTCTTTTCTTCAGTTTTTCTTCAAAACTTTTATATACATACATTGCATTCTTAATTTCGCTATATACAGTCCACCAAGTTCTTATTCAATAAACTTAACATTTTTACTTCTAGATTCTTGTTTCGTATTACCAGCCAAAAATAAAAGTACTTATTTTTATAATTATTTCAAACCACCAGAAATGTGAAAAAGAATCCTTCATTTTATGGTTTGTTCCACTCGTGTCTTTGTTTCTTTTCGTAAATCGTCAGCTCTATGGAACATTTTTTTAATTCGTGGGAGGGAGTTCTAGAACGTACTACTGGTTCATTTTGAAAATCAGATAAAAGGGGGTGGGAAAGAGGTTAACGTCCTCTTTTGATCACCCCCACATCAACTATAGCAAGACCACTTAAATGAGTCCTCGCCTGCGGTAGGTAAGCGGGGCGGGAAGTACGTATAGAGGCAGAGCCACAAACACGAGCGACTTGCGACGCGGCGAACGGTTTCTAGTTCATTGCGCGCTATACAACGTCAGTCATAGTCAACGGCTATAGAAATAACGCAATGAACTACAAATCGCTCGCCTCATCGCAAGACGTCAGTGGTCTTGGCATGGCGGTAAAGTGGTACACACGTGATAATTTTAACAAGATTCATCTGAAGATAAGCAATTATAAATATAAGTGCTACTTTTAAACCGTCCGAACATTTTTTTACCTACTACCCATTCAGAGCGTCTTTTTTTTAGCTATGGAGAGGAATGGAAGAATGGGCGCAAAAAACTGCACAGCTTTCATATAAGTAACGACATTTACAAAAAAAAATACCTATGTTGTTACCAAATCATGCAATATTACAATACATTTTATTACATACATTTCATTACTCGCGCCCTTCGATTCGATCGATTCGATTATCAAAGTCACTGAATCCTCGCCTGTGGGATACAAGGGCGCGGAGATAGGAGGTATTATATTCTCAAGATGAGTCGAAATATCTTCGGACATAAAACTAATAGTCAGTGCAAGCAAATGATTTTTAACTTATACTTTGAAAATTGGATCCAAATTCCGCTGAATATCAACAAGATATTCCTTTAAACAAAACCGAAGCAAAAGTTACAGGACTATCGGAAAAGTCTGTATCTAGAACATTGAAAATTATTTAAAGACAACGAAAAATTTCAATCACTGAGTAGATCAAAACAGATTCGCAAAAAAAGAATGGGAATAGACGATTTCACAAAAGGCGTGGTGAGAAGAAAAGCCACTCAGTTTTACACAATTGTTATTTAATACATAATATTGTTGATTTTATTATTAACGTGCAGGACAATTCAGATGATTCTGATGATGGCTGCTTCGAAAGTGAAGAATCAAGTTCCAGTGATATTGATATGGATACAAGTGATTGATTTATTATTTTGATATTGCTTAATAAATAGTACAAAAGTTCATTACCATTGTATTTATCAAAAATTCTATAATAAATAACGGCTGCAAAGTAAAAAACAGATTATTTTTCTACTTTTCTCAAAACAGTTGAATAACTAGGCACTAGACAGGCACCTCTATTTATAATTGCTTATCTTCAGATGAATCTTGTTAAAATTATCACGTGTGTACCACCTTACCGCTCGACCACGACTACTGACGTCTTGCGACGCGGCAAACGGATTTCTAATTCATTGCGTTTTTTCTATCACTGCTGCTGCCTGTATGTCTGCCGTAGTATAACGCGCAATGAACTAGAAATCCGTTCGCCGCGTCGCAAAACGCTCGTACTCGTGGCAGAGGCTCTACGTACCTCCCGCCCCGCGTACCTACCGCAGGCGAGGACTCGGTTAAGCGGTCTACCTATAGTCGGTTCTCAGACACATAGTTTTGTAATTGTGAATTTATAAATACTTATTCTACAACCCCAACCTACGGGTAAGTGTTCTTTCGTCAAAGTGTTTTCGCTTAGATTTGCTAGATTTTGATAATTCTGTTTTACTGTTCAAGTTAGTATTTGTGACCTACAATGGTTGAAAAATGTAGTTTATTAGTATCGTAATTCCTTTTTGTATAATGACGATTTCATGCTCTTATGAGTTGAATCGTTTAATTGTAGTTTTCATAATTTGATAATTGTACTGAAGTGAAGCGTGATTCCCACTGGATCCCGTGGACAAAATATAATTGACATTTACTTTTATTATTATTATTAAATTCATTTATTCAAATAAGTGCACATCCAATTAATTCATTATAGCATTTGACAAAACACAGAAACACATAATTTAAATCAAAATTTACAATATAAAATATATAATTTGAATTTTACTAGTGACTAGCGGGACATTAAAAAAAATGTTTTTTCTCTTTCTTTTTTTCTTATCTCCCGCCGGAGGAATAATAATTGTGAGGCACTGGTGCATGCAAAGACATCCAGTGCCCCATGAAAGAGCCATCCATCCTACCCGCAATTAAACGTGTGATGCTACCCAACACGACCACGAATGATTACCTTAATTTCAATGTGGTACATATTCATGAAAAAAAGTGTACTTTTTTGTACTAAAGAGTTTAAAAAATGTACTCTCATATTTTTGCTGTTATAACGTATAGGCCGTGGTCGTGCTAGGTAGGTTTCTGGCACGACCACAAATAGATTTAGGGTATTTTTAGCAACTTTAAGATGACAAATTATATAAATTTATTATACTTAAATGTACTGAATATGTGAAATAATTTTGATCAGTATTTTACCCGTTTTAAAGCAGGCTTTTTTCGTGGAACATCAATAACACAATGTTACTCCATTACTTTTCCCTAGGAAGGTAAAACTAAATAAAATAAAATGTTGGATCTAATTAGGTAGTTTTATTTTTTAATTAACAATCATTCAATCGAAAACACAAAATTTAAAAACTTAATTGAAAAACACAAGTACAACTCTCTTTAAATTTTTAGAAAACAAAACAATATTTTTAATTGACAATAGGAATAACTAGATAGAATATGTAATAACTTAATCGAATTTTTATTCCTTTTAAATTATTATTAAAATTAAGTTATTGAATTTTGTGTTATAATGGTTGTTATGTGTATGAATTATAAAATAAAACTACCTAGTTCGGCCCACAATTTAATTTTATTTAGTTTTAACTTCATAAGGAAGAGTAATTTACACAAGAAAGTAATGAAATCCGATGATACTAAGAATATTGATGTTGTTTTATTAATGTATGCCGCAATTTAAATGATCATTACAAGATTGCTCTAGTTATTGCTATTGTCAATTAAAAAGATTGTTGTTTTTCTAAAAATTTAAAAAGAGTTGTACTTGTGTTTTTCAATTAAGTTTTTGAATTTTGTGTTTTCGATTGAATAAATAAATAAATAAATAAACTTTCCTATACTCACACCAATTATCTAGCCCAAGAGAAGCTTCGTTATGAAACTCGTTAAATGGTTACTAGACAACGGATAAACATACTTAAAATACTTAAATACATACTTATCATACATAGAAAACACCCAGACCCGAGACAATTTAGAAAAACAATAATTTTTAAATTGACCCGACCGGGGATCGAACCCGGGACTTCAGAGATGGCGACACCATGAAAACCGGTGTACAAACCACTCGACCAAGAAGGTCGTCAAATGATTGTTAATTATAAAATAAAACTACCTAATTAGATCCAACATTTTATTTTATTTAGTTTTACCTTCCTAGGGAAAAGTAATGGAGAAACATTGTGTTATTGATGTTCCACGAAAAAAGCCTGCTTTAAAACGGGTAAAATACTGATCAAAATTATTTCAAATATGCAGTACATTTATGTACAATAAATTTATATAATTTTTCATCTTAAAGTTGCTAAAAATACCTTAAATCTATTTGTGCTACCTAGCACGACCACGGCCTATACGTTAAAACAGCAAAAATATGAGAGTACATTTTTTAAACTCTTTAGTACAAAAAACTACACTTTTTTTCATGAATCGTGGTCGTGTTGGGTAGCATCACACAATCAAACTGCAAAATTATGTAGGTTCTTAGTTTTCATTAAATTTCATTTGTCCGAGTAGCCGTTTACTATGGCGTCGGTAACCTACCTTCATAAATATTATAATTAACATTTATTAGTAAATGTTATTTCTTTGGGAGTTTTTATTAGTCGATTAAGGTTTAATTAACCACAGATGTTGTCTCCCTACTAAATGACTTTCATTAGATTCTCTAAACCTAATGTAGTTCTTTTTGTGTTGCAATTGCTTAACCGTTAGTGGTCAATAGGAGGCCGGTTCAATTGTAGCAGCTTGTACCTCAATCCCAGACCGCGTAGCGGCCGGGACTTATTGAATATCTGTTCATTTCCTTTTTATGTCTTACAGGGTTTCCTCTACCGGGTGAAACCTTGGTCTTCCTACCTTGACCTCCGGAGGCAGCTACTGCGACGAGCCAGCTTTGGTTCCGGTATCTACTGGCGCAGTCTACGGCCCGGGTCTAGGCTGACCTAGGAGCCGAACTGCGCACACGAGACTTAAGCCCCCTAGAAGCTAAGTCCTCTTCTCTAATCTGAGCGACATCACTGAATTGTATGCGACCGACGACGTTACCCACTCCTGGGAATAAACTATTGTAAAGTTTTTTACTTTTTTATTTCTCTACCTGAACCTGGAGTGGACTAAACACCCTAGCGCTTCACTAGGCATTTAGCGGATGTCACGGATGACACTGACTTAAGTTTTATCATAACCGTACTTTGTTTTCAAACAGCAGTTTGTGTTTAAAAATAGTTTCAATTTAAAAGTTTTAATATAACGCGATTTAATACAAGCAACACCCTTTACTTTGACAAAATGGCTGACATGAGAATTGTTTATGATCAATGGAAGATGGTAGTTTACTACAATATGACAAAGTATTGGAAAAACATGGCTGACATTCAAAATTACGTTTATCATTTGAAACAATTAGGCAATAATGACAGTAAGTTTACAACAATTATATCACAGTTTGAACACGAATTAAACGAAATAAATTATTACAATGAGTTACTGCAAACAAGGAATCCGATACGTGTGAAGAGAGAGCTAATAAATGACATAGGAAACATTGCCAGCACCTTATTTGGCGTTATAGATGACAAATTCGCGGAACAATACGAGAATGACATTATTACGATTCAAAACAATGAAGGTCACCTATCGAAAATGATTGTAAACCAGACGTCTATTCTTGAGGCCGAAAACAACATCTTAAAACGTAATGAAGCTATCATGAATACTCACTTCCAGTATATTAACGAACATCTACGGAACGTTGGCGATCAATGAGGTGCGTCAATCTGCTAATCAGCGTATGCAAGCACTCTCTATTATAACAACGGCGCTATCCGCAGATGTGATTTTGTCTAATTTAAGAAGAGTACATAAAACATTAATTGACACCATCACAAACATTCATCATGGACAACTTGACATTCATTTAATATCGCCTATTGAGCTACAAAATCAGCTAAATCTCATATCAGGGCGAACACAGGGTGAATTGGTGATCCCTGCTGATAACGGCAGAGAATTATATCAGCTGTTACAAATTCGTGCTAAAGCAACAAAAACTTACCTAATTATATAAATTAAAATTCCGTTACTAAGTCAGAATCAGTGCGAACTCAGCAAAATAATATCTTTAATCTTTATTTGGTAATAATTAATTAAGTAGTAACTATAAGTTAAGATTCTTTTTTTTTCTTTTATATATACGCTGTTTTCAAAAATTGCATGCCGTGGCAGCTTATAATTGAGACAGCACTAAGCTTTAGAGGTTAATGTATGATCAATTTTACTCATGAAGTGTATGTTTTGTTAGCTGTCCTTTTCTAAATAAATAAATAAATAAATAAAAAAAAAATATCTTTGCCAGTAATTATGAATAAACAAACTATGTTTAACGTTCCCATTACTCCCTACATCGCAGTCAACATACAAACGTGCAAAATTTATCAAAATGACAAGTTAATATGTTACGAAAGTGTTCCCATACTTAATGTCCACTTTGATAAGTCAATATGTGCAATGAAATTATTTATAATAATGACACCTTTTGTCGAGCAGAGCGCAAACAATGTTTCGATAACTGGTTCAAGTTACAAGCGCCCGGCTCGTGGCTGTACTCATGTTGCCAGGAGTGCAGAATAATATAATAGCATTTTATGCCCAGCTGGACTTGATACAAAACAATTGCAGGGCAGTGGCCTGATTAATATCGGTCAAAGTTGTCTCATAAAAGGTGACACATTTACTATACAAGCCCATCACGATTATAGTAATCAATTATTTTTACAACGACATATTGACATCCCTGCATACCAAAAGCCGATTTCTGCGTTAAATGACATAATTAACTCGTCCTTGAACCAAAACCTATTAGAAAATGATTTAGAAAATCATGATCAATTATATGAGTCGATTAATCAGCAAATAGAAACTTTGAAAACTCAACATCTGCAAAAAAATAATACCAGCGACATCTCTCATTACACAATTATATATTCGATTTTGGTTCCGCTGGTTGTGCTTCTTATTGCACTCGCTGTATTCAGACTCGGAAGAAGATGGTTGACGTCTGTACCATGCATCAACGGAGGGCAGCAGGGAGCCCAGGGAGTCAACCTGGAGCTGGGCCGGAGTCGGGACAGTGTTGTGAAAGCAGTGAATGACAGTAGTGTGAGTGCGCGACACGCCCGCCGCTGTATCTATGTGCCGCAAAATTAGTGGTTCTAGGCTAAGTGTGGACAGGGCTACATCCCCAACAATGAACAGGACAATTAAATTTGACAATTTACCTCAACCTTAATGCTATCAACTTTAAATCTTCTTATTTTATTGACAATCTAAGTGCTTTTGAACTATGAATATTTTTAGATTTATTTTAGCTGTGTTGTAGACCTATTTGGTATTTTTTCTTGCATATTATTTTCTTGTTGTTGGCAATATGTACAAGCCATTTAAATATTTCTACTAACTTGCACTCTGCGTTAATGCATTGCGTTATTGCTCAATAATGACCTACTTTTATGTAAATGCATTTGTTCACGGTGTTTGACAGTGTATTAAAGACATTCGACCTCTACTGACGTATTTTAATTACATCTACGTAGAACCTTCGTATAGAACTCAGAATAATAACTAAGTATAGAACGTCCCGTGACAATTGACATAATATTCTTGACATCAGTATGGGTTCATACGGGCTATGTATATAGTCAAAGACGGGCTCGTACAAAAATAACTCAAAATAATTTACAAACTGTAATGTCAAAGTGACGGAACATCCACAATAATAGACGAATTTTCAATTTTTTTATAACTTAGTCAATGAATTGCGAAGTTGCCGCTCTGTTTCTATGACATATGGTACGAATAGTTATGTCGACCTTATTCTGAGTTTATTTGTATGAAATTATTCTCTCCTTATTCTTACCTTACACTGATCATAACTATTCTCAGTACAACTATGGAATAAGCTCGGTGTATTTAAGTTTTTATTTGTAAGGCGGTAACAAAATTATTACGAAATTCACTACAATTATTAATATTATACCTACCGGACACGACACTGCGACGCACGTCGCCGTCCTTACGTATAGCATAGTTTTAGTTTTATATATAAATTGTATGTATGTTAGTCTGTAAGGTATTTATAATATGGGCCTCTATGTAACTTACCATCTGTACATAATTTGTTGCCTGAATTAAATGATTCTACTCTATTCTATTCAATTCTATTATGAAAAAAAACTTAAGGAAAATGTTGAGACCGAATAATATTAAATAATACGTACCAGTGTTCCCAACATAAGTCCAGTGATGATAGCTAGCGAGACGCCAGCAATAATGCCTATACCACTACTGCCGCAGATTGCGGATCCTGTGTCAGCCTTAAGCGTTTCAGGCACGCCTAGAATTAACAAAAACAAATCTTGTCAGCATAACAGCAAGAGTGAATTTTGAACTATAACACAATTGTTATAAATTCCAAAATCTTATAACGTAGGAAAGTTTTAAAAAGTAAATGATGTTTTCCCGGATGTGGAGTTGGACCCGTTCAAAATTTTGAAGGTACAATGGATCAACTGCAGTACAAAAACATCTTAGAAGAGACAATGATTCCCTACTCTGACGACAATTTGCCTGTAACCTGGATGATAATGACTCTAAACACACCGCTAACAGTGTAAAATATTTTTTTAGGGAACAGCGTATTTCCGTCTTAGACTGGCCAGCAAATAGCCCTGATTTAAATCCCATAGAAAACCTGTGGCATGTCGTAAAAAAAAAGTCTCAAACAAACATAACTCCAGTCACAACGAACTCTACAAAGCTTTTGTCGAAGCATGGAATTCAATCTTACTAGAAAAATGTATGAAATTGCTTGAATCAATGCCACGTCACTGTAGAGCTGTGATTGATAATAAAGGATACGCAACAAAATATTAATTATAAGTTTTAGTAGCCTATACCCAGTATCTATTACATAAATTATTGATTGCTCATTAATTAAACCTATAAATTATTTATCTTTAATTTTTTTGTATTGTTTCTAATTAGTTGTCCATTATTGCTGGTACTTTAAAATCAAATCAAATCATTTAGTTGTTTTTATGAAATTTAATATTGAATCGGTACTTGTTTAGTTGATATTTTGTGAAACTAACAGCGCCTTTGCAACACCCACAAACTACTCCGATTAGCGAAAAAAGTTACAGTCAAAAGACCACCTACAAAATTATGGAAACATACGACAAAGCAAATCATTACAAACATCTATCAATTTCTTCTATACTAATGTAAAGAGCATCATGCCACCAGGAAAACTTGATGAACTGAATTGTGTTATTGAATCCATTGACACGCAAATAAATCTAATCTTGATAACAGAAACATGGATTAAAACCAAAGAAGAACCTATGAGAATACAAATACCAAACTACACACACTACTATAATCATAGAACCTTAGATTAAAACAAAAAGAGGAAGATACGGCATGCTCATACTTGTAGTCAATCAAAATATAATCCTACTTAACTACATGCAAAGACTAACACACGCACACCTATAAAGTGTAAATCGAGCGAGCAAGACAGAGCGGTAAGTTTCAACGTCAGCGCGTGGGAGTCAGCCAGTGACGTCTCGGTCGCTTCGCAATCAAAAACAAAAACTCAAAAATGTCCGGATTGCACAACAAATTCACAAGAATTTTCTTTAAAAATATACTTTTGGTGTAAAACGCATGAAAAGTGATTCCATGCGTCTTGTTTTTACGCCTTGAGTGATTCGTGCACTGGAGAAATGCACAGGAAGGCATTTTTTAAATGCGTTATTTTCAAATAAAATCGTTTTGACACTGACAACGCAGCACATGCAAACAAGTCGCTGTTTTAACGTATACTGGAACAAAGCAGGTCCATTAGACTCGGTTTAGCAGGACCGCGCACAGCTAGCGAGTAGCGTATCTTCCTCTTTTTGTTTTAATCTAAGCATAGAACAGACAGCAGAGGCGGAGGCGCGTCAACTTTTGTGCACAATAACCTGAAACACAGTCTTAACGAAGAAAACTATATTAATGGAAACAATTACCTATGGATTACCCTCGACAAATTAAAAATAGATATTGGACTGATTTATAAGCCAGGAGACACCAAAATTAACAACTTTCTTCAGGATCTTGAGTCACAGATACAATATAGAAAGCGAGCAATACTCTTTGGTGATTTCAACCTAAACCTCTTACTAAACGATAGAGATACAAAGAGATATAAATCTTGTATAAAAGAAGCTGGCTTCACTATTCTAAATAAAATAGATGAAGAAACAATTACGACAATTGAAGTGTGTAGAAACACTGAACTGGAAGGCTTTCCACTTCCTTTGGCTAACAGTCGATTATTGGAAGTAAATTAGTAGAATCCAGAGCAGACATAAATAGGATAATTCTAAGTAAATAGGAAAATGTATTTTGTTTACATCATTTATGAAAATAATACCGAAGGAAGGGAAGCAATAAAACAATATTATAGTGGGCCGTAGAAAGTAGGTAGTGCTGTGCACACATAATGTCTATTATTTGGTATTTGGGCTGGCGACGGTATCAAGAACACCTAAGTCCTCCAGTCCAGTTTCTTGATCAAATGTTTATTGACTTATGATACAGAATAATAAAAAAGATATTGTTTAAATTATTGTTTTTTTCAATTTGATTATGGCCTAAATATGCATTTTGATAAAAAAACACTTTTTTTAGCTGAAGTTTCTGTTCAGGAGTGGCCTGAGCGTCATACAAAGTGGACATTCTCCTTTTGGTTAATGTTCACGAGAAGACCTCGTCTTAAAGTAGACATACTATATTATGTAAGCCTTGATGTATTTACGTTAGCAGGCCTAACACTTGTGAGCAGACCTCACAATCTCACCTTAAAGGTGTAAGGGTCGTTTATTGCAAAGATGCAGAACAAGATGGCTCCCAGGTCACCGAAGTCGAAGCCTGCAACGAGTCGACACTTGGTACATCAAGCGACGGACCAGCCGACGAGTTGCCGGTTGTCAACTTACCACAGGAGAACGAGAACGTTCTTCTGTCAGGAGAGGCCGTGTAAGAGGAGAGCTGAGATAAAGTTCGTCGAGCGCGCGGGAGTGGTCAAGCAGCGACATAGGGACTCGGTGCAGGACGGACGTGTGCGCGCCTTAGGCGTAGATATAATTAATTTATTTGACACTAATTCTGTTAAGTTTTTAGTAAACGTGTTAGGTGATTTAATGTGTTTCTCTTATTAGTTTCACTCCTGTTATTATTTTCTATTTTACTTATAGTATAATACGAGTACCTAATACGACTGAATTTTCAAGCGTGTGCATCGCATATTCATTTGATGCCGCGCGGCCATACTAATTTTGTATAAGGAATTTAAGATGCTTAATTAAAATTAATTATTTAAATAACCGCTTGATGAATCGAAAATGTGAGACGGACGATTTGTAGTTTAGCTATTGGTGATTGTTTAGACAAAATCAGAGGTACAATAATTTAGATTAACTATATGAAAATCATCTAAACGCCGCCACTCGTTTTAATGATTTTTGCCAAACTTTAAATGATATTGTAGAAAAAACTATAGTGTGTTATGAATTTATCGATCGGACTAATTGGAAACACGTTCCCTTTGATACTAAATATATATTTTGTTTATTTAATACGATAGTATTTTCAATTACATCAACTGAACCGTGCATTTGGCATTTTTTGGTCGGGTCCACGCATAAGATCTACGCAAATATCTTGAGTCTTGATTTATTAACACATTTGTTAAAGTAATTCTCAAACAGTTTGACATTTGATTTAATCAAGTCTCTTCAAAACGCAACAGCTAGTGGTGTCCTTTCTCAAATGGTAAAAAAAAATGTTGCTTCTAAATCCGTGAAACTATTATTAAAATTAAACACCATTAACGAATTAACTGCCATTTATTTTAAATACCGTTTAAAACTTAAACAAAATTTTATTATGTAAAATAAAACGCACGTAAGAAACTTTTCATTTCTATTGTGTTCGCGTTTACAATATTGATCCCGATTAAAACCGCATGGGGACAATGTCTTTAAAGCTTAGAAATTGATCTTGGTTGGGCTTACATATTGACGAATGATCGTTCCTATATCAAAAGACTACTGAGGCCGGTTAGCCGCTTAGCCTAAATCTATGCGCGATTGCAAATGTTTTACCTTAAGAGAAAAAGTAAAGAGCAACCCTTCTTAGTTAAGTAATTTTATTTGTACTGGTACTACTTACCAACCGTTCGGTTATGCGTGACTGAAATTTGAACAGGGGACTATCATCTACGTCAAGTCCTAACGCCAGATTAGAATCCGATGAAGCGCATTCTTCATGCAGTCCTACTCAGAAGATTTTGTTTCAAGAGAGTGGATACGTAGTCCACTTGTCCTAGATAGGTGTCAAGCGTGCTTACTTCTCGTTTGTACGAACAGCATAACTAGTAGATTCCACGGCTTGGTTCGACTCACCTCCTAATGTCCTCTTTGATATCAGAGTTGTAAAGCGCACTCACTTCTCAGTACCCGTCCGGGTACCAAGCAAGTTCCACGAACTTACCTACCTACCTCATTTTATGTCTCCACTGTTGCACGAGCCTTCCTTAATAATGAAAACATATGGAAAATAAGTCACACACCACGCGGGCCCAGTGCGGATTGATAGTTGTTAACAACTGCTAAGCAGCCGGGACCAACTGCTTTACGTGCCATCCGAAGCACAGAGGAGCGAGAGATTGATAGGATGATTTTAGGTTACCTATCCGATGACCAGCCTTTGCGAAAGGTGCCTAACTTTTGCAATCGCACACCGAGCGTGTGGCATCGATGACGAAGTAGTAAGCGAGATCGTATACAGTTCCACGTGCCCACGCCACGCAACCGTCTAAACACAGACGAGCATCTAAAAAAGTTGACATAAATAAACTTAGAATAATGATTATTAACGGGATTATTATCAAGTTTTTTGTTGTGTTAATAAAAATTATTCTAATGTAAGTGGTCACTTACATGATTGTATAAAAAGTTATAAATGAACTTACTGTCTCCGACGTACTTTTCCTGTAAATAACTGCGGTTTTTCGATCTGGCTGAGCTGTAGTGGTTCACGCTGCCCAGCATTACCATCAGGTTTTTTTGACGCTGTTGAAGACGTAATGTTTCAGTGTTTTGCGTTGAGAGTTTATATACACTTCGATATCCCATAAAAAATTTAAAGTTCCAATTTTTTCCAAACCAATTTCAACCAACCAAAAATTCTTACACATACACTGCTTTACAACAAAATGATAGCTAAAGTTAGATACTGCTTAAAACAGATGCTATCACTTTTTAGCTAATACATACTTTTAGACAGAGACACAATACCTACTTTAAATGCGTATTTAGCCATTGTTTATCTTTAAACACCGTATTATACTAAGAAGGAAAAAATGCATTTTTGGATTTTGGTATAAAAAAAACTAGCATACAGAAGTTTTTTTATGAAATATCGAAATATAAATGTTTGTTTTTGTTTTTATTTAATATTTAAAAATTATAAATATTTATAATTTTTAAATATTAATATTTGTCTCTGAATTTTTTGGGTTTCTATTCAAATCCTATCAGGATCTAGAGATTCTGTGTGTAGCTTCCTGGTGTAGCTTCACCTATGCGAGTAAAATAAAAACTACGTTGGCGGTATCGTAGCTTCAATTCTATACCTACGCACACACTTCCTTTTAGTTGTTGCTGAGCGGCAACATAATTGAGGAGTGACTTTTTAAAACGGCTTATTTTAGAATGATCATGTTTTTCAGTAACAACCAAAATAGGAATAATCATCATCTCAGCTAAAAGACGTCCACTGCTGGACAAAGGCCTCCCCCAAAGATCGCCACACCCACCGGTTTTGTGCTACTCGCATCCAGAGGCTTCCTGCGACCTTGTCCTGTCATCACTGGCAACACACACTGGTCAAAGACTTTCGTCTTGAGACACTGCAGTATATCGGACGAAAAGATATTTCGTACCTTACCGAACGCTGCCCAGCCTAATTGGATTCGACGATTGACCTCTTTGCTGAAATTGGACCTACCTAGCTGGACCGTTTGTCCCAGGTAAACATAATCATCCACAACTTCAAGGGCAGAGTCCCCAACCTTCAGAGGAGTGCGTACGACACGTGAGTTCGTCATAACTTTCGTATTCTCCATGTTTATTTTAAGCTCCACTTGTTGAAGACTCTTTTGAGTTCACCGAGCAATGTGCCGAGGTCTCCCAGGGCCTCAGCTATGACCACTATGTCGTCAGCAAATCGAAGGTGAGTGATGTGTACGCCGTTGACGTTGATGCCGAGTCCTTTCCGGACTGGAAAGAAGCTTGAAGACATCTTCCAGTATCAATCGAATCGATGGCTTTTTCATTGTCCACATACGTTACGCAAAGAGGCTGGTTATACTAGTTATATACTCTTCGGTCTTCTGTATAACCTGCCGCAGCGTATTTATGAGGTATATGGTGCTAAAGCCATTTCGGAAACCGGCTTGTTCGATAGGCTGGAAGTCATCAAATCTGCGTGCGAGACAATGCGAAATGACTCTCGAAAACAGCTTGTAGACGTGGCTTAGAAGTGGAAAAACAGCACCACCATACCTTCGTGCCACGTCTCTGGCAATCTGCCCCTTAGTACGACGCAATTAAATAGCTTCTGAAGAGCTACGAGTACCGGACTTCCGCCTGCTTTCAGAAGCTCGGCCGTAATTCCGTCAATACCTGGTGCCCTACCGTTTTTGAGCTGTTTGAAAGCCATACAGGCTGATGTCCGGGATGTCGATGTCGGTATTGTGCCAGGTTAACTTAGCTCTAGGGTCTTTAGCTAAGCTTTGTACAGGTGGACGTCTTGTCGACCTCTTCCATAACATCGGACCTGGTCGTGACAGTTCTGCCGTCATCGGTTTTTAGCGTTGTTAGTTGGCACTGCCCAATACCCAGATCTCTTGCGAACACATTGAGCCTTTGTTCCGCTCAATGACCTCTTTAATACGGTTAGTATTAAATCGGCGCGTGTCGCGAGTCAAAGACTTCGAGATCTCCTATTTAGCCGCCGAAACTGAGAAGCATCACCTGAGAAAAGCGCCTTGCGCGCGCTCTTCCATTAGTTTTAGGGTATGGTCTGAAAACTTTTTAGTTCCTTTTGTACGGTGGGTTTTAAAGAACTTGTACACAACCGTTTGGACAGTTTCCACAAACCTGTTGCTGTATTCGTCCACATTTTCGCAATCATTTAGGCACTCGAAGCGATTCAGCCATTCGAGCTGAAAGCTTTAGGAGTTTTGGATTTGTATGAATGGAGGACGGAGCGTATACCTTATCAATCGACATCTTTCCAGCTTAACGTTGATATTCAATTCCTTTTACCAACCTGTGATCGCTGCCAGTTTTAAAACTGTGATCAATCAATGCGTTTAAACGCATTGATTGATTACAGTGACATCATTGAATATTTGCTTCCTCGTCGACTTAATAAAGCCAATCTCGTTTTTTGTTGCACCATCGTGACTCATCCAGGTCCACTTGCGGTGTTCAGCCATCTTGAAAAAGAAATTCATCATAAAGAGTCCCTCGTTTTCCAGAAAGTCCGCCAGCAGTTGGTCCCGGGAGTTCCGATTACCAAACCCAAATCGTCCAACTCTCATCTCATCGCCGCTTAGTTTGCTTAGATTTGCGTTAAAATCTCCCATGACAACAGTGTAATGAGTTTTCGAGGCTTGTATGGCTCTAGAACCATACAAGCCTCCACGTATGAGGACATCTCTAGTCCTCATACGTAGCCTCCACCTCATCGTCAGGGTGTGTTGTGTGTTTTTAGGGTGTCGTAGTAGGAGCATAAACATGTATGACCTTTAACGAATACCGTTTGGTTATTCTGAGTATAAGGTACAACCCGTACCTTAGGCGACACACTCCCGGTCTCGACAACGTTGTTCACGAAGGACTTGTGAACGATAAACTGTGACGACACCTTGGGAGAGTTGTTCGCCCTCCCGGAAATAGAGCATGTTACCAGACTTGAGGATTATCGAGTCCTCCCCCTCTTTTCGGACTTTAGATAATCCAACTATGTCTCACCGTACCTTGCTCAATTCTTTCTCTAGTTCGTAAATCTTCTCGTCAGTCCGCAATGTGCGCGTGTTCAATGTTGCCAGGGCCAGAGTTTGTCGTTGACGGTAACCAGGTCTCTACCGGAGATTCTTAGCACCCCCTGCCCCGCCGCTGCCTTGACCGCTGCCGTAGCTAGGGCGAGCGGGGCCGCCGGGGATTAGTGGCCGGTTTCGTGGTGTGCATCATGAGGGGATTTGCCATAATCGCCACGCTTGGCAGGTGAGTTGGCGATCGCAGTAAGTTGAGAGTTAACCTCAAAGAGATGCTGCTGCTCATTCTCTGGAATTGTCCCTTAGTCGGCTTTTACTATACCCACAGAAAAAAATGGGGTGGGGTGGGGTACCACACAGGAATCTGTGTGGTACCGGGATAAGAATTGCACCAAGTTACATAATCTAGGTATGTTGATAAATAGTTTCGCAGTTTATTTTTTATCCTCATTATTACGAGTTATCATCATAGGATTTAAATAAATAAGACATTTTGTTGCAAACTTTAATGCTACGGCCACACTTGACGGCTAAGATTCGTGTTCGTGTTTTCGCAATAAAACTTCATGTTTGAGCTACGACAAAGTGCTTGGCCACATCAAAAAAAAAATTTGCTACGTCGCGGAAAAAAATGGGAGAGGCGGTTGCGCTATATTACATGTCAGCAAATAATTATTTACTGCACCTTTATTATTTGAACAAAAAAAAAATAAAAGAGTAAAGAAGAGAATTAAAAGGCGATGGTGGATGTTGAATGTTTAGTTCGAGTTTTCACCAAGAGATAGCGCCGTGTTAATGTGCTGTGAACCGCGCTATTAATAAAGTGTTTTCTTAAAAATATAAAGTAATATTGTCAGTTAACAATAAAGTATGCCTCCGTTCTGAGTGTGGAGTTTTTATTAATTCCCCTCGTGGTTTTTGGGTTTTTGTACCGATATTGTACAGTAGATGTTATCTATACACAAAAATCGGACAAAGTAAGTACCTACTTTTATAGTTGAAAAAAGACAGTGTTGAAAAAGTTCTACGAACTGGATTCGAACCCGCACTTTGATTTGAACGTGGATTTTTTTCAACACTTTCTCTTTTTTCAAATTGTAAGTGTTTTTTTCGTCTACTGAATAATTATAGCTCCTTGACATAATTATGTTGTTAAAAAATTACACGATTCAATTATGAAACACATTCAAACCGCTCGGCGCCTCGCAGTCAACTAAGCGCGCGGAAGTGTAGCCAACCGCATGAACTTTGTCGCGATAAAACCCTTTGATGTGTGGCAATTTACCGACAGTGGCACGAAGAGCATTTGTATTCGCGATAGGACGAATTGTTTGGCCAGACGTGTCGCGACAACGCAAATCTTCGCGTTATCGTGATAGTGTGGCCGTAGCATAAGAAATAAGACGTTTTGTTTCGGCAATCCTAGAAATTAGCCTTTTTGAAAAGGATGGTTATAAATGTTCCAGCAAAAAACATATTGTGTTCTAAAAACTTTTATTAAAATCTAAAAATAGCCGAGTAACATCAACCAAATGCTTACTGTTTAATTAGCTAAAAAAACTCAAAATAAAACTTAATCATATCAACGTACTTAGAATAATTACGGTTTATAGTCTTCATATAAGCGCTCTGTCAAAAAGGAAAACCTAAACCGATTCACACTTTCGTGACGATTGCTTGCGCTCGGCGACACGCACGCACACGTACACTTGTAACTCCGTAGTGTATACAGTGTATATTGAAAACTCGACGTTTGGAGCCATATCTGGCTCCAAAAAAAGGTGCTTCAAAATGAGCGCGCGGACTTACTTTCTATACGTAATTATTCTAAGTTAACGTAGTTAAACTTATTTCTTCTATAACTTTAATAATCAAACACGGACTTCTCTTAATTCCTTTTCGTTATCACACAAATCACAATCATCATGCTGCTCAGCTGCTTCATCTGTCACATGTAACTCCTGCACCGTTTTATCTGCCATTACGAATTTCGAATTAATCTAATCAGCGAGAAAAACTGATAAACTAACGACAAAACACAAAAAATATTATAGATTGACAATTCTGAATTGACAGGATCCTGACATTACCGGTGACGTTTAATATTTTTTTCATTGACCATAGACCAATATGCAGTGCTGCCAATGTATAGAAATGTAATTTTGGATCCATTTCCAGAAAATAAAGCAATAATCTATCCACCCTCCAAAATAATCCTGTGACAGCTTAGAGATAGCTTTTTTGATACGTATTGTCAAGTTTCCGTTTCCTTACAAAATGTTCCAGAAAAAAGACATTTTGAAAAATACTGTCGACATAATTAGTGTGGCAAAGAAATAACCTGAAATAAGCTACTTTGTTGCGGAAAGTACTTTTTATGACGTTACATACGTAAATAAATACAAATTACGTTAAAATTAATTAAAATATATATTAAAATAAATATATAAATAATAATTAAAATTACGTTGGCGTCGGAACTAATAAAATTATTAATCTTAACCCTTTGCACCCGACCATTAAGGAAATCTTTAAAAATAAGTAAGGCTGAGTCTCTTACTCCAATATTTTCAAGTTTGTCCACAAGAATAGGTATCGAGTCCGTATCAAATACTTAGGTTTAGCAAGGTCGAAGAAAACACCAAGGCACTTTTGTTTCCTGTCAAGTCTCTCAGTAACATACTTCGTCAAGCTACCCACGGCGTCGTCTGTCGACATACCCGATCTGAAGCCAAATTGGGAACTTGACAGAATATTGAACCGATTTAAAAACTGTATTAACCTGTTATTGAGCATCTTTTCCAGGATTTTAGACAGTGCCGGAAGCAAAGAAATCGGCCTGTAGCTTGCGACATCATCTCGAGCCCCACTCTTGTGAATTGGAGCAATGAGAGGCCTTTTAAAGACCTTTGAGAAACAGCCTTGTTCAAAACACGCCTGGAGGAAAATAGTTAGTAGTGATACAATAACATGTCTCACCATTTTTAGAAATCGAGCTGGTATGGAACTCCAACCAGTGGCACAATCATTTTTAAGGCTTAAGATAAGCGATTCGACCTCTGACTCATTTGGTGGGATAAGTCCGAAAGAATTAATTAAACACTTACTTACACTTTTATGTCAACACCATAAGACGCAAGTCTGTAAGTACGTCGACTTTAATTTAATATCAAATTCGTGATAAAAAAAAATCAAAAATCGTGATGATGTCGCAACGCAAGCTACAGGCTGATTTCTTTGCTTCCGGCACTGTCTAAAATCCTGGAAAAGATGCTCAATAACAGGTTAATACAGTTTTTAAATCGGTTCAATATTCTGTCAAGTTCCCAATTTGGCTTCAGATCGTGAATTTTGTCGACAGAAGACGCCGTGGGTAGCTTGACGAAGTATGTTACTGAGAGACTTGACAGGAAACAAAAGTGCCTTGGTATTTTCTTCGACCTTGCTAAGTCTAAGTATTTGATACTGACTCGATACCTATTCTTGTGGACAAACTTAAAAATATTGGAGTAAGAGACTCAGCCTTACTTATTTTTAAAGATTTCCTTAATGGTCGGGTGCAAAGGGTTAAGATTAATAATTTTATTAGTTCCGACGCCAATGTAACTTTCGGAGTCCCGCAAGGTAGTATTCTTGGTCCAAGTCTTTTTTGCTTTTTTCCTGCTCGTGGAAATAAGAACTATTGACAATTGAACAATTGAGCTATCGTGGTTAGAACCACGATAGTTCAATTGGAAGAGCACCTGACCCGGTTTGTCAGAAGGGTGCAGGTTCAAACCCTGCTCGTGGAAATTTTTTCAACATTTGTGTTTTTGTAATTTGTTCGCAACAAAATTTGCGTTAAAAATTATATAAACATTTATAAATAGCTTGCCTACTTCTTAACTGATCTTTAGTATTTGTAAAAATATTATGATCGGATGTTAATGACGGTAGTTGTTAACATTGAATGGGCGCCTTTGGCTTTCAAAGTAAAAAGTAAATAGTGTTGAATAATTTCGGCGGGCTGGTTAGAACCACGATAGCTCAATTGGAAGAGCACCTGACCCGGTATGTCAGAAGGGTGCAGGTTCAAACCCTGCTCGTGGAAATTTTTTCAACATTTGTGTTTTTGTAATTTGTTCGCAACAAAATTTGCGTTAAAATTTATATAAACATTTATAAATAGCTTGCCTACTTCTTAACTGATCTTTAGTATTTGTAAAAATATTATGATCGGATGTTAATGACGGTAGTTGTTAACATTGAATGGGCGCCTTTGGCTTTCAAAGTAAAAAGTAAATAGTGTTGAATAATTTCGGCAGACTGGTTAGAACCACGATAGCTCAATTGGAAGAGCACCTGACCCGGTATGTCAGAAGGGTGCAGGTTCAAACCCTGCTCGTGGAAATTTTTTCAACATTTGTGTTTTTGTAATTTGTTCGCAACAAAATTTGCGTTAAAAATTATATAAACATTTATAAATAGCTTGCCTACTTCTTAACTGATCTTTAGTATTTGTAAAAATATTATGATCGGATGTTAATGACGGTAGTTGTTAACATTGAATGGGCGCCTTTGGCTTTCAAAGTAAAAAGTAAATAGTGTTAAATAATTTCGGCGGGCTGGTTAGAACCACGATAGCTCAATTGGAAGAGCACCTGACCCGGTATGTCAGAAGGGTGCAGGTTCAAACCCTGCTCGTGGAAATTTTTTCAACATTTGTGTTTTTGTAATTTGTTCGCAACAAAATTTGCGTTAAAAATTATATAAACATTTATAAATAGCTTGCCTACTTCTTAACTGATCTTTAGTATTTGTAAAAATATTATGATCGGATGTTAATGACTGTAGTTGTTAACATTGAATGGGCGCCTTTGGCTTTCAAAGTAAAAAGTAAATAGTGTTGAATAATTTCGGCAGACTGGTTAGAACCACGATAGCTCAATTGGAAGAGCACCTGACCCGGTATGTCAGAAGGGTGCAGGTTCAAACCCTGCTCGTGGAAATTTTTTCAACATTTGTGTTTTTGTAATTTGTTCGCAACAAAATTTGCGTTAAAAATTATATAAACATTTATAAATAGCTTGCCTACTTCTTAACTGATCTTTAGTATTTGTAAAAATATTATGATCGGATGTTAATGACGGTAGTTGTAAACATTGAATGGGCGCCTTTGGCTTTCAAAGTAAAAAGTAAATAGTGTTGAATAATTTCGGCGGGCTGGTTAGAACCACGATAGCTCAATTGGAAGAGCACCTGACCCGGTATGTCAGAAGGGTGCAGGTTTAAACCCTGCTCGTGGAAATTTTTTCAACATTTGTTTTTTTTTTTAAGAAGTTAGTGAAATTAATATAAAATTTTCCGATTCAAATCCAAGTTCAGTAATCAAAGCTTTGATTTAGTAAATCGATGAATCAGTTAAGAATGACATCAAAAGTCAAACCTTATATTACCGTCGATGATTTTGAACAGCCAGAATTTTAGGGTGTGTAAACTCTACCAAGCTTCGTTTTATTATTACACGCTTTGCCCAATCAAAACAAAAATGTTGACTAAAATGGGCTTTGCAAGTACCTACCTAATACAAAAGTGGTCTGATTGTTGCACCAGCACGGTAATAAAAAGGGAAATAAAACACAATAATATTATGATAATAAGGTTTCTTGTTCGATTAATACTAGTTTACAATAAGATTACTTTATCATTACCTTACAAGTTAGATGTAATAATTAGGTGTATGTTCACAATGTACAATACGTTAGTTTGTCTTAAAGTTAAATTCTGACAGTCCGCCGGGCTGCCCGGGCGAAGGGCACTTTATGTAACAAGTTGGCTAGAGAAACTAATCGAGATTATATTAAGCCCTATTAACATTGAAAGTGTGTGCGCGGCGCTGATTATACAAGGTTAACCCTGCTGCTGTACACTCCAATACATATTACATATACTTACAGTCAAAATATTTTAACAGTTTTGTGGTACTTGTTTATTAAAAGCGTAAATGTGCCTCTTGTTCAATTTTTTTTTAAATAAGCAAGATCTAGTTATAGCTACAGTCGTGCCTAAGGTTACCAACGTAACTGCAATAATAACAAATTTAAATTACTTGATTGACTTAATAAACTTTTTTTCATTATCTTTTTTTAGGGCTTGTTTAAGATATAAATCTAGGAAACGTTCGTCGCTGTTGCTACTTAGGTAGAGGTTGCTCTAATAAAGTAGCAGCCAACAGAAGTTTACATATTTAATGTAAAATGTCTAGGTATCGTTTGTGCATCAATATTTCAACATTAAACTCTCTACGTTACCCAAAACTTTAAATATTGTTCGCGCTCATTAAATATGAAAGAATAAAGTTATTACTTATTCAATTTTTATATAACAGCGCCGCGCTCGCTTTTCCAATGTGAAAAAGCCTTAATAACATTATGATGGCAAATGGCAGGCAATGTATTTCAATACATATTATTACATTGTCCTAGTATCACGAAAAAGGTACTGTGCAAGAAAAGAAAATGTTCTTTATAAACAGGTTTCACGTAAGTATCTTTTAAAATAATCCGTCGGGTAATTGTTCTAAAAATCCTTTAAGCCGCTAAATGGCGGGGGGTAGTTTCGAGGGTACCATATCAAAAAGTAAGATAAATGACGTACATACCTGTCTTTAAAAGAGATAAAACAATGTTGAGAAGCTCTTTAGTGTTATCCGTTTTATATGTTTTCTTTAGTATGTAAATTAAAGTAAAAGTAAATTGGCAAATGAAAATTATATGCTAAAAGAAATGGAGAAATCTTTGAGAATTTTAGTACCCGTACAAACAAACACATATAACTAGGTGACTTTTTTCTGGCGGGAAAAGCAGGGTGTGGTAGATAAGGAGTAGAAAAGGAAATTTTACAATTTCTCTACACCAGAGTTAATTTAGTTTTTATTTACAATGTAGGAGTTAGACGAGCATTACATTGCCATTGACGAGTATGTAATTGCGCGGTTTGTAGATTTTAAATTAAAATAAAATTTCCATATCAATACCTAAAAGTGTAGTTTAAATTTTTACTTTTTTTTTATTTTTAAGTGTTATTTGCTGCACTGAAGCTGAATTAAGTATTTTAAAAATAGGTGAAAAAATTAGTGAATAATAGTTTTAAACCACGACCATCTTATTCATGAGTAGATGATAGATGCATGTCTAATCCTCAAAGATGACCAGTGAGCTTGCTGAGTGCCTGCAATGTAGTTCAAAACCATGATCACCTTATTTATGCGTGTCAAATCATCAAAGAAATTGAGAAATGGTCCAACCTATTGCGATGGTGCTTGCGTGTTCTAAGATAATAATCGCGTGTACCTTCGTTTCACTAGCACTTCGCCACGCCCCACCACTTGTCACTACTTATCTCAGTTAGACAGATTCTATTCATGCGTCGTCATGGATAATAATGATCTATAATAATAATATATTGCTGGTTTTTCACATACATTTTTTTCATTGAAAAAATTCACTTTTTCGGATTTTCTCGCGTTTATTTAACAGATTTTACGCTACGAACCCTTTACGGGGTCGGTGGACATGTCTTTACTTTTATAATCCTCACTCAAATGTTTAAAATAAACGCGTAAAGATCCGTGACTATTGTTTCATTTTAAAGTGTAAATAGTGTTTGTGTACAATGTTGAAAATTAAAACTTTTTTCATTCAATTATTGTTCTAATTATTCAACACTTTCTCAGAATTATAACTTTTTCGCAGCAAATTTTGTGAATAGTATACGTATAACAAATACTATCATACACTGCTACTATTATATTAACCATATTATATTTCCGCCCAGAAAAAGTCATCCAGTAATAATAGTCGCCCATAGATTTACTCGATACAGATTCGGAAATAATACGGGTTAATTGCAAATAAATAATGAATATTAATCTTATGCGAGATCGTTAAGTAACAATAAATAAATTTATTCACACCACAACTTCCGTGTCCTAAGGCAGTTCTTTTATTCCAGATTCAGTAAAATCAGAAATGTCCGTGACTCCAGCGGGATAACCCCTTCAGATCGGCTTCAAATTTCGCCATGATTTAGTTGATATTATGTCTAAATTTGTTAGCAAATATCAAAATTTGTTGACCAATAGTTATCGAGATATCCCATCTTAAAGGGTATCCAGCTGGGGTCACGGTCGTCAAAATTATTTGACCTAAAACGAGCAGGAACGAGACACGCTACTGATATAGTTTTTGTGCTAAGATTTTGTTGATTCATTTATGAATCCATCAGTGAAAATTCCAGGATTCTACCTTCTGTAGTTACCGAGTAATCAAATACCTACTTTTCGTCAAAATTCCTCCGAAAAGTAAGTTCTAGTTGAGGTGTAAGACAAAAGGCTACATTCATGAAATCCAGGGAAGATTTTGTTGACTCTGAGAGAAAATTTGTTAGACAAAACCGAAAACTCTAGCTACAGTACATCCTGAGATATAACGCTAATATGGTTATACCGCTGGGGTCACGGTGTTGTTACCTAAACATTGTTTTTCCACAGGAATGGAGCAAGTAGCGAGTTTATGACTATAGCCAAGATTTTGTGGGTGTAAAAATCTTACCAGTTCCTACTTTTCAGTTTCCTAGGTACAGTATTTTAGGAGAAATTAAAATTTATATCTTTTTCATACTAAAAGTACGCGTATAAGCCGACAAAATTAAGTTGGTTCCTTAAAAGGCCAAGATGGCGGCCAATTTTTTTGTTTAAGGGCCGATTTCGATGAAACTAAAATTGGCCACCATTTTGGTCTTTTTAAAGAACCAACATAATTTTGTCGGCTTATACGCGTACTTTTAGTATGAAAAAGTTATAAACTTTAATTTCTCCTAAAATACTGTACCTAGGAAACTGAAAAGTAGGAACTGGTTAGATTTTTACACCCACAAAATCTTGGCTATAGTCATAAACTCGCTACTTGCTCCATTCCGGTGGAAAAACCATGTTTAGGTATCAACACCGTGACCCCAGCGGGATAGAGTAAGGTAGAATCCTGGAATTTTCACTGATGGATTCATAATTGAATCAACAAAATCTTAGCACAAAAACTATATCAGTAGCGTGTCTCGTTCCTGCTCGTTTTAGGTCAAATAGTTTTGACGAGCGTGACCCCAGCGGGATACCTTTTAACATGGGATATCTCGATAACTATTGGTCAACAAATTTTGATATTTGCTAACAAATTTAAACATAATATCAACTAAATCATGGCGAAATTTGAAGCCGATCTGAAGGGGTTATCCCGCTGGGGTCTCGGACATAAATCAGAATCATCATTCCAGATTAAGGAAGGACCCATAATATATTTTTAAACCATAATACATCTGAGCATAATTAATACATACACTTCAGTTAAAAATATAATTATGCAGTTAGCTAATTTTAATGAATAGTTAATGTCAAATTCTCTGAAGAAGTATGCCCGAGAACTTAGTAAAGCCCCACATCTTTAAGGCCTGCGCAGACGACGGACTTTAATCCGCGGCGGAGAAAAAAGTACGCTCCGCTAATAAAAAGTCCGCCGCGGATTTACCGCAAACTCAACGCACACGGTGTGCAATCATTTGTTGCCCGGAAATGTAGAGAAGTGCACGCTATGGAAGCAAATATTCAGAGGTTACGTTGTGTTGCAATTTACATGAAGTTTAAGAAAAAGAAGAAAACATTTTAAAAGAAAATACTGGGTCCATCCCCTTATACGCACAACGGGGACTAAAGTCCGCCATGTGCGTTGCTTCGCCTAGTCACACGAGTTCTATTTTTTTCGGGGACTCCCCCGTACTTTTGTCCGGTCCACTCTCTGCATGTCCGCGGTTATTCGGGGGACTTTTTGTACGTGGTACTTTTAATCCCTCGTTTGCGTTACTCGATACAGTTGTAAGCGATCTATTTTAGCGGATAAAAAAGTCCGCGGACAAAAATCCCTCGTCCTATACTGACTCGGCCTATACTGAGATACTCGAGGGGTTGGGGGGTATATCATTTCTCACTTCTCATTTCTATTATCATTCATCATCATCATACTTATGTATTACTTGAAAGAAAAATTACTTTGACACTGGCTAAATGTGCTAATTGCACGAAGCCATCAACTAAAAGAAAAAAAAAAAACGCGGTCAGGCAACACACACACAAAAAACCTCTCGCGGACATGTCATCTTGCAACCGCCCGCTGATGGATTTGTGTGTGCGTTGCTCCAGGGTGGTATGTATTGAGCTCACCCACCATCTGGGGTCTCTTTATTTTTTGGTTAGTATAGGAAGAAAAAAGATGAAGCACAGTGACTCACAAGTTTCATAGATATTTTGTTATTGCACAAGACACTCATCTTACTCTCTCTCTCGTGACAAACGTTAATTATCATGTTAGACGAAAGTCAATAAAAAACACTAAAAATAAGTATTATGATTTCGTATTTTCTTAATTTAGATTAAAATGGCACATTGCCTTCGTGCAAGGTTTTTTTCTAGTCTAAGGCATAAAGCGAACATTGGCTTTTATCTGTTATTTTTGTATTGGTTTCGCATTATATCTGTTCGCTCTTTTTGAATGGAGATATTTTTTGTCACTACAACATTGCCGATACAAAGTACAGTGACGGGATACATTTGACACTTTTTTATTAATTATCTTACAAAAATAATTGTGTGAGGACAACATTGGTAATCCACCGTCTTCCTTGTCATATAATATTTATCGTTGCGACTTATTACAGAAGAGTATTTATCTACATTAATATTTGTTTTGTTGAGTATAAAAATCTCTTTTTGTTACATATCTCGATTAGCATTCCCTTAACAAAGTAACTGACAAAATACGAACATTGTTTAGGTCATCACCACGTTGCTTTAAAAATTAAGTTTATGTACATTTAAACAAAAAACGCTTAATTCAGATAACTAGTTTAATAATAAATTCGTATTAAATCATGACTTTACTGAGTACAAGAGACAACTGTAACACCCTAAACTGTCTCCGTAAAGTAAAATAAATACGCCTAAAATTTATATGTTTTAAATATTACTAGCATACCTTTTATAAAATAATTTAAATAAACCTACGCAGACTTCATCATATGACTATATAAATTGTCGAAACAGAATATTATTTAAGTGATACTTATAGATAAGACTGAATTCGTTATATGCGGTGAACATAATAGATAAAAATATCAAATATTTTAACATGCTATTTACATTATTTAGTAATATACTAAATTATTTATATTGCGGTACAGTTACGGAAACAAGTTGAATCGCACAACTAAATTGTTTTTAACATCCTGATTACATATTTACAATTACTTACCAAAATTATGTTACATACTGATAATTAATTTAAAATTACTTCAAGTCTGTTTACAAATCAGCAGCTGAACCCCTGTTCACACTATTGTGGTGTGACGTATCGCGACATGAACGAATCAACATTAGTACTGCGTCAACATTCACATTACTGTACAGCACAGTAATATTAGTAATGTTATGAACGACGTTAATGGTTGCGCCAGAACTCACCAAATACGATAAAAACTCAACTTAAAAATAAATAAATACTAATTTAGAATGTCATGGCATTTTTTACAATCGAATGAAGTTGAAAGAGACAGAATGATGATTTGAATATATATTAGATTAATAAGCCAATCATGATTGATGAGTTTCGACGCATCCATTCGGCCGAAATCGTTTGACATAGGCACCTATTGTTTGACACAGCCATACAAGTTCGTTCTTCAGTGAACAACATGTTTCCGTAAATGTGCACAATACAGAAACATATTCATACATAATTATACAACTCACTTTAAGACAGTGTGTGTAATGTTATAATGTATTATAATGTACAAAGTATTTACATTATACCTACTAATATTAATCGCGTCCGCCATTTCCGTTGAGTTCCATACCCGTGAATTTAGCACAATCTCTTGAGGGCTCCATTTTGCTTCTATAAAATTTGTTCGCACAACATTTATTTTACATACAACGTAAAGCACTTTGTGTCGTTAATTTCGTTATTAATCCGTGATTGCTTGATTGAGCTAGAGATGTTACTCAGACCCTTTAGAGGACTTAAGTATTCATTAAGATTAACTAATCGAAGTTAGATATAAAATATACGCAATTTATAGTGTACCTATATGATATAAAAACCGATGATACATTGTTACTTGTGACTAGAACTATACAATAAACACAAAACTCACAACTTTTAGTTGATTCAAAGTCTGCGCCAGCGCATTTTTTTTTGGTTGGTATACTTTTAGGGGCTCGTTGTAGAATTATTAAGATTCAGGACCGTCATTGTTACAGTGTGATCAAAATCAGCAGTTATTAAAAAAAAGAATTATAACGTTAAATTTACTAATTACAAAAAAATGTCAGTCAACAGAGACAGTGCATAATCTGATTTATATAAATTAATACAACTCAACTCAATTAATTTGTGCGTTCTTGTGTTAAATTAAAATATGTAAGTATACCTTCTTAATCAAGTGAAACAATTGACAACGTCAGCGAGCAGCTGTTACGACAGCTTCTAGGAATATTTGAACAATTTGTTTTTTCTTCGCGCTCTTGTTTGACTTTACGACGTAAATATAATGATTTTTTGACAGCGATCAGAGTGGCATTGATCGTTCAAAGATGACATAGTTACCTATCGTTTTAGAGCCATCGATCGATTTATATCTTATACTTTATTGTCCAGAAATTTACCTGACTAGTCGTCTGACCGATATTTTTGTCACGATATAAGCGCGTGAGTGAAACTTTGGTATTGTTTAATGCATATGCGCTTTGTATAACATTCCACAATTTTATATATTTAATTCACAATGTTGATATCTTTTCACTCCCTTTGTTTCTTTAATTAATGTTTTTGGCTTCGTATCATAAAGTCATTTAAATACATAAAATTAATGACAGTTATTTAGGTAAAAAATTCAAACATCAATATGTTTAAGAGAAAATATTTTCATTGTCGACGTTTTATGACGTCAAAAATAAATGCCACGATTAAATTTAAACCAAACTAAAAATAGTCGCCTACTTGAATGTGGAAAGTGAAACAAATGAATTACCATAACCTAAACATAACGCGCCACAGAATGTACTCCTAAACAATTGGCGATCGTTATTAACTTCTGTTGTTGTTTTAAAATGAATGAACCATTAATCTTGTTTTTGACTTAATACGCTGCCATGCGATTTTTATTATTGCCAATTTGTTCAAGTGTTTATGATAATAATGTATGTAGGTACAGGTAACGAGCGAGAAAAGATCTCTCATATGTCATTAAAATACGCAATGTCATATTATTAATAGCTGTATATCAGTTGCTGTTACTTTCGTTGTTATCACGCCGTCGCTTTGCTTTTAAGAAGAATAATATGTTGCATAATTACATGCATTGTAAGAAAATATTTGTTGACTTTGATAGTGGCAGTGATCAATAAGGCATGGAAAGTTATTTGATTTTTATAGGTGTGTGTTTAAGAAAGATTGAGTTAGACAAAACATTTTGTCGTAGTTACTCAATGGTTAAAGAGAGACGAGAGAAGTCGTAGCAAAACTTGACTCGCCGTAGGTAGTTCGCGTTACCACATTCATTCTCTGTAGCTACGAGACAAGGGTCACCTAAATCGGTTAGAAGCATTTAGTGAAGAAACAGGTGTAAAGCGGGTATGAAGAGTGCTATTTTTAATTAAACAGGAAACTAAATGTACACTTTCATTAGCATGGCATTTTAAAAGATACGGCATCATCTTAGCGCGTCACAGGTTTATAGAAAAAGTGTGCAGCAGAATAGTCCATGCTTTATTGTACGGGTCCTCGGGAGCTAAGCGGCCATGTATTAAATAAAACTTAAATGAATACTATTATGGTAGGACGCGGTAAGTCGTATCGCGTCACATGGGTTCATAGAAACAGTAAAGTCGTGACCGCAGTAGTATAGTCTCAGCGTTACTGTACGGGTCCTCGGGAGCTAAGCGGCGGCGGCGGGTCGCCTACGGCAGCAGTTCGGGGAGGAGGCGGACGCGGGGAGCGCGGGGCGCGCGGGGTGGGGCGGCGGCGGCGGGTGCGCCCGGGCCGCGCGCCGTCATACCCCGTCCATCTGCCGTACGCGTACGTCCTGCGACGCGCACATCTCCGGCGCCAGCGGCAAACAAGTGAAGTACGCGCACGCCGCGCACTCGTACGCCGGCGCCGCGTAGAACAACGCCACCAGAGCGCACAGCATGCTCCCCGCGGAGATCATGCACACCCACACTAACACTATCTTCCTTCGTCTGTCGTACGGTCCGAACGTTATGAAAGGCAGCAGCGCGTACGATAGCAAGAAACCGAATACGAAACCGAACACGTGTGCGAAGTTGTCGATCCACGGGAGCAGTCCGAGAAGGAATAGGGCTATCACGACGCCGATCAGTCGCAGCAGCGCGCGCCGGGGATGCCTCAATATACGCCACGCCGCTATCACTTCTACTATTTGACACGCGAGGAGGCCGAATAGTGATCCAGCTGGTCCCACCTAGAAAAAAAAAAGTCGTTAAACACATTAATATCGATACGATTCCTTCTGAGATTGATAATCAGCATGAACTTAAGCTAACGAAAAAGCATAATGTTTCCTTAAAGGCGTACAGCATAGATCGGGTTCGTCACAAAAGGTGTAAAAAAGTTTTTAACGGGCCGACCATAGCGAAAGTTCAGGTGTTGTAATGCAATGCATGTAAACGTATGGCGATGGCATTATACCTGATTGCCATCTCAGTGGTAAAAAAATAAATATAAATATGTAAGTTATTAAAGAAGCCAACTAAAAGTGAATAAGAGTATTTTGGTAATTATGACAATACCCACCTCTGCCCTATAAGGTTCGAAGATAGCAGACGCCATGTTTCCAGCGACGCCGCTACCCAAATAAACGATAGCTATTCTAACAGGCCCAGCCATTTTCTCCAAATCCCTCATGAAGAGCCATTGTAGGGCCAGCGTGGCGGCCAGGTGAAGTAAACCCGCGTGCACGAAAAGTGACGTCCAAGCTCTGTACAGTTGATCTGGACGACGTCTCCGCATAAATGGAAGCATGCCGCAAACGTCGTCTAGACACGACACCTGGAAAATACAAACACCACGAATTAATAATCAATGTAGACACAGTTCTGCTGCACAAGGCTGCATTAGCAGTCGTAAACAATCGTCAATCTGCACTGGGTCCGTGTAGTGGTTTTTGGCCCGTTCTCCCTGTAGTCTTTCCATCCATAGAGAAAGCTCGTGCCCCAACAGTGGGGACATGAAATGAGCTGGTGATGAGAAACCCAGCACCATTTTATGTACCCCCCGCTGGAAAATGAGATGGCGAAAATAAATTTTGACCGTAGAGGCGGTACTTCAGTAAAAAAATAACTCCTGGAGCCATATTGGCTATGAGGCTGAATTAGTAAGCTGGACGACAGCAGTAGCGATATCAGCTTGGCGGGCGGCGTTCTTCCAATGCAGTTTAGTAATAGCTGATCTATTCTTCTCTTTTTCTTGTTCTTCTTCTGAAATATAGCACAGCATAGTTCCCGCCATCGCTGTCACTAGCGGTAGTCACCCAATCAATGACCTTGACAACACAGAACGATTGACGAAACATTTAATGTATTGATACAAACCTTGTTGGTGATCCTAAATAAATTTCCTAAATAAATAGCCTATATACTGCCCCATAGCTGGGCAAAGGCCTCCATCATTGAACTCGGTATCGCATCGCTACAATTAATAGGTAGGGTAACGGCACCAGTGTTCAACGAGAACCAGTGATCAACATTTTTTTTCCTTTAATCATTAAAAGTAGGGGTTGACAACTGATTTTAGTCCTTATCTACAATTGAATACAGACCACCTGCTTCCTAGCTATCATCCTGTAAAAGGAGATTGACCAATGAAGTATGGACTTTGGTTTCACATTGTACCTACGATTATCCTACTAATATTATAAACGCGAAAGTTTGTAAGTAAGGATGGATGTTTGTTACTCTTTCACGTAAAAACTACTGAATGGATTTGTATGAAATTCGGCATACAGATAGTTTATAACTTGGATTAACACAAAGGATAGTTTTTATCCCGATATTCTCACGGGAACGGGAACCACGCGGGTGAAACCGCGAGCGGCCGCTAGTGTACCAATATGAAACCTACCCTCATTTTGTAGAGTTTTATCTTAACATTAAGTTAAAAGAAACTTCAATTCTCTAGTTCGCCGGAATCACGAGAAATAGACTTATGAAGTTCATCAAATTATAGGTATTTTTCACATCGAAAACAACGTTTTTCGATTTTACTTATCTTCTTTTGCAATTCCAATGTCAAAACGTGGTCAAGACATTACATATTATAAGTAGTTTCGTGGAAATCAAGTTGAAATAAAATAGTAAAACGAGGCAACGTCGCGTCGTACGACGCTGGCTATGAGCACAAATATGCGGTCTTGCTCGTTAATGGCTCTCACCATACTTCAGCATTATGCTTGACTAATAATAACACAAGCCTACACGTTTCACATAACGGCTTTGTCAATTAATTAATTTATTATTTATTGATTAGTAGATTATCAATCGATATAGGGTTTTATATACTATCAACATTGAAAAATAGTGTCAAAGATGGTTGATTCTAGGATGGAAGAAAGTGATAAAACCACTTACTTACATAACTATTATTATTAATTTTTTTTTCCGTCGAAGTTAAGACTTAATTCTAATTAAAAGGATCAAGTACGAAAAAAATATACAAATTTTCTATACCTATTAATTTGATTTTGATACAAAGCTATTTCATAAATGGTCAATCGTCTTTCAATGACAACCAATGTTATATTTGACGACGAAAATAGTATCGAATACTGGTGCCGCCGCTGCCTATTGGTCAAATCGCCACGCTTGATCCTTATAAAATAAAACACACACCTGTGAGCATAAAGACGCCTCCTCGTGGAAGTACCCTTTGACAAAGTCGCAATGCTCTCTTGTGGTGATGACACACTGGCCGTGCACTCCTATACAGCACGGGTGGCCGATGACTTCGCAGGCCATATGCTCGGCGGCGTGGCCGGCCCTCCCGACCGCGGCCGAGCCGTCCAACACAGACTTCCGACAGATCGGCCATTTTGTAATGTCGTCCGGCCACTCGTGCGGCGCTATTGAACGCGGCGCTTCGCAGAACCTGAAATGCGTTATGGACATAAAACCAGTAGCTAATCTGGTAGATAGGTACATTTGCGTGATGGACACAAGCTTATTAATGTGGATACTTAATCTTAACTTACTTAATGTGTCATACTTACTTTAAAGAAAAATAGTTTTAAATGGATAGGTACTACGTGATTGAACGTTTTGTTTGTAAAATGTTTTTTTAGCAAACGGATAAAAATAACAAATCTTTAAAAGATTACGTTTACGTTGTTATTAGAATATAGGGTTATTTTTCAAGTGTAACATTAATAACAGCAACTGTTCTTTGAAGCTGTGTTCTATGAAGAACTTTGGCATGATTCTCTATAGAATCACACTAGAGACTCCTAGAAAGCTAGAGTCACCTAGTTTAGCAACTACTTAAAGGATCTATAGTTATGATCAATCAACAAATATTTTTTGAGGGAGTTTGCTGATTGCCTCATGCGGCATTTTTAGCGTCACCGGACTTAAATCTACATAATTCATAAGTAACCCCGTTCCTACCTACTACCACATGAGTAAATATCCTAACAGAGCCCAAGCTTCCTTAAAGTGCGCAGCGACAGTTAAACTACTACCATAGCACGGTTGTGTGTGTGACCTCTCACCGGCGGGTTCACGTACGCGCCGCGAGAGGACAAATCGGTTTACACCGGCACAGCCAGCGGTCAATCTCGGTGGGTGTCACACGTGTTGTTTCGTGTTGTGGTGACAGTTGTCAGCGCTCGTCAAACATTGTAATTATTTGAGGTTTTGTTGTGTTTGATTTAAATTAAGAGTTGTTTACTGTAAGAACAATGCTAGAAATATAAAAATATTGCCTATTTCACGTAGTTTCACAAACACTTCGATCTTAAAGCAAACATTATAAATATTGGCAATGAAATCTTAGAACGTGTATAATGACTGTACATTTGATCTGTCATGTGAGTGTTTTCCAAATAAGTATTTAAAAAAGACTTTATGTCAAATTGGAATTTATTTCAATATGAAAATATTAAAAAAATTAAGTTATTGAAAAACAAAAACAATAAAAAGAAAATATTTAGAGTAAGTACCTAATTTATAAATTTATGAAAAATAATATATTATGTTTCATTTATCTTATCCACGTGTGACAACCCTACCAAAGTAGGTATAAATTTTGGCCGCCATAAGCAGTTCTTTCAGTTCGGATATTTACTCATGTGCTACTACTGCCAGTGTGTCATGTTAAAAACTCACTTAGGATCTAAACCGCAGACTGAACCGGATATCCGACCTCCAGGGCCCGATTCTCCTGATGACCATTTCTTCCACGTTGATATTGTATTCTGAAATCAATGATTGGTTATTTAAAAATTTAAAAGCTTGACTTTCATGACTATTTTTGAATATATATATATAGTTCATTCAGTATTAAGAAATCTTAGCTATATACTTAATTTATTCTTCAAAAAATTTATAAATTGAAGATTTTTTTTTAACTGTTTTTGTATTTTTTATTTATCTTTTAATTTATTACACACACAACACATTTACCTTTACAAGACCCTCTCTTTACGATAAAGTAACATATAATAACTTTTATGTCTTAAAGTGTGTATGACAGCCTTGTGCTAATGTGCTATTTAAAAACATACTAGCGACCCGTCCCGCGGCTTCGCACGGGTGGACATTTCTTTTTTAATATAGCCTATGTTACTCAGCGCTAATGTACCACTCTAATGGTGAAAGATTTTTTTAAATCGGTCCAGTAGTTTTGAGTTAATTATCGTTGCAAACAGCTTACCTCTTTATCATGCTAATATTAAGTATGATTATTTATAATACGAGTAGTCCAGTTAACCCATTTAGGCAGCTTATACACTTTTGATATGGGTTCAGGTCAGTTTAACAGAGCTATGGGGATGGAGCTACGATATTTTTCAATCAACCCGAACATACAATTTATTTATTTATATAGGACTACAAACATTTTCATTACAAGTAAAAAATACACATTTATCTTAAGACTAAGTGCTGATTTAATTAAAAGTAGTCACAACATGCAATATCGGGTTGTATTATTAATTGAACAGAACAGGCAGTACTCATTCATCTACAAAATAAAAATTAAATTAAATTAAATTAAAATAAAATAAAACTAAGCATTATCCGTTCAGCAACCGAACGCTACTATTATTATTAACATCGAATTATCAGATTTATTTCATATTTACCTTTCGAACCTTGGGTATTAATCCACGTATCTGTATGAAAGCGTGCGCAAAATAAAATGTTTTCAATAAATTATGTCATCAAAGTACCTACTTTACTACCTAGGATTTATTGATCATTTCATTATCCTATAAAATGCAGACTTTCTTAACAGTAAAGCCATAATTTTTCTTTATTTTCTACAGACTTAGATTTATATCTCTGTTTTTTACTAAAAGTATTTTCCTGCATAGAAAGTTTTTGTAACATTTAGTTTATTGCCAGTTTGCTAAATTTTTTGCGTTCATAAGAGCTAAATAATTATTGTAGTCTGAATATAACATTTTGAATTTTGAATTGTGCACTTTTGAATACTGGCTTGAATAGATTTGAACTTTGTTATAGACTAGCTGTGCCCCGCGGTTTTACCCGCGCTCTATTAGTCATAGCGTGATGTAATATAGCCTATAGCCTTCCTCAATAAATGGATATTCAACACAAAATTTTTTTTTCAATTCGAACCAGTAGTTCCTGAGATAAGCGCGTTCAACCAAACAAATTCTTCAGCTCTATAATATAAGTATAGATAGGATATCGAAATGCTTAAAGACTTTTAGGGTGGCTTTCCCCCAGAGCTGTGCTATGTAGCTAAGCAATCCACGAGGAAGAAATTCACCAATAGAATTATTTAATTTTCCTCACGGTGTGAAATGAAGTTATTCTATTTGAGGAGTTTATCCTTACGCACCGCTTAGCTACCAAGCATAGCTCTCGTAGGAAGCCACCAGCCACATCAGGTGTTGGGGATTCATATGTCTGTTTCAGATATAAAGAACTACCATTATTACTTACAGAACAATCAGCCTTTGATGACTGCACGCAGCCCGAGTCGTCGTTTCGTATGCAGCACGCGGTGTCCCTCTCCCTCCTCGCCGACGCCGCTATTGCTCTAGCTATTCTAACATCCTTCCTCATGCACGGCGCGAACTTAGCTCCTAAATGTATAAGGTCTGCAGCTCTTGGACCTAGCCAGAACGACGCTGGCTCCTCCCACTCCACCTGTAAGAGAAAGGGCAGTTGAAATTGTTTATTCTGAATTTAAATCCGCAAACGAGGGTACCCTGTGTGGTGCCGGGGATAAAGAATTGCACCACCCCATTTCAAACCATGGGTGTCGTAAAAGGCGACTAAGGGACCATTCCAGAGGATGGGCAGCAGCATCTTACTGAGGTTAGGTACCCTTAACCTACTGCGATCGCCAACCAGCCTGCCAAGCGTGGCGGCAAATACCCCCCATGATACTCTTGGGGGAGGCCTTTGTCCAGCAGTGGACGTCTTTTGGCTAAGATGATGATGAAACGAGGGTACAGCCCGCCTGATGGAATATGGTCACTGCAACCCATGGACGCTAGCTACACTAAGGGTACAGTGCGAATCAAACTAAATGGCGGCTGTGGAGTTAGGCGCACGTGGCAGCGCGATACTTAATTTAGGTGTCAGCGGGTGGAAGAGGGGAAGGTGCGGGGCATACTTCTACGCATAACGGCTAACTTCACAGCCGCCATTTAGTTTGATTCGCACTGTATCACGAACGCTATGCTGATCCTGAAGCTTAAGTTTATGCTTCTATGCTCAGTAATTACGATGGATCCAGGTTTTTGGTAAGAGATTGGTGTTGGCTGCCTATGGCCTTTACAAAGTAACCGATCTTTTGTGTGTGGCGAGAAACTAAAGGTTCCTCAAATCGTAGTGAGCGAACCTCTGAGGTTTTTTTGGGGGGTTTACATGACGTAAACGTGTCCCCGTCACCTTCTAGATTCTCCGAGGTGTTTGGATCAGAAAATAAAGCAGAACCTATCGTATATAAAACTGGAACAGATCAATGCAAAACAATGCCGCTTAATGTCAGAAATTGGTATTATGGTGGTCACCATCCAGGTAGATTCTGGGCAGATCAGGTTTTTACTCTTGTGATCAGTCGGCATTAAAGTTTGTTTATATCAGTAAGGTGGCAATTAGACATACGGCCCACCATGTTGCGCCGTCACCATAGCCTATGGACGTTTGCAATACAAGAGATTATCACAAAACTACTGTATAATGAGTAGAAAACAGAGCAATCATAGGACATATTTTAAATATATATATTTTCGGAGGAGCTTGTTGGCGCAGTGGTTAACGCGCCTGGTCTGCGAGTGCTGAGGTTAAGCAACTTTCGCAAAGGCCGGTCATCGGATGGGTGACCCAAACTTTATCATCTCGAGCTCCTCCGTGCTTCGGAAGGCACGTAAAGCCGTTGGTCCCAGCTGCATTAGCAGCCGTTAACAACCACCAATCCGCACTGGGCCCGTGTGGTGGTTTATGGCCCGTTCTCCCTATCCATCCATAGGGAAGGCTCGTGCCCCAGCAGTGGGGACATAAAATGAGCTGATGATGATGATGATGATATATTTTATATTACACCGGTATATCTATTCGTTATCCAAATTTCTTGTTATCAAGATATAGGTAGCTAGAGCTAGGCGAACTTAGAAGAAGTACTACCACCAAACGTATTCAAAAAGCCATTTTTTGTTTTTTTTTTTGTTGAGAGAGATTGCTGATTGCCTCAAACGGCATTTTCAGCGTCACCGGGCTTTTTTGGGGGCGGCGAGGCACGTAAAGGGTACCTCAAGCCGTGTTGAAACGAATCACCTTCGGAGGTTTTCTAGAGGGAACGGCATCGCACACTTAAAAGTGCGCGTCCCCGTGCCTTACTAGATTCTCCGAAGGGTTGGGATCGGATCGGTCAAAAGGCCAAGAGAAATTTATGCAAACAACATTTTAAGATTTTCACTTCATTTTCGTAGTAAGTATGTCACAGCGTAAACTGTACCTAAAATTAGACAAAAGATACCCCCGCCACAAAGGCCGACCTACATCCGAGCTAATGCTCTTACTGTGTGTGTCGGTCGCAGCTTTGGGGCACACCCTCAAAGCTTTGGGGCTTTGGTTCGTGGTACAGCTTGTTTGGTTGGTGGTAGGGCTTGTTTGTTGGACGTAGCGCTTGTTTGTTAGCCTGGCTAGCACCATCATCTTATCTAAATATGTCGCCAACATCAATGTTTGTAGCTTTCTTGTGTTCGGCAGATAGATATAAGATAGCCAGTGCCTCAGTAGTTGACGATTCCGGGAAGTGCGCTCCACCTTCGGCCTTTTCATCACTTAACATCAAGTGAGATAAAGATACTCACCCGTAAGATATAAAAAAAACGAATGTTAGGCTTTTTATATCATATAAAGCGATGTTCAAAAATTTATTGGGCGCTGAAAACCGTAAAACAGCGCTCTCTGTTGATTTGCATACAAGCAAAAGGATGCAAATAGTACGTGATCCACTGAATTCAAGTCAGAAAATTTAAAAAAAAACGTTATTTCTTTAGTCTAGATGATAGATTTTATTGAAAAAAAAAAACAATAGCATTTTTCTCAGAAGTATTACAAAAGTAACTTAATATCATCTAGGTACTTTAAGTAAATAAAAAAGATAATGAAAATAAATAATAAAATAAAAATGGATACTGTTTAGAAGTATCTTTGGTTTTTTTTTTTTCTATCAAGGACTTTTAATAATTCTGCATTTTCTGCAACATATATAAACAATTAGCTATTGTTTATTACGTATTCGCGATACGTAACGACATACTTAAATAATATGTTAAATAAACGCAAATAGATCCCTCTATGTGTTCCAAATCCATCAATAGTTATAAAGGTAAAAGTAGCTTCCTAATTTTAGTTATAGTTAAATTTTACACCTTCAGTAGGTCACAAGAACAAGCTGTGCAAGAGATTGCCAGATATCAAAGCGTGGCTGACCTACATTCCGCTCAAGCCCTTACTTTGTCTGCATCAGTTGGAACCTGCCCTTCGGCGGTACTATCTACTTCCTGATCGCTCGTCATAAGTCTTAAGGCCCTTTGAAGGTTAAAAAGACGGCTCCTGTTTTGTTATAGCTCACTGTGACCTTGTAAGATCCTTGCGTTTGCAGACTTATGCATATTTTTTTGCATTATTTTCAGTTTGTTTATTGAGTTACATCCAGTGCAAGAAATTTTATTCCAAAATAATCCCTTGACTTCGAATAAGAATCGGAAAGCACTTGTTATTCATAATATCTAAGTGTTAGAATTATCATCATCGATAAAAAAAAAAGCAATTTTGATTCATAATCTTTCGGTGGAACTATTAATTTTGATAACTACATGCCTTGGAATCGGAAAGCAAGCTATAGACGTAGCTGTTATTTCTTACTTAGGCATTTATGTACTCAAAAGGAGTCCAGCCACAGACGATCACACGATTAACCTTTTCACCACCCAACTATCCTGCACGCGATGTCCCGCTGTACGCCAACGTATAAATGTATTTTAATAAAGTAGGTACAAAGAAGAACTTTTATAGAAGTGCTGGCGTGGGCGACACGAAAATCTCGAACTTCTATAGAAGTTGTTGGCGGTAAAAAGGTTAAGTATAATATGTCACGTCCTCATGACTGTGTCATGCAACCCTTTGATGCATGGAACAACTATATATAAGTGCAACTCAATATAAGCCTCCGTCTGAAAATCAGCGTCATGACAATGGCTTTGCTAATGCCGTGACAAAATTGCTGAGCCAGAGACTTTTTGCCGCTAATTCAAAGTTCACTTTGTCTTTGTGCTTTAAATCCTTTTTAATATATCAGTGTGTAAAATAATTCCGTGCTTCAGAAAGACGTATAGCCTCTGGTCCCAGATGCATTAGCAGTCGTTAGCAACCACCAATCCGCACTGGGCCCGCGTGGTTGTTTGAGGCCCATTCTCCCTATCCATCCATAGCGAGAATGGGCCACAGACAACCTCGCAGAGCTCGTGCTCCAGCAGTAGGGACATAAAAATGCGCTTGTGTGTAAATTAACTGATGAGATTTGATTATTTAATGCGGTTTCAAACTTTTTGTAGTATAGCACACATTATTAAACGCTGTCAGAGCGATCTATGAGTCGGGTATAACACCCTAAGTTTACACGTACGCAAACAAAGGACGTAAGGCGGGCGTAATAAATCCGCCAAGTAAATATTGTGCATTGTCTTTCAGCCGGCTTCTCAGACATTAAATCTGAGGCGTGTTTTGTCTAAAAGCTTTCCCTCATTTAACCTTGTTACGGCAACTCGGTGTACAAAAGAAACAGAATTTCAGCGTTGACGCACGTAATGCGCCCCGAATGACGGAGATCCGACGTTTTAGTGTTAAATTTAATTTTTTATTACCCTAATAGCGTTTGCAGCGTGTTACTGGGAGTGAGCGACAGCAGTTATGACTCCCTTCGGATAGAGCGCCGCCCGTAAACGTAATGAAATGATTAGCATAATAATAGTTAACTGTGGCGATTATGCAGTCAACAATTTTGTGAATTGCCAAATCAAATTGGTAAGCGATTTATTTAAACCGTAATGAGGTGATTGTGGGGAGAAGTGTCTGAGTTGTCTTGATGAAATTCACAAAATAAATGCTAATCAAGTTGAAAATGTACAAAACGTATAGTGAAATGGTAATAATCTTCAAAATGTGTCTGAAGTCTTATTAACGTAAAACTTAACATTTATTTTGATTTTCATGAGGTGTTCTAGTTATAAATTATTGCAAGCAAAGTTTTGTACACTTATTAGCTTTGACAATATACATACCAGGTAATGGAAAAATTAAAATGAAATGAAAAATAAAATGAAAAAAATAAAAAAAAAATTATTTGGGACAGGACAGTTCAAACATAAAGATAAAAATGGAAATAAAAAAACATAGGAGTCCCAAAACGGTTCCGACTCAGCAAAATGCTAGCTAGCCTTGAGGTTAGCGCTGATCTTCCGTCGGAACCGGTTTAAGTGATGCTGCGAGAGCAACACAACCGTAACACACGAAATTCCAAGTACAAAATAAAAAATAAAAATATAAAAACTAAAATAGCAGCCGTACGTAGGTATTAAAATAGAAGATTAAAAAAATTATAGGCTGTATATTCTTAATCCCTTCCTCTAACGGTACAATAAAAACATATAAAAAAACATACATTCAACAAAAATTCAGGAGTGTCAATGACAATCATTGACAGACAAAATGGTTCGTTTCAGCAAGCAAATTAATAAAAAGAATATTATTATTAGACCTATTATACAAACGTTACGTCACGTAAACAATGATTTGGATAACAGAATGCTTAAAATGCAACAAGGACACATTGCTAAACAGCAATGGATATTCATGAATTATAATAAAATATAAATAATATGCCTTAAAATTTTCTTTTGTGACAATGTCATTATTTAAGTTATTTACCATGCTGTTGATGTGTGCTATCTAAAAAATCAAGTTACTCCACCTATTTTTGTTTCATCATCTTATCATCAGCTCATTTTTTATTACCCCACTGCTGGGGCACGAGCCTTGCCTATGGATGGATTGGAAGAACGGGCCATAAACCATCACGCGGGCCCAGTGCGGGTTTGTGGTTGTTACCGAATGCTAATGCATCCGTGACCAACGACTTTACGTGTCTTCCGAAGCACGGAGGAGCTCGAGGTGATAAATCTTTGTTCATCCATCCGGTGACCGGCCTTTGCGAAAAATGCTTAACTTCAACAATCACGGACCGGGCGCGTTTACCACTGCGCCATCGAGATTTTCTCCGCCTAATTTTTATTTGTTTACTCTTATTTGCAAAATGCCTTAAGACGCACTCTACTGTCTACTCATCACTTGAACTGATAAACAAGATCGGGTGTCAAGAACGGAGGCGTATGGAAAATAGTAATACTCTGTATAAAAGAAAAGAGCAAAGCAAAGTAAAACTTATGATTAACTAGCGGCCGCTCGCAGTTTCACCCGCGTGGTTCCCGTTCCCGCGGGGATATCGGGGATAAAAAGTATCCTATGTGTTAATCCAGGTTATAAACTATCTGTATGCCGAATTTCATCCAAATCCATCCGTCAGCGTCATCGCAGAGCGTGAAGAAGCAACATTTCGCATTTATAATATTAGTGTGATGAAGCAAGAACTACGAGTAAAATGAAGAAAACGTACCAAGACAAATAGCACCACAACTACGAAAACAAAAACAAAAACAAAGCGTTGACAGTTTGTAGAAAAGTATAAAAAGTATAAATTTACAAAATGTATTTACACCGTAATACCAGACTGGTAATACAAAGGAGTGCCGAGGTAATGTAAGCAAAATAATTTTATAGATGTAGGTACTGAATAGGAGTAGAAGAAAAACTGAGTAGACTGTACTGAATAGTCGTTCTTCTATTCACGAATGATCTTTTATTCATGAATGACTCATATTTATGCGTATTATTACAAATAAATTACTTATAAGTGATCTTGATGTTCGTATGATAATAATAGAGGAGCTGGTTACTCATCCGGTAACCCGGCATTGCGAAAGTTGCATAACATGCAAAATCGAAATCTTTACGCAATAACCGCTGGGACATCGCGCTTATTTATGTATTATTATAATTATATAACAATGAGTCGAGAGGAACTGATGATGATGATGATGATAATGATTTTTAAAGAAACTAACCAAAATTCAACAAAAAAATTTTTATATTAAAAAATGCTACAAAATCTTTAAAAGCAATACGTGTAAAGGATCTTTACAGCCGGCAACACGGTACATAAAATTATTCATTGGTGTGTAAGGAAAGTGCGCATATCATTTGCCAATGTCTTGGAAACGGAAAACCCACGTACGTAATGTTTCGGGGGTTCCTTTCAACGGAGCTTAGGTATATATAATGTACTAACGGCCGTAGAAAGATGGTTTGGAGTATTATTCATTATAAAATGACTTGCTATTAAGTTTAAAAAAAAATATATGTCATGCATAATGCATATAGCCAGTCATAGAGTAAAAGTAAGTTGGTGTTCGTTCTTAAACAATATGTGTATTATGGTTAAATCCGAATTTTTTAGTACGAAGTTCATCCCGAAAACGTTTTGCCACATTTTTGTTTTCCATATTTTCATTTTACCGAAAACACGATTGACATATTGCTGATAATCCGATTTTCAAATTATAATATATATTTTTTTAATTCTATACGTTTTGAAATCTTACTCAATCTATGATAAATATATTAATGTTAAACAATTTAGTTTCCAGAAAAACGTTTCCTATATTATAAAAAGACAAATATTATAAATAACAAATACTTACAATTAATCAAGTTTATAAACACGCTAACGCCTAACAGAAAAATACTAGCAATTTCATATTTTGTCGCATTACTCCAACAATAATATTAACAATTTCAAACGTCAGCTTTTGTAGGTATGTCTAAAAGGTATGGTCATAAAGGTAAGGTCTAGGAATGTAAAAAAGTCGCACGTACAAAAACGTCGTTTCTGGCGCTTCGCCGCCGCCGGCCGCTGCCGCGCCACGCTCGCTCCGCTCGCTCGGTTCGCGCGTTTTTGGTCACCATACTAACCGAGTACTAACTAATTCGAAAGTAGGATAGGCTACCGTGTATTATAGTTTAACAAATAGATTTTTATATAATAACACCAGAGTGGCCGAGTGGCAAGAGCACTCTCTGCAAAGTCTAGAGTTCAGGGTGCAATTCTTAGGTCGGGCTAAGTGTGAGTAAACGATACGACCACCAATTAGCAAAAAAATTATCGTTGCCAATAAATACAAGATAAGTGTTTATGAAAACGACATATTAAATAAATACTATTTCACTTCATTCCACTTCATTTGAAATAAAAACACATAAATAAAGAAAATTATATAAATATATACCTATACGCAGCAGATAGGAGTAACACTATCTATCAGCAAGAATATGCCTGCTGATCCATCAATCATAATATTGCAACAGTACAAATACAACAATAAAAAAGGTCATGTAATCAATTGTTATCATCAGGTTCAACACAGTAAACCAGTACATCGGAGTGCTGTTAAAAACCTTCATCACCTCACTCGTGTTCAAAAAAATAACCTTCAAAAATGTCTCACCTGCTGCAAACTCAAACTCTTGACAAGCACTTGTCCCGTATGGGTGTGCCGGCCGAAGCCGACCGGCCCGAATCCGTAGCAGAGCAGCGACAGCAGCAGCACCAGCGTCTGCACCGTGCTGACCCACCACGTGAAGTAAGGCCGGTAGTCCGTCAGCTCGTCAAGCTGACGGGCCACTTCCTCTTGGCGTGTCACGGATTTGCGTAGCGATCGCCTGGAAAACGATTGAAAGGGTCTGCTGTTATAAAGGTACAAGTATACCTTCGTAGCCTTGTGACAAAGCGCTTGGCTTGATAACCGGAGGGTTTAAAGGAACACCCAGAAGGTAAACTTAATACATACCGTGCTCGAGCAACGCACACTTAGACCCCTTGCACGGACACGGATCTCGGAACAGAGGCCCGACCGTCTAACAGATCGCTTTAACTTCGTGTGTGGTTTATGACGTCATCTTGTCGTTTCGTGCCGCCTATGAAAGCAATATCGAAAGCTGTAGCCTTTAGCTTTTGATATTGCTTTCATAGGCGGTGCGAGGTGGCAAGATTATTAAGGGACGTCATAAACTATACGCGTAGTCAAAGCGATCGGTTAGGCGGTCGGGGGGCAGCTCGGGACAGTCCGTGCGGCAGCTAATTGCTAGATTCCGTGCCCGTGAGAGGTTGTCGATGTGTAACGCACACGGCTCAAGCGCGTTTGTACGAAGCTTGCCTTCTGCAGTCTCCTTATTACCCGACTACGTCAGAAGGAGGGTTATGTTTTTCGAGTGTATGTATGTATGTATGTATGTATGTATGTATGTATGTATGTATGTATGTATGTATGTATGTATGTATGTATGTATGTATGTATGTATGTATGTATGTATGTATGTATGTATGTATGTATGTATGTATGTATGTATGTATGTATGTATGTATGTATGTACCTATGTATGTATGTATGTATGTATGTATGTATGTATGTATGTCTGTCGATTTGTTTTGACTGTGGGAGTGACATACGCTGTAAAAAATCCGAAATGTATATTCTGGATTTCTTTTAAGTACCTATTTAATAAAAAAAAATTTAAAAGTTTGAAATAAACCAAATTATTAAAATAAAACAAAAAACCCGACTGCTAAAACAACTATTTATAAAACAATGATATACTCATAAAAACCGGACTAACATAAAAATTAACTGCAAAGAGAAAAAACTAAAAAGAAAAAAAAACTAGCTCTTGATAGTTGTCGCAGACGGGAACAATCATTAACCAAGCGGCCGTGACTAGCTCAATTACACTAGCACTCTCTTTGGTTGGTTGGTGATTGTCCCCGTCTGCGAAACTATCAAGAGCTTGTTTTTTTCTTTTCAGTTTTTTCTCTTTGCAGTTTTTTTTATGGGTTTAACTAGCGGCCGCTCGCGGTTTCACTCGCGTGGTTCCCGTTCCCGTGGGACTATCGGAATAAAAAGTATCCTATGTTTCAATCCAGGTTATAAACTATCTGCATGCCGAATTTCTTCCAAATCCATCCATCCGTTGCAGCGTGAAGAAGCAAAATATACACACATACACAAAAACTTTCGCATTTATAATATTAGTGTGATTCCCAGGTCGCGGGCAAAGTTGTTTCGTATTTTTTTGATGAATAATCAATCGTAGGCATATCTTGATTTCTTGACTTTGTTGAAGGCCTTTATTCAGCAGTGGGACAGTCTATACCTGGATACTATTTTCATTTTATCATTAAAATTGTATAAGTATTATTAGATGTTATTTTAGATAATTGCTTACATTATATATAGTTAGTTAAATTAGATTTAGTTATTTATTACATTAATCTGCGATGGTTAGTAACATAATGGATGTTTGCTCTACATAAAAAAAAGGTAAGAATACACGCTAAGAAAGGATGAGTAAGGGGAAGTTTGCAAGTGTTGCAGCTGACAGGAATGTTGAAAGGGAATTATTTTTTTCTAGGCACAGCCACAAGGGAAAAGGGCTGAAGCGCAACATGTATCTTAAAGAATCATGAATGATAAATGAATGAATGTTGATGGATTGAATACCATACAAAATACGGATGTATTGTTTCTGTTATGATATTATGGAGAAAGAAGTTGTTATTAGTGGATGCCTTTTAAGGTCTCTGCCCATTATACCGTATCATACCAGCATGACCGTGCTAACGTATCAGGCACGGAAAGTGATGATGTCCTCCGCGACGTATCCGCCGATGGCGACACTCTGGCGTCATCTCCTGGTGTGCGCCCTAATGTGACTTGCAAAGCCCAACTTGGTCTTGAAGGTTCGGTTACAGGTCGCACAGTACAACTGACCACGGTCATTGTAAGTATAGTCATAAGATAGTTTTGGCCGGGTCTTTCGTATTTGTCGTTTTGCGTCAAGATCTTCTAAACGCATCGTTTCAAATTCGTCTATGTATTTGTGGATTCTGTTTCGCCATCCTGGCCTGTTTAAAGGCACGGAAAGTAACACGATACAGATTACTATGCCCACTACAACAACGTATCAACAGCTTATCATACCCGTGCATAACGGGTTTTATGACAACCATCATTTTTGGCGAGAATATTTATTTTGCCGGTGCCGATACGCTTCGTGTATGACACGCGACGGTATTTGTCGGTGACAGAACGGTCTTGGGCATAGCCTCATACTTCTTAATACAAATAATGTTTTTTGCCTGACACGTCCCTAACACGGTCAAGGTACGACGCGGTCTAATGGACAGAGACCTTTAACAGCCTCTGTGGTGTGGAAGTTTGACTACCGGGTCTCCAACTCAGAGGTCCTTCGTCGCCTTAAAAACAATGTAAGAGTTTTTTTTGTTGAGATAAGATAGGCAGTTGCACTTGTTTCATTTCTAACAAGAAAGTGCAATGGAAACGTCACCTTCGGCCGGATCAGATGAAATACAGTTTAAAAAATCACCAATAGATTGGGACCTAAGAGGATAACTATGCGACTGAGGGTGACCTTTTTCATCTAAACGATCATCTTCTTAATCCAGATCTTAAGGCTAATACAGTTTCACTGGCTCCCACCTTTACAGGCGTTACACAAAAAGAGATACACAATTTATAAAATTATTATCAATAAAATAAAACTTAATTAATGTTAAAACTGTTGAATTCTAAAACACTTTAACTTATACTCGTAAATACTTGCAAGATAGACGAACTACACCCATCATACTCTATACTAATTGTATGTGAATAAATTATATTTCATTTCATTTTATTTTATTTCATTACCTACTAATATAATCATAAATAACAAACTAGAATCATAATCCGTAATATTTAACAAACCCTATTCAAGTATTAACATTAAACCAGAAACAATACTTTACAACACCCTAGGGGAAAGAGTTCAATGCAGAAGCTGACCGATATCGCCTAGCCCCATAAATTATCTGCCGTCACAACTAAGGGGTATTAATTCAAAAAACCATTACAGGAACTTTTTAAATGGATGCTATCCACGTAAACACAGTGATATATTGTAAGCGGGCGTGAAATATGGCCGGATCAAGTCGGTTCTTGTATTATTTTTAAACCTTGCGGGTGTCACATTATGTAAGATTCATTACAATAGCTAGCTCGTGAGGCTAATTTATACGACAACTTTTAAAAATTGCCGAGGTTTCATTAAATTATTTGAACACAAAGCTGAGTGCTGCGAATTTTTTGGAGAAAGCAATTTTTTTATCATTTTTTGTGATGCATCTAATTTGTTCAGAACTTATCTTAATAAAAAAGTTGCGACAATTTTGGGAAAAAAAAATACTTAGCACTAAATATTATAGCAGAGTATTATAGGCAAAAGAAACGAATGACGATATACGAAAAATGTAATAATCATTTGCAAGCTGTTTGCAATATCTTTTTTTTTATATATAGTAAAGTAAAAGTAAACAGCCTATATAATTGTCCCACTGCTGGGGCAAAGGCCTCCACATCATTGAAATCAAGTCATCGCTACTTTGGATGGGTAATGGCTTAAAATCACCTCGCTTGCTAAATGCGGGTTGGTGACCCGGGCTATGCAACGGAAACAATCCGATAAATACATATTATTGCCCGACCTGGGAATTGAACCCGGGACCTTCGGGTATCGGGACGAGCGCTCTGCCCTTCGGCCACCGAAGAGTTTTTTTATATATCTACTGCTAACAATAGTCTCTAAAGCCTTCTTTTTAAAGCTTTATTCAAAATTAACGTTTTTACAAAAACTAGTGGTAACCCAGTGGTCGCAATTCAACCGTAATTTTATTAAGGCTGCACGGATTGTATCCTAAACAATGAAAAATTTAAAAAGATAGAATGTGAGTTTGGATTTGCATTGACAGATTACGGCCACTCCTCTTCCATTTTTGAAATTTTTGAAAAGAGTATAATATGCGTATGTATATTAGTATATTGAGTATACTCGTATAGTGTGTGTAATGTTTTTTATTGATCTAATGTGTTTTCATGCATATTTTAAAAGATATTAACATTCGAAATTTCGTATTCCTCCGTCCGCGCAAGTTTCGTAAAAGGGGTACAAAGTTTTTGCTTCACGTATTAATATATATATATAAGTCTTGGTAGAGGAAGTTTAGCAACGGAGTTTTTTTCTCTTACGGGCAGGCACAGTTTCCTTTGGTTCCTACTGAGGCACTGGATATAACATATCCAGTGGCACTGGCTATCTTATCTCTAGCTGCCGAAACAAAACAATGCTACAAACATTAATGTTAAGGCGACATATTTAGATAAGTTGGTCTTGCAGATAGCAAGAAACTAGTAAAGCTGCAGAATTAATAAAGGTACTTATGACCTCTTAACATTTTAATAACACTCCTGCTACTAACAAAGTAATATTTAACGACCTCCGTAGCTGAGTGGCTTGCTCGCCGGACTTTGGGCGGTGCTAACTCTGAGGTCCCTAGTTCGATTCCCGGTCGGGTCAACATCGAAAACGAACTTTTCGATATTGTGTCGGGTCTGAGTGGTTGTGACACGGTCGTTTGTTTCTGATTTCCATAAAACGAGTGCTTTAGCGACTTACCTTCCAGTTTCTTAGTCTTAAATGTTAAAAACGGTAAGTATACGTACTAAAAGCAAAACCTATTATTATTAAAACAATAAATCAAGTGTTTCAACAGGTGATAACCTGTTGAAATCTCCTTAGTAGAGGTATTCTAGTCATACTTTTTCAAGTTCTAGCAATCGGCTAAGTATTTGGCAGAAACTAAGGAAGCCTTTTTAGTTAAAGCAACCGCTAATAAACAGTCTATAATATAATATGTATCTAGTATGTACCTAGGCTGAGCTGTGTGAAAATTTCAAACATTTCGTAAAATAATATTTTATAAGTGAAGTGAAGTGACCACGGCCGGAGTAATATGGCAGAAACTAAAACTTCCTTAGTAACCGCTTTCAGCGCCATTGAATAATCTATACAAAATTAACCTTATACAATGACATACATAACTAAGTTGGGCTGTTGTGTGATAATTACGCAAACAGTGCGCCAAACAATATTTAATAACTTTCCCGTTACATTCGTCGCAAACGTTCCACAATTACTTGATACAGTAAACTTTAATTTCGCAGCCCGACATAAGATTACAACTCTCTAACGACTTGTCACTGTCTGCCTTAATAAGCAGTATCTGAACTTGAAATACACCCAACCCCTCACTCCGATTCTCTTTAACGTAAGCTGCCAGATGCGTAAACTAAAACAATATTACTAAGTACTATCATTTCAATCTTCTTAATTACAAATCGCTTACATAATGCGAGCAGATGTGAACCTTATTGTTCATATATTAGCACAGGGTGCAAATAAGCTATTGTTAATTGAATTTTAGTATCACGTCTAGAACCCTAAATCATAGGCCTCATTTGTCTTTAAGTACGAACATTGAATGATCGATGTTAAATTTTGATTGTCAAATGAACTTGAACGACCTTCGAAGTAAGTACCTAAGTCAGAAGTTAGTTTGTTAATTGTGTTGTGAGTGTTTGTTAAAAATCTACCTAGCTTTAGCTACCAAGTTGCGCCTTTCTGAATAAACAGCAGAAACCAACTGACATCATAAGTATCCTTCACATTCCTTCACATTATTAGAGCATGAGTAATAATAATAATAATAAATGTCTTTATTTCTCTCTCACACGTTTATAGCTCATTTGATATTTAAATCTACTTTTACAATATGTTACCAGCCAAATTGTAAGAGACTGGTGCCCGAGATAGGTTTCTTTAAAATATACCCGTATTACTGGTCACCAGAGTGCTCACCCCTAGGATGATTATTTATGATAAAATTAAATAACGACTAAGCTAAAGCGAACTATAAATGAAATTATTGATTTTAAGTACAATACAAAAGAAAACAGTACAAACAGAAGTTACGTAGGTAATGGAGATGCCTGTGAGTAATAATATAAAATACTATATAGGTGTTGATTTAATATAATTAGAGGTTAAGAGTTGTGTCGCTCTAATAAATGAATAACTAGAAATAAAAATAATAGAAAATCTACAAGACCTGACATGACATTATGAAAAAAACGAGAATTAGATTAGTGGACGTAATAGAAATTCAGTTTGTTCATAATCCAGTGTTTTTAGCCATTTCATAATGGTTTTCTTACAAGCTGTCTTAGGGAGTGGATAGTATGTCGTTAAACTTATTATAAATGTAGGGGTCAAGGAAACAAAAGAACTGTTGGGCGTGATGGGATTGGAATGGTTAAGCTTGGCACACTTTACCTTGTCTGCGTTTTTCTTTATTGAGACCGGGGTGATAAGGTGTTAAGAAATGCTGTTTTAAGGTAGGTTGTAAGAGGAAGGATTGTCTGACGGTAAGTACATCCCATTTTTGGTAAAGAGTTGTTTTGGGAAAACGTAAGGGATACCTGCACTTACCTTCAAGATTGCCCTCTGTGCCCTCTCCAACTGGATTAGGTTAGTTTTGGATGTACCACCCCAAGAGGTGATACAATAGTCCAAAATTGACTGGCAGAGGGCAAAGTGCATCCCTCGGGTCCCTCGGTTAGCTGCGTGTCTTAGAATCTTAAAGATATAGATATGTTTTCGCAGCCGAGTAGTGAAGATCTGTATTTGTAGTCCAAGGTTATCCCAAAATACTTTATTGTATTTACCTTTTTAGGGTGGGGCAAGAATGAATTGGAGATAAGGGCAAGCACGAGTGAACAGTAATGGAGCGGGGGGGGGGGGGAAGTAGGTGGGTTTTGTGGGTGAAGGTTATGTATTTGTTTTTGGAAGTGTTAAGGGTCAGGATGTTATTCAATTAATAACTGTGGCAAGGCCCGTTGGGCTATGGAATAAACATCTTCTCAGCTATCCCCACTAAATAAGAGGGCTATTTCGTCTGCGAAGGTAGAATAGTCCCGCTGTCGAGTTACAGAGACCGTTTATGAAGATCAAGAAAAGGGTTGGCCCGTTGATACTGCCTTGCGGAATTCCAAAGGTAACTGGTACCTCGTCACTAATTAAATTGTCTATCTTGACTTTCTGTCCTCTATTGGTGAGGTAGTCTGTAAACAATTTAGGTGGAGTACCTCTAACCCCGATCTCCTTCATCCTACTCAGCTGGTGGGGGATCAAGACCGTGTCAAAGGCTTTGGCGAGATCAAGAAATATTGTTAGGCATTTCTTCCTCATATCCAGGTTGGAAATTACAAGATTAGTGATGTCGTGCACTGCGTCATTAGTCGATTTGCGAGGGTGAAAACCATATTGTTGCGGTGAGAGAAGGTTGTTCAATTCCAGGAAGTTCATTAATTGTCTGTTCATCAACCGTTCTAATATTTTTAGTAATGATATGCGACTGATCATCATTGGCTTGCCCTTGTTTATATAGTTCATCATTACTAACCGAATAATAATAGCTTTCTTAGAGTTTATACTTTCTTAGAATGTTTTAGAAATAAACGCAATGTCACTCATTCTTTTCTTTTAATCAAGGTGGAAAGAGTTAACTTATTGCGGGTCAGCAAGGTGGATCGGCTGGTAAGGCACAATTCTGCTCCACCTGGCTTGCTTGCTTTGCATGCTTTTGTGGGACTCTTCTCCCGACCCCTCCCTCCTCCTATACACTATCCTGAAGGGCTTAGTAGGGCTGAGGGAGAATGGTGGTATACTCACAAAACTCTTCAGTACTAAACCTATACAAATACGCCGTTTCTTTCGCGGATGAAATCTAAACAATAAAAAAAGCTTATAATACACGTTGATATTTACCGAAAGAACCTTCCGACGACCCCCATGCCGAACTGCCTCCGGTTGGAGTTGTCGGCGAGTGGTTCCAGCATGGGGGTGTGTATTCGCGACCCCCCCGCGTTCCACGACACACTCCTCTCTGGTCTTCTGTACTCCACCCCGTTGGAACCGATCGGTGATCGGGCGCTGAAACAAATGCATAACGTTATTAAGGATCACCTTCTGTATCGTAGTAAGGTCACGAACAAAAATCGTGGGTAATGAAATTTTATTTCTCATAAATTGCTAAACACTGTTGTGCCATCACGTACCATCTTTATACTCGTATATATAAATCTTCTGTGTGTAAGTTTGTAATTGAACTCCTTCTGAATGGCAGGATCGATTTTATGAAAATTTTTGTGTGTGTTCAAGTGGATTCGAGAATGGTTTAGATTTACAATTGGACCCGGTAGGTGGCGCTATAATAGAGGTCCATCATGGGATACGGGTGTTCTTAAGCGGACGACGTCGCGAGCGGGCCACTATAGTATCATAATAAGTTTACTATAACTTGAAAAGAGTCTGTTAGATAATATAGGTACTTACATTGACAAAGTATTTGCGATTTGGCATTTTTCTAACGAAAACTAAATCTAAAGACCGGCAAAGTGCGTGTTGGGCCGCGCGCAGTGTAGGGTTCCGTAGCCCATCTCAATAATGCGGATAATACCGATTTCACACACCTGACAACGTTACCTTAGGTAACGTTGTCAGGTGTGTGAAATCGGTTCAGTTCCCGATGAGGAATTTGTACTGCGCCAAGTGCATTTTATAAGTCGGTCGACTGTTACTTGTAAACTTGTAAAGCCTACTTAGCTGTGATAGTTTTCCTTTTAACTTCGTCATTTAAACAACTACCGTGATTTTTTTCACGTATCCAAAAACAACCATTTGGCTGGCATGGAGGGGGGGACACTTGACTCTAGCAAAATTTTGCCCTTTAAAGCTTAATAGTTCACAAACGAATGCCTCTATCAAAAAACTGTTTCTACAAACCCGCAATATTTTTGAAATCGCTATCCAACGACACCCTACACTATGGGATACAAGAAAAAATACATCCCCACTTCACGTGTAAGGGAGATAACCTAAAAAAAATATTTTTCAAAATTTTACTTCACCACTTTGTCAGTGTGATTAATAGGTATATCCATGCCAAATTACAGCTTTCTAGTACTTTTCTTTTTTTTCTAGTCTATAAACTAGGCTGGGGACAGACAGACAGACAGACAAACGAACATGGCGAAACTATAAGGGTTCCTTGTTGACTACGGAACAATAAAAATGGGATTTAGTAACTCTTTCTTCTAAAGCAACTGACGCTAACAGAAACATGATTGCTTTCTTTTGTTCGGTACATCTTCAGGGTGCTAGTGACGTATCTATCGTTTAAGCTTATATAATATCTTTGGTTAACGCCTGCTATTGCAGCAGGAGCTAATGGCTTTACGTATCTTCCGAAGCTCGGAGAAGCTTGAGACAGTACATTTTAGGTCATCCAGTCCGATGACTGGCATTTTCGAAAGTTACTAATTATCAACAATCCAGAGCGAGTGACATCGAGCTCCTCTTACTACATATTGTTATGTTCTGACATTTAATAAATGCATATAGGCTTGCTGGTAGAGACTGTCTGCGACACTTGTCAGCCGAGCGTTGAGGTAAACGGACGTGTGGACGCCGTGTGGTGAGATCTCACCACACGGCTACCCAGCAAGCTAACGCTGTTTCATTTTAGCCCCATAAAATGAAGATTAGAGACAAGGAGCTGGATGGCGCAGTGGTTAACGCGCGCGTTCTGCGTTTCCTAAGGTTAAGCATCTTTCGCAAAGGCCGGCCATCGGCTGGGTGGCCAAAATTTTATCATCTCGACCTCTTCCGTGCTTTGGAAGGCACGTAAAGCCGTTGGTCCCGGCTGCATTAGCAGTCGTTAACAACCACCAATCCGCAATAGGCCCGCGTGGTGGTTTATGGCCCGTTCTCTCTACCCATCCATAGGGAAGGCTCGTGCCCCAGCAGTGGGAACATAAAAATGAGCTGGTGATAGTAATGACAATAGAGATATATATAATAGAAGCTTAACACATTCAATTACAAACATCTCCGCAGTCCACACATAGTCTAATTGAAACTATTGTATCATCATTCGAATAGAAAGCTCGCCTTGCGTTCGGTCGAACGCAGATCAGATTCAATCTCCGATTTCACAGACCCGTGTCACATGAATTCGGGAATCGATACCTATAGATAGACCTTAACTGCAGAATCAGTAGCCATTGTCTCGATATTGTTTTAAAGTCGCGTCTTCAAGAGAATTTGATCTTTGAAATGTATGGACTGTCACCGTAGATATGCAAATATACAATTTCTTGTACGAGATACCGGGGTTTTTCTAATAATACATTCAATATCTGTGGTTACATTATCAGCGTTTGATTCTTTAATTCGCTTTCAATAACAGATTTAGGCATGATCTCGAGTTAGTCAGATAAGGGTCGCATGACGTTAGAGACACCGTTAATAGATAGATAGATTTTTTTTATAAAAGAATAATGGATACTTAACACATACCTAATCATAGAATAACAATTACAATAAAAACAAAACAAAATTATAGAACACTATCCACTAAACACTATCAAATTAACATTCAAATCGAATCAATAATTCATCCATATTCCCACAATAGTAGTTACTCAAGAATCTGGAGTTACCCTTGATTTTAAAGTAACCCCATTTAGTGGTATATACTCGTATTTATTTATTTAAAAAAAGGCCGAAAATAAGAAGTATATTTACAAGTATAATATTGGTATTAAACTTGTAAATATATCTACGTCTTAAGGTACTTTAGGTACTTGAGTTCCTAAAGATTACATGTACCACTTTGTACTATAATGCTGTTTTAATTATGGGTTGCCAAAGCATGCGTTATATACACTATATAGGTACTCGCGAAGAAATTTTAGTAACTTTGTGCCTCTTTTTAAGCACATTGTGCGCACGGATTAGTATGAGATTTGGCACAGTTATGGCACATTCTAAACCTCTTCGATATATAAATATAAAATGTATCTATAATGTGTTACATTGAAATATTGTATATTGTATCCGTGTATTGCGATCGAATTTTGACCTCTTGGCAACCACTCGTATCAATGAATAAACTAACATTACTAAAAACCCTTTAATTGTATTTGTTTCTTGTAATTTTCCAAAATGATTATCGACCCCTTTCTATTGTTCATTCACAAAGTCAACCTTGATTCCGCTTTTCATCAATAATCACAGAAAACGTAAACTACGACGGCTGAAGCTTCATTGATTGCCTTTTGTTTCGTCGTGTTTACATTTTCGTTTACCACAAATTGATTTAAATGGATTCACACGTATTTGTTTAACTATCCACACAACAATGCTGCTAACATTGTTGTTGTTATGACGACAGACTATGTAGTTATACTTTAACTTAATAAGATAACTATTGTTACGGAGTAAATTATTATTAACTCTTTATTTGTCTTTTTTAACCGACTTCAAAAAAAGGAGGAGGTTATCAATTCGACTGTATTTTTTTTTTTTTTTTATGTTTGTTACCTCAGAACTTTCGACTGGGTGAACCGATTTTTATGATTCTTTCTTTATTTGAAAGCTGGTGCTTCCCATGTGGTCCCATTTTAATTTGGTCCAGTTTTTTTAGCCTAAGTTTGTTATAATATTAATATTAAAGTAAAATACAAAATCACATACAAAACATAAAAATATTATAAAAAACCTAGCCTAGGGGTGCCGCCGGTAACGGGGCAGGGCTCAAGCTGTCGGTGGTTAGGGCTGCAGAGACAGGAACCTTCGGACTATCCGCGCCGTGTCCAAGAGTACCGCCTTCTATATCTGACCCTTGATTCAACCATTGAGCGAGAGTTTCTTAAGGTGTTGGTCGAGACTCTTCACTATCAGACCGTTCGCAGACACGACTATCGGCACAATGATTGTCAAGCCAATATCCTACATGGCGGTTACCTCGTGAGCCAAGTCAAGGTACTTGCTGGCCTTGTCCTTCTCGGCCTTTACAAGGTTTTCTTCATGTGGGATGGTGACATCGACAAGCACTGCCTGGCGTTGCGATCGATCTATCAGCACGACATCAGGCCTATTAGCTAGAATAGTCCTGTCCGTGATGCCAGCTCGATCCCAATAGAGCGTGGCACGGCCGTTTTCGAGAACCGGCGCAGATGTGTACCTGTAGTACGGCACTTCGAAGTCCACAAGACCGTATAGAAGAGCAAGTTGCTGTAGAATAATCCTAGCTGCCAGGTTATATTATTATTGTTATTATTATAAGCCTGTAGTGTCCCACTACAGGGCAAAGGCCTCTACCCTCTTTCCATCTTGTTCTATCTGAAGTAAATACTCCTTTTTAATTTATTTACTTTTTAACCGACTTCAAAAAAAAGGATAAGGAGGAGGGTATCAATTCGACTGTATTTTTTTTAAATGTTTGTTACCTCAGAACGTTTGACTGGGTGAACCGATTTTGATGATTCTTTCTTTATTTGTAAGCTGGTGCTCCCCGTGTGGTCCCATTTTAATTTGGTTTAGTTCTGATGATGGAATCCATAAGGAATTGAGGAATCTCCTCAAATGTTGTAGGCATACCTATAGCGATTTTGGTATTTTCAGCAATAAGTCAAGCATTTGCATTCAGAAAGTATCATTTGATGAAGTGTAACTAATGAAAAAGACCACAGATTGCCACTGGAACTCTTCAATGATAAGTATTTCACGGGTGGCTATAAGATATCTCGATTAAGCTAGTTAAGCAACTATGACAAAGCAAAAGCCGAGGCACCGGAACTCAGTTTTTGATTTCCTACTTTGAGATAGGCATTTCTCGTTTTCTTCACTTCTCTCATTTAAACGGCGCGGCGCTGTCTCATACGAGCAGCGCGTTTAGTAGGTCTACCCATATTTGCTTATTTTAGATAGATCGAAATGAATCACTAAAAAGCAAGAAATAAACAAAAAAATTTATAAAAATAAAACCGACTCCAAAAAATTAGACTGATAAAATTGCACTAAAAATCAAAAAGTTATTGCGTAGTTTAGTTTGTTCAATTTACTTAAAGCTATGCGACTGCCACATACTTAACTTCACATCTAACAGAACACATATTATGCCTTCAGAGGCGCTCACGGGTTTTCCGCTCTCGTCATCCGACTCGAATGCCCTGGAGAATCTAGTAACATACAGGGACACGCTTTCGTGATGCCCGACCATAGAATAACTCTAAGAATTGTCAAGTTACCATAGCTTGAGATCTACCAAATCTATACTCGATATGTATAGAACACAAGAGGCCAAAGAAAACCCATTTACAAAAAAACAACATAATTGAGCACAAAGTTATTGTATTTAATTTACCTACGTGCAAGTTATTCCACACATGTCCACGACCTAATCCAAAGCATCTCTCTCATATCTTGTCAAGTAAGTAACTTCATAGTACATAATTGTAAATTAGTAGCTAATTAATCTGTCAGCCAAGCGCAACACGAGTTTGTAATGAGAGCTCGGCTCTGCCACAAGCACGATTATTAGCTAAAGTTTCCTCCAAACTTGCTTCTGCAACTTCCGTGTTACTTCACTTCATGTCTTCCGCAGACTATTTTGAATTTTCCCCGTTTTCCAATTGGTGTGTGCCACAAAACAATTATCAACGGAAATTGGCAAGTTCAGATTGCGATCTCACAATTTGAGAAAGTTTCGTAATGCCGGGTCACTGTATGGGTATCATCATCGGTTCGTCATTTTATGTGTCCCTAATGCCGAGACACGAGCCTTCCATATAGGTGAAACACTACAGGGAGAACTGGCCATGGACCACCACGCGGGCCCAGTGCGGATTGGTGTGCAGCCGAGACCAACGGCTTTAAATGCCTACCGTAGTACGGAATGCTGGATAGGTAATGCACTGAAAAAACTTTTTAGTATTATGTTACAAAATATTTGATTACTATAATAGTTACCTAAAAATAGTGACAATATAACTACTGCTATACGCTATCAAACTCAATTATGTTATTAAACTTATGCTGCTTATAATTAAACTGTTCAATTTATTATTTACCATCCATATTTGTACCATTTTACAAAACCATTAGTAGCGTATAAGATATGAAGTGTTGACAATAGCTAAATAGTTTTGCTCGCAATAGGTATTATGTTTTATTTTTAATTGCAAAACAGTTTGATATAATGTAGGCATAAGTTATTTAGCTTATTGCTGTGCGTTTTGATATACTTAAATCAGTAAATGGTTGTGTTGCTATCAGACATGTATTAGGTTGGGGAAAAAGTCTTTTCGCATGTGTATGAACTTGTAATAAAATCTCTTTGGCTATACTATTTGTATGTGGCTGGTTTTGGTATCATTAAAAGTTTAAATTTTAAAGAAGATAATTCCAAATTCAAATTAGGAAAATGTGTGATTTTCATTTGTTTTTCTTACTGACAAGATGAGTGAACCTAATGAAGAAATTCGACACATTTTAAAATTTTACTATAAAAAAGGTAAAAATGCAACGCAAGCCGCGAAAAAAATTTGCGATGTTTATGGACCTAGTGCAGTGTCTGTGAGAGTAGCACAAATTTGGTTTAAGCGTTTTCAATCCGGAAATTTTGATGTCAAAGATGCACGTCGCTCTGGTCGCCCTATTACGGATAAAATGGATGCCATTTTTGAAAAAGTAGAGCAAGATCGGCATATCAGTAGTTATGACGTAGCTGAAGAACTGGGAATTGACCACAAAACAAGTTTTGGCGCATTTGAAAAAAACTGGGTACACAAAAAAGCTCGATATTTGGGTACCTCACGAGCTCACTAAAAGAAACCTAATGAACCGTGTACTCATTTGTGATTCTTTATTACGACGACTCAATGAAACCGAACCATTTTTGAAGAAGCTGATATCTGGTGATGAAAAGTGGATCACGTACGACAAGAACGTGCAAAAAAGGTCGTGGTCAAAGGCTGGTCAGGCTTCACAGACTGTGGCGAAACCCGGGTTAACTCGCAACAAAGTCATGCTGTGTGTGTGGTGGGATTGGAAGGGCATTATTAATTATGAATTTATTTTAAATCATAGAATTTATGAACATTTGGATGGAATAAAACAAAGTAAATATAAAGGATTATAATATATGCAACTTTTGGGTCACATCAATGGCCTACTTGATACGAAATCGTTGGCGTGCGGGACATAAAAATATTTGAGACGTTTTTGTTTTTATCTATTTTAAAACACAAAACAGCCTGTTTTGCCTGGGAAAATAAAAAATAGGGCTTCAGTTGTGTCCATCTTACAAAATTACAAAAGAAACAAATGTTTTATGTATCGTAAATGTATTTTAATAAAGTAGGAATGTAGAACGAAGAACTTCTATAGAAGTGCTGGCGTGGACGGCAGGAAAATCTCGAACTTCTATAGAAGTTGTTGGCGGTGAAAAGGTTAAATGATTAACAAGATATTGTTTATTTTTAACTTGCTCTGGTTGTGTCATTATTTACATTTATTGAACTTTGTAACGAATTATCTAAAGTTTTGGAAGGAATTGCTTAACTCAAATAACTTAACCTGTATTGTACGTTGTTTCTAAAGCAAGTGGCCTGCATTTAAATTAACTTTGTATTTAAGTTACCAAAGTTCAGCTAGATTCATATTAACTCAACAGGTTTTGTTAATTAGTGGGTGTCCATAATATTTCAAGCTCTTCCGTGCTCAGGAAAGCATGTTAAGACGTTGATCCCAGTTGATCCCAGAAGTGACAAACTACATAATAATGTCATACCTAAATTTGTAATTTTTTTTTAAAGGAATAACATAAAGGGCATGGCGGGACTTAAGAGACGTTCCTATTTGTTAATATAAGCTATTAAAGCTATTTTTGTAAAATCATTAACAATAACATGTTAAGAATGTTCAAAAACTTCAATTACTTACATTAAAAAATAAATCTCAACTAACAGAAAAATCTATAAACAATAATAACATAAAAATTTATCTACCCTTTTTTCTTTCTCTCAGAGCTAAGCGACGTTATATGAGAGTCAAAGTCTTTGAGAAATGTCGTTATAATAACTTCTGGTGGAGTTCCTAATGGGGTTAACTCAAAATGCGAGCTTAGCCGTAGATAATGATATTTCGAATGCAGCAAACGAGTATGGCCCTTATGACTGTTACAATAGCCTTTAAAACGTTTGTGAAACTAAAAAGAGTAACTTAACAGCCTTTTGTTCTTTACAATCAACGCCTAAACGTTTGTATCATGATCATGAATAATAGCACCTACCCTTTTAAGGTTATCTGGTGCAACGTGGACACTTTGTTTTAGTATCGACTCAAATAAGCAACTCTCTTGTATTACATTTGCTTTATCAAATATATCTTAACGCCTATTTGGGTACAAAAAAAATTTTATAATAATCTATTCATTAAATTTTGATAGTGACGACTAACTGTTTGCGGTTTGGGAGTTCACTTTGACAGTAAGTCTCATTGTCATGGTCAAGTTTATCGTAATTGTTTGATCACAACAGACCTTTATCAAATCTCATAGCCCAAGATCCCAGAGCCTTGGAATTTTGTTCTATGACGGTGGTAAGAGACGATAAAGGCCAAAAGTGAAAGCACACCTCAACTACTGAGGAACTGGCTATATTGAAAAAGAAGGATATTTCATGGCGACTAACTTATATTAGGTCCTTACCTATGAAATTGACGTTTTATCTCACTTATTTATAGGTGTATTACTTCTAAAAGTCAATACCGGTTGTTAATATTATTATACACCTTTAATTAGGACTATGTTACTTAGGCTTCAGTAATAACAATGATTATTAATTTTGTGTCTCTATCGCCCAATTTTTTTTAATTTACTAACTTTTTTATTTGCGGAGTTGTCCTTTTGTTTCATTGTAGCTTTGAAAAGGACTTGATTTTGTTTCTTTTTAATGTTTGCTATATTTAGCTAGTGAAACAAACACACTACTCTACAATTTTATAGTGTTAAAATAAATAGATGCTAAGAAAATTAAAAAAAACGTTAGTATGAAAATTTAACTTTATATAAAATCTTGGACCTATGTGGTGTGTGTGTGTGTCTATGTGGTCAGGTGGTAGCTGGACCGACTGAAAACGAGCCCCATCACCAACAAATTCAAATACAATAATGTACCTTCTACTGAAATAAGCCTAAAAATAAGCCTCCTGAGTTTTTTGCCAGCTCTTCTCGGGCGAAGGCTCTCCTAAAATCCAAACCGGTGGTAGATTCAGTAGTTTTAATCTAAACGAATTTTTAGTTTTATGATTTATAGTTTTGACGTCAGTGCCTGTAAAAGCTTATGTTGAATAAAATGATTTGATTTTGACTTTGACTCTACCTTGGAATCGGATCCGGCACTTCAGGGTCGGAAAGCGGTAGTCTAACAGACCACAAAAGGGATGAAGTCTGTTCTCTTTCAGACTTTTTATAGTCCTCTTACTCTACAGGATATTGGATATAAGCCTATTGTTTAATGTTACCCAAGAACACTTGGGCTACGCGAATCACACACAGTTTTGTAAGTCTTACAACTCTTACTCGTCTTTCGAGACACTTCATCGACAGATGGGAACTACGACCAGTCTTGCCGCTCGGTCACAAGTCGGGGCAAACGGTATACAGCGCGACTAGCAAATTCCTAATACATGGCGTGTGATGGCTATTAATCGCAGTGCGGTGAGCGTTTCCACCGCGCAATGAAGAGAGAATTCGCTAGTCGCGTCCCCTTTCGCTCCGACTCGTCATCGAGCCGTGGATAGAATTGCGACAGAGATTTTGATTATGGCTAGTTAGTTAATGAAGACATAGACATTTATTTATTCACTACCTCAGCATACATAAATAAGTACATTTACAGACACCGACTAAAGCGACACATAACGCTGTTCATTCTGTCAAAGCTACTAACTTATTACTTGTCGCAATGTTTGTCAATGAAGTGTCTGTCGAACCTAAGTCTGACACTGATTCTTTCATGTTCACTGAAAGTTTCTGTGCAATCCGTCGAAAATGACGACCTACCTATTACCTAGTCTTACCTAGTCTGCGCGGTAGAGGCAATAGCAGCCTCAACGTAATATCAGGTTAATTTGATAGCCTCTTGGTTTGGTAGCCCTGCGGACACGGGATTAATGGGTCAAGTCACTATTAGTTCTTAGTACTAACCTAGTTTAAGATTCGCTAAAACATTTACCAAGATTTTTGTTTAAAAAAACAAATAGTATTATTAATAAATACAACAGACATATCTCTTATGAGTCCAGTGATAAGGACCAGACCAGACCAGTGATAAGGTCCCGGGTTCGATTCCCAGCGAAGGAAATTATCATTTACTATCTACCACCAACTTATATAATTCAGTTACCATAACAACAATATCAGTAGCATTCTTGTGCTGTGGCATGTACTATGTAATTGAGACCTATAATATTTTAAAATCCAAATCATATCATTTCACCCATAATTCTCAGCCACCGAGAGCTCAAGCTCAACTCGAGAGCTATCGTTAGAGTCAACTCTAACGATATTTCCCACAAAATACAACATGATAATATAAATAGAATCTTTATAACATAGCTAACTAGTCATATTTCATAAATAACAAACGTTTATCAATTTCACATCGTACTGAAGCTGATTATTGTAACGAAAACAGCGTAGGTGGGCCTCCGAAAAAGAATGATAAATTACGTAAACTGAGATTTAGCACATACTGCCGCACTTAGAGATGTTAATTAACGCAAACGTTTACTCCAAAAAAAAATCTTTACTTACATCTTTTTTCCATTTTAAATTTGTCATTATTTAGGGACTATCTCCATGTTTTTTGTTGTGTTGTGTGTGGCATGGCTCTTCTTAAGCTTTTTTTTTAACAAATATATAAGTTCTTATCTATACTTATATTATAAAGAGGAAAGCTTTGTATTTTTGTTTGTAAAGAATAAACTCAAAAACTACTGGACCGATTTAAAAAAATCTTTCACCATTAGAATGCTACAATAGCGTTGAATAACATAGGCTAAATTTATTATCTACTAGAAAAAAAAATTGCTCAATGATAAATAAATAGAAATACGATGTGTTTCTTTTGTTGTCATAGAAACTGTCAAAGCGGTACAAAGTCCGCCGGGTCAGCTAGTTTATTATAAAAACTGGCATCCTCTGACTTACCGGGTCAGGAGCACTACCAATTAAGCTATCTCTATCCGACCCGTGCAAAATCGACACTACCCTAAATTTGTAAGCCAATGCAGACGTATATAAAACTACGTCATCAAAAACCGATCTCACGATTTTTATTTTTCGGGATTCGAATCCTAAGGTTTTTTAGTAAATTATGTTACGCGAGACGTTACATTAGTACTATTTCAGAAAATGCTTACTATCTAGGAAGATATCGGCTAGAGTTACTTAAGTCAACTACGTCCTAAAATCCAAAGCTCGTGGGTACATAAATCTGAGTAGATAATTTCTAGAATGTGTTCTGCGGCTACGATTCATGTATGTACACTATGTACATACATAATCTCGTGCAACTATCGCGGTGCACGAAATCCGGAAGAGATAAGAGGCGTATGAAATCTGAGAACCGACGTATCTAATATCAAACTTAATTGTTACGTAGTTGCCGTTTCCAAGCTTTTCCCTTTGCCATTAAGATTGGAATGCGGCTTAACGTTTTTAGGTCAACTTGAATAATCGTTAATAGCCTACAAACAGCCCCCAGCTGGATTCAGGCCTTCCTTTATAGACAAATAGGGATCAGACGCAACAACTAGCGCTGGGATGCGATCGTGGAAGTGAAGCAACTTTAGCAATGCCGGGTCACCGGATGGGTGACCAAATTAAAATATCATGAACTCCTCCAAACTATGCTAGGCACGTGTAGCCGTTGGTCTAGGTCGTGGTACTCTATAAGCGACGCTACTCTATAATTATTGTGGTGCAAAAGAACTCCTCAGATATAAATAGCAATGAGGTTGTTATCGCTAATCTCACTTTTTATGTACGTTAACTTTGTCATCGTCGTGGTGCTGCGTGAGCGGTGCAATGAACAGCGGCACAAAGAACAAGTCATCCAGATCGTAAAGAATACATTATCGCGGCGACAGAGAACTCCTCAGAAATAAATAGCAATGAGGTTGTAACCGCCTTACTCACCTTTTAGGGCCGTCAACCTGGTCGCCGTCGTCGTGGTGCTGCGTGAGCGGCGCAGTGGAAGGTGGTGCAAAGAATACGTCATCCACATCGGCTTCGTCCTGCGGGGAGGTCGCGCTGCCGCGGAACGATCGCGACCACTGCGCCGAGGTCGACTGCCGCGATCTTCTTGTCACCGCCTGTCGATGTCATGTTAAAATGTTTTATCTCATCTCTCATCTCAGCCAAAAGACGTCCACTGCTGGACAAAGGCCTCCCCCAAATAATCATGGGGGGTATTTGCCGTAATCGCCACGCTTGGCAGGCGGGTTGGCGATCGCAGTAGGTTGAGGGTAACTTCAGAGAGATGCTGCTGCCCATCCTCTGGAATGGTCCCTTAGTCGGCTTTTACGACACCCACGGGAAGAGATGGGGTGGTGCAATTCTTTATCCCCGGCACCACACAGGGAAAATGTTTTATGGTCAGAATATACTTTTTTTAAACACAACGGAGATGCACTTAGCCTTTATCTCACCTGATGGTAAGTGACGATGTTCGGAAAATACTGTACGGTCAAAAGGTCATTGAGTGCATTGCCGTAAATTGAAAACCAAATGGCAACTAATGGAATTGACATCACTATTTGGATGTCACATCACTATCGCTTAACGTGAATAGAGGTCGCGCGGTTAATAACCTCTCGAGAGATAGAATTTTGTAAATTTTGATTGATTTTGGATATTTAATGTCCTAACGAGGAGGAATATCGCGAGCTATTAGTATGTTGTTACCTGGTGCAACTCAGGATTGTGATTTGTAACGTCAAAGTTTGAGTAGACAGTGTCGTGTAATTTGGCGCAGTCCTCCTCGCGGGAGATTAATTTGTATTGTAATAAAAACAACTTTTGAATTTGAAATCAAGTCCTAGCGAGGACAAATATCGTGGAGTGTTAATTAGTAACATAGTTTACCATCTAAGTGAAAACTTGAAACACCAGTGCCTTGGGTGTATAGTCTATAGTCTAGGTATATATATATGTCTAGTATAGGTATATAGTCTCACCAGGTCACACCTGGTGTGACTCAGGATTATCAATTTATGGGTGACATCGTGCTTGCGCATGAGGCGGCACGAGCCTGGAAATATCGCCTCAGCGACGCCAGCAAGAGTGACACGCGAAAAAGAGGTTCCGATCGAGCTCCGAGAGCCTGATATCGCGGGATGCAGTAGGATAAGGGACCTCTGACCGGGACCCCTATCTTTCCCTGGCCTTCCTTGCCACCGCCCCCATTTGTTCCTTTTAACAGATTGTAGATTTAAGGATCATCCGGGGAAGCCCGGGTAAGTCCTTATCGGATTTTATATATAATCATATGGACTAACGTGTGTTGTTCTTTTAGCCGCCCCGAGGAGCGGCCAGCTAAGGCAGCTCAATAGCAACAAGTCTGTCTAGGCGTATCGCCTGAATAGACGAAGACATCCAAATTGCCAGCTTGGTTGTCCGTTCTATGGGCCCAGCAGACCCTACTCTGAGCTGGTGGTTGTATCTTTAACAGACGATTATATTCAAAAGGTGAAAACCTTCAATTAGAATCCCATAATCACATAAGAACTGACAATTTCATCTCTAACTGTCGAAACATAACAATGCTGTTTGATATAGCGAGCGAACTGTGGCAGCTATCCACAACACAAATAAAGCGCTGCTGTGCTTTATTTGTTCATTTATTGTATATTCATTACTACTATTGTCAACAACAACAACAGTGACCCGTTATTTTCCATTTTCGTGTCGGATTTCCGAATCGAAAATTACACAGCAATCTGGAGACCATAACAAGATGATGACGCTATTGAAATTGGAACCGGCGATCGCGAGCCAGCCCCGTGTCGGGACTCGCACATCCGTTTTTAATTAAAAAATGTAGCATATTTTTCAAACAAAGCGTAAAGGTTCTGTGAAATTCAGTGGAATTGAAATGGGATTTCAGTTACCAGTATCTAGTTCTATTCTATCTTCAAACTAGAATAGTATCGACCGCTTTGGCACTTCTTGGTACGGATCAATAGGTAAGGCAGTATCTGTAGTTTAAGTCACAGGAAACCTTATAACTACAGCTTCATGCATGAAACTCTGTGAAAATATTTTGTTGCCAATGCCTAATGCAGTAATTGGGGATATCAATTACCGTATATTTAAATCAAATCCAATCAAATCAAAATTTAATTTACATAATATGTGGGCACTGATGATAAAAAAGCTACTTAAAAACTTATTGACGGCAGCTTTTATTTCTTATATAATCATATAAATGATGCAAAAACATAAAAGAAAAACGGTAAAATCTTTTTTGAAGCACATAATCAGTATTCAGAACATTATTATCAGCCCTGCAGTTGGACGATACAAGCTGAGAATAAATAATAAATAATAATATTTATTATAACGTTATTTTATTATATTTATTTTCCCTTTATTAAATAAAAAGATTTTTTTTCAGTAAATAACTATTTGCTAAACACATTACGCTGATTTTCTACCAATGATTATTAAACTAATAAAGATTGAATGTTTAAAAAGAACTGCAGCATAGAAAGAGGCCCCATTATTGTATGGGACAATGAGTGAGGGGATAAGGTTGAGCTCTCCTTATTATTTAATCTTGTCTTAAATAAAGAAAAGCCAGGGTAGTGAGTAAATCAAAGCACTATCTGGATTAAAAGAATCTTCATCGGATGCTCGGAAGCAGTTGTAGATACATCGGCACTCCTTCCAGGGATATTGCACCGGAACACGGACAGTCTCCTGCCATTATTTATTGTAGCGGCCATTGCAGACAGATACGATCGCCACAGCGACACGACACAATACGGTGTAATAACAGGTGCTTTATTTGTTTGTTTTCAGCGGGACTTTTAGAAGCTTCTATTTGCTTTTCGCTCGATTAGAGACCGAAGCTACGAGTAAATCAAAGACAGTGTAAATGGTCATGTTATTACGTTTAAGTTAAAGCTCCGAGTAAATCAAAGACTTAGTGTAAATGGTCATGTTATTACGTTTAACCTAATATTTTTTTAAATCTATATCTTATATTTTTAAATAGGTGGTGCTGTAAAAGTTATCACATTAAAATTTGTAATTTTTTGTCGAATTTGTGAACGCAGATTTTATAGCCATATGTTTATACCAACTACAGCTTCATGGTTTTTATATACCTACGTATCTATGTTACTATCTACTATTTATGTCATCTAACGTTGTTTTCTAATTTGAAAGTAAGGACAGGAACTAATAAGTTTCATGGATCATAATGCTAATAACTCAAAAAACATTTTCTTTGTTTAAAACAAGCATTAATAGAAGGCAAAGCGAAAATCCTGCTTCTATAATAAACAACTTCACCCACCTGTCATGCAGGATTTAATCGAGAAGAGGTCGTTTGATGAAACTTAATATTGCTTTGAACAATAAAGTAATAAATTAAGTTTAAGTAAGTGGTAAACCTTTTGGTATTGCACACTGTTCTTTTAATATTCTATGATGTTGATCATAGATCACAGTTATTTCCGTGTATAAATATTTTTATTTTTCCTTCGTGACCAATTTCTTTTATCCCCTTAAAATATGTAATAGGTAATCATAACAATTTATCACGCTGCACCAGTTGTCTTCGCGTCTGGACTTCATTTCCACTTAACATCAGGTGAGATGGAGTCATTTGCCGAGCTAAGTATAAAAATAAAAATAAATCTTTTAAAAGTGTGATTGTGACGAATATGGAGTGTTGGTTCAGTGCTGGCGCCATAGATAATACAGTGGTAAGTAATGATGAAAATGATAAAGAAAAAGCTGGTTGCTTGGAAAACCATTTCAAGTCAACTAATAAACAACACACAGTGGAGTTGTTTGATTTCAAGACTCTCGCGGAACACGAAGTGATAACAATAACGATAGTGATTAAATTGACTGATGAATGACAGAATTAATGCATAAATTAACACCAATGTTGGTAATAATCAATTCGTTTTAACATGTAACATCAACAATTATATTTAATCAATCACCAATTCACAAATACCATTGATTGTGATTATTGAAAACAAACTGTCCTACAAAAAAGACCAACAACTCATTCGCACAATGGCAACACTGTCAACAGCGTAATACTGTAATTATTGTGGTATTGCTTTACATGTTGTCTGCACATGCCCGTGGAGTTACAGCATACCAATGTTACTGTGTCCTTGTTTGATTTATTTTATTTACTCTTGTAACTCTGTTATGTGTGGCTAATAAATAAATAAATAAATATATAAACACGGTTGCAATTATTTCTAAATGAAATTGACGTTTTTTTCTCACCTATTAAAAGGTGTATTACTTTCTAAAAGTCAATACCGGTTGTTAATTTTATTATACATATTTAATTAGGACTATGTTACTTAGGCTTCAGTAATAACAATGATTATTAATTTTGTGTCTTTATCACCCAATTTTTTTTTTTATTTACTACTTTTTTTTCGTGGCATTGTCTTTTTGTTTCATTGTAGCTTTGAAGGGACTCGATTTTTTTCTTTTTAATGTCTGCTATATTTAGCTAGTGAAAAAAAACACACTACTCTACAATTTTTATAGTGTTAACATAAATAGATGCTAAGAAAATTAAAAAAACGTTAGTATGAAAAATAAAATTTTATAAAAAATCTTCATACAAAACGTCAATTTCATAGGTAAGGACCTAATATGAAGGTATAACGCTGCAAATTACGGGAGTAGGTGAACATCGGTGTCGCGGGGCCGTTCCGGGTTTATAACGCCGGAACGGCGAGCGTCTCGTCCCATTATTTACGGTGGCAGCCGTTGGAGCTGCGCCGCGGGTAAAAGATTGCACTGCCACTGGTAATACTGCCCGGAAGTATACTACGATGCAACGGCATTTGTTTAATTTTAACTGTTTCAGAAAAATATTGTTCTTTTTTTAAAAGTAAGAGTATGCTAATAACTCCGCTCCAACTAATGTTACTCAGAAGCGGAGTCCATATGTAAAGACTGCTAGTGGAAGGAGTGTGTCTCACTAGCTATCCTGACTTTGCGGAACCCTTTTCTGAATGGGAAAGATCTCTTCTTTAATACAGATTTTAAGTGTATAGAAAGTTAAAAATGGAAGCTCACTTTCACCTTCTTGGAATCTTCAACCAATGATCCTAGCCTATCTCACTATTAAAGCTGTTAATAATTGCTACATACTTATAAATAATGGTAGTAGCTAGCCAGGCAGACAGAATAAATCTCATTAACTACCAAAGTAAGGTAAGCACTTGGGATTACTTACTAAAGGATTGACTTAGATTTGGACCACAGACGGACAACACTGTTGAAGCAGAAGTGAGTTGGTTCGAAATATTATATTTATTATTCGTTCAGTTCAGTGATTGCTGAATACAAACTCAACAACGAAATAGTAAATCGCGCTATTAGAAAGTTTTTCAACGAAAACTTGTCTATTCCTCAATCAATAATAATAATATAAAATCGTTTATTTGTCCTTTAACAAAAATACGTTATAAAAGGTAACACATGTTTAAAAATTAAGACAAAACGGTTTATGACTTCAGTGGTCGCGGTAGGACCGCGATCTCTGTTATTCTGCCATAACCTTACTAATAAAGTCAATAAACGCCAAAATGTCAAAATTATATGCAAATATTGCAAAAAATATTAAAACTTTAGAGGCAAAAACTAAGAGTTTCTTGAAAAAATTAAAATGTGCATTAGAATCTCTGGTTTTTTTATAACAAAGTGGAATACTCGTTTTCTACAAATTCGTGCACTATTATTGTAGATCCAAGCCGGCTTATGTTAATACGCTATTACTTTCAAGAAATTGTTGGATCAAGTAAAATTAAACACCTAAGTAATCATCTTATGTAATTTTCATCACTATTAAAAGAACAGAATACTCAGAAAAATATACTATACCTACTGACATAAGTAAAAATGCTCCTTATCGCCATTGAAGAAGTATCATGTAACATTGTATTTTAAACACAATTAGATGGATATTACAGTTAACGGCAGAAAAAAAAATTGAATGAAACGAGAACTGAGCACGAACTACTTTGTATTCGTTCAATAGAACGACGCTCCGTCGTAAAATGATCAAAGACTTAGCGTTCTATCTTCGATGAAAGAAGTTAAAGAAACTATGTTTCGTTGTTATTTTGTTCACTTACGTATTGGTTCTGCACTAAACATTAGATGAGAAAAATATATTGATTGGTTCGTATAAAGAGATTTTGATGTTTACTTATTTCTATTTCTATTGTTTATTCTTTGATAAGTTGCGTTCGTAATATCTATTATTATTTTATTAAATACATAATATACCAACACTATTTTACAAAACCCTAAGGAAATCGATAATGCGGTAGTCAGTTTTAAAAACAATTGCATTTTTAATATTTACCCTAGGTATATGAAAATATATAAAAAATGTGGCCGACTTAAAACATTTTTTGTGTGACTATAAAGGTTGTGATAATGAACGACTTTTAACTTACTTTTAGCTATTCGAAAATAGTAGTTTATGCAACTGTCATATAATGAAGGGTATTAAAACACGAGTGTGAGTTTATGAAACGAGCGCAGCGAGTTTCATAATAGTAACGAGTGTTTTAATACCCGTGTTATATGCAGTTGCATACACTACTTTATCTTCACTAATGCAATTAGTCAAACAACAAGAGTAAAAGCTGACAATAGTTTATTTAAAATAATTGTTCAAATTTTGGATGGTACAATTTTGAAAGTTAATGTTAATTATTGATCCAGCAGCTGTAGCGGTCGCGGGGCAAGCAGTAGAGCTCGTAGACGGAGTTGGAATATTTATAATTACTTCATTCGTCTTGTTTTCTATACTGTTCAAGATCGTATTTGAGACTTGAATTTTATTCATTAAAGACTCATCAATGTAGCTTTCAGCCACAGTAGAAGACTTCCACCCCCCGTGTCGTTTCAGTGCGGTCAAATCACCACCGCTATCTATGAGAAGGGTCGCCGAGGTGCGCCGGAAGCAATGCCCCGTGTACAACGCTGGGTTAGGCAGATTCAAAAAACTTGCGATAGTTTTTCCCAGAGCACCAAATTTATTAATACCAGTTCTTTGATCGACGCACTTCCCCGATCTATAGCTCAAGAAAAAGGCAGGGTTTCGACAGGGGGTGGGTCGAAGTTCCATGTATTTTTTACATACGGCATAGCAGTTGCCCGTCACAACGAAAGAACGATCTATTTTCGTTTTTGTTTTCGAAACTTTCACCATGATTGTACTGTCGTCTATGTTAGAGACTTCATCGAACTGGATGTTGTATAGCTCTTGCCTTCGGCATGCCCCCATTATGCCGAAGATTAGTGCAACCTGTAACAATAAACGATATAATAAGCTTGAGGTACATAGCCAAGGTAAAAACTATGATTTATGAAGTAGTAAAGTGTAGGTACCTACTACCTAATTTATACACAAAGCGCTTAAACGGAGTGTCTAGATAACTTGCGTGTGTAGTACGTAAGTACTAGGTAGATTAAATAACAGAACTAAAATACACTTACCTTTTCAAAAAGATACAAAATATCTGGTGAATCTTTCAGGAACATCTTTATTTGACCTGAAGTAAACGTCAAGGACATTTTTTCCTTGTGTCCTTTTGAACTGCGTTTCAGGAACGCTATGACTTTTGAATACTTCGTGATATCAATATTGTTGTAGATACTCAGTGTGGACTTGAGCATAGAATATTTAGCCCACATAGAAGATGGCTTGAATTTGTCGGAGAGGTCTTTGAGATACACAAGAATTTTCAGAAAATGATGTAGTTTTCTTTTCGATCTTCCATGGCAAAAAGTTATTATATTCTTTTTCATATAATTTTCTAGATTTTTCTGGCAAAAGATTGTGAGTTACTTTTGTTGCCAATTCTAGAATATCCGGAGGCGTACAAATATCATCGTCGCTGTCCATTTTTAACTTTTGATTTGTATTTTAAAAACAAAACACATTGCGAAACATTAAATTCACGCGTACGTGTATTGTCACAGTGAACTTGCCGCCATTAAAATCTAACCAATGAGAGCGCAGCTGCGCGCGCAGGGCTAATCAGGAGCGAGCGCGCGCTGTTCTTTTTTTATTTAATTGGCACAAGATCTTACCAAAGAGTTTTGTGTATGTAAGTTTAGTAGTTTCGACGAAGTTTTCACGTATAACCCAACTGTTTTCAAAAGCCAGCCTAATATCAAAATTTTATACAACTTGTATGAGGATTTTGACATAAGGCTCGCCAGGTTAATTGGTCGCGTTTTATTGATGTTATAATGAGATTTTACGATATCGATGTGGATATTATACCATCATGTGAAATTGCTTAAATTGAGTGTTTTGTTGTCTGCGCTATAACAGTAGTAATTATAAGTCAAGTATTGGAAACATAAGTAGAATGTTACAACATTAGTGTAGATAAAGTTTTGAAAAACATTCCACGAGCGGGATTTGAACCCGCACATACCGGGTCAGGTGCTTTTTACTACTTTTGTAGTGCCGATCACTTTTATTTTTATTTAAAAAGGATTTCTATAAATTGTTGTTCATCTTCATCACATAAGTCGGTAAGACTGTTTGTTACATACTGTATGTATGCGTTTGCCATGTTCATTCACGTTGACTGTTGGCGTCATAAAATTAGTAAGAAAATATATTTTCCTACTTGCAAGGCTCCATAACATGAAACCGTAAAAACGTACTTAAATCGTAAAAGTGCCAGGAAAATGTTAGCGGCGCTGGAGATGTAGTACATTCCTACATATACATTATGGTTTGCGCCATAGTTACGTGTGGTTTGTAGTTTTTATAGAGGTAAGCCCTTTGTGCGGACGCAAAGGTAAGTTACCAAGTTGTTGAAGTGAAAAATATTGGGAAATCAATGTCGTGTATTTATCTTGTAGATCTGATGTTTACGCGTCTATCATATTGTTAAAAAACGCATTATAAAAAAAATACACAATCGTAAAAATATGGAGAAAAATAAAGGACTTGGTAGCCACATTTTTCCAGAGATAGAAACGCACTTCACTCAATTCCACAAAAACTGGGGAAGAGCCATCTAACATTCTAACATTATTATTATATTGACGGGTGTTAAAATCGGACGCCAAGTGGACATAAAACATGCGCCACCATCAAAGCTCTCTCCGCTGGGAATATAACCCGGAACCTCTGGATCTGAGACAGGTAGTTTTACCACTAACCCACACAGGCGGTTAAGTTACATACCAAAGGTACGACACTAGGGACACCTTGGATACGCTAGTCACACCTTTTTCAACAATTTCTGTCAACGTTACCCTTGATTTAAAAATAACCTCTTGAAACGGTATACACCTACGAGTATATACCTAACCAATATACCTAACAATAAAACAGTGATCCATGATTTTAGAGTTAAGTACCGAAGATAATTAAAAAAGGAAGAAAATTAAAAAAATTACAAAGTTTCGCCAGAAAACGCCCCAAAGGTAACCATAGAAGATGAACATTATTAATTTACTAACAAGTCAACACGATAAGAGAAATTAATGGTGGAACAAATAGGAAAGTAGGTATATAACGCAATAGAATAAAAATTAGAAATCATAAAGACCCATTTAACGTCAAACATAACTAACTTGAAATGGGTCCCGCCTAAAATGTTACAGTGCGATTGATATCGTCCAAATGTTTTTCTTGGGCCTTTTTTGCCACTAGCTATTATTAGATTTTGCAGGAGCAGTTTTAAATCGTTCAACTTTTATTATTTATAAAATCACCTAACACATTTTAACAGTAGGTTTGTAACCTAGGCTTACGGACGAAGTGAGCTTCCACTTTTTGCTTATCGTCATTTGCTTACCTACGACGAAAGCCAAAAGATTTGTAGAAAACGAAATATTATACAATTTCTCACATTTTTTTAACCCTAATAATAAGTTTGAATAGTAATGAGGATTACTTTGCTAGCCTGTTATTATCTACTGCCCCCTTAATACGGCCCTTTAATCGAAAAGGCTTTTAGAGGCCAATAACTCCGTGGCTGTTTGCCTAACTTTTAAATGCTCAACGTGTGAAACTAGGTTACTGATTAAATATGCCACCTATGGCCTGACAAGCTGAGCTGGAGGCCAGACTTGGCGTGCTATTTATTAACACAAACATAATCCATTATGCTAAAAGCTACATAATATACATAATAATGATTTATATTTCTTATTTAGTTCAAATAAACTTTTAGGCAGGGCTTGGAAACCGGTTATTTTTTTTAACCGGTTTGATTAACTAAACTAAGCATGGAGCTTTATTATAAAGGTTACGTTCCATTGAACCGGTTTTTGAACCGGTTTACAAAAAAATGGTTTTTTTAATTAACCGGTTAAAATTATGTTCAAAGTAATGATAAATACTTGATTTACGTTTTCGACCCATGTTGATAGGATGCGCGCAACTATCAAAATGAGACTGCGCTCAATAAGTTCGACAAGTTACAACAAGTCGCAGCGTGTCAATGAATCTCATAGCCGTGTCTACGTTTGCGTCTACCGATCCCATAATGGCGACATGGAGACAACTCGACTTATGAAACATCTTAGTCGGGTAGCAGATGAAGCGCAAGAGCGGTTTCCATCGACGGAATTGGTGTTTTTGACTTCAGTGCTCACCACGAGATGTGGTTAAGTTCCTCCAAAACTGACCATGCTGGTAGAATTGCCCTCGCATTCACTCTCACGCACGACTTGACTCAACTTGTGAACCAGCCCACCAGGATCCCAGATATAGTCGGTCACGCGCCCTCTTTGCTGGACCTTCTGCTGACGAGTTGCCTAGCTGGTTACCGAGTAGAAGTTCGAGCTCCTTTAGGATCCTCGGATCACTGCTTGGTATCCAGCAAAGTGCTTCTGGCCCCGCTACCGCCTTCAGCGGTATCGAAACGCCAGCTTTAGCACTACTCGTTGGAAGATTGGGATAGTATGCAGGACTGTTTCGCATCAGTTCCTTGAGGGCAGCGCTGTTTCAGTGGGAAGGACCCGACAGCTATTGCGACTGCAGTTGCTGATGAGATAGTCATAGGAATCGAATACTATATTCCGCACTCCTATATCATCAGCAAAGGCAGGCGCAACCGATGGTTCAACCGCGAGTGTGCCAACGCTGTTGTTAACAAGCAGAAGGCATACCGCGCTTGGATCAGAGGTTCAGCCCAAGGAGATCATGAGACCCGCACACTGAAAGCAGCCTATAACAATACCACCAAGTCCTGCAAGAAATAATGCGTTAAAATAAAAAAATCTGTTTCTTTAACAGACGTAAACTAACCTCCAACAAATTAGATTTTACACTCTAAATAACGCCAAAGAAAATATTTTATGATCTACATAATAACAATCATAACCCAACTGTTAAATTATTCATCAGAGTCTTTTGATGTTTTAGAGGTTTACATAGCAAGTTGTTTTCGCATATAATTTTAATATCAGAGAACAACCAAGTAAGTACTAACTATTCTTATCTGGCTGCATAACTGGCCAACATTTGGAATAGCTAAGCCAAATAGCTTCCTTCCACAATACCGATAAGCATGAACTAGCTTATATGCTTACCTGCATAGTTCACACATACTCAACCTAATCGCTGAACTAACAGGCAGCCTGCATATTTTATTGATCCTACGTGAACATGACATATGCATATTAATCACTGGGTATTGCATAGCTAGGTGAAGTAATCCGCTAGTCTCTACATTAATACGATGTCTATTAATGAAGTGTGGTGTATTAATGAAATGCGTTGTGGAATTTCTTAATTATTATTGGCTCTACAATTCATTATTAAGTTGAGTTACAGAGTCGTTGTTGTAGCCGCTTTTGCTTTACGATAGCATGTTAAGCAACTTCTGTAACGCCGGGTAACCGCATGGGTGAACGAATTTAAAATACCTCGATCCCAACCCAATTGTTATCAGCTAGGAGTTTCTTGTAGTTATAGAAAATCAACTGATTCATACTATTCAACTATTAAACCACCTCAAGGCCACACACATGTCTCAATCCGCTGAAGGCGCAATGCGATCGACGGAGGACTTGGGAACCGGACGGAGGCCGCTTGACGGTATACCAGTGGGAATAAGGTGCGGGGGAACCTCAAATAACCCGAACCCTTTAAGTTGTCACTTTCCCTACACTTCTAACACAGAACCAAAAGCATACACATCTCCAGATCAGCTGGAAGCGCGCCGAAGGCACAACCGACGAGGAGCGCGTGGGAACAGTTCTGTTTGCTACGTTACGATGATGATGATGTATACTCATATCATATCTAGTGCTCTGAGGTGTATTCCTATCCTTCTCGCCTAGCCTATATTGCCCTGGGACAGACGAAAACCACATAACCGAGCTTAAAAAGCGGTTAGCGTATCCGGATAACAATTTCCTTATCTATTATGAGTGAATGCGTATTCCCCTGCTTGGGGCAACACCCAGCTGGCTATTGTTCTGGGTATAAGAAACGGGCGAGCCTCACACAGCTCTTGCCACCCGTTCTAGCGGTCAGCGTACACGGAAGAGGTCTTTCTTCTTATTAAAAGAAAAGGTATACTCACGGTAACAACATAAGAAAGACCGGTGAGTGTGAGCCGCGCGACGCTGTCCTTGCCAGGGCGCGGCAACGGCATAGGCGGGGGCTCCTCGAGCGACGCCGGCGTAGGCAACACGTCAGGCCGCTCGTGCCCCCGCCCCCGCGCCTCTCTGGGTGCGGCACCTGATGCTCCGTACATACTGAAACAAAATGAATAGAGAATATGTAAGGAACTTTCGTAAAGGCGATCATCGGATAATCTCGTGCGTCTCCGTGCTTCGAAAGGCACGTAAAGCATTGGTAGGCGGTAGCAACACCAATTCACACTGGGCCTGCGTGATTGTTTATGGTCCGTTCTCCCTGTGGTGTTGCCATACTTAGAAAAGGCTCTTGCTCGTAGCAGGGTGTACCCTCGTGCCTCCATATATAAATGAGCGAGTGATATTAACAGACAACATCACATACATTGTTCTGATCCTAGGTAAGTAGCTAAAGCACTCGTTTTATGGAATGGAGTGATGATGTGAAAGAACGGACTGCGAAGAACGTAGAGGAGGCCCGACATAGAAAAACTAAATTTGGCTATGCTCTGGATGTCTGAGGATGGCCTGTGATGAAGGTAAGGTAGCCGATGTACATTTGTATAGACGATCTTGACGTCGACTCCATAAATGTGTCTCCTGAGCAATATCAATACAAAATTTATCATACCCTAGAAGGAGACAAAGCTATTGTGCGGTATATACATTCATCTGCTCACGCAAGCCAACCGCACGATCTCGATCGACGATTAGCTAGTAAGTGTTTTATTTACTCTTAATTTTTCGCACATTTAACTATGTCTTCTATTAATCTGCGTTCTAAAAATAAAACTCACCTCCTCTTTGTATGCAATATCCTTGAGTACCACAAGAGTCGCTTTTCATAATTTAATTTCTTTATCATCACCAAATAACGTCCAGTAGTTATACCGTTACACAAATAACAAGCAACTTTATTCCATTTGATTAAGGTGAGTTATCGCTTTTACTTGCTGCCTTACGGCAACTACTGAACACATTCAGCTATACCGCTAAGAAATTTCATGACGCTCAAAACGTGCTCACTTTCTACTCAGCATTGTAGATACAAATGCACGAGTAGGAATTCCCTCTATGCTTCGAAACTGCACGGAGTCCCAATAAAGTTTTAGTAGCCTTCATATGATATCTCGCTAAACAAAGCGAGCAAAACACTTCTAGGAAATACGAGTATAGTAATAATCGATTCAAAACTACAACCTTCAAAGAAATTTAGCATAATGGGTTAGCAAGCTACCGACAAGATTGGCACGAATCGGCAAGCAATACAGAGTTTTGAAGGGGCTTAGCGCTTTGCTTAGCAGTGGGAAGGCTTCCTAATTAACATCAACCGTCTGTAGCAGCAGAGTGGCAGATCTACTGGCTTTATCATAATAATATCATAGAGGAACGATGTGCGATTCGATTCAAAATTCAATTAAAAAAAACAAAATTTAAATTTCAAAATAAACAAACCAAATTCAAAATTCAAAATTCAAAATCAGTTATTCAGTATAAACTACAAGTAGCTCTTATGAATGTCACTATGCCATCGGTTCGTATGTCTATACAGAAGAACTGTTTCTTTCCTCCCTTACAGCGTTAATAATATTGGAAAATGCCATATCATAGCAGGACACTTTCCATTACAAATAAACACACAAAATATAAATGACAACCACAACATGTAAAAAAAAACAAAATCAAAAATTGTGAAGTGGGATAGGTACCTTACCTTTGAAAACTAATGAGTATAAATAGATTTAACGATATTATGAAAACTTTTATGTATAATGTTCGAATAACTAATTTGTATAATATTCGTTCCTTTTAAGAAGGTCAGGTCTATTCAATTACTTCTATAAATAGCTTTCAATGTCATGCCAGATGTGAAACGTTTGACATTTACATAGGTATTTCTTTGATTTGGAGTGTTTTTGTTGTATTTGCATTTGGAACACTTTTAAACCGATTTGGAATAACATATAGCTTACTTATTGGCTAAAGTAAGTTATGCCAGCATTATGCTAAGTTGGGTATTGCTTATTGTTTGTTTTACTTATCTGCTGCTGTTGCTGTTTTAAATTTATATGATTTTCTTTCTTTCTTTCGTTTCGAATGTACGCTTATAATAATGATAAAGTACATTTACACAAGCTAGAATAATAATAAATTTAATACTAAAACTTTAGAATTTACATAAACATAAATATTTATAATTAATTTAGCTTCAGTGCAGCAATTAGCACTTGAAAATAAAAAAAGTCAAATTTAAATTAAACATTTTATTCAAAATTATTTCATTTGTTTCTTATTTTCAAATACAATATATTATGTATTTATTTTTAATTTTGTTTTTTTTAAACATTAACCGTCTCATTATTTTAGTCTGTTAAGGTATCTATTACTCCTTCTAATTATGATGCTAAAATATCAACAAAATGTGTAAGTGAACCATAACATGAACAATATGAAAACGTAAATCTGTATATGTTACAGACTGTATCAAAGTAATTACCCAACCACATTGTTGAACCTATTTTCAATCTGTGCACTTGCAACATTGAAGGACCGAAGCTAAAGTCCACTGAGGAAACTGAAGGTGTAGTTACTCATTCTAGAATTAGTCTGAAGTTGGTAACTGGCGGAGTTTGTGCCATTCGGAGTGGGAATTAACAAAGACACTAATAAGCTCTCTCCGTTCGCGTTATAGGCAGCTTGTATGTTTACTCTCCACGGACCATTAGGGAAGCTGACCAGCTAAGTTAGCAGCATAGCATATAGGAAGAGGGTAAAGTTCATCATCATCATCAGCTCATTTTATGCCCCCACTGCTGGGGCACGAGCTTTCCCTATGGATATAGGGAGAACGGGCCATCAACCACCACGTGGGCTTAGTACCGATTGGTGGGCGTTAACTACTGCTAATGCTGCCGGGACCAACGGCTTTACGTGCCTTCCGAAGTACGGAGGAGCTCGAGATGATACATTTTTGGTCATCCGATGACCGGCCTTTGTGAAAGTTGCTTAACCTCAGCACTCGCAGACCGGGCGCGTTAACCAATGCGCCATCGAGCTTCTCAAGTAAAGTGATATGGATTTTAACGATTTTAACGATTAGATATTAAGAGCGTTTACGCCGCACACTAGCGCCGCCAATGAAAAAAAAACATATCTAGTAATTAGAGATAGAAAATCAAATTATGCTCAACAAACTATCTGAATGAAGTAATTTAGCATTTTTACGTCACCTAATGAACACCTGACATGTTATGGTTTAGTTAAATATGGCGTTATAGTTAAAAGTGGCCGTAACGTCTGAGCATAATTTGATTTTCTATCTCTAATTACTAGATATGTTTTTTTTTTCATTAGTGGCGCTAGTGTGCGGCGTAAACGCTCTTAACGATTTTAATAATTTATGAGTAGTAATTAGGCTATTCACAGTCGCAATGGACAAGGCCTCTATCATCTAGATCAAGTCATCGCTACAATTGATATATATTGGCCTAATCACCACGCTTACAAAATATTAACATATTAGTGGCCGCTCGCGGTTCCACCCGCGTGGTTCCCGGTTTTACCCGTGTGGTTCCCGTTCCCGTGGGAATATCAGGAGAAAAAGTATCCTATGTGTTATTCCCGGTTATAAACTATCTGTATGCCGAATTTCATCCATTTAGTAGTTTTTACGTGAAAGAGTAACAAACATCCAAACAAACTTTCGCGTTTATAATATTAATAGGATTCAATTTAAGCCGTATATGGCATGTCTCTGGTCTGCAAACCGAGTACAACTAATGTTGTATAACATGCTACATTAGCGGTTCCCGCGTTTGCACTTAATTTCCACTCAACATGACGTTGAGTGGGCTCATATTATTATGCCTACCATTTTTTGGTTCTTAAACCGGCTAATGAGAATCAGCAATTTCCATCAGCCCGCCTGATGGAAAGCATTCACCGCAGCCCATTGAAGCTTGCGATACCAAGGGAATACGCGATTTTGACGACCCTGCAGCTTCAGTTCTACTTGGTGCCAGAGATAAGTACTGGGTGGTCGCCATCCATGAGCGCGTTGCAGGACCACTGTCAGAAAATCATCTCTGTCTCTCTCAGTGGACCTCTCTCACGGAGGAAACTGAGGGGGCCAAGGAAACATTTGGCTATGTTTACAAAGTTCTGGTCGCAGATTTCGTGTGAAAACAACCCGCACTGCATAAGCACTTTCACCCTCATCTCAATTCAAATGATATTCAGTCTCTCCTTTAAATAATCTGAATACAATGTTCTTTGCTATTTTGCAAAATTACCACTCGTTCCCACAGCTCTGTTCTCAGTAGAGTAAACAGAATCCGACATGCTTCGTTCGCATTTCGGGCAATGAACTTTTACTCATTACATATCGCGCAATTTATGTTCTAAAACAATAATTAGAAAATATAATTAGAAAATGGTTGAATCACCGCCATAGGTGCCCAACTTAAACCTTTTAGTTTATGTTAGTTTGTTTCCATTCAGGGATCGAATTGTAATGTGCAGAGTAAAAATGCTAAAAAAAACTTTGAACTTTGTTTGCTTTATTTTCGGAAAGTTTTAAATGTTTAAATATTAGTTGAAAGGACTCTGCGATATTAGCGATCAGAATCAGAATTGCTCCCATACGCGATTTCCAAACTATTGGCAATATAACGGCAATGCGAAAAATGTTAAAGAAAATTAGTTGAAATATATTGAAATTCATCGATATGTGCTCAAATCTATGGCTCAAATATATTGCAGACAAAAACTTCGACAGTTAATAAATTGATTTCTGACAAGTGCCCTAGCCAAAGATCTGTCTCGAGGACGGCATACTATACGATCCCCGATGTCATTCATCGTCATTTTGCCACCAACTTTGTAGCTCACGACGATCCTCCTCATTTCACCAATTTTATTTGTGTACTGGCGCCCCTTACCAACTATGGTTATACAAGAAATGGAGAACAAAAAAGAAAAAAAAATTAAAAAGAGTACAAATAAAGAGGTTCTTACCTAATATCATCATCGTCAGGATGATAGTCCGGCGGCAGGTCCAGCCGGAGGTCGCCGAGCGCCCGCGCCGCGTGCCTCCTCCGCCTCTCATGCCACAGCCTTCTTTGTTCCCTCTCATTATCCCTCTGCACACCGAAAAAAGTCTGCGTCTCTCTCTTAAGGTAGTCCCGCACCGCGACAGTGTGCGCGCGGCGTAATCGGACGCCATCTTCTTGTGCGGGTGGCGGGACGGGGTCGGGAGGGGGCGCGGGGGGTGCGGAGACGACGCGCGGCGGGGAGGTGGGTGCAGGCAGCGGCGGCGCGGACGCAGCGTTGCTGGCTGAAGATGGTTGGCAGGCCAGCTGCGGCGCCAGCAGCCCCGCGCTCGAACGCCTGTAACAAAAGAAGGTGGTGTTAACGACTACGGTTTTATGATTTCAGTTTATCCACACAAATAGGACAAATACAAACACAAATTAAGTAGAAATGTGTAAGTAACGGGCGAGCACATGAATTCTTCATTCAAGTTTATATTCCATTGCATAAGTAAAGTATTTATATTTTTAATAATAATAAATGTCTTCTTTTATTGTGGAGTAAGCTAATGACTCCGCTCCACCTGATGTGTGTTTAACGATGTTTTAACTGCTTGTCGAGTCTGATTAATGCAATTAATTTTGTTACACCTGTTATTAACAATTCATTACTTATGTGTAAACTTAGGATTAACGATAAGTCATGCTGTTAGTTTTACGAATAAAATAAAAAAATACGCAATCATTAATCGTGGATTCACCATAATACTTTGATAATGATTTTTTTATACATTGCATTGTACATTCACAGAGTTGATTATTAAAATGTCCAAATATCCGCACACCAGTCGCTATTGCATCTGTCCAAGCTGCTTCTGCCAAGTCTCCGGCTTTGGAATTCATTATTCCGTCCGTACCGCCACCCTCAAATTGGCCGGATTGATTCGATATTTCCGTTTGCAATTCCATCACAAATCGATTTGACGGCCAGTTAATAATCAAATGATTTGAAATATGCCACAAGTTACAATTGATGTTCATTGTAAATATAATTCAAATTAACTCTGTTTGCTTGTTACCGCGTGTGATGCGAAATATTTCGCTGTATTCAAACAGTTTGTGGTTAATGATAATGAAAGTGTTAATTTTGTTCACTTTTGAACATTTTAATTATTTACTTAACGTTAACGAAAGCGTTTGGTTGGCATTAGCATAATTGACATCAAACTCGATTAGCACTTTATTTTATCAAAAACAATAGTTTGGATTAACACCACAACGAAACACTACTTTCATCTTACTTGGGATGTCATTCTACTCTCGTAATTTAAACAAAGTACCTTCAGTTACTGAGTGCCTGAAGTTACTGTGTTTTCAGTTGTATGTCCCATAGTTCCCATATGTTTGGACACTGGGAAAAATTACAGAGTCATACTACAGCTGGGGACACGAATCTAGCCGTTTTAAAATAGCAGAATTGAGGCCTTAATATTACTATCAAGTGACGATAAGGCCGTAGATGGAAGTACTTTACCCGCAATTTTCAACCAGTGAAGAGCTGGCGATCTCATCTCTAATTGTTGGAACACACAATGCTACTAACATTTTAAACAATAGTTCTTAACTGATCTTTAATATCTGTAAATATATTAGGAGCGGATGTTGGTGACGTAGTTGTCGACATTGAATTAGGCTCAAAGTAAGAGTAGCTGGGTAGTGTTGATTAGTTTCGGCGGGTTGGACAGACCTACGATAAATTAGCTGGTTCAAATCCCGCTCGTCAAATATTTTTAACATTTGTTTCTCAAATCTTAAACAAGATAATAATAAATTATACCATAAATGTATCTAGTTGATGACAGACGCGATCATTACCATTATTACCATTCCATTTGTAACTGCTTCGATCAATAATGAAACGTGTTGATTTAACTACATTTAAAGACGAGTATGATAAACATGAACTCTGAATTTTGAAGTCAGTCAAAAACAGATTGTAATCATAAAACTCCAAATCAACAATGGCGCCCATCATTGCAAAAGCGTACCGTGATATTACGTAGCCTATTCAGCGATTCAATGGCAGCTCGCATTTTTATTTATGAATGTAAATAAATTTCAGTGGGTGTGTATTAAGCAGTTGTCACAGGTGCGCGGAGTAGGCTGTAATAATTCGCACACAGCGCACTCCCTGTAAATCAAGATATAGCACACTGTAGCTAAGCAGTGTCGTTGATAAATTTCCCATAATATTGTGTCGGCTGAGCTGAATAACGAATTAAGGTGTTTATGCAACGTAGCTGTTACACTGGTTATACGTTTCGCTAAGCGGCAGGCATCTGGGTTCCTAGTGGGCGTGTTAATTCCTATTTGATTACGTTAATAAAAATGATGTATGGTGGCACCTCCTGGATGCTTAGTGTGAGTTTCATTTAACATGAGATCACGTTCACGAAATCTAGAATTAGTATGGCATTGAAGCAGCGCCTCCTGGCGACATACGAAAAGAGTTAAAATTGCTATACACATTTTCGTTTTCGAAAACTAGGCAATCTGGCAAAAGAGAACAGATACAAAAGTTAAAGGAAAATCAAAATATAACAAGGCAAGAATACCGTTAATAATAATTGCTATGTAGTAGAGGAATAAATGAAAAAAAAACAAAAACTTTGAAGGAATCCAAGTCTGTGTCACGCACGCCTGACCCGTTAGACTGTAGTATGCTCATTTAATGTGATTAGTTTGGTATGACACAACACAATCCTTCCTGCGCTAAACACTCTGGAATATGCTTCTAAATGCACGTTTCTATAAAAAATACACAACATACAACGCCAAAAAAAATATATGTCATAAAAAACTTTATTGGCGACAATTTAATTTTTTTTTTAAATTTTTGAAAATTTATGAAATTTTCTCGAATTTTCCATGTTTTTTTTACATGTGTATCTTTTTTTCATATATTAAATACGTCGATGTAATTAAGTAAGTTTTCTTATTTATAATACTTATTAGAATAAAGCTAATGTTTAATTTTTTTAAACATCTGGATGATAAATGAATGGTTTTTTTCGAGTTTTCTGACGAATCCAGTGGTTCATGCACTATTTGCACCCTTACTTGTATGCAAATCGACAAAGAGCGTTGTTTCATAGTTTTTAGCGCCTGGTGGTATAGGAATCGAACACTCCGCGACACAGAAGACGCCACACCATATCGCCAATAAACGCTGTCAGTGTTAATAAATGGTTCCGATACCGTTCCGTCGCGACATTACATCTAAAATGTGTATTTTTCGCGGTGGTTTTGTATGCATATAACATTCTAGCTTTTGCTCGTGGCTTTACCCACGTGGGCTAGACGACTTCTGATAGTTTGTGATAAAGCCAAACTTATTACAGGTTAGAATAAACTTCACTCGTGTTGGAATCAATAAACGCTTGATTTTTACGTTTGCTGCAGCAGTACTAATTTATCCCTGATATCTTATAGAACCTATGTTCTGCACAACACAGCAGCTAAGAGAAATGCTATCATTTCTCTTAACATTTAGCAGTTTATTTACATTCTGGGCGACCGTTCAGCAGCGTGCTGCCTCATGAAATGTGCCCGTTTGGGTTAGACAACTAAACATGTCAAGTGATTTCAACATTAAGATTTTAAATTTAAAAAAAAAAATCAATAAAAAGCCCATCTATGCGAGCTAGTCTCGATTAAATTAGTAACACAAAACAACGTAATCAAAATTTTGAACTTTTTTAAAGTTAGTGTCAACAAACCCCTGTAGAATGGCCATGGTATAACGCACATGTTACACTATTGACAAATTATATCGGCCATTGACATGGGGCTCACGTCACGCGGCCAATAATGCAGACACCTAGGACCAGCATTGCTATTCTCAGCGCGCAACCAATATCGAAGGAGATATTGCGTGCCCCAAAAAGTATACTGAAATACGACGTGTCGATTGCTAACTTAGTATTCCGTGTAAAAACACTGAAATAGGCATAGGCCTCTATGCATATCGATGATAGCATTAACTAGGTGTATAGTTAAACCTGTTACCTATCCTGTGTCAAAAAAATATAAAGGCATTTATCTATCTATAAAATGTTTTTGTTTTATTTATATAATTTTTGACTAAAATTTTGTTGCGAACAAATTACATAAATACAAATGTTGAAAAAAACGACGAGTTGCACTCCGGGAGTGCCGGCAGAAGTGAAAACTTGAATATTAACGTTGTGCATTTTTGATATTTTGGAATGGTTAGGGAATAATTTTGCACGAATTGCTTCAATTATCAGTATAAAAGTACTATCATTTATGTTAGAATACAATATTTATTTATTGCGCTATCGTACACAAACATGACAATTTATTCGCGCAAGCGCCCTGCGCCGCCTAAACGAAACAGCAGGCATACATTTTCGCCGCGCCGTAGAAAGAGAGGGGGATACTTCCTCTCCTACGCCGCGCCGGCTGTCTACTCTCCATCCGTCTTACGAATTTACGATCAGGTCACGTGTCCTGACGCGAATTTAACATTTTTTACCCATTACAAAAAAAGTGTACAACGCCGCAAAAGAAGTTTTCACTTCAAAAAAAATAGTGTTGAATAATTTTAGAGGGCTGTTAGAACCACGATAGCTCAATTGGGAGAGCACCTCACTCGGTATGTCAGAAGGGTACAGGTTCAAATCCTGCTCGTGGAAATTTTTTCAACATTTGTGTTTTTGTAATTTATCTATCTTTTTTTTTATTTGATGAGTTCACTCATTGTATTGTATGTTTTATTTGAGTGTCTTGTTGGTATGTGAATATCTAATTTGTGTGAATATCTAGTGTTCGCGTAAACTTTAGAAAACAATATGTTAATATCTGCTTAGTGTAATAGGTATGTGTCGCGAATGCACTTGCAGTAACAAATTTATTTTTACAAAAATATTGTATGGCGTATTTGTTTATGGTTATGCTACCATGGGGCTGACTTATTCAAAAATAAAAAATCCCCAGAAAAAACTCTATCTAACCAAGAAGTTCCATTCAAAACTTCAGTAGCAGTCAACGTATTAGCTACAGATACCCGTAGTCGTCTACAGTGCTACGGAAACGTAGCAACCTATCACCGTAGCAATTCTACTTAGATTTAAGCGATGCTCAACACGATCACAATAACTCAAGCCGGTACTCGCAGTAGCGGAAGAAACCTCACTCCAGGATATATTAAAAGAGCAATTAACATCGCATCGCAACACTTCGCTCAGAACTAAACTTGCAGAAGTTTAATGGTACCGTTCAAGCTTAATCTGATGTTAAACCAAAGCTCGGGTGAAAATGTTCTATTTGAATAAACCACTTGTATACACAAACAGCTACTGTGTATCTTATTTTAGGAGAAACCAAGTTTTATAATGGTTTTTTCAGAAAATTTTATTTATAATTGTAAAGGTTTATGAAATTTTACGCAAATTTTGTTGCGAATAAATTTTGTCTTTATATAAGGGTCCTTTGGCTTCTAAATTGAGAGAAGATGTGTTGATAGTTTTGCGGGTTGGGCAAAGCCTTACTAGTGGATTTTTTCCTAAATTTTTCCAAAAAGTTTATTCACCTCCTTGGAAAAACCTGAGCCTCGCAGTTTGTGTATAACTTGATAGTTAACTTCCAGAAACACTAATCCACCAATGGTAGCAAAGGATTCACATCGGTAGGTTAACGTGACTTTAGGGATGGATTCATCTCATCTATCTCACTATTTTATTACGAACGCGTGGCGCGATGGTGAAGAAACTAACTCAACTCACTATTTCGACCCTAAAAAAGATTTTAGGGGTTAAGACTTAATTTTATTTTGTACTAGCGGCCGCTCGTGGTTTCACCTGCGTGGTTCCCGTTCCCGTGGGAATATCGGGATAAAACACAATAAGAAAAATACAATAATAATAATAATATATTGTTATCACAATATAGTAAACTATGTAACCCACAAGGAATGTAGCATTCGATCCTTTGAAGAATTTTTGGAATTGGATCAGTAATTAGTTAGATTACCTTCCGCAAACAAACAAACAAAGTAACAAACTTTACCTCCTTAGTACCTAGCCTCCATATATTGGCTAGATCTTTGGCCCCATACTTAGAGTTTGAATTCCTAGCATTAGGGTATATATTAAATTATACTTGTATTGTTTGGTGGTGGGGAGCTTGTTCTGAGGCGATGCATTGTTTCAGTTTGAAGGGTAATAGCACCAGTAAAATTAAAAGGCGTAAAACTAAAATGTGTTTACGGGTTCAATAACAAAAAAACCAGAGTAAGCAGACCTTGAAAAGCTCGATGATGCAGTGGTAAACGTGATTGGTCTGCAATTGCTGGAGGAAAGCAAATTTCGTAAAGGCCTGTCATTGGATGAATAAGCAAAAAAGTATCATATCGAGCTTCTCCGCTCCTCGAAGAGCACGTAAAACCGTTGATCTCGGCTGCGTTAGCAATCGTTAACAATCACCAATCTGCAATGAGCCCGCGTGATTGTTTAACGCCCATTTTTCCTGTAGTGTTTCCATCCAGAAAGGCTCGTACACCAGTAGTGGAGAGAAAAAAAATAGCTAGTGATGTGTGATAATAACGAGCGATAGTTGAGCTTTTTAGTAAATTTATGGTACACCACTATATGTTAATCCAAACAGTTATTAAGATCGTGTTACTAACGAAGTAACGCTAGCTCCACAAATACTAAATTCTCTAATTTGCAGCCGGGCCCTTGATTATTTGGCACGCTCGATTTCCCGCGAGCACTCTTTACCTTGCCTCTGATAAATTATTCACACAACCAGTGCTGCGAATTCACGAATGATACTCGCTTTCCTATATCCATTAGTCAATCAGCAAAATTTAGCACTGCTTTCGGTAAAGCAGTAAAATTTTTATCTAAACGTGAGGGATACCCTTTTAAAAGTTAATTAGGCCTAACGAGGACTTCCAGTGAATCAGATAATTTAATTAGACAAAATTAATAAAAAGCCTTTCATACGTACCTTACGAGTAATAAAATAATCCCTATATTATAATTAGGTATACCTTTACATTATTTATCTGTGTCCTGATGGAAAGTCAGACACGTGACAGAAGTCAACCATTGCCTATTAAAGCCACTACCATATAATGACCTACATATACATTTATGTAATAAATATAGGGAAACATTTCAGTTAAAGAGTGGCATTGCTGTCCTTGCCTTGACCTGGGCTCGCACCAATCTGCAACACAGCGCTCCGTTGACGCGCACGCTTCGCACCCTAAACCAAATGGCGGAAAGAACAGACCTTTTTACTTGTTCAATGTCGAACTTGCAAGATTAACGTTGTTAATTTTATGTTACAGTGCTTAGTACCTACCTAATGCTTTTCTATCGTATTGGTGTCAAACTGTAAAGATAGTCTTAAGCTAAGATGAATAAATAAATAAATGTCTTGATCCTGGGTTTAATTCTCAGGTCAGGCATTGTGTCTCCTGGATTTTTCGGTGCCTAGCCCAGGCTTTTGATCACCAACCCGCATTTAGTCAGCTTGGAGATTAGTCCAATACCCATTAATTATGACGCGTACGTAGGAGTTCTTAGAGGGCGGCTAGTGTGATGGGATGTCCTAAATACCACTGAAAGGACTTGGATTGTCTTTTAATTTTCTAAAGGCAAGTTTTTGACCGTGATCTCACCTGGTAAGTGATGATGCAGCCTAGGATGTAGCACTTGCCTAGATAATGTCTGTTCACCCTTGCCTTGAACATGTCCATGTTTACCGAAGCAATCAGGTCACGTGCGACTGGTAGGAGATATGAAAAGACATGACAATTGACTCATTCCGGTTCGCTTAGCCAGTGGAGAAGTAGGAGTATTCCTGTTGTACACTAGCGAGTTCTACGACACGAATTCGATAATTTTTAATGCTGTACCTGCTGTACTCTGAGTGCGATTTTTATACGCCATTCGATCACGTTAAGGAAAACAAGAATTGTATGGCATTGAAGCAACTCCTCCTGGAGACAATCGAGGTGAATTGTTGCTATTTTATTATTATTATTATTTTCGTTACTTTAATGCTTACAACATTGTCTTAGTAACTTAGTACCTAACTTGGTGAGATACTTAATTATTCTGTTCAGTTAGGTTACGTGATGTCAATATTAAGTTTTTATCAAGTGTCAATGTTACTATCTTGTTATTCAGCTTTTCTTTAAAGGAACTTTTCAACTTTGTATATTCACCTTTTCTATCAACTGGACATTTCATTTATAATCATCGGTTATAGGTTGACATTGGAAGAGTTTTGTATATTTTATATAATTAGTGGTCGCCCAGTGGTCGAAATTCGACCGTAATTTTATTAAGGCTGCACGGATTGTATCCTAAGCAATGAAAAATTCTGTCCATTCTGTATAGTCTTGTAAGGTTTAGATAATAGGTTAGTCACAATGTAGTCACTGTAAATATACAACATCACATAAAGAGACGCAGTTGTTATTTACAATCGCCATGGAACCCTCCATCATCACAATCGTTATATACCTCGAAATACGGAACACATGCCACTGAGCCCGATCTTCGACTATTCTCATCCGACCACTGCCTGCCACTTTGCGTATATCTTTTCTTAATATCAGATGAAGGTCAAGCGATTCCCCGTAAGTTATAAAATAAAGGAGCTTTGTAAAAAAATCCGAATTTTTATGATTAAGGGTGGGCGTTAATGAGTCAGTCAGTATCTGAGTCTGATTTTTTTCTTTTAATCAGTACAGATATCATGCAAGCGCTACGAATATCTCAAATAAGTTTCCAAACAGAAAGCATTACAATTATCTTCTCATCCATCTTGGTTTATTATAGCCTGCAAAGCGCCGCCATTATTTAAGCTCACTTTCAAAGACTTTCAACATCGTGAATGTTCATAGAAATGGCTTTTTTTTTGTTGGAATTTATAACTGAGGGCTAACACCCGTTTGCACTAAACTTATAAATCGCCTAAGTCTTTGCTTAACTACTACCCGGTCAAGTTAACTCGGCACCTGAGTGTAGGCGAACGTTTCCAAACCAGTTTGATCAAAACTGGTTTTTATTAAATTCTATTTCGATGTGTCTTGGAACAATTGAATTTTTTGATCATAATAATAATTGTCATTAACATATTTAACGTTTGTCATTAACAAATAAAACCCCTCGGAGAATCTAGTAGGGAACGGGGACGCTTGATTTTCACGACTGAATCTAACGGTAAAAACCGACAACAACAGCTAAATAAGCAACAGAGCAAGCGATATTTTATTTCAAGCCCGTCCGTTGTCAGTGACCCAGCATTCCAAAAATTGTTTAACTTGAAAGTTCGCAATTTGTATATAAATGCAAACCACTACACCATCAAGATACTGAATTATTTTTCAAATGAGCGACTTACTTGTTATCATGCAACTTATCTTATTACATAAAAAAATATCGAAGCGAAATGAGATGAATGCCACAGTTTGGAGCAAATTTTTTAGAAAGTGATTTGAAAATGCTAATTTTGTGAGATAGTATGTGCTGTACTTCGAAGTGGAACTATGCAAGCGTAGCGTCTCTATTCGCTCTGTATACCTTCTGAATTATTAATACAGCCATAGAGCGGATATGGCACTTCGCGAAATAGTCACGTACAGCGCAAGCATGGCCGCAAGCGTATAACTACACGTACGTACAATCCAAGACAACCCCTTTAAACATAAAAGCTAGCAAATAAAAATGCTTTTTCTCTCTCTCTTTCTCTCTCTCTCTCCATCTCGCTATGCAGCAAACTCTTTCCAAAAAAAAAATTAACAACAATTATAAATAATTTCAGAACATTAAACGTATAAAATTAAATGAAATCACGTAACAAACGTTATTTCAAACATTAATCTATTTTTATTTAGCCTAAGCATGAATTTCTGTAACCTAAAAAGTTATCGATAAACACTCAATTGACTGATCAAAATAGTGACGTCACAGTTTGCCATTCCAATACGATGTCTATTTACAAGTGTCTTTTTGACAGTTGCTTTAGAGATTTTTTATTGACAAGCTGACTATCTACTGACCAGTCAGCTACCCAATTAGAAATGTCAATAATAGGTTTAATGGGATCGCTTGATTCAAAAAATTCAAAATTCAAATCATTTATTCAGTTTAGGCTACAAATAGCTCTTATGAATGTCACTATGCCATCGGCTCGTAAGTCTAATCTGGGCGGGAGACCTTTTACTGAGAACTGGCAAGAAACTCAGCAAGGGTATTTCTTTCCTTTCTTACAGCAGTGTCAAAATATTGGAAAATGCCCAAAAAAGAACACTTTCCTTCACAAAAAAAAACCGACTTCAAAAAACAGGAAACTTAAGAAGTAGAAACAGCTCTAAAAAGCAAGAAATAATATTGAAAAATCATATTTTTAATTACCTAGATACGCATGTCAGTTTAAAAAAATGTCTATTGAAGTCGGGTGGTTGGTGGTCGGCTGGGGGACAATTTTGTTTCATTAAAACTTTTATAGTTGTTTCATTATCTCCACTTTTTTATTGTAAAAGCCCCACCCGACATGAGTAGACATTTTTTTAAACTGACATGCGTATCTAGGTAAATAATAATATGATTTCAATATTATTTCTTGCTTTTTAGAGCTGTTTTTACTTTTTTTAGTTTCCTGTTTTTGAAGTCGGTTTTTTTTTTGTTTTAATAATTATTTTATTTTACGATTTTTAGTGACGGGTAGACGTATACCTAACAAGGATGCTTCTTGGATGAGGAAACGACTGTCTAGTATGTAGTGGTATTCCTATGTAAAACATCAATCTTAATTAGGTATTATTTTTGTACGAACTAAATATTTAAGCATATTGAACTGTATGAAGTAAGCCCAACAAAAGGTAACTGCAGTAAATCGTTGAAGAATTCCCTTGACTGTCTATGGTCTCCATCATCAGACCTGTAATGGCACTTATAACCCATATGGGTGCAAAGTTCTTATCAATAGAAATGAATTAAGACCAAACACAAGGTAGCTACTGTAAAACGTTGAGGAGTTGCCTTGACTGTCCTTCGTCTTCATCATCAGACCCCTAATGACAGTCACAACTCATCTAGGTGTAAAGTTCTCATCAATACAAATTAATCAAGCCCAAACACCATGTGATTGCTGTTAATCGTTGAGGAGTTCAGTCGACTGTCTTTTGGCTCCATCATCAGATCGACTCCAGACCTTCATTAAATAGTAGTGCTTTAAAATACTTAATAAAAACATTAACAAACGCACTAGTCGCCACTACGATTTTTGAAAGTTCCCCTCGATTTATCTGGGATGCCATCATCAGATCCTGGTTTCCTTATCATGGTACTACCCTTGAGATATCTTCTTTCCAACTAAAAAGATTCATCAAAATCGGTTCATAAACGACGAAGCTATCCACGAACACACATTTAAAAAAATATAAATACGAGTCGAATTGAGAAACCTCCTCCTTTTTTGAAGTCGGTTAATAAAAACACATAATATAAAGGACCAATCACAACAAGTAAAAAAAAAACAAAATTAAAAAAAAAACAATTAAATATCTAAGTTGCAAAAATTACATCAGGTACCAATTTCAATTTTCATAATATCATTATAAGAAACTTGGTGTCACGTGTCCGCAGTTAGTTCGACATTACAATGAACATATGGGAGGCGTTGACTTGTGCGACATTTTGATAGCTCTGTACAGAACATCTTTCAAGAGCTGTCGTTGGTACATGAACATAACTAATTGGTCAAGAATTGTCTAAGAGAAACAAAGTTAAAGTATCGTTAGTAATAATAAAAATAAGATAAGCAAGAGCAGACCAGCCTCCACAGGCGGCACCCGTTATATACTTGTTACAGTGGTGTTTGAGAGTTGAGTTTTATATTTCACTTAAATGCATGGCCGTGCACAACAAGAAAATTCAAATCCTTTTGCTAAGTTTCTGCCTAGAACACGATAGCAGCATTGTCTGGCAATGCTGTGTTACAGATTATAATAGTTTGAAAGATACAAGATCCACTAAGATTACAGGGCATATATGACATACAAGCATAAGAACCGCACTAAGCGTTTTGCTTCTACATTTATAATGCGTACAGCCAAAGAGTGGAATTCCCTACCGGCGTCTGTGTTCCCGAGTGCATATAACCCTAAAGTTTTTAAAGCCCGAGTGAATAGGCTATTTCTGGGCAAGCTTGTTCCATCGTCGGCCTCTTCTTAGCCCTAGGGATTAGAATGAGGCCAAGAGCAACCCCATCTCTCAATAAAAAAATAAAAAATAAAAACCGAAGTTTTTTTGTGGAATTATATATATTTTTTGTATAAAATATGTTCTTTTTTCACTACTCGAAATTTTATGTAAGTTAAGTGTCTCAAATAATCCACTATGCCAAGAATATGGTTAACCTTTTGAGCGCCAATACCTACAAAACGCAATGTGTCCTCCAGCGCCAAGCTATAAATGTATAGTAAAATGTAGTGATGAGGGTAATTATTTTATCGATAAATGTTATTTACATATTTTTCTTTCTATAAATATTCTGTTAAAGACATTTAAATATTACAGATATATAAAATAATGACGTATTTCGAAATCTTGTTTTATTTTACAATAGGGTATCTTCTATTAAGAATCGGCAACTATATAAAACTATTGGTTTTCGTTTTGTTCTTTTATAGAGCCTTACAATATTAGTAAAATTGCAAGGCTTATACTCGTTTGGCAGCTCAGTATCGTAAAATAAACCAAATAGTTCTGACTTCACATACTTATAACTTCCGCGATTCGTGCGGGCGCGTGGCTATTGCGTGACGTCATATTTCAATCTTCTGTTCGCTTTTGCTAGGCACTACGTCCTAGGCTGGAAGTTTACTTTTCGAGTACCGTGAGGGAGCGTGCAGCTACATAAGTGATAATATAGTATGACGTCACACGCAGTACCATCGCGCGCTAAGTCAGTCAATTCAATACTTCGTTCCCGATGTTTCTATTAGACGTTTAGAAAGTGTCAGTCTGTGATATTACGAGTATGTTGTCACTTTTAGAACAGCTATTAGTAGACTATTTTTATTTTTATTCGTTACTGCACACGTAGGTTTTTACATTATTATATTAGAATTTTGAATTATTAAAGGTCTAAGGTACTGCTTGTGACGTCATACTATATCACTATATACTATACAATGTGTAACAGAAAGGTGTGATAAAAATGAAAATATCTAAAAGGTATCCGATCTAGAGCTTGTGTATGTTATTATTAATACATTAATTTGTCATGCAATTGTAAATTAAATATTTATATTAATGATGTCATGCGCGTCAGGCGCACATAAGCAAGCAGTACTAATCATAATATGTAAGTACAGACGGCAGCAGATCAACCTACCACAGAATGTCAAATTTCTTTAATAAATTTTGAACCTTAGTGTTTGGGTATAAAGATCAATATAGATTAGAGAAATTTGACAGTTTTGGATAGGTTGATGTGCAGGCGTGTGTACACAGAGGTTACTGAAGCACCACGGATGTGACTCGTTTATTTTGATGTGACGTCACAATAGAAATATTTAATTAAAAATTGCATAACAAGTTTAAGTTGATATTTATTAATGTCTGGATCTTTTAATTTTTACCACACCTTTCTAAAATCTTAATGAACGTCGTAGATACATGAACTTGTTTATAAGGCTAAGAATGTTTCGTAGAGGACATAATTATTTACAATAACATTATTATATTTTCACATTACATTCATCCAACACATTATATTTCGCCTTTGTCTGTGGAGTTAACATGATCGATGTGAAACAAGATATCGCCTAAACAAAATTTCGCAGAAACGTATCAGCGCCCCGTAGAAAATAATCAAATTACGCAGTACAAGAAATCCAAGGCGCAAAACATCTGCATATTAAAAACACGTGTACGACGAACGACATAAAAAGGCGAATGTAATTAAAACTTTTTACAACTCGACCCGATGCTGCCATAAATGAGTGACTCAAATGAGTTTCGTGTCCAATAAATACGGTCGTAACCCGACCTTATTGAGCGCTACCAATAAATAGGACATTTCTGTAAAACGTTGGCACTGTAGTTTAAATTCCACTCGTAGTGTAGAGTCGTTGCGTGGGAGGGGGTAATGTAAAAGAGGGCTGACTTATCGCGGCGTATCTTTTCAGCAAAAAGAGGGGACCTATGTTGGACGGTTAATGTTGAACCCTTGCCTTTCGATGTCGAGCTAGGTTTCACTAAGTTTTGTGACGTCAGAATTTAAATGTCTTTACAGGGACTGCATTTGATTTTTTAAGATTCAAAAAATGATACCAAATAATTCATTTTAATGTAAATAAATGAGTGACCAGAATTAGTTTCGTGTCCAAAAAAATACGGTCGTTGCCCGATCTTATTGGAGCGCTACCAATAAATAGGACATTTCTGTAAAACGTTGGCACTGCAGTCAAAATTTAACTCGAAATCGAACCCGGGTTTTCTGAGTCTGACGCCTGTAGTCTTAACCACAAGAACACAGAGGCAGTTAAAAGTTTGCTATAAAACAAGTTTAAATTCCACTCGTAGTGTAGAGTCGTTGCTTGGGAGGGGGTAACATAAAAGAACTTATCGCCGAGTATCTTTTCAGCAAAAAAAGGGGACCTATGTATGTTGGACGGTTTATGTTGAACCCTAGCTTTTCGATGACGAGCTAAGTTTTGTCAAGGTTTGTGACGTCAGAAGTAAGATGTTCTATCTTGAACGAACGAAGGAGCGAAGCAGAACGAATGTTTTTTTAAGTATCTAATATAAAAGTAATGGGGGAAAAGTCATTAAGTTGTACATTTCAATGTTGTTAGGAACGCTAAATAAAGTGTAACTAAGACGATAAGCCACAGAATTTAAAATTAATAATGATATTAGTTCCACGAGCGAATAAAACATCCTTTTCTTGAACACCCGTAATAAACATTTCACCTAAGTCGGTTTTCATCAGATGCTACTTTCAGTTTCAATATAAATATGCCACTTTGCTAAATAGCAATTTACAAATTGTCTGTATTGTTGTGTACAATAAAGAATATTCTATTCAGTTTCCAGAAAATTTTGTCAAACCCGATCGGCCATTTTCCTAGTCGACTGTACGTGACAATGTCGCAAAGTATCATGTCTGCTCCGGGAGTGTATTAATAATTCAGAAGGCTGGGGTACAGAGCGCAGGGACGCTACACTTGCTTCGTTCTACTACGATAGGAGCACATATTATTTCGTGATAGCTAAGTAAAACATCAGTTAATTTGTACAAAAATTTTGTTGCATTTTTGGCATTTTATTAGGTAAAATTTATTAATCTTCGCTCTGCCACGATCACTAGTAGTATGCCACGCGATAATTTCTCTATTTATTGCGTTATCTCTATACCTGTTGACTAAGACAGCCAAAGTAGTAGTAGTAATGTAGTACAAGCAATTAACATGAAATTCGCTTGCCGCGTCGCAAATCGCAACACGCTCGTACTCAAGGCCACAGCCTTAGCAATCGCTTAAGATAACATACTACAAATGTTATTGAAGTTATACCTAGCCTGCATACTTACGTAGATAGATAAACATTCTCTTATCCAAGTTGCAAAGGAGATAAAAGCGCATAAAAACATAACAATGCTGAGAGATTAGAATGTGTACATAGAAAAGTGGCTCCAATCCCTTGGCACTAAAGTGCATAATGCAAGCGAACTTGGACAGTTTGCCAACTTTCAGACAGCCCCATTTCACTGCTAACAAAATAACCTCGACAATGCATTTCCTAGACAAACTTTATGAGGCAAATTCGTGTAATATGGATATGTAAGCTGATTCGGACTAATGGCAGTGAACTTTTCAACGGAAACTTTGGGGGTAGCAATATATCATCGTTTCAATATTCAGTAGGTACCTAGTGCGTGTTGAGGCCGCATTTAATGGCATGTGTTTGTGTTGGGAGACTCCAAATGTAATATTAATGCAACTCAGTTACCGTTTCATTCTTATATTATCTTGGTATGTATCTAGATGAGACTTGTCGCGTGTCAAAAGTAGTTTTTTGTAACACACGACCCTTTTCTTTCCACTTCGGGTAATCGCTGGGCCCTCGTGGTAAATTCACTCTTTATAACCATTGTTACTGATGTGTAACATCTTTCCACTCGCCTTCTATATATACAATTTGCGAGAGTGATTTCGTAGAAAAGTGACGGAAGTAGGGTCGTAACAGTGTGATCCGTAACAGTGAGATCGGCTCGCCTTCTATATACTCGTATACAATAATTTGTGGGAGTGATTTCGTAGAAATGTGATCATAACAATTGATACTGCCGCACAATTTATGAACGCAGTAAGTACAACTTACTGAGTTTGTGATTGTGATATTTGAGGTTTCCACATAGTTCAAACGTTCAAATCAAGCCACTAAGCAGATTCAAGAAGGATGGTTATAACAAGCCCTAAAACCCAAACCAGCTATAGTTAATAGTCCCACAGCTGGGCAAAAGCATCTTGGAAATCAAGCAATCACTACAATAACTGATGGGCAATGGCTTAATCACCACGCTCACCCGGAGCCTCTGAACCTGAGATCAGCACTTTTACCATTAGACCACAGAGACAGCAGCTGTTTAAGACATGACTTCATAGGAATTCGTTAATGAATATCCACTTGGACAGCATATTTTGGGACAACCTAGTTAACATATAGACTTGAAAGCACATAAGACCTTTGCATGGAAATGTTTCTTCCTTTATAATAATACAAATTAGCCAATCGCCAGTGTGCGGCGTTTCTAAGAAAATGTGCCTTAATGTCTTATTCGTCGGGTTTTTATTTCAATGTCATTATTTCATAAAGCTAAATAATTGGAAAACCTTCCCGTAAATAATAATACCGCTGTACTTGACCTACTTAGCTCGCAAAATATTTCTTGTTGTCATTCTATTAATTGGTGAATGATCCTTGTTCTTTTACAGACTTTCTGAAAATAAGGTACCTACTCTATGCGTTTGTATCATTGTTTGTTTCCTTCCAATTTTACCGCTTCCGACTTTTTGTTTTTTCCTTTAGTTAATGGCTTCGTGCGGTTAGCACATTTAGCCAGTGTCAAAGTATTTTTTCTTACAAGTTATATTTATAAATGAACAAGATTTCTTTTTTAATTTATGATGATGATGATGATGTATGATAATAGTAATGAGTAGTGGTTAAAGATATACCCCCCAGGCCATTGAGTATCTCAGTAAAGATGTGGGGCTTAACTGGGACCTCATGCGGGCGGACTTCTTGAGAGAATCTGAAAAGTGACGTAGCACTGTTTTGTTTTATTTGCGAACACTCATGCAGGTTCACGAATACTTAACGGTTAACAATCCAGCCTTATTTCACAATAATCTAAAAAAACAGAAATAAATAAAAGTTTTATAGTAGTATCTTGTATGTTTTATTTTGTATGTAGTATCTTGTAATTTATACTTAATTGTAGACTCAAAAAAAATATACTCTGTATTTGAGGTTATTTTTATATAAGATATTTTTTTTAAGTAAGTATGTGTTTAACGTAGTTATCTTAACTAGTGGCCGCCCAGTGGTCAAAATTCGACCGTAATTTTATTAAGGCTGCACGGATTGTATCCTAAGCAATGAAAAATTAAAAAAGATAGAATGTGAGTTTGGATTGCCATTGACAGATTTCGGCCGCTCCTCCTCCATTTTTGAAATTTTTGAAAAGAGTTTATATGGGTGTGTGTCAAATACATGGTAGTGCGTGTAATGTTTGTTTTATTGATTTAGTGTATTGTTTATGCATAATTTTAAAAAATATTAAAATTCTGTACTCCTTCTGTAAACGCTGTACACCTTAATTATAAGAAAAACCTCGTAGCTTTAAAAATTACGTATATATTTTATTTAGGCTTTTTTTGACACACACCAAAATTACATGACAGATAACAAAAATACTATAAAAAACAGACGCGACAGCAATACGGCAAGGAGGCCGTCGTTAACACCTTCTCTATATACACTACTAGTGACCCGCCCCGGCTTCGCACGGGTGCAATGCTGATACTAAATATACTACAGAATGTCTTTATATACAATGTTCACAACTTTTTTGTCATTAGACAATACAAACATGTTTTCTTTAGAGGTTACTCTTGAAAGAGCGACATATAATTGGCCATGTGAAAAACACTCAACGCTGAAATCTAAGCCTGCAACGTTAAAAGTTTGACCCTGCGATTTATTAATGGTCATTGCAAATATATCTTTACCGGAAATTATAGGCGTTCAAATTGGAATGGTAAATCCGATGGTATCAGAGGAATTCGGGGAATCAATACATCTTCTCCGGTACCACATCCGGTGAGTATTGTGCACACTATTATGAAAGTTTTTAGTGATTTTACCAGCAAACGCGTGCCATTGCAAAGTTAAGGTGGATTCAGGTTTCTTAATAAAATAACAGGACAACCTACTTATAACACCATTTTATGAGGAGGGAGTCCAGACGGGTTCAAAGAATTAAGAAATTCTGTAGGAAAATGGACAGCTTCTTCCAAATCGAGAACAGTATCGACCGAGTAGTATATTTGCGTCGGCGCATCAATCTTTGAAAGAATCAAGTTACCTTTACCTTATTACTACTATACTTGTTCGTTAGTTGGTGACAGAATCGCTCTTTCTTTTTAACCAAGATATAGCCTTACAACTTATGTTATCAATGTCGGGATAGACATTGTTGACCAACTCTTGGATGTTGTCTGTCAAAACACAAAGGTTTTCTAGGTTAATCCTTCCATCACTTTGTGTTAACTCTACATTGCCAACTTTTAGCAGCATCTCTGAAAAAAGCCTGTTCTTACGTGAAGACAACGAAACCCTCATGTTAGTTTTAAGCTCTAATTTATTAACATGTGGCCATGTCCCTTTTTAGGGAAGCATTTATTTCGTCAGCACGTGTTTCTCGAGTCACAACTGGTAGGATTTGACGAAAGTCTCCTGAGAACAGAATTGTACATCCACCCATAGGTGAATTTTCGCTGCGCAAATCGCGCATTGTCCTATCCAGTGCCTCCACAGACGTCTTGTTTGACATGGTGGCTTCATCCCAGACTATTAATGAGCAGTCACGCATCAATGTTCCTATATTGCTCTGTTTAGAAACACTACAGACGCTGTTATCATCATCGGTGGCGATTTTCAGCGGGAGCTTGAATGTAGAGTGTGCGGTTCGGCCTCCTTCTAAAAGCGTAGCAGCAATGCCGGATGATGCGACAGCTAATGCAATTTTTCCGGTAGATCTCACTTTTGTTAAAAGCAAATTGATTAAAAATGTTTTTCCTGTACCTCCTGGGGCATCAAGGAAAAATATTTTTCCTTCATTATTATCAATTGATGATAGTAATGTAGTGAATACTTTTTCGGATCGACGTTCAATCGTGGCTCATCTTGAGCTGCGCTATGTGCCTGCATTTTAAATCTGTAATATCTTCGAAAATATTCATTTAAATTACATGCTGTAAAGGGCCACATTGATCTATATTAAATGCACAATGTATTTAAGGTGCTTAATTGGATAAGGATTAATGCTGTATTGCTTAAAATTGCTTCGTAAATAAGCCGTTATTTCTCGTAAAAAGTAAAGGACAAAAAAATTATTATTGTGGGTTATCCCTAAGAGATAGACGTATACCATCGCGGACTCTTTTGTAGACCTTTTTAAGGTGTACAATACTGTAGTACATTATTTTGATCTATTTCGTAGGGTTCAGCCAGCGTTTGCAATTCAAGCGCAATGAAATGTGAAACCTCTTCAATTATCAGTGTTTCTCTACTATATTATGCATGCATTGCAGCATGTATTATACACACAAACCTTCCTTTTGAATCACTCTATCTACTAAAAAAACCACATCAAAATCCGTTGCGTAGTTTTAAAGATCTAAGCATACATACATACATAGGGACAGCGGGAAGCGACTTTGTTTTATACTATGTAGTGATTATAAGTGTGCGAAATTTCATACTCCTCTGTCCGCGCAACTTTCGTAAAAATTTTTGCTTTACGTATTAATATATAGGTTATAAGTGGAAACTGTTTTGGCAAATGTGAAACATAGATTAAGATATTACCTCTGTACTATATAAAATGCTGTTTGTTTCCCAATAAATAAATAAATATATAAATCTTCTGTGCGTGTGTATGAAATTGAACTCGGAACTTCGGAAAATCCTGTCTAATCTCTTGCCTTCATCATAAAAGGTACTTACTAGCAAAATTTCAGCGGTTTGGTGGTTTGCGCTGCGCGATGTTGAACGTTCTTATGTCAGCAGGGTCTCCTCTTTTTATGTTATATGTATATTCATACATAGCAATGATCTACTTTTCACGTGATAGCCAAAAAGTTATTCTATACCTTGGAATATGATTAAGAGCTAAAGTTTGTAAGTTTGCATGTAGGAGGTAGAAGGTGATCTCCGAAAATATTCATCTGATTTCAATACTTCTTTTGAATGCTTTCTTGTTGCAGCTATATTGTTCTGCTCTTGACAGCTCTATTAGCATCAGACTTTATACCAATTTAAATAAAAATGGCATTTTCTAATATTTTCTTACGTGTAACGGAACCTTGCATACGAGTAAAGCATTACATTTTTATTCTCAGTCACGTTGAAATAAAATTAAAAAAATCTCGTTTATTAGATGAGGTTGTGTATAGCCCTACAAAATTGTCGATTACAGCCAGATTTACTTTTATAACGCAATATGGGGCGCACATACAGGGCTCACAATGAAAAAATAATTGACACAATTACGACAGTCACTTGTTTGAAAATTAAATCACATCCCCGTGCCGTTTTTAATTACGTTCGTGCTTCATTGTTTTCATAATTCGTGATGACGCATGATAATAATTTCATTTCCCTGCACCTGCCGGATTACAAACGATAGTGGATAATCTGTTACTTTTGTGCCTTTGGATTGCATTGAGCTTTGCAAGCATGAAACAAAAGAAGTACATACACGTATCTATAATAATATTATAAAGAGGAAAGCTTTGTATTTTTATATGTATGTATCGGTTTGGTTGACGACGTCTTATTCCCTGAATGTCTGTATGTATGTTTGCAACGAATAAACTCAAAAACTGCTGGACCGATTTAAAAAAATCTTTCACCATTAGAATGCTACATTACCGCTGAGTAACATAGGCTATACTAAAAAAAAATGTCCACCCGTGCGAAGCCGGGACGGGCCGCTAGTATGGAATAAAAGTTGAATACTGAAAAGAGCACTAAATAAACAGGAATCGCCTCAGGTGGTGCTGGGTTAAGGCGCCTTTTTACAGAATTATTTTTATCTTCGATATGGCTATGTAAATAAAAATAAAAAACTTTAAAATTATTTTATAAAGTAAAATAAAATACTGTGGTCTGATATAGCTGAAGTAAAGTTTAATGTAAAATAATGTTAATGGTATATTAATGCAATCCAATACATATGTTAATATTGATTGATATCACATCAAAGTGAAATCATCCATTTAAGTATCCATTAACGATGGTTGATTGATATGATGAACTGAAAACTGTTATTTTCTGTCATTCTGAACCGTAAAACCGATAATTAAAGGAAAATTCTAGTAACCAAATAAATATATTAGTTATTATTTGATTGCGTATCTGATGTCATTGTGTCTAAGTTCTATTCATCCGTCTGCTTGTCTGGTATTACTGCAATAAGACCGCCTAATTGTATCTTAATTAACTTATTATTATCTTAATTAACCTAGTTGTATCGTAATATTACAATATTATCTATCAGCTTTGTGAGAGATAGAGAAAAAGCTGATCGCGAAATAAGGCACTAAGCAAACTATTAAACTAACTATATATACGCGGGCCCAGTGCGGATTGGTACTTGCTAACGACTGCTAATACAGCCGGGACCAACGGCTTTCCGAAGCATGGAGGAGCTCGAGATGATTTTTTTTTTAAGAGAGCTTGCTGATTGTCTCGAACGGCACTTTCAGCGTCACCGGGGTTTTTTGGGGGCGGCGAGGTACGTAAAGGGTACCTCAAGCCGTATTGAAACGAATCACCTTCGGAGGATTTCTAAAGGGAACGGCATCGCACACTTAAAAGTGCGCGTCCCCGTGCCCTACCAGAGTCTCTAAAGGGTTCGGATCGGTTCGGTCGAGGTGATTAGCAATCGCAGACGGGGCGCGTTGACCACGCGCCATCAAGCTCTTTAGTTTAATATTATATTTACCAAATTATTGGAATATAATAGCTAGCCTGTTTAGAATGTACGAACCATTAAACACAGTAGGTACTAAACTTTAAAGCCACTACCATGCAGTAGGTTTTAATATAATGACCCTATTTGGATAATAATTAGGTCGAAACTAGCGTGGTTTAACGATATCATTATAGACAAAATCAATATACTCAGGCATATTCTCTAAAATATAACTATATGACTTTTGCAAGTTTTACAATCTGGGTGGGTTATCTATTGTGTTGCAATTCACACTGCACAGGTTTATCAGACGTCGGACCGATTTTTTAGCCAGTGAAAATTAAACGTACGAACGTCGGTCGTGGCGTGGGCGGGAGCCGTAAACCACTAAGGTGAGTTAGGTAAGTAAACATTTAGACTAGTGGTGTTTTTTCAACTGCTACCATTCAGTTTCAATAAAAACACCTATAGAATAGTGATATTTACAACAACAATTGTCAATTCCACAACATTAAACGTATAAATGAAATCACAGGACAGTCTTTTAAAACATTAACCAACCTATTTTTTATTTGACCTAAGCATGAATTTCCGTGACCTAAAAATTTAATGACAAACATTCAATTGACAGAACGTACCTAATAGTGACGTCATATTTTGCCATTTCCATACAATTTCTAGTAAATAAAATCGTTTTGACAGTTGCTAGTTTCTCTTTTGACTATTAACCAGTCACATACCCAATTGTAAATGCAAAAGCCTACAAACATCAGCCCAATCTCACTAATCCATTACATTGAAACGTTGCAGCGACGCGTCTGTATATTTCATGCTAATGCTTTGGATGGATATTAGTTAAGGCCAAATTAGATTAGCGATTCGACGCTCACAAACATGTACAGACGCGTGCACATCAACCTATGCAAAACTGGCAAATTTCTTCAATACACTTTCAACTTTATGCTCAAGGCATGAAGTTCAAAGACAATTTAAGAGCGTTTACGCCGCACACTAGCGCCGCCAATGAAAAAAAACATATCTAGTAATTAGAGATAGAAAATTAAATTATGCTCAACAAACTATCTGAATGAAGTAATTTAGCATTTTTTGTTATAGTTAAAAGTGGCCGTAACGTCTTATTTAACTAAACCATAATATGTGAGGTGTTCATTAGGTGACGTAAAAATGCTAAATTACTTCATTCAAATAGTTTGTTAAGCATAATTTGATTTTCTATCTCTAATTACTAGATATGTTTTTTTTTTCATTAGTGGCGCTAGTGTGCGGCGTAAACGCTCTTAAGAAATTTGACAGTTTGTGGTAAGTTGATGTGCAGGCGTGTGTATACTGCAATAATATTGGAACCGCCACACGGTGGGTAGTAAGTACAGATGCGAAATTCGCAGGCAAAAGGCAATGGGCGATTTGAATGGAGGGTTGTTGTTGCCTTTTTAAATACAGGTTGACTTTTTTATCACCGTCCAAACCTTCTGAGATGACTCCCGTGATACAAACGAACGACTCTTAGGTACCTACTATTGGACCAACTCCCTAACTCGATAATAAAATTCTGCTGTTCCATACATTTTGGTTGAATGAATACTTAGGTATTGATGTTTTGTATGGAACAGCTGAATTTTATTATCGAGTTAGGGAGTTGGTCCAATAGTAAGAGTAGTTCGTTTGTATCACGGGAGTCATCTCAGAAGATGTATACCTACTTGCGCACGAACGAGACTTTTATTGATTAATAGAGATTGTCCAGATGAACAATAATTGCTATCAAGCCAAGAACAGAACTGGCGAGCCGCACCGTGTGTAATATAACATTACACGAACCACTTGGAGTCACTTTTGACCTCATAACTCAAAAACTATTTCACATAAACATGTCAAAGGCTCTAACAAGTTATCTCGAAACTGTAACCTTTCGGAGAAATGATCGAACTTCTAATTGATGGTGTAAAATACAGAATGTTTTTTTACAAATAAACAGCTAAATAAACACCAAAACCGCCATTGTCTTTTCACCCCCGTAACCCGTATTCGCGAAAGTGTGGAGCAAGTAATAGCTAGTTTCGATATAAAATACACACACAATATTGTTACCCCAATTTCATTAATCCATTAGGTACATCAAAACGTTACAGCAACGCGTCTGTATATTATATTTCATGCTTTTCATGGATATTAGTTGAGGTCATATTAGATTAACAAATTAGGTTCGACGCACACAAATATGTACTGCAATAATGATGGAATAAATTTCACCCGTGTAACCCATATTCGCTAAGGTGTGCTCCCGCTTTATAATCTCATTATTATAGATCATCCCCGAATTCGTCCGCTATAAATAGAAGTTGTGAAAATGTTTTCGCTCGCCGGGGGATTATGGCGGTGTACGAGTCTAGAGATATCTCGTTACTGAGTTATGTTTTGGCCAACTAAAAAAAAGTTCTCTTCCTAATATAGAAACTGCTTAAGTACTACAATCTCAAGTCATTATTGTGGATAATTCCCAGAGTGAACGAGCACTACGGTTTATTTATAGCGTATACGCTGGAGTCAATCTTTGGGGTACCCAAATTGTGTCTAGAGCAGAAGTGTGTGTAAATTGAGTAAAATCAAGCTAATTCATAAGCTAAAAGCTGTCGTAAGTCACAGTTTAGCTAGCTAGTAGCACAGTAAGCTATCAGGCACCGAATAACCCATACCACTTTGATGAGTTCTAGGGTCTACTCCACACAGAAACACTTCTATAGACGTGATTCTACTCATCATCAGCTTATTTTATGTCCCCACTGCAGGGACACGAGCCTTCCCTATGGATGGATAGGGAGAACGGGTCATAAGCCACCACGCAGGCCCTGCGCGGATTGGTGGTTGTTAACGACTGCTAATGCAGCCGGGACCATCGGCTTTACGTACCTTCCGAAGCACGCAGGAGTTCGAGATGATATTTTTGGTCGCCTATCCGATGACCGGCCTTTGCGAAAGTTGCTTAACCTCAGCGCTCGAGACCGGGCACGTTCGAGAATCTACTACCGACTTAATTCTACAACTCACAATTTAATGAAACGGTAACTTGATTTCAATGTAAGAGGCCTTTGTCCAGCTGAGTTGGGTAAGACACTTGATAGTTGCTAGATTATGAAACGATTGGCAATTTTATTATAGTTTATGTGTGACCTGACCTTGTTCCACGAAACGTGCCACTGTGGCTAGCCAGCAGCTTTTCACGAACTAAATTTATCAAACAGGCTTACTAACAGCACCGCGCGTATAGATATAGCGTGGGATAGTTGTCCTATAGATTAACCCGGGCTCCAGTGGCTAGATCGCATCTTATCACAAGTTGAGTCCCCCACACAAGCAATGTTACAGCACATAATATATGTTATTTAGATTCTACATGCAGTTAAAGTCCTTTAGATCATTCTAGGCCGCTGTAGTTCTAACCTACAGCACCGCATGTAGCTGTTTTTTTTAAAGTGAATATGGAATCCAGATGCGACGACAACTGGTGCAACGTGAAATAACGCAGCATCAGTTTCCCTTACTCTGCCGGCCCACAAGGTGCTTCTTCACGCCTCATTTGAAGGACCCCATATCATAGGAAGGAGGGAAAACGTGTGCTGGCAAACTATTCCATGTGTTGGAGGTGCGACAAAGAAACAAGTCACCAAATTTCTTAGTGCGCGATGGAATATTTGAGACAGTGACGCGGTGACTCCGGAGAGCAGCACGTGTGCTCCTATGGACGAAGGGAGAAGGTGGGATGAGGTCAAAGAGCTCTTCAGAGAATTCGCCATGGTATAAACGGTAAAACACGCTGAGTTACGCAACATCTCTACGCAATTGCAGAGATTTAAGAGTATTTGCCACTTCTGCATTGCCGATAATGCGTTCAGCGCGACGCTGCAATCTGTCCAAGGCATCGACAAGGTACTTTGCGGAACCGTCCCAGATGTGCGAACAATACTCCACGCAACACCTGTCTTGTACAAAAGGCACAACTGGTCAGGCGTAAAGAATCGCACTCTGTTCAGAATACCGAGTTTTCGTGAGGCTGTTTTGATCACGGTTTCTATGTAGTCCTTTTGGTTCAAATCGCAGCAAATCGTCATACCGAGCATGTTGATACTGCTCTGCAGGCTTAGAAATGTACTAAAAGAAGTGTAGAAAGGGGAAGGAATGGTGACTTTTTTGCCGTGAAAGCTGTGTTATCTTGGCATTGAATTCAACAAGATTATTGGAGCCAAATTTAGATATGAGGTCCGATTGAGCAATGCACCAATGCCCGATTGAGCTCAATGACAAGATCCACTCGATTGACTTCGGTTTCAGCCCGCCCTGCCGCTGGGTGACCGTTATATCCCCCATGCACTGTGCTATCATCTGCATAGCAATGAATATTTCCAAGTGGAAGTATATCATTGATATGCAGAGTAAAAATAAACTCCATTAAAATAAAAAATTGCAATCATACCTGCTTGCTGCATTCGAGTTACGGACAGTAAATTATGAGAAAACTCGGGGAAAACAACACATTGTCGATTGCACCTTGAACGTCCAGATTTGTAGTGACGTTAATTCTACCTTTTCCAAAAGCCACAATGGAAGTTCCATTTTAGCTACGCCTGTCTTCAAAGGACATATTAATTCTGTATCAATCAAACAATTTAATCCTTTTTCATGTGATTTCGACGGCCGCATTGCTCGCAATACAGTTTCGAAATTTTATGCTAACGCATAAAATTTCCATGATAATGATTTTTTCTTGTCGATTAAGGGTAAAAAATTTTCTTCATTTTGTCCGGTCCGTTATTGTTACGCATCAAAAACTTGTTGTTATAGGTATTTGTATGCAACACTTTAAATTCTGTAGATACTTCAGTCTTTAACTTCCATTCATAATCTAACAAGCGAGTTTTTACTAGGTCGCTATGTTGTGAGGTGATCTTACTCTAGCGTTTCCAACGCCGTTATCACACCGTCATAAGAGGAAGGTAGGGTAATTAACAAATGTGAAATTTTGTCCATTTCGTCAATTTTTGCTCCAGCAGTAATTCTGTTATCAAAACTCGTAAAATGTTGGAATAATGTGTCATCAGGTTGCAACTTTAGGTTTAATAATTGCTTACGTAATGCTAACTGAGTCACCAAGCTTCTTCTTTCATAAATATTGTCAAGATCTTCCAAGATTGATATAGCTGTGGCTGGCCCTTTTGCAAAACTTAAATGCATCACCCAAATATTCAACAATCGTACCTTTAGCGATCAGGTTTCTTTTTAACTAATTTTCGGGATAAATCGGGACTGCTTGGCGTTTCTTCATCAATAACGTACAGCTCTTGCAGCTCTTCTAATAATGATCTAATTCAAAACTCCCAAGTACTATATAGGTACCTTTCGCCGTTAAATTGTTGGATATTTCTTTTATTTCGAGTATCTATTTTTGTAATTATTACTGATTCTTTTAAAATTTACTTTTGAAATTATGGTGACTGGGCCCATTACCTATTGGGTGTAGGGCGTAGTGACGGCAAAGTAAAACTTCGTTGTGGTCTGGATGAATACTTTTATTCAAGTGAGAAACGTCAGTTAATGCAACGCTTTACAAAGCATCAGTTGAACGAGTGAAGATAGAATGAGTGATTAGTGATCGAGTCATTTTAGTAAAGACTGATTTTATACAATGAGAAAATCGAATGATGTTGTGTATTTTTGTATATTCCAACACTGTAGTTAAAATGTCCACGTTTAAATGTCCACGAAGAGTTCCATGGCGCAGAGGTTAACGCGCCCGGTCTGCGATTGCTAAGATTAAGCAACTTTCGCAAAGGCCGGTCATCGGTTGAATGACCACAAATTTATCATCTCGAGCTCCTCCGTGCTTCAGAAGGCACGTAAAGCCGTTGTTCCCGGCTGCATTAGCAGTCATTAACAACCACCAATCCGCACTGGTTTATGGCCCGTTCATCTTGTCCATCCACAAGGAAGACTCGTATCCCAGCTGTGAGGACATAAGCTGGTGATGTGTGTGTATGATGTGAAATAGCACCCACAGCTTTTATATCCAATTCAGGGTTCCATTACACATCGTCTTCCGCTCGGTAATGCTCGATTTAAATTCGGATCGAGTCTATAACCAACCAATCATAGTACCTATGTTGGATTTAAAATAGCGTTGCTACAATAAACTACATATTGTTTTCTATTTTTCTGATCATTCCTATTGGCTAATTAAACTATTAGCTGGCATGTTTTTAGTAAAAACGTTTATGGTTGCACCATTTAAAAATCTGTAAAACATTTCAAAAGATTATTTGTCTGTCTGGGGTGGATAGATCATAAAGACCGAAGGTCGAGTTCGATTGAAAGAGATCGAGCGTAGAGTAAAAAAAATAACTCGTTTTGGCTGATAGGTTTAGTTTTAAGTCCGCCTGGCTATTGCAATCTTATCTATGTATGTCTCCATAAAAAAACAATGCTAGAAGCATGCCTGGGTTACAAGATAGTCTTTCCTAAGTAGTTTATAATATTAAATGAAGTGCCCTTACCATCTACAAGCATCAAAAGCAAAAGCGAAAACAAATGACCACAAACCACCTTCTCCTTTCCTCCATAGAAGTACACGTGCTGCTCTCCGGAGTCATCGCTTTACTGTCACACATATCCCATCGCGCACAAAGAAATTTGGTGACTCGTTTCTTTGTCGCACCTCCAAAAGATGGAATAGTCTACCAGCACACGTTTTTCCTCCTTCCTATGATATCGGGTCCTTCAAACGAGGCGTGAAGAAGCACCTTGTGGGCCGGCAGAGTGAGGTTGACTGATGCTGCGTTGTTTTCACGCTGCACCAGTTGTCTTCGCGTCTGGACTCCATTTCCACTTAACATCAGGTGGTATGGAGTCATTTGCCGTGCTAAGTATTAAAAAAAAAAAAAAAAAAAAAAAATGATATCCTAACTGAATTCCACGAAGTCCACAGTCATAAAAAAGCTTTATAGTCGAATGCAACCTAGCCAAGTCCCCTACATGTGTCTTAAAGTTATAACGCAATTGTACTAATTTCATAGAGAAAACATTCCAAGTGGCAAGCAGTGCACTCCAGAACTAATGGAATAAGTCATAATTACCAAAATGCGCGTCCGCTTGGCAACACTCCAATTGCAAAATCAGCGGCACAATCTTAGAGCAATTGTTTGGAGGCTCCTACAAGCCTGTCGCTGTTAATTAATTTATTATATGCCCGCCAAGTTTGCACTCTCAAAGAGTTTCCTACCAAGATGTTTTTAAATTTTAAAATTTTCTCCCCGAGCTATAATTACATATTAATTTAGAGACCATTTTTCCTCAATGGAACCGTTTAGTGGAGTAAAATCGACTGTGAAAGAGGAAATAGGTACTGAATGCAAACAGTGGGGGAAAATGGAAATGATTTTTTTATTGTTAAATCGCATTAATTTTATGCATAATTTCACTCGAATCTGAACAGTTGGGTTTAGCTCCAAATTATTGTCGTCACGCACATTAAACATTTAAGCATTACAAATAAGACTAATTGACATACCTACGTTTCCCGCCGAAATGAATCAAGAGTATTAAAAAATAATATAGATATCAATATATTTGTAGAAAATATCAATGTCCATAAAAATCTATTTTAGATCAGTATGTGTAGTATGTTCTTTAAATATTGAAATAGCCATAATTTTATTTACTTTAATTCAAAGTTTAAAGACTAGTCTTTTTGACTAACTTTTAACGTGTAGATATAATTCTATTCTCACCTTTACCTGACCTTGGACTTTTTATCGCATTTTCCATTCTTCAGAGATGTCCAAAGAACTTCGGTTTACATGAATATGAACATATATAAACGCCTCTTCAATACAGTAAATATCGATACTAAAATTCAATTACTTTCATTTCCAGTTTTTATAGTAAAACCATTTATTGCAACACTAGAGATGCCCTAGAGGGCTTCTTATCATTGGAAAAAGCTTTTAATGCCTCTTCAGAGCTCGCCCGCCAAGTTGGTATTATGTAAAAGATGGCCAAGTGCGTGTTGGACGTACATTCTCCACGATTCCGTAAACTATAGGTTAATTGTTGATGCATTTATGTATTTTATAGCGTACCTATAATATGTTATGATAGAATGGAGCTGACTTTCTAAAAAGAAAACCCCGAAACATATTTAGAATAAACAAACTTTGTTTTGATTAAACGTTTCATTAATCACATAAATATTTCTCTTTTCGATAAAATAAAATTTTAATTATGAAAAAAAAATTTGTCATTATCAGCATATCTCAGCCGATGCTATGCTGATCTGAGACGTGAAAGGAATGTATCAACTGCTTAACTTCCCGTGCATGTCATGAGAGCCGACTAAGGAACAAGGGATCCAGCATACTCGCACATCACGCTAACTGCTAGCACCCAATGCATGGCTGAGCTACGGAATCATCCTCTGGGGTAATAGTACCGATGTGCACCTAGTGTTCATCATGCAGAAAAGAAAAGAATGCTAGTAAATATAGATAACATGGAACATTTTGTAAAACTAAAGTTACTTACACTTACGTCATTGTACATATTCGAAATATGTAAATTTGTCAGGAAAAACCAACATATGTATGCTCAAGCTAAAGATTTTTACCGTCAACCTCGTAGTTTAAGACATAGAAATAGACTGGCTCAACCTTTCATTAATTACATATGGTAAGCTCAGGAACTTACCACATGTCAATAAAGATATATAATGGAATACCAAAAGATATCCAGGTTTTACTAAAAGAAACAGAGTTTAATAAAAAAATAAAGGAGTATTTGATAGAGCAATGTTTTTATTCGTTAAAGGAATTTTTTGGATAAGTAATTATTATTATACATATCTATTTTTGTTTATTTTGCTATTTATTGTTTTCGTTATTTTTGTTAACTTAGTAATACCCTAGAATTAATACTTTTGTTGTATAAAAAATATATTTAAAAAACCCCAAATTGTTGCAATACCCTTACAGTGTCATGTTAAGGGACTATTTATAATATTGTTAGATCTGTACCATACCAACATGATGCAATAAATAAATATGACTATGACTATGACCATGATGTTATCGATGCAACCTCATAGCTTTACTTTGATTATGATAAATGTGGCGTCGAGATCACAAACGGCAAGTTTACTTAAAATAGGTGATTTTGATGCTGTCTATCCCTTTCTGGGAGAAGGACGTGAGAATATGTATGTATGTAAGTATGTATCAGCCTATAAACGTCCCACTGTTGGGCTGAAGAACTTCCCACATAAACAATAAATAGCATGCGGGCATAAGGCGTTCCGTCCTCAACGTTGCGTTGGCGTGTTGGTTGAGTTGTAACTACTCGCGTTTACACATTACTTGTTTAATGTTTAACCTGACGTTGTAACGTTAGTTATTATTCTTATACATATCTTTATAAAACACTTCAATTTAATCGAGCAATTATGAACCCTCATAATTGAGGAACCCTCCTCAATTGCTATTTTTCAAAGAAACCAAAAAATCATCAGCGCAGAAGCTAGATCGCGGTGACCTAAGTGGGTAGCGGGTTTAATTACACTCATATTTCATGCATCCGTTATTGTCGCGCCAAAGATGGAGGCATCATTAATAATGTGCCAGGAAAAATGACACGACACAGTTGAATTAAGTTTACATCAAGAAACTTTTCACAGTGGAACTCTAAACATCATCAGCGCAGAAGCTAGACAGGTGACAGATTACCCAAGTGGGTAACAGGTTTGATTACAAAATTTACAAAATACAGTGAAAAAATTAAACAATTAAAAAAAATTAAAAAAGTGCAGCAATTAGCACTCTAAAAAAAAGGTACTAAAGTTTGATTACGCTCATATTTGATGCGTCCATTTTTGCCGCGCCGAGTGTGTGACAGCGCTTCCATTTCTTGTCGAGCATACTGTTACTGTAGTTGGTTTTAGCTGTTAGTTGTGGTTGCCTTTAACTGGAGAGAACAATGCATGGTTAATCTGTTTTTATATTTTGCTATATTTTTATGTACCATCTGTTGGCGATCCTTAATAATCAATAGTAATAAATATGCCACCCGTAAGATCATCTAGAAATAAGGCCCTTTCGCTATGGAACCCTAAACATTGTCAGCGCCGCAGAAGTTAGGTCACAGTGACCCAAGCGGGTAGCGACAGGTTTAATTACACTCATATTTCATGCGTCCATTTTTGCCGCGCCGAACTTGTGACAGTGTTTCCATTTTAGTAAACTGTAACGCTTCGCTTTCTATTAGTTAGTTTAAGCTTGACTGTCATCTAGAAATTAGACCTTTTTCTTAAGGAACCTTAAACATCGTCAGCACCGCAAAAGTTAGGTCGCGGTGACCCAACAGATTTTATTACGCTCATATATTTCAAATATGTCATGCGTCCATTTTTGCCGCGCCAAACTTGTGACAATGCTTCCATTTCAGTAAACTGTGACGCTTTATTTTCTTTTAGTTAGTTTATGGTTGAGACTCAAACGCAAATCATCTAGAAATAAGACCCTTTCCCTATGGAACCCTTAACATCGTCAGCGCCGCAGAAGTTAGATCGCGGTGACCCAAGCGGGTAGCGACAGGTTTGATTACGCTCATATTTCATGCGTCCATTTTTACCGCGCCGAACTTGTGACAGTGCTTCCATTTTAGTAAGCTGCAACGCTTCACTCTTATTATTTTAAGCTTGAGACCGGATCGCAAGCACAAGCCATCCGTATTATCATCAGGGAATTAGACCATTTCGCCATGGAACCCTAAACATCGTGAATGCCGCAGAAGTTTGGTCGCGGTTAGCGACGGATTTGATTATGCTCATATTTCGTGCGTCCTTTTTTGGCGTACCAAAATAGTGACAGAGCTTTTCAAAAAATGTGACGCTTCTTTTTCTATAAGTTAGTTTGAGCTTGAGACTCCAGAAGAACTCCTTGAGAACGCAAGGTCATTATAGAAATAAAGCCCTTTCCCTATGGAACCCTAAACATCGACAGCGCCGCAGAAGTTGGTCGCGGTGACCCAAGCGGGTAGCGACAGGTTTGATTACGCTCATATTTCATGCGTCCATTTTTGCCGCGCCGAACTTGTGACAGCGCTCGCTTCCATTTCAGTAAATTGTGACACTTCACTTTTTACTGCCACATCTGGCCTGTGTAAAACATGAAATTCATTTCTCGCGGCCCGTTTTGCGTCTGTGCTTCTAATGGATGCATAAGACTGATATTTTATTCAACAACAAGCTTTAGTTAGGTCAGTACCTATTTGGGACTAACGACAGTCAATTAGTTTAATAATTACATGTGTCTTGAACGTTGTATATTGGGGTTCTTGAAGACTAGTCTTTTTTAAGAGAGTTTGCTGATTTGCTTAGACGCCATTTTCAGCTTCACCGGGCTTTTTTGGGGGCGGCGAGAAACAAAGAGTTCCTCAAGCCATGAGAAACGAATCCCCTTCGTAGGTTTTCTAGAGGGAGAGGCATCACGCCTTTGTGCGTGTCCCCGTGCCCTACTAGATTCTCCGAGGGGTTCGGATCGGATCGAGGCTAGAGTGTGCCCACTCTACAGTGAAGTATAGAAATCGCAAGCGATAGTTTCCGAACCATCCCACTATTAAAATATTGCTTTAAGTTTATTGTTTTCAATTTGAATCGAATCTTATACCGCAAGAGTTTAACTGAAATCGGTATTTAATAAAATTGACAAAGTCCTCCCATAAAATATCAAAGCAAACACTTTCAAAGAACAAATTCCAAACATTGGAATCAAATTTGCATTTCAAACTGCTAGACCCTTCGTGAATCTCTACTAAATCAACTCCACAACAGTTTTTCCCATTTATAAACATGGATAAACTTAAGATCAACTCAGTAAATTCATTTACTATAGACGGGATTGTCTATCATGATATTTTACACAATTTAAAAATTATTTTTATAGTTTTTAAGTAAAGGGTATATAACTTGATTGTTACTTTTAAGGATCCATACATCCAAGATAAAATTATCTTGGATAAAATTAAATTAAAAAAAAAAAAAAATTAGTAAAAATTTACTTCAAATAAAGTCAAGAAAAAAGCCTCGGTAGCTCAGCGGTTAGAGGCGATTGGACCGGTAATCCAAAGGTCGTGGGTTTGATTCCATAATTTTGGTCGAATAAATATTGATGTTTGTATGGAACAGCTGAATTTAATTTTCAAGTTAGGGAGTTGGTCCAATAGTAAGAGTTGTTCGTTTGTATCACGGGAGTCATCTAAGAAGGTTTGGACGGTGATAAAAAAGTGATCCTGTATATATCCATACATCCGACAACATAATAAATTATGTGGACTATCGCTATGTCACAGGCAATTTCCTCTAAAACTAAATGATACACCTGAATGATTTTCACACTGGTGTGACATGTTGGTGTGACCACGAGTCCGTACTGAAATTTGGCACAAAGATGTAATTGGATGACCTTAAGACGGAAATCGTGTATAACTAGTTAAATTTAAATTTGAGGCTTTAATTTTGGGTTTATATTTTCCAGTGTTCATTTCAAGTGTAAGGTATAAAACGAAAGTCTTAGTGTCAAGAAATGTAAACGTGTCTGAAAGCCACATAGCTAACACAGATTAATATTGGCGTGCAAACGTTTCTTATCTTTTGTGATCGGTGTCTTATTTGTAGTTAGTTCATGATATATGTATAATAGCAAAGAATAAGATATTTGATATATTTATATATCAAATATGTTATATATAGTGAAAGCAATCGTACACACCATACCATACCTAAGCCGTGTCTATTTTACATAAAAACTTTTTTACACGTTATAAGAAAAAGCGATAAGGCCGAATTCGGAAACCGAGAACTCTCAACTTACTGTGGAACTGGATATCTCATTTATAACTGTCGGAGCACAACAATGCTACTAACATTGTTATCATGGCGAGGCGACAGGCTTAGATAAGACGGTGGTAGGTACTCGTAGCTAGACAGTAAACCTCTTTTGAGTTGCTAAAGAATTTTAACATTTCTACCATAAAATAAGGAGACTGCAGAAGATAATATTCATATTTACCCACACATAAATACCTCCCAAGGATACGGAATCTCACGGAATCTCGTGGAAGCTAAACGCTCGGACTGTTGCGTGTTCGTGAAGACCGATTTACACTTCAATAAGTACAGTAGAAATCAGAAATGAGGAGATCCGCAGAAGAACAAAGGTAACCGACATAGCCCGAAGTGAATGATGAGATGATGATGAGTGATGAAGTACAGTAGCGAGTTAAGAAATCAGTCAGTTAAGTACCAAGTAGTAAGTTGTAAGTAACGTCCAAACGTAGGCGAGAGAGTAACAATAAGTTGCCGTTCCAAAAAGAATAAAAATGTATGCACTTTACTAAACTCGCCTGCCCGCCAGTTAAGTTGGCGGGGTTCGGGAGACGCCAGCGAGGGGCCTACTTCGCACTGGACTAGCCGAAAAATAGAATCGCGATATAATCAAATCAACTTAATAAACCATTTACTACTTAACTCGCTTTTGCCGTTCAAACGACAATAACAACTTTTTTTTTTTGATAAAGATTGCTGATTGCCTCAATCGGCATTTTCAGCATCACCGGACTTTTTGGGGGCGGCGAGGTGAAAAGCCGTGTTGAAACGAATCACCTTCGGAGGTTTTCTAGAGGGAACGGCATCGCACACTTAAAAGTGCGCGGTCCCGTGCCCTACTAGATTCTCCCAAGGGTTCGGATCGGATCGGGGAACAGAACCACCCGAGGGCGCCTCTAAAGGCACGGACCTCGGCTCGGGTAGACCGGGCCGTGGAGGAGGAGAGAAGCGCCCAGGTACATGTCTGTACCTGGTATAGAGCGAGTGTGAACCGGTTCTACTTACCCTTGTTCTACGAGTATAGTGTCTTGGACCTAAACTAGTGTGCATGTTTAGTGTATTCTTTAAATGTGTAGTGGCATTTAGAGGATCGGGCGGGGGAATAACTACTTAACTCGCCGATGTCGTAAGTTAACTCGCTACTGTACCTATTGTAGTGTAAATCGGGCTTGAGAGGGTAGCTAGGAGTTTATAAGCCTTGCTTGAGCGCGTCATGAATAAAGCTTACTTTTGCAGCTTCCTTATTTTGTGTTTCTACCGACTTTTGCAGAGCTATTAATTAAATATGCTTCATTGTACATTTTGCCTGCCATACCCTATCTACTCACCCTGATAGATAGGGTCCGGCTGTTCTTTCAAAGGTACCACGGGAGTTCCGGATCCTAGGCCCCCTGCCGGTTATGCCTTCGCGGGCGTCTCCGGCAGGTCCCGGACATGGGTTGGACTCGTGGTGGCTATGTGGTTAGCTGTAGAAGTGGGAATGTTCGTCTGCCTGGTAAAGGTCTGTCCAGGCTTCCATTTCGTGCACAGCGAGCGGGTCCGAGTAGCAGTCCGGAGGGTGCCTGAAGCGAAAGGATCTGCGAGGCACGTGAGTTGTCCATACTTGGTTGTTCTGCTCGGTAGTTTTTGTTGAGTAGGCTTCCAACATTTCCGGCACTAGTCTGGAGAACTAGTAGGCGCCCGCTAGATGCAAAGTCTCCGGTTGAATCAGCCACGTAGGATTTTGGAATTGATCAGGTGCCTGGATGGGTACTGAGAAGTGAGTGGGCTTACAACTACGCCACCAAAGAGGACATTTGGTAGTCGACTTTAGAGTTGACGACCCAAGCAATGGAATTTGCGAGTTGTGCTTTAGTGCAACGAGAAGTAGGTAGTGGACTATTATTACGTGTCCACGGGGCAACTAGCTCGAGACACTAGTCTTAAAAGTACCGGATGAAGGATGCGTACTGGCGTGTTCTGATCTGGCGTTATGACGTAGATGGTCCCTTGTGCTTGCGTAAGGATGTCTGACACCTAACTTTATAATCGTAAGGTAGGTACCGTAAGGTTGATGGGGGTGTCAGTATAAACTTTAAAGTCGTGTCGTGTAGCGGGGTGTACATTTTGCCTGCTTAAGTTCGGTGTAGTAGTAATTTTGATAATTTCGAGAATGTAAAGACTCTATTTCATCGTAGTTAAACAAGTTTGTGCCAACTCCGTAATGCAAGTATCAAGCACTTGTACAAAGTAAACAGAGTGTATCGCGCATGTACATACATGACACATATTTTGGGGATTTTTTGGGTCTTTTACCAGGTTTCACTCATGTGCCCTATGGGTTAAGTATCGCGGTAATGGAAGAGCATAAAATATTTTCTTGTATCCAATTGTACCAAATTATAAATTATTATTTCTTTTGAAAAATAATATGTTACAAAATACAGTAAAACACGAAAAATCGAATATTACCTATGGGCGAAAATTAAAATAAGCAGAACACTTTCACCATCCCCCAAAAATTGTGCAAGTCCATGCGCCAAACATCCTGTATTATAAAAGGAGAAACAGAAAAAGAAGAACTTAACTAACATTATGTTCAAACTCTAAGACCAATCTAATATTTATGACTGACAGAAAAAGTCGTATTTAAGCTTCTAGCTTTACAACGTGTTCTTGTTAAATAAAACTTGTAAGCACCAACTTAGATCGGACAACTAAAACAGAATTGTTCTTAGTAACTAGGGCAATGGAATACCAAGTTAAGACTAGGAATAAACTTTATAGCAGTAGGTAGTATAACTATAACAACAGCTGTGGAACGATACAGCATGCATCGGTTCTATATGTATAGAAATATAGGGTGTAATTTAATCAAGTGCGGATATAATAGGTTGGGGAAACAGTTTCATCGCATTTTTTTTTTAATCAAAACATTTTTTAATATAGTTTATTTACATTTAATTAAAGTATGTAGATGCCATTTTGCTCGATAACTTTTTGCCATCTTGTAGCTACCTATAAGTTGGCAAAAAGTTCCCATTGCTATAGAAATTTTGGGGGCTTCTGATCAAAATATCGCGACAAGTGGTTTTGGCAGTCCTCTCGTGATGTTAACCTGACACTGCCTAAAGAATTCTGAAGAGACCAAAACAGGTGGAAATCTGAAGGTGCAAGGTCAGGACTATACGACGAATCCGTCATTAACACCTCCCAGCCAAACTCTCCTTATTTTTGCTGAGTGGCTAAAGATGTGTGAGGTCTAGCGTTATCATGATTAAAAACCACACCCCTTCTGTTGATTGATTCCGGCCGCTTTCTCTCAACTTCTCTCTTCAATCTCATCAGTTGTTCGCAGAACAGTTCAGAATCGATGGTCCTGCCTGGTGCTAACAGCTCATATTGAATAATGCCCTTCCAATCCCACCACATATACAGCATCACCTTGTTGCGAGTTAACCCGGGTTTCGCCACAGTCTGTGAAGCCTGACCGACCTTTGACCACGACCTTTTTCGCACGATCTTGTCGTACGTGATCCATTTTTCATCACCAGCTATCAGCTTCTTCAAAAATGGTTCGGTTTCATTACGTCGTAATAAAGAATCACAAATAAGTACGCGGTTCATTAGGTTTCTTTTAGTGAGCTCGTGAGGTACCCAAATATCGAGCTTTTTTGTGTACCCAGTTTTTTTCAAATGCGCAAACTGTTTTGTGGTCAATTCCCAGTTCTTCAGCTACGTCGTAACTACTGATATGCCGATCTTGCTCCCTATTTTTTAAAAATGGCATCCATTTTATCCGTAATAGGACGACCAGAGCGACGTGCATCTTTGACATCAAAATTTCCGGATTGAAAACGCTTAAACCAAATTTGTGCTACTCTCACAGACACTGCACTAGGTCCATAAACATTGCAAGTATTTTTCGCGGCTTGCGTTCCAATTTCACGTTTTCCTAATTTGAATTTGGAATTATCTTCTTCAAAATTTAAACTTTTAATGATACCAAAACCAGCCAAATACAAATAGTATAAATAAAAAAATAAAATAAAATTCGTTTATTTTCAGACCAAAGAGTCCATAAATTATTAGTACACAAAAACCTTAATTCTATGTTAGAAACATGCAAAGCAGTGAAACGGGCAAAAAAGTGAGTATCTAGCCTCTCCGACATCATTTTTAAAACACTGCCTGGCCCATCCCGAACGCGACGGTGAAGGGAGTAGGACTTCTTCCGCATTATTGTATAGAAGTGATCAGTAATTGCATCGCCAATCATGCCCGATGCACTGCAGAAACGACGAAGGCCCAACAGTGACTACATAAGATTTAAAATTAAACCATAGTCCATAGTCAAACAGAGTGCCCGACAGTTACAGCATATATACAAAAATACAAAGCTTTCCTCTTTATAATATTAGTATAGATATTACCTTTGTGTACAGACGCCTGCACATCAACCTATCCAAAACTGTCAAATTTCTTCAATACCTTTTCAACCATATACCTTAGACATAAAGTTCAAAGTCTATTGAGGAAAAGAGTTCACCCAAGTTGGGCTATTTTCAAAAGTACCGGCCAACAAAAAAACTTAATATTTTATTAGACCATAACATAATGAACATTTTTTATTAAAACTCCAAAGTTGGAAGTCCAGTTTTTGAATTATTATTCAACCGCTAATAATAATAATAATAAATTAATATTATGTCAGTGTAATAAAAGTTATGTACTATTTATTTTTTATTTTTTTCAGTAGCGCGTGTGACAGGCTTTCGAAAGTGACAAAACAAACATCTGAATAACGCATTTAAATATTTGAATAAACTATGTTAAAATATTATTTTTGAACATTTAGCAATACAAAAAATGATCCAACAGGTTGGGTACAACAAATGAATAGAATAATATAAGTTAATAAAATATAATAATATTTTTGATTGGCCGGCACTTTCAGAATTAGCCCAAAAATGTATGGACGGTGAATGATGTCCTTTGACAGATTGTTGTAGGTTGATGTGCAGCCGTGTATACTATTATGTGACCCGGCATGCGCTTGATCGCTCCTGACGCAACATGGTCAACCTAAGCCTTACGTACTTAAGCTACTGAGGTACTTACATAGTTAAAAATGGAACGTGAACTTTCGCATTTAAAAGTGTATTTAAATCTATTAAATGTGTCATATCCAAGTCACCGCTAAGCCTTTCGGCCATTACTGTTATTTTATTACATGTTTAATTCGACCTTCACCTTTGTCCATTGTGGCGAGCGCTAACTCCTCGCACACCATTTGCATAAGGTTGCGGTTTTATTACGGCTACGATTTTTATTCAGGAAATAAAACATTTTAGGTTCGATCGTTAAAAAGTTTGGCATTTAAATGTGTATAGTTATATGTACCCCTCGGAGAATCTAGTAGGGAACAGGGCACGCTTGCGTGATGCCCATTCCCTTTAGAAAACCTCTGAAGTTGTCTCGATCATACAGCTGGAAGAACTCTTTTAATTTCTCCTCTTCTTCTCCCTTCTCTAGCCTCCCAAAAAATTCAGGTGACGCCCACAGCAGAACTCTCTCAAAAAATAGTTCTATGTATTGTAATTTGTTATATCATTGGTTCTTCTTTCTAAACAGAGCTGGCGCTGCCTGCACTGCCTGAATCGCTGTATAATAGTCTCTTGTAGGAAATGTACATAAATAAGCTAGGCAATATTTACAAATACAAATTTAAGAGCCCGTTCACATCTTATTGTGTCCGGAAAAGGAATAAACATGGATTTTGTAATTAAAATTTAGGGAACTGGTAATATTTTGTGCTTTTATTTGCTTCTTATTAGGTACCTAGTCGTTAATGTAAACGAGGTATTGTTTACTTACAAATACACCAAAAGACACCAACTCAATTATAAATAAGGTTCCACAAAAAAATTTGATTACCAAAAATCTTAAAATCTTAGCCTGTACTTACATTGTAACTTTTTTTTTTAATATAGAACAAATAAAGTAACCCACTTTCATAGTATTTAATTTATAAAGCTAATTATAAATAACATAAATCCTCTTTTGTATTATTGCTGTAATAACCTCGCCGAAATCTTATGGTCGAGACTGAACGGAGCATTTTGCCGTAACGTACAGTCGAGTTCAATAATATGTATACACTTTTGACAGATGTTGATTCTTATTACAAGGTAAATAAAGGTTACTAACTGTCAAAAGTGTATACATATTATTGAACTCGACTGTACATGTTCGTTGCAAGTATTCGCATGGTCAGGTCACAAACAGTGAGCCGAGACCACAGACCATATAGCCGAGCCGCTCACCTTGTTATCTGATAGTCAGCAATGACGTACGAGTATTAAGCTCGCCGCGAATGGTACGTTACGATGATGCGCTTCGGTCAGGCTTAATCATATTGATTAGACTTGTTAATATCTTAATATTCCCTAGACAAATTAAGTAAGCAAAGGCATTGATGTAATTTATAGTTCTAAATAAAAAAAAGCATAATTAGTAGTAACAGTTCAGGTAAGCTAATTGAAATACAATAACGCTCATTCGCTTTAGAGCTCTAGAAGGTTTAGCTTCTGAGCAGTACATTCGGAGACACAAAGGCTTTCCAAGTTAATTAATTGCAATTACCCGTTGTCTCATCTCCACTCCTCGGCAGAATACCTCGGAATGGGTTCCTTAGGTGATACATTAATTAATTCTTCTCCATCTAGGCTTTTGTAGGTGCCATTGCATTTCTTAACTGTATTGAAGAATAATTGGGGATCTTGAACGAACGAAATGAGGTCTGGTTTAAAACAATTTCATTTTCAACTCTATACGTAAAGATACAATACTATTGTACAGACGTCTTCACATCAGACTATGTAGATCCAAAACAAAATTTCTGCAATATGTTCAACCATATGCCCTAGGCATAGAGTTCAAAGTATATTGAGAAAATTTGATAGTTTGTGGTGGTCCGATGTGCAGGCGGGCGTACAATATCAATCGCTCCGGATTTTTTTTATACGAAATAACTTATTACTTGAACGTCATACCTAACTATGCCGAAGCTTTCCACAGGAGACATGATACGACGAAGAAGCCGCAAGAAATTCAGCAAAAGTTAATTCAATCTCTCGTTTCATGTGTTGATAGATGTAAAAATTCGTTATACTCGTATTATAAATACAAACGTCTCGAGTGAATAAGATTTTCCCAGAATAAAAAGTATCATGTAATTGAATCCAAGATATTATGAACTATATGGGTGCCAAATTTCATACAAATCTAATCAGCTATTTCGGCGTATTTAATGAACAATCATACATACATACACATCCATACTATCACATACATACAACAAACGATACGCATTTAGAAGTCGAAGTAAATAGTCATACTATTTCTTTGTTCAAGTAACAAGACTCATTTTTGTTAGTATATTAAAACTTTAACTTTTCTAGGATATCAATATGTTATCGCTTTTCATAGCAATTCACAACAACAATCACGTTTCTAATCAATACAGCCTCAGGTAAATCCATAACATCTGCGTCAATTCAATCTCTCGAGACAAACTGATCTATTACTTGTTTGAGCAAATCCCAAATGAAAAAAATTGGATTTCACTAGTAAAAATATTCTTTTAAAAGCGATAGATAGGTTTATATTACTCGTAAAAATCCACGATTTAGCTTTCTATTTTAAACCGAATCACTTGAGCCCTTGGTTTATCCATTTTCGGGAATAAGTCTCAAATAAGTTAGTTCGCATCAGTTCGCACCAGTTCGCACCATCAAAGGGTGATCGTTTACAATAATAAATAAAAACCATCAAGTTTAGGTACCTTCTCTATTATTTTACATTAATTGTTTGTTTGCAAAATAAGTGATACATAAAACTTGTTTACGTGTTATAATAATTATCCTTATTACTTAACCACCTTTTAACAAATACTGTAGTAAATTTATTAACATAAACTTGCCTTTTAAAAAAGGGCTAAGAAAATGAAAATTTAAAAAATTGAAAAATTGCTATTTTATGGAACGCAGATTCAAAACCGCTCATTGAAAATTTATCAGCATTTTTTCAAATTGTAATTTGTTTGCGACAAAATTTGCGTAAAACTATATACAAACATAATCATAATTTATTTTTGTGCTAAAATGAAGGTAAAGTTAAATTCAAGTAACCTTGTTGACCTAACGTGACGTTATTTAAGAAATTCAAACTTCCTCCAAATTAAATATTCAGCGCAAAACTGAAACAAAGGGAAACACACGCAAAATACTTTATTTACACTCTTTGAACCGATCCGTAGGGCTGCCTTTAGGGTCATTATTTTTTTATTGAAAAGAAGGCCAAACTCAGTTGAAAAGGAGGCTGCATCAGCTGATATCGGCTGGAAGGACCTGGAGGTTGCCGCACTTGTAAGATCGACAGCAGTGGAAATCTCTTCTTCGAGCCCTATGTCCCTGATGAGGGATAACAGGATTGCATCATACAATAATAAAAAATCGTTTTTGATTTTGATTTTTGATTATTTTTTTTGATACAATGCCATACAAATCGGCGACTCTTGGTGACTTGCTACGAGAAATAAAATTGGGTCACAAAAAATATCTCGTTTTTTGAGTTTGCTGATCGCCTTTTTAGCGTCACCGGACTCGTCGCAAAATCTCGTTTTTGTTAACGTTTTAACAAATAAAACTCGCTATCGTATCGGTGTATATATTTTGACAGCCCTATTGGCGAACCTAACTCGTCCTATGCCGTTATAATACGAGCCAGAAGTAGGTCACCGCAGTTATGGGCCAGGCGCTTGACACAGTTAAATTTATCTCACAAATTAATTCACTTTAATTTTGGATTATTTTTTTAATATGTATGGTACGGTGCTTTGGAATTTTTTCGGCTTAAGTAGCCTAAATGCGCTCCGTGGAAAAGCTTTAATCACATTAAATCATTAATGCGTCAGTTCCTGTTGTCGAATCACAACTTGAAAATAATTTTGACATTTTAGATCTTCAATTTTATTATGATAAAATATGACGATTACAAAAAAGAAAAAGAAATTATTTCAGTTACAAGATTTTAGATTTATTGATATTATGTAGCCTCTAAAATCAAAATTAAATGAAATGTAATGAAAATACACATCTTTTGATGACAAATGGCGGCATTATCGCTAAAAAGCAATTTCTTCCAGGCAACCATGTGTTGAACTGGACAAAAAGCTAAGAAATGAACGTCCTCTACAACCTACTTCTTTAATTGATGCTCAGATACAAACATTACGTGCTAACGTGGCATATAAAAAACTAGCATCACACACAACAACTCAAATGTCATGTCACCTTGAGAACTTACACGACACAGGGGTTAGCCCATACAGCCAAGTCATTAAATTTTATATTTTAAATCCTAAAGTATATTTATTCACTTTTATATATTTAATGTAGGTATTATTTAATTCAACTACCTACTTTGTTTTTTTATTTTATTTTATTTTATTTATTTATTTTTTATTTTGTTTGTCGGCGTCGCAGTGCGTCGTCACTCGTCTCCCTCCGGCGGCCCTGTCAGAATAACAGCGCTCCTACGGTACTCGGCCCATCTTCGAGTGTCGTGGGGGTAATAAGGTGAGACAGGGTCCTTGTTGGCCTCACACACTGTTTTTTTGTTTAGATTTTCATTTAATTGTTTTTTTGTTTTCCTTCTATTCTTATTAGTTCTTGCTTTGTTCTGACTGTATTGTATTTTGTGTGCACACACGCACGTGTGTCAATAATTGTTTTTCTTTCTTTCTTTCAGATAACGAACGTCTATCAAAATAGAATCTCGGTCAAACAATGACTCCTAAAGCCGCACCGATGAAAGGTCGAAAGCAATTATAACTGTCTTACAAGTTGCTCTTATTTAAAATTCTCGGTAAGCGGCGGCCAACTCGAAACTTCTCAGTTTCTCAAATTGCTGAACGTGACTTTTTAATTAACCACAAACTTTTTTATTACATTTTCTTCATAAAATCTGCTGTCACATCATCATCATCAGCTGAATCTATATTCCCGCTGTTGGGGGGCCTTCCTTATGGATGGGTAAGGAGAACGGGCCATAAACAACCACGCGGGCTCAGTGCGGATTGATGATCCAGACTTTTGCTTTGGAAGGCACGTAAAGCTGCTTAACGTGCCTTCGGAAGCACGAGTTGTCACATGTCGTGTAAGAATAAAACAATAAGCTCATGGAAATGATGTCTGGGAGGATGGATTCTGCTAGTTTGAACGAGTGTTTCAAGTGGCCTACATTTGTTACTATTTCCATCATCATCATCATCGTCAGCCATATAACGTCCACTGCTGGGCATAGGCCTCCCCCAAGGATCGCTACAACGATCGGTCCCCGCATCCAGCGGCTTCCCGCGACCTTGACCAGATCGTCGGTCCACCCTGTAGGGGACCTGCCCACGGAACGGAAATTTCAAAGCAGAAGTACTAGTCAAATAATAGGTTTGAAATTTTGTACTCGTATCTTTCAGTAATAGAACAGTTAAACATCGATCAAATATATTTTGAACTCGCTTGCCGTGCAAACTTGCCCGTATCCGTGTACTTGGTTACTGTTAATGACAGCTCTTCATGAAAGAAAGTTTTATTAAGGCGACGCTCCGCTAAACAATTAATCTAATACAGAGCGTTTGCGCCCCGAACCATAAGACAAATTGTTTTTTTCCTTCAAATTAAAACTACAAATTATTTAAAAAAATGAACTAGCATATTGAAGTGTGTGTTAAGACTAATCTACTAAGAAAATTTAGATGCTTAAATCGGTCTGGTTTGCCTGTAAAATGCAAATCTATGTTTTAAAAGAGGTTACTTTGATATTTTTTTCTCTGTTATAAAAGTTGAGAAATCGTGTTTCTGCAACTAGCAAAGTAAAGTCAATTAAATGAAAAATCATGTCATCAAATATCACTTTCATATGTTTTGTAATTGTTGGGAAATATCAAGATCCCCGCCACGTAAATTTCCAATGCGTCGCCTTAAGGGTGCGCCGACCAAAAAATGCAAAAAAATGCAGTTACGGTTAAGTAAATATAATTGAAAATACTATCGTATTAAATTAACAAAATATATATTTAGTATCATAGGGAACGTGTTTACAATTTGTCAGAACCATAATGTCATAACACGCTATAGTTTTTTCTACAATATCATTTAAAGTTGGGCAAAAATCATGAAAACGAGTGGCGGCGTTTAGTAGATTTCTTATAGTTTATCTAAATTATTGTACCTCTGATTTTGTCTAAACAATCATCAATGGATAAACTACAAATTGCTAGACTACATTTTCGATTCATCAAGTGGTTATTTAAATAATTATTTTTTATTAAGCACCTTAAATTCCCCATACAAAATTAGTATGGCCGCGCGGCATCAAATAAATATGGACGACGACATTTCAAATAAAACATGACACTTGTCACTTACGGACGGCGCACTCTTAATGGAGTAGAGTAGACTATCCAAATTGAGAGTAGGTATTCTATACAGTTAATTACTAACAATGCTACAGCGCTCGCGTATAATTCAGTATGAAGAGGATTCCCGGAATAAAGATGCTTTTCGAGAAAAAAAAGTATTCTATATGTTAATCTAGAACATTCTCTTTATGTGTAACAAAAATTACATCCTAATCTGATGGACCGTTTCGATGGCATTGAAGACATATATGGTGGTATATATAATACAAATCCATTATTACGCATGTGTAACTGACGCGTAATAAAAAATAGAAGTGGAATTTATAGAAAGAAAGTGGAAAACTAATTAAAATAACAAGAAATAGAATGAAGAAAACATACCAATTTAATTAATAGCAGCTCCACGGCGCGCTGACGGCGACGAGCGAAGACAAAACAAAAGAGCGTTGACAGCTTATAGACAAAATATAAAAAATATAAATGAACAAAAAAGTATTTAATCCTAAAGTAAAAACATGTATGAACTTAAGTAGGATTATAGGCACCGTCGAATACGAGTATTACTCGCACTTAGTACCGATTTTCATGCAGATTTAGGTAGGTATATGAAAAGTTTACTTACAACTTATGAACGACACAGTGTTTTTTCAAGAATCTATAAAGCATAAACCCTCCCGTTCAAATAACTGAATGATCTGAACCGGTGGGCGGTTCAGATCCATTTGGAACCAGTGGGTACAGAGTATTTATGTCATTACATAAAAACTTTTTACTTTAAAAAGGTATCAAGTCAGACACACACCCTTTCTAAGCAACCTGCCAGGTATATTTCACCAGATATGTTTGAGAATAATTAAGGCGTGACGCTATTATATGAATAACAAAGTTAAATATACATATATAGCTACCTTCAACAAGGTAGCTATATATGTATATTTAACTTTGTTATCTGATAAAAATCAGGGTAATCCTGTGTATATGATTTGCGAACGTCCGATCGTTAAAAATCCTTGTGGAAGGTCCATTCTGTAGTGGAAATATTTTGGCTAAAGTGATGACTAAATACAATGGTGATAATAAATAAAGACCTAAAACAATATGTCTAGAAATAGTAAGTATATTGAGGTGATGGATACCCACGACTTTCTACGTACATTGGGTAGATTAAAACATTAGCTCTTAGGACGATTGAAATAAGGTTGGTTTTCATTCTGCCCACATAGCACACAACCCTAATTAGTAAAAGTCCCAAAAGTCATACTATTATTAGATTCCGTCGGCTTTATAAGTATTGTTGGTGATTAATGGCTCCATTAACGTATGTACGTATGTGCTTTAAATAAATAAGAAACTATACCTATAACCTAAACCTACACAAAAAATAATCACAATAACTATAATATTATATTCAAAATGTAGCCATTACTTTTACAAAAGATGTGTGAGTATGCCTTAGGAGTATGCCTATAAATGGTGTCCATATTAAAAATTCTTGACATCAAAATTCAAAAAAATTCAAAATTCAAAATCATTTATTCAGTTTAGGCTACAAATAGCTCTTATGAACGTCATTTTATGCCATCGGTTCGTAAGTCTATCTACTCTGGGCGGGAGATCTTGTACTGAGAAGAACCGGCAAGAAACTCAGCTCAGCTCTTTTCTCCCTTACAGCGTCATAAATATAGGAAAATGCCCTATCATAAAAGGACACTTTCCATCACAAATAAAAACACAAAATGTAACATCATCATTTCATACTTATAGACTTAAGTAATATTGGTATAATACTGTCCACTTGCTTGCATATACTCTGTTGGCATTATCAAATAATAATGTATTTAATCAGAAACATACTTCTTTGGTAGGAAGGTTCTATGGTCTAAAATTCCCTACAAGGAACGGAAAAATAAGATAGTTTACATGGACAAATTCGCGAGAGGGCCGATAGTAAACTATAAGTGCCTTACAAATAAACAATGAATAAGGTCCTAAATAGTTATTCCGTGTTTTGTTCCTGTCACGTAAACGTCATTTCAAATTAGAGTAAAAGAGACAAAACAGAATAACGGAATAACTATTCGGACCTTATTCTTTGTTTATTTGTAAGACCCTAAATCTCTACCATGACCCTATCTTTACGTTAACGTACATAATTGATGTAAAAACAACGAAGCCAAACAACTGGGAAACGAAATCAAACAATTCCTGATTGCGAGCAACTACTCAGCACATTCGTTCAAGACAATTTCCTAGTTTTAAGTGACACAGAACAAAGTCAACAACAGTCGATCTAAATCACAAAGCGAAGTTTGTGCCCAAAGTAAGGCTGCGGACGGGCGGCAGCGTTCTAACTAGCGGGTCACCGGACTTTTTTGTTGGCAGTGAGAAACTTACGCTCGTATTTATAAACGAGCTCATACTGAAGCAAAAAGTGAAAATTTATAATCTTTAGTAAACACCAACATCTTTACTCAAGCAATCTAGTTAATTTCTCAAAAAAATTATAGTGACAAGTTTGTGACGAGCTAGTATTGAGGTTATATTCCGTGTGAAAGTTTGTGTTATGTCTAAAATAATATAAAATTGATGAATTAGATACTTTTATTATTATTAATACTTTTATTTTATTTAATAAGAAAACTTCTATTCTAATTTACTAAGAAAATTTTTTACTTAGATAATATTTCTAGTGATCCATTACAACAAACTAAAACAAGTATTGATGTTCCCGAACCATGATTATCCTAAAATAAAATAGTTATGTAGTAATTTAAACTTATTACAAAGCTTAAGTATGTAATGAACGTTACTTGTTTTTAATGTGAAATTAGATCTTAGTAACATTTCTAAGAACAAAGTAATTGCTAAGTAGCGAGTAACGGCTTGTTTATAAATACGGGTGTTAAAGTGTTCAAGCCGTGTGTTTGAAACACCGTCAGCGGGTTTCTTGTGAGAATGGCATCACACAAGCAAGTGTGTCCCCTTTCCCTTTCCCTACAAGATTCTACGAAGGGTTCCATCGGATCGGAGCCTCAAATCTGCTTATCAATAACGTCCTTATAGTATCTTTGCGGGCTGATTTTAACACTTGGACTGTAAGAAAATTGTGTATATTACAATACAAATTACAAATTGGTGTGGAAGTGGCTGACTTAGTTAGTACACACACAAGACGCATCATGTAACACGATGGATGTAAATTTTTACAATCGCGCTTTACATTATTTATATCGAAAATTAAGACATTCGAGGAATTTTATTATTTCTAGAATTTCAAAGAATAAACAAACATTACAATTTTACATTTACTTCTAAGCGTTAGTTATTGTTTTCTTACTCACACTATTAGTTATTCTGTGCTTACACTATGTAACAATTACTAGTAAACCAAATAACTTCAATATAACATCTCCCGCTTACCGCTCCGCACTGGAAAATATGCCTTGCAGCCGATCTCCGTTGACCTAGAAAGCGAGACTCTTGCCAAGTTTTTCAATAAGAGCTTTTGAAAATTAGTTGATGGGGAAGTTGGGCGTAGGGTCGTGTGATTGTCACGTCTCGTGTCAATCCAAGTAATCTGACATTGTTCAGGCGGTACTTAGCGACAGGCAATATTTCAACCACTGAGGCGTAGTTGTTAAGACGCATTGATAATTTACGTGGCGGGGATCTTGATTTTTCTTAACAATTACAAAACATATGAAAGTGATATTTGATGACATGATTTTTCATTTAATTGACTTCATTTTGTTAGTTGTAGAAACACGATTTTTCAACTTTTATAACAGAAAAAAAAATATCAAAGTAACCTCTTTTAAAACAGATTCACATTTTACAGAGTAACCAGACCGATTTAAGCATCAAAATTTTCTTAGTAGATTAGTCTTAACACACACTTTAAAATTGTAGTTCATTTTTTTTAAATAATTTGTAATTTTAATTTGAAGGAAAAAAAAACAGTTTTTCTTATGGTACGGGGCGCAAACGCGCGTATCAAAACGTATGAGATTTATTGTTTAGCGATGCGTCGCCTTAAACTACCGGCTATGTTACTGAGGTCTGAGGTCTGAGGACTGAGGTCACAGCTTCAAATTTTATAATCCTACTAATATTATAAATGCGAAAGTTTGTGTGTATGTTCGTATATTTGTTCCTTCTTCACGCTGCAACGGATGGATGGATTTGGATGAAATTCAGCATACAGATAGTTTATAACCTGGAATAACACAAAGGATACTTTTTATCCCGATATTCCCGCGGGAATCACACTATAAATATACCTTAGATGAATGATAGGTCTCGCTGCACAGGCCTATCATTCATTTAAGAAATATACTAAAAATGACAATTTAATTTTCCAATACAAAATGATTTGTTTGTTTTGTTGTCATGGAAACCAAAGAGAATTTAATCACTTGATGGAAACTGTCAAAGCGGTACGAAGTCCGCCGGGTCCACTAGTAGGTAGATAATTTATATTATTTAGAACTTTGCATTTATTTTACAATTTTATATATAAAATAACGCTGGCTTGCGTAAATCACATACAACTACAAAAATTCAACGAGTCTTCTGGGGCCTCGGTAGCTCAGAGCGGTCAGAGCATTTGGACCGGTTATCCAAAGGTCGTGGGTTCGATTCCCACACGAGCTTTCTGAGGCTGGGTGATTTTTTCTAGTAAATTTTATCTTGTAATTTTTTATATGTTATGTTCTGGCCAAAGCCCTAACTATAAGCTTGGGATAATTGTCCAGTAAAAAGTCAAGTGGACTGTATGATAGTGCTGGTGTAATTCGCAAAACGTACAAAATTCAACCCGACAATTAAAGCAACCGCGGTGTGACGTGCGCCCGAGTGGCTGGTGCGTCGTTGAAGAGGTGGGGATCGAATCTGTCTGTCTCGTTGCGGTGGACGGCGCGGCGCGTAGCATTAAGCCCGCGTTCCCCCGCGCGCCCCTTCCGTGGCCGCGGAGTCGGTCCGTGCGGCTTTGTCTTGACCATTTATATTATGTAGATAATTTAGCAGCAGGTAACACGAAATAGGTTAACAAAGCATAGGGAGTATCTGCACAAATTCGAAACTGGCACTTTTGGGTTGCTGATTAATAAATCTTAGATCTTTTGCATATACTCTCAATCCTTTTACTTTATCCCAGCTACAATAAAATAATACTGAATGTTTTTAAATTGTCGATGGAACTAACAATTATAGTTCCTTGAACTCATTACAGAACCTTTTATGTGTTTGCCCGTAAATATATTCAGTACTTAAACTTCTTTCTCTGTTCCTAACAGACCCTAGAAACAATCGCCCTAATACAAACAAGGTGGAAAATGATTTCCTTCACTCAAGTAATAACTTCCACGCCAGAAGACATGAACGAACAGTGCAAAAGCTGTATGAAAGTTGTACAATGGTGCCAAGCGAAAAAACAATTATTATGTAGCTTTAAAATAACTATAAACAACTGCCTACCTTGAAAGATGCTCGGACTAAATGGTATGTACGATCATTTGTAGTAATTCTTTTTTTAATAGTTCTGTTAACCCATACAGAAAAGCTTATGAGAGAGAGAGAGAAACATTTATTGACCACACACACATACATAAAACATAACAATAAAAACAAAACGAAACAACGCTGGTATTTTGGCGGAGCCTGTCGTCGCGCCGGTGCGCGGTGCAGAACAATATTATTTGGACAACGTACATTACAAACAAACAAACAAAGGAGACAAAAAAATTAAAAAGAAATAAAAAACAAGCGCTGGCAGAAAGACCAAAACTCCTCAGCCTTTAGGGGTTTTAGGGGCCTTTAGGGGGGCCTTATACGCTTGTTAGTAGGTACGTGTTCACGATAAGAGTCTCACGTACATGAACTATTACTAAATCTGTGGTCTAACAGAGCTTGTGGGATCGAACCACGATTACTAGCATTCAACCTGAGTATCTATCCTTTCGGCTACCGACGATGATTAAAGAGGGAGTTTATTACAAATAGCAATATGTAACCCATCATCATTATCTCAGCCAAAAGACATCCACTGCTGGACAAAGACCTCTCCCAAGGATCTCTCTTATGTAACCCAACCAATATACTATTTTAAAACCCCCACAAAAGTTTTTCCATCTTTTGCTTACCTTGAAAGCTCTTATTATTATAGCTTTTCCTGTTGTTTTTATTATTTCTATACATATGACGAAAAAGTGACAAAATTGTGTTAGATTTTGTCCACTTAAATGTTTGTATAAAAATAAAAAAATAATTAAAAAAACCACCATGCATATAAATAACCTATTAAAAACTATACAGATACAGCACAGCAATCACATTATATAGACATAATCCTACCGCCCTTATTGCTCCTTCGAGTGCGTAATCTGATATTAATTAGTTTACGCACAGTCACAAATCTTTTGATGTACAACATTACCTATACGGTTGGGCGTAAAGGGCGGTATTATCCTAACCACAATATAATTTAGTCATTCCGAAACCCTAGATTAGTCTCGACTAACGAGCAAAAACTAAAGTCGGAGAGTTCTTGCTCGTCCTCCTGTCCGATGTTTTATAACCTTCTGCACAAAGAAACGGAAATTCGTTTTTAAATTCAGCGTTAATTACTTGGCATTGTACTTAGCTAACAAATTTCAGTGCATTTTTGTGACGGGGCACGTCTGCTTAAGTGATGTACCTAGATAAACATAGGATATGCCGTTTATTTACTTAATTAACAACATTAAATTTTTAAGGTAATTTATTTTGTTTTATTACAAACAATACTATTTTGCTAGCAATGTCAGTTATAATCGTTTTACTGTGGTTTAATAATTCATACATACATTCTATATATTATATTTTTACAAATACATAACATAAATAGCACGAAACCGGTCGTTGTGGAGATCCTTGGGGGAGGCAATTGTCCAGCAGTGGACCTCTTTTGGCTGAGATGATGATAGCATAAATTATATTCTTAATAATTAATATATATTTATATCAATATATTAACTAAAATAAATAACACAACTGTCTCTATGTTCTTGTTGAAAGGCTATCGGCTCAAACCCAGGTAACCAGTGGAATAATTAAATGATGGGCATAGTGGGGTCAGTAACGCGCACGTTGGTGTTACAAGCGTTCAGGGGTTCAGGAGTAACGTAACTTAAACGTACATACCGCAACGTACGTAACGTTTTCTGGCCCACTCAACATTAATAGTCTCATCTACACACAATAAAAACCCGCGAATATTCTGCTAATATCCATCTCGAAAACATCTTCGCAAAAGTAATTTAACTCTAACTAAAGCAATGCCTATTTAAATGCTTTATTTAGCAAATTCGCAGTGCTACAGCCGTCGTTCCCTTAATTTATTAACATTCGGGACAAAATTAGTGAACTTGTAAAAAGTAATTGGTATGCCATGCAAATTGTCTCCCCCGGGAATGATCAGTTACGGTCAAGCATCCAAACTGTTCTGGATGTAAATGAGTTTGAATTTATCTTCGTTCGGTAAGATTTCCCTTTTACCCATTGGTTAGACTTGGAGTTGAGAGGCGAGATAGTTGTATGGAGATCTGACGTCATCCCGTTTCCACGTCGTGCATTTTTTTATTTTTTTTATTTATATTTTTTAAACTTTTGCAACAAAATATTACATGGCGGAATTAATGCCTGAGGTATTTTCTACCAGTCAACCAAAGGGTGGTGCAGAAATGACATGGAAGGTGCAAATTTTGAGAGACAACAAAAGTAGAAAACAGTGTAACAAAAAGATTCAAACTTATAATACATAAATAAATATTCTATAAATTACAATTACATAAAATACTTTAAATATATATATATATATATATATATATATATATATATATATATATTTAGATACAGCCCACATGACACGGTTACTTCAAAATTTGGACCCCCGTTCCTTGCATAAAGACACTGTTTTTTTTGTGATTTAATTAAATATGTATAGTTTTCAGACTTTTCCCTGTACTTGTAGTATAAGACGATGTTACTTACCAAACATCATAGTTCTAGGTCAACGGCAAGTATCCAATGAATTTTGATTCCCTTGAGAGTGTCGAAATATACGTTTTTTGCGACATAAACGGCCGTATCTTTTTTTTTCGTTAACTTAGAAGTTTGATTTTTTCACAGCTTCAAGGGACCGCAGACCTGAGTATATGTTACCGTCAGAAAAAAAGATTTTGCAGTCAGCATTTCAGAATTTATTGCAGTAAGTAAATCACTTTAGCGCTGATCTTTCTTTGAGGCATTCTTGAATATTAGGTCTTAACTAAGCTCATTTAAACGATAAAGTGACATGACTAATATAATAACACACAAGCTAAAAAACGTCATGTTTTTGCATATTTTAACCAGCTAAAGAATCTACCACTATACCGCTTTTATGAATTATATACGGATATTGCTGCTATGTATTTTTTTTTTTTCTTAGTAAGTAAGTAAGTATTTTTTTTATGTTAAAAGGAGGCAAACGAGCAGGCGGGTCACTTGATGAAAAGCAATCACCGCCGCCCATGGACATCCGCAAAACCAAAGTAATCACGGATGCGTTGCCGACCTTGAGGAAGGAGTTGGATCTTGAGGAGGGAGGAATTGGGAGGGGGGAGCGGTGAGAGATGGGCCTCCGGTAATTTCACTCACCGGACGAAACAACAGCAACGAGTGCCGTTGTTTCACGCCGATATTCTGTGAGAGGGTGGTATTTCGTCGGGCGAGCCGGCCCATTTCGTGCTGCAACGCAGCGTGACTCTACCACTACAAGTAAATAAGTAAGTAAATAAATAGCCTTTGATTGTCCCACTGCTGAGCAAAGACTTTTAACATTGATATCAAGTCATCGCTACGATTGATTGGCTTAATCACCACGCTTGCCGAATGCGGGTTTGGTGATCACAAACCCGGGCTATGAATCGAAACATTCGAAACACACTTAGCCCGACCTGGGAATTGAACCCGGGACCTTCGGGTATCGGGCCAACCATCGGGTGCTGCCACCGAGGCGTCTTACTTTTATTGTTTTCATTTATTTGAGATAACAATCAGTTGTAACCATCATAGCTACTTAATTATAAAGTTCAATAACATAAAGGCGGTTAATATGAAACCTACATTGATTTAAGACTATGACTATATCTATGACTATGTAACGTTGTCGTAGCAATTTACTCCACGTTATATTTTTGCTATGCATTTTATAGCCTCCTTGGTAGTGTAGGGTTTTTATTGAATTGAAGTTAATATATTTGATTTGTATTCGTTAGAAACATAAAATCAATAAAAAGGTATATGTTTGTTCTGCCGACTGGCAATACTTTCTGTCTGTCAATGTCACTTTGTAAAAGTGGAGTGGGAAAAAGAATGGCGGCTCTTGACCGATGGCAGCGGCGGAGCGGGCACTTTTGGTTTAAGAGTTGGCGCCGAGCGGTCGTGCGATAGCTAGTGAACAGTCTTGCTGCTAAAAATAAGTTTTGATTAAGATAATAAGTTTTGGTTGGTACAATAAGTTTGGAATATTCAAATAAGTTTTAGTAAAATAAATAAGTTTTGAAAGTGAACCTGGTTATTTCTGAGGTATCCTATAGTAGTTTTAAAAACTATCTGTCAAATTTATATCCACGGTTCTGAAAAGAATACTTTGAATGTCATGTCATTGTCATGGAATTTTATTGTATTTTTGACATGATCAGTCTTTCTAAATACTTCAGTTCAATAACATCCTTTTATAATAACATCGACTGTACAATACTAATGTTTAAAATTTAATATGTGAAAACATGTATCCATAAACAGGTTTTTTTCTGCTTAATTATAAAGTTTACCTAAATAAATATTTACTGTGGAACTCCTGAGTTTTTAATGGCCTTCAAGCCACAACTATATCATATGGATTGGAAAAAATTATCGATATACGAGTGTAATCAAATGAAATTATGTTGTGTGATGTGATACGTATGTCTGGTTCTAAAATAGTTTTCACATGTATACTGTACTCAACTTATGATCAATAAAATTTTCGACTAGTTAAAAATTCTGTTTGTATATAATCAAATAGAGTTATATTTAACGATCCGAGCACTACAGCGAGTTACAACGGTTATTATCAGCATTAGAAGCATCATTTGTAAGGCTAAATCTATTGTTATTTAATTTGAAAAAAGTGTTTTCTTAGTAACAACATGGCAATTCCTATCAATATCAATTATTTTTATCAGTGAAATTAATTAATGGAATTATTGTAAAGTAAAAAGAATTATGAGGTAAGTCGTATCTCAGAACAATACCAATTATTATGAGAGTCGTATACAGTGTATAGTATCAAAAATAGTTCTATTTAAAAAGCTTAATGAGTAAGTGAGTTATAATACAACAAGTACGTATTATCAGCATCAAAACAATCATTTGTCAGATTTTATCTACATGCTTATAATTTGAAACTTACATAGTTACACAAGGCCCACTATCAATGATCTATAAAAGTGTAATTAATTCGTGTAATCAGATGATGAGTTAGCACACAGCATTGCGTGCGTACTCCACAATAGTAACCGTAGTGCGTAAAGCAATGTACAATAAACACGCAAATGTGTTGTATCTGATTTAAACTCTTGGTAGAGGTATATACAGGGTGATTAGTACTAACTGTATAATCCCAAATATGGCAGCTGATAGGGTACTGTGCATAGAACCCGGAAAATGCCTAAAAAGCATACGACCGAAATATTGAGGTTGTTTGTTAAAAATCCTGTTAGGGCATCGCAAAATTATAACAATTCTTATATATTAATGCTAAATATAAACAAAATATAAAATTAAAAATGTTTGCAGAGAGTGAACTTTCCGTGGACATGTTTAAGAACTTATTTATTGTCACATTGTTCTTAGTCGTCTACTTCATGGTCTAAAAAACCGAACAAGTGCGAGTCGGACTCGCCCACCGAGGATTCCGTACAAATTTATGGGTAATACAGTTCAGGAATCGAGCCTCGAACTTTTTCCGTAATTCAGTTTCCAAGGTATTTCTTTTTTCATCATCATAAAAATAATTAAAAATCCGTTTAAGAGCGTTTACGCCGCACACTAGCGCCGCTATAGTTAAAAGTGGCCGTAACGTCTTATTTAACTAAACCATAACATGTGAGGTGTTCATAGGGTGACGTAAAAATGCTAAATTACTTCAGTCAAATAGTTTGTTGAACATAATTTGATTTTCTATCTCTAATTACTAGATATGTTTTTTTTTCATTAGTGACGCTAGTGTGCGGCGTAAGCGCTCTTAAGCTTGGGCAAATGAAGCCCTTTCATACGATATCCCACATGGCACGGTTAACTTACTTCAAAATTTGGACCCCCGTTCCTTGCATAAAGACACTGTTTTTTTGTGATTTAATTAAATATGTATAGTTTTCAGACTGTTCCCTGTTCTTGTAGTATAAGACGATATTACTTGCCAAACTTCATAGTTCCAGGTCAACGGCATATACCATATGAATTTTGATTCCCTTGAGAGTGTCGAAATATACGTTCTTTGCAACATAAACGGCCGCATCTTTTTTTTCATTAACTTAGAAGTTTGATTTTTTCACAGATTCAAGGGACCGCAGACCTGAGCATGTGGTTTTAATTTCAACTCGATACCTCCACGCGATCCCGAGATAAAGGGTACTTGACAGACAGACGGACAGACGGACAACAACGTGATCCTATAATGGTTCCGTTTTTTCCTTTTGAGGACGGAACCCTAAAAACAGAAGTCAAAACAAGTCAGTGTTAAACAAAAATAATTTAAAAAAATAATTTGAAATAGTTTTGTATAGGAACGTATATATATATGTCTACTACTACTTGGTTGCATGACTATGTTTCGAGATTATACACCTATTACCAAACATCCTGTAGAACCCCCACTCATAACTAACCTGCTCCGGGCCAGAGATTCCTATAAATAATGCAATGGTAGCGGGATTCATTGCGACCAGCTTGAATTTGTGATAACTACTGCTGTGTTTGTTAGAGTTGGTCAGAACACAAGGGCATTGGAGCGCAATGTATAATGTTTATTTATAACTAGCGGCAGCTCGCGGTTTCACCCGCGTGGTTCCCGTTCCCGTGGGAGTATCTGGATAAAGAGTATCCTATTATTCCAGGTTATAACCTATCTGTATGCCGAATTCCATCCAAATCCATCCATCCGTTGCAGCGTGAAGAAGCAACAAATATACGAACATACACACAAACTTTCGCGTTTATAATATTAGTAGGATTTGTAACGCCTTTAATTCGCCGTACATTATACTCGCAACGCTGAAAGTTGACCGAAGTGAAGAACCGCCTCTGTGGTTTAGTGGTTAAGGTCACAGGTTTAGACCCAGAGGTCCCGAGTTCGATTCCCAGCGGGGGGTTCATGTTTCTGTACACGGTTTGGATGGTGGTAGGGCTTGTTTGTCCGCCTGGCTAGCTACCACTATCTTATTTAAATATGTCGCCATAACATCAATGTTCGTAGCATTGTTGTGTTAGCAGCTAGAAAGATAGCCAGTGCCTCACTAGTTGCAAGATTCTGGGTGAAGTGCGCTTCCATCATTGGCCTTATCATCACTTAACATCAGGTGAGATCAAGGCACTGTGCTTAACCGTAATTTTATTTTTTTAAAGACTCCCTGGATGCAAGTGGCGCCGGCGAGTCGCAACCCCATCATCGACCACTCTTCCAAGTGCCTGATTATAATTAAGAAGATAATTTTGTAACGCATCGGTGGTCGAGCAACAAAGCGCTCGGTGACATACGACGTTATTTTTAGTTTATACGAAACCTGAAAACTGTTTGCTCAGAATCAGTAATAGAATCGAAAGTAGATAGTATTGATTAATTTCGGCGAGTTGGATTGAGCCACGATAGCATAGTTGGCAATGCACCTGACCCGGCATTGGGTGCGGGTTCGAATCCCGCTCGTGGATTTTTTCCAACACTTTGTCTTTTTTCAAACAATAATTTGTCATTCGTCTTTGAAGTTCACTACTGTTTTTGGTGAAATATTAAAGCAAACAAGTTTAGAAAGGACATACAGGTACTATTTCTAATGAATCTATAACTAGTGACCAATTGCAACATAGAGTTGATTGTATGCCACGTAGAACACTATTGAATAATTTTGGTACATTTCGTGGAACAGTGAAACATTATAATTATTTATCCAATCCAATCGGTCGTTCCCTCAATGCTGAGGGTCATGAATATCACGTCTGGTGGGGGAGACAAGCGCTCTCCATCGGATCCTATCGCCCGCGACGAATAATTATGCCTATCGCGGATTTTCGGGCATCGAACTAACTTGCTTTTACTTTTTCGACTTAACGTGCCTTTCGAAGCAAGTAAGAAAAAAGAAAACATGATTTTTTGCTACCCATCTGGAAAACGATCGTGACCAATGTTAGTTACATTAGCATTAAATAACATTAAGTAAATTTGTCACTTTAAAAAGATAAAACAAAGTCACAGTAAACCTGTAACCATGGCCGGTGCAACTCGGCCAAAACGTCGAGTGCTTAATAAAGATAATTATGTCAAGGATTCCAAACTAAGCAGTTCCATTTAAACTTTTTATTTTTAAAGGAATGTGTGTTTATCTTAAAAGATAGTTCAAATGAGCTACTGAGTCCTGCTAAGGATTTAGAGCGATAGACTGTTATACGAGTATAACAATGCAACGCCCGCCTGGCTCCATAGCGCCCCTGGCCTAAATTTAACTTCCCGAGACACAACTATTTGTGCCCCGTTTGAGCTCGAATATCCTTGTTTTCCTTACCAGCACCACACTTACTCACTTACTTACATAACCATTATTTAACCATTCTTCTATTAAATGTTTGAACGGCAAGAAGGGTTGAGACAAATTTTTAGAGCTCCTTAAATCATCCTGAAAACACTCGACCTAATCCTAACTCATCTTCATCTCGAGACCAAGTTCGGCGTAACAATAAACGTCGACCCAAAACGTCGAGTTGAAAGTTGTATTTAGTAAATTAATTAACCATACATAATTCTATCGCGTTTAATTATATTCGAAAGTTGATTAATCTGTAAGTCTAAATATTCACATCAATAAAATTCTGATTTCACATGTATTTAATTTTTTTTTAATTAACGAATTCGGGGTGCTACACATACCCCACGCGACCATTTATGAAGTTTTTTAGGCTCACCCAATTAAGGGTTAAAAGGGGTGTAAGGAAGTTTGCCGCTTAAGTGGTTTAAAAAATGTGTTGCACATTCCTCCGTTAGTGTGTGGCGGTAGTTGGCAAAATAATGTGACGGTGGATGAAGACTTGCCGCGCAAACGGAGGAGGCGCAACATCGCGACAGCCTTCAGCACGTGACCACGGCCGGTGTAACTCGGTCGAAACGTCTCTGGTAGAAAGAAAGTATGTTACCTTTTTACTAATTGGTGTGCATTAATCCCCGTTTAAGTTCTTTGTTTAACTATGGAACGCGAAAGTTTAAAAGTGTACACTTAGCATCATTAGTTCTAATTTGCAAGTTTCCAATATTTTTTAAAGAGATCCGATTGTCTCATAGACATAATGCAATGCTCGACTTCATTGGGCGACGATGCTTTATCGCATGACATCACTATATACATGTACCTCGTTTAGACTGTATCACAATTTCCCACTGAACTTAAATTCGCCTTCATATTCAACGTATGCGATTGATGTGAATAACGAGGAGCTTGCAATGTGTTATAGCAAAATTGAGAAGAAAATTACGGTCAAATAAATGAATTTCAACGCTTATAATAGTGAGGAAACTCGTAAACGAATATATATGCTAATTACTTTTATATATCTGTCTTACATTTTTAACTACTATCGATATAATTGTGCTTTCGAAGGCATTTTAAGCCGTTGCTTGGTCTCGAATGTTTTCGTAATATGGCAGCCGTTAAAACCCACCTTTGGTCTGGCGTGGTAGGCTGTGGTCTGATCTCCCAATGTGTTATTGTTCACGTGGAAAGATCTGAGCCGTGGGACAAATATATAGGACGATGATGATGATGATGTAGCAAAATATATTTAAATGTTACATTATCTTACAATAAATTAATTATAAAAACTTGTGGGGTGTATTCAAAACCAGAAAATAATGTTTTATCCGTTTAATAATATCACATAAATAACTATGTTTATTATTTTAAAACTAAGTACTCAACACTCTTCAACTATACGAGTATTCCAAATATATTTCACCTTTCTGTTTTAACAACATAGTTTGAAACTACTTAAAACAGGTAAAGCGCGCTTATTCACATTCAACATTATTTTTTAAACCACAGTTTATAGGAAAGCTGTGTTTTTATGTTTAGACGGTACAAAATGTTAACTTCCAAATAAATAAATTTGCATAATTGAAGTTTTAATTAAAATATGACGAGGTAAACTGTCCTAACGTTATCGTTACTCGTGTAATTTAAATTAGATAGATACCAAACCCTCATCATTAAATTAATTAATTATTTTTTCACATATTGTTTTCGTAAAGTGTACGCGCTTTGTTAGCTAACAAAGTGCGTCGGTTGGAAGATCTGACAACTAAGCGCGCAAGAAAAGTTACATCTTTAAATTTCTTGAAGAGATGTCGCGACCAAGGTCTCATCCCAGCGTGTGTCAAGATATCGCCCAAGAGAGATATACGCGGAAGCGCCAAGATCTTACAACAGGCCAGCCAAAAATTGCTTCGTCACCTCATCTACCAATATCGTTCTGAGCTAAGTACAATTAATATTTATTTTTTATTTAAAGGTTAGCTATTGACTATGCTCTGCCTGATTAGGCAGAAGCAGAGGCCAGATGTGAGGTCAGCCAGTGAAGTAGAATCGTACCTCACAGCAGTCCTCACCTTGCTCACTCGCAAGTTACTTATTCACACCTCGTTTACAGGACCCCATGTTGTAGGGAGGAGCTCGATGGCGCAGTGGTTAACGCGCCCGGTCTGCGAGTGCTGAGGTTAAGCAACTTTCGCAGGTTTCCCCGCCCGATCCTCTAAATACCACTACACATTTACAGAATACATTAAACATGCACACTAGTTTAGGCCCAAGACACCGTACTCGTAGAACAAGGGTACGTAGAACCGGTTCACACGCGCTCTATACCAGGTACAGACATGTACCTGGGCGCTTCTTTCCTCCACCACGGCCCGGTCTACCCGAGCCAAGGTCCGTGCCTTTAGAGGCGCCCTCGGGTGGTTCCGCTCCCCGTTCCGATCCAAACCCTTCGGAGACTCTAGTAGGGCACGGGGACGCGCACTTTTAAGTGTGCGATGCCGTTCCCTTTAGAAATCTTCTGAAGGTGATTCGTTTTAAGACGGCTTGAGGTACCCTTTACGTACCTCGCCGCCCTCAAAAAAGCCCGGTGACACTGAAAATGCCGTTAGAGGCAATCAGCAATCTCTCTCAAAAAAAAAAGACTTTCGCAAAGGCCGGTCATTGGGTGACCATAAATTTAACATCTCAAGCTCCTCCGTGCTTCGGAAGGTACGTAAAGCCGTCGGTCCCAGCTGCATTAACAGTCGTTAACAACCACCAATCCGCACTGGGCTCGCGTAGTGGTTTATGGCCCGTTCTCCCTATCCATACATAGGGAAGCCTCGTGCCCCAGCAGTGGGGACATGAAATGAGCTGATGATGATGATGATGTTGTAGGGAGGTATGCGTGTGCTGGTCTGTATAAAATCTAAGTAGCGCCACTTAATCGTCTTTAGGTGGCTTGGGAACCAACAGACTATGAACACTTGCAAGCATAACTGACGAAGTTTTTTTCCATTGATAAAGGGGCAGAGGACTAAAACAATAGAAGCCCGTAATTAATGTACCCTAAATTCTACTAACAGAACTAGTAATTCCACCTGTGAACCCTACGCTCCTGAGAGAGGTAGACAGTGAAATGAAGTAGCTGTCTATGGAACACTGAAAATAAAATATTCAGGGATAGAGGCTCGTAGATGTTGAAAGCTTGATGAATCCTAAGCTAACAGAAGACGAATCTATGCAACCTAACAAGACCCAAGAAATATATATGCTATATATATTCGTTAATGAATAAACATGAACCATGTTATGTTGAGACAGACAGACACAGAGTTACGGATGCGTACGTAGGATCGGTCATTATAGAAAATACTGAGAGGAAAAACCTTTTTATTCTTATTTGAAACGATAATGATGATGATGAAGAAGCACTTAAACTGAGCTATGCATTTGATTTCAGAGAAGTCACAAAAAATATTCACAATGGGCTATCGCCACCCTATCTTGCTCTACTTGAATGTAGTTCATATCGAGACTCCTACGTTGTGATTATATTCCTACGATAGTAATATTGTAGCATGTAAAAAGTCCCATGCTGGTCTGGGACATGAAAAGACGGTATGTATCAGCTGCTTTACTTCCCGTGCGTGTCGTAAGTAGGGATGTCCGGTTTTAGACCGGACTGTCCGGATTTTTCTATGTTTGTCCGGTCAAGAAAACCTTCGTAAACCGGACAAAAGATTGATTTTGTGGAAAGAATTTTTAGCGTGATGGAAAATGTATGGACAGACGAAAGAAATCGTCTCGCCCGCCGTAGACGTCAAAAGTGAATTGTGCATTTTCTTTAAATTAATGGCAGTGGCACCGAGCACTAAATATATATAAAAAGAATGATTAAACTGTTAATTTAGCAACATAATTTACTACTTGTAAGACAAATTAATGGTTTTAAGACAAATTTTCTGTAAGTAAATTTATTAGAATAAATAAAAATTACAAACAAGTCCGGTTTGTTTTTTCAACTTATCTGGCAGCCCTAGTCGTAAGAGACAACGGTTGCAAGATACTCGCACATCAGTCGATCGGCTAGCAACCCATCGCTGATGGTATCTTTTAGACCTGAAAACCCTACTGTGCTTATGCTAAATGTGGCGAGGGTCACTAACAGCGAGTATACTTTAAATTGGTGATTTCGATGCTATGTCTCCCTTTTTTGAAGAAGGACGTGATATGTGTTATAAGTATTTTTTCTAGAATTAATAATAATAATAAACACTTTATTTGCACACTAAGAAATAAACAGTTACAAAAACAGGACAATAGACAGAGAAGAGAGTACAAGTAGGCGGCCTTATTGCTTTATAGCAATCTCTTCCTTGGGTGAAAAGTAAAACAATAGTAAGGAGTAATTGAGGAGTAGGTGCATATAAAGAAAGAAAGAATTGAGAATAAATAAATATCTACAGATTAAGGAAAAAAGAAAATTATAAAAAAGGACTGAAATATATACTTACAGTTAGCTAGATGGGAGCCGAAGAAGAGAAATAGCTTCTAACTCGATCGCCGAAAGAATTGTATCAAAGTATAACGAAACATTAGACTGATGAGATGAGGATGCAATGCAGCGTTGATAATAAGGAATATACTTCTTTGCAGTAGCGTATTTATTACCGGCTAAACCCTGCAGGAATTAGCAGATAACCCTTAGTATTATTCCTTGCTTAATTCATAAAGGAACCTTTCTGCAAAGTTTAAGCTCGCTAAGTTCAAGGGTTAAGGCGGGCGTCATGAATAAGTAAATTAGACAGTCCGAACTTTTTGTATTTTATATTTAGGCTGATGGCGATGGCATTTATCGTTTTGAACTTGAAACAGCAACCTTCTTGGGAAAGTTTATTTTTTCTTGAGCCTTTTTAAAGTTTTCCTTTTACATGCTTAGTGACTAAGTTCCGTTTCACAAACAAACTCGTCTTTTTTAAATTAAGACTCGTTACTCGCTTGATGTATTGTGATTAATTTTAAATATTGAAAACTAATACTAGCGAAACTGAGAATGTATCAAGTTGCTGTTAGCTTGGGGTTATTTGTTAAAAAATGGGGCAAGTTGTCACAAAGATAACCTTAGTTTTAATTAGAATAGAAAACAACGATTTTGTAAAGCAATAACATAATTCAAGAGGGTTATCACTATCAGTTTTACAAAAAGCAGTCACTTGCCATTGACATATTTTCAATTTTTAATTATTTCATGAACATTGTTCATTGTTGTGTTGTTGCAATAAAAGAACTATCTATCTATCTATCTATCAACACAGAAACAAAAGACAGTTACACTTTACATAAGCTTTACACTACTATAAAAACCATTAGCAATAGTTCCATTTGCCATGAAAACTTCGCCAGTCAGTCCTACAAGCAGCTCAAAGGAGGCACCACGGCCGCTAAGTCGTTTCGCTGTCATTTCCGAAACCAGTCTGCAATATGAGAAGCCGTGGGGAACTCGAATCGCGACAATTTCCATTTATATGGCCGTCATAAGCCATGTTCCGCGGCTTTGTCTATCCCATCCCACAATAGCCCGCCGTACGCGAACTTATTCGCCCACTCCGGCTTTTGAGAAGCGAGGACTCGGAATATTCATATCCGTATTGTTTGCTTTATTGTTCTTACTTCTTTCGAAGACTGTACAGTGTGTTGTATAGCTTTTATTACTTTAGGTGGGTTATTTTCTGTTGAGGGATGAACGCTTTTCGTATCTCCGTTTTGGAGAATGAAGAGAATATTTTTTATTGTACGCAAAATATGGTACATATAGCGACTTTTTCAAAATAGGGTATACCTACATAATATACGAGTATATTAAATAGTGTATTTCATTATTTTATTATACAGTAAAGTGCTAGCTGAAATCTTATTAATTGTTCTTATGAACACAATAATAATCAACTTTACTCATTAGCTTTCACATTGGTTAACCATTTTGTTATTTTTTGCCAAACCATCGATAACAACACAACATCGATGTTCTAAACAAACACTTTCCCGACAAAAGTCCATCAGACTATTTCCATATTGATCGCCAACACTTAAAATGCTAATAATTACTATTGAAACAGCTAAAACAGATATTTTAATCGAAAACAACGAATAACAACCTACCCTGTTAAGACAACGATAAGGATCCACAAAGTGAAAGAACAAAGGACGCCGCGCCATCACTATTACGTTAATGGAACGTTTTCAGCGATACGACGTCATTTTTCTAAGCCAAAACAAAACGGTACAAGGGAAATTAACATACAAATAGTGGAACGGATCCCTGTTATGTAACTGTAGCTTTTAGCGCGATTACATTGGCTCGGAAAGAAAATATTATTTAAAATTAAGAGTGCCTTTTTATGCCGGTGCTGTGGTTTCTGGTATTTTCGCCGGCGCCGGTCTTAGACCCAGGGTTCGAAAATATCCGATATTTATATAAATATCAAAATATCGGATATTTATGATTTATATCCGATATTATTTAAATTAGAAAAATCAACTCAAAAACATAAAATCTTCTTATAAATCAGGAAAAATCAACTAAAAATCATAAAATCTGATAGGAAAAATCAACTCAAAAAGATAAAATCTTCTTATAAATTGTAAATGCTGCTGTTCAATGTCGCCATTTAAGGATTAAAACATACTATTAGGGAGTATTTTTTAACTCTACTCCAACGTTGGGAAGTAGAAATACAGTAGCAAACTGCAAAAATTTACTTAATAATATAAAATTTTTATACCATTTTTGTATTGATATATATCACAAAAAATCATTTGGTATATATCGGATATCTATCGGATATATATTATGATATATATCCATTGATATATATAATGATGAATGGTTGGGTCTGTTGCGGAAACCCACAACACACACTATGCTATTGCTTAGAATTAGGTTACACATTAAAATCGAAAAATCCACTCACAGTTCCATGCCGCTCCCGCCGTCCAGAACGGGATCCATATGGTCCGATGGGGCCCGAATCCGAGTCCGGGTCTTCTAAGGTTCCCTAATCACACCCAAACTACCCCAAGTGCACTTTTTCCCCCGAGGAAATACCTGTTCACTCCAGCAGCGGTGACGCCGACATCCCGGCTAATTGTTTTCCCGAAACAATTCGCTTACGACGCACACTCACAAAACACAGGTTGCACAATACACTTAATTAAAGCAATACGGCTCCAAATGCCCTTATTACTACATAAAATCTATTTAATTATCAACACACGATAACCTATCAACCAGCCATATTGCTTTTCTGAGACAAGTGTACCAACAAAGAAAAAAAGAACAATTAGTGATGGGGCCATTATGCCACTAAATAAATTGAATCTCGATAATCGATTCCCAAATCGATCCGTCCATAATACAAATCAAAGTTTTATTTCCAACAAAAATAAATGCCTGTTTATTTGCAACATCCCGCCACCCAAAGCGGACGTACAGCTTTCTAGCCTGAAATCTTAAACTAGTCAACCGGTAATCGAGCTAAGGTCGCGACTGCGCGATTTAGCACCGATCCATCAACAAACACTTGCGCCACACGCGGAGTCCCGTCCGCGCCCCAGATTAACTTTAAAATGCGACCTCGTCTCCAAAATAACGATGGCAAATTAGCCTCTTTTAATAAAACCAGATCCCCCTCCGAAGGGGGCGACGTCCGGTCTGTCCACTTTACACGCTGCTGCAATAAATGCAGATACTCCAGTGACCAACGACGCCACAAGTCCTGACTCATTTGTTGTATCATTTGAAAACGAGACATCTGGTGTCTGCGTTCATCCTTCCAGGGATACTCAGGCAGGGCAGTGAGTGGCTGACCGACCAAAAAATGACCAGGGGTCAGGACTTCCATGTCATTTGCGTCAGAGGAGAGTGGACAAAGCGGACGCGAGTTGAGAACCGCCTCAACCTTACAAAACACAGTTGTAAGTTCCTCATACGTGAGGGTAGTTTCCCCGACTACCCGGCGCAAGTGGGTTTTTGCCGATTTTACCGCGGCTTCAAATATCCCGCCCCAGTGGGGACAAGCTGGCACACTAAATCGCCATGTGATTCCCCGCTGTGCGAGAGCTTGACTTATGCTATTACAATTTTTATCCAGAAAATCGTTCACATCTTTTAAGTAGTTGGCAGTGCCTCTGTAGTTGGTACCGTTGTCAGACCGAATGAGAGAAGGTAAACCCCGTCGCGAAACAAAACGATCCAGCGTGGCGACAAAGGCTTCCGTAGACAGAGCCGAAACCACTTCCAGGTGGACGGCCTTAGTGGCTAGGCAGACAAAAACGCACAGGTATGCTTTCGTGACCCTAGTGTTACGATAGGCTGTGGTTCTCACCAGAAACGGTCCAGCAAAATCCGTACTGACCCCGTCGAACGGCCTAGTAGTCTGACAAACCCGGTCAGAAGGGAGATCCCCCATCTGTGGCTGCATAGTGGAGGCCTTCACCCGATAACAAGCCACACACTTAAATAACACGCTGCGAACCACTCTCCGAGAGGACAAAATCCAGAACTCCCTGTGTAATATCGCCAGTAACGCATTACACCCCGCGTGAGCGTTTTTCAGGTGTCTATCCGAGACCACCAGTTCTACCAAAGGTCCTCCTTTGGGGAGTAGCAGAGGATGACGGCTACCGAAGGGCAGGTCGGCATTTTTGAGGCGACCTCCAACGCGTAACAGTCCATCCGCATCCAGAAATGGGTTGAGCCGAGAGATCGCTCCCTTGAGCTTTGCGCGACCGACGCGCAAAATCTTCAGTTCGTCCTCGAACCGGTCAGCTTGAACCAGCCGTATCAGGGCCAACAGTGAACTCCTGCGTTCCTCAGCACCCGCCACGGGTGATAACTGCCTCTTGTCTGGATGGCGGCAGTTATGTAGAAATCTCCAGATCCAGCAAGTTACACCTAGCATTTTGTCCAGTTTGCTGTATCGAGCCGTCAACCAATTCGGATCTTGCCTTGACTCGTTTGTTGTCACCAAAACTTTTATTTCAGGGAGCATCCCTAGAGAGCCATCGATCATGGTGACCGGCCATGATGACTCACCCTCCTTTAACCACTCTGGACCCCACCAGAGGGCATGCTGCACCAATTCCGGCGCGGTGTAGCCCCGAGAGGCACAATCGGCAGGATTCCAGGGGCCGGGAACGTGCCTCCAACAAATTTCGATGCCCGAGTTCTGTACCTGAGATACCCGATTGGCCACAAACGTTTCCAATACGTGGGGTGCCCCGCGTAGCCATGCCAGAGCTACCTGACTGTCAGACCAGGCGTAGACATTCCGGATGTCCACCGTAGACGTCAGTTCCTTGTGCACGTGGCACAACAGTTTGACAGAAAATGTGGGTCTGACCGGACAGACCCCCCACTTCTGTATCTCCGACTCCCCGAATCGGAACTGAGGGAGGCACGCACTCCAGACGTAGGCGCCTCGCTACCCTCGTAGTAATTAAGCAGCCCTGTGCCCCAGTGTCTAGGAGGGCTCGTATCCGGACGAAGTCCCCCCTAGGTCCCCAAACGCGTACCTGCGCGATGGGCAAAAGAACCGTCCTCGGTTCCGACGTAGCCCGACCACAGGCTAGTCACGCGTCAGAGCCAGCAGCCGACCCTGTCGAACCGTGATGACTCGGCCAGTAAGTCGGACGCGTGCAGGCCACCATCCGGGGTGGTGCGTATCCAGCTGCCCTACCATACCGGTGATAGGGTGGGTGGTATTCCAACCTCGGGTACTCGTGCAGTACCGGTGAGAACTGTTGACGGTTCTCATGTCGTTGTTGTTCCGGCAATGGCGGCGGAGGATACGCGTACGAGTATCCGGGTGTTGGGTCCGGAGGTGGGGCTCCCTGTACCCAGTGGCCCTTAGAGGCACCAACTCCTGGTGTTGGTCGCGCCGGGTGCCGGGTTGTAGCCAGAACCTGGCTCCGTTCCGGCGGTCCCCAACTCACCTGAGCCGGGGTGTACGAGGGGTTGTAGTGTGGCGGCCGTGGCGGACTCCGTCTTTCCGGAGGCGGAGTTTACCCCGGCCCCAAACCGCTACCCGTGGGAGATCCCCTCTCCCGAACCGGTGCTGAGCCCTCAGCACTACGGGTGCACAGTAAGCGATGGTGCGGTCCGCCGCACACATCGCAAGGCCTTGCCTGGGGACACTCATTATACCTATGTCCTCCCAGGCAGGCATAACACAATCCTCGTGTCCGAACGAGGTTTCGGCGCTCTTTTGTGGGCAGCCCGAGAATTGCTGGACATAGCTGTTCCAAGTGCTGCTGTCCGCAAACCCGGCATCCAGAACCGGGGTTGATGGCGGCCGCAGCCACCAGCCTGCCGCGACCCTTCCCTGGGTTGCGTGGCGGCTGGGCGCCGTAGACTCCGGAAGTGCGGGCCGGCGCACTTGTCGGAGCCTCCTGGGAGGCTAGCTGGTTTTCCAGCAGGCCAGCCTCCTCTTCCAGGAACTCCAGAAGTTCCCCTACCGAGGGCAGAACGCTGCCGAGATCCTTGTGGACCAGTCGATTCCGCTCGAACTTGTCCCTCATCTCGTGCGACAACTTGGCCAAAACGATGTGCAGAAGAAGGAAGGACCACTGGTCGACGGGCAGTCCGAGCGTTCTTAACCCGTTTATGGACACGGTGAGCGGGGTGATCAGCTGCGCCCTCAGCTGAGCCCTATGGTTGACCCTCGGCAATCCCAGCAGATGGGTCACGTGCGCGTCCGCCTGAAGACGCGGCTTCTCGTACCGCTTCTCCAGCAGCTGCATGGCGGTGTCGTAGCTCGCATCCTGCAGCTCCAGATGCTGTACGAGCTGTCTGGGTTCTCCGTCTAGGAAGGAACGGAGATATGCCAGCTTTTCGGCCTTGGTGAAATCCTTCCGAGTATCCACCAAGGCCAAAAACATGTTCCGGAATCCAGCCCAGTCCCGCATACATCCGGTGAAATGCGGGACCTCCAGGGCACCCAATCTTCCCATGGCGCTGGGTCCAGGGGTGTGGAGCGAAGCGGGGCGCGCAACAGGCTTCCCCTCCCGCAGTCGCTCGATGTCCTTCACCCGCTGAAGGACCTCATCGTAGATGTCTTGGATGTGCTCCAGATCCTTGACATATTGGGCGTGGAGGGCCAGCTCCTTCTCCCCGACCGGGTCGGTTGACAATAAAGCGGTTACCGACCGCTCGGCCAACAAGAAACGACCCTGCATTTCTTTCGAACGCGTCTCCAAGGCGTCCTCCCGGTTAGGCCGATCTATTAATGCAAGCAGCCCGGTGAACCACCGGAGCTGCTGAGCCAACTCCTGCCGTAACGCTGTCATTATAAATAACTTAAACTAAATAAACCTAAACACAAAATTAAAACGAGTCAACGAACACGGAATCGATTATCCCGAATCGACTCGATGCTTTCAATTGAAAGAAATTGAGTAACAATTAACGTTCCGAGAAATGTCCCAGCCCAAATACAACGGTACTACCAACCTTACAATTCAACCGCACCTGTCCCGGAAGTGCGATTTTACACGAAATGAGCTTAACCTATTACGAACTAACAAAATACACAAAATTACACCGATTAACCTAGAGGTCCGGTAGTAACCACGCTCTGCTACCAAAATGATGCGGAAACCCACAACACACACTATGCTATTGCTTAGAATTAGGTTACACATTAAAATCGAAAAATCCACTCACAGTTCCATGCCGCTCCCGCCGTCCAGAACGGGATCCATATGGTCCGATGGGGCCCGAATCCGAGTCCGGGTCTTCTAAGGTTCCCTAATCACACCCAAACTACCCCAAGTGCACTTTTTCCCCCGAGGAAATACCTGTTCACTCCAGCAGCGGTGACGCCGACATCCCGGCTAATTGTTTTCCCGAAACAATTCGCTTACGACGCACACTCACAAAACACAGGTTGCATAATACACTTAATTAAAGCAATACGGCTCCAAATGCCCTTATTACTACATAAAATCTATTTAATTATCAACACACGATAACCTATCAACCAGCCATATTGCTTTTCAGAGACAAGTGTACCAACAAAGAAAAAAAGAACAATTAGTGATGGGGCCATTATGCCACTAAATAAATTGAATCTCGATAATCGATTCCCAAATCGATCCGTCCATAATACAAATCAAAGTTTTATTTCCAACAAAAATAAATGCCTGTTTATTTGCAACAGGGTCTAAGCAGGGTTCGAACCCTGCTTAGACCCAAAGGTCCCGTGTTCGATGCCCAGCGTTTTGTAGGTATTAAACACGTTTTAGTTTGGTTTCTGAAGATGATAGAGAAATCGAAAGTACCTAAATTGCAAATGTTTTGTGGCTTTCAATAGCATCGCTCGATCGATCGATTTGTATGGTTTGGACTTCGCAGACGAACGAGTTTTTTAAGTTAAATATACGTATGTATATTTTATTTTATTTAATGTTTTTTTGTTCAATCATCATCATCATCATCTCAGCCAAAAGACGTCCACTGCTGGACAAAGGCCTCCCCCAAGGATCTCCACAACGACCGGTTTTGTGCTGCTCGCATCCAGCGGCTTCCCGCGACCTTCACCAGATCGTCGGTCCACCTTGTTGAAGGCCTGCCCACACTGCGCTCAATAGTACAAATAAAAAACAAAAAAAAACTTAAATAAAATATTCATATTTTTTATTCGTTTAAAAAAAATTATTTTCATACCTTAAAATCTTGAAATTATTAATATTTTCAAGATTAAATTTATTATTAATATTTTATTACTTATATTTTCAAAATTTTTCAAGATTATTATATCTTATAATATATTATTATATATTTACTATGAAATATTTTTTTTATGCAACAATATTATAAAATCGGTGTATACACTTCATATTATACACGTACTACATCTTTCGCAAAGAACGTCATAAACTTAGTTTTCTCCCGAAACTCTTCTAGTTAAAAGTTATAAACGCTGCAAAGGAAGATCGTTTGAAAGTTTGATTGTCTATTAAAAAACCCGTCAAACACCTTAGCCTTGTCAAAAAAGAGTCAAGAGGAAAGTTCTTCAATGTCCAGTCGGTTAAAAAATGTGCTGGACCGAATCAAATTCAATATTATGAAATATCATTATCATCATCTTCAGCTCATTTTATGTAACCACTGCTGGAGCACCAGCCTTCCCTACGGATGGATAGGGAGAACGGGCCATAAGCCACCACGCGGGTCTAGTGCGGATTGGTGGTTGTTAACGACTGCTAATGCAGCCGAGACCAACGGCTTTTCGCGCCTTCCGAAGCACGGAGGCAAATACACAACAAATATATCAATATAATATAGAACATGGTTCATAAGATATTATAACATTTGAGGGCATTTCTAACTTCGCGTTTTATGCAAAAAGCTACAGATTAGTTTTTTTTTAGTTAACACTAATTTAGATATTTATTGCCCTGGCTCCTGTTGTATATTGTTAATATGGGAAGGCCTGAGCCGAGCAGTAGGACGTTTATAGGGTGATGATGATGATGATTATTGATATAAACATTTCGCACATAATACCTATTAAGTAATCTGTGATTTCGGTAAAACACGATAGTTTTCATATTGTTTTCTAAAGTTTACGCGAACACTACACTTTTAAATGAAACAACTTTTACGGATCTACTCGCGTTTATTTTACACATTACTTATTTAATGTTTATCCTGAGATTTCGAACCCTTTCATTGGTTTCAGGGTCCCCCTGCATTGTCTCCCTGTGACCACGGACCTTGCAAAGGGTTCGAAACGTCAGGATAAACATTAACTAAGTAATGTGTAGATCCGTAAAAGTTGTTTCATTTTAGTCAATTTTCATTTGAATTCATTGTTCGATATTGTTCGTCTGATCTCATAGAAAAGAGGTTTATTTGTCTGTAAAAAATAATTATCGTACAATAACTTTTTTAATAAAAACTGTTTACGTCATGCTCATACAGTGTGTTTAGTTTGCAAACAAATAAAGAGCGGTAATAATATTGTGTTGACAAAACAAAATACTCCCACTTTAATGGGGAACAGGGACCATACAACATGTAGGTATTGCGAAAACACTCAACCATGACTGTATTACGTTTTATTGCTTTATCATTTTATGTATAGCGACGGATACGTTGGGGAACAAATAAGAACAGAGCTTTATTTTTCATGTTTGATTAAGCCTCGTTTTATGTAACAACGAGTTTGTATGAGGGAACGTAGTTTGTCGAGTATTGTTGTGATACGCAGAAAGTATTGACTTGGCTCAATAATATAAGGTTCGACTTGTGACTTAGAGCGTGGTTAAATCTAGACTGGACAAGGCCAGGGGCTATTGCTGTTGCAAAAACGAGACGCGTGTAGCGGGGTATATAAGTACACGAGTCTCGTTTACACAACTGCAATAATACTGCTTTTGAGTTCAAAAAGCCCCAGGTCGAAGAAGGCTAAGCCTTTCAGCGAAGCGGTCGTTTCGCTAAAGAAGGTCGCAGACAGGATCTGCCAAGAGGATGATCAAACAAAAATACTGTTATTTGCGTAACAGGGGTTTTCTTTATAAACTTCATTGTAAGCTAAATAAAAGTTAAAGCAAAAAAACACTGTAGCTCAAATGAAAGTGCTTTAGCTTGACACGACTTCGGACCCAACCAACAATGGGATGGTACCAGAGTTGTTAGTGGGTAGGCCCCCTATTTCTTGCGACCACATTACTTGTGGCAGCGGCACACGAAGAGCCTAATTTACCATATAAGTATATACAAAATAACCTCACAATTGCTATTATGATCGTCAGAAGTGGAGCGAGATTGTTGTTGGCCTAATATGGTTAGCCAAAATGCCATATCCTTAACGGTTGAAATCTAGCTGTCATGAAACTATAAGGTCGATTTTCGCTTGTCTGTCTGCAACCTTAGCGTACATTTTTAGAAGTGTGCTCAAAAATGTTAGACCGTTTTGACCAACTAACGATACAAAACACCAAGCGGCGTCCATTGCACCAAGCGCGATATGTATCGAACAGATCGCCGCGCCGCTTTGAAATGATATTTTCAAGAATTCCGTTCGCGTTGAATGGTTCCATGTCGGATGACTACAAAACGTCAGGCATTCGATGGCCACTTCAGCACCAGGCGTGTTCCGGCATACTCGTACACTTTTATATTTAGTTGGATTTACTTAATCGTTTGTGAGAATCTCATGGCGGAGCGGTTTGCTCGGTTTGGTTGAAACGACTTTTGTAAGGAGTGTGTACGTAAAGTGGTGGTAAATAAAGGGTATCATTGAGTTAGGTGTGTATATTTTCAGATCTGGCGTATAACTTAATAAATAATATAAAAGAATTATTTCATATTCTTTATTCTCGAATTTTTTTATCAAATTGGACATTGGCATGTGGACAAACAAATTCATTACGAACGGAAAGTACAAACAAACAGCTGTAGCTTAATTAGCTGGTTGAAGTTTTCTGTTATTATTATGTTTTCTGTTTTTCGTAAAGGGTGCGCCGTCCGTAAGTGACAAGTGTCATATGTTTTATTCGAAATGTCGTCGTCCATATTTATTTGATGCCGCGCGGCCATACTAATTTTGTATGGGGAATTTAAGGTGCTTTATAAAAAAATATTATTTAAATAACCACTTGATGAATCAAAAATGTAGTCTAGCAATTTGTAGTTTATCCATTGATGATTGTTTAGACAAAATCAGAGGTACAATAATTTAGATAAACTATAAGAAATCTACTAAACACCGCCACTCGTTTTCATGATCTTTGCCCAACTTTAAATGATATTGTAGAAAAAACTATAGCGTGTTATGAATTTATGGTTCTGACAAATTGTAAACACGTTCCCTATGATACTAAATATATATTTTGTTCATTTAATACGATAGTATTTTCAATTATATTTACTTAACCGTAACTGCATTTTTGGCATTTTTTGGTCGGCCCACCCTTAACTTTCAGATGTAAGTTTCTCAAAAAACTAGCATATAAATTGAATTTATTTATCCTTGGGCTCATTTTATTTATTCAGGTGTAAATGACTTATACAGAGTGGGGAAAAAGTAAAGTCATAATGTGAATTGGCTGCCATTTTGTTTAAAATGAAAAAAATGCGCTCTGTTTTTACAAAAAGTTTATTTAAAGGTGTAAAATTGATGTCATTAAGTTTTAAAAATTAAATCGGTCAAATGACCATCTCCAGAGTTAATGCACATTCGTGCTCGTTTTATGGCATTTTGCATAGTTGCTCGCAAGACATCTGGCCCCAAATTGGTAATTTCTTCTTCAATGTTGGTTTTCAAAACTGGCAATGTTTGTGGCGTGTTGCGGTAAACGCGAGATTTCAAAAAGCCCCAAAGAAAGAAGTCTGGTGCCGTCAGATTTGGCGATCTGGATGGCCAGTTCAAATCGCCGAAGCGGGAGATCACATGGCCCGGAAATTGGTCTCTCAAAATCTCCATCGTTGCCCGAGCTGTGTGAGCGTCTTGCTCCGTCCTGCTGAAACCAACAATGCTCAAGACCCAATTCAGCAACTTGCGGCAAAAAAAGCTCATTTAATATGTGTCTGTAGCGGTCACCAGTTACGGTTACGGTGGTGCCGTCGGCGTCCTCGAAAAAATAAGGACCAATCAATTGTTCACTGCAAATGCCGCACCAAACAGTTACTTTGAGGGGATGTAATGGCTCCTCGTACATTTCATGTGGATTCTCCGTACCCCAGAAACGCAAATTTTGCTTGCTTACATGACCACTCAAGTGGAAATGGGCTTCGTCGCTCATTAAGATTTTGGATACAAAATCATCCTCTTCTTGCACCAGATTTAACAGAGCATGGGAGTAATTTAACCTCACTTGACGGTCAGCATGCAACAATTGGTGAATGGTTTGCACTTTGTAAGGGAACATCTTTAAGTCTTTCACCAAAATCTGACGCAACGAATGTCTGCTGATGCCAAATTGTGTGCTTCATAGTCTCGTCGATGTTTGTGGACTCTCTCGGACGACCTCGGCTACAACATCGATATTGTCAGTAGAACGAGCAGTAAGTACGGGGCCGGCCACTTCTTGCGACATCTTTAGGGGAGCCAGTTTGCACGAGACGCTCAGCCAAACGCTTAATTGTTCGAGAACATAGCGCAGGGCGACGAGGAAAACGACGACGAAATTCACGCTGCGTTAAAACAACAGACCGCAAATTGGTCAAATAGGCAGTAACAATAATTCCGCGTTCTTCAGGTGTGTATCGCTTCATTGCTTATTGTCAATTAATTCTCTATCTGTCTACAATTTAATTTTCAAAGCATAATGCAAAAAATACATTTATATTATGCCATTACTTTTGCCCCACCCGTTACTTTGTATAATGTCACCTTATCGGCTTAGAAAACTTCTTAACAAATTTATACGTTATTAATAGTTTCATTTGTTTTAATCTTTATAATCTTCATTGACGACCTCCTTGGTCGAGTGGTTTGTACACCGGTTTTCATGGAGTCGCCATCTCCGAGGTCCCGGGTTCGATCCCCGGTCGGGTCAATTTAGAAATTATTGTTTTTCTAAATTGTCTCGGGTCTGGGTGTTTTCTATGTATAATAAGTATGTATTTAAGTATTTTAAGTATGTTTATCCGTTGTCTAATAACCATATAACGAGTTTCATAACGAAGCTTCTCTTGGGCTAGATAATTGGTGTGAGTGTAGGAAAGTTTATTATTATTATAATCTTCATACGTGTTCATACAAAAAGTAACTTTAATGTTGATGACGACATCTAAATAAACTAATAACTGACACATTTGTAGCAGCAAAGTCTAATTTCCTACACAACAATAGTTGATATTGCTATCTCCGAAATAGGCCGGTCAGCCTTGTCAGCACCTAACAAGATTTGCTCCTTTACACAGCTAGACGAAGGCTGTTTATATAGCTCGTAAACTAGACGATCGCCGGTTGTCACTCGCAGGAACGCCCAATCACGCCTCCCGCCTCCGTGCGAATAACAAGAAATCGTGTGAGCACACTGCACTGTTTGCAACTGTCAGATGTCAATTTTCAATTTTAATGCTGCTTACCAATGGAACTTTTAATGAATATGTAGTAAGGTACCTACTAAGTGTAAATGGTAAATGTTTGTGAAAGACCATCTAGGTAAATTTTGTATACGATCTCCAAACTTCAGTATGAAGATGGCACTAAATGATGATGATGATCTAGGTAAAGTGTTCCCCATCACACCTCGGGCCCCCGTGCGAATTACAACAAAATACTTGTGAGCACGCTATTTGAAACTGTCAGATGTCAGTTTTCAACTCCAATGCTGTGTGTTTGATGGAATTTTTAATGGATATGTACCTACCTACTAAGCATAATTGGTAAATGAGATTGTGAAAGACCATCTAGGTGAAGTGTTTCCCATCACACCCCGCGTGCAAATAACAACAAAATACTTGTGAGCACTCTGTTTGCAACTGTCAGATGTCACTTTTAAATTTCAATGCTGCGTGCTTGATGGAACTTCAATGGATAATGTCGGTACTTACTTAGTTTATTTAATTGGTAAATGTGTTCTTGAAAAAAACCTAGGTAAAGTGTTCCCCATCACGCCTCAGACCTCCGAACGAATACCAAGAAACACGTCAAATGCCACTTTTAAATTTCAATGCTGTGCGTTTAATGGAATTTTAATGGACTTATTAGCATAACTAGTGTGCATGTGTAAAAAAATGTGGAGAGAATTATCAAATTTTCACGACTCTAATATGTATTTATATTTATTTCTAGGCCCAAAATTTTAATTCAACTCGAAAAGCAATCTGACAGACCACCTCAGTTTTTAACTTTTTTTTTTTGTATTAATATTTCAATATCTTCGATGGGTATGCTCGTATATTGGGTACGCTCGGGTATAGTCGTTTGATCCCGGTTGTTGTCGTAAGTTTTGGCTCAACTTTTTACGTTATGTCATCATTACCATCATCATCATTTTCATCATCATTATTAGCTTACAAACATCCCACTGCTAGACTCGCATAGACATAAGGTAATCTAATTTATTTCAACTTGCTTTTACTTTTTAACTTTAAAGTCAGCTGCTCCAAAAGCTAAGAGACAAGGTCATCGACCTCCAAAATCTGTCATAAATATTAAACATAATTTCAAGCTTTAAATAAATTAACAAACTCTATACAATGTGATGATTATCTGTGTAAGAATAATATAAAGTATAAATAGTAGGTACATACCTACAGAGTGTGAGTGACCGAAACGCTTTGTTGAATCAAAAATATTCATTTTCTATCTCGTCAGCTAGTTGTTTCGAGAGCACTTTATTTGATTTTTTGCTTTTCCATACGCAAACTTGTGCGCAACTATATTTCATTCACAGACCTCTATTTAGTTGTATATTTTGCGAAACGGTTAATTTCGACCACTGGACGACCACTAGTTATCATTGATATCATTATCACGAAACCTGTTCAAACTAAAAATTCTTTAGAAATGCTACCAAGCCATTATCATGCAAATGCCGCCACATTTGTCTTAAAAAGTTTTATTCATTATCAAAACAATCACGTTTAAGCTGCGTAATCTGCAGTCTTTGATGTTCACGTCAAAGAACTCGAATGGCTTCATAATTCTCGAGATAGAGTTCATATTCTAGGGAGTTCATAAACCTATCTGTCACCAGAGAAAATAACCTGACGTGACCTTTCAGTAAATACTTATTTACGACGCCACTACGATTACCCCGAAGCCGAACATTAATTGTTAATTTTAAGAAGTCCGCTCGTTACCTCCACTGACTTTGTGATACAATTTGCTGACTATTGTGAGGGTAAATCGACTGAATCTCTAGACCGGAGTGCGTTAACCTTTCTCAGGAGTCATCATGTGTTGAAACAAATGAAATTACAATCCTTTGACGTTCAGAATCACTACAACAAAATTGGAAAACGTTTAAAGTTGGTTACCAATTACGTTCTTGAAATGTATATAGATATGTAGGTATATATAGAGGTGAGGTGTACGTATCTATATAACTATAAACTCGTAGATAGTATGGATGGCAAGATTTTAATTGAAAAACTTAATTATTAAGACACATTTTAGCATTCTAGGTACAGTGCTTTGGGCTGTAGGTACGATGTTAATAGTTTTTCAGTCAGTCAGTCAGTCAGGATTTTTCTTTTTACCTTTAAGGACCTTATAAATCGGATATTTCTAATTTCCTTCGGGATCTCGAGATACGGTTACGCGGGCGAAATCGCGTGCGGTCGCTAGTAATATTATATTAACAGGTTGACTGCCGCAAAACCAGACACAATAGAAAATTTATTGTTCGTAGGTCACCGGTGACCTACACGGCAGCTAACGTGTTAACTTAAAATTGTGGATATTTGCTTGTCCTTCCTTCACGCAAAACGGAGCTACGGAGTTACGTATCAATGTAATCTTTCACACAGAGGTATTTGAAAACCCGAAAATGCCAAAGGCATCTTGCTCATTGAGTCATCACCACCAGGTTATTTTATGTCCCCACTGCTGGGGCACGAGCCTTCCCTATGTATGGACAGGGGGAACGGGCCATAAACCACCCACGCGGGCCCGTTGGCGGATTGATTGATTAACGACTGCTAATGCAGGCAGGACTAATCTCTTTACCTGTCTTCCGAAGCACGGAGGTAAAATATTTGGTGACCATCGGATGACCTGCTTGCTAAAGTTGCTTAACCTTAGCAAATGCAGACTGAGCTCGTTTTCCAACGAGCTCCTCGGTTTGAAACGGTTTCGGCTCGAATGTTTGCATAAAACATTGCCCCCCGCAATAGGATCGCAGCCAACATTTTCAAATTAGAAGTATAATTAGGTTCGTTTGTATTGTGGCGCCACCATATTTGCAGATGAACTGTGTGGGTTAATAGAGCCCCCGGGACTGCGAGGGGCGAATTATTGCGCCCGCGAGTATATGAGTACCTACATATATGCATATTATAGTAAGTATATAGGTATTTTGGCAGCGGTGTAACCATTAGATCACAAAGGTAGTATAACAGAAACAGCTTAGTTAAGGATTTAAGGATTTTCGAAAGTGCATCTAGGAAGATACACTTTCGAAAGTACCCCACACTCAGTCTGTTCAAATAATGATTAGTGGATAAATTGTAAGCAAAAATGTTGGAACCCGAAATATATTTCAGTTTCGGTTAATTGAAATGGCATTTAAATAGTTTAATTCTGTTCAATTTGATAAAGCACTGAATTCAATATAGGCGTGTTTTTTTTAATAATGTCATACATACAGGCTGTTTAGTAATAGGTGTACATAATACCGAAACAGCCACTCAACGAAGTAAAAGGACACCACGATAATAAGCAAAACCATTTTTATGTAGATTTACTATTGTACAAACAACATTTTTTTTTTTTACCCGTTCGGGTCAATTTTGTAATTATTGTTTTTCTAAATTGTCTCAGGTCTGGGTGTTTTCTATATATAATAAGTATGTATTTAAGTATTTTAAGTATGTTTATCCGTTGTCTACTAACCATTTAACGAGTTTCATAACGAAGCTTGGCTAGATAATTGGTGAGTGTAGGAAAGTTTATTTATTTATTTATTTTATTACATTATTTTTGTGCAATCCCGACATGCTTTGACTTTCTAGTTGACAACTAACAATGTAGCAGCTGGACCTAGAGGTGTCACTTAGCAATTTTCCTTTCTAACAAACGACCACAACGCTTTTCAGGCATGTTCATAATTTTCCGGGGCTCTGTGTACAGCTCGAGATTGTACAGACGCCTGCACATCAACCTACCACAAACTGTCAAATTTCCTCAATAGACTTTGAACTTTATACCATATGTATATGGTTGAAAATGCATTGAAGGACTTTGACAGTTTTAGATAGGTTGATGTGCAGGCGTCTGTACATTTTTGATCACCTATCAGATGACCAGCCTTTGTGGTCGAAAGTGGCTCAACTTCAGCAATCGCATCGTTTCCCACTGCGCCATCGAGCTTCTCCCCACCCATCACCCAGCTAAGATACCTAATAACAAGTCCTACTACTAAACAAAAAGAGCATATCATAATAATACAAATTGCTGGAAATCGAACCCGAGACCTCCAGAGGTCTCGGACCCAAGTCTGAGACCGTTCGTGTAACACAGACTCCTTTTTTAAGTACCTAACCTACAGTCAGTAGTGTTGGAATAAGCAATCATATTTATTTGCTAAATAGTCCATTAGCAGCAATTAAATTAATCGTAGTTTATTGCTTTTTAACATCCGTCACGTGAAATCATCTGCGATGGCGTCCTGCTGCTATCGTGAACACATAACGTGCTCGCACTGCACGCGGCGCTAATAGCACTAATGCTAAAAATCTGCTAGATTTCATATCGGCCCGATAATTACCGACGCGCGGGCGACGGCTAATAGCAGCTTATGCTAAAATAGCCGAAATTTAAAAAAAAACAAGCAATTCTTTAATCACAGCTATTCACCATAATTCACATTGTGAATAGCATTTTACAATCATATTAGCAAATAGCATAGCAATAGCGCGTAGCATGCTAACATAATTATGAAAAATAGCATGCTAATGTTTAACGAAACTTCGCATTAATTTTCATTACTAACAGTCAGTCATATTATTTAGGTAATAAATTATGATTTATGAATAATTGTAAGCGAAAATTTTCGACAATGTAACAGACATTTTGTAACCTAAAATATATTTCAGTTTCGGTTAATTGAAATGTCATCCGAATAATTTAACTTTGTTCAACTTCGTAACAAGCACTCAACTCAATACACCGGCGTGTTTACAATAATGTCAAACATAATGTATGTATGTATGACCATTTTGTGATAGCGATGCGGCAATCTAGTGAATGCTGATTGTGAGTTCTATTCACAAATCAATTGCTTTAGCAAAAACACGCTAACCTCGTTTGTCCCTAGAAGGTGCTATTACAATGGCATACAAATTCTCGTTTCCGTTAAGTTGATCGAATGGTTTTTTTATTCTTTAAGGGTAAGCACTTGGCTTTCACCTCACCTCATGTTAAGTGATGATAAGGCGAAAAAGGAAGCGCGCTCCACCCGGAATCCTCAACTACTGAAGAAATATTATTATTTAGATAAGATAATTATGGTGTCTCAGCGACTGTACTTTGAAAAAAAAAACGACGGGTTGCACTCCGGGAGTGCCGGCAAAAGTGAAAACTTGAATATTAACGTTGTGCATTTTTTATATTTTGGAATGGTTAGGGAATAATTTTGCACGAATTGCTTCAATTATCACTACTATACTTTTATACTGATAGTATAAAAGTACTATCATTTATGTGGTAGAATACAATATTTATTTATTGCGCTATCGTACACAAACATGCCAATTTATTCGCGCAAGCGCCCTGCGCCGCCTAAACGAAACAGCAGGCATACATTTTCGCCGCGCCTTAGAAATAGAGGGGGATACTTCCTCTCCTACGCCGCGCCGGCTGTCTACTCTCCATCAGTCTTACGAATTTTCGATCAGGTCACGTGTCCTGACGCGAATTTAACATTTTTTACCCATTACAAAAAAAGTGTACAAAAAGAAAGAAAGCTAAAGAAGTTTTCACTTCAAAAAATACTTCATGAAGTGAACCCTCTCAAGAACACACAGCGTGACATCTAAGCTAGTATAAGTAATAGTAAAGTTTGTAAGACTAACCTAAACAACACGAACTAAAACAAATAATACAAAAATGCAATTTAAATTCCTTTAAAATATTCGGTAATCAAGCTTGGATGCAGTACGCAAATACCGCCCGCAAAATATGCACACGCTGAGGACCAATCATCATTATCATCATCTCAGCCAAAGCCGTCCATTGCAAGGATCTCCATCCCCTCTCCTAGGCTATACCCGCGAACTTCACCAGACCGACCAACGGTCCACCTTGTTAGAGGCTTGCCTATACCTTCGGTGCGCGGTTGCAACTCGAGAACTGTTCCGCCCCAGTGGCCATCAGTCCTATAGGAGCTTAGCAACACTTCGGGCTATGTCGGTAACCTTCGTTCTTCTACGGATCTCCACACTCAGATTCGATCCCGCAAAGAAAACCTCAAGCATACCTATCCTTTCCATTGCTCTTTGGGTGAAGAGGAGGTAAGAGGATCATTGGATGCAAGCAAACATACATACCAAATCGATAAAATGAGAACAAAATTTAAAAACTTCCATAGATGGCTATTTGAAAATCGGTTGAACCATAAAGCATTTACTTTTAAACCGACTGACCACTTTTATCCATTCAACATAAAACTTACCTACTGTGGAAGGTTTTTATATTTTTCCACGTTCATTTTTCTCGATTTTTCCAATAGCATTATAGGTGCGATTCAATTTGCGCAATTGTCCAATTTCTTCGTGTACAACTCAAATTGGAATTGTTGGAATATTAAGTTAAATAAAGGCAATTTTCTGTAGAAATTGAAAAAAGTATTAGTGTAACGTCTTAAACATAATCATGTTTATTTTTTCGAGTACAAAATAGACAATTAAAATGTGTTTATTTGTTTGTGGTTTATTTGTAATTTTAAGTATAAAGTTACAAATAAACTCAATTTGTTTTCTTTCAAAAGTCCACGGTACAGTCGGCCACGAAAGTCGCTGAAAACTTTAGTACCATGTCTCATACAAACATCATCAGAGTTTGACAAGCGCCTGTACGATTAATGAATACTTGTTTTTATAGAGAACTAAAGTATGTTGTGACTTTTGTTGTTCACTGTACCAACGCAAAGATGCAGACATAAGTGCTAAAGTGGAGACCTCTTGGCGGGAAAGTGAAGAGTCGTGTCTGCGGTTTACTTTTATTTTTTTAAATTTGTGACATGTTTATTATTAATGTGAAAAAATAATGGATTATTCACAAACGTGCATGAGTATTGAATGGCAAAATAAACAAAACCGTGCAACTTAACTTTTCAATTTCTCTCGAGAAGTCAAGAAAAGCCCCACATCTTTACTGATACTCAAGAGGTTTGGGGGATAATTATCATTTTCACCTATAATTTCTATTATCATTAATTATGATTTATTAACTTACAAAGAAAATTTATATTGTATGTAATAGGTAAAACTTTGGCACTTCTATGAAATGAACACTTTGACACTGGCTAAATTAAGGGAAAAAAATAATGCTGAAGTGTTTAGCTACTCTCGTCGCTGACTGTACACGAGTAAATGGCGCGAGAAGGTACGAGAAAGCTTTTAACGATGTTACCCGTAAAAGGGAAATTAATTATAATTAGTTTCTAATAGATATCTACCTACGTGATTTTCTAACGCAATTATATAATACTAAGACCTCCCTGGCGGTAAGAGACGATGCATTTTGAGTTAGTTTAGTTTCTTTCCTAAAGACATAGGTACTTAATTAAGATTCTGTAGTCAATCGAATAGATGCTCGAATTAAATGCGAGAAATCGCAGCTCAATCCCTATTGTGTGAAGACCGTTTTGTCGCATAATGCCTAATTCGCAAAATGCTTACCATATCCCAAGAAGACTAATTCGCGAAAGGACTAATTCTCAAAAGGACTAATTCGCAGAATGCCTAATTCGCAAAAGGACTAATTCGCAAAAGGACTAACACTGTAAACCCATGCCTAACACAACCGCTTTTGTAGTCTAGTGTTTTTTTTTGTTTTTTTTTTTTACTACTACCTCCAACATCATCGGAGCCTATTTATGCAAGTTTTCATTCATACCAGTTCTCACTTTTATTCCTCTCGCACTTTTATTCTGCATACTACTCATTCATCCATCACCTGTACTCTAGTGTTATAACCACTTTCACAATCAAGAGTTTTTGACCCAGAGCCTCCCAGATCGATTCCCAGTGGGGGATACATGTTTGTGTATAGGTTTGGTTGGTGGTAGGGCTTGTTTTTCCGACTACCTACCTACTACCACCACCATCACCTACCGAAACTACCACCATCTTATTTAAATATGTCACCAATACATCAATGTTTGGAGCATTGTTGTTTTCCGGCAGCTAGAGATAAGATAGCCAGTGCCTCAGTACTTGAAGATAACGGGTGAAGTGCGCTTTCTCCATTTGGCCTTATCATCTCTTAATGTCAGGTTAGATGAAAGCACTGTGCTAACCCATAAGATATAAAAAACAAGCATATTGACTGACTGATTTAATAGATGACTGTGCGTTTAGACTTAAAGGCGGAAAGGGTCTTAGAGTGTCGGATTTCAGACGGCAGTTTATTCCAAAGACAAGTAGCTTGGACTGTAAAAGAATCCTTAAAATATCCCGACCGGGTAAAAGGAGGTTTAAGGATGTTATCCGAATTTGACCTTAGATCACGGTTGTGTTCCACCCCAAGAAATCGGAAGCACTCCTTAAGGTAAGAAGGAGTACGAGGATCATACAGCACGTTAAAAACAAGGGTGAGAATATGTTCCTCGCGACACAACCTAATGGGAAGCCATTCAAGCCTGTGCCTGTATTCAGACACATGGTTGCAAACCAAACCGTTGATGAACCTGATGCAGAGATTTTGGAGACGTTGTAGTTTATTAAGTAATACCGCATTTAAGTCCACAAGGCAAACATCAGCATAATTAAAGATTGGTAGAAGGAGAGATTGCGCATGTTCAACCTTAGTCTTCACAGGAAGCAAGTTCTTCTACAAACAATTTTCGACTCATCTCCGATATTTGTGGAGACCAGGAGAGGGTGCTGTCGAAAAGTACTCCTAGGTTTTTTACCACGTTACCTTAGTTCAATGAGACACCGTTAAACATGAGCGTAGGGATAGACAATTTGTTCACCTTTGCAATTTGTTTAGATCCCCCGATGATGATAGCCAGTGACTTGTCGGGGTTGACTGTTAGGCCATGGGCTCGACTCCAATCTATATAATCCCAAGGCAGGGACTGTCTACCGGTATGAATATGAGTATATTATTTTTTCTGTATGGCGTCATACATTTAAATTTGGGTAGCATTAAATTCTAATACAGATACTTTTTTCTGTATAGAGAAAGTAAAAATTTTATACAGTTATTTATTGCAGTAGGTACTGTTACGAAACTTTGACCTTGGGTGTGTATGGAGTTGTTTTATGAAATAGATCATAAGCCCACGCCATTTTCATTTCAGTGCTTCCTGGCTTGTTGTGATTTGAAGTGGCGAGTGATGTATGAAATGAAAACTTTCATAGTATAATTAATTCGTACCCCGCGTCCCGCACTCACGCACCGTCATAATATCAGAAATTTAATAAAATATTTAAATAACTGTAGAAAACAGAAATATGAGTACCTACAGAAATTCGTCCGGTACCGAATTTATCTATATACCTACATTAATGACTTGTCCTGCTGACTGACTCATCATCGCCGAGCCTAAACCGCTGTAGCTAATTAGATAAAATTTAGACTGTAGGTTAATTGAGTGACGTAACCAGCCACTAAGAAAGAATTTTACGGAAATCACACCCTAAGAGGGTCAAATAGGGGGTGAAAGTTTGTATGAAAGTCCGTCAGTTTTAAAGTAAAATAGATGAAAATTGGTATTTGGGTTCTTGAAAAGATTAAAGAATGACGTGTCTCAGGAATTTTGTTTATTTTTCTTTAAATGAGTAAAAAAGAGAAAAAGGTTTTTTTGGGAAAATCCTTATTTTTAAAGTCAGAACTATAAAAATGAATGATTGAATAAAAGTTGAAATAGTGATGGAAAGTTTGTATGGAAATTATTCTTACAGATACCTTTCATAAGTTTGGCTTTTATTAAAAACAATTACAAGTCGTGTAAGTAGCCGCGATCAAAAGCTAGTTGTACTCATATTTTTACTAGTACTATACAGATATTTTATACCGATATGCAGTCCCTGTCCCAAGGTCAGCATTAAGGCATACAATCAAACTCACAATATCATCAACTGAGGCCTGAGAATAGATTTGCAGTTCGTCAGCATACAGGTGGAACTGACATGAAAGGAGTGGAGTGAGGAAATTAATAAATATCGAAAGAAAAGGAGAAAGGACACCACCCTGGGGCACACCTGCAGTGACATCACTGGCACATGACAATTTGTCATTAGCTCGGACACACTGCCGCCTCCCGACCAGGTACCTAGCTGCGAAACCACTCTAACACCGTATCTGATACTAGAATCTCTCCTTGTATCAGATACGGTGTTAGAGTGGTCCAATCAACTTCTTCTTGAAGTTGGTTGAACATTCCCAAACGAATATCAACATAAATTTTATTTAGCGCGGTCTGGGTACTGTGCCCGGGGCTGAACCCGGATTGGAGAGGGCTAAGGAAATTGTTAGAATTAACAAAGACACTGACTTGGACTTGTCTTGTTGGAGGACAAGACATTCTAGACGGCTCTAGGGTTTTTGAAAGAAAAGGAAGAATGGATATAGGCCTAAACTGAGAAGGTAAGGAAGAGTTCGAGGTTTTAGGGATGGGTACGACTACTGCCTGGCGTCAGCAGCTAGGGATACTGCCGGTATCGAGCGAGAAGTTAAAAACATGGCAAAGGATAGGGACAAGAATTTCAAATCCTAACAGGATCATCCTCCGGCCAATCCCATCCATGCCTTCAGCATTAGATTTGACTGCCTGGATGTTATCTTCAATATTCACGCTCAGAGACAAGTCTAAAAGAAAAAGCAGGACGCTGTGAGTTAGGAGAGGAAAACAGTGATTGCAGTGAGCTTTGTTTCAACTTATGTGGAATGGAGGAAGGAGCAGAAAAGTGTCGGTTTAAGGAGTCTAGATCAGGGTTATTGGGAACAGAGGTCTTAGACTTATCAATACCAAGAGTGTTCAAGAATGACCATACCTTAGCAGGATCACCATTTGCAACAGAGGAATGTATGTGACGACGCTGCGCATCCCTACATAGCCTACTACACCGATTACGTTGTCCAGATCCTTCCCAAACCGTGCCTTAGCAGCATTGCGCCTGGCCATAATGACTTTAATGTCATTACTTAGCCAGGATGCGGGGAGATGCTTGAGCCGAACAGGTTGAAGTGGAGCATGGATGTGAAATATTTGGATTAAGTTAAGAGTTGAAAATTTCCATCTTCAGGTCGATAGTTGTGGCATCAAACACCGCATCCCAGACAATATTGCTAAGGCCAGACATAAAACGATTGGTTTCAACACTGTTGAAATTTTGACCCAATTTGGATTGGTGGGCTTAAACAACTGATAAAAATTAAAAAAAATTAAAAAACGATACAAATCTAGACCAACAGCTTTACGTGCCCTAAAAAGCATGCAGAAGCTATAGGTATATTTTTATTTGGTCACCATTCACTCTCTCAGTTTTGGGAAAGCCGTTTAACATGCAAGACAGCAACACAAACGCGCAAGCCAGTGCGCATCGATCTCCTCGCTGAGCTCATTTACAATATACTCGTACCTTTAAACATTTACGTCACAGGTAGGCAGGTCTTAATATTACAGTCACATATTATAAGCTCTAAATGGTAAACAAGTACAAGGCAGATCACTACCAAACGCAAATACCCTCAGAATTGATGACCTAGAAAAGTCAAATCTTAATCCCTGATACGAAAGCTTCATAAATATTCAGCGTCGCTATTTCACCTCGACGGATGTCGATCCTGAGAGACGGGGCCTGTGTTTATGTTTACAGGGGTGGGGGGAGGACCAGCTGGGAAACCCCCCCCCCCTCCCCGCCCCTACCGACTGCGGGAAATCGATAACGCTCCACGAGCACAGAACCGAGTAAGATGCTCGGACGAGAGACGTCCCGGAATCACAGCCCTTGAAAGGAACGATCCGTTTGCCTTTGATGTTACGCACTTCAGATGTTTTTATAGTCTCAACTATCTTTTAGCGCGGAATCACTTGTAATTCGTCTGTACTTTAAGCTTCAGGATAACGACGTATATGGTGTTCGAAATTTTATGTACACCAGATTTTTGAGAGTGGCACAAAGAGGAGGTTGTTAATATTATGTTTTTATATTAGTCATTAGCCTATTTGGGCTAACACAATTTTTAAATAGAGTTACCATGTGGGTTGTGGAATGAGTGAGTGAACTTCACAGGTATTCTCGAAGGAATACAGCATAGGGTTCTTTAAAAAGGGCGTGAAAAGGTTTTTGTAGGATCAGCAATGCGTGAGTCTCCAAGGTTATTCTTTGTTTATTTGTAAGGCCTTTAGTGTCGCTAACATCTATACTAAGGTAACCGCTTCCATCAGACGATGATTGCAAGCTTACAGTATAAAACCATAAAGACAATCTTTAATTTGGATGTTTCCCTAATAGCGAATACGTAGTTGACCAACCAATTATAAATAAGGTACATAAAACTAATGATATTTGTCAACATCAAAAGAAGAAAGTATATATGAATATTCATGTTACCGATATCGATATTTGAATAAATACAGTATTCTTCCATAACTAGTCTAAAAACATCCGACGATTGCCATTTACCGTTTCACATCAACAACATCATCTATAGCACATAGGTAAGGATTTTAGGACATAACGAACCATATTAGCCCAAAGTATTTAATACCTGTGGTGCAGGTTTAAAAAAAAAACAATTTCAGGTATATTGAAATGTAGTCTAAAATGGTATAGTATAAGAAATATCTTGTAGCTTAACTGTTGCATTCTTATTCCTAGTTGTAATTGTAATAGTTCTGTCCAAATTGTTATTCTGTTGCTATAGAAACAAATGAGGCTAAAAATAAAATCACTGATTACATTTTATAGAACATAAGGATTCGTAGCTGATTATCTCGTGTATTATGTCCTTGACTACTCTAAGCGTCTCTTACGTGGCAAGCTCTTATAGTGTTGTACGTAGAACTAAACTTCAAAGATCTTGCGTAACTGTTGCTATGACAAAGTTCTAAAGTCAATAATTGTATATTCTAATAATTTCCCTCATCGTACTGAACTGAAAGATGGTAATATTTATTCATACGCAATGGAAATGGAGAGTTATTCTGAATGGGTGCCTAGTGATTTTTATTTTTCATTCGATCACGTTAAGGGTGCGCCGTCCATAAGTGACAAGTGTCATATGTTTTATTTGAAATGTCGTCGTCCATATTTATTTGATGCCGCGCGGCCATACTAATTTTGTATGGGGAATTTAAGGTGCTTAATAAAAAATATTTATTTAAATAACCACTTGATGAATCGAAAATGTAGTCTAGCAATTTGTAGTTTATCCATTGATGATTGTTTAGACAAAATCAGAGGTACAATAATTTAGATAAACTATAAGAAATTTACTAAACGCCGCCACTCGTTTTCATGATTTTTGCCCAACTTTAAATGATATTGTAGAAAAAACTATAACGTGTTATGAATTTATGGTTCTGACAAATTGTAAACACGTTCCCTATGATACTAAATATATATTTTTTTCATTTAATACGATAGTATTTTCAATTATATTTACTTAACCGTAACTGCAATTTTGGCATTTTTTGGTCGGCCCACCCTTAACTGCAAAGAGATTGTAAGCCATTGAAGCTGGTGACAAACTGGGAGAGTTAAAATGTTGCCATACAAATTCTCCTACCCGTTGATTTTTTTATTTATTTCCATAAAGATTCACAGTCTTAAAAACTCTATTTCAACATAACATCTACCTTACAATTTTTATAGAGAGTTTGTTGTTGACCTCAGACACCCTTTTCGGCGTCACCCGACTTTTTGGGGGCGTCGAAAAACTTAAAGGGTTCCTCAAGCTGTGTTATCGAAACACCGTTAGATGGTTTCTAGAGGGAATAGCATCACGCGTGCTTGATGCTATTCCTCCTTGTGTTAACGAGATCTTTACTATAAAGAGATCGAATGGCAAATTAAACTCGCTGTAGTTTAAAAGTTGTTGTAGTTAAATAAATAAACTTTCCTACACTCACACCAATTATCTAGCCCAAGAGAAGCTTCGTTATGAAACTCGTTAAATGGTTACTAGACAACGGATAAACATACTTAAAATACTTAAATACATACTTATTATACATAGAAAACACACAGACCCAAGACAAATTAGAAAAACAATTATTTCTAAAATTGACACGACCGGGGATCGAACCCGGGATCTCAAAGATGGCGACACCATGAAAACCGGTGTACAAACCACTCGACCAAGGAGGTCAAGGAGGTAGTTATAGAAGGTTACATCCTACTTGTAGAGCTTGAAGATGCTGCGGCTAGCGTTCGTATTGTGATCCTGCAAGTTTAGCAACTTTCCAAATGTCGTGTCACTGGTGCTACTACCCTGTATCTTGAATTATTCTGAGACCACGTTACGAAAATAGAATACCCTTATAATATCATAAGAACTTCGGAGGTTTCGAGAGAAGCCTCTTGCATTAGAGCCCTTGTTAAACCTCAATAAAGTCATTTCCGATTTGTAATTTTCCGTCTTCGCGAATAGGCGTTAATTTACAAAGCCCAGTGTTAAATTGGTTGGACGCATTTAACAATTGATGGCGTAAGTAGGTCACGGATTTATGTCATTTTCAAATTGTTTCATCATATGCCTATAAACGTTCGAGGGTTCCTCAAGCCGTGTGCTTTTAGAGAGGGTTTGCTGAAGCTACTTTATAGTATATAATCTATACTATAAATATCTAAAAGACTTGTTGCATATGTTAAAGCTATATTAATTGTTTATACGCATATTAGCTTACCTACTGATTTAACTTCAACAAAGCTCTATTATTGCAGGCTTACTGTATTCTTTTTTTAAGGGGGCTTTGAACGAATTTCCAATTTAAAATTAATTCTTAATTATAAGAAACAACTGAGTAGACTTACTTTTTGAATTTATACTTTCTAATTCAATTACTTTTAAATACTCTTAAATTTCGTAAAGAATCGTAATGAGAATGGTTTGCTTTGATGTTTTTACTCTTAATCAAAGTGGGTTTTTTAATGCAATGCCTATGGTGGTAGTCAATGTAATGTGGCATTCCAATTTGAATCTAAAAACGCTAATATAGTCGCCATAATATAAATATTCTACATTACAGATGAACTTAAAGATAAAAAATATCAAATAACTAAGAAGTTACAATTTAAGGCTTTTCTATGTCGCACTCCGTCGACTCCATTTCTCTTAAATAGATCACGTACCTACTCAAGACATAAATAATTTATAATTTAAATTATACAAAATGCCGGTTTACATCCCTTAAGGTAATGGTTGTCGAAGTAAAACCGTCACATAACATGGCTTAGGGGTACCTTAAAACTTAGGGATCGTCAGTGAAATAACAGTGCGTTTCATCATCATCATCAGCCTACACACGTCCACTGCTGAACATAGGCCTCTCCAAGTGCATTCGATTCATTACATTCGATGTAAACAGAAGGTTTTAAAAACAAGTTCCTACCAAATTGCGAGTGCTGAGGTTAAGCAACTTTCGCAAAGGCCGGTCATCGGATGGGTGACCAAAAATGTATCATCTCGAGCTCCTCCGTGCTTCGGAAGGCACGTAAAGCCGTTGGTCCCGGCTGCACTAGCAGTCGTTGACAATCACCAATCCGCACTGGCCCCCGTGATGGTTTATGGCCTGTTCTCCCTATCCATCCATAGGGAAGGTTCGTGCTCCAGCAGTGGGGACATAAAAATGAGCTGATGATGATGATACGAGGTCATGACTACGCATTGGTTGTTGCGTTGAAACGTGGTTGAAACCATCTGTGTGACGCATTAGTTTTGTATAAAGTATCCTGACGCGTAAAACGCAACAATTGCCGCATTAAGAAACCACGCACTTAAAAAATCATTTTGAATAAGTACCTAACGGTTTTTTTGTAAAATTTTCCAGAATGCATCCCATAAACAAGCAATATCCATAAAGCGGACGAACGAAGCTGAGCGACGCATTAGAATTCACACACCGCATCTCGTGCACTCGCGAAAATATTGCAACGCAATCCTGGATATTTGTATAGTTACGGCCAGATCACGGGGCGCCTACAAACTCAAGATTTTCATAACTTATATGCTTCCTTTTGCGTTTGATGCGAATGATTTTGATAGATGTGAAGTCAAGACTAATTATTGGCTTTTACGTTAAAGCTAGCCGTGTGATTTTGTATAAAGTATCCAGATAGTGTAAAGTATAATAAACCACGCACTTTAAAAGCATTATAATAGATACTTTATGGAAATTTTGTAATAAAATATTCAGTATGCTTCCCGTAAACATTAGAATTCACTTACCGCACCGCATCGTGCACTCGCGAAAATATTGCAACGCATCCTGGGATATAATTGTATATCGTTACGACCGGATCACGAGGTACCTACAAACTCAAGATTTCCTTTACTAATATACTCAATAGTTCCTTTTGCGTTTGACGCGAATTATTTTGAAAGATACAAAGTCATGACTACGCATTTGCTATTGCGTTGAAGCTATTCGTGTGATTATTTTTTATTTATTTATTTATTTTGCTTTATTTGGAAAACATACAGTGATGATTAACTGTTAACATATACTAAATTGCCACTATGCACTATTTACATGTTTCCGCATCTATAACTAAAAAAACAATTCGAATTCATTGGCACAAACAAATGGACAACAGTGAACAAATATGATTAAAATATATATATAAACATATCAAACTAAACAGTTAGAGAACCATTAAACCAGGATTTAGCCATCGTACCTTTAAATTTATCTGGCTTCGAATCAAACAAATCCAGTTCAGGGAAGACAACCAGTTTATTTATTTCCCTAGCTGATCTTATAAAAAAGGAGTTCTGCCTGTAGTTGGTAGTGCATTGAGGGATATTTAAATACAAATGCCGCCTTGCAGTCATGTTAGGAAGGTTTTTAAATTTATGTATAAAGTATCCTCATGATTGCCGCATAAAGAAAAAGTGCCCTTTAAAAAGCATTTTAAATAAATATCTAACTGAAACTTTGCAATAAAAATCTCAGAATGCATACCGTAAACAAGCAATATCCATTTAGCCTGCGAACGAAGCTGAGCGACACATTAGAATTCACTTACCGCACCGCATCGTGCACTCGCGAAAATATTGCAACGCATCCCGGGATATATATCGTTACGACCGGATCGAGCCCACAAACTCGAGATTTCCAACGATATAAATCTTTCGAGTGGAGATGAATTCTCGGACTGCGAAATGATATATAAAATATTCATGCCGCTCAGAAATGCGAGCATCTGCTTTTTTGCGCCGGCCTCCTTTTTCCACCTTTTTATTTCTAATTCCACTCTTTTCAATGGCGCCCGCCATCTTAAATTTAAAAGTGATGTTTATGAAATTGTGCTTTAACGGTGGAAATATAATACCTACAGTAATTAATACACGGTGCTTATTTTAATTTTTGTTTGCCAGTCGATCACGTTAACGAAAACTTTTTGCCAGTAGGCGCTGCTTTATTTAATGCCATAAAAATTAGAGTGAAATGTTGTTATCGTGATCAATCGTAAATAAAAAATCGCACGAGACTTCCGGTTTCGAACTGAAGTTTTAAGATTCGACGATGTCAAGCTTTTAACGCATACTACTCGTACTTGTATAGGTATCCTACGTATACTTTTCGACCGAGTTGACAACAGCCGTGGTCAGGGGCTGATTGTGTCTGAGTCAGCCTTAATAAAAAAGCAATAGAAAAAAATAGCCCTTATAAAAAGGTATTTCTAAAATACTTATGCTAAGTGAGTTAAGCCTCGTTAAAAACTTTAAATATATGAAACGCTAAAGTTACAATTCTAGATGTTAAAAGTCAAAGGTGTAGTCATTGAAACTTTTTCAAACTCTATCACCTTTATGCTGGCAGGAGATGATACGTACCTGTAACAAAAATATATAATATTGAATACCATATTTTTTAAAGAAACACATTATAATAAAGAGGCAATAGAAGAGAGAATAGATAATAGAATAGAATAGAATAGAATAGAGAGAATATCGGCAATGCAGAGGTCACTAATGCTCTCGAGCCCCTGCAATTGCGTAGAGATATAGCGTCACTCAGCGCCTTCTACTGCTTATACCACGGCGAGTGCTCTGAAGAACTCTTTGACCTTATCCCACCTTCTCCCTTCCTCCATAGGAGTATGCGTGCTACTCTTCGGAGTCACCGCTGTACTGTCTTGAACATTCCATCGCGCACAAAGAAATTTGGTGACTCGTTTCTTTGCCGCACTTCCAAAAGATGGAATAGTCTACCAGCACACGTTTTCCCTCTATCCTAGGACATGGGGTCCTTCAAACGAGGCGTGAAGAGGCACCTTGTTGGCCGGCAGGGTGACGGTGACTGATGCTGCGTTGTTTTCACGCTGCACCAGTTGCCCTTGCGTCCGACTCCGTTTCCACTTAACATCAGGTGGAGTGGAGTCATTTGCCGAACTATGAATAAAAAAAAATAAAACAAAATCATATAAGTACCTATTACCATCTATCATGAGATGTCGCGCTCGCTCGCTCGTGAGCGGACGTGCGCAAAGTGAACGGAGCGGTTAAATACCTACCTAGCTTATCGTAACAAAAATGAGTACTAAGTGTAATGGATGTGAATCGGTGATTTATGATATATCATATATGGAGTGTTCGCAAGAAAACTGCAAGAAACTGTATCATTTAAAGTGTCTTGCAATTACGGAAAAATCATTTGAAGTTTTTACCCAAGTATATAAGGATAATTGGCTGTGCCCCGAATGTGTACGAGTTATTCCAAAGTGTGACAATTCAGACACACCAGTACGTGGACACACAATGATTAATAAAACGTTTACTCCCAGCAGCTTTGTAAATGTTGAGCGTGGAAATCGGTGTCGTGATAAAGAGTTACAAACAAATGATGACGAGATGAAAATACTGGAGGAGATAAGAGAGTTTCGGTTGGAAATGAGGACGAAGATAAAGGAGCAAACAGAAGAGTATGAAAGTCTCAAAAATAGGTTTATTATTACGGAAACTGAGGTATTAAAACTGCGAAACATGTTGGCGGTAGTGCAAGAAAAAGCTAACAAGGTAGATGTATTAGAGATTACAGTTAACGAATTAAGAGACGTAAATGAACGCTTGGAGGCAAGCTTAAGAGCCAAAAAAGAAGATGAAAAACCTCAAAGGTCATTGGAACCAGAAAAATCATTCGCTTATGTGACAAAACGCAGTCTAAAGCAAGCGAAACTGAGCCATAATAACGTTCCTGTACCGGCGTCTCAAGGTATGGCCACAAAACCAGCGAACCTACCTATATATGAGCAGCAAGCAGGAAATATAAATAGTGAGCAGATGGACAAACAGGACAGTCAGGTTAATGAGGAAAATGAAAGGAATGAAAAGTGGACGACAGTTTCTAGAAAAAATAGGTATTCAAATAGTCAAGTAAGAAGAGGTGATAACATTACTTATTCTTCAGAAATTCAAGGTACAGAGCGCAAAAAATTTTTACATGTCTGGCGGCTTATGAAGGAAACTAAGACAGAAAATATAGAAAAACATGTAAGAAACATATGCGGTCAAGACGTAACTTTGAAGGTAGATAGAATAAAGCATAAAACTGAAAGAGATTACGCGTCCTTTATTATAGGAGTGCCAGAGAGTCAATATGATTTATTATGTCAACCAGAAAAATGGCCACTAAATGTTGAATTCTGCGAGTGGGTGTGGTTTCGTAAGACAACCAATAAGTCCGAAAGCTCATAATACATCTGTCGAAATCTTTTATCAGAATGTTAGGGGACTTCGGACCAAATTAGAGGACTTTTACGAAGGCGTGTCACTATCGGAGGCGGATTTATATGCCATTACAGAAACGGGTTGCAATAACTCGATTAAAGATGCCGAATTAGTACCATTTGGATACACATTAATACGTTGTGATCGGGCGGATGGGCGGAAGCAAGGAGGCGCATGTTTAGTGGCCACACCGCGCTTCGAGCTGCGACGAGTGGCGATCCCGGGTGACGTCATCTTGGATAGTCAGGTGTTCGAACTAGTCAGTGCAACTGTTTATTTACGGCAGAGATTTTTGTTTTTGTGTTGTGTAATTTATATTCCGCCGAATAGTAGTGAGACTGATTATATGTTAATGTTTAGGATTATAGAACAGTATTGTAATAATTATAGTGCCGTATTAGTCTTAGGTGATTTTAATTTATATTCTGGTTCTGTGGCTGTGAATAATTATTTCGAGTACTTTCAAACGTATTGTGGATTCACTCAGAGCAACCGAGTAGAAAATTGTAGTGGCCGTTGTTTAGATTTAGTGTTAAGTACGTGGGACGAGGATAGCGTGAGTGTGCGCGCGGCGACGCCGCTAGTGCGCCTCGACCCCTACCACCCCGCGCTTGACGTGCGCGTGAGGCCCGCGCTGTGCCCCGCGCTGCGCGGCGACCGCCCCGTCCCGCGCCCCTGCCCCTGCCCCGCCGACTTGCAGTGCACACCGAAGCGATGGAATTTTCATAGGGCCGATTTCCCGGTGTTGTATTCAGCTATTGCAGGTATAGATTGGACTTCAATTACTGATTTAGATTTAGAGGCGAGTTTAGATTATTTTTACGGTACATTAAACTCAGTAATTAATACTTGTGTCCCGCAGAAAAAGCAAAAGAAAGTGTCGTCAAAATTTACATATCCTGCCTGGTACACTGGTGATATTATTCGGAATATTAGATTGAAGGCAAAGTTTCACAAAAAATATAAAGCGACCGGATTGGGTGAAGACTATCGGGCTTTCTCGGAGTACAGGGCTACAGTAAAAAGTATGATAAAACTCGCTCATAGGCAATATAGCCACCGTGTTCAAAGTCACTTACTGAAGGAACCTAAAGCTTTTTGGGATTACATAAAAGATAAAAGAGGTAGTAGGAGTCCGCGCAGTATCGTGAAGGATGGGTTGGTTTTAAATGCAGATCAATGCGCTATGGAATTCGCTAGGTACTTCCAGTCGGTATATAGCACAGAAAAGGCCCGGTTGGACGTAAGCATGAGTGTGACGCAGGCGGGCGATAGCAATGCGTCTGCGCGCGTGCACATTGACCGCCTAGAGCTCGATGATGTGACCGCTGCGCTGCGCCGCCTCAAGCCGAAGACTTCCTCGGGGCCGGATGGTATACCACCTTTCGTGTTCAGGGACTGTCGAGCGGGGCTGGCCGCGCCTCTGTTGCATATATTTAATTTATGTTTAGAGTCAGCGGTATTTCCGGAACGGTGGAAGATGACACGGGTCGTCCCGGTTCCGAAGGGGCGTGCGTCGAGTAGTGTAGAAGGGTACAGGCCTGTGGCAGTGTTATCGACACCGGCAAAGGTACTAGAGTCGGCCATACATAAGTGTCTATACGTGCAGGTGAGCGCACAGCTGGCGGACGAGCAGCACGGGTTCCGCGTGGCACGCAGCACCACTTCCAACCTTCTCAACTTTATGGCGGACGTGGTGCCAGCGGTAGATAGTGGGGTGCAAGTAGACGTCGTTTATTTTGATTTCCAAAAAGCTTTCGACCTAGTCGACAATGACGTGTTGCTTAAAAAATTAGCGGGTATCGGTTTCACCCCGCACCTTCTGCATCTGTTTGCCAGTTACATGGGAGATAGACAGCAGTATGTTGAGTACGCTGGGTACGTATCGGAGCCGTATTTCACAAGATCGGGGGTGAGCCAGGGGAGCAATCTCGGGCCTCTAGAGTTTGTGTTGATGATTAACGATCTGCCAAGCGTAGTAAAGGAGGCTAAGTGCCTATTATTTGCGGACGACCTCAAGCTGTATCTGCCTGTCGAAAGTTCAGGGGACTGCGAGAGGTTGCAAAAGGACATAGACAGAGTGGTGGATTGGAGTGTTTGCAACCGATTGCAGTTCAACACCTCTAAATGTGGAGTTATAACTCTTTCTCGCGCGCGTAATGTTATTAGGCATAACTATGAGGTTGGGGGTGTAACTGCGAAAAGGGTAACAGAGGTCAGAGATCTGGGCGTACAGCTGAATACCGGACTATCATTTAGCGATCATATTAATAGTATCTGTAAGAAAGCATATCGCAACCTAGGTTTTATATTACGCAGAGCCCACGGTTTTACCAACATCACAGCGATTATCGCTTTATATAACGCATTAGTCAGGAGTCAGCTGGAGTGTAATGCCGTTGTCTGGGCACCTCATGAAACGAAGTATCAGCTCATGTTGGAAAGAGTTCAGAACAAGTTTGTTAGGTATCTGTACATGAAACTATATGGGGTCTATCCATTTTATCCGCTGAGATATCCTAATTTATTTGTGCTGGGGATGGTAGGGTATAGTGAACTGAGAGTCAGAAGGGACTTTACGCTGGTTTGTTATATCCACAAAATATTGAGGGGGAAAGTGCACAATGCGAGGTTCCTTCAGCATATTCGGCTTAGCGTGCCGGACCGGTACACGGAGCGGAGGCGCGCGCCGCGGCTGTTAGCGCTGCCGCGAGCACGCACCAACCTGCTGGCTGAGGCGCCGCTCACGCGCGCCATGCGCACTATTAACGAGATAGCGGAGCGAGTGGACATATTATCATGTTCTCTGAGTGAGTTCACAAGGACGGCTTTGTACACAATAAGTTATAAGTAAATAGGTTATATAATAGGTTGTTAAATGTATATAGTAGTTACATTATCGTATTAGGTTTAAGTTTTGCCTGTAAAGATAGTGTAAGTTTGTTCATAAATAAATAAATAAATAAATAAATCATTTTGTATAGAAATTGAGAAATATTAAAACACTTTTGGTTGTTGTCGGTCACCATAACGTCGTAATGTATTATTTATCGAAATAAAATATCATAACTATTACTGATTGTGGGTATTCATAGTATTTATGAGATGGATGAGAGTAGCCGCGGATCGATCGACCAGTATAGGCTGATGATGATGATGATGATGATAGTATTAATTACAAGACGTCCCCGACATTTATATGTGCAAATTGAATAAGCAATTTTACATTTGACCAGTGTTGGTAGCATTGTTGTGTTCCGACTGTTAAAGATAGAGTCCAAGTTAAGGCGTTTAAACGACGTAACAAAATTCAGCTTAGGTTCTAAATACGAGTAGTAAATAGGTATTAGGTACTCAAAATCATAAGATTCACAATTCCTCAGTGGTTCAGGGTTTCGAGTGAAGTACACTTCTATCTTCAGCCTTATCGTCGATTACCATGTGGTGAGATGAAATGAAACTAATCCTCACTGGGCTCGTTCGCTAAATATCCATTGGGAAGGCTCGTGCCCCAGCAGTGGGGTCATAAGATTGAGCTGTTGATGGTGAGACGTAGGTCAAACACTTCCCCGTTATGGTGTAAAAACATACATTAATTGTATTTCGGTATTATTTCTTGTTGATATTTATTTTTCGTTACCATAATAATTACGAGACGATCCAAGCGAAATAGAAAGAAATGATTTTATTGTTTGCTCGCTACGCTTGTTTCGCTTTTGGTGAAGCTTTGCCTTTACAAATACGAATATAAAGCCGGAAATTACGACTGGCTTTGGAAATAATGAGACTAGGAAAAACAATAGAAACAGAATTGTTTTACTGAATTGAGTTATGAATCGGGAGTTATTCAGATTACACCTTTTGTGCAGTTGATCAAGTGTGGTAGTAGTAATTAGTATATATACAGTCCCACTGCTGTAAAGGCCTACATTATTGAAATCAAGTCATCGCTACAATTGATGGGAATGTGAACTGGCTTAGTCACCATGCTTTTGCCGTATGTGGTTGCATGATCACAAACCCAGGGCACAATCTAATAAACTAACAATTAAATAATTAAAAATAAAATAATTAACTGGCTGCAAGCTTTTGACTATGCAGCTGCTGAGGGTCTCTTGTACTCTAATATGTGTTAGGGTTCAATAGAGTCTCGGTGGTTTGCGTGGTCAAGGGCTGGTATACTCGAGTGCATACCTACACACTCACACACCCTCACACACACACACACACACACACGCACACGCACACGCACACGCACACGCACACGCACACGCACACGCACACGCACACGCACACGCACACGCACACGCACACGCACACGCACACGCACACGCACACGCACACAGACACGCACACGCTCGCGCACACGCACCCTGCGTGTTAATTTGTAAATTGGTGTTTGTTGCAAATTAAAAAATATTTTAATTGCAACAAACATCAATTTACAAATTAATAATTTTGCCCTGGCTTCTGTAAAAAAGTCAACCTGTGGAACGGAAGCAATAACTAAGCCCAAAAATTAAAACATGAGAAAATTAAAGAAAGCTAAAATTAAGGAAAGTTAAATGTGACATTAAGATATGTGTATGCGTGTGTGAGGGTGCGTGTGCGTGTTTGTATGAGGCTTACATTCTGCACTCTCCTTATTTTTCCCGGCGTATACGTCGAAACCGACCGCCTCTGTGGTCTAGTCGTTAAGACCACCGGTTTAGACCCAGAGGTCCCGGGTGCGATTCCCAGCGGGGGGTACATGTTTGTGTACTCGGTTTGGTTGGTGGTAGGACATGTTTGTCCGCCTGGCTAGCTACCACCATCTTATTTAAATATGTCGCCATAACATCAATGTTTGTAGCATTGTTGTGTTCCGGCAGCTAGAGATAAGATAGCCAGTGCCTCACTAGGATCTCGGGTGAAGTGCGCTTCCACCAATTGGCCTTATCATCACTTAACATGAGGTGAGATCAAGGCACTTACCCGTAAATATAAAAAAAAAACACAAAACACTCTGCCTGCCACGGGAATTCAACCCAGGAACTTTGGATATCGTGTCCAGAGCTTCGCTACTCAGCCCTGAGGCACGAGAAATGGGTGAAACAAATTAACACTTCATTCCAGCTAGTCAGTGAAGACGTCAAAGTTACGAGACCCAAAACAATATTCTCGTCATTCTCGATTCTCTATTACATGTACGGCATAAGTTAGGCTCTCAGACAGGTTTAATGTATCCATTCATAATGGGGCTTCTATATTGTGCTATTGTCAACGCATATCAGCCTCCAGAGCACTATACAGCCAGCACTGTGCGCCTGACTGAAGCCAATGATAGCATTCGATTGACGAGTATTTGGACGTAATAGTTATGAAGTTACGGTAGGTAGGTAGCTTATAGCACAATCTCCCAATGTGGTATTGTTCATTTTGAAGTCCGGAGCACAGTAGTGGCCTCTTTATAGGCTGATGATAATGAAGAATCTCTGTATATTCTTGTTATAACTTGCACTGAATTCTCAAACTTTGACGGACTGGGGGGCGATTTATGAATCTCACGACCGGTGATCTTGAAATTAAAAGTGACATAAAATACGCTGTGAAATATAATCTTTCTGCATTATTTACAATTTGATTATTAAAATTCAAAATAGTTCGAGATTATTTGGTAACAAATTGTCTATTAAGATTTTATGTTCTGATGGTATTATAAATTCATTATTGAAATAAAATGTTAATTAACAAAAACCGGACGGCATGACCCTAGTACCTTGGAAGGTGGGATGGGCTATGGTATGGGATGCAACTTGTGTCGATACGCTTGCACCGTCCCACATTTCAAGCACTTCTGTTAGCGCTGGCGCGGCTGCAAATCATGCAGAGAACCTCAAACGGCGAAAGTATGAGAATCTGACTGGGGATCTCATATTTGAGCCGTTTGGGGTAGGGGACTTTAGGTCCATGGGGCCCGGGTGCTCACAAACTCTTTAAAGATATTTCTATTAAACTAGCAGAAGCCACCCGGGACCCCAGAGCTAGCAGCTACTTGGGCCAGCGTATAAGCATAGCTATCCAACGTAGCAATGCTGCTAGCTTACTGGGCACTCTGCCTGACGGGGATGATTTGGGGCAAATTTTTTATTTATAGTTAATAGTAGATATAGTTTATAGTTTTTTGTAAGTTTAATTTTAAGTAGCTTTATTATTATCTTGTTTTTGTCTTTGTTTGTAAATAAATACTTATATATGTTTATATATATTATTATCTTAAAGGCGCCATTAGAATAAAATGTTGTGAGTTATTATATTATTGAGATGTATTTTACAAATTCTTATTTATTTTTATATAAATTTAACCACTAAAATATTACATATATAATTATATATTAAGCTCTTTTAAAAATGACATTGGCAACACTCTCGTTCTCTCTGGCGGTATGTTACGTGTTAACAATTCAGACAACGCTATAGTATAAATTGTTTTGTTTATAACTATCCTACTTGATGTTTTAACACTTTGACGGTAAGGTTTGTTGTTAGTATTGGTTAAGGTTCTGTTTCTACATAACGTAGTGTTCAAGACAGGAACTCATTGATCAACACTTGCCATCGCCAAAAAGTCACATAGAATTTCATTGAAATGTTGAAGCAGGTTCGCTGTATTCAATTGTTGCTAATTCAAAAGTCAGTTGCCGATTCCTATTTTTTTTTTCTTTTAGTTGATGGCTTCGTGCGATTAGCACATTTAGCCAGTGTCAAAGTAATTTTTCGTACAAGTAATACATAAATAAACAATATTTCCATAAATGATGATGAATGATTATAGAAATGGGAAGTGAGAAATGATATACCCCCCAACCCCTTGAGTAGGTATCTCAGTAAAGATGTGGGGCTTTACTAAGTCCTCACGCGAGCTTCTTGAGAGAATTTGAAAAGTGACGTTGCACTGTTTTGTTTCATTTGCCAACACTTATGCACACTCACGAACACTTAACGGTTAATAATCCACCATTATTTCACATTAATATTCGACATAACACAAATTTTGGAAAATAAGACAAAACCGCAGACATGACGCTTTACTTTCCCGCCAAGAAGTCGATTCCTATTTTAATGGTTAAAGGGAAAATAGTTGATCACTGGTTCCGGTGGAAGACTGGTGCTCCTCCTGGTAGAGACAGTGGTACGAGTAATCAAGCGCTAAAAACGACTAAGGAAGAGGGGACATCGTTTTGCCTGCCCATAAACACCCACCCGCAATAACTTCAGTACATCCATGATCTTGGCGCATGCAACTGTGCCGAAATATCGGATACTCACACACAACAAAAAACTTGGTAATAACCCCGTTATTAATTATTATTAATTATCCTAACGTCAATAAAGTCGTCAACAGCGATAACACGTAAAAACCAATATCGTCGTCGATCAGTTATTCGAGGGTCGAGCGATGAATTTCGTAATCGCAAATCGATGAAACGGACAACGAACATCAGTTCTTTTGTTTTTCAAAATGGCTACCCTGGATACTAAATTTTTACTTTTTATTTTCAAGTGCTAATTGCTGCACTGAAGTTAAATTAAATATTTATATAAAATTTATAAAATACAGTGAAAAAATTAAACGCCTACCCGACCCAACCAGGTATCAAACCTGGGTCTTCCGCAATCCGGGCGGCAGCACTGACCGCTATTCAGCAGCAGCTCTACAAAATTCAGCGCTTACGTCAGCCTTCCCGGTAGCATAGCGGTCAGTGCAGCCGCCCGAATTGCGGAAGATCCAGGTTCGATTCCTGGCTGGGTCGGGTAGGCGTTAAATTATTTCACTGTATTTTATAAATTTTATAAAAATATTTACCCTGGATACTTTAGTACTCGATGAAAGTTGAGATCTCGGAGGCCATTTGCAATCGGTAACTACACTGAAAGCGCTAGTTTCTGCGCTAACAAAGTTCTCTAACTTGCCATTTCGCTCAATGGCTGAAAGACAAAAGCAAAACTATTGATTTGGAGACAACAACTTACCTACAACTTGTGGATAATTATATTTAAGACATCTTCTCAAAGATCAGTAGAAGTTATGAATATTAGAGTCAATCTGTCGTATTGTTTTAGTGTGGGCAGGCCGACAAGGTGGACCGAGGATTTGGTGAAGGTCGCGGGTAGCCGCTGGATGCGCGCAGCACAAAACCGGTCGTTGTGGAGTTTCTTGGGGGAGGCCTTTGTCCAGCAGTGGGCGTATTTTGACTGAGATGATGATGATGATGATTGTTTTTAAAAGTATGTGTTTTGGGTCTGTTATTTAAGAAACTGAATGATGGATTCTCAGGCAGGTGGTGAATTCCAACCATCTTCACTATTGAAAGTTTTGTTTTTTTTATTTCAATAGCTTGTTTATTCAGGTCAGTGACATTAATACTGTCAGTGAACTTTAATGCGGACAGAAAACAGTATCCACTTGACGTTAGGAACGGACTTCTGCAGCTCTCACATTTTCAAGGTATTCATTATTCATTCATGACAAATTAAACAAGCTGTGCACAGAGAAAATACGTAACGAAGTACCTTTGAGATATTGTGTTTATCATAAACTTTTAGCGATGAAGCAAAAGAAGCTTAAAAAATACAGAACATTCCCTAGCGTCCATCGTCGTGATGTTCGCAGAACTGATTAATTTAACATTGGAACTAGATGGAGCCGTTAAATAATAATACATTACAACAACTACACTAGATATTTACAAAATTTGACCAATACCTACGACGTTCCTCAATCGGTCCTTTATCGTTTTAGTTTGGTGTGATTCGTATTTTCGCATGCATTTGTGCCTGCAACGCCCGAGTTTGTGATCACCAACCCGCGTTAGCAAGCATGGTGGCCATGACCCATAAATTGTAGTGATGACTTCATTTCAATGTTAGAGCCCTTTGCCCAGCAGTGGGACACTCACAGGCTATTTACTTTTTTTATGTAATTAGGTCGCAGAACAATAAACTTAAGCTTTTATTCTGGGAATTAGGACAAGTCAATGTCATATCACATTTGACACACGCCTGTTAAACCCATAATGGTTGCAAAAAAATAAAAGAGTGCAAAAATATAAATTTCTATAAAAGTAAGCTCAAAGAGCAACTTTGAGATATTATTATTAATCGTTGGATTTTCTAAATCTAACACATCAGAGTTTAAATTTAATATACAGCTAAAAACGTTGTATTTCATTGTAAATCCTCTGTCTGTTTTATAAGAAACACTAGCGGCCGCTCGCGGTTTCACCCGCGTGGTTCCCGTTCCCGTGGGAATATCTGGATAAAAAGTATCCTATGTGTTATTCCGGTTATAAACTATAAGTATGCCAAATTTTATCCAAACCTATCCATCCGTTGCAGCGTGAAAAAGCAACAAATATACGAACATACATACACACAAACTTTCGCATTTATACATTATCTAGACTAGAATAACTATAAACCTGTATTATGTTAGCAAGTCTATTTGGTTTCATAGAACCGTTCAGGTGGAAATAAAACATCGTTGCGACGATTCTGTGTTTCGATAAGACGTTTCTCGTTGCATAGTTCATAGTTTAACTTTACTTCATAACAACCTTCTAGACTCTTAATACCCCGTTGGTCCATGTGAATGACTACTATAATATTCGTTTGCGTCTGAATTTTTCATGTTCATTAAAGAATATTCCAGTCAGCAACAAACGCTGCAAATGCATTGCGGTGCTCATTTGCTACGTTTCTACAGACTGCTCGTAGCCTCAAGCAGACGTAGCTAGGATTTGTGATTTACAGCCTGCCCTGACCGTCTTCGTTCCGTCTTCAACTAGGAAAAATATGTCTGTAATACCGTAATTCTGAAAAATATATTAGTAAACTGAGAGGCTTTTTGACTTTCGTCTCTTCTTTGAAATTGTTAAGAAGGCTTGTGGGTAAGCGAATAGGCAAACTTGGCCGGACCTTGACCGGACTTGACTTGATGGATTGACCACTGAACGCCGCACCATTTTTACCGTCTGGTAAAAATGGTGCGGCGTTCAGTGGCGTTTTTTTTTTTTTTTTTTAATTTATTTTAACAAATTATACAGTTTTTACTAAAAATTAAAATTTCGCCAAACTGATCAACAGTTTATGGGCGAAATAAATGCACTCTTTTTTAACAACTGTAAATAAAAACTAGTTATACCTACCTTAGAACTCTAAATTAAACAAAACATTCACTCATCACAAAAACTACACACACACATCCCACTCATGCAAGCAGAATCACAAGTAAGTATTTTAACTTTTTATTTTAATTTTAATTTTTAAATTTTAACCCTATTTCAAAAGATCTGCTTATCGAAGTATTCTAGTAACCAATCTTTTAATTTATTTTTAAATGTATAAATGCTTGTACATTGCTCCTCAATGTCCAAGTTATTAAATATTCGTGGCACGAGATAACCTCGAGTTTTACTTCCATAATAGTTGTGTGCACTGGGTTCCTCAAACTGTTTACGAACTGCAGTTCTTAAATTACGGCTTATAATTTTAGGTTTTAATAAATTGTTTCCTGATTTAAATTGTTCAACTGCTAGAAGATACTTAGTTTTTTCGTGAATTGGCAGAATGCTACATTCCATAAACAGCTTGTCATAATTTTTATTCACGTTAATTTTTACATGTTTACCAACTAATAACTTTATGAACCTCACTTGTAATCTATGTACCTCATCAATGTACGAGCGAAACATACGCCCGTAAGCCGCTAAACCATAACTAAGCACAGCATCTCCTAATGCGTGGTACAGCATACGTAACGTAGGCTTTTCAAGCATATGGCTAAGGTTAATAAACTTGTATAAAATGGATCTTAACTTATTGCAAACAGATTCAATATGCAGTTTCCAGCTAAATTTGCAATCTATGGTTAACCCTAAATATCTATAGCTACTTACAAATTCAATGACTTGACAGTTATGACAACCACTATTATTTTTATGCATACATTCATAGGAATGTCCTAATATTGTTATATCATTAGCTTTTTTTAGATAAGGAGATTGTAGGAGCATACATTTTGTTTTTTCTAAATTTAAAATGATTCCGTTGTCGTGCGACCATTTAATTACATTATTAAAATCTTCTTGAACTCTATGTGCTATATTCGCCATGTCCTTGTCGGCATACATCATGCATGTGTCCTCCGCATACATGTATGCTGTACAATGTTTTATTACGTTCACCATACTGTTTACATGCATGATGTAGCCAACAGGACCAAACACTGAACCAGTAGGCACACCGGATGTCACATTAGCTTCTTTACCTATAGTTTTATTTATCATTGTACACAAGGTTCTATTTTGTAAGTAGCTTCTTAACCAGGTATTGACTGGACCACGAACCCCACACTCATGCATAGCAGTGAGTAGGAGGCCGTGGTCCAGCGTATCGAAAGCTTTTTTAAAATCTATGAACAGGAGGACCACATATGTGTTCAGTGGCAGTGTCTACTGCAACTCGTTTGTTGCCAGGATCACAAAAAGCAACCACCATATTTAGTAGTACAAAGGTGATACAGACCATGGGATTTTCCTTCAGACAAAACAAAAAGATATCCTACCAAGAAAATCAGTGACAGATGCCCAAAGACGACCTAAGAACGAAAAATCTAGGTTGTTCAGTAATGACCAAGCCTTTTTTTGCCGCCGTAGAATTATCCCCATTCCGCCATATATATATATATCAATTCTAAAAGTTTCTTATAGATTTCTGAGAAACCACCAGAAGGACTGCTTATGGTAATGCAATAAATAACGTATTTCGCTCTTGAAAGGATACCAATATTACAAATGCCATGTTACATTCTCACCAAAAGTACCGACATAACATATTTACATAAGAAAATAAGCCAGATGTTATTAGGAATCGCGTCACTCCTCCAAAGCGTTCCTCCACGTTCCGAATTAGGTCGTCCCAACAAAAGCAAATCTCCCATTTCACGTACTTACCCGATTTTCATATCCGAAGCCTTTGACAGGCATAAAGCCGACCGCTGAGAAAACTTTCATCGAGCAATTACTTCGGGCAGTGTCGCGGACAAGACAGATCGCTGGTATTACATCCTTTCCTACATCTCTTGCTCCACGCCGGCGATTTGGATTTATGAAGGGTCACGCCTTATACGAGTGAGCCATCGCTCCTTTACGCAATGCGTGAGATTGGATTCTAAGACCCCTACTATTGATTCAGCGGTTCTGAGCAAGCAAGCATGATCCGACCCATATTAGTGGAAAAGATTTTGGTCCAGAATTTTTATTAACATAATAAACTTTCAAAGAATCTATTCATAGGTATCTAATGGGAAAGCTCATTAGGTGATCGAACCCATCCTTCTGGCCCAATGATGTCTACAACTGCCACTTTACGGTGTTACCGTTTCAGACAAATAGAGCTAGGGATAGTTATTTGAGTTTAGGCACCCATGTCTAACTTAACCTTTAACGAATTTCTTCAGAAGGAGACGATTGTATGGGCAAAATGAAATAACTATTGCGAATACATACATATTATGTATATTTTTACATGGTATACAAAATTGGTCACAACACTTAACAAATTTATTTTGAAAACAATAAAAACAAGTACATACAAACAAAAGTGTATAACCTTTTTGAGTTGAAAAACAATTAATTCGTAAATTATAAAAATTAGGTTTTTTTTTTAAGAATTGATCGGTAATTATATATAATTTATGGTATATGTCCTTATATACAGAAAATAGAGTTTGTTATAGAGATTCTTACAAAACGAAGTAACCGTTTTCTATGAACAGTTAATATAATATACAAATGTAAAATCGTATGGGTAGTTACTTTGTTCGAAAAATATAAAATAAGTTGTTTCTTGCTACATAAACTGCTAAGCATACGTGTCGCACTTAGCTCCGCTTACGTATAAGCTCCTACTACATATTCTCGTACATTTGTGATCTAAATTTATGACGGGATGTCGTCGTCTGCCAGTGGATCATCGCTCCTCTTTATACCCTAACGAAAACCAGGCAGCATTATTTTTTCCATATTTCGAAATAAACATTATTTGCGAATATATAATTCTGTTTACCGTTTTGGCTGTGTTGCTATACGTATATGTACGTGTAGCAACACAATAAATCTAGTATACATAAGACATTGCTTACTAGCAGTGTCTTATGTATAATAGATTTATTGTATTTGTTTATAGCATGGACTAATAAAATATAGTAATAGTTATGTTTGTCTTGTTGAGTTGTTACTATATTATTTTCATAAAAGCAAGGTACCACAAAATATGTTCAATAAATGTAAACTGTACGCAGTTTGGTTGCGAACAAATTTAAAGTTGACAAAAATAAGTTAGTTGAAAACCAGGAAGTGTCATACTCCACAGTACAAGCTACGACTACTACGGTTTTCCATTTTCCCATTAATTCGGGCGACAAATGAATTTGTTTGTGACTTTTCAAGTATTATAAAATTATTTTATTTTTTATTTAGGTAGTTTAAAATCGAAACTTAATTCACACTCACATGGTAAATTCGCAAACTTAATTCACACCCTAAAAACATACCGATCGTATGAACCGAACATAAGAACATACGAGGTCGTAACGTACTCAGACTACGCCATATTTAACCGGCCTTTATACTTAATATTCAACTAATTAAAGTATCACTCAACTAGATGAAGCGCGTCCTAATTTCTGAAAGCCTTAGAGAAATCCGGTAACATCATAAAAGGCGCAATGCGCTCTGCCTGCATCTTCAGATTCCGTCCATTCCCAAGATTTCGATTTATTACGGGGTTCGACTCACGCGAATGGCCCATCGCTCTTCGTTTTACAATGTCGTTATACACAATCCGCTCGACTAGCTTCTTAAACTGAACATAAAGTATACGAGCAATTGAATGGTTTTTTTATATCTATTTTTTGTATATGTTTAATATGAATGTGGGTATTAGTCAAATGAACCAATCTTTACGGGTGACCCTATCGCTATATTGTATTCGCCAAACCATCTGCTGTTTTGTTTTTGGGGAGTTTGCTTATTGCTTCAGGCAGCATTTTCATCATTTTTGGGGTTGGCGAGAAACTTAAAGGGTTCCTCAAGCCGTGTGAAATGACACACTGTCAGAGGTTTTCTAGATGGAATGGCATACTTGAGAAAGCCAACTGCAGAAGAGAGCTGGTGTCTACAGTCATGAGACGCAAGGTCGCCTTTTTCGGACACATGCAGAGAGGATTCATATACGAGTTCCCACGGCTAATCCTCGAAGGCAAAATTCCGGGAAAGAGAGAGACGGAAATGGCTGAATGATATCAAAAAGTGGACTGGACTTAGTTATCGCCAATTAAAACAAGCTGTATGGGATCGCAGTAAATTTTGTATACTGATCTCCAAACTTCAGTATGAAGATGGCACTAAATGATGATGATGAATGGCATCACGCACTATTGCGTGTATTTTGATACAAGAACAAATTGTGGAAAAACAAATGCCGATGATGTCGCGAGGTGGCGATCAAAAAGTCTTCTGCGTAGACCAGTACTTATCGCTGTCATAATGCTTATACCCTTAAGTCCCCGTTTCCTACTAAATTCTCCAAGGGGTTTGGATCAGGAGCGGTACAACCAAAGGGCGCCTCTAAAGACTAGGACCACGGGTCGGGTTCACCGGGTCTTGGGGGTGGAGAAGCGCCATGGTACGAAGGTACATGTCGGTACCTGGTATAGAGTGCATGTGAACCGGGTCGTCGTAGAACAGAACAGAACGAGAGAAACGTTTTCCTTTTTATTTTTAATATCTGAGCAGCCACACCATTAAAGCGTACATGACGGGAAGTATCGTATTATAGGTAGTATTATAGGTAATGATGTCTAAAACGCAAACTAGTTTATGTACATATTATCCAGTCGGTAGAGTTATCGAACGTTTCTTACATAACACGCCTGTTTACAGCAATACCTCCGTGGAGGCGGTAAATCAGAGGAGCACAAAATGGGCGGATCGCGCTGGACGTATTTTAATCTGTTTTCGATATCAGCAGTATTTATTGGCGCGATCACGCGATGGGGCTTGATATTTTATCTTCTCCATTGGGGGTAAGGAGAACGGTAGCGTAGTGGCGTTCCGTTAACAATCGTCGAGGCTAAGCGACATTTGGAGTTGCTAATACCAAAACGGGTGGTCAAAATAATTTTGTTTTTTTTTTAATTTACTTTATAAAGATGTTGAGTTTTATGAAATCGCGATAATATTTTATTTTTTCCCGATGATTATTTTCAATTTAAATAAAAAATTAACACCCAATAAATGATAGTACTTATGAACCTAAAAAACCTCTTGCCTAGCCACTAAATTATATTTATAACTTCACTGATCAGTTTAGATATTTGAGGAATACAACAAAAAGTAAAGTTAAGTGTTGTCATGTTTTAACGATATCTGTGTTTTGTATCAATACGTTAGGGATTTTATTTAAATCTTTCTTTGAAACATCGATGTTTGCTTACATTCCTGGTGTTAAAATTAACTTATTATTACGTAATCACTCTATTTCTACAGTAAGGTATAAGTACACAAATTTTGTGATACGTCCAGAAAATATAATCGATAAGTACACAAAAGATACATAAAAGTTACTTTTTCATATGAATCTAAGGTAAAACTATCAAAACAGTATTTTGCCCTAAACCTTTGTTTATGAAATTGCCGTACAACATATAGGTAGGTAAGAAGGTATACGGCGCACACATCTATTATACAAACGTAACTGGTTAAAAGAACCGTGGGCCATTACCAAATTACTCACCAATTACTCGCATTAGGGATAACGGGGCGAACTCTCGATGTAACGGGGGAAGTAGGTCAACGGTGTGCCAACCCTAAAAGAATCACTCTAGCGATTCAGATATGAAACCTAACCTAAAAATAATTGTAACACCCCACGGATAAGGCGACGTTGAGAAATGCGTGTAGTAGAATTGTCTACTACACCTCACCCAATTTCACATTTTTAGTCCGCTTTGGAATGTTTAAATTGGTTAAATTTGAGTAATTCGTCAACTCATTCAAAATAAATTATATTTCCATTGTGCAACTCGTCCGACGTTACTATCAATATGAGTAAAGGTACAAGCAGTAGCAAAAGTGTTAGTGTAAAATATTAAAAAACTAATTTGTTATAAAATATTTAACCATCACTGCATTGTCACATATTTCTATAGTATGGATAGAAAATATTAAAGAATTTTAGCACACGAGACTATAATGAACATTCACACATGTAGGTTTAAATTTTCTTAGTCTAAAAAGTTTTACTAGACTTCACTTATTGGTTTGAGATATATTGAGTTTAAAACTTTCTATGTAATACCGAAATGTTTCAAAATTCAATTTAAAACTCAAAATGATTTATTCAGTTTAGGCTAAAGCTGTTGTAATAGCTGTTGTGAACGTCATTATGCCATCGGTTCGTAAGTCTACTCTGAGCGGGAGACCTTGTATTGAGAAGAACCGGCAAGAAACTCAGCAAGCGTCAGAGCCTTATATAAAGTCTACATTGAATAAATAATTTGACTTCGACAAAATAGTTAAACAAATCCAGAAGGAACTTTATGGGGGAAAGGGTAGATAGTAAGAGTATGTGCCTCTAATAAAAAAAATATGGTCAAGTAATATTTTTTATGAACCCTTATAAATTCAATAAATAAGCAAAGAGGCAGGTAAAACTGCGGGAAGCGAACTCCGGCCCACTGGGACTAAGTCCCCGCATCTGCGACCCTTGCCATTAAATAGTGTTTAAATTCTTAACGCGCTCGGCTCGGTAATAGGAGCTAGTGGTTCGGAAAAAGGGTACGTGTTTACCCTTAATCCAGGTATTTAAATACAATTTAAAAGTAAATAATACCCTTTAGGAATATATCGAATTTGTCTCCGACACAGTAAGTATATAGGTAAGTACTATGCATTTGATGTAGTTTATTCAGATATTTATTCAAGTTTATCCGTTTGGAGCGTTAAGTCTCGGAAAGTAGAGTGTAAAATACATAAGCATGCAGCGACACTGGTCTACGCAGAAGACTTTTTGATCGCTACCTCGCGACATCATCGGCATTTGTTTTTCCACAACTTGTTCTTGTATCAAAATACAGGCACTAGTGCGTAATGCCATTCCCTCTAAAGAACTTCTGACGCTGTTTCGTTTCACACGGCTTGAGGAACCCTTTAAGGTTCTAAAATACCGCCTTAGGCAATTAACAAACTCTCTCCAAAAAAAACGAAATAATATCGAATAAGTTACGACAATTAGCGTTATAACTCTGGCATTGAATGGCAACACAACTAAATAAAGAACGAAAAAAAGAAAATAGGTTTGAAGGTTTTGTAAAAAACTAAACAAAACAAAGAAGGTAAATGTACTCATACTCATACTCATACTCATACTCATACTCATACTCATACTCATACTCATACTCATGCTCATGCTCATGCTCATGCTCATACTCATACTCATACTCATACTCATACTCATACTCATACTCATACTCAAACTCAAACTCAAATTTAAACTTAAACTCAAACTCATAGCAAACAAGACGTATTAACGCTTACGCTCACGCTTACATGCAGCTGGGTAAAGATTTCCACCATTGAAATCAAATCACCGCTACAACTGATAGATATTGACTTAATCACCATGCTTGCCAAATGCGGAATCCGAAACACAATGCCCGACCTAGGAATTGAACCCATAAGACCTCCGTTATCGGGCCGAGCGCTTTGCTACTAGGCCATCGATGCGTCTAATTTGTAATAATACTTAAAAATTATTTATTTTACAGTAACAATACTTTATTTACATCACATTTGAAGAAAGTATTTGAAAAATGACGACCTTTCCTTGAGTGCCATATTCGGCAAGCAGGCATTGTTATTATTGGCATTGCTATTTAATTCGAAATTTTATTCAGTGTCCATATTTATTTTTTCTCCAAAAGACAATTGATATTGCTAAAAGCAAACTTAATAAAATCACTTCTTATCAAAATAGTAATACAATATTTGACATATTTATTTTTTATATCAAGTGAAAACACGATCCTAAGTTACATATTAACATCACATTTTATGAACAAGAGCAATATTTTAGTAAATCTTAGATAGCCTAAGCCTTATTCTATTATCATCCAATCTATCACGTCAGTAATGGCTGTCTAAAGGCATTAGGTTTAAACCTGAAAAATTTACTAAACTGAGACAACCAGTTTTATTTTATAGCTTTTTTATTATTTCGCATTCAATGCTTGTCACAAAAATTATGTTTTATCATATTGTAGAGTTTTTCTAAGACAAATATTATTATCTTGCTTTATACGACAGAGGTAGTTTCATGTAAATTGTTATGTTTAAAACATATTCAGCCATGTATCGGAACAATAATTATTTATCATGGGGAAAACAAAAGAATACAAATGTAGGAACGGAACGTAAGTGGGATGTTAACATGTTGATAGTATAATGAATGAAGATAGTTTACTAGTGGTCGCCCAGTGGTCGAAATTCGACCGTAATTTTATTAAGACTGCACGGATTGTATCCTAAGCAATGAAAATTATAGAAGATAAAATGTGAGTTTGGATTTTCATTGACAGATTTCGGCCGCTCCTCTTCCATTTTTTTAATTTTTGAAAAAGAGTATTTATGCGTGTGTGACAAATACGCATGCGTGTGTGTCAAATACATGGTAGTGTGTGTAATGTTTGTTTTATTGGTTTGTACATATTTCTTATACATAATTTTAAAAATTATTATCATTCTGTACTCCATTAAACTATAAGTGTGCGAAACATACTCCTCCGTCCGCGCAATTTTCGTAAAAAGGGGTACAAAGCTTTTGCTTCACGTATTAATATATAGATCTAATCACCATCTTCATCAACATCATCATCCGAAAAGCATCTCCACAACGATCGGTTTTGTACTGCTCGCATCAAGGGCATAGCCGCGACCTTTAATCGGTCCATCTTGTGGAAGGAGTCCTGTCTGCATTGAATCAAGTACTCGTAAATAGTTGATAGTGTTAGTGTGTCATCATCATCAGCCTATACTAGTCCACTGCTGGACTGCTGCCTCTCCAACTCTCGGCCGCACGATCCGCGGCTATTCTCATCCAGCTCTTGCCAGCCACCTTGCGAAGATCGTCGCTCCACCTAGTCTGAGGGCGTCCTACACTACGTTGGCCGATACGCGGTCTCCACTCGAGAACTCGTTTACCCCAACGGTTGTCGGGTCTGTGGCTAATATGACCGGCCCACTGCCACTTCAGCTTGCTGATCCGATGGGCTATGTCGATTACTTTCGTTCTCTGTCGGATCACCTCATTCCGAAGTCGGTCCTTCAGAGAAACTCCGAGCATAGCCCTTTCCATAGCTCGCTGAGCGACTTTAAATTTGTGAACCAGCCCAACCGTGAGTGACCACGTTTCAGCTCCGTATGTCATGACCGGTAGGACGCACTGATTGAAGACTTTCGTCTTTAGATTTTGTGGAATAGGTGACGTAAAGACCCGACGTTTCCCATAAGCTACCCAACCTAGCTGTATCCTTCTGTTAGCCTCTTTTTCGAAGTTGTTTCTACCCAATGGCAAACTCTGCCCGAGGTAGACATATTCCTTAACAACTTCGAGAGCACCGCCTTGTACTGCGATCGGTCCCGGAATGGCATGTTCGTTAAACATAACCTTGGTTTTGTCCAAGTTCGTCCGGAGACCGATGCGTTGAGAAGAATCAGCTAGGCCGTTCAGCGTGAACCGTAAATCCTGCAACGTTTCGGCCACGATGACGATGTCGTCCGCAAATCGCAAGTGTGAGATGTGTTCGCCGTTGATGTTAATGCCACTTTCCAGTCCAGCGTTTTAAACACATCCTTCAATGAGTTTGTGAACAGTTTGGGGGATATCACATCCCCTTGTCTCACACCTCGATGCAAGAGGATATGCTTAGTCTGCTGGTTCTGTAATTGGACGGCCATGGTGGCAGCATTGTACAGAAACCTCAACACTTGGATATATCGCCATCGTAAGTGTGTAGTAAGCTTTATTTTATAGTAATGTGATATATGCCTTTAGAATGTTAGATTAAAATTTTAATTATATAAATCTGAGGTAAAAAACTTTCAACGACCTACAAAGTTTATTATATTCGCCACACGCCCTCCCACATTAATCACTTTACTCAATCTCCTAATTAATGTTTATTTCATGACTTAATTAAACAACCTCATAAATAACCTATTATTAAAGAAATCTTACTCAGATTATTTCTAAGAAAACTGCTCTCAAGCTAGTCGGATATCTGGTGACCTTAATCTGGTGCCGAAGAGGCTATAATAATAACTAGACAAACAATTGATTGCTTTTCTTTGCCTTTTGTTACTAATTATAGATCATTTTATGTCCCCACTGCTGGAGCACGAGCCTTCCCAATGTATGGATAGAGAGAACGGCCTTACACCACAAATGTTGCTCCGGTTGCCGCGGCCCTATTCCATTATTTATCTATATCCATCTCTGAGGTCCCGGGTTCGATCCCCGGTCGGGTCAATTTAGAAATTAATGTTTTTCTAATTTGTCTCGGGTCAGGGTGTTTTCTATGTATAATAAGTATGTATGTATTTTAAGTATGTTTATCCGTTGTCTAGTAACCATTTAACGAGTTTCATAACGAAGCTTGTCTTGGGCTAGATAATTGGTGTGAGTGTAGGAAAGTTTTTATTTTATTTATTTATTTATATTATTACGTGAAGCAAAAACTTTGTACCCCTTTTTTACGAAAATTGCGCGGACGGAGGAGTATGAAATTTCGCACACAGTTTATATAGAGAAGGTTATCCGAATGTTAATTCTTTTTTTTAATTATGTTTAAATAATCCCTCCCTAATAATTCCCTGTGTGGTGCTGGGGATAAAGAATTGCACCACCCCATCTCTTCCCGTGGGTGTCGTAAAAGCCGACTAAGGGACCATTCCAGAGGATGGGCAGCAGCATCTCTCTGGGGTTAAGTCTCAACTTACTGCGATCGCCAACCCGCCTGCCAAGCGTGGCGATTACGGCAAATACCCCTCATATCCTTGGGGGAGGCCTTTGTCCAGCAGTGGACGTCTTTTGGCTGAGATGATGATGATGAATCAAACAAACATTACACACACTACCATGTATTTGACACAGACGCATATGTATTTGACACTCTTTCAAAAATTTCAAAAATGGAAGAGGAGCGGCCTGAAACCTGTCAATGCCAATCCAAACTCACATTCTATCTTTTTTAAATTTTCATTGCTTATGATACAATCCGTGCAGCCTTAATAAAATTACGATCAAATTTCGACCACTGGGCGACCACTAGTTTACTTAAAACTATCTATTTATCATTTTAGGCCTTGCTAAAAGTAATGTAATAGATGGAATGTATATTATACAAACCTTATTTTGAGCTAATATTTTGTTTATTGTTACGACATGGCTCCAGACAGATTCATACAAAACAAAGAATTCGCTTTATTAAAGGACAACATTGTAACTTACACAATCACAGATGTCAAGATGTCAACTTTCTGTAAGTAGAGTTACACATCAGGCCGAGAGTTACACAGAAGGCACTGTATTAAAGACGTTCAGCAGGGCAACCACCCACTTGGAGGCGTTGCACGTAAAGTATCTAATACTGTAACCAAGTATGTCGTCGCCGTCACTGTCGAGTGTCGAACCGCTCGTCGGAGGATCCTGGTGGCGGTTTTTGTGCGAACACAAAGGCGCTCGCAGTGTGCTCGAGACCCGATCCGATCCCCTCGGAGAAAATAGTAGGGCACGGGGACATGCACTTCTGCGTGATGCCGTTTCCTCCAGAAAACCTCTAACGGTGCTTCGTTTCACACGGCTTGAGGAACACTTCTCGCCTCTCTTCTCGAGGAAAGTTTCTCGCCGCCCTCAAAAAGCCCGGTGAAGCTGAAAATGCCCACGTGCTATCAGAAAACTCGCTCAAACAAAAAGTGCTCAAAATAGACATTTTTTTTAGCTTTGCATGGCAAATGAAACCACTCCAACTAATGTTAAGTGGAAAATAGGAAGGATGGAAAACGTGTGTTGGTAGACTATTCCATCTTTTGGAAGTGCGATAGAGAAACGAGTCTCCTAATTTCTATCTGCGATGGAATGTTCAAGACAGTATAGCGGTGACTCCGGAGGGCAGCACGCATACTCCTAATGGAGGAAGGGAGAAGGCCTGCCTGGACAATGCCTAGATACGCAGTAACTTGTGAACGAGACGTACACACTTAGGTTGATACAGTATCAAGTACATTACGCGGTACACATCCAAGTGGGTACTCTGCTTTAGGGACTCATCTCGCCAAAGAGCCAAAGTTGTATTGTCTGCGAGCTTGTTTACGGACGGATTGCGAGTTCGCGACCGTCTTAATTAGTGAGCGCCAGTTCTGCAAAATTTTCACAATATCAGAAGAGAAGGGGATGGCGCAAACTATGTGTAACGACTTGCTCATCAAACTTTTCGTCCCATCGTGGGGTGCGAGCGGTACTCTTACATAATTCAGTGGGAATTGCAGTACCAATTCTGGACTTGGATAATTTTGCAGTTTGGTTATTAGGTTTGCTGTGAAATGAGCTGTGGCACTATAATAGCAGCTATGCTAGACCAATATTGTTTTTTTACAGCAGTCCTTTTTGCAGTCCCTTATTAATGTGTATAATATGCGTAAAATTACCATTCATTATGGTGGTATTCAATTCTTAGATAATATTGCCACACGAAAAAAGTAGTTTAAGTCACAACGGAAAAATTCGAGATCTGCGTTATAGGAAAGAACACTTTATAAGTAGCACTTATTAGTTACTGGAAAAAACAAAATATTTGAAGTTTTTAGGTTTTAAAAGAGTAATTAACAAGTTGACCGCCGCCGCCACGCCGCCGCCGCCGGTCCCAGACACAATAGAAATTCAGTTGTTTGTCGGCGTGCGCGGATACGCAAATCTACTAGCTGATAAATTACCCAGATATTAGCAGTTTCACATTTCTGATGAATTAAACTTTCTTCATTATTGTTACATCTCACCACCAGATGAGATGAAGGCCGATGTGGAATAACATTTTTTTTTACCACAATGTGTGTTCAGCTTGGATACTGTATTGACAAATGGGTTTGAATAAAAGTTAGTTTCCGTAAGTATTATCTTATCATCCAATGTTTTTTCCCCAGCATGTACATGTTACCGAATGCTACATACATTCCGAAACAACCTGTACAAAGCCCACAACTTGCGGTAAGTACGCTGTTGGTATTCCCTGCTAGTGGCCTATTTTTCTATGTGCTTTTTAGTCGTTTTACAGAGATTTAGCAAAACATCTGTGGGGAACAGGAGTGTTACAACGGAGCTGCAGCCTGCTACCACAGATTACAAATGCTAAGTTTTCTTTTCAAATGCATTTAGTTTAAAAACAATTCAAACTTAAAAGGAACTCTATCGCAATGTCTGATTACCGGTTGGGTGACAGACTGGGTACATAGTCTTCTCGAACGTAGCTATGTTGTATGAAGGTTAGCTTCTGAGGTCTCCTCATTTTGTGGTTGCGGGTAGGATTCCGTGGTACCCTTACGGCTCGGCCGCGATCACTGGCATCTTACGACGAAGCAAACGAGTTTCTAGTTCATTGCGTTATTTCTGTGACTGTTGACTATGAATACCGTGGTATAAGACGCAATGAACTAGAGACCGTAAAAGAAACACCTCATTCTTCGGAAGGTACTCGTCGTTCGGTAATGAAAGTCATTGGTTTTGGTTGTTTCCGTAAAATATACATCAGAAACCGCATAGTTTACAAACAGATTGATTTGCATTATTGCTTTATGTGGATAATTAGTGAAAACAAGTAGGTATATTGAATTGTGGTTAGTTCATTTAGCTTTCAATAAATTTCATTGTAATTTAATTGAATTTTAATCAGCAGTGTTGGGCTCACCAGCAATGTATGGATTATATGTACATACACACACTTCTGCGTCAGGTCATACCGCCATATTAGAACCCGCAGTAGTGCAATCTTCATCCAGCGCTCAAAAGACTAGCCTTAGAATCGCCCCATAGGCACGTACAGTCTACTCCCTATACTTTTGTCAGCTTGTGACAGATAAAAGAATAAAGCTCTCCACAAAGGGCTTTATTTTAGCTACTGAAATGAAAATAACTCAGAATTAGCATTTTAACATGAAAGCCGTGTCACAATATTTCAATGTTACAGCTACAGCTAAGTATTTTATTTTATTTCAGGGACGGATAACTTAGTCCTTTTTAAGTTCCAGCGGTCAAAGTCAATTTTAATTAGGGATTAAAACGTTGCGATGTAACTTTCTCTTTGTTAGGGATAATCTAAATTAAATCCAGTCTTACGTTAAATTTGTGGGTTATCCGGGGTATTGATTGAGGTTCTTTGTACTTTGAGTTAACCGATTGGTTGTACAACAACTATTCATTTCACTGTTGAGACTCAGTCCTTCCCTTATAAGCATAAGTTTTATTTTACAACAATTAAACAGCTTCAAAGCTGTATCAAGGATAGACATACTAGCGATATGGCTGATTGGAGGAGGATTGTAGAAGTGTACGTCCAGCAGTGGATTGCAATGCGCTTAACAAGAATAAGATGCAGGTTCTCTATGAATCATCATCATCATCATCAGCTCATTTTATGTCGTCACTGCTGGGGCACGGCACGAGCCTATGGATGAATGGGAGAACGGGCCATAAACTACCACGCGGACTTAGTGCGGATTGGTGGTTGTAAACAACTGCTAATACAGCTGGGACCAACGGCTTAGCGTGCTTTCCGAAGCACGGAGGAGCACGAGATGGTAAGTTTTTGGTCACCCATCCGATGACCAGCCTTCTCTATGAATGAGAATAGCTAATTGAAGAGAATGGAGAGGGAGACATTTCGCGACGCGGACGTAAATAAGACCCAAATAAAACTGAAAAAGGGTGGGTGAATGGTGCTGATCCACTGTCAAATTCGCTGCTATAGTACCTACTGACATAAGAAAACTAACAAACACAACTAATAAAAAATAAAATCTCTAGAATCTCAATGGGAACTAACACAAAACACTTCAATACAAATAAAAAGTTTTATTACAGACGAGTGCGCATTGCGAGGTACGATCTCTATTCGGGATGTCGACCAGTTACGTGACACAAATACCTATGTTACCTACATAGTTTTTCCTACTACTAGTTTTTCCGAACACAGTTGGGTACTAGATTAGTAGTGGACCTAAGCAAAACAGAACTAACTCTTTAAGAACAGTAGTAATAACCAGTTCTAATGCAGGCGCGACATCTTTTTTGTATTTCAACAGTCATATAGCAAATATTTTTTATTTTCTCTACATATGATCAATGTACAGAAAAACTATGTATTGGGTATACATAATGGTGAACTTAAGTGACAGTGGGCAGGGCACATTGCTCGCAGGGCTGATGGCCGCTGGGGCGGAACAGTCCTTGAGTGGCGACCGCGTACCGGAAAGCGCAGTGTGGGCAGACCTCCAAAAGAGTACCAACGATCTGGTGAAGGTCGCGGGAAGCCGCTGGATGCGAGCAGCAAAAAGAGATGGAATCAGACTTTAGAAGTTAAAAAAACCAATTAGATTTTTATTTTGAATTAACAGGCACGATTGGGTAAGTCAAAAATAAATTTAAAATGCTATTATGATTGTGAGCAACGCTTTTGAGACGCCATCATGAATTTTAAATCTCCATAAACTAATCTCCTAATGTCAAAAAGAGAAAAAATCTAAAAAAAGAAGACAAAGAAGTGTTGAAAAAATCCATGAGTGGGATTGAACCCGCAACCCTTGACATGCCAGGTCAGGTGCACTACCAACTATGCTATCGTGATGCCAAAATCATAAAAAAAATCTGTTAAAAAAAGAAATTGAATGAAGCATTTTTAGCTCCCGATGGACAATATTTCAATCATGCTTAAACGTATGCAAAAGGAATAAAAAATATCAAATTCAATCGGAGCTCAACTACCTACGAAAAGTTAGAAACTTTAAATTTTAGTTCGCCAATAAATCTGATTAGTTTTGACAGGCATTAAACTATTCCAAATAACCTTTCGTAAAGCTGATGATTTGGTTTAAAAGTTTTGAATTCAAACTTAAATTTCAAGTAAGCCGGCGTTTTCTTTTTGGATAAATAATAATTAATATAGTAATACATTATACATCACTACATACTATAAAAAGTCGCTTCCCGCTGTCCCTATGTATGTATGTATGCTTAGATCTTTAAAACTACGCAACGGATTTTGATGCGGTGTTTTTTAATAGATAGAGTGATTCAAGAGGAAGGTTTATATGTATTAATACATGCATAATATAGTAGAGAAACATTGATAACTCGAGGTTTCACATTTTTTTGCGCTTACATTGCAAACGCTGGCTGAACCCTACGAGATATATCAAAATAATGTACTACAGTATTGTACACCTTAAAAAGGTCTACAAAAAAGTCCGCGATGGTATGTCTATCTCTTAGGGATAACCCACAATAATCATTTTTTATCCTTTACTTTTACGAGAAATAATGGCTTATTTACGAAGCAATTTTAAGCATTACAGCATTAATCCTTATCCAATTAAGTACCTTAAATACATTGTGCATTTAATATAGATCAGTATGGCCCTTTACAGCATGTAATTTAAATGAATATTTTCGAAGATATTACAGATTATTTTAAAATGCAGGGACATAGCGGTTGCGTGTATCAGCATTACACCCGTGCGAAGCCGGGGCGGGTCGCTAGTAATATTATATAACCTAATATTATACATAAAGTAAGTAAAGTAATTAAGCTGCTGGGCAAACGCTTCCATCATTGAAATTAAAATTAGTGAGTTGCATCATGGACTAATATATTCGTGCTCGGTGGCGTGCACTTGGAGAGGCCTATGTCCAGCAGTGGACTAGTATAGGCTGATGTTGGTGATAATGATGATGATTATAGTCCATGGTCGCATTATGCCCTTTTTTCGATTAGTATTTTTGTTCATATTTTTGTAGTAACGCTTAAGCAGTAGGTACTTTTTTTATTTATTGGGCAGTCAACAAAAACATGTACCACCAAACAAACAGTAGGTATAGGGTATTCTAAGTAAAGTTTTCAATTATAGGCAGCCATCACGGCATGCGATCTGGACTGATAGTTATAAAAACTAATCTAACAAATTTCACCAAACTTAAAATTACAATAATTTTATTAAATACCTAAAATATGATTTAAAGTTTAAAGGGGGCTTACGTAACTATTTCTAATAATCTGTCTGAACTTGCGGGCACTGTCCTGAAAAATATCTAATACTTCCAAATTATATGGCCGAGACAGGGTGTTATATTGTCCTATTTAGTGTACTTGAGAGTTTTCATTTATAGTTCGTAGAGAGTTACTATCGAAGTAAGTAGCTCGTATAGTAGTAGTATTACCATAGAAGTTTTAAAAGTGAAAGAATTAATCACAATAAGAATAAAGAAAGTGTCCTTTTATGCAATTATCCAATATTTTCTTCTTAGTACAAGGTCTCCCGCCCAGAGTAGACTTACGTACCGATAATGACGTTCGTTTGTAACCTAAACTGAATAAATGATATTGAATTTGAAATTGTATAAATTTGTATCGATGCGAAAGTTAATTTAGTCTATAGCAATAAAAAAAGTTTACTTTCATAAAAAATATAGTTATGGGGTATTGGCGTATGAAGGTTTTGAACGAGTATAATATAACATTATTACCACTACTATTACTACTATTCATAATAATTTAAACAACATGTCCTCATAACAATATTTTTGCTCTAAGTTGTTCTATTGTTATTTTTGACGCTAGAATTACAAGCCATCTATGAATATTCGCAAGTATGCTCGTGATTTTTTATGTAAATTTTTTAGTAAATGATCATTTTTAATATAACTTATAAGCATAAACTATAGTAAAGCATTTTTAACATTTACTTTATAATAATTAAAATAAAACAAAAAACCCGACTGCTAAAACAACTATAGGTATCAAACTATGTGTAGTGTTCGCGTAAACTTTAGAAAACAATTTAACTGCTTCTAACTGTTTTTTTTTGCATTTATTTTTGATATATTTGTTTTTGCAGTCGTGCTACGCATGTTTATTTAAACCCGGTTTAGCTAACCCGGCCAATGTTCTTAGTTTTTTTTTGTTTTTTTTTAGCCTATGTCACTCCCACAGTCAAAACAAATCTAACGACACCTCATTATGTTAAAATCCACCATTCCGTTTGGGCTGTAGGGCGTGCCAAAGAAACAAACATACATACATACATAAATACATAAATACATACATACATACATACATACATACATACATACATACATACATACATACATACATACATACATACATACATACATACATACATACATACATACATACATACATACATTGACGACCTCTATGGTCGAGTGGTTTATACACCGGTTTTCATGGTGTCGATCTCTGAGGTTCGATCCCCGGTCGGGTCAATTTAGAAATTATTGTTTTTCTAAATTGTCTCGGCTCTAGGTGTTTTCTATGTATAATAACTATGTATTTCAGTATTTTAAGATTGTTTTTCCGTTGTCTAGTAACCATTTTAACGAGTTTCATAACGAAGCTTCTCTTGGGCTAGATAATTGGTGTGAGTGCAGGAAAGTTTATTTATTTTAGTTTATTTATTCATACATACATACATACATACATACATACATACATACATACAAACATACATACATACATACATACATACATACATACATACATACATACATACATACATACATACATACATACATACATACATACATACATACATACATACATACATACATACATACATACATACATACATACATACATACATAAACTCGAAAAACAACCCTCCTTCTGACGCAGTCGGGTAAAAAGCGAAAATTTTAAAGTATATAAATACGTCATCTCTATAAAACTACCTACATATTTCATCATTCACTAAAACTATTATGAGCACAGTGCCTTCACTTCTGAGTAGATCAGTCTAAAGTGCATAGAAAACAGTTTGTGTTTGAAACTTTAAAGTAAACAAAGGTTGTTGCGGTAGGGCATGGTAAGGTCACTGACCCGATAACGCATGGGTTCAACGACAGTGGATGCAAGCGCAAATCGTTACAGAGAGCTTCCCAGCGAGCGAGCGACACAATATGCACTTTACGCTCACGTCATAGGGTTGCAAACCGATTGGTACGTAACGTGCTCAACTATTATGGTTGTGAGTGATGCAACGATAGATTTTAAAATAGTTTCAGTACAAAATACTCGGTACGTTCAGTTAGTTTAGTGATGTATATAAAAGAGCATATAGGTATTGTTTATTCTTATGATATAAGTATGTTTTTGGTACCTATATTTTTATGTATCTCTTCACTTGCTTTGGCCACTAATTCTTTTGTGAAGCGGCTGCGCTGAGCCAAAAAAGAAATGTATTTCATTTGAAGTGCACTACTAAGTGTTATAAATATGTAAGTTCTTATATGAAATACTAGTTGGCGCCCGCGACTTCGTTCGCGAAGACTACACTATCCCACAGGAACCTGTTACCGGGATAAGAAGTATCCTATATCCTAATCCGGGTCATGGTCTGTCTATGTGCAAAGTTTCATCCAAATCAGTTCCGCCATTTTCACGTGATGCGCGGTCAAATAAACAGACAAACAGATAAAAATTCTAAAAGCAATTGGAACGTATTCTGTTATCGATTCTTAGTATCCCCAGCCAACTTTTTTTCGAATATCTTCCATGTACAGACTTTCGACCCTGTTTAGCTTTATTATATCTATAGATAGATTAATTTCTCAAATCGAAAAGAATTCCAAAGCGTAAAAAGTAGAAACTAAAATTAAACCTCGTTTTATTTGAAACTAATGTTGTTTCAATTAGGTTCAATAAAGGCAGAAACATTCGGTTAATAAACCAGGTTGATGAGTAGGTACTTTTATAAGCAATTTGATCACCGTCATATGTTTATTTATTTAAATTAGGTACACGAACAGAATACCATCAAATCATGGTATTATTATAATAGTATTACCATTGTTTAGGGTAGATAATAAATAGTAATATTTATAAATCAATAAATTAATAAAAAATATTTCTAATTCTAATTCTTTCATTAACGAGCAAACGAGTTTAAAAAAGTGAGTTGCTATTTTAACATACCTACAAACTCAAGTGAAGCTTGCATTCAACGCTCAGGGGGGTAACTACGAGCTCTTATAGCAGTATTGTTGCAGTTGTCAAAACGAGACGCGTGTAGCGGCGAATATACACGCGTCTCTTTTCCACAACTGCAATAATCTATACTAATATTATAAAGCTGAAGAGTTTGTTTGTTTGTTTGTTTGTTTGAACGCGCTAATCTCAGGAACTACTGGTTCGAATTGAATAATTCTTTTTGTGTTGGATAGTCCATTTATCGAGGAAGGCTTTAGGCTATATAACATCACGCTGCGACCAATAGGAGCGAAGCATCAGTGAAAAATGTTGCAAAAACGGGAAAAGAGCCTAAAAAATTAAAAATGCTGCCGAAAGTCACTATTCCACGCGGACGAAGTCGCGAGCACAGCTAGTACTGCTATAAGAGCAGTTGTGGAAACGAGACGCGTGTAGCGGCGAATGTACATTCGCCGCTACACGCGTCTGTGTGGAAAAGAGACGTAAAGATCACGTCAGAATAGCGGAGACAGTGTCTACAATGTTACGAAATTTCAGAGTTTCGAAACTTTCAATTCCTGCCTTGAAACAATGTGGGTGTCGGACGACAGAAAGTGGTGCCTTCGCTTTTAGCCCTGCAAGAGAAGATGAAGGAACTTTGTAGCATAAGACTAAGCGTTTCGTTCGTGTTGCGTTCGGTTACAGAAGTTGTGTGATAGTTAGTTACATGGAATCTGCCCAATTGTTTCTAATTCGTATGTAAAAGACACATCCCGGATCTAAATATGAAAAAAATCTGTCGATTCGTACCTAGTTGCGTAGCTTTTCAACAAATTACTTATTCAGTTGTTCTTTGAAGTCATACTTAAATATTTATCACAAAAAAAGGAGACTGCGAAGCTAAGCTAATGTTCCTTAAGAAGAACATTTACTAATAACCTTTTTAAACAGATTCCGCAAAAATAGTAAAAAAAAAGTTTTGACTTTGTTCCTCAATAACTCCTTAACTATCAGGTTCCCAGGTATGGCTCCATACAAGAAAATAATAGTAATGATTATATAGTAATGATTTATTTTTCGTTTTCGTTAAGCTTCTTTTCATACCCGGTATAGACAACGACGATCTTCGCAAGGTGACTGGCAAGAGCTGGACGAGAGTAGCCGCGGATCGTGCTCAGTGGCGTGCACTTGGAGAGCCCTATGTCCAGCAGTGGACGTGTGCAGGCTGGTGATGATGATGATGATAGACAATCTCTCACGGACACGAAATCTCATAACAGCTGCGTGGAAGAAACTTACCTTCTGGGGTCTCTTTATTTTTGGTATTTATATAGAGGTGTTTTTAGTCATAGGTAATTTTGAATAAAGCGAAACATTACAAGAATAATGAGTACCTACTGATAACAGAAGTGTTCCCGACTGAAGGCGCCAATAAAAAAAAAAGATAAAGATAAACTTAATACATTGAAAGAAACAAGACCTTTAATTCTTAAATTAATATAGATTTGCTTTAAACAAATTCGTGACAACCAGGAGGGGGACCTCGTTTCTGCTATTTCGAAACGTCCACAATCGTGTTTCAGTGGCTACATATTGACATTTTCCCATAGTCTGAATGTCGTAATAAGGGAACTGAGGCACGATTGTGAACAGTATAAAATAGATTAGAGATACAGATTTGAGGCCCAGATTATATCCCGATCTCTTCTCGGCAAGACATTTTACCAAAATTGTATTTCTCTGCCACGCTAGTCAAGTAGTAAAATATTATGTTTATGCAAATAAAATGTTTTCTATTCATCTACTATTTTAAATATTAACATTCTGCTTTTCACAACCCTAACATCTTACATAAGGGCGCAATGACCTCTCTTAACTGGATGCAAAAGAAATCGCTGTGTGAGCTAGATTTTAGCGCAAACTGCTCACGTCCTTCGCTAGCTCTAGCGCACATGATCCTGTCACCATTTTCTTGAACCACAGCGTAATAAAAATAAGTCACAGTAATATTGTAAAAAACTCGAGAAGTTGTGATTCTCAAAAAGTACTTTTGATTTAATTTAAATAGTTTATTATTAGTTTAACAAAAGTGATACGTTATTTTCTCTTTCCACTGTATTCATGGACCATTATTCCTTATAAAGAACTAGCTTTTGCTCGCGGCTTTGCTCACGTTCGGCTACACGATCTGCGTGATTGTTTGTAATAATAGTTAAACTTATTAAAGGTAAATATTTGCACATATTATTTTCATTTTCATCATCGTCACAGTCAAAAGACATCCACTGCTGAACAAAGGCCTCCCCCAAGGATCTCTACAACAATTAAACATATTTTGCATACTGTGACATTGCTACTTCTATATGCTAAAAAAAAACGAGCGAGTCATACAGTAATCGCATATGATGTGTAAAATAAAATACGTAAACTTTTCCATTAAGCAGTGACAGAAATTAACCTCAAAATTTAATAAAGCTATATATACTGAAATATTTTACTCGAATAATTATTCATTACTTACTTTGACTTTTTATCAATGATCTGCACTTTATTGAGACTTAGGTATTATAATCAGTAAATATTTATTAATATAGTTTAAAAGTCTATTACACAAGAAATGGTTGAAATCAATATTACAATAAAAAAATGAATAATATTATAATAATATGTCTTGTTCATAATATCGATTTTAAATTTACAAAATGGCGCGCGCTAAATTACAAAATTGCGCGCTTCCCCGACTCCCTTTCACACTGTTACGTCCAACTTCCGTTACGTTTTACGAAATCACTCCCAAAAAAAGTCATACAAAGTCTCTGTTGACCGAGCATGGTTTGTATGGGTAAGCTAAAAAATTATCTCGTTTTTTGTTCAGTTTCATGGTCTGATCTACCCACCTGCGGGAAAACAACCACTAAAATGTCTCGGTGTATATAGAAGGCGAACGGAAAGATGTTACACATCAAAAACAAGTAAAACTAAAGAAAAAATGTTTTCACAAGGAGATCAACCACCGACATAACGATTGAAGTTGGTTAGATCATAAAATAAGGAGACTGCACAAGGGACGCTCTCGAGCAACGCAAACCGCTACTCTCCGGAGTCATCGCTTCACTGTCACACATATCCCATCGCGCACAAAGAAATTTGGTGACTCGTTTCTTTGTCGCACCTCCAAAAGATGGAATAGTCTACCAGCACACGTTTTCCCTCCTTCCTATGATATGGGGTCCTTCAAACGAGGCGTGAAGAAGCACCTTGTGGGCCGGCAGAGTGAGGTTGACTGATACTGCGTTGTTTTCACGCTGCACCAGTTGTCTTCGCGTCTGGACTCCATTTCCACCTAACATCAGGTGGTATGGAGTCATTTACCGTGCTAGGTACAAAAAAAAAACACAATCGGTCTATATGTGCGTTAATTAATGGAATCAGGCGTTATTTTGCGGAATTACATTTTTTTGTATATGTGCGTTGCTTGAGTGCGGAATGTATTACCCGATCCGATCCGAACCCTTCGGAGTATCTAGTAGGGCACGGAGACACGCACTAGTGCGTGATTTCCGTTCGTTCCCTCTAAACCTCCGAAAGTGATTCGTTTCACACGGCTTGAGGAACCCTATAAGTTTCTTGCCGCCCCCAAACAATTGTATATAATGTGTATTAAATTTTTGACGACCTCCGTAGCCACTCGGCTTGCATGCCGGATATTGGGCGGCGCTAGCTCTGAGGTTCCGGGTTCGATTCCCGGTCGGGTCAATGTCGAAAACGAACTTTTCGATATTGTATCGGGTCTGGGTGGTTGTGGTACCATCGTTGTTTCTGATTTCCATGAAACGAGTGCTTTAGCTACTTACCTTGGGATCAGAACAATGTATGTGATGTTTAAAGTAGGACAAAGTTTATGTAGTTACTAGTGGACCCGGCGGACTTCGTACCGCTTTGACAGTTTCCATCAAGTGATTAAATACTCTTTGGTTTCCATGACAACAAAACAAACAAATCATTTTGTATTGGAAAATTTAATTGTCGTTTTTAGTATATTTATAGTGTGATTACCGTGGGAATATCAGGATAAAAACTATCCTATGTGTTAATTCAGGATATAAAATATCTCTATACCGAATTTCATCCAAATCCATCCATCCGTTGCAGCGTGAAGAAGGCACAAATATACAGACATACACACAAACTTTCGCATTTATAATATTAGTGTGATTACTACATAGTATAAAACAAAGTCGCTTCCCGCTGTCTGTCTGTCCCTATGTATGTATGCTTAAATCTTTAAAACTACGCAACGGATTTTGATGCGGTTTTTTTTAGTAGATAGAGTGAGTCAAGAGGAAGGTTTATATGTATGAAACATGCATATAATTGGACCCGGTAGGTGGCGCTGCGCTGCCATAGGGTTCTATTGGATACGGGTGTTCACTCAAGCGGACGAAGTCGGGAGCGTGCCGCTAGTAGTATTATATTACGATGTTATTATCGAAAACGAGAATTATTTGTAAATTGGTAAAATTGTCATATTTATTTGTATAAGATACAGTCAAACTATGCATTCAAATTATGTTAAAACATACAGAACAGACAGTAACCCAACAAGGTGTGCCTGCGTTGTAAGCTAAGATTAATAAAATAATAATAAAATTAAGTAAATACCGTTGGTATATAATGAAATAAATAGGCAAACTTGTCTCCTTTAATTCTCGTTTTTGTTAACGTGTTCGAATAGTAAATAAAACTTGTACTATAGTATAGGCACCTTATACCTACTAGGAGAATTAACTCTGGGTCTAAAGAAAATTTCTAAACCAACTTGTTGCTAACTTTAACTTTAATGTAAATAAAATGTCATAATTATCATAATGATTTCGTGTTTTTTTAAATCACACATTTCATTTTAAATGTTGACGTTTGAAATTGGTATTGTATTCGATTTGTGTTTTATCAATAAAATATGGATCTCAGTTATCTGAAAACCAATTATTTTCGAATAATTTAATTTAGCTTGATCGAAAAGTTAAACTTTCCCCAGCGTTTGCGATCCTTTGTGTCAAAGATGAACACTTTTCGTGAAAAGAAATCAACTCAAGTCGTTTGAAACTGAAAACTAAAGCGTGGGTGGAAAACTAAAAATCTATCAACCGCAAAATTAGATTAATCAACTGGTGTGTATATACACTTAAATTAAGGAAATTATCTAAAATTATTTATTTTCCAGGAGTTACACCTACGAAAAATACCGTACTGTAATATTGGGTTACTTACTTGGAATCTGCGATCGCTAACTGCCATTTGGAGGATATTTAATAAAGGGAACACTTATCAACAACCGCTAGTAACCTTAAATGTTACACACTCCGACACTTTCCTAAATAATTTCATGCGTAAGCGATTAACATGATTTTATAACTTCGCCTAGGCCGGTTTGCCCGCTCATTAAGCAATGGAACTTTTAGAGATTTTAGAAAAACTACGCTAAATATTTAAAATCTACGTTATTTAAAAAAATCATTACAATATTGATTGACTGACAGCGTGACCGGACCACCGGCCACCACCCTTTTTTAGGGGTTACGAGAATCTTAGAGGGTTCAAGCCGTGTAATCGAAACATCATCAGAGGATTTCTAGCGGGAATAGCGTCACGGAAGCTTGTGAGGAGCTCGATGGCGCTGTGGTTAACGCGCTCGCTTTACAATTGCTGAAGTTATGCAACTTTCGCAAAGGCCGGTCATCGGATGGGTGACCAAAAATTGATCATCTCGAGCTCCTCCGTGCTTCGGAAGGCACGTTATGCTGTTGGTCCCGGCTGCATTAGCAGTCGTTAACAACCACCAATCTGCACTGGGCCTGCGCGGTGGATTATGGCCCATTCTCCCTATCCATCCAAGGGAAGCTCGTGCCCCAACAGTGGGGACATATAATGAGCTGATGATGATGATAATAAAGCTTGTCCTTTTTCCTGCTAGATTCTCCGAGGGGTTTGGATCGGATCGGACCGCATTCTACGGCTGAGAAGTGCCCCATGGTTTTAGTGGGTAAACTAATCCGTCTCGCCCCCCAACAGGCATTGGGCCTGTTGGATGAGGAAAGGCGGCCGGGAGAGTCACCAGTATTCACCACATACCCCCGCGGGTAAAAAAAACGGTATAGTCAGTATTCGGTCGTCGACTGACACGCGCCGATAGGAGCCACGCGATTGTTAAAGTTAGCAGTCTGCTGTCGAAATTATAAATTTCTCCGAAGTATCCTCATTATATTAAAAAGTTTTAAGTAAAGATACCTATCTAAAAAGAAGGTCGGTCCGCTCTTAACTTCTAGACGGGAAATTATCTATTTCTTAAAAGTTATACATTAGTCTTATCGACTTCTACAGGAATATTATAAGAGGTTTTTTTTTTCTTTTCTCTAGGTAGGTACTTGTAGTTTCTTTGGACTTAGAACTACTGATTATAAAAAAATATTTCACTATTGGAAAGCTAAACTATCCCTATGTAATATAGAACCTTAGACTCCGGTCATATACTGTTGGGAACGAGATAAAGAATTTTGTGACAGTCCGAAAATCACGCGCCGTGTCGCCGAAGTTAACTAAAAAAAATATAATTACATAATAACATAATAATTTTTATACAGCTCATACTCGTAGTAAATGAAACTAAAAAAATAAATATCTATGAAGCTAAGGCCTTTGTCCAGCAGTAGACGTCTTTTGTCTGGCTGAGATGATGATGATGGTTCTGATGATAATAAAACTAAAATAAATATGAGTAGATAGTAGGTATATAGTAGACTAGTGGCCGCTCGCGGTTTCACCCGCGTGGTTCCCGGTTTCACCCGCGGGGTTCCCGTTCCCGTAAGAATATCTGGATAAAAAGTATCCTATGTGTTATTCCCGGTTATAAACTATCTGTATACCGAATTTCATCCAAATCCATTCAGTAGTTTTTACGTGAAAGAGTAACAAACATCCATACTTACAAACTTTCGCGTTTATAATATTAGTAGGATAGAGAAAACCGTATTTTTTTTTATTATTGTGAGATGGGCTTGCTCTTGGCCTCATTCTAATCCCTAGGGCTAAGAAGAGGCCGACGATGGGACAAGCTTGCCCAGAAATAGCCTATTCACTCGGGCTTTAAAAACTTTAGGGTTATATGCACTCGGGAACACAGACGCCGGCAGGGAATTCTACTCTTTGGCTGTACGCATTATAAATGTAGAAGCAAAACGCTTAGTGCGCAGAAGTGGAATATCAACCAGGTAAGGGTGGTAGCCAGCCGTACGTCTGGATTCTCGATGGTAAAATGGGGATGGTGGAATGAGCTCATGTAGCTCAATAGCACACTCTCCGAAGTATAGCCTATAAAAGACCGACAAGCAGGCAACTGTGCGGCGGTGAGCGAGACTGTGAAGCTTAATTTTAACTAGCTTATCGTCACCTATAATTTTCCTGGCTCTGCGTTCCACCGAATCAAGCGCGGCGAGCTGGTATTTTGCTGAACCGTCCCAAAGGTGGCAGCAATACTCCATGCACGATCGGACTTGCGTTTTATATAAAGTTAGAAGCTGTCCCGGCGTGAAATATCGCTTAACCTTATTTAGGACACCCAGTTTTTTTGCCGCTGTTTGAGCCTTAATTTCGATGGTGTCACCGAAGTTCAGACTGGAAGTCAACTTCATGCCTAGGAGATTCAGGTTGTCGGTAATCGGTACAGTCATACCTCGGAAAGTAGGAGTCAGGTTAAAAGGACTCCTTTTGGCAGTGAACAGACATGCCTGCGTTTTGATGGCGTTAAAACTAACTAAATTACTGTCACCCCATTGGGAGACAAGACTTAGAGTCAAGTTTGTCCGCTCCACCATGGCCTCTCTTAAGGAACACAGTTCTTTCATGCTGACTCTAGCTCTGGACAAATATCTTTCTGAGACCGTGCTGTCATCTGCATACCCAATAATTCCGGGCATGAGCAGATCATTAATGTGCAGCAAAAAGAGGGTCGCAGAAAGGACGGATCCCTGAGGAACCCCGGCATCGATAGCCATGAGGTCAGAAGAGCAGCCATCAATGACCACCCTAATTGACCGTTCACTCAGGAAGTCTAATATCCAGGCACAAAATTCAGCAGAGATGCCATACGCTGGAAGTTTCTTAAGCAAGCTAGCGTGCCAGACCCGGTCAAAGGCTTTCGAGTTTTCAAGTGAAACGGCAAGCGCTTCACCATGCTTCTCGATTGCCTCGCCCCAGCAATGTGTCACGTAAACTAGAAGGTCCCCCGTGGAACGGCCTCTACGAAAGCCATATTGACAGTCGCTTAGGAGGTCATGGGATTCTAGGTACGACAGCAGCTTGTTTTTTGTTGTTGTATAAAGTATTTCGTTTCAATGTGTAGTTTAGCCTTTTCATAATATGTTGCCATCACCACTATGTTAAGGGCCAAACCTCTCCATAATGGTTAGGAGAAGTGCCAAACCCAAAACACATATAGTCAAAACAAGGACGCACCACGCCCTAACTTTTATTCATTATAACGTTAGCGGCGTTCATTCTAAGAATCTTTATTTTTCGTCTAGGTACATGTTTAAGGCATCAAAGCGAGCAAATGATACGTGAGCAATAAACGATTTCCAAGGTCACATTCAAAATTGACCTTTACCACCATCGTGATACGAGTACACTTGTACACCTGGACGCGTGGGGCGTATTCACCTCCTAAAGGAGAATTATGGAGGTCACTTAATGGCATATATTCCACCAACTTATGGTCAGATATAACTAGAACAAGATAAGGTGCCCGTTAAATTGGTTATAATTTTCACACTCCGTTGAGCAAAGGATTTTAGAACTATAAAGGGGGAGTTTGCGGCTTAAACACTTGTCACATTTCGTAGCTTCTTCACACATTCTGAGGACTTGGCAACGTCGTCGGACGAAAAGCTTAGACTAATCGGACTAGACACATAATGCTTTGTGATAATATACTTTTAAGCTTGAAACGGCAAACTTAGTGCATAGGACGCCCTCAGACTAGGTGGAGCGATGATCTTCGGAAGGCTGAAGCTGAAGCAAGAGTTGGGTGATAGTGCCGCGGATCGTGCTCAGTAGCATGCGTAATTGGAGAAGCTTATGTGTCCAGCAATGGACTAATTTAGGCTGATGATGATGATAGTAATAATGATGATGATGAAGCATGAAAAAGATAAAATTCATTTCGTTATTTTGCACTCAAAATGCCATAATTTGTATAATTAGTAACTGAAAAGACGACATATCTCAAGTGGGACTGTCTTCCCTTAACTTAACTTAACTTAACTTAGAAGGAGCAAAATAGTTAAGCACATATGTTTTATCATTCGATATACGTATTATGCACACGCACGCACACTCACACACACACACTTTTTTCGATGTTTGATGTTTCGACTTATTGTTTGTCTACATTAGTACAATATTTATATCATAACACCTAATTAGAGTGGAATTGTTTACCTAACTTAAGAAATCGGGCTCCAATTAAAAATCTAAACATAGACAACAAAGACAAAATGTACAATATATATAAGTAACCTGTCTGTAACCTACTTTGTCACATTTTAAGCATTAAAGCAAAAAGAGAAAAGCTGTTAATATATGTATATTATATACGACCTTATTATATTATACCTAACCTTTTCATTATATACGAGTACAAAGCACACAAAAACTTAACCCAATAAAGTAAACCATACAAAGCACTTTTACTTATACCTTTAATTGTTATAATTTCTCAGCAGCGAACGGCGATTTCTTCGCTGCCTTTTGTTTTGCATAAATACTTTCGCAAAAGCGAAATGTCACAGAGCACGTAACCTAGGAGCAAGCACGTAAGGGTTCTAACGTAATTAAACACGTATACGTTACTGGGTGACTGAAATTAATTAAGGCACCCCGAAACATCATAAATAAGGTTCGCTGGGTGACAAAAAAGTTCGGTACGCGTCCGTCCAGTAGGTACAGACCTATGGTACGTTCGAAAACTGGGTTGCGGAATGAAAATAATTGCACGTCAAATGACTTGAATGACGCCTATTTAAAACGTCGAGCGAGGGAGAAGTACCCGGCTACCCGCCCGCCACCCAGGAGTATTTTATACAATTAGGTACCCTTGTTTTAGGGTACCGTACGATCGGTAAGAAGTGGAATCTCTATAGCTGTCACGGAGTTTTAACTTTGGTTGACAGTTCAATTGGCTTGACACGTAACTATACGTACTATTGGTCGCCCAATGGTCGAAATTCGACCGTAATTATTATAAAAAGCTGTTTACTAAACAATATTTTAATTAAAAAAGATAGAATGTGAGGATTGGGAGATTTTGGAGGGGGATTGACAAATTTCGGCCGCTCCTCTTCCATTTTTAAAATTTTTGAAAAATGTATGAAACAATGTTTATTTAATTTAATGTATTTTTATGCATAATTTTAAAAAAATATTAGCATTCTGCACTCCTTCTCTATATAACCTATAAGTGTGCGAAATTTCATACTCCTCCGTCCGCGCAATTTTCGTAAAAGATGATAATATAGATAATTACCTAGGATTATGATTTGATGCGATTTTCACAGTAGTATTTTTTTTTTATATATTAACGGGTAAGCACAGTGTCTTGATCTCACCTGATGTTAAGTGATGATAAGGCCAATGATGGAAGCAAACTTCACCCGGGATCCCCAACTAGTGAGGCACTGGCTATCTTATCTCTAGCTGCCGGAACACAACAATGCTACAAACATTGATGTTATGGCGACATATTTAGATAAGATGGTGGTAGCTAACCAGGCGGACAAACAAGCCCTACCACCAACCAAACCGAGTACACAAACATGTACCCCCCGCTGGGAATCGAACCCGGGACCTCTGGGTCTAAACCGGTGGTCTTAGCCACTAGACCATAGAGGCGGTTAAAAAAAAGTAGGTAAAAAGTAGGTGTAAAAAGTATAATAGAATTACTTCTTGCTTATACTTGTAAGGTAGTATAGTATTTTATCCACACGTTTAGTGTAGATTTTACAGATAGAACTTCTCTGTATGTTAGGTTATAAAGCTGTAAGTATTACCAGATGGCCTCACAGTGGATCAAAAAAAAACTTATGATGATGATCAAAGTCTATCACTTAACACCTTTTCTATCCGTTTCACTTTCAAAGCTAATTCACAATTTTTAATACGCTTCAGATATGTCTCTGCCTATTCTGTGGTGCGGAAATTAAACTGTGTCCAAGCTTCCCTGCATTCCGTTTAGGCAATGACGACGTTTCCCTGAAGAATCGACAGACTGCGTTACATTGTGGCCGATAAATCTGTAGGGAAAATGTTCCGGCAGTAAAAGGCGAGTTTAATGTGTTGTGCCTTATTACTAGGTACATAAGACCTTCGGATTTTTCCGGATATAAAACATTCAACTTGCTGTTAGCTTCGTTTAAATGTGAAAGTGAATGCAGATTATTTACACTTGACAGTTGGTCCTCGGCAGGTCCTCAAATTCTGGTTTGGACTAATTATATAAAATTAAAAGTAAAACACCTTTTAAAAAAAACAAGCTTTTATTTAAATGCGCTAAAAAGAAAAAAAACAACTTTTACTTTAAAACTTTTACTACCAGCTTTTATCGACAAGCTTGTTTTTTAAAAAGGTTTTTTACTTTTTAGTTATCGCTGGACACGTTTCAAAAACTTAGCCCGCCATGTTGGATTTAGAGTGACGTCACTTTATTTTTTGAGTTATTCTCAGCAAGCCCTTTCCTTTGATACCCTTAATGTAGGAATGCATTAAAAATAATAAGTCCGCCATCTTAGATTTAGAATGACGTCACATAATTAACCATGCGTTGTCATCCGAACTGAACATGTTTACAAAATTTCAGCTCAATCGGTTGAAGATATCTGCTTCAAAATTGAGTTGCAAGATTCCACCCGAACAAACATAATATACATACATACATTGCAGGTTAAATAAAAGCTTGTAAAATGTGTGTTGTGTCTTTAATTTTTAATTTCTTATCCATCTGGATAAGTATATCATTAATAAACAGGTAATTGAATATCAACTAAGATAATGGCACTAGTTTTCAACAGGAACCAGAAATCGACATTTATTTCATTTAATTATTAAAAATAGTGGTCAGCTATAAATTACTTCATATTCAAATACCTATAGAGGTAAAAGATTCGCGCCGCTTACAAGGTGCCTTACTGCCTAATAACCGGTCCAGTAGTCAAGATGGATGTGTGATATAAGTTGTCTTCATGATCCGGCTATTCAATGCGCCACTCTAAGTACCTACCACACTCACTCACAATTGGCCCAAATCAGAGTTCCACTTAGTTAATGAGTCTTAAACCAGCAATTACGTAACAAAGATGTGTCATGTAATACAAAGTCACTTGCCACAGAGCGGGAGCATCGTAGGAAGTCGTTATGTTATATGGGCCATAGAAACATCACTGGGTCCCGTAAAATTTAATAACCCTCAACAGAAGGAAACACATTTCATTTTAATGCGCCAACAATACATTCATTTGGTGTAAAAAGTTTGTAACTTATCCAATAAACGAGATACAAACTAAGTAGGTACTGTCTTTTTTTATATCCTTGCTGGTGAGCGGTTGGCAAGATCTCCGCAGGGTGGCTGGCAAGAGCTGGATGAGAGTAGCCGGATCGTGCTTGGAGAGGCCTAGTACAGTAGCAGTGGACTAGTAAAGGCTGATGATAACACCTGATGTTAAGTGATGATAAGGCCTAAGATAGAAGCGTACTTAACCCGGAAATCCGGAATCCTCAACTACTGAGATCAGTGCGACTTTATTTTCACCAATTGTTAACCAAACAATATTTTGTGTGTCAAAATTGTTATTTTCCTTGTCTGTCACCAAAAGCGTTGCTCCAATATCATCAGATCATTACCAGCTCATTTCAAGCAGCCACTTCGAAAACCTACTGCTGGCCTTCCCTAATATGTATGGTTCAGAAGAACTTGCTACAAACCACCACGCGGGCCCAGGACTTATTCGTCAACTGGCATGTGTGGAAGTGGCGAGTGCGCACGAGTTGGCACTTTCCGATTTTACCTATTTTTTTTGTTGTCAACTCGCTCGATTGTGAAAATCTGACGTAGTATGTACAGTCAGCTACAAAAACGTTTTTATAAATTTAATATACTTATGTAAGTTCTTTTATTGTCAGTGCGGATTGCGGATTGCGGATTGACTAATGCAGTCGGGACCAACGCAATGGCATTACGTGCCTTGCGAAGCACGGAGGCCTTAGCAATCGCAGACCGAGCACGTTAACCACTGCGCCATCAAGTTCCACATACAGTACGATCTAATAATATTTGTCTTAGAGAAACTCTGAAACACGATAATATATAATTATTATGCCATGCAGTGCCATACAAATTCTTAAAAGATGAAAAGTGATCGTATGGCAAATAAAACTCGTACTATGGCACCTTGCTTAGCATTATACTGAAGTGACTGAAGTGAAGTATTATGGTCGGCCAAGTAAGTCTATCACCGCTACCTTATTAACGACAATAGGTTGCACATCATTAACCATTAAAGTCTATTAACGCTTGGCTGCTTTCAAAAGATTTGCCATTTTAGGCAATTAGGCATACTTAAAGGTTGACGCCTATAAACGCCCCGATGATATACCTACTTTAATATTTGGTCATGATAATATTGACGAAACCTTTTAGAAATAAACATGAGATAGCGTATGCCTGGTTTAGAACCAAAGTTTACTATTAACTTTATTGTTAATACAGTGACAGCAACTTTAAGTAAGGGACCTATAACTGTGTTCCAAATTTAATTGTTATTAGTAGTTCCAGAGATTACCCCCTCATCATCAGCTCATTTTATGTCCCCACTGCTGGAGCACGAACCTCTCCTATGCATGGATAGGGAGAACGGGCCAGAAACCACCACGCAGGCCCAGTACGGATTGGTATTGAAATGCTTGTTATCGACTGCTAATGCAGCCGGGACCAACGGCTGTACGTGCCTTCCGAAGCACGCAGGAGCTCGAGATAATACATTTTAGGTCACCCATCCGATGACCGGCCTTTGCGAAAGTTGCTTAACCTCAGCACTCGCAGACCGGGTGTGTTAACCACTGCGCCATTACCCTCCGCAAACAAACAAACAAAGTCACAAATTTTACCTATTAATTAATAGAATAGACTAGCACTTTACTCGCGACTCCGTCCGCGTGGATTTGAGATTATAAACATAAACTTTTTTTAAATAAAATATAGCCTATGGAGGAATGTAGCATTCTATCAGTGAAAGAATTTTTGAATTTGGACCAGTATTTCCAGTGATTACTCCGTAAATAAACAAACAAACACACAAACAAACAAACTTTACCTCGTTATTAATTAAATATTCATAAAATTTATAAAATACAGTGAAAAAATTAAACACGACCCAGCCAGGAATCGAACCTGGGTCTTCCGCAATCCGGGCGGCTGCACTGACCGCTATGCTACCGGGAAGGCTGACGTAAGCGCTGAATTTTGTCACTGCTTTTTTAGTGCTAATAGCGACACAGTGCGCCATCTATCCAACGGTAATTGCAACCGAGCGATGGCTATGCAGATTCATCTTTGCAGATGAAATACCACACAACGCTATAGTAAATTTTTACTTTTTTTTTTAATTACGCTCTAGTGCAGCAATTAGCACTTGAAAATAAAAAAGTAAAAATTTACTCGTTATTAATATTAAAATAAGATAATATAAGATAGAAAAAGATAGAGATATTTAGACAGAGACAGATTATCATATGTCTATGAAGAAATTGAACCTCCAACCCCAATATAGAATAACGACCCTAAACATTTCCTCGTCAACAGTATCATAACTCCTAGCTCCACAGCCAGCAATATAGTTGGCAGTAAATAGTTCGCGCCTGCTCGGTCGACGTTTATCACTGCAAATAAGGATGTACATTAACCTTATAGTACCTTGCCACGGTAAAAAATTACACGTGTGTCGTTGTTGCACAGCGCTCGTTATTTTGCCGTATAATACAAGGTACAGCAGCATGAAAACTGTAAAATTTTCGAACGTAATGTCTATGGGGTAAGGCTGAATATTTATTGTAGAAATAAGCCAGAAGTGACTTCGTTGCCTTGAAGGGCTCTCGATGAACCATTGAATTGTTATACTTTGTTTCCGGATCTGTTCACGTTACCTATTTATAATTTGTACGTGCCGTTTTGGAACCTTTACAGAGTCCGTGCAAGTCCTTGGTCACAGGACACAGCTCGGGCAAAGTTTGTTTGGAGTGCATAGCCCGGGTTTTGATCAGATCACGGATCGCACTTGGCAAACGTGGTGATTATCCAATACCCAACAATTGTAGCGTTGACTTAATTTCAATAGTCGAGGCCTTTGTGCTACAGTGGGACAGTATATAGGCAATTACTTACTTTTTTTTCTTTTTTTTTATTTGTCAACAAAAATATAATTACAAATATCGGTTAGTAGTATCTTAAAGCCTATATTAGGTTTGTCTAGATACTAAGTTCTCAATATAATAATAAGTAATTGAATTAGAAACAGTAAAATAATAATATGGCGGTAAAAGACAAAAAGGCAATACATTAGTGAGCTAACGCGCTCAGCGATAACCATTCCATCGATGCAGAACTCACAGCGTTGCACAGCGTCCGTCACTGCTTGCGCGCGTGTACACAGAAACAACTTACGTGTGCATGCGCACTCGTACCGTACAGAACGCTCCGTTATAACTGGCGCTTAAAATGTTTAACCATGTTAAAATGTTGTAACATAGTTGTTTTTAATTAGTTTTTTTATGTTTTTTTCGTTTATTTTATCTTTAATATCATTAGGCAGATTATTAATAAGGCGTGGTATTAAATATTTTACTAAAACTGTTTGCAAGCCTGGTGGCGATAGCTCAATTTGAAAATTGGTAAAAAAAATTAACAACACGCTGTACTTTGCCCTACTTACGTAACAACTGTGCTTACAGTACTAATAAGTACTATGAAACAACAAAGTCACTTATAGAAACAGCCATTCATCTTCCTCCGCGATTTCCTGACTGAGCTTAACAGTTTATTGTATCTTATTTGAATACAGAGCTTAAAGTTTACTTAGAATTCTCATAAGCATTCTTCTACCTGATATGTCAATATTAACTGTAACTGTCACATTGAAATAAAACAATTTTGACGGATCAACGTTAGTTAACTAATGTATAAAATAAACGCGAGTAGATCCGTAAAAGTTGTTGAATTTCAATGTCAAAACAATATGTAACTGTCACATTAATAGCATATTATTACCATTACAGACATACCAAAACAAAACACACAGACATTAATTTATTAATATTACAATTTGATTGTCTCATAGCATAGAGCAACACGAGCCTCCGGTGGACCGGAGGGTAGTAGCCATAGCGTTTATTCCCGATACAGATTTGTCTGTCATTTTTTGCGGGGGGTGAGGCAGCTACATTGACAAGTTGCGTCTGCTGTGGCCGCGACATTGTCGATATGCATGTATCGATAAGTTCGAGAACTCGGTTAGGATAATGGTTTAAAAGTGGGACACAGGTGAGATGTTATATTTGTTTGCCCGATATAAGAAAGCCCACAGTCGCAGTCCAGTTTGTACACGCCTGCATCTTGAAGGGGTATGTTGTACTTGACAGGTCGTAAAAAATGGTTGATCTTCTTCGGCGGCTTGAAGTAAGTGTTGATTGAAGCTCGCTTTAAGATATGTCCAATCTTGTAAGTGACACCTTTCATATATGGAAGTACAGCAGGTTGGCGCTCGACTGTGGTTGGTTTATTGCGTTTTCTGTGACAAAGCCGTGGTACTTTTAGTTGTCACAGATGCCGCGTGCTCTCTCAAACAAAGATTTCCCTACAGTAGCCAACTGTCTAGGGTGGTGGTGAGAATCACCATTGAGGTACTTATCTGTATAGGTTACTTTACAGTGCACAGTGTGACTCAAACTATGGTCCGGATTCCTGATGATTAAAATATCCAAGAAAGCTAACTTTTTATCTGCCTCTAACTCCATTGTGAATTGTATTTTTGGATGTATAGAGTTAAGATGATCTAGAAAAGCAGATACTTTATCAGTTGGTAGAATAGTGAAAGTGTCATCTACGTACTGCTTGTAGAACCTAGAGTTACCGGTGCTGTGCTCAGGGCACTCTCCTGGAAGTCTTCCATAAAGATATCCGCGACGACGGGTAAAACAGGGGAACCCATGGCAACACCCTCTACTTGCAGGTAGTAAATGTCATTCCACAAAACAAAAAAACGCAAAAAAATAAACGCGTAAAATAAACGCGAGTAAATCCGTAAAAGATGTTTCATTTCAACGTGTAGTGTTCGCAAAAACTTTAGAAAAACATATTTAATTAGTTTTCTATTTAACTTGAATCAATTTTAACAGATACGTATCATTATTATACTATATTAAAATACATTTCACTATATTAGAAAACATTACCTAATCTAAAAATGATTAAATGCACGAGAGACGTGGCTGTCTAGACTTTACCTTTGTCATTTTTATCGATGAAAATGATAACAACACTATCGCTCAGTGACAGCGTAAACTTGGATACAGACTCGGATCAGTCGTTTGACCGATCCACATATTGTACGAGGGCAAGCGGCCTCAGTTGGTAAACAAATCCAAAACAACACGGCCGCTTATTATTGTATTTTTTTGAATAAAGAGAAATACATAGTAATAATGTGATCTAAATTAATTACATATGAAAGGTAAATTTGACGTGGCAGATCTCTTTTTGCAGCAAAAAACTGAACAATTCGGCATTTTTCTAGGACGTCGTTTTACCCGCGCAACTAGATTCAGTCTAGTGAGCAGTGCGGGCTGCAACTAGTTTTATTGTACGCATAGGTCCGCGTGGACTTGTACATTGACAGAGGGGAACGCCTGCGTATGGCTACTCCCCTCCGGTCCGCCGGAGGCCAGTGTTGCTCTATGTCTCATAGTATTTCTAATCGTATTTACAAAATTGCAATTATTATTCAATTGTTTTTCTTTGATCGATGTTTTACGATCTATTACTGAAATAATTGAATGTCCAGTATGTCAGACAGAACTTAAATCACATGAAAAGATATAACACAAAAATATTAAACAACGTAGGAGAATCGGGCGATAAGCGACCACTCTCAATGCGAGTTTACGAACCGATCCAAACCTCTTGGAGAATCAAGTTAGGAACGGGGACACGTACTATGGTGTGATGCCAGTCCCTCTAGAAAACCTCTGACCGTGTTTCGATCACACGGCTTGAGGAACCCTTTAAGTTAAGTCATTCCGTTCGGATCCCCAAGAACTGATACCCTGGTGGATCAGATATATCTTCACGCCTGAGCAACGTTGTCTTTTGTATAAGACTCAGGTGCGCTCCTGCGTGGAGTACTGCTCTAATCTTTGGGACAGATCCGCCAAGTACTTGCTCGAAGCTCTTGAAAGGTTGCAGAGACGTGCTGTCCGTATTATCGGTAACGATGACGTGTCGACCAGTGGAGCCGATACAGCTACGTAGGGATATTGCTTCCCTTAGTGCTTTCTACCGCCTTTACCACGGTGAATGCTCGGAGGAGCTCTTTGACCTCATTCCTCCCTCTCCATTCCTTTCCAGATCGACGCGTGCAGGTCTGAGAAGCCACCCTCATACCGTGCTGACCGTCAAGCCACGTACGAAAAAGTTTGGACAATCGTTCCTTTGCCGAACTGCCCGTATGTGGAATGCGCTTCCCGCACACGTGTTTCCCTCCTCTTTCTCTCCCGGGTTATTTAAGCGGGGCGTGAAAAAGCATTTATGCAGGCCGCCATAGTGCGAGCGTTCGGCATAGCGTGGTAGCGCTGTGATGAACGCTTTCACTTCTTGGGCTTCACTGGCTTGTGCCACACAAAAAAAATTATTCCGTTAGGATCCCCTAGAACGAATATGTAGGGGATCAGATTTATTTTAAATTATTTTATATTCCGTTCTGATCCCCCGACTGTCTATTGACACATTTTTGGGATAGTCAGCAAGAAAATATGTGTACAGGTTTTATTAGATTAAATCCGTTTGGTAGTATTTAAGGAACATTAAGTCAATTTAGATTTACATAATATTATTATATTTTTAGCTAACTCAACAGTGGTATGCAATATATAATACAATAGAACAGTTGTTATCGTTTCGGCAAATCTGTATGAAGCTTTTGTAACATTTTTTTACCTGCAAAAACTTATTTAAGTTTTATTTTTGTTATTTGATTTATCTATGGTTAGTTATTTACAAATTGTTTTATGTTATTTAGGTTTGCCCAAATACAAAGACAAAACATTAACATTGTATAATATTGTGATTACTGTGATAATTCTATAGTGATATTAGTGATTTAAGTTTTATTTTGTTGTTTGATTTATCTATGGTTAGTAAATATGTTTTATGTTATATAGGTTTGTTCAAATCCAAGGACAATACATAAATAATTGTGCCATATTGTGATTACTGTGTTATTTAGTAGTTTACTGATTATTTTATAGGAGCAAACGTAATAATAATGTGATGATTATATCTTAGTAGAAATAAAAAATATTTTCACACTAATAATAACTGTTTTTCAATTGACTGTACTTATCCATTAAAAAAGGAAGGGGGTCGGACCAGAATGGTAAAATTTACACTGGATCAGACCGGAATTAAAAAATAACAATAATTGGCAGTGGCTCGGTTTTGGGGATCAGACCGGCATAACTCTTTAAGTTTCTAGCCGCCCCAAAAAAGTTCGGTGACGCTGAAAATGTGTTCTGAGGCAAACAGCGACCTCTCTCCAAAAAGCCATCATGCAACAACTGGGAATGATGGTGTAAAGTGTCTCCCGAAACACTGCTCTCCGTGCCCGAGATATTATTTCAATCCAGTGACCCTACATTGTCCGTAGCTTGATTTGAGATAAGATGGTGGTAGCTAGCCAGGCGAACAAACAAGCCCTACCACCAATCAAACAGAGTACACAAACATGTACCCACCGTTGGGAATCGAATCCGGGACCTTTAATTGTCTGTATGTGAGGCGGCGCACATATTGCCACCATGTGTGCGTTACCAATGAAGTCTGCAAAATCTAAACACGAAAATCGCGCGCCATCAAGCTTCTTTACCGAGCTGATTATTTCCGAAAATGTAATGGTTGAAATAAATCACAATATTAATACACAATCAGACCTGGCACAAGCCGTTCAATTGCTGTACACGAACACAGGCCAATTCAAGCAAATCTTATTAGGAGCGATTAGGGTGGATCAGTCAACAGTCACGCAGCACACCGGGAATTAGGTATAAGATGGGTATGTTTTATTTCCACCAACTAGCAACTGCCAGGGAAAGACACGATCGAACCCAACGCAATAAAATTAGGTTTTATCCCGAGCGGTCGCAGTGAAAGCGACAACACGGGGAAAGGCGAGGGGCGGGGGCGACCTACTTTGCCGACCCAAAGGGATGCCACAGGGCTTTACTATCGACGCGCTTATGCCGGCGACGCGACGTATCGCCTACATAGAATTCGCACTTGGCAAAAAGTGCGTCAGAAAAAACCGAGAATTTATTTTTTCGTGATTCTTTGCCTTTACAGCGTCACTGGACCTATTTAGGGACTTCGAGAAACCTAAAGGGTTCCTCAAGCTGTGTAATCTAAACAACACAGACCATTTCTAGAGGTAAATAACACCACGCAAGCATGTCCCTCCTCAGTGGCCGAGTGGCAGAGCGCTCGGCCCGATACCTGAAGGTCCTGGATTCAATTCGAAGGTCGGGCAAAATGTATCTCGGATTTTGTCCATGCATAGCCCCGGGTTTGTGATCACCAACCCGCACATGGCAAGCGTTCATCAATTGTAGCGATGACTTGATTTCAATGATGGAGGCCTTTGCCCAGCAGTGGGACAATTATAGGCCATTTACTTACTTACTTAAACGTGTCCCCGTTCTCTAGAATGTCCAGATGCTCCGAAGGGTTCGGATCGTAGCCGAGAGTAGGTGGTAGGGGCTTGGATCGATAGCCAAGGATCGCGTCTCAGCAGTGCGGGATCACAATTAGTGGAGACGTAACGCGGTTACCGACTCCGTGTGATTGATGCCGCGTTCCCTAACAAAACCAATTTACGAGACGCACTCGAGACCCCGTTTTATATTCTCCATTTCGCTACAGCATAAACGGCTCGGGGCGGACACACTGTGATCTAGAATAACGACATTTAATTTTTATTAATAACGAGACGAGGAAAATCTCAACTTTCATAATATATGTTGGGTCGTGGTCGTAGCGAATAATAAGGAATAGGTACTGGGAAACAAGAATAAAGAATATTGTCATCGTTTGTCTGTAAGTACCGTTTTACGGACTTTCGGATCAAGCGTATTAATCTCAGCTTATTTTCTTTAAATTTGTCTTTGACATTTATGTTATACTGATAGATCGGAAGTCGTTCGACTTGAGATGCCTAGCATGCTTAATATTTATTTTAATTATAAATAAATGCATATCTTTAGTTAAATTACTATTTCTAATAAGAGAAATCATTATTGAATCCATAAAAAATTATTATTAACGTAATTATTACACTTTTATGTCGTCTGTGAATATCCGTTGATGACTGTTCAAAAAAAAGTAAGACATGATTTAAAATTGCAGCTGGCTTATGTTTTGTTTCGAGGCAAAGATCACTTCACTTTTAGCAATAATAGAGAATCCCGATTAGCACAGCCCTCCAAACAACGGTAACAAGTAAAGCATGAATCAGGACCATTCTGATTTTAAGTAAGTTGACGCTTAATAGAAATGATTTGAGCATTACCGTTGCTAAACTTAAACCGAGAGGCTAGCTCAACGCGAAAATGAACTTTGTCGAAGTACCAATGGAATGCTATATCGGGTAACGGGCATCGAGATTCTACGAAGGCGTTTCAGTTCGCCGATCCTGCTATGTATTGTACGTGATGGCAACTTCCAACGTTGTAAGTAATACAGAACAACTTAGCGCAGCTGTGTATAATCCCTGTCTTTTATTTTACTTTGGTGCACGTAGGAGGAATGAACGGCTTAACAAGGAAACATTTCTGGGCCGTTCACGTAAATCGGTACATGAATTGACTTCTCTGTTCTTCGTGGTGTGTATTATCAGTGTGTCAGTTTGAATAAAACAAACGACTGTTTTGATATCTGAGATATTAATTACGTGAAGCAAAAATTTTGTATCCCGTTTTACGAAAATTGTGCTGACGGAGGAGTATGAAATTTCGCACACTTATAGTTTATATAGAGAAGGAGTACAGAATGTTAATTTTTTTTTTAATTATGCATAAAAATACATTAAATCAATAAAACAAACATTACACACACTACCATGTATTTGACACACACGCATATAAACTCTTTTCAAAAATTTCAAAAATGGAAAAGGAGCGGCCGAAATCTGGCAATACAAATCCAAACTCACATTCTATCTTTTTAATTTTTCATTACTTAGGATACAATCCGTGCAATCTTTATAAAATTACGATCGAATTTCGACCACTGGGCGACCACTAGTAAAAAGGAACTGAATCAATATGTATCCATTATTATCAATTAGAAGCTCGATGACGCAGTGGTTAACGCTCCCGGTCTGCGATTGCTAAGGTAACGCAACTTTCGCAAAGGCCGGTGATCGAATGGGTGACCAAAAATTTATAATCTCCTCCGTGCTTCGGAAAGCACGTAAAACAGTTGGTCCCTGCTGAATTTTTAGTCGTTAACCACCAATCCGCACTAGGCCCGCGTGGTGGTTTATGGCCCATACTCCATCCATAGAAAAGGCAGCAGTAGGGACTTATTAATGAGATGATGATGATGATCACCAATTTTATGGCGAACATAGAAATCATACAGAAATGGTGTTGAAAAAATTTCTTGTGAGCCGGACCAGAGGCTCTACCGCCTAACTCGATCGCTCTCGCTACGAGTATCGTTTTTGATGTCATCTTGTCATTTCGTACCGCCTAAGAAACCGATACCGAAAATATAGCTCTATCGCAGCGATGGCGATAGAACGACAGGTGCTACTGAGGTTAATGGTGGTAGTGTGTAGTGGTAAGCTTTTGTGGTTGTATCCGACACGTACAAATTTAGTCAACACTTCCTACTTGCTTTGTCAGCCAAAGTGAACCTTATACAATGACAACAACGACGTTATCGAAACGCGATCTTAATGATTTAACCTTTTTACCGCCAACAACTTCTATAGAAGTTCGAGATTTTCGTGCCGTCCACGCCAGCACTTCTATAGAAGTTCTTCTTTGTACCTACATTATTAAAATACATTTATTCGTTGGCGTACAGCGCGATATCGCGTGCAGGATAGTTGGGCGGTGAAAAGGTTAACAAAAACATCAAATCCATTCATTTTTTGAACTAAATTGTTTATGAAGTTTGAATCTAACGTCAATGCTTAAGATGTGTAAGTAGACAAATAAAAAACTCATTCACCGTATCGATGCCAACGGTAGCTTGAGTTAGTAGTCACGTTACCTATCATTATTGAAACAACCAAGAACCGTAACATTCTCGAACAAGAATCATCAATCAATATGCACGATAACATAGCTGTTCGCTAGGCTTTGTAGCTCGGTTAATGGATTAAAATACTAAGACGTCTCCATTCCAGCAATGGAGCCTCCGACAGAAATGAATGCTTAGCGTAGATTTAGTGCCTGGATAGAAGTAAGTAATTGCTTATTTCATTACAACCGCCTCTAAGGTATAATGGTTAAGACACCGTTCTTAGACTCAAAGGTCCCGGTCCTGGAACCGAGTACACAAACATGTATCACTGCTAGGAAGCACAGCGGTGACACATGTTTGTGTTCTCGGTTAGGTCGGTGAGAGAGCTGGTTTGTCCGACTGGCTAGCTATCACCATCTTATCTAAACATAGCTCGGCAAATGACTTCACTCCACCTGATGTTAAGTGGAAATGGAGTCCAGACGCAAGGACAACTGGTGCAGTGTGAAAACAACGGAGCATCAGTCACCCTCACCCTGCCGGCCCACAAGGTGCCTCTTCACGCCTCGTTTGAAGGACACCAAATTTCTTTGTGTTTGTAGCATTGTTGTGTTCCAGCAGCTAGAGATAAGATAAGTCAGCCCCTCAGTAGTAGAGGATTCCGGATGAAGTGCGCTTCCACTTCCATTGGTCTAATCATCACTTAACATCAGGCTAGATGAAGGCACAGTATTTACTCGTAAGATAGAAACCAAAAAAGGATAATAAGTGTATCCGCCTCTTTAGTTAGACCATTGAACTTAGGCCCCAAAGTCTTGTGTTCAATTTATAGTTATCGAGTGGACGCGGCGGACTTCGTACCGCTTTGACAGTTTCCATCAAGTGATTAAATTTTCTTTGGTTTTCATGACAACAAAACAAACAAATAATTTGTTATTGGAAAATGAAATTGTCGTTTTTAGTATATTTATAGTGTGATTCCCGTGTGAATATCGGGATAAAAACTTTCACATGTTAATCCAGGTTATAAACTATCTGTATGCCGAATTTCATCCAAATCCATCCATCCATTGCAGCGTGAAGAAGCAACAAATATACGAACATACATACACACAAACTTTCGCATTTATAATATTAGTCTGATATACATGTTTTATGATTAGTTTGTTAGGTGGTGCTGGTAGGGGTTCCTTAAGTCCAACTGCAAACTAGCACCATACTTTATCTAAGTCTGTCGACAAAACAACAATCATAATCCTTATTGCTTCATATTGCACAAATAGTTTTGAAATCTAGTCTAGTTCGCAACATGAGCCCTGATGCCCAGAAGGCATTTTAAAAATGTTAATGTGAGTAGTTAAAATTTTAAAATACAATTTAAGTAAAACTAATATAAGTACACATAAGTACTTATCTAAGATCAAAGGTATTCAGATCAAAGTGAAACAACAGCAAGATAATAACTTTTTTATGAAAACGAGTACATTTGTAATTTTTATTAAAACCTCTTTACTCATATAACAGTTTTCAATTAGGATCACAAACTAAGGTTTCTTTTTACATAGGTTTTTATATTTACCAAATGGTATCTTTTATACCTATTTTTTCCATTTAAAAGTAGTATGTCCCTGAGCTTACAAAGTTTGTAGCACTGTATTGTTCTGACATCAAAGCTTAAATTACAAAAATTCCGGGTGAAATGCGTTTCCATCATTGGCCTTATCATCACTTAACATCGTGAGATCAAGGTATTGTGCTTACCCATTAATATAAAAAAAATCAAAGAACATTAAAAATTATCATCAGTATAGTAAAAATTGTACCTAGACAGCGATAGCGTCAACTAATATAACATTATGCCAGAAGTAGGTATCTGGTACTGAGACCAAACAATTGGTCCGAGATAAAAAACGAATAAAACATTTCAGTTACAAGAAATTCAAATCTCACTCAAATGAAACAAGGTCATTGTATCAGCATTCCAAAGAGGTTCTAAAGTTAAATAACCCTTTTCTAACTTTTTTAATTTTATCAAGTTAACTGATTTTGATGGTCGAAGTCAGAATATCTACAGAGTTCGACAAAGTCAATGATCTAACGGTGAATCTAGAAGCTGAAACTGCACTGCACTGTGTTAAGTGATACCAGAATTTCGGTACCTACTACCTACCTTATTTAAAATTTCCAATATTAAATAATATCGACGAAAATAATGTCGATGTTCAGCGACGAGAATTGAGATGTTGTATGTCCCAAGCCCTAACCTACAGACGATTCGAGAAACTTCATGATAGTGAGACTAGATTGAAGTTTTTAAGGAAAGATACCTATCTTGTTGTAGGCGTTTGTACTGATTCTGGAGGCTAGCGTTAGTGACCACAATCAACACAACTTTTTTTTCTTATTAATGGCGTCATATTAGTATGCAGTAAATATTATTATCTTTTTTTTCGGATTTTGTTTGTCTACGAAAGTTTGGATTTACGGACTAAATGTGTCAAATGCATACCTCAATTCGATACAATTATTACATAATAAGAGTTTATTAAGAATGATCAACAATATTTAGAGACGTCAATTCATTTAGAATTTGTGAATCTGATTTAATCTTCTCCGATATCACCACCGATGGAAGTCTATATTACAAGACAAACGAGTAATATTGGTTTTTATTTCAAAGTTTACACATTCATTTCATTTCATAAACATTCTGATATCAATGTGGATTGTCACAATGTCGAAGGCCAATCTAAGTGTGATTGTAAAAACAACGATCTGATGTTATTGATAATATATTCCCCCCTTTGTTGCATTCACCCCAGAGTGTCACTGAACTGTAGCAAAGAAAACAATTCTAAAATTTACAGTCAAACTTGAAATTTCTGCGTGGAGCAACTACGAGAAATCCTATAAAGTGTTCGTTTAATTCAATAAAATCTGACAATAAGAGGACTAATATAAATTGAAGATCAAAGCTAAACTAAATTAGTCAACGACCTTTACTTCAGAAATGCTTGATTTGTTAATTAACCATCTATCGTAATGTGCTTTTTTCCCTTAGAACATACCACTTTACAAGCTTTTATTTAACTTGCAATGTACGTATGCCAGGGTCAAATCTTGCTACTAAATTTTAAAGTAGTTTTTTGCTTCTGTAGATGCAGATCTGACAGTAGATTTAGAATAGCAAAACATTTATTAACAAATAAAAAAAAATAGATACCTAACAGCAAAAAAGAAAACAAATAGAGTGCAGCGAATAGGCCCGTCCCAGCATAAATTTCTGCACCATTCACGGATGTTCAGATGTAGATCTAGATCTACTTACATCTGATGTGGAAGCTAATTCAGCACGAAAACAATACACGTTTTCTAATTAAATAAATGAGGTCAAATAAATAAAAAATCGGAAATCCCATATCGAAAATCGTGATTAAACGTCTAAGGGCCTAGACAGGTGCCAAAACGTTAGAAGAGTAGAAATGAAATAGAATGATAAAAATACGGGATTGGCATAATCCAATCAAACGTATACGTATCGTTAACTTATTTTAATCCTAACGTTAATAATTATATTCCATTTAAAAGTATATTTTATTAGTGTTATGCCACATGTCTAGCCCCTCTGATCTGGAGACACTGTCAATATTAGTTTGAAACAAATAGCCTAAATAGTAGCATTCGGACAGGTCATGGGTTATGGCCCGTTCTATCCATGTGCCTGTTATCCATGTGGTTGTTGACGAAGGCCAAAGCCAACTATGGGATATAAATAGACTGTTGGTGATTATAAGGTGCTCGATGACGCAGTGTTAAACGCGCTCGGTCTGCTAATGTTAAAACTAAGAAACTTCTGTCAAATGTATCTTTTCTTTTGGAGAAACATTGCTGATTGCCTTAAACGGCATTTTCAGCTTCACCGGGCTTGTTTGGGGGCGGCGAGAAACTTAAAGGGTTCCAATGTTACCGATGGCATAGTGACATTCACAAGAGCTACTTGTAGCCTACACTGAATAAATGATTTTGAATTTTGAATTTTGAATTTCATGCAGTGGGGACATAAAATTAGCTGATGATGTGGTGATAATTATGTAATGTAGCCATATAAAGCTACAAATTTCTCACAACGTGGAACCACCCTTAAACCCCTTTAGCTTAATCAAAACTCAATTTAGCCGTCTTTAGTTCGTCAGTTTGAAAACAAGCCCTTTCGGGAGAAAACTTTATGTCTTCGTGATTAATTATATCAGTTGGGAACAGTAATAGCCACGTGACGTGCTTTCAAGTGCCAGTGGCTTAGTTACTTACAGTTGTGTATTTATGGGTATATATCGGGTCGCCTAATTTTTTGTACTTCTAATTGGCAATGGCACACAAACGGTTAGCCTAAATTTTTTTCGCATAACTTCGTTTTTCATAATCGAGTTTGGTCTAATTTCACTTCGCCTAACTTTTTATCACCACATTATTATTTACCAAATGCGACATTTGGCGGAACAATTCGTAATCTCTAAAGTTTGCAATTACTAAATATTAATTTATACAAAATTAAAAATCACAAAGTATAAGAGCTATAAAAAAAAATATTTTTGTATGGAGCTAGATTTCTGTAGTCTAATAAAAGAAAATTACCTCGAAATTCAAGACAATCACTACGCTGCGCTTCGCGATTGTCCTAAATTTCTAACCTATCACGTGACCTACAGGAGTAGGGCAGCTAGTATTTGCGAAATCGTCGTAATGCCAAAATAACGTTATGCCAATATATTTTAGGGTATTTCACATTATAGATCCTAAAATTAGGGCTTTCAATTCTTAGACCAAATTATAATGGTGGCAAAACAATTGTTAGGCAAAACAATAATTGTTCGTTTTAAGTTTAGGCCAATACGGTTTGGCCATGTAATATTAGGACTAAAATTTTTAGACGAACCGAAGGGCAACCGTATTTATTATAAGGTTAAGTAATTTATAAACTTTTTTTAATTTTTTCTTTGCCATAACATGGAGGTGTTGGTCTTTATTCTATCAGGGTGCCAAGTGCGAGTTTCATTCGCAATTCGATCACGTTAACGAAAACGAGAATGTGTATGGCTAAATGTTAACTCCTCTCGTATGCCGCCAGGAGGCGCTGCTTCAATGACATACTAATTTTCGTTTTCGTAAACGTAATCGAATGAATACGGATAGTAAACAAAACTCACACTACGCACCCTGATGTAAGACGAGTCGAAGTTGTCAAAGATGTAAATGAACATGATCCGGAATCTTTCTCTTATTTTTTTTACTGATTAACAAAACCGTTTACAAACCTAAATTTCATATTTAAACATACAGTTAACAATTAAGGAACTGAGCTATCTTATCTCTAACCGATACCTGACAATTATTGTTGATATGGTGTCCGACTTAGATAAGAAGGTAGTAGCTAGCCAGCTATGGCATACTTACCACCGACCAAACCGAATAAAATAGTATGTACCCTCCGCTAAGAATCGAACCCAGGACCTCTGTCTGAGATCGGTTGTTTAACCACTACATCACAGAGACGGTTGAATATCACTTTCATGTTTGGATACCCTCCGCTGGGTACCAGAGAACCCCAGAGGGAGTTTTATCAAAAAGGTGGTTAAAAATTTATATGTTTGGAACAGCACTAGTTATTTATCATCATATTTATATTCTATAGTGCACCAACACCAACAATCTGCTAAGCAATTGAATAACAGCAAATAAGTAAGCCATCACTGAAATTAAAAAGAAAGCTAGCCCATTTCTAGTTCAAGATCTGTATCTGACAATTCGGCGCGACTAGCCAGAGCGTTTGCCAAGTGCCAAGCCGCTGGGCCGCCGCCAAGGAGACGACTAACGCCTACTATCGCGATTCAGCAGATACGCCTCAGACACCCTTGAGTGATTTTAAATTAACCCACAATTCCTGCTGGATACTTTTGGCTGCCCGAAATTCTGTAACCATATTTCATATTACAATTGACAATTTTCATGCGGAATATTATTAAGTTGGCGTACCACGTCGTCTACATTCACAAATATTGGTTGTGAATACGAATGGCGGTATAGCGATCGATCGGGCGCCTGCTTTTAGACTAAAAGGAGAAGAAAGTTGTCGCACGAATGTTTACAGCGTACAGTTTCGCGTTGCCAGTCGCTAACATGAGACGGAACATTAAAAAGTTTGTAGTTTGGATGACACTTCACTAACTAGGTGAAGGAAGACATTTAGCGAATGTTCGCAACATAGACGTAGTTGATAAACATAGAGATGTTCTGAATTTCAATATTCCGATTTTCATTTATCCGAACTTCATAATTCCGAATAAATAAATCATCGAAGTTTTAACTTCAGCTGTCGGTTAGGTTAGGTTAGACTTGTAAACAAAAGCAGAAGAAGAAGAAGAAGAGCGAGCAAAGTGATTTTTTCTGTTTCGTAATTTTGAGATTAAGGGTTTTGAAAATCGTGTTAATAATATTCGTAATTAAGTTTTTCGTATTAATGTGGTGCACCCAGTTTTAGCAGTACCTTCACAAAATTGACCAATCTCTGGAAAGAGACAAATCGATTGTGAAGCTTATACCTATCTCTGTGTACAAGAGTGCTGAAAGTACCTACTTAACTGCTTCCGCATCAAATTTTTCGCCTATGCCCATATTATTATGTACTTCAGAGCTGAATAAGGGAACCACAGCTACATACAAACAATATTCAATACATAAATAGATGCAAAGAAACATCCAGTACTAGTAATAAGAGTTTACTGATGAAATAACGTCGTTTGAGAAAAATAAGGCTCTATACAATGACTAGATCTATGTTTGGCAAGTAAGCGCAACAACGTTGGTCAAATGCCAAGTCACATCGCTGAGCGAGTAATTAATATTACCTCTTTTAATAATAACGTATAGTAATACACTAATTTTTGTTGGAAATGGAAAAATAAAAATGGTGGTGGTGAAAAGCAACGCAACGGATAAACGTAGTTTTTTTTACACAGTGAAACTTATTGAGCCTGATTGTGTGATAAGTTACTTTTTATGCCGGCCAAATACGTGCCTTCCGAAACACGGAGGAACATTTTAATATAATCACTATGTATACTGTGACCCGGAATTGCGAAAGTTGCACACCGCTGCGCATTCGAGCACCTCTAACGTTAAAACTAACTTTATCGCAATTAATCGCGAATTTGCCTATTTTGTCTTAACGGCACGTTGTTTACATAATCGCCTATTTCGCCTACACCTTCGCCTATCGCTGGCCAACTTACCACCACTAAGTGCCTAGTGCGACTTTTGTTCGATTGATTGAATTCGAATACTTATTCGAATAAGTATTCGATGTCATTCATAATAATAATCAATACTAATAATTTATCAAATAACATAATGAAGGTATTAAATAATTCAAGTTTTCCACACATTGCACATCATCATCTCAGCCAAAAGACGTCCACTGCTGGACAAAGGCTTCCCCCAAGGATCTCCACAACGACCGATTTTGTGCTCCTCGAAGCCGCTGGATGCGAGCAGCACACATTGTACGCATTAAGAAAATTATTTTTGGGTAATAAATACATGAAAAGTAAGGCATCTCTTCACACAGCATATAGCCAGCGCTATATTGCACACGTCTGACTTGACCCCAACATCTTTTGAGAAATAGTTCAGCGGTTATTACTTTGGTGAGATCTTTATCTGTCAATTCGGCGCAACGGCCAACGAGTCGCGGCAATGCCAACTCGCGTGGTGGGCGCGCCGCCAACTGCCAGACACTGCTTACTCGCACTATCAGCAGATACCAGCCATAAACACCCTCCAACGATCTTGTATGAGCGCAGTATAAAAAGTGTAAGGGCAAGGACTATGATTGGTTCAGGGTGCCTAGGGTGAGTTTTGAACTAACGAAAACGAAAAATTAGTATGGCATTGAAGCAGCGCTTCATGACGACATACGAGAAGAGTTAAAATTTGGCCATACCTACAAATTTTCGTTTTCGTAAACGTAATCGATTAAATACGGATAGTAAACCAAACTCACGCTAGGCATTCACACTAGACGGGTTAGGGGAGTTTCGTTTAGTCAAAGAGTTAAAAAAATATAATTACTGCACATTGTGATTCGGGTTCCCTATATAAACTCGAATGGTTAACACAGCGTATGTCTTGACATTCAAAGGTTGTCCTGTAACAATCCTACTATATAATATTATAAATGCGAAAGTTTGTGCGTATGTATGTTCGTTCGTATATTTGTTACTTCTTCACGCTGCAACGGATGGATGGATTTGGATGAAATTCGGCAAGCAGATAGTTTATAACCTGGAATAACACATAGGATACTTTTTATCCAGATATTCCTACGGGATAATAATCTATAAATATACTAAAAACGACAATTAAATTTTCCAATACAAATTGATTTGTTTGTTTGTTGTCATGGAAACCAAAGAGAATTTAATCACTTGATGGAAACTGTCAAAGCGGTACGAAGTCCGCCGGGTCCACTAGTTTAAAATAATGTTAAGTTAATGTTTTACGACCAAACTTCAAATACAATTTCAATTTGGCGGATAGTATATGCCATAAATTCACAGGGCGACAAACTTAGTTTTATGTTGGTCTGTGGTTTTATGCTCAATGTACACACGACTGCACATCGACCTACCACAAACTGTCAAATTTCCTCAATAAACTTTGAACCTTATGTCTATATAATATGGTTGAAAATGTAATAAAGAAATTTGTCAGCTTTGGATAGTAAATTTCTACTTTTTTATTTTCAAGTGCTAATTGCTGCACTGAAGCTAAATTAAATATATTTAAAAATAAATTATTATTATAATAATGATTTTATAAATTTTTAGTTTTGGATTTGATTTTGCATTTGGATTTGGATATGGACACCGAGAAGGCAAGCTTAGTTCATGCCGTGCTCGAGCGACGCACACACAGAGCCCTTGCACGTACACGGATCTCGGAACAGCTCGGAACAGTACAAGCGCAGCTGTTGATAACGCCACCTAGCAACGGACGCCGGAACTGCAAACGCAACGGCGGCGCGACACCAGCCATCAGCCTGTGAAGCACGGGCCTGTGTCTCACGCATCGACTCAAACGAAGCAGTTCAAAGCTCGAGCCGTAGAGGGCGCTGTCATCGAGATGCTTCGCTGTCCCTATAAAAGGAAGACGCCCCCACCCATCGCTCTCTTTATCACCACGATTCTGCTACATCACACTTGTCACCTCTCTGTACTCTTTTTTAATATTAAAATAAAGCATTGTAAAACCAGTAATAAAAAAAAATCATTTTGGCTATCGACCACCCTTCATTCCAAACAGCAGCTATTGTAAGATTCCGCGTCCGTGCGAGGTTATCTATGCGTCCGTTACTCGAACGCGTTTGTATCAAGCTTAGCTTCTGCAGTCTCCTTATTTTATGGCACAACTCACTTTTTAGCGCTATCCTACTAATATTATAAACGCGAAAGTTTGTAAGTATGGATGGATGTTTGTTACTATTTCACGTAAAAACTACTGAATGGATTTGGATGAAATTCGGCATACAGATAGTTTATAACCTGGATTAACACATAGGGTAGTTTTTATCCCGATATTCCCACGGGAACGAGAACCACGCGGGTGAAACCGCGAGCGGCCGCCAGTATCTATATATATATCTATATCATATCTATATCTATCATATCTATTCTATATCACTCAATCTAACCGCCTCTAGTCGGTCAGTAAGCTTCTATCGAGATAGAAAATTATCGTAGCCCGGGCTTAGACCACGGTATAAGCCCGGGCTACGATAATTTTCATAGTTGAGACTCTCCGCTACATAGACTATGTATAATATGCTCCGCTAGCCTCTTTCGCGGTCGAGCCTCAACTATAAAAATTATCGTTGCGAATTAAGAGGGCTCATTAATGACCTCGCTCATTTCGCGCTCGAGCCCGGGCTTTATGAAGAGTGCATCATCAGGAGAAATAAAATCTAACCGATTCTCAATTGAGAATATTCCCTAGTAGGATCTAGTAGGGAACGGGGACTGGCACCATCATTCGCTCAAGGAAATATGTGACGGTGTTTCAATTTAATCACATGACTTAAGGAAGCCTTTAGGTTTCTCGAAGCCTCCAAAAAATTTGGTGACGCTGAAAATGCCGCCTGAGGCATTCAGCAAACACACTCTAAAAAACTATTGAAAAAAGTTTTTAATTAATTAACATACATTGCGAGTATAAGTACCTACATAGTAGCGTCAAAATTGAAGACCTTAATATATACGGTAACTAAATCTAAAGTAAGAGTTAAATAAACAACAATTAAAAGAAACTAGGTATAGAGGTTATAAGGTCACACTAGCGACTGCAATTTCGCAAAACGACATTTACATTAGTTCGTGAAATGTATAAAATGCAACGTAAGTAAACGGCGAATTATGTTGAACAGCACGCGACAGGTCAACTACTTGTGAATAATTTGAAAAAGGAATGCCAAAGGAAATTGTGCTTAATGTCAATCGTAATAAGGCACTCAAAACAGTTAGGCGACTGCTAAAATATGGGATGTCTGTAGCGTAGTGACAGGGTGACAGAGTATCGACGCCGCTGCAACTAGGTCGGGTAACACTCGACCCGAACTGGGTCCCAGTGTTGCCAGATGAAAAAATCTAGTCAGCGCTTACTGTGGTGCATTATGCGCTAGATTCTTAAAAAAATAATTGCCTAAATTAAGAGACTCGTTGTAGTCGGTGAAAAATAAAATAAAAATAAGAGAAAGAAGAAGACCAAGATGAGCTTATATGGAACAAAAAAAAACGAACAGCGAACGAAGTGTCTCATAAAAAAAATTAAAAAATAACTAGCTTAGAATAGAGATAAATGGAAAACGATATGAAAATTTATTGATAACACAAGATTTAGAATTTGTTTGCAAGCCAAATCTGCCGAATTTGAGAGATAATAAAAAATCTTAAATTCAATCGTTCTCTTCTCCCTTTGTTAGTGAAATCGAAGAGCTTGGTCATAACTATCAGTTTTCAATGAACGCAAAGAATATCTGACTAACAAAAAAAACGTTAAAATAATATTTGTTCAAGTTTAAATAAGCGTTAGATCTAACGCCGAAAGCGCAAAAATTGCAATACTAGGTCACTCTCGTTTCGCGCCAACGAATCCAACAGACGTTACAAACCTTCGCATTCATTTGAAAACAACTTTTGACGTTCGCGCGAAATAAGGAAATGGACCCTCCGCAGTTGAACGTGCAACGCATAAATGACAGCTCAGTTTGAGCATCCCTGCAATTTAAAACTTATTTCTTACATGTCAGGGAACATTTTCACTTCCACCCGTTGGCGTTGGTGACTTGAGTAGGTATTCGAATGTGAGGTACATTACGAAATGTGGCAAAGTTCGCTGGAGCAGTGTAGGTAACGGTAAAGATATCAGGATACTCTAGTTTAACACGTATCTTATCTTCTGAATGACGTTTATAACGTTGCCGTGGAATTTACGTATCCACGATCATAGAAACGTACCTACAGTTATAATAAGATCTCGGGAAGTGCCAACTCGCTCGCACTCGCCACTTTCACACATGCCAGTGACGACTAAGTCATCACTTGGGGTAGTACCACCAGTTTTCGACAGGAACCAGTGAGTGATTTTTTCCGGGTGGCTATTAGTGTGTTTTGTTTACTATCCGTATTCATTCGATTACGTTTACGAAAACGAAAATTAGTATGGTATTGAAGCAGCGCCACCTGGCGACATACGAGAAAAGTTAAAATTTTGACATACGAATTCTCGTGTTCGTTAACGTGATCGAATGGCGAACGAAACTCATACTAAGCCCTCTGTTTATCGTTAATTATTTTTTTTTATTTTTTTTTTTTTCTTTGCTCCCCGCTTCTTGGCAGGCCTTTGTTTACTTTTATGTCTTTTTTTCTTATCAAATGGGGTTAATGACATGAGCTTGAAGAGCTCTACTCTTATATTTTTATCTTTTCTTTTTATTTTTCTTTTTCTTTTCTTTTTTTTTTTTTTTTTTTTAATATACTTTCTTTTTCTTTCTTTTCTTTTCTTTTTACAATATGTCTTATTTCTATTACATTGTTTTTCTTCTTTTGTTTACATTGTTTCTTATATACTATTACAATTTTCTTAACTAATATTTCTTATATTTAATTACGTTTTATTTTTACTTTTTATTAAAATTTCTTATGCTATTTACATTTGCTTTATTACGTTTCATAATAGAGATATATTTCTTATTTATTAGTACATTACATTTCTTGTTTTTTGCAATAGTTTTAGAAAATCTTATATGTTTATAATACTTCTTTTCATCTTTCATCATATTGTTTATACAATTTTTATCTTTCCCCAATAAATATCCTGCCGCGTATTTGGTCTTGCTTATTGTGTTTTTGTATTTCGATGTGTCCCTAGCTTGTATGTATGTTCCGTGTGTCTTTTGTGAGATAATATTTGTGTACTCTATTACGCGTATATTGGCCGTATCGCTCTTATGCTTCGGGACTCTCATGGGGTCGAACGAGGCCACTGCTTGCAGAAGTACAGCCTCCACGAATGGAGGGTTGCAAAGGTCATCTTTGTTTCCCTCCTTCGTTTCGGCTGTTCTTCTTCTCTCTTCTGTGTGGTCCTCGTTCTCTCCCTCACCGGGAATCTCCATATAAAGTTTTCCGGCCAATATACGCGTCGACTCATTTTTGCTACCATTTTTACTATCTCTATTTAGCGACTTCAAAGTTTTGTTTGCCGTGGGAGCTGACGCTAATTTGCCTTTAGCACTTATACGCTACCTTGTCACGAGCCAGCCTGTCCCATTTGGCCCTTATCGGGCCTTATTTATCGTTAATTAATGCTGTATTGCTTAAAATCGCTTCGTAAATAAGCCATTATTTCTCGTAAAAAGTAAAGGATAAATAATGATTATTGTGGGTTATCCCTAAGAGATAGACATATACCATCGCGGATTTTTTTGTAGACCTTTTTGATGTGTACAATAATACTGTAGTACATTATTTTAATCTATCTCGTAATTCAGCCAGCGTTTGCAATGTAAGCGCAAAAAATGTGAAACCCCTTAAATGTATTGTAATAAATGTATTGTACGCATGTATTTATACATATAAACCTTCCTCTTGAATCACTCTACCTATTAAAAAAACCGCATAAAAACCCCTGCCGGTGCCGTGGTTTTAAAGATCTAAGCATACATACATACATAGGGACAGCGGGAAGCGACTTTGTTTTATACTATGTAGTGAAGATATGGGTCAGAAGTGATTTTCGAATTTAATAACAATTGAATACAGGCGACCTGCTTATTAGCTATCATCTTGTAAAACTTCAATGAAATTCTATGTTAATTTTTTTGGTGACTAGGTTACTTTGCCGAATACTTTGCCACTACGATCAAAGTCAAAGTCAAAGTCAAATCATTTATTAATCAGTAGCAGCCGCTCGCGGTTTCACCCGCGTGGTTCCCGTTCCTGTGGGAATATCGGGATAAAAAGTATCCTATGTTCTGATTCAGGTTATAAACTATCTGTATAAATCTTACAATAAGTTAATGCCCACTAGTAAAATATTAAAGCTGCTTTGTGTAATTTGTTTGTGTCTACAAATACCACATCACGGTCGTTCCGCCCCTTTCACCTCACTATGCGCCTGCGCCGCCCGCCACCAGTGCAAGGCTAGACACAGACACGTTTAAGTTTACGTTTTTAAGTTTTTTACCTTGTCTATCGTTGAGGAACCTCTGTGGTAAATTCCAACTTTCTACGTGAAAGGGTTTGGGCTCGGCATTGATGACTCAGAAAGTGAGTGAGTCAGGCCTTTTTATTGGTATTGGATAGGTACTGTGCCTTCTAGTTTTTTTTTGCGAGAGTCTTTAAGTTGAGACTGTTAAGGCATTAGCCTCAGACGGCATTTTCAGCGTCACCGTACTTTTTGGGGGCGGTGAGAAACTTAAAGGGTTTCTCAAACCGTGTGACCGAAACACCTTCAGAGGTTTTCTAGTGGATTCTTGTCTCCGTTTCCTACTATATTTTCCGAGGGGTTCGAATCGGATCGGGGTACCTTCTAGCACGTTAAACAACTACATACCAACCGATTTCTTGAACCGAACTAGTAAGTGTTTGGAAAAAGAACAAAACAGACTAATATATATTTTATCATTGTATCTAATATTACCTTAACTTGTCCAATAACAAAACTAGAAACTAAAATTAAGCAACCGTGGCAGCAGACAGTTCCGTATTATTATTGCGTAAGAAGTTCCTTCCAAGTAGACGCTTTTACTTAAACAGAATCGCAATAGTTTCCCGTACCTACAGATTCTTATTATTCAAGTTCTAAGTTGATATGGAAAGTTTGGCGATTCGTTTCAATGTTCGCTATGTCTAGGAGTAATGTACAAAGTTGAGTACGCCAAATTTTTTTTGCATTAGCGCGCTCTACTTAAAACTGTTTAAGAATTTACTTTGGATAGGAGAACTGCAGCAGGTTAATATAAGAACAGCTGTGCTATGCTAGTGCATATGCGGCTTTTAGAGTTCAGCGGCATGATAAATAAATAGGGTTCGAACGATACTTTCGATACTGAGTAGGTATCGATTCTTTTTATCGCGATACTCGATACTGAGTACTCGATACCTCAGCTTTTGGTACTGAGTAGGTATTGATACTTTTGATCGCGATACCCGATACTGAGTAGGTACTCGTTTTATTGTAGTCACGTCACGTTTTATAGTAGAAGGTAGGTGTTCAGTGTCTTTACCTTTTAAGAAAAGGCAAAGGGACCAAGCCATACAGCCTATTTAGTAGATCATTGCATTTTGGATTAATAGCCTTATCAAAAACAAACGTGGTTGGTTATGTTTTCATACATTTCAATTTCCAAAGGAGATAGGCAAAGGCAAAGATACTATACAGTTTTCTTCGATATTTTAAATCTAAAGGCATTAATTTTTGAGCCACATTGGTATAATTACTTTCCTTTTTGGCCACATTTTACAGTTTTATGAATTAGAAAGTTCTAAAAATTAAGTATGTAATACATAATTACTACTAATACGCTAGCTTCTTGATTACTCTCCCACGAGGGTTTGACTTGCACCACATGTTAGGTTAATTATTTAGGTTCCTTCGTTTATTTTACGCGTTTACAGGTCCAATTAATTGATTCCCGCAAATACTCGATACTGAGTAGTATCGATACTTTAGTACCGATACTTTTTGAGTATCGATACTTTGTCCCTCGATACCACATGAGTACTTGGTATCGATACCCGAAGCCGATACTTCAAACCCTATTTATAACTTTTTGCATTTCATAACACAGCATACCTTTTCAAGATTTTTTTGTTGAAATAAGGAAACCTTGGTTGCCAAGAAGTAAAGCGCTCAGGTAGGGCCGAGTTTGTTTCGGATTTTCGATGCATAGCCCGGGTTTGTGATTACCAACCAGCATTTGGTAAACATGGTGATTAGAACAATACACGTCAATTATAACGATGATTTGATGTTAATGATGCTTAGCCTAGGACAGTATAGAGGCTATTTAATTTACTTTAATTAATTCATAACGTGCCAGCTGTTCGTTTGATATCATCGCACCAACGCATCTGGGGTCTTCCTTGTGGGCGGTTCTCGCCCCACGGTCAAAATTCATAATCTTTGATTAAACCAGGCCGGTCAAATCCAACATACCTACGCTATGCTTTTTTGATGGTTGCTAGTTGCTGTAACTTGAAAGTTGGCAAGTTGCTTTTAAAACTAATATAGTTAGCACCAAGTAAAAATTATTATTATAGACGATTGCCGAATACAACAAAAATTTCCACAAAACTCTTTCTCTCATTTGCAAATGGGATTAATAAACCAATTATCGCCCAATTATCGTCGACCCGAAAACTATAACTTTTGATTTTATACATGAACATAACTTATTACAAATTTGCGGTGATTATTGCGTCGCCGCTCATTTTGCCCATCGCCAATGAGATCGCCGCGCCCATACGAGTTGATATGATTCAATCAATTATTCCGTATTACATGTTAGGCATTTCACACACGATGACGGATGATTTTACGCCGCCGTGTGTCAATACGACTTTTACATCGCAAGGAGTTTTTTATTGCTTAGAGGTAAGCCTTTGGCCTTCATCATACTTGATGTTAAGTGATGATAAGCGGAAGGTGCGGAAGCGCACTTTACCCAGAATCCTCAACTACTAAGGTACTGGCTATTTTATTTCTAGATGCCGGAACACAACAATGTTACAAACATGACCACATGACTAAACATGCCCTACAACCAACCAAACCCAGTACTCAAACAGTATCAAACCTGGGAACTCCGGATCTGAGACGGTGGTCTTAATCACTAGACCACAGAGCAGTTCTACGAAACCGCACGTAACACAGGCACACACGAGTCAATGCAGCAAGTATGCAGCAGCCAGACAGTCTGTTAGTACGGCAACGTCGCATTGTAAGGCACACAGGAGTTGCAGTGACGTGCGGTTTTTGGTGATGGAAGGACGTTGGTCGTACGGAACTAGTCGACAGGCATCGATGCCGCATCACGTTGTTCTGACGGACGGCGAGTCGCACTGACGCAGGTTATTACAACAGATACATTAAAAATTGACATCGACGCAGTCGCATGTCATCGTGTGTGAATCGCCTTACTAACGGTAGCGTGATTAATTGCGCAAATTAAATTGTTTGCTTCTCGTTATGTTGACGAGGATACATTTAAAACTCATTTTATATGCATTCGGAATGTTGCTTCCGCGAACATATCGAATTTTTCACTTTATTGTAGATTTCACTCATTAAAAATAAATTATGCAATGCAAATGTTATTTTATACTTACTTATGTGTGTTGTTTTTATATGTGTCATTAAAATGCGATTGAAATAATAATCTTATTATACTACAATATAGTTGGTTACTGGTTATTAAAAAACAACAGTATTCAAGGCAGACCTTAGATTTTGAAGTTTTTGGAATCAATTTTGTGCTGTAACAGTCTTGCTGAGTGCGTTGACTGGTATTCTAATTGTAAACAAATAAAAAAAAACAAAATGTTGAAAAAGATTTTTGAAGAGATTCAATTAGAATTTCTTCAAGTAAAATAAGCTATTGTGTTGACATGTTGACAATTGGGACTTTGTGCAGCGCAACTCATTTCACGAGACAACACTCAGTCTAAGTGCTTGTACTTAAAACAGAGAATGGAGACATGATTTTCATCGAAAAAGAAATAATTAACAAAGAGTTTCACATTCAGTTCTCAAACAAATTTTTCGGTCTACATGGATAACCATAAAATGTACTCAAGTAGTAACAAATTGTACAGCAACACAATGCTAGTCGGCAGAAGAAATAAGAATTAGGTAAGTATTTGAATAATTACAATCAAAATTGTAATGATAAATGACAATTTATCATTACAGAATCTAATTATTTATAATAGCCTAGTTACTATCAGTCACTACACCTAGTCACTACAGTGGGCTGTTGGGCAAAGCTCTCCATTATTGAAATAAAGTCATCGCTACCCTATACCCGGAGGTACTAGGTTCAATACCCAGGTAGGGCAAAATATGGATATAGATAAACACTTTATTGCTTGCACTATTATATACAAAACTATTATATTATTATACAGTTCGTGCTCGGGTATGTGACCTACTGTTTGTCAAGCGTGGTTAATTAATTAATAATAATAAATATGATAATTAATAAATTATTTAAAAAAAATACGTTTGTAAAGTATATCAGGCTTCTTGTGTGAACTTGTTTTACACAAGACACCTTTAGGGCGTTGATTATTTAAACGTTGACATTGGGCATCCATTCCGTCCAAAAGAAGGTAGCAAATATGAAGTTGAAATGAGAGTTCAAACAAAAATTTCCACGTATGTAGGTACTCAAATATCACAAATTCTTACAGCCAGTATATTTTGATTTTATCTAACTATCCGGCTTGTTTTCGGAAAATCTTTAGAGAATACGTACGTAAGTATTAGTTAAATTTGTTACGAACGTTAGTATACATACTATGGAGTACCGACCATTTTGAGCACAGAACATAGAGTTCAAGATACGCTTGCTAATTAGACCAGCTGCTTTTTAGACCAGGTGCTAATTAGAACAGCTGCTTTTTAGACCAGTTGCTACTTAGACCAGCTGCTTTTTTAGACGTGATGATACTAACCCGTATATTTTTGCTCACACGAAGCGGTCGATGCCTACCTAGAATAGACTTTAGTATTGGTTCTATGGAAAGTGGAAAGTGCTGAGAGCTAAGATTGAGGAGCTCGATGACGCAGTAAAAACTTTCACAAAGGCCGGTCATCTGATTTTTTTTTTGAAAGATATTGCTTTTTGCCTCAAACGGCATTTTCACCGTCACCGGGCTTTTATGGGGGCGGCGAGGTACTTAAAGGGTACCACAAGCCGTGTGAAACGAATCACCTTCGGAGGTTTTCTAGAGGGAACAGCATAACATACTTAAAAGTGCGTGTCCCAGTGCCCTACTAGATTCTCCGAAGGGTTCGGATCGGATCGGGGAGCGGAATAAGGGCGCCTCTAAAGGCTCGGACCTCGGCTCGGGTTGACCGGGCCGTGGTGGAGGAGAGAAACGCCCAGGTACATGTTTGTACCTGGTATAGAGCGCGTGTGAACCGATTCTTCGTACCCTTGTTCTACGAGTACGGTGTCTTGGACCTAAACTAGCGTGCATGTTTAGTGTATTCTGTAAATGTGTAGTGGCATTTAGAGGATCGGGCGGGCCGATCATCGGATGGGCGAACAACTATGTATTATCTTGAGCTATAGGTACCTATAATCAACACCACCCACCCGCACTGGGCCCGCGTGGTGGCTGTGGTCCATCCTCCCTGTGGTATTTCCAAAATCCCAGTCCCAATCCCAAAGTCCACATGGGGACTTAAAATGAGCTGGTGGTGATAATTGTGATGATGATGATGATAACTGTTAGTACGTAAAGGCTGTATACTCGCTGAGTAGGTTTAATTATAGTCGTGGCATTTTCATAATAGATGCTAATTGTAATTGACGACAGTATGGGTCGTAAGAATGAACGAAATTAAAAGGGAGAGTTTTGTGGCAAACCTAAAGAAGTAAAAAAATACAGTTTGTTTTATGTCTCACTATATGTGATTACGTACAATAATATAAATATTAATGTATATCAATATTTATAACAATTTATATTATATGACATTTCAAAATGAATCAAAAAAAATTGCGTCCGCGTAGCCATAGGTTACATGTCGCTGTAAATGACATGTAAGTACTTATTTCATATTGACATTTAATATTTACTTTGTATTTTTTTTTAATTTTTATTAAGTATATTAGTAGTTTCTCAAATGACCTTACAGTCTGAAAATAGATCACCTTTTGTTAATGTAGGTATAGTAATTTCTATAGTTTTCGGAATTATTGTACTATTATCGTATGCTGATAAGGCGGATCACAATGACACCATAAAATCAATACAATTAGCCCTAATGACTTACCTATGAATCGCGAATAATATAATTTTTTAATTTTAAATTTCATGGCATTTCTTTACTATATCTTTCTTTATATCGTCAGCTTCCAATGTTGGAAAGTTCTTCACTATCGTAGAAAGTCCTGTTACAAATCAACACAAATAAATCTAAGAGCACCTCATTTTGAAAAATGACAAACTACACGGTTAACCTACCTCGTACGTAGAATCTACGTATGTATGTATGTATGTACTACATACAATTCCACCCCTAAAGTGATCCTTCCCCGAGCCAGTAACAATCAATTGTAATCTCCTTCATGTTTAATTAAGCGATAGTGATCTGTCATTAAGCCAAGCCAGTTGGCGAGCAAAGAGAATGTAATCACTACATCGAGGACACCGAATTACGTCAAGATACTGTCAACGTGACAGCTCCTGATACATACAGACATTATATTCGTCCGAGTAATACGCATAAAGTTAATATACCAATATACCAACGGAATAGAGCAACAAAGGGCTCAGCGAGCGAGATGTCGCCAGCAGCAACACTGTGTGATAAAAAGAGATGCGTGATGCGACGTAATATAACTGTTTTTGGCAACTGTTTGACAGTTCCGCACGCTGAGAATTTGAGCTCTGTGAATTTTTCTAATTTAACGTGAAATCGTGGATATTTTTAAGAAATAATACTTCAGAAACATGGTTACTTGTTCAGTGATTGATTGTTGTACAACACAGCGAAATAACCCCGAAAAATGTTCATTTCACAGGTAAATTATTCCAAATCGACAGCTCCTGATCTAGGATTTATTTTTGCCAATGCGCTTCGAATTTTAAGCACTAAGTGTGATAATTCTCTTCACATTTATTTATGTAAGAAGCAAAGATCGAATACACATAATGCAGAATTTACGAATATTTTGTGTAAAGAAATAATTTTCGTTTTACACTAGGGCTGCATCAAGTTATCGATATTTCGTGTCCACTGTCTATCACGCGGCAAACGAATATGTATTACTGTTTTAAAATACCTATATGACGTTTAGATATGAATCACCTGGGAATGTAATCCCATTTAAGATACTTAGCCGGTCCATAGGTATCAGTTTTTGACTGTTAGAATAGATACTATCATTAGTAATTAAAGAAATTTGATAGGACGGTTATCATTTATCTAGATATCATTCGTCATATTGATTTGGGAAATCATTTTGTTTCTTTGGTTGTCCATTCATTCGATCAAGATCCACTTATTAGTCACAGATATCTTAATATCAAATGTATAATTGAAATACAGGGTGTTTGGCGCATCGTGTGCCAAAATGAATTGACTTGAGAATTTAATTTTAAAAAAACTAGATGTCAATTAACAGCAAATTTGAATTTGATAGATCCTAACGAAATGCACATCAAAATAAAATTTCAATTTCGAGGCTAAATCCTAGTTTTTTTTAAATGTAAGTTTAAATGCGGTATTTTGGGTTATTTGGTTAAATAACTTAAAAAGTCAACATAAAAATAACCGTCAGGCATAGAATGTGTTATGGGGGCTAAAAATATAGCAGATGACTCTTTCTGTCGGCCAATTCATTTTGGCACACGATGCGCCAAACACCCTGTATATTTGCCTGTAAGATTGAGGTACGAAACGAAATTGAAAATGTGTCAAAGTTAGCCTTTTAGAAATTACTTAAACAAAATAATACTTTTCCGAGGGCAATGAAAAATGTTAAATAAATTATTTAAAATATCTTCTGAAGTTCTTAAAGAATAGTAGTTTCAGTTATGCGAAATCCCATCCCATCCTATTTTAGTTCTATTAATACTGTTACTAATTAATATTATCGATATCGATATTAATGTAAAAACCGACATGACATACATCACTGACACGCATTAATTAACAATTTTACACACACAAATGTCCTCCTAATTCGGTTTCGTTTGACAGCTCGTGTTTGTTGCTCTATTCCGTTGGTATATAATATTAACTTTATGGTAATACGTGGGATTTTTCACCCGAGTTCTTCTCGTAATAACACGTGTTGTGAGACTCTATTTGTAATTCAATCTACCGTACAGTTCTTAGTTTATAATAATAATACTACTTGATACTGGCTTTATACTAAACGGGAAGCCATTAATTAAGATAAATGACATAATACTATATACTACTATATACTACGTGAAGAGAAAATTGCAACCCTTTTTTAACCAGATTTTGCACAGTTAATATTCGTATGGAGAAGGAGATAAAAGTTACGTATAATATGTGTTACATTACCTTGTATAAACAATAAGATATGTGAATTAAGGTCGAATCTCGAGCACTGGGCGACCACGAGTAGATATTAAATGCTGTATGTAACTTTAGTTAACTGCAGTTTTAACAAAAACTTTACCGCTGTATTCACTAAATAAGAAATGTGATTTCATCAATTTATAACTTTTAATTATACCTATGCACTTTCGGTCACATCGGTACTATCCAAAACTATCAAATTTCTTCAATACATTTTCAACCATATAACTTAGTGATAAAGTTCAAAGTCTATTGAGGTTTGACAGTTTGTTAGGTAGGTTGATGTGCAGGCGTGTGTACGTACATAGTCCGTGACAAACCATGGAAATAATCACGTTTATTATAACTCCAATGTTAGTGACCAAATAATAGTAAAAAAAAAATAACATTTATTATTTATCAGGGCGTCAAGTCTATTAGTTTTGACACTAGGTGCCTTACAAATAAACAAAGAATAAGATCGGAATAGTTGTTTTGTCCCTGTCATGTAAACGTCATTTCAAATTGGAGTAAAAGAGACAAAACACGGAATAACTATTTGGAGCTTATTCTTTGTTTATTTGTAAGGCGGTAGGACTTTAAGGAAATGGTCAAAATAAGATTAACGACACACGATAGCAGAACTCGACTAAAGGATGTACGCTAACGGTAGCGTCAAGACGTAACGCTTAACGTAATATTGTTTTTAATTAGTTTAGCTAACTAAGTATGTATATCCGACTGAAAGATTTCCAAATCCAATCACGAGTAACACATTATGAAAACAAAAGGTTTTTTTTAAACTACTTTAATCCCGAACCCGACTTTAAATATAAAATTCTTTAAAAATTATATTAAAGCTGTGGAGTTTCTGGCGCTCATTCTTCTCCACAGCTAAAAATAGACGTCCTGAATGGGTAGAAGGTGAAAAATTTTTGGACGATTCAAAAGCATTTGTTTCAAGTTTATTTGAATAAAAAAAAGTTGACCTTGACTTTGAGTAAATAACGATACTGGAGTAGCTTTACTTCCAAATAGAGCATAGGTAGGTATATAACGGCGCTTATGTACCTTGATTTCAGTTGCATCTATTTACACATAACGAAGTCTAACCGTAAACTCGAACGAAGAACAAGTTTTAAACGAAAACATGTTTGGTTAAAGCATCTCCGTTGTTTGCCCACGTTAAATTTTGCTGTAGATGTAAACAAATTAATAACTTATTAAAGTTTGCATTTTAATGTAAGCACGTGTGTTCCAGTTTGCGACTTTCCAAAATTTCGGCTAGTGGTGGCTAAAAGAATAAACCGTAAAAAGAATAACCTGTTTTGGCGTAGTGATGCAATCCCCGCTAAAAACCGTCTGAGGATGTTCAAATCTGTTTGAAACCCTTTAGAGGGGTTCGCTAGTTCGGTTACATTGGTTTGGAAAGCAGAAAACCCGAGAGCGCCTCTGAAGGCTGAGAACTAACAATTCTAATTCATCCCAAAGCAACATCCCAAAGTTTCGACAAGTGCTGGCTGAAAGAATAATCCATCTCTATTTTTGGTTTTAGATGCGACAAGGTTACTAATATATTTGTGCAGACAAGCCACACATGTTGTTATTTTTATATTTTAGAAACAACTAAGAGACTAAGTACCAATTTTTTATAATCAAGCTTAGTGTCAGCTAAAAGAATAACCCGTATCTTTTTTGGCGTATTGATCGAACATCCTCAGAGAGTTTATGTGCAAGCGTGTCCCAACACACCGTAGAACAAGAGTACGAAGACCCGGTTCACACACGTTTTTATTCCAGGTATAGTCATGTACCTGGGCGCTTTTCGGTCTCGGTTTCGGACCAGGTCAACCCGAGCAGAGTTCCTTGCCTTTAGAGGCTTCCTTGGGTTGTTCTGTTACCGATTCGATTTGAACCCCTCGGAGAATCTACTAGAACTTGTTAAAACAAGTAATGAATCGAATGATTCTTAACCTGTAATGATGTTATTGCGACACGATACTAAAATGTTTTAATGACAAATCATCAACTGTAAAATAATTAGTAATTAATGTATTTAAAGGTAAGTAAAGTAAGTAAATATTCTATGTACCGCTCGCTCGGCAAACAACACAAAAATTCATAGGTATAATATTCCTATATAACATTATAAATGAATTTTTAATCAATGATAAATTATGAATACAAATAAATATGATATAATTATAATTAAAATAATAATGATCTCTCTTCCTCTCTTCTACTAAAGCTGTGCTGTGCCCGACAGGATCCGTAATTGATCCATTGTAAAAACCTACCATCTTATTGTGTAAACATTATGGAATGCAATAAAGTATTGAGTATTGAGTTGAGCGACTCGTTGCTGATCGTACAACATGCAAGAAACATATTTGTACAGAAGCGCTCGTCTAAATACATTTCAGCGCCACCAAATAGCGAGTACCTACACCCGAAATAATTTACATTTGTCAGAAATTGTTATTGGGAATTTGTCTCCTCCGCCCCGCAAAGAGGATTGGTCGAGGGCTCCTCTCGCCGCCTACAACCCGCCCTTCCAAGCCTTCTTCAAAAATAAATGATAAACGGACAACGCAAAAATGGTTATACTTTTTTATGCATGAACTTTTTTCACGGGGATTTGGAAATAAAGATATACAGCCTTCTTGAGGAAACACTTTTAACGTAACTAGGGAAGGACAAACTGGCGCCAACACAGACCAATTATTTAAATTAAACTTACAGAAATTTAAATTAAGTTTGCATTATAGTAATCCTACTAATATTATAAATGCGAAAGTTTGTGTGTATGTATGTTCGTATATTTGTTGCTTCTTCACGCTGCAACGGAAGGATGGATTTGGATGAAATTCGGCATACAGATAGTTACACCTTACCTTACCTGGAATAACACATAGGATACTTTTTATCCAGATATTCCCACGGGAACACGGGTGAAACTGCGAGTGGCCGCTAGTGTGATTATAAATTTTATTTCAGTCTAAATATCTTCAATTTGAGTGTATAGTACGGTAAAAAATAACTTTGACTTCGACTTTAGTCTAGATTTCTTTAATTTACATTCTCTATGATAATAGATAATATGAAGCGTCGTAATAACTTTTTCTTTTATTAGATGCCGCAGCAAGCGCAGTGTTGAAATTAAAACACATACTTACGATTTTGCTGCATCATCGTCATTATGACCCAAATTCTTAAAACGTTTTGTAAGAGTGTATCTACCGTAGCACAAAACGAAATTAAATCATATCAGATTGTCGTTGCCTTCAAAAATAAAGCTACAAACATAGACGACTCAATGGGGGAGCGGTGTCCCTCTCAAAACAATTTTTAACAAAACATTTCCATTGCAAAGCTAAGTTTTCATAAATTCTTTTCAAGCGCAGTGTGGATTCAGGGGGCAAAAACAATAGATTGAAAAGGACTCGACCGCAATTTCGCAGCGCTTATGTCAAGCGGGCCGTTTCTGAATAATGAATGAAGGCAGAAGATTCTGAGATAGGTACGGATATTAATCATAACGATCTCACAATAAATCGTGAATAAGTTGGCCGTCGCGTCGTTGCGACCTGGTTCGCATCAGCCATGGTAAAGTTTGCGAAGAGTACCTTCACGGGGTATCGGTAACTTGCTCAATTTGATATTTTAATGGTATTGATCCCGCACTGTTTCATGATATACACAGTTCCGCCTGAAATGCACGCAACGAAACTCAGTCTCTCGGCTCGGTATAAGTACTCTAGCTCAGGGTTTCTTAAGCTTTATGCAGTCACGGACCACTTTCACAATTTAAACAATTCCGCGGACCCCCTGTCAAAGAATATTTTAGGAAAAAAAGAAGCCTTATTTTAAAAAAAAACACAAATGCTGAAAAAATTTCCACGAGCAGGACTCAGATGTTAATGACGGTAGTTGTTGACATTGAATGGGCGCCTTTGGCTTTCAAAGTAAAAAGTAAATAGTGTTGAATAATTTCGGCGGGCTGGTTAGAACCACGATAGCTCAATTGGGAGAGCACCTGACCCGGTATGTCAGAAGGGTGCGGGCTCGAGTCCTGCTCGTGGAAATTTTTTCAGCATTTGTGTTTTTGTAATTTGTCTCAACAAAATTTGCGTTAAATATTATATAAACATTTTAAGCCTTATTTACATAAAACAAAACACTTATTGGTAGCTTCATTACACTTATTCTAAGCTTGAGAAGGATGCTGCTGTTTGGCCTTAATGACAACGTTAAAAATTGTCTTCGACAAGGCAAGGTGCATGTCATCTGCGACGTTCAATCGATTGCGACTTTTGCAACGGACCCCTGATACACATGCTACGTACCCCTAAGGGGTCCATGGACCCCACTCTATGAAACCCTGCTCTAGCTAGTCGTAATGATACAAGTATATTGACGATGCAGTATTGTTTCCGCATTTTTATCGGTCAATACCAAATAACGGAATCGCTGCATCGGAAAATAGGGCTGTAGACTTGTGAGGCTTTTTTGTTGGCCGTAGTTGGTGTTTACAACGTCATCGGACATTTCTGGAGTGGCGAAGCCGTGTGATTGAAACACCGTCAGTGTTTCTAGAGGGAATAGCATCACGTAAGCTAATCTCCATTTCCTGCTAGATTCTGCGACGGATCGGATCGGGCACCAACTTTAACACCAAACAGCTAAAGTAATTTTATAAGAGGTTTGAGGTTTCGATGAACATACCTAATATTTTTATATTCTTCAAAACATTATACACCAGGTATTTTTTAAGTTTTACTTTATTGTAGTAAACGACCGGCGAAGATTCGGCATCGGTTTCGGCCAAATTCGGCCGAAAATCGACCGAAATTTCGACGGCGCCGAAACTTACAATAGTATATATAATACTTTTTTAGTTCATATTAATTATTATTAATAGGTATAACATAAATAAAAAACTTTTTTTTCGTACATCCTTAAATTTTTATTTTTTATATTATTTAACACGAGTGAACTGTCTGTATATGTGTAAAATATTATAAACGCGAAAGTTTGTAAGTATGGATGGATGTTTGTTACTCTTTCACGTAAAAATTACTGAATGGATTTGGATGAAATTCGGCATACAGATAGTTTATTTACCTGGATTAACACATAGGATAGTTTTTATGCCGATATTCCCATGGGAACGGGAACCACGCGGGTGAAACCGCGAGCGGCCGCTAGTTTAAGTATACAATAGAAATGTTAACATGTCTAAATAAGTTTCGGTTTCGGCTGAAACTCAGAACGAGACTGAAGATTCGGTTTCTGCTGAAGATCATGTTTCGGTCGGACACTAGTTTATTGCGATAATTAAGAAGTAGTCAATGACCTAAATAAAACATCGCTTTCAAACATACCTTCCCATTAAACAGTCTTAGACTTTCAAAGCTCAAGAACTCACAATGATACTGAAGGCGGCATCAACTGATCCAACCAATTAAATCGACAGAAAGTGATGCAACCAATCCGACGCCTCGACAACTTTAATTGGGGTTTATCCTCGAGCACCACTCGGATCCAACTGGATCCACGGCTGAATGGTGAATTTTAACAACTCCCGCACTGTGTTGTAAATTTTTAATTGAAAATGTGATACACCTGCTCGAGTTTCTCCGCTTTCGTGTTCTTGTTGCTAACAATTTTATGGATGCTTACAGCATTTTAGATTTGAAATTGTTTCGGTAATTTATAATTCATAGTTTCTCTAAGTAGGTGCAAGCAAAAACTTCCAAATAGTTAAAAGTTGTAAATTTTAATTTAATAGTTGTAATTTTTGCTTTGTTTTGACTGTATTGTGTGTGTGTGTGTGTGTGTGAACGTGTGTGTGTGTGTGTGTGTGTGTGTGTGTGTGTGTGTGTGTGTGTGTGTGTGTGTGTGTGTGTGTGTATGTGTGTCAATAAATGTTTTTTATTTTAATTAGTTTTCGAGTTAGTCAAGTTACCACCAAAAAAGAACACATTATGAAGATATATTAGGAATGTCTCCCATTTATTTGTATTAAGCACAGACTTTTCTGTGACTAGGGTTTACCCTGTAAAGGGTTCATAACGTCAAGATCGATTTAAAATTAAACGCGCGTAGATTTGTGAAAAGCGTCGCACAGCAATGAGTAGTGGCTTCGTAAACCTAAGAGAAAACAATTCTAAAAGTCAATTAATTAACTTGCAAAATTATTAATTAAAAAGCTATTCCGTCTAAAATTAAATGGCCTTGAAAGCTCTCTAAAATTATACAATAATTTTCACACAGAAGGGTTTCATTGCTGAACTTTAATTGACTTAATCAGTTCCTAAAAATATTTATTCATTCTAGATACTAAGAGCATTTCTATTTGATTTATCGCATAAAATGACTATAACTAAAAAATTGCAAAAAACTATGGCACAAGACGTTCTGCCATTTATTAGGAAATATGAAAAGAAGTCCGGTTTAATTGATATTATTAAGGATTTTCAGACGAAATTTAATGTCTACTGGCTTTTTATACTGTAACAAGAAAGCGCTTGACGTTCATCTTATCTGATGGTAAATGACGAAAACTGACTATTTTATCTCTAACTGTTGGAACACTAACTCTAACTCTATGGTGGCCGAGAGACGGTTACAGAAAAAGGGGACGTCCACCGGCGAGACGGGTCGACGATATAACCAAGACCGTGGGTTGACCAGAGTAGCGCAGGATCGAGGTGGATGGCACAAGCAAAGAGAGGCCTATGCCCAGCAGTAGGTCAGGAGGGGCTGATGATGATGATGAAGATGTTGGAACACAATCATTCTTTTACCTATTAGGCACTCTCCTCAGGCTCCTGGCACTTCGACAGGAACAGTAATCGACATTTTTTCCTTTAGTCATTAAAAGAGCGAAGAGCTTTTACCGAGGAGCTCGATAGCGCAGTGGACTGCGAGTGCTGAGGTTTCGCAAGGCCGATCGGATGGGTGACCAAAAATGTTGAATGACCAAATTTGTTTGTTTTGTTGTCATAGAAACTATCAAAGTGGTACGAAGTCCGCCGGGTCAGCTAGTATGTAAATAAAAAAACTTTTACGGATCTATTCGCGTTTATTTACACCTTGATTTAGATTATTTTATCCTGACGTTTTTGGAAACCCAGCAAAGAGCTCGCCCTTTGCTGGGTTCGTGGTCACATGGAGACTGAGGTGTTGACCGTCTCATAATTAATCAGTAATTTGCATACCTTCACTTCAATTTAATCGGGTGCGTTCTGTTTCACGCGGAAAGAGCTTATAGTATCTTTTGGTCTGGCAGTATAGTGTTGGGGCTAGGATTTAATAGTTTGTATGATGGGATCTCAGGCCGGTGTTCACAGTCGGTGATGGGATGTGACCACGGACCCTGCAAAGGGTTCGAAAACGCGAGTAGATCCATTATCATCATCATCATCATCATCATCAGCCTACACACGTCTACTGCTGGACATAGGCCTCTCCAAGTGCACGCCATTGAGCACGATCCGCGGCTACTCTCATCCAGCTCTTGCCAGCCCCCTTGCGAAGATCGTTGTTCCACCTAGTCGAGTAGATCCGTTAAAGTTGTTTCATATAATGGGTAAAGTTCGCTTAAACTTTAGAAAACAATAAGTAACTTCTCCCGTCTCCCTCGAAAATGGAACCAGGGTCATGTAGATCCGCGACCGGTGGTATATCAAAAGCTTGATCACTAAAGCCTTCTAACGAGTCTAGATTCCGAGTAGAGTGACAAATGGCTGTACTAGCTACATTCTGATAAGAAAAGACAAATCGGTAAGAGCGAGGATAGGTAAAAACGTGGTAAAAACATTATTATGCATATAGCTAGTAGGAACTGGTGGATATAAGAACATCATCGTTGCAAGTGATTTTTATAAAGAAACATAAATAAGTAAATAAATAAATATTGTCCACACTCACACCAATTGTCTAGCCCCAAGAAAAGCTTCCTTATGAAACTTGAGAAATGGTAAACTAGACAACGGATAAACATACTTAATATACTTAAATACATACTTATTATACATAGGAAACACCCAGACCCGAAACCGGTGTGCAAGCCACTCGACCAAGGAGGTCATAAATAAATAAATACATAAATCTATTTTACCAAATTATTATTTTGTCATTTAATAAGTTAACGCGAAATAAAAGGATCTGCTTGCGTTAATTTGAAATATCTTTAAAATCCGATTAAAAGTATGTTTTAACTTTTAATATTCCAAAAAGTTAAACAATACGTTTTGGTGAATTTTGAAATAACTGTTAGTTAACTGTTAGTTCTACTGTGACAAGGGATAAAGAAAATACGTTGAAAAGATTGTCAAAATCTGCCATATCAAAATTCATTATATTTACATTTTCACACCTTAGTAAATGCATGCCAATTTTATTATTTTTAAAACGAAAAACAGCATTACTTATTAAAAATATCTTTTTTTATACGAATTAGTATACAATTACAATAGTATAAAAAACCGGCCAAGTGCGAGTCGGACTCGCGCAACATGGGTTCCGTACACCATCTCTATATACTATATATACTACTATATAAATATGTAGGCTCTGTCTGTACATGCAATTTTATGACAAATTTTGGGATAAATATTCGTTTTACGACTCACTGACACCAATTCTACGATTTTTGAAATTTTTGTCTATCTGTCTGTCTGTTTGTATGTCCTCTTATAACTCAAGAACGGCTTGACCGATCGTGATGAAAGTGTGTATGTAGTAAGAACATGAGATTATGCAAATGATAGGCTATAAAAAAATATTTACAAAACAATAATTCACAAAGACTAGTTATCTATAAAAATAGCAAAAAAATCACTTTTGTTGTATGAGAGCCCTCTTAAATATTTATTTTATTCTGTTTTTTAGTATTTTTATGTTTATAGATGCAACAGACATACATCATCTGTGAAAATTTCAACTGTTTAACTACCACGGTTCATGAGATACAGCCTGGTGACAGACGGACAGACAGACAGACGGAAGGACAGCTGAGTTTTAGTAATAGGGTCCCGTTTTACCCTTCGGGTACGGAACCCTAAAAATGATGCAACAGCGCATTTAAATTGCCTATTCATTCAACACCAGGCACCAGGTGGCGCAAGACAGACCCAGATGGCGACTCTTATTATCGGAGGCCAAGACTCACTTTGGATCGCTGCGCCATTCTAGTTAGTTAGTTTGTTTAGTTTATTCATTCAACATAATGTGATACATCTAATGATAAAATCATTACTTTAACAGCATTATGTGTGTGGCAAATACAAAATATATTGTGTAAAAAAATCCCACGAAAAAGACTTCCCGCCTGCACCCTTTGCAAAAATTACTGTTCTCGAAATGCAAAATGTACGCAACAAAATTTGCGTAAAATTTATATATGTATATACCCCCATATTAACAAAAAAGAGGTTCAGAAGGGGATACTTTCACCTCCTACGGAAAAACAAAAGTACACGAATTCCCCTTGACATACCTATTAAACTTACTTTTTATGATGCGATAAAGAAAATTCAGGCGGTAGGTAGACGTACAAATAAAATATTACGATTTTGAAGTCCCTAACAGAATAAACAGTGAAATGGGGGCAGTAGAGACAATTCCGGCAGAAAAAAGCAGGTCAGACGTAACTTCTACGTGTTAATGTCGACTCGTTAATGTTTAAATGAGTAGCAAGGTACACAAGGGTTTTCGGCAGAGTGTACTTTCATGTAAATGTTGTAGGAACTCCCCGTTTTTCCTCGAGCGAGTTTTTCCGCTCTCAGGAGTAGAGGTCCCTTTATTTAAACATTCCAATAGGAAAGTTTTCATTTATGTTGTGTTCACACAACTTCAGGAGTAGATAAAGCAAATAGTTTTTTGATAATTAGGTACCTTAGATTAGAACAATATTGAAATACAAAAAATGGAACCACAAGCTAAATACTTAATTCTAGTAGATTAGATACAATAAATGTTACTTATTTACCATTTGAAAACCATTCTTATTAAATCAGAAAGTACTTATTTCTGTGCAGTGATAACCACTTTCATTTGCATTTTGATGACCTCACCTCATGCTTATTTATAAATGCTAATGTAATTAAAACAAATCTCGAAACCTAATTTCTGGAATAAGCGATGACTATAACCTATTATTTGTCTGTTTAACTCTTTACACGCACATGTGCGTTTATAATACAGTGTGGTGAACTAACGGAAAACGCATATATGCGTCAGCAGCAGTAAATGCTTTAAAAAATTAAGAGCAATAACTAATTTTGAAATCCCATACATATATGAATTTAAGCGATGCATAGTCGGCTATGCAAAACTTAAAACAATGTTGTCTACTTACTAACTTCAATTTGCGGAAATTCAAGCTTGAAATGTACGTATAAAGGTAAAAAACATAACTCTTTACACGCACGCGCTGTAATACTGTGTGTAATAGTCGTATATTAATCCGCTTGTTGGGTGCAGGTAAAAAATTAAATGTTGGTAGCTAGTCAAGATAAGTTAGCACAATAAAATATCCAGAAAACTCCAAATAAAAGCAAATTTATATTTATCCCAATAGGGCACAGTCGGCAGCGAAAGTCGTTGAAAACTACAGTACTTCCTAATGCAAATTGTCAAGCGCCTGCTACAATATTTGAAACAAACTTTTCTTATACTACCTATTACTTTCATTCTCCATGATGTTTTCTCCAACTTAGACTAATAATCCATTAACCCATAAGGTATCTAGTTAGGCTTACAACTATTGAGCTGTAAGCTACGAGGTGTATTGACACCTCGTAGCAACACAATATAATGTCAACACGTCCGCCCCACACCTCTATCGACACTGAGCCGACATCCCAGTAAGATCTACCTACTCGTATACATTACCGAGGACCACTAAGAGCCTATTACAGATTAGCTAAGTCAACCCAACTGTTGTATGGATGTATTGTTGGATGTTTCACACTGTGTACCTAACATCGCTTAAGCTATGCGTAAGTAAAGCGTAGTAACTATTTTAAAAAGTGGCTAATTTATACTTAAAGAATCTAGCAAATTTTTTTGTTATTAAAAAATACAAAAAGCCTAGTTTTGATCTCTATGTCACCTTATGGATAGGGAAGATAAGGCCGAAGATTCACCCGACGCGGACCCTGATAAAGGCCTATTTACTTTGGCCTTAATAATCCTAAGCGATCTTAAAAATAGCCTAAGACATTCATGAAACAAACAATGCCTGATAGCATAAGAAAAGAAACAAATACTTATTGGAAAATGCTAAAGAGAAAACAGTGTCTAATTTCCGCTTTTACAAAATAGTATTTCCGTTTTGCAAATGCAATGTTCAATTGTGGTCTTCCCCGCATAATAAATATAACTAACTTCAGTATTTAAATATTTGCAAATATTATTAAGGTTAAGTAGTTAAGGAATGTAATATTGCTCCGAAATAATTGTTTGACAAACTGCATTTTTTTTTTATTAGTTGGTGGTTTTGTGCGATTAGCACATTTAGCCAGTGTCAAAGTAATTTTTCTTACAAGTAATACATAAATAAACAATATTTCCTTATATGATGATGATGAATGATATTAGAAATGGGAACTGAGAAATGATATACCCCCCAACCCCTCGAGTATCTCAGTAAAGATGTGGGGCTTTACTAAGTCCTCACGCGAGCTTCTTGAGAGAATTTGAAAAGTAACGTTGCACTGTTTTGTTTCATTTGCCAACACTTATGCACACTCACGAATACTTAACGGTTAATAATCCACCATTATTTCAGATTAATAAGACAAAACCGCAGACATGATGCTTCACTTTCCCGCCAAGAAGTCCCAAACTGCATTTTACTGAAAAGAACGTATAGATTTTTTTTTATTAATTAATACCTACCTATGTCATACTGGACATAGCTACTTTTGCAGTTTTTTTTTAAATTATTGCTAATGTATACTCCTTAGAGTAGCAATATTGCCTTCTTTGTAATATTTTTACTTTTTATTTGTTTTCCTTTTTTGAATCGTATTTGTTTGATATTCTGTGTTATATACTTTTCAATTATAGTGCGGGTGTCATACAAGGTATCATAAAAATAATCATAATCTCTTTAATTCGTTTACTTTGTACATATAAAACTGAACTATTCATTCAAACACTGAACAGCACTTGTTAGCGCCATCTATTCACACAAGGAGTAAACGACGCGACCTGCGAAGAGCTTCGCGGCAACGTCACAATAGACGCACTACGCGCCTACGTTCACACATTTTAATATTCACTCAATTTTATACCATAATTGTCGCGGTCATATCGTACTTCTTTTAAATATCATCATCATTTATATTCCATACTGAAGTTTGGAGTTCAGTATAGAAAATTTTCTGCGATCCCATATAGCTTATATATCATGCTTATGACTTTTTTAATTAATCTGTCTTAATGAGAATTTTGAGATGGAGCCGCGGGTCGTGCTCAGTGGCGTGCACTTAAGGCCTATATCCAGCAGTGGACTATAATATAGGCAGATGATGATGATGAATGTGCCCTTACCAACGTTTTACAAAGCTTGTTTTCCGCTAAATAAACCAATGCATTAAGTAAAGAGGTTCCCCTCATTAACTTGAAATCAATATCAATTACCACAGAGAAACCACTCGATTTCTATCTACGAGTATGAATTCTAAGCAGCTTCCGTGTAATCGAATATGGATTTCCGGAAGCTCAGTATTAGAGGCATTGTATATCTAAAGCAGAGTACCCACTTGGAGGTGTAGCATGTAACATACTGGTATCAACAACGTATGAGTTTTCACGTTTTGTCCACATGTTACTGCGTATCTCGTATCTCTATCATAATACACACTGAAAGCACCATTTTGTTCTCACAAAAACCACCAGCCGGCAGGTCGTTACGTGCACGCCACGATTCTCTTGCGAGCGGTTCGCAACTGGTTCGCGCCGGCGCATATCTTATTTTGTACAGAGATTGCTATTTTTTTTTACAGACACCTGTACATCAGATTATTTCAAAAGTGTCAAATTTCTTTAGGAAATGTTCATCCATATGCCATTAGGTATAGTTCAAAGTCTACTGAGTTAATTTATTAGTTTGGATAATCTGAGGTGCAGGCGTCTATACAAATAAAAACAGCAATCTGATGTGCTGGCGTGTGTACAGTGGAAAACTCTAGTCTCTAGGTGCCTTACAAATAAACAAAGAATAAGCTCCGAATAGTTATTATGTGTTTTGTCTTTTTTACTCTAATTTGAAATGACGTTTACATGACAGGAACAAAACATGGAATAGCTTTTCGTTTGTTTATATTTTGTAAGGCTGTAGATGTTTTGTAAGCTTCGAAAAACTCAAAGTGATCTAAACATCGTCAGAGGGTTTCACGTAAGCGTGTCCCCGTAGACTCTTTTTCAAGGATTTCGGAATGGATTGAAAGCAGAACAACCCGAAGGCGCCTCTAAATGCTAAGGCATCGGCTGATCGGGTCGTGCGTGGTTCACGACGACCGACGTGTATACTTAATACTATATCAGATACATTACATGCGTCACCTCAAAGTGGGTAACCTGCTTAATACATTCTGTTTTGATAAGCTCTTATTAGGCAAAGTGTTGTTTATTTATTCTGGGCAAACACAAGGTTTGCGTATTAGGTATCATTGTAGTATTTGAAGGTGAATACGATTTGTGTTGACCGTGTGTACTGCTTAAAGATGCCCGAAGTGAGTGAGTGGTTCAGGTTCGGTATTCTTTGCAATGACTTTTGTATTTTTCCCTTTTTTTCACACTGGAGGCAGCGCTTAATCTTTATCTCAAGTGATGGTACATGATGAAAATCCTGAAGATGGAAGCAAACTTTATCCTGAGTCCTGAATCCACAACCATTGAGAAACTAGATATGGTCGAAACACAAATATGCTACTCCTCAACATTGTATGTTACGTGACAGACTTAGTTAATAAGATGGTGGTAGCTAGCTAGACGGAGTAAGAACTATCCCTACTAACAACCAAACCGAGTAAAATAAATATACCCCCGCTGGGGATCAAACCCGGGACCCGTTGTTACCATGTAGAAACAAACAAAATATGCAAAGTCAAACATAAGTTGATTTGGGTCATGATAAAAGTACGGTCCGCAACAAAATGCAAACATCAAACCTACTAATATTAATGAAACTCAAGAATAATTACTGGGTGGGTATAGTATGTTACCTACATACTATACCTACCCAGTAATTATTCTTATGTAGATAGATAGATAGATAATACTTTTATAGCAATACTATAAAACATAAACATGAACAAAAAGTAAATGTACTTTGTCGCTGACAAAAAATATAATATATTATCAAAAGTAACTATACTTACATAACTATATACCTTCGCTGGCATATAGTTAAGTTATCCTTCCATTTAATTTTAACATGGTATAGTGAACACTTCAAAACATTTGCGTTCCATTTTAAACAATCTTTTTTAACGGAGTTAACCACTAACGCAAATTACTTTTCACACCACCTGCTCGACAATGCCTCATTATATATCATGCAAACCTTACTCAAAGTAAATCATTATAGCCCTTGTCTTTTGCCGGGGTGTAATGTTGTACTGAATTTCATTATAACCCGCCGGGCAGTAATGTGATTCTCACTTCTCTTAGTTCTTATTGTTATGCATTTAAAGTCTAATTTCGGCAAAATCGCGCGGCGCGCGGCTGCTGCAGCTGCTGGTGGCCGACGGCGAGGAGGTGGACAGCGGCGCGCGCCGCGCCTCATTTATTTGAAAATCGAACTTATTCGAAAATCGAGCTGGCCACGCCACGGCAAGCCGAACGAAAAAAAATCAATACTTAAAACAAAAGCCGCGAGTATTTCAATACGGTGCAATCAGTATCAGACAAAACTGCAAAAGAAGATAGAATAAAACATTAAGAAAATGTCGAGTGACGAAAGTGATTTAACTCCGGAGTCCATTAAATTAGACGCTTTAGGTATTGTTAATAACCTACTACCAGAGAAGTCGAAGGAAAAATACTTGAAAGCTTACGACGATTTCCACAAATGGAAAACTGCAAAAGGCGCAAAGTCTGTGTCGGAGTCAGTGCTTCTTGTTTATTTCGAGTATTTATCGTGTACAAATAAGTCCAGCAGCCTGTGGTGTATCTATTTGATGCTCAGGTTAACAATAAGCATCAAACACGACATTAAGATAAATACATATAGCAAGTTATTGGCATTTTTAAAGAGGAAATCAGATGGTCATCGAGCAAAGAAGTCAAAAGTATTGACAGCGCAAGATGTGGAAACTTTTCTGAATGAGGCTCCTGATCACAGCTTTCTGGCCATGAAAGTAAGTATGAGTACTGCCTACTTTTTAGTTACGTTTCTAGTACCTACCTATAATAGCTCTATAAAATAGTTAATGAATAAAAGGGTATTTAAATGGCACACATTTAAAAAATACACATTCTAAGGTTTTGTCGCAAGCTTTTTTTATAATATAAAGGTCAAAAAATGTAGTAGTGTATCTATCTATTTACTCACAATCCTATTTTTTGTTACAGGTAGCCTTGATTTTTGGAGTGAATGGCGCATGTCGTGGAAATGAACTCGTAAACATAAAAGTCAATGATATCAAAAAACATGCAGATTTATTGCTGATTAACTTACCAGATACCAAAACAAATAGAGAACGTTCGTTCATAGTTCGTGAAGATTATGCAAGAATTGTTGAAAAGTACCAAGCTCTGCGCCCCTCTAATATAAACACCAACAGATTTTTTATCGGTTACAGTAATGGCAAATGCACCAGGCAAGTCATTGGCAAGAATAAAATCAGCGCCATGCCAAAAGAAATTGCAAAATACCTCAAATTGCAAAATCCCGAGCTCTATACGGGTCATTGTTTGAGGAATAGAATAGAATAGAATAGAATTTATTTGCATAAAACATGGTAAAGTACAGATCGTGACTTAAATAAAACCAGCATGTTTTGCCACAATTTGGCGTGCAAAATTATAACAATTAAGTATTAATTAATTAATTATTTCACTAATACACATAATCACTAATAATAATTAATAATACAGATCAAAACTAAGTGACAATATAAAAATAAGAATAAATATTTCAAAATCATTAAAAATTAAACAATACATTGCCATTTTATTTTAAATTCAAATTATCACATCATTTAATGTCAAAATACTCATTAAGATTATACGGGGATTTAATTATCAGCCAACTACGCAGTTGCGATATAAATTTACTTAAAGGTAACTTTCTAATTTCAACAGGTATATTATTATAAATACGTATCGACATGCCATAACAATTCTTTTCAAAATATGCACTACGGTGAGGAGGCATTTTTAACAAAGCTGTGTCTTTCGGCCGTAACCGTAAGCATCTCCCACTCGGTTCAAATAGTCTTGGGTTACGTCTAATAAATATTCCAATTTCTAATATATATATTGAGGTTAACGTTAATAATCTCAGATTCTTAAATAACGGTCTGCATGTTTCAATTGGCCCTACACCACAAACAGCTCTGACACATTTCTTCTGCATAATAAATACCCTATTTATGTCCGGGGAGTTCCCCCATAATATAATACCGTCGAACATCGGAGAACATCGGCAAGTCTGTTGGCAGATTCAGGAGCAGATATGGCCCAGATAAAACGTCATGGTGGCTGGAAATCCGATGCAGTAGCGGAGGGCTACATAGAGAATTCCATACAAAACAAAAACAAGATAAGCTGTCGTATTGGTGACAACATTCATCTGAAAACTACGTCCATTATTGATGATCCTTGGAAACCTTTGCCACCACAGCCATCTAGCTCAAAATATATCCCGTCAAGCCCACTGCCTCAAGCACCACCTTCCCCAACCTTTACTGTGCCAAACGACCCTCACACGCAAGGTTCTGATGTATTGGGTGCTGCTACTCAAATAAATTCCACCTCAACTAACATAAGCGTACCAAAAAATATAACCATATCTTTACATAACTGGACTAATGTATCAAACATCAATTTTAATTTTTAATTTACTTTTTATTGTTATTTACTGTGCCAATTATATATAATTAGTAATGAAAAGAGTATTTTAATAAATAAAATACTTTTTCTAGTAGCCTTGGTTTTTATTGTCTCGCAAAAGGTGAGAAAAGTAGAGTATACTCCTCAGGGAGGGAGGAGCTCGATGGCGCAGTGGTCAACACGCCCTGTCTGCGATTGCTGAGGTTAAGCAACTTTCGCAAAAGCCGGTCATCGGATGGGTGACCAAAAATTTATCATCTCGAGCTCCTCCGTGCTTCGGAAGGCACGTAAAGCCGTTGGTCCCGGCTGCATTAGTAGTCGTTAACAACCACCAATCCGCACTGGGCCCGCGTGGTGGTTTATGGCCTGTTCTCCCTATCCATCCATAGGGAAGGCTCGTGCCCCAGCAGTGGGGACTTTATGAGCTGATGATGATGATGATGATGACTGCTCAGGGATAAAACTGATTTTGTCTTGGGCGCGCTTAAATCCTTCACTGCTCTCAGGACTCCATTTTAATTCCCTCGCTTCGCTCGGGAATCAACTCAAAACCCCCTCGCTACGCTCGGGAGTTAAATCTGGAGTCCTTCGTTACGCTCAGGATTCAAATATCGCGCCCGTGACATAATACAGTGCTTTATCCCCTTGGTGTACAATCTACTATAGTATGGCATACGCGACTATTTATTTATACGCTACGTCTGATATCATGGTTTTACAAATCGAATTTTGCTGTTAACTGTACCTAAAATCACCAAATGAAGCGGATTTATCTTTGGAAACATTCCTATTTCACGTTTTAATTGCGTGTTATTGAAACTGGGCGCTCGAAAACTCGTATCAGAATATAACGTGAAGGGTTGGTGTCTGAAAGTTATAATGAATATGAGGCAGAAGCTCTTTATTAAAAAATATTAACAAAATTAATTGCTTAGCAAAAGTATCGTTTGATGTAAATGTTCTGTAAAAATTCTGTGACTTCGACAAGACGGTAAAAACTCTGCGACCTGCCCCCCGACCGCCTAACGGATCGCTTTGACTACGCGTATAGTTTTTGACGTCATCTTGCCACCTCGCACCGCCTATGAAAGCAATATCAAAAGCTAAAGGCTATAGCTTTCGATATTGCTTTCATAGGCGGCACGAAACGACAAGATGACGTCATAAAAAAAGTCAAAGCGATCGGTTAGGCGGTCGGGCCCCTGGTCAGCATAGCCCGGGTTTGTGATCACCAATCCCCATTTGGCAAGCGTGGTGATTAAGCCAATATCCATCTTTTATAGCGATGACTTGATTTCAGTGATGGAGGCCTTTTCCCGACTTAATATTATAAATTAATAAAAACTCCCATAGACTTGTGTAAATGTAAATTCCTATGAGAAATAACGTTCTTAATAAAACCACAATAACATCGTTTTAACAGCGTTAAGCTAAAAGGTGAAATGTGAAACACGACCTTGACTCACATAATGGTTCAAGAATAATTAATACAATACTTCATAAAACAGTAGCTTACACGCGTCTGCCTTTTTTTTTTACAATGAAAATATTTCAAAGTGTTGTGTGTATAATAGTCTGTTTTTCGGGGAGTAACCCTAATTTAATCAGTGGCAGGTAGTCAGTATGAAACTGCTCCCGTGGCTCAGCCCCAAAATGCGGCAAGAGACCCCACATAAGGGGAAGTCCCTGTTGGGACTGTTGTGACTGTTGGGACTGTTGGGACTGTTGTGACTGTTGGGACTGTCCCTGTTGATATTTGCGTAAGGAAGTCTGGCACCTAATAACCTAACAGTTGATGGGGGGAGTCAGTATAAACTTTAAAGTCGTGTGTAGCGGGGATGTCCCTGTTGGTATGAGACGCATGTCCCGGATATAAAGTAAGACTTATAAAAATAATACTTATTGCTAAAAACTAAAAACTTACGTATCTTTTGAATAAAACCCTACTGTTTGTTTAGTGGTGGCTGGTACCTAAAGACATGTTATACAAATACAAGTGCCGGTACAATAAATATTTTACTTTTTTTAAAGTGCTAACTGCTGCACTGAAGCTGAATTAAATACTTATAAAATACAGCGAATAAATTAAACGCCTACCCGACCCAGCCAGGAATTGAACCTGGGTCTACCGCAATCCGGGCGGCTGCACTGATCACTATGCTACCGGGAAGGCTGACGTAAGCGCTGAATTTTGTCACAAAAGCATTTAAAAAAAATTAAAAAGCAGTGACAAATTTCAGCGTTTAATTCAATTCAATTAGCACTTAAAATATAAAAAAAACAAAATTTATTATAGCGTTGTGTCATCAAATTTGTGGTATTTCATCTGTAAAGATGAATCTACATGGCCATCGGTTGCAATGACCGTCGATAGATAGCACTCTTCTGCTAAAAAGCATTCAAAAAATTCAGCGCTTACGTCAGCCTTCCCGGTAGCATAGCGGTCAGTGCAGCCGCCCAGATTGCGGAAGACCCAGGTTCGATTCCTGGCTGGATCGGGTAGGCCTTTTAATTTTTTCACTGTATTTTATAAGTATTAAATTAAATATTCCAAAATCAAAAGAGGTGATAAGGTAGCTATATAGTATTCGAGACCAAATCGGGGACGTCTTGGAAAAAGGCCAGGTCAAGAGTACCCTAAACCGAAGAGCATGTATGAAGAAAATAATGAAAGTGGACGAAGCGAAACAAGTATGTATAGATCGTAGCAAGTGGAAAAAAGTGGTCTCTGCCTCCCCTACGGGAAAGAGGCGTGATTATATGTATGTATGTATGTATGATAAGGTAGCTAAAGAAATCAAGTCATCGTTTGAAAATCCATAACACAAAGCAACACATAAGACAAATGTTTTTGCTTACTTTGCAACTTAAGCTATTTCGTTACATTGGCATCACATTGTAGAGCAATGAGGTCTTAATTAACGTTCTTGCACATTTACGAATGCAACTCAATTAATAATTTGAATACGAAACTGGCAAAGTGAACAGTTAATTATAACAGATTGGAGTGCACTTACAGAACAGAATTTAAGGTTCATAGAGCTGACAGATAGCACGTTTTAAATAAAATGTGTACCGGAGTCAACCATAAACTGTTTTAATATGGGTATCTAGGCAAACCTTTTTAAGTAATATACTTTCGGCATTTAATTCAGTTCTTATAAGTAATTACCCTTCGTTAAATATTTTTTACGCTTGAAAGTTTACCAACATTTTTAAGGAACAAAAAGCCATTACTGGTCTTCACCGATAATTAATGGTATCAGGCGTTACTTTGCGGAAATCCATCCATTTATTTACACAAAAATGAAATACATGTGGTTTCTATTGCATTTTTGTATCTTCACCGATATAAAATTCAAAATTACCTTAATATTTTTTAGCATATTTGAAATTCCACAATACCAAAATGCCACCAAACGTTTTATTAGGAGGTAATCTATACCGGTTGACTTTTATGTCACCATCCAAACCTTCTGAGATGACTCCAATGATACAAACGAGCAACTCTTACTATTAGACCAACTCCCTAACTCGAAAATAAATATCAGCCGTTCCATACAAAACATCAATATTCATTCGACCAAAATGTATGGAACAGCTGAATTTTATTTTCGAGTTAGGGAGTTGGTCCAATAGTAAGAGTTGTTCGTTTGTATCACGGTTCAGAAGGTTTGGACGGTGATAAAAAAGTCAACCGGTATATAATAGCTATAAGGATACACTATCCCTTAATTCTAAGGTTCCGTACCCAAAGGGTAAAACGGGACCCTATTACTAAGACTCCGCTGTCCGTCCGTCTGTCCGTCTGTCACCAGGCTGTATCTCATGAACCGTTAATTAGACAGTTGAAATTTTCACAGATGATGTATTTCTGTTGCCGCTATAACAACAAATACTAAAAAACAGAATAGAATAAATATTTAAAAGGGCTCCGATACAATAAACGTGATTTTTTTTGCCGTTTTTATAGATAATGGTACGGAACCCTTCGTGCGCGCGTCCAACTCGCACTTGACCGGTTTTATGTGTATCTATTTATATCCTGGCCAAATTCAATAAGTATTTTTGTATAGGCTCGCGTAAACTCGCGTTTAAGACTTTTGCGACATAGCTTGCACACAGAGTGACGTAAGTTCAAAAAAAAATAACCGTTCAAATTTTTTTTGCAATATTAGAAAATCCTGAAAGCTTCCGACGAAAAAAATTAACACATTTATCTTCCTTTATTCCCTTTCCTGTCCCCACTCCCACTTCTTCGACCTATGGATAAATCACCCACCTTGCTATGTTACTCAGGGTAATATCTTTACCGTCCGCCTCTCGCATTGTACTGAAAGCCATTTCTGTTTTTTACACAGTATGTTTGTTCTATATTTATGCGAGTTTATATAACGTTTGTCGTCCCCGTTATAAATTATGCGGGAAGTGCTTCACTTTTGTGTGTGTGTTTGTTTTCACAAACATATCCTTAAGTATTTTGAGAGCTATTTGCAACGGCAACGGTAATGGTATCGCCGAACGATTTCCCAGTTGGTTTCAGGATGAAAACTCGAACAAAACAATGTTGTTATTACGTCATGACATAAGGCATAAAGGTGAATATCGAATGCACTAGCTAGACTAACTCTCACTGGATTGGACATAACATAAACCATTTTTTAATAAACATATGTTGTTTTATTAATTCCAGAAGGAGTTTTACAACCATTTTGGAGAATAAAGACGTCCGCTGATGATTAAAGGCATGACGTGTCTACATTTTATACGCGACAATGCTCTTAGTTGTGTCAATAGGTACTCAGTACATAAGAGATCATGGCGCGATCTTTATACTTAACTTTATTTTAAGTTTGTTGCTTGAAAATGTCAAGAGTTTTTTAGTTTCTCATATGTATATTAGCTATTGGTCTAAATAAATGAATGTAAAACAAAAAACATTATTATTATCAATTAAGATCCCTCTTACATCATTTGATAATATTGAAATAAATATAGGCTATTTCTGGGCAAGCTCGTTCCATCATCGGACTCTTCTTAGCCCTATGGGATTAGAGTGAGGCCAAGAGCAAGCCCATCTTACAATAAAAAAAATATATATTTAAGTGGAAATTAAAAATTTGTATCCGTGCTGGCGCTGCGTTCATGTTTTGCGGTTTTTTTTATTCATATAACGTGTATGTACTTTTATAATATCATTGTCTGTCATAAATAAAATACCTCAGAACACTAAAGCTTTGTTATTATTCTGAGTAAAATACCTTGTTAGCTGACAAACATTATGCGTTTGTGTTTTAATGTGTTCGCATATACTTTAGAAAACCATAAACACATTGTTCTTATAACCTAAACACAAAATAAAGACAATTTGTTACTCACTTTTTGTCCATAACCTCAAAACGCAAATCTCTTGATGTGTTTTTGTTTGATTTGATGTTTCAATCGCCAAACGATTCCACAGAAAAACTGTTTCACTTCACATTACGTACAATAACTTATCCACAAACTGTGTGCCTATAATTTAACAAAACAGCGAAGATCTTGAAATATTGTTATAAAAGTATGTTACAAGCCACTTTGAAAACCGTGTATTTGTCAAAGGACACACCCAACCTTATCAAGCTGTGATGATTAATGATAAGAGGCTCTTTGACCTAGTGACGTTTTACAGTCTAGGGAAGTACCTACAACGATTTTATGAATTGATGGTTGAGGTGTACAACGACTTTATACTGATTGACTTTGTTTTGTAATATCTTCAAAATATGCCTTAGAAACAAAGGTTTTATTTGTCAAAGGACAACCCAGTCCTTTGACAAATAAACGGTTTTCAGTGTGGGGGTTTTAAGTGGCTTGTACCATATTTTCATAACAATATTACAGTTATTTTTATAACTATCACTTTCACTGTATTTTGACAAAATAAATTTAAAATTGTTTTATAAAATATAAAAAACTACCTGTTTGATTTGTTAGGTTTATCGAAATTAGAAAAACATACTAGTTCTTAAATTCATTAAAAGTGAAAAAAAACTTACAAATTCAGTTAAAATTATTTTTAATAAACTTAATTTATTAATATATATTGAGTCTATTCTCAACTGATCCCTGATATTTGTAAAAATGTTGAGATCTGATCTGATATCGACGACGATGTTGTTAGTAAAATAACTAAAACAGTGTTGAATAAATAAATTAAGTCCTAACACTTTTATCGTCATCATCTCAGCCAAATGACGTGCACTGCTGGACAAAAGCCTCCGATTATAAAAATACTAGCGGCCGCTCGCAGTTTCACCCGCGTGGTTCCCATTCCCGTAGAAATATCGGGATAAAAAGTATCCTATGAGTTAATCTAGGTTATAAACTATCTGTATGCCGAATTTTATCCAAATCATTTCAGTAGTTTTTACGTGAAAGAGTAACAAACATCCATCCATACTTACAAACTTTCGCGTTTTAATATTAGTAGGATTTTTATGAATATTAAAGCTTATAAATAAATTAGCTTATGTAAATAGGCAATAATATGCTGTTCTACTATATTATGCAAAGGCTTGTATCATTGAAAAAAAGTCATCGCTACAATTGATGGGTATTTAATCACTACGCCGCTGGCCTAGTGCGGTTTTGTGAATACAAACCAAGGCTTTATTTCGGACTAGCGGCCGCTCGCGGTTTCACCCGCGTGGTTCCCGTTCCCGTGGGAATATCTGGATAAAAAGTATCCTATGTGTTATTCCCGGTTATAAACTATCTGTATGCCGAATTTCATCCAAATCAATTCAGTAGTTTTTACGTGAAAGAGTAACTAACATCCATACTTACAAACTTTCGCGTTTATAATATTAGTAGGATAATCCGAAAAACGCTTTTCCCGACCTAGTAATCGAACCCAGGACCTTTAATTACAGGCCAAGCGCTTAGCCACTCTTCTACCAAAATCGTTTTTAATTATTTCACATACTAACAACAAGATCACTAACAAAATAAACAAAAAAGTATTCGATGGAAACAACGCAATTCTAAAAGTTTATTCCCCCGGGTGTAACCGTCAAAGGGAAGAGGTCCACGTCCCAAATCTCCTTCGTTTTTAGTCCGGCTGGTGCGTGAAATGAAAGGGGCCCAAAGTAATTATTACGCTTGCCTTATCAGTTATATCAAAGAAGGTCAACTGTAGGCTTGTTGACGGCTCCTGGCTCTAGTGTTTTACATCTGCGATGCTAATTTATTTATCAGTAGGCACTGGAATACATTTCGTTTCAAATTATTGTTCTTCCGGCTTGAAAGGTCGTTGGCACAACGCAATGGGGGAAGTTGGGTTAAGTAAAATAATAATGAATAGCTTTAGATAGTGTAAGCGACATAATATGTTAGCCTTAAAAAATTATATGTATACACTATATTATGCTATCACACTAAAAGTTTTAGGGTGTGATGGCAACGTTTCTTTCTTTCTTAATTAAATAAATTCATAAAGATTCAAATCTGCAAATATGCAATTTATCGAAACTGCACTATATTTTAGAAACCGCATAGAGAGCTCGATGGCGCAATCGTGTACGCGACCGTCTGCGATTGCTAGGGTTAGGCCGGTCATCGGATGGATGACCATAAATTTGTCATCTCCAGCTCCTCCGTGCTTCGGAAGGCCGTAAAGTCGTTGGTCCCGGCTGCATTAGTAGTAGTTAACAACCACCAATCCGCATTGGTCCCGCATGCTGGTTTAAATAACCCTGTCTCCCTAATACATCCATAGGGAAGGCTCATGCCCCAGCAGTGGGGACATAAAATGAGCTGATGACTAACCCGTATATATTGTATCAACTTGGAGGGTTATTATTTATTTATATTTTACGGGTTAGCTCTGTGCCTTGATCTCACTCTCGTGACGTGACGTGACATTCTCTCGTGAAGGATCCTGGGTGAAGTGCGCTTCTATCACTGGATAGAAATGCACTTCACCCGGGATCCTCAACTAGTGAGGCACTGGCTATCTTATCTGTAGCTGCCGGAACACAACAATGCTACAAACATTGATGTTATGGCGATATATATAACTGTGCGGGCGGTTTTTATAACTGTGCTTTGGTTAGAGTATTGCTCCTTTGTTATTTAAGTTGTTTCTAACAGTGGAGACTTTTTAATGACTTTTCTGTTTTACCTACAAGTTTGTAGCTATTCATTTATTGCATAAGTCGATAGTCTTCCTAAGATAATAAATAAATAACATAAATAAATATTTAGATAAGATGGCCAGGCGGACAAACAAACAAGCCCTACCGGTGGTCTTAATCACTAGACCACAGAGGCGGTTATAGGTTAGGTACAGCCCGATCTTGTCATGAGCATTGTTTATGTGGGAAGACTTAAGCCCAACATTGGATGATTTATAAGCTGATAATAATGATGTTAATTTTTAAGAAAAACTACCTCAAGTCAGAGAAACAGACCACTAAAAAAATAAGCAACAAGAGAAGGATTATAACAATGAATTTTCTAGAAACACTACCCTCATCTATCAGAGAAACAGACCACTAAATATAATAAGAAACAAAAGAAGGTAGCATGGCAATACAGTTCTTGACTTTCATTGTTCGGTTGGTAATAAGAGTTCAGAAACCATAATGTTGAAAGAATCATAAATTGCTTTTCGACTTTTGATTAAATGTTCGAAAGTTCTAAGCGAAATTTCAACAGTGATATCATGATATAATAACACCTATAAGAATTTAAAACAGCTTTGATAAGACTTTGATGAGATGTAGTGTGGGCGTATGCTCGATATGAGAGTTCCTACGCAATTATAATATTCTCCATTTTGATGGATACATTCTAATAACGAGCTTAGACATATTTAGATAAGGTAGTGGTTAACACCATCGGTCTGGGTTCAATTCCTAGAGGGGTACGTGTTTGGGTACTCGGTTTGGCTGGTGGTAGAGTTTGTTTGTCCGCCTGGCTTTGTTTCGGTTAAACATTATTAACTTGCACGAATTAATATTCTTATAATACCATTTTTACTTAAGGCGACGCATTGGAAATTTACGTGGCGGGGATCTTGATTTCTCCCAACAATTACAAAATATATGTAAGTGATATTTGATGACATGATTTTTCATTTAATTGACTTCATTTTGCTAGTTGCAGAAACACGATTTGTCAACTTTTATAACAGAGAAAAAAATATCAAAGTAACCTCTTTTAAAACATAGATTTGCATTTTACAGGCAAACCAGACCGATTTAAGCATCTAAATTTTCTTAGTAGAGTCTTAACACACACTTCAATATGCTAGTTCATTTATTTTAAATAATTTGTAGTTTTAATTTAAAAGAAAAAAAAACAGTTTTTCTTGTAGTACGGGGCGCAAACGCTCCGTATTAGATTAATTGTTTAGCGGTGCGTCGCCTTGATATAAAATTCTTCCAAGCTTTATAACATTATTTTTTAAAATGTCAATATACATTATTAATTATAAATGTAGCGACAAGTTGGAATAAAATATGACACATTGTATTGTGTAGGTATACTATACCTAGTTCATGGTCAAATAGGTTAATAAGCGACGCGTAGGTATATTTTTTTCTAATTCCACTTTATATCCAAACAGGATGGATAAAGTGGATAAAGCAAATAAAGGTATGGAGTTTATTAATTTCAATAAAGACTAACGAACGAAAAATAAAACTAATCAATGACATACACTTTTAAACTTTTGCGATCCATTTTAATCAAGGGTTTATAAGGGGGGTAGCTTGCGTTAATCCTTGTTATAAACCATTGATTAATCATTGATAAACTGACATATTAGTTTAACTTTCCAATATATACAGTGTATATCTATATATATAATGATTATTTTGTCTGTAGGTCAATGAACTGTATAACTTTAATTATATGACTGCATCATTCATGTTTAGGTATTCAGTCAAAGTAAGGTTACTGTCTATGTGGTATACCTATATTATTATACTCGTATAACCGTTGCAGTTAGTGATTGTAGAATGTCTAATAACATAATATGAGCAGGTTTATTTATATCCGAAAGAAAAGTATTAAGAGTAGCTGACACGTACAACTTGGTACGTATATTCGTATGTAGATATATATATATCTACATACGAATATACGTACGTAGATATATATATCTACATACGAATATACGTACCAAATAGATGTACCTACGGAATGGGATAGATAACATGTCATTGTCAGCTACTCTTAATACTTTTCTATAGATATATATATCTACATACGAATATACGTACCAAATAGATGTACCTACAGAATGGGATAGATAACATGTCATTGTCAGCTACTCTTAATATACGTGTTCCTATTATCAACGAATGAATGACTACAACGTTTATTAGTATCCACTCAACAAATACACAAAAGTTACATTGGTAAAAATGGGAACTACGAATAGCAAATAACTGGCAAATTACTAATACTATAAACAACCAACAATAGCAACAATATTGATAAAATTGTCAAAGGAGTCTTCGAGCTGTTGTCGACATTTATGGGTAAGTTAAAAGAAAGTGCTACCAATGAAGAATGTAAGTCTTCTTTTATTGAATAAACCCTTTTCCCAAAAAATATTTAATAATTCCCTAGATAAACAAAATCCAAATCTAAAGTTTCTTATCTTCTTCGTTCTTCCATATATATTTTTTTTTATAAAATTTATACAACATATTTTAGCATACCCAAAAAAAACACTGAAAGCCGTTTATGCAGTTTCAGGAAAATAGTTGAAATAGGTAAATTCAATTTTAACAATTTGTAGATTTCATATAAAACGCAATGTTGATTTTAGCAAATTCTAGGAAACATCCTTTTTTTATATCTTGAGTTTTCATCAGCGAACTGACTGACGGGTTTAATTCCGATTTTGTGTGTGCTAAAATAACGTTTTATAAATTTAATTGGATCCATCATGTCGAGCATGTTTGTACTAAATTAAGACAGTTTCTGGCAAACATTACTATACTTAAAAATCGCATTCCATTTAAAGTGAAACTTTTATTATATAACGCAGAGTCGTACATCCAATACGGCCTTAGCAGCTACGGCCGAACCTATAAATCATATCTAGATTCTATAAATAATCTAAAATTAAAAATACTAAAATCAATTGTTTCAAAAAAAAATAAATATAAATTCCGGGACGACGCTGATGGTCTTTTCAAACACTGTAAAACCTTACCAATTCATATTCAAGTACAATATACTTTATTGAAAGAACAATTTTTCAATGAGTCTTTAAAAACTCCAATTGAGCATCCTGTATACACTCGAGCTATTTCTAGGAATCGGCTTTGCACGCCGCGTGCGAAAAATGCGTACGGCGAGCGGAGAACCGACAACCTCGTACCTCGACTCATCAATAACTTGCCGTCCGAAGTAATAAACAGTGTCACACAAAATAACATTAAATTTAAACTATAAAAGCACTTTCTAGACTTGTTGTAAGTTTCTACTCAAGAACTGTTTGTGGATAATTATATTATTATAAGACCTAATTGTATGTGTGTGTAAAATTATAATAAGTTATACCTACTTGTTCATTGTAAACTCTCGATAACTTAAGCTTAAACCTTAGTGGTTTTTAAAGTTATCGCATATATGTTTTTTGTAATAACTATTGGAATGATAAATAAATTTAAAAAAAAAAATATACCCAAGAAGAGAAATATAATAAAGATAATACAGATAATGTTTATATGCCAATTTTGGATAATATTCAGTGAGTTCTAGTGGAATATTTTAAAAGAGATAGGTAGGTAAATATATTAGAATAAGTGAATATTTCTGTTATTGCTATGTAAAACACGAGCGAAAGTTGTTTTCTGATTTCGATCCCGTCAAAATATATTCGTAACTCATTAAAGTTTTGAGAACATCTATGATAGACGTCCATATTATAATTTTTTTAAAGAAAATGATTGGTTTATTACAGTGTCTAGCAAACTTAAAAGCTTTAGATAATAAATCACTCAAACTTATAAATAAGATAATAAATCACTCAAGCCTACAAATAAGCTAGCAAAAGCTCCGTCAAAAGGAATCAACGAATATTATTAATTTAAATGAAAATATATTGAATGAATATAATTTAAAATCATAAGATGCGTCAATGGAATACATCTTTCACGTATGACGCACGTAAACGAACTACGTTTCTCGAAACGTTGACTCGGCGATCGTTAGCAAAACTCATCAATCACACGTTATCAATATTAACCAATTATTATAGCAGCGACTCAGCCTCCCCGTCATCGCGAATCGTTAAAAACCCTTTCAAAGTCTGCCCACCTAGCTATACGTAATCCGCGATTGGACTCCGGATCGATGCAGTGGTTCCGATGTAGGCACGTACATAGGTACATTACGTCTTATCTGTTATGGTTAATGCGAAAGAGACCAATTAAACTTTGGGGAACTCTACAAATCCAGTTTGATTTGCGGCTTTATTTTGAGTTAGGTTTATGACAGGTTTAACGTCAAACGTTTTTATGAGGGTACAACATTATTATTTGGAAAACCTAGACCGTTTTTAGTAACGCGCTTCGCTATTAGAAGGTAGAGCTTTATCGTAAACTTTCACTGTTAAGGTGAAACGGTGTTCATAATGATATAGATCTAGCTACTCATGTTTGCATGTTTGTTTACATGGGAACAACCTACGTTTCCCGGTTCGGTACTTACCAGTCATGTGGTGGCTGTGGGCGCCTCCGAGCCTGCACGCAGCAGGGCGGCTCCTGGGGCTCGCAAGGCAGCTGCAGCGCGGGCGGCGGCGGCGGCGGCGGCGTGCACGCCAGCCGGCGCGCCGCGGCTGCCCCCACGTACTCCACGTACCGCGTCGGCGGCGGGGAGCCAGCGATATCTTCGCGGCACGCGGGCCCGCAGCACTTCCGCGGCGCCGGCGGCGGCGGCCGGCACGCCAACCCACAGTACACCGGCGGCGGCGGCCGCAACGGAGCCGGCGGCCTCGGCACATACCGCTCTACGGGCACGTGCGCTGCTGGGGGCACGTAACGCGGCCGCCGCGCGCGCTCCGCCTCCGCGCACCGGCGCACCCGCCGCGGCGACGCCGAAAAGCGATCCGGCAGCGGCGCGGGCGGCGGCGGGCTGAGACGCTCCGGCGGCGCTACGCTGAACGCGCCCGCCGCCGGAAAACGCTCGCACGGGGAGCGCGCGTATTCCTCGCCCATGGCGCGCGGTCAGCAGGGCCCGCTGCCGCCCGCGCGCCCTCCCAACCACGACGACACTCTGTCTCACATGCCGCGCGACCACTATCACTATCACTGATCGGGCACTTCGCTCCGCGAAGGCTGCAGCGCGGTCCCGATGTCCGCATTCACTCCGCGAGCACCATGACGCGGTCGAATCGATACCGACACGGTGCGAGCTCAGGGAACACCCGCCTCAGAGCTTCGCCCGCGACGCATCGCCCGTCCTCGCCGATCTATGTCGAGATTTCGGTTCGAGTTCAGAGGCTGGGGCGAGGCGAAAGTGCGTCCTCAGCCAAGATGGCCGCTGTCGTCATGTCCACGAGAATCGCGCTTGCGCGAACGGCACTTTGGGATGTGTTTGTTTTCAACGGGGCTATATAAAGGATAATGCGCCAGAATTGGATGATGGCGATGGGTTTAGGTAACGAGAGTCGCGGGATAATCACTGAAGGCACAGATATCGGTTGCGATGCCGTCGAGGGCTCCGCGGGTTTCAGTAGGGCTGCCGTGCGTGGCGGGCGCTCGTCGCGGCGGTGCGGAGTGCGCGCCGGCGGACGTCAAGGCGGTGCGCTATCGACGCGCGCCGCCCGCCCGCGCCTGCCTTCACACCGCACCGATAAAAACACTCGATTGGGAAGCGGCTGTCGCAAAGCCTACTTTTATTTTCAGTCTCCTGTGAACACAACGCCTTAATTTGATCCACGCTTTATGCGTCTTAAATTTTGTACGTACATCCTGCAGTGTTGCAATCACAGAACAATAATTCTGTTGTTGCAATGGACATCCTTATTCTTTTGTTTTATTGGGTTATTCTAATATTATAGTCAGATGTTGTTTGTAAAAAACAAAAAACTAAACTGAAATAACAATACATTAATATTTTCGACATTTTGTCAGATAGCATATTATCTCGTAAATCAGTTTTAGAAAATGAAATTTATGAAATCTCAATTGTTTCATATTTTTTAACTTATTATGTTTTGTGGAAAATGGTAAATCTCCAAAGTGCGTTCTGAATTAAGAATTTCTAATTCAACACACTTAGTTCCACCCTTTTTATGGGAAATAAACCGTACCGAACCAATTCATCAAAAATTTAATCAAAAATTCTCATATCTTATCTGGAATTTCAGATAAGAAATGTCATTATGGGGGAGTATATACGAGTACCGCGTGGCACTTTCTTTGAGTTACAGCTAAAAAAGCTTAAGGCCCGATTTTTCAATCCTTAGTTAAGTCCTATCCAAAGAATAAGATTGTCATTGTGACATATTTTCTAAAGAAACTTTAACTGACGATTAAAAAATCAGCCCTAAGTAACTTTACTATTTAAGACATGAGTCGACTTATGTACTAAAAAATGAAATGTCATTGTAGTATTTCATTCGTAAGCTATATTTCAGTGTACATGAAATAAAGGAGGAATGCTTTAAACCGCACCGACCCGACGATTTTAAAAATAAAAAAGGTCTTTGTAATATTTAATCTGCCATATTCGTAATTATTCAAGTATTATCAAGCATCCTGTATATACTTCCACCGTTCACATCATCGCCAGCTCATTTTGTCCCCACTGTTGGGGCACGAGCCTTCCCTATGGATAGGGAGTACGGGCCATAAACCACCATGTGGGCCCAGTGCAATTTGGTGGTAGTTAACGACTGCTAATGCAGCCGGGACCAACGGCTTTAAACATGCCTTCCGAAGCACGAAGACCGTTACCGTTCCATATTTTTTAAAGTATGTAATGTAAATGAATTATTAATGAGAACGCGTATTTAGCGTCGGATCTTTGGCATTTAATGCTGTCGAGGGTGAAATGATTCTGAGTCAACCTATTAAGTGTCTCCACGTTATACCTACATATCTTGAGTTCGATTCTGGACGTGCCTATAAGTAAAAACGATTTTTTCACGAATTGCATGGGATACCATAACATCTACAATTATAATACTAAAGATAACTAAATTTCCACAAACGGAATTCGAACCCGCACCCTCTGACATACCTACTGGGTACCGGAAGGTATGTTGATGACGTAGTTGTCGACATTTAATATGCTCCTTTGGCTTGCAAAGTAAGCTTAGATAGTGATGATAAATTTGCACGGGTTGAGCAGAGTCACTATAGCATAGTTGGTAACGCACCTGACCCGATATAAAAGAGGGTTTTTTTTATTGAAAAATTTTCACAAACAGGATTTGAAGTATTTTTCACAGAATTTTTACAAGAAAAGTTTCAACACAATTCCAAAAAAAAAATTCATAATATCGTTGTTCTCAATCCATGATGTTTCAAAGCTAGGCAGAACGCAGACAGCTTTCCATTCAACCTTCATTATTTATTGGATTCAATGTCACTGGTATTTTTTGTCGTTTTTTTAATATTGAAACATAGTTTTAATTACGATCAAATAACACGTCTTTTATTAGTACATGAAATTTGATTCGATTTGGTACAAGTTTCAATATTAATTTTTAATCCAATTTATATTTACATTTGAGACTATTTCTCTACATTGTGTAGTTGTGTACAACAAGATCGGTTTGTGTGTGTGTGTGTTTTTTTTTAGATTGCTGTTTGCCTCAGACAGCATTTTCAGCTTCCCCGGGCTTTTTTGGGGGCGACGGGAAGAAATGAAGCACCGTCAGAGGCATCAGTCATCATCACGCACTAGTGCGTGTCCCCATGCTCTACAAGATTCTCCTAGGGGTTCGGATCGGATGTGTTTGTGTGTAAGTACTAAACAAACACATGATGAGATAAATATATATATGATACATATGACTATATTACTGTAAAATGACTACTCAGAGGGCCTACAAAGGAGACAAGTATTATAAAGTTAGAAGACTAGAAGTAGCGAGGAGCTTGATTGGTTAACGCGCCCGGTCTAAAGTTAAGGCGACGCATTGGAAATTTACGTGGCGGGGACCTTGATTTTTCCCAACAATTACAAAACATAAGAAAGTGATATTTGATGACATGATTTTACAGGCTAACCAGACCGATTTAAGCATCTAAATTTTCTTAGTAGATTAGTCTTAACACACACTTCAATATGCTAGTTCATTTTTTTTAAATAGTTAACAGTTTTTCTTATGGTACGTATTTATTGTTTAGCGGTGCGTCGCTTTAAGCAACTTTTGCAAAGGCCAGCCATCGGATGGGTGACCAAAAACTCCGTGCATCGCAAGACACGTAAAGCCGTTGGTCCCGCGTGGTGATTTAAGGCCCGTTTATCCTATCCATCTGGTGGTTGTGCCCTAGCAGTGTGGTCATAATGAGCTGGTGATGTTAATGATAGTGTTAATCAGTCTATTTCATTTCTATTATACTAGCGTTTTGGTGCAAACAAGTGGTTGTCTACATTTTCACGAGTACTTTTGATGGTCCGTCTAACCTTTTTGGTGAAGGACGTGAGAGGAGCTCGTCTGCGAGTAGTGAGGTTAAGCAACTTTCGCAAAGACTGGTCATGGGATGGATGGTCACCTCCGTGCTTCGGAAGGCACTAAAACCTTTGGTCCCGGCTGCATTAGCAGTCGTTAATAGCCAGCAATCCGCACTGATGCCCGAGTGGATGTTTATGGCCCGTTCTCCCTATCCATCCATAGGGAAGGCTCGTGCCCCAACAGTGGGGACATAAAAATGAGCGAATGATGATAGTGACGTGAGAGTATGTATGCATTTAAATGTAAGTATTTATGTGAAAAGGTAGTTTTAATTCTTTTATATGGCAACGTTTCACATTTTCCGAGAAAAGCGTCTGCGATCAACGAGCACGTTAATACTCTATGAATTGCGTTCCGACTTTGATGGCCGGAGATCTGTCTGTCATGAAATCGAACATCGACGTTACTGTAGACGATTATATCGAAGCTCTAGCAAGCTACCACTAACCTTCAATATCCTTGATACAAGGAGTCCTACCACGAGTTCGCAGCAGAGTGCGAGTTTTTACAACGCAATCGAGTTTAAGTTAAACCAGTTATCTAAGTAAATAACTAACTACTGCGTAACCTATTCTATTGAAATAAAGCAGCAATCTGAATACTTGCTAAAGAAACTATCATTTGTACAGCAAAAGGTAATTTTGGGAGACATTCGAGCTTTTAAGTCTTCGGTTGATCGAAGTTTTAAGTTCATTATGCTGCTTAGAACACTCACTCTGACACGCGATGTTGTATAATGTAATGTATGGCAACATTACATTACCGGCTTTTGAAACTCGGCCCCAGCTTGCTGTACAGAACTCTCACCCCTTTACAATACTAACGCTATAATGTGATGAAGTATTTTCTTATGTACGGAAAAATAAGAAACACCTTTAAAACTCGTACACACTTTCCTACTTGAGCCCCAGTTTTCGCAAAGAACTCAATAATTCTCGTAACACAAAATATAATGTTATTTATGGCAAAATTACAAAACATCCTGTCGGACTCACTCAAACAAAGTTAATTTTATTATGCGAGCCATTAACGCTGTTCGAATACCCGTAGTAGGGGATAATATACGTGTGAAAGTTACGCCAGTCTACTTGTGCCCTATATAAGGGCGCCTAACAAGATTACGCGAAAGGTGCTTGCATTCGTCCTATTTTTCCTAATTGGGTAGATACCTAAAGATCTAAATTAAATACTATTCCTTAAATATTTATTGAATAAAACCAAGTTCGGTCTTAGGGTTTCTATTCACATTATATTGAGTGTTTAAAAAGAATTAACTAGCCTGAATAAATAAATAAAAATTTGTTTATTTTTCCTCCAAAACATTACAAGTTTGGGACGAACAAACAGAGAAGCAAAAACAAAACAGTGTGGAAATTGTGGAACACAAACATAATATTTGGGAGGATTGGAGCCTAAGCTAGGATATCCCTGAATTTCAGGTCTCCAGTGTCCCGGTCCAGACCATGTACCGTTAAGTATACAAAAATCAAAATAAAATAAAAATAGCAATAACCAGCTGTGATACAAAAATGGGAATAAAATACAACAGCTTCACAAAACTTAGCGCGCGTGTGTGTGAGTGTGTGTGTGTGAGTGTGTGTGTGTGAGTGTGTGTGTGTGAGTGTGTGTGTGTGTGTGCCTGTGCGTGTGTGTGTGTGTGCGTGCGTGCGTGCGTGCGTGCGTGCGTGCGTGCGGGCGTGAGTGCGTGCGTGCGTGCGTGCGTGGGTGCGTGCGTGCGCGCGTGCGTGCGTATGTGTGTGTATGTGAGTGTGTGTACTTTATGCATAAGTGATTTCATGCTAATAAAGATTCTGTCTTATGATAGTTAAGTTCCAATATATAGCTTTTAAGGGCAATTCTACATTCATGTATTATTTTCGGATAAATATTTAAAGCCGAGTGCAATTTATTGTATAAGTGCTTGTAATAAACTGTTACAAAAGTTTTCTAAGTAGATATTGAGATTTCTTTATGTTGTAAGACGAATCTGGGTCCAAAGGGCTTTGCTGCCCTAGATTCAACCAAAAAATAGGTTAACAACAGACTTTCCAGGTTATTTTAAAGGGAGATGCGCGGCGAGAGAGTCGTAAAAAATGCTTTACTCTTGTCATGTTACTAAGGAACGTGAATGGATGCTTATTCTAAATTATTCCGCTCTTTTTTTGTATGTGGTGTTAAATACTTCGTCAATTTAAAATGTTACAAGTAAAGTAAAGCATAGCCTATGTTCAAATTTAAATCAAATTATTTATTGCATGCTACATTGGTAAACAAAGTAATTAAATAAATAGGTACATAAGGTGTTAAAATAAATAATGTCGCGCCCCGTAAGGGCATAGCAAACAGAGGGAGTATAGCTAGCTTATTAAATATTGTATTATACATTTTAACGTTAAAAAAATTCAAAATTAAAAATTGTAATACATGTAACGCCCTGTAAGGACATGGCAAATTTTAAGAGGCTGTTACATTGTTATTATTGTTGTAATTATTACTTGAAATAAAATATTCTGTTCTATTCTATTCTATTATTAAGATTTTTTATATCTATTATTATTATTATTATTTTTAGAGAGGCGTGAAGAAGCACCTTGTGGGCCGGCAGAGTGAAGTTGACTGATGCTTCGTTTGTTTCCACGCTGCACCAGTTGTCTTCGCGTCTGGACTTCATTTCCACTTAACATCAGGTGGGATAGAGTCATTTGCCTTGTTAAGTAAAAAAAAAAAAACCATTATATAATTATATTGACTTACGATGTTATTACACTGTACGTCTTTCCTATTGTTGGGCAAGGGCCTCCATCATGAAATCGATTGGTATAATCACCACGTTTGCCAAATGCTCACGAACCTGGGGTGGCCAGTGGTGAGTTTTGTTTATTAGCCGTATTCATTTGATTACGTTTACGTAATATAATACGAAAATTAGTAAGTATGGCATTTTAGCAGCGCCTCCTGACGACAAACGAGAATAGTTAAAATTTTGCCATACAAATTTTCGTTCTCGTTAACGTGATCGAATGTCAAAAATAACTCACACAAGGCCCTCAGGGCTATGGATCGAAAAAATCGTAACACACTATGCTCAACCTGAGAGTTGAACTTAAAACCTTCGGATATAAAGCCGTGCGCCTTGCCAATAGGCCAACGAGGCGCAAATTCAATCATCATCATCATCAGCTCATTTTATGTCCCCACTGCTGGAGCGCGAGCCTTCCCTATGGATGGATAGGGAGAACGGGCTTTTAAACCACCACGTGGGCCCAGTGCGGATTGGTGGTTGATAACGACTGCTAATGCAACCGGGTCCAACAGCTTTACGTGCCTTCCGAAGCACGGAGGAGCTCGAGAAGAAACACTTTTGGTCACCCATCCGATGACCGGCCATTACGAAAGTTGCTTAACCTCAGCACTCGCATACCGGGCGCGTTAACCACTGCGCCACCGAGCTCCTTCAATAATAGCAAATTGAATAATAGTTACATATTTTATGTTAGTATCCGGAAGATAAATGATCGACATCTAAAAACATATACCCACTTTAAAAAAGTTTAAAAAAAATTATTAAATCCCTTAAAGAGTACATACAGGCTCTCTTTATTCTCAGTTATGTTAAAAAACGAATTCTTGTTCCCACAGTCCGCCGCGAATTCCTGAAAAGATGAACCGACTTTCCGGAATAATTGTGCCTCTATCATCTTTTTTTTTAATAAATAGCGTAAGTTGTTATTACTTTAATTATTGTTTGTCTGAAACGGACGAAACTGTTAATACTATTTTATTTAATAAAACCATAATATACCCACTTAGTTTTACACAAAAAAGATGTTATTTTAAATAGTCTGCTATTCAATGTATGATGTCTTTGATGTTAGAAATAAAATTAGGATTTGACGTAAGCAATAACAACTTATGATTATTATTAACGTATGATTAAATTAGGTTTTATTTTCTGTTTGTTGTTTAAATGATGAATTATGAACGATGTCGATAAAGTAGCATTATTTATAACCCTTAGTGGTTTGCTAGTTGAGCTAATTGGCATAACGTGTGTGTAACCGATGGGGTCGCTGATGTGAGGATATAGAGAAATGAAGACGACGTAGGTACTATGTTCACAAACGGTCTCTCGACAGCAAGCGTGCGGTCGGCGCCGGAGTTATTTGAGCACGACTGACGTGGTGACGGACGGACCGAAAGTCCTTTGTGTAGCAAATTACCGTCAACAGAAAAAATTAATAAAAATTACAATATTATAGTATTTTATATATAAATGTGTATGTACGTATACAATATTTATTTAACTATTTTATCTATTTATTTATACCTATAATTTTACATATATTTCGCAGCAGTGTGGCCATCGTCAACAGTGTGTAAACGAACTACAGTGCTGTGGATCCAGCTCTCAGCGGCGGTATTTCCGGACCAATACGACTTAGGGATCTTCAAGAAACGAGCCTATTCCTTCCTTAAAGGCCGGCAACGCATCTGTGATTCCTCTGATTTTGCGGGTGTCCATGGGCGGCGGTGATTGCTTTCCATCAGGTGACCCGCCTGCTCGTTTGCCTCCTACTAATATAAAAAAAAAATTGATATGTAAAATGAATAATAAAATACACATGTAATACATATGTAATGCGATGTGGTATTGGTAATATCATGTAGTATTAAATAAATGAGTATCTTACAATATGTTTATGTGCTTTTACAACCGAATTTAAATAAGCATTGTTTCTTTATCTATCAAATTTATAAATATATTGGATCTTATCCTAATAACAAATAATTAAGTGTTGTTTCTTTCTTTGTCAATTCCAAGAAGATATATTTTGATCCTATAACTGTTTTATATTCGCATTAAAATCACAACAAGCTATTGAAAATGCAGCAAATTGCAATCTGACCTGCTTTAGGCTAACATAATTTGCCGACTAATTTGGTAGGAGCTCGTCCAGATTGACTGTATAAATGGGGCAAAGTGGCTAACATAAATAGGCTAGGCTTTATAGGGATGTGCGGAATCGATAGTCCATCGAGCGAGGTTTTATTATATTCAATTAACGCAGTGGCTCTTAACCTTTTTACGATCATGGACTACTGTTCACGGAACAAAAGGAAAAGAACTTTTAGATTTAAATATTTTACTAAATAGTAATAGGTACAATACTATAGCGATAATACAATTTGGGTTTGTAGTAATTAAAAAGGTGTCGTAGGGTTCCACCGCTCTGGTTATTTATAGGGGACGCGCGGATGGGGGATTCCCCGGCTTCTCGTGGTCTCTAGCCATTGGTTGTACGGATGGCGTGATGAGTGTGACATGATCAGTGCTTTACTTATTCCGTTGTTAGCAGTGACCACAAGTTGAAAGAATTGTGCTAAAAGAATAATAAACTGTCATTATCATCATCATCATGGCTAAGAGCCAAAAGACATCCACTGCTGGACAAAGGCCTCCCCCAAGGATCCACAACGACCGTTTTTGTGCTGCTCGCATCCAACAGCTTCCCGCGGCCTTAACCAGATCGTCGATCCACCTTGTTGGAAACCTGCCCACACCGCGTTTTCCGGTGTAAACTAATGCTATAAAAGAAATCTACAGATTACTTAGGAAAGCTGTCTATTGTTGAAGGGACCTGCTCAAATATCCGTTCGCTGTTCGTCGGTTAAAAAAACGCGAATTGTTTACTCTCTCACAGAGTACCTGCGGTCCTCGGATCACCGGTTGAGAACCTCTGAGTTAACGGGAGAATCCTCTTCCATTTTTTTGGAAAAAGGCAGTTTTCAAGATGAATAAAACCGTGCTCTCATGCATTTCATCATAATTAATTTAGACAACGAAAATTTTTTAAGTAGGTATATTTATTGTGTACATAAGTACGTTAGCATATAGATTTAAGAGTTTTAAAATGACAACTGATTTGGTTACGATAGCCAACCCGAACGAGTTACCAGCTTCGTTCACCTCATTTTTAAAATATTTGAGCATCGACCATTTATCGATGTCTGCACTGCCCTAGTAGGCTCTTGTACTATTATCTGTTCTGTGCCCGTGGTCTCAATAAAACACAGTAAGTAGTACAAGAACCAATTTAGATTAGGAACGCACGGTTAATATGATTCGGTTGACGACGACGTTCAATGGAAAAGACTTTGATCGAGAGGCTAGGCTAGGTCTCAATTAAGGCGGTGTTGTTAATACAGTGAGTATTTAATGTGTTATTTTGATCTAATAATAAAAGAAAACTATTTAAATACGTTTACCTACATAGATCGTTAACAAATGCATACATAATTAGAATCTTTTATTTTTTTAAATATTTAAAAATATTAGACAACATCACATACATTGTTCTAATGCCAAAGTAAGTAGGTAGGTAAAGCACTCGTTTTATGGAAATTAGAAACAACGACGGTATCACAACCACCCAGATCCGACACAATATCAAAAAGTTCGTTTTCGACATTGACCCGACCGGGTATCGAACCCGGGACCTCAGAGTTAGCGCCGCCCAAAGACCTATTCTTATTGCCTGAGGTAAATCGGCGATTTAAGCGAAACATAAATACTTCAATAAATTAATTAATTACGGTCTACATTGTCTGGTCTAAATCGCCTCTTTGGTCCTGTGGTTAAGACCACCGGTTTTGGGTCCAGAGGTCCCGGGTTCGAGTCCAAGCGGGGTGGGGGGTACTTGTTTGTGTATTGTGTAAACTTTTGGTTTGATTAATGGTATGGCTTGTTTCTGCCTGGCTAGCTACCACCAGCTTATCTAAAATTAAATATGTCGCCATACCATCAATGTTTGTAGCATATTGCTGTGTTCGGCAGCTAGAGATAAGATAATTAGTGCCTCAATAGTTGAAGATTCCGGGTGAAGTGCGCTTATCTTATTATAGTAGGTACCTTATGATCCCTTAACATCAAATGAGATAAAGGCACTGTGTTTGCCCGTAAGATACTTTAAAAAAACATTGGTCATTAAAATTTTACGCTAAATTACAATCTAAAAAGAAATATAAGGCACGGTTGAATGGGATTACTTTTGTATCGATTGTAACATTGATCACAGCTCTTATTCTACGAAGTTCTTATGTGATATCTAGAAAGAAAGAAAGAAAATAAAGTAAATACATTTATTGACATCACAATAAAATAAAAATAAAAATAAAGAACATGATAAAGTAAAGTATATTTACCAACATAGATATCAAAAAAACATACCAAGAAATAGAAACAAAATTAAATTGTAAATATTATTTCGGCGGGCTGGTTAGAACCACGATAGCTCAATTGGAAGAGCACCTGACCCGGTATGTCAAAAGGGTGCAGGTTCAAATCCTGCTCGTGGAATTTTTTTCAACATTTGTGTTTTTGTAATTTGTTCGCAATAAAATTTGCGTTAAAAATTATATAAACATTTTATAAATAGCTTGCCTACTTCTTAACTGATCTTTAGTATTTGTAAAAATATTATGATCGGATGTTAATGACGGTAGTTGTTGACATTGAATGGGCGCCTTTGGCATTCAAAGTAAAAAGTAAATAGTGTTGAATAATTTCGGCGGGCTGGTTAGAACCACGATAGCTCAATTGGAAGAGCACCTGACCCGGTATGTCAGAAGGGTGCAGGTTCAAACTGCACCCTGCAGGTTCAAATCCTGCTCGTGGAAATTTTTTCAACATTTGTGTTTTTGTAATTTGTTCGCAATAAAATTTGCGTAAAAATTATATAAACATTTTAACAAAATTAAAATTATTATTATGTATTATTAATTATTATGTATAAAAATTATAATAAAAATAAACTTAAAGCAATGCTGTGAGGCAAAAGGTCCCTACCTCTCTAATATCTCTATTCGTTCAAACCTTTTTTTGTACTTAGTATAAAATGTTTTGCTCATCCACCGGGGCTTAGGGGCGACCCTGGGCTATGTGGGACTCTTCTCCTTTGCCCTCTTCTTGCTAATCTTCGGTAGCCGAGTGGCAAAGCGCTCGGCGAGATGGGTAGGGTATTTCTGATATTTCTATGCATAACCCGGGTTTGTGATCACCAACCCGCATTTGGCATGCGTGGTGATTAGCCATTACCCATCAATTGTAGTGATGACTTCATTGCAATGATGGGAGGCATTAGCGCAGCAGTGGGACAGTTATAGGCTATTTACTACTTACTTTACTATACCTAGTCGTAGTAAAAATTTTGTAGTTGCTAATACCCATATTTCAATCTCCTGGCCGATTTCAACCACAGCGACTGTATGCACTGGATAGGCATATCTTCTTAGTGTGGGCTTCGCTGCTCCGCCCTTAAATGTACTCTTAAGTGGCTTACGTACCCAATTTTGTTAGAGAAGGTACGAGCGCATTCGGGCATGTCATTAGCCCGCTGACGTAATTGTAGGTGATGTCCGCAGGTGGTCTGACCTCCCGGTGGATCCCGCTTCCTATCCAGGTCTTCGCGACGCTCGCTTTCAATGTTATTCGCCTGTTGGTGTGGAGTATGAGCCGTCGCCATTTGGAGCGCTGCGCTGCTTTCACCCATACACCAGCATTTGACCAGTACGATGGGCTATGGCAAGCTCACCGTGTGTTATTGATAATGTGAGAAGCTATTTAAATATTTGACATAGGTCTGCCTCACTAAGGTCCTACTACGTCGCTTGCTACAAACGTAACTTGAAAAAATTCCACAATCATGTTTAGAAAAATATTTATAATACTCGTAGAAATAAAAATGCTAGACTAAGTTCTATCAAAGAGTAGGTATTCGAGTTTGCCGTCGGTTCTCATTTCTAGACAGATGTCAGATGCGACTATGCGTATGATCAAGGCACGTGTTGAATAATACATGGCTGGCTGCGAGACGCAGCTACGGGACTATACCCTCAAACGGTGAATAAATAGGACACATGTGGGCTTTAGCTCTTAGCTCGTCATGTGGACGGTTAACACCTCACTGTTAACTTGAAGAAATTTAACATTTTAGGATAGGTGAATGTGCAGGCGGGCGGCGGGCGGCGGGCGTCTGTGCCATTCGATCACGTTTTTCAAATAGTATATTACTGCAAATAACTGAAAGTATGTGACTTTCCTAAAATAATGTGCGGAAATTACTTTCAACTAAATAATAGACACCTAATATGTCGAGTAGAACATCTAAAAACTACACCTGTCGATGGAGTAGAAGAACATTTTGCACGCACTATCATTTCATTCATTTGTTTCTTTTTTCACTAAAAAGGAACGACTTTTCATTGGCAGCCAGTTCCAAATTTAAATAAAACATTAATTTATTTGCCATGTTGCGGAGTAAAAAGTTTGTTCCATTTTTAAATAACACGCCAGTTATGGATTTTCATATTACATTGTTGGCCGCTAAACGCGACAGGTACAGGTGTCAAGCACTGTTCCCTAAGTGTCGAACACCGGTGCCGCAACCCTATTAATTAAAAAAAAGGCACAATAGAGTTCCCATTGACAGTTCACGGATTAGCCGGCCGAGTCACCCGGCGGGTGGACGCGGTGCTCTCGCACTGTCGGTTGGGCGTCAAACCGGATTCTTTCACATGAGCGCCATCGAAACGATCCACCAAACGGCTGTTATCTATATACGACTTTGTAACCCGATAGGTATTCAACGAAACGTCAATGAAATTGGGTGTTAAACGCTAATGCGATAATGCTGTGGACTGTGGGAAAGTTACTAGACACCATTGCGTTGATACTTTCATAAACGCTTGTAAAGAACTAGCACTAGCTCAAAAACACTTGTTAAAGTTTATTTTGAATAAAAAAATGGAATTTTAATTTTTTTTATGACTCTGCACGCGACTTCGTACCTATGTTTCATTCGGAGAAAAATTTATACTTCGTTATATTATTAAAATAAATCCAAAAATGTCATAGCTTTTTCCAAAAATTTATAAATATAGTACAAATTAGAAGTTTAAAGATTCTTATCGATTAGCAGTTTTTGTGTTTTAAGCCCATTCACTTAACATATTATGCGTCTCGCCCGGGCTTCCCTTATAGCCTATGTACCCGCAAGAAATTCATAATTCTTTATAGTACTGTATGACATTGTAAAAATTGAAATTGGTATCTGATGTAATTTTTGCAAACTTAAACATTTTTTATTTTGTTGTTTTTTTTGTATTGTGATTGTCCTTTATTTTATTTTTTTGTGTGTTTATTTGTGACGGAAAGTGTCCTTTTATAATGGGGCACTTTCCAATATTTTTGACGCTGTAAGGGAGAAAAGAGCTGGACACTTGCTGAGTTTCTTGCCGGTTCTTCTCAGTACAAGATCTCCCGCCCAGAGTAGACTTACGAACCGATGGCATAATGACGTTCATAAGAGCTATTTGTAGCCTAAACTGAACAAAGGATTTTGAATTTTGAATTTGAATTTTTTTTTTATCATTAAAAGAATTACCCTCCTCAAACAAACAAAGTCACAAACTTTCTTCTTATTATTAAAAACTAGTTATCGCCCGCGACTTCATTCGCGAAGACTACACTATCCCACAGGAACCTGTTACCGGGATAAAAAGTAAATATTTCCTAGTCCGGGTCATGGTCTGTCTATGTGCAAAGTTTCATCCAAATCCGTTCAGCCATTTTCACGCGATGCGCGGTCAAATAAACAGACAGACAGACCAAAATTCTAAAAACTGTTGGAACGTGTTCTGTTATCGATTCTAAGTATCCCCAGCTAACTTTTTTTCGAATATCTTCCATGTGCAGACTTTCGACCCTCTTTAGCTTTATTATATGTATAGACAATAGACAACATCACATACATTGTACTGATCCCAAGGTAAGTAGCTAAAGCATTCGTTTTATGGAAATCAGAAACAACAACAGTACCACAACCACCCAAACCCGACACAATATCGAAAATATCGTTTTCGACATTCACCTGACCGGGAATCGAACCCGGAATCTCAGAGTTAGTGCCGCCCAAAGGCAAAAGTCCGGCGTGCAAGCCACTCGGCTATGGAGGCTATGAATAGTATAGAATAGATTAGAGGTTTTTAAAAGTTATTGATTTGTATTATGTCTTTACTATCATCATTGTCAGCCCCTCTCGACACACTGCTGGGGCCTCTCTTCGCTTATGCCATTCGCCTCGATAAGATTTATTATTTTTATTACATCTTCATCATCATCATCATCATGCTCATCATCATGATGCAACTATAATTTGATGCAATAGATAGAAGAGATGAACAAACCCACGTACCCATGTTTTACCCAATAGTCACCGGGTCAAAAATCACCCACCCCCCAAGTGGGTGATTTTTGACCCGGTGACTAATTCCATGCTGTGATATGAATTACGAGTGCTCCTTTTTCTATTGTTCAAAGTCACTAGTACCTTATTTTTGACATCGAACGGTGTGTATCTTAATAACCAAATTGTAAATAATGCAAAAACATATTATAGATGAAATCATGGTGTTACTAATTTTGCCACTTAGTCTTATAGCTGTTTAGGAGTATAATCCTTCTAAGTCGTTTTGCGGCGTAGGCATTGTGATCAAAAAGGGTTTTGTGTAACTTTTAATTTCGAGGTCAGCGGTGACATTAAAAAATCGCCACATTTCATTCGTCATCAATGATATACTCGTACTTAGAATGTTTATTTGTCAAAATTATTATTATTCGTTTAGCTTATAAGATTTTTTTATTGTCAATCTCTGAGGGCATAAATTGATAAATAAAACAAAATTCACTTCACATACAAATTTATTATTTTACACATTCTCAGTCTTAATTTATTTAATTTCTACTTACGTTACATAACTGGATTAGACTCGTTCTAAGTATATACATAGAACATGAATTAAGTTACCTATATGAGTTATAGCCATAATTGGGTTTAGGGTAGTTGTACGGCGGCGGCGAGTTATCAGGACAATCCTCCCACAACCACCATACAGTAATCAACACTTCTAAATTAATCAACAACAATGATATAACCGGTATAGTCAGCTTACTGACTAACGTTTTTATTCCGCCCTTCGCAAGTAGCAGTGGTTTAACAATTCCGTTTACAACGATATCCTTAAAACCTTTGAGTTCCAAATCGTTAGGAGAGGAGCCTGTTAGTAAAGCGAGCACTAAGCCGATTAAGCCGCTCACTTTGCCGGCGACTTTAGTCGTGACGGGCTTCACAAGGTCGCTCAGGTCAGGCTTCAGCAGGGACAGCTTTGATCCCGAGTGGTGGGTTGCAGGTGGGTGCTCGTGGTAACTGTAAGAAATCGGGCGAGGGTAAGGCTGGTAGCCGTACGGGCGCTGCTCTGCCTGGTAACCGTATGGACGCTGCTCTGCCTGGTAACCGTACGGACGCTGCTCTGCCTGGTAGCCGTATGGACGCTGCTCCCCCTGGTAACCGTATGGCCGGTAATCGTACGGATACTGCTGGTAATCGTATTCAGACGCTCTGGAGGCTCCGTGGTTATCTTCCTTTTTAGTTTCGATGTCGTTTATGGCGTCCAAGAGCTCGGTAAAAGTGAAATTCTGACTCTCAGGTGGTACAACATTTTCCTTCTCCACTCTTGGCTTCGGAGCTGGTGTTGTGTTAATGGTTGTGTGCACAATTGGTTGTAATTGCGATTGCTGAGTTGCCATGTGTCTGTTTGGCTGTGACTGTTGTGACTGCTGTGGCTGCTGGTTGTTAACCATAGCCTGGTTACTAGCGAAACCCTGGTTACTGACGAAACCCTGGTTACTGGTGAAACCCTGGTTACTGGCGAAACCCTGGTTATCAGCGAAACCTTGGTCACCAACAAATGCGGGCGGTCGGTCTTTCACAGTTCGCACTTCGAAAGGTGGGAGATACATAACCGGGTCACCCGTGAAACAATACACATAATGACACGAAAATAAAAACACAAACATTCGCTTGGCGCTCATGACGATCGAGTGACTACGGCGCATGTGAAATCTACACCTGAATAAGTAATTATCGCATCGTCATTTTGCAAGTTTGCACTTCACAATTAAACACGGCGTTTGGGTTATTGTCTCGTAAAAAGCAACTTTGCACTGTCCTACATTTACATTACTAATTATTCGGAAACATTGAACCGTCAGCTTATATCAATCCCAGAGCTACATTCCATTGACATACATTCGGCTACTTTATCTCCGGCCAATATGCTTAGCATAGCCTTTGCGTACGAGGTGTCCTCATCCACATCATCAATAAGAGTGAATGTAGCTGCAGCCCCTATATTGGTACCCCATCCTTTCGCGGCCCTCTGTATAACACAGGCAATCCGTTGTGAGCAATCCTCGATAATTCTGGACTTGAGCCCCTTTTTTTTCTTTTTCTTTTTGAAGTACTTCATCATCTTCGAAATCATAGGCCAAAGGAGGAACGCTTTGAGGCCCAACTTTCCGAAGAAAACCAGCAACAGCGGGAACAACAGCAGCTTGCCTCCTATGAACTTCAAGAACACTATGACAGCGGCCGATAACATGATCTTAGCAGCGCTGCCCAACACATTAGCGAAAGAACTGAGCGTATCTTGTTTCGGACAAGAAACGTGGTATGAATCCGAATATGTTTTTCGTATTGGCTCCGAATAGTACGTGGATGCACCAGTAAATAGATCCAGGAATGGAAGTGATGGGGTGTGCGATGGTGGCTCCGTGCTCAGCCCTTGCTCCTGAGCACTTGCTTGCGAAGCAACAAAAACAACAGCAAATGTCACCAACATGGCTCACAGACTGTTCCGCCCCAAGCTTTGTATTCCATTTAATACCTCTGCCATGAAATTCTAATTTTTATACTTAACACGCGGGAACAATTCATTACAACTCTGAATAATTCAAACTAACGGTGTCGGGGTCAAAACAGTACTTTAATAGAACAAGTTCATTGAAAATGTTAAGCTACCGGTTTACTGGTGAAAATAATGGTAATACTATAATGTTAAATAAAACAAGTTTATAAAATACTTTTTAAGTAAAATATAGACCGCAAGGGCTTGAACTCCTTTGCCTACTTGAGCGTGAGTGATAAAAATAAGGTAGACTTTAGCGGGGGAATGATTAAAAAATAAATACTTTTCATGTCAAAAATAAATTCTAGTTACATCGCGTGGGCTGTGTAAAAACATATTATTATCCATATATATCTTTAAACAAGCTTTAATAATTTAATAGGCATAAATGGTGATTATAACGCGAAGTGCATACCGTAAAGCCTGTGAAAGCACTAATAGCAGTGATGTATCGCAAAACAACATTATTCCACCGTGGTGCTCATCAGGTTAGTAGCTCTGGGGTCGTAGCCTCACACTGCAAGGAACAATTCTATTGTAGATCCATTCTATAGTAGCTCAGCAACTCTCACAACAACCAACATCACTTTAGCTGGTCCCAGCTAGTTACTATATTGTGCTGAGGTTTTCAACAGTGCAGTTTGTTTTTGTATTAAATAGCTGAAGCTACGGCCCTAGTTACGGGAAACACCTACTCGTATAATATATTCTATTAAATAACCAATTAAATATTACATTAAAAAGTATTTACTATGCCTAAATACTTGGACGCCCAAGGTAACCACAGTGCCATGGAACAATTGAATATCTATCTATTGTGTTTGGTATAAGAACAACTGAGTGGTTAAGTATAACTTATATATATAGTAGGCTCGTGCTCCAGCAGTGGGGACATAAAATGAGCTGATGATGGTGATGATAGTAGGAATCGAAACCGTGACGTCTACTACTTATAGAAACAAAATACGGCGACTGCAAAAGGCAAGCTTCATACAAACGCGCTCGAACAACGGACACATAGACAACCTCTCACGGTCCGATCCGATCCGAACCCTTCGGAGAATCTAGTAGGGCACGGGGACACGCACTTTCAAGTGTGTGATGCCGATGCCGTTCCCTCTAGAAAACCTCTGAAGGTGATTCGTTTCACACGGCATGAGGTACCCTTTACGTACCTCGCCACCCCCAAAAAAAGCCCGGTGACGCTGAAAATGCCGTTTGAGGCAATCAGCAATCTCTCTAAAAAAAACACCTCTTACGAGCACGGAATCTCACAACAGCTCTAACCGCCTCTGTAGTCTAGTGGCTAAGACCACCGGTTTAGACCCAGAGGACCCGGGTTCGATTCCCAGCGGGGGGTATACATGTTTGTGTACTCGGTTTGGTTGATGGTAGGGCTTGTTAGTCCGCCTGGCTAGCTACCACCATCTTATCTAAATATGTCGCCATAACATCAATGTTTGTAGCATTGTTGTGTTCCGGCAGGTAGAGATAAGATAGCCAGTGCCTCACTAGTTGAGGTTCCCGGGTGAAGTGCGCTTCCATCATTGGCCTTATCATCACTTTACATCAGGTGAGATCAAGGCACTGTGCTTACCCGTAAAATAAAAAAAATAAAAACAGCTGCGCCGCCGCGCCTGACTGTCCCGTGCTGTTCCGAGACCTACATCTATTGTCTATGGTCTATGTGTGAGTTACTCGAGCGCAAATTGTATTAAGTTTACTTTCTGGGTCCTCGTTATTTTGTGTTTAAAGGTTTCGTCAATGAATGTTTTAGCAACAAGTGAGTACCTATGTGGAGGGTTGCCATCTTTTTTTAGACCAAATATAGAATTTTTGGATTCAGTACCCATACATATAGTATAAAGTAGATAGGGAATTAATTTAAAAAATATAGTATATTATTTATTGATGATGTGGATGAGGAGCTCGATGGCGCAGTGGTTAACGCGCCCGGTCTGCGAGTGCTGAGGTTAAGCAACTTTCGCAAAGGTCATCGGATGGGTGACCAAAACTTTATCATGTCGAGCTCCTCCGTGCTTCGGAAGGCACGTAAAGCCGTTGGTCCCGGCTGCATTAGCAGTCGTTAACAACCACCAATCCGCACTGGGCCCGCGTGGTGGTTTATGGCCCGTTCTCCCTATCCATCCATAGGGAAGGCTCGTGCCCCAGCAGTGGGGACATAAAATGAGCTGATGATGATGATTAGCGGCCGCTTGCGGTTTCACCCAAGTGGTTCGCATTTCCGTGGGAATATCTGGATAAAAAGTATTCTATGTTTTAATCCAGGTTATATCTATCTGTATGCCGAATTTCATCCAAATCCATCCATCCGTTGCAGCGTGAAGAAGCAACAAATATACACATACACACAAACTTTCGCATTTATAATATTAGGGTGATGTGATTAAAAAATATTTATTTTGATTCTTAAATGAATATTTTGTGTGTTCCGTTTTAGATAATAGAGACTGATTTTAGCGACTTTGCTGATAAAATATAGTAGTTTCGCCTACTATAATATATTTTTAAAGTAATATTAGTTAGACACCTAAAATAGTAGGATACTATAATTATACAAGTAGGGTTGGCAACCCTGGACAATGTTATGAACATCTGCATTTTTTTTGACAATGAGGTTATAAAACCTAAGAGCTTGCAGGAAACAGACTATAAGCTTGGAATATATAAGTATTGTGATTTGTTCCCGTCATGCAAACCTTTACTTCTAATTAAAGTACAGACGTCAGCACATCAACCTATCCAAAACTAACAAATTTCTTCAATACATTTTCAAACTTATGCCTAAGGCATAAAGTTCAAATTCTATTGAGGAAATTTGACAGTTATTAGACAGTAGACACACGGATACAAAACACGGATTAATTATCCGAAGCTTCTGTTTATTACTACGGGTGATAGTATATGGGTTAAGAATAATTATTAAGAAGTAATAAGAAGTATCCTCTTCAATTTTATATGCGCCTTTTAGGTATTAAAAAATATGCAAATTAGCCATTCATTAATGGTTTATTTGCTAACCTAAATTGATTGTATCTTGCAGTAGCGAATTAGATCCCGGTAAATTCCCAAGAGCTACGCAATTCTAAGTGATCGAAATTGCTAGAGAGGGAACTAATTAAATTAGTTAAGTGAAAACCCTTTTTACCCTCACCTTTTTGGAATAAACCGTAATAAATGAACAAAGTAATTATTGAAAACAACAGGTATGAGTACACAGCGAACGTAATTGTTTGAATCTTAAAAGAAATATGTTAGGGAGGGGTACGACACAAGAAGAAAAACTGTTGGGCTAAAGCAGTCTCATCCGGTTCCTGTTCCGTCCCGTCTCATTTCTGTATCACTGAAATAGCACTTCTATCGTATCAAGCAAAAATACTGTATTGTTTTCTAAAGTTTACGCGAACACTACAAAACTAATGTTTAAAATAAACGCGAGTAGATCCGTAAAAGTAGTTTAATTACATTGAAGTACAGTGTTTTTGGGTCAATCAACTTTTATTTGCCAGACGACAACCGTACTCTGTCCCATAACAATAATATAAATTCCACCACACAATATGTGTTTAATTTATATTAGTTGTATTCATATAAACATTTGCAAACATATAATTGAAATATTATTTACTGTTTTTTAAATTTAACCGCTGTTTAATGGTTGTCCAAAAGACAAAAAGTTCGTTAATTTAGTATTACAGACTGTCCCCGAGCAAAAGTGCATCACAAATATTGCTATTACAAAAAAAATCTATGTAGCCATTTATAGCGATTAAACAAAATCAATTATAAGTATGCATATTGTCAATAAAACGTATCGATTACTTATTAACTTCATACCAATTTATAATTTTTCGCGTCTTACTTTTGTCCCCATAAATAAGAAGAGAATAAGTCACCCGGACAACCACTAATTGGTTATAAAATACAAAACATAGATGGCGTTGTATGTAAGTGACCATACAAGACTGACTTCCCGGAAAGAAGACGCGCTCAGCCGCCGTTTTGATTTCACCAAAGCCACGGCGTCAGTTAGCCGAGTTCTGTTAAAGGAAATGGCTGTCTTTATTGTCAGTCCATCGGACCACCGGCAGATTTACGTAAGTAATTAACATTTTACAATAAATCATATTGTACTACAAGCAGTCTTATCTAGATTTTACTGTGAGAGTGAGACAAAATGCAAAAACACATTAGTATTTAAAAGGCAAAGCAATGTTTCAGAAACGTCAATCGGACAACCAGTCACTTGGACAACGAAATCGGTTGTCTCTAGGACCGTTTGGTTGTCCTTAGGACAAAAATTATTCATTTTGATTTTAATTAGATATCATTATACAATTTGTCTATTTTTAGGGTTTCGTACCCAAAGGTATCCCCACGAAACCAACTGGTGCAGCATAAAAACAACGCAGTATCAGTTACCCTCACTCTGCCGGCCCACAAGGTGCCTCTTCACGCTTCGTTTGAAGGACCCCTCCTCCTCGTAAGAAGGAGGGAAAACGTGTGCTGGCAAACTATTCCATGTTTTGGGAGGTGCGACAAATAAACGAGACACCAAATTTCTTAGTGCGCGATGGAATATTTGAGACAGAGAAGCGGTGACTCCAGAGAGTAGCACGTGTACTTGGCATTGAAATCAACAATATTATTGGAGCCCCATTTAGATATGATGTCCAATACCTGATTGAGCTCAATGACAAGATTCACTTGATTGACTTCGGTTTCAACCCGCCCTGTAGCGGCAGGGTGACCGTTATATCCCCTATGCACTGTGCTATCATCTGCATAGCAATGAATATTTCCAAGTGGAAGCATATTATTGATATGCAGAAGGAACAACGTGGGGTACAGAACGGAACCTTGAGGGACACTAGCGTTCGCTGACATGAACCGCGAAGCGGATCCATCAGACAGGACACGGATTCTACGCTCATACAGGAAGCCAGCGACCCAGTTGCAGAACTGAGCAGGCAGACCGTATACCAAGAGCTTGAAGAGCTTTGTGCCAGAGCCGATCAAAAGCCTCGGCGTCAAGGCTAACAGCCACCCACTTGCCACGCTTGTCAATAGCCTCACCCCAGAGATGTGCAACGTACACTAGAAGATCACCCTCCTACACTCACAGGGCTCTATCTCTGGAATTATAATAGAAAATGGGGTTGTCAGAGAAAGATAAATCGAGACGACAGAAAAATTTGGTGAACGGAAGAGAAAGAAAAGAGATAGCATCATAAAAACAAAAAGTTGATTTCAAGTATGCAGCCAGAAGATCAAAAAAATTGCAGAGTTATTTGGAAATTCCGAAAACAGGAGCAGATAAAAAGGATAAGAGTAGTTTGTGACGTACTCAACAATACGCCTCCAAGTTCTCCAAGGTATATTTTATATAACAAATATACCGCAAGGTCCACATGAACCCATTCCGCCTTCTTCTCTTGCTGCATCTTTGGAACCGGGATATAAAGAAAGAGGAAGAAAAAAATCCGCCGAAAAAAAACAACATTTCCTTTGGACAACCAAATATATAACTGGGTTGTCCCTTAATTAAGAAACGCTTTTGGTCTTATTTTTCCTTTCCAATTATGAAATAGTTTACTTTACTTTTAAAGATGAATAGTACAATAAGTAATACAATGACACGTGGTACTTCGTTGCATAATTATCATTTTTTCCTGTTTAGAAAGAAAAGCTTCGTTGCGTGAAAAAGAACCGTTGTCTAGGGGACAATATTAACAGAAATATTTCTGAAATTACGAGTTATTTCATTTATACAAAGAAAAAAAATTAAAGTCTGCATTATAATTTATAAAAAAACGGGTTTGTTTTAATCTTAATTTATATAATTACATTGTTTAAAAATTCTATAGAGTTAGTGGTCCAGGGGACAGATTTAGATCGTTAGATTTTTTTCTCTAAATTATTGTTTTCTACAAAAACAGCTCTGCTCTTTATAGAATCATAAAATATAATAAATTATCTATTCATTAAAATAATAAAACATAAAAAATGGAAAAACAAAGAAAAAATCAAAAATTTTAGAATCGTGGCATTTAAAAGTTGATTGACCCTTTTGCTTTATAACATATGTATTGTGCAACAGAAGTTATAAAGACTAAACACTGTATCAACAATAATAATGTTTTGGCTTGTACACGATATAATATAGATACCTGGATCGCAGCACATCACAAACAAGTCGTCGCTAACTTTACCAATAGGCGTATCTCATTTTAAGCAACTTTACAGCCAAAAAACGTTTTTTTTTCCCCGTTTGGTCAACAGTTTCATTTTTGCTTTTTTTATCAAGCTATCGAGGAAAAAAAAACTGAGTGATTATTATGTCTTAATAGTTAAGGTTTTATTATAATTCTACAGTAATAACATAATATAAGTGTATTTAAATAAAAAAATATTTTAAGTCAAATACGCCTGTTTGTCACAACCCAATTTTAAAATATAAAGTCAAGAATATAGTTACGCCCAACTTATTTCTTATAAAAAAAATGTTTGTAATCGCGTGGGAGTATGGTATTGTATGGGTATTATAGGTAATAATTACAGAAACAAAAATGTTATTATTAATCAGTTTTTTATTATTAAGTTATTATAACTCAATGAATCTCTAGAGAACAAAAATATTGTTTTAAATCAGTTTTTAAATCAACAAAATAACATAGAAACATTGCACGTAATTATAAATTATAAGAAATAAGTTTTTTCAATCAACAAAATAACATAGACACATAAGATATTGCGGCTTATTATAAGAACAATATAATTATATAAATCAGTTTTTATAAACAACAAAACAACATAAATAGGAACTTACCAGATTATTATAAATCATTTAAAAAACAAAAATATTCTTTATTTATTAGAAGTAAGTTTTATCAATTAATAAAATAACAATAGTAACATTTGATATTGCAGCTTATAATAGTTAAATTACCTATTCGTGAGGCAGTCTTTGGTAGTAGTCTTTGTACTTTTGAAGTCTGATAATACCAGTACTACCTGAGCAAAGACTTAAAGATCAGCATATTTTGCCTTAGATATCTTTTGATATTCAAAATTTAAAGAAAAGTACATCATCTTTTAAATATTTGGCTTCTGTTCTTTTTATGATTATTATGTCTATATGATAAATTTTACTTTTTATTTTCAAGTGCTAATTGCTGCACTGAAGCTAAATAAAATATTTATAAAATACATTGAAAAAATTAAACGCCTACCCGACCCAGCCAAGACCCACTGTGGAAGACCCAGGTTCAATTCCTGGCTGGGTCGTTTAGTTAATTTTACACTGTATTTTATAAATTTTAAAGCATATCCTATGGCACTGTGTGCCGAATATCCTTCATTTTGTCCATGATTCGGTGCAAAGAATCTGAGGGATATTTCCTTGATAATTGAAGAGCTGTTGATAAATTTTAACAAAGCAGAGGCTACTATAGAATTTTTGTTCTGGCCTAGTTTACAAATACGTAATTACTCACTACAATTTGACAATTCTGACTAAGTTAAGTGTTTGATTACTTACGTGGACACTCGATGTTGAATTACAACTTCACAACCATTTATTATTTTGTAAAAAAAACCATTTAAGCATTACATTTGTCAAATAGGCGTTTTTTATTAACGCCTTTATGTTACGGATCTCTTTACTGATCCTTGAGTTAGGTCCCGTAGATATTTTTTACACCAAACGAGTTAGAGAAACGCCTATTTGTGACGATATAGAGCATAAAGACGATCATTTTGGTATATATAAGTCAATTTACACTTTTTATGAGATAAGCCCTTAAGTAACGTCAGCGACGAAGTGTAGTGTAGTGTACTACGAGTGCCAAACCACACCAAAAAACAGTACGCAAAAAATAATGTGTTTGCGGCTTAAAACTTTTCGGTATCGCACGCAAATTTCCGTACTGGACATATTTTCTACCAACATCTAGCGCTCTATGTTTTCCTTAAGCATATAAAGTTTTATTAAAATTGGGTTTAAACTTTATGTGGAATTTCAAAGACAAAAGATGTTTTAAACAAGAAGTCGAAATAATATAAAATAATGAGTATATGCACATACCCTCATCACATAGAAAATTGTCTTCGATAACAAGCTTAGGGCTTAGTTATACCATGAACTTATAATAATTTAGTCCATGGTTATACTTAACCTTAAACAGTGTTCCATTCGGTAAGTAAATAAGCATCCATTCCAAATTCCAAACAGCTATTCAACCTCAAAAGTAATTTGCAAACTGGAGCAATGAATGATTATTGCGTCGCGCGGTCAGAGTCGGAGCTCACTGCGATGCGACTCTCGACTCGGTTTGTTTGCCACAGTCCGTCGTGTTCGGCAATTTCGTCAAAATTTTAACGAAATTAAAGAGGCCTTTATGCAAATGAAAACGCTGCTAGCTGCGGGTTACAAGATAGGCACAACAAGAAAGAATATTTATTATTGGGGTACAGTTTGCGTAATTCTATGCTGCTAGTAGCACCTTTTATGTGTGTAGATACGCTGGCATCACGATCAAGCTGGCGTACCCATGGCCGTTCTCGAAAACTGCTTATATTAAAGCAACGAAATGATACAGTAATATAAAGTACCTATTAAAGTTGAAAGTTGAATAATGACTTTTTAAAAAGATATTGTAGGTACCTAGTATAACAGGGCTGACAACTTGGACAATGGAAAAGTACAACGGCAGGCCTTTATTTTATTATACAGACCTAAATGCAAGAGGAATTGGCAACAAGAGCGATGTATCAATAACCGCTGCTCCGGTCAGCGCCTGCATGGGCGCCTGGAGCGTTCCGGTCTGAATGTTTGCGAGTTCTTTTAAATAAATGTTGCGGGCGCGAAGTCCGTAGGGTGTGTTTTGAGCACTGCCCGGGCAGCGTCGACTTTGCCCAGATCTTTTTGGCAGAGTTTGCCAACATTCATTAACCAGTCTAAAGGCGGCATTGCATAAAATCTAAGACACTTAGACAACGTGTAACAGATAGTAGTGGTAAAAATGAAAAGATCAAGAGTGTATCCAGTCTAGGTTTTGTATATGTTCTTACTGAGACATAATTGTTAACTTTAATTTGTCATGCAATTGTAAATTAAATATTTATATACAGGGTGTCCCAAAATTAGCACGTCACACTGACACCGGAGGTAGGTGGGCCTCAGATGCGTCGAACAAGCCTAACTTGTCTATAGAAAAGTTTCATGAGTTTAGAGATATGACCAACCAATTTTAGATAATTTATGTATCAGAGTTTTTCTAGAGAGCCCTTTATTTAACTTTTTTTACGTCTACATCTTCGAGAGTAGTTACTTAATGATGTAACAACATTATTTAGATGACTTTATCACACAAAAACAATGGCTTCGACTTTGAGCAGCAACCGCAAAATAAAAATTACTTCAAACTTTTCTATGGACAAGTTAGGCTTGTTCGACGCATCTGAGGCCCTCCTTTCTCCGGTGTCAGTGTGACGTGCTAATTTTGGGACACCCTGTATATACATAAATAAATAAATAATCAGCATTGATCATAGCATTGGTCAGTACACAGAGGTTACTAAGTCACTAGGTCTGTGTGTGGCTTGTTTATTTTGATGTGACGACACAAACTCATAATAGAAATATTTAAATAAAAATTGCATAACAAATTAAAGTTAATAATTATGAGTTAGTAACTTTGCATACAAGATCTAGATCGGATACACTTTGGATCTTTTCATTTTTTCCACACTTTTCTATTACTCGTTATATAATAAATTATGAATAGGCACAAAAACTAAATGTATAATTTGCTTAATTCGCTTGCTTTTCTCCCTCTTTCCTCTGACTCGGATGTTTACATTGTCGTAGAAAAAAGAATAGACACCACCAGTTAATAAATGTAGGTAAAAATAATAAGTAGTGTCAATTCCGCTCAATCACTTATTGACATAAAGGGGTAAATACCCCAAATGACTACAATGAAAATATTGATAAAACTGTTGTTAACTTAATAGTAAACATGTTTTTAAACTAATTTGCTGTGCTGGCTGCACATAATTTTAAATTATGTATGATTTTTATAAAAAATCATTAATAACATAATAAAATTTTTATAATTGACTACGTGATCAAAAACGTACGGGATGACGCTGAATCTGGAGTGACGTCACCAGCTTGTTTACAGTAAATGTCAATCAAAGTTTTGTACGTTTAATTTGACAGCTAAAAGTTTGCTTACAAGCAGGTGACGTCACGACATCACGTGACCTGCATGCATGGCGTCTTCAGTGTTTTGGCGGCTATTTTATTATTTTGAATTTTAATGGCGATTTTCATAAAAAATAAAGAAATTCATAACGAATTAATCAAATTGCAAACATATTTATCTAAAACCTGTCAAATACCCCATTGATTTCGCGGAATTAACACTTATTATTTCAATTAAATTTTATGTACCATGGATTTCCGCAAAATAACGCCTGATTCCATTAATTGTATAATATTTGAAAAAAGGGTTGAAAAAGTTAGCAACACGTGTAATATTTGTATATTGCTGTAAATGTACCTTGTAAATAAATAATAAGTAGTTAGACTTTATCCACGTAGAATTAGCTAGTTCAACAATACACTATCTAAGTTGGGCAAAGTTTGCAAATAAATAAAACAATTCCACATGACCCACTAGCCTGTTAATTATCGATACTGGCAAACTCTGTGCAAAGTCGACAATGCCCGGACAGTACTAACACTGCACCCCCTGCGGACTCCGCCCGCAAAGTAAACAACCGGATAAGAATATTTCATGAGCGCTTCCACAACTTTATTTATTTATGAGCCCGGTCGACACGACAACTCACAGAACCGAAATTTTATACCAGATGCACTATGTATGGCTCCACTTTCAGTTGGAAATGATACTGACAAAATATTAATGAAATGCTGGCTACATGCAGTCATACAGAAATGTAGTAGGTACATTTAGTTTCGGATATTGCTCACCTCTAAGTACTGTCATTTATCACTAAAAATTTATTAGGGTTGATGGAGTATCCCATCTATTCGGTTAGATTAGGGTAGTGGTTCGACACTTTAAGACCAGTGTTCGACACATTTTTATCGCCAAAAAATAACATTAGTCGTCAATGAAATTTTAAACCTCAAGTCCTCGGTGAACGAGTTGTTTAAGCGCTCAGCCTGACGTCCGGTGGACTGGGTTCAATTTCCACGATGGGAATTCCACGTGTTTCGAATTGGTGGATGCATAGCCCTGACTTCTGATCCTTCACACACACCTACATTTGACAAACGTGGTGATAAAGCCATACACGTCAATAGTAGCGATGCCGAGATGGCTTTATTTCAATGATGGAAGCCATTGCCTAGTGGGACAGAATATAGGCTAATTACTTACTTAAGCGAACCTGCTTTATAGTAGCTCGTTGTTATGCATAATATACACAAATAAATAGACTACAACAGCGCCTTTACTTAAAAGAGTTATTGGCTAGAACACGGTAAGCAAGTAAATTACAATGACAGCAATTTACGGATAACTGGATTGCAAAGCCAGGCGAAATTGACCCTTATTGCGTCGTCAGAAAGAGGTTCAGACGTGATAGTAGAAATATTGTGAAGTGATTTATGTACCTATGTGGATATTATTAATAGAAGTAAGGACCTTTTCAACCAATAAGTCAGTTTGACGCTGACTGTATCTAAGTACAGTCAATAGCAAGAGTCGATGATAAAAGCCAGAATACCATTTTAAATTAAATAAAAGAAGAACAAAACTATACCAGCGAAGATTACCTTACTTTTGACAACATAATGCCTATGATCATTTAAACTTTACTTAATAGCTGTGTCTAAAAAGGGAGACTAAGGTCTTACAAATAAACAGATAATAGGCTGCAAATATTCCGTGTTTTCTTCCCGTCACGTAAACTTCACTTCAAATTAGAGTAAAAGAGACAAAACATGTATTAACTACCTATTCAAAGTTTATGCTCTGTTTATATGTGAGGCACTTAGTATTTTAACCTGTCGTCTGCTGTGAATTTTAATTGTTTGCGCACTTATCAGTGCTAGCCGCAAATGAGAGATTAAATCCCATATGTAATTTTAAAACAATACCTACAGATTTTTTATGCATTTGCATGTTTTATCAACATCTCAAAGTATGTACACGCCTAGAAATTACTCTTTAGTTTCATTAGTATTGGTATTATTGTTTAGGTCATTGACTTTTGTTTTTGTCTGTACAAGGGTCATAAAGGGTGACCTATTATTACGGTACGACAAGCAGCGTGAGAGAAACTCAATCACAAACCACAACCATAGGCACTTTCCTATGGCACAGCGCTAAAGCATGAAGGTAAACAGAGCAAAGAACTCATTAAACGAGAATAGAATCGATTACGGAATCAATCGAGCCCGCTCCAGTTCACTCGCCGAAAATTGTGAACACATTTTCCGGCTATGAAGTGTATTTCGCTTGGTTAGATAATGCTTTAACCGCCAAGACTAACACTAGATAGTTACTATAACACAACACCCAATAAAAAAAAGATTGTTCATTTTTAATTTTTAATCGACTTCAAAAAAGGAGGAGGTTTCTCAATTCGACTGTTTATTTTTTTTTACGTTTAACTGGACTATTTGGCTGGAAAGCTGTATTTTTCAGTTCTGTTCTATTGTCATAATTTTTTGTTTTGTCGAATATTAATGGTAAATAATGGTGATTATGAACCTTCAAGTGTTCGTAACGTGCATGTGTTGGCAAAATGAAACAAAACATTTGCACGTCACTTGTTAAATTCTCTCAAGAAGACCGCGTTAGGTCTCAGTAGAATACTATAGGTACTCGTACGAGTATATTCACTGATACTCAAAGGGTTTAGGGAAATATTATGTATTATCAAACTTTTCTATTATAATCTATTTTTAAACAAACAAATATTTTTCAATATCCACCAGCAAACCGCACCAAGCCATTAAATAAATAAAAACAGTGTAACTTAGCAACAAGCCAAATTTATATTCTGTACCGGAAAATCTCTTTGCCTTTATCTCACTTGATGAAAGGATAAATAAGGCCTAAGATGAAAGCAGAAAGCACACTTCAATGTGGCCTAGCATCAAACAAGCTACTCGTAAATAAAAACTCCAACTGGGCCTTATCATCACTTAACATCAGATGAGATAACATCAGCCAACCAAGATCTCACCCCGTCCGTCCCCGTAGTAAAAAAAATAAACATTTGAAGAAACTCGTTAGGTACGTCGACCTTTTCATTGGACTTTGAAAACATCCTTTTAAACGCAGCAGATAAGAAATATTGATATGAAAAAATAAAGTTAAAATGTGAATATTTACGAGTAATATCTATGAACACCTACACTTAGTTGAATTTTTTAACTAAAATGTAATCATCTATTTTTTATATTATTTATTATTGTCTACGCCACTTTAAGGCAATGTTAAACCTATTTTTACGACTTCCATCCCCTACGTAAACAACTTGCCTCCAGAATAATTCTGCTAGTCTGTTTTCTCACAAATTGTTGGTGTTCAATTAACTCTACATGATTACATTACGAGTGAAGAGACACTGATTAATCAACTCCAATTTGCCGAAATCATAGTGCTCAAGTAACTCATTCGCATCGCAGGTAGGGTAAACCACTATACGTGTGAACAAAACACTGTCGCGACTATTCCGTATTCAAAACTTTGTTTTGTTAAAAAATACATTCTATTGTTATAAGACTGATAACCTATAGAGGTTAGACGTAATTGTGAATCTGTATTTTTTATAATTAAGGCGACGCACCGCTAAACAATTAATCGGTTAATCTCCTATTCCGTATATCCTAGCTCCGTATTAATTAATCAATTAATACGGAGCGTTTGTGCCTCGTACCATAAGAAAAACTGTTTTTTTCCTTCAAATTAAAACTACACATTATTAAAATTGAACTGAACTAGCATATTGAAGTGTGTGTTACGTTAAGACTAATCTACTAAGAAAATTTAGATGTTTAAATCGATCTGGTTTGCCTGTAAAATGCAAATCTATGTTTTAAAAGAGGTTACTTTGATATTTTTTTTTCTGTTATAAAAGCTGACAAATCGTGTTTCTGCAACTAGCAAAATGAAGTCAATTAAATGAAAAATCTTGTCATCAAATATCACTTTCGTATGTTTTGTAATTGTTCGGAAAAATCAAGATCCCCGCCACGTAAATTTCCAATGCGTCGCCTTAAAACAAAAACGTAGAACATAAATAGATTGCGTGTTAAAAATGCGTACAGCAACCATATAAAATACCATCGACATTACTAAAGTGGTCACATGATGTAGGTAGGTACTTTATCAACGATTAGGACAAATAAATTTATTTTTTTATTATTTTTTATTTTATTTTTTTATTTTTTTTTTTTTTTTTTTGCTTTCCCCTACGGGAAAGAGGCGTGATTATATGTATGTATGTATGTAGGACAAATAAATCATAGTAGCTCAAGATTATTGATAAATGATATAGAATTAACGACTGTTAATTATTATCTATACCTATTATATTAGTTTGTAACATACTTTTCTATACGATCAGGGAGGGCCTAAACAAATGGCATACCTAACGCTAGTAGGACATATAGGATTGACACAAGCCAACAAGCCATAGTTAACTTTATTCTTGTATGTATATTTAAACAATGTTTTAATTCATAAATATTATTGAACAGGCAAAGTCCACGACAGGAGGAAACCTCGGAAACTACCATCATGGGAAATACAATCCTCGTATCCTTTGCGAGAGAACATTTGGGAGTACCTGCACGATGAAAAAGAGCAGAGCGTTGGCAGCGTAAAAGCGAAGCGAGCGAAATGTAATTGCAGGAAAGCGAAGCGGGGAAAAGGAAAAGCTGCTGCTCTGTTCTTTGTTTTTTTGACCATTACTGTAGGGGTTTTGGGTTAGTTAGATCACACGCCACCAGATTACAATCATCCCACTGTACTAAAAAAAAGACATGTGAATATAAGTAATAGTTATTGTTTCATGAGTTAATGCATTGTCACTTTCATAACTCGACGTAGTAGTCATTTTCTTGCAAAATACAATAAAATACGTACTGATTAAAAGAACAGAGACGTAATTCGCGCGTTTTTGTTTTTTTTTTTAGTTAGCGCGGGTTTCCGTCCGTGCTTCCAACACGTACCAGCCAGTAATTCATACAATTTGCGTTCGATTTCTAGGAATGATATATGTTCCAAATTCATATCTCATTTCCGCCCGCTAAAAAGTTCCTATCGGAAAAAGCTTTTTTGCTCCCACCTTAACAGGAACAAAGCGACACTTTTCAAATAGAAGGGATGAAAAATAATTTACGCGCGTACTGAGGTCGATAAGTGGAAGGGGTTGGGTTTTTAATGGGTAAAAAACGGTTTATCTCGATTTCCGGCAAAACTACAAGTTTTATGGAAAAAAGTTAAATAGCAAAGTTGTAGGTAATAAAAAGATCTACAACTTTCGTATTTACACTTTTTTCACATAACCTGAAATTTTATGTGAAAAATTCAAACAACCAAGTTTTTGGTTTTTTAATTTTTTTTTTCATGTAGATAAACTACATGAAAAAAAAAATTTTTTACGAAATTTGGTGAAAACTTACCTTTTTATGTCCCAAACACACTGTAGTTTTTTTATTTCAAATATTTATTTTTCCACCTTATTTTGACATAATATCGAAAAAATACCGTAATTTTCAATCGAAAATTCTCACGTCAAAATATCTGCTTTTTTAAAAAATCCGGTGGGCTTTTTGTTCGTTGAAATCTCTTCTTTCTGATGGTGTAAAAAAAATATACGTTACTATGGTAAATGTTCTCAGAAAATGCAAAGAAACGAAAAAACTGGAATCCCGAATTTTTTTAAATTATTATACTTACAGTTTTGAGCTATTTATTAAAAGGAGGACGGGCGTTCTGGCCTAGGAACCAATAACAACATGCGATATATCATTGGAAAGTTTTTTTATGTACTTTAAATATTATTATGGCGGAAAGTACCAAATCACTGTGTGGAAAAAGTTATGGCACAAAAAAATTTAATCTTAGTATCTTGTTTATCTGCTCGTGAAAATTTTTTCAACATTTGTGTTTTTGTAATTTGTTCGCAACAAAATTTGCGTTAAAAATTAAATAAACATTTGTAAGATTCCATGTTACATATAGGTATAAACAAAAAAAAATGCAAATTAAAATATACTATTATAATATTGACAACCAAATAAGTTAATAAAGTTAATATTTAAGAAGACATGTATCTTGTATACACGTATCTTTACACATGTATCTTTAAAATATTAGGATTGATGCCTTGCTATTTTAAAATAACTTATATACCTGAGTGACATACGGAAAATTTTAGCCCATCAAAAGGTATTTCATAGAGAAGTTGGGAAGGGGCTAGGAGTGTCTGGGCCTTACTACCTGTTATTTCTAGCTGCTGTAAAAACCGTTAGCCAGTATTCGAGATACAAAGCAGTGAACAACATCGTTCATAAAAATACACGTGCAGGCTGAGTTACTTTAAGAGAATTGTGACAAATTGACTTTGAAAGAAACCTTTGGAATCTACATAGCAAGGTAAATAAAATACTACCTGCATTTTAATCTGTATCAATCAACTCTAAAATAAAAATAGTAATATTTTCTTTCTTAAATAGTATGTTTAACGTAACATAACCAAAAAAATTCAAATCGAATGATATTTTAGTACAAGATTAAAAAATTATAATAATATAAGTTATCTTAAAATAGCAATAAATAATCATCTACGCATATAATTTAAAGAAGATTCTAAAATATTCTCAAAATATTGTAGATGTCTTATTAAATATTAACTGTATTAACTTATTTGGTTGATTTATAGTAGTATATTTCTATTTGCAATTTTTTTGTTTATCAATGTAACATCTTACGTTTTTCGAGTAATTAAAGTGTAAATTTTAATAAATAGCTCAAAGTTGTACATAATGATTTTTTTTTAAATCCGATTCGAGTTTTTTTCATTTCTTTGCATTTTCTGAGAACATTTACCATAGTAATGTATATTTTATTTTACACCATCAGAAAGTAGAGATTTCGACAAAAAAAAAGCCCGCCGACTTTAAAAAAAAAGCAGATATTTGGACGTGAGAATTTTCGATTTAAAATTAGGGTGCTTTTTCGATATTAAGTCAAAATAAGGTGAAAATATGAATATTTTAAATCAAAAAAATTACAGTGTGTTTGAGACATGAAAAGGTAAGTTTTCACCAATTTTCTTGAAAAAATTTTTTTTTTGTAAAAGATTAAAATAAAGAACCATAAACTTGGTTATTAGAATTTTTCACATTTTGAGGTTATGTGAAAAAGTGTAAATACAAGTTGTAGATCTTTTTAACTTTTTTCCTTAAGACTTCAAGTTTTGCCGGAAATCAAGATAAACCGTTTTTTACCCTTACTTCCACTTACCGACCTCAGATGTATGTATGTATGTATGTATGTCTATTTCTTTGGCACGCCCTACAGCCCAAACGGCATTGTGGATTTTAACATATGAGGTGTAAGTAGTTAGGCTGTAAAAAATCCGGAATATACTAATAAAAAAAATTAAAGAGTTTGAAATAAAACAAATTATTAAAATAAAACAAAAAGCCCGACTGCAAAAACATCTATATAAAAAACAATTATAATACTCGTAAAAACAGGACTAACATAAAAAATAACTACAAAAAAAAAACTGAAAAGAAAAAAAACAAGCTCTACGATCCCAGAATTCAATTTGAGCAATGATAAATGCAACGTGAAATATTTCCTTGTCCAATACCTACCTATACTTAAATCATAAAATCTATAATAAGTAAATAAGTATTTATAAATACATTGAATATTGATAGTAATTGTCGTTGACGGGGCCGGAATCATCAACGAAGGAGCCGTGCCTAGCTCAATTAAATCCGGACTCTCTTTGGTTGGTTGGTAATTGTCCCCGCTTGCGACAACTATCATTATATTCAATGTATTTATAAATTATAGATTTTATTGTTTAAGTATAGGTCGGTATCGGTAGTTATTTTTTATGTTAGTCCGGTTTTTACGAGTATATAATTGTTTTTATATATATATATATATATATATATATATATATATAGCTGTTTTTGCAGTCGGGTTTTTGTTTTATTTTAATAATTTGTTTTTGTATTTACGTCAATTTATTTTTATAAGTGAATGAAATTCCATCTTACCGTATTAAGATCTACCGTGGTTGGTTGGAACTTCGTGCGAACGACATTAAAATCGGATGCTAATATTAAAATGGTTTCAACGACTAAATCGCTACGATAACGTTAGTTTTTATTATGGGAATCAGGGGGCAGAACTACCAACATGGCCATACGCACCATGCTAGCCCAAAGCGGGTGAGTATTCTACTACCAAGTTACGACAACAACCGGAACTATGACTAACGTACACACGGCGGCAGATCAACCTACCCAAAACTGTCAAATTTCTGCAACCATTTTTGAACTTTATTGTGTGGTTATAAGGATCAATTTTCATTGGAGAAATTTGACAGATTTGGTTGATCTGCCGCCGACTGTACATTTCGAAGCACGCATTGTTTAGTCCGATCAAATGAGACGTATTCTAAAGTACCTATATGTATAAACACTTGTTTCAGCATCAATTTGGATGAATAGCCCACCAAAATTTAGTTTGCTGGCCAATGTTATACCCAAAGAAAAATTAATATCTTTACGTGAGTATTGAAATTTTCACATTAATTTAGTACATTTATTTGAAAATCTTTTACCATTACACTAATAAAGGTAGGTACCTAGATGTTTTTGTGTTCCGACAGTTAGAGATAAGATAGCCAGTTCCTTAGTGTGAGGGCGAGTTTTGCTCACGTGTTCGAATGGGGAATAAAACTCGCACTAGGCACTCTATAGCTCTACCATCGTTAGTCGCACGCATCGTCACTAACGATTAGGTAAGATGAAAGCTAGCGTTTCCGCGTTCAATTCGAACGCTTGGAGATTCTAGTAGGGGCCACACTTGCGTGATGCCACCACCTCTACAAACCCTCTGAGGATTGTTCGGTCACATCACTACGCCATATGGCACCTTAAGTTCCTCGCCGTCCCTAAAATCTGGTTACGCTGTATAATAGGCTAAATGGGGTAAATAGCAATCTCTTTCCAAAAACATATCTTCCCCGTTTAAGAATAAGAACCAAGTTTTTTTTATGTAAAAAGACGGCAAACAAGCAGCCCACGATATGAGGTGGTCATCGCCGGCCATGGACAGGGGTGCGATTTTTTTATAGTAATCAAATTGTAAATAATGCAAAAAATATTATATTTCATAGCCTATTTGTGCTGCTGTCGTTGATTAGATCCTTGGGGGAAGTCGAACAGCAGATGTATTTTGGTTGAGATGATGATGATGATGATAGTGTATTTCAATGTCACTTTAATTTCGATATCACTGGTGAGATTCCAAAATAGCCCCCCAGGGCATTTAGGTACATGCATCCAGTGACTTTGAGATCAATATTTACGTTTTTTTATATATATATATTACGGGTAAGCACAGTGCCTCGATTTCACCTGATGTTAGGTGATGATAAGGCCGATAAGTGGAAGTGCACTTCATCCGGAAATCTTCAACTACTGAGGCACTGGCTATCTAATCTCTAGCTGCCGGAACACAACAATGCTACAGACATTGATGTTTTGGCGACATATTTAGATAAGATGGCGGTAGCTAGCCAGGCGGACAAACAAGTCCTACCACCAACCTAACCAAGTACACAAACAAGTCCGCTGGGAATCGAACCCGGGACCTCTGGTTCGTAACCGGTGGTCTTAACTACTAGACCACAGAGGGACGTACGAGACGTGCGTCAGAGACGTGCTTCTTGAAGAACCCCTTTTATAAATTGTCGTCTTCACGTTCGATGTCAGTTTTAATACGACGCCTGCCGTAATGAACTTTTGTTTTCCAACTCAGTAGGTGTGACGAAGGCAACTTCGGTGGGCGAGGAGTGTTGCCACAAAATGCGGTGTTTAGCCGCCGAGCTGTCACGAGTGGAGCAAGCACTAAGGTACCTAATTGTGTAAAGTTCCGGCGGCGCACAGTTTGGGTAAACACAGAACTTACCACTTACCTACCATGCCGCTAGACTCGCTGGCAATTGAACTTTCCTCAGGTAGGCAAGGCACCTTTGTTACTTGTGGTGTTCCTACGCCTGTTCATTAACCGCTAGAGGTCAAATTAAAATTAAAAACAGTTATTTGCCTCTGTGGTATACGATTAAAATAGCAGACAATTTTTTTGTTTGTTTATTTATTTTTGAAACTATTACTTATAACTATTCTTATGTTGCAGACATTCAGAACGTAAACGAAGAACTGTGATTAATACTTCCCAAATTACAAGAGCAGGTAATATTTGAAATAGAATTTAAACAGTAGGTAGTATATACACACATATACTAGATATGTATGTATATTTGTGTCTTGTAGAAAAATGCAAAGGTTTAAACTAGTAAAATACAAGTAAACAAAAACAAAAAATTTATAAGCAAGGATACATTCCAGATCGTTCGGAAACCGACAGACTATACATAGAAGGAGTTGTGGTGACCCGGGGCAGTTCCACCGAGGAATATGGCAGCCCGGTCGCGTTGTGGGGCGTGGTGCCTCTCTGGAGGGCCGCGCCGCCACCAGATACAGTGCTGGCTCTGAGGAGACCTACGCCTTCGGACTGCTGGCCTTTCACGTAAGTAGAAAAGATACCGGGTAAACGGGTGAATAGACGGTGCGTAACAGGGGTTCGGATCGAAAGGATTCAATTCAAGGGATCATAATTATTACGACTAATACTAAATAATTGCCTTTACTAATCAACTGTCAACTTTATTCGAACGACGAAGGTTTATTACCGCACTCAAGCGCACGTGCATGTCTCTGTGCTTCTCGCTGAAGATTTAGAGATCCCTGTAGTTACTACATCGATAATCGAAATAGATAGGAATAAATTATAATCATCTGATGATGATGATGAGTGGGGACATAAAATGAGCATCGCGCCACCGAGCTCCTCAACTTATAATAATTAAATTATAATAAAGTAAAAAAAATAATGTTTAGTGTTTTGTTATTTTTATATTCCGTCATCGTCCACAGCGCTCCATGCCACTTTCACTTATATACCACATCCTCACACACTTACAATAAGTTAGTTATTATTTTTCAACCCTACAAATTCCCTAGAAATAATTGGCAAAACAACGTTTGCCGGGTCAGCTAGTATTATATAAAATTCTCGTGTCACACATGTTAGTTGCCGTACTCCTCCGAATCGGCTCGATCGATTTTTATGAAATTTTATATGTAAGTATATTTGGTAGGTCTGACAATCGTTCGTATTCTATTTTTTATACTCCTAAGTGATAAGGGTTGTCCACCCCAATTTTTTGTTTAATTTTCCAATACAAAATGTTCCTAGCTGTGAAACATACGATTTGTTTGTTTTGTTGCCATACCTACAGAGGGACTTGTAAAACGATACGAAGTCCGCGTGGTCACCTAGTAAAAATAATACCTACTAGCTGACCCGGTGGACTTCGTACTGCTTTGACACTTTGACAGTTTCCATGACAGCAAAACAAACAAATCATTTTGTATTGGAAAATTAAAAAGTCGTTTTTACTATTTTTTCGTTACTTATTATTTATGTTTCTCACCGTTTAAACCTTCCCTGAACTTCCGCAAATATTTCAAAATCAAAATTAGTCAAATCGGTCCAGCCATTTTCGAGTTTTAGCGATACAAACGAACAGCAATTGATTTTTATATATAAAGATTCCTACAATAATTAAACGAATATACCGACCACGTTCAATCGAGGTCGTCGTTTTTGCTATGGCCAGTAACCTACTTATCGATCTTTAATAACGCTGAATAATAAATAAATAATGACGTTGGATGAAGCAATTATTTTTATGCACGCCGGCATGTTTTATTGCGGGTTTCGCGCCATTTTTATTAAAGCGCATTCAAGCTGCAATTGTTTATGGAGTGTTTTGCTATTCTTCGCACAAGTACTTGTAAAAGAAAAAACTCGGAACTATGACCCTCCTTGGGCCCATATCACTTTATTGTAAAAGAGAAAAAACTTTTAAGAGCGTTTACGCCGCACACTAGCGCCACTAATGAAAAAAAAACATATCTAGTAATTAGAGATAGAAAATCAAATTATGCTCAACAAACTATTTGAATGAAGTAATTTAGCATTTTTACGTCACCTAAAGACGTTACGGCCACTTTTAACTATAACGCCATATTTAACTAAACCATAACATGTCAGGTGTTCATTAGGTGACGAAAAAATGCTAAATTACTTCATTCAGATAGTTTGTTGAGCATAATTTGATTTTCTATCTCTAATTACTAGATATGTTTTTTTTTCATTGGCGGCGTAAACGCTCTTAAGGCCAGTATGGGCAAATGTCTTGTCACTACAAGCAATCTTGTCTAGATAACCTTAGATTTAAGTACCCAAAGAGGAGATATAGGTGCACAAATACTAATGAATATTTTATTATTAAGTATGTATATCATTTGTCTTTTTTGTTTTGTTCATATTGTATATATTTTACTATATTTTCGTACTTATATGTTTATATTATTTTATCAGTCTTGTCGCCTAAAAAGCGAGGGTTATACCCAGCAGTGAGTGCTCACAGCACAGGTTAGTGATAAAGTCAAAGTAATTTTTTTATTTTATTGAAATAAGCTTTAAGGCGACGCACCGCTAAACAATAAATCTCTTAGGGAGCGTTTGCACCCGCCCCGTACCATAAGAAAACTGTTTTTTTCCTTCAAATTAAAACTACAAATTATTTTTTTTAAATGAACTACAATATTGAAGTGTGTGTTTACTAAGAACATTTAGATGCTTAAATCGGTCTGGTTAGCCTGTAAAATGCAAATCTATGTATTAAATAAAAGAGGTTACTTTGATATTTTCTTCTCTTATATATAAGTTGACAAATCGTGTTTTTTGCAACTAGCAAAATGAAGTCAATTAAATGAAAAATCATGTCATCAAATATCACTTTCATAAGTTGTGTAATTGTTGGGAAAAATCAAGATCCCCGTCACGTAAATTTCCAATGCGTCGCCTTAAAATACTTAACTCCTTTTGAATCATGATTATTTTTTTACTTACTATCCATTCAGGACGTCTATCTTTTAAATGTGGAGAAGAATGGGCGCAAGAAACTGCACAGCTTTTATAGAAATAATCCGATAGCATGGACTAATATTATAATACCTTTATATAATATTACCATTATTATGGGCTTTGATCGGGTAATAAATAATATTTTATTTCTCTGTAGTTTCTAAGAAATAATTTGTTTGTTGCAGTGGTTCGTTCGGGGAAGTTTTGATTGAACTGCCGAATACTATGCAGGTTCTGTCAGTGAGCTTAGAACATATACGACCGGACACAGCTAGAAGTGCGCCGAAGCAATTTATCTTTTATGTTAGTATATAGTTTTTTTTTTGTGTTATTGCGTTTACGATATTACTAATATAAATTAAAACAAAGGCTTTAAAAACCTCTTACTCAAAACAGTAATTTATATAAAAAGCAACAATAAGAAAGTCCAAAACTTTAAGGAAGAAGCATAAAACAGCATTTTTTTTAATCTGCTTATAATCTTAAAAATGCACAAAAAAAGCTATTATTTTTTTCTTACAAAATGTTGTAACTTTTGAACTTTAGATTCTGCAATAAAACAACTAGCAATTATTTCAAGAATTTTACCGGGTTCTATTCCCACCTTAGTAATATTTTCTCTATGCAGTTTTTCCTAACTTTAATCTCGGCAACATAGGTTCGGGCTGACTCATTCTGTCTGACTATAGCGGTCTTCGAGGTCTTCATCATACAAAAACTAATTTAACCAATGAAAATGGTAAAACAGTGGACGTCTTTTCGTTAAAATAATAGTAATGATTAAACAAATACAAATTTTCAGGGAATCTTAGAAAACGGCACTTGGGTAAACGCTGTAGAAGGGGAATATAGCCACAAAGGTTCTGCGAAACAGTACTTCAAATTCAACTGCAGCCCATCGCTGAAGAAAATGGTGTTCAGAGTGCTGTCAAACCAAGGGAACTCGAAGTACACGTGCCTGTATAGAATTCATATATATGGAAAATGAAAGACTACTAACTGGAACCTGTAGTTTTTCTGTAGCTAAAAACTAGAATAGAATATAATACCGTTCAGTGTCTTTTATAAATGCTCAATAGCATTAAAAACTTTCTTTACGGAACATTTTAAATGATCAGCTATTCTCCTGTAACTACGTCCATTTTTGGTCGATGTATAATTATTGTTGTTAACAATTATTTGCCTATTTTATTTTAGCTTATTTTGAACAAAAAATCGTAAACGAAATTCCAATTTGATGTTCAATTGCCGCCAAAACGATAGAAATCGCTAAGAAAGCACTTTTATTTTTTCAATTTTAAAAATGGAATGTGCCATGCATGCTTTTCTAAAGTGTTTCTAATTAGGCGTCCAAGCGGTCAGTAACATTAGATATGCTATGTATGCTTTAAACTCTGTTTATGATTGAAGTTTAGATAGTTTTGTTTTTTATTGTATTTTATGAGTATTATAATTGAGTGGCTATATCTCGGCTATATTGTTGCATGATTATTAAATATTGAATCTATAAATTTTTCACAAATATTGTATGTGGACTTCAAACTTTCATAATTCATATGAAGTGTTTCCAATTATAAGTCCACCACTGTATATCCGTTCAAAAGGGTTTTATTTAACTCATTTAAATAGTGTTCAACTTTAGAAAACAGTATTGAGTAATAAATTTTTTAGAATATTAATTCATTTATGCATTGTTAATTTTATAAAGCAAATAATTTTGTACCATAACATGATGGGGAAAGCCACTGTGATCTGCAAAACAACAGTTCATAACTGTTGCAGTTTTACCACAGAATAGTTTTACCATGAAATAAATAAATTATTGTCGTTAAATTGTTAAAACATAGAAATATTTCGATATTCACGCATAAAAATATTTGTCTTGTGCGGACTGGAACCAGTAACCTTTTGATAATAAAAAAAAATGTCTTATTTGGAAAGTGGACGTTTCGAGAGTTGACATCAAAGAAAATTGTATGTTGACACACAGAAAGTGGACTTAGTTACTGCGCATTGTAGATTTGTGGTAGTTTTGGGAGAAAGTGGACGAATTGGGAAATTTAGGGAAGTGGACGTTTAGGACAGTAACGTTTTTGGAAGTTGTCGTTTTGAACCTAAAGGGTATTTTTTTATCCGACTTCAAAAAAAGGAGGTTATCAATTCGACTGTATTTTTTTCTTTTTTTTATGATCGTTACCTCAGAACTTTCGACTGGGTGAACCGATTTTTATGATTCTTTCTTTATTTGAAAGCTGGTGCTTCCCGTGTGGTCCCAGTTTAATTTGGTCCAGTTCTGATGATGGGATCCTTAAGGAATTGAGGGAACTCGTCAAATATTGTAGGCATACCTATAGCGATTTTAGTATTTTCAGAAGTAAGTCAAGCATTTGCATTCAGAAAGTATCATTTGATGAAGTGTAACTGATGAGAAAAAGACCACAGACTGCCATCGGAACTCCTCAATGAAAAGTATTTCACGGGTGGCGATAAAATATCTCGATCAAGATAGTTAGCGACCATGACGAAGCAAAAGAATTCAGGCACCGGAACTCAGTTTTTGATTTCCTACTTTGAGATACGCGTTTCTCGTTGTTTCCTTCGGTTGTCACGGCGATGTCTCATACGAGCAGCGCGTTTAGTAGGTCTACCCATATTCGCTTTTGATAAATAGATCGAAACGAATCACTAAAAAGAGAGAAATAAACAAAAACTTTAACAAAAAAAACAAGACTCCAAAAGAGTAGACTGATAAAATTGCACTAAAAAGTAAAAAATAAGCGTTTGACTTATTAAAGAAAAAATTTTATTAGGAAAATATATAGGTACAATTATTGTTATTTTGGAGTCGATGCCAGCCAAAGTAACTTTAACATAAACATTTAACGACATACTATATTTTAAAATCATAATAAGTAGTACCTACATTCAATCTTATGCATGAAATTTTGACTACAAAACGCGGACTGGCACCGGCTCCAATAACTTCGTTGGCTGGCACCGGCTCCAAAAATAACAATAATTGTACCTATATAATTTCCTAATAAAATTATTGTCTATAATAAGTCTAACGCTTATTTTTTACTTTTTAGTTCATTTTTATCAGTCTACTTTTTTGGTCTGTTTTTTTTTTTGCAAAAAGAAAGCAAGTGTATCTTACGCCATTTTCATCCCTATTTATCATCATCGCATCAATTGATGTCGCGGTCGGTCACAGGTTAAGAGGTCTATCTAAGAAACGTCTCTAAACATCTAATCATTGCACTTCCAAATAAAACAGCAAATACTTTATTATCTTTTTATTATCCGACGTAAACACATCGTTTACGAAGCGCTCCAGTCTTGAGCGGAGCCTCCCCACGAGGGCGCAGCCGCGGGTGCGGCGGCGGCAACGGGGGCAGGGGCCGCAGCCGCGGCGGAGGCAGCAGCAGCGGTACCCCACTCATCTTGGACCTGTACCAGAATAAATATTATGATAAATAACCTTTCTTTTAAACGTTACCTACTACTTACGTTACTTTTACCTAATCTCAGTGCAAGACTGGCGCTCAATTATGGAGGCATTTGTCCAGCAGTGGGACAGTATTAGGCAAATTACTATTTTTACCGTTCGCTATCTACAGGGATTCATCAGCGCACTTTAAAACCGAAATGGTTATAGGTTTAGGGTGTCTAGTGCGAGATTTTCTTGACATACAATCACGTTAACGAAAACAGAGTTTTCGTATGGCCTTGAAGCAGCGCCTCTTGGTGACAAACGAACATTAAAATTTTGTCAATTAAAGGACACTGGGCAAAAATATATGGAAGCTGGTACACCCTTCAATAGCGAAGACATATATGTCGTTAGAAGGGTATTTTTAATTGGAACAACATTTACTATGACAGCTTTGTTGAAATGTTTGTCCGTTCTGAGTTATAGGTATTAAGAAAAAGGTAAAAAGGGATATCTATTAATATTGTAATATCTTACTGAACACCACGTAAACACATAAAAATGTTATAAAAATATAAAAACTTAATGTAGAGTGTTATCTAAAATAACGTCATTTAGGAACATTGCCGGTGCAGTAAATCCCTTGTGAACTGCATAATATGCTAAATACCATATAATAGATATAATATGCGCACATGTAACCATGGTGCGCCGCCCGCCGTAGTGACAAACACGTACAGTAGTGTTACTATGTTGTTGCTGCCTTCGATGTAGTTATTATTTATCAAGTACATAAGTGTTTATGTGGTTTGTACTTTATATTTCAATAAAATAATAAACTAAATAAACTTTCCTACACCCACACCAATTATCTAGCCCAAGAGAAGCTTCGTTATGAAATCGTTAAATGGTTACTAGACAACGGATAAACATACTTCAACCAAAAGACAAAAAAACCAACATACTTATAATACTTAAATACATACTTATAATACATAGAAAACACCCAGACCCGAGACATTTTAGAAAAACAATTGTTTCTAAATTGACCCGACCGGGGATCGAACTCGGGACCTCAGAGATGGCGACTCCATGAAAACCGGTGTACAAACCACTCGACCAAGGAGGTCGTCAAATTGATAATTACGAAATACATATACTACGATATTGATGTTATTTTCCCGTAAACACTAAGATATTACAATATTAATAGGTATTAATTTTTACCTTATTCTTTACACCTATAACTCAGAACGGACAAACATATCAACAAAGCTGTCATAGTAAATGTTGTTCCATTTGAAAAGACCTATGCAACGACATATATGTCTTCGCTATTGAAGGGTGTACCAATCTGCCCATTGTCCTTTCTTATTTTCGTTAACGTTCCATAAAAAGCCCCATAAAAAGGGCATCGATAGGATCATAAAAAACATACATTATCGAATTTCGGCAACACTATCCTACACCGTGTTAAAATAAAAAGCAGTAGTTACCTGAGCAGCCCAATCCTCCTGAACATTATCGAATTTCGGCAACACTATCCCACACCCTGTGTTGAAATAAAAAGTAGTTGTTACCTGAGCAGCCCAATCCTCCTGCGCGGGCGGAGCTCCGAAAGCCGGGGCGGCGGCGGCGGGCGCACTGTCTTCCGCCCACGAGGCCACGGGCTCTACCGCCTCGTTCCAGTCTTCGTGCACGGGCGCGGGCACCTCAGGCTTGGGTGCAACCACAGCCTACAGAAACAACAAACAAGTTGAATAGTAAGCTATACTTTAAAAAACTGTCTAAGTTACATAAACAAACAGGTTGACTGGTTATTTAACCTGTCGTCGTCTGCTGTGAATACAGACAATAGAATTTTAATTGTTTAGGGCACTGATCAGTGCTCAACGCAGATGAGAGGTTAAACAAAAAAAAATATTTTATTGAATTTAAATAAATACTATTTACGAATTTACTCGCATTCAATTTACATTTTATTTTAGCCTGAAGTTACAAACTCTTCTCCTTCGTAAAGTGTTTTATTGTGTAATGTGTAACTTTAAAAAAAACATCTAATCTAAATATATCACCTTAACATCAATCAACATTAGTAGTTGTTGTGTTCAGACAGCAGAGATAAGATGCTAGAGCTATCATGCCTCAGGGGTTGAGGATTCTCATTTTAAGTTCAGTCTATGTATTTCAAGAATAAATAATCAATGTATTATAAAAGTGCCTTCAGTACTAGTATAAAAGTTTTTAACCACCTATGTTCCAATACCAAAAACCTTGCATAATTATGTTTTGTTGAGTTACAGTTTGGATGAATACTTTTGTACAAGAAATCTTTAATTAAATGCCATGTTGTTTACAAAGAAATTTTTTTTTTTTGGAGTTTGCAGATTGCCTCAAACGGCATTTTCAGCTTCATCGGGCTTGTTTGGGGGCGGCGAGAAACTTGAACTCAAGCCGTGTGAAACGAATCACCTTTTCTAGAGGGACGGCATCACGCAGTAGTGCGTGTACCCGTGGCCTAATCGATTCTCCAAAGGGTTCGGATCGGATCGAGGAAAGTAATATTGCATGTCCATAATGGGTATTACTGTTGCTTTCTATCTATGTATTTTTGTAACTTAAAATAATGTTTGTTATGATGTCACCTGCAACAAACCTTATTCTATTCTAATTAAAGAATATACTATGTACATTTCAATTGGTAAAGTACCTGTACCTGTTCCTTGGCCTGCTGCTCTTCCTTCTCGCTCTCCTCAGGGTCGCGGTAGAAGAACAGGTCCACCACTACATCCCAGCGCTGGTCGCGCGCCAGCACGCCGCGAAGGCGGAGCACCTCACGTGCTAGCAGCCACCACATCAGACCGATGGAGTGAGACGACTGGGGAGAGATAGGGATACAGTACATACACATTATGCCTTTACTATTATAGCCATTACTATAATATTAACTTTATAACCATAATTTTCACAAAGTCTAAACCAAAGTCTTTTTTACCGTTCTAGCATTGACTCAATGCATTCGCTTTTCATAGACAATTAATAAAAGACCCTATTATTAATGTATGTAAAGACCCTTATGATGTTAAGGTGAGTCCACCCACATTAAGTAACATGCCACATAACTATGCTATTTAACATGTTTTGTCATATATTCTCGACACACCTTTAGAAACTAAGTAGCCATTTTCATTTCAAACAAAGTATTCACAATGATCTTAGTTTATTTTTACTGTCTTGAGAAAAAGCCACCATTATTGGTGGTTTTAAATATTACTCTCTCCTAAACTTGTATATATCTGACTGGGAGTGATATTTACAAGTTTAAACATGAATAATTTGTTAAAATAATTCTTGATTGTATTAATAGCAAAAATGCATTGTAATTAATACCTTGGTGTTGCATGGGATGGCAATATCAACAAATCTCAGCGGAGAGTCAGTGTTGCAGAAAGCAATGACTGGAATATTGACGTAAGAAGCCTCAGTGATGGGCTGGTGGTCTTGCGCTGGGTCGAGGACAATCAGCAGGCGAGGCTCTCGGAAAGCAGCTTGGATCTGAAATGGGACGGCAATTGGTCCAATATAGATATGAAGTTTTATAAATTGGTTAAAAGTTGCAGGCGACGTAAAAAATCAGACTTGTGTATAATCATTCCTGCATTAAATACAGTCAGTGGTTCCTTAGTTAAGTTTGTCATCATCTAAGGATTATTTTTTTTTTATTGAGAATACATATCAAATCAGAAAATTGTATAGGACTTAGTAAACTATGATGTTAGTGTTATAAACCATCCAAAAATGGTTTTCAATAATGATCAAAAGATTTCAGTAACAATATTAAATTATAATCTCTTGATATTAAAGTTATGGCATTTACCTACTGGTGGGGGAAGTAACAAATTATTATTTTTGGGATAAACAAGTTAGTGTCAGGAGACAGTCCCTCAAATACACATTCTTCAATATAAAATATTTATTACATTAGCACTGGTCCTTGGTCCTGGTTATTCATGACTAGTAAAATTTGCCACCAGCTTCAGCCTTATCATTTACCATCTAAAAATTAAAACAAAAATTATGATAACTTTTCAGTCTGTAGTAGGCATTTGCATGGTCTTACCTGATTAGTGAAGGCACCGGGTGTGAAACGTCCAGCAATGGGTGTCGCACCAGTGTGTGCAGCAAACTTCAAGACAGCTCGCTGTCCGAAGGGACGGGATGAGATAACGAACACGTCAGCTGGGTTCTCAATAGCTACCACAGCGCGGGCGGCCAGCACTAGCTTCTCCCATGTGCGGCGAAGGTTAATCACGTGGGTACCATCGGCACGGCGCTTGTAAACGTATGTTTCCATCTGTAAACATGAAAATGAAATCAGTCTCTTTCTACATTTGAAACAATCATTAATTTTAAATATAAAAACTCAGTTGGGAGAATATAATCGTCATTAGAATCGGACGAATAATGGAACGGATTCTTATCTCATCATGGAAATTAACACTTAATAACTTTAGGCATTAGTTTTAGGTTAAGTGTTTAACATCAACAAAGTACCTGGAAGTGGACATTTTCAGACCCAAGGTGGGTCGTGGCAGCAAGCATCTTCGTGACATCCTCTTCATTGAGGGCCAATATGTCTAATCCTCCCGACATCGTTGCGTTTATTTGAGTTACGACAAAACCTGAAATATGGAACCACGAACCGGTTGTTAATAAACACTTTGTCTAAGCTCTGCACAAAAATATTTAAGTATACAGAAATATGCTTGGGCCAGGAACCCAGCATACGCTTTAAAACATAATTTATAGCCATGATTTTGTTTATAATTAAAGATTTAAAAGATTTTAGTCAAATTCACTTACGCGTATAACGCCACTGGGAGGCAAATGGACTTGAAAGAACTGTCAAAACTGACTGCTGGCTGCTTTTTTTTTTTGGTTATTGTTTTACGGCTCCGAATGAAATCAATCAAGCCTATTCGTTCGTTCTAAACACTTCTCGTCCTCAGAGTATACATTGCTTACTCTAAGTTCTCGTCTGTCTTAGTATTCTTCCCTTCATGAATGAAGATGACAATGATGAATGATAAGTAAGAAATAGACCCCCAACCAATCCCTCGAGTATCTCAGTAAAGATGTGGGGCTTTACTAAGTACTCGGGCTGACTTTTTGAGAGAATTTAAAAAGTGACGTTGCACTGTTTTGTTTCATTTGCCAACACTCATGCACACTCACGAACATTATAACGGTTAATAATCCACCATTCATCATCATCATCATCATCATCTCAGCCAAAAGACGTCCACTGCTGGACAAAGGCCTCCCCCAAATAATCATGGAGGGTATTAAGTAATCCACCATTATTTCACATAATATTCGACTTAGAGGCCTTTTACATCTCAACTGTGATTTTTGCGTAAAATGCCCATTTTCGCATTTTGTAATAATTTTCCAGTTGTATTTATCGTTTTTATCGAAATAGGATAATAAATTTATGCTTAGTATTTCAAATTTCCACTCTGCGAGAAAAAGTTGAGTTCGGACGGCCGGCGCATCGCATTTTGTAGTAATTTTGCCGTTATTTATCGTTTTTATCGAAATAGGATAATAAATTGAATATTTATTCCTCATGAAGTAACAATTTATTCTGGTATAAATTTTGCTCAATAATATTATCGTAGATAGGAGAAAAAAGAAAGCGATTTTCGAAGTTTTTGGTTTAGAATAAGATTTTTTTTCTATATAAAATCAATGATATCTAAAAATTCCGAGGCCGCTACGAACTATTCGACTATATAAGAGATAATAACATTCTATTCTTATTTATTTCATTTGTTTAGAACAGCAGTTCAATCTAGGCGCTCAAAAAAGTGCCTTCGCGCATTTTATGAAAATCTTTTTCTGCTATTTTGGGTTTCATTAAAAAGTTAAGCAAAATTTACAAAAAGCGAGGCCGCTACGAACTATGCCAATAGCTATTCTACACTATTCAAAAAGTCAAAATTGTTAATATATTTTCGTTTCTGAGATCGAGAACGCCAAAAATGGCCATTTTACGCAAAAATCATAGTCAAAATATTATAGGGGCCTTAGCACAAATTTTAGAAAATAAAGCAAAACCGCAGACATCACCCTTTACTTTCCCGCCAAGAAGTCACAGCTGGCTGGCTTTGAATCATGTGAATGTGACAGTGTGACTTAACTAGAGATGTCCCGCGTTGATTGAATCCAGGAATCTCATTATTTCTAATACAAAACCAAAACAGTGTACACAATCGATTAAGATCAAAATAATAATAGAATTAAGCGTCGTCGTCGTCGGGATGCCTTTTTAATGCCATGACATTATGCTGAGTGGGTGTTATGCTACAACATTTTATGTTTTATTCTTGTGTTTCGTATTCACAAGGATAAAAAAAATTAAATAAATAAATATTTTTCATTTCATTTTATAGTAGTTTTCACATTTTTTAAAGTAACCCTCCTAGGTTATTTTTTTCATGGCAATACCAGCGTTGAGTTTTTTTTAGTAGTATTTCCGTGAAGTGGTGATGTGACTGATGTGTAGCCTGAAATTTGTCGAAATAATTTCGTAGCTTAACGCAAAGCACACAGTTTTTTATATGATTCTCTCAGATAATACATGCATTATGATTGTTTTAATGCCCTAAATATAAGAGTTTTTGATAGGTGGCATACTTTGTAAGTTATTTTGGTATTCGGTGACATTTCAGTGAAGTGCCTAATTTGAACATGGAGGCTATAGCCAAACACGATTTCACAGCAACTGCTGATGATGAACTCAGTTTTAGAAAGAACCAGGTTCTCAAGGTAGGTTTAACGCTCGATATTGGAGTTTCAGTTCGTTATAAATCTCGCCGTGACAGAATCTTTCTAGAAATTTTAATATTGCAGATACTAGACATGGAGAACGATATGAATTGGTACAGAGCTGAACTAGACGGTAAAGAAGGGCTCATACCTAGTAACTATATTCAAATGAAGAGTCACAAGTAAGTTCTTACTTTTACACACCTACATAAACTTTAATTAAACGGTAACTTACCAAATAAACATTCAAATTGATAAAGGTTATGTTAAGCTCTTTTTGATAATCAAATTCATACAAGCAGAACTTTCAAATATTGTATAATGAATAACACTTAGAAATGCATAATACTATGTAAAACTGAGCTGGTTGCCTCAACTTAACAGTACAAATCTATATGTATTTTATTTATTTTTGTATGAATGTAACTTGTCAAAATATAAACAAGGGCCAATATTATTTGCAGTTGGTACTTTGGAAGAATTACAAGAGCAGATGCTGAAAAACTGTTAGCAAATAAACCAGAAGGTGGTTTTTTGATAAGAATCAGTGAAAGTAGCCCTGGAGACTTTTCACTCTCTGTCAAGTAAGTACATATTATATCACAAATTCACAACATTTAAGAATTTTATTCTCATTATGATATACAAAGTGTATCTAACCTATTTTGATATTCATTTGAGGACATTGTTGGGCCATTTTATTAAAATAAATATGTAGATAATGATACACCTAACACTGACTTCTACATCCATTTTGATAAATAACATATAAAATGCTAATAAATACTATGATGATGATAAACAGTACTCTGTATAAAGCAATTGATAAAGTTGTAAAATCTAATTGCAGCCAAAAGCAAAAGTTCATAACAAACATGACAACTTTTAGTAGCAATGAATATAATACATATTTAGCAAATTACCTAGTTTAAACAATTTTTCTAATTCTTAGCTGATATTACTAAGTATCTATCTACTATGAAAATTATGTGGTGCAAGCCAACCTTGTAAATCTTTTACATAAAGTCATTGCCATAAATTGTGTAAATTAAGTACCTATTGGTACAAATAAATTGTAAATATTGTTATTGATCAGTATTGACTTAGTCATCACACTTCCCAAATGTGGGTTGATAACCACAAAACCAGGCCATGCTTTGAAAATTCTGAAACATAGTTACATGCCCAAACCAGAAATTGAATTGAGGGCCTCTGTATATTAGACCAAGTGCTTTGCCACTGTGCGGCCGGGACAAAGATGTGTGTATGCTAACAAATAACTAACTAATGTAATACAATGCATTGTTCTTATAAAATTTTTGTTTTGGGAATTGTGTTAGTGTAGTAGAGTAGTACACCCAGACTTAAAACAATTATCTGTTTCTCAAACAGTTTATAATGTTGTTTGCATCCATTAATAGCCTCTTTTATAGGATATAAAAAAGAACCCTCAAAACAGATAATTAGTATGCACTTTCACCACATCCGTCTTGCTGGTAAATGGAAGTATGTAATGCTTATCATTATAGGATAGTTTACAGTCAGTATTGAAACTATTTAGCACCTGTCAAAACAGTTCTTTCAAAAGAGTTTGTATGGAAATAGTAAGCTCATCAAATAGACATCTCTATTGTACTCTACTAATTGAACTCATAATGAATATTAACCACTTTTTAAGTTACAGAAAGTTTTGTTTAGGTTTAAATGATAAATATTTTTTTATTTTATATTTTTGCTACCAATCAAACTAAGTAACTACTATGATTAGATTTTTTTTTTGAGAGAGATTGCCTTCAACTGCATTTTCAGCATCACCGTGCCTTTTTGGGGGCGGCGAGGTACGTAAAGGGTACCTCAAGCCGTGTGAAACGAATCTCCTTCGGAGGTTTTCTAGAGGGAACGGCATCGCACGCTTTTAAAAGTGCGCGTCCCCATGCCCTACTAGATTCTCCGAAGAGTTCGGATCGGATCAGGGAGCGGAACCACCCGAGGGCCGGGCTAAAGGCTCGGACCTTGGCTCGGGTAGACCGAGCCGTGGAGGAGGAGATAGGCGCCCAGGTACATGTCTGTACCTGGTATAGAGTGCGTGTGAACCTTTTTCTACGTACCCTTGTTTTACGAGTACGGTGTCTTGGCATTCAGAGGACGGGGCAGGGTATGATTGTATGTTTGCAAACCCAGGACATCTGGCTTAGATAACAATAGTTTAACCTTTTTACCGCCAACAACTTCTATAGAAGTTCGAGATTTTCGTGCCGTCCACGCCAGCACTTCTATAGAAGTTCTTCTTTGTACCTACTTTATTAAAAAACATTTATACGTTGGCGTACAGCGGGACATCGCGTGCAGGATAGTTGGGCGGTGAAAAGGTTAACCACTAGATAGCAGAGGATTATAGTAGTGGAAGTAGTGCTATTTTTACTTTACTATACTATACTATTCCTGTTATTCCTAAAAGTAAAGCAGTTTTAAAACTGATCTTTCTCACTTTTCTTACTAGAACACATTCAGCCAAGCTTCTTAAGACAGCTCAGTTTAAGCCAGGTTTAACTTTCGTCCATGTTTTGCAATTATCACAGGGTTATTGTTTGATATTAATTTGTGTTGTTGTTAAAATCAATATTACTATCTCACCATTCTACTAGTTTCGAATAATTTAATAACATTCTAAATTCACAATTTTTAGTATCATAATGTTGGGTTCTCAAGTAGTTCCACAGTCATTTAGGCCTTATTTGCACACAATACATGTGATGTATTTATTTTCCTTGATACCTGCTGAGAGTTTTAGCAATTAAGACACAATGGAAATGCAATAATTGCCTAAACAATGCAAACATTTACTGGCTTTACATACACTGCATGTTGTTGGAGAAATGGCCATGTTAAATGCAATAGAACTTATACCTACTTATTCTTAAAAAAAGAGGGTCTATGCTCTTTTTCATATGTATAAGAAGATGATTTTTTTTTATATGACTATATCTATTTATTTTATATTATAAAAGGCAAAGTCTTTAGCTTATTCAAGAAAATGAAAACAGAAAATACAAATGGGTGGGTATGACATAATGTTATAGGGTTATTATTATTAACCCTTATTTGTATATTTTTTGTTAGTGTAGTAATTGAGTAAGACTGAGTCTTTCTTTATTAATTAGTTCATACGATAATAATTAGATGTGACTCAAACAATCAAATTAAATTGAATATTAGAGTCTACTATTTTTTTATATGAAGTCTTATCTATAGATTTAAAACTATCCTTACAATGAACGTCATTAATCAAATCAACCATAAAATACGTAGATAAGATCCTTAAACAGTATTTTTTTTTTTCTACGTTTTACGTTTAATATTCAAATTTCAAAGGGTTTTATTTAGTTTAGGCTACAATTATTGAGCTCTTACGAATGTCACACACCGTTCGTCGTCGGTTAGTTAAGTCTAGATATAGAAAACCGGCAAGTAGATCAAGGGTATTTCTGCTATACTTTTACCGCATCAAATAATAACACAAAACATATAAAATAAAAACAATAACAACATCAACACGCAAAAAACATATCTAGTTCTAGGTAGGTACATTGATATTGATCCGTTAATTTCAATGGCGAGTTCTCTATTATTCGCAAAAAGTAATTGATTGCGTAAATTGCAATAATACGTGCAGACAAATGACGACCAATAACTATTTGGCGTTTAAATTAGAAGTTAATAAAAAAATAAAGTTTTTTGCCTCGCCAACCGCCCGCCATGACTCATGATGGCTGCGTTCGTTTTATTCGGTTGGGAATGTCTCGGTGGTGTATTAGTCATGTAATAATGTAAATGTATATAATGATAGGATGACGGATATAGGAAGCACTCGAAACTGCTGAGGCCAATCTTAAATTTGCCCAAACAGATAATTGTTTATTTTTTTGACACATGTAATATTAGAATACCACCACTATAGGTAGGTGTAGTTTAAATACGATTATGCCACTTGACAAAATGACTGCCCCAGTTAGGACTCGAACCCGTGACCTTTCGACGAAACGGGCGCAAGTGCTAATCCAGTAATCTGTGTACGGACTGCTCAACTCATCCAATAGAGACAAATGATTTACATGTCGAATTATAAGTTCTTGTTTATTGGACCTCTGCACACTTGCGTTGTGGCGTTTGCATATAGGTACTGCGCGTTCTATACTCTGGCCTCAAGTCTGCTAATTCAATATGTCTCAATAGTGTTTCAATAGTCTGTTTTTTTTAGTGGAACTATTGGAAAATTATAAAAATCAGGTCCCCCGGCACACGATTATTGAAATCACATCATCATCAACAGCTTGTTTTTTGTTCCCACTGCTGGAGCACGAGCCTTCCTTATAGATAGACAGGGAGAACGCGTCATAAACCACCACGCGGGCTAAGTGCGGATTGGAGGTAATTAACGACTGCTAATGCAGCCGGGACTAACGGCTTCACGTGCCTTCCGAAGCTCGTAATAGATATTTATAATTTTTTTGTCACCCATCCGATGACCGGCATTTGCGAAAGTTGCTTAACCTTAGCAATCGCAGACCGGGCGCGTAATCACGCTGCGCCGCACCGCCGCCGCCGGCGACTTATTGCCGGCGCCCGTCGATCGAAGCTCGGCTTTGTTGTCCATTTGTTTACGAAATACACATTGAATTTTTAATCAGGTGTTATAATCATGTTCAATTTCAATAAGCTAATAAGCATTTGAATGAAAAACTATCAATATTCATTAGTACCTTGATTAAAAAAAAAATGTTCTAATCCCAAGTTATTTTTGAGAAAATAACTTGCTTTCTACACTATCTTTAGCTGCTACAATTTTATCATTGTAACGATTAACTTTCACGAATCAATAGCGAGCGATACCGTCGCATAATAATATGATAATATCGTCTCCTAGCTATATGCCTATAATATTAATCAAGTTGCTAATTTGTACAGTGGTAGCGGCCCGTCAAAGCTATTTATTTTAGTTTTCTCGCGAGGTTAAACCAGTTCCTTGACCAAGTGTATGAATCAGACGTGATGATTGTACTGAAACCAGTTTGAGTTATCTGTCTGTTCTATAATGAATATGTTGGAACTGAAATCAGACTTTATTAGAAACTTTTTGGTTTCTTTTCAAGTGAAGTTTTAATTATTGTTTTTAACTATACTTATAAGTAATTTAAACGAGGGATAAAAAGTAGCTTATATTAAACAATCACTTCGATTCGCTGTTTTGTTCTGATACAATGAAAAGACAAATAAACACTTTGGCATTATTGTAATATTTGTAAGGATAGATGACAGTCACATCTATAATATCAAATTCCTCGTTTCAACCTACGGCTACGTTCTTTAATTTGAAACAAAGCATTTAGCAAAAAAAACCTTTTACTCCAATTAAGATTATGCAGGCACTTAATTACGCTTTCGTGACGTAGACTTATTATTAATTTGAACCTCGACCACACGGGCAAAGTTGACTTAAATGCTTTAGGTTAATCAGGGCACTTCGATATTTGAAGCAAGGAGTTGTACACTCTTGAGCGATGTCAGGACAAGACTGCAGATGAGAGTTCTGTGCGCGAGATTAATCGTATTTGCCTTTAGACTATCTTACTAGGAACGTATCAGGAACGGAAAGTAGACGACACACGGCCTACTATGCCCACATTGCCCACTACAATCATTATATCAACAGACGGTCCGTGCATGGTACGCGACAGATTGTTCTTGATCATTTTTTCCCTCCCCCACGACATGGTTAACCCGTACAGTCATTTAGTACCCAAAAATTTTAACAAAAAAAATCGACATCTAACAGAACACATATTGTTTGTCATAATATGTGTTCTGTTAGTTGTGAAATATTCATATACTGCCATCAGTCGCATAGTTTTTAAGATTATAAGATTGAGTAGGTATAGTAAAGGTTAATTGCATGTAAATTGAACAAACTAAACTACGCAATTTTTTTTTTACTTTTTAGTGCAATTTTTTCAGTAAATTTTTTGGAGTCGGTTTTTTTTGTTAAAGTTTTTGATTATTTCTCGCTTTTTAGTGATTCGTTTCGATCTATTTATTAAAAGTAGACCTTCTCCTTTTTTGAAGTAGGTTAAAATGGGGGTTACCCGGCAAGCTTTCCGGAATTTTTACTTTGCCACCTCGTATCTTTGGTACCACGGGAGTTCCGGATCCTGAGCCCCCTGACGGTTATGCCTTCGCTGGCGTCTCCGGCAGGTCCTGGACATGGGTTGGACTCGTGGTGGTTATTTAGAAGCTGTAGAAGTGGGAATGTTCGTTTGCCTGGTTGAGGTCTGGCCAGGTTTCCATTTCGTGCACAACGAGCGGGTTCGAGTAGCGGTCTTGGTGGGGCCCTGAAGCGAAAGGATCTGCGGGGCACGTGAGTTGTCCATAGTTGGTTGTTCTGCTCAGTAGTTTTCATTGAGTAGGCTTCCAACATCTCCGGCACTAGTCTGGAGAACTAGTAGAAGCGCCCGCTAGATGCAATGCCTCCGGTTGAGTCAGCTGACAGGATTGTGGAACTGACGAGGTGCCTGGATGGGTACTGAGAAGTGAGTGGGGCTTACAACTCCGCCACCAAAAAGGATATTTGGTAGTCGACTTTAGAGTTGACGACCCGAGCAGTGGAACTGCGAGTTGTACTCATAGTGCAACGAGAAGTAAGCGAGCTTACAGCTCCGGTAACCTATCTGGATATTAGGTAGTGGACTATACGTGTCCACGGGGCAACTTGCTCGAGACACTAGTCTTAAAAGTACCGGATGAAGAATGCTTCGGCGCGTCCTGATCTGGCGTTATGACCTGACGCAGATGGTCCCTTGTGCTTGCGCAAGGATGTCTGACACATTTAACTTTATAACCTGCCGTTGGTGGTGGTGGTGGGTGGTGTCAGTATAAACTTTAAAGTCGTGTGTAGCGGGGCTTTGGAACGATAAACTTGTACTGATGATTTAGGCAGAATATTTGAGCACTGTCGACAGATGTTGAGTTTTAATATTAACATTAAACCAAGAGCTCGTGACAGTTTTTCTAAAATCTTCTCGCTACAAGTTTATAAGAGCAATACTTTCTTTTTTAACCCTGTGGTTAGGATTTGTCGCCAATACAATGAAATTTCAAGAGTACACCATGATTCCATTGACATGTTTGACTGTAAGTTGCCGAAATTCAAAAGAGATGTAAAGAGGATCACATTCATAGATTATAGTTGATAGTTTCTTATCTTATCTTATCTTAGTGGGGCCTGCCGAGATTTCCACCTCCCAGTAACACTTCGACCCATTGGGATCTTTTGTGCAACCCCATCCTTTCACTCTTCCTCCTCTGCAAAGATAGATGCCATAAGTTTGGCAACGTCCTTAAGAGCGAAGAGCCTGAAGTCCTCCGGTTTCGGATAGGCCGACCCCAGGAGTCACATTCTTTTCCTAGCCAGAGTCGCAGTCACACAGTAGGTGCTGCATTGACTCGGTTTGCTCTCCACATGCCCTACACAAACTATTTGTTGAAAGGTGCATTCTGTGAAGCATTTGTTTTGTGGCATAATGTCCTGTCAAGGCACCGATGGTTAATCGGGCCTGCTGCATAGTTGATAGTTAGTATTTATGTAGCTAAATTTTATCTAATTTTATCTTTTTTGTACTGAAACTTTACTTTTGATAATAATATATGTACTGCTTTTAATTTGATCATTCTGTGTACACATGTTTAGGGATGTAGTCTGGATCGCAACTGTAACCTTATTTAATTAAGTTTGTAAATGACTGTATTCTGTTTTGTGCATCAATAAATAAATAAATAAGATGTTCCGTATAATGGAAGGGTGGGAGCCGACGCCAAGCCGACGCGTCCTTTTATACCTGCGATGAACCTTACAGGCAGTAGTAGACCGGGTTTTCATCACGTAGTGAAATATTTTTCGTTAATATATACGAAAAACGCGAGTTGATGTAGATGCGTCTTGGTTTGCAGCTCTCGTACGCTGAAACTATTGATTTACAAAAAAAAGGTTACTAAATAAATTGTAGGAAATTTTCTCTCGTTTAATTCATTACATAACAATTTTTATGGTAAAATGAGTCGGAAAGGTGTTAATTATTGTCAAAAAACTGTGTTTTGAGCTCCATTTTTCCAATATGAGCGGCGCGAGCGGCAAAGATACGAGGTGGCAGTGAAAATTCGAAAAGGGCACGTCAAAATCTATAAAATCACCAATTTTCAAAACTTCCGGAAAACTTTACAGGTAACCCCCTTTTTGAGCCGCGTCGCCTTGGCGTCATCCATTATACTGAACATCTGCAGATCTGCAGACAGTGCTTAAATATTCTACCTAAATCATCAGTACAAGTTTATAGTTCTACAGTGTTGTTCGCATTTTCAGAGCTTCGCAGGAAGTGAACTGATTAGGGCTACTGGGAGATACCACAAAAAAAACGCGCCACTTACTCTACCTCATGGTAGTGTGGAAATGAGTTATTTGGCAATTAAAACGCGTGTTGGAGTGGACTTTGTGGCGCTCGTACGCTAAAACTTTGATTCTACCTAAAAAAAGGTTACCACATAAATTATAGAAAATTTTCTCTAGTTTAATTTATCACCATAACTATCTTCATCGTAAAATGAGTTGGAAAGGAGTTAAGATAGTCAAAAAACTGTTTTTGGGCGCCATTTTTCCAATATGGCGGCGCGAGCGGCAAAGTGAAAATTCGAAAAGAGCACGTCAAAATCTATAAAATCACCAATTTTCAAAACTTCCGGAAATCTTTCCAGGTGACTAACCAAATGACTGGACTGAACTACTAACCAATGGTCACGGGCGGGCATCAGACTCGGATTTTATCGATCATCAACCCGCATTTGGCAAGCGTGGTGATTAAGCTATTACCCATCAATTGTAGTGATGACTTGATTACAATGATGGAGGTCTTTGCCAAGCAGTGGGACAGCATATTCTATTTACTTTATTACTTACTTTCGAAGAAACTCTTTTGGCTGATTTTTACAATGTTCCGCTCCTCTCAGCTACTCTCCGTCTTAATATAGTCAGCTTTCAACGGTGCCCTTATTACGTATACAAGCCTTATTCTGGTTGTAGAAGTGTATATATCGAAATGTGTAAAGGTAACTGGCAGATTCTTGTAGCCGAGTGGTTATAACTTCCCCGACCATCGCGTACTTACGTAGTACTTACGTGGCGCTCGTACCTGGGAACTTGTTGCCTAAAACTTTTGTTACGAGAACATGCGACCTCGTTAGTTAAATGTTTAATTAGACATGTGGCCGAGTAAAGATTTGCTAAGGTATACCGGATGACCTTTTTTTACCGTCTTTCGTTATAAAAGCTGGTTGTTATATTGTTATCCTGATGATAATAACAAAAAAAATAGTTTTTGAAATTTTGGAATACCTTTCTTTTATCTATAAGTATAAATAAAAATAAAGTGCACATAGACATACCGTGATCCGGGCTAGAACATAGGATACTTTTTATCACGGTAACAAGTTCCTGTGGGATAGTATAGTCCTCGCGAACGAAGTCGCGGGCTAGAGCCAGTAGAAAATAAATTACATCATAGTACGTCAATAGTAAAACGGTATCTAATCGAGAAGACAGTTAGTAGCATGGTTTCCTTGCCTTGCCGACCCGCTAGATACTCATTCACTTCTTTGAAAGACCCTATGTTGACAGATGGAGGGAAATACATGTAATAAGCGGGAAGCTATCCGATCCCCGGTGCAATGTATTGATAGAAAGCCTAATTTCTGTATTATCTGCTGACTGATGCCCTAACGCGCGTGATGTAGTTAGGTATATAAATATAGGTATGCCACCAGCTCCTTTTATATCCTCACTGCTGGGGCATGAGCCTTCTCTATGGATGGGTAGACCACAGGGAAAAATAGCCAAAAACCACCACGCGTGCTCATTGGTGGTTGTTAACGACTGTTACCTCCTTCCTTCCTTCCTTCCTCCTACCTTCCTTCCGAAGCGCGGAGGAGCTCGGGATAATAAGTTTTTGTCACCCATTTTATGACCGGCCTTTGCAATAGTTGGTTAACTTCAGTAGCGCTTACCACTGCGCTATTTTTCTTAGATGTATTATATGTACCTATGTCTAATTATTCAAAAAATTATAAAGTTCATTCTGAATTATTCGTAATTTTTCTGAATTTAATATTTTACAAATCCTATTTTTTTTTTCAAACCTTCAGCTTTAATATTTCGTAAGGTTTCAGGGCCTCGTTTCTATTATTTTTAAACGTTTACAATCGTATCTGAATGAATTAATGAACAAAAGTTTATTGTGCATAAATGTACAACATACTCAACATCTCTCAATCAATAGTGATTATGATTCTGACGTGTTCGCCTTAGTTAGTCCTAATGCTAAATCAGTCCACTGTAACTCAATTGTGGACGTTTTAAAATAATAACAGAATCGAGGCCTTGGTTGCCCTACTTAAAGAGGTCAGTCCCTCATCACAACTTCGGATAATAACATGTCACTTTCACAAGTTATTCATCCCGCCTTTATACGAAGTTTCCGCTTGCGGATTTGCCCGTCTGAAATTCAGTCTGACACAATCAGTCTTTATCGCCCTCAAAAACATGATACAGTAGAATGGGCTTTGAATCAAGTGTAACATTAATCACTGCTCCTGTTTTAAAGTTATCTTCTACTCGTAAAACAACGGTATAATTCTGGAGTTGGTCAAACGCGTAGAACATTCTGTTGGTAGAACGCTAGACAGCTATTTTAGCAGTTTCTTAACAGTACAAGACTTAGTTCGACACACTAAGAAGACACTACATCGACAGACGGAACTGCGACAAGACTTAGCTTAGACAGGATGGAACTCAACCACCACCAGCGAAGAGCCAGAATCGAAATTTCTATGTCGCAGTTCTATTCTGCATGTCAAAGCTAAGGGAAAAATAAGGAGAAAGTAGTGTCCCCGTGCCCTACTAGAATCTCCGAAGGGTTCGGATCGGATCGGGGAGCGGAACAACCCGAGGGCGCCTCCAAAAACTCGGACCTCGGCACGGGTTGACTGGTGGAGGAGAGAAGCGCCCAGGTACATGTCTGTACCTGGTATAGAGCGCGTGTGAACCGGTTCTTCGTACCCTTGTTCTACGAGTACGGTGTCTTGGGCTTAAACTAGTGTGCATTTTAGTGTATTCTGAAAATGTGTAGTGGCATTTAGAGGATCGGGCGGGGCTGTTCCGAGCTGTTCCAAGATACTGTGTCCGTGAGATGGTCTATGTGTGCGTGCACTGCTCGAGCGCTGTATGTCTTCTTAACTTAAATCGACTTCAGAAAAGAAAGAGGTTTCTCAATTCGACCGTTTTTTTTTTGTGTGTGTTCGCGGATAACTTCTTCGTTTATGAACCGATTTTGATGATTCTTTTTTGTGGCTAAGGCTTGTCGCAATTTTTCTTGATGTATAGTATCTGTCGAACTTCAGTCTTTTCTGATGGATCTGATAGCTTTGTATTGTTTTCTAAAGTTTACGCGAACACTACTGCTTTGTGTCCCTGTTTCCCCGGACCCTGTAATGAGTCCGGCCATATGACTTTATCATGAAAAAACATTTGTAAATTAAACGCGAGTAAATTCAGAGTAGAAAGTGTTTCAATTCAATATATATTTTTAATCAATGTTACAATAAATTCAAATGTAACACCTGACCGCAACGTTACTGCCCGCAACCACAGATTAAGTAATAAAATGAACTATATCCTCATCCTTAAGTGAAAACTGCAGCACTTTAATTTTAGCAAGAGCTAGATGTTAACTATTTAGCAGCTTCTTTAAGATCTATAGTGTTGTGCATTGTTAGAATTGATTCAAAAGTAACCCTATGTCATCCATCACAGTACTTCCCTTAACCGTAAAATTATAAACTACTAGCGGCCGCTCGCGGTTTCACCCGCGTGGTTCCCGTTCCCGTGGGAATATCTGGATAAAAAGTATCCTATGTGTTATTCCAGGTTAAAAACTATCCGTATGCCGAATCTCATCCAAATCCATCCATCCATTGCAGCAGCGTGAAGAAGCAACAAATATACGAACATACACAAACTTTCGCATTTATAATATTAGAAGGATATTCACATTATCAAAAGAGGGAAAGGCTAGAGGGGATTACTGGGATACACTGAGTCAAAACTGAGACTTGTGTCTTACCCACCCACTGTATGTCGTAGTCGTAGGAGTAGATAGGGAGAGGACGAGAGTAGGAAAGCGGACCATAGCACTAGGCCAGGACAACCCTGGGTAACAAAAGAAGAGCTAGCCATCCGATTTAGCAGCTTCCTAATAATTTAAAGCTATGTTCAATGTTACACTCGTATTAAAAGTCACCCCGTTTCGCGATACTTTCCGTAACAGTAATAAAACTGCCTATCCTTATCCTCAAATGAAAACTGCGACATTTTAATATTGATAAGTGGTCAAGTGTCACATTTAATTTGGCATAGCAACTAGAGTCTATTACATTGTCGATTTTGGAAGTTAATTTATCTAAAACACGCGCGGCCGCTCCCTGTTCGATGCCCCGTCAAATTGGGAACAGCGTAATATGCTGGAACAAACACTACTGGTATACATGACGGCAACAAGCTTTATGAGTTGCGTATCTATAGGTATGTCTTGTTAAATGATCTGTTTACATTCGATGCGGATTCGATATAAACTGTGTGGTATGGTTTTCTTATCTTTTATATAGGCAGTTGATTACAATATTTAAACTGATATTATTACTAACAAGTTTTATAAGGGTTAACCAGAAGTTTGCAATAGAAGACCTATTTGTCTTTCAATTATAAAATATATTTTTCTAGCTTGAAGCTCGAAAGGTATTTATAGATATACCTACATAATTAAATATTTTTTTAAAGATTGGGATAAATATGTATCTGTATAAATTATGAATGAAGTTTCTCAAAAGTTAGTAAATACGAGGTAGTCCACTTGAGCACAAGTAAATACATTGTAAGATAGAATTATAATTTGAAATCATTTTGCTAATTGAATATCCTTGTACTTTGTACAAATAAAAAAGACATTTTTAATGTTCTTTAACAAAAGATTTGTTGGTATATATTTTAGTTTCTGCACATCAATATACAAACGTTAAATCACTACTACATAGTTATTATAAATAACTACCTTATTCTTAAGAATAGAAAAATAATATGTTTACTCTCATAAGTTCTTAATTGTGTTTTAATTATTTTTTTACATTTGGTCCCTTTAGCCTCTTCCGTTCCGTAGGAAATTCCGGTTCCGATTTATATTCTTTCTACTTCCTACATTGTAGGTAGTAAAAAAAGGTGTTGATAAATAGTAATTAATGAGTCATAAAAGCTTTAGAAGCTAAGTTAGAAACATCCAGTTGGAATATGTTTAATTATATGTTTTTTCCCCTTAGTATTGATTTATGCTTATTTATAGTGTTTTATTATACGGAAGACATCAACAGCCTATAAACGTCCCACTGCTGGGCTCAGGCCTTCCCACATTAACTATATACAATCTTATTTTTAGTTTATACGAAAGCCGAAACACGGGTCAAATATTTTCATTTAAAGAATCCGTACAAAAAAAATTAAAATAATATCTTGAAAACTCACGAAGTTACAAGCTTTTTGTGCTGCCCCGTTGTGTGTTTTAGTAGGGAATAATTTATTTAAGATTTTGTAAATATTATTTGGTCAAAATGTAACATGGTATAAAAAATATTGAAATCGATTCTATTACTGATTCTGAACAAACAGTTTTCAGGTTTCGTATAAACTAAAAATAACATTGTATAAGCAATTTGATGGTTGTTAACGACTGCTAAAGCAGCCAGGACCAGCTTTACGTGCCGTCCGAAGCAAGGAGGAGCTCGAGATGATAAATGTATGGTCACCCATCTGATAACCGGCCTTTGCGAAGGTTGCTTTACTTCAGCAATCGAACACCGAGCGCGTTTACATTGTGCCATCGAGTTCCATCCATTCGTTGAGTCAACACTATTAAATGTTTATAAATATTTCATGTGACCACTTTCGTCCTACAGATGTCCGGACGGCGTGCAGCACTTCAAGGTGTTAAGGGACGCGTCCAGCAAGTTTTTCCTGTGGGTGGTGAAGTTCAACTCGCTCAACGAACTGGTGGACTACCACCGCACGGCCTCAGTCAGCCGCCTGCAAGACGTCAAGCTGAAGGATGTCGTACCCGAGGAAGTAAGTAGCGGTTCCTCATAAAATACTACAAAAAAATATGTATGCAGGTTCAAATCCCGCTCGTGGACTTTTTTTTCAACACTCTTTTTTCAAATTGTAATTTGTTCGCAACAATATTTGCGTAAAGTTATATGTAAATAATCAAAAATATGTAACCAATGTACCTATTTATATTATATCCGGTTCCCGGCTGCATTAGCAGTCTTTAACAAAACAACCACCAATCGGTTCTTCGAGCTGGAGAAACAGTACATTCCGGAGGTGGCTGATTTCGGCTGTTGGTAGCCGAGTTGAAGTCAGACAGCGAGGAGCTCTTCACAATTTGTGCACAAACTAAAATTTAAAAAAATGATTTTTTTTTTTAAATAAAATAGTATGGTCAGTTAGGTTGGCAAATTACTCTGCTCTACCTGATGTTAAACAGAAGCAGAGTCCAGATGCGAGGACGTACCTATATCATGGTTTTTCGCCTAAAATCGTCCCACTACTGAACTCAGACCTTCATACACAGACACAGACAAATATATCATATTATTATGCGGTGATAGGGCATAATCGGGCCATAGTATATTAAAGTATTTTTTTTTTTCATTTTATCGTTCTCGTACAAGTGAGAAGATTGATATCCCATTATGAGTAAGTTCTCAAAATTCGATCATGACAGAGTATGTTTTTATCATATAACGAGAGGATGACGCCGATTAATTATTCTCATACTGCCTGCCTACCTACACCTAGTTGCTTTTACGGTATGGCCGCGCAAGGAAAGGCAACGAGGCGATTTTTTGGGCGTTCAGTCACATTGCCCCAATACTAAAGATAATAATTATTAGGACCTGACCTGAGACTATGTATATTTATTTTATACAATGTGTAACAAAAAGGTGTGGTCAAAATGAAAAGATCCAAAGTGTATCCCATCTAGAACTTGTATGTGTGGTTATTAAGACATAATTATTAACTTTAATTTGTCATGCAATGGTTAATGAAATATTTATATTTGTGAAGTGATGCGCGTCAGCCGCGCATAAGCAAGCAGCAGTGATCATAAATGTTAGTACTACACAGAGGTTACTAAACAACTAGGGCTGAGACTTGTATATTTTGATGTGACGTCACAATAGAAATATTAAATTAAAAATTGCATTCACATTAAAGTTAATAATTATGTCTTAGTAACTCTGCATACAAGATCTAGATCGGAAACACTTTGGATCTTTTCATTTTGTCCACACAATTCTGTTACACGTTGTATATATGTTATATAAGTATATACCGGATGTTTGGTATTATATTCCCGAAACATAGCCATTCAAATGCAACCAAGTATAAAGAACACTGTGATAACAATATTTACGTTTGTGTATGTGAAGTGGAATACACAACCTCATGAGGTTGACGATCAAAAACAACGTATCAGCTTGACCTAGGGTTGTCACTTTATAGTTTTACTTGGTAACAAAGAACCTCAATATGTCGGCCATGTGGTGCTTTTGAGTTATGTTCATAATTTTCCATGGGTTCCCTATCTATATTCCCTATCTATATTCAGGATTATACAGGTAATACAAAACATCCTGTATACAACTTTATTTTTAGATACGCAAATCGAAACACGGGTCAAATATTTTCATTTAAAGAATCAGTACAAAAAATATTAAAATAATATCTTGAAAACTCACGAAGTTTCAAGCGTTTTGTGCTGTCCCGTTGTGTTTTTTGTAGGGTATACTTTATTTGAGATTTTGTAAATATTATTTGGTCAAAATGTAACATGGTATAAAAAATATTGAAATCGATTCTATAATCGATTTCAATATTTTTATACCATGTTACTGATACTGAACAAACAGTTTTCAGGTTTCGTATAAACTAAAAATAACATTATATATTTATACTAATATAATATAACTGAAAGTCTTGTTTTTTTGTTTGAACGCGCTAATCTCCAGTACTAACAGTCGGATTTAAAAAAAATATTTCTGCATTTGATAGCCCAATATTTGTGGACGGCTATAGGCTATTTAACATCAAGCTATGACCCTTAAGAGCGTTTACGCCGCACACTAGCGCCACTAATAAAAAAAAAACATATCTAGTAATTAGAGATAAAAAATCAAATTATGCTCAACAAACTATTTGAATGAAGTAATTTAGCATTTTTACGACACCTAATGAACACCTCACATGTTATGGTTTAGTTAAATAAGACGTTACGGCCACTTTTAACTATAACGCCATATTTAACTAAACCATAACATGTCAGGTGTTCATTAGGTGACGTAAAAATGCTAAATTACTTCATTCAGATAGTTTGTTGAGCATAGTTTCATTTTCTATCTCTAATTACTAGATATGTTTTTTTTTTCATTGGCGGCGCTAGTGTGCGGCGTAAACGCTCTTAAAGCCCAGAAAAAACGCTAAGCGAATACAAAGTACTAGCGCATTCGGGCAACGACGAGATGCGACGCGGGGCGGTCGGTGGTTCGGGGAACAGCTAGTTATTATAATATAGAAGTATCTATATTTATTATTATATCTATAATACAATTAGTTCTTGTAAATAGTTTGCACCTCCGAATTCACAGTTTATTAGCTCTTTCTATCCGACTGGTTGTCTGGAAGAGATCGCTCTATAGCGATAAGACCACCAATTTGTAACTTTTATTTTAATTGTATTTGTTTTTGTTATAATTGCTAATTGTATGGTGTTGCAATAAAATTATTATTTCTCTCTCTACTAGCTGACCCGGCGGACTTCGTACCGCTTTGACAGTTTCTATGACAACAAAACAAACAAGTCGTATTTCTATTTATTTATCATTATGTCCCTGCATTTTAAATCTGTAATATTTTCGAAAATATTCATTTAATTAAATTACATGCTGTAAAGGGCTATATTGATCTATATTAAATGCACAATGTATTTAAGGTACTTAATTGGATAAGGATTAGTGCTGTATTGCTTAAAATCGCTTCGTAAATAAGCCATCATTTCTCGTAAAAAGTAAAGGATAAAAAATTATTATTGTAGATTATCCCTAAGAGATAGACATATACCATCGTCGCGGACTTTTTTGTAGACCTTTTTAATGTGTACAATACTGTAGTACATTATTTTGATCTATCTCGTAGGGTTCAGCCAGCGTTTGCAATGTAAGCGCAAAAAAATGTGAAACCTCTAAAATTATCAATGTTTCTCTACTATATTATGCATGTATTTACACATTCCTCTTGAATCACTCTATCTATTTAAAAAAAACCGCATCAAAATTCGTTGCGTAGTTTTAAAGATCAAATCATACATAATTATGTGGCCTAAAGGCCATTTAAAGCTCAGGAGATCCACAGGTAAATATTTAATCAGGTAAAATTTTAAAACTAAGCAGAAAAACCTAAAAGGAGAAAAACAATAAATCAGTATTCAAATAGTCAAGGCCAAAACGTTAGACGTACTTACCAATATTTTTTATAGGATTCAAATTACCTGTTTATAGCGCTCAGGACGACTTTGTCATTTTCTTAAACTTGACACTTTCCTAACTTGTCTCATTTTTAACACGGCTCTTTCTTAGTTGGTCTCTTTCTTAAACTTGACACTTTCCCAACTCCTCTCCCCTCCGGACGACTTCGTCATTTTATAAAACTTGGCACTTTCCTAACTGGTCTCATTTTTAACAGGTTTTTCACAAATCATATTTTAAACAATAATATCTGCACAATCGATGATACTATAAAACAATGTTATTATACTGAAGAATTTTTAAACGCTGATCATATCAAAAGAATACAATAAAATTCCATGACAATGACATGACATTCAAAGTATTCTTTTTCAGAACCGTGCATATAAATTTGACAGATAGTTTTTAAAACACAAAGGAGGTTATAAAATGTATAACATAAAAATATAACGTAACTAGGTACTTTGAGTAAATTGCAACGACAACGTTACACATACATACATGAGGACAGACAGACAACGGGAAGCTACTTTGTTTTATACTATGTAGTGATGACCCGGTGAAAATCTCAGAATAATAACTAAAGTAATAGAAACCGGACTAAAATAGCAACACAAATTCATCAGTTTGCACTATTCTAACGAATGAACCTATGTGATATGTTGGAAAGAGATCGATTGTCCCTTTTCTTTCGTTATTTCGAATGTGTCACCAGATTTGTGACGTCATTTTTGAGGTAATGTGGTGACTTTATCGACTTTATTATCGATCTAAATAATTGAAAACAACAACATAGTATTTCTTTTGTCACTATATTTATTAAAAATAAATTATGTTAATTTGACAATAAATACACAATAATACAACCCAAACCATCAATTGCACTATCAAACAGCAAACTCATTGAAAAGCAACCTACTGGCATTAAGTTTTTAAATAACTAATATAGTATATTTAATTATGTATACAGAAACAAGTTAAATCATCATTGGAAAAACAATTAACTGTAGCAATTACACAAAATTTGTTATTAAAAGCAAATAATTTCGTAAACAATACATTAATTCAAAATTTGATGTGCAAGTGTGTGAAGTCAAAATCGAAAATCCCGATTTTCATAAATTCAATTACAATATCTAAAACCATTTTGTTTCGATATTCCGCTAAGTTCGATATTCGTGATTTCGATATGAAAAAAAATGGTCAACATTTTTTACAATGGTCAATATTCATCAAAATACTGTAAAGATTTTTATTTTTTTTCCTTAATCGAGATACTCGTTTAATTAGAGTGTTAATCTTGCGAAAGCGCCGTTTGGATATCTTTTCGCATCTTTCAAGTTTTACTTCTAACAATCTTATTCTTCAAATGTTATCAATTTCTGGTTTTGTTATTGTTGCCAACTATGCCAAGAAAAATCATAATTAATAAATTACATGATAACTCTTTAAAAAAAAATCAAAATAAAGATTCATTTCATTTTAAGTCATGTCATAAAATCATGTCATAAAAAAATAATCTCGTAAAGTAACAATTTTCGCGGAACATAAAACTGTTGTTAATATAAGATAATAACAGAAACCGTAATCTGGAATAGTGTTTCGAGCAAATCATACTGATATTTCATCAATTCTACTAACACCCTAGCTTTAATATTTTAGCTATAAAATTCGTACTGTAATAATTATAAAGTATGATTAAAAATACCCATACCGTTTTTTCTGATCCATTCATAATAATGAACAACGTAGGAACCGCATCTTCTCGAAGTCGTCTCTATTTCGTAACGTCTCCACTTACAAAGGAATCGGAGCTAAAATGCCTTGAGCAGATGCGGTTATGTCGTTTTGGTGTCCCAGGTTGGTCTACCAATACATATAAGCCAATTGTTTTTTTTTCTTTCATCTTTTGGAAATCTGGAAATTAAAAGTATCGAATATCGATATATAAAAAAGAATGCACATTGTTTACGTCACTAAAGATGACAAAGAATGCCTGAGAGCATTTCTTATTTATCACTAAAACAGCTTTTAAAGTAGACTTTACGACTGGTTTTCGCTAGAAAATGGTACTACCAAATTTTATTTGTATTTATATTTGCTTATCAGCTCACATTCTATAAAAAATAAGTTGAAACTTACCGATGGAAAGTCAATAGTTGTTGACTATTTTCTTTCTGGTTTGAATGGAACCTGCAGCCCCTAATTACGCAGGACATTGTGCCGCACGCTCCACACACTCACAAATAAACAGTAAATATATGAAATAGTGTCATTTACCAACATAAATAGTGAAAATTCGGTAAATATTCAAACGGAGTATGACCACTAGTTTGACATTTTCCACAATGATTATGCGAACAAGTCAAATATATCGAAAACGAACTGTCAGCTTTTAAATCAATGTACTTCTGAATTTGGCCGAGGCTTGGCCGGGCAATAGGACTCAGGGACTCAATTTTCTGATGACCGTTTGACATAACAATACAAAAAATAAAAACGTAAGTGTCAACCATTTGTCGCAGTCCAACCTCCTTTTATAGCCATAAGATAGAATGGAACTAAACATAGTTGCACGATTTTTATTTTAGCCATCCTTCTATAGCTTTAGTTATTGTTCTGAGGTGAAAATCGTATCACCTAAATTGACAACCAATGACAACCAAGTGACAATTTTGTATTTCTAAAAAGATAAAAGACATCAAATGCTACACAGGAATATTTTGTATTGGAAAATTAAATTGTCGTTTTTAGTAATTCCGTTACTTATTTATTATTTATGTTTCTGACCGTTTAAACCTTCCCTGAACTTCCACAAATATTTTAAAATCAAAATTAGCCTAATCGGTCCAGCCATTTTCGAGTTTTAGCGAGACAAACGAACAGCAATTGATTTTTATATATATAGATTTAGGTTGGTGGTAGAGTTTAAGGATAAATATGTTTTGGCTACTAATAAGTACCTATAAAGGACGTCTTTGCTCTCTAGAAGAATGGACGCATTAAAAAATGCACTTTTCTATTTAATCGGAGGGCGGTGCATGCGTACTGCATCCAAGCTGTATAAACGAGTGAGTTAGCGGAATTAACACTACATATTATTTAAATTATATGTTTTTGTACTATGGATTTCCGCAAAATAACGCCTGATTTCATTAATTATCTATTTAATCAATCTGACACTTTTTAGTAAAGGTTTTTGTAAAGGTTTTTCAACTATTATATAAAAATTAAGTTAATTTTTTTTTGACTTGGATTTTTTAATCTACAAAAAGATTTGTGACCGTGTGTTTTGTATCTTCTAACATTCCTTTAACCGCAATGGCAATTGTTCCACTAGTTCAAGAATAATGATAATCTTGCGGTTAAATACTGTTTTATTTATATAATAGTCTGATCAGTAACATGTTATCAGAAACTTTTGTCACCAAACCACTTGTATGCAATGCTAAGTAATTAACTATGTATGTGTTGTGTACTAGTATCGAGAAGGAGTCGGACCAATTAGGACATTTCGGTTTACCCATTCGTCGTTACTGTCCACAAGGTAACATAGAATTTGCGACCATTGCAAAGGTCGCAAGACCGCTGCGCCAGCGCAACTGAACTGAAACTGAAACTGTGGCGGTAGCCAAAGTAACATTAAGAAAACGATAGCGAAGTTCGAAAAGAATAAAATGTATGGGATTGACCGCGTGATTTAGCGCGGCTTATGCGTGAAGTTTGCCTAAATAGGCCGTATCAGTAATTGCATTTAAATCAACCCTTTTTAAAATTCTTTAAAAAAGGTGGAGGTTCTTATTTCGTCTTCGATCCGATCCGGAGACTAGGGAACGGAGACATGCTTGCGTGATGGTATCCCCTCTGAAACCGTCTGAGGATGTGTCGATCACTAGGCTTGAGGAACTCTTTAAGTTTCTCGCCTCACACTAAACGTCCGGTTACGCTGTAAAGGGCATGGTGGCCAACAGGAATCTGTATAGTTTATATATTTATTTATTTATTTATTGTGATAAAGACGAATAACATTTATCACACGGAAACAAGTCAAAATTAAATTAAGTATTGTACAATTATATTAGAAAATATTATACGTTACAATAAATACGTCATTCACTATCTTCATCGTCAGAGTTACATAATTAATGTCCGTGACTCCAGCGGGATAACCCCTTCAGATCGGCTTCAAATTTCGCCATGATTTAGTTGATATTATGTTTAAATTTTTTAGCAAATATCAAAATTTGTTGACCAATAGTTATCGAGATATCCCATGTTAAAGGGTATCCCGCTGGGGTCACGGACATACATAATTACTCCATTGGTCCCGTAAACTTTCACATTATCTCTAGTTGACCAATTGTCAAATGAGAAATCGAAATCAGCGTTGGCATCACACGGAGTGCATTGCATATATATTTGCGCATACCTTCAAAATCTATACACTATGTTTTTTTAACGAAAGAGTTTGAGTCCCTAGATGGTCCCATATTGTAGTATTTTATTATTGAAATTCCGTGCAGATCTTTTCATATACCCAATAGCCATTCATGACCGTGTCCTATTTAATGCAATTCATAATAATGATTCAAAATTCGTATTGATATTGCCTCGCGATAATAATTTGAATCATAAAAGGAAAATCAACCACAAATTGTAATTCTTACACCTTCGGAAAATATCGACATATTAGTTAGGTACGGCTTTTGTAACCGTTACTTTTTCGACCACTTTACCACGGCAACATTATCTATACTTTACTTTTCAACCGAATCGTTAGGATGGAATAAAATAATTATGAATATAAAAACTTACTGCGAGTAGATTTGTAAAATGTGTTTCAAATTTTAATTACAGGGATTTAATTTAAATAACAAATAAAAAACGGTCCAAGTAACGTCTATAAGGTATATTATAGAAATCTATTTTCTCCATGGATAAATAGATTATGTATGAAGCATTTCTGGTATGTAGAACGTAACAGTGAAATCGTATTTTGTAACCGATCCGTTTGTGTAATAAATAAACTATGGAATTCACTCATTGGCACGGTAAACCTACGTTACAATTTCGTTGAGGAAAAGTGGTGTGACGCCATAGTACTATTACACATCGCTTCATTTTATACAAGGATGATACTTAATTAAATTAACAAAAAAAAACCGACTTCAAAAAGGAAACTAAAAAATAAGTAGGTATACAAAAAACAGCTCTAAAAAGCAAGAAATAATGTTGAAATCATATTATTAATTACCCTAGATACGCATCATCATCAGTTTTAAAAAATGTCTGTTGAAGTCGGGTGGATCAACAGCTCTACAACGACGTGGCATTGATTCAAGCAATTTCATTCATTCTTCTAGTGGGATTGAATTCCATGCCTCGACAAAAGCTTCGTAGAGTTCGTTGTGACTTTCTTTTTTACGACATGCCACAGATTTTCTATGGGTTTTAAATCAGGGCTATTTGCAGGCCAGTCTAAGACGGAAATACGCTGTTCCTTAAGAAAATTTTTTACACTGTTGGCGGTGTGTTAGGGTTATTATCATGCTGAAAGATGGATCTTTGGGTCCTGGAGGTTACAGGCAAATTGTCAGACTCGAACCTCGGCTCGGGTTGACCGCCGGGCCGTGGTGGTGGGGAGAAGTGCCCAGGTACATGTCTGTACCTGGTATAGAGCGCGTGTGAACCGGCTCGTCGTACCCTTGTTCTACGAGTACGGTTCTTGGGCCTAAACTAGTGTGCATGTTTAGTGTATTCTAAAAATGTGTAGTGGCATTTAGAGGATCGGACGGGGGACATCGTGGTGGATCACTGTCTTAAACCATCGTAGTCGGTGAAACCTGCATTAATGTAATTTGCGAATCTGTCATTGATTGCGCATGATTGTTCTTGTTTGCTTCTTTGCCATTATTATGCCAGTTTTCTGTTAGTTTTTTATTGTAGATATGCAGTGTTAATATGAATAAACAAACGTATAAAGCACGATATGTTTGTTTGTTTATATGTCATGCCTGATTTTAAGGTCATTTACATTAAGGTCAGTGACGCTCCACAGTCTTACGTTTTTTGATCGCAAATGTTAAGCTCCCACGGGTATGGTCACAGATTAAAGAGATGGTAGACTCCCAGATGGGTGGCAAGTCTTCTTCGGTCCCGGATGTTATCAGAAAATTTTAGTTTAAATAATAACTTAACAGACCATTCAAATTCATTTCCGATTTCCGATTTCTGACCGGAGTACGTTGAAAATCAGAAAAGATCGAAGAAATAAGTACCTACCTACCTACTTTAGACATTACCTTTAGGTTGTCAAAAAAATAACGACTGCAGCACTAAAAAACTTGACACCAGGTCACCACCACGATCGATCATTCGATAATAGGAACCACCACGATCGATCATTCGATAATAGGAATGCCCTAATAAAACGGTTGACCCATTTTACAAAACTGTACCAAATGAGAAGTTGTCTGGAACAAAAATCAGGCGTTGTCTGTGTGCGATGCGATGTGTGTAAATAGTATGTCGGCGTGACCCTGATAAAACTACAAAAATAGCCCGGTCAGCCGTTTGTGTTCCTATAATCTTTGGTTACCGTGCAAATAGTGCCTACGCCTACGCTATGTATGCTCCATACCACCATTTCCCTATGTTGACAATTGATTAATGCTCTGTTTGATCACTGTTTTACGGCGAACGTACCTAATGGTCTAGTTATTTATTGTTTGCCATTGTTTTGGACCTCGATTCTGCTAAAATGTACGAAATTGTGTCTCAGTCGCCTAATTCTGATAGTTTTTCCCAAAGTACAAATGTAAAAACCAGGCTACCGACGACCGACACACTAGGTATTGAGACACTGTTGAATTAGCAATTAACAAACTTGAGGTTCAGTAGTTAGGTAGTTAAAGAGTACACGCTTGAAATATTCGCCTAAGTCTGTTTCTTGAATTATGACACACAAATGACGCTACGTTAGATCTTTGTTTTGTTATTAGGGTATTTTTTTTTGTCAACCCAGGGGAGGGCTGGCCTTGTCCTTCTCTAAGAAGGATTAAAACCGACCCGGTAAAAAACCCCTGGGGCTCGCCTTTAGCCTTAATAAGGGCTGTGAAGGCTACTGGAACGCGCGCCTCTCGGTTGCTCGGTTGGCCGAGAGGCGCGGTTGGCGTTACTCAGATGGAGTCGCCGTTATAAAAAGGATACGGCGCCCACTAGTGGGGCGCGCTTACACTGCAGTAAGGCTGCCTATGTCTGCTGACTTAACAACTTGACGCCGCGTCCCGTGCCGCGGTTAGGCGATCCAGGTCACGTGACAACTGGTTATGAGGGTCTGATAAGGCATGTTTCGGCCTACGCAACCGAGGGAGTTATTAGGGTAAAGTCACCTACTTTATCTTTCAAACTGATGGCGTAAGATTATTCGCCTTATGGTACCGCAGTCTATTGGAAAGCCTACTGTATACCTAAAACTAAGACTATATAGCTGTTACTTCTTTATCATCAGTAATTTTACTGGTAAGCGTACCATAAAACTAATGAGGGATTATTTTATTTCGACAAATTTCATAATGCATAATATCATAATAAGCCTGATTCATACATTTTCAAAGGAATAGATATAAAAACTTAAACGTAATTTATATTATTCGCGTTGTTATCAGCAGCGTCTGTTTACTATAAATAAAACTCTGCACTTATAGAAGTAGATAGAAATGTTTAATGATACCTATTATCTAATATTTACAAGATCTATTGTCTAATTACATTAGTCTTGTTGAGTTCAAAAGGAAAATTTACTTATGTACGTGTTATTTATAACCACTAATAGGCGTAGTCCAGTTCAAAGGTCAGCGCCATTGCCTTCCATCTTTTCCGATCTTCAACTCCCTCTGTCTGTAACTGAATCTAGATCTTGAACGTGAATACCTACATACACTTAATTTCGATTAACTTAATTCCCCATTATAAGTATATGTATGTATGTAGGTAATAAATCGGTGATTCACTCTCGAGAGCTCAAAGTACTCGTAATAGTTGATGAATTTATAATTATCATAACTTAAGAGCGTTTACGCCGCACACTAGCGCCACTAATAAAAAAAAAACATATCTAGTAATTAGAGATAGAAAATCAAATTATGCTCAACAAACTATTTGAATGAAGTAATTTAGCATTTTTACGTCACCTAATGAACACCTCACATGTTATGGTTTAGCTAAATAAGACGTTACGGACACTTTTAACTATAACGCCATATTTAACTAAACCATAACATGTCTGGTGTTCATTTGGTGTCGTAAAAATGCCAAATTACTTCATTTAGATAGTTGGGTGAGCATAATTTAATTTTCTATCTCTAATTACTAGATATGTTTTTTTTTTCACTGGTGGCGCTAGTGTGCGGCGTAAACGCTCTTAAGATCAGTACAAAAACGAAACGCGGGCGCTTGCAACGACCCTTACGTAGGTACTTGTTTGTAAATGCGATCAATCTCGTACAAAAGAAAACAAAATAAAATAAAATAATGGAAAAATTTAAGATTTTTGTATGTCAGCTGTGCTGGCTTTTTTAACAGAGTTGTTTTGGTTTGTTGCTAGGAGCTAACAGTACCTAAGTCAAACATTTCACAGAGAAAAACCGACAAAAACTGTTTCTTTTTTCTCATTATTTTATAACTGAAAGTTAGCATAAAACGTCGAAAAGAAATGCAAAAAGATATATTGTGAAATTATTGTCAATTTTGAACCCTACTCGCTGTAACGTTAATTAAATTGAATTAAACGGTTTCAATTAAACGTATTGCGTACCTACGGGCGAAGTGTTTTTTATGATAATTGATGAGTTAATGTGGCTATTAAACTGGAATGTCTCAATATATTATCTTGTATGTATAACCAACTGCAAACGCACTGATTAATCGAATTTGTAAAGTAACTATAAACGCAATTTGTAACTTATATTGAGTTTGTATTATGCCATCATATTGCGCAGTGTGGGCAGGTCTCCAACAAGGTGGACCGAAGATCTGGTAAAGGTCGCGGGAAGCCGCTGGATGCGAGCAGTACAAAACCGGTCGTTGTGGAGATCCTTTGTCCAGCAGTGGACGTCTTTTGGTTGAGATGATGATGATGATGATGATATTGTCTATAATTCAATAATGCAAGCGTGACCCGTCCCCTTCTAGATTATTTTAAAAGTTCGGATCGGAATAAAGAAAAACTCTCATTAGGCACTCTTAGCTCTTCGTATAACAGTTATGTTGCTGTGTTGCAGATGCTGGTGCAAGCGCTATACGACTTCACGCCGCAGGAGGCGGGCGAGCTGGAGTTCAGGCGCGGTGACGTCATCACCGTCACAGATCGCTCCGACCAGCATTGGTGGCAGGTACGTACATTCTCTAGCAATTAAAAGTATACCTAGAAAACAAAAGGTATGTATGTGGGTTTAGCCTGATGTTATGGCTGAACCAATTAAAACCTTGGAACTCGATGGTGCAGTGATTAGCTCGCACAATCTGCGATTGCTAAAGGTACAACAATTGTGACGAGCTCTTCCGTGCTTCGGAAGGCACGTAAAACCGTTGGTCCCGACAGCATTAGCATTCGTTAACAACCACCAATCCGCTGGGCCCGCGTGGGGTTTTATTGTTTGTTCTCCCTATCCATCCGGTCCGGTCCGGTCTGCGATTGCTAAAGGTACAGCGATTGTGACGAGCTCCTCCGTGATTCGGAAGGCACGTAAAACCGTTGGTCCCGGCAACATTAGAAGTCGTTAACAACCACCAATCCGATGGGCCCGCGTGGTGATTTATGGTCCGTTCTCCCTATCCATACATATCCATCTATAAATATCCGTAGGGAAGGCTCGTGCCCCAGCGGTGGGGACGTAAAATGAGCTAATGATAAAGTTGATTATGACCAAAACCAAGTGCACCAGTCTACTACTTATGCGGATCCTAAGAACTTGAGTCGTTCACGTGGTCCCTTTAGACACGTCAAACAGACGTCAGAAGACATAAGCACGCTAACTAAATATGAAGAGAAAGTGGCAGTCACCCTGAAAAATGACAATGTCCAATGGATAAAGCGGTTGCACGTGTTTACGTAGGTTTGTGACTTGAAACTCCTAAACGATCGTTATAATGTTATACAATTAAATTAAAAACTCGGGATGTTATGATGAACAGGGTTTTGAATACCGATAAAAAAATTGGTATCGATACTTCTGTCAAATGAAGATACCGTTAAAAAAAGTAACGGTAGCTTGGTATCGTTACCTGGGTGACAATTTTACCGGTAAATTAAATAACCGCTCTACGCGGATTGGCTAAATCGCAATATTTAACGAAAAAAGTAGCAATACTTTTCAAGATAACCTGGTACCTGCATTACCGGTACCAAATTACCTTTATAGAAATAACGTTACTTACCGGTACTTATAGTGGCAATTTGGTAACGGTATCAAGCCCTGAGTACGATACAATAATTAGGCGTAAAACTATGAGACAGACAAAATGCATACAGGCTATCAAGAAAAATATGAAACGCCCCATGTTCTTAGTGACTAGTGACTGACTAATACCAGTATTATAGATATTACTTAAACAAATATTTACGTGTGTGTAACTTACGACATAACGTTTGTGCCAACTTTCCTGTTTTGCGTTGATACTTACTTACTTACTGCGCTGACTCAGGGACCCAAAGTGGATCTTGGCCTCCGACACGAGATTTCGTCACTCTGGTCTGTCCTTAGCCACCTCTCGCCAGTCCGGCCGTTGGAGGTGACTAAGATCCTTCTCAACCTGGTCTATCCAGCGATACCTGGGGCTTCCAACCGGGCGCTTCCCGGTTGGTCGAGCCAGATATGTTCTCTTCGCAGCCCGATCCGACTCCATTTTCTCAACGTGGCCGAGCCAGCGCAGTCTAGCCGACTTTGTCTCGCCCATTATGTTCGGCTCGGCCACGAGCTCCTCTTTCTCGGCATTCTTCCTCAGTCTCCAGGTCTCGTTTTGCGTTGATGCGCATGGGAAATTACTAACAGCTGTCTTAATTGTTTAATAAAATGAGTTTGAATGGAATACAATTTTCTGAATAAAGAGCTATGCCTAGTTTACAAAATTGTTCATCATCATCATCATCATCATCATCACCAGCTCATATACGTCCCCACTGCTGGGGCACGAGCCTTCTCTATGGATGGTTAGGGAGAACGGTCGGGCCATAAACCACCACGCGAGCCCAGTGCGGTTTGGCGGTACCAACCGGGACCAACGGCTTGCTCCGTGCTTCGGAGGCATGTAGCCTTCCGAAGCACGGAGGAGCTCGAGATAAAACATTTTTGGTCACCCGTCCGATGACGAGCGGCCTTTGCGATAATTGATTAACCTTAGCAATCGCAGACTTAGTGTGTTAACTACTTATGATTAGTTGATTATTATGTTATACATCAGATTACAAAAAAATATTATGTTTCTGAAAATAAACATTTTCATTTGAATTTATTGTTTAGAGCATTTCGTTATCTCCCTTTTTATGTTTTTTAATAAATTAGTTTTAGTTGTTTGTTCTTGGAGTTTGAATTTGCCTTAGAGTACTTAGTTTTAGTTTTAATTACATTTTACTTTTTTTTTATGTAGTAATATTTACTGCTGGCACCCGTTTAACTTTTGTAAACGTTTACTTGACCGCCACTGGACAGGCAGTGCCCTGGAAGTGCGTGTTTCATTCGCCATTCGATCACGTTAACGAAAACGAGAACTTGTATCGCAAAATGTTAACTCTTCTCGTATGCCGCCAGGTGGCGCTGCTTCAATGCCATACTAATTTTCGTTTTCGTAAACGTAATCGAATGAATACGGATAGCAAACAAAACTCACACTAGGCACCCTGTATTGTTAGTTTGTAAGCATTTATCAAATAAATTTATTTGTATTTGTATATGTAATTAATAAGAACATTGTTTGTTTTGCAGGGCGAGATTGCGCACCGGCGCGGGCTTTTCCCCGCTTCGTACGTGACGGCTTACCACTCATAGTGGATGTGTGCGCCTCCGCCCGCGCCGCCCACGTAACGCTCATATCACCTAGCTGCGGACGCTTAGTCGGGGCTTTGAATAACGTTAATAAGGTAACGGTACAACCATCATACGAACATAACGTGACGCAAAAGGCGCGTTGTGCTCGTTAACGATACCTGGGTGGCATTTTTACCGGTTAATTAACTAACGCGGATTGGCTAAAGCGCATAAGGTAATGAAAAAGTATGATCCTCGTACTAGATAACGTTAACTGCATTATCGCTACCAGTTTAACTTTATAGAAGTAACGTTACTTAACGATACTTTTAGTGTGAATTTGGTGACGCTATCAAGCCCAGCGCTTACGTGTAACCACAGGAAAACGTTATAGTTTTCTCACTACACCAATTAGCTTGAGTTCGATTGATATGGCCAGTGACAAATTTGACAGTTAACATTGAGGAAGTCGTTTGCAGAAAAGTAGGTTTTTTGACAAAGTAATTATAGTTATGTGCTCGATTAACCGCAAAGCAATGTCAGAGCTGTGAAATGACTTTCCTCACCTTACTACGTCAGTTATGGTGGTGCTATGCATGCCAATGTTGCGCATGGCAAAATGGTCAACGCTCTTTATTAAAAAACCGTCCGGACGGTTCATTTTGCCATAACACTTGCCGTTTTATCGATAGCGTGCAGAACTTATTTTTCGGAGGCATAGAGTTATGCCCCTTAAAATAAGTTAGTAGTTTATAAACGTTTTTAAAAAAATCGAGTGGAGAAATTTAGTACAAAAGCCGGCGTCACTAAGGGCCCTTTCAATTTAGACGTTTCGTGTCGGACCGCTGCCGATAGGTTTCTTAAACGCCAGACTATTCTAATATGAAACGCAGTGCAAAAGTGTCGCAGGCGTACGACAGCAAACGTCTAAATTAAAAGAATCCTAACCCTTTTACTACAGAACAGGGTTTAAAGTTAGACGATGGCTAAATACGTGTTTAAAATATTGTCTCTGTCTAACAATATTAGCTTAAAAGTGACAGTATATGTTTTAAGCATTGTCTAACTTTAGCCATCGTTTTGTAGTAAAGCAGTAAGGGTGGTCTACATACACGGTCTGCTCGAGCAGTTAGCCAGTGATCAAAATACACGGACCCATTGAGCAGTCGTTGTGACGCTGCCATTTCTCCGAGCTGCTGACCGCCCGGAGCAGTCGCACGCAACTGTTTGACCGGTTCCATGCATGTTTGTGAATAAATGACTGTTCACTATGCAGTCGCAGCTTGAAGTCGATCCTGGGGCCCGACCGCCTAGCCGATCGCTTTGACTTCGTGTGTGGTTTGTGACGTCATCTTGTCGTTTCGTGCCGCCTATGAAAGCAATATCGAAAGCTTATAGCCTTTAGCTTTTGATATTGCTTTCATAGGCGGTGCGAGGTGGCAAGATGACGTAATAAACTATACGCGTAGTCAAAGCGATCGGTTAGGCGGTCGGGGGGCTGGCTGCTTCAAGCGGTCGCCCTAAGTCTTAAACCGGAATTAAAGTATGACATTTCGTAGTATTTATCACGATAACATGAGCACGATGCGATGACTACTATGACTATGACTACTTCGATATTTTTATTCCACAATATGTTGCGTTAATCAAAAAAATATCAAAGAAGTATTTTTTATCCATGTATCTGTCAAATTTGTCGCTCGACTTATCAATTCGCAAAAGTGTGAGTTTTGTAACGATAAGCGTTTGCGTATTTCATAGCGGGTTTATAATGAAACACTGAGGTACCATTAATGTCCGCTAGAGGCGACGTTCAAAATTCCAAACAGTCCATAGAATACGCAAATGCTGCTGTGATGTTTCTCATAACAAAACACGCTAGGTCCTTAGCTCTACCACTAGTTGACGACCAAAACTCGTTAGCGGTCGCTTGCGTAATGTTTTCTATGCCAGAAAAAATGAACATCGCATAAGACTCGCTACCGAGCTTTGCGAGAACTCGTAGTAAGACTACCGTGAACGTGTCTCCTCTTACCGTTAGGTGTGTCTAGTGCATGTTTTTATCGTAGTCGAGATAAAAGTTAAACACAATTTATATGAGATCGAAGCAGCGCCATCTAATGACCAACTTGTGAACTTGTCATTAGGTGGCGTTGCTGGCCTCTAGTCTGTTAATTCAATGAAGTCTTAATAGTGTGTCGATAGCCTGACATTAGGATTAAGGGAAAACTGTCAAATTAAGACCACCGATTATAAGAACGATTGAATGAATCGATACCCAGATCTCATACATGTTGTAGTTAACATCAATTTGGATAAAACTAGCATTACGTCGCTGATATAACAATACCGCACAAGTCGAATTGTATTGAATTCCATTAGATTCCAATCAAGTATAAAACGTCACATGGCCATTTCTCTACTTACACGGTTTTGTTATATAAGCGACGATAGGCACTCTGTGCTAGGTCTCGATGGCCTAGAATCTGTACTCATTATGGTGCTTCGTTTCCTACAATGGCGTTTCGTTCATCAGCGCGAGATTAGCTATGTCGGTCCGTCCGGCCAGTGCGCCGGATTGCCTTAATTTATGCAATACGATGAGATGTTGTAGTACAAAAATTTTGCTTCGTGCGGTGTTACGTTTTGGTGTTCTGTGACGAATTTATATTATTGTCTTTTCTCAATATATTGTAATCGTGACATATTTGCAGTGCGATGCAGCAACTTTGTCCTTAATTACGTGCCAGAATGTAATTTGTAGTTTTCTTTTTATTATTTTATTATTATATATGTTTTTAGTAATATTATGAAGGTAAAAAGGGATCAACTCAGTTCATTCTGAAATTCCTTCCCAGTATAGGTTTTTTCTTGATGTGATTTTTAAAGTATGACCATTATTTATCCTATTTTATTAGTCTATAATGCTCATTTTAAAAATATTTTACCATTTACATGTTAGTTAAGTGATAGATTTAAGTTCATTCTACACATTTCAATCTTATTTTTTATCATCGGTATACAAAATATATGTAATCTGGTACCATAGTCACGTAGGATAATACAATAATGCGTCCTTCGAACGCCGCGCTCTCGATAGAATTAGGCTCAGACTACTACTTTGCGTTACGCACATTATGTAATGCCACATTTAATAATGAACATTCGAATTATTTTATACGATAATATTTTGATAGAACGGAATGTACAGCGAGGTTTTTATAACAATAAATAATTATTAATATACATTTAACATCGTGCTTGTATCGCTTTTGATGTGTTTATTTGATGATTTGTTACTTTTTTAGTGTTTTTACCAATTAATAAGCGAGTAACGAATATAAACGAAATCGTCTATAAAAATAAAGTCTTAACGTAAAGTAACGCGGTGTTTAATAGTAAACTCGACGACGACGGTAGTGTTAGCCTGCTGAACGATGTAATGGTTATGTCTTAATTCCGAAGTGGTTTGTAAATCGTGGCACCCGAGTGTCATTGTACTTAGTTAGGGTTAACAATTAGTCAAGACTTGAGATGGATAAAAACTTTGTGTGCTCGTTGATCCAATGTAGATATTTATTTTTGTTATTGTATTGTACCCAAAATTACTATATATATGGAGGCGTAAACGAATAGAATCGTAAAGTGTTTGATGATAACTACCTTTAAGCCACTCACTATGAGCAAGGCGTCGTTGTAACTTAAGGGTTAGATTCGCGTATAGTGTAATGATGTTCGTTTGTTTCCCTTCCGCAAAGCATTTAATGTGTGTATTTATAGAGTAAGTAAAGTAACCGCATGTTGTGATCAATCGGCCCGTGAGATACTGCAAACAATACTTCGATACTGTAACACATGTCCATAAACCTAGGCTTCTCGCTGTAGTGACGATTAAGCGCATGGCGGCAAGTTTTAAGAAATCGGAAGTGCTATAATCTATAATAATCAAATATTTAAATAATTAAGTTATGATTCTCCAATATTGTGGAAGATGTATAATATTTTTTACTAATAAATTTAATATTGTATTTGGTGTTTTATTTCATGATTTATACCCTTATCATAACTGAAACACAAACTTGGTTCAACGTTATAATATAATTTATTGAATATTAACAACATCACATTATTCAACATGTCTAACTGCCGTACTCAGAGACGTCAATTAAATTTTATTGTCAATTAAATCTCTTGCTGTCACTTTCTTATGTATAGTGCTAAATAGAGAAGGAAAGACATTTAATTGTCATTAAAATTAATTGACGTCTCTGAGTACGACAGTTAGGGCTGATTTTTCAATCATCGGGTAAAACTTATCCTTCTGATGAAGTATTACGCAATCAAGCTAAAATGTCACCTGTTTAAAAAGAAAAGTCATGTTATGATAATACAATTTTAAAATGGATATCTAATACTTTATCAAACGAATAAGTTTTATCTGTCCATTGAAAAATCGGCCCTTAATGATTATTTTAATAATTCTTTGACAAAATATGCATTTTCTACTTAACTAATCTTTATATTGACTAACCACCTTATAAATAAATATTTACACACAATGTAAACATTAAAGTTTAGTAAGGAGTGTGTAGGTGTATATCTTATTATCACAACCCAATTTAGTCTAAACGTAAGTTTTGATAAAGCAATGTGTATAAGAAATAACACAGATTGGTTCCAGCAAATATGAAGATGTCACTAAAACTATATTCATTATTATCCTATACACAGCTTTTATTTACACTGTTATTAAACTTGCGATTTAAATTAATGGCTCTATCTGCTATTGCGAACGTAATTAAAGACAGCTTCAGTTATAAGCCAAGGTGGCAATAAATATGCCAACATAATTTAAGCTGTAAGCAGTTGTAATAAGATTGAAAACCAATGTCTCATATATTACACTAGACTAGTTATTCAAAATAGTAATTTAAGAAAGTGCTTTGATAACAGGGTTAGTGGTATAAAGAGTCAGTGTTGTTGTGCTGATGTCCACATGGGCAGAGTTCAGCGCCAATTAAAACTAATTCTGACTAAAATTGGGTTTTGATTGTAAAATAGACAGTAATATTTATAAACAGGGATGTAAGTGTTTTGTAATCTTTCCTTCTTTGTGTTGTGGCCACTCTTGACAACGTCCTGTCACAAATTGTCTATCTATAGTAGGTATAAATTCATCATATAGGTATCATTTAAAATTGGGACTATTTACTTTAAAAAATAACATTAACTATATTTTCTTTATAATACCTTAATATGTGTAAAGCATATAAAGGTGAAACATTTATAAATAATTTACATAATATTCGGTTGAACTAAAACGATTGCATCTTAATTTGTGTACAGTAAGCAACGAAAGTAGTTGAACACTTTAGTACCTACTTCAAAGCAACTAAAGAATCTAACAACCGCTTTTCTATTTGTCAAGTTATTATGAATAGTACCAGTGTTCAGAGACTTTTCTTGTTGACTGTACAATTATATCAACATGGCTATTAAGTATATAATGTATAAGTTATTGTCGAAGGTTCTGCATAATTATAATGACAAAGGTATTCTAAATATAACTGTGATTACAAAATAGCACCTTTGTTCATTCATCTGCTACATAATAAGGTCATCTAAATAAGTCTAATAGATTTGTTGTGACAAAACACGGCTTACTTATTTATATTTTTTGTGAAGAGTAACTCATTGTGTATACATTGAGTTATGTATATAAATAAAAATCAAAAAAATAAAAACAAATTTACAACACGATTATCTCAAAACACAGTTTTCAAAATGTTTTTGTGAAGGATAAAAAAATGTATACAATTTCTTACAATATGATTATTTGATTGCAAATAATAAGTGTTCAAGGTTGCGCTTTATACTAAAAGTTTTCAACACTTGTGCGACTGCAAACCATACTTATTAAGTTTTAACTCGATTGAACTACAGAGATGTGCGATTTTTAACCGATGACAATAATTCTCATACTATGAAAGCAGTTACAAGTCCTTCACTCATATATGAAATCATCGTTGTCAATTTTCGCATGTAGGTACGTAAATAAATAAATAAATAATTTCTAAAGTGATTTCATAATATAATTCGTACTTTCGTATTACTATTTTTTGTGTCATCTTTTATTGTATTATTGCCGGTGTGATTAAAAAATCGCACCCTTCAACAGCAATTGCTACAAAACGCTTACGATTCGTTTCAATTGAATTGAGACTGGTTTGTAAGAAAATGCACATACGATTATTGCTAAACATTCATAATAACAAATCATGTCATGACCATTTAGTCAATCGTTATGTTTTGCAAATCACTGTTATAGAAAAACATTTCAATTAATTCAAGACCAATAGTTAATTTTTCAAGTTCATGTACAACTTTGCTATCTACAAACAAATAACAAAACATTGACTAACCAATTTCCTAAATAAAACCCTGATTTTTTTACCAACCATCAAACATTACTTTGCAGCTAACATAAAAGCTGCCCTTGACAATTGTTTCATAGTTTTACCTCAAAATAAGGAGACTAAAGAACGTAAGCTCTATACAAAGGAGTGTAATACTCGTGCAACGCACACAGACCCTCTAACGGACACGAATCTCGGATCAGCAGTGCTATTCTCTAAGCAAAACAGCGTCGACCTCGACATTGAACTCGCTCATAACTTGCAAACTAATGTAGACTTTATTACTATTAAAGTAGGTTGAAATTTGTTTGCAAGTTATGAGCGAGTTCAACGTCGAGTTCGATGCTGTTTGCTTAGGCCGCATTTCCACCTGCAAAAAAACTTTCGCGAGAAATGTCCGATAGTCTGTCTGACAGCAGCTTACAAGTGTATACTCAGTAGCAATTACTGTCTATACACTTGTAAGCTGCTGTCGGATAGACCGTCGGACATTTCTCGCGGAAGTTTTCTTGCAGGTGGAAATACGGCCTTAGAGAATAGCGCTGCAGCTCGGAACAGTCCGGAGCGCAGGTCTTGCGAGATTCCGTGGACCTTTCCTACTTTGTGGTCTTACACTGTGTGCGATTTAATTTCACTAGTGACTACTTTAGTAACAATGGTTTCTAAGTTTCTCACTAGATGACGCTGCTACGATCCCAAACACGTTGTAGAAAATTTTTACTTGCTGGAATAGTAAAAAGATTGTAGTCAGCATCAAGTATGTATTTTGTGCCAAGGCTTTGAATTACGTTAAAATTAGGTAACGGTACCCTATTATACTAAAATAACGTTAATTGTAAAGGTAACGTATTGATACCATGTATCGATACCCGGGTGGCATTTAAACCGGTAAATTAACTAGGTAACCACTCTACGCGGATTAGCCAAAGCGCATTAGGTAACACAAAAAGTCGCGACACTTGACTAGATAACGTTACCTGCATTAGTTACCGTTACCAAATATTTTTTATAGAAATAGGTAACATTATCAAGAAACATTTCACCTTCGAAGATCCAACAAAACACCTGCAGCATGACATGATACGAATTCATTCGATTTAGAAAGAGAAAATTTGTATGGGTAGGGTAAAGTCATATTTCACCTCTTCTGTCACAAGGAGGTGCTGCTTCAATGCCATACAAAACCTCATTTTCATTGAAGTGGTCGAATGGAATAATGAAATTATGAACCCATAAATCAACGTTTGTTCACCACCTATTCATACGCTAACAAGTTTATGCACCATCGTATTTATAATCCAACAAGGCATCCAACCACCCAACACTAATACCTACAAGTAAACAAAACTATTTCATATTGAATTTTTCGCGTTCTCTTTAGCTAAACGCTTTTTCGGCAGTATAGGATGTTTTAACTAAAGTGCATTTTAATCTGCATTAGATGTGCCAAGTGCCAACACAGTATAAGCTACTTTTGAGAAAAGCAGCTAAATAACTGTTCAGAGTCACTTTTATCACCGTACAAACCGTCTGAGATGACTCCCTTGATACAAACGTGATAAAAACAACTTACTATTCGACCAACTCCCTAACTCGAAAATAAAATTCAGCTGTTCCATACAAAACATCAATATTCATTCGACCAAAATGTATGGAACAGCTGAATTTTATTTTCTAGTTAGGGAGTTGGTCCAATAGTAAGAGTTGTTCGTCTGTATCACGGAGTCATCTCAGAAGTTTTGGACGGTGTGATAAAAAAGTCAACCTGTATAGAACGTTTGCGGCTTAGGCCAGCGGCACTTTGGATGCGTTTTTAAACCCTCATAAAAATTAACTCTGAGTATAAGCTTGGAATAGTTATTCAGTGTTATGTCTCTCCTCATCATTATCATCATCATAATCAGCCCAATTCAGTTCACTGCTCGACATAGGCCTCTCCTAATGCATGTCACTATCACTGAGCCCAAACTTTGGATTTTCAAAAAATATATTTTAATGGCATAAACAAAACACTGAAAAGCTATTCCAATCTTATACTCTCTTAAAAATACAACAAGGACTGTCTCCCTGCATCGATCTTTACAGATTTCGATGATACCACATAATAACATATACATAATATACTTAAAATGTGTGCCCTCCTATCGATAGCATGATGTTTTCGAACGCTATCCAGTTGATGAGTGCCCACGGGCCCAGCCGCATCCACAGAGGTAGGAATCCTCTGTACAATGACATGACGCCTTCGTTCTTGACCGACTGCTGGAAACAATCGATCATGCCTCGATACAGCTTGCCCCTGGAATGAAAGGAAATTACTTTGTAAATACGTATACGAAATTCAAAAAGCTGAAAGGTGACAAAAAGCTAATACATATTTTAGCAGTTTGTGAACCTTACTTTATTTGGGTAGTTTGGGATTAGCAAACTATGACGTCACTATTTTGTTCCGTCAATTGAGTGTTTATTATAACTTTTACAGAAATTCATGCGTCAAATAAAAAATTGGTTAATGTTATAGAGAACTGTTACGTGAATTCATTTTTACGTTTATTGTTTTGGAATTAATTGTTGTTGTTGTCAACTACCCAATTGTATCAAAGGTTCACATATTTTTTTCACGTGTTGTGCAGACGCTTGCACATCAACCTATTCAAAATTGACAAATTTCTTTAATATACATATATACAGGGTCTAACAAAATCAATAAGCGAACGTTTAAGGGCGGTATCTATACATCATTCTGAATACAATGACAAAAAATGGTGTGGCTCATTTTGGCACGGCCACCATTACCAACCCGAAATCTGAGTTTACAGATAATTAGTGGATAAATAGTGGGAATTAGTGGATAAATCTCAGAATTAGTGGGGCCATGGTTCAAAAGTTATAAGGGATACAAGGTGGCCGTGCCAAAATGAGGCTCATTTTGGCACGGCCACCTTGTATCTCTGAAACCACGGGTCGTAGCGAAGATCTGATTACCCCAATAATTAGTGGATAATTAGTGGGAATTAGTGGATAAATCTCAGAATTAGTGGGAGCTTCTATGAAAAGTTATATCAATTTTTCATTTTCCCATAGTAGATGTACAATCGCGAACATGAAGCTTATTGATAATTTGAATTACCAACTTAAAATTGAAAGGTATAAAGAGTCTAGGTAAGAATCTAGGTATATAGAGTGAAAGTAAGTAAATGAGAGAGAGAATCGGATACATGTATGGATATAATTGTACATGACATTAATTTAATGTCGGGAACCAAAAAAAATAAACTAGTTAGTATATATAAATGCATTTCTTTAAAAATATAAAAAGGCTCATTTGAATGCTTTACAATTTAATTATTAACAGGGTTCAAAGAAAAGATGAGGTTCTTTTTTACTATTAATTATTAATTTTGCTTATAACACAAGAGACAACGGGATAACAACACACTTTTAAAATGGCTTGTATAGTCTATCAGGCTAATAAATGTTATCTGGGGATTGAAAAATCGGTAAATCTGTTAATACATTTTTTAAGCATTTAATGGCGCCTTTTTTATCGATACAGAATCAAACATACGTACACACATATCAAAGTTTCGTCGTTAATTTACAATTTAATTAATTCAAGTAATAACTAAATGCTTATGTGCGCAACTGCACATGTTGTTTTTGTATGGTAAAAAGAAGTTGCTATAACTTTTGAACCATGGCCCCACTAATTCTAAAATTTGTCCACTAATCTCCACTAATTATCCACTAATTTTTGGTGTAATCAGATCTTCGCTACGACCCGTGGTTTCAGAGATACAAGGTGGCCGTGCCAAAATGAGCCTCATTTTGGCAAGGCCACCTTGTATCCCTTATAACTTTTGAACCATGGCCCCACTAATTCTGAGATTTATCCACTAATTCCCACTAATTATTGGTGTAATCAGATCTTCGCTACGACCCGTGGTTTCAGAGATACAAGGTGGCCGTGCCAAAATGAGCCTCATTTTGGCACGGCCACCTTGTATCCCTTGTTATAACTTTTGAACCATGGCCCCACTAATTCTGAGATTTATCCACTAATTCCCACTAATTATCCACTAATTATCTGTAAACTCAGATTTCGGGTTGGTGATGGTGGCCGTGCCAAAATGAGCCACAAAAAAAAATTGAAAAACCATTGTATGACATTCATACACACACTGCTATCTTTGTGTGCCTGTAGTACAGTTGTACGGGTTTGGAAAGGGTGTATTTTTTGGTGAATTATGATAATGTTTTGTTGATTAACGAGCCTGTAGTTGTGGACCAAATTTGGTGAGCATGCTCAGTGTGATGTATAGACGCTCCCCTTAAACGTTCGCTTATTGATATTGTTAGACCCTATATATACATATTCAACCATATGCTTAAGGCATAAAGTTCAAAGTCTATTGAAGAAATTGACAGTTTGTGGTAGGTTGATGTGCGTTTGTGCAGGCGTGTGTGTAGAGGTACTACGAAAAAGCGGATAGGTCTGGGTGTCTAGTGTGAGTTTTGTTAACTATCCGTATTCATTCGATTACGAAAACGAAAATTAGTATGGCATTGAAGCAGCGCCTCCTGGCGACATACGAGAAGAGTTACAATTTCATTACCATACAAATACGAATGAATCTCGCACTTGGCACCCTGTACATGCGAATCAGACTCGCCAGATTATGAAATATTTATTATATTCAAAACTTCGTTTTTATTTTACTGTGCTATGTACGAAGGCGTTAGTAATTTATAGGGAAATAATTTACAAGGATAAATTTCTCAGTTCTGTGGGAAGAGTGATGCCCGTTGCAAAGGTTCGAGTCGTACTTGAGACATCTCGTAATGTAGCATTGTGAACGCAAAATGACAACAATATTTGAAATTTAATTTAATTTAATGAAAATAAAGATTTATTTAGTTTTTTGATAAGAGACATTATCGACAATATCATTTATTATGTACATAAAAACTTAATTTAAAGATATGCGTAGATATATATACAGAATTTAAGATTTTTGGGCTTTCAGCAATTTTGCAGATGGCAACCCACACGAGTCGTGTCTGCTGTCTGCCCATTTCGCGACGTTTTCAATCGAAACGAAAGGGAAAGGACGCGCCCTGAGTCTGCGCGCCGACCTTGACCCCGTTAGGGTAACCTCGACCTCTCAGCTGTTCACGCTAGCTAATCCACGTTTGTGCTGTATGGAAATCTAAATGTGTCATCCATTCATGCTTTGAGCTTACAAAAAATGTTTTATAACGAAAAACGAAGTTAGACATATCACGTGATGACTGACTGGTTACCTATCCGTAGTGGGACCAGTGTTCGTCATTGCACAATGTTCAACACAGTTAGTAACCAAAAAATAACAAAGATTTTCATTAAGGTATTTATAATATGGGCCTCTATGTAACTTACCATCTGTACATAATTTGTTGCCTGAATTAAATGATTCTATTCTATTAAAACTTTACGGAATAACAGTTAGGAAGCAGATGGTCTTGTATTCAATTACTATCGCGATAGCGGCCCGTCCCGGCTTCGCACGGGTGGATGTTTATTTTTTTTTTTCATTCTAATGGTGAAAGAATTTTTTAAATCGGTCCAGTAGTTTTTAGCAGTTCAAAAATACAAAAATACAAAGCTTTCCTCTTTATTATACTAGCACGTTACCTGCGACTTCGTCCGCCTGGATTTGAAAGAGAAATATTTTTTTATAATAAATAAATATAGCCTATGTTACCCACAAGGTAATTATATATAGTATTAAGTATATATATAAGGTATATATAGAATTCTATAAGTGAAAGAATGTTTGTAATTGGATCAGTAGTTCCAGAGATAAGCCCCGTCATACAAACAAACAAACAAAGTCACAATCGTTACCTCTTTATTAATAGTGTTGATTAGTATAGATTGCTAAAGACTGTAACTTGTTTTATAGATTTTTTCACTTGACTCACCATTTATTTTATTTATTGTGAAAGGAAACCTTTTAAATTGATTAACTCCGCGAACCAATCATTGATTTCAGAGAAACCTCACAAAATCAGGGTCCACTTTCTTTTCAATAATTAGTTTTTATATACCTACTATCGGAAAAATGTATAAAAAAATCCACGAGCTAGATTGAATTTGGATCCCACGCCTATATTTACCTACTATTTTATTATATTTTTCAATAAGATTTATGAGTACAAGAATCAAAATAAAGGTAATAAAACGTAATTTCATGGTAGGTAAGTTCTAAATCGTTATCGATTGAAGCGTAGAGAGATACCCCTGATAATTAAATATTGATTTGATAACCATTACTACTACGCCCAGTGTACCTCCCCTACACAGCTTTAGCCTATTTAGGCACGCCTTTAACCCTCTGCCACAGAATAATATACAAACCCTCTGTATTAGCAAAGCATACATATGGGAATCGTACATTTACCCTATGCTTGCTTATGTATAGGGTTAAGGTATGAGGGCTGTAGGTTTATCTGAAATTAATGAATGATTTGCGGGAGTTCATTAAGTTAAATGATTCCTTTTTTTAATGATATATATCATTATCATTATAGGTACCTATGTAAACATACAGATTGATAATCAGAGTCATTATGGGTAAGTCGGATCTTCTGGGTGCCTAGCGCGAGTTTCATTCGCCATTTTTTTTTATGTTAATAGGAGGCAAACGAGCAGGCGCGTCACCTGATGGAAAGTAATCACCGCCGCCCATGGACACCCACCCGCAAAACCAAAGTAATCGCAGATGCGTTGCCGGCCTCGAGGAAGGAGTTGGATCTTGAGGAGGGAGTAGGAATTGGGAGGGGGGAGGGGTGAGAGATGGGCCTTCGGTACTTTCACTCATCGGACGAAACACAACAGCAACGAGTGCCATTGTTTCACGCCGATATTCTGTGACGCCGATCACGTTTCGTTAACGTAACGGTAACGAAACGTGATCGAACGTTCGGTAACGAGAATTTGTATGGAAAAGTGTTAGCTCTTCTCGTATGTCGCCAGGTGGCGCTGCTTCAATGCCATACTAATTTTCGTTTTCGTAAACGTAATCGAATGAATACGGATAGTAAACCAAACTCACACTAGGCACCCTGATGTGTTTGCTCACAGTAAGTACGTAGATAAAGGTACCTAGTGTTTTAAAATTAGCACGGGTCGGATAAGAGCTACGATAGCATAAATTGTAAATTAGCGCAAATAACCCGGCACGTCAAAGGGCGAAGTGCATCTGATCCAGTATGTTAGAGGGTGAGGGTGCGGTCTTAAATACCGCCAGCTGATATTTTTATTACTCTTCTCCGAAAAGTTTGTCTACCTGCCATCTGGTCCCACTGGTTGGTTTATAAGCTTGGTCTGCATCACGTCCGTTCCTTTGACTTACAAAGGAAAAGTCACTATACCATAAATGTCTGAAGGATCGGATTCAAATCCCGTTAACCGAAACACTTTTTAATACTTTTCCGAAAATAATCTTTACCTGCCATCCGGTCCCACTGGTTGGTTCATGAGCCTCGTCTTCATCACGTCGGCTGGAGTGCCCAGTACTGCCGCCACGAAGCCCGCTGCAAAGGCTGCACCTGCGTGAACGAGCGCGTTGTCTGCCATGCCGAACTCCTTTATGAGGAACTGCTTGGAGTAATCGTAGGCGGCCAGGTCACCCATGTTGACGAGGGCTGCGCGCTGCACATTTGGTATCGCACCTGAAAGAGGTAATGCAATAATGATGGTATGCAATAATGGTATGATGAGATAATGCAATAGATGTACAATCAATAAAGTAGGTACAGTGCTGTGTACTGGACAACGTATAAAAGTATTTTGTTTTTACTCCAACTTGTTACTTGTTGGCCTTGAAAGCGCTTGAACTTTAAATGACGTAATGGTAAAAAAAAAAAAATGGTAAGATGATTAAAACATTTTTACACTCGGTATGTGATAGCAATAGGGGGCGCAACTTTTGTTATGGGTAGGTACTCATAACATACATAACTCTAAGTGACCAAAAAAAATATGTTACGACTTTCTGACACTATCAGAAAATGCATGGCAAGATTTTCACAGTTTGTAACGAAAACAGAGTTGGTTCCAATAATCATGTTTACCTCTCCAGAATCCCTTGATCCCGCCCTCAGCATATAGCACAGCATAAGCCTGCCTGCAGTTCTTGAACCTGGGTGGCTTGCCTTGGAGGAGCCTGCGGCCTTCTGCCTGCATTTGCACCTTCACCAGGTCAGTTGGCGACGCGATCAGCTGTGCCAGGGAGCCAGCAGCCAGGCCACCTGTGGGACTTCGGAATTTGTTACGGCTATGCTAATTTTTGAAGACGTTGACGTTTTACGGGACACTGGGCCGAAACGTCGGAAAAATTATGCCTTGGTGATCTACTTACTTAAGGCTTTCCCACAGTACATAACCAATAACTGGCGACTGTCAACTTTAAGTACCTACCTAATGCTTTTGTGAAAATAACTGATGCAAGCGATTTTTTACGCTGACTGTACTTCCAGTCACATTTCCAAAAATTGCTGTTTGTAAGTATAACTACAGATATACACACTAAAATACATTATACCTATTTAGCAGCTCATAGACCTTGGTCCATTTGGGCTTGATTGTATTCTAAAGTTTACGTACCTATGGATTTGGATCTACTCCAATAGAACTCTTTGATCATTGCGTTTATTTTACATACGGAAAGTGAGCTTCTAGGTATGATAGGAAGTATTCCAATATTCTGAAACCTAAAAAACAAGTTGCTATTAGTACTTGTTAATAAAAAAAGAACTAAAAAGTTAAAAATTATTCAGTTTAAAAATCTTTACGTTATTATCACAGACACAATTTTTTTATAAATAAAAGCGTGTTACATGATGGAACATTAGAGAACATTTAACATTACACCTTCATTATTTTTCTTTTGCAATCACAATATGTAGGTAAGTACCTAACACGCTTTTGTCTATAAAAAATTGGGTCTGTGATAAAAACGCAAAGATTTTTAAATTAAATTAAGTATTTTTACTTAATTTAATTTAAAAACTTTTTAGTTCTTTTTTTTATTAACAAGTAATAAAAGCTAGTTTTAAAAAAAAAACTTTTAATTGACCGCCACAGGTCAGGCAGTGCCTAGTGTGGGGTCATAGAAAATCTCAGCCTCCTTGAAAATAATGCTTATATTTACGTAACACTATATTCCACTGTATTTTTAAGTTTGTAAGCATTTATCAAATAAATTTATTTGTATTTTGTATTTTTTTTTGTAATTTTATTTTTAAATTTTTAGTATTTTTGAATGACATGTTTATACAACCTCAATACCATTCAGCCCTCGGCCACAGAATAAATAATAGTATACCCTCGGCACGTGCTCACCTTGGCATTGGGTCATCCGTCTAATCAAAGACAGAATCCACATTCATAACAAACGGAACGAACGAACGAACGAACTTATTTTCCCGAGTTCCTATGGCCATCTTCCAGCTCCATCATCAGACCCTGGTTAGTTACCATCTAGCACTAAAGTACTCGTCAAGACGGATCAAACGAGACCAAACTCGATGGAGTTGTGTGTGTGTGTATGTTGTTGTGAGGTTTAACTACCGAGTTCCTATGGACACCTTCCGGTTCCATCATCAGATCAGCTTTATGTCATAACAATTTTGCATTGTCATCCGATTTACACATGCATGCAAAATTTCAGCCCAATCGGTAACCGGGAAGTGGATTAAATTTAACTTGCAAGATTTGATTACAGACAAACTAAAAACAAACAAACCAACATCGGGCCAGGTGAAACTAAATAAAAGCTTGTAAAGAGAAGTCTTTTTCGCGTTGCCTGCCGATTCTACTTAGCACAAAAACGTCTCCTGCGACTCCTACGATGGCCTTAAAAATTATAGCATTTTTTTTTATTTAAACTTTACTTAAGAACCGTACAGCGTCATGGTTAAAAAATAACAATTTCTCACCTAATGATGCTGATGCCAGCGACACTTTCCCATTTTCATCCTTAAGCGCGTTCCTGAACTGCTCGTAGAAGATGAGCCGGCATCCGGAATAGATGGCGTGCCTCTGGAACATGGGCATCAGCCCTGTCCAGAGCTTTTGGACACCCTCCTGTTTGGCTATGCCCACTGCTGTCTTGATCATGCCAATGTTTTCTACCTGGAGAAAATTGTTATGAGTTTAGGCTTCATGAAAATTATGAATGTAGGCTACAGGGCAATTACAACTTTAGGCTACATAACAATTGAGTTTTGGCTTCATACTCGTAATCTACTGTCTCTCAATGTCAAGAAACTGCCTGCGTATTTAATGTTAGGGCTCGCCGCTGACATCTAAACTATAGATGCGCTTCTTATGCATGGATAAACTATGCAATAAATACTTGGACGCCCAAAGCAATCACAGTGCCATAAAACAATTGAATTTCTATTGTGTCCGTCGTAAGAACAACTCGTTAACATAAAAAGTATAGAACATACAAGGACAAGAAAAATATATGTTACAATAGACCGTATATTTTTTTGGAAATTTAATAATAATAATATAATAATAATATTACTTCGATCAATATAATTGATCGATCTATGGTTACTGCGGTTAAATTGATAACGTAGTAATATTATACACACATATCCTTGAATGTTACAAATAACATTCAATTAAATTTATTGTCCATAATTTAAAAGCTCCACGAGCTCCACTCAATACAAGTTTTAGTCAAAAAACATTTTATTTTACCTTAAATCCATCTTTAGCCGACGCCACTTCGCTTTGTATTTGAATTCTTGTTTTCGTTAAGTCGAATGGATAAGTAGCTGTAAAACAAATTGGATTATGTAGGTACATATTAACAATTTTTTATGAAATCTGATTTTACGGAACTTTTGTTTATTTTATTTGTCACGAATTTCAATTACGGTATGCTATGCACAATACGAAATTCCTTTTACATCGAAAATTGCAAACGAACAAGTGTGAAAAACAGCTTTTAACTCTTAAAAGCTGAACGTTTACAAAATCTATACCTACCACTATTCCGTGGTATAGACCACAAAACCGCTGCAGATAATTGTTGGCAATCAAAGCCGTAGTGAAAACTCGGAAAGCCGAAGTGGTGTAACAATACCAACAAATATTCTGTTATAGCATTTTTAAAGCGCGCGATGAGAATGAATGAAAGTCATGTAACTAAAAGAGTTCTGAAAAATTAATAGTTTAAAAATAACTAGAAAAACACGCTTTTATAAATGCACGTAAAAACAAAAAATAAATTATGGATCGTTCAAGTTGTCTCTATTTCTGGTCTGAAGTGTAAACTATGTGCTTTTAATTATAATATTTGATTGTAAAAGCGTGGGGCGCTGGAATAGGAAAGACTTTCTTGTTACCAAATACTAATACTAACTTCCTGGCGGAAGCTGCATGAGGTCGCACAAGAGAATAACGATTATGCCGCCAAAGGGTTACCAAAGGGAACCAAAGATATCTCGTTGACGCATTACCCTTATGTACTTAATTTCCTGAAAGAAGAGGCGTTAAAAATGTCGGTGAATGTCGTCTCTCCTCGCTGCTGGCGCATATTTTGTCTGAGTTCGACAAACTGGTACTTTAAACAGACTGTTTAATGTAGAGCCACCTACTAGTCGTGCTGCAACTCCAGTTAGAGCGCCAATCTGTGTTACCTGCTTCCCGTAACATCGCTTAACTTAATTTTTCAGCAAGTTATACAAAAAGTCTTTCCTGTTCCAGCGCCCCACCTTTTTACAATCAAATATTATAATTAAAAGCACATAGTTTACACTTCAGCCCAGAAATAGAGACAACTTGAACAATCCATAATTTATTTTTTGTTTTTACGTGCATTTATAAAAGCGTGTTTTTCTAGTGTTTTTTAAACTATTAATTTATTTTATACTTTTTGGTCTTTGATAACGAAATATTTTTAACATTTATACATTTATTTTAAGTAGGCGAATGAGCCCGCATCCTCTCCATCTCCGCCAGTGCGTCTGTATTGCATGGTGTTTTATCTGTCAGCTTAGAACAATCTAGCTATTCAATCTGGAGACCACTAAGTGATTTTACTCTACTTAGGGCGTATGTGGCCTGTCCATCCGCAAAAGTACGACGGGACCCTAAGTACACCACTGCGTGGTCTACCGTACAGCCTTGCATCTTGTGCACGGTGGATGCCCAAAATAAAATCACTGGGAGCATGCACCTTTCCACCGCACCGTAGCTATACTATTCAATATATAATAGGTTTGTTATAACCTTGAAACCTGATCGTGTTCAAAGTCCATTACGTGGCCTTTCTCACACTTGTGACTTTTGCACTTGCAAACACGACTATGATACGATTTTCCATCATGAAGTTCCAGTTCATATCTTCCGGCTCCATCATCAGATCAGTTCGACAGTACCATATTATTGTATTGTTATCAGAACTACATACAGCTGCCAATTTTCATTACGCTACGACCCTTGAAAGATGGTTAAATTAGTTAGCTTAGATTCCATTACATAGTTAGTTACATACAGGTCGACCTAATAAAAGCGTGTTAATAATATACGTGTAACAGAAAAGTGTGGTCAAAATGAAAAGATTCAAAGTGAATCCGATCTTGATCTTGTATGCAGAGTTCTTAAGACATAATTATTAACATTAGTTTGTTATGCAATTTTTCATTAAATATTTGTATTGTGACGTCACATCAAAATAAACAAGTCATAGCTCTAGTGGTTTGGTAACCTCTGTGTACTTACAAGACTGACAAATATATATATATATATATATATTTTAATTCATTTATCGAAAATACAACTTTACAAAATATATTTAGACAACTTTACGCCTTTAAACCTAAATGGTTTGTCTAGCTAGGCGTTGCACATTCGGTTCGGACGCAAACATTTTCTTATTCTATTTAACACATTTATTTAGGTATGTATCAGTAACAACCACAGAAATAGATCTTTCTGTGGTAACAACACATACAAGATCTAGATCGGATACACTTTGGATCTTTTCATTTTGACCACACAATTCTGTTACACGTTGTATAAGTGTTGATGGATGAAGGGGGACGGACGGCTGATAGAGGAGAGTGGAAGAAACCATTGAGCTATTATTACTACGTAGTAATAATAGCTCAATGGGAGAAACGGACATTTTGTGCCGACCCCAAGTACCATATGACTAGATTAGGTAGAAGAACCACTATTGTGAGACGTTATTGGCAGATTCAAGGCTCTGTTCTGTATAGAGTCGACCATGAAATTGCTTTATCACTTTTGACAAAAACTTCCATTAGGTAGGTACAATAAAATTTCACTAAGACTCATTGCCAATAATGACAAGCAACGTATCTGTCACTTGGTCTTTTAAACAAAAATAGAACTTGTTGTTTTATTATATGCAAACAAAATTTACTTCTAAGGTGGTAAAGCAATATCATTGTCGACTATACCTAAAGTAACTTCTTAAGATAAACACATTTATGCGTCATACTCATTATGAACTAGATTAAAATCAAAAGATTTTGATTTTTTTAAAGATGAGCTTCAGTTCAAAGGCTTCAATCAACATTCAAGCCACCCGCCGCTGTAGGAGATAAACCAATTTTTTCGACCTGTCAAGTGATGTTCAAGTGCCCTCTTCAAGATCCAAGTGTATGTACAGTGCAAACAAACGGACTGCGACTGAGGACTCACTTACATATGACAAACATGTCTCTCTTCTTGCGTAAGTTAACGTTTATTCATTCACTTAAAGAAAATGTTACAAAATAAAAGACGATCTAGTAAGAGTTTAAAATCTTAAACAAAACAAAACAAACAAGTCTCCCGCCGCGATTACCGGTGTAACCGGATTATAGCTACTTGTTTTGAAAAGTTTATGTCATAAGTACTTTAGCTTTGAAAAGTGAGTTTAAGAAAACATGATAATGAAGATTATGACAATGCCGCGATATACAAAGAAACAGCACGTCATCTCGTCTACTTACTGCTTAAAGTAATTTAACTACCTGCACAACACAGTTAGGGTTGCCAACTATTTTTCAGGAAATTAAAGTAAATCTATCACTAACTAGTATAAAAAAAAGGATTTGAAGAAAAAATAAAGTATTTTCCAAAGTTATTTAAGCGTAGCGTTTCGTTTCACTTTACCTGAGTCTGAGTGTCATTCAGTAGTTCAGAAATTAAGTCATCAGGAATATTCCGTTCAAACGCACGCATTAGTCGGAAATAAAGTACTTTCCATACTTTATTTTTATTAAAAATAATAAAGTATGGGGATGGAAAATAACGTAGGATACGTTATTTTAAAGTATGGTTGGCAACACAAACAGCACAGTCTTCCCAGCTCAACGTAACTATGACTTAATCTGTGGATGTGTTTGATGAAAGTATAGAAACAAAATTGCCTTGTCAAAATCGTAGCCGCAGGCAATTAGCTATTCCGTGCCTCAGGCTTAAAATAAAGAGGACCCAGAGAAGGTAAGCTTATTACATACCTACCGCGCTCGACCACTCTATTGTCTATGTATGTGTTCGTTGTTCGAGCGCGTTAGCATTAAGCTTAATTTCTGCAGATTCCTTATTTTGTGCCTCAGGTCTCTATACTCAACGCACTTGCTGGGAGACAACAAAATGGCCCGACAACATTGTTCCGTCAGTGTTGAGTGAGGGTTGATGGTCACCGGGCCTCGGCCAGCCTTCTCTCCATGGGAACTGACCGGGCTGAGGGTAGCTGGGCGAAGGAAAGGTGAATAGCGGACTATCATGAGTCGTGATGACTGAGTCTGTCACTTAAGACATGGGACCATTTTAAGTGCTAAAGGCATTTGCTCACCGTGCTTGGGTAAAATATGCGATTTATGTAGGTATTGTATAGTCGACAATGAAATTGCTTTACCACCTTAGAAGTGAATTTTGTTTGCATATAATAAAACAGCAAGTTCTATTTTTGTTTAAAATACCAAGTGACAGATACGTTGTCATTATTGACAATGAATTTGCCTTAGCGAAATTTTATTGTAATGGAAGTTTTTGTCAAAAGTGATAAAGCAATTTCATGGTGGACTATACGTGTTTCTGCAGCCCAGCACCGCGGACAGCTGTGACGGTTTACCACGTGGCGACAGAGTCTGTCACTTAAGTGAGACGTAGGATGATTTTAAGTGCTAAGGCATGTCACTTGAGACATGCCATAGTTTGTAGTGCTTTAAACCAGCAATTTGCTTGCTTTTTTTGGATACAACATGCGATAACTATATTATCTATCTCCGCCTAGCCTAGAGCATTAAACCAACAACCTCTCGGCAAGCCCAGCGCCGAGGCACCGAGGGTACCAAATTATTATTATTGTTTTTAATAATTTTAACATGTTTTAATAAGTACCCACATAAAAGTGTTTCTTACACTCAGATAGTGTTGCAATTGTAATGACTTATTGTATATGTAAAACAAACGTTGGTGAATTAATAAATACTTTAAAAAAAATTAAAAAAAACAAACTAAAATAAACTATTACCTGTCTCTGCAGCCCAAGCACCCAGCACTGCGACAGCGTACCGCGTGGCGACAGAGTCTGTCGCTTGAGCCGCTGGGTGGTCAGCGTTTCGTAGTACCGGCATTTTTGTCGCCTTCTGCTCGCACGTCGGATCATAAATTCTGTGAACGAATTAGCTACTTATAGCACAGAATAACGAATAGTACTCTTATAGTATCACCACAGATATATGACGATCGTCAACTAATGTTCAAATATGCCGCTGCTAAGATTTGGAACAATCTTCCCCCACCAAATCGTCATTCACCGTCTCTTTACAGCTTCCGTAAAATTCTGAAAGAAATTACTTTAGAGCAATAACTGAGCGGCATTACAGACTACCTTTTGTTTTGAGGCTACAGCCTCAGATGTAACCAGGGATCAATATATAATCTTAGGGAATTTCTGTCGACCGTCACTTCCACCACTGCACAAGACCGATGATTGCCTTGCCCATACTGCAAAAGCGAAAGCCGATCTCTTGGGTACTCTTTTCGCATCAATCTCCACCTTGGACGATGGGGAAAACTCGCCACCAACCATACCGCATTGCGCTAGTTCTATGCCAAACGTTCGGTTCCTGCAAAGGTCAGTTCGTAAGGCTCTTTTTTCCTTTGACATCCATAAGGCGAGTGGGCCTGATGCAGTCCCTCCCATTGTGCTTTGGACGTGTGCTCCTGAGTTGGCGCCGGTTCTAACGCGCCTCTTCCGGCTCTCATACACTACTGGCGTTGTCCCGAGTTCTTGAAAGACAGCCCTTGTCCACCCGATTCCCAAAAAAGGCGATCGCTCGGATCCGTCCAACTACAGGCCTATAGCCATCACCTCTTTGCTCTCCAAAGTAATGGAGTCCATTACGAACTGCCAGCTCTTGAGGTACCTAGAAGAGAATCAGCTACTAAGCGATCGCCAGTACGGTTTTCGCCGCGGTCGTTCGGCTGGTGATCTTTTAGTGTACCTCACTCACCGATGGGCGGAGGCAGTCGAGAGGAAAAGGGGGGGCACTGGCAGTTAGCTTGGACATAGCGAAAGCCTTTGACAGGGTATGGCATATGGCAAGAGCCCTATGCCATACCCTGTCAAAGACAGGAAAGAGAGAAGACTCTCGAAACTTCCATCATACGGGCTCCCTGAGAAATTGTGTGCGTGGATCGCCAGCTTTCTTTCTGGGCGTAGCATCAAAGTCGTAGTTGACGGATCATGCTCTGACCTGAAGCCCGTGAATGCTGGAGTCCCGCAGGGGTGTGTGCTGTCGCCTACTCTGTTTCATCTGCATATCAATAATATGTTGCATAACAACAGCATTCATTGCTATGCAGACGACAGTACTGGGGATACACTTTACACCGGACGTACTAATATTTCTCTGGAAAGCGTCATCGAGAGCCGGAACAAACTTGTGACTGACACCGAGAACATGTTAAGTCATGTCTCGAATTGGGGTCGATTTAATCTAGTCCATTTTAACCCTTCCAAAACACAACTTTGCGTGTTTACCGCTAAAAAACATCCCTTCGTCGTATCTCTAAACTTTGAAGGAGCTCCCGTTGATACCAAACCGGCCATTGGAATCCTTGGCGTTGATATTTCGAGTGACGTTCAGTTTCGCGGTCATTTGGAAGGTAAAGCTAAATTAGCTACGAAAAAGCTGGGTGTGCTTAATAGAGCGGGACAGTATTTCACGCCGACCCATCGCTTACAGCTTTACAAAGCACAGGTCAGGCCTCATATGGAATACTGTTCCCATCTTTGGGCTGGAGCGCCCCAGTACCAACTCCTCCCATTTGACCGCATTCAACGCAGAGCTGCTCGAATTGTCGACGACGTGGTAACCTCTGGTCGGCTCGATCCACTGGCCCTCCGGAGAGGCGTTGCGAATGATAGCCTATAGCCTCTGTTGTGCTGTAGCAAAACAGTACCGCGAGCACGGATCTTTTATCGACCGATAAAGTGACATTAGACCATAAAATTTGACAGTTCAAGTCGACAAATTAACATCGACAGCACGGGACTTGCTTTATCGACCCGTAGATAAAATCGGTAAATTTCATCTATTTTGTTTAAAAGCTAGCATGGGTCTCGAAAATGTCATTTTTTGTAGATAAATAATTATATCGATATGTAGCTAAATTTATCGGCATCTAAAAGTTGGTAGATGAAAGTTATCGACGCTTTCGACGCCATTGGAAAGTTACTAAATATTACACTTTTCTTGGGCGGTCGTGAAAAAATGGATTTTGGGCACCTTTTGCGGGTTGCAGAAGAGACGCAACGGTGACGTCGCGAAGAAACTAACATTGTCCGGCGCCATCTGAGCTAGAGTAACAACTCCATGGATTTAGAAGATTCTGATTTCATGAGGTTGTTTCGCATATCCCGAGAAATAGCCTTTGTGGCTATCGAGAGCATTAGGGGCGCCATCCGACGGATTAGATCAAACGGATTGCCTGTCCATGTTGTTGTAAGTAGCAGGAATTTAGTTTTTTCTTTTCCTATTTCATATTTTTGTTCTAACCTCAACAATCCACTTTTTGCCGGTCCTCACCGCTGTGCGGTTTTATGCCGTCGGTAGTTATCAGCGGTGCATTGGGCAAAAATATAACTTGGCGTTGGGACAATGCACAGTTAGAAAAGTTGTGAGTTGTTGGGTCTCTGAAGCTATTGTTCGTCGTCTTTTGCCCGTCTAAATTCGATTTCCCAGCACAGCTGCTGATAGGGCCCTAATTGCCGACGGCTTTATACAAAAGCATGGAGCAAATAATCCACTAACAAATAAATAAATATTAGGTACGATGTTTTTTAAACGACTTAGAAAATGTGATACTTATGTACTTTAGTGGTTCCGATATAGTAAAATAATATTAAATAAATAAATGGATAATATTAAAATTCCTATAAAAACCCTACACGATAAGAAACAGAACACAAAACAAAGAGAATTTAATCACTAACATTTAAAAATATAAGATTCGAATGAATGATGAACGAATGAAACGATAAAATTGCCGTGTTGCGGTATTTTTAACGGTACGGTACTGTACGGTATTTTTAAATATCGCTAAAATAGAACACAAAAACCTACCGATCCAAGTCCCGTGCTAGCGGTTGTAGATAAAATTCGATAGATAAATGGTTTCATCGACCGATAAATTTATCGATCGGTAAGATCCGTGCTCGCACCACAGAGGCTATAGGCTATCATTTTTTTTATTAGTATCTTCGTATGTGCATATATTTACATTGCCATTTAACTGCGTTTATGTATTATATTTTTTTATATCCACTTCACTACCATATTTATTATATTGTATCTTCACTATATATAAATATATATATATATATATACTACACGATATACACACACACTACCTACACGTATTTCTACACAATACACAACACACTATTTTCACCTTTGTTAGCTCCTCTATGGGTCCAGCAGAATACAGCGATGAGGCATTAGCCACAACATTAAGCTGAGCTGATCAGCCCATTCGGCTTTTAGTGTATGTATTTATTTATTTCTGTTTGTTTTTGTTGTTGATAAATTGTGAAATTAAACTCTTTTTTTTAATTTTAAGTTTATTTTTAACTTTTATGTGTTACTTTTTTTTCATGTCTTTCATGTTGAAAAGGCGAATAATTGTTTTATTATTATTATTTTATATTATTACCTATGTGATACACAAAAAAATCATAAACAGAAATAATAATTATGTACTTACGATAATTAATTATGTTAAATGCTTATTGCTCACCCAGTTAAAAGCGGTAATTAGTTATTCTGTGGCTTAGAATAATTTAATCTAAGTTCTGTGGTTAAAGGCAACTACACCTAGCTGTACCACCAAACAAGTACAAAGTATATTCAAACTGAAAGATAAAAAAACTAAAAGTTGATTAATGATATGAGTGACATAAAAATTACAAAGGTTAAACACTATCTAGATCCGGAATATTACAAATTTTGGTAAGTAACTACCTAACAGCTGTATTATGGATTAATGTCTCATGCCTACCTACTTAAAAGTTGTAAGTACGACCTAAAAACAATGGTGATCGTACGTAGATATCTGATGATAAGCATCCTCAGTAAGCATAATATCATATCATTTTTATCTCTAAACAGGTTCTGTCTTATATGACGGTAAACTATTTAAGTAATAAACACGTGAGTATAAACAATTTAGAATTAGGTAGGTTTCTGATTTTCGACATTGTACGTATTTGCGAGTTGACGACACAAATAATAGGTAAAATCAAAAGGTGCCATCTCGCACACCTGTGCGAGTTTAAAGTGTGCGAGATGACGAATAACTCACCAATCCGCTTTTATCATAGGTACATCAACAAGTAACTAGAGAAGCTGTCGGATAATGTCTAAAAGTTATCTTTTAATCTTACGATTAATGATCCGACCTATGTACCTTTTTTTTTTGAGAGAGATTGCTGATTGCCTTAAACGGCATTTTCAGCGTCACCGGGCTTTTTTTGGGGCGGCGAGGTACGTAAAGGGTACCTCAAGCCGTGTTGAAACGAATCATCTTCGGAGGTTTTCTAGAGGGAACGGCCCGCATAGCACACCTAAAATTGCGCGTCCCCGTGCCCTACTAGATTCTCCGAAGGGTTCGGATCGGATCGGCCTACCTACCTACCTATGCGGTTGCCACAATATATGGTAAATCTAGTTGATTAAACGTTATTTAAAAAAAACTACTAACTTCCCATTTACTAGTATTTTCCTTAAACTCGAAATTTTTATTAATGTTGGGTAATTTATTGGTTTATTTTTTTTTACCTTGATGTTTGTATAGGCAATCTATATATGTTTAATTAATGACACTGGCACAGAAAAAGAATTTTATTGTTTCCTGCGATTCAGACCCAGAGTTGTGCAGCGGCGGCCGGCCGCTGGCGCTGTAAAATTCTATAACGGGTCCCTCCCTCTGCACCTGTATGAAGACGTAAAACTGTTCTTTCTAATAAAATTAGCACTAACTGGTTTTAACTATACTATGTATCTGGAACGCTTGTATTTGTATGGTAATAATAAATAGATAGATAAACAAAAAAAATAAAAAAAACCGGGCAAGTGCGAGTCGGACTTGCGCACGAAGGGTTCCGTGTTCCATACCATTATCTATAAAAACGGCAAAGAAATCATGTCTGTTGTATGGGAGCCCCACTTAAATATATATTTTTTTTAATTTAATTATTTATTTTTATTTTTTTTTTTTTTTTTTTTTTTTTTTTTTATTTTTTTTTTTTTTTTTTTTATAGTATATAACTTAATATTCTGTGAATATTTCAATCGTCTACATGTTGCCGTTATCAACATCGAAAAAAAACGAGCAAAATAAATCACGTTTGTTGTATGGGAGCCCTCTTAAATATTTGTTTTATTTTAATTTAATTATTTATTTTTAAAGTGAATATACTATAACTAAATAAACTATGAATATTTCAAGCGTCTACCTGTTGCCATTATCAAATTTGAGCAAAAACGAGCAAAATATCACGTTTGTTGTATGGGAGCCCCCATAAATATTAATTTTATTCTGTTTTTTAGTATTTTTGTTATACCGGCAGAAATACATCATCTGTGAAAATTTCAACTGTCTAACTATCACAGTTCATGAGATACAGCCTGGTGACAGACGTACGGACCAGAGAACAGCGGAGTCTTAGTAATAGGGTTCCGTTTTACCCTTTGGGTACGGAACCCTAAAAAGAAGACCACTAGACTCAGATCCAGCGGGAAATCACCACCTTATCTAAAGTCTGTCACCGTAAAAAAATAATTAGTTAGTAACATTGTTTTTTTTTTAAATATTTTACGGGTAAGCGCAGCGCAGTGCCTTGATCTCACCAGGGTGCCTAGTGTGAGTTTTGTTTACTATCCGTATTCGTTCGAGTACAGTCGGCGGCAGATCAACCTACCCAAATCTGTCAAATTTCTCCAATGAATATTGATCCTTATAACCAAACAATAAAGTTCAAAAATTATTGTAGAAATTTGACAGTTTTGGGTAGGTTGATCTGCCGCCGTGTGTACGTTTACGAAAACGAAAATTAGTATGGCATTGAAGCAGCGCCTCCTGGCGACATATGGAAGGAGTTAACATTTTGCCATAAAAATTTTCGTTTTCGTTAACGTGATTGAATGGCGAATGAAACTCGCACTTGGCACCCTTATAAGGTCAATTGGTGGAATCGCACTTCACCCGGAATCCTCAACTAGTGAGGTACTGGCTATCCTATCACTTGCTGCCGGAACACAACAATATACTACAAATATTGATGTTATGGAGACATATTTAGATAAAATGGTGATAGCTAGCCAGGCGGACAAGCACCGTCACTTAAGAGCGTTTAAAACGCACACTAGCGCCACTAATGAAAAAAAAACATATCTAGTAATTAGAGATAGAACGTCTTATTTAACTAAACCATAACATGTGAGGTGTTCATTAGGTGCCGTAAAAATGCTAAATTACTTCATTCAGATAGATTGTTGAGCATAATTTGATTTTCTATCTCTAATTACTAGATATGTTTTTTTTTTCATTGGCGGCGCTAGTGAGCGGCGTAAACGCTCTTAACATCAGGTGAGGTGTAGTCAAATGCCTGCCTACAACCAATAAAAAAAAAATTAAAAAAACACGGCGTACAAAACGGCGAGCCTTACAAATATAAATAAAATCGTTTGGAGTTGGTAGGACAAGAAAAAAAGATTTTGGAGTTGGTGGGACATACTGTAAGGAGTTTTTAAATTTCGAGAACAATAGATTTGGAGCTAGCGGTACTGAGCCGGTGTTTTGTTCCAACAAACATAGGTAAGAAAGAATACCTACCTACCTTTTGTATTGAATACCTATCAAATATTGTGATCTTTCTATCTAATGTGTATTCATGTCAACGGTAAACAAATCAATAATTATGTCGTAGTGGTATAGCAAAGGTCATTGTGATAGTCGGGTCAGGGCGACTGTTAAGTACCTATCTAAAATGTAGGTAAGTACTTAATAAAAATAAATAAAAACGGTCAATAAGCCAATTCGAGGAACTCGATGGCGCAATGGTTACCGCGCCCGGTCTGCGAGTGCTGAGGTTAAGCAACTTTCGCAAAGGCCGGTCATCGGATAGGTGACCAAAAATGTATCATCTCGAGCTCCTCCGTGCTTCGGAAGCACGGTCTGTGTTCGGAAGGCACGTAAAGCCGTTGGTCCCGGCTACGGCTGCATTAGCAGTCGTTAACAACCACCAATCCGCGTACGAATAGGTATTAAATAAAACGAGGTAGGGTAAATACGCTAATCGTCGGCCCCCCCCCAAACTTCGGCCGTCTGCACATTTTCAGCTTGCGTTCATTCAAAAGGAAATTAAGTGACAATTTTACAACTCGAATTGCAACCTTAGTTCATACTCTATACGTACAAACCGTTACTATTCAGTAACGTTCAGTTAAGTAATTCGCTCTTCGCACTAAGTAATTAAGTAATTCGCACTTCGCACAAAATAAGTAAATGCAGTCTGTTCTATATATTCAAATTCTACCAATTCCATTGGCTTAATGGGAGAATTTGCAAAGCTTATAGGTAAATAAATCTATTTTACGTTTAATCGCCAAATACCGGCCGGGGTGATATTACTTGAATCTCGAGAAATAAGGTACACGAAACAGGGGCCGACTTTAGAAATATTAAAGATCGTAATGTCGGCCAGCCTCGAAATTCAAGCGCCGCTTTACAGGATGATTACTTTTGTATTGCTTCATTAATTGTGTGTGTAGTAATTTTTAATTTATTTATTAAACTTATTTTCTTTAAATTGAATATAATTTAATAATATGTATAATTAATACATTATTATATATGTATAATAAAGAAGTTAAGTTTGGACGTAGGAGTTTACAATATTGAAAATATATGTATAATAGCTAAACATGGTTTAGGCTAAATACCTAATAATAAAAAATAAGAATAACAAAATTATGCGGATACGATCGCACTATAATAAAAGAAGCTCTTGACGAAATAAATCATATTATCAATATTTTTCATTGTTTTCATATAAAACACCCTGTACCCGGCTGACATTTGGGAAAAACGTGACCGACCATGAGCCGTGAATGGCCGACTTTAAGGTTTTTTCGTTCTTGACGCATTTAAACCTTAACACTTTTTTCTTTTAGTAGACAAGTCAATCTTATGCCTAATAAACATTAAATAGATTTTCAAGCTTTCTAAAACCGTATCTCAAGCTATCCTTTCATTGCAACTGATGGGGCCAGAGCGATCTAAAGTTAGAAAATCCGTAAGGGGGCCGACATTTAGCGTATTTACCCTACGAATAGTAGGTACGAATAGGTATTAAACAAAACTCACACAAGAGTTCCGCAGCTACGAAATTCCATTTTTAAACGGTTTTATTTAGCTTGCCCTGTTTATTTATTTGTTTAATTATACCTATATTTGGGTCAAATCTAGTATAGGTAGACCGCTTAATTGAGTCCTCGCCTGCGGTAGGTACGCGGGGCGGGAGGTACGTAGAGCTCTGCCACGAGTACAAGCGTTTTGCGACGCGGCGAACGGATTTCTAGTTCATTGCGCGTTATACTATGGCAGACATACAGACAGTAGTGATAGAAAAAACGCAATGAACTAGAAATCCGTTTGCCGCGTCGCAAGACGTCAGTAGTCGTGGTCGAGCGGTAAGGTGGTACACACGTGATAATTTTAACAAGATTCATCTGAAGATAAGCAATTATAAATAGAGGTGCCTGCCCACCTAGTTAGTCAACTGTTTTGAGAAAAGTAAAAAAAAAATCTGTGTTTTACTTTGCAGCAGTTATTTATTATAGAATATTTGATAAATACAATGGTAATGAACTTGTGTACTATTTATTAAGCAATATCAAAATAATAAATCAATCACTTATATCCATATCAATATCACTGGGAACTTGATTCTTCACTTTCGAAGCAGCCATCATCAGAATCATCTGAATCGTCCTACACGTTAAAAATAAAATCAACAATATCATGTATTAATTATCAATTGTGTAAAACTGAGTGGCTTTTCTTCTCACCACGCCTTTTGTGAAATCGTCTATTCCCATTATTTTTTTGCGAATCTGTTTTGATCTACTCGGTGATTGAAATTTTTCGTTGTCTTTAAATAATTTTCCTTGATGTAAAATTCTAGATACAGACTTTTCCGATAGTCCTGTAACTTTTGGTTCAGTTTTGTTTAAAGGAATATCTGGTTGATATTCAGCATAATTTGGATCCAATTTCTTTTTTCTAAAATATTCGTATACGTTAAAAGCCATTTGCTTGCACTGACTATTAATTTTAAGTCCGAAGATATTTCGACTCATCTTGGGAATATAATACCTCCTACCTCCGCGCCCTTGTACCCCGCAGGCGAGGACACAGTGACTTTGATAATCGAATCGATCGAATCGAAGGGCGCGAGTAATGAAATGTATGTATTAAAATGTATGTAATATTGCATGATTTGGTAACGACATAGGTATTTTTTTTGTAAATGTCGTTACTTATATAAAAGTAACGCGCCCATTCTTCCATTCTTCTCCATAGCTAAAATATAGACGCTCTGAATGGGTAGTAGGTAAAAAAATGTTCGGACGGTTTAAAAGTAGCACATATATTTATAATTGCTTATCTTCAGATGAATCTTGTTAATATTATCACGTGTGTACCACTTTACCGCCATGCTAATACCACTGACGTCTTGCGATGAGGCGAACTATTTGTAGTTCGTTGCGTTATTTCTATAGCCGTTGACTATGACTGACGTTGTATAGCGCGCAATGAACTAGAAATTCGTTCGCCGCGTCGCAAGTCGCTCGTGTTCGTGGCTCTGCCACTATACGTACTTCCCGCCCCGCGTACCTACCGCAGGCGAGGACTCATTTAAGCGGTCTTGCTATAATTGAAATTTGAATTTTGCATGCATGTGTAAATCGAATGACAATGAAAAATTATTATGACATGGAGCTGATCTGATGATGGAACCGGAAGGTGAAATTTCTTATAAACAGGTTTAAATTATTTTTAATTTTTTAGTTTTTTTTTTCTTTTTTTTTTCTCTTAATTTTTTATTACTTAAGTAAATTTTTATTTTTAATAAAACCGTTTAACTTAAAAAACATTAAAAACACACTATAATGTCTTTTTCGTTCTTATTGCTTTAATTGGTAACGCCATTTACGCTATCCCTAGGTACCTACCTACCTACATCATTAATTGACAATAAAAATAAAATAAATACCTTCTTACCTTTCTGGAAATTTAAAATATTATGTAGGTCTGTGTGTTCTGCGCCATAAAGTTATTATAGTAGGTACATAGGCACCTATGCTGCCGCTGCGTTTGAAATTTAAAAAAACAAAACAAAAAATTTCGAAGCAATTTTTGCGGTTGTTTTGTATGCGTATGAGTAGTTAAGTATATCGTATTTACCTTTATAATATCAATGCCTATTAAAGAAAATCTTACAAATAAATAGTAGTAAGTAGGTAGGTATAGGAATTTATTTTTATTGTATGGGATTTCATAGCCAAATTGATCAATTACATTTAAATTACAACCTACACCATCAACTATTGCAATAACACAACTTGTAATTATTTTAAGAGATTTTGGGTTTAATTTACGGCTGTGTATGAGTTTTAAAAATTACTTAGCATAAATGCACTTATTAAAAAAAAACAAATTCCCGACGATGGCCTGGTAATAAATTACCTACACGGTGTGGTGGTTAGGCCGCGGTAGGGTTGCCAACCATACTTTAAAATAACGTATCCTACGTTATTTTCCATCCCCATACTTTATTCTTTTTAATAATAATAAAGTATGGAAAATACTTTATTTCCGAATAATGCGTTCGTTTGAACAGAATATTCCTGTTGACTTAATTTCTGAACTACTGATGGCCTAGTGTGAGTTTTGTTTACTATCCGTAACCGTTCATTCGGTTACGTTTACGAAAACAAAAATTAGTATGGCATTGAAGCAGCGCCTCCTGGCGGTATACGAAAGGAGTTAACATTTTGCCATACAAATTCTCGTTTTCGTTAACGTGATTGAATGGCAGACTCAGGTGAAGTGAAACGAAACGCAACGCTAATTTCTGAACGCGCTATAAAACAATAAAAAAATATTAGATAGTGCCAAGAGTACAAAGAAATATGTTTTTAAACATTTAAATAAATACATTTGGAAAATACCTAAGGTCAACTAGGCTAATTGCGTCTACGGGGCAAATGCGTCTTTTTGAACTGATACGAAAACTGTCCAATCTACATTTACTCCTGCCCTCTGTTTAAATTTCCTCGAACTAAATACTTGACATGTTATTCGTACAGATGGCGTTGAGGTTCAGTTATGCAAGTATTTTGCCATTTTGTAAATTGCACGTGTCGGGACAACGTGTTATTACAGGAGGTGAGTAACCTAATCCATGTTAATCTTAGGTTTTCTTTAATTCACTGATTTTGTTCAATAGTGATTGTAAGGATTGGTCAATGGGCTGCTTACACAGTCAGTTATTTTTAGTGAAATAGCTTAATTTAAAGATATAATCATATTTTGATTTTTAGGGTTATGATTAATGTCTTGGGGTAAATGCGTCATGCCGTTACGGGGCAATTGCGACTGTGGGACGCATTTTCCCCAAAATAGAAATCGTCAACCTTTTTATTCCCGCACATTTTATTATAAAAGTATTTTTATTTCAGATAAATAATTATACTACTTACTTGAAATCATGATATTGAAATACATGGATATTGACAAACACATAACTAAATATGATTTTCAAAACTTTATACAGCAAAGACTTGTATGGCCATGGCGAAATACTCATTTCATTTTGTCATCTAAGTGTTTTGGATGCGGAGAGCCCACAAATATAATACCCAATATCCCTAATCATTTTATTATGGATAATATAATAATAATACAGAATGCACAAGTAATGTTGGAAAGCTTATTCTTCTGGTGTACATTTTGCTCCATTAACACTATTTATGATCACTATCCTGAAGATGAATGCGGGTGTTGCCATGTAATATTTTTTATTGCAAAATAGTTACTTTTTAAAATAAAACTTGGTATTAACATAGGTAAATAATTTAATTGATTCGTTTCAGATGTAAGACTGATCAAAATGGTGCGTCACTACAAAAAAAAACCGAACCTACCTACATTTTAGAAACATTAAAGAAAGCTGTTGAGGAAGTAAGAAATGGTGATATAAATTCTTATCAAGCGTCACGTAAATATAGTATTCCACGCACAACTATACAGGTTGTAGATTTGCATTCCCGCCATAAATTTACAGCTGATCGTAATTGGTACACTTAATGACTAAAAAATACTTTTAACACGGAGAAAGTAATAAGGAACCGATTGATTAATAAAATGATCTCAGTGTAAATTAGAATAGCGACCGTCAACTGACGAGAATAGGGGTGCAGACCGTAGTAGGTACATAAGAGCGCAGCGGGCGGACATTAAGTCGATGAACTTACGTAAACTTGTAGGTACTATTATGTATTCTGTGGTAAAGTGGCTTACTCTTACGCATAAGTATACTTTGTTGCAATAAACTATTATTAGGTACTTACTGATCATGTTTAAGATACTCGCAGGTACTGCTCAAAGTGGGCATCTTCACGTTCTATGCACAAATGAGCACGGCGCCTTAAGTTTCTAGGTAACTTTTGCAGCACACTACGATTTGACCTTACACTCTCAAAAGCCATTAAAATATTTTGTTTTAACTGCACAACACTCGTGATTTCGTCTTTATAAACCATTCTTTTTATGTCTCCCCACAAATAAAAGTCACAAGGAGTCAAGTCTGGCGACCTCGGAGGCCAGGGCACTGGCCCACCTCGACCAATCCACTCGGTTCCGAACACTACGTCCAAATAATCGCGCACTTGGCGTCCATAATGCGGAGGCGCCCCGTCCTGGTGGTAAAAGAGATTCCGGTGAAGAGCTAGTGGCACGTCGTCAAGCATTACGTCAACTACGTGCTGCAAAAGTTGCAAATACGAGTTGCTGTTGAGATAACCCTCGATGAAATAGGGCCCGAGTAAATGTCCACCAACAATGCCAGCCCACACATTGATGCTAAACCTATGCTGGAACGAATCTTTTTTGGTCTTATGCGGGTTCTGTTCGCGGTGAGCCCACCAATGTTCATTGTGGACGTTGTAAACACCGATGCGCGTAAACATACACTCGTCCGTCCATAGAATGCTGGCTTCTCGGTGTTCTAGTACCCAGTGACAAAAAGTGACCCGGGCGGCATGATCTTGCTCGTTCAATTCTTGAACTCTTCTGAAGTGGAACGGGTGCTGTTGCTCCGACTTAAGAAGCCGCCAGACTGTTGTGTGGTGGACATTGAAGTGGCGGCCAGCATCACGAGTACTGGCACGTGGTTCCCTCTCGAAGTATTCGAGTATTTGCTCTTGCAAATCGACTGAGAGGCCCACACTGCCGCGACCCTGCGCATGTCGAGGAACGTTGAACTGGCCATGATCCCTCAGTCGTTGCGTGGCAGCAAGCATTACCTCGCGCGATGGAGTTGGTCTGTTTGGAAACATTTCCACAAACATGACCACGGCTCGACGTAGACTGTTCCCACTAATTGCGTATAATCGCACCATCTCCACAAGTTCTACGTTAGAATAATTTTCCGTCATTTTACTTTTTTTACACACACAAACAACACACCTAAGAACACGTTTCGCTCCAAATTCGCTAGGGCTAAGAAATGTGTCACTCGTTCGGGGTTGCGCGGCACACTGGCTTTGATGCGTGCGACGTGCGCCCGCCGCCCGCCGGCCGCCGGCGCTCGCCGCGCCGACAAAGCTGCGGGCGCGCCGCGAAGCTCGAGCTTGTTGCTACCTACTCGTGGTCGGGTGAGCGGGCGTACGCGAACGAGCGTTTATTTTTTAGTGCTACGCAGACGTGCGATTCGTATTTACAGATTTTGAAAATATGATTATTATTTTTTCATATTCTTTTTATAATTTATTTGTAATAAGTATAAATAATACGACTGCTGCTATGAATATGGCGTGAATGCAAATCAACAAGTTGTATTAGACCGAGTTAAATTTAGAAGAGGGGTTGTTAAGGAAAACAAAGGCAGACCCACAGCGATACCCGAAAAATATGAAAATAAAATAGCATGTACTCTTCACATTATGGAAAAAAATGGTTTCGGTCTTTCCTCTGAAGAGACTATAAACTTAGTAACGCAATATGTAAAAAAAAAACAAATTAATTACGCCCTTTAAAGAGGATAGACCGGGATACGACTGGTTTGCTGCTTTTCGTAAACGAAACAAGTTATCACTAAAAAAACCACAAGCAGTTGAAATGTCTAGAAAAGCAGCATGTGATCCCTTCATTATAAAAGAATATTTCGACATGCTTGAAGAATATTTAAAAAAACTGAACATACAATGTAGTCCAGACAGAATCTGGAACCTGGATGAATCGAGTTTTAGCAAAGACCCGGAGAAAACGAAAATTGTAGGTGCAAAAGGCTTTGCAAGTACTCGAACAATAGCTTCTGCAGGAAAAGACAATGTTACTGTGTTGTTTACCGTAAACGCAGCAGGAGAGAAATTAGCACCATTAGTCATTTATCGTGGGAAAAATGTATGGGACCAGTGGATGTCTCAAAACGCCTATGAGGGTACCTGCTATGCGGCTATAAAGAATGGGTGGATCGATGCCCAACGTCTTTGAGAAATACATGTTGAAGACCGTCTTGCCTCACGTAAGTAAAGACTCAGCTTGTTTAATAATATATGACGGCCATTCCACTCATATTCAATTAAATGTTTTGGAAAAAGCAAAGGATCTGGGCGTTGAAATAATAAAACTGCCGTCACACGCCAGTCATCTATTACAACCTTTAGATTTGGCAGTTTTTAAATCTATGAAAGACCGGCGGGATGCCAAAGTATTGGCATGGCAACGTTTAAACGTAGGATCCAAGATGCAAAAACACCATTTCAGTGAAATTCTCGGACAGGTGTGGAAAGAGTTAGATCCTAAAATAACAAGAAACGGATTTCGAAAAGGCGGCATCTTCCCTCTTAATAAAGACGTAATACCTGTTGAAAAATACGACGCTCACGCTGTAAAAAGATTTAATTTAGCTAAAACAAAACAAGTACCAACCTTATGGAGTTTATGTTCTCGAAAAATAATAAAGACAATCAATGACAAATGTACCTCAACAAATAAAAGTGACCAGAAAGACCAAACGGAGACCACGGAAAAAGCACCAATAGAACATACAATACAGGAAACATGCAATAGAATAGTTTTCCATCCCAGAGAAATCCATTTACCTGGCACAAGTCAAGGGACACCAAAAATTAAGATTGTGGAAGACCGGTATCTCAGCGAGAGTGAAGAACTTGTGTCGTTTGAGAATTTGTTACTTAGCACAATAAAAAAAGCTGACCCTACACATAAAATTAAGAAAAGAAAAGTAGTTAAAGGAAGTGAAGTGATTACACATGAAGATTTTTTGAATCAATTAAGACAAAAAGAGATTGAGAAAGAAAAAAAAGAAAAAGAAAAAAGAGAAAGGAAAATTATAAAACCAAAACAGAAATTAACTTCAAAAACTAAAAAACAACAAAAGAAAACACTGAAGAAGAAATATTCGTCAAACGAAACCAGTGAAAGTGATAATACAAATTGTGAGAATATAATCCAGCTGGCTGAAAAAGAGGACAGTAAAAGTGACGATACATTCTCTGAACTAGGACTAACAACACCCGATCAATTTAATTATATACAGCCTAAGAAGGACCACATCATTAACGCTGAATACGAAACTAATTGCAGCAGAAGACGTCCACAAGTTGGTGACTGGATTATTGTGAAATTTGCAACAAAGACAACGGTGAAACACTTTATCGGAAATGTAATCTCATTGGATCATGACATTCCACAAGTTAAGTATTTGAGAAAAATTAGGAATAGTAAAATGGTATCATTTCATTACCCTGATGTTGACGACGTAGCGGAACTCAGACATGACGCTGACATCGTTAAGTTTCTTGAGAACCCCGAAGAGGACACGTTGTTTTCAAAGAAAATGTTCAAGAATTTAATATCCAATAATACTCGTTATTCTTAGAATTATGAATGTCATTATTTTTGTTCCTGAAAGATTATTAGTCGTAGAGTTGGTGCAACATTTTTATGTCAATTACTTGTTGGTTAGTAATAATGATTATGCTAAGTATAAAGATTTATTTTTTATGAAGGGATATTTTTTTTTATAATATAGATATGTTGATAAGTTTTGTTGATTAATAATAAGCAAGAAGATTTGTATTCATTATAAGTCACAATTTATACGTACGAATTGTTAAGAAACTCGCTAAATCGTCGGCGGCAGATCAACCTACCCAAAACTGTCAAATTTCTACAATCAATTTTGAACTTTAATTTTTGGTCATAAGGATCAATATTCATTGGAGAAATTTGACAGATTTGGGTAGGTTGATCTGCCGCTGTGTGTACCTGTACAAATACGACATTTGTTAGCAAATACTATAGATTTGATCTTTATATTTGTAACAGAATTCTGTAAGACTGAATTGTTGTTAATAAAAGTAAACTGTGACTGAAAGTTAAAATATTCAGATGTGGACCTAGATGTCGATTACTTTTTATGATTAAGCTAAATATTTGATTATGAAGATTTTCTTTTTATTAAAAGTTATTTTTTGATAATATGTTTTGAATACTTAAATAGTTTAAAGATTTGTGTTTATTAAAGTTAGAGTTTTAAAGTTTGGGTAAGATAAAACTTTTGATAAAATGAAGAATTTTGAGGATTTTATGTTTGATAACTAAGTACTTACCTATACCTATACCTTTCTTATACGTTTTTTTTTTACCTAGTGTTAGTGCTACGCACATTTTTTATGTTTTTTCTGTTTATATAGACATGGTTTAAACACACCAATAGCCAATATTGAAAGAACTACTTTTATCATAGAACTGTCTTATTCAACATTAGCTGTGTGTCGGTTAATACCTATTTTTTGTTACTCCTGTTTATTATAATTAAAAAATACTTAGGACCGCCTTCAAGAACGGAACTCAAGCAAAACTCAGCTGATGATTTTCTTTACGCACAAGAAATACTAAACTATTTTGATAAATCGATCGATTATTAGAGAACTCAAAATATCGTAATAATGTTGAATGTGCGTAAAACAGGAAATTCCCTCCTCCAATAGCCTTGAAAAATTCATCACTCAGTTTTTAGTTCTGCTCAAGATCCGTTCTTGAATACGAACCAAGTATAGAGAATGGCATTGAAAAGTACAATTTTTGTTATAGGATGTGCCATATTTTTATGTAAGAACTTACTTAAGAATTTGACTGTCTTATTTAGATAGTCTTTCTAGATTCAATTTGATCTCGTAATTTTTGTATTGATACTGTAGTTGACTGACTAGTCCCTCATTTAATTTAAATAAAGATGTTTATTGTTTACCAGTTTTTTTTTTCTACTTAAAATAAAATCTACTTACAGTATGGGAAAAGTCGTAAACTAAATTTATTTTTACTAGTACAAATAACGTAATACCTTATTTCTTCATTACGAAATATATAAAGTGTTACCATAATTATAAAGCTAAATTGTTTTGGCAAAGAAAGTGGCGCCACAGGCGTGTTACCCAAATAAAATGTTGACAACATCTGCATTTAGAATGGGGCTAATGCGTCCATCAAAAATAGGCGCATTTCCCCTATTTTTACTAAATTGTCTCTGAATGCGTCAATTGGTCTTTTTATCTAGCTTATCTGTCATTCTATTGCACAGAAATTTGATACAAAAAAAAACTAATTTCTATTTCTCACGAAAAGCTTGCTAATTAAGTATTTGCTCAAGAAAGACGCATTTGCCTCAAACGGGGAAAATGCGTCTAAAATTCCAATTTAAAAAAAACAGTCAATTTGTCACTTTTTTAATAGTCCGGCGAAGAAATCACTCCTAGAACTTTGTACAGAAATAGCCATAATATTGGACTAGAGTTTTAAAAAGTGGATAATGCCATACATTTGCTCACAATATGGCGATAACTTGACGTGTTCGAGAAATATGACGCAATTACCCCGGTTGACCTTACTTCATTTTTTCTTCAAATAATTTTTTTAATACTAACTAGTTAGTGATAGATTTACTTTAATTTCCTGAAAAATAGTTGGCAATGGCAACCCTAGGCCGCGGCCGCCTCTAGCTAGCTACCTACCAACATCTCATCAAAATCTGTCGCCATAGCAAAGATGTTAGTAATCTTGTTGTTTACCAAAACCTGATAATCAGTACCAGAGCAGTTGAGGATTCCGGGTGAATTGTGCTAATTGTCTGCGTGTTAATACACTTTTGACTTGTTATGACTATTATTCTAGTGCATCAAGAGTAACATTGTGTACATGTTAACGCTCGTGACTGTACCTTCCGTGAAATAACCGAAATAATAAACCAGGCCTTGTGATTTAACACGCGTTCGACACAGTAGGTAATCTATGTACAAACATAGTAATGTAAGTTAAAGTGTTTTAAGAAACAACAGTGAACGTCCGCAAATTATTTATTTGCCCTTGCAGTTCATTATGCTTATTTATTAGTCTTGTTAACGCTACGAGCAACGTATTTCAACCTTGCTCATTGTTGGACTATGGACTTTGACGCTTGCAACGAACGTTGTCTATGGAATAAACGTACCTAACTGCCGTATTGATAATGTAGGTATCTGTATCTGTACATATTTGGATATCGAAAATTAAAATATCTAAGTACGTGAAAAATATCGATGTTCAAAATATCGAAAATTAAAATATCGATTGTATCGAATTATAGTATAATATTCAAAATTTCGATATTCAAATATGTACCCATCTGTCTTTTTATTTCAAGCACGACTGTCTCGTCCAGAGTAGGTACGGTCAGCAACGAAATTAATTGAACACTTGTCGTAGTTCACCACACACCAGCAGTGGTGCTAACACCAATTTTGTCGCCAAAAAATTATACAACACTAGCTGACCAGCGGACTTCGTACCGCTTTAACAGTTTCCATGACAACAAAACAAACAAAACGTTGAGTTTCCAGTTTCCATGACAACCCCCTCTATAGCACCGCCACCTATCGGGTTCAATTGTAAATCTAAACCATTCTCGAATTCACTTAAACACACACAGAAAATTTCATTCAAATCGATCCAGTCGTTTAGAAGGAGTTCAATAACATACACACGCACAGAAGATTTATATATATAAAGACTAGTTGACCGACGGACTTCGTAGCGCTTTGACAGTTTCCATGACAACAAAGCAAACAACAGTTGACAGTTTCCATGACAACAGAACAAACAAATCATTCGTCCGTTTAAGAACACCCGTATCCCTTGATGGACCCCTATAGCAGCGCCACTTACCGGGTCCAATTGTAAATTTAAACCATTCTCGAATCCACTTGAACACAGACACAAAATTTCATCCAAATCGGTCCAGCCGTTTAGGAGTTCAGTAACATACACACGCACAGAAGAATTATATAAGCGACGTGTGAGACAGGGAGACGTTATTTCTTCGAAACTGTTCACAGCTGCGTTGGAGGATATTTTCAAGCTTCTAGACTGGAAAGGATACGGCATCAACATTAATGGCGAATACACTTTATAAAAAAATATATAAAGATAAAGATCCTTCCGGGCTGTTTGGAACTAATCTCGAAATACCCATTACTTAAAACGACCTAAGATCTAATATACCTTATCTCATAAAGAATGAAACCCGAATGGACTTACTACCAAAAACAGCGGTTCTCAATATACATATACTATTGTCAATAAGACTCAATTTCAAATGAAACGAGTCTCATTGATTATTTGGGGGAGGCCTTTGTCCAGCAGTGGACGTCTTTTGGCTGAGATGAGAGTCTCATTGAAACTTATTCCCAAAACGTCTCATTCCCAAAATACACTAAATTCTAGATTGCACCACCCCCTCTCTTCCCGTGGGTGTCGTAAAAGCCGACTAAGGGACTATTCCAGAGGTTGGGCAGCAGCATCTCTCTGAGGTTACCCTCAACCTACTGCAATCGCCAACCCGCCTGCCAAGCGTGGCGATTACGGCAAATACCCCTCACATCCTTGGGGGAGGCCTTTGTCCAGCATTGGACGTCTTTTGGCTGACATAACTAAATTCTAGTATCAAAGTAGGTACTCGATTATCATAAAAACTGATTCTCAAAACGTCCTAAATTCCGTCATTTATTATTACTCATTTACATGTTGTAAAACTTTTTGGCGACAAAAGACAGATTAAGCGCACATCCTCAGACACTTCAATTTGAATTTCATTGAAATTTTACTAGATGACAGCTATGATTGCAGGTGGGCTTGTAGGTATTAAATTATTGCTATATAAAGAAAAAATCATAATACTTACTGAACCCTATTTTTAATAATAAATTGGAAAAGTGTCTGTCATTGGTTCCTGTCGAACACTGGTGCAACTATATGTACTAAATTTATAATAAGTACCTAATATAATTAGTGGTTGACTAGCGCCAGTTCGAAGTAGCTCCTCCATCTGGGTGCCTACCTAGTGTGAGCACAATACACATGTGAGTTTGGTTTACAATCCGTATTCATTCGATTACGTTTACGAAAACGAAAATTTCAAAGCAGCGCCTCCTGGCGACAAACGAGAAGAGTTAAAATTGGCCATACAAATTCTCGTTTTCGTTAACTTTTTTTTTTTTTTTTTAATCTAGTAGGTTTGCTCTTGACCACAATCTCACCTGATGGAAAGTGTAGATGTGGTCTAAGATGGACCGCGCTCACCCATAAGGTGCCCATTCACTCTGACCTTGAATAGACCTATGTCATATGTGTCGGGAAACACAGTCGCCGGAAGAGCATTCCAGAACTTCGCCGTCCGCACAAGGAAGGATGATGCAAAACGCTTAGTGCGGCAAGGTGGAATATCTACGACAAAGCGGTGGAGGCCCCCGCGACGTCTTGTCGTTCGATAGAAAAATGGAGATAGTGGAATGAGGTTATGGAGATTTTGAGCGCATTCCCCGTGGAATAGCCTGTAGAAAATAGACAAGCATAACGAACAACGTGGTCGAATGTCAAAAATAGCTCACACTAGGCCCTCTGGGTGCCTAGTGAGTTTGGTTTACTGTCATTCGATTACGTTTACGAAAACGAAAATTTGTATGGCACTGAAGAAGCGCAGCGCCTCCTGGCGACACATAGGTAGGTACGAGATAAGTTAAAATATTGCCATACAAATTCTCGAATGGCGAATGCAACTCGCCCTAGGCACCCTGGACAACTACGATTCATTACTTGCTTTGTCAAAGTACTAAACTGTTCAGCGACTTTTTTGCTGCCTGTACCAGAAATTTGTGCTTATTTTATTTGCCTTTCGAATCACGTTATCGTAGGCGAGAATTTGTATGGCATTGAAGCAGCGCCTCGGTAACAAACGGGGTGAGTTGCAGTTTTCGCTTTCGTTAATGTGATCGAATGGAAAATTAAACTCGCACTTACCATTCAGTAAGTGTCTCGTTGAGTTAGTGTTAGATTTACCTTGAGAAAATCTTGACATTATCATCCATGCTTCGGTACTCAAAAAAGAATAGTCATATTGCAGTAAATTCAAAATATTTTACTAAAGTCTGCCAAGAAGTATTGATAAAATATACGAGGCCTGCTCTCTTGGAAAATGGCCAGGAAGCGTTGGATGCGGTGCGATATCATGGCCTTATTTTATAATATTTCATGATGTCCTATTAATTATTCTGTGGTAGTGTTATGTGTTAAAACATTAATAATATTTCTACTAAGGACTCTTTGGTCAACTTAGCGTTCATCTCACCAGTAGTTGAGCCAGCCATTTTTTAGCCCACCGGCTGGTCTCAGACCCAGACGATCCGGGTTCGATTCCCAGTGGGGGGTACATGTTTGGTTGGTGGTAGGACTTGTTGCTCCGCCTGGCTAGCTACCACCATCTAATCTAAATATGTCGCTATAACATCAATGTTTGTAGCATTGTGGTGTTCCGGCAGCTAGATAAGTAAGAGCCAGAGCCTAGTAGTTGAGGAAATACGGAAATTACAAAAACACAAATGTTGAAAAAATTTCCACGAGCAGGGTTTGAACCTGCACCCTTCTGACATACCGGGTCAGGTGCTCTTCCAATTGAGCTATCGTGGTTCTAACCAGCCCGTCGAAATTATTCAACACTATTTACTTTTTACTTTGAAAGTCAAAGGCGCCCATTCAATGTTAACAACTACCGTCATTAACATCCGATCATAATATTTTTACAAATACTAAAGATCAGTTAAGAAGTAGGCAAGCCTATTTATAAATGTTTTTATAATTTTTAACGCAAATTTTGTTGCGAACAAATTACAAAAACACAAATGTTGAAAAAATTTCCACGAGCAGGGTTTGAACCTGCACCCTTCTGACATACTGGGTCAGGTGCTCTTCCAATTGAGCTATCGTGGTTCTAACCAGCCCGCCGAAATTATTCAACACTATTTACTTTTTACTTTGATTTTGAAATTTTTTCAACATTTGTGTTTTTGTAATTTGTTCGCAACAAAATTTGCGTTAAAAATTATATAAACATTTATAAATACGGAAATGTTTGTTTTAGTTTCCTCAGCCTAGTGAGGTTGTTTTTGTTTTTGAGAAAGATTGCTGAGATTACCTCTAACGGCATTTTCAGCGTCACCGGGGTTTTTTGGAATTGGTCGCGGTTCGTGCGTCGTCGATTTTTAATAAACAAGCAAGTTGGTCGCGATTCGTGCGTTTTGTATAATATAATAAAAAATGCCTTCACCGAATGGTCGCGGTTCGTGCGTCCTATTAATTTTGCTCATTCTGATAGTCGCGTTTCGAGCGCTTTAGAAAAACAATGGCACGTAGAGCCATAGAGTTAGATACATTGGAACATAACAACCTTGTTTAATATTTTGTAGGTACAGTTTGAAGGCAAACTGTCTATGAATTTATTTTTTAAATAAAATGTGTGGTACAGATGAACGATTATTTTACATATAGTTGAAAAATTGATTATGAGAGTGGAACTTTAAGTGCTCTACGGAAACACTTTCAAGACATACAAGTAACCGGCTGCTACTTTCATTTCTATCAAGCAATAAAGAAGAAAGCTCGATGATCATTGAATATGACTACTTCCAAATTAGTACAGTTGTGTACTTCCCTGGCGTTACTGCCTGCTGAACACATTGACGAAAGCTGGAATTATATCAAACAAAAATATAATTCAGAGACATAATGTGTAGTAATTTTTTTTGACTATTTTGAGAGACAATGGATGTACAACAAAAATTTAGGAAGAACTTGGTGCTGCTATGATCAACCACATCGCACAACTAACGCTGTAGAAGGCTGGAACAACAGACTAAATAATTCGAGAATTGACAAAAGAAAGCCATGTCTGCTATTTGAATATATTCAAAAAATTATGAACGAGTTAAAAGACACGCACATAAAAATTTCACAAAGAAATACACGAAGAAATCGAACCCAGTCCACCATTCACGGGATGAACACTTACGAATGACTGTAAGTTTATTGACAGATAATATCATAAATGTTACCGACTGTCTTGAATTATTGACTCTCAAATAATGCGCAATTAAAAGTGTTATTTTTAGGTTTAGGTATATTAAATATAACCGACAATTAATGAGACGAGACTTCTTTGACTGATTCTGTGATTTTTTAGGTTTAAGTGTATCATTTTGTTATTTTTTACCTTTTTTCCATTTTTAAAGTATTTATGTGTATTTGTATGTAAAGAAGAAAAATGAGACTGATTTTGTGTTTTTATAAGGTTTAATTGAAAACGAGACTGTTTTTTGTGATTTTTCAAGTTTAATTTGAAATGAGACTGATTTATGTGATTTTTTAGATTTAAATTTAATCATGTGGATTTGTTTGATAAGAATTTACAAATTATGAATTTTGTACACATTTCTTTTTTGAAGTAAGTAATTATTATTTATGTGAATTTTAATATATATGTTACTTACGTGTACTTTAATTATAATTGAAAATGTTGATTTTTATAGATCATTTTAATAAAAGACAAATACAGAACAGAATTGTGTTGCTATTGTGTTTTATTTATTGTGTTTCACTGCTGATTGATCAAATTTTAAAATAAAATACCTTACTATTTACGGACAAAAGCCTGTAAATAATGATAACTAAAAACAAGCAGTATTAAGTTTTATAAAGAATATATTTTTTGAAACTAGATTTAGAGAATCTAGTTTCTTGATAATATCGTGTAAGGTATTATAATTGGATAGCTGTCAATTTCATATATATACTATGACTTATTAGGTACTATGCCATATCTAATCGCTTAGAAAATCTATGGGTTTACTGTAAAATAACAACGACGCACGAATCGCGACCATCAAAGTAAATTAAAATTATTGGGCGCACGAAACGCATTTTTTATTACATTTTACAAAATGCGCGAATCGCGACCAACTTGCTTGTTTACTAAAAATCGACGACGCACGAACCGCGACCATACCGTTTTTTGGGGGCGGCGAGGTACGTAAAGGGCACCTCAAGCCGTGTTGAAACGAATCACCTTCGGAGAATTTCTAGAGGGAACGGCATCGCACACTTAAAAGTGCGCGTACCCGTGCCCTACCGAAGGGTTCGGATCGGATCGGGGAGGCAGCCTAGTGAGTGTAGCCCGCCTGGCGCGGTCAGTGGTTAGTGTGTATTTTTTTTAGGAAAAGTACATACCCCTATGGGGTTGCTGAAATCGATTCAGTAGCTAATTCTGTGTTCTTAACATTCTACTTTCAGGTTTTTTTGGAGAGAATTTGCCGGTTGTCTAAGACGTCATATTCAGCTTCACCGGGCTTTTTGAGGGCGGCGAATAACTTAAAGGGTACCTCAAGCCGTGTGAAACGAACCACCACCGTCAGAAGTTTTCTAGAGGGAAAACGGCATCACACCGCACCAGTGCGTGTCCCCGTGCCCTGCTAAATTCTCCGAGGGGTCCGGATCTGATCGGTGAACGGAACAACCCGAGGGCGCCTCTAAAGACTCTTTCATAGCTCGGTTCAGGTTGACCGGTTCGTGGAGGTAGGGAGAAGCGCCCAGGTACATGTCTGTAGCTGGGATAGAGCGCGTATGAACCGGGTCGTCGTACCCTTGTTATATAAGTATGGTATCTTGGGCCTATTGTGCATGTTAGTGTATTATTTAAATGTGTAATGGCATTTAAAAGATCGGGCGAGGGGAACTTCCAAGGTGTGCGTTGTTACATAACGAAACACGGATAAATAAAAAATGTATTCAGTTACATTTAGTAACATTCTGTTATTATATTATTTTTCCACAACTGCAAAGCGTTTTGTATTAGGTACTAGCGGCCGCTCGCAGTTTCACCTGCGTGGTTCCCGTTCCCGTGGGAATATCGGGATAAAAACTATCCTATGTGTTAATTCAGGTTATAAACTATCTGTATGCCGAATTTCATCTAAATCCATTTAATAGTTTTTACGTGAAAGAGTAACAAACATCCATCCATACTTACAAACTTTCGCGTTTATAATATTAGTAGGATTTTTGCAGTAGTTTGGTCTTCATCTTACGACCATATGGAAATAAAAATGCACTTTACCAGGAATCCTCACTAGCAAAGAACTGGCTATATCTTATCTCTAACTGTCGGAACAACAAACATTAAATCTAAACTGCGAAATCGTGACTGAATCTCCTCCTTCACTCTCTGATCGGCTATCATCATTAACGTCCCGTTCAAGCATTGCCAAAGAATTAAGGCTTCAGTTTTAAAGTAAGCTCGTTTGTATGAAAAAGTTAGGAAGGGTCGATTTCATTGCACGCAAGGGTTACTAGGTATAAGAGATTCTTTTATCCGTCCAAGTAAACATAAATAATGTAAAATATTTATAAAGGTAGGTTTTTAGTTAAAATCACAATAAAACTATGTTGTTCCATAATGTAGGCTAGAGTTAAATGGAATTACTTAAATGGTTTGTTTTATTTATTTATTTATTTAGAAACAACAGCGTTTGTCTATTCAAATAAATAAAATAAATAAATAATTGTATTAAGTAACGAATAAATCTCCATTCTGACTCTATCTGCGTTGCTGTAAGTGCAGCAGCAGGTATTTGATTTTTTAATAAATAAATAGTTATAATAATAAATTTGCCTTAAGGGCCCTATTACATTTTGACTATGATTTTTGCGTAAAATGGCCATTTTTGGCGTTCTCGATCTCAGAAACGAAAATACATTAACAATTTTGACTTATTGAATAGTGTAGAATAGCTATTGGCATAGTTCGTAGCGGCCTCGCTTTTTGTAAATTTTGCTTAACTTTTTAATGAAACCCAAAATAGCAGAGACAGATTTTCATAAAATACGCGCAGGCAATTTTTTGAGCTCCTAGATTGAACTACTGTTCTAAACAAATGAAATAAAAAAAATAGAATGTATCTCTTATATAGTCGAATAGTTCGTAGCAGCCTCGGAATTTTTAGATATTATTGATTTTATATAGAAAAAAAAATCTTATTCTAAACCAAAAAACTTCGAAAATCGCTGTAAAATCGCTGTGAATTTCTCCTATCTACAATAATATTATTGATCAAAATTTATAAGTACCAGAATAATTGTTACTTCATGAGGAATAAATATTTTATAATTAATTTATTATCCTATTTCGATAAGAAACGATAAATACAACTGCAAAATTACTACAAAATGCGATGCGCCGGCCGTCCGAACTCAGCTTTTTCTGGCAGAGTGGAAATTTGAAATACTAAGCATGAATTTATTATCCTATTTCGATAAAAACGATAAATACAACTGGAAAATTACTACAAAATGCGAAAATGGGCATTTTACGCAAAAATCACAGTTGAGATGTAATAGGCCTCTTAAATACCACCCGACCCAGCCAGGCATCGAACCTTGGTTTGATTTGGTCTGGTTTTTATCACTGTGTTTTATAAATATTTAATTTAGCTTCAGTGCAGCAATTAGCACTTGAAAATAAAAAGTAAAATTTATGATAAGTAGGTAAGTAGGTACCTACTGTACCTAATTTATATTTTTTACCTTTATCACAGCAGGTCACAGTTTATCTTTTCTCCAGGAAAGCGAGGCACAACCATCTGATAACCTGAATGCACTTGCACTGTACATGATCTAAACCTCGTCGGTATGAGAGCAAAACGAATGCAAAACTAATTGAAACATATTGTATTGATAGGCAGCCTGTTTACTGACATGTACTTACAAGTAGGTACTTAATACGATAACATAGGTAGGCATATTTTAGAAACTGCCTATTCTATTGTTAGTTATATTAGAAATATTAATACTGTGTTATGTTACTGGAGCGAGTCTCTACCATTAATATTGCCTCCTCTTTTCCGAGCGAAAAAAACGTATAATCGCCATTATCAGCTCACTTTTATGTCTCCACTGCTGGGGCCTTCACTTTAAATGGAAATATTACAGGGGAGAGAACGGGCCACCACACGGGCCCAGTGCGGTGTGGTGTTTTTAACAACTGGTAAAGCTAATGCTGCAGCCGACAGGCTGAAACGGCTTTGGTACCTACGTACACACACCGGCACATCAACCTACCACAAACTGTCAAATTTCCTCAATAGACTTTAAACTTTATGTCTAAGGTATATGATTAAAAATGTATTGGAGAAATTTGACAGTTTTGGATAGGTTGATGTGCAGGCGTCTGTACTTGCCAAAGCACGGAGAAGCTCGAGAAGACACATTTTTGATCATCTATCAGATCGGTGACCGAGCACGTTTACCACTGCGCCATCGAGCTCTTCCGATCTGAACCGAACCGCTCAGATAATCCAATAGGGCACGTGGTCACGCACCCTCTAGAAAAAATCTGACGGTGCTTCGTTTCACACGGCTTGAGGAAAACTTTTTTTTCTCGCCCGGCACTCCCAAAAAGCCCGGAGACGCTGAAAATGCAATCAGCAGTCTCTCTCAAAAAAAAGAAAAAATTGACATTATCTACTAGTAGGGTTGCCAACCCTACTAAGTAGGTAGGTAGGTATATAATATAGTATCCTACTATTTTAGGTGTATAACTACTATTATTTTAAAAATATATTATAGTAGGCGAAACTAATATATTTTATCAGCAAAATCGCTAAAAGAACACACAAAATCCTCTCAAAAACATAAATGTGAAATGACAGCCAAGTTCAATATTACGATATAAATATATGCCTTGGTTATTGATTTCAACGACAAAAGAAGAGAGATCTAAATGGGTGCCAAGTTCAATGGTCAGTCTTGAAAATTTATAACAACATAAAATTTATGATCTCTATAGCGCGATTCAGTGCGTTTCCAAGTAACGCCATCTAGCGGCGTGTAGTAGTAACATTAATTTTAATAATATTTTAGTTTTAATTGTTGTAAGAAATCTTACTAGTTATTGAATAATAATTGATACTAAATCCCAGTTAATAATAACGTAATCAATACGAAAGTCGTCTATACTCTTAGTTATAACTTATAAGTAAATAAGTCGTTATTTATGTACTAAAACTGATGTTTGTATTTAAAAAAAATTAAGGGTGGTATTCCATGCGTTATAATATTCACGTGAAGACCTTAAATTCACATAAAGATCGGCTGTCATCGATTTTGATTGCTGATGCTTACATTACAGGCATCTATTATGCAAGTGCTCCTAATAAAATCAATTAATTGAAAAATATATTAAAATTGATAAAAATTTACTAGTTTCTGATTTATTCCTTTGTATTCGCCCAACTACCTATCTGGATGCCAAATTTGAACTTTCTAGGTCATCTGGAACTGGGTTGGAGTTTTGCTCTATCTACGAGTACTATATAGATCAGTCAGTCAGTCAGTGATAAAAATGACGACTTTGGACGTTAATATTTAAATAACCGTTTCGAGGTGTGTTTATGAAATTTGGAGCACCTAAGCACAAAGTAGACCTAAGTATCTCGCAAGTCTCAATATACGAGCTAAATTTGACATGTTTATGTAATATTGTTTTCTAAAGTTTACGCGAACACTACACATTGAAATGAAACAACTTTTACGGATCTACTCGCGTTTATTTTACACATTACTTATTTAATGTTTAGCCTGACGTTTCGAACCCTTTGCAGGGTCCGTGGTCACAGGGAGACTGTTAGATGAGATGTTTATGTAAAATAGCTTTGAGTTATGAGGGGGTCAAAAGTGGCTCCAAATGGTTCGTGTAATATATTATTATTACACGGCTCGAGCTTGAACTTGGCTTGACACGCTATCTACCGCATAGACTATGTGTAATCGCTACCGCGTGTATATATTGTACCTATTTCAATTCTTTTTTTATATTCATTTAAGAAATAAAATAAATATGTTTTAATATACTATATTTTTTTAATTAATTCCCTATCTACTATATTTTTATGGGTCTGTATCCAAAAATACTACCTATATTTGGTCTAAAAAAAGTTGGCAACCATATGATAGGTATTAAGACTCACTAAAATCGCTTCTGCGCACTTTTAGTTGGTTACTTTCAGGGCTTGGAATACCGGTATTTTCAGATACCGGTAATACAGACCTTGATATAATACCGGTACTTTAGTTGGTACCGGTATTAATATACCGGTACTTTACAGATACCGGTTCCAATTAACTTCTTGATACAGTCCGATACTCGAGTTTGTACCGGTATCGATTATACAGTATAGACCATTTGATATCGGTATTGTAATGTGGGTGTTTTGATACCGAGAGCAAATAGGCGTTTACATAAGTGCGAGCGAAAGAGCATAGCAATTGAGTCCGGGGTGGCGCCAGGGCTTGATACTGGTACCAAAAATTACCGGTAAATACCGGTATTTTTAATTTTGATACCTCGGTACCGGTACTTCAGTTGGTACCGGTATTAATTTACCGGTACCAACTAAAGTACCGGTACTATATCAAGGTCTGTATTACCGGTATTAGTTAAGGTACCGATACCGAGGTATCGTAATGAAAAATACCGGTTTTTACCGTTATTTACCAGTATTTTTGGTAAGTACCGGTATCAAGCCCTGGTTACATTATACACACCTCAAGTATTTTCATATGGTTCAAAATTGTTAAAAATTATTAGAAACTGATTGTCAAACGTGTTGTAAGTGATGATAAGGCCGAAGTTGAGAGCACTTCCGCTGCTTCAGCCACAATTTTCAACTAACTACCTACTTAGTTGTTCTTAAACCAGACACAATAGAAATTTAATTGTTCTATGGCACTGTGGTTACATTGGGCGTCCAAGTATCTAATGAATGAGGTAGGTTTTACTTTTTATTTTTAAGTGCTAATTGCTGCACTTAAGCTGAATTAAATATTTATAAAATACAGTGAAAAAATGATATGCCTACCCGACCCAGCCAGGAATCGAACCTGGGTCTTCCGCAATCCTAGATCCTGGATAGATGGCACTACTGCCGCTAAAAAGCAGTCAAAATTCAAATCAGTGAAAAAATTCAGTGCTTACGTCAGCCTTCCCGATAGCATAATGGTCAGTGCAGAAGCCCGGATTGCGGAAGACCCAGGTTTGATTCCTGGCTGGGTCTGGTAGGCATTTAATTTTTTCACTGTATTTTATAAATATTTAATGAGGTAGGTACTGAATTGACTATCTCAAATTGAAATGTAGATAGGCATTTATTGCATCATTTGCAACTAAGTGTTTGTCAAGAGCTTAGTCCGTGAAAGTTAAATAAGTAGGTACCTATCTATACTTACTTAATTTTACCATTTCGTCTAATTTTAATTTTATGTACCTACCTAAGTCTTGCAACTCAACTTTATATACTTAGGAATCTTTGGGTCTGGGAGCAGCAGCAGAGATCTTACCAGTAGACCACAGAGGTAGTTACGATTGCGATGCGATGCTAATGTGAAATACCTACCTAGGTACTCGTAATGTTGACCAAACATTTCCGCCTTTACCATTGTTTTGCTTGATTAACCTTATTGTTGTTGACGTGTGAGTGTGTGACCAATACCTACCTAATTTCAACAAATGCACATTCAATGCTTGCAAAAATCCTTTGCGATCACAGACCTATTTTGCGATCTTGTGATACGTACATCGATTTAGAATACCTAGATACACCGTCACCTACAAATTCACGTCGAAAAAGTGTCCTACTCGCTTAGTTGTAAGTATACGTATATAGTAGACAATTTAAAAACGTATAATGTGCTAAGACCATATTTATAAAAATTAAATACAACTTTATTACCCACAATTAAGGTTTTATTTGTATTGCACGCGTTAGGCAGTTGTGACATTACATAATGCGATCATCGCGCAAGTCATAAAATTTAACGACCTCCGCCTCTTGTAGGAACAGAGTAAGTGGAGTCGTGTTTAACAAAATTATTTTCATGTACGTATTGTACAGTTTATAAAATTAGTGTAATGCTAGTTGCACTATTTTTTTTATAAATTATAGTAAAAATAAAACAAATAACTTATTATTAAAACATATATGTTTATGTACCCTGAAACAAAATTAAATATATTGTTAACTTGTTGTTTCGAGGTAATTTTTTTTTAATGTTTTCTTTTTTACAAATATAATGCAGACGCACATCCACATATTCCTGAACTGCTAATTTTGTCAGTTTATAAATATGGTGAAATTTATCACTTGTATGAGCATCTGTATTTTTAAATAGCTTCATGTACATTAGACATCGCAGTATTTGCATCGTTAAAAAATTTACCATTATACCGCCTTAACAGTGTGTACTTCCGCCACTTATTTTAATATAGTGCCTGATGATCTTTTCAGATTCATTGCAAATTAGGTATAAACCATTAGACGCATAACACAAACCGCCAACATGGCCAAAATGGCAATTACATTATTTCGTTCACCTAATGCGGTCACTGAACTTGTTTACTACTACTTGGGCCAACGATCGTTGTTTTCACAATAATCTGTCCGCCTACTGCAGCCTACGTCATTACCTATGGCCACCTTCTGTCTCCATCATTAGACCAGCTAGATGGTACCATCATATTACATTTTCAACGGACTTTATATGTTTGCAAAAAAGCTCAATCGGTTGGGGAGGATAACTGCTTTCAAATTTATTTGCAAGATTTGACCCGAACGAACATACATTCATACATACAAACATACTAACGTACATACTTATATACATACATGCATTGCAAGTTAATACAAAGCGTGTAAAAAATAATGATTGACAAATATCAGTAGAAGTACAGTAGGAACAGTACTTATCGGTCATATATAATTATTATTTTCGCTTTGATCTGAGAATTTATTATAGTACCTAGCTGAAAAACATTTATTAATTTTAATTCCATAGAAACATACCAACGTACCGCCAGAAGATGTGGACTACAAAACTAACTTTAAAAAAACTAAACAGGCGGCTCTATATATTTAGTATTTAACTATATTCTACTTTTATGAATCTTTCGTCCCTTTTAACACGTGAATAGCGTCACGCGAGGGAAAGGGACAACCGCGCAAGCGATTTATTCAAATTATTTTAGAAAAATAATGTTTTTAGTTAGGTAGAAGGTAAGTTTATCCACAAATTCATTACATTATGAAACCTTGAATGAATACTTAGCAAAAATACGAAACCCCATCCTTTTTTAAGCTATTTGAAGTATTATTTTTGCACTTTTTCACGGAGCACTTAGCATGTTGACTTGACGGTGATCGGCGCGCGACTACGAGTGCAATTGTGCTAAAACGCGTTTTTAGCACAATTGATTCAAGCCGCGCGTGAGGCGTTGTTGGTGTATCTAGGTATTCTAAATCGATGGATACCTATTTCAAGCGCGGGGTAAAGTTGAATGAAGCTGACGGACGCTATCTCACTTTTATTAATGAAAACAAAAAGAAAAGAGACAGCATCATTTAAAATATTGTATTCTTCTTCTCTTAGATATAGGAAAAGTAAAGAGATCTAGTCCACACAGCCATGTCTTCTGATAAATGGATGGATAATGATGAATGGTGATAACTGCATGATGATAATGATGGATGATAAATAAAATTATTAATTAAGATGCGGGACTTTACTGAGATCTCACACTAACTTCTTGGGAGAATTTGAAAAGTGTAGTTGGACTGTTTTCTTTAGTTGCTCACACTACGCAAAGGTTCGATCAAGAGGAACGATTCCGTTATTTCGATAGTGTACAATCGATCGTGTCTCAGTGGTGTGATAAGTATTCGTCAATTTTTCCCATAGTCCTAAATGTCAATATCAGGCTACCGACTCACTATTGAGACGTTATTATATTAACAGACTAGAGACCCTGGGGCTTATTAACTTATTTTTTATACCGAAAATTCTCGAACGTCTCGAAATATCTGTACCTATCTTAATAAGCAAATTGTAGAAAATGATTATATTATCAAGTATATTCCATAGTGTATTTTCAAAACGATGACATTATCGCAATGTTTCAAGGTTCGATTTATCATAGCTATAAAAGTTATTCTGTGCTATAAATAAAACTTCTCGTCCAAGCTTCATTGTAGAATTCATTCAAGATCATGTTTGAAAACATTGGAACAGGTAAGCATAGAGGGATAGCCAATATAAATTCATACACAAACACAGACACAGCTGTGAATGATTGTGTTGTGGTGACTAGTGACAAGCAAACAACATCAAAGCATTCGGATACCCACATAAAATCGATGCTGCTGATCTTCTTGTCGACTTATCAGATGTTTGAGGCAAGCCACAATGTATTTTCTCTCATCACCAGACGCGGGCCACGTTATAAACATTGAACTTATTACATAAATGACTTTATAATACCTAATAATGTTGTGAGAAACGATAGAAAAGGACAGAGATATGGATTTAGGGAAGGTTAGAGTGAGAGATAGGCGTTTGTGCTTGGCCCAAATTCGCGGTGGTACGCGCGAAAGAGCGCGAAGAGAGAAACGAACGGGCGACCGCGTCCGACTCACATCGCTACCGAGTTGTGACTACTTGTGAGTTGTGTGTGACCTTATTCTGTATAAGCAGTAGCACAAAATAAGAAGATAGCAGAAAGGAAGCTTCATACTGACAATGACGCGCTCGAGTAACGCACTTAGAGGCAACCATTTATAGAACACGGACTCTTGCAACAGGCTGCGACCGGACCAGGGATGGGAAAGGCAAAAGGAGCGCAGCCCATACAGCCTAAGGTTGATGCAAAAGATTTAGTGATATAAATACGTGATACGTTCGTTCATACATTTCAGACTTGCGTTGTGCTTGCGTGCCATAATATTGAACCTATATTGTGTCAAATAGGAAAATATTGTATAAAAGCGTACAGTAATGAGAAAGCTATGTTTTATGGTACCTACAATTTAGTTTCGTATATCAAACTATTGTAGGAATCCAATAATTATTGTACATTTCCCAATACTGGACCGGACTCACCGGACTGTTCCGTGGCGGTGAGAAACTTATGTGTGCGTAGCTCAACCGCGTCACTATGAAACTTACCTTTTGCAATCTCCTTATTTTGTGTCAGTACTTACAGCTGGGCCATTCTCAAATAAGTTCAATAAACCCAGAAAAGCCAGAATACACTATCAGTATTGATAAGATAAGCTACTTAGTGTTGATTATAAAAACCCGATATCGATATTTTTGCGGTGTATTTGAGCCTCATCATGATTATCTTTTCATTAGGTAACTTGATATCAATATCAATTGCAAAATAATAACTACCTACCTACTTTTTTGTTGGATAGAAAAATAGTTACTAAGTAAGGTAGGTACAAAGGTGTTACATTACATTTGACGACCTCCTTGGTCGAGTGGTTTGTACACCGGTTTTCATGGTGTCGCCATCTCTGAGGTCCCGGGTTCGATCCCCGGTCGGGTCAATTTAGAAATTATTGTTTTTCTAAATTGTCTCGGGTCTGGGTGTTTTCTACGTATAATAAGTATGTATTTAAGTATTTTATTTAAGTATGTTTATCCGTTGTCTAGTAACTATTTAACGAGTTTCATAACGAAGCTTCTCTTGGGCTAGATAATTGGTGTGAGTGTAGGAAAGTTTATTTATTTATTACAAACATTACAACTTTACATTACACGCATCCATACAAAAACGAAAACACCTACGCTATAATAAATAACCTACAAAATTCAAATAAATATCTACGTTATAAAGTATAAGTAAAAAAAATAGAGCGCAGCATAAAACCCCCCGTTGTGAAGATCCTTGGGGGAGGCCTTTGCCCAGCAGTGGCCATATCTTTTGACAGAGATGATGATGATGATAAAGTATAAGTATGTAACACTTTATCGAAGAATTATAAGTAATAAATTATTATCATCAGCCTATAAAAAGTCCTACACTGGACTTTGATTCTGCTATTTTCAAAATATCTACAATCGTGTGTCGGTCGGTGGCCTGATTTTGTCAATTTTGCTATAGTCCTAATGAAAATAAACAAAAATTATAATTTTTATTAATTATTATAAAAATTAAAATTACTAACCTACAATTACCATACAACCTATAAAGACAAAATTTAATTTAATTAAAAAGTGTTTAAGTACCAAAAACATTCTAGCATATAGGTCAGAAAAACAATTAAAAAATGTTGAATCACCCTACTAAACATCCGACTCAAAAGAAAGAAAGAACCCAATAACACAAAATAATGAGACCCCAGAAGGTAAGCTTCATAAATACCACCGCGTTCGCTCGACCAACACGCACTCAAAACTATTCAAATTCAAATTTAAATTCAAATTAAATTTATTTTATATTCTAAATTTTGATTTTAAGTATGTGTTTCTGTGTTTTGTCAAATGCTATAATGAATTAATTGGATGTGCACTTATCTGAATAAATGAATTTAATAATAATAATAGACCATCTCACATCACGGACACGGAATCTCGGACCATCTCGAACCAATTCAGTGTCCGTGCGAGGTTGTCTATGTATGTGTGCGTTACTCGACCATGGTATGTTTTAAGCTTACCTTCTGTTCTGCAGTCTGCTTATTGAGTGCCAATAATCTACATAAAAGTTTATTATACTGAACCTACTACTAGGTATATTAAAATCAGCTGGCGTCTCGGCGGCGTACTATGCGGTGTCGTCATTTCATTCAGTGGAGTTTCGCGAAACCTTCACTGAAAGTTATTCAACACATTGTTGTTGTGACGTTATTATTACATTAATATTGACACACCCAACTCAATTGTTTATTTATTGTGAAAGTGGTTATGATTGAAATATCTCGTTACGTTGTTTACTTTATTTTTTAATAACCTTAGATTTATTCTAAGATAATAATTTACTTTTCTTCAAAAAGATTAATTCTTAATGCGGCTCTTCAATCTTGAATGTTGGCCCGATCCGATCCGAACCCTTCGGAGACTCTGGGAGAGCACGGGGACGCGTACTTTTAAGTGTGCGATGCCCACAGTTTAGCTAGCATACAGTTGCGCATCGAAGGTACTTTCGCAGAGCAAGGGAGGGGAACCCGAGGGGAAGCGGGCGCTGCGGCGAGTGTACCACAAACAAGCGCATTTTGTGGTAGCTACCGAGAAGTGCTGCCACGTGCGCGTACTGCGTATTTTAAACGTTTTTTGAATTTACGTTCAGTGATTCCTATTGAATATAATGGTGCATACACGTTGTTCTGTATACCTACGGTTGTAAGTCGACGTCGAAACACAACAAGAATTTAAAATTTCATAGATTTAGATGTTAGTCATAGTTTCTCTTTTCTTTTTCTTTTATTTATTTTGCCAACTTCTCATTGATTAATAATGAACGTTTTTACAACCATAACTATTAACTAAAACAATTACAAATATCAAATTCTAATTCATCACAAACACTACAATTTTCACTTGTTTTTATTTCGTATATCTACAACAGCCTCCATATATTTTATTAAGCTATTTCTGTGTTTTTTATTCTCAATAAATAATAATAATATAAATTGAATCGAATTTTCGTTAACGAGACTATCTATCTTTTGCTCTAGTTTTTGTTTCACCTTGGTGTTTATTGGGCATTCTGTTATTAAATGTAAGATGGTATCGATAGCATCTGTATGACAGTTGCACAACGGGCTCTCCTTACTAAATAGTTACTTCGTAACTCTAACTCCAACCTAGCGGGTTTTTCTAGTGTAGGTAAGTATATGTATTCTTTACGGCGCAAGCTTTTGCGCAAAGTGTAATCATTATGTTTACAACTTATTGGAGTAGTTGGGACGTCGGACACAGAAGGAGTAGGTATTTGTCTAATATCCAACTGTTATGATTTATTTAAACCAACAGAAAAAGAGGAGGTTTTATATTCACCTATTTTTTAGGGTTTATATTTAAGATTTAGCTTATTTTGGCTTGTTTCTTTTTTTTTTCTTTTTTTAAGCAATACGAATGCGAATTCAATATATTGTTTTGAAAATATAAAATTGAAATCTAAAAATAAACCTTCACGTTAATTTAGCAGTTCAACATTTGAAAATATGTATATAGTTTATTCTTGATAATAAATTATTATGTTATAAAAATATTAACGATTATTTGATTTCGAATTTTGTGACAACCATTGCATATCGGCGAACGATTGCGTAGATACCTACGCGGGCGGCGGCATCGCCCCACGTCAAAGGCGATGCCCTACTCTACTGTATGAAATGGTAATACTGTGGCGATGCCGTACCCTCTAGAAATCCTCCGAAGGTGATTCGTTTCAACACGGCTTGAGGTACCCTTTACGTACCTCACCGCCCCAAAAAAGCCCGGTGAAGCTGAAAATGCCCCCTGTGGCTAGGGCTGCCATCTGTCCGGGTTTTCCCGGATTTGTCCTAGTTTGGAGGGCGTCCGTGGAGCGTCCGGGCGGGGTTTCTAAAAAGTGTCCGGCTGAAACCCGGGCACTTTTAATCTGATTAACTTGACAGAATGGAATGATTAGCAATAAATTACATCATTTCATAGTTAAAAATTCGGTGCGGCAAATATATTCGTGCACCCGTGAGTCTCGTGACGTGATGTGACGTGTCGATTAAGTTGATTTTCTATAAATATATAAAAATATGATAACTAGAAATGTTTTTATTTTATTGTAATTTTTTTTCGAGGGTGTCCGGGGAAAAATAATATTTCACCCGAATGTCCTGGGTTTTTGAAGTTTTTTCCTGGGTCCGTAAATTAGCTGATGGCAGCCCTACCTGTGGCAATCAGCAGGTCCCTCTCCAAAAAAAAAATGAATGTTGGCTTCGTAGGGACACAGTTTAGTGTAGGGATATGCCCTTAGCTTTAATAATACACTGACTATAGCTAAGAATAAATAATTCTTCAAGCAGCTGACAAAAAAATATTTCTTTTTTTTTAATGCTATAATGAAATGTAGCTAATAACAGCATCAGTTAATAAAATCAGTTGTGTTAACTTTTAATTTGCTACGAAACAACGATAATTCTAATCTTTTACAACTACGAAGATAATTCGTTAGGTATTGTTAAAAGGCTGAAACCGTTCTCAATGGTGCTTTAATCTTCGGTTTTCATCGAATGTAACGTTCACCATGTGGATCACAATCGTCGCTCGCTTAGGTATCTAACTTCGTAAAATGCTTTAGGCAGTTGATCTCAGTTGTTGTCGTGAGTTTGCAGACGTTCAGTCATCGGTCAAACCCACCAATCTGCATTGGGCTTTCAGCCAGCATAGTGGGTTGCTGCATAGATAAAAAGCACTTTATCACAAAATTACTTTAACTTCTTACATCATAATAAAAATGTGAAAACTGGCCCAATATTGTTATTGGCACTAGGTTAAGAGCGAGGCAGCCCGACACAATTATTTGCATTACTCTCTCTCTGGGGTTGTCACTACAAATTACCTATGTATTTTATTGGGAAATAAAAAAACTATTTTATTTAATTTTTATTTTTACTGCATGGTCGCCCATGTCAATGTGGGAAGGCGTGAACCCAGCTAGGCAGCTGTATGACAATTTATAAGATTTGCCCGTGTCCGTGATGTAAAACAATTAAAACATAGTTTTATTTGCGCCATAGTTAAAAGTAAATAATGACGAAATAGGAGAACAAAATGCCTACTTTCTTAAGTTCTCAATTTATTTTGAGTAGGTAGGTAGGTATTTAGAAAGGGTTTAAAGCATATACTTTTAAATAATTATATTATGTTATATATTAGGCTTAGGGCTGCCATCAGCTAAATTACGGACCCAGGACAAAACCTTCAAAAACTCAGGACATTTGGGTGAAATAAAGATATTACCCCGCCCTCCATCGAAAAAAAAATTACAATAAAATAAAAACATAGTTATCATAATATTTTTATATCTCAGGACATTTGGGTGAAATAAAGATATTACCCCGCCCTCCATTGAAAAAAAAATTACAATAAAATAAAAACATAGTTAACATAATATTTTTATATAGAAAATCAACTTAATCGACTAGGGAGGTCACGTCACGTCACGAGACTCACGAGTGCACGGGTATATTTGCCGCACCGAATAACTATGAAATGCTGTAATTTATTGCTAATCATTTCATTCTATCTAGTTAATCGGATTTCCCCTGACATAAAAAGTGCCCGGGTTTCACCCGGACACTTTTTAGAAACCCCGCCCGGACGCCCTCCAAACTACAACAAATCCGGGGAAACCCGGACGGATGGATGGCGGCCCTAATTAGGCTACACAGTGATATTTTTAGTTATGATCAAGCTCGTTTAATATAAAGGCCCATAAAACACCACGCGGGCCCAATGCAGATTGGTAATGCAGCCGGGACCATCGTCTGTCGTCGTCGTGTCTGAGATGTTAAATTTTTAGTCACCCATCCATCCCATGACCGGATTTTGCGAAAGTTGCTGACCGGGCGCGTTAACCACTGCGCCATCGAGCTCATCTGATTCTGTCTCAATTTTGTTGAAATTATTGGGCGACGACGAATACGAGGGGCGCGGGCGGAGGGGAATACACGAGGGCGAATGACGGGCCTCAAATCTGCTAACTCAATAACGTCTTAATAATGTCTCAATAATGTGTCGGTAGGTGGTTGGTAGCCTGATTTTGACATAGGACTATGGGATTTACAAAATCAGGCAAGCAGGATCGCAGTTTTTGAGATGTGATTTATACAATTTATTATTCACATACCTACCTACCTAAGTATAAGTAAGTAAGTGAATAATGGACATACTTATTATTTTCATGTTGCTGGGAACATTCCCACAACATAAAATTACCTACCTATTTATAAAACAATAGTTACTTGTTCAATTTGTTATTTGTATGTACATAACAAGAATAAAACAATGATGTCCAATATTGATTAGGTGCCTGATTTCACAAGCATAACGTTTTACCGATGTGTCAGTTGTCTTGGGATTAGCATTTGTCGCCGAGCAAATGATTAAACACCAACATCGTTATTGTGAGTCATTCATTAGAGCGACGGACGGCTTTGCTGGAAAACCCAATAAATTCGACCTTTTTATACCTAGTTAAGTAGGTAGGTAGGTATGTATAGAACTTGTAACACAAAGTGGTCTTTAATATTAACGTTTAAAAAAACTCCAATACTACAGTTCCGTGTATAATTATGTTCTCAATACAATTTATTACATTATTATTACATACAATCTCAACTGATTGTTCTAAAGTTGTCAAACAGCAAACAACAAAGCAACAAAGCATTCTTAGAACCAGCGAGGCAGCGAGAAACTGTTGTAGCCGCGTTTCGATAGATGGCGCTAGTGGTATTCGCATTGCATCAGTTACAAAAATACCTCGGCCCGTTCTCCGTATCGCGGTTGACCGAACGCAGCGCTAGCGGCTGCCTCGGCTCGGGCACGCTATGATTATCACGAGTCACAAGTCACAACTCACAACTCATCGACCTTGGGGCAAAAAGGAGAATTTTAATTCCCACCGCGGTGTATTTCTTGCTCAAGAATACTAATAAGGCGCGCATTTTGTTCTCAGAAATTTGTAATACGAATAGTCTCCCTACACAATGAACCAAACGCAAAAAGCAAAAAGTAGATTTTTGTAACTAAACTTGTAGGTACCTACTCACAAGGTTTCGGTCTATGATTGAGGCACAAAAGAACTATTTTCTTTTAAAGTTAGTCTTACCTAAAGATAGGTAAGTACCTAACCTACCTTAAAAATGTTAATAAGTTGGTAGGTATGTAATGTAAAAAAGTGTAACTGCCAATAAATTAAATTAGGTAATTAAGTTAGGTACATATTACATGTATAATTATTGTTTAATTATTATGGAAAGCAATGTTACTTTAGCAAATGTACACTCCCGATTTTATGGCGTTATTTCTATTCTATTCTAAATAATAAATAATAATATAAGTTATTAATAAGCACTAATCTGTATCGTAAGTACCTATGCCAATGAAAAAAAGGCATCACAAGAAATAATAATAGGTACTCCGTCATTTTCTAATATAAATTTAATTTTAATATCGAATACAACATCAAAATCACTGACAACTTTTACAACTAAATAAGAACAATGAGAAAAAAAGATCAGCTCGTGAGGGATTTGAACCCCCGACCACCTCTATTGAACTTACAAATGGGTGCTCTTACCGCTGAGCTAACGAGCCGCAATGAGTAACGGCAAAATATCGTACCATTTGTATTTTCGCAAATCCTTTATCCTGTAACATAATCTAATCAGTTCACGTGTATGATTTATTATTAAATTATTAATATTATTATGCATCTATGTCTAGACTCTAGCAAATAGCAACAGTTGCAGTTTTTTTATTTTTTTATTTTTTATTTTTAGTTCACTAATGTAAAATTACTATTTTATTGCGGTATTTTTTTCTCATTAGGTTTACATAAATTGATAGGTATAAAGGTGATAGACATCCAGAGCCCCGATTCTACTATAAATGATAAAATACCACAATCGTGTCTCAGTGGTGGGTTGAGGGGAAAATGTGCCACTTTTGTGCGATTGTCTAAAATCAATGCACCCTGGTAATGTGCATTACTTACATATGGCAGGCAAATAAAGTAGGTAGGTACCTATATAATAAATTTAAAAAAATAGGTTTGTTAACGTGATTTAATTTTTTGATGTGTGTAATTTTGAACACTGTGCAGCTCATAAGTAGTACTTAGTACGTACGTAGGTACTCCTGTAGCCGTAGCTTTTTATATATTTTTTTACTTCTTTGTAGGTACTTATTCCTTTTTTGTTTAGTTTACTATAATCCATTATTGTTTTTGATATTTGTCTGTTCTATATTTTTCAGTACACAGTGTTTTTCAATAGTTTTATTTGATAGTCTTAGAATAATATGATAGTACACACTGTTTAGCCAATATGGGTATGAGTCACAGAGCAATAAAATTTGAGTAGTACGAGACAGTACAAGTATAAAATAATGGATAGGTAGGTATAATATAAATATAGGTAGTTTTATTTTTATGTTACTAAGCAAACGAGCATAGGTACGATACGGCTCGCCTGATGGGATATTAAGCGCCACACCGCAGCCCATGCATGCATGGACTCTTGCAGGTCTTGCATTGCAACATCAGGAGTATCAAATGCGTTATCGACCCAGAAGCACAGATGAGATCATGAAGCCTTCTATTTAGTCTATGACGCGTAAAGTTTCCTGTAGGTCAATTCTATTAAAAAACTGCAACTGCACGTTTACGCCTGTCATTTGTCGCGTGTAGGAGCAGTGCTGTGGAAATAGACGTATACTATTAAAATTCTCTGCACCACAACTACACCACAAGTACAACACACTGCACGACTGCTACACTACAGCTGCACGAATCCTGCAATAAAACTAAAAGGACTAATGTTACCATAAAATAATAAAAATGAGTAAAAAAAATTTTAAGTTAAACGGTTTTATTGAAAATTGTACTAAAAGCTAAAAAATACACTGGCCTGCAAAACTAAGTAGGTACTACACTTTTAATATTTATTTATTTTCTAAACTATAGAAGTTAGAGATTTTTAAATAAAAAACGTTTTGCAGCAATTTTTATCAGCTTTCTTTGAAACTAAAGTAAATTAATTATACATTAGTAACATTTTTCCTTTTTGTTCGAAAGTATATCTTGTGTACTTAAAAAGTTATTGCAATTTTAAAAGTGTGATACTTAATTTTGCAGGCCAGTGTAATACGGTAGGTGATAGGTCCTAGGTACAAGTGCAGGTAAAAAATAAAATCGTTGAGCGCACGTAACCTACATAAATTTGTAAATAGCATTTTTTTATAGGTTTTAGTACAATTTTCAGTAAAACCGTTGAACTTAAAAAGAAAATTAACTATAACTTTTCAAAATGCATAAAATACGTTTTGCAAAAGTTGCTCACGATCTACTTCAACAAACCTGCACAAAAACTGCACCAATACTGCTGTCATTACTACACAAATGTCAAAATATTTTTTTGGAATACGATTATTTTGCAGTAAGCGTGCAGGTGTAGTGCAGTTTTGTTAGTGGAATACCTATGGAATACCTATTTGCGTTATTTCTCCGTCCCTGCAACACTACGACAACAGCGCTGCCTAACAGAATACCGAAACGTCAAAATTTGCGCAAATTTTGACACACGCGAGTCGCGACGCTCGCTGCAGTGTAGTTGTAGTTATTTAGTAGAATCGGCCTACTGGATTTTGTATCCTTCGAAGCTAGCTTTGTTGAAGCTTTTCACGTCCCGCCGCAGTAGTCTTTGAGAACATTCCTCAACAGAGCGCTAACCCCCTGGATGTGGAAAAGCCTCTAGCTACGCCTGGAGACTGTCGCAGGGTTGCCAACTATTTTTTAGGAAATTAAAGTAAATCTATCACTAACTAGTATAAAAAAAGGATTTGAAGAAAAGATAAAGCATTTTCCAAATTTACCTATTTATTGCGTTGCGTTTCGTTTCACTTCACTTGAGTCTGAGTATCATTCAGTAGTTCAGAAATTAAGTCAACATGAATATTCTGTTCAAACGCACGCATTAGTCAGAAATAAAGTATTTTCCATACTTTATTTTTATTAAAAATAATTTATTTATTTATTTATTTATTGATCATAACACTTCCAACTATCATAACAGGTGCGTACCTAATGCGATAGCAGCGTTAGTTTTACAAATAATAGAAATTACAAAAACACTTACAAAAATAAAGAATCTAAAAATATTCAATAAAAATCACATTCATAACGTTAATATATACCTACCTTTAACAAATACGAACAAAAACAAAAAATAACTATAATAATAATAACATTATAAATTGATTACAAATGGTTACAATATAAAATTTCCATTAAAATAATATATAAATTAAATTAAATATACAAATAACATATGGCAAACAGTGTTGCCCACGGAATAGATAAAGAAGGTTATTAACCTTATTTAACTGTTCTGTGGTGTTGCCCTTGTAAATTCGGTCAAAGTGCAACAGAATAAAGTATAGGGATGAAAATAACGTAGGATACGTTATTTTAAAGATGTTGGCAACCCTAAACACTTCCTTTGGTGGCAGAATAAGTAGGTAGGTAGGTACCTAATAGATGCTGTTCACATAAACGTATTTTGGGCAAAAGTCTACCGCCCCAGACAAATTTTGAAACTTGACTAAATGAATAAGGTAAGTACCTACCTAGGTACTACTTTGCTACCTAGCTGTATAATAACATCTCATTCGTTGCAAGTCATCGATTTAAATGTAAGTCATTGTTGCAAGTTATTTATTCCGAAAGACCTTCAGAATCAGTTCTATGGTAAAACAAATAACAAGCAACGTTAAAAAGATAATAAAAGCACGTTTGATACTCGTTTAAAATCGCATCATATCATATTGCGACCGTCCCTTTTCGACTGGTATCGCAGCTCGCTCGACAGGCACTGGTTAAGTATAAATAAGTACTAGCCATTGAAAATGAACTCTGTAACTAAGACCGTAGATTCTGTTTTATTTGTAGCGTGTGAATCAGCGGGTGATTGTCTAGACTCCTCGCACATTGAGGATTAAATCATCAGTTGTAGAAGATAAGGTCCATATTCTAAAAAACTAAGTCTCCGTGTGCGTTGGCTCAATCTATCGGCCATATCCGTATGCGATGTTCGGTCGTCGGCTCCGTTCGTGTGCTTCGGGCGTCCCTGACAACATAAAAAATTTAACCCAAGCCCCAGACCGCTCGCTGTTCCCTCGCCGCTGTGCGATTTTAAACTTAATAGTCCTTGTGTTATAGCATAAATTAAGTGTTTGTTAACAGGACCCTTCAAACGCTTTCTTCTTTTACAACCTATCGTAACCCTGCTGCATTCAAATCGCACCCCATTGAAGTTAAATTTTGTTAGATTTCAAAGTTTCCAAAAATGAAGGGCTGTCGGCTCGCATGATACCTACCTACCTATTTGAATTCCGCTTTCTGATATAAATTTGTAAGTAGGTAGGTAAGTACTCATATTAATTTGACAGTATTACCTATAGAGTACTGCATGTGTCTATCGACCTATACTATTAAAATTTACTTAAGGCAAGTAGGCACCTTTGAAAAATTATGATGGACGAATAAAGAAACTCACACCTCAAACACAATAAACGTGTTGGTATCTAACTACCCCAAAAACATAATTCACTCACAATATTTAAAAGTGTTCTGTAGTCAATAAACTCAAGTCGCAGTTGAATATTATCACGGTGCAGAAATGAAATCCAAAAAGGACACAAACATCTTAAGAGGGTCGAAAGTCTGTACATGGAAGATATTCGAAAAAAAGTTGGCTGGGTGGTGGGGATACCTACTTCGAATCGATAACAGAACACGTTCCTACAGTATTTAGAATTTTTGTCTGTTTGTCTGTTTATTTGACCGCGCATCACGTGAAAATGGCAGAACGGGTTTGAATAAAACTTTGCACTTAGACAGACCATGACCCGGACTAGGATATAGAATACTTTTTATCCCGGTAACAGGTTCCTGTAGGATAGTGAAGTCTTCGCGAACGAAGTCGCGAGCGACAACTAGTAAATAATATACCTAATTAAATTAAAAATGCAGGGAGCCCCGTGCGAGTTTTATTACAATTTGGTTACGTTAACGTTATTTAATAAGTAAGTATTATAAAACCATTTGGTAAGCCTCAAATTTTCTCGATAATTTTAATTTTATACTAAGTTTTGTATACCTAATTCCCAAATAAAAATATAAAAAAACAAACAAATTGAGTAGGTAAACGTCAACGAATCGTTTGACAAATTCGTTGTTTTTTTTTAGGCCTTAGATCTCATATTTTCCATAATTAATTAATTAGCAATCTAATAGGAATTTTCTGTTTTTCGTTTCGGGGGAAACAACGCTGGTTTAGTAGATTACATTGCATACCTATCTACACCCTTACCCATACATAACCTTACAAATATTACTCCTAAAAACAATGTTATGTATTTTGTGTTTATTATATTCTGCTTTAAACCGCCTTGCCCGCTAGCCCCCGGCCGCCGCGCCCGCCCGACCGTCTGGTGTAGTGGTAGTTACTACCCGAGAGTAGAGAGTTCGATTTCCTGTAGTGTAGTTTGTTTGTAATGAGCACGACCGTATTGAACCTGAGAACTAGCACAAGCAAGAACAAGAACACTAGGTATTGTATTAACGTATCTAGTATCCATGGTACAAGCTATCTTTCGAATAAGCAAGGGCATAAGAAAATGACGGAATTTTTTTATAGATTAATAGTGGTTTTTAACTAGTTACCATTCCATGTATAAGTACCTATGTTTGTATCAAAAAGTGGTAATTGTACTGACAATAATTTTATGATGTATTGACATCGTATTTAATTCCTTTGTGCAAGTAGTTTCTTCCAGTCAACGCAAGTAGGGAAACTAACATAAACTTAAATGCATTTTGAATATGAAAAAGCCTAAGGTAAATTGCTTGCTTAGGTACTTACACAAGATATACTAGTTACTGACATTGTAGCTTTGTTCGCGATTACTGTATATAGTACGTAAAAAAATCAACAGGTAGGTAAAGAATCAAAGAGCACAACTTGTTAAAATAATAACATTTTTTATCAATGATAATGGTTAGGTAAAACAATTGACACTTTCATGACAATTATATTTACAGTACTTAATTAGCGCGACCGTTCCAATAAAACGATAAAACACCGAAATTGTTAGAGGGAGTGTAGAGCACATGGCGATCTATCAAAACAACAAAGCCGATTGGTTTGGTGACGTTCCACCCCGGTGATATGTATGTCCTACTACCTAAATGCCTTATGTACACCGCTAGTTACTACTTCATGACTACTCCGAGCTCAGTGTGTACTGCAATGCAACGGAAAATATGCGTGTTTACCAAAGTCGTTTCGGTAGAACGGTGTCGTGTGTTGCGTCACGTTTTAAGGAAATTGATAATGCTCCGAGGTCGACGTGACCAACTTATGTGATTTTTGTGCTCATTTTGTCTTATTTTCGCTTTTTAACTATCATTATTTAAGTGAAGTGTTGTGATATTGGAAGAACATGGATTTATTTTTTTGCATCCTGTTATTCCCTGTGGGTGGAGGCCAGACAAATGTCCGACGCCACGACTCAATGTACGACCGATATAACCTTGCGTTAGCGAGTGAGTATATTTTTTGTTTTAAAACAAGACTAACAACTGCATCAGAGGCATTATAATGTATATCAAATAGTTTATTTCGATAATATAGGTAAATGTCGTATAAATTAAAGCGAAATACAAGTGAGAATCTTAAAGATTAAACACATTTCGAATAATAATATTGAACGTCAATGCGAGGTTCAGGCAACAAGATGGCGGCGAGTGGGGAGAGTGCGCCCAGTTGGCCAGGTGCTGCCGCCGCGTCGAGTTCGGCGCTATAGCTAAACTAATACGCAGTGTTGTACATTTAGAACGTTCACAATGGCTACCGCGAAAGACACGTCTACTTTCTTTCTGGAGGCAGATGCAGAAGAATTTGACAGTGTTTTAAAGTTATATCCACAGGCGATGAAACTAAAGGCTAAACAGAAAACAAAGAAACCAGAAGAGCTCATAAAATTGGACAATTGGTAAGTACGAACGTCTTTGAAAGGAGAAAATGCGGCCGTGGCGTGTCAATGAACTTGTATTGTGTGTGTATCCGTGCAAACTGATTTGATAGCTACCTCCCTCGCGGACTGCATCTCTAGTCCGCGGAGTGCTCATTAAAATCACTGCGTCACGTGGGATCGATGTCAAATTGACACAATCGTTTTTCCTAAAGCCAGTACGGGGGAAAATATCGTCGCGCTCAGGCGTTATAAAATGGTGGCTGGCTTTACGTATCATGACTCGTTTTAATGGTTTTACGTACATTTTTTAACAGAGTTCCAGCACTAAATTAGTTTATTTCTTTAATAAATAGCATGCTTGACAAAGAATACAACATGTTATTGTATTTTTTTACTAGTTCGGTTGCTAATACAATGCTTTGTTAACTCCCGAGTCACATCCGCTCAAAATGGTGACTTGCCTTTTAGCTATGCCATTAGTATTGTAACTTGTATAGTTAGTTAGTCATTCTATCCATAACTTGTCCAGCATTACTAAATAAAAGTAAAGCTGTACTACAAACATATTTAATTCGTTCGTTTATTCATTTTAAAATAAGAAGAATGAGTCACCGTCAAGCACCTCTAGCACCCTACTGCGGACGCTTAATTAGTTTATTAATAAAATATTTATAATAAATTAAAATAAAACCTAATCATTATTAAGATTAAAAGTGAAATCATACCCATTTTTTTTCGTTAAATTAATCTATTATTTCATAAAGGACTAAGTTAAAAAAAAAATCAATTAATAAAACTACATAAACATTGTGTACCTACTAATTGTTATTAAGATCTGTTTAAAAAGTACCTACCGGCCTTAATGAGGATAAAGGTTATAGTTATACCTACCTAGTACCTATCTAAGTATTTAATTACCTACTATTTATTTTCAAATTCTTTTTTTTATTTAATATTATTTATTTAACTTATTTTGTTGTAAATTATTTTAAATTCCATATAGGTAGGTAATACCTACCTAGTAATGTGTTCCGTTTATGTAATTACTAGATATTGATTAAACATTAAAATACCTCCTACTTAACATATTTTATTAACCTACCTAAATAATTAATTATTAGACAACAATTAGCCTCATCGTCGTCGCGAGCGAAGACGATGCGACGGGCGCGGTCGTAGGTTCGATTCCCTCGACACAAAACCTTTTACTTCTCATTTGCTACTAACAATAGGTAGGTATAATAAATAACAATAAAAATAATATTGTTAAGAATATTTTTTTATTTGATTTTATCAGTACCTACCTGCCTACATTATATACATACCTATATACTTGAGTGAAAACTTTGAAATTGCACCTACATAAAGTTTATTTCATTTGAAGGGCTTCAAGAACAATCTTGAAGGGCCGAAAGTTGAAACACCAGACTCTGTCCATTTAACTTTAATGTCCTAGCCATCACTGACAGACAGATGGCATTGGCATTATTATCACGTCGTCGGTAATACATACAGCAGATGTTGGTTAAGAAACCATATGGTACCTACCTATAGCTATTTGTCAGAAGTCTACAGTTACTAGAGTTGACTTTGAGGCTTCGTAGTGCGAGTTTCATATCGAAAACCAGACAATAGAAATTCAATTGTTCTGTGGCACTGTGGTTACATTGGGCGTCCAAGTATCTACACAAATTCTCGTTTCTGTCAACGTGATCGTATGGCGAATAAAACACGCACTAGGCACCCTATTTTCCTATTGCAAACAACTTTTGCAGTAGGTAAGTACCTACTTCATATGTTTTGAAAATACCTTTAACCCGAGCTATGATGCCTTTATAGAGAGAGATACCTAGATAGCTGGATGAGAGTAGCCGCGGATCGTGCTCAGTAGCGTAGCGTGCACTTGGAGAGGCATTTGTCCAGCAGTAGACTAGTATAGGCTGATGATGAGGATAATGCCTCGAAATCCGAAACACATTTTGCCCAACCTGGGAATTGAACCCACATCCTCCAGACATCGGGCCGACGACCGCTTGGCCGAATCGCCGCTCGGCCAGGTGTTTTACAATGTATTATTTTATTTACATATTTTTTCTCTTTTTTCTGCAGGTACCAGAATGAATTACCAAAGAAGATCAAGTCGCGCGGCAAGGATGCCCACATGATACACGAAGAGCTAGTGCAACTCATGAAATGGAAACAAGCGGTACGTAGGATCAGCTGTTTATAAACTCGGTCGCGGCGTGAGATATTTTAACAACACCGACGAACATACGAGGATTATTCATATTATTTCACGATATCGTTCACTGATATATTAATGACAAGTGACAGTCGTGTCAATCGTGTGATTTTTTTTAAAGAAATTTACGAAATGACTTAATGATTTTATTCTTTAATTATCTAATATTAATACGTGTCGCAAAAACTTTGTACCTACCCCTTTTTACGAAAATTGCACGGACGGAGGAGTATGAAATTTCGCACACATAATAATATAGTTTATATAGAGAAGTAGTGCAGAATATAGCTAATAGCTAATATTAAAAAAAAATATTCATAAAAAATACATTAAATTAAATAAACATTGTTTCATCCATTTTTCAAAAATTTTAATAATGGAAGATGATCGGCCGAAATCTGTTAATGCCAATCCCAATTCACATTCTATATTTTTTAATTTTTCATTGCTTAGGATCCGTGCAGCCTTAATAAAATATTGTTTAGTAAACATTGTAAACAGCTTTTTATAATAACCATCCTTCTGACGCAGTCGGGTAAAAATTACGATTAATTAAAGTTATTCATTATTACTGGGCGACAACTAGTTAACATTAATTTACCTAATTACCAAATTTCTGAACTTATTTGATTCTTATACACGATAGGCGGCTAAATAACATGATCTTAGTTATATGGGGGACTAACTTTCTTTAGCGGTATCGTCCCTATTTAATTGGTCGGTAATCAAAAGTTGTTATTGCCCCCGGGAACATTGTCACAGACAGATTGTACCCCGTGATCCTTCTAACTCCACTATACACGTGCATACATTACACTACGCATGCATACAATTAACATAGGTCCAAGACATCGCATCTACTCGTTTATCTACGAATACATAGACCCGTTTCACACTCGCGGTTTACCAGGTACAGACATGTGCTTGGGCGCTCTTGCCCTTTCCCTTGACAGTTGACACTGTCCACTGCCAAGCAAATGTCGTAAGGCATGAGAACACGTTCGCGTACTGCCAATTCCTAGCAAAACTCCGGAGATTTTATGAACCGATATGTTTGTCGCTGTCCAAAACCCCGTAACGCGGTAGTACTATTAGTTATTCTGTGGTAATGCTTGAAGACCGTACGCGGTCAACAGCAAATCCTTTCTGAAAAGGTACATTGTATTTGACCGAGGTAAAATTTAGCCTAAGACACACCCGGACCTTCCAAATAACTGTGCAACAAACACGTCGGACTGTTGCTCTCTTTGACGTGAAGTATGGCCACATTCGCATGAGGATTCCGCGTCACAAACTTAACAATGGGGGGGTGTTTATTGTTAAATGTGTTTATTTAAAACTTCTATACTATATGACGCACTGTCTAATTAATGTCAGACAAATGACTAATTAATTAATCACTGGTGTACAAACAAAACAATGGGTAGTAAACAAAGCATTTTTGTTGCAGAGAGGGAAGTTCTACCCTCAGTTATCGTACCTCATAAAAGTGAACACACCAAGAGCGGTAATGCAGGAGACAAAGAAAGCTTTCCGCAAACTGCCTAACATAGAGTCAGCGATGACGGCGCTAAGCAACTTGAAGGGCGTCGGGACAGCCACAGCGTCCGCACTCCTCGCGGCAGCCAGCCCTGAGATCGCACCGTTCATGGCCGACGAATGCGTACAAGCCATCCCAGAGATGGAGGGGAGTGACTACACTGCCAAGGAATACCTCAATTTTGTAAACCATATACGGACCGTCTGTGATAGGTTAAATAAGGTGAGTTTCATCATAACATCAAGATCATTATATTATGTACTAGCGGCCGCTCGCGGTTTCACCTGCGTGGTTCCCGTGCCCGTGGGAATATCGGGATAAAAAGTATCCTATGTGTTAATCCAGGTTATAAACTATCTGTATGCCGAATTTAATCCAAATCCATTCAGTAGTTTTTACGTGAAAGAGTAACAAACATCCATCCATACTTACAAACTTTCGCGTTTATAATATTAGTAGGATAAATCGGCGTAATTTTGTCCGTCAAAGATATTATATCAGTTAGAATGAGATGAGGACTTTTAAAGTCCGTATAGTATGACACTACCGAAACATGTAAATTTAAGTCTTCTTTATCTGCACTCCTACTGACAAGAACCAGTCAGTGTCCAGAGTAAAGGATAATAAAAAAAACTCTTTTTTGTAAAAGTTTCATTTAAATAATTGTTACCTATTTTAGGACCAAAACGGTTGTGGCAAAAAGTGGTTTCCACACATGGTGGAGCTTGCAATATGGACGCACAACACACTATCGGACCTTCGGCCGGAGTTGCTAGGCAAGGAGGCGAGCATCACGGCGACTGCGCCCACGAACAACGGTGGCTCGCCGCCGCCCAGCGACGAGAGCAACCTCGAACCACCACCTACAAACGGCAACGGTAAGAACTTAAGACGACACCTCGATTTGTGAACATTCATCCTTAGCGCTGTCATAAGGTCGAAAATACAAAGCGCACGCGACCATTGAGACCACTTAGAAATCACCAGAATCATACAAAAAAATATTTATTGGTTTTTGTTATCAAAATATTAAATATTGATGTTATCAATGTATTTGAGTGGTTTCCAAGCATATAAATTAAGTAATTTTGTTATAACTTCAACAATAGTGATTTTTAAAGGTGTTTTCGAAAATAATTATGATCGAGTCAAAATTATACAATCGTGTATATGAGCTAACAAATTCAAGATAAAGACATGAATTTACCTAAATCGACATTTCAGACTCGTTAGTTAAAGTCAAAGTGTTTATTGCGATTCATGAATGTTGGACAAGGTAGTGTAGTGTAGTGTGTGTGTTAGACATATTATACTCTTAAACTATTCGACGAAAGTTGGTGCATTTTCTGAGCTGCGTGTCCTTTTCCCTAAATCATCATCATAACGCGTGATAGCTCCCAGAAGAAGTGGTTGCCGCCCAAAATGTAAATTAGTTTAAAAACCGACTCGACGAACATCTCATCTAAAAATATTATCGTAGGTAACTTAAGTTTTAACTGCCGGCGAAAATAAATATTATAATTATGCAAGACGTTGATACAATCAGGGTTTCTTAAAAATGGGGGTACGCCATACGACCTTTCGGCGCTACAATAATAGCAAAACCTCGTATTCTAGGAAAACTGCAATAGCAAATACTTTACAGCTAGGTATATACTAGGCCACGGAGGTATCATGTAACTGCTATTGGATCTTTAGAAGTCCAATTTCGGCGTAATTACGAAGTCGAGTGCAACTTGGATGTGACTGAATGACTGATCTGACTCCGGTAATGAAAGTAAAACTATGACTGGTAATGCCTACTTCTCTAAGATGCAAGCTAAGCGAAGTGCTAATTTAGAATTAACGAATCCAGTCAATGTAAAAGGCTAGCTAAAGCAGGACGGAAAAATCTCAGTGCTAAAGTGTTATCTACCTATGTATTTTTTTAAATTACTAGATCTTAGACTTGTGGTCAGTTCAGGACAGCTGGTAGCAATAAACAGTCTGTAGTTTTTTATTGTTTTAAAAATAATATTCTCATTTACTTTTCTGGCCAAGGAATGATGTACCTACCTATGACACTGATGAATGTGTCTCACGGACAGTGAAATCTATCCAATTTAAAAATGCCAAACCCATGTGTCTCTTTGTTAAAATAATAATTATCGTTAACATTTTTCAATGCAAAAGAAAAAATATTTGGTTACGAATTCGCTTGACTAAAAATACTAATTTCGTTTAGTGAGACATTTGGACAGACAATTTATAGTCTATGCTCCAAGAAATACGTAGGTATCCTGAAAAAAAAAGTCGGAAACCTAAAGACAACGTTTACGTACATTTACACAACTCCAAACTGGACAAGCAACGCAACGAAATAAAAACAATACTGACCTAATCCAAAATTAGCAAGCACAGTTTAAAAATAGAATGGCTGATAACAGCTGATTCTGCAACTATTTTTGTTTTGCTATTTCCGTCACGGAAGGCATCTCGCGCAAAATCGTAGTAACAGAAATACATAACAAGACCACGTGGCCGGTGCAGTCAGCCGGGAGAAGGGGAGGGGGTAGGGTGTTTGTTTACATCCTAAACTTCGCTCAACTGAGTGACTCGCGGACAAAGCTCGTTTGAATAATACGTGCGAGGTAAAATCTCGTCTACAAATTCCGCGCGTTCGCCGCCAATTTCTTTATGAAATTTTGTTGCTGGATTATTGTTTGGATTATATATTTTTGATACCATACTTGAAGTGTCATAGTTTACTAATTAAAACGTGGTCTTGATTGGAATATCTAATATCTATTGTAAATATAGCGAAAACTTAGTAATATAATACAATAAAATACAAATCGAAATACTAATTCTGAAATTTCATTTTAAGAATATAATTAAAGAAATAGGAAGAAACCTTCGTCAAAATTACGATAAAAAAAACCTTTAGTAAATAGAAAGTACAAAAACAACGCCCGTCACGAGATAATTATGCGATTCTTGTTTTGAACACCAAACCTTTTTATCAACAATTGAGCGTCGCATCGTGTGTCAAATAGACGCCCGTTTAGCAAAACAACTGACGAACGTCAGATAGAAAACGAACACTATCTCGATTGTTTTGTTGATAGAACACTCCAATCCGATAACAAAGACAGACTGCGTCGCTTACAAAGCCGTAGTATTTTTCGTATTGCTTATTTTATTATTATGAATTCTCATAAAAAACCGAAGTGCGAGTTAGGTCGCGTATAGAGGGTTCCTTACATACTTAGTTGTATATCTCCCATGCACGACTCTGCCAGCACGAACACGTACCTATCTAGCGATCATTAGGGGTTTTTTAAATCCAATTACTTCAATGTTTAAAGTTCAATTGTTTCGATACGATACGGGTTTATGTAAAACAAACTTTTTCCTTAAAAATATAACTAAGTTCATGTCTAGCCATCAAATAGTTTTGAGAAAAATACTAGTGACAGACAGACAGACGTGAGTAATAAGGGTTCTACTTTTTTTTGGACGTAGGGAACCCTAAAAACAGAATATCCTATCCCAACACAATGAATAGGCGTTCAACCAAAAATTACATGTAAAAATAATTTGCTAATTGATTGATTAGATTAGATAAATCATTTTTTGTAACTCTTTATTAACAACTAGCTGTGCTCGCGACTTCGTCCGCGTCGAATAGCATTTTTAATTTTTTAGGCTCTTGTTCCCGTTTTTGCAACATTTTTCACTGATGCTTCGCTCCTATTGGTCGCAGCGTGATGTTATATAGCCTAAAGCCTTCCTCAATAAATGGACTATCCAACACAAAAATAATTTTTCAATTCGAACCAGTAGTTCCTGAGATTAGCGCGTTCAAACAAACAAACTCTTCAGCTTTATAATATTATATAATATAGATATAGATTAGTTCTATTAAAGCATAAATTTATCATAGGTCTAGTAGATTTATAGTAATATCGAAGTAGGTACCTAATCTATTCTGTGGTAATACATTTAATATGGTACAATATTTGCCAAACTTTTTACTATAGCTTAAGCTTTCCATAGCCTTTTCGTTTTTTTTGTATAATTAACTGTGTAACAAACAATGATCTGGCTACCTAGTGCTAGTTTCATGTGTCATTTGATTACGTTAACCAAACCGAGAATAGCGAATATTTGAATGGTAAATAAAAATCGCACTAGGCACCCTGGTTTCGTCCATAAGCCGAACCTGCATTTTTTCTGGATCAGGGTGCCGAACTGCCGACTACCTGTCCTTTCGCCGTTTGCAACACTGTCTGTCATTTGAAATAGCCATTTTGAAACCCGCCCTGATTTAACTCTATTTGCGGGTATGGGTTATTTATCCCTGATATTTCCAGGTAAACCTTTACCTGTGGTCCGAAAAATAAATGTACCTATATCACAGATTAAATAAAAGGTTGGGGAAAAAGATTCTTCGCATTTTTTAAGAAAATTCAAAACATTTTTTTAATATAGTTTATTTATTATATGTAGGTGCCATTTTGTTCGATAACTTTTTGCAATCTTGTAAGTAGGGACATGATCCCATTACTTTAGAAATTTTGGGGCTTCTGATCAAAATACCGCGACAAGTGGTTTTGGCAGTCCTCTCGTGATGTTAACCTGACAGAATTCTGAATAGACCGAAACAGAGTGGATCTGAAGGTGCAAGGTCAGGACTATACGCGGATGCATTAACACCTCCCAGCCAAACTCTTAATTTTTGCTGAGTGGCTAAAGATGTGTGAGGTCTAGCATTATCATGATGAAAAACCACACCCCTTCTGTTAACCTTTTCACCGCCTAACTATCCTGCACGCGATGTCCGCTGTACGCCAACGTATAAATGTATTTTAATAAAGTAGGTACAAAGAAGAACTTCTATAGAAGTGCTGGCGTGGACGGCACGAAAATCTCGAACTTCTATAGAAGTTGTTGGCGGTAAAAAAGTTAATTAATTCCGGCCGCTTTCTCTCAACTCTTTGCTTTAATCTCATCAGTTGTTCGCAGTAGAGTTCAGAATCGATGGTCCTGCCTGGTGATAAAAGCTCATAATGAATAATGCTTCTCCTTCCAATCTCACCACACACGCAGCATCACCTTGTTGAGAGTTAACCCGGGTTTCGCCACAGTCTGTGAAGCTTGACCGGCCTCCGGTCAAAGGACCACGACCTTTTTCGCACGTTCTTGTGGTACGTGATCCACTTTTCATCACCAGCTATCAGCTTCTTAAAAATTGTTCGGTTTCATTACGTCGTAATAAAGAATCACAAATGAGTACACGGTTCATTAGGTTTCTTTCAGTGAGCTCGTGAGGTAGGTACCTACCCAAATATCGAGCTTTTTTGTGTACCCAGTTTTTTCATTGCGCCAAAACTGTGTTGTGGTTAATTCCCAGTTCTTCAGCTACGTCGTATAAAATGGCATCATTTTACTCGTAACTAGCTGTGCTCGCGACTTCGTCCGCGTGGAATAGTGACTTTCGGCAGCATTTTTAATTTTTTAAGCTCTTGTTCCCGTTTTCGCAACATTTTTCAATGATGCTTCGCTCCTATTGGTCGCAGCGTGATGTTACATAGCCTAAAGCCTTCCTCGATAAATGGACTATCCAACACAAAAAAGAATTTTTCAATTCGGACCAGTAGTTCCTAAGATTAGCGCATTCAAACAAACAAACTCTTCAGCTTTATAATATTAATATAGATATAGATAGGGCGACCAGAGCGACGTGCGTATTTGACATCAAAATTTCCGGATTGAAAACGCTTAAACCAAATTTGTGCTAGGTACTCTCACAGACACTGCACTAGGTTCTTAAACATCGCAAATTTTTTTCGCGGCTTGCGTTGCATTTTTACCTTTTTTGTAGTAAAATTTTAAAATGTATCGAATTTCTTCATTAGATTCACTCATATTGACAGTAAGAAAAACAAATGAAAATCACACATTTTCCTAATTTGAATTTGGAATTATCTTCTTTAAAATTTAAACTTTAATAACACCAAAACCAGCTAGATACAAATAGTATAGCCAAAGAGATTTTATTACAAGTTCATACATACTACTCGTATTATGCGAAAAGACTTTTTCCCCAACCTAATAAGTTACTTAAGTGAATTACTAGCTCGCTCCTTAGGTATTATGATTTTAAAATGGTCATGTTATTATTTATTTTATTTAAAAGATGACCCACATGAAACATTTTACTGGTAGTTAGTAGTATCTAAAGCTAAAAATTGTCACAATTAAAAGAGATCTCACCATCAATAGGTATTATTATAACTTAACAAACACAGTACAACAAAAGTTAATACAAATAACAATTTAATATTAAACTAAACTTTTAAAAACTAATAACTATATTTAACGTTAATTAATTTGATAAAAAATTAAACAGGAGACAAAAATGACAAAAAAAATGACAACATTTTTGTATCAACCTTAGGTCTGACTAATCGAAACCAAGTGTGACAGAATAATTTTGTTAGGAATCTGAACAATTATTTTACGTAGCAACATGGAGTCTGTGGATATAACATTGCTTTATTTTTATAACAACTTATGGTGCACATGTTACATCCCACATCATCGTAAAATGAATACAAACACCTATTTTACTGTTATATACATTGAAACAATAATAAGGAAAAACATAGGACAAATTATTCTATAGTTAGGTCGGTACTCAGTTTCGCTTTAATTTGTTTATGCTATATTTGTGGCAAACAGCTGGGAGTAATCTCAAAAAAAAAAAAAAAAAAAAAAGCCGACTGCTAAAACAATTATATACTTACTCGTAAAATACTAACATAAAAAATAACAGCAAAGTGAAAAAACTGTAAAGAAATAAAACAAGCTCTACGATCCCAGAATTCCATTTGAGCAATCTTGAATGAAATATTTCCTTGTCCAATACCTATACTTAAATAATAAAATCTATTATAAATGAGTATTTATAAATACATTGAATGTTGATAGTTGTCGCAGGCGGGGACAACCACCGACCGACCAAAGAGAGGCGGCCACGGCGGCCGCTTGGTTGCGGCCTCCGTGCTCAACTTTGCTTAAATGAAATTCTGAGATTGTAGAGCTTGTTTTTTTTCTATGAATTTTTTCTCTATGCAGTTATTTTTATGTTAGTCCGGTATTTACGAGTATATAATTGTTTTTTATATAGTTGTTTTAGCAGTCGGGTTTTTTGTTTTATTTTAATAATTTGGTTTATTTCAAACTTTTTACTTGTTTCTATTAAGTATATTCCGGATTTTTTTGTAGCCTATGTGACTGACACACAGTCAAAACAAGTCTAACGACACCTCATATCCTTAAATCCACCATGCCGTTTGGGCTGTAGAGCGTGCCAGAGAAATAGACATACATACACTCGAAAAACATCACCCTCCTTCTGACACAGTCGGGTAAAAATATACATATTTTTAAGAGTACTTAGTAATATTCAAAATAATATAATATATCCTAATAGAAATGTGTTATTTTAGGATAAGTGATTTACTAAAGAATTCGCTAACTGTTGGCTACTTGTATGTAGCGCTTTTGTCACCAGTCTGGTAAATGTTCCCTTTTATAAAATATATACAATTCTCTGTACATACATTGTTTTAAGCCGATTTTCTTGCACTACTAGTGTTCGTCTTTCCCATTAATTTGAGATTATTTAACTAAATATAATATATTATATTATCAGCATCATTATCCTAAAACTTACTTACTTATGTTATTTATTTAATTTAAGCTGCCCTGTAAAATTGCGCGTAATTAAATAACATGATTGACCTATATAATTGTTGGCTTTCGCAAAAGCCTTATTGTTTATGCTAGTGAAACTAACTGGGATATCTATATGCTAATTCTAACATAACAAAACAAATGTTATTAAGCCAATACCTCAATTGTAACGATGACTCGATTTCAATGATGGCATTTTGCCCAGAATTGGGCAGAATGCCTATTTACTGGCTATTTACTACTATAAAATAAAAAACATTATTCTTCAATAGTATATTTTTAAAGAGATTGCATTGGCCGCCTATGCCATTCACAGCGTAAACGGACGATGGCTTACAGTAACATCTGTTGTTCCAGGCAAATTACCAGACTCAGTGATCGAGGACACGACGACGTCTTGTACGGAAGACTCAATGGACGCGAAACCCGCCTCCCCCGCAACGCCAGCCACCCCCGCCACCCCCGCCTCGCCCTCCGACAACTCAGACTCCGCGGTTAGCACGCCGTGTACCAAGAGGTGAGTATCTTGATCGTAAGATAAGCTAAGATATCGTCATCACCAGCTCATTTCAAGTCTTCACTGCTGGGGTGCAAGCCTTCCCTGTAGATGGAAACACCACTGGGAGAATGGGCAAAAAAACTACAACGCGGGCCCAGTGCAGATTGGTGGTAGTTAACGACTGCTAATGCAGCCGGGACTAATGACATTTTGTGCATTCTGAAGCACAGTTGCGAAAGTTGCATAACTTCGGCAATCGGAGACATCGAACTCAAAGATAAGACAAAGCTTTTTTTGGACTCCACAGAGAGCAAAATGGTAGAGATAGCTACACATTAACTCGGTGGTTGCCGTTCGTGGTCGTTATGTTTTATATGACTTTACTCAATTCTCATAGCCAAACAGTAATTTCTGCGCTTTTAAGGTCAACACTAGATCCGTGCCGAGGCCTGATTCAAACGTAAATCCATATTTAGATTGGCACATAGGTGTTCAACATTTGCATATTATTATATTATACTAGACGTCACCCGCCTGCTTCGCTGTGCGAATATAATGGGTCAATGAATGCTAACCAAAATAATTATTAGGTTTACCAACATCATAATATATAGCCTATCATTTGTACAATCTCATGTTCTTACTACATACAAATTTTCATCAAGAGCCGTCACTCGCCCGCTTCTTCTTCTTCAGCCCGTCGCCACCCAATGCTGAGTGTAGGCCTCTCCCTTTGTACGCCATCTCTCTCTGTTGGTAGCCATCCCAAACCAGTTCAAACTCGCCCGCTTCGCTGAGCGTAAACTTGTGAATATTTTTTTTTATAGCCTATCTATCTTTTGAACAATCTCATGTTTTAAGCGTAAACTTTTTCTTTTTTGCTATAGCCTATCATTTGCACAATCGCATGTTCTTACTACATACAAATTTTAAGCATATTCTATTGTTTTTCTTTTTTTATAGCCTATCATTTGCACAATCGCATGTTTTTACTACATACAAATTTTCATCAAGATCGGTCAAGCCGTTCTTGAGTTAAAAGTGGACATACAGACAGACAAACAGACGGACAAAAATTTCAAAAATCGTAGAATTGGTGTCTATAAGTCATAAAATGAATATTTATCCCAAAATTTGTCAGAAATTGCAAGTACACACAGAGCCTACAGATTTAAATAGTAGTATAGACTAGCGACCCGCCCCAGCTTCGCACGGGTGCAATACTGATACTAAATATACTACAGAATGTCCTTATATACAATGTTCACAACTTTTTTGTCATTAGACAATACAAACATGTTTTCTTTAGAGGTTACTCTTGAAAGAGCGACATATAATTGGACATGTGAAAATATTCATTTACATTACATGCTGTAAAGGGCTATAATGATCTATATTAAATGCACAATGTATTTAATGTACTTAATTGGATAAGGATTAATGCTGTATTGCTTAAAATAGCTTCGTAAATAAGCCATTATTTCTCGTAAAAAGTAAAGGATAAAAAATGATTATTGTGGGTTATCGCTAAGAGATAGACATATACGAGTACCATCGCGGACTTTTTTGTAGACCTTTTTGAGGTGTACAATACTGTAGTACTTTATTTTGATCTATCTCGTAGGGTTCAGCGAGCGTTTGCAATGTAAGCGCAAAAAAATGTGAAACCTCTAAAATTATCAGTGTTTCTCTACTATATTATGCATGTATTTATACATATAAACCTTCCTCTTAAATCACTATCTTATTAAAAAAACCGCATCAAATTCCGTTCCGTAGTTTTAAAGATCTAAGCATACATACATACATAGGGACAGACAGACAGCGGGAAGCGACTTTGTTTTATACTATGTAGTGAAGATGAATATGCTATGAATACCCACCCACAACGGTTACGGAGCAAATGACTTATCATCAGTGAGATGTTTATACATTGAAATTTAAATAACTTTAATGTGAAATACAATACTAGAATTTCTACCTAAACTTTTTAGCTAACGAAAATATAATTAACGTAAACTGGTGCTTTGGAAACTGATAGGCAAAATATGCCAGTTTTTATAATAGTATATTATGAAAAATAAATTAACACAAGATATGAATTAATAACCCATATCTTTTTAAGAAACAAAATGTATCATAGAAAATAAATAATAATCATTATCATCATCAGCCTATACACGTCCACTGCTGGACATAGGACTCTCCAAGTGGTCACTGAGCACGATTCGCGGCTACTCACAACCAGCTCTTGCCAGCCAACTTGCGAAGGTCGTCGTTCCTCCTAGTCTGAGGGCGTTGTACACTACGTTTGCCGTTTGTTTTAATGAGCATTATAAATTACGCAAATTAATATAAACTAATATTTTTATTTTAAAATAATTTACTCTGCGTCGCGTCGGCGGGTTGTGGTCCATAACCTTCGTGCGCTAATGTTCATGCGAGAATGCTGTCCAGTAATATGATGAAGACGATAATAAAATAAGTATACCCGATGTTGTATCAATTTGTTAATGACATAATAATTTGTTACAGACCATTAGAGGAGGCGAGTTCGGCGGAAGAGAACTCATTAGGAGATTCTTCAGAGGCGCCGGTGCCGGTTGCAAAGAAACTTAGAGAAGCCACACACTGACACCCGCGCACCCCACCAAGCATCCCTCGTGCGCCTATAAATAGCTTTCTAGACTAAAATATTGTACCTAGGTAATTTATTTTTCAATTCCGTTTAATTTTAAACTTAGAATTAAGTTTTAAGAATACCGGTCGGTTTTGTAAGTTTTATAGGGTATTAATTAATTTGGATGCGTTTCGATGGACTTACGCCGGGCGCTCTACGAGAGTATGAGATTTTTTTGTACAATATTTCAATGTGAGTGTATTTTTGAGGAGGCCCGCGACGGGGCCTAGTGTTAGGTTACGTTTTTAATGTTTTTTGATGTTTGAACGTTCGCATCCCGCGTGACATTCCAATAATTTGTAACGTACGGCGGCGAGGGGTCGCCGCAACCGGACCAGGGGGGTTATTACGGACATTGAGCTATCGAATTTCTATGCCTGTGTTTGTCGTATATTAACTTTCATAGTGATAATTTCTCGCAACGCCATATAGAGTGAAGACAGCCATCGAAGTTCGATAGTTGGGTATTCGTGATGGCCCCCAGATGCCTTGACGAGGCCGCGAGGCCATCTCACTCACACAATTTGCCTTATGACACAGTCTGCCCGCAGAGTTTATATTCAACAAGATAATACAAAGGACGTGTTACCCGGGCGCCGGGCACACGGGCCCACAATGTAGTTTTTATTGAACAAATATAAGATATTAATTTTATAATGTTGCATTTTTCATTTATTACTTTCCCTTTCCAAATCCTGTAGGAACATTTTGTTTGAAGGGCGCCAACATGTGTATATAATACTTTGGAAGACCTATATAAATATTGAATTTGACGCATTGTAAAAAACAAGTAGGTACTTAGTCGAGATTTTAAATTTTTCTCAGTATCATTTTGTTTAAAATTTATTTTTTCTTGAAAGGGTTACTTGTTTCATTGACTTCTTCCTATTCTGTGACTGAACTAACAGTGATGGTATAAGGAAAACTTACCAACACTGTCCCCAATGTTGCTAATGTAAATAATAAAAAAACTCATCAAATTAGTCCTATAAATTAACATCTATAAATAAAACAAAAACAAAAAAGTAATTTCATTTATTTTAACTATGCTTACTTATTTCTAACTCATTTGAGCATTACATTATAAATCTATATTTGATACAGGACATTGTTCCACCCATTTAAAGCGTATGTCGATTTGATACAAATAAAATGTTTGGCACTGGCACACGGATCATTGCATTACTTCTTAACAGTTCATTGATTACAGATTGTTATTTCATGAATGACGCAAGTTTATGGGAAGCCCAGCAGTGGGATGTATAACCATACAGCCACTAGAACATTATATACTAATTTTCTCTTATGTCATTCATTATTTATCTTTCATGTACTTATTTTTCTATTCCTCACATGCGAGTAAAAAAATTTTATCCGAGAATCATGTTTCTTAATTAAATGCGTTCTTGCGAATCGGGTGCGGCTAAAAAGTATAAGTTTCTAAGTGAAGTTAAAAAAGTATGGGCTATGACATCCGCTCTGGTGCACGCTATGCTGTAGCTTATTACGTATTCGACAACGAACGTACGAGCGAATTTCTAACTCATTGCGCTCTATACTACGAAAGTCTTTTATTATATTCATGTTTTTAGGGGTTTTTATCTGATTTATTGCAGAAATAACGTAATGCAAAGAAAATCGCGCGCCGAGCAGCAAACCGCAAAAACAATGCTGTTAAGTCGCGGCTCGGATTGACCTTATCGTGAGGGAATTTCGGCTGATCTATCTTGGTGGAATCAATGCTGCGCCTCCCTCCACATTCTGTTGCCAGCCCCTAAAGACCGTGACGTGGGAGGGGGGGGGGGAGGGGGATTAGGTTATCCAAGTCGTGAAGGTCATTCACTCAGGTAGACATGGGGGAACTCGGGCTGCCCTATCATGAGGGTATCAATGCTGCGCCTCCACATCCTGCTGCAAATGTTGATACAAAACTGCGGGGCGAGTGCCGGCTGCCATTCTGCCTGCAAAGTCCGGCCTCCGCGAAGGTCTCGGTCCCGCCAGCAGCGCATCTAGAATGTTCCGCGGCGCCCACACGTCGCCGGCGCCGTTGCCAGCCCCCACAGGCGATAGGGGGGAATCGGTTGTCGCGCGAATGACGCTCGCACGCGATTCGCCTGAAATGTGAAGTGGGGGGCGTGTGAAATACTTGTATCTATAATTTTAGAAAACTTATGTTGGGGTTATGCGTGGTAATGGCAGAGGCGTGGTTGCTGTGTTGATGTGTAAAAATTGTTATTAAGTATGAGTGTGAACCCCGAGGCCAGTGTTATCCTACATGTGGGGTGGATGTGTTGTAAACTCAAGTTATGTCTGAAGCATGATTGCTGTGTTGATTATGTAAAAACGGCGTTATATATGTAACAGAGGTACCTAATAATATTTTTTTGGAGAGAGATTTCAGCTTCACCGGGCTTTTTTAGGGGCGCTGGGCGGCGAAAAACTTGAAAGGGTTCCTTAAGCCGTGTGAAACTAATCACCTTCGGGGTTTTCTAGAGGGAACGGCATCACGCACTAGCGCGTGTCTCCGTGCCCTACTAGATTCTCCGAGGGGTTCGGATCGGATCGGGGCGAGGCAATATACTCACTGTCTGAAGTATGGTTGTTGTGCGCGCGGCACTCGAGCAGTACGCGTAACAACGCGCGGTGCGCGGGCGACGCGGAGTGCGCGCGTATTAACGCTTCTAGTTCGCTCCACACCTGGCGCCATAGCTCTTCGCGACGGCCGCTAGACTTGCCTCTGGAGACATAATTAACAACGATTGGCTTTTTGTCTTGTTGGTACTTAGATACTATAAACTTACAACTGAATTTCGAGATAATTGACAATCAATGACGATCTAAATCATATAAATATGGCGAATTGGCGATATTGGGGTTACAGACCGTTCAGGGTAGTGATTTTTGATCCGATGATTCTCACATTATGATATAGTCCAGGAAATATGAATTGGTAACTTGTTATCTACTTTACGATCTTATGTTCTGCATAAACACTTACCGGTCAATGAGTAGTCGAGCACGCCTATCTATTGGTAATATACAACACTTATCTTTACCTGGGAGCTGGACTGACTCAAGTTAATTTTGTTACACGCGATTATACTGCTTATTATCATGGTTATTATCATCATAGACTAGAATGGTGTTATGCCTACTACTAGATGGGTGCAAATGGCTGCTACTCATGGATTGAAATACATTGATACTTTGTTTTTTTTTTAAATAAATGTATTAAAATTATTTTACACTAACCCACCAGTAAAACATTTAAAATTTATTTGTGGTATTATGTGGGTAGCTTAGCATTAAGGTGTGACACATTTTATTACTAATGCAGCATTTGGAACGTGACATTTTAATTTTTAATTTTATATTACACCATATGACGCAAACAAGTATCAAAACCTGTCAAACGCTGTTCTGTTTGAAGAACGACGGCAATTTTACGATTCGCTTTTGTTTGATATTGACAAAAAGATCTTAGTGAAGATTACAGATGGTCAATTCATATTTCCTGGACTATATCAATTACGAGAGCTCCTTTATCTTTTACTCAAAGTCCCTGGTAACTTATTTTTGACACCGAAAATTCTCGAACGATGCGTGCATCTTAATAATTTTAATAATTTATGTAAATAATGCAAAAAATATTATATTATCATGTCACTTTTAATTTCGAGATTACCAGTGTAATTCAAGAATTGCCCCGTGTACAATTTTAATGTTTTTAACAAAATACAAAATAATGTATAACCGTTGACGATATTCCGTCGTAAACAAAGAAATTCGGTGACTCATTTCTGTGTTACATATTCCTTCCTTGCACAACATAGGGTATCTTCTTTGTGGTCAAAGTCAAAGGTCTGTTTTGGGGTCAAATTCAAAATCATTTATTCAGTTTAGTGCCCCCGCCCACCTCCGATAATGGTGTCCGATTATTTAGTCGGTGAAAATTAAACGTATGGAATTCTGTGTTGCAACGCACACGTCCTACAAAAGGTCGGTCACAAAATCGGTAGGTATAGTCGACAACGAAATTGCTTTACCACCTTAGAAGTGAATTTTGTTTGCATATAATAAAACAACAAGTTCTATTTTTGTTTAGAAGACCAAGTGACAGATACGTTGTCATTATTGACAATGAGCCTTAGCGACATTTTATTGTAATGGAAGTTTTTGTCAAAACTGATAAAGCAATTTCATGGTCGACTATACTAAAACCTCGGCGAAAACATCGATCCGATTATTGGTCCTACAAAAAGGCGGTCGTGGGCGGGAGCCGTTAGACTACAAATTAGCTTTTGTGGATGTCACTCTGCCATCATAAGATAAGATAAGATCCTAAAAAAATAAAAAGGGACTATAATAAAACTATGAAAATTTTATATCAGTTTCAACAAACCTCATATTGGAAGGCAGCTGCGCGGTGGGGAACTCGTGTCGAGACTCCATTCCGAGTAAAGACATCAGCACACTCCTGCATGTATCCACTTCATCATCAGTGAGGGTCTCTTGCACCACAAGTCGGGTCAGCGGGTCCATCACCTAGAAAATAACAAGTATACTATGAAGATCTAGACTTCATCCGATTCTGCGGTCTAAGTAAGAGCCCCAGTGTCAGACCCAGAGAGCGTGTGTAAGGGGTAAACCCTGGAAATAATAAACCAAAGAAAAATAAATTAATAACAGAACGCTTCACTATTCTTGACATAATAAAGGCTACATTTTGTTTTTAACCAGTCAACTGCTCTCTTGTTTATTATTAAGATAAGGAACAATTTTACAATCTCATTTCAATTTTATAATTTTGACATTGTCCAAATTTGCAACGAAAGGCCACTAAGCCATTAATTAAGAAAAACCTTCAGTTAATGATTTATTTACATATAATTTTACGCAAATATTGTTACGAATAAATTACAATTTGAAAAAAAAAGACAGTGTTGAAAAAGAATCCACGAGCGGGATTCGAACCCGCTCCCCATGACACGTCACGATAGCATAGTTGGCAGTGCAGCTGACCCGACATGGTTTTTCAACTACAGTTAACTTCGACACTGGCTAAATGTGCAAAGCACCAAGCAATTATGTATATTAGTATGTAAGGTACCCATCTATTAAATGGGCCTGTTTGTAACTTACCACCTGTACATTGTTGCCTAAAATAAATGATTATTATTATTCATCAATCATCACCATCATCATTATCTCTAGCCCCTTTCGACCCACTGCTGTGCATAGGCCTCTCTTTGTTTATGACATTTGCCTCGATCCTGTGCCTAGGCCACGTGTAACCTACGGTCTTGGTTACATCGTCGACTTATCTCGCCTGTGGACGTTCCCTTTTCCTGAATCCGTCTCTCGGCAACCACTCAGTCAGCGTTCTGGTCTACCTGTCGTCATTTCGTCTGTCAAAGTTTCCTGCCCAATTCCACTTGAGCCTCAATATCCGCTCGCTGACATCCTGGACTTCAGTCTGCTCTCGGTAAGAGAGAAAAAAAAACTACGAGTAACAAGCGCGTTCACTTACAGATCCCAGGTTGAATATGAGCGTGGATGATATGGTCAACGGCCAGTATGTGGTATGCCTTTGTAAACGCGCCCGCGCTCGCCCGTTGGCACCCGCCCCCCGCAACGGACCAAGGCGGTTTTGTTGCATCAACGCACCGAACTCTTTTATCCTGAAAAGTACAATTAAAAAGATTTATTGCCGGTCTCAATACTTCTTGGTAAATATGGGTACTAGATCCGTTGACATATGGGCTGTGTATCGATCAATAGCCAGTACTAGGTATATCATCGTAGGTCGTTTAATGTGTTTCTATCTATCTATTTTGATTTTCTCTATTTATCTTTATGCTTTTAATTTTAAAACATGGACATTTTAGGGGTCGTATTACATCAAGGTTAAATGCGTTTAAAATGTAGTACTGCCGTGAAATGCTAGCGATTCCATGGACTGCTCGTCGCATTAACGTTTCTATATTTCAGTAGCTGGCCATTAAAACCCACCTATCATCAGTATGTCAAGGCATAAGAACGCTGTCCTGTTTTTGGTTCCGTCGCTCGCCGGGAACCTAGTAATTTGGAGAAGCTCATTCTGGTGGGTCACGTTGAGATAAGAAAAAGCAGAGGAAGATCGCCTACCCGGTGGAGGGGTCCTATTCTGGAAGCCCTGAAATGCAACACGCATGCGGCTATCCGTATAGCCCAGGATAGAACCTCTTGGAGATCTCTGGTCCGCGATGCTGCTATTGGTGGTCACGACCCTCAGACATGAGGGCTCAACGACGAAGAAGAAGAAGCACCTAGACGCTGCTTCTGCTTAACATCATGTGGAGCGGAGTCGTTTAGCTACTCTTCAATAAAAAAAATAAAAAGGCTAATAAAAGTATGAAGGTTTTTATAAATGTAAGCTTTATATTGAAAGGCAGCTGCGCGGTAACGGCACTATAACATAAGTAAGAACAGCAAACAGTATCCTACCTATAGTCGGTGACACCCCCCCTCCCCCCCCGCGCCCTCAGAGAGAGCGGGCGGGTCGTCGTAAGTCATCCGGCTGCCGACAGCGCCGATCGACAGCTCCCTTCCTGCTGCTAGCGGTGTGGTATCATAGCTCTTACTTAAAGTCAATGGCGGAGCAAGGGAGGGTCGTCGTAAGTCGTCCTAATGAAACATAGTAATGTAGTGATCGGGACTGCAATTAATTTCCTACCTGTGTGACTGCAATCTCCCTTCCCCTCCGCCTTTTCTAACTCCTACATAAGTGAGAACAGTAATATAGAATACAAATTAGTAGCAGTGTCCTACGTATAGTCAATGACAGAGCAAAGGCGGGTCGTCGTAAGTCATCCTAATGAAACTTAGCAATAGCTTCTTACCGTGTAGTAAGTACCTAACCCTTCCCCCACAACATCGTTGGTCATCTATTTGTAAAAAAATGTTAGATAATTAAAAATAAAAAGGTGTCCTACCTGTAGCCAGTTAACTGCCCCCTCCATCCCATCGTATGTGGTAAATTTTTGTAAAAATGGCACAACAAAGTATGATAGCCAGATACTATCCACAACAGCAGAGCACGTGCGACGCAGAACGACCGCCGCTTTACCTACTACGAGCGATGTCATATAATAGCTCTTACCTAGACTCAATGACGGAGCAGGGGAGGGGGGGTCGTTGTATGTAATCCTAATAAAAATGAGTAATAGTTTCCTGCCTATAGTCAGTGACCCTGACCCGTCCCCCTTCATCATCGTAGGTCATCTATAATAAAAAAAGTTTCCTACCTTTCTCAGTCAGGTCAGTAAACTGCCCCCTCCGCATCGTCTCAGGTAGGTACTTCTATTAAATTGATTTGTGTCAAAATTTCATAACAAAGTAGAAGTAGTAGCCGGTAACTAAACATCTTAGATTTTATGTGATCATTTTGTATACAAATGCTACATAGTTAACTCTTTGGGGCATGGTGGTTGATTTTTTGACCACATATTTCATTTGGTTTTCAATCTTATCCCCAATCACATAAAGTTCAAAATGTGGTGGGAATATACATCCCTCTGACCCTGAAAGAGTTAACAGTGTCCTACCTATAGTCAGTGACCCGTCCGCCCGCGCCCTCGGAGAGTGCGGGCGGGTCGTCGTAGGTCATCCGGCCGCCGAGCGCGCCGATCCACAGCTCGCCGCCCTGCGCCGCGAGCACGTGCGACGCGGAGCGACCGCCGCCTTTCCGGCTGCGAGAACAAAATACATGTTATTTGAAGAACTGTCCTGGAATATGGATCGGAGATCTGGAATACGTGCTACAATAAGTATTTCGATCGCATTGAGCAATTCCCTGTGTGGTGCCGGGGATAAAGAATTGCACCACCCCATCTCAACCCGTGGGCGTCGTAAAAGGCGACTAAGGGACCATCCTCTGGAATGGTCCAGAGGATGGGCAGCAGCATCTCTCTAAGGTTACTTTCAACCTACTGTGATCGCCAACCCGCCTGCCAAGCGTGGCTATTATGGCAAATACCCCCCATCTTGGGGGAGGCCTTTGTCCAGCAGTGGACGTCTTTTGGCTGAGATGATGATGATGATGATTGAGCAATTGCAGAAAAAAATGTAAAATTTTTATGCTACCGTCTGAAGTTGCCTTTTCTAGAAACTATTATAAACTTTGTTCGAGGTTTAACCTTCTTCCCTTACAAAAACAAAGGGAAATATAGGATATTATTTTTTGCTAAAGATAAAGCTACAAACAAAATAATTTCTCCTGAGTTTCTTTCCAAAATTTACCTTTATATTCTATCAAGATCAATAATATATTACTTTCCAATTCATCTACCGTTAGTTTCATCAAATTACCGTCAGAACGAATTTCTTTGGCGAGCTAGCAGAAGTCTAAATGAGTTTTCTAAAACAAACAACTTTAATTATTCTATTCTAGCATAGCAACAGCAAGGCGGCTATTAAGTCAAGATTTCTTTAAAAAATATTTTAATTAAATATTTACTAAAAAAATCTTGACTTAATGTGAACTTTATATTCCACTCATTAGTTTTTATTTTGTTTTTTTAATATTTTTTAAATATTTTATGTTCTATTGTCCACAAAAACCTTGTTAATTAATCTGTTTTTAAATGTGGAGACCTGTTATTGGCCATCTGTTACTTATATCTGAATGTACGAGTATATGTATGTTTTGCGTGCTGTTGGTCTTCCGAAGACAAATTGCGACGCCAACCAAGAAGACCGTCATAATATGCAAAATTTTCGCTCGTGGATATATTTCTATAATATTTTTTTTGTGATATTAATGCGTAAAATTCTATATAGGATGCGATTTTATCAGTAGCCGATATTGAACGTACAGGTAGTTTGCGCCAAAATAAAAATATTTTCCCCAATAAACATTAAAATTTATACGCTAGTTTTAGAGTAATTGATGATCAATAGTTAGAAACAGAAATACGTAAAACATCATACTGTACTCAGCTGATCACTACTACATACGCATGCGTACGGAAAATGAACTATGTTTACACACGACACGCCTCTCTGCCTACGTCACGAGGTGCCTTTGCACACACTCACTCACACATTGATGAAAGTGAATATGTGTGCTCACTCGTAAAGCGTCGTCGGGCACTGCGCACGCACGGGAGGACTCCCAATTTCTTTCTACGAAGGTTATGCCGCGCGCTAAAAAACTCTGTGCTCGTGATAAATAGTAGGTAGTTAAGAGTTATTTATTATTATGAATTACTTTTACAGAGAATGATAAGTTAAATAAATGTTAAAATGTTAAATGTTTCATATCATAAAATACATAACTTAAAGCTTACCTATCAGGCAGATCAGAACTATTAGTAATAAAGGTTTCATCATCAGCCTATAAAAGTCCCCCACTGCTGGGCACAGACCTTTCCACATGGACCACATCACTTGAGGAGATTGGGCCATGCGTGACCAACCACGCTGGCCCATTGCGGGTTGGTAGATGATTGCGTAGTAGGATAAATTAAATACATTTTATTCAAAATAGTTTATTAATTACAATGACAGACATATTTTTATCATAATAACAAATAAAAAAAAACATTTATTAATATTGACAAAATCACTTAGAGCAACTGCTGGAAGTGGCCCCTTTGTTGTCGCAAAGGTTGGCCCTCTTATAAACGTTCCTACCTACCTACACACACTAGAATGTCACCGTCACTACGCATTGTTTAAAAGCACTCACTAGCTCGTAACTGTTCGGCAATCGGCACTGGTCATAATATGACCGTCGTGACCATACACTAAGTCCTTCGCACGAACACGTGAAAGTCCAGCGACGGCGTCAAGTCCGGTGAGCGTGCTGGCCATGCGATCGGTCCACCGCAAACAATCCAACGATCTTCATAAGGATCCCTGTGAGATGCGCGCGGACGTTGCGGTCGTAGTGCGCCGGCGCTCCATCGTGCTGGTAATGCAGCCTCCGACGCAGTCCGATAGGCACGTCCGGCGAGCATCTCCCATTCGTAAAAAGTTTTTGTTTGGGTTTTTCTTAGTCCAGTAGTGGGCATTGTGGTTGTTGAACATGCCCACTCTTGTGAATGTGCTTTCTTCATCAGTCCACTAAATGTTGCACCGCCTATTTCGCAGGAGCCACTGACAAAATGCCATTCGTGGTGCAAAGTCCTGTGGCATGAGCTTCTGGACTCGCGTGAAGTGGAACGGATGCAGCTCTTCCCGTTTCAACACTTTCCACGCATAAAAGTCACTGACTTCAAAGACAGCCGCTGCATCGCGCTGGCGGTTGGATGGCGCGCGAAGAAATCCAATATGCTTTCTTCCAGCTGTGGCGAATAGCGAGGTCTTCCAGCATCACCACGAGGCCTCCCGGAATCGCTGCTCAGCTCCCAAGATAGTGCGGGGACCGAGGCGCACACCGTACATTTCCTGGTAAAGCCTCACTGCTTCAGCGAGGCTGTAGTTCGCGTCACGATAACATGTGACCATGTTAAGATAATCTACATTAGAATATCGGTACGGCATTTTTGCAATGTTTATTCACACACAGTAGTTCTCATCAGACTGAAAAAAGATGGACGATTGCACGCGGAAGCCGGCACGTGTAACACTAGGGACGGGCGAAATGTTGCAAATATTATTATTGCTTTCGTACGATAGTTCGTTTAAAAAAAAAATTAATGTATTTATTTTACAATAAAATAACGAAAATTGTTACTCTGACGCTTACATAAAAGGGTAGTAGGATAGTAGCTAGCCCGGTGGACTAAGAAAACCTATTAGCTGTAGGTAATTTTAACATCAGTTATCCGAAACCTGTAATCTATCAAAAGACTTGAGCCGGTAAAACATATCTTCCGCTTTAAAACTAACCTTCCCACCAAGCAAATGTAACTGAATAATTTGCCCTAGCTGAGAATCGAACTCGGGACATTTAGGCTTGGGGACGGTAGTCTTACTACTAGACCACTGGAAATTAAACACGTTATCTAAATATGTAACGTTATCCAATAAATGTGTGTTTGTTTTGTTTTTTTTGTTTTTTTATCTTCCACATACAAAAACCTACCACTAAAGAATTTCTAAAATAAATTGACCTAGCTGGACATCGAACCCGTGACATCTTGGCCTGAGACCAGTGAATCCACGAGATTAATATAATCTGGTCTAGTGGTTAGAATAGACCATAGTGGCAGTAGATGATTTGCGATTCACGACACGTAAGTACAATAATTCGATATGTTAAGTCATCGATCATCCCATCCTTATCTAAAACACCTCCAGCAAAATGTCAATAGGGCCGCCAAAGACACCGCCAAAGTCGCCGCCAAAGTCGCCGCGTGCCGAAAGGCGGCAGCGCAGTGCAGTCGGCTACTTGCACCAACTTCGTTTGACTAATAGGGTTGATAAAAATTAAATATGCACCTGACACGTTTAGTCACTTGCTTACACTACTGTCTACGACGACGTCTACGTTTAGTGACTCTTACTTAGGACTTGTTCGAATATTAACGTTTGCGAAAAAATAAAATTATTGTTAAAGTAAAAAGTAAGGTAAGCGGTAAATTGCATAATCTTGAAAACGGCTGCTCTTACTTTATAACTTAGTTATTTACATAACTTTAATATGAACTATCTCAAGGCTTCCGAATGGAAATTTAAAAACTACGACGACACAAGTAATTTACATTATTTTATTAATAATTTAAATCGGATGGAAACGCCATTGAATAAAATTAGATAAGTATAGTCGACAATTAAATTGCTTTACCACCTTAGAAGTGAATTTTGTTTGCATTTAATAAAACAACAAGTTCTATTTTTGTATAAAGACCCAAGTGACATCCCAGTGTCATCATTAACAATGAGCCTTAGCGAAATTTTATTGTAATGGAAGTTTTTGTCAAAAGTGATAAAGCAATTTCATGATCGACTATACATAATCGGTTTAAATTGCAATGACACAGACAAACAGACGGTTTCAAACTAGCCGCTACCTTTCTTTATGTCAAAACTTTGACGTCAAAAAAAATCCAATATTGCTTCACGCAACTGTGGAAGCTTTTTTCTTTTCGTCGGGTTTAAAAACTACAAGTGTTTAAGTGTTAAGCCACTAGAATGGCACAAAAGAAAATAGTAGGTACACTAGATGGCGACAATTAAAAAACTGTGTTATTATTTTTATGTTGCTCATGTTTTTCATCCGTTGAGTGTCGGTTTTTCATGCACGAGTTAAAGGGAATTTGGCCGCAAACAGCTTAAATAAGATCGCAATCACTACACGAAAAGCGTAAGCCGCTGCACCATTGCGCTCATTATCGTTATGTTATTTTGCAAAAAAGCAATGAGTAGTTGTGAAGAAGAAGATACATACTATCTTAAAAAATTACTTTTTGTAAATTTCAAATTAACAAGTGATTTTGTTTGAGTTGGCAACCATAGCCTCTGCGATGCCGCCATTGCAGCGCATCGCATGCGCCGCGCAGCGCAGCCGCGGCGCGTGCGATGCGATGCGTTAGTCCACGTCAGTCGTGCCGTGCGTAACGTACTCCTAGTCCTAACTCTGAGAACTAAACCACCCTAAAGAGACTTGTGTCACAGAATACATTGTGATTGTGATAGTAGCGGCTTTTGGCGCTTTACTTTCTGCTTCCTGACTAATGATTCCGGCCTCCAGAAGTCCATGTGCATTCCGCTCTCCCGCGTCCACCCCGCCCGAGACGTTGAAGCATAAATTGAAGATTTTGTACACCACCAAGCACCAACCACCACACGGCTAACACGAGAGTAGCGAGTAGCGAGGGCTAAAACGCGAAAGAAACTATTGACATCAATGCTTATGATTATGACTGATGTCCAGTTCAGGAGCTGACGCCGCAGACCTATTCTTCACCTAAGCTCATGCTCAGTCCAGTAATCATCAACCGCCTCGTAGACTGGCTGCTCAGCGCGCTTGCCTGAGTGATCGAATCGGTTTTCTTCAACCGCCTGGGACATCGGCTGCTTTGCTCGGTGCGGCCACGCACCATTACCATTTCCACCCAACTGTGATGTGATGTGCCTGACTGTGCGAACTGTTTCATTACCAGTGCCGAAGTGTTTTGTTTGTTGCGTTGCGTGTGTCTTATCAAACCCGATTTATTGAATGCTTATGGCAATGTTAACTGTTTCTCAGTGTCGTGTAAATTTAGAATTGAAAAACAATACTACGGTAACTTTAGTATCTACCTACATAATTAACCTAAGCACCTAGGTGTACTTGCGTAGTCTTAAAACTAATTATTGTCATGTTGTGATTACATAAAATCGGTACGTCCAACGTGCTAAGGTACCTATTAAAATAAACAAAATGTATCTACTAATTTAAACATTTTTGACTGATTATTGCAACATTAATAAGGGTTTAAATAAAACACTTTTGAACGGATATTACTCGCGTTTAATTTTACTTTTACATATTGGAAAGTTTAAATAAAAGTGTTTTAATTAAATGTGTAGTGTTTGCGTAAACTTTAGTAAACAATATCAATAAGGGTTATTTTAATTGGCCATGTGGCAATGGCAACTTCTCCCTCTCTGCTACCGGTGCCAAAATTATTGTAAACGTGTTATGTAAGTTCTCTTGCATTTTTATTTTCATAATCATCCCTGCCTAAAGCAATACTATGTTGTTGCCAGTCTTGTTTGTAACACAGTGTTAGGGATAACATTACGTAATTTAACAACTTATTACCATAAATAATTACAATTTGTGTTTTTAATGGTTTTTCAATAAAAATACCAACTACAATAAACTGTATTTCTTATTTTAACTTGCCCAGTATGATAAGACCGAAGCGATAAGCTGTTCTGCAACTCTGTACTAAAGACCCATGGGTAGGTACCTACACAATTGAGGTTTAGTCTTACTTTAATTTGTGGTTTAGTTGTTGATGATTCCAGGTAAATGGTTTTGTCGTCATTTACCAATAAATTCGATGAAGACTAAGCTCAAGTAGTATTAAAAATAACGTTTATTTTGACTTAGAACCCACCAACCCCCATTGGGTCAGCGTGGTAAGTTACGGCCCAATGTCCCCATTTGATGTTATCCATGTGGAAAGGCCTGTGCCCAGCAGTGGGACGGTTATAGGCTGATTATGATGCCTAGTAGATAGATTATTAGAAAATAAAACGAGATACTAGTTAGGTACTAAATGTCAGTGAGCGAGAATGAATGCTCATTTACGCACGCTATCGCGCGCAAGCTTGTGATTGGCTGTAGGCTGCACTGCATGTGTAGCTGTGTGTGTGTTTCTCTGCGTGTGCGTGAGTGCAACGACTTCCACAATGCAGTCGCATGTGTGAGTGATTTCATCGAGGCATCTACAGTATGTTGCAGTTTTTGCCAATTAAATAATAAATTATAATGTTTGAAAAATTAAAATCTAAACCAATGACAAAATACTACTGTTTATTGGGGATAATATTTTTATTTTGGCGTAAAGTACCTGTATTTTCAATATCGGTCACTGATAAAATCGGACGCTGTATAACCACTAGCTGACCGGCGGACTTCGTACCGCTTTGACAGTTTCCACGACAACAAAACAAACAAATCATTCGTCCGCTTAAGAACACCCGTATCCCATGATGGACCCCAATTGTAAATCTAAACCATTCTCGAATCCACTTGAACACACACGAGTCATCCAAATGTAATACCTGGGCACCTCCAAGGTCACGGAGCGGCCGTTGAGCAGGAAATTGACGAGGCAGGCCGAGGGTCGGGACGCGACGTCGGCGGGCGTCACGCGCCATAGCGGCCCACTGCAGCCGCTGGCGCCGCCCTCAGCGCCTCTAGGCGTCCACCATCTTAGAACTACCTACAAAGTTTGAAGGTTAAACGGGTATCATTTAAACGGTTAGCAAAATATTTGTATTTTTGTGAGCAGAAAATGTATGGTCAGCCAAAATAGTCAGTTACTTATGGTCAGCAAACATTTCTAAATCAAACAGCAATCAATGTTATACTGATCTGCGAAATATTTTTTTGTAAAGCCAATTAATTATATTTGCAGCATTGAGTAACCTAATTTTAAAATGTTTTTGTTTTGTTTATATAATTTTCAACGCAAATTTTGTTGCGAACAAATTACAAAAACACAAATGTTGAAAAAATTTCCCTGAGCAGGATTTGAACCTGCACCCTTCTGACATACCGGGTCAGGTGCTCTCCCAATTGTTTTTTTAAAACTAATTTTAATACAATCTTTGGCTTACCAAAGATTTTATTAAGCAGTTTCTTTTTCTCCTTTAGTTGATGGCTTCGCGCGATTAGCAAATTTAGCCAGTGTCATAGTAACTTTTAAGTACCTAATACAAATAAATAAACAATATTTTTCGTACAAGTAATACATATAAATAAACAATATTTAATAAGAAATGATATACCCCCAACCCCTCGAGTATCTCAGTAAAGATGTGGGGCTATACTGTTTTGTTTCATTTGCCAACGCTCATGCACGCCCACGAAAACTACAGACATGACTCTTCACTTTCCCGTCAAGAAGTACACTTCTAAAGTTTGCAGGATATTTTTCTGCTTTATACTTTTTATAGCAAAGTCATGTAGGAAGCAGGGCTTGGAATACCGGTATTTTCCATAACCGCTACCTTTGACTTTTAGAGTAACGGTAACGATTTAATATCAGTATTAATAATACAGGTAAACCGATGAGTACCGGTAAGTAGAATTGTACTGGTATACCAGTATTATACACTATAATACAAGTACTAATACCGGTACCAGATTACCAAATTTATTAGTAAGAAACTGAGTAGATTAATGAGTGGCGTTCGGATTGGCTAACTACACGCGTTGCGCTCTTGTCTCGTTAGTTTGCCTGTTTATGTTCTTTTAACGCGGCCGCAGTGCACTGCATATCACGTGACGAACAGACTGGCAACGTCGCAGGTAGGTACCGGTATTTTTGAGGTACAATACCGGTACTTATTGAAGAATCGGTAACCAGGAACCGAAATGGAAAATACAGGTACTTAGCGACATGAGTAAGCATTAAAAAATAGGGACATATTGATTCTGGCGGGCGCTACCCATGTTCTCTCATAGTTTAAAATTAGAATACAATTGAGTAAAAATTGCCAAGCTAAAAAAAAATATCGAAAAGTTTGGGACCGATTCTAGGGCTTCAGCGGCGGTTTGGGATGCTCTCAATCCAGCGTGCGCGTCAAGGGAATGTATAATTTCCACGTCGTAATTGGCACTAGAGCTAGCGTTTTGTTCTTCCTGAAACAGACAAGTAGATAAATATAAACAGATGAAAAAACAGTTACACATAATCTTAAAACTAATAAAGGCGGCCAACGATCTCAGTTTAGGAAAAACAAATAACCTTAGTTTAGGAACCCAAAAACGAGATATATGAAGTTTGAAAATACTAAAGAATACATTTATATTATAGACCGGTTTATAAAAAGGTATTTATAAGGGATGAATTTAGCCAGTGTTTTGAGCGTTACAAACTGTATAATATATTCGATACGCAAGTACTTAAATGCTTTGGAACTCATGGAGCTTTACTCCATCCTAAAAAAATTAAAATTAAAAAACTTTACCTTCATAGGGATGCCAGTGACAGTTGTGGTGGCGAGCCTATAGTGTGGCAACACCAATCGTCCCAGAAGGTTAGCCAAAGCACTGGCTCTGGATACAATTACTTCCACCCCCATCAAACCACTGCCCATCTGTTGATTAATCAAGTGAACTTTTTAGGTAAATTAATGATAAATTGATAAAGTAAGTTACAATTTCACTGGAGTTAAACAAACATCTCAATAGAGTTTAGAATTTAGTTTATAGAGAGAGATTACACTATATATCGTCGAATGAACGTCAAAAATTGGATGAGAAGACTACTACTTAAAAGCAAAAATTTATCGTAATGTTTAAACTTTAAAATTAATTTCCCATTTATATATTTTTGGCTTTTTAACAGTTTTTTCAGAACAACCAAGCTTGCATCCTAACTGTCGAACAAAACGAATGCTACTAATTTTGTTGATCTGGCGCTAGATATACAGTACTTCAAGATAAATAATGGGCATCGGAAAACATCAGCAAACAATCGTAAAACATTACAAAAACAATTTTTAAAGTAATTTATTTTTAAAAAACACCTCTAATTTCAACTTTATCGCAAATAAATAAATATCAATGTCATTTCTAAGAAAAGCAAATTAGTTACAAGCCGTGCAAGCGGCACAGCTAAGTTGCTCACACAAACAACCCAGCTAGCTAGCTAAGTTGATCGAGAATATTTGGTCACAAATAAAAGGACACGTAGAAAAAAAAAAACGTTGCAATGAACGTTACCATAGTCAAAGAACTGATTCAAAAAAAAATTGTTATGACGGGACCGAAAGACTGAAAGAAAGTGTGTAAGCATGACATAAAATGTGACGACTAATACAGAAAGTGTGAACCACATTTTGACATTATCACTGACACTTTTCTCATAAATGTGGGTTCTACCAGTAAGAAAAGTGAAAGTGAATGTTCCGACTCGGATATGTCAGGAAAAGGCATGATCCTAGATTCTGAATGATCCACAGAATTAGTTGATTTACTTATTTCACCTACATATTAATCATAATCATCATCATCATCATCATCTCAGCCAAAAGGCCTCCCCCAAGGATCTTCACAACAACCAGTAATAAAGAAATAATCAATAATAATAATCTATTCAAAATTCAAATGTACTTTTATTTACCCATATCGAGTTATGCAATATGACAGTTACAAACCACAAAAATATCTCACAAATTACAATATCGTTCTCTCTCGTAGAAAACATAATCGTTAGGGCAATTTAGTAAGAGCAGCTCTATATCATATTATACTGCCTAGTTTCGGTCGACCATCTTCGGGAACACGAAGTTAGTCGATGCCCATTATTTACCTTGAAGTACTTACTGTACATAGATAATATTTTTAATATTTTTTATTATCATCGCCTGTTTCACCCTTAATATAGTAAAGGTACTTTTTTATTTTTTTATAAAGCTAATTCTAGTTATCCCTTGATAAGATGTTGGTAAGACAGACTCAGAATATAACCAAACGAATAAATTAACAACTTTCTTATTACCTCTGTCAGTGGTTGGTTTGTAACTCTGGTATCAGCTTTTTCTGGGGCCACATTGATTATAACAAGATGGCAGTAATGTATAACCAATGATCTGAAATTAATTTACTAAGTCAAATAATGAAACTTCACGTAAATACTATTTTATTTTTTGATTTAACATCTCGGTGGTCTGCGAGTTTCATTCGCCATTCGATCATAACGAAAACGAGATTTCGCCAATGCCAAATTTCACCTCTTATCGTACGTCGCCAGGAGGCGCTGCTTCAATGCCATACTAGTTTTTGTTTTAGTAAACGTAATCGACTGAATACGAATAGTGAACAAAATCACAATAGGCACCGGCCTAAGCGCTCGGCCCGACACTCGGACGTACTGGCGATGACGTCAATTCCTAGGTCGAGCAAAGCGTGTTTCGGATTATCCGATGCCCGAGAGAGAGAGAGAGAGCCCGAGATTGTGATCATCAACCCGCATTTAGCAAGAGTGTTGTATAAGCCACTCAATGGGTATGGTATTAAGTACCTATGACTTGACTTTGTTTTTTATAAGCTAAGCTATTCCTAAGTAACTATAGGCTTTCTTTTAAGTCGACCGAAGGGGCACTCAATAATACACCGAATTTTACAATCTGAAGCTTGTTAGGGCTCAATTAGATATTTATAAAATATTTATACAAAGTCAAAGTAAAATAAGTCAAATATTTTTTAGTCAAATAAACTTTAGAAAAGTGCTTTTGAATCGTCAAAATAGTTTAATTTTTGACTGCTTTTTAGCGGCACAGCGCCATCTATCCAACGGTTATTGCAGCCGGTGGCTATGCAGATTCATCTTTACAGGTGAATACCACAAATTTGGTAACGCTCTATAGTAAATTTTACTTTTTATTTTTGTTTATTTGTAAGTGCTATGCTGCACTGAAGGTGAATTTTATGAAGATATTTTATGAAGCATTTAAAAAAAAAAGGAAACAAAAGTAAAATTTGTTAGGGCTCTTTCAATTTAGACGTTTTGTTTTGGGCCCCTGCAGTGCGGTTTCATATTAAACGCTAACTGTTTAAATATGAAACGCACTAGAAACGTGGGCAGCCGTTCGACAATTCATATACGTCTAAATTTAAAGAGCCTGTAGTGTGTAAAATAATAAATTGAGTACTCACTGGGTGGTAGCAGACGCATCATCACTAGCCTCTGGCTGGGGTTGTGAAGCCTTCTTGTTCTGTTGTATAAGCGTGTTTAGAGCGATCCCAGCTAAGCTTCGTATGGAATCGTCATCTCTAGCACTGGTTATACAAATAATGCGACCTCTGCAAAGAAAAACAAACAAACAATATGTAAATAAATAACTAAATTTATTTTTGATGTTAACCTAATCTTTATATATATAAATCTTCTGTGCGTGTGTATGTACCTGAACTCCTTCTAAACGGCTGGACCGATTTGGATGAAATTTTGTGTGTGTGTTCAAGTGGATTCGACAATGGTTTAGATTTACAATTGGACCCGGTAGGTGGCGCTGCAATAGGGGTCAATAATAATTTGAAAAAGCGCTAGTTTAGTAGATATATTTATTTTTCCTTTTCTGAAATTATCATGAATAGAAATGATGAACAGCAACATTATGTTAAATTCAAAAGTTTAAAATTGTGAGTAAACCAAACAGATACATGCATGGGTTGAATGTGAAAAATTGTTAAAATTAATTAATTAATAATTAATTTATTAATTTGTTATTATTGTTATTTGTTTTAATTGTTAATTGTTGCTTAATTAGCTTAATTAGTTAGCTCCGTTACACAAACCAAACCAAACACAAGCATATTGTATGTGTTAAATATCACATAATATACTGTGTATATCACATTTTCAATTTCAATTTCAAAGCCTTTTATTAGCTGACAGAGATAGGTAATTTTAATTAACAAATTATATTGCTATTAAACTAAATAAATTTAAATTAAAACAGTCTCCCGTGCAGCGTGTCTTTGGACACAAAGGCTACCTCCAACGACCTCCAGTTGCCAGCGTATATATCACATAATTATCTTTAAAAAATATAATTTTAACAAGTAAAATTTTATTGTAAAGAAAATATTTTACCTATTCTGTACAAGTCTTTCAGTAGCCGGTTTAGCTGATTGCGTTGGTGATGATTCTGATAGAGCTTCGATGGCAGCCACCAGGCCAACCACGTCTCCCCCAGCCCCACGCCTGACAGGACCAACAAGGCATAAGCCATTTAATATCTGAAATCATTTAACATTAAAATTTTAAATTCAATTGATATAAATTGTTCAAGCTCAGTTAAGAAGCAACCCGCGTGCCTTTTGGCAGCATGTTGGGAGCTTAAACACTAAAGGGGGCTTCGAATCACGAATCGCCATCAAGAAAATCAGTGTTTTTCTTGATGGTGAAGAGTGTGTCGGCAGGGAAGCAGCCCAAGCTTTTTCTAGTTTTTTTTTCAGGAGTTTTTCTGACTAACATCCCGCTACTCGATCACCTTTCCGTTGAGGTTCAGAACGAGTCATTCTGCGAACTACGTGCATGTCAGTGAAATTACGCTAAAAGAGGTAGATATGGCGATAAAACGTCAGAAACCTACAAGCTCTCCTGGACCAGACAACTGTCCGGTGTTAATTTTGAAGAGTTGCAAAGATTATCTAAAAGAACCTATTTGCTTCATCATAAATCTTGCGTTGTCTACCGGCGACTACCTGCGTCAGTAGAAAATCACAAGAGTTAGCCCAATTCCAAAAGCTAAAGATACAACTAAAGTAGATAATTATCGTCCCATTGCCATTCTTTCTGCGCTAGCTAAGATTTTTGAATCGATATTGCACAATTTAATATCTCCTCAAATAAAACCTTTTTTATGCGACTCGCAACATGGATTCAGAGTGAATCGCTCTGTCAATAGGTGCTACTTGTTAACCCACGCTGATAACATTTCACAATACTTAGACAAAGGTATGCAGGGCGATGTGGTTTACTTAGATTTAAAAAATAAATCGATAGAGTGGGTAACGATGTGTTGTTGAGAAAGCTCTGTAGCATTGATTTCTCAACCAAACTGCTCAGGCTATATGCGTGATTGACAGCAGTTTGTGCAACATGGATGCTTTGTTTCAGCTCCATATCATACAAGGTCAGGAGTAAGCCAAGGCTCTATATTAGGCCCGCTTTTGTTCGGCATTATGATATGATAAATGATCTCGAAGCCGCCCTTAAACATACGAAGTGTCTGCTGCATGCCGACGACTTGGAAGTTGTTACGTGGGCTTGAACAAATTGGTGACTCCAGATATCTACAAGAAAGAAGACGTCGATGCAGTGTTTGAATGGAATCTTTCCAACAAGCTGCTCTTCAAAATGTCTAAGTGTTGCACTATGACTTTCAGCCGCGCGCGTGTGCCGTTTCATACTCAGTATTTTCTAGGTACGGAGCCTGTAGTTAGAGTCAATACTGTTATGGACCTGGGGCGTTACTTTTGATACGCGTCTAAACTTTCATGAGCATTTGAAGGCACTCGCTGACTCATAACGTAGGTTAGGCTTTGTTCTCCTAAATGCCCGTGAATTCTACGATGCTAGCGCTATAAAGCTAGTATACACTGCTCTTGTAAGGAGTAAGATTGAGGCGGCGTCAATTGTATGGCATCCATATGAGAGTAGTTACGCTTTGCGACTTGAGAAGATCCAAAAGGCCTTCTTAAAATTCTTTTACAAGAAACTTTATGGATATTATCCTTTTCTGTACCCCACAATATTTTTACTTGGTGCGCTTGGTTTCAACCCTTTAGAGGCAACGTGTAACTACCATCTACTAACGACTGCTTGTCAGATATTGCGCGGGGTATCTGACTGCCCGGAATTAGTGGCTCAAGTGGTGAGACTATCCGTTCCCAAAGTACCCAGATACTCTCTAAGACCCCGTAGTCACATCCTACTGGCTGTGCTCCGGGCGCGCACTGTGGCGCACACAAACTCTCCTCTCATTCGAGCATTAAAATTATTAAATGAGCTCCTGGTATCATCACCAATGTGTGATCTGTTTGCTGACAGGTAGAGGGAAGTGTGCAGAGAATGTCTAAGTTATTCTGAGATGATTAATAATGTAAGAAATAGTACTATGTTAGTTAATACATTATTAATATTATTATTGTAATTTTGTAATTTTTTTTAACTTTAACTTCTAAATCTCTTTTTTTAACTTTTTTATTTTTGCTGTTGTTTTTATTGTAGTAGTTACAACTTACATGTACCTAATAACAACATTTCTTGATTTTTGTATGGCATAGCGTATTGATGTCATACTGTAATGTTGTGTTATTATTTACATAAATAAATATAAATAAAGATTTCTTACACTTATCATGTAATAAGTAGTGAGTTTTAAATATATTTATTTAGGAATACTGCGAACTTCTGGACTTTCTTTCTAACCAGAATAAATAACTATATAATTCACGCTACCAACAAAGGTTATATCCGCAAGTGACAAGATTATCAAAGGAAAATAACCAGATATAGCATGGACTTCCTAAAAATTACATTGTTATTTTCAAAATACAACAGCAGATTTTTTAAATATGTGGTAATGTTTGAGTTTGAGACTTTTTGTATCTCAATGAGAAAAGTTTATACAAGTACAAAGATTTAATATTATAAATGAAAATACTCACATGTGTTAAGTTTTGTTGTGTTATTGCCCATGTATTTAAAATGTGTGCCGAGGAATCACTTACAACAAATCGTACCTGAAATAAAATAATACACTGAGTACATACACACACATTGTTAAACCAATTCCCAGTAAATCATCCTAAATAAAGATATTGATATTGTAAAATAAGACAACCCTTTATTTCGGTAATTTCGACTTGATTATATAGGACATTCATAAAAAAATTAAGAGGCATGTCACTTATGCTGTTATCTTCAGCCACACATGCTGACTTTCAACCCATTATGTATCAGCTCAAGTGCAGCCTCCTGACTGAATGTCTCACACATATGTAGTTTCCAGAGTCTACATATTGACACAGCACACATGAGTGGTTAACATAAAGGGAAAAAGAGAGTATTTGGGGTCTCAGATGATCATCATCATTGGTAAATGAAGACATCAGCATAACAGGTACATAAGCAATTGCCAGCGACGCAGCACGGGTTTCTTAGGCTTCGATCTACGATATCACTAACTTGGCATGTTTTACCAATTACGTTTTACCCAACATGAAGAAAGGTGGGCAGGTTTATTAATTAATTAATTTTATTTTGGATTACCAACATAAGTTACAGCAACTCGTGATATCAATATCTTCTAAGTATACAGGTTACATAACTGTACTTACTATTATACGTAACCACATCATGCATTAAAAGTTACAAATAATTAGGTACCTAAAAACGATATAACCGCTAAAATAACAATAATTTACAAACCGTTAAGAGTTTTTAAAAAAATGAATGAAAAAATTTGAAATGACTTATAGGCATATGCAGTACCTACTTATAAAGGAAACGCTAAAACAATTGCAACAAAAAAAAGAAGAAGAAAAAACAAAAACTACAAAAGAAACAACTAAGGTAAGTCACTCATTTTAAGAATTTGTATTGAGTAGGCTTTGAAAACTTATATCCAATATAGGAACTTTCTTGGTAATGTCATTGTACAGGCGGGACAGTCGAAAAACAGGTGAACTGTGGCCTAATCTAGTCCTAAAGAGTTTATTTCTAAATAACCCACATGGGTACCGTGGCAACCTGGTTGGAATGTTAAACTGTAATTTATTTAATAGCTTAGGGCTGTCGATTTGGTTGTTTATTAATTTGTACAGGTAGGACATGTCCAAGAAGGTACGTCGCACAGCAAGTGGATCCAGTCGGAAATATTTTACTTTGTTGGTATAGGATTTTATGTTTCTGTGTCTAAGGTCTAAGGTCTAAGGTCTAAAACGGTAGGCCAAGCTGCGGAGTAGTTTCTTCTGTACCCTTTCTATTCTGTTATTATGTACTTTGTAGCTTGGGCACCAAACTGTACTGCAATACTCAAGTCTACTCCTCACATAACTGTTGTAGAGCAGGATGATTGAGTGGGGGTCTTTAAAGTCTTTAGTGCTTCTTAAGATGAACCCAAGTGATTTATTTGCATCATTTATAACTTTGTCAATATTGATGGAAAACCGCAAGTTGCTATCCATCTGAACCCCGAGATCTCTGATGACTGTAACCTCCTCTAGCTTGTTATCCGCAATTGCATATTCAGTGGCAACTTTATTGCGCTTCCTGGTGAACTTGATGTGGTGGCATTTTTTGACATTCAACAACATTTTATTTTTAATACATCAATGATGGAGACGGTCGAGATCCTTCTGCAGGTTTCTTGAGTCCGCTGCACATGAAACCAATTTGGTCAACTTCAAGTCATCAGCAATAAGGTAAATACTACTGTGTCCAATGTTCAGTGATATATTGTTAATGAAAACGTTAAAGAACCGTGGACCCAGAATGGAACCCTGAGGAACACCTGATTGCGCAACGAAAGGATCAGACTGCTCACCATCAACAACCACCCTTGATGGACGGTTTGTAAGGTAAGCAAGGTTGCACCAGTTGAGCAAATTGCCAGTTACCCCAAACGTGAACAGCTTTCTTGATCAGGTTGATATGATCTACTCGACTTCGAAAAAGCATTCGACCGTGTTGATATGGACTGGGAATTCATGGGGATTTGATCAGATGGATTAAATCTTATTTGAGCAATCGCTCCCAAGCCGTTGTGTTGGGGGGACCGACTTCATTCTCATACCTACAGGTTTTACCGTTTTCGTAAACCTGGTTTGTTGACGTACAAAGAAAGTTGCAATCAGTACAATTTATTAACTTTGTAAACGCAAACTGATGGACTTTTGTTTTTTTACTGACATAGTATGTAGCCGTGTGGACTGTGCTGAGCTTATAGAAAGTGTTGCACTTAACATCCCAGCCCCTCGCGCTCGCCGGCACCTACCACCACTATTTAAAGTCCCTCAGATGAAAACAAATTATGCTTGTAATGCCTCCATAATGTCTCCCGATTGCCGCAACTTTACAACAAACTTTCAAAGACAGATTTATTCAGTGGTAGTAAAGGCGTCATTTTAAACTGCAAGCCAAACATTTTTTGCTGTGACATAATACATGTTTGCATGATGACGTGTTTCCATGTTTGTATATTTACAAAATGTGACAAATGTAAGTATATGTGCTTCCATGAATAATTAAAAAGAAGACATTTACGTTTTTACATTTTTGCACACTACCAGGTCCAATTGAAAAAAGAATTCATCCAAATTGATCCAGCCGTTTAGAAGGAGTTCAATTTCATACACACGCAAAGAAGATATAATAGTATTAAAGATTTATATATTTACATATTTTCGTATTTACATTTTTACATATTATAGATCGTTCATTTCTAAAGTTATGTCTGGGATAAAGTTGTCAAAAACACTGTACGTACATTAAACTGTTCAACACTTTTGGACTTATTTGTATTTAATGTTATTTTTATTGCTTTTTTTTTAACTAGTTTTAAATTAATTTCTAATTAGTTTTGATAGTGGCCTTTTTTGTTTGCTATTTGTTTAAATGTAATATTTACCTAGTTTTTTTATTTTAGTATTTGTTTCTTCTGTACTGGCCGTCATTGAACATAATGTTTGGAAATTTAAGAGAAATCTGTTATTAGCTTTACTTATTGTCATGTATGAAGTTATACTAATGATTATTCTGTAACACTGTTGGTTATTATTATTATTATTTCTCATGGGGACGTCGCCCGCCGGACGGACGATCCACCCGCATTGTTGCGGGTCACTTCATCCTGTTCCCCGTTCTCTTTAACAATGTTGGTTTCTTTGATAAATAAATAAAAAATAAAAAAGCAAAAAATGTAACTTTCAACCCAGGGCATACTCAACGTCTATAAATAATATTTGTAAATATAAATAAGATTGGTAAATGAAGACATCTAAGTACACTCAACACGTAACTACAATCCTCTTACTGTCCAGATAATTCAGACAACATAAAATAAAGTACATACACTATAAATAAAACAAATTTGTATACTAACTAATTTTCCTTCAGGAAACAAGTCCCACACTATTCTGCAATACTCTACTGCTGCTTCCACACTGCAGGTCCATAGCGATTTACAAACCGGCGGCAAGGGGACGTGACCGGGTCCTCGGCTTTTAGAATTATCAAAATCTATAGGATAATCGGAAGAAATGCCAAAGTATGGTGTATGATCCAATACAAATATAGTTTTGTGATTTGTGGAAAACATTGCGGAGAAGTCCGTTTTCCGCTACAAATTCTTAAATAAGTTTTTCAAATGGCATGGCAGGAAAAATAAATAAATCTATATCATTGCTTTCCCGCAAGTGCTGTTAGCTCTTTGGTTAAGCACTCAACATTGGTATTTTTTTCGCACTCAATTCCAACTCGAAAATTTATTCAACTTGTATTTAATTAAAATTATAAGAAAAGAAACGTATTTATTTAGTAGGACAGCTATTTTATATTAGAAGATGAGATGACTGACACCAAGGATGTGACACTGACACTGACAGAGATGACAGCCATGAGTTTCTGGCTGCTCGTGCGGTCCAAGACACGTCCATGAGTTGTGTCTTTTATGCTTTATAAAGTCTTCTAGTCTAGAATAGGTAGGACTCCTTCGAGAGCTCTGGTTCACGATGCTGCTTTTGGTGATTATGATGACTCTCAAGTCTCAGTTATGACTATGAGAACTCGACGAAGAAGAAGATTCATAAATGTCGTCGTTCGGCTGCACAAAACAACACACTTCACGAAAACTGTGTCTCGGACGCCTACCTAAGTAGTATTTATCTCAGATTATTGTATTTATTCTGTCATAATTTGACAACTGACAGCTCAGCTTGACAGCAGCTGATGACGGAAGACACGGAAACGACGGAAACAGATAGTGATGTTTAAATATTTAATCAATAATTTAAACAAATACAAAATACTGACTTGGTTTTGTAATAAAATGATGGTTTACTTTGGAGTGTGGAAAGATAAAGAAAAGTATTGGTTTAATAAAGTTTCATCATTTTCATCATCATCTCATAGCGAAAAGACGTACTCTGCCGGACAAAGGCTTTCCCCAAGAATCTTCGCAACGACCGGTTTTGTGCTGCTCGCATCCAGTGGCTACCTGAAGAAAGAAAATAAAAAAGTTATACAATTTATAATATCCAGTTTATCTAACTGGATGAATTTGGATCTCTCCTGGCGGCAGAAATAACCCCCCTGAGCCGCAGGACTTTATAAGGATCGAGCGAGGTATATTCCAGGGTGACAGTTTAAGCCCCTTATGGTTCTGCCTAGCCCTGAATCCGCTCAGCACATTGCTGAAGGATTCAGGGTTAGGTTGCCGGCTTCGGAGAGAGGGTGAGGTCATTTCTCATCTTCTGTGACATGGACGACCTCAAGCTATTCGCACCAAACAAGCAACATTTGCTGACACTACTCAAAAAAACACATGTTTTCAGTAGTGCCATCAAAATCGAGTTCGGTGTTGATAAATGCGGTCGGTTGTTAAGTGCGGTCGTGCATGTGCAGCGGCAGCGGGGGAAAGTTGTAGATTCACCAAATTTACAGCTTTCTGAGACAATGTTCCTCAAGTCGATCTCTGAAGCAGAAATCTACAAGTACCTTGGTATGTCACAGTCTTTGGGTTTTGAGGAAGGGTGCATTAAACAGACGGTGAAGGAGCGCTTCTGCTGCCGCTTGACAAAAGTGCTTAACAGCCTTTTGTCAGGGGGTAATAAGGTGCGTGCTTTCAACGCCTGGTGATGCCTCTACTCATATACTCCTTTGGCATACTAAGGTAGACCCAGACTGAGCTGGATGCCCTGGATTGCAAGGTCCGTGCATTGCTCACCACACACCGGATGCTACACCCACGCTCGTCTGTTATGAGATTGTACATCCCGCGAAGGTGTGGTGGTCGCGGCTTTTTAAATGGCAAAAACCTCCACAACCGCGAGGTTGCACACCTCGTCATCTTAGGGACTATTTCCTCAACAACGAGTGTGGGATGCATCGGGATGTGGTAGCAATGGACAGGGGCCTTACCCCGCTCTCCTTGGCAAATAAGAACTGGCACAGGCCAGTGGTATTGAGCACAGAGGACCGCAAGGCGGTATGGAGGAGCAAGGAGCTACACGGGCGGTTCTACAAGGTGCTCACGGGCTCCGATGTAGATTTGCTCGCGTCGGTAAACTGGCTACGATTTGGGGACCTCTTTGGAGAAACCGAAGGTTTTGTCTGTGCAATTGCGGACGAAGTTATCATGACGAAGAACTACCGGAGATATATCCTGAAGGACGGTACGGTCGACATTTGTCGGGCATGCCACCGTCCCAGGGAATCACTCAGGCACATTATCTCCGGTTGTTCTCATTTTGCTAACGGCAAGTATTTGCATAGACATAACCTGGTAGCTAGGATTATTCACCAGCAACTTGCTATTCTATACAGTGGACTTCGAGTAGTTCTTGTGGACTTCGAAGTGCCGTACTACAGGTACACACCTGCGCCGGTTCTCGAAAACGGCCGTGCCACGCTCTATTGGGATCGAGCTGTCATCACGGACAGGACTATTCTAGCTAATAGGCCTGATATCGTGCTGATAGATCGATCGTAACGCCGGGCAGTGCTTGTCGACGTCACCATCCCACATGACGAGACTTGGCTCACGAGGTAACCACCATGTGGGATATTGACTCGGCAATCATTGTGCCAATAGTCGTGTCTGCGAACGGTCTGGTAGCGAAGAGTCTCAACCAACACCTTAAGAAACTCTCGCTCAAAGGTTGGATCAAGGGTCAGATACAGAAGGCGGTACTCTTGGACACGGCGCGGATAGTCCGAAGGTTCCTGTCTCTGCAGCCCTAACCACCGGCAGCTTGATTCCTGCCCCGTTGCCGGCGGCACCCTAGGCTAGGTTTTTATAATATTTTTATGTTTTGTATGTGCTTTTGTATTTTACTTTTATATTAATTTTATAACAAACCTAGGCTAAGAAAAAAGAGAAATAAAGAGATAATAATAATAAGGGTTAGATGCAAAAGGCAGTACTCCTTGACACGGCACGTATTGTCAGGAGGCTCCTCTGCAGCCCTGACCACCGGTAGCTTGGGCCCTGCCTCGCTGCTGGCGGTACTCTAAGATTAGGTTTTTATAATGTTTTATTGCTTTTATATTTTATTTGTAAAATTCTAGTTTTAAAAAAGAAAATAAATATAAAGTATAATAATAAAAAATATAATACAAAATTGGTTATGTACATATTTACTTATAAAGGTATTTACTGTCTATCTAATGTTTCGAATGAGTTTTTTGGAAGAGCCCAGCCTCCTGAAACAAGCATTTTAGAATGTCTTCTAGGCCCAATCGCATATATAGTTAAGGAACTTTGATAGAACTTAAAATATTTTTTATTTTTTTAATTTTTAAAGTAGCCATATGACGCCCACTGCTAGCATAGGCCTCCCCCAAGAATCGCCACAATGATTCCAGGATTTAAATGAAAAAAGAAAATATTTTTTTATAAGAACACACTTCTTGTTTTTCTTCCGATTCTGTAAAAAGAAGAAATTAAATTAAATACATCCTCCAAATCGTGTTCCCACTAAATACTAATAAAAAGAAGTGAACTTAGTTTGCCAGTAGTGTTCGAAAAGTTTTATAAATTCTAACATGAGACATTGGTAATGAAATAAAATCCAATCCCTACAAGTGATGGATGTCAAATCGAATGCAGCAATCAAATGACTTCACACCAGGCGAATGTGATCTCTACGACGACATCTATACAACACCGCGTGGCGTGGCGCATATTACGAATCTTTGAAAATATATTTATTAATTATTTCATTTGTTAATTAATTATATTGTTCTTTAATCCTTGTGCTAAGCTAAGGTTAATCAGGATCTATATCTTTGTGAACAATTTACTTAGAAATCTCGGGTTCTTCTGTTAAAACAATTTATATTACAGAAAATGTACTAACCAACAAAAAAATAATAATCATAAATTAAACTACTAAAAACTTAAACTATTACTAGGTACTTCTTACTATAAACAATAAAATTGCCTCAGATCATCCCCATCAGGCAAAGTACCCAGTCAGCTAGCAGCATTGCCTCGTTGGTTGATGATGATGATGATGACGATGAAATCATGTGATCCCTCATCAGCTAAGCTCATCAGGGACATAGGGCTCACAGTAGGGACAGCAAGGCTTATTTGCTGGCCCAAGTAGCTGCTAGCTCTAGAGCCCCGGGTGGTTTCTGCAAGTTTATTGGTAATATCTTCATACAGTTTGTGAACACCTGGCCCAATGGACCTAATGTCTCTCCCCAAACGGTTCAAATTTGAAATCCTCAGTCAGATTCAAATACTTGCGCCGTTTGAGGTTCTCTCTCTGTGATTTGCAGCCGCGACAGCGCTGACGAAAGTGCTTGGAATGTGGGACGGGGCAAGCGTGTCGCCACAAATACCATCTCTAAGTTGAAACTTCTATATTACAAAAAAAATTCGTTCCCACACTCACTAGACACAATGTTTGTAAATACTTTTAGTTGATCCATGTTGTACGCTTTACAATGTACGTATTGATTGAACCAATAGCAAAGTTTTCATAAAATAGCTATCACTATCATCACCATCATCTCAGCCATAAGACTTCCACAGCTGGACAATGGCTTCCAAATATTTCCAAAATAGCTTACATAAAATATAAACAAAAACTGAATAGAGATTAAAAAAAAAACTTTTACACCTTTAAAACACCGTATGCACTTTCTTAATATTTTAGCATAGTAACAGAGTAGTATACTTGTAGTATAGCTTACACAGGCTTTTACAATAAATACCTTACAAAAACTATGTATTTGAAAGTGTTTGTGTTATGCTCTAATTTCTAACAGAAGAGTTGCATGCAAGTAGCGCCACCTAGCGAAGGCTTATTTTATGTTTGTCTTCTCTTTTTGGCCTCATCACTGCCTTACTTACTGCATTGACTTGAGTACTTATTTTATCTGTATTACTGCTCGTGCTCATCGATTAAGTGCCCTTATGGACATCACTATGGTGAATGTGAGAGAATGATAAAATGGTGCATTCGTCGATCAAACCGGGCCACACATCCGAAGCCAGAAATTAAATTATTATCCACCATTTTGTTTATTTTCGCGAAAATAACTTTCTACCCGGATACGTTAGTGAGTTTTTGTAATACCCCGCCTCACAGCGAAGTGTTAAAGAGGACTATATAGTGATGAATAGATTAGGAATGCGCTATTAGCGTTCCTATCTTCAGTCGGGCCCTTGTGTTGAAATCTGCAGACATCGGCCGCGCCGCTAGTAAACACTCTTTGAAAATTAACATCCTATCGTCAAAGAAAAACAAAAATCCTGGTACGCAGAGTGCCAGAGTCGATGAAAGAGGTTCGTTGAAATTCGTTCAACGGATTTTTAGCAAGTCTAGAGGGAGTGATCCCCTAGCGTTAAAGGTAAGCGAAGTGTCGTATTGAAATGTCAGTGGAGGTTTAGTTTCTATTGAAGTGTTTCTAAGGTCGAACTGCTTGTTCAGGAAATTTCAAAGAGTTGCGGGCGAGAGTCCCCCGTGGCGCGCCCGGCTAACATGAACCACACGCCTGCTCCCGACAGGCAGCACCACGACTCTAATGTGAATCAAGTCGAGGAGATGGAAACCCAAGACGGTTAGTGCACCCATAAAATATGTGTTAACATGATGACAAACAAATAAAAATGAACTTTAATGTATGTATTATTATCACTTCCTTGTATTATTGCCTGATAATCATTAACTTAATTAATAGCAATCACTAATTTATTACCCTAGTCATTGTAACTAATACATAATGTAGGTTATATTATGTGTTGAGTTGGAACTTTGATACTTCTTAACCTCAAAACAGCTTCACCTAGCCCAGAAAGCTATTTACTTTTGCAACAAATGTCATATGAGATTAAAATTGTAGTGCTTCTTTGTACAGAACTTCCATAGTAATTATTTTCAACCTCAATCTAATAATGTAGTTGCAATGTTCTTTGTTCCTAAACTGCAAGTCGTTGTTTGATGCTCAAAATCTAAAATTAGAATCTATTGTCTAAGAGGCACTTCATAATATTTATATATTTTTGTAACCTCAACATATTACTATAAGCGTCTGACGCATAAGTGTATTATTGATTATGTGGTTCTATGTGCTTTGAATAGATCTAAAGTTAGTATCTATGTGTGGGTTCAATGAATGAGGTAGGTGTTTGGAAACACTTTTAACTAGAACTGGGAAAAGCTGGTTATTTTTAAATATTATGATTATTATGATTGACTATTTTTACCTTTGATAAAATTTTGGTGCTAGTTAGTTAATTTATGACTTGCAACATGAGATTAAGAACTTTTTCACAATTATATCAACTAATTAGGTTGTTTTCATTGGTATATTTTTCAACAAATCAGCAGTTTTTAGGATTTTTTTATAAAGTAAAGCATTGTAAACTAGGGATTGTACATAAATAATTAGCTCTTCTAAGGATTATTTATAGAAAACATTAATAAAAAATCTAATTGATAAAATGGAGGAAGGCAAAAGATGAATTTATGAATTGTAACAAGTGGAAATCTGCTGTCTCTGTCTACCATCTTGCAAACAGGAATGAGACTAGGAAAGCACTCTCACAGACACTTCTGTCAATCGTGAAGTAGATTAAACTTTAATTAACAATAACTTGTTAATTAGGTATCTAAATGCAATAACCAATTTTCAACAGAAGTATTACTTTAATTTAGTAGGTACCTACATAAGTACTAAAAGTAAATTAATCAAGGTACCTATAAGTATTTTATTTTGTGGGTGTTGATAGTTTGTTAATTTAATGTTTGTTTTCATATCTCTTTTCAGTCACTGTCTTATAAATAACATGGTAACATTAAAATACCCTTCACATCCAAAGTTCTATTAATAAAACAAAATCGGAGTGGTGTCAGCAGAGCTATAAACTTTTTAGTTTATAATAATTTTTATCTATTATTATAAAGTTGTTGTTTGAAAAAAGACAGTGTTGGAAAAATTCCACAAGCGGGATTCGAACCCGCCGTGTTGTTTGAATGAAAAACATACTAAAAACGTAGCATAAATTATGAGTGTATTTTATTTATTTAACTGAGTCTGAACAAGCCTAAATACTGCTTGGTAAGTATCTGCAGCCTATTAACACATGCATTATTATTGGTATAAGAAGTAAGTTTAATATTTAGTATTATTGCCAGTATTCGCCATATTCAGCAAATATTATAGTGCTCTTATTTTACCAAATTTTCGAGTTCCATAATTTAATAGACTTGTTTTGATTAAATCTTAGTGAAGTTTAACCCCATATTCATAAAAACTATTTGAGCATTATTTAGTTAAATATTGTTTTGTCAACGTCACACAAACATCATTTTGAATTTGAATAAGGGGATTATTGGTTAATTTTTTTTACCTTTGGTAAGTGAGTCCTGACAATTTATTTACTGAGCTTTTACTTTTAGGTAAACAAAAAGTTAATAATTATTAATTTTAAAGCAATCCTCATGTAGTGGTTGCGCCAAAAAGTAATATTCAACTCTTTAGAAGATGAGCATGGTCACCTAAATGGCCTAAATATATGACATGATTTGAAATGATTTTGAAAATGTATACCACATATTCAAAACATTTTGTGTAAAGAGTCAATAGTGAAAAGTATTGGCCACTGTCTGTCATATTTATTTGATGACTTGTCATTTTGGCGTTGTCAAAATTATTATCAGTAAAACAATGGACAGCTTTTCCATGGTTTTTTTTCTGATTAGTGAATGATCTTTCTGTATTTCGTGGTGAACTGAAATATATAAATTGTATCAAAGGTATCTAAGCAGTTTTGTTTTTGTTTATTCATGAGCATGACTATACTGTAGTTTTTATGTAAACCAAGCATTCACACAAAAGTATAACACCATCTTACTTTATTTTGTGTTTTATAATTTTGACCACTACCTGTAGTAGGTAGTGTGCCTTTGTTAGAAAACTCCTATCATTTATTTAGTTTTAAAATATTATTTGGTAAATACGTTTTAGATTATATCATTATGGTATGATGATTTGTTACTGTATGTGGTGTCCTAACCAAGAATTGAATAGTAAGCAAGCTGGAGGTTACTTTTGTAGCAAATAGTTAATATAAAATAAATTAATATCAAGACAACAAACACAGCCCACAATGGTGCAGCTTTTACAATGCCACCAGCCAGAGCGAATACTTCTGAGGACAATCTAACCCACTCTATCAAGAGTGATCAATTAACAAGAAGAAAATCATTTAACTAATTTCTTCCTCTACCTTGTAATTTTCTTTAAATATAAATTTAAATTCTTATGCCCCAATAGTAATGAAATGAAAAATCTTTATTCAATTTAGGCATATAAATTGCACTTATGAATGTCAAGTAGGTAGTTACAAAAAAAAACAAAAGTATATTAAAAAATAATATAAGTACAAGTACACACAATAATACTTTTTGTTCTTTTGTTATAAACAAAAATCTTAATTTGCAGTGGAGACTGTTGACACTTCGACAGATAAGACCTGGGACGACGATCTTATGAAAGGTCCCAACGGCGAAGTCGTTATGGGTGAAGTCATGAAGAACCAGGAAACCACATCTTCGGATATGCCGGTAAGCGTTTAAAAGCCCCATTATGTAATTTGGAGACTTCATAATAAAGAAGCTCTTTTCTAATGATGTGGGATAGCTAATTTATCTGAAGTTGCTTTCGAAAGTGTGAATTAGCGCAGTTCCTTTTCTATCTCATGCAAAAACGTGTGTTTAACATTCCACTGCTTGATTACATTATTTTTATGAAAACTACCTCTTTGTGAATAGGCTTAAAATTGTCTTGCACTTACGTAAACTGGGGAAACTATAATGATAGAATAAAGAAGATCTGCATCATGGGTACTATTGGCTTTTTTTTTGCTTATCTATATTCACAAACATTAAAATTATTTGAATGAGAAACAAATTTGTTTGAGACAAAGGTTTTCCGTCCTTTAATCCTAAAATTATAATGATTAATGCAGTGCAGATAAGATAACACTAGAAAGTGTTTGAGAATTTTCTTCTCTGTTTATTTACAAAATATCCCACAAAAAGTTTAGACTCCCGCGCAGTAAAAACTGCTTATATGATTTATTATTTCTATGCAGCTCGCGTGTCTCGACACCGAAATGGAGGACGACGAAGCGAGGTCGGAAGCGACTTTCCGTTTCACGGTGCAAAACTTCAGGGGTCTAAAGGATTCTGTGTTGTCCCCGCCTTGCTACGTCCGCAACTTGCCGTGGAAGATCATGGTTATGCCGCGCCAGGCGCCTTCCCCCGACCGCCAGCAGCAAAAGTCGCTCGGCTTCTTCCTACAGTGCAACGGGGAGAGCGAGTCTTCCAGTTGGTCTTGTTACGCCATGGCTGAACTGCGACTCATCTCCCATAAGCCAGATACAGAGCCGTTCTTTAGGAAAATTCAACATTTGTTCTATAGGTTAGTGCTAAAGCTTAACCTTTTCACCGCCCAACTATCCTGCACGCGATGTCCCGCTGTACGCCAACGTATAAATGTATTTTAATAAAGTAGGTACAAAGAAGAACTTCTATAGAAGTGCTGGCGTGGACGACACGAAAATCTCGAACTTCTATAGAAGTTGTTGGCGGTAAAAAGGTTAATGATATTAATTATGCTATCTTACGTTATGTGCTCACAAATATGTTCCTGGTAGTAGAACATAATTGCTCAAAACTCGTTTGTAAAGGTGCATTTACACATCAGTAACGTTAGCTAAGTTATTAATCATCTACAGAAATGAAAAGTAATATAATTTCTTTAATGTACTGTCATATAATGTATGTAGAAGGTAACTTTTAAGGTGTATATGCAATGCATGTTATTTGAAAATGTTACTCAACATCACTCCACAAAAAGTAATAAGGTGGGGACATAATATTCCATATTCCATATGATGAGTTACTGAAATAGTTTCAGTATGAACATTGGACATTTGATTTGCTATTTCAAAGTCAAGATTACTATAACAGGTGCATGCTTATCTTTCAAATTCTTTGATAACAATCATTCATAATAATGTGAAAGTGTTTAATAATTGAAATACTATTTTCTTATATATCTTTGTAAAACAAACAAATAAATAAAATATTTGACACATCTTTTTTCGGGTTAGGAGTTATAATCACAAAAAAACATGGAGTTACCCTGCAGAATATTATTATGCATGTTAGAATATTTATCTATGAGACTTTACCTAAATACTTTATAATTAACTTTTAAATTATTAATAAGTTTCAACTTTCCTATCTAGCAAAGAGAACGACTGGGGCTTCTCCCACTTCATGGCGTGGAACGACGTACTTGACCCAGAAAAGGGCTATATCAAGGACGACTCTATCACCTTGGAGGTACACGTTACTGCGGAAGCACCGCATGGCGTGTCCTGGGACTCCAAAAAGCATACTGGTTATGTAGGTAAGTGGCAAAGGAATTATAGCAAGCAGCTCTATCTCTGTTTTTTTTTTTTAATTTTATTTATCCATTGAATAAGTATTTTTTAACTGTTACTAGGCCGTCAAACGAGCACACTGCCTGTCTAATGAAAACTAGCCATCACAACCTATAGACGAAGGAGTATATTTTTATATAACTGCGCCGACAAACGAGCATATGACCTGCTTGGTGGAAAGTGGCCATAAGATGCTACACCAAGAGTAAAACGCACGCGTGCCGACCCTGAAGTTTCAGTTCTGATACATCAGTATCAACTTATGCTGTGTATTTCACTGGATTTAGTACAATAATTTCTAAATGTGTTCAAAAACTAATGAAGTTAAAAATAATGTCTTCTCCTCCCAATAAAATAATATTAACACAAAAAAAACATATTAAAGTCTGGTGACTTATCATCATCATTTAGTGCCGCCATCTTTATACTGATGTTTGGAGATCAGTATACAACATTTTCTGCGATCCCATAGCTTGTTTTAACTGCCTATAACTAAGTCTAGTCCAGTCTGGTAACAGTTTTCTTAACAATTAGATTTAATGGCAATATATTTTTTAGGTCTGAAAAACCAGGGTGCAACATGCTACATGAACTCGCTGCTACAAACGCTATATTTCACAAACCAACTTCGGAAGGCCGTATATAAAATGCCTACAGAATCGGACGATAGTACCAGGTAAGAAAGCTATAATACTATGATCTACAAATATAGTCTAATTGCCTTACAAATAAACATAGAAAAGGTCCGAATAGTTATTCCGTCTTTTAATTTTTGTTCTTGTCATGTAAACGTCATTTCAAATTAAAGTAAAAGAGAAAACACGGAATAACTATTCGGACCTTATTCATTATTTATTTGTAAGGCACTATCTCATTAAATTCGTATTTATAGTTCAAAATGTTCTCAGTAATTTCTCGACAAGTCTATTAATATCTTTATACAAAGTTGATGATCACGTCACACGTCTCTACATTGAGAGGGCTCACTACGCGAATTGGTAAATGTATCTTTTATTGATTTAGTCATACATTGCGTATTTTATTGCTACTAACATTGTAGTGTTGTATGCTCACAATGCCTTGTACGATAGCAATAATTATCGACGCCAGTTTCATAGGTTTTCATAATATAGGAGTTAAATCACGGCCACGGTGCTGATAAGCTGCGTTTGCTAAAATGCATAGCGACCTGATAGCGTCACGTGACTAAAGGCTTTCACTAGGTTCTTTTTTATCATGGATGCATTTAGCGCCCGACTACTCTAATGGAAATTGATTTGCAACTTTTCAAGGTTGACGCATTTTTAACACAATATCAGAAGGGTGCAGGTTCAAATCCTGCTCGTGGAAATTTTTTCAACATTTGTGTTTTTGTTATTTGTTCGCAACAAAATTTGCGTTAAAAATTATATTATAAACAAAACAAATACATTTTAATATTTTATTTGCTCAAATATTAATTATTTACTAACATCTCTCTCTAGTCAACTTTTAGTCTGCAGGCGGTTATTACAAAATAGGTTTTATACGCTTTCAGATTAGCGTTTTGCCATTATGATTATTTGAAACATAGTACTAAAATTGACAATAGCGGAAATCGTAAAAAAAGGGGACAATCTAATATTATTGCGTATTATAATGTGCAATTAATTTATACACGTGATTCCTGCTAACGGACTAACCCGTTAGCAAGGAAAAAAAAATACACTGAATTAACATGCGGATATAATTTAGTATTTTCGAAATAAGAGAAGACAAAGCAATTAAAATATGTTAGAAAAAACAGAATAATCGTAAACACAGTTCAGAATAACACAATTTCAGCAAATTAGTTCAATGACATATTTTTTAAAAAGTTTGAAATATTTATTTTCCGAAATAACTATTTATTTAAAAAAAAGGAAACGCAATACCGGTGCGCGCGCTTATTTATGGTAGATACGCAAGTACAGGATATTATTTTTATAAAAATATTAATTAATATCTAACGTAATAAAAACATAAAACCTTATAAAAACACCAAACAAAGCCGAAATATGCTTTGGAAAAATGGCAAGATGAGCTACTTAAGGCTCAATTTTATAATTTAGGGGAATTAGTTATGAAAATACAAGAATCGTACGTTTCGTACCTCTAATTAAGTTGTTGTTTTGGGTTTCATACCGACTTTAGCGACTATTTATTGAAAAACTTTATTTAAAATTAATTGTTTATTGTTGAATAGGAAAATTAAAAAATAAGTGATTGTTATTAAGTTTGTTCTGTTGCTAGTTGTAGTTCTGTTTGCTAAGGCAAGCCGGGCTTTTCGGCTTATATGAAGGTACCGCCACTGCTTATAGATTATGTTTTTGTTCAGTATATTTTGTTTAAATTATTTTTTTCTTTAATTTGTCAACAGATCAGTTGCATTGGCGCTTCAAAGAGTATTCTACGAGTTACAGTTCTCTGACAAACCGGTCGGCACAAAGAAGCTCACTAAAAGCTTTGGATGGGAGACACTCGACTCCTTTATGCAGCATGACGTTCAGGAATTCTTGAGGGTAAGTAAACCTGTTACATTAAATAGGTACCTTATGCGTTGCATCAATTTAGCAAGTATTTAATAGAAACATAATATGCACTGCACGCATCGTGTGATTTAAGTCCGGTGACTCTGTAAATGCCGCCTAATGATCAGCAAACTCTTAAAAATAAAAAAAAACACGAGATTTACTGATCATGTGATTTATGTATGTGATGAACACATTTTTTTATTTAATTGATCACTATTTAACTATCATCACTATTTAAATGTATCTAAAAACTTTACTTACATATACAAAATAATGGAACTATATTATTTTATTGCTCTCGAAATGTTCACGTTAGAGCGCGTTCACACGAGAACGATTCGTGTTTTTTGACGAATCGTCTTTTTTCACGATTCGTTTTTTTCTGAAATTTCCGGTCCGATTTTTCCGGTATTTCCCGGGAAATTTACTTTTTACGCAGTACCGGTACTGAGAATTAATTTCCCGTAAAATTCGGTACTTTCGCTACTTTTGTTATAATTTAAAATTACGCCAATATTAAGCTCCGCGTTATCGAGGGTCTATTAGTTTAAAAATGCCGCAATTTTGTGATGCGAACGAAAATGAATGAAAGACGCGCGAGCGCCGTCGGCTGTTAATGAGAGTTAGTAAGTCGCATTGCAGCCGACGGTGACGCGCGACGGTTGTGCTAGAGCGCGCGGAGCGGTGGCATATCGGCCGGCCGGTTATTGATTTACCTATTTGCGAGCGAGTAATGAATTGAAGTGATAGATTATTATATTTTTGTTTTCCTTTTATATTTAATCGCTATTTCGCTCACTTTGTTATAAGCGCTAAAGGTTTTAGTTATAATATAACTTATAAGTAATTTGATTACATAGAGAGGCCTAAGTGTAAGTTGTAAATTACTTGATCTCGTTTCATATTATGTTTTTTTCCACATACTTATGTTTTTACGTTCTCTTTAGATTTATAAGCGCTGAAGCCTGATCCCTTGCTTCAGTTATAAGTTAAAAATATTTTCATTACGTACTGATTTTATCGTTACTTTGCTCGTTTCGTTATAAGCACTGAATGTGTGAGATACTCAGATTCCTTGCATTTGTTATAATAATATAAGTTAAAAGTTATATGATTAAATTTATCTCGTTTAGTCAGATGATCAATTATTGTTGATTAAAACGAATTACCAATAATACGAACGTTATTTTTATTTTATTTTATTTACGATACATTAAAAAATATCTCAGTACCGAAAAGTACCAAATTTCCCGGTTTTCCCGGTACCAGAGTTAGCGCAGTGCCGGGAATCCTGTTTTCTCCACAGTACCGGGACTGCAATGCAACTCCTAGTTCCCACGCATCACGAATTTTTAAAAGACGATACGTGATTTAAGACGTGTCCGTCATTTCACGATTCGTGATGCGTGTGAACACGGGCATTTAAAAAGCATTGCCGCCGTCAATAAAAAAACGAATCGTGAAAAAAGACAGTTCGTCAAAAAACACGAATCGTTCTCGTGTGAACGCGCTCATATTCATATATTTACGAGTATGTTGGATTAAGCAGCATAAGAAATATTATAAGATAAGAATCAAAACATCTTTTTAAGTTCATTAGCTTTTTGTATAGGCTTCTAAATGGCTCTTTTTAATATGTATAATTAGACATTTACTATGTAATTTAAACTCAAAGTCACCCAAATATAATAATAGAAAAATTAACATACATAATAAATTGAAATTTGATATCAATACTAAATACCAATTGCCATTTTAGGTACTGCTAGACAAATTGGAGAGCAAAATGAAAGGTACTTGCGTTGAAGGCACGGTGCCGCGTCTGTTCGAGGGCAAGATGACCTCGTACATCAAGTGCAAGAACGTGAACGTGTCCAGTACGCGCGTCGAGACCTTCTACGACATACAGCTCAATATCAAGGGGAAAAAGAATAGTGAGTACTCTATAGATCAGTGTTTAGTGAGAGTTCTTTGACATGACATCGAATTAGCGCCACTTAGCGACAAGCTCTTTACTATCATGTGTTGAGTGGCAGTCTAAGTCCCCACTTAAATTGAAACTGCTTACTTAACAGTATATTTAGGTCTTAGCTTACTGCAACGACGAAAAATACCCAATTAAAATATTTCGGTTCTAAAAATATCTCTGATCCGATCCGAACCCCTCGCACTAGTGCGTGATACCGTTCCCTCTAGAAAACCTCTGACGTGAGTCGTTTTACACGGCTTGAGGAATCCTTTAAGTTTGTCGCCGCCCCCAAAAAAAAGCCCGGTAAAACTGAAAATGCCCAGTAGCAAACAGCATAAAAGAATAAACCAAAAATATCATGTTTGTTAAATTCTGCCCAGAATCAGACTGAAATGGCGACCATCCTCAGCTACCTATTTCTGCTAGCAAGCATCACTGTTTTGCATTGCTGTATTTCGGCTTGAAGAGTAAATCCAGTGCAATTTGATAACAAAAAAAACTAAGCTTCAGCTTCGGAAAAGTTCGCATAATACTATTAGTGCCAATTGCAAGCGTCCATGGGTTGCGGTAGCTGGTTTTTATCAGCTTTCGTCATTCTTTTTAAAGTTCCGTACCCAAAGGGTAAAACGGGACCCTAATACTGAGACTCCGTTGGCCATCTGGCTGTCTGTCCGTCTGTCACCAGGCTGTATCTCATAAACCGTGATAGTTAGACAGTTGAAATTTTCACAGATGATATATTTATGTTGCCGCTATAACAACTAATACTAAAAAACAATAAAATAAATATTTAAGGGGGATCCCATACAAGAAACGTGATTTTTTTTTGCTTGTATTTGCTCGATATTGATAGCAACAAAAAGTATACGCTTGAAATATTCACAGAATATTTAGTTATACAGTAGTGGACTTATAATTAGAAACACTTCATATGAATAATGAAAGTTTGAAGTCCACATACAATATTCGTAAAAAAATTATAGATTTATCTAGCTGACCAGGCGGACTTCGTATCACTTTGACAGTTTCTATGTCAACAATACAATCAAATCGTTTCTATGACAACACAACAAACAAATCGTGGAACATTTTGTATTGGAAAAAAAAATGTTTGGGGTGGACCACCATTATCACTTCGGAGTATAAAAAATAGATTACGACCGATTGTCAGACCTACCGAATAGACATATAAAATTTTATAAAAATCGATCGAGCCGTTTCGGAGGCGTATGGCAACTAACATGTGACACGAGAATAGCTGACCCGGCAAACGTTGTTTTGCCAATTATTTCTAGGGAATTTGTAGGGTTGAAAAAAAATAACTAACTTATTGTAAGTGTGTGAGGATGTGGTATATGAGTGAAAGCGGCATGGAGCGCTGTGGACGATGACGGAATATAAAAATAACAAAACGCTAAACATTTATTTTTTTACTTTATTATAATTTGAGGAGCTTGGTGGCGCAGTGGTTAACGCGCTCGGTTGCGAGTGCTTAGGTTAAGCAACTTTCACAAAGGCCGGTTATCGGATGAGTGACCAAAAGTGTATTATCTCGAGCTCCTCCGTGCTTCGGAAGGCACGTAAAGCTGTTGGTCCCGGTTGCATTAGCAGTCGTTAAGAACCACCAATCCGCACTGGGCCCGCGTGGTAATTTTAAAAGCCCGTTTTCCCTATCCATCCATAGGTAAGGCTTGTGCCCCAGCAGTGGGGACATAAAATAAGCTGATGATGATTATAATTTATTCCTATATATCATTAATTACGACAATAATACTAACAAGCAATACAATCCATTAATGCTACAGTGTGTACAATATTTTTTGTTAGCCCATCTTTAGCTAACGCCTTAGCTAACACAAACAAACTGGATGGTTTGCCCACTCGAGCGCATGCCGCGTATAATTTTCCGTGTGAAAAACATGGTGTGCTCAAATCTAAGCCACAAACAGACATCGTTTGGCCTTAGGACTTTTTTTTTTAAACTTTCCTACACACCAATTATCTAGCCCAAGAGAAGCTTCGTTATGAAACTCGTTAAATGGTTACTAGACAACGGATAAACATACTTAAAATACTTAAATACATACTTATTATACATAGAAAACACACAGACCCGAGACAATTTAGAAAACAATAATTTCTAAATTGACCCGACCGGGGATCGAATCCGGGACCTCAGAGATGGCGACACCATGAAAACCGGTGTACAAACCACTCGCCAAGGAGGTCGTAAGTCATACGACTTATTGATAGTCATTCCTAGATCCATTCATCCATTCTTCCATTCCTACTCCGTGCTGTTTACTGGGTGAGAAGTGACAACGGTAGACGCCTGGCGGAGACAACTGATCAAGTGGTTAATATGGCTATAAAAAATAGGGGTTGGTGATAGAAAGGTGAAAATTTAGGGTTGAATGTATTTTTGATGCCACATATTTTAAGCAAAAAAAATAAAAATAAAATCAAAAATTTAAAAAATAATGTTTGGAGTGGACCACCCTTATCACTTAGGGGTATAAAAAATAGACTTCGACCGATTGTCAGACCTACCGAATATACATATAAAATTTCATAAAAATCGATCAAACTGTTTCGGAGGAGTATGGCAACTAACTTGTGACACGAGAATTTTATATACAGTGGTGGACATATAATTAGAAACACTACCAACGGAACCTAACATTAGATATTTGACCCTAATACTTTTTATTTGGAAATGAAACAACAAATAGCATAAAATATGTTCATTATCTTGAAACGCTTGAGGTGTTTAGTCCACCACCAGGAGGAACCTTTCGTGTGCAGTCCGACTCGCACTTGGCCGGTTTTTTTTATCGTTTTGGTTAAAAGAATACTGAGCATAGAATCATTACAACTGAAGCTTTAGCGTCGGCAAAGTTCGCACAATGCCCTTCTTAATATTGCAAACGTCCTCGTTTGCCGTCTTAGTAACACCAAAGAAAGAAGAAATCTTTATGAAATACGCACTTAACGTTTCAGTCGACGAGTCGTTCAAAGACTACATCAGTACAGAGACGTTAGACGGCGAGAACAAGTACGACGCGGGCGAGCACGGGCTGCAGGAGGCCGAGAAAGGGGTGATATTCGCCTCCTTCCCCCCAGTGCTGCATTTACACCTAATGCGGTTCCAGTATGACCCCATCACTGATAACTCCGTCAAGTTCAACGACAGGTAATGCTCGAATTGTTTTGTTAAACTTGTCTATAGCACACTCTACCATACTCTTTGGCACACTCGGTCATACTCTATGGTTGGACTAAAGAAAGCGCTGATTTTGCAATGCACTGCAATTTGCGCTGCAATAACTGGTTTGAGTTGTAGTTAAAATTATTACACTAAAAATTTACATAGCGTACCGGATTAGCAAGCTGAGAAGTGGCAGTAGGCCGACCATATTATTTGCAGAACCGATAACCGTTGGGGTAAACGAGTTCTTTAGCGACGATCTTCGCAAAGTGACTGGCAAGAGCGGGATGAGAGTAGCCGCGGATTGTGACTTGGAGAGGCCAATGTCCATTAGTGAATAATAGGTCGGTGTTTATGAAATGAATATAAAAAAAATAAAAAAAGGAAAAGGTAGTGGTAGAAAGTGAAGGTATGTCTTACACAGAAAAAGCAGAAAGTTATTATTAAAACTTTGTGATTAGATAATATTTCCGTTTTACAGTCATAAACTTTTCGGGTGATTGACTTGAACTTTCTTTAATCTATACTAATATAATAAAGCTAGTTCAATAATAAAATTGATCTTTGTTTGTGCCAGGTTCGAGTTCTACGAGCACATCAACCTAGACGCGTACCTGCAGGAGAAGCCGGAGACCCCCGCCGACTACACGCTGCACGCGGTGCTGGTGCACTCGGGCGACAACCACGGCGGGCACTACGTGGTCTTCATCAACCCCAAGGGCGATGGGAAGGTCAGTAGGCACTTCGGTTTAAAGAACTTTGAACTGATTCTTCAATCTTCAGTTCAAGTTTATTCATTGAATAATTTGGCATAATGACAGATTCTCTTTAGAAAATATGTCATAATGACAATCTTTTTCTTTGGATAAGTCTTATTTAAGGATTGAAAAATAGGGCCTAAGGGTGGATTCGACCAAGCGAGAGTAAATTTTATTTTTAGATTAAATCGCTAATTTTCGAGTGTAAGTCGAAATTTCGTTTTATCACGCACTATTCTCAGAATAGCTTGCCTATTCGGAAATAATCACTATGCCACCGTTCAGCGTGGAATAACAGAGATAATCCGAGAGTATTTTAATGGCTTCTGAGTACCACATATTGTTTTTCGTGTCGTTTCCTGCAAGTATGTGTTGTTATTTGAGAAATTCAAGTCAACGCATTTTGCAAATTTTATAAACTTTTAGTTATTAAGAAGCGTTTTAAGAAATTTGATAAGCATAACTTAGTGGACTACATTTCCGACCGGTAAGTTTACCTATCAGTGCATGTACTTACACAATAAATAGGTACCACTAAAAATGCTCATTTCACCACTGAGTGGATAGATACATAATAATTAAATGTTTAACTATTGTAGACTTTGATTTACCTATATTAATTTCATCAAAGATTCTTGAAATCAAAATAACATACACATACTACAGAATCATAATAAAATAAAATTGAAGAAATTTGTATTTCTTTATTTTTATTATATCTATTTTTGTTTTTTTTAGGAATTTTTCTATTTTTATTAAATGTTAATTAATTAGCAAAAAAGAGCAAAAAGAACACGCGAAAATACCACAAACAAAAACATTGACATTCGACTTTGACAGCTACAGTTATGCACGAGACGACAAAATAGAGTTGCCAGGACTTTCCTTTTAAATAGTTCGTTTGTAGAACAATGACCATTGGCCGGATAATAAGTTCATTCACCATTTACTCAATAATGAAAAATAACAATTCCAAGAGTAAATATGTGGATTGCGTGGATAACATTCCTTTACTCGAGAATAAAATCGTGGAATATATATATTCTTGGTGTAGTTATTCTCGTATATATTCAAGTTTAGTCGAATCCACCCTAACTGCCGTACTCAGAGATGTCAATTAATTTTAGTGACAATTAAATGTTTCTTCCAAATTCCTTCTCTATTTAGAACTGTACATAAGAAAGTGACAGCAAGAGATTTAATTGTCGTTAAAACTTAATTTACGTCTCTGAGTACGGCAGTAAGGCAAATAACATGTCACATACATGAGTACATTCAATTTAAAAAAAAACTAGTCACATTTATGAAAAAGATTACAATGTAAGGTAGATTTTTCGGTTTAAAGAACTTTATTACTTACCAACTGCCGCACTCGTAGACGTCATTATTATTAATGCCGCTAGACAATAGCTTAAAACAGATGCTGTCCAGCATCTGTTTTAAGCATTGTCTAGCTTTAGCCATCATTTTGTAGTAAAGCAGTTAGTTTTTTTTTAATCAGTTAACCTAAATATTGTACACGGCATTAACAGAAAAAAATAAAATACATTATCAACATGCAACATCAGATGTAGTGTTTTAGTCAAAAGTAATTTTGAATAAGTTATTCTTAAAGCAATTAGCACTTTGATAAAAATCACGCGCTCACTACATACACAGTTATAGGTTTCGCACATACGGCAAAGTAGGTTGTTTTAAGATACATTATTTTTGGATAGTGAAACTTGAACACTCGTTTGCGAAACTTACGTTTATGGATGCTTATTTTCAAATATTGGATTTCCTCACTCATCCATCACTCGAAAGTACCAATCGACGCATCGATCACATTTTGAATATTATAAATTAGCACAGCAGTTTCTTAACCAGATCAAATGCCCTCTATGTGAATGTACAGTGAATTATTTTAGCATAAATGATATTATGTATTTTAAACAGCGCAAACATTTTTGTTAAAACAAAAGAAAATTTAAAACACAAAAAAACTTTATTAAATATAATTTTAAATTTGCAATTTCATGTAATAAGCTAAGATCTCGATACCAACGGACGTGCCTTCCGAAGGAGTATATTATGTAGCCCATTTGAATTCATATAGCACCTCCCACCGCAGTGGTGCAAGTTCGACGACGACGTAGTCTCCCGCTGTACCAAGCAGGAGGCCATAGAATACAACTACGGCGGCCACGACGAGGACATGGCGCTCACCGTGCGCCACTGCACCAACGCGTACATGTTGGTTTACATCAGGTGAGAACACAAGACTATATCATGCTGAGTGACAGTTTTATTTATTTATTTATTATTTTTCTAGTATCCATGGAAGATCAGCGTGAGGATTACCAGTGCCCTGATTCCCGTAATGAAAACCGTGACGATATTGAACGACTGAGTCGTTGAAACCATTTTGTATTCAGGGAATTGTGGGGCTGATATCCCAACATTATGCCGAGCGAAGACCAATTCAATACTAGCTAGTTGATTAGTCCTTGTTAATAATTTAAATTAAGTTTAAGTGGTTTTGATTTCATACTTTCTATTCAGGAAAAAATAAGTATGGCCAATTCTCACATTGGCAAATTCTATATAATGACATTCTACAATTGGCATGTTCTACAAATATCAAATTCTAGAAAGAAGTAGAAGATATTTTTTATGAGTAGCACATGTAGACGAATTGGTAGATGATTCACATCCGGCTCGAAGGACCAATGTGGGATATTTCATAAATGTATAATATGCAGTCAGTATTAGACGGGCCGCACTTTGAAGGCGTTTTCGTACTAATTTTACTCGTACGAACACGCACGATACATCCCGATCTTCCGGCTACTATGGTAGCTCGCACACTATGTGCGAGCTAGTCGTGTACACGCGTATAGTAAGCTCCGACGTCCGAAATCAATACCAACTTGTTTGTATCTTTTATTCGATCGTACGGGAACACAATTTTGACATAGAAACATTTATGTCTCCGTCCAGTCTCTCGTTAGTCACTACTGGCATTTCAACTGAGAAAAATGCAAACAGTGTGACAGTTTTTATTACGCGGCTTACACTTTTATTTGGTAAAATAAATGGAGCTATGTCTCAGATTCTAAGATCCCGGGTTCGATTACTAGCGATTACTAATCGATCGCTTTGACTACGCGTATAGTTTAGGACGTCATCTTGCCACCTCGCAACGCCTATGAAAGCAATATCAAAAACTAAAGGCTATGGCTTTCGATATTGCTTTCATAGCCGGCACGAAACGACAAGATGACGACACATGAAGTCAAAGTGAGCGGTTAGGCGGTCGAGCCCTTGGATTGTTCCTACGCCGATCATTTAATTTTAGTCTGACGCCACAACAATGCTTACTGCGTATATATTTGATGGTTGTATCTAAATTACAGTACCTTATTTACAGGGATTCCCAGTTAAAGACTGTATTGCAAGAGGTCACTCAAGCAGATATACCCACAGAACTGAGCGAAAGGCTGGCAGAGGAAAAGAGGATTGAAACTGTAAGTATTTATGCCTGGTTCCTATATCTAACGGATCGTCGCCCTACTTCAGTTACCATCCGTTTTCTTGTTACTAACAACGAGGCGTTCTTAGCGTTCCACAACAATCCGTTCATACTTACCAGCGACGAGTGTTCGTAGGTAGGCCGATCCTCCTTCTGCCCTCACGCGTTTCGTTCCGGATTTTTTAATGATTTCGTTCTTTCAAAAACTATTTTTAAAACATAGTCAAGAATCGTAACTGTACTTTAAAAACATTAATAATGTAAGAAATTACAATTTAGTTACTAGTTCGGTAATCCTAGAACGATATTGTTTAAATAATTTATTATTCATTGGTAATTGCAACAACGTTAACAAAACACATCGCGTCATTTTTTTGAAGTTGTCACTCATAGATAAAGTTTGTTTTTAATTGAAAGAGGAATAAAAGTTTGTGGCATCGGATCACAGCATTTTAGATATTAAAAAAGCTTTGGCACATTCAAAGTAAGGTTAAAAGAGTATCTGTTGGAGTTACAGGTTTCCAGCGCTTAAGCGGTCGTGTTGTGTTGATATTGTTATTAATTAATTATTTTATGATTTATTATTTTATTCATTTATATATTAGTGTTTATGTGTTATGTGTAGGTTATGGTGTGTATGTTGGCTGTATGTTATGTTTAATATTGTATACATCTGTCACTGTGTAAAATTTCAAAATTTATGTCTGGAGCTGCGCCTCCCTCCCTCTCTTGCTGGTTCCACAGAATATCAACCTATAATCCATGCCCAATCCCGTTATTCAAATTTAAATTCATAAATAATTTTGGTTTAATTATAAATGAAACACAGTCAATTATCAATGATTATTTTAATTTGTTGTTTTCGTAGTATTTATACTATAAGCAGAAATCGATAACATTAAATTGTACAAAAGGAAATTGCTGCAACATTCGTATTTAATGCAGGTATTATAAAGTTTTAGGCTTCTCCACTATGGATAAATGCAGATGAAATAATATCGTACCTGAAATAAAACCAACATTATTATTTGACAGTTGAAATATTTTATACGTAGACTACCGCCCGTGCATTGTACCCAAAGCATAAAATCTAAAAGCCAGCAATAATTGGTTTAAAAAAGGGGGTTTGTATAGAATCCAAGCGCAGGCTTTGAGAGGGGGGGAAAAGGGGGAGGGGAAAGCACTACCTATCCCCCCTACCGAAGGTGCATAGTTACTGAGAAATTTTAATTTAAAAATTGGTAAAATGTAAACTAAAAACCTACGATTTTAGGGGGTTTTTTGAGGGAAAGGGGGAGGGGTAGCCCCCCCCACCTCCCGAACCCGCTCACCACCAAAACAAACGCATACTTTCAGAGATATTCAAGATTAAAATTTGAGGTTAGGAATGAACAAAAATTAAGTATATTTATGTGCTTTTAGGGTGAAATTAGGTTTATAAGGTCAAAATATCTAATGCACCTAGATGAATAGCAAACTAAAGAATTCCGAACGTCTCCGTCGCTGCGGGAAGTGCAGCCCCTCCGCCCTTGCGTAACAAACCGCAGGCACTCCATGCTACAGCGGGCGGGGGGCCGCTCTCCCTCCGCGCCTCCGGGCCTTTTAAACACTCTAGGGGTAGGGCAGACTAGTACCACGTGGAGTCGGGGTTGACTAATTCGATTTCGTCACTAATTTTGACCTAAGATGCATCAGAAATAATACACAGAGCACAACAAAACACAAACGGAGGGCATTCACGAACGAAACGGAATGACATAGCGTTCCTTTTCACGTATTTTTAAAATGAAATTTTAAAAAAACCACGCGTCTCCGGTGGAAAAAAAATTGTGTTTTTGGAGAATTTACACCAACCCCTACATAATCCAACCCTCATACATATGAAAAGCCTGCGCTTGGATTCTATACCCGACCCTAAAAAAGGCCATTATCTTTAATATCGAAAGAACGTTAGTTCATTATTTAAGATGGTTATTATTGTATTCAAACTAACCTTGCTTCTGTAACTCTCAAATAAAGATATATTTCCGTCAGTAATTCTTGCACTGATGGTTTATCCAGGCAAAATCTCATTTTTCATTTTGTTGGAATTCATGTTCATCCAATATGAACATGAATGGTTTTATACACGTCGTTTATTGTCTTCATCGGAATTATGCCAACCCGATAACATATTCAGCATTTCTACATCACCTTCACTGAGAACTGAGCATGACATTTTCACTATTTGTAAAAATTACTGACGAAATACACATAAATAACACAATAACCGATCAAAAAGTACCGGTAGGATAACCAGCAACGAACGGTAGATTTGACAGTTAATTGACGCTTCTTATTTTTTTATAGGAACGCAGGCCAGTGTCATCTCCATATTCTATGGTTACGAAGCGTTACTGGTAACCCTCCCATCCGTTGGTAACATACTATCGGTTAGATACCTGACGAATCGTTTTTTATAGGAACGCATTTAGCTTACGCCTCGTAGCTAATACAACGGCTCGTAGGCAAAACGAATCGTTTCTTGTTTATAGGAACCGGGCATTAATTTATAATGCACTTTTTGTTCTGTTTTAAGTTTGTGATATGTAGGTACATACCTACATAGTAAGAAACTTCAGAAGAGCGATCCATACCAACATCGCTACTCGTTAATTAAAAGATAAAATATTTAAATAAACACCCTTTTATTAACTTGGCATTGGTCGACGACAATTTAAACTGATTATGAATATACCTTAATATATTACGGGCTATAAGGCTGTTTCCATATAATATTCAGAACTACATACTATTGTACTCACTGTCGAGTCAGTTAAGACCCTTCTGACAACTTGATTTTGATGATGCCTTTTGCTGCTTTCGAGATCCTTTTTTATATAAACGGGTAAGCACAGTGCCTTGATCTCACCTGATGTTAAGTGATGATAAGGCCAATGATGAAAGCGCACTTCACCCGGGATCCTCAACTAATGAAGCACTGGCTATCTTATCTCTAGCTGCCAGAACAACAATGCTACAAACATTGATGTTATGGCGATATATTTAGATAAGATGGTAGTAGCTAGCCAGGCGGGCAAACAAGCCCTACCACCAACCAATTCGAGTACACAAACATGTACCCGCTGGGAATCGAACCCGGGCTAAACCGGTGGTCTTAGCCACTAGACCACAGAGGCGGCTTCTGACGACTTGATTTCAATGACGCCTTTTGCCCTTATTGCTTACTTATAAGGCATTATCTTTACCCATAGATCCGGCGTAAGGAACGCAACGAGGCACACCTCTATATGAACGTGAACGTTGTACTAGAAGAGGCATTCGACGGCCACCAGGGCAACGACCTCTACGACCCCGAACGCGCCCACTACAGAGTGTTTCGCGTACGCAAGCAGGCCACTGTGGCGGAGCTCATGGAGATGCTCGCGGAGAACTTCCGGTATCCGCTGAAGCAGCTGCGCCCGTGGCCGTTTAGTGCGCGCTCTAATCAGGTATCAAATTATTTTTTTGTTTTTTTTCGATTTATTTTGCAATTTTATTGAGGCAGCTAACGGGATATTGCCAGCCTGATGGAAAGCGGTTTTTTTTAATATGCTGAGTTGGTTAACGGTTTTACGGCCAGTCCGGTGGTAATCCCAGTGCTTAGTATGAGATTTGTTAACTATCCGTACTCAATCGATTATGTTTAAAAGAATAGTATGGCATTGAAGCAGCGCCCCCAGGCGACATACGAGAAGAGTTAAAATTTAGCCATAAAAATTATCGTTTTCGTTAACTTGATCGAATGTCGGATGAAAGTCGCACTAAGCACCCAGTTACTTATCACACCTTAAGGGGGTCAAATAGGGGGTAAAAGTTAGTATGAAAGTCCGTCAGTTTTGAAGTAAAATACATGAAATTTGGAATTTGGGTTTTTTTCAAGAAAAGAATTAAAGAATGACTTGTCTCAGAAATTTTGATTATTTTTCTTTAAATGAGTAAAAAAGGGAATTTTTTTTTTTAAAGTAATAACTATCAAAATCAATATTTTAATCGATCTTTAGATTTTTCAACAAAAATAAAGAATGACGTGTTTTAGCATTTTTCGAAAAACCTCCCCTAGAGAGGTGAAATAGGGGGTGGAAAGTAGGTATGGAAATCGCGCGCTAAACATCACACGTTTACTGATTCCTACACGTGTAAAGAAACAGAACAAACGTAATTTGCCCACTTGAGTAAAGCCGCGAATGAAAGCTAGTATTTCATAGATATAAAGTTGAAGTCTATTAAGGAAATTTGACAGTTGGTGGTAGTCTGATGCGCAAGCGTGTGTACGACCCGGAGCGCGCCCACTAACTCGTGCAATTTTATATTATACTAGCTGACCCAGCAGACTTCGTATCGCTTTGACAGTCAACAATACAATCAAATCGTTTCTATGACAACAAAACAAACAAATCGTGGAACATTTTGTATTGGAAAAAAAAATGTTTGGTGCGGACGACCCTTATCACTTAGGGGTATAAAAAATAGATTACGACCGATTGTCAGACCTACCGAATCTATATAAATAAAAATGAATCACTGAAATGTATGTACGCGCATAACTTCCGGTCGACTGCACAAAATTGGATAATTTCTTTTTTTTTGTGTTTGTTATAGTCAGGACAAGGTTTGTACAGAAGAAAATTAAAAGAAAAACAGATATTTTTACTAAAATAAGATTTTTTAAAATATCATGATGTAATGTTGAGAATAGAACCTATTTGGTAGTTTTATACTTTTTTATTGTAATTTTGACAGACTTTTTTTCCTTTTGACATTTGCTTTTATTTTATTAAATCTTCTTCTTCTGACATTGTATTTGGACGCTGCGTATCATTTTTATTATACCAATATTTTACCAAAGATTTACAGTCAACAACATTTTGGTCCGTTTGAAGGTTTATCGTAGTGTTATATATAATTACAAATAATGCCACCTGTGAGGCGTCTAAATGTCGGTCGGCGTTCACATAATGCAAGTCGAGTACAAAATCTTCGAAACAATGAGACTGAAGGAGAGCGAAGGCAGCGTTTGGAGGCAAACAGAATGAGAATTTCTCAAGGGAGATCTACCACGACTCCGGAAGAACCCATACCAACGACTTCAAGCGAGAGGCAACAAACCAGACGATCAATCGTAACAATCGCCTATGAACGTTTGGCGTTTAGATATAATACAACAGTCGATTACGCCGGCGATAAATCGGTCGATTTTGGAACAATGAGCACTATTTGTCAATATTGCAATGCTTTGAGATTTCGACTCGAACCGCCAGGATTATGTTGTGCGAATGGAAAGGTCAAATTACTACAACTGACGACGCCACCTGAACCACTGAATTCACTACTTTCAGGGTAAGAACCTCTATCAAAGCATTTCTTGCTGAATATTCAAAAATACAACAGTGTGTTCCAAATGACGTCATTTGGTGCAAATATAATTGAAGAACGTGGTTTTAAGGTATTTTTTAAATTCTCTGACACACATCATACACAACCATTGCAAAAAAATGAAAATTCTATTGAGGCTCATGAATGAGGATTTCTTTTAAATATTTTATTATGTCCAATATTACAGATTCAAGGACAAATTCACCACCGTGCAGGAGCATTATTGCCATCAGTTAATGGTGAAAACAAATTTCTTCAAATTTATTTCTTAGGAAATTCTGAAGATGAAGTAAATTAACGCTGTGCTATCAATCGTTCAGCTAGGAGGGAAATCATCATGCGACTACAACAACTCTTACATGAACATAATCAATTGATAAAATTGTTCAAAACAGCCTTAGAAATAATGCCATCGGACGATCATAAAATAGTGATCAGAGCAGACAAAAGACCTGCAGGAGAACATGAGAAACGTTTCAACGCACCAATGTTAAACGAAGTAGCCATTGTGGTTGTTGGAGAGAATATGGAGTCTCGCGACATTGTAATTCAACGACGTGATGGTGGCAACCTTCAGCGTATTAGCGAAACACATCGTTCGTATGATGCATTACAATACCCTTTAATATTTTGCGGAGGAGAGGATGGATATAATTTTTTTATCAAGATGATTAATCCAGCGACTGGTACGTATGTTACATATAAGTAGTAAGATAGGCATTTTTCACATATAAAGATTTGCTCACATTTGTAACCCTGAACATCAATGTTGCAATGACGATTAAATATCTAGATGGATATGCAAGTTTACTGACAATGTTTTACAGCGTTACTGAAAATATGTATGTAGGGTTTACCCTACATGGCTTTAGCCACCAAAAAGTACGCACTGTCAAAGAGTACGTATACCTATACGCAATTCCATTTTTCCTATTGGCAAACACATGTTAAATGGGATTATTAAAAACTACGTAGCATAATACTCCATGCACACGTTGTGTCACAGGCAAGTTGCTGCTAAACGATTTAATATTATTCAATAAGTAGCACTGCGGTACTCTTTGATAGTGCGTACTCTTTGGTGACTTTACCCTATACAAATGTATCAATGCAAGCATAAAACAACTAATGGCTGAAATAACACTCTACTGTAGTTATAACTGTTTTTCATTTGATTCCTAGATAATAAAGTATATTATTCTTCTATAGGTCAAGAAACAAACAAAAAGGTCAGCGCAATGAATTTTTATGCATACCGTTTCATGATTCGTCTAAACGAGGTAATCACATTTTGAAATGCCGCAGATTATTTCATCAGTTCTCCAAAAGGAAAAACAAAAAATATTGTACATTACAAAGCATTACAATAGTTATGATCGAATTATTAATTGTAGTTTTATTTTTGTACTATAGTATTTAGGAAAAAAAATATAGCGGTACGAAGTTCGCCGGGTCAGCTAGTATAAATAAAAATGAATCACTGAAATGTATGTACGCGCATAACTTCCGGTCGACTGCACAAAATTGGATAATTCTTTTTTTTTGTGTTTGTTATAGTCAGGACAAGGTTTGTACAAAAGAAAATTAAAAGAAAAAAAGATATTTTTACTATATTTTATATGTAAAGTGAATAAATTAATATGACAGAACAATTTATTTTTCCAATACAAAATGATTTGTTTGTTTTGTTGTCATGGAGACTGTCAAAGCGGTAAGAAGTCCGCCGGGTCAGCTAGTATACATATAAAATTTCATAAAAATCGATCGAGCCGTTTCGGAGGAGTATGGCAACTAACATGTGACACGAGAATTTTATATGTATAGATAACTATGTATAGCGTAGCAATTTACTGTTTCGTTATAATAGTCTTGGTTTTCTTATATCGTTTGTTTCGTTATAATAGTCTTAGTATTTTTTTTTTATTATTTCAAACCAGCACTTCACTCGGAGTCCTCAACCACCGAGAAAATGGTTATCTTTTATTTCCAAGTATCAGAACATAGACAACAGTGCTAATCATTAAAATCGTATCCAACCTGCACAGACCTGCCGCCCGACCTGCCTAGACATAGTGAACGACCAACACAAGACGGTCGCCGACGTATCCGAGAACATGAACCCGTGGAACATATTCCTTGAGATGCTGCCCCCCGACGCGGGACTCAGCGCGCTACCCAACTTCGACAAGGAGAACGACGTTGTGCTCTTCTTTAAGTACTACGACCCGAAGCAGAAGCGCATACATTACTGCGGTCACCACTACCTGCCGATAGCGAGCAAGCCCGCTGACCTCATACCGGTACTCAACAAGCGTGCAGGTTGGTGTTATCTTATTTTATGTTATCTTAGTTTTAGCACTGAATTATAAGGATTGTTTTTTCAACCTCATCTTTTAACTCTTCTTCCTTTGTAAGCGCACACCCTGAAAGTTTGTTAAGAATCGGTTACTGAATCGCATTCAATATTTGAGTAAAGGTATTATTTTTCTGTATAAAATAATAATTAAGTAAATTACAGTCGCTCATCCGTTGGAACAGAATAAGCGAAATAAGAACATAAATCGAGACAACTAGTACTGTTGTACAGTAAAAATATTTATTTCGGTTAGTGCAGTAGCCGATTCTTTACAAACACTTTCGGATGTGACTTTATTATGTTAGATTATGCGTATTGGAATATGAAAAAACTTAAAAAATATACTCACATATTCGTAATCGCCACGTTACGAATCTGCTCTTCCAATAGAGAAGTTATTGGTATACAGAATATAATATTTTTTTACTGACCCTTTTTTGTAATTTACAGGATTTCCGCCTGACACGCCACTCGTTCTATACGAAGAGATAAAGCCCGATTTTGTGGAAAAGATCAACAACTACAATGATCCACTCGAAAAGGTATAATTTATTAGTTTTACTCTGACATACCTTTATTAGTTGTAAGCGATATAGAATACAGTATCGCGAATGTACTGTTGAATTCGTTTTGTACCTTCCTGAAACCGACATGTTTATTTAAAGGCGTTTCCACACTTAGCTGTTATTATTGTGATATATTATATTAGCCAGCCTTAACCCGATTAACAGAAAAAAAACCATCGTGCAAAGTGCTCAACCACTTAAAAACAAAATTAAAGAGAGGGTTTTTTTCGATTACAAACCAAATGTAAAATAAACCTAAAAATACACATTGACATTTCTACTGTCGGCATATTGATGCTTTTATTAAGTTGGTCAACCATAATGGTTATAGAGTAAAAGACAATTTATGTATCTAGTTAGTTAGTAAAAAAATCCAAAGAATAATAAACCATTGTTGGTATGGCGAAGTATTTTCTTACCCAATACAATATACTTATTGCCATTGTTTAATTTGATTTAGATTTATACATTATTGTGATTGCTTAAGCACAAGCATCAAGGTACAGTATTTCTTTGCTTCTTTTCAAATGTAAAAAATAATTACGTATAAAATTATTATTATTATTAGATTCTTTGTTAGTCCGAAATTATTGTGGCACTTTTAAAATGGGTTTTATCGACTTTCGTTTGTATCGATATTAAACATCTAAAATGATTAAACTGTATTTTCACGTAGGTATTGGCAATTTATATTTTATTACTATTGTTTAATGATAAATACTTGGCTTTTGTGAGGCTAGCCTCGCATACCTTACATAATTTAATTACTTGCCCCGCTATAATTCTTTTTCACAACGCCGGTAGTAAGCACTGCTTGTAAATGTTCTAGTTGTTAGTTAAATCGTTATCATCCTGTTATATTATCAGTAATTATTATTATAAAAGAAGTTTATTTTTCTGTCTATCAATACTATTATACAAGGTCTCTATGTCTTTATCGTTAAATATTCTGCTTTCTAAATATGCCGTTCACCGTTTTCGACAGTTCCGATATAAAATGTATGATTCTCATATTCATAATATTGCAAAAACAAAAAACATAGTGCTGTTTTTTGATTTATTAATTTAATAAAATCATGGTATCATGGAGATCCTTGGGGGAGGCCTTTGTCCGTGGACGTCTTTTGGCTGAGATGATGATGATGATAATGATGATGGTATCGAAGAGTATTTTTCACAATATATCGACGACGAAGTTTTAATACCTAAATTTTGTTATATAAATACAAAGGTAATTTTTAACAATTTTAAAACAACCTCTAAAAAGTTTCTAAGTGCAACTTCAATGAACCAAACCTAGAATACATTCTAACTAAACTGGCGTGTTAATTTTATTTATATGTCCAGTAACAAAAAAGGTATTTTTTGTAAAAATCTAGAAATATCTTACGGTCACTTCCCCGTCAATATTACATTGCTATTACGGAACTGTCGAGAGATGAGAGTCCTACGGTTAACGTCATAATACCGTGTCCCCTTGGATTGAGTCGTGTGCACGCGGCCAGGTATTGGACGAGCTGATGGACGGCGACATCATCGTGTTCGAGCGTGCCGACCACCGCCACGAGGACTTGGAGCTGCCCACCTGCCAAGACTACTTCAAGTACATCTTCTACAAGGTGGAGGTGCAGTTTGTGGACAAGACGCTGCCGAACGACCCTGGGTGAGTCTAATTAGCTGTGTATTGATAGCAAGGTAGCATACATCGTCATCATCGTCGCGTTTATGCAAGTTGACTCTCGATAAAAGGACCTGCACCTGCCAGGACTACTTCAAGTACATCTTATACAAGGTGGAGGTGCAGTTTGTGGACAAGACGCTGCCCAACGAACCTGGGTGAGTCTCATCAGCTTACGGTGTACTTTTATTTGGAGAGAGATTGCTGATTGCTTCAAACGGTATTTTCAGCTTCACCAAGCTTTTTTTGGGGCGGCGAGAAACTTAAAGGGTTCCTCAAGCCGTGAAAAAACGAATCACCTTTGGAGGTTTTCTAGAGGGAACGGCATCACGCACTTAAGTGCGTGTTCCCGTGCCGGCACGGGGGCACGGGGGATCACGTAGGATCGGATCGGGGTTCGGATCAGATCGGAGGTTCGGATCGGATCGGAGGTTCGGATCGGATCGGAGGTTCGGATCGGATCGGAGGTTCGGATCGGATCGGAGGTTCGGATCGGATCGGAGGTTCGGAGATTCGGATCGGATCGGATCGGATCGGGGTTTGGATCGTATCGGATCGGAGCTCAGATCGGATGGGATTACGGTGTACTGATCTTATCTTCTCATCTTATCTTCAGATAAGCTGAATAAGTATAAGCACACAATTGGATCAGCAGTTATCTCAAAAATATAAAACAAAGTGTCAAAAATACCGAATGACAAAAGATACCAACAAAAACTAACTCTAGATTGGACTATAAAGAAAACTGCTGTGGTGCCTCAGGGAAGCATACTGGGACCACATTTGGTTTTGAGTTATATAAATGACATTCCCGTTGTAACCGTAAAAACCGTTGTATTCATCACGGATGATACTACCCTTATTATTAAAGATAAAGACAATGATAAATAAAGAGATAAAATAACTAAATGTATACATGACAAATAATTGGTTGAATGCTAATAATTAAATTATAAATATACAAAAAACGAAAATAATAAATTTTAGGATGTACAAACAAAATTACATCAAATTGGACATAACTTACAATAATGAACATATATGTGCAGTAGAAACAAGTGACTTTTTAGGCATTACAATTGACCAACACAAAAAATAAAAAATAAATAAAGAAAGGTGCATAAATTGACTTGTTCTAAATTAAATAGGTTTGTATATGCACTCAGGCGCTTACGCCAAACATTTTACTAGCTTTTAGGCTACAAAAAAAATGCATAAGAGCTATATTAATGCTTAAGAGTACTGAAAGTTGTACACCTCTTTTTCAAGATTTAAAAGTACTCCTATTCGCCTGCATGTATATTAAAGTTATATGCATATTTGTAAGGCAGAACGCAGGTTACTTTCCTTTCCTGATGTGCTAATGCGACACACGAGACATAAGGATAGATTATTTCTCCCAAAATGTAAGCTCGAGATGTTTAGACGAAATGCTTATTTGAAGCGATAATAATATTCAATAAGCTGCCTGATGAGATCTTCTTATCTTATCTTAGTGGTGCCTGCTGAGGTTTCCCTCTCGCAGTAGCACTTCGACCCATCGGAATCTTTTGTGCAACCCCATCCTTTCACTCTTTTTCCTCTGAAAAGGTAGATGCCATAAGTTTGGCAACGTCCTTAAGAGCGAAGAGCCTGGAAGTCCTCCGGTTTCGGATAGGCCGACCTCAGAAATTCCATTTTTTTCCTAGCCAGAGAGTCGCAATCACACAGTAGGTGCTGCATTGACTACGTTTCCTCTCCACAAGCCCTACACAAGCTATTTTTTGATAGATGCATTCTGTGAAGCATTTGTTTTGTCGCATAGTGCCCTGTCAAGGCACCGATGGTTAATCGGGCCTGCCTTCTACCTCCGCATATGAACTTACTCCGTCCTAAGGCGTTTTCGCCTAGGAAGGATTTGGAGTGTTTCATACCCGGCTGCTCTTTCCATTCGATGCTGTGCCTGTTTACGATGTAATATTTTAAGGCCTTGTTAATGGTACTTGGTGCAAGTGCCACGAACGGCTCAGGACCAATGAGCTGAGTCTCCGTGCCCTCCCTGGCAAGTGCATCCGCCATCTCGTTGCCATGGATTCCCATATGGCCTGGGACCCAGATCAATCTCACCTTGTTATGTCCACCTAGCTTGTTTAGAGCTTTTGTGGTTTCTAGAACAAGGCCAGAGTCGATCCGGGGCTTGAGCGCTGCTTGGCTGTCACTCAGAATGAATATATTACGCTTTTTCATAGCTAATTCTATATTGTGCTTTGCGCATAGGAGAATTTCGAAAGTTTCTGCTTGGTAAACAAATTTTGACTATTCAAAGCATGGGAAAATTTGTAAGCATAGGCTTGAAGTCGTTATTAAAGACGCCTGCCCCTGTGCCCGACTTAATTTTTGATCCGTCGGTATACCAAATTAGGCTGTCTTTTTTCAGTAACGGTGGCCCTCGTTTCCATTCTTCCCTGGTTGGAACATGAACTTTAAATTTCTTTTCGAACATGAGATATTTTATCGCACCCCATTTCCATGATCCTGTCAGGATGCCTGATGAGATAAAACAATTGCCGTTTAATATATTTAAAAATAAATTAACAGCTTGGCTATTTGAACATTGTTTCTGTTTTTGTTTCATGTTAAAGAATATTTATATCATAAATTGACTTATTGTTTTCTAAAGTTTACGCGAACACTACACATTGAAATGAAACAACTTTTACGGATCTACTCGCGTTTATTTTACACATTACTTATTTAATGTTTATCCTGACGTTTCGAACCCTTTGCAGGGTCCGTGGTCACAGGGAGACTGAGGTGTTGGTCATCTCATAATTAGTTGGTAGCTTGTATACCCTCATTTAAATTTAATCAGGTGCGTTCCGTTTTACGCAGAAAGAGCTTACAGTATCTTTTGGTCTGGCAGTATGGTGTCGGGGCTGGGATTTAATATTTTGTATGATGGGATCCCAGGCTGGTGGTAGATTCCAACCATCTTCTCTATAAAAATTAGGATGTTTTTTAATTTCAATAGCCTCGCGTATCATCCTAGGGATGAATCGTTGTTCTTTAACGAGTATTTGTGGTTTATCAAATCTGATGTAATGGTTGGGCCCCTCTAGGGAATGTTCGCATACTGCAGACTTATTTTCGCGCCTATGCTTGACGTCGGCTATATGTTCTTTAACACGGGTTCCTATACTTCTCTTTGTTTGCCCGATGTAAGAGAGCCCACAGTCGCAGTCCAGTTTGTACACGCCTGCATCTTGAAGGGGTATGTTGCACTTGACAGGTCGTAAAAATTGGTTGATCTTCTTCGGCGGCTTGAAGTAAGTGTTGATTGAAGCTCGCTTTAAGATATGTCCAATCTTGTCAGTGACACCTTTCATATATGGAAGTACAGCAGGTTGGCGCTCGACTGTGGTTGGTTTATTGCGTTTTCTGTGACAAAGCCGTGGTACTTTCAGTTTATTATCCTGTAGTACGTGCTTGACATGCTGAAGCTCAGCAGCCAGGTGTTGGGTGTCACAGATGCCGCGTGCTCTCTGAAACAAAGATTTCCCTACAGTAGCCAACTGTCTAGGATGGTGGTGAGAATCACCATTGAGATACCTATCTGTATGGGTTACTTTACGATACACAGTGTGACTCAAACTATGATCCGGATTCCTGATAATTAAAATATCCAAGAAAGCTAGCTTACTATCTGCCTCTAACTCCATTGTAAATTGTATTTTTGGATGTATGGAGTTAAGATGATTTAGAAAAGCAGATACTTTATCAGTTGGTAGGATAGTGAAAGTGTCATCTACGTACCGCTTGTAGAACCTAGGGGTTACCGGTGCTGTGCTCAGGGCCCTCTCCTCGAAGTCTTCCATAAAGATATCGGCGACGACGGGCGAAACAGGGGAACCCATGGCAACACCCTCTACTTGCAGGTAGTAAATATCATTCCACAAAAGGTAGCCAGATGTTAGACAATGCTCTAATAGTACTGCATATTCATCAGGCATATCTTGTTCCGCTAGACGTTTTTTGGTAATTTCAATGCAATCCTGAACTGGTAGGCATGTAAATAAGGACTGCACATCAAAACTAACCATAGTTTCATTGTCAGCGAGATGTAGGTCTTTGATATCGTTGACAAATTGGTAGGAATCCTTCACATAAGCTGTTGTGTTACCTCTAAGTGGTGAAAGAGTCTTAGCTATATGCCGGGCCAGTCGGTAAGTTGGTGAATCAATCTGGCTTACAATAAGGCGTAGCGGAGCCTCGGGTTTGTGAATTTTCGGTAACCCATACAGTTTTGGTGGTTTAGGGCAGGAAGGAATTAAATAGTTAGCATCTAGATTTAACGTTTCGGAGTGTTGTTTGACAAGATCACTAGTTTTCTTAAGTATTTTGTTGGTTTGGTCGCATTTAACGCGTTTGTACGTCTTGTCATCCGATAAAAGTATTGTTATTTTTTCGTTATAATCAGACGTATCCATTACTACCGTAGCATTACCTTTATCAGCACGAAGGATAGTTAATTCAGGCTTAGCTCGCAGGTTCTTTAAAGCGAAATACTGATCACGGGGAAGGTTGGATTTCGGCAACTTGCTCCAGCGCAAGACAGACGATATGTCTTGACGTATTGCCTCAGCATCAGCCTTCCTGACGTATTTTTAACTAAGCAATCCTCGACGTTGCTAATGATGCTTTCATACGGTATCCTGTGAGGGGCTACGGCGTAATTTAGCCCCTTTTTTAGTACCTCAACGGCGGGCCTGTCCAGTGTTTGTTTTGATAAATTAACAATTGTGCGATCATCTTTTTGATTTTGACGTTTGTGGCTGTCTATGGTTGATAGTCTACTGTTAGTCGTGTTCCATTTCACAAACTTTTTATTTAAATTCGATACTAACGTTTGGAATTTATCAATTTGTCTATGTTTGCATTCATTATATTTAGATGTTTCGCGTTTATTAAGTGTATTAATGCAATTATTAAAATCTGATACGGACAATTGTGACTTTAGCACACTGGACAAACTCTCGATCTTATTATTAATTGTACTTAGCTCAGAACGATGTTGGTAGATGAGGTGACGAAGCAATTTTTGGCTGGCCTGTTGTAAGATCTTGGCGCTCCCGCGTATATCTCTCTTGGGCGATATCTTGACACACGCTGGGATGAGACCTTGGTCGCGACATCTCTTCAAGAAATTTAAAGATGTAACTTTTCTTGCGCGCTTAGTTTTCAGATCTTCCAACCGACGCACTTTGTTGGCTATTTCCAGTCCGTATTGGATCACATATTGTTTTCTAAAGTTTACGCGAACACTACACATTGAAATGAAACAACTTTTACGGATCTACTCGCGTTTATTTTACACATTACTTATTTAATGTTTATCCTGACGTTTCGAACCCTTTGCAGGGTCCGTGGTCACAGGGAGACTGAGGTGTTGGTCATCTCATAATTAGTTGGTAGCTTGTATACCCTCATTTAAATTTAATCAGGTGCGTTCCGTTTTACGCAGAAAGAGCTTACAGTATCTTTTGGTCTGGCAGTATGGTGTCGGGGCTGGGATTTAATATTTTGTATGATGGGATCCCAGGCTGGTGGTAGATTCCAACCATCTTCTCTATAAAAATTAGGATGTTTTTTAATTTCAATAGCCTCGCGTATCATCCTAGGGATGAATCGTTGTTCTTTAACGAGTATTTGTGGTTTATCAAATCTGATGTAATGGTTGGGCCCCTCTAGGGAATGTTCGCATACTGCAGACTTATTTTCGCGCCTATGCTTGACGTCGGCTATATGTTCTTTAACACGGGTTCCTATACTTCTCTTTGTTTGCCCGATGTAAGAGAGCCCACAGTCGCAGTCCAGTTTGTACACGCCTGCATCTTGAAGGGGTATGTTGCACTTGACAGGTCGTAAAAATTGGTTGATCTTCTTCGGCAGCTTGAAGTAAGTGTTGATTGAAGCTCGCTTTAAGATATGTCCAATCTTGTCAGTGACACCTTTCATATATGGAAGTACAGCAGGTTGGCGCTCGACTGTGGTTGGTTTATTGCGTTTTCTGTGACAAAGCCGTGGTACTTTCAGTTTATTATCCTGTAGTACGTGCTTGACATACTGAAGCTCAGCAGCCAGGTGTTGGGTGTCACAGATGCCGCGTGCTCTCTGAAACAAAGATTTCCCTACAGTAGCCAACTGTCTAGGATGGTGGTGAGAATCACCATTGAGATACCTATCTGTATGGGTTACTTTACGATACACAGTGTGACTCAAACTATGATCCGGATTCCTGATAATTAAAATATCCAAGAAAGCTAGCTTACTATCTGCCTCTAACTCCATTGTAAATTGTATTTTTGGATGTATGGAGTTAAGATGATTTAGAAAAGCAGATACTTTATCAGTTGGTAGGATAGTGAAAGTGTCATCTACGTACCGCTTGTAGAACCTAGGGGTTACCGGTGCTGTGCTCAGGGCCCTCTCCTCGAAGTCTTCCATAAAGATATCGGCGACGACGGGCGAAACAGGGGAACCCATGGCAACACCCTCTACTTGTAGGTAGTAAATATCATTCCACAAAAGGTAGCCAGATGTTAGACAATGCTCTAATAGTACTGCATATTCATCAGGCATATCTTGTTCCGCTAGACGTTTTTTGGTAATTTCAATGCAATCCTGAACTGGTAGGCATGTAAATAAGGACTGCACATCAAAACTAACCATAGTTTCATTGTCAGCGAGATGTAGGTCTTTGATATCGTTGACAAATTGGTAGGAATCCTTCACATAAGCTGTTGTGTTACCTCTAAGTGGTGAAAGAGTCTTAGCTATATGCCGGGCCAGTCGGTAAGTTGGTGAATCAATCTGGCTTACAATAAGGCGTAGCGGAGCCTCGGGTTTGTGAATTTTCGGTAACCCATACAGTTTTGGTGGTTTAGGGCAGGAAGGAATTAAATAGTTAGCATCTAGATTTAACGTTTCGGAGTGTTGTTTGACAAGATCACTAGTTTTCTTAAGTATTTTGTTGGTTTGGTCGCATTTAACGCGTTTGTACGTCTTGTCATCCGATAAAAGTATTGTTATTTTTTCGTTATAATCAGACGTATCCATTACTACCGTAGCATTACCTTTATCAGCACGAAGGATAGTTAATTCAGGCTTAGCTCGCAGGTTCTTTAAAGCGAAATACTGATCACGGGGAAGGTTGGATTTCGGCAACTTGCTCCAGCGCAAGACAGACGATATGTCTTGACGTATTGCCTCAGCATCAGCCTTCCTGACGTATTTTTAACTAAGCAATCCTCGACGTTGCTAATGATGCTTTCATACGGTATCCTGTGAGGGGCTACGGCGTAATTTAGCCCCTTTTTTAGTACCTCAACGGCGGGCCTGTCCAGTGTTTGTTTTGATAAATTAACAATTGTGCGATCATCTTTTTGATTTTGACGTTTGTGGCTGTCTATGGTTGATAGTCTACTGTTAGTCGTGTTCCATTTCACAAACTTTTTATTTAAATTCGATACTAACGTTTGGAATTTATCAATTTGTCTATGTTTGCATTCATTATATTTAGATGTTTCGCGTTTATTAAGTGTATTAATGCAATTATTAAAATCTGATACGGACAATTGTGACTTTAGCACACTGGACAAACTCTCGATCTTATTATTAATTGTACTTAGCTCAGAACGATGTTGGTAGATGAGGTGACGAAGCAATTTTTGGCTGGCCTGTTGTAAGATCTTGGCGCTCCCGCGTATATCTCTCTTGGGCGATATCTTGACACACGCTGGGATGAGACCTTGGTCGCGACATCTCTTCAAGAAATTTAAAGATGTAACTTTTCTTGCGCGCTTAGTTTTCAGATCTTCCAACCGACGCACTTTGTTGGCTATTTCCAGTCCGTATTGGATCACATATTGTTTTCTAAAGTTTACGCGAACACTACACATTGAAATGAAACAACTTTTACGGATCTACTCGCGTTTATTTTACACATTACTTATTTAATGTTTATCCTGACGTTTCGAACCCTTTGCAGGGTCCGTGGTCACAGGGAGACTGAGGTGTTGGTCATCTCATAATTAGTTGGTAGCTTGTATACCCTCATTTAAATTTAATCAGGTGCGTTCCGTTTTACGCAGAAAGAGCTTACAGTATCTTTTGGTCTGGCAGTATGGTGTCGGGGCTGGGATTTAATATTTTGTATGATGGGATCCCAGGCTGGTGGTAGATTCCAACCATCTTCTCTATAAAAATTAGGATGTTTTTTAATTTCAATAGCCTCGCGTATCATCCTAGGGATGAATCGTTGTTCTTTAACGAGTATTTGTGGTTTATCAAATCTGATGTAATGGTTGGGCCCCTCTAGGGAATGTTCGCATACTGCAGACTTATTTTCGCGCCTATGCTTGACGTCGGCTATATGTTCTTTAACACGGGTTCCTATACTTCTCTTTGTTTGCCCGATGTAAGAGAGCCCACAGTCGCAGTCCAGTTTGTACACGCCTGCATCTTGAAGGGGTATGTTGCACTTGACAGGTCGTAAAAATTGGTTGATCTTCTTCGGCGGCTTGAAGTAAGTGTTGATTGAAGCTCGCTTTAAGATATGTCCAATCTTGTCAGTGACACCTTTCATATATGGAAGTACAGCAGGTTGGCGCTCGACTATGGTTGGTTTATTGCGTTTTCTGTGACAAAGCCGTGGTACTTTCAGTTTATTATCCTGTAGTACGTGCTTGACATGCTGAAGCTCAGCAGCCAGGTGTTGGGTGTCACAGATGCCGCGTGCTCTCTGAAACAAAGATTTCCCTACAGTAGCCAACTGTCTAGGATGGTGGTGAGAATCACCATTGAGACACCTATCTGTATGGGTTACTTTACGATACGTGTCAAACAACACTCCGAAACGTTAAATCTAGATGCTAACTATTTAATTCCTTCCTGCCCTAAACCACCAAAACTGTATGGGTTACCGAAAATTCACAAACCCGAGGCTCCGCTACGCCTTATTGTAAGCCAGATTGATTCACCAACTTACCGACTGGCCCGGCATATAGCTAAGACTCTTTCACCACTTAGAGGTAACACAACAGCTTATGTGAAGGATTCCTACCAATTTGTCAACGATATCAAAGACCTACATCTCGCTGACAATGAAACTATGGTTAGTTTTGATGTGCAGTCCTTATTTACATGCCTACCAGTTCAGGATTGCATTGAAATTACCAAAAAACGTCTAGCGGAACAAGATATGCCTGATGAATATGCAGTACTATTAGAGCATTGTCTAACATCTGGCTACCTTTTGTGGAATGATATTTACTACCTGCAAGTAGAGGGTGTTGCCATGGGTTCCCCTGTTTCGCCCGTCGTCGCCGATATCTTTATGGAAGACTTCGAGGAGAGGGCCCTGAGCACAGCACCGGTAACCCCTAGGTTCTACAAGCGGTACGTAGATGACACTTTCACTATCCTACCAACTGATAAAGTATCTGCTTTTCTAAATCATCTTAACTCCATACATCCAAAAATACAATTTACAATGGAGTTAGAGGCAGATAGTAAGCTAGCTTTCTTGGATATTTTAATTATCAGGAATCCGGATCATAGTTTGAGTCACACTGTGTATCGTAAAGTAACCCATACAGATAGGTATCTCAATGGTGATTCTCACCACCATCCTAGACAGTTGGCTACTGTAGGGAAATCTTTGTTTCAGAGAGCACGCGGCATCTGTGACACCCAACACCTGGCTGCTGAGCTTCAGCATGTCAAGCACGTACTACAGGATAATAAACTGATGGTACCACGGCTTTGTCACAGAAAACGCAATAAACCAACCACAGTCGAGCGCCAACCTGCTGTACTTCCATATATGAAAGGTGTCACTGACAAGATTGGACATATCTTAAAGCGAGCTTCAATCAACACTTACTTCAAGCCGCCGAAGAAGATCAACCAATTTTTACGACCTGTCAAGTGCAACATACCCCTTCAAGATGCAGGCGTGTACAAACTGGACTGCGACTGTGGGCTCTCTTACATCGGGCAAACAAAGAGAAGTATAGGAACCCGTGTTAAAGAACATATAGCCGACGTCAAGCATAGGCGCGAAAATAAGTCTGCAGTATGCGAACATTCCCTAGAGGGGCCCAACCATTACATCAGATTTGATAAACCACAAATACTCGTTAAAGAACAACGATTCATCCCTAGGATGATACGCGAGGCTATTGAAATTAAAAAACATCCTAATTTTAATAGAGAAGATGGTTGGAATCTACCACCAGCCTGGGATCCCATCATACAAAATATTAAATCCCAGTCCCGACACCATACTGCCAGACCAGAAGATACTGTAAGCTCTTTCTGCGTAAAACGGAACGCACCTGATTAAATTTAAATGAGGGTATACAAGCTGTTGCAAATAAACAGGCATTTATTTTTGTTAGAAATAAAACTTTGATTTGTATTATGGACGAATCGATTATCGAGATTCAATTTTGTTTGGTGGCATAATGGCCCCATCACTAGTTGTTCTTTTTTATACTCTTGTCTCTGGAAAGCAAATATGGCTGGTTGATAGGTTATCGTGTGTTGATAATTAAATAGTTTTGTGTAGTAATAAGGGCATTTGGAGCCGTATTATTCTACTTAAGTGGATTGTGCAAATTGTGTTTGTGAGTGTGCGTCGTAAACGAATTGTTTCGGGAAAACAATTAGCCGGGATGTCGGCCACACCGCTGCGGAAGTAACAGGTATTTTTCAGTGGGAAGTGCACTTTGGGGTAGTTTGGGTGTGTTTAGGGAACCCTAGAAGACCCGGAGCCGGATTCGGGCCCCATCGGACCATATGGATCCCGTTCAGGACGGCGGGAGCGGCATGGAACTGTAAGTGGACTTTGTTAATTATAAGGTAATTTTAATGTGTAATTTTAATGTGTAATTTTGAGCAATAGCATAGTGTGTGTTGTGGGTTTCCGCAACATTTTGGTAGCAGAGCGTGGTTACTACCGGACCTCTAGGTTAATCGGTGTAATTCTGTGTATTTTTTTTAGTTTGTAATAGGTTAAGCTCATTTCGTGTAAAATCGCACTTCCGGGACAGGTGCGGTTAAATTGTAAGGTTGGTAGTACCGTTGTTTTCGTTCGTTCATTCATTTGGGCTGGGACACTTCTCGGAACGTTAATTGTTATTTAATTTCGTTCAATTGAAAGCATCGAGTCGATTCGGGATAATCGATTCCGTGTTTTCGTTGACTCGTTTTAATTTTGTGTTTAGGTTTATTTAGTTTAAATTATTTCTAATGACAGCGTCACGGCAGGAGTTGGCTCAGCAGCTCCGGTGGTTCACCGGGCTGCTTGCATTAATAGATCGGCCTAACCGGGAGGACGCCTTGGAGACGCGTTCGAAAGAAATGCAGGCTCGTTTCTTGTTGGCCGAGCGGTCGGTAACCGCTCTATTGTCAACCGACCCGGTCGGGGAGAAGGAGCTGGCCCTCCACGCCCAATATGTCAAGGATCTGGAGCACATCCAAGACATCTACGACGATGTCCTTCAGCGGGTGAAGGACATCGAGCGACTGCGGGAGGGGAAGCCTGTTGCGCGCCCCGCTTCGCTCCACACCCCTGGACCCAGCGCCATGGGAAGATTGGGTGCCCTGGAGGTCCCGCATTTCACCGGATGTATGCGGGACTGGGCTGGATTCCGGAACATGTTTTTGGCCTTGGTGGATACTCGGAAGGATTTCACCAAGGCCGAAAAGCTGGCATATCTCCGTTCCTTCCTAGACGGAGAACCCAGACAGCTCGTACAGCATCTGGAGCTGCAGGATGCGAGCTACGACACCGCCATGCAGCTGCTGGAGAAGCGGTACGAGAAGCCGCGTCTTCAGGCGGACGCGCACGTGACCCATCTGCTGGGATTGCCGAGGGTCAACCATAGGGCTCAGCTGAGGGCGCAGCTGATCACCCCGCTCACCGTGTCCTTAAACGGGTTACGGACGCTCGGACTGCCCGTCGACCAGTGGTCCTTCCTTCTTCTGCACATCGTTCTGGCCAAGTTGTCGCAGGAGATGAGGGACAAGTTCGAGCGGAATCGACTGGTCCACAAGGATCTCGGCAGCGTTCTGCCCTCGATAGGGGAACTTCTGGAGTTCCTGGAAGAGGAGGCTGGCCTGCTGGAAAACCAGCTAGCCTCCCAGGAGGCTCCGACAAGTGCGCCGGCCCGCACTTCCGGAGTCTACGGCGCCCAGCCGCCACGCAACCCAGGGAAGGGTCGCGGCAGGCTGGTGGCTGCGGCCGCCATCAACCCCGGTTCTGGATGCCGGGTTTGCGGACAGCAGCACTTGGAACAGCTATGTCCAGCAATTCTCGGGCTGCCCACAAAAGAGCGCCGAAACCTCGTTCGGACACGAGGATTGTGTTATGCCTGCCTGGGAGGACATAGGTACAATGAGTGTCCCCAGGCGAGGCCTTGCGATGTGTGCGGCGGACCGCACCATCGCTTACTGTGCACCCGTAGTGCTGAGGGCTCAGCACCGGTTCGGGAGAGGGGATCTCCCACGGGTGGCGGTTTGGGGCCGGGGTCAACTCCGCCTCCGGAAAGACGGAGTCCGCCACGGCCGCCACACTACAACCCCTCGTACACCCCGGCTCAGGTGAGTTGGGGACCGCCGGAGCGGAGCCGGGTTCTGGCTACAACCCGGCACCCGGCGCGACCAACACCAGGAGTTGGTGCCTCTAAGGGCCACTGGGTACAGGGAGCCCCACCTCCGGACCCAACACCCGGATACTCGTACGCGTATCCTCCGCCGCCGTTGCCGGAACAACAACGACATGAGAACCGTCAACAGTTCTCACCGGTACTGCACGAGTACCCGAGGTTGGAATACCACCCACCCTATCACCGGTATGGTAGGGCACCTGGATACGCACCACCCCGGATGGTGGCCTGCACGCGTCCGACTTACTGGCCGAGTCATCACGGTTCGACAGGGTCGGCCGCTGGCTCTGACGCGTGACTAGCCTGTGGTCGGGCTACGTCGGAACCGAGGACGGTTCTTTTGCCCATCGCGCAGGTACGCGTTTGGGGACCTAGGGGGGACTTCGTCCGGATACGAGCCCTCCTAGACACTGGGGCACAGGGCTGCTTAATTACTACGAGGGTAGCGAGGCGCCTACGTCTGGAGTGCGCGCCTCCCTCAGTTCCGATTCGGGGAGTCGGAGATACAGAAGTGGGGGGTCTGTCCGGTCAGACCCACATTTCCTTCTCTCCTGTGCATTCCGCTTCGATACGGATTGCGGCGGCCGCGATCGTACTCGACAATCTGCTGGGTTGGCATCCACCGACAGACATTCCGCGGGACGCAATGCCTGACACATCAGGTCTCATGCTGGCAGACCCTCATTTCGAGGAGCCGGCTCCGGTGGACCTCATATTGGGAGCGGATGTACTGGGCTGGATCCTTTTAGGGCCTCAGCGGAGTCTGGGCCGCTCTTCGTTGGTAGCTATACCTACCATCTTTGGACACGTTTTAATGGGACCGGTTTTCGACCAGGAGACGCGGGATGTCTCACCTGTCGTCGCTACTACCTCCATCGCTAGGACGATGCAAAAATTCTGGGAAATGGAAGAGCCTCCCATGGTCTCCCGTCTGGATCCGGAGCATGTGGAGTGCGAAACCTTTTATAAGGATCACACACGCCGGATGGCGTCGGGTAGGATCGAAACTCGACTGCCCTTTATCGACTGTCCCCCTCTCTTGGGAAAATCGAGGGCGTTGGCAGAGAAACGACTCTTGTCCATGGAGCGTCGTATGTCTCGCGATCCGGTACTTCGGGAAAAGTATATCGAGTTCATGCGAGAATACGAGGCCTTGGGGCATATGTCGCGGGCGACTGTCGACTGGACAACGACAGATCATTTTTTCTTGCCTCACCACGCGGTGTTGAAGGCCTCATCTGGAAAACTACGGACTGTTTTTGACGGATCGGCACCGTCGTCGACTGGAGTTTCATTGAACCAATGTCTCCATTCTGGTCCGAAGTTACATCGGGACATTGTCGACATCATTTTAAATTTCCGAAGACACCAGGTGGTGATCGGTGCGGACATCCGGATGATGTTTCGCCAAACAGTAATACATCCTGCGGACAGGAGGTTTCAGTTAATACTCTGGAGGGAACATTCGGAGGATCCCATAACCGTCTACGAGCTCAACACCAACACGTACGGCCTGAAGTCGAGTCCCTTCATTGCCATCCGGTCACTGCTGGAACTGGCGGAGCAGGAACGGGCTCGCTTTCCCCGGGCAGCCGCTGTACTGTTACGTGACGTGTTCGTAGATGATATCTGCACAGGGGCAGCCTCTCTGGAGGAGGCGCTCATCATCAGGAATGAACTTATCGGACTCCTCGCGGCTGGTGGTTATGAGTTGAGAAAATGGTTATCCAACGAGCCACAGCTTCTGGTTGGGATTCCGGAAGATCACCAACAGAATCCTCAGCTATTCGAGGACGCAGGAGACCCGAACTCTATCGCCGTTTTGGGAATTAAATATCAGCCGGTTCACGATATTTTCACATTCCGGGTAGAACTGGAAACTACAAGAGTTTGGTCGAAAAGGACGGTCCTTTCCACCATCGCTCGGATGTTTGATCCAAATGGATGGATCAGCCCGTGCATTTTTATGGCGAAGTGTTTATTGCAAACACTGTGGACACTCGGAGTCTCGTGGGATGAGCCACTGGTAGGGCTCTCACTCGACACTTGGCTCGCTCTGATCTCTACGATCGAGGCGATCAATCAGGTGGCGTTGCCGCGGCGGATCTTGCCGCGGGGCAAATACAGGGCAAGCCTACATGGCTTCTGCGATGCGTCAGAACGAGGGTATGCCGCAGTGGTGTATCTGCGAACGGTGGACTCGAAGGGTCGAGTCGCCGTCTCCTTGCTTCTGGCTAAAAGCAAGGTGGCTCCCCTCAAAACTAGGCTGACAATCCCGAAGCTGGAGCTTTGCGGGGCGCATCTATTGGCCAAACTGTTGTGCCACGTGCACAAGGAACTGACGTCTACGGTGGACATCCGGAATGTCTACGCCTGGTCTGACAGTCAGGTAGCTCTGGCATGGCTACGCGGGGCACCCCACGTATTGGAAACGTTTGTGGCCAATCGGGTATCTCAGGTACAGAACTCGGGCATCGAAATTTGTTGGAGGCACGTTCCCGGCCCCTGGAATCCTGCCGATTGTGCCTCTCGGGGCTGCACCGCGCCGGAATTGGTGCAGCATGCCCTCTGGTGGGGTCCAGAGTGGTTAAAGGAGGGTGAGTCATCATGGCCGGTCACCATGATCGATGGCTCTCTAGGGATGCTCCCTGGAATAAAAGTTTTGGTGACAACAAACGAGTCAAGGCCAGATCCGAATTGGTTGACGGCTCGATACAGCAAACTGGACAAATTGCTAGGAGTAACTTGCTGGATCCGGAGATTTCTACATAACTGCCGCCATCCAGACCAGAGGCAGTTATCACCCGTGGCGGGTGCTGAGGAACGCAGGAGTTCACTGGTGGCCCTGATACGGCTGGTTCAAGCTGACCGGTTCGAGGACGAACTGAAGATTTTGCGCGTCGGTCGCGCAAAGCTCAAGGGAGCGATCTCTCGGCTCAACCCATTTCTGGATGCGGATGGACTGTTACGCGTTGGAGGTCGCCTCAAAAATGCCGACCTGCCCTTCGGTAGCCGTCATCCTCTGCTACTCCCCAAAGGAGGACCTTTGGTAGAACTGGTGGTCTCGGATAGACACCTGAAAAACGCTCACGCGGGGTGTAATGCGTTACTGGCGATATTACAGAGGGAGTTCTGGATTTTGTCCTCTCGGAGAGTGGTTCGCAGCGTGTTATTTAAGTGTGTGGCTTGTTATCGGGTGAAGGCCTCCACTATGCAGCCACAGATGGGGGATCTCCCTTCTGACCGGGTTTGTCAGACTACTAGGCCGTTCGACGGGGTCGGTACGGATTTTGCTGGACCGTTTCTGGTGAAAACCACAGCCTATCGTAACACTAGGGTCACGAAAGCATACCTGTGCGTTTTTGTCTGCCTGGCCACTAAGGCCGTCCACCTGGAAGTGGTTTCGGCTCTGTCTACGGAAGCCTTTGTCGCCACGCTGGATCGTTTTGTTTCGCGACGGGGTTTACCTTCTCTCATTCGGTCCGACAACGGTACCAACTACAGAGGCACTGCCAACTACTTAAAAGATGTGAACGATTTTCTGGATAAAAATTGTAATAGCATAAGTCAAGCTCTCGCACAGCGGGGAATCACATGGCGATTTAGTGTGCCAGCCTGTCCCCACTGGGGCGGGATATTTGAAGCCGCGGTAAAATCGGCAAAAACCCACTTGCGCCGGGTAGTCGGGGAAACTACCCTCACGTATGAGGAACTTACAACTGTGTTTTGTAAGGTTGAGGCGGTTCTCAACTCGCGTCCGCTTTGTCCACTCTCCTCTGACGCAAATGACATGGAAGTCCTGACCCCTGGTCATTTTTTGGTCGGTCAGCCACTCACTGCCCTGCCTGAGTATCCCTGGAAGGATGAACGCAGACACCGGATGTCTCGTTTTCAAATGATACAACAAATGAGTCAGGACTTGTGGCGTCGTTGGTCACTGGAGTATCTGCATTTATTGCAGCAGCGTGTAAAGTGGACAGACCGGACGTCGCCCCCTTCGGAGGGGGATCTGGTTTTATTAGAAGAGGCTAATTTGCCATCGTTATTTTGGAGACGAGGTCGCATTTTAAAGTTAATCTGGGGCGCGGACGGGACTCCGCGTGTGGCGCAAGTGTTGGTTGATGGATCGGTGCTAAATCGCGCGGTCGCGACCTTAGCTCGATTACCGGTTGACTAGTTTAAGATTTCAAGCTAGAAAGCGGTACGTCCGCTTTGGGTGGCGGGATGTTGCAAATAAACAGGCATTTATTTTTGTTAGAAATAAAACTTTGATTTGTATTATGGACGAATCGATTATCGAGATTCAATTTTGTTTGGTGGCATAATGGCCCCATCACTAGTTGTTCTTTTTTTATACTCTTGTCACTGGAAAGCAAATATGGCTGGTTGATAGGTTATCGTGTGTTGATAATTAAATAGTTTTGTGTAGTAATAAGGGCATTTGGAGCCGTATTATTCTACTTAAGTGGATTGTGCAAATTGTGTTTGTGAGTGTGCGTCGTAAACGAATTGTTTCGGGAAAACAATTAGCCGGGATGTCGGCCACACCGCTGCGGAAGTAACAGGTATTTTTCAGTGGGAAGTGCACTTTGGGGTAGTTTGGGTGTGTTTAGGGAACCCTAGAAGACCCGGAGCCGGATTCGGGCCCCATCGGACCATATGGATCCCGTTCAGGACGGCGGGAGCGGCATGGAACTGTAAGTGGACTTTGTTAATTATAAGGTAATTTTAATGTGTAATTTTAATGTGTAATTTTGAGCAATAGCATAGTGTGTGTTGTGGGTTTCCGCAACACAAGCTACCAACTAATTATGAGATGACCAACACCTCAGTCTCCCTGTGACCACGGACCCTGCAAAGGGTTCGAAACGTCAGGATAAACATTAAATAAGTAATGTGTAAAATAAACGCGAGTAGATCCGTAAAAGTTGTTTCATTTCAATAAATTGACTTAATAAACATCCTGATGGACATAATGTAACACACTATTAATGTGTAGTAATTGTTTATTAATGTATTAATTTTCATAAAAAAATTTGTTAATGGACCTTTAGTATGATATTTTTGACATTTATTTGTATTGTTTTTTTTTTTACTAATATATAATTAACTAACCTTATTGACATGTTTAATTTCGACATTTTAAATTAACATTTGCATGCTGTTTTATAATGGCAAAACATGTGTGCATTGTAAATTTTATACCACTCGTAAATTGCCATATTTTTTGGCAAATAAATGATTACCTTATCTCTTAAGGCGTCGAAGTGTTACTGGGAGAGGGAGACCTCTCCCAGTAACACTTCGACGCATAGGGATCTTTTGTGCAACTCCATCCTTTTTACTCTTCCTCTGTAAAGTTAGATGCCATTAGTTTGGCTACGTTTGAGAGAGCCCGAAGTCTTCTGGTTTTAGATAAGCTGATCCCAGGAGTCCCTTTTCCTAGCCAGGGAGTCCCAGTCGCACAGTAGGTGTATGTCTATCTTAAATTCTATTGGGTTGTAGAAGACCCTTCTATTTGTGTATGAAGTACGCTTCTAAAATCTAGTAAGGTGCGGACACGCTTGTGTGTTTCCACCCACTATAAAATTTAAGGATTGTCAGGTTACTACCGGCATAAATATCTCGCTGCCCAAAAATTCTGTTACAATATCAACGGCAACTTTTATTCCCAAAATAAAAACTATAATAATCGACTATTTCTTTTGTATTTGTAGTTTCACGATGGAGCTGTCGATGCAGATGCGCTACGACCAGATGGCGCGCGCGGTGGGCCAACACCTTAACGTAGACCCCTACTTAATACAGTTCTTCAAATGTCAGAAGTAAGTAGAGTGAAGCACGAAGTAATTTAATAGTATTTATTGTTATTACTATTATTTGAAATAATCAGGCAGGCAGTTTAAACAACTGATAAGCGCTAGTATTTACATTCTATCCTTTTATAAAATATGAAAGATGAGTTAAGAATAGGCAAGTTGTATTTATAAATATTAAGATATATAATTTTACGCAAACTTTATTACAATTTCGATTGGGAAAAGTGTCGAATATATCAAATATAATACCCATATTCGTTATGTTTAGTTATTTATTATTAATTTCACAACGAATAAGCTTATGCCTATAAAATTTAGGTAAGGTAAAGGCTAAATGCAAAAACGAATGAAATTTATGTTTTAATTGTTATGAACAATAATAATACCCTTGATACTACTTTTAAAGCTGATGTAGAATATTAATTGCTATTTCTATTGTTGTAGCTACAAGGATACACCAGGACTGGCCCTGAGATACTCATACGATGGTATACTTAAGGATTTGTTAGTGTACTGTAAACCAAAGTGCCCTAAGAAGTTGTTTTATCAGATATTATCAATTAAAGTTAACGAATTGGACAACAAGAAACAATTCAAATGCTTATGGGTAAGTAATTAGCGAAATATAGTTTGTTCAAAAACAATATTCTGATATCATTAGGGGTTTTAAATTAAGTTAATTTTTATTACATACACTAATATATTTAATACAAATTTTGACTGGTATTTAAAAAAAAAAATTTACTGATATAAAAATTTTGATGTTTCCAGGTTGGTCCAAACTACAAAGAAGATAAAGAATTAATTTTATATCCAAATAAAGGTGGTAAAGTGGCAGATATTTTAGAAGAGGCAGCTAAAGTAGTAGAAATGTCTCCAGAGGGTTCAAAGAGGTTAGTTGTCTGTCATCATTTATATTAAAATTCTTTCTTATTGCTTTGTTATAAAAATTTGTAACTTAATAATATTGAAACTAGTTTATATATATACCCATTACCTCAAGAACTCGTGGTTTTACATGGTTGATAGTTGGTGGATTTAAATTCGAAGCTTTTAGCTAATGATGATTCTGGTTTTTGTTAGTTTTCTGCCCTATTTGCCATGACATATTCTCCACTGTAATTCCTTCTGGTTTTTGCTAATTTTCCATTTCGTTTCAGGTTAAGGATTGTGGAAGTTTCGTGTCACAAAGTGCTACCGGGGCCCGATCCCGAGCTAACGCTGGACCAGGTCACCATATCGCCTCCCAGACTGTACAGAATAGAGGAGATACCAAAAGACGAGGTCCAGTTGCAGGTACGGTGTTGACATCGGTTATCTGGTTCTACACAATAGGCCATGTTTTCATAACACTTTTTCTTTCGTATGTGTTCTAAAAACCATCTCAAAATTAGTTACTCTGCGATACTAATGAGCTATCTAAAAGTATATTTTATAATTACATAAAACAACATATTTATGTAAAGTTAAAGCACTTCGGTCACTGTAATTTGGTCACAATAATAATAAGTGTTAAATTATTTCGTGAAAGATGAATTTGAGTTTTCTCATAGAGTTTTTTTACCTCTATTTTGAGTTTTCTCATATTTTGTCTTCGAGTTTTCGTCTCTTTTTTGTAACTCTTTACAAGCAAGCACATTGCTTCCATCTCACGTGATGTTAAGTGATTAAAAGCCCTCTCTTCCTCTCTCTCTAACTTATTGTATAACCGTAATCAAAGTTTCACATTTACATACTCCCGTAACCGGCCCGTAGGAGGACGAAGTGCTGGTGCCGTGCGCGCACTTCCACAAGCAGGTGTACGCGACGTTCGGCATCCCGTTCTACGCGCGCGTCAAGCACAACGAGCCCTTCCAGGCGGTCAAGGACCGGCTGCAGAAGAAGCTCGACATACCGGACAAGGAGTGGGAAAAGGTAACTCGCTGATAAACAAATTTTTCTTTAATAATTGGGTAGACTGGTTAGTCAATAGAGAAACTTTTTACCAACTGTCAATAACTAATTGTATGGAAAAGGCAAAGTATGACGTCACTATTTTGTTAAATAAATAAATAAACTTTCCTACACCAATTATCTAGCCCAAGAGAAGCTTTGTTATGAAACTCGTTATATGGTTACCAGACAACGGATAAACATACTTAACCTCTCTACCGCGGAGCGCAGAATGCGGAAGTTCCGCGGAAGTATTGCGTAATTTGCAAAATCGCGAATACCTAAAGTCGATATCCACTAAAATAATGAATAAGTTGCAATTAGATCATATTTTATCATTTTTTAATTACTGAAATAGTTTATTAGTTGTAAATGATCAAACTATTTATTCTAGATTTTTTATAAACAAACTTCTTCATACAAAAGTAGGCTCTATCTAGACGACATAGAGTCCATAGAATTCGATCGCTCAATTGTCAAAATTTGACATATTTGACATTGACTTTTTAAAAAATTTAACGCACAGAGCATATAATTGTTGCGGGTTTTAGTGTAGCAAATTTACTCTAGTTTGTCTATAGCCAAACTTCTTCATACAAAAGTAGGCTGTAACTTATCCATAATTGAGATTATAGTCGCGTGGTCGGGTGCGGTGACATGACACCGCGCGGGATTTGACGGACTATAATGGCCGCGGTGTCATGACACCGCGGCAAGGTAAAGGGGTTAAAATACTTAAATACATACTTATTATACATAGAAAAACACCCAGACCCGAGACAATTTAGAAAAACAATAATTTCTAAATTGACCCAACCGGGGATCGAACCCGGGACCTCAGAGATGGCGACTCCATGAAAACCGGTACAAACCACTCGAACAAGGAGGTCGTCGTTACGTCAATTCAGTGAAAAAATGAAAATAAAAAATGTTTTTATTGCAACAATAACCAATTTACAAATTAAATGCAATTTAACCCTTATTTACAAATGAATTTTACCCTGGGTTCTGTAAAAAAGTAAAAGTTGTTTAAGCTTTTTAGGTTACATGAAAAAAAAATGGTCCATATTTACTGTTACGTGATTCTATTTGTATGTTTAATGTTCTGGAATTATTTGTTGTTGTTTCCAACATCCCTATTGTTAGATTTTTTGTCGCAGTTATTTTTTATTGGGTTTTTTGCCTGGTGTAAAGCAGAAACAGAGTCCAGATGCGAGGAAAGCTAGTGGAGCAGCATTCTGCCTCACTAGCCGTCCTTACCTAACTAGTAGAAGCATTGGTCAACCTTTCTTTAAAAAAAAAAAAACGCGTAGGAAAGTCATTAGATGGGTGACCATCGTGTATCAGATCAAGCTTCTCCGTGCTTCGGAAGGTCGTTGGTCCTGGCTGCATTAGCAGTCGTAAACAGCCATGAATCCGCGCTCGGCCCAAGTGTTGGTTTATGGCCCGTTCTCCCTGTGTCGTTTCTATCCATAAGGAAGTCCAGTGGTGGACTCAATAAACCGGTGATGACTTTTTTAAATTTTCTCTTGCGTTGTGTATGATGGTGCTCAACCACTACAGTGAGACAGCCGTAAACTAAACTGGAAAAGAGATAAGCATTTGTCCTGCCTATGTAAACTGTAAACAATACACTTTTATTTTTGTTTCAGTACAATTTTGCTATAGTGACAAATGGCAGACCTAATTACATAAGTGAAGGAGCGACAATAAACATTTTCGACTTCAGGCCGACTAGTAACGCAAGTAAGTTTTTAAATGAATTTCTTGATTTTTTATCATTACATCATGTATGACAATAGAATGTGTTACGGCTAAGGCAATAGTATTGTACTCGAGAGCCATGACATACGTGATCGGAAAGGCAATTTAGTAAGGAAGGACACCTTATTGAAAAAAAGAACTTTTCGTATTAAGTTATTAATTTTGTAAGATGTACCTAATTAATTTGTTGAGTAAGTTTCAATTGAATTTCCCAAAAAATAAACTACTTTTAGTTTATTTTTCACGTGAAAGTATTTAAATAATATGAACTGCTTTACTTAGTTATTAACATTTTTTAAGACAAAAATTTTGAACAGTTATCACTATGTCATCACTGCATAGCTGCTTTGATTTCGAATTCGAACAAATTGTAATGTAACTTACTCGTTCGAATAGTAAAGAAATATTCACAGAACCGTTTTTTAAAGTTGTTTATTACGGATTAGCACCTGGCATTCATATCACCTAATGTTAAAATGACGATAAGGCCGAACTGGTTATCTTATATCTAACTGTCGAAACACATTTCCATTAACATTGATGTGATGCCAAAAGCCTAATCCTAAAAAGAATACGCGCTTGACTTTAATGAAGACATGTCTCTCCCAGACTCGACCGGCGGGCGGCCGTGGCTCGGCCTCGAGCACATCAACAAGACGCCCAAGCGCTCGCGCGTCAACTACCTCGAGAAGGCCATCAAGATATACAACTGAGAGTGGACGTCACGGATACGCGCCACTAGGCACTAACATTACCTACATTGGATTACATGCTTCGATGTATCGTTCACTATTTATTCACCTTTCGCTTTATAACAGTAGAAGCGCGGGCTTGTATCATTGCGACCGAAAACCTCTTACAGTTAATATCGCATCATGTTAACTTATTAATAATATTTGAGCGGGTGCGATGAGACTGCGATCGAGCACGAATCGGAAATGGAGGTGCGTAAAAGATTGTTATGATAGCAACTCGGTCGCGCGTCCATTGTGAATGTAGCTACAGACTACAAAAGCGCCCGGGCTTTCATTGTGTTCGAGTCCTAACGATATTTATAATAATTATGTATTTTAACATTTTATACCGGTAAAGCAATAATGCTTGTCATACATACATACAATCACACCAATATCGCTTTAGAACTAAGAGTCGAGTAGTTATGCATGAAAATCTTCTTTTCGATGCAACTGATAGTTGCAAAATAGCAATAATTATATGTCCCAAGGTTATGAAAGGCCAGTATGTAGAGTCCAAAGTTAATTAAATGTTTTTCTAATAAATAATATAAATAACTTATTTAAGAAATACATGTGCACTAATGCAGCTCAAAATTTATTGACTAATTACTCGAGCGCTTTTAAAAATTATAAAGCTCGAACACAAAGCCACTTTAACTCGCACCGAACTGCTTATGAGAGTTCCTTAACTTTTGGGTTGTCTTTAGAATAGCTGTAACAATGTTTGAAATCAAATGTTAATGAAGCATCCATACTATTGTCCTTTCTTTAATTGACATATGATTTTTTGGTGTATGCTACGAATGAGATCGAAGTGTGTAATTCACAGTATTTAAACTGAAACTCAAATACTTGTATGCTGGACCATTGCATTTCAATTTATAATGAGTGTTTCCGCTAATGCAATGTTACTATGTCATGGATACGCAGAATAGCCTTATCTACACATAATATAAATATTAAATATATCGCGAACACCAATATTTGACTTCCTTTACCGTGCTTTATCTCAGTAGTCAATGCCACATTTCCGCTTGGGAACAAGTGTTGTTATTAAAGTCCTATTTTATTGTTAAAAATTTTACTCTAAAATCAATAGGATTAACAGACTGTCAAATATGCATACATGTTGTTAGATGTTGTTCTGTACATATTTGTTCCTCAGAGAATATGTGGCGTGAACATTGGTCACTCAGTAGTCCTGCTAGCAAAAAAGTTTAAAATGTTGTTTTAATTCGTAACTATAGCTTATCTTATGTACCCGTAGCGTGAGCATTTGTCGGGACTGTCGCTTAGGCGGGCCCTAACTTGTATCGTGAAGGTTGGATGTTAACGACAAACTATTAGAGTATTATCCGTGATTCATCTTGTATAGCGTTTTTTAAAACTATAAAGCTAGAAAAGTTTGATCGTCGCCGGTTATGTTGAGGATACGTCAATTTGTTGTTTATATCGCCTTCTAGAATTTTTTAATGTTAAAATCGTGTTGTGGCCTCCAGATTTTTAGCAAGAGTACCAAATTGCTGTCATTGTATGTTAATTTATGTACTTGGAAAGGAACTTGGAACTGAAGCTGACTTGGAGCGTTGCAAGCCAACGTGGGGTTTGCCTTCATGTCAGTGGTCGATCTTTTTTGTTTTTGGTGATTCGGCAAAATTAAACCTTAATGACAGAGTATACAGCATTATTTAGATACGAATTTGTACGATGAGAAAATATATAGTAATGACTGGGTTTAAGAGTATTATATAGTCAAATGTGCCTGTGTTATCGCTTGCTTGTGTATGTGGCCTGTACGGTGTTTTATAGCTGTCGTGACAGACCCAGACAGAGCGAGGGAGACAGATATAGTTTTAATCGATATCAAATTTCAATGAAGTTTTAAAATAAGATTTAACGCAATCGCGCTCAAGAGGATTAATTATTATATTAAATCGATTGTTGTATTTAAATGATAAAAGACTAAGACATAGCAAATCATGATTTCGACGTACTCTGTACATTGCTTGTTATAGTTTAAAGCAAGCACGGCAAGTGTGTAGTTCCTCTTTTGCACCTATTGTTTATAATTCATGATTTTTTGTCACTATATCGTGCGTTTCGTGTCGATGTAATTCTATTTTTTATATATCCACTTATGTGATTACAAAAACGAAAACAAAGCTGTTTGTATCGATAAAGAAGGTTATTTTTGTAAATGCATAGTATAAAATTGTAATGCGTAGGTTGTTTATGAATTGATGGTGATTTCGTAAAGATTATAATGCAATATATCAGATTATAAACTGTTTTTGACATCACTTCTTTTTCTTTGAAGAAGACAATAATCAACACTAAACAAAGTCTAGCAACAGACACTTTAATGAGACTCTAAAGTTTTAATTGATTATTTGGTTAACATTGTCAATGATTGTAATTGTGATAGTAAGTATTAGTGAAGCTTGTAAATAGCTGCTGTACACTTAGGGCGGCTTTCCACAAGAGCCGTGGGAGGTAGCTAATCCGTGTTCAAGGTAAAACAAACATTTACACTGCAAGGGCAATGTATACAACGTGTAACAGAAAGGTGTGGTCAAAATGAAAAGATCAAAAGTGTATCCGGTCTAGGTCTTGTATATGTTCTTACTGAGACATAATTGTTAACTTTAATTTGTCATGCAATTGTAAATTAAGTATTTATATCAGTGAAGTCGTGCACGTCAGGCGCGCATAAGCAAGCAGTTGTGCTTATAAATGTACACACAGTACACAGAGGTTACTAAACCTTAGGGCTGTTGACTTGTTTATTTTGATGTGACATAACAACAGAAATATTTAAAGAAAAATTGCATAACAAATTAAAGTTAATATTATGTCTTACTTACTTACTTACTACACTGGCTCAACGATCCGAAGTAGATCTTGGCCTCCGACATCAAAGTGCGCCATTCCTTCCTGTTTTGTGCCAAGTGAGACAAGTCGGGCACTTCCAGCTCTTTCAGGTCTTTGACAACTTCATCTTTCCAGCGGTATCTTGGACGACCAACTGGGCGTCGTCCAGATGGTTAACCAAGATACGCTCTTCTGGCAGCTCGATCTTCGCCCATTCTCTCTACGTGCCCCAGCCAGCGAAGTCGGGCAGCTTTTAATTCCCCGATGATATTCCGATAATATTATGTCTTAGTAACTGCAAATAAGATCTAGATCGGATACGCTTTGGATCTTTTTATTTTGACCACACTTTCTGTTACACGTTGTATACTCGTATATCTCTCCTGACCGATTTCGGCCACATCGACTGTATGCACTGGATAGGCATATTTCCTTAGTTTGGGCTTCGCTGCTCCGCCATGTAGTGATCATATTTGTGGATTTTTGCCTCGCGCACCGCCAAGCTATCTCACACAGCTCTGGTGAAAAGCCACCCTTATTGTTAGGTGTCTACAAATCATGTAAGTTGCGCTTTTTCTGTAGATTCACCCCCCACGCCGGGTAGAAAGAACCGGGTGAAAGTTGGAAGCAATAAATTCGCGATGGTCGCTCGTGAACCTGTAAAGGTGTTTCATTACCTACTCTCGATCGGCCTTGATCAGCCTCGATCGGCATTCCAACAGATACAGTCAATTTCGATCGAAAAGGGCGATGATGCGCCGCTGTTACACTTAATAAGGCGAGCGCATTGCTACACTCAATTGCTTTGGCCAAATGAGGTTATCGAACAGGTGGCAAAGCACCTTAAAGCGACCCTCGCGTGCTAAAGCGCCTTTACATAACGAATATTCTAATTACAAATTTGTCGTGTAATCAGTTTTATATAAATTATTGAAGTATATAGTTATAGAATAAATTACGTTAATCATTGTCGAATTACCAAAACACAAGTGTATATTTGAGGCGATCGACTCGGGTTGCTGACACGATCGTTTAGCTGTTATTCGCAGACAAATACAATCCTCTTACGATTTTTTAAAAGCGAGAAAAGGATGGGTTCGTAAAGGTTACCGCTACTAATATGCAACGCGGCCTCGAGTGTACACTAGATTTAATTGCACATAATAGAATATAACACTAGCACTTGATTGTTAATTCTGGCTGTAAGCCCTGTCAACATCCGAACATGTATGTTACTATTTAATTTTTTACTTGACCTGCCAGAGAAATGTTACGTTATTAATAAATGATTATGTCGAAATTATGTATATATATGATGTAATAAATTAAGAAAAAAATACAATAAGTTTTCGTAAAGTTGCCTTAGACGTTTTAAGACATTTTAGTAATCTGAATTGATAATACTTAATTTATTTTATACCCTTTTAGTTATCATTTCTCTCATAAATAGTAACTTATTCACATTGTGTGCATCTGATTCGTGTAAGTTTCTCGCGTGTGGCTTTTGTCGATATAACAGATTCTGCGCCGAACTATTAATATTATTTTAACAATGTGTGTTAGTTGCGATATTTTCATTAACATGGTTTGAGGTATTTTGAGACGAACATAGAAACATAGTGGCTTAGAAATAAATGCCCAAATAATTATGACAAATGGGATTGTAGTATATTAGTACGATTAAAGATATCACAGGGTCCCGACGCCCCGGTGACGGACTCTGTACGCGGCTTGTGCAAACTTGGAATGTGTTCCGATGTTTGTTACGTTGGTTTTGAATGTTTCAATGAATATAATCCTATATTTGTTTATTTTGGTTTGTTTTGCACGAAGGATTCCATCCTTTGGATTTCTAAGGTTTTTATAATGTTAAAACCGGTCCGGTCACCAAGGTCCGATTCCCTAAATGTCCAGTTTTCGAAAGTCTATTGTCTGGAACTCCATTCCTCAAATGTCTAATTCCTTGAATGTCTATTCCCCGAACGTCTATTTACCTGTGTGTCTATTCTCCGAATGCCTGTTTGCTTGTACGTCTATTTACTTGTATGTCTAATTACCTGTATGTCTATTCTCCGTATGTCTATTCCCCGAACGTCTACTAGATAAATTATATACCTACACTCTGTACATTAGGACTAGTTTAGAGTTTAAGATTGGGGGCTCGTAACGTCATGACTCTGCATAACTGTACCGATCCGTGAGCCGTGACGATTAAAGGATAAGGAACAATTTGATAGTAATGTTTAATAACTTTAAACGGGACTGGAAATTGATTGTTGAGCCAATAAAAAAGCCAATCACCGCTATAGTTCTTATAACCAAATAAATAGGTAGGTCAAATTATTATCTAGTATTTTAATAGTTAGTTTATTCTCATGTAATGTAAGCGTGGCACTGCATATTTCACGATGACAGCATCGCCATAATGTGCTTGTATTTTTATTTGTAACACTTAATGTATATTTATATCCGGCGGATAATAGAATAGTTTTATTTTTTCGGCTTTTTATAAAATGTAATTCTTCCATTTTAACAATGAATTCTGACACACATGCAATACCTCATCACAACTAGACAGTTAAATGACAATAGAAGATACAAGTTCAAATTCAAATAATGGATACTTACGATCGTGCATTTGAAGTGGCCTAGTATTATATGTTAAAAAGTATAAATATTAGATACCTCGATTATTTATACTGACGGAGCAGATTTATAATATTTATTATTTCATTACACAGAATTAATAAGTACAAACGGTGGACTTTATACCTCAAGGCATTCTCTGCCAGTCAACCGTCGAGCCAAACAGAAATAGACAGATTGGACGTTCGGAGAATCGGACATTCTGGGAATTGGACGTTCGGGGAATTGGACATTCAGGGAATTGGACATTTGGGGAATTGGACATCTGGAGAATTTGACGTTCGAGAAATGGACATTCTGGGAATTAGACGAAATAGACAGACTGGACATTTGGGGAATTGGACCTAGGTGACCGGACCCGTTAAAACGAAATGCGTTTGTCATTCAACCATTAAGACATCGGCTTTGATGAATACACAAGTTTTTAATTAATGAAGAGTTAAAAAAAAATACACTTATTTCTGAAGTGTAATGCCCATTTGCACCGACTACCATTTAGTATTAGATGACCCCTATCATCCACGGCAATTTTAAGTGACGGTGATGCCATAGCAATGGCCATGCAACTCAAGCATCCGCCACCTAACACGGCCTAAGTGTTAACTAACTAAAAAATAGGAGTTGTTACCTTAAAATAATGCGTCAATACCAGTAAGCAGGCTAGAGTAGACGACGTCAAATGCAAAGTTTTAAAGTGATATTTCAGTACTTTACAATAATTAAAAATGTCCCTCTAGAAATTGGGATCAATATCGATTATTTTTCGCATTCCTTCAACAAGTGTGTACTTGTTGCCTGCACATCTGACTACCACAAACTGTCATATTTCCTCAATAGACTTTGAACTTTATGTATATGGCATACGGTTGAACATTTATTGAAGAAATTTGACAGTTTTGGGTAGGTTGATGTGCAGGCGTTTGTACTATTATTATAAAACTCTGGCACTTCATTGCCAATCAATCAATCAAAGCAAAGTGGCACCCAAAATGGCTTGTTGCCGATAATGCGCACAGCGCGACGCTGCGATAGTTAAAATGAATACCTACTGACTGATACCGTGAATAATTTATACATACTTTAGAAACCCGTATGCCTTAGAATGATACAACTTATTAGTCAGATTTCGTATTATACAGCTATTTTAAAACTGTGTTGTCATTTCATGTCCTTTCTTGTATTATTGGTGACATTTTTATTTGATTGGTTAGTTATATAGGTGATTTAATTTTATCAGAGCAATAAATAAATATTTTTAATATTCATTCAATGTTTGTATGTATAGTAATCAGTTACCACTATAAACCACGCCATCAATATTGCTCATATTCTTTAAAATTTTAGGGTTACTATTTTAAAATAAAACCAATACATGTTACGTAATTACAAGATTTATTTGACAATAAATCTATGACGTGATCAAGATCACACTTTAATTTATGCCAAAACAAATTATACGAAATCATAAGTTACAACCTATTTTTAAGTATTCGTCATTTGATTGAAATTGGAAGGTCTTATATCCAGGACAAAAAAACATAAATCGTATAACAAAGCGAAACGTTCTGGACAGACTATCTTTCAATTACCTATCAGAAAGAACTGTTGTTAACTGAACTGTTGAACAACCAGGTTTGTGTGATCTATATGAATTTAGTTCACAGCGTGGCAAGTGGCGACGCTGCGAATGAAATTTATTTCATATAGATTTGTACAAACCGTTTTGTGCAATTTGTAGTATGCAGCCGGTACCAGAATCGTACCCCTAGAACGCTGGTAAATAATTTAACTCTTTCAACGCCAAAGTCTGAAATATCGGACAACTTATTTTCAAATAACAGATATGTCAAATAGATTGTGCATGGAATTGGAAATGAGTTGTCATATACAGTTGTTTTTTTAAGTGGGATAGTATGAGGACGTCCGAAGAAACTGTCTATGGAACCATCAAGTATTTTTTTTGTGAAATTAATTTTGGCATAGCATGTTTGTGGTAGGACTGTCAAATTTCCTCAATGGACTTTGAACTTTATGTATATGGCATATAGTTGAACATTTATTCAAGATATTTGTCAGTTTTGGATAGTCTGATGTGCAGGCGCCTGTATAGTCGACAATGAAATTGCTTTACCACCTTAGAAGTGAATTTTGTTTGCAAAACAAAACAATAAGTTTTATTTTTGTTAAAAATATCAAGTGACAGGTACGTCAGTTGTCATTATTGACAATGAGCCTTAGCTAAATTTTATTCTCTTTCAAGAAATTTAATTGAATTGTAATGGAAGTTTTTGTCAAAAGTGATAAAGCAATTTCATGGTCGACTATACATAAGAATTAGTCAAATTGATCAAATTTCTTTTTAACGCGGATCGACTCTTGTTCTTGTTTCTTGTAAGGATCATTTCATTGTATCGGAATATCAGCAGTTAGTCAAATTTAATGAAATGTTTTCTCAGACAAAAACACTGAAATGAGGTTGTCTGATATATCAGACTTGGCGTTGCAAAGGTAACTGCCTATCCAGTCTGTTTATTAAGCAACCTCGTTTATGTTGGCTTGTCGACACACTTCCGTGCACTCTGTCATGGTGTTGAAGCGGTTGTGGTTGCCGCCGCAGCCGCCGTATATGAAGCTCTTGCAGCTGCCGATGTTCACGTCGAAATAGTACCTGCAGGGAAACTGTAAGATTTAGTATTGACACAATCCTCTTTACAAAGTCTCGTTGAAACCCATATTAGGGTAGTGGCTCCAGTGTAAGACACTTTATGCACAGTGATCGACGCAGTTTTTGCACAATGTTACTGAATCTATCTATCTATATAAATAAAAATGAATCGCTTATTGTGTTGCTAATCGCATAACTCGAGAACGGCTGAACCGATTTGGCTGATTTTTTTTTGTTGTGTTTGATGAAGTCTAAAGAAGGTTCTTATGGAGAGAAAAAACGTAAAAAATACGAGAAAATAGTAAAAACAACAATTTTATTTTTGCATACAAAGCACTGTCCCCAGCTGTCAAACATCAATTAATCAAAACAAAACAAAGGCGCGTTAGAATCGTTTAATCTCAGAAGATCCATTGGCCAGATCCATAATGGATCTAAGGAGATTTTTTTTTCGATTTCGAGGTTTGGTATGCCTTCAAGTTGATTAGAAGTCAGATTTATTTATTTACACGCCAAGTAATCAAACAAAAAATATCGTGTAGGCCACCCGTATCCCATGATGGACACCTATTACAGCGTCCAATTGTAAATCTAAACCATTCTAGAATCCACTTGAAAACACACAAAAAATTTCATGCAAATCAGTCCAGCCGTTTAGAAGGAGTTCAATTACATACACACGCACAGAAGATTTATATATATTAGGTCCTTACCTATGAAATTGACGTTTTTTTGTCACTTATTAAAAGGTCTAAAAGTTCTAAAAGTCAATACCGGTTGTTAATATTATTATAGACCTTTAATTAGGACTATGTTACTTAGGCTTCAGTAATAATAACAATAATTATTAATTTTGTGTCTTTATCGCCCATTTTTTTTTAAAATTGACTACCTACCTACTTTTTATGTTCGCGGAATTGTCTTTTTGTTTCATTGTATCTTTGAAGGTTCTTGATTTTTTTTTCTTTTTAATGTCTGCTATATTTAGCTAGTGAAACAAACACTACTCTACAATTCTTAGTGTTAACATAAATAGATGCACATTTTTGCCTGTACGTAATAAAAACAATATAACTTATATTCATTTCCAATAGATGCTAAGAAAATTAAAAAAACGTTAGTATGAAAAATAAAATTTTATAAAAAATCTTCATACAGAACGTCAATTTCATAGGTAAGGACCTAATATAAAGATTATCTAGATAAATGTAATATTTTTTTTATATTATAATTGTATTTTCTTTCCTGACGGGGTGCAAGTGCACCCCCTTGTGGATCCGGTTGCCGCCGGCGCGGCGCCCTTAGTAGCAGCATATACCTACGTTTAACAGAAAGGTGTGGTTAAAATGAAAAGATCCAAAGTGTATCCGATCTAGATCTTGTATGCTGTCGGCAGCGCGCACGCCAGCCGCTCGAGCTTCGCCGCCCGCAGCGCCGCGCCGCCCGCGCACCGCGAGCTGCACGCGCACGCGTCGCGCCCGCAGCGAAGTTACTAAGACATACCTACTTATTAGTTCTTATTTGTTATGCAATTTTAAATTAAATATTTCTATTGTGACGTCACATCAAAATAAATAAATCACAGTCCTAGTGGTTTAGTAACCTCCTACTTACATTTATGATCATTGCTGCATGCGCGCCTGATGCGCGTGACTTTACTAATATTAATATTTAATTTACAATTGCTCGACAAAGTTAATAATTATGTCTCAATAACAACACGTCTAGAATCGATACTCTTTGGATGTTTTCATTTTTACCTTTTACTGTGGTACTTTTACAGAAAGGTGTGCCTTTCTGTTACGCGTTGTAGAAGTAATTGCAAAAACTTTAAATGTAGGTAGGTAAATTTTGTACAATATTTGTTACTACTTACAGTAGTACGCGGGTTCGTCCACCAGGATCCCCTAGCCTGATCCCCCAGGGGATCCTCGTGAACTCATTAGTTCATCAGGATCCCCTATAATAAAAATAAGCTTATAAGATGGTAGCACACTGAGTCCGATTTAATTAAAAACTCGTACATATACATGATTTTGATTTATAAAAGAAACTTTATTCGAACTGGCTAGTGCAACTAAATGCAAACATCTTGTAAATAAAAAAATAAATAAAAAAATATATAATAATACTAAATAATTATATACATACCTACTTATGATTTTTTTTATTATTATACTCTATTTATTTTCTTTCTTAAAACTAGATATTTTTACAATATTTTAATATAAAAACAATAAAACATTAAAAAAACCTAATCCTAGAGTTTCAATTTTATAAATTTTCTGTAAATAAAAATACCCAGTGTCATTACTTACTTTTTATTAAAAGGAAACCTGATGAACTAATGAGTTCACGAGGATCCCCTGGGGTATCAGGCTAGGGGATCCTGGTGGACGAAACGACCTAAGCGTCGTTTTCCAGTGAACAGTGCCGACCAAAAAATGCCAAAAATGCAGTCACGGATAAGTTTATATAATTGAAAATACTATCGTATTAAATAAACAAAACCGACTTCAAAAAACAGTTAACTTAAAAAAGTTAAAACAGCTCTAAAAAGCAAGAAATAATATTGAAAACGTATTAATACCTAATTAACTAGATACGCATATTAAAAAATGTCTATTGAAGTCGGGTGGTTTGTGGTCGGCTGGGGGACAATTTTGTTTCATTAGACTATTATAGTTGTTCTATTAACTCCACTTTTTTATTGTAAAAGCCCCACCCGACTCCAGTAGACATTTTTTAAAACTGATATGCGTATCTAGGTAATTAAAAATATGATTTCAATATTATTTATTGCTTTTTAGAGCTGTTTTTACTTTTTTAAGTTTCCTGTATTTTGAAGTCGGTTTTTTTTTTTGTTACAAAATATTTAATTTTACGATTTTAGTGATGGGTAGACGTAGACCTAACAAGGATGCTTCTCGGATGAGGAAACGACGGCCTAGTAGGTAGTGGTATTCCTATGTAAAACTTCAATATTAATTAGTTATTATTTTTGTACGAACTAAACATTTTGGCATATTTAACCGTATGAATTAAACCCAACAAAAGGTAACTGCTGTAAATCGTTAAGGAATGTCCTCGACTGTCTATGGTCTCCATCATCAGACCTGTAATGGCATTTATATTATAATAACCCATATGGGTGCAAAGTTCTTATCAATAGGTAGCTACTGTAAAACCTTGAGGAGTTCCCTTGATTGTCTTCATCATCAGACCCCTAATGACAGTCACAACCTATCTAGGTGTAAAGTTCTCAACAATACAAATTAATCAAGCCCAAGCACCATGTAATTGCTGTCTTTCGGCTCCATCATCAGATCGACTCCAGACCTTCATTAAATAGTAGTGCTTTAAAATACTTAATGAAAACATTAACAAACGCACTAGTCGCCACTACGATTTTCGAAGGTTCTCTGGGATGCCATCATCAGATCCTGGTTTCCTTATCATGGTACCACCCTTGGGATATCTCTCTTCCAACAAAAAAAGAATCATCAAAATCGGTTCATAAACGAAGAAGTTATCCGCGAACACAAAAAAATATATATACGAGTCGAATTGAGAAACCATATCCGTATATGCAGCGGGACCCCATGTATTAATGTAAACCATTCTCCTAAATAACCGAGTTTGTATATGTTTCTACCTATCGATTTATGTACTTTAAAATTACTACCTCTGCAAATTAATGAAAAAAAAATGAAATAATTCTGTGTTATGCCAGCGGGGCCCTTTGTTAATTGAAAGTTTACAGACTAAATGAATTAGTATTTTATTTGATTTTAGGCGTTTAGTTGATAAATTATAGTTTATCTAAATTATTGTTCCTACTTCTGATTTTGTCTAAACAATCACTAATGGTCTAAACTACAAATCATCCGTCTCACATTTTCGATTTATCGAGTAGTTTTTTAAATTCTTATTTTTCAACATACAAAATTAGTATGGCCGTGCAGTATCAAATAAATATAGACGAAGACAAATAAAATACTTATATGACACTTGCCACTTACGGACGGCGGCGCACCCGAGAGCCTTTTACAAATCTCCACCTGCCGGCGCGGCGCATCGCATTTTTTAGTAATTTTGCAGTTGTATTTATCGTTTTTATCGAAATAGGATAATAAATTCATGCTTAAAAATATTAAATCTTTATTCCTCATGAAGCAGGTAACAATTATTCTGGTATAAATTTTGCTGAATAATATTAACGTAGATAGGGGAAATTCACTGTTAACTTAAAGCGATTTTCGAAGTTTTTTAGAACAAGTTTTTTTTCTATATAAAATCAATGATATAAGAGATAGGTAACATTCTATTTTTTTATTTCATTTGTTTATTACTTATTCCGTGACAGTAGTTCAATCTAGGAGCTCAAAAAAGTGCCTTCGCGCATTTTATGAAAATATTTCTTTGCAATTTTGGGTTTAATTAAAAAGTTAAGCAAAATTTACAAAAAGCGAGGCCTTTGCGAACTATACCAATAGCTATTCTACACTATTCAATAAGTCAAAATTGTTAATGTATTTTTGTTTCTGAGATCATGAACGCCAAAATTGGCCATATTACCCAAAAATCAGTCGAATATGGCTCATGATAAGTGAAGCGATCGTGCCTGTTTCACAAAGGAATTATGTTTTTTTTTTCATTTAGTTGATGACTTCGTGCGATTAGCACATTTAGCCAGTGTCAAAGTAATTTTTCGTACAAGTAATACATAAATAAACAATATTTCCATAAATGATGATGAATGATATTAGAAATGGGAAGTGAGAAATGATATACCCCCCAACCCCTCGAGTATCTCAGTAAAGATGTGGGGCTTTACTAAGTCCTCACGCGAGCTTGAGAGAATTTGAAAAGTGACGTTGAACTGTTTTGTTTCATTTGCCAACACTTATGCACACTCACGAACACTTAACGGTTAAAAATCCACCATTATTTCACATTAATATTCGACATAACACAAATTTTGGAAAATAAGACAAAACAGCAGACATGACGCTTCACTTTCCCGCCAAGAAGCCAGGAATTATGTTTTTCTTCAACATTATCATTATCAAAACAAAATGGTACTTACCTATGTTCTAATAACTTAATCGTTAGATTCAAAGGAAACTCAATAGAATTAAAAGAAAATGACACTTAAACTCAAGAAGCTAAGAACTTTGACGAGGTTAGGTGCACTGTTTACCGTGTGTTTCAATAATTTTATTGAATAATGACATTTATTTCAAGGAAATAGGGTACGATAACGGGTTTTGGTGCATCGACTATTACTAGGTTGATGCGTGTACCAAAACCCGTTGAAAAAGTGTACGATTTTAACGGGTACTAGGTCAAGTAGGGATTTGTGAGTACCAATTTGATGTGACATGTATTAATAATAACTTTTCATTTTGATTTGCCTTGAGTTTTAGGTTATATCACTACATAATTAATTCAAATATATTAAAAAATTAACACTTACCATAAAGTTAAAAGCAGTAGCACAGCAAGCTTAGCAATAAACCCTAGTGGTTTCGTCTCAGAACAATAACTAAAGCTATAGAAGGATGGCTAAAATAAAAATCGTGCAACTATGTTTAGTTCCATTCTATCTTATGGCTAGAAAAGGAGGTTGGAGTGCGACAAATGGTTGACACTTAGTTTTTGTTTTTTGTATTGTTATGTCAAACGGTCATCAGATAATCGGTGATCAAAAAAAATCTTTGAGTCCTTTATAAAGTCTCTCACTGCATTACCTCAAATATGACGTCACAAATCTGGTGACACCTTTGCTACTTTAGTCCGGTGTCTATAGCTTTAGTTATTATTCTGAGGGTTTCGTAGTTCAATGACAAAACTTCGTAATTATTATTTTATTTCGGGCAATGCACTTTCAATGATAAACAGTTAAGACGTCATTACGGTTTTTTTTAAATTTGTTCATGGCCATGGATACTAGTCCTTCAGTCGAAAACTTAATTTATACGTCTAAATTCTATATAGGATGATGATGAAGGATAATAGAAATGAGAAAAATGATATACCCCCCAAGGCCCCAACCCCTCGAGTATCTTAGTAAAGATGTGGGGCTTTACTAAGTCCTCACGCGACTTCTTGAGAGAATTTGAAAAAAGTGTCGTTGCACTGTTTTGTTTCATTTGCCAACACTCATGCACACTCACGAACACTTAACGGTTAATTATCCACGAATTTTTCACATTAATATTCGACATAACACAAATTTTAGGAAACAACAAAATCGCAGACATTATTCTTCACTTTCCCGCCAAGAAGTCCCGTCATTACGGTTACGGATAAGTGTTGTTATTATAATTGCATAGAATATTACAAAGAAAATGTTGCCATTCAAATACTTAAAAAATCTTTTTTGTAGAAATGATTAAACATAAAAATCTTACGAGTTATCGGGTACCGGGACGTTATCGGCATTAGGGACATCTACCTTAGCGAATAAAAACAAAAAAATATTCGCCAATGCTATTTTGATGAAAACAAATGATTGATAGGTACATCATTTGATTTACAAAAGTAAATTACCTAATTCCTAATAAAAAATGTAAGCATTGACAGATAAACCGGATTGATTACTCCCCATGTTACCTTCCTATGGTCTATGGTAAAGAGAAGAACTAACTTAGTTAATAAGTTTTAATAATTGTAGTTGAAATGATAGAACTGATTATTACTATTATTTTAGGTAGGCACATCTGTAGAAGATCCATTTTTTCTTGTAAATAAGAAGGCCGTTTATTGACCATTGATGTGAGAAAGAAGTGCATGAAGTAAAAGAAGTTAAACGAACCCATAAAACCAAAATATTTTTAAGACACTTACTTGTTATACATTGCCATACATAAACCGGTGTTGGGTTGCAAGGAGCAAATCGAGTCAGTGTTTTGACTTTGCATGTAAGTTGCACCTAAAAGATATAGGGGATACAGGATAGCTATATTATTTTCTGGTGACCAGAGCTGGTGACGTACACTGGCGCCATTACGATAGGTAGGTACCTACTTTTATAGAGATTTAAACAAAGTACCCACTAGACCATGAATTGGGTATTTATTTAGGTAACTACGAAACCACGGTTTAAAGATATATTTTTATCGTGACGAGACCTTGCGTGCGTCTCGAACTCACTCGATTGTCCGTAATGATTATTTTAAAAATAACAATCGGCGTATCGCCTTATTAGTAAAATTAACTACGACTAAGTAGTTAACCACCTCTATGGTCTAGTAATGAATCAGTCACATTCAGACTTTTAGAGATCCAGAGTTCATTCCCTGCGGTGATTGTCATGGTTCCTACATGGCAACTGGCTTGTTAAGATTCCGCTAAGATAAATAACGCTATTCATTTATTTACAACAATGTTAATTGGAATTGTATACCTAGGTAAGTAGTTGTATTATTAAAGCTTTGCACAAAAAAACATAGAATAAGCTTAGAATAGATATTCCTTAACTTGTTTCCGTTATGTATATACCTAAACTGCATTTTAGATTATCAAACAAATACGGAATATCTATTCGAAGCTTATTAGGCTCGTGCCCCAGCAGTGGGGACAAAATGAGTTACCGATGATGGGATGAATAACAAAATAACTCGGCAATTTACCTTTGCAATACGTTTCGCAATTCTTTAGCGTATCGAATAGGTTTTTGTTACCATTGCATCCTGAATATTGGAATGTACGACACTGGTCCAACTGGGCATCATAGTAGTACCTGCGAATGTTACATACACCCAAGATTACTATTGAACAGCTGGAAGAGCTTTGATTACTTCAATTGGTATCACTGGCTTTGCGAGACGAAAGCGTCGAGCCTTTGTTTCCGTTAGCATCAGCAATATCATGAGTTCCATGGAGAAAGTGGTCAATGAATACAATAAGACCTTATATTAATATATATTTTTTGTCGCTCTTATTAATATAGGTATTAATAAGACCGACAATAAACATTTAGAACGACGTCTGTGCACATTTTTTTTGATTTTTATTTTTGATTCCCATACTGATCCCTCTCTCATTTTACTGATCTCGCAAAACTATATCCAAATTAATTAAGAACATTGTTTTTTTAACATCATCATCTCAGCCAAAAGACGTCTACTGCTGGACAAAGGCCTCCCCCAAGGATCTCCACAACGGCCGGTTTTGTGCTGCTCGCATCCAGCGGCTTCCCGCGACCTTCACCAGATCGTCGGTCCACCTTGTTGGAGGCCTGCCCACACTGCGCTTTCTGGTACGCGGTCGCCACTCCAGGACTATCTCGCCCCAGCGGCCATCAGTCCTGCGAGCAATGTGCCCTGCCCACTGCCACTTGAGCTTAGCAACTCTTCGGGCTATGTCGGTTACCTTTGTTCTTCTGCGGATCTCCTCATTTCTGATTCGATCACGCAGAGAAACCCCGAGCATAGCCCTCTCCATTGCTCTTTGGGTGACTTTGAGCCTATTTATGAGGCCCATAGTGAGCGACCATGTCTCAGTCTCGTATGTCATCACTGGCAACACACACTGGTCAAAGACTTTCATCTTGAGACACTGCGGTATATCGGACGAGAAGATATTTCGTAGCTTACCGAACGCCGCCCAGCCTAATTGGATTCGACGATTGATCTCTTTGCTGAAGTTGGACCTACTTAGCTGGACCGTTTGTCCCAGGTAAACATAAACGTCCACAACTTCAAGGGCAGAGTCCCCAACCTTCATAGGAGTGGGTACGACACGTGAGTTCGACATAACTTTCGTCTTCTCCATGTTCATTTTAAGACCCACTTGTTGAGTCTTCCGTTGAGGTCACCGAGCTATGCGCCGAGGTCTTCCAGGGTCTCAGCCATGACCACTATATCGTCAGCAAATCGAAGGTGAGTGATGTAAACGCCGTTGACGTTGATGCCGAGTCCTTTCCAGTCCAGAAGCTTGAAAACATCTTCCAGTGCAGCAGTGAACAGTTTCGGAGATATCACATCTCCTTGTCTCACTCCTCGCAACTGGATAGGTTTCTAGGAGCCCTGGTCCTGAAGACGGACTGACATAGTGGCGCTTTCATACAAACATATCAACACTTCGATGTACCGATAGTCAATTTGGCACCGCTGGAGAGACTGTAGCACGGCCCATGTTTCAATCGAATCGAATCGAATCGAGGCTTTTTCATAGTCCACAAACGCTAAGCAAAGAGGCTGGTTATACTCTTCGATCTTCTGTATAACCTGCCGCAGCGTATGTATGTGGTCTATGGTGCTGAAGCCTTTTCGGAAACCGGCTTGTTCGATAGGCTGGAAGTCATCAAACCTGCGTGCGAGACGATTCGTTATGCCTCTCGAAAACAGCTTGTAGACGTGGCTTAGAAGTGAGATGGGCCTGTAGTTCTTCAGCAGGGTTTTGTCGCCCTTTTTGAAGAACAGTACCACCATACCATACCACCATGCCGTAATTCCGTCAGCACCTGGTGCCCTGCCGTTTTTGAGCTGTTTGAGAGCCATACTAATCTCGTATAGGCTGATGTCCGGGATGTCTTCGGTATAGTGCCGGGTTAACTTAGCTCTAGGGTCTTTAGCTAAGCTTTGTACAGGTGGCCGTGTGGATGTGTAAAGCTGTCCATAGAACTTCTCGACCTCTCCTATAACATTGGACCTGGTCGTGACAGTTCTGCCGTCATCGATTTTCAGCGTCGTCAGTTGGCACTGCCCAATACCCAGATTTCTTGCGAACACTTTTGAGCCTTTGTTCTGCTCAATGGCCTCTTTAATACGGTTAGTATTTAATCGGCGCGTGTCGCGAGTCATAGACTTCGAGATCTGCCTATTAAGCCGCCGAAACTGAGACGCATCACCTGAGGAAAGCAGAACTATAGCGCGCCGTTCTTCCATTAGTTTTAGGGTATGGTCTGAGAACTTTTTGGTTCCTTTTGCACGGTGGGTTTTAAAGAACTTGGACCCAACAGTTTGGACAGTTTCCACAAACCTGTTGCTGTATTTGTCCACATTTTCGCAATCATTTGGGCACTCGAAGCGATTCTGCAATTCGAGCTGAAAGCTTTCAGGGTTTTGGATTTGGATAGGTGCAGGACGGAGCGTAGACCTTATCAATCGACGTCTTTCCAGCTTTACGTTGATATTCAATGTGCCTCTTACCAACCGGTGATCGCTGCCAGTTTTAAACGCATTGATCACAGTGACATCAATGAATATTTGCTTCCTCGTCGACATGATAAAGTCAATCTCGTTTTTTGTTGCACCATCGGGTCCAGGTTCACTCTCGGTGTTCAGCCTTCCTGAAAAAGGAGTTCATCATACAGAGGCCCTCCCTCTCAAGAAAGTCCGCCAGCAGTTGGCCCCGGGAGTTCCGATTACCAACCCCAAATCGTCCCACTCTCATCTCATCGCCGCTTCGTGTGCCCAGTTTTGCGTTAAAATCTCCCATGACAATGGTGTAATGAGTTTTGGAGGCTTGTATGGCTCTAGAGATGTCCTCATACGTAGCTTCCACCTCATCATCAGGGTGTGTCGTAGTAGGAGCATAAACCTGTATGACCTTCAACGAATACCGTTAGGTTATTCTGAGTATAAGGTACGGTACCCTAGGCGACACACTCCTGGTCTCGACAACGTTGTTCACGAGGGACTTGTAGACGATGAACTCGACACCACCTTGGGACAGTTGTTCGCCCTCCCGGAGCAAGTTACCGGACTTGAGGATTATCGAGTCCTCCCCCTCTCTTCGGACTTCAGATAATCCAACTAGGTATGTCCCACCGTATCTTGCTCAATTCTTCCTCCAGTTCGTAAATCTTCTCGTCAGTCCGCAATGTGCGCGTGTTAAATGTTGCCAGGGGCAGAGTTCGTTGTTGGCGGTAGCCAGGTCTCTGCCGGAGATTCTTAGCAATCCCTGCATCGTCGCTGCCTTGGCCGCTACTGTAGCTAGGGCAAGCGGGGCCGCCGGGGACTAGGGGCCGGTTTTTGCTGGTGTGCATATAATGGGGGGTATTTGCCGTAATCGCCACGCTTGGTAGGCGGATTGGCGATCGCAGTATGTTGAATGTAACCTCAGAGAGATGCTGCTGCCCATCCTCTGGAATGGTCCCTTAGTCGCCTTTTACGACACTCAGGGGTTGAGATGGGGTGGTGCAATTCTTTATCCCCGGCACCACACAGGGGTATTTTTTAACTTACTTTATCGTAAATTTAGCACAATTGCCCACTTTCGGCTGAAGCTGGCACCAGTAATCCCAATTCCAAACATTGGAATGAGCTGAAAATGTAGAAAAAATTAAAAGTGTAAGCGTCTGAAACATGCGCATTTTATTCGAATTGGAAGCATGTTCAGTGTTCGTAAACCCAACTTATGCTTTTAGCGCAGAAGTTTATCAGGGTGCCAAGTGAAAGTTTCGTTCGCTATTCGATTACGTTAACGAAAACATGAATTTGTATGGCACAATTGTAACTCTCCTCGCATGTCGCCAGGAGGCGCTGCTTCAATGCTATAATACCCTACTAATTTTCGTTTTCGTAAACGTAATCGAATGAATACCTACGGATAGTATACAAAACTCTCACTAGGTACCCTGAGGTAGCAAAACATATATTTACTCATGTGGCAAAACGTCGCGCGTCCGTCGTAACGTATCAACGCGTTTGTATGAAGTGCTTATTAAGTAAGTACCTATATTTTGGATCTCTTTATTTTGTGAGAGTAATAGAGAGTAGAGAATATTCGTTCTAATAAAAGAAAAAAAAGATATTATAATCGTAGGTCTATACTAAAGTTTGCAGCTACTTTCGCTATACATATATTGCTTTACTCACATCTTCTCAGATCTTTGTCATTAAGCCGGAGCAGGTCCAGAACTGCAACGGTGGTGATATCCTTATCTGATCCTACATTGATCCTCCAGTGTAAAGCGGTAGGCTTCGGAGACGTTTCATCGCGCACCATAGCCGTGGTCAAAGAGACTTCATTGTAACCGCTTATATCTTTCATACATATCACAAGCCCTAATAATAAATGGTAGAGACCGACCATTTTTTCATCTCATATATATATATCGTTCGTAAATAGTCTTGCCCGTTACACTGACCGCAACCAACGATAAAAACAAAGGTGAATAAAATTTATAACGCCATAAAAGTATTATCGCGTATGCAAACATGTCTATAACATTGCTAGCTTAAACGTGAAAAGAAATCAATCCACTAAGTGAGTAATAGTGTCTACGTAAGGAATAGTAGGTACCTAAAGTTTGTTACAATAAAAAAAATTAGAAGACCGCAAATTAATTTTTTCAAACACCTCAAAATTCAAAATTCATAATTCATAATATAATATCATAAAAAACAGTTTAGGTTAGAAATAGCTCTTATGAACGTTACTATGCCATCGGTTCTTAAGTCTACTCTGGGCGGGAGACCTTGTACTGAGAAGAACCGGCAAGAAACTCAGCAAGCGCATTTCTTTACTCCCCTACAGCGTCAAAATATTGGAACTCGAGGGCACATTCCATCAACCAGTAGGTCAAATGCCTTTCAGGATTTACATTCATAATCGAGTCGCAGTGGCAAGATTTTGACATTTAGAATATATGAGGAAAAGGTGGCAGGCAACTGATGAGATGGACTAATGACCTTGTTAAGGTGGTGAGGTAAGTTTGATTGAGGAAGGCGCAATAGTGGAAGGAATGCCGTGCATATAGAAAAGACCTACACTCACGGCTTGAGGAATCCTTTTAGTTTCTCGCCTCCCGCCCCCAAAGAATGTCCAGTGACGCTGAAAAGACCACAAAAGACCATCAGTAATAAAATAACGGTTGAGAAAGATAGGGAAAATTACGGAATCGCGATACTGAGGCACGATTGTGGAGGTTTCAAAATAGCAGAACCAAACCTCCGCTTAGGTAGTAAGTAGTAGAAATCCTATAATAAAATTCTGGGCAATGGCCTCCATCATTGAAATGATGGCCATGGCTCCGGCTGTCACATTAAGCTGAGGAGAAGCCGTTTTGGTATTCCATTTTTTGTACCATTTTACTATTCTTTTAAACTTATTTTTTGAAATGTCAAATAAACCAGCCCGTCGAAATTATTCAACACTATTTACTTTTTTACTTTGAAAGCCAAAGGCGCCCATTCAATGTCAACAACTACCGTCCTTAATATTTTTATAATTACTAAAGATCAGTTAAGAAGTAGGCAAGCTATTTATAAAATGTTTTTGTTTTGTTTATATAATTAATAACGCAAATTTTGTTGCGAACAAATTACAAAAACATTTGTGTTTTTGTAATTTGTTGTGTAAACAAAAACTTTTTATGTCAAATAAACTTTCTTTCTTTCTTTCTTCCAAATGCAGTAATCACTACAATTGATAGTTATTGGCTTAATCACCACCTGCGATCACCACGCTTGCCAAATGAGGGTTGGTGATCAGAAACCAGGACTATGCATCGAAAAATTCGAAACACACTGTTTAATTGAGTTTCTTGCCAGCTACAGTAGTTTAGTTAAATATTATTTGGATTTTTATACTTAGTTTGACGTCACCATGTGCTTGTAAAGGCTTCATCATCATCATCAGCCTGTGAAGGCTTTTATGGAAAAAAATGCTTTGATCTGGATATTGAACCCGAGACTTCGAGCTTTTGCACACGGTCACTGAGGTGGTAGACCCGTATAGGTACTGAAATATATTTAATACATTACAGGAACGTTGTAAGCTCGCGGATAAACAAATGGCTTTGCGCGGAATGCCATACCCGTTTTATATGATGTGAATATTTCTGATTTACCGCCGTTGTAAATAAAACCAGCACAATGCGGGTCAAACGAAAAACTGACATTTGTAGCGGGGCCACGGACCGCAAGCACTTTCTAACAGTGTTTTAACTCCATCGAGCAATTAAAGCGCATGCTGTATAACGCGACAATAATATCACGGTAAGGGGTTGTCCACACTATATACAAAGGTGTGAAATACAATTTATCCCATAATTATGGAATTTTTCTGTTTTACTTGTTTTTCTTATGATAACTGTTAATTCTATGGTGTTCCAGTAAAAGTATTATCCATCTATCTAAATTGATTCACTTTCATATTGTATAGCTAAACAGAATAGTTTACGATTTTAAATAGTAGGTATGTTCGGGAATGACAGATAAGATTTTCTTTCAAAAGGGAATTAGGTAAGTATCAATTTAAGTAGACACCTTTTTCAATATGGAAAATATCCTATGAAACATTATTACAGAGATGTAAGTATACTTTCTGATAAATAAGGAAATGGTTATACTTTAGGGTAACGATTGAGGCCACGAGTATGTAAATTATATCTAGTAATTTTTCCTTATGGTCCTTAGTCGCCAAAAGCAAATATAGATATTAATAACAATAATTTTACACAGTACAGAATCTTGTACACTAAGGACGTTAAGTTACTAACATACTTTATTTACATTACATGGAGTTACAAGTGTAATTTCTTTTTTGAGAGGGTGCTGATTACCACTGCATTTTCAGCTTCAGCGGGCTTTTTAGGAGGTGGCGAGAAACTTAAAGGGTTCCTCTAGCTGTGTTAAACGAATCACCGTCAGAGGTTTTCTAGAGGGAACGGCATCACGCACTAGTGCGTGTGCCCGTGCCCTACTAGATTCTCCGAGGGGTTTGGATCGGATCGGGGAGCGGCACAACCCGAGGGTGCCTCTAAAGGCTCGGAGCTCGGCTCGGGTTGACCGGTTCATGGGGGTGGGGAGAAGCGCCCAGCTACCTACATCTCTGTACCTGTTATAGAGCGCGTGTGAACCGGCTCGTCGTACCCTTGTTCTACGAGCATACGGTGTCTTGGGCCTAAGGGCCGAAACACATAAACACGAGACTACGTCGAACCGCAAAATAAGCGTTGCGTCAGGCTAGTATAAACCTTATTGCCTGTTAAATACTAGGCAGGCGCCCCATCGTGGTACGACGCGACGTCGTGTCGTGTTTATGTGTGGGAGCCCTAAGCTAGTGTGCTTGTTTGGTGTATTCTGTAAATGTGTAGTGACATTTAGAGGCTCGAGCGAGGAAGTGTCAAAAACCTTTGATGCTCGCTAAAACACCAGAAAGAAGAAGCGATTGAAAGAGATCTAATTCAAATTAGCTTAATTCAAACTGGCTTATAAAAAATGCAGGAAAAAATGGCGTGGCCTTATGTTTAATGCCACACCGTCTTTTCCTTGTGTTTTTTACACAGCTCATTTCAGTTTTAAAGAAGAAGATTTTTTTTTTTAATTTTTTTTTTTATTGGTTATAGGCAGGCATTTGACTACACCTCACCTGATGTTAAGTGACGGTGCGGTCGAGAATGGAACATGCAGATAAGAGAGCCATGGTAGAGTACTGTCTATCTGCGAAATAAGTAGATACCTACTACGCCGTTCCTCCAAGACGTGTTACAATGTTGCAGATGAGATAGTTGCACATCGATCTACCTACTATGTTTCCCCATGTTGATTGGATAGGAATTGGTAACAGCCTCTCTGTATGTAGGTAAGCTTTCGCAGTAGGAAGCGAGCACTCACGAGCACGCAAGCGTTTCTCCTACAGATTGCGAGTTTTATTTACCATTGGCAGCCATACACGGGCAGCTTGAAGCAGTCAGCGTCGACTGCTTCAAGCTGCGACTCTCTATGGCCGGCGGCCCTTAGATTTTATCAAGTTCACAATAAATTTTACTCTTTATTTTTAAATTAAATTAAATATTTATAAAATTTATAATTTTTTTTACTGTATTTTATAAATTTTATAAATATTTAATTTAGCTTCAGTGCAGCAATTAGCACTTAAAAATAAAAATAAAAATTTACTATAGCGTTGTGTTATCTTTGTGGGGAAATACCTAAGATTCTGCAAAGATGAATCTGCATAGCCATTTGTTGCAATAACCGTTGGATAGATGGCGCACTGTGCCGCTATTAGCACTCAAAAAATTAAAAAGCAGTGGCAAAATTCAGCGCTTACGTCAGCCTTCCCGGTAGCATAGCGGTCAGTGCAGCCGTCCGGATTGCGGAAGACCCAGGTTCGATTCCTGGCTGGGTCGGGTAGGCGTTTAATTTTTTTTACTGTATTTATAAATTTTATAAATATTTAAGTTAACAATAATGAGAATTTGTATGGCATTGAAGCAGTGCCTCCCTGGTGACAAACGTGATGAGAAAACACTCGCGCTCAGTACCCAATTGTAGTTTTTTTATTTTTTTATATGTTATGAGTAAGCACGTGCCTTCATCTCACCTCTCACCTGAGCCTGCTCCTGTTTATAGAAAAACCCTTGTCGATATAATTGTAAATAGAAATCACTGTTCGCCGTTCATCGGTACAAAGACAATATTTTCAGCCGGTAGCTTTATTTACCAACAGCTCGGTTCGCCGAAAAGAAATACCTAGTGTTATGTGATGATAAGGAAAATGGTGGAAGCGCACTTCACCCGGGATCCTCAACTACTTAGGCACTGGCTTTGTTATCTCTATCTGCCGAAACACAACATTTATATTATTTAGTAATAGCTAGCCAAGCGGACAAACAAGCCAACCCAACAAACTGAGTACACAACATGTATCCCCCAATGGGAATCCAACCGGGACCTTCGGGCCTACATCCGGTGGTGGTCTTAACCACTGGGCCACAGTGGCGGCCATAAGGTTATTCTGAATATAAGATAATAAAAACTTATATAAAATAATTATATTAAAACGCCTTACTCTTTTAAATAGCAAAGTCATAGCGCATACACCAATTGGCGTAAAACAAAACTCTTGACGTCTAGTACGTTTGTTGTTTGAGTTTTTTTAAACATGTGAATAAAATCTGCAAATATTTCCGAATTAGCTAACTCGGCCAATGTTTTTACTTTTTATTTACTTTTTTTTAGTCTATGTCACTCCCACAGTCAAAACAAATCTAATGACACCTCATATGTTAAAATCCACCATGCCATTTGGGCTGTAGGGCGTGCCAAAGAAACAGACATACATCACCATCAGCCTATACTAGTCCACTGCTGGACGTAGGCCTCTCCAAGTGCACGCCACCGAGCACGATCCGCGGCTACTCTCATCCAGCTCTTGCCAGCCACCTTGCGAAGGTCATCGCTCCACCTAGTCTGAGGGCGTCCTACACTACGTTTGCCGATACGCGGTCTCCACTCGAGAACTCGTTTACCCCAACGGTTGTCGGTTCTGAGGCTAATATGACCGGCCCACTGCCACTTCAGCTTGCTGATCCGATGGGCTATGTCGATTACTTTCGTTCTCTGTCGGATCACCTCATTCCGAAGTCGATCCTTCAGAGAAACTCCGAGCATAGCCCTTTCCATAGCCCGCTGAGCGACTTTAAATTTGTGAACCAGCCCAACCGTGAGTGTCCACGTTTCAGCTCCGTATGCCATGATGGGTAGGACGTACTGATGGAAGACTTTCGTCTTTAGACTTTGTGGATTAGGCGACGTAAAGACCCGACGTAATTTCCCATATACTGCCCAGCCTAGCTGTATCCTTCTGTTAGCCTCTTTCTCGAAGTTGTTTCTACCCAATTGCAAACTCTGCCCGAGGTAGACATATTCCTTAACAACTTCGAGAGCACCGCCTTATACTGCAATCGGTCCCGGAATGGCATGTTCGTTAAACATAACCTTGGTTTTGTCCAAGTTCATCCTGAGACCGATGCATTGAGAAGAATCAGCCAGGCCGTTCAGCATGAACCGTAAATCCTGCAACGTTTCGGCTACGATGACGATGTCGTCCGCGAATCGCAAGTGTGAGATGTGTTCGCCGTTAATGTTATTGCCACGTCCTTTCCAGTCCAGCGTTCCAGCAGCAGCGATTTCTTAAAGAACCTCTGGCCTCGAGGCAACGACTACTCAACTGGCCTTAGTCAACTTCGTCAAGTGGCTTCTCCCAAGAGACTGGACAAACACTATCGACCCACGACCCCCGGTTTTGCTAAATTGCTCGTTCAATCGTGCGTGTATTGGAGTATCGGAGGTCGTAGCGCACCAGTTTACATACATACATACATACATACATACATACATACATACATACATACATACATACATACATACATACATACATACATACACACATACATACATACATACATACATACATACATACATACATACATACATACATACATACATACATACATACATACATACATACATACACTCGAAAAACATAACCCTCCTTCTGACGCAGTCGGGTAATAAAACTAAAACTAAACGCCTCGGTGGCCGAGTGGCAAAGCGGACCGATACCCGAAGGTAATAAAACTAAGCGTTTTCGTCAACGTGATAGAATGGCAAATAAGACTACCATTAAGTATTAAGTACCTCGTACTGTGGCGTTACCGCTACTCCATAGACCAGTGTAAAGTGGAATTGCATCTCTGTTTTTTAAAAAATCGACTTTCCATTAGGCTAGACGCACATAACAATGCATCTCATGTGGATTGCCCCTAACGCACGAACGCTGCGTCGATCGCGGCGCAGATGTTTGCTGATCTAATGGCGATTGCGATTTGCATACAAATTCCTGACTCGCATGGCTCGGACTGGATGCCCGGACGCCCAGATCAGATTAACGCTAACGACGCTAACATTCTATAGCACTCAATGGATATAGGGTAGGGCACCAGTGGTCCACAGGACCCAGTGATCGACTCATCTTCCTTGAATCATTAGAAGTAGCAACGGATTGTTGATGACCAACAGTTGAATATATGTCTTTTTAAGATAAAATATTTACTACTAATGGCCGCCCAGTGGTCGAAACTCGACCGTAATTTTTATAAAAACTAAACAATATTTTATTAAGGCTTCACGGATTGTATAATAGGCAATAAATTTTTTTTTTTTTTTTTTCATTTTATTTCAGAATGTGAGTTTGGATTGGCATTGACAAATTTCGGCAACTAATCTTCAATTTTTGAAATTTTTGAAAAATGTATGAAACAATGTTTATTTAATTTAATGCATAATAAAAAAAAAGTATTAGCATTCTGCACTCCTTCTCTATATAAACTATAAGTGTGCGAAATTTCATACTCCTCCGTCCGCGCAATTTTTGTAAAAAGGGGTACAAAGTTTTTGCTTCACGTATTGATATATAGATTACTTACTCTTGTGTATGTGACTGTTTGTTGCCAGAATAAATGAAAATCTTTATATATATAAATCGAATATTTATAAAATACAGTGAAAAAATTAAACGCCTACCCGACCCAGCCAGGAATCGAACCTGGGTCTTCCGCAATCCGGGCGGCTGCACTGACCGCTATGCTACCGGAAGGCTAACGTAAGCGTTGAATTTAGTCACTGCTTTTTGATTTTTTAAGTGCTAATAGCGGCACAGTGCGCCATCTATCCAACGGTTATTGCAACCGATGGCTATGCAGATTCATCTTTGCAGATGAAATATCACAAATTTGATAACACAACGCTCTATAGTAAATTTTTCCTCTATAGTTATCCATCCGATGACAGTTCTTGAGTGGCGACCGCGTACCGGAAAGCGCAATGTGGGCATGTCTCCAACAAGGTGGACCGACGATCTGGTGAAGGTTGCGGGAAGCCGCTGGATGCGAGCAGCACAAAAAGGTTCTTTGTGAATATCCTTGGGGGAGGCCTTTGTCCAGGTGTGGACGTCTTGTAGCTGCGCTGATGATAATGATGAATCATAATTTCGCCCCTGGCAGGCAAAAAGTAAAAGACAGCAAATTTAATAATTTTTAAATTAAATTTAACAAATCTATTATGCAATTGATGAGCAAGTCTGACACAGTACACACCACTGTGTGCTGTGTCAGACTTGCTCATCAATTAAAACGTCCCACAACCACTGTAGTGGGACGTTTTAATGCTGTTTAAATCATCATCATCAACATTTAAATGTCCCACTAAGAATGTAATAAGATTTTAATGCAGACTGCAATTTTTGGCTAATGTCTCTTCGCTGTCCGAATTGTCCTTATTTTGTTCGAACACAAAATATGTCTCCATATTATCTCACAGAAAGTAAGCTTCATACAAATGCTCTTGAGCAACGCCTCACGGAATCTCGCAATAGAGGTGGGCGTTTAAAGCAAAAGCATTTAAAAAAAGCATGCTTTTCTAAAAAAGTACATAAGCGTGCTTTTAGGTTTGAACATATGATGCTTTTCACTTAAAGAAGTGTTCGCACTTATTTTTATATTTTGGTCGGTGAATTAACTCTTTTTTTGTTTAGGTACATTTATTAATACAATGGGCGCCAAACTGTTATGAAGCAACAATTTTTGAATAAAAGAAGAAAAATAAATGAAATTTAATAATTAAAAATATTTACAATATATCTATACAAAAACAATATATATACAATTTCAAAACTTTTGTTTAATGACTAATGATATTAGTGTAATTAACTTCCAGTGTAAATAAATTTTTAGTTTAGAAATTTTTATTTGTAAAGTAGGTACGAAGAAAAGTTCATTGATTTAAAAAGACCTTAAATTCTACATATTTACGTCGTACAACTGAATACTTCAATATTCGTTTTAAATGACAATGAAACATGTTGCCAACAAAACATGTAAACAACGAAAAACGTATTGAGCAAGTAAGAAGACAGACAGCTTCACGTTTTTCATTTCAACACAACGTATACCCAGCTTTTTGTAATTACACAAAAAAGCAAAAAAGCTCTTTTTTAAGCATGCTTTTTTAAAAATCGTATAATGCTTAAACGTGTGAAAAAATTAAACAGTTTTTTCCATCTCTATCTCGCACGCAATATCTGCGCTCCGATTGTTCCTGTTCCGATTCGTGTCCGTGATACAAGAAGCTTACCTCCTGTGGGTCTCCTTACTTTGTGGTCCGAATGCTCGGACGGCCGTCCGAACCGGATTAGCTCTAACGACGCACCATTACATGCGCCCATGCCTAAGCTTTCAGAGCGCCCTGAGCACCCTGAGCGGTGCTGATAAACGCATATCCTCTTGTAGTAGGTTGTCACCGTTGCGTTGGCTTAATGAATACCCAGGCGAAATTAATCACTCTCCTTATCTAACGAGTGTGGCAGTCAATTTTAACATTTTTTAATCTTTACGGGTAATCCATAAATAATATTTAAAGCTGAAGATGGAAGCTCACCTCACCAGAAATCCTCAACTATGAAAGAGTATATGTTAAGTGAAGAGAAAGCACTTCTCCAAATCGCTTTTTTCAGCATAAACTATCAAATTTTACGCATAACGACAAAACACAATCTAAAAAACAAGTGTTGAAAGAATTTCCACGAGGGATTCAAACCCGCACCCCATGACATGCCAGGTCAGGTGTCTACCAACTATGCTATCGTGGCTCTGACCAAAGGCGAAGTTAATCAACATCTATCTACTATTACTTTGTAAGCCAAATTGCCTTATTCAGGGGCATGGGCATGTCATGGGGTGTGGGTTCGAATCCCGTTTTTCAATCGATTTTTTTCCGAATGTCTTGTTTAAAAAGGTTTCAAATACCAGACAATAAATGCAAAGCTTTTTAAACATATTACAACGAAGAGCAAACCTTACAACAATAAAGCAAGTTCCACAAAAGTAATCCACAAAAAAATAATAATTTTCGTAATATATTTTGTCATTTCTTAAACTTACAATATTAGATTCGAGCGCGTTAACCCTAACAAGCATATTCCAACAATCTCCAAAACCATGAATATTAATTAGAAAGGATAAGATTACGTTGTCTACGAGCCAAGAGTAAGCTTTAAAAATAATGGCTTGAGACAATTGCTGCCCGGAGTATTAATTGCTGCAATTTTTTACTCCGCGCCGAGTCAGGAGACGGGATTGCAAAGCAAATCCGCCGGCGACGATAATAATTGATTGTCATCGTAGTTATGCGGCTGCGGAGCCAATCGCCGCTCTGGCCCATAAATAATTATTATTATTATTATTTCCATACCATGGAATAAGTAAGGCCTTTTTTACTGTAAAAATACATTTATGTACACAGTAAATTATTATCTACCAGAAAATATTTAAGGGTAGTCTCCATCTATCATTTTGCAATACTTTTACTAATTACCAACTTTGAAATCGTGAAAAAATCATAAGCAGCTTTTATACATTTCGATCGAGTAAAGATCAGCAGCAGTAAAGATCAAAGTTATCCTATAGTTAAAGTCTTGCAAAATGATGACAGTTTTTCTGATAGATAAATATAACGGTCGAAATTCGATTAGAAGAGCTACATGACAGGCGTTCAACAAAGCGAAAGCGAAGAACGCCTTTAGCGACTACAAGGAGGCCTTCACGCGGTACAGTAGTGCGGTAACTAAGGCAAAGAGATCTGCCTGGAGAAAATATTGCGACCAGATACAATCTGTTCCGAAAGCAATGGGACTAACCAAGGCTATCTCTTCCACAAAGGCGATTCCATTGACCATGTTAAGGAAGGAAGATAGAAAACATTGAAGGTTATGTTCGATACTCATTTCCTTTGATCAAAAGTCATCCAAGACGATCATGATCCAATCAGCTGAAAGGAACAGCAGAGAAGAACTTCCAAATATGACTGGATAGTAGCGAAAAGGGTAGTAGATGAATGTAAAGTTAAATGGGCGCTGAAGAGTTTCCAACCGTTTAAGGCGCCAGGGCCTGACAACAGTTATCCCATTCTACTATAACAGGGGTGCCTCCATCCTGGGACCCCATCTCTGCAGGCTGTATAAAGCATGCATAGCTTTTCGACACATTCCCAGAACATGGAGGGGTGTTAAGGTAATCTTCATACCCAAAACGAGAAACCAGATTACGAAGAACCCAAAGCCTTTAGGCCTATAAGTCTACAATCCTTTCCCCTGAAGACCCTGGGGAAGATGGTAGACAAATATATCAGAGCGGGACACTGAAAAGATTTCTACTCCATGGACTTCAATGTGCATATCAGGCAGGGAAATCAACAGAAACTGCTCTTCATCATGTGGTGAGTCGAGCGGAATTTGCGCTGGAAAACAAAGAGATTTGCGTCTCCACATTCGTAGGCATTTAAGGTGCATTTGATCGCACTACCTATGAATCCATCAAGCTTGCAGTCAAGAACCATGGTGTGCCACAACCGATCTGTAATTTGATCGAATGCATGTTAAAGGGTAGAATTATCAACTCTGAACTGCTAGGCGACGCTCTACTTGCACGAACAACCAGAGGATGCCCGCAAGGAAGGGTTCTCTCGCCTCTTCTGTGGAGTTTTGTGGTTGATTCAATCGTAGTAAGGCTGAATAAAGGACCATTCCATACGGTTGGTTATGCGGATGATCTGGTCATCTCAGTCAGTGGGAAGTTTCCCTCAACGGTATCGAGGTTAATGAAACGTGCCCTGGGTTTGCTGGAGAAATGGTGCTATTAGAATAAATATTATTAACGGGATTATTACCATGTTTATTGTCGTGTTTGAGTATCCGATATTTCGGCACAGTTGCATGCGCCATGATCACGGATGTACTGAAGTTATTGCGGGTGGGGTGATTATGAGCAGACAAAACGATCTACCCTCTTCCTTAATCGTTTTTTGCGCTCAATACTCGTACCACTGGCTCCTAAGTCACTATTCACTCGAACTTGTTCTCGACACACTACACTGACCGTATCAGATCGCGAAACGGCACTTTTGTTCTTTTTGCGGTCTTTACATAGGCTAATCACTGGATTCCAGATACGCGACAGTTTATAATATTTATTCTAATGCAAGTGACCATGATAGTTTAAAAAGTTAAAATGGTGCTATGCCCATAACCTCCCTGTAAACCCGGGGAAAACAACAGCCATCCCCTTTACTAGAATAAGAAACACTACGGGACTGGGTAATTTAACTCTCTATGGTACCCAGCTCTCTTGGTCCAAAGAAGTGAAATATCTAGGCTTAACGCTGGATAGAGAACTTACTGGGAAACAGCATATGGAAACGACCGTAGCCAAGGCTTACAGAGTCTTTGGCATGTGTCGGTCTACTTATGGCAAGATGTGGGGACTCAACCCCAAAATCATTAGGTGGATCTACATGACGATGGTGTGACTGATCCTTACGTATGGCAACATCGTCTGGTGGTCCAGAATCAGGCTCAAGATCTGTAAGAATGCTCTTAGCAAACTTCAGAGAACAGCTTGTCTGGCAATCACTGGTGCCTTTAGAACCACCCTAACGGCAGCGCTGGAGGTCCTCACAGACCTTTCACCCCTGCACATTGTAATAGAAACAGAGGCAAAGAAAGCGTTACATAAACTAAAGGTGGCTGGATTGTAGGACGTGTCTCAATTGTAACACAAAATGGAAACCAAGTGACATTCCTGACAGGATCATGGAAATGGCGTGCGATAAAATATCCCCTATATTCATGTTTGAAAAGAAATTTAAAGTTTATGTTCCAACCAGGGACGAATGAAAACGAGGGCCACCGTCCCTGGAGAAAGTCAGCCTAATCTGTATACCGACGGATCAAAAATGAAGTCGGGCATAGGGGCAGGCGGCGGAAAATTTGCCTCTGTTTACCAAGCAGAAACTTTCGCAATTCTCAATGCGTATTCTTTTTTTCGGCGTGCGTTCGTCTGAGCTAGCGGTCGTGTTGCGGAATATTTAAAATTATTTCAATAAATTCATAATTTGTGTTGGAGCCCCGGACTTCGCCCTGGTCGACGTCTTGGACTTCGTCCGAAGCACCCGGCAAAGTTGTGAGTGAAAACAATTATTTTTGCCGGCGTGGCTGGATTCGATCGCCGGACCTCTGGCGTAAGAGGCTACCTCTTAACCGCTCGACCACGGTGACTGGGCTCGACTCGGCCGAAATTACCTATTACTATCTACGGACTACGCATTTCTACGTCATAATCTATCTACGGCAACTTTTAGCGATCGAACACTTTGCCAACTTGGCCTTTATCGCATTTGAAATACCAAAAGGCGAATTTTGAGATAGTAGTAATGAACTGCAGCGCATGTAACAATATTTTAGACTCAAAAGAGTTTATGAAGTGCCGTCTATGTGTCAGTAAATTTCACATTCAGTATCTTAATATAGATAAAAGTCAATTTCTAGCACTTAATAAGAACTATAAATCAACCTGGATATGTCCAACTTGTAGCAACGTTACTCGTCGAGCGCGCTCGAATGACAGCACACCTGTCCGCTAAGGAAGTTCTGTGGCACTCATTGATGACTTTATGAACATGTCCTGCGACTTACTTGATCCCAGTACGACTCCCCCCTCTCCAGCGATGGAGCCCTCCAGTAGAATTTTGGCCAGCAAAAAAGAAATTACTATCGAAAAGATTAGTACTCTCCTCGAAGAGAAACTCAGCGCATCACTCACAATTTTTATGGAAACTTTTCGGAAAGCTTTAAGGGAGAATGTCAAAGAGATGGTTAGAAGCGAAATAGGGTCAGCATATAAACTTCATAAAAGAGGAATTCAGTGCTACTACCGACTTTATCTGTGCTAAACAAAAGACACACGAAGCTGACATTAACAAAAACGCTACTACTATCAGGTCTTTGGAGGATAAGAACACTAAGCTCCATGCTGAAATAAATCGACTTAATACCCGCCTCATAGGAATGGAAAAAAATTCGAGAAGCTGTAATTTAGAACTTCAAGCTGCACCAGAGCGTCGAAACGAGAACGTCGTGGCACTGTTTAAGAAACTGTGTGAGGTGGTAAAGGTTACGGTTGACGACGTACATGTCAGCGCATGCCGCAGAGTGGCCAAACAAAACTCTGCTTCCAACAGACCACGTAACATCGTCGTTACCTTTCTTCGCCGTGCATTAGAGACTTGGTACTTTCGGCGACTAATCGATACAATAAAGCTCACCCTGGGCGCGGTCTAGTTTCCTCGGACCTTGATATAAATGGCGAGACACACAGGATTTTTGTTACTGAACACCTATTACCTGAGCAGAAGTCATTACATGCAGCATCAAGGAAAGCAGCCAAAGACCATGGTTTTAAATACGTGTGGATAAAACATGGTCAAATTTACATGCGCAAGGACGACTCATCGGGTGCCATTCTTATAAAGGATATGGATTCTCTCACTAAACTTCATTAGGCAGCAATTAAATAACTATTCTTTATTATATTTGGCTTCTCATATTAAGGAATTAACTTAAATCACAATGTATAGTGTATTCTATCAGAATCTAGGAAGAGCTAGGTCTAAACTTAAAGACATATATTTGAACTTTTATTTGTGAAGAGTACAATGACTGTATTCAAAAGGATATGAACTGAAGAACATGCAATTTGTCAATCATGATGCGTATGCAATTTATGGATTACAGTCTAGTCTTACTATATTGTTATATTCTCATGGCTGTGTAATTGACTGTAATCTGTCTGCGTACCTAATTCAAGTAAATAAATAAATAAATATGCAAGCGGCCGTGGCTAGCTCAATTAAATCCGCACTCTCTTTGGTTGGTGATTGTCCCCGCCTCGGACAACTATCAATATTCAATGTATTTAGAAATATTTAACGTTGCATTTAACATTGCTCAAATTGAATTCTGGGATCTTAGAGCTTGTTTTTTTCAGTTTTTTCTCTTTGCAGTTATTTTTGATATAGGTAGTTGTTTTAGCAGTCGGTTTTTTTTGTTTTATTTTAATAATTTGGTTTTTATTCAATATGTACGCTTACCTATAGATACTTATATTAAACTCCATTCTAATATTAGTGCTATTCAGCAGAATCCACAAGACATTTTCCGTTTAGGATTAGCAAGATATTCTCATTGTTGTTATTAGTTTACAGTCAGCAATCCCGCATACAACACGAATGTCGCGCAATGCATGCAGCTAACTTCACTGAACACAATATGTATTTAATGAGAATCAGTCCTGGAATCACGGCATCTGAAACTGGTATCATCTGACTACATGACAGGATTGAAATCATATTATGTTAGATTAATAAAAACAAATTAACGCATTTTTTTTAACAGTATTTTTCCACGAGCGGCATTTAGATTATCTAAGCTAAATGTAACATACATTTTATTGAGTACATAAGTTTGACTCATATTTTATAATCTAAAAGAAAAAAATTACGCGAGTGAGCAATGTCGTCAGTCATAGAGCTCGAAAGACCATACTATTAACTAGCATACCAATTATCTAGCCCCAAGAAAAGCTTCCTTAAGAAACTCGAGAAAATGGTTAACTAGACAACGGATAAACATACTTAATATACTTAAATACATACTTATTATACATAGGAAACACCCAGACCCGTAACAATTTAGAAAAACAGGTATTTCTAAATTGATCCGACCGGGGATCGAACCCGGGACCTCAGAGACGGCGACACCATGAAAACCGGTGTGCAAGCCACTCGACCAAGGATATAATTATTTGCTAGTTACTAGCCCTCTTAGTTAGCCGGTCGTTCTCAATTGCGAAAAGAAAATCAAGGAGCAACCTTAGTCACAGAAGAGATCTTAGTCCTTAACTCTATCTGTTGTTCAAATCCTTGGTCTACGTAAAATTATTTATAAAATTCATATTTCATATGTTTAAAATCCAAGTCACGAATTACGATTCCAGACCGCATAGTAAGATAAGTCTTCAATGCTAGAAAAAAATATTCCTATATTCAATAAACTTACCCAAAGAATTCAACAAGAAATGCTCCAATGAAATTAGCGAGTCCCCGTCACGGGTAATCCGTGCCTCGGAAAAACTCCCTAATTAATAGTGGAGGCGGATTAATTAGCCAGCATTCCCGCCACCCGAATTATTTGCATTCCTCCAATTAATTAATACTTAATATTAGCTATGTTACATGCTTGAAAACCCACTCGTACACACTGTAGTATGAAATACCCACATGCGTATGTAAGGAGTTTGTTGTAATATTTATTATATGAAATTATGGCACTTAAAATAATACATAGATTGGATTGAGCCACGATAGCATTTTGGTAGTGCGCCTGACCCGGCATGTCACGGGGTGCGGGTTCGATTCCCGCTCGTGGAATTTTTCAACACTGCTTTTTTTCAAATTGTTATTTGATCACAACAAAATTTGGCGTAAAATTATATACTTATAACCATAATCACAAGAATAGATAACTATTAATTTTAATTCGAACTATAAGAAAACTTCCTTGGTAGTTAATACAAGACGCGTCACTTAAAAACCTACAAATTAAAAAAGAAACTTGCCAATAATATCATCATCATGATCCATACTTTACCCACTGCTAGGGACAAGGTTTAATATAACCTATCTAACGGACAAGGCCTCTCTTTGCTAACCTGTAGTACAGTATAAGGAAGAAGTATACTACATTAGTAAGTAAGTAAGTAAGTACTAAGTATATACTCTTCCTTTTACTGTGTATATAGCGAGCGGCAATTTTAAGGATAGGTTCAGCGATAGCGCTCGAGCTAGCTTAGAAAAGCCGTATGACAAAATATAGTAAGCCTATAAATATAGTATCTTTATAGTATACGTACTAAGTACTACCTACTAAGTACTTTGATATTTACGCCGCCTGCTGCCAGTTATATAATTAATATTTGTTATGCATTAACTGCCCCAATATAATGCTTGCTAATGTTGTATTTCCGATAAGACATATAACAATAAGAAATTACGAGATGAAACAGTCAAGCAGGGATTTAGTGGGCAGACATTATCTGCTAAGGCCAGGCCAATCAGCCAAATGGGGGGAAGTAAATAAATCGCCGCTGTAAATAACAGAATTGTATTTGCTAAAAGGACAAGAAGGAATATATTTCACGATCGGCTTTGTGCCGCTAATGAAGCCTTCCGGGGCATCAATCAAGTGTCCGCCGGACAGATCGTATATAATTGTGACCCAATTTCCTCTTTCCCATTAATTTCACTTATAATCGAAATGTCCGTCAACTTTACGCGTTCTCAAACTCCTTGAGCACGATTTGTTTACGCGACATTCGCTGCGTTTGGTTACTTTTTAAAGATTTATTGTTAATTTGCTTTTAATACAAAAGCAGTCCTATTACCTCACCTAGCTATGCTTGTGTTAGGTATGAATTCACGTCAGTACCTAGTCTAACGGAGCTATAAGGATTGAATGGGGTTCGTTCGGCTACCGACGATGCTTCATATCGTACTATATAAGTAAATACACTACATGCTACACACACTATATACTACATGATGATGTTATGCATATACATATATACACCAGAATACCAGCGCTGCAGCGGCTTGTATGTCGTTTAACTTTTATTTTTTTTGTTTTCGCCTTATTTTTTTTTTCTCTCTCATGTGTATCTTCTTTGTTATATAAAATTGGTGCTTGTGGTCAATAAATGTTTGTTTCTGTTTCTGTTTCTCTTATAAGTCTACAAGAAATAAGATACGTTTGTTTAGATTCCACGGGGATACTTTTAGCCTTTATCTCACCTGATGCTACGTGACGATATTCACCCGGAACCCTTAAAGTTTAAGGAAAGCTTCCTATTATGATTAAAATTACTGTCGTGTAGCAATAATAATAATACGAAAGAATTATTTGAATTGATGTTCCCAAAAAATTGTAGAATTGATAAAGTTCAGAAAGGATCTGTAAGGAATTTGAAAAAACAATTTCTTTTTATGTAATTGTTTAAGACCTGTTTCTGTGTGACTCGAGTGGGCCTTAGGCCTAGAGAACCCGGGTTTATTTCCCGCTCGTGGAATTTTTCAACACTTTGTCTTTTTTCAAATTATTTCGCTCGTTTTTTTTTATGGTAAAAGGAGGCAAACGAACAGGCGGGTCACCTGATGGAAAGCAATCACCGCCGCCCATGGACACCCGCAAAACCAAAGTTATCGCAGATGCGTTGCCAACCCTGAGGAAGGAGTTGGATCTTGAGGAGGGAGTAGGAATTGGGAGGGGGGAGGGGTGAGAGATGGGCCTCCGGTACTTTCACTCACCGGACGAAACACAACAGCAACGAGTGCCGTTGTTTTACGCCGATATTCTGTGAGAGGGTGGTATTACGCCGGGCGAGCCGGCCCATTTCGTGCTGCAACGCAGCGTGGCTTTACCACTTAGACAGTGTTACTCATTTAACACCACCCAGGGGTCACGGGTAGGGTCTCAAGGGTAAACCTACGGACGCGAGTAACTTTAACCCCCCTTTAACGTTATGTTATTGTGCTCGGTTTGGTTCATGGTGGGGTTTGTTTTAAGCTCGCTTGACTAGCTACCACCGTTTTATCGTCACTGAATACCATCAAGTAAGACGAACGCCAAGCGCTTTTCTACGCAATATAGTTAGTTATAAAACATAAAAGAAGTTAGAAAACATAATAATAAAGTAGAATATTTGAAAACCTATTTCACTTGGAAGTGGTTTAATTAAAACGAGATAGGTACAAGGTATTCAATATCTCCCTTTGAAAGGCAAAGGACTACAACGAGCACAGAAAAGAAAAACTTCGGCAAACTGTTAAAACATATTTTAAAACATCAAACTTGGCTGCGGTATTACAAAATGGCAAAAAAAAGTTATTAAGCTGCTTTGTAGCATAATTATGGAACTGATGGGAAGAGGCGGGCACACAATATGTATAACCAGAAGGTAAGCTCTAACATACCGCGCTCGAGTAACTCACACATAGACCCCTTGCACATACAGTCAACAGCAAGTTTCAAAATATGAAATCAGTATGAAAATCAAAACTTTTTAAACGCATATCGAAAAACCTTCGAGTGTCTACTAGTATCTGCAGACTTTAACTGTAGTATATAGAAAATACCGACTTACACTATCGAAACTTAGTTTTGAAATCTAGTAAACATCATCTAGTAGTAGGGCACGGGGACACGCACTAGTGATGCCGTTCCCTCTAGAAAACCACCGAAGGTGATTCGTTTCACACGGCTTGAGGAGCCCTTTCAAACCTGGGTTTTGCTGGTATTAAACTCGACCAGGTTTTCAGATCCCCAATCAGTGACACGATCGAGAGACGGGCCGCCGACGCAGAAGTGGCGGCCCCACACGTCGATGTCAAGGTACAGGTCCGTCCGCCGCGCGCCCGTGTTAAACGTATAATGCCGAACATTTACATTTATTTATTGATACTAAAGTCATGCCAGAAGTTTCTCGCCGTTTCCAAACGGGCCCGGTGAAGCTGAAAAAGCCGTTTGAGGCAATCACCAAACTCTCTCACAAAAAAACCTGTTGCGCGATTCCGTGTCGTGAGAGTTTACTGTGCGTTGCTCGAATGCTCGCGATTGTAGGTTGACGACGTCTAATTATTCCCCGAATGTCTAGTCGCCATACATTCATTTCCCGGATGCCAAGTCGCCATACGTAAATCGGGACTTAAAAAATCTTGACGAAATTTTTAATGTCCCCATAACGTCTCCCTTATGGGGGCGGGGGAGTGGTCAATCAAGAGAGCCTTGGTGGATGACTCCCCCACTCTCAGCATCTCAGGTCATCATCATCATCAGGGAGTAGTGCAGGTCGCGAAGATCCCCTAGACAAGGCCAGTGGACTATCCTTCTCGAGGTTGCCGCCCGTTTTTGGCCAGTTTCCATATGAAACTGGCGTAACAAAAACCTCTGGCCGGCCTCCCAAAACATCCAAACCTTCTCCCCTATCCTAGCTCCTTTACCAATTCCTGCAGAGCCGAACAGTGGCGGCGCAAAACCACATTCTTCAGGCACACAGAACCTTGGGGCACTAAATCCCCCCTAAAAGTTGTCCACACTTACCGCGGGCTGGTAGTGTGTGTTTCCTTCGGCCCAAAAAACACCGATGCAAGCACACAAAAAAAAAATATTACCCCAGGAAGGTACCTCTACCTCCGGTAGAGGAGAACCCTTCACCAAGTCCAACTTGGTCAGTCCCACGTATTCTGGGGGGGACAATCTGTGCTCAGGAAAAGGCGCAAGCCTGGACCTGTCGGGCCTCATTGAGGCCATACCCAACACAGTTGACACTGCCATTGTGTCGCAATGGACCACGGTCGCTCACAAGCGCCCTTGCAAAAGGGGAGACACCAATCCCGTGGCAAAGGAACCGCCGAAGAACCGACCGAAACGCAGTCGCCCCAACAGGCGCGCGAGAAGGGAGGCTATTCAGGCGAAAACCATACCAACGACAACAGCCGACGCAGCAGTGGAAACGCAGCGCGAACCTGTACCGGCCAACTCCACGGAGTCGGCGACGGCGCAGACGGCGAGAGGTACTCGCGGTCGGCAGAATGCTGCGGCGGCTCCCACTGTCCCTGAAAAGGAACAGCCTGGGACTGGGGACTGTCCGGGTAAGCCAGCTTCTTCGAAGCGGACTCGCCTGGATGAGACCCAGTCTCCCAGGGCGGATGCCAAACGCGCGAAGACCGATGCGAGACCGAGGCGGACGGAGAGCTACGCGGATGCGAGTAAATCGCATCTGAGGGTAGCGGTCATCACCGTCCCGCCGAGGGACCTCTCGCAAAGCCAAGCAGACCAGCTGAGGGAGGCTATCGACGATAGCACCTTACAGACGGTTCTGTCTCCGCCTCCGAGCTCGCAAGCTCCATCTTTCCGCGGACGCCCCTTCCTTCTGGATGGAGTGTTGGCGATGTGGTGTGAGGACACGAACGCTCTTAGCTGGCTAGAGAAAACGGTCAAAACCATACCATCACCGGTACCAGACACCACTCTGGCTGTAATCAGACAGTCCGAGTTGAAGAAGAGGCTCAAGGCAGGGCTGCTCTTACACACTCGCATCACCGACGCCGCTACGCTGCACAGAGTCCTTTGTGCCCAGAACCCGTGGTACAAAGTTGACTCCTGGCAGTGCTACGGGATGACCGTAGACGAGAGTGCAGCGGTAGCAGGATCCAAGGAGGCACTGGTCCATCTTGTGCTGGGAATCCCGGAAGACCAGCGACAGACCATCCTAGACCGAGACCGCCGGATAGCCCACATGTCGGGTAGTGGGTATATCCGCTTCTTCTCCTCGGAGGAAGCGACTAAGGCCGAGGATACTAAAGCAGCGACGAGTACTGTCACGGCCACTGCAAAGGAGACCTCGACTCCTGAGCAGTCCACCTCAGCTCCCCAACAGGGTTTGAGCGAGATGGAGACAGACTCGTAGCTGCAGGGGGGGGGGGGTACTACCAGTGATGAAGATGGCATCCTGCGTAGCCCGTAACCACCTAAACGTCATCCAAACCAACCTCCAGCACAAACAAATAGCGCTACGCAAAGTGTTGGAGACGAACAACAAGACCGTCGCACTGATCCAGGAGCCCTGGATCAGAAACAATAGAATCTGCGGTCTAAGCAACATAGGCGGTAAGTTACTTTTAGATACAACCGTCGATAAACCAAGAACCTGCATTTTCATGCCTAAAACCATAACAAAAACTTTGCTTAACCAATTCTGTTCTAGAGATCTCACTGCAGTGAAAATTCTAACGGATAAACAAACCGTCCTAGTGCTAGCTTCAGCGTACATGCCGAGCGACGGTGAAGTTCCACCGAGAGAGCTAGCCGAGCTGGTGCAACACTGCGAAGCACAACAGTGGGACCTGATCGTCTCTGCAGACTGCAATGCACATCATTCTCTGTGGGGAAGTAAGGACACCAACAAAAGGGGTGAGTTATTAACCGAATATATTTTCCAAACACACCTGAACATTATGAACATAGGCACGGTACCTACTTTTGTAAGTTCAAGGTATCAAACCATCATAGACATAACTTTAGCAACACATGCAGCGGCGAACCTCATCGAGGGATGGCATGTTTCAAACGAACCGTCCTTTGCGGATCACCGCCGTGTATGCTTCAGAATACAATATAAGCTAACAGACCCTGTTCCATATCGCAACCCCCGCAAAACAGATATAACAAGGTATACAGACTTAACAAACAAAGTACTAGGTAACACGCAAATAAATAACGTAATTCCAAGTACCGATAAAATTGAAACAAGCGTACAGATCTTGACTTCTACACTGGTAAGAAGTTATGAACTGGCATGTCCTGCTGTAACACCGAAGCGCCTACCGAAAAGCCTCTGGTGGGGGCCAGAGCTTGAACGTCTTCGTCAGGAACTCAGGACGCTTTTCAACAGAGCCAAAAATACCAGAGCCACTGAGGACTGGGATGTATATAAAATAGCACAAAAGCACTACAAAAAACGAATCAGATTCCGGAGAACGGAAGGCTGGCGTAATTTTTGTAGCAGCATTAACTCAATAAACCAAGCCGCAAGATTAAAGAAAATCCTGGCTAAGGACAACTCTAATCTTTTGGGCTCCCTAAAAAAAGAGGATGGCTCCTATACAAACACAGACAAGGAAACCAGTGCCGTACTGCTAGAAACACACTTTCCAGGATGCCAAATCGCGCCAGTCCCTGGTTGGGTGAATGAGCACTATGGTACACCAACAGCACAGGATTGGGAAGTCGCAGATAAGATAGTAACTGCGGACAGAATAGAGTGGGCCTTGGGCAGTTTCAAACCTTTTAAATCCGCGGGGCTGGATGGGATATTCCCAGCTTTACTACAGTGGCAACCCAATCATGTAATTAAGCACTTACTTCCAATTTACAGGGCATGCATAGCCTTTAAATACATTCCCAAACAATGGAGAGAGGCAAAAGTAATTTTCCTACCCAAGCCGGGTAAGGAGGACTACACTCATGCCAAATCCTTTAGGCCAATTAGTCTAACATCATTCCTGCTAAAAACACTGGAACGATTAGTAGACCGACACCTTAGGGATGGAATACTGAAAAGTAAACCGCTCCATCCTCAACAACATGCCTATAGGATAGGCAGATCAACAGAGTCGGCATTACACATGGTGGTGCACAAAATAGAAACGGCTATCACAAACAAAGCGTCAACACTTGCTGCTTTTATAGACATAGAAGGAGCATTTGACAAAACCATGCACAACAGCATTAACCACGCCCTATGCAAACTGAACGTAGAACCAGCTCTGAGAGAGTGGATCACTGCGCTGGTTAGCAAAAGGGCGGTTCAGATAGAGGTGAACACTACCACGAGAGCGGAGGTAGTTAGAGGGTGCCCTCAAAGAGGGGTGCTATCACCACTTCTATGGAACATAGTAGTAGACAGCCTCATTAAAAAACTCAATGACAGAGGGTACACTACTATTGGTTACGCGGACGACCTAGCAATACTGATAAACGGGAGCGCTGAAAACGTGCTATGCAAAGTGATGCGTTCAGCTCTTCAGATTGTGGAAGACTGGTGTGACGAACACGAATTGTCAGTAAATCCGAAAAAACAGAACTTATTCTTTTCACCAACAAAAGGAAGTTACCAGAACTCCAACTACCAGAACTTTTTAACACCAAACTCTCCCTATCAACTCAAGTGAAATATCTGGGAGTCATCCTGGATAGTAAAATGAATTGGGGGAGGCACATCGATGCAAAAATAAAGAAGGCCTGCATAGTTTTTGGGCAGTGTAGAAGACTTGTTGGTAAAAAATGAGGTCTAAATCCAAAAATCACACTTTGGTTATACACATCAGTTATCAGACCTTCCCTAACCTACGGATCAGTTGTCTGGTGGCCCAGAACCCAACTGGTCACGGTGAAAGCAAAACTCCAGAGTCTGCAACGCCTAGCAAGCGTTGCAGCCACGGGATGCATGAGAACAACTGCATCAGCCGCTCTTGAGTATATATTGAACTTAAGGCCTCTAGATCTGGTCATACAAGAGGAAGCCAAGGGTGCAGCCTTAAGACTAAGATCAAACGGGTTATGGAAACAAAACATAACCACACACTCAAAAATTCTGCAGGCAAGCCTGAAGGAAGTACCACTTCTTGAAGCGCCTATGGACAGAATACCATGCCACCACGTCTTCGATAGAAGATACAATATCCAACTTACTGCAGAACGAGTTGACAGCTCTGGCATCAACGAAGTTAGGATATACACAGACGGATCCAAAACCGCACACGGTACTGGAGCGGGTGTCTTCTCGAATGACTTAAATATCAACTACTTTAGACAAGTTAAATACAATCTTTCAAGCAGAATGTATTGGCATCACCAAGGCGGCACAGGCGGTTGCAGCCAGAGCTGTCAGAGACCTAAATATAAAAATTGTCTCCGACAGCGCATCCGTTCTTCAAGCTTTAAAAAACAACACCATAACTTCTGTCCTGGTACTGGAATGTCACAACACTCTCCAATCCATAGCAAATGCAAATAGAGTGACTTTGCAATGGATTAAAGGACACAGCAACTCACAAGGTAATGACGCAGCTGATGAACTGGCCAAAAGAGGATCGATGGCAACAGTTTATGGACCGGAACCAATGCTGCCCATACCTCAGGCCCAGATAAAAACATGGCTGCGGGAATTAACCGAAGAAAAGCATCTAACAGAGTGGAGAAACAGTGTAGGTTGCAGGCAAACCAAGAATGCAGTTCCGGTACCATCAAAAAAGCTTGCCCGCAACCTCCTCAGATTAAACAGGGACAAAATCCGTAAAATCATTGGTATCATTACTGGCCATTGTCCCCTAAACAAGCACTTATTTACAATAGGTGTAACCGACAGCCCTCTATGCAGAGGATGCATGGAGGCGGAAGAAACGCCACAACACGTGCTTATGGAATGCATGTGTGTGGCAGATGAACGGGCACGGTTTCTCCAAGCACCTAGGACGCTCGCGGAAGCCTGCGGTAGCCTGAAAAGGCTGCAAGCCTTCTGGGATAGTGTGGGTTGGCTGGAGTAGGTGGAAGGTATACGTACAATGGCCAAATCGAATGGCTAAGTGCGGACACAGCCCAGTCAAACTAACTAACTAACTAACGTCTCCCTTGTTCATGCCTATCTTATTAAGTCTATTAATACAAGCATGTTTTGTAGAAAATATTTTTTTCTGCGGTTGATATTTTTCGAGTAATTTGACTTTGAAGTTTATTTTCGTTTTTTTAATTTTCAAAAATTTCGTAAACTATGCGTCGGAGGTATATCATGTACATAAAATAAATTGATGGGGACCATAATACCAATACGGAGGACTCAAAAAAATTATGGGTTATGGGAGGTCGATATTTTTGAACAAAATTTATTTTAAGTCTAAAAATATAATATAAAATTTTAAATGAAATTTTTTTTTATTGTATTTCTGGCCTCCCATAGTGCCCTGAAGGCTATACTCCAATTTGCCCACTCGGCAGCCACAACGGCGACACTCTGACCCGATTGTATGGTATGAATGGCGTTTGTATGAAACTTACTTTCTTTAGTCCTCTTATTTTGTGTGGCAGGCTCGACGCAGAGCACAGTTAATTAATCCTCTTCTCTGTTTAATTAGTGGAGTTTTCCTCGTCACGGCATGCATTAAGACTGATTAGGGTGGTAATCGTTGTCTCTTAATCGGATTATACATATAATCTATCTTTAATAGCTGTAAAAAAAACAACGCAGCGAAATGAGTATGAATGAATATTAAAAATTAATATTTTCAAGCGTGTTTCACTGTTTGATATGATTGTTACATATTTTTTATATTTACGCAAACATAGATTAAAATTAACAATCTTAAAGGAAGATTTTGATAATCTCTTACTTTAATTTCGTCATTCGTGGATTCAGCTTTCAGTTTTGCTTATGATATGACTAAAATTTCGTTGCTGACACTGTTAATAGTAATTTTCTTTTATTTAAAATTTGTTTCTTTCAATAATAAAAATTACCACCATGTTGCAAAACGTTAGATTCCATAGATAGTAACTATCGTAGAGGCACCAGTCTTCGTCACTTTAAACCCAGTTTTCGATACGTAGGCAGGTTTCGTCTTGATTGAAATTGAAAGGACAATGGGCAAAATACAAGGACTCTGGGCTTGGAAGCGGCCACTTCAAAAACATTTGTTTTATGATTCTTTATGATAAGACAAACAATAGTTAGTATTGGACCAAAGCCACATTTCCTATGTAAAAGAAGTTATGGCCAATATAATGATAGAACTAATAAATCATGTATAACGTGTCAAATTGTGACAAAATTGCTTTACCTACTTAGGATCACTTCGAATATTTTGTTTAAATAATTAAAGAAAACCCTAATTTTTAATTCTTATGAAGTATGCCAGCGCTGTCTAAACTTCCCCCTTAGACAAGATCATGACGCGCAAACAGCTGGATACGTTGCAACGGGGATTTGCACAAAAAATGTGCAAAGCATATAGAACAGTATCACTCACCTCTGCCCTGGTTCTATCCGGGACGCTTCCCCTCGACCTCCGGATTAAAGAGGCCGCAGCCATTTATGAAGTGAGGAGGGGGGTGCCTCGGCCTGACTTGAGGGGCAGAGACATAGAGACTCCACACCATGCTTTACACTTACCACACCCGGCCGAACACCTGAACATAGACATTACTCACATCACAGATCAAACACAAATACACATGAACACGCATGACATACAAATATACACCGACGGCAGCAAGATAAACGGGAAGGTCGGAGCGGCGATACCTCTTTGGAGGGGCGCCGCCGAGATTAGAACGTTTAAACTTGCACTGCCGTCGTACAGCACAGTTTTCCAGGCCGAACTACTAGCACTCCACAAAGCTTCGGAAGTAGTACTCAGTAGGAAGGAAGTTTCATTTGGAATTTATAGCGATTCAATGGCAGCCCTGCAAGCCGTCACTGGCGGAAATTCCCTCCACCCCCTCGCAGTAGGTGTCCGCAACAACATTAGTACAGCATTTATACAAAGCAAAGTTGTTGCTTTGTTCTGGATTAAAGCACATGCAGGGTTGGAAGGGAACGAAAGGGCCGACGTGCTAGCCAAGGAAGCCGCTATAAAATCCAAGAGAAAGCCTGACTACGACAGATGCCCTGTTTCGTTCGCAAAGCGCCTCATCAGAGATGGGACGCTAGGCGAGTGGAATCAGAGGTACCAGTCCGGAACTACAGCCGAAGTCACAAAACTCTTCTTTACTGACACCGCCGCTGCTTACAGAATCACACGCAAAGTCACACACACCAAATTCACCACACACCGCTCACGGGTCACGGCGGGTTCTCCGCATACTTACACCGTTCTAAGTGTAAGGACAGCCCGTCGTGTGCCTGTGACCCACACACACATGAAACAATAACACACATCCTCTCCGAGTGCCCTATACACACTCGTGAGAGGTACGACATTGAGGCGGAATTGGGCACCCGTATTGTCCCCAAGAACTTCGCGGATCTCTTAGCCGCGAAGGAAACCAGGGACAAATTCCTTGAATATGGCACTAAAATTGTAAAAAGTGTTTGCAAGAGAAATAAATAGCATAGTAGACAAAATTATATAGTATAGCATAAGACAGAGAGATTTGTGCACATTCCTGAGGAATGCGCAGCAAGTCTGCTCACGCATAATATGTAAGATTAATATATATTATAAAATAAAATTGTAAACAAATAACATATAGAAATAAGAATTAAACACAAGAATATAAAAAGTAATTGTAGTAGTATAAGCTGTAGAATAAGGAATATTATGTAAAAAACGCAGCCAATCTAGTTATAAGTTTTTCAAAAATATGTTTTCAGCAGAACACAATGCCTCCCATTCTGTGGGAGAAAATTGCTAGCAGATAGGAATAAAAAAATAAAAAAATAAAAAAAAAACTTCCCCCTTATCCTTTCATGCGCCTGCGCAACCCTGTACAGGTGTTCCTTACTTAACTAAGATAGATAAACTATGTATTGTTTCATCATTCATTTATTCGATTGTCGCTAATGTCACAAATCAGCTGCTAAATCTCTTCTTGGCTGCTGACACAAATTTCTAGTTTCTGTTGAACACTGGTGCAACTACCCTACGGTGTGTACTACCCAATATTCATTCATTCATTCATTCCCGAGTCGATTTCATTGTATATGGGTTCCTATCGAAACTCCGCTAAGATCACAACAATCTTACACAAGTTGGTTGTGTGACACTGTGTGGCGTCGGGCTGTTTCATGTTAATTCATAGAGCAGTGCTGCATGAGGCAGGCATATATCTACAGCTTCATGCTGGCGGGACTCGCGGGACGGATCACTGATATGCACTTTGACACATGACAGCTTCAAAACCGCCATATTTACCCACGACGACGCAGTTCCCCGCGGCTGGCGCCCGCTCAACGCAGCGGACGTCCTTAGTGTAAGGCCACGAGACAGGGCGACCAGCAACGCGACTAGCGAATTCTCCCTTCATCGCGCTGTCGTAACGCTCACCGCATGCACTGCTGTAAATTTGCGTTAAACGCCATGCATTATGAGCATGATGATTTCGCTAGTCGCCCGGTCTCGTGGCCAGACCATTAGTTTTATAGTTCATTGCGCGTTATACTACGGCAGTCATAGTCACCGGTGATAGAAATAACGCAATGAACTAGTAATCCGCTCGACACGTCGCAAGATGCTAATGGTCGTGGCCAAGCAGTTTGTGTGTATCTGAAGGCGAAAAAGGTACTGCAGGGAAAATAAAAAGTCATGCAATCAAAAAATAAGTCAAGTACCTATTGTTTCTCGTGACAGTACAAAATCTGTCTTAAACCGAACCTGTCTTAAACAGAATCTGTCCTAAACAGAATCTGTCCTAAGTAGAACAACTCAGTCAAATTAGCGTCTAGCCCACTTTACGGTGGTGAAAGTTAATCGGCTTTCGTTGGAACTGATCGTATCCAATACGATTTAGTTAAGTAATTGGTCTACAATATGCGGCTGCTGGGCAAAGGCCACCATCATTGACAATTTTATTGAAATCAAGTCAGAATTGAAGAGAATTTTTGGGGGTTAAAGTTACTCGCGTCCGTAGGTTTACCCTTGAGACTCTACACGTGACCCCTTGGTGGTGCTAAATGAGTGACACTGTCTGAGTGGTAGAGCCATGCTGCGTTGTAGCACGAAATGGGCCGGCTCACCCGGCGTAATACCACCCTCTCACAGAATATCGGCGTGAAACAACTGTAAGATTATCACTATCAAATAGCATTTAGAATGTAACGATTGGATATAGTGACGAGTATCTGTCAACGATCACATTTCGGAGCTAATACCGTATTAGCGATTTATGGCTCTATGGCTTTATTCCTTGGTCTTGAGGTAGTGAGTGACATTGACAGATACAAGTTAGTTCAGTATTTGTTCTGAGCGAAAACGGCACTTTTTCCATCGAGCTGTTGAACGGAACGGACATCTTGAGTAGCGTGTAAATTCTTATTGAATAAAATCCGAAGATATCACTGCAATCGTCGTTTCATTTCTGAGTTTGGGACCGGTCTTTTACAACAGCAACGAGAGTACCGACGAGTACGAAAGTACCGGAGGGCCATCTCTCACCCCTCCCCTCTCCCAATTCCTACTTCCTCCTCAAGATCCAACTCCCCCCTCAAGGCTGGCAACGCATCTGCGGTTAATTTGGTTTTGCGGGTGGGTGTCCATGGGCGGCGGTGATTACTTTCCATCAGGTGACCCGCCTGCTCATTTGCCTTCATTTAACATAAAAAAAAGAATGCTTGGAAAAATCAGAAACACTTTGCTTGACCTGGGAATTGAACCCAGAAGCAGGGACCTCCGTCTATAACCGAGCCCTTTGCCTCTCAGTCACCAGGCCGTTTAAGCATCAATATAATAAGCTTTTAATCTTATGACCGCCACATTTGGCTATAATCCACAAGAGATAGTGTGCGTGCCCTGTGTGCCAGCGATGGCAATGATCTCCAATAGGTACATATATTACTTACTTACTACGCTGGCTCAGCGATCCGAAGTGGATCTTGGCCTCCGACATCAAAGTGCGCCATTCCTTCCTGTTTTGGTAGGATAGGTAGGTAGGTAGGTAGGTAGGTAGGTAGGTAGGTACATATGGTTTACAAAAATCTAAAAAGTAAAGATGTTTAAATTTTTTATTATTGCTAGTTTTTAGTCTAAATTGAATACTTGGCGAACAGGGCACACAACAGCTTCGTAGGCACAACTAACTCAGAATCATGTATTCGCATTTATTCGCATTAAATAGGGTAACTTTTACTTAATATGGCGGCAATATTCTAACGGCGCAACGTTAAAAAATATGTATTTTTATGGCTTACGGGTAAACTCATCTCATTTGATGTTAAGTGATGATAAGGTCAATGGTGGAAGCGCACTTTACCCGGAATCCTCAACTACTGAGGCACTAGCTATCTTATCTCTAGCTGAGGAAACCAATAATACTACAAACATTGATGTTATGGCGATATATTTAGATAAGATGGTGGTAGCTAGAGTTAGGCGGACAAACAAGCCCTACCACCAACCAAACCGAGAACACAAACATGTACCCCCGCTGGGAATCGATCCCGTGATCTCTGTTCTGTGACCAGTGGTCTTAGCCGCTAGGCCATAGTGATGGCTTAAGGTTAATTTGAATATAAGACCAGTGTTAGCTTCTCTAAGCCAGTTCAGTATCGATTCCATTATCGATGCAAAAATAAAATGTCACTATTTTACGTACCAAACTAAGTTTTAATGAGGGCAGTTGCTCCAGTGTTCTACATGAGAGGTTCGCTTTAATTTATCGCCCCCAACCTAGATTTATATCGTGGCGTTGAGCGACGACTTTCGAACGCTCGAATAACTAACTGGACTTGAAAATAAAAACAGTAGTACAGTTTTACAAGGACAGGGTAGTGTGATATATGGCTTCTGGCAGGAGAGGGAAATGTTGTATGGTTTTTTTCTCTCAAATATGTATGTTTATCGGATACTAGTGACCCGCTCGCAACTTCGTTCGCTTAAGAACACTCGTATCCCATGATGGATCCCTATCGCAGCGCCACCTACCGGGTCCAATTGTAAATCTAAACCCTTCTCGAATCCACTTGAACACACAAAAAATTTCATCAAAATCGGTCCAGCCATTTAGAAGGAGCTTAATTACAGACACACGCACAGAAGATTTTTATATATAAAGAGGAATAGAGTAAACTGTACAAAAATAATAATATTTCATATTAATAATGAAATTCTGAGAAAAGGCTTTCCTAAAAGGGGAACAGGCAAGTTTCTTTTACTGATACGAATTAAATTTTCAACAAATTTGCTTAAAGTTGAAAAGGGCTGACGGTAGATTTACTATTGAATTATTTTCGCCGAATTACACCACTTAAACAGATTTAACGCCTGTGTGTGGTTGTAAATAAAACTGTTTATTGATACACAAAACAAAATAGTCATTTTAAACAAAATAAATTGTGGTTACAGTAGCGTTCTAGACTATATCCCTACGATCATTGACATCACTATAAATTTTCTATGCTTTCGGAAAAATTGGGAAAAATAAACCATAAAAAACCTCAATTATAAACTTCGTAGCTACATTTCGTAGTCGGACTGCATTGTTCGTAGCTCGTAGCATAACTTACTAATGTGTTGTTCGTGCAATGGCATGAAAGAAATTTCGTTCGGAATATCCAGGGCCTCATTCTGCATGTGTGGTTCTTTTGTAAATGGTTTCAAGCTTTTAAGGTAGTTTCATATTTCATTGTAGCAAGCCCAATTTACCTATCAATTGTAGCGATAACTTAACAGTAGGACAGTATCCTCATACAACTATTACTTACGAGTTGCCGCTCGCGGCTTCACCCGCGTGGTTCCCGGTTCCCGTTCCCGTAAGAATATAGGAATAAAAAGTATCCTATGTGTTATTCCCGGTTATAAACTATCTGTATGCCAAATTTCATCCAAATCCATTCAGTAGTTTTTACGTGAAAGAGTAACAAACATCCATACTTACAAACTTTCGCGTTTATAATATTAGTAGGATTATTATTACTTACTATTTACAGTCCGGGTTTGTGATTGCCGACAAGCATTAGGCATAGGATTAACCGATACTGTCCCACTGCTGGGCAAAGGCCTCTATCATTCAAATCAAGCCTTCACTACAATTGATGGGTAATGACTCAATCACCACGCTAGCCAAAAGCGAGTTGGTGATCACAAACCCGGGCTATGCACAGAAATATCCGAAACACACTGCCCGACCTGGGCATTGAACTCGGGACCTTCGGGTATCAGACAGAGCGCTTTGCCACGCGGCCACTGAGGCATTAAGCCAATACCCATCAATTGGAATTCCGTTCAGTTGGTACAATTCCTATTTCGTACAATTGATAAACATTCACGATTCGTGCATTTTTTATCCTGAATTCGTACAATGTCCTTCAACGGGAAATAAGAGGTCAAAGTAAAAAACTTGCATACAAAAAAAAAACAAATGAACGAAATAATTATTAGTTTATATTACTTGAAAATGAATTTCAGTAACAACTCAAAATAAAGTTCGTAGTGGTATTTACTTTTAAACTTAATATAAGTTACTGTAAGTTACAGTAACTTAAAAAAACTTATACTTCACTTTAAATTTTAAAAATTTAACTGTTACCCAGAAACATGTTACTTTGAAAAAAATCTTTTATTTCTATTTACTCTTTACCAATATAAATTATTGTAATAAACTCAGTAAGTGTGAGTTTGTATAAATGGGTTCGTAATTATTTATCTGGTTAGTAGCAATATCACTTTACTATTGTTATAAATAAAATCATAATTTTCATATTTGTTGTACAAATCAGACTCATGCGGCAACTTCCTCAAAATTTCTAAGCAAGTTAGAATTATTTTTGTTATCTTTTTCACTACATCTTCTACAGTAGGTACTGTCTATTTTCCAATAAAACTAGTCAATATGACAAGGTCATTTTTATTCTATTTCTGGAGGTTCGATTTAATTTTTTAAAGAAAGGAGACTTGTATTTGTATGAAATATGAATTGAACAAAATAGTAAAAATATAATGTTGAACGAATTAGGAATTGCACGAATTAGGAATTGAACGAAGTAGGAAAAATATATTTATGAACGAATTAAGACTTCTGATACTGTTGTACCAATTAAGAATTATACGAACTGCCCGGAATTCATCAATTGTAGCGATGATTTGTTTTTGATGGAGACCTTTATCCAGAGTATATAAATATTTTCCAACCATGGAAGATAACTACAAGATGACCAAGCCTCCAGAAATACGACAAAATTCGGAATTTATGGTCAGTGCTTAGCGGAACGGAACCTATCTACAGAATGGTCCCATCTACTGAAAGCGCTTTACCGTAAAATTGTTAGAGCCGATATGGGAAATCTTTTTTGCTCTAAAACTAACTTCTGGGGCCGGAGCTCCTTAGCGAGTATGTATTTACCATAAAGTTATTATATAAACGGGTATTTACATAAAAAAATCTGCCTTGTCAAAATCGTGGCCTCAGCTCACTGTAGCTAACTATTGGTAGCTGGGGCGACAACAAATGAACCGACAACATAATTTGTAAGCTTGAGGTGGCTAAAATTAAACACACTTAAACTTTCGCGTTCCATAGTTAACAAAGATTTAAGCGGGGAGTCATCATCATCATCATCATCTCAGCCAAAAGACGTCCACAGCTGGACAAAGGCCTCCCCCAAGGATATGAGGGGTATTTGCCGTAATCGCCACGCTTGGCAGGCGGGTTGGCGATCGCAGTAGGTTGAGGGTAATCTCAGAGAGATGCTGCTGCCCATCCTCTGGAATGGTCCCTTAGTCGGCTTTTATGACACCCACGGGAAGAGATGGGGTGGTGCAATTCTTTATCCCCGGCACCACACAGGGAAACTAATTATTAAAAGTTTTCATACTTTCTTAATACCCGACGTTTCGACCGAGTCACAACGGCCGGGGACACGGGCTGACTGCTGTCGCGATGTTGTGCCTCCATTTTTACCGTACTACTACCGTCACACACACCACTAACGGTGTCCCTATTACGTATACAAGCCTTACTCTGGTTATTTACCGGCTGCGAAGAAAAACGAGGTCGTATTTTTGCAAACATTGGATTCCACGCTGAAGATAGTTTGTGGCCGTCTTTCCGATTGAAATTATTAGGGTGCTTCTTTATTTTATGTATAACTAGCTGACCCGGCGGACTTCGTACCGCTTTGACAGTTTCTATGACAACAAAACAAACAAATCGTATTTCTATATATTTATCATTATCAGGGTTTATACATATAAACCTTCCTCTTGAATCACTCTATCTATTAAAAAAACCGCATCGAAATCCGTTGCTTAGTTTTAAAGATCTAAGCATACATACATAGGGACAGACAGACAGCGGGAAGCGACTTTATTTTATACTATGTAGTGGTGAAGAAGGTATGAAATCTTTTACTAATTAGTTTGCGCTAATACCCGTTTTAAGGAATTATTCCCCAGAGATACACTTTCCCCGTAGATACACTTTTAATAAAACTGCGCTTTGATTCCTGTAAGATACACTTTTTTTAGACCCTACCAATTTGTGCTCTTAGATACACTTTTAGGTACTGTTGTGTATAAAATAATTGCTGAAGATAAATAAAATGAATGTTAAACCACAGGCACAAACAATCTTCTACATACATGTTGCACTAGATTTAATATTTCCAACATAAAGTACTAGGCTACCATAACTATGCAGGAGACTGCTTATTATTATAAAAGAATATTATTATAATCTTTGCTATATGTATATGTATTTACAAGACTATATTATTCTTTTACATTTAATAAGAAATCTCCTGCATAGTTATGGTAGCCTGGTACTTTATGTTGGAAATATTAAATGTAGTGCCCAAATAATATTATTATTTAGTTTTTTTTTCATCTAAAAACATTTCTATTTAGGTGTTTAAGCCGAAAGTGTATCTCTGGGGAATAAAAGCTTAAATTTTGGTTAATTATGATTTATTTATTTTTCCTTTTTATCTAAAACACATTTCTTTTCAAGTGTCCAAGCCGAATGTGTATCTTACAGGAATAAAAGCGCAGTTTTGTTAAAATTTCTCTACGGGGAAAGTGTATCTCTGGGGAATAATTCGTTTAAAGAATTCTTTGTTACAATTATACACTTTTGAAGGAGCTCGATGGCGCAGTGGTTAACTTATCATCTCGAGCTCGTCCGTGCCTCAGAAGGCACGTAAAGCCGTTCGTTGGTCTCGGCTCGGCATTAGTATACGTTAACAGTCGCCAATAGCCGCCGTAAGGACCCGCTGAGAACAAAATGGGAGACTTCAATGTCTGAAACCGGTATTTTAACCTGACAAGAGTAGTCTAACTAATTGCAAATAAAAACCAACAGTATTATCAATTCGCAACAAATTTTATTACGGTACATAAATAATTACAACAAAATATACACAAAGCAATGATATTTATGAAGCTTATTAACCTACCTCACGAATTTACTAAATAAGCACCATCGGCAAAAAAAAACTATAATTCAAAAACTATATTTAAAATGTATAAAAAACTGCGTGTATGGGCTTCCGTATGTGTCGATAAGACTATCTTCCTTTATATTTAGAGCCGGCTAGGGCCTGTAAAGTGAAGAACTGTTTTAGTGCGCTGAATATCCTTGCGTAGTACTTGGCCGAGTTCACTGACGTGTCAGATTTATATTTTCTGCATCTTATTTTTCTGCCGCCTGAAATGCGTAACACCCTTTTGCTTATACGAAACAAAAAAATAAAAAAAAACGGCACAATGTCTTACAGGGTCCGATATTTACATGTTCTTACCATCTCGTAACGCATCTCTTCGTTGATTCGCTCGCAGAGGTCGCTCGGGATGTCGCTCTCGGTCACGTCCTGGAGCACGTACTTCAGTTGTGACGTCCTGTTGAGCGTACAGCATTTATATTAACTAGGGTTGAGGTATAAGTTGAGGTAAGTTGAGGTAACAGTAACAGCGAACGATTTCCTAAACAACCATTTTTAATGAACTTTCTATGCCTTAAGGAAGTACGGTGATGTTGACAGTTTGTCTATTTATTTGGACAAAACAACAAGACACGCACAAATACAAGCAAAAATCAGGTAGAACGTAATATATTATAATAAAAGATTAGTTAGGAGATATCATTTAAAATAAAATAAAAATCAAATGTGTAAAATAAACGCGAGTACACCGGTAAAAGTTGTTTAATTTGAATGCATATGTATATTCAGTAATGCAAACGTTTTTGGAAATATTTTAAAAGTTTCTTTTCAAATAATGGTGTTACAAGAATTAAAACTTTGAAGATTTTGAAACACCGATTGCATTTTAGGGGAAGTACAGAAGTTGTTGGTAGATACAAAATAAATAAATATTAAAAACAAATTTGCCAAAGACATATACTTATTAGAAGAGGCAGGAATTGCATCCATTATGCAGCTATTAAGTACCAAACATCATTACACACAGCAACTGTTGTAGCTAACGCAGATTGCGTTATCTAAAACAGTTTCTGGAATTTCGAAGCGCAAATGGAAACCGTTTAGGACTGGTACACCATTTAAGACGACAATTCAGTTTGTGTTCTGATTGGTTAATATTGCAACGACGATCATGCGAAGCAGAACAGCCAAATAGTTTGCTGCATTTAAGTAAAATAAGGCATATCGCTTGAGATTTGAGACTATATTCGCCTGAATCAGTAAAGCCTGAAATAATCATGTTTGCTAAAAGGATAATGTTATCGTTGACAACCGAGTTTGGTTTATTTAAAATACCTAGATATTTTTGACCACTAGGAATGTATAAGAACATCAATTTAATCAAAAAACATTTATGATATGATTTTTTATTTTTTTTATTTGACAAATACACTACTTTCTGTGGCCTAAGTAGTAACAAATACTTTAATGCTATATTGATTCGAAAGTGAAAATAGCACATTAAAAAGACGATTATTTCGGTTGAGAACTCGAACCCGAATTCAAACCCACGACCTATAGCTATTAAAATACCATAACAACCGGAATCAACAACAGCATAGCGAGTTACTTTTAATTTGTGCACTAATGCAGCCTGAATTGTGTGAATTGCTTTATTTGCACGATTGCAAACCGAACGCGCAAGCCACTGCGCCAACGAAATCTTCAACATTGGAGCGGAAGCTACAATACATATCTTCAGACATTGTGATGCAATCAGTTTGCAGCTTTAACATCACAAAGCGAGCCATAATCGATTAGAAGGCATTATAGAAAAGTGCTTTCCTCACAGACTTTGTTTGCCGTTCGGGAAACTAGTTATGGTGCAATTTTTCTCATTAAAGGATTCCGCTGAATAATCCATGTTAATAATCATTAGAGTGAAGTGCTCGGCTTTACATAGAGCCAAAAACAAATTTGTCTATCAGCTGTTCACAGCCAGTTGGTCGCAGATCACATAACCGTACATAAGATAAACTAAAATGATACTGGCTATAAACATTCAGGGTATACCTGGTTTGTGGTTCTAAGCCATCCTATTAGCAAAGGGTAAGTACAAGGTATAAGTGGGGAGATCTTTTCTCTCTCCGTCGAACCTTACGTTCCCAGGAACGAAAGGTTCGAAAAAAATCTCTTTCATCGTCCAGACGATTAAAGATATTTTTTTTGAGAGAGATTGCTGATTGCCTTAAACGACATTTTCAGCGTCACCGGGCTTTTTTGGAGGCGACGAGGTACGTAAAGTGTACCTCAAGCCGTGTTGAAACGAATCACCTTCGGAGGTTTTCTAGAGGGAACGGCATCGCACACTTAAAAGTGCGCGTCCCCGTGCCCTACTAGATTCTCCGAAGGGTTCGGATCGGATCGGGGAGCGGGACCACCCGAGGGCGCCTCTAAAGGCACGGATCTCGGCTTGGGAAGACCGGGGTGTGGAGGAGGAGAGAAGCGCCCAGGTACATGTCTGTACCTGGTATAAAACGCGTGTAAACCGGTTCTACGTACCCTTGTTCTACAAGTACGGTGTCTTGGGCCTAAACTAGTGTGCATGTTTAGTGTATTCTGTAAATGTGTAGTGGCATTTAGAGGATCGGGCGGGGGGGCGTTCGCAACTGTAATGGGATCGTCGGGGTCATCTAGGACGTGTTTATTACGTCTAGATGTATACCGTTTTACTGGTGGAAGGCCTCCAACATTATAGTTGGCGGCCGCCTCGACAAGCGTGTTAGGTTGGTGGGGGGCGTTATCAAAGTAACGTCTGGAAACGTCCTTGATAAAGTCTTTGATATTGTGAAAGAGGAGAGCTCCACCTAATCCGGGGTCGCCCTAAGTCCCGATTAATGCATAAGACAGAATTTTACCTACTAACTAGTGACAGTGAGCCTGTATCAATTATTTCATTGTTGGATTAAAGCCTCCCCCGCCCCTCCTAAAGGCCAGTCCAGTTTGGCGCGCCTCAGTCTACATTTCATCACTAGCTCATTTAGATCCCACTGCTGGAGCACGAACCAAAGCGGGCTCAATCCGGATTAGTGGATGTTAACGACTGCTAATGCAGCCAGGACCAACGGCTTTACTTGTGTTCCAAAGCACATATTTAACTTAGTTCAAAAAGGGTACTCACTGTATGTATATGAGCATGTAGGCGCTGGTCGCGCGGCGGGCGAGGTAAGGAGCGTCCTCCTTCCCGCCATAGTTGTACTCGATGGCCTCCTGCTTGCTGCATCGAGACACCACGTCGTCGTCGAACTTGCACCACTGTCAATCAAGGTTCTCTATTATCTCATTTGTTCATGTTTTAACCCCCATGGCAGCTAAACTGGGCATGTTTCATTGCCTTTGTATAAGTTACGATAGTAGCAATAACAATCAATTACGAGACCCTTGTTTTGATGGATAAAAACAAATAAAGCTAAACATGTGGCCCAAATTGAAAGTAAAAATATATATATTTCAGCGCTGTTTACTCATTACTTGGGTGTGTCGTTTGGGATCGGTAGTCTAACAAAGTTCTGGGGATAGAACAATGATTTGTTGCATTAAACCCGTGCACATCCATTTGGCTACTCACGGCTACATAGCTCAAAGCTTAATATTTTAAAACGCTTAATCTTCTTTCCTTCAAACCCAGGGGAGATCAATGCTCATTTAGTTTTTTCGGGACATCGGTAAAACCGTTTGCGAGTAATACCACAGATAGATATAGCACAGACTCCGCTCCACTTGATGTTAAGCGAGAATTGAGTCCAGACGCTATGACAATGACGTCAAACTTTCAACTGTCTAGCTCCTTATTTAATTGTTCTGTGGTCTAGCTAAACAAAGTGCCCACTGACCTTGCCATCGCCTTTGGGGTTGATGAAGACCACGTAGTGCCCACCGTGGTTGTCGCCCGAGTGCACTAGCACCGCGTGCAGCGTGTAGTGCGCGGGCGTCGTCGGGATCTCCTGCAGGTACGGGTCCAGGTTTATTTCCTCGTAGAACTCGAACCTGGATATTACAAGTAGCTTTTTAGCAAGTAACTCCTTTATTTTCAGTCTTATGTTTTTATATCTTATTTCTCTCTTTTATTTTCTCATTAACTTCATATATTCAGTGTTTGTAAAAATGTAAATATATTTTAAGACAGGAACTATATATTACACCAAATTTATCAAAACTAAGATCTTTGTGATTGGTATTGAGGTTGTTTAATGTGTGTAATGCAGTTGGTGTACCTTATCATAAAAAAAATAAAAAAAAATAAAAGTAAAACCCCTCAGTACTGACTTTTTCAAAAATAATGTATTTAGTCAATACGACTTCGTAAGCTCTTGAAGTTTTAGTTACTAACAGGAAAATTAAGTATATGATTCGAAACTTGCAAATTCGCCTAGGTATTCCTAGGCCCTCGCCAGTTCCGCAGTTTGTTGGAATTCTTGGTGAGTCCGGCTACGATTGTACAAATCGAGATTAATAGAGAAATACCTTGCTGAATTCCTATAGTCTCGATACACTAATTGAAGCGAGACTGTAGTCATAACTTCTAAATGGCAATCAACTCCAGCCAGTGCCTATTGGTGAGGATTAATAGATGCCCAAATTATGAAGGAATTTGTGTAAGAGTCCTTTGATGTGTTATTCAAAGCTTGTAGTTTGTACCATAATTACATTAATATTTCTAATGTTAATTCATCTTTTTTATTCGGGATTTGAAACTTTAAATGCATTATCATAATAAATATTATTATATGAATGATGGTTGATGGTCAGAAGTCGTAAAATGTCAGATACATGTAAAAGTCTAAAAAAGCAAAGTTGCTGCCATAACAACATTTTTTGTAAGTAGCGCAGTTGTGTTCCGACCGTTATACGTAAGATACAACTATGAGGATTCCGGCTAAAATTTCCTTCCACCTTCTGCCTTATCGTCCATTACCGTGTGGTGAAGGCTAAATATTTTCCCATAATATAAAAATAACCACTTACATTATGGCTGTTGCATGCGACGACTGCGAGCGCACTGTACCTAGAATCGCTCAGAATCTAGCAATATTAATTTTAAACTAGGGGCAAAATTTAAATTGTGGCAATGGCAAAACTTCGCGTTTATTCAACAAATTTTATAGGAATTTTGAAATCTATGACAGGTTTCTTTATTCTGCACATCTACGGCTGGAGCTCTTCAAAATGAGACCATAACCGATTTTTTATATGCAGCTATCGTCCCATAATCACTGGGACAAAAATCGGCTTACGCTATTAATATTTAATATTCCACAACGGAGAAGCAGTTTAGCTTTATCTGGGTGTGTGGAAATAAAGCCGAAGAATCTCATTTTACCTGGAGACACCATAGTAGGTACCGGCAAAGTTCTCTTTCCATATTTTTCTCATAAATCATCCTGTTTCTGACTGACCTGTCGTTGGACTTGACGGAGGAGTCACTCATTCATCTCATCTTTGATATTTGGAGAAAAGGCCGAAATAAGCTCACTAGCTCTATTTTTTTCTTGCCACAATTTTGTTTCAACTGTTTTTTTCCGACTGACCTGTCGTTGTATTTGACGTAGGCGTCGTTCTACGTGTCGTACTGAAACCGCATGAGGTACAGGTGCAGCACGGGTGGAAACTCGCGTTTAACGACACACATCGGAGAAGCACTTTGACTTCATCTTACCTGAGGGTTTTTGGAGAAAAAGCCGAAGGAAGCTCACCTCACCAGCAATCCTTGATGTACTATACCTAGCTCTACTTTTTCATGACACTATTTCGATTTACCTGTTCCTAGTCTAATTGACCTAACTTTTTTTGTGAGAGTATGCTGATTGATTTAGGCGGCATTTTCAGCGTCTTTGTTTGGGGGGTGGCTTGAAACTAAAACGCTTCCTCAAGCCATGTGAAACGAAACACCGTCGGAGGTTTTTTAGAGGGAATGGCATCCCGCACTAGTGTGTCTCCCCGGTCGTGAGGGTGGGAAGAAGCGCCCATGTACATCTCTGTACCTGGTATAGAGCGCGCGTGAACCAGGTCATCGTACATTTGTTCTACAAGTATGGTGTCTTGGGCCTAAGCGAGTATGCATGTTTGGCGTATCATGTAAATGTGTAGTGGCATTAAAGGAACGGGCGGGGGACTGACTTGTCGTTGAATTTGACGGAGGCGTCGCTCTGCGGGTCGTACTGGAACCGCATGAGGTGCAGGTGCAGCACGGGCGGGAACTCGTCGAAGCGCACCCCCTTCTCGGCCTCCTGCAGCCCGTGCTCGCCCGCGTCGTACTTGTTCTCGCCGTCCAACAGCTCCGTGCTTATGTAGTCTTTGAACGATTCGTATACTGAAATGTGTAAAGCTCTTTAATTAACAAGAATAAAGTTGTGGAGACTAAAATAGCGTTGCGTGATCAATAGTTTCTAGCTAGGAACAGACTTGATCTTGTAAAATAATAATTAATACTTTATTTATTTTGTTGTTTTTATTGTTCTAAATGCTATTAATAAATTAGTAACATATGACGAATAAGTGAAATGAAGATAAATGAAAATGAAATGAAATATATTTATTAGAACACACACAGAAACTTATGTAAAACAAGACAAAAAAATCATAATTAAAAGTGTATTCTAAAAGGACTCCACTTGCAGTGGACAAAAACTACAACGGTGATCTTCCGTGGAGACCCCAGTTTTGTGTGAATGTGCACGGCGTCGCACTGTACATAATATTATTTAAAAGTACAGTGACATAAGCATAAATATGAGTACATACTAGTTCAAAATTTTATATAAAAAAGGGATTCACTTTATAATACTCGTTGTTGTTATTGGAGATATCCCAACAAATTCAGTTGAATACAATTAAGGTAAGATTAAATTAAAACCCAATCCGACATCTAACACATTATCAGTTGTCTGCAAATTCAAAAAAATATCTCTTTGTGTTAACCTTAAAGAAACCCACTGAAACAGAGTTACGGATTAGTGGTGGCAAATTGTTCCAACACTTCATTGCAGCGTACCAAAAACTTCCATGAAAAGCCGCCGCACTATGTTGGGAGCCAATCAGACGTATTGCAAACCTAAAGTGTGATTTAGAGAAAGTTAGTTTCTCATATAGATATAGTTGTTTTTTATTTTTGATAACACCAAATAAAAGCGTGGTAAAATGTAACATACGTCTGTTTGACATATTTAACATACGTTATCATTTAAAAAAGGTGTGATGTGTGCCCTACGTGGCACTGGAAAGCAAAAACGTACGCAGGCATTCTGAATTCGCTACAATAACTTCCTAGAGCGACCCAATAGACATCACCAAATAGAGTATCAAAGTAATTTAGTTTTGATAAGACTAGCGCCTCGCAAAGTTTAATACGAAATTCAACAGACAGGTAATCGCGCATACGGTATAGTACTGAGAGTCTATAGAAGCAATTACGAGCAGTTTGCAGAACGTATTTTTCAAATCGAAGTGACTCATCCATCAAAACCCACATTTCGAACCTCAGTAACATGTTCTAAAGGAGCTCTCCGCACGAACACCTGAGGGTTGAAATTTATTATTCTGTGTCTATGAACTTTGGAAGCAAATACTAAATAATTTGACTTTAGGGAATTTATAACTAGACTGTTTGCACAACACCAATCAGCTATGCTATCCAGATCCTTGTTTAACTTATCAAAAGCAGCTATCGTTTCATTAGGATTAAAATAAATGTATATTTGAACGTCATCTGCATAAAGGTGAAAATAATGCAATAAGAAATACTTGAAACTATGTCGATAGTAGATAGTAGTTAAAGAGATAGTAAAAGTAGTAGACCAAGGATAGAACCTTGCGGCACCTCTCTATTTACTGGTAGAATATCTGTTATAGATTTTATTCCATTTGTATTAAGTATTTCTACAGCCTGAAACCGCTTATCAAGGTAGGAGGAAAACCATCTGATTGCAATATCGTCAAAACCATAAAACGACAACCTAGACAATAAAAGAGAAGTATTTATTATATCGAATGCACGGGACAGATCCAACAGTGCCAGTAAAGTAACTTGCTTTTTATCTTGTGCAGCTAAAATATCATCATCAATAACATCGAGCAAAGCAGTAGCCGTACTATGTCCTTCCTAAAACCAGATTCCCTTTTCGGTAAAATGTTGTTCTGCTCTAAATAATCTATTAGTTGTGAACATAATTGTTGTTTTTCCAATAATTTTAGATAGAAATGGCAAAATATTAATAGGACGTAGATCTTTGCAACCAGAAGGGTTACTAACTTTAGGCAGTGGACGTACCAAAGGGATTTTCCACGAATCAGGGAAGGTTCCCGTGACAATAGAGGTGTATTAACTATAGCTGTGATTAAATTGAGTGTATGTGGAAGTGTTAGAAGCATCATATATTTGGAAATGCCGCCTATGCCCTTTGCATTAGTTTTAATTGATTTTAAAATTTTAAGCACTGCAATTTCATTGCTAGAGTAACCTATGCAAATATGAAAGACTGCAGAACTCAATCTATGAGATTCATAAAGTCAAAGTCAAAGTCAAATATTCTTTATTCAAATAAACTTTAGAAAAGTGCTTTTGAATCGTCCATAATTTTTTTACCTACTACCCATTCAGGACGTCTATTTTTTAGCTGTGGAGAAGAATGGGCGCAAGAAACTCCACAGCTTTAATTCATTATGTAACGACATTTACAAAATTATATGCCGTTACGTTACCAAGTTATACAAGTTTAAAAAACCTTAACAATATATTGGATTAGAAATAGATTGGAGCATTTTAAACCCATGCTGTTTTGTCTTCAATGTAATCAGACACTTTATAATAAGCTTTTTTATAAAGCTTTTCTTTAATAGCTATTTTAAATTTATTAATATCTAGTTTTTGGATATTACTTGGAACTTTATTGTAAAAACGTACACACAGGCCTCTAAATGAATTATTTACTTTGTGGAGCCTAGTATTAGGTACTGCTAGTTTGTTTTTATTTCTAGTGTTTACATTGTGAGTATCACTGTTTTTAGAAAAAGTTTCAATATTTTTATATACATACATTAGGTTCTCGTAAATATATTGTGATGCAACTGTCATTATATTAATATCTTTAAATCTCTCCCTAAGAGAATTACCAGCTTTTAGATTATAAATTGCTCGAATAGCCCGCTTCTGCAGCACAAAGATAGTTTGAATATCGGCAGCATTGCCCCACAGTAAAATGCCGTACGACATTACGCTATGGAAATAACTAAAGTAAACAAGTCTAGCTGTTTCAATGTCAGTTATCTGACGAATTTTCATTACTGCATAAGCCGCAGAGCTCAGTCTACTCGACAATTTATCTATATGTGGGCCCCACTGTAGCTTTGCATCCAACGTAATGCCTAGAAACACTGTGGTGTCCACAAGGTCCACATTCTTATCTTTAATTTTTACACTGGTTTTTACCTCCTTAACGTTGGGTAATACAAATCTTATACATTTGGTTTTTTGTTCATTTAATAGCAAATTGTTAACACTAAACCAATGAACTATCTTTGTGACAGCATTGTTCACATCGTCATCAATCGGCTGTCGTCGTTTCACTTTGAATAAAAGTGAGGTATCATCTGCAAACAATACTATCTCATGTTTGTCTTTTACAAAGTAAGGCAAGTCGTTAATATAAATTAAAAATAAGAAAGGACCAAGAATTGAACCCTGTGGAACACCCATTGTAACCACCGATCCCGGAGATCTTTTACCGTTAACATCAACCCTCTGAACCCTATCACTCAAATATGAGATAAGAAGATTCAGTGATGCATCTCTAATTCCATAGTGGTAGAGCTTCCTGACCAGGGTTTCATGTAAAACACAATCAAAGGCCTTGGATAAATCACAAAAAACCCCTACGGCATCGTGAGAATCCTCCCAGGCATTAAATATTTGAAGAATAAGCTCAACACCAGCGTCAGTAGTCGAGCGACCCCTAGTGAAACCATATTGTCTAGAATGTAAAAGTTTATTTCTATAAAAATGAACTTGAATTTGGTCTAGAATTATCTTTTCAAATATTTTACTAAATGTGGGTAACACAGAAATTGGTCTAAAGTTAGAGGGGTCACATGTGCTACCTGATTTGAATAATGGGATTACTTTACTGTGCTTCATTAGGTCAGGAAAAACACCACAGTCAATGCATTCATTAAATATGCAAGCTAAAACTGGAGCTATTGTCTCAATAACGGATTTAGTGACGTCGACGGAATTACCCCACAGATCAGCAGTTTTCTTTTTATTAAGAGTATTAAAAGTTTTAATTATATCTCTAAAATCAATTTTTTGAAAACTAAAATAGTTTTCACTAGGTTTGACATTTTCCTTTAGAACCGCTTCAGCTACAGTGGGGGAGGAGTCTAAAGCCTTTGTAGTTGAAACTGGAATATCAGTAAAAAACTTCTCAAATGCCGCAGCAACATCAGCATCGGAAGTTAAGGTTTGATTTTCGTAGCTCAATTTGTACTCATTGTTACGACTTTTGACATTTCCAGTTTCACTATTTATAATATTCCATGTCATTTTTATTTTGTTATCACTTAGCTTAATCTTTGAACTCAGGAACTTTGCCTTTGCTAATCGACATACTATTTTAAATAACTTAGAATAATTTTTGACATACAATTTAAAATCTTCACTAGTGTTATAGTTGCGTTCATCATATAGCTCATAAAGTCGCTTTCTACTTTTGTGGATACCAATTGTAGCCCATTCACTAAAAGTAACACAATAACAGTACCACTAACCGAGATCCTTTTTGGAATAAAAGTTTTATTAAATTCTGTACAATATTTATGAAAGAAATTATTATAAAATTCATTTGGGTTATCATTATACTTTAAAAAACATATATTATCATAAAGATTGTTTTTAAACCGTTCCAGACGGCCTGCAGTTTTTGGTACAACAGTAATATTCTGTTTCTTCACTTGCTTACACTGATGTGGAAGGCTGACCATTTGGCCACAATGATCAGAGTCCAGTTTATTAATAATGAGTTTAGACAGTGGTACTAGATCGGTATATATGTTATCAATACAAGTGGCCGAAGTGGCAGTTATTCTAGTTGGCTCCATAAATAAATTATTTAAATTATACGATTGAAATAAATTTTTAATTTTGTTAGAACCTGTAGACTTTTCTAACAAATTAATATTAAAATCACCGCAAATTACTATCTTTTTACCTACATTGTGGATTTTATATAATGCTTCATCCATTACTTTTTCAAAATAATCATACAATGCTGACGGAGGCCTGTATACACTTAATACAACAAGTCGCTCCAGCTCCACACAAGCTATTTCTATTGTTCGTTCAACCGAGAGGCTCACTATGTCTTTTCGTTTCTTTAATTTTAATTTCTTATTAACTATAATCAAGGAGCCACCATGAATTGAATTTACTCGACTGAACGAACTACCTACCAAATGATTATTAAAATTGAACATGAACTGATGATCTTTAAGCCAGTGTTCAGTAATACATAAAATATCAACTTTATTATCGTTCATGAACAATTCAATCTCCAGATCTTTGCCTGTCATCCCTTGAATGTTCTGGTGAACTATATTAATCGAGTGAACATTTTTAATAATTGTAGGTTGGGACGGGCTTTTCTTAGAATTAATTTTACATTTATTTAAAATATTACCAAACATTTTGCAAGAGAATTCCTCTTTTGTCTTATGATTTAATTTAAATTATTGATTGGAATGTCAGTAGAAACACTACTGACATTTATGTCTATTAAACATTGCTCAATAGGAGCAACTTGTTTAGCCAAGTTTTTGGCTGAGATGTGTAAAAAATATGATAGCGATGAAGCTATTTGTCGCTTGAAATAAATTGGCAGATAATAACTATCTTTTGTCAAATAAAAATTACTAACATAATTGTTAGTGTCAATTAAATGCAAATTTTCATTGTTGCAAAATGTATGTAATGTCAAATTAAGCTTATATCTAGTAGTATTTTCCTCCTGTGGCAAGCTATTACAATAGGGTAAAGTAAACAGTATAATTTTCCCTACATTTGAATTATTTAACTTATTTAAACTCTTAATCAAACTTGATTTGTTCAATTTACCCCTATTTCCAACAAAAATTAATACAGTACTATTAGGTTTATATTTATAATCAATTGCTTTTGTTAAAATATCTTGATAAGAAGCACCAGGCATAGAGTAATTGGTAATTGAATGTCCTAAGTCAAATAACAAGCGGCCCATGTTTTTACCAAATTCATCGCTAAATATAACAGTGTCACTCTTATTATCTAAATTTAAATCCTCTTGATTGATATTTTTACTAAGTGTGGTGTATTTATAATTTTACACTGGCTAAGGGAACCTTTAGGTAAATCAGTATTAATTAATTTTAATGGAGAGGAAGAATCACATGTCACCGATAAACGACCTGGTAATTGCTTACATTTACAAGTGTGGTTACAAGTAAATGAATTAAATCTATCATTGTTTTCATTACACGTTTCTACCAGCTCATTCATAGCCAACATGTGTTCTTTTATTTGTCCTTGTGAAAGTTCATAGTTTTTGGTAATGGAAAGAAGAGAGTCCTGTAATTGTTCTATACTATTTTGTAAAAGTTGTGTGTCTTTTTTATATTGCAAATTTTTGTTATGCAGCTGTGATGAATAAGTATATAATTTGTCTATTAGGTATAATCTTTCTCTATTCAATTTTACATTTTTGATGAAAAATTTATGTTTTTTAACTAACTTTTGTGTTTTTGTAATATATAGTTATTAATTTTTATATATTTTTTAAGTTTGTTTTTGCTACAGCCAGCAACCTTTACAAAGTTGTAATAGTATGTTAAATCAGACAAACTTACGTTATTACTACCAGGTACTGAATAAACAAAGTGATTGATTATTTAATAAAATTAAGATCCAGCAAGTGAGAAGGAAGTTCCGCGGTTTTAGCTTTAAAATTAATAACACTCTGCTTTATATTTTTCCGTAAAAAACGTGGCTCATTGATGTTTGCATTAATGTAGTTCTGAAAATAAGCAGTTTTTTCAGTATATAAAGCTTTATTAAAAACTGTTTTTAATTCTTTATAATATTTTTTATGGAGCTCACAATTCGTTTTACGACTGCGTGAAAATGCTTCATCGCGTAACCTCATCATCTCTCTCACATTAAAAAGTTTTCCAAGGGTAAGAGTGTTCCTTAATGAATACCCTTTTGATAGGAGCATGCATGTCGTACAGTTGAGTTATGTGGAAGGTCAAATTTTCGACCATTTCGTTAAAATCATGACAAATAATCTTATCCCAATCAATACAACCAAGGTCCTCATTAAATAGTGGTCTATAAGTAATCCACTTAGGTGGCTGCTTTAATTTTTTAATATAAACTACACGATACAAGTGCGTGACTACTTAGGCTGGTCTCAGAGTCACGCTGACGCCCGCGCGGGTGGTTAGCGATGCGGGCCACGAGCTAGGTGTTGCCTTGTACCGTTCCATAGTGAAAACTACCCGCGCTTACCACCCGCACTGATTAAAATTCAAACGCGGTTAGTCGGCGCGTCTCAACCGCGCGCTGTCGAGGATTCTCGGTGTCCAGTGTGCGTTACACACCACGCTGATCGCACGCGCTGGCACGTACTATCGCGCGACAAAAACAAATCGTCAAAATGAGTAGCTGTTTGAAAAACTTGCCATGCCATCGTGTTCTCTTAAATCCGAGAAAGATGTAGAAAATGCACCTCTCAGTAATCTAGTAGAATTATAGGTATGCGTTTGTATACGTCTTCGCCGTTGCCTTTTTTTCCAAAGGTAATAAATAACTAATAAATGTATTAAGAAAGGTGTCATCGCGACTGTCCGAGCTGATGAACCGCGTCATACTAAACTCGTTTCAGAGTTGCGCGCGGGTCATCCGCGCGCTTATGAGACACGTTTGCCACCCGGGCGCGGGCGGTCAACGTGACTTTGAAACCAGCCTTAGAGTTCAGGAATATAATTTACCTGCACATTTATTAACTGAGTATTAGAAGAAATTAAATCTATGAGAGCAATACAAAATTAAACAAAGCTTTGGAATCTCGTCAATTACTTCACCTCCAAGGAAAGCAGCCGATACGGAACTAATAAAAGTTAGAGCATAAACTTCCTTGGCAGCCTATTGCAACTATTGGTCGAGTTGACGTGATTAATGAACTTTATCCGAACGACTTTTTGCCAACTATGTTATCGGCAGTGTGTTATTCTATTACTTTGCTAATAAAGAGTTGTGTTAGCAAATCTTTGCAATAATTTGATTAAGTATTATTTCAAAAGTAAGAATATTATGATTATCACATTCAGTCACTGGTTGATGAAAAATGAGCCGGGTGCCAGAAAATTCAAGACCAATAATAATAAAGACAACTTTAAAATTCACGTTCTTTAAGAATAGCCTAATGACTATAGTCCTATGATTAAATTAATTGTGTAATCAATTGGGAAAATTTTAAAAGCCTTACTGTTGTTCTTTCCTTTAACGCTAAGCTGGATGTCGTAGAAGGTCTCTAATCGAGTGCTTGTACAGTTGACGTTCTTGCATTTGATGAATGACGTCATTTTGCCTTCAAACAACTTGGGCACTGTCCCTTCTACCACGGTTCCCTTCATTTTGTTCTCCAGCTTGTCAAGTAGCACCTGAATTAAAAATAGCAATTCTTATTCTAAGAGCTTGAACCATATTTTGGCTGATTGAGAAATTCGCAATTTCTAGCTAAAGGTAGCGATTTGCAGCATAGCGTGTCTCTGTTTTCGAAAAGTAGAGGATGCCAATTGAAAAAGACTACGACATTAAATGTTATCCAAGTTCTATAGTTCGAGTGTAGTTCGAGTTGTTAGTGGTTCTAATAGCAAATAACAAGCGAGAGGAATTCAAAATCTGTTACTATCATTCTATTCTGACTATCAAATCTAAAAACATTTAGATCTTCTAGTGAACTACTCTTCTAGAATACTTTTCACATCTATAAGTTTCGTGTCAAAGCGTACGTGCGTGATTTGGGAAATTACTACAGCAAACTAAGCATAACCAACCCTTAGGAACTCTTGAACATCATGTTGCATAAACGAATCTAACGTCTCCCAGCCGAAGCTTTTTGTCAGTTTTTTAGTTGCAACGGGTTTGTCCAAGAATTGTAAATCATAGAAAACTCGTTGTAGAGCAAAGGCAACGGACCGAGAGCTATCATCCCCAACTGTGGGGATTTTGTACACGGCTTTGCGGAGAACGTTTGTGAAGAAGAGAGTTTGAAGTAGAGAGTTCATGTAGCATGTTGCGCCTTGATTTTTTAAACCTGAAACACAAAACTGAATTTGATCCCTTGATTTCTCGGTTATCGTCGTAACTGGTATAAAAAAAAACAAATAAGAAAAAAAATCTTTAAATCAGTATGTAGCGAGCTCATGTCGTCACTATTTGTAGCCCTTAATTCTTTCGATATTCATTTGCTAATTTAACATCAATTTAAAATAGGACAAATCTGTATACTTTTCTGTATCTTAACTAAGTATCTTACCTACATATCCAGTGTGTTTTTTGGAGTCCCAAGAAATGCCGTGGGGTGCCTCAGCCACCACGTGCGCCTCCACTGTAATGGCGTCGTCCTTCACAAAGCCATTGTTGGGATCCGAAAGGTCGTCCCACGATATGAAGTGAGCAAAGCCCCAATCATCCTCTTTGCTGAAAATAATAACGTCTTATGTTCAAAGATGCTCATAGCACAAAGTAACTACTTTTTATAGCAGTCTTTTAGAAAAAGTAATCATTTTAATAACACTATGTCGTAAAATATCATCAGGTTTATTAAATTAATTGTGAAAGAAAAGCTTTAACCTGTGATAATCTCAATTGATCATAAGTTTTCTCCTACTACTATGTGAATGTGAATCAGTATAGGTATTGCATTCTTGAATTATTAATATTTCAATATGAAGAAAAAGATACACAAAAGGTATTGCCCGTATAACACGTATCAGTAGAAACTTTGCAAGGTAAAAAACTTAAAAGGCCTTCTATTACTGCCGAATAAGCGTGTATATATGCACAATAACAAAATCTTCCACAAAAGGAGGACTCGTAAGTCGAATAAATGGTGATACTGACCAATGATACATATGATGTAGCTTTCGGCACAAGTGTGTGCCATCAGGTTTGTGAGATACAAGCTTGAGTTCGCCAAGTCCATAGCAAGACCAACCAGGAGTATCATAATCTCCATTGCACTGCAGAAACACCCCCAAGGCTTTCTGCTGCTGCCTATCAGGTGTGGTAGTGTGACGAATGAGTATCAAGATCTTCCATGGCAAACATCTCACGTAGCAGGGAGGTGACAGGACCTGCTCTTTAAGTTGGCTGATATTTTGTACAGTGTAGCGAAATGAGGCTTCGGAACGGGCGACATCATTATCCTCTTTTGTGACTTCCTGGAAAAGTTAACATACAGACGATACATTTCGTAAATAATTTCGATTTCCTATTTATCTTCGGGTTTGGGGTAGGATACATCTATAAAAGAAAGTTATAAATAGCAGGAAGTAGGGTTGACGGTCGTGAAATACGAAGCAACTCCCGTAGCCGAAAAAAAAGTGTCAACCAATCCACGAAGTGTGGATTTGCGAGTTGTGGCGTTCGCAGCTAACTTCACAGCCGCCAAGAAGTTTTATTTGCACTTTACAGTCCTTTACCTTCACACATCACAAAATATCAGGCGAATCAATTAAACAATCATGCATGAGTCACCATTAGTTCAAATAAATGTTATTATAAATACGATAATAGACGGAACTTCTAGTAAGAAAGTTACAAGTTTTTCATCCTGGACACTTTGGTTACACATTACTAAGAGCTTGTGATGTAAATGTTGGTAGTAAATTTCCTTTGTAATTAAATTAGTAGCTGCAGCTACCAGAAGCGAAGTTCGAACACATCAAATGGTAATTGTAGCTACCACAAGCAATTCAGCGGTAGAAGCATTTTCCTCGTAGTTATATCAGATTATGACAATCTCTTTTGACGAGGCGGAACTTTAACATATCTATTACAATAATTTTAAGAATATAAATTGTAACGCATAAGAAGATTAATTTTTGACTTCTCTTGTACAACATGATTTATTAAAATAAATGAACTAACCGGGTTTGTGGTTGGTGCAGTTACTGTAGCGTTGTCTTCGCTGCTCGCTTCTATCATTGTTCAGCAGCAATATAAAACTATGGAGAATATTTATCCAATAAGAAAACAGACTCCATTTCCATTGTCGCAGATAAACAAATTAAAATTCAATAAAATTTGTCTTGTTTATCAATATGACTAAACTATGACGTGACAATATTTTATTACTTAGACATTGATTATGCCTAAAATTTGAATAAACTCCAAATGTAAGTGAAATACAATTAAAAAAAGAAATATATTACTTTACCTTATTTCAAAATATAGTACATAGTGGTAGATATCAAAATATAAAACAAATTTTGTATTTTTTGGCCGATGACATGCGTCACGTTTTGATTTTAAGTTGTCATTTTGACTGTTCGAAATTTGAAAGAAGTCATCGAGTCTCGTGGATATTAGTATAAATACTCTTAGAAGTCTTTATACTTTTTTGAAAAGTATGTACGTTTTCCGACATTTTCCCTACGGTTTTCAATGATTATACCTTTTTTATTGTTCTGTGATTATACCACATGAGTAAATATTGATTACACCTACCCATTTTAAAAGATAATAAAATACAAAAACATTGCATTAGATGTAAAAATTTCGTAAAATAAAAAAATGACAATTATGGTATTAAATGGAACTCTATAGGTAATTTATACTAATTATTATTCCATGAATCCATTTATCTGAATTTTTTAAGTAAGACTAGCAGAAAAGTTAATCCGACACAGAAAACGAAGACTAATCATATTTTATTAATTTCTAATTAAAGTGGTATCTTGCCTGACAGGCGTATTTAACGTTAGTCCTGGTTCATTTCGGGCAGCATAGTAACGGGTGGTATAATTGGGGCCGTTGGCGGGGGCAGGATATTAATTGAATCCTTCAGTCATCTCGCGGCGACATTATTCCATCTTCGTCCAGAGAATCAAAGCTTTGATTAAAAATAAAAAAAACCACATTGCTGTGATCATTCAATAATTAAAATAAGGTCAAAGTTAATATAAGTTGTAAACATAGTAATAACACTTTGCGTCAGAGCATGCGCTGTAAAGAATACATACTACCTACACTAGAAAACCCCGGTAGATTGGAGTTAGAGTTAAGGTACGATTCCTAACTCCGCTGCACGCAGCAGTGCTGCCGCAGCAGTGCTGCGGCGGCACTGCACCAACAATATATATTTTACCATCCATGAAGCTACATACATTCCAACTAAGACAAAGTACTGTAAGTTATTGCGAAATTATAGGAAAAACTTACCTTGCGTCACGTGGAAATATATGAAATTTTAAATTCTTGTTGTGTTTCGACGTCGACTTACTTATACAGAACAATGTGTACGCACCATTATATTCAATAGGAATCACTGAACGTAAATTCAAAAAACGTTTATACTAGTCCACTGCTGGACACAGGCACTTATTGACGTCTAAACTATAAATCATAAACTAAAAAAATTGTTTAGACCAGTTTAGACTAAACTTCTGAATCTAGCACCAGTTCGGACTTTGAAAGAGCCTTCGACCGAGAAGAGCTGGCAAGAAACTCAAGAGGCTTATTTCTTTTTCTCCATCTTTTCAATCAAATTACAGTCATGTTATTACATGTTATTTAATATACAAATTTATACACACAACGTGTTGTGTGCAGTACGCGCATGTGGCTGCCCTTCACGTTAGCTCCCTTATTCTGAGCTTGTTTGTGGGACACTGGGCCGCGGCGCCCCCGCTACCCCGCGGGTACCCTTCCCTTGCTCTGCGAAAGTACGATCAACAAATTTTTGAGGATATCCAGTTACAATTTTTTTTGCCTTAACGAGGCGATCGTAATAGAACGACCAATAGTAAACCTTCCGATCTTTTTTTGTGATAGCCATTGTTAAAGCTTAAATAGGAATTCATTTCTTTCTTAAGATTCGCAATGATGGATATCCAGAAAATTTGTCAAAAACAAAAGGGGCGGGTATAGCCACTGACTCCTGCACAGAAAAATCGCCCTAAGGTGTATATCCAGAAAATTTGAAGAATTTGAAGAATAACGTTGCAATGTTTTGTTTAATTTGCAAACACTCATGGAAAGTTTACGAACACTTAACGGTTAATACTCCACCATTATTAAACATTAATATTCGACATAACAATTTTTTTTGAAAATAAAACAAAACTGCAGACATGACTCTTTATTTTCCCGCCAAGAAGTGATGATTATTTCCGCACTAAAAATTCTAGAACGGTATTATCATCAACCTTTTATTAGTCCAGTGCTGGACAAAGGCCTTTCCAAGTGCACAAAACTAATAGATCAAATTTAACAAAGTTATCGAAAAATGTTATTTTTCATTCGTAGTCTCATTTTTTAATCTATGTTAATTGTGCGCCATTAGGTCGTAAGTAAAGTTTCCTTGTTTTCGACTCCGTTCCAACGCAAATGGACCAAGGTGACTTGACAAAGTTTTTAAATTGAAACCTCGTTAGGAGGTATTACAGCGAGGTAAAGATGGCAGCGTAATGTTAAAACAATGGCCATAACTTTGTTTAGCAAAACTTGGAAGTACGAAACGAAATTGAACGAAATTTTGGTAATATCAAAAAAATATTTATTATAATATGTTAGCTAGCTCCCAAGCCTACTTCGATACTACTTAAATAACAAAGTTCGATTATTATAGTTCGGGTCATATGCCAAACATAATACCTACACATTTTATTCTTTTTTTTGGGGGCGGCGAGGTACGTAAAGTGTACCTCAAGCCGTGTGAAACGAATCACCTTCGGAGGTTTTCTAGAGGGAACAGCATCACACACTTAAAAGTGCGTGTCCCCGTGCCCTACTAGATTTTCCGAAGGGTTCGGATCGGATCGGGGAGCAGAACTACCCGAGGGCGCCTCTAAAGGCTCGGACCTCGACTTGATCGTGGGCGGCCATGGCCTCCTTCTGTGAAGAGATAATTTCACACAAGGAGGCCGCGGAGGGTCCGCTAGGAATCAGTCTTCCTAGCGGCACGTGAAGGGGATGTACAGAGGTTTTTAGTGGATAGGCCCCTCCTCCTCCCGAATCCCTGTCGAGGCCCTCGGGTCTAGGCAGGGAAGCGGAAGCTGGAGGGGAGAATCCCATATAACCATCCACGCCTCCCCGGGCGCGGTGGTATTAAAATAGATTGAGCTCCGCTGTAATTCGGAAGGCACCTTAGGCCATTGAAATCCACCAACCATGGTGAGTATACTATTGTAACAGACAAAATAAATAAATATAATCCCATTGGGAATTATAAACGAAAAACTTTTTGAACAATCTCGAAATTCAATAAAAGGGTTATACACTCCTTTGTTTCAATAAACTCGTATTAGGCAAACAGAGTATTCCCTTAATTAAAGGAGGTAGGAAGAACAAAAGTAAACCATTCGCATTATGAGGGTTAACTTACAAAGACGGGATAAGCACAGATTGGGGATGCCGAAATAAAGACCCTTTTGTCAGTAATTATAATCCTTGCTACAATTTCGACAATAGAGTCTTCCAATTGACATCATTAAAGCTATTGACATAAAGATATAATTATATACGAGTAATATACTTAATTTATTTACCCTGATTGTGACTGCCAAGTTTCAAAAGTGTATAATATTGTCTATAATTTTGTTTTGTTTAAAATCAACAATATAAATTCATCATCATCATCATCACCATTCTTCATCATCTTCTTAGCCAAAAGACGTCTGACATCATCTGAGCTCAAAGACTGCTGGACAAAGGTCTCCCCAATCTCTCAGGATCTCCATAATGCCCGTTTTTGTGCTGCTAACATGCAGCGGCTACCTGCGACCTTAGACCTGCCTACGCTGCGTCTTCCGGTACACGGTCGCTACTTGAGGACTGTCCCGTCCCATTGGCCATCAAGCAACTCTTCGGGCTATGTCGGTCATCAAATAAAATAGAAAATGCCTTTTTGTAACATTGAAACAGAACTGCATTTGCAGAATAGTTAGTGGTTATTAAAGAATTTGTGTTTGACATTTGCACACCTATATGGCATTGAAGCAACACCTCCCAGTGACAAACGAGGTAAATTTAAAAAAGTTCTCGTTTTTGTTAATGTGGATTGGGTAGTGTTACCGTGTTCGACACTATATTATGTACCTTTAAGTCTCTGGGCTTCAAAATAACTTCTTTTCTTTTTCTTTTTCGACGACCTCCTTGGTCGAGTGGTTTGTACACCGGTTTTCATAGCGTCGCCATCTCTGAGGTCCCGGGTTCGATCCCCGGTCGGGTCAATTGAGAAATTATTGTTTTCTAAATTGTCTCGGGTCTGGGTGTTTTCTATGTATAATAAGTATGTGTTTAAGTATATTGAGTATGTTTATCCGTTGTCTAGTAACCATTTAACGAAGTTCATAACGAAGCTTCTCTTGGGCTAGATATTTGGTGTGAGTGTACGAAAGTTTAAGTTTTAGTTTATTTTCTTTAAAACATAATATTTTCATTGACATTTTACGGGATGGCAACTAGGAACCAAGTGGTCAGTATGCATATATTGCTAAAGACTAAAATAGGTTTCTGAAATTAAATAGCCTATAACTGTCCCACTGCTGGGCAAAGACCACCATTACTAAAATCTTTAATGATTCAAAATAAATGTGGATCATTGGTTACTGTGGAACACTGGTGCGAACACGCTAAATCGAATAGTAAATCAAACTCGTACTAGGTAGGATCACCACTTAACAATATGACGGACGAAGAGAAATGGCAACTAAACACAATAATGGTTCGTGATAAACGGGTCCGGGCATCGGAAAATTGGCTCGGCATCTCAGAGCCCGGATTGACGTGTACCCGGCCCGGGAAAAATCTCATCCCATCGGATTCCAATCAGACCCACTCATTTATTGCAATTGGCTGATGGAACAAGATTTTTTGTAGAAATGCGAAGTAATTTGACACGATTGCCGTGTGTGGGTTACGGTTTGAATATTTCAGTGGTAGATGTCGCTTCAAGGCAATAAATTTTAATTTTGATGTTTTAAATAAAAGTTTTTTTTCCATCAATGTCTTATACAATAATTTCGCTATCAAATCAGCTTTTTGTGTCAATTTTGCCTTCACAATGTGTTACAATAAATAGGGGTGAGTTTTCACTCTTCCTTTCATTAATCGGTGAAACGTAAGTGATAGTACTTATAGCCAATAATCTAAAGTTTTTCTGTTTATACACACTCTTTTTCTCTTCTTTCTGTAGAGTGAGTCACAAATCACGCGACCGCGGACGCAAGTTTGCAATATACAGTTTATAACTAACTATATTATACAACGCTAAAAACTATCGAACAGAGTTGTTTTTATCAGCAAGACTGCCCTACAAAATGCTAGGAACGATGCTAGAACGTGGGGCAACACAAGACGGCGCGGCGCGGCGCTCCTTTGCAAGATGGCGCTTCATCACAAGATGACGCTGCTGCTATGATTCCTTAAGAACGGTAGTTAACTTTGACTCGAACGGATAGAGAAGAAAGCTCGCACCAGGCAACTGTTATTGAGTTTCACATAGTTCAACACTATTAGTGCGTGTCTTGCGTAATGTCAGTATTATGGCGGCTGCTCCAAGCTAATGAAGTTCTACCGAATCGTTAATTGGCTAACTCTTACCAGATACGGACTCAGGAGATTTTGGATAGGTTAAAGTAAAATAAATAAATAAATGTTTGCCACACTCACACCAATTATCTAGCCCCAAGAAAAGATTCTTTAAGAAACTCCATTTCGTTGAAAGGTTGATTCCATTTTGGCTCGTATGTACAGGCCTGCACATCAACCTATCCAAAACTGTCAATATTCTTCAATAAATTTTTAATCATATGTCAAATACATAAAGTTCAAAGTCTGTTGAGGAAATATGACAGTTTGTGGTAGTCTGATGTGTAGGCGTATGCACTTGCTGATTTATTTCGCTACATTAATGACCCTAAGTAAGTTAACATCCGACACTAGATGTCACCACTGTTCTCTGTACTGTACTGAGCGATTTGCTGGATTCATGGAATGATATAAAGTATAGTAAGCATTGATTATTATAGGTTTGCTCAAGTGTGTATACATTTATTAGTAATTATCCTATAAAATATCGTTACTGCCCTAATATATGCGGGTTGGTGATCACAATCATGGGCTATGCATCAAAGAATCTGAAATAACCCTGGTTTGCCGTTTTTTGGTAGATTTAGATATAGTAGATGTAGATTAGATTTACTTGAATATTTAATATGTAGGTAAACCAAATTAAGGAATATAAAACATATACAAAACTAGTTCTATGTATTAGGATTACCTAGTACTTGTTAGCTTTTACTATAAAGCTTTCTATTTTTTAAATATTAACCAGTAAGTTATTGTTTTAATTTTGATATAACCAAGTAATACATACTATGTAAATATTTTGATATCCTAATAAGTAGTTCTCAATACAGTCCTGGATTTGCTACATGAAAGCTTTCGACGCTTAATGGCTTGTGACTTTGTTCACAGATTAGTTGGAGCTAATATTGTAGAGCGAAGTTGTGCTGATCTCGGGGGTGCATAATGTTCGGAAACCATTAATGCCGACATGTTTATAATATTACATAACTACAAGAAATAGAAAGTACTTTTTTCATAAAGTTAAAAAAAAGAGGAAATCGCTGGTGCAGCGGCTTGCGCGTTCAAGTTGGGATCTTGCAAGTTAAACAACTTCTGTAATGCCTTGCCAGTGGATGGATGATCAATTGAACCGTTAGAGTTTGGACATTTTATCAACGGTTTTACTAAACGGTTCGGCTATCTTTGTTGTTGTAATATGGCAGTTATTAAACTCACCAACTCGCATTCTTATTTTTCATGTGGAAGGCCTGTTCATGGTAAGCTCTTTTGGTGCTCTTGTCCTTGGTCTTCTATGTTCCTTTTCTGGCGACACATCGCTAATCCATCTGAGTTTGTGCGCCTTCGTTTCTCTATGCTGAACCCGGCCAGGAGATCCAAGGTAATAATATAGATATAGTCCCGCAGACTTGCTTACAGCTCCACAGCTAGATTTAGATAGAAGAGATCTCTTCTAGAGATAAGCACATTTGTTTTACGTTTGTTGCAATGTTATATTTTCTTTGGCCTTACAATTAAACAAAGAATAAGTCCCAAATAGATATACCGTGTTTTGTTTTGTTGCCGTCATATAAACTTCATTTTAAAAGAGACAAACCACGGGATTAACTATTCGAAGCTTATTTTTTGTTTATTTGTAATGCCTTTAGTCGTTCTTCGTTTACAATAATATCATTGGCGACGTGTGTAATAGGTGGGTACAAAGCTATGAGCAATAATTTTCAACTTAATCCAGCGGACAGGAAACATATTATCATCTAGTTTTATTATTCCCAACTAGACAGGAATTAATTTCCTTGGAGGATTCACCGCGGGATTTTCTTATCCAGATGTCTTGTTATGGCTTCTGAGTACTGCCTTCAACAGTGGTATTGCTTACTATTGTTGACATAAATAACTGAATCTATCGAATGAATTTTCAGAATGTTCAAAGTGTTAGCAAACTATTTTCTTGACATTCGTTTTGTAAAATTTTGGTTGTGCATAAAAACATAGTATTAAAATAATTGTTTAAAAAACTTAACGATGTCATTAAATTAGTAAGTTGTAGGTGGTTGAAACGAACAGTCGCAAACAAATAAAGTAAGTATTAATATAGATTACCTAACGCGATAAAAGTAAATGTTTACTATTATAAATACCAAAATGGTAAGAGAGGTTTCATCTCTGAATTAAAAAAAAATCCATGGGTACGTAAATAAATTTCTATGTTAATAAATGCTTATAAAAGCTTTTATAAATGCTCAATTCATGCCGAAAGCTGTATAGAACACTGCTAGCGAACAAACAGTCACACCCACACACCTTATCTCCGAGTTTATTTGTCGATCAAATGGAACGTCAGATGCAAAGACAGCCGCTCCGAAATGCGCCCACAATAAAATCTCCGGCCACTTGATTTGAAGGCACTTAAGGCGCTGCCATCACACTAGAGAGAGCTTCGTTCTGTGGCGTTACCATGAGTTTACTAACTTGCTATAGGTTACTTACTGATAGAGATAGCGTTAATGTTCTGCAAATGGAGTTCTGCAAAATTTAACAAGAATAGGGAAGCACTTGTCTTTTCACTTCACTTTGCACTGCTCTTGCATACTTATCTTATTTTTAGTATTATTCACTATTGTATGACTGTGTTTTTTTAAAACTTTTTTTGTCTTTTACTAAAGTACTGTAGTGGTACTGTATGATATTGTGGAAATTGAAACTTTTACCTGATGTAAATTTGTTAACTTAAATTTTGTATTTTGTTTTTTTTTTACATGTTGTGGTTGTCAACTCAAAGCGCTTATGAACTTCATTGTAAAATATCATGTCTTCGGAGACGTACGATGTTGGATGTACTCTGTAGAGTGGCAGAAGAGAGCACTGCCTCGAAAAAATAAGACCAGATGAAATTGACTCAATAATTTGCGCAGAAATTCCCGAAGTAAGTAAATCTAGAAATAGTGTAGAAGAAAATGATTCATGGACCGTGTTGTGAACTCGATATGCATTACGCGTACGCCGACCGATATTTTGACGCCTCACAGGTAGCATTTTCTTTAAATCAATAAATAACACTACGATAAACCTTCAAACACACGAAACACCGATATCTTTTTGTAAAAAAAGCGGTAATGACAAAGAGTATTATAATATATTGGGATGACGTATTGTCCATTTGAAGTTGTCAAATGCTCTGTACGTCATTCAGTCACATTCATTCATTCACTCACTTTTCATAACATGATATTTAAAAAATCGTATTTTACTAAAAATGTCTTTTTTTCTTTTAATTTTCTTCTGTACAAACCTTGTCCTGACAATAACAAACTCAACAAAAAAAGAATTATCCAATTTTGTGCAGTCGATCGAAAGTTATGCGCGTACATACATTTCAGTGATTCATTTATATATATATAGATATTTTTATATTTTTTGTGTTTATTTGTAATGGAAAGTGTCCTGCTATGATTGGGCATTTTCCAATATTTTTGACGCTGTTAGGGAGAAAAGAGCTGGACACTTGCTGAGTTTCTTGCCGGTTCTTCTCAGTACAAGATCTTCCGCCCAGAGTAGACTTACGAACCGATGGCATAGTGACATTCACAAGAGCTACTTGTAGCCTAAACTAAATAAATGATTTTGAATTTTGAATATTGAAATTTGTTTTTTTATTTCAGCTGAATTTGGCGGCATCGAAACAAGCCCTGCCATAAACCGAAAGCCTACTAAAGCCGGTAGTAATTGTGAAACACAACAATGGCACTAACATTGATGTTACGGCGACAAACTAAGATAAGATGGCGGTAGCTAGCCAGGATTACGTAACAGAGGCGACAGTGTCATCCATATTGCCCAGCGTCCTAAGTAGCAGACTTAGATAAGATGGTGATAGAGGCGGATCTATAACAAGCCCTAATATAAAGCCACTTTTTCTACTACTACTTCCTACTATTTCTATTTTAGAACACCCGAATGACTTGAAACTGGGCGAGAGTCAAAGTAAAGTACATTTCCTATAAATGTTCGCGTCGTAATTCAATCCGGGGGAAATGGCCGGTGGTATTGCGTTACAGAGGCGACGGCGTCGTCCATTTTGCCCTAGTGTCCTCGGGCGGCGCGCTAACTCAATCGTCCGTTGGCGAGGCATGTCGCTTCACTGGATTTTTCCTCTGGCTGTGAAGGAACACACCATAAGGCGACCCTACGTAAAAAATAGCTTTTTTTAGGGTTTTGTTTTTGTTTTAGGAAACTTAATATTTAGCATAAAAGTATTTCTGATACATTGTATAACTGTGGGTGCCTCAATAAAAAATTTAAAAAAAATTTATAGGCACGTTTGTCGACAAATATCTCAATTTATTTTCAGATATGTAAACTTCTACGACTAAAGTTATCTTAATTGGTTCACTGTCTCGCAAAATACATTATGGCACAAAACAACTGTCTCTTTCACACTCGCGCTCAATCCGTACACCCATCTCAGTCTCTTCTAGTCCAATTTCACAGGCGGCTGGATGCTTCCGTAGGACCTCTGTAGTAATGCTTTTATTGATTAAGAATCTTGAATATTCATTCAATTATATGTTAGCGTCAATTTCTGCACAATACCTACTCTACTCGTATGGACAAGTGAGGCAAAGAAAATTCAATTTTAAATAAAGTTATCTTTAGACTTTTTTATATTTTATAAGTTTATTACTTATATTTATTTTTAATTTACAAGAACAGATTAAAAATGATGAATGACAATAATGCTACAAAACTATCATAACACTTCGTCTGTAGGATCAAGCTAAAGAAATCACTAAACACTTTTTTTTTGTCTAGAGCGTTCAACCCACCGATAGTCCCGCCTGCGTTTGCTTTTGTTATTGTTGTCGTCTGCGCGTTTGAACTGGCCATTTGTGCCCCCGCCCACAAGCATAATCATTATGCAAAAATGTCCATACTATCTAGAGTGTATGCAAAGTCAGTGATTAACATTTAATGTTTTATGCAATATTGTTGGTAATACCTTGGGCAAATATTAAAATCACGGTCAGCACAAAAGAAATACACTTTGACATTTTTAATAAATAAAAAAGAAAAGTCCTGACTCATTCACTGACTGATATCACTGCCCAGCGCCAAACCTTGGTCTTAGAAAGCTGAAAATACCCATCGCACAGAACTTCTTTTATGATGTAGAGTCTACATTGTAGACAAGGACCTAGACGATTTTCCCCCTTATTCGTCTTAGGACAGATTCTGGTTTGGACAGATTATGGTTACGACAGATTCTTGTTACGGCAGATTCTTGTTACGGCAGATTCTTGTTATGGCAGAAGTAACATTGCCAACAAAAGTAAAAACTACACAATTGATGTATTGCTCCGAGCTTCTCAAGGCTACGGCTGTTTACGTAGATAAGGTCTTTAAAAAAATGGAAACTTAAAGGGTTCTACAACACAAGCCGTGTGATTAAAGTACCGTCGAGGGTTTCTAGAGGGAAAGGCATCACGCGAGCGTGTCTTTCACTACTAGATTCTCCGAAGGGTTTGGATCGGATTGGGCCATTCTATTTACATTGGGCCATCGAGTTAGATTAAGGTGCGGTTTCCCCATAGGCTGAAATACTGATAAATGACATTATAATTAAAAAAAAATGAATTGAAATGAATTTACTTTTACGGATCAACTCGCATTAATTAGAGTAGCTCCGCTAATGCGTTTAAGCTTTAAAATTACAATGTGTTGTGTTCGCGTTAACTTTATATTCTCAAATAAAGTATACCCTACTAAACACAACGGGACATCACAAAAAGCTTGTAACTTCGTGAGTTTTCAAGTTATTATTTAAAAAATTTTATGTACTGATTCTTTAAATGAAAATATTTGACCCGTGTTTCGATTTTCGTATAAACTAAAAATAGGGTTGTATACTATAATCATTAGTATGTTTTTTTGTATAAATAAACAGCTTTACGTAGTTCTCTTCTTACTAAAGGGCGCACTAAACATAAGTTTGGAAAACTTATTGGCATATACTCTTATACAACGTGTAACGGAAAGGTGTTTGGTCAAAATGAAAAGATCCAAAGTGTATCCGATCTATCTTGTTTTTGTTGTTAGTGAGACATAATTATTAACTTTAATTTGTCATGCAATTGTAAATTAAATATTTTTATTAGTATTGTAACAGACCAAAGAAATTATGAGAACTGAAATTTTAGTCGCAATGTTCTCTGTCAGTATGGAAATCTCTCTAATACAAGATGTTTGGTAATACGTGTATAATCGCGTAACGTAGTTACTTAGTTAAGTTAAGAAGATTTATTTTTCCATACAAAAAAACTAAACTTAATTTTGTTACATTATTTTTTTATTAACCCGGTCATGTTTTGACTTCTTAACTTTTTTTTTTAGTGAAGTCAGGAGCACATAAGCAAGCAGCAATGATCACAAATGTAAGTACACAGAGGTTACTAAACCACTAGGGCTGACTTGTTTATTTTGATGTGACGTCACAATAGAAATATGTAATAAAAATTTGCATAACAAATCAAATTAAAAATTATGTCTTAGTAACTCTGCCTACAAGATCTAGATCGGATACGCTTTGGATCTTTTCATTTTGACCACACCTTTCCGTTACACGTTGTATCGAAATAGACTTAACTGAAGCTCCACCATCAAGACTAAATTGGTTATTACACAGTATATTTTGTACTACCAATATAAATAAATAAGAATAAATAAACTTTCCTACACTCACACCAATTATCTTAGCCCAAGAGAAGCTTCGTTATGAAACTCGTTAAATGGTTACTAGACAACGGATAAACATACTTAAAATACTTAAATACATACTTATTATACATAGAAAACACCCAGACCCGAGACAATTTAGAAAAACAATGATTTCTAAATTGACCCGACCGGGGATCGAACCCGGGACCTCAGAGATGGCGACTCCATGAAAACCGGTGTACAAACCACTCGACCAAGGAGGTCGATAATAATATAATAATATATATATATTAATATGGCTTTTAATCTGAATATAATTTAGTTTTTTTTGTCGACTGTACCCCTTATTTTACTGAATGGACTGGACGTACAGAGATTATGCGGATCTGCTGAGAGCAAACTAATTTATTACGCCAGCTCTCTTGGCTACATTGATTAAACTTTTTCGTTGAAAATCTCAAGCATCTATTGTTCGACGTACCATTAATTAATTAGTAAGTAGTGTGCAATATGTACGGTAAGTATGTCGTATAGGAGGAGTTATGAGTATAATAAGTTGCTGTTGGTCTTCGAGTAAAAATATTTAGGTAGTGTAGTGTAGTGTGTTGTCTTCATGTAAAATAATGAAGTAGGATAGTGGCACTGGTTCCTACCGATTTTTTTTAATCATTTGAAATAGGGATTAGCAACTGATTGTAGTATTTAGCAACGATTGAAACAATTGAGTAGCTTGCATTCCGTAACAATGAAAATCTATAATTTTTTGGTGACGGAATCTGTGGCTCAACATTCGGCTTAAAGTTTTACACACTGGTGCTACTTTGCTAGGTAGATAATAAATCGAAAAATCTGAAACATTTATCAAGCATTTTTAATGAGCAAAAATGTGATGTATGCTAGATACCTACATATCCGTTAAAACAAATGTCTCGGTCGCAAGTACGGATTACAAGACGGAAAAGTGAGTATACAGGATGGAAAAAAAAGACCGTGGTTGGAGGAAAAGTACCCTTAATATTGCTGATGATAAATTTTACTGAAAGGAAACGTTCCTTTATTTTCAAAAATAATTAAAACTGCATTTAAAGATTTAAAAAAATCACCTGCCTTGAGCCGGGAATCGAACCGGTGAAATGTGAAAAAAAAACATTCTGTATTTTATGATACCAACTGAAAGAGTCATTCATAACGATCAATTCCTTTTAAACAACATAGTATCTTAAATTAAAGAAAGACCAAGAAATATTTTTTTTTTATTGTAAAGCTTACTCAGATAGTGAGTAAGCTTTGCAATAAAGAAAATAGTTTACATAACTTGTGATTTTTCAAAAATCTTTAAAGTCAGTTTTTATTATTTTCGAAAATAAAGGAAAGTTTCCTTACAGTTAAATTTGCCATCATCAATATTAAGGGTACCTTTCCTCCAACCACAGTCTTTTTTTTCCACCCTGTATAAAACGTTGTCTCAGGTAGCAGCAAAAATAACACCAATAGCAGGAAGTAGCGGACATAGTTTTGTGAATAGTGATAGTGGTAGCGGGTGATAGGTAAGTCAGACAGAAACCGACGCTTCATAATTAATAAATAGATTTTTAAATAAATTGGATTTTATTAACACAAATGTAATATTTCAAGTAACTGAGAAACAATCCCAGGTAAGTAATTTGTAAAATACCCATGTTGGGGTTGCTTCGCTCAAACCCTTATGACATATTAATAAAGAACAATATAGAAAACTCAACCAGAGTGAACGAGAGTGCGGCAATTTCATACAAGAGCTCCGAAACGCACGCACACAAGCTCGTTGTTCACCTACATTAGCACACAGAAAAAAGCACGGGAATGGAGTACGCGATGACGCGGGCTGTCCCCGCAAATGCGGATCGGGCAGCGTATGTTGCTGTAGTAACTGAGAATAATAAGTATGTCACTAAGCGCTGCCGATCAGTATACACGTATTTTTCTTTGTTTGGGTGTCGCGATTGCGAGTTTTGTTGCATATAGGTGGGTGCCTATTGAAAATGACTGGAAAAAAAACCTGTTGTGTATGAGAATATCTCAACACACACAATCATAAACCCAGTTTGTCTTTTTTTACTTTGCCGACAGATATAACAAGGTAAGTTTACATTATAAAAGACACCCAAATTCATACAATAATAAATTAACTATGTGAGACTCAACCCTAGCCCGTAGGTACATCTCGGTACGTCGATTCAAGGTAACGGCACTGTTGCCGCACTCTCGTTCACTCTGACTCAACTCATGAACTTAACACATTCCGAAGTATTCAGTTGTTTTTACCATATACGTTTCTATGCAAGCCTGGCGTTCAAAGTCCAAAGAGTTGCGTACCAAATAATTACCGCAATGATTACAAAAGAGAACAAGATAGTATATCAAAATTGGCAAGGTTATACCTATGTTGCAGTTGATTTAAAAGTAACCCCGTTCCACGATATAGGACTAAAATAAAATCAACCAATTAATAAATCATCATCAGACAGGCGCATCTACTCTTACTAAACATGGCGTGGCGTCGCGAGTTGCGACTAATTAGAGAACGGCTTGTTTGAACGCTCAAAGGAAAATTGGCGTAAGTGCACGTTTAGTAACGGAGGTTGTTTGGTTTTATTTATGAGCGTCGTTTCAATTTGTCAAATTGAAATCATCAGACTTGTTGTACAGTCAACAGCAAAAGTAGATAATGTTTACTAGATTTCAAAATGAAGTTTCGATAGCGAAAGTCGGTATTTTCTATATAACTAGTCAAAGTCTGTAGGTACTAGTAGACACTCGAAGGTTTTTCGATATGCGTTTAAAAAGTTTTGATTTTCATAAAACTGTCAAATTTCTTCAATAAATGTTCAACTGTATGCCATATACATAAAGTTCAAAGCCTATTGAGGAAATATGACAGTTTGTGGAAGTCTGATGTGCAGACGTGTGTACCATTCCTACTGTATTTTTTTGAGATGAGCTGAAACTGACATCGCGATTTAGGTCGCGGTTAGTAGGCTAGTAATTAGCCCAAGCAACATATTAGAAATTTTTAGTTTTTTTTACAATTTGCATTGTATGAAAAGCGTTTAGAAGAGTGTTAACCACTGAATAATCACCGCGATGATCACAAAAGAGGACAGTACATCATCAGACAGGCGTTCTACTCTCACTAAGCATTGCAGTGCGCGACTAATTAGAGAACTGCGCGTTTGAACGCTTAAAGGTGCAATGGCGTAACTGCACCTTTAGTAACAGAGGTTGTTCGGCATAATTTGTTAGCGTCGTTTCATCATGCCACATCAAATAATCGGGCAGAGTGCAGTGCGAGCTTCATTGAGGGCATTCATTCAAAATTCGAACGCGTCAATAGAAACTTGTATAAAAAAGTAAGTTCCAATTTCGCTGTACAAATAAATTTTTTCGTTAAAACGTGATTAAAAGCACCTTGGGTAGTGGCACTAGTATTTGACAGGAACTATTGTTGAAATGGGACGGAAAAGTGTGACATGAAGTCGGGGAAGCGCGCAAGCGCGCGCCATTTGATTTGACGAATGAGCGCGCGGTATTGCATTACTCTTAGTGTCAATTAAATAAAATACAATTTTCATTAAAAAGAATAATCTTTGTTATGAAAAATCATTTCAAATAATACCTGACCCATATTTCAGAATATAATGGTAAAATTGCTTATTACTAAGGTAAGATGTCATATGTTACACATCATTATGTGACTCCTATATAAGACTTGCTCGTTTTTTTTAACTTTAATCATTAAAAATAGGGGTCAGGTCAACTTTAGACTTTTAGAATTTCATTTAAATTTTTCAATGAAATTTTATGGCGTCAGACACTGGTGCTACTAGGATACTACTGCATTTCGTATTAATACTAATAGGTGGAATCGTTTTATCATTTTTCCTAAAATAAAGATTGGTTGGGCATATTAATTTTAATATAAGCTTAAATTCAATTCTTCAAAATGGTGTCGAATCATCATTGAGGTTGTTTGATCTAGATACTTTTGCTGCCTACGCGCGACAAAAAACCTTTTCGCAAAAAAGCGCCGCGCCACCCGTGACGGTTAAAAAATTTGGTTCTCTTTTCCCGCCGATGCCAAAACGCTCTGAGTTATATGAGTGTCCTAAGTATAAACTCTTCACGTACTATTTGATGAATATATGTTTCGTGTGTGAACTGCAATTCCATCCATGGTTTAAGTGCCACCATGCAGGGTCATCGGACATTGCGAGTCGTTGCGAAGTTTCTGTGCAAATTACCTACTGCTGCTACGCTGGATAGAGAACATTGGCGGTGCGCGTTCGTAAGCTGGTAGAACAAGGTCAGTGGGATCTTTTAGCAGTTCTCTGTCACGGTCGACACAAGTAGCAAGGGGGACTTAGCCTGGAATACCAGATTAATTAAAATAAAATCTACATACTCTAATTTTGATCCCGCATGTAGTCTCAACTATTTACACGTTGCTACATCAAAGACTATTCATGATCTGTATAAATATATATAAAAATAAATAATTATTTTTGTAAATCGCTTTACTTGTAATGTTTTACAAACATGCTTTTATATCTAATCATCTTGTACACTGTTTGTTACCTTAAATAAATAAATCTATTCTATCTATACTATGCTATTCGAAATCCGGGTCTATAAAGTGTAATTCCTGGACACGGGACGAGACAAGTAATTCCGGGACAATCACGAATTTCCCGGCCGTCTGGCAAGCCTAGCTAGCCCAATGCGTGTTGGTATTAGCATCGCTTTGCATAGGTTTCTCCATAACTATCAGCCTATTAGGTGTGATGATGGCTAATATATAGAGTTCAAAAGGTAAATAAGGTGTTTAAACTTTATTTAAGTGGTAATGCACGAAGTTGATGCCACCTTTCATACTCTCACTACACTTTGTGAACACAGTTTTTTGCTTTTAGTGGGCTACTTGCTTTTAGAATTTTTTGTTCGGAAGACTTTAACTTGCACTGCCACTTCGGTTCGCTGGTTCAGGAAGCTTGACATACTTAGTTTTAGAGTACTTTAAAGTGAAGTGAACCTAAGGCAACGAGTTAATGCTCATATATATTGTTAAGGTGCTTGTAATTAGCTGATACGTTATTATATTTTAAATTTATTGAATTGAAAATTTTAATGGTTTTTACTGTAAGCATTGCTTACTAAATAAACGCTAAGCAACTTATGCTTTGGTCAGTATCCGGATGGGTGGCTAGTAATTTTTTTAAACTCTTTCCTTCTTTTGTATGGGGACAAGCTGGCATGATGCCGGCGAGAATTCATCAGTGTGGTATCTTATGTATGACCCACCGCAGCGCAATCATCGCATCGCCCTTCAGCCCAGAGCTGATTCACGTAACATCGATCGTGTTTCCCTACAATCGAATTGTGTGCTCGTTAAGGACGCCGCGCAACATTTCAATTGGCTCTAACAACTATACTCATGCTCCTATATCTTCTCATAAGTAACAAGCGACAGCCGGTCAGAAGCGGTAACTGGTCCCTGCAATCATCAACCGCTTACTTGACAGTAATTACTGAATCATAAATCTCCTTACGTCCGCTTCATCATATGTTAGCATCTATTATCGTTTCGTTTAGGTCAAGAGTACCCTAAACCGAAGAGCATGTATGAAGAAAATAATGAAAGTGGACGAAGCGAAACAAGTATGTATGGATCGTAGCAAGTGGAAAAAAGTGGTCTCTGCCTACCCCTACGGGAAAGAGGCGTGATTATATGTATGTATGTATGTATTATCTGAGGTCGGCTATCGTAATGGCTACTACTCGTGATGTTGTGACTCAGAAGAGTTCTACGTGGCTCATGTTGGACCTTTCGGCGAGGTTTTCGAGCTAAGTTCTAGATTACCAGCTTCTGGGTTGGTTAAACCTTTGTCGGTCTCGGAACTAAAGCTCCCGGCTTCGTCACCAAGGTATTTACTGGTCAAGTTAATGGCAGGCAGCATTCTCTTAGATAAACCGATCTAAGACCAGGATTATGATCGTGAATCGCGCCAATGAAAACCCGCCGAGGTGACACAGATAGCAAACTGTGGCGTGGTTCAGGCTTACGTATACCTTGGAGCATTGATCTCAAACAACGGTGGCTGCGTAGATGAAGTGAAGCGACGTATGGCCATAACCAGAAGTGCGATGCAGAGGCTGAACAAGGTATGGAGGAATCGCAGCATTACTAAAGCCACTAAAATCAGGCTCGTGCGAACACTCGTATTCCCCATTTTTCTTTACGCGGCAGAGAAGTGGACAGTGCGTGAGTTGGAAAAAGGGAAGATAGATGTTCTGGAGATGTGGTGCTGGTGGAAGATGCTTGGGATATCGTGGACGGAGTTCCGCACCAACGTGTCAATACTCCAGGAGCTCGGCATCACGCAGCGTCTGTCGGCCGTAGTACAGTCGCGCATACTGCAGTATTTTGGCCATGTCTCTCGGCGGGATAACGACTCCATAGAGCGGCTGGTAATACAAGGAAAAGTGGAAGGAACCAGATCACGTGGCAGGTCACCTATGCGCTGGACTGATCAAGTGAAATCCGCAATAGGGAACCGCGTATTTGACTGCCAGACAGTCGACTAACAGGGAGAGATGGCGAGAGGTCGTGCGGAGAGCTGTGTCTGCCTCAATCACTGAACTTGACGACTCAACGTGACCACGACCGCTCTGCCAAGAGCGAATCGATAGAGAAGAAGAAGAAGATTCTCTTAAGTCTGCCAGATCAGCTGTCGCCACCCTATCTAAATCTTTCGCTATGGCATCAATGTTATTGCAATCAGTTAAAGATAAGATACTAGTTCCTCAGTAGTTTACCTTTTCCTCACTTACCCTTAGGATTGATGCCAATTGCTTCCCCGTTATGGAATAAATAAAGGCTTGATTCTTAAAAGATATATTTCCGTAAGTAAATCTGTCAATATATAACGCCCTAACGTGTGCCCGCTAACCGGTAATATGCGGTACATTTAATCGAAACCGCGATACGGTACGAACTACTAACATATTAATAAGTTATCGGTCACAACATAACGCGAAAGGCTTGAAAAATGTTCTTGCCTATAAACTCAGTTACACTGTAAGGACCTTAATTTATATTAAACTAGCTTTTGCTCGCGGCTTTGCTCGCATGGGTAACACGACTTGTAATTGTTAAAAAAACATACTTCTTAAGGATAACAGTGTAGCGATAATCCTGAACCTCTTCATAATTTCTAACCAGGTCAAATACCGAAATTTAAGGAATGACAGATTTCCATACAAACTTTTCACTCTTATTTCACCCCTCTAGGGAAAGTTTTTCAAAAAATGCTAAAACACGTCTTTCTTTATTTTTATTGAATAATAATAATAATAAAGGTTGGGTCAAGGGTCAGATGCAAAAGGCAATACTCCTTGACACGGCACGTATTGTCAGGAGGTTCCTCACTTTGCAGCCCTGACCACCGGTAGCTTGGGCCCTGCCTCGCTGCTGGCGGTACTCTAGGATTAGGTTTTTATAATGTTTTATTGTTTTTATATTAAAATATTGTAAAAATCTAGTTTTAAGAAAGAAAATAAATATAGAGTATAATAATAATAAATTTTCCTACACTCACACCAATTATCTAGCCCAAGAGAAGCTTCGTTATGAAACTCGTTATATGGTTACTAGACAACAGATAAACATACTTAAAATTCTTAAATACATACTTATTATACATAGAAAACACCATAATGTATAGATCGATTAATTTTTTTCTTTTTTTAGTTATTACTTTAAAAATAATTTTTTTCCCAAATAAATTTCTTCCTTTTTTTTACTCATTTATAGGCAAATAAACAAAATTCCTAAGATAAGTCATTCTTTATTTCTTTTCAAGAAGCCAAAGCCATGTTTCATGTATTTTACTTCAATACTGACGGACTTTCATACAAACTTTCACCCCCTATTTGACCTATTTGATATTAGAGTGTGATTTCCGTAAAATCCTTTCTTAGTGGCTGGTTACGTCACTCAATTAACCTACAGTCCATATTTCATGTAATTAGTTTTAGCGATTTCGGCTCTGCAATGATGAATCAGTCAGTCAGGACAAGTCATGTATATAGATTACATTACATAGTCACAATATTTATTTTATTCAAATGAACTTAAAGATAATGGATCGTAGTATTGTTCGACACAGTAACCCAATTTTAGTTCTTAATTTTTTAATTTTTAATTTTAATTTAGTTCGATACCAGTTTTCGTCGCCAAAAATTTTCCTTTTGACAGAAATTTTATCATGACAGCTAGGAAGCAGGTGGTCTGTTTTTTTATATTAACGGGTAAGCACAGTGCCTTGATCTCACCTGATGTTAAGTGATGTAAGGCCAATGATGGAAGCGCACTTCACCCGGGATCCTCAACTACTGAGGCACTGGCTATCTTATCTGTAGCTGCCGGAACACAACAATGCTACAAACATTGATGTTATGGCGACATATTTAGATAAGATGGTGGTAGCTAGCCAGGCGGACAAACAAACCCTACCACCAACCAAACCGAGTACTCAAACATGTTACCCCCCGCTGGGAATCGAACCCGGGACCTCTGGGTCTAACCCGGCGGTCTTAGTCTTAGCCACCACAGAGACGGCAAACATCCAATTGTTGCTAAAATTAAATATCAGTTGCTGACTTCTATTTCAATCATTAAAAGAAAAAAAACTCGATACCTACTTTTGATCGTCAAAACGTTTTTTTTTCCATTACCTGTGATGACGTCGTACAAGCAAATTTACTTTACAAATAGACTTCTTCGTTAAAAACAACTGTGGCATAGTTTACCACCCGCTTCAGTAGACATTTTTTAAAACTGACATGCGTATCTAGGTAATTAATAATGTTATTTCAATATTATTTCTTGCTTTTTAGAGCTGTTTTTATATTTTTTAAGTTTCCTGTTTTTTGAAGTCGGTTTTCTTTTTGTTAAAAATTATTTTATTTTACGATTTTTAGTAATGGGTAGACGTAGACCTAACAAGGATGCTTCTCGGATGAGGAGACGACGGCCTAGTAGGTAGTGGTATTTCTATGTAAAACTTCAATCTTAGTTAGGTATCATTTTTGTACGAACTAAACATTTTGGCATATTGAACCGTATGAAGTAGGCCCAACAAAAGGTAACTGCTGTAAATCGTTGAGGAATTCCCTCGACTGTCTATGGTCTCCATTATCAGACCTGTAATTGCACTTATAACCCATATGGGCTTAAAGTTCTTATCAATAGAAATGAATTAAGACCAAACACAAGGTAGCTACTGTAAAACGTTGAGGAGTTTCCTTGACTGTCCTTCGTCTTCATCATCAGACCCCTAATGACAGTGACAACCCATCTAGGTGTAAAGTTCTCATCAATACAAATTAATCAAGCCCAAACACCATGAAATTGCTGTAAATTGTTGAGGAGTTCCCTCGACTGTCTTTCGACTCCAGACCTTCATTAAATAGTAGTGCTTTAAAATACTTAATGAAAATGGGAATGGGATGCCATCACCAGATCCTGGTTTTCTTATAATGGTACCACCCTTAAGATATCTCCTTTCCAACAAAAAAAGAATTATCAAAATCGGTTCATAAAGGACGCAGTTATATATATATATAGTTTTGGTTTAGTTAGTCAGTGGTAACTATTTCCGTGTGTGTGTTACATTTTCTGGAACGAATGAATACGTTAATACGATGCGCCAAATACTAAATACATTTTCTATTTACTCCAAGGGGAGTAAATAGAAAATGTATTTAGTATTTCTTCTTATTTTTTATACGATGTTTACGTTTGGACTTGTACACTTGTGTGAGTAAGTTTGTTGAAATAAATATCTACATTAATATGGTGCAGACTTCATGAATAATAATATCCTACATGACAGTATGTCAGTATCAGTATCCAGCTCCAACAGTACTCCCACACCATTGAAATCAAGTCATTTCTGTTTTAGATGGGTACAAGCTTAATGACCATGCTTGCCAATAAGGGTCGGTGATCACAAACCCCGGCCACTAAATAAGGAGTCTGCTGCAGGTAAGCTTAAGGCGGGTACAGACTGCTGTAACGTAACATGCAATGTAACATGAAAGGAGCATTTCATAAGTGTGGACGCAGCGCGTGCACGAACCGAGCATGTACTTACTCGCATCTGTTTCCAGCATGCACGCGGCGAACATAGCTCATGCCGAAAACACGCGAAAAGAATGGATTTCTCCATTGTTTGCGCGCATTCCGCAGTACAGACACACACAACCCGTCCACACTGGCGCTCTTGCGCACACTGCGCGCCCCTTTGTGTTCGGCGAAAAACTGACAAATGTTGGATCGCGGCGCGCACTTGTTGAAATGCTCTGTTCGTGCACGTAGTGTGAACGGTTCGTGCGCGCAAGGCGTCCACACTATGTGAATTCTATTACACTGCAACAATGTGGACGGCAAATTCTTCCATTGGGTGTTACATTGAATGTTATATTTCGTAAGTCTGTACCCGCCTTTAAACATACCGCGCTCGAACAACGCAAACTTCTTTGTCGCACCTCCAAAAGATGGAATAGTCTACCAGCACATGTTTTCCCTCCTACCTATGATATGGGGTCCTTCAAAAGAGGCGTGAAGAAGCACCTTGTGGGCCGGCAGAGTGAGTTAACTGATGCTACGTTTGTTTCCACGCTGCACCAGTTATCTTCGCGTCTGGACTCTATTTCCGCTTAACATCAGGGGGGATGGAGTCGTTTGCCGAGCTAACTAGTTCAGTCAGTAGACATTTGACGTTAAATAATCAATGATGTAGTTTGGTTTGGAGCTCGATGGCGCAGTGGATAACTCGCCCTGTCTGCGAGTGCTGAGGTTAAGCACTTTCGCAAAGGATGGGTCGGATGGGTGACCAAACATATATCATCTCAAGCTCCTCCGTGTTTCGGAAGGCACGTAAAGCCGTTGGTCCCGGCTGCATTAGCAGTCGTTAACAACCACCAATCCGCACTGGGTCCGCGTGGTGGTATATGACCCGTTCTCCCTATCCATACATAGGGAAGGCTCGTGCCCCAGCAGTGGGGACATAAAAATGAGCTGATGATGATGATGATGATGTAGTTTGGTTAACCTAATTACGTTATCCGACGTTATTAGGTTAACCAAACTACAGTTTAAAGCCTGACCTGAAAGTATCCGCACTTGACTCCTATGCATCATCATAATCGTTAAGTGTAGAACCGCTTACAACGTTACAGCTACCGTAATGTAGCTGTAACTAAAATGTAGGCATTGTAGGAGGCGTGCCGTAACCGCTGTGATGAGATCGACTCTTTGCGAAGGAGACGCGACACAACCGGCTTTTATTATCAGTAACCCTACTATGAGTTCGTACAGATATTGCGTCACGTAGCCATCGCCTCAAGTCCTTGATTCTGCTATTTTAATCGTCATCCATAATGACCTGTCGGTGGCTAGATTTTGTCACTTTCCTTAGAGTCTAGTAAGACTACCGACACACTATTAAGACATTATTGAGTTATTTTTTACGTTTTGATCTTTTTAAATACATAGCTCGGTTAATGACTCCACTCCACCTTATGTTAAGTTGACTGCAGTCCAGACGCGAAGACAACTGGTAAAGCGTGAAAACACTGCAGCATCACTCACCCTCACCGTGCACAAGGGATTACAATAGAATTTTGTGTAAGGTCTACTAAACACTTAAAAACAAGATAAAGTGATAAATTGAACTGCGAATGTCCCATACCACTGCAACAAATGAAACACTTTCACAGCACACGTATTCCCACAACCTGAAGTGAAGAGATGTGAATAGGCAACTGGCGGAACTTGAGTCAATAAGGTGAGGACGTCTAATGCGGCACAATCCTGTTTCACCAGCTGCTTTCATATCTGGACTCCGCTTACGCTTAAGCTCAGGTGGGAAATAATACGTCGCATGCGAGATGCACTGAAGAGAAATCATGGTAGGAGGCTACGGCTACAAGGTTTTCTAACCACATCGTATAGCTAGGTGAACAATGTTTATTGTTAACGGTCGCGACTTTGTTACGTTGAGAGTAAGTATGACTTTATTTGCGATATTGGAGAGTTCTTTATGTACGTTATTTTACTTAAAGCTACAAAAGGTATTACCTAACAATATATTTTTTTATCCAATGTACGAAGTGTTGTAACGAACTCATGGTAGCGGGCTTTAAGCTTTACTTACTATTCGTTGAGGAATAGGAGTAAGGATACAAAGACATTGTTAAGGAGTATGGATCGGTTTTCGTTGTCTACGGCAAATGAAGAGCCGCCTCTGTGGTGTGGTGGTTTAGCCACCGGTCCCAGATAGAGTTAGGGCTTCTTCTAAGTCTGCCTGGCTGGCCATTACCATCATAACGAAGGGAATTAGAAAATACTTAGGAGGTCGTCGCCATAAAAAAGTGTGTTCCGACAGTGATTTGGAGATCATTGCCAATTTCAACTAAAATGCATTATTTCCTTTCAACAATTCCTCTACTTTTGTAAAATGATCATTTATTATTTTGTAATTACGACATAAAGATTAATATCAGGAAAATAATATATATCGCATAAATTTACCTTTTTAGAACAGCACCTAACAGCGATAGCGCTTATGTTATTCTCACTTTTATTTTACCTCAAACATTATATCGTCCACATTTCTCAAACGCGGCGCAGCTCACGCAATGAAGACCGGCGCACTGTATCGTCAGTTGCAAAGAAAAAAAATAAAAAAAATGTTTTCATAAAAATCCACGTTCGCTCGCTGATCTTTTAATCTCTTAATTACATGAGAGCGGGATACGGGGATTTCACCGAAATAACCATGCAAAATGGACGGCCTACCCCCCCTCCCACCCCGCACCACCTTCTGAATATGAATTATTCTTTCGCAGCACAGTTTGGACGCATATTTGCATTTTATATGAGAGCGCCCTCTACTCTGTGCGCGGCCATTTCGCTGGGCGAGCGTTTTTTGGTTCGGTCGTTATTCGCCAGTTTCGAATTATTTTTTTTCGGATTCCGCTGACGAGGTGCTTTAAGGTTTGTTGTAAAATGCCACTCCACGCATTTCATGGGGAGGTCAGTGACCCACGCCCGACCTTTTTTGTTTACGACGTAGGTATACACTACCTATTAGTCTATATACCGTGACCTTAAATTCTTTATCCAAAATGTATGCAGGCTGTGAGATCGTGGACGATTAGTGACGTATTTGGTAATTAATTGTTGTCTGGGGTTACCCAGAGTATAAAGTTCTTTAAGATTTATTCGTATTTTTTTTCTAGTAGAAAGTATGCCAAGCCAAATCGCATAACAGCGAATAGTGAGCTCGTGGAGGCAACACAAAGTACCAAAATTCGTGAAAACGGCACATTTGTAACCAATCTACTTTCACGAAAATACTGGAAAATCTACGCATTTTTATTTATTTTACATTTATAAAAATAATTCGTACATTCCGTTTTACGTAAAATGGATTAACAACTACTTTTCAGCGTATATACAAACTTTTGAAATTGGTTAGAGTTCCAGCTTGTGTAGATTCTAGTGTATTCGTACTAGTAGGTATCTACTTACTCGCATATAATATGCATTTGTCATAATAATGTAAATATAATAAATCTAGTTTAGTTTTATTCATAATAGTTATCTTCAGCGCAATATTGGAGCTTTGTTTTAAGTCCGTGTCATGGGTTATAATTTTTTAACCCAAAAATTAAGTTGAAATCTAGTGGGCGATGCAATTTAATGTGTCAGCAATTAATTTCGTAAGGAATATAGTCGTAGATAAACAAAATAAGAAAACAAGTAAAGTATGCTGCGAAGCGTCAGCGAACCGTCTATATTGACGACCAGCAGTGGGTAAAGTAGATTATAACATTTTATTCAATAAGCTCTAACTCTTGCCGCCCGGCCACGAGTCGGGGCGACAGGCGGCAGGCGATTAGCGAATTCCTAATACATAGCATGTCGTGACAATTACCTGAGTTGCAGTGAGCGTTCCGACTGCGCAATGGAGACAGAATTCGCTATTCTCGTCGCCTGTCGCCCCGTCTTGTGGCGGAACACAATAAATAAATAAATATTAGACAACATCACATACATTGTTCTGATCCCAAGCTAAGTAGCTAAAGCACTCGTTTCATGGAAATCAGAAACAACGACGGTACCACAACTACCCAGACCCGACACAATATCGAAAATATCGTTTTCGACGTTGACCCGACCGGGAATCGAACCCGGGACCTCAGAGTTAGCGCCGCCCAAAGTCCGGCGTGCAAGCCACTCGGCTACGGAGATCGTCAAGTTATAGCAAGTAATAGCCTAAATACTGTTCCCACTGCTGGGCAAAGGTCTCATTGAAATCAAGTCATTGCTACAATTGATAATTATTGGCAGACGCGGGTTCGTGATAAGCTGGTGATTACACTACTAAAGTATAAACATAATAAAGCGAAATACTTTTGTGCTTTAGGATCAAGGTGCCTAGTGTGAGTTTTGTTTACTATCCGTATTCGTTCGATTACGTTTACGAAAATGAAAATTAGTATGGCATTGAAGCAGCGCCACCTGGCGACATATACGACTACTATAGTTAAGGCGACGCACCGCTAAACAATTAATCTAATACGGAGCGTTTGCGCCCCGTACCATAAGAAAAACTGTATTTTTCCTTCAAATTAAAACTACAAATTATTTTTGAAAAATGAACTAGCATATTGAAGTGTTAACACACACTAATCTACTATCTATCTACTAAGACTAATCTACTAAGAAAATTTAGATGCTTAAATCGGTCTGGTTTGCCTGTAAAATGCAAATCTGTTTTCAAAGAGGTTATTTTGATATTTTTTTCTCTGTTATAAAAGTTGACAAATCGTGTTTCTGCAACTAGCAAAATTAAGTCAATTAAATGAAAAATTTGAATGAAAAGTTTTGTAATTGTTGGGAAAAATCAAGGCGAAAAGAAAAAAAAAATAAAAAAAAATAATAAAAAAAAAAATTGCCTTACAAATTCTCGTTTTCGTTAACGTGATCGAATAGCGAATGAAACTCGTACTAGGCACCCAGACTATACACTTGACTAGGGTAGTAGCACCAGTGTCCGACATGAAGCAGTGATCGACTTGTTTTGCTTTAACATTTAAAATAGGGGTCACCAACTGCTTTTTGACTTTATCAACATAAACGCAACCGCTATGTCCCTGCATTTTAAATCTGTAATATCTTCGAAAATATTCATTTAAATTACATGCGGTAAAGAGTCATATTGATCTATATTAAACGCACAATGTATTTAAGGTACTTAATTGAATAAGGATTAATGCTGTACTGCTTAAAATCGCTTCGTAAATAAGTCATTATTTCTCGTAAAAAGTAAAAGATAAAAAATGATTATTGTGGGTTATCCCTAAGAGATAGACATATACCATCGCGGACTTTTTGTAGACCTTTTTAAGGTGTAGTACATTATTTTGATCTATCTCGTAGGGTTCAGCCAGCGTTTGCAATGTAAGCGCAAAAAAACTGTGAAACCTCTAAAACTATTAGTGATTCTCTGCTATATTATGCATGTATTTATACATATAAACCTTCTTCTTGAATCACTCTATCTATTAAAAAAAACCGCATCAAAATCCGTTGCGTAGTTTTAAAGATCTAAGCATACATACATAGGGACAGCGGGAAGTGACTTTGTTTTATACTATGTAGTGACCACCTGTATCCTAGCATCAGTAAACATTCAATGAAGGTATATATTGTTTTTGGCGACGAAAACTGGTGTCGACCATTAGGTTACTAGGTTCAACATGGCGCCACTACGATTATAATGTTTTATTCTAGAAAAACGGCTGGTCTTGGAACCGGTAATTCCTTGGCTCCTCTGAACATGCGGGACGTGAAAGCGACCCTGAAAAGGTACCGAGGCAGGTTCCTGTGGGAAAAGGGTTTCAAAAAGTTCACTTTGGCCATCCTCATGACGCCATGGAATATGTGGTTTCAGGTAGGCAAATGCCCAAGTCAATCGAGTTTATTATTGTAACGATTTAGGTATTTATTTTATTTAAAAGGCACAGACAGATACAGGAACAATCCAAAAAAACACATGTACAAAGAGTGCAGTGTTTATCAACAATGAATTTAAACGGGGATTAACGCAAACTAATTAGTAAAAAGGTGTCATACTTTCTTTATACCTGACGCTTCGAACGAGTTACTACGCTCGTGGTCACGGGCTGACTGACTGTAACTCGGTCGAACGTCGGGTATAAAGAAGGTATGATACCTTTTTACTAATTAGTTTGCATTAATCCCCGTTTAAATTCTTTGTTTAACTATGGAACGCGAAAGTTTAAAAGTGTTTGTAATGTTTGTTACACGATTAAAATAAGCAAATTTTTTTTTCACTTTTTGATCCACATAATTCGTTTGAGGAATACTATAAGACAATGATTAAAGAAACAAAACAGAAATTTAAAAGAAATGAAAGTGTCTGGAAGCATGTCATCATTACATTTCTGAAATTTTGTAACTTAAGAGTAATTTTTCGTTTTTCTATTCCATACCAAAAGCTTTAATATAAAATAAACGTTTGCTCAACTGATTTTATGTAAATGAATAAACATTTATTAGTATCTACTACCACAGTCTATCTAACCTCTTCAATGCATAAAGTTTCATTAATAAAAATGGGAAATTTTATTAGATATTTTTCGAAGTGGACATCAAATCGCATAAATTCAATTACACAAACTTTTTATAACTTGTGTGAACTGTCTATTTTTCTGTATTTAATTTAAGCATAGCCGAAGCTTTAATAAAAATAGCTTATTTACAGAATAAGAGCTTAGAATATTGTAAAAGGTGAAAATATAGTGAGACATTGTACCTATAAACTATTGACGTCTATTCATAAATTTTGTAAAAACCGGAATACCGAAAGGCTCTTAGGCAGGTATTAACCACACATTAAATTTCAGTCCATAATACATCTGACCGTGGTATACAAGTTTCTCGTTCACCTGCTGATGGGATACTACCTGCCTAACAAGAGTTGGACCTACCTTGAAGTCAGCCTCATGATCGGGGAAGTGTGCTTCGTGTGTGACGTCTTCATTCACCTTCTCCACATCTTCTGGCCGTTAGTCCGATTGCACATAAGGGTGTACCGGAGGAATTTGCTTTTCTTGGCCTACGATGTTTTCAGCATTCTCCCATTGACAATGATATGTAAGTGTCTTATTATATTAAATTTAACATGTTTCTTCTCCTTCAACTTGTCAGCGTAGCCTTTTCCATTCTTCTTTATCCCAAACTAATTCTTTATTTTTTTAAAGACACAATGACACAACGTTCGCCTTCTCTTCAATTTGTTCCATATAAGCTATTCCTTAACTACTTTTTAATTATATAATAAATTAAACACTTCTACTCAGACCAATATACAGCCAATATACAATAAGGTGTATGCGATTGTACACAAGTTATTAATTATTCTTAATGAAACTATCTACTGCATGACAAGATTTATTTACATAAAACCATTAATATACGAGTATTATACAGGGTGTCCCAGAATGGGTAAATCAAACTGCTATGGGAGGTAACTTGACCTCTTACCTACCCCAAAAATATAAAAATAAATATAACGCTCATGACTATAAATTTTTTAGTACAGAAAAAATATTAAGATAAAGTGCTCTGAACTCAAAATCTAATTATTATTTTAAAAAGTTTGTTTATAGTCAGACCAAACAATTACTTACAACTATTATTGGTAAGAAAGAAGTGCAAATAAACTCAAAACGCAATAATTATAGGCATAAACTTAAAAAGATTGCATACAATTTTAATAAATAATTTAAAAAAAATTGATAGCCATGTGCGTTATTTTTTTTCATATTTTTTAGGGGTAGGTCAGAGGTCAAGTTACCTCTCATAGCACTTTGATTCACCCATTCTGGGACACTCTGTGTAGCTATATTGTAACCGAAGTAAACGATACCTCCACTGGGTGTTGCCCGCAGGAAGTGCTTCTAAGGTCTTGTCATAAAACATATAATACGGAATATCGCTTTATAATTTTTATTTGATTTATTTTAGATCCTAATGAAGTCTTCTAATAGGTACATGAGATATTAAAAATCCTAAATAACCATAAATATTAGTTAAGCCTATTTTATTTTTGATTTTTGTATTTTGTTTCTTTGTAACTACTACCCTGTTGTCCCAAATGTAAATACTATTTTGAATTAGAATTAGTAATGGTGACTTTCTCTCAAGAAAAAGTAACAACCTGACTAGATATTTACAAAGAGAATTGTGGCCTAGTATATACAATTTTCTTTATGATTGTGGCACCAATTTCCGACAGGACTATATGTTATCTGGCTATCGTAATCGTAATTTTTTCTTTTAATCACAAAAAATACAGACATATAAATACAGATACAATAGATATACTAATATATTATACAGACTGAAATCAGATGCTGATTGCATCTGATTTTAGCCTTTAGCAAACATTTTACACAACATTTGCTTCCTGTCTGCTGTCATCTTTTTGATTTTCAATGAAAATGTATACTATTTTTTAGAGACAAAAACTTTGTTGAACACTTTGCTAAGAGTGTCGAAAATTAGTGCCATTACTTTACTTTGTTGACAAACATTCCATACCTAACTTCACTGATTATAGAGCTTATGAATATGAATAAAAGATTGTGATTTTTTTTGAATGTTTTGAATTTTGAATATATTTTTTTTAAATTTTGATTGTTTTTTGAATTTTGAATTAGAATTTATTGAATTTTGATTTTTTTGAATTTTATAGTAGCTTACAATTAGCTTATAATTTTCCTCGAGTGAAATCCGTACATTGAAAATTGGATATTGATGACGCAATAGTGCGTTTCATCATCATCATCTCAGCCAAACGTCCACTGCTGGACAAAGGCCTCCCCCAAGGATCTCCACAAAGACCGATTTTGTGCTGCTCGCATCCAGTGGCTTACCGCGACCTTCACCAGATCGTCGAACTTCTTACCAACCGGTGATCGCTGCCAGTTTTAAACGCATTGATCACAGTGACATCATTGAATATTTGCTTCCTCGTCAACATAATAAAGTCAATCTCGTTTTTTGTTGCACCATCGGGACTCATGCAGGTCCGCTTGCGGTGTTCAGCCTTCCTGAAAAAGGAGTTCATCATTTAGAGTCCCTCCCTTTCAAGAAAGTCCGCTAACAGTTGGCCCCGGAAGTTCCAATCACCAACCCTTAATCGTCCCACTCTCATCTCATCGCCGCTTCGTTTGCCTAGTTTTGCGTTAAAATCTCCCATGACAACGGTGTAATGAGTTTTGGAGGCTCGTATGGCTCTAGAGATGTTCTCATAAGTAGCTTGCACCTCAGAGTTAGGGTGTGTCGTAGTAGGAGCATAAACCTGTATGACCTTCAACGAATACCGTTTGGTTATTCTGAGTATAAGGTACGCTACCCTAGGCGACACACTCCCGGTCTCGACAACGTTGTTCACGAGGGACTTGTGGACGACGACGAAATAGAGCAAGTTACCGGACTTGAGGATTATCGAGTCCTCCCCCTCTCTTCGGACTTCAGATAATCCAACTATGTCCCACCGTATCTTGCTCAATTCTTCCTCCAGTTCATAAAACTTTTCGTCAGCCCGCAATGTGCTCGTGTTAAATGTTGCCAGGGCCAGAGTTCGTTGTTGGTGGTAGCCAGGTCTCTGCCAGAGATTCTTAGCACCCCCTGCCCTGTTGCTGCTTTGGCCGCTACCGTAGCTAGGGCGAGCGGGGCCGCCTGGGACTAGGGGCCGGTTTTTGCTGGTGTGCATATCATGGGGGGTATTTGCCGTAATCGCCACGCTTGGCAGGCGGGTTGGCGATCGCAGTGGGTTGAAGGTAACCTCAGAGAGATGCTGCTGCCCATCCTCTGGAATGGTCCCTTAGTCGTCTTTTACGACACCCACGGGTTGAGATGGGGTGGTGCAATTCTTTATCCCCGGCACCACATAGTGCGTTTAATAAGAGTCATTTGTAGTCAGTGGTATTGACAAAATTTGCATGAGTGGAATACAACCTTAATAGCCTTGATAGAGTATGGTCAAATGCCAGGAGGTGCAGGTTAGAAACCATAAATAGTACCTACTTTTCAATTTTAATTACAAGACACTTTTTTAAAAACAAAATAAATTATTAAGGTAAATGCAAGTTAAATTTAAGTTAATTCATATTCGAAAGCTAAAACTTTGATACTACTCGTAATTGCTTAATCTGACGGAGAGAAACTGAATCTCGGTAAAAGCAAAACAAGTAGGTACAAAAAAGTAGTCTAAAGCAGATGTCGAGGTAAAAGAGTTATGGAATTTTTAATCTTTTCATCTTATTATTACACAACGGAAGCGGATAAGGGCAGGAACTATGTTCTTTCCGTCGTTTTGTAAGGGGGGGTATGAAAATGTTGGAATGCACGGTGGATTTAATGAAATGAACTAACTGCCAACGGATTTTGAAGTCAAATGCGATTTCCTTAAGGTTACTTTTTATGGTGTAGATGTCGCAAAAATACCAATTTGAATTTACGACCTTAACACTCGGAGTTAATGAACTGTAACATTTTTATAAGCAATCTTAAGCCCTATTTCTTAATATTTTAGACTTAGTATTTTCGTTGTTTTTATTCTCGCTTTTATGACTGGTGTTTTGGTTAAAATTGTTTTTCCAATCTGAAATGCTGTATTGTAGAACCTAAGATTATTCTTTTCAAAATTGAATTATAATAAAAATTATGATTCTCATATGTGCCGGCTTTTAGTGATTTTACAATAAAAAGCAAAGCAGTGATTCTTATTAATAACAAGTGGTACGATTGCGAGTTCGTCCGCTTCAGTGAACACCCGTATCCCGGCGAAATTTTTTGTTATTGATACAAACATTGTCTTGACAATTTACGAACACAAAAAAAACATCCAAATCGATCGAGAAGTTCGCAATTCGCAATTGATTTTTATTAATATAGATTTATTGAGTTGATCGTTTCATTAGCATATTTTCAACATTTAAACTGTAGATTGTTACTTTAAAGTCAGTATCTTTACAGTTAAATATACGGATGGAAATGAATATGGAATATTGGCGGGAAGATGGCTCGGCATTGGCCGTATATACAGGCTATTTAACTTTTTCGAACACTTCAACCAGAACGTGAGTTTATAAAACATATTGATTAGCTTTGACCTTTATTGTTTAGTGATATCGATGATAGAGTGCGGTAGTGGCATCGGTGTTCAACGGGAACAATGGGTCCTGTTGAACGGTGCCTTTTTTCTACTACTGTTGACAGAGACATCGTAGATTGACGCGCAATGAATTCGCTTCCCGTGTCGTCGGTCGCAAGAAGCTTGTGCTCATATGTGTATAGGGCCTCTCCTACCTTACGCTTTGATTCAGTTTACTATAAAATATTGATATCGATACTTCTGTCAAACGAGAATGCCGTTAAAAAAAGGTAACATTATGCTTGGTATCGTTACCTCGGTGGTATTTTTACCGGTAAAATAACTAACTGCTCTACGCCGATTGGCTAAAGCGCATGAGGTAACGAAAAAGTAAGAATACCTTTTAAGATAAGGTTGCCTGCATTACTGTTACCAATTAAACTTTATAGAAACGATCAGTGGATCGTCATTTTTTTTCAGTAGTTATTAAGGCGAGCATTACCGACTGTGAGATTTCCAAGGCGTTCCGCTCGGAACTGAATGATGGCGCGAGCGTCGAATTAGGCAATAATGTGGATTTTATTGAACGTTTACTTATTATAATTATAATGGCCGACAACTATTACATATTCAAAGACAATTGGTTTGGTATATTTTTCTTTGTCTGAAATAGCGTATAGCCTGAATAAAATTATATTTAATTTATTAATAAGACGTACGTTTGATATTTACTTTGTTTGATTGTACTTTTAAAAAACACCTCAAGAAATACATTATTGACATGCAGAAAACAGCAAACAAGACTTACTTTCGGTTTTGTCACGATAGGCATTACATGTCGGGAATAGCGTTCCGGCACCCTTAAAACGAACATTATTCGTTTTGCTCTGTCCCAAACTAACTAAATAAGTCACAAACTTGTTTACTGTTTTATGTAGTCGGTGCTGTCCATGTGCTGCCACGTGCTGTAATGACGTGCAGGTTAGAAACCATAAATAGTACCTACTTTTCAATTTTAATTACAAGACACTTTTTTAAAAACAAAATAAATTATTAAGGTAAATGCAAGTTAAATTTAAGTTAATTCATATTCGAAAGCTAAAACTTTGATACTACTCGTAATTGCTTAATCTGACGGAGAGAAACTGAATCTCGGTAAAAGCAAAACAAGTAGGTACAAAAAAGTAGTCTAAAGCAGATGTCGAGGTAAAAGAGTTATGGAATTTTTAATCTTTTCATCTTATTATTACACAACGGAAGCGGATAAGGGCAGGAACTATGTTCTCTCCGTCGTTTTGTAAGGGGGGGTATGAAAATGTTGGAATGCACGGTGGATTTAATGAAATGAACTAACTGCCAACGGATTTTGAAGTCAAATGCGATTTCCTTAAGGTTACTTTTTATGGTGTAGATGTCGCAAAAATACCAATTTGAATTTACGACCTTAACACTCGGAGTTAATGAACTGTAACATTTTTATAAGCAATCTTAAGCCCTATTTCTTAATATTTTAGACTTAGTATTTTCGTTTTTTTTATTCTCGCTGTAATGACGTGGAATATTGTGTGTAGGTTAGAGGTGACATTTTTATATTATTACCTACGTAATTATTGTAAGCAATCGCTGCCATCTTGCCAAATTGAGTGTTAGATGCCGCCGTCCCGTCCCTATTTTTTTATTTTTTTTATTTGTAATATTTTGGATTGAAAAGGCAAACAGCCAAGATAAGTAAGTTTTTTTTAAAAGTTATTTCTTTTTTTTTTAAATTTTTATTATTCATTTATACATGTTGGTTTTCTGTTTTTTTTTTGTTTTTTGTTGTGACGTCACCGATTAGGCCCCTCCAGAATACCAGCGCTGCAGCGGCCTCATGTCGTTGTAGCATGTGCTGAGGTTGGGCCTAGTTGGCCACACTTTGTCTCCTGTTTTTATTTTTTTTTATTGTGAAAGTACTTTGTTTTTCAATATGTATATATATATATATTTTTTTTTTTTTTGGGAATGTAATTAGTTTTTGTTGTGCAACAGTGTGCCAATAAAATGTATTTCTTTCTTCTTCTTTCTTTCATATTATGTTCGATGCAGAAAATTGTAAAATATCGTGAAAATACCAACCGAAAATACTAGATAAAAGGCCAATGAATCACATATTTTTTTTTTGGATTTAAAATCCTAATACATTTAGAATAAAACTCATTCAAAAACTTTGTTGTTTTGGAAACCCTCGCCTTAAAAATAGGGGCCAGCAACTGACTTTAGTTCTTCATCCCGTAAATGTCAATGAAATCTATGTTATTTTTTGGGTAACTGTGTCGATCACTAGTGCCACCACGATAGGATTTGACCGCCTCTGTGGTCTAGTAGTTAAGACCACCGGTTTAGACCCAGAGGTCCCGGGTTCGATTCCCAGCGGGGGTACATGTTTGTGTACTCGGTTTGGTTGGTGGTAGGGCTTGTTTGTCCGCCTGGCTAGCTATCACCTTATCTAAATATGTCGACATAACATTAATGTTAGTAGCATTGTTGTGTTCCGGCAGCTAGATATAAGATAGATAGCCAGTGCCTCACTAGTTGAGGATTCCGGGTGAAGTGCGCTTCCATCATTGGCCTTATCATCACTTAACATCAGGTAAGATCAAGGCAACGTGCTTACCCGTAAAATATTAAAAAAAATCACGTATTTTGTCACTGTTCTGTAGTAAGATGGTTATTGTTTAGTGTTCTACGATGATAGACACTCTATCATCGTAGAACACTAAACAATAACCATCTTACTACAGAACAGTGACAAAATGCGTGATTTTTTTGTGCCCAGTGATCGACGTTTTTTCCTGTAATTCAGGGGTTAGCAACTGATTTTTAGTCCTTAGCAACAATTGATTTATAAGCTGTCGTCCCGTTAAATTAAAATAAAGTCTATGTAATTTTTTGTGAAACTGTGTCAATCACTGTTACCACCGCGATAGGTATGATAGAGTATTCTCGCATTTAGTAAAGTCAAATCTAAGATGTAAAGTCTTAATTAAGATAATAATCAATATTATTTTAAAGGTAATGTTGAAATTCTTTGGACACGTTACACGTAAAACCAACTCAATGGAGCGGCTTGTAATTCAGGGCAGAGTCGAGGGCAAAAGATCCCGCGGCCGATCGCCAACGAGATGGACTGACACTATAAAGTCCGTCACTGGGACTCTTATGACGGAGTGCGTTCGCCATGCGGCCAACAGAGACCGGTGGAGAAGGCTTGCAAGGGCAGCAACTGCTGCGAGCACTAAGGGCGACCCTTCATTGAGCACGACCACTCTGTCAAGAGTGACAGACTAAGAAGATTACTATGTTAGGAATTCCAATCCATAGCCTTGTAGCTTGTATGTATTAAACTAACTTTCCGTGGGTCTGCTGATTTTGTGGTAGCAGCGGCACATTTGTAAGCGAAGGTCGAGGTGGACAGGAATGACTGACTCCTCTGTTTGTTCAATTTACATTCCAGATTCGCAAATCGCGTAAGATATTATACATACTTGAGCACATCATCTCGGTGTTGCTGTTTTTGCACGCCAGCACATGCCTGTGGTTCGGTTGCCATCGGCGGACGCACTTGGCCAAGCCTTGGCATAAAATTGGATACCCGCCACATGTTCATTCACGGAAGCTGCAATTCGATAAGTATGATTTATATTTATGTTTTTTCTTTATCAAGTAGTTACTGTTGTCGACCAAACTGACTTTAGGACTCTTGGTACCCTTATTGTCTTAACAATAGTGTTGTTTAATCATAGTTTATTTACTAGAATTGTAAGTCCACACTTATTGTATTGTTATGTTTAAATATTTTCATTAAAATACCATATATTATAACTTTTTAAACTATCATGGTCACTTACATTAGAATAAATATTATTAACGGGATTATTACCATGTTTATTGTCGTGTTTGAGTATCCGATATTTCGGCACAGTTGCATGCGCCATGATCACGGATGTACTGACGGAGGTACACGACAATAAACATTGTAATGATCCCGTTAATAATATTTATACCATATATTGTTATGTGTCGAGAGTTTTTTTTTTATAATTGTAGCCTCACAGGAGAAGTAGAAGAAGGCCCACATTACATGCTTTTGATTTTTCAACATCTTTTGTACCGCGTTGCACCCTGCACTTGACTCTTTTATCATCAGCTCATTTTATATCCACACTGCTAGGGCACGAGCCTTCCGTGTGGTTGGATATTGAGATCAGGCCATAAAGCACCACGCGGGCCCATTGCGGATTGGTGGTTGTTAACGACTGCTAACAGCCGGGATCAATGGCTCGTTGCCTTTCGAAGCACGGAGGAGCTCGAGATGATACATTTTTGGTCACCCATCCGATGACCGGCCTTTGAAAAAGTTGCTTAACATCAGCACTCGCAGACCGGGCACGTAAACCAGCGCTTCATCGAGCTCCTCATTGACTCTTTGTCCCATTGCAGTTATTTTTTTAATAGTGTAGTACGAGTTTCACTAGTAACAATCACGATCTAGAATACAACCCTCTTTCTTTAGACCTGGTCTTCGAAATTGTGACCGGAGTATAAATAAAAAATAACCGATACTTAAAGTAGGAATTTGGTGATGGTGTTTAGACCTGCTTTACGGCACTGAAAAACAAACAGAATTACAGAATCCTTTTTATTTTCAGCTACTTATCATGTTGGTATTTCTGCACTTGCCGCTTCTTCAATGTTATTTTTGGCGATGTGTTTCCGTTGGTGCGTGAGGATTCATTTAATTAATATTATGGTTAACTTGGACTTACAGGCAGTTCGCAGGCCTTGTACCTATTCTATCCGTATTGACTCCTAAAAATTAATCGTATTACTTAAATAAAACTTGAATACGAACCCGCGAACTTGCGTTTCTTTTGTTTTATTTTATTTTAAGTTACCAAATCAATCCAAATTAATGTCTCTTTAGTCATTTGAAGGAGCTGCCCAGATTGCGAAAGGCAATCTGAATTAGATTAAATATCAACAAAAAAAAATCGCGCAGTCGCGCATAGCAATATTGACTATTTTTCTCTTTCAGCATGACATAGAAAAGGTTTTGACAGTTTTAATAATGATAATCGGGTATATCTTTGCGAGATATCAGTTCATCGGCGTGTTGACCTGGGAGAAAGTAAGAGAGAATAATCGCAGGGCGACGTTTGTCGACAGAGTGAGTTTATTAACACAATCCTTAGGCCTTCGCCGCGAGCACGAGTGACTTGCGACGTAGCAAGCTAGTTTTTAGTTCATTGCGCGTTATACTACGAAAGTCTTAGTCAATGTGAAAAGAAAGAACGCAATAAATAGAGATAGGTACTCTCGTTGCGATGCGAGATGCTCGTGCTTGTGGTCAAGCAGGGAAGGCTTCCACAAACCAAAGCAGCTGGGTTACCAAGAACTCTTAAAGCAGTTTCGTAGCAGTGTTGTTGTAGTTGTGAAAATGAGACGCTAGTAGCGGCATGCGTCTCGTTTTCACAACTACAATAACATTGCAGTAATATGAGGACCCAGGCCAGGAGCAGTGCAGGGCAGAAGCAGCGCGGGACACGGCATACTTCAGGCATAATAATAAATTAATTCTTAACGCCTCTGTGTGTGACAAAAGGTAGGCAACCGATCCAGAGGTCCCGGGTTCGCTTCCCAGCAAATAGAACCTTTATTGTACTTGGTTTGGATGGCAGTACTACCATCTTATCTAAATTCGTCGCAACATCAATTTTAGTTGCAATGTTGTGTTCTGTGTAGAGGAGCTCGAAGGCGCAGTGGTTAACGCGCTCGGTCTGCGATTGCTGAAGTTAAGCAACTTTCGCAAAGGCCGGTCATCAGATGGGTGACCAAAATTTTATCATCTCGAGCTCCTCCGTGCTTTGGAAGGCACGTTAAGCCGTTGGTCCTGGCTGCATTAGCAGTCGTTAACAACCACCAATGGGCCCGCGTGGTGGTTTATGGCCCGTTCTCCCTATCCATCCAAAGGGAAGGCTCGTGCCTTCGCAGTGGGGACATAAAATGGGCTGATGATGATTATGATAATGTTGTGTTATGTGGAAGTTAAGACGATACCTCGTCAACTTGTCGACGCCGACTGTCTTGCCGGTACACAGACGGATAAATAAAATAACGTAAGCGAACAAATTGGAAATTATTTATTTACTGAGAAACTAAATGATATTTGAAAATGAAAAATTGGAGAATGATTACAATAGTTTATTGCTTTTCTAATATAATATATTTGGGTTTTAAATATTCGTGCGTATGCCTATAAAACAGAAAAAAGGGAATGAGAAGGGGTCATAAAATTTGTTTTCTATCGAGAAAATTGTTTCCATTCATGTTTTGTCTTTGGTAAAATACTTTATTGATTAGTCTACTATAACATCTAGAAACAAGAACAACAGTATTAGGACATATATGATTAAATCCTTCTTAGAAATGCTGAATATTTTCGAGGTATCGCCTTAAAATAGCCAGTTCCGCAGTGATAAGGAGTCCTGGTAACGTGTACTACAACACGGCCTTTATAACTTAACATTTGGCACAGAATAGGAAGGTAAATAAATAAGGTAAAGGCTAAGTACGCCCCGTAATGAATAAAATATAAATTGCAGTACCACCACATGATAAGCTACCTCAAGTTCCGTGGTGCTCCCAACTGGCTGATCGAGCAAGCCGCCAAGTACAAACAGCAGCTGTGGGAGATGAAGGACGGCATCCTAACGTCCGACCAGCTGCAAAAACTGCCGCTGCCTCTGCAGATGGAACTCATCTTTGACATCAACGTCGGAGACTTCCACAACACTCTGCTGTTTAAAAATTTAGGTTCATATTTATATGATTATTGACGCAATGCGATGGATGAGAGTAGCATGCATTTCCAGCAGTGAACTAGTGTAGGCTAATGATGATGATGATGATGATTGACGCAATAATTGACTGTTTTTATACAGTATATTTTTGAAAGATTATTATTTATGCGCAATTATACTTACACAACTTTTTATCTACCAGAAAAATTTCAAGGGTAGTCTTTGCCCATCATTTGCAAAACTCTTACTACCGAACCAACTCAGGAATCGTAAAAATATCAGTTTTTATGTAATATCATATAATTATGTAATAACGAACTCGAAAAAATGTATGAAACAGCTGAATTGTTTTTTACGATTTCAGAGTTTGTCCTATAGTAAAAGCAGAATTGTCAAACCGTAGGCAGAAAAGCTGCACAGCATAGTTATATGAGTACGTATGTGTAGGAGGGCTTTGGGCGACTATTACGTATCGTTTTTCGTCTAGGACTTTGAGACGACTCTCCTCAAAGCGTTACGTACTTTTATGGAACTTGCGAATGCGTAATCGTTCTCGAAAACGGTGTATAATAGTCATGTATACCAATCATTAAAGTTAAGCGAAGCGGAAAACACTTTAAGCCATGTGGGATCCAACATCCAACCCGTTTTGGCCTGCAGTGGTAGTTCATGGCTCGACCTCCTCATGTACTACTTTATGCCCTGTGTAGATTTATGAACCGATGGCATAGTGACAATCATAAGAGCTATTTGTAGCTTAAACATGCTGAATAACTAAATTATATTGAATTAAAATTAAGAATTTGAATTTTATATTTTTATGTGGGACGATCTAAGCCCAGCAATTGAATCTTTATATAGGCTAATGATGATTTCTGATAATTATTATTGTTTAATGGTATTCCAGACGAGTCTTTCCTACGTCAAATATCGTTGCTGATGCGGCACGAGATCTACCTCGCCGGCCAACACGTGTGGAGTCAGGGCGTGGTGAAGAATGGCATGATCTGCGTGAAGCGGGGCGTCATAGAAATGCTCTCGGACGAAGACGACGAAAGCCCCATGATTGCTTTCAAGGAAGGCACTGTTAGTGCAAATTGATTTCTTACTAGCGAAAAGCGAAAGCGTTGCGGTGGCGACCTATAACCAAAAAAGGGGTTACACGCATAACGACAGTACCTAATTTTCGCCGAAACATGCATATTATTTTTGTATTGGGTATGTTTTGTTGGCTGTCAATGAATAAATAAATAAATAAAAGGCGGTAATTATTAAATGAATCATTGAACGAACGTTTTAACCTTACGATAATACTTATGGTTATAGTAATACACATAATAAATTAAGTAAATTTTATTGCGTTTTTAAATCGTATCATATTATTACGTGAATTTTAGTACCTAGTTCTTTTGTTTTAGGCAGATGATAGTACTCGTGATTTGTTCCTAATCATGAGTACTCTCACCTGCTAAAGGCAAAAGAATGACTTAAAATGCACAATGTTTATAGTCTTCGTCATCCAGCTTTTTCTATCTATTTTTATCTATTTGTCTAACTATATAAAAAAATAGGCAGCGATCTACTTTGCGCGTGTGTTGCTCAGATGGCCACTGCCGGGACCATAATCAGCAATCACCGAAGTAACAGTGGTTACCCCACAGAGCATATCTGTAGGTTACCCTGACTGTGCCGGCCATCTTGGTTTACCACCAAATTCATTTTGTTTTATAATTTTTCCTGCCAGGTACTAGGCGAACTAAGTTTGTTTTATTCAATCCCTGCAAAAGTGACAGTGAAGGCGGCCACGTACATAGAAGTTCAGGTAAGCTAATATCCATTTGATTCTGTACCTACTTCATAAAGGTCTACTTTTCATAAATATGTCGGAGACGTGGCGCTAGCATCGCTTAGAAACGACAAGTATAGTCTATACTTAGTGTGGTCTGCGCAGCCTATGCTCTGGACTTCTTGGCGGGAAAGTGATTCGTCATGTCTGCGATTTTGCTTTATTTTCCAAAATTTGTGTTATGTCGAATATTAATGTGAAATAATGGTGGATTATTAACCGTTAATTGTTCGTGAGTGTGCATAAGTGTTGGCAATTGAAACAAAACAGTGCAACGTCACTTTTCAAATTCTCTCAAGAAGCTCGCGTGAGGACTTAGTAAAGCCCCACATCTTTACTGAGATACTCGAGGGGTTGGGGGGTATATCATTTCTCACTTCCCATTTCTAATATCATTCATCATCATATTGTTTATTTATGTATTACTTGTAAATTAAATTACTTTGACACTGGCTAAATGTGCTAATCGCACGAAGCCATCAATTAAAAGAAAAAAAAAAGCCTATGCTCTATGGTGCGCAAAACGTCAACGTCAGTTGGCTTGGCGCGACAACGGACTGGACACATTCGAACGGGAGCGGTCGGAGAGTACGCACGCGCAGAACTCACTTTGTTTCTAAAATCCATTTGCATCCGGGAACTGTTCCTAAATATTGTAATTGTGATATTAAAATAGCATTAAAGTGACTGTAAGGAATACGCCTGTGTCTTTATTTTGAAGATTCAAGATGAACTGTGTTATCGCCGAATCCAAGTTTGCTCGACCGTCCTACTACAAACCAGCCTCGCCGCCGACAAATATTTTTTTTGTGTGATTGTATTTCAGTTAGCATTGGAGGCAATATTGTTATCCTTTTGCGGATTAGATAGAATTAATTTCACCTGCATATTCAATTTTGAGTTTGTTTTTTGTGACTTTTACTTTACTTTCTATAAAATTCCGAAACACACTTAGCCCAACTTGGGAATAGAACCCATAACATTCGAATATCCGACCGAGCACTTTGCCACTCGGCCACCGAGGCTATAATTTATTGAGAGTATGTAATATTGTTTTCTAAAGTTTACGAGAATACTACACATCGAAATGAAGCAACTTTTAAGGATCTACTCGCGTTTATTTTACACATTACTTATTTATTGTTTATCCTGACGTTTCGAACCCTTTGCAGGGTCCGTAGTCACAGGGAGACTGAGGTGTTGGTCGTCTCATAATTAGATGGTAGCTTGTATACCCTCATTAAATTTAATCAGGTGCGTTCCGTTTTACGCAGAAAGAGCTTACAGTATCTTTTGGTCTAGCGGTATGGTGTTGGGGCTGGGATTTAATATTTTGTATGATGGGATCCCAGGCTGGTGGTAGATTCCAACCATCTTCTCTATTGAAATTAGGAGGTTTTTTTTAATTTCAATAGCCTCGCGTATCATCCTAGGGATGAATCGTTGTTCTCTATCGAGTATTTGTGGTTTATTAAATCTGATGTAATGGTTATATACGCGCCTATGCTTGACGTCGGCTATATGTTCTTTAACGTCAGGATAAACATTAAATAAGTAATGTGTAAAATAAACACGAGTAGATTCGTAAAAGTTGTGTCATTTCGAGAGTATGTAAATTAAATAAACCCATGGCGCAACACAAGGATATTGCAGATCCATGGTAATCTATGAAGTAAGAAACTTACCCTCTGCAGTCTCCTTATTTTGTGTTCATAGTGATTGGTCCTAGGTTTGACGTTGTCCGCTCTGATTGAATCTGGATTTCAGGTATTACGGCGCACTGACTTCATGCGGGTGATAGCGGAACACCCTTCTATGCTCCAAGAAATACGGGAGAATATTAACAATAGGCTGCATTCCAGCAGGGCAAAACAGGTTTGCGATTTAATATTAAACTAGCTGACTGGCGGACTTCGTACCGCTTTGACAGTTTCCATGACGACAAAACAAACAAAACGTTGACGGTTTCCATGACAACAAAACAAACAAATCATTCGTCCGCATAAGAACACCCGTATCCCATGATGGACCCCTATAGCAGCGCAAAGTCCAATTGTAAATCTAAACAAATCTCGAATCCACTTGAACACACACAGAAAATTTCATCCAAATCGGTCCACCCGTTTAGAAGGAGTTCAATAACATACACACGCACAGAAGATTTATATACTTATTTACAGATATGGGAATAGTTGTCTAAAAAAAATTTCTTAAGCTGTCGTTGGTGTTGTTAACAATCAAAATAAACTGATGTTTACTAGAAACTAGGGGTCAAAACCAACAGATGGGGATTTAGTCCCAAATACATGCGATGTTTTTGCTAGCATTTTTAACTATCAAATTTCTTTATATACTAGATGTGATAAGAATCATTCATGGTAAAATCTAAACTATGAAAACACCATGTAACATTAAAGAAATATCAATTATTTAAATATGATACAAATCTGTACTATTTTAATTGTTTTTTGATACAGAAACGAAGTAATTTATATAAAAAGCTTTTCCAACCTATTCATTATCGAAAATTAACAAGATGCATTATTATTATTTAGATTATGCTGCTTTTATTCCCGATTGCCAGTGCGGTATCAATTTAATTATTCAGTAACAGGACCAGACACGACGTCGCACAATGAATGTGACAACCCACAAATGCCAGCTCATTTAGTATTAAGTGTGTTAGGCATAACTAGAGATCGAAATAGGTTTAGTTTATTCAGTTTTTACCAATTTTTAAATCGAGTAGTTACTTTTGTCGACCAAGCGACCTCAGGACTCCTGGTACCCTTTTTGTCTTTATAGTATTTTTGTATAAGCAAAAGTTAATTCAATAGCCGTAAATCCTAAACATTTCAATTGTATTGTTTTATGTTATTTCTAATAAAATATTTAATTTTTGTGTATTTGTGTATAGGTAAGTGTGGAGTGTTTTTATTTTTTCGTAGCCTCTCCACATTACAACTTTTGTAAAGTAAGCATAGCACAGACACTCCTACGCAAGCTTAGTTATATCCCAAATTCGGATAACACAAAGATAAATATTTTCGAGAAAAATGCTCTGAAACGATTACATAAACCATATCTCAATACTTTGACGTGCAAAAGGCGTAGAAGTATACTTTTCCTTTGATTTTATCAGGGTTATTGAAAATCGTTATGACGAAATTCACAGAAAAACTCTTCCTATTCCGATCTATGGTTATAACATAAAGAGATATATATCCAATTCCAGACAATTTTCCTTTCGACGTTTTCCGGGACTTTTATAGCGCACCATCATTGTTAATTTTAGGAAGCAATAACTCAATACGACAAAGGCGATTCGAGACTAATTCGAACTCGTTACCGACCTATGAAAGTGCTCAAAGACAATTTAGCCGGAGTGGAGGAAGAGGACCCGACCTTTATGGACGACTCTCATATGTATTACAAGGGTAATAAAGCCTGAAATCCATTGAGAATTGAGTTTTAAATTTTACTATGTAAACTGATATTTGAGTAATTTGTTCTAGATGAGAATAATGTACGCCAGCCGAAGTTCACGTCGGAATATTTAGAGTTGTATCAGTTGGCTCGTAACGTTACGACAATAGATGCGCCCCGTATTTGTCTGAGAGCGCAGTTTCCTTGGATTTTGGAGCCTAACACTGGTTTTGTTAGTAACCTGTTAATGTTAATAAGTCTATATAGAGAATTAATAATAATAATAATAATAAACCTGAAAACAATAGACCGAGAATGAAAGAGAATACAGTAAATATATTACAGAAAGCTGCTATCCTTAATACCTGCCGAATTGTGAGGAAGTTCATGCAACTGGAAGATTTTGAATTTATCTCACACCATATACAAACAACACACCACACCCTGTAATTACTTGGTTTGTACCCGTAATTATAGAGAAAACCGGCTTCTAGCTGAGAAAAAAAACTCACATACAAATAATAATAATTTGAAACTTTGAAGATAACAAAGGCAAAATTATTTTCGGATTGATAATAAAAATGATGACGACGCATCAGTTTGTCAGTTAATAATATTTTTACCGTTCGTGGAAACTCTTCAATACTTTGCCAAATTGTAATTAATGTGCTACAAAATTTGCGTAAAGTTATATATTTCATAATGTTTTTACATGTCAATAATTACTTAAACATCATAATATACTTACTTTCATCAAGTATACCATTCGATCAATTCAAATAAAAGCTGAACAGAAGTTATTATCTGCCATTTATACAAATTAACCACGACAGCTTTGTGCACTCAACCAATAATATATTGAAAACTGTTTTATTTGTCAATTAATTCCATTTGTTATTGAGAGTAATAAAATTGTGAAGGTACCATTGGAACCAGATCACTCATAAAAATTACAGCGATTTGTTTCTTTTATGAACACTTTCATTTATTATTATGAGAGTTACTTTGGTTCTAAATTTGATAGACATTTATATTTTTTGGTTTTTTATTTAAGAACCAAACAATCAAAATGTTCCTGTTGTCTCTAGTTAGCGTTAAGTACATTGTGCTTTAATTGTTTGACTAGACAGGATATTAAAATGGAACAAGCTGTGGTCGCATGGAATTTACTGTGACCACGAGTCTTGCATAGAGTATGAATTGTTATGTTAAAATATTATATAAACGCGAGTAGAACTGTAAAAGGTCTTAAGAGCCTTTACGCCGCACACTAGCGCCACTAATTAAAAAAAAAACATATCTAGTAATTAGAGATAGAAAATCAAATTATGCGCAACAAACTATTTGAATGAAGTAATTTAGCATTTTTACGTCACCTAATGAACACCTGACATGTTATGGTTTAGTTAAATATGGCGTTATAGTTAAAAGTGGCCGTAACGTCTTTAGGTGACGTAAAAATGCTAAATTACTTCATTCAAATAGTTTGTTGAGCATAATTTAATTTTCTATCTCTAATTACTAGATATGTTTTTTTTTTCATTAGTGGCGCTCTAGTGTGCGGCGTAAACGCTCTTAATTTCTACGAGTAGTATTAATACGATGTTGAAACGTTAATTATGGATATATAGGGACCATATATGAACAAGTAATACGATTTTAAGAGCGCCGAATTAATAATTTATTTTTACACAAATTACATATAAATTATTGAATAAAATTAATCTTAATTATGGCCGGTGTTTCAAACTACAGATAAAAGCTAATTAATCTAATACCGTATTATTAAGCTGCTCTGAATATATATTCAAATTATAGTAGTAATATAATACATACTCGAATAGCAATATGTATTGGAATAGCAATACATATTGCTATTCCATAAAAAACAGGTAGTATTTTAGTTATTTTATCAGATATATAAGCTATATATAAAAACTATACATACAGACAACGTAAAAATGTACAATTATTAGTTTTGTTATCATCGTTGCTTTAATTCTGTTTTGTTTGCAGACTCACTTGTTTGACATTATACACTTTGTAATAGTGTTGTACCTATGCATTGTGTCTCCTCACTACGCGATTCAGACGGACCAGTCGGATCTAGAAATAATCTGCACTACCATTGTAACATTCGGCATGCTGCTCAACATCTATATCCAGCTTACTACCGCTATTGTTGATAAGGTAGATACTATACATTTGAATACTAAGCACGAATAAGTAGGGTAGTGGTACACACGCGTGCACATTAATCTACCACAAACTGTCAAGTAGTCTGAACTTTATGACTTAGTTATATTATGACTTAGTTATTAGAAGGGTGCAGGTTCAAACCCTGCTCGTGGAAATTTTTTCAACATTTGTGTTTTTGTTTTTTTTTTTTAGTTATATTGTTGAAAATGTAGTGAAGAAAGGAGATGTTTAATTTTATGCCAAGACCCTGTACATTTACTAAAAAAAATGTAAAAAATACAGGTATTTACAAAAACACGAATGTTGAAAAAAATTCCACTAGCAGGATTTGAACCTGCACCCTTCTGACATACCGGGTCAGGAGGATAATCATCATCAACGAGCTCTTATAACAATATTATTGCAGTTGTGAAAACGAGACGCGTGTAGCGGCGAATATACTCGCATCTCTTTTCCACAACTGTAATAATACTGCTTTAAAAGCTCATAGTCAGGGGGCAGGTGCTCTCCCAATTGAGCTATCGTGGTTCTAACCAGCCCGCCGAAATTATTTAACACTATTTACTTTTTACTTTGAAAGCCAAAGGCGCCCATTCAATGTCAACAACTACCGTCATTAACGATCAGTTAAGAAGTAGGCAAGCTATTTATAAAATGTTTTTGTAATTTGTTCAAAATTTGTGTTTTTGTAATTTGTTCGCAATAAAATTTGCGTCAAAAATTATATAAATAAAACAAAAACATTTTACATGTATTTAGTTAAAATAAGTAATACTTCAATACGCTTTAACGTTTTTATGTAAAAATGTATTAAGAAACCGAAAGACATTGAAAGACAAACGTTGTTTTGAATGACAGCTACTTGACATTGGCAGAATACCGCTACCATCACGAAAGTTCATTATTTTAGTGTTTCAGATAATTCTGACATGAGAAGTATTCATTTATTTGAAGAAAAACATTTCGAATAAGCTTATTTCCTACATTAGCTATCTTTTGGTATTGAATAAGAATAAGAATAAGATACTATTTATTGATGATCACACAGACATAACAGAAAAATTGTGTACAATTGTGTACAAGGTGTTCGAATTTTCTCCATACAAAATTAAACATCTCCTTTGACAGTTTCGGATTGATGTGCAGGCGTGTGTACCAGTGTTTGACAGGAACCAGTGATCGATTGATTTTAGTCTGTAGCATCAATTAAATACAGACCACCTGCTTTCTAGCTGTCATCCCGTAAAATTTCAATGAAAATCTAATATAATAACAGTGTGGAACACTGGCGCCATTACGTATGTGTGTGTGTGTGTGTGTGTGTGTGTGTGTATGTATGTATGTATGTATGTATGTATGTATGTATGTATGTATGTATGTATGTATGTATGTATGTATGTATGTATGTAAGTATGTATGTATGTATGTATATATATATGTATGTATGTATAGTACACACATACACACAGTAATACAGCGTCAAATTGATAAGAGCGGCAAAGGATGTGTTGGTACACGCCGGCCCATCAGACTACTACAAACTTATATTAAGGATAGGTTGATGTGCAGGCGTCTGTACACATTATAGAAAAACTTTATTTTTTATTATGTTTGTATGATTTGATTATTGGCCACACTGAAAGTTAGCTAGCTACCCAGAACTAATGTCGTTTTCTATGTGTCTGGCTACTTTACAATATAGGATATGATTTTGTCAAAAAATATCCATTATCATAATTTTTGTATCAAAGAACAAAAGGGTAAAAGATGAAAATACTTTATTTAACTTTTTGGTCAGGATCATGATGAGTCCTTTTCACAACGTCTATTGTACACATAACAGTTAACTCTTTATAAACTGTCGTAACCAATGTTACTAATCTTCAATTGCATATTGCAGAATGTTAAAAAAGTAACAGTCAAGGAAATAGCTGAGGTGAAAATGGCCACGTTCGGGTTCTACTTGGACATTCTATCCGTGTTCCCCGTGTACATCTTCACGGACACTCTAGACCCTCAAGGGGAATCAATGTCGGGACAGATCGCCAAACTGTTCCCAATCCTTCAAGTGTGGCATATTTGGGACTACCTTATCAAGTGGATGAAAAATTTCAACAGTAATATTAAAGTAAGTCTTGTAGCTCGATGGCGCAGTGGTAAACGCGTTCGGCCTACAATTGCTACATCAGGAAACTGTCGCAAAAGTCGGTCATCAGATGAGTAAACAAAAAAAAACATATCGAGCTCCTCCGCACTTGGGAAGGCACTTAAAGCCTTTGGTCCCGGCTGCTTTAGCAGTCGTTAACAATCACCATATGGGCCCGCGTGGTTGTTTATGGTCCGTTCTCCCTCACAAGCTGTAGTTGTGGCTGGACATCGCTCTGACTTCGTGCAAGTCCCATCTGGAGTCCCTCAGGGCTCAATCCTGGGGCCTTTGTTGTACGCATCGTATGTGGTGTTTCCATCCATGAGAAAGGCTCGCGCTCTAGCAGTGGGGGTATAAATCGAGCTTCGATTGGGGGTTAAATTTACTCACGTCCGTAGGTTTACCCTTGAGACCCTACCCGTGACCCCTGGGTAGTGCTAAATGAGTGACACTGTCTGAGTGGTAGAGCCACGCTGCGTTGCAGCACGAAATGGGCCGGCTCGCCTGGCGTAATACCACCCTCTCACAGAATATCGGCGTGAAACAACGGCACTCGTTGCTGTTGTGTTTCGTCCGGTGAGTAAAAGTACCGAAGGCCCATGTCTCAACCCTCCCCCCTCCCAATTCCTATTCCCTTCTCAAGATCCAACTCCTTCCTCAAGGCTGGCAACGCATCTGCGATTACTTTGGTTAAGCGGGTGTCCATGGGCAGCGGTGATTACTTTCCATCAGGTGACCCGCCTGCTCCTTTGCCTCCTTTTAACATAAAAAAGCTGGTGATGATGGTTAAGTCTTATAGCCACTTGTTTCTTACCAAAACATAACTAAATCGGTGGTTTTTCAAACACGTCTTTGAATTCCTTTCAGCTTCTGACTTTGATGAAGTACTGTATACTGCTCTGTATATTCTGCTATTGGTCGGGTTGCTTCCTTTACCTTTACGCTTGTCCGAGGAAATTATGCTACGAGGTAAGAATAATAAATTGGAACGTATTGATATTTATTATAATTATCATCTTAATATGAAATACATACAAAATGAAAAGAAATGGCCTACATAAATAGTAATTTGTCTAAAAGTATTAGGGACAGTTGCAATTTAATAGACAGGAAGTGGTTTATGGAGCCGACTACTGATTTGTTCGACCATAAATATTATTCTTGATTTTCTTCTGTACTTCACGTTGTCGCGTTAACTTAAATGTCTTTTTTGTGAGGTTTTTCTGTCTTTCCGGTTGGCATAAGAAGTTGAAGTTGGTTGGAAGGCAATTGCAAATTAGGCGAAACCAGAGTGTTGATACAGTTTGAAAATCTCCGTTATTGTTGTGCTAGAAATCTTGGATGGCGCAACTGATATACTGGGAAACGAAAGTGTTCATGACGAACGACGCCAAGCACGAGAAGCCGTTGGTGTCTTCATTCTCATTCGGCACTTCGATATTCACCGGCTCTGGTACTTCGGATGTGGCCCCGGGTGCGTCTGATATCTTCGTCGTAAGTATTATAAGTATTTTATATGCGATTTTGATCTAAAAACCTCGGAGAGTTTATAAATAAATAAATAAATTTTCCTACACTCACACCAATTATCTAGCCCAAGAGAATCTTTATTATGAAACTCGTTAAATGGTTACTAGATAACGGATAAACATACTTAAAATACTTAAATACATACTTATTATACATAGAAAACACCCAAACCCGAGACAATTTAGAAAAACAATAATTTCTAAATTGAACCGACCGGGGATCGAACCCGGGACCTCAGATGGCGACACCATGAAAACCGGTGTACAAACCACTCGACCAAGGAGGTCGTCAAGTTTAGTAGGGACAAGGACACGCTTGCGTGATGCATTCTTGCATTCCTTCGCATTCCCTTGCATTCCCTTTCGAAACTCTCTGACTATAGAAGACGGAGTCAATACAGCAACTACTGTGCGATTGCGACTCTCTTGCTAGGAACTCCTGGGATCGGCCTATCCGAAACTAGAAGAATTTAGGCTCTTCGCTCTCAAAGAAGTTGCCAAACTTATGGCATATATCTTTACACATAAATAAGAGTGAAAGGATGAGGTTGCACAAAAGATCCCAAAGTGTCAAATTACTACTGAGAGAGGAAAACCTCAGTAGGCCCACTAAGATAAAATAATATAAGAACCGCCTCTGTGGTCTAGCGGTTAAGACCACCGGTTTAGACCCAGAGGTCCTGGGTTCGATTCCCAGAGGAGGGTACATGTTTGTGTACTCGTTTTGGTAGGTGGGGCTTATTTGTCCGCCTGACTAGCTAGCACAATCTTATCTAAATATAATGCCATTAAAAGTGATGTTATGGCCACATGGCCATAACATCACTTTTAATGGCATTGATGTGTTGCGGCAGCTAGATATAAGATAGCCAGTGCCTCACTAGTAGAGGATTCCGGGTGAAGTGCGCTTCCATCTTCGGCCTTATCATCACTTAATATCAGGTGAGATCAAGGCCAAGTGCTTACCCGTACAATATTAATGTCGGGCCACGCGCAGTGTAGGGTTCCGTAGCCCATCTCAATAATCCGGATACTACTGGTTTCACACACCTGACAACGTTATTTAAGTAGTTCCCAATGAAGAATTTGTACTGCGCCAAGTACATTTTTTAAGTTGGTCGACTGTTACTCGTACACTTGTAAAGCTTACTTAGCTGTGATAGTTTTCCTTTTAACTTCATCACATATACAACTACCGTGAATTTTTTCACGTATCCAAAAACAACCATTTGGCTGGCAGGGGGAGGACACTTGACAAAATTTTGCACTTTCAATCTTAATAGATCACAAACGGATGCCTCAATCAAAAAACTGTTTCCACAAACCCGCAATATTTTTGAAATTGTTATCCAAAATACTCCACACTATGGGGTAGACAAGAAAAAAAAATTACATCCCCACTTCACGTGTAGGGGAGGTACCCTTCAAAATTTTTTTTTCCAAATTTTACTTCACCACTTTGTCGGCGTGATTAATATGTATATCCATGGCAAATTACAGCTTTCTTATACTAAGAGTCTATGATTTAGGCTGGGGTCGGACAGACAGACAGACGGACATGGCGAAACTAGGGTTTCTTGTTGACTACGAAACCCTAAAAATAACCCTCTGAGGAAAATCGATCGCCACGGCTTAGGAACCTCTGGTTTATGCCCTCCAGTTTCGTCCACTTATCTTCTAAAAGTCTTTCGCCATAACAACAATCTTAGCAGCAGCGCTGTCATGTTTCGACAGTTAGATACGATTATTTAATTGCATTAATTGTCATTGGTCCCGGTCGTAGTCGTACAGCAGTTAATAAAACAAATAACCCCACCACCAACCCACATTGGTACAGGCAGTGGCGTGGTTGTTTGTGTATGACCCTTGAGCCCAGCGGTTTGAAAGCTAATAATAAAGATGCTAAAATAAATAAATTTTGCTCAATAAAAAAAACGTTCTCTCGACAGGTAACAGTTATACTTGTATTGGGAACATATCTCAGTTGCTTGTACACCTCAAAAATATGCAGTATATTTTTACTAGGAACACAGAGGAAGCTCAAGTTTAAGGTATTTATATTAAATGTATGTTCTTATTAATGGCCGCATCATTTATTTATTATTGTATGTGAAGTAATAAGTACCGACTACCGTAGCAAGGCGGTCACTGATTCGTTCACTACCGATATAAACTGTAACGATTACGAATTTGCGTTCAAAGGATACACCAAGAAATATTATACACAAAAAAAATAGATTAGAAGGACGAACAAACTACGAACTTACACATAGGTAATTTTGGACGAGTTAGTTTCGAATCTACATTATTAATTTAATTTCTACAATTTTTTTTTATCACGTCAGACGTTTTGAATCCTTTTCAGGGTCAAAGACTTATTTACATCTTTAAAGGTGTAGTAGGTCGTCGTAGTCAGTAAAAAGTAGTCATATGACAGTTTCCATGACAACAAACAAACAAATCATTTTGTAGTGGAAAATTAAATTGTCGTTTTTACTATTTTCCGTTACTTATTATTTATGTTTCTCACCGTTTAAACCTTCCCTGAACTTCCACAAATATTTCAAAATCAAAATTAGCCAAATCAGTCCTGTCATTTTCGGACGGAGGAGTATCAAATTTCGCACACTTATAGTTTATATAGAGAAGGTTATCCGAATGTTAATATTTTTTAAAATTATGCATAAAAATACATTACTTTAATAAAACAAACATTACACACACAACCATGTATTTGACACACACGCATATATTTGACACACAGGAGCGGCCGAAATCTGTCAATGTCTGTCATTGCCCAGAATAATAATTATTGTTCTGAGGCCAAACAAAACTCACATTCTATCTTTTTTAATTTGTCATTGTTTAGGATACAAGCCGTGCAGCCTTAATATCTTTTAATAAGAATTACGGTCGAATATCGACATCTGGGCGACCACTAGTCTACTATATAGATAGGCAACCGGTTTTTGTTTTGTACGTTGTCCTTCGAAAAATAACTTTGCTGTGCGTGCCCATTCTGGATTAATTCTATTTCCGATGGTACAAATGGCTATGTGTATGTAACTAAGTAGTTTTATATTATGCATTGATTGCGTGACTCAACTTGTTACTTAACAGAAACTTTGACCACAGGAATCTATGAGGGAGCTCTTCTACTTCCTAACAGTTAATCACGTTAGCGGCAAGATCAAAGCCCGCGTCAAGAAGTTTTTCTGTGTGCAGTGGTGAGTTACGATACACTAACAAGCTTATCAAGCTAAGTCCGTGTATCCATTAATTACATATCTATACTAATATTATAAAGCTGAAGTGTTTGTACCCCCTTATTCATAAAAACTATTTGAGCATTATTTAGATAAATATTGTTTGTAAACGTCACACAAACGTCATTTTGAATTTAAGAAAAAGAGACAAAACAATGGTTGACTAAATAATGCTTAAATAGTTTTTATGAATAAGGGGGTAAATACATTCAGCTTAAATTCACTTGGCTCTTGAGTGTGTTTTTCGTTCGATCAATAGGTGTTTTCAAACAAATTTCAACAACTTTCAAGTGTAACCCCGAGGGGTTAGGCGGTATCCCCCTCCGTCTCGCCCTTCCAGCTGGGACTTCTTCCTGGCAGGTGACTTGGAGCTTCTCTCCTTGTCAGTGGGTGTAGAAAGGCGGACGGGTGAGTCCCACATAACCGACAGGCCTCCTCAAGGTCGGGTAGTCATAATAGCTTCCCCTGGGTTAAAAAAAGGCACCCTGTGCCGTCGCGTGGTGTCATCATTTGATGCTACAGGTTAGTACATGGGCGACAGGGTGGCCCTTGCGCGGTCAATTCCCAGTGGATCAGGTCCCGTGACTGCCACCTAGCCTTCTGCTTATCGGAGTTTGGTCCCCCAGGGGTTAATGGGTATCCCCTTCCGTCTCGCCCTCCCAGCTGGGACTTCTTCCTGGCAGTTGACTTGGGGCTTCTCTCCTTGTTAGTGTAGAAAGGTGGACGGGTGAGTCCTACATAACCGACAGGCCTCTTTAAGGTGGGGTAATCATAATGGCTTCCTCTGGATAAAAAAAGCACCCTGTGCCGCAGGTGTGAGAGATTGTGCGAGATTCCATGTTCGAGCGCGTTTATATGATGCTTATCTTCTGCAGTTTCCTTACTTTGTGGTTGAATGTTGAAATACTTTTTTTTTTTTAAATTTTAATAGTAACAAATTACTCATACGTGATTTGTTATTATTTGTTACTAGTTGACCCGGCGGACTTCGTGCCGCTTTGAATGTATCTATGACAACAAAACAAACAAAAACATCAAATGTTCCACAGCTAGGAACATTTTGTATTGGAAAATTAATTAGTCGTTTTTTATTAAAAATATCTTTTTTTCTTTTAATTTTCTTCTGTACAAACCTTGTCCTGAGAATAACAAACACAAAAAAAAGAATTATCTAATTTTGTGCAGTCGATCGGTAGTTATGCGCGATAGATAGATTCAAATAGATATAGATAGCTAGATGAAGTTTTTTTTTGTCTGTAAAATATTCTTAGCCGTTTTAGATGTAGTACTTACGTTATTTTCATTGTAGTTAGGTACTGTTTCATAGCTTTGAGGAGCTCGATGGCGCAGTGGATAACGCGCCCGGTCTGCGATTGCTGAGGTTAAGCAACTTTCGCAAAGGCCGGTCATCGGATGGGTGACTAAAAATGTATCATCTCGAGCTCCTCCGTGCTTCGGAAGGCACGTTAAGCCGTTGGTCCCGGCTGCATTAGCAGTCGTTGACAACCACCAATCCGCACTGGGCCCGCGTGGTGGTTTATGGCCCGTTCTCCCTATCCATCCATAGGAAGGCACGTGCCCCAGCAGTGGGGTCATAAAACTGAGCTGATGACGATGATGATGACTGTTTCATATTTTCAATGTCTTTTGTTTTTAAATGAAAGGAAAATATAGCGAGAAAAGAAATCTTAGCGTCTTTAAATTTTAATCGAGATTAGATTCGATCCGCTATCAGTGTCCTTCATTAAGCAAACGTCTACACGAACGTAGTCACGACACAGCAAGTTCCAAATTAATTTATCTGATTCTCAACATGTTGGCGAGGCTCTGTAGAGCTTGATCCTACGAATACTAACTTACCCTTCGGAACTCACTAACGAAATAACGGTACACGAGTTTCATTTGTCATTCGATCATGTTAACGAAAACGAGAATTAGTATGGCATTGAACGACATTTTAACTGGCGACATACGAGGAGAGTTATGAAATTTTGCCATACAAATTTTCATTTTCGTAAATGTAATCGAATGAATACTGATTAAACAAAATTCAAGGCACTCAGAGGGCTTCGATTCTGTTATTTGACCTCTATCGTGAGAGGGCTTATTTTGACTTTAGGCATTATGTGGGAAAAATGTCTGAACCAAGCCACTAAGACACGATTATGAACATTTTAAAATTTCAAAACCGTGGTCAGCGATTTTACAATGTTTGTCACTTTACCTTCAATTATTGTGAAATCTATTGATCACAGTAATATTAACTTTATTCCCTCGCTTTAGGTATTACAATAACGCGGTGAGCACAGAAGAAATATTTAAAGACATGTCTTCGAATATACAACAAGAAGTACTGTCCATTGAAATGGTGGAAACGTTACTAAAATGTCCCATATTTCAGGTGAGTAATTTTATTTACAAGACAAAATATTACTAGAAAATTCGACCAGTCGCAGAAAGCTCGACTGGGAATTGAACCCATGACCATTGGATAACCGTTTGTGATATTGTGAATGTAAAATTCAAAATAATAAATAAATATTTTATTTATTTATTTAACAACTAGCTGCCCGGACAGACTTCGTTCTGTCAAACATTAAATAAATATATTTTTTTTCTCTTTATTAATTTTCCGTTATGGTTTAGTTAAATAAGACGTTACGGCCACTTTTAACTATAACGCCATATTTAACTAAACCATAACATGTCAGGTGTTCATTAGGTGACGTAAAAATGCTAAATTACTTCATTCAGATAGATTGTTGAGCATAATATGATTTCCTATCTCTAATTACTAGATATGTTTTTTTTTTCATTGGCGGCGCTAGTGTGCGGCGTAAACGCTCTTAAGGAACATACGAAAAAAAAGTAGCCAATTCGGTCCAGCCATTCTCGAGTTTTACGCTTAGCAACAGTCATTTTTATATATAGATTACAGAATAAGACTTAAGTAACCTATTTCTCGCAAAACATCTTGTTTTAGCTCTACACATTTTTATACATAACACAGCACACAGGTAACAGTTTCATCCCATCCACTCTAATGTCACGTAGTAACTATTACTTATTTCGAGCCTCTGCCAATTTATTATCAAAGGTAACTTTTGTGAGTTGTAGGTAAAATTTACAATATATTATAAAGACGTTAATTTTTTGAAATTATTTAACTAACCAACAATATTATGATTTATCGAAATAGTCTCACACACGATTTTTATATCCAGCTTACGAATATATTAGATATTATTTGAATTCGATTTTGAAATGAAATGAACATTCTCAGAATTGCCACAGAGATTTCCTTCAAACTGTGGCCGCCAATAGCAGAACTATCGTTTTGCCTGACAACGAGATAGTGCAGCACAGCGCAGACATCGGGCGGGACATGTATATAGTGCAAAAGGTTTTTGTTTACATACTAAACTTCATACTTTTTTTTTAATGAACTTGTATTGCTTGTCGCTACCGGAGATAGAAAACAGCCCTTACCGAGTTTCTTACGGTTGTTCTCGGTACAAGGGATCCACCGTAGGGTTAAAGAAGGCTTTGACTGACGTTCAAAAATACTTCATACTATCATCATCATCATCATCATCATCAGCCTATACTAGTCTACGGCTGGAACATAAAGCTAATATTATTTTACCCTACGGTGGATTCCTTGTACCGAGAACAAGCCGTAAGATTATTATTAACTTTATGGGCTGGACATATGCCTCAAAATAAAATATATAAAATACTTGATAAAGTTTATTTTGAAAAAAATATTAAGAATTTAGAATTTAGAATTTTTTGATTCGACTATTTGTATCAGTCTCTCCCACAAGGCAAGAAGTCGATATTGAGTTAGTTGGGAATCGATTACGATCACGATAACGCAACGGTTTACAGTTTCGGATACCTATTAACAAATAATGTTTAGGTCCCTGTGTCACGTAGTGGCTACAAAACTATCAGCTACAAGATCTTGCAATTTAAGCAAGTTCCGCAATATCGAATCACTCGATAGGTAAACGATATAACAATGTTTCGGACTTCTCCGTGCTTTGGAGGGCTCTTGAAGCCTTTGGCCACGGTTGTTGCCATTAGATCATCATCATCATCCTCAGTTTTTTTTTACTCACTGCTGGAGCACAAGCCTTTCCTATGGATGGGAACAACACAGGGAGAGCGGGCCATAGACCACCTCACGCGTGCCCAGTGTTGCTGGATATTAGACGACCTCCTTGGTCGAGTGGTTTGTACACCGGTTTTCATGGTGTCGCCATTTCTGAGGTCCCTGGTTCGATCCCCGGTCGGGTCAATTTAGAAATTATTGTTTTCCTAAATTGTCTCGGGTCTGGATGTTTTCTATGTATAATAAGTATGTATTTAAGTATTTTAAGTATTTTATCCGTTGTCTGGTAACCATTTAACGAGTTTCATAACGAAGTTAGTGTAGGAAAGTTTATTTATTTACTTATTTATTAACGACTGCTTATGCAGCCGGGACCATTACATGCCTCCTGAAGCACGGGGGAGCTCGAGATGATAAGTTTTTAGTTCCCCATCCGAATACCAGCCTTTGCGAAAGTTGACTTACTTCAGAAATCGCTTTCGCATCATTTAAATGCCTAGATAGTAATTTATTAAGTGAATTATGTAAAGTTTTAAGTATGTTTTTTTCTAGGGTCACTGCAATCTTTTGAATTATCTTGGAAAAGTGGACAGATCTATTGGTCCAGGTGACCATTTCGGTGTGGTAGAGATGCTGTTTGGTTTGCCAAAGGTAAGGTGTTTTTTGATTTTATTATAAACAATTATTATTATTATTATTTATTTTGTATACTTATTTACTAAGAACCAATAACATGTAAGTATGACGTCTGTCCACTTCAAGTAGAACGCTGTGTTAATGGATTGATTTATGCGGAAATATAGGCAAATTCTCTTGATGAGGCCCATCTCTCACCCCTCCCTCCTCCCAATTCCTACTCCCTCCTCAAGATCCAACTCATTCCTCAAGGTCGGCAACGCGTCTGCGATTACTTTGGTTTTGCGGGTGTCCATGGGCGGCGGTGATTGCTTTCCATCAGGTGACCCGCCTGCTCGTTTGCCTCCTTTTAACATAAAAAAAGATGAGACATTTTAGATAATAATTTGCGTTTCTGATACTTCACTTGTTTTTAGTTCCTTCTCTTTACTTTTTATTAGCTGCAGAAATTCACAGCTATAGTTGACAGATGTTGACCCTGAGTCCGTTTTTGCGCAATTCAAATGTGTCACTTAAACCTTCGTCAGACTAAAGATACAGAAGCACATACTTCTTTGTTTCTACCAGACAGAGAGTACGCTATTCGAGTTTGAGTTAACTAAAATAGGTCCATATCTTCGATCGGCTTAGATCCCATGATCAAAGCCGTACCTCAAAAGGAAAAAATGGAACTCTTATAGGATCACTTTGTTGTCCGTCTGTCGGTCTGTCTGTCTGTCTTTATGCAAGGAATGGGGGTCCAAATTTTTAAGGAAGCTAACTGTGTCACGTGGGCTATCGTATGAAATGGCTTCATTTGCACAAGCTTAAACAGATTTTTAATTATTTTTATGATGTATAGTTTTCGATACCCATAAATTTATACGGAACCCTCGGTGGGCGAGTCCGACTCGCACTTGTCCGGTTTTTCTTTCTTTCTTTAACCATCTAAGCTCACACAACTAACGTCTTTTCTACTACCATTTCGCAAAGTTAATGACTGCACTAACTGCTAGCGACGCATCATACTCGGATTAAGAACGCAATCTATTGTTACAGGTCTACACGGTGCTGACGTCGACAAATTGTATTCTGCTGCACGTTGAGTATAGTGCGTTGGTGCAATGTTGGGGCACCTTCCCCGATATAAGTCATCCCATTATGACGGTAACTGTTTAGCGAATGAAATGTTTTCACCTACTAGATATTTGAAAAAAGAGACAAAGTGATGAAAAACTATTAGGTATTTATTTATTTATTACTCATTACAACGGTTTACACCTATTACAGTAAATGATAAAAAAAATAGAATAAGTAACAAATCATATACATGTTGAGTAATTCGTCAACTCACCCCACATGTCTACAGCCCTTAAAGGACAAGTTGCGGAAAATCAAAATAAAATATTGTCATTCATCAACTGATCCTACGTTTGTTTTTGTGTGGAACTTTAAACATCATCAACGTTTACGTTAAATTATTGGCTTTTAAAACTGTCAGTCAACTCTTCTTAGCAATTATACAACTAACAAGAAATAATCACACATGGTAAATAGGGTGACACTACACCCGGAATGGTAATCTACGGAAAAACTGACTATTTTTCCCATAAAATTGCTGTTAATACCACATGAGAGATATATGTATTCACTATACATATATCTACTCATGTGTTAATACGGAAAACTAAGATAAAATGAAATAAGGTGGTGGCTAGCCATGCGTATTTTACATAAGCATTAATATAGAACAGCTTTTGCTTTTAATTCGTCTTCCACGTTAGCATGACATACATACAGCTTGTCAAACTAGGGACGCCTGAAACGCTTGAGGCACCATTAATAGGAAGAAAAGACTATGGACCTTCTTTTTCTTTTTACAAGCTTATATTTAGTTTCACCAGTCCCGATGTTTGTTTGTTTGTTTTTAGTTTGTCTATAATCAAATCTTGCAAGTTAAATTTGATCCACTTCCCGGTTACCGATTGAGCTGAAATTTTGCATACACGTGTAAATTAGATGACAATGCAAAGTTACTATGACAAGAGCTGATCTGATGACGGAACCGGAAGGTGGCAATAGAAACTCGGTAGTTAAACGACACAACCCCATCGAGTTTGGATTCGTTTGATCCATCTTGACGAGTACTTTGGTGCTAGATGGTTACCAGGGTCTGATGATGGAACCGGAAGGTGGCCATAGGAACTCGATAGTTGAACGACACAACCCTATCGAATTTGGACTCGTTTGATCCGTCTTGACGAGTACTTTGGTGCTAGATGGTAACCAGGGTCTGATGATGGAGCTGGAAGATGACCATAGGAATTCGGGAATTAAACGACACAACCTCATCGAGTTTGGGCTTGTATGATTCGTCATGACAAGTACTTTGGTGCTGGATGGTACCCAGGGTCTGATGATGGAGCTGGAAGATGGCCATGGGAACTCGGTAATTAAACGACACAACCCCATCGAGTTAAGACTCGTATGATTCGTCTTGACGAGTACTTTGGTGCTAGATGGTAACCAGGGTCTGATGATGGAGCTAGAGATGGCCACAGGAACTCGGGAAAATAAGTTCGTTCGTACGTTTCGTTTGTTATGAATGTGGATTCTGTCTGTCTATGATTAGATGGATTAGATGGATGACAACACTTCTAGAACTAAAATGCTTAACGAAAGCACATACTATATGGCTATTAAAATATACAATAAAATACCATCCAATATAAAAACAGAAACTACATTTACTCTTTTCAGTAAAAATTTAAAACAATACTTAATTTTGAAATGCTACTATACACTTGATGAGTTTTTTGCTGATAAAACATAAATTATTTAGTTTGGCGTACCTACTCTGTTTAAATTAAGTAAATTGTTAAATTGCCATAAGTTATCGTTATTATACTATTACATATACTTGTAAACAATATTGCAGTACCTGTAAAAGGTAATTAAGTTGTTAGCACTAAATACTAACATTTATAAGACCTTCTTGTACACTTAATTGCAATAAATCACTTTGACTTTGACTTTGACTTTGACTTTGACCCAATGCCAAAGTGAGCACGTGCTGAGGGCTGAATAGTATGAGGGAGTATAGACATGTCATATCGCTAACGTTGCGCCTCAGGGTTCCAGGGTGAACCCTGTTGTACTGAAGCCCTTATCCCCCTATAAAAATACTAAAAAGTTAATAATAAAATTAAAGGTAAAAAAAAACTTTCTAAAAACAAGCTTTTATTATTTGTCAATAAAAAAAGAACTAAAAAATTTAAAATAAATGTTTATATAATTTTTTAACGCAAATTTTGTTGCGAACAAATTACAAAAACACAAATGTTGAAAAAATTTCCACGAGCAGGGTTTGAACCTGCACCCTTCTGACATACCGGGTCAGGTGCTCTTCCAATTGAGCTATCGTGGTTCTAACCAGCCCGCCGAAATTATTCAACACTATTTACTTTTTACTTTGAAAGCCAAAGGCGCCCATTCAATGTTAACAACTACCGTCATTAACATCCGATCATAATATTTTTACAAATACTAAAGATCAGTTAAGAAGTAGGCAAGCTATTTATAAATGTTTATATAATTTTTTAACGCAAATTTTGTTGCGAACAAATTACAAAAACACAAATGTTGAAAAAATTTCCACGAGCAGGGTTTGAACCTGCACCCTTGCTTGCCTACTTCTTAACTGATCTTTAGTATTTGTAAAAATATTATGATCGGATGTTAATGACGGTAGTTGTTAACATTGAATGGGCGCCTTTGGCTTTCAAAGTAAAAAGTAAATAGTGTTGAATAATTTCGGCGGGCTGGTTAGAACCACGATAGCTCAATTGGAAGAGCACCTGACCCGGTATGTCAGAAGGGTGCAGGTTCAAACCCTGCTCGTGGAAATTTTTTCAACATTTGTGTTTTTGTAATTTAAAATAATTTAAACCTGATAATATTTTTTTTTTATAAATAAAAGCGTGTTACATTGTGATTGCAAAAGAAAAATAATGATGGTGTAATATGCTAAAATAAATGTTCTTTAATGTTCCATCAAAACGTAACATGCTTTTATTTATAAAAAAAAATCTTATTATCAAGTTTTTTTTAATGAATTTGCCGATTGCCTAAGGCGGTATTTTCGGTATTAGAATCTGGAGCTGTTATCAAGATACTAACGAAACCCTGTTTTACGGTACCCCGCTAGGGTCAAAGCCTTGGACCTCGGATCTTACACTGGTGGCCATACCACTAGACACAGAAATACAGTAAAAATGAGATTTAATTTTTAAAATTAAAGTCATTATAAATCAATTTAGTTTATTTTGTATCTCTTGGCCACATTCTCATTATAACTAATATCTTATCTTATTATTACGCGGAGTAATTCATGCTTTTAATATCTCGCTCCTAATGTGACATAACAGTCTCTCATTTGTACAGTAATAGCTCTGGGTGGCGCGAATTATGTACCAAACTTGGTAATTAGGTGATTATTCATCTTATTAGACTTTCCTTTCACAACACGGAGCATCTTAAATTATGTTAATTAAAGCATATTCTTTTTGATGCCTACACTGTCTTTTGTTATAAGCGAAATACCTCTCAAGAATTCACCAAATGACCAATCATAGGAACTTTAGAGCGTTGATATTTGGCACGTAGGTTCCATTTATAGGAAGAAGATATTAATTTCTCTTCAGCCTATTGCCGTCTACAGCTGAACGCTCTTCAGGGGAGCTTAAAGAGCGCCAACCTTTCCGGTCCTGCGCAGTCCGCATCCATCCACCACCCGCCATCTTTTTCAAATGCTTTTTGTCATTAATTTGCTAAGTTAAAATGTCGTGCCAATGATCAGAAATGGTACACAAACTGAAGTTGTTTTAATTGACGTTTTATGTAATTAAATCGGAAACAATTTGCAGTCTTCAATATCTTTAAAACTTATTAGAAGAACTTTTCTTATTTTATTTAGTAGGCAACCAAGTAACAAAGTAAACAAAAATACAAGCAAAAGCAAGGTAGGATATAATACTTAAAATCAAGTGTTATCTTAATTAGATCTTAAGACGTCTCCCTTTCTCACCCTACTACTCCGTAGTCTAGCTTGCACGCTGGACTTTGGGCGACGCTAACTCTTAGGTCCCAGGTTCGATTCCCGGTCGGGTCAATGTCGAAAACGAACTTTTCGATATTGTGTTGGGTCTGGGTAGTTGTGCTACCGTCGTTGTGCCACGACGGCACGCTTAGATCACGCAAGTTTTATAGCTTCTTGAAAATGTCTGCTTCTCCTTTAACTTAAGATGCTCTTGTCGGTGTTTTATTTTCCATTCATCTCTATCCCAAGATAGTCCTTTTACTTCTTTATCAGACACGACACTCGCCACTTTATCACTTACAAACATTTCATAGATACTGGAAGACCCCAACATTCGAGAGAAAGCGAAACAATATGAAGAAGCGAAACCGCTGACCGGCCGCATGGACACGAAAACAAACAGAATTGCGGTGAGGACATCAATTGTTACTTTGTTTCTGGAACTATCAGCTGAACTAAGCCCTTGTTTCGTTGTTAGTTCATAAGTTTATTGTTTGTTTTACACGTTTTGCGGTGGACAGACTAGAGTAGATAGCGTTTATGTAAATGTTGTTCATGACTTCATCATCATCAGCTAATTAGTCTACCGCTGGACATAGGCCCCTCTGCAATTGCACACCATGCCGCAGCGATCCAAAGTGATTATATGTTATTAAGTTTAAACCCCTCGGGGCTGATTGACAAATTGCTTAGCCTGATATCTAGAGGTCCTAGTCTTAATACCTAGGCAAAGCATGTTTCGAATAATTCCAAGCTTGGATTTGTTATCACTCGGAGGAGGAGGCAGCACGGTTTTCTCTAGCCATCCTAGCAGTACCACAAGAGTGGGGAATGTCATGTCACTACACTCGCCGCGAACAACTCCTCAAGGCCTCTCTCTCGTAGAAGCGTCTCCTCCGCACTAAGGGGCCAGACGCCTCGTAAGAGCAGCTTCCGGAAGCACCACCGCAGCAGGTTTGAATTACTTTTAGTTCTCGGGATCCCGCCCAAGCGGTAGTCAGGTGCCCTGGAATGTTAGTTTGTCAGCCCATTCGGTAAACTTCGCATACCCCCGCGGAGTAGAGCCTCGCTGGATGATTCGTTCACCGAATTTTTCCAGGTAAAAAAGGGGATTGTTATCAACAACCCGCATTCAGCAAGCTTGGTTATTAAGTCAATACCCATCAGTTGTAGCATCAGCAAGCAGCAGCAGTATACACACTCATCAAAATCAAAACTCCGGTTAATGTAACTGTTAAAAATAACTTTGATAACTAAAAAATAAAATAACTTTGACTTTAACGATCCTCACTAACAGAGGCATCGGGTACAATGCACCATGCAATACTTTGCTGACGTTAAAGTCAAAAGGGTTGCTAGTCAAATACATATGTCCCCAAATCAAGGAAGGGAAAAGTTTTTTCATGTGGCCATTGTTCGTTAGATTTAAGATTTTTTCAATAGCTACTTACGTAACTAACATCTTTCGACACGTCATATTTTAACGTTAACCATAGCTGTTCAAGTTTGGCTGATAAAAGCTAATGTTAATGTCAAAGTAGCAGTCAAATGTCAGTAATTTTTATTTATAACCAAATTTATGATTATTGCGTAGATATTAAAAAATCTTAAATCTAACGAACAATGGCCACATGAACAAACTTTTCCCTTTCTTGCTTTGGGGACAAATGTATCTCATTTGACTAGCAACCCTTTTTTACTTTTAACGTCAGCAAAGCATTGCATGGTGTAACGCATTGTACGAGATGCCTCTGTTAGTAAGGATCGTCAATGTTAATGTTATCTGCAGCAGTAAAATTAGGATGACGCATTGGTAATTTACGTGGTAATTTACGTTATCTTGATTTTTCCCAACAATTACAAAACATATGAAAGTGATATTCGATGACATGATTTTTCATTCAATTGACTTCATTTTGTTAGTTGCAGTAACACGATTTTTCAACTTTTATAACAGAGAAAAAAATATCAAAGTAACCTCTTTTAAAACATAGATTCGCATTTTACAGGCTAACCAGACCGATTTAAGCATCTAAATTTCTTAGTAGATTAGTCTTAACACACACTTCAAAATTGTAGTTCATTTTTTTTAAATAATAAGTAGTTTTAATTTAAAGGAAAAAAAACCAGTTTTTCTTATGGTACGGACCGCAAACGCTCGTATCAAAACGTATGAGATTTATTGTTTTGCGGTGCGTCGCCTTAACCGGGGTTTTGATGCAATCCACCCTTAGTAAGTAATTGACGTATATTCTACTGTATACAGCGTTTTGCTATTTATTAGCGGATGCTTGCTTATATTCAACAAAATAACTTTAGATTAATATTTTAGTTTCGCCGAAGTTTCGTGTTGCAAATATTCGTTTTGTTGCAGCAAGAGATAAAAGAAAGTTTCGTGGTACTTAACGGCCGGGACCGGGTTCAGTATTCCAAGACGTTCAACAAGTTAGGGGTTATGAGGTATTCGTTTCTTAATTGTATGTAATAAATAGTGGCACAGCGCAGTAGCGCACTGTAACTAGTTTATAGTTTACGGGAACATTTTGTTCACGTTTTATTTTACCCTGTAAAAGGCTTGAAACGCCAGGGTTGAGTAATACTCGTAAATAAAATAATACGCAAGTTAGTAAATTCGTGATCAATTATGAATATTGAAAGAGTGTTGAAAAAAAAGTTCCAAGGGAGGGATTCGAACCCGCACCCCATGACTTGCCGGGTTAGGGACGCTACTAACTATACACCGAAATTGAATAACACTATCTACTTTTACTTTGCAAACCGGAGGAGTCTTATTCAATGTCTACAACTACGTCATCAACAAATAAAGAAATATTGTAAGCGTGACGTAAGAGTGGTGTCGTTGACTGCACAGTCTGTATGATTGATATTTATGTTATGATTTTTCCACAGGTACATCAGATTTTTTTTTCTACCTGTCAGCATCACTCCACACGGCCTGTTTTTGAAGTTCTGGTGTGCCTTACGGTTCATTACTGCAGTTTACTATATTTCGACGATCCCTTACAATCTTGCTGTGAGTATCATTCATTCGTTTGTGAACATTTATCATTAAAAATAATTTGTATGGTGAACAAAACTCAAACTAAACTCTGGTGGAAAACTAGCCTTTTCCACCAGAACCGCGCGAGGTAGCATAGCGGTGCGCTAAATAATTCAACCAATAGGATAACTCCATTTTTCAACGCAAGGAAAAGGAACAAATCATATTGGTGGATTTTTTATCGCGCACCACTTAGCTACAACGCATAACTCTAGTGTAAATACAGCCTAAGTACCAATACCAATAAGAATGCTCCCTGTAAGATTGATCAAACGAAATACAAATTATTACAGACTAATCAGCACAAATTCAGATCAACGTATACGTGGTCAGACATATTTTTGTACTGCGACGTAATAGTCATGTCCTATACGGCGTACTACAATGAAAAGTCATTGCTGGTGACCCATCCACTGCTGACGGTAGCCCGGTATCTGAAGGGGTGCTTCCTCCTTGATTGCCTCAGTATATTTCCAATAGAACAAGTGGTGAGAATTTTCAATTTTTTAATAGATGCTTTAATAGGAAATTTTGTTTTTATTTTTATATGCTACGTTTGTTTTAATATGTTTATAATAATATCGAATAAAGAAATTCTGCTCATTATTTGTATAATCTCATTATAACAGAAATAATCAATTGTTCATTGCATCTGTTTCGTCATCATTTACTAGATTTTTATTTATTTGAAAGACCTTTCGAAATTCATCTAATTATTTTTTGTTTTATTCAATAAATATGCATGCAGAACACCAACACTCATTTTTTAATTTACTTACCTACATTTTAACATAGTTGTGGCCAAATAATATTCGGTAAAATGTTGTTTTGGTATGGTGAAAGTATGGCAAATAAGCAATTATATTATAAATAGGCAAATTAAAAGAGTTCAAAAGAGACTTTCTGCCTATAGTAAAAAGTTATTTAAAAAAAGCTGTGAACCGTAGCTCGGTGAAATTGTACTTATGTCAAATGATATTTCGATGATTTAAAAATATGGCAAACATTACAGCTAGCATAGCGAGAAAGACGATGGTCAAACTATGTATACACATTATAAATACAAATTTGATATTTTCAAACGACTTAATTGAACTGTATTGTAAATTTTGCATGTCTTCAGAATATGTGAAACTATAAAAATATGACCTACTTCTTGTAATACCAACCATATTCTTAGCTAATAAATTCTATTCTATTCTATTTGGTCAAATAAAATTAGGACAAGTAGATTTCGGACAAGTAATCGGTTCCCTTATATGTGTAAGTATTTAAGTAGAGAACTGTAACTTAATGTACTTTGTTCCTTTAATTATTGGAATTAATAATTTTGTTGACAATAGGGATGTTTCCTATTGTTTTAATTTTTTTAAATGTTACAGCAAAATGTTACATAAGGCTGCATTAAGTGCTTTGATAAGTGACTAGCGCTTCTTCTACGTCCATTACGGAGCGATTCCGCGAAAGCTTTTTCTTCACGCTCGTACCTATTAGCATGGGACATGCTACTTTTGAATATTTGAATAATTGAAAAGGGTTTCAGCTTTAGCGCCATTTTTGTTATCAGTGACTGACGGAAGCCAAAGGATTTTGTCATAAATTGCAGATTGACGATGAAATGTTTCGAATTCACAAAAAAAAAAACTTTAGGAATGAACAATTCAATTTGATTTACCTATTTCTATCGCCCACGCTCGCAGGCACGTAAAGCCGTTGGTTCCGGCTGCATTAGCAGTCGTTAACAACCACTAATCCACACTGGGCCCGCGCCCGCGTGGTGGTTTATGGCCCGTTCTCCCTACCCATCCATAGGGAAGGCTCGAGCCTCAGCAGTTGGGACATAAAATGAGCTGATGATGATGATGATAATTTCTACTGCCGAACGGTATTGTTTTGCTGTGTTCCGTTGGTTCTCTAGTGGAGATCTAGTGAAATTATCAGGCATAGAAGCATATAAGAATTGAAGTTGACGACCTCCGTAGCCGAGTGGACTTTGGGCGGTGCTAACTCTAAGGTCCCGAGTTCGATTCCCGGTTGGGTCAATGTCGATTTGTCGTTGATTATGATTTCCATAATACGAGTGCGTTAGCTACTTACTGTGTGATAGATATATACATAGAACATATAAACATATAAAAATACTAGAGCCGGTTCCCTATATTCTATCTATCTATTGTTTTGCCTACTATATTATATAAACATTTTGACATACGCTCCACACAAATTATGTTAAATTTCTAACTCCAGTAAGCAAAACAACAGACAGATAGAATATAGGGATCCGGCATTGATAGTAGACAGATACATATATACATAGAAAGATAAACACTTTATTGCTTGCACAGTATACAGATAACAAATTCTATAAAAATATATTAAGTAGGTGTTATATATCTCAATAGTTGGCAACACCGGAAATGCACTTTCAAGATGGTCGGCATTTGCATAGTAACAAAATAGTACCTAATGTGTTAGTATTGATTCAATAGTTTTAGGGTTTTCTGTGGAAAACTATTTTTTGTTTTCAACAACAGTAAGCAAAGGCGGTGTTACCACTTAAAGCGATTTCTTCCAGACAAGACATGTATGGAGAAAATGAGAAGTAGTTCACCAACAACTAGTAAAGTTTTTAAATTGGTGTAGCAAGTGGCCAGGGGTTGCGGTGGCCGCTTTCCTTAGGCATTCTGCGGCTCGTGAGTCAAGGTAGCTGTTTACAACGGCTGAGAAACAAAAAATAATGAACTTATCTTTTGTTTCAGTTGCGTATAGTAAACGATAATACTGACATGGACTGGTATAGAATGAATCGAATGTTGTTAGTAAGTTCCAAAATACAATATTTATATTATTTTTGTTGATGGCTCCACTCCCATTCGGTTAACTGGTAATGCAATGACAATGACAATAAACTATTTTATTTCATTATTCATGAAGTTTAGTACCTACTTATCGCGTGAAATTTTATTAAGTTTACTTGCCTAAGAGGTATATTATCATGAAAACCGTGTAAATAATAGTCTTAGTATGTAAAGAGGCCTATTACAAAATGCGCGCGCTCGCGCTTTCTCAGTACTACGAGCGGCTGACGCATCGCAAAAGTGGCATTTTGTGCAGTTGTAATTACATTTATTTGCTGTTTAATAACTTTTTATCGTTCAAAAAAAGTATATAATTTGTAATCTTATAAACTAACGTTAATTCTGGTGTACATTTAACTTAATAATATTAATGGAGTAAGGAGATATTTACATAATTCTGCACGTTTTATGGCTTTGAATGGGATTTACGCCACTACAAACTTAACCACTATTTAAGAGATATTAATATATATTTTTCATTTCGTTTGCTTAGTACACTAGTTCAATCCATGAGCTTGAAAATTGCCGTCAGCGTATTTAATTGAAAACTAGCTTCGGAATTTTGGCTTTATATAAATAGATAAGGAAAAATTACAGAAAGCGAGGCCGCTACGAATTATACTAATAACTATTCTCCACTATACAATAAGTCAAAATTTCTAAGGGTTTCAGTTTCTCTGAACAAGAACGCCGAAATTGGGCATTTTATGCAAAAATCACGGCCAAAATGTAATAGGCCCCTTATGTGCCATTATATACACCGCTTTGTAGTAAAAGTTAAATATTCAATAAGCATAGGATACTGACAAAATTCGTCCACTTAACAAATCCTTACAATCTGAAATTATGAATCTGTCTTTATGAATTCTTACGGTTTTTCAGGTGACCAGAGTAACAAGAGCCTTTTCATATTGGGAGAGTGACATCATGAACGTTAACCCTATAATGGTGTTGATGAAGTTTTTGCCGGTAGCATTAACCCTGGTCAACTTCACCACCGCCATAATTTTCACACACTCATGCAAATCCTTTCTCGGGAATGATGGCTGGGTTTTGGTTAACTGTACGCGGGTTTTGGTGGTGACGAGCACAAAGTTTGATACCAGTTGTAAGTACATTCAGATTTAATACTGGTTTCAGAGTGCGTAGTCTAGTTTTATACACCATTCGTGCACGTTAACGAATACGGGAATTTGTATGGCTTTAAAACAGCGCCTGGTAACGAAGAAGGAGAGTTAAAATTTTCCATAAAAACTCTCGAATGCATCAAACTCACTTTGACGGACAGGTTAAGAGCGTTTACGCCGCACACTAGCGCCACTAATGAAAAAAAAACATATCTACTAATTAGAGACAGAAAATCAAATTATGCTCAACAAACTATACTGGCCTGCAAAATTAAGTATCACACTTTTAAAATTGCAATAACTTTTTAAGTACACAAGATATACTTTCGAAACAAAAAGGAAAAATGTTACTAATGTATAATTTACTTTAGTTTCAAAGAAAGCTGATAAAAATTGCTGCAAAACGTTTTTTATTTAAAAATTTCTAACTTCTATAGTTTAGAAAATAAATAAATATTGAAAGCGTAGTACTTATTTTTGCAGGCCAGTGTATTTGAATGAAGTAATTTAGCATTTTTACGTCACCTAATGAACACCTCACATGTTATGGTTTAGTTAAATATGACGTTACGGCCACTTTTAACTATAACGCCATATTTAACTAAACCATAACATGTCAGGTGTTCATTAGGTGACGTAAAAATGCTAAATTACTTCGTTCAGATAGTTTGTTGAGCATAATTTGATTTTCTATCTCTAATTACTAGATATGTGTTTTTTTTCATTGGCGGCGCTAGTGAGCGGCGTAAACGCTCTTAAGTGAAAGTTTGATTCATTCGAGAATTGCGGAAAACACTAGCAGTGGAAACAATGAGTTGTGCTCTTCGTACAACGTGTAGAAGTGAGCGTACTTGACAGCTTGTCACCTATCTGGAAAATTAGGAGTGGATATACGTGTCGGAGCTCGACGGCGCAATGGTTAACGCGCCCGGTCTGCGAGTGCTGAGGTTAAGCAACTTTTGCAAAGGCCGGTCATCGGATGGGTGACCAAAAATTTATCTTCTCGAGCTCCTCCGTGCTTCGGAAGACACGTAAAGCCAACGGCAACGGTCCCGGCTGCATTAGCAGTCGTTAACAACCACCAATCCGCACTGGGCCCGCGTGGTGGTTTATGGCCCGTTCTTCCTATCCATCCATAGGGAAGGCTCGTGCCCCAGCAGGGGGGACATAAAAATGAGCTGATGATGATACGTGTCCACGGGGCAACTTCTTGAGACACTAGTCTTATGAAGTCCGGTTAACCATCTGCGTCAGCAGGTCATTACATGCAAGTTGTGCCAGTTGGTTTACTTGCGCAAGATCTTCTAACATCTTTCACGTGTCAGTATAAAACATTAAAAGCCGTGTGTCACTTTGACCGACCTAGGAATTGAACCTTGACCTTCGGGTATTGGGCCAAGCGTTTTGCCACTCGGCCACCGAGGCGTTTGTTGTATTGCGGTGTGTTGCGATGCGTTAATTGTTATGCTGTAGCTTTTATTGTTAAATGCATTGACATATATGTAATTGTTTTTTTTTTTTTATATATGTAACACTTTGCTTAGCTCTAGTGACTCTATAATATGAACGTTGAAATAATTAACTATTCCTTGTTAGTCTTGTAGATAAAAAATATAAATAAATAAATGTTTCCCACACTCACACCAATTATCTAGCCCCAAGAAAAGCTTCCTTAAGAAACTCGATAAATGGTTAACTAGACACCGTTGTCTAGTTACCCATTTATCGAGTTTCTTAAGGGAGCTTTTCTAGGATCAATTTAGAAATACCTGGGTCTGGGTGTTTCCTATGTTTAATAAGTATGTATTTAAGTAAATTAAGTATGTTTACGGATAAACATACTAAATATAATTAAATACACCGGAGATCGAATCCGGGACTTCAGAGATGGCGACACCATATGAGACCGATAAGATGATAAAATATTATTTTATATAAATAATAATATGTTTTGTAGATGCTGCTACTGAATACACGAATACATTTTACTGGGTTTTCGAAATATTCGTTGGTAAGTTATTTGACATAGAAAATCATCAGTTGGATGCGTTGGATATACACGCCTGCACATCAAACTACAACAAACTGTCATATTTCCTCAGTAGACTTTGAACTTTATGTATATGGCATACGTTCGAACATTTATTGAAGATAATTGACCGTTTTGGATAGATTGATGGACAGGCAGTACAGTACTTGGAAGATGAATGTCGTCATCATTCAAAACGCCGGCTCCGGACAAGCCAATCCTAAACAAGAACTATAATTAGACAGAATTCATAGTTTTTAATAAAGTTGTTGCAAATAAATCATTTAACGTTTAATTACAAGGTTCTCTCAAAGTGACTCAACAAAAAGAAATGTATAGTATATTAATGACACTTTTAGTTTACAGAAATTTGTATTTTGTAGAGTCGTTTGTTATATTCGTGTTTTGGAATGAATTAATATTGTCGTTCGTTCACAATCAATCAATTGTTAATTACTTTTCAAAACCTAGTCTAAGATACTTACACAAGGATAGTACTCACGTTTTCCCTCCTTCCTATGACATGGGGTCCTTCAAACGAGGCATGAAGAGGCACCTTGTGGGCCAGCAGGCTGAGGGTGACTGACGCTGCGTTGTTTCCACGCTGCACCTGTTGTCTTCGCGTCTGGACTCCATTTCCACTTAACATCAGGTGGAGTGGAGTCATCATTTGCCGTGCAAAGCATAAAAAACCATCCCTGGTTTGAACACATTGACTCACCTATTCCGTAGGTTGTGGATGTACGCCAGTAGGAGTGTCCAACAGTGTCGACGTGTGGCTCAACGTGGCTCTGAAGGTCACCGGTTTCCTATACTTTGCCTTCATGTACGGATATGTCGCTTCGTCGAGATCTACTCAGGCGCACGCGCTGTTGGAGCATACGGTGAGTGATAAAGAGATATAAAGTGGGCAAAGGCCTTCATCATTCAAATTAAGTCATCAACAAAACTGATGGGTAATAGCTTTAAGATCACGCTTGCCAAATGTGGGTAAATGATTACAAACCCGGGCTATGCATCGAAAAATCCGAAACGTACCTACTTTGACTAAAGTGAGAATTGAACCTTCGGGTGATGGGTTGAGCGCATGTAATATTACTTTTATAATGGATTTTCTTAGAATCTATGCTAGGATAGTGTATGTGTTTTGTATGCATGCGTGCGGGTGTGTTTTTGTCGTAAAATTGCCGCCATTATTATTACCCGTCTACCCATATTGGGATGGGCCAACGTGTATCTACGAGCATATCTCCCGAAGTAATATAACTACGTGACAAAGCAGAAAAGAGTACCGGTTAAATTAAAAAAATTAAAGGATTTTTTAGTTTTTCACCATTTACAAAAAGTATTTATTAAAATTAGCTACACAAAAGCACTTAACATAGTTATAAGGATTAAAACTTTACGATAGGAAGTTGCACCTTTAATGAAGTTGGTATTAATGGAGATTTTCGAAATTAATAATTGAGTTTCTTGTCGGGAGTTAATGCCGTTAATAACGTGTGTGTAACAAACATCGGGGCGACCAGGTTAACGGCGAAACTTCCGCCATTAAAAATATTAACAGCGCCTCAGTAATTAGATTAGTTTTAATGAGCACAGTTTCCATGCGTGTTGTAGGAAAAAACAAAGGACCTCGCCAACTTTCTGTATCAAGAAAACGTCGAACCCATACTCACTGCGAACACATTGAAATACTTCGAGTATGTATGGATGAGGACCAACGGGAGCAACCCGCAAGTTAGTAGTTTGTAGTTGCCATTTTTCCATATTTTGCATTTCATGTTTACTGGAGTCCGTGCTAGTTTAGTTTTTAGTTATTTAGTTTTCACCTGCGACTGCCAACTTTTAATAAGGTGAGATTTTTGTGCGATACTCTTTTATTCCGTATAACTAGTGATGTGACGAGCACGATGAATACGTCCCACTCGATCCACAAAATGCCAGTACCTACACATAGTACACAAAATGCAAACTCGCATAGGCCCAAGATACCATGCGAACAAGAGTACGTAGACCCGGTTCACACGTGCTCTATACCAGGTACAGATATGTACCTAAGCGCTTATCACCACCTCTACGACCCAGTCAATCCGAACCAAGGTCCTAGCCTTTAAAGGACCCTCGGGTTGTTCTACTCTCGTTCCAATTCGAACCCCTCGGAGAATCAAGTGGCGATAACACGCTTGCGTGATGCCCTTCCCCCTAGAAACCCTTTGACGATGTTTTGATCACAGAGCTTGAAGAACTTGGAGAAGCTTTAAGTTTCTCATCGCCACCAAGAAAAGTCCTGTGACGTTGAAAAGGCCATTATTGAGGACATCAATAAATTCTTCCCAAAAAAAACCTACATAAACGTACCTGATTGTGCTTTTTAACAAATAGGTACGAATAGCTAAACGCAATTATTTGACAAACATCCAAAAAAAAAAATAACCACGCCTAAAGGCCAAAAATCAATCCTTAATTAAAAGTAAAACTGACGACAGGCTAATTTTTATTCACAAAAATCTATAATTTTTGTTTGTTTTTGTTGTTTTATCTAAATCTTTTTTTGTATTTAATAAGAGTATTATGTGTTTATAATTCGTTATTTCATGATATTTTAATTAGTTTAATTTAATATTTTCAAGAAATCATCATTCGTCGAAATGCGAATGTTCTAATTCGTCGCATCACTACTTTTTGTCGAATAAACGTAACTGTAAAATGAAAATCCGAAGGCTGAGAAAAGACTGCTGAAAGGAGCTTTCACTCGACGAGTTTCATAGCTTTCTTAGTGTATGCTTGGGTTACTGAATTAATTATACCTGCTTTCGTTAACTTTTGCATTTTGATGGTAAAATAAATTACTTATTCAAAATATTTTTCTATAGGTACAGATAATATATGCGCACCTTTTCCTTATTGTTTTGTTCCGAAACATTGGTCTGTTTAAAATGTTACTCTACTTTTTTGATGAAATACAGAAAGCCCTAAATGTTGTGAAACTCATTATTAAATAAGTTTCAGATATCAATAATCATTACATTTATAGTAACCTCGGATTTAACTAACATCACATTTTGAAATACGATTGCAATTTAAAAACGTCCACACAAGCCAAATCTGTTTTTAAACTGATGTTGCATAATTTCGTGACAGCATCATCACTACATAGTAAAACAAAGTCGCTTCCCGCTGTCTGTCTGTCCCTATGTATGTATGCTTAGATCTTTAAAACTACGCAACGGATTTTGATGCGGTTTTTTTAATAGATAGAAAGATTCAAGAGGAAGGTTTATATGTATAAAACATGCATATAATTGGACCCGGTAGGTGGCGCTGCGCTGCCATAGGGTTTTATAGGATACGGGTGTTCACTCAAGCGGACGAAGTCGCGAACGGGTCGCTAGTCAGTTATAAACTTGAACTTTCGTGCACGTTTTGGAGTAACCGGTATAGTGTTCTCCTCGCTTACACAACGCAACAAAGCACAAAATAAGGTAACTGCAGAAGATAAGCTTCGAACTAACGCACTCGAGGAACGCACACGAAGACCCTCTCGCGGACACATCCCGGAACAGCTTGGAATAGTCTGAGCGCAACTGTTGTGAGATTCCGTTTCAGTGAGAGAATCTTGTTGTGAGACGGTTCTGCCCGCCCGATCCTCTAAATGCCACTACACATTTACAGAATACACTAAATATGCACACTAGTTTAAGCCCAAGACACCGTACTCGTAGAACAAGGGTACGTAGAACCGGTTCACACGCGCTCTATACTAGGTACAGACATGTACCTGGGCACTTCTCTCCTCCTCCACGGCCCGGTCTGCCCGAGCCGAAGTCCGTGCCTTTAGCGGCGCTCTCGGGTGGTTCCGCTCCCCGATCCGATCCGAACCCTTCGGAGAATCTAATGAGGCACGGGGACGCGCACTTTTAAGTGTGCGATGCCGTTCCCTCTAGAAAACCTCCGAAGGTGATTCGTTTCAACACGGCTTGAGGTACCCTTTATGTACTTCGCTGCCCCCAAAAAAGCCCGGTGACGCTGAAAATGCCGTTTGAGGCAATCAGCAATCTCTCTCTCAAAAAAAAAGAGACGGTTCAGAGGTTCCGTTTCGCTCAGACTATTCCAAGCTTGTCTGGGTTTTCGTGTCGTAGACAGAGCGCGTTGAAGTATGAAGCTTAGCTTCTGTGTTCTCCTTATTTTAAGACTGGAGTGACATAAACCCCCTAATTAAACACAGCTGGGTGAAGCGACGCTCCCAACTCCGCTATCACTGTCTCGGCAAATATCTAAGTTAATAATGCTTCGCAGCAAATTTGCCGAAATCTGAACACTGCATTGATGGAAGACACGCTTGTGTTCATGTACGAGAGGGCGTTACGCGAGGTGCCTCTGTTTGGGAAGGTCGAGAGGTCATTCATCAGGGTCGTCACACAGCACCTTAACGAGATGTACTTTCTAAAAGGAGAGATGGTCATACAATGCAAGGATGTGCAGCCGTACATTTTCATAATTTACAGGGGAAAGGTAAGAATTCTTCAAAGTCAAATACAACTAAAATATATTCATTTAGTTTGAAATCTAATTACTAATCCACATTGGGCCAGCGTGGTAAGTTATGATCGTATCTCCCCGTCTGTTATTGCACATGTGGGAAGAATTGAGCCCAGCTTTATAACATAGCTGATGATGATGGATGACTTACTATAAATAGTATATACATTTGGACCCATCTTTTAAGAACGCAGACACGGGCTAATTCTAAACTCGATTGCTGCCAATGTGATTGATTAAAGGTGATTAAGATTAAAAAAAGTGTAATCAACTTTATAACACCATAGTGTTTTGGAGATATAGCGCATTTTTTTTCAGTCGCACCGATTGCGACTATCAGATATTTAACGCTTTGCTGAGTTTCATGTCGGTTTTTCTCAGCACAACGTCTCCCGCCAGGGGGAGGCGATTTTTGAATATCACCGGTAATGTCGAAATAGGAATTCACTAGGAAATATTTTTTTTTGCATAATTAACAATTTGATTGTTAACACATTGTTTTCTAAAGTTTACGCGAACACTATACACATTGAAATGGAACAACTTTTACGGATCTACTCGCGTTTATTTTACACATCCTTTGCAGGATCCGTGGTCACAGGGAGACTGAGATGTTGGTCGTCTCATAATTAGTAGGTAGCTTGTATATCCCTCATTTAAATTTAATTAGGTGCGTTCCGTTTTACGCAGCAAGAGCTTACAGTATCTTTTGGTCTGGCAGGTGTTAGAGCTGGGATTTAATATTTTGTATGATGGGATCCCAGGCTGGTGGTAGATTCCAAACATCTTCTCTATTGAAATTAGGATGTTTTTTTAATTTCAATAGCCTCGCTCCTAGGGATGAATTGTTGTTCTCTATCGAGTATTTGTGGTTTATCAAATCTGATGTAATGGTTGGGCCCCTCTAGGGCATGTTCGCATACTGCAGACTTATTTTCGCGCCTATGCTTGACGTCGGCTATATGTTCTTTAATGCGGGTTCCTACACTTCTCTTTATTTGCCCGATGTAAGAGAGCTCACAGTCGCAGTCCAGTTTGTACACGCTTGCTTCTTGAAGGGGTATGTTACACTTGACAGGTCGTAAAAATTGGTTGATCTTCTTCGGCGGCTTGAAGTAAGTGTTGATTGAAGCTCGCTTTACGATATGTCCAATCTCGTCAGTGACACCGTTCATATATGGAAGTAGGTGCAGCAGGTTGGCGCTCGACTGTGGTTGGTTTTTGCGTTTTCTGTGACGAAGCCGTGGAACTTTCAGTTTATTATTCTGTAGTACGTGCTTGACATGCTGAAGCTCAGCAGCCAGGTATTGGGTGTCACAGATGCCGCTGCTCTCTGAAACAAAGATTTCCCCACAGTAGTCTAGGATGGTGGTGAGAATCACCATTGAGGTACCTATCTGTATGGGTTACTTTACGATACACAGTGTGACTCAAACTATGGTCCGGATTCCTGATGATTAATGTATCCAAGAAAACTAGCTTACTATCTGCCTCTAACTCCATTGTGAATTGTATTTTTGGATGTATGGAGTTATTATGATCTTCTTCTGGGTAAGTACAATTAATAATAAGATCGAGAGTTTGTCCAGTGTGCTAAAGTAACAAATTGTCCGTATCAGGTTTTGTAATTGCATTAGTATACTTAATAAACGCGAAACATCTAAGTAAATATAATGAATGCAAACATAGACAAATAGATAAATTCTAAACGTTAGTATCGAATTTAAATAAGAAGCGAGCACAACGTAACACTTACTCCAAATTGCCGAAAAAGATCAATCAATGTTTACGAGTAGATCCGAAAAAAGTTGTTTCATCTCAATTTGATTATTAAGATAAAAATCGTTCAAGAATTTTCAGAGACAAAAATAAGTTACCAGTGTCCTTGAATAAGAGAATAAGGAGCATTCAATTAATATCATAGCGTTACCACCGGTTCAAAAATCGTCCCCTTCTGTAAACCTATGAATCGATGGCGTAGTGACATTCATAAGAGCTCAACAGTCAAGCCGAGCCAATCCTTTAGATGCACTATCTGATTTTCTGCTCTTGCGGTTTCCGATTCGATTTCGGAGTCTAGCGGGGTACAGTGACATGCTTGCGTAAAGCCAACTCATAAAAAAACTTGTACTTGTGGGAAACAGCTGATTCTTCTTAATAAAGCGTTTAATCAAGTATGTAGTGTAATAGATAGTTCGCCTGCGAGTTGCAACCACTCATCGTCGTACAACTACTTAATGCGTTTATTAACCGTGCGATGTCTCACATTCAGGTCTCTTGTGTTCACTTACAGGTTGATGTGCTATCTTCTTATAATGAGATGATAACTTGCATGGGGCCAGGTGGAATGTTTGGAAATTTCACTGGGGTCAGTAATTAACTATTTATTACTATATGAGAAATAATGTCTATTTAGTTGAAAGTAGATAAATGATACACATTGGTTGTACACACAACATTTATTGTAGTTTCACACTACACCTATCATTTGGCAAATTTATAAGCACAAAAGAGTTATTATTATTTAAAAGTGACAGACAACCTTTGAATGGACAAGAAATATTATAATAGATATAAATTTTAATTTATGTTACTCAATAATTAATTAATTAATTTTTAATCAGTACGGCTAATGCCAATTATACCAATTAACACATAACTCAAAAATAACATAAAATTTATAAATATTAAAATTAAATTCAACATTACAATAAATCTAATAAAATATACAATAACATAGTAATAAAAACAAAATTACCAGCATTAAAATCATAGTAAAAATTCAAATAAATATGAAACATTGCAATTGACACAATCAATAAAACAATACAGTACAAAAAAAAATAACACACAACTATCATACATTCATCTCACAGTACTTCAAGCATTCAGATAGAATCACCTTCCATTCATCCGCAAACACATCACAAACCGGGCGGGCGTCCAGAAGGACATTAAGCGCACTGAGGGTTCGCGGTATGATGGATCTAGTACGGCAACAGTCCGGCACATCGGGACAATTAAGATTTAAGTAGATAAAAAGCTGGAACGATAAAAATGTAGATAATTAAGCATTCAAATTCTTATGCGTCATTAATTTTGTTTCAGCAACCGATTGCATGCTCTGCCGTGTCTATATACTCTAGTCGAAGCTTGGATTTGCTAGTAATACCCAGCCAAACGTTCTTCAACCTCATCAAATATTATCCCAAAATCCAGGAGCCTTTGAACAAAGCCTTTGAAATATCCAAAGATTATATAATGCCCATAACTATGAATGTTGCAGACGACAGTTCTTCAGGTAACTTGGAACTAATAAAGGGAGATGAATTGCTTACGCTTAGATCACAAAGGCTTAGACTTTAAGTCTCGTAACGGTTCAAAAGCATCGTTACTTAAAGCAAGGATTAGCCATTCTAATTAATATGAGAGTTTTATTACATAGAAGCATATTTTAATAAGTTTGTTATTAGCTTTACGAAAAAAAACTATAAAGCTTGGTTGTATTATAATATGCAGATTTAAACTATTATATTTGCTTTAACAATGTTCAATATACCGTCTGTTACATAAAAAAGCCGTGTGCCGGAGATTATAGTTAGCTTTGAATCAAGTGTAACCTAGAATACAGCTGTAAATCCTTAAGAAGCTTTTAACGTTCCTTGCATTCAAGCATCTTTAGTAAAACGTCCAGAATCATACCCTAGCTTACAATCCTCCATTACATTAAAAAAAACAACCGTGGTCGTGGATTAGTGTTAGTTTTGAATCAAGTGTAACAATTGATAACAGCTGTAAATCCGTAGGTAGCTAATAAGCAGGTAGTTCTTGCATTCTTATCGTCTTTAGTGTGACTGCCTCCAAAATCAAACCCCGGAAACAAACATTTAGAAGATTATGAATAATGTAATTAATTTGACATTCGGATGAAACGGGAATTCTTTTCCCGTTTCACTGAATTGGTTAATAACACTTTAGAATAAATAATAATAAAATGCGACAGTATTTTTTTAATGATATACTCGTAAATATCATAAAAATAAATTTAGTTTTTCTTTTCATTGTTTTGATTCAACTCGATCAAAAGACAAGTGAAAATCTACCTTCCTTCAATGAAAGCAAATAAGGGCGCTACCTATTGTGTGAGATAAAAAGCAGTTTTTTTTGTAACGAACTCCTACGAGTGCTGCCAATGTTCAACTTTTCATACTTTTTTATCGCCCGCTCCCAACAGTTCCCAGTCAGAGTGAGCGAATTTACATGCGACCCAATTCTCGAAATTTTTCAAATTGATTTTTTATTTCCACTGCATTTCTTTACGCGCAATGGCGGCAGTGAGCTTTTTGAAAGCGGAATTCCTATTTTGTGTTGAAATTATTTCAAAGCAAATTTTTAATAGGTTGATCGCCGGGTCTTTTGTGTATGAACAATAGAAATTCAACTGTATGTCTGTGAAATGGCATATAAGGTGTTAATTCACGGGCACTCCATTCACGCCACATAATCACTCCTAATATATACTTAAGTATACTTAAATGTATATTAATAGCGTAAGTATAGTAAGCCTAATATATACTTCAAAATTCAAAATTCAAAATCATTTATTCAGTTTAGGCTACAAATAGCTCTTATGAACGTTATTATGCCATCGGTTCGTAAGTCTACTCTGGGCGGGAGATCTTGTACTGAGAAGAACCGGCAAGAAAAGTACTTAAGTATATATTAATAGTGTAAGCCGATTTTTGTCCCAGTGATTATCGGACGATAGCTGCACATAAAAAATCGGTTATGGTCTCATTTTGAAGAGCTCCAGCCGTAGATGTGCAGAAAAATAAAGAAACCTGTCATAGGTTTCGAAATTCCTAAAATATCTGTTGAATAGACGTGAAGTTTTGCGGGCGACCCACTAGTTATATATTAATAGCGTAAGTCGATTTTTGTCCCAGTGATTATGTGATGATAGCTGCACATAAAAAATCGGTTATGGTCTCATTTTGAAGAGCTCCAGTCGTAGATGTGCAGAAAAATAAAGAAACTTGTCATAGGTTTCAAAATTCTTTAAAAATCTGTTGAATAAACCCGAAGTTTTGCGGGCGACCCACTAGTTAGAGATGGATTTGGAATGTTTGAAAATCCAACGCTCGAAGCGATGCCACGCAATCCACGTAGTTATATGGACCCTGTTCACGGGCACTAAGTACTTCGCGCCACTCCTTTGCTTCAAATTAAATATGGGTTTTTGGAATGTTTGGAAATTCAACACTCGGAGCGATGCCACGCAATTCAAGTAGTTATATGTTTAAATTTGTAGCAACGGAATGAAGCGATGGAGGGCCGTACCCTTGAATAGGGGTCAATATGATTAAATTTGTAGTGATGCAGTGGAGTGCCCGTCAATGGGGGCCATTAAGTCTCCTCCTCGCCTTCTAACCGCTCGGTCGCGAGTTGGCGACCGGAGCAGCGGGTGGAGCGACTAGCGAATTCCTATAAAACTAGCAAAATAGCAAAAACACACTGCGCCGTTCAGTCAATAGAGAAAATATTTAGGAACTTTCAAAACGATTTTTTTTATTACAAATCGTATGCGAATGGCTAACCATAACGTCACTATAATTGTGTACCGTCAATTGAGTGTTTATAAAAAAAATTTTAGGTTACTTACAGAAATTAAAAAATGTAAAAATAGGCTGATGTTTTTTTAGAACTGTTACTTGACATCTTTTATACGTTTCATCATCATCATCATCATCATCAGCTCATTTTATGTCCCCACTGCTGGGGCACGAGCCTTCCTTATGGATGGGTATTCCTACTATCCATAAACGGGCCATAAACCACCACGCGGGCCCAGTGCGGATTGGTGGTTGGTGGTTGTTAACGACTGCTAATGCAGCCGGGACCAACGGCTTAACGTGTCAATCGAAATGACAAATTGTTGGTCACCCATCCGATGACCGGCCTTTGCGATAGTTGCTTAACCTCAGCACTCGCATACCGGGCGCGTTAACCACTGCGCCATCGAGCTTCTCTTCTCTTTTGCTTTATACGTTTAATACCCTGAAATTAGTTATTGTTGTGTCGTCGGTCGCCCTGACTCTTGGCCGAGCGGCAACGCGGACGTAGTCAGTGTCCCTCGGCCTGATATCCGAAGGTCCTTGGTTCAATTCCTAGGTCAAAAAAATAAAAAAAAAGAGAAAAAAAAAGTATGTTCTGATTTTCGATACATAACGTAGTTACGATACCCATTAATTATAGCGTATAGTAAAGCAATAAATTGTTTTCATTTATGGATACCTTTGTCCAGCCAGTGTGTTCTAATAAGTTTCGGAATTTCACAGAGGACTCTGAAGTGGATTTGCTATCGATAGAATCAGGAAAGGACTCTAGGAGTGGTTCCAGCAGAATAGAAGGTGGAGGTTAGGCACACGTATTTCAATACTCTCTTATAACATTATAAGTACGTTTGCAATTTCAAATTGCTGTTTTCATTGGAGGGCTTAAAAGTGTAACAGGTTCTTACCCTCACTACTAAACAAAATGTTTATTAATATATTGAATTTTATTAAGCATTTGATCACGTCAACAAAAACGTTTTTTATGGCAAAATCATAGCTTTCCTCCTTTATCACGAGAAGGTGCTGTTTTTTGGTTAATGCCTTACAAATTCTTGGTTTCAATGAATTGTATAAATGAAACTCACACTCTAATACGCTGTTTGACTACATTCGAAATTCTTTGACACATTCGAAAATACAAATGAGCGTCGATTCAAGAAAAGTGACGTCATGTCGACTTTCGTAACAAAAACACAAGTTAACGCCGCCGTTAACTCAATGAAATAAGTTGAAACTGCGCGCAGCCAACTAACTCGTTACTGCAGACGTCTCTAATCAAACTACACAGTTGCTCCGAGTACCTCGCTCAGTCCATTTCGTCCGATGTCGGCCGTCCGTGTGGAACATTAGCTGAATTAACTATTTCCGTGTAATACTGGAAGATAGTTATAGGTACAGTTGGAAATTGAATTGATTCGGCCAACTAAGGTGCGATATTGGAGCGCCTGTAGCCGAAAAGATGCCAATAGATCTACAGGTTGTTCTTTATACCTACTAGTATACATAGGAAGAATAAATGTCAATGTGGAGACCAAAGATTTTTTTATATTTTTTATTGTGGCACGTCAAAATGGCCTCACCCTGCCTGATGAAAAGCAGCCAGTAAAGCCCAAGAAGTGACAGCGTTCATCACAGCGCTACCACGCTATGCCGAACGCTCACACTATGGCGGCCTGCATAAATGCTATTTCACGCCCCGCTTAAGATTGTAAATAATCGGTTGCATACAAAGGTTCATTGTCTTCTCATCTCATCTCATCTGGTTTCTTTAATCCAGACCAGAGTCTTTGCTCTATCACGTGCCCGAAGACTTTAAATCACAATCACTATTCTATCACGCGTCGATATGCGTGATAGAAATAGTGATTAAGTGATAGTGATAGCGTAAGGCATAGTGGGTTCCACTATGCCGAAAGGCATAGCAGATGGGATGGGCAGATAAACAATAGCAGATGGGAAGATTGGACCGTAGACTGCCATCTTACCAACAACTAGAACCAGCGGCTTAACTTGTTTGTTGTTGCACGGAGGAATTTGAGATATTTTAATTTAGTTAAAAGTTAAAAGTTAAAATATTAATTGATTGATTATGTTAAGCATTCATATTTGTAATCTCTGTGACATTTATTATTATTATTATTTATTAATTTCAATTTTATTTTATTTTGTTTTAAATTTTGATTTAATTTTAATTTTAAATTTTGATTTAGTTCTGGTTTTTATTTTATTTTATTTTGTTTTGTGATATTTTATTGTAATTTTATTGTAATTTGTATGTGTGTAAGCTGCCTGAATAAATAAATAATTATATATAAAAGAAAGATGCTTAACTCACAAGATCGCAATCAGAACGCGTAATCATATAATATTTTGAAATAATAAAAATATCCCTGATTTTTAGGCCAGCTTGCAGCTTCTAGCTCATATTCGGACGTAAGCCAAGCGAGATCATCTATAAGCGTGATGACGTATCATAGCTACTCGACCGCTTCCAACGTATTCAGGCCAGGGTCATGGCTGTTTCAGGTAAATGGATTTTATTAATTACGTAAGTAGTTAGCGTAGATCCCTAAAAGTTGTATCATTTCGACATTCCTTTCCTTTAGGCATTCGGCTATATAACCTGTTTCGTGTCGACGGCTAACTACGTGGTGAGTCTGTACGAGCTGTCGACTTTAAACGACTGCTACATCATATTCTGGCTGCAATCAGCATTTGACGTGTTCTTCTACTTCAAGATTATAATAACGATGCACCAGGTACGAAATATTTATATTTTATTATTATTTTATGTTATTTTTTATTGATATACAACTTGTTGATTTGCATTCACGCCATATTCATAGCAGCAGTCGTATTGCTTATACTTATTACAAATAAATTATAAAAAGAATATGAAAAAATAATAATCATATTTTCAAAATCTGTAAATACGAATCGCACGTCTGCGTAGCACTAAAAAATAAACGCTCGTTCGCGTACGCCCGCTCACCCGACCACGAGTAGGTAGCAACAAGCTCGAGCTTCGCGGCGCGCCCGCAGCTTTGTCGGCGCGGCGAGCGCCGGCGGCCGGCGGGCGGCGGGCGCACGCCGCACGCATCAAAGCCAGTGTGCCGCGCAACCCCGAACGAGTGACACATTTCTTAGCCCTAGCGAATTTGGAGCGAAACGTGTTCTTAGGTGTGTTGTTTGTGTGTGTAAAAAAAGTAAAATGACGGAAAATTATTCTAACGTAGAACTTGACACCTGGCGTGGAGGGAGAAGATTCAAGAGCTCAGTGGATGTAACGTGCTGCTCTGAGGACATGGCCAAACTGGTGCAAGACTGGAGAGTGGATGAAGGGATGACGACCTCGGACCACAACGCGATAGTTTTTAAAATTAATTTAGAAGAAATAAAAGAAATAGAGGATACGAGAACAACAAGAAAATATAAAACGAATAAAATAGAATGGAATAAATTTAAAGAAACATGTAAAACAGAATATGAAAAGAGGAAAATAGATGTAGAAAATATAATTAAAATAAAAGAAATTAGTGAATTAGAAAATACAGTAAAGAACTACATAGAAAGTATAGAAGAAACATGTGAGAGAATGTTGAAAAGAAAAAAGATGAAACAAAAAATAAAAATTGCGTGGTGGTCCGAGGAGTTAGAGGAAATGAAGAAGGAAAAGAATAGGATGAGAAGAAAAATTAAATGGGCGGCGCCAAACCGTTTGGACCATGTCGTCGAGCAGTACGTAAAAACAAAAGAAAGATATCAAGAGGAAATGGAAAAGGCCAGGATCGGGAGTTGGAAGGAGTTCTGTCAAAAGCAAGAGAGGGAAACAATGTGGGAGGGCATATACAGAGTGATAGGCAGAACAAAAAAGGCGTATGAAGATCTGCCGATAGCTAAGGATGGCAAGAACACCAGCCCAAAGGAGTCGGTGCGCTTAATGGCCGAAAGCTTTTACCCGGAGGACACCGAATTGGGGGAGAACGAGGTACACAGAGAAGTGAGGAGAAGGGCAGCCGAAGCGAATGAAGGAAGCAAAGATGATCTTTGCGACCCTCCATTCGTGGAGGCCGAACTTCTCCAAGCGGTGAACTCGTTCAACCCCAAAAAGGCCCCGGGTAAAGATGGCTTCACGGCTGATATATGCGCAGCAGCCATAAAATCCGACTCCAATTTATCCTTAGCTATCTACAATAAATGCCTAGAGCTCTCCCACTTCCCATTGCCATGGAAGGAGGCAACCATTATCCTGCTGAGAAAGCCTAACAAAGAAGACTATACGCACCCCAAATCATATAGACCAATAGGGCTCCTGGCAATTTTAGGTAAAATCTTAGAAAAACTGCTCATTAAACGAATTAGATGGCATGTGCTGCCCAAACTGAACCCTTGCCAATATGGCTTCGTGCCACAGCGCAGTACTGAGGACTCCCTCTATGATATGACCCAGCGGATCAGACAGAATCTGACTGATAGGAAGATTATGGTTCTGATCTCGCTGGACATAGAGGGGGCCTTCGATAATGCGTGGTGGCCCCAAATAAAATGCCAGTTGAAAGAGAAAGAGTGTCCAGTGAATCTGCGAAGGCTTGTGGACAGTTACCTGAAAGACAGGAAGGTGACGGTGAAGTATGCGGGGGAGCAGTACAGTAAAAATACCAACAAGGGCTGCGTCCAAGGATCAATTGGCGGGCCCTTGTTTTGGAACTTAATTTTAGACCCCCTGCTCAACGAACTCACCGTCGCCAATGCATACTGTCAAGCCTTCGCGGATGATGTTGTTTTAATAATAGAGGGCAGCACAGCCGGTGAAATCTCTGCTAGGGCTAATTCCGTTCTCTCCCGTATCCAGAAGTGGGGCGAGTCGAACAAACTCAACTTTGCGCCACACAAGACAAAGGCAATGGTTATTACCAAAAAGTTGAAGTTCGACACGCCCCGTCTGGAGATGGGAGGTACGGAAATCGAGATAGTTGAGGAAATAAAGATTTTAGGTGTCATTTTCGACAACAAACTCCTTTTTAATAGGCATATACAATATATATGTAATAAATCTATAGGAATTTATAAGGGAGTTTGCAGAGCGGCGAGGGCTTCGTGGGGACTGCACCCGGAGATCATTAAAACGATCTATAAAGCTGTTATCGAACCCGTGATCTTGTACGCAGCAAGCGTCTGGTCCAAGGAGGCGAAGAAGGCAGTCTCCCGAAAAGCCCTCGATGTTGTATTGAGAGGTTTCGCGCAGAAAATTACAAAAAGCAATAGGACGGTTTCCCTAAACGCTGCTCTAATACTGTCGGGGCTGCTTCCGCTGGATCTTCGGATCCAAGAAGCATCCCGGCTTTTTGAGGCAAAGCGCGGGAAACCCCAGGCAGTATTGAGTGGCAGGAGGGTCGAGCAACGCGCACCATTCACAGAGAACACCCACCCCAGTAGGATGCTAAATTCTAAATTTACCCTTTTGGAAAACGCGGAAGAGGATAGCGAGCTGGCAGAAGACTTGGTCAAGATCTACACTGATGGCAGCAAGCTGGAGGGGAAAGTCGGAGCCGCCCTGACCTGTTGGAAAGGGAAGGTCGAGATGTGTACCCGAAAATTCAGACTGGAGCCATACTGTACGGTCTTCCAAGCCGAGTTGTACGCTATCCTCCAAGCGACTGAAATTATCATTGGCAAAAAATTCAAAGAAGCGGCTATTCTGAGCGATTCGAGGTCGGCTCTCCAGACGCTGATGGATCCAGACTCCTCGCACCCAATCACGAAGGCGGTACAGGGTAACCTGGAATTCCTGAGAGACAACCACCAACTAGTCTCTCTTTATTGGATACGGGCCCACGTCGGGGTGGGAGGGAACGAGAGAGCGGATGAATTAGCGAAGGAGGCCGCCCTCAAACTGAAGACCAGAGCGGACTATGACTGCTGCCCCATCTCGTATGTCAAACGTCATTTACGGGCGGGAACAATCGAGCAATGGGACAGCAGGTATAGGACGGAAGCCTCAGCCGCGACCACCAAGGTCTTTTTCCCAAATGGGGTGGACGCATATAACACTGTGAGGAAGATGTCCATCGACCGAACCGCGTCGCAGGTCTTGACGGGCCATGGGGGCTTCTGTGCATACCTGCACAGGTTTAAGTGCATACCTGCACAGGTTTAAGTGCAGGGACAGCCCCTCATGTGCCTGTGACCCGACGGCGGACGAGGACATTTTCCATATACTAATTGACTGCCCAATACACACACAAGTTAGGTACATTCTGCAACAAAAAATTGACACGAAACTGAGTAAAGATACCCTAAAGGAGATTATGAGTAATAAAAAAGAGAGAAAATTGTTAATGGAGTTTGCCAAAAAAATAGTGACTATTGTCTACAAAAGAAACAAGGACAAATAAATAATAAATGTTTTATGTAGAAAAATTATATGTAAGGCAAAGCAAGACCACATGTGTGGCAGGATTGTATTTTTGGGATAAGAAAATTTTGTATATAATAAGATATAAGACTCGAAATGAAAGATGTAAATATAAAGTAAGGAAACTAAGAAAATGAATGTAAGAAATATTTAGATAATAAAAAGTGTAATATAACAATAAGAAATGTAAAAGTTAAGAAAAGAAAAATGTATTAGATATAAGATAAATATTGTAAAGAAAAAGAAAAAGAAAAGAAAAGATAAAAGAAAAGTAGTTGAGCTCTTATAGCTCCAGTTTATTTAACCCCCAAAAAAAAAAAAGAAAGAAAAGAATATAAAAGAAACAAAAAGTCCTGCAAAAATAGCGGGGAGTATCTGCTATAAAAAAAAAAAAAAAAAAAAACGTAGAACTTGTGGAGATGGTGCGATTATACGCAATTAGTGGGAACAGTCTACGTCGAGCCGTGGTCATGTTTGTGGAAATGTTTCCAAACAGACCAACTCCATCGCGCGAGGTAATGCTTGCTGCCACGCAACGACTGAGGGATCATGGCCAGTTCAACGTTCCTCGACATGCGCAGGGTCGCGGCAGTGTGGGCCTCTCAGTCGATTTGCAAGAGCAAATACTCGAATACTTCGAGAGGGAACCACGTGCCAGTACTCGTGATGCTGGCCGCCACTTCAATGTCCACCACACAACAGTCTGGCGGCTTCTTAAGTCGGAGCAACAGCACCCGTTCCACTTCAGAAGAGTTCAAGAATTGAACGAGCAAGATCATGCCGCCCGGGTCACTTTTTGTCACTGGGTACTAGAACACCGAGAAGCCAGCATTCTATGGACGGACGAGTGTATGTTTACGCGCATCGGTGTTTACAACGTCCACAATGAACATTGGTGGGCTCACCGCGAACAGAACCCGCATAAGACCAAAAAAGATTCGTTCCAGCATAGGTTTAGCATCAATGTGTGGGCTGGCATTGTTGCTGGCATTGACTCGGGCCCTATTTCATCGAGGGTTATCTCAACAGCAACTCGTATTTGCAACTTTTGCAGCACGTAGTTGACGTAATGCTTGACGACGTGCCACTAGCTCTTCACCGGAATCTCTTTTACCACCAGGACGGGGCGCCTCCGCATTATGGACGCCAAGTGCGCGATTATTTGGACGAAGTGTTCGGAACCGAGTGGATTGGTCGCGGTGGGCCAGTGCCCTGGCCTCCGAGGTCGCCAGACTTGACTCCTTGTGACTTTTATTTGTGGGGAGACATAAAAAGAATGGTTTATAAAGACGAAATCGCGAGTGTTGTGCAGTTAAAACAAAATATTTTAATGGCTTTTGAGAGTGTAAGGTCAAATCGTAGTGTGCTGCAAAAGTTACCTAGAAACTTAAGGCGCCGTGCTCATTTGTGCATAGAACGGGAAGGTGCCCACTTTGAGCAGTACCTGCGAGTATCTTAAACATGATCAGTAAGTACCTAATAATAGTTTATTGCAACAAAGTATACTTATGCGTAAGAGTAAGCCACTTTACCACAGAATACATAATAGTACCTACAAGTTTACGTAAGTTCATCGACTTAATGTCCGCCAGCTGCGCTCTTATGTACCTACTACGGTCTGCACCCCTATTCTCGTCAGTCGACGGTCGCTATTCTAATTTACACTGAGATCATTTTATTAATCAATCGGTTCCTTATTACTTTCTCCGTGTTAAAAGTATTTTTTAGTCATTAAGTGTACCAATTACGATCAGCTGTAAATTTATGGCGGGAATGCAAATCTACAACCTGTATAGTCCGGTCAATTTAGACATTCGAAGGTACATAAATTCGCATCAAGCTAAAAATTGGTGAAATCGTTAAAAATGTGATTATAAATAAAACTTAAAAGTTCCCCATCATTCCCGTGTATGGAAAAAAATTTACTCGAGGTCAAAGGTCAAAAAATTAGTTTTTCGCGATTTTCAGCGAAACGCTAAGTCTTATCATAAAAATATATTATTCTACCAATTTTTAGCTTGATGCGAATTTATGTACCTTCGAATGTCTAAATTGACCGGACTATACAGCCCACATTGATTCTAAACCTATGCTGGAACGAATCTTTTATGGTCTTATGCGGGTTCTGTTCGCGGTGAGCCCACCAATGTTCATTGTGGACGTTGTAAACACCGATGCGCGTAAACATACACTCGTCCGTCCATAGAATGCTGGCTTCTCGGTGTTCTAGTACCCAGTGACAAAAAGTGACCCGGGCGGCATGATCTTGCTCGTTCAATTCTTGAACTCTTCTGAAGTGGAACGGGTGCTGTTGCTCCGACTTAAGAAGCCGCCAGACTGTTATGTGGTGGACATTGAAGTGGCGGCCAGCATCACGAGTACTGGCACGTGGTTCCCTCTCGAAGTATTCGAGTATTTGCTCTTGCAAATCGACTGAGAGGCCCACACTGCCGCGACAATGCGCATGTCGAGGAACGTTGAACTGGCCATGATCCCTCAGTCGTTGCGTGGCAGCAAGCATTACCTCGCGCGATGGAGTTGTCTGTTTGGAAACATTTCCACAAACATGACCACGGCTCGACGTAGACTGTTCTCACTAATTGCGTATAATCGCACCATCTCCACAAGTTCTACGTTTTTTTTTTTTTTTTTTTTTTTTTATAGCAGCTACTCCCCGCTATTTTTGCAGGACTTTTTGTTTCTTTTATATTCTTTTCTGTCTTTTTTTTTTTGGGGTTAAATGAACTGGAGCTATAAGAGCTCAACTACTTTTCTTTTATCTTTTCTTTTTCTTTTATCTTTTCTTTTCTTTTTCTTTTTCTTTACAATATTTATCTTATATCTAATACATTTTTCTTTTCTTAACTTTTACATTTCTTATTGTTATATTACACTTTTTATTATCTAAATATTTCTTACATTCATTTTCTTAGTTTCCTTACTTTATATTTACATCTTTCATTTCGAGTCTTATATCTTATTATATACAAAATTTTCTTATCCCAAAAATACAATCCTGCCACACATGTGGTCTTGCTTTGCCTTACATATAATTTTTCTACATAAAACATTTATTATTTATTCGTCCTTGTTTCTTTTGTTGACAATAGTCACTATTTTTTTGGCAAACTCCATTAACAATTTTCTCTCTTTTTTATTACTCATAATCTCCTTTAGGGTATCTTTACTCAGTTTCGTGTCAATTTTTTGTTGCAGAGTGTACCTATCTTGTGTGTGTATTGGGCAGTCAATTAGTATATGGAAAATGTCCTCGTCCGCCGTCGGGTCACAGGCACATGAGGGGCTGTCCCTGCACTTAAACCTGTGCAGGTATGCACTTAAACCTGTGCAGGTATGCACAGAAGCCCCCATGGCCCATCAAGACCTGCGACGCGGTTCGGTCGATGGACATCTTCCTCACAGTGTTATATGCGTCCACCCCATTTGGGAAAAAGACCTTGGTGGTCGCGGCTGAGGCTTCCGTCCTATACCTGCTGTCCCATTGCTCGATTGTTCCCGCCCGTAAATGACGTTTGACATACGAGATGGGGCAGCAGTCATAGTCCGCTCTGGTCTTCAGTTTGAGGGCGGCCTCCTTCGCTAATTCATCCGCTCTCTCGTTCCCTCCCACTCCGACGTGGGCCCGTATCCAATAAAGAGAGACTAGTTGGTGGTTGTCTCTCAGGAATTCCAGGTTACCCTGTACCGCCTTCGTGATTGGGTGCGAGGAGTCTGGATCCATCAGCGTCTGGAGAGCCGACCTCGAATCGCTCAGAATAGCCGCTTCTTTGAATTTTTTGCCAATGATAATTTCAGTCGCTTGGAGGATAGCGTACAACTCGGCTTGGAAGACCGTACAGTATGGCTCCAGTCTGAATTTTCGGGTACACATCTCGACCTTCCCTTTCCAACAGGTCAGGGCGGCTCCGACTTTCCCCTCCAGCTTGCTGCCATCAGTGTAGATCTTGACCAAGTCTTCTGCCAGCTCGCTATCCTCTTCCGCTTTTTCCAAAAGGGTAAATTTAGAATTTAGCATCCTACTGGGGTGGGTGTTCTCTGTGAATGGTGCGCGTTGCTCGACCCTCCTGCCACTCAATACTGCCTGGGGTTTCCCGCGCTTTGCCTCAAAAAGCCGGGATGCTTCTTGGATCCGAAGATCCAGCGGAAGCAGCCCCGACAGTATTAGAGCAGCGTTTAGGGAAACCGTCCTATTGCTTTTTGTAATTTTCTGCGCGAAACCTCTCAATACAACATCGAGGGCTTTTCTTATCATAAAAATATATTAGACGAGATTGTAGGTCATCATATTATCTATCAAAAATGTATCAGTGCTTTTTTTCTACGAGCCACCCTTTCTGGGATATAACGATTCAAAAAGTTGTTCAAGTTGTTATGGGCATAATATGCATGAGTGCGCCACGTATATACATCTCTTATCTAGAGTTGTTATATATGTTGAAATATTTTTCTATCGGTGATTGTAACTTATTCTTAAAATATAAAATATACATAACTATAAGTTTTATTTGATGAACATATGACAGTTCCAACCAGTAAACAAAAATTTCTTACCAACACTCACAACAAGTCTCGGTTCATTTCAATAATATTTTGAAATTTCCTCAAATATTATTTTCAATTCTTATTTTTTTTTTTTTAATATTTTACGGGTAAGCACTTGGCCTTCATCCTGGCGGATGTTAAGTGATGATAAGGTCGAAGGTGGAAGCGCACTTCATCCGGAATCCTCAACTACTGAGGCACTTGCTATCATATTACTTAGATAAGATGATGGTAGCTAGCCAGGCGGGCGAACAAGCCCTACCACCAACCAAACCGAGCGCACAAACAAGTACCCCCCGCTGGGAGTCGAACCCGGGACCTCTGGGTCTAAGCCGGTGGTTTTAACCACTAGACCACAGAGGCGATTAACTTAATAGGAACCTTAGAGCCGTGTATGGTCTGAGGTGGGCTTCTTAAAGTTATAATTGAAGATTTTATTTGTATATTTGAAAATAATATCATTAATTGTTCGGCATAAATAATTAACATCACCTAGATCAGATACGATAGAGAGCTTTTCAATGAATTTAACAATTTAACCCTTTCGGTTCGGCGTGGGGGTGCAGTGCCAGAACTGAAACTAATTTCTCAAATTATCTGCATAATTTAAGTAAATATGGATTAAATTTATTTTAGAATGAAAAAAAAAATCTATGATAATGTGAGAACCGTTTGGGACGATGGGTCCCAATTGCTAAGTAAAAACTAAGCTTCAGTCTTGAATCAAAGTGTGACGGGATGTATATTCCCATCGATCTTACGTGGTACGGGACATATACAGGGTGGAAACTTTCAGCGGGGCAGTAAGGGGAAGTACCTTATCCGTTGCAGCTACACGAAAATGGTCTTAGGAGACTATCCATAATTTTTTATGGAATTTTGATCCCCATTCAAGATTTTCAAAAAAAATTACAGTTAGCAAGAAAATGGCCATTTTACACAAAAACATTTTTTGATGCCAATCGATCCTGTTTCAAATACTGATCAAAAACTTCTATGTGACCAACCATCGTTGGAGTACTCAAAAAGTCACAAATTGCAAAAAACTTTTCCCTTACATTTTGTAAAGAATTTGTGTAACTGAAATACAAAAAATAAAATAAAAGTCAAATGATCACGTAGAATTTTACAGATATCAAAAAGAAGGCGTATTAATTTTCTTTTTTTATGAACTAACATAACTTGATGATGTTATTCTTATTTAAAGTCTTGCTGTTTCTTGCCCTACTACGATATCAAGTGCACGAAGTGACCGCCATTTGGATGAAAAATTCAATTCCATTTTGTTCCAAATTTGAATTGTTTTTAAACTTATCTTTTTATTCAGTCAACAAAAAGATCTCAACCGTCACTAAAAAAGCTTTTGCGAAAAATTTCATACAAAATGTACGGGAAAAGTTTTTTGCAATTTGTGACTTTTTGAGTACTCCAGCGATGGTTGGAAATGAAATGAAAAGAAATGAAATGAAAATGAAATGAAATGAAATATATTTAATTTGCGCTTGAGAAAGGTACATTTTTGGTCTTATTCTAGCTTTCCTCTCTTTCTCAGCTGACAATGTAGCATGCAAACAACTTTAAACAACAATTACTAAATATTCTAACCAATTACATACATATAAAAATACAAAATCAACACTCCAAATTGTCAAAAACCAATTAAATAACATTATAATAAAAATACAAAATTAATTACTAGAAATTGTCCCTATTCAAAAATATGTCAAATCAATATTATAATGTCAAAAATATGTCAAATCAATATTATAACATTAAATCTATGTATTATAACCACAGCGCAGCGGCCAAACTTATAATCTGTGGAGCTTGTAAACTTCACATCTCTATGGTAGTCCATGCCATAGAGGAAAAAAGAAAAGTTTGTGAAAAGTTACGCAGTTGTCAAAAGTTACTAATATATTTGCAATTCAAATAAAATAATATACAGAAATAAAATAATAATAAAAGTCAAATGATTTATCAAGTTTGGTCAAGGTGAATAGTATTTTACAGACATCAAAAGAAAATAATATGTCGTTAACTTATAAGAAAAATAAAACTAAAATATTTGCTTGCACACATCTAGGTACACATCTTACATTTATTAAGTGTATGTGTAAGAAAATCTTTCACTGAATAAAATAGGTGTGCCATAAGCCATTTATGTAACTCTGCTAGAAATTGTTTTACAATAAGTTTTCTAATTGTTTCAGGCAATTTATTAAAAATACTTATGCACATCCAGAAACAATTATTTTGCATACGAGTGCTTTTTGGAACAAAGGCCGACATCAACCTTTTTCCATTTCTAGTGTTTCGGGGATACATATCTTGTGCTGTTTCAAAATAATGATGGTTAAGTTTGACAAATTTGGCTATTTCAAAAATGTATAGACATGGCAGGGGTAAGACTTTTAACCTTTTGAATAAGGGTGCACATGGCTCATCTGGTGCATGGTCCCATAGAAGTTTTTGATCAGTATTAGAAACAGGATTGATTGGCATCAAAAATTTTTTTTTTGTGTAAAATGGCTATTTTCTTGCTAACTGTACATTTTTTTGAAAATCTTTGAATGGGGATCAAAATTCCATAAAAAAATATGGATAGTCTCCTAAGACCATTTTTGTGTAGCTGCAACGGATAAGGTACTTCCCCTTACTGCCCCGCTGAAAGTTTCCACCCTGTATATACCATCAGGCCTGAAAGGGTTAAATGTGTTGCCTTGTTGATATGTAGAATAATAAAAATAAAGTGACTTATTTGAATATTGTAAGTATATGTTTTTGGTGACAATACTGAGTGTCGTAAAAATAAGGTCACCCAAAAGTAAGCTTGTGTACCGCGCTCGCGTATCGCACACAGACCCTTTCACGTACACCCATCTCGAAACAGCTCGGAACAGTCGAGCGGCTTACGTCTGTGGGTCTTTTGTGGTTGTACACAAACGTTGTCCTAGCTCAAAATGTGCTTAAACAGATTAATTAGTGATGTCATAACACTCGAAGCAGCATGACATTGATCTGTTCAACACTAGCGAAACGTCGATTAGGCGCCGTCTAAGTCTGATGTTCTTTGATCAGTAGTAGGTTATTAGTACATAGTTACTTTTAACTCGTATTATGTTGGATCCTATTTTTGTATAATTTTGTAAGCATGTCATATTTAATTAGTTTTATGTGTGTTTTGTTTGTGTATCACTATAATTTACATTGTTTTTACTAGTGAGGACCTGTTAATGGCTTTCCGTAGCTATTTAAATGTTTATATGTATATAATAGCTGTTGGTCTTCCTAAGATAAAATAAATAAATAAATAAATGTCTTTTCATGAAGGGTTACATCAGCAAACATGGCGAGCTTATAGTAGAGGCGTATAAATGCCGAAAACGATACTTCAAGCACAAACTGTGGTTCTGGTCTGACGTGGCGGCAAACTTTCCTCTAGATATTTTTGGATTTTGCTTTGAGTAAGTAATGTTTGATATGTAATAACTTAAATATGGTATAAGTTAAGATAAATATACTTTATTGTATACCAAAAAATTAAGTATTTGGCAGAAGACTACATTAAAGTACATGAACAAAGGGCAGTCTTATCACTAAGAGTGATCTCTTCCAGACAACTTTTGTATGGACAAAAAGGTTTATGTTTAAAGTAGGCTGGTTATCGCGTTGGTGCACCATAAACAATTATACAATAACCTACAGCACAACAAATTATAAATATAATTAGGTAATAATAGTAATATATTCTTAATATACTTACTAATGGTAAAAACATAATAGTTATAAATTTTTACTTTTTATTTTCAACTGCTAATTGCTGCACTGAAGCTAAATTAAATATTTTTATAAAATTTATAAAATACTGTGAATACCGAAACCGTGAACCGTTGGATAGATGGCGCACTGTGCCGCTATTAGCACTCAAAAATTTAAAAAAAGCTGTGACAAAATTCAGCGCTTACGTCAGCCTTCCCGGTAGCATAGCGGTCAGTGCAGCCGCCCGGATTGCGGAAGACCCAGGTACGATTCCTGGCTGAATCGGGTAGACGTTTAATTTTTTCACAGTATTTTATAAAAATACTAACGGCCGCTCGCGGTTTCACCCGCGTGGTTCTCGTTTTCGTAGGAATATCGGGATAAAAAATATCTTATGTGTTAATCCAGATTATAAACTATCTGTATGCCAAATTTCATCCAAATCCATTTTGTAGTTTTTACGTGAAAGAGTAACAAACATCCATCCATACTTACAAACTTTCGCGTTTATAATATTAGTAGGATAACAGGTTATAGTTCTAATAAATTGGTTCTAACAAATCTGGCTTTTTAATATTAGTATTTTGCATTCACAATGCAAAAGTTCTATCAATTTCGTTTCTCAATATTATTTAACTTATTGCCAGTACCGCTCAGACATTCGAAATAAGAATAAGTAAATTCAATTTAAATGTATGTTTTATTTATTGTTATTTTAGGAAACGTTTGATGTTTGATTGGACGAGAATTGAAGGTATAAATAATGGTATATAATTACGGTGCCTTCGTTGTCTCATTACAAGTATCTTTTGAACTATTGGTGCTCTAGGTGGAATAGAATATATTTCACTAATTCACAAATTGGTGCTCACTAAACTATTCGTTGGTGTTTTTCGTCTAAAGACTTTGGTGCCCTTTATCGTTAAACCAAAACTGTATATTTTTGATTTATGTGAATCTAGCTTTTTTGCTCGCGGTATTGCTTACATGGGAAACATGACTTGTAATTGTTTTTATAAAAGCCAAACTTATTAAAGGTAAATATCTGTTGGGATAATCCTGAAACACTTCATAATTTTAAACCAAATCAAATACCTTTATATAAATTGAACGAATGGATGATTTCATACAAACTTTTCACCCTTATTTTACCCCTTTAATATAATAATTTCGGCGGGCCGGTTAGACCCACGATAGCTCAATTGGGAGAGGGGTGCAGGTTCAGATCCTGCTCGTGGTTTTTTTTTCAACATTTGTGTTTTTGTAGTCTCCTCATTTTGTGGTTAAGTTGTGTTGCATATAAATGCTTTATTATATTTATTTAGTTCATTAAATAAGGTATAGTTGGTAAAAACTATAATATTTTGTTTTAGGCGTGAATTGATAGCTGTGCATTACTTACGCGCCAATAAGTTGCTCAGATTGAAATACATGATCCAGTTTTATAGGACGACGGCGGCGGAACTCACAAACAACTTAACAACTTTGCAAGTAAGTTGCTAATTTATTTATTTTATAATGCAAAACGCTACGACGATTTAAATTTGACTTAATCTTAAATTGTCATGAATAGTGTTGAAAAACATATTATAATTATTTACAACAACCTTGTGATCATTAATTTAATGAAGGACAAATAACAATAAGTTTTTCGAGCGAATTAGTTAAAATACTTTTGTTTAAAATACATATTCGTTACTCTAGGGAAGTTCCCTTGAGATAAAACCTTTAAGTTATTTTTAAACAAACCGTAGTAGGTTAATACTTTTTGTCCGTGTAATGGCACGGCAGAAAGGTATTAAAAAAGTTCTGGAAGCCAAATCCGGCTATTTCTTCATAGGTACTAAGCCGTTTATTTTTATGTCACATGGTTTTTGTTTAAAACCCGAGTTTTATTAGTAGAATTCTTGTGTTCTGACAGTTTGAAATAAGATAGCCAGTTCCTCATTAGTTAAAGGTTTTGTTATTTTAAGACGTTTTCATCGTTCACCATATCATTATCATCTTCATTGACAGATGGGATGAAGGCCCATTTTTAAATCATTCCCCAGAATATAAAAATAGCTATCCTTTATATTAAAAAAGAGGTATATGACAAAAAAATAATTTCTAAAGGAATAGGAGAACCTTTCTTAATCGTGGATCCATCGGTGAAAAAATATCATAAGTACCTACTAAGAGACTCATTATAGAAAGGTTAGAGTCTTATAATACGTACAATAGAGTAATATCAAAGAACATGATATTTTATCGGTGGGTAATCGATATCTGACGAGGCCGGAGATTGAATTTCTGGGTACGTAATAACTGTAGCAAAAAATTGGAATTTCTTTCGTCTGTGAAGGTTAATACCTAAACTACCGCTTTTGGTGTATCAATGACTTTTATTTTTACGATTTTCACACAATTTTTATTTGTTATCATACAAAATACACTTGTATAGACATACAGCTTTTTTTTTCATTAATTTATTTGTTGAAATTTATTGTAGCTTACAGATAAAAGGTCAAAGTCTTTCCAATATGAAATATATAGTAAAAAAAAATTATATTACAGTTTTCACAACATTGCCACTGCACCGACCTCTGAAGTAGAGGTCCCGGGTTTATTAACCTGTAGAACATATTTAAAGAAGAATTAGGAGTTATAATTAACTTAGCATAAACCTTTTGCAAAATAATATGAGATTCGTCTATGTTAATTAAAGTGCAACTATATTTAGATTTGTTCGAATATTTTAATTATTAGTTAATTAAGAAGTGGTTGGCCTCCGATGTTATCATGCCCTTTCAGGATAATATAGCTATTTCTAGAAATATAGCTTGTATAGCATTCCTCAATAAATGGACTATTCAACACAAAAATATTTTTTCAATTCGAACCAGTAGTTCCTGAGATTAGCGCGTTCAACCAAACAAACAAACAAACTCTTCAGCTTTATAATATTAGTATAGATATGATTTTCTCATTTATTTTTGTACAATCTTACTTTTCTTATCAATCAAGGACAAAAAATGATTTACAAAAATGTACAAAATACGCTCACTATGTCGCACACACGTAAGCACGCTCTCATGCAAACAATGACCACTTCAATGCCATCAAATTATAACCAGTAAGTTTATAATGTTACTATCAGAGTTTTCGAAATCGAAACTTCTAAACCTAACAAGGTAAAAATCGGTCATGTAAAACTTATTTTCTATAATATAACTTTTTGACATATCATGGTCACTCACATTAGAATAATTATTATTAACGGAATTATTACCATGTTTTTTGTTGTGTGTGAATATCCGACATTTCGGCACAGTTGCATGCGCCATAATCACGGATGTACTGAAATTATTGCGGGTGGGATTATGGGCAGACAAAATGATCTACCCTCTTCCTTAATCGTTTTTTGTGCTCGATATTGGTGATAACGGTAATAATTCCGTTAATAATAATTATTTTATTTGCTTTAAGGCTCTTGTATAAACATGCTTTTTATTTTTAGGTGGTAATGACAGCCGTAGTGGTGGTCCTTTTGATACACACATTTACTTGCGTATGGTTGTTGACTTTGATGGCGGTATCGCCTATCAGCATCGTACGTACCCTGAAAATACATCTGATCGATGAGTAAGTTCTTTCACTCACTAAGTAGTTCGAAGTGATTTAAAGTTTTCTAATAAAGCACCTAATGAACACCTCACATGTTATGGTTTAGTTAAATAAGACGTTACGGCCACTTTTAACTATAACGCCATATTTAACTAAACCATAACGTGTCAGGTGTTCATTAGGTGACGTAAAAATGCTAAATTACTTCATTAAGATAGTTTGTTGAGCATAATTTGATTTTCTATCTCTAATTACTAGATATGTTTTTTTTCATTGGCGGCGCTAGTGTGCGGCGTAAACGCTCTTAACTGAAAATAGTTTTATTAGAAAACTTTAAATTAAACGTAAACGCTCTTAAACGAATTCCATGGCATTTCTGTAATTAATTCTTAGCAATGTTTCTTAAATGTTCTTAAATATTAGCTACCTACAGTATTTTCTCTCAATTTTCTGTCGTTATCTAAAAACTGAATGCGTTGAGATCAGCTTAACTTTGTGGTTAATTACTCAGAGAATTTAGTTTACGTTGAGTAAAGTAAAGATGTTATTCGAAAAAAAAAAGATGATGATAGTAAATTTATACTTTTATACTTAGTTAATACAAGCAATACTGTTTATTTTTACCCGTCAACGGAAAGCCTTTCATCAAAGTCATAGTCAAATTACATCATCAGAAAGTTTTCAGGGAAACACCACAACGTAATTGGGATTACATCACGTCAATATACCTTATAGTCTCCGAGTTGACAATGACAGGCGGTGATGAGTACGTGGTAGATGAGGTGCTGTGTATGGGCATAATGGCGGTGTGCTTGGTTTGCGGGAAGATGCTAGCTGCCACTGTTGTCGCAACTTCTATACAAGTTGCATACTCTACGAAGTATGCGCTTACCACGTATGAAATGGCAACCGTTGAGCTGATCGACATGCTGAAAAATCAAGGCCTATCAAGTTAGTGCATTTTTTTAAATATTGTGCAGTTTGCCGAGATTTCGTTGTCGAAAAATCTTAGGTCGCAACTTCTATACAACTATACAAGTTGCATACTCTACGAAGTAGGCTCTCACCTCTTATGAAAAGGAAAACGTGGAGTTGTTCGACATGCTAAAAAGTCAAGCTTATCAAAATAATGTATTTTTTATATCTTGCCGGTATTTGGTCTGTCGGAAAATGTTAATTGTCATTATGATCGCAACTTCTATACAAGTTGCATACCAACTCTATGAAATACGCTCTCACCACGTATGAAATGACAACTAATGGAAAAGTCCACTTTATAATAGTCTACAGATAGGCGGTCTGCCCGCTCACTATTGATATCTATCCATAGTGAGTGGGCATAATCATTATATTTGGTTTATCTCTCTCATCTGAGAGAGATAAACCAAATATAATGATTATACATTGCAGTCTCGTTGTTCAAGGTTATCAGTTGAAAAAATTCTGGCAGTACGTCCGTCAGTTGTGGGTGACTGAACGAGGCCGTCAGGTAACATCAGCATTTATTTTTTCAATTAGATTACGTTAAATCATATTTTCTGAAGAATCTCCTGAATTTGCGAAAAATAGAACAATACGAGCGAACCAAAAACAGTGACTGTTAGCACCGTTTAAATATAGAAGGATGAAAAAAGGTTACGAATCTCAATGATATTAGCTACTATAACACTATTAACGTTAATCATATTTAAAACCTCATTATGCCTTCTTTGCTTAAAATGTATACTGTAAATTATCAACAAAATGTTATACGTTTAACCGTTATCGAATCTATTGATTATAGTAAGCTGTCATGTACAGCACGCCTGCACATCAACCTATCTAAAACTGTCAAATATCTCCAATAAATGTTAAACCATTATGCCATATACATAGAGTTCAAAGTGAATTGAAAAAAATTTACAGATTGTGGTAGTCTGATGAGCAGGCGTGTGAGTGAGTTTTGATTTTGTGAGTAATGATGCAAGCTTTAGTTGGCCTTAACAGAGATTTTATACTACAATCACACAGTTCTAGTAGTAGGGACAGGAAATCCAAATATAGCCAATATAATATAGAAAGGGGTCCGGGTGTAGAAAAGGGGGCCCCAAAAAATAACATTTTTTTTTTCACGAAATGCCAAAAACTGCTAACGAAAAGCGATTAAATTTTTTTTTCTTTTTAATTTTTGTATGGAGCTAGATTTCTGTGTCTAATAAAAAAAAATAACCTCGAAATTCAAGAAAATTGCGTTGCGCCTCGCGATTTTCTTCTAACCTATCACGTGACCGACAACAAAAAGTGAAAAATTTTACAAGTCCCTAGCTCCATACAAAACATGATCGAAAAATCAGCTATGTCTCGGACCCCCTTAGTTATACCCAAACCTAGAAAAGGTAAATGTAAGAAAAACAGTTAGCGTTTGCAGAGTGCAGAACGAAAGTAACGTAAGCTTTTGATGGATGAAGTAAGGCGTATGAGCTGAAAACGTGGCGACGCCCCCACAGTTCTTTCGTGATTTCCTCGGTATAATTAATGGTTCAGATATACTTTGCAATGACATATAAGACGAAAATACAACTCCACAATATAAGGAGTCTGTTTTTTGTTTTACTGTTGCTGAATGGTCGTTGGTAATAAATGTGACATAATTTGATGAACACAATTAAGCTCCTAATAGAATAACACTTTTTGTCATAGGATATAAATACACACTATCTTATATTGTTAATAAAATGTTAGTGAGCTCAAATAAACTACATATTTTTTTTCTCTTTACCCTTCACATTTAAGTAAAGTTTTTATGTATTGATACTTTCTGGGTCTTGGCTTAGCATAATATTAGCGTTATGTTATTTACTTAGCGGTAAAAATAGATCCGAGACAGAATAGGTGAGACAAAGTATTTTAGACAATTCGTCTGTGGGTGGAATTGGATAAATATCTTAAAATGATAAATTTATCCTTCATCCTCAGTGGGCGTAGAGATGTTGATGGAGTTGAAATAAATGCACGAAAATGTAGATACAACACTGTTTTATTTATAATATAAGTTTAATAATTGTAATCAGAAATGATTGGTTAGATTTTGATGGATTAAAGTCAATGTCTTACACACGCGTAAATTGTGTGGCAGCCGTTACAAGAAAGACGATCCACCGCCAAGACAGTTACAATTCGGTCACAAATAAGAAAATTACAGAAGGTAAGCTGTATACAAACAATAGACACACCATAGACAACCTCTTACGGATGCGGAATCGCGCAACTGTTGCGCTTGGACTGTCTCGAGCTATTCCGAGACCTGTGTCCGTGCAAGAGGTCTATGTGTGCCTTATTCAGGCGCGGTATGAATTATGCTTACCTTCTGTAGTCTCTTTATTTTATTTCGATATTGAGAAGTATTAACGTAGCAAACAAAGTTAATCCATTTATCCATATTAACAAAATAAAAACCAACAACGAAAAATAAGTAAGTCAGATCGCGCGCCATTATAGTACATATTGTAAGTCGCTTTAGAATGAGGATCTGTGCTTTTTGTTGTGATCTAGCTGCCAGTACTGCTGGAGCAGACGCCATATGTGCGACGCTGCGACCTGATGATGGCCATGTTTGGCCATCACATTAGGAACTGCTATTTATTCAACAACATTGAGGAGCCGTTTTTGAGACAACTCGCCGCTTTCCTTGAGTACACGGTCTATTTTCCTGGTAAGCCATGCCACAATACTTAACCTTTATAACTACAATTACCAGGGCACGAGCCTTCCCTGTGGACGGATAGAGAGAACGGGCCATAAACCACCATGCGGGCCCAATGCGGATAGGTGATTCTTAACGACCGCTAATGCAGCCTGGACCAACGGCTTTACGTACCTTCCGAAGCACGGTACTCATAATAGTATTATAAACGATCTATGTTCCAGGTAATTACATAGTTGTAGCTGGCGACTGTGATGCCAGAATGTACTGGGTATCGACGGGCACAGTATCAGTGGTGTCTGTCAGACCGGACCTGACGGAGACCACGCACGAGACTCTCGGTTCAGGAGACGTATTCGGCATACTGCAGGGAATGAACCGTGGCATCAGCCACTGTTTCTCGTACAGAGCTGAAACTAAGGTTAGCTTTGAATAATACCTTCTAGAATAATGTCTTTACAGTTTCCCATAATAGGAGACTTCAGGCTCTTTTAAGTCATCACCTAGCTTACGGTAGCTATCTTTTGTGGTAAAGAAGAATAAAAGGTTTTGATTAAGCCTTAAGAGGCCTATTACATTTTGACCGTGATTTTTGCATAAAATGCCCAACTTCGGCGTTCTTGTTCAGAGAAACTGAAACCCTTAGACAATTTTGACTTATAGTATGGTGGACAATAGTTATTAGTATAATTCGTAGCGGCCTCGCTTTCTGCAATTTTCCCTTATCTATTTATATAAAGCCAAATTGCGGAGCTAGTTTTTAATTGAATACGCTGACGGCAATTTTCAAGCTCATGGATTGAACTACTTTACTAAGCAAACGAAATGAAAAATATATAATAATATCTCTTAAATAGTGGTTAAGTTTGTAACGGCTTTGGAATTTCGAAATACAAATGGAGTTTTTACAAAAAAAAATCCCATTCAAATCCATAAAACGTTCAGAATTAGCTGTAAATATCTCCTTACTCCATTAATATTATTAAGTAAAATGTACACCCGAATTAACGTTAGTTTATAAGATTTCAAATTATATACTTTTTTAAACGATAAAAAATTATTAAACTTCAAATAAATGTAATTAAAACTGCACAAAATGCTACTTTTGCGATGCGTCGGCCGCTCGTAGTACTGAAAAACGCGAGCGCGCGCATTTTGTGATAGGCCTCTTAAATGTTTTGACGTCTGTTTCGTTTGGACCATCAAGTTGACGACCAAGAACTATGTATCAGCCATAAAGTTAATATACGTTGGTATATTAACTTTGGAATAGTGCAACAAACACGAGCTGTCAAACGAAGCCGACATAGGATGACTTTTTGTGTGTGTAAAATTGTTAATGAATGCGTGTCAGTGATGTATGTCATGTCGCTTTTTACATTAATATCGATATCGATAATATTAATTAGTAACATTTGCCAAAAACAGTTCTGTTACGTCGCATCACGCATCTATTTTTATCACACAGTGTTGCTGCTGGTGACATCTCACTCGCTCAGCCCTTGTTGCTCTATTCCGTTGGTATAATAACTTATGGTATCAGCTGGATCTAGGGTTGTGACTTTGTAATTTACTTAGTAAGAAAACACATTAAATATTAATATCTCGGCTTTAAGGTGCGTTTCAGGTATTTTTATAATTTTCCAGGATTCTTTTCACTGTACCCTAACTGCTATATTCTGGAGTATACAGGTATTACCAAACACCCTGTATTATAGTTATCGTACAGGGTGAATAATCCAAATTAACTAAAAAAATATACTTTAAAACAAAGGAAAACTAAACATTTTCACTAACAAACTTTTGTCATACTCGTAAATAAATCATTCATTGCACATAAAGCACATATCACAACACACGTTACACAATACATTTGAGACAGTGAGCTTAGCTCTAGAAAAGATATTCTACAACAACACAAAACAACACAATTACAAATTAAATCTACTAAACCCACTGCTGGGTATATGCTTCTCTTTGTTTATGCCATTCGCCTTGATCCCTTGCTAGTCTCGGCCACGTGCAACCCACGGTCTTGGTTATATCGTCAACCCATCTCGCCGGTGAACGTCCACTTTTCCTGTATCCGTCTCTAGGCCACCAGTTAGCTATCTGGTCCATCTGTCGTCACTCCGTCTGGCCAAGTTTTAGGCAGGCATGTTCCATCCTCGACCGCACCGTCACTTAACATCAGGTGAGGTGTAGTCAAATGCCTGCCTATAACCAATAAAAAAAATAAAAAAAAAGTCTCCTGCCCAACTGCACTTGAGCTTCAATATCCGCTCGCTGGCATCTTGGATGTTGCAAATAAACAGGCATTTATTTTTGTTGGAAATAAAACTTTGATTTGTATTATGGACGAATCGATTATCGAGATTCAATTTGTTTGGTGGCATAATGGCCCCATCACTAATTGTTCTTTTTTTCTTTGTTGGTACACTTGTCTCTGGAAAGCAATATGGCTGGTTGATAGGTTATCGTGTGTTGATAATTAAATAGATTTTGTGTAGTAGTAGGGGCATTTGGAGCCGTATTACTTTAATTAAGTGTATTGTGCAACCTGTGTTTTGTGAGTGTGCGTCGTACGCGAATTGTTTCGGGAAAACAATTAGCCGGAATGTCGGCGTCACCGCTGCTGGAGTGAACAGGTATTTCCTCGGGGGAAAAGGTGCACTTGGGGTAGTTTGGGTGTGATTAGGGAACCTTAGAAGACCCGGACTCGGATTCGGGCCCCATCGGACCATATGGATCCCGTTCTGGACGGTGGGAGCGGCATGGAACTGTGAGTGGATTTTTCGATTTTAATGTGTAACCTAATTCTAAGCAATAGCATAGTGTGTGTTGTGGGTTTCCGCAACATTGGACTTTAGTCCGCATGCGGGTTTCGGTATTGGGGATGCGGTCTAAAGGTGTGATAATTTATTATAATTTCTTTTATTCCCTATTTTCAGGTCACAGTACTGACGCTGAGTCTAGACTCATGGATGAACATCCTACCGTTTTTTCCGATCGCGAAGAGTGTCCTTGCTGAAAAGACGGAGGTTCTTTTCGCTCAGATTTAGTTAAAGCTTAATTGTTAGATGTAGTTTCAAACTTATGTAAATTAGTTCAATGATATAAATATAATATTCACAAACTTTGGGAGTATTTCATTTACAAATTAAAAAAACATGGGTTGATTGCTAGTTCAGAATTCTCTTGGTATCGCAGGATATGGGTGTTTGTTTATGCGGACGAAGAAGCGGGCAATCTTGTTTTTAATATTAAATACAAAGAAATTTGGTGACTCGTTTCTTTGTCGCACTTCCAAAAGATGGAATAGTCTACCAGCACACGTGTTCCCTCCTTCCTATGACATGGGGTCCTTCAAACGAGGCGTGAAGATGCACTTTGTGGGCCGGCAGGGCGAGGGTGACTGATGCTGCGTTGTTTTCACGTTGCACCAGTTGTCCTTGCGTCCGTCTGGACTCCATTTCCACTTAACATCAGGTGGAGAGGAGTCATTTGCCGAGCTATGAAAAAAAAAATGGATTTATTTGAATAATAGAAAGATACATGAGACATGGGAAGCACGATAGCGCAGTGGTGAACGCGCTCGGTCTGCAATTGCTGAAGCAGCTTTCGTAAAGGCCGGTCATCGGATGGGTAACCAAAAATGTATCATCACTTTCTGCTTCGGAAAGCACGTAAAGCCGTTAGTCTCTGGTGCATTGGCAGTCGCTAACAACCGCACTGGACCCGCGTGGTGGTTTATGGCCTGTTCTTGCTGTGGTGTTTCCGTCTGTCCATATGGAAGGCTCGGCGCCCCAGCAGTTATCAGCATCATCATCATCATCATCTCAGCTCCCCCCAAGGAGCTCCAAAACGACCGGTTTGTGCTGCTCGCATCCAGCGGCTACCCGCGACCTTCACCAGATCGTCGGTCCACCTTATTGGAGGCGTTTTCCGGTACGCGGTCGTCACTTAAGGACTGGTTCTTCCCCTGCGGCCATTAGCCTTGCGTGCAATGTGCCCTGGCCACTGCCACTCGAAATGAGCAACTCTGTAGGCTATGTCGGCAATCTTTGTTCTTCTGCGGATCTCCTCATTTCTCATTCGATCACGCAGAGAAACCCTATGCATAATCCGCTCCATTGCTCTTCGGGTGACCTTAAGCTTTCTCATGAGGCCCATAGTGAGCGACCACGTCTCAGTACCGTATTTCATCACTGGCAACACACAGCATTGCCGCAGCAGTGGTGACATAAAAATACTCTGGTAATGACATGTACGAGTATACGAGCTGCTTCCATGTACATAGACACGTACAAGCCATCCACAACATATAAGGAATAGGTATAAATCAATAGCACTCCACTCTAGATTGGAAGCCACTTTAAGCCGCTTATGACAGTTTCGATATTCGTGCCATCGCTTTGATGAGAGCCAATCGGATGGAATTGAACCAGTCGCATCGACATTGGCCCGTTATACGACTTCGATATAATCCTGATTCACTGATCTACTATTAGATATTAGTCTTCGATTAATTATGCACTAAATAAAGGATCTGGAACCAAAATGCATCTCCAAAGTGAACCTGTTTGCTCATTCCTATTCATTTAAATTTTGAATTACAAAATCTGAAAAACATTGGATATCATCAACAACTTCAGTTTATTGTGAACCTTAAATCTTAAACATAAAGATTAATAATAAGGTTGCAAAACATTTGTACTTAATATTTACTGTCATCGCCACAAACGTCGTTGTGGCCCCAAGGGCCCCAAGTCGCGTTCCGTTTCAAATTCAAATTCAACATTATTTATTGCATGCCACATTGGTTTACATAGTAATTAAATAAATAGGTACCTACATACAAAAGATGTTAAAATAACAATGTAGCGCCCCGTAAGAGCATAGCAATCATCGCCGTTTTTAAAGCGATCATCACCATCGGGAATCTAGGACGTAATTGATCGAAGATATTATTAATTACTGTACTAATCATAAATGTCAGAAGCATGTTCGGGCAGTACATCGAGTCCAAAGCAAAGACTGCAGCAAAAAAACTTGGGGTTCTCTCTAAGATCAGGCGGTACTTCACGCCAGAACAGCTGCTCCAACTTTATCAAGCACAAGTTCGATCATGTATGGAGTACTGCTGCCACCTTTGGGATGGATCAGCCAAATACCATCTGGCTGCTTTGGACTCGATTGAAAAACGAGCAAAGAGACTCATTGGTGACCCTGCCCTGATAGACGCCAAGCTGCAAAATCTAGAACATCGGCGTAAGGTGGCTCGCCTGTCGGTCTTCTACAGGATTCATTTCGGGGAGTGCGCGAAGGAGTTGCACGACCTAATACCACCATCCACTTTCCGCTATCGGAGCGCGAGGCGCGAGTTCCATCCCTATGTTGTAGATATGCCACCTTGTCACACGAGCCGATTTGGTTCAACTTTCTTAGTGCGTACAGCTAGGGAATGGAACGCGCTGCCTGCGAGTGTGTTCCCTGAAAGGTATAATCTGGACCTCTTCAAGGCTAGAGTGAATAGGCTATTTCTAGGCAGGCATGTTCCATCCTCGACCGCACCGTCACTTAACATCAGGTGAGGTGTGGTCAAAAACCTGACTATAACCAATAAAAAAAAAATTAAAAAAAAAATGTCAGAGGTGCGAGATCAAATCCCGCTGCTCTCGTGGAAGTTTTTTCATCTCTATTCCCAAGAGTTTGAAAATTTAGTAGTGGTAGAAAAAATAAGAAATTAAAAATATGTTACTAATAACTGCTTTAAAATGTTGTCGCGATTTATGTAGTTTTCATAATGGAAGAAGTTTTTGGTTGATTAAAGCCTTGGCTTTGAATCCCTTGGCATTCAACGTTATGCCTTTTCAAGTATTTTAAATATAACTATCTGCCCGTTTGCGACTTCATCCGCTTGAACACCCGTATCCCATGATGGACCCCTATTGTAGCGCCACCTACCGGGTTCAATTGTGAATCGAAACCATCCAGAGACCACCTCAAACATTTACAAAAAATATCATCAGAATCGGTTCAGTTGTTTATGAGGAGTTCAGGTGACATACACACGTATTGAAAAAAATATATATAAAAAGATAATATTAATAATTATTATTTATTTCAGATTTTTACTACACTATTATTTTTATTTTCGTAATTGCTAACGCTATATAAAACTAATCACAAAACGACTTAGTAGCTAAATCAACTACAAGTATATAAAGTGTAGAATAAATAAACAGATACATCAATTATCATCATCAACTAAGTATGTAACATTCAAAAGCGAATACCTAAATTTTATATAACACATACCTATTTGTCAACAGCTATAGTGCAAATAGTCGAACTTAATTTTCTCTGTTCTCATAATACCTAGCCTTGCTGCAATCTCGTCAAGGCAAGACAAAGGCGAGACGCGTGCTGGAATTCACTATTGCAAACACTACTCGTGTCAGTAAACAATCTATAGCACTATATACGCCTCCTTGAGCCATGTTTTCATTAGAAAACAATGTTTGTAAAACATGCTGGGATAAACCTGTATTATTTATGGACATGTCATACTTTGAATTAATTTATTTCAGGCATTTTATCAATAAAATATATAATAAATAAAGGCGTGAGTCACACCCTGACTGACGCATCAACGCCCTGCTTAAACCCTTAGAGCACATTGAACACACACATTTAGTACATTGAAGTTAAAGCCTTTTTATTAATAAGGATTACGGAAAGTTGGTGCTTACACGGAATCAAACAACTTTCTCTAATAATGTGAATATTATGAATATTACGAGTATATTTTTTTTTATTATAAAGTGTGTTGATATGTCAGTACGAATTTCACCTAACCAGCACCAGGTTTATTTAATTATACACGTAATTCATAATAGGCATTAAAAATTATTATCTTTTTAATTTTTCCAAATTTGATGATCGATTGACGATTGACGATTGACGACTTTGTCCAAGTTTGATGAACGATTAATTCAGCGGAATCAACACTACATATTATTTCAATTGCATTTTTTTGTAAGTGGCTAATAGAATAAAGTTGAATAAAATGCTTACATGCTTCATGATAAAATAATTATCGTATGTGTGATCGTATGGGATTGACATAAGCCGATACGTATCAATTTGGTTTGATTGGCTTCATGTCAATCCCATACTAATTTTATCATTCTGTTATATTTCTATTCTACTAGCGTTGCGTTTTGTCTCTCTGATGTCAAATGACGATAAGACCGAAGTTGAAGCTATATACAATATAATTTAATTTATTCATAAATAACGTTCACTGTGTATGGTTATACATAATAATACATTCAAAAGACATTGGGTTTACGTCTGTGGAACAATGTTATCACAATTATTTGTTTTACTTTCATATATATATAGTTTACCTTGTAAAATAGCAATTTAAAATAATCATTTTAACGTAATTACTGAACAATTCTTAATTGATACTAATAAAAATTATATAGATAAAACTTGTTAAAAACCATTGAAAATACTTCCAAAATTCTCGTCAAAACTAAAGCTAAAACTAATAGCGTGCAAATAAAAAAATATCATTCAAAATATATTATTATGACGCTATTCGTATAATGACGCCATTAAAAACAGTAGCCCAGCCGTATAACAATTAACCCAAATGTATAAAGTCGATAATATTTTCATTTCAAAAGTTAATACAAAATTAAGGGTAAGAGTATCTTAGACTTATGATTACTCGTTTATGATCCGAAGTTTTAATGGAGGTGGCATTTGGCCTGATCGATAAGTCGCGGATACCGACGGTAAGCAGCAAATGGTCTATTAAGAAGTTGGAATTGTTCGTTTAATTGGTAACGCCGAGTTTTGGAAGCGGAGACTTTGTAAATATTAAAATGTTAGCAAATATTTGCAAAGTACGCCTTACGCGTTTGTTAGTAAACTCGAATGAGCTATGCGCGAGTAACAAAAGCGGGAAACACAATAGAGCGAAATGAGTTCTAACCCAGTTGTTACTGATACTATTTTGGTATAGAGCATGCAATTGACATTGATATTAATGATTTAACATATTTTTTGAAAGTTTGTAAAAAGGTTTTTTATATGACTGATCGCAGAGCGAATTATTACAAATGTATCGCAATATTGCTTATTGAACACTTACACACAAACAAAGCTTATTCTACTTTGAACTTTTAAACGTATGTTACGTACGTTTTATATGTATATAATGCATGAAAAAAGCCAAATTGTGTTTTTAAACAACTTCCCACTACTTAGTAAATAACTTTTTTTTTCACCTTTTAATTTAGTTTAAGTAATTAAATCATTTTTTTGCACTCCATAAGTTTAATCGGCAAAAATGTGTGACTATAAATGATAAGCAATAAATGATTTTCGCCCAAACCTTTGCGTATCAGTAAAGATCATTACTTTAGAAAAATAATCACGCAACGCTTTCTTACAATTAAAATGTCTAGAAATTCTTATTTCACATGAAAAGTGCGTTCCTTATATAAAATGTCAATAAAAAGTATATTATTAAGCCCAAATCATTTTAAAAAGGAACTAAATAAAAACAAATGAGCACAGTCTCTTTCCAATTTCGAAACGTGTACACACTTCCACTCGTGCCATTTGAGGGGGCCATGAAAAATCTTATTTTCCATATATTGAGGTGGGTGCCCAAATGGAGGCAATATCGGAGTGCTGATTTGTCGCTCGGCTGGATATTGGTCTGGCGTTGATTCAAATCGTCGCGATCTCGACACGGAATATCGATGTTGCTTAATTCACCCTGTAAATTAGCTTACAGTCATTTCGGATTCGTTTTGACACGTTTTTGTGGTGACTTTTAGCACTTTCATATGTGTTTGAAATATTCATAATACGATGATGATAAAACCCGATGAAATAAATTTATTGAAACCGACCAAATTGACGGACCTCTACACGTTTGTTTTAATTAGTGTTAGAACTGAATTCCGTTCAAACTAGCACATACAGTTATTTGTATCTTATAAAACGATTATATATGCGAAATAGATTCACACTATAAATTGTTTCTATGTAACCTAGCTTTGAACTAGCTTTTTCGTAACTATACACATTTATTTTAATGAAACACGAGACGTACATAATATTTTTCAATGTTTAATTGTATCGTGATAGTAAAAAGTAGGTAGAGAAAACCAAATGTTTATTTTCAGATTTCATCGTAATTAATTGCGCATAAAGATTATTCCGGATTACTCGTAATACTCGTCCGATAGGCTTTACCATCCATTTTGTTATCATTAAAATGTGCTTGAGGCACATTAAGCGTTCGGGTTGTGATTTTGAAAGTAAAGCAACTTGCTATTCTTATGCTTTTAATATTTGTTATTTCGGTCACCAAATTGGAATGTCTCCAGCTAGCTCCTCTGAGCTTCAGAGTAAACATATCTCGGTCTTCTTCTTTGGAGGGCACGATGATGCCATTGCTCCCGGTTGTTATTGTGAAATGGGATTTGTTAAAACCCACCCACCCAAACCCACAAGCTGTTTTGGGCCATCGTGGTGGGCTACGTTCATAATTGATTGAAGGTTATGGCCCCATGTCTGCATGTGCTCGATGCAATTTCAGCGTTTTATTTTCACCGGTTTGTTCTTCCGTCAATCAGTCAGTCAGTCAGTCAGGACTTCACTTTTAACATTGTATAGATAATAAAAATATGTTAGTAAAACGTCACAGTCCTCTATAGATAAGATACCCCAATATCTTTCAACGGCGCTTAATGAGCGAATTTTAAAGCGAGTTTTCGAGATTGTGCCTTATTTATCATTATTTTTTGCGTCATTTGCAGCGGCAGATGACATTGAGGCATGTGGAAGATTAATCTGGGGTGTAAGGGGTGGAGTAAGGGTGGCGGGAGGGGGTGCAGATGTCCGCGTTATTTAGTTGAACATTATATCAGGCCCGCGACGCTGGCTCCGTGGAAATTAAATCAACGCTCGTTCAACTGGCTCATTGCGATCACCACTCATTAGTTGGAGCGCGCAAATTGCTTTGTGCGAAATGAAATTTTCATTTTGCTATCGTCATTTGTTTGAATGTATGTTATGTTATGGTATGGAGTTGAGGTAGGTCACGTGACTACGAAAACAAAATTCTAGGTGAGATAAGTGAGTTGTTTGTTTATTTGGTTAACAACTTCACTGTCCCGTGAGTCACATGTGATACATACGTACAATTAATTTTGCTAATATTTTAATTTTAGGATAGTTAAGTATTTAAGAGTTGTTATGCATGTTGGTGTCCCAAACAAACTTTTAAGTTAAATAAGACAAATAAATAAATGAATAAATCTCTAAGCTCTGAGGTAAAATTACAGGTGCCAAGTAATCGTTTAAATGTGGCAGTTACAAACATATAAGAATAAACGCTAAATTTTATTTCGTCATGAAATCAATGTTAGTAATATGCATTGTTGTGTTCAGAAAGAGAGAAAATAGCCAGTGCGTCACTATGTTGAAGATCCTGGGTGAACTGCGTTTTCACCTTTTGCCTTCTCATCACATAACATCAGATAAAATGAAGGTTAAGCCTCTTATCTGTAAGAAATAAAAGAAAATTGTCGTCCGCAAAATATGTCAAACACTTTCAACGGCGCCGGCGGCGGTTAATTCATAATTAGTTTAGGTCCGAAGTTAATTTTGGAACCCTTCACTCCTTCCATTAGTCAAGTATTGTCTGCGCCCATTATAAAGTTTAAGGCTAAAGAGAAAAATCCATCTCTTCCTTAACGCCCTACGACAAATCCGCTTCAAAATTGAATTAAGGGCAAATTGAAATAAAATCGCTCGGTCGGGCGGTAATGAAAAATTGCCAGATTTCATAAAAAAATTCCAAGATCAACTTCTTAATATTTCACAAAGTTGATTGACGGTTCCATAATTTTGTTTTCACAAACGACTTATTCGGGATCATTGGGACCTGTTCTGAGTCACCTTGATGTTTTATCGATATTCGAAAGAATCGATATTTGTCAATTATATTCATGTTTGGTTCACCGGCTCATTTTGACGACCTCCTTGGCGAGTGGTTTGTACACCGGTTTTCATGGTGTCGCCATCTCTGAGGTCCCGGGGCGATCCCCGGTCGGGTCAATTTAGAAATTATTGTTTTTCTAAATTGTCTCGGGTCTGGGTGTTTTCTATGTATAATAAATATGTATTTAAGTATTTTAAGTATGTTTATCCGTTGTCTAGTAACCATTTAACGAGTTTCATAACGAAGCTTCTCTTGGGCTAGATAATTAGTGTGAGTGTAGGAAAGTTTATTTATTTTATTTATTTATTTATTCATTTTTATGTCATCACTGCTGGAGAAAGCCTTCCCTATGGATGGTAACGGCACAGTGAGAACGAACCATAAATCACCACGCGGGCCCAGTGCATATAGATAAACACTTTATTGCTTACACAAATATACACAAAACAAATAACAGGAAATTTTAAAATAATAGTAGGCAAAGGCGGTCTTATCGCTTAAAGCGATTTCTTCCAGACAACCTTTGGGGCATAGGACAGATTAGGAGACAATGAGAGGTAGTGCACCGGCAACTAGTAAAAATACAAAAAAAAATAAAAAAATATAAAATAGGTAATCTAAGATATACATAATACCTACTAATATATATTGTTATAATAAACCACATATACCTACATACGATACAGTTGTTGCAGACTAAGACCTAGCTAAAAGAAAAGAATGAAGTTTAATCTTAAATGTAGCAAGTGACTTGGAGTGACGAACATCAGGCGGGTGGTTATTCTAAAGGCTGGTAGCCTTAACTGTAAAAGAATCTCTAAAGTACTCTGACCGAGTCAAGGGATGTTTCAGCAGGTTATCAGCCCCGGACCTAAGCACGCGATTGTGATCCATACCTAGGAATTGGAAACGCTCCTTAAGGTAGGGGGGGTACGAGGGTTATACAGCACGTTGAACAAAAGCGTAAGAACATGCTCCTCACGTCGTAATCTGATAGCCATCAGTTTAGTCCTGAAATCAGACACATCGAAGCCTTCCTCAATGTCGGCAACGTATCCGCGATTACTTTGGTTTAGCGGGTGTCCATGGGCGGCGGTGATTGCTTTCCATCAGGTGACCCACCTGCTCGTTTGACTCATTTAAACAAAAAAAAAAAACGACGGGTTGCACTCCGGGAGTGCCGGCAGAAGTGAAAACTTGAATATTAACGTTGTGCATTTTTGATATTTTGGAATGGTTACGGAATAATTTTGCACGAATTGCTTCAATTATCAGTATAAAAGTACTATCATTTATGTGGTAGAATACAATATTTATTTATTGCGCTATTGTACACAAACATGACAATTTATATTACATTAAAAAGCACTCGAACATTCGCGCAAGCGCCCTGCACCGCCTAAACGAAACAGCAGGCATACATTTTCGCCGCGCCGTAGAAAGAGAGAGGGATACTTCCTCTCCTACGCCGCGCCGGCTGTCATCCGTCTTACGAATTTTCGATCAGGCCACGTGTCCTGACGGTCACGTGTCCTGACGCGAATTTAACATTTTTTACCCATTACAAAAAAAGTGTACAACTCCGCTAAAGAAGTTTTCACTTCAAAAAACACATGATCGATGCAGGTTGGTGGTTTAACGACTGCTAATGCAGCTGCGATCAAACTGACTTTACGTGCTTTCCGAAGCACGGATTTTAGCTTATCTGGAAGGAAGTTTAGCTTAGTGGTCTATATCACAAGATAAGGGGACCCCAAAAGGTAAGTAATACACGGTGTTACAAAATACCCGTAAAAAATGTAAAAACCGACTTTACGTGCTTTCCGAAGCACGGATTTTAGCTTATCTGGAAGGAAGTTTAGCTTAGTGGCCTATATCACAAGATAAGGGGACCCCAAAAGGTAAGTAATACACGGTGTTACAAAATACCCGTAAAAAATGTAATAAATTATCAAAGCCAAATATTGTCAACCCTAGTAAGCTGTCTTGTCAAGGAACCGGAGTTAGCATAGATTAATTAACAGAGAGGCCTACCTACCAATTTTAATGATTGTCAACTTTAATTGCCACACAAGCCATATCCCGACGAGCGAGGTTGTGCATTGAGTATGGCGGAGCTCACTTTGAGCCGTGCAAATTTGACGTTCATAACGAAAAAGTAAGTGTTACTTTTTAAACTATCATGGTCACTTACATTAGAATAAATATTATTAACGGGATTATTACCATGTTTATTGTCGTGTTTGAGTATCCGATATTTCGGCACAGTTGCATGCGCCATGATCACGGATGTACTGAAGTTATTGCGGGTGGGGTGATTATGAGCAGACAAAACGATCTACCCTTTTCCTTAGTCGTTTTTTGCGCTCAATACTCGTACCACTGGCTCCTAAGTCACTATTCACTCGAACTTGTTCTCGACACACTACACTGACCGTATCAGATCGCGAAACGGCACTTTTGTACTTTTTGCGGTCTTTACATAGGCTAATCACTGGATTCCAGATACGCGACAGTTTAAACCCATCTTCGCGATTGAAATTTTTGTATTTTGTAATTTCAATCGCTTCTCTTACCAATCTTGGTATGTAGTGACGTTCTGTTGAAATTATCTGGGGGTTATAAAACTCAATCCAGTGATTAGGACCCGATTGGATCAAATGTTCAGCAATGGCCGATTTTTGCGTATCGTTATTCTTTACAGCTTTTATATGCTCCTTAATTCGGCAGGCTACTGTACGTTTTGTTTGGCCAATGTAGGAGCTACCGCAGCTGCAATCGATCTTATACACACCGGGCTTTTCTAGGGGAGACCTGTCTTTTGGTGAACGTAGACATTGAGCTACTTTTTTAAAAGGAGTGAAGATGGTGTTAATTGAGTATTTATTGAATATATTTGCGACCTTATCTGTCACTCCTTTCATATACGGCATAAAAAGCGGTTGCCTTTCTACCCTGAATCTATCGTGTTTAGCTTTGTGTCTAGATGTTAATACCTTCCCCTTGTATCCGTTCTTCTGCAGAACATGCCGGACATGGGATAACTCCTCGTGCAGTGTTTCATTATCGCACAAGTCGTAAGCCCGGTTGGTTAGCGATGACACTACAGAGTTCAGATGTTTTGGGTGGTGATGAGAGTTTGCATTGAGATAGCGATCTGCGTGTGTAGCCTTCCTATATATAGAGTGACCAAGTGAACCGTCATCTCGTACTCGCATCTTGATATCAAGGAAAGCCAAACTCCTATCTTCCTCCATTTCGTAGGTGAATTTTATTTTAGGATGGATACCATTTAGAATCGCCAAATAGACCTCAACATCGTGCCGACCACCAACTAGTATACAAAAAATGTCATCGACATACCTTTTTCACAACCTAATGGATACGGGTGCAGCGGCGATGGCCCGTTCTTCGAAATGCTCCATCCAAATATTTGCAACCACTGGAGCCACGGGACTACCCATAGCCACCCCGTCAATCTGAAGGTAGTACTGACCTTGATACACAAAATAGTTAGTCGACAAACAGTGCTGTAATAATTTGACATAGTCCATCGGGATATTGCTATTGTGCAACTTCACTTTGACGACCTCCAGACAGTCCGCTACCGGCACGTTGGTAAAGAGTGATTCAACGTCAAAACTGACCATCAGCTCATTGTTCTCCACCCGGTGTTTATGCAGAAGGTCTACGAAGTGGCGGGAGTCCTTTACATACGACGACCTTTGTCCGACTAATGGTTGCTATACGCTAGCTACGTGCTTCGCCAGTTCATATGTAGGTGAGCCTATCTGGCTCAAAATCGGTAATAGGGGACGTTTTGTTTATGAACTTTGGGCAGACCATATAGTTTGGGAGATTGAACATTTCTAGGACGTAGCAAATATTTAAACGTGTCGTCATCAAGAGCATCACAGCATTCCTTTATCAATGCTTGAGTGCCCCGATTCGTCTGAATTCGATTCTGGCCGTGGGATCATAATTCACCTACTTATAAGTGTTTACATCACTAAGCAGATTTAAGATTTTATTATCATACTCAGAAACGTTCATAATAACAGTTGCATTACCTTTGTCAGCTTTTAACACTATTGTGTTATTGTTGTTGCGAAGGTCATTTAATGCAGCTAATTCGGAAGAGGTGATGTTGGGTTTCGGCAATTTGTAGTGTCATCGCTAACCAACCGGGCTTACGACTTGTGCGATAATGAAACACTGCACGAGGAGTTATCCCATGTCCGGCATGTTCTGCAGAAGAACGGATACAAGGGGAAGGTGTTAACATCTAGACACAAAGCCAAACACGATAGATTCAGGGTAGAAAGGCAACCGCTTTTTATGCCGTATATGAAAGGAGTAACAGATAAGGTCGCAAATATATTCAATAAATACTAAATTAACACCATCTTCACTCCTTTTAAAAAAGTAGCTCAATGTCTACGTTCACCAAAAGACAGGTTTCCCCTAGAAAAGCCCGGTGTGTATAAGATCGATTGCAGCTGCGGTAGCTCCTACATTGGCCAAACAAAACGTACAGTAGCCTGCCGAATTAAGGAGCATATAAAAGCTGTAAGGAATAACGATACGCAAAAATCGGCCATTGCTGAACATTTGATCCAATCGGGTCCTAATCACTGGATTGAGTTTTATAACCCCTAGATAATTTCAACAGAACGTCACTACATACCAAGATTGGTAAGAGAAGCGATTGAAATTACAAAATAGTGCAAGTTTTACATAACAATAAAACTTGTATTATTGAGCAGAGACGATGCACAGCATCTGTGAGAGTGCGTCTACTTCCGTTCTACCAACTTCCTGTCTATAACTTCCGCCATATTGTTTTTATTGCTGCTAAATAGTAGCTCAACTGACTTACTTCTGTTTGGCGCCATTTTGTAGTCACCTTAGGAGCTCCTTGAGCGCAGCGTGCTCATAGAAGTCTCTTACCAGGAGCCCTTAAATGGCGTCACATGCATCGTCACATGCCGATGCATGTGACGATGCACAGCATCTGTGAGAGACGTGTTTTTACCTCCTGGTGACTGCCAACGACGCTATGTGATGCAGATAAAGGCATGAACAACTTGAAGGAACAGAAAAACATTCAAATAATTAAACCAGTGTATATTATAATACTCACCGAAACAATCATCAAAAATTTACTTTTTTATATAATTAATTATGATTTAATATCAATTTTAATTATAATCATAAACATTCACACACTTATGATCATAAGTACTAAATAGGTTCAAAATTTACTGAAAGATTATTTTGTGATTGTGTTCTTCCGATAATTTGTTTGCAATAAAATTTAGCAAAAGTGTTTTCACTTTGCCAATTACCTCTACTTAGGATATCTTCGATAGGAAAATTTTCGTGCCAGTTTAGAGAGGCCACTGCCGAGCGTACAGAACCCGCAGACGCAGATATCCTTGCGTCTTTTAACACTGTTTTAATCCAGTTTCCAATCACGGTACGTGAGGCGGCCTGTGGGGCGCCTCTTATTGTGACAAATAGGGCACTGTTACATTCGGGTGTTCGCCGCTGTGCACTAAGTTCTAAAACTTTTCTTAACCAAAATACGGGACAGATATTATTATTACTATGTTTTAACAATTTCCAACCTGATTGTCTATATGAAGCTGTGTCTGTCTTGGAACCAAAAACTGGGCTTAGGATGATGTGGTCGCCGGCATCGGTGTAGTGACTTGTGGAAACTCTTAGCAAGGTGAGGTCATGTACCCGTCGGCCCGACGCTAGAAGTAGTAGACACGCTAACCTGCGTGAAGCTTCGAACAATGTGTCATTACATGGTGAATTACCTTGTAGCCAAGCGACCAGGTCACTTGGATCCCAGACAGGTGGTTTCTCTGCTCTCGGTTTCTGAAGAGAGATGGCTTTTAAAATATGTTTTACTAAGAAATGCGAATTTAAATTTTCATTACTTAATGTTTTTCCGAATGACAATACAACCGATTTATGAAGTAAAATTGTTGGATAAGCTAACCCTTCTTCAAGATACAGATATGCCAAGAATCTAGACAAACCTACACCTTCAGGATGTTTATGGTCCAGATTATTCTCTCCACACCATTTTACCCACCTGGCCCACGCAGGCTTATAAGACCTTAAAGTAGAATCTCTCCAGCTCGATTCTAGCAAGGTTCGCTCTGCTTCAGTCCAGATTCCTGTGACGTTACCCCACCCCCAATTTTCCAAATGTACAGTTCCATGTTTCGAACATGAGGCGGTGGAAGCCCTGTGCTCTGATCTATCAGAACCGATGCTAAGTTCTGGACTTTAAACGGTTTGCACATTGCACGCTGGCGAAGATCTGGCAGCCAAAACGCATTCTCCCACATCGGTGCCACCACCAAGTACACTCCTTGCGCAGAGTTCAGGTGGTGCAGCACCCGGGGCAGAAGGCTCGGTGGTGGGAATACCCACGCTAGCTGAAACTGCCACTGTCTGCTGAATGCGTTGCAAAACTGCGCTGAGCCATCCCGACAATCTTTTGTTACATACCTTTCCACAACTCTGGTTTGTTTGGTTGCAAACAGATCGATCTGAGGAACTTCGAAGTTGTGAAATGCTGCTCGCACAGCTGGTCGCAGCAGGTGCCACTCGGCTGGTTGTCTTCCCCGGGACAGTCTGTCTGCTACGTCGTTGTACCTGCCCGGGAGGTACTCCGCTGTCATCATGATCTTTCACCGGTCTAGGAGATTTAACAAGCGGTACATCATGTTGAGCAGAGGCGTTGATCGTGTTCCGCCTTCCTTGCGGATGTATGCTACAACGGTTCGATTGTCGGACTGTAAAATCACATGTCGTCTCTGAAGATGGGATCTGAAGTGGCTTACCGCTGCTATGATGGCAAACATCTCCTTGCGATTGCAATGCCATCAACTCTGGCTGGAGGTCCATCCGCCCGATACTATTTGGTCGTTCATCTGAGCCCCCCAGCCGTAGTCTGCTGCATCTGTTGTAAGGAAGTGTTGTATGAGTGTTGATTAGGCCTGCTCTCTTCGTCTCTGGAACGAAAGGGCTGGTTAGTGAAGTCACGGGTAGAGCCCTGTTTGTTTAGTTTGCTGGTATGATTTGGCTTACTGGTCACCCTATCCGCGGAGAACCAAGGTCTTACCCATTTCTCCATTCCACCCGTATTTTGTATGTAAGTACACAATAGACCCTCGTCGAAGAGCTGCCTTGAACTCGGAGGTATCTTACGCAGACCCTCGCGAAGATTTTTGTTAGGTATTTCGTTCAGGATACGCTCCCGGCGGTTTTCAATATATTCGGCCCTTTTTCCACAATCCATCTGCATTATCTCTTCACTCGTTTTGTGAAATTTGGAGGTAGGTTGAAAAAGATCTGATATTTTGTTGAAAATGCTATCAGCGGATAGTACTGATTGAGAAGAAGCTGTCCAGTTAATAAACTGTTGTAAAGCCTCGTTAAGAAGCTCGCGCTGGGTAATAAGATCATTACAAATTGCTGCCAATATTTTTTCCGAGTTTGCGACGAAGTCCTTACCTTTGAGAAACTGTCTAAGCTCATCGTTAACCTCAAGGTCTACGAAACCAGGCGAGGCGCAATGTGCTTTTAACGAATCTGTGTATCGAACATCTTTCCAACACTGATCCCCAAATTTTTGTAAAAACTCTGGACGTTTTAAATGCTCCGGGTGAGCAGGCAGGATCTTCGGGTCTTTCAAAACTGTATTTACAACACCAAGGCTTAAAAGACGGGGTTCGACCGCATTAATATCAACAGCAACCGTAGGGCGATGTAATTGAAAATCTGATTTTGTTAAGCCGCTGGGTCCCGGCAACGGTTCGGGTAACGGCCCTTGTGCCGCCGGTAGCGTTGTGATGGACGTGCCATCTTTTGCGGTCGAACTAGCCGTATTTTCAATAAAGTTTTCATTAAAAATTGACTGAGAAGGTAGTACTACATTTTGTAGCAATACATCTGTTAACACTTTCACTTTGTTCATAAGCTCTTTAATATCAGTATTTGACTTACCAAAACTTCTGCGTTTTACCTCACTGTCCGAGGAATCGTTAGGCAACGACTCTGAGCTGTTGCTATGTGAACGGCGACGCTTCGAGCTGCGTCTGCTATCGCTAGGCCCACGCTGCTGCGACGATCTTTCGTCGCCCTCGGTGCGCCCCGAGCGATCGAAACACTCATTTGCTTCACTGTCGCTCATTTTCACTATAGCACAGGCAAAACTTGAAAACGAAAATAAAATTTTTCCGAGTATCTAAATTAAGATGTTGCACGAACGAAAAGTAACGACGCTATGAGCACGCTGCGCTCAAGGAGCTTCTAAGGTGACTACAAAATGGCGCCAAACAGAAGTAAGTCAGTTGAGCTACTATTTAGCAGCAATAAAAACAATATGGCGGAAGTTATAGACAGGAAGTTGGTAGAACGGAAGTAGACGCACTCTCACAGATGCTGTGCATCGTCACATGCCGATAATACAAAAATTTCAATCGCGAAGATGGGTTTAAACTGTCGCGTATCTGGAATCCAGTGATTAGCCTATGTAAAGACCGCAAAAAGAACAAAAGTGCCGTTTCGCGATCTGATACGATCAGTGTAGTGTGTCGAGAACAAATTCGAGTGAATAGTGACTTAGGAGCCAGTGGTACGAGTATTGAGCGCAAAAAACGACTAAGGAAGAGGGTAGATCGTTTTGTCTGCTCATAATCACCCCACCCGCAATAACTTCAGTACATCCGTGATCATGGCGCATGCAACTGTGCCGAAATATCGGATACTCAAACACGACAATAAACATGGTAATAATCCCGTTAATAATATTTATTCTAAAGTAAGTGTTGTTAGTTTAGGTTTCTTCGTTAGGTTAGGTCTTTTAAAATCTTCCAAAACTCGACTTGTAATATCTATCTAATCGAATTCTGTACATTTTGTTGGTATGTCTCTTTATCGTTTCACGAATTAGGTAAAAGTGTACATAAACATTCTGCGTAGTTTACTCTTTAATTTTACTGAAATAGGGTTTGCACATCAATGAAAAAAAATAATGGTTTTATTTTTTTTGGCGGTAAGTCATACAGAGATAGTACGGTTCTCAAATATTGTAAATGGACTTGTTATAAGGCACCATTTAACCCTCTTTTGGCTTTACGGGTATTTTTGTAACACCCTGCATACCGCCCTCGAGCAACGCATATATAGACCCACCCTCTCACGGACACAGAATCTCGGACCATCTTGAACCAGTCGGAGCGCAGCTGTTGCGAGTGATAGATTATGAGGAAATAACTAAAGATTGAGGCAGTAAAAAGAGATTTATTTGTAAGACACAGAGTGCACTTACAAGACCGCTGTCACAAGAGAATGAGTGAACATAGTAGGTACACAATTACACAATGTGTGCGTTTACAACGACAGTTACATAAAACCGTTTACGAAGCCAGCTAGTTGTTTATAATATTTTAACAGCGAGATTACGTGTCTACGTGTGCATGAGCAAGAAATATAACTACTTTTTACTTTTTATTTTCAGGTACTATAATAACTGCACTGAATCTAAATTAAATATTTATAAAATTTATAAAATACAGTGAAACAATTAAATGCCTACCCGACCCAGCCAGGAATCGGACCTGGGTCTTCCGCAAGCCGGGCGGCTGCACTGACCGCTATGCTACCGGGAAGGCTAACAAAGGCTGGATCGGGTAGGCGTTTAAATTTTTCACTGTATTTTATAAATTTTATAAATATTTAAATATAGTAGTAGTAAACAGCCTATAATTGTCCCACTGCTGGGCAAAGCCTTCCATCATTAAAATCAAGTCATCGCTACAATTGATGGGTAATGGCTTAATCACCACGCTTGCCAAGTGCGGGTTGGTGATCACAAACCCGGGCTATGCATCGAAAAATCCGAAAATAGATTTAGCCCGACCTGGGAATTGAACCCGGGACCTTCGTGTATCGGGCCGAGCGCTCTGCCACTCGGCCACCGAAGCGTTATTTAATATAACTATTGTTAATAATTTCGGTCATGGTTAAATTTTTCTGCATCACTATTGGTAACAGAAAATGAAATCTACTGGTAGGTACAATTTATTCGACACATTACTCGAATCGGCACGGCTACATACACTATGAGAAGACAGGAGGAAATAAGGGCACGATATGCACGAATGATAATAAGCTCAACTAGCAAAAAACACGATCACCATATTTGTGTATTGGTCCATAATATACAGTGCTATTTTTAGTTTATACGAAACCTGAAAACTGTTTGTTCAGAATCAGTAATAGAATCGATTTCAATTTTTTTATACCATGTTACATTTTGACCAAATAATATTTACAAAATCTCAAATAAATTATACCCTACTAAAAACACACAACGGGGTAGCACAAAAAGCTTGTAACTTCGTGAGTTTTCAAGATATTATTTTAATTTTTTTTGTACTGATTCTTTAAATGAAAATATTTGACCCGTGTTTCGGTTTTTGTATAAACTAAAAATAAGGTTGTATATCCTACCTATATCTGGTTAAAGTATTTACTAGTAAGTACTATTGAAATGGAATAATTTATTCGTATCTACTAACTTTTATTTGATATGCTAACCACCTCCTGTGGTCTAGTCATATAGAACACACCGGCCTCAGACCCCGCGGTGCTGGAACCAATTATCAAGGTGTGTCTATAATATGGTACAAGGTGTATTTATACTTATGGGAATATATTAATATTACGCAATTTTCATAGCGAACAAATTAGAATTCGGAGAAATGTTGACATCATTTTCCGACTTGTAATTTGTTCGCAACGAAATTTCGTAAACCTTATAAATACCTAACTAAAAGTGATATATATAATTATAGCTACCAATATTTATCAAATAATATGTTTTTTTGATACCACTTCGATGACAAATTATATAAGGCAGATGTAGAGCGGTCAAACGGCAAGTATAGTAAATTTTATTAATATCTCAACATGTGTATGCACACTGTAAATACATTTTATTGTATATGTATTTTTTAATTTTGTTAATTTTGTTAATATACCTACGCGTAAGCACTTGGACGTCACCTCACCTGATGAGGCCGATGTTGGAAGCGCACTTTACGCGATATTTTTAACTACTGAGGCACTGGCTATCTTATTTTTCTAGGTGCCGGAATACAACAATGCTGCAAACATTGATGTTACAACATTAATAAGAGAAGTGATAAGGTATGGGCTCATAAGTAGTTTTTTTTTAGTGTTTGCTGATTGCATCAAGCAGCGTTTTCAGCTTCACCAGGTTTTTTGGGGGTGGCGAGAAACCAAGGTTCTTCAAGCCGTGTGAAACGAATCACCTTCGGAGGTTTTCTAATAGAGGGAACGGCATTACACACTCGTGCGTGTCCCCGTGCCCTACTAGATTCTCCGAGGGGTAGGGATCGGATCGGGGAGCGGAACAATTCGAGGGCGCCTCGGCTCGGGTTGACCGGGCCGTGGTGGTGGGGAAAAGCGCCCAGGTAATGTACATGTATGTACTCGGTATAGAGAGCGTGTGAACCGACTCGTCGTACCCTTGTTCTACGAGTACAGTGTCTTGGGCCTAAACTAGTGAGCATGTTACGTCAGTAGTGATATGGGTATTGAAGCATTATTTCGCGCTCTCAACTCTAGTATCCGTTCGGCTACCAAACGCTTCTTATTGTATTTAACTCGACTGTAACTATCCACTTAATAAATCATTGTCTTAGTAACGCTATGGTTTATCGCAAACATCTCCCTTACTTAAACAGCCTCTCAGAAACAAGAATATATTAGTGTGATTAAATATTTAATCGTCGCCTTTGGTCGTTCGCAAGTGGCGAATTCAAGGAATTTCACTGCTAAAATTCGTCTCAGAGTTACAAACTCAAAACGTAGCTCTCGAGGAGTTTCTACCAACTGTCACAATACTACGAATTACCTTCAACTGTCACAGAATCAGAGAAGTTATTTTAAATTATACACAGGGCACCTCAGTTTATACAACGTGAAGGTATCAAGTAAGTGTGGCCATAATGAAAAGACTCAAAATGTATCCGATCTGTATCTTGTAAGCTTAACTTAAATTTTTCATGCAATTTTTAATTATTATAGGTACTTCGTTTTTGACATCACATCAAAATAAACAAGATACAGCACTAGTGGTTCAGTAACTTCTGTACTTACAATTATGATCATCATCATCATCATCTCAGCCAAAAGACATCCACTGCTGGACAAAGGCCTCCCTCAAATAATCATGGGGGTATTTGCCGTAATCGCCACGCTTGGCAGGCGGGTTGGCGATCGCAGTAGGTTGAGGGTAACCTCAGAGAGATGCTGCTGCCCATCCTCTGGAATGGTCCCTTGTCGCCTTTTACGACACCCACGGGAAGAGATGGGGTGGTGCAATTCTTTATCCCCGGCACCACACAGGGTATTATGATCATGCTGCTTGCTTATGCTTGCCTATAGATGTGAAGCTGGTTACTAACATTTCTAGCTAGAAACGGCTTATTTGGCTTATTATCGTTTCTAGCGATAACTAGCGGCTGGAAACGGCTGCTTACATTTCATTGATATAGTCACATGATTAGTTTTTTGTTTTTGTTGTTTCTCTTCTGATTTATTTACTATAGGATACATTTAACATAAATAGACATAAACAATGCCATTTGCATCTGTATTAAGTGTTAAAAACTCGAAATTCTCATACACAATGTGACACAGCAGTGGAATAGGACTATTTTAATAATTTATTTGTCAGAGATGTTTTGGAAGTCGGTATTTATCCATGTGTCGGAGACGTGGCGCTAGCATCGCTTAGAAACGACAAGTATAGTCTATACTTAGTGTGGTCTGCGCAGCCTCTGCTCTATGGTACGCGAAACGTCAACGTCAGTTGGCGCGACAACTGACTGGGAACATTCAAACGGGAGCGGCCGGAGAGTACGCACGCGCAGAACTCACTTTGTTTCTATAATCCATTTGCATCGGGCAACTATTTCTAAATATTGTAATTGTGATATTAAAATAACATTAAAGTGACTGTAAGGAATACGACTGCGTCTTTATATTGAAGATCCAAGATGAACTGTGTTATTGACGAATCAGAGTTTGCTCGACCGTCCTACCTACAAACCAGCCTCACCGCCGACACATGAAATAAGTGTTGACAGATAGTGTGTGTTGTTTACTTATTATTTCTTTGTTTTGTTTATAATGATGATTAAATCCAAAGTAAACTAATTTAGCTACCTTTATTACCACCACCTAAACACAAGCGTTGTTTCATAATTTCCTGTTCGTCTCTGAATTAAGTGAATTAGTAGGTAACGGTAAACCGTGTCTTCGGTGTTTATTTAAAAAAAAAAACAAAAATAGCAGAACATAAGTTTGTATAACAAAAATAAGAGTTTAACAATAAAAAATGTAATAAAAATCGTTTTTTTTCGATGCTCAAGTCGGGTATCTACCCGGTATCAAACGGCAGGTTATTCGTTTCTAGCCGCTGGTTTCGGTAACTACCGGCTTACAAGCCGCTGGTTTACAACTATATGCTTGTCTGACGTGCATGACGTCATTAAAAGGTATAGGTACATTTTAATAACAATCTCATGAAAAATTAAAGTAATAATTATGTCCTTCCTCCTCCTCCGAGTTCCTCCGTGCTTCGGAAGGTACGTTAAGCCGTTGGTCCCGGCTGCATTAGCAGTCGTTAACAACCACCAATCCGCACTGGGCCCGCTTGGTGGTATATGACCCGTACTCCCTATCCATCCATAGGTAAGGCTCGTGCCCCAGCAGTGGGGACATAAAATGAGATGATGGTGATGAACTCTACAAACAAGATATAGATCAGATACACTTTGAGTCTATTAATCATGATAACGTTGTAGAATCTAGTAAATTAAAGTATTTGTCGAAAGTGGAAAATAAATTTCGAGGTCGCCTATACATACCTCACCTTTGCCATTTTTAATTTAGTTACCATTTTTTTAAAATCAGCTTAAACTAGTTCTGTGTGTGTGAACTATTTCTAAAAGTTTCGTGAAAATTGGTTTTCTTTTTTGCGGCTTAAAGCTTGCTGCTAGATATTTAACTTTGATTTCGATCTTTAACTTTACACAAACTAAGTATGTCGTGAATCTTGGCCTGCATTATATAAATGTAAATAAACTTTTTATATTTATAATAAATAAGTGCATGCTTTCGCAGTGATGTATGATTGAGGGAGGGAAACCTGGTGACTGAAAATATCAAGCCTAACTTTAGACTGAGTTTCAGGCTCCAGTCTCCCATATAACATCAATATGTAAGCACTAAACTGTAAAATTAGCTATCGAGAACAAGTTTTGTCGAAGAAAAAAAAATTATTAACTGTAGGAATACAGAAATGGCGGCCGACTTAAATACTATAGTACTGACAGAAATTGAACTCCTGTTTAGATTAGACCTGTTTTATAATAATCGATAAACTTATTTGCATGCGGTCCGGTGTTGATTGTGTAGCTTTAATAATAATTATATATTTATTGAATATGACAACATTAGATCCATTGTTTGTTAGTTGCAATTATACTTAAAAATACGTTAGTAAAAATATAAATCAATAAAGAACATTGACATACACATTTAATGTTGCGGAAACCCACAACACACACTATGCTACTGCTTAAAATTATACATTAAAAATAGAAAAAAAAATCCACTTACAGTTCCATGCCGCTCCCGCCGTCCTGAACGGGATCCATATGATCCGATGGGGCCCGAATCCGGCTCCGGGTCTTCTAGGGTTCCCTAAACACACCCAATCTACCCCAAAGTGCACTTTCCCCCGAGGAATACCTGTTACTTCAACAGCGGTGTGGCCGACATCCCGGCTAATTGTTTTCCCGAAACAATTCGTTTACGACGCACACTCACAAACACAGTTTGCACAATCCACTTAAGTAGAATAATACGGCTCCAAATGCCCTTATTACTACATAAAATCTATTTAATTATCAACACACGATAACTATCAACCAGCCATATTTGCTTTCCAGAGACAAGAGTGAAAAAAGAACAACTAGTGATGGGGCCATTATGCCACCAAACAAAATTGAATCTCGATAATCGATTCGTCCATAATACAAATCAAAGTTTTATTTCTAACAAAAATAAATGCCTGTTTATTTGCAACATCCCGCCACCTAAAGCGGACGTACCGCTTTCTAGCCTGAAATCTTAAACTAGTCAACCGGTAATCGAGCTAAGGTCGCGACTGCGCGATTTAGCACCGATCCATCAACCAACACTTGCGCCACACGCGGAGTCCCGTCCGCGCCCCAGACTAACTTTAAAATGCGACCTCGTCTCCAAAATAACGATGGCAAATTAGCCTCTTTTAATAAAACCAGATCCCCCTCCGAAGGGGGCGACGTCCGGTCTGTCCACTTTACACGCTGCTGCAATAAATGCAGATACTCCAGTGACCAACGACGCCACAAGTCCTGACTCATTTGTTGTATCATTTGAAAACGAGACATCCGGTGTCTGCGTTCATCCTTCCAGGGATACTCAGGCAGGGCAGTGAGTGGCTGACCGACCAAAAAATGACCAGGGGTCAGGACTTCCATGTCAGTTGCGTCAGAGGAGAGTGGACAAAGCGGACGCGAGTTGAGAACCGCCTCAACCTTACAAAACACAGTTGTAAGTTCCTCATACGTGAGGGTAGTTTCCCCGACTACCCGGCGCAAGTGAGTTTTTGCCGATTTTACCGCGGCTTCAAATATCCCGCCCCAGTGGGGACAGGCTGGCACACTAAATCGCCATGTGATTCCCCGCTGTGCGAGAGCTTGACTTATGCTATTACAATTTTTATCCAGAAAATCGTTCACATCTTTTAAGTAGTTGGCAGTGCCTCTGTAGTTGGTACCGTTGTCGGACCGAATGAGAGAAGGTAAACCCCGTCGCGAAACAAAACGATCCAGCGTGGCGACAAAGGCTTCCGTAGACAGAGCCGAAACCACTTCCAGGTGGACGGCCTTAGTGGCCAGGCAGACAAAAACGCACAGGTATGCTTTCGTGACCCTAGTGTTACGATAGGCTGTGGTTTTCACCAGAAACGGTCCAGCAAAATCCGTACCGACCCCGTCGAACGGCCTAGTAGTCTGACAAACCCGGTCAGAAGGGAGATCCCCCATCTGTGGCTGCATAGTGGAGGCCTTCACCCGATAACAAGATTACCCGAGAACCCGATTCACTTAAATAACACGCTGCGAACCACTCTCCGAGAGGACAAAATCCAGAACTCCCTCTGTAATATCGCCAGTAACGCATTACACCCCGCGTGAGCGTTTTTCAGGTGTCTATCCGAGACCACCAGTTCTACCAAAGGTCCTCCTTTGGGGAGTAGCAGAGGATGACGGCTACCGAAGGGCAGGTCGGCATTTTTGAGGCGACCTCCAACGCGTAACAGTCCATCCGTCAAAAACAGTCCGTAGTTTTCCAGATGAGGCCTTCAACACCGCGTGGTGAGGCAAGAAAAAATGATCTGTCGTTGTCCAGTCGACAGTCGCCCGCGACATATGCCCCAACGCCTCGTATTCTCGCATGAACTCGATATACTTTTCCCGAAGTACCGGATCGCGAGACATACGACGCTCCATGGACAAGAGTCGTTTCTCTGCCAACGCCCTCGATTTTCCCAAGAGAGGGGGACAGTCGATAAAGGGCAGTCGAGTTTCGATCCTACCCGACGCCATCCGGCGTGTGTGATTCTTATAAAAGGTTTCGCACTCCACATGCTCCGGATCCAGACGGGAGACCATGGGAGGCTCTTCCAGTTCCCAGAATTTTTGCATCGTCCTAGCGATGGAGGTAGTAGCGACGACAGGTGAGACATCCCGCGTCTCCTGGTCGAAAACCGGTCCCATTAAAACGTGTCCAAAGATGGTAGGTATAGCTACCAACGAAGAGCGGCCCAGACTCCCCTGAGGCCCTAAAAGGATCCAGCCCAGTACATCCGCTCCCAATATCCACCGGAGCCGGCTCCTCGAAATGAGGGTCTGCCAGCATGAGACCTGATGTGTCAGGCATTGCGTCCCGCGGAATGTCTGTCGGTGGATGCCAACCCAGCAGATTGTCGAGTACGATCGCGGCCGCCGCAATCCGTATCGAAGCGGAATGCACAGGAGAGAAGGAAATGTGGGTCTGACCGGACAGACCCCCCACTTCTGTATCTCCGACTCCCCGAATCGGAACTGAGGGAGGCGCGCACTCCAGACGTAGGCGCCTCGCTACCCTCGTAGTAATTAAGCAGCCCTGTGCCCCAGTGTCTAGGAGAGCTCGTATCCGGACGAAGTCCCCCCTAGGTCCCCAAACGCGTACCTGCGCGATGGGCAAAAGAACCGTCCTCGGTTCCGACGTAGCCCGACCACAGGCTAGTCACGCGTCAGAGCCAGCAGCCGACCCTGTCGAACCGTGATGACTCGGCCAGTAAGTCGGACGCGTGCAGGCCACCATCCGGGGTGGTGCGTATCCAGCTGCCCTACCACACCGGTGATAGGGTGGGTGGTATTCCAACCTCGGGTACTCGTGCAGTACCGGTGAGAACTGTTGACGGTTCTCACGTCGTTGTTGTTCCGGTAACGGCGGCGGAGGATACGCGTACGAGTATCCGGGTGTTGGGTCCGGAGGTGGGGCTCCCTGTGCCCAGTGGCCCTTAGGGGCAGCAACTCCAGGTGTTGGTCGCGCCGGGTGCCGGGTTGTAGCCAGAACCTGGCTCCGTTCCGGCGGTCCCCAACTCACCTGAGCCGGGGTGTACGAGGGGTTGTAGTGTGGCGGCCGTGGCGGACTCCGTCTTTCCGGAAGCGGAGTTGACCCCGGCCCCAAACCGCCACCCGTGGGAGATCCCCTCTCCCGAACCGGTGCTGAGCCCTCAGCACTACGGGTGCACAGTAAGCGATGGTGCGGTCCGCCGCACACATCGCAAGGCCTCGCCTGGGGACACTCATTATACCTATGTCCTCCCAGGCAGGCATAACACAATCCTCGTGTCCGAACGAGGTTTCGGCGCTCTTTTGTGGGCAGCCCGAGAATTGCTGGACATAGCTGCTCCAAGTGCTGCTGTCCGCAAATCCGGCATCCAGAGCCGGGGTTGATGGCGGCCGCAGCCACCAGCCTGCCGCGACCCTTCCCTGGGTTGCGTGGCGGCTGGGCGCCGTAGACTCCGGAAGTGCGGGCCGGCGCACTTGTCGGAGCCTCCTGGGAGGCTAGCTGGTTTTCCAGCAGGCCAGCCTCCTCTTCCAGGAACTCCAGAAGTTCCCCTATCGAGGGCAGAACGCTGCCGAGATCCTTGTGGACCAGTCGATTCCGCTCGAACTTGTCCCTCATCTCCTGCGACAACTTGGCCAGAACGATGTGCAGAAGAAGGAAGGACCACTGGTCGACGGGCAGTCCGAGCGTCCTTAACCCGTTCAAGGACACGGTGAGCGGGGTGATCAGCTGCGCCCTCAGCTGAGCCCTATGGTTGACCCTCGGCAATCCCAGCAGATGGGTCACGTGCGCGTCCGCCTGAAGACGCGGCTTTTCGTACCGCTTCTCCAGCAGCTGCATGGCGGTGTCGTAGCTCGCATCCTGCAGCTCCAGATGCTGTACGAGCTGTCTGGGTTCTCCGTCTAGGAAGGAACGGAGATATGCCAGCTTTTCGACCTTGGTGAAATCCTTCCGAGTATCCACCAAGGCCAAAAACATGTTCCGGAATCCAGCCCAGTCCCGCATACATCCGGTGAAATGCGGGACCTCCAGGGCACCCAATCTTCCCATGGCGCTGGGTCCAGAGGTGTGGAGCGAAGCGGGGCGCGCAACAGGCTTCCCCTCCCGCAGTCGCTCGATGTCCTTCACCCGCTGAAGGACCTCGTCGTAAATGTCTTGGATGTGCTCCAGATCCTTGACATATTGGGCGTGGAGGGCCAGCTCCTTCTCCCCGACCGGGTCGGTTGACAATAGAGCGGTTACCGACCGCTCGGCCAACAAGAAACGAGCCTGCATTTCTTTCGAACGCGTCTCCAAGGCGTCCTCCCGGTTAGGCCGATCTACTAATGCAAGCAGCCCGGTGAACCACCGGAGCTGCTGAGCCAACTCCTGCCGTGACGCTGTCATTAGAAATAATTTAAACTAAATAAACCTAAACACAAAATTAAAACGAGTCAACGAAAACACGGAATCGATTATCCCGAATCGACTCGATGCTTTCAATTGAACGAAATTAAATAACAATTAACGTTCCGAGAAGTGTCCCAGCCCAAATGAATGAACGAACAAAAACAACGGTACTACCAACCTTACAATTCAACCGCACCTGTCCCGGAAGTGCGATTTTACACGAAATGAGCTTAACCTATTACGAACTAAAAAAAATACACAGAATTACACCGATTAACCTAGAGGTCCGGTATAAACTACGCTCTGCTACCAAAATGTTGCGGAAACCCACAACACACACTATGCTACTGCTTAAAATTATACATTAAAAATAGAAAAAAAAATCCACTTACAGTTCCATGCCGCTCCCGCCGTCCTGAACGGGATCCATATGGTCCGATGGGGCCCGAATCCGGCTCCGGGTCTTCTAGGGTTCCCTAAACACACCCAATCTACCCCAAAGTGCACTTTCCCCCGAGGAATACCTGTTACTTCAACAGCGGTGTGGCCGACATCCCGGCTAATTGTTTTCCCGAAACAATTCGTTTACGACGCACACTCACAAACACAGTTTGCACAATCCACTTAAGTAGAATAATACGGCTCCAAATGCCCTTATTACTACATAAAATCTATTTAATTATCAACACACGATAACTATCAACCAGCCATATTTGCTTTCCAGAGACAAGAGTGAAAAAAGAACAACTAGTGATGGGGCCATTATGCCACCAAACAAAATTGAATCTCGATAATCGATTCGTCCATAATACAAATCAAAGTTTTATTTCTAACAAAATTAAATGCCTGTTTATTTGCAACATTTAACAAAATTGAATTTAATTAAATTGAATTGAAAGATCTTAAAGATCTTACATACTGGGGCTAGTGCCCCAGTATGTAAGATCTAGATCAAGAGGACTAGTGTCCATGTAGTGACTGCCAGTGTCCTAAGAAAGAACCATCAGTGTGCTCTGCGACCACGGTCAAGATGCTGTTTCGGCAGGCCCGGATCCGTTGCACCATCGAGACCGTTATAGTTCCAATGAAAATGCAAAGAAAAAGCATGTTCACTGTGATTCATATAATTATATTAACTATGTACGTACCTATATGGACAAAACTAAGAAGTGACTGACAAGAAACTGCTAACAAAATCATGTGTACAAAAAGTTTCCTTCCCCGGAGGCTCGACCCTTCGACAGTCACGGACGAAAAGATGCGAAACAAAGAGGAAACAGCGCTGCAACATAATACAAGTAATATAGCGGATTTTAGCTGCAGGCGATTTAAGGTAAGAAAGGTAAGGACGTTTGAGTCAATATGGATTTCTTAGCCTTGAATAGAATTTTTAGATCATTTATAAACTTTTATTTATATTATTCGCGCAGGTAGGTACTAATACACGCAAGGTGTATTCATAAATAGAATGATAAGAAAACACTTTTAACCAGTGCGCAATCATTTATATAATATTATTAGCGTTTTGCCCGCGACTCCCACGCGAAATAAGACGTGGATTTTGTATTTTTCCGTACAAAAACCAATACTTGGATTCCCAAATAAAAACATTACAAAGTTGGATATTTTTAACTGAATATTAATCTTATTTAAAACTAAATATAATAATTTAGGAAGAAACCGCATGTATCTAGGTAGGTATGTATGTATGTAGGAATTTGCGGGATCTCTTCTGTGGTGCGGGTTCAAATTCCGCTCGTGGAAGATGTTTCAACGCTTTTTCAGATCACTTTGTATATCAAAATAAACAATTCTAAAGATATTATTTATAGTCACCCTACCTACTGAAGCCGGCTTATCAGTTAATGAAACCCCTGAATTTCTGCTTCCCGCATCCCAACGACCGCGCTGCCACTTTGATTATTATTACGAATAGACAGAACAATTTTTTTTGGAGAGTGTTTGCCGATTGCCTCAACCGGCATTTTCAGCTTCACCGGGCTTGTTTGGGGGCGGCGAGAAACTTAAAGGGTTCCTCAAGCCGTGTGAAACGAATCACCTTCGATTTTTCAGGTGTTTTAGAGGGAACGGCATCGCGCACTAGTGCGTGTCCCCGTGCCCTACTAGATTCTCCGAAGGGTTCGGATCGGATCGGCGACGACGGACGACGCTTTTCGTTCGCGCTTTTCCCCCCCACCAAGACCCGGTCAACCAGAGCCGAGGTCGTAGTCTTTAGAGGCGCCCTCAGGTTGTCTAATCTAGAAAGGGAACGGGGACACGCTTGCGTAATTCCATTCCTTCTAAAAACCCTCTAATGGTGTATCAATCACACAGCTTGACCAACCCATAAAGTTTATCGCCAACCCCAAGATAACTCTAAAAAAATATTACAAAAAATTTAATATAACCACTAACACACAAATAATTTCGATATTCCTCTAATAGGCACTAATGGATTCCCCAAAGCAAGCGGGCTTTCTTAATTAAGACCGGGCGCCGGGCATATATTGTGGTTTCGTTATAAGGCGATTGTACACGCGCGCAGAAACCACCGGTGCTGCGGAGGTTGTCCAATTTGCCCATTTTATCGGGCGAATGCGCCATAATGAGCGAGGCCAAGGGTGAAATTAACTTGTAGTAACGGCTAGTTTAGCGGGGATACTATAGACACATGAGTAGATATATGTATACATATGTGCTATAGACGTGGACCGTGCGAAGATTTTGCGTTCCGTTTTTGTTATTTTCAGATTACAATATTGCGAGGTTGTTGTACGAAGTATGGTAAGATTTTCCTAATATTATTATTTTTAATTGATTTTGACTTGAGTTTGACTTAAGTCACTATCCATAGGTTAAAGTGTTTCGTGCCAGGCGACTAAAAATAAAATAATAATGAGTTAAAGTGTTCAGCGAATTTTGTTGCTGACTGTACATTGCAGATATTATCTAGATGTCGCAGCTCGATTTTAGAATCTGCTTTGAAGAAAAAGGCGTTGCTGATCAGCCAAATGAGCTTGGGAACGATGCAAAGTTAATTTAGTTAAAAATGTTAATTTTTACCCTATAAATACAATTATAGATCTCATTATTATAAAGCTAATAGTTTTTATTTCACTTCGATATGATACGTATTTACAAAGTTATAAGACCTAATAATTTGGTTAATTTAGTATGCGTCGCCTAGTTTCCTAGCGCTCAAAATAATAATCGCGTGAATTCGTGTGACGATTATTCTTATTTAGAAACTGGTTTCGAATGTGGCAGAAGGGGCGTCGCTCGTCAACCGCTTGCATATCGTCAGTAGGCAACATTTTGAGGCGAACGACGCTCTTGCCGTCGCGCCAGGCGCATTTTATCTTTACGGTAAACAACACCGGGTGGTGATATTTAGTTGAAACCTAAATATCTCAAAAAAAGCCCACCATCATTGGAGAATGAATAATGCGTACTTTTGTTGAGACGCTTGACAATCCGGCTAAACGTCAATTAGCTTTTTTAAACCGCGCCCAAACCTCTTAGCTTTAGTTATTATTCTGAGGTCCAAACAGAGGCGGGCTGCGGTCGTGGGCGCGGTCTGCGGTCGCATGTAGTAGTCAGTATAATATTAAGTATGTTCAATAACCGCGGGCAGGACGGAATCTACATTCGCGACTTGCGAAGCAAGGCTTGCCCGCTATGCCACCGCCGCTCGTGCTATGGTGACGTGATAGCTTAATGTTAACTGCATCAAATAATCGCTTCCACCACCGAGCTAGTGTGAACTTAACATGTCCGCGCGGGCAGACCGCAACCGCATCGCGACCACCGCTATTTGACTTTACAATATGGCATTTGGTAGCGGCTAACAATAATTACTACGAAATATGTGCTATAGCCAAACGAAAATCAAATAAATAAACAATTTGACTATACCGTAGTCTCATCTTGTCGTAGCATGACATAATTATGTAGAGTCGTAGCCATCGTAGCAAATATTAGCGCTACGACCGCACTACGAATGCGAGTATACCGCTACGTATAATGTACTCGTATACCTATTACTATAATAGGCTTGTCATCGGTTTCGCCCATTTTGTTAACCTATGTCATTGTTTTACCCTTTTTAACCCTTAATTACTCGCGTGATTAAAGTTACACTAAAACTCGCGTGGGGTATATACAACCTGGATATGACACTACGACAATAAATTAAAATATTGGCTATACTAGTTCATAGAAATAATTTGAAACTATCAAATAAATCTTAGCGCTGAAATATTTTTTTTTTGATTTTGCAAACAAACTAAATAGCACAAAAACGCAAGCAAAATAGAACACCATTTAAAAATGTTACATCTTTCCAACAAACTAAAATTTAAATTTATACAAATTAAGAATAACATCAAAAAGTTTACATTGCATTTTTAAAAGAAAATATTGTCTTTACTATCAAAACATTTGACATGGTTGTCAAGGCTTTGTTTATAAATTTTCATTGAATGGAAGTTATTTTATAATATCTAAAGAAATATTCGTGGAAAATGTGTAGTTTGTTGGAAAGATAGAAGGAAAAAACTGGGCCTAAAAATAATGTGAATACAAAAGGTTCTTATAAAAACATGCTTAGCAACGATAAAAATAAGTATTTTCCTATTTACACAAACCTTTTTCTATCCTCTATCTTATTTAGATGTATAAAAAGCGTTAAATTTCGCACAATTCGCACTGCGTCTTTATCAGTCATTAGTCACTACACAGGACGCCGTGTCGTGGTGTCATCTCCAGGTTGTATAACCCCAATATCAATGGTAAAATAAAAACATTTTTAACCGCTTTTCATAAAGTTTATGATAACAATCACACAGAAGCTACTTTAAACTAAATGAAAACAGTATTCATTATCAACATTTATGCTAAACTAATAAAAATATAAAAAGTCGTCTAGGCTTTTTTTAATCAGTACATTAATCACATGTCATGATGAAGTGGCCATGACAGACCTGCTGGTGGTTTTTAGCACACAGAAACGTTATATTTTTATAATTCGATATTAGACATATATGGCTTCATTTATAAATTGAAGATGGGCTGCCTCTGGACGTGAAGCCAGCATCTTGAGCTTCACCCTTGAACTTGACGTTTTTGTATGACTCGTGGCAGTTACGGTATTGGTAATCGAGTTTGTTGGTGAGTATTTGTTAAATCAACTACAAGAGAATGTCCCTACTAGATATTTCATGGTCGAATTTGTTTTTATAAATAACATATGCATAGATACCAGCAACGTTGAGAATGCAGTAAAATATTTTTTTATGGCGTCTTCCGACGTTGTAATTAGCACTAACATATGGTCGTTAGTCGAGTTGCCATTTTACAGTTATCACCAATTCAATTTGTGAGTACATTAAATTTTACGCAAATTATGTTGCGTAAATGAAAAAAAAACAATTTTTTCAACACATAATCGAAAATTAAATTTATTATATTTTTAGTCAAAACTCTCAATTTGATAACTTTAAAACTCAACATTTTTAACCTAATTAATTACACATTCAAAAAATTAAAAATAACCAAACTAACTTGTCAAAAAAGTAACACTTACACTCGCGTGGGGCAATATATACCCCAGACGTGACCTCTTGACATAACAAGAGGGTACAGAGTGGAGTTTGCTACTGAATCAGGATGGTAGGAGATATTCAGGCAGCTACTGAAAACGCTGTGACGATTGTTTTAAAAATGGCGGAGTTACAACACTTTAAAATCTCTGTGGGGTAATATATACCCCACGCGAGCAATTGAGGGCTAAGATCTGCCTTTAAAATGGATACCATAAACCAAACTTTATTATCTTAAACTGTATCTGTCAAGCGGTTAAAATTATTTCTTGGTGTTATTAGTACCGGGACTGTTTCTAAATTTTATTTATAGCTTTAAAGTTCCTGAGGTTTTTTAAGTCACTAAGTCAGTAGGTTTCTACTTACGTCCTAGATATTTTTTAAATAAAAAATTAGACAACAGTGGCCTGCGGAATATCAATACAAACATTTTGATGCCGGATTATTGTTTCATGTGCTAAATTTACATAGTTTCTGAAGAAACATTTTTTAGATATCATTATTTTTACGTATTGTTCATGCAGTTTCTGTGTATTTGTTTCAAATTCCAAGACAACCATGGTCTTGTGAAAGGACCAAGCTAACCTACACTAGTCCTTTTAATATATATGACCTATTCAGCGCCTAGCACCAATGACTTAAAAACACGTAAATTTTTAAAATTCCGAGTGGCACCCCCTTAAACATTTAAGGATTATAACTTTTTTCAAAACTTTTTGTAATTGACTGTACATGACTACCTCAAATTTTAACTGTTGTGCGAGTTGACGACACAAACAATAGGTAAAATCTAAAGGTGCCATCTCGCACATCTGTGCGAGTTAAAAGTTTGCGAGTTGACGAATAACTCGGGTCAACATTATAAGTTTTTTGGTTCTGTACTTGTGCGTGAGACGCATATAATTATTTTTTAAGGTTTTCTAACCGCCTCGTCTATGTTATAAATAAGAGTTCAAGAGACATTTGCCCTTATAGTCACCTAGCGCTAGAGCTCGATGGCGCAGTAGTAAACGTTCTCGGTCTGCGATTTCTGAGACATCTTTCCTAGCGCTAGAGCTCGATGGCGCGGTAGTAAACGTTCTCGGTCTGCGATTTCTGAAGTTATGCAACTTTAGCAAAGGCCGGTCATCGGATGGGTGACCAAAAATATATCGTTTCGAGCTCTTTCGCTTTGTAAGTTACGTAAAGCCGTTTGTCCCAGCTTCATTACCAGTCCGTAACAACCACCAATCCGCACTGGACCCGCTTGTTTATGACCCGTTCTCTCAGTGTTGTTTTCATTCATAGGGAAGGCTTGTGCCCCAACAGTGGGGATATTAAATGAGCTGGCGATGAAGATGTAAAGCAAGCGCTACAAAGTTGTGAAATAAAACATAAATAAATATTTTTTAAAGAAAATAAACTTTTTATAAATGGATGGCCACAGTTGATTTGCAGTTAGAGACAGCTTACATTGCAGTTTAAAGTGGGGCGGTATTGGAAGCCGCAGCTTCGCCAGAACTTCGAGTGGACACGGAGCTAGTATCGAGTTAGTAACTTCCGATGACATAGTCGCTTCAGAAGTTAAAGGCGCATTTTCACATAGTTGTGGTATAGAAGGTTGCTATTTTTTTATGTACAGTTTTTTTACCTTGGCCTATGCTGGGCATAGGGCTCCTCCGAGTTCTTACACTTGACTCTAGTTAAAAGGTATAATTATAAACTTGTACAATAAAAAAAATGTTTATTTTTCCAATCACAAAATAGGTCCATTTGACTAAGGCTTATTAACAAATAATTAAGATAGCATTCTATATTTGTGAGAGACTGGTGCCTGATAAAGGTTTCAGAAAAAAAGGAAACCTGGGCTACAGGTCGCCAGGCCCTCCCTGCAAATAGTAACTATTTAATTTTAATAAAGTTCTTAACAAATTATTATCAAAAAGAAAAACAGATCGAAACTAATGAGAAACAGATAACCTATGTGAGTATGTGTGTGCAAGTGTTCGTGTAATGGATGTTTGTAAATATATATGTAAGTATATAATATATTTAAATAAGTGTATATGTGTGCGGGTGTGTGTGAGGGTGAGTCGGTGTGTGTGTATGTATGTCTAAGTAAGTGGGCAACTGTGTGAATAGAGAAGAGGCGGCGCAAAGAAATGAGACATTGAAAACTTTATTGAAAATACAATAAATGCTTTGCCGCTACTGCTAATGCAACAAAAGCTAGTTGAATAGAATCGGAATAGAATGATAACCGCTTTAACGGCTCCCGCCCACGACCGACTTTTTGTAGGACTGATAATCGGACCGATTTTTTCGTCGAGGTTTTAGTACCGATTTTGGGACCGACTTTTAGTAAGACGTGTGCGTTGCAACATAGAATTCCATACGTTTTATTTTCACCGACTAAAAATCGGTCACCGATTATCGGACGTGGGCGGGGGCACTAACGCCCGTTCCCTATAATCTATCTGTCTGTTGTTTTGCTTACTGGAGTTACAAATTTGACATAATTTGTATGGAGCTTATGTCAAATTTTTGTCAGATATATAGGTTATTGGGAATGGGCGTAAACGTATAGGACTGACATAAAGTCAATCAAACGTCATTTGTCTTTAGGTTTTTCATGTCTACGCTCTCAGTTCCCACATTACACTGAATACCCACTTTAAAGTAATGAGTCATGTGAAAATGTTCGTGGCCGAATTGGCAGATAGGTCCATTGGACATTTATGAAAATGTCCGCGCCTGCACTCGTTTCATAGGCATAAAATATTCAAGAGTTCGCGCCGTCGTCGCCCGTATAGCACTATGAAAGTAGTAAAGAGGTTTTAGCATGCTCATAACTTCATATGAGTATGCTTATTTAATGACTCGGAAGATAAATGCTACTAGCATTTTATAGGTAGGTGCATAAACTATGATGCCCAATGAAAAGCGTTGTGTAGATTATGGTTTGGTGAGTTTATTTAGTTTTATCAGCAGTACTCGTATACGAATTCAAATTGAAATAAATTAAATTGAAAAGTAGGTACTTCAATATCCAGGATATATATAATGAATCAGGAACCTTATATTCGTAAAAGCTTAAAACACTTAATGTTATTATGAATTATATCTAAAGTAGGTACGCTCGTTACAATAATTTAATTAACAAAATTTAAAATAATAGATTTAATTTTTATTTAATAATTCTTTAGTATATTTCACCCTTTTTTACAAATAATAAAAAAAAAACTTATACAAATAGCTGTTTATCAGTCAATCAATCTTTAAGGCAGCCTGGGAATAAACAAGTTAGCTATTAAAATAGTTTACTGAAAGTCGATAACTAACTTTAGCAGGTAACGTTAACTAGATGGTTATTATTAACTAAATTATACGCGTAAGTATAACATTTTGTTATTAGATAATTATATCATCGTATGATATCAGTACCAATCCGCATTTAGTTCTTCTTATTTAATTACTTAAAATATGGAGCATTCAAAAAACTATGGTAAAAAACCGCAACTTATTTTTAAAATTCGTTTTACATTCTAAAATAAAAAGTAAAAGAACCGTCCGTTGAATATTCCATTAATACTACACGATTTAAACTGAAAAGGCATTTACTGGATTCTGAATATCAACATAAACGCTTTTTATGAAATAATGCTTGAAAACCTTATTTAAATATGGTAACTGTATGTAATCGTAAAGGCTTTTCAACGTTAATTATATAGGCTGTACAAACCTGCTCGTTACACCATTGTTGCTGGTGATTTTATTTAAAATTCCATTTAGCCAACCGAAAGTACATCCAAGTGGTCCTTGCATTCGCTCGGGATATGAATATCTAATGTAAACCCAGTGATATGCTTGGTTACCGTATGAGCGGCTCACTTTGACAAAACAAGCTCATTTTGGCACTTAACTATTGTATGGTCTTATGTGGAATGGGTCTGTACTTTTCACTAATAAATAAAAAGATAAAATTTTGAAGGGTTTATTTGATTGGCTGGTTTAGCATACTTCGAGACTTAAAGTGACCCTGGGTTATGTGGGACTCCCCCCGTCTAGCCACAAATAGCTATCGAGCCTCCCCACCCCCCTAGAGGAAGGGAGGCCTACTCACTAATAACCTAAGTACCATCCCATCTCAGCCACGGGGATAACTCGCCAAACACCGAGTTCAAGATAGTTTGTCGGAAAAATGGCCTTGTGGTGGTGCCGGGGATAAAGAATTGCACCACCCCATTTCTTCCCATGGGTGTCGTAAAAGCCGACTAAGGGACCATTCCAGAGGATGGACAGAAGCATCTCTCTGATTTTACTCTCAAACACTGCGATCGCCAACTGGCGATTACGGCAAATACCCCTCATACAATTATTGGGGGAGGCCTTTGTCCAGCAGTGGACGTCTTTTGGCTGAATTGATGATGATGATGTCTTAAAAATTATATATTTGCACTTTCACTGAAACGGTTGAGGTGGAATGCTTATTTCTGTTTTTTTGCAGTTTTGTAAAATTACACTAAGTACGATGGTAGGGTTCCCCGTTTAAAACCACGCTGGCTCTAGTCAGAAAAAGGCTGATGAGGAGGATGACGGGGATACAGTTGTCCAAGCAGTGCACTTGTCTATAAGACAGGACACTTGACAGTTTCTGTCCAATAAAATACGTTTCAAAGTTATCTTTGCAACAAACTTTAAATATTTGTACAATGTTATTATTATAGATCTTTTAATAGACAACCGACCGATATGGTAATGTCGTCATATTTATTCAAATTGCTGTATGAATTTCCATAATGGAAGTTGGTTATTTTTATATTTTATCGAACGCTTGACAGCGAAAGGCGTCAACGTGAAAACATAAATAAAAGTACTGGCTGTGAATACTTGAGTTTTATTAATTTAAATAATAGAGATGGGTTTAAGCCGTTATAAGGTTTTCCTGTCGACAGCCATTTTAATTTCTTTATTCAATTTGACAAATAAATAAATATAGTAACAAAATGTCATAAAGTTTCCTATACACCTACGAGTACATTACCTATTAAAGTTAACAAGTGGTCGCCCAGTGGTCGAAATTCGACCGTAAATTTATTAAGGCTGCACGGATTGTATCCTAAGCAATGAAAAATTATAAAAGATAGTATGTGAGTTTGTATCTCAGAACCGCAGAACAAGCACTAATAGTTATTATTCTGAGCTCAGAACAATAACTAAAGTTTGGATTGACATTGACAGATTTCAGTCGCTCCTCTTTCATTTATGAAATTTTTGAAAAGAGTGTATATCAAATACATGGTAGTGTGTGTAATGTTTGTTTTATTGATTTAATGTATTTTGTATGCATAATTTTAAAAAAAATATTAACATTCTGCACTCCTTCTTTATATAAACTATGTGCGAAATTTCATACTCCTCCGTCCGCGCAATTTTCGTAAAAAGGGGTACAAAGTTTTTGCTTCACGTATTAATATATAGATGATTGAAGTGGGTGTAGTAACGTGACATTTTAGTAGAGCCTTATAGTAGTCGCATATTATGATGTGTAACATTTGACATCTCACCTTATTATTAAGCAATTTTAACATTATATTCTGAAAAAATGGGTCAGGTATTATTTGAAATGATTTTTTATAACAAAGAAAACTCTTTTTAATGTAAATTGTATTTTATTTAATTGACACTAAGAGTAATACAATACCGCGCGCTCATTCGTCAAATCAAATGGCGCGCGCTTCCCTGGTTGGTTGGTACCATCCGAGGGCCAACTCTACCACTTCCTGTTACACACTTCCGTCCCATTTCACGAAATCACTCACACAAATTGCAAGAAAGCGTGAGGAAAGATGTTACACATCAAAAATAAAATTTAAGATGGCGTCGAAAGATGTTACAAACTCGAGTTTCGATACCGTTTAGATAGATAGATAGATAACATCTTTATTCAGACACTATAGACACACACAATATACAATCGTAAAAAAACAACAATTAGGTACATTAAAAAAATATTAATTTCATAACACAACTACTAAAAAATACAAAAATGTGTGTGTGCCGCAGCATCTCAAAAGGGTCGTTGCTCAGCGTGGTATTCACTCGCATCAAGTGAATCCCTGATTTTCAGCAACAACCAGAAGTGACCACGAGGACGGTGCCCGTAACAATTATCAGTAAAGTGCCCATGAGCGGAGCCTTGACCGTACAGTAAAAAAATATTAAAAATTTATAAATAAAGATTTTTTAATATATAAGCTGTGCAGTGTTTATTATGTTTATAATTGACATTAAATTAGATAAGGATATAATAATTATATAAGTAAAATGCAAAGTAAAATAAAAAAAAATATATATGATAAGTTTGCTTTTGTTACCGCCACCTACAAAAATCGCTTAGGAATACCTAACTTCTGTTCGACGAGCAGATGAGACTTAAGAGAACTTAGAATGCAACCGCCTTATTGGGGGAGGGATGTTGTTCCAACACTTAGTTGCATGATATCGAAAACTTCCGGTGAAGGCTGTTGTTGTTGGTGATGTTGTTCAACCCTAAGTGGCGGACGTGTAGACCTAGGTGCATGATCAAAATATTTTACAGAGCTGTTAAAATTCAATTTTGAAAATAAATATTCTGGACTTTTAAAGCGAGTAATATCAAATAATAGAGATGCTAAATGTAGGTTCATGCACGCTTCGTTATTAAGAAAGGCAGAAACATGACTACGGCGAACATTCAAGCAAAACCTAAAACAAGCCTTTTATACACGTTGAACCAAACGTTGTCATTTATACAGTAGACGAGGCCCATAGACAAGATCTGCATAATTGAGCCTTGATAATACCAGTGCCTCAACAACATTAATGCGCGCAGGTTGACTCAACAGATTACGTATTTGGTAGAGCACTTTTAGCCTAAAAATCATTGTCTAACCAGCTTCTCAATGTGGTCCACAAAACGCAACTCGCTTTCTAGATTAACTCCCAGATTCTTTGCCATATCCACGCGATCAATAATTATCCCAAAAATAGAGACAACCGGAGACTTGGCTGCGATTTTCCGTATTTGGGTCTTTGTCCCAAGTACCATAAACTTAGATTTATTAGGATTAAGAACCAGACCAATCCTCCCACAGCAATCAGTTACACCTTTCAAATTTTCATTAAGCAGTTCCATCTCAGCAGTTTACTAACCTCGGTTTCTGTAGAAATTCGTACTGGCTGGCAAGAAAGCTTTTATCATGCTTTTATTAAAACCTTTATGAGTACACAAGCTAAATGCGCCTAGCACCGTTTCGCTTAGTATCGCTAAAAACTCGAAAGTATTCGAGGGGAGCGGTCGTTATCGCAGGAAGTCTCCCTCGACGAAGCGCTAGCTCGCACTCAGTGAAATTAGCAGTTTTCTTGCGAACCGCCTATTTGCCTAATGTGGCTTCTTAAGATCTTTGTGATTGCGTTGCACTTTCTGCTGAACTATTAATACTCTTTTACGAGAAAGGTAAGGTAAGACTGCCATCACTAAGTACACCATAAAGGAAATGACAATTCACATAAGTACAGGAATGTAAAGTGTCTGAACGCATCGTTATCAACTTGAATAGGCTTAATTAATACACATGGGAAGACCAAACCACGAACCACCACGCCAACTCAATGCGTATTGGTAAGTGTAACCCCTTATTACCTCTTTAACCGGCAATACAATTGTAGTTTTTCATTACGTTCATTCTTATTCCAAAGGCTATATTGTGATATAGAGTTCAATATTTTGTGGCAAAATATTTGCCATTGCTTTAGAAATGGTTAACAACTTTCAACTCATGGGTCTTATAACAAACGGGACCGACACGGCTCAATGATATTTTATTTTGGTCATCTATCCCGGAACCGGCATTTTGAAAGTGGCTTCACATTCACGATTGGAATGATGAATGCGCTAGCGGCTTTACCAATGGACATTAAAATATGCCGGAATGAAAGGCTGTACTAGATAACTTGTGTGTATACTTCACAAATGCCGCATAACAGTTCCGAAAAGATTGCTGCATAGCGAGCACTCAGCAAAATTAGCAGTTCCCAAACCACTTATTTGGGTAATGGCAAATTTGAACGATTATTCGGTCATCAAAGCTTTAAGCGCTGATTTCTCTACGACCTATATTACATTTTCATATTGTTGAGTCTATTGTTCAAGCCCGAATATATTTTTGGCCTAAATATTATTTTACTCGGCGGAGTGGTGATTTTTTTAACCTTTCCCTTCATCAATTATTTTTGCAATAACAATGCGAAAATAACACCAACGAAAAGCGCCTATATCATATACCTGAGGCAGTCGCTTTTTTTGAGTGTTAGATTTAAACATCTGTCTGATATTTTTGCAGGTTTTATTTGTTAATTATAAAATATATAAAGACTCTCGTAGTAACTATTAAAATGTTTTTGTACGAGGATTTTTTTTCTTTATAAAAATCGTTTCTTGAATCAACTTTTTTTTTTAAAGTTTTTTTTACTCTGACGTTTCGGCCCTTTACGTGGATCTGTGGCAAATCTGTGGTCACAGGGAAAGCGCTTTATTTCAATGTGTTATTTTAACTTTGACTATAGATAAAATTTTAAATAAAACTTATGAACGCCTCGGTGGCCGAGTGGCATAGCGCTCGGCCCGATAGCTGAAGGTCTCGGGTTGAATTCCCGCAGGTCGGGCAAAGTGTATTTCGGATTTTTCAATACATTGCCCGAGTTTGTGATCATCTAACCCGCATTTGGCAAACTTGGTGATTGAGCCATCACCCATCAATATACTATACTAGCTGTGCCCCGCGGTTTCACCCGCGTTAATTAGTTCTCAATAATTTTTTTCCCCCGTTTTTGCAACATTTTTCATTGCTGCTCCACTCCTATTAGTCATAGCGTGATGTAATAGCCTATAGCCTTCCTCAATAAATTTACTATTCAACACAAAAATATTTTTTCAGTTCGAACCAGTAGTTCCTGAGATTAGCGCGTTCAACCAAACAAACTCTTCAGCTTTATAATATTAGTATAGATATAATTATAGTGCTGATGACTGACGACCTCCTTGGTCGAGTGGTTTGTACACCGGTTTTCATGGAGTCGCCATCTCTGAGGTCCCGAGTTCGATCCCCAGGCGGGTCAATTTAGAAATTATTGTTTTTCTAAATTGTCTCGGGTCTGGGTGTTTTCTATGGAGGTATAATAAGTATATATTTAAGTATTTTAAGTATGTTTATCCGTTGTCTAGTAACCATTTAACGAGTTTCATAACGAAGCTTCTCTTAGGCTAGATATTTGGTGTGGGTGTAGGAAAGTTTATTATTATTAGTTTTATTATTTGATTTCAATGGTGGAGGCCTTTGCCCTGCAGTGGGACAGTTATAGGATATTTATTTACTTTTTTACTTACTATAACATTTAAAAAACTTCCATTAATAAAACTGCTTTATCATTACAAAATGGATGACCATTAATAAACGATACGCGATATGTACTCAAAGAGACGAATGTAACAAAACTTCGGAACGCAATAACGTAAGTACCAATTTGTCCGAATCACATTGGCGCGTATCATATAAATCATGTCGGGTCTCGATATTTTATAGGTTTTAATTTTGGCGTTTTATGTTGTGATAACATCTGCGGGGTAATGGCGTCGCCAGCCCGCGGCTTTACGAGCCTGCTTTATGGCCAAGATGTGGCGCTCGTTACTGGCGAACTATGTTGTTTTAAAATAATCTGTTGTATAATAACGTTGCCATTAGGTGTTATGTAAATAAGGCTGTTTGCATTACTAATAAAAGATGGCACGGGTTTTATTTCCAATTTCAGCTATAATTTGTTTAAATCAATGTTTTGGACCAAAGCCTCAATTTAGCTATTTAAAAATGGACCGCAATCGTGTCCCTTTCTGGTCTGATACCTTGGCTGTGCATACTCCAAGTTGTCGCAAGCACTTTGTGTAAATATAACACAAACAGGTAATGATATTCTACCCAGGACCCATCTAAAAGTTTTAGGTTTTACCAAATATATCGCTAGTGTACTTCGTATGGCTATAAAAAGTCTTCTTAGGATTTAATTTTTAAGTAAAAAAAAGGAAAAAAAATGTATTTGCATTGCCGCCTCAGCTCACCATACCCATTTGTTGTCGGTTGTGACAACAAAAAGACCGAAAACTATTTATTAAAAAAATATATAAAAAAATTATTACCTACATGCAGTGTTATGAAAACACTACAAATCTCTCGATCTCGACAGGCTTTCTCATAGTCTACAAAGGCAAGACAAAGAGATTAGCTTTGTGATCTTCTGTATAGCCAAATGTTAGTGCCTATTTTTTGAAAATAGGTTAGGCAAAAATAGGTTCTAACATACACATAGAAACATATTTTGAAGTTTCCAAGTAAGACTGGTATTTTATTACCAATAAACATTTAATCCTTCCTTCCTTGCGCAGATGTGTCTTAAAGCTGCTGGAGTTAGAGCGCTAAAATTCAAATGTGTTTTTATAGTAGCTTATTTGTATAAACCAACCATTCATCTGGTACCTGTAGTTAAATTAAAAATCCTACAATGTGACATAAAATATTGGACGAATTTATTTCGCTTAATAACGTTATAATGTTCATATTATTTATGTGCAGGTAGTTATACAATTTCTATTGGGTCGCAATATTTGGAGCGGCCGTCGGACGAAACGCTCTTTTGCATTTTGATTTTTTCATCAAAATGCAAAAGAGCGCAATTCCCCTGCATCTATTTAGGGTCAAAGCTCACGTGACAAAAAATAAAGTTTTCATAAAAATATTTTCATGTTTCACACTAACATTTATGTGGTTGTCAACGATTGCCTTCTTACTGGCCGTTAACAACCGGCACCAATGGCTTAATGTGGACTTATCGATATTTTAAATTGTTCATTCGTCTCGGACATTCATTGCGAAAGTTGCTTGACTTGCACGATGGCAAATCGTCGCTTAGCAAACAACACCGCGCAAATCGATTTTAGGGATTTTACAGGGGAGTATATTTTTTTTTATAATAGAATTAAAATAACAAATATGACTTAAGAAAATCTAGTAAATTACGAAGCACTTCGTAATTTTTTGACACAGTATGGCGGAGTGACGACTTGAGCGGTGTTAGGTTAGAGAGCTATCAGACTTGAGAGCTGGTACCACTTTTCGAATATTGGCCTCTTATTGTTTGAAACGTTCAAATTATGACGTGTAGTTAGACGAGTAATGAGAAGTTCTATCAAATGACATTTAAAAGTAAAATTCGCCAATATTCGACTTAAACGGGGATGTTTGCTAAGCGACGAAATGCAACATTAAAATATACCTGAATTAAATGCTGCACCAGATTACTTTTTATTTTTTATATTTACGGGTAACACAGTGCCTTGATCTCACCTGATGTTATGTGTGAGTGTGTGTTACTTGTGTGTGTACTTATTGTCAATTGTGATTGCGTATACATTGAGCGGGCAAACAATCTCTACTGGGTCGCAATATTTTGGCGCGGCTGCCGTCGGACGAAATATTTCATCAAAATGCAAAAGAGCGCAATTCCCCTGCATTCATTTAGGGTCAAAGCTCACGTGCTTTTTGTGTAAAAAAAAATAATGTTGTAAATAATTATTATCAAAAAAGTATTTTTTATTTCTTTATATTCTGGACGGTTCATGCTAAATCATTTTAGAACCTCCGGATATCAGCTTGTTACTACACGGCCACCGAGGAGTTATACATGTATTATAATTAATGAACTTTGGAGTGTTTGTAACATTAGTAATTTTGTGTTGTTTGTAACATTAGTAATTTACTGAAATTTTGTATGGTAAAACATATTTTTATTATTTGTAGGTGGTATGGTGAGTCCACATTATGCATCATGTTATATAATTATGCTATATAACATGCTACATAACCATGTTAAATAACATTCAAATCATTTCTTCAACATAAGCCTTCACATTGACGTCAAAAAATGTTTTGTCAAATAGTCTGGACTCAACTTAAGCCGTGAGTGCGAGCTATCGTATGTATAAATATTATCAAAAAGGAACAGCAAATACTGAAATACGTGTGCATCAACCCTAACATGGCAACGGAGAAAGAACTAAATTAACTGGACGCTGGAAAACAGATAACTCAATCTGCATAACTTGTTCACACGGCCATTGCCGGCTAACCCAATTTGGCTTGACGGGTTAACGCGACTGGAAAAAGGAGCACGTTTGTTTTTTCACGTCAATTAATTGAAATCTGGGGCCATTTCTGATTTGGATTTCGCTTTTGCAGCTATGAAATGACTGTGCGGGTGAGCGATTAAATGGAGTGGAATCTGTAAATATGATAGTGAAGAATGTTTATTGGAAATGATTTATTAGTATTTAAATCGTGTATTTACATATTTAAATCAATGTGAAAGTATGTTGAAGCTATAGTGACGTCCACTTTACAATGACGAATAACAAACTTTTGTATTTACTTTAATGGCACAATGACATTAAAATATTAAACTATTGTACGGAACATCTTACAAGAAACTTATGACATGTTGTGTCAAAGAAGTATCGAGCATCGATACTAAATAAAGAGTTTTAGACCATCTCGAGAGGTACGTCACCCTTAGGTATTAAATTTATTTTGTTGTCAATATTTTGGTTATGTTTGGGAAAAGCGATTAAAGCCCATGCATTACTTTACAGGAGGGCGATTTTTGAACCGATGACTGATTCTCACGCTATGATAACAAATTCAAATTCAAAATTCAAATTCAAAAATCATTTATTCAGTTTAGGCTACAAGTAGCTCTTATGAATGTCGCTATGCCATCGGTTCGTAAGTCTACTCTGGGCGGGAGATCTTGCACTGAGAAGAACCGGCAAGAAACTCAGCAAGTGTCCAGCTCTTTTCTCCCTTACAGCGTCAAAAAAAATAAAAATTGGAAAATGCCCTATCATAGCAGGACACTTTTCATTACAAATAAACACAAAAAATATAGAAGACAACTACAACATGTAAAAAAACAAAACAAATAAACAAATCTAATATATCAAATTTACATCTGGTATAAGTTAAATTTCCACAATGTCATACAGTACCACTACAGTACCCTAATAAAAGTCAAAAATTGTTTAAGAAAAACAAAGTCAAACTATAGTAATTAATACTAACAATGAGATAAGTATGCAAGAGCAGACCAGCCTCCACAGGCGGCACCCGTTCACGAGTATGACATATGAATCAGCCATCGCTTCGCTCAACCATATTTTAGGGAACGTAACGACCCGACGCACACGCCACCACCGCAGAGACAATAAAGAGAGCATGACACACTCAAGATACTTTAAATAAAAACTTAATGATCTATTTAACGCTGTTTGTTATCTGTAGGACACTGTTCAAAACTATCATATCAGTATAAAAATTATATAAATTAATTTTATTATGTATATTGATACAAATAGAGTATAATGTGTTTTTTATTACAACCAGGCTGTTTTATCATCCAATTATTCTTTGACTTTAATAATAACCTTTTATAAAAAAGTGTAACTACTTACAATGTGAAATAACATGTGCAGGCGAGCAGACTAAGATGACCACACATTCTTATCATTAAAATAATCATCAATTTTATAGTAACCTTTTTTCATTAGACCTTGTTTTATTTCTGTCTTAAACTTGTGTAATGGCAATTCTGTTAGAGTGAAGGGCACTTTATTGTATATTTTTATACATTTCCCAACAAATGAATTACCAACTTTATTGAGTCTAAGTTTTGGAACAGCAAGTTTGTTTTTATTTCTTGTGTTAAAATTATGGGTATTACTTTTTTTTTCGAATTTATCTAAGTTTTTATAAACATAAATGATATTTTCATAAATATACTGTGAAGCTACAGTTAAAATATTAATCTGCTTAAATAACTCTCTCAGCGTATCACGGGGCTTAAGGCTATAAATAGCTCGAATGGCTCTTTTCTGTAAAACAAAAATGGTTTCAATGTCAGCCGCTGAGCCCCACAATAAAATACCATACGACATGACGCTGTGAAAGTAACTAAAGTAAACCAATCTTGCCGTTTCTACATCAGTAAGTGACCTCATTTTTCTAACCGCATAGGCAGCTGAGCTAAGTCTTCCTGCCAGGGCAGCAATATGAGAACCCCATTGTAATTTATGATCTAAGGTAGGAAGGTAGGTAAGGAAAACTGTCGAGTTAACTATTTCAACTATTTCATCGTTCATAGTGATACTGATATTAACCTGCTTCACATTGGGCATCGTGAATTTCACACATTTAGTTTTTTTTGCATTAAGCAGCAGGTTATTAGTGGTAAACCAATGTAATATTTGAGAGAGAGTATTACTTACGTCGTCAAATATTGCTCTATGTCTATCAACTTTAAAAATCAATGAGGTGTCATCAGCAAATAATACTATCTCACAAAGATCTTCGGTGTAGTAAGGTAGATCATTTACATAAATGAGAAATAAAAGAGGTCCTAATATTGAACCCTGGGGCACCTCCATAAGTAACGGGGTGCCAGAAGAATCAGTACCGTTAATATTAACTTTTTGAACTCTGCCAGTGAGGTATGATTTCAATAAGGTAAGTGAGTTGTCTGAGACACCATAATGTTCCATTTTTAATAATAAAGTATCGTGATCGACACAGTCGAAAGCTTTCGATAAATCACAGAAGATACCTATCGCATCCTGTTTCTGCTCCCATGCATCGAAAATATGCTTAATGAGTGCAACTCCCGCGTCGGTTGTATTTCTACCTTTAGTTTTAAATGATATAATGATAACACTGGCAACTTATTTTTAACCCAAAAAAGTTTCGAACGTTAAGTATCCTATATTATTTATATTATAAAATGAAATTGTAAATAATGTAAAACTTATTATATTTCATAATGTATTTTATGTAACTTTGATTTCAAGATCACCAGTGATATTCAAAACGCCCCCTGGCTTCTATTAATCTCATTCTGTTGATTTTTATATATTTTTGATTTTATGGTAAATTTAAACTGAAATTTAATTTATTTAATAGTTTAATCCTGCCATGTGTTTAGTTTAATTACAACTAATCTTTGATTACAGCTCAAGATACCTTAAGAGGCAGACTCATATTTTAACCTTCTTATTATTATAGATAGTAAAAGCACATGATTATGGGATATTTTAATTAATCATGCAGTAAAAGATATGTATCTAATCTAAATGTTGCGAATTTTGCGAATGTTTCCGCCTGGGCCGCTACCAAACACGCGGCGCCACTGTTATTTTTCATTCAAACACGACGAGAGAGCAGTTACCATTAAAAGGTCCGGCGTTTGCCCTGGAGAGCCCTTTCATGGGCTATGGATGCATGTGTGATACTTGAGCCGTTAACACGCGAAAAATTGTGGAGCTACCATTTTGATATCAATGCTATGTTTTTTTAGAATAGTATTGAAAAAGGTTTTGCACTAGTTAGTGCGGGTTACGATTGTGAAAGTTAAGGTTCTTCCGTATTGACGTGTCTCCGGATGGGTCATCCAGCTTCTTTGGTGATTCAATCTAAACCTAGCGATTTACCATGTCCTGTAGGATGATGAATGCGCAAAATATATTATTAGTAGGTTATTGCTCCGCTTAAGTTTTCTTTGAAATTGCCTATAACTGTAACTTCTCATTCATCGCCTTCGATGATCTAATATAAAATTAAATAAAGAAATAGGTTTGGGCATTTTATATTATGTATACTGGGAGAAGACCCAACAGGAGCGTTCTTAAGTCTGACAAGGGACTGTTTCTTTTTTATATATAAAATGCCTGGAAAATAACTCCACTCCACCTGATGGTAATGGAGGTAATGGAAATGGAGTCCAGACGCGAAGATAACTGGTGCACCGTGAAAACAACGTAGCATCTTCAGTCACCCTCACCCTGCCAGCCCATAATGTGCCTCTTCACGCCTCGTTTGAAAGACCGCATGTCATAGGAAGGAGGGAAAACGTGTGCAGGTAGACTATTCCATCTTCTGGAAGTGCGACAAAGAAACGAGTAGCCAAATTTCTTTGTTTGCAATGGAATGTTCGAAACAGTACAGCGGTGACTCCGGAGAGCAACATGCAATACTGGCTCAGTTGAAACTCGACTTGCCTCCCTACTTTATAGCCTAATGACGAACAGTTAAAAGTTAAAGCTAAAACGTAAAACGGGAACCTATTTCGGTACGACTGGCTGTGGCTGTAAGCGCAACAAATGGTTCCTTACACAAGTGGCTTAGTTACAACTGCGTGAAACTTTATGTGGGCAGCTTATAGTTCGGCCGCTAGTTCGGCAAATTCTAAGCCAAGTTTCAATTTACGAGTGTACTTATTGTAATGTCGATAAACTAGCTTTAAATAGACTTAGAACCGTGTGTCGTAGATATACACAAATAGAAAGTTATAAAGATTTATGCATATTTTTTTGGAATAACCCAACTATTGAGCCGGGCTATTCTCGATAAATGACTGCGTTCCAAGATTTCTCACCTGCCCCCCGACCGCCTAACCGATCGCTTTCACTACGCGTATAGTTTATGACGTCATCTTGCCACCTCGCACCGCCTATGAAAGCAATATCAAAAGTTAAAGGCTATAACTTTCGATATTGCTTTCATAGGCGGCACGAAACGACAAGATGACGTCATAAACCACACACGAAGTCAAAGCGATCGGTTAGGCGGTCGGGCCCCAGATCATTTTTTGCCCCCGCTGCTGAGGCATGAGCTTTCCCTGTGGATGAAAACACCACAGGTAGAACGACCCGATCCGATCCGAATGCCATTTCCTCTAGAAAACCTTTTTCAGTATTTCGTTCACACACACGGCTTGAGAAACCCTTTAAGTTTCTCGCCGCCCCCAAAAAGCCCGGTGACGCTGAAAATGCTTTGTGAAGGAATCAGCAAAATTCTCTCCAAAAAATAAGGAAGAACAGGTCAATAACCACCACGCGGGAACAGTGCTGATTGGTAATTGTTAACGACTGCTATTGCAGCCCGGGATCAACGGCTTTACGTGTCTTCCGAAGCACACTCCTGTGTGCTCGAAATTATATATTTTTGGTCACCTTTGCGATAACTGGTTATCTTTTGGATTAGTTGCTTTAACAGGTTGAACGCCGCGGGTCTCAGACACAATAGAAATTCAATTGTTTGTCGGACTTATGGCGTTTAGGTGTTAACTTCAGCAATTGCAGATCGAACGCGTTTACCAACTGAACCACCGTGTAAGCTTATATACTTGAATAAAAGCTGACTTTTTGTATATTACTTTAGTAGTGAGCTCAATTTTCTCAGTCCGTGGTTCCCTTATGACGTATGTCGCAAGCGTGTGTGAGTAGCAACGCTACACCTCGCTGGATCTCCGCTTGTTTGCGCTCCATTCACTTCAGATGGCATACAGATAGCGTCGTTTGAGCGGGGATTAAATTGCACGCTGTCACACGTCGACTGTGCTTTGCAAAGATTTTTGTTAATGACTGTACTATTCTAACCGTTTGGGGAATACGAAATTAAAATTGTATTTTGTGTGTATAGCGATGATGACGCGAAGGATAGCTGTTACGGTTTTGCAAGTTAAGCAACTTTCGCAATGACGGGTAACCGGATAGGTGACCAAATTAAAATACTTTGAACTCTTAGCTTAGGAATACCATTGGTTGGTTTTTACTACTGCTACGGCCATCACCGCTATTAACAATTTATACTGGGTACTTCATCGATTCACACCATGACTGGTTCGCACCACGGTGTGAATCGCAAAAGGACGCTTTTTGAATTGGGTGTTTCGAACCACGGCTCATACCATGGTATGAATCGGTGAATGTCTTTGTTGGACTTTTGTGATTCGCACCATGGTGCGAATCACAAAAGTCATTATTAGCTTCGTTGATTCAGACCACTACCAAAATAAATGGGATTTTTGTACTAGCGGATGGAAAACGGTTACTGAAATAAACAGTTGTTATAAAATATTTAATAGTTTACGGTAAGTATTAAAAATAATCAAAGATAAATAATTTCACAGATCTCGCGTTTAGGTATTTTCCTTTTTTATGCAACGACGACGTTAGGAATTCAAGATTAAATCCTTCTGACCATTGAAAGAGGTGTTTTTTATTATGTTCGCCTTATTCACTCTTTCTTTTTTACTACACAATTTCTTCATAATTTAATACATTCTTACTTAGCTTCTTAGTTATTCTTACATTGAATTTCTTATATTATTCTTATACATATATATATATATATATATTAATAGCGTAAGCCGATTTTTGTCCCAGTGATTATGGGACGATAGCTGCACATAAAAAATCGGTTATGGTCTCATTTTGAAGAGCTCCAGTCGTAGATGTGCAGAAAAATAAAGAAACCTGTCATAGGTTTCGAAATTCCTAAAAATCTGTTGAATAAACACGAAGTTTTGCGGGCGACCCACTAGTTCAAATTAGTCTTTAAATAGGTCTCCAGTATACTTTTGTTTTACCACATCATTAGCTATGTCTAAAATTGACGTGAAACAAAAAACGACGGGTTGCACTCCGGGAGTGCCGGCAGAAGTGAAAACTTGAATATTAACGTTGTGCATTTTTGATATTTTGGAATGGTTAGGGAATAATTTTGCACGAATTGCTTCAATTATCAGTATAAAAGTACTATCATTTATGTGGTAGAATACAATATTTATTTATTGCGTTATCGTACACAAACATGACAATTTATATTACATTAAAAAGCACTCGAACATTCGCGCAAGCGCCCTGAGCCGCCTAAACGAAACAGCAGGCACACATTTTCGCCGCGCCGTAGAAAGAGAGGGGGATACTTCCTCTCCTACGCCGCGCCGGCTGTCATCCGTCTTACGAACTTTCGATCAGGCCACGTGTCCTGACGGTCACGTGTCCTGACGGTCACGTGTCCTGACGCGAATTTAACATTTTTTACCCATTACAAAAAAAGTGTACAACACCTCTAAAGAAGTTTTCACTTCAAAAATACGCGAGTAGACACATCTGCACAAAGTGTTTTATTTCAGTATGTAATGTTCGTATACTATAAACAACAATATCTAGGTGAGTAATAATACAAAGGCAAGAGTTAGCAGAACGTTTAATCGAAGCGTTGCCACTTATTGCTCGTTCCGGTTAGGTGGGTGCTTCGTTATATTTCGATTCCTCTCAAAAGCAAGGAACGAATCATCTAATTAGACGTTACGTCTGTTACATTTCTGAAAGTCCTTTGTATTGCAGAATTTTATGCGTTCTTTGTTCCGAAAGCATTTTTAACGGTTGCTGGCGCATTGCATTTTTAACTTTACCAACTACAAATTAGAGCTCATTTTGTTTGTGGGGATAATTGTAAATATTGAGCTTGTGACAATCGGCGTGGCGCAGCGAGAAGACTGCTCGCTAACGAGCATCCCCCTCCCCCTAATTTTCATTTTATCAACCCCCCCTGCCCCTCAACTGTTGCCTGCAGTTTTTCTTTTGGACGATTGCGATGTTTCTCATTTTAATTCAAAATTTGGATTCCGACTGATGTGCTGTGGCAAAAACGCCGCAGTCTCGGAGCTAATCTAAAACATCAAACACATCTCGGAGATGCAGTTTGTTCTTGTGCAAACTCGCACATATATTAGCAGTTTCGCTTTATCCGGACCACTTTAACAGTTTAATTTGTTTTCTATTTGCACCTTATTGTTTTACTTCACGTTTAGAAGATTGTTAAGCCGTTATAGATACCAGATGTTACAACATATGCAACGTATGGTATGTACGTACATTCCACAAGAAATACAAACAAAGGCTATACTTTTAGACTTTCATGTTAACGGTTTAATTAATAAACGGGTATTATATACCGTATTGTTTGTCTTCACTTCTGCCGCTGTAATAGGGAAAGATGAAGTAACGCATTCTGTTGGAGACCAAGAACGGGAACGCGGTGTGTAAGCGGACCACCAGCCATTGGACCAACCTCCGACGATATTATAGCAGTTTTGCTGGAGAAAAGACTGATTGGAAGAGGATAAGAGAGGCGCACTTTCAGCATAGCCCTTTGATGCGCTGAAGAAGATGTTTTTTGTGCTTGAGTATCTGATAATTTTGCACCTTTGCATGCGCCATAATCAAAGATTTAGTGAGGTTACTGTTATTGGATATATTTTCATATATAAGCAGTCAAAACTTATTATTGCACACTTGTAAAATGAAGGGTAAACCAAAATGGTATTTTTTTTAAATATTGGAAATACTTAGGTATTCTTGCGTTAAAAAACCATTTCAAAAATTCAGCATTCCGCAGATGGATAATAATTTTTACTGAACAACTCCGGCATATAGTTTCACTAAGCTCCGTTCAATGAAGTACAAAGTGGATCGCCGATCGCCGAGCTCCGCAAAATCACATTGTGATTCAATCACAATCACATCTCGATAAAAACAACGTCCTAAGAACGCTTTATTTTCGTTGAGAATTATTCAAATTCATTCCGATCTCAAACACCTTGGGGATTTAACAATATCATTTTCCATCAGAGAACACAGAATGATGGAAGGCATCGACTTAGAAAATATGGCCGCAAAAATAATAGGAGACGAAGTGCGAACGCGTCGAAAAAAGTTACAGAGTTCTACCCGTAGGTACTTGGAGTGCCGCCCGTATTTGTACTGCTAAAAGGGAGTCTCGCAAATTTCGACGGTCTGCCATTAAAAGGCGAATGTTGGTTAGTCGCATGGACAAATGATCTGCTTTCAATATTGTTATCTAGGTAACGAAACGTCTGGATATAACCACTGCCTCTGTGGTCTATTGGTTAGGACTCCTAGCACAAGCATGTACCCCTTGAACATTGGTTGTGTACTCGGTTTGGTTGGTAGTAGGGCTTGTTTGTCCACGTGGCTAGCTACCACTATCTTAACATACTAATATTATATTAAAGCTTTGTATTTTTGTATGTTTGCAATGAATAAACTCAAAAATTTCGGGACCGATTTAAAAAGTTCTTTCAGAAAATACAATTAGAATGTAGCACTATAGCTAATGTAGCATACATTAGTACTGAGTAACATAGGCTATATTAAAAAATAAATGTCCACCCGTGCGAAGCCGGGACGGGCCGAAAGTCTAAATATATAAACATCTTCAACCTATAAACGACCCACTGCTGAGCTCATGAACAAATAGCAAATGGTGAGATCAGATATCTTATTTGAGACTGATGAACTAGTACAGATTGAAAATTAAATCCTGCAATATAAATTATTGTATGACGTTTGCCTTGTAGGTATTATTCAAATTAGATTTAGCTAACTCGATTATTGTGACAATTGTAGAAGCGTGAACTGATATCTATGAATTAATATAGAGTTCACAATTAATTATGAAGTGTGCAAACGTAAATCCATTAACGAGTTAATTGAATTGTAGTAACAGTGAAATGACAAAACAGTTGTGCAACAGTTCATCAATACCAAGGTGTGAACGTGTGGGAACACAAAACTGAAGCCGCAGATCAAATATCTGAAGAATGTTTTAATTAAAAAAAATAATTAAAAAGGCTACGAATTCGTATCTGCTTTTCGCAACAAAATTGGTAGCTAAACTTTTTAGATATTTTTGAATAGAAATCCACGCTGCAATAGGCAACTGACAGCCACCAAAAAATGTTTCTTTATAATATCTATCAACCTCGTCAATATGCAAAAAAAAAACAAATCCACACAATAACTTTATTCTTACAATAAACACACAGTAAATATGGTCCTTCGAGTCAGATGCCATTTTGACTTTACAAAATTCTGTTTTCTGTAGGTTTTGTCAGTGTCATTATAGCTTAATATGTTATGTCTGTGCTGTTTTAAAGAACGTTATTAAATTGCAGCGCGATAACAGTGTAAGTGGTAAAGACAGAGATGCAGGTTGGCAATAAAGTCATATCAACATTGACTTTGCCGAAGGCGCGAGCGCGGATCGGTCGCGTCGAGACCATCCTGAGGAGATCCTTTGTCGCCTTGTAGTTGTCTTTATCTGAAAGATAAGCAGAACTTTGCACAATGCTTCAGTCAAGGTTGCCTAAGTGATTTGAGTCAATGGTTAGGCAGGGGGTGGGGTACACATTGTACTCGATTTGATTGGCGGGCGATTGATAAGCCTGGCAAGCTACCACCATCATAATTAAATCTCAACGTTGAAACAACGTTAGTAGCAAGCATTGTAAAAAAATCCAGTTATATAACAAGTTCCTCAACTGTAGAGGATTCTGGTTAATACGCTTCCACCTTCTGATTTCACCATCATCAGGTAAGAAGATGGCTAAGCGTCTTCCTTTTTTGAAATGAAAAAGAAGGTTTAATAAGCTGTTCAATTTAATTTAATTGGGTCACCTAAAAAAAATTAAATGGGGCAACTTACTTGAAAGAGAGAATATGAGAAGCCTACAAAGCCTCCGTCTTAAAACATCTGCGCTGTTCTGCATTTGCTGCGCAGAACGAGACAGCATGATGAGCGTAGACAGCATCAGAAACAACGAAGCCATGTAAGCACTTATGTCCATGGCTGAGAAACGACCCTGGAGGAAGTGACTTATGGGTTGTAGACATAAGCAATTTGATGGCGCAGTCAAAGTTCAAAGTCAAATCGTCTATTCAATATAAGACTCTACAGGCACTTATTGACGTCAAAAGTATACAACTTTAAATAATAATAAACTTAAATTTTGTTTAACTATAAACTACTGAATCTACCATCAGTTCCATCCATCCATCCATCCATCTTTTAAACCAATTTAAAATCATGACCAACGTTCCATCGCGCACAATGAAATTTGGTGACTCGTTTCTTTGTCGCACTTCCAAAAGCTGGAATGGTCTACCAGCACACGTTTTCCCTCCTTCCTATGATATGAGGTCCTTCAAACGAGGCGTGAAGAGGCACCTTGCGGGCCGGCAGGGTGAGGGTGACTGATGCTGCGTTGTTTTCATGCTGCACTAGTTGTCCTTGCGTCTGGTCCGTTTTCACTTACATCAGGTGGAGTGGAATCATTTGCCGAGATATGAATAAAAAAATATATCATGAACTGTACACTGAAGTACAGTGGCTTGCGCGGTCAGATTGCGTTCTAGCAAGTTAAGCAACTTTTGAAATTTAAGGTTATAGCCATCTAGGAGATCCTTGCTTATAGTAAGCCATTAGCCTTTACTAGTGTGTACATTTCCATGTATTCGTTTTATATGTTTATAGTTTGTTGTGCAGGTTAATAAACGTTTCTTTATCTTTATCTTTACTCTTTAGTCTTTAGTGGCATTACCCTACCCACCATTACCAAAGGTTTACCAAACGAATGGCAAAATTAAAATGACTTCGGAAGGCACGGTTGGACTGAACAGTTTTAGCAGTTAATGTTATTGGCTTCCGTGATAAATTAATGCTCAATCTTCCCACATAATATTGTTTGGCATTAAAATGCCACCAATGATGAGAAATTTATAAGCTAGCGATAAAATAATTTCACTTGTAAATCTATATACAGTTCGACATTCCTTACCGCAACACTTTGTGACGTTGTTGTGTACATACATATTATGTAGAAGAATATCGCCGAAGTCAACATAACAGTCAGCTGAAACCAAAATAAATAGCTATAAACAAAGTGAAAATTAAAAAGATTTTATTAATTATGCCGAAACTCAAAATTAATCTTTTGCCACCACGCGGGCCCGGTGCGGATAGATGATTGTTAACGACTGCAAATGCAACCGGGACCAACGGCTTCACATGCCTCCCGAAGCAAGGAGGAGTTTGAGATAATACATTTATGGTCACCCATCCGATGACCGGCCTTTGCGAAAGTTGCTTAACCTCAGCACTCGTAGACCGGGTGCTCAACCACTGCGCCATCGAATTCCTCAACTCAAAATATAAATTCAAACTTAAAACTGTCTACCTGAAATCCAAAGATGATATTAAACAATTTGCAGCTATGCCTAACATGTTTGTAGCCCAGTGACCATGTGTGGACTTCTTCAATCGATATATGATCATTACAACAAGATTGATATATATCATTGTCTGACACAGAAGTATCGCCTTCAATGGAACGTGTAATAAATTTTATCTGTTCAGACATCACGAGTAGAACACAGTACAGCATTAGGTATTCGAAGATAAATCTGAATTCACACATTAGAAGATTTAGCGCGAACAAATAATGCCAGAGCATTGGTAGAGTGGGTACCACTGATGGATAGCATTGGCTGTAAATGAAGATGCTAACTTTACACAATGCGACTATAACTACTACCGCGATGAAAACTGACTGCTTAGCTTCAAGGTTCTTTTTGTAGCTGTCATCAGGAGTGTATAGTCCGTACCCGAAATTTAGATGGCATATAAAAGACTTATACATTCTGCTATGATACAAAGCCAAAACGAAGAACAGTGCCGAGTTCCCGCTCGTCAAGTAAAAGTACAAGATATCATTCAAATTATTGGGATATAAATCCATCCGTATAATAGTGTGTAAAGATATCAATACGAGTTCGAACAAAATTCGGGACACTATTAAAGTTTTTCTTGTCCTTCCGCGAATGCTGTAATCGCGGTATATACAAATGAAATTCTCCACGTACTCCGTGAAATCTAAAATACGTTCACTCATGATCGTCGATTATTCGTGATTGACTTAAATTACAGTCTACGTTAATATACTGGCTACAGAGAATACATTCGTCTAATGAATAAACACACCGAATGTTCGATTAATCATTTATTAGAGGGTGGTAAACTAATAACACTAACCCCATTTTCGTAATTATTATTGACTGCATTGTTTTGATAGAATAACAATAATAAACAATAATAAGAATATAAAAAATAAATAGAGAGACAATAATAAACAATATAATAAGAATACATTAAAATACAATAGAAAACAATATAACAATAATATATTAAAACTAAATCCTAAAGGATTATAAGTTCAAATTGAAAATGTTATACAAAATTGATAAGTGAGACAAAAAGCCGCAATCGAGAATATTAATTATTTTACAGAGCTAGTTGGTGAGCTCATCAGGCGCGTGAGTGGTCCAAGGCATAAAAAACGATTGCATACACCACAGGATGATGATAAAGTGGCGATACCCCGGCTCAATATCATAAAAATACACTGAAAAGCCCATGCATGCTTTTGAAACCGATGACGGTGTCATGCGTGCGTTGCCGACACAGAAACTTCAGTTCCTATATTAGCCCTCATAGATGCCTACCCAACCTACCAACCTACCCAAACCTGTCAAATTTCTCCAATGAATATGGATCCTTATAACCAAACAATAAAGTTCAAAATTGATTGTAGAAATTTGTTTGATGATTGATCTGCCGCCGTGTGTACAACCAATATTTTTACCTTACAAATGACGACCCACAACTGTACCTGTACTCGCTCTACTTAACACACTTATTGTTTGATGTAGCGATTGAGCAGGAGTCCATCAACAACGTTGAAAACTTAATGGTAAAACGGTTTTTTTATAAGATATTGCTGTTGGACGCCTTTACCGGTGTTCCTTACAGCGTGAGGTACCTTTATGGGCAACCCTGCTACACACGACTTAAAGTTTATACTGACACCCCCTACCAACCGTTAGGTTATAAATGTTGTCAGATGTCAGATGACCTTGCAAGCAAGCAAACTCGCACAAGGGACCATCTAAGTCAGGTCACAACGCCAGATCAGGACGCACTGAAGCGCATTCTTCATCCGGTACTCATATGACTATGGTCTCAAGCGAGTTGCCCCGTGGACACGTAAAGTTCACTACCTAATATCTACATAGGTTACCGTAGCTGTAAGCTCGCTGTAAGCAGAAGTGATGGCATAACACAAGCGTGTCCCCGCACCCACTTGATTGGAAACGAGAGTGGAACAATCCGAAGGCACCTCGGTTCGGTTTGACGGAATCGTGGGAGGTGAAAAACGCTTTAAGCTTGTACCTTGCCTGCGTCGGATCGCTGACGATGTGCTGTCGCCGCTGTTTGCGCAGCACTGCAACAGTGGCTGTCGTGCGGTAATGGATATTGAAGTATCTTAGCTCGCTGTTTTTTGTTGTGAGCGAAAAAATACGGTTATACCTCTTTCGTACGTTCGTTTGTTTTGTACAGTATGGTTTTGCATATACGAGTAGCATGATGGATGGGAAGTGATGTTTCGGTTGTAGAAGGATCTCATTCTGATATATATAGGTTCAGATACCGAATCCATATCAGAGCAAGTCAAGCTTTCAGTTATCATACATACATATGTTAACTCCTTTCATTGTTTAAATTTAATAAGGTAATTTCTTGTAAATGAAAGAACACATAACCATTATAAGTAACACTGTATAGTAATTTAAAAATGTTTCATTTACCTTTTTTAAGAAATCCATATAATAATAAACAAACAAACAAATAAATATTAAAATACGCAGTGAATGGGCGCCTTTGGCTTTCAAAGTAAAAAGTATATGGTGTTGAATAATTTCGGCGGGCTGGTTAGAACCACGATAGCTCAATTGGAAGAGCACCTGACCCGGTATGTCAGAAGGGTGCAGGTTCAAACCCTGCTCGTGGAAATTTTTTCAACATTTGTGTTTTTGTAATTTGTTCGCAACAAAATTTGCGTTAAAATTATATAAACATTTATACGCAGTGAAGTAAAGTATTTTTTAAAGATTATAATATTAACACTTTAAAAACAGTTCTGTTAACCCATTCTGAAAAGCTCATACGCATGTGTTAGCAATGGATTCATGTCGAAAGTTTACGGAGCTCCACAATTCAATCCCCTTTGATTGAACCACGATTTGACGCTTTTTTAAGAATTAAACAGGCATTTGATTACACAGTTAAATAATTATTATACAATGTTATTTTTAGTTTATACGAAACCTGAAAACTGTTTGTTCAGAATTAGTAATAGAATCGATTCCAATATTTTTTAGACCATGTTACGTTTTTACCAAATAAGATTTATAAAATCTCAAATAAAGTATACCCTACTAAAAACTCTCAACGGGACAGCACAAAAAGCTTGTAACTTCGTGAATTTTCAAGATATTATTTTAATTTTTTTTGTACTGATTCTTTAAATGAAAATATTTGACCCGTGTTTGGATTTTCGTATAAACTAAAGATAAGGTTGTATATACACAAAGTTTATATTGCCAAAAGCAACATCGAAATTATGGAAACCCTTATCATCATTCGCTTAAAAGCTTAGATGGCGCTTAAGCGCTTACATTTGCACAGAAATAATTGTTTTTCTGAATAATCTCTCTACGATGTTTTAAATTAAGTACTATCTACATATTAAGGCGACGCATCGCTAAACAATAAATCTCATACGTTTTGATACGAGCGTTTGCGCCTCGTACCATAAGAAAAACTGTTTTTTTTTCCTTCAAATTAAAACTACAAATTATTTTAAAAAAATGAACTACAATTTTGAAGTGTGTGTTAAGACTAATCTACTAAGAAAATTTTGATGTTTAAATCGGTCTGGTTAGCCTGTAAAATTTGAATCTATGTTTTAAAAGCGGTTACTTTGATATTTTTTTCTCTGTTATAAAAGTTGAAAAATCGTGTTTCTGCAACTAACAAAATGAATTCAATTAAATGAAAAATCATGTCATCAAATATCACTTTCATATGTTTTGTAATTGTTAAGAAAAATTAAGATCCCCGCCACGTAAATTACCAATGCGTCGTCTTAATCCGTGAAGCAAAAATTTTGTACCCTTTTTTACTAAAATTGCCCGGACGGAGGAGTATGAAATTTTGCACACTTATAGTTTAATAGAGAAGGAGTACAGAATGTTAATATATTTTTTAAATTATGCATAAAAATAAAAATACATTTAGTCAATAAAACAAACACATTACCATCTATAACTCACGCATTTAATACTCTTATCAAAAAATTCAAAAATGGAAGAGGAGCGGCCGAAATATGTCAATGTCAATCCAAACTCACATTCTATCTTTTTTAATTTTTCATTGCTTAGGATACAATTCGTGCAGCCTTAATAAAATTACGGTCGAATTTCGACCACTGGGCGACCACTAGTTATCATAATTATGGCAAGCAGGACTATAACTGCTGCTATCAAATTCATTGAAACATTTCGGTCCCGAAACTACTGTTTTAGGAATCGCTTTGATAGTTTTGCCTAGTCATAACAAGATTTAGACTAAAATGAGTTTCAAAGGTAACATAAATATACGACTTCTTAATCATGAAAACGGTGCTCTAGTTTTCGATCTTCCACGAAAGTAAAGTGGAAATTGGTAAATGGTTTAACAAATCCTCTCGAGCGGAGCAATGTCGTGGACTAAAAGGGCTGCCGGAAAATGCGGGTAGGACGCTGAATAAAATATAAACCTTCGCAAGAGCCTCATTGTTACTCGACACGAGCATCGATAGGTACATAGATCCTTTCACCTCCATGCTAATGCCTTTTAACTTAGAGTGCATTGAGGAATGAGGTCAGATTGTTGCCAACGTCGATTCTTGGTAAATGTTAAGCCATCAGTAGGATTAAGCTTCACTTTCATTTCAAACTACTAAGTTTAGACCACCGGTTTAGACCCAGATATCTCGGGTTCAATTCGCAGCGAGAGCTACATACTTGTGTACTCGATTTAATTGGCGGTAGGACTTGTTTGTCCGACCACCATCATATCTAAATATGTCGCCATAACATCAATGTTTGTAGCATCGTTGTGTTCCGGCAGCTAGAGATAATATAGCCAGAGCCTCAGTAGAAAATTGGTGCACGTTTAAATTGTATTCGGAGTCTTAAAATATTTTATGAGTAAAATGGGATTTCCAATACAAAGTGGCGGGTTCGGATTCGAGTTCGATGTTAAAGAATTTGTGGGAACAAACTTTTTGACATTACTCGATGTAGTTTTATGTATTATGACAGTCATTAAAAAAACCTCGGTAAGAGCGGCTTTTGGAAAAAACTATTTAACGTTCAAGCTACCGTATATATATAATATAATTGCTGGAGTGTGTGAATTAAGACGTGTTCAACAACTGAGGCTAAAAGAGGGTATTGAAGTGGCTATTAACTCTATCCTACATTGAAACCGAAGATTTGTTGAAATGTAATCAATAGGTACCAATAGGTACCAATAATTGCTACCTATTGGTCACATTTCAACAAATTACACACACACCCTCACCCTCGCACCCTCACACACACTCACACACACACAAAGCATGAGTTACTTATTTTTATTATTATTATTCTTTTTAATTTCCTTTACTTTTAACTTCATTCTTTAGTTTACTTTCTTTTTTCGCACAATGATTATGTTGGGATTGCCACAAGTCAGTCTCGTCCTAGTGTGGAAACCGTTGGCAACTTTTTTCTTTTGGCATGTATATTCTTTTTCTTGTAAACCCATTATCTATGTTACCTACTTGTCAATTGGTATGTAAGTTTTAATATTTAATAAAGATTATTATTATTGTTATTTACTTAATTTATTAAATAAAAAAAATATACGTCATTATTGAACCAAAACTTTATATAGGTCTCTGCCTAGTTATGTTGAAGCTGAACTGAACTTCGCCATGAAAGACCCGAGCACTTAACTTTATATTATACTCCTACGTCAAATTACACAATGTGCAGAAGCACGCACGAAAGCGTACTAGAAAGTACGCTTTCTGGGAAATGCAAATGGCCTGTTTCCACTAATTAATGTTTACTAAATCATAATATAACTCGCTTCCTGTATTTAGCATAAACATTGTCCCACAGAACTTCGCAGAAGTGTGTCGGATCAAAAGCGAGACGCGTTTCCAGTACAATGTATCTACAGAGTAGTTATTCTTGGAAAACTAGTTTATAGTCTAAAGTCTGGTAAAGTTTGTGGTGTTCTTCGAACATAGATAAAGACAATCAGTGTAGACGTTGAAATAGTAAAATCGAAGCCCTGTTAGCACAGTATTATCATTTCATACAGTAGGGCATCGCCTTTGACGTGGGGCGATGCCGCCGCCCGCGTAGGTATCTACGCAATCGTTCGCCCATATGCAATGGTTGTCACAAAATTCGAAATCAAATAATCGTTAATATTTTTATAACATAATAATTTAATCAAGAATAAACTATATACATATTTTCAAATGTTGCACTGCTAAATTAACGTGAAGGTTTATTTTTAGATTTCAATTTTATATTATCAAAACAATATATTGAATTCGCATACGGATTGCTTAAAAAATGAAAAAAAAGAAACAAGCCAAAATAAGCTAAATCTTAAATATAAACCCTAAAAAATAGGTGAATATAAAACCTCCTCTTTTTCTGTTGGTTTAAATAAATCATAACAGTTGGATATTAGACAACAATACCTACTCCTTCTGTGTCCGACGTCCCAACTACTCCAATAAGTTGTAAACATAATGATTACACTGCGCAAGAGCTTGCGCCGTAAAGAATACATATACTTACCTACACTAGAAAAACCCGCTAGGTTGGAGTTAGAGTTACGAAGTAACTATTTAGTAAGGAGAGCCCGTTGTGCAACTGTGATACAGATGCTATCGATACCATCTTACATCTAATAACAGAATGCCCAATAAACACCAAGGCGAAACAAAAACTAAAGCAAAAGATAGATAGTCTCGTTAACGAAAATTCGATTCAATTTATAATTGAGAATAAAAAACACAGAAATAGCCTTATAAAATATATGGAGGCTGTTGTAGATACGAAATAAAAACAAGTGAAAATTGTAGTGTTTGTGATGAATTAGAATTTGATATTTGTAATTGTATTAGTTATTAGTTATGGTTGTAAAAACGTTCATTATTAATCAATGAGAAGTTGGCAAAATAAATAAAAGAAAAAGAAAAAAGAAACTATCTAATCATCTAAATCTATGAAATTTTAAATTCTTGTTGTGTTTCGACGTCGACTTACAACCGTATACAGAACAACGTGTATGCACCATTATATTCAATAGGAATCACTGAACGTAAATTCAAAAAACGTTTAAAATACGCAGTACGCGCACGTGGCTGCACTTCACGGTAGCTACCACAAACTGCGCTTGTTTGTGGTACACTCGTCGCAGCGCCCGCTTCCCCTCGGGTTCCCCTCCCTTGCTCTGCGAAAGTACCTTCGATGCGCAACTGTATGCTTGCTAAACTGTGCTGTTAGTATGTGGCACTACTGATCCAGTTGACAACTCGTATTTGTTAAAAGGTTTGGCCAGGACTCCAGACAGCAACTGACACCAGACACAATCGACACTACTGGTTTTAATGAATCTCTATGATTTTTTTTATATACGCAGTGTCGCCGACATTGAAAATGACGCCTCTGGCCATTATTTTTATATCAAAATAGTCATACAAACTGTAGTAGATACCGCTTGCAGACTGCAAACATTTCGATATTTTAGTTTGTATTTTAAAATGATTTACAAGATAAAACTTTACAAAAAAAAACCCAATTAGCCTCAGGAAGCTTAAAGCGTAAATCACAAACTACTAGAAAAATTCAACGAGTCTTCTGAGTCTCGGTAGCTCAGCGGTCAAAGCATTGGACCGGTTATCCAAAGGTCGTGGGTTCGATACCCACTCGTGCTTCCTGAGATTAGTTAATTTTTTTTTGTAAAATGTTATCTTGTAACTACGGTATAGCATTGTGAATGCTAAATTCAAAATAATAAAAATATTAAAATGATTTAGTTACAAAACGTAAGGGTACGGTTATTTCTATCATAAGCGAGCTGACCCGGCGGACTTCGTACCGTTTTAACAGTTTCCATGACAACAAAAAAAACATATAATTTTGTATTGGAAAATTGAATTGTCGTTTTTACTATTTTCCGTTACTTATTATTTATGTTTCTCACCGTTTAAACCTTCCTTGAACTTCTACAAATTTTTACTTAATCAAAATTAGCCAAATCAGTCCAGCCATTCTCGAGTTTTAGCGATACAAACGAACAGCAATTGATTTATATATATATAGATAGATTATAGTTTCCCTCCTAAACGGATCACATTTTGATATCCATTAATTCTTAATTATCATTTGATTAAACAATTTCAATAAAGACCTACACTAATGAAGGCTTAATTTTACAATAGCTCTCAAAATTGATGGAGCGTTAAGCTGGTCAATGCTTATTAAAATAATTTTATTGGCAGTTTCACACATCTTGATAACAGCCAGCTAGTTTAGAACTTAATTTACTTACTGATTTACAACTGAAGTATGTGTAGCTTTATATTATCATATTAGGTGTGCCCCGCGGTTTCACCCACGTTAAAAGCTCTCAAAAAAAATTTTTCCCCGTTTTTGCAACATTTTTCATTGCTGCTCCACTCCTATTAGTCATAGCATGATGTAATATAGCCTATAGCCTTCCTTAATAAATGGGCTATTCAACACAAAAATATTTTTGAATTCTAACCAGTAGTAAGATTAGCGCGTTCAACCAAACAAACAAACTCTTCAGCTTTATAATATTAGTATAGATAGTATAGTATAGAGTATAGATAGCTGGGCAAACGCTTCAATAATTGAAATCAGTACTACAATTGATGGATGTTGTGAACAAAACCCGTATCATGCTTTCGAAAAATCAGAGACACCTAAAGTATTTACATCGGTAAATAATAAAAAAGCTTAAATAAAAGTTTATATTTTATTTATACCTTAGTAATGTATCAATGCTGATACTTTTGAATGTATCATTCGCACGTTCGTGGCTCGTGTCCCAGCAGTGGGGATATAAAATGAGCTGATAATGATGATGATTTACGCGTTCCTGATTCCTAAGCCTTAGCAGTTAGTCTAGGTACGCAGGCTGCCTTGTAAGTTGTGTCGTTTGCAAACCTTCCGCGATTATTAAAAAAAAACATATGGCTTTTTCATCTTTTGAATTTAGAATTCGAAAACAAAAGAATGTTTTTTGATTAATCGAATAGTTTTATGGTAGCGTCTGTTCAAAGGTGACAAGTCGGTTGTAAAAATGGAAATATCAAAGCCCTAACGACTTTTTTACGTTCCCCAAAATTAAGCAGTCTTCGTGGTCAACGTTTCAGCTCACCCGAAGAAGCTGTTAACGTATACAAATCGGCCATTCTGACTACCCTCACTTCGGAGTGGAATAAATGTTTTAAAAACTGGTTCGAACGCATGCAAAAGGGTATTAAATATCGCGGAGAATTCTTTGAAAAACAATAAATGGTAATAATCTATTAGATTGTCTATACTTATTTTAATCGACACAACTTAAAAGGCAGCCCTCGTATAACTTTATGCCTAGAAATAGAATCATATCATATCCTTGAACTTGACTATGTGTTGTGCCCTACATTGAGCACATATACTAACATTCATTGTTTCAGAAGTGTAAGTTAATCCTTAAACACTTCATACGGATCCACCCACGCTTAATTAACACATTATTTAATCTTGAAGTTTGAAACATATCCGACAAATGAAATTGACGATAGACGTTACTATACTAGGTATATAATTAATTAGAAGACTACAAACACCTCAGTCTCACTGTGATCACGAAATGACATGCTAAAATAATACATAAATTAAACTCGACTATCCGAAGTGCTTCAGTTTTTGAGGATTCCGGGTGAAGTGCGCTTCCACCTTCGGCCCTGTCATCACCTAACATCAGTTGAGACGAAGACCAAGTGCTTATCCGTAAGTATAAAAAAAAGAAAAAAGTTTCTTTTACAATTTTAAAATAAACAAATTTGATTTAATTTTTTTCTTACCATTTAACTTTATTTCTGTATCACATGCGGTGTTTGTTTACCTTTACACTTATACAATATGTAAAAAAAAACCCTGTGCGATCCGTTAAGGTGTTATTAGGTATCAAGATTCAGTTCAATTTTCATAATCATTAAAAAAAAAGTAAGTAAAAAAAATTTACCCAAATATTTTTTTATTAAATGACAAACTTAGACTTAAACAAAGATAGATTAGCATTACCCAACACTAAGCTTCACCTGTTAAGATCAGGAGTCTACCACATGTCCATAGTAGTCTATAATAAACTGCCTACCTATTTAAAAACCATTGAAAAAGACTCATTATTCCTAGCCAAACTCAAAGAATTTCTTATTTCAAAGTGTCTTTATAGTATCCAGGAGTTCTATAATTTAAGTAAGATACAATAAATACTAGAAAGAAAAAAAAAATACTTATTGTATCTTAATTTTATTAAATAATTATTTAATTTTATAATTTAACATAATATTATTAACATGTATTACTTATTATTAGGTAGTGTAAGTGTAAGTAAGATACTTAGTAATTAATGTACAATATGATTTGCAATACCCTTGCAGGGTCATAAGTTGAGACTATTAGTTTAAGATCACCACCTATGTACACTTATGAAGCAATAAATGTTATTATTATTATTATTATTAAACTTACATGGCAATACTTTTGTCGGCACTTCGGTAGGTAGGACATTTGGCGCCGCCGCCATTGATGGACAGTGTGGTCACATTTATAATATTAGCTAGATTTTGGGGTAATTTCAACAATTTTGGTACAAAAACTTGTGTTTAAAATTACGATAACTAACTTTTTTATTTTCATGAATAATATTTGTTTCTTTTTATTTTTGTTAAGTATTGTTATTTATATCTCCTTTGCGACCGGACAGGGTTTTTTTCACACATTGTATAAACAGGTATAGTATATATTAATTTATTATTTAAAATTGCGTTTCTACAAAGGTTCTATTACAAATTCCCGATCCGAAACCCTTGGAGATTCTAATAGGGAACGGGGATGCTTGTGTGATGCCTTTCCCTCTAGATTCCCTCTGACGACGTTTCAATCATATGAAAAGAACCCTTTTAATTACTCGCCGCCCCCAAAAAAGTCCGGTGATGCTGTAAAAGCGGTTTGAGGCCAACTGCAAACTCTTAAAAATATGTGTATAATAAATAAAAAGTAAAAAGTTATAATGCGCTATAATGTCTTGAAACGCAAACAATCTAGTTTAACAAATAAGACATCCAATTACGGAAACGAGTAACTAATTCATATCAATCAATATAATATAATAATATAATATTAATCGATTAATTTTAAATGACGTATAGAACCAATTATTTCACAATCAATTATTCAAATTGAGGTCAAAAGCTATTACTCGAAGCTATCCGTGACAATAGCAGCTGAGGAACAATTCTTAATTATAATGATCGATTTAAAACAGAATAATTTACATTTTGTGAGTAACAGTTGTATTTGTTTAATTAATGAAACAAAAGCGTTCGCCCAACAGAATTTCTACGATCTCAAGTCCACTATGGAAATATTCAACTTAAGTTTTTGTCAAATTAACGTTTTTTTAAGAGGTTTTCTATTAACTATTTATATCGCTATATTTTCCTTAAGCATATATAACTGAACTTTGAAGTTAATAGGGATAACATAACTGAGTTTCTTGCCAGCTCTTTTTGGTCGAAGGCTCTCAAAATCCGAACTGGTGGTAGATTAAGTAGTTTAGTTTAAACTATTATTTTAGTTTTTTATTATTCATGATTATTTACATATAATTTTACGCAAATATTGTTGTGAACAAATTACAATTTGAAAAAAGACAGAGTGTTGAAAAAATTCATCGTGCGGGATTCAAACCCGCACCCCATAACATGCCGGGTCAGGTGCACTGCCAACTATGCCATCGTGGCTCAATCCAACTCGTCGAAATTAATCTACTTTTACTTTATAAGCCAAAGGAGCGCTATTCAATGTCGACAACTACACTTTTTTATTATTATTTGGATTTTATAGTTTTGATGTCAATAAATGCCTGTGAAGTAAATTATTTGACTTTCACTTTGACTTTGAATATTTTAGGCTATTAAAACATTGATGAAACAACGCTTGCTTACGTATATGAATGTTTTGTAACTTCATAATATTTTAAAATTAGACAAAAAATAAAAAGAATACTGTCACAAATAAAATATTTAACGGGGCTTATCGTAAACTGCTTAGCGAAGGTATCGTAGTCATAAATCTTTTAAGTAAGTAGGTAAGACTTTGTGTCCAAAGTTACAAGTACAAAACAAAGTGATGCCGCCCATACAAAACCGCAAAATTATTCCAAGCTACTGAATTCCCAATTGCTCTAGAAAAAAGAAATTGATTACACGCTTTCGATATTTATTATAAGAATAAAAGTTGCCATCGCTTCCCCGACCTGTTCTGGTGGAAAATCGCTAATGACGCTGAATGCCACTGCCAAAGAGACGCACTCAGAACAAATTTGCTTATTTCGACTGAGCATCCCCCCATTCCCTCAATTTTCGTTTGTAGACGGTACCTGTGTCTACGACGGTAAAAGTCTTACAATGCTATTTGGAATCAACCTGAATATGCAATTTGAGCGAGTTCAGAAATTCGATGTGCTAACGTAATTTGGTTTGTATCTCAGTGAAGCAAAGTGTGTTAAAGGTACACAGGGATCTTATCAAAATTTTAACGATCGAAAATCTACTTCCTGATATCACAGGTGATTGATGGTAAAGGAAATTAGTTAATTTAACCTTCATCAAATGGTGCGGGACTTCACGCGAACTAATATTATGTATAGACTGTCCCGTTGCTAGGCAAAAGTCTTGAAATAAAATCATCGCCACACTTAATGGATCTTAGCTAAATCACCACACATTATGCCCATGCACCCTGAAAACGTGACCAGGACCTCAGGAATCTATCTGAACGCTCTGCCACTCGGTCAATAAAGCGTTTTATTATAATACTAATATTACAGCACGAGAATTAGTTATAATATTACTTCGTACTTTTAGAATAACAATTTATTCTGCCGTAGGTATTAAAGATATCGTGGAATCAGTTTACTGATGATCTTAAGTGTTTCCTCACGACCTTTGGAGTGGCATTACATAAAAACTCCTTCAGAAATTCTTCAAAAATCTCTATGTAAAAGAGGATTTTTTTATTGAAATCTTACATTGCTTCTTCGATGTAAATTCCATAAAATGTTATCTATTATAGCATTATTGTTCAAATTCTTTAAAAGCAATTTGGGTTGAAAATTAATAGCATAATAATTAAAACTGTAGACACTGAATAAAATGTTCCTCTCACTTTTTCTTGATATTTCTCGGTGCGGAAAATCGCAAAAAGGGTTTTAAAGTGCTACGGATAACGGAGGGGTGGTGTGGATTAAAAGTGGGGGGAGATGGGAGGGGTAGAACAAGCTCGTTAGCGACAATTTTTCTCAAAGCCTTCCCGAGGGATTGTCACAATTCCGATTGTGACGAATTACGCTCAGGACAATGAGATGCTTTCTTTTTTTTTGATTAAACCAAATAGAACCTAACAATTCTTGCAACTAAAATGTTCAACGCTGAAGTGGAATGTTTCAGTGGAACTCCTTTGTAGAATACAGTATAAATTGAAACAAAACAAATGGAGCAGCAGAAGAACTTATAAAAAGTACTTATATATTAAGCTACTGACATTTAGGATATACCTAACTTAATAATAATTAATTAATGGTTTGAAAACCAAAGGAAGAAAGATGATGCGATTACTTTTTTTATATTTTTTATATTACCTAATGGTAAGCGACGATAAGGCTTTTTCTTCTTCTTATTACCTAATGTCTAAAAGTGTGTTCAAACCCAGTTGGTTACATCTATTGCTGACAAGTAATAATTATAAATACAGCTGCTTCTGGACACTGGAGCTTTAAAAGCCTCGGGAGAACGTTTTTAATGATCCAAAGTTACCTACTACTTGTGACACAGTGCGCGGGCTGAATTTTTGATACGTTTTTGGTTTTATAATCATAATTATATTGTTTGGTATAATAACACCTAGTTACTTATTGTGACAATATTGTTTTAAAAAAAGTGAACTGTCATTGTTGCTGTATTAGAGCAGCGCGAAGTATGTCTCGATCTACTCATCTGGGAAAGTCTGAGTCTAACGGTGGCATATTTTATGATTTTGACTCCTTTAAAAATGATTGTTTTCTTTGTGTTCCCTCAACTTCTAGTTAGTTAGCTATATCGTGCTAAACCATGATTTTTAGTTTCTCTTTTATTATGATGACTTAGTTCTAAATGCGATCACGTTAGCGTCATCGCACTTTTTTTGTATTCTCTAACGAAAATGATGTATGTATTTATTTGTATTGATGTATAGTATTGAAGGTAGTAAGAATGGTATGGTATGGTATTTCTCCCTATCCATCTTATGAAGGGTTGGGCCCCAGCAGTGGAGACATATAATGAGCTGGCGATGGTGGAGATGGCAATGGTATTGAAGCAGCACCTCTTGGTGAAGGACTAGGAGAGGTAATTTTTTCCATACAAATTCTCATTTTCAGTAACGTGATCAAATGTTGAATAAAACTTACACCAGGTAATAATAATAGGTTATTTTGTATGTTTATGTAGTTTTTAATAATATTGTAGTACATGTATTCTATATGTATTGTACCTAATATTGTTATTTTTATTTGAGATGTTTTTGTTTGCACTTTTGTCGCTTCCTTTTAAACATGATGCTCCCATTCCACCTTAGGTTGGCTGGAAGAGATCTCTTTTAGAGATAAGCCCACTTTTGCTCACCATTGTCTGTAAACTGTTCTCTGTATGTGTGTTTTGTGTGCAAAACTGTACCTATCACGTTAAATCATAATATTTTTTAGATAGCCCTGTCGTGCCCCAAAAAAACCACCCAACAATTTAATCCTAGTCCACGAGAGTGATTGTATTAAAAAGTAATTTATTTTAGCTCCGGAAGGCGTGCCATGCGGCTGTTAATTACGAAACTAATTAAAACTGTCGATTCTGTAATTAATCTCTTCTGGCCTGTGGGGGCTGGGGCTTATGAAGTGTTAACGCGGGAATTTTTGTGCTATCGAAGGCCAGCGAACTGAGCTTGCTATATAGCGTATGGCCGGCACTTAAGAAAACATCGGCAAACAAACCAAACTAAGCTACCAAGAAGAGCTGTTGATATAGCAAGTTGCAATTGCACAAGTTTTTTTAAAGCAAAATCCCGGGTTTTTTTTTTAGATTGTTTGCTCATCATCGATCACTATTTATGCTCATCACTATCACCTGTTTTCGCTGTTGGCCGCTTCGCTTGCTGATATAGGTAGGATGTTGCAGTCAGACTAGAGATTTGGAATATTTGTAAAATGTCAGTGGCTGTAGCCAAAGTAACATTAAGAAAACGATAGCGTAAAAAAGGATTGACATAAGATTGACCACGTGATTTAGCGTGGCTTATGTCAACCCCATACATTTTATTCTTTTCGAACTTCGCTATCGTTTTCTTAATGTTATTTTGGCTAAGCCAGTTTACGTCTTTCAGGGTTCACCTGCAACTACTACTACGACTACTACCTGTTGCTACTACCGTCATCTGCCCTGCCAACCATCAAGACCAAACCTGTGGCACTGCAATACCAGGACTGTGGTCGTGATTAAGGGACTTCTTTGCATCTTTCGGTCAAAATAGGAACCACGTACTTATAGACTATATAGTAGTCTACATTAGTAGTCTACAAGTACGTGGTTCCTATTTTGAATTATAATATAATCGTTGCATTCCCTAAGATATGGTTGAGTGAAGTGATGGCTGATTCATATGTCAAACTCGTGAACGGGTGCCGCCTGTGGAGGCTGGTCTGCTCTTGCATACTATTTTTTTTTATTATTATTGACTATAGTTAAATTTTTTTTTTCTTTCTTAGATTTCAATTTTTGACCGTTATTAGTGCTGTATGACACTGTGAAAATTTTAACTGGTAACTGATGTATATTTGCAAACTTAGATATTATTATATTTTCTCTTTTGTTTTTTTTTTAACATGTGTGTTTGTCCTTTATATTTTGTGTTTTTATTTGTGATGGAAAGTGTCCTTTTATGATAGGGCATTTTCCAATATTTTTTTGACGCTATAAGGGAGAAAAGAGCTGGACACTTGCTGAGTTTCTTGCCGGTTCTTCTCAGTACAAGATCTCCGGCCCAGAGTAGACTTACGAATCGATGGCATAATGACGTTCATAAGAGCTATTTGTAGCCTAAACTGAATAAATGATTTTGAATTTTGAATTTTTTTTTTAATTTAAGCTTCCAAATGAAGCTAAAATAATGATTGTTCTGAATAGGTTTTTTTTCATTCTCAATTCTATTTATATCTAAACTGAAAATAGTACTGGAAAGATGACTTGCCTCAGGTAGGGCTCAAGGCACTTTGAGGTGTGTGTATGTGTGTGTGTATTTTAATAAATACTGTAACAAATATTCTAGTCTTTTTAATTTTCCCTTCCCTAAAGAAAGTGTTACATTGGCGCGCATTTAATATATAGTATACTTTACGTGCGTGGTACACACCTCAAAGGTGCCTTGAGCCCTACCTGAGGCAAGTCGTCTTTTCAAGTACCTACTATTTTCAGTTTAGATATAAATAGAAATGAGAATCATCATCATCATCATCATCAGCTCACTTTTATGTCCCCACTGCTGGGGCATGATCCTCCCTATGGATGGATAGGGAGAACGGGCCATAAACCACCACGCGGGACCACTGCGGGTTGGTGGTTGTTAACGACTGCTAATGCAGCCGGGACCAACGGCTTTACGTGCCTTCCAAAGCACGGAGGAACTCGAGTTGATACATTTTTGGTCACCCATCCGATGACCGGCCTTTGCGTAAGTTGTTTAACCTCAGCACACTCAGACCGGGCGCGTTAAACACTGCGCCATCGAGCTCCTCAAAAAATGAGAATGCAAATTACTTATTCAGAACAATCAAGCAATTTCATTATTTTAGCTTCATTTGGAAGCTTATATTATATTGTTCTCTAAAGTTTACGCGAACACTACACATAGACGCTAAGTTGTGTCCGCTGCAGCACTAACGATATTCTTCGCGATGTATTTGACTAGGAACGACTTCACGATTATGATGCAGTGGGTAAAGCTGCACACACTTACCATACCTTTTACATTAATTTTCTTATGTATTAACTATGTCTGAAATAAATGTTTTTGAACGGAATGGAATTATTTATACCAATTTAACTATATAAAAAGAAAACATTGAGGAAACGTACCCTGGTAATACGACATAAACAATATGACATACCGGATCTGGTGAACTTCCAATTATGCTATCGTGGCCTTTTTTAACCCGTGCCAATTTATCAACACTATTCTACTCTTTTTGGAAGCCAAAGGAGTCTTATTCAATGTCAACAACTACATCATCAACGCTTTTTAAATTGAGAATTGTTCGCAACAAAATTTGCGTAAAGGAGCGTTCTCACTGAGAGCATTCTTACCCAAGCATTTGTAAACGAGCAATCGCCGGCGAGCAACAAATTCTGCCCAGCGAACTAAACATTCATTTTCGTGCAAAAGTATGAACGTTCGAGTCGAACATCCGAGCTTGGAGCATTCGAATTCGAATGTCATTCATTTTAAAATGACGGATAGATAGATAGCTAGATGTTCAGGATTCTTCGGATCCCATAAAATATTATGTGTTTTATATTTTTCTAATAAAAAGAGAACTTTGTCGTTACTCCAACGCATTTCAAAATAAATATAATTATTTCATTTAAATGCTGTTTATTTTTAACCCCTCAACGCCCGCAAATCCCCGAACAAAACTAATGATAGCACCCGCGCCGATGACGTAACTCGCGAAATGGCAAAAAAAATAAAAAAAATGAAAAACGCAAAGATAATAAAGTTGTTGGGGGGTTTGAGCGTAGCAAATTTATTCTAGTTTGTTTATAACTAAACTTCTTCATACAAAAGTGGACTCTAAATATACAATATTTACGTTTTAAGTCGCGTGGGGAGCGCGCTCGAATTCGAGCTTCCGGTGTTTGACGGAATATTGCCGGGCTCGAATTCTAGCTCTTGGGGACTTGCGGGGGTTGAGAGGTTTATTGAGAGTAGAATGCAGAGAATAATCAAAGCAATATAATAAGTATGTATTTAAGTATTGTAAGTATGTTTATCCTAGCTTCTCTTGGGCTAGATAATTGGTGTGAGTGTAGGAAAGTTTATTATTTATTTATTTAATATATATTTTTTGTTATAATACATTGACATTGATAATAATAAAACGATAATACGATAGACCAAGAAGGTCACGATCAAGGAACTGTTCCTTGCTTACAAGTGGCCAGTAATATTCCTACATACCTCTACTCATTCATTTCATTAACTGAGTACTCACTTTCGAGCGTTTTGTTTGCATGAACATTTAAATGCGAGCTATTTCCGCGAACAGCGTTGCGACGTCCACACCCGGCCGAAGTTCGTGTTCGCGTGTAAACTTTATATTAAGCTCAGGACGCGTCTCAAAATTATAAATATACTTGCACTGGACTCACGACTTCGTCCGCCTGAATTTAGGATTTAAAAATAAACTCTATTTTAAAATAAAATAAAGCCTATGTTACCCGCAAGGGATGCAACATTATATCAGTGAAAGATTTTTTGAAATTGGACCAGTAGTTCCAGAAATTAGCTCCAGCACACAAACAAACAAAGTCACAAACGTTACCTCTTTATTAATAGTATAGATGTATATATGGTGTTTTTTTAACTTATCCAAGTAAAAATATATTGTATGGTTAAAAGTCAAACTATTTTTTTTTGTGAAACCAATTTCGGCATATAAGATAACATTTTATTAGACTAACTTCTGCTGCTCCGATTTCTTTCTTCCAATATAATGAAATGATTCTTACATGGAACCGAGTTAATTCACACAATAAAAATTATTAATTTGACAACAAACTTTATGTACAGCTCACACTTGATATAAAATTGATATAAAAAAAATAATAAACAAAATATTTGCTATGCCAAAATTGTTTTCACAAAAAATACCTAATGGTTCCTAAGACAGACTCTCTGTCTCCTATAGTTTCAGATTTTCCCACACTGTCCCAGTTCAAATAAAAATACATACTTTATAACCTACCCATGATTAATAATATCGTTTTTGTTGCGATCATTAAGAGATTCCGATAAACCCCATACACTTTCGGGTTACTTTTGTCAACAAACATAATGTCTGTAATTAATTACACACTCCCTGACAAATTAATTTTAAAGCCACAAAGGGGACGTGACGAGGACGCGTCACAAGTCTAAATCCTTGGGCGCACAATTAATTGCTCCATTTCATTGTAACTCGTACCTGAACTAAAAATAATTAAGTCATTGTCTCTAAGTTGTATTAGTGCAATACTAGCTATTTACCTTATCTTATTGGGTCTTTTTTATACAGGAGAAAATGCATTAGGCATACCACTGAGGAGAGGTGGAGATGGTGTAGTAGTCTGCCCTCGATCCCTTCAAGGGGAGGAAGAAAAAGAAGGCATACCCGATGCTGATGAAATGTCCATCCATAGGAAAGGCTCATCCCCCAGCAGTGGAGACATAATGAGCCGGTAATGATGAGATTCTTGAAAGAGTTTCATATCAACATGTAGTTGTTTAGATAACAATATATATATATATATATATATATATATATATATCAAGAGTATTTAAATTAAATATGTAACCCTGATAAGTTCAAAGGGGATCATAAATTCGTAAAGTGATTAATAGGACACCGAGGATAAGGTAATCTCCCATTAGTTGGCTCAGTGGCTTATTCGGTAATGTTCCCAACTAAGTTTCGCGCTCTAACTTAACCATTCGGTTGGGTTTCGTGTGTTATGTGTCTTGGGGACTATTCCATTAGCCTTACGTAGAAGTTGGAAAGGTAACAATAAATTAATAACACTTAATCGAGTTGGTAATTCTTTTTATAGCTTGTTTAGATAGAAGTGGTGGTGGTAGGTACCTTATCTTTGTTGAAATTTATATATAATAAAAAAATACTGAAATACAATTTTCACTTTTACTTGTGATATTGGAAGTAAAGATGATTAAAGCACACTATGAAATATGTCGCTACCAAACGCTGCCAGTCGCTACGTGGTGAAATTAGTTGCACGTAAGCACAGGACTTACGACGCATTTTTTTGTATTAAAATATGCAAAAAACTCACCTAAAGTACGACAAATTGTTTGCGTGGTTTTATTATAAAGCACCAGCAAACCTTACAAGCTGAAGAAGGAAATTGTTAAAATCTGCAAACAGGAAAAAGTATTAATAGTTCCTGTTACGAACTCTTTCGTAGCAAACTTTTGTTTTGTGTATTTTTATTTTTTTGCGACCTTTTTTATTAGTATTAGAAAGTACATTGTTCGGTTTTATATTTTTGTTTTCTTCAGTCTTTTTTTCTGTGCCTTTTATTTATAAAACAGTAAAAAATTCAAACGAATCCTGCGCCATAATTATTTCGTTGTGATATAATAATTTTTATATTAAGTTACAGCTGCAGTCATCTAGTTAACAAAACAAAACTTTAATCCGAGAAGGTAACAACTCTGCTCTTCTGCCGAGACTAACGGCTTGACCTGCCTTTTTCAATATGTTTCAATTTGTCAACTATCCGGTGATCCTGTATTGAAATAATGTACCAAAATACAATACATAATTCACAAAGAATTTTATGTATACTCGTTTGTGTCTATAAGATTATTTAAATGTAACTTACTTCCCAATTTTGTTCCTAATTCATCTCGAATTTCTACTCCTTGGGAGTGATTTCAATCTTCACTGATTGCTTTTAAATGATGTTTAAAATCTTGAAAATCAACTGGTTTCAAGGTGATCCACTGTATGAAATGTTTGTACAAATATTGAAAATGTTAAGGTCCCCAGTGTACAATAATGATAATTCTGGTTACTTTAGTGGAAATTATAATAATTTTGTTCGAGCAAAACCATAAAAGGCAAGTTACACAGTGGAGGCCATGAAAGTATGTAACATCTTAAATGTTATTGTACTTATTTAATAACTCAAGTAATATATTCACTGCTTACTATACAATACACTAAATACATTACTTAAAAATAGATAGATGGATAGAAAAAAAAATCATTATCCATTTTATTTATATAGTTATAATATTTGCCGTATTAGTAATATTACTGCAATGCATAGGTATAATATTCCAATACATTATAAATAATTTTTTAAACAATAATAAATTATAATACAAATAAATATGATATAATTTAAAAATCAATCAATCAACATCTCATGAGGCTCTCGTTAGGCGGCTGGATCAAGGGCCCGATTCAGAAGGCAGTTCTCCTCGATACGGCACGCATTGTGAGGAGGTTCCTGTCTCTGGAGCCCTAATCACCAGTAGTTTGGACCCTGGTCCCGATGCCAGCGGACCCCTATTTTTTATATTTTTAAATGTTTATTTAGTTTTTAGAAAATTTTAAAAATTTAAATTGATATGTAAAAAAATAATTAAAATAATAATGATCTCTCTTCCTCCTTCCTAAGAAGCTGTGCTGTGCCCTACAGGGTCCATAATTGATCCATTGTAAAAACCTATCATCATATTATGAAAACAATATGAAATGCAATAAAGTATTGAGTATGTTAGTTAAGTTGTGAAAACGAGCCACGCGTGGTGTATATGCACGCGTCTCGTGTTCGAGACTACTATAATAACTGCTTTAAGGCGACGCACCGCTAAACAATAAATCTCATACGTTTTGATACGAGCGTTTGCGCCCCGTACCATAAGAAAAACTGTTTTTTGTTTCCTTCAAATTAAAACTACAAATTATTAAAAAATAATGAACTACAATTTTGAAGTGTGTGTTAAGACTAATCTACTAAGAAAATTTAGATGCTTAAATCGGTCTGGTTAGCCTGTAAAATGCGAATCTATGTTTTAAAAGAGGTTACTTTGATATTTTTTTCTCTGTTCTAAAAGTTGAAAAATCGTCTTTCTGCAACTAACAAAATGAAGTCAATTAAATGAAAAATCATGTCATCAAATATCACTTTCATATGTTTTGTAATTGTTAGGAAAAATCAAGATCCCCGCCACGTAAATTACCAATGCGTCGTCTTAAGAGCTTGATAGGAAATACACATTGTACTGATTAATTATTAATGATGTGCAATTATTCACTAATTAAGTTTAGAAGACCTCAGATCGCCCGTAAATTATTTTTCCTTTCATTTTTGTTATATTCTCTTCCATTTCATGATTTTGTTTGGTTTCAAAAATTATTGACCCTGGTCTATTATTTGTCACTGCCTATATAAAAGCGCCGTCCCTTCCTTGCCCAGTCAGTTTTTCCAATCAGAACCCTTCGGAGAATCTAGTAGGGCACGGGCACACGCACTAGTGCGTGATGCCGTTCCCTCTAGAAAACCTCCGAAGGTGATTCGTTTCACGCAGCTTGAAGAACCCTTTAAGTTTCTCACCGTCCCCAAACAAAACACTCTCCAAAAAAAAAATGCCCCATCAGTTGTTTGTCGGCATTCAAATTTTGTTCCTTCGAGCCGCACCCCCTAAGCAGATCTCCCAAATAAGTTAAGTGTGAACAGTTATAATACTTTTTTTATTATTTATTATGTGCTTAGAAATTATAAATCGTTATTATGCTTTACTATGTTGCAATATCATAGCTACTGCTTTTATAAATTAATCCACTACATTGTGTTTAAAAATCTTAGCTAAAATGAATTGCTGGAATGTTCGTAGTATTATTTATAAAATAACAAGAAATACAATCCTAGCAATAATATTGACTTTTATTCTTAGAATCTAAATGGCTCACCTTATACATTAAAGTAATCACATGAAGATTATCAGACTTGTTAGTTTGACACATTTTGATTAGTTTTTTTAAGTAATCTAGTAAAGTAGTAAGATCCTATTCGATTAAAATATGTAAAATACTCGGTAGCAACCTCTATGTAACAAATAGCGTTATAAAATCTCACAAGCTCATGCTAACCCACCGCAGAGTCTCGATTCTACTATTTTATGATTACAATAAAATGTCGGAGGCCTGATTTTGGCATTTTTCCCATGTTACCTCATTGGGTACTTAAAATCACACTATTGAGACAATATTTAATTAACAGATTTGGTTCTGGAAAGCATTTTAAATATGTGTGAAACGCTACGTCTCAAGTACATGGCTATGCCCATTGAAATAATCATTGATAGTTGTCACCAATACCATTGATTAAGTAAAAGTTACTAAGCTAATACTGCTGCTGTTTCAACTATGGGCCACAAGGTACATGTTATCAAGTCGACCCAAAAGTTCCGCCCGCCCGCCGTGGGATCGCCCCGATAATACTTTGGGGACCGTTTTCCATCAGGACGGATTTTGGGAATTAAATTTGCATACAAACGTGTTATGCGCGGTATACACTGGATTCGGTTCGGTACTACAGTGGCACTGGCTGAAGTCACCCACGCTTCGGGTTAGGTAATCATATTAAATATTTTTTTTTATGTTCACCTAGTATGATTATATATACAAACATTGTTTATTATAAAGTCACAGTAATAGAATCTGGGGGTGTAAGGGGTCCCAACCTACACCATTTGGGGTCCAAGCCAACCTCTCCTGCGCGTGGTGCACCCTGCTGACCAACAGACGAGGCTCTGGTGACCGACCGATGGCGGGATACCTATCACAGCCCGAACGTAGCTAACAAAGTGCACAGACCGGTGTCGGGCAGCAGCGACACTGTTGCGATTAGCTACGCACTGCGATAGCCAACCTGCATGCCCAGTGTGGCAATTATGGGCAAACCCTCTAAATGATGACACGAAAAAGACCACGGCCCCCAGTTCCAGGCCGCCCTGCTATTCCTGATCACGGCGGGCGGTCACGGTAACGGCAGGGCAAGGAGTGCGAATAATCTCTGGGTTACGGAAGGCCGCCAAAAACAACTGACCCTGGCTACGTACGTTACGGCTTGACGAGTACCTGGTGCAGCTCGAAGAGGAACTCGGGAAGATATGGTGGCATATTCTTGGGTTAAGTGAAGTCCGAAGAGAGGACACCGTAACCCTTGAATCAGGTCACCTAATGTATTACCGAGAGGGAGACCAGCTATCCCAGGGTGGCGTAGGGTAGTAAACAAAGCTCTTTGTGACAACGTAGTAGAAGTGTCGAGTGCGTCGAACAGAGTTGCGTACCTCGTAATTAAGCTAACCGAGAGGTATAGCCTCAAGGTAGTGCAGGTTTACGCACCGACCACAACACACTCGGACGATGAAGTGGAAGATAAGTATGGAGACATATCTAAGGCTTTGGAAGTGTAAAGACACTTCACCACCAAAGGCCCACTGCAACGTTGTCATGGGGGAACTTCAACGCTAAAGTAGGTCACAGGTAGTAGGATCACATGGTTTGGGCAGCAGAAATCATAGGGATAAATGCTTGTCAACTTCCTCGAAAGAGAAGGGCTCTTCTTGATGAATTCTTTCTTTAAGAAACAGCCCCAAAGAAATTGGACATGGCAGAGCCCCGACATTATGACTAAAAATGAGATCGACTTTATTATCATGACGGACAAAAAGCACATAATACAGAGACGTCTCAGTGATCAACAGGTTTAATACCGGCAGTGATCACCGACTTGTCCAAGGCTTAAAAAAACTTAAAATTTATATTCAGAGGAATATCAATTTTAAGCTTGAACGTGTCCGCTTAATGAAGTCCAGGCTCCGTCCCAACCTGCTCCAAACTATCATAGGATCTGAAACGTTCCAGTATGGACACATTAGAACGGTAGCGGTTGGGGAATACGCACGCACAGAACGTTTCTAAAATCCATTTGCATCGGGCAACTGTTTCTAAGTTATTTAATTGTGATGTTAAAATAACATCAAAGTGTCTTTAAGGAATACGATTGCGTTTTTATTTTGAAGATCCAAGATGAACAGTGTTATCAACGAATCCGAGTTTACTCGACCGTCCTACCTACAAAACAAACCTCGCCGCCAACATACTTAATGTACTTAATGTATAATAATATGTTTTACATTACCGACCACTGGGCCACCACTAGTTATAATATTTGGTCAATGAAAATATATGATACTAAAGTGAACAGCGGGCCAATTCTGTTATTTATTTTCCTAAACAGATCGGAATCGGTTCGGTTTGGTTCAGTTTGCGGTTTTAATACAAAACGGTATTCTATTAACATAGCATATGAAACGGAAACGCACACGAAACAAAACCAGTTGGTTTAAAAACGGCTATATAGTGTTGCAAGGAAAAAAAAATATGATTAGCTAGTTGCTCGTCCATTGCTCCTTTTTCAATAGTTTATTTATGCGTTAGACCTTTTTGCTATTAAAAAAATACTGATAATTTTTGACAGCTGTTATAAAAGTTTTGAAAAGTTTGTACGTTTAGCTAAAACAAAGTTTGGCGCTTTCTTTCTAAATAACTAAAAAAATTAGTAGGTAAGTTTCTTTGAAACTAAATTTATTTAATAATTATTTCATTAATGATTGGTGTTTGAAATAAAATTAAGTTGATAGTGTATCTGACTTAAAAATGCTTGTCTGCCGTAGATCAAATGTCACTGGAATGTGGCAGAAGATTAACTTCTGTCCGCCAGTTGGAGTTACTCGTGGAGTTCAAGGAGGCCCTCCTAGCTCTTGGTCGTGTACAGAGCAAAGAAGCTCGGACACTGGCGTCGCCTCTTTGGAATGAGTGTGCCACAATTTGTAATACTGAGGGCAAATTCAGAAATCCAAAAGAATTATCAATGTACCTAATCAAATCGTTAAATAAACTATTACAATCTGAACATTCAAAGAGTGATAACCCTTTCGAGTTATTAGTCTCTCTTCATTTTGAATCGGTTTAATTGTCGCTATATGACTTCCATCTACGCATCCGACAACTCCTGGAATCTTAAATTTTCTATAAAACCTGCAAATAAATTTTAGAGTAAATTATACAAAAATACTTTTCTTATTTCCATGAATCATTAAAATTTTGTGAATACGTAGGTATCCTTACTCAGTCTTTAATCGGTCTCGGTCAGCTTGACTTAGAGGGAAAATTATGTACTTATTTAAAATCACGTTCTGATTTAATGCTGCTACAACCTGCTTGATTGCCCTACACACTGTAGGTTGGGAAACATTGTGCACTCTACATTGGCCTGCTAGTGTTTGGTATGATCCGGTGGCAAAATATGCTAAAGCTGTTAACACCTAAAATAAAAAGTTGACTAAAATAACATGCAATGCAGAAATATAAAAAGAGTTTGCGGGTTCGATACCCGTATAAACACAAATATTTGTGTGCATGAAAAGTAACGAATTGATTCTATCATGTGGAGGATCATGGAAAATTACGATAGACGAATGGTCCTACCTTATCTTCTACGCTTATAGCATCACTGCGGAGTGTCGGAGGGAAAAATGGTCGCAATTCAGAAATTAAATTTCTCGTGATGTCCTTTGAGAGCCTATATGTTTTTATAAACTCCCTATTAGTCATTTAAAATGCTTTTCCTCTCAATCGTAAATTACGATGACTCCTTCTGCGTCTTCTAACTCGGGTAAGCGATCCACAATATGCCCTCTTAACATCATATCCCAAGCTAGATAAGAAGACATCCCTTATTTCTACAAAAATCAAAGAAAGGTTAGGTATGTAGAAGTGCATTGAATTATATAGAAAATAAGTTTTTCACAGTAATTTATAACATTTTAATACGCAAACCTAATTAGGTATATTGAATAAGCACTTAAATTGTAATAAAACAGCACTTTTTTAATAAATGTTTAACACAAAAGTTACCGCTATTTATAGTGTGATAAACTATATCGCGGGCTGCCATGCTACCACTGCTGGTGATTAGTCTTTTAACTGTTTTATAGATAGCTGTGATTGAACTACTGTGATTTTTATTGTTAATTTTTAAGATTTGTGAATATTAAGAATTTGGAAAATTATATGATTACTAATAATTATTCTTTAGAATATTTTTACCTGTGTACCTTTTCTGGGATTTTTAGTCTTTATTTTTAGAGGAATTAACGTTTCTATAGATAGACATGCCTGTGATTGATTCTGTGATTTTTATTAGATGTTAAGTTTAAAGAGTGTTAAAAATTGTTGTATTTTGAATTTTATCCCTGTATTATATATATGTGATTGATATTGTGATTTTTAATTGTAAATTTTAAGGAGTAGTGTTAAATTCAAATTTTTGCCTAATTAGAGAATTGTTGTAAAAATTATCCTTATGATTTTCAGACCTGTTCATATTGGTTTCATTTATTTAGTTTGTTGACTGTACAATATTTTAGAGCAGATGTACAAATGACGAAACGATACCAAATATTTTAATATTATTTCATTAATGACAAAACGACACTAGATCTATGAAAATTAAAAACAATGACGAAACGAAACCATGACCAAACGCCCCTAACCCATTCGCTCAGACTGGTGTTTCAGTTAATATGACCGATTGTAGTATTTTATACTTTTACTAGTGACCCGCTCGCGACTTTGTCCGCTTTTGCTGTTGCAGCGCCACCTACCGAGTCCAATTGTAAATCTAAACCATTCTCAAATCCATTTGAACACACAAAAAATTTCATCAAAATCGGTCCAGCCGTTTAGAAGGAGTTCAATTACAAACACATGCACAGAAGATTTATACATATACTAGCTGACTGGCGGACTTCGTACCGCTTTGACAGTTTCCATGACAACAAAACAAACAAAACGTTGACAGTTTCAATGACAACAAAATAAACAATTCATTCGTCCGCTTAAGAACACCCGTATCCCATGATGAACCCCTATAGCAGCGCCACCTACCGGGTCCAATTGTATATCTAAACCATTCTCGAATCCACATTAACACACACAAAAAATTTCATCAAAATCTGTTCCGCCGTTTAGAAGGAGTTCAATAACATACACACGCACAGAAGATTTATATATATGTATAAAGAAGATAAGATAAGAAGAAAAGAAGATAAGATAAGATTTATTGAAAATCTTATTAATCTCAATGGTTTATATTAAAACTGAGTCACTTTTTAAAATAATTTCAACATATTTTTTTCTGCAATATCATTATATTTTGCTCTCTAATGCTGTCATCATGCCTATTAAAAACGATTTAAAAAACGCTCAGGATCAAAATGAAAACACGTGTAAATCATATTCGGCTTAGAATAGCTTATAACGTTTAATCTGGGAGATTCACTGTTTCCATTACGTATCTCATGTGCTATGAAAGTGGTGATTTGTGTACACTTTTGTGGGCGAGCCACATGTTGTCGGTAATACCGGACTCCTAATTGTTACGGCCTGACCCTTGGCCCCCAGATTGCGGTCTCGGTCCGAACCAAATAACTTCCATGGCCCAACTCCCTCCTGTAATACACTCGGAACTTCCAGTGGGATCTAAACATGCCTTTTATTAGTTATTGAAGATCTTTACAACAGTTCAAATAAAAAAATATGTGAAAATCAAAACTATTGTCGGTTGGTGTTCTAAATGACGTTAACAAAATGTACATCGTGTTTGTTTATGTTGTATATTTTTGTTAAACTTACGTTACGTTTTGTTTATTTATACATTTAAAAAACAGCATCATAAAGGTTGTCTGGAAGAAATCACTTTTAGTGATAAGAGGGCTCTTATAAGGTTTTCTTTGTCAAATATATTATGGTATTTATCTTATAATCATTATCATCATCGTCATCACGCCTTCCCGCACAGACACAACCTTAAACTATTGGGTAAAACCTTTGCCCAATAGTGGGAAGGAATAGGTAAATGAAAGAAGTACTTTTCATTTTCAGCTTCAGTTAAAACAACATGACGCTTGTTTTCATCTTTACACCGTCGTTAAAATACAATGCAAATAAATATAAATAACTGCGATTCCTCGAAGCAACAAATTGAAAACACAACGCATAAGGAAAATCTCCTCTGATTGAAGATCATCCGGCTTTGCGTTGGCTCTAGCTGTTACTGAAATTAGTTTTTCTACAATGCGTTATAATAAAAAAACATGTTTATGATAAGTCTTTTCTTGTGAAAGGTCTACAAAATTGTATCTGTCTTTTTATTTTTTATGAGCCTCCACCCACAACATTGCGCGTTTTTGATTAAGATTCATCATGAGCTCATTTTTATGTCCCCATTGCTGGGGCACGAGCCTTCTCTATGAATAGATAGGAAGAACGGGCAATTAACCTCCACGCGAGCGAGCCCGGTGCGGATTAGTGATTGTTAACGACTGCTAATGCAGTCTAGACCAACGGCTTTACGTGTCTTCCGAAGCACGGAAGAGTTCGAGATTTGGTCAATGGTCACCCTTCCGATGACCGGCCTTTGCGAAAGATGCATAAACTTAGCAATAGCAGACCAGGCGCCTCGTATAAAGATTGTACGCCTTAAATTCTATCAGATCAACCTACCCAAAACTGTCAAATTTCTACAATCAATTTTGAACTTTATTATTTGGTTATAAGGATCAATATTCATTGGAGCAATTTGACAGATTTGGGTAGGTTGATCTGCCGCCGACTGTACACATGCTTGGAAATCGGATCATTATTTTAACAACTTTATTCAAAATAGCAGCGGTCGGCAAAAGCATAAAAATCTGGCGTGTTTAGCAGGCCGAACAAATTACTCTGACAAAGTCGTGTTATGTTATTTGAGAATGAAAAGACTGTTTACTCCGAAATACGAGTATAGCAACATATAATCTGAGATAGCGGACAAAGGAGGAAAATTCAAGATTTTATTATATTTTGTACTAGCTCATATAGAGCTAAGCAAAATATGTTTTAATATAAATTTATGTAGGTAGCTTGTATAAAAATATCAACCACCAATCCGCACTGGGCCCGCGTGGTTTGACATAAAATGAGCTGATGATGATAAAAATATAGCGGCTATATTTTGAAGAAACAATTGCCTCTAAAAGTAATATTAAAAAAAAATTACTAGAAAGAATCAACCAGTCCCAGGAAGCTTAAGTGGCTTGCAGCGTAAATCACAAAATTTAAGTTGAAATAGTAAAATCGAAGTCTATTAGTATGTGGCACTACTGATCCAGTTGACAACTCGTATTTGTTAAAAGGTTTGGAGGACTCCAGACAGCAAACTGACACCAGACACAATCGACACTAACAGCCGGTTGCACCAAAATTGATATACATTTACAAATTCATTTTTACGTTTTACTTATACTATTCCGTTACGTTCACGAATTCGTAAATGTACGTTGCACCAACAAAATACGAGTAAAAGTATCAGTAAAATTACTTGCTACACAAATAGAGCGTTAATTTTACCAGTTTACCTCAATAGTTTTTTACTACCATGGTAGTTTTTAACCGACTTCAAAAAAGGAGGAGGTTTCTCAATACGACTCGCATATACAATATTTTTTTTATATTTTTTTTATGTGTTCGCGGATAACTTCGACGTTTATGAACCGATTTTGATGATTTTTTTTTGGAAAGGAGATATTCCAAGGGTGTTACCATAATAAGGAAACAAGGATCTGATGATGGCATCCCAGAGAAATCGAGGGGAACCTTCGAAAATCGTAGTAGCGACTAGTGCGCTTATTAATGTTTTCGTTAAGTATTTTGAAGCACTACTATTTAATGAAGGTCTGGAGTCGATCTAATGATGGAGCCGAAAGACAGTTGAGGGAACTCCTCAACGATTTACAGCAATTACATGGTGTTTGGGCTTGATTAATTTGTATTGATGAGAACTTTACACCTAGATGGGTTGTGACTGTCATTAGGGGTCTGATGATGAAGACGAAGGTCAGTCAAGGGAAGTCCTCAACGTTTTACAGTAGCTACCTTGTGTTTGGTCTTAATTCATTTCTATTGATAAGAACTTTGCACCCCCATATGGGTTATAAGTGCCATTACAGGTCTGACGATGGAGACCATAGACTGTCGAGGAAATTCCTCAACGATTTACAGCAGTTACCTTTTGTTGGGCTTACTTCATACGGTTCAATATGCCAAAATGTTTAGTTCGTACAAAAATAATACCTAATTAAGATTAAAGTTTTTCATAGGAATACAACTACCTACTAGGCGGTCGTTTCCTCATCCGAGAAGCATCCTTGTTAGGTCTACGTCTACCCATCACTAAAAATCGTAAAATAAAATAATTTTTAACAAAAAAAAACCGACTTCAAAAACAGGAAACTTAAAAAAGTAAAAACAGCTCTAAAAAGCAAGAAATAATATTGAAATCATATTATTAATTACTAGATACGAATATCAGTTTAAAAAAATGACTACTGAAGTCGGGTGGTTGGTGGTCAGAAATTGTAGAAGATATTATAGTGATTTATTCTCTCAGAGCACGTATCTTTAAATAAATAGAGCGTTTTCTAACCTCCAACACGAATTGCAAACACGAACGAACTGTCATAATATTATACTTTTACGTTATGAGCAAGGTTTGAGCTCCGTAAAAAGTAACCGTATAATGTAACCGTAAAACGTTTCGCAAAGCGTGGTACAACAACGTTTTACATTATACGTTTACTTTTTAAGTTACTTTTTACAAATTCGTAAAATGAAAGTTTTGGTGCAACCGGCTGTAACGGTTTTAATGAATCTCTATGAAATTTGTTAATACGCAGTGTCGCCGACATTGAAAATGACGACTCTGGCCATTATTGTTATATCAAAATACTCATACGAACTGTAGTAGGTACCGCTTGAAGACTGCAAGCATTTCGATATTTTAGTTTGTTATTTAAAATGATTTACAAGATAAAATTTTACTAAAAAATACCAACCAGCCTCAGGAAACTTAAAGCGTAAATCACAAACTACTAGAAAAATTCAACGAGTCTTCTGGAGTCTCGGTAGCTCAGCGGTCAAAGCATTGGACCGGTTATCCAAAGGTCGTGGCTTCGATTCCCATTCGAGTTTCCTGAGACTGGTTGTTTTTTTTCTAGTACAATTTTATCTTGAGCATTGTAAATGCAAAATTCAAAATATATAAATTTATAAATTGTTATTATTCAAATAAACTTAAGGTAGTGTTTTTGAATCGCCCAAAAGTGTGTTACCTACTACCCAATCGAGACATCTATATTCCCCGATCCGATCTGAACCCTTCGGAGAATCTTAGGGCACGGGGACACGCACTTTTAAGTGTGTGATGCCGTTCCCTCTAGAAAACCTCCGAATGTGATTCGTTTCACACGGCTTGAGGTACCCTTTAAGTACCTCGCCACCCCCAAAAAAGCTCGGAGAAGCTGAAAATGCCGTTTGAGGCAATCAGCAATCTCTCTCCAAAAAAAAAAGGGACATCTATATTTTATTCTTATCATCGTCATCTATTTTTTCAAGACCTATATTTGTTATTTTTATCATCGTCATCTATCATCATCGTCATCTATCATCATCATCATCTATCATCGGCATAATTTTTTTCTGGACGTCTATTTTTTAAAAGTATACTAAGGCATCCTGTATGGAATGGTAGATTAAGCATGGAAGGTTAGGTATGGTATGTTACGGTTATGGTAGGTATGTGACGATACTGAGGTATAGACAAATTACTTTTTGGAGCTTATTATAAATTCAAGGATCAAATAAATTACACAATTGAAAGGCTTTTCCCCAATAAATGGGAAAACTTTGAATTGGGCATCCAGCCCGAAATTATTAATGAAAATGCAAAAAACAGCCGTTGTGTATAATATTTACATATTTAGAAGTGTGTGAATGTGTGGGTATGTAATTTAGTGTATATGTCATGTCGTAGCCATATCGTAGATTTGCTCACTTCACGAAATGCTCGAGAATTTCATGAAATGGTCACATTTCATGAAATGTTTCACTGTCTATTCAAAATTCAAAATCATTTATTCAGTTTAGGCTACAAATAGCTCTTATGAACGTCATTTTAAGCCATCGGTTCGTAAGTCTATCTACTCTGGGCGGGAGATCTTGTACTGAGAAGAACCGGCAAGAAACTCAGCAAGTGTCCAGCTCTTTTCTCCCTTACAGCGTCATAAATATTGGAAAAAGCCCTATCATGAAGGACACTTTCCATCACAAATAAAAACACAAAATGTAAAGGACAATCACAACATGTAAAAAAACACAAAAAATAAAAAATAACTAAATAAAATATTTAAGTCAGCAAAAACATAATTTACCAGTTTAATTTTTTACAATATCATACAGTACTAGTAAAAGTCAAAAAAAACTATAGTTAATAATAATAAAAATAAAACTAATTGTAATGTTCAATGCAACGCTATTTTGTTATCTGCAGGACACTATTTATAAGTAGTATTATGTATATGTTTTTTATTATAGCCAGGCTGTTTTATCTTCTAAATATTCTTTGACTGTATAATAACCTTTTTTTAATAAAGAAGACTTTACATGTTTTTTAAACTTATCTAAAGGTAAATCTAGTACAGTATTTGGTATTTTATTGTAATAGTGTATACCTTGCCCCAAGAAAGAACCAAGCACCTTCTGTAACCTGAACAGTGGCATTGCAAGTTTTGACTTATTTCTAGTATTAAAATTGTGTACATCACTGTGTTTAGCAAATGAATTGATATTACAACGTACAAGAACTATACAATTATAAATAAATTGAGACGCCACTGTCAAGACATCAATTTCTTTAAAAAGATTTCTTAAAGATGTTCGTGAACCTAGTCTATAGATTGCTCTTACTGCTCGTTTCTGTAAAATGAATATAGTTTCAATATCAGCCGCTGTTCCCCACAGTAAGAGGCCATACGACATGACACTATGAAAATAACTAAAGTAAACTGTTCTAGCAGTTTCAACGTCTGTTAACTGCCTTATTTTTCTAATGGCATAAGCAGCAGAACTGAGTTTGCCGGCCAATTTCGAAATGTGAGGATTCCATTGAAGTTTTGAGTCAAGGGTTATACCTAAGAAAACTGTTGAGTCTACCAAATCTAATCGATCACCGTTTATTCTTATATCAGTTGGTTCATTTTTGACATTTGGTAATTTAAAATTAATACATTTTGTTTTTTTAGCATTAAGCTGCAAATTATTAATAGTAAACCAACTGAGTACATCAGAGAGTGCTTTGTTTACATCGTCGTAATTTTTCTTACACCTACTTACATTAAAAATGAGTGAAGTATCATCTGCAAATAATACGATTTCACAGAAGTTCTCTACAAAGAATGGCAAGTCATTAATATAAATCAAAAACAGAAAAGGACCAAGAATGGACCCTTGTGGAACTCCCATTTTTACATGAGAACCAGATGATTTAGTTCCATTAATATCGACAGTTTGTGTTCGAGAGCTAAGATACGACTGAATTAAATTTAGTGCGAAATCTTTGAGACCGTAGTAATTTAGCTTCATCACCAGAGTTTTGTGCTCAACGCAATCGAAAGCCTTGGACAAGTCGCAAAACACTCCAAGGGCGTTTTGAGACTTCTCCCAGGCATCAAATATATGTTTTAATAGAGCAACACCTGCATCAGTAGTAGAACGACCCTTTGTAAATCCATATTGTTTATTATGTAAAAGGTTGTTTATGTTAAAATACGACATCAACTGTTCCAATATAACTTTTTCATAAATTTTGCTTAGAGTTGGTAGTATTGAAATGGGTCGATAGTTACTGGGGTCTTCTTTGTTTCCCGATTTGAACAAAGGTATGACCTTACTAAACTTCATAAGATCGGGAAAGATACCTTTATTCACACAGTTATTAAAAATTTCAGCAAGATATGGTGCAATAGAATGTATAATATTCTTAATTACTTTTATAGAGATGCCCCACAAATCACTTGTGTTTTTCATTTTCAGTAATTTAAATGTTTTTATAATATCCATTGAATCAATATATTTAAATTGAAAAGAAACATTACATTTTGGTACATATTTTTGGAGTAATGCTTGTGCAGCTTCTGGTGATGAATCCAAATTTGAGGTTGTCAGCACAGGTATATTTACAAAAAAATCATCAAAAATATTAGCAATATGTGAATCTGAATTGACTAAGTTGTCGTTTACTTTTAAAGTGAGAGTATTATCCCGTGGTTTAAATTTACCTGTTTCACGGTTTAAATTGTCCCAAGTGGCTTTAATTTTATTGTTGGACTTTTTAATCTTTTCTTTAATATAATTAGATTTTGCTACTATACATATTTTCTTAAATATTTTCGAATAATTCTTTACATATTCCGTAAAATTAGAATTTTGGTTATATTGTTTTAGACTATATAAATCATACAATTTATTTCTACTTTTATATATACCAGTCGTGGCCCAGTCACAGAACTTAAGTTTATGAGTTATTTTGATTGTTCTTTGTGTAAACACTTGGTCATATTCAGTCTTTATGAAGTTAAAAAGATTAGTATATAATACATCTGGATCATCTTGTCCAAATGGCAATGCATTAATTTTACTCGATATATTATTTTTAAAACGCTCTACTCGCTCCTTTGTAACTGGTTTACAGTTCACTATTTTTGGCTCATCCTTAACATTAAAATCATAGGTCACCTTTAAACCGCAATGGTCAGACGTAAGCTTACTAATGACTGACTTAGAAACAGGGTCATAGTCTGTAAAAACATTATCAAGACAAGTGGCTGAATGTGAAGTTATTCTAGTGGGTTCGAGAAATAGATTAATGAGATTAAAACATTTAAACAAGGCAACAAGACGAACACTCATTGAAGTGCTTTCTAGAATATTTATATTAAAATCGCCACATACAAAAACAAATTTATTTTTTAATTTTAATTTTCTTAGTACGTCTTCCATTACAGATTCGAAAATACCGAAATTGCCCGATGGGGGTCGGTATACACACACTATTACAAAGCTATTAAGCTCCACACATGATAGCTCAATATTACGCTCCACTGATAAGCCTACAATATCGTTGCGATCTTTATATTTTATATTACTTCTTACTAGTATTAAAGAACCACCGTGAATAGCTGAGCTTCGCACGTACGCGCTTGCTAATTGGAAATTATTTACATAGAATGATGTGTCATGACTTCTTAGCCAATGCTCAGTTAAACAAAATATATGAATTGCCTGACTTTTTGCAAATAATTCTAACTCTAAGTCTTTGCCAGCCAAACCTTGAATATTTTGATGTATAATAGTAATTAATGAGGACTTGGCTTTTGTCTTAGACCTCAGTTTAAACATGAGGTTGTTGTTACCTTATTACTAGTTGTAGATGTTGCATTAGTAGAACTACTAATGGTTACGTTGTTATGACGTAAAGACTTAGTTATACCATTTATAACTGTATCCTGTATATTATAAGCTAACAATTTAGCTATTTGGGTCCTACATTTCGTAGAAAGATACATAGTATCTGACGTCAAACTAAAGCTATTAATAAATTTATTTATATCAAAATATAAAATAGTGTCACTATGACGACAAATCAAATTAAACAATAATAATTTTAATTCATAAATGCGCTTATTTTGTTCCCAGGTCAAATTGGTACAATAGGGAAAAGCGCTAATTATTATCCTGCAATTTGTTTCTGATTGCAGTTTTATCAAAATATTAAAACTATTTATGATGTCACGTTTCTTCGTTTGTGAGCTGTCACCACATAACACAATAATATTAGTGGAACTATTCAATGAATCCTGTGATATTTTGTTTACTATAGCATTCAACGACTGACCTGGAGTACAAATATTGGTCATTGAGTGGATAATATTTCTATTTATAGGCAACCCTAAGCCTTGACCCAGTTTATCAGAATACATAACTGTTTTTTTTACTAATTTTGTAACATTAGGTTTAAGTATTTTTTGAGGAGAGGCCGATGAAGGACCGGGAACCAAAACAGACAAGTTTTGTGTGTTCATCTGAATATTTGAGTCAAGTGATAAAGACTCTTTGTGTAGGTTAATTTCATTATTAATTAATGAGTTGTACCGATCAGCATTGTACTTGCACAGATCAACTAACTCTGTGGCTGATTGGATATGTTCTTCAATCTGTTTCTGTGATATTGAGTATTTTTTAGTCATTATATCAAGAGACTCATGTAACCTTTGGATGTCAGTTTGTAATTGCTTAGTGTCCCGGTCATACATTTGCCTACTTTCCATTAACTTACTATTATATATATCTAAGGAATCCATAAGGCTAATACGCTCCTTTCTGAGAGCAATATTTTTATAAAAACAGTTATTTTTTTTAATCAACTTCTCAGTTTTCTTTATAAACTTATTAATTTTTACATATTTTTTAATTTTAGTTTTGCTGATTTTATTTATTTTGTTGTTGTTTAGAGATTGCTGTAATGAAATTCCACCAGGTGATGCTATAAGTTCTTCAAATAAGGACTGAGTATGATCCACTTCATGCTGCTTCTGCAACTCAACTAATTGGGATATCTGGTGGTTTGCCGCACTGAGGTCCCTTTCCAACTCGGTGATGCGGTTGAGTGCCCTTTCATAGGTGTTATGCTGCTGCTCAAAATTGGAGATGACATGTTGCAGTTGGTTACGCTGGTGGAGCACATCCTGGTGTTGCATGTGCAGTTGGGCTAACTCATTCTTAAACTGTGAATTTCTGTCTATTATGGATTTTATTTCCATTTCACTGTCATCCCTTTCTTTTAGCAGCTGATTGCAGGATTCCTTGGATACTCGTAGCTCCTCAAGTGCCTTTCTGAGCTTTAGTTCAGTACTTTGAGTAGCAGCCTTACGGGTCAGCATTGTGAAGTTGGTTTTATAAACACCTGAAAATTAAAGAAGTATATATTAAGATATTTTAAGACTTAGGTGTTGCAAGTTAGGTTTATCTAACTTCTATTTAATTTCTATGTGCAGCAATTAAGATTATTTAAAAATGAGATTTTAATTATAATAAGTAAGTGGGGGGTAGATGTGTCACACAAAAGTTTGTTGTTTAAAATTAGAGTTTTTTATTGTAATTGCAAGTTATTACTAGATAATCTAGAAATGAAATTAATTAAGTTATAAGCTTCAAATAAGCAGTCACGTTCTGGTTGTAATGTGTCGAAGTGTATGAATGTCTGTGGCAAAACAAAGTCACCATCAACTTCACTTCCACATATAGTCAAGTCAAGAGAGGTTAACCAAGCCAAATCGTATTTGAGGTGTGACGATACTCACAATATGTGAGATTTGTAAAGTAATGAATATGAGTAGTATTGTTGTTAAATACAACAAAAACATGTACCTAGTAACAGTACAGTAGAATCCGTTTATTATGACTCCGCCTATATTGACCAGCCGGTTATTATGACGTAATTGCACTACGAAGTTTGGTTTTCATACAAAATTCTTTATAAAAAAGTCGGATATAATGACTTCCCTTACAGTGACATGTCGCTTATTATGACCCAGTTTTAATAAATTATGTCCGGTTATAATGACCGACATGATTCTTTACACTTTCGGTATTGTTCGTTGGTTCCCGACGACGTTCGGCACGTGGCTCGTTCACAGCAATATTGAAAATGATAATTTGACCATAGCTATGACTTCTATACACAATAGTATTAGAGACTGTTTTTACAATAAAATGAAAAAACAAAAGCAGACAAAAATTACAGATTACTTACAGTAAAAAATACATTTGTATGTGTTATTATAATAATGTGCTGATTACGTGCAATTTTGATTTTGATTTAATATGTATGTATACATACATATGTAATTACATATGTACTATGTTTCTGTATTAAAATACATACTTAAATACATACATATTTACATAAAAAAAGTTTTTCATTTCACATAACGCTTTATATGACGTCCGCTTATTATGACGTGTTTGTCAATTCCTTTCGATGTCACTATAAACGGACTCTACTGTATTTAGAAATAAGTTTTTCTCAATGTCAATGGTAATAATTTAAATTCAAAGTGTCTAATAACAATTATTGTTTTATTCTTACCCTATTCTTGGTATAAATTTTAATACTATAATACTGAAATGGCAAAATTACTTTTGCAGTTTAGATGCAAATCCTTTGATTTGATTACAAAGTAGAAAAATAACAATTCATTGGCCTAGTACATTGACACATACAATTTGAATGAAGTGTTCAGTTAAGATTTACACTTATGTTACTAGTATTTATAATAAATGGAATGAAAACAATACTCCCCCGGTTTATGTTGCAGCAGTCCACGGCAAAAGTAGTTATTTTAACAACTTTTTGTAAAATTTGTTATAACAGTCAGCTGGCGATGACAGTTGGAAAATTACATTAGCACATAATTTAAAAACTACACAATATTAGTCAGAAAAAACACTAGTAGATGATATTTGTCACTTAATTTAATCACTAATTACAAATTTAATCATAAAAAAGCATAAAAGACAATTTTTAACCTATTGGCCACATCATGATGTGATTTGGGCAGATCAATGATAAGAAATCGTTTCTCGATAAGGGCGCAACGCGCGGCTACTTCATGAGATGGTCAAACTTTAGTGATTATAATCGTAAAATATTTACATTTGTACGATCACCCTGCTACTTTAAAGTTTATGTCCGGGGCTTGCCGGAGACGCCCGCGAAGGCATAACCGGCAGGGGGCCTAGGATCCGGAACTCCCGTTGTACCCTTAAAAAAAGCCGGACCCTTAGTTCCAACTGCCATACCCTACCTATCAGGGTCAGTAGATAGGGACATTTGTACGATTAATCGATTTGTACAATCTTATCCTGTTTATGTATATTCCTGTGTATACGTGTATTATATATATATATATGTGTATTGTCCTGTGTGGTGCCGGGGATAAAGAATTGCACCACCCCATCTCTTCCCGTGGGTATCGTAAAAGCCGACTAAGGGACCATTCCAGAGGATGGGCAGCAGCATCTTTCTGAGGTTACCCTCAATCTACTGCGATCGCCAACCCGCCTGCCAAGCGTGACGATTACGGCAAATACCCCTCATATCCTTGGGGGAAGCCTTTGTCCAGCAGTGAACGTTTTTTGGCTGAGATGATGACAATCTTATGTCGCTCCCCCCTTCCGTGTCTGCGCTACCCTCTTCAGTGACTGGCACTCGCTACGCTGCGCTTCGCTCGGGAAAAAAAAATTAACTTAACCTAACCAACTTAACGGGCTATGCTCGGGGTTTCTCTGCGTGATCGAATCAGAAATGAGGAGATCCGCAGAATAACAAAGGTAACCGACATCGCCCGAAGAGTTGCTAAGCTCAAGTGGCAGTGGGCAGGTCACATTGCTCGCAGGACTGATGGCCGCTGGGGCGGGATAGTCCTGGAGCGGCGACCGCGTACCGGAAAGCACAGTGTGGGCAGGCCTCCAACAAGGTGGACCGACGATCTGGTGAAGGTCGCGGGAAGCCGCTGGATGCGAGCAGCACAAAACCGGTCGTTGTGGAGATCCTTGGGGGAGGCCTTTGTCCAGCAGTGGACGTCTTTTGGCTGAGATGATGATGATGATGATGAACCAACTTAAGGATTTACTACATTAATGATATGGCCAAACGTGGAAGGGCATATCATCAAACGTTGACGCTTTAACGATATGATCAGTTTAAGATGGGCATATTATGAAATACAACCATTCCATGAAATGGTCGATTACATCATAAAGTGATCAATTTTAATATCCGGCCACGACATAAGATTATTTAGCCGTCCCTCTTTGTTTTGGGCTGATATTGGTAGCTCGTAAATATTACTGTTCTTTTAAAATCAATTTTGATTAAAAAAAATAGTTTAACGTTGAGTTGTTTAATCAGAAAGTTTATTTCAAACCTAAGCAAATGTTTAATTTATTAGAGCGATGACTAAACTTAATTTTGTTAGATTTATCAACACTATAACTCATATGATTGATGATGCATTTATTTTTCACTCAACAATAAACTGTTCTAAGCAGCCGTAACTTGTGTTATAGATAACGGATTAACACAGTTTATAAGTATTCAAACATTCCAAGTGTTGTCTACAGTTCGCGTCATCAGTATTGACGGAACATTGGTGTTCAAAAATATTTTATTATTCAAGAAAAACAAATGATTGATGATTCATCATTAACCATTACTTATATTGTTAAGTCTAGATATGTACAATATAGAATATTAGATTAAGCTCTTTAAAAGTAGGAGGAATCGCTGCCGACTAAAGTACAGGTCTAACCTAGTTTAGAAAGCAGAAGCTCTCAATACTGTTTACGATTGTTTTTTCTTTTTTTCTTTTGTATACTTATTTAACATAACATAACTACTAAACTGTAACTGACTGGCTAACAGTAAACTGTAACTGATACCATGTTTTTATGCAAATAAAGATTATTATTATTATTATCATCATAATCATCAGCTCATTTTTATGTCCCCGCTGCTGGGGCACGAGACTTCCCTATGGGTGGATAGGAAGAACAGGGTCATAAACCATCACGCGGGCCCAGTCTTACTAATACTACTACTACTAGCTATTAGTGGTTGTTAACGACTGCTAATGCAGTCGGGACCAACGGTTTTGCGTGGCTTCCGAAGCACAGAGGCGCACGACATGATATTACATTTTTGGTCTCCCATCCGATGACCGGCCTTTGCGTAAGATGCTTAACCTTAGCAGTTGCAGACCTATGGCGGTAGCCAAAGTAACATTAAGAAAATGATAGCGAAGTTCGAAAAGAATAAAATGTATGGGATTGACATAAGATTGACCACGTGATTTAGCGCGGCTTATGTCAATCCCATACATTTTATTCTTTTCGAACTTCGCTATCGTTTTCTTAATGTTAGGGCTAAGCCTACTGGCACGTTAACCACTGCGCCAACGAGCTCCTCGTTAACAATATAATTGATTAACATTGTCAAAAATAAATGAACGCGTATTGATTAATTAAAAACAATGTTATCCACAATATTTTGATAACAATGTTTTTGATGCTTTGCTAAATTAAATGATGTCTGTATTTATTAGATTGTCACAAAACAGTAGCTGTAGGCCAGGCATAAGCCTAATTGTTTTTTACAATAATGTACACACGAACACTTAAACCCGTTTTACAGTTTGCATTTGTTTATCTCCGATCACAATAAGGTTGTTACCTCGTCAATATCAAATATCAATTTCAATACCTAAAGGCGATACTACATGTATGTAGATACATATATAAAGGCTGAGACAGGTGGACAGATAATCAAAGGCCCTCCGTCCATCTCAAGCCTTGTGTTGGTTCAGTTACGACGTAATTTCACATTCGACTCGTCGAGCAATTGTCAGCAATACAAGACTACCTCGTTGCAGCAAAGTAAATAACTATGGTAGTGGCACCAGTGTTTAACAGGAACTAGTGATAGGATTTTTTTTCCTTTGATCATTAAAAATCAACTGATTTTAGTCTTTAGCTACCATTGAGTAGGACTTAGTGGCGGGAAAGTGAAGAGTTCATGTCTGCGGTTTTGTTTTATTTTCTAAAATTTGTTTTATGTCGAATAATAATGTGAAATAATGGTGGTTCAAACCAATTTAAACGGGGATTAACGCAAACTATTTAGTAAAAAGGTATCATACCTTCTTTATACCCGACGTTACGACCGAGTTATAATGGCCGTGGTCACGGGCTGACAGCCCGTCAGCTGTCAGCCCCGTTTAAATTTGTTTAACTATGGAACGCGAAAGTTTAAAAATGGTGGTTATTAACCGTTAAGTGTGTATGAGTGTTGGCAAATTTATGAAACAAAGCAGTGAAACGTCCCTTTTCAAATTCTATCAAGAAGTCCGCGTGAGGACTTAGTAAAGCCCCACACCTTTACTGTGATACTCGAGGGGTTGGGGGGTCTATCATTTCTCACTTCTCATTTCTGTTATCATTCATCATCATCATACTGAAAGGAAATATTATTTATTTATGAAAAATTACATTGACACTGGCTAAATGTGCTAATTGCACGAAGCCATCCACTAAAAGAGAAAAAAAACCCATTGTATACAGGCCACCTGCTTCCTAGCTGTCATCATACCATCATCATAAAATTTCATGAAATGTTTTTGGCGACGAAAACTGTGTTGAATACTGGTCTCAAAGTGTCGAACACTGGTGCCACCACCCTTTATACAATTACGAGTATAACGTACTAGCGGCCGCTCGCGGTTTCACCCGCGTGGTTCCCGTTTTCGTGGGAATATCGAGATAAAAACTATACTATGTGTTAATCCAGGTTATAAACTATCTGTATGCCGAATTTGATCCAAATCCATTCAGTAGTTTTTACGTGAAAGAGTAACAAACATCCATCCATACTTACAAACATTCGCGTTTATAATATTAATAGGATTGTTTTCTATAGTTTACGCGCACACTACACATTAAGGCCTACTATCCACGGAGGCGTAGCTTCATAGACGCTTCAAAATACGCCAAACAGCTTAAGCAGCCCAGCGTACTGATCTCTGTCTACGAGGCGTATCGCAAGCGTACGTTGTCAATCATTTGTGAGAATTCTACTATCTAAACAAATTTCGTAGTCGTTCCCGCCATTTTTTACATTAGTAAACACGTGCGTTCACATGCGGTACAAGCGATGCGAGCGCGACGTTGCCGCTCCCTCGACAGATAAGCATAGCAAGCAGGCGTACACTAAGCCACAATACACATAATATACAGTAGTTTAACTGGGCCGTATTCTTGAGTTAAATACCTACGGCGGAGCGCTAGGGTTGGCGCCTACAAAAATAAAGCAGGCGTGTGTAGATTTGTATTGTAAGTACCTATGTGTGGAGTTTTAGATTCAGGAATAAAACATAATGTACATAATAACATTTAATAACATATTTATTTATTCATTACATTATAAATAAGTTTGTAACAGAAAAGTGTTTCAGCAGGAAGTTCAAAAAGTGACAGTTCACTCGACCAGTCTCGCCGGCGCGCGGCGTGGCACTGCGGAGTTTTGCCATTTCCAAAATAGCTTAGCGGCCGTGTAAACGACGCCTGTGTGTGCGTGCGTCGATTCGGGCGCTTAGTATGAAGACGAACTACTGTATATTATGTGTATTGTGACTGAGCGTATAATGACGAATACGCGTCTATTAAGTTACGCCTCCGTGGATAGTAGGCCCATCCTGACGTTTCGAACCCTGTAAAGTTTATATGTTCCGACATTCTGACGTGCATACTTTAAAGCCGAGAGTAATCCAATTATTACGTAATTGCTTCCTGCCATACGAGCGCGTCTAGATAGCTTCCTGGCTTCCCGCTAAACTAACTATATTAAAGATATTGTTTTCTAAAGCTTACGCGAAACAACTTTTACGGATCAAAATTCGAAACGTTAATTAAAGTAATGTGTAAATTAAACGCGAGTAGACCCGTAAAAGTTGTTTCATTTCAATATATTAAAGATATAAATATATTATTATTATAAACAACACGTAAAAAATAAGTTAATTATATTCACTCCTTCGTTGAACAGACGAAATTACAATACGAGTCAAGACAAGGAGTTTTTTAAAAATAATAAACATACTCTTATGTACGTTGTAATTTCGTTAAGAGCGTTTACGCCGCACACTAGCGCCGCCAATGAAATAAAAAAACATTTCTAGTAATTAGAGATAGAAAATCAAATTATACTCAACAAACTATTTGAATGAAGTAATTTAGCATTTTTACGTCACCTAAGGAACATCTGACATGTTATGGTTTAGTTAAATACGGCGTTATAGTTAAAAATGGCCGTAACCTCTTATTTAACTAAACCATAACATGTCAGGTGTTCATTAGGTGACGTAAAAATGCTAAATTAATTAATTCAAATAGTTTGTTGAGCATAATTTGATTTTCTATCTCTAATTACTAGATATCTTTTTTTTTCATTGGCGACGCTAATGTACGGCGTAAACGCTCTTAACCTGGAGAAGTTTTAAATGAGTATATATACTACATTTAATTTAATTTAAAAAGCTAACAATTTAAACAATACCATTTTTATCATTTACTTACTTACTTGATTTTTGGTTCGTAATAAATAAAATACGTATATATAAAAAAGTCTGAATTCGATTCTGTAGCTTCAGAAAAATACATGCTCTCTTAACATAATTTTTTTTATTTAGATTTACATGTTGTATAACGCTAGAACCTTCATCTTCGAACCGGTGTGGTGTTTAGAAAGTGCGGATTGAAAACCCGCTCGTGTACTTTTTCCGAATCATAAATAGACCTTGACCACCTCTGTGGTCTAGTGGTTAGAGCACCGGTTTAGATCTATAGGTCCCGGGTTCGATTCCTAGCGGGGGTACATGTTTGTGTACTTTGTTTGGTTGGTGGTAGGGCTTCTTTGTCCACCTGGCTAGCTACCGCCATCTTAACTAAATATGTCGCCATAACATCAATGTTTGTAGCATTTTTGTGTTCCGGCAGCTAGAGATAAGATAGCCAGTGCCTTACTGAGGCAGGGCAGGGTAGGTAGGGTTGCCAACCCTACTATATAATTTAGTATCCCACTATTTTAGGTGTCTAACTACTATTATTTTAAATATAAGTTATAGTACGCGAAACTACTATATTTTATCAGCAAAGTCGCTAAAATCAGTCTCTATTATCTAAAACGGAACACACTAAATATTCATATAGGTAATAAAATGAATATTTTTAAAATACACTATTTTTTTTAAATTAATTCCCTATATACTATATTTTTATGAGTAGTAGTAGTAAACAGCCTATAATTGTCCCACTGCTGGGCAAAGGCCTCCATCATTGAAATCAAGTCATCGCTACAATTGATGGGAAATGGCTTAATCACCACGCTTGCCAAATGCGGGTTGGTGATCACAATACCGGGCTATACATCGAATAATCCGAAATACATTTTGCCCGACCTGGGAATTGAACCCGGGACCTTCGGGTATCGGACCGAGCGCTCTGCCACTCTGTCACCGAGGCGTTATTTTTTGAGTACTGAATCCAAAAATACTATATTTGGTCTAAAAAAAAGTTGGCAACCTTATGCCTCAGTAGATGAGGATTCCGGGTGAAATGCGCTTCCACCTTCAGGCTCATCATCTCTTAATATCAGGTGAGATAAAGGCCGAGCGCTTACCCGTAAGATATATAAAAAAGATATTATAATATTATCTGAGAACACATCTGTGAACATGTAGATTAGATGAGGCTACATTTCATACTTGACATCAAACGTTACTGTATTTACGTATTACCAAGAATTCTCATCGCACCTCATATGGAGTTGCCATTGCTTTCTCTCCGCTGATATTTCCATGCATGGATAAATCTAATACGTAGCTGTCGTTTTGGGACGACCAATCAGATTCGAAATTGGTTCACCTGATGGATTAAATCTGGACGACGACAGCACGTGAGGTTCTTGAATGTGTAACTATTCATTACACTAGCTGACCCGGCGAACTTCGTACCGCCATATTTTTTTTCCTGAACATTATCAATAAAACTGTACTTTTATACCCAGAATCGCTTCTATTTTTGTATAGAAATGACATTTGTGAATGAAAATTAAGTAAATTAAGGGTATTTTCATATCTTAATCAAAATAATTTTAAAGCCACATGTTTGTGTTGGCCAGTTCTAAAAGCCTAGTTGCTCAGATTTGATTAAGGTAAAGCATACTACAATACTTACTTACATTCACGTGAATCACAATTTATGTCCTATCACTATGTTAGCTGTTCAACAGCCATACCTTTGGCTTACGAGACCGTGTAAGAGCAGTTTGTAAAAACCGCGTACTTATCTACTTTTACACAATTTTATGGAAAGACGAAAAAAATTAACATCTTGGCCATACTGTTGATATGCGACTGAACTTGTTCCGCGGCTTTTACAAACTGCTCTTACGCGGTCTTGCACGCCCACCGACGTTTCTTGATGATGTAACAATGGGCTCTCTGGATCATTTGTTTTCGCCAATGTCTTTGAGTTGTTTCTATATTTTTTTCTTATTATTTAATCGTTACCAGCGCTCTTTTCCTTCCTGATTACTTTTACCACCACCAGTGGGACGTCTATTAGCTGATGATGACATCAAAATATTGTTATTGTTGTATTTGCTGAATAAATGTGAAAACAAATATATAAGACTAGTGGCCGCTCGCGGTTTCACCCGCGTGGTTCCCGATTCCGTGGGAATATCTGGATAAAAAGTATCCTATGTGTTATTCCCGGTTATAAACTATCTGTATGCCGAATTTCATCCAAATCCATTCAGTAGTTTTTACGTGAAAGAGTAACAAACATCCATACTTACAAACTTTCGCGTTTATAATATTAGTAGGATACAAATAAGAACTTGCAGCATTTTTTACATTAGTTCTTTTTGTTAACCAGACAACAATAACTTTTAAAAATATGCCTTGCATTAAAAAGCATATCCATATCTTCCAAAGTTTCAGTCAGTTTTTTCACCTCAAGTGTTAGGTATGTACAACAGTTCCCCCTTAATGTCTCGTTGAGTTTTTCCGCCTATTTACGCTTGAGGTAAACTGATTACGGCCGGGGGGTAGCGAACGGAAAATTCTGGCCGTGCAAATCACTAATGGCGGCTAAAAATGGTGTTTACGTCCAGTGGTTAATTGCATCCTCCCTTATATCGTGGGGTGGTTACTGGCCAGTGATAGTAATGTGTTTGTACGCTTTACTAATTGAGTGCTATCAATCCAAAGTGTATGTATGTATGTATACGCCAGCGAAAGGCCTGATGGTGGTGGTTTCGTTTGTATTTGTTTAGTTCGTACATTCGAGCCAACATTAAACATAACATCAGAATCAAGTTTTTTATTCCTTTTTATTTCCTGAATTCTTCAACTTAAATATTAAGGGTGCGCCGTCCGTAAGTGACAAGTGTCATATGTTTTATTTGAAATGTCGTCGTCCATATTTATTTGATACCGCGCGGCCATACTAATTTTTTATGGGGAATTTAACAGGTTCCCTGTCCCATATATCACATGTGATACATAACAATTGATTATCTATTGTTTTAATTTTTGGACAGCGAAACTGTTAAGGTGCTTAATAAAAAATAATTATTTAAATAACCACTTGATGAATCGAAAATGTAGTCTAGCAATTTGTAGTTTATCCATTGATGATTGTTTAGACAAAATCAGAGGTACAACAATTTAGATAAACTATAAGAAATCTACTAAACGCCGCCACTCGTTTTCATGATTTTTGCCCAACTTTAAATGATATTGTAGAAAAAACTATAGCGTGTTATGAATTTATGGTTCTGACAAATTGTAAACACGTTCCCTATGATACTGAATATATATTTTGTTCATTTAATACGATAGTATTTTCAATTATATCTACTTAACCGTAACTGAATTTTTGGCATTTTTTGGTCGGCGCACCCTTAAAGATTTTAGGTGTTTTAAGTAAGTAGTTTTCTGATTATTTTGTAAAGTCAGCAATGAACTTTCTGTAAAAGTTTCTTTGTAAAACTCGAATTGAATGACACTAACATTGATGTTTGAAAATGGTCACCGTACGCCAAAGCATTGGTAAAGGTAGAAAAACTGCATTATACAAATAGACAATATTATTGTATAAATTTTTTGTATACATATTAATATGTTTAACCGAATTTTCTAATTACACTGACTAGATATTTGTCACTAAACAGTTTGGCAGTTTTCGTTTCTCAACTCCCGGAGTCCTGTGAACAACCTGAAAATGAAATTATTCTTTACCTTCTAACTATAGCATAGTACCCAATTATCAACATTAATATGTGAATATGTATGTTCTTATGGCAGTCAATGAATATAATTTTCTATTAAATGTATAACACAGAATTATTTTATTTTTTCGATATTTTTTATTCGTAACCCAAATTGCAAAAAATAAAAATACAGAACATTATTGTTCAAAATTCGTTATTTAGACACATGTGTCTTTATAAAAATATGTTTGCAATAGAAATTGTAATTTACACATGGTTTTATACAAAAATAATACTTTACGCAGGAAGACAAATTGTTAAAATTTTTATTTTATTTTTTAAAATCTAAATTGATTGGTTCTTACCATGATCGGGGCAGTAATGGCGTCGTCGCCTGCGCCGCCGCTGGGCGTCATGGCATGTGTCCACGCACGTTTCTTCTGTGCAAATAAGACTAAATGTAAAAAAAAATTTACTTATACGAGTATATTGTGACGTTTGTAATTATAATATAATAATGTTAAATTTTTTGGAATGAGCTCTGCAAAAACTAAAGAAATCTGGTACAAAATAATCAATATTAGTTTCTTTGTAGGTATACCTTGGGTTATATTCAATTCAAGAGAAACTTTAAGTAAATATTGAGAATTAGATCCATCAGGGAAGTTAACATATTTGAATACAAAAAGGATTCAAAATCCAAACTCTATCGAACTTTCTGTCCCAGTTAATGAATTTTCGACATGCCAACCCTACTTGAGACTAAAATTTTCTTCTTGCCTGTTCTCATGTCATGTCATGTCTGGTCTGGTCTGGTCTCATGTTACTTGGGGTCGGCGACCCTACTTAAGATTATACGCCTTTGTGCCGCCTTCCTGACCAGATACTGCATTGCAGGCCTTAGATATCAAAATAAAGGTTATAGAAAAGATTTACAAAACTAAAAGCTTTTGCAAATTTGGAACCAACCGTCAAAACATGGCGGATGGGGTGGCGCGGCGTCGTCATCGTGCCGCGCGAGCGCGCGCAATTGCAGAGTGTACGCGCGAGAGTCGCCCGCCACCGCGCCCGGCCCTCCGGCAAACGTCGCGTATGGACTTATCTCGTACACATCTAGACACGAAGGACGAAGCTTAGACACAGAAAAGTCTTCTATATAATGATATAGAAGACTTTTCTGTGTCTAAGCTTAATGGATTAATGAATCCACCATCTGTTCTCCTTTTAGAAAAGTAGTGCATGCCTACTGTAACCAAAAAATTGCTTTCTCTTGGAAAAGACTAATGTGTACAAGATCGATTGCGTACATTGGCCAAACAAAACCTACAGTAGCCTGCCGAATTAAGAAGCATATCAAAACTATCAAACTGCTCGAGTTCGAGTAAATAGTGACTTAGGAAACAGTGGTACCTACAGCTGTCGTTCTTAAAACTAGATCGTCAACAAAAAATATGGTAATCCAGCCAATTAGGTTAATAATAATAATTCAAATGTTGATAATCATCATAAATCATGATAGTTTTTCATGTTAAATAGTTTTCTAAAGTTTATGCGAACACAAAGAACAGTTAGAATTCTACTCTTACAAAAGAAAACTGGTAAATCTCAATTCCCTTACTAAATCATCCTCCATCCAGATTACCTACATAACTATTAGTAAGTATTAAGTCAGAATAGAAAACACAATAAGGTAGATTCACGACGATGTGCTCAATATACTTTATTGAAATAAATAAAAAAGTATAAACAATCAAATAGTGTAAGAAATAATATAGGTACGTGCTTTACTTGTATGTTTAAATGGCTTTAAACAAGACTGTAATGTTTCAAAAGCGTCTGAAAGGAATGAGTTAACATGGTTGGTGCAGCGCAAAGTGAAAAAAACTGAAAACAATGGTAACCCAACCTTCTACGGACCATTCAATGTAGCTTAACATTTGCGATAAAGTATTGCAAGAAACGCAAGACCACAGGCTGATTTACTGTACAATTAAGGATTAAGGATGGATGATAATTGTGTAATCTTTTTGTGCCCATATTTCCACCAAAGCGATTACCTTTTTGCCAAGCAATTACATGACTGAATTCATGAAATGGAATAATTTGGTAATTTATGATGAAACAAAATTCTGAAATTATAATTATTGCGAGATAAGCGAACATTCGGAATGTACTCGTTAGACGGCTCTGCGAAGCGTTATGCATAATTATCTCAAGTGAACCAAAAATACGTACAAATGCAGCCCGCTTGGCGAGAGATTTGAAACACAGCGAAGGATTTTACTTAGTAATAATTTAGTCAGAAAATAAAAGCGCTTTTATGACGTTGAACCGTTTCACAAGTAGGTGTGAAGAAGTTTAAAAACTTTTTCAATCTTTGTCAGTGAAACAAAAGCGAAAAATAATAATTCGTGAAATTTATGGCCAAATGTTTTAACAGTATTTTTTTAATCTCGTGCATAATAAATTAAACCTGTACCTGGCTTTTTGCTTACAACAGCCTAGACGCTTATAAGCGTGCATGTACGAGTAATAAATATAATAAATCGCTGATTTAGTGATAAATTTAATGATGGAACAAGTTATGAATTATTGTTTCTTTATATTTAACTAGAGAAGGAAAATGAAATGTTTTTCAAACGGATTTTATACGGACGACGACGACGACTGTAAAATTCTTGTTAAATGTATATTTCCTTAGTTAATCTGTGCAGAACCGTAGTTACAGGGAGACTACCCTGTCAAATAAAAGCGAGTAAATCCGTTTAAAAGATTCATTTCAAAGTATGACTTACCTGGAGGGTCAGGAGGCAGTTTCGGGGTTTGATGGGGCGACGCACGGTAGGTTCCGCATGGTGGTTTCTCGGCATTTGTGGATACACGGGCCACTGCACCGTCCGTCCTACAACAGAGCATACATATTTCCTCCTTTCCACAACATGGGGTGAGAAACGAGGTGAGAAGAAACAACTTGCAGATCGTCAAGGAGAAGCCGGCTTTTGAGCACAATCCAGCCCCCATAGGCAAGTGGCAAAACGATAATAGAATAGAAATCAAATAAAACGATTTTTGTACGGGATTCACATAAGTTAACGATACGTATAAATGACGTATATGTCAATCCCATAAAATAATCATTCTATTTAACCTTTTCACCGCCCAACTATCCTGCACGCGATGTCCCGCTGTACGCCAACTTATAAATGTATTTTAATAAAGTAAGTACAAAGAAGAACTTCTATAGAAGTGCTGGCGTGGGCGGCACGAAAATCTCGAACTTCTATAGAAGTTGTTGGCGGTAAAAAGGTTAATTTCATAATCATAATCATAATATTCATAATATTTATGTGCTTTTAAATAGGGTATCATTAGTTACAGATGGTAAAAACAATTATTAAGTGTCTTATGCCTATTTAACTATATAACCATTAGCATGCAAACATTTATATATTATTAATTATTACATTTCATACTCTATATTTATTTTCTTTCTTAAAACTAGATTTTTACAATATTTTAATATAAAAACAATAAAACATTATAAAAACCTAATCCTAGAGTACCGCCAGCAGCGAGGCAGGGCCCAAGCTACCGGTGGTCAGGGCTGCAGAGTGAGGAACCTCCTGACAATACGTGCCGTGTCAAGGAGTACTGCCTTTTGCATCTGACCCTTGACCCAACCTTTCAGCGATAGCCTCTCTAGGTGTTGATCGAGGCTCTTGGCCAAAAGACCGTTTGCCGAAACGACTATCGGTACAATAATGGTTGAATCCACATTCCACATGGCGGTAACCTCGTGAGCCAAGTCAAGGTACTTACTGAGCTTGTCCTTCTCGGCTTTCACGAAGTTCTCATCATGAGGTACTACATTTCATTATTATTATCATTCTCAATAAGTATCACAAATTATGTTAGTCAATTTAAATTATACAAATATCAATTTTTATTAATTTAGATTAATTAGCTTACAAATATATTAATCTAATAATTACCTATTACTACTGTTTCATAATTTATTTATTAAAATATTACAAATAAAACTCTAAATCGATTTATTTATTTATCGTGTTACATGAACTTATCAATGGTATAAAACGTATTCTCAATCAACCACTTACGTAATGCAGTTTTAAATTTAATTATAGGCAGTTGTTTGTTTGGTCTGGTTTTGGTTTCTATTCTATTAGCATTTTGCCACTTGTCTACGGGGGCTGCTCCGCTGGCTGTCCTCGCGTCTGGACTCTGACTCTGCTTAAACATCAGGCAAAGCATAGTCATTTCTTGTCTCTTATATTCTATAAAAAAATAAAAATAGAATGTTTATATAATTTTTAACGCAAATTTTGTTGCGAACAAATTACAAAAACACAAATGTTGAAAAAATTTCCACGAGCAGGATTTGAACCCGCACCCTACTGACATACCGGGTCAGGTGCTCTCCCAATTGAGCTATCGTGGTAGCCACGATAGCTTAATGACATGGGTGCGGGTTCAAATCCTGCTCGTGGAAATTTTTTCAACATTTATGTTTTTTTTTTTAATAAAAATAAAATTACTGAAAAAATTAAAGACAATATACCTACATGGACCTATAAAAAATCCATGAGCGGACTTTGAACCTGCACCGTAAAATTCGTGCCCGGCTTTAGTATCTACTTTTACTTATTTAGGCAATACAATGATTCTTTTTTTTATTTGACGCTGTGTGCAAACAATTAGCGATCATCGCAGCCTATAGTTTTTCGGAACACAACTTCATGGTTTATCTCACGCTTTCCAAATTCGCGGCCTAAATTACTTACGCAAAGTAAGTAAGGTAATACCGCAGAAATAGTTATCAGGGTCATTCAGACGGATTCCGTGCGGAAAACCATCAAATACATTCCTTTAAACCCAGTTTAAAGGATTGTACAGAAATGCAGAACAATGCTGTAGTACGAAAGAAATAGGTAGAGATGATTATCATTCCGATGGATTCTAAGCAAGTACTTATAGTACGATCGGATAAATGAATCAAGTATTTTTGCAACGCAATATCACATTTAAAAATTACATTAATGTATGCGCACATAAATTCTAAAGTAACTTGAAAAGCACAAGTAAAAATAGAGTAGAGTTATGTTAGAGTAAGCAACCGCTTTCAGTTCGGAGAAATGAGTTCCTGTTGTCTCCACGTTCTCATTGTGTATCAACCGACTGTATTCTGTGGACCTTGCGTTATTGCGTTTCTGGTAAGGGTAATTAAGTCTTTAGCTGTGCCGTGGCGCTTTTGTTTGCAACTTCCAGGGAACACGACCGTTTTTTGTTATTATTACATCAGCATTTTAATTACTCTTTTAAATGATGGATAAACAATTTCGAGGTATTTTGCCAATATGTATGCTTTTGAAGTGGTCGCATTTTGTTTGAAATGCCAACGGGGTTTTGGTATAAAAATAATTGGAACAAATTGAGTGTATTCCCAAATACGTTTGATGTACAAACTATTCGGAATAAAAAATGTATATCGATAAAATTAAATAACTTACTTAGGATTAGTTTAAATATGAAGTTTTTGAAGTCACTTTCATTTAAATCGTACTGCATGTTTAAATCGGTCTGTCACATAAGTCTTTATCTTATTATTGAATGATATTAACAAGGTTTCATCACCAAACCTCCAAAGGTATAAATTTGGGTCTAGAATTATAAAAGATTTACCAAAGCTCATGCTCTTTCACGAACACTTGACGTTTAACATCCATTGCTAATTCGCGTTAATCTTTAGAAAACTTTACACGACAAAACAAATTTCAGTTTTCTGCACTTTACCTCTCAACTCAACAGATGAGTTCAAATACAACCATGTCAGCTAGAGGCCAGGCCTTTCACTTTTTCGATTAAAACACGATCCATCAATAACAGATGACAACTCGCAATGAAGTGATTCAACACATGCCCCCGTACAAAAGCTGTAAGGTCGTCGGTGACATGGGTCGATGGTCGTAGGTCAACCGGCGTCAGCGTCTTGTCGCCGCCAGATATCAAGTGATAACGACCTCATTTTTATGTGGCTTCAATATGAATGCTTTCATGACCTACATTATTTTTAAATCAGTGAGTCTAAATAGGTCACTATGACAAATCTATTAAAATATAATTAATTATTCTGATTCTGATTTAAATTTTGTATTGATGTTGCCAAACGACAATAATTTGAATCATAATTGGAAAATAATCTTTTTGGACCTGCTGAGCTTCAATTGAATGGTAAATAAGTATGGAGAAGGAGTTTGTGGCAGGAAATAAAGCTATGTGTTATTTTCTATAATTTTAGTGTTGTCGAACATTAATGTGGAATGATGGTGGATTATCAGCCGTTAAGTGTTCGTGCACGAGTTTTGTGAAAGTAACGAAACAACATAACAGGCAATGACACTTAGCCAATTTTTTCAAGTGTTCCTTAAGTCCGCGTAGGTCGCAGTAAAGTCTAACTTTGCTGAAATGAAACTCGAGTTGTTTGAGTGGAATATTATAAGTATATTGGTAACAAACTTAAAGTAAATTTCTCGAAAACTAGCGTACAAATTGTACTTATTCATAAGCTCCTCTTTAATCGGACTTATAATAACTGGGCTTCGGTTCTGCTACATTAAAACGGTCACAGTCGTATATTAGTGCCCTGAATTTTACATTTGGACTTAGGGAAAATGTCACAATTGGCCACGGAGACCATACTCGTACTGAGAGAGACACGATTATGGATGTTTTTGAATAGCAATATCAGAAACATCAGCAAAGACCCTGTATTAAGAACATCCGCACTTGATTCAACGCCACCTTAATATATTGGCCAGACCGTAATAATAGACGTATAGCCAAACAAAATTAATATATCGAAAACTAATTTTCGAGATGGATACTGGCGCGAACCCGATTTCAATTAAGGTTCGGAGTAATAAATTATTTCGTAAACAGGCAAACACACGGGATTCCACCTCTGATTAATAATTTCAAATAGAACAGCACAGAATATTTGACGTGTACCTCGATAAGTAACAATAAAAAAATTCTAGCATCATTTTTTTGGTCTTTACAAACATCTTATTTCCATCAGAATATTGTTTTAGCCAACGTTTTAGACATAAACCGTATGTTATCCATAAAATTATCGAGCAAAAAGGCATTAACGTAAACGTTTATTTATGGCCGGCTTTCCACGAGCAACAGCTTCATGGATGGAGCCTACGCTTGTTTTCTGAATCATCGAAAACTTTTTTGTCATGCCTGCTACGCAAGCAAATCACACACTGGAATCGTCGAGAACAAAAGAAGGACAAAATTCGTCGGTTACGCCGCGCCGATACGAAGTTGTCCGCTTCCAACACAGTTCGTGCAAATCGAAGGCACAATACATACAAAAGCGACCCAGCGCGGATATCAGACAAAGACGAGCCGGCGCTAAAGTTTCGTGTCGGACCGATCATGTTGAATGTAAGACCACAGAGTGAAATGCATCACAATCAAAATGGTTGAATGGATGAAATACACGATAAAAACGTACTTGCACGTTATTTTTCTTCTCTGCAAATTCTACGAAAACGGGTCCTGTTTTTGTCGTTTTATCAACAGCGTTAAAAGCATTATTGTGTTATGTCAGTTAAATATATTTCTGTGTAATTTGTGTGAGATGCGCTTTCTTCCGCTTTATCGGCAAACCATCAAATGCGTTGAAGGTCAAGCGCTCCTGGTTGCAGACAAAAAATGTCAAAAACTATAGAATAATAAAAAACTCATTAGCTAGTTACTCACCTCTTTCGCCTGAGTAGTATAGCAAGTATAGTCAGCGCTGCTAACGACAGGGCGGCGCAAAGGGCCAACAGCAGAGCCAATTCTCCAGCAGTAGCTGGGAAAGGTGCGTCTACTTCTTCGGCGAAGCCCCCCTCGGCGGGAGAAGTGGTGAACTCATAGACTTCACGAGTCAAACCAGCCTCGTTGGTAGCGCGGGCGGCGACGCGGTATCTTGAGCCAGGCGTTAAACCTATAGGTGTTTTGTTAGTTAAACATAGAAAAAAAGAAACAATGGTAGATAGTGGAGGTGGCGGAAAACCGTGTAATTTATTATTTCAACGCTGCTATGGCATGGCAAATGCCTATGTTAATCCGGTACTGGTACAGACAATAATGGTGGACATAAAGGTTTAAGGTTTAATTTCCTCTATAGAGATGTAGATAGAAACTATTCTGGTAACTATTTGAAATGGTAAGTTTATCAAATGTCATCATTATAGCTCATTCCTCACGTCCGCATACTTTCATACACAGTCGGCGATGAAAGACGCTGAACTCTTTTAAAATCCTTAGCAGGCGCATATCATGATAATGTAGTCAGCAACGTTCTTTGATATCCATACACAAAATTACAAACACTTACCCCCTAATATGACTTCCCCGCCGACCGGCACATCCCTCGCACCGGTCACCCCTGAACCGGCCCACTCGAGCTTCAATGCGACGGGTGCGCAGCCGCCATCGCTCCACGCGCTCGTGTCGAAGCGCGCGTGGGTCGCGTTTGTGCGAATCCACCTGTTAAAGTTACAGAGAAGACCCTCGATTCTGCCGTATCAAAGCATTTTTGTAGTGTAGACTACTACTAAAATGTACTACATAAACGTTTTTTAAGGAAGCAGTCTACTTATAAAATGCTGTCAATAAACTTTTAATTTAAAAACTACGTTACAATTACTTACGTAAGAATTGTATAAAAATACCTACATGAATATATGCTACTTAGTTTGAAAGTTAAAGGTAAATGCTTTCATTTTATTATTTAGCAAAGAATCTACTTTGTTTTCCTTTGGCAAAGCTGGTGTCTGTCAGGGATTTTCTTTTTAATTGATGTTGTAGATAAATGTTTAAAGAGAATTTTTAATGATTTTAGGCTTAATACACTTTTCTTTATAAAGAAAAGTAAGACAGCTTTACGTTTACTAAACACTCCTTTAACAAAATATATTCTAGCACAAAGCGTTTGAAAGTATTTGATCTTTCAGCTACACAGTTCTCGCTATACAATACTAAATCACAAAATCTGTGCTCGTTATATAAATAATCTTTATTCTTTATTGATGATCCTTATCCTGATATTTGCCTTTTTATAAGTTTTTCTACAATATGTGCGCCACAACTCGTCAAGTCTAAAAAATGTATTAACTAATATTTCACGAACCTGGAATCGGGAGGTGCTACAGGCGGACCACCTGAGGTGCGGACAACCAGTTCAGAGCCTGGTGGGCCACCGGCAGTTCCATACACTTTGTACGAAGATCCGCATCGCAGACCAGTCAGTATAACCGCCCCAGGGTTAGCTGATTGGATGCGCCATTCACCCTAAATTTAAAACAATTAACGTGGCCTTAACATCTCAGCTCGCATCATTACAACGCAACAGGGTCTTAACTCTGCTTATCCAAAAAAGTTTTAGGGAAAAATTTACAAAATTAGGTCACCGACACAAGATTATGGACGTTTCAAAATCATCATCATCATCATCATCTCAGCCACAAGATGTCCCCTGCAAAAGCATCCTCCAAGGTTCTCGCGACTTATGCCAGATCGGCGGTCCACCTTGTTGGAGGGTTGCCCACATTGCGTTTCATAATAGTAGGATTGAAACCCTGAGCTTTAAAGTATATCAAAAAGTTGGGTATACTCACTTCTGGTGTACTGAGCCTCCAATGCAGCGTGAAAGCTTTAGGCAGCGCATGACCTGGTGCCCTCGGTGTAGGCCCTAACTCCAGTTCTAGTTCCCTCGGCCTCGCCTCCAACAAGGTCAGGGTGGGAGGCGAGGGTGGCTTCAACACTACTACTCGCCATGTAACTGAGTCTGATCCATGTGGGTTCTCCGCCAAACACGTATAGTTGTCAGCGTGTGATAAATCTAAATCTAGAAAAGAGGAATTTCAAGAAGTCTTAATATGCAGTCTTAGATAATGAGGATACGGCCTACGATACCTCATCCAATTCTTTATGACTAGGTTATTCATGCTGCAAGATCGCCAATTTTCATGATCTCACATCACAATGATATTAAAACAAGGCATTAAAAAGACGTGATATCTAACTCATAGGACGTTAACACTACATAACAGCTTGAAAACTTTCTCGAAAAAATTTTCCATTAACAAACAAGATGATACAGCTAATTTCAGGAAGATTTTCTAAACTAAGTTACAAGTATTTAGTAAGTTAAAAATAAACTGAAATTGTTAACAACCACTTAAACTGCATACGTCGTCGTGAATGGAACTTCGGCACTGAATTTCACCAGTCGGAAACAATTTTCAAACTTGGCTGAAAGCTTCAGCTAAATTTAACTAAACGGCACAAAAGATTCTGCACGTTGAATATACTTACTTCTTATTAACAAAGCGTCTCCGTCCAAGTGAAAGGGAGGGCGTGGGTGAAGAGGACTTCCACCTCTCAGCCACCTCTTCGCCGGTGGTGGTGCGCCTCCGACAACACATCTCAAGGATAGTGAACTGCTCGCTGCACCGACTGAGAGTCCACCAAAAGATGATATCCTTGCCGGTGCTGAGACGAACAACGATAATATAAAGAAGTTGCTCTCACTACTTCTAACGATCGTAGTGAGGGCATCTCTAAGGAAAATTTACTTCAAATGCCGACAAATTAAAAATGGGTGTCCTAATAATTGCGGATATTTTAATAAAAATAAGTTAAATGCTAGTTTTCGAGAAATGGTTGGTTAGTGATTTCAGTGTTAGCCGTCGTTCTGATTTTTTTTTCAAATTACTTCCGTAATTTATACAAGTAATACTTAACGTTAAAAATTTGCATAAGGTAAGACTGTAAATGTATTTACCCAAAGCGCTTGTTTGACAAGCCACAGCAGCAGACGGAGGGCCTTCTCCCGCAGCAGTAGCTGCTCTGACCCAAGCCTCGTAGGTTCTACCAGCTCTAAGACCTCTCAACGACCTCATACACTCCACAGAGTTGCCCTCGTTCTCTGTGCACGCATTCACTCTGGTCGCATTCGGTTCTTGCGATCTATGAAAAGGAAATGAATGACATTAACTAGAAAATACCAAATTTTATTTTACCACCTTAAAACTATTGTTGATTGGAGACCTGCACTAAAGAACTACGAGTAGATTAGTTGAAGGAATAACAAAATTTAATTGTTTAGTAAGTACTGTTACAACATTACAGTTTTTGCAATTTGCATTTGCTGATATATATTTTGTTTTTATAACTTTTGGGTACTGATGATAAGGCCGAAGGAAGCGGGAAGCGCACTTCACCCGGAACCTTAACTACTGAGGTATTGATTTAACAAAATTTTGCAATTTTTTAATGTTACTAAGCCGGTAAATGAGCAAACGGTCCGTCTGACGGCACGCGACTATTGCAGCCCATGGATTAATGGAATACCTACGTCAGTGCGAAAGCCGTATCATCGAATGTTGTTAGTACGAAAACCTTCCATCGACATGTCTATACTGCGACGCCTTGTTAAATCGACGTCTTGTTACTGCGATGTTTCGTTACATCGAAAAACTGTACTGCGAACGATTTTACTGCGAAGCCTTGTTTAATCGACGTCTTGTTACTGCGATGTTATGTTACTTAGGCAAAACTCACTTTGAACGATCTTACTGCGAAAACCAAGTACCTACATAGGGACAATATTTTCGGGAGATCATTTAAATAAAGTACGAATAATATACCTACAGCCGTTCACGCCGATACTTTGTGCGGCCTTGTTGTAAATGATGAAACACATCAACATAATAATTTTTTTTTTATTTATTAATTAACAAATTAAAGGTGCAACCACGCACATTCACACAAAATAAATGTTTAGAAATAAACATAATCAACGAAAAACGAAAGTTATAGTTACGCACAGTACTCTGCACAAACATATTATTTTATTTAGAATTCAGTATTGTTTGCCACACCTCTTAAGAACGTAAGTAAATCCATAGTATGCCTTTTTTCTTTTTTTGATGAATTTTGCATAGGCGCTTTTAAATGTTTTAAATGTTAGAAATTCCAAAAACTAAAGTTAGGTAGGTATTGTTTTGAAAAGAAAATCTATGTAGGTACTTGGTTTTCGCAGTAAGATCGTTCAAAGTGAGTTTTGCCTAAGTAACATAACATCGCAGTAACAAGACGTCGATTAAACAAGGCTTCGCAGTAACATCGTTCGCAGTACAGTTTTTCGATGTAACGAAACATCGCAGTAACAAGACGTCGATTTAACAAGGCGTCGCAGTATAGATATGTCGATGGAAGGTTTTCGTACTAACAACATTCGATGATACGGCTTTCGCACTGACGTAGGTATTCCGGATTAATGCAACACCGAAGGTATCACGAAGCTTTTGTTCTTATTCAATTATTCCTCGATGCCCTGTAATTTCACTGGATTTAAGCACACATCAAACCACACAGCTGCTTTTTAGAAATAGGTATGCGGCTGCTTGCCATCCAGTAGTAACTTGGACGGAGCTCTACCACCAGCCAAATAAATAATATACTTAGTATAACGACTCACCCCGACAAGTCTTTGACGTAAAGTGTGTAATGCGTCAATTTGCCATTAGGCTCCGGAGGCGGCAACCACGAGGCGCGTAACGACCGTTCGCTGAGCGCAATCAATTTCATGCCACCTGGAGCGCTCGGCACTAAAAGCACAATACAAATTCTAATAAACGGTGAATGGGGCTCAATCACATAATAAGGAGACCAGAATGTAAGCTTTACACATAGCAACGCATACAATAGTAGATAGGGATGTGCAAACTTTTTCATTCGCGTGACAATATTTACTAACAAAATCTATGGCGGGCCAGACTAATGAATTTTTGCCCTTTTTTTTAATAAATAAGTATTTTTTTGTGAAATCAAAGTATTGACAGGTATACATTTTCTGAAACACACACTTGAATTTTTGTTTGATGGTCACGGGCCGGACTTCGATCATTCACGGGCCGTAGTTTGCCCATCCCTGCAATAGACCGTCTCACGGACACGGATATCGGAACAGCTTTTTTTTAAATAACTTACGGTTAAGCACTTGGCCTTCATCTTACCTGATGTTAAGTGATGAGGCCGAAGGTGTTAGCGCACTTCGCCCGGAATCCTCAACTACTGAGGCACTGGCGACCTTATCTATCTCTAGCTGCCGGAACACAACAATGCTGCAAATATTGATGTTGTGGCGAAATATTTAGGGGTAGCTAGCCAGGCGGACCAACAAGCTCTACCACCAACCAAACCGAGTACACAAACATCATCATCGTCATCATCAGCTCATTTTATGTCCCCACTGCTGGGGCACGAGCCTTCCCAATGGATGGATAGGAAGAACGGGCCATAAACCACCACGCGGGCCCAGTGCGGATTGGTGGTTGTTAACGACTGCTAATACAGCCGGGACCAACGGCTTCACGTGCCTTCCGAAGCACGGAGAAGCTCGAAATGATAAATTTTTTGGTCACCCATCCGATGACCGGACTTTGCGAAAGTTGGTTATCCTCAGCACTTGCAGACCGGGCGCGTTAACCACTGCGCCATCGAGCTGCCACAAACATGTACCCCCCGGGAATTGAACCCGCAACCTTTTAACCACTAGACCACAGAGGCGGGTTAACTCGGCACAGTCCGAACGCAGCTCTTGTGAGATTCCGTGTCCGTGTGAGGTTGTCTATGTGTCGTTGCTCGAGCGTGTTTATTTGAAGCTTACCTACTGCAGGGTCTTTATTTTTTGGTTCAATGCTGGCGCTACTGGAACCACTAAATGTTTCTAGGCGTATTGCGTGAAGAAGTTATTATTGTGGATTATATTAAGTCGTCAAAATGAAATTACAAAACAACCTTTGAAGTACTCTTGCCGCAAGCTTCTTTCATCTTTTTTATTCGTTTCAAAATAATTGTCGTTACGTACTTTGTTATATCAGATGTAAGGTCGCCAAAAAAATGTTTTACAATATGGTTTTTGTCCTATCGTAGTGGCACTAGTGCTCGACACTTTAAGACCAATTTTCATCGCCAAAAAATGATATAGAATTTCATTAAAATTTTACTAGACGACACGTGGTCGGTATTTAATTGTTTAAATAAATAAAATAAATGTTTATTGCTTTCAAAAACACTGAAAAAAATATATAATAACTACACCTAAAAAGAAAGCAACTGGGAGTGGTTCAGTTTGGTCAAATGTCAAAATCAGTGGCTGATCCCTATTCTTAATGATTAATGCCCTATTCTCAATTAACGGTAGGCTTATGTACTTACCGTCTTCCTCGGTTCTGCAGACCTGTGCCGTCGACAAGGGCCCGTCGCCTGCCGCATTGTGCGCTCGAACTCTGATCTCATACTCTGCGTAAGGTGTTAACCTCGATACTGTTGTTTCTTCGCCCTAGATATTATCAAACAGTTATAATTTATAGAATTTTACCTAGAAGCGCTGATTGGTCATTCTGAACGGAGATTTTGACTTTACCATATTTGGGAACAACCTGGTATACCAACAGACATAATTTCTTACAATACAACCATAACCTTTGGTAGGTTGTTGTGTCTAGTAATAAAATGGTACGAGTAGTCAGCGTATTTCTTTTTTTGAAAAAAGAGTAAGTGAAAAACATTGTTAAAGAGCTCATTTATTTAGAAAAGTAAAGTGTGTAAAGTTCTTAGTATTGTAAACTTATTTTTTTATAATTCAATTTGGACAATCCATTTTTTGTTTTTTCAATTAATTGTTACAATTGAATTAATGGCTACAATAATTCGTTCCAAGTAGAACATTGGGATTTTCACATGGACTTTTACTTCTATCAGAGACTTTAAAAGAATAAGAATACTCTTTTTGGAATAAGTAGACCCTTACCTGTACTCGTAAATACGCGTCTTGAGTGGGCTGCAGTGGATCGGCGTCTCGCCTCGTGTATTGCAATGTGTAGTGGGTTATTATCCCTCCCCTTGCCTCTAGTCCTGGAGGTCGCCATGATACCCTCAGGGAGGAAGATCCACTGGATATACAATTCAAACCCTCGGGGCCAGCACTTGGAGCTAAAGGAGTCAATAAAACCTAGAGTCAGTTATGTAATTACCTAACCGCTAACAGAAATATTTCAAAAAATACCAAAATCGGCACTTCTAAATAATTTAACTTTTATTTTAAAGCAACTAAAAAATATGTATCTGTTAACTTATTATTTTTATTATTTTTCTTTATTTTTGAGTTGCGTGATATTTTGTTTGTGTTCGGCTTGTGTGTAAAAGTCGTTCCCTATTTTTTGTATCCTTTCCTATCTTTTCTAATTGTAATTCATTATAATATAATCCATTTTTAGCAACCACTCTTTCCTTATGTCCTTCTTTACGTTTCATAACAGTGTCATAGATGACTTTATTTTTATATTATGTGGACGTGTTACGCGTTACTTCGTGTTACGATTTTGCAAAGTAAATGTCTGTCATACTGTTATACAAAATAAAAAACAACTCGGTTAATTTTTTATATATTTTTTTCATTAGAGACAAATTAATGTTAATTATGTCTTTAGTAATTAGTTACCTAAGTAGCATGTAAGTAATATAATATTTGTTGAGCTGTGGATAACGTTAACGTGGATACTTACTTATATTACCTAGCTACCTTGTTGTAAAACCGTTTATTGTTCCTAAATTAAATAAAATTAAATATATATATATATATATATAAGTTAAGGTTAATTAATTAAACAGAATCACCGAGAATCGGCACTTACTGCAGGAAAGGCGAAGTCCTATAATCATTTAATAATTTTATAACAAAGATTTTGTCAATTAATTCACCGTGGCATAGGCTATAAAAGGCGCTGAAAGATTTTTTGGAAATGCATTTTAAAAATCGTTTTTACAGACACTTGGCTTTCACAAACGAATGCCAAACTAATATTTCGACTATTAAACACGCTACAAAGGCAGTGAACAAAAGTGCTATCAATTTGATCTGAATCGTTCGACCTAGATCGAAAAGGCCACAGTCCAATTAAGCCATTTTGCATTTTAATGGGGAAATTCACGATCGTAGCACCACGTCGATAGCCTGGGGATTTATTAACGCGGAATGGCGTCAAAACTTGCGGTACTTGTTGAATTTTCGCCATTTCAATTTAGAGAGGGTGTTGTTGTATGTTAATTTTATTGTTTATGATAATAGTCTTGTATTATGTTGATTTTAGTATTCTCATGATTCGAGGACGCGGACCAACTAGCCACTAGACAAATGTTGTCTGAGTAGCCTTCTTCAAGCCTTCAGGCATTTTGTTGGAAATAGTTGCACACTTATAACTAACAATTCGCAGGAAGTTTAATTTAGGCATTAACTAACCCCCATATTTTAGTTTATTACACGCATCGATGATTACACGCCCAATAATTTGGATTCTATTGTGCACGCATGCATTCTAAGAATTATAATAGTCTAGAATAAATGTTAAGAATCACAACATAATTTTATCACATGATTGTTACTTTTTTATCGTACCTTTAATAAATAATTATATAAATACTCAGGTAGTATACCTAATAATAATTTACATAAATTTACTGAAAAAGTTAACTTAAGCTAGTGACAAATGATTTTTGGAAGTAGCTTACGTGATTCAAGGGTGTGCCTGTAGTGCGGTGGTGACAAGGGGCCCGTCCCAGCAGCGTTATAAGCCCTCACAGCTACTCCGTACCTTGCAGCAGCCTTCAGCCCTCGAATGGTGGTACTGGTCGCATCAGCACTTGCCCCACTCTCAGACCCGGGGCTATCGCTAAGGCCTTTGCCCTCTTCAGACACTTCCCACCACCGTATAGTGTAGCCGAGCAGAGTACCGTGCCATGTCTCTCTTGGTGGAGACTGTAAAACATCCTTAGTTATTGAATTGTTCAACATGTGTGTGCGAGCATCAACATTAAATGACGAGGGTTCGTCGCAAAATTTTATATCATAGACATCTTGATATTTATTTTTAACTTGAAGTTAATATGGTGCGTTTAATATTAAAATGTTTGGAAAGTTAAAAATAAGTAAATCAATTTATTTATGTACTCGTAATAACGAATAAAATAGTTAAACTATAACCCGTACTGAAAGTATTTAGACAAAATATTAAATTTTAGGAATATTACATGCAAATATTTTAAGTTTTTATTTTCGCGAAATATAATATTCTTATAAAATTTGCCATGACCAAACAGGGTGACAGATTTTCAAGTGGCTAAGGTACCTATAGGTACTCGTACTATTAATATGCATTTAAGAAGATTTCATGTGATTTGATTACATTAATTTACCTGCCAAGTGACATGTAGCTCACGTGCTCTTAACGCACGTACTGTGATATCCCGAGGAGCACCGCCAGGAGCTAAGAAGGAAACATACCATATATAAGATGTTTTAAGCTTTAAAATCGAAAAATTGTTGTTCCATACCGTCCAACTAAACACTGTGTTATAGGAGCTCGATGGTGCAGTCACGATTGCTGAAGATAAGCAATTTTTGCAAAAGCCGGTTATCGAATGGGTGACCAAAACTTTAACATATCGAACTCCTTCTTGCTTCAGAAAGCACGTAAAGTCGTTAGCATCCGCACGGGGCCCGCGTGGTGGTTTATGGCAACTGTAGTGTTTCCATAGGAAAGGCTCGTGCCCCAGCAGTGGGGACATAAATTGAGCTGAATACAGTCTATTATTAATAAACTCGAGCTCTTGAGGAGCTCGATGGCGCAGTGCTTAACGCGCCCGGTCTGCGATTGCTAAGGTTAAGTAACTTCCGCAAAGGCCGGTCATCGGATGGGTGACCAAAACTTTATCATCTCGAGCTCCTCCGTGCTTCGGAAGGCACGTAAAGCCGTTGGTTCCGGCTGCATTAGCAGTCGTTAACAACCACCAATCCACACTGGGCCCGCCCGCGTGGTGGTTTATGGCCCGTTCTCCCTATCCATCTATAGGGAAGGCTCGTGCCCCAGCAGTGGGGACATAAAATGAGCTGATGATGATGATGATGATGATGATGATGATGATGATGATGATGATGATTAATAAACTTCTCTTCCTTTAGCTGAATGATTGGTTTCGCTGCGATGAATGATTGGTCTCGCTGCGCTCGACTAGATACCGCGCTTCCTAGAAACAATAGCTCCGTGAATGCGGCAACTCAATAATTAGTATGTATAAGAACGGTGTCCTTCTTATTTCTTGTAGTATTATTTTACAACTAAGCAAACTGGCATTTTACTTCGGTTTATGACCAAAATTTAACTAAACATTCGATACGCGCACCTTACACACAGCTTGCAATGCGACTGACAGCAGTCGACTGACTCGAGTACGCCGACATTGGCGTAGTATTTTTTGCCGCATTTAACAAGTACGCCGCGCTGCCTTGAAACAATAGCTCCGTGAATGCGGCAACTCAATAATTAGTGTGTGTAAGAACGGTGTCCTTCTTATTTCTTGTAGTATTATTTTTACACAGTTTAACTACGCAAACTGGCATTTTACTTCGGTTTATGACTAAAATTTAACAAAACATTCGGTACGCGCACCTCACACACAGTTTGCAACGCGACTGACAGCAGGCGACTGACTCGGGTATGCCGACTTCGGCGTAGTATTTTTTGCCGCATTCAACAAGTACGCAGCGAGACCAATCATTCATCTAAGTTTTCTCCTTTACATTTAGAAAGTTTACAGATTAATAAATGCCTAATATTAGAGGCTAGCTGACCCGGCGGACTTCGTACCGCCTTGACAGTTTCTATGACAACAAATCAAACAAATCGTATTTCTATTTATTTATCATTAAGCAAATTTTTTTTCTAGTAATAAATTATAGCCTATGTTACGCAGCGCTAATGTAGCATTCTAATGGTGAAAGAACTTTTTAAATCGGTCCAGTAGTTTTTGAGTGTATTCGTTACAAACAAAAATACAAAAATACAAAGCTCTTTATAATATTAGTATAGATATAGATAAAGAAACTTCAATAACAACCACTCTCCTCAATTGGTTAAGCTATGATTTGATGTGCTCTTGAGAAAGTTTAAATTTAATATTGAAACTTTTTGAAGAGCACCTCAAATCTTTAGAGGGTCTAATTTCTCTACTACTAAATCAAAGGATGTTTACCTTCCTCCCTCGTAGTGAAGTGCAAGGGCGCTGTGTACGCGGAAGCGCCTACATCGTTGTAGGCGGCCAGTCTGAGAGCGTATCGAGTGTCGGGAGAGAGCCCTGGCACGGAAGCCCCGGCGCGACCGGTCCCCTCAGACCTGGGCAGCAAACATCAGCTTTAAAGTTGACCGAGTATGGAAACAAAACTGCGTAGGGCACTAGTTTTAGACACTTTAAGACCAGCGTTCAACACATTTTTCATCGCCAAAAAATTAAAATTAAAATTTTACGAGAAGACAGTTAGGAAGCAGGTGGTCCGTATTTATTTGTTGCTTAAGACTAAAATCGCTTGCAAACCTCTATTTTTAATGATAAAAGAGAAAAAATTTCGATCGCTGGGTCCTGTCGAACACCGGTACCTGTACCCTAGTTGGACTTCTTGGTGGGAAAGTGAAGAATAATAATGTTTTAAAATAGCTTTATTTACACGAGCATATACGAGTCAAGTTTTCACAACTGTAATATACTACTTTATGACCTCATGGTAAGGCTCCTAATTGCAAGGGGTAGGTGTCATTTAGCATCATTTATTCCTATTATTCCTATTTTTTTATTTTTTCATACACACACCTTCACACCCTCACACAAACACACAAAGCATGAGTTACCACGAGCATAAATTATTTTTATTTTATTATTATTATTATTGTTTTTAACTTCCTTTATTTTTAATTTCATTATTTAGTTTACTTTCTTTCTTCGCATCATGTTCACGTTAGGTTTGCCACAAGTCAGGCTCGTCCTAGTATGGAAACCGCTGGCAACTTTATTCTTTTGGCATGTATACTCTTGTTTTTTTGTAAACCCATTATACGGACCCAATATCTATCAAATAGTATGTAAGTTTCAATGTTAAGAAAGATTATTTCTATTTCTATTAAAAGTGTATCATCTCAAGCTTCTCCGTGCTTCGGAAGGCACGTAAAGCCGTTGGTCCCGGTTGCATTAGCAGTCGTTAACAACCACCAAACCGCGCTGGGCCCGCGTGGTGGTTTAAAAGTCCGTTCTCCCTATCCATCCATAGGCAAGGCTCGTGCTCCAGCAGTGGGGACATAAAATGAGCTGATGATGATGATGATTCCTATTATCACTCATCTTTTAATAATATAAAAAAATATTTTAGAATATCTTTGTAATTTTGAAACTAGCTACATATTCAAACCGCACCAAGCCCATAAATTAATGAAAAAAGAAAAAAAAACTGCATAGTCAAATCATAAGCTCATTCTATATGTTTATGTACATACATTCATAGCCAAGCATATGCTATTGGTTGTTGTGCAAGTTGCTGGGCGGCAACAAAATGGTCCGAAAACATAATTGTTCCGTGCACTGGTAGGCTACGGCGTTGGTTTACTGCTCTAAGGCTACGGCCCCTGAACGAGCGAATGTTCTCACCGAAATCGGTGAGTTGGGAAGGAAACTAGTACGTTTGTTTGCGCAGCTTTCACAGCGCTATGGAGCAATGGATCGACGTAATTCCTTAGGTAAAGATAGTTGGAAGGCTGAGCCGGGCTATAGGCCACTTTGATAAATGTCCCGATTTTGCAAAGAGTCCAACTACAATCTCTAACTGCAATTGTGTATAGTTGTGCTTAATATAATTTCGGCACCCTGATGCAACACAAAGGACAACACATAGGAACAAACAACATTTTTTTTTATTCACATTTTTTTTGATGTGTAACATCTTTCCGCTCGCCTTCTATATGTACAATTTGTGGGAGTAACTTCGTATAAATGTGATCGTAACAGTCAGTGTGATCATAGGATAACAGTGTGACATGTCTTCTGATGAGTACCTACCTATTTCCTACATTCTCTTTATGATTTGTAAAAAAATATACGGAGTCGAAAGCGCGCATGCGTGCGCCCCTTTGTAAATTTGAAATCGTTAGAACAAGACATATTATTATTATAAGTGACGTATTGTGTTATCATTTTGATATGTCAAATGTCTTCTAATGAGTATTTACTGCATTCTCTATAAGATTTTAAAAAAAATATACGTCATTGTTTTCAGAATATTTCTACATAATACTAAGGTGAGATGTCAAATGTTAATGTTAAACATATAAGATCATATGCAACTACTGTAAGGCTCGTTATTTTTTTTTATTTAGTTAACAAAACCGATAACAATCTTTGACCATTGCGTAATGACATAATTTTATAAAATGTAAAATTATGTCATTACGCAAAATAAATATTTTTATTCCATTTAGGTACATTGGTCTTTCAATTTTACAAGTGGTCTGTTAAGTATACAAGATACCTGTACCAGGAGACCCTGTTCCCAGGAGGAACATTTAACAATACATTAAGGTTTTCCAAATTGTCTATATCTAAATATACAAATAATACTAAATACCTTTGTAACTAAATAATAAGTCGGCTTTTTTCGTATCGGCGATTTGTTTTGTGTAAATAACATTATTAATTCTGAAAAAAAACGCCTGCGTGTGATGGGAGTCGAACCAACCACCTTTATGGAGATTTAAACAAACCGAGCGACTGCTCTAATTCGCTACATCAATTCGCGCTTTCCTGATATTGAATTTCTATAGTGTTTTTTTACGAGTATAAGGTTCGATTCCCACCATCACATCATTAAAACAAACCAAGTACAAAATATAAAATTATATACAAAAGATCCTATTTATTAGGTCCTTACCTATGAAATTGCCGTTTTGTATGAAGATTTTTTATGAAATTGTATTTTTCATACTAACGTTTTTTTTAGTTTTCTTAACATCTATTTATGTTAACACTATAAAAATTGTAGTGTAGTGTGTTTGTTTCACTAGCCAAATATAGCAGACATTAAAAAAAATCTAGTCCCTTCAAAGCTACAATGAAACAAAAGGACAATTCCGCGAACAAAAAAGTAGTCAATTTAAAAAAAAATTGGACGATAAAGACACAAATTTAATAATCATTGTTGTTTACGACGATGCCTAATGAAGTAAGACACCGTAGAAACAGAAAAATTCTTTTATTCGGATTAAAATACAATTTACACAATTTATAAAATAAGGACGCACGTACGAGATCAAATCACGTTGAAAGATGTCATTGTCCGGCCGTCGCCGGTGTCGCTGGTGTCAATGCGTCGTCCTTGCTCCTTCCCCCATTGCCGTCAGTATGCTTAACAATTGTTATTACTGAAGCCTAAGTAACATAGTCCTAATTAAACGTGTATAATAATATTAACAACCGGTATTGACTTTTAGAAGTCAATTTCATAGGTAAGGACCCAATATTTTAAATAAGCGAGTTTACTGGCACGGTCCACCTGACTGACTGACATGAGTGGTCACTGCATGTGTATCGTGTGGCTGACTCTGAGGCTCTAATATCTCTATGACGTATATTTTACTGGATCGCATACCCTATTTATTATACCATTAACAGCTCTGCCCCACACCACTGTGCTATCTCGCAGTCTGAGTAATACAGAGTCGCTTTAGGAGTTTTGAAACCCTTTTTTGGATAAAATAACGAGGTTGAGTGCTTTTTCTTGTTCCCAGCCTAGCCATTTAATGTTATTCCAACCACAAAGCACTTAATAGCATTCAGACAGCTGTGAGTATAATTCTGATTAATGTAATCTTTTTAGTGAATTCCTAGCTCTATGGAACAGAAGCTAGTGCAGTGAAGTTAGCTTATTCGAATCACGAACGTTTTTTTTAATGCCTTATAAGACAGCTCTTGACCTCGATCTCGCCTGATAGTGAGCGTAGATGAGGTTTACGGTGAAGCGAGCTGCCCCAGAAGATGCCTAAGTGAAAAGCGTAAAAGCTAAGTGAAACTACGCGAAAGCTAAGCAGTGTTTTTCATGCCGGGTGCCGAGATGGTTAACTAAATTTTAGCGTTGGTAAACCAACGGATTTTTTATAAGTTTATTACAACTTTTTTAATACTCATCAGGGCTAGGCCATATCATTAAAATTATAGTTTTCGGGTACGGTTATGCTGTCTGGCTGAGCGAAATCATTATAATTATTATTATTTTTTATTTATAATTTTATGTACTTTTATAGTATAACGGATAATGTTCGTTATTTATAAAATGATTACTTTTGTTAGCTTATAAAAGTTTATTTTGTCAAAGGCGTAAGAAACCAAAATTATCTTGTTTATTTTCCATTTAAGGTAGTCTAAAAAGTTCTGAACTAAACTTGTTGTAAAATAATGAAGCCTGTATGATTTCTGAGTTTTATGTATCTTAAAGAATAATTATAATAACAAAATAAAATATCTTAACTTACGCAACGTGAAGCAGATCCGAATTAGCCAATGTTAGATTGAGGACTTCGGGTGCGTCCCACGCGTCTAGCAGAGCGGGTAACGGAGCGTCGAGCGGAGCGTTTGTGAGGTCCCGGGTTAATGCTCGGTACTGCAGCGAGTAATGGGACACCATAGCACCTCGCGCTATCCTCCATGTGACTCGAGCTCTACGAGACCACACTTCTGATACTCTTACTTCTTCTGGAATATTCGGTCGTTCTGCCCAAAACAAAGGCTGCCTGTTATTAATAAGAACTACAAAAACAATTGAAGGTTGAAAAATATGGAGATTTAAATAAATAACAAGTCCGCTATCTTGGGCGGTCCGCCATATTGGATTTAGAATCACATAACTTAATTATCCATGAATAGCCATCCAAGCTAAACGTGTAAACAAAATTTCATCTCAATCGGTGGAGGATAACTACGTTAAAATTCAGTTGCATAATTTAACCTACATACATTACTTAATTGCATTGTAAAAAAAGACAATTCAAAATTTGAATTAACACTAATTTGTACAAGCGGAGTCTTTTTCAGTTTCAACAGTTTTAATACTTTTCGATTTCAGCAAGGTCCTCACTCCAATCCAGTGAGGCACAATCTTGGCCCACAAGCTATTCCGCTTCTGCTTAACGTCAAATAGAGTGGGGTCATTAGCCAACTCATTTTTTATTAAAAAAAAAAACAAATTTGAGGGATTATTCAAAGTTCACACATTATAATGAGAAATAGTACAATCCTCACCCTTGACAAACAGACGGAACAGCAGCTCATCAGTGCCATAAAGGTTCCTGGCCAAGCACCGGTACTCGCCGGCGTGTTCTGGACCGGCATGAGCTATTGTTACCTCCGACACCAGTCCACCGCTGCCACTGTCCCTTGTCTCAACACCACCTGTGCCACTAGAAATCACTTCATGATGATATTTTTTATTTGATTTTGGGGGAAATTAAAACTAGCTTCACTTGCGTATAACTTCGTCTTACACAAAAAACTGTGCCAAAATATTTACAATCCATTTCTGTTTACCGTCGTAAAAAGAGTTTCGTCCAGTTAATATTTATCGATATATCATTGTTTTTAACTTCTTATACATATTTAGATAAGTATTTTTTTAAATAAAGAGATGTGTCCTTAGAATAATACGATTTAATGTCGGGAAAGCACAAACAAACAACCAAACACATGTTTATATAACATCATGCTCTTATAGGTATGGAACATATATTCAGCTTCATTATACTTATGCTACTGTCATTTTAACTATCAAAAGATCAGTTAACATTAGTACTTATATTAGATTACAGAAAGTTCCAGTATTTGCTTTGTTCCAATCAAGTAAATATTAATTTATTACCGCGGTGACTTTGAAGCTAGGCCAACATTTCTTGCGGTTTCAGATTCTCCGAAACGTTTTATGAAGGTTCATGGTAATGAATTGAAATATCAAACGGCTCAGTACGTAATAGTAGAACTATTCATTACATAGTAACGTAAAGCTGTTTTATAATAAAAAGGTATAGGTAGGTGTAAGATAACAACTAGTTACATTTGGTTCTTTGTTAATTTTTAAATACAACTTGTATTGCTACTATAAGGTAAGTAAACAGCCTATAAATGTCCCACTGCTGGGCAAAGGCCTCCAACATTGAAATCAAGTAATCGCTACAATTGATGGGTAATGGCTTAAACACCACGCTTGCCAAGTGCGGGTTGGTGATCACAAACCCGGGCTATGCATCGAAAAATCCGAAATACATTTTGCCCGACCTGGGAATCGAACCCGGGACCTTCGGGTATCGGACCGAGCACTCTGCCACTCGGCCACCGAGGCGTTACTTTAAGGTATGTAGTTCAAATATTAATAATGTTACCAATACAAGTAGATGTATCAGAAATTTCTAATTCGTTACTTACTGCAAAGCCAGGGGTCTAGAGTCGTGAGTCCAATGGACGTGTATTTCTGGTTCTCCTCTAACGTTACAAGTTAAACGTGCAATCGTGCCTCTGACCACCCATCTTGTTTCACCACCACCCCCACCTCTGCTTAGTCTCGGTGGTTCTGTATGTGAGATAATAAAAATATGAGAAAATAAATAAAGACTTTAATTCATGAAATTCTCTTTATATATACCAAAAATAAAAACGAGCATTAACTTTACACATAAGGCTTTACAAAAATAATAATATAACAGTGTACAACCAGATGTAAAAGTATAACCCTCAGATTCCATTAAACTTGAGCAGTACTGCTCACACATGTAAAGAGTTATGGTCTTGCTTACCAAAATGCCATTATGTATGCGTATATTTATGTCTGTGACTTGTTATCCGATTTTAAATAAAAAAATTAAAACTTCGTGTACAAAAATATGACTTACCTCTAATATCAAGGTAAAATATGTGATGAAGGAAGGAATGCTGCACGCGAGCAGTACAGCGGTACCACCCCTCATGGTCAGGCGAAGCAGACCTTAGCCACACAGTACCGTCTGACAAAACTGATCCACTAGTAGCGTCCGTTGGTTCTGTTTGGCCCCATAAGACATGACGCCAGTTTTCACCATCTGAATGCCATAGTTATTTAAACGTTGAGATTGTATGCCTTATCAAATATTCAACCGTATTTATTAGTAAATAAATGAACGAAAGTTTAAAAAAATATCAACAAAAAGACACATAACACAGATTTACTGTAATCGTTAAGGACGCAAATATAATCTTTGACTAAGTATTGTTAGTAAAGACATGAGTGTAGTCATCGATACGTTATTTGTAAAAAAACAAAAGCGTCAACGTATATGTAAAGGCAGGTTTGGCAGACCTGAAAAAAAATACATAATTTCCAGACTAACCTGGAGAATATTCCCATGAGATCCTTGGCGCTGGTTGACCCTTAGCTGAACAGGGCAACAGCAATGCAGCCCCAGCTGACACAGTGGTGTTCTGGGCTCGCCAAACCCACGTCGGTGGCTCTGCATAGAGAGACTGCTTTATATGTTACGCTATTCAGCACTTAATTGCACCATTGATATTTTATTTACGTCATAACTACCTTTAACGATCAAAGACGCGCTGTGACTGACGAAACCAAAGTCGTTATTGGCTCTGCATGTATATTCTCCGCTATGGGCTGATGTGAGATCTTGAATTATGAGTATTGTAAAGAAATCCATATTCTTTTGTTCAATCTTTAAAAAATAGAGGTACTTTTAAGTAAGTTGCAAGTAAACAATGTATCTGCGGCACATATCTAAGGGAAGTGCATTTTACCTTCAGGGTTGCTGGAATTGGTAAGTTATCTTTATGCCATGTAAACTGTATTGGTTTATCTCCAGAAACTAAACTGCATGTAGCTTGTGTACTACCACCTACTTCAAGCTCTTCAGGAAAATGAAAAGATACTATTTTAGGTGGTTCTGAAAACAATACATTATTTATTTCTTTTTTACTATTGATGTTATTATCAGGCATACTAGTATTGATTTATCCAATATTTACATACTGTGTACTTCGATGCGAACAGTTCTCCTGGCTAATTCCCCACTTTCAGCTCGCACTTCGCACGTGTAGCTACCTGCTAAAGAACTCCTTACTGAACTCAGTCTTAATATCCCTCTTTCATCACCTGCTTCTATTACATTATCAACTAAAGAGCCATCTTCTCGACGCCAAACTACTTCTCTGTGTAGAAATAAAAAGCAAATTTACTTATCAATATTATTTTTACAAATATTATCAATCGGTTAATTAGATACTACTTACTTGATTGGATATCCAGAATAAGGGCAATATAAAGTAACATCAGTATCAGTCTTCACATGAATCGCGGGTAAGTATCTAATATTAGGTGGACCTGCGCAATAAAACATCAAAATTGCATTTTTAACATTTATACATTATAAGAACTAAATAAGAATGTTGTGCGCTTACCGTAAACATTCAGCCTTGCATGATGAGCATGTGAGCCACGTGAATTGGTTCCATTACACCCATATCTGCCACCTTCATCAGCTGTCCTTATTGTCACGCTTAGTGTCGATACTATAGCACCTTCTTCACCTCCAGGCAATGATTCTGCTCTTGTAGTGACGGTATATCTAGAAAAATCCTAAAATTAATTTATTTAAATTTAACTAAAAGATTGAAAAAAAGGGCGCACTTCGCCTGGATTTTTCATATTTTAGTAAAAAATATCTGTCTTCTGACTGACGGTACAAAAAAACCGCTGTTTTTTTTCTATTGCAACATCCTCAGATAAGATGGTAGTGTCGGGTAGCTAGTCCACCTAATACGCTTATATAGGTGCACCTATAACAAACCGAGCACAGTCCCAGCAACCCCACTAGGATCGGACCTGGGATGTCAGTTATAACTATTACACTACTCAGAGGTGGTTGACATATTTATTTATTTGTAGAACACTGATTGTAATCTTTAATAGACGTAAATGTTTAGTGACGTACTTATCCGGTGCAGCTGGCAGTAATCTTTCATCTAAAGTCCAGATTATTCGAGGCGATGGTATACCGGTAGCAGCACATCTTAACGTTATACTTTGACCGATCCTTGCAACAGCTTCGCTGAATGTCGATACCAGCCTTGGAGGCCTGTCTGAAACGTAGAACTTAATTGAGCTTTCCTTTCCTTCAATTATCGTTAAAAAATATTGCCATTTAAAATTGATTATTTAGCAACTTTATCATTGAATGTGCATCCGATGTTAAACTTTTTATCACGCTAGATGGGGTTTGTTTCGTTAACTATGCTTTTATGTAAATTAATTAGTATGAGTTAGAATATTACCAGCAATTATAACTTCAGCGCTCGATACAGCAGTTTCAGAATGGTCATGTGCTGTGCACTGATAAATGCCGGCGTGGTGTGGTCTGACCGGGCCAAGGGACAGGCGTGCCTGAGGAGCATGAAGAGGTCGACCTTCGTGCTGCCAACTAATTGTGACTCCTCCTCCACGACCTCCATGCACTGAACAATTCAAATGACCCGTCCCTCCTGTGCCTAGTATCTGTATTAGGAAAGATTTAAATTATAATCAACATAGCTACTAGCTATGTTGATTAAATTGATTTTTTTTAAAGTATTAATTGCTACACTTAACCTGAATTGAATATTTATAAATACAGTGAAAAAATTAAATGCCTACCCGACCCAGTCAGGAATCGAACCTGGATCTTCCGCGATCCGGGCAGCTGCCCGGTAGCACAATGGTCAGTGCAGCTGCACTGACCATTGTGCTACCGGTATATGAATATTGAGCACCTAATGGTAATTATATCTTGCATAATACCAGTAATTTGCAAATAACATGGAACCGAAAATTGTGCGTATTAAAACCTTTAATTATAGGTTACCTTGTCGCATTAGCGAAACTAAATTAATGTAGAAACTAAATTACTGTATTTCAGTGCAGCTGCACTGGCCACTGTGTGCTACCGGGAAGGCTGCCGTAAGCACTGAATTTTTTCACTGCTTTGAATTTCACTGCTTTTTAGCGGCAGTAGTGCCATCTATCCAACGGTTATTGCTAGACTTTGAAGTTTACAAGCGCATGATTGAATTTATTGTAAGTATATTAGAAATGAAACTACAAAGCCACTGTTCTTTGAAAAAAAAAAGCTTTTAACAACAACTTTAGTTTCAAAGCTATATTTGAACTAGAGTTCCTCATAAAAAGGTGCTGAAGAGACAACTAATGGAACTTACCAATGGATTTGGACTTATCGTAACAGTCAGTGGTTCAAAAACTACCAATCTCACAACCATTCGCTGTGTAGACTCTGATCTTGATGAACAAGAATATTTGGATGCGTGGAGCTCTCTAGCATTTGGGAACACCAATGCACCATCGCGGACCATTCCTTCATCAGCCGTCGACGTCCAAGTGCCAATTGTGTCCTGCCGCTGCCAACTGACATTTAAGAATGATTAAATACTATCAGTTTAGACACTGGTCAAACGACACACCAAAGACATGCAAGTAAAGGTTTCAGACTTTAGAAGTCGTAATTTAAAATATATATATATATTGAGAAAGCTACGGTGTGTGTTGTTACAAATATAGTCATTAAAATAAGGTTTACCTCACAGAATTCCCAGTCATATGTCGCAACATACAAGGCAACACAACGGTGTCACCAATTCTGGATTCTATCAAATTGAGTTCGTAATTTTCCAACCAACTGCTATCTGCAGAAAACGAAATCGATCCCAATTTTAGTACAAATTACAGAAACTTTGTGGAATTAATCGTCCAATGAAAGGTGCTCACCATCTGTCGTGAGCTTTATAGGCGTAGTTGGAATGTCTAGCGCTACGCATGAATAATCAGCCTGAATATCCGCTTGAGTCAAATCCGAGCCGAGCAGTAATCCCCCTGCGCCCGATACCCAGCGTGAATCTGAAATAGGAATTATTACCAAATACTCCGCCTGTAATTACAGTTTCAGTGTTATCAAATCCAATAATAGCACATTATATTTGCATTAGATATGAATATTGAGTACCTAATGGTAGTTATATCTTGCTTATTTCCAGTTAATTGCAAATAACATGGAAACAAAAATTGTGCGTATTAAAATCTTTAATTATAGGCACAGAATATGTAATTGTTATAGGCTACCTTGTCGCTTTAGAGAAACTAAATTAATGTATGTATTAGTGATTCAAATGATTCCTTAGAAGTATAAATGCCGTTAAAAATACTGCATTCTGAAAAGCGGCAATCATTATTGTTAGGTTATTTTTTTAGAAATATTGTTGATTCGAAGCAGTTAGTGTTTTACTTATTAAAAAACCCAAGTTGATTGTGAATTAGCAAAATAGTTTATAATTCTAAAAATATTATCGTTGCGTTCTCACCAGCACTCAAGAATCCGGAAGACAGAGGGAGGCCATCTTGCAACCACGTGATATCGACAACCCCAATTTGTGGTGACACTTCGCACCTCAGAACCACCGAACCTCCCACTTTGGCAGGCAGCAACTGGCGAGCAGTGTGAATCAGGATATTGTCGTCCACTGTTAGCAATGAGAAACAACATCATTATTGGAAATAAATCATTATCTGCATCATCATCTTAGCCAGAAGACAAAAATTGGAAATACATAAACTAGTCAAATTACTATAAATAATTTAATCAGGAATTACTTTACGGAAATCTAACTCATTCCACATGAAGAACTGACCATAAACCACCACGCGGGCCAAGTGCGTATTAACGGTTTTTAACGACTGCTAATGCAGCCAACAGTTTCACATGGCTTCCGAAACACGGATCACGGTCACCCATCCGATGACGGCTCTTGCAAAATTTATCATCGAGCGCATTTACCATTGCGCCATGGAACCTCCTATCCATAGCATACAAAATGCAATTAAATAGTATGTAGGTACTGTGATGTTGATGTGGATGGACCACATACACTTAACTTTGTGTATTATCATAAAAACATTACAGTATACTATACTGTCATGTTTTTATGATAATACAGTCATTAAAATAAGGTTTACCACACAGAATTCCCAGTCATATGTCGCAACATACAAGGTAACACAACGGTGTCACCAATTCTGGATTCTATCAAATTGAGTTCGTAATTTTCCAACCAACTGCTATCTGCAGAAAGCGAAATCGATCCCAATTATATCGATACTATACAATATAAGAAGAGATAAGATAATATACTTATTATATCGATCTCCGAGCACCTCAGCTCTTAGCCGGGCTTTAGCTCCTATCTACCACTGTCCACGACTGCGTTAAACCGTTGCAAACCTTTTTAATTACATGTTCGATGATTCAAATTAGCTTTAGTTATTATTCTGAGATTCAAATACTCATCCAGACTAAAGAGGCTTACATACAAATAAATTAATGTAACTTTTACTATGAGCTGCATATAACCTCCTTACAATATTCCCCCCTCAATGTGGTGTTGATGTGAAATATGAACACCAGTTGCACTTAACTTTGTGTAATTATCATAAAAATGTTACAGTATAGTATTTTATATCGATCTCTGAGCACCTCGGCTCTTAGCCAGGCTGTAGCTCCTGTCTACCACTGTCCACGACTGTGTCAAACCGTTGCCAACCTTTTTATTTACATATTCGATGATTCAAATACTCATCCAGACTAAAGAGGCTTACATACAAATACATTAAATTAACTTTTAATATAAGCTTCATATAACCTCTTTACAATATTCCCCCCTCAATTAATAAAAAATAAATTTAGAAAACCAAAACTTTTTTTTTTTGCAAAGTGATAACCCCAATATTTAAAATTTCAATCACATATGAGGTACAAATCCCCAACAATATAAAACTAACTACACTTATGGTGTAGACCTTACCAAAAAAAATAATCTCCTATCTACACTTATGGTGCAGACCCTACTTAATAAAAACCTATCTGCGATCTTACAATACATCAAAGACTTAAAACTAATCCTGCCTAAGGACGGAGAAAAAAAAATCATACACCATAGGAGAATTAAATTGAATCCAACTAGGATTTAGCTTCTCGAATAATTGTCATTCTTTCTGGCAAAAAAAAACTGACCAAAAATTTAACAGACAATTAACATCTTCCCATGAAATTAACATTAACACAACTTTAATCTTTGCTTATTAAATTCATTTATATCATCATATCATATTCCATTTTCATTGAATAGAAATATTCAAAAGACAAACATATACAAAAATTAAAGAAAAAATATTATTTTTAAATGACGAATACATTTACTATACTAACGGGATAAATAAAACTATACCAAACACTTAAATTCCTCAAAAAAAATCATTGAGAGATTAAAGAATGAGGCCAGCAACTGATGTTGCTGGCCAACATCAGTTGCTGATGTGGCTGGATGGTAGGATGATTCCTACGAATATATCAAGATATTATCAACCTTTAAATACGATATATAACAATTTGTAATCTTCTTACAAAATCCATTGACTTTCATGAAATAATCAGTTGCTGTCCAAAGTTTCGTGATAACTATCGTGAGCTTAACCAATTACCCAAGGTAAAATACTACAAAGGAATTCCTTATGTTCATAGAATATAGATACGCGAATTCTTTCCCATCAGAAATTGCCTTTAGTGAGAGACATTTATTGTCAACATTGAATAATCCAACACTTAAACTTACCTTACCATATCGTCTCAATTCCATTTTTTAGGTGCGTGGGACCCAACTGAGGACCCCATGACAAATAGCTAATTGCCTTATCATTATCATTATTATTATCGTTACACTCAAAAAGCAAAACCAGCCGATTGGTCCAACAAACTACACAAACTAACAAATATTTCTAATACAATATCAGACTACCACGGAAAATTCTAGTATGTTACAAAATTTCACTTGGGCTTGGTTATTCGCACGTCTCAGTATGCACCTAACATTGGCCTCACTCTGCAGCTGCCTCAATGTTCTTTTTTCACAATGTTTTTTCACTCAAACGCATGAAAAACAAATATATCTATTAATTACAAATCATAACTAGAACACAACACTTCCTACACTATTATATAACCGTACATCAGGCAACCTTCGGGCAATACCACTCAACATCTTAATACAATACAGTCATGTATAGTTGTATACTTATATATATATATATATATATATATATATATATATATATATATATATATTTATTTATATGAAATGCTTTAACCGGTTTGTATGAACAACCAGAAAGTGTTTATTAAAAGGGAACGCAATTATTAAAAGGGTTACGGCCATTTTATAAAAATAAACTGGTGACCAGCCATTTTGTAAATAGGAAAGCTCTGAAGACAACGCTTATTCAAATGGAGAAAATTTATCCTGAAAAAAGGGAAGAAGAAATGAATATAAGCAGAAATACCGCAACATTCAGGCCGAATATGGCTTCGTATAATTATGGGGGAGGAGATCTTAGGTGTCCTGCATCTTTTAGTTCTCCGATGCAAGGCCATACTCAGGGTCCACGTCGAGTGCCGAGTCATGCGCCGTCTCCACATTTTCAAGAGCCGAATACGTCGCGTGTTCGACCTAGTACTAATAACTACAATTTACGTTCTAGGCAGTCGGATTTTCGTCAACATCACCCTTGAAGGAGGTCCGATGGATAGACGATGTGCAGCAGGGATTTGACCTCTTGCGGATACATGCGTGTGACATGTTAATGCAACTACAACCGATGGGGAAAAGTGATCCGGACGAAGCGAATCAACAGGTCCGACCACTTCTTCTTTTTAGTACAAAACAAGTTTAGATTATGTTGCCCTTGTCGATACAGGTGCCACAATTTCATGCATCAGCCAAACCGCCGCGAACCAGATGAATGTGAGGTGTGTGTGGGAAGAGAGAAGGAACGTGAAAGCAGTAAATGGCGACGTGCTGAAGATAGTAGGGAAATGTAGTGTAATTTTTGTTTTAAACATGTTTTGTTTTTCTCAGGAGTTTGTAGTGGTAGCCGACTTAAGCTGTAGCATTATTTTAAGAGTAGACTTTTTAATAAAGAATAAAATGAGAAAAGACTTTGTTCAGTTGTGCATACATTTTCAGCATGGAAAAATATTTTTTTTAGAAAGGTTAATGAAAAACAAAACACGACTTATGAAGGGATTCTTTCAAAACAAAAGCTAGGATCGAACATTCGAGACGGTTCGAGCCCGATCTCGACAAAACAAGTGAACTTTGATTAAACAACAATTGTTGATAGTCGAGACGTAAATAATTTTGTTGATTTCCAAATGTTAGGTAGGAATGAGTATGTTTATTTCTCAGGTTTACCAGATGCCTGCGAGTTTGCATTTGAAGTAGAAGAAAAATGTTCTATAGTTAATGAGAGTTTATGTATGAATGATAAGCGAGTTTTGTTGGCGTTATTAGAAAGGAATGTAGATAGAATTTCTTTTTCTAATAATCAGCTGGGTAGATCAGAGATAGTGTCGGTGAACATAAAGACAAGCGATAAAAAACCAGTTCATTGTCATCCGTATCGTGTATCGCCGGTTCAGCGAGAGATTATCGATGAACAAGTAAAGGAAATGTTGAGTTTAGGGGTGATTATAGAGTCGACGAGTTCATATGCAGCGCCGGTTGTGTTAGTTGAGAAACCCGACGATTCTTGAAGATTTTGTGTTGATTATAGGAGGTTGAATAAGAAGATTTGTAGAGATAGTTATCCTATTCCGCGTATTGATGATATCGTTGATAATTTAGCAGGAGCCAAGTACTTTGCTGAGCTGGATTTAAACTCAGGATATTGGCAGACGGTGATTACAGAAGGTAAGCATAAAAGTGCGTTTGTTACGGCTACTGGTTTATATGAGTTTAATGTTGTTCCTTTTGGCTTAGTTACTAGTCAAGCGGTAATTCAGCGAATGATGGATAAGGTTTTAGGGAATTTAAAGTTTAAAGGAGTGATGGTGTATGTGAACAATATTGTTGTCTATGGTAGGACGTTAGAAGAGGTTTTTAAGCGTTTCAGAGAGGCGAATTTGACATTCAAGCCATATAAGTGCAAGTGGTGTTCTTATTTCACAACCACACCACAGTACTGTTAATTCCGCTCTCGACAAGGCATCAGCTCCTGAGGATGGATGAATGAGGTTTCTTTCTCTCTGTTTTCTCTCTCTTCTCTTTTGTGTCGGGTAACGGTGTGGTGTGCATGCTTGCTTACATTTATTGTTTCAACGTCATTTGTATAATTTTGCTAGCAGAAGAATGATTGCCTACTACGAACCTTGATAAACGAATAATGTACTATTTTAGTTGCATTTTAGTATTGTAATATGTCGTTTTCAATTGTCACTTTGCATTCGCAATTCTCCTATCTACGTCAGAACTGAAAACGGCACTTGAAGCGACTTGCCTCTCATGAAACTCGAGTTTAATTACGTCATTAAAATAATACAATCTGACTTTTTGTTATTAATACTTTATTAACAGTTTTTCTGGCGTAATGATAAATTGCCTTTGGCATTTTAAAAACCGTTTATCTACACTAATGTTGTAACATTCTACTTATGTTTCCAATACTTGACTTATAATTACTACTGTTATAGCGCAGACAACAAAACACTCAATTTAAGCAATTTCACATGATGGTATAATATCCACATCGATATCGTAAAATCTCATTATAACATCAATAAAACGCGACCAATTAACCTGGCGAGCCTTATGTCAAAATCCTCATACAAGTTGTATAAAATTTTGATATTAGGCTGGCTTTTGAAAACAGTTGGGTTATACGTGAAAACTTCGTCGAAACTACTAAACTTACATACACAAAACTCTTTGGTAAGATCTTGTGCCAATTAAATAAAAAAAGAACAGCGCGCGCTCGCTCCTGATTGGCCCTGCGCGCGCAGCTGCGCTCTCATTGGTTAGATTTTAATGGCGGCAAGTTCACTGTGACAATACACGTACGCGTGAATTTAATGTTTCGCAATGTGTTTTGTTTTTAAAATACAAATTAAAAGTTAAAAATGGACAGCGACGATGATATTTGTACGCCTCCGGATATTCTAGAATTGGCAACAAAAGTAACTCACAATCTTTTGCCAGAAAAATCTAGAAAATTATATGAAAAAGAATATAATAACTTTTTGGCATGGAAGATCGAAAAGAAAACTACATCATTTTCTGAAAATGTCTTTCTTGTGTATCTCAAAGACCTCTCCGACAAATTCAAGCCATCTTCTATGTGGGCTAAATATTCTATGCTCAAGTCCACACTGAGTATCTACAACAATATGAAACGCAGTTCAGAAGGACACAAGGAAAAAAAGTCCTTGACGTTTACATCAGGTCAAATAAAGATGTTCCTGAAAGATTCACCAGATATTTTGTATCTTTTTGAAAAGGTAAGTGTATTTTAGTTCTGTTATTTAATCTACCTAGTACTTACGTACTACACACGCAAGTTATCTAGACACTCCGTTTAAGCGCTTTGTGTATAAATTAGGTAGTAGGTACCTACACTTTACTACTTCATAAATCATAGTTTTTGCCTTGGCTATGTACCTCAAGCTTATTATATCGTTTATTGTTACAGGTTGCACTAATCTTCGGCATAATGGGGGCATGCCGAAGGCAAGAGCTATCCAACATCCAGTTCGATGAAGTCTCTAACATAGACGACAGTACAATCATGGTGAAAGTTTCGAAAACAAAAACGAAAATAGATCGTTCTTTCGTTGTGACGGGCAACTGCTATGCCGTATGTAAAAAATACATGGAACTTCGACCCACCCCCTGTCGAAACCCTGCCTTTTTCTTGAGCTATAGATCGGGGAAGTGCGTCGATCAAAGAACTGGTATTAATAAATTTGGTGCTCTGGGAAAAACTATCACAAGTTTTTTGAATCTGCCTAACCCAGCGTTGTACACGGGGCATTGCTTCCGGCGCACCTCGGCGACCCTTCTCATAGATAGCGGTGGTGATTTGACCGCACTGAAACGACACGGGGGGTGGAAATCTTTTACTGTGGCTGAAAGCTACATTGATGAGTCTTTAATGAATAAAATTCAAGTCTCAAATACGATCTTGAACAGTATAGAAAACAAGACGAATGAAGTAATTATAAATATTCCAACTCCGTCTACGAGCTCTACTGCTTGCCCCGCGACCGCTACAGCTGCTGGATCAATAATTAACATTAACTTTCAAAATTGTACCATCCAAAATTTGAACAATTATTATAAATAAACTATTGTCAGCTTTTACTCTTGTTGTTTGACTAATTGCATTAGTGAAGATAAAGTAGTGTATGCAACTGCATATAACACGGGTATTAAAACACTCGTTACTATTATGAAACTCGCTGCGCTCGTTTCATAAACTCACACTCGTGTTTTAATACCCTTCATTATATGACAGTTGCATAAACTACTATTATAAATACACTCGGCGTCAAAAAAATCGCACCTCTTAGAAAATCACTTTCAAATGTCATTTACTCTTGATATGCACATGCAGTCGCATTAATTATGATTTTATTTACAAGGTTACTTAATTAACTTAATAAAAAACATTACTTTTCATTATCAAATAAAACCTAATGCAACAAATAAAGTGTCACAAAAATTCGATGCAAATTTTGCTACCCGTGAGAGTTGCTAGTTGCGCTTCCTTTGTGGGTATAAAACGGTCAACACGGGTTCAATGTGGGTCATTCGCTATTCAACCGTTGAAGAGGACACACGCACAGATTTTGATGGATACCACAGCTGATAAAGCCGCTCAAGTGGTTGCACTACTGCAATCAGGGGTGCGGCAGTGTGATGTCGCCCGGCAACTGAACCTGAGCCGTTATTCCGTTCGAAGAGTGTACCAGCGCTTCATAGAGACCGGTGGCTATATCCGCAGACACGGTTCGGGTAGACGTCGCTGCACTTCGGAAAGAGACGACCGGTTCGTTGTGTCGAACTCTTTGAGAAATCGTTTCTCCAACGCTGTTGAGTTGCAACAGCAGCTCCAGGCAGTTCGCAGACGCACCGTAAGCGTATCTACGGTTAGAAGAAGATTGAAGGAGAAGAAGATAGCGGCCCACAGAGCTGCTACGGGTCCAAAATTGACTGCAGCGCATCGGCGAGCCCGCTTGCAGTTTGCTCGTGACCACGTCGATTGGACCCTTGAGCAGTGGAGAGCTGTTCTCTTCTCAGACGAGACGCGAGTGTGTCTTTTCTGCAACGACCGACGGAGAAGAGTATACCGGAGGCAGGGTGAACGTTTCGCCCAAGCCTGCATCCAGGAGACGGTGGAATATGGTGGCGGATCCTGCATGTTCTGGGGCGGTATGTCTGCTGCCGGCAAAACCGACCTTGTCTGCGTCTCCCGGACTGGAGGTGCTCGCGGACAAGGGTCGCTGACTGCTCGCCGCTATGTCACTGAGGTCCTGGAAGTGCATGTGGTCCCCTTTGCCGAATCTTTTGGCGAGGGGTTCACATTAATGCACGACAACGCTCGCGCTCACACTGCAGGCATCGTGAGCGACTTCTTGCAGAGGTCCCAAATCTCTGTGATGCAGTGGCCAGCGCGAAGTCCGGATCTGAATCCAATAGAGCACCTCTGGGACCATCTTAAACGTAAGGTTCGATCTCGGGATCCAGCTCCTTCGACTCTACAGGAGCTCCAAGACGCGGTGATTGAAGAATGGGGGCTTATCCCTCAAGAAGAGCTCCTGAAGTTGGTGAGGTCCATGAGGGACCGTATGGAAGCCGTGATCAGGGCAAGGGGGGGTAACACTACATTTTAAGTTAATTTTAAGACACTTTTTGTACATTTTTCTTTGTAAATTATCTGTTGTTAATTAGGACTTAATTAAGGATTTTTATTATTTTATTAATTTTAATGTTGTTTGTATAATTATAATTAAACAGAAAGTTAAATTTAATTGTTTTTTGATACTCCTTTTTGTTACCTTTCTAATGATACCCAACACTATCCTCTACATAAGGTTTAAGAATTTTTAAAGATGATTTTTAAAAGGTGCGATTTTTTTGACGCCGAGTGTAGACAAAACTGTTTGTATCATGACAAATCATACAATATACTGACCAAAGTTATACCAATAAGGTTAATAGCCTAGATAGAGCCTATGCTTAATTGACAAAGTTCCATTGTTTATAATTTCAAGCAATATTGTATTTCATAAACAATGCCTACATGCAAAATATTTTGCCGTTGTAAGCGTAAACAGATAACTGTTTGGTATTTAAATTATTACAATAAAACCTCTTACATTAACAGATAAAATAGAATTAAAATAAATCCAGATAAGTTGTTCCTGGAAAAAATATAAAATATTTCGTCTCGTTCCGTTATTTTGGTAAAAACGAAAATCTCCTTTTGCATAATGGGCAATATCTAAGCAAAGACTTCTTACAGAAGTTACACAAAACATGACAAAGAATGGAACAAATAATAAAAGAGTAATTGGAGTTTGGATGTACCTTATTGTTTTGAGTTATGTTACCAATTATGTGAGCAATCTGAATTTTGGACATTCAATTCAAGAGGTATTTGAGAATAAAATAAGAATAATTATATTATATTTTTCATGGACTAGGTGTGATTTAGAATAAACGGGTTAATAAAATTTAATGACACTTTTATAACAAACTAAGCTAAAGCGACCTTTTTATGGAGACTAATGTGCTACTAAATGTTCTAATTTTCATTTACAGTACAATATTTTCATTTCAGTTACAGCTGCAGAACTGTAAACCATACTTAAATAATAAATAATAGGTCTTTTTCAAAGTATTATTTATGTACACTACACCTCCATCATTTAAATTAAGTCTTCGGGTATTGGCTTAATCACCACGCTTGCCAAGTGCAAGTTGGCGCCCACAAAATCAGGCTTTGCCAACTTAGCCTCACCTGAGAATTAAACCCCGAACCTACGGATATCAGGCCAAGCGCTTTGCTACTAGGCCACCGACCGAGGCGTTTCCAAAAAAAAATTAAAAAAAAATCCGTCAATTTCGGTTTCAATTTCTATGAAAGAAAAAAAATCTATTAAAGCACTCATAAATAGGTATAATAACATCAAAGTGTTGAACGCTTCTTTCAAAACTCATTTGAATGAGAATAAGCTTCAAACATCGCACCCCATTTGTTGCTTTTCAATTCCCTTTGTAGCCGGCTCATTGTACAGGAAAATATTAATGTATGGTAACTACAGTCAGTAACTGAAGATAGTTCGATCGTTGCTAAGAGGATTCTACTCGATCCCGTTCGAGATTCTATAGAGCAGCTTGTTAACGATGTTATTTCGACAATGATTCGGGCGGCGAGTTTCGGTTAAACGCTATTCGATGGTCGATACTTCGAGTAACAGCAGCCCTGTAACTGTTTTATAAGGAAACTATTATGTTCAGAACCTATTGAGTAAAGGACTTTATTGTTTCAGAGCCACGATAGCGTAATTTTTAGCGCACCTGACCCGGATTGTCAGAAGGTGCGGGTGCAGGTTCGAATCCTGCTTATGGATTTTATTTCAAAACTTTTCAAAATTGTAATTTGTTCGCAACAAAGTTTACGTAAAATTATATATATCCATAAGTATACAATATTTTTTTACAATTATATAGATAACACTTTTAAAATGCATAAGAAACAATTTAGAACAAACATATATTTGAAATTTGGAAGTATTTTTGCTTTGAAGCGCTTTTCCTTAAAAAAATAAACAATACTTACCGAAATGGTATGTTTGCAATAACAAGATAATAATTAAAAGAGGTATTTTAAAATTAAACTTATAAAAACTATAAACTATAACTACTAGAAAAAAAAAGTAAGTAAACAGCCTATAAATTCATGGGTAATGGCTTAATCACCACGCTTGCCAAGTGCGGGTTAGTGATCACAAACCCGGGCTATGCATCGAAAAAATCGAAATACATTGGCCCGACCTGGGAATTGAACCCTAGACCATCGGGTATCGGGCCGGAGTGCTCTGCCACTCAGCCACCGAGGCGTTAACTACTACTACCTATAATTTTTTTTTTTACTTAATTGCCCCAAATCATCCCCATCAGACAGAGTGCCCAGTAAGCTATCAGCATTGACACGTTGGATAGCTATGCTTATACGCTGGCCCAAGTAGGGTCCCGGGTGGTTTCTACTAATTTCAAAGAAATATCTTTAAAAAATTTAAATAATTGTAACACATCTTATTTTATGTTTCAGGACTCCTTATTAGACTCGTAAACGTTTACCAAACCAAATCTCACATTCCTGCGTGCGCGCAATGTGTGTCAAAAGAGGCACGAAATTTTCGCTTCACGTATCAATAGCTAACTGCTTGTCTATTCTTATCTTCTTATTCTAAACCTTGATATTTCATATGTTGTTGACGTATTTGTTGACATTGAAGAAGCGAGGCTCCTTTGGCTTACAAAGTAAGAGTTGATAGTGTTGAAACGATAGATTTCCTCGGATCGGGTAAAGCCAGGATTGGATAGTAAATCTGCAGTGCTATTCTCTAAGCAAAACAGCGTCGACCTGGCCATTGAACTCGCTCATAACTTGCAAACGAATGTAGACTTTATTACTATTTAAAAATCGGTTGAAATTCGTTTGCAAGTTATGAGCGAGTTCAACGTCGATTTCGACGCTGTTTTGCTTAGAGAATAGCGCTGCTGAACTGGTATGCCAGAGGGATATTTTTGGAAAGAGTTGGCTGCTTGCCTCTTGATGCATTTTTAGCGTCACCCAAATCTTTTGAGGTGGCGAGAAACTTAAAGGGTACTAAATGTCTATATAATTTTTAACGCAAATTTTGTTGCGAACAAATTACAAAAACACAAATGTTGAAAAATTTCCACGAGCAGGGTTTGAACCTGCACCCTTCTGACATACCGGGTCAGGTGCTCTTCCAATTGAGCTATCGTGGTTCTAACCAGCCCGCCGAAATTATTCAACACTATTTACTTTTTACTTTGAAAGCCAAAGGCGCCCATTCAATGTTAACAACTACCGTCATTAACAAAAAAACAGTTAAAAATTATATAAACATTTATAAATAGCTTGCCTACTTCCTAACTGATCTTTAGTATTTGTAAAAATATTATGATCGGATGTTAATGACGGTAGTTGTTAACATTGAATTAACCTTTGGCTTTCAAAGTAAAAAGTAAATAGTGTTGAATAATTTCGGCGGGCTGGTTAGAACCACGATAGCTCAATTGGAAGAGCAGCTGACCCGGTATGTCAGAAGGGTGCAGGTTCAAACCCTGCTCGTGGAAATTTTTTCAACATTTGTGTTTTTTTTTTTTTTTAAAGGGTACTCTCTCTCTCTCTCAAGCCATGTAAATCGAAAAATCGTTAGAGGTTTTCTAGAAGGAATAGCATCACGAACTAGTGCGTGTCCCAGTTACCTACCCACTAGATTCTCCGAGGGGATCGGATCGGGAAATGCCAGATGTTGCACCCAAAGCCCTCTCAGCCCTTTTTCTAAATTGTAATTTGTTCGCAATGAAATTATATAAAAGGCAGTGAATTTTTTTATTTAAGTAAGCCATATTTCTGAAAATATTTGTTGATTATTTGTCGCTACTTTTAGATTATGCTGTATTATCAAGATTTTTATCACATGCACGCAATCAACTGATTTCCATTGAAGAACTGGCTGGCTGACTGGGATCTTATCTCTAATTGACTTAATACAATATGTGAAATTATGGTGGTATCTGGCGGACAAGCTTTCATTAACATCATCAGCCTATATCCCACTTCTAGCCATAATCCTTAAATGCGGATTGGTAAGTATTAACAACTGCCATCTTACAACTAAACCGGGATGAAGAGCAAGCCCAACCGAGCACAATGAAAGTCACTCTGAAAACCAAACACGGGATGTCCGAGAATGATGTTATCATTCGCCCACAGAGGCAATTGAGACTGTACACAAAATCGAACTTTACGTATTTTTAATAAAAGGAAACACGCCTGTCCCTATTACAGGCTCCATTTTTCCCGAGATGATGTCGCTGAGTCTTTAATTAAAAACTTTCCGAGTCCCTTGGTAGAAAAAGTAATTGGACTGAAAATATTCATCTTCTCAAATACCCCAATATTTAGGCACAAAAGGGACCGGAATATCATTACAAAATGTGAATACGCACTTCGCTGTGGATCTTTAAATAGACGAGTAATTATTTATTTTGAAATTAGTTTGTAGAGCTTCGAAGGCGTTGTTGTGAAGAACTTATGGAAGTCGGTATTTCTGTTAATTATACGTATAAACAATAAAAGTAAAATCGTTAGTGTAAAATAACAGTCACATTGCTGGGCTAAGATGGGGAAAACATATAATATGGGGAGTTAAAAAATACAGAATAACATGAAATTCGTGTGTGAAAATTTGAAAGGTCTAAAAGATTATATTAAACTCGAATTTAGAATTGACTGTCGCCGGTGGCATTGGTGTGGTTAGCTTAAAATCTACTCATGCAATAAAGAAGTATATGAATGTCTTATTGTAGACAAGTTAGGTTTAAAAGTCGGTTTCTGACCTAATCAAAAGGGTGCACTCGTCACTTGCAGATTCAATTAGTTTAACTAACATTTAGGTGAGTGATTCTGAGTTACAGTCATATTCTCAATAAGAATAGGGTTCAAAATCACCATTACCTAAATGCCAGTTAAACTTATTAAACCTGCAAGTGACGATATTAATGTACTCTCTTTGGTTGGTGGTAATGCTTATTTGAAATCCGCCTGGCTTGATATCACTATCATATATAAGTCTGTCGTCAATACAACAATGTTAGGAACATTGATGTGTTCCGACAATTAAACAGTTCCCTAATGGTTAAAGATTCCAGGTGAAGTGCGCTTGCACCTTTGAACTTATCCTCACGCACTATAGCCTCGATTCTGCTATTTTTAAACGATCACAATCGTGTCTCAGTGTCCTGGTTTTGACATATTAATCATGGGAAAGATGTTAGAATGAAACACTGAGAAACGATTAAAGACTTTTCACAATAGCAGCCCAGATAATAGAAAAGACAAGCGCTTCTCCATTGTTGTGTTAAAAAAAACATTAATCGCAAAATTTATTTTAAGTTCACCCCGAGCTGGCTAACGGTACAAAATCTTGAGCTCTTTAAAAGGAACATCATTCAACTTAGTTGAGAAGGAAACTTTCCTTTATTCACTCCCCTGCGAAACTGAGCCAACTTTTAACAAGCTGTAATAAAGAAAACTGTATCTGTTACGTTTAGATAATCGTAGTGTACATCGCGCCGGAGTTAGCCTTGCTTACATAGTAACAAGGGCGAAGTTGGCTTGTTGCGAGCTCGCACTAATGTCATTTTTAATCCATTAATTAAAAGTTTCGCCGTGCAAAAAACTCGACCGGTACCTAGCGGCGGCCGTGGGCTGTTTTTTTGTTTCCATATTTCCCTCTGTGTAACGGAAAGTTAATTGGTCTAACTCGTTCCAAAGTTGTAATTTGTTTCGCCCTCTCTTCTGTAGGTACATCTGTTTATTGCAACTCTGTTGTTTACAGGCCTTTTTTTATTTCCATTACAACTCGCAAATGAGACGAGGTATCTCTGCTATGCGAAAAGTAATTACAACTGCCAACTCCCGGGTTCATTTGTAATATCGTAAAAGGGGTGTTATTTGTTATGAACAAATTTTATGTGACGGTGAATAAGCTAATTTAACATGTTAGAAGTTTATGATGAGTTTAAACTGACACGCGTCGCGTAACATGTTTGCGTGCCGCTAAATACTTAACCTGAGCGCTTTTTAGTGTATATACGTGTTTAGGTACTGTACATACCTACTTGGACTACAAGACTCAATGCTTTACAAATAAACAAAGAATAAGGTCCAAATATTTATTCCGTGTGTTGTCTCTTTCACTCCAATTTGAAATGACGTTTACATGACAGGAACAAAACACAGAATAACTATTCGAAGCTTGTTCTTTGTTTATTTGTAAGACCCTTATATAGGATTCTCATTAGTAGGTACTACAATTGAGGTGATTTATGATATTTTTCTTCAAACCGTCTAAAGGATTTTGAATTGGTAAGAAGTAAACCGGTATATAAGACAGAAAAATAAATAAGCCCATATTCTGTCTCACACCTTGACAAATGCGTCATAGAATAATGCGTTTTTTTTTAAATTAATGAGTTTTGGCTTAATCTTAATATGCGCGATCGCTGATCAGCATCGCCAAACAATTAAAATTCTATTTGGTCGGTATTCACTCTGCCGGATAAATCGTCACGTTTGCCAAAGTCGGGTCAGTGATCACATACCCGGACTATACATCGAACAATCCGAAACAGTTTACCCAACCTGGGAATTGAACAATAAACCTTTGGTTATCGGGCTAAGTGATTTGCCACGTCGTCGTCGCCACTAGGCGTTCTTGTCTCGTCGATAGAAATAAACAAAAAAAAAGTCTATCGTTAAATCTGGTCTTACCTGGTTGCAGAAGGACAGGCCGGGACAGCACCGTTCCAGCCTTATTTGATGCTCTGCACCTTAGGGTAGCACTTCCACCACCAGCTCCAGAATCCACGAGAGATCTTCGAGGTCCGAGAACGAGTTTGCCATCGGACAAAACATGCCTGGTGACAAAAAAACATAGTTAGCTACTAAACTTATAAAACCTTAACAACTTCCTTAATGACCATCGAAGTCCTTTTAGCGGACGCAGCATTTAGAGATCTGGTTAGCCTTGACTTTAGCTATTTGTTAACACTAAAAATGTCTATATTATAAACTTTCCCAAGTAGATTAATACGCCCGGAAAGGCTATACAAGAACGCGCTCAACACACACACACAAGAAGAAGTCACTGTTTTATTTCATTAGGAAGATAAATATCTACATCTGTAATTATAAAAGCGGCTGAAATAGATTCTTAACAAAGTAATTTTAGGCTAAGCTTTCATTATGTTGTGTGGTATAATGCTAACACATTCTTAAGAAATAAAATGAATCGCCTCATCTACGATGAATTTATGAGATTATGCGAAACTCCAAGACTTAGGGCTTTAATTACGGGAAGATTTGAGCAATCCATTCGTACAAGGCACTAAAGCATAAGCCCGCTATCAGCAGTACGCAGCTCGGCCGAACTTCAGTAGTAAAAAGTTATAGCGACATAGCCAACTTCATATCCTTACTTACACATACACACTCTTAGTTTGATGCCTTAACTTTGTACACAGCAACGTTGTAAGATAGCAGTCTTGGTGACCCCCAGTGGGTCAGCATGGTGGATTATGGTCCAATTATTATAATATAAGTTTCAACAGTAAAATATGGACGACTTTACTCCACATACCACATTAGTTATTGTGTAAGGAAAAGGTACAATCAATGCTACAAGGTATTGCTAACAAAACGATTAGTAGGTAATTCTACTTTTTCAAGTGTATACACAATTGTGCATACACTTGAAATACTTGAATTACATAATTATGTAGTGTGGTCAAACATTTTTTTGACTTCTTTTCAATATAATAAGTAAAATTCTTTTCATTGATCTAATAATTCCAATCGAGAACGGTTTGTCCTACTACCTACAAATATGTTATTTCAGATCAGAGATCCACCTAAAAATTCGATCTGTAAGAGTGTTAATACGAGGTATTTAAGTACCGTTCAACCCTGCTTTATACGACTTAAAGTTTAAACTGACACTTCCTACCAACCGTTAGGTTACAAAAAGGTGTCAGCTGACCCTGCGCAAGCAAATTAACTCGCAAAGGGACCATCAACGTCAGGTCATAACGCCAGATCAGGACGAGCCGAAGCGCATTCTTCATCCAGAACTCTTAGGACTAGTGCCTCAAGCGAGTGGCCCCGTGGACACGTATACTCTCCACTACTTAATATCCAGATAGGTTACCGGAGCTGTACGCTCGCTCAAGTAATGTACCGTAAGTAGTAACAGTATGTGACTTGTGAAGTAAAGTCTTCCACATTTTACTTTTGATAGAAAATGATAAACAATTTTGTTCGTTTCATATCTGTTATACAGACATCACTCGAGATGCCGCTTATCAGCCACACGACGTTCATAATATACACCTCGGTACGTATTCGATCATTGCCAATTTTCCACTGACGTTACACATTTTACGGTAGTTATTCATATGTGACGGGCAAACCTAATTTTTCGCCGCGATGTATCGCCATTCCGATATTTTTTACTTGAGAAGCTCTAGAAGAGATCACCGTAGGTATGTGTATGGAAGCGTATCATACAATCAATATAAATAATATAGAAATGTCTGTAGCCAAACGGATAGATACTCGGGATGAATGCGAGAACTCGTGGTTCGATCCCCATAGCTCCGTTAGACAAGGTAAGTACTGCGGCGATCCCATATCTAACAGAAGCGTATTTAGCTTAATTGGTATTATTATTAATAATCTTCTATACATTTATATCATTTTGGGAAATTATACTACCATTTGTACAAACACCAGTTATAATATATAAGGACGACCTCCTTGGTCGAGTGGTTTCTACACCGGTTTTCATGGTGTCGCCATCTCTGAGGTCTCGGGTTCGATCCCTGGTCGGGTCAATTTAGAAATCATCGTTTTTCTAAATTGTCTCGGGTCTGGGTGTTTTCTATGTATAATAAGTGTGTATTTAAGTATTTTAAGTATGTTTATCCGTTGTCTAGTAACCATTTAACGAGTTTCATAACGAAGCTTCTCTTGGGCTAAATAATTGGTGTGAGTGTAATAAAAAAAATTAAAAAAAATGTACGTACAAACTGCAACAAAAGTAGCGGAACGCGTTGGTACAATATTATAATAACTTCACTAAAAGTTGTCGAGCAATATTATTAAAAAAAAATTGATTTCACAAAGTATGACTGTTCAGCTAAACTGTTCAGCTACTTTTTTTGTTGATTGTACTAAAGTATAAGTAGATATAGGTGTGATTTTAGGTGCTCCTTTAATTTTTGGAACGTACACATTTCTTAATTTGTCTTAAATCACAGCAGGCCACTTCCATGTACAAGTTATCTGTAAAGCCGCAAGTGAAGCCTTGAAACGTTCAAAAAACTTAATAAATAACGTTAAGTAACTTCTCAGATTGCGTACGAAGTTTCTCTACGGTTCTGCTAGAATCAACAGCTACGTAAGCATTTGACACTGCTTGGATGTGATACGTAACAACTTTCCCATTACAGCCGGGATAATGCAATTTCAACACTATTCGAAAGCCATAAAGGTGTTAGGGAGAGCGTCGATCACTTGGCCGTCCATTGACCAACTTCCTGAGCTGTTTGGCATTCGAAAACTTTGAGCATTAACGAGAACTTGGACAAACCAGAAACGTATTCTTGTCAGGAATATACCACATTATCATATTATTCTTTTGTAGTGTTATTTTTCTATGCGTTTCTTTGTGTCAATAAGAAATTTATTTGCAGAAGAAGTTTGATTATGCATGCAAGTGGTTTATGGCTTTATTACGTGTTTTTGGACAGCTTTACACAGTTTTATTAAGGCTTTTTCTTATAAACACAAGGTCGACTTAATACAACAAATATTAATACAATATCTAGAAAATACTTCTACTGTACTTTTGTAAGAATAGCCTAAAAGATAGGCTATATGTTGTTGTTATATTTTTTCCTCGATGGCGCAGTGGTTAACGTGCGCGGTCTGCGAGTGCCGAGGTTAAGCAACTTTCGCAAAGGCCGGTCATCGGATGGGTGACCAAAAATGTATCATCTCGAGCTCCTCCGTGCTTCGGAAGGCACTTAAAGCCGTTGGTCCCGGCTGCTTAGCAGTCGTTAATAACCACCAACCCGCACCGGGCCCGCGTTGTGGTTTATGGCCCATTCTCCCTATCCATCCATAGGGAAGGCTCGTACCCCAGTAATAGGGACATAAAATGAGCTGAAGATGATATTTTTACCCACCAACCTGCATAACGTCGCGCGTCGTCGTTACAAATTTAAAATCTCATATGTGTCTTTTGGGTCAAAAGAGGCTTTCTACTTCTTATTTATTTGTTATAATACATGACACATTTTATACACAATAATACCATTGTTTATCCCTCTAAATAAAACCACAAAAATATTATCTAGAAAATTTTACAGGAGAAAGTTTTATTCGTTTTTCTATGATATATACTATTGTCACATAAGAGATATTAAATTTGCAACGACGTAAGGCCTAGTAATATCTAACAAGCTACTTTTGTCATATAGGAGATATTTGCAACGACGTGAGGCCTAGTAATATCTAACAAGCTACTTTTGTCATATAGGAGATATTTGCAACGACGTGAGGCCTAGTAATATCTAACAAGCTACTTTTGTCATATAGGAGATATTTGCAACGACGTGAGGCCTAGTAATATCTAACAAGCTACTTTTGTCATATAGGAGATATTTGCAACGACGTGAGGCCTAGTAATATCTAACAAGCTACTTTTGTCATATAGGAGATATTTGCAACGACGTGAGGCCTAGTAATATCTAACAAGCTACTTTTGTCATATAGGAGATATTTGCAACGACGTGAGGCCTAGTAATATCTAACAAGCTACTTTTGTCATATAGGAGATATTTGCAACGACGTGAGGCCTAGTAATATCTAACAAGCTACTTTTGTCATATAGGAGATATTTGCAACGACGTGAGGCCTAGTAATATCTAACAAGCTACTTTTGTCATATAGGAGATATTTGCAACGACGTGAGGCCTAGTAATATCTAACAAGCTACTTTTGTCATATAGGAGATATTTGCAACGACGTGAGGCCTAGTAATATCTAACAAGCTACTTTTGTCATATAGGAGATATTTGCAACGACGTGAGGCCTAGTAATATCTAACAAGCTACTTTTGTCATATAGGAGATATTTGCAACGACGTGAGGCCTAGTAATATCTAACAAGCTACTTTTGTCATATAGGAGATATTTGCAACGACGTGAGGCCTAGTAATATCTAACTAGCTAGGTAGCTACGATAAAACGTCTATAGGCTAATAATGATGTTAATGATTGTAATGAAACAACTTTTACGGATCTACTCGCGTTTATTTTACACATTACTTTGAATTAATTAATTGGTTTCATTTCAATGTGTAGTGTTCGCGTAAACTTTAAAAAACAAGATGGCAATGATATTTTTTTTATATATTATTACTTGCGTTTACTTAACATTTTATTTAATTTTTTTGTTGCGTACTACCTCTTGCATAGTCCGTAGTCATAAGCTCTTAAATAATAATAATAATTAATTAGTAATATTCTTGTCTGGAGTTGCGCCTCCCTCCAACTGGTTCTACAAAATACCAGCGACATGGCATATCATGTCACGGCATGAGCTGAATGCCGTTCATTTAGGTTGCATAGTTTTATTATAATGTCCAATATGTTCAAACGTTTTAAGAGCGTTTACGCCGCACACTAGGGCCACTTTTAACTATAACGCCATATTTAACTAAACCATAACATGTCAGGTGTTCATTAGGTGACGTAAAATGCTAAATTACTTCATTCAGATAGTTTGTTGAGCATAATTTGATTTTCTATCTCTAATTACTAGATATGTTTTTTTTTTCATTGGCGGCACTAGTGTGCGGCGTAAACGCTCCTAAGTATCATTTCTGGCTACGTTTTTTGGTGCAACATTAACAAATGTTACTAACGACATAAAAATTATAGAAAATATATATTTTTTTTAATTGGCTGGTTAAAGTAAAAAATACAAGAGTTATCATTATGCGAAGTTGACCAAATGAGAATTTGCCATTCTAAGAAGTTGAGTTTTTGGTTTAATATGTTTCAAATAAACAATTTTGACATCATTTCGATTCGATTTTAATCTCTTGACACAAAAACGCATAGCAGCTATTGTAAGAAGCTAAATTAAAGTAGGTTTGCAGAGTGGCCGGTGTAATCGTGTACATAATAGATCCTGTGGGCTCATCAAACAGAAATCTCGACCTACCCACTATCGCCTACCGAACAAAACATTCCATTAGCTACCGAACAATTGCCCTCAGATAATATTAAACCGTCCGCCCTCTCTCCAGGCGCTTTTCTTTTCCATTAATGAAAGATTTCGGCCTAACTGTATTCAGTGACTATTTCCGATAGCTAAAAGAATCTAATAAGGAGAGCTTAAGAAAATGGAACTTATTATTAGGTACATAAAGTTGAATGTAATATTGGAAGTGTCTATGCGTTCGCTTTTAGAAATGAAATTATTAGTTTACAAATTGAATTTGACGTGTCCGCCCCATCAGTTACGTTAACTTTTTTCTACCTATAAAAAAGATCTTTAGCTAAGAGCTTCTTTTCTGAGGGTGTTCGCTGAATTCAACTGGCTGTATAATAGAAACTATGTTCGCAATTGTGATGTGGTTGCCTTACATTAGCTTAATGAGATATACCATAAATATCAATAGTAATGATAAATTAATTTAGTAAATATTTTTTTAAACTTTATTCTTTTAATAGTTGTTAATATTTCAGTGGGCTTACCTCTTTAATCCTTCTCTAATCATTTTTTTTTTAAATTGCGAAATAAGTTGTATTTGAAGAAAAGCGTTTTATGTCAAATAGATGAAGAACGACATACTCTGGCTAGGATGTTATACGTCAATTGTGGCGGTAACCATTTATTACATAACCAAATCGCCGCACTCTCCATCGCTTTGAATCAATTCGAGAGTCCTCTACGTAAACGTTATGTTAACGCGAATAGAAACGATTGAATTATGACTGGAGAGGCTCATTTGTCGAGTTCTTTGTTGAAGCTCGCCACAGATTATGTAAATACTTCAGGATACGAGTGTGGCCATACGGGCTTACGGTAAGTGGGTTTTAGAATTCCCCGCCTGATCCTCTAAATGCCACTATAACAGAATGTACAGACATGTACCTGGGCGCTTCTCCCCACCACCATGGCCCGGTCAACTCGAGCCGAGGTCCGAGCCTTTGGAAGCGTCCTAAGGTTGTTCCGCTCCCCGATCCGATCCGAACCCTTCGGAGAAACTAGTAGGGCACGGCGACACGCACTAGTGCGTGATGCCGTTCCTTCTAGAAAACATCCGAAGGTGATTCGTTTCACACGGCTTGACAAACCCATTAGTTTCTCCCCGCCCCCAAAAAAGCCCGGTGAAGCTGAAAATGCCGTCAAAGGCAATAGAAAGAAAGAAAGAAAGAAATACATTTTATTGGCGCACAACAAAAACTAATTACATTCAAAAAAAAAAAAAACAAAAAATATATATACATATTGAAAAACAAAGTACTTTCACAATAAAACAGAGTAGACAAAGTGTGGCCAACTAGGCCCAACCTCACACATGCTACAACGACATGAGGCCGCTGCAGCAGCTATAAGCAAATTCTCACAATAAAAAGGGTTTTGGAAGTATACTATGTATGCAAATCAATCTATGATGACAAATGTAGAACACAGATTGTGTACTTCATTTTGTCATAAATGATCATCATCATCAGCGTATAAACATCCCAATGTTCATCCAATTGGGGGTACATGTTTGTGTACTCGGTTTGGTTGGTGGTAGGGCTTGTTAGCCCGCCTGGCTAGCTACCACCATCTTATCTAAATATGTCGCCATACCATCAATGTTTGTAGCATTGTTGTGTTCCGGCAGCTAGAGATAAGATAGCCAGTGCCTCACAAATTGAAGATCCCGGGTAAAGTGCGCTTCCATCATTGGCCTTATCATCACTTTACATCAGGTGAGATCAAGGCACTGTGCTTACCCGTAAAATATATATTTTTTTTAAAAGTTGGACTTAGCCCTTCCCTCGTGACCCATAGTACAGACATCTGCACATCAACATATCCAAAACTGATTATTTACATAGGTTTTTTCGCAAATTTTTGTTGCGAACAAATTACAATTTGAAAACGGCAATGTGTTGAAAAAATTCCACGAGCGGGATTCGAACCCGCACCCCATGACATGTCGGGTCAGGTGCACTACCAACTATGCTATTTTGGCCCAAGCCAATCCAACTCGCCGAGATTAATCAACACAATCTACTCTTACTCTGTAAGCCAAATGAGCCCTATTCAATGTCGACAACTACGTCATCAACATCCGATCTTAATATTTTTTTACAAATATTGAAAGATCAATTAGGAATTAGGCTAGCTATGTTTGTGACTAGCGGCCCGTCCCGGCTTCGCACGGGTGTAATTTTTTTTAATATAGCCTATGTTACTCAGCGCTAATGTAGCATTCTTGGTGAAAGAATTTTTTAAATCGGTCCAGTAGTGTTTGAGTTTATTCGTTGCAAATATACATACATACATACATACATACAATGCTTTCCTCTTTATAATATTAGTATTATAGATTATATTCAATTACGCAAATTTTTGTTTCGAACCAATCACAAAATTATAATTAGTTATTGGCGAGTTAGATTGAGCCACGATAGCATAGTTGGTAGTGCACCTGACCCGGTATGCCAGGTTCGAATCCCGCTCGTGGAATTTTTTCAACACTTTGTCTTTTTTCCATCCAAAACTGTCAAATTCCCTAAATAAATGTTCAACTATATGCCATAGACATAAAGTTCAAAGTCTATTGAGATACTTTGACAACCCGCTATACACTACTTTAAAGTTTATACTGACACTCCCTACCAACCTTCCGGTTACAAAGTAGGTGTCAGGATAACCTTGCGCAAGCACAAGGGACCATCTACGTCAGGTCATAACGCCAGATCAGAACACGTGAGACACTAGTCTTAAAAGTACTGGATGAAGGATGCGTACCGGCGTGTTCTGATCTGGCGTTATGACCTGACGTAGATGGTCCCTTGTGCTTGCGCAAGGTTGTCCTGACAACTACTTTGTAACCGGAAGGTTGGTAGGGCGTGTCAGTATAAACTTTAAAGTAGTGTATAGCGGGTTGAGATACTTTGACAGAAACACAAATGTTGAAAAAATTTCCACGAGCAGGGTTTGAACCTGCACCCTTCTGACATACCGGGTCAACCAGCCCGCCGAAATTATTCAACACTATTTACTTTTTTACTTTGAAAGCCAAAGGCGCCCATTCAATGTTAACAACTACCGTCATTAACATCCGATCATAATATTTTTACAAATACTAAAGATCAGTTAAGAAGTAGGCAAGCTATTTATAAATGTTTATATAATTTTTAACGCAAATTTTGTTGCGAACAAATTACAAAAACACAAATGTTGAAAAAATTTCCACGAGCAGGGTTTGAACCTGCACCCTTCTGACATACCGGGTCAGGTGCTCTTCCAATTGAGCTATCGTGGTTCTTACCAGCCCGCCGAAATTATTCAACACTATTTACTTTTTACTTTGACCTGCACTGCACTTTTTACTTTGCACCTGACCTGGTATGTCAGAAAGGTGCAGGTTCAAACCCTGCTCGTGGAAATTTTTTCAACATTTGTGTTTTTGTAAAAAAAATTTATAGCTTATCATTTGCACAATCACATGTTCTTAGTACATACAAATTTTCATCAAGATCGGTCAAGCCGTTCTTAAGTTATAAGAGGACATACAGACAGACAGACCGACAAAAATTTCAAAAATCGTAGAATTTGTGTCAGTAAGTCATAAAACGAATATTTATCCCAAAATTTGTCAAAAAAATTGCATGTACAGATTTATATGTAGTATAGATAACAACAATACGGCGCAATGGCCTTTCGAAGCACGAGGAAGCTTGAAGATATATTAATTTCATTCCGTCATTTCGCCACAACTGCTAGAATGGATCGTTCAACCATTTGTCAAACGGTAGACTATATTGTAGGTCTGTCTCGTCTTAACATCAACCCTTTTTATTTTTCACCTGTAACTGCTGATGAGATCAAAAAGATTATCCTCTCCATCAAATCCGGAGCCGTGGGACATGATGGCGTCAGTCGCCGTATGATTGTCTCGATCTTAAACCACGTCATTCCTCCAATTACCCACATTATAAATTTTTCTTTAGGCTCTGGCCAATTCCCCTCCCAATGGCGTAAGGCCTATGTACGTCCCTTACCCAAGATTTCCAATCCTTCCATTCCATCACATTTTAGACCCATATCCATTCTCCCGTTCCTGTCCAAAGTTATCGAAGCCTGTGTCCATAAACAGTTTTCACAGTTCATTCACCAAAATAGCCTCCTTAGTTCATTACAATCTGGTTTTAGACCTGGGCACAGCACCACTTCCGCTCTCCTTAAAGTGACTGGCGACATTAGGCAAGGTATGGAAGATACGAAAGTCACCGTTTTAGTTCTCATCGACTTTTCAAATGCCTTTAATGCCGTCAGTCATGACAATTTCCTTGCCATCCTTTCCCATCTTATGGTTTCAGCCGAAGTGCAGGAATGGTTTTCATCTTATCTTCGAGAGCGCCAGCAGTCGGTTCGTGTTGATGTGAAATCATCAAATTGGCATGATCTTGATGCTGGCGTTCCTCAAGGCGGGATTCTTTCTCCTTTATTATTTTCATTATTTATTAATAATATCACTCACCACCTTCAGTGTTCGTATCATCTGTACGCCGATGACCTTCAGCTTTACACTCAAGCACGTGTAGATGACCTCTCAGATGCCATTGGAAAACTGAATCGGGATTTGGAAGTGGTTAACGACTGGTCTCGTAGATTTGGTGTGGCCGTAAATCCCTCAAAGTGTCAGTCGATACTCGTTGGCAGCTTGCGATTGATGGGTAGAGTGGGAATTAGCTCTCTTGAGCCAATTGTGTACGACGGAACGGTCATACCATTTAGCCCGAATGTCAAAAATCTTGGCCTGCATCTCGATTCTACGCTCAGTTGGTACTCTCAGGTCGCTAATGTTGGCCGGAAGGTGACCTGGACCTTGCGCTCCTTGAATCGCCTGAGGAACTTTTTACCATTTAAGACAAAGGTTATGCTTGCGCAAACTTTAATATTTCCCATGATCGACTATAGTGACGTGTGTTATTTCGATCTTAATGCTGACTTGTTAGACAAACTCGATAGATTGCTCAACAATACTATACGGTTCATCTATAACCTCAAAAAATATGACCACATCTCGCAATATAGAGCCGAGCTAAAATGGCTGCCCATTCGCCAGCGGAGGCGTGTACGAGCCCTGACGACACTTTTTTCACTGCTTAATTCTCCAAATGCTCCCTCTTATCTCACTCCTCATTTTCAATACCTTTGCTCCTCTCATAGTAGGAATCTCCGATCTACTAATAATCTTCTCCTTCTCTGTCCTTCCCATACATCTGGCGTTGTACACTCGTCCTTCCATATTCAGTCCATTCTGCTGTGGAATGCGCTACCTCTTGAAATCAGGATGGCTACTAGTCGTGACGCCTTTAAAAAGAAAGTCCGTATGCTCTATTTTGATAAAACATTGGCAGAATCATCTTAGTAACGTCCTTACATACATATAATACATAATTTATAAAGTAATTTATAAATTATGTATTATATGTTTATGTTTATTTTTGTTTTATATTTGTAAAAGTAGTTTATGTAATAATAGTGTATATAAGTATATTTATATAAATTGTATATATGTAGGTATATACTGTGCGTTTTATAATATATTATTTTTATTTCTAAATTGTTGTCTTCACCCAATTGCACCTACCTTGTTATTTCTGCACCACCCTATGGTTGACTGGTAGAGAATGCCTCAGGCATTAAGTCCGCCATGTAATATATATTGCAAAAGTTTTTAAATAAATAAATAAATAAATAAATAATTTGGTCACCCTTCCAAGGACATAAGAAAGTTGCTTAACTTACAAAACTACCACCGAAATAGGCCAGCCGTTGCATCACCTTCCTAATTCAGATAAAATGACCAAAAACATGAATAGTGTTTGTTGATTGGCCGTCCTTTGTTTCAAACAACTAGTGCCCTCTATGCGGAACTAATTGGCAGTCAGTTGTTTTCCCCATTAAACATGGATCAAGTAACTAATGGCATTGAGTCTGGACATCACAGCCACATTTAATATGCTTTGAGCGTATATTGTTTTTCAAAGTTGACGCGAACACTAAACATTAAAGTGAAACGGTTTATATGGATCTTCTAGCTTTTATTTTTCATATTATATTTTGTTCTGACGGTTTTTGACACATTGCAAGGTACCTACGTGCTACGTCCGTCTAGGGAGACTGTAAGTCGTATCAACAATAAAAAACTATTAACTATTAAAATGTTACGTAACCACTATTTTTAAATACAAATATATAGTATTGCATATTGAAAAAAACAACAGAGAGCAGTTCGACCTGCCCTTCTGTATGGTGCGGAATGCTGGCCGATGCGCAAGCAAGAGGAGCATTAGATGCATTGTACAGAAATGCGAATGCTTAGGTGGGCTGGGGGCGTAACGTTAATAGATAAGGTTCGGAATGAATATATCCGTGGTACATTCAAGGTTGCGCCAATACAAGAGAAGATGTGCGAGAGTCGACTGCGATGGTTCGGCCATGTGATGCGCAGAGATGTCGACCACATGACTAAGAGTGCGCTAAACAACACTGCGGAGGGTAAGAGAGGCCGAGGTCGCCCCCCTACGACTTGGACAAGCACAATAAATAAAAATATGAAGACAATGGGCGTAAGCCTTGATATGACGCAAAAAGAGAGGAATGTCGCAAAATGATACGGAGAGCCGACCCCTAATGACATGGGAAAAGGCTAGGATGATGATGATTGAAAAAAAACCTAAAACTTTATTGCCACATTTGCTTCGTAAAAATTAATTGCGACACTGTCTTATTTCACGTTGAATTCAGTTTAGATTAACTTGTGCAATAAGAAAATTCTGTTCTCGAAACGTTAATGGGTCCCCAGATAATCTTAAAAGCAAACAGCAAAATTTGTGATAAATTATGTTAGCAATATAATGAAAAAAACTTGCCCATTATTTTTAATGTATTAACAACAGTTGTCATTACTAATAGTTGCAATTTATGTCAACCTGTAGTACTTAGTACTACTTGGCTATTGCGAGTTACTGCGAGGGTGATATCTGAAATATAGTTTATCACTCCAAAACAGCGTTCAAGTTTTAGTTTTAGTGTTAGTTTTTTATTTTTGATGTTGACTGCGTAAAAATTTGTGTATACGCAATTATTCTGCGTTTAGTATGAAATGGTATAGATTAAGCGACAATCGCCTTTAACGAAGTAGATAATACCTTTGCTTTTCAGCTAAAATATTTAACACAAAGTCCTGAATATAGACATTCTAGGTATTCCCTTTGAGTGCCCCACTTTTCAGTCTTAAAGACGGACTAAGTGGTTGGCGTAAAACGTTTTACTATATTTAAAATGTATAACCCCCGTTCCATAACGGGTTGAAGTTGAAGCTTCAAAGTTTATAAATTTAATTATATTGGCTAAGATAGAGAGGACGTGTATGTTGTACATACAATCACGAGCATAAACACCTAACATATGGACAAATTGTCCTCATATATTTCGTTCTACTCTGCCACATATCTTTGAATCTAGAGTTAGAAGTGTCTTGATTTAGCAATGGTATAGATAGAAATAATTGAATAACTTTATGGTACAAATGCTATTGTCGATTCGTAATGTAATATATTTATGCTGCAATTATTCATCGAACAATAAAAAAAAGATGTTTATACCTAGCTCGGCGAATGACTCCACTCCACCTGATGCTAAGTGGAAACGGAGTCCAGACGCAAGGACAACTGGTGCAGCGTGTAAACAACGCAGCATCAGTCATCCTCACCCTGCCGGCCCATAAGGTGGCTCTTCACGCCTCGTCTAAAGGACCCCATGTTATACGAAAACGTGTGCTGGTAGACTATTCCATCTTTTGAAAGTGCGACAAAGAAAATATTCACCAAATTTCTTTGTGCGCGATGGAATGGTCTTCTGATACAGATATTCTTATGTATAACTAAAAGAATACCACAAATATCTGCACTACATTTTTTATTTTGTTTTTTTTTTATGTGTTGTGAATTTGTGATTGCCTTTTATTTTATTTTTTTGTCTGTTTATTTGTGATGAAAAGTGTCCTTTTATGATGGGGCACTTTCCAATTTTTTTGACGCTGTAAGGGAGAAAAGAGCTGGACAAAGCTATGGCCAAAATATTTCGTCAAAAAGATAATAAAGTAAAAAAGAAAAAAAGTAAAAAAGACTTGACTACTACATAATGAAAAGCGACTCAACAAAAAACTGTGACAAAATAATATTTCTCAAAAGGCTCCTCGTCCCTAGTGAAAATACAAAAGTTTAGCTTCAAACATTTTTCATAGTCATTATCAAAGTTTGTTACGTTAAATGGAAGCAGAAAAACTGGATAGCGGCAACTTAGAAAATGTCCTTTACTTGCTGGAGTCACCCCACAAGTGGTCCCACTAACACAGGCTCTTATTAAAAATACACAACTCGGCGAAAGCTATGAGAAAGTCGGCCGTTGGCCATAGCAAGTATGGAAGTTTCCAGTTGTTTTTGTTCTGAAGCACCCACGTTTTTTTCCTGAATATGTTTAAAACATTTTGCTCAGGCTCTGTAATTTAAGTGCGCAAAATTTTCCTTTGATAAACAATCGGTGGATACGCTAATAAGTATGTCGTACATATATTTTATATACGAGTAGGCTTTCTTAAGCAAGCTTAAATACTACAATTTCGGTTGATACAAAGATGTCATTATTCTACGTGTGATTATATTCTACTTCAAGGTTTTTGAAATTATTGTCACAAAGGTTAATTCATAGACTCGTAATAGTTGATAGTGTAGTAATTAATAATGGGTCGACCAACACCACAATCTCCCTGTGAACAGAATGAAATAACTTTTAAAAATTATATTGAGAGAAAGTTTAATTAAATAATATTATTTTTTACTTTAACACGGACCCTGCAAACTACCTGCAAAGTACTGCAAAGTACCTGCTTACATATTACATATTTATATCAAAGTGGGAACAGCACCTGAAAAACAGCTTTTTCAGGCGACTTCTCCAAGTGCTATTACCAATTTCGATATTAATAACCCAACCTAGTCTCGGCTACTCTCACTACTTTGAAGAAATAATAATGTAGGGGAAGTTCACTCGCTGCTTGCAGTAAATATTAACTTTCCGTACCCGTATCGTTTCCTGTAAAATATGGGTGAAGTTGAACTACTTTATTTAATGAACTAGTCGTCGACTTTTGCCGAGTGCTAGTGAGCAACACCCGATCCCGAAACTAATCTGAAAGATCGATCAGTCGCACCGAACTTCAGTCGAACATAATGTGTATCGGTAAAAGAACTTTTCTTTTGCTTTCCTTTCTGTTCGTAATTTATTGTGGGTACTAAATAGTGAACGCTTACAAACTTTGTTTCTGTACGTGTTACGGTTTAACTTATATAAATGTGGTAGGAATTATGCCATAAATTAGGTACAAGTTAAGTATACTTTTATATTCCTAAGGCAGTCACGGTTTCCACAACCATACACCAGCACTTAATAATATATTTTACAACTGCAACTGAGGACTATTAAGAGCGTTTACGCCGCACACTAGCGCCACTAATGAAGAATTAAACATATTTAGTAATTAGAGATAGAAAATCAAGTTATGCTCAACAAACTATTTGAATGAAGTAATTTAGCATTTTTTACGTCACCTAATGAACACCTCACATGTTATGGTTTAGTTAAATAAGACGTTACGGCCACTTTTAACTATAACGCCATATTTAACTGAACCATAACATGTCAGGTGTTCATTAGGTGACGTAAAAATGCTAAATTACTTCATTCATATAGTTTGTTGAGCATAATTTGATTTTCTATCTCTAATTACTAGATATGTTTTTTTTTCATTGGCGGCGCTAGTGTTCGGCGTAAACGCTCTTAACAGCTATCTTCATACAGTCTCTTCTTTGTGTGGAAAGGTCTCTCTGTTGTAAGTTCTTTTTTTTTAAATTCAAAATTAAGTAATTTTACAATATCACAAACATATGTGCCACGAACTTGTAGTTCTGATAACGTGGTACACGACATGATTAAGCATTAATAAAGCAACACAATTTTATATAAAAGCGACCTAATATTGACGCATATAATTATTAAAATGAAATCTCACCTTGCCGCACCGGTTTGGAGCCGCCTTTGGTAACATACCTAAGATAGGTATCAAAATGTACACACGCCTGCACATCAGACTACTACAAACTGTCAAATTTCCTCATTAGACTTTGAACTTTATGTATATGACGTATGGTTAAACATTTATTGAAGACTAGCGGCCGCTTGCGGTTTCTCCCGCGTGGTTCCCGTTCCCGTGGGAATATCGGGATAAAAAGTATTCTATGTGTTAATCCAGGTTATAAACTATCTTTATGCCGAATTTCACTCAAATCTATTTAGTAGTTTTTACGTGAAAGAGTAACAAACATCCATCCATACTTACAAACTTTCGCGTTTATAATATTAAGTAGGATATTTGACAGTTTTGTATAGGTTGATGGACAGGCGTCTGTACTTCAGCTTACCTTAACCCCGGTATTGTAGTGACGACTTGTCCTTCAGAAGTGACCCAGTGGATGTCAGGCGACGGGTGACCAGTAGCCCGGCATGACGCGTGCGCTCCGCGCGTCGTCGGCCACAGCACCCGCGACGGCGGCTCCACCACGAAGTGCGGCCGCTTGTCCCCAGTGCTGGCCACTTGCACCGCCAGCGCGATCAAGAGCAGCGCGTGCTCTGTGAAAAAAAACTTTTATTTTTAAAGGTACGAAACATACGGAACTTTGTCACAGTTAAACCCGCTCGTCAGACATGCGTCCATCTCTGATTGAAAATGAAAACTGATATTTACATTTTAAAATATTTTAAAGACGTAGATTTAAAAAAATATGTAACGTATATCAATCAATTTCTGGTATTGTATTCTCAACTTTGGTAGACATTTAGAGTCCTCTAAATGAGCTCTTTTTTACAAGCTTTTCTAAGTTACAAGCTTTTATTTAACTTGCAATGTATGTATGTTTGTTCGGGTGGAATCTTGCAACTCAATTTTGAAGCAGATATCTTCAACCGATTGAGCTGAAATTTTGTATACATTGTTTTCTAAAGTTTACGCGAACACAAAAACAAGTCTGCAGTATGCGAGCATTCTTTAGAGGGGCCCAACCATTACATCAGATTTGATAAACCACAAATACTCGCTAGAGAACAACGATTTATCACTAGGATGATACGTAAGGCCATTGAAATTAAAAAACATCCTAATTTTAATAGAGAAGATGGTTGGAATCTACCACCAGCCTGGGATGGGATCCCATCATACAAAATATTAAATCCCAGCCCCAACACCATACTGCCAGACCAAAAGATACTGTAAGCTCTTTCTGCGTAAAACGGAACGCACCTGATTAAATTTAAATGAGAGTATACAAAAACGCCAACCCGCCTGCCAAGCGTGGCGATTATGGCAAATTCCCCTCAAAATAATTTATCCTTGAGGGAGGCTTTTGTCCAGCAGTGGACGTCTTTTTGGCTGAGATGATGATGATGATGATGAGGGTATACAAGCTACCAACTAATTATGAGACGACCAACACCTCAGTCTCACTGTGACCACGGACCCTGCAAAGGGTTCGAAACGTCAGGATAAACATTAAAAAAGTAATGTGTAAAATAAACGCGAGTAGATCCGTAAAAGTTGTTTCATTTCAATTTTGTATACATGTTCAGTTCGGAGCACAATGCATGGTTAGTTGTGTGACGTCATTCTAAATCCAAGATGGCGGCACACCCATGATGGCGAACTAATTATTTTTAATGCATTCCTACAATATGGGTATCAAATAAAAGGGCTTGCTGAGAATAACTCAAGTGACGTCACTCTAAATCCAATATGGCGGACTAAGCTAAGCTTATATACGATATGGGTATCAAATAAAAGGACTTACTGAGAATATGAATATGAGTTTTAATTAATAAAAAAATAAACTGCTGAACATAAACTCAGTTGCTCCAATCCGTCTGGAATTTCGGTGTACTGTTGATTTTGGTTTACTCGATTATGATATTGAGGGCGAATTGTTGGAGTCGGTAGCATCGGTTGGTTAACTTTGACTTGTGTAATTTGCAACCTGTCTAGGAGAAGGATAACTCCAAAATCAAACCCGAAACTGTGTGTTTCGTAAGGCAGTAAGCTTCAAGCTGAAATAAGTGGCGCATTCCTCCAAACACCCAAATCAAGGTGAGGCATCAGGGTGTAATATGATGTCGTGAACGTACCGCCTCAGGGCACCGGGGCGAACCCTGTTGTATATTAGCTCTTACCCTTCTAAACGAAGCTCTGGGAGAGTCGACGAATATTTCTTCGGTATTCGTGGGAACAACATGGGAAAAATAGAAAAATCAATACAAAGGAAGAGAAGACTGGAGAAAACTAAATTTAAACGGCAAGAAAAACTTGCCACCGAAAGCAATGACGCGAAACGTCAACGAATCAGCAGAAGGCGTGATCAAGACAATAGCGAAACACACTCACACTCAACGGCAGTTGAAACTTGATAAGGCTAAGCAACGCATGCAACGGTTAAGAGCAGCGGAATCACAGGAAGAACATGACACACGAATTACAAAAATTCGTCAACACGTATCTGAAATACAAGAAACCGAATCAGTTGAACAGCGAGAGGTTCGTTTGAGCGCTTTACGAGAGCATAACTCTAAAGTTAGAGCAGATGAAAATCCTGAATAGCAAGAGGTTCGTCTGAGGGCTTTACGAGAACATAACTCTCAAGTACGAACAGCAGAAAAGTCGTAAATAGAAACTTTTAATAAAGCCATAAATATATTCTGTGACAAGGTGTGCGAGATTTGTACTAAAAGGTGTTATCCAAATCAAGTCACCAATCACAAAATAAATTTAAGTACTACTTCGTACCTATCTGGAGAATTAACAAGTAAAGGAATCATATTCCTGTGTCATCGTTGCAAGAAACACCTTACAAGCAAAAAAACTTCAGGCCCAGCCAAAGCTTACTGGAATAATTTAGATCCTGGTGAAGTGCCTGATGTAATAAAGCAATTGACACAACCCGAACAATGCTTATTGTCAAGAATAATACCATTTATAAAAATTGTTAAATAAATATGATAGTCTTTTGGACATTATGGCTTTAGAGGGCAAGCTGTACTTTTTGCACAAGACATATTTGGATTTACTGGAAAATTACCTCACATTTTACTTAAATCTGCTGACAGTATAGGCTCAGTATATATATATACTGTGGTGTAGGCATGGTTGTCATTACTGAACATCTAGAAAATTTTAATATATCGCGGGAGTTTAACTTAACACGTCCACGTGTACGAGTATATGAAGCATTGAGGTGGTTCATAAATAACAATCCCCTATCATGACGTAATAATAGATAATGATGCACTAATATTGCAAGAAAATCTTAATCGAATAACCCAAGCTGATAATGATGAAAATGCTCAAAATAACAATCAAACATTATTAGAGCCTGCTCCTGTATCAGCTGTGGGAGAAGCAAGAAACGCTAATGATGATTATACAATGATCAATAATTCAATACGTGTTCTACGAGCTTCTTGGCATCAAGTAAACAATCAAGTTTTCAATACAAACCATGCAGGTAGCCAATGCTGTGCTATGGTGTTGGCTAACATTACAAGAGCAGCAATATTGTCACCACATTCTTGGACTGACAACAAACATAATATAAATATGCTCGATGGTGACGCAATATAATATTTAGAAACTTTTATTTCGTTTCACCTTTCCCGATGTTTGTAATCAAATTTTGCAAGTTAAATTTGATCCACTTCCCAGTAACCGATTGAGCTGAAATTTTGCATGCATGTTAAAATTGGATGACAATGTAAAATTATTATGACATAGAGCTGATCTGATGATGGAACCGGAAGGTAGCCATAGGAACTCGGTAATTAAACGATACAACCCCATCTAGTTTGGGCTCGTATGATTTGTCTTGACGAGTACTTTGGCGTTAGATGGTAACCAGGGTCTGATGATGAAGCTGGAAGATGACCATAGGAACTCGGAAAAATAAAAATAAACCGACCGGTAACCGACATAGCCCGAAGAGTTGCTAAGCTCAAGTGGCAGTGGGCAGGGCACATTGCTCGCAGGACTGATGGCCGCAGGGACGGGATAGTCCTGGAGTGGCGACCGCGTACCGAAAAGCGCAGTGTGGGCAGGCCTCCAACAAGGTGGACCGACGATCTGGTGAAGGTCGCGGGAAGCCGCTGGATGCGAGCAGCCCAAAACCGGTCGTTGTGGAGATCGTTGGGGGAGGCCTTTGTCCAGCAGTGGACGTCTTTTGGCTGAGATGATGATGATGATGATGATCACCACCCCTATCTTTTATAGCCATATTAATCACTTGATCAGTTGTCTCCGCCAGGCGTCTACCGGTGTCACTTCTCACCCAGTAAACAGGCACTGTGTAGAAATGACTATCAATAAGTCCCAAGGCCAAACAATGTCTGTTTGTGGCTTAAATTTGAGCACACCATGTTTTTCACACGGAAAATTATACGTGGCATGCTCTCGAGTGGGCAAACCATTCAGTTTGTTTGTGTTAGCTAAAGATGGGCTAACAAAAAATATTGTACACTGTAGCATTACCTGGGGCGACCGATTGGTCGCCCCAGGTACCGCTGGAGCGATAGGGTGGAAGCTGACCTGCGCGCCCTCGGAGCCGTCAACTGGCAAGAGACTGCAATGGACAGGGGAAAGTGGCGAGTCCTCGTTTCGGAGGCCAAGACTCACTTTGGGTCCCTGCGCCAATGGAGTAAGTAAGTAAGTAAGTAGCATTAATCGATTGATATTATTTGTTAGTGTTATTGTCGTAATTAGTTATATACATATAAGAATAAACTATAATCATCAACAGCTTATTTTATGTCACTGCTGGGGTGCCTACCGTATTAACTTATTGAGTGTTAGATGCCGCCGTCAAGTCCCTATTTTTTATTTTTTTTTTATTTTCTTTTTTGGACTGAAAAGGCAAACAGCCAAGATAGTGCGGCGTAAGTTATTTTTATAAGTTATTTCTTTTTTTTTTAATTTTTATTATTCATTTATACTTGTTGGTTTTCTGTTTTGTTTTTTTGTTGTGACGTCACCGATTAGGCCCCTCCAGAATACCAGCGCTGCAGCGGCCTCATGTCGTTGTAGCATGTGCTGAGGTTGGGCCTAGTTGGCCACACTTTGTCTCCTCTGTTTTATTGTGAAAGTACTTTGTTTTTAAATATGTATATATATTTTTTGTTTTATTTTTTTGTGAATGTAATAAGTTTTTGTTGTGCGCCAATAAAATGTATTTCTTTCTTTCTTTTCTAACTTTCATCATTCACAGCGTTCCTCTTTCAATCTTAAGCCACATCCTCACACACTTACAATAAGTTAGTTATTTTTTTTCTACCCTACGAATTTCCTAGAAATAATTGGCAAAACAACGTTTGCCGGGTCAGCTAGTCTATATATAATATTCTCGTGTCACATGTGAGTTGCCATACTCCTCCGAAACGGCTCGATCGATTTTTATGAAATTTTATATGTATACTAGCTGACCCGGCGGACTTCGTACCACTTTGACAGTTTCCATGACAACAAAACAAACAAATCGTTTTGTATTGGAAGGTTAAATTGTCGTTTTTAGTATTTTCAGTTAATTATTATTTATGTTTCTCACCGTTTAAACCTTCCCTGAACTTCCACAAATATTTCAAAATTAAAATTAGCCAAATCGGTCCAGCCGTTCTCGAGTTTTAGCGACTCAAACGAACAGCAATTGATTTTTATATATATAGAAGATAGAATATGTATACGTATTATTCTATCTTTATCTATCTATCTATATATATATTCATATTTTTATACGTTTGTGGGAAGCCCGAGACACATGCACGAATAATGCGCAAGATACTATGACCTACGTGCGCCATTACGGTCGCTACCAGATTTATTAATTACTTTCTCGTGCAACCCAAAATGGATAAAAATCACTAATCTGTTATTATCCGGTAAATCATCCAGCAATCGTCATGACATAACAGCACGAGTGTTCAAGCAGAAACTCAAAGCGCTTATGAACTTCATTGTAAAATATCATGTACGATGTTGGATGTAGGTACTCTGTAGAGTGGCAGAAGAGAGGACTGCCTCATGCGAATATTCTTCTGTGGATGGTCGAAAGAATAAGACCAGATGAAGTTGACTCAATAATTTGCGCAGGAGTTATCGAAGTAAATCTAGAATTGCATGAAATAGTGAAAAAGAACATGATTCATGGACCGTGTTGTGAACTCGACTTGCATTACGCGTACGCCGACCGTTATTTTGACGCCTCACAGATGGCATTTTCTTTAAATTAATAACATTATATAACACTACGATAAACCTTCAAACACACGAAACACCGATAAAACTTTTGCAAAAGAAGCTGTAATGACGTATTGTCCGTTTGAAGTTGTCAAATGCTGGCTGAAGAACTGTACGTCATTCTGTCACATTCACTCACTCACTTTTCATAGCACGATATTTAAAAAATCATATTTTAGTAAAAATATTTTTTTTTTCTTTTAACTTTCTTCTGTACAAACCTTGTCCTGACAATAACAAACTCAATAAAAAAAGAATTATCCAATTTTGTGCAATCGATCGAAAGTAATGCGCGTACATACATTTCAGTGATTCATTTTTATTTATATAGATTCGGTAGGTCTGACAATCGGTCGTAATCTATTTTTCACACCCCTAAGTAATAAGGGTGGTCCACCCCAAACATTTTTATTCCAATACAAAATGTTCCACGATTTGTTTGTTTTGTTGTCATAGAAACGATTGGATTGTATTGTTGACATAGAAACTGGCAAAGCGATACGAAGTCCTCTGGGTCAGCTAGTTTTTTTATAAATAAAAGCGTGCTACGTTGTGATTGCAAAATAAAAATAATGTTCCATCAAAATGGGTCTGTGATAATAACGCAAAGATTTTCTTATTATCAGGTTTAAATTATTTTTAACTTTTTAGTTCTTTTTTTTATCAACAATAAATAAAAGCTTGTTTTTAAAAAGTTTCTTTTCTTTTAATTTTGTAAAAATCAATTTAAGGTTCTCGACATGTTTCTTTGGAGAGACCTTTACCCAGCAGTGACACGAAATGGATTAATAAAAAAATCGATGTTCTTTTGTCTTTCTGGATACAAAAAAGAGAGATTATTTTCTTTAATTTGTTTTATATCATATCGCAGACTTATTCCGATTATCATTATGAGGGCCTATAAACTTTCTTGTTTTGCTGGGCAAATGCTTTCCCATATGAGCGCATTGGGAAATTAGGCCTTAACACAAGGACCCAATACGGGTTTCCAAGGCCACAATGTTGCCTTGTTTCTCATGCAGACTGCAAGGCTTATACGCACGCTTCCGCGTAATGCCGACAGCACTGCTTTATTGTATATTGTTTTTAAAATTATGTTATGTTACCCTTTGCTAAATAGCCCTGTAAATATTTCACAGCCAAATTTACGAGAGGCAGATATAATAACATAGCCTAAATAAATATACTCTGGCAAAACATTAAAAGAGAAGTATTATTTTAAACTTATATAAAGTAAAGAGAAACACTTTTGTGCAATGAGTACCTAATTGCCGTTTGTTGCAGAAAGTTTGGGGTAAAAAAAACATACCTGTGTTTTAGACTAAAACATGGTTATGGAAGAAGGTTAGCTACATATCCAGTAGAACTTATTGATTTCGAGCGCTAAAAACAAATATAAAAAGTTGCGATGATAACAGAGACTTTCTGGGTTATTCTGTGTATTTTGAAAAACTCTGCAAAGGATTCCAAACGTCAGGATATATTAATCAAATTAATATACGAGTAAAATAAACGCGAGTCGATCCGTAAAACGTGTTGTTTTGTTTTTTTTTGTCTCCGTTATACGCCAAATCTTCCAACGAATCGTATTTAATGATCCAACGATTTCGACGCAGAATTTATCAAACGTCAATGTTATCTGCAAACACGAAAATATGAAGCCCAAAAATCGGTTGAACCAACTCAATATATAAAGCGAATGCCAGTGCATTTAATCGTTATTTTGAAGAGTTAGTGCTGTGTCGTTCATAAGGTCGTAGCGTATATCAGTGTGAGTCTATCGCCCGCCAGCGGCGAAGCCACAGACTGCCTGACTATATTTTTTAATAATCCATTTTAATATAGATACATAGCCACCTAGCGAGTTTTTAGTTTTAAAAGCGTTTACTTTAAAAATATACTATGGTTTTAAATAAAACAAGTTGTAGCCTGACGATTAGAATCCTTTACACGTGTCCGTGATTACAGGGAGACTGAGGTGCTGGTCGTCTCATATGTATAGTGATTTCAGTTAAATGTATAGTGTTTATTTAAACTATAAGAAACAATCTACTATGGTTCCACTTCAAACCTTGACGCATGGACAGTTAGTAGTATGTGGAGATATTATACCGATAGTCACTAATCATGCTAAATTGCTGACCATGTGACCAGTAGTCGATTTATAAAAAAATACGCGAATTTAAAGTCCGCTATAGATAGTTTCGTGAAATTATTTTTTTATCATCATCATCATCATCTCAGCCAAAAGACGTCCACTGCTGGACAAAGGCCAAGGATCTCCACAACGACCGGTTTTGTGCTGCTTGCATCCAGCGGCTTCCCGCGACCTTCACCAGATCGTCGGTCCACCTTGTTGGAGGCCTGCCCACACTGCACATTTTTTTATATGTTTTATTAAATGTCAAGAACTCAGTATTTACTTTATGCATAGAAAGTTTCATTAATATCGGCTTATAGGTTTGAAACAATTAGAGCTTGAATGTTTGAAACCGATACCGAAATGTGTATTGGTAATAAATGTAGCCTATCAATAACGTATAGGTACTGAACTCTACACATAATCCAGCATCCAGTATACGAGTGTATATTATATTATAGTGTCCCAGCTGCATTCGTGTAGGCTGTGGCTCGATGCGTGCGTTTATATTTACTGCAGGCACTGAGCGCAGCCCACTTGCTGAAAGTACCGAAATTTTGGAACTGGTGAACGCAAGGTACCTACCTACTGCCGCCGCTTTTTTAAACGGAATTTCGATCACGGGGAGATTTATTTCAGCTCGAATAGTTTCATGCCATCACTGTATGTATGGAAGGTGTTTCAGGAGTTTTTTCTTTTATTTTTGACGGTTTGCAAGGAGTAGGTGTTTATAACATTGTACAGTCGTCATTGGAAGTGGCCACAGTTTTGTAACTTGTCATAACACTTGTAGCTTTACTGAAAGTTGACAGGTGCGTGTAAGATTGTTTTGTTAGTTTGACAAATGGTTAAAGTTTAGACTGGTAAGTGACGTACTCTGATTGGGATACTCATCCACGGAAGGAGTTGCTAGTTACTTATAACTGCAATTACGAGCTTACGATTACGGAATAGATAATTATTTAACTGTTCTGTGCTGCACATAAATATGTTTTCATGAACAAGTAGAACTTATAATTATATTTTCGGTTCAAGTTGTCACATAAAATAATATGATAATAATACAAAATTCTACGTTTAATTTATCGTAATTTACCTGCAACGTCTTAACAGAAATGGTTAAATACTTTTCTGGTGCAGATATTGTAGTAAATTTATCCAAAGTATATAATATTTATAATGCACTTAATTTTATTTTACTCCTTAAAATAGCTTTATATTCTCTTGCAGTAATATTTAAATCAAAACCGTTTATTTAAAAACACTTCCCTTACATGTTTATATAAAACAATATTTATTACAAGAATATAAGGAAAGCAGACCCAAAGTGGGTCTTTACCACTAATGTGAGCAAAAGTGTTATCGCTAAAACTCATCTCTTCAGACAAACTTTAGTTGAAGAACCCAAGACGGAAACAGTAGTAGTTCAAAACTAGTAAGTTTTTATTAAAAATAAAAAATAAAAACTTTTTAAAAACAAGCTTTTGTTACTTTTTAATAAAAAAAAAGTACTAAAAACTTAAAAATTATTTAATTTAAAAATCTTTGCGTTTTTATCACAGACCCAATTTTTTTAACTTAAATTAAAATTATTTTTAACATTTAAGTATTTTTGAATGACATGTTTATACACACTCATACCATTTAGCCCTCGGCACGTGCTCACCTTGGCATTGTGTCATCCATCTTATCCATCTAATCATCTAGCACCAAAGTACTCGTCAAGACGAATCGTACGAGCCCAAATTCGTTGGGGTTGTGTAGTTTAATTACCGAGTTCCTATGGCCATCATCCAGTTCCATCATCAGACCCTGGTTACCATCTAGCACCAAAGTACTCGTCAAGACGGATCAAACAAGTTCAAACTCAATGAGGTTGTGTCGTTTAACTACCAAGTTCCTATGGCCACCTTCCGGTTACATCATCGGATCAGCTCCATGTCTTCTGTCTCATAATAATTTTGTATTGTCATCCGATTTACACATGCTTGCAAAATTTCAGCTCAATCCGTCAACAGGTAAGGGGTCAAATTTCAATTACTATATTTGACCCAAACAAATTTGTTACAGGGCAAGCTAAATCTAAGCTAAATAAAAGCTTGTAAAAAAAATTAGTTCGGAGCTACGAAGTCGTATATTCTTTAAAATTCATTAGAAGTTTATGATATCTATCAAAAACACTGAGAGCTCTATGGCGTAGATCTTGCTAGTCAAGCAACTTTCGCTGTGCCTAGCCACTGGCCTAAGTGAACAAAATAAATAATCTAATAACAGGTGAACCGTACCGTATGTTTGTGTGTAGTTAGTGTTTGCTAAAATGATAACAAAAATTTTTAAAATTATATAAATAAGTTACCTATACGACGTGCAAAACAATATTATATTGCTGATTTACATACCCTTCATTATTCAGTATTTAACCAAACTTTTCTCTCGTAAACAGTCTACAGCACATCTCTTTGCCACAGTCATTATTCCACTACAACAAGTCACTTTAAGTTCTCATTGCATTATAGCTGCTGTTCCATTGCTATAAAATATTTGTAAAAGAAAACCGCAATTTCAAGAATCGGAATACGCTCGCGACGACATCAAAAGTTTTCCCTCCATATTGCGCGGGCAGTGCGATACGTGTGCCTTGCGCGGAGTTCACTCGCGGACTGGCGGCCTGGCGATGGCGAGCCGCCCGCCCGCCCTCACTAGAGAATCCGATGAGCTGTGAAACAAATGAATAACCAAGTTTTGATATTTATTTTTTTTAATACCTTTTTTTAGCTAACACTATATTGAAGTAAACAAACTTTTTTGTGTTTGTGTTTCTAACCGTTATACCTATTTCTTTTTTCTGTTTCGTGACCGCTTTAACAATAGAAACAAAGCGCGTTGAACTCTTTAGCTGTAGCTACATTCACACAAATGATTAATTTTCAATGTTCAATTCTAATAGAAAACACTGTCTTCTGTTGGAAGACAAATGCTTTACTTACAACCACTTTCATACATTTCAGGAAGCATTCGCTCAATGCACATAGGTAATTTCAAATTTATTTCCACATTTGTAGTCGTCGAAAAGCGGTTTAGCCCAGTAATAACCGGTACGATTTGAATGCGACCGTCCACTACAGTTTGCAATCAAATGTTTTCTTTCAATGGAACTTTGCAATAAGACCTCTTATTCATGGAACGGTTTTATAGTGCTCCTTTGTCTCTGAGAAATTATAATGCCTCTTTGTAAAATAGAAAAAAGTTTTTAGCATAATGTAGAAAGTACGTGCTGCCAGTATTTATTACAGTGTTGAGCTAACTGCTTTAGTTGTAAAAGCAAAGTTTTAGTTTATAAATATTAAGTACATTCTAGTAATATTATAAACGCGAAAGTTTGTAAGTATGGATGTTTGTTACTCTTTCACGTAAAAACTACTGAACGGATTTGGATGAAATTTGGCATACAGATAGTTTACAACCAGGAATAACACATAGAATACTTTTTATCCAGATATTTCCAAGGGAACGGGAACCACGCGGGTGAAACCGCGAGTGGCCGCTAGTATTAATTACATCTATGTTATAATCGGCTGTGTCCGGAGTTCCTGGGTTTAATTCCAAGATCGGGCGAAGGTGTTTCGGTATTTCAATGCATAGTCAAGTCATGTAATCATCAACCCGCAGATGGCATGATTGTGGGGATTAAGCAATTACCCCTTCATTAAAGCGAAGGCTTGATTATAATTATGTCGGCATTTGCTCGAAGCTACTTCCTTGTTACGAAGTAAATACTTATTTTTAGGTTATATACTTTTTCTTCTTTTCTAAGTGTCATTTTCTTTTGTTCTGTTTTTCATTTTGATTGTCATCGTGGTTGCTGTCTTGGTATGTTTTATTTTATTATATTTTCTTCTTCTATTAATTATTATTGTACGTTTTACTTTGCCTCTTATTGCTTTTCCTTTCGCCTCCTTCCGTTACACTTCTTTTTCCTATGCTATAAATTAAATAACAAAATTACTTACTTTGACACATAACCACTGTCCGAAATCGTATAAAAAGATTTCCCGCCAATCACCAAAGTGTTCTTCCATAATAAATATTGGTCGTCACAGAGTAATTCAATCGATCTTATTCAATTCACAAGATCTCGCATTTTCCTTCCCGACATTGTTGAAGCGCGATACATTAATTCCATTAATGCGTTATTCTAACACGCTCACTAAGATAACATTTTATGTTAAGTTGATGTCCATTTGAAAATATGTCTTGTTCATAATTAAAGTAAAAGGTCATGTTTCAGGAATAATAATATCTCATTATCATCACATCATCACAGTTTATGTCAGCCACCATTTTATGTTCCCACACTATGTGTTTTATGTGCTGGGGCATGAGCATTCCCTATGGATGGGAACACCACATGGACAACGAGCCATACACGCGGGCCAAGTGCGGATTGGTGGATGTTAACGACTATTAATGCAGCAGGGACCCAACAGCTTTAGCTCCGAAGCACGGAGGCGCTCGTGATGATACATTTTGGGTTTCTATCCAATAACTGGCCTTTGCGAAAGTTGCCTAACTTAAGCAATTGCTTCGACCGGTCGAGCCCGTTTATCTCTTCGCGGTCGAGCTCCTCAACGCTTCTAACCCCAAACGCTAACCCACCCATCTTCACGACAATAACCGGGACCAATAGCTTAACAAACTCATTTCGTTTTGGTCACCCATCCAATAACCAAGTTTTGCAAAAGCTACTTAACTAATAAAATCGCAACCAGAACGGAGCGGCCATCAAGTTTCTCGAGAAATAAAATATTTACGAGTAAATAAAAGACAAAACAAATGAAGCACAATATATTTTAGTGTAGGAAATGATAACGGCACTCATTACTGGACACTTGTCAGAGATTGATTAAGTCGATGGCTCACTGCGAGCGACGGACGCGACGGCGCGACAAGCTAGAAGCACATTTTTATTGTGTGATAAAATCTATCGTGATAGCACGTCAACCGTACCTTCTTTGGCGTATATCATAACTTTGTCTTTACGTTCGCGTCCTGACCAACACATAGTATTTTGCACAGGTACTCGTATTACATACTTATAGTCCGATATGTGAGGAAATGCTTTGATAATACTGCGTTTTAGTAGGTATAGGGTAAAACCACTGAAAAGCACGCACTACCAAAGAGCACTGCAGTGTTACTATTTGAATAATATTAAATCTGTAGGCAACTATTTGCCTGTGACATAACATGTGCATGGAGTCAATATGGTATATAGTATTTATTAATCCCATTAATGTGTGTTTGCCAATAGCAAAAATAGAATTGCGTATATAAATGCGTACTCTTTGGTTGCTTTACCCTAATATACTATCGACGGGGGTCGAACTCCTTGAATTTTGGGAAAGATGCGTAGAGAAGAGCTGCCACATAAATCTATAGCAATATAGCGCAATTATCGTAGTTTAAAGAATGTAGGGGAAATTTTTGTCTTAATATTACTGGTAGGCTCAAAATGTATGCAGTTACAATAAAAGTAAAAACCTAGTTATAATATAATAACAACGTTACCGTCATAGTGTAAGTAAAGTAGTAAATAGCCTACACACTGACTGTCTCACTGCTGAACAAAGGCCTCTATCATTGAAATCAAATCATCGCTATAGTAGGTATAGTATGATATGGTATAGCTGAGCTAACGATGATCACAAACCCGAGCTATGTATCAAAAAATCCAAATAACACTTTATCCGACCCTGAAATTAAATCCAGGACTTGCGGATATCGGGTCGAGCTCTTAGCCATTTAGTCACAGAGGCCTTATCACATCACATCTGGTAATAAACGAAGCTCTACAATCTACCTAAGACTTAAAAGAGACCTTTAATTAATGTAGAAAATTATTAAAAGTTTCATTTCAACCGTAGGTAGGTGCTATTGAAAAACAAAAACCATTAATTATAAACCACTGCTACTATAATTTTTCTCTCTTCAGTCGGCTGTCTGACGTAAGCCTGTGGTGGGTGGAATCCCTTACAAAGAGCGCGTCAGCCGAGCTATGTCAGCGTCAGCGCTGTCACATTACTGCGACCCGCGCGCTGCGATTTACCACGCCTCGTCGCCTTGAATTACTGCACTATAATTTTCTCTCTTCATTTTGTTTTTGCAGGAAGGTTGATTCAGGGATGCTATTTATTTTTTAAAGCAGTGTATGAAAAGGAGAGAGAGCTTAATGATAGCATCGATAAGGGTCGGTATGAATTAATTTATTACAATTACAATATAATACCATTGATTACCACAGATCTACTATTAACTTTGGTCTGTTGATAATAATGTTTTTTGAAATATAGTAACAGATCGCAATCAAGACAATGGAAACTAAAAAGAAATAACATAAAATACATCAAAAAGGTCACTAATGGTGGTGACTGGCAGAGTATATCATCGTAATGCAACCGTAACGCATTCACAGCGAGCTTGATATGTTACGACTTACGACATAGCTGACTGACCGACACACCGATTTACGCGGACGCGGAGCAAGCGGCGAGTGGCGAGCGGCGAGCGGCTGCTCGCATCGAACATGTTGCGTTATAGCAAATTGCTCCGGTCGGTCTTCTATAGAGATAGGAGGTAAACAAACTGTCATATAATCCTAAAACAAACTGTCCTAAAATCCTATAAACAAACTGTCACTGATTTTGTAGATGATCTAAACGCTAGACCATAGGGTCCATAGGGACCATAGCGCTTAGAGCATCTACAAGATCAACAAGTATCTATTCTTGGCTTACCCAGCGGGGAAAGTATCTACCGTATCTAAGTCTGCTACTACGAGTTAAGGGAAAGATAACCAGTTCGACATTGGTTTTAGGGCACGGGGTTTTTTTTCAATTATATTTCAACTAAAGGATTTTTGCCATATTACGTGGTGATGTCAATCCCATCAGGCCCTGATTGCTTTTACTGCTACTAAATTTTTTGCTGCTTTTTTGATGCTTTTACTAATGCTGCTACTAAATTATTATTTAAAGAAAACATTCCCGTATAAGATAACCTGTAAAGTGCACTTAAACCTAATAATAAATATAGGTACAAAGAATAATAAAAAATTACTTATTTAATACTCTTATATTATCATTTTTTGTATTACTTAAAAGGCTAGGCTAAATAACTCCTTTGTTTATTAAGAGACTTGTGTTTAACATGATACGAGGCAAATTAATCAACTGCACTTTGTTAAATATAGTCCGGACGCGAGAACTCCCAATTTACATTCGGCATCAAATTCATAGAAGAAACCAACGTTGTTTAAAATTTATTTACATTTGGGAACAATAACCACCTAAAAAGAACCCATGTTTATTGAAAATAAAACACTTTTTAAAACCGCGTTAATTTTTATGTTTTATTTTATCCTCAGGGAGACACGGATTTTATTGGCACAGACCCTGTGCTGTGATGTTACCACAGACCGCGTAAAGGGTTCGAAAGGGCAGCACTACGGATCTACCATACCACCGGCCATACCACTGGTGGTATGGTGGATCTAAAACTATACCACTGAGAAAATAGTGTTGTGAAAACTAGTATATTGCTAATAAAAGTCTGTCACATATATACTATATTACTTTACTATATAGGGTCTAACAATATCAATAAGCGAACGTTTAAGGGGAGCATCTATACATCACACTGAGCATGCTTACCAAATTTGGTCCAAAACCACAGGCTCGTTACCGAGATAATCAACAAAACATTATCATAATTCACCAAAAAATACACCCTTTCCAAACCCGTACAGCTGTACTACACGCACACAAAGATAGCCGTGTGTGTATGAATGTCATACAATGGTTATTCAATTGTGTGCGTGTATCTGTACAGTATCTTTAGTAAAGATACAGCATGTTTCATGATGTGCATTATTTTAATTGATTTAGTTTGTTAGAAAACATAACTTTGAAAAATCACTATAAAACTGGAGCCCATTTTGTGTCTTTGTATTTAGAATGATGTATAGATACCGCCCTTAAACGTTCGCTTATTGATTTTGTTAGACCCTGTATATTACTAATATTATAACATTTTTTGTCCTATGTCAAATAAAGCGGGATGAAGAAGATGAATTAGTGTAAAAGAACGCACGTTGCGCGTTAAAAACGCGTCCGTCTGAATGCGACGTAACAATCACGTTCGGAATTTGTCCAAGGCATGACCTACTGATACTTCCCTTTCCCTGTGTACAAACTGCATTGGTAGAACAAAATAATGAAAAATTATAGACAATTCGGTTTGTAAAAAATGATTTAATTAATGTTAGGTATGAAATAGGTATAGATTCAGAAATTAGTTTTTTAATTATTATATGATAACTTACATAGGTCTATTTAAAGTCAAAGTGTTGCGATTTAATGTTAGCCTATTTAAAAAAAAACGAACATGCGCGTATATTATGGAGTTTCATTTGACTATAGTGCGGCAAAGAAAAAAATAGCCAAATTTCTTTGTTAGCATTTTTAAGAGTATCGTTTCGCGACGGACTCTGCAGCTAGTAACAAGCCCTTGACTAAGTAACAAACTCCGAACTAAAAGCTTTGTAAACTTGTACCAATTTAACCAAGAACTAAAGCTTCGACAAGAAGATGCTTTAAAATGTAACTTTCTTTCCTATTCGTTTATTTGATTAGCTCGTAAACAAGATAAACAATGTTGTTAACAATGTATTTTGTATACAAACTAAGGAGTGCGAAAGTCTGTACGTCGCTAACGTACCTATGTCAAAAAGTATACACCAGGATAGATTTAAAGTAGCTAATTAAATAACAGCTGCATATAAAACTAAATACAATAGTAATAAATTATTATAAAAAATCGAAAATAATATATACAAATACAACACCAACACTTGTAACGTGGAATTATTTCTCCCTCTGTAATGAGACTATAAATAAAAATACAACGTTAACCAGTTGTTTCAACTGCCCACAGAGCAGGGTTCCGAAAGAGGTAGAGTTAGGAGGTAGTAGAAAAAGAATAGAATAGCATAAGAATAGAATAGAAAATATAGAAAAAAATATGATACATTTACAATAAGTAATTAATATGAGCAATTAATTCCAAACTACTTGTACAGTAAACGTATTGCTGTGTTCCAGTATAAAGGGTCCAGAATTCCAGATACAGTGAAGTTACAAGGTAAGATGAAGATAGAAACGTGAAGGGTAGCAGGGAGATTTACATTAATTCACTTCCCTAGCACCCATTAAACTGGTAGTAAGTTGCAGCACTTGAAGCTCACTGCATAACGGCATAACTTAACTCACTACAGCTGCCAACTTAAGTTCTTTTAGCAGTTTACTAACTTCGCACAAAACAGTACATTATCCATGCAATTAATTATTCATACAAAGGTGAAGATAGCAACGGCACATAAATCAATTCACTTCCCTAACACCCATTATAGTAAGTTGCAGCGCTTGACGCTCTACTGGGTACCCTCACTAAACCCATTCCAGCTGCGAACGTAAAATCTTTTAGATTAAATTATCTTTGAGGAGTTTTTGGCGGGAAAGTGAAGCGTCATGTCTGCGGTTTTGCTTAATTTCCAAAATTTGTGTTATGTCGAATATTAATGTGAAATAATGGTGGATTATTAACCGTTAAGTGTTTGTGAGTGTACATAAGTGTTGGCAAATGAAACAAAACAGTGCAACGTCACTTTTCAAATTCTCTCAAGAAGCTTGCGTGAGGACTTAGTAAAGCCCCACATCTTTACTGAGATACTCGAGGGGTTGGGGGGTATATCATTTCTCACTTCCCATTTCTAATATCATTCATCATTGTTTATGAAAATATTGTTTATTTATGTATTACTTGTACGAAAAATTACTTTGACACTGGCTAAATGTGCTAATCGCACGAAGCCATCAACTAAAAAAAAAATATATCTTTGCAGTTAACGTTAATTTATATGTAGATGGTGAACAACGGTACATAAATCAATTTACTTCTATAACCCATTACTGTAACCTGCAGCGCGTGACGCTCAACTAGGTGCCGTCACTAAACTCACTGCAGCAACGAACTTAAGTTCTTTCAGCAGTTTACGAACTTCTCGCAATCATGTTCCTAGAGAATTCACAAGTTCGACTTTTGGTAACTTTGCAGTATCGTATCCGCGATTCTTCGATGTCCCGCTACTGAAACTTGCTTTAAGCTGGCGCAGCGTTTACTGAACTTTTCCTTCCACTGAAAACTTGAACATTTGCATAATACGAAGCGGCATCTCGAAGTGTGCACAGTAATGCAACTTTGTCGATTTTTGTATTGTTGAACAATATCTGAATTTATTATTCTTATAAAAAATAACATTTTAACTAATTTGATTGCCCACTAATTATTTATTATTATTATTATTCGAAAAAAAAAATGTATTTCATTCTTTATGTTTCGTTGTAGTTTTTCCATTTCTATTTTAGTCTTTTGATATAGCCGTTTATTCATAAGATAACTGGACATGATTTTAAACAATGCATACTTACATTATAAAATTGTATAAGTATACAAAGATCAAGTCAGTGCTGAAATTTTCAAGTTATTGCGATCAAACTGTATATTTGTATACCATGGTGCCCAATACTTGATAAATGTGTTTTAGAAATATAGCATTGCAGTACGTCTAAATGTATTTTTTGTAGAAAAAGGTTTTCTATGACTTTTTTGCGCTGTATCATTATGTCGACTATCCATTTTAATGGAACGTGGCTTGACTTGTGTGACTCCATAGTGATGAGGGTATGACATTTTGTGACCGAATAGTTCGTTAATGTGGATGGAAATAGACTTGTTTAACTTCTTTGCCTTTGCCCCAGCAGTATTTGTTATCGAAAACTATTATTTTAAAAGAAAAGCCTTTTAAGAAGTATTTTATGAAGTTTTTTCACATGTTTTCCACAACACAACTTAAAAGTTTAATTTTGTCTGGAAGTGGGTGGAATTGGAAATCGAAGACAATCTCTAATCTGATTTAACTATATCGCTTGACATAACTTTCTACAAAATAATCAATTTTATTAACTCTTTCATTCATCCATTCTATAAAAAAAATTGAGACGATTCAAAAGCGCATATCTATTAAGTTAACTTGAATAAAGATTAATATAATTTAATTTAATTATTATATTACAAATAACAATAAATATCATTAATTATTCCTTCATTAATTCACTCACTCATTCATTCAAATAGTTTATCGTAGGCAACGTTGTAACTAGCCCTTAGTTTATAACAGACCATGTGTCCATTAATTAAGCCAGGAAGGCGGAGGCATACCTTCTAGTTTGGCCAACATTTGCAGAACAACAACAAGCCTCTCGGAAGGCAGGTGTCATTTTCCCGCCCAACTTGGAAGTTCACTCGGACCGCGCTTAAGTGAACCGGCCAACTTCGTGTAGAGCTACGAACTGCAGATATTAGACGTAGTTAAGTTAAGGCGACGCATCGCTAAACAATAAATCTCATACGTTTTGATACGAGCATTTGCGCCCCGTACCATAAGAAAACTGTTCTTTTTTTCCTTCAAATTAAAACTACAAATTATTAAAAAAAAATTAACTACAATTTTAAAGTGTGTGTGTGTTTAAGTTTTAAAACTAATCTACTAAGAAAATTTTGATGCTTAAATCGGTCTGGTTAGCCTGTAAAATGTGAATCTAAGTTTTAAAAGTGGTTACTTTTATATTTTTTTTCTCTGTTATAAAAGTTTAAAAAATCGTGTTTCTGCAACTAACAAAATGAAGTCAATTAAATGAAAAATCATGTCATCAAATATCACTTTCATATGTTTTGTAATTGTTGAGAAAAATCAAGATCCCTGCCACGTAAATTACCAATGCGTCGTCTTAACAGCTGGAGTTATTTCGAAGGACCTTTGCTGAAAACTAACATGCATTTGTTTCTTTAGAATACCATAAAATCTCCTTTCGATTTATTTTTTGATTAGTCGTTTTTTTTGTAATTTCATGTCTTTTTATACCTTAACTACTAACATAACTATGGGTGATACGTAATACGAACATAATTAAATTTGGCCATCTTTCCAAATCTCATTTCTTGTTCTACGTGAATCTAGTAAATAATAATAGTATCTATAGTTTTGGATGTATTGTATCATCGAACAAATAAAGCGTCCAAGAGAAAAAACTTTCATATGAAGCAGTTGACTTATCATAATCGAAGTAGTGGCTTTCTAATAAACCTTTGGCAGTAAGCGCAGGTAACCTTTAGCTTCCATTCTACGCCCTTTGTGAGCAAACCCCATTGGAGGAAAAATTACATTATGAAATTAATAACTTAGATTTCAAACGAGCATTGTTATATTTTTTTTATAACTTGCCAGGTCAGTGCTCGTTCCAGTGTACGAGCAATAAGCCACTTTCATTATTTCGGGTAATAGATGAAAATGAAATACGTGTAACTCTTCTTATTACATAAATAATTGAATATTTTGTAAAATGTATGTATAGATAGGCCTATGTCCAACAGTGGACTAGTGTAGGCTGATGATGATGATAATGTATGCATGTAAATGTTTTTTTCCCAATTACAGAAAAAATATATAAAACAATTATACTTTTTGCAAAAAAATCATACAGAAATACAGAAGCTTCGGAATTTATTCTTAACTATTCAGGATTATTGGTAGCTCAACAGATTTCCCGGTAAAGCTTCGCATCCATAAATATCTGATATACATTTTAGTTACACAACACATTAATATGCAAGTGGAATTATTCCAACAATTTAAGCGTATTTTTATTGCCCATTTATTTCGCGTCTAACTAAGCCTATTGATTAAGCCGGGAAACATTTTGCGCATTCAAATATTAATACTTATAATGCGGAGCTTTGGATGGTCAGATCTATAGGCTTTGTACAAAGTGAAGGGCTTTACGTCGTTATGTAGGCGCCCTTTTAACGCCCTTTGTAAGGAGCGAATGGGAATATGCTAATGATCAATTATGACGCCGCCATTTTGAAGTTTGTAATTTCGCCCGGCACTTTTAGGTATATACTCGTACCAACATACATTTCAACTAAGCACTTTGTTTATGTATCTAGCCCTGTTTATTTAGTATATTACTTTAGCCTGGAGTTTAATTTCACTGTATGGTGTTTTAGATAACAATATACGTTAAAAAGCTGCTTTAGGTCTTTCTAGAATCTTTTTTTCTCTGCAATTTTTTTATCTTACCTTATGTAATGGATATGACGATAAGGAAAAAGGTGGAAGCGCACCAACCCCGAATCTTGAACAACTGGCTCATATTTCTTATTTTCCAAACACAACAATACTACTAACTTTGTTTGTTAAGGCAACAGACACTAATAATATGGTGATGAACGCTAATTCCAGATTTGTAACTAGACCTTCAATCGATCGTCATCTATACTTAGTACTATATAAATCTGTAGGGTCTGTGTGTACTTGCAATTTTTCTGACAAATTTTGGGATAAATATTCATTTTGTGACTCACTGACACCAATTCTACGATTTTTGAAATTTTAGTCTGTCTGTTTGTCTGTATGTATGTCCACTTTTAACTCAAGAATGGCTTGATCGATCTTGATGAAAATTTGTATGTAGTAAGAACATGCGATTGTGCAAATGATAGGCTATAAAAAAAGGAAAAAAAAAGTTTTCACTTAAAATTTGTATGTAGTAAGAACATGCAATTGTGCAAATGATAGGCTATAAAAAAAAAGAAAAGAAAGAAGAAGAAGCGGGCGAGTGACGGCTCTTGATGAAAATTTGTATGTAGTAAGAACATGAGATTGTGCAAATGATAGATTATGATGTTTGTTGACATTTATGATGTGGTAAACCTAATAATTATTTTGATTAGCATTCATTGACCCATTATTTTTGCAATGCAAAGCGGGCGGGTGACGGCTAGTAATATTATAATTTTCTGATAGGTCCCGCAGTACAAAAAACTTTAGACAAATTTCACAGTTCATCATGAATTACGATAGCCGAGTGTAACGCGCTGCCATCTAATCAACCGTCACGAGGGTAAGATTAAGGCTAAAGGCATCATCATCTCGTAGGTGCTAAAAGTATTAGCTGCCAGGCTCATTTTGCCGTTACTCTGTCGTTGGCACACTTCAACTCTCAAATGGCATGATGTTTAACGCAATTTACGTTATCGGTTGGCGCTCCTTACGCCCGCAATAGATACTACGGGCCGCTTTAACATTCACGCCCGCCCGCCCTTCGCTCGATTAGCTGTAAATACGAGAGTCGAATCTTATATACATGCACATTTTATATTAATAGCTACTTGTTTTACATTTAGATAAAATGGCTTGTGTTTTGACAACGCTTGAAGAAAATGCCCGCGCCGCGCAAGTGCATCGAGGTCTGAAAGAGACGGCCGCTTTCATTCGAGCTAAAAAGAAAATATCCGCGTTAGGAGTGTTACACCTGTGAGGGACCACGCGCTGGTGTTGAAGTCCAGCATCCAGCAAAGTGCACCCACCGGCCACCAACCTCGTGCCGGTCAGAATGCTCACCCACCTGCCGCACACGTGTCATCGGCCGTTTGCAAATCAAGGTATGTCCTTTGTCCATATCCGCGAACGGCTTACCTTTACTTGTAGCCAACCGTCGCTGTTCGAAACATCACTTAGAATAGTATAACGCCAATAGAAAATACAGTCCACTAAATAGCATAACATCGCCTGCGCCGCCATTTTTTACCTTCTCGCCAACCATTTAGTCTTCGAGCTGCAACACCATTTTTGGCACTTGGCCTACCTCTCACCTGATGTTAAATGATGAAAAGGCTGAAGGTGGAAGCACACTTCACCCGGATTCCTCAACTACTGAGGCACTGGCTATATTATTAGTATCTGCCTTTTTTTCTAGCTTACTTTTTGTTTACATCATGGACCAAACGCAGATCTGTGTTATAACCTGTATTTTAGATGACTTAGCTGGCAAACAAGTAGTAATGCAGGAAACTCAGTCTTTTAAGGCTTATAAAAAGGCAAGTCTCATTTTGAAGCCCCACGACTAGACTAGTCTTTTAACGCTCAAGTCTTGGCGTCAAAAGACTAAACTGAAGATTAATTTGAGTCAAAATACTTTAACACAACGTGTTTGACACAACGCGACATGGCAGTTTCTATAAGAGCCATAATACGATTTTCGCGTTGTTGCTATTTTACAGTGAACACGACGCGTTGCGAGCTCTTTTTTCCGTTTAATGTGCGATTTCGTTATTTGAACCTTACATATACAAACTTATTTTTAGTTTATACGAAAACCGAAACACGGGTCAAATATTTTCTCACGAAGTTACAAGCTTTTTGTGCTGTCCCGTTGTGTGTTTTTAATAGGGTACTATAATTGAGATTTTGTAAATATTATTTGGTCAAAATGAAACATGGTATAAAAAATATTCACGACGATATTATATATTAATATATTCACGATTAATAGAGACGTGGCACGAAGGTATGGTGGTACTGTTCTTCAAAAAGGGCGACAAAACCCTGCTGAAGAACTACAGGCCCATCTCACTTCTAAGCCACGTCTACAAGCTGTTTTCGAGAGTCATAACGAATCGTCTCGCACGCAGGTTTGATGACTTCCAGCCTATCGAACAAGCCGGTTTCCGAAAAGGCTTCAGCACCATAGACCACATACATACGCTGCGGCAGGTTATACAGAAGACCGAAAAGTATAACCAGCCCCTTTGCTTAGCGTTTGTGGACTATAAAAAAGCCTTCGATTCGATTGAGACATGGGCCGTGCTACAGTCTCTCCAGCGGTGCCAAATTGACTATCGGTACATCGAAGTGTTGAGGTGTTTGTATGAAAGCGCCACTATGTCAGTCCGTCTTCAGGACCAGAGCTCAAAACCTATCCAGTTGCAGCGAGGAGTGAGACAGGGAAATGTGATTTCTCCGAAACTGTTCACTGCTGCACTGGAAGATGTTTTCAAGCTTCTGGACTGGAAAGGACTCGGCATCAACGTCAACGGCGTATACATCACTCACCTTCGGTTTGCTAACGATATAGTAGTCATGGCTGAGACCCTGGAAGACCTCGGCGCAATGCTCGGTGACCTCAACAGAGTCTCTCAACAAGTGGGCCTTAAAATGAACATGGAGAAGACGAAAGTTATGTCGAACTCACGTGTCGTACCCACTCCTCTGAAGGTTGGGGACTCTGCCCATGAAGTTGTGGACAATTATGTTTACCTGGGACAAACGGTCCAGCTAGGTAGGTCCAACTTCAGCAAAGAGGTCAATCGTCGAATCCAATTAGGCTGGGCAGCGTTCGGTAAACTACGAAATATCTTCTCGTCCGATATACCGCAGTGTCTCAAGACGAAAATCTTTGACCAGTGTATGTTGCCAGTGATGACATACAGGACTGAGACGTGGTCGCTCACTATGGGCCTCATAAAAAGGCTCAAGGTCACTCAAAGAGCAATGGAGAGGGCTATGCTCGGGGTTTCTCTGCGTGATCGAATCAGAAATGAGGAGATCCGCAGAAGAACAAAGGTAACCGACATCGCCCGAAGAGTTGCTAAGCTCAAGTGGCAGTGGGCAGGTCACATTGCTCGCAGGACTGATGGCCGCTGGGGCGGGATAGTCCTGGAGTGGCGACCGCGTACCGAAAAGCGCAGTGTGGGCAGGCCTCCAACAAGGTGGACCGACGATCTGGTGAAGGTCGCGGGAAGCCGCTGGATGCGAGCAGCACAAAACCGGTCCTTGTGGAGATCCTTGGGGGAGGCCTTTGTCCAGCAGTGGACGTCTTTTGGATGATGATAAAAAATATTGAAATCGATTCTATTACTGATTCTGAACAAACAGTTTTCAGGTTTCGTATAAACTAAAAATAACATTGTATAAATAAATGGATACCTATTAATGGAGGAGGTTTACACCGCTAAATGCGGCCATTACAACTAACAATACTGACGTAGCTTAAAGTTCTAATAACGATATTAAAACTTCACTGTTTTGAAATGTATCTAGCAGTATGTTAGGGATAAAAAAGCTCTTTTCTTATTTATTATTTTACCTATTTATACATAGGTATACTAGTATATTGTAAAAAATATCTGTTATTCATAGATAAGAAATATATATATCTATGTGTGAGCAATAAAGTAATGTATTACACCAGTGTTGGACACTTGAGAGGAACCAACGATGGACACTCGCTTTTCGTCGCCGAAAAATAACATAGAATTTCATTGAAAATTTACTGGTTGGCATCTAGGGAGCAGGTGGTTTGCGTTAAATTTATGTTAAAGTCTAAATTCAATTGCTAAACCTTATTTTTGAATTACCGAATCTATCTATCTATCTTGCTGTTATGCTCTGATTCATTTCTATCTATGCGTAACATTTTTCCTTTAGATAAATATAATGGTCCTTCCATTACTGAACGCACAATGCGGCCCAGTCTCCGCCGCTCCTAGGTTAACATCCGGCGTAGATAAGCTGCTCCAGTATCCGCTTGCGTCCTTTATGCATTATTATCAATTGACTTATACGTTGTAGGATATGTTGGAGGTTGGTTTTTTTGTTTTTTTTTTTAATTATTTTGAGATTTGAATTCGAATTCGAGATTCGAATTTTTTTCTATAACAAAAGACACAAACAACTGTGTTTTAAATACATATTACATACTTAAAGAATACTGACAATGCCCCTCTTTCCATAATGTAGATATACTAGTTTCGTTTTAAAATAACGGGGGCACATGTTTATTAATGTTATTAAAATTTCAAGCATAATGTAATAAATATAACGATTATACGAATATAAACATAGCTAAGTAACTTTACAACAAACAAATTTAAATTAAAAAAAAAATTCAATGAGCGGGGCGGGAACCGAATGCTAATAATAATAAAGTTTGTATTTATACAAAAATATATGTATGAATTTTTCTATAAGTTTTTTTGCAGTATTGTTTGATTAAAAATATATAATAACAAGTGGCCGCTCACGGTTTCACCCGCGTGGTTCCCGTTTCCGTGGGAATATCTGTATAAAAAATAACCTATATGTTATTCCAGGTTATAAACTACCTGTATGCCGAATTTCATCCAAATCCATCCATCCGTTGCAGCGTGAAGAAGCAACAAATATACGAACATACACACAAACTTTCGCATTTATAACATTAGTAGGATAACATTCTATTTACTAATAATCCGAAGTCAGATCTTTGAAATATAATTATTCTGAAATTATTTTTAAACAGCACAACGCTTCCTGAGACTAGTTGATTTTTTCTATTAAAATTTTATGTAACACAATGTTCTATAGAGAAATACAGCTTTGCAATTTACATTCCATCACAACGTATATCAAACTACAAAGACGTATCTCGCACTCTCTCAGTAAGTTAAAAGAACCAGTGGCTGCATTTAGTTCCTAAAAGCGCTGAAACTGAGCTGAAGCAAAAAGAAACAATTTTCATGCGCTATCTAACAGTCGGGCATGCGCTTTGAAACTATATCTCGTGAGTTGCACGCTCTTTTCTAAGTTCACAAGTTGATGAAGCGAGGAGATGTCTGAAATATGTGCTGAATACAGAAAACCTGGATTCAGATATTATAAAACAAAACATTAGTTTACTTTTTATTATTTTAAAAAGAGAAAATGTTGAATAAATTGCACGAGCGGGATTCGAACCCGCACCCCATGACATGCCGGATCCGGTGCACTAGTAACTTACCCCCTTACAAATAAACACTATTTAAGCATTTATTTAGTTAATCATTGTTTTGTCTCTTTTTCTCAAATTGAGAACGACGTTTGTGTGACGTTGACAAAACAATGATTAACTAAGTAAATGCTTAAATAGTGTTTATTTGTAAGGGGGTATGCTATCATGGCTCAATCCAACTCGCCGAAATTCAACACTATCTACTCTTACTTTGTAAGCCAGAGGAGCCATATTCCTGAAATTTATACAACAATTTGCCCATTTTTCAAATTGTAATTAGTTCGCAAAAAAATTTGCGTAAATTTATTTATATGTGTGGTGCCGGGGATAAAGAATTGCACCACCCCCTCTCTTCCCGTGGGTGTCGTAAAAGCCGACTAAGGGACTATTCCAGAGGATGGGCAGCAGCATCTCTCTGAGGTTACCCTCAACCTACTGCGATCGCCAACCCGCCTGCCAAGCGTGGCGATTACGGCAAATACCCCTCATATCCTTGGGGGAGGCCTTTGTCCAGCAGTGGACGTCTTTTGGCTGAGATGATGATGACACGAAGACTTTTTATCGGTGATCAGAACCTACTGATTCCGACTAAGTAAATCATGGCCATTGCAATAATAATAAAAGTTACATGTCAGCATTACATTTTTTATTTTTTTTGTCTGGGAAGTAAAGTTAATAACTATGAATATTATAATCATGGTCATCCTACTCCTACTTGTTACAAATAAAACCTCTTCGTACAGGTACAACGATGATAACAAACCTCATTGAAGATTTAAAGTTTTTCATGTTATTAGTAGTAAACTGTCAAATGGCAGACAACGTAAAAAAAATCACTTTAATCTTCACTTCATAAAAATGTAGGAAGACCGTATGGTCTTCCTACATTTTTATGAAGAATGTATATTCTAATTAATTTTGGTTACCTAATTAAAAATACAAAATTAAATGTATAATGTAATACAGCTCCTCCAAACTAGACCGTATGGTCTTCCTACATTTTTATGAAGAATGTATATTCTAATTAATTTTGGTTACCTAATAAAAATACAAAATTAAATTTATAATGTAATACAGCTCCTCCAAACTAGACCGTATGGTCTTCCTACAATTTTATGAAGAATGTATATTCTAATTAATTTTGGTTACCTAATTAAAAATACAAAATTAAATTTATAATGTAATAGCTCCTGCAAACTACAACAGCAAAATAAAAAGAAAACGCGTAACTACTATTATTATTGCAATGGCCATTGGTGCGGGTTCGTTGAAGGACAGTTGACAATAAAAACAAAGAATACTTTTACAACGATTTTATCCTCCAGAAAAGAAAAGAAATGAAATTGAATTACATGTGAAAATTATTAATCGCTATGTACGTGTGCGTGCGCGGGCGCGTCGGTGCGCAGAGTGCCGACCGGCCCGGTGGCCGATGGCTGGTTCGAGTCGCGGTGTCCGCGGCGTCGGGCCGCCGAGTGCGCGGCGCGGCTGCGCCGCGAGCTGCCGTTCACCGTTGATGCGTCAACAAGCTGCCGCCCTTGGAACTTGCTGTTCCAAAATTGGTAGCGGGCAGAGCCTGTTGAAGGCCCTCCTGATGGTGCCTGTAGTGGTCCGGACATCCGCCACTCGGTTGACTCCGTCGGTGCCTGGGTAGACTGCGACAACTCGTCCGAGCAGCCATCTGTTGGGAGGCACTCGGTCGTCTTTGACCAACACCATGTCGCTTAGGTGTGGTTGGTTGCCATGCTTGCCCCATTTACTCCTTCTTTGCAACTCTGAAACATATTCTTTATAGAAACGTTGCCAAAAATGGTTCTTCAGGACTTGGATTCGCTTGTATCTGCTGATGGAACTGATGTGGGCGTCTTCCACCTGAGGAGCAGGCAACGTAGCATGTGGCCGTCCAATTAGGAAATGCATCGGAGTAAGTGGGATTAGGTCACCAGGATCGGAGGAGAGAGGGGTAAGAGGCCTTGAGTTTAAAATTGCCTCTATCTGTATCAATAAAGTGTTCATCTCTTCGTAATCTAAATGGGCCTCAGACAATACACGCTTCATGTGGTGCTTAACCGACTTCACTGAACTCTCTGCTAAGCCATTGAAATGTGGACTATATGCTGGGCAAAATTTAAAGTTAATATTGTGTTCGCTAGCCGAATAGACAATACTATCATTATTGTGTTTTAAAAATTTTGATAATTCGTTACAAGCACCTACGAAATTGGTCCCGTTATCGGAAAATATAGTGTTAGGCGTGCCCCTGCGAGCAACAAACCTATTTAGAGCTGCTAAAAAACCTTGCGACGTCAACTCGGTGACAAGTTCTATGTGGACCGCTCGTGTAGCTAAACATACAAATATACATATGTATGCTTTCTTTAGTCTGCAACCTCTTCCTTTTATGTTTGCGATCAAGATTGGACCTGCATAATCGACAGCAGTATTTCCAAATGGAAATTCAGCCTGTAACCTCTGCTTAGGGAGGTTACCCATGATGGGCTGAAATGTTTTACCTGAGAATCTACAGCACTTTATACAGTCATGAGTAATTTTCCTCGTGAGTTTGCGACCGTTGACTATCCAGTAGTTATGCCGAAGTGTAGCTAGTAATAGTTGCGGTCCTGCATGTAACATAATTAAATGGTGGTGTGCTACTAACAAGCGAGTAATGTGGTGAGATGCATGTAACAGAATTGGATGTTTTGTATCATAATCGAAATTAGTGTTTGAAAGTCGTCCACCCACACGTAAAATTCCCATGTTATCAATAAAGGGATTTAAATTTAATAGTTTATTTTTAATAGGTAGTGAACCATTTGATTTTAATAATGATATTTCCTTTTGAAACATTTTCAACTGTACTATTTTACAAAGAGAACTGGTAGCTAAATTTAATTCTGAAAATAGTAGGGGACCAACAAATTTATTATTTCGATTGCGACAGTTATGAACAAATCTATGTATGTATGCTATGGTGCGCTGAAGCTTACCATAATTTGAAAAATATATGGTGAAGTCGTATGCACTAGATTCCTCTGTAGTAAGGTGACACAACCTTGTTTCAGGTAAGTTCTCAACATTTATGTTCTGAGGTTGTAAAGGCCATTGTATTTCTGTCTGGTGTAGGAAATGTGGACCTCCCCACCACAATTGGGAGTTATTGAGCTGTTCAGCGTTTAACCCACGGGACCCTATGTCGGCGGGATTTAAATCTGATGGCACATATTTCCATTGAGAATACTCTGAATATTGTGTTATTTCATTTACTCTATTGAAAACAAATTGTTTTAGATTTTTCTTGCAACTTCTAATCCATCCCAACACAATAGTCGAGTCACTCCAAAAATGTTGAGAATGTATATTTAAACGTAGTGATTTAGTTACCTTTTTTGCTAACTGTATCCCTAGGAGAGCCGCACAAAGTTCTAGTCTAGGCATAGTTAAACGTTGTTTTAATGGGGCTACTCTACTTTTAGCTAGTAATAACCGGACTGTTACGTCACTGGGTTTAGACAAAGACCGGACATAGACACATGCTGCATATGCCTTTATGCTTGCGTCACAAAATGTGTGCAACTCCACCCTCTCAAATGAGTCGCACAACACTAATCTTGGTATTTCGATATTGTTTAAGTGTGGTACAGTTTGTATAAAGCTATTCCACTGTGATTGAATATCACTGGGCAAATCGTCATCCCACGATATATTTTTCGACCATAGTAATTGCAAAATGAGCTTCGCTTGTAACATACAAGGATTAATTAAACCCAGTGGGTCAAACACTTGGGCAATTGTGGATAAAATGGTTCGTTTATTTAATTTTGTAACTGACTGTTGTGGTTTGGTATTGGTTGACAAAAATAGAAACGTGTCATTTTTGCATGACCATAGTAGGCCTAAAGTTTTAGAAAATTGATCTTTGCATAAATTAAGCAACTCATCGTTACCATTTTCGCCAACAATTTGGTTGAGTATGTGTGTGTTGTTAGAGTGCCATTTGCGCAGGTGAAAGTGCGCACCCTCTAGCTCCTTAATGACACCTTTGCATGTATGTATTAATGTGTCAGAATCCTCACTCCCACTTACGTAATCGTCAACATAGAAGTCATGTAAGATTGTTTCACTGACATGTTCATCTAAGCAATTGTGACCTAGCTGTGCAAGGCATCTTGTAGCTAAGTATGGGGCTGAGGCTGTTCCGTAAGTTACTGTGTTTAGTTTATATTGTTTAATTTCCGCATTAGGATCGAACCGCCAAAATATTTGTTGCAAATGACGCTGACTTTCAGCAACAAGAACCTGCCTGTACATTTTTTCGATATCGGACGTTACAACATATTTATGTTGTCGGAATCTAAGTAATATGCTTAATCATCTTGTACAGGGGGGCCTATGTGTTGGATATCATTTAATGATTTGCCGGAGCTTGTAACAGCTGAGGCATCGAAAACAGTTCTAAGTTTAGTTGTCAAGCTATTCTCACGTAAAATGCCGTGATGCGGCAGAAAGTATTGTACGTTATAATTATGGGGTTCTGTGTTTTCGGACATATGATTCAGTGCTAGGTATTCTTTCATGAAATCTACATATTTCTCTTTGAAAGATGGATTACGTTTGAACTTACGTTCTAATGATTGAAATCTGAGCAATGCCTGCTCCCTTGAGTTTCCTAAGCACTCAGGGGCTTCCTTGAATGGAATCGTTACGACAAACCTGCCATCAGGTTGACGAAACGTTGTTTGTGTGAAGATATCTTCACATTCACTCTCAGCATTTGTTGTAGCTTGTTGAGTGATGGGAACTAGTTCTAATTCAAAGAATTTGTTTAACCTTTGATCTAGCTCAATATTGTTAAGTAGATGACAGTGGACTGTATGGTGAGTATTTTGTTTATGTTTGTAATGATTGTAAGAAACTTGAAAAGACCCTGAGACTAACCACCCCAGTGTTGTTTCAACCAAGGTTGGTTTGTTTTTGCCTAAGGGTATATGGTTGCTTGTAAGTACCTCCCAAAAGAGGTCAGCTCCCAATAGCATCTGCACTTCTGACGGAATATGGAAAGATGGATCCGCGAGGTGGATATGTTTGGGAATCTTGAAAATATTGCTATAATTGATTGTGGTTGATGGTATATATTGTGTGATTTGCGGCACAACAAAACAATTGACTTCGGCTGTGTAACCGCTGTTTGAGAGTGATGATATTGACACATCACATCTTTTTGTGATTTTGGATAACTGTTTGTTGAGCCCTTGGACTGCAACAGAAGTAGAATAGTGTGGTAGCTGTAACTGATTTAGCAATGATTCGGTAATAAAACTCGAAGTGCTACCATTATCTAAAAGTACACGGACGTTATGCATCCGACCATTAATATCTGAGACATGGATTATAGCAGTAGATAGCAAAATCTGACTTTGATTATGAGTGGTTGATAGTGTGACATTTTGTTGCAATGTCTGGGCTTGCAGCGTGTTTGTTGGCTGCGATGCCTGTGAGGTAGGGAGAACAATACACTCACTAGTTTGTGCAACACTTGGTTTGTGTTCAAGATGTAACATGCTGTTATGGCGTAGAGTACATAATTTGCAAGGACCCAACTTACACCTATTCTCACTGTGACCCTGACGCAAACAATTTTTGCACAAATTTAATTTCTTTACTAACTCAATACGAGATTCAATTGGCATAGCCTTAAATTTAAAACATTGATAAATCGCGTGATTGTTTTTGCAGACAGGGCAGTGAAATTTGGATGTTTGTTGGTTCACAACAAACGTCTTTGGTCGTATAGGTGCAATATCGCTATGTCTACGTGGTTTGCAGTGGTGTGCTTCCTCCATGGTTATAAGTAAATCTGCTCTGTTTTTCAAAAAAGTGTTAAATTCATCAAGTGATGGAATGTCCTTTATGCTATTCTGCTGGGTTTCCCAGTCGCGAAGTGTGGCAAAATCTAGTTTACTTGAAACCATGTGGATAATTAACATGTCCCAATGTTCGGTAGGTAAATTCAGTGTTTTGAGAGCTCTTAAATTCTTATTAACTGTGTCGACCACATTTCGTATAGCCTTTGACGATTCTTTGGCAATAGGCTCAATATTGAACAAAGCTTGAATATGATTGTTTACTAAAATTCTATTATTATTAAATCTATCACAAAGTAAACACCACGCAATATCATAATTCTCAGAGGAAAACTCTAACGACTGTATAATTGTTGCCGCACTGTCTTTTAATGACGCACGCAAATAATGAAATTTATGAATAGTCGGTATAGAACTATTATTATGAATAAGTGAAGTATATGTATCGTGATACTCTAACCAATCTTGAGCGCGCCCAGAAAAGGTAGGTAAGTGAATAGTAGGTAATTTGATATTTGGCAAACCTGGTGCAGCGGTATTACCACTAGAACCTGTCACCGAGCCGCCGTCTCCCGGCGCCACAGCGCGGCTGACCCGGCCACTCAGCTCCCGCGCAGCTGCCATTGTTTTGAAATAGGTACTTTCAAAAGTTTCTCGTTCATTAAACTCGTCAACTGGAAATTCACATAGGGTTTCGATTTCAGACTGTGTTGAGTCAAAGTCACTATACATCTCCTGTATTTTTTCAATTCTTAATTGTAATTCATGTACTTGCAACTTGTCTAGCTCTATGCTCGGCAGTAAAGATTCAAGATAATTTTTAAATATAGTAAGCTTTGCTTTAAATGATGCTCGAGTCTTCTTTAATGATTTTAAATCCATGATGAATAATGATTTAGCAAAAAGAAGGTATAGATTCAAAAATGATAGTTGTCAAAAATATGTCCAGCTAAAGAACACAAACACAAATGATAAGCTTTATGCACTAATGTATGAAAGAAAATAAGTAGTTGAACACATGGAATGATACTTAAATTTAAAGTGCACAAAATGGCGGAAGCAGAAAGCGAAGCAAAGGCGCCTCACGAGAACAATAGTTCTTCGGCGTAACGGTCAGGTGTCATCATCGGCCAATCACAGTGCGCCAACGCGCCGTGACGTCAGCCGTGCCTACGTGACTCGGCACACTTTCCGCTCCACTAAACAGAAAAAAAAACACAAAATGAATGTTTGTACCAAACAATTGTGGTTAGTACATTTAAGTTTGGAACCTATAGAATTACTTTATTGATACAAATAAACGCAACTTTAAACTTGACCTTTAAATTTAGGAAGAAAAAATACTTTAATTAAAATGACGACGAGATTAAAATGAAACGGGAATAAATTATAAGGAAACTATTATAGGATTAAATGAATGTATGTTGGAAGCTATGTTTGAGATGTAGGTATAGAAAGGGGATGGGAAAAAATTGGAACGAACTCACAATACCACTAATTGCACTGCAGCCCCTTTTCCTGGATTCCTCTTAACCACCAATGACCACGAACGTTGCTTGTTTCAGCAGATCTGAAGAAACCTGTCTAGCTTGTTTCAGCATTTATTCTTCCTCCAGAAATTGTATTCGTCCAGCTTGTTTCAGCATTTATGTCACGGTGGCGTTCTTGTATGACCAACCGTCCTTGTGTGACCTCACCGCTACGTCCTTGATCGCCGCCCGCCACGTTTTCGCAGGCGAAATTGTTGTTGCGAAAGATCGTATCCGGCTCGAAAACTTGGTGCGGGTTCGTTGAAGGACAGTTGACAATAAAAACAAAGAATACCTTTACAACGATTTTATCCTCCAGAAAAGAAAAGAAAAGAAATTGAATTACATGTGAAAATTATTAATCGCTATGTACGTGTGCGTGCGCGGGCGCGTCGGTGCGCAGAGTGCCGACCGGCCCGGTGGCCGATGGCTGGTTCGAGTCGCGGTGTCCGCGGCGTCGGGCCGCCGAGTGCGCGGCGCGGCTGCGCCGCGAGCTGCCGTTCACCGTTGATGCGTCAACAGCCATCATTTACTTAGTCAGAATCAGTAGGTCCTGATCACCGATGAAAAGTCTTTGTGTATATCTATTACTTTTTGTTTTTATTTTTTTACCATAACGGGAAAGTTTGTCTTCATCTCACCTGATGATAAGTAACGATAAGACCGAAGATGGAAACGCACGGCACCCGCAACCCTCACCTGCTGAGGAACTGGCTACCTTATCTTTAATGTCGGGACAGAAAATGCAACAACTAACAACTAACATTCTTGTTAAGGCGACAGATGGTTGTAGCTAACCAGGTGGACTTAAATCAAGCTCTACCACTATCCAAACCGAGTACGAATTACATGTTACCTACGCTGGGAATCGAACCGGGACCTTTGGGTCGAAGATCGGTAGTGTGGCTACTAGAACACAAAGCCGATTGTTATCGCGTGAATATATATCTTTTGACTTTACAACATTAAAAATAAATCCAATAACGATCCTACTTTTTTGCAGCAGCAGATACACCCTAGCTGTTTTTAAAGTAGATTCCAGATAATTCTCAACCATAGACAAACAAAGCTTGGAGGACACAACAGAGGCAGTTGTTGTAAAGAGGAAATATGCAGATGTGACTTCACATCATTATAAATAAATTAAACAACGGTCCTACTTATAAAGTAAGATCCCGTGAACGCCAGATCTACGTAATTTTATAAAGGCAATTTTTTTTCTGCGTAAGTAGGAGTACAATACATCAGGTAACAACACTTAGCAGTATGCTGGAACCATCGAAACTTAATGGATGACGTAAATTATAATAGTGTCCCGTCAAAATATAAAACCAGGCTTTATACTACAATTTTAGATCCCTTTGGCCCCTGCTCCCCTGTCACTCTATCTGTTTTTAAAGTAAATTTCCGATAATGCCCAACCATAAACAAACAAAGCTTGGAGTTTCGATGAAGAAGTATCTACGAGCATGTTCACGATATTCTTTTACGCCCCCAACATTTTTATCGTGTAAAATATTGAACACACAACGTCGAAACGCGGTGTTACGACGCCGTAAAAGTATAATAGTGGTGGCATAGATTAAATCATTCGCCGCAGGGTCGCGAAAGGCCTGCACGGGAAATGAAGGTTGTGTGGTTGTGTTGTGAGCGGGCCGGCGCCGTTTCCGCGAAGGACCGGAACCGCTCACTCGCAAAACACTCGCTCCATTATCGCGCGCGCTGCAATCTCGACGGGTTCCATTGTCGGTGATCTTTTGTCTCGCCCGCCCAGTCATGTGTTTGTCACTGTTCTGTACACAAATATTGCTGTATTTTTACTGTTATACGATTTTAATATTTTTGTGTTATATTTTAAATGACTAACTACTTTCTTTCTAAAGTGTTTAAACATGAAAACTCTTTTGTAGGCATTCGGAATTAACTTATTGGTTTGGGGGTGCGATTTCTCCGTCTGCAATTTATTATGATATATGAGCACGGCTTTCGTCTAAATCTTACCTTTTAATTTTTTTCCAGAAAAAGAGTTATTAGTAACATATATATAAGATTATTAGTACCTATATATATATTACATTTATTCAGAATTACGACTGATCTGCTTGCCCTTAATCTTTACCTCCGTGACGACGATGACTATAGAAGTTAGACGACTTACGTATACTAGAGTATAAGCATTCATCTTCGGCAATAGGATTGCTCAGTTGCCTTTTACGGCAGTCATGGACTACCACGGCACGGTCAACTCGAGCTGAGGACCCCTCTAGAGACACTCTCGGGTTTCCCGCTCTCGTATAGCCTTATTAACAAAAGCCATGGACTAGAATGGAAAATAAAGAACAAAAACAAAAGCATTGCATTCAGCATCGAATAAGTGGCAGAGCGCATAACAAACATGCCTAAACTTGAAATCCCCACCAGTCCTCCCAACAATCGGGCTGCCAACCGCTCACCGAGCAAGACTATAGGATCTCGAGTGTCATTGTCGCACCGCGGTCGCGAACAAATGAACAGCGAGATGCGAGCAGCCATCGTGCAGCGAACAATGATGCAACAAACAACTGACTATCGCCGCTTAACTGCAAACAATCCGTGTCAAATAGCGAGCTCGGATGCTTGTGTTCACAAAAATATATCGTTTAATCGAAACTTATTCGAATCGAAGACGACCAAAGGTTTTACTTTATCGCAAAGCGTTTTTAAATCTATGTATGTCTATGTATATCTATGTAATCACGAGTTTAATAGCGTAAGTCGATTATTGTCTCAGTGATTATGGGACGATAGCTGCATATAAAAAATCTGTCATAGGTTTCGAAATTCCTAAAAAATCTGTTGAATAAACGCGAAGTTTTGCGGGCGACCCACTAGTTTATTTATAACAAACAAGACATGAAAGATTATATTAGATACAACATAGGTACTATTGAAGAAAACTAGTTGGATATATTAAAATAGTTGGATCAGACATCAGATCATACACTGTGTGAGAACAAGATCTCCCGCCCAGAGTAGACTTATTGGTATTTGTAGCCTAAACCGAATAAATGATTTTGAATTTTGTTTTTTTTTTATTTTTTTTTATTTTTTAATGTAAACGTATGATATGTATTAACATAATAGAATACTTTATTTGTTTACACACAAAGACAAAAACAAGATAATAATAAAACTACTTAAAATTAAATTTACAAAAAACTATAAACTATATCTACTATTAACTTTAACGTATGATTAATATTTCATCATTACTATATTCGATGAAAACTTTTACTTTTCTTAGGTAAGGTAGTGGCAGCAGCGTTAGACAGGAACCAGTGATCCACATTTTTCCTTTAAGAGCGTTTACGCCGCACACTAGCACCGCCAATGAAAAAAAAAACATATCTAGTAATTAGAGATAGAAAATCAAATTATGCTCAACAAACTAAGACGTTACGGCCACTTTTAACTATAACGCCATATTTAACGAAGCCATAACATGTGAGGTGTTTATTAGGTGACGTAAAAATACTAAATTACTTCATTCAAATAGTTTGTTGAGCATAATTTGATTTTCTATCTCTAATTACTAGATATGTTTTTTTTTTCATTAGTGGCGCTAGTGTGGGGAGTAAACGCTCTTAAGTAATTATTAAAAAGTTGGTGAGCAACTGACTTAGCGTTTAGCAACAATTTAATACAGACCACTTGCTTCCCGGCTGTCATCCCGTAAAATTTTAATGATAAATCATTAATATCATTATATCGCCGGCGCCGGCGTCTTGTTAAATGCGGCAAAAATACTACGCCGAAGTCGGCGTACCCGAGTCAGTCGCCTGCTGTCAGTAGCGTTGCGTTGCTGTGTGTGAGGTGCGCGTACCGAATGTTGTGTTAAATTTTGGTCATAAACCGAAGTAAAATGCCAGCTTGCGTAGTTAAACTGTGTAAAAATAATACTCTAGAAATAAGAAGGACACCGTTCTTACATACACTACAATATTGAGCTGCCGCATTCACGGAGCTATCGTTTCTAGGTAGTGCGGTATCTAGTCGAGCGCAGCGAGACCAATCATTCATCTAAGGATAAGTCTTATGTAACAAAAACACAAATGTTGAAAAAAATTCCACGAGCTGGATTTGAACCTGACACCCTTCTGACATACCGGGTCAGGTGCTCTCCTAATTGAGCTATCGTGGTTCCAACCAGCCCGCCGAAATTATTCAACACTATTTACTTTTTTTGTAATTTGTTTGCAACAAAATTTGCGATAAAAATTATATAAACAAAACAAAACATTTTAAATCTATGTAATTTTTGGCGACTACAGTTGTGTCGAACACTGATGCCATTATCCTACCATTGTTTCCTTCACTAGATTTTTTTAAATTTTTAATTAAGTCTTTTTGTCTTTACTCTTGCCCACGGAAAGTTAGGTGTAACAAAAAACCTTAATAAACGCAGCTCCGTAAAAACTTTATACAAGCAAAATTAAAAAGGACCTAACAGTGTATGCATTTGGACGCCATTACCTTTCCACAGATAGGTAGATGGATTGGGTGATGTATCAAACTCGTGGCAGGCGTAGGCCTATTCTGACAATACACTTTTTTGGATTGGCTGGAATCGTTCCAAGAGCTTTCTGTAAGTGTATTTGTATTGTAGGGTCTAACTAAAGAGCTTGCTGTTTAGGTCCGTAGTCATACTTGTGGTAGAGAAGGTATATTTATATACTATTTTAGTGGCCTAGGCCTTTCCTCCCCCCGTCAGACTGTTTGTGGTTGGATGGGGGAGGGGAGGAGTGTCCTACATAAGCCGTGATCGCCCCTGGCCCCGGTGTATGTGTACAGCATTTTACCATCTTAATAACCTTTTTTACAGGGTAAAATTCTGTCTTTCACTTTGTTGGGCAGAACGCACCTTAATTCTTTTGAGTGTTTTGTCCCGGTTGCATTAGCAGTCGTTAACAACCACCAATTCGCACTGGGCCCGCGTGGTGGTTCATGGCCCGTTCTCCCTATCCATCCATAGGGAAGGCTCGTGCCCCAGCTGTGGGGACATCAAAATGAGCTGATGACGATGGTCACTATTGGGCCATAGAGACAAAAATATATACTAAATTAGTTAAAACAAACTTGGACCGTTTTTCAATAGCATTCAATCATATCTTACCAAGGCAATAAAAAGCATTGTGTCTGGTATAACAAAGAAATTTGAAACAACACATAATATTTTTAACACAGTGATTGTAAAAGAATGTTTCCCAATTTTTTTACAACATTTCGAGTGTGTGCAAGCAATAGGAAATGTAATTTCAGAAGAAAAATTGCGCGACAGCTCGTAGCAATGGCCGCGAGAAATGCAGTTTCACCAGCAAAATCATCTTCTCTCTACATTTAATAGCGATTGCACCAACATTTTATAAGAAATAAATTTAGACACGGCGTGATTCCACTTTACTATACATATTAGCTATAACTAGTGCGCAACCATCACCGGAATCCAAATTTAATGTGAGACTTAGTTTATAATATCTCCTGTTGTCATTGTACTGAATTCTATTCTGTAATTGTGCCATTTAAATAAATAAATAAATACAAAAGTAAATAAGTTTTATTTTTATTGAAGTGAAAACTTCTTTAGCGGCGTTGTACACTTTTTTTGTAATGGGTAAAAAATGTTAAATTCGCGTCAGGACACGTGGCCTGATCGAAAATTCGTAAGACGGATGTCAGACAGCCGGCGCGGCGTAGGAGAGGAAAAATCCCCCTCTCTTTCTACGGCGCGGCGAAAATGTATGCCTGCTGTTTCGTTTAGGCGGCGCAGGGCGCTTGCGTGAATGTTCGAGTGCTTTTTAATGTAATATAAATTGTCATGTTTGTGTACGATAGCGCAATAAATAAATATTGTATTCTACCACATAAATGATAGTACTTTTATACTGGTAATTGAAGCAATTCGTGCAAAATTATTCCCTAACCATTCCAAAATATAAAAAATGCACAACGTTAATATTCAAGTATTCACTTCTGCCGGCACTCCCGGAGTGCAACCCGTCGTTTTTTACTATAACTTTAATATTACTTTTATAATGAGGTATGTGGTCAATGTGTACAATGATTTGAGTTACACTTTTTCTGTAAATGTACCAACTTCAAACAAAAACAAACACAAAATGCGAAAATGCTAATTGCTTACTAACTTGAAAACGAGGGAACGAACTAAAATTTAGTAAATAAGCAACTTCAACAATCTTATACAACTTATAATCATAAATAAACTTTTGCAACATAGGTGCGCTTGAAAAGGGTTTCGCTTCGAGGAATACCTCACATTACATGGCGGACTACAATACATAAAATACATCGTTCCAATAGGACGTTATTGAGATGATTCTGTCATGATTTAATAGAACAGGAGCTCGCGGACTTTCTTTTTAAAAGCGTCACGACTCGTATATAGCCATCCATCAGGATGTGTAAAGAACTTTTGACATTTTAGTTGAATCATCAACTTAAATGTCAAAAGTACTATAAACAAATGAAGGATATATCGGAACGCGTCAGAATAGTCTTCCAGGTGGACATTGAGGGAGGCTAAAAGCCGTTCCGTGTCGAGGCATCAAACATTCAACACTGGTTTACGCTTTACTTAACTAATACACTTTTACTACTGCCCAGGAGAACCCTCCTTAATAGTCTTGTAATATCTCGCTAGGGCAAGGCCAAGGGCAAGGCAAGGCTTGACACGCGCTTAATCAACCTCACCTTAATGCGTCATACTTTTCAGAAGAACGTAAAACAAATGACGGGTAGTATAAATTTAATTAGGAAACTTAGCTTTATAATTATGTATGTATAGTCACCACTCTAATTTCCTTTTTCAACGTAAGAAGTTTCCATTTTATGAAAGATTGCATGACAGCTTTTGATGATTTTCGATATTAAATGCTGAAGCGCATTATTCGTCTAACTGAGCCGCTTCTGTTATTATTTATGAATTATTTTTTAGTATTCATTTAACATAATTCGAATAAATGGTATGGCCACTAATCGAATTACATAAACAAAACCATTCAGTATAGGTTCGAGAGTTCACAATCCGTTTTAAACTTTACAATTATGCCACAAAGTCTAAATACGTTTCTAAGAAGCCACTACACTGATACATACTAAAATCCTCCTTATACTCCCTTCTTTCTCCGTGTATACCTCGGTCTGCTAGCAGAGTTACGGACAAAGACAAAACATCACCATCAGCTGCCTAAAAACTATACACTCACGAAATAGAATAGAATAGAAAATATTTATTTTAAACCACTTAAATTTAACTTAAATAATTAACGAGGACCAATTTCTAAGAACTAAGAACGAAGCGGTATTGAATTGGTATCCACTCAGCATAATGTTGGCACCCCGACGCAGATCTTTCTTGGATACATAATAAAGCCTTTCTTGGATCATCATCATCATCATCATCATCTCAGCCAAAAGACGTCCACTGCTGGACAAAGGCCTCCCCCAAGGGTCTCCACAACGACCGGTTTTGTGCTGCTCGCATCCAGCGGCTTCCCGCGACCTTCACCAGATCGTCGGTCCACCTTGTTGGAAGCCTGCCCACACTGCGCTTTCCGGTACGCGGTCACCACTCCAGGACTATACAGCCCCAGCGGCCATCAGTTCTGCGAGCAATGTGCCCTGCCCACTGTCTTTGGATAAATAATATATAATAAGCCCTCCCGGTAGCATAATAGTCAGTGCAGCCGCCCGGATTGCGGAAGAACCAGGTTCGATTCCTAGCTGGGTCGGGTAGGCATTTGATTTTTTCACTGTATTTTATAAATATTTAATTCGGCTTCAATGCAGCAATTAGCACTTAAAAATGAAAAGTAAAATTTCTTGGATGCCATTCTCATTTTTTTGTCGCACCACCAAAAAATGAAATTCTCTACCAGCAGTGTGTATTTTCTCCATCCTACAATATGGGGTCCTTCAAACGAGGTGTGAAGAAGCAACTTGCGGGTCGGCAACGTGAGAATGGCTGGTGGGGCACAATCTTGCTCCACTAGCTGTCCTCGCATCTGGGCCTGGGACCGGAAGACCCCTTTTTTTGATTAAGCCAATTGTCAGGGAAACCCTTTTTTTTTGACATTGGAAAAGTCGTTGGCCGAGTACCACCGCGCTCAGGAAGGCGCGGATGGTTATGTGGGGTTCTCCCCTCCAGCTCCCGCCTCCCTGCCCAGATCCGAGGGTCTCGACAGGGATTCGGGAGGAGGAGGGGCCTACCCACTAAAAACCACTGTACATCCCCTTCACGTGCCGCTAGGATGACTGGGGTCACCGGTTAGGCAGTCACCAGTGTTATCAATACGGTAAGCATTTCGCCACTTACTCCATCGAAAGGCTAACCAAATTGATACAGTTAATTAGGGTAAGCACTAACCGCATCTAAAAACCCTATTGAGGCTAACCCTATAAAAAGGGTTTTAACGCGCACAAGCAATTCAAGCCTTTACGTGCAATGCATTAGACTCATTACTGCATTACCGTTTAAGTATGTGGCCGAAATGCTTACCGTATTGATAGGGTTAGTGAAAACAAGTCTATGAATTACCCAATCAAAAACCCCTTATATGGAAAGCGGTTCTGGTTCCTGATCTGGGCTCTGCTTCTTCTTCTTCTTCTGATTTGACATCAGGCAGAGCAGGCATTAGCCAAACTTACTTTGTATAATCATCGTTATCAGCTCATTTTATTTCCAAACTGCTGGGGCACGTGCCTTCCATGTGGATGGATAGGGAGACGATAAAATAAATAGAAGGTAAGTGACACAAATCATAGCAAGCTATCAAACAATAAATTGAATTCATACAAAAAGTTTGTGGTTGTAAGAATCCAACGAAAACAATTTTGAACGAAGTGCCCAACTTGCTAATTATAAAAGCTGGCACGTAAGTAGCCGACGAATCACTATTGCGAACGCATTCCGCAGCACTGAGATTCCAACGATAACGTCACAGTGGACAAACATGTGGTACATAAGGTCACCATCCAATTTATCGAAACATACCAATATACGCAAATTTTGTAGCAAACAAATTACAATTTGAAAAACATGCGTTGAAACTTTTTTTTACGAACGGGGTTTGACCGATGCCACCGTAATAAAAATCTAGAGAAACTATCCGTTGAAATAAACGATGAAACGATTGTGGGGCGAAAAATTACTGCTGAGGAGTCAGCACTTAACGTATTCGTTAGGAATTATGCTTAGGACTAAAGACTTTCATAAATTGTCTGACGCAGGAAACTTTGCAAGCAGTAGTCAAACTTACCCATCAAAACACTCCCACCACCTACCAAAGAACACCGCCACCACAAACGAAAACTTGCAACTATTGTAAAAATGTGGGGCATTTAATTTCAGAATGTCGAAATAGAACGTTTAACAAAAATAAAAATACTTTTCAGCCCCACACACCTTCACAAAACCATCGTGCAATTCCTGCACCTCCGCACTTCAACAATCTAGCCAAGATTAACCATTTAAGCTTGCAGGTGGCCGAAGGAATGGCGCATCCTCCGGGAACCGCTTCACAGCCTATTACTCAACTGCCCAGACTCCGACACCGATCTCGGAGAATCAGATGTCAGATTCATATCAGCAGAACGACGTCTAGTTTCAAACATAAAATCACCAATACGGTCAATATTAATATTCTAATGATATAAAGAATTAATATTGATGATAACAAAGTAGGTAAAACATAATGTAGGTATTTGTAAGTAGACATAAGGAGCTATAATATAACAATAGGTATTGATAGGTATACCTAAGGAACTATAATATAACACTACGCTTTGTGGTTTCCGATCTTTTCTTAATCCTACTGTGAGTTACTAGATTAGATAGGTAACTTTGTTTTAGCATATATTTGGTTAACATTTATTTCACATGTCAATTGTATAAACATTTTTAATATAGCTTACGCAAGGCCCGCTGAATATAAGCGAACGTTTAAGGGGAGCATCTATACATCACACTGAGCATGGTCACCAAATTTGATCCAAAACTACAGGCTCGTTACCAAGATAATCAACAATACATTATCATAATTCACCAAAAAATACACCCTTTCCAAACCCTTACAGCTGCACTACACGCACATAAAGTTAGCCGAACATGCCAATTGTGTGCGTGTATCTGTACACTATCTTTTTATTGACGCTTGCGTTTAGTTAGTAAAGATACAGCATGTTTCATGATGTGCATTATTTTAATTGATTTAGTTTGTTAGAGAACATATCTTTGTAAAATCACTATAAAACTGGAGCCCATTTTATGTCATTGTATTCAGAATGATGTATAGATACCGCCCTTAAACGTTCGCTTATTGATTTTGTTAGACCCTGTACACTCAACTATAGTACTTACTAATAACTGAACTATACTCGTAGAATTGCTTTGCTGTGGAAGTTACTTTGGCTATGCATTGGCTTACTTCCATGAAGTAGTTCGCTTAATCACTTGATTTAAATGCCCAGTCCTGATTTTGGCTTAACTGTGAAAATAAATTAATTATGAAAGAAACTGCATTTACAGATTTATTACATTTACAATGTCATTTATGGTGATTTGGTGTCTCATGTCATAGCATCACTTGAGAACGGCCCGACCGATTTGGCCGATTTATTGTTTGTTAAATATGTTCATAATTGTCAATGACAATGTTTGTATCAAAAAAAGTTTTTGACGGGATACGGATGTTTACTGAAGCGGACGAAGTCGCGAACGGACCACTAGTAAAATATATATTTCGACTGGACTATTGGTGATAATTATGCAGGTAAATATATCTTTTATTTAACCATTGTGAAAGTGTACGCGTGACGTACGCGTATTTTAGTAAATAAGAAAGATAGTCGTGTAAATATATACTGTTTAGAGGTAACTTTGGTAGATAGATAGATAGATAGATAATACTTTTATTGCAACACTATAAAACATAATCGTGAACAGAAAAAAAATAAAAATTTACAAAGTTACAATTTGACGGTCTTATCGCTTTTAAGCGATTTCTTCCAGACAACCAGTATTGTCTATTATCGAGACAATTTCATATTTCTTCATTTAAAAAAAAATTATGTTGCAAGTATACTGTTGTAAACTTTTAAAATAAACCAAGAGAAAACATACGTGAAGCGCATTTCATAGTCGTCAGCGCCTTAAATGATTTATCGACATCGAACATTCAAATGATAAATCTGGCATATCGCAATCGTATGAAATGTGACTAATTCACGCGGCGCGGCGTGCCATTCCCACACAGGCCGCTTTCTGGAGAGCGCAATCCCCACTGAAAGGGGCTGGCATCCACAAAGAGAGCTTTTATCCCGGGGCGGCCTGCGTGAAAATGGCCGGGCCAAACAAATCCGACACACGATGAATAACCTAAGTAGGTTACTCCGATATACCCGGGCGGTTCTTAAAACCTTTTTTGAATACATTGGATAATACTCGCACTTTACTCGTATACGTTACCCTCTCGGTTGCTATTTCATGTGAACACTGAGCAGGTTAGTAAATACTTTTTCTTTTTTTTGTATGGCCTATACTATAGTAAACTATACTAGGAATTTTAATATAATTTCGTCATGTGCGACCCTTTTTTCACTAAATAAAAAAATGGTTAGGTACTATGTTTGAAGCGGCACAACGAAAGTTGCTTAACTTTCACGATCAAACTCGTACACAAACTCCAACCCAACAAAATTAGACATACATACCCTTCTCATAAAAATGAAATTTAAGCGCAACCCAAAACAAAGGGCAGCTTAGTATTCTTGTAGCAACACAAAATTATTCTCATTAGCTTATCTGCGCTACACAATTTCGTAGTCTTATCTACATTTGAGTCGCTACGACTGTAGCACTGACTCCGCCGTAGCGGATATCTCTGCTACGGCGCACAGTGAAAGGTCCATATAAGATGCTTTAGTATTAAAACTCGAATACAAATGTACCCGTGTTGGTTACATAATTCTGATATTACAGTAATTTAATCATAGCGCATGCAACTGTGCTGAAATATAGGGTACCTTACTCAAACAAAACAGAAAACATGGTGAGAATCCGTTTATAGTAATTTCTAATGTTCCTAAACTAGCCGCAACATCACGGGCCCAAGTGGCCATACTGATAGCTAGATAGGTAGGTGGCCACTGAAGCGCTAGGGTGTTTAGTCCATCCCAGGTTCAGGTAGAGAAATAAAAAAGTGAAAAACTTTACAATAGTTTATTCCCAGGGGCCCCCCCCTGGGAATAAACTATTGTAAAGTACCCCAATCGTCGGTTGCATAAAATTTGGTGGTGACGCTCTGATTTATAAGGGGACTTAGCTTTTAGCGGGTAAGGAGTACGCGAGCGCAGGTCGGCGCCTAGGTCAGCCTAGACCCGGGCCGTAGTCTGCGCCGGTGGTAACTGGATTCCGGGGTCCGGAATCCCCGCTAATCAGCCCCGAAGATGTGAACGGGTGTGCGTGCGGTGCAGCCGTCTGGCCACAAAAGACGGTGGAGGTGTGCTGGGGTAGCTCTGCCCAGTAGAAGTATGTGTCGGGAAGCTCTGCCCGGTAGATGGAGATAGGAGCTAGGTATATGAAGAAGCCCTGTGTGGTGCCGGGGATAAAGAATTGCACCACCCCATCTCTTCCCTTGGGTGTCGTAAAAGCCGACTAAGGGACCATTCCAGATGATGGGCAGCAGCATCTCTCTGAGGTTACCCTCAATCTACTGCGATCGCCAACCCGCCTGCCAAGCGTGGCGATTACGGCAAATACCCCTCATATCCTTGGGGGAGGCCTTTGTCCAGCAGTGGACGTCTTTTGGCTGAGATGATGATGATGATGATGATATGAAGAAGAAGAAGAAGAATTTACCTAAGCAGCCAAGATAGCTTAAAAGTTATACTAACGGATATTTAGCTGCGACAGTGTACTTATACGAGAAAAAAAAACAGCACATAGGTAACTACAGTGATTAAATATATCAAGTCTCAATAAATTTTATTATCACGTTAAATGATTGAAATTAATTTTATATATGAACTTTAGCAATTAGCAATTTTAACAACTAGTCGAATATGTTTTAGTAAAACATTCACTCATTACTGTAAATTTGCATCCAATCCAATTAATATAATGACGCGAATTTTGTGACCGCACGACAATCATTTCAACCATATATATAGGAAAATAATTGGAACTGTCCAATCTATTCATGAAATAAATCAATGGTAACGCAACTAGTTCAAAGTTTTATTCAAAAACGAAAGGAAGAGAAGAGAAACGCGGTTGTTTAAAAGTGTATATGTTGCAATCTAAAGAACCGGTTTATCGTCTATGTATATAACATTAAACTTATTATTAACGAAATTATTACCATGACGTATTTGTTTCAGATTTCGGCACAATTTCTTCCGCAACCATGGCGCATGCAACTATATACAAAAAAACATGGTAATTGTCTAACAGTATTTAATAACATAGTAGGAAACTAGAACTGTAACATACAATTTTATTCGTTCCACACAACATAGTAAAAGCCGATAATACTCGACTTCAGCAATACAATTTGCGTACACTGGTAATAAAATGAAATAGGATAGTCATTTTCCAAGCGACGCGTATCGAAGTCGTAAACTGACATTTCCAATACAATTACCTACTCATATAATACATGTGGGTACAAACAGATATGTAAGAAATTTAAAAAAAAGTAAAATTCAAAATCATTTATTCAGTTTAGGCTACTAATAGCTCTTATGAACGTTATTATGCCATCGGTTCGTAAGTCTACTCTGGGCGGGAGATCTTGTACTGAGAAGAACCGGCAAGAAACTCAGCAAGTGTCAAGCTCTTTTCTCCCTTACAGCGTCAAAAATATTGGAAAATGCCCTATTATAAAAGGACACTTTCCATCACAAATAAAAACACAAAATATAAAGGACAATCACACATGTTAAAAAAAACAAAAGAGAAAATATAATAATATCTTAGTTAGCAAAACATGTACATCACATGTTACATTTACATCAGTTACCAGTTAAAATTTTCAGAATGTCATACAGTACTAATAGAGTAGTGAAACATAGTTAAAGTTGTGTGTTAAATTCTCCTATACGCTCAAAATTCAAAATCATTTATTCATTTTAGGCTACAAATAGCTCATACTAATTTCACTATGTCATCGGTTCGTAGGCTTCGTTATGCCAGGTTATGCTGACGGATCGTCATATCTACTAGTACGTAAAGAAAAATGACACACAACTGCATATCTGACTACTACACACTATAACATTTTCTTAATAGACTTTAAACTTTATATTTATGGCATAAGGTTGATTTTTATTGAAGATAGCTTTTGCTCGCGGCTTTGCTCACACGAAATAGTGATTGTTTGTAATAAAAGTCAAAACTCGTCATAATCTAGGATAGGGATAATCCTAAAACACTTCATATTTTCTTTAAAAATGACAGTTTTCCATACAAACTTTCCAACCTTATTTCATCCCTCTAGGGGAGGTTTTTGGAAAAATGCAAAAATACGTCATTCTTTATTTTTATTGAAACATCTATTATATCGATTAATTTATGCATTCCTTCAAAGGAAAATAAACATAATTCCTGAGACATTTCATTCTTTATTCCTTTTCAAAAAGCCAAATAGCAATTTTCATGTACATTACTTCAAAACTGACGGACTTCCGTCACCCCCACGTTCACCCCCTATTTGACCCCCTTAAGATATGGTATATATTTTTTGTGTAATTTGCATTGTACAGCAAAACAAATGAACAACAAACAAGACAACAATACACTCTATGTACCAAAGTTAAGACGAACACTACATTATTATATTATATTCTTGTTTCATTTCAAATTGAGTTTCATTTGAAATGAAGTTTAGTAAGGTCATACCCATGTTCAAATCAGGAAACAAAGTAACCCCAGTAAATATAGACCCATTTCAATACTCAACAAGCTCTAAGTAAAATTTATGAAAAATAATAATAATAATAATTTCGGCGGGCTGGTTAGAACCACGATAGCTCAATTGGAAGAGCACCTGACCCGATATGTCAGAAGGGTGCGGGTTCAAATCCTGCTCGTGGAAATTTTTTCAACATTTGTATTTTTGTAATTTGTTCGCAACAAAATTTGCGTTAAAAATTATATAAACATTTTATTTTATTCGTCTTCGTATTTCTACTTCACAGCTATCTCTATTAGTAACGAAGGAGCCTAGGTATTGGAAATGGTCTACGGTCGTGTACTCTTGCAAAAGGTCAGTGCGCTGGATGACCTTAGTGTTAATACCGCTAATTTGCTAAAGAAAGCGGAATTAACATCACATACTATTTTTGTTATTATTGCTGTTGTAGTTTTTTCTGCAATGGATTTTCGCAATATATCGCCTGATTCTAATGTTACATTAAAATGCCACTTAAAAATACAAAGAAGAGAAGAATAAAGGAAAAAAAATAACCATTATAACACACATATATAGATACTAGTTGTCGCCCGCGATTGCGTTCGCGAAGACTACACTATCCCACAGGAACCAGTTTCCGGGATAAAAAGTATTCTATATCCTAGTCTGGGTCATGGTCTGTCTATGTGCAAAGTTTCATCCAAATCCGTTCAGCCATTTTCACGTGGTGCACGGTCAAATAAACAGACAAACAGAAAAAAAAACTAAAAACTGATGGAACGTGTTCTGTTATCGATTCTAAGTATCCCCAGCCAACTTATTTTCGAATATCTTCCATGTACAGACTTTCGACCCTCTTTAGCTTTATTATATGTATAGATTGTTAAGTTATCTTACCCTACACCTAAAACCTCAAACATCTTACCTTTACTCACTTTTAATCTCACCTTTAACCGCAATATTACAGAGTTTGCGAACCGCTCAAAGTAACAGCTGTTCTGAATATCCTAAGCTATTTGCAATCCTTTGCTACCACTCTGAGATCCGCATTCACTTGGCGCGTCAAAAGAGGCGTTTCACATAGTAAAGCTCTAACATCGGGAGTCGTGTTTAAATATAATACCTGTAGTAGAATCAAAAAGGCGTCTTTCTAGTTTCCGTATTTTAGACATTCATATTAATTTTATCCATTCCTACTATTTAATGACGAAACATCCTCAACCCCACTTATTACATAAATATCCGTATAAATAAATAAAAAATTGTTAATAAATATTGTATAAGTTAAGTTAAGTTATGTAAGTTTAAATGATTGCATGCTGTGTACACTCAATTTAGATTATTGTCTTGTCTTATTATGTGGAAAATGTTTTTATGTTTTTGTAATGACATTATTAATCTGTCAGTGTACCGTTCATAAATAAATAAAAAAATAAATATAATAAAAGTTTGTAAAGATGGATGTTTGTTACTCTTTCGCGCAAAAACTACTGGATGGATTTTTATGAAACTTTACAATAATATAGTTCTTACTCCAGAATAACATATAGACTATAATTTATAAGGATATTTTGTTATTATTAAGAATTACAGGCAAAAAAACTGCTATTTGCAAGCTATTTTGTCGTGCTATTTTTTGAGAGACATTGCTGATTGCCTCAGGCGGCATTTTCAGCGTCACCGGACTTATTTTGGCGTGCGCTGCAAATACTTTACAAGTTATACGAATATCCTTAAGGTGTCTCCTTGATTGTTTAACAAAAAAGTCCGCAACAGCATATCTCTATCTTGTATATATAAGCCATTATTGCCAAAACAGTTAGCCATAAATACAATAAAATTTGATACTATATTTCGTAGTAACAACGTTTATTTTGTAGTAACAACTCGCTTCTGATAATTAATTTAGGTAAACATTGTCTTTTACACTACGTAATTTGGACAAATATTTAAAAAATTGTGTTGAATAATTTCGGCGGGCTGGTTAGAACCACGATAGCTCAATTGGAAGAGCACCTGACCCGGTATGTCAGAAGGGTGCGGGTTCAAATCCTGCTCGTGGAAATTTTTTCAACATTTGTGTTTTTGTAATTTGTTCGCAACAAAATTTGCGTTAAAAATTATATATAAATTTTATTAATATATTTATCAAAGGTTGAGTAAGATTTCAAAACGTATAGAATTTAAAAAAAATATATATTTGAAATTCGGATTATCAGCAATATGTCAATCGTGTTTTCGGTAAAATGAAACTATGGAAAACAAAAATGTGGCCAAACGTTTTCGGGATAATGAAAGTCGTACTAAATGTACCTGTATATTATCTCGTCCTTTTACGAAGGATCCATTCTGTTAGAATTTTCAATTGACGTACAAGTATGTATTTGGCTGAAAACACATGATTTAAAGATAGTGTTGAATTCACTTCTTGATGCATGTAATTGAATGACAATTATTTTAATAGCATGCTCAATCGTAATAAAAAGAATAGTTCAATAAATAGAATGAATTTGAATTGTACTGGTACTAAATTGTAAAACTAATTTTATAATGAAGCTTACTGATTTGGGTTAGCTCGTATGTAACAATAGCTGTATTTTTTTGTAACTGTAACAATTAAAATTAAAGTACAAATAAGGTGGTTGTAGGTAGGTGTAGAAACTTTACGATTATAGCATTTTTTTATAAGTTTCGATGTAAGTGAAACGTTTGGCTAATAATTCTTATTGCAACTTTTGAGTTTCATTCTATACTTACGCATATGTTAAAGTTTGTTTCTGATAACACTCGAGTAGCTACCGGAAACATTATAGAATATCGATGACTGAAAGCCCTAATTTCAGCCTTAATGTTGTGTTAATACAATAGAAATTAGATTGATAACATAATTATATGTGTATATGACCCCAGAACACACCTCTTCAACCATTCACTTGTTTTACCAATCACGACCGCAGTAATTAAAAACAAAATATTTGAACTAAATTTGGAGATAGCTTTTTGTTTTATTGGAATCCCTATGTGATTATTCAAATGGTGCCCCGTTAAAGCATGGGGTCGTGCAGCAGAATCACTTTCCCTAGAGTTTTATAGCTTTTTATTGTTTATGCCCGCCTCGCAAGCCATTACGGCACTTTGAACGTGAATTATTTCGCAAGTTGCCGCTGCCGCACATTACGCGATTTATAGAGTTGCTTACCACATGTACGCCGCGTATATTGCTAAGTAGCTAGTACTTACCAGAACAATAGTTAGCTTGTACAAGTGTACAAGCTAACTATTGTACTGTTATATTCTGCGTTAAAAGTGTACCTAGTAATTTTGTATATACCTACAACAGCTTACGTATTTTCGCAGATAGAGGTAACCTTATACAATTAGGTAACCGCTATCATATGAACTAAAGTCATCGACATAGCTCTAAGAATGGGGTATTTGACTACAATGAAAATATTGATCAAACTGTTGTTAACTTAATAGTAAACATGTTTCTAAACTAATTTAGCCAGCACATAATTTTAAAATAAGTATGATTTTTATAAAAAATCATTAATAACATAATAAAATTTTTATGATTGACCACGTGATCAAAAACGCACGGGATGACGCTGAATCTGGAGTGACGTCACCAGCTTGTTTACAGTAAATGTCAATCAAAGTTTTGTACCTACGTTTAATTTGACAGCTAAAAGTTTGCTTACAAGCAGGTGACGTCACGACATCACGTGACCTGCATGCATGGCGTCTTCAGCGTTTTGGCGGCTATTTTATTAATTTGAATTTTATTGGCGATTTTCATAAAAAATAAAGAAATTCAAAACGAATTAATCAAATTGCAAATATATTATGCTATAATGAACCATTAGACATATTTTTCTAAAACCTGTCAAATACCCCATTAGCAAGTAGAAGTGGCAGTGGGCTGACCATATCTGGCGAAGAACCGACAACCACTGGGGTAAACGTGTTCTTGAGTGGAGACCACGACTCGGTAAACGTAGTGTAGGACGCCCTCCGGCCAGGTGGGATGATGACCTGCGAAAGACTGCAGACAGATGCTGGATGCGTCAGAGGACAGGGTGCTATGGCGCTCATTAGGGGAGGCCTATGTCCAGCAGTGGACTAAGATAGATGATGATGATGATCATATGCAATAATATAATAGTAGTTTATGCAACTGTCATATAATGAAGGGTATTAAAACACGAGTGTGAGTTTATGAAACGAGCGCAGCGAGTTTCATAATAGTAACGAGTGTTTTAATACCCGTGTTATATGCAGTTGCATACACTACTTTATCTTCACTAATGCAATTAGTCAAACAACAAGAGTAAAAGCTGACAATAGTTTAAATATAATAATTGTTCAAATTTTGGATGGTACAATTTTGAAAGTTAATGTTAATTATTGATCCAGCAGCTGTAGCGGTCGCGGGGCAAGCAGTAGAGCTCGTAGACGGAGTTGGAATATTTATAATTACTTCATTCGTCTTGTTTTCTATACTGTTCAAGATCGTATTTGAGACTTGAATTTTATTCATTAAAGACTCATCAATGTAGCTTTCAGCCACAGTAGAAGACTTCCACCCCCCGTGTCGTTTCAGTGCGGTCAAATCACCACCGCAATCTATGAGAAGGGTCGCCGAGGTGCGCCGGAAGCAATGCCCCGTGTACAACGCTGGGTTAGGCAGATTCAAAAAACTTGCGACAGTTTTTCCCAGAGCACCAAATTTTATTAATACCAGTTCTTTGATCGACGCACTTCCCCGATCTATAGCTCAAGAAAAAGGCAGGGTTTCGACAGGGGGTGGGTCGAAGTTCCATGTATTTTTTACATACGGCATAGCAGTTGCTCGTCACAACGAAAGAACGATCTATTTTCGTTTTTGTTTTCGAAACTTTCACCATGATTGTACTGTCGTCTATGTTAGAGACTTCATCGAACTGGATGTTGCTCCTGCCTTCGGCAAGCTCCTGCCTTCGGCATGCCCCCATTATGCCGAAGATTAGTGCAACCTGTAACAATAAACGATATAATAAGCTTGAGGTACATAGCCAAGGCAAAAACTATGATTTATGAAGTAGTAAAGTGTAGGTACCTACTACCTAATTTATACACAAAGCGCTTAAACGGAGTGTCTAGATAACTTGCGTGTGTAGTACGTAAGTACTAGGTATATTAAATAACAGAACTAAAATACACTTACCTTTTCAAAAAGATACAAAATATCTGGTAAATCTTTCAGGAACATCTTTATTTGACCTGATGTAAACGTCAAGGACTTTTTTTCCTTGTATCCTTCTGAACTGCGTTTCAGGAACGCTATGACTTTTGAATACTTCGTGATATCAATATTGTTGTAGATACTCAGTGTGGACTTGAGCATAGAATATTTAGCCCTCATAGAAGATGGCTTGAATTTGTCGGAGAGGTCTTTGAGATACACAAGAATGACATTTTCAGAAAATGATGTAGTTTTCTTTCTTTTCGATCTTCCATGCCAAAAAGTTATTATATTCTTTTTCATATAATTTTCTAGATTTTTCTGGCAAAAGATTGTGAGTTACTTTTGTTGCCAATTCTAGAATATCCGGAGGCGTACAAATATCATCGTCGCTGTCCATTTTTAACTTTTAATTTGTATTTTAAAAACAAAACACATTGCGTAACATTAAATTCACTCGTACGTGTATTGTCACAGTGAACTTGCCGCCATTAAAATCTAACCAATGAGAGCGCAGCTGCGCGCGCAGGGCCAATCAGAAGCGAGCGCGCGCTGTTCTTTTTTTATTTAATTGGCTCAAGATCTTACCAAAGAGTTTTGTGTATGTAAGTTTAGTAGTTTCGACGAAGTTTTCACGTATAACCCAACTGTTTTCAAAAGCCAGCCTAATATCAAAATTTTATACAACTTGTATGAGGATTTTGACATAAGGCTCGCCAGGTTAATTGGTCGCGTTTTATTGATGTTATAATGAGATTTTACGATATCGATGTGGATATTATACCATCATGTGAAATTGCTTAAATTGAGTGTTTTGTTGTCTGCGCTATAACAGTAGTAATTATAAGTCAAGTATTGGAAACATAAGTAGAATGTTACAACATTAGTTTAGATAAAGATAAATATGTATTCCTTATTTTTTGTTATTCTTTATCTCTTACGGACAAGTACTTGGCCTTCGTCTCACCTGTTAAGTGATGATAAGGTAAGATAAGGCAAGATAAGGTAAGATAAGGCTCTAACTGACGAAACACAATATTGCTACTAACTTTTATTAAGTACATAACATAACATATAATATATTCATATTATTGTGACGACCTCCGTAGCCGAGTGGCTTGCACGCCGGACTTTGGGCGGCGCTAACTCCGAGGTTCCGGGTTCGATTCCCGGACAGGTCAGTGTCGAAAACGAACTTTTAGATATTGTGTCGGGTCTGGGTGGTTGTGGTACCATCATTGTTTCTGATTTCCTTGAAACGAGTGCTTTAGCTACTCAGTTTGGGATCAGAACAATGTATGTGATGTTGTATAAATATATATATATTTTTATATATTAAATAGTATTAATATATTACTATTATTAAGGTATACTAGGTACTAACTATAGCACGGAAGTCCTTAAGGCCAATAACAGGTTTTCTTGAGTTAATTATGTAGCAAAGTTATTTATCTTTGCTACATAATCATTATCATAATCATAAAGTATTTGCTTTAGTAACTAAATTGATTTGCAAGCCACTTGTTTAAGCACTTGAAACTACTACTGAGAAAATGGTATTGAACATTTCCTTATTAAATCAATTTAATATAAATTATCTTATCTTATCTTAGTGGGGCCTGCCGAGGTTTCCACCTCCCAGTAACACTTCGACCCATTGGGATCTTTTGTGCAACCCCATCCTTTCACTTTTTCTCCTCTGTAAAGATAGATGACATAAGTCTGGCATCTATCGGACGGCATTTTCAGCTTCACCTGGCTTTTTAGACGCGGCGTGAAACTGAAAGGGTTCCTCAAGCCGTGTGAAACGAATCACCTTCGGAAGTTTTAGAGGGAACGGAATTACGCACTACACGTGTCCCCGTGCCCTACTAGATTCTCCGAAGGGTTCGGATCGGATGGGGGGGATTTTGTCCTCGTTAGTAAAAAGAACCAAGTATCACAATAACAGTTCGTATAATTTTTCTGTTAACTAACATTTGCCCAATGTGAATTGCGAACATAAATTAATAAAATTAACTTTCAACACATTCATACGCACGCGCTAACCTAACACCCGTCGTGTAGCGTTGGAACTAATAGGCGTGATGCAAACAGACAAATAGGGAATAGCCCGGCGAATGCAAATTGTGACACGCCGGCCTCGCCGCAAACATAGCAAGCACTGCTGCGCTGGATAAGGTTTCATGGAAAATAAAACATTAACATAATAATATTACCAACATTAACGCCTCGTTGGCTGTATATTGTGGTGACAAGTTTACACCAGGCGCTATAGAGCCGGACTTTGGGTGACGCTAACTCTGAGGTCCCGGCTTCGATTCAGATCCGATCCGGATTCAGATCCTGATTAATTCAAAATATATATATTTACTATGCCAATAACAGCCATCTACAATATTACTGTAAAACTTAATAAAAACAAAATCAAATCAACTTTACACTTTGACAACGCACGAGCGTGAGATGTGAGTGGCAAAGCACTCGGATCGACACCCGAAGGCCAAGTTTGTGATCACCCGCATTTGGCAAGCGTGGTGATTATGCCAAAACCCATCAAGTGATGACTTGATTTCAATGACGGAGGCCAACATTATTGCGGATTTCAGTAGATAATTTATTTTGTACTTAATAATGATCATATTCAGGTGATAGCACTTCCAAATGGAAAAACATATTTAACCTACACTAGTTTTCAACCGTAGACACCTGTATCTTCCTTAAATTAATAAATAAATAAATAAATAAATAAATTGGTTTCTTAATATTACTCGATGAGTTTAATATTACTCGATGAGTTTACTACAAAAAAATGTTTTATTAATATGTTACATTTACTAAAATAATATTTTAGCTTAATTTATATTTTTAAGTATAATAACAACGAGCTACCGGACATTGGGTACCCGGTTAAAGTATTGATGAACTGATAATTATTGTGACACGCCGGCTTTGCCCCAAACGTACCAAGCACTGCGCTGCTGCGCTGGATAAGGTTTCATGGATAATAAAATATTTAAGGTTTTAAAATTACCAACATTACTGCGAATTTCAATAGATAATGAATTTTTACTTAATAAAGACCATATATACGAAGTGCTCGAGTGGTTGTTAACGCGCCCGGTCTGCAAGTGCTGAGGTTAATCAAATTTCGCAAAGGCCAATCATCGAATGGGTGACCAAAAACTTATATCTAGAGTTCCTCCGTGCTTCGGAAGGCACGTCAAAGCCATTGGTTTCGGCTGCACTAGCAGTCGTTAACAACCACTAATCCGCACTGGGCCCGCGTGGTGGTTTACGGCCCGTTCTCCCTATCCATCCTTATGGAAGGCTCGTGCCCCAGCATTGGGGACATAAAAATGAGCTGGTTTTTTTAAATACCATATTCAAGTGACAGCTTTTCCAAATGAAAAACTATATTCAAATACATACACTAGCCTTTCAATTTTAGACAACTGTATTATGAGGCCTCGCTCTTCCTGAACTTAGTTACTTGATTAGTTTACTACAAAAAGTTTAATAATTTATACACTAAAGTTTGTTATACTTACTAAAATGATATTTTAATTATGCGCAATACATAGTTATAAATAAAATAATAAAAATAGAATTTAAATTACACAAGCTACCGAGACATAAATTTCTCGCTGTGGTTTGCCGGTTAAAGTGTTGATTAATTGATCACTGTGACACGCCGGCCTTGCCACAAACATTGGCAAAACACTGCGCTGGATAAGGTTTCATAGCAAATAATACACTAGCAAATAGACACGTATTTCGAATAAGTTGTAAGTTGTAAGTTTCATTATTGCGAATAAGTTGAGAAAAGAAACAGTTACTTTCAATAAGTATTTTTTTATGTTCTTATTTACTGCATGCATGTGACTTGTTTTAAATAGCCTTTATTGTGTCCCACCACTGGGCAAAAGCCTCCGCTCTCAGTCTCCAGTCATCTTTATACGGGGCCACCTCATACCACCCCGGCAAATAATACTGCCATCTCCGCTGATCATCAAATGATGATTAACATCATGAGTGCTTAAATGAAAAGAGCACTTGAAAACAAACGAGTTAAACAGAAATAGGAGATTTCTTCTACCAGTCAATGTAGGTATTTAATTGGGCTTATACATAGAGGGAGGGGATTTTTTGCCGTTATGTAATTGCTCGCTGTCATATTTTATGAGCGCTGGCACTCATCTTATTTCCGTTTCCACATTCCGGATTTTTTTTATAGCATAAGTCACTCCCACAGTCAAAACAAATCTAACGACACCTCATATGTTAATTTTAACATATGAGGTGATGAATGATGGTGGATTTCCACCATGCCGTTTGGGCGGTAGGGCGTGCCAAAGAAATAGACATACATACATACATACATACATACATACATACATACATACATACATACATACATACATACATACATACATACATACATACATACATATATACATACATACACTCGAAAAACATAACGCAGTCGGGTAAAAAACCGGAACACACTTTCCCCGACCTGGGAATTGAACCAGGGACCTTCTGGTATCGGGCTGAGTGCTTTGCCACTTGGCCACTGGGGCGTCAGAGAGTACAGTGGCGACTGATAACAAGGATAGGCCAGAAAAAACGGTCCAAGAGGAAGGTATGAATGTAGCATACGGGGAGATCCACCACGCTTTTATACGAGTTTTTTTTTTTTTAAATTGTGGCACGCCAAAATGGCTATGTGTATAGTAGAATAGTATATCCGTATACTATACGAGTAAACTATCTACTTCATTCTCTTACAGATTATTTCAATGTTGCTCGAGCCGAGGTCAGTTGAACCCTGTTTTTGGGGTTAACTCATGCATGAGTCTCAAACTGAGACTATAAAATACTCTTCATTGCAGAACGCGGTGTAACGCTGCAGTATTTTGTTACTCTGTGGCAAAATGAAGTACATTTTAAACTTCAGTTTTTGGACACATGCCACGGAATTAACTGTGAGAGCGCGTCACAGAATAAAATTATGGATTTGAATAATCAAATGTTTAAAATAAAAATTATATGAGCTATTGAACTATTACGTCGCATAATTACCTACCTACGGGTTTGGATGACCAAAATTCATTAACATAACTTTTGCTTTCCAGGAAGTAGGTAGCGTTTTTCGTAACAATCTTTACGAAAAACGCTATACTATGGTACATTAAGCTACATTTTAACTCTTTCAGGGTCAGAGGGATGTATATGCCCACCACATTTTGAACTTTATGTGATTGAGATAAGATTAAAAACCAAATGAAATATGTGGTTAAAACTTCAACCACCAAGCCGCAAAGAATAAATAATTATGTGTAATTTGGTGCTGATAATGGATACTTTATTATCTATACTAATATTATAAAGCTGAAGAGTTTGTTTGTTTGTTTGTTTGTTTGTTTGAACGCGCTAATCTCAGGAACTACTGGTTCGAATTGAATAATTCTTTTTGTGTTGGATAGTCCATTTATCGAGGAAGGCTTTAGGCTATATAACATCACGCTGCGACCAATAGGAGCGAAGCATCAGTGAAAAATGTTGAAAAAACGGGAAAAGAGCCTAAAAAATTAAAAATGCTGCCGAAAGTCACTATTCCACGCGGACGAAGTCGCGAGCACAGCTAGTTAAAAATAAACAAGAAAGCACAAAACATTTTATCAACATCTCTTATTTTGTTTCGTATTTTTTTGCGATGTTTATTTTCGTATGATCAGTTAACATCTACGCAATAACATTCCTTCTTCATCATCATCAGCCTATCTTGACTCACTGTTGGGTATAGTAATAAAGAGGCCCATGCCCAACATTTTTTTCCGAGGGTAAAGTTTAGAGGCATATGTCCATGTCCAACATTATTTAAAAAGTTTAATTCGCAGCAATAAGGCGAAAATCCAAAAATCGGCCTAATCGTGGCCCGTCGTACGAGTATATTCGTCCAAGAACCGGGCGGCTCGCAGGCAACCGAAATAGGTCATCCAACGTTACATAGCATAGGTGGCATTAGTGCGACCGCAACCGACGCGCTGCAGCCTGCAGTGCTATTTCACTGCTCTGTGGTGAGGGCTACCTATTACGCAATTAAACTGCACACAACGACACCTAGAAGATTTGAGCTTATGTAGTTTCTAGCTTAGGTAGGTACTTGTCAGGTTACCTCGTTCGTTCATAGTGTTGTTGTTTAAATTAACTTGAGAATATTTTAGAAAGCAATAGATGACATGGACAGTTAGCACATGAAAAATTAGACTATTAAACTTACAACGTTAACCCAATGCGAGTTAGTAGATATTATACTGTACTTTCCGGCAACCTACAAGGCATCAACCGTCAATCGTCCTAAAATATCACCATAATTTAAAAAATTTAAATGACTATCTTCATTTTAACTGTCTTCTAAACTAGGTACTTTAAAGTACGCTGACTTTACCAAAACAACACTCATAGAAAAACATTGCCTTCTACAATATTGTTGTTAACTTTATAAAACAACTTAAAAGCGTCTAGCATATATCAAGCATCTACCTAATGGTAGATTGCTATAAAGCAGTAAGTACAATTTACTCGAAATCCACAACCGCTGATTGTAAAGGGTCTTTCAACAAGGGCGGGTCGATGTTAAAATTTAATAAAACTAAAAAAAAAAAAACTAGATGTGTGTGAGATATTAACGAAATTTTTTTATTTTATTTGAAAGGCCGTTTAATGCTATTATGAATGGAATATAACATCGTTCAAATGTCCGCCGCAGCTTCGAATGATGGCACTAATCCGAGAGGTCCCACATCAAGTTTTGATTTATTCGCATTTTATACACTTTCTCTTCTAGTACACTTTTTAAATACTTGATACATCCTATCGCAAATTAATAACTTATCTAGACTTCCTCAGATGCTTTCGCATTTAGTACACTTTCGCAAAATATACACTTTTATTTTTTTATAGGTAAGAGTTATCACACTGTAGAAAATGTCACTTACTCTTGTAAATTGTTGCAACTAGTACACTTTATGTACTATCGAACACGTAACACTTTTAAAACTCTGAAATTTTGTGGGGAATACAAAATTGAGGGTTGGGTAAATTATATTATTTCAAAATAAAAGAAAAAGCATGATGTTCGCTTAACTACATGCTTTAATATCTACCTCTATATATAGGTACGCATTCAACGATACCTAATTACTACATAAATTTTACTTTACTTAATCTATCCAAACAAACATTTATCTCGATTGAACTCTTGAGATAATCGTCAACGATCTTTTTTAATCTTTCATCAATAAAAATTTTCAGATAGAGTTGGTGGTATAACAATGTCTTCAAGTTTTTGAAAAGTACAGCAATAAACTTTGTAATACTTTTTTCGTACACGATAAAGTGTGTCTTTGACTGATTCCAAAGATGGAAGTACATCATCATACTCCGGGTTAGACCTGAACGGTCTCATGACGTCATCAAATATTGTCGGAATAGGACGGTAGTCGTTACACACAGCATTTTTCAAATCTTCCAATAACTCCAGCTTGAACTGGCGAAAATCTGGGCTACACTGATAGTCGTCGCCTTCCCTTACGATGGTTTCGTCTGAGGTGGGTACACCAATTAAGTGTGCTGTTGCACACCTGAATACTACATCGCCATAGTTCTTTATTAGATTTATTGTCTTTTACTTTAATAAAGCGATGACCAGCTTTCCACAACACTTTTTTATCCGAACCGGTCTTTGTAACGTCGGACATTTTTGGCAAATTATAATTTTATTTCTGACTTCTGTTCCACAAGTTTACTTTTTTTCAGAAGCCAGGGCAATATTAATTTGTAAATTGGTGTTTGTTGCAATAAAACATTTTCATTCATTTTCATTTTTTCAATATTGATCGTACTTGCTGTCTCTTCATTGACGTTAATTATTAATCATAAATGTTATTTAAGGCACTTTCCATACCACATAATGTAAGTAATGTACTTGTCTATTCTTACTATGTTCTCCCTTCTATTTGTTTGTGTGTACTGTGTACATAAATTATAAATAAATAAGTAAATAGGCTAGATGTAAATCACTTAAACATAGATTAGATAAAGTTTCTTCAAGTTGTTGAAGGCACGACTATATGTTTTGGAAGGTGGTTAATTAGTTTTTACCGGACTGTACAACAGTAGAATATTTGCGAAGTCCTCTACGAATGCCTATAAAAGTCACATTTTTGCTAATTAATCTAACAATTGTACAGAAACGTTACTAAATGCGAAAGCATCTGAGGAAGTCTAGAAAAGTTATTAATTTGCGATAGGATGTATCAAGTATTTAAAAAGTGTACTAGAAGAGAAAGTGTATAAAATGCGAATAAATCCAAGTTTTATTCAATTTTAACATCGACCCGTCCTTGTTGAAAGACCCTTTATAACTATATGTGTGTGTATCAGAAATCTAGCTCCATACAAAAATATCCCGCACTACACTCCAAAAATTATTTCACTAAATTTTATCAAGTATTATAATTAAATCACTAAACTTGAACCGTATTTTAATTAATACCGTATATAATACGTAGGTATACCGTATATACCGTGACCGTAACCGCATATAATTATATCGACGACCTCTTTGGTCGAGTGGTTTGTACACCGGTTTTCATGGTGTCGCCATCTCTGAGGTCCCAGGTTCGATCCCCGGTCGGGCCAATTTAGAAATTATGGTTTTTCTAAATTGCCCCGGGTCTGGGTGTTGGCTTCTATGTATAATAAGTATGTATTTAAGTATTTTAGGTATGTTTATCCGTTATATAGTAACCATTTAACGAGTTTCATAACTAAGCTTCTCTTGGGCTAGATAATTGGTGAGTGTAGGATTTTTTTTTTGTTAATATTCCTAGTAACATAATAATGTATAACTATGTTACGATATATCATTATATACCTAGGGATATAACCATATTACGGCTTTATCTAACATACTGCGACATATGCACAATGTTTCTGCCGACACTACCTCAATACCACCACAATATAAGAAGACCCCAGAAGGTTAGCATAGACCCTCTAACGGACACAGAATCTCGGACCATCTCGAACCAGACGGAGCGAAGCTGTTGCGAGATTCCATATCATGGAGGAGCTCGATAACGCAGTGTTTAACGCGCCCGGTCTGCGATTGCTGAGGTTAAGCAACTTTCGCAAAGGCCAGTCATCGGATGACCAAAAATTTATCATCTCGAGCTCCTCCGCGTGCTTCGGAAGGCACGTAAAGCCGTTGGTCCCGGCTGCATTACTACTAATCTGCGCCCGCGTGGTGGTTTATGGCCCGTTTTCCTTATCCATTCTTAGGGAAGTGTGCCCAAAGCATTTATTTATTTATTTATGTAAATAATAACACAACATTACAGTATGATACCAATACGCTATGCTATACAAAAAACAAAGAAATGTTGTTATTACATGTTAGTTGTAACTACTACAATAAAAACAAAAAAGAAACAAGTTAAAGTTAAAGAAAAAAATATATTAATAATGTAAAAACTAACATATATGTATTGTGAGATGATTGATAGTGTAAGAAATAGTACATTTCTTACACTATCAATCATCTCACAATACATTGCATTGGGCATAGCATTGGGGACATACAATGAGCCGGTGATGATGATGTGATGTGATTGGTTGTTAACGTGTGCGTTGCTGGAACGCTTTAGTTCGAAGCTTATCTTCTGCAGTCTCATTAGTTTGTGATACCCCTCCTCGTTCCAGCACCGGCCTTTAAGTGGCGCAACACACCTGTTACTAATTGCTTTGGACACACAGGATTGTGCCGTATCATAGGGAATCGCAATTTGGTAGGCTACTGAGCAATTCTAAACCCGTTGCCCGTCGTGTGACTGCTAAATAACAAATGAACTCGACAGCCAATAATTTATTAATTTATTTCTATGTATAACTCAAACTAATATTATGCTAATATTTATTTATTTAGTTTTTAGATTAGATCGGTGGTAATACCAATTACTTAGTAAGCTAATTGCATAGAAGACAAGTTAAACAATTTTAAATGAAACTTAAATAAAAAGGCTTAATACATAAATACATCTAATACCAATACATGCAATAATAGGGGAAACAAAATAAAACGTATGTATGTACATATTTATCGAATTTATATAATTTTTACGATCTGGTAAAGGTCGCGGGAAGCTGCTGGATGCGAGCAGCACAAGTTGTCGAAATCCTTGGGTAAGCCTATTGTCCAGCGGTGGACGTCTTTTGGCTGAGATTATATTATTTTTTTTTAGTTTCGCAAAATGATCACAAGATGATGTCGTTAATGACATTTGGCAATTAATCCTAGAGTTTATTTATTTGAATTTAAGCTTTGAAACCATTCTATGTTTTGTACTTGTTCAGTAAATTCCTTTTTGTCATTTTAATTTATATTTTTGTGGATATTTTCATGTACTTACGTCGTGTCTTGTGTTAATATATTTATTTTTATTTCTATTAATTTATTCCGTAGAGGCTACCACTGTAACTCTTGTCGCAATAACCTCAAATATTCACAAATGAATTTGAGATCCTTTTTCGACTTCTAGTTAAAGATAAAAGTTTTTCGTTTATCTTATTTGAATGAAAGAAATAAATCTTTTTGAAATTATTATCAGCAATTACTTAGTCAAAGAAAACGTTTATGCAAAAATGCGAATAATCTAAATGCCAAAGGAACACTCAAAGACAAATTGAACAGACAAAGCGAGGGATTGGTATTCAAACACGGAAACAAAAAGTTTATTTCAATTACAGTCGTGCAGACATCGTAGCAAAGCATCCCTGATGAAATTAATTAGATTCCTAGGAATATCTATTTGTCATTTTGTGTCCTTTTCGTGTTTTCTCGGTATTTCCAGCTAAAGATTTGACTTTATTTACTATTATGTATTAAACAAATTCTTCTTAAATTAATACACGCACGAGTACGTAATATTTTAAATGCAATATAAAAAGATGAATGAAAGTTTTAAAAATATAAATATATAAATTAATCAATTAAATTATATATTTTATAACTTTTCACTAAATAAATTACTGCAGCTTTGATATATAAAAGTTGTTATAACATAACACCAATTGAAAGTAATTTAATTACTTATTTCGTCTTATTCTAAAGCATAGCTAATTTCATTAAAATTGACTTGCTTTAAAGTCTATATGGAACACTGTTTGTTTAGAGGTTAATTCAATAATTCAAATTAAATGTATGACTGTGTAATTTTTTTTTTTTTTATACTTAGAACGGCAAATGACTCCATACCACCTGATGTTAAGTGGAAATGGAGTCCAGACGCGAAGACAACTGGTGCAGCGTGAAAACAACGCAGCATCAGTCAACCTCACTCTGCCGGCCCACAAGGTGCTTCTTCACGCCTCGTTTGAAGGACCCAATATCATAGGAAGGAGGGAAAACGTGTGCTGGTAGACCATTCCATCTTTTGGAGGTGCGACAAAGAAACGAGTCACCAAATTTCTTTGTGCGCGATGGGATATGTGTGACAGTAAAGCGATGACTCCGGAGAGCAGCACATCATTGTCATTGTCATTAGTCGAAGTTAAATATTTATTGTAATTATTAACTTTATCTATCTATACTAATATATAAAGCTGAAGAGTTTGTTTGTTTGTTTGTTTGTTTGTTTGTTTGTTTGTTTGTTTGTTTGTTTGTTTGTTTGAACGCGCTAATCTCAGGAACTACTGGTTCGAATTAAATAATTCTTTTTGTGTTGGATAGTCCATTTATCGAGAAAGGCTTTAGGCTATATAACATCACGCTGCGACCAATAGGAGCGAAGCATCAGTGAAAAATGTTGCAAAAACGGGAAAAGAGCCTAAAAAATTAAAAATGCTGCCGAAAGTCACTATTCCACGCGGACGAAGTCGCGAGCACAGCTAGTATCTTCATAAAGGAGTAAAACGTTTACATATTTTAATCGCAGTCATTCAATTCCAAACCCAAGACCGCATTACAAAACCAAAAGATCATACGAGCTCATTTAAATTAATTATTTAATAAATAAATGACAGTACGAAGTTACTAAACGTCCAACTCTTCAAAGAGTTCGAAACAGTTTCAATAATATGTAAAACCAACGCGAGTAGATCCATATAAAAAGTTTAAATTCAATGTGTGATGTTCGCGCAAACTGTAGGAAACAATGTCTTCTTGGAAGTACATAAACGGTACAGTACACATTAGGAGATGTTCTCGCCTTCGGTTGTGTGCACCAAATAACTCACTAGAGCAATATTAAACTGTAACTTCGCAGTCCAACTCTAGCCGAAGCGTAGATTGATGGACAATGTAAATTTCTATCTGGTCGATACCGGAGCGTGGATCACTGGCTTTAGTTGGAGAGTTCGCGCACTAATCCGCTTTCCATTAACGTAGCGCGGTGTTCCGCTAGGGCCGGCAGCTGTACTCACTTCACACTCGTTCCATTTTCAAAATGCATATAACAGATGACCATTGAGAAACTTTTTGCTGACTCCTTATATTTTCTCGTAATTTGTAAATACGAGGATAAACTTTTTTGGGAACTTAGAACTTTTTGACATTTGTTTAAAAATAATAAGTTTTTAACGTAGCGTACTGCTAAATAGAACATAGCCAACAAGGCATCAGAACTTTTAACAAACCGAGAAACGAAATTTCTTTCACTATTGTACTACTTTAGAAAATCATTAATAACTGCTATTAATAATTATTATAGAATAATTTATCGAAAAAATAAGTTTATTTTGTTCTTGTTATTGTATTGGTCACTTTAATAACGGTCGTAGAACTGCAAAATATAAAGGAAATGTTTGTTAAGCAGGTTGTTTTTGGTTCTCGTGGTACGAAGTTCCAAAGAGGTTCATTTCACTACGCGTAAGGCAAAGGAATCAACCCTAACCTGATTCAATCCTGATGGACGTCATGCTGCAGTGCCGTGAATATGCAGCCTTTATAGTGGACTAAACAGGTTATTAACTTGCAAAGCAGGGTTTGTCACAAAGCGTAGGTATATGTCGGTCAGCATGGGAATTGAACACAGAATTACCTCTAGACTACGATAAAAATAGGTCAGTAGGATTTTAACTCTTTCAGGGTCAGAGGGATGTATATTCCCACCACATTTTGAACTTTATGTGATTGAGATAAGATTAAAAACCAAATTAAATATATGGTTAAAAGATTTTTTACCACCATGCCGCAAAGAGTTAAGGGAAAAACTGAGAGTGGCAAAAAATCTATTGATGATTGACCACACTAAGTAGTGTCAATTTCGAACTATTACTTAACTGCACTTTGGAGGAGTTCGATGGCGCAGTAGTTAACGCGCCCGGTCTGCGATTGCAAAGATTAAGCAACTTTCACAACGGCTGGTCATCGGATGGGTGGCTAAAAATTTATAATATTAAGCTCCTCCGTGCTTCGGAAGGCACGGAAAGTCATCAGCTGTTGTTGCTGATGATTAACTGAAGTTTAGCAAATTGAATGTCTATTCAGTTTCACATAACCAATTATTTACAACTTTTAAAAAAAAATCATCATCATCATCATCATCAGCCTATTCATTTTCCTATGCTGGGTTCAGGTCACTTGAGCAATCGCACATGGGTAGTCCAGGCTATATCTCACTACGCTACCACCTTCCTCGCACTCCCCGCGACAGTCTCCTAGCTGGGTACCCTTCCATCTATATAAGAATATAAGAATAAACGGTGATCGATTAGATTTGGTAGACTCAACAGTTTTCTTAGGTATAACCCTTGACTCAAAACTTCAATGGAATCCTCACATTTCGAAATTGGCCGGCAAACTCAGTTCTGCTGCTTATGCCATTAGAAAAATAAGGCAGTTAACAGACGTTGAAACTGCTAGAACAGTTTACTTTAGTTATTTTCATAGTGTCATGTCGTATGGCCTCTTACTGTGGGGAACAGCGGCTGATATTGAAACTATATTCATTTTACAGAAACGAGCAGTAAGAACAATCTATAGACTAGGTTCACGAACTTCTTTAAGAAATCTTTTTAAAGAAATTGATGTCTTGACAGTGGCGTCTCAATTTATTTATAATTGTATAGTTCTTGTACGTTGTAATATCAATTCATTTGCTAAACACAGTGACGTACACAATTTTAATACTAGAAATAAGTCAAAACTTGTAATGCCACTGTTCAGGTTACAGAAGGTGCTTGGTTCTTTCTTGGGGCAAGGTATACACTATTACAATAAAATACCAAATACTGTACTAGATTTACCTTTAGATAAGTTTAAAAAACATGTAAAGTCTTCTTTACTTAAAAAAAGGTTATTATACAGTCAAAGAATATTTAGAAGATAAAACAGCCTGGCTATAATAAAAAACATATACATAATACTACTTATAAATAGTGTCCTGCAGATAACAAAATAGCGTTGCATTGAACATTACAATTAGTTTTATTTTTATTATTATTAACCATAGTTTTTTTGACTTTTACTAGTACTGTATGATATTGTAAAAAATTAAACTGGTATATTATGTTTTTGCAGACTTAAATATTTTATTTAGTTATTTTTTATTTTTTGTTTTTTTACATGTTGTGATTGTCCTTTACATTTTGTGTTTTTATTTGTGATGGAATGTGTCCTTTATGATTGGGCATTTTCCAATATTTATGACGCTGTAAGGGAGAAAAGAGCTGGACACTTGCTGAGTTTCTTGCCGGTTCTTCTCAGTACAAGATCTCCCGCCCAGAGTAGATAGACTTACGAACCGATGGCTTAAAATGACGTTCATAAGAGCTATTTGTAGCCTAAACTGAATAAATGATTTTGAATTTTGAATCTCCCTAAGTTTAGGGCTCTGATGAGGATTGAGGAGCTCGATGGCGCAGTGGTTAACACGCCCGGTCTGCGATTGCTGAGGTTAAGCAACTTTCGCAAAGGCCGGTCATCGGATGGGTGACCAAAAGCTTATCATCTCGACCTCCTCCGTGCTTCGGAAGGCACGTAAAGCCGTTGGTCCCGGCTGCATTAGCAGTCGTTAACAACCACCAATTCGCACTGGGCCCGCGTGGTGGTTTGTGGCCCGTTCTCCCTATCCATCCATAGGGAAGGCTCGTGCTCCAGCAGTGGGGACTTTATGAGCTGATGATGATGGAGGATTGTTCTCAACAACCACCGCGGCAGGCAGTGAAAGACTCTTTCGGTTATTGGGGTCCCGCCAAGCGGTTCACAGATGTCAAGCAATCAACCCCACACACCTCCCGATCCCTGCTCCTGCCTGCTCGTGAAAAAAAGGGCATGTCTCAGCACGCTGGCCCAATGAAGGTTTGGTGGGTTTGAAGACTGCTGTTTTTCGACAACAACCAATGAACCAAACCAATATGGCTGAACGTGCCTTCCGAAGCACAGAAGAGCTTTTAATTTAGTTACTCTTTAGAGTTGCTTAACTTGTCATCGTGTTGCTCACAAAATTTTACGAAAACAAAATAGGTAGTTACAAAGAGTTAGAACCCGTAAAGGACCCCTTTACGGGTTGAGTGGCGTCTCAGCTCAGGTTGACCGTGAACAACGCCTATAACAATGATATTCAGCGTAGCCCTTTTGTGTCTTTTTGTGTAGATCAGTAAATATAGAAGCGACAAGTGTTCTTATTACTAACTAATTAATTTGGAGTAAATACTAACAAAAAGATAAATGCAAACCAAAACGCATTTTATTCCTGAAATAAAATTTGTATTAAAACAGTGAAATATAAATGTGTTTGTACTTATCATTCAAAAGGCTGCCTCTATTCCCGTTGAGAACTTTCTGTCGCAACTCGAACAAGATTACTGATTTTCAAGAAAATTAATTGTACGGGGAATATTTGCTTTTGCACAATCATAAATGAAGACAGATTTTAAGTACTACTTTCACTCGTTACTGGTTGTTCGCACACTATAGATGGTTCGGTGGGGGCCTGATGTGAAAAGACCTGCGGGGCACGTGAGTTGCCCTTAGTTGGTTGTGCCGCTCGGTGGTTTTCACTGAGTGGTTACTCCAACATTACGGATTACGGGGCGACTAGCTTGAGACACTAGTCTTAAAAGTACCGGATGAAGGATGCGTACCGGCGTGTTCTGATCTGGCGTTATGACCTGACATAGATGGTCCCTTGCGCTTGCGTAAGGATATCTGACACCTACTTTGTAACGGGAAGGTTGGTAGGAGGTGTCAGTATAAACTTTAAAGTAGTGTATAGAAGGGTTGTAGTTCGTTCATTGTAGCGCGTATATACAGAAAAATAGTTGAAACACAAGTCGCTCTAACCGGAACAGCAGAAGATAGGTCTGTTTAAGGCCTTCGAAGCACAAGTAATAAGGCACAAAACTACTAATTAAAGATCTGACTAAATAAGTTTTCATTTCTGATTTTATTGCATTTCATCATTATTACTTTGAAAAAGCTACCTACCACCGACCAAATCGAGTGCAAATACTACCGCTGGCATTGAAACTTGGGATCTCTAGGTCGGAGACCGATAATTCATAGCCTACAAAGGCGATTATAAGTTATTAAGCCGTCCTACTTTTATTTTAATTTTAAACTATCTGCCCCGGCAGACCTTGTTCTGCCCTATTTCTCTAAAACAAAGTTACATTGATTTTTTTATGTTAATAGCTGGCTGCCCCGACAGATTTCGTTCTGTCAAAAGTAATTGGCCCGTCGCAGTCTAATAGAAATAAAATAACATTGAAAGACTTTAGTAATATTTAATGTGATGATATTTTTATTGTAATGCCATATGGTACACGATATTTTTTGTTTGATTACTTGGCGCGTAAATAAATAAATCTGACCTCTAATCAACTTAAAGCTTAGTTAGAGCATCTCTTAAGACTTGATAGCTTTAGTTATTATTCTGAGACTTGACGGCATACCATAGATAATCCTAACGCGCCTTTGTTTTATTTTGATTGACGTCAAATGTTTGACAGCTGGGGACAGAGTAGTTTGTATTGGAAAAGAAAATTGTTGTTTTTACTATTTTCACTCGTATTTTTTACGTTTTTTCTCTCCATAAGAACTTTCCTCAGACTTCATCAAACACAACAAAAAAGAAATCAGCCAAATCGGTTCTGCCGTTCTCGAGTTTTGCGATTAGCAACACATTTAGCGATTCATTTTTAATTATTTTATTTATAAATATATAGTCTCTGTAGTCTTAGTCTCGCACCCGGAGGTCCGGGTTCGATACCCAGAGGGCTGGTACATGTTTGTGTACTCGGTTTGGATGGTGGTAGAGCTTGTTTGTCCGCCTGGCTAGCTACCACTATTTTATCTAAATATGTCGCCATAACATCAATGTTTGTAGCATTGTTGTGTTTCTGCAGATAGAGATAAGAGAACCAATGCCAATAGTTGGAGATCCCGGGTGAAGTGCACTTCCACCATTGGTTTTATTATCACTTATCATCAGGTGAGATCAAGGCCAAGACGGCCTTCAGCCTGTTGCTTTCCCGTTAAGTGCTTTCCCGTTAGAAATTTAAAATAAAGGTAAGTTAAATAGAAAATTTTGTTTGATCCCGTTTGATCCCTATCTATCAATTCAATTTAACAATTTGTGTCAATAAACTTAGTTCTTAGTTCTTCGTTAACCCAAGTCTCCGCGAAAAGACTGACAGTGACACAAATGTAATTACTTGAGCACATCTAAAATTCTTTGCTGACACAACTTTACAAGATTTGGTCCCCAGGGTTCCCTAACTTGTGGAAGAAAAGTCTCTTTAGGTTTTAGTCGCAAGATAACGTCTCGTAATCTAAACAAAGTTTGGGTAAGGGTCGGGATTCCTTGGGGGGTACTTCCTACGGTAAAAAATGCTACATTTAGGGCCATTTTTACCACCTCCTTCAATGTGTCAGATAGACTATCCATAATATAAATAAAACACTTTTTACGATGTTACTCGTTTAATTTTACTTAATTGATATAATATCGGCGTGAAACAACGGCACTCGTTGCTGTTGTGTTTCGTCCGGTGAGTAGCGGAGTAAGTACCGGAGGCCCATCTCTCACCCCTCCCCCCTCCCAATTCCTACTCCCTCCTCAAGATCCAACTCCTTTCCAAGGTTGGCAACGCATCTGCGATAACTTTGGTTTTGCGGGTGTCCATGGGCGGCGGTGATTACTTTCCATCAGGTGACCCGCCTGCTCGTTTGCCTCCTTTTAACATAAAAAAAATAAAAAATTATACGTTACGAATTCTCTCAAGTCCGTGGTCACAGGCAATTTTGTCTGTAAATGAAAGCAAACCTGATTGTTTCTGGACTTTTTGTACCGTAGATTGTTTAAATAAAAATAGCATCGGTAGGCGAACGGTAATATTCTCGGTTCGAATGCGAGAAATTTAAGTAAGTAAGTAAGTAAGTATTTATTTATTTGCCAAAAAAAAACATAGACAAAAAGGTCTATGGCTCAGTGTTTGCAGGAGACCAACAAACCCTGTTATTCTGCCATAGCCATAAATTAATACTATAATAAACTTACAATATTTAATCTACATACATTATTCTATGTTTATTTACTTATATTTGTAATTGAAATTAGCTAGTGCCAGCGCCTGCTCATGGAGCAGCCAGTTGCGACAACTCCCGCGAAACGTTGGTAGCGAGAGATTAATCCCTGAACGAACTGGCGGCGGAAGGTCATTCCAAATATTGGCTGCACTGTGCTTGAAACAGCCTCTGGCACTAACCAATTTCAGTTTGGGGATCAGTAACTGATATCCCCTATCTCTTAAGGAATAAAACGATTTGTGTTTCGGGGAAAGCTTTTTGTACAAATAAGTTGGCTTTTTAGTGTGATGAAGGGTATGCAGAAAGCACGCATACTTCAAGGTGGATTGTCTGGACATACAGAGAATGTTCTTATTGATCAAAATTGGTGTAATGTGATGACGTCTGGGGATAGAAAAACAGAACCGGATGCACGCGTTCTGCACTCTCTGCACGGTCTTTGCAGTCTTTTTAAACATACAAGGAGTGTAAACAATATCACAGTACGTAAGGTGTGATAATACCAAACTATTACACAACAAAAGTCGTATATCTTTCTTTATGTATGGAAACTGATATAATTTTTTGAGTGCCTCAAAACATTTACCAACCTTATTACGGACGTGGTGCTCAAACCTTAAATTTTCGTCAATTAATAACCCGAGATTGCGCACACAACCCTCGTTAGGAACTACAGTGTCGCAGACCCTAATAACCGCGCTGGCATTTTTTATTTTCTGTACCTGATTTTTTATCCCAAGCGTTATGGTGACACTTTTCTTCGGGTTTATAACAAGACTGTGTCTCAATGACCAATCCATAATGGCATCTAAGTCCTTATTAATGTTAGCGACAGCTGCGTGAACTTCACTAACAGAAGGTAGAGTGTGAATATACAGCTGACTGTCATCCGCGTAAAGGTGGAGTTGTGAATGCTCTATGACATTTACGATGCTCGCCGTATAAATTGAAAATAGCGTTGGACCCAGAATTGACCCCTGGACCACGCCTCTATCCAGAGGCAGCTGCGCTGACAACGTCACCTTGCCTTCAATATCTGGGCATTGCACTCTCTGACTACGGCCCTGAAAATAAGACCTAAACCATGCACATGCCTCCATACCGACTCCGCATGATTCCAGCTTTATCAATAATGTTGGTATGTCCACACAGTCGAATGCCCGGCTAAAGTCAAGCAACACCAACAACGTACCCCGGCCCGCATCCGATGCCGCCAGAATGTCATCAGTTATGTTCATGAGGGCAGATACCGTGCTATGGTTTTTCCTAAACCCCGACTGAATAGAAGGCAAAATATTATTTGTCTCTAAAAATGAATCAAGTTGTAATTTTACACATTTCTCAACTATTTTTGACAAAGCTGGTAGAATATTAATTGGTCGCAAATCCGAGTAACTATTAGGCATGAAACATTTCGATATTGGAGTAACAATCGCACACTTCCAGGCATCTGGAAAAACTCCCTCTGTCAACGATTTGTTTACAATGGCAAGTATCGCAGTCATGGAGTAAGGAAGAGTTAAATGTAACATTAACATGGATATCCCGTCACCACCCCTAGACGTAGAGGGTGCCGCCGAAGAAACTATCTTATTGACGATTGTCTCATTAACAATTGCTAATCTAAATTTAACATCATTACGCCAATGTGATCCACATTCTTGTGTATCACTTGACATGTTCTGTTTAAGTGATATGCTGTTTACGAAAAACGAGTTTAGGGCATCGGGGTCGGCGAGATGACTAGGTACCGAGCCACTTTTACCAGACGCGGTCATGAGGGAGTTGATATGGCGCCACATAACTTTTGGTTTATTTTTATTACTATTTACAAACTGAGTGAAATAAGCTTGCTTTTCAGCAGCCAAGGCACGGTTGTATGAGTTACGAATGTCACGATAACATTGTCGGCTAGAATCTGATTTAATAACTTTAGCTCGGCGACACGCTCTATCCCTCATTGCTCTCATTTGCTTAAGGGTGTCGGTCATCCAAGGCGCAGGAGGCCGTCTGAATGTGCGAGTTTGCACAGGAGCAAAAGTGTCCATCAAATCCAATACAAGGGAGTTAAATGTTCCAACCATATCATTTATATCGGTATAAGCTAAAACTAAATCCCACGGAGTAAATCTTGCAGCATTATTTATAGCATCAGCATTTGTACCTAGTGGCCTAAAAGTGACCTGACGGGGTTTCGATCTACTGTGTTTAATTGGGAATTTAGCGGAAATAAGACCGTGGTTTTATTTCCGCTAGGTCGTCATTATGACTCACATCGATCATTAAAGGCTTAAGATTTGGTCTAGTAAAAATAACATCAATTAGAGTACTAGACGTTGACGTAATACGCGTTGCTTTATCTATAACTTGATGTAAATTGTAACTTTCATTTAATACCCTAAGACAGTCGGAATGTATGTGCTACCATCACTTGATATGCAATTTATGTTAAGGTCACCCAATAAGAACAAGAAGTCGTATTCTAACAAATATTGTGCAAGTAGGTTTTGAAGACAGTCAATGGCTAGTCCAATACTCACCGATTCCGGACGGTATACAATTCCAAAGGCGGCGTTATAACGTTCAAACTTAACAGCTATCCACATTTGCTCGAGTTCCCCATCAGGTTCCTCCAATCGCTTTACCCGCAAACCAGTTTTCAAGTAAGCACCCACGCCACCACCCCGACCACGACGAGGTTTGTGCACCAATTTATAACCAGGTATCGAATATAGGCTATTATTTGAGTCTGTTTTGAGCCACGTTTCCGTTAAACACAAAATGTCGAAATTACCTAATTGGATACTTTGCACCAACTCATCCCATCCCGTATTTAAAGAGTGAATATTTAGAAGGCCCAGTGTGAAACAATATTCTTTAGATTTACCCATTTTGGAAAACTAAATAAATTCTAGATATAATACACATTAATTTACAAAAATATGCTACGTACAACACCAGTTCACTGCAACTTACGCAAGCACTCATAACTTTTTATCAGTATGGGTGGCATACCCTCGCACTTACGGACATACACCAAGCCCCTACGCACCCAAACAAACTTAAAGCCCTTATCTTTACCCACTTTTCTAGTGTCTCTAAATAGTTTTTTACATTCTGGTGACAGATGTTCAGAGACATAAACGTTTTCTGTTGCGCCTTCGATTTCCAGATGTCTTGAGTTAAGTTTACCACTCGATGATGTCTTGTTAAATCTGGAGACAGCCCTAAGAAGATCTTCACGTAGCCTCGGCGATGAGAGCGTCACCAGTATGCTACGGGGCCTATCAGAAGTCTGGTCCATCTTAGCGATACGACGGCAACATCTTATATCTGAGTCGGCTACTGATGCGTTAACTGTTTTGCTAATATTTTTAAATATTTGGAACAGGTTCTCACTCTTAAAGTCCTTAACTCCGTGTATTTCTACGTTATTATCACGTGAAATTTTTTCAATAATTGCTATCCGGCCATTAAGCGTATGAATCTCTTTTTGTAAGTCTGAAGATTTATTTTGGAGATCCTTTATTACCTTTTCTTTGTGTTCCAGTCGTAACTTTAGATCCGACTGTTCAGCTGTTAAGAAGTCGGTGGTACTAGTGAAATCCGTCTTTATTTGATCGATTACCGCATTGTGGTTCAATTGCAATAGCTCCGTCAGACTACACGTGCACCTATAAACAAGTGAATGAGCTTTTCTGGATTTAGCTTAGTGATTAAGCCAAACCCCCCAATTGTATCTATTAGGTACTTGATCTCACTTCTTGAACCCTTCGTATTTAAAGTCTGGTGACGCTGAATTCCGCTGAAAAAGCTTCATGAGACCATTAGCATACTCTCTCAAAAAAATACTTCGCTTTTCCGAAATGTAAATTTTTCTGAATCGAATGTTGGGGTATACAATTGCATTCTGAAACTGGAACAATACTATACATCCAACCAGGAACGATAACACTATAGTACTGACTATTCGATCGGTAATAATTGCGTATAGAAAACAATCCCATCCAACAGTTCACGCTGAAAGCGAACGGGCAAACGAGCTATGCACGTAATCCGATTTCCAATTATTATGTAGTGTACGGTGAAATACACTGGGTACAGCCAGTGTCAAAATTAAACTAGCCAAGTAATAATGAAATTTAGTTTAAAAATAAACTGTTTAAAAAGTGGTATCGAATGCCATTGGCATTATGTCCGCCTTTTGTGCTGATTTATATTGTGAAAATAAAAATTAAATAATTATTAAATTAAGGTTATTATAGCGTTATGCTTTTATGCTTTTATTAGCATGTAAAACCACAAATACATTAAGGAAATAGTGATTTTAACTTAGAAATTCTATATTTGATGGGACAGGAGTTCATTGCCACGAATTAATGCAACTTATTATTTACTTATCTTAGATATATCTATAAGTATTACACAACATACCTAATAAGCAAACTAAACTCTCTACTATATCTTGCTACAACTACAAGGGTTTATGGAGCAAGTGAGTTTGCAACATAATTATTGTTGTTGGTTTGGACGAACATATCACACGAGCGTACGGGGTCTCCTGATTAATCTAATTTAATGCAGTATTATAACATGATTATTTTAACATTGATTACCTTTGTATACAAAAAAGTCTTTAAAAAATCTTGATTGCAGGCTCGTGATTTATATTGTACAAATTTAAAGAACATACAAAAACAAAAACAAAAAGGTTTTTTACATAATAAATGTATTACAATGACATCATTGTTTTTGGGTTTGATATAAATAACACATACAACCTAACTACTATAAATGAAATCTAATATTAAATGTCTCATATCAACTTACCGTTGTTGCTGACTGTACAACCTAACAATCTATTGCAAAGGGCTTTTGATTTAACTGCGAATATCAACATTGTCAAAATTAAACATGTTGTTTTTTTATATCAAAATCACGTAGAATATAGGAGCTTATGGTTCATACAAATCGGATTGGATCAATCATAAAACATATTGAATTTGAATTTAGAGTTGAGACAACAGCGATGAAAATAAATTACTCTCGAATTTAGATTGCTCTTAACTACACAGTATACTTACTTCAAATTCAATTCTAAAGATGGAAAATAAATATTTTAATAATGGTTTTACACTTATAAGAGAATAAATTATGATACAGAAATTCTTACCACAAGCTGATTGAATCTTTTGACCTATAATCAGTAGAGGCTTTGTCCATCGGGGTCAGTATCTATGTACTTGACTCGGAAGGACCCAGAAGTTGCTTTCATCATCAGCCTATACTAGTCCACTGCTGGACATAGGCCTCTCCAAGGGCACCCCACAGAGCACGATCCGCGGCTACTAGAAGTTGATGCATTTTCTCAAAAAATTGCGTATTTCCAAATGTTAATCTTTAGGAATTTATTTAATAACAATAAAGAACACAAAATTTTAATTGCACCGAATAACTGAAACAGACAGTTACCGATTAACACCTGTAAATGGAAGAATGGGCGCGATGTTTCGAACCATCGAGCTTCAAATCGATTACACCATTTTGGAATGATTTCCTTCACAATGATCGCACTTGATTCGATTGGAAAGATTTGTGATTTTGTTAGGAATGACGAGTTCGTTACCACTACACGAGACGGCCGTCAATGTAACAATACTTTACGATATATCTGTTAGGATGTTAATACTTTGGTTACTTATTTCGCCTAGGAGCGTAAATAAACATTGCAGGTAGGGGCTTATCACGATTATGTGCCTGATCACATAAAACTGGACTGGATTCATTCTTTAATAAATCAGACGTTCGTAAAAGTAAATTTTACGAATTTAATTTAATTTAATTTTCATGTTTCCGAAAGTACTACTTCGTAAATTATTAGGGTGACTTTCGCCGGTCTTCTTTTAAAATTATTGGGAAATATTACTTCTCTAAATTTAGTTCTATTTTTTTAAATCTAAAACTAAAACTAATTTTACACATGTTAAGTACACAAAAACTACTTGTGTTAACACATTTAGGACATTAGTCTAGTATAAAATGTTGTTAAACCTATTATGTATTTATAACTTTGTTAAGATTAATGTATGTTGTGTAACCTAATAAATAAATAAAATAATAATAAAAAACTGCTACGCCAAGATGAAAATCTCTTTGATTCGATGCCTATCAATCCCTAAGGCAAGATTTCTTAAATATTTTTTTAAGCACACATAAACTACTTGTGTTAACACATTTAGGACATTAGTCTAGTATAAAATGTTGCTAAACCTATATGTATTTATAACTTTGTTAAGATTAATGTATGTTGTGTAACCTAATAAATAAAATAAAATATAATTTAAAAAAAACTGCAAGGCCAAGATCTCTTTGAATCTCTTTGAATCGATGCCTATCAATCCCTAAGGCAAGATTTCTTAAATATTTTTTTATATTTAGTAACGCCTTGGTGGCCGAGTGGCAAAGCGATTTCCGGAAGTCCCGGGTTCAATACCCAGTTCGGGCAAAGTGTGTTTCGGGTTTATTCAGTGCATAGCCCGGGTTTGTTATCACCAACCCGAGGAAGCCTTCAAAAAGCAGTTAAAGTCAAAATATTACTTCTTTATCCTATCCTTTCTATCTATCTATCTTTATCGTGATTTGTGCAAGTTTTACTTGCCATCCGATAACTTAGTTTTATATAACGTGATTAAATAGCAAATAAAACTCGTACTAAGCACCAGGAGGTGTTGCTTCAATACCATACGATTCTCGTGGTCTTTGACGCGATTTTGTAAAAGCCAAAAATACTCGTACATCACTCTGCACACAAAACGAGATTGACTACACTATCATTGTGGCTTCTGAAATGGTGTCTAATAAAAGGGAAGTCCATTGAGTAGTGATCGATTCGGCCTACCCATTGGTTCGGAAGTATTCGAAACACGCTACGCCCGCCGTGTTCCATTTACGAATCTGAATTCCGACGTCGTCGCTTCATAGGTATTGCCTTTGCATTATTGCTGGCGAAATAGCGATTATGGTATTAATTGAAACCATGCTGCAATCTTATACCTATGATGGTGTGATGACTATACAATATCTGAGAAAGCCAAGTGTTGGAAGACACGTCTGAGATAACTTCAAGAATAGGCTGATCCTACCACCACAGCACCACCACATGGGGTTAAAGCTAGAAAGAAAGAGAGGGTAAGAAATTGTCAAAAAAGTGTTGGCAAAAAATGAGGAAAGGCTATAGAACCCTATGGCAGCGCAGCGCCACCTACCGGGTCCAATTGTATGCATGTTTTATACATATAAACCTTCCTCTTGAATCACTCTATCTGTTTAAATAAATATAAATCGCATTAAAATCCGTTGCGTAGTTTTAAAGGTCTAAGTATATATACATACAAACGGACAGACAGACAGCGAGAAGTGACTTTGTTTTATACTATTTAGTGAAGATAAATTAATATGTCGAATAATAAAATAAACGAACACCAAGGCACAGCCAGTACAGTCACGAGAAACACAACTCTTTTGACTAGATTTGACTCTTATTCCATTACATTAAGAGATATATTGTTTAGCATGATAATGCTCGTGACAGTACCTTAATAAAAAAAACAATCAGAATCCGTCTGTGTAAAGTTAAACGGGTTGCATTCGATTGTCACTTCATTTGTTTCGACACGGTTTGTTAATTTTTATTTTTTTTACTGGTTATAGGCAGGCATTTGACCACACCTCACCTGATGTTAAGTGACGGTGCGGTCGAGGATGGAACATGCCTGCCTAGAAATAGCCTATTCACTTTGGACCAATTGAAATTAAACTATTCCAGTTCTCCTTTGAGTCCAATGTCAAGGAAATCGATGTATCGCCGGTGATTGGTTGAACACATCATCATCATCAGCTCATTTTATGTCCCCACTGCTGGGACACTATATAACAGTTTGACCACAAATAAAGGGGGCCGAGAAGGTAAGCTTAATTCATACCCCGCTCGAATAACTCACACATTGACCACTTGACACTTCGACTGAAACTAGTATCTAAAGTTTAAAACTCCTTGGAACGGGTCTCGGGATGGGGTGGATCGAATCTGGTTCAGTTCAACCATTCCAAGACACAAGTTAGCGTGTTCACCGCCAAAAAAGATCCATTTTTCGTAGCACCACAGTTCCAACTCCAGTTAACATCTCAAGTAGCATTGAGATCCTTGGTGTTGACATACTAGTGATGTGCAATTCCGCAAATATCTAAAGGACAAAGCGAAGATGGCACTACAGAAATTAGGAGTTCTTAGGTAATCGAGACGGTACTTCACGTCTAACCAGCTTTTACAGTTGTACAAAGCCCAAGTTAGACCACACATGGAGTACTGTTCTCACCTTTGGTCCGGGGCTCCTAAATGCCAACTTGACCCTCTAGAAACTTTGCAGCGACGCGCCATTCATCTGGTCAACGATTCCAAGCTCTCAGACCGGTTAGAACCCTTAGCCTTGTGACGTGACATCGGCTCGTTGTGTGTGCTCTACCGCCTTTATAATGGAGCATGCTCTGAGGAACTTTTTAATTTGGTGCCCACTTCCTCTTTCTACCATTGCACTGCTCGCCATCGGAACAGGGCACACGCACACTTCCTGGAGCCGCTGTTCTCTCGAACGGTTCTTTTGGGAGAAAATTTGTATTGCTTTATTTAAACAATAAACTATTTGTATTTGTATTTATATTTGTATTTTGTATTTCCCAAAGGAACTTTATTCCACGTACCATCAAACTGTGGAATGAGCTGCCATCCGAGGTTTTCCCATTGAGCTACGACATGGATTCATTCAAAAGGGGTGTAAAGAGGATTTTCTCAGGTCGCCAACACAAAAGCAACATCTGTAATGTTGCTGATGTCCATGGGCGGCGGTGACCGCTCACCATCAGGCGGCCCGCCTGCTCGTTTGCAGAATGTCAATATAAAAATAAAAAAATAAAAAAAACTTGACACGGATCTCGGAACAGAGCAGTGGTACACTACTAGTCGTGCTCTTAGTGCAACGAGAAGTAAGCGAGCTTACAGCTCCGGTAACCTATCTGGATATTAGGTAGTTGACTATACGTGTCCACGGGGCAACTAGCTCGAGACACTGGTCTTAAAAGTACCGGACGGAGGATGCGTAACCGGCGTGTTCTGATCTGGTGTTATGACCTGATAGATGGTCCCTTGTGCTTGCATAAGGATGTCTGACACCTAACTTTATAACCGTGAGGTTGGTGGGGGATGTCAGTATAAACTTTAAAGTAGTGTGTAGCAGGGTGGATCTCGGAACAGCTCGGAACAGTCCGAGCGTAGCTGTTGCGAGACTCCGTGTCCGTGAAAGGTTGTCTATGTGTGCGTTGCTCGAGCGCGTTTGAATAACCGATCTGATCATAACCCTTCGGAGAATCTAGTAGGGCACGGGAAACACGCACTTTTAAGTGTGTGATGCCGTTCCCTCTAGAAAACCTCCGAAGGTGATTCGTTTTGCACGGCTTGGCCCTTTACGTACTCCGCCGCCCCCAAAAAGTCCGGTGAAGCTGAAAATGCCGTTTGAGGCGATTGCCTGATGATTAGCAATCTCTCTCAAAAAAAAAATCCTTTGTATAAAGCTGACCTCCTGCAGTCTCTTTATTGTGTGGTTTGACTGCCCATAGCCAGTTCAAGAGACAATAAAGTGCACCATTTTTAAAAGTGATATTCAGCCTTAATTCTATTTAATTTATTTAGATGTTTTTTTTTAAATTATTTATTTATTTCTTATTTAACACGGTTATATCACTAATTACATTAATTAATTTTTAAATTACAAATTTTAATAAAAAAATATTAAATTATGCACCTTGTTGTCTCGTCCTCTATGATGAGGATTACTACTGTCTTGTTAGTATCGATTCTTCGCACTCACTGACGCCACATACGAGAGTATATAAGCTAACTAATTACGTAACTTAGTACTTAATATAAAAGTAAAAGTAAATAGCTTACATCTGTGCCACTGCTGGGCAAAGGCCTCCATCAATGGAATCAAGTCATCACTAGAATTAATTGATATGATCATTAATCACATTTTGATTTTATTTGTGTGTTAGAGTTATTACACTTTCAAAGTAAACAATAGGTTAACAAATTGTCCGTAAACACTTCATAACATCGGAAAGCTTTCGTTCACACCTTAGGAAAGTTGCTTGCACTTGTTACACACAATCGAGATCATTTGTCGTGGCCCTTTGTAACTGTCCCGTTATACATTTTTCTTCCTAACCGTTGGTATAGTGTTCTTATTTCAAATTCGTAATAGTTTTCGTAAATACATTCGTTACATTGATTTCTAAATAGAATAACCAGAAAAATAAATGTATGTTTTCATTGAATTTGAAAGGTGATCAGGTACCTTTGATACGTAGGTATCATTACAGAAAGTATTCTGAATGTTCTGTTCGTTTCTCGATTATTTTTTTTTAGTGTAGTTTGTTCCTTGAGGAACCGGCTAAAGTCATAGACCATGCTGCCATGTCATTAGTTTAAGTAATACATAAATAAACAATATTTTCATATATGATGATGATGATGAATGATATTAGAATTGGGAAGTGAGAAATGATATACCCCCCAACCCCTCGAGTATCTCAGTAAAGATGTGGGGCTTTACTAAGTCCTCACGCGAGCTTCTTGAGAGAATTTGAAAAGTGACGTTGCACTGTTTTGTTTCATTTGCCAACACTTATGCGCACTCACGAACACTTAACGGTTAATAATCCACCATTATTTCACATTAATATTCGACATAACACAAATTTTGGAAAATAAAGCAAAACCGCAAACATGACGCTTCACTTTCCCGCCAAGAAGTCCCTCGTTTCTCGAACTGCAGACACTTCTGTCTTAACAACTGCTACAGATTATTAAAAATAAAAAAGCATTCGAAAATCAAACAAAAGGTGTCAATACTACAGAGACAAAAGACTGTCACGCAACTCGAACATCAAACAAAAGAGCATCACACCTGTAACTTTACGTAACGCTATCAAAGGCGCGTGTCGCGTCGCTAGGGCGGGCGCGATCATTATTTTAATGAACATTGCGCGTTGCATCAAATCACGAGCATCATCAGACCGCATCCCGTCATCGCCGACGGACAATGCACTCGTAATGCGAACCGTCATTATGTACTTCAAAGAGTGCGAACTGTGGCGGCCACTACAAAGCCCGACGAACAAAGTTCTGCCTATCCTGCAATTATCTAAATGCAGGCTTCCCTAGGTGTTGCACAGACAGACAGACGAATGCGAGCGTAGGCTATAAACGTTAGTGTAATTTCTCTGAATCTCTCTGTGCAGATCTTTTCGTAATTTTTCACGTAGACTATACCAGACTTACGAAAAAAATTATAAAAAATCAAATAATATGTTATAAAAAATATTAAAATTAAAGTTATTCATAATTTACGCAAATTTTGCTGCAAACAAATTACAATCTGGAAAAGTGTTAAATAAATCATACTGGATCAGGTGCACTACGAACTATGTTATCTTGGCTCTGTCTGTAAGTATGCGTATTATTTATTCTGTGGTATGCGTTTCTTTTTTCGTTGTAACAATATTAACAAGGATAATTAATGTTTAAGTAATAACTTAAATAAATTTATAAAAAAGGCAGTATTTTAGATCGTGACAAGAAATTATAATAAGAAATTTTACAAAGCACCTAACAATACATTTATTAAATTTAAATTTTAAATGAGTGCATACTCCAATAGATATGTAGAAAACAAGGACATTTATCATTTATATGTAAACATAATAAAATAGATTTACAACTTCCGTTCCAAAACATAAACTACTTAGCGAAATACTTCTAAATATAAAATGCCAGTACTGCATCAGTAATACAGCAAGCCAACAGAATTATTCAGGCGCCCTTTTAAAATGTGCTCTCAGCCTGTGTCGTGCTCCTGCGAATTGTAACGGCAGGGCTTATCAAAATTTATACCACCCCGGCGAGCCGTGAAAAACTCCGCCAGATGAGAAATGGTCGCCTAAATTGTAATGTATTAATGTGATTTAGAGATTGACTTTTTTAAACGGGAAATTTGTTAGTACTAAATAGCTTTAGTATTATCTATGTGGATTTTGAATGTCGATGGTGCAATGGTAAACACACTCGGTGGTTGCTGAAGTCAAGCAACTTTCGCAAAGGTCGGTTGTCGGATGAATAAGCGAAAATTAATAATCTCGAGCCTCTCTCCCAATCCGAATTGTGTCTGCATGTGTTTTATGGCCCGTTCTCCTTTTGGTGTTTATATCCATAGGCAAGGCTCGTGCCCCAACAGTGGAGACATAAAAATAAGGTGGTGGTGATGAAGATCATTTTGCGAGGTAGAGGTGCCTGGTTATTTTGTCTGAGCCTGCAAGCCGCCTGATGGAAGACAGTCATCGCAATTCTATGGACGCTTGCAACGCAAAGGTTGTCAAGCGCGCGTTGCATACACATATTTATAGAGGAACGTTCGACTTGTCTAGTTTAATTAAATAAATAAATAAACTTTCTTACACTCACACCAACTATCTAGCCCAAGAGAAGCTTCGTTATGAAACTCGTTAAATGGTACTAGACAACGGATAAACATACTTAAAATTCTTAATTACATACTTATTATACATAGATACAAACAATGTAAACCCTGAATTGACTATGTTATTAGTTATTTAAGATTTACTCGTAAACATATCTGTTTTTAAGAGCTATTTTCATAAAAGAATTTTGTGTAACAAAAGATATAGATAAACTGATATTCGGCACAGTTACCCGCGCTTGATCACGGTACACTCAACTACTTAGATGCTACTCATTTAAGCAATTTAATATTAATATAGGTATATATTTTTATAACATATTGAATTACATATTATAGTTAATATAAGTATTTTTTGTTATATACAAGGTGACTAAGTAATAAGGACACTATCAATGTACACACCATCTATGTACCACTTAGCTTGCAAATAAAAGTTTGAGTTTGAGTTGTAATTGAGTAGAGACGACAAGCCTACCGCTACAATACACTAGCCGTAGCCTTAGTATTATAGTTTATATCAAGATAGTGCGTCTGTAGTTCTGTATAGTAATCGCTACGTATGTCAACAGTGAGGAATACATTAAAGTCTAGTTTAAGTTACAAAGGCTGTCCTTCGAATAGATAGAGGGGATCATGCAAGAATTTAGACGATTAAGCCTTCATTGCTGTTGTTCAGTAACTCCCGAGAAATTCCAAGTGAGTTCAAAGCAAGATTTATACCGACTGGATTCCGAATAATTCTGCGATACGAATGTTTTCTTTTTGTTAGCAGATTTGAACGATGAGAGATCTAAATTATTGCTACTGTTGCTATTGAGTTAACAGCTACTTTCGTTACTAGTCTTAAAAGAGTATCTACTACTCGTATAATAACTAACTATGTAGGTAGGTAACTATATAATAAATTTAATGATATTATAACCAAAATTAAATTCAAGTAAATAACAACATTGTTTTCGCCATCGGATAATTCCACATTACGAATGTCATATTTATTATATTGCATCTTTGAACGATGCGAGAGGCTTTTCTAAATTATTTTTTTTGTTGCTGGCTTGGTGCGGTTTGCACATTTAGCCAGTGTCAAAGTAATGTTCTTACAATTTATAAATATACGATATTTATTTTTTTTAATATATGATGATGATGAATTATAATAGAAATGACAAGTGAGAAATATATCCCCCAACCTCTTGAGGATCTCAGTAAAGATTTGGGGCTTTACTAAGTCCTCACGCGGACTTCTTAAGGGAATTTGAAAAGTGACGTTGACTGTTTTATTCATTTGCCAACACTCATACACGCTCACGAACAATTAACGGTTTATAATCCACCATTGTTTCACATTAATATTCGACATTTAAGAGCGTTTACGCCGCACACTAGCGCCACTAATAAAAAAAAACATATCTAGTAATTAGAGATAGAAAATCAAATTATGCTCAACAAACTATTTGAATGAAGTAATTTAGCATTTTTACGTCACCTAATGAACACCTCACATGTTATGGTTTAGTTAAATAACACGTTACGGCCACTTTTAACTATAACGCCATATTTAACTAAACCATAACATGTCAGGTGTTCATTAGGTGACGTAAAAATGCTAAATTACTTCATTCAGATAGTTTGTTCAACATAATTTGATTTTCTATCTCTAATTACTAGATATGTTTTTTTTTCATTGGCGGCGCTAGTGTGCGGCGTAAACGCTCGTAACACAAATTTAAAAAAAAAACGCAGTTATAAATTCTTACTTTCCCGCCAAGAAGTCTCCTCAAAATGACAACTTACAATACAATAAAAATGCGTAAAATATTGAAGTTCATATTTTTTTATTTGTCCCCATAGACACAATTCTAATATAACACAAAAGAGAATCTACCATATAAAACAGAATCATTGTATTGTTATCGCCATCTGGTCTTGATTACCTTTTTTATGGCAGCCTTATGTAATGTTGACCCTGCTTTGTGCCACAGAAGTCCCGGGTTAAAAGGTTTAATTAAATTTGCCAATATGGGCATGATGTGTGTGATAAACTAGAACATGATGTTCTCGTATGATTAATATACTTTAGTTTAAGTGTCCACCATGTAGTATGGTCAGCGACGAACATCACGGAATTCAAAGTCAAAGTCAAAGTCAACTGGGTAGGTTCCTACCCACTCAGGACGTCAATTTTTTTATAATTAACTAATTGTTATAAAAAAATATGTCTAAAAATATTTCTATCATTGATTTGCATAGCCGCCCGGCTCCTGTTTGTAATAAGTGGATTTGTGTGTACATGTGTATTTTTTTTTTGTGCAAATTTCGTATGCTGTCCTCGTCTTTTATATAAGTAATATACTCACTGATTATTATTTTTATTGTTATTGGTTATGGCAGAAAAACAGAGGCTGCGGGTCCCCTGCAGCCACTGAGTCATAGACCTTTTTGTCTTAAAGCCAAGTTATGTTGGTCAAAGTGCGTTGTAATTTTTTTATTTTTTATTGTATGTTCGAGACAAATTAACAATTTTTTTTTTTTTAATAATACCATGTCATAATAACTTTAGTTGAGGATAAATACAACGAAGTGTAGGCGCTTGGCCTTCATCTCAACTGTCGGTAAATGAGGATACGTTCTAATTTATATATATAATAAGAATAATAATATTTAATAAGAACTCACTGCACAATGGAGCTGCAAAAATCAATATTATCTATTTAAACTTCTAATTTCTAAATCATTTATTTAGTTTAGGCTATAAGTATGTCACTATGCCATCGATTTGTATGTCTACACAGGGCGGGAGACCTTGTACTGAGAAGAACTGGTAAAAAAACTCAGCAATGGTATTTCTTTCCTCCATTACAGCATTAAAATATTGGAAAATAACCTATCATAGAGTTACCCTTTCCATTACAAATAAATATACAAAATATAAAAAACAACCACACATGTAAAAAACTTTTTTTTAAATCTAAATGTACATCAGAATAAATTACATCACAATTTACATATTTATTTTGTAAGCCAAAGTCAGCTTTATTCAATTGTTTTATATTAGAAGAAGAGATAGAGGTATTTGTGGGAAACAAGAAGTTGTGGGATACAGAAGCAGGCGACTCATTCCATTATTTTCTTTGGCAGTGCGTTTATTTTGAAATCTCTAGCTGTCGGTACACAGCACTGCTACAAACATTGATGTTATGGCGATACATTATTTTTTTTAGAACGCCATCCTCTTACTAAGTAATAGTAAATATTCTTAAGGCTAATACAATTTTCTTAATTTATTTACATAGATAGGTACATACATATACTATTCATATACAATTGTTTACTTAAATTTAAAACACCTTATTTATTATATTGTAACACACATATTTATACACATTTTATACACTTACATAACTTACTTGTTACTTACTGTTCATTTGATTTGCACCTTTAACAACAGCCTCCATATATTGTATTAGTTCTTGTGTATACTTTTTGTTGCTTATTATTGCACTTAATGTGTTAATGTCCACGAGACCATCTATTTTCAATTCCAGTTCATATTTCGCTTTTGCGATTATTGGGCAGTCTAACATCAAGCGTTGGATGGTCTCGTTGGAATCAGTGTTACATTCACATAAAGGGCTCTCGTTGCACTTGAAACGGTGTAAGTAGTCGGAGAACCCGCTGTTTTTTTTTAGAGAGAGATTGCCGATTACCTAAGACGTCGTTTTCAGCTTCACCGGGCTTGTTTGGGGGCGGCGAGAAACTTAAAGGGTTCCTCAAGCCGTGTGAAACGAATCACCTTCGGAGGTTTTCTAGAGGGAACGGCATCACGCACTAGTGGGTGTCCCAGTGCCCTATACAAGATTGTCCGAAGGGTTCGGATCGGAAGAGAACCCGCCGTGTCCTGTTAAAATAAAATAAAATAAAGCTTGTGTAAGGAGACTGTTGTGGCAAATTTTACGAACTATAGTGTAGGCGATCTTAGCGTCTGGGAAAAATATTTTTGATGGTGCCAGCAGTGTTCTATGTACGGTTCCTTTCGTTCCATATGTCAAGAGATGTTTGACGAATGCATCTCTTGACATATGAAACTGGACACTGGTCGTAGTCTGGCTTTCTCCTCAACTTTAGGGCCGCTTCTTTCGCGAGTTCGTCGGCGCGCTCATACCCCGGCAGACCCGCATGTGCCTTGATCCAGAACAAGGAAACTTCCTTGCTTTGTATCGCAGCCAAGCCCAGGTTCCGTCTTGTCTCTACTGCTAGGGGATGAGGAAACTTGATGTTGGTAACTGTCTCAAGTGCCGCCCTAGAGTCACTGTAGATGCCGAACGTAGATTCCTTCCTCCCAAGGATTACGCTTGTAGCTTTGTTTGTGGCCAGAAGCTCCGCCTCGTACACCGTGCAGTGCGCGGGTAAGCCAAGTTTGACGGCTTTGGTTTCGGTCTCACTGTGTCACAAGGACAACCCGCTATACACTACTTTAAAGTTTATACTGACACCCCCTACCAACCTTCCGGTTACAAAGTAGGTGTCAGAATAACCTTGCGCAAGCACAAGGGACCATCTACGTCAGGTCATAACGCCAGATCAGAACACGCCGGTACGCATCCTTCATCCAGTACTTTTAAGACTAGTGTCTCAAGCTAGTCGCCCCGTGGACACGTATAGTCCACTACCTAATATCCAGATAGGTCACCGGAGCTGTAAGCTCGCTCACTTCTCGTTGCACTAAGAGCACAACTCGCAGTGTACCACTGCTTGGGCCGTCAGCTCTAAAGCCGACTACCAAATGTCCTCTTTGGTGGCGGAGTTGTAAGCACACTCACTTCTCGGTACCCATCCAGGCACCTGATCAATTCCAAATTCCTACGCGGCTGATTAAACCGGAGGCCTTTGCATCTAGCGGGCACCTCTACTAGTTCTCCAGACTAGTACCGGAGATGTTGGAGTAACTACTCAGTGAAAACCACCGAGCACCACACCAACTAAGGGTAACTCACGTACCCCGCAGATCTTTTCGCTTCAGGCCCCCACTGGACCGCTACTAAGACCCGCTCGCTATGCACGAAATGGAAGCCTGGCCAGACCAACCAGGCAGACGAACATTCCCACTTCTATAGCTAACCACATGCCACCACGAGTCCAACCCATGTCCGGGGCCTGCCGGAGACGCCCGCGAAGGCATAACCGGCAGGGGGCCTAGGATCCGGAACTCCCGTGGTACCCTTGAAAAGACAGCCGGACCCGTAGTTCCAGCTGCCATACCCTACCTATCAGGGTGAGTAGATAGGGACAAAAGATGTGTCACAAGGACAGTGCAAACCCAACCTTACCGCCAATCTTGCTTCCGTCGGTGAAGATACGCACCATCTGCACGTTGTATGGCGATATATTAGATAAGCCGTAGCTAGCAGGCGGACAAACCAGCCCTGCCACCAACCAAACCGAGTACACAAACATGTACAGGGGGTACTGGGAATAGAACCCAGGACCTCTAGGTCTAAGACCGGTGGTCTTAACCACTAGACCACAGAATCTCCCCATACAAGCGTTCTGAAACACACCATATGTCCAAAAGTATTCATATTTTTTGGCCATTATTCAATGTTCAAATAACTGACAATGACATGTTTTTGACTTTTTCTATTGATTATACCCTTGGCCACAAGTCCACAAAGAAAACTAACTAATTGGATAAGTCCGTGGTTCTAGAGCCCATAGAGTATAAGGGCTCGTGTGCCTCATAGGGTACACGAACTCGGCGGAACCGCTCCCTGTGTACCACATACGGTACACCGGACTGTTAACGTGTAAAAAAAACGACGCAAAACGCTTGGTTCTTATTTTGGGAATGTCAACCAAGTGTAGATAGTACTTAGTGAGTTGGGGGCCTTATGCTGCGATGGGACGAAGGAGATGGCGATGGCGTGACAAGTACCTCCATAAAGTTCTTCGATATCAGCAAATATGACGTCATCGAAAGAAATACTTTAATCAACATTACTTATCTTCCGAAATAGCATGTAATCAACACTTTTAATCATGCAATCAGGATCAATTCACATTAACGTAGTGATTTTTGTCATTGCTTCGCCGCCAGATAAGATAAGATTTTGTTTCCTTTTGATACGTTGATTAACGGTTAGTTCTTTATTATTGGGATCGATGCTAATTTCGTGAGGTGAACAGTGTTTGTGAAAAATGCATTTTAAAATATTATTGTTTGTGTTGTGTTTTGTTGTTGGGAGAGCAGTAGGTGAGTTTACTAAGCCGCGTTTACCATCTCTGTCTGTAATCTAATATTATTAACACCAATGTCAGATTAAAAGATATCTATAAAAAATATTTTAAAATCTAATAACTCAATATTTTTATTGTTATTAATTTAATGTTTAGACCAAATACAAAACAAAACCAATTTACTATTTTTTATTTTTTTTATTACTTTTGATTATTATTTTGATTATTAATACTTTTATTGCTTTCGTGTAACATCTGTAATTAAGATTGCATTTGGAATGATTAACTATTATATATACTGTTTACTCATCAATGATTTAATGTTGATCTTGTTAAAGTTAATAAATAAATAAATAAATAAAAATTACACAGTAAATAAACAAAATAGGGTTCGTGGGTGGTTCGAACCCTATTTGTATAAAATCGGCTGATCTAACTTAATTGAAAATCGGGTGCCTCCGCCACGGGGGCGTCACACATCGGGGGCCTAACCCACGAGCCCACTACTTTAGCTACACAAAAACGTTGTTTACTTTTTTTTATTTTTATACTAAATTCATTGACTACTTTCAGACTAACAAAATTTCACAACTATAAAACGTTATAAAATAGGAGCTCGATGGCGTAGCAGTTAACGAGCCTGTCGATTGCTAAGGTTAAGCAACTTTCCCAAAGGCTGGTCATCAGATGGGTGACCAAAAATTTTACATCTCGAGCTTCTCCTTGCTTCGGAAGGCACGTAAAGCCGTTGGTAGTTGCTGTGTCAGCAGCCGTTAACAAGCACCAATCCGCTCTGAGCCCGCGTGGTAGTGTATGGCCCGTCCTCCCTATCCATCCATAGGGCAGGCTTGTACCCTAGCAATGGGGACAAAAATGATGATAGCAGGTGATGTGACGTATGTTACCAAATAAAAATGTATTTCTTATATATTCTTATAGTTTAAAGTTTTTATAAGTTTAATTTTAAGTAGTTTAATTTAATTGTTATTGTAGTAAATTATTTATTACAATACACTAACCTAATTCTTTTAATCGGCCAACGGATAATGTCTACTTTCAACGCCAAGGGTGAACTTGCACCACAATCACGCGCGCGTCGCCTATCTTATGAAAAAAATGCGTTTATCGAAGTATTAAAATTAGGTGTTTGATATTATGTGTGTTTAATGAACATTTATTAGAAAAACTGATTCATGCAAAAACACGATCACGGCACATTTTCTCGATAGAAAAAAAAAACAAATTAGCATTTGTTTTTGTCTTCAAATGTTTGTTACATCTAAACGGTAATGAGTAGAATTTCGTTTGGGATTAGAAGTTTTACATAATTAAATAGTACTGTCACATTAACATTGTTTGTTTTTGTATACCTGCGTTTATGCTAGAACGATGTGCGCGTGCGCAACCCCGTCTCTTTCTTTTGCCTGGAGGCAGTAAAATAAACTTTCACTGTGTTTACAACGTCTTAATTTTAACGAAGGCCCTTAAGCTTTAGTACTTACGCCTCTGTAATTTATATATCCAGTACCGTTCCGTTTAAACATTCCTGAAGGTATAAGAACTGCTCATGATTTTCTGTACAGGTCTGAGATGTTACATCTGCACATTCTCGTCGTCGGACTCCGACCAGTCTTGCCTCACCATAACGGAGACTTCACGCACAGTGGAATGTCCTTTCACATATTGCACCATTATGCGTCAAGAGTTTGTAGTAAGAAATTTACGTTACTTTTAATATACACTAAACTTGGCAACGAAATTTTTATTTTTATAAACGTATTCAAACCCGTTAGTCCAAAAATAGAGCCAAAAAAGGGTTTTTATGATATGAAACTTCAAATTGTTATTTTTAAATTTACCTATGAGCTCGACATTGTTCCCGAAATTGAATAAAAGGTATGTTTACCTTGACAAAACATGTTTGTTTTGTGTATTCTAAAACAACGTTGTATACAGGGTCTAACAAAATCAGTAAGCGAACGTTTAAGGGCGATATCTATACATCATTCTGAATACAACGATAAAAAATGGGCTCCAGTTTTATAGTGATTTTTCAAAGTTATGTTTTCTAACAAACTAAATCAATTAAAATAATGCACTTCATGAAACATGCTGTATCTTTACTATCACGCACGCAAACGTCAATAAAAAGATAGTGTACAGATAAACGCACACAATTGAAAAACCATTGTATGACATTCATACACACACGGCTATCTTTGTGTGCGTGTAGTACAGCTGTACGGGTTTGGAAAGGGTGTATTTTTTGGTGAATTATGATAATGTTTTGCTGATCTCGGTAACGAGCCTGAAGTTTTGGACCAAATTTGGGGAGCATGCTCAGTGTGATGTATAGATGCTCCCCTTAAACGTTCGCTTATTGATATTGTTCGACCCTATATAAGAGTCCCTCAGCAAAATTTACTGTCACCCAAGCACGACAACATAGCACGCAATAAGCACTCTGGAAGGCTTCGTCCGTAACGATCTGATCCATAATTATTTTTCAAATAAGTAATTACATGAAATACATGTAAAAGTACAAAGTACACACCTACATGTTACATTGATGTACACTACCTACAATATGTTTGTTATTAAATATAATATACTTCTTATCAACATTATTGTATGAATGACGCATCCCATGCTTTGGAAGGCACAATAAGCCGTTGGACTCGTTGTTGTCATAAGATGGGAGTCAAAAACCGTTAAAACCGTGGTTTCTTTCCACGCAATTAATGCTGTAGGAAGGCCAACCCGCTTTACACTACTTTAAAGTTTATACTGACCCCTACCAACCTTCCGGTTACAAAGTAGGTGTCAGAATAACCTTGCGCAAGCACAAGGGACCATCTACGTCAGGTCATAACGCCAGATCAGAACACGCCGGTACGCATCCTTCATCCAGTACTTTTAAGACTAGTGTCTCAAGCTAGTCGCCCCGTGGACACGTATAGTCCACTACCTAATATCCAGATAGGTCTCCGGAGCTGTATGCTCGCTCACTTCTCGTTGCACTAAGAGCACTACTCGCAGTGTACCACTGCTTGGGCCGTCAGCTCTAAAGCCAACTACCAAATGTCTTCTTTGGTGGCGGAGTTGTAAGCACACTCACTTCTCGGTACCCATCCAGGCACCTGATCAATTCCAAATTCCTACGCGGCTGATTAAACCGGAGGCCTTTGCATCTAGCGGGCACCTCTACTAGTTCTCCAGACTAGTACCGGAGATGTTGGAGTAACTACTCAGTGAAAACCACCGAGCACCACACCAACTAAGGGTAACTCACGTACCCCGCAGATCTTTTCGCTTCAGGCCCCCACCGGACCGCTACTAAGACCCGCTCGCTATGCACGAAATGGAAGCCTGGCCAGACCAACCAGGCAGACGAACATTCCCACTTCTATAGCTAACCACATGCCACCACGAGTCCAACCCATGTCCGGGGCCTGCCGGAGACGCCCACGAAGGCATAACCGGCAGGGGGCCTAGGATCCGGAACTCCCGTGGTACCCTTGAAAAGACAGCCGGGCCCGTAGTTCCAGCTGCCATACCCTACCTATCAGGGTCAGTAGATAGGGACAAGGCAGTAGTAAGGTAGTAGGAAGGCCAATAGGCCATACCCCAGGAATGGGATATTATAGCTTAATGATGACATATACAATCTCCACGTATTCAGGATCCTTCCGGAGCGGTGGCCAGCTTCACCCGAGGATGTGAGGGGCAGCCGGACTACTTGAACCATGAAGTAACCGACCCCTCTTTCCGCACCTTCTACCGCGCCTGTACCAGTGACCTTTGCAACATAGGTATGTATATGTACTCTGTATATGTTAAACATGTATTCAGCCAGCCGCGTAGGCACGTGAAACTGGTTAGGTACGGTCAGTAACAATTGCACAACACACTTACACAATTTAGTAGCGTACCGTGTTATAATACTATCATTAGAGGTAGTGTCCGACCGAACCTTCGACTTCGGCATCGGCTTCGACCACCTTCAGCGAAAAAAAAACCACCTTCGGCCAAACCTTCAGCTAAAAAGGGAATTTCTTAGGGTTTTTATCTATGAAAAATTAAGGAAATTTATCTTTGGTCACTAATTAGAGGTTGACCGTGTTCTGTTCGATTAATTACTCGTTTTGACAAAGTACTATAGTGTTCAATGAATTTTGTTGCTGACTATACCTGTCCAGGTCCTTAGGCAGCTACACAAGAAGTGAGTACGCTTTTGCATCAGTAGCTGAAAGGTATAGCTTCGTTATACTACAGTTGTCACTTTCAAATTCTCCCAAGAAGTTCGCTTGATATCTCAGTTAAATCCCACATTATCCCACTTTGACCCACAGGGAATATCATTTATTGCAAACATTTATATCATCACTAATTACTATTATTTTTGAACTGACAATATATTTTAACATTATTATTATTATTATTTTCCTAACTTTGACATAGGCTAAATATGCAAATGGCACAAAGTCGTTAATTAATGAATAAGTAATTTAGGAAAAAATGTCTAGGTCAACCTTAAACAATCAAACATCAAAAGACTTCTTGGTGGGAAAGTAAAGCGTCAAACTTGCGGTTTTGTTTTATTTTTATATATGAGAGTTTCGTCGAATATTAATGTGAATTATTACTGTATTAAGTGTTCGCGAACATGCATGAGTGTTTGCATATTAAAACTGTGCAACGTAACATTTTAAATTCACTCAAGAAGTCAGTGTAAGATCACAGTAAAGTTCCACGTTTTTATTGATACTCAATGGGTTTGGGGAGAATTATTTTTTAATTTTCACTCATTATCATCTACAATTAAACACGAAAAATATTGTACATTATATTCAAAACTTTGACACAGGCTAAATGGACTAACCGTATTAAGCCACTAACATGGAATAAAATCAAATATCAATCTATTTCACAAGCTATCATACTCTATCGTAAGTTACACGTTCTTCGTTTTCTTTTTTGATGTGTAACATCTTTCCGCTCGCCTTCTTTATATACAATTTGTGGGAGTGATTTCGTAGAAAAGGGACGGAAGTAGGGTCGTAACAGTGTGATCCGTAACAGTGAGATCTCGGCTCGCCTTCTATATACAGGGTTACTGGAAACTCGACAAATGTAACCCCCCATATGTATGGACGAAAAGTAAAAGTTTTCGAGATAATTAAAATGTTTGTGTTTTTTTAAATTTTCCAAATTTTAGCACTTGACTTTAAATTTTTTTTAAAAATCATTGATGCATAAATTCATTTTAATTTTAATTTGTAGCTGACATCCTAACACAGCTGAGGTAGCACTAAAACATGTCAAAATACTAAATATTTTAAAATTACAACAAAAACTTTAAAAAAAAAAATATTCTTTTTACATTTCTTTTCATAAAGTGTTGCCTAGCTCAAAAAAATACTATGTGATTAGTCGTACAAATGATTAACAAAACTTCCTCACCTAATAACGTATCCAAAAAGGTATAAAAGCCAGCATAATTAACTTTAACTACGAAGTGTAAAAAGAAAAACATAACAGAATGCACACAAAAAGGTTAAGTAATAATTAGTTTTCGCAATAAATGACGTCAAATCGTTTACGTTTTTTTAAACATCTTGATCAATGTGTCGCCCTTAATTTCGAATGCAAGTCCGGATCCTCTTCCTCATTTCGGTTTTTGTACATCTTGATGAAAATGTTTGTTTCTTCTGATTAAATTATCTCGAAAACTTTTTTTTTTCGGCCATTCAAATGGGGGGTTTTTGTCACATTTTAGACCGCCTATCACCTCCAAGGAAGTTGTCGAGTTCCCAGTAACTCTGTATGCAATAATTTGTGGGAGTGATTTCGTAGAAATGTGATCGTAACAGTGTGATGCTGCCGCACAATTTATGAACGCAGTAAGTACAACTTACTGTGTTTGTGATTATGATATTTGAGGTGCTGACATTACGATCTATTTTCTCGAAACTTGCGCGGCAGGATAGGATAACAGTATCACATGTCTTCTAATGAGTACTTACTGCATTATCTTTATGATTTGTAAAAAAATATACGGAATCGGAAGCGCGCGTAAATTTAAATTCGTTAATATGAACAAGACATATACAGGGCGTCCCACGGCCATGCCACATGAAGGGAAAGTACCTTAATTATTGTAGATGGAACATTTTACTGAAAGAAGACTTTATTTTAATTTTAATAACTATTTAAACTGCATTCATACATTTTTAAATAATTGCCTGGTTGAACCGGGAATCGAACCCGGTACACGAGAAAAAATCATACAGATTATTTTTTGCTAAATAACGCATCAGAAATAAATGGAGGACCATGAATTTTTTAACATTTAATGTAAAATTATGTTCAGAAAAATGAAAAGCTGACATTGCCGTAAGGACATAAACTGTTACTAATGAGTACCCACTTGAAAAGTACGCACCATTTCCTTTCGTAAATTCATGGTCTTCCTTTTATTTCTGATGCTATGTTATTTGGCAAAAAATAATTCTTATGATGAAGCCTTCCGATCGGTATGATAAAACTACAGGTGATTTTTTCTCGGTTCGATTCCCGGTTCAACCAGGCAATTATTTAAAAAGGTATGAATGCAATTTAAATTGTTTTTAAAATTAAAATAAAGTCTTCTCTCAGTAAAATGTTCCATCTCTAATAATTAAGGTACTTTCCCTCCATGTGGCATGGCCGTGGGACGCCCTGTATTATTATTGTTTTCTAAAGTTTACGCGAACACTACACATTGAAATGAAACAACTTTTACGGATCTACTCGCGTTTATTTAACACATTACTTATTTAATGTTTATCCTGACGTTTCGAACCCTTTGCAGGGTCCGTGGTCACAGGGAGACTGAGGTGTTGATCATCTCATAATTAGTTGGTAGCTTGTATACCCTCATTTAAATTTAATCAGGTGCGTTCCGTTTTACGCAGAAAGAGCTTACAGTATCTTTTGGTCTGGCAGTATGGTGTCGGGGCTGGTATTTAATATTTTGTATGATGGGATCCCAGGCTGGTGGTAGATTCCAACCATCGCCAAGCATAGGCGCGAAAATAAGTCTGCAGTATGTGAACATTCCCTAGAGGGGCCCAACCATTACATCAGATTTGATAAACCACAAATACTCGTTAGAGAACAACGATTCATTCCTAGGATGATACGCGAGGCTATTGAAATTAAAAAACATCCTAATTTTAATAAAGAAGATGGTTGGAATCTACCACCAGCCTGGGATCCCATCATACAAAATATTAAATCCCTGCCCCGACACCATACTGCCAGACCAAAAGATACTGTAAGCTCTTTCTGCGTAAAACGGAACGCACCTGATTAAATTTAAATGAGGGTATACAAGCTACCAACTAATTATGAGATGATCAACACCTCAGTCTCCCTGTGACCACGGACCCTGCAAAGGGTTCGAAACGTCAGGATAAACATTAAATAAGTAATGTGTTAAATAAACGCGAGTAGATCCGTAAAAGTTGTTTCATTTCAATGTGTAGTGTTCGCGTAATCTTTAGAAAACAATAATAATACAGGGCGTCCCACGGCCATGCCACATGGAGGGAAAGTACCTTAATTATTAGAGATGGAACATTTTACTGAGAGAAGACTTTATTTTAATTTTAAAAACAATTTAAATTGCATTCATACCTTTTTAAATAATTGCCTGGTTGAACCGGGAATCGAACCGAGAAAAAATCACCTGTAGTTTTATCATACCGATCGGAAGGCTTCATCATAAGAATTATTTTTTGCCAAATAACATAGCATCAGAAATAAAAGGAAGACCATGAATTTACGAAAGGAAATGGTGCGTACTTTTCAAGTGGGTACTCATTAGTAACAGTTTATGTCCTTACGGCAATGTCAGCTTTTCATTTTTCTGAACATAATTTTACATTAAATGTTAAAAAATTCATGGTCCTCCATTTATTTCTGATGCGTTATTTAGCAAAAAAATAATCTGTATGATTTTTTCTCGTGTACCGGGTTCGATTCCCGGTTCAACCAGGCAATTATTTAAAAATGTATGAATGCAGTTTAAATAGTTATTAAAATTAAAATAAAGTCTTCTTTCAGTAAAATGTTCCATCTACAATAATTAAGGTACTTTCCCTTCATGTGGCATGGCCGTGGGACGCCCTGTATATGTCTTGTTCATATTAACGAATTTAAATTTACGCGCGCTTCCGATTCCGTATATTTTTTTACAAATCATAAAGATAATGCAGTAAGTACTCATTAGAAGACATGTGATACTGTTATCCTATCCTGCCGCGCAAGTTTCGAGAAAATAGATCGTAATGTCAGCACCTCAAATATCATAATCACAAACACAGTAAGTTGTACTTACTGCGTTCATAAATTGTGCGGCAGCATCACACTGTTACGATCACATTTCTACGAAATCACTCCCACAAATTATTGCATACAGAGTTACTGGGAACTCGACAACTTCCTTGGAGGTGATAGGCGGCCTAAAATGTGACAAAAACCCCCCATTTGAATGGCCGAAAAAAAAAAGTTTTCGAGATAATTTAATCAGAAGAAACAAACATTTTCATCAAGATGTACAAAAACCGAAATGAGGAAGAGGATCCGGACTTGCATTCGAAATTAAGGGCGACACATTGATCAAGATGTTTAAAAAAACGTAAACGATTTGACGTCATTTATTGCGAAAACTAATTATTACTTAACCTTTTTGTGTGCATTCTGTTATGTTTTTCTTTTTACACTTCGTAGTTAAAGTTAATTATGCTGGCTTTTATACCTTTTTGGATACGTTATTAGGTGAGGAAGTTTTGTTAATCATTTGTACGACTAATCACATAGTATTTTTTTGAGCTAGGCAACACTTTATGAAAAGAAATGTAAAAAGAATATTTTTTTTTTAAAGTTTTTGTTGTAATTTTAAAATATTTAGTATTTTGACATGTTTTAGTGCTACCTCAGCTGTGTTAGGATGTCAGCTACAAATTAAAATTAAAATGAATTTATGCATCAATGATTTTTTTTTACCAACTAATTATGAGATGACCAACACCTCAGTCTCCCTGTGACCACGGACCCTGCAAAGGGTTCGAAACGTCAGGATAAACATTAAATAAGTAATGTGTAAAATAAACGCGAGTAGATCCGTAAAAGTTGTTTCATTTCAAGACATATATTATTTTAAGTGACATATTGTGTCATAATTTTGATATGGCAAATGTCTTCTAATGAGTATTTACTGCATTCTCTATAAGATTTGTAAAAAAATATACGTCATTGTTAATTCTATATTCTATTTTATATTGTAATATAGATTTCAACCATTTCGTGTGTAATAGACTTTTAAACTAATATTTACTAATGATATGTCTCAAGAAAGTGCAAATCATTGATAATTTTCAGAATATAATGTCAGAATTGCTTTTTACTAAGGTAAGATGTCAAATGTTACACAACATATTAGGCGACTACTGTAAGCTTAGAGCAGTTGGTTTAAGACTTAAGGCTTGTTCATTTTTTTTTAACTCTCTCTTATTTTATTTCTACTCTTTTCTTTTGTTCTTGTATTGTCAGATCTATGTCTATTGTTTATCATGCTTATGGATGTCTGCTAATAAATGTTTTTGTTTGACAAGGTAACGGCATCCAAGCGGTGGTCGGAGGCACCCTATCTCCCCGACCCATCTATACGGGAGAGAACCTGCTGGTGCCTGGTACGGGCAACAACGACGGCAATAGTGCAGGGTTACTGCGAGCATCCTTGATTACAGCTTTGTTGTCGATACTGGTGGTATATGTAGCATAGACACAAAATACGCTTAAAAAAATATATCTGAAACATTATTATTATTATTATATTTACTAATGGTCGCTCAGTGGTCGAAAAACCGATCCATAATAAATAATTGTAACACATATTATTATTTTTCATTTAATTTTTTTTTTAATTTAAATTTAAATTTTACTATAAAATAAAACCAGCCTCAGGAAGCTATATTATTTTATTTATAAAACTATTAAAAAAACTATGCCATTTTTTCGGCCGCTACAACGCACATTCTATATTTACACACATTTATTCTTTTTCACGTTTTTAACTAATGACGACATATAATGAAAAGCTTTTTAATATTTTTTTTTAACTTTAGTCCATCTAATGGTAAGTTCGTATGCTAAGTATATTGCGTGTTAACTATGCTTTATGTATGTATGTATGTATCTTATACAAAAAATAACTAAGCAGACAGTATACGCACAAGAGAAAAAAATGGAATGGGAAGGCTTTAGCCCAGCAATGGGATTTACAGGCTGATGAGGATATACTCGTATGTAAATAGTTCTTTAAAGTTTTTTTTTTTACTTCAGTAGGTATACTTAACGTAAAGCATGGAATGGAGTTCAAGCGCAAATACATTTAGAGCAATGGAATACGGCATTAGCCGTTTTGTATACTTACAGCTGACCTAAAAAGGGCCTTTTCATGCCTCGCTTGAGGAAACCCTTGAAGGAACGAGAAAACACGTTAGCTGGAAAGGCGTGCCATACCATTTTGGCGCGGTAGAGAAATCAGTTTACGAATTTCTGTAAGTATAATAAAATTGTGGTAACGGTAAATATGATATTTTTGATATTTTTATATTTCCCCATGATGATTTGGGGGAGGCCTTTGTCCAGCAGTGGACGTCTTTTGGCTGAGATGATGATGATGATGAACGGTAAATAGGGAAACTGGCGCTTGTATGTCTGTATAGACAAGGGAAAGGGGTGTATCGGATCCGCTATGAAAAACTTTTTTTTGACCAAGTTGAATTTCTTGAGTTTTCATCGATAGAATTATTGATTATTAAAAGAAAGTTACTGTATTGTATGCAAAAAGTAATTGTTTTCTGTTCTGTCTCTGTGGTTTTCCCAAAGTACAATTAATACAATTTAATTAATTCAGGAGGAGCTCGATAGCGCATTGGGTTAACCCGGTCTGCGATTGCTGACGTGAAGCAACTTTCGCAAAGGCCAGTCATCGGATGGGTAACCAAAAATGTATCATCTCGAGCTCCTCCGTGCTTCGAAAGGCACGTAAAGCCGTTGATCCTGGCTACATTAGCAGTCGTTAACAACCACCGATTCGCACTTGGCCCGCGTGGTGGTCTATGGCCTATTCTCCCTATCTATCCATAGGGAAGGCTCGTGCCCCATCAGTGGGGACATGAAGAGCTGGTGATGATGATGAATTAATTCAGGCAAAACCTTACATCTAATGAAAATAGAAAACAATCTTTTTAATGAAAACCTCTTTAAAACCTTCTAGATAACCAAACAGTTTCACCGCGATCGCTTCATTATTCCAATCAAACATTTCCAAGGAGGTTCTATCTTTATTTGCGGACCACCGGGTATTGAGCCGCGTATTAGCTGTGGCTAATGGAAGGGTAAACGAACCTGAAAAATGGAGCCATGTTACGCTCACTCAGACGGATATTTAGAAGGCTTGTTGCTACTTACTAATATTCAAAACGTATATATATATATAACGTGTATTTTTAATATACATAATTTTATTGTTCTCCTATCCTAATGAATAATGAATTAATCTTAAGTTTTCTTGTCTCCTAAAACAGGTCTTTTACTTAAAATTGAACTAATATTGAGATAAGTAAAGTGTTACTCATTTTTGTGAATTGCAATTTATGTTTTCATCATGTTTTTTTGTAATTTCTTTGTTGGTTACCCATAAATAAATAAATCAATCAATCAATTTCCTAATTACAATGTTTAAAAAATAAAAATTTCCTTAAGATCCGTTTTGCCACTCGGCGAATCGTTACCCCGGTATTAAAAAGGCTGATTCCTAGTCGGACATTATTGAATGATTTATTAGAAAACCTAATAAAATATTAATTTTACCAAATAGTCTCGTTGGTCCGATATCCCGAGATCTTGGGTTTAAAATTTAGTCGGGCACAGCGTGTTTCGGAATTTCTACGAATAGCCCGAGTTTGTGATCACCAATCTGCATTTGGTAGACGTGGTGGTTAAGTCAAAACACATTAGTTGAAGCGATTTAACCTTTGCCCAGCAATATGGGACAGTATAAAGGATAACTACTACTACCAATTTAAATAATAACGTTTGCGAAAGCTAAACGAAAATATAAAATTAAATCACGAATAAAAGTAAGTATGTTTTCCAGTGCTCATGCGGTCCCAAAAGTGCTGGCAACATTACCTCTTTGGATTGCCAGGCTAACATGATCTTTTCACTGAAAGCCTATAGGTATAAGGCGAGCACTTAACTATTTCACAAGCTACTCTATCTCCGGTCCCCACAGACCCATCATCTCCACAGCAAATATTCATTTTAGACTACATTTTAGCTCTTATCAAAGTTACTACGCCATCGGTTCGTAAGTTTATGGCGGAAGACTTTGTACTGAGAAGAGCAAGCAAGAAACTCTTGACGTTTCTTTTACATAAATAATTATGTAAAAAAAACTTAGTAAGTATTTTTTTATTTATTTCCTTATAACAAAAACTTAAGCGACAAAACCATGACAGCGTTCAGCAAAACTCGTTTAAAGGCTTCTTCACTACATAGTATAAAACAAAGTCGCTTCCCGCTGCCCCTATGTTTATATGTATGCTTAGATCTTTAAAACTACGAAACGGATTTTGATGCGGTTTTTTTTAATAGATAGAGTGATTCAAGAGGAAGGTTTATATGTATAAATACATGCATAATATAGAAGAGAAACACTGATAATTTTAGAGGTTTCACATTTTTTTGCGCTTACATCGCAAACGCTGGCTGGACCCTACGAGATAGATCAAAATAATGTAAAATAATGTAATGTAATGTACCTTAAAAAAGTCTACAAAAATGTCCGCATCGGTATATGTCTATCTCTTAGGGATAACCCACAATAATCATTTTTTATCCTTTACTTGTCACGAGAAATAATGGCTTATTTACGAAGCGATTTTAATCAATACAGCATTAATCCTTATCTAATGAAGTACCTTAAATACATTGTACATTTAATATAGATCAATATGGCCCTTTACAGCATGTAATTTAAATGAATATTTTCGAAGTTATACTGATTTAAAATGCAGGGACACAGTGGTTGCTAGTATCAGCATTGCACCCGTGCGAAGCCGGGGCGGGTCGGTAGCAAAAACTTTGTACACCTTTTTACGAAAATTGCGCGGATGGAAGAGTATGAAATTTCGCACACTTATAGTTTATATAGAGAAGGTTATCCGAATGTTAATATTTTTTTATTATGCGTAAAAATACATTAAATCAATAAAACCAACATTACACACCTACCATGTATTTGACACACACGCGTATTTGAAACACGCTTAGATAGGTACTCTTTTCATAAATTTCAAAAGTGGAAGAGGAGCGGCCGATATCTATCAATGCCAATCCAAAATCACATTCTATCTTTTTAATTTTTCATTGCTTTAGGATACAATCCGTGCAGCCTTAATAAAATTATGGTCGAATTTCGACCACTGGGCGACCACTAGTTCAGTATAAATACTAGAAATGATAGATAAGACCTTAGAAGGATCTACAGCAATTTGTATCCAATGTGTTGTAAGGGTCTAAAGGCTACATCACCGCTCCTATAAGGAACCTTTAGAGCTTTAAAACTCCCATTTTCAACTATAAAATTTAAAAAGAAGCAACCCACCAAACTGCTGAACCCAGGGAGATGGGGCTTACACAAGTAGTGTTGCATATTCAGATCCTTAAACGGCGCGCACAATAAAGCTGCACGAATATCCCGACGTTTTCCATTACCACGTCTGGTCTGACTTTAAAAAAATGCAAATAAAGACGTCCATAGGCTTTTATTTACGTCGTCTAAATGGTGGAGCAGCGGTAAGACGCGAGAATTAGCTTCAAATGAAGTGACAAGGAAAGAGGAACGGAGTTCTCTCTGAATCCAGAACGAAATAATGTTTGAATGACAGACTTGTGACGATTATCTCTCGATTCTTTAACTTGAAGTCCTTTGATTTGTTATATTGATGGAACCATGTGTTATCGATAATTTTGAGAGTAATAGATAAGGTAACGCCAATTTTCTATATATATTGCGTGAATTAATAGCATAGAATATTCATTTCTTAAAGTAACTAAGACGCAATGCTTTTGTTAGAGTAAAAAATAATGGGCAAAAAAATATTATGCCACAATATCAGATAAAAACAACAACAACGCATAAAACTCCCGGCGTGATTTAATTATACTTAATGAAGTAAAAAATGGAAAATTATGATCTAAGTACTTCTAGATTGAACCACAGAACATATAATAACACGAACACGGTTCTATTGAGTGAAATCACTTTATCGCCGGAAAAAGGAGCTCTTTATATCCGCAGCATTACAGGCATATGAATTGCAAATGGCCCACTTAGGCCAATTGCAGCTAGCGGGATCACACTCAACGTTCACGCATTCCTTGTAAATTAAAGCTGACTGGTGCTACGCCCGTGCCAAGTACTGTTTAGTTGGGCAATATTATGCTTTATCTCAAGTTTATGTTAGCAGTGTAATTTAAACCTTCACTCTCGTGGTTACGAGTGTCAACAAATGAATGGCGGTGGGATGATTCTATCAGAATCCGATAGCTGGTGATCACCGTGGTACCTATGCCTATTTTTGCCGTTACGAAGAACTGTTTTGCTTATGTTTCGGAATACCGAACAGATGAGTAAATATTTTTTTGAAATATTTTCAACTAGTTTTCAGCATGGTATATTGAAATGTGTAAACGACTGCCAACTTACGACAGCCACAGCGAAAGTGCGTTCGGTCACTCATCCTATAAACGCGATATGTAAAAGCGCGAATAAAGTCCTGGGGTTTGTAATGAGAATTAGCTCTCAATTTAACGACGTAAGAATACCTCTTCTATTGTACAATGCTTATGTGAGAAGTAAGCTCGAATATAACGCGATTGTTTGGGACCCCTATGAACATAAATACGAATACATGATAGAGAAGGTACAACGCAAATTTCTCAGGTACATCTACAAATGGATGTGTGGTTATTATCCATATTTGTACCCATCGATGTTTGTGTCCGGTATGGTGGGGCAGGATACTCTCGCTTCGATACGCAAAAGTTCATTAGCCTCGCATTACCACGTGATAATTCACAATAAGATCGATAATCCGATTGTACTGGAGAATTTAAAACTTGTTGTTCCGAAAAGACATATGAGTGGGGCGGGCGTTAGGTGAATTAGGAGCGCCGCGCAGACGGACAAGAGTTTTTGCTGAGCTCAAAATGCGCCAACTTCTAGAGCAATCGCTGTGCTTAACGCATTGCACTATCAGATCCCGGAGGCCGACATATTATCCCAAACAATATGTATATTTAATAATTATATAAACTCATACCTAAATTGCAATTTGTAACAATGCTTAATTTAGTCTGCTCATGTTATGTGTCCACATTATATCTAACCAGTGTACAATTTGGTACTGTAAGTATACTGATGTAATTATAAATAAATAAATAAATAAATAAACAGCATTACAAAAACTGCTTAACATGCGAGGTAGCAACCCGAAGAAACAAAAGCTGTATCTATTAAATTCTATCTAGTAGGGGGTGGAGACACGTTTTTATGATGCCATCCCCTCTAGGAGCCCTCTGACGATGTTTAATGAATAAATCGAATGAATGAATGAAATTCTTTATTAAAACTTCAAGAAGTACGACATTTACAAACATAGCCTCACAAAACTGTATTAATAGTTTGACTGTGGGTACAGAGCAGAGTCTCGAGACGAGAGTCACGCCGACGATTTTAGCACTTATAAGCTATAACTACACTGGCCTGCAAAATTAAGTATCACACTTTTAAAATTGCAATAACTTTTTAAGTACACAAGATATACTTTCGAAACATAAAGGAAAATGTTACTAATGTATAATTTACTTTAGTTTTAAAGAAAGCTGATAAAAATTGCTGCAAAACGTTTTTTTTTTTAAATCTCTAACTTCTATAGTTTAGAAAATAAATAAATATTAAAAGTGTAGTACTTATTTTTGCAGGCCAGTGTATATCTACTTATGCGACTATAAAAAACTTTCCAAAAAATGTTTCTTAAGAAGGCTACCAAATTTGTTAACATTAGTTTGCAAACTGTTCAGTATATAAGGGATTCTCTTACTGAAGGTTCTGTGACACTCTTGACTACTATGGTTATTAATAGCAAGCAAGTGTTTGTGTTATAAACTAACAGGAAGAATTTTACAGCTGTTTTTAGTTTTTTTAATTACGAGTAGTTTTAAAAATCGTATTTGGAGTGATTCAAGCTTTTGTATATTAGTTTTGAATGTAAGTCCATAGGAGTCAAGTGCGTAACCCATAGAATATACTAAAGACATGTAAAGACATTTTAAAGTGTTTAAAGGGACTTTGTAGCTCAAATGATAAAACTTTGCCAATAATATTCTTAGTTTAGAGAAAACATAATCTACATGGTTTGACCACGAAAACTTTTCATCAACCTTCATTCCAAGGTAAGTAACACACCAACATTCCAAAGTTAGATCACACCCTTGAAGTTTCTTGCCGTCCATAAAAAAGTCTGGCTAGCTACCACCATCTTATCTAAATATGTCGCCATAACATCAATGTTTGTAGCATTGTTGTGTTCCGGCAGCCAGAGATAAGATAGCCAGTGCCTCACTAGTTGACGATCACGGGTGAAGTGCGCTTCCATCAATGGCCTTATCATCACTTTATATCAAGTGAAATCAAGGCACTGCGCTTACACGTAAAATATTTTTTTTTAAGTCTGGTTACTCTGTAAAGGTCATACAGGAATCTCTTACAAAAAAAACTAATGTATTGCTACATTTAGGCTAGGTAACTACAGTGCGAGTACTGACTGTAAGGCTGTTTGCATACAATCTGAAGATTAATCGATTTAATCGTCCGAATAATTCGAATTCACAGCTCTACGCAATGTGGCCGTGATGTGTTTATAGTGTAGCCATACCGTACGAGTATGTACATGCAAACACATTATTTGTATGCGGGCGTGGAGCAAGCAGCTGCGCTTTCGGTCGCAATTTACATAGAAAGCGAATATGATTAATTAAGGTGCGGAACAAAGACATTATGAAATTTATGATGGTCTTTTCATTTGTCGCGTATTTTTAATTCATAGATTTTGCTTTTCTGATAGATTGATAATATTAGTAATTAATTAATGACTATACAATGTTTTACCCAATATTGGATCTGGAAAATCTTTAAACATTGACGTGAAGGTTTTATAAACTATTTGAGATAGAAAATTGCAACTCAAATAAACGGGGAACAGAATTCTAGAAAATGTGGAACCTGACGAACCTGATGTTGATGTGATAAAGAAGACTCCACATGTCCTAAGATAAACTTACTTAAACGGTTTGAACTATACAGTTATTGCGTAAACCGAAGTTCTAAACATAGTAAGAAGAAATCAGCTGACAGAACCTGACGTAGTCCCCATTACATCCTTGAAAAAAGGATAAAGAATTTTACTATTATTGAGTATAGAGATCAGAATAATAGTGGCACGTTGAAATTCAAATATTTTCCGTAACACTTTAAAGACAAATAATTATCTTTTAAATCAACATACCTACTTCAATATAAAAAAGAAGGGATAAGACCTATTTCAATTACGAGTACAAGAGGTAAAGTTTGATGGCGATATGCTTACGAAGCAATCCTCCTATCCCCATTTTCACTGTGGCTCAGCAATGCAATACACGTGCTCACAGTGCAGCTACACTCGATGTTTGTACATGTCCGAGATTAATCGCCTCAATCGTCCGAATAATGCGGACACATTGCTTGCGGCGTGCCTACAGCGCTCCGGTCACGCGTTGACAATGGCCTCTACAGTTTTTGTGTATAACCATGGTACTATAAAGTAAAGTAAATAGCCTATAACTGTCCTACTGCTCGGCAAAGGCCTCCATCTTTAAAATCAAGTCATCGCTTCAATTGATGGGTAACCGCCACCAAAAAAAACTGACAGACGAAAGAAATTGCATATAAGAAAATGCGGTCTTCAGCTAGAATCTTCATGCAGAATTGCAAAATCCTACGCACCACGCAGCCAGACATCATCGCTCACTGTAAAGGACACTCGCGTAACATTTATGCGAAGCTCTTTTGTATGCCACTTCAGGGCTTTACGTCCCGTCTCGCTCCGTGGCGCAAGGACCTTCCTCGATAGGGTAATTTCACTCTTTACCGCGTTTCTGAATGGCCAAGGAGCTCTTATGAGACCAATTTAGCTTTATGTAAAGTAGTATATCATTTTTATACAACTGCTAGTTATGTAGGTACCTAATTACAAAAACTATTGTAGCTACTTCATCATGTTAATGTTTTTCTGTAATCTGTATCTCAGCTTAGAATTATACTAAGAAATATTATCTTATTAATATCGATTAAAACCAATTTGACGGAGGCAAAGACGCGATACATTTTGTGTTTTTATTTGTGATGGAAAGTTTCCTTTATGATAGGGCTTTTTCCAATATTTATGACGCTGTAAGGGAGAAAAGAGCTGGACACTTGCTGAGTTTCTTGCCGGTTCTTCTCAGTACAAGATCTCCCGCCCAGAGTAGATAGACTTACGAACCGATGGCTTAAAATGACGTTCATAAGAGCTATTTGTAGCCTAAACTGAATAAATGATTTTGAATTTTGAATTTTTTTGAATTTTGATACGAATCCACAGTTTAATTTTAGTAAGAATACAGTGGTAAAATTATTAGAATTAAGTTAATTTTAAACATATTTGCAAAGATATTTATGAACGTATTTTATTCTAAGATACATTTATTTTTTATTTTTGTGACTCTCCTGTAGTACTATCATAGTGGTGCCAGTGTACGACACATTTTTATACATAACATTACATAGATTTTGATATCATTGAAATTACGGGATGACGGCTAGTACCTAAGCAAGTGGTCAGTATACAATTATGTGCTCCGCGGTTTCACCCGCGTTAATTTTCATTGCTGTTCCACTCCTTTTAGTCATAGCGTGATGTAATATAGCCAATAGCCTTCCTCAATAAATGGACTATTCAACACAAAATAGTTTTTCAATTCGAACCAGTAGTTCCAGAGATTAGCGCGTTCAACCAAACAAAGAAACAAACTCTTCAGCTTACAATATTACTAGCTGTGCCCCGCGGTTTCACCCGCTTTCTATTAGTCATAGCGTGATGTAATATAGCCTATAGCCTTCCTCAATAAATGGACTATTTAACACTAAAATAATTTTTCAATTCGAACCAGTAGTTCCTGAGATTAGCGCGTTCAACCAAACAAACCTCTTTACACCCCTTTTGAAAGAGGCCATGTTGTAGCTTAATGGGAAAACCAGCTCATGCCACAGTTTGATGGTACGTGGAATAAAGCCGCCATTACCCTGTACAAATTAAATAACCATCACAGTATGTAACTCGAGTTTCAAGAACTTTATGTATTACCCTCAAAATCTTAACAATGCAAAGGCAAGTTTTTAATTGGAACTGTAGCCTCTCCTAACAAACCAAACGACATCAATTGTTTGAAAACAATATCCGATCTGATTGGATTGTTAAATCGAATATGTCGCGAATGCAAAACACTCGACAGAGCAATGCTTGGTGAACATCAGCTGTATTCGTACGAATAGAGCCATTATACTTACTAATTTCGAAACAATTGGTTTACTGCCGTAATGCTCTATACATAAGGTTCTTAATCGTCTACTAGTGAAACTTTGTTGGGCAAATCAAAATTGGATGCACCTCTTCTTTGGGCCACGCACTGGAAACAATAACTTCCATGCAAGGTACCATAGAAAGTACTCCGAGATGATTGTTAAAACCAAACGATTCCATTGTCTAAGACAATAGTTCAAAATTTCGTTTTGTAACTTTGTTTTTTGAGGTCATTTTGAATTTTAGGTATTTTAACGCCAAGAAAAATTGTATAGCAACTTAAATATAAAAAGGAGGCTTCATGCTATTCATTTATAAATGTATTTTTTAAGAAATTAACTGCTAGCACAAATAAAGTCAAAGTCAAAGTAATTTTTTTTTATTCAAATAAACTTAAGAAAAGTGCTTTTGAATCGTTCATACATTATTTACCTACTACCCATTCAGGACGTCTATTTTTTAGCTGTGGAGAAGAATGGGCGCAAGAAACTACAGCTTTAATAGAAATAACGACATTTACAAATAAAAAGGATGTCGTTATTAAATCATACAATATTTAATTAAATTATCATACAACATTTACAATTAAAAACTTTCAAGAGCCCGGAATTACAAATAATGCTTACCTCTATACATTTACATTACAAATAAGAAATATTATTTTTTTATAAAAACCTGAGTCATACTTTTTTAATCCGCCTGACATGAGACATGGGCTACCGAATCAGCCCGTGACCACGGCCGGTGAGACTAAACTTTTTAAAAGCAGTTTGCGTAAAACTCCATTGAACATTTTCGAGGAGCTCGATGGTTCAGCGGTTAATGGAAGCCTGGTTAACCACGAGTTGACAAGTTACTGTTTATAATTAAACGCAATAACGAGACAGTTTTTGCCTGGCCAGGCTTCCATTCGTGCAGAGCGAGCGGGTCCTAGTAGCGGTCCGGAGGGGGCCTGAAGCGAAAAGGTCTGCGGGGCACGTGAGTTGCCCTTAGTTGATTGTTCTGCTCGGTGGTTTTCATTGAGCAGTTCTCTAACATCTCCGACACTAGTCTGGAGAACTAGTAGAGGCGCCCGCTAGATGCAAAAGCCTCCGGTTGAATCAGCCGCGTAGGACTTTGGAATTGATCAGGTGCCTGGATGGGTGCCGAGAAGTGAGTGTGCTTACAACTCCGCCACCAAAGAGGACATTTTGTAGTCGACTTTAGAGTTGACGACCTGAGTAGTGGTACACTGCGAGTTGTGCTCTAAGTGCAACGAAAAGTGAGCGAGCTTACAGCTCCGGTAACCTATCTGGATATTAGGTAGTGGACTATACGTGTCCACGGGGCAACTAGCTCGAGACACTAGTCTTAAAAGTACCGGATGAAGGATGCGTACCGGCGTGTTCTGATCTGGCGTTATGATCTGACGTAGATGGTCCCTTATGCTTGCGTAAAGATTTCTGACGCCTAACTTTATAACCGTGAGGTTGGTGGAGGGTTTCATTATAAACTTTAAAGTAGTGTGTAGCAGGGTGTGGTTCAGTGGTTAACACGTCCGGTCTGCAAGTGCTGAGGTTAAGCAACTTTCACAAAGGCCAGTCATCGGATAAGTGACCAAAAATGTATCATCTCGAGCTCTTTCGTGCTTCGGAAGGCACGTAAAGCTGTTGGTCCCAGCTGCATAAGCAGTCGTTAACAACCATCAATCCGCGCTGGGCTCGCGTGTGTTTATGGCCTGTTCTCCCTATTCATCAACAGGAAAGGCTCGTGCACCAGCAGTGGGGACATAAAAATGAGCTGATGATGATGATGATGACAGTTTAAAAGTGTTTGATATACTACCAGTAGACACTTTACAAAACTCTTTAGCTATTGGATTTATTCCAATTAAGAGGTGCCTCTTATCCGCATACTGTCGAAGTTGGGTTCCAATTTAGTGAACAGGGATTTGTACTCGCGCCGTGCTTTATCAACTGCACCACACCGGCACTCATGTCGACATTGTTGGCTACACTGCTCCATAAGGGCCCTAGCTAATCATGACAGGGTATTTTTTAAGGGCAATGTCCTTTTAAGTGCTTGCATCTACTTTAAGGACGATCAAGTGATAACTTTTTGATCGATTCTCAAAGAAGAAGATGCTTAGCAATACGACGTGTTAAAAACACGTTTATGTGTCTAATATTTTTTTCACACTACAACTAATCAACCAATTTGGGTGATTCTTCTTTTGATGGGAATAAGACAATCTCGATTTAAGCTTCATTCCAACTTATTCAATAAATATAGATATATGTTGTTGGAAAGCTTATCTTAGATGATTAACAATTACTCCAAAACAATTCAACTAGTAGGAACTAATTAACTTAAATTAGTTGAAAGTGAACACTCTCACATAATAGTCTTAAACTATCTCGTTATTGCGTTTCATTATAAACAGTCAACTTCTTACCTTTTAAATTTATTCGAAGTTACGTGTTCCTTATGATTTTGAAAGATGTTTGTGCTTATCCTGAAGTCGTAAAATGTAAGGCTGGTTATATTTTATTGTATAGGTATTTCATGTAATTTTAAACTTTAAGGTAACGTGTGATATTAAAAAAACGCCCCCTAGATCACGAAACATGTACGTGCGATGAGAAACAAATATAGATAATAACTTTTCAATTTCGGTTAGGTATAAATGTAGCTTCTGTACTAACGACGTCTGTTTCGAAGTAATCAGGGTAAGCTACAAAATTCCGTTCCGCCAATGAATACACAAACATTTTGCGCAGATTAATTAGTGTCAAATTAAAATTCCAACTCAACAACATCCCGCAGACTTATGGTTTCGATTAATTGATAGCGGTTTCCGGTATCAGCTGTTACAATTAAATTTTAACATTTAACCGTCTTAATTGCCTTTTATAAATAAACTAGCTGACCCGGCGGATTTCGTACAACTTTGACAGTTTCTATGAAAATAAGACAAACAAATCGTTAAATATTTTCGCGTGGAAGCGTATCAAACAATCAAACAAAAAAAACTCACTTTTTTAAATAAAAAGTATTCTATATCCTTCAAAATACCTTTGAGAATATGTGTACAAAGTTTCATGATGATCGGTTGAGTAGTTTCTGCGTGAAAGCGTAACAAACAAACTCACATTCACATTTATAGTATTAGGTGGGATTGGTATCGTAGTGGCACTGGTGTTCGTCACAGAAGCTCAGTGTTCGACACAGAAGCTCATAGATTTCGTCGCTAAAAAATTATATAGATTTTCATTGAAATATTACTGGATGACAGCTAAGAAGCAGGTCCGTATTCAGTTGTCGCTAAATTTAAAAATCAATGGTGACCCCTATTTTTAATGATTAAAGGAAAAAGTGTCGATCACTGATTCATGTCGAACACTGGCACCACTTCCCTGCGACGCTAGAAAACATTTAAAAAAATTCTATCAAAAATTATAAATATATTTTCAAAGCTAATTTTGAGTATGCAATGCGCGGTGCTTCAGTATTCTTTCGAGTTCCTAACTAATGCACCTAAATTACCATGTGAGAGCACTTAACCGCGAAAATATGTAAAATTACGTGTAAAATGGTGTGCACCTAGGGCACATGTGCACGAGTTGTTGAGAGAGTGGAAATAGTAATAAGGGCACTTTTAGCAACACTCACGGGGTACTCGCTTTTTGATTTCCTTGGAAAAATCTAATGATTTTTCACAACGAACGTTAAAAAAGAGAAAAATCTTTATAGATGTAATATAGGATTTTTTCCTTTTAGCTTTGTTAACCTGTTCTGTTACCTTTGTTTAACCTTTATTATGAAAAAATCATTGAAATTTTCCGCTAGGTAACCTAATGGTTTTTTTTTTGTCAACTCTTTGGTATGTCCTATGCCAAGTACCATGACTTTTATATATAAGACGGGTGCCAGTCAAAACTACGCATAAAAGTAACGTTTTACGACAGCTGCAGTAAACAGCACCTACTTAGTGTCTTTCATAATATATAATATTCATAATATTTATGTAAGTAAACTGTGAAATTGTGTATGTACAACATGAATAAAAAACGGCTTGAATATAGGATCGGTTGCTACGAGCAAAAGCTACGAGGTCAAGTAAGTATCCTATCACATTCCTAGGATTGCAGAATGCATGGTGCTCCTAGTAACGCACGTAGACTTGGTAACGGACGTAATCAGGTTATGAACTCTGCCTCAAAATATAAAAGTTTAAAGAGCTGTAGTCTTTCACGAAACAGGTACTATATATTCATATAAATGTTTTGTGTAAAGAGAAAAAACAATATTTTAAGTCTACTTCTATTTTTGTAACATAAGGCTGTTTCGTTCAAACTCGTAGGTATTAATAACACGTAATAAGTTTTTTTTTCCATTAGTTGATGGCTTCGTACGATTAGCACATTTAGCCAGTGTCAAAGTAATTTTTCTTACATGTAATACATAAATATACAAATCCTTCCAGTAGGTACATAATGATGATGAATGAAAATAGAAATGAGAAGTGAGAAATGATATACAATAATGTTTTATGTGTAAACATCAATCTTATCACTCGATGTTTTCATCGAAACCAAATTCGATTTTTTTTGTAAATTCAGTCAATCAATAATTGATTGACTGAAAACATCGAACGGCGACATCACTAGGTGGTAGATCTGTACACTGATAATATACTGATAATTATTATCAGTACTGACATATTGACAAACAAAGATGGCGAGTTTGTTGGTAAATAAAATGTTTGTAAACTTTAAGGCGATCCAGAGCAATCTCCTTTCGTACTTGCGTTCACATTTTTAAGATTTTGATCTGAAAAGAAGAAAGAAATCTTTGAAGTCCCGATTTTCTTTTATTTCGCAACGCAGACTTGGGTGTTTGCGTTCACAATTGACTTAGTGAAACGTATTGTGACATGCAGTGTGCCGGCCAAGAGCTCTCGAGCCGTGACACCGCGAGGGTGCTCCAGCCGCCTCGCTAATGGCCACTCCTGGGGCGATCGATGCGACTATTTGTTCCTGATTTGTCTCACGCTTAAAGATACGGCCTGTAGTCTTATTTATATGGTGTACACGCCTTTTCTAATGGAACTTTTTGGTAAAAACCTTTTTTATATAAAATGCGAGATAAGACGCACAATACAAAATGCTTTAAGGGGGCAATTTTTAAACCAGTGACAATATCAACTCCGAGTGAACTTTCTTAATTGATTAACGAGTATAATTACCCCTTCTTATTGTATTGGAAGACAAACATCATCATCCCCATCATCACCAGCTCATGTTATGTCCCCACTGCTGGGGCAAGAGGCTTTCCTATATATGGATAGGGAGAACGGTCCCTATAGCACCAAGCGGGCTCAGGGCGGATTGGTGGTTGTGAACGATTGCTAATGCAGCCAGGCCTAACGGTTTAACGTGCCTTCCGACGTGCGGAGAAGCCCGAATGATACATTTTAGGTTAACCATAGCAATAGTAGACCGGGAGCATTAACCATTGCGCCATCGAGCTCCTCCAATAGACAATAAACATGTTTGTAATAATGTAATAATTCAAAAATGTATGTACTTCTTCAAGGGTATGTTCTTTCATTTAAATTCTTCTCTTCACATTGTTTTAAAAAAGCATCTCATAATAATTTCACAAAGTATTGGAGCGTTGAAACCTCACTGAAACCGAAACAAATATCGTACTATTTCCAACGGACATGATGTATGTACTTCTTCAAGGGTATGTTCTTTCATTTAAATTCTTCTCTTCACATTGTTTTAAAAAAGCATCCCATAATAATTTCACAAAGTATTGGAGCGTTGAAACCTCACTGAAACCGAAACAAATATCGTACTATTTCCAACGGACATGATGTATGTACTTCTTCAAGGGTATGTTCTTTCATTTAAATTCTTCTCTTCACATTGTTTTAAAAAAGCATCCCATAATAATTTCACAAAGTATTGGAGCGTTGAAACCTCACTGAAACCGAAACAAATATCGTACTATTTCCAACGGACATGATGTAACAAAGAGTAACTCTTCGAAATCATTTTTCCCGCTTTAAAACCGACCGTTCATACAATGTCTGGCTCAGCAAAAAACGAAATAAGAAAAATTTTCTGTCGATAGTTCCACTTTGGCGAGAACTCGACGACATCGATGCCTGAATATTGCAGTGGCGGCGCACGCCTGGAAATATCATATGATTTACTCTTTGATGCTGCGTAGAGGGAAAATCACTACGTGATTTGTGATTTTAACTACAGGTGTTCCGTTTATTAACGCCTAGATGGCCGAGTGGCAAACTCAGCCTGATACCCGAAGGTCCCGGGTTCAATTCCCAGGTCGGGCAAAGTGTTTCGGATTTTTTCGATGCATAGCCCGGGCTTGTGATCACCAACCCGCATTTGGCAAGCCAATCCCATCAATTGGAGTGATGCCTTGATTTTATTTATTTTATTTATGTAAATAATAACACAACACTACAGTGAGACACCAATACGCCATACTATACATAAAACAAGAAATGTTGTTATTGTAGTACTTACATACTACAATAAAAACAACAGCAAAAATACAAAGTAATTTTTTTATTTTTATTTCAATGATGGAGGCCTTTGCCCAGCTGTGGGACAGCCACAGGCTATTTATTACCATTCCGTTTAAAGACTCTGTTTTCAATTTGTACTAGTGTTACGAGTGAGCTGTTTACTTCAAATATATTTATATAACACATAGTAACGACATTAATATAATGGGTCAATATTTTGCGAGGACGAGCACAACGGCAGACGAAGGGGGTCGGTCGAGAATATTGTATATATATTTTTTTTTATTTTTTTGTCCATAATAAGAGAGACGATCTCGACGTCTATTTAGGGGATTGGTGGGAGACCGCTAATGTAACAGACGTGACAGTGGGACAAAATAGATTCATAAAAAAATATTTTTATTCTATTGAAATGGTCATGATGAAGGATGGGTGACCATATCAATAATACCTTGAGCTTCTCTGTTCTTCGCAATACACGTTAAGCCGATGATCCTAGTTGTAGTCGTTAAGGCGCTGTCAACTATGAAATTCGCTTGAGTCATGCATGGCTTACCTACATACAAAGTTTACAACATATCAACACAATAATAGAATGCAACATGCAACAATGTTATTGTTTCCAAAATACAGAATTATGAAATTTCCTCTATAGAAAAAAAACCAAAGCCACCTCTAAACAATATTTATATTTACATTATTACCTTTTTAATTTCTTCTTATTCTTAGCCCTTCTAAACCATTTTAGTATAGGCCTCCTTCAAACTACGCCATGTGTGGTCTATTTTGGATCTTGTGCACCCAGTTCGATCCTCGATTGCGTTTTTAAAATTTGCTGACTTAATTCCAGTGGATTTGTTTATATCTCTTTGGCTTATTTACAGATCGACAGTAAGTTAGCTAGATAGTTCTCAGCGCCCTAATCAGTCGTACATGCTATTGTTAAAGAGATGACTGAGCTCAACAGTGACTGTAACCCAGAAATTCGAAAGAAACAAAACACACGCTTTAAAACAAGAGGTAACGCAAAAAAAATGAAACGTGGAGGTACGTAAAACACTCATTTTGTAAAACTTTAGACGTTTTCCACATCGCCTTGCACCTGCTTTCTAAAAATCTTGATCCCGTCACAGTAGGGCGACACGAGGGCTTGCTAACAAAAGACATTAGCAGGGATGCACTAGGGACACGATGACGATATAATTGGAAATTAAATTCAGCATTTTAATTTTTGTACAGACGCCTACACATTAACCTATCCAAAACTATCAATCATATATATCTATCTATCTTCAATATATGTTCAACCATACGCCATATACATAAAGTTCAAAATCTATTGAGAAAATTTGACAGTTCGTGGTAGTCTGATGTGCGGGCGTGTGTACTACATCTAGCTTTTAAACTCCTCGGTGATCGAGTGGATATCCGTAGGTCCTAAGTTTAATTCCCATGGATTTGTGAATGCCAAGCATGGTGATTAGGCCAATGCCCAGACCGATATTAACGATGGAAACCTTTGCCCAGCAGTAGTAAAGCCTAATTACTAAATATTGTAAAAGGTTAAAGTTGATGATGATGATGATGATTAATTTCGAAATTTTAAAAACATGGTTTATTTACAGTGCTTAGTTAAATTTGTGTCACAGAAATTTGTTGTCAGTGCACATTTAATGTAACACACGTTCCGGTTGCGGTTCGAAATGTTGGGTCACCGGATGTGTCACCAATAAAAAATAATTATATATCGAGCTTCTCTATACTTCGGAAGACACGTCAAGCTAATTTGATCCCGAATGTCGTAGGTAGACAGTTTTAAGGCTATTTAGCGTGATCAAGTTAATTTGCTATACAAATTCTTGTTTTCGTTAAAGTGATCGAATGAAGAATGAAGTTTCATTACTACTAGTACTAGTCATCATTAGTACTAGTCATCTAAACCTTTCCATAATATGTTCTTCATAGGATTGTTATTTTTATTAATTTTGACAACTTTTATTAAACTTTTTTTTATTTAGATTCTACATTCTACATCCTCAATACGTCCCTGGCTTTGTAGCTGCAGAGGGTACGCTGCAATCAGCTAAAACGGGGGCTATTATTTAAACAGCTCTTTATGTCACCTTTGTTCTCGCTAGAAAGAAGTGTTGTGCGTTGTTGACACCGGCTATGACCAATTATGGAAGGAGCGAGGCGTGGCATCTGATCGTGGTGTTATTAACAATTCAGTTTGACTTTTACAACCATTTAAAATTGGAAAGGTTTCAAAATGCTTTTTACAAAAACTCTCTCAGGGAATGGGGAGGTGATTGCCCATCTTCTTACTTGACGATAAATGCGTTAAGTTCGAATATTGCATTGAATATTACATTGTTTACTTAGAGCAAGCACTACCACCCTTGTGTCCCCGAGTTAGGAACCAAACCCGGAATTTCTAGCGATTAAAATTTAATTAGATTAGGCCATTAAAAAATAACGGAATCTACTTTATTTTAATATTACACACACCCGTCATACAAACGGACCATTCAAAATGGAGGAAAATTAAAAGCCATATTTATTTTTATTTTATCTGTTTGAACGGTATGTTGGAAAAACAGATGTTATACGAACGTTAATCTTGACAGAAAACACATATATTATTCCTTCATTCATTAATTGCTGTCAGTACATAGTTTAAAATAACCCTGTTTCCATGCGATGTAAATTAATAATTTACGACTAAGAATCGGTAAATAATTGCCGGCTGCGAGTTCTGGCACGGCGCACTCGCAACCGGAACCGGATGGACGCCAGTCCGGCGAGCTTATCGGCACCCAATGAACATTTAATAGTGTTCGAAATACGTATTAGGAAGTTTGCACTTTTAGTACAAATTAAGTTAGTAGTTTCAAAGTGGTACAGAAATGTTGACTTGTTGAGGAACATTCAGTAATTCTATCTCACATTATTCTGGGGGAACATAAGATAGTCTTTAAGGTAAGTGAGGGACGTTCAGATCATGCCGGACCTATCTCCTCTAGTGGGCCTTTGCGGGGGTGAACTCGATGATTACAGTTCGTTCGTCCGAGGTTTTTAGTGAGAAGGTTCGTCTCCTCCGGTCGTTAGCGTTCCTAAATTCTAAACCTCCGGGTGCAAACGTTAGCATACAATTTTCGCACTTAAATCATGGATGTCAAATACTTATTTATGTGTTTATCGGTTATCTAGTAGTCGTTCTAATTTTAAAAAAATTAACGAACTGTAAACTTAGTTTAGGTCACTGTGGAGAATTAATGCTTACTCCATAATTCTAATTTTTTATTTATACGGCCGCTTTCACTGAAAAAGAGGTTACTACAGAAATGGACTTCGAAACCTCCTGAGTCGCGGTAAAAGGACCTCTTTACCCAAGGCCTTCGTGAGTGCGCGCGGAAAATATTCAAGGGCCCGCGGTTTTCCGAAGCACCCCGCAACACTTAGCACCCCATTGTGCTATGGAAATGACATGAATTTCGCACTGGCGAAGCTGAAAGTAATTACCATATACAATGGGAAATGTATTGCACCTACTCGTACTTAGCCTACGGGTGAAAATGATTTTATATTTTTTTTATGTTGTTTGCGAGTAAATCAATGTCGATGGCGTAGCGGCTAAAGCGTTCGGGTTGCGATCTTGCATTAAGCTATTTTCGCAATGTCCGGTTATTGCCCCTCTATGCTACGGAAGGCACGGGCTACTAAGGTTCTGATTCTTATTTGCTTAATTAATTTAATTTTTTAATTTGAAAATTGGGTCATGCTATGGCCTAATGTACTGCTAACTTATGGCAATGACCGAAATCCAGCATTGCACTTGCACAATCGAAACCCGAATGTACTACAAGCTCCTCCTTTTTGAAACTTTTTTTGTAAAAGTGAGTTCAGACTGCCCCGACCTCAGGGTCGGGGCGCACTGAACAGCAGCCAAAAGAGCTCTGCGCCCTAGCATGCGATTTCTGAACCCGGCTGCACTCTCTCAATGTCACCGATGCAAACCAACGACTTAACGAGCTTTTAGAAGCACGGTGGGCCTCCAGAAATTTTAATTTGTTAACCCATTCGGACCGGTGACATTATATTGCGACATAAGCTTAACTTGCAATTTCGCAACACGCTAGCCACTTCACTTTCGGGCTTCTATCTAAATTAATACATTTTAAATAGAAGCCCGATAGTGTAGTGACTTTAAATTTAGTGTACAGTATAGAGATCTAGTGGAGCGTGTGAGTGTTTAGGCCGGCAGTGTAGCGTGTCCCAAGTGACTCGGGGCACACTGAATAGCAGCCATTAGAGCCCCGCGCCGAGCGTGCGGCTTCCGAGAGCGACTGCACTCTTACGAAAGAACCGGTGATCTATCTTTTGTATAACATTATAAATAAGTAAGAATATTTTTTGTTCTAGTTTATTTATTATCACATCATCACCATCACATCACCAGCTTATTATACGTCCCCACTCTGGGGCACGGGCCTACCCTGTGGATGGATAGGGAGAACGGGCCATAAACCACCACGCAGGCCCAGTGCGGATTGGTGGTTGTTAACGACTGCTAACGCAGCCGGGACCAACGGTTTTACAACGTCAGCGATCGCAAACCGGGCGCGTTAACCACTGCGCCATCGAGCTCCACATTATATTCATTATCAATTATAAAAGCATTAAAACGCGGTTGAAGATGTGAAATGTGGTGGAACATGCTTTCTTGAGACTAGTGGTCTAGCCACTTCAAACATACCATTTATACAGAACTCGCCGAGGACTTTGGAGTGCAGCTCCGCTAAAGAGAAATCGTCAGCTCCTAAATTTGCTTTTCGTCCAAACTCCTCCATCATTCTGATAGTTTTTATAGACCTTTGATCAATTATGTACAGATTCCCGATGAGCGCTTAAAAAACGACTTATGGGACCACGGAGCCGCAAAGACGTTTGTGGCGATGACAGTAAATGTTATAAGTACAAATATTTTGCAAACTTAATTTAATCTTTATTTTTTTACTATAAAGGTTCATAGTAAGCTGAAGTTGTTGATGCTATCCAATGTTTTTTTCAGATTTTATTATTCGAATATATATTTAAATGTATATGTATATATGGAAATGAAACAACTTTTACGGATCTACTCGCGTTTATTTTACACATTACTTATTAATGTTTATCCTGACGTTTCGAACCCTTTGAAGGGTCCGTGGTCACAGGAAGACTGAGGTGTTGGTCGTCTCATAGTTTGAAACACACTGTGTATCGTAAAGTAACAAATACAGATAGGTACCTCAATGGTGATTCTCACCACCATCCTAGACAGTTGGCTACTGTAGAGAAATCTTTGTTTCAGAGAGCACGCGGCATCTGTGACACCCAACACCTGGCTGCTGACCTTCAGCATGTCAAGCACGTACTACAGGATAATAAACTGAAAGTACCACGGCTTCGTCACAGAAAACGCAATAAACCAACCACAGTCGAGCGTCAACCTGCTGTACTTCCATATATGAAAGATGTCACTGACAAGATTGGACATATCTTAAAGCTAGCTTCATTCAACACTTACTTCAAGCCGCCGAAGAAGATCAACCAATTTTTACGACCTGTCAAGTGCAACATACCCCTTCAAGATGCAGGCGTGTACATACTGGACTGCGACTGTGGGCTCTCTTACATCGGGTAAACAAAGAGAAGTATAGGAACCCGCGTTAGAACATCGTTAGAACATATAGCCGACGTCAAGCATAGGCGCGAAAATAAGTCTGCAGTATGCGAACATTCCCTAGAGGGGCCCAACCATTACATCAGATTTGATAAACCACAAATACTCGCTAGAGAACAACGATTCATCCCTAGGATGATACGCGAGGTTATTGAAATTAAAAAACATCCTAATTTCAATAGAGAAGATGGTTGGAATCTACCACCAGCCTGGGATCCCATCATACAAAATATTAAATCCCAGCCCCAACACCATACTGCCAGACCAAAAGATACTGTAAGCTCTTTCTGCGTAAAACGGAACGCATCTGATTAAATATAAATGAGGCTACAAGCTACCAACTAATTATGAGATGACCAACACCTCAGTCTCTCTGTGACCACGGACCCTGCAAAGGGTTCGAAACGTCAGGATAAACATTAAATAAGTAATGTGTAAAATAAACGCGAGTAGATCCGTAAAAGTTCCCATTTCAATGTAGTGTTCGCGTAAACTTTAGAAAACAATATGTATAGATATGAGCAAACATGACCACTTTGGAGATGCATTTTTGATTCGGATCCTTTATCTGTACTACTTGAAAACGACAAAGCTTAGTGGGAGGGACTAATGAAGACTAACTAAAGATATTCAAAAAACAGGAAAGATAGTGGGTTTTAACTATATTATAAATCACAATATTACAACACAACAACACACGATACCATGACAATCACGACAGCACCAAGCCAAAAACATAAATGTCAGTATTCAAAAAATATATAAAAATAAGAACAAAAAAGGTATTAAAAAGGATTTCGAAAAAGTCTGCAACACTACTATATATATATAAATCTGTAGGCTCTGTTTGTACTTGCAATTTTTCTGACAAATTTTGGTATAAATATTCATTTTATGACTAACTGACACCAATTCTACGATTTCTAAAATTTTTGTCCTGTCTGTCTGTATGTCCACTTTTAACTCAAGAATCAAGAACGGCTTGACCGATCTTGATATAAATTTGTATGTAGTAAGAACATGCGATTGTGCAAATGATAGGCTATAAAAAAAGAAAGAAAAAAAGAAAAAAACTTTACGCTTAAAATTTGTATGTAGGAAGATCATGAGATTGTGTAAATGATAGGCTGATAGCCTATATGATGTTGGAAAACCTTTCGGTAATCATATTTTTTTTAATTGCGTAAGTAGAATAGTCATTTGTTTCATTCCATACGTTCGCTTAAATGGCCGATTTGTGAAAAATATAGTCAAAACTTGCACATGCGCGATCTATACTACCTATATAAATCTGTAGGCTCTGTCTGTACATACAATTTTTCTGACTAATTTTGGGATAAATATTCGTTTTATGAACCACTGACACCAATTTTTGAAATTTTTGTCTGTCAGTCTGTCTGTCTGTTTGTCTGTATGTCCTCTTATAACTCGATGAAATGTATGTAGTAAGAACATGCGATTGTGCAAATGATAGGCTATATATGATGTTGGTAAACCTAATAATTATTTTTATTAGCATTCATTGATCCATTATATTCGCACAGCGAAGCGGGCGGGTGACGACGGCTAGTCTAGTATGTATTTGATCGAAGGTATAGACACAAAGTTAATTCTTTGTAGTTGGGGCTTCTAGATTAACACTACAAGTGAGTTTAAGGCCATTATAACATTACCAAACGCTGTTGTTGTTATGGCAGCAGACATAAACAAAGCCATCAGGTAAACCTAGCACTAACCCCGCTGGGTAACAAACCCAAGGCATCAGGGTATGAGACTATTGCCTAACCACTAATCTATGTAGGTGGTTAAAGTTGTTTATGCATGAAGGCCTTAATCTAACAATAGGACTTTGTATGTAGCTGACGATTACTTTGTATGTAACAAAAAAACAACAATATAGTAATTCTATTCCGTTTGCGATATACGAGTAGACTTTAATAGAGTATATAAACGGCGAAGGATCCGTTGACACGGGACTTGGATGTTATACTACGCCGACGTCAGAATGTCGAGTCTTTACTTGGAGCTTTATCGACTTTAAGTGAGCTTACTCACAATGGAACTTGCGATGTACACATTACATAAATATTCAATAGGTAATGGATGTATTCCAGCTTCAATTATAAAAAGCGACGTTGTAATGTTGAAAAATTAAAAGTTATGTATTAACACAAACACGTAGGTATAACGACGCTTTTTTAAAAGGTACCTTCAAGTATTTTGTATTAACTGTACCTACGTCTCGTCAATTTCATTTCGTTCGATGCTGAAGCCGCATTATCCATAAAGTTTTTCATCGAACTGTTCCGTCTGAATTTTTTTAATCAATTATTCAAAGGTAAATCTTTGCAGTGTTGATAAAAAATGGAGATATTAAAACAACGTTTACAAAGTAAAATATAGTAAAATTGGGGATTCAAAAATTTGTTGCGAGTAAATGTCATTGATATTTTTATACTGAACTGTTTCATCTGAATATACTTTTTTTTATTAATTCTACAAAGGTAAATCTTTGCAGTACTGATAAAAATGGAGACAATTAATGGAATCAGGCGTTATTTTGCGGAAATCCATAGTACAAAAAAATGTAATTTAAATAATATGTAGTGTTAATTCCGCTAACTCACTCGTTTATACAGCTTGGATGCAGTACGCATGCACCGCCCTCCCGCCCGCAAAAAGTATGCACATGCAGGAGAAACAATGCGTGCAAGCGAAAATGCACACCAACACCGATACCCGACACGTGTTTCGCCCCTCCACGGGGCATCCTCAGGAGCTGTTGACTGGTCGAGAGCTGCGCACCGACTGTTACGGCTACACAGCTCCCGGCCGCTTTTATAAAGCGCCATCGTTTGACATTTGTGACGTACTACCCGCGACAATACGTAATAATGGGGATGGAACTAAATTTGTTTGGTCATTCAACAGCTGTTGAATGACCAAACAAATTTAGTTTTTTAGTAGTTTTTTCAAAACACGTTTAGAATGTGAAATAAAGTAAAAAGGGGGTTTTAAAAAATTGTTGCGAGAAAATGTCATTGATATACCTACACAGACGAGTTGACAAATATTCCTTCGCAGATTTATTTATGATAGCTGTGTCAAATTTGTTGATTTGTTAAAGTAGTATTTAAGTTTTATAATAAATTCAGGACACACAAAAAATTACATTTAATTGTTTACACGTACACACGCCTGCACATCAACCTCCAACAAACTGTCAAATTTCCTAATAGACTTTGAACTTTATTCCCAAAGGATATAGTTGAAAATGTATTGAAGAGATTTGAAAGTTTTGGATAGGTTTATGTGCAGTTGTCTGCACCTAGACTACATAGTAGAAACGGTTTTTCTAAATGTATATTTATTTTATTATTATTTTATTTTATTTTATTTTTTGTGTGTTTATTTGTGATGGAAAGTGTCCTTTTATGAAGGGCACTTTTCAATATTTTTGACGCTGTAAGAGAGAAAGAGCTGGACACTTGCTGAGTTTCTTGCCGGTTCTTCTCAGTACAAGATCTCCCGCCCAGAGTAGACTTACGAACCGATGGCATAATGACGTTCATAAGAGCTATTTGTAGCCTAAACTGAATAAATGATTTTGAATTTTGAATTGAATTTTTTTTGTATTTATAATGCAGAAGTAAGAATTTTACCATAACATTTTTAAATTTCATTTAAACTGCTTCGAGATTAGTAGCTAGACTACCTCTGAACCATAGGTACCAAAAGCTTTCCTGCGGAACGTTACTTAGTACATATTATATGGAAATCTCTTTCCATAATTCTCTTTTCGCCTTTAATCATTTAAAAATCGTGACATTACGCATTGTGTCGTCATCATCATCAACCTTTTATATCCCACTGCTGGACATAGCCCTCTCAGAGTGCACGCACTGCTGTTGCCAGCCACCTTGCGAAGATCGTCGTTCGCACCTGTCTAAGGGCGTCCTACACTACGTTTGCCGATACGAACCAATCATCATCATCAATTCATCATCATTATCAGCTCATTTTTATGTCCCCACTGCTGGGTCATAAGCCTTCCCTATGGATAGATAGGGAGAACGGGCTATAAACCACCACGCGGGCCCAGTGCAGATTGGTGGTTGTTAACGACTGCTAATGCAGCCGGGACCAACGGCTTTACGTGCCTTCCGAAGCACGAACCAATACGTGTGCATAACCTTTAAAAACAGTACGATAAAGTTGAAAGTGCACTTGTATTCTTCAATCGTATCTTTAATCACGGGTCTGCAATACCAACTAGCACTCCTTTAAAAGTGGCTCACCGTAAGAATAAGTTAATAAGTTAGAACTCACTTCGGTTAGACGCATCAATCTACGGTTGCAATTGAAAGCCTTACCGTGTAGTTCAAAGTTCTAAAGAAGAAGTAGCGATTTCGTTGTTATTGTGAATAACAAAGGCTTTATCACAGTCAGTAAGTCAGTCATAATATAGAGTCTATATTATAGACAATAAATCTATGAATTTGTTTAGAGTAATACAATAAATAATATTAAATATTTATAAAATATTGTGAAAACATGAAATGCCTACCTGACCCAGCCACGAATCGAACCTGGGTCTTCCGCAATCTGGGAGGCTGCACTGACCATTATGCACTATCACTACATAGTATAAAACAAAGTCGTTTCCCGCTGTCTGTCTGGCCCTATGTATGTATGCTTAGATCTTTAAAACTACGCAACGGATTTTGATGCATTTTTTTTAATAGATAGAGTGATTCAAGAGGAAGGTTTTTAGTATCAGCATTGCACCCGTTCGAAGCCGGGGCGGGTCGCTAGTATTTTAATAATATTTAATTCAGCTTAAGTGCAGCAATTAGCACTTATACATAAAAATAAAATATTATATTATGTTTACTTTGTTCGTAATACTTATATTTTTTTCTAAATTTTACATTTAAATCATTTGTAATACCAGCAATACTTAATCTAATTACTGTAAAATCTAACAAATTCATAAATATTGTGTGAAACAGCCAAACACATTAAATCTTGAGTAATTAAAAAAATACGTTTTAAAGTTACAGTTTTTAATGGCTACAAACATATAAAATTTGTTTCTACATTCACAATGCTATAATATCACATCGAAACGAAAATTTGTTTGAAAAATTCGACAACGAACCAATGTCGTTTGTGGGTTTGAGTCCCACCTTTTTATTTGCAATTGTTATTTTGAGTTTCAAAATCTGTTTGCTCTTTCCCAATCCTATTGCGTGGTAAATGCAATGCAACCGTTGCTTCTAAAAGCATACTCTTGTAAACGAAGTAGAAACTTTTAAAGTAAAGTAGGTTACGTTTCTGACTTTGTCTTCGATCCTAACTGGGTTATTTCATTTAGAAGCACCAGTAGCCGAACGGATAGATGCTCGGGTTGAATGCGAGAAATCGTGGTTTTTTTTATGGCTTTGCACAAGCATTTAGTCAATAAAATAATAATTTTTCTTACAAGTAATACATAAATAAACAATATTTCCTTTCTGTATGATGATGATGAATGATAATAGAAATGGGGAAGTGAGAAATGATATACTCCCCAACCCCACGAATATTTCAGTAAAGATGTGGGGCTTTACTTAAGTCCTCACGCGGACTTCTTGAGAGAATTTGCAACGTAACGCATATGAATATTTATAAAATACAGTGAAAAAGTAAATGCCTACCCGACCCAGCCAGGAATCGAACCTGGATCTTCCGCTATCCGGGCGGCTGCACTGACCATTCTGCTACCGGGAAGGCTGACGTAAGCACTGATTTTTTTTGCATTGCAACCGATGGCTATGCCGATTCATCTTGAAAACCACAAAGATAACACAACGCTATAGTAAATTTTACTTTTTATTTTGAAGTGCTAATTGCTGCACTGAAAGTGAATTAAATATTTATAAAATACAGTGAAAAAAAATTTTTTTTTCTGTCGTTTTTTTGGTCGCGTAGGCATTTCATTTTTCACTGTAAATTGTAGCATTAGCACTTCAAAATAAAAAGTAAAATTTACTATAGCGTTGTGTTATCTTTGTGGTTTTCAAGATGAATCGGCATAGCCATCGGTAATAAAATAAAAGTAAATAAAAAGTAAAATTTACTAGGTATAGCGTTGTGCTATCAAATTTGTGGTATTTAATCTGTAAAGATGATGCCATCGGTTGCAATAACCGTTGGATAGGTGGCACTCTGCCTCTAAAAAGCACTACACAAATAAAATTAAAAAGCAGTGGAAAAATCTATTTTTTATAAACCTAAGTGATAAGGGTGGTCCACCCCAAACATTTTTTTAGTTCTTGGATTTTTTTTCAATACTAAACGATTTGATTGTTTTGTTGTCATGGAAACTGTCAAAGCGGTACGAAATCCGCCAGGTCAGCTCGGAAGGTAAAAAATTGGTAATATATGCGCTCATCATAAAAAAATTGAAAGCTATGTTCCATTCATAATTAGGTGACGGTACTACACGGTTTATGTGCGGGTTTACGCTTGGTCCAGACAGAAGGCGCTGAAACTATATTTATATATGTATATGTATTTTAATATTTAACACATTAAGGCGAGGGTTTCCAAAAAAATGATGTTTTTAAATGAGTTTTATTCGAAACTAGCTGTGCTCGCGACTTCGTCCGCGTGGAATAGTGACTTTCGGCAGCATTTTTAATTTTTTAGGCTCTTTTCCCGTTTTTGCAACATTTTTCACTGATGCTTCGCTCCTATTGGTCGCAGCGTGATGTTATATAGCCTAAAGCCTTCCTCGATAAATGGACTATCCAACACAAAAAGAATTATTCAATTCGAACCAGTAGTTCCTGAGATTTGCGCGTTCAAACAAACAAACAAACAAACAAACAAACAAACAAACAAACAAACTCTTCAGCTTTATAATATTAGTATAGATGTATAAGGGTTTTAAATCCAAAAAGAATATATGTTATTAATTGTCCTTTTATCTAGTAATTTCGGCTTGTATTTTCACGATATTTTACAATTTCCTGTATCGAATATAATATCAAACATACGTCTTATTAATAAACTAAATATCATTTTATTCAGGCTATCCACCGTTTCAGACAAAGAAAAACATACCAACCAATTGTCTTTAAATATGTAATAGTTGTCGGCCATTATAATTTTAATAATAAGTAAACGTTCAATATAATCCACATTATTGCCTAATTCGACGCTCGCGCCATCATTCAGTCCCGAGCGGAACGCCTTGGAAATCTCACAGTCGGAAACGCTCGCCTTAAAAAACTTATAGAATTGAGAAATGAGAAAAGTTTTTTTTTTAATTGTGGCACGGCAATAGCCTCACCCTGCCTGATGAAAAGCAGGCAGTGAAGCCCAAGAAGTGAAAGCGTTCATCACAGCGCTAAAGTAACAGAAGTCCTCCGTAGAGTTGAACCATAGACAATGTTCCAACTAGTTCAAAGATTCCGTGTCCGTGAGAGGGTCTATGTGTGCGATGCGAGGCTTACCTGCCTTCTGCAGTTTCCTTATGTTGCGTCAGTTTGTTCAAGTGATTACATAACGACAGTAAATACACACTGCTTTTACAGTAATAAATTGTCGACGGAACGCATATAATCAGATCAGCAAACCAGTGAACAATCAAGATGAGCGAGGCGGCGCGGCGGCGCGCCGACCTGAATAATAACTGCACCATTGCGACATCAATCAGCTACATTATAAGCTGGACGTATTAATCTGTGTTGGGTCCGCGTTTTAATGGAAATTACGATGGAAGATTGTGCTTTTTTTTTGGTTATTTTACTACGCCGGTAAATGAAAATTGAAAACCATATTGAAAGAAAGATGAATGATAGTTAATGGCATTTCATACATTTAAAAAAGAATGTTAATTGAATATGGTTTATACCATTTTTTTTCGGTTACCGTCGAATTAATCCTAAAAATTGTGTGATTGGATATTAAAAAAAACCGACTGCTAAAACAACAGCTATATAGAAACAATTATATACTCGTAAAAGCCGGACTAACATAAAAAAATACTGCAAAGAGAAAAAACTGAAAAGAAAAAACAAGTTCTACGATCCGACAATCACCAACCAAAGAGAGTGCGGATTTAATTGAGCGCCACGGCCCACGGCCGCTTGGTTGATGATTGTCCCCGTCTGCGACAACTATCAATACCTATTCAATATATTTATAAATACTCTTTTATTAAGTATAGATTTTATTTTTTAAGTATAGGTATCGGACAAAGAAATATTTCACGATGCATTCAACATTGCTCAAATTGAATTCTGGGATCGTAGAGCTTGTTTTTTTCTTTTCAGTTTTTTTTCTTTGCAGTTGTTTTTTATGTTAGTCCGGTTTTTACGAGTATTTTTTTATAGTTTTTTAGCAGTCCGGTTTTTTACGTTATTTTAATAATTTGGTTTATTTCAAACTTTTTAGTTTTGTAAAGTAAATAACCAAGCATTTCAAAGCCTACATTAAATAATTATATTAAAACGCCTTACTCTTTTAAATAGCAAAGTCATAGCGCATACACCAATTGTCAATAATCTGATTATGGCGTAAAAACGAAACTCTTGACGTCTAGTACTTTTGACTAACAAGTTCATTGAGTTTTTTAAACATAAATCTATAAATCTGCTAATATTCCCAAAAAACAAAACACCATAAAACATTGCTGTAAATGAAAATTATTAACTACATCTGCGTCCATAGAAAAATTGGTCATATCCTTTAAATTCCATAGACGTTGTAGTTCGTTTAAAGAATTTCGACGTGTGGTCGATCTAACAGTTTTTTGGGGTCAAGACTATTATTAGCTAACCCGGCCAATGTTTTTACTTTTATGTTTGTTTTTTTTATAGCCTATGTCACTCCCACAGTCAAAACAAATCTAACGACACCTCATATGTTAAAATCCACCATGCCGTTTGGGCTGTAGGTAGGGTTGCCAACCATACTTTAAAATAACGTATCCTACGTTCTTTTCCATCTCCATATTTTATTCTTTTAAATAAAAATAAAGTATGGGAAATAAAAATTATTTCCGACTAATACGTGCGTTTGAACGGAATATTCCTGTTGACTTAATTTCTGAACTACTGAATGATACCTACTCAGACTCAGGTGAAGTGAAACGAAACGCAATGCTAATTTCTGAACGCGCTATAAAACAAAAAAAAGATAGATTTACTTTAATTTCCTAAAAAATAGTTGGCAATCCTAGCTGTAGGGCGTGCCAAAAAAACAAATACATACATACATACATATATACATACATACATACATACATACATACATACATACATACATACATACATACATACATACATACATACATACATACATACATACATACATACATACATACATACATACATACATACATACATACATACATACATACATACATAATACAAACATACATACATACATACATACATACAAACATATACATACATTTATGACACTAAAGCTTCTCAATCGGTATCTTAATTGAAAATTGGTGTTTATTGTCAGATTCAATTCCAAAATTCAACCAACCCCAGATAAGATGTGTCTCATTGCTAAAAAATAGTAAGTATAAAAAATAGTAACGGCTCAGCCCGATACTCGAAGCTCCCGGGTTCAATTCCCAGGTCGTATGTGTTTCGGATTTATCGATGCATAGCCCGCATTTGGCAAACGTGGTGGTTAAGCCTTTTATCCATCAATTATATGCTATTTACTAGTAAGTATGATAATAAATAACTACTTAGTTGGCACATAAGTAATTTGCATTTCCATGTAGTTACATAAAAAGGTCGTAACACGAAATTACCGGCGGTCCGCGCCTGCCCTCGCCACATTAAAAGTTGCACGCTACACGGTTTCGCTTTTAGAGCACTGAGCCCACTGTACCGGTGCAGCGAGCCGTCCGTCCGCCGCACAGATAGAAAAAAAAGTTAGTTACATACCGAATTTTATAAAAACACCTCCAGTCCCAACTCTCATTCATCAAAGACTAATTATTAGGGATTTACGCAAAATAATTAGTAAATAATTAGTAAATGTATCATACTCTTCTGTATACCCGACGATGGACGTTTTAATTCCCAGGTCGGCCAATTGTGTTTCGAATTTTTCGATAACCCTGAGTTAAACGATGAAAAAATGCGTTGTGGGCAGGCCTCCAACAAGGTGGTCCGACGATCTGATAAAGGGCGCGGGTAGCCGCTGGATGCGAACAGCACAGAACCGGTCGTTGTGGAGATCCTTGGTGGAGGCCTTTGTCCAGCGTCTTTAGGCTGCGATGATGATGATACCCCGAGTTTGTGATCATTGATTTGCCAATGCTTTAAATCTATTTTATTAGTATATTATAAAGCTGAAGAGTTTGTTTGTTTGTTTGGTTGAACATGCTAATCTCAGAAAATACTGGTTCGAATTGAAAAATTATTTTTGTGTTGAATGGTCCATTTATTGAGGAAGGCTATAGGCTGTATTACATCACGCTATGACTTATAGAACGCGCGTGAAGCCGCGGGGCACAGATAGTCTATCTATATGTAAGGATATCTGAGCAAATCCCGGTTCAATGATAATCACATTTAAGGACCTACTTATTCTGCTTATTCTAAAGCGAATCAATGTCTGTTCCTGTTTGAAAGGTATAAATTAGTTATAAGATTCAGTAAAATAACTACCTAATTGTATTTGTTCAGTAAAAATACATAAATTATAAATATCTGTATTTTTTTTAACTATAACATAACAGAGTTTATATAACTTTTTTTATTTATTTTATTTTATAGGACAACCAACAAGGTTAACACAAATACCTACAAGGAAAATTGTTTTCGTACAAAACTGGACTTAAGCTAAGTGTCATCTTATTTATAGGCTGCCACGGCATGCAATGTGGACTATAATATATTATTTAAATACATAATTCAATACCTGCATATTGCTTAACTAGTTTCCTACAAGTTAGTCAAGTTACCAAAAAACTATGTAAAATTATTGAATAGTGCGTAATATTAATGATAACGTTACATATTAAGCAAGCATTTCCGACGACCTGGTTTAACTGTCTATGTAGACTATTCTACTATATGCCAACATTATTAACAGACGAGACTGTTCGAACTCAAAGGCGTGCAATAGGAGAAGCCTTTATCCATTAGTGCAACGCTATGTTCAACGCTTTTGAGCTGACAATGATGCAGGCTTAGATTGTATACCTACGTGTATATAATCTAAGTATGCGGGTTATATCGTAATTAAACAAGCTTTAGCAATAAAAGAGTTAACTGAAGAAAAAAGTGATAACTTATTCAGTAAAAAATATATAATTGTTGTGCCCTATTCAGGGTATACAATAAACCTACTTAGTATCTACTAAGTATCTATAAGTATCTACTAAGTAGGTATATTGTATACCCTGTAATATCTATAAGTAGATACTTATTATAATTTTACCTGCAGCATAATGCAATACATCATTGAGTAGTTATTTCGTATAAAAAAAACTACAACATTTAAATTTTGCTTTTCCGAACATATATTAGTCCCGCTGTAAATGTGGGTGAAGTGAGGCAGAATCCGGGTCTGATAAGCGGGAGGACCCTTCCGGAGTGCCTTCGTCGTCCGGCTGACTATCTGCGCCAGTCCATTTAACTTTTGTGATATTATGTAAATAAAACCTCAGTACCACAATCAATTTCAATTTCAATAAGTTATTGCTTATTTATTTGTATTACAAGGATCTTAAAATAATGTCAAGAACAGTATGTCGGGCTAAGCAAGAATTAGGGGTGAGGATTCTACTTTTCACTGTATCAATTGTCTACCAATCACAAACGGAACAGCTTAAGGAGATAAACGTCGCAATATTTTTTAGGGAACTTTTATGGGATAAAGTGAAATTGTCTTTTCTTTAAAACACTTTGAAATTAAACAACTTTTACGGATCTACTCGCGTTTATTTTACACATTACTTTTTTAATGCCTTATTTAATAATTATGAGATGACCAACACCTCAGTCTCCCTGTGACCACGGACCCTGCAAAGGGTTCGAAATGAAATGAAATGAAATGAAATGAAATGAAATGAAATGAAATGAAATATATTTAATTTGCGCTTGAGAAAGGTACATTTTTGGTCTTATTCTAGTTTTCTTCTCTTTCTCAGCTGACAATGTAGCATGCAAATAACTTTAAATGACAATGACTAAATATTCCAATTAATTACATACACATAAAAATACAAAATTAATACTCCAAAATGTCAAATACCAATTAAATTACATTATAATAAAAATACAAAATTAATTACTAAAAATTGTTGTACTAAATATTCAAAAATATGTCAAAAATATGTCAAAACAGTATTATAACCACAGCGCAGCGGCCTAACTTAATCTGTGGAGCTTGTAAACTTTACTTCTCTATGGTAGTCCATGCCATAGAGGAAAAAAGAAAAGTTTGTGAAAAGTTACAGTTGTCAAAAGTTACTAAAATATTTGCAATTCAAATAAAATAATATACAGAAATAAAATAATAATAAAAGTCAAATGATTTATCAAGTTTGGTCAAGGTGAATAGTATTTTACAGACATCAAAAGAAATTAATATGTCGTTAACTTATAAGAAAAATAAAACTAAAATATTAGCTTGCACACATCTAGGTACACATCTTACATTTATTAAGTGTATGTGTAAGAAAATCTTTCACTGAATAAAATAGGTGTGCCATAAGCCATTTATGTAACTCTGCTAGAAATTGTTTTACAATAAGTTTTCTAATTGTTTCAGGCAATTTATTAAAAATACTTATGCACATCCAGAAACAATTCTTTTGCATACGAGTGCTTTTTGGAACAAAGGCCGACATCAACCTTTTTCCATTTCTAGTGTTTCGGGGATACATAACTTGTGCTGTTTCAAAATAATGATGGTTAAGTTTGACAAATTTGGCTATTTCAAAAATGTATAGACATGGCAGGGGTAAGACTTTTAACCTTTTGAATAAGGGTGCACATGGCTCATCTGGTGCAGTGCCACAGATTGCCCTAATACATTTTTTTTGAGCGATAAATGCTTTATTTGTGTCTGTGCTGTTTCCCCATATGATAAAACCATAACGGAGGATGGACTCAATATATGCAAAGTATGCTGTGAGTGCTGCACTTTGAGAGGCTACTTTAGTGAGTTTATATAGTGCAAAAGTAAATCTATTTATTTTACAACATATGTTTGTGATCTGTTGCTTCCAGTCCAACTTATGATCAATTTGTATACCCAGAAACTTAGTTATATTTGTGCCATGTAGTCCTAGTCCTTGATAGTGTACATTTAACGTTTGATAAGGTGTATTATTAAAATTCATGAAATAAGTTTTGTCAATATTAATGAAAAGGTTATTATCTTTAAGCCAATTTATTATTAAGTTGATTGTATTGTTAATTTCATTACTATGGTCATTTAATGTCAATTTCTTACTTGTAGTCACTAGGATTGAGACATCATCCGCAAATAAGATGCAGCGGTGCTTTGTCAGTTTTGGTAAGTTATTTATATAAGTGAGGAACAAAAATGGGCCCAAGACACTCCCCTGGGGCACCCCAAACTTGATTTCTTTAAACTCAGATAGATATTTTTGGGTTATATTATTTTTATCGAGTTTAGCTACTTCAACGGCTTGCATCCTATTGCTCAAATAAGTTTTTAGCCAATTTAGTGCCGGCCCCCTAATGCCGTTGTTTTCCAACTTTTTTAGTAGGGTGTCATGTAAGCAATAATCGAACGCTCTAGACATGTCAAGGAAAAGAGCTGTTGTGTACCTATTTTCATTTATGTTCATTAGTATTTCATTCACTAGGTTGAATATGGCATGGGTTGTGGATTTCTTTTTTTGAAATCCGAATTGATCTTGATTTAATATACCATACTTTTCAAAAAACACCATCAGTTTCTCAAGTACAATTTTTTCATAAACCTTTGATATGATTGAGATTAGTGTAATGGGTCTGTAGTTGTCAACTACTGTTTTTTCATTTTTTTTATGCAAGGGTTTGACTAGTGAATACTTAAGCCTGTCTGGGAAGGTCCCAGAGGATATTGATAGGTTTATAAGAAATGTTAGAACAGGGGCTATTTCTTCATTGCATGCCTTCAGAACCTTTGTACATATGTTGTCATACCCTTCAGAGTTTGTGTTTTTGAGGGACTTAATAGTTTTTCTAACACAGTACTCATCAACAGGAGTCAGATAAATGGAATTTATCAGATTACTAGTTTTCCCATGCAAGTCATTATTTGTTTTCGCATAAACATAATTATAATTATAATTAATTAATAATTAATTATATTTCGCATAAATTTCGAAACGTCAGGATAAACATTAAATAAGTAATGTGTAAAATAAACGCTAGTAGATCCGTAAAAGTTGTTTCATTTCAATGTGTAGTGTTCGCGTAAACTTTAGAAAACAACACTTTATTGTTTATTTGCATATGGTTGTTATACAACGAATGCTATAAAGTAAAAGAAAGACTATCGATCCACTCAGTCGTTCCCTCATCGCCTTCGTGGATCTCCCGCATGCTACCGCAAGAACAGTGCGTTAACTTTGGTTAACTTCGATTGAAAGGAAATTATATTCAATTGCATTAAAAACATATAAAAAAATGAAGAGCTCGATGGCGCAGTGTTAACGCGCCCGGTCTGCGAGTGCTGAGGTCAAGCAACATTCGCAAAGGCCGGTCATCGGATGGGTGACCAAAAATGTATCACCTCGAGCTCCTCAGTGTTTCGGAAGGCACGTAAAGCCGTTGGTCCCTTCATTGCACAGGCACGAGCCTTCCCTATGGAAGGATAGGGAGAACGGGCCATAAACCATCACGCGGGCCAAGTGCGGGTTGGTGGTTGTTAACGACTGCTAATGCAGCCGGGACCAACGGCTTTACGTACCTTCCGAAGCACGGAGGAGCTCGAGATGATATATTTTTGGTCACCCATCCGATGACCGGCCTTTGCGAAAGTTGTTTGCTAATAGCAACTGGACATTTTCAGACTATTTTCGGGGCAGTTTGAAACGATGCACCGTCAGAGGTTTCCTAGAGAGAATGGTATCATGCACTAGAGCGTGTCTCCGTCCCTACTAGATTCTCCGAGTGGTTCGGATCGGATCGGGATTGGAACAACTCGAGGGCACCTCTAAAGGCTAGGACCTCGGTCGTCGTACCTTTGTTCTACGAGTACGGTGTCTTCGGCCTAAGCGAGTGTGTTTGTTTAGTGTATTCTATGTGTAGTGGCATTAAGAGAATCAGGCAGGGAAATATTAAATCCTTACCTATGAAATTGACGTTTTGTATGAAGATTTTTTGTAAAATTATATTTTTCATACTAACATTTTTTTAATTTTCTTAGAATCTATTTATGTTAACACTATAAAAACTGTAGAATAGTGTGTTTGTTTCACTAAATATAGCAGACATTAAAAAGAATAAAAATCAAGACCCTTCAAAGCTACAATGAAACAAAAGGTCAATTTAAAAAAAATTGGATGATAAAGATACAAAATGAATAATCATTGTTATTATTGAAGCCTAAGTAACATAGTCATAATTAAAGGTGTATAATAATATTAACAACCGGTATTGACTTTTAGAAGTAATACACCTATTAATAAGTGAGAAAAAAACGTCAATTTCATAGGTAAGGACCTAATATTATAACAGAATTGCGTACAACTCTGGTGATTCGAAAAGGTCATGGAAGTGGAACATGTCCACCCATCACAAAATGGAGGGGAATGATTGGTAAGCTGATGGCCTGGTGTCAGCCAGAATTTCCCAGTCTAGTCAGTCAGTCAGTTCTAGTCTTTCTAGTCAGTTTGAATTAAGCAAGACTGTAAATTTTACTTTTTTTTTAAGTGCTATTTGCTGCACTGAAGCTAAATTAAATATTTATAAAATACAGTGAAAAATTTAACCTTTTTACCGCCAACAACTTCTATAGAAGTTCGAGATTTTCGTGCCGCCCACGCCAGCACTTCTATAGAAGTTCTTCTTTGTACCTACTTTATTAAAATACATTTATATGTTGGCGTACATCAGGACATCGCGTGCAGGATAGTTGGGCGGTGAAAAGGTTAAACGCCCACCCGACCCAGCCAGGAATCGAACCTGGAGAGTGTAAAGTTTACGTGGCATATGTAGTTAAGGTTTACGTTGCATTGTAAACGTAAAGCTTAACTGTATGACCTCAAGCCCACTCTTAATCGGTTCGTAATAGGGGCAGTGGTTGCTTTACTTAATCCAAGCACATGTACGTACATACATAGACCGTGCGTAAATGGGCGACACGGAATGCAGCTATCGGAAGTGGTCACATGAATAACGGAACGCCAGCAGCGGCCGTTGCACACGTTCGTTCCAATTCCTATATCACTGCATTTTCATTCAGATAGTGGGTTAAATTTTAGATAGTAATTGACCACTTACGGGTGTGTCACCATGCTTCCACAACGTGGATTTTCACACCTCGTTTTAAAGGACCTCATGTTGTTTAAAGGAGGCAAAGCATCTTATCAGCTTTTGGTAGTGCGACTAAGAATTAATTTAGCTTACTATTAGCGCACATGTGTAGCATAACCAATTCCTATCTAGTTATTAAGTACTAACATAGGATTTAAGCTTTTGTTGTACTAACCACTTATAATAACAAAATTAACTCGTATTTAATAGTAAATTTGAAATGGAGGAGCTCGATGGCGCAGTGGTTAATGCGCCCGGTCTATACGAGTGCTGAGATTAAGTAACTTTCGCAAAGGCCGGTCATCGGATGGGTGCCCAACCGTGGGCTAATGATCTCGAGATCCTCCGTGCTTCGGAAAGCACGTAAAGCCGTTGGTCCCGGCTGCATTAGTAGTCGTTAACAACCACCAATCCGCTGTTTAAGCCTGACGAATTTTTCACGTTTGAATTCCGTCAACGTCTGTATCCCATCGGCCCGGAGGAGTAGGCACAACATGGTTATTGGGACACACACCACAAATGCTTTGAAGCTAGTGTTCGGCTCTATCCTACCTAAAATAGCTGAAAAACTAAACCTTGGCTAAAAGGAATCGTATGTAGTCATAAAGTTCAGTTATAAAGGGTGTTTTGTAAGATCACCGCTCATTTTATGTCATTGTATGCAAGAGCATCCATATGGATTGATAAGAAGACCGGGCCATAAACCACCACGCGGGCCTCGGAGCTCGAGTTGTTAAATTTAGATCACTCATCACCATGATGACCAGCCTAAGCAGACCGAGAGCTTACAACGCGCTATTGAGATCCTCATCTCACCTCCTCCTCATCTTTGTCACATTAATATTATAAATGTGAAAGTTTGTGTGTATGTGTGTATATTTGTTGCTTCTTCACGCTGCAACGTATGGATGGATTTGGATGAAATTCGGCATACAGATAGTTTACAACCTGGATACTTTTTATCCCGATATTCCTACGGAAACGGGAACCACGCGGGTAAAACCGCGAGCGGCCGCTAGTATAATATAAATCTTCTGTGCGGGTGTATGTCATTGACCTCCTTCTAAACGGCTGGACCGATTTGGATGAAATTTTCTGTGTGTGTTCAAGTGGATTTGAGAATGGTTTAGATTTACAATTGGACCCGGTAGGTGGCGCTGCTAAAGGAGTCCATCCATCATGGGATACGGGTGTTCTTAAGCAGACGAATGATTTGTTTGTTTTGTTGTCATGGAAACTGTCAAAGCGGTACGAAGTCCGCCGTTTAGCTAGTTTAAAATATAATTTTGTTATATGTAAACAAAAGCTATTTTATTGTATTGATGATGCAGTCCGCAGCGCTACGAGCGAAGGACGATAGAATTGTGGCCAACGGAAGTGGTCGCATGAATAACAGTCTCGCGCTCGCAGTGGCGCGTTCCGGTTGCCGTGTCACTGCATTTTCACATTGCGCAATAAATTTGGGGTGCTGCATACAATTACTTACTTTGTTACAACTGGTTGTACGAATTGTTGCGACTTTTCATATTATTATTTTTTATTGTTTATGTCGCAACTGTTTTGTTTTTGAACACTTTTGACCGTTTTATAAGTAGTTAATTACAGTTATTGGGTACCATTAAACAAATTAACGTGCGCTTCTCCCAGAATCCTTGACTATGGGGGAACAGGTTGTATATTGTAGAAAGTCTTTTATTTACTACAAGCACTTTACTCGCGACTTCGCCCGCGTGGATTTATAAAAATAAACTTTTTTTAAATACAATATGGCCTATGTTTCCCGCAAGTAGGGCTGCCATCCGTCCGGGTTTCCCCGGATTTGTCCTAGTTTGGAGAGCGTCCGGGAGCCTCCGGGCGGGGTTTCTAAAAAGTGTACGGGTGAAACCCGGGCACTTTTTGGGGAAATCCGATTAACTTGATAGATAAATAAATAAATAAATAAATAAATAAATAAATTTTCCTACACTCACACCAATTATCTAGCCCAAGAGAAGCTTCGTTATGAAACTCGTTATATGGTTACTAGACAACGGATAAACATACTTAAAATATTTAAATACCTACATAGTTATTATACATAGAAAACACCCAGACCCAAAACAATTTAGAAAAACAATAATTTCTAAATTGACCCGACCGGGGATCGAACCCTCACCTCAGAGATGGTGACACCATGAAAACTGGTGTACAAACCACTCGACCAAGGAGGTCATCAAATGAATGGAATGATTAGCAATAAATTACAGCATTTCATAGTTATTCGGTGCGGCAAATACCTATATCCGCGCACTCGGGAGTCTGGTGACGTGACGTGACCTCCCTCGTCGATTAAGTTGATTTTCTATAAATAAATAAAAATATGAAAGCTATGTTTTTATTCTATAGTCTTTTTTTTTTTCAATGGAGTCCGGGGTAATATTTTTATTTCACCCAAATGTCCGGGGTTTTGAGGTCTACCAAGCACTCTGGTTATAGGGTAACATGACCAGTGCACGGCCTCTTAGTGCACTTGCTGACTTAATTCGTCCATAACTAAGCTCTACAGTGCGATGCCCTAACAGGGTTTGTAACAGGCCATCATATACTATTTTATTACTTTATTACTGTATGAAAGTGATACTGTATTGTATACATAAGTGCAATAAATAAATAAATAAATCAGTGTTGGAATATTTTTGACTAACTAATGAATATATTCAAAAATATATTTAACAGTCTTATGAAAAATATAGGATGGCAATTTTTATATAAAAAGTATATTTTTGTAAAAGTATGTTTTCTCTAGTATCCGGCCATCGCAATCCAGTAGGCTTAGCCAAAGTAACATTAAGAAAACGATAGTGAAGTTCGAAAAGAATAAAATGTTTGGGATTGATATAAGCCGCGCTAAATCACGTGGTCAATCTTGTGTCAATCCCATACATTTTATTCTTTTCGAACTTCGCTATCGTTTTCTTAATGTTCTTTGGCTACCGCCACAGTGCTACTAAATGCCAAAAACAACAATGTCAAAACATAAAGCCTGGTAAACTAAGAAAAAGCCCTAGTACAGACAGACTAACCGATTACCATACCGGGATTGCAGTCCGAAACCTGTATATCCCAGATTAAATCTGAAACAAAGGAATGATGAGTATCATCATATTTTATTTAAATCTAAGCTTAGGTGTTACGTTTTACATAAAACCTGTGACGCCGGTCAAAAAGGTTGCTCGGCCTTTGAACTGTTTTTTATTTTATTAGTTTAACTCACATAATAATGTACATTTAAGCGTAAAGACTAGAGGTTAGATAGACTGTAATTTAACTAAGTAAATATATATTTCTGTTTAAAGCCAAATTCATCAGCTTTCGTTGGCTTACCTAATTTTTTTTTTATTTAAGCTAACTGAAATTAAATGTCGTATCCTATGACTTTTATTTAATTTTATTTACAGATAATAAATTATCAAAGTTAGCTAACTAAGCTTGACATTCATTTATAAATAGTTTGTTGGGTTCTCCCCACTAGTGAGGTAAAGACACCAAGGAGCACGCACTACCTAATACACAGCGATACGAATTGATTATAATTTGTATCGGTAAAGCAACTCACACTAGGTGACATGCAACTGACAGTTGCCTGTCATCTAATGTGTGCATGGAATCAATAAGGTTGTACGTAGTCGTAGTACATATATTATTTGGGAAGTTGAGTGGTTAGTCAATAGAAAAACCTTTAAACAACTGACAAAACGATTTTTTTCAATAGAAGTTGTATGGGAATGGGAAATATTGACGTGACTATGTTGTTCCGTCAATTAAGTGTTAATAATAACTTTTTGATTACAGAAGTTCATGCATAAGTCAAATAAAAAATGGTTAATGTTTAAACTGACAGTTTAAACTGACAGTTTTCCACAAATTTTTTGACGATGAGTTACTGGACCTGATAGTCAGACAAACTAACAAGCACTCCAATCTCTGATAGACAAAATTAGTGCAGAAAACTCGCGACTTTTAAGTTGGAAAAATACCGATAGGGCAGAAATGGTCGTTTTCTTTGCAATGCTCATACTACAAGATTTAGCGCCGCTAAACGTGGAGTATGATTATTGGACGCCCATGGACAGACATAATAGAAATTCAATTGTTACCATGTGCGCCCGAGTAGGTACTAGAACTGTTACGTAATTTCATTTTAACGTCTAGTGTTCTGGAATTAATTATTGTTGTTTTCAACATCCTGTGTTAAAATAAGATCGTTCAATTATATTTATTTACTCTTCGGTAGCTTCACCCTACTGAGGTTCTAAAAAAATGCTCGAACCGGTATTGTTTGGAATAAAGCTTTTACGGGGCCAGAGCGAATGCCCAGTGTTCCCATAGAATTGTTAATGAACTCAATCATTAAGCTGCAAACCGACGCTTTGTAACGAGTAAAAAGGAGTGTGGGAGCTTTTAACCGTTGACCTATCTAACAGCTGGAAAGAAACTTGGCCAAGTGCCTGATTTTAGACTTGAGGTGAAGAGTAAATCACGCTCAGTCTCACACTCAGTCTATTCTAGTTGACTCTAGTCTAACTGGGCCTTGGCCTTTCCAAGTGAACAATAACATAAGGAGATCACAGCACTGAGAGCGAGTTTTAATCACCATTTAGAATAAACTAGGTACCTACCTAATGACATATCAACGCTTCTGGTAATAAACGAGGTAGGTAAGGTCCAATGTTGCTCAATCCAATAATCTCGTGTTCGTTAACTTAATCGAATTGTAATTAAAACTTACAAGCTATATCCCACCGCGCCCAATGCGGGTTGGTGGGCTTTAAAGGCTGCCATCTTGAGCATAAAAGCTGGCTAATCAAAACAATGTTGTTAGCATTGTTAATACTTAAAGCTGTATTTATTTATTGTGTTTAAAGAATGTCACTTTTAAGAAATTAATAATTAAATATGAGTAAGTACTAACTGTCCAGTAGTTTTTCTAGTTTCACCTATTGGCGTATCCTATCAACCTTTATATATCATACTAATATTATCAACCTAAAAAATGTTTGGCTGTTAATTTTTTCTTAGCATTTTCATACTTTTAACTTTTCGCCCGATATAGAATTCTTATTTAGATCAGGGGGTTTAGGTAAAATAACATTGCGCGCCAAATCGGTTTTGCCGGTCAGTCACTTCCCACTTACCCCCGATATTACACGTAATTGTATTTGACTCGTCTCAACCCCGGGTTTCGGAAAATGTAACAACATTATTCTGGGTACGATCGCCTAATGATATCAGGCTTGCCCCGCTGTTGCAAGATAGTCTGCCGCTGAAAGTTTGTTATGACCTCGGCTTAAGGTATTTAGCCAGACTGGAAGATGTTTAGAGAGATGATTTTAACGCTGTAATTAAGTTTTAATAGAGTCATGCATGTTAGGGATTTTTTTAATTTTCGAACTACCTGCTGTGTTTATTTTTTATTAGGTAAGTACTTATTATTTGGAATATCTACTACTACGACTACAGCTTAGAAAACTTATATTATACTAAATGTTAATATTAGTGATACTTAATTTTTGTGTCTGATTTCTGTCGTTAGACAAGTTTTACCACAATGCCGTAAGGTAACGAACGCTGTAGGTAAAAGTTACAGGCGACCGCATTTGAGGTAAGAGTATTTACTTTATCATACAAAATCTTCTTGCTAAAAAAATTTGACAAAAAATGAAAACTTTTATGCTTATACTGCAGTTTGTGAGACTAATAAACTCGAAAAATCCCCGTCTGTCTGAGTAATCGCTCAATATAGAAAAAGATTTGTCCTAAGTTTTATGTGGCGAACGTAAACCGCACAAGTAAATCAATAAAACAAGGTGTTACACGACTTTAAATGTTTCCACATAATCTAAATGGTTACATTGTCAATAAACTTTAATGAAAAACATTAACACAACTGCATACTACAGTGGGTTTTTATGATTCATTTATTAAATAAAACGAACATCAACCGACTGAAAAACACCATTAATGATTCATAAGGTGAAAAAATAGTTCAATTAGCAAGTAAGTGCGAGTAGGTATAAAGCATCGGAGTAAAGGAGATTCGTCTCAGTCGTGCATGACAATCGTGATATCATGGAAATCACCGTGAGTATCAGCTACTTAGCTATATTATTTCATTTTTTTTAGTTACATAGATTATTATTTTTGTAACGTAGTGTAGGACGCCCTCATACTAGGTGGAGCGAGCGACGATCTTCGCAAGGTGGCTGGCAAAAGCTGGATGAGAGTAGCTGCGGATCGTGCTTGGTGGCGTGCATTTGAAGAGGCCTATGTCCAGCAGTGAACTAGTATAGGCTGATGATGATGATGATGATGATGATTATTTAGATAGATAGATGATTATTAGTCATTATTTTCCCACTGCAGGGCAAAAGGAAATTATAGAAATTGTTTAAAATCACTTAGATATAGATTAAAGCGATATATTATGTATTTAACACCGTCACATATCTGTCATATTAAGTAGATATTATGTCAATGACGGCTCTGACATTCATTAATAGGTATATCCTTTTGGAGGTCTTTCTTGAGGATCTCTTGCTACTTATATAAATATAATTTATTGGATGTTAAGTAAAAACGGTTTATTTCCCAGAAAATGTGATTTTTTTTTAATGCGTGTATGAGCAGAGCAGATCAATAACTGAAAGGCAATGCTTTACAATTCTGAGAACAATTTCTAAATAATGTAAAAGAGTTGGAACGAGACAAGTTGATACTTACCAATAAATAAATTTCCTTTTTAGAAAATTTGCGCTTTATTCCTGATCTCACCGTTAATACAAGTATGCACATCAACAAAACAAATAGAAGAGCTTCAAGATCCATTGACAATATCCAGACAGAATGAGCACAATGATTCACTCAATCAAGATGTAACACCATTAGCGAGATTAAAACGACAATTTGGTTATGGATATGATCCATATTATTATAGACGATGTAAGTAACGGTTCATTACCAAAACAAAATTAATTTCCCTAATTATAATATATTCATATGTTTTATGCGCTTCGAAAGGTACGTTAAGCCGTTGGTCCCGGCTGCATTAGCAGTCGTTAACAACCACCAATCCGCACTGGGCCCGCGTAGTGGTTTATGGCCCGTTCTCCCTATCCATCCATAGGGTAGGCTGCCCCAACACTGGGGACGTATAATGAGCTGGTGGTGTGATGATGTACTTAATGTGTTTTCTATGTAATTTTAGAGATAAGGTAATAATAATAATACATTAAGGTTGTATTTTATTGAAATCTTTCAATCGTGCGTTAACGAGTGAACAACTAAACTTTTGAGTTTATATATACAACACAAAGTATTTACCTATATTTATGACGTCATGGGTAATGTTATTATAACTAAAATATAGGTATTATCTTCATTTCAGACCCTTTACCAATACCAATAGTTATTGGAGGGGGGTTTTACGGAGGAGCGGGTTACGGTTTTGGCAGTAGAGGTTTTGGTGGAAGGGGATATGGTGGCAGAGGATTTGGGGGAAGAGGGATTGGCGGAAGAGGTGGAGGCGGAGGAGGAGGGGGGCACGGAGGAGGGGGGCACGGAGGAGGGGGGCACGGAGGAGGGGGCCACGGAGGAAGAGGATAGAAAATAAATATTATTAGGAACAACAATGGAAATATGAGCGTGTTATCAATTAAAGGCTGAGTAAGAGAAAGAAATTTTATTATAGTTTAATATATATTTTAGAGAATAAGTACCTATTTCAAATGCATGACTTACCTATAACAACACTCCAGAATGTTATATTGACGTCTTATTATGACTGACCGGCGAATAACCATTTTCATAACGGGAAACCGCTTGATTTTTTCTCACCTACGAAAAGGCCAACTGTAAACCACTCTTCACACGGAATCTTTGCTACTGAGGAACTAGCTATCTTATTTATTAGTTCGTACACAAATAAACATTTACAATGGTTAACATTTTGGATCGCAATAGTACAGGTAAGCTCATCTCTAAAAAGAGATTTCTTCCAGCAGACCATGGTAACAGGATAGTATGAAAGTAGCTAGTTAGATAATAAATAATAATAAATAAATTTTTCCCACACTCACACCAATTATCTAACCCCAAGAAGAGCTTCCTTAAGAAACTCGAGAAATGATTAACTAGACAACGAATAAACATACTTAATATACTTAAATACATACTTATTATACATAGGAAACACCCAGACCTGAAACAATTTAGAAAAACAGGTATTTCTAAATTGATCCGACCGGGGATCCAACCCGGGACTTCGGAGATGGCGACACCATGAAAACCGGTGTGCAAGCCACTCGACCAAGGAGATAGACAAACTGCGCACAGAACTATTAAGAAAATATCTAATAACTTTAAACGAGCAATTCTTGTATCTGAATCTCGGAAACGGCTCCAACGATTTTCATGTTTAGTATGCAGGGGATTTCGGGGGCGATAATAGGCTAGGTTTCATTTTTTTTTAAATTACCAAAAAAAAATACCGAGCAAAGCTTGGTCATCCAGGTACTGATATTTATATAACATAAAGACAACCACACTTTTATATATACACAAAAATATGAATATACTACTAAATTTAATAATATTTCGAAGTGACCACCTTTACATTCAACAAGTTCAGGCATGCAAAATTGTCTATAAGGTTGTTTGTACTTCTTTGCTGGTTTTGTAATTGTTAGATAACGATTTTTTTCAATACAATATTCAACACTGTGTTGAATAATGTATTGAAAATAACGGTGGTCACTTCGAACACCTACTAAAATAAATTAAAGTATGTGAAAACAATGCATTTTATTCATTTTAGACATCATGTTTCATAGAGCCATTTACTGCTTAAGACCTACACAATCGATATCTAAACAGAAATAGTGCAAGTTTATTTTTTTCAAAACAACCGGGTTCGATTCCCGAGCGGAGTACAGGTTTTTTTTAAATGTAAAATAAATGTAAATGAATGCAGTTTTTCTTCTTATTAAAATCGATGACATGGTTTCTAAGAACAGATCTTCGTATGTCTTATAGTTTCAGACTTTCCCATACTGACCGATTTAAATGAGACACCTTGTATATTCTATAAATAAAAACAACGTGATTCAGTACCACTCAAGTAACCGATAGTAGATAACTTTTTAGTTGTTTTTTAAAAGTACCCACAGTGCGACATTCTCGTAGAGGTATTGGTAACTGATTCCAAAGTTTTGCTTTTGCTGCTTGGACAGTAAAAGAATCGCCGTACATGTACTGCAAGGAGGAAGATTTAAGTGGAGATAGTAGGCTGAGCGATAAGGGCGTCCAGATGGCGAAAGGTATCTACGAGAAACGCTCCTTGAGATACTGAGGAGAAGATGCGATAAAAAGAATATTATAAAGAAGAACCAATATAATAATATGATATTACGGCGCATTCGTATCGGAAGCCATTATAACCGTTGTCTGTATTCGGTTAAATGATCATACTTACGAAGGCTAAAGATGAAGCGAATGCATACGTTTTGAAGGCGCTCAAGCTTGTTCAGTAGTTCCTCGGATGCATCGATAGATTGAATAAGAGTGATTTTAGTTCGAAGAGAGAGAAAGCTCTGTAAATGCTTAAGGGAGTGATAGGCAGCACAAACTTTTCGGCCGAGCTGATTAATATTATGACAGCTCCACGAAAGATTGCAATCAAAGTGAACACCAAGGTTACGAACAGACTCCACATAAGATAAACCACGATTGACGCAAAAAAAAATATCACAGATACTACAGCATACTTGAAAGGGACTGGACTAAGTGAAAGCATAATATAATAAAATTTTATCGATATAAAAAATCACGAACTTACGTCTATTTTTCAACTATTATCGATTTATTTTCAATTTGATGCATATTACTGAGCCAATAGTTTAACATACAATAACAATTTATATTACCAAGCGACCCTATTAGTCATCATCATCATCATCATCTCAGCCAAAAGACGTCCACTGCTGGACAAAGGCCTCCCTATTAGTGATTAAGAGTAATTAAAATAAAACTTATTCGGCGCTTACGACATTCTTATTCCGCGCAGAATGCTCCAGTCTGTCGCACCTGACCCGAAGTAACAGGCAATGTTTTGTTTCATCGAACGTCGTGGTTTATCTTCTAGAGTTAAAATCATATCTACGATTGGCGATTTACCTTTATACCCCCTCTTGTAACAGTACCCGTTCGCAGTAAGCATGTTCGGTTCATAAATAAAGCAAAAGTAAACGTTACTTTTCAATTTCAAAATCCACGCTAAGTTTCGATAAATACTCCTTGTAAGGTTCCAGTAGAGAGTTTATAACCACAGGCACTATACTGTGGCTATTGTAAGTTATCAAGGTGCCTAGTGTGAGTTTGTTTAGCTATCCATATTCATTCGATTACGTTTACGAAAACGAAAATAAGTATGGCATTGAAGCAGCGCCACCTGGCGACATACGAAAAGAGTTATAATTTTGTCATACAAATTCTCGTTTTCGTTAACGTGGTCAAATAGAGAATGAAACTCGCACTTGACACCCTGAAGAATTTTCACGTTTACCACGAAGCTCAGTATAATTGCAACTACATAATTGCGGTTTACTAGCGGACGCATCTGCGTCCGCTAGCAAACCTGTTTACATATTTACGTTTTACTGTTTACGTAAATAAACATGTAAATAATAAAAACCTATCGTTAATATTGGCAATAATAAATAACAATATCACATTGTGTACACCCTCACTCAATAGAGTCTTAAGAGTCTTATATATTAAAACTGCAACTAATAATCCTCATCTATCATTCATAATTATGATGATGATGATAATGATGCCATCCTTTTATCCCTTATCAGGGACATAAGGCTCGTAGAGGGACTTCCATCTCCTTCCGATTTTGCGCTGCAGCTTCTATGTCTTTCCTGCCGAGACCAGTTGTTGCGGCCTCTTTCTCAACTGACCGCCTCCAGGTGGTGCGAGGGCGGCCTGGCCTTCTTTTGCCATATGCTTGCCACGTCAGACCTTGTTTGGCGATGTGATTGACGGGTCTTCTCAACACATGCCCAATCCAGCGCCACTTGCGAAGAAGGATCTCTTTATCAATGGACTTTTGGTCTGCCAACTCCCACAGCCTTGCATTTGACATGATTCGTGGCTTGTAGTCTCTCCGTGACCTCGTTCTTGACAAGCCATGTCTCACATCCGTACAGAAGGACTGATTTGACTTTGGAGTTAAACATTCTGATTTTAGTGTTCCGAGTAATTACTTGCGACGTCCAGAACTGTTTCAGCTGCGCAAATGCGGCACGCGCTTTGTTGATACGCGCTTCCACATCCGCATTCGCTCCCCTCGTAAATCCACAACGCTCCCCAGGTAAGTGAAGCGCTGCACTTCCTCAAAAGCCTCGCCGTTGACGTAGATGGGCGCTATGTCAGGGGTATTAAGGCGCATGTCTTTAGTTTTATTGCAATTAATGCGCAGACCTTCTTTAGCAGCTTCAGCGGCAAGGACGTTAGTCCTGGACTGCAGGTGTTCGCGTGTAGTTGACATCAAGCAAATGTCATCCACAAAGTCAATATCTTCGAGGGTTCTTTCTTGCACCCATGGCAAGAAATCGCTTCTCTGTGCTTGCTACTCTGCGCATGACGGTATCCAAGACTATGAGGAACAGAAGTGGTGACAGCAGACAGACCTGTTTTACTCCGGCAGTGACTGGGATCGAGTCGGTCAGTTGACCTTTGTGCATAACTCGGCAGGAGGAACCCTCATAAAGGCCCTTCATAATATCAAAGACCTTGGCTGGTATACCTCGGCGTTTCAAAATTCGCCATATGCTAGAGTATTTGACCCGATCAAACGCCTTTTCGAAGTCTACGAACTGTATAGAGAGAGAGAGAGAGAGTATAGAGTTCGTTTCGCATTTCATTGCACTGCTCCAGAATCATCCTTAGTACGTTGATCTGGTCAGTGCAAGATCGCCCTGCCCTGAATCCACTCTGCTCATCCCTCAGTGTATAGTCAACTGCACTCGTCATTCTATCCAACAGGATCTTGCATAAGATCTTGGAGCAAGTCGTGAGCAAGTTAATACCTCTCCAGTTGGAGCATCGAGACAGGTCGCCCTTTTTCGGCAGTTTGATGATGATGCGTTCTTTCCAGCTCTCGGGCACTTGACCCGTTTCCCATACAGCTGTTAACAGGGGCAGTAGCATCTCGGCCGCTAAGTCAACATCAGATTTCAACGCCTCAACCGGGATGCCATCATTACCAGGAGTCTTACCACATTTCAAACTTTTTATGGCACGTGAAATTTCCGCTTTATCTGGAGGATCTACTTTTATGTCTAGGACCATGTTTCCTTCAACAGTCTTCAGCTTTATTTTCATCGTCTGCTGTGTGAAAAACTTCGGTGAAGTGTTCATGTCATCTACGCATTTGGTCTTCTAGCGTGGTAAGGAGTCTGCCAGTTTTGTCCACTACTGGTCGCGTGTTGGTGGTTTGTTGCAAAGCTCTCTTCCAGTGCGATATAACTCTCTGGTATTACCGGCGTGTGCTGCCAGTTCCGCTCTTTGGGCAATTGCAGCAGCTCTCTTTCGCTTGTCTTTCTTTGCACTCCGCTTTCGCATAGGAAGTATTCATAGGCTAAACTTTCCTTGATGTTATGATCTTTCGCCGCATTTAGATTTTCTTTGAAGGTTTTACGGTTTAGTATTTTATCCCTTGTGTATGCGGATATCCATTATTTCCTCTTATAGTTTTTGTAGCCCAAGAATTGTTCATAGCATTTACACAGGATGCCCTTAATGTGGCTCCAGCGCTCCTCTACGGGGTCACTTTTTGCAGTTAGAGCATGGTGCTGCTTTCGCCATTCCGCTCCAAACTCCAACCTAGTGTCATAACTCCGTAGTTTGGATACGTCAAAACGCCGAGATGATGTAGTTGTTTTATTCTGAACCTTTGCTATCTTCAGTAAAATTTTCCCAACCATCAGGTGATGATCACTAATTAACATCCGCTCCTCTACGGTTGTGGACATCCAGCAGCGAGTGTCTCCATGTCCGACTAATCATAACGTGATCTATTTGATTTACGGTCCGTCTGTCAGGAGATACCCAAGACACCTTGTGGCAGTCTTATAAGCAGAAAAATTTTACCGCTCAACACCAGGTCGAATTCACAGCAAAAATCCACTAGCATGTCACCATTTTCGCTACGAGTTCCCAGTGCATGTTTTCCTACCCAGGATTCTATGCCTTGGTTGTTACTACCAATCTGAGCATTATCACAATAATATCGCTTTTAGGAATAGTCTGCATAGTTCCTGAGGCTGGTAGTAGAATGCCACTTTCACGTTCATTTTTGCTACCTACGTTAGTGGGTGCGTAACATTGTACGAGAGTAATATTCCTTACTCTGAATTTGAAACGTGCAAAAATTATTCTATCCGACACCGGTTGCCAATCGAAGAGGCCATTACGGGCATTTCTGGCAAGCAAGATCCCCACACCATATTCGTGCCTCTCTGTTTGCCCCGAGTACAACAGGGTATAGTCCTCCAATTGTTGCTCCCCAAATTTCTTCCATCTCGTTTCCGAAATGGCAAGTATATTTATGATAGACCTGCATATACTTGACTACCTGGTGCACCCTGCTATCCTCACACATTGTGCGGACACTCCAACAACCAATCAGAGTACTTGTTATAGCGCCAAAGGTCATTTTTTGAAAAATGGTTTGAGCTTTTCTTCTTTGAGTTTCGATAATATAGGTGAATATTAGATAATACGGGTTATTAGCCCATAGTATCCTAGGCTATTAGGGCTGTTACTTCAGAGCGCAACCGTCACACTCGGTTTGCTCTCAGAGTGCCTTCTCCTATTGCTCTTTTAGGAGGGATCTAACCTCCAAGGCTGCGTTAGCCTCTTCCAGCCGGGGCCAGGTGTATGGTTATACCGACAATGCTCGGTCGCCATTGCCCCGTCTGTTTTCTGAGAGAGAGCGAGAGAGAGCACCACGGAAACCAGTTAGTTGCCGCCGCCATACGGCGTGTGCAAGAGGGGTTGGCAGTTGGGTCGGATAAGATGTTGATTCCATAATTATAATTCAACAAAAAAATACTGGAGTGTTGGCTCTATAAGCTGATATCTTTTTGTCTGCCTTCGATGAGCAGCTCTTAAAAAAATAAACCATATGGCCATCTGTCAAAGTTGTCAAATTTATTCGTCCGAAATTAAAATTAAATTCTCTGTGGCCCGAAAGAAATCGGTAATTACCTCAAAATAATAAGTAATTACCTATGTAATTAAAAAGTAAGTATGCCATCTAAATCATTATCTCTCTGCAAAATTTGTGAAGTTGAATTAACACGATTACATTATTTATTTAGTGAGAAGTGTACTTACATATTTCAATTGCATTACATTCCATTCTTTCATTTTAGAAATGGACGGCACATACGACGAGATACTCTCCGATAATCCGTTTTTTATGGAATTAAAAACGGAATATACAAATTTGTACCAACATTGCATAGCTCAGTCATGGGTGATATGTGTACCTCGAATTGGAAGTTTGTTCACAAGAGTTTTCACAGTTGAAGATTTCTGTGCTCACATACTCGTTCCTAGCGACGAGCTGCCTGAAACTCACTACAGCACACTTACAGAGAAGCAAGTCACTGTAGCCAACAAATTAATCACACTTGAAGTGACCAAGGGTTTACCATTACAAAGCCACATACTGTTCGAAGAGACATTCTACACAGAAGATTTCATAAAATACAAGGTATGGTGCATAGAATCTCCATTAGAACCCACCACTAACTCAGGTGATCATACAATAACTAAAGAGTATCTTACTTCCATCAATGATTGTATAGACTTGCTCTGGACGCAAGCAGCAGGCAGGCAAGTACTGGATCAAATAGAATTGAGTGTGCAGACATTTTTGAAAAAGCAACCTAAACTACCTATTGCTATTGGCCCCCTCAGAGATTCAGTATGTGAATTGTACACACAGTGTCTTCAATTTGCACTACAAAACAGAAGGCTAAGAGAACAGTCAAAGTCTTGTAAACAAATACTTGAAAACATCAAATTAGCTGTGGAAAGTTATATGCAACAATTACTATTTGACAGTCTATTCAAACCTATTTGCACTAGCTGTGCTTATGAGGACTCCCATCTCAATAAACAGATAAGAAATATGTGTGATATTCAACTTAGAGACTTGGACATTAAAAAAGAACTAATACATGCAGTACCAAAAGCCAAGCAAATACTTTCAACAATTGATTCATATAGCACTGTCTTAGAAAAGGTTATATGTCTAAAACAGGCTCTCAATGCTATTAACAAAACTGACAGTAGTAACAATGTTGTCCTATTAACAGCAGATGATTTACTTCCTGTCTTTGTGTTCCTTGTGATCAAGTCAGGCTTACCAAATTGGTACAGTCAGCTCACATACATGAAAGAGTTCCGGTTTAGTGGAGTTGGGAGAGGTGTTGCTGATGAAAGTGCTTTTTTAATAACAACTTTGGAAGCTGTCATAGAGCATATACGATCAGGAGCTTTATCGGGACCACCAGACCCAGAATGTTATTATTATGATAGCAATCTTACTGAGGACAATGTTAATAGTAGGCAAAGAAAAAGTAGTTTGACTGAATCAATGTCCATGTCCGATACAAATGGTAGAGATGAAACTCTAGACTACATATTTGATTTGATTAAAGCAAATCAAACAGAACAAATTCAAGAAATATTGTTAAGGAATCAGAAACACTTGCTGAGTATCAAGGAGAATGACAATGATATACTTAAAGTTACATTAGACGCAGATCTTCTAAAAGATGAAGATGATGATGATTATTGTGATGATTGTGATAGTGAGACTGATATATATGAAAAATTATGTCATCCTTTATGCAACTGTAAGAAATGTTGCAGTAAAATTTCCAAAAATCTATTAAAAACCTCTCCAACTGTCACATCTAGAGATAGCCATGGCCTAACTTCTTTACACGTTGCTTGCATCCATGGCAAAGCAGCTATTGTGGAGCTACTAATAGAAATGGGTGCAGAAATAGATGCTACAGATCTCAATGAATGTACTCCTCTACATTACGCTGCTTCCAGAGGCCATCAAAATGCTTTGTTGTTGTTATTACATTCTGGAGCTAATATCAATCAAACAAATGTTGATAAAAATACTGCACTTCACTTGTGTGTCAATAATGGACATATGAGTTGTGTCAAAGCACTAATCTATTTTGCCGAGCATAGTAGAAAGAAAATCATGATCAACTCTGCTAATGAAAGTTGTAATACACCTCTACATTTTGCATCTAAATGGGGCTATGAGGGCATTGCAAGATTGCTTATTGAAAATGGAGCCGAGCCTTCTTTGCAAAATCGAAATAACAAAACCTCATTTGACTATGCCCATAATTTAAAAATTTTACAAGTACTCAAGTCAGTTACTCCAAGCTTATATGAATACATACACATCACAAGTTCTGATGTAAAAACTTTGAACTGCAAGACAGATAAATCTGTTAATTCCAAACTGCAAAAGTTAAGCTTTAAAAGCAGTAAAAACAATGCAAGTAAGGCAGTTGAAAATTTAAAAACAATAGAGAGAATTATGAAAGCAATTTCGTATGGTGATGTTAAACTGGCATGCTTTTATATGAAAATTGATTATGCCATTTATGCTAATAGAGACAAGAACTCTAATGGCACTTTGTGTCATCCTTTGTGTGAATGCCAATCTTGTAACAAGAACACCAATTCAGGGACTGATTTTGATGTCAATTTTCCTGATACTAATGGGTATACTGCTTTACATTATGCTGCTAGATATGGCTTGGATGAATTGTGTACCATCCTTATACTTAATAGAGCAAATGTAAATTGCCAGAATAAGAGAGGTCAAACCCCTTTGCATTTAGCAACATTAAATAACAAACCTGTGGTGATTAGTCTTCTTATTGACTATGGGGCTGATATAAATGCAGTTGATCTATCAGGCAATACACCCTTGCACAATGCATGTGAAATGGGTAATATTGGAGCTGCTAAGGTATTGATATGCAGCAAGCCTGATTTCACTATGTTGAATGGATCGGAAAAGACTGCTCTTATTATAGCCAAGGAAAAAGTTCATTTGACTATCATTGATTTATTAGAAAAACACACATAAGTTTTAAAGAGAGTTTAGTGATGTAACATATTTTGGCATTTAAGAATAAGCATAAATGATTGTATATGATGTACTATTTAATAGTTTTCTGTCAGTGCCAGTTTCACTACTTATGGTTTTCCAGTTTGCCTATCTAAGGCTTTTGCCTCTTTCAAATTCATATTGTATGAAAGATACAAAACTTATAGATTAGGCTATCTGACATAAGAGTTGAAATTGGCCCTAAAATATTTTTACATTTTTATGTACAGACGGCTGCACGTCAAGCTATCCAGAACTGTAAAATTTCTTCAATAAATATTCAACCATATGCCATAGACATAAAATTCAAAGTCTATCGAGGAAATCTGACAGTTTGTGGTAGTCTAATGGTGTGCAGGCGAGGCCATGTGTGGTGCACCATGTTTGTGTACTGCCACAAATATTTTTTCTATAGATTTCTTTTAAGTTTATTATTATAAAGCGCAATTATGTCATGTTTATTAGTACCAAATATACCTTTATAATACCAAATCTATTACCTAAGATTATAAGTCGCATGGTTTGGTTTAATTTTGTATTGTAATCGCGTTACGTAACCGAATGCACTAAAAGATGCATGGTTTGCTGGATTCATGTGTAATAATAGTCCAAATCCCTGCGACTATAACCGCCCTTAAGCCTTAGTGCCATAAAAATCTTGACCCACTATTTCTATTATTTTATAAGACTGACTTACTTTATATTGTCTCCAATAAATGAATTTTTATCTAAGTATAATATTTTGTAAAAAAAAATATTTTTGTGATGGACTCGTAATAAAGTATTTTAAAAATTTATTAAGATTTTACATTTGAGACCCAGACTTTCTTGCTAAATAGGTACCATGTTTGAATCATTGAATAAACAAATGTTACTATAATATCCAAGAGTACCTTAAAAAATCTTATGCTAAACTAATTATTAATTTAAAATTTTATGTTCTGTTATGAGGTTCTATTAGTAGCCATGCTATTTTCTTGTTAGAATCATTAAACTGGATCAAAACATAAAAAATTTTGAAATCAAAAATGGAGAATGAGATCTGGGTAATTACCAGGGACCCTAAAACCGCCACTTCGAGCATTTCAAATTATTTTCATATTATGATTCAAATTAGAAATCGTAAAATAGCCACTTGTAAGCAATTCACGTTGTGATTCCAATTCAATCCATATTTTGCAATTCATCTGTTTGACAAGTTTCTATGGAGATTCGTAAAATGGTCCACAAAGCTGAATTGAATATTTGTCAAATAGCAGAATCATAAAAAGTTACTCAAAGGCAACATATTTCAATTCATATAGTGCATATTTCCGAAAAATAATTAGATAATGGCAGATTTAGCCCTATAAGTAATGTGTATTGAACATTCGCGAGTGTGGGAGAGCTTATTTTATCGCCGGCGAAGTGCATCGCTTCGAAAAATGGAGTTAGCGTTTGAAATGCCTGACTCTGAATTTGTTGGACTTTATATAGACTCAATAAAAGCTTGTGTCGTGATCTCATAAAGGAGATAGAGCCTTACTTATTCTCTCGACGAGGGGGTATAAGTACTAGGTACGTGTAAGGTAAGTAGAAGAATCCCTAATTTAAAACATCACAATATCATAATCAAACTACATCACATGGGTAGATTGAGCCATAACCTACCACGCTGGCCCAATGCGGGTTGGAGTGCTTTAAGGACTGCCATCTTACGACATGACACTTCCATTCCAGAGGATGGGCAGCAGCATCTCTTTGTGGTTTCCCTCAACCTACTGCGAACGCCAACCCGCCTGCCAAGCGTGGCGATTACGGCAAATACCCCCCATGATTATTTGGGGGAGGCCTTTGTCCAGCAGTGGACGTCTTTTGGCTGACATGATCTTACGACAACAATCGGTGCCTTCCGAAGCAATAATAATTAAACTTTTACTTATTGGATGGTGTAATTTTTTTTCTCATTTCAGGAATAACTGTATTAAGTTTCTATGCATCTGGGTCCTATTAGAGGTTTGTAGGAGCTATGCACACCACAAAATGCACCAAGTTAGTGTATCGAACTGTATGAGGTCAGTGACACAAGCTCTAAATAATGACCATTTTAGAAAAAAATATATTCGTTTTCCACAAACTCGGGAAGAAAGAAATATTATTATTGTCAAATTTGGGTAAGCTACATTAATTCCTTCATGCAAACAGTAAATAAGAACACCTATGTATATTATATAAGTATGTTCTATGTTCCATTTATTTATAATTTTTAGGTTTGGATCATCATATGCATCGATCACACCCACATTGCTATTGTCCAGCCAGCTCAAAGGCCAGCTAAAATCTCTCTTCAAACTCTTTGAAGAGAGATTTTTCAACCGGAAGCGGTATCACTCTTTAAATGCTCTAATAGTAAGTACCTACCTAGACTTAACTTTTACCTTTAAATTGGTTAGTACCACAGTTACAGATACTTTAAGGTAATAAAACAATAGATAAATTTCAAATTATTTTTTATTTAATTATGTTCGGCAAACATCAGCTTAAAACTAATAAATAATATTTATCTGCGACATAATCATAATCTTATAAAAAGATTTACTACTTTTGCTGAGTCAAATACACAAACTACAAGCTAAGAGCTAATAAAGATTAGTATTATGGGCAAAATAATAGCTAAACAATTATTCATGTTAAAATGGTATTTAAAAATTAAGAGAGATTAAACAAGAGCAATAATTAAGGTTTCCTAATAAAGATATTTTATGAACTTTTCAGGTTTGTGACTCGGACTTAAATAATATATTGAGCGTTGATGCTAGTCATGGTGGAGCAAACCATGACTCATTTGTGTGGAATCACCATGTACTGAAGTCCCATCTCAAATGTCTTCGACATGCTGAAAATGAAACAGTGTGGTTCTTAGATTGGTATATTTCATATACTTTTAGGTTACTATGTCACTGCAGCTCCCCCAGTGCGAGTTGATAGGTTTAAAACGCCGTTTTACAAAAATTGCGGGAATAACTCCATCCAGGCGCTGGCCAATTGTGAATGTTGTTTATTCTATATTTACAGTATATTTTTATAGACAACTCTCAAGTTCTATTAGTAACATTATAATAAAATAAAAAATCTGTTTCAGGTGATTCAGGATATCCTCTAAGGGTCATAATGTTAACACCAATCGTTAACACTGAACCTGATTCACCCCAACGATTCTACACCAATCTGCATTGTAGGGTTCGAAATACAGTGGAGCGGTGTATCGGGGTGCTCAAGTCTCGCTGGCGATGTCTGTTGGTGGATCGGAAACTGCATTATCATCCGACCATCGCTGGTTTAATAACGAATGCTTGTGTGGTTTTACATAATATTGTTAATAGTGCTAGACTACCTGTAGAGCATGGATGCACAGACTTATTAAGACTAGGGGCCACTCGGGCAAATTATGAACTGATGGTGGGCCACCAGAAGTATAGGTAATTAAAGACAATGAAAAATTGATAATAATGTATTCAAATTGAAAAAGAATTTATTAATTTGAAGCGTGGCACTGCATAGTGCTTACAATCTTTTTTATATTTGGCTCAAATTTACTTGTAGCAACACGTAAAACTGCTTCCAAACTTTCATTTGCAAGGCGGTTTCGATTTTTTGTTTTATTATTATTTAGGATTGAAAAGGTTTGTTCACATATATAGGTAGAACCAAATAAGCTTGCACATTTCAGAGCGTTTATGCGCAACTCTTTGTACGTATTTTTATCAATGCAGCGGTAAAAGTTCAGCAAGTCTCCTTCGTTGAATTTGTTGCGTAAATCTTGGTCGTTCTGAATGTCGATAATTTCTAACTGCATTAACTCTGGCGCATTTTCAACTGAAATCGTGAAAGGATTGCTAAATATGTCCAACAGAGGTTTCACTGTTTTAAACTCCGAAAATCTGTCTTGAAAAGATTGAATCAAAATATCTAGCTTTTTTACATAACTGAAATTAATAGCAGTTTTTTTGAATTTTTCAGCCATTTTCTTATAATTCGGAAAATGATTGTAATTTCCAGAATTCAATTGCGATCTGAAAAGTGTCAGCTTGCATTGAAAGGATGATACATGTGCGTAGAGCTGGGATATCAGTTGATTTTTGCCTTGAAGCCGTGTGTTCAAGACATTCAAATGATTTGTAATGTCAACTAAAAAAGCCAAATCACACAACCAATCAGGACTTTTAAGTTCCGGGACGTCCCTTTGCTTTTCCGCCAGAAAAATATCAATTTCTTCTATTAAATTTAAAAATCGTTCCAGTGTCAATCCACGACTTAGCCACCTTACTTCTGTATAATACAGTAAATCTCCATGTTCGCATTCAATGTCATCAAGGAATTGTTTGAATTGCCTGTGATTGAGTCCTCGTGATTTTATGAAATTCACAGTCGAAACTACCACTTTCATGACATTTTCAAATTCAATTTTTTTAGAACAGAGGGCTTCTTGGTGTATAATGCAGTGAAACTGCATGAGATCTTCAGCGTTTAAGTTTTTTTCTTGCAAATGCTTTTTCAACAAAGTAACTAGCCCAGAATTGACACCAATCATCGAAGGAGCACCGTCACCGCTGTCGAAACTCCCGATAATTTCGATAAGTCCAAATCAGTTTTTGAACACTCGTCCAAAAGTACATTGAGTATATCAACTCCTCTGGTTTGACCTTTCAATAAACACATTCCTAATAACTCTTCGAAGACTTCAAAATCTTGAGTAACACCTCGTATGAATATAAGAAGTTGAGCTGTGGAACTAATATCAGTGGATTCGTCGAGTGCTAATGAAAAAAAATCAATTATCTTAGTTTTTTCATTTAATTGTTCCGCAATATTATCTGACAAAGACATAATTCGTCTTTGGATGGTCATACGATTCAGTTGAATTTTCTCAAACTTTTTTGCTGCTTCTGGACACATTTTCTTAGCGGCAATTTCTATGCATTCTTTTACAAAATCCCCATCATTGAAGGGGCGACTCCGCTTTGCTATCATTCGAGAAATTTCATAACTAACTTCTGTAGCTGTTTCTGTATCTTGAATGGGTTTTGTAAACATAGCTTGTTGACCAATAAGCTCCCGTTTTAAAGACAAAACTTTTTGCTTTCTTAATTCGCCTGTAAACTTCGTAAAAGTAGGATGCTGCGTTTCATAGTGCCTTTTTACATTATATTCCTTTGCAATCGCAACAGAATTCTTGCAAATTAAACAAACGACTTTGTTATGCGACCATACAAAAAAGTATTTCTCAGTCCAAATTTCTTGAAACTGCCGATTTTCATCTTTAACCTTACGTTTTTTACTAGTTCCTGGCATGTCCATGTTGCGTTTTAATCCTGACTAGGATTACCACAGCACCTAAAACCAATTACAGTTCCTAATTAATTACCAAAAATAATTGATAAAATATGTAGATAAAATTAATAACAGTTTTACTTACGATTTCACAACACAATTATACACGGCACTTGACGGGAAATCTACGTTGAATGTGGATCAAAATATATTATAATTATGACACCGGCTAGTCGAGTTAAAATCTACACTAGAACTAACGACACTTTACTCAAATTAAAACCGAACTGTCGGTCGCTGCGGTTAGCGTGGCTTTTATACCACGCGCATAGAGTCGAAAACTGTCTGGAGAAATCTCGAAACCGACTCTGGAAGCTTCGTGTATCTACCTACGCGAGCTATCGGGAATTTGGGACTATTGCTATCTCGCTCGCTCGAACAGTATAATAATAACGCGGCGCGCTTCCTCAAGAAAACGAATTTAACCGAGATCAGCACGAACATTACCGACCGCTGTTACCGACGCATGCACGGCGCACCGATAAGATTGATAGAGCGCGCGCGCGAGATTCAAATTACTTTTCGAACATTTGTTATTGGTTTTATTCTGGAATAGAACTCAATATTTTCGAATGTACGAGAGTATTATTTTTGCTGTCGGCGGGCCACCAGTATTCGACCGGCGGGCCGCATGCGGCCCGCGGGCCGTAGTCTGTGCATCCCTGCTGTAGAGGCACTTGTTAGTGTTCCACAGCAGGAACAATATGAAGCAACCATGCAGGTAATATCTTGTATAATGAATTTGTTTAAAATTTTACTAGATATTAACTGTATGATAAAAATAAACATTGCCAAACTATGTTTTAGTTAATACAATCGCACAATGAGACTAGGAGGAATAACTGGCTGGAGTTAGCTGCTGGCGAATCTGTGAGGAATGCTCTCGTAGAGCGACTATGGTCAGCACGACGTTAAGCTAGTTTTATCAATTTTATTTGTTATAAGTTTTTATAGTTCATGTTCTTACATGTATTTACAAAAAAGATTGAATTAGTTAAGAAAAAAATATTTATTAAAATAATACTTTTAGTCTAATGGTCTTCCATTAGACTAAAAGTATTATTTTAATAAATATTTTTTTCTTAACTAATTCAATCTTTTTTTTAAATACATGTCACAATAGCGGACGATCTAAAACCATTCTCTCATATCTCAATAAAATTTAATATTTATAAAATACAGCGAAAAAATTAAACGCCTACCCGGCCTACCCAGCCAGGAATCGAACCTGCGGTAAAATTTAGAAACCGGTAGCCTCAATAAGGGTTTGCTGAGAGAAGGAGGGGGAGGAGGGGTAGAGTCCCCCCTCCAATCCCCGTCTGCTGGAAATGCGTAAATTTGAAGAAAAAAAATTTTTTCGTAACATAAACTCAAAGTAATATTTGGTCAGAATTTTGCAAGAAGAAGGCTAAGAAAGGGTGGGGCGAGGGGAGGGGAGGTATTTTAGCCTCTGGTACCCCTTCCCCACTTCCTGTGTGGTGAAATTGTACATAACTGACTCACAATTTGTTTTGAGTTTGTTTGGTTTTGAGTTTAGAAGTTTTTTATTTTACAAAGTAATGGCTTTTGAACGTCTCCGGCGCTGCGGGAAGTGCAGCCCCTTCGCCCTTGCGTAACAAACTACAGGCATTCCATGCTCGCCTACGCAGCTTCGGCTTTTTGGGGGCTGCTTTCCCTCCGCGCCTCCGGGCTTTTATAAACACTAGGGGTAAGGCAGACTAGTACCACGTGGGGTCGAGGTTGACTAATTCGGTTCTGTCACTAATTTTGATGACCTAAGTACCTACCTATTTCATTACATTAATTTAGGAAAATAAAAAGCATGATATTCCACAAAGTTTCTCTTGTCATTTCACATTGTTCTTGTACTTATTGCGTGTTGTGCTATCTTTTTTTCTCACTTCTTGCGTTTCGTTTCACTAAAAAAGAAAGAAAATAAAAATATTAAAAAAATACGTAGGTACCTTTCCGGCAACCAAAATCGATACTAAGTGTTTCAGTAAGACCCCTTGAGCCCCCCCATAGTATCAGTTGCCCCAAAACGAGGCTGTCGCTTTCTGAATCCAACCCGAAAATAAAAAGTAAAAATTCAATAAAATTTGTTTCTAATAAAATATGACATACTGATAAAATAGTACATTTAAAATGTTGTTTTGCATTCACAATACTATAGTAAAATAAAATCATAAATTAATTAACACTTGAGAAAAGCAACTCGATTATCAGTTGAGATTTAAACCCTCGACTCCCACCCAAAGACTTGGTAGCTCAGCAGTAAGAGCATTCGCCCGGATTGTGCAAGGTTGTGGGTACAAATCCCACCTGATGCCAAGGCAGACAAAGTCGCTTTTTTCAAGGGATACTTCATTTTAGATGGCATAAATAATCTTACATTATTTTGCTTTCTTCCAAAGGAGTGTACAAAATACTTAATATCGACGCACAAAATCCGACAAAACATAGGAATTATGTTTGTAATCGTTTTATGCGAATAAATGGAAGATGCTTACACAGTTTCTATCTATTTTTACACTATACATCACTCGTAGGTACATATAAATCTCGAGTTTTCGATCGTGAAAGTTAGGCAATGTTCGCCGAGGTCGCCAAGGGGATGGGTGACCGTAGGTTCATAAAATCTCGAGGTTTTCGATAGCGATAGTTAAACAATATGCGTCGTACGAAAAACATCATATTACCAAAGTTGTTGGCAATCGTGTCCTTGACACGATAAGCATATAAGTAAATAAATAAAAATAAAAGTAAGCTAGAAGGACATCAAAAATTTCGTCAAGATTTTTCTAAGTCCCGGATCCCCTTTACGGTGCTTGTAGGTAAAGGGGCACAACAGAAAATTTTTCAAAACTTAAGATGTCCCCGTAACGTCACCTTTTGTCATGCCTATCTTATTAAGGCTATTAATACAAACAAGTTTTGTAGAAAACTTTTTTTTCTGAGGTTGATGTTTTTCGAGGTTTTTGACCTTGAAGTTTATTTACATTTTTTTATATATCATATATCTCGAAAACTATTAGTTGGGGGTATGTCATGTACATGAAATAAATTAATGGCGACGACCACCCCAACACGTTGAATCCAAAAAATGGCGGGGCTTAACGAACATCGAAAAAAAACTGCCGAAAATTTTACAAGTCCAAATAAAATAAAAAATTAATATCTCGGTAAATATGTATTTTTACAAAAAAAATTATAGGACATAAATTGTTTCTATTAATGACTTCTATCCATTAAAATTAAAAGAAAGGGGGGTTATGGGAGGTCGATGTTTTTGATCAAAATTTTTCTAAGTCAGCCCATAGCACCCCCAAGCCAAGGCTACACTCCAACCCGAAAACTTCGAGATTTTATGAACCTACGGTCACCCATCGCCTTGGTGACCTCGGCGAACATTGCCTGTGTAAAAATGAGTGATGTATAGTGTAAAAATAGGTAAAAACTGTATAAGCATCTTCCATTTATTCGCATAAAACGATTACAAACATAATTCCTATGTTTTGTCGCGATTTCGTGCGTCGATATTACGTATTACACTCGTTCCAAAGTTTTACAATCAATAACCTAGCTAGACAATAGTCCTATATTTTGAAATATTATTATCAATAGAGATACACTTACGGCGTAATCTTGTTTGTTGGGATATTTGTGGTCCCGCAGAACCGGTCGGAGCGATGTTAGGTGCTACTGCACCGGGGTCAGATTCGTTGGAACCTCAATACTTTGCTGGACCTCAATTTTGCTGGCCCTCAATGCTTCTATTGATAGGGCTTCTACTCCTGCTTTAACGGAACGTTTATTGGCTTTATAATAAGCTCATCTTCGGCTTCTTCAAACGTATCGTTATCATCCACATGATCTTCAAGAATCTCATCATCCCCGCAGTATTTTATTCTCACAATTATTTTTCTAACTCACTTTTGATATTACGTAGCTATTTTCAAGTGACAGACAGGTCAATGACATATAAAATTTTCTTTATGATGACATCCAACTTATTGCCAGCGAAATGAAAAATATTTATTTTCACAACAATGTTTGAATTACTTTTTGTGGCTTATTTTTCCTATATTGATTACATAAGTGTGTTTTATTAAGTATTTTATTTTATTTTTTCTAAAGTTCTTAATTTATATCTTCATAAAACAATGCAAAATGTAAAGAAACAAAAACCGGTTTTCTTAAGTTTTTATTTTTCTCATGTGGCAATTTTAATACCAAATTTGAATCACAATATTAATTGAATTGAATACGATTCACATTTGAGTGGCCATTTTATGAATATTAGAGGAATTGCTAAGGATCTGCAAGGAATTCACAATATTAATTGTTTTTAGCAGAATTGCTCGAAGTGGCGTTATTAGGGTCCCAGTTTTAGGCTTTAGATTTATAATTGACTTATAGTTTAATGGGCATTCACTTCTATCATCTGGCAATTAATATACAACACACACACGCTGATAGATAAAGGGAATAAATAAGCCGATTAAATTTTTTAATAATTTTACTTTTCTCTCACAAAAAAATTACAAACAGCTTGAGCATTTTGTACAAAAATGTTGATGTACAATCGAAATAATTACCTACCAATGGTACCATTTTGTGCTACAATACAAATCCATTAAAATATTTTATATAAATTCGTGTCTTTGATTTAATATTACTTGATATTTTTATTAGACAATCTTATATACACTTTATAATATCATTTTCACAGTTTGTGTTCGTTAATAAATACATTATTATATTACTAAACAATATTTTATGCTAAGTACAATATAACACAACAGGAACATTTTGCTATTATTAAAATCATTTGTGTAAATTATCAAATCACAAAAACATATATTTCCTTGTCTCATTTCGCAGACCGCAATCATTAACCAAGGTCTTTTACCTACAAGGTACTAGAGTGGACCAGTTTACCCGTTTATAATTTGGAGCATTTAGTTACAATTTCAGCCTTCCCCTTATGGACTCGTCATGAGAACCAATATAGCTCCCTAATAAAACCTTACAATTCAAATCACCTCTAAATAGTTTATCAAGACCGCCTCTGTGTTTTAGTGGTTGGACTACCGGACTACTAGACTTATGTCCCGGGTTGGATTCCTAGGCCTGTACATATTGTAAATACTGTTTGGTTGGTAATAAACCTAGTCTTTGTTCTAGTCCACCTGGCTAACTATTACCATACCATATTATCTGTCTTTCGCCAAAACGACAATGTCTGTAGCAATTATTTTTGCTGTGATATTGATTAGGCTTTTCTTGTAACAAACCTTAGAACAAAGACATAGTCAACGAACATTCTTAATTACAAATCGATTTTATCATAATGTTTGTGTTGGTTTTTAGGGCATTGGCCGTCAATATTGCCTTGCACTCATTTGCGAATGAGACGATTCATACAAACATGATCTACAGGGTCTAACAAAATCAATAAGCGAACGTTTAAGGGCGGTATCTATACATCATTCTGAATACAATGAAAAAAAAATGGGCTTCAGTTTTGTAGTGATTTTTCAAAGTTATGTTTTCTAACAAACTAAATCAATTAAAATAATGCACATCATGAAACATGCTGTATCTTTACTAACACGCATGCAAGCGTCAATAAAAAGATAGTGTACAGATACACGCACACAATTGAAAATCATTGTATGACATTCATACACACACGGCTATCTTTGTGTGCGTGTAGTACAGCTGTACGGGTTTAGAAAGGGTGTATTTTTTGGTGAATTATGATAATGTTTTGTTGATTATCTCGGTAACGAGCCTGTAGTTTTGGACCAAATTTGGTGTGCATGCTCAGTGGGATGTATAGATGCTCCCCTTAAACGTTCGCTTATTGATATTGTTAGACCCTATATATCAATTCTAATGGGGCATTTTGCGACCTATTTATATTCATTCGTACATGGGAGGAAAAAACTGGTTTATAACTAAAGCAAGATTACTTTTATTAATGATTATTTTGCAAGATTTTATAGGCTTGCTCTCCTATAGTTGACTGAAAGCGTTTAACTTCAACGTAACGTGTTAAGTAAAACGTAAAAAAATATATTAAAACATCTTTCCATCACATTACTTTTACTCTTAAATCAAATATTTTGTGCGTCTCTTTCACACTAATGACTTAAAAAACTAGTTCAATTTGCACTAACACTATTACCATACTATAATTAACATATTATAACGTATTCTCATAGCACCAACAACAAACCGACAAATATAGTAACTTGTAAGACAAGGCAACAAATGACAAACACATGACGTGATGGTTCACATGTTTGGCAACATAACATCGCCAGCTCATTTTATGTCCCCACTGCTGGTTCTTGAGCCTTCCCTATATGGATAGGTGGAACAGGCTTGTTCTCTCATAAAAAAAGGCTTGACAGCAAGTTCTCTCATAAAAAAAGGCTTGACGCGACACTTTTTGTTACACTAGAAGGGGTTACACACATAGTTACACACGGTCAGATACATTAGGGGACAAATGTCGCGACATTGCAGCGCATGGCTCAACTGCGTGAGAACTTTGCCCAGTGTTACGCCAACGCGCATTTTGCGTCAAGTGACGCGGGACATGTTGCTCGCGATATTTTATTATCTTATATAATTTTAGTGAATTCTGAAGCTTCTCTTTTTCAGTAGCACTTCAAACCATCGAGATCTTTTGTCCAACCTTACAATGAAACCGATATGTTGTCTTTATTTCATCAGTAAAGATAACTGCCTTAACTTTAACCTGCCTTCTACTAAATATATATGAACTTACTCCGTCTCAAGGCTTTTTCGTCTGAAAAAGTATGAATGTTTTATAATTATCAGGTAGATTTTTCGCGCCTTTTTACATGCCAGATATATTTACAACGTCTGTTGTGCAATGTTGCCAAACATGTTGAGAATTACACTTTGCGCGTCATCTGTTGCCTAATTATACACACGGCTAAACAACAACACAAAACAAGGAATGTCATTAATAAATCATTACATTTATCACTTAAAGCAAATGCATTTCACACGAATTAGTGACTGACGACATAGTATTTAATATTTGCGTAACATTGTCCGAGTGGCAAAACATTGATCAGGGGTGCTATTTTTGAACCGGTGACTAAATCTCACACTATGATATCAATTACGAGTGCTCCTATTCTCTTATTCAAAGTCAACTGTAACTTATTTTTGACACCAAAAATTCTCGAACGGTATAATAAAATATATTAGGTAATAATAAAAATGAAAATAATGCAAAAAAAAAAACTTATACTTCTACTAAGTATAAGTTGTAGTGTATTTCGTTCGTATTTCATGTCACTTTTAATTTCGAGTTCGCCGCCGCGCCCCGGTGAGATTCAAAAATCGCCCCCCTGGTCTTATCTCATAAATTTATCATAATCTCTCGGAGTTTTCTTTTGCCTTGACCGAAAAGGTTATAATGCTGCAAAGGCATGAAAAACTGCTGTTTCACAGAAAAATCAGCACAGCTTTTGCGATTCCGAAGATTGTTCCATAAGGTAACGTTGCTTAGATTTACAAATAGTTCATCCTCTTTCGGCATATGTAATGTTTCTATTCGCTGTAATAAATAACACACGATACATACATAGGGTTGACTAAACTTATATTTACTACTACTATCATTACGTTATTACGTAAAATGCAAAGCAATTATAAAATCTTTCACCACTTATAGTAGATGAGGACAAATCTTGGTGATACACTATTATACACGATTATAATGTTTTAGTGCTTCTACGTAGTATTGGTCCCAAAACGATGACAGGTGAACAGGATCAATTAGTAAATTTTTAGTGATGCGTACTTTCTACATCTTCAGTGAAACTTAAAAAACTAATAAATAAAATTTAAAATAGAACGTATTTATTCAAATAAAATATTGCAATATCTTCTTATCATAAATAAAATATAAATGCTGTTCGTTATTAAGCGCTTAACATATGAACGGCTAAACGGATTTGAATGAAATTGGCTCATAGACAAAACATGACCCGGACTATGACCTAGGATACTTTTTATCCCGGTAATAGGTTCCTGTGGTAAAGTTTAGTCTTAGCGAACGAAATCGCGGGCAACTGCTTGTATATAAATAAAAGACAAAATAAAATTAAACTAATATAAAAACTGCATTATAATGTTTAAAAAAAATATACAAGATTTTGAATATTTTAAGTATTCTCGATTAACGCTAAACACATACACCAAACAATCGTGATTTCATGTTAAAATCCTAAAAAAGATTTTTATAAAAAGACTTACATGAACTTAATCAACATCATAATTTCAGGCATACAACACTATAACTTATAGAGATCTAATAATATTAACTGTCAGTAAATATGCCGTCCTTGTCCTAAGACTAGTCTCAACCGTTGAATGGGCATTTAAAAAAATCACAATACCTTTGTGCGTCACATAACTCACTGAGGGGGCAGAGTCCAAACGGGCATTTCCTCTTTTTTATGCGTCTTCTTCTTATAATAGTGTTTGTCCCTCAATCTGACGTCATCTTGTCTCGACTTGTAATCCCTCGCTTCGCTTCTCCAATCGCTAATTTTACGCGGTGATCCGTTGATTTGGTGATACCCGTTTTTCTCTTGTTCATTTTCATCGACGTACACTTTGCTTTTGAGGAACAAATCGTTCCTTTCAGGGTCGCACGCGTCTGTAGAGATGTCCTCGTACGTTCGGTCGTCATTGAGCTCTGTGACGTCATCTCTGCTGAACGTGAATGAATGCGGGTAGTATTCCTGTAGGATATCCTCGTGCCGGTACTGCTGCATTTGCAACCATACGTGCGGTAGGAGGAGGGGGAATCGCCGCAGCCAGTATGAGACGAAGCCGTCAGGCAACTTGCCTAGTTGACTCCGCACGTCCGGTTCTAGTTCTCTGTAGTGATGTTTCTGGTGAAAACAAAACGTTATTGTTGAATAGTTAGTACAATACATGGAAAGTCCGCTTGAATAGCGATGAATTACAAGGTAAAATATACACTTGCTACATATTCTGTAAGCTTTGTTCGCGGCAAAGTACGTCGCTTGGATAAGACCTTTGTAACCGCTTTACTCTCCGCCCCGCCACCGATCTCGCCCCATTCACCGCCGAGATCAAGGACTCGGACAAATGACTATCTAAGTAAACAGGGAGTAGGCAGTGGTACGTAACTTGCTCCATATCTCCCACAGCAGATGCGCGGCGTGGTCTGTAAGTACGTCTCGCTCTAAGGTCAGCCGCAGCCGCCACTGCGCCGTGCTCTATAGGGAGGAACGCTTTACGGGCACATGCCCGTAGTGGAGTAATTTCTACTGTGTGTAAATACATATTTACAGTAGAGATTTCTTCACTTAGGGCCACCTCAGAAATGCTGCTCAGCTACCACCGTTCGGCAAATGCGTGCGCGCTTATCGCCGCGTTCTAAAGAGAAGAACACTCTACGGGCATGCACATATCCACTTAAAGCGACGCATTGGAAATTTACATTGCGAGGATCTTGATTTTTCCCAACAATTACAAAACATATGAAAGTGATATTTCTTCATTTTGCTAGTTGCAGAAACACGATTTGTCAACTTTTATAACAGAGAAAAAAATATCAAAATAACCTCTTTTAAAACATAGATTTGCATTTTACAGGCTAACCAGACCGATTTAAGCATCTAAATTTTCTTAGTAGATTAGTCTTAACACACACTTCAATATTGTAGTTTATTTTTTTTTAATAATTTGTTGTTTTAATTTGAAGGAAAAAAAACAGTTTTTCTTATAGTACGGGGCGCAAACGCTCCGTATGAGATTTATTGTTTAGCGGTGCGTCGCGTCGCCTTAAACATAGAGTCGGTACGTACCTTGTTCCGTATCGCCCGCAGTAGATGCGCGGCGCGGTCACCCCTGTAAGTGCGTCTCGCTCTAAGGTCGGCCGCCACTGCGCCGCAAACGCGAGCGCGCCAATCGCCGCGCACCACAGGATGCGCGCCGCGTTCTAAAGGATGTGAAGGTTCGACGTGGCTCTCCAATCGATCGTTGGGTAAAAAGTAGCACGCACTTTGTTCCGTATAGCCGACGGAAGTGATTTATAGAGAGGAACAATCTACGGACGTGTATTTAGTTACATAGTGGAGTTTTCGCTACTTAAACCTTGTTCCATATTAAACGCACGAAGTCAGCTACCACTGTTCGGCAAACGCGTGCGCGCTTTTCGCCGCGTTCTAAAGGGAAGAACACTACAGGCATACACATATCCACTTAAACATAAGAGTCGATACGTACCTTGTTCCGTATCGCCCGCAGTAGATGCGCGGCGCGGTCGCCTCTGTAAGTGCGTCTCGCTCTAAGGTCGGCCGCCACTGCGCCGCAAACGCGAGCGCGCCAATCGCCGCGCACCACGAGACGCGCGCCGCGTTCTAAAGGATGTGAAGGTTCGACGGGCGTGTGGCTCTCCACTTGGTCGCTTACGTCCTAGTTGAAAAGAACAAATGGAACTTCAGTGTCTTCTGTGGACAGAATAGAAGTATAAGTTACGTAGAAGTATAAAAAAAGCTTTTAGGAAACCAATTACGTAGAAGTATAAAAAAGGCGTTTAGGAAACTAGTTTCCAAACTTCGGTTTCCTTAACGGCCGAAGGGGAATTTGCAACCTATCAGGGTTTCCGTCTTTTTCTCTATGTATCTTTTCATATTCTGTCAAAATATAATTCGGAAGATTCTTCTGCAAAGACATCCAGTGTGTCTGGGTATCAGGATGTCTGTCTGTCGGGTCGTCTCTTGAGGCTAACGTAGAAGAGAAACGGCCCTAGGTCCGTTTAACCAGATTACTAAAAACTGCATCGCGTAGCACACGCGAAAAAATAAAAGTACCGCGTCTTAGTTTATACACGGTGTTGTTTTAACCGTCTTAAGCCGAAGTCCACCCCGAGTTAAAACTTGGTAATAATTAAGATTTCAATTATTAAAAAGTACTAAATAATTTATTAGCATGAATGAGTTCGAAACAACCTGCAACGCGCACGGTGAGAAAAGAGCAACGAGCCAATGGTAAGGGGCGCGTGCGTGTCACAAAAGATAGAGCTGGCGCATATTTCTAAAAACATTATAAACAGGATGGTTTATAACTATCTTGTATTATTTAATTTGTTTTATCTACACTAATGTTGTAACATTCTACTTATGTTTCCAATACTTGACTTATAATTACTACTGTTATAGCGCAGACAACAAAACACTCAATTTAAGCAATTTCACATGATGGTATAATATCCACATCGATATCGTAAAATCTCATTATAACATCAATAAAACGCGACCAATTAACCTGGCGAGCCTTATGTCAAAATCCTCATACAAGTTGTATAAAATTTTGATATTAGGCTGGCTTTTGAAAACAGTTGGGTCATACGTGAAAACTTCGTCGAAACTACTAAACTTACATACACAAAACTCTTTGGTAAGATCTTGTGCCAATTAAATAAAAAAAGAACAGCGCGCGCTCGCTCCTGATTGGCCCTGCGCGCGCAGCTGCGCTCTCATTGGTTAGATTTTAATGGCGGCAAGTTCACTGTGACAATACACGTACGCGTGAATTTAATGTTTCGCAATGTGTTTTGTTTTTAAAATACAAATTAAAAGTTAAAAATGGACAGCGACGATGATATTTGTACGCCTCCGGATATTCTAGAATTGGCAACAAAAGTAACTCACAATCTTTTGCCAGAAAAATCTAGAAAATTATATGAAAAAGAATATAATAACTTTTTGGCATGGAAGATCGAAAAGAAAACTACATCATTTTCTGAAAATGTCATTCTTGTGTATCTCAAAGACCTCTCCGACAAATTCAAGCCATCTTCTATGTGGGCTAAATATTCTATGCTCAAGTCCACACTGAGTATCTACAACAATATTGATATCACGAAGTATTCAAAAGTCATAGCGTTCCTGAAACGCAGTTCAGAAGGACACAAGGAAAAAAGGTTTACATCAGGTCAAATAAAGATGTTCCTGAAAGATTCACCAGATATTTTGTATCTTTTTGAAAAGGTAAGTGTATTTTAGTTCTGTTATTTAATCTACCTAGTACTTACGTACTACACACGCAAGTTATCTAGACACTCCGTTTAAGCGCTTTGTGTATAAATTAGGTAGTAGGTACCTACACTTTACTACTTTATAAATCATAGTTTTTGCCTTGGCTATGTACCTCAAGCTTAATATATCGTTTATTGTTACAGGTTGCACTAATCTTCGGCATAATGGGGGCATGCCGAAGGCAAGAGCTATACAACATCCAGTTCGATGAAGTCTCTAACATAGACGACAGTACAATCATGGTGAAAGTTTCGTAAACAAAAACGAAAATAGATCGTTCTTTCGTTGTGACGGGCAACTGCTATGCCGTATGTAAAAAATACATGGAACTTCGACCCACCCCCTGTCGAAACCCTGCCTTTTTCTTGAGCTATAGATCGGGGAAGTGCGTCGATCAAAGAACTGGTATTAATAAATTTGGTGCTCTGGGAAAAACTATCGCAAGTTTTTTGAATCTGCCTAACCCAGCGTTGTACACGGGGCATTGCTTCCGGCGCACCTCGGCGACCCTTCTCATAGATAGCGGTGGTGATTTGACCGCACTGAAACGACACGGGGGGTGGAAGTCTTCTACTGTGGCTGAAAGCTACATTGATGAGTCTTTAATGAATAAAATTCAAGTCTCAAATACGATCTTGAACAGTATAGAAAACAAGACGAATGAAGTAATTATAAATATTCCAACTCCGTCTACGAGCTCTACTGCTTGCCCCGCGACCGCTACAGCTGCTGGATCAATAATTAACATTAACTTTCAAAATTGTACCATCCAAAATTTGAACAATTATTATAAAAAAACTATTGTCAGTTTTTACTCTTGTTGTTTGACTAATTGCATTAGTGAAGATAAAGTAGTGTATGCAACTGCATATAACACGGGTATTAAAACACTCGTTACTATTATGAAACTCGCTGCGCTCGTTTCATAAACTCACACTCGTGTTTTAATACCCTTCATTATATGACAGTTGCATAAACTACTATAACCTAATATTTTAACAAGTGAAAAAAAAAGTTATGATACCAAGAGGTAATTTATAACCCTTACACAATGCAGGCTTCGGGCTTTAAGACGGTTAAAATAACACCGTGTTAATTAATTACAAATTAAAACATACAGTTATTTGACTTTTCCTTGAAGTAAATAAAGAATCATTAGAGTTACCTGCAAGAAATTGAGTATAGTTTGGCTTCCCCAGAACATAGGGTACTTGAGAATGCTCTCGCAGGGAGGGCGCGCGTGCGGACGCGCTGATATCATCGCGCGGATCAATATCTTGGTAACCAGTATTTCTTCCTCTGGCAACAATTTACTGAAAGAAAAAAAGTTACTTTCAACTGGTAGCTACCTCAGTCAATCCTAACCCAGTACTATTTAGGCTAATCGTTAACATTGAACAGAACTTAATTGTCATTGCATTTCTGTCAATGTTTCAGTGGCGATGACGCAGTGGTTAACGCGGCCGTTCTACGATTGCTAAGGTGAAGCAATTTTCGCAAAGGCCGGTCATCGGATGGGTGTCCAAAAATGTATCATATCGAACTCCTCCGTGCTTCGGAAGGCAAGGAAAGCCGTTGGTCTGGGCTGCATTAGCAGTCGTTAAAAACCACCAATGCGCACTGGGCCCGCGTGGTGGTTTATGGCTCGTCCTTCCTATCCATCCATAGGTAAGGCTCATGCCACACAGCTGGGGCATAAGTGAGCTGGTAATGCGTAAAAAGCTCCATGTAAATCCCTCTATGTTTCTACTTGCGTTGATATGAATTAGACATACCACTGCGTCCGGGGAGACATTATGTAAGATTCTGGTATTCGTTCAAAACATAAGCCCTGCAAGGGTATTGCAAAAAATCTTAATCTAAGTACTTAGTTTTTAAAAAAGAAAATTATAATAATAATTAATTTCAAAATATATTTATTATCTATGAATATATTATACTCGTACATATATGTATGTATACATTATTAATGCTGAATAATCTTATCAATAATAATACTATTTTTAATTATAATAGCATATCTTCATATAAACTCCTTCTAAACGGCTGGACCGATTTTGATGATTTTTCTGTGTGTGTTCAAGTGGATTCGAGAATGGTTTAGATATACAATTGGACCAGGTAGCAATAGGGGTCTATCATGGAATATGGGTGTTCTTAAGCGGAAGAAGTCGCAAGCGGGCCACTAGCTTCTATAAAAATCTCTTTTCATATTTTACAAAACGATGTTTATTTTTCTATATTTTCTTTTTATGTGTTAGTAGATACTAATAAAGGATCATTCATTCATTCATTCAAATTAATCTACTCACTCGAGTTGCCCCAATTCGTAGTCACCGGTGAGTATGTTCGCCTGCCGCCTCAGCATGTCGCCGAACGGGTGCTGCCCTCTAGACAGCACGTAGTAAAACACACAGCCCAGAGAGAATATATCCACGGACGTCGTCTAAAAGGAAAACATTTTCAACTATAATATCATAGACATAAAGATCAAAGTCTATTGAGGAATTTATACAGCTTGTGGTAGTCTGATGCGCAGCACTTTTACTACATGATTCATTAGGAAGTAATATCACAAAAACATAACAAAATTATGTTTAAAAGGACTGGAAAAAATAATATCGTAACATGAACTACTTGATACTGATATACACACGTTTAATTTCGCTTAACGTGACGTTTCTAAAGAATCACGCCCGAAAATTATAAATTTATAGATGAACGGCACCTCTATGTCAATGTAAAGTGAACGAAACATTGGGAAAAACAAGTTTAAAAGATAATTAATGCGTGTAAATTCGTAGGTTATTAATTTAAGCTTTGACTCCCGAACTTCTTAGAGATTGAATAAGATTGATTTTAATGTTATCCTATCGGCACGATCCATTCTTATATGCATTCAATTTTGATAAATGGCTATAAAGGTACTTATTGCCAACATATAAGGTTGATAGTTAGTTGGTTGAACAAGACGCCGAAAACGCCGGCAAGGTATGATAAGTTTTGCCGACAGATATTCAGCTTTTTGAAAAGATTGTCTTAGACCATGCTACAGGCTAAATAAGTACCTATTATTCTTACACATAAGATTGATATTTGTTAATAACGTTGATTATGTGTTACCGTTCGCTCGCCGTTGATCATCTCGGGCGCGATCCACCCGTCGGTGCCGGTGACGCCGGATCGACGGGAGAAACTGACGCGGCCGATGTTCAGCTTCTTCGAGAGGCCGAAGTCCGAGATCATCGCTCGAACCTCGCCCGAGCCCGATGGCATCGAGAGCAGCACGTTGTGCGGCTTAATGTCTCGGTGAACTGGATATAAACGAAATGTTAACCCTTAAATGCATGTTTTTTTGTTTATCATAAAAAGCTTTTTTAATGGAGACTATGTGATTCCAACACTTCGAAAAAAATTAAAAAATATTTTTTTGACACTGCACTTTTTTTTAATAAAAAAAATACGAAAAATCTTGGAAATATGCTCTCCTCAATAATTTATTTTCATTTTGTTAATTTCATTTTTTTTCACTTTATAATTGTTTTAATAATTAGGAATCTATTTCAATTTACATCATTAAAATAGAACATATAGAAGTATTTTTATTTATTTTTTCAAAAAAGGTTGCATTCTCGTATCCAAAGAGGTTTCCGTCAAAACTTCCTTGTCTATGATGTTAAATTTAAGAAAAATTAAATACCTACCTAAAATATTTAAAAAAAAATGTTTTAATTACAGAGTATATTCTAAATATTAATTTTAATATAAATATAATGAAAATTTTAAAATGGCTTAAAGTTACTGTTTCGTTTTTGATACGCTATGCATTTAAGGGTTTAAAGCTTTTTCAATTTAGACGTTTGTTGCCGGACGAATTCTGCACGGTTGTACTGCGTTCCATATTACATCAGTCGGCTGGCGTTTAATATGAAACCGTACGGCAGCGGTCCGACACGACACGTCTAAATTGAAAGAACCCTTAAACTTTTACGTTCCAATCAAAATGTATAACGGGTTTTAACGCAACAAAAACAAAAATTGTATTTGCTATATTCTTGTAAAATTCATTAAATACTTAAAGTAGCCACTTTGCCAGTTAACTAATTAAAAATAAAGCAATTAAAGATTGCATTGCATTTTGTTATATTTCAATTAAGATTATTAATTTGCTAAACACATTAAAATTTCTCGCTTGACACACGGAACCGATTTGCTTTTAGTGTCGGTACAATAACTGAGTAAAAAGCAATTTCTTTATTGTCAACCAAAACTATATCTTAAATGCACACTTTGTTTATCAATTTCCAGGTTATTATTTATGAGTTAACAGATTCTTAAATAAAAAGGAGGATAAATACCTTTTCATTTATTTATTTGTCTGTTTATATCTCACCAATATCCATAGAGTGCAGATGTGAAAGTCCCATAGTGGCCTGTCTGAGGACTTCGACGGCGTCAATCTTACATTCAAAGTTCAACTTCTTTTCCACATAGTCTTGCAACGTAGCCGAACACAGCTCTAGCGCGATATACCTAAAAATTAACAAAAAGTTTGTGGTGTACCTCAGGGTAGTGTTTTGGGTCCGCTATTATTCGTATTTGAAAAATAAACACCTAAATCAAATTTATAAAATCTTTTAAGTCAAAGTGTAAGTCAGTTATTACATTTAAATAACTTAAGTTGTGTTTATTATAAACACGAGCAATTTGATGCCTCCACAAACCTGAACTGTTTGTCTCTCTCCGTACAATAGTACCTGACGACATGCGCATGCGCGTCAGATTCGCGCAACAGCGCTACCTCGCGGTCAGCGAACGTAAAACACTCGGGCAAGAGCCGTTTCACCGCCACCGCTCTTTTGTCAAATGAACCCCTAAAACAAAAGAAGTTTATTATTTTGAGATATTAAAGATACTAGTAAATAGAAGTGTTTGTTTCCGGCTGATAGATAACTGGATAGATAACAGTCGTTTACAACCGCCAATCCGTACTGACTGGTTGCTAAAGGCCTTCTTCTTGTGGAGTTTTCATCCACATCATAATCATCTTCTCACAGCTCATTTTATGTGCCCACTGCTGGAGCACGAGTCTTCCCTGTGAATGGAATAGGTAGAAGGTAAACCACCAAGCGGGCCCAGTGCTGATTAGTGGTTGTTAACGACTGCTAAAGCACTTGGAACCAACGGCATTACGCGCCTTCCGAAGCACAGAGAAGCTCGAGATGATACATCTTTGGTCACCCATCCGATGACCGGCTTATGCGAAAGTTGCTTAACCTTAGCAGTTGCAGAGCGGGTACGTTAACCACTGCGCCATCGATCTTCTCATTTGCACTTATTACATAATAATTGTCTTTATACTCAAAACCCCTAGTACGTTATAAACTATATTTCTTCACACACTCACCTATAAACGAAGGTGCCCTCACACCCCTTGCCAAGCACTTGTCCCGTATGGAAGCTGATCTTGCCGATGCGAACTTCACCTTCCCCGATCTCCTCCAGATAGCCCGTGATCTCGCCGTTGGATGAAGTCGAAGCGTTGGATGTACGCGACCCGCCTTGGGATAGCTGCTGAAACTCGCGAGCCTATAGATAAAGAAATAAAATTATAGCTAATTACAATACGTAATATTTTGTAGTAAGGAACAAAAAGCCTACATAGTATCCAAATCTTGATCAAAAACCTCTATCGCTGGAATCACGTTATCGGTAAAAATTTATAGGTATTAGCTTAACTACCACGTTCACCAAATAAGGGTTGGTGATAAAACCCGGGCTATGCATCGAAAAATACGAAACTCACTTATTAGCTTGACTTGGGAATAAACCCGAGACCTTCGGGTCTAGTGTAAAATACACTGGACAGCAAAAATAACGGGTCATTTAGAAAAACCGCGATATCTCCCAAAGTTATTTACATAGATTCCTCGTATAAATAATATGTTATAGGCAGATTTGGGACGCTTATTATACATATCAAAAGAGCATTGCATTAGAACAAGTTACAGCTTCAAAAAAGAAATTCCGATTTTTGAAAAATATCAAAATTCTAATTTTTGGAATAGAAAATTTTCTTGCTTTTGTTTCAAACCGAGCTGTCATCATAAACAGTTTTTTTGGCTGGTCACAGTATTTTGTGCATCAACCATGCACCAACATGTCGTTATCTACTGAAGAATGTACACGAATTATCACCATGGTACAAGAAGGAAGGAGTCAGCGAAGTACTGCTAGAACAGTAGGTGTATCTTTAGCCACGGTCCAAAGAGTACTCCAGCGATTTCAAGAGACCGGTATGAACATCAGGAGACCAGGGAATGGCAGGCCAAGGTGTACAACTACACGAGAAGACCGATTCATCGTGAGCACTATGTTAAGAAATCAACATCTCACGGCTGTTCAGGTCCGAAATAGCCTTCAAGAAATTCACCACAACAATGTAAGCTCTGACACGATCCGGCGGCGACTTCGGGAAGCTGATATAAAGCCTTATAGGCCAGCAAATGGCCCTAAATTGCTCAGAGAACATCGAGTTGCCAGGTTGCGGTTTGCTCGAGAACACGTCCGATGGACAGATGAAGATTGGTCCAGGGTTATGTTTTCCGATGAGTCAAGATTTTCTTTATTCGCACACGATGGGAGACGAAGAGTATATAGGCGACCAAATGAACGTTATCTTCAAGCGTGTTTTGAGGAAAAGGTGCCATTCGGTGGAGGATCAATAATGGTTTGGGCTGGGATATCTTCAGAGGATCGTACGGAGTTAGTAATTATAAAACGGTTCTCTGACAGCTCCCAGATATGTAGAGGAGATTTTAAATGAGCATGCTGGTCCTTTCTTGGTGAATATGGGCGCAAATTCCATTTTTATGGACGATAATGCGCGACCACATACAGCACATTTGGTCAACGCGTATATTCAAGACGTCGGTATCACCCGCATGGAGTGGCCAACTCGCAGCCCAGACTTAAATCCCATAGAGCATTTATGGGACGAGCTCGGGAGATGCGTTAAACAACGCTCTCCAGCTGCAGCTAACTTACGTGAGTTAAGAAGTGCGCTAGTAGAAGAATGGTCAAACATAGACCAAAACCGTATTAGGAATTTGATTTACAGCATGCCACATCGTCTTAATGAAGCGATACGGGCTCGTGGAGGAAATACAAGACATTAAATTTACAGAAAAGCTTTCATTTTGCAGATTAACTGTGTTGTATATTTTTGTTGTCAAAAGTTAGAAGTGATTTTTTTTGTATTTTTTAGTACTTAAATAAAATTATACAGTTTACAAACGTGTTATGTATTTTCTTTTATGTAAGTATAAGTCAGTCATCTATAACATACTACAGTTTCACTAGTTTGTGTTGTGTAATTAAGAAACTATCACACTTTTTATAAGCGACCCGGAATTTTTGCGGCCCAGTGTATCTATCTCTATCGTTGGAATCACGTTATCGGTAAAAATTTATAGTTATTAGCTTAACTGCCACGTTTACCAAATGCGGGTTGGTGATAAAACCCGGGCTATGCAACGAAAAATCCGAAACTCACTTAGCTGAACTTGGGAATAAACCCGAGACCTTCGGGTTTAGTGTAAAATAGTTCTTATTACGATATTATTAAATTATTTTGTGATGTATAGTTTGTTATTGTGTTAAGTGAATGCTATTTGTAAAGATGTAAGAAAGCCACATTCAGTTATATAACCAAGCAGCCAATTATGTAATAAATCGGTCGGATAATGTGCACAAATAACTATTAACCTACAGCAAACAAACGTAACGCAAGAGCTTGGTTTAGACGATTGTTATACTTATCACGAATGAAAATGACAGAAGTGGAAATAACTGTTTGATGTAAAATAATTATAGTATGACCTGATTTATGTCGTTACGGTCATTCGGTTAGTTGATATTATATGGTATACACTGATTTGGTTACTCGTTATAATAACGAGCGAAAACGCTAGCTATAAAACTATTTTATTTTATTTATGAAAGGACAACAATAGTCATGAATGACATTACCTGTTGCTATATCGTTTATAAACATTGTACAGCTTTCAAAATATGCTAAAACTAATCAGCAAAAGGTCCCAATAAACAATTGCATAAGTAATTGGCTCATAAGCTATTGGCTCAATACTAAGTTGAAAGCAAACATAAAATTCTTTTGTTCAAATTCCGTCACACGGCTGATTAAACAATGAGAGGAAACCACCTTTCAAATTAACCTTATTGCACAATCAGAATGTGAAACAAGAATAACTATCCCAATAATTCATCAACAATGAACTCTTAAGCAGAGACAGTATGCAAGAGATCGTGACGTCAATGTGAGATTAGCCTGTAGTGTTTCGTTTTAATGTTTAGTATTCGCATACTTTTGAAAACCGTATCTTAGGGCTGAAGTTTGTATCAATAGTTCGCATTGTGTATTACTTACATTATTATTTACTATTGTATAAATAGTTCTACGCAAATATTTATTTCATCTGGACATTAGAGGTACCATCTTAGATCCTCAGACAATTTCATCAGACAAGGTCATCTAAAATATCTATGTTATTATTAATGTAAGTCCTTTGTCCTATTGCAGGGCAAAAACCTCCCTTACGTTTTACCATTTGCCCTATCTACTGCAATATGAGGCCAACCCTTTAGGAAGAAGTCGAACTCATTGCGCCAACTCTTGCAGGCCCACCAGGACGCGCCAGTTCCTGCTATTCGGGGCTCACTCTGTGGATACTTTGACGCAGAGCTCCTTTGGCATGCAGCAGCTAGTTTTGTTTTGAATAATTTTAAACAACTTAGCGCCTTGTGTAAAACAAATGAAAAACGACTCAACGTGTGGTACGTAGAGAGCATAGAGCCACAAGAAGAACAAAATGTAAATGAGCACGCTAATACTCTACTAAACTATGCAATCTCCTTGGGTAATAAACATTTTTTACGGGGCGCGTTAATGCTCTGAGCAACAAATTGTAGCTCTTTTGTATAGGTACGCAATGTTCAAACCCTATTGTAAGATATAATAACGTCCATCAAATGTCTGTCGATCGATCGTTGGCGAACGGTCGGTAATCGGAAAAACACACGTGTTTGGCCATGTGTTTGGGGCGAACGCACCACACGCTTATCTCTTCAGGCCTTTACAATAGTTTTGATTAATCATTCCAATTACAGAAACATACCAATAAATACGTGCTTTGGACAATATTAAACGTACAAAATGATAACAAATTCAAAAACCTAATTATTTTTTTATAAACAATCTTATCTCTGACGACGTAAATTGTCAGACGACGGAAGAGGAAACTCCACTATTGATATGATCTACACTAACTAACCAGGATGAATAATAATGTTATAGTAACGTATACCTACCTACGTGTTATAGTTGTAAACATAAAAAATCAATAGTAAGTAGATTAATTACCTGATAACGTAGATACCAGAACATGGTGATAACTAACCCGACGAGAATTATTAGCGCCACTTTGAGAGCTGTATTCTCCTGTTGGTGTAGCCATAAGTTCAATTTCTTGTACCAAATGTCCGGTCTAAAGTTAATGTTCTCAAACAAATCTTCAGTCTGCACTGACACTGATATAGAATTGGATTTCAAATTGGTTTCGTTCTCGACATCCTTCTGCGTTTCTGAGTGAACTTGTCCATTGATCAATTTCATCCCATTATAGTGAACTTTATGATCATTTAGGACATTTAAGTTAGGTAACTGTGGTGTCCATGAAGTAAGTAATTCCGGGACTTTGTAATGTCCTAGTAACAGGTATGGCGCAGACACGTGAAGGTTTATATCATTGAGTTTGTAGTGAACGTTCGTGAAGGGTTCGTACTTTGGGTTCTCCGAATGGGGTGCTTCCACCGAAGGTCCTTCAAGTAACAACGGCTGGGTATGGCCGGTCGATATCGTTATCGTGTTCTTGTCTACCAATGACGATAAGGCATATAATCCGTGATTATGCTCACCAACATATAAAGTAGGACTGAAAACGTTAAAATTATTAGAAAAAAAAAACAAAAAATTAAAAACTAAAGTCTTAAGTCATAAATATTTCATTTTATGTGCTATTTTACATTACAAATAATGCATATAGGTCGTCTTGCATATTGGGCTGAACGCCAAGCGAGAATAATTTCTAATCGGAAACAAATACGCAAATAGTAAAGATCCGTTACTTACTAAAGTTCAATATTGGAATTCTTAATGCTCTGACCGTTTCGCAAGGTCGTAACATCTTCCATTATGTGGTCGAGAGTGTCGTCTCCGATAGAGTTGAAAGGGACAGAGATAAGGCCTTCTCTGTCTAGCAAATACGCGGCGACGACCGGTGTTTCGAAGTTGTGAGACCATACGAGATCGCCGGTCTTACGGTCGAAGGACATCAATCTTCCGCTCGACGTGGACGCGAAGTGGATGGTTCCTGAAGTGACAAGTCATGTGGTAACATTCCATTAAGGCATGGTGCTAGGTATTTGGGATTTCTGCACAATAGGAAAAAAGTAAGGCTACAAGAGCATAAGACATAGCACGCCGTGAACAGATTATCATCATAATTATTGGCTTTCATTGTGAACCTGTAGGCTCATTGGTGGTGTATCACAAGAATCTTTATTGGGACCATTTTTAATTTAATAGCGTATATATCACTTCTTGGTACACTGCGAGGCAATATACAGGTATGCAAACAATAAATATTTCTTTGATTTTAGTTCATCCAATATCGTTTATCCTAACAATCAATATTTTACCTTCCTTTTTTACCTCTTTCTGCAAAGGTGAAAAAAAGGAATTTTGTAAAAAAAAATAAGAAAACTAAGAGTAAATTACAATTGCATTTATGGATAAGGAAAGAGCAATTTAATAATTTTATTTGAAATTATTAGAAGTAGCGCTATGTACTTTAGAGTCGGACGCAGTACATCATATTTCTTCTATTCTGTTCACGAAAGGAAAAGCCACAACGAACTTGAAACAGATATGTAAAGACAAAAACATAATTACCATAATCACTTAGCATCTCTTTCCCCATAGCATGCGACGTGTAATCGAAGAATGTAACGTTCCACTTTTGGTTGCTATTTACTGAATCGTGCATTAATATATTATATTCTGTCCTAGCAACATACACCCCCCTCTTTTTATCAGGATCGCATGTATTGCCATCTTCACCGTTAAAAATTTTTGATTTATCAAATCCTGTAATTAATGCAACATTGTCAATTTTACACTGGTAACATTGATAGATAAACAGCTTCACAACGCAATCACAACTTCGGTCAATTCAACATACTATATCAGTTCTCGACGAATTTATTTCATCATTAAGGCATTGTAGTTTATAACACTATAACAAGACGGTAAAACACGCATGGCGAATTTCATAAAGATTTATCGATAAAATGCCAAGATTCAGAAATATGAAACATTAAGTTAGTACTAGTACTTGTAATAGTGATCGTAAATCCTTAAAGGTTTTAAAGTAATGAAGTTATTTAATTTAAGAAATTGAATTGATCCATGGCAATTTTGAGAGAAAAAGTGTCTAAAAACGTCGCAGGTTCCTATATCGTAATGGGCTAGATTGTTTAATCAAATAATTTTGTTTCACATACTAGGCCGTCGTCTAGGAGTTGTATTAAACAGGTACCTACTTAAACACTTATATACCGTTAAAATATCGGAATTTTAGAACCAATTTTCTATTCAACAAAAGTACAGAGACCTTTATTGACATCTCAGAGTACAGGGAGTGGCTGAAAAACAGCGTTGGTTAAGGTCTAGGCCTCAACTTACTTAGGCTGAGCCATTTCCTTTTGTCTTTTCTTATTTATTTTTTTTCATAAATTATTTTTATATAAATAGGTTTTTAAGTATTAATTGTATTGTTTGTACTGTAGATTTTCTTATCTTTTATATAAAAATGTAGAAAGACAATAAATATATTTCTATTTCTATTTCTATTTATGTAGAACTTGCAACTACACATTCCAATCTTGCCCTGCCCATAAAGACGTCAAATTTTGTAATTTTAAAACACCACTATCATATTTTATTTTGACAGGTACCTATTTCTCACAATGTTTTTTTAATCTTACGCAAAAGCATAACCCACCGAAGAACATGATTGATACAACAATGGGTTACAAATGTCAAGCTAAAATAGTATGCAAACAATCTCAAGTACCGTAACTTTAAAATACGGTACTTTAATACAAATAATTTCACAATTGAATTTGTTTATCTATATATTAATTAAATACGTGAAGCAAAAACTTTGTACCCCTTTTTACGAAAATTGCGCGGACTGAGGAGTATGAAGTTTCATACACTTATAGTTTATAATAATTAAAGAAAGAGTGCAGAATGCTAAAATTTTTTTAACTTATGCATAAAAATACATTAAATGTTTATAATTTTTAACGCAAATTTTGTTGCAAACAAATTACAAAAACACAAATGTTGAAAAAATTTCCACGAGCAGGGTTTGAACCTGCACCCTTCTGACATACCGGGTCAGGTGCTCTTCCAATTGAGCTATCGTGGTTCTAACCAGCTCGCCGAAATTATTCAACACTATTTACTTTTTACTTTGAAAGCCAAAGGCGCCCATTCAATGTTAACAACTACCGTCATTAACATCCGATCATAATATTCAAACAGGGTTCAAACCCTGCTCGTGGAAATTTTTTCAACATTTGTGTTTTTGTAATTTGTTCGCAACAAAATTTGCGTTAAAAATTATATAAACATTTATAAATAGCTTGCCTACTTCTTAACTGATCTTTAGTATTTGTAAAAATATTATGATCGGATGTTAATGACGGTAGTTGTTAACATTGAATGGGCGCCTTTGGCTTTCAAAGTAAAAAGTAAATAGTGTTGAATAATTTCGGCGAGCTGGTTAGAACCACGATAGCTCAATTGGAAGAGCACCTGACCCGGTATGTCAGAAGGGTGCAGGTTCAAACCCTGCTCGTGGAAATTTTTTCAACATATGTGTTTTTGTAAAATACATTAAATTAAATAAACGTTGTTTCATACATTTTTCAAAAATTTCAAAAATGGAAGAAGCGGCTGTTTGTCAATGCCAATCCAAACTCACATGCTATCTTTTTAATTTTTCATTGCCTATGATACAATAATCGGGGGCGTCGACCACGGGTGCGTCCACCACTGGGGGCGTAAGCCACGGACCCTCCGTGCAGTCTTAATAAAATATTGTTTAGTAAACAGCGTTTTATAAAAATTACGGTCGAATTTCGACCACTGGGCGACCACTAGTAAGTAAGATATAAAATTATTCTAATGGCATGGACTAATATTAGTTAGCTAACGGCCATGAAACACTAAACAACCATAAGGGGAAAACGAAATACAGTCATTATAATCTAGACCCTTATCTCAACTGCCTGTATTTTTAACTTTAATAACAAGTTTGCTACACAACATACCTGAAACATGCTCCCTAGATCCTGTCAAAGGATCCAGCATGAACCAAGTGTCGCTCTTCTTCCCCGTGTACAATATGCCTTCGGTGGAACGGCATGGCGCATTCGCCACTAGCTCTGGTATCGTGAAAGGCAACTTTTTAAGCATTTGCTGGTCACCCCGAGGGCCGTACATGTAGAGGAAACCATGTCGAGGATCCGGCAGGAACTGGGGCATCAGATTCGCATGCTGGTTTGGCACTTTTACTACGGGCTCTACAACAAATAAGAATGTTTAAAGAAGTTACTCAAAAATAAAAATATAAAATCAAAACCATTTATTCAGTTTAGGCTACAAGTAGCTCTTGTGAATGTCACTATGCCATCGGTTCGTAAGTCTACTCTTGTACTGAGAAGAACCGGCAAGAAACTCAGCAAGTGTACTCATTTAAATAGTTTTGTTTATTTATTACTTTTATTTCCTTTTTTTATATTGGAATTATAATCTTAATTATCGTTACATAATTGTGAGGCGTTTTTAGTAGGTAGACCTACGTGCAGCATGCACTGCATTGCAGATTTTTATACGTATATTAATGTGTTTGTTTTTATAGTAGTTGCAGGCAGTCGGAAAGTATAATGAGCGTGCAGAGCAATTTAGCTTGTTGTCTGTGAGAAACAAAAACTTACCACATTCTAATAAAGCCATATACGTATCTATATATTTGCGTAGGTGAACGAAATGTGAAGAAGCAATTTTTTGCCACAACATTTAAATTCTGGTTTTGCGACTGTTTTAATTATGAATACCTACTTAAAGCAGTAAACATCTAATATTGCTTCTCGAAGCTCATCAGCCTTTTGCCATTGGAATTCTTGATTTCGTTAACGTGATCGAACGTTAATTAACTAACAAAAATAATAACTTAGTACCTACCTAATATTTTTCATTTTAATAAAGCGCTAATATTTATTTATATTATGACAAATCATAGGAGCTAAGACAAATCATTAATGTTAACTGTCGCATCTGAGTGCGGGGGCTAGACATTAGCAAGACAGAAACCAAGATTACCTATGTAGGTACAGACTACAGACGCCTGCACATCAACCTATCCAAAACTGTCAAAGTTCAATACATTTTCAACCCTATGATTAATACATATTCAAAGTCTATTGAGAAAATATGACAGTATGTGTTTCATGTTCAGGCGGGTGAACTACATAAGTGACAAAAACAACAAACACGGAACTCTATGCAGTTAATTGATAAATCTCATACTTACGTCTTTTGTTTCAAATACCTATACTTGGTTAGCCCGGTCAAAATAGACATTGACCCTTGCTTTAATTCACAACAAGCTGAAAATTTACAGACCACCACTCCTAATGAAATCCTGAAAAGTCCCTATAGATCCCGTGGGACGCGTAATATAAGTAAAATTTAAAGTTTGCGTGACTAATACATTTATAATGAGTAATTCTGAGAATTTAAGTTGAAAAGAATCCGTCCTTTATTTGGTGTGACCACGTGGCCTTGAGCAACATCTGTCTGCTGTTCAATTGTCTACTCGGGTATACTCGTCCACCTGCTCTCTATTCGAAGGGCCTAACGAAATACCGTTCGTTAGTATTTAATGTTTCCTCGTAGTGAAAACACGTGGTTATTGCTAATACTATTTTTTTAAATTTGTGCTGTATTCAATTTTTATAAAATGTCGGGACTTTGCTTCATTTGTGAAGATCCTTTGTCTGCAATTGAAATTGTTATTGTTGATCGTGGCATGAAAACATTGATTAACACAAGTGCTGAAAGAGGTGATGAATTCACAGACTACCTAAAAACTCAAAAATCAGTGGCAGTACATGTGCAATGTCGGAAAAACTACATTCGGAGAGGTACTATTGCTGCAGTGAAAAGATAACATGAAGAGGATCAAGCCAGTACATCGAAAATAAGTCCTCCTCGTACCAGAGCACACGTAAGTGACACAGATTTTTGTTTTAAAAATCATTGCTTCTTTTGCGACGATAAAGCAAATGAAGAATATGAAAAGAAACGAGCTCAGAAATTTCGGCGTAAAATTTGTAAGGTTACTACACTTTCATTCAAACAATCTGTTCTGAAAATAGCCCAGTCTCGTTCTGATGATAATTCAAAAACTATTGCCGCTCGCATAGGGTTTGAACATGATTTAGTCGCTGCTGAAGCTAGCGCTATCATCATGACTGCTATATTTCTTTTTTAAAACCGCCCACTGGGGGTAAAGCTGGTCGTCCCCGAGATGAAGCATTGACTCTCGCCATGGAAGAAATATTTGCATACATCGAAAATAGTGATGACTGTCAGTTTACATTAGAAGAATGAAAAAATGTTTGCAAAAATTCAAATCTTGACAATAGAACTGTTAAACTGCGATTAAAGTTAAAATATGGTGATAAGGTTATTATCACAGAAAAACCCGGATAATTAACATTTATATGCTTTATCGATAAAAATTATGATCTATTAAATCAAGCCTGGGGTGAAAAAAAAAATGTAATGGAAAAGAAGAGCGATTTAAGATTCTGGAAGCTGCGGCAGCAATCATTCGAGAAGATATTTAAAGCCATCGATAATTCTCATTATCCTCCACCAGGTCGCATGTTTGAAAGTATAAACAATTTTATTCCGGAGTCATTGACATATTTTTAGGGCAAATTATTTAAAAAAATAAACGATTAAATATAGAATATTTCAAATTAGTATGTACAAACATTAATCACAGTAAGTATTTACATACAACAACAATTTACATCGACTCAGGAGGATGCAAAGGAAAAAGAAAAATATATTTATGGAAGAAGTAAAGAAGAAGAAGCTCAGTAAGAATTGTTTTACCACTAAAACAGACCGTGGAGTATGCCTACCGGGGAAACCACGTTAAAAAAAACGCGCCTCGTACACTACCTCATAGGTGGCGTGGAAACGTGTGCATTTATGGAGACTACAGCTCCAGCCCCCTGACCGCCTAACCGATCGCTTTGACTACGCGTAATCAAAGCGATCGGTTAGGCGGTCGGGGGGCAGCTAACTTTCGAATGGCTTTGTCTAAGTAATGGTAAATCTTAGAAAAAAAGTATAATTTTTGTAGATAATTACCTGATCTACAATTTTAATCTGAGCTATTTTTATCGTAAAACTAACCGTTTGGCCAAAAAAAACCAAAAAAAACCATTCATGCGGCCTTTGACCATGAAAAAAAATGTTTGCACACACGGGAACTTTCAGGATTTCATTAGAGTGGTATAACTTACGTTCCTGTAAATTTTCAGCTTGTTGTGAATTAATGCAAGGGTACCCCTATTTTTTGGGCTAATTTGACCGGGCTAAAGTACGAGTATTAGAACATAGTTATGTTACCTACTTTCTTTAAATTTCTGGAAATCACGTGGGCGTCGACATAGAAATATTTTTTTTCCTACCTACGCTAAGCTTTTGTGATTACTCGCATAGAAACAGAATAGTAGTAGCTCTAAGTGAATAAACTTTATAAGCAAACCGCTACTGATAAGATGTTTCATAGTAATGTAATGAGTACTGTTTTGTTAAAAATGAATGTTATTAAATTAAGCAAAATAATTTTAATTTAATTTAATTTATTGCTTAACATTGTGTTAGAGGTCTATTTAATTTTAAATCTCATGTATGTACCATTACCATAGTTTTCGCATCTGCATGATTCGCTGTGTTCACGTTTTTAGATGTCGGTCTTGCACTATAAGTATTATTATAATTGTTATTTTGTGTTAATGTTGACTGTCATCTATTGTGCACTCCATAAATAAATAAATCAATAAATAAATAATAGTACATAATAAAGTACTTATATTGAGCCTGAGACAGACACAGTTTATTTTAACAAAATAAGTAGAAATCAATTCATTTTCAGTTTTTTCTTCCAGAATCACCATCAACTACATAGCCATTGGAAATGAATATCTACCCAAACAGAACTTGTCTGTTTACCTATTTCTACCGAAAAGCAGCAGTGTCCTGGGAGTTGGGACCATTGCCTCCTAATAACAAAACAATTATGTGTCGCTCTATGTTGCTGTTCATCAACAACCAACAGCAAGTTGGTGTAACGAGCTTACTAGCTTATTGATTGAGGTACGATTTTGACGAGGCAGCTTTGTTTCCATATTTTATTTAACTAATCAGTTGTTCTTAAGCCAGGCACAATAGAAATTCAATTATTCTATGGCACTGCGGTTACATCGGGCGTCCAAGTATCTACGGCAGAAGCTATGGACTGGAATCTGTATTGCTGGGTACTGTGGTGATCGGGTCTCCTTGCTCGGGCAGCTCTATGACACACGACGTGGCCTAAGTCGAATAAGGAACGCGTCGCAAGAAATCGATAGGAGGAAACAAAAAAGGAAGATTCGGTGTCAGCCAGCCGAGACGCGTAGGGCTAAGTATTGTATTAATTCCTTGATAAAATATAGCACATTTCTATTCTTGCCGCCTTTTATTATAAGTAGAGCTATAAAGCTCTACAGTACCACTTTAAATGGTATGAAAAAGCAAAATTAATGGGCAATGAGACATAATAGGTACCTAAGGTTGGCAAAGCGCAGGCTATCAATAACATTGCCAACGGAAAGATTAAAAAATAAAAATAACGACAGTAAAACAAGTCCTGGAACATTCCATGCTTAAATTAAGCTCAAAGATCGAAATCGAAAAAACAGTTCGCACCGCTTAGTGATCACTATAAAATTGCCACAACGCGAAATTCGCGTTATTGCTCATATAAAAACAGCCATGATGACGCGTTGTGGCACATACAGAATGATCATGACAGGTACTGGGCTCCCATTAAAAAAAACTTCTGATAAAAAGGGTTTGTTCTAAAAAAATAATCACGAAATTTAAGACAATTGCTCTGCTGCTGGTAAGTTTTGATAAATAACCAATTAATAATAGAGCAGACAGATAAAGCCTGACATAAGCCAGGTGTATCAATGTGCATTACTTGACACTTGAGTTATCGTCTGTTAGATAACTTCAGCTTATCAAAATCATGACCCACTATTTTAACTTTTTAATTTTGTCTCTAAATAACAATACTAGATTGGATGGAATGTTGGATTTATATTTAAAATAAACTTGTTTATCAGTGTTCTGGACCTAAACAGAGAAAATTGATATTTAATTAGCGACTTTAATACTGAGCCACCTGTTTGGATTGCGTAAATTTCAGTTGACTATCGAGCTAATTCTTCGGGTACACCACACCGCTTGGCAGAGCTTTGAATGCAAAAAGTACTGCTCCGCAACTTTTCTCGATCTACAACAGGCCTCGACCGTGTATGGCACAGAAGACTTCTGGTTAAGGTTAAAGATAGCTTTCCACACTCGATGTTTCACCTCATAGAATCTTCTCTTTGACTGTGACGACTTTCCAAATAAAACAAGGGGAAGCTCGATGAAGTCTGCATGATGTGATGGCAGGAGTACCTCAAGGCTCAGTACTTGGTCCGGTATTACACAACATATTAACATCGGACTACCCTGTGGGAACCGACATAACAATCGGAACTAATGGCGACGACATCGCCTTCCTGTCTGTCAACGATAATTTCGATAAACCAGCAATAAACTTCAGAGACAGCTAAACATAATACACAAATGGATTTGTAAATGGCCCATACCAGCTAGCACGGCTTAATCTAACCATTTAACTTTTGCGCTGAGAAAAGAATACTGCCTCCTATAAAATTTGGTTTAATGACACCTTAGTTTGTGTGACTATGATGGTTTAAATAATAAACAGCTTATCAACAACTCAGTACTAAAACCTGTCAGGACTTACGAGATACAACTATGGGGCGTTGCAGGCCAAAGCAACTTTCTATGTCGGCAGGGATTGCAGAATGGCATCCTAAGAGCCATAGTCAATGCTTCTTGGTTCACCAAAAACGACGAGACACATAAATTCTTAAAAATGCTGACAGTTAAAACACCTTAAAAACCCACTTGTCGCTGAGCTGTTGGGCCCATCATGGGTGGTCATGACTCAAAAGGGAACACCTTTATTATTTGGAAGGGACAGCACTGGGCGTTTCAGCACAACCCTAACAGGACACAGAACTAATTAGCTTATGTTTTGATGACCAATTGCATCATGGCAAGAAAAAGTAAAAAAAATATGAAGATGAGACAAGTCACATAATTACTGTAACTATATGTATAGTACTAGCTGCTGCATAATATGATTTTGCCAGCATGAAAGACTTCGGACACAAATGTCTGTTCAAACAATTTATAATAACTAATTTTGATGGGCTGTTGTAATCCCTCTTATGCCTATGTAAACCTTTTTGTAGAAATTCTTTTATTTTAAATTGTATTTTAGAAAGAATAGATCAACAGTTGCTCAGTTTTCACATGAAGGAAACCTTACTTAGTTTCACAAAAAGTAATTGCAGTGTGGATGCACCAACTTCATTGTATAACTTTATTATAGTGTGGTGTGATAGTTGACTTTATTTAAATATTAATAAACAGACAAAACTGTATCTAATGTGAATTTGATTTAACTACTGTCTTATGAGTCAGTCAGTCATTTAATATTATCTTTCAAGACTTAAATACAAAGATTCAAAAATAAGTATGTTGTTACTGAGATGAGATAAATAAATTTAAATAGATGAGCCAGAATACAGGTACAGTATTAACAATGTATTACTTACCATCTTTGAGCTTCCATATGATATTCCCCGCTAAAGGTTCCACGGCTACCATGCCGCCTCCTAAGGTAGCAAACAACAGCGGTCGGTCATCCAAAGCCCTAGACAAATCGGTGGTCTCCTATAAAACAAACAGTACGCTACTTTAGCACATACAATCAAACATTAATAATCAATGCGACGCAATCGATGCGCCTCTCACGACCTTACCTTTTCACTTGCATCTTCATGTGTACCGAGGCCGAAGCCCCTGACCACAAATAAAAATATAAATAACAACTTCATGATAACATTCAGTTTATTAGACACTAATTAGAAAACGCTTTATTATACAGTAATGTAATGTAAAATCCATTATTCTTTCAACGTAGATACATCAAAACACGAAATACAATACAAAGGTGACAGAAACTTGATTTTTATGAAATCGGTATGTACGGTGACACATTAAAGTTTGTACCTACTTATGCCATGCATGCCAATAAGGCTGACAGTGACACTGACAGTCAATAACTTTTTGGAACCGTCTCGGTTAGACAAAGTGGTCTAGCCCATGCAACCCCAGTCTTTTATTTATCTATCAGATGGTAATAGGACAGGTAATTTATGTGTCCGATAAGGTGGCGTACACATGGTCTAATTCACGTTCATTTTTATGCCCTCTTTTAGTTCGTAATTAGTGTGTAATGACTGCAAACATTAAATAATTAGTGCCTCTTTAGTTTAAGAACAAAAGACCTTTTATAGTGTGTACGCTATCATCACGATCAAGCTGGCGTACCCATGACTGTTCTTGAAAACTACTTATATTATAGCAAAGAAGTTTACACAAAATTTATGCAAAAGGACAATGGGTAGATTGTTACATACATCCCTCCAATAACAAAGTCAGATATGTCGTTGGATAAGTCTTTTTAACTTGAACAACATTTACTATGACAGTTTTGTTGAAATGTTTGTCGGTTCTGAGTTATGGGTATTAAGAATCAGTTAAAAATTAATACTTTTTAATATTGTAATATCTTAGTGTCTACGGGAAAATAACATCAATTCAAATTATTTATTCGTGATTCACAGAAAAGTCATTAGGTCTAATTGTATTGATTATAATTATAAATATTAGATATAATATTATAAGAACAATAGAAATCATTATACATTAACAAAAGGTAAATAAAATAATTATAAATATTATACAATCAACGTCGTTGTATATTATGTATTTCGTAATCATTAATTGAAATATAAAGTAAACACCACGTAAACACATAAATACTTTGTGTCAGAATACAAAAATGTTTACACGTTAAACAAATAATAAAACGAAATTGACTATAGTAAACAAGTGGCGTAAGCGGAGCACATAGTAAGGAAAAAAACAAAAAACTTCATATATCATACTGCGGTGAACATCTCCAAAACGATTTATACCTACTTTAAAGAGACCTACAGGGAAAATTAACTAGATGACTTGCCAGATTACGGAGTCCATGAAGGAGTGTGGTTATTACGTAGGCGCATACAGTCCCAATGTCGACACGTCAGGGCAGGGATATATTGTTGCTACATTTTGATAAATAATAACTACATCGAAGGCAGCAACAACATAGTAAAACACTACTGTACGTGTTTGTCAGGACGGTGCACCATGGGTACATGTGCGCATATTATATCTATTATGGTATTTAGCATAATGTAGTTCACGAATGATTTACTGCACCGGCAATGTTCTTAAATTATGTTATTTAAGATAACACTCTACATTAAGTTTTTATATTTGTATTATAACATTTGTTGTGTTATACACAAACAACCAAGTTTTCTTTGTATTCTGACACAAAGTACTTATGTGTTTACGTGGTGTTTACTTTATATTTCAATTAATAATTACGAAATACATAATATATAACGATATTGATGTTATATCCCGTAGCCACTAAGATGTTACAATATATAATATATAATAGGTATTAATTTTTACCTTATTCTTAACACCTATAACTCAGAACGGACAAACATTTCAACAAAGCTGTCATAGTAAATGTTGTTCCAGTTAAAAATACCTATCCAACGACATATATGTCTTCGCTATTGAAGGGGTGTACAAGCTTCCATACAGTTTTGCCCATTGTCCTTTCATAAGAATTGCTCTTAGAGGAACGGAGATATTGAACAAGACTTGTAAATGACTTTTCAAGCTGGCGTCTTTACAGCGTACCCATATTAGTGCTTACAGATAGCGAACTTTTCTTTTTATAATTGTTATAAGTATTAATAGTGCGTTAAATACTGACCCTGTCTCTGTCTCTGTCTAAGCTGTCAGTATAAATAGTTTAGGTAAATTCGTAGTAAATTATGAAAAAAAAAATGTAAAATTCTAATCGTAGTAGAAGTACAGACACGTTCAAAAGTGGTTTTCTCTACTTTAAAAGTTATTTTTTAAATAATAAATGAAAACTGAATTGAAAACAAAAACTAAGCAGGAAAGTAAGATCGTTGACTAGATTCTTGGCAAAAAAGTGAAGAGTTATATTTGCAGTTAAGTTTAAAAAAATACTTGTGTGGTGGACTATTAACCGAAAAGTGTTTGTGAACGTGCATCTAAGTAATAATAAAAAACATAAAGAATAGGCCGTTTTTATCCGTGCAGTGACGAAGAAAGAATACTATTCACCACCTCCCTCCTCCGGTGGGTGTCGTAAGAGGCGAGGCTCGAGTGGATGTTGCTGCGATGCATTTGGTCTGTGGAGGCCAGTGTCAAACCAGTGCCAAGAGGACTTCGTTAACCCGCCGACCAAGAAGACCCACAACCCGCTATACACTACTTTAAAGTTTATACTGACACCCCCTACCAACCTACCGGTTACAAAGTAGGTGTCAGAATAACCTTGCGCAAGCACAAGGGACCATCTACGTCAGGTCATAACGCCAGATCAGAACACGCCGGTACGCATCCTTCATCCAGTACTTTTAAGACTAGTGTCTCAAGCTAGTCGCCCCGTGGACACGTATAGTCCACTACCTAATATCCAGATAGGTCACCGGAGCTGTAAGCTTGCTCACTTCTCGTTGCACTAAAAGCACAACTCGCAGTGTACCACTGCTTGGGCCGTCAGCTCTAAAGCCAACTACCAAATGTCCTCTTTGGTGGCGGAGTTGTAAGCACACTCACTTCTCGGTACCCATCCAGGCACCTGATCAATTCCAAATTCCTACGCGGCTGATTAAACCGGAGGCCTTTGCATCTAGCGGGCACCTCTACTAGTTCTCTAGACTAGTACCGGAGATGTTGGAGTAACTACTCAGTGAAAACCACCGAGCACCACACCAACTAAGGGTAACTCACGTACCCCGCAGATCTTTTCGCTTCAGGCCCCCACCGGACCGCTACTAAGACCCGCTCGCTATGCAAGAAATGGAAGCCTGGCCAGACCAACCAGGCAGACGAACATTCCCACTTCTATAGCTAACCACATGCCACCACGAGTCCAACCAATGTCCGGGGCCTGCCGGAGACGCCCGCGAAGGCATAACCGGCAGGGGGCCTAGGATCCGGAACTCCCGTGGTACCCTTGAAAAGACAGCCGGACCCGTAGTTCCAGCTGCCATACCCTACCTATCAGGGTCAGTAGATAGGGACAAACGACCAAGAAGACCCGTAGAAACGGCTGTCCCGCTGGCCGCCCGTGGCACAGTACAGGGGACCAAGCGAGCCTAACTAGCTCGTGAGGCTGCCTCACTATGCCACGCATAATCTCGGGGTGGTCCGTCGTGCCGGTTGGTGACCAGAAGGTCGGGTCCCGGCGGCAATTCCCGGGGGGGAGAGGGGGTTCGGGGGCCCTTTCGTTCGGTGGGTTACTCATACTCATCTGTAGGAAGATCCCTGGTGAAACAGAAACAGGCTGCCATACTTTAACCATTTGCATCGCGGTAGCATTTCCTCGATTCACGCCTCCCTCCTTTTGTCTACCATGACAGCGCCTAACATTAAAACTGGTCTTATAGCGGTGCACATCACAACCTTACAGTTTGAGGTCGAGTTTGCTAACATTCGCAGACTCCATACAAACCTCAATGCCGTCCACCGCCATCTTGAGACGGCACGGCCAGCAATGTTGTTTTTGACGGAGACGCAAATAATCTGTCCGGCTGACACCAGCTATCTGCACTATCCGGGCTTTGTGCTTGAAGAATTCTTCAAAGCCAAAGGCGGAGTTTGCTTATTTGTTCAGACGGATGTTTGCTGTCACCATCTGCGCTGTCTGGAGGACCCTTCTTTTTCCCTCATTGTGGTGTACCACAAAGAGACTTGACTTGACTTGAGAGTGTTGACTTGGGCTCTCATAGCCATGTCTACGTCTGCGTCTACCGATCCCATAATGGCGACATGGAGACAACTCGATTTATTGACATCTTAGTCGGGTAGCAGATGAAGCACAGAAGCGGTTTCCATCGGCGGAATTGGTATTTTTGGGGGACTTCAATGCTCACCACGAGTTGTGGTTAAGTTCCTCCAAAACTGACCATGCTGGTAGAACTGCCCACGCATTCGCTCTCACGCACGACCTGACTCAACTGGTGAACCAGCCCACCAGGTTCCCAGATTTATGGTTAGCTACCGATAAAATGCGGTTCATCATCATCATCATCATCATCGGCCTATCTTAGTCTTAAAATGCGGTTATTAACGGTTAATTACCCGACTGCGACAAAGAAAAAGGGTAAATAATCTGTCTTTTTATTGTGTAGTTAACTCCTAGGTGAAGTGAAAAAAATCAATATCTGAAGGATAAAGATTCCATTTTAGATTTTATAAATCATATTAAAAAGCGACAAATATACATAATCCAGCTTTAGATATGAGTAATTTAACGTAAACGTAAATAATTTACGCAACCAAAATATACAAACTAGGTACTTTTTAAACATACCTACTTGTAAATAATTTGAACAAACGAGACGTTGCCACTTCGATTGAACGAAGTGGCAACATCGTCGTTTGGGTAACGGGTAGCGTCGCGCGCGGCGAGCGTGCGCGGTGCATTATTCTAACGTACGAAAAAGACATGTTATCTCGTCATCTCGTTTGCGCGTAAATGACACGAAGTGTGCGTTCCTTTGAGGAAATTAGTTACTCAGTCTCACTGTTACAGTGAACAGGAGTGTAGGTACGTTTGTTTGTTGTAGTACGGAGCTCTTATTGGCGAACTAAACATGCCGCGTAGTAGTGGTAGTGTTTGGGAACAGCGCAACTCGCGATACGCATTTCAAGCCGCTAGCGGCATTTAGCGGTGGTATTTAACCGTAACAAGCATAAAATGCGGTTAATTAACCATTAATAACGAAAAATGCATTTTTACCACTTGATTAAAATCGTTAATAACCAGGCTTCGCATCTATAGTCACGCGCCCTCTTTGCTGGACATTCTGCTGACGAGTCACCCAGCTAGTTTCCGAGTGGAAGTTCGAGCTCTTTTAGGATCCTCGGATCACTGCTTCGTATCCAGCAAAGTGCCTCTGGCCCCGCTACCGCCTTCAGCGGTATCGAAACGCCAGATTTGGCACTACTTGTCTGCAGATTGGGATGGCATGCGGGTCTATTTAGCATCCGTTCCTTGGGGGCAGCACTGCTTCAGTGGGAAGAACCCGACAACAAGTGCGACTGCAGTTGCTGATGAGATAGACTTAGGAATGGATTACTATATTCCGCACTCTTATATCATCAGCATAACCAGCGCAACCGATGATTCAACCGCGAGTGTGCCAATGCTGTTGTTAACAAGCAGACAGCATACCGAGACCCAGACACTGAAAGCAACCTATAACAATGCCACCAAGGGTTACCTATTCTAAAACCGAATTTTTTTAGTACGAATTTCATTATCCCGAAAAAGTTTGGCCACATTTTTGTTTTCCATAGTTTCATTTTACCGAAAACACGATTGACATATTGCTGATAATCCGAATTTCAAATATTTTTTTTTTAAATTCTATACGTTTTGAAATCTTACTCAACCTTTGATAAATATATTAATGTTAGACGATTTAATTTCCAGAAAAACGTTTCCTATATTATAAAAAGACAAATATTACAAATAACAAATACTTACAATCCATCAAGTTTCTAAACACGCCTAACAGAAAAATGATAGCAATTTAATATCTTGTGGCATTACTCCAACTATAATTTAACAATTTCAAACGTCAGCTTTTGTAGGTATGTCCAATGAACTCAACATTAATAAGTAGCAATAATTGTTAATAACAAGTATCAGAACGTCTTTGTTTCATTTTGTACTAAAATGTCTGATAAATTCGCAGAAGTGTATAAATCTAATAAAGTGCTGCAGTGGTAGTGACGTTAAAGCATGCAAAAAGGGTTACCTATTGAAACGCATAACGTTTTTAGACATAAACTGGAAATGCATAATGTTCACACGGCGGCAGATCAACCTACCCAAAACTGTCAAATTTCTACAAACAATTTTGAACTTTAATGTTAGGTTATAAGGATCAATATTCATTGGAGAGATTTGACAGGTTTGGGTAGGTTGATCTGCCGCCGTGTGTTCATGGCCATAATCGTCACTTGCCATAAGTCTTTATAGCATAACTTCATAACGCATATCATCATATGGCCGAAATTTGTAAGGTATAATCATGGAAAGGCATAATTGCAATAATCATAATTAACAAAAGGCATAATTTAAATTTGCCATAACATTTAAAAGGCATACATTTTATCATACACCTTATCATGCATGCATGCAGGCACCATGCAGCTAACAAGCATGCGGCATGCAAGTAGCATGCAAGCAAGCATGAAGCATGCAAGCAAGCAAGCAGCAGGCAAGCAAGCTAGCAGCATGCAAGCAAGCATGAACCATGCAAACAAGTATGCAACATGCAGCAGGCATGGTTTCTGTCACGGCTCCGGCGCTGCGGGGCTCCGGCGTTCCCACGCGAGCTTATCGGGCCCCTCGCTGATTCGTTTCCGTCACTGACTTTTGTAGCACAACATTACTAAAAACACAACGTATTAACATTTTAGGACTATATTTTAAATCAAATTAAGGTTAAAATGCTATTTATATAAAAAAAATACACAATTTAACTTAGTAAAATTATAGCAAATGAATAATATACGTAATGTTGTTATAAGAAGTTTATTTAGACCAAGTAAAAATTATATCCAATGAACGTTATATCCTTTGAAATTTGTTCATTTGTAATAGTCTGAAATGAAATACACCCCATATAACAACTTAAGATTAGTTATGTCAAAATAAAATTATGAATGTTAACAGTTATGCATAGTAAAGTTATGCGTTTTAAAGTATGCTTAATAAAATTATGTCAAACAAAAATATAGATTTTAAGGATTATGATTTTTTACATTATGCCTTTTAACAATTCTGCGTTATTATGTTTATGTCAAAAAATATTATGCTTTTTGATTTTTATACCATATGATGTATGGCAATCGAAATTATGACAATAAACAGTATGCGTTTTAAAGTTTCACCTGCAAAAAGACATGCAGCATGCAAACACGCATGCAGCAAGCAAGCAGGCATGCAGCAAGCAAGCAGGCATGCAGCAAGCAAGCAGACATGCAGAATGCAAACAGGCATGCAGTATGCATGGTTTCTGTCACGGCTCCGGCGCTGCGGGCTTAAATTACACTCTAGCGTAGGGCAGACAAGACTACGTGGAGTCGGTTTTGCAGCGATTCGCTTCTGTCAATACCTTTTGTAGCACAATATTAAGGGTCTACCCTATATCGCAAAACTTTTTGTTATAATATTATTGTCACACTAAATAAATAAATGTGTTAAACCTTAATTTTTTTTAAATTTAAATTAAATCAGACGATACATAAATACTTGTTTTTATTTCGATGAATAATGTTGACAAATAAATAAGTGTGTTTGTAAGAATAGGGGAAAGGTTACTTTGATATTTAATACATCTAGAAAAGAAAATTATTGTAAGCAAAACCACTGTAAAAAGAAAAAAGTGGTTTTGATAATCGGATATTAGTTTTTCTGGAAAATGAAACATATGTAAAATAAATTTATTACTTACAATATTATGTAAAAAAATATATCTGGAATTCAAAACTTCGTTAAACCGTTTTCGAAGTTTTGAAATTCGAACAAAAGAGTTTCGAAAGTAAGATAGGTTACCGCCACCAAGTCCTGCAAGAAGGCTTACATTAAAGCGGATGCCCAGCGCGTTGCACGGGTTGGCCAAGAATTACTTACGTATCCTACGGGCAGCCGTAGCTACTTGCGTCTAGCCAAAGCCGTGCAACCTAACTTCTGCCAACCCTCGCTGCCACCTCTGACATGTCCTGATGGAACTTTAGCTCACAAGTCGTAGGAGAAGGCCGATCTCCTGCCCAACCTTTTTGCGGCTAATTCCCGAATCGATGACTGCAATGCACAGCCACCTACAATTCCTCACTGTGGCCACACAATGTCTGATATTAAAATTAGACAGTGTGATGTACGTGCGAAACTGCAGTCAATCGATGTTCGGAAAGCTAATGGCCCTGATGGCATCCCAGCAATGATTATTTAATAAGATTTTTTTTTTTTATTATTGAGAGAAGGGCTTGCTCTTGGCCTCATTCTAATCCCTAGGGCTAAGAAGAGGTCGATTATGGAACAAGCTTGCCCAGAAATAGCCTATTAAATATTATTATTATTATTTAATATTTACAAAGGGTTTTCTAAAAAATAACGTAGAAATTGGTCACGTATGTGTCTACTTTGTGCACTGGATGCATTATTATATTACGGCGCATGGTGTGCAAACTTTTACCAATTAGAGCACGGTAATTATTGCAATCGTCTGTTATGATGAGATGCGTCTGTTCTTTATCAATAATAATATTGTAAAGCAAACATGCTGTTTTTATGATGAGACGACCATGGTCAATATAAGTTTCAATGCTTTTATTCAATATTCTCCATTTGGCACATAATATTCCAAAGGCACATTCTATACATTTTCGAGCTCGAGATTGACGTTTTTAAAAATGTATTTTTTAGATTTAAATTACTTTGAGGAAATGACCGCATTAAGTATTCCTTTAATGGATATGCTTCAGCGACGATTAAAACGGAACAATTATATCCGAATGTGGTAGCTGTTGTGGCGCCGCCGGAATATGGTGTCTATTTTGCTGAAACAAGTAATTCATTAAAGAATAATGAAAGTGCCACCATCACTATAAATATGATATGCACAGCACTATACGCGTGCGAACGCAGGCGTTTTTCAACGTGCACTAAGGACAGCCGTCTGCTTATTCCTACGCTCCGCAATCCGCCTGCGCGATGCGCCGTGATCCAGGACGCAGCCTTAAAGCGGGCATAACAACAAACGTGAATTAGACCATGTGTACGCCACCTTAACGGACACATCTATACTGGTTTTACTGTCAGTTTACTGTCTGAAATAGTATAATAATAAATGTATACCTACACAGCTATTCCGGTAAAATAACTTAGGCAATAATAAAATAATAATAATTATGAATAAAACAATAAATAATTTGAGAATACAAATATTAAATTAAATAAATTTTAATAGACAAATAGAATCTAAGGTCACTCCATTTGTCATAGACAAGCCAAAAACAAGACAAACTTCTATCATTTTAAACGTCATTCTGCACAAAGTGTCAGAAAATATTTTTGAGCGAATCATGAAAAACTATTTAGAAAAATTACCCGAATGTTTAATTTGTCGTGGTTATGTGAGTGTATAGAGGTTTAAAATTTACATATACGTTAACAAGGTGAAAAATAGTGTTCCATCCATTGTGAAATAAGCTTGCAATGGAGATATCCGGCGTTGGTAAGTCGTTTTAATTTCTGAGCATGAATGTTACGAAAATATTTCTGTAATGAATAAAAATTGTTTTGTTTTCGGATTTTGCGCATCTCGTTTATTAATTGGTAAGCATACAGGCTGTTATCAATTACTTACATTTAATTATGAGTCTCCACTTTGTAATTCAATTGACAACAAAGACTGATAACACAAACAATCGCAGTCATATTTCGTCTTTGTATTTACTTAGACGTAACGCTGCACAAGTATCTACCAATAGTGCATTGCAAATTGTTGCTGAAGTTTAGGTACTTACCTAGTAGTTGGTCTACACAGCTATTGCTTCATTTCAGGAAAAACTCCAAACACATCCTTATCCTTTAGATACAATGCCAATAATGAGGAGTTGGAGGAGTTATTTAATGTGTGTGAAGATGATCCTCCTACTCCCCAATGTGATGTACCCACTGCTACCCTGAGTGAGAATGCTAGCCCCAAAAAGAGCGATAAAACATCTATTATTGACAAGTATTTCAAATCTATCCGAGACAAACCAATTGAAAAAACTGAAAATGTTAAAGTGCCAGAACCCAAACCTGCTGAAGATGCCAAAAATCTTAATCCCCCTAAAGAAGTGTCATCATCCCCCATGAAAGACTATCTCAACCGTTTAGGAAAGAGAAGCACTTCAGAAGTGGAAGTCAAAGAACCAAATGAAACTTGGAAAATGTTCCATGATTTTAAATTTAAAATAGCACAAGTTGTTGATGACATGAAGACTAGATCACTTGAAGGTACTTGAGACAATTACATTTTATATCATTTACATTCAATTATTCACCATAAATTTGAACCAAAATTATGTATGAATAAGGTTTTGTTCATGATTCATCTAGTTGTATAACTTGGATTATATGACCTACCATAAAAAGATCTGGACAACAAAGTTATATTCAACAATTATTTATTTTTCTTTGTTCAGAAACTAAAGAGAAATCTGTGCCAAGAGAAAATTCAACATCTGACTCGGAAGAAAACTCAGCTATCAAAGATTCTGACCAACAAAGTATTGGTGATACTGACAATCAGGTACTATTTTTACCATAATATAGTACTGTTACAGTATGTCAGTCTGTAGTATCCCATTGTTGGGTTTGCCCAATATAATATATGTTTAGCCATAATAATAATTTAACTAATTTATTAAGGTAATACAAATGTTTATTTTCAATGATTACTTATTATCATTTTCTAATAGGTATCATCATTGGACAGTAGCATTCAAAATTTGTCTGAATTAACACAGCCCCTAACTGCAAAAGTAACAGAAAGAGAAATGGTGTTTCCTGCAGACAACAAAAACAATTCTGATTCAAGTGATGACACTCATAAGAACATAGGTACAAGAGCACCTATCAGATCTTTTATTATTTCATTTAAATATTCCACTACTGATTATGTTACTTGCACTTCAGTTCACAGTGACTCAGCTGATATGTCAAAGGATTATGCCAATGACTCGAACATGATGGATGTAGAATCTGGAGTGGAAGCTCTAGAAGACACCTTAGATGGGTTTGGTGATGTCACTATTCCAGAACCAGATTTTCAACAGAAAGATATTCCAGCAGATGATCCACCAACACCACAACCAATACCGTTAAACAATTTTGGATTACCCCCAAGCAAAAGTAACATTAATGAGCCAATTGATTCAGAAAAGCCTAAGACTTATTTTTTCAATTTCACTATGTATTTTCTAACATTTTTTATATTTGTCAACTATATATTATTCCCTAATTATAATGTGTGGAATGGATTTTTGTTAGGCATCTGGTTCTTCTACCTAGCTAGTGAGTTGAAGAGCTGGGTGCTAGACAAATTCTTCTTAAGTGAAAATGAGGTACACAAGGCACCTTTCCTTCAGCTTCAACGTAGTAGTGCTTTGCCTGATTCATACACAATACCCTCTGTAAAGGAACATGAACCAATAAAGAAATATGAGGTTTGTATTGGCCTAATGATAAAAATACAAACATTCATAAAATTTGCTAAATTTGTTTGATATTAATTGTTTGATTCTAGGGTTGGATAAACCACTATAGGTTTCCAGAATATAATCCTACTGGATATCACATTAATCAAACAACAACAGCATTTATGAAACTAGAAGGTGAGTTAATTATTTATACACTTTATTTATATTCTAAATAAATAAATTCTCTAAATAACTAAATCAATAAATAAGCTATAAATAAACTTTCCTACACTCACACCAATTATCTAGCCCAAAAGAAGCTTTGTTATGAAACTCGTTAAAATGGTTACTAGACAACGGATAAACATACTTAAAATACTTAAATACATACTTATTATACATAGAAAACACCCAAACCCGAGACCTCAGAGATGGCGACACCATGAAAACCAGTGTATAAACCACTCGACCAAGAAGGTTGTTGAATAACGAATAACGAAACATATACATGGTTCCAAAAATATAATGAATTGAATATCAACTGAATTAAATTAATGGTCACTGTGATATTAATTAACATGACAAATATTAGTGATAATTAATAAAAACAGTTGGACAACAACAACAACTCATCCATCTAAAATAGAACACTAGTTTCATTATGGGTCATATGCGCTACTTCATTTATATTTCACATTTAACAGGTTGCAATCTTAGAATATCATACACAAAGACGAAAATTGCCAAGAGAGCTCTATGGGACGAGAAAATAGAAAACATTGTTTTTTACCAACATCGGCTGTACAACCTGACAGGCGCGCGCGTCATACTGCTACCGAAAGGAATTGTGAAGAGAAGGTAACACTTTTGGCATATAATAACTACCCTTTAGTTGTCAATGGCAATATAGATGATATCATAAAAAGGACCTTATTTTTATTTGAATAAGATTGAAAAGTAATAAAAAAAGTTACAATACAATCACAAAAGGTCACCTATTTCGTAAACAAATGAAGAACACAATTAAATTTGGTTCCATCTTCTATGAAACTGTTATATATTTTCACTATAAATATATTTTTTATGTAACTAACAGTTCAAAATAAAACGTAAGACTAAACCAGGTATTAGTTTGCAATTCATTGTCCATAATTGATAAAGCATAGTGGATTAATAACAAGCGTCTAGTACATGGAGTGGTAAGAAATTATTTTCCTTGCAACACAACCACTTTGTAGTGTAACTTTTTGGCACAGGGTCTTCAGTTTTCTTCAAATGTTTCTATACCCCTTCAAGCTCATTCAGTGCAGAGTTCCCATGGAATTATGTAGGCTATCTACTATACATTACCCTGTGCTGCACACAATAATACATATATTGTGAATCCAGCTATCTTTTGAAAAGTTCAACACATTTGCTCATAACCCTCAGGCTCATTGCAAGAAAACAAAGGAAAAAATGTAAGCTACATTACTGAATAATTAGTCTCTTTTAACGTAATATTGAAATAGGATGTAGAATGGCTGTTAGAAATTACTTTGTAATAATCATCATAATCAACCCGTATCTCTCGATTGCTGTGAACATAGGCTTCACCTAATGCCTGCCACTGAGCCCAATCTTCGGCTTCTTTTATCCAATAAAATATTTTTTCAATACTTTGTATTTTTTCAATCAATCAAAACAATCTGGTGGAGGTCGCGGGTACCCGCTGGATGCGAGTAGCACAAAACCGGTTGTTGTGAAGATCCTTGGGGGACGCCTTTGTCTGCCAATGGACGTCTTCTGACTAAGATGATGATTATGATAATGTACTTTCGTACTGGCTTCCTTGAATGAAATGATTAGTTGGTTTTGAATCATAATTTTGTCATTTAATAGATAGGTTTAGGGTAGGGTTAGGGTTTCTCATAATTTTGTGTTTCAATATTTTTTTACCTACTATTAAGTTAAATGAGATTTTTTCTTGATATGTTTTTTATTGATTACTTAATTGGCCTTTGACCTCAATCTCACCTGATGGTTATTGAAAACGAGACTGAAAATCGGACCTACTAAATGCTTTTCACTCTGGTGGCCTTATCGTTGGTGGTGGTATCGTTAATATTTATTATATATAGTGCTTATCGTTATCGCCTTTAATTTCATGGTATTACACGAAGCTAACCACACCCTGTGTAATTATTATTATTCGTAATAATAACGCTCCCAAATTTGATTGTATAGTTACCTACTATTAGATTAATTTTTAATATTGTTTGAAGCCATGATAAGAGAATATTTTTACCGTGACAAATTCTTTGCTAACCGCAATGTTTGTTAATACGCGTAGGTATGTAGGTACATACGATATTTGTTTTACTACAACTATTTTGTCAACTTCATTATTACCTATTGTATTGCAAAATTTTCTTTATTATAACGTTTTTTTCCATTACCTCATTTACCTGATTGTAAATGCACGGCTGGTGGTAGTACCTATAGGTAGCGCACTTTATCCGGAACTCCCAACTATTGAGGTACAGGCTATCTTATTATATTTCAAACAATAAATGATTTGATTTAATTGTCGCAACAACAATGCGACTATCATGTTGTTGTGGTGATAGACATGTGTAGTTAGGCGGACTTAAAACAAGCACTATACCTCCAACCAAAAATAACAGGAATTCCGTTTGGGGCTCGAATACGATCGCTATACGACAAAATTATGTCTACAATATTAGTATCTTTACTATAGAAAGTAATACCAACTCCATTACGCAATACGGTTATCCTATTAGTTATGAGGTTCTTGGAAACCGATCCGATCGCAGTATTATCTATTTGATATCATGATATCGCTATCCGTCGTCGTCGCCGCTCGGTGAAGGCCGATGCACAAAGGTTTCGACAAGGTCTACCAGTCTCGGCGGACCTCGCACGAAAACCGCTGAACCGAAAACAAATAGGACAACGACCTTCCGGTACCTATGCAACGAAAACGCTATTTGGTCGGTTCCCTGTTGCGTTTTTTGACATTAAGAAAATTATGAGAGTTAGGTTTAACAGGTTCCAATTTTTTATTTTGTAAATAAGTCAAGCTAGAGTAGTCTTTGGTTAGCAGTTTAGTATTAAGTTTCAATCTAAATAAACTTTCCTACACTCACACTAATTGACCCAAGAGAAGCTTCGTTATGAAACTCGTTAAATGGTTACTAGCCCAAAATCCTAATTTCTTGGATAGTAGACAACGGATAAACATACTTAAATACATACTTATTATATATAGAAAACACCCAGACCCGAGACAATTTAGAATAACAATAATTTCTAAATTGACCCGACCGGGGATCGAACCCAGGACCTCAAAGATAGCGACACCATGAAAACCGATGTACAAACCACTCGACCAAGAAGGTCGTCGAAATGACTAGACTGCATGAAATTGTGTCTTAAAACTGGATAGTTACCACGATAGTTTAACACGGTTATTGCGTATAGGTAGTAAACAGCCTGTAATTGTTCCACTGCTGGGCAAAGGTCTCCATCATTGAAATCAAGTCATCATCGCTACAATTCATGGGTAATGGCTTAATCACCACGCTTGCCAAGTGCGGTTTGGTGATCACAAACCCGGGCTATGCATCGAAAAATCCGAAATACATTTTGCCCGACCTGGGAATTGAACCCGGGACCTTCGGGTATCGGGCCGAGCGCTCTGCCACTCGGTCACCGAGGCGTCATTGCGTATGATTATCATTTATTCAATACGTTTAATAAAACGTAACTAGAAGCATGTATGTATTCTAACTCTGTTGCATTTATGACTCAAGGGCGATTCATACGACTCTGTGACGTAGGTACATAATTAATATGAATGCGTGCTTATATTTTAATAGATTAATTTGTCTTGCTCAACTGGTTTTGTAAGAATTTTAATGATAATTATTATTATATAGGGTATGTGTATATACACACGTATATAGTCTACGATAAAAAAGTAACACATGTGACCTTTAAGACACAAATAGATTTAAATACAACAAAGTGTGTTTGTATTATAAATAGCAATCTTAAACGTAGATATCAATTTTATCGGCGATGGTTCATAATCAAAATGAAATAGTTCAATTAGATATGTTTATTCTGCTGTTCTTGATCGTTTAAATAGTTCTCACTTTAGTTAATACTCTTTTATGACCAGTCAATTTCACTCTCAAACCCTTTAAACTGGAACACTGCTACTTGGCGGCAGAAATAGTTATGATAGTGTCGTCCAGACTGATTATGTACAGTAAATCGTAATAAATACTATAAGAAATAACACCGGCTATGTTACAGGCTTTTCTTTATATATTAATAGTCTGCAAACGAGCAGGCGGGCCGCCTGATGGTGAGCGGTCACCGCCGCCCATATGGACATCAGCAACATCAGTAATGTTGCTTGTGTGTTGCCGACCTGAGGAAAACCTCTTTACACCCCTTTTGCTACTATTATAATTGGCTGTCTTATGTCAATATTTTGAATTTCGTTTCCATCTCTTTCAAGTAAATGACCGTAACGCCCCGCTTTGTTATTGTTAGCATATAAAATAAATTAATCCTCCTTTATTCATCAGACAATGGAGCAAAAAGTACCCTATATGCGTTGTCCTGAACGAAAAAGAGAGCATCCAAGTATTAGAGAAGGAGAATTTGGACGCGGAACGGAAATTGTCAGAAGCTGCTGCTAACAAGAAAGGCAAGGAAACGCCGGAGGTTGAAACCGCGGAGACCAACACTAGCCCAGAGAAAAAACGAAAATTCGTATGGAGAAGACGAGAGAAAAGGTATTACAAATCTATGTAAAAATTTTGATTGATTTATTATCTCTTAGGTTCAGACGCCTGCACATCAACCTATCCAATACTGTCATATTTCTTTAATAAATATCAACCTTATTACATCTACACAAAGTTAAAAGTCTATTGAGGAGATTTGACAGTTAGTGGTAGTCAGGGTGCCTAGTGTGAGTTTTGTTTACTTTCCGTATTCATTCGATTACGTTGACGAAAACGAAAATTAGTATGGTATTGAAGCAGCGCCTCCTGGCGGCATACGAGAAGAGTTAACATTTTGCCGTACAAATTCTAGTTTTCGTTAACAAGATCGAATAGCGAATGAAACTCGCATTTGGCATCCTGATGTGCAGGCGCGTGTTATGTACACGCGCCTCGCTTTTGCAGCTCTAGAGATACCTACTACTACGCGTTATTGATTTTTTTTTGAGAGAGATTGCTGATTTCCTCTAACGGCAGTTTCAGCGTCACCGGGCTTTTCTGGGGGCGGGCGGCGAGGTACGTAAAGGGTACCTCAAGCCGTATGAAACGAATCACCTTCGGAGGTTTTCTAGAGAGAACGGCATCACACACTTAAAAGTGCGTGTCCCCGTGCCCTAATAGATTCTCCGAAGGGTTCGGATCGGATCGGGCGCTATTGAGTTTTAATATTACAATTTTTATATACCACAACTAGAACGCGCTCGTCCTTCCATCTCGCCTGATGGTAAGTGATCATAAGGCCTAAGGTGAGAGCACACTGCACCCGAAATTTCAACTAATATCAACTGCCTATGTTATGCCTAGCTAAACAACACAACAATGCTACTAATATTGTTGTTATGAAGTATGAACCCCTCTGCTAGTAATCGAACTTCTAGGTCTAAGACCACTGCGCAGTGGTCAGACCACTGATGCGGTGAAAATATTTAGGTCAATCCCGTCTCTGTGTTTGGTAATGGCTGCGTCCGAGTTCAACAACATGATATAAGGTCAACTCATTGTAAAATAACGATGGCATCATGTCCGTTTTAGGGTTAAGTAGTAAGCCTGGAACATTTACACTACTGGTTTAAAATCTGGATTAGAGTTGAAACTGTTGTTGTTACCATCCGTCTTTTTATATGGTGTACAAATAAGTGTATATTTATTTCATTCTTTTTTATCTTTAAAATAAGAGAGTTATTTCGATCTGTTGCTCTTAAGCAGGCTCTTACATATTAAATATATACACAACATATAACAGCAAGGGTTAGGGAATCATATTGAAATTTATTTACAATATTTTTTTTATTTTATTTTATTCATGATCCCCCATACTACTAAAATTGATCGATTGTTTTATACGTGTCTACTATCATTGATACTTTTTTTCTCTTTAATTTATACTACAACTATGGGTACTTATCATTTAAATCTAAAGTATTTTTATATATTTTTTAAACATCTGTTATTTGTAATTTGTATTATAGAATTATTAAATAAAATAAAATGTAGTTAATTAGTTGGTTATGTTATAATATCAATGAGGAAGTTCCTTTTAATAGTTTCTAACTAATTAGGAGGCTAAAAGTTTTAAATTTTAAATGGGTTGTCACCAATTTTAAGTGCTAATTTACCAACAATTGCATGAAAATTTAAAGTGTCAATTGTGGTATTTGGAAGAATGTTTGCTGTTCGCTGTATCATACTCATCGTTCTCATCGTACCTATCGACGACGAATGCTTATGGACAATAATCTCATTAATTTATAAACACTTGAAAAGGACAACTTGCTATAAATGTGACTCGAAGCCATGAATTTTCTCCATCTATGAGATAGTTTATCAGAGCTATTGAAGACATCGCCTTTCCCGTCAATATCTCTTTTTTTTGGAAAATAATTTGCTGTTGGCCATCTGCATAACCATTTCAGCTTAACCAAATTGGTAAGTAGCGATAAACGCAATGGTTCCTCAAGCCATAAAGCGACGAAAAAATGTTAGGAGTCGTCGGTCGGTATTACGTCAACGAGCCTCTATACTTTATTAGAGCGTAAGGGGCGTCCTTGTTGGACGATAACGATATCTGGTGCGCAGAGTGCCTAGTTTGAGTTTCATTTGAAATTCGATTACGTTAACAAAATGAACAGTATGGCATTGAAGCAGCGCCTCCTGACGACATACCAGAAGAGTTAAAATTTTGCCATACTAATTTTCGTTTTCGTAACGTAATGATTCAATACGGATAGAAAACAAAACTCACACTAGGCACTCTGTTAAAATTTGTGTACATATCGACAGCAACGAAAGTCGCTGAATACTTTGGTATGTAGTCATAATCATAGTCATAATTATTTATTGCAACATGTTAGTATGGATATTAATAATATTGCAAGATATGTACCATACCAACATTATGCAATAAATATTTATAAAATACAGTGTAAAAATTAAACGCCTACCCGACCCAGCCAGGAATCGAACCTGGGTCTTCCGCAATCCGGGCGGCTGCACTGACCGCTATGCTACCGGGAAGGCTGACGTAAGCGCTGAATTTTGTCACTGCTTTTTTTATTTTTTGAGTGCTAATAGCGGCACAGTGCAGCAATTAGCACTTGAAAAACAAAAAGTAAAAAAAAATTAAACAATAAATAATTATGACTATGTCTACATACCAATGTAGTCAGCGACTTTCGTTGCTGTCGGTACAGTCACAAGCATTAACATAATTTAACTCTAACACAAAAGAGTAAGAGTCAAAACTGTATACATGTTAATGCACGTGACTGTACCGACAGCAACGAAAGTCGCTGAATACTTTGGAATTTAGTCATAATTATTTATTGCATAATATTGGTAGAGTACAGATCTTCCAATATTATTAATAGTCCCGTACCGTGTCATAATAATTTTGCTAGCTCGCCTGTTACATGCTTCGACATAGTACCATAGTGTTCAGCAAATTCTTTTGCTAATCGTACGTGCTACCTTAAAGAGTTTATACTATTAAAGGTTGTGTTTGTTTTGCAGCATTTCGCACACCGACGGAGAAACAGGTAAAGAAGGGCTTCGGCACAGGCTTGTTAGAAAAATGCATAGAGGTTCGTATTAGTGAATGCTCACTTACTTCACTTAGTACTACGTAAGCTTACAGCAAGATAAGTTAAGGTCAAAAGAGCGGAATAGGTAGTTTATTTGTGAATCACGGCATAATTGTATCATAATTATTGTTATCAGTAATATGGATTACCCGATAAGAAAAAATAAAGAAGAAACTATTCTATTAGGTACTTCTTTTATACTTCAACAATAATATGGATAATCCGATAAAAAAACTCAAAGGAGAACTATGGAGACATTTCTTAGTAATATGGATTACCCTATAAAATCTAATTAAAAAATAAACAGCTAATTCTTTACTTGTAAAAACATTGATGTATAACTTCATTTATTTGGAATAATGAAATTACCAAGCCTATTTGGATGTATCCATGCTATGCCAACATTGTAAAAGTATATACATATACTACCTAGTCTGATCTTTGGTTACGATATACACATCAATGTATAAATTCGCATCAGGCTTGTTTTTAACTTAACTTCTTGCAGAACGTATGGTTTTTAACAATATCTAATGGTAGGACCAATAGCAAGTATACAGTTGATATATAGCAGCAAAAATGCTTGATTTTATGCTACATAGATGTTGTCCAACGAAGGATACATAAAGAGTACGAACAAAAAACGATGGAGCTCGTTTTAAGAATTGAAAAGCAATTACTCAATTGACCCAGTCATCCTGTAGTTTATTGTGCATGCATATTCTCTTTCTTGTATTCAATCATGACGTTCTTGTGATAAAGCAATAGTTAATGATGATCTTAAGTCATTTGGAATATAGTTCAATTTTCTGCCAGTAATAGCAGCTTAGCTTAGATTTTAAACTATGCAATTAGTTAATTTACTTGATATTTTAAAGCATACACTGTCATCATTTACTTTTGTTTCTGACCACAGTCTTAAAACTAAAGTTTTCAGAATCTTCTATTATTACTCGGTTGCTATGGAAACACGCACTTATTTTTTGTTGCATTTTTACTAGACTTACAATTTTAAGCTCATCATGTTTGCTAGTTTGCGAAGGGTCTCAAACATCAAGCTATATCATTATTTTAATATTAATCCTATTGGCATAAAGTTTATGTAGTTAATTTAAAATACTCTTTGTATTTGTGATACTTAGCTAGATTAAAAAATCAATCCAAATATTGTATTATACCCTGATTGGAAATTGGAATGGTAATAAGGTTATGGTAATTTAAATGATAAAACGGGCTTGTTGCAACATGTGCTTTAAAATTTATATTTAAAATAAAATAATTTAATACGAGATAATATTTTTATAGTTAATAATTAGTAATGAAACGTCATAAATATTTCTTTAATTGATTAATTAATTAGTATGTTAACCAGTGGCTAGAATACGACTACTGGCAGTACACGACTGGCAGTAATATTTTTTACCGATTGACAATTAATCATCATCATCATCATCTCAGCCAAAAGACGTCCACTGCTGGACAAAGGCCTCCCAATTAATAATAATAATTAATATATATATTATTAATTATTATTATTTATTTTATTTATATTATTAATTTGACAATTAATATGGCAAAGTAAAATGATATTTAAGTTAATAGAGGCTCTTTTTTTGATTTGAATTTTAAATAATGAACATAAATGTGTGCCAGGGTTAAGTTACCCTAATAAAAGTACAATATATCTAAGCAGTGTTGATAATTAGCACCTTTACTGTACAGGCTAAGGTTCAAATTGCAACACAAAAATATGTTAGCATAGCATCTTAGCACATTATCTTGTTAAAACACTGCAACAAATCAAACTTTCCTTTGTTTATTTGCTGCAAAAATTACAGTATAAATGATTAAATTTACAGATAAAAAGCCGGACAACGTATCAACGTGTACGGAAACAAGCGAAATACAAGCGGAGAGGACTTTACCGTTCGAAGATAGTCTATTCCACGACGCCGAAATGGATTTAACCACTAAATCCGCTACGAGCACTAAAGATGACGTTGAAGAGGAGCTGGATGAGACTGAACTGTTGAGAATCAAGGATTTCCTGGAGGAAGCCGTGAGTACTGAGGGTGTTAAGAAACGCATGACGTTGCGCATGCTAGCTCGAGTAAGTGCTTTTTGTTTATATTTTGGTAATAGAAAGTTGAGTACTTTTAGACAGCGGTCGGTTTCTTTGTCCCGAGCTGACAATAAAGATAAATAATAAAAAAGTTAAAAGCTTTATCACAAAGTTATCGTAAGGAGAAGTCATGCATTATCTCGATTCGAAAAAGTAGTTATGTATTAATTTGCTAAACTCACATTGCTTGTCGACTACTTTCTCACTAACTATAGTTACTGCACCCATTGTCACTAATAATAACATGATAATAGTTAAATAAAATGAATAATAACTATGTGGTTCCCCCCACTACCCTTGCTGACCGCTGTCTTTACCTGTGACCTTATGGTCGAAATATATGGGAGGTTTTTTGCTAGAGCCTTTAATTTGCGTAATACATTACGTAAATTCGCTATGTATGAAGCTTTAGGTGTAATCACAGATATAATATGTTTTGTATACAAAAATCTCTCGTGTGTTTTTTCTTAGTTTGGCTTCTGCCCGATTGGTATAAATCATTGAACAATTATATTACCAATTAAATCAAAAATATAAACTGAACAATAATTACAAATCGGTATGAAGCCAGTAGATTTGCCTTATTTAGCCTAACTATTTTGTGGAACACTTTCTTGGTTAACATTGTACAATAAAATAAGTAACCCTGCACTCGTATTTGTAGTTTTAGCAGTTGTTTGTCAATTATTACTAATAAATATGTAGTGTATATTGTTTTACATATTTTAATTGTTAATATAAAGTGGTATTGACGATATTTAATAAAGCTTAGTTAGTGGTAGTTAGTTTTTGTAATGAACCATTCATAATTTGCATGATGCCGAAAGATATGTTGTTATTTGTTTATTAAACTTACCTTAAATATAACACTTTATGTAGGTCTTGTTGCGTTTATTTTACATATAATTTTAAGGGACCAGGGTTCTAAGATGGTCGCACATCAGGCGATCGGCTAGCAACCTATCACTGTTATCTAACTCGGAGCCTTTTATTATGCTAAATGTAGCGTCGAGGTTACTACCGGCGAGTTAACTCAAAATTGGTGATTATGATGCTCTGTCACCTCTTTTTGGGAGAAGGGCGTCAGGCTTTATACAGGATTTTTTTTATCAGGGCACAAATTTTCTGGAGCGACTCAGAATCGGTAAGTGAACAACTTTCTCATAGTACTACCGATTCTGAGTCGCTCCAGAAAATTTGTGCACTGGTAAAAAAAATCCTGTATATCAAAGGATATTTATAAGCGAATCCTATTATAATATAACGTTAAATCAAAATACGTAGTTGCAAACATTACCCTTGTATAGAGAATCACATACAATTAAACAGAATTTCTTAAATATTTAATATTATCTCATAATAATGTTAGTCTCCAATAATGTACTTGTAGATTAATTTTTGAAATAAATCGAATGATTAAACCATTATTTTGTTTGCCTCAGGAGTCCGAGACTGGCATAGAAGGGCCGGTTGAAGGCGAATGGAGCGTTCATGTGAGGCGCTCTGCGGACAAACATTCCCATTTGTATTTATTTGCTCGGACCGGCAGGGACAAACATGAGTGGTAAATATCGATACCTTGTTTGATATACAGCCTGCTTCAAACACAACTTTTCAAAGTTATATCTGTAACTTTTTTGTGCTGTAGGGAAATTGTAAAACCAAAATAATCGTTGAAAATTAATTCTCTACCGCTTAGTAGGAAGTAATAAAGTTGCCATAAATGTAAATGTATCGGATATTGCTGTCTTCGCTTATTTTGTAATGTCTAGAACAGGGATGGGCAAACTTTTTCATTCGCGTGACAATATTTACTAACAAAATCTATGGCGGGCCAGGCTATTCAATTTTTTGCTGTATATTTTCAATAAATAAATATTTTTTTTGTGAAATAAAAATATTGATAGGTAATTAGGTATGCATTTTCTGAACACACACGCACTTGAATTTTTGTTTGATGGTCGCGGGCCGGACTTCGATCATTCGCGGGCCGGAGATCGCCCGCGGGCCGTAGTTTGCCCATCCCTAGTCTAGAAGAAAGCCATGAAAGTTTCTCTTTTCACAACGGTGAATCACCTACAGCCAAAAACCGAGACCAATGTTTTAGCTGAGCGCAGTCATAAACACGAACAATGGCTTGATAGCTCCTGAAAGTTTTGGCCACATTTGGTAAGAAATAGCTAGGATAGTGGCCCCAGTGTTCGACAGGAACCTGTTATCGACATTTTTTGAGTTTGTTTGTTTGTTTGGTCGAACGCAGTGATCTCAGGAACTATTGGTTCGAATTGAAAAAATATTTTTGTGTTAAATAGTCCATTTATTGAGGAAGGCTATAGGCTATATTACATCACGCTATGACTAATTGAACGCTGGTGAGCCACGGGGCACAGCTATTATTTAAATTAGGTTTCAGCAACTGATTTTAGTTTTTAGCAACAATTTAATACAAACGACCTGTTTTCTTCCTAGTTGTCATCTCGTAAAATTTTATTAAAATCTATGTTATTTTTTGGTCACGAAAATTATATCGAACACTGGCCTTAATGTGTCTACCACTGGTGCCTAGGTAAAATGGGATACCCTAAGTAGTCCTTTTTATAGATAGATACGTACCTAATTATTTTATTGCAACAAAATAAAATGAACAACGTACTTGTAAATAATTAAAATCTATACTAATATTAAAAGCTGAAGTGTTTTGTTTGTTTGTTTGTTTGGTTGAACGCGCTAATCTTAGGAACTACTGGTTCGAAATGAAAAAATATTTTAGTGTTAAATAGTCCATTTATTGAGGAAGGCTATAGGCTATTACATCACGCTATGACTAATAAGCATAGATCGGATTAGGTAGAGTTTTTTGACATACCTTTCCAATGTTAGCATATCATGGATAATCTTAAGCAAACTTAGTTTTTTCCAAAATTTGGATAAAACAAAGTATAAGATTTTTGAAAATTATCTCCAGTAACGATCACCTAAATCACACCTTGATAGTCTGACGTGCAACGAAAGAGTTAAAAGTAAAAGTGTATTTTCTCTTATTATTTTATCGGGTTATCCATACTATTGATAACGTTATGACGCAATTCACAGAAAAAACTACATATTCCGATCTATGCTAATAAGAGTGGAGCAGCAATGAAAAATGTTGCAAAAAATATTTTTTTTGCGAGCTAATTAACGCGGGTGAAACCGCCGGGCACATAGTTTATAATCACACCCGTATTTTTTTTCTATTCTTAAATTAGGTTTCGTCGTTTAAATACGGCAGTGTCGGAGGCAAACGCCGCATCGCCAGACGCTTCTGCCGCGGAGGAGCGGAGCGCGAGCGACCCCTGCGACAATAAGGATGGCATCGAGATGGCCATCTTCAAGCTCACCGAGAAGGACACGGTCGCCTTCGCAAAGTCTGCCGTGAGTGTTTATTGTACTCTTAGTAACGATACTGAGGGAATGGCTATGAACGTGTAGTGTGCATGTAAACGATTTAAAAAAAGAAATAAGTCATCCCGTGTGCACGCGCGCGGTAGCTAACAACCGGCTCCAAACGTGTCGTGCGAATAATGTGTACGGCGAAAGAACTGCCGCCTACCTTGTACCAAAATTAATAAACAAGCTGCCGCGTGAATTATGCGGTACTTTGTCTAATATCAATATTAAAAGTAAACTTAAGGCCTACTTTCTTGATAACTTAAAAAATATTTCGTAGATGTTGTTACCCTATCATCTTTATAGTAAATTTAAATTATTTTGTACTTATTAAATGTCCTTAGTTAAGAGTATTGTGAATGTAGTCGCATTATGACAAACCTTAGTGGTTTAACAATGCGACTAAAAACATAATTGTTATTATGCATGTTTTATTATGGTAATAAATAAAAAAAAAATGAAATAAAATAAAAATGCCCAAAACCTTTGGCTCCTTTGGTTTTCAAAGTAAAAAGTAAATAGTGTTGAATAATTTCGGCGGGCTGGTTAGAACCACGATAGCTCAATTGCACCTGACCCGGTATGTTCAAATCCTGCTCGTGAATTTTTTTCAACATTTATATTTTTTCTCTCTAGTATTAACTTAGTTAGTGCCTAAGGTAGGTATTAAGAAAAGTAGTATAATATATAGTACTATAACTGTCTCACTGTTGGGCAAAAGGCTTTCATTGAAATCAAGTCATCGCTATAATGATGATGACTAATCGCTTAATCATCACGCTTGCCAAATGTGGGTTGGTGATCACAAACCCGAGATATGCATCAAAAAATCCGAAACACACTTTGCCCGACCTGGGAATTGAACCCGGGACCTTTGGGTATCGGGCCGAGCGTTTTGGCACTTAGCCACCGAGGCGTTAATGCCTTATATTATTAAAATATTGCTAGGTTACTTTTGACTACGGGTAGTAAGCATTAATATAAAAGGTATATTCTATACACACACACTTCCTTACTAAATGAGGCAATACCATAAAATATTTGAATATTGCCACATTGTTTCAGAGTAAGAACTCGGATTCGATATCGGAAGCCGTGACAATAACGACGGCGGCCGGCTCCCAGCGGCTACACTCCGACACGGAGTCGTACGACAAAACGTTCTGGCCGTACCTGCTCAAAATTATACAGGTGAAGCTTATAAACTACTATACAAGGCAGACTCACCATCAAAATTTTAGGAGGTGATAGTAACTATGTAAACAATATAATAGGTTGGGGTAAAAGTTTCTTCGCATTTTTTAAGAAAATTCAAAACATTTTTTAATATAGTTTATTTACATTTAACTAAAGTATGTAGGTGCCATTTTGTTCGATAACTTTTTGCTATCTTGGTAGGGACATGATCCCAATGCTATACAAATTTTGGGGCTTCTGATCAAAATACCGCGACAAGTGGTTTTGGCAGTCCTCTCGTGATGTTAACCTGACACTGCCTAAAGAATTCTAAAGAGACCGAAACAGGTGGAAATCTGAAGGTGCAAAGGTCAGGACTATACGGCGGATGCATTAACACCTCCCAGCTAAACTCTCTTGATTTTTGCTGAGTGGCTAAAGATGTGTGAAGTCTAGCGTTATCATGATGAAAAACCACACCCCTTCTGGTGATTAATTCCGGCTGCTTTCTCTCAACTTCTTGCTTTAATCTCATCAGTTATTCGCAGTAGAGTTCAGAATCAATGGTCCTGCCTGGTGGTAACAGCTCATAATGAATAATGCCCTTCCAATCCCACCTCACACACAGCATCACCTTCATCTCAGCCGAAAGACGTCCACTGCTGGACAAAGGCCTCCCCCAAGATGGGGGGTATTTGCCAGCATCACCTTGTTGCGAGTTAACTCGGGTTTCGCCACAGTATGTGGCCTTTGACCACGACCTTTTTCGCACGTTCTTGTCGAATTTGATCCAGTTCTCATCACCAGTTATCAGCTTCTTCATGATTGAATGGTTCGGTTTCATTACGTCGCAATAAAGAATCACAAATGAGTACACGGTTCATTAGGTTTCTTTCAGTGAGCTCGTGAGGTACCCAAATATCGAGCTTTTTCGTGTACCGTTTTTTACAAATGCGCCAAAACTGTTTTGTGGTCCATTCCCAGTTCTTCAGCTACATCGTAACTACTGATATGCCGATCTTGCTTCACTTTTTCAAAAATAGCAACCATTTTATCCGTAATAAGGCGACCAGAGCGACGTGCATCTTTGACATCAAAATTTCCCGATTGAAAACACTTAAACCAAATTTGTGCTACTATCACCGACACTGCACTAGGTCCATAAACAAAAAATTGTTTTCGCGGCTTGCGTTGCATTTTTACCTTTTTTGTAGTAAAATTTTAAAATGTATCGAATTTCTTCATTAGATTTACTCATCTTGACAGTAAGAAAAAACAATGAAAATCACACGTTTTCCTAATTTGAATTTGGAATTATCTTCTTTAAAATTTAAACTTTGAATGATACCTAAACCAGCCAGATACAAATAGTATAGCCAAAGAGATTTTATTACAAGTTCATACATACTATATGTGAAAAGACTTTTTCCCCAACCTAATACTTATTGTATGTTGTTATCGATTTAGAATACCTAGATACACCAACAACGCCTCACACGCAGCTTGAATCGATTGTGCTAAAAACGCGTTCTAGCACAATTGCACTCATAGTCGCGCGCCGATCACCGTCAAGTCAACATGCTTAATTGCTCCGTAAAAAGTGCAAAAATAATACTTCAAATAGCTTAAAAAAGATGGGGTTTCGTATTTTTGCTAAGTATTCATTTAAGGTTTCATAATGTAATGAATTTGTGGCTAAATTTACTTTCTACCTAAGTAAAAACATTATTTTTCTGAAATAGTTTGAAAAAATCGCTTACGCGGTTGTCCCTTTCCCTCGCGTGACGCTATTCACGTGTTAAAAGGGACGAAAGATTCATAAAAGTAGAATATAGTTAAATACTAAATATATAGAGCCGCCTGTTTAGTTTTTTTAAAGTTAGTTTTGTAGTCCACATCTTTTGGCGGTATGTTGGTATGTTTCTATGGAATTAAAATTAATAAATATTTTTCAGCTACTATAATAAATACTCAGATCAAAGCGAAAATATTAATTATTTATGACCGATAAGTACTGTACTACTGTACTTCTACTGATATTTGTCAAACATTATTTTTTACATGCTTTGTATTAAATTGCAATGCATGTATGTATGTAAGTATGTACGTAAGTATGTTTGTATGTATGAATGTATGTTTGTTCGGGTCAAATCTTACAAATGAATTTTAAAGCAGTTATCCTCCTCAACCGATTGAGCTTTTTTGCAAACATATAAAGTTCGTTGAAAATGTAATATGATGGTACCATCAAGCTGGTCTGATGATGGAGACAGAAGGTGGCCATAGGTAATGACGTAGGCTGCAGTAGGCGGACAGATTATTGTGAAAACAACGATCGTTGGCCTAAGTAGTAGTAAACAAGTTCGGTGACCGCATTAGGTGAAAGAAATAATGTAATTGCCATTTTGGCCATATTAGCGGTTTGTGTTATGCGTCTAATGATTTATACCTAATTTGCAATGAATCTGAAAAGATCATCAGGCACTATATTAAAATAAGTGGCGGAAGTACACTGTTAAGGCGGTGTAATGGTAAATTTTTTAACGATGCAAATACTGCGATGTCTAATGCACATGAAGCTATTTAAAAATACAGATGCTCATACAAGTGATCAATTTCACCATATTTATAGACTGACAAAATCAGCAGTTCAGAAATATGTGGATGTGCGTCTGCATTATATTTGTAAAAAAGAAAACATTAAAAAAAATTACTTCGAAACGACAAGTTAACAATATATTAAATTTTGCTTCAGGGTACATAAACATATATGTTTTAATAATAAGTTATTTGTTTTATTTTTACTATAATTTATAAAACAAATAGTGCAACTAGCATTACACCAGTTTTATAAATTGTACAATACGTACATGAAAATAATTTTGTTGAACACGACTCCACTTACTATATTCCTACAAGAGGCGGAGATCGTTAAATTTTACGACTTTCGCGATGATCGCATTGTGTAATGTCACAACCGCCTAACGCGTGCAATACAAATAAAATCTGTGGGGAATAAAGTTGTATTTATTTTTTATAAATATGGTCTTAGCACATTATACGTTTTTAAATTGTCTACTATACACGTAGGTATACTTACAACTAAGCGAGTCGGGACACTTTTTCGACGTGAATTTGTAGGTGGCGGTGTATCTAGGTATTCTAAATCGATGTATGGGGTATACCAACAGGGAAAGGAGGTAGTTCAATACTAAAATTTGATTAATTTCATATTGTTTTTTTTAAAATAGAGTTTGCTGATTGCCTCTGACGGCATCTTCAGCTTCACCGGGCTTGTTTGAGAGCGCCGAGAAACTTAAAGGGTTCCTCAAGCCGTGTGAAACGAAGCACCGTCAGATGTTGCTCACATCACACGCTAGTGAGTGTCCCCGCGCCCTACTAGATTCTCTGAGGGGTTCGGATTGGATCGGTTATTCATGTGTACTACCATCTCCTACAAATTGGATGATGATAAAATCACCCGTGTACTGACAAATGTATTATATTTAATAAGTTTTTTTTAATATTGTTACCTATTAGGTAATTTCGGTAACAGTTTATAGTTTTTTTTATATCTCCTATAATGACGGCATAATTACCTCGTCACGTTTAACAAATACACACACAGCTTTTAACCTTTCGTCTGCTTAGAGCCAGATCCGTCCTACAAACAATTAAAATTCTATCGTGTCTGTATTCACAGCAAACGACAGGTTAAACAATACTAAACAGTTTTGTGTGCACAACAGAGCCACGATATGTCGTTCAAGCAAACCACCGAAACAGGCGTGATGTGCCAAATAGAGCCAACGCCGCACGAGAGAACCAAACACAAAAAGAAGAAAAAGTGCAACGTTTGTTATTTTTTTTATTTGAGACAATGTAAATTACATAGAATCGTTATTATTTGTGCGTAGAGTTCAGTTGAATTTATCTTAATTTTTTTTGTTTATTGCTGTAAAGGGTAATTGGAAACAAGGATCGCTGTTTATAATCACTCTTGTACCTTAGTACCGGTTACATAAGTTTTAAGAGATTTAGTAAACTACAGTAATTCAGTAATGTTTGTGTAGTCATTATTAACAGTAATATTATTGATATTAGAATGTATTTTTGCGTTTTTAAATATGTATTAACACATAGTATATGAAATGTACATACCTTTTTAAAGTAATAGATAATACATTTACGCTGTATAGGTGGCTCGGCGAATCCTTTTGTTCGCGTCGCTACAGACGCATCTTATGGAGGATGAGACGGCTCCGCTAAACCTCCTCGATGTACTTGATAGACTGCAAAGGCGAGCGGTACGCATTATTGGAGATGCTGAGGTTACAGCCTCTCTTGAGGACCTCCAGCTGCGCAGAGACATTGCTTCTCTCAGTGTCTTCTACCGAAATCACTACGGAGAGTGTTCTGAAGAGCTTTTTGATCTAATCCCGCCCTCTCCTTTCCTTTCCCGGACTACATGTGCTGGTCTTAGGAACCACCATCATACTGTACAGACAATCAGTACTCGTACCAAAAAATTTGGCAAGTCGTTCCTCTGTAAGACTTTGGAATTCTTTGCCGCCGCATGTATTTCCCAGTTCCTATAGTCCTGGGTCTTTTAAGCGGGGCGTGAAACGGCATTTATGCAGGCCGTCATGAATGGGTGCGCTTGTTACCGTGCTTGTTCCATGGTGGGGAGCGCTCTCATTATTTTGGACTGCATCGGCTGCTTTCCATCAGGAAGGATGTAGTCACTATGACCTGCCAATATAAAAAAAAAATAAAAAATGAACAGATGCCTGACATCAACCTATTCAAAACTGACAAATTTATTCAATAAATTCTCAACCATGTGCCTTGGATATAAAGTTCAAAGTCTATTGGGGAAATTTGACAGTTTGTGGTAGCCTGATGTGCAGGCTGGTGTACCATTATCGCAACTGGCCCATCAAGGAATCCCCATGAAATGCTAACGCAACATAGACTGACTGACTGATTTTATAATAACTAGTGGTCGCCCAGTGGTCGAAATACGACCGTAATTTTATTAAGGCTGCACGGATTGTATCATAAGCAATGAAAAATTAAAAAGATAGAATGTGATTTTGGATTGGCATTGACAGATATAGGCCGCTCCTCTTCCATTTTTTAAATTGTTGAAAAGAGTATATATGCGTGTGTGTCAAATACATGATAGTGTGTGTAATGTTTGTTTTATTGATTTAATGTATTTTTATGCATAATTTAAAAATAATTTTAACATTCTGTACTCCTCAATAAAAACTATTAAGTGTGCGAAATTTCATACTCCTCCGTCCAGGCAATTTTCGTAAAAAGGGATAAAAAGTTTTTACTTCACGTATTAATATATAGATTTATTCATAGTGGCCCGCTCGCTACTTCGTCTTCTTGAGAACACCATATATGCCCCGTATCCTATGATGGTTTAAAATGCCAGTCCCAATGCTGGGCAAAGGTCATCAAGACCACTAATGCCACTAATCAATGCAGATCACATCCGTCTGGCCACACCAGTGTTGCCTGCCTCGGCGTCAAAGTCCTCCGACCGGCGAGGTGATGACCTCCTTGGTTGAGTGGTTTGTACACCGGTTTTCATGGTGTCGCTATCTCTGAGGTTCCGGGTTCGATCCCCGGTCGGGTCAATTTAGAAATTATTGTTTTTCTTAATTGTCTCGGGTCTGGGTGTTTTCTATGTATAATAGTATGTATTTAAGTAAGTATGTTTATCTGTTGTCTAGTAACCATTTAACGAGTTTCATAATGAAGCTTCTCTTGGGCTAGATAATTGGTGTGAGTGTAGGAAAGTTTAAGTTAAATTAAGTTAAAGTAAACTTAACCGTAATACTATCAATACAGATGAAAACTCCGTCCGCGACGTGCCAGTGCCGGCTGCTACCTGCTGAGGTGACCTGGGTGAACACAATCCTCGCCCGGCTCATATACGACGTGATGCGGGACCCGATCATCATCGCACGCCTACAGAACAAGATACAGAGGAAACTCAACACGCTAAAGGTACGCCTTGACTTTATGGGAATACGGGGCAATTCCGTTTTTTTTTTTAAACCGTTCGAACATTCCTATTTATCAGATACTAGAACTTCATCCGCGTCTTTGACCGCGTGGATTTTATACTTTAAAAATTAACTTTTTTTTATCAAATTGAAATATAGCGTAGCAACGAACGTTGCTATCATTCAATCAGTAAAAGATTTTTTGGAGTTGGCCCAGTAGTTCCAAAGGTTACCCTCCTCAAACAAACATACAAACAAAGTTACAAACTTAACCTCTTTTCTAATAGAATAAAGATTGTTTAATTTTATTTTTGTAACTATCATATAACTAACTTAACTATTAAGTTCAAAGGTAACGTATTTTCTGCCATTTTATTTATGATACAGTAAACAAAACCAAATGTAAACGTAATAAAATATCAATAAAAACATGAGACTTATTCCCATTCGTAATTAGTAATTAGTTTAGTTAGTAAGTTAAAAAATGTTTGGACGATTCAAAAGCACGTCTTCTTAAGTTTATTTGAATAAAAAAATTTACTTTGCCTTGTATTCCTCTAGTTGCCATCGTTCATGAGCCCACTAGTGGTGACAGAATTGTCTTTGAGCGGGGCATGTCCACTGGTGGAGCGAGTGGCGGTCCCCGCGTGGGACGAGCGTGGGGTGTGGCTGGACGCCGACATGCGGTACGACGGTGGCGCCTACATCGCCATACTCACGCAACTCAACCTTATGAAACTCAAAGAGAAGAGTGAGTACCCTACATAGTCATCATCCCGCAACTCAACCTCATAAAACCTTAAAGAGAAAAGTGAGTAGTGTTGACTTCATAGCCACTCTCGTGCAGCTTAACCTCATGAAGCTCAAAGAAAAGACACTCTTTTCTTTATTTAGTAGTTTATCTGTATAGCCATACTCATATAGCTCAAAAGCTATCCTGGTGCAGGTTTACCACATGAAGCTGAAAGTGAAGAGTGAGTTTTAATTTAACTATCTTCATATAACTGAAAAAGAGCTATTCTAGTGCAGCTTAACCTCATGAAGCTAAAGAAGAACAGTGTGTAGTGTTGACTTCATAGCCATTCTTATGCAGCTCAAAGAGAGGAGTAATGTTGCCATCATGGCTAGCTATCCTAGTGCAGCTCAACCTCATAAAGTTAAAGAAGAACAGTGTTGACTTTATCATGTCCATCCTTATGCAGATCAAGTAGAATAATGAGGAATTTAGGAAGAGAGTGAGTAGTGTTGTATATAAAGTTATCCTCATGCAGCAAAACCTCATCAAGCTCAAGGAGAACGGTGAGTTTCCCACAAAGCATTGGCATGCCGACTAGTAGAGCGTGCGCCGGACATCGCGTGAGACGAGCGTAGGATCAACCTTACGAAGCTTAAGGAGAAGAGTTCAAGGAATGATGATTAGGAGTTTTGCCTACATCACCTTCTCATGTAGAGCAATCAAATAATACTCAAGGAGAAGAGTGAGTAGTGTAATTGTCAATATTTTTATCTCATTATCATTTACAATAATCTTAACCCACTTACTCCTGAATTAACTTTTTTTGTAAGATTGGTTTGAAATTTCATATACTCATTAAATGTATGATAAATAATCCATAAAAAATAATTTAAAAAATATTCCATTTGCAGAAAAGCCGGAAAATGCCGTGTCTTAAACGACACAGTAGGAGAATATGCTACTATGATAGCTTATTGTTCAGATTTATTACGGCTCCATAATAAATTGACAAAAACGACAATAAAACACATAAATCTCAATAAAATGTTTTATTTAGGTATTTTTATACACATATGGTTATTTTCTGTATAATTATATTCTTCAAAACATGTTTTCGGAAGCAATGTTACATCGCATTTCATACAATAAACATATGTACTATTATGACAGACACCACAACGCAGTCGAACCTCTCTATATTTTATCAGGTGACCATTATGAGTATACTGCATTGCTGTGGCTCTACTTTGTAATGGCTCTCCATCCCTATGACTGTCAGTTTTCTTGTTTATTTCAAGAAGACATAGCGACATTCCTCCAAAATTTCAAATGATCCAACTGCCCACCATTTATCTTGTATAACTGCCAGGCATCATAAGTGGCCATATCAAGGCAATGACTCATTAGTGAGAAGAACCACTTTTTCCCACGGACACTAGTCCTAAAAATACCAATATTTTGACCCTTTAGATAGCTGTACTAAAGATAAACAGTCATCCTCACTAGCATCAGAAGAATCTTCACGTTGAATTTCAGCAGGTGCTCTGAGATGGGACCCAGGTTGATTTTGAAGCAACACATAGTCTTCATCTCCAGAGTCTTCATCTGTAACTTCCACGCTACAGTTTTTTGGCGGCATGTTAGTTATAGAATCTGGAACCTCATTTTTATCATTTTGCTCCAACTCTTCAAAAATTTTATTCAACGACAGCGGGATTTTAAAATTCTTGTAAGAAATACATAATATTAAAGAAATATGCAATAAAAATAATAATAGTGTTTTTTAAATAATAAAAAGACGCAGTTGGAACATGTTCTAATATTGAATGGTAGTATAGCAGATAGTAGTACATTCTCCTACCGTGTCTTTTACGGAACACCTAAAGTAAAAGGCAAATACCATATGAAATATTATAAAATAACAATTTGTTTTTTTATTTTCTTACAATATAGGAATAAAATATTGATAATCTGTTCTTACACAAATACAAATCGCGATAAAATATTATCTCAACCCATCTTGATTTACTTATTGCAATAATCACAAAATTCAAACTTATTACAAATAAAATATATTAAATGTAACTCACAGTCATTACTTCACAATAACCATGTATAATCTTGACTGTCAGATCCAACACAAAAAAAAAGAAAAAAGTACCGACATAAACTTTTATATTTTTTTAAAGTTGGTGTGTCGTTAAAGACACAGTAGGAGTAAGTGGGTAAACATTTTAATTCTACAAAAAAAGTCACTGCAGCTTTTAGATGTTCTGTTTTCTTTGACAGATGTTACGTTAGAAGACCAATTGCTGGGTACTGCCGAAGCTATGGAAAGGGAAATGACTTCGACGACAGCGGGAAGTCTATTTACAGACAAAATCTTGAAGGTGAGGGTAGCTTCTTTAATACTTTCTAGATTTTCGTCTTACCTGAAGGCGATATGGATGAAGGTGGAATTGTCGTGTCCCCGTCTCTTACTAGAGGCGTTTGAATCGGTTTCGAGAGCAGTAAACTTAAGGACACCTCTTTAAGCTAAGCTAAGTCTAGTTCTTCGGCTCGGGTTGACCGTCTCATAGGAACCGAAATATAAAACAATACTGATTGGACCCAGTAGTCCCAGGTTCGATTACCAAGGAGGGGTTATATGTTTTAACTGGTAACTGATGTAAATTAGCAAACTTACAGACAACCAGACAGTGTTAGTTACATGTTTGTTACAGCTAAGGTGGAAACATACTATTGAAACATGACGCCACGTCACGCCATCCGACGCGTGTCAGTACTAATCAATCCCATACATTTATTATGGTCAGTTGCACATAGAAAACACCATGTGATGACACGCACTCCCACGCGGAAACATCCAGTCGATCTAGATCGGCGTGTTGCCGAGAGAGGGGCCACACACGCCACCCGACGCTTGGCACGCAGTGTGTTTCTAGTTAACACCCGACGCCACGCATCAGTCATTCGAGAACATTCCTGGTATTAAGATATTTTTTGTTACTTACGTCCTTCACGAAGCTATGACACTAGCGAAACGTGTTGTAGCATCACGTAGCGTGTTGGTAATGTGCACGGTGCGCATCGGGTGTCGACACGTTGTGTCGCGTCGCATTTTAGTAGTATGTTTCCACCTTAAAGGTGGAAACATACTATTAAAACGCGACGCCACGTCACGCCATCCGACGCGTGTCAGTAGTAATCAATCCCATACATTTATTATGGTCAGGTGCATATATAAAACACACCATGTGATGACACGCACTCCCACGCGGAAAAATCCAATCGATCTAGATCGACGTGTTGCCGGGAGAGGGGGTACACACGCCACCCGACGCTTGGCACGCAGTGTGTTTCTAGTTAACACCCGACGCCACGCGTCAGTCATTCGAGAACATTCCTGGTATTAAGATATTTTTGTCACTTACGTCCTTCAGGATACTATGACACTAGCGAAGCGTGTTGTTGCATTTCACGTAGCGTGTTGGTAATGTGCACGGTGTACATCGGGTGTCGACACGTGGTGTCGCGTCGCATTTTAGCAGTATGTTTCCACCTTTAAGGTGGAAACATACTGCTACATAATATCTTAATACCAGGAATGTTCTCGAATGACTGACGCGTGGCGTCGGGTGTTAACTAGAAACACACTGCGTGCCAAGCGTCGGGTGGCGTGTGTACCCCCTCTCCCGGCAACACGCCGATCTAGATCGACTGGATTTTTCCGCGTGGAAGTGCGTTGCATCACATGGTGTGTTTTATATGTGCACCTGACCATAATAAATGTATGGGATTGATTACTACTGACACGCGTCGGATGGCGTGACGTGGCGTCACGTTTTAATAGTATGTTTCCACCTTAAGTCTTGTTTCACACGTACCACAACCACGACACCTAATATGTGGTGTCGTGTGAACAAAAAAAATCGTGTGAACAAAATTAACAGTTAAATTCACATGGGCCACATTTTGCCGTCATTATTGACCGCATGTTTGATACCGACTATATCGCAGCCACGTCGCAACCACAGCGCAACCACCAGCGACACCGCGAACTAGCGGCCGGCCATATCGCAAACATTTTGTTGGTAACCCAACGCAACAGCAAGAAGCGGCAGCAACACTTATTCACGCGTAACCACAGCTTGACCACCTTTTATCGCGACTGTCGGTGTGGTGTGGTTGTGGTAAGCCTTACACACATGTTTTGTGTCCAGAATCGCAAGGCCGCTGTATACGACTCGGATGTGGAGGACTCCGCGGAGTCGAGCAGCGACGACGAGAGTCCGCCGGTGCAGCCCGTCGACAGCAACGACGCCATACCTCTGACGGAGAGCGCGTAAGTATCATCAGCATCATCATCATCAGCAGCAGCAGCCTTCTAGTCCACTGCTGGACATAGAGGCCTCTCCATATGCATGACACTGAGCACGATCCGCGGCTACTCTCATACGCGTTAGTATCATACTAGAGAAATAACGACTTGTTCAAAAAAGGGGTAATAGTAATATAGTAATAATTCTTTATTGCTTATACATGTGGTACATAAGAGGTGTTAAAAAATAGGTAAAGATCAACACATGAACCCTGCAAGGGTATAACAACTTAGATATATAATATATAGTTAAACAAAGTAAAAACAAAAATTTCTTATTTAGGTATTACTTATGACAGATTAGTATAATAATCATTTAGTTTATAAAAGCATTTATCTATTAAATAATTATTTAAGGATGTTATAATTTTTTTATTATCTTCTATTTCTCTTATTGTGTTTGGTAATGAATTATATAATTGTACTGCCATGGAATAAGGTCCTGATCTCACTATAGATAAATTAGTTTTAGGTAGAAGTAGCTTATTTTTTTGTCTGAGTCTTACGCTTTTGTTTTCAGCTCTCTGAAACAAGTCAATATTTTTCCTCACTAAAAGGTAAAGGCTTTTAATGCTCCGATACGGCAAAGAAGCGTAGATGGTACGCTGCCCGTGTGTAATCGGCCCTTTAGGGCAAAAACCACTTGGGCCTAAAGATTCTTCCCCTTTTTAGGCCCCATCGTTCGTGTATAATAAAATAAATAAAAACATTAATATACCATCTGAATAAAAACACAAAAAAAATCTGTATTAGTTTTGATACAGACAAAGTCCTATGATGAAATAGAGAACTTCATTGGTCTGTAGTTGTAATTATCTTTACTTTAAAAATACTAATTACTATTTTAAACTAACTTTACTAAAATTTCTACAATACGTATTAGTATAAAACTTAGATAATAAATTATGTAAATTAATCTTCTCCCATCTACTCACCCTCTCACATACATTCACTCACTCACATCTTACACACCGAGAGGACTCACATAAAATTTAATGTTACATACTTACGAGTATATACCTGTAGGTAAACTAATTGTAATATTGTGGCTTTTATGTAATGTTTAATGCTTACTCCGAGGCTAGAGGCGCTGAAATACAGGACTAATATCCCAGTTCGGCATCAGATGCTACAAATTTATAATCTTTTTAGCATTAGTTATCGGCTTATATGCACAGGGATATTAGATCAAAAGACTAAAAGATACTGACTGTAAGCTCTTTCTGCGTAAAACGGAACGCACGTGATTTAATTAAAATGAGGGTATACAAGCTACCAACTAATTATGAGACGACCAACACATCATTCTCCCTGTGAGCACGGACCCTGCAAAGGGTTCGAAACGTCAGTATAAACATTAATAAAAAACACGCGAGTAGATCCGTAAATTATTATTATAATTATTATATTATTATTATTATTGTTATCTCTCTATTTATTTATTTTTTTTTATTTTTATTATAATTGTTCTTAACCTGCAGAAGCTTAATCTGTTATTGATACTTGATATACTAACCAAAAAGCCGCTAAAGATGCGTGAAAGGACTTGGGGGGGCGGTGACGCTCAGCAGTGGGTTGAAATAGGCTGAAAACTGTTTTTTAGACATATTTATCCCCGAATTCCTTTAACTAATTGTTAACGTAATTTACAGAGCAGCTAATAGGTAAAGGTTCGCGCCGAGTGTAGTACCGTGATATGCGAATCAGTTACAGCAAAAATTAGGAACAGATGATCACTATATTAATTATTTTTGATTATTATTATTATATTTATTGTTTGTAACGTCACCAACTCAATATAGCTCTAAAGTCTAATTATTAATTCACTGGAGTAAACTGACAGATGTGCTAATGTCATTTTGTACAAGTGATGCGTTTCGTTTATTGTCATTCAGATCACTCACACAAAGTCAGTAGGAACGTTTATTATAAAAAGGTACTTAATTAATTATAATATAGGTAGGTATATGAATGTCTTTTTGTACCGAGAAATTTCACCTGACAGTTTAGTTGACAGTGTTTGTTTTGCTTTGGGAGCTGTTATTATTCGAAAATTTTGGAAGTATTATAATTATTGCAATTTTTACATCATCCATCTTTTTTAAAGAAAAGTACAGATTTAACCACTGTGTAGGAGTACCATTTACTGCATAACAATTAAGACAAAACAGAATACTATAAATTGATAACGTTGTAATGGAGATAACCTCAACAATATAGTACCGTTTTACGTCAACAATCACTCGATCCCGTTCCAAAAATGAAAAATCACTGACCCATTCTAAAACCATTTTTTATCACTTTCTCACATAGCACTTTCTCTGTCTCCGAGTGAATTTTCACATGGGTTACTTTTACGACAACTAAAACATCAACTAATTACAATTACTTTTAAGAGCATCGTCAAACAGCATAATTATTAAAACCTTTACCTATTTTGACGCATACTAGTATGATATAGACAACAGAGTCAAATTTCAAAACGTAAACAAATTACGCCGTCAACTAAAATCAAGTAAAAATATGCCGTAAAAATAATTATGTTTCATACCGTAAGACGTCAAATTGAGTGCGTTCAGACTCCGACTCCGACCGGTGCAACTGTTTCGTTTTCGCACGCGCTGTTCGTAATCTATCTGTTCGCTTTACTCTCCTTCAGTGAAGTGTGAACTAAATGATATACTTACTAAGTGGACTAGTCCAATTGAAGGATTCATTCATGAACGACTCATCTCTATGTCTGACGACGACGAATAAAAATATATCCATTGCATTTTTGTTTAATTTTATATAATTCGAATAATTCGCCTTTTCAAAGATATCATTTATTGGCCTTGATTGGATTGGATTTATTGGATTAAACAAAACTGGCCTAGGAGATTTCTTAATAAAGTAAACAAAATGAGTAATGTGATTTGATTCAGGACCTAATGAGAATGAATGAGTGAGTAATTGATGTCAATCTTCTTGTCACAACATTATTTTCTGTACACCAGAAACTGGGAACACCGTAAACGTCAGATTACTCCAGTGAATTAATAATTAGACTTTATATATCTTTTAACCGCCAAAGTAAAATTCAGAGTAAAAATTTGCAACAAAAATAGGCATTCCAAAATTTGTGTTTTTGAAAATAGGCATTGTCCATTATACCCAACTGTGGTGGTTAAAAGATTAAACAGTGCAGTAAATATAGGGGTAGACGATGTGAATTTGTATGGTATTGTATTTAAAATAACACCTTTTAATAAAGAAAGATACTTGATTTTATAAAAATATTAGTAAATACATGATAGAACGCTTTTCATGCTTCAGGTCCACAACAGCAGACGGAGCATCCTCGAAAAAGAAATTCCTTAAAATGGTCGACAAAATAGCAACAAATAAATATTTTCAACAGGTGAGCATAATTAAAATTAACCATTGTTAACACACGCCTGCACATCACAGTACCACAAACTGTCAAATTTCCTTAATAGACTTTGATCTTTATGGCCATCTCTTAAGGTTGAATACTTATTCAAGAAACTTGACAGTTACGACATTAACGGGTAAGCACAGTGCCTTGATCTCACCTGATGTTAAGTGATGGTAAGGTCAATGATGGAAGCGCACATCACCCGGGATCCTCAACTATCACTAGTTGAGGATCCCGGGTGATAACTCACGGTACTGACTATCTTATCTCTAGCTGCCGGAACACAACAATGCTACAAACATTGATGTTATGGCGACATATTTAGATAAGATGTGGTAGCTAGCCAGGCGGACAAACAAGCCCTACCATCAACTAAACCACAAACATGTACCCCCGCTGGGAATCGAACCCGGGACCTCTGGATCTAAACCGGTGGTCTTAGCCACAAGACCACAGAGTCGGTTGGATAGTCTTATGTGCAGGCGTCTGTACCTAATGTAAAGGAGTTCAATGAACGACTAAAGACAAATTTGAAAATGGCAATGTTTTATGTCAAGTATTAAAACTTCCAAGATTGGATACCTCTCAAATGCATTTCGATTGTCTTATCTACTAGTTCATGAACAGATTATGCAGTATAGTGTATGTATGTTATGCAGTTCAGTTCATACATTAACCATTGATATACGCGTGCGCTGATATGCGCGGCCAATCTATTAAAATTATGTTGTGTCTGTATTTACGGCAGACGTCGAATTAATCATTGATTTGTCATAATTTTATTAATCTCAACCGTTTCCAGGATTAATACAATCTTGGTTGCTAAGACTATTATTTTTAGAAGATAGAAATTGACAAATATAATCATTTAACGTCCCGACGTTGCCTTACCGTTACCTTCTTCATACCCGTATGAAGAAGGTATAATACCTTTTTCTAAATTAGTTTGCGTTAATCCCCGTTTAACCTCTTTGTTAAATATAATCAATTTCACCGCAGCAAGTTTGTCCAGTATAGGTACCTACTTAGTGAGTTTTAAAATGTCAGTGTTTATGTTTTGATTAGGTGACCGATTACAAGTACGTTAAACGAGCGATGGAGGGTTTATCGAATACCGACATCAAGCTGCATTTGGAGGTGCACGGTTTGGAAGGCCGACTAGCCATCAACCTGCCCCCGCCGCCCCACGACCGCATATGGATCGGGTAAGTTATATAACCGCTTCACTCTCAAACCAGTGTCAATAATACCCCAAAATGCAGAAGGTAAGCTCTAAGGCCCTTCGTCGACGCGTTGACTCGTCTTGGACTCGTTTCATACGCGACTGACACTCTAAAGTCTAATCATTAATTCACTGGAGTAAACTGACAGATGCTAATGTCACATTGTAAAATTATGTTGCCACATTTATTGTACTAGTGATGCGTTTCGTTCATTGTCATTCAGATCACTCACACAAAGTCAGTAGGAACGTTTATTATAAAAAGGTACTTAATTAATTATAATATATGTAGGTATATTAATGTCTTTTTGTACTGAGAAATTTCACCTGACAGTTTAGTTGTCAGTATTTGTTTTGCTTTGGGAGCTGTTATTATTCGAAAATTTTGGAAGTATTTTAATTATTGCAATTTTTACAGACTTAGCAGATTATATACAGATATATATATACAGATTTAACCACTGTGTAGGAGTACCATTTACTAAATAACAATTAAGACAAAACAGAATACTATAAATTAATAACGTTGAAATGGAGATAACCTCAACAATATAGTGCCGTTTTACGTCAATAATCACTCGATCCCGTTCCAAAATGAAAAATCACTCTGACCCGTTCTAAAAACATTTTTTATCACTTTCTCACATAGCACTTTCTCTGTCTCCAAGTGAATTTTCACATGGGTTACTTTTACGACAACTAAAACATCAACTATTTAGAATTACTTTTAAAAGCATCGTCAAACAGTACAATTATTAAAACTAAATAATGTTATTGTCGCATGCAGCACGGATCGCGGTCATACCTATTTTGACGCAGACTAGAATAATAGACAACAAAATCAAATTTAAAAACGTAAACAAATTACGCCGTCAACTAATAATCAAGTAGAAATAAGCCGTATAAATAATAATGTTTCATAACGTAAGACGTCAAATTGAGTGCGGGCAGACTCCGACTCTGACCGGTGCAACTGTCTCGTTTCTGCACGCGCTGTTCGTAATCTATCTGTTCGCTTTACTCTCCTTCAGTGAAGCGTGAACTAAGTGATATACTTGCTAAATGGACTAGTCCAATTGAAGGATTCATTCATGAACATGAACGACTCATCTCTATGTCTGTCTGACGACGACGAATAAAAATATATCCATTGCATTTTTGTTTAATTTTATATAATTCGAGTAATTCGCCTATCCAAAGTTATCATTTCTTGGCCTTTAAAGATACAAATGCTAATATTTTTATATCGATTAAACAAACCTGGCCTAGGAGATTTCTTAATAAAGTAAATAAAATGAGTACCTAATGTGATTTGATTCAGAACGTTATGAGAATGAATGAGTGAGTAATTGATGTCAATCTTCTTGTCACAACACTATTTTCTGTTCATCAGAAACTGGGAACACCGTAAACGTCAGATTACTCCAGTGAATTAATGATTAGACTTTACTTTGTGTATGCTACTTGTTCTAGATATTCGCGACTTTCCCACCGTTTAGGATGTCTGATTTAGAAGAGGAAATTTTATTACATAATATTGCTTATAAAAGAGACAAAACAAAAAAAAAGAAATTTCGAATATGCATGCATGTTTCTCCACTTCTTGCTCAAATAATACCGACGCGTTGCGTCGAGAGCGTGTCTCGTCGACGCGTGTATGAACGTTGCCGAAAATATATGACGGAAACTTCCGAGCGACACGTATGCTACCCGTATCATACTCGAATCGTGAGCAAGTCGACGCGTGGAAGAAGGGCCTTACGGACACGAAATCGCGCAACAACTGCGCTCGGACTTTTCCGAGCTGTCCCGATATCCACCCCCCGCCCGATCCTTTAAATACCACACATTTACAGAATACACTAAACATGCACACTAGTTTAGGCCCAAGACACCGTACTCGTAGAACAAGGGTACGACGAACCGGTTCAAACGCGCTCTATACCAGGTACAGACATGTACCTAGGCGCTTCTCTCCTCCACCACGGCCCAGTCAACCCGAGCCGAGGTCCGAGCCTTTAGAGGCGTCCTCGGGTTGTTCCGCTCCCCGATCAGATCCGAACCCTTCGGAGAATCTAGTAGGGCACGGGGACACGCACTTTTAAGTGTGTGATGCCGTTCCCTCTAGAAAACCTCCGAAGGTGATTCGTTTCACACGGCTTGAGGTACCCTTTAAATGTCTCGCCGCCCGCAAAAAAAGCCCGGTGACGCTGAAAATGCCGTTTGAGGCAATCAGCAATCTCTCTAAAAAAATATGTTCCGATATCTGTGTCCGTGAGAGGGGTCTATGTGTACGTTGGTCGAGCGCGTTATGTATTAAGCTAACCTTCTGGTGTCCTTATATTGTGATAATAATCATGTTTCCTGTTGGCTTACTAATATACCCACAGGGTGTAAAAATAATCTTAACAAAACCGAAATGTATGCTTAATGTACATAAAAACAAGTAACATTAAGCAGAAATAATTGCAGGGTAACCAATTTTTTTTGTCTGTCTGTAGCACGCAATGTAACGCGCGAAACAGGCTGCATACGTGTGTGGGCTGGAAATGTCGTCATTTGATAATAATAATTGTCATAGAATCATTGTCTAAGAAATATCTAAAAGTTTGGTAATCTCTATATGCAAGAAAGTTTAGTAATCACTTTTTAATACTGTTTTTGCGAAAAACTTTGAGAAAAATTCAATATCTTCTAAATGAGACGGTTCCTAGGTATGGGCCCAGTACAGAAAATAGAGATAAATATAAAATAAATAAATAGATTCGTTGAGGGTTTTTTTACACCCTGTATACGACTAATATGTACTCTTGTTTGCTGTTGACTTAATAATAATCTTATGTTTATGGTTAGATGTATAATTTTACGCAAATTTTTTTGCGAACAAATTGCAATGAAATAGCGTTGAAAAAAAAATTAGACGCCTTTGACTTACAAAGTTGGACAAAGCCACGATAGCATAGTTGGTAGTGCACCTGAACTGGCATGTCATGGGTTGCGGGTTCAAATCCCGCTCGTAGATTTTTTTAACACTTTTTTCAAAACTTAAATTACAAATATTGCAGTTATATTTAGTAGTTCCAAATCAAAATGGTCACGTAGATATTTGTACTTAATACATGTGCTCCTTTGCCATCCAGTTTCCGCACGAATCCGCAGCTGGTGCTAAAAGCGCGGCCCGCTGTGGGCGCGCGCACGCTCCGCTTCGCGCACATCTCCAACTGGATCGAGCAGAAGCTCAGCAAGGAGTTCGAGAAAGTTTTCGTACTGCCCAATATGGAGGACATTATCATCGACCTCATGACGCCCACGCCCGTCGAATTTGAGTGGTAACTACCGTTTATGCTATTAACACTTAGGGCCTCTTTCACCATCTACAAGTAAGTTCCCATTAGCGTTTACTTGACATACAAAACTTTCAGTTTAACTGTCAAGTATCTCCTAATCAGATATTCAAAATTCAAAATTCAAAATCATTTATTCAGTTAAATAAATATAAATAGCTCTTATGAACGTCACTATGCCATCGGTTCGTAAGTTAATCTACTCGGTGGGAGATCTTGTACTGAGAAGAAACGGCAAGAAACTCAGCAAGTGTCCAGCTGTTTTCTTCCTTACAGCGTCATAAATATTGGAAAATGCCCCATCATAAAAGGACACTTTCCATCACAAATAAAAACACAAAATATAATATAATAAATTGTGAAACAGGCCCTTACATTATTAAATTTTTATTATTTAAATTTTTACATTCACAAAGTTACAAGATAAAGTTTTACTAGAAATAATCAACTCGTCTTCAGGGGTCTCGGTAGCTCAGCGGTCAGCATTGGACCGGTTATCCAAAGGTCGAGAGTTCGATTCCCACTTAAGCTTTCTGAGACTGGTTGATTTTTTCTATTCAAATTTTATCTTTAGTTTTATTGTATCTATTATGTTATTTACACTTCTTACGCTTACGCTTACGCTATTTACACTTTCACTTATACTACTTATACTATTTACACACTAACTTATACTACATAATTTTGGTTGTTCACACTAAACTATAGTAGCATTAAAGAGGTATTTATTTATGTTTTTATCACATGATTTGTTACTAAACTTGGTCCTTTTTTTTCCAGATAAACTTGAATGCTATGAAACGACATTTTTATGTAGCGTTGGATTCCGATAGAATTGAACGATAGCGTGAATGAGACAGGTGTCTTATTCACAGTGGAGAAAAATGTTGGGGCTTATAATAGTTTTTAATTTTATAATCACTGGAAAATAGGCCTATTAGTTGCCAAAACAATGGAAAATATGTTAAAATGTTCATTTTATCAGATTTTCAGGTGGCAAAAATTTAATTTATATGTTAATCAGAAACAATGAGGACTATAAAACTCCAGATTGAGGCATTTAACATTATCTGAACCTATGGTTCAGTGAACGTGAAGTTGCCTATATGTACAACGATCAGGTATAGACAAGCGTACCAAAATGAAAAATTTAACGGAACGGAAACGTTAGGGCCAAGCACGAACAACTGTCGTATTCGTATCGTAAATGAATAAGAATTGTTGTATGGAAATTGATTTGAATTGATACAGTGCCACAACGTCCTTAAATGAAACTAGAAATCGATTGACGTCATTTCATAGATTTTAGGACATTAGAAATGGTCTAATGGTGGAGACTGACCGAAGCGTGTCGTCGTAATGTAACAGTTCGATGCGAGCATTCGCAAGGTCAGTACAGTGCGCCGAGCCGCTCGCCGCGAGCTGTTATCGGTCAATCGGCAAAGACGCATCGACCTTTCAGTCACTCTTCACCTTTAAACTTTACGTTGTAATTTCGGTAGAAATTCGAGCAAGGCCTACGGAACTGTAAAGTAAGCATTTAAATGTAGAAGTTAGTGATTTTCTTATACTCATGATTGAGTCGGTTGTCATTTGTATTACAAAATTAATCTTAAAATATTGTTCTTAGAATTTAAAATTGTTATAGAGACAAGGTTTCGTAAAATTTATTGGTGTTGAAATTTTATCTTAATATTTTGCAATTAAAATTTTTTAATGTTAATTTTGTTACAATATTTCTGTGTCTCAATGTATTAGCCCGTATTTGCTGTGATGTAAAGCATTAATAGATAGTATCTTTTTAGTCGTTATTCAAATACAAAAATAGTGCTTTTACCTTTTTGTGTAGTTTATATTTATTTTGTTAGTGTTAAATCTGAAAGTAGCGCCTATCCTGATTTTGTATTTATTTCTTAAAGTAGGTTATAGTCAAATATAGTATGGTGCAGCTTTTCTATACATGTTTTCCTTTTAACTTCAATTAACATGTGGCCTAACCCCTCTTTTGTCCCAGCCCTAACATCGTAATACCAATGAGCTTCCTCCCATTAGTAATAAATAATTTGACAATAATTCTGTCGTATCGTAACCTGTTATTTGTAAATTCAATATCAATTTTATATGGATGAAACAAATATGAAACTAAGATAATAATAATGTATATTGGTGGAAAAATAATATTTTCACTTTATATTAAATGTCTTGTCACTATAGTATATAAAATTGAGTATATTTTTAGAAAAGGTCACCCTAAATATTTGGATTATACTAATATCTGCGCAGTGCATTCGTTACTGTCGTTGTCCCTTTCGTTTGTTTAAACAAAGGTATGGTAAAGGTGAACGCATCATGTCCTGCACCCCATTCATAAACGCTTTGAATAATTGCTTTTAAATCTATGAATGACGCTGAACATTACCTCTACGTTAGTGTCCATGGGCGGCGGTGATTGCTTCCCATCAGGTGACCCGCCTGCTCGTTTGCCTCCTTCTAATATAAAAAGAAAGAAAGCGAAAAGCATTTGATCTATATCTATACTCTCGAAACGTATTTTAATATTGTTGTTAACTTAACTGCTATTTGTATGAGATCGAATCAATGCAATTATTGGCTAACTTGTACAGTCGAGTTCAATAATATCTAATCACCTTTGTACCTTGTCGAGGTAACTTCTGTCAACTTATATTACATAGCACCTATTGATACAATAGAGCTACATGGTTCTGTACTGTTGAGATGCTATTGGATTTTACTATAACTGCTTCGATACCAAACGAATTCTAGTTAACGTCGACTTTGTGAAATGGCAAATCAAACTCGCTCCAGGCACTAGACACACTCAGTAACATTTGTGGAGTAAGTCGCACAACTATTCACAAATCGAAACACTTCTAAGCGTGTTCATGCGTGTATTAAGAGCGTTTACGCCGTTTTGCTCAAAAACTGTACTTTTCAAACCTCTTAATATCTATGAATATTTACTTTACAAATATGTTAATTACTTATATCATTAGGCGATCTTGTCATCAAAATAGTTTGTTGAAAACATTTTTAGATTTATGGATATTTTGGAATTTATAACAAGATAATTGAACAGAGGTTTTCATAATTTGACTTTCCGCGTCAACTTCGAAGCTTAAAAATGTGTTTAAATTACTGACAAACTTAAGAACAAAAATTTTATTTCAATTTGAAAGATCTTCAGCAAAATAGTTTGTTGAAAACATTTTTAGATTTTGGTTACTAACAAAAACTATAAAAATCCAAACATTGTGAATTTTTAAAGAAATTATAGGTGATAAAATAATTGTTTTCTCAAATATACTTACTATATAAATATAAGATAAAAGCTTTTTACTATAGAAAAAAGGGTTCTTTAAATTATGCGCAAAATTCTTTTTACTAAATTAGCTCTATAATTTTTCTATAAATATTTTAAAACTGCTCTAAAACTACTACAAAACTCTGCGTTCTATTAGTATCAAATCAGTCCGCCGCGAGGCCTCTGAGAGAGTGGTCACGTCGCTCGACGCTCTACCCGACGATTGTCGAACAATTGCCGTAATTTCGAAGATAGTTCAAATTTATAGCGCGATAAGCAAATCTTAGTACTTTAGTGAGTAAATTATTTGATGTTACTTTTGATGAATTGCAACATTTTTAAATTGGACGACCTCCGTGGTCGAGTGGTTAGCGCGCCGGGTCGGGCGTCGCGCCGTCTCCGAAGCCCCGGGTTCAATTCCCGGTGGGGTTAATTTAGAGAAGGACTGTTTTTCTAAATTTTTTATGTTTATGCATGCATGCATGTCCATGTCTATGCATTTATCCATTTTCTTTACTATACTAACGAGTTTCTTAAGAATACTTATTTTTTTAAGTATTCTTAGCTATTATTATGTTTTTTAGAATCCTACTTATTTAAGTTTTTCTTTCAATGTATTACAAAGAAATGATTAATTGTACAGGCAGTCAAATAACTTGACCGAGTTTTGACAGCACCTATTTTATTGCTGCATGATGCGCTTTGTGCTTATGTGGCTCATATTTTCCCAGTAGTTTTTATACAAAATTTATTTTAAAAGGAGATTAGCAAAATTGGCCTTGGTAATAGACAACATATTACATATAACATATTACAAGAAGGATTCTTAAATGTTTCGTATCTCAAACCATCAACAAACTGTCAACTGTCAACGTCATGCAGGGAACAACAGGGACTCCATTTCCACTTAACATCAAGTGGAGTGGAGACATTTGCCGAGCTATAAATAAAATAAAATAAAATGTGTCGTAAAATCAATTCGTCCAAAATAAATCGTTGAGGAACAGATAGGTATTGATTATAATTTTGTGATATAAGATTAATTACAACATTAATAAAAATACATACAATATAATATTATACTTAGGTACTTATTTCATGTATCCGTAGTTTAGTCATCTGCTTACGCCTATAGTTAAAAATAAAAAAACGACGGGTTGCACCCCGGGAGTGCCGGCAGAAGTGAAAACTTGAATATTAACGCTGTGCATTTTTGATATTTTGGAATGGTTAGGGAATCATTTTGCACGAATTGCTTAAATTATCAGTATAAAAGTACTATCATTTATGTGGTAGAATACAATATTTATTTATTGTGCTATCGTACAAAAACATGAAAATTTATTCACGCAAGCGCCCTGCGCCGCCTAAACGAAACAGCAGGCATACATTTTCGCCGCGCCGTAGAAAGAGAGGGGGATACTTCCTCTCTTACGCCGCGCCGCCTGTCTACTCTCCATCCGTCTTACGATTTTACGTCTTACATTTTCGATCAGGTCACGTGTCCTGACGCGAATTTTACATTTTTAACCCATTACAAAAAAAGTGTACAACGCCGCTAAAGAAGTTTTCACTTCAATAATTTCTAAGTATACCGAAAAACTAAATTCGAACGGATCAAAGTAGTGAGTTTGACTATAGTGAGCAGAACTAGCCTACTCTACGCACACACTCGCGCGCGCTCACAGCCCGCTTCTGTGTGCGTGATATTTGGACTTAAAAACCTAAACTTAAGGTCTCGCGCTCGGCGTAAACGCTCTTAAGCCTATGTGTATTTACTATGTTATATTACATACAGTATTGTTTTATTAAGGTGATTTAAGTGATATTCTTGTTTTTTTTGCAACTTTTGTGAGTTTTATCTTGGGTAAGTAAGATGGCGGTAACAGTAGACGATTTCTGTATGTAAGCTGTAATATAGATTCCATGGTTTTAATTTCTAAAGCTTATAAGAAGGATATTGTTTATGTGCTTACTCGTATCCACTTTTTCTTAAGTAAAAAGAGTATAAAACATTTTGGGTATAGGTAATTAAGTTCTTGATCGTAGGTTGGTAATGAAAAGTTTGGACCTTAATGGAAAATGGTAGGTATGCGTCGAACGTGTTTTACGAATTGAATTTAATGTAACTACTAACTACTACCTTTGAAATCGCTCACTATCAACTCTGTGTTAATAAACTTTATATTGTTGCGAATAACCACTAATATTAACCGTTTCATTCCAGTCACTCCGTATACTCGTTTCATGTTTGCAATTAACCCTGGGACAGTACTCAATGTCACATTAATTCAATTCGTTAAACACCGTCATGAATCTAAGGATTTCGTGATGACAATCATAAAAGGCTGAATGTTTCTTGCTCATATTATGATCAATGTGTTTTGAGTGCTAAATGAAAAGAAAGAATTGCCTGGCATGATCTAACTGGAACGAATTTAAATATTATGATGAATGAATGGTGCGTTTAAAGTCTCTTTTATGACGTAGCAGAGACATTTTCTTTGTAATCTTTTATAAGATTTTAACGAGTTTGCGTTATGTAAGAAATATATGTATAATTATATATATAATATGCCTTTATTTTAAATTATAATTGGATAATTACGTAACATTTGGTTTACAAGCCCAGTTTAATTACCCAAAAGTATTTATGTAAAATTTTAATGTAAAGAACATGTACAGACTGCATCAAATGTATTGTCGTCATTAAACGTCAAAAATAAGTTTTAAGACGCAAAATTAATGTCTATTCTAGCTTGAATTCAAAATGTTATCAATGTTAATCTAAAAATACGTTTTAAGTTACATAACAGTAAGGTTTGTTTTTCTTAAATACCAAGATATTTTTGACTATTATATATTAAGCATCGATCAATTTGATGCTGTCTACATCTTAAATTTTATCGAACTATAACTTATGTTTAGCTAATCTTTACAAAGTTTTCTTACTTATTGCAAAGTAAACTGGCCTTTACTGTATAGTAGTTATTGTATTATTGCCCGAAGCAAGGTATTGGAGTGGTGAATAAAGGAAAGTGCTAGACAGAGTCCAAGGATTGGTCATCTAACAAAAACATACCTAAACTTCTTGACGTAAGGTCCTCTTTAGCGTGTAAACACGAAAGTTAAGCCGCATACCCTTAAATGGTCTTATAATGTTTGATCAATCGTCTTATGAATAGTTCATGCATGATTTATTGTTATTAAAACTAGAAACTTAACCCCCTTACTAATGAACAGAGTATTTTCGCTTCGAATAATTATTCCGTGTTTTGTGTTTCTGTAATTTAAAACGAAGTTTTACTTAACGGGATCAAATCACAGAATAACTATTTCAACCCTATGTTATTCTTCTCTCTTTCTCTGTTTATTGGTAACGTATGAACACTTACACTGTTGGATTTTCATCTTCGTCTTCAGATTCTACTACGTACACATATCACACTAATGCAAATTATGTACCTGTGTAAATACTTCTTGGTTTATACAACGTCCACTAACAAACCTGTGTCGATCCTACAAGTTATTGGTTATCAATGTTATTTCATGAATTCACGGAAGATAATCAATATTTGTATATGGATTTCACACTTGATGTTGTAAAAAAATAGAACTGTTATCAAGTGCTATTATAAATAGTCATAATCTAATGTAATTTTTATTTATATCGATGTTTTTTTATATTTTTTTAATGAGTTCTGTTAATAATATTATATATTTTATTTTAATTTACCAACGAAATGTAATGAAATGTTTATGTTTGTTCAAATTAGTTCACTTTGTTTATTATTTATTGTAGCTGTGACCACTTTGTAATTGGAACTTTCACAGTGTACCAAAACGAATGTCTATGTAAATAATCTATCAAATTATAAAGTGTTTATGTGATATTATGTATAGTTAAGAGTTAAACCGTGCCGAGTAGTTTTTCTATGTGGTATAAGTTGTGATTTTTTAAATAAATGAACTGCTATATGTAATTGATCTCTTTTCATTTATTAGATAGGTAAGCAGTCTAATGTGATCTAAAACAAATTGCCGTGCTCGTCCTTCCGTATACTAAAGGTACACTGCTATTTTAAAATAATTTTGCTTTTATTTCAGACCGGTTTGTAAGGTTACCTTTTGAACTAATAAACTCCAATAAAAAGGGCGAAAAAGAACCGTATGTTTCTTTCTAAGTATATACTGGCAGTTATCTTCCTGATGGTTAATGACGATAAGCCCTAATTGAAAGCATACATCACCGGAATCCTCAACCACTGAGAATACGGTAATCCTTGTGAAGCTCATTTTGGAACAAAAATTCTACTTACATGGTTTTTAAGGCGAAACAATGATAGTGTGGTTGCTAGCTAGGCGAACTTAGAACTAGTCTTATTACTAGCCAAACCGAGTACGATAATGTGAATCCTCGCTGGGAATCGAATCGAACTTACGGGACATTTGGCTCATGACGCCGGCCGCCGCGCCGAGGTACACTCACAGACTAGAAAGATCACAAACGGTTGATGATTTCTGTGTGCAGGCAAATTGTTAAACGTATAGGACTCATGAGTATGTTGAATTAAAATTTACGGGATAACAATAACAACAGAGAACTATGTTTTTAAAATTTTATTAACAGTTTAATCTTACGTAATTTTTGTTTATAAACACTTTAAATGTGAATATCAAATCTTTAATAAAGTGGTATATACATAGGCATTGTTCAATATAACATTCGTTGTATTCTATATCACATATCAATCTATCTATATAGCTTTATACAAAATATATTACTAAATAACTCACAGAGTAGACGTATAATTTGTCTTTGTAGTTCGAATTCTTCTTACGGTATCGAATTCGCACGGCGACATATTTAGCAGATAAACTATCTAAAGCATAATGCAGAATTGCATAACAACTGAACATACCTATTTTGACTTTAATTAAGAGTAACAAAACGAAAAATGGGATAATAAATCTGTATCATTTTCCTAATCTGTCTTACTAAGACTAGTCTTAGTAAATTGTTCAAATATACATTTCATGTTTTTAGTTACACAATACCCACTCTTATCATATTTCTTTAATATTTTTATAATTGATATAATAATATGATTTAATATAAAAATCTTCAAATGGAAGCACAATGGGTCTTAGCACCACCGCATAATGATAAGTTCATAAACAGATTAATATAAAATATATTTAAATATATTATCCAGAAAAAATCGCTCTCATTTTAGTTTTTTAATATGCTATTCACAATTAGAATAGTACTATTTATCTAATGACAGGAATGCTGGCAAATATAGCTAATGATTGCAGCTTAATTAATATGGCTATGACCATTATGGTCTTAACAATAATATATGTACAGAGTTGAGATCAACCTTATATCTACTTATATGAAGATCTTTATATATTTTGGCACTCTGGACCACAATTTCATTACCGACTAATTAAATGATTTACAACTAAACATAAACTTTTCTTACATTAAATAAGTTCTGTACAATATTGCATTATAAACATAAGCTGATTTATAGGAAAATGGCAAGCAGCGAGTTGGTAAGGGAAAACTTAACTTAACTTAAGCGCCAAAAGGGCATGCGTGGGAAATTAATTTTATTTTTTTTAGTTTAAAATTAATTTCCCACCTATTGTTGGTGCTTTAGCAGGTTTCTCTTTCCACCGACTATATTCCCATTAAAAAAGAAGGAACCTCATATTTACTGTTAAACCCCATAAAAAAAAAGATTACACTTACGATCAACCACAAAACTTATTAAACCTTTTAAAACTAATTGTCTTACAATTGTTGTCAAAGAATCGATTCATATATTGAATTATTATAAAACTTAGATTGGGTGTTATTAAAGTAGAATGTTAATAATGTTTTGATGCTGTCTGTATGTACATTTGCAATGATTCAATGATCTATGTACATTCTGATGCAAATAATCCAACTTAAGTGCCTACTGTTTATTGTAAGCTACAAACGATAAAACGTTGTTTACATTGAGTGTGTTGCGTTCTGCCAAGCATCGACATCATCTAACTTTCAGATATCCTAGACTCCTCATATGTGGCTAGTAGTGAAGCGAGTCTAATGTGACTTTCGCATGTAACATTCTTCATTGCTGCATTAAACAATGGGTTTGCTTCATTAGCGTTATTCACACGCTACATTTGTTCACTTTTAAAATCTCATATTTACAACTCGCAAACATTGACAAGATCTTATCCAAGTAGGTACGCATGTTACATTCTCCATGTTTTCAGACAGCTGTACCATTGATAATGTCTGCATAATAAAAGGCGAGAATCCGCTTCAAGATACTCTGTTAAATTTTTCATTTTTTCTGTGCATAAATCAGCAATGAGCTTGATCGTACGGTTGACATACTCCATACTCTCAGAGCTTAACTCAAGAATGAGCTGTACCATTGATCAAGTTTGCATCACAAACGGGCGAGTATCAGATTCGAGTAACACTGATAAGGAACTTCGTTTTACTCGGCCATAAGTTATTTAGTTCTTCAGTGCTGCAGTAGACAGTGAGCGGTGCCATCAGCGTTCCTTTTTCTAACCACGTCTGCCCATTGGTCGAGTCTCGGTGCGCAGACCATAGAGTAGCGTCCCAACCTCCTTGTGGCCATGACGAGGAACTCCCCCGCGCCGGCGGTGGCGCCGCACGCGGCTGGTACGTGGACGTGCGCGTGGAGAGAGCGAGCGCGCCGCCCGCGACGGTTGCGGTGCGTGGTGCGCTCCAGCGTGTTGTCTACTTCGTACCTGGAAGAGAGGAAGAATAAGTTTCATTGTTTTTTTTTGAGAGAGTTTGCTGTTGGCCTCACACTGTTTTTAAGGCGTCACCGGACTTTTTGGAGGCGGCAAGAAACTTAAAGGGCGGGAAACTTTCCCTCTCATGAGGGTTGAGTGAACTCGAGGGAGCCCTGTGATTAAAACACCGCCAGAAAGTTTCTAAAGATAATGGCATCATGCAAGTATGTCTCCGTCCCTTCTAGATACTCCGAGGGGTTTGGAACGGATCGGATCTTTCAGTGTACTTCGACATAAGTTAATCATAACCGGTAACTAATAATTTTTGTTCACAATAGCGGTCGTAGTTAACTGCACACAAGATTAAAATTAACCTCTGATCTGTCTGAATACCAGACACAATAGAATTTCAATTGTTTGGTGCCGTGGATCCACGTTCCGACATACCAAAACTTAATTGTTTTAGGCAAAAGTTATTTATTTTCATCTATTGATGGTAGAATATTAACTTAAAAGAATTAAGATTTGTTATTGGATTGGGTATACGATAAACAGAAACATCACTTTAGTGGTGGTTAAGCGAGATATATAGTGATAGTAACTACTTCATTTTGGCGAGATATTGATGCTGCGAATTGCAAATGTTCTAGTGGCAATATCAAGTTCCTACTTTATGCTTACGCTCATTGCAAGCGTCTACCTACGGGCTACAGTTTCCAACTTGCGAGTAATATTAACCGTAAATCAATCTTAAGGCTCTATAAATCAAAAAATGTTACTTCGTCCTTACCTGAAGTAATCACCGTCCTCCTCCGACTCGACCTGGTCCCTCCGGTCATCGTGCGCGTGCGCAGTGGCGCGGATCAGCTTGGTAAGCCTCATTGTAAGCTGCGTCGTGTCCAGGTCTTCGCGCTGCTCGGTACCAATAAATACTCCTCGAGACACTGGAACAATGAGAGAACGGCGTTAGCTTTATAGATTAGTAAGCAGGCATAAATATGGTCTTTTTATTTCTAGGCTCTTGTAGCCTTACATTGCGCGGAACATTCCCTCGAAATTGAGTAAGGGACGAAGAGACGATTGTGAGATAATGCCATTTATCATTTATAGAGAACTAGTGGCCCGCTCGCGACGTCGTCCGCTTAAGAACACCCGTATCCCGTGATGGACCCCTATCGCAGCGCCACCTACCGGGTCCAATTGTAAATCTAAACCATTCTCGAATCCACTTGAACACACTAAAAAACACACTTGTTAAAACTAAGCTTTACAGTCTCGCTCACCGCCGCACAGTTGCCTGCTTGTCGGTCTTTTACAGGCTATACTTAGGAGAGTGTGCTATTGAGCTGCCTGAGCTCATTCCACCTTCCCCATTTTACCATTGAGAATCCAGACGTACGGCTGGCTACCACCCTTACCTGGTTGATATTCCACTTCTGCGCACTAAGCGTTTTGCTTCTACATTTATAATGCGTACAGCCAAAGAGTGGAATTCCCTACCGGCGTCTGTGTTCCCGAGTGCATATAACCCTAAAGTTTTTAAAGCTCGAGTGAATAGGCTATTTCTGGGCAAGCTTGTTCCATCGTCGGCCTCTTCTTAGCCCTAGGGATTAGAATGAGGCCAAAAGCAAGCCCATCTCACAATTAAAAAAAAAACACACAAAGAAATTACCAAAATCGGTCCAGCCGTTTAGAAGACTTCAATTGCAAACACACGCACAGAAGATTTATATATTTATAGGCACGGATGACTATTGTTCTGTCACTACATTCCAAATTCCAATTCGAAGAAAATCCAATTGCAAGTGTGTATAGTAAGTTTAAAGATTTGACAACGCAGTTTTGTTTCTATTTTTTTTACTTGTGCTTTGCCTCAGAACAATAACTAATTATTATTCTGAGGTGCTTTGCCACATAATATGTAGTTGACAGCCTATGCGGAGAACGCGCTTAAAATAGATTCTCTGTCAATCATCCAAGTTGAATCTATCAATACCTATAATACTGGCCCTAAAACCAAAAAACCACTATGATTAAATATTCAGCTCATAAAATATGAATGATATTTAACACAATCAAGGTTGATCGATATGGCTAATTACTCATAAATAAGGAATCAATAGCATATCTAAAAAAAAATATCACCTATAACGAATTTATCTAAATCACACTGTAATCATGTTCTATGATTACTAATGAACCAAGTCAATATTTTTCGACACAAATTACTTTATAACTCCATAAAATTAAGCGTTACACCGAACTTACAAAAAAATGTACAAAAAATCTAAATCACTCTTATTAGTCAATCTTGACGCATTTGATGGCTACATGTAATAAATATTTCAAGAAATGGAATGACGTCATCACACTTATACCATAAAATAAGGTAACCTAGAAGGTAAGCTTAACCCTCATTTTTTTTATATTGGCACGTCATAGTGACTACATCCTGCCTGATGGTAAGCAGCCGATGCAGTCCAAAATAATGAGAGCGCTCCCCACCGTGAAACAAGCACGGTAACAAGCACACCCATTCATGACGGCCTGCATAAATGCCGTTTCTCGCCCCGCTTTAAAGACCTGAGACTATAGGAACTGGGAAACACATGCGCCGGCCAAGAATTCCAAAGCCGAATAGTCTTACAGAGGACGACTTGCCAAATTTTTTGGTACGAGGACTAATTGTCAGTACAGTATGATGGTGGTTCCTAAGACCAGCACGTATAGTCCGGGAGAGGAAAGCTGAGGGCGGGATTAGATCAAAATTCCTCGCGTACTGAAAACGCTTTGACGATTGCTTTAAAAATGGCGGAGTTACAACACTTTAAAATCTCCGTGGGATAAAATATACCCCACGCGAGCAATTACGGGTACACACGCCTGCACTTCAACTTATCCAAAACTGTCAAATTTCTCTAATCGATATTGATCTTTATACCCAAACACTAAGGTTCAAAATTTACTAAATAAATTTGACATTTTGTGGTAGGTTGATCTGTTGCCGTCTGTACATACCGCGTTTAAGCAACGCAGTAAAGCACACGTAGACCCTCTCACGGAATCTCACAACAGTCCGAGCGCAGGCTGTTGCCAGATTATAAATATAGATATGTTACGTTCATAGTAATTTGCGTTTTAAATCGGTTCTGAGCAATCAAAAACTGCACACATTGACAAGTTTCACTGCTTATGTAAAACAAAAGATACGAAATAGCACGCAAATGAAAGAGATAGCTATAATTGTAATGATTGCACTTCAAATGTTTCTACTAGATCGCTCTCTCTTTCTTTACCTGAACATGACGTCTTTGCGTCATTTATTTGATTGTTCGGAAAAATAATTTTATTGAAATATACTAAATAATCTAAGTATCTTTGCATACTCACATGTAGTAAAAGGGATCTCTTTTATTTTGTTTACTTCAGCACCATAATTTGTGCACAATCGAAACACACGACGACATTTTACTTATTTTTGTTCAACTGTCACTGACGACTCGCTCTGTGGCTTGTTTGACGCAAACTGATTGCGACATGAGACAATTGGGCTATAAATGAGTCTTCTCAACGCGCACGCTTATGACATATCTACTTCTCGTTTTATATAATATCATTGTTCTGTGGCCATTGTAGATCGTACGTGTGTGTGTGCGTGCTCGAGCGTGTTTGTATGAAACTTACTTTCTGCAGTCTTATTATTTTGTGCTTATACTCTGAACACAAAAAACCACTGCCAACAACGGTCTCCTCGCCCGTACCTAGATATAGATTCGTTAACTATTAATCTCGATGTCCCCATTGTAAGCGTCGCAATACGTTTTTTGCCGGCCGATGAGTAAGCGTTAATGTTACCTTTTTTTCTTACCGCAAGCTTTTGTTTGAGCGAGATAAGTGAATAGCTCTAGTCTTTAGTAAACGGTCATCAACCCGGCACCGCCCCGTAAAGCCTATAATTATACCGAAGATTTTGACAAACCATCTAGTACACCTCGGTCTGTTCTCACACTGTGTCTGCATAGTAACTTGGGTTTTTTACAATGTGCTTGTAGTAGCGTTCATCTAAGTTACAGGCTTGTAGTTCGTCGACTCATTTGCAATATCTTGTTAGACATTGCATAATTAGCATTAATTTATCAGTCTGACAAGCTTCACTCAATCTTAAATAAGAGCAAAAGAAAGAAACTCTTTTTGTTTTAAATACTCGTGCTTTTATACAACGTTTTGTACTCCTTACGAAAAACTTAAGAAAACTGAGGTAGTCTAGCAATGAATTTGTCAAAAAATATATATTTAGGTATCTATACGTTTAACTGTAACCACAGACCCTATATACTCTAGAATTGAAACGCAATCAAAACTATGTAAAACAAACAAAAGTAGACTCGTGTAAAAATACAATAACCCTGCTATTTTCAAAAAGAGGACTAAAGTTATAAATATAGTTTAAAACTGATCATTTTGTACCACAAATGAAAGAACATAATTTTAAAGCAAGCTTTATATACATCACGTCTGCTAAAAGAAAATAAAAGTTAAAAAACTAAAATATGCTTCGCCTGCAAAAGACATCAACGCACTCACGCTACCGTAGCCATAGCCTACACACAAAATATATACTAAAAAGCCTGACTTATGTCGTGCTTAGAAAAATATCCATAATGATTATATGGCATGACAGACAAAATATCAATGATACACGATCGGTTCGAAAGGGCTAATGCCGCCCGGCCGCCCACCGCACCGCGGGGCGCGCTCTGACATAACTCGCCTACTATTATCATTTATCAAACAAGAAAAAGTCACTTGAAGCGCACAAGCGGCCGCGTCGCGTGCGCAGACCAGTTTGTCCGGTACTCTTTATGTTTTGTCATTATGGCCGTAAATTGAATCTAGTCGAGCCCAGAAATGTCAACTTGCCCATGCACGTAAAGCTTCCGTATCTATCGCATGTTCAATCTTTTTCTGAGAAGTGATCTTGCTATAAGCAGAAGAAAGACTGTTTTTTTTCTTGATAAGGCATTCAAAAGTCTGCAAAAATTGAGGGATTTCTCGGGAATAGCAAGTGGCCCGTTGTTGCTGTGCTAATGTTTTGGTAGTTATATGAAATTATGTTGCACGTTAATAAGACTTTAATTTAATTGCGGGCTGTGGAATGAGGATTGCGGCGACAAATTGCATAGCGGCCCCTGCGACTTGATTAACATTCAGAGAGCGGCTCCTGGTTTTCCTCTCGGTTATTACTACGGTCGAGCAATCACGGCGAGGGCGTGGGGCAGCGATGAAAAGATGCAATATTTCAAATTCTATTTTTGGTTGGAACCACCACTAAATCACAAACGATAATTCTTTGTTTTTTATTTTTTTTATTTTAGTGACCTTTGAGTTTTTTTAATGTAATGAAAGAAATTCGAAATTTTCAGCTAGGTTTTATTTTGCCTATGGAGCTGCGCCGGCAGGCGGGTATTAGAAGAAGAATAAAAACAATTGAAAGCGGTAGCTTCATAAAGTGCGATTCATTTCGCCCTAGGTCTCAATACCTAACTAAGCAAATGTTCCGTGGTAAGATATAAAACAAAAGATAAAACGAAATATTCACACATAGGCCTTACCTAAATCGCTTGTGCAGAAGGCCAGTTCCAGCTCAGCCTCCGAGCAAGGCCTGCAGTCGGCCGTGGACGGGTCATAGTGCCGCCTCGTCAACGGCCTGGCCTCGTATTTAAAGGTGGCCACACGCCGCCTCATGCCTTCCTCCGGCTCGGCCTCCACGTATAGTGCGGCGCGGCCTTTACGGCTGCGGAAGCAACGGTGCTCCTTCGGATCGCCATCGTCAGGAGCGTAGAGAGGTACTAAGCTGTGTGCGCCTTCCACGAAGAGGCGGGCGGGGAATCGCTCCGGGGCTTCTGGAAAATTAATGGAGATAGTGTAATAATAATAATAAACTTTATTAGATGCCATACAAGTTACTTATTTTGATTATATCGTTAATAACTACAATAGACGCTGGCTGGGTACAGCTCATTTAGTCCACCTCTACGTAAAGGGATCTTTATCACGATAGAATTGACCTTTGGTAAATTAATTTCTAGATGGCAATTTATTCATCTGATAAAATTTTAAGCCTTTTTGAAGAAAAGTGTCACGTAATGTTATAAAAAAAGAATAGATACAAGAAAAGACAAGAATCACAAATAAGTTTTATTTAAGACTTGAAAATCGGCTCCAATCAAAATTCAGTATCACAAATGGAGCGTTAACGAAGCTACCCAGTCACTTTGTACCGAACTACCCCTTTAAGGATATATAATTGTAAGCCTGTTCGTATGGAAGATAAAAGCCATTTAACGACTAACTTTCCTGTTATTCTCGGTAAACAAGCGTAAAGATAAAAGATAGTCCACGAAAATAATGTGTTTCTTGACCAGTGCCAATGTAAAGACACTTTTGATAAGGAGTCAAGATAACTTTGTTTTGTTTGTGAGGATAGCTTTCCACTTGTGTATTATGGTATGTCTTTGTCACTGTATGTTTATAACATTACGAGATAACCTGATTTGATCATGTCTAATGTATTATTTCAACACTAGACTGCTGGACAGACGACTAACAACGAATTTTTGTGCAGTGCGCTTTCTTTCTTTCGCTCCTTTTTACATGTACTGTAAGGAGTTTATATGCAGCTCATAGCAAAAGCTAGTTTAATTTATTTGTATGTAAACCTCTTTAGTTTGGATGAGTATTGGAATCATCGATAAGTAATTAAAAAGGTTTGCAATGGTTTGACACAGTCGCAGACAGAAGTAGTCAGGAGCTAGACAGCCCGGCTAAGAGCCGAGGTGCTCGGAGATCAGTAATGTTGTGATTAAACAGTTTAATTATGAATACACAAAGTTAAAGTGAAAGTCGTGTTATCATTTCACACCCACACCACAGTACCTATCCTGTTTGTATATGTGTTTGTGCAGGTCAATAAATGTTCCTTATTCTTTCAACTTTGGCCCTATCGTCTTATACTCTAAAGGGGTTTCCGTTAAAAATTAAAAAATATATATGAAAAACAAACCAACCTGGTTCACCAAGCCCCTCTTCGTGGAACAGCTCCGGCGGGTCAGGCCGCCTGATGACGCGCACGCAGACGCGGAACTCCCGCTCCTCAGCAGGCAATGGCGGTCGGAAGAGCAGACGCAGCGCCCCCCGAGGGTACACCCAGGATACCGTACCCTCACGGCATCGCAGGTACACAGGCGTCACCCCGCGCTCCGTGTTCGATGTCAAACCACTGCGGAAGACAACAGTGTTTAACAGACAGATCTTGTAAGGGTACTCTATGGATACACAAAATAAGGAGGACCCAGACAGTAAGCTTAACCACCCACGTCCCGATGACTCGATATCGAGTCCATTAGCATTGTTTTTCTATTGTGTGTAGGTTTCTTAGTGTCTTTCTTTCTTGTTTCTTTTTTTTTTCTTTTTTTTCTTTCTTTTTCTAGGTGTGTATTAGGCCGCGCTCGAGCAACTCACACATAGACCACTATCACGGACACGATCTCGGAACAGCTCGGAACAGTCTGAGCACAGCTGTGACGAGATTCTTTGCCCGTGAGAGGTTGTATATGTGAGCGTTGCTTGGGCACGTTTGCTGCAGTCTCATTTTGTGACGGATACGCAGCGCCCTTAGGATGGATTCCCTACGTGTGTCCGAAAGTTGATAATTCGATTTTTATAATACCGAACACGATGTGTCGATAATTCAGTTGTGCGATGTTTTATTCTATACACGTATAGCATAAAAACATAACGGAGTATAAGTACAATGTTAGTATATATATAAGGATGTATGTACAATATATATACAGAAGTACCTTTATAATATAATATATTAAAGTTTAACAGCGTTTAATAACCAGTTCTTGCAATAAAACTTCATAAATTTGTGCTTAAGGGTACTCGGAAATTATCTTACAATGACCTCTAAGGGCAAGACTTGTGACTGTAACTAAAATTGAAAGTAGAAAATAGAAAAAGCATGCATTATAATGACATTATTGACAGTTTGTGGTAGGTTGATGTGCAGGCGTGTGTACACCAACAGAGCCTTCGCGAAACAGCACGCAAGATCAAAGCTACGAAATTAATAACAGACATTTAGTGGTTTCTGTGTAGTTAGGGTACGTAGGCATAGCGTGATAATAGTTGCCTGACCGACAATAAATAAATAAATGGTAATTACAATTTCGAAATTGTCAGCATTTCGGAAATACCTTAACTGCTTATTATGCAATATTTAAAAGAGATATTTACCCACAGTACAGTAAATGGTAAAGCAAAACGAATATAATATTAGTGACACTAAAACGGCCCCGCCTACTCTGGAATATATCAAGGTACGGAATTGGCATCACGACACTTAGTCTTCCGTCATTAAAATAATTATAAAACTTCTTTATATCGAAAATTACAACTTATCTGCATCTTTAATGGTGTTTTATACAGGATATATTGGGCAGTACATATTAAGATAGTAATATAGGAATACCAAAAAAAAACACGCTGGCGACAAATTCGGTTGACGCAAGAAGTGTTTAACTGGGCACGATTAATTGCTAGTTACGGCCTCTTTCCATATTCTACCGATACGGAAAGTAGTTTTAATCATATTTGGACAATTTGATTGGGACGCGCGCTACCGAAGACGTTAAATTCAAAAAGAAAGTTCATTACGTATGCGGACCACGCGTCTCGTAACGCTGCCGCAGCGCCGCCGCTGCGTTCGTTTCGGGGCGATTAATAATTATTAAAAAATGTCTTTGCTTGCCACCGCTTTTACTCTCATACATATTCCGGGACGGCCCGCCGCGCTATGTATGGAAAACGGCGAGCAATCATCCGTTACCATAAACCGTATTAACCACCTACCATTATTGAGCCCATAAAACGTAATTCAATTTATTAAATTCAGATTTTTCAATAGTAATGTTGTGTGTGTTTTGTAAAATGAAAGATTGGTACGGTCAGCAACGAAAATAGCTGAAAGTTTTAGCACTATATCATAAAAACTGATGTACCTACAAGATGATATATAAATAATCAAATGTTAAATTCTTTAGTTTCTCATAATTTAACGCCATTTATCAAGCATTAGGTAAACCAAGTCAACTAGTTCGCGTTAGCAAAACTAGATGGCGCTGTATCGAACAAAGAGTTCCTTAAAAGAAGGTTGGTAACTACCAAAGTATTTCAATCTAGATCGGCGGGCGGTTGGCATTGCGCGGGCGGGCGGCGGCGGCGATTACCTCGCGGGTGTCACTCCAATGCCCGGGGAGTGGTGCCATAAACAAGCCGCGGACAATGGTATCTCCGATCGGGCACGTGGGCCGCGATTCTGGAGTAGCGCCCACGTCTGGCTTACGGCTAACTAAAGGCAGTGTGGTACTGTGGTGCGATACCAGAAGCCATTACGGTTGCAATAAAAATAAATATACATGTAAGTTACAGTTATTTTGTTCGGAAATATTATTAAGACTATCAGTTTATTTTACGTAGCAAATATTGAGAATTTCATTATGTTATTTGTGTTTTGTAGGAAACGCCATTTGAGAGCTGTGTGATGTACTGATGTTATAAGTGTGAATCTACATACCTACAAATAAAAAGTATAACAAAATAATCCCTATTCCCGTATGCTTCTTTCTGACTTGTTTAAGACTTTTAAAGCGTTTATATTTCAATATCTCCAACAAACTTCAAAGTTAAAAAAATCTAACCAATACACCGCCAAGCTAGTTTGAATGAAAAATTTACTTTTAAGTCTGTAAGGTAGAAATGTATTTAAAGCTTTAGACAGCAATGGTAACGCACCTCACGACACTCACAAAGCGAACGCCATAAAAACAAAATATACGACGCAGCACACTATAAAAGATATCACATTAAGATTTAACATGAGCGCGCATGCTCAGTACAAATAAAAACACAACAATGCTTTTATGTAAGCTATTGTCTGTCGGCAGTGACGACTGACGCCAGCCGCCTTATGTGACACTGACTTCTTTGAGACGAGCCTCAATCTCATTATGTCCGCTCATGCGCGATATATCATTTCATTATTTTGTCAAAAGGCTAACGTCTCTCTTCAAAAAGAGTTATAGACTTGCGTTAAAAAGCGATTCATCGCGCGAATATGCAAGCGAGAGTTGTTGCAACTTGGATTTCTATTGGGTTCCAATGACAGATATTAATATAGCAAATACGATTACGAGTATTAATGAGAAAACCTAGCTACAAAAACTAATTAATCTTTTTGGAAGTCTTTCTTTTAAACTGTCGTTACTTTTTTGTCTTACGAATGTGAAGAATCCAAATACTTTGTAAGTATTTATATTATCATAGTTACATTAAAATTGGTCAAATCTTGACATTAAAAAACAAAGAAGCGAAGGCAAAGATTTAAGTTTTTTTTCGTAATTTTTTGTTAGTACCCACAAAATAAAAAAAATACATTAAAATAACATGATCATTAATTGTTACATAAAATTCTTTGTGGACGTGAAAAGTCCCTTAAAATAGTAAATCACTCAACAACCCCTATTATTAATAAGCATATTGTTAAGTTTAGGAATGTCATGTCCTACTTTCACGTCATCGGGGACTTCCTTAATCCCCCTAATGGCTTAAACGTTGAAATATGTGCTCGCTGTAAATGAACAACTAATAGCAACAAGTGTGGACCAAACACACGTGCGCTCACCCCTGCGTAGGGGTGAACACGAAAGACAACTAGTGTCAGAAAACATTTTTGATAATTAATTAAGTTTTGGAGAGAGTTTGCCTAAGGCAGGCTCCGCCAGAATTTCAGCGTTGTTGCGACATGCTTCGTTCGCAACAACACAAGCTGAGGCGGGGTCCTGATTGACCTTTTGTTTGTTTTTATTGTTATGTTTTATGTATGTGTGTGTGTGGTCAATAAATGTTTCTTTCTCTCTCTATTTCTCTCTCTCTCGCTCTCTCTCTCTCTCTCTCTCTCTCTCTCTCTCTCTCTATGGTCTCATAAGGCCTTTTTGCGTCACCGGACTTTTTGGGGGTGGCAAAAAAGTTAAAGGGTTCCTCAAACCGAGTGATCGAAACTCACTTCACTTCTATAATTTCGATATTAACAAAATTCTAAAAGTAAAGGCTTTGTGTTCTTCAACAGAAAAACCTAAGTTAAATATTGACATCGAATGCATACAAAAAGTATTTCAAATTATAAGGTATTTTCGGTATGTTAGTCGTTAAATACGTGTTAATTATGTTTAAGAACTGTGTTGTGCCAACCCTGTCCTGTCGCCCTTGCGTTATCGACGCGCGCTAAAACAAACATAAAAACAACACAAGACGTATAAAAACCACGTAAGGTAGATTTTTTTGTTTCTTACCAAAACGGTAAACAAAAAAATAAGGCAGGCCAGCGTCACAGTAACGAGTTGTTTCTCGTTCATTTTATGTTTTCACAACCGTAAAATATTATGACTTTCTATAATTATGTTAAACTAAATAACATTAATTTACAACCAAACTATAGGTGTTACTAACTGAACAGCAAGAAGTTAATTTTAAATGCACGCTCAACATTTAGAAATTGTTGCAGTACATATAAGTTAAACTGCAACAATTTCTAAATGTTGAGCGTTATACTGTATAACATTATTATACTAGATACGAGTCAGCCCGTGACTGCGGTTTAAACTTGGTACAACTCTACCAAAACGCCGGGTGCCTACGATAGAACAAGCATTTTGCATAAAGGATACAGATGTATAATGGAACACGAAAGCTTAAATGTGTTTACAAAATACAACAAACAAGACTCGGCGAAATCTAAAGTGAACTCCTTTTAATTGTCATACATTAACATTTAGAAAAAACAAAGTGGTACAACGTCGAACACACAAATCAGGACTACTAAGTAGAAAAACAAAGTGGTACAACGTCGAACACACAAATCAGGACTACTAAGTAGACCAATTTGAGGAACAAAAATTCAAAGTAGCTGTAGCAAATCCATTAAAGGAACAAACTGCACAAAGCAACCGATTATTATCATCGGCGGGCGGATTCAAATTGAAGCGATGCCCCGCCGTTCGGTCCAAATGGCCGATACGGAGCTAAAAGCCGCTAATGTATGTTGGAGTCATCCCTCAAAATGTCATCTGTCTCTTTTTAACGCGTCACTCGTCGAACAACCCGTCTCTTTTAGATAAAACCAAAGAATGGTAATCGAAATGATGTCACGCGCGATGCCTCCATGAGTAAAACATAAAAAAGGCGAATCCTTAAAAGTATTGATGGCATGTAAGTGGATTGTATATTTTAGGAGTTTGCGAGCTTTATGACTTCCACTACGTGGGTAATTTATGCACTCTGTTTGGCATTTTATATTCTAAAATAAGATGTTCACAATTTTACAACCCCGTTTTGTAGCCCGCCATATAAAGTTCGTAAGAACTCACCGATAGTCCACCGCGAGGTTTGATTGCTTCGCTATAAAAATATAAACTTTTAACATATTTGTGTTAATAATCTAAAGGTCGTCAGGTATTAACATAGAATTTAAAATCCTTTTAAAAACACATAGTAAATTGAGTGAGCGGTCGTCGACTAGTTATGTAAATCTGACGTTTACGATCATTAAATTTCTAGTAATGATCTTTTGTTAAATGTATAGAGATGGCAATCTTCTCACATATACTGTACGGTATTGGAAATTGATATTCAGTTTGCAAGTTTTTATGTGAGGGAAAGGCAATTGGGAACTTTCTTATTTCTATGTTTTTTCCTATAAAATGTGAAATAACATTATTATTCTGCGTTCACAATGTCATTATTTATATCGAGACTGACAATTTGGAAAATGTGCTGGAAAAAATTTGCCTCAGACAGTACCCGAAGATACGACTTTTCGCAATCAGGATGACAATAAACAAGCTACCGAAAATAATTCAGTATTTTTCAGTAACGTCTGCTTAGTTTTAATTAGGAATCACTCAAAAAGTCCAAATGTATGTTTAACTGCGCCCACTACCAATTTCGTTTTTGATTCTCATAAATTCTTCCACATTGGATGGACTAACCAATACCTTTGAATAAACATCGTCCCTCTCAGCGGGGCACTGAGAAAGAAGCCTTAGGTAAACGTTCCTCTTCCCCTAAAACAATGTTTGAGATACGGGCCAAATTCTTATTGAATCCTTATAAGATCGACTTAGTATTTATTTACACATGGTTTAATCTTATAGAATGAAGAAGGACTATGACGTATACACATAAGTATATAAAGAAAAACCTAGAACTTATTGGAAAGGAAAATGCACTAAGGGCATTTTTGCATACACTACATAGTAAAGTACATAACAATATGTAGTAACAACATATCTACTGGTAGCCTCCTACTACTGGTCACATGGGTAAAAATAATTGTAACTTTAGTTTCTAGCGTACATTAAGCATTCGTTTTCATGTCGAAATTTTGAATTAGATTTACTGTCATAGGACCTATGATGACTTACTGAACTATATAAAAGAGCTAAGTTGAATAGATAATGAAGTGAAAGATGATGATAATGAATGAACTAAGTTATGATACGGAAAAAGTGTTGATCAACAAGAAATACTCAGAAGACATATTGTTGAGTGGGACGTTAAGTCTCAACGGCTGCGATATCACCGTGTAGCTAAGTGTGTAATGTTTGTGTCGAGATACCACAGTACGTGTATTCTTGGTAGAAAGTTCGTTAGAGCACGATAACAAGTCCCATAAAGCTCTATCGCGAGCCCACAACGGCTCCGACGGAATAATAAAATAAATGTGTCTCTTTTCTACGAAGTTTTATTTATTCTCATCCGAACTTAACCGGAGATAACAATGTCACGCGGAGCAACACAACACAACCTTCTTTGCATTAGGGTTAGCGCTTTATGAAAGTAAATTTAATAAGATCCAAATTTTCAAATACATTTTAGCTTTATAATTTTACGTGATGGTAAGTGACAATGACGCCGTAAATGGAAGCGTACTTCACCCGTAATCACTTAGGAAATGTCTATCTTATCTCAGTCATCCAATTTACACATTTCTCTCTTCGCATTTTAATCATATATTATTTTGTCTAATCTGTTAAATAATAATAAATTTAAATAATTTTGTCTCCTCTTCTACATTTAGTATACACACCTAAAATATTTTTGCTTGCGATTGTTTTAGCTTAAATTGAATCTCCCAATTCATCTGAATTTGAACACCAGTTCAAAAACATTGTTCTTCTAGCTTGTAAGAAAACACGGGCTGGGTGAGCCTGGTGACCCGTTTAACAGGGGGATCTAATCCTACCTAGCTCGGGCACCAGTTCTCTCCAACTTTAGTGTTGTAGACATAAGATACACTAATTAAACAATGTAACAAACAATTGGAGAGAAAAATAAATGTTTTTATTATTATTATTATTATTATTATCTCTCTATTTATTTTTTACATATTAATTTACATTTTTAAATATTTTCTAAAAAACAAAACAATATTATTATTATTATTATTATTAAATAATGCGGCTTCATCCTACATATGTCAGTATTCCATTATCCCAAAAACAATACATACTATAATTTTTTATGATCTGCGTCTTGTATTCTTCCTAACTTACCGTCTATATTTGTAAAGTCTCGAGACGTATTCCTAGTCCAGCCTCTATTATATAAGGAATGAAAGGCGACAATGTCAATCTAGACTGTTATAGTAATAAGAAGACATCCTCATCAGCTCATTTTTATGTTATAAGAAGACATGTTGGATAAGAAATGTGGCAGCCCTAGAAGGTGACACGCGATATGCGCCCGCGCAGCAACCCACGCGCCAGCGCCAGCCAGGCCAGCAGCGGCCGGCGCGGCCCGCGCCTACTATGTGTCATCCTATAGAAACTGCTCTCGTATACCGCGCGACATAGCACACATCTCGACAATGTATCGCATGGCATAAAGGGATATTTGCAGTATGAAGATTATTCTTATATGATATTCGCATGCTGAAAACCCGATAAAGCAAACTGATAATCTCCTCGTTCGCTAAGATATTTCTCGCTAACTATAACAATGATGCCACTGTGAAGTCTCCACACAGTTAGAAGCTTCAAACTGGAATTAAAAATTACTGTTAATATTTAATTAAATAGTGAATATAAAGTAATTTTTAGCTACCAACACTACAGTCTCCCTTTGACTATGCCTTAGGTCATGCAAAGGCTTCAAAACGTACGGCGGAAAAAAATATATAACCGAGATAAACGTTTTTCATATGAGTGTAACTTTCACGTTAACTTTCGAAATTAATGTACCTACTAACTTTTGTTGAACACCAAATTGTAAATTGTGTCTTTAGTGTTAATACGGGCAGGCCTTTTGTCACCACACGCAATATGCCACTATCAAGATTTATAAGCTTTCAAACACCTACAAGCGTACAAGCGTCCCAAGTCGCGCACACAAACGAAACAGTCGTGTTATGTTTTTTCGTTTCTAGGTCACAACTTTGCGCCCGAGACACGATGGAAGAGATTGGAGAACAAAACTAAGCAAAGCAGTTCCGTGATCTACTTGCGTCAGAGTACAACCAGTTTGTAAACAAGGAACTATGGATTTGGAAAGCCATGTCAAGTTTAAAGTGATAATTCTAGAAAATATTATAAAGCTCGTTAGCTTTTAAAAACGTTATTCGAAACAAATAAACAACGTCGATTTGAAGATTGGCAGCTTTATTAACAATGAGTAGAAACAAATTAATAAATTGAAATTAAGGATTGGTCGCTTTTTATATGAAACATATAACAACGTTTAAGATAAATCGGATGTCTTAAACCAAAACAAAACTCATGTATTTAAAACATAATTCTTTCCATCTCTTTTAACATCCGTCAATTTACAGAACAGTAAGTATCAATAAAGTGATATATACGAATAAAAATAATATAATATATATAAGTGTTATATATATATAGTGATATCTTAGTGGTTTAACAATGCGACTAAAAACATAATTGTTATTATGCATGTTTTATTATGGTAATAAATAAAAAAAAAAAAATAGTTTTAATACGTTACGCGCTGATCGACGACGTTCAGTGAGTTATAGTAACCAGCACCAATATTTATGAAACAATGATATAATAATGCAGTCGAGAGCTTTTATTATGACTTATAATATGGTCATATTAATCCCCACCGGGTCTTGGAGCATGTAAATTTTCCAAAGTGTCAAAGCTTGTACGGTGCATTGAAGCGAAACAATGGACAATGGCCGCGCTCGAGGCTCCGCGGCCGCGCACGTGCGTGCTCATTGTGTTCGTACGAGCCTGCGACTGCGCAACATTACTCTTAGCTCTTCGAACAGATTTCGTTCCTTTTCAAGGGCCGTCGTAGTTTAGACTCAGCCAGTAATTCATGCTATCGGTTGTTTAGCCTCAACTCACTTAAATCTAGCCTGTCATCGAATGTGTATTTATTAGTTGTTGTGCGATTTGCAGGATGGCAACAAAATGGATCGACTTTATTATCGGTGCAATATGAGTCTGTCGCTCAGAGGCTGTGGCTTAATAATGATCGGTCAAACTCTCAAAGCTACATAGTTATGGAACTGAATTGTTCCACAGATAAAGGAAAAGATAAAAATCCATTTCACATAACTGAAGAAACGGAGCATGCTGTTTGTAGGCTGTTGACTAGCGATAAGACTCATCGAAGGAGTGACTCACAATTTCAAAAGTATAACAAAAAGTTCCGTTCGTAAGTCCACTTTGTGTCGGCCCGGAGAAAAGCATTTCAACAGAATGCACTGAGCAGAAACAATCGCAGCTACGACGCGCTACACTTTAGATTTAATGTGAAATAACGTAATTGGCCTAGGCAGGCCTGCGCCTAGGAAATTGTCTGCATGTGCAACATAAATCTAATCGATAAATCTACAAGCTAGTTGTGCGTTGAAAGTGAGCCACATTAATTTTTCGTTATAGGTCGTCGCTTGGGTTCACGACGAAGACACTTACGATGCGTACGTAGCCAGCATAGGATAGTGCGTTGTATCGGTTCGCCCGGCATAAATTGCAATGATAGTATGGTACCCGATGCGCTGATTCGGCCTGATTGTATAATGGGCGCAACTCGTGCGAGATGGCGCGTGGGCAACGCACTGTCACCGCCTCAGGAACACGTAATTACAATACAACACCCTATACATCATGCTAGTAGAACGAGTACAATTGAACTTCCTACATGCAAATCTAGTTTTAGATTATCATTGAAACTCTAGCGATACCATAATAAAACATGAAAGTGTTTGTTTTGTTTACCGTTTCTTCATGCTAAAACGTAGCAACGGATTGCATGATTTTCGCAAAGAGTCAAAGAGACAGGTAAAGGGTCGGGCAGTAATACTAGCTACTTACTTTATTAGCTAAATATAAAATAGTACAATGTATTATAGTCCAAATTAGTATACTCATACTTACATAACACGTGACTATCAATTAACAGAGAGCAGCGGGAATAAGCGCGCAAACATTTGACTCCGGAGTAGGCGTAAAGTCATCTCGCCCAATCAGTGTCCAACTGGTCTACAAACTCGATCACTCCTGCGCACATACTCGCTAAGATAGACGTGACTAAGCAGTCGATAGTCGATATACTCTCTATATACAGACTTATAAGACTGTAAGCACATACATTATGTACATCTCGTCTTCTCCTATATTATGTCCATGGTAATTCCCCGTATGTATTGATATGCACTCATCATGCTAAAGCAATGTAGTGATGAATCGTTGACTGTGACTTCTATTGAACTCCTTCTATGTCTCTGTAAACGTTAAACATTTTTACTAGCAATATGATGAATCGATGAATCAATGACTAATAAAAAAGCAATGAATCTTTAACGACAGATAGACATACGAAAATATACCTAATAAAGCTTTTATGAATAGGAATGATAAAATTTCCTGTAACTCATGCTACAATGGAACGCGTTCAATACATAAATCTGTTAGTGTTTTTTCTTCGCGCATGTGTTAGCTCCTCCCTAATGCGTCTCACGTATAACTATGGTCATAAATTAATTTAAATAAAGCATTTTTTAACCGTCTGTCCGGACTGAGAATTAGGCTGAGTGCGCACATGCGCGAGCGCACCGACGGACGACGTCATCTCGGGCGCCAGTAGTTCACCACATCACACATGTGGCCCGGCTGTATTGTTGTTCATAATAACACCGTTGACCTTCGACAGGAACTGCAAATGGTGGTCGTGTAGCGTAACTGACGGCTTTTTACTAACTTGCAATGTCATTTTAAAATAAACTAGACCAGATGCGGATTTAGAATGTTGCTTTACTGCCGCAATCAGCGACGGTGTTTAGTAGGTATCTTTGATGTTACTAAGTATTGAAACTATTTGGACCGCCACAGCATAAATACGACACCCTGGCGCCGCGCCGTGTCCATACGCCAAGCATTCAGTTAAGAGTAAAATCCAGCAACAGGAATAGGGATTCCAAAAATTCCAAATATCTTTATTTTGTATTTTTGTAAACTATACGTAAATGTCGATTATAGCCGACTGTGGTGGTCCAAAGGTAAGTTCTAATTATTAGAAACCTAACGACGAATTCAATATCTGTCAAAAAGAGAAAAGGTTAGCGTATATAATGTCTTATAGTTGGGCAGATACCTCCATGCAACTATACAGCGAGAGTATTATATACGGCGAGAGTATATATATACCCAATGATATCAAATTTCCCACCCATTAAACGCGGAAAGTCTTCAATGCACAAACAATTATTTCCGCTTTGACCATATTTTATAAATGCCTATGGAAAATAGCTATTCTACCAATATGTACTTTATGATGAATGACTTGGTAATTTATGGATAATTAAGTGCTTATTTAAACCAGGTGTCCATTCCTAAGCTCTTAGTCAGTTTTATTTATTATTTTTATTCTTCATAATCCACAGTCCTAATTATAATTTTTATATCTCGTTTCCAGCTCTTTCGCGAATGTATAAAAACAGTTTGGTAGCCGCATAATAATGCAGTGGTAACAATTAAACGTGAGGACAATTTAGCCCGGAGCGTCGGGCAGGGTACATGCTACAATTATGTCCCGAGGTAATTTCGAAGGCACGTCGTTACGGGCGACATTGCTGCACTCTCGTTGCATACCTTTTCGAGGAGAACACTTACCTTATTTAAATGAAGTTAACAAAAACAAATGCTTCTGTAAACATAATTTAAATGGTTTGGACAATTAAATTTTAAAAAGAGAAAATGGCGTTACTTTAGATTTATAAAATGATGTATTTATTTAAGCCCGGTGAAGCTGAAAATGCCGTTTGAGGTATTCAACAATCTCTCTAAAAAAAAAGCTGTATTTAACTATTTACATGCTATACTGAGTCACAGCAAAAAAAGAAAATGTAAACAAAAACACACAATAAAATTGGTATGCAAAAAGTACACGGTTATGTGTAGGTAACATGCTAAGCACGCATACCAAACACCGAATAAATAAATAAAAACCATTGATATGAAATGCCGCTAATGAAAAAAATAGACAACTACCAATTTAAACATGCATGACGTCAATTAAACAATAAAGAACTAAAATTATGGTATAAATGCAGTAGTTTAAAAAAAGCTATAGTTAAAGCAGAAATACTTGACATAACAGTTATTTGCAAACTACCAGTAACATAAACGTTAATAATCGGTTTTTATGCAAATAAACCGTGGAAAGAATTCGCAAAGAAAAGTGCGTGTATGGGAAAAATGTACCGATAAGGTGATAGCGAAGATTCGATCATGCGATCACGGGGTTTCGCGTGATCACGCGCAACGTGGGAACGACCAATGATCTAAATAATTTATCGAAATACTAAATGGCATACCATAAATGTTTTGATAAGAATGCAGACAAATGTTAAAAATGTACGGTTACAAAAAAAATTACAGAATTTAATATCACTAGTTTAACATCAAATACAAAAAAGCTTTCCCACGAACATGGACGCTTCCAGGCAAATACTAAAGGATTCTCACAAACATCCGTTTCAAGTGAAATGGGTCATTCCCATATACGATTCCCTAGTCCCCGACTGGCTTTAATCAAAACCTGCGATAAACTTAATTCACACGCTCTATCTGATCGTCTTTTATCTTCTACGACATGACAGACACTGTCAGAATCAGTATTGGTGATGTCAAATAAATGAAACTGACACTGTCAAAAAATATCCGACAATATGTTTACACATCCCAAGAGAATCTCCGCATTATCACTCACTTATCAGTGTTTAAATACGCATACAAAATTCGTCAGCCTGTTTATCCGGGCCTGTGTGAAACGTAAATTAAATAAACAGACAAATAAGACACTCGACTCTATCAAGTACCTCACGTATGTTTGACAAAATACGATAATTAAATAACACTTTATCTTAGTAGTTACACATAACAATTTTGTTCATAATAAAATTCACACTAATTCTCACAATATTCATAAACGGCATTTAACAACATTCAAAAAACATAAATTATAAAAAATCATTGGTGGAGCTGCTAATAGCTCCTAAATCAATAATTGGGAAATGAATTTTAAAAGCTTTTTATTAAAAGACAGTCAATAAACAAGAGAAAAGACTTCATGAAATGCATTAAAGGCCTCATTAAGATCTGTTACCTTAAATACATTGCTATAAATGTCAGGGAGTTTATATGTCCAAGAAACTGTTTTCCATTTTCAGTAAGTACTTAAATCTCTTTGCAGTTCATACCAATATAGCTTTTTACTGTAGTTTTCTAGATAGGCTGATAGAATTTGACATTTTGTATGATAAAACAATAATATTTCTTTATTATATCCTGGCTCCTTTTAAATTGCTGCCAATAAAATCTAAACGGGTTTTCTTTCCATCCATCGAGCTCTTTCTGCTATGCAGCACCAGCTTCGAGTGCTTGAGTGTCCAGTTGAAGTATACCTACGTAGTCGATTACAGTAATAAATAACGAATAAAAATCAATTAAGGACTCTAAATAATTAAAAGCATGTGTTACGAGTGTGAGTGAATAGAATACAGGCATAAATGGCGGTAAACAAGATCACTTATATAAATCGAAAGTATAGTTACTGGGTCGATAAAAATACGTTGCTCACAACTGGTTTACATTCTAAATCGATCTTGTTGTGACTAGTCAACTGTTTACGAGCTTAGATAATGTGTGAATTACATACTTTACAGATAACGGCCTCTCCTCATTACTGTGGTCTTTTTAAGCTAAAAAACATAAACGGTTAGATTGCGTTCTAATTCCATTAGCATGTTTGGGTGTTAGGTTTACCTACGCAAACAACAGTGATGACGGACGTCATATTATTATCTGAAGTTTTCTGTAGAACCGTTGGTTTTTGCCAAATTAACTTGTTAATATAATAAAACGGGAGTACCTATATCTTATATTTTAAAAGTGACATCATTAGAATCACCATTTTGTAATAAAGCATAACTTCATACAGCACTGCAGTTTCCTATCACGAAGACCACAACAACTTTTCTGCTTTCTTTGTAATTATTTTCTGTAAATAAAAAACAAGAAACAATCTGAATGCGTTTTAAATATAATCTGTCTCATTTTGCTGTACGCCAAAAACAGTTGCCGATCGACATTTCTGCTATTACATCACATAACACTTGCAAAGCTTCGAAAAGCGTTGTTTTTGCCGCAGATTAGGCTGTTTACAGGCCCGCATGTTACGCACGGTTCTCACGCACGCGTCCAGAGAATACGCGCGGAGCCGTGAGAAACAATCGTGCGGTTTGCGAGCTGAATACAAAAGTTACGCTTACGCTTATGTTGTCCTAGTCCGGTATTTGGTTGGATGGATGTATTTCAAACAACAGATTTAATCAAAGATAAGGGACTATCTACACCCAGCAATACATAAAGTCGTGGATAAAGATAAAGATATGATGACAAATTTCTAAAAATTTAGTTACGTACTTTAACATTTTCTGGAATACCGTAGCGTAGTAAACAGAAGGACACAGAAGGAGATTGGCAAAATACTACCTATATTGTAACAACCGGCAAAGTACAAGTTGGTGAAACTGAGTTAGACTTGAAGGAATGATTCGGCAATTAGCTATTTCTCTTCTACTGAAAATAAATAAGTCTACTTCTTCGGTTGACGAAACCATGACTCCGACTTTGACGTTAAAAAAAATATTTTTCAAAGATAATTTTTAAACAAAATAAAAGTTTAATTAGTGTTTCATCTCCTACAGCCAATAGTTCACAGCGAACGCATCCGGCTCGCCACACGCCACAAAAACATCAGGCCGTGTCGAACGTAATACGGAATCAATAAAGCAGGCCTTAGTGGCAGCAGTGGAGCGTGGACACGACAATAGCGAGGAATGCGCTGCAACGAATACTCGCCCGCCTGCGACTACCAAGGCTCCACCATCACGCTACCAGCTATAGGCATGTTCAGTGCAATCTCCAAATCAGAGAATCAATAAAGCAGGCCTTAGTGGCAGCAGTGGAGCGTGGACACGACAATAGCGAGGAATGCGCTGCAACGAATACTCGCCCGCCTGCGACTACCAAGGCTCCACCATCACGCTACCAGCTATAGGCATGTTCAGTGCAATCTCCAAATCAGAGAATCAATAAAGCAGGCCTTAGTGGCAGCAGTGGAGTATGGCAACGACAATAGCAAGGAATACTCTGCAACGAATACTCGCCCGCCTGCGACTACCAAGGCTCAACCATCACGCTACTATAGTGCAACTCCGAATCAGCTATAATATAAAAAATAAAATAAATAAAAATAAATAAACTTTGCTTCGTTATAAATAAAACTCGTTATATGGTTACTAGACAACGGATAAACATACTTAAAATACTTAAATATATACTTATTATACATAGAAAATACCCAGACCCGAGACAATTTAGAAAAACAATAATTTCTAAATTGACCCGACCGGGGATCGAACCCGGGACCTCAGAGATGGCGACACCATGAAAACCGGTGTACAAACCACTCGACCAAGGAGGTCGTCAAATATGTATGTGTCGTAGCCGGATCTTAAAATTTATCAGTGATTATCACTTTATGATGTAATCGACCATTTCATGAAATGGTTGTATTTTATGATATGCCCAGCTTGAACTGATCATAGCGTTAAAGCGTCAAAGTTTGATGATATGCCCTTCCACGTATGGCCATATCATTAATGTAGGAAATCCTTACAGTTGGTTTGGTTAGGAGCAGCCACGGAAGGGGGGAGCGCCTTCACGGAAGGGGGGAGGCACATAAGATTGTGCAAATCGATTGTATCGACACAATAAGTAAACGATATCAGCGTATAATGCAGCAGTGGGTAATGTAAATATTTTACGATATGATCACTAAAGTTTGACCATTTTATGAAGTAGCCGCGTGTTTAGTTGCTCATATTGAGAAACGATTTCTTATCATTTATCTGCCCAAACCACATCATGATGTGGCCAGTAGACAGTGAAACATTTAATGAAATGCGACCATTTCATGAAATTCTCGAGCATTTCGTGAAGTGAGCACGATATGGCTACGACACATAATGCTATCCGCGTCCAGACATTTCGGCGTATAATATTAAGCAGAAAAGCATGTTGACGACGCTGATGATGATGATGACGACGCTGATGATGATGATGATATTGATGACTTTGCACTGTCAAAGTGCATTATATCGAATTTAGGACAAGAACTGTAGAATAAGATTTTCTTTATTTAACATAGTGATAGGTGTTGGTTGGCGCCTCGGTGACCGAGTGGGAAAGCGCTCGGTCCGATACCCGAAGGTCCCGGGTTCAATTCCCAGGTCGGGCAAATGTGTTTCGGGTTTTTCGATGCATAACCCGGGTTTGTGATCACCAACTCGCATTTGGCAAGCGTGGTAATTAAGCCATTACCCATAGATTGTAGTGATGACTTGATTTCAATGATGGAGCCCTTTGGCCAGCAGTGGGACAGTTATAGGCTATTTACTTTACTTTACTTTAGGTGTTGAATAATAAATGATATTGCTCCAAAAATAAAATCTCGAATTGAAGTCACAAATCTTTACAGAAACTAAGGAGATATGGGACTTTACTGAGACCTCATGCAGTACCTTCAGAAAAATATTATAAAAAAATACATATTTTTCAAAATAAAACAATACCACGTATTTGGACTATCCACCAAAATCACTTCAAAGTACACATCAAGGTACATCACCTACCTAGGTGTCAATTATCAGATAAGCCAGTTATTGCAGTAATACGTAGCTGCAATTTGTGCCAACCGCTCGACCTCCAATGCAAACGACTGTGCACAACAATACTACGCTCAACTTAGCCGGAGGCCTCGAAACCTGGCCTAGCTATATTCGAAAAGCTGAACCACCATAACATTTTCCGCATTGAGATTGCGTGTTGTGTGCCCGCCGGCTGCCGACAATTTATAGTACTGGAACCATGGCGGTACACGCTCGTTATTATTTAACGGTGGACCTGGTCTGGACGGACCGCGCCCCCGGCTATTGCCAATGCAGCCCTGCTAAACACGTATGCATTATTTTATGATCTGCAGATTTTGTTTTTTCTTTTTCCTTACGGGTTAACAGTTGGCCTTCATCCCACCTGATGTTAAGTTTTAAAGCCGATGGTGGAAGTGCACTGCACCCGGAATCCTAACTAACTAATAACAAATGTCAGCGAGTTCTTCTTGGCGGGAAAGTGAAGAGTCATATTGTCATAAGTCGAATATTAATGGTGGATTATTAACCGTTAAGTGTTCGTAAGTGCGCATGAGTGTTGGCAAATGAAACAAAACAGTGCAACTTCACTTTTCAAATTCTCTCAAGAATTCCGCCCGAGGACTTAGTAAAGCCCCACATCTTTACTGAGATACTCGAGGGGTTGGAGGGTATATCATTTCTCACTTCTCATTTCTATTATCATTCATCATCATCTATATAAGAAGGAAATATTGTTTATTTATATATTATTTGTAAGAAAAATTACTTTGACACTGGCTAAATGTACTTACTAATCGCACGAAGCCATCAACTAAAGGAAAAAAAATGTCAGCGAAAATCTTATCCATTGGGGTGGTCTTATCCTCAGAACAATAACTAAAGCTATAGAAGGATGGACAAAATAAAAATCGTGCAACTATGTTTACTTCCGTTCTATCTTATGGCTAGAAAAAGAGGTTGGAGTGCGACAAATGGTTGACACTTAGTTTTTATTTTTTGTATTGTTATGTCAAACGGTCATCAGATAATCGGTGATCAAAAAAAATCTTTGAGTCCTTTATAAAGTCACTCACTACATTACCTCAAAGATGACGTCACAAATCTGGTGACACCTTCGAAATAACGAAAGAAAAGGGACAATCGATCTCTTTCCAATACATCACTTAGGTTCATTAGTTAAAATAGTACGAACTGATGAATGAGTGTTGCTATTTTAGTCCGGTTTCAATAGCTTTAGTTATTATTCTGAGATCTTATCCATTTGACCACAGAAGTGGTAGTTTAAATAGAATGTAGGTTTGACAGACTCCGTTTGACAGACCGCTTGCACCACAACTGCGCGCTCAATAAAAAATACATCGACCTGCAATTTGTTGCCGGTTACTCAAAAGTAATTAATAAACGATGCTGCCTGCGAGTGCGCAACCTCCGCGACGCGAGAGGTAATGAGCGTGAATACTGAATACCAAATTCGTCATTCAATATTTACGCTCAATCTCTCTATTTGGCGATGCTCATTTTTTTCTACCGCTCATTTGAATAAAGGCATAGCGGGGTCCGGTAAGCGCCGAGCCTTACAGAGCCACGTGCGGTGATTACAAGATACCCTTGCGTACCTAGCTGCTGCGATTTTGCGGCTACGTAGGTATACCAGCCGAGCGGGTCCGCAGCCCCTACCAAGAACCTATTCATTTGATACTAGCTAACGACAAGGTGCTAATGTTTCGCATAACGAAATTAACGGTGAGTTCAATAACTAAACAACAACTATCCAAGAGTTCTACAAATTATTGCATGTCAATTGTCAGCTAAAACCATAAACGCGTCTGGAAAATTAAGCGTGCGCTCGAGGATACAAAAAAATAAGAAAACGAGTGTACGCTGCCGATGTTGCATTGGAATAAATTACTAGAACTTATTTATTTATTTGTTGTTAATCAATAATAATGAAAGTGCCTCATATTATGATTACTAAAGATATTGTATTTGAGGAGCCATGCAAGTTATTGTTGCCTTTGCGACTGCGACTTACAAATTTCAATATATTTTTTGTGTAAAATATAAGCAATTTTTTTTTGCTAGCCAATTAAATGAATAGACTAGAATAGTTCAAGAAAACTCATAGTACGGGCTGCGGAACTCCAATAAGGCATATCATAATACCCAAGCAACACTCCTTACGGAGTGGCATGGGTGCGAGCGAGAACCAAACACCGCGCAATCGACTCCTGCGTCGACCGACCTTGTGGCACGCGCCGTTCTCGTATTATTCCATTTGATTTACCGGACTCATTGTAATTCTATGAGTTAACATTCAGCGGTATCAAATATCGAATATATATTTAAGTTTCGAATAAACAACGGCAGTAAGGGAAATGACAATAAAAATCAGGCTATTAAAGTACCTACTGGATACTTAAATGTCTTTTTCGCATGCAATTTTTTTTTGTTTTGTTTATACAGAAAATATTTGACATGAACATAAAAAGAATATTAGTTATAGAACCTAATAAGTTGGCGTTAAGCTTCGTTGAACATCTCTGTCGTTTTGTTTATTACCTACCTAGATAAACTTTTCATCATCATCATCAGCTCATTTTATGCCCCCACTGCTGGGGCCGAGCCTTCCCTATGGATGGATAGGGAGAACGGGCCATAAACCACCACGCGGGTCCAATGCGGGTTAGTGGTTGTCAACGACTGCTAATGCAGCCGGGACAACGGCTTTACGTGCCTTCCGAAGCACGGATGAGCTCGAGGTGATACATTTTTGGTAACCCATCCGATGAACGGCCTTTGCAAATGTTGCTTAACCTCAGCACTCGCAGACCGGGCGCGTTAACCACTGCGCCATCGAGCTCCTCGATAAACTTTTATAGAGATTGTTTTTCATAATTGCTAGTCAGCGTTCTTTTATTTTATAGATAGAAATTTATTTATTTATTTTATTTAATAGGACAACCAACAAAATTAACACTAAATTAAATTAAAGTTGTTTTTGTACAAAAAGGACTTAAGCTAAGTGTCATCTTACTTATAGGCTGCCACGGCATGCAATGTGGACTAAAATATACTATTTAAAAACTATTCTTATTCAAAACAAGTATACAATTAACGAAAAAAACAAATATAATTTATGATTACCTACTTATATATAGTTTTATGCAAATATTATTGCAATAAATTACAAAAAATAGAACATAACCATAAAAACAATACCTGATTTACTTATATTTCAAAAAGTTTGTCTTGATTTTTTATAAACCTAGCCAATCAAAAGTATTGAAGCAAAATTTAAAGCAATCAAAATACCTAAAAAAAATTCGAACATCAATTTGTGACTTTGAGTGGAAAAAAATGAAAAAAGCAACGGTTATTTGTAGATGGTCGAATAAAGGCTTAGCGGCCCAACAGGTTTGTAATAATGCCCCGGAGACAGAAGCGAAATCGTCTCCGACATTCAATATTAAGGCTTTGACCGTTGTATATAAAAATTTGAATACCATTATTCTGGGTGCTCACAAAGCTTTGTATGCAAAACTTTTGGTATTGGTATGTAGCAATATATTTTATTTAAATGTCCGATGTTTGGGAGTTGTAGTCGAGCCAGCCAGAGGCCAATTAGTGGCGTAAGATTGACCGAGCTCATAAATTAGACGAGATGACGGTTGCCTACAGACTGACCAAAGAGTTCCGAGGCCTTGTAGCTACTTTATATGAAGCCTCATTAGGTTGTGATTTAGTTGTGTGTCTCTGTGACACACATGTGGCTGACACGCAAGAGTTATTGCCGTAATAATTATTTCCCTTCGAGGTAAACAAGGTGGTGAGATGCTAATACTTGTTGCCCTGCGTTGATACCACCGCCGCCTGCTCAAGCTCTTAATTTGTTTTGACGTTGCAAAATTATTTACTGTTAGATCTATTTGTAGTTGTTTTAATTTGTTTAGAAAAGTGCCATTCTTCTTAAGATGATAGGGGGGGCCCAGGCGTTGTAAAAGAAAGGAAGAAAAAAAAGTGCGTTTGTTGTCAGTTTTTCTCAATAGATTTCGTTGTAGGCTAGAAACCGAAACCGTAGCACAACTACTTTCATAACACCTAATATCATAGATTAATAACCTAATATATACAAAAATAATAGAATTATTTCAAAAAAGGGGCCATTAAAATTTTTCTTATAATCCAGATATGTGGTTGGTATTTATATTGAAACAATAAAAGAAACGACTCCCTTCATATAGTGCAATAATTTAATTTTCGTGTATTCCACTTCGAAATGCACTAAAGGCAAAGTTTATAATTTCGTTGAGAATATCATTATATAGGTATGTATATCTCTTGCTACTCACCGAAACACACGGTAAAATGGATTTAATATTGACATAATGGCTGCTCGATTGGATTTGAAGACAGAAGTGTTCCGCAAACAGTATTATATTACACGTTGCGTATACTCTCAATAAAGTTAATGTGTTGGTTTATACTTATCTACATAATATTTTTCATTGTTCTTTTAATTCGAACTGCCCGTATTTTCGATTATAGTATCCATGTTCTCAAGACATCGCTTTAAAGCGATCAAACTGCCAAACTTATAGCTTTATATTTGTTCCTAGTAATTTCTCTGTAATTTTTGCTGATCTTGCAATAAAAGTATCGACTATATCTCGAAAGTGTCACTGGCTCTTTACATTTCGATCAAATAGTTTCCTGGGGACGTTTAAAGGCTTTTGTGACTTTTTTCTTTGGAAAAGGACGAACAAGGCCATATGCATGGCAATGAAGAAAATACTTTCCAAATATACTTATTTTCATTAAGACAAGTAGAAATAGTAAAAAAAAAAAAACAAAAAAAAAGCACAAAAAGTAAACCGGTCATTGTGGAGATTTTTGGGAGAGGCCTTTGTCCAGCAGTGAACGTCTTGGCTGAGATGATGATGAGGATGATGATGTACAAATAGACACACACTTTAAATATAGATAGATATACAACCTTATTTTTAGTTTATACGAAAATCGAAACAACGGGTCAAATATTTTCATTTAAAGAATCAGTACAAAAAAAATATATCTTAAAAACTCACGAAGTTACAAGCTTTTTATGCTGTCCCGTTGTGTTTTTTAGTAGGGTATACTTTATTTGAGATTTTGTAAATATTATTTGGTCAAAATGTAACATGGTATAAAAAAATATTGAAATCGATTCTATTACTGATTCTGAACAAACAGTTTTGACGTTTCGTATAAACTAAAAATAACTACTAAAATATCTAAATATATATATATATATATATATATATATATTATTATTATTATTATTTACTTTATATATCAGCAACTGATTAGTGACTTTAGTGACAATTGAATACAGACCTACTTGCTTCCTAGCAGCGGTCATCCAGTAAAACTTTTACGGAATTTTATTAAATATTTATAAAACACAGTGAAAAAAATAAACGCCTACGCGACCCAGCCAGGAATCGAACCTGGGTCTTCCGTAATCCGGGCAGCTGCTCTGACTGCTATGCTACCGGGAAGGCTGACGTAAGCGCTGAACTTTGTCACTGCTTTTTTAATTTTTGAGTGCTAATAGCGGCACAGTGCGCCATCTATCCAACGGTTATTGCAACCGATGGCTATGCAGATTCATCTTTGCAGATGAAATACCACTTTGATAACACAACACTATAGTAAATTTTTACTTTTTATTTTCAAGTGCTAATTGCTGCACTGAAGCTAAATTAAATATTTATAAAACACAGTGAAAAAAATAAACGCCTACCCGACCCAGCCAGGAATCGAACCTGAGTCTTCCGCAATCCGGGGCAAATATTTAATTTAGCTTCAGTGCAGCAATTAGCACTTAAAAATAAAATAAAAATTATGAAATCCTATTTTTTTTAGGCTTAATGTGTCGAACACTTGTGCTACTTCGATATTATATATAAAAAAATAATAATTATATGCCACTTGAATGAAGCACTCAGATTATATTATACATCCAATATCATAACTTTCGTTGCAACTCTTAAGGCACGTAGTACGTGGACTTGTTTAAGGACCACTAAACTCAAACACAATGGTCAACCGCAAATGGGCTTTCGTCGACGAAAGGGTCGTGCAAATAAAATATTTGGAACGCTCACCACCGCACGCCACACAGCGCTTCATATTCAAACGTTAATGATGTCCAATACTTGACTTTTTGTGTGTACAGGTTAGGAAAAGGTTTTATATAACATGCCGAAAGGGGATGAAACAATATCAGGTGTTTCACAAATTCAAATTCTGAACTTACTTTAAAAAATCATGGGATATGGTTGGAGTTAGTCTTATAATAAGTTGCTTTCATATATACATAGAAAAGTATACTTATATCGAGACCTAAGGTAACTTGATTATTGGCAGGACAGATTTTAAAAGTAACCGTCATAATATGACGGTTACTTATTATGTATATACATTATTTACGTTAATGAAAATTCTATAATCGGTGAGTAGGTACCGAAAACAAGTAAATGTTATGAGTTTTCTAAATACCGAAGACATGGCACCTAACACTTTACGGGAAGCGTGTTTTCCTAGCTACTAAGAATGTTTTTTTTTGTCGTGTGCCGTGTATGAAGATCCGACGGCAGTGGTCAGCGACGCTGTGTTTACATAACTAGTTAGGCTCCGCGCTGCGCCTGCGCCGCCCACACCTCCGACCCGCCATTGGACGTCTAACAAAATATTATAAGTCAATACTCGATAATGCTCCATTGTATCATCACGCAGGTGCGATCGACGGCGTTAATCATAATATTGACTTTCGCTCGACGGCCGCGCTACGACGCCGATTCAATATCTTTTTATGAAACATCAGCTAAAAATGCAACGCGCTGTAATTGACTCGGTCTCAATACACCGCCCCATCAATCATCAGGACTATGGCGCAGTGATACGCGAGGTATGCCGGTCGGTGCGACTTTTTTCTCAACGCTCCGTCGTCGTCGCGGCATAAAGGCTCGTGACGAAACGTAATGCAATTTTGATTAACTCCCGAACACAGTGAAAGCACAATTTGTAATCAACTTCAACAATAATGGAGACATTATATATCATTATTTTATTATGGACGGCTGTAACCGTATGAAGAATCTCCGCGAGCACCAAAGACTTTTTATGCACGTTTACGAAGTGTAACTGTGAAATATACGAACGTAATCTCGAACTGTTAAGACGTTTACGATAGTTAAAATGTCCTTAACATCTTGACAGATCACAATCTATAAATAAACATACAATGTTCCATAATGTTCTAAGCCAACACGGTCGAACACTAACGAGGTTTTCGTAACACGCAAAGCGCTCGTAACGGCGACTTTCACTCGAACAATGGTGGTACCACCACTACCAGTTGTGTCACAGCTCACGACCGACAGTCACGCAGGACGCGGGCTTCGACAGCCGCATGAGAGCAACCACGGATGCTGATCGATCACTCGCTGAAAGGTTAGGCGGTATCTTTGCGTGATGCAAGCTGTTGACCTCGGAGTCGAGAAGACACGTTCTGGTGGTTTTATAAATCTTCTATTCTTAGAATCAGTCGAGTCTACAATCACGTAATCTGTTGACAAGTCGGTCTATAATTTTTACAATTTAATGGAGTGAACATTTTTTCGAATATGATTTGTATTTGTGGCACAGCATTAAAAACGCCTTGTAACAAATGGGGCTGGTTGGTGGTATTCCTATTTTTTGTTCGGTAAAGCCGACCTCATACCTGTGGAGGTGAAGAATGCTTACATTATGCGTACATGCTATGTACAAGGAAGGCGCGAACTTTCAGGGTAGGTACACACGAGGCGTGAACGCTAACGCGCAGCTCAAACATGGAGGTGTGAAAAGCCGGGGCGATCGTGCTCGTCTTATTGTGGCACAGCCGCACAGCTAAGCCTCTTACCAAACCTGTCCTCATAAATCCCAGCGACCCTCGGCCACTTAGGTCCGTGTATTTCATCTTTAATGCAACCGATAAGCTCCTTGAGTTAGACATGATATTATTCCGCTTTATCACGTTAGCTTTATTCGCTACTTTCTGCCTAGCCGTACCTACGCTCTAGTTTTAAACGCTAACGTCAGCATGCTCATTAAATATTATGGCGAAATTTAACTCAGTCTATTTGCAAAACAACACGTCAGGAGTGATTGCTTCACCCCGTTCAGTGTATCGAATGTCATTTCGCGTTTTCCTGTATTAAGTTACACTACTTAGCTCGGCCTAAACGCAACTCGTGTGGAATAAAGTGATTGAACATTAAATTTAAAGGAAGTTGAGCTCGGTCATGCGGTCACAGGAAGAGATTGCAGAAGATCAATTTAATGACACCTCATATTTTCTAAGCGAAAATTAAGCTTAGAATGACTTTTTGTTAAATATTTATTTTGTAAAGGATTTAGCTAAGTTGTGTTGCGCTTGATAAGTTGAATAGCTTCATTAGTGAAGATAAAGAGATAGTAGCTGATGTAAAGTCAAAATACACCGTATTCAAGATAAACCAGCCAATTTAGCCTTTATCGGGCAAAATCTTTAACGAACCTGTGGGGCTCAACGCAGCCATTGTTATGTCGGTCGCCTTGGTTATGGGACTTATGGACCTCATTCTTCGTACTGCAAACAAAACGAGTTATAATATGAAACCTAAGGCTCAGTTTTATGGCATTCTTGTCTCAGTTTCCATTTAATGTATGACGCGTCGTAACTCCGCTGGTACTCATTCAATTGTCCGCTCGCCAACAGTGAAATAAATCACTGGAGGTTTATTAACAGACATGTAAGTGTAGTAAACTTCGAACGGAACGTTAAGAAACGTTCGCAATGAGTTATCTAAGAAATGAAATCCCCTACCAAAATTTGTGAGGGTGTAAAAACGAATAAAATCTTGCGCGTCGAACGTGATGGTATTTAGACGGGTCTGACGACGTCCCGCGCTGAACTTTTTACCTTAACAACTTGAACACCCTTAGCGTTCTGTCTCCTTCGTTTGCTGCAACTCTACGGGTGATAGATAGCAATGAAACTTCTGAAGAAAACGTTCGCATACATTATATTACTTTTTAGCAGCCGAGATTGCAAAGCGCTATAAGGGGTTCAGAGTGCCTGCGGCAGTTGCCATTTGCAATCTGTTATGGAACGACCGCCATCTCTTTTTACATTATAATCGGTTGGTCCCCCGCGCACTCTTTCTTTTGCGTTGCAGAAGCGATGATCGCCCTACATGGCCGTGTATGGTAATGCGTTACATTATTCAACTTCAAAATTTCGCGCCGAAAACGGAATACGTCCTTTCTTTATCTACGTGATTTTATTGCAAGCAATTAGTGGTTGTTCCGTTGGAGCAAGCGGTGTTGGTTTACACTGAAATAGGTAGACGTGTGTTGCATAGTAGAACGGACACTAAGTTGATGGCGTGATGCCTTGGTTGGGCTGGCTGGACGAACGGTGTCTGGTTACGTTTACGGCAGGGCCCGTGCCGCCTCATTAAAGACGCAACCTCGCGCAATTTCCATTTTTGTATAGTGTTTCAACAGGAATACAGAAACAAAATGAGACAAGTTAAAAAAAGAAACGAGAAAAAGCAAAAAGGTTTTAAGTAACCGTAAGACCAGTTGCTTTACTCGTTGAGTGCATCAACATAACTAATGGAATAACGTGACCTGTAAATAAATGACTACCATCTATTCCGGATCTATATTCGAATGAAATATTGTAATTTGACAGCGTGCTATCGAAATTGGTGGCATCAAAATGCAGCTCGTGCGACGGCCGCGCCTCGCATCCTCTGTAATAATGGACCAGCGTCCGATGCATTATTCAACAGGTCGCACACATCCCAAATTCCTATTTTTGGACCATCGGCAGAGGTCTATTGTCTCCTTTATAAAATAAAGTTTTTTGTTGCCGATTTAGATTTTTATATTTCGTTTTTTTAGAAAATGTTTAGTAAATAAGTTCCGTTACATGCGGTATTATAAAAGAAAAAATTAAAAACATCTGAAATTATTTTTCTGCTTAGCATTCTTCTTCTCAGCGAAGGTTGGACAACATCATAACTATTTCACCGTGGTCACAGCTGCCCAGAACAGTGAGCTGGTGCAGCCAAACAATTTACGGTTTTTAAGCTAAGAATGCCTTCTTCTGCCAAAGTTTCTGTTGCCGGCTATCTTGTCTTTTATTTTAGAAATTATAGATTAGAAATTAATGACGGTAGTTGTTAACATTGAATGGGCGCCTTTGGCTTTCAAAGTAAAAAGTAAATAGTGTTGAATAATTTCGGCGGGCTGGTTAGAACCACGATAGCTCAATTGGAAGAGCACCTGACCCGGTATGTCAGAAGGGTGCAGGTTCAAACCCTGCTCGTGGAATTTTTTTCAACATTTGTGTTTTTGTAATTTGTTCGCAACAAAATTTGCGTTAAAAATTATATAAACATTTAATTATATATAGTTAAAATCAAATGTGTATAAATGATACCCAAATATGAAGGCTCTTAAGACGAGCCCAAAAAAGCGTACGCCCATCATATGGAGAACTATTAAATAGATCAACTATTAATTGTACCAGTATCTCCAGTAGGTAGTAAATTATTAGTACCCGCTTCTTTTTTGACAACCAACAAATCATTCCTCAAACTTGTACCGGCAGAGTAATAATTATTGCTGTACACTTGGATGTAGCTGGCATTGCTCGTAGTCATACATTAGACGATGAAGATACAATAAATTTTGTGTGTAACGTTCATTTAGTATGTTGCTACCATAGCAATTAGTGCGTTTTGTATCGACCAGCTCCGGGAAGCAATTGAAAAACCAAACAAACGGGTGTACAAAGAAAGCCTTCATCTGACCCGCCGACACAATGCTGACCCAGATTTGCCATTAATTAGTTACTTCATACAAAGAGCTCACTATTCTGCCCATTGTAAGGTATGGAACTAACGAATCTTATTAACATTCTAATCCGAAATCAAACAGGAAACGTCGAGAATATTTGTTAGTTGGTACTGGTACACTGAAAACTAAGACAATGTCATTATTATTGTTGCTTCTTAACTTAACCTTTTTGATGTATTTTATAATTTACTAGCGGCCCGTCCCGGCTTCGCACGGGTGGACACTTCTTTTTTGATATAGCCTATGTTACTCAACGCTATAGTAGCATTCTAATGGTGAAATAATTTTTTAAATCGGTCCATTAGTTTTTGAGTTTATTCGATACAAACATACAAAAATACAAAAATACAAAGCTGTCCTCTTTATAATATTATTAGTAAGTATGTTTACTTTTCTACTGTTGTGTATTTTTAATATAAAACCGTCCGGTATTTTCTTACGTTTTAAAAAACATGCCACTTACATCAAAAAATAATTTTCATCCAATTTATCTTTCACGTAATTAATATCGAAACAAACGATTTTATTTATTTAATAGTCAAAATTTACTGGTACTTGTTTAACAAACCGAGTTGTTGTGGAGATTTTAGTTTCCAATGATGTCTATTAAATCAGATAGAGCCCGATGGCGCTATTATAAGTGGGTTCGTTAAGATCTAGGCCATAATCGTTATTGCAATCAACACCGAAAAAAACATGAACGGTTAGTTGTCTGACTGGCTGTTGAAACCTACGTACATTGTTGCTAGAGTAATTATGCTATTATATTAAAATAAAATTATACTACAGATATACATTTATAATAGTTTTAAACATTAATGAGACATATGGTACAAACATTTGTCTCATGTAATGAATCTAACACGCTATTATCTCATGTGATTGGAACTTGGGAGCTTATAATAAAAATATTCTTTAAATCGTGCATGGCTATTAAATGTCAACGAGTGCTTTATTTTCTTCAGCATAAGGTTCACTATCAAACAGAGAACTTTTATGGGAAAGATCTTTTGGTGGCACCAGACTTTGTTACAACTTTTCAAGTATCTTGGGAGCAGAATCGAATAGACCTACCATGAGTAAAGCAAACTCATTAGTAATAGTTTTATAATAATACATGAGACAGAACATTTTAAGAGTTTTACATCGAACAGAAGATCAGCGTTGTAGTGATTTGTTCACTGCCACAAACGCTGAGTGGAGTTTCTTCAGGGCACATTTTGTTTTTTTCTACTTTAATAAACATACAAATGTACCTATATGTAATAAATATATTTAATTTCATTATCATCATCAATGACTTGTTTTGTCCATTTAAGTTTTATGCGGAGAGTGATTATGATTAGTGGTCACCGCCACAACTAATTTTAAATAATAAAACGAAATAATTAATACTAGTAGGACGGATTAATACGCACCCGGTCTGCGAGTGCTGAGGTTAAGCAACTTTCGCAAAGACCGGTCATCGGATGGGTGACCAAAGATGTATCATCTTGAGCTCCTCCGTGCTTCGGAAGGCACGTTTAGCCGTTGGTGCCGGCTGCATTAGCAGTCGTTAACAACCACTAATCCGCACTGGGCCCGCGTGGTGGATTATGGCCTGTTGTCCTCCCTATCCATCCATAGGGAAGCTTTGTGCCCCAGCAGTGGGGACATAAAATGAGCTGATAATGAATTAATACTAACACCTAGTTTTTATAAGATTGTATTAACACTTTTATATGGATCTCGGTCTGAAATAAATATTTTTTATTTTATTTTTTTTACTCAATTTGAACCAAGTCTATACTTATTTTATATGAACTAAACAGAGACAATCGCATCGCTCTCGCTCGTTGTCTTCCACTACATAATTTATCATGTAACTTCTGATCTAGTTGTGCGCCTTCCACGGCCAAATCAACGAGCACAAGAGGCCTAAGCCACAAAATAAGGTGACTGTAGAAAGTAAGCTTCATAGAAATGCGCTTGAGCAACGCAGACATAGACAACGTCTCACGAACAGGGAGTCTCGCAACAGCAGCGCTCGCGCTCGGACTGCTGTTCCGAACTTCCGAGCTGCAGTGCTATTCTCTAAGCAAAACAGCGTCGACCTCGACATTGAACTCGATCATAACTTGCAAACGAATGTAGACTTTATTGCTATTTCAAAGTAAATTAAAATTCATTTGCAAGTTATGAGCGAGTTCAACGTCGAGTTCGACGCTGTTTTGCCCTAAGGCTTAGAGAATAGCGCTGCTGTTCCGTCGTGTGTGGGTTTATGTTTGTGTTGCTCGAGCTTACCTTCTGCAGTCGTATTTCGTGCCTAAGCTAAGGCGAGCGTCTCGGGCGGAACACGTGTCTCTGATTGCCCCCAATTGGCGAGCGAATAAAAACAATCGTCGCTTAAAAATAACCGTGATTTCATCTGCCAACATGTGACGTATGTTTTCTCTTAGAGGAGCGATGGTGTTCCCACCGCCTCGCCTGCCCCGTCCATGTGAAATGTCCCGGCGGCGTGATCCCATTCCCATACGCCGAATCGAGTGATTCACTACCACTAATGATAATGAGTAGCGTATGTCAAGGAACTGGGAACGGGAAATTCTTCCTGGAAGTTAGGGTAATAAGTTTTGATCTGTTTTGATCGCTTCATTTGTTTTTTTTTATAAATGGTTTACCGAACTTGCCAGTAACTCGTACATAACAAACTTATTATTGCTTAATCCAAAATAAGTACAAACATGGACTGTTCGACCTTCTCGAGTTGATACTACAAGTAGGTATACCTCGCTTTATGTGATTTGCACCTACTAATGATAATAATGAGTAGCGTGTTTAAAGCAAATGAGAATGGGAAATTCTTACGGTAAAAACTTTTTGATTTGCGCTCTATTAGTTTCTCTTATTAATAGTATGAACAATCTATAATTAAAAACAAGTACAAACATAGAGAGAACGACTTTTTTAAGTTGGACAAGAACGTCACTAGATTTGATTGATTCACAACCACCATCACTATCATCATCATTCGGCTGCTGTGGCCAATAGTGTTTGGGGTCGGCGCAACGTATGTTCTTCTTTGATTCTCTTCCCGCAGCTGTCATCTCAATATTTACTACTTTCTTAATCCTTTCTATTTATTCTTTTCATCTTTTCTTCGGTCCCCTTTTCTTTACCCTTTAACTTTGCTCATCATGTTTCTCGTTAAATGCACATGATATGTCCTCAGAACATGCCAATACCAAAATCTTTCTGTCATTGGTGCTACTTTCAGACTTCCCCTACTAAGTAAGAACTTATGAGTGATTCGCAACCATTAATGATAATGAATGTCAAGGAACTTGGGAACGGGAAATTCTTCCTGGAAGTGAAAGTAAAAACTTTTGACCGGCGCGGCGGTCCATTGGGTCTGCCACATGGAGGGCGCTCTAGGTCGTGCGCAGTGACCATCTGATGTCCACGCCACGAAGTGTTGTGATAGCGACATCCGCACACTGTGGTCACATTGCGAATTGGGTCAAAATCAGGAAGTACAACCGCAATACGGTTTTCACACAATCCTATATTATTTGCTATGACCATAAACTGATAAGCCCACGCTATTGTTATTAATTATTGTATTGCATGCTGGTCAAACTGGCGTTATTTATATTATATTATTACCTACGTTATAACCTAGATTTTTAAAATAGTTAGCCCTCTTATTTGCTGTGCCCTAGCAGGGCGTCACATGTATGTATACCTTTGCTTATGTTTTAACACCTCGTGTAATGTAATGTGATATGCAATAAATAAATAAATAAATTGTGTGTTATAAACTTTTTAATATGCTAAATTAGTTTGTTTTCGTTAAGTTGTATGTAAATTTTCTATTTATTTGAGTATTCTATTTGTATAATTTGATTAGAGTGTTTCTGATCTACTTTTGATCAAGACAGTGTGTGTCTGCTCCAAAATTTTTATCACCTTATAGCCGCTAGTAATCTAGATTTAATTTCTATTATTGCTAATATTGAATACTGCAACCCATGGGTATTACGGACCTAAACATTAAACTGTTTATGCTTCTATCATCATCATCATCATCATCAGCCTATAAACGTCCACTGATGGATTTCCATCAATAGGCAGAGGCCTATTTCTCGGAGAGCAAAGTGCACGCCACTAATCACGATCCGCGGCTACCCTCATCCAGCTATATGCTTCTAAGCCTTGTAACTTTACTGGATCTAATTTTATAAAGACGATCTTGTCAGTTAGGACTTCCGATTTCTATTATATGTATAATATTATACATATAATAGGTATATACCATGTTTGAAATATATCTGTCTATTATTAACTTAAACTTTCAAATATTTCTCCTGGATGGTTATCTCATGCTAAACAGCGTTAAAGCCTTTATTCATCACGTTAAGTGTTTTTTTCTAGACCATTTATGGCTTAGTGACAGCGCTCATTGTTCAGAGTTGACTTCCATTGTTAAAGATAAGCGGCATAGGCGCCATACTTTTTTCTGTAGAAAAAAATGTGAATACGTGACGAGAACCTCTATAGACAAACTGTATATTGTCAAAAACAGTGTAAGATTGGATGAAGTTGATTTTAGTTAAAAAATACATACGATTAAGTTTACATAAAACTGTAATCGTTATTAAATTATAATTTTGAAAATCAATTAAGATATGCTTATTCTGGGTTCGTTTTAAAAAAATTCTAATTATTAATAAAGTCAAGACATTATTTTCGATGTCCGAGACACCATATTTCAAGACACACTTAATTAAAAGACGAGAGACATTGCGTTCTCACTTCCGTCGCATATTGCTCAAATGCGTGGGGCAATTTAATTATGCAATTAGTTGTCACTTTCTTTTTAATTGACGTCATACGTTAGAGGCTAGTATTGTTTCTGGGTACATTAAGGATGAGAATCCTTTGCTTATTATTAAGCTGCTTAGCTGCTCGTGAAAATCTTTCCATTTAGTTTTATGCACAACGGTAGTAAGCTTTTCCGTATCCGCTTTTCCGTATTTCTGTCGTCAACCAGCTTTGTCCTGCGTTACTGTGTACCGGTTAGAATGATGCATAATAAGATTTACCAAAAATGTACTCAGCATAAAAGTATAAGTAAAAATATTTGGTTAAACTTTTTCATAGTTAACAATTTTCTTGGTAACAAGACTGTCTGTTTTAAAAAACTTACATGTAAACTTTCAATTGAACCTTACGTTACTTTTTATTTCCAATCCTACATAAAACAGTAAACCAATTACCAATAACTTAATAAATATTCATACAATACAAAAGCAAGCGTTTGCATCTATTAATAACTCACAAATCTGTTCCTCCCGGTATGATATCGTGCGAACGCGTTATAATAGAAGGAGGAAATTATAATAAACAGATATCCCGGTCCCCTCGTTGCCGCCCTCCCTAATAAATATTAATGTAAGTACCAGCAGCGGGCTGGTACATTCACACTCAATTTGCTTTTTTGCAGCCGATGCCATGATGCATGCATTGATCCCGCTCTTTGTACTCTCCACAAAGATGGTTCACGAGACTACATTAGCTAACGCTGTTTAAGGAGCTGAGTGGGCTAAGTTGTCTGAGATTCTTAGTTTATTAACCGACTTAAAAAAAAAGAGGAGGTTACCAATTCGACTGTATATTTTTTTTGTATTAGTCGCTCTCTGATACAAACATACTCGTAGATAAATAATACTGACTTTTACTTAAGTTAAGGACTTATTGCTTTGAAACGATCTCTTTGTCATAATGTGCAAGACCTTTATTAGGATTGTTATACATATATAGCGCATTAGTTATAACTAAGTCTATAGGTATATGCTAACATATCTCAAAGGTTTTATTATTTCTAAAGTTCTAAACTGTCATTATAGATAAAGCTTGATAGCTATACATTGTCTGTCAGAAACAAAGCAAAACTTATATTAGTAAGTTAAGTGGCATAGCCATCGAATATTTTAAAAGCTGGTATTTTTTTTTTAAACTAATTAATAAGTCTTGTCGTAGTATCATCATCGTTATTATTATTATCTTGCAATGTTAAATGTATTCTAACTTTTGAATTATATTAGCAGATGCAAACAAAAGAACGATACAATGTTTGCAGTGAAACTTTATTAATTGGTTTAGAGTACTACACTATCTATACTATCAACTTAGTTGCTTTGAACACCACTTATCATGTGAATACGTAATCTCCTTAATTAATTTCTAAAATATTTGTGTACGTTATTAAATTCAGACAACAATGACCCTTAATTACATAAAAAGTTATCTTATAAACTAACAAATACACGTACGTATAAATAATAATAAAAACTTGCTAATAGCGTAATAAACAAGCACTTGACAAATTCTACAGAAAATCTATGTCTCGGTAGCTCAGTTGTAAGAGCTAGCACCCGTATTATAAAAGATTGTGATTTCGAGTTCCATTTGAGGCGAGCAATATTTTTTAAAGTGCTTTTACAGTGTACACATACAGCACAATGAATGTCAAATAACAATTCAGCATGATAAATAAATTTTTAAAAATGTTTTTGTTTTGTTTTTTTTAACGCAAATTTTGTTTCGAACAAATTACAAATAAATAAAATATTTTTTTAATAAAGAGTTTGTTGATTGCCTCTGACGGCCGCATTTTTCTCCGGACTTTTTAGGGGGCGGCGAGAAATTTAAAGGGTTCCTCAAGCCGTGTGAAACGAAGCAACTTACGGAGGTTTTCTAGAAAGAACGGCATCGCATCGGTGCTTTTCCTGTGCCCTACTAGATTCTCCGAATGGTTCGGATCGGATCGGTAATACATACAATAATATAATACTTAAAACCAAGAGACGGTGACGCGTGACGCTGATCTTACTACGTTATTCACTATGCTAATCACAAAGTTTAATACCAACAAGGGTTATTGTGTATTTTTGTTTCTAGACAATAATGAATTGTTGACAGTGCAGTCAAGGGCGGGCGGGACAATGTCCCAGCAGGAAGGGTCGCGTGCCAGCAAGGGACGAAAGGAGGAAGGGACGTAGGGAACGCTTTTCCCACACATTTCCCACGCCACCCCCGACGGTGGGAAGCCCTTGTTGGCTTTGCTCCACCCTTATTACCTCGTACATTTCCGGGTGTTGTTTAATGGTTATTGTTTCGTTAATAGGTTCTAAGTGTATTGGCTTTCGATAAGCGAGAAACTTTTTTTACATCGACAATGTCTTGGGAAGTCATTCATTGTAGGAATTTGCTTTGCGGACGAAGGAAGGCGCGTTGGTTCTTTTTTTTCAAAATTGGGATGAAACTTTAGAAAGTTTTGCGTATGCCTGCAACTGTTTTAGTTGGTAAAACTATTAGGTACGGGATATTTATGGGTATATGGGTATAATATCTGTATAGGTACTAACGCGGAAGAAGTCGCGGCGATGCAGCCTTTAGCTTTGCTTTTACAAGTCTTCAATTGGCAATTTGAATTTTATGGGAAGGAAAGCTCAACATGTCAACAAATAGAAACATTGAAATAAAATGAAATTAAAGAAATTAAATGAAAATTCACTTTATTGTACACCATACAAAATACAAAAAATAAATAAAATCATTTATTTTCTCTCCACAATAATAAATAGGTCTTAATTAATCTTCGACTTAGTGCTAATTGTAGTTATAGTTCAATTTTTTTTATGACCCATATCGTTGTGAGAGACTGGTGCCTGGAGGGGGTTTGAAGAAAACCTGTAGTACAGGTCACCAGGGCCCCTATATAATAAGTTGCTCTATGACCAGGGCCCTCCCGCGGATATTAATCAATATACAGGTGAGTGTCTATACTACATTTGTTGGAAAAGCAAATGAAAAAGTATCAACCCTTGCGAAGATGACAATACAAGAAGAAGTACAAATGACGGCCTTATCGCTAAAAAGCAATTTCTTCCAGGCATTCATGTGTTGAACTGGACAAAAAAGCTAAGAAATGGGGTGGTCAATGGTGCTTTCAAAATTTTGACTTTATTTACAGACAATATAAATATACTTTAATATTATCATACATACAATGAAATGCATGCTAAATTATACGCCTGCAACTTTCAATAAGAAGCTATATGAACTCATTGACGTTATTAACACAGTTATTGGTTGTCGATTGATATCAATTCTTAGACCTTCTTTTGTTTAATCAAAGAAAAAGGAAAACAATTACGTAAAGCAACCTTTTTCGCATGTTTAAGTTATGTTTAGTTAAATTCCAGCGACAATTCATCAGTCACGCTATCACAAACGTGTCCCTATTGTATTCTTGGAATTGTAAAGAAGCCTCGATCAATTTGAGGCTAATTTTATTAAACACGCAAACTGTTTTATACACCAATTTGAGATATCTACCTAAGTTGGTAGGTGTAGCTGTGGAACCAGCAATTTGCCTTATGATGATGGAGTTTGCCTGAGGTCTAGATTTTATGGAAGATTAACATAACTGCTCTGCCAATTTTGCATTGGTATCTGCAGAATTCATTTGTATTAGTCATACGATTCTTTCGATGGAATTTACTAAATTGTGGTAAATACGTACTGCGTCGTTTCACAAGTATTTGGACCTTTTCAGTACCTAGATTAAATTTGGAAAGGAAGGTATTTTTTTCAAATTCGACGGAATCTTGTACATATTGTTTTTAGTAGGTACTTACTCGAAATAGGTACCTTATTTACGGACTAACTAAGAAATATCAGACAAGTAGGTATGTAGCAGGTACCTTATACAATAAAATTTGAAATTTGGAAGATTCCATAAATAGGATGTAGACAAGGTCACTAAGGATACATATATTTTTTAATACCACAAGATACACGGTTTATTATGCGGCCATTTGTCTTAAAACCTAAATCATAATTATAAACGCAAATAAAAAGTTATCAACTTTGTTCTTAAATTCCTAGCAACTGACAACATTTTTTCTAACGATAGGTACACCTTGACGGTACACCGAACGATGTCACCTTTGATAAATTATTACAGACGACATAGCTATGTAAGTATTAGAGCAAGAAGCTTTACATAAAACTATGTGGATACATATTAGATGTATTGTAAAAACAGTAATAGAATAGATCCGCCCACGTACCTCCCGGTCCAGTCGCACTGATCTCCAATAGAGCCTGCCTCGGCGCATGTCAAGCCCAAAACAATAGTCCAAATTATTGCCTCCAAAACCATTTTGAGTCTTAAATTAGTTCGCAGCAATAACCACTGCTCCACGTGTCACATCACTCTTATTAGTTTTGTGTGTCCACTACATAATTAACGGAACGTAATTATTTACGTTTGCAAACGTAAGTGAATTCGATTACCGAAATACGCAACCTTTCCGCCTTACGTCAGAAACTACACTGACTGAAAGTTTTTAGTTGGAGGGAGACAGCGTAGCGAATTGCCTCAATCAAGAGTGACAGAGAGAGAAGTCATAATAATGCGCGTGGATAAGGACAAGGCATATACCTACCTCTTTTTAACCCATGCAGATCATTGTTGAACCAAATTATTCCTTATTCTCATACGTTTCAGTTCAGGTTTGGTTGAACGTTTGTAAAGCTTTACAAAAGCCAATGAATTTGGCGGGAACTGTTTTGTTTGCAAGCGAAACCTTTGCCTACATCATGCTTCCTATAATGCAAGTTCGTACTAACTGTGTGTGATTAGCAGTAATCACTGATTACTGCTTCGATGACGTGATAAAGTAATTTATAACGCATTATTATTATATTATTATTATTATTATTATTGAACTTGCTTTAGTTTGTGATTCTGAAAATTCGGTCCTCTGCTGTGACTAGATATACCTATCTCTTCCTAATAACCTATTTATCTGTTGTTTTGCCTACTATAGATACAAATTTGACATAAGCTCCATACAAATTATGTCAAATTTCTAACTCCAGTAAGCAAAACAACAGACAGATAGAATATAAGAAACGGACGTTAGACACTAATCTATTGCCAATAAGTAAAAATTTTTGTAACTAAATACAAACATTCTAAATAAAAATAAATTATTTAATAAGTAAGTATCAATGTTAGTGGCGCTAGTTTTCAACACTTTAAATCCAGTGGTCGACACTCGACATTAGTTTTCGTCGCCAAAAATAATATAGACTTACATTGAAATATTCCTGCATGACGCCGGTGGTGGCATTGTTGCTAAAAATCAGTTGCTGGCCCCAATCCTACTAATATTATAAGCGCGAAAGTTTGTAAGTATGGATGAATGTTTGTTACTCTTTCACGTAAAAACTACTGAATGGATTTGGATGAAATTCGGCATACAGATAGTTTATAACTTTTTATCCCGATATTCCCACGGGAACGGGAACCACGCGGGTGAAACCGCGAGTGCCGCTAGTTTTTAATAATCCAAGAAAAAAATGCCGATCACAGGTTTCTGTCGAACACTGATGCCACCCTAAGTAAGAAAATACCTACCACTTATGTGTACCTAGCCTAGCAGCATTGCACAAAAAGAACATACCTAGATGTGAAAAAAATATACTTAACTAAAATTTTCATTAAAATTAAATGTAATACTTAGTTACTTAGAACTTACTTAAATACCCAGTCAATTTAACGTACCAATTTATAATTGAGAGGCAAGGGTCATTAATATTTGGCCATAAATAAAACCATTATAAAATGGCTCACTCATTCATGGAACGTAAGAGCCATATAATGGGGTGCAAGTTCAAAACGATATCGCCAATCTGATAATCACCCTCTTTTTTATCGACTTGTTCCTTTCCCTTAATTTTAGGGTCATCACCTTAAAAATTCAGAAGTATCTAGAATAATGTAGAAAGTTGATCTGTGAAATATAGCAATGTAATAAAAGCGGAAAAATAAAGACAAACGAACAACACAATGTTTTATATTTTAATTGACACTGTCAACAAAAGTATTTAAGTTTTATATATTTAATTTAGCTTCAGTGCAGCAATTAGCACTTGAAAATAAAAAGTTAAGTTTACTGTCAACAATTTTGATTCAATCCATGGAACTCAAAATTATACGCTTTAAAAAGTTATGTCACAAAATAATTTTGACCATAAAGGTTGTATGATTCAATCAACGTAATGTTGACTATAAGGTTGATTATGAACCACATTTATTTGGAGAGGAGTCATTACTTAGATATAATAAAATGTCTAATTTTAAAATCAAAGTTCAAACGATTGTTATTAAATATATACTTATTACATGTTAAAATTAAAAATACAAACACTGAAGACAAAATATGTTGCATTATACATGCATTTGTTTGTCTGATTTTTTTGATTATAGCTTCTAATGATGAATCATTACCATTAGTAGCTGTGATCAAAATTCAGAAAAAAAACACATTTTACCAACCATTGCACAAGAACAATGTTATTATAAAAAATGTTTTGGTAAATGCTAAGCGTTGCTGCTATACGTTGATGATATTTAACTTCTGGTTGTAATCTTAAAAATTAAATCCATTTTAATATTGAACTCCGTCGTCACTTCTACCTTTTTGTCTGTGCTCTCACCCCTAACCGATCTTAAAATACATTTTTTGCTCCGTTTTAGGATTGATCTTTATGGTTAAAGACTGCGCATCCAAATATTAGTAATTATCTATGAAGAATTGCAGTTTTTGCTAATTATGTATTGCTATTGTGTTTTGGGTTGAGTTTCTTTCTATGATTAAACAATTAATTTTGCTAAATATTTGAGTGGATTGCCTGTTTCTATTTTCAAAAGCTAACAATAAAAAAGTAGGTTTTCCTTTTTTCAGTAACGAAATACTTTAAATATTTCATCGTATTTGTTTATTTATCCTTCTTTCTTTCTTACCTTCTTTCTATTTGTTTCTAAACTTTCTATCTACTCAATTATTCATAGTCTTACACAATTTAGTTGGATTTTGTCTTGATAAGCACAGAATGCGAGCTTAAGGTGCTAAGTAGGTTATTTCATTTAAGAGAAAAGTCGAATGTAGGACTCAAAACTAAACTTAATACATACATACCTACTAGATATTTAAGCGACTACCACAAATAAAAATAAGTGAAAAGCATTACAAACTTTTTTTATATTTTTTTATATAACTAGTTTTTCTTGTTTATGACTTTTTCTTGTAAGTTTTATTGTTCTAAGCTTAGATTATACACGAGTTCTTGGCGGGAAAATAAAGAGTCATGTCTGCGGTTTTGTTTTATTTTCTAAAATTTGTGTTTTGTCGAATATTAATGTGAAATAATGGTGGATTATTAACCGTTAAGTGTTCGTGAGTGTGCATGAGTGTTGGGAAATGAAACAAAACAGTGTAACATCACTTTTCAAATTCTCTCAAGAAGTACGCCCGAGGACTTAGTAAAGCCCCACATCTTTACTGAGATACTTGAGGGGTATGGGGGGGTATTTTACTAAAAGGAAAAAAAAAAAATTAAACACGTGTTTCTTTTGTTTTGATGTTTTCTTTTTCTTTTAGTTGATGGCTTCGCGATATTAACACATTTAGCCAGTGTCAAAGTAATTTTTCTTACAAGTAATACATAAATAAACAATATTTCCTTCCTGTATGATGATGATGAATGATAATAAAAATGAGAAGTGAGAAATGATATACCCTCCAACCCCTCGAGTATCTCAGTAAAGATGTGGGGCTTTACTAAGTCCTCGGGCGTACTTGAGAGAATTTGAAAAGTGACGGTGCAGTGTTTTGTATCATTTGCCAACACTCATGCACGCTCACGAACACTTAACGGTTAATAATCCACCATTATTTCACATTAATATTCGACATAACACAAATTTTAGAAAATAAAACAAAACCGCAGACATGACTCTTCACTTTCCCGCCAAGAAGTCGTTTTGATGTTTTCTTTTTCTTTTAATCAGGTGCCTCCTATTATCATTTTATCGTCGTCGCCTTTAAAAACCCTCCGAGGATTGCTCATACACTACGGCTTGTGAAGAATCTTAAGTTTCTCGCCGCTCTTAAAACCCTGTTAAGCTGTAAAAGCCGTAGGCAGCCAACTGCGAACTATTAAAAAAAATAAACGTCGCGTCAAACGTTTGCGTGCGTGCGCCCATGTTTGCGAACAGATAAACTAAATCAATAGCCATGTTTGCCCGCGAGATAGATAGCCGCTTTGTTTGTCGCCATCGCCATTCGCTTTTGCTTGTTTAGGCCGATGATTCGCCCCTTATCGCCAGTCCACGCCAAATGTGTCTCCGTATAACAATGGCCGTGAAAGCTTTTTTTCTTCTACTTCAAGCTAAATAGATGTTTTATAGTTTAGGCCAAGCTATCTTTCCTTTGGTTGTGTGGTCAAAAACTATATCTTACATCTTATACTAGTGTACAGGGTACTCTTGTACTACCCGTATTTTGGCTAGTTTTTTTTCATACGATCATATTGCCGAAAACGAGAATTGTCACTAGGTGACACTACCACAGTTTTTTTTGGAGATTTAGCTTATAGCCTCAGACGACATTTTCAGCGTCTACGGACATAGGTTTTTTTTTATTTTATTTTATTGAGAGATGGGCTTGCTCTTGGCCTCATTCTAATCCCTAGGGCTAAAAAGAGGCCGACGATAGAACAAGCTTGCCCAGAAATAGCCTATTCACTCGGGCTTTAAAAACTTTAGGGTTATATGCACTCGGGAACACAGACGCCGGTAGGGAATTCCACTCTTTGGCTGCCACAGAAGAGAGAAGAGAAGAGAGGTAAGCCACAGAAGAGATAATGTAGTAAATTCTCGAATTTGTGATCTTATGGCAAATTAAACCCGCACTCGCATCAAAGCCGTGCGAGTTTCATTTGCCATTTGATCATGAATTCAGGAAATTGCGTAAGTATGCCAAAATTTTAACTCTTTTCGTTTGTGCTTATGTCAAATTTTTAACCGACTTCAAAAAAGGAGGTGGTTACTTAATTCGACTCGTATACATTTTTTTTATGTGTGTTCGCGGATAACTTCGTCGTTTATGAACCGAGTTTAATGATTATTTTTTTGTTGGAAAGGAGATATCTCAAGGGTGGTACAATGATAAGGAAACCAGGATCTGATGATGGCATCCCAGAGAAATCGAGGGGAACCTTCGAAAATCGTAGTGACGACTAGTGCGTTTGTTAATGCTTTTATTAAGGCGACGCACCGCTAAACAATAAAACTCATACGGAGCGTTTGCATAAGAAAAACTGTTTTTTTTCCTTCAAATTAAAAGAAAATTTAGATGCTTAAATCGGTCTGGTTAGCCTGTAAAATACAAATCTGTTTTAAAAGCGGTTACTTTGATATTTTTTTCTCTGTTATAAAAATTGACAAATCGTGTTTCTGCAACTAGCACAATGATGTCAATTAAATGAAAAATCATGTCATCAAATATCACTTTCATATGTTTTGTAATTGTTGGGAAAAATCAAGATCCCCGCCACGTAAATTTCCAATTCGTGGCCTAAGTATTTTAAAGCACTACTATTTAATGAAGGTCTGGAGTCGATTTGATGATGGAGCCGATAGACAGTCGAGGGAACTCCTCAACGATTTACAGCAATTACATGGTGTTTGGACTTGATTATTTGTATTGATGAGAACTTTACACCTAGATGGGTTGTGACTGTCATTAGGGGTCTAATGATGAAGACGAAGGATAGTCAAGGGAACTCCTCAACGTTTTATAGTAGCTACCTTGTGTTTGGTCTTAATTCATTTTTATTGATAAGAACTTTGCACCCATATGGGTTATAAGTGCCATTACAGGTCTGATGATGGAGAACATAGACAGTCGAGAGAATTCGTCAACGATTTACAGCAGTTACCTTTTGTTGGGCTTACTTCATACGGTTTCATCATCTCAGCCAAAAAGACGTCCACTGCTGGACAAAGGCCTCCCTCAAGGATAAATCACTTTGGGGGGAATTTGCCATAATCGCCACGCTTGGCAGGCGGGTTGGCGATCGCAGTAGGGTGAGAATAATCACAAAGAGACGCTGCTGCCCATCCTCTGGAATGATCCCATAGTCGCCTTCTACGACACCCACGGGAAGAGATGGGGTGGTGCAATTCTTTATCCCCGGCACCACTCGGGGGGACATACGGTTCATACGGTTTAATATGCCAAAATTAAACATTGTTCGTACAAAAATAATATTAACTAATTAAGATTGAAGTTTTACATAGGAATACCACTACCTACTAGGCGGTCGTTTCCTCATCCGAGAAGCATCCTTGTTAGGTCTACGTCTACCCATCACTAAAAATTGTAAAATAAAATAACTTTTAACAAAAAAAACCAACTTCAAAAACAGGAAACTTGAAAAAGTAAAAACAGCTCTAAAAAGCAGGAAATAATATTGAAATCATATTATTAATTACCTAGATACCTTCGCATATCAGTTTTAAAAATGTTTACTGAAGTCGGGTGGGGCTTTTACAATAAAAAGGTGGAGATAATGGAACAACTATAAAAGTTTAAATGAAACAAAATTGTCCCCCAGCCGACCACCAACCACCCGACTTCAATAGAAGGTCTATTGAAGTCGGGTGATTGGTGGTCGGCTTCAAAACTGAATGCGTATCTAGGTAATTAATAATATGATTTCAATATTATTTCTTTCGCACGCACGCACGCACGCACGCACGCACGCACGCACGCACACACACACACACACACAGACACACACACACACACACACACACACACACCACACCTTTTTTTTGGTTTTTCTTCTCTCTTTCTTTATTTAAAACTTTCTTTATTTTACACAGTACAAAATCGCGACAAACAGACGTTTCTCATACAATGCCTGATATAGGGCTTTTTGTGCCGTAAAATTGTATAACCATTACATTTGTCGAATAGGCGTTACTCAATTTACGCCTATACGTTACGGTTCTCTTTACTGATTCTTGGGTTAGGCCTCGTAGATATTTTTTAAACCAAAAGGGTTAGAGAAACGCCTTTTTGTGACGATATAAAGCATAACGAGACGATCTTTTTGGTATAAGTCAATTTACACTTTTTATGAGGTACTTAAGCCCCTAGTTAACGTCAGCGACGAAAATATTCGTTTTTGTTAACGTGATCGAATGGCAAATGAAACATGCACTACGAGGCAGTGTTGTATCACCTAGGTGCTTATTGATCGAAGCTTTTCGCCTAATTAGTTAGTTGACTGGTTCAATAGAAAAAGTTTTTTGGCAACTTTCAAAACGATTTTATTAAATAGAGATTGTATGGGAATGGAAACTATGACGTCACTATTTTGTGTTTATTAATAACTTTTAAGGTTACTAAAATTCATGCGTACGTCAAATAAAAAATTGGTTAGATAATTTTTTATAGAACTGTTGATTTTATCTAAACGTTCACAACGTTGTTCTGGAATTATTTTTTGTTGCTGACAACATCCTTGTTCTAACGAAGTCGTTTACATATTGGCGTCTTCAAACATGCCCGTTGCAGACTCCTTCACTACAACTATGCGAAAAAAGACTGCTTAGAATCTTACAATAATACATCTCAAAGTATTTACAAATATTTCATTGCTATAGTGTTTATACTCCAAAACTCTTCTAGTCATTGTTCCTTCCCCACAATGGCTGATTGATCTAGAAACAATTTAAAGACAATGCCATCAGCCGTATATAAATGACATCTCACCCCCCATTTCGACTATTTCATCAAAGTGCTTAAACGAAATGCTTGAAAACGCCTTAGTATTCGCTGTAGTAGGTGTAGCGTTGTGTTACGGAAAATCCAACACATATTGCCTATGGCACATAAATAAATGTAAGTTGGTATTTTATTAGGTTATTTTTCTTTATTATCACGCCTCACATCAGCTACCACAAACTGACAAATTTCCCAATAGACTTTAAATTGAAGAAACACAGTTTTGGATAGTTCGATGTACAGGCGTATATAGTAGTTATTTTTATACATAATTAATGCTGTATTGTTTAAAATCGCTTCGTAAATAAGACATTATTTCTCGTAAAAAGTAAAGGATAAAAAATGATTATTGTGGGTTATCCCTAAGAGATAGACATATACCATCGCGGATTTTTTTGTAGGCCTTCTTAAGGTGTACAATACTGTAGTACATTATTTTGATCTATCTCGTAGGGTTCAGCCAGCGTTTGCAATGTAAGCGCAAAAAATGTGAAACCTCTAAAATTTTCAGTGTTTCTCTATTATATTATGCATGTATGCGACTTTGTTTTAAACTATGTAGTGAAGCGCATACATAAAACTTTCCAGTTTTATTCGAAAGGGAAGAAAAGTCTGAAAATATTCCACGAGCGGGATTCGAACCCGCACCCTCTGACAATCCGCGTCAGGTGCGCGTCCAATTACGCAATCGTGGCTTTGTCCAACCCGCCGAAATATCTTAATATTTTTTTACAAAATATTACAAGTTTTTGCTTAAATACTAGATAGATATTAATCAAATTTTACAGATTTACTCGCGTTTATTTTACACATTGAATTTATCTTCTGTGACTGTGACCACGTACTCCGTAGAGGGTTCGAAACCTTATTTAACTGTTCTGTGGTTCGATACGTCAGGATAAACAAAATATGTGTAAAATAAACGCGATTGTTTTACTTTATTACAAGATTGGCTGAATTTGGCTGACCTGAGCTGTGAGATCATATTTATGTAATTATATTATATAATTGGTATTGTTAATTTTAGATGTTATTATAGAGCAATTAAATAATTTGAATAAAATCTCACCAGCTATCCTAATGTCTCTACGACTCTGTGCCTATTTGTTCTTGTCTTTATGATAAATTGTGTCGAGAGTTTAACGTTCGGCAATTAAGGCAGTTTTGTGTGCAATCTTTTTTTCTTTTTTTGGTTTGGGAAATAGTTATTCATGATGTAGTATTTTTAAGAACATCAGTGCACGTTCTTTAGCCATTCGCCACCACGATAACGGAATCGAGAAATAGTATGGCCATGGGCTAATACGTATACAGGGTGTTTGGTAATACCCAAACATGGCAGATAGGGCACATGTCGTGAAACCCCGTATAACTATTACGCCCTTACCTATAAAATTGACGTTTTGTATGAAGATTTTTATAAAATTTTATTTTTCATACTAACGTTTTTTTAAATTTTGTTAGCATCTATTTATGTTGACACTATAAAAATTGTAGAGTAGTGTGTATGTTTCACTAGCTAAATATAGCAGACATTAAAAAGAAAAAAATCAAGTCCCTTCAAAGCTACAATGAAACAAAAAGACAATTCCCCGAAAATAAAAAGTAGTCAATTAAAAAAAAAATTGGGCGATAAAGATTAATAATCATTGTTATTACTGAAGCCTAAGTAACATAGTCCTAATAAAAGGTGTATAATAATATTAACAACCGGTATTGACTTTTAGAAGTAATACACCTTTTAATAAGTGAAAAAAAACGTCAATTTCATAGGTAAGGACCTAATATAAACATACCAGAAAAACACCATATGGCCAAAATATTAAGGTCGTTTGTTACTAATTAAAATAAATTGTAAAGTGACAACCGTAGGTCCAGCTGATACATTGTTCTTGTTCGTCAACCTCATGATCCAAACAAAACAGAAGTCAAATGATGTCAGGGTTAAACAAAAATAATGTAATAAAATAAATTTGAGTTTTTTATGGAAAAGTAAAACTTTATAAATATGATTTTGGATGTTACCACGGTGTTATTTAAACTTGGTTACATAGCTATGTTTCAGGATTATACACATTACCAAACACCCTATGTATTAGTCTATCTATGGAATGGCCTTAACGCAGCGCTTCCTGTCCTGGCGACAAACGACGAGAGTTAAAATGTTGGGCATTGGTTTTGCATATAAAACTTACGTTAGGAACCCTTTGTAATTATTTTTTTATTGCATTTACGGTTATACTCAAATGGTTACACTAAAAATTATTTTTATTTTATGCTTCCCAGACGCTGCGCTGTTACTCCGGAACTTAAGATCCATACATTTGTATTTCCATAATCCACCACACGGGCCCAGTGCTAATTGATGACTTTTAACGGCTGCCAATGCAGCCGGGGCCAAGGCTTTACGTGCTTTCCAAAGCACAGAAGAGCTCGAGATTATAAAATGGTCAACCATCCAATGACCGACCTTTACGAAAGTTCCGCTATAACCACTATGCCGTCCCTGTAGCATATTTATTTACTAATCCATTATTCTATTCACTTATAGGCGTCGATTACTGTCCGGATTGGATGGTCGAAGTGAAAAGCGACTGCACAAAGTCATATTGGAACTCGCAGCGCACTTGCGACAACCCTGACGTGACGCTGATGGGAACCGTGTGCGGGTTCTCGCGCTGCGACTGCCCCGAGCCGACCGTGCTGGACACCCCCACCGGCTACTGCTGCGCCGTCGACGACTGCCCCACCAAGCACGACGAATAGCCACTGATGGACTACAACAACTACAACTGTACAACTGTCAATTGCTTATAACGACGACCTCGTTGCCTACAATAGTACATAAATAAACATTGGTGCAAATATGTCTCTTATAATTCTCTCGAAACACCTTTCGATATTACGCTTTATTACCAAAACTATTTTTTCCTCCATGGGCCGAGTAAGTTTTCTCACTATACGAACGAGTAACTAAAAACACCGTCACCTAGTGACGAAATTGTGTAACCAAATCGTAATACTGATTTGATGCCATGTAAACTCTAGTTTCGTCGACCGACTTTCTAACATTCCAAGGTTCGATTACTGCTAGAAATCGTACCTTGGGCTTCGCAGCGCGCATTATAGGACTCGCAGCGCGCATTATAGGACTCGCAGCGCGCATTATAGGACTCGCAGCGCACTTGTGACAACCCTGAGATGACGCTGATGGGAATTTGGACTTGAACTTGGTCGCTTGACTTTCTGAAATCTTGGGATTCGCAGCGCACCTTATGCCTTATAGGTTTCACAGCGCACTTGTGAGAACCCTGACGTGATGCTAGTCTCGTTTCGATAGGACATTGATTTTTTTTCACCTTTATGTGCTGAGTATATTTCTCAAGTTGACGCTAACTTAAACGTCCAACTAAGGTCAAATAATTAGATCCCAAGGTTCAATTTCTAGCAGCCCCCAGCTATGAATCGAATTTTAAATCATATTTTTTTACAGTTCGCGCTGTAGTAAAAATAATATTTTACAGCGCGAACCGAAACGTACAAGACAGTGCTATTTCCCAACACGCTTTTCTTTTACTTTCAAAACCTTTATGGTGGAATTTTCGGATAGAATCGCGCCGCTAATAGGATGGTTATTACGCAGGTCATAGATATAAATAAAACACCTTTTTCCCCCTATATTGTGTGGTTTGTCTGAGAGTATTTGAGTCTTTTTCTGTTTTGATATTAATCATGCAACCCATCAACAAAAAAACATGACAACATACTGTGTTAGCGTAACCAATATTATTCTACTAGAAAACACAAATGTTGAAAAAATTTCCACGAGCAGGATTTGAACCCGCACCCTTCTGACATACCGGGTCAGGTGCTCTTCCAATTGAGCTCCGTGGTTCTAACCAGCCTGCTGAAATTATTCAACACTATTTTACTTTTACTTTGAAAGCCAAAGGCGCCCATTCAATGTCAACAACTACAGTCATTAACATCTGATCATAATATTTTTTTATTTTTCAACATTTGTGTTTTTGTAATTTGTTCGCAACAAAATTTGCGTTAAAATTTATATAAACATTTTATTCTACTCGGCTTAGTTAGTGGTAGAACTTAGTTATTGTTCTGAGGGTGGAACAGCTTCATGGGTAGAACATGTTTAAAGTACGTTTAGCTTTAAACCACAGTCTATCTAACCTCTGTTTGTTAACTATTTATGAATACCATTATCATGACCATATCTTGTTTGACATTCGAATCGTAGTTATTGTTCTGAGGTAACTGGAAAACCGCCTCACCAAGCACGTTAAATAAATTATTATAATGCTTTTTATATCGCCTGTTCTTTGTTTACTACATATAGGTGCAATTTTTGATGTGTAACAAACATCTTTCCGCTCGCCTTCTATATATACAATTTGTAGGAGTGATTTCGTAGAAAAGGAACGGAAGTAGGGTTGTAACAATGTGATCCTGTAACTGTTACGTGTTATTCGGGGAAGCCACCAGTGATCCACACTTTAAGCCCAATGTCCGTTGTAGGCTTGTAGGTCGTAATATTTGTGGGAGTAATTTCGTAGAAATGTGATGGTAACAGAGTAACAGGATAACAGTGTGACATGTCTTCTAATGAGTATTTACTGCATTCTCTTATGATTTGTAAATCTATATTTTATTTTCTATTGTAATCTTAGATTAAAACAAAAAGAGGAAGATACGGCATGCTCATACTTGTAGTCAATCAAAATATAGTCCTACTTAACTATATATGCAAAAACTCACACACGCACACCTATAAAGTGTGAATCGAGCGAGCGAGAAGGAGCGGTAAGTTTCAACGTCAGCTCGCGCTGACAGCCAGTGACGTCTCGGTCGCTTCGCAATCAAAAACAAAAACTCAAAAATGTCCGGAATGCACAACAAATTCACAAGAATTTTCTTTAAAAATATACTTTTGGTGTAAAACGCATGAAAAGTGATTCCATGTGTCTTGTTTTTACGCCTTGAGTGATTCGTGCACTGGAGAAATGCACAGGAAGGCATTTTTTTGCGTTATTTTCAAATAAAATCGTTTTGACACTGACAACGCAGCACATGCAAACAAGTCGCTGTTTTAACGTAGACTGGAACAAAGCAGGTCCATTGGACTCGGTTTAGCAGGACCGCGCACAGCTAGCGAGTAGCATATCTTCCTCTTTTTGTTTTAATCTAAGATTGTAATATTGATTTGAACTATTTCGTGTGTAACTTTTAAACAATATTAAAAACAAGATAAAAAGAAAAAAAAGAAGAAAAATAAAAAGAAAATAAAGGAAAAATAAAGAGGTTAATTCTATAATCTATTTTCTATTGTAATATTGATGTCAAATGTTACACATCATATGCGAAGGATTCTGCGTAAAGCTCTGATGATAGAACCGGAAGGTGGCCTTAGGAACTCGGTAGTTAAACGACACAACCCCATCGAGTTTGGACTCGTTAGATCCGTCTTGTCGAGTTCTTTTGTGCTAGATTGTAACCAGAGTCTGATGATGGAGCTGGAAGATGGCCATAGGAACTCGGGAAAATAAGTTCGTTCGTTCGTTCCGTTTGTTAAGAATGTGGATTCTGTCTTTGATTAGATGGATTAGATAGATGACCCAATGCCAAGGTGAGCACGTGCCGAGGGCTGAATGGTATGAGGGTGTTTGTACATCATTCAAAAATATAAAAAAAGTTAAAAATAAAATTAAAAGATTTTTTTAAACCAGCTTTTGTTACTTGCTATTAAAAAATAGAACTAAAAAGTTAAAAATAATTTAATTTAAAAATCTTTGCATTTTTAATTATCACATACCCAATTTATTTTATAAATAAAAGCGTGTTACATTTTGATGGAACATTAAATTAAGGCTGTATGATAAAATGAATGCTTCTGCCGTGCATAGTTACTATAATTAAATAGCTATCTCAAAATTTTCGACAATATAGACAACGTAATATTTTTATAAAAACCTCAGAATATTATCTAAAGCTATAGAAACCGTATTAAAATAGCAACACAGATACATCAGTTCGTACTATTTTAACTAATGAACCTAGGTGATGTATTGGAAAGAGATCGATTGTCCCTTTTCTTTCGTTATTTCGAAGGTGTCACCAGATTTGTGACGTCATATTTGAGGTAATGTGGTGACTTTATCGACTTTATTATCGATCTAAATAATTGAAAACAACAACATAGTATTTCTTTTTTCACTATATTTATTAAACATATATGTTAATTTGACAATAAATACACAATAATACAACCTAAACCATCAGTTGCACTATCAAACAGCAAACTTATTGAAAAGAAACAATTTTAATGAATTTGAATAATGAAAGAAACAATACTCGCATAATACTAGTCTTTACATTTAACTTGAGGTTTAAAAAAAAATATTAAATTAAACCTTAATAAAATCTTAGTGATATTTACTTAAAAATGGGCTAGGGACAGTATGAATACAGAAAAGGTTTAAATCATCATTGAAAAAACAATACGATATCAATTTTAGCAATTACACAGAATTTGTTATCAGAAAATATGATTTCGTAAATATTAACATTAATTTCAAAATTTGATTTTTTATAATCAAGTTCTGAATATGTCTGAGTATATTGTCATCTGTGTCAAGCGTTTCTGCAAAAAAATAATTTCTTAATATAATAAATGTTTAAGTTCAAAAAAATATAAATCAAAAGCTTTTTATTAATTAAATTACTAACCGGACTTCGGTGCGAGATGGTTAAGGTGAAGACAAAAATATCTGTTAGTATGATATCCTGAAATTGCATTATTTCTTTATTTTTATGTACGACATGTCTTCGTGTTAAATTTCTAAAGAGTTTCTTGAATCTGCAGACCTGTGCTATGTTTTCCTTCACAGACACATTAGCACTTCCTGTAATACTGTAAAATCAAGTTTTGACGGTTCACCGTTTAAGTTAGGTTTCTTTGCAGTTAATTACTACCATGAATTGAATGAATGAATACATATTATACCATTTCATCAGATCCATCCATCTATACTAATATTATAAAGCTGAAGAGTTTGTTTGTTTGTTTGTTTGTTTGTTTGAACGCGCTAATCTCAGGAACTACTGGTTCGAATTGAATAATTCTTTTTGTGTTGGATAGTCCATTTATCGAGGAAGGCTTTAGGCTATATAACATCACGCTGCGACCAATAGGAGCGAAGCATCAGTGAAAAATGTTTCAAAAACGGGAAAAGAGCCTAAAAAATTAAAAATGCTGCCGAAAGTCACTATTCCACGCGGACGAAGTCGCGAGCACAGCTAGTAATAAATAATGTAGGAACCGCATTTTCTCTAAGTCGCGTTCATTTCACATTTCCCTTACATACAAATGAATCCATAGCAAAATGCTTAGAACAAATTGATTTAATGCCTTTTTGAAGTCTAATACGATTTATCCACTTTTATTTTTCCATTTGTTTTTGGCATGGACACACGGCGGCAGATCAGCCTACCCAAAACTGTCAAATTTCTACAATAAATTTTGAACTTTATTATTTGGTTATAAGGATCAATATTTATTGGGTAAATTTGACAGGTTTGGGTAGGTTGATCTGCCGCCGTGTGGATATTGGTGCATGGTCTTTAGGCAATCTGTAAAATAAAAGTATCGATATATCGATTTAGAAAAGTATGCACATTGTTTACGTCACTTACATGATATAGATAATCCGATGCCATTTCTGAATTATTGCTTGCTTATTTGTATTTTTATTCGCTAATCAGACCACATTACAAACAAATACAAACAGACAAATAATATAGCAAAAACATACCGATTGAAAGTCAATAGTCCATGACTATTTTCTTTCCGAGAATGATAGAACTTGTAGCCCCTAACTACAAAATAAATAGTGCCACATAGACCACACATTCACTATTTCAAGTAGGTAATGCAAACCATTCGTGCAATCTAAACAGAAATACTATTAAAATCAGAAATAATTATGAGATACCTACTAAGACAATGTTATTGACATTTCTTTATGTTGACAGTCGATACTATTAATACGCGAACAAGTCAAATATATCTAAAACGAACTGTCAGCTTTTAAATCAATGTACATACTTCTGAATTTAGCTGGCCTTGGCCGGGCAAAAGGACTCGAGATATTATTTTTCTGATGACCGTTTGACAAAACAGTACAAAAAATAAAAACTAAGTGGCAACCATTTGTCGCACTCCCACCTCCTTTTCTAGCCATAGGATAGAACGGAACTAAACATAGTTGCCCAATTTTTATTTTAGCCATCCTTCAATAGTTTTAGTTATTGTTCTGAGATAAAAACCATAGAAAGGTACTTTTTTGTTTTCATGGTAAAATACAAGACCTAAAAGTACCGACAAATATAAATGTTCTTATTTGGTTTTAGGAAATTAATTTATACCTTTCTAAAACAATCTTAAAAGTTTTTAAGTGTTGACCTAGTTTTAATAAATAAGTTTTATATTCATGCAACAAAGTTATAAAAAACAGGCCCACATATTTGTAAATTAACATACATAGTCAATTTTGTAATTAGAAGCTGTTGGTATTGTATTATTTTAAATGTAAATGAGTGTTTTTATAATTTTAACTTAGTTTTTCTCGATGCCGCCGTAGGATTGCGTTTTGGAAGATGCTATTAATTTCACTTTTTCGAGTTTCTCCCACTTCGGAGGAAATACAATTTACGTGGTAAGTCATGAGTTTTCAAGTTGTCAAGTGTCAATAATTTACTTAACTACTCATTCGTTCACTCATTTATTACTTAATCCATTCACTATGTCACTCATTCATCCATTAATTCATTTTTCATTTTTAACCTATTCTTTCTAAAACCACTTTCTGCCAACTTCATGATTTTACTGAGAGAAAGAGCGAGATTGCGTATTTATTGAAAATGAGCACTATTATTTAGTTTAAATAGCTATACATGGAAAAAAGTACAAAATGATGTAACATAAATTAAGATTCAGATACAAATAGACCATTTCATAAATAAAACAATATGACAACACTAGTATTATTTTATCTTTGTATTCTGTGCCTAGTCTATGTTCTGTGCTATCTATCTGTCTGTTGTCTATGAACCAAAATGGCGCTTATGTCATTGACATATCAATGTTTATAATTGGTTTTCTTTGTAAAATATATTTATATTAAGTTTAAATGTAAAATTTTGTTTTATACGCTTCCACTATGTCTACAAATAATCTATCTTCAGTAATGAAGTCTTGTTCCGAGAGTGAGCTTATAAGTGAAGTAACTGATGTTACTATGACATCAAAGCAAGTGGAAGGATCCCGATTAAAAAGAACCTTTACACTGCCTCGTAATCCATTTGGAACTGCAAAACCTACCTCCAGTAAGAATAAAACCCATGACAATGAAAGTAAGCCCACGAGTGCAAGTTCTGTGTCTAGCGAGACTCAAAGAGACGAAAGTGGCTTAGAAAGGAAGTTGTTCAGAAGGCCGTCATGGAAGAGATTTTTGAACAAGATAGCGCAGCACATGAGCTCCGTTAATGCCCCTGGTGTACGTAATAATTTTCATTATCACAATAATCAACTTCCGGATTTCTTTTCATGCATGATTATGGCCTTGACATAAATTGTTCATAAATAGAATTCAAGGTCTTGTACAGGAACTGTCAAAAAGAGATTAAAATTATTTAATTGTAGTCATAATTTGCATTTTTTATATGTAAGTAATTGTTTAATAAATAATGATATTTAATTTTATTTTATAGGTTAAATCAGTATCACCTATTATGAATGGTGATAGAGTGCCATTTAGTGAAGATCCTCCGTGGCCTCCAGGAGCAACTCCTGCTGCCTCAGGCATCAAGAACCATGGGAACACTTGTTATATGAATGCAGTGCTGCAGTGCCTTTCACATACTGAAGTTATTGCTGAGTATTTTGTATTAGATCACTATAAGGTAAGAATACATCAAGTTTTCAAGACATCGGATAGTGTCCTTTTATTTACCTTATATGAGTGGTTCTTAAACATATTTTAATCCAACAAGAAATATTGAATATTCTTATTTTGTAAACAGTTATGCAAGCTGATTAATGTCGGAAGTACTGTATTAAGTGTTAACCAATCAAATACAAACTATGAAGAGTTTTGAAGATCTTGTAAATGACATGATCTAATTTTAAAAAATCTTTTTGTTTTCAATTTATCTTAATTAAATCTGGAATTTTCTGTTTAAAGCTCATACCTTCAAGTTGTTTTTGATTATAATAAGATACTAGTTCATGATAAATAATCATTCTTCTGTAACATTTGTTTTTCATCTGTGATATTATCTCAAAATTGTTAAAATCTAGGAATTGTTTACAGGGTGTAATGATCATTTGCCACAGCTTATCATTAATTAAGATTAATGATAAGCTGTGGCAATTAGAAAGTTGTGGCAAGCAATTTTTTTAAGGGCAATGCTGTTTTGATATTATGATTACGAAGAATAATATAATAAGTTTAATGCATGATTTTTTTAGGTTGACCTTCAAAAACGTAATAAAATAAATTCAAAAAAGTATGGAACCCGAGGGGAAGTTACAGAGCAGTTGGCTGCTTTGCTCAAAGCCCTTTGGGCATGTCACTACACACCTGACATGAGCACAATGTTTAAGGTATTTTTCAAATGTTTGTAAATAAATAAAATAAAATAGTTTTCATATAAAAATTATATTGACACTATGATTGTTTGTAAATTATCAGGCAGGCTGTTGAAACAACTGTTAAGTGCCTGTATTGTGCTTTACATCAACTGTTACAAATATAGTCTTAATATGAACATTCACATAGGAAGTATACCTAATATTATTATGTTATTTTTTTTATCAAAGTGGCAGAGATAAGTTGTGTATAAATATTTATTTATAGGCAATCAATGTTCAGATTACAATCATGATGTCATAAAAAAGGAAAAAAAATCAGAAGGCTGACCTAATATATAAATTTTTTATATATTTATACTACCTCCAACAGAATCAGTGCCTGTGTTTGCAATTCTCATTCATACTAGTTCTCGCTTTTATTCCTCTTGCACTTCTATTCATCATTCTTCACATTCATTCATCATCTTTTATTCTAAGGCAGTAGGTGATCTGCCTTTTATTTATCTAATCTAGTTAATTGATTTATTTTATTTAACATAGGTAGTTGTTTATATATTCAGGGTAAGCTGACCTAATATTTGTATGAATGTGTTTTAGAAACTGCTATTTTCAACACCAACCGAAACTAATTCCTTATTTTTGCTTCCAAAGCACAGAAGGGCTTGAAATATTTATATTTTGTCATCATGTTTGCTGGCATTGTGAAACTCACATAGCTGCAAGATTGCAACTCGAATATGCAAGGGTTTATTAAACTCATACTTTCTTATTTGCCTTACATTTGCTCTACAATGTTTTATATTACTGTTTGTATTGTGAAGAGAAGTGAAAGGGATTCAATCTTATTGTGATTTCTATTTTGTCAATGTTTAAAAGTGGAATATTGCTTTGAATTCCAGGGAGCAGTTGAAAGGCATGGCACACAGTACAGAGGAAACAGTCAGCATGACGCACAAGAGTTTTTATTTTGGTTACTTGATAAGGTTCATGAAGATTTGAATACGGCCACAAAAAAGAAATATAAGACTATCAAGGTATTTATTTTTATAGTGATGACATAGATTTGTTGATAGTATACCAAGATATTGAGATTCATGTAGATTTTAACTGCCATACTCAGAATCATCAATTATTCTAAAGTATATATAGATTTTCAATTCAATATAGTGCTTATAATATCTTGATAGAGACTATTTTACAATGAAAAGGTACAGGTGCTAAGTTGTCATAAATATTAATTGCCATCTCCTAGTATGGTAGTGTGTGATCAAAAATGACAGGCAATATTTTAAAATTACTATAGTAAATACTAAGTATAGTTTTGTTTAAGAAAAATCATAGAAAATTAGCATTTTTTTACTAATTGATATAATATATTTTAATATGTTCTTTATTATTCCAGAATACAGGTGGCAAGCCAGATGAAGTTGTGGCTGCAGAGACATTAGCTAATCATGCTCGAAGGAACAGTTCATTTGTACAAGCAGTTTTTCAAGCACAGTACAGGTCAGTCTTGGAACCATTACAAGCACTAAAAGCTATATTGTTTTTTTTGTTAGACCAACTGGTACTCAAAGAGTGTTTTTAATTTTTTCTTCATTGTATTTTGCGGTTTCGTTTATTAGTATTTCTTTCAAGACGCAAGAATTAGAGGACTATTTGCAATAATTGGAGGACTTATGAGTAACATAGGCTATTTTTAATCTGTCATATACTATAGCATTGCCGCGCAGGCGGAAGCTAGTAAATTATAATAATAATAACTCCCAAGAGATTTACTTTACTGGAATGTTGTGAATGCTGATCTGTGTGCGAACGAGTGTATGACGGCATTGCGATTAAACATTGTTTCCTACACCGGAACTGAATGATAATTAGTTACACTGTGTAGTTAATCTAATGGGGAATTATTTATAGACGTTATTTTGCATACACAATGTGGTATTTAAAGCGAAACTGAAAATAGCTCTGTGAAAAAGACAACTTCTCAGTTGGAAAAGCTGTTGCCCTATATTTCAAAGGTTCAGGATTTAAAGCCTGACATTTTTTATTAATAGATATGACTTTTAAACGTTTTCTTGAACTAACTAAAATTGTAATCATATCAACACATGTGTATAATACCTAGCAACAGCTAATAGAGACCCAAAGCCTTAGGCAATATCCCGATTGGCGATCTTTTATTAATCAATTCTTCACGCACTTGATGTTAGACTATTAAGCTTTATTTTTATGCAGTTATTGTTTTTTTAGAACTATTCATAACAAATTGTTGTACATAATGAAACGATGCAAAAAAAAAATGCAAAATAAATAATGCAATTAATCATAAAAAGTCTTTTCTTTTGAGGTGTTTCCTGTACCCTCTTGGGTACCAGAGCTGTGCGAGGTAGCTAAACGCGAAGAAAAGATCTACTAAAAGGATTACTTTATTTTCCTGCCCGCTCGGACATTGAAAAATTAAGTGATCATGTTGGTGGACTTTTTTATCACTACTGCTCGCTCATTGGGATGTCTTTCCAGTCTTCACATATTTCTGTTGTTAAAAATGTTTAATTTTGATTGTTGCAGATCGGCGTTAACGTGCGCCAAGTGTGAACGCACTTCGTGCACGTTCGACCCGTTCCATTGTGTAAGCGTGCAGCTGCCGTCGCGGCTGGCGACAGTGCAGCCCTCGCCTTTACCAGTTAACGTGAGTTTTCTTTTAAATAATTTTGTAGAAAGTTAAGTTTTACTAGAAAAAAGGAAGCTTGAGTGGGAATCGAACCGACGACCTTTGGATAACCGGTCCAATGTTCTGACGGCAGAGCTACTGAGACCACAGAAGACTCGTTGAGTTTTTCTAGTACTTTGTGATTTATGCTGCAACCCCGCTAGGTTGCAGCGTAAATCACTATTTACTTACTATTATTTATTGAGTAATATCGCTATATTACGTCAATTAATAAATAAGTATAAATAAACTTCTACACTCAAACCAATTATCTAGCCCAAGAGAAGCTTCGTTATGAAGCTTGTTAAATGGTTATTAGACAACGGGTAAACATACTTAAAATACTTGAATACATACTTATTATACATAGGAAACACCCAGACCCGAGACAATTTAGAAAAACAATAATTTCTAAATTGACCCGAACGGGGATCGAACCCGGGACCTCAGAGATGGCGACACCATGAAAACCGGTGTACAAATAACTCGGCCAAGGAGGTCGTCATTGTCAATGTGAAGTTACTTATAATAATAATAAAATTATTTTGAATTTAACATTTACAATGCTGATACAAGATAAAGTTTTACTAGAAAAAATCAACCAGTCTCAAGAACCTCGAGTGGAAATCGAACCCAAGACATTTGGATAACTGGTCCAATGCTCTGACCGCTGAGCTACCGAGACCCACTCGATTCTTCGGGTAGCTAACAGCATTGTCCACAATATTAATCGACATTTAAAAACGTATGAGCTAATAAAACGCTACCACATTAAAAGCAGAATTTGAGAAAAAGAAAATTAAATAGACAAACAAAAGTCATCCCCACTCATTTAGGAGTTAAAATAGTTTTAACCTGTCCTGCATTAACAATAACTTCAACGCGGCTATCTGAACTGAGATTATTAAAATATTTACTAGATCTAATCACAAAACTACTTCCCTCAGTGTTCTCTCTTTGACTGGTACAGCATATAATATGTTTGTAACTGGTTTTCAAATCTATTGCAATTCTATATAGTTCTAATTATATTGCCTCTACCAGTGAAAGGGTTAACTCAAATAAGTTTTTATTAGAAAAACGTCTTGTGACTAAGTTGTTATTTTAGAGGCGCCTGCGGAGATTTATGGCATTCATGTGGTAAAAATTAGATGGCCTGACAGTAAAATATGCCACAAATCGAATGCTTCCACAGACCATTTCCATTCCCATACAATTTATATTGAAAAAAAAAACGTTTAGATTGTTGCTAAAAAGTTTCTCTATTGACTAACCAGTCAACTACCCAAAAAAAAAAACTAAAATATAAATAAAAAACTACTTACCCATAATATTTATAGAATTTTTTTACAATATTATTATTATTTTTTACATATTATAGTTACAGGCAAAAACTGTAAGTAGGTACTTACTACCCATTTGTTTTTTTCTAGGTGGTGTACGTAAACCAGCAGCCTCGTCAAGTGCGTATCGGCGTAGAGTTGACGCCCAACGCAACCATGGACGATTTGCGAACTACCCTCCACACTGACACCAGCATCGACAGAGACCATATTATACTGGCAGAGATTAATGAGACAGGTACACTATCAGGGCTAATATAACTTTTTCCTGATATAAGTGTTAGAATATCAGGAACTTGTTTTTATGAAGACCTAACATTTATCAGGAGTTAGCTTTACTGTACTTTACTTTTTTTTTTATAAAATGACCAGAAAATTAATAAAGTCAAATTTGTTCGTTTTATTATTATTATTAGTTATCTCTGTGGGAACATTGGAAGAAGAAATGATAGTCAGTAGGTATCTAATTCTAATTCAACCATCGACTTTTTTTACGCTAACACTTTATCAAACATTTCATAAACATAAATGTTTTCGCCTTTATTTTTACTTTATTCATCAGCTTTATTACCTTAACATATTTATTATATTATGTTATTTTAGGTTGACATTTCAAATAATTTGCCAACGCAACGACAAGAATAATAATGATTATCAATTCTTTCTATATTGTGTGTAACTTTCTTGTTACTTTAAAACTGTTATAGGCTGGTGTAACGCGCGCGCTGGCTGGGAAGTAGCCGGCATGGATTTTGGCGCGTTATACTGTATGGAAGCGCCGCCGTTACTGCAGGCGCCGACCACGCCCTACCTATTGATCCTGTGGGTAAACTTGCTGGATAATGAGCGGTTTGGTAAGTACCTAGCTAGAGTAACTGTTGACGACGATTTTTGAGGCATTATTTATTAGTGACTGAAAAAATTGTTTCGTTGTGAACTATCTTACTACATGTAAAGAGTTTAATCTTTTATAATACTACTAGATGACCGGCGGACTTTGTACCGCTTTGACAGTTTCCATGATAACAATACAAACAAATCATTCGTCTGCTTAAGAACATCCGTATCCCATGATGAACCCCTATAGCAGGACCACCTACCGGGTCCAATTGTAAATCTAAACCATTCTCGAATCCACTTGAACACACACAGAAATTTTTATCCTAATCGGTCCAGCCGTTTAGAAGGAGTTCAATAACATACACAGGCACAGACGATTTATATATATAAAGATTGTGTTAGGTTAAACATATTATAGACGCGAAAATGGTAACTTATTTTTTTCAATAATTTTAATATTTAAGTAATTTTACATAATGATTTCTAATCTTACTTTGATCAGTACATAAACAGCCAAGGCCGATGCGCAATAAATCTAAAATCTGTGCACTACAAAAAAGTCTATCATAATAAAATTAGTTTTCAAATATTTTATTTATGTATTTTATTTTATTTAGTAGGACAACCAACAAAATTAACACTAAATTAAATTAAAGTTGTTTTTGTACAAAAAGGACTTAAACTAAGTGTCATCTTACTTATAGGCTGCCACGGCATGCAATGAAAAAAAATAAAAAGAATGGTCAATAATTAGCGTAATAATTAAAGTAATAATTTAGAGTTACAATATGTAAACGTAATAATTTTTTGGTATAACTTAGAGTAATAATAATTGTAATAATATGAATAATTTTTGGTATAACTTAGAGTAATAATAATAGTAATAATAAAGGTAATAATATGAATAATTTCTATAAAAGGTTCTCCGTACGCGATGCAAGTGCCCCGCGAGATCTCGTTCGAGGATCTGCAGAAGCTGATGCTGAAGGAGATGTGCCAGGTGGTGGCGGAGCGCGTGCTGGAGAGTTCGCAGGGCGCCGATATATTCCGAGCGAGGATCGCTGAAGCGCACCGCCCTAAAGACCCTGCTTATTTACAACCTGAGGTTAGTAAAAAGTCACACTCAAAGTTGATGGAAAGAACGCAATGAACTAGACATCCCTCGCCCTATCGCAGGACGTCAAAGCGAACTAGGTAGCACACTTATTATATTTATATACATATATATATATATATATATATATATATATATATATATATATTTTATTTTATTTTATTTTACTTTGCATTTTACTTATATATTATTATATCCTTATCTAATTTAATGTAAACATACACTGCACAGCTTATACATTAAAAAATCTTTATTTATAAATTTTTAATATTTTTTTACTACACGGTCAAGGCTACGCTCATGGGCACTTTACTGATAATTGTTACGGGCACCGTCCTTGTGGTCACTCCTGGTTGTTGCTGAAAATCAGCGATTCACTTGCTATGCGAGTGAATACCACGCTGAGCAACGACCCTTTTGAGACGCTGCGGCACACACACATTTTTGTATTTTTTAATAGTTGTGTTATGAAATTATGTTTGTTTTTAGTGTAATTGTTGTTTTTTTTTTATTTACGATTGTGTATTGTGTGTGTCTATAGTGTCCAAATAAATATGTTATCTATCTATCTATCATTGTTCGTGACCGATCGGCAAAGCGCATGATATTTTTAATAAGATTATCCTGAAGATAAGCTATTGTAAACATAGAACCTACCTACCTACTTAGTCTAAAATCATTTTCTTACTATCTTGTCCTTAAAAATAAATTGTTTTTATTTCTAATACGTAAAAAACAAATCAACGATAAAAGCAAGTTACAATTCCACTCGTGGAATTTTTTTTAACACTTTTTCAAAATGTAATTGCGACAAAATTTGCGTAAAATTATGTATAACCCTAATTATAGCTTTGTAAATGTAAAAATATGTGTAAAATCGCGTGTATTTGGCCAGTACAGAAATTTTGATTTTTCTCGAAGAAGGTTGTCAAAATAATGGCCTCGTTTCCAAGTATTTTTGAGAAAAGGTCTTATACAACTCATTCGTTCCCCCCAGTTGCCGCATCCCCTGTTCGCGTTGGACGTAGAGCAGGCACTCTGCGCGCACGACAAACATCCGCATCTGAGGCTCGAGCTGCTCTGGGACCCGGCGCACAGGGACAGGTATATTGCAATTAAAATACTAATTTGTCTGCATTCCAAAATATTACAAAGTTGCTAAGTATTATATTTATTAACATCATGTTAGACCTTGTTGGGTACATCGATTTGGAAGAGTGGTGTATATTCAATTTAACACTTAATTTGTATACTCTGATGTGTACTGAAAGCGTTAACTCAAAATGTAAAATTTCCCAAATACATTTTGAACTTTATAGCCCGGTTATAAGGTTCAATATCGATTATAGAAATTTGACAGTGAAATTAGTAAAAGCCAGCTTTTCGTTTAACCTCATTTCTTGCTTCTATACGGCATAAACATTATATATAAATTACGTTTTGCAAAGGCAACAGCGCAATCAAATTTCTTAAGTTCAAACCCCAGCAGTGGGATGTTTATGTCCAGACTTACCGATACTAACTATATTTAGCCGTCGAGTGCATCAGACTTAGTTTAGTTTGTTCTGGTGGGCCGTTACCGAGATGAACGCCCGGCTGAATGCCTGGTGGCAGTCACGTCTTACCCCATCAGTAGCGAACATTTTGAAAAGTAGTACAGTGGAGGGTTTCGAGGCCTTTTTTCTCGAGGAGGTGGGACCTGGGAGTAGCTCCAGATAACCATCCGCGTCTCCCCGGCCGCGGTAATACGCGGCAAATTTTTTACTAATGTTATGATGTTATGATAAAAAATGGTATGATGTTGTTTAGTATAATCCGCGAGGCGTCTGAGGCGTGCGAAGTTCACGTATCGGCGGCGGGAGCAGCCGCCCCGCTCACACTTCACGCCTGTCTCGCTCACTACACACGCGCCGAGCACCTCGCGCAGGAAGACGCCTGGAGGTATACCACACACCGTAACCCCCACACACTCTCTAAACACCCCTCGTAACTCACACACCCTAAACACCCCACCAACGTCACACACGCCACAATGAGGATGTATAGAGGTATACCAGACACTTCATATTCCTTACACACACTCGCTATCGCATTAGACATTATTCCTGTCATGATAGTTGTAAGTACTGAAATAAAAATAAATAAATAAAACAACCCACCCTCCCCAAATACCCTAAATATCTCCTAAACAACCCTCTCATACCACACACGCCACAGGAAGACGCCTGGAGATATACCACATACACCCTACACTCCCCACGCACATCACCGCCACACACACCCCACGTACCCTAAACATCCTTTAAACAAGCCACAAACGCCACAGGAGGACGCCTGGAGGTATACCACACTTACACTCCACGCCTGTCTCGCTCACTACACGTGCGCCGAGCACCTCTCACAGTAGCCTGGAGGTATACCACACACCAGAACCCTTAAACACCCCTCTTACCTCACATATAAACAGTGTGGGGGTGTGTACCTCACATACCCTAAACTTCCTTTAATAACGGCACTCACGCCACACATGCCGCAGGAGAACGCCTGGAAGTATACCACACACTATAACCCGATCACTCCCTAAACACCCCTCATACCTTACATACCCTAAACATCTCCTATAAACCTTACTCACACGCCTGTCTGGGTCAATATATGCGCGTCGAGCACCTCGCGCAGGAGGACGCCTGAAAGTATACCAGACACACACCCTACACTTCCCACACACACCACTGTCACACACATCCCACGTACCATATACATCCCCTAAACACGCCACAAACGCTACAGGAGGACGCCTGGCGCACACTCCATATTACCAAACGCCTCATTCGCTCCACCTACTCTACACACCCCACATAGTGGAGGGGCCACTTCAAACGAAGAAATAAAAAAGATAAACATTTCCTAATACTTTCTAGTATATTGTGTAAGAATAGAACTAGGGTTCGATTCAAGGTTCGATTTTTTATTTCGTCTACAATCGGATCGTAGTCTTGATTCTAAACTTATTTCCAATAATGCAAATAACAAAATGAAACATGATTGTAGAAGTTTGTATTTAAAATGTACTATCGCGGCTCTGGTTTATATAAATTAATTATCTCAATTTGTTTTAGGTGTCCGCAATGCCAGCGGTATATGCCTGTCGTGAAAACATTGGGGCTCTGGTCACTTCCAGACATCTTAGTGATTCATTTGAAACGATTTCGACAGTAAGTGTTTCTAATAAAAAAACAACTGACTTATTTCACGTTTTATTAACTGACTTTGATTTAATAACACTTTTCGTTATTCATTATAGGCAAGCCAAAGGTCGGACCAGTACGAAATTAACGACAATGGTCGAGTTTCCGTTGAACGATTTCGATATGACACCTCATCTTGTTAGAAGGAGTAATCCTGCGGCCGAATCGCCCGGGCACTCGCGTTCGCCGCGTCGACGGCATTCAAAAACGCCTGCTAGCGCGCCACAAGAGAACATGTATGACCTATACGCCATTTGTTACCATCACGGTGACGATTTAGAAACCGGTCACTATACGGCGGCATGCAAGAATCCGTACGACGGCCGCTGGTACAAGTTCGACGACTCGCGAGTCACCCCCGTAGACGATGAGAACGAGTACAGTGAACTCGTAAACAACACCGCCTACATGTTGTTCTACAAGCGTAAAAAGCCGAATGTTACGCACACGTGTTCCGGGGACGATCACAACGGACATTGGGCGCTTCGGATGCCCAAATTCGTTCGACCGAAGAACGAAGTCCTGAACGAACTCACCGAAGTCAAGGAAGAGATCGTTGACGAAAACAAAATCGAAACGCAGAATAATGAACAGGAAAGCGAGTCAGACGTGACGGCGCCGACGAATAGCCCCCTAACGAGAAGCGTGGAAAGTCTGCCCGACGACAATATGAACGAGGTGTCGACATTCATCAAGGAAACTGTGACTGTCGTTCACAATACCACTATAGTTCAATCGCCTACGTTGCAGAGGCCGTTGATAGTCGAAGTGAACGGCAACAGAACGAACGAAGATCCGAACGAGAACGAACTGAGCGCGTCCGCCGAACCGTACATTCATAAGGACGTGCATATTAACCCGAAAATGACGCCTGTGGATACAAGGCGGCCGCGGTCAGTGGATTACCCCACGCGGTCCAACGCTTCGTCGACTAGCAGAGACTCGAACCGGAATTATGAGAGTTCGCCGCTAGTGGCAAGCATCAATGGTGTCGAGTACCATCCCACCACGGAGGAGCTGATGCTGTCCATGTTCCAGGAGTCCAAGTATATAGTGCCTCGGCATGGGAACCACATCACGGGAGAATCTCATCGGACGGGTCAGTATCATTATCATCATCACCCTATTGTTTTGTTTTCTAAAGTTTACGCGAACACTACACATTGAAATGAAACAACTTTTACGGATCTACTCGAGTTTATTTGTACACATTACTTATTTAATGTTTATCCTGACGTTTCGAACCCTTTGCAGGGTCCTCATCATCACCCTGTAAACTACTCACTGTTGGGGCTTTTCTCAATAATTTGTATAGATATTATAGACATATCTTTATTTATACCCGAAGTTTCGGCCGAATTGCACTGCTCGTTCACGGTCACGGGCGCCCATGACCGTGGGTATAAAGGTATGTCAATGATACCTATACGAAGTAGTTTGCGTGAATCCCTGTTATAAACCTTTTATCATCATCATCTCAGCCAAAAAATGTCTACTTCTGGACAAAGGTCAAGGATCTCCGCAACGACCAGTTATGTGCTGCTCGCGTCCAGCGGCTTCATCAGGTCGTCGGTCCACCTCGTTGGAAGCCATATAAACCTTATAAACTTTGATTAAAATGGAACGCGAAAGTTTAAAAGTTTAGATACAGACAGATGTCAAAAATATTCTTTAAACTGTGTTCTCTGGATTTTATAAACATATAATAATAATAATAATAAACATTATGTTTTTGTTTGTAGGTGAGAAGTCATCTGTCTGGAAAACTCGAATATCCACGTGAGGTCAGCTAGGGACGCACGGCCGCCGCACGAGGTTCTATTCCTTTACAATATCGTATCCTAACTTAGATCTGCTCGGGGGTAGTTGACAGTACATTTGTACAGACGATAGCGCTCCGCACACAGTGTATAAGAAAAGCAAAACAAGGCTTCTACAACTATCTTTGTTGTCTATTTAATGTTTGTATTTATTTCTCGGTTAATTGTATGCAATATATTTGGAAGTTGGCTTATATTTGAAAATTTTATAGGTTATATCGAACGGGGTCAGTTTTAGAATTGCGTGTAACATTAATCATAGCTCCTGTTCTGAACGTTCTGAGCGTTTATACCTACCAAAATAGTCCAAAATCAACCTTATAACAATACATGAAAGTGCACTTTAATTTGTTCTCCGACGTCAGTCAAATTTATACTTTCCGGTCATTGACATAAAGTTGTTTTTTGTCGAATGTTCAGTTATTTTATAGGTTCAAACGCTTAGATCACTTTGACGCTTACTGTACATGTAAACCTACGGTATGATTCCGCAGGTAGTCACAATAGAACGCTAGGGGCACCTATATTAGCAGCTACTTAAGGATCTATAATAATTATTGTAATCAATGTTACACTTGATTCAAAATTGACCTCGTATCATAGTAAATCTTTTTCACTTTGATCTTAAAATATTTACCTTATATACATTTAGGTGATTCAGGTATCCGTTGGTCCAGATATGTGTTGATAATAAAGTTTAGTCTTTAAGTAACTTTTCCTATTTCTTAATCGTTTGTTTTAGTAAAAACGCCACAGTGTCGCTTAGGTAAAATAAAGGTAATTTCTAACTTTTGGTTAGTACCAAAGATTGGCTGAACCACTATGATACTCAGTGAAGATGGCAACTGCAATTATTTACAAGTATTTGTATAATCAAGTGATTGAGAAGTGTTGTATGTTTGCAATGAAGCAACTAGGTCGTTATGCCAACAGTTGTGTTTCTCCATTAACAAAATCTGATTACAATTTGTAAACGTTATTTTAATTAATAGGGAACTTGTATTATGAACCAAATATTAAGGAGAAATTATATGAAAATTAAAAAATGTTTATTTAAAATATATTAATATATTAAGCAATGATGCGTAATTTCATTATGCAATCATTGTGCAGTGAAGTCAAATCAGGTAGCTGAGCTTTTTGACCAGATTTTTTATAGAAATACATTAAGTTATTCCAATAAATTTTGTATATTGTAACTTTGGTATTTGTTGGTGTATATTTAGCCTCAAAGATATATTTAACAAAGTAATACGAGTATAAGCAAGTTCCCTATAATGTGTGAATCCCACGGAACACTGTTACGGCCGACGCGCCGTTGTACTTTAATGTATATTGATGAATGTGTTAGTAATATAACGATGTACTGTAGATAAAATACACACATGCATTCTAGTATATTCGTAGTTAGCGAGCGTAACAATCGAATTTCATATTAAAAGCCCACTTGTGCCTTGGCCCTAGGGATATTTGTGATTGTAAGAAATAACAAATTGCTAGACCTTCATGAAGTAATAGAGTTTTTTATTTATTCAATGTATAATTCTTGTGATACAGTGTGGATTGTGTGTAAATTTTTATTATGAATATGGTCGATATGCCGCTGCTTAACTAAAGAAGGATACTGTATATGTGATCATGTGATTTTGGTTACGATTATTCGTGTATTATTGTATATAATTGGCTTTTATAAATGGTTTGATGAAACAATTTTGTATATATATCGTATTCACGTTGAAACCATTTAGAAGACCACTTTATTGTGATGTTTTTTTATATACTATTTATGTATACATGAAAATTATTTCTTAATTCGTAAAAGACAGTTTTTGTTTGTTTTTTATTTGTTGCAATAGTAGGTGGCCTAAACATAATAATTTATTAAAACAGTACTTTAGTAAATTTTGCCGAATGTAAATTGTAATGTTTATGCAAATTATGCGGTAAAACATACAATACCGATTTTATCGACATTAATCATTATCAATATGAAGTTTTCGAAAACGTAATCTTTATCTCCTCAATTGAAACTATAGTTTTCAATGCATTATCAAATGTTACATTAATATAACAACCATTGTTACACGAAATAACATTTTTTTCCAATTCATAATAATCTGATAAATACATTAAATTCGACGCTGTTGAATTGAAAGTATACTGTAAAATATTTAGATTATAGACAAAGCGCTAGTAACGTTTTTATTTACAATATGGGGTAATAAATTATGTTAGCAAAACTGATCAACTGAGAATATGGGAGGTAGCCGGTGCTTTGCCTTTTCCCATGATCGCGGTCTTTAATTATAAGAATATTAGGTGATTTTATAAATTTGGCTCATTGAAATAATAATTATATTCAAATTGTTACCTGTATTTATATCAAGTGCGGATATTTTTGAGAATCATCATTTACGCATAAATGAAAAAGTAAAAGAATAAATCTAATTTATATATAAGTACGTTAGTTATCGATAAGTTGATGACTACCGTGTTCGTTACCAAAATTAAAATAATAACATTTATAGCTGATTACGCCCGCCCTACCGTTTGTACGTATTTTCTATTGATTTGCGTAACTTAAACTCATCTACAGCTGGTAAATTATTAATATATTATTTTATTTGAAAATATAAACAACTTTTTATGCTATTTAAGTTGCCAGCCTAAAATTATCCGCACTTGTTACAATTACTCTCTATATGCCTAAAAAAATGCAAACGTTATTAATAAAATATAATGGACAAACTAAACCTACACGAAAGCAAAGGGGATCGGCATACTGCCAGACAACATGCTCTATTGGCACCAAACTATGTTGTATTCTAAGTAAAAACGTCATTAGCTCTTAAACTATATCCTAAAAGGAAGATAATATAATATAATGAAGAATGTACTTTTAGGGTAAATGGATTGCTCTCAATTTTTAATAAGAACTCCTTTACCTAAACGTCGTCGTTTAGTTACCTGACAAAACTCACGTTTGCTTCTATATATATAGTATAAGCAATCTACCTATTTATCGACGTTTGTATAAAGGAAGTTTACTTTTATATGTAAGTCGAAGAATGTGACGACCACTGCAGAAGCGTATGCAGCTTTTCTATTCTACGAAAACGTTATGAACGTTGCATTAATTATAAAATAATTTCATATAACTATCTGTCTCCTCTATCCCAGTAAACATTAAATATTTCGGTCGTCCACAATTCGCTTATTTTGTATTATTATGTTCGTTGTTTTAATTTAAAGATGTTTATTATAATTTCACCATGTTATGTTAAAATATACGTGTTATGTACACAAATAAAAGATTTTATTTATAATGTCCATACCATTATATCAATCGTGGTATTATAATAATAATTAGTACCTACTTATTAGGCTTAATTCCGCTTTGGTTTCTGTACCCACTGCTTTGTACGAACCTTGAAACAATTTAGGCTGATTACTTTTTATGACGGTTCAGTGTGCTGTGTGCAATTAATATTAGATCGAAGCAGCGCCACCTAGTGACGAACATTTGTAACCAACTTTTAACTATTTCCATGCGATAAATATTCTAGTTTACGCTAACTCGGTCGAATAGCGAATAGATCTCGCACTAGGCACTCTCTTTACAGTAATGAAACTTTACCGCTTGGCTACGAGTCGGGGTGAACGGCTAGCGAAATTTCTATACATAGCGCGGTCGAAACGCTAACCGCACTGCGGTTGAGGCTAAGCGTTAGCTGAGACGCAGGCGACGCAGCACAGCACAGTGCAGATTTTGCGGGGCAGGCCATTTGGGGCAGACATAGGCTGCGAACGCATGCTGTGACGCAGGTAAGTGACACAGCACGGACACATGAGTTGTCAATGTCAGAGTCTGATAATGTAAGTTGTTGCTACTTTTCAGGCGTTATAATAATTGATAATTTGTACTATAGAGTAGAGTTCTGTTAATTGTTCTGTCATTGTTACAAAATTATAATAAAATGTTAAAAAACATGTGTCGACACAAGCACGCGTCGCCCAGAAATCTGTGCCGGCACTACAACGAGGCGCAGGGCAGGGCAGACGCATGCCTACGTCGCACGTGCCCGCGCCGCAGCGTACGCAGCTCTCGGCACGACCATGCATTACTAAATCTGCACTGCTCTGCGCTGCGCGGAGCTGCGTCGCCTGCATCTCAGCATACGCTTAGCCTGATAGGCGTCACACGCAGTGTGTTAGGAATTCGCTAGTTGCACCGCCACCGCCCGCCGTCGCCCGACACGTGACCGAGCGGTTAGTGGAGTAGAGCAGGACACCCCTTTTTTTTTGATAGATTGCTGATTGGCATTTTCAGCGCCACCAGGCTTTTTGGGGGCGGCGAGGTACGTAAAGGGTACCTCAAGCCGTGTGAAACGAATCACCTTCGGAGGTTTTCTAGAGGGAATGACATCGCACGCTTAAAAGTGAGCGTCCCCGTGCCCTACTAGATTCTCCGACGGGTTCGGATCGGATCGGGGGACACCGCGTGCTTCGTTTCACACAGCTTGAGGAACCCTTTAAGTTTCTCGCAGCCTCCAAAAAAGTCTGATGACGCTGAATCATCAAACTCTCAAAAAATAAAAGTGCAGGACACCGAAGCCTATTTGCTATTAAAACGTCTACAATCGTGTCTCAGTGGTCTTATCTTGACATTTGAACTATAGGTAAAATGTCAGCAGCAGGCTATTGTGATCTTAATGCGAACGTTTCATAGTGGTAAAAAGCGACGCGAGGCGTTGAGAGACTGGTGAGCGATGTCTGAGGCTGCCTCCCCGACATCTGCAGTGAGCGGAACTGTTGTCGAGGATGGTCCCTTGTATGCGTAGTGTCACCGTTGTCGTACGCGGCCAAAGGATTAATCAGCATCGCGGACGTACAGCGTGAGATGGGTAAATATCTAAGTAACCACACTAAATGGTCAAGAAGTTTTTTTTAATCTAAGCACAACCACAGTGCCTTTCTCTCACCTGATGTTAAGTGATGACAAGGCTAATTGTAGAAGCTAGCTTCACCCGGGATCCTAAACTACTGAGGCACTGGCTATGTTATCTCTAGCTGCCGGAATACAATAACTACAAACATTGATGTTATGGCGACATTAAGATAAGATGCTGGTAGCTAGCCAGGACTCCCTACCACCAGCCAAACTAGAGTTGTCTGGGAGTCGAACCCGGGACTTCGACCTCGACCTTGTCTTAACCACTAGACTACAGAGTATGTTATAAAACAAAAAAACTTGAGAGGTGTCAAGGGACACCCGGATGGAACGAAGTTCCTTTCGATTAATTAGTGAAGGAATTGTAATAAAATTTTATTTTTTTTAAGTTATAATAATATTTTTTTTATTATTAACAAATATAATGTTATATAAACTTTATCAGTAGGTTTTTTTTTTTGTTTTTTTTTTGTTTTTTTTTAGGTTATAGTGCGTACTTGCTTAAAAAACAAAAGCATTTATTATTATCTGTATATAATCTCTACTTACCTAACTCCATCAGCAATATCCGGAACTTGTGCAGAAACACTGTCAGGATTCATTATTATTATTATTTTTTATTATTTATTATTTACAAAAAACCTGTATACACTCAACAAAAATAATCGTCGCGACACCACACTGTTCAATGCGAAATAGAAATGAAAATATCTGGCTTGCTTTCTATAAGAGAGAGAGAGAGACAGAGAAACATGCGACGCCGCACAGCTTACAATAGCTTACTATAGCAAAAAGTGTCGTGACAACTTTTCGTAAGAATTTTTTCCATCTAGCTAGCCTAGTCTAGCCCTTTCACAACGCGCGATAAGGAACTTCGTCCCAAAAGATCTGCAAAATTCGCTCTTATAACATATCGATAAGGTTTGTTTTCTCAAATGCCAAGATATTTTGACCACTTATTATTTGATGCTAACTGTACATGACTACTGAGAATACGCGACCATAGATAGGTCAATTGCCAGGCCTAAAAAAACTAAAAAGCTCGATTCTTTCACACTAGGTACTTTATTTTTGGAATGCATCTAATTGTTGGAATGTAGTTGTTATTACGTCAGGTAAGATGGTAGCTGTATGCAGTAGCTAGACGGGCTTACAACAAGCCCAATCTCAGACAGCCCAACCAAACCCAGTACAATAGTTTGTCTCCCAATCGGGAATCGAAGACCGGTAGGTTCACCAATAAACCACAGACGCAGTTATATCTAATGACTAATGGATATCGCACTTATTATTTATTTTTTTATTATCTCAGCCAAAAGACGTCCTCTGCTGGACAAAGGCCTCCCCCAAATCATCATGGGGGGTATTTGCCGTAATCGCCACGCTTGGCAGGCGGGTTGGCGATCGCAGTAGGTTGAGGGTAACCTCGGAGAGATGCTGCTGCCCATCCCCTGGAATGGTCCCTTAGTCGGCTTTTACGACACCCACGGGAAGAGATGGGGTGGTGCAATTCTTTATCCCCGGCACCACACAGGGAATATCTCACTTACCATTAGTTAATTTTCACTTATCGACTGATCTTAACTAGATAGCTGCTAGTTGATATTATTATCTATAACTAAAAATGATTTGGCATTGTATGTTCGCTACTCTGGGATTGAGATAATGCTTTATGCAAGTTTCAATAAAAACAAGCGATTAATCAGATCGTGATGAGGCAATTATGTGCAAAAATATGTTAGTGGCAATATGATAAGGTCGGGCCCACGCGAGTCATTGTTTCATGGTTCGCAATTTGCGTTGCGCAAAACAGCCTCATGGTGTAAGTACCTATGATGTGAACGGTACTTACAAGTCGCCAATAGTGATGGTATAACTTTGACTATTAATAATAATAACAATAATAAAGGCAGTACTCCTTCACACGGCACGTATTGTCGGGAGGTTCCTCACTCTGCAGCCCTAACCACCGATATCTTGGGTCTAACCCCGCTGCCGGTGGCACCCTAGATAAAGTTTTTTTTATAATATTTTATATTGTAAATATGTTTTTATATAAAATATTGTACAATTTTTTTCTTAAGATATATCTATATTATAATATTATAAAGCTGAAGAGTTTGTTTGTTTGAACGCGCTAATCTCAGGAACTACAGGTTCGAATTGAAAAATTCTTTTTCACTTCTTCACCTCGCCGTACCGGCTCGGGTGGCTATATGCACGACTCGGGTAAAATGGCTCGTTTTATGCTCTTGTTGTACAATCTACTATTTGTGTTGAATAGTCCATTTATCGAGGAAGGCTTTGGGCTATATAACATCACGCTGTGACCAATAGGAGCGAAGCATCAGTGAAAAATGTTGCAAAAACGGGAACAAGAGCCTAAAAAATTAAAAAGCTGCCGAGTCACTATTCCACGCGGAAGAAGTCGCAAGCACAGCTAGTATTTAATAAAGATAATAATAATACTTTATTGACTAAGAAAATACATATATAAGACATAAAACAATGATAACAAGTAATTGTTGGGAATGATTTATTGTTATAATAAGTTAGGACATCATCGATTGTTATGTTTATAAGCTCGTTACTACGACAAGCTCCATGTATGCCGAATATTAAAGCTACCTGTAACAAAACAGAAAGGAAATCTGACAAGTAGGTACAATACGTACACTTTTTAAAACACTATGTTTATAGATTACAATGCAAAAAATCCAATAAATGTCTTTTATTCTTTATTCTTATTCTTAAAACTAAAAGATAAGTACATACTTTTGTTGCAAGAAATTCCTTAAAGGCGCGTCATTCAAAAAAGTCTCAACGTTTTGATGAGAAAATACTTTTGATTTCTTTGGTTTGTGTCCTTCGGATAGTCTCTTCAGATAAGCTAGTAACTTTGAGTACTTAGCTATCAATTTATATATTTTTATTGGTATTTACTGTAGATTTAAGCATTGAGTACCTATAAACTTCAAAGGGTACAAGGTTGTTTAGTTTTGGCCAATTTTTGAAAATAGGCCAAAAACACATTTTCCAAAAACGTTTTCGCTCCTTTTCTGTTTTTCCATAGAATGAAATTGGATCGCTGTAAGGTATTACGCAAGACCGCACCCTGTTCAGGACACCGAGTTGACGTGAGGCTGTTTTTTATCACGGCTTCGAAGTAGTCCCTCTGGTTCAGATCGCAGCGAATTTCCACACCGAGCATTCTAATACTGCTCTGTAGGCCGAGTGCTGTGTCTTGCAAAGGGAAGGTGTAGGAATGGCGACTTTTTTTGCCGTGAATGCGCATACCTGTGTTTTCTTGGCATTGAACTCAACAAGATTATTGGAGCCCCATTTAGATATGAGGTCCAATACCCGAATGAGCTCTATGTCAAGATTTACTCGTTTATTTTCAGCCTCGACCCACCGTGCACTGCACTATCATCTGCAGAGCAATGAATATTTCCTAGTGAAAGTATATTATTGATATGCAGAAGGAACAGCGTGGGGGATAGAACGGACCCCTGAGGGACACCAGCGTGCACTGACATGAACCGCGAAGCGCATCCGTCTGAGAGTATTCGGATTATACGCTCATGTAGGAAGCCAGCGATCCAGTTGCAGAACTGAGCAGGCAGACCGTATGTAGGGAGCTTGGCTTTGTGCCAGACCCGATCAAAAGCCTCACCCCAGAGATGTGTAACGAACGCTAGAAGATCACCTGTTGACCGTTTTGGCCGAGTATTGGCGATCGTGAATTAAGGGGTGTTCTTCTAGGTAGCGGATAAGCTGTTTGTTTAGAATCCGCTCCATGACTTTACACAAAACTGAAGTAACGGCTATTGGGTGGTAATTAGTCAGATCTGATCGATCTCCTTTTTTCGGAACCGGTTGCACATTAGCATCTCTCCAAGATTCCAGCACACAACCTGAAGAAAGCGAGAGACGGTAAAGGCGAGTTAATACGGGGGACAACTCCGCTGCACACATTTTTAAAACTATTGCCCTCCCTTCCCATTGCCTAATTGCTAATTGCCCTGATGGCATCCCAGCCATCAGGGCAATTAGCTTTCCGAACATCGATTGACTGCAGCTCCGCACGTTCACACTGCCTAATTTTAATATCGGGCATTGTGTGACCATTATGAGAATTTGTAAGGAACAGGGAAACGCACTTGTGACTGATGCCTCTGATAGTGTTTTGATTCACAAGGGTTCCCCTTTAAGCTTCTCGCCGCTCCCAAAAACGCTGAAAATGCCGGCAATCAGCAAACTCACTCAAAAAAGAAAGTAAAAGAACTTTTTTTTACAGAATTAAGGTGCGAAGGCTTCATCGTAGTTCTGTAAAAAAAATTCGTTTAAATAACACATCACCTTACGACACACACGCATAAGCTATCATAATCGTTAAACAAAATTATCATACCTACTTATTCCGCTTGACATTCTACGTTACTGCTTAAGTAAGAATTACTTTGCAGTTTAAATTTTCTGCGTACTTAGTTTCCGACGACAGGTTAATTTGCCATGATACAATGGAGTTTCCTGCAGTTTTCTTTACCGTTGTCACACAAGACGAAAAGAAAACTTTCACTAGTTTTACTCTACTTGAGAAACATATACCTACACCATCTTATACCCTGTGCCTACCTACATCAGTTCTGATCCAGTAACGAAATAATTAATGTTCGTGAGTTTTAAGAACTAATCAAGATTCGGAGCATTGGATTACGTACGTAACTGTTACTTTTAATGATCCGAAAGAGGAAAGTGACTACAAGGAAGCAATTTGTGTGACTGAACATATATCTACTTAGTGAATAGGGACATAAAATTACGGTTTTTCATTTTATTTCGGTTTACCTTAGAAGAATTTTATTAAACTTGTTAGCCTATCGCCCCGAAGGTCCCGGGTTCAATTACCAGGTCGGGCAGTGTGTTTCGGATTAATTCGGTGCATAGCTGGGGTTTGTGATCACCAACCCGCATTTGGCAAGCGTGCAATGGTGATTAGGCCAATTCCCATCAATTGTAGTGATGATTTGATTTGATGGAGGCTTTTGCCCAGCAGTGGGACAGTTATAGGCTATTTACTTTACTGTACTTACTTTCTTAGCCTAAGGAAAATACCGAGATCTTAATAGTCAAAATAATAAAAAAGCGATTTAAACTCTATAGAAAATTTCAAATCGCCTAAATTCAGTTGGACCAACGTTTTTTGAAATGTTTAAGTGATAAAAGTAAAGGATATCGAAATGCTTATACGCTAATTTAAGTTCTTGCTATATTACCTACTAGCTGTGCCCCGCGGTTTCATCCGCGTTCTATTAGTCATAGCGCGATGTAATATAGCCTATAGCCTTCCTCAATAAATGGACTATTCAACATAAAAAATAATTTTTCAATTCGAACCAGTAGTACCTGAGATTAGCGCGTTTAAACAAACAAACTCTTCAGCTTTATAATATTAGTATAGATGCCCATTTATTTTAAAGCTTTTTATACAAAATGTTACTTACCTATCAGAAAACAATGGGCATATTCATTTTGCCTGTTTAATTTCCTAAACACGAAGGTTCTTCTTACTTATAGTGTTCAATATCAGAATGAAACTTTTGTATTTTATGATGAAAGATCTACTACGAGTAACAGGTTATCTTGCAACTCGTAGGTAGATGGTTCAATTTAGCGTAAAATTTGCCAAAAAGTTAATGCATCCAAAAATAACTCAAATCTATCTGTGCAATAGATCTACTTAGATATTGTCTTTGATTATTTTTATAAAACAATCCATATCGAAGGTTGAAACCTGTCGCATTAGCATTTACCACCTGGCATTCGGACCTGTCTCTATCTGAACTTTAGAATTTAAAGCAGCCTTGGCTTATGTGCTATTTAACTGAAAATTATACAGTACTAGGGTGTTGTTAGAACTGCATCATGGCTAATCAATTGTCTTTAAGTTTTTAAACTTCTTACTGCAGCGTGTCATTATAACCACTTTACTTCTTTAACTAAAATAATGATGGAAAATCGAGTTTATTTTCCTTGAGACAATGAGTGGCAAAATATATTTTTTTGTAATGCGTTATTAGGTAGATGTGTAGATCTGAAAGCTTTTAAAAGTAAAAGTCAACCTTGCCTACTTTAGCAAGAAGTTACTTAGCGTAATGTATAATAACTAGATTTGTGTCCCAGTGGTCGAAATTCGACTGTAATTTTATTAAGGCAGCACGGATTGTATCCTAAGCAATGAAAAATTAATAAAGATAAAATGTGAGTTTGGATCTCAGAACTAATAACTTTAGTTAAAGTATTGTCTGAGGTTTGGATTGGTATTGACAGACTTCGGACGCTCCTCTTCCATTTTTGAAATTTTTGAAAAGAGTATTATATGCGTGTGTGTCAAATACATGGTAGTTTGTGTAATGTTTGTTTTATTGATTTAATGTATTTTTATGCATAATTAAAAAAAAATATTAACATTTTGTACTCCTTCTCTATATAAACTGTAAGTGTGCGAAATTTCATACTCCTCCGTCCGCGTAATTTTCGTAAAAAGGGGTACAAAGTTTTTGCTTCACGTATTAATATATAGATTTGCTGTAAACAGACTTAATTGATGAGCACTTAGTTGGTTTATAGAGCCACTGAAAGTTATAAAACAAGAAGTAACTTACTGACTAACTGGGTGAAAAACTATCAACATCACCCAGCCCAACCTTATGGAAGTAGAACGCTAAAATTTTGCATGCAGGCCCTTTTCATGACGTAGGCAAAAGATGAGACAGGATTTTCAACATTCAGAGAACCTCTCACGTTAATTGTATAATACGAAAGTTTCGAAACACCATTTGCAACAAGAGCTCTCTATGTTAATCGATATAGTCCTAAAACGGTTTCGCTCTGATTATCCGTGTGCCAACTGTCGTGGGTACGGCTCATGTTTCCTATTTCTCTACGTATCGCGTCATTATATAGATTTTCAACAAAAACGCCTGTACGCCTGGGAACTGAGTGTAGTGGGTATTTAGTGCAAGTTGAATACCACTCTTCGTTTCAATGAGCGATTGCGCGTTGCCTTAGTTTGTTGTTCGTGCGTAATTGTGGTGTTGCAGACTGGGGCAATTTGAACGTTCTATTTTGCACGGATGGAGGTGGATAAGACATCGGGTATATCCGTATAAACGCATTGTGATATAATTTGAATACCGTTAAGTCTGGTAAGTGAAGACTGGACGTGCAAGACAGCTCGACAGGATCCAGTAGGAATTGTTATTTTTTCATTTGATTATTTAAAATATGGGTCGGCAACTGATTTCTGTATTTAGCAACAATTGAATACAGTCTTTCTCCTTTTTTATATAAACGGGTAAATACAGTGCCTTGATCTCACCTGATGTTAAGTGATGATAAGGCCCATGATGGAAGCGCACTTCACCCGGGATACTCAACTAGTGAGGTACTGGCTATCTTATCTCTAGCTGCCGGAACACAACAATGCTACAAACATTGATGTTATGGCGACATATTTAGATAAGATGGTGGTAGCTAGCCAGGCGGACAAACAAGCCCTACCACCAACCAAACCGAGTACACAAACATGTACCCCCCGCTGGGAATCGACCCCGGGACCTCTGGGTCTAAACCGGTGGTTTTAGCCACTAGACCACAGAGGCGGATAAAACCTTCCTTCCTAGCTGTCATTCAGTAAACTCCAATGAAAATCTATAGATATTTTCTTTTGGCGACGAAAACCAGTGTCAAAAACTGGGCTTAAGTGACGAATACTGGTGTCACTATGATATTTGTTTAAGTAACAATCAGATTTCTTTAGTATAATTGTTTGATTAAGCCCTGTGTTCAACTCAGTTTTCGTCACCAAAGAGTAACATCTAGGAAGCAGGTGTTTTGAATTCCAAATATCGATCGTGTCTAGTACGGATCAATTCAATTCAATTCAATTCAAAATAATTTCTTCAGTTTAGGCTACAAATAGCTCTTATGAACGTCATTATGCCATCGGTTCGTAAGTCTACTCTGGGCGGGAGATCTTGTACTGAGAAGAACCGGCAAGAAACTCAGCAAGTGTCCAGCTCTTTTCTCCCTTACAGCGTCAAAAATATTGGAAAGTGCACCACCATAAAAGGACACTTTCCATCACAAACAAACATACAATAAAACACAAATAAACACACCCCAGATTCCCAAGGTATGTTCATCAAACCCGCCTTTATTAAATTGAACAGTATATCAATTTAAAAAAAACACGTCTACCTAATATCTATGCTAGCTATTCAGCCTGCATGCGGTTCTAATTGTTTTCATGCAAGGGTGGCAGTACTGGCAGCGCGACCTTGACATTTCCGCAATGGAAAAAAATACGTGAAACACTTATCACGACCGGCAATCACGCACCTTGGCTCGACGTAATGCCGAGTCACGGTTATTAGCGACCACGCCTACGGGATCGACCACTTTTACTTTTGAACGCGCGACCACACTTTCGCAGACTCAGGGCGCGAGGCTGTTTAGCGCTTATGCCCTAATGTAACACTCCTTAATACTCGTACTCAATACTCAATACTCAATACTTTATTGCATTCCATAATTTTTACACAATAGGATGGTAGGTTTTTACAATGGATCAATTATGGACCCTGTCGGGCACAGCACAGCTTTAGTAGGAGAGAAGAAGAGAGATCATTATTATTTTAATTATAATTATATCGTATTTATTTGTATTATAATTTATCATTGATTAAAAATTAATTTTTAATATTATATTGGAATATTATACCTATGTATTTTTGTGTCTTACAATTTACAACGCCTCGGTGGCCGAGTGGCTAAGTCCTCGGTCCGATACCCGAGGGTCCTCGGTTCAATTCCTAGATTTTTCGATGCGTAGCCCAGGTTTGTGATCATCAACCAGACTTTGCCATGCGTGGTGATTAACCCAATACCCATCAACTGTAGCGAAGACTTAATTTCAATGATGAAGGCCTTTGCCCAGCCGTGGGACAGTGTATAAGCTAAAAGCTATACTATCTAACTTACAATTTGCAAAAACAATTGATAGTAAAACCATTTTGTACACAGATATTTTGGAAACGACATTATCGTTTCCTTAGCACCGTTTTTAATTGGTTTTGTATTAACAGAGTTAAACGCAAACTGTTTAGTATCTACAGAGCCTCGACTCTGCTATTTTTTATTATTAGTCTTTGGAAAATGTCCCATAGTCCTAATGTCAAAATCAGGATACCGACATATTATTTACCTTTAATTATAAAAAAGTAGATGTAACGTGTACTATATAGCTATTTTATTTGACCTTTAAAAGTTAAATTACAAATAAGGCGAAATGTCCCAATTAAAAGAGTTGGCAACAATAACTTAGCCTCTATTGATCATCTATGCTGGCCGCGGCGCAAAAAAAGGTTTTAGTTTTCGTTTTCATATATCTTCCATTTAAAAAGGTTCGCAACAAGAACTTCGCCTCCTTTTCGCGAGTGTAGATGCATGCAGCATAGGCGCCGTGCTGTGTGTACAGGCGTAATAGAGGGGCGGGTGCGTTGAATTCGGCGTACGCGCATGCTCCTCAGTAGGTATTGCAAGCGTGCGGCTCGCTCGCGCCCCGAACCGTCGTCCGCGGTCTAATCACGTGCTTAATCGCCGGTACCCGATTAGGTGTTGTTGCCATATATAACATACCAGGTACAAAACAAAAGCTTCAAAGTTTGAGTTCAAATAAAATAGTTATGTGCATTAAGTTTTATGTGTTTCGGGATTTGTTAAATAACATCGAAAGTTGTTTGTGCTGGCTGGTGTTTATTGTATTTTGTATACACTTGTTTGAACTCAGAAGTTGTAACTTTGACTTCGTATACAATTGTGTTTTAATAATGTAAGATTTTACAGCTAGAATAAGTTTTCAGTTTAATTGAAATTCAATCGAATTTTGTTAGTTATTTTGTTTCTTTTTGTATGTTTTGACCTCGTAACATAACCATATATGTTAGGTTTTCTCAGTTTAAAACCCTAAAGTTATAAATTATAATTGAATTATCCAATTCAATAAAAAGCAATAAATACTAATACAATTTGTATATTTGATTGTCAGAAAAATTGAGTTTATTGATTCGTTATTAGAGCTATGTCGCTGAAAAGAAATCAATATAGGTCTATTTAATTAATTTAACATTTTGACTTAATCACTAGTAGGTGTTTAAACACAAACCTTCATTTCATTTATATTAAAAAAACATACATTAATTATCAAATCAAACAAAGCTATCAAACTAACGTATAGTGGGTAGATACCAATTTAATCAGTGATTGAAAAAATATAACTTCTTTCTATATATATATATATATTTTAGTTTATTTTATTTATTTATTTTAGTAGGTACATATTGCTTTAAAACCTTATCATAGAGTTTACTTCCTGTTGTTGTTGTGTGTTTGTTAAGTGTGCTGCTACATGCTGTGAAATTCGTTTCTGGTTGTTTGCCCGTGAACGCGAGTGGGAAAGTCGTTCGACTTGGCATTATACTGTTTGCGACAAACATACCTATAGATTGATATTCACGTCAACTCTACATTGCGCACATGTTATTTAAAAAAAAAACACAAATGTTGAGACATACCGGGTCAGGTGCTCTCCCAATTGAGCTATCGTGGTTCTAACCAGCCCGCCGAAATTATTCAACACTACTTACTTTTTACTTTGAAAGCCAAAGGCGCCCATTCAACATTTTTTTTAAAATTATATAAACAAAACCAAAACTTTTTGTTATTTATTTCTAAAACAATAAAATGATTACTTACTCGAGTTTAAATTGGCTGTTAGAAATTTTATCTAATTGTTTTAATATAAAAATCGTTCGAACTTTATTATTTGCTTTTACGCACAGCTGTTTAAGTGAATAAAACTGATTGATACCGTACCTTCCTACTAAAATAAACACCTAAGTATTCTCAGTCTTTGTTTTTAGACACTTCGGAAATTTTATTATTGAAATCCTATTACAAGTATAATTTAAATTATATTCGTCTGAAAATCACAATACGAATCTAATCATAATAATTATTAATTGAACTGAATACGATTCACAAAAAACATTATTTTACAAGAATTTGATGAACTGCAAAAGATCTGCAAAGCATTAATTTTTTTTATTTAAATATTTAATTATCCAAAATACTTGGTCCGACCTCAATAGAACCCAGTACCTCCAAATATCAGGCCGAGCACCTAGCTATTCGGGCTCGGCGCGGCGCCGGCCGAGGCGACAACAGATTCTTTTAAATCTTTCGACTGTCGACCTTTCTCTATAATTCTAAATTCTTAGTTGAAAACGAGAAATATACCTAGTACCCACATATTCTACGTGGGTAATTCTAAGTTATTTGACATAGATTAGCAGTGCCTATTATGGTCTTGAATGCTATTGTATATAAACAAACTCAGTGTATAACTGCCAATACATTAAACATTGCATATGTTTATGTAGATAGATTAGCCGTTACCGTTATTAGTTGTTTACTAATTATAATTATAATTAATATAATGAGCTACGAAAACAACAATTTATAACTATTAACAACTCAACAGCCTAAAATTTTACCCAAACAAAAAAACAGTGAGTAGTTAGCAAGTAAAAAAAATAATTGAAACAATGTTTAATTGACAATTGATTAACTTATTTAATTAATCTATAGTCACAGTCAGCGTCCAATCGATCGGTGCAACACGAGTGGTCACAAATAAACTAACTAATGCACATTTAAGAAAATGTATAAAACTAACCTAATATTTATATTTTTATAGTCGGTATCCTACTACCATATTAAGCAAAAAGCAACTTAAACTTCACGCCTTAAAACTTGTTTTACTACATGATCTTTTGCACAATTTATCATGTTTTGATTAATTTAATGCTGACTGTTCTTCTGTTATTGTTATAAAAATATAAAAAAAACTTTCCTACACTCACACCAATTATCTAGACCAATAGAAGCTTCGTTATGAAACTCGTTAGATGGTTACTAGACAACGGATAAACATACTTAAAATACTTAAATACATACTTATTGTACATAGAAAACAACCAGACCCGAGACAATTTAGAAAAACAATAATTTCTAAATTGACCCGACCGAGGATCGAACTCGGGACCTCAGAGATGGTGACACCATGAAAACCGGTGTACAAACCACTCGACCAAGGAGGTCATGTTATAGTTCTGTTATTACGTTTGATAAAAAGACAAATTGACCACAACATAAATCACCATCCTGAAGTCTTACAAAGCCACCATAAATCAAACGTATAACAAAATGACTACCAAATTATAGGCTCCCTGAGAATCTTGTTTTGTGATAGCGACTATTGTTGGTGGACATTTTAGCAGTAATTGAGTAATACCTATCGACCAAGTTAAAACAATACATCATTGTGTGGTAAACTGGCTAACCGGCTAACCGTTTACAAACAGTCGAACAATGACTAAGTCAAACGGGAGGAAGTTATTCATAGATCACCTGCTAGAATATTGTTAATAACTTAATACGCTGTTATTGCCAATAATAATTTTGTTTAATAAATCATAATCATGAGTCATGTACATTGTTTTAACTAATGTTTGATTATGTCAAATTGCTTGATCACTTTCTCTATAGATTTATACAATCTACGAATTTCGATCAAATAAATCTGTATAATCTGACTATTTAGCTGTTTCTTTAAAAAGAACAGAACGAATAATGTACCATAGACCGTAAACTGAGATAACTAACAACAGATAAGTATCGCATAATCCACTAAGATATTCAGTATCTATTATAAAGTATGTATAGTAAGTAAAGTAAGTAGTAAAGAAGTATGAGTATCTATATTAAAAGTAGTGCCTAGAGTAGACCCTAAATAATATTTTGTGGTAGAGTCTATGTAGAGCCTTGCTTTTTTATCATGGGAAAGTGATTTGCTAAGGGAATAAGTTAACTGACAGTACTATCATTTATGAACATAGTATGATAAAAAATTGGGACGGAATGTAAAAGTATTTTGTTCGTTATATTTTCTTATTTGTAGCTATTGTGTTTCTGTGTTACCTTAACAAAGGTATCGTAATTGATTACGATTATAAAGATTACATAATTATGTGGCACCTACTTCAATTATAAGGTATTGTAATGAAGGTACCTATGAATTGCACCTTGATCTTCTTTCCTCGTGGCCACGACCTACATTTTGTACTTTGTATTTAGCCTATGATAAGAGATTAAGAACTTAGATTCCATTTTTGTTTTTTTATTCGTATTAATATGATATTTTCTATTTTGCCAAATTTTTTGTAGTTTGCTAAGTGGGTAAACCGACGTCAATAAACATTGAACTATTAAACCTTTTATTTTATTAGTGAATAAATGGTATTATTATTTCTTATTATTTCTTATGGGGACGTCGCCAGCCGAACGGACGATCCACCCGCGTTGTTGCGGGCCACTTCATCCTTTTCCCCGTTAAAAAATAAATGGTAACTGTAGTACTTATATATTACAAATCTAACATTTTCGTCTAAAAAATAAATTGTTGGTTTGATTGAAAAACAGGTTTTGTAAAGAATTTTATAATCAAAGCAAAGTTCACAAACACTTTCATTGCGTAAAACTTTTTTTACTACTTCAAAAATAATAAGCGTGTACAGATTTCTTTAAGATATGGTAGCTATTCAGGTGAACTTAAAACAACCCTCCCTCTAACAAGTACAATACAATGCGATATGGCCTGCTCGGGTAGAAACCGCACTTATATGTTTTAGTACCTATTCTAATTGTTTGTGTTCTAATAAATATTTTTAATTCTTTTTCATTTGGATCTGTCACAACGTAGTAGTGGTTTATAAAATCTAAAGAAAGGGATGTACCTAATTGTTGTTTTTTATCACGAATGGTGGGGTCATGATGAGTATCTCTACTTCTGTCCATGTGGAAAAGCAGTAGTGGGTTATATTACAGACTGACGATAAACGTTTTGTTTAGGCGAAAGAGCCCAATCAATTTCATCGATCAAGTTAATGTTATTATGATACCGCAACAAATACGCAGCTAACCGTTTGCATCCGTTTGTTTTACATACTTACATAATTGCTGCAAATGTGAGAACACCCAGTATGAAATGGCTCACGCGAAAATACACTATTACAAACGAGCAGCGGATAATTGGAAGGCTAATTAAGAGCTGTCGACATCGGACCAGCGAACTCAAGTTCCGCCTCCAAGTTGCAATCGATATTTCCCATACTCATATGACATTGTTCTACATACCCGCCATTGTCACTTCAATTTGTATGGGATTGAAGGAGCGCCATCTAGTTATGGATTTGTGAAACCAACTTCACTTGTTTCGAACATCTTCACTATTAGATTGACCTATCTGATCCGAACCCCTCGGAGCATGCCCTTCCCTTTAGAAAACATCTGAAGGTAGAAATACCAATCTCACGGCTTGAGGAACCCTTAAGTTTCCGCTGCCCCCAAAAAAGTCAGGTGACGCTGAAAATGCTGTATGAGGCAATCAGCAAGCTCTCTAAAAATAATAACACGAATACAAACGACTTTACAGTTTATTCGATAATTGATCGTTAGTGCCGACTAATCTCATATTAAATGAAAGTTAAAAGTAACACTTTAACTTAATTAGACGAGTCGCCAGATCATCGGCTGGCCATATCCGTCATTACCAGGTAAGATAAAGATCAAGTGCTTACCCGTAAGATATAGTAGAAAAAAGATGGAAACCTTTATATGAACGACCTCCTACTCTATGGAACATTCTCTTCCTTAGCTTATCCAGAAATCCACGAGTACCAATTAAACCACGCCGGTGTCCGCGAAGGGACAACGAGGGGTTTGAAACGTTAGACAGCTGTATTTCCATTGTTTAAGCTGCAAAGCCTAGGCAGTAGGCAGGGCTTAACTAGTCGGGAGTCTAGGGGGCGCTAAAACTATGACTTTTTTTGAGAGAGTTTACTAATTATCTCGGACGGCATTTTCAGCTTCACTGGGATTTTTTGGAGCGGCGAGAAACTTAAAGGGTTCCTCCTAGATTCTCCGAGGGGTTTGAATCGGATCGGGAAAGCTATGTCGGGCGTTTTTCATCTGGCGAGTTATTGCGGGGGGGAAATCGGTGCTTGCTATTCGTGATCCCGAGTCATCCCCGATGCAGAGAAGGGACGTTACTAGGTTTTAAAGTAAGCTTTATCTAGATAACGATAAAGGCTATTAGCGTAAAGTGACAAAATAAATTTACAAGACAATTATTCACAAATAGTGGCCTAAGAATTGCGTAGGTACTAAACTAAAGTGACACAAAGACATAATGCTTTTTTTATGGTCGACATAATAAAATATGATGGAGCTTGTTGTTAAAGTGTTAAAACACATGTAAACATGTCCCGCTTTGACTAATTGATGTAAATATGTTGCTACGTGATTTATGATTTAGGTAGTTATCGCGCGTTGCTGTCTTTTGTTCTGACTGTTTATATTTATTTCGTAAAATTTGTGTTGACACGCTAGATCTTGGAATTCTTATTTGTCAGGGGTTGAAACTAGTTTAAATTTTTGGAAAATGATTTGGTGCTGGCTGCAGATAGCTTTTAGAATGTAAACTTATTTTTATAAACTCTTCATAGAGTCACATTTAGGTCAATGCTTTTTTTTTTTAATCCTACCCTCTAGGGGTTTGGTCAAAACAGACATGAAATTGAAACAGTACTGGGAGAAGTAGGTAGAGTTTCGTAGAATTGAGTTTAGTTTTCGTTTAGTTTAGTAATTTTTTTCAGATTTTGGGACAAATAGTTACTAGAGCTTTTTCATTTTGCTTTCTTTCTTCTCCAAAGGTAAAGGAAAAACACTTGTTAGTACCGAGAAGTTTAGATGTGGGTGGTGACACGTGGGGTCAACCATCTTTTATAAAGTCTTACGACTGCTCTCATCGTCTTTCGCAGTAGGTATAAAAGAAACAAGAAATGTAGGATGGCATTTTGAACAAAGCACATGCGTGAAATTAGTGAAAGTGTCGCAATTAGCTCTGGGAATGCTACGAATTATTCTCAGTAGCGTAAACATTAATTTTAAATATTGTAATTGTTTTTTTTATATATTCGTTTTCTTTTTAGAAGTTTTGTTGTCTTGCACAGACATGTCAGTCTCATCGTAACCTAACTTTAATGCGTAACTTACAATGCTAGGTATGTTTATTTTAATCGAAACAGGGAACTTGATAAAAGAAGAATGGTTGGTTTCATCGTAGCAAGATCTATTTTCAGTTTATTAATTTATTTTTAATCAATTTTAGCGATAACCTGATTTCAATGACGGTAGTCTTTGCCCAGCAGTGGGACAGTTAGGCTATATACTTATTATACTGTTAGCCTGTGAAGGCATCAATTAATTGCCCCTACGCTGAGAAAGATGCATCGGTAAACAGAAATAAAAAAATGAAATGGTTCAAACTTTTTATTTTAGTCGGTACGAGTAAATTAATATGTTGAGGTGTTCGTTGCATAAGTCACAATATGTTAATAAGGTTTTATTTTTGTAAACATTTTTGTAAATTGTAATTTCTAATATGCACTGTTATCTTTTTTCTTTTAATAAGACGCTAATAACTTGTGTTGTCACGAAAGCTTTTTAATGAATATACTACGGAGCAAAGTACAAATAAGGTGCAAGTAATTTACTTCTTTTTCCAGTTCAGATAGTTACTTGTTTTCCTTGCAAAATAGTAAAAAAATACTATCAGCATCCGATTGACATTGTAAAATGGTACCTCGCGTAAAAAATTGGAGTAACAAAAGTTTGATAGAGTAGTTAAGTAAAGTAAAGTTAAAGTAAGTATATTTTGTTTTTATGAAAACTATATTTTCAGAAACTTATCAATTGTATTGTTCACACATGTACGAGTATGTAGCGTACGCGTATTACTTCGTGAGTTCCGCGATTGATCGCAAAGTTTGCAACACCGTCTAAACGTATTTTCCAATAGGTACTATATATTACAACTTCCGCATTGAATGCAGTTCGCGTTAACCTTAAAAACAATATAGAGTTTAAGCTTTTATGAGTAGCACTGACTAAACATCACTCTTTGAAAATCGAGTAAGTGATCCACTCGTCCTACATGCCTACGGCCGATTTAGGACGAGTTGCAGAAAATCTAAATAAATAATATTTTCATTCTGCAACTCGTCTTACGTTTTTTTTGTGTGGAACTTTAAATTTTATCAATGTTTAGTACAAGTAAGACAAGAGGTAATTTTTTTTAAAGAATTTGTTGTTTTTACTTTATTGTTTTGTTCTAGGACAATAAACGAAAGTAGCTGCGTACAAACAGTTTCATTTTATTATGTAGTGTTTGCGTAACCATTACAAAACAACATTACTATACTATGCTTCAATAAAGAACGTTATCATGCAAATGTAAAGTCGGTAAGCCGTATAATGTTTTATTTCCTCTCGTGCTCTCGACCTTGTTGGCCTTTTCTCCAGAGCCGCTCGTACTCTCACAGAGACGGTGTGTTACGAAATGTTACACTTAAGTAATCGAGCCGTTATGTAATCGTGCGTAGAGATGTGCGTTTCTCGCAAAACCGGCCCTGTTAGCGTAGGTTAGTGCCGGCTAAGTAGTCAAATCAAGCGCGCAAACGCGATCGGTTTACGTTTGCTAAAGTTAACACCTTATGCGCCATATGACTGACAAACAATTGAATTTCTATTATGTCTGGGCCCTGCGGCAACCTATTAAGCAGCTTTGACGAAGGTCTGTCATTGGATGGGTGTCCTAAAATGTATCATCTCGAGCTCACCCGTGCATGTTAAATCAAGCCAAAACAATGTAATTTTGAGCTACAATATATTTGAATTGAAACAAGTTTTGCGGGTCTATTCGCGTTTATTTTATACATTAGTTTTAATTAATGTATAAACATTACCACGATAACGTGACGTTTCGAACTCTTTGCAGGGTCTGTAGTCACAGGGAGACTGTGGTGTTGGTCGTCTCATAATTATTTAGGAGCTTGTGCACCCTCATTTAAATTTAATCACGTGCGTTCCGTTTTACGCAGAAAGAGCTTACAGTATCTTTTGGTCAGGCAGTATGGTGTTGGGGCTGGGATTTAATAATTTGTATGATGGGATCCAAATTCCAACCAAATAAACGCGAGTAGATCCGTAAAAGTTGTTTCATCTCAATGTTTAGTGTTCGCGTAAACTTTAGAAAACAATATGTAATATATTTGCTTAATAACTCTTATTATGCTGCGCACTTCGATCAATATTAGTAGTTATTAGTAAAAAAAGTTTTATAACAAAAACACACTGTAGCCCCAATTACAGTGTTTTGGCTTGACACGATAGTCCAGCAGCTGTTAGTCCCTGCTGCATTAGCAGTCGTTAACAACTACCATTCCGCACTGGGCCAACGTGGTGATTTATGCTCGTTCTCATTGTGGAGTTTTCATCTATTGGAAAGACTCGTGTTAAAAGCATTTACGAATGATCTACTTCTAGGCTTTGATACTGCTAATTAAAAAGACACAATCGTGTCTCCATGGCCTTATTTTGACATTTGGACTACATACTTGTGGGGTAAAGGTCAGAATCAGCAAGCCACTGAAACACGACTGTGAACTTTATTTGGACGATGGCAAAGTTGCCTTTATAGTTTGACGTTTCTTTTATACAGTTAACTGACAAATATACCAAGTCAGCTATTAATAAAAATTATGATAAAGTAAAATTATTATTAATATGGCACTTTTGAAATCGAAAAGTAATGAGCCTCTAAATATGTACAAAAAATAAGTAGGTCCTTTTAAGAATTATTTTTAAATAAATCTTACTATTAAATAGTGCTTAAATAATAATCATATTTTTAATATTAAATAATAATAAGCGTAAAAATAATAATTTTGTAGAATTTAACTTTTAAATTTTAGAATTTTCTTGATTATCGTAGCTAAAGATATCTCGCACGATAGTAAACATTTTAAGTGACTTTATTGCAGAACCCAATACAATGGAAAAACGAATAAAGTATCGATACGTTACAATGCAACAAGTCATTTCTAAATTTGTTTTTTTAAAATAAGTATAGTTTTATTTAGTGGAAAGATGTTGTGCTTACCTATAATTGTATACATTTTGTAATGTAACTACTTCGCCATTATATTGTTACTTAACATGTGTAGCAAATGTGTCTGATGTTGGTAAACTAAATAAATAAATAAAAATTGAGTTGCAAGCGTTAATAGATTACAGTCTTCAGGCACTACAGGTTTACTGTGTGCTTGTTTGTTTAAGAAACTTAGTCAATTAAAGTAAATTAAAAGTAAGTAAGTAATTACTTGGAGACCACGACTCGGTAAACGTAGTGTAGGACGCCCTCCAGCCATGTGGGATGATGGCCTGCGAAAGACTGCAGGCAGATGCTGGATGCGTCAAGCTGAGGACAGGGCGCTATGGCGCTCATTAGGGGAGGCCTATGTCCAGCAGTGGACTAAAATAGGCCGATGATGATGATGATGATGAAGTAATTACTTAGTTACTTACTTTATCTTATCTTATCTTATCTTATCTTTATACAATTTATTTAATTAATATTATTAATAAAAAAGAAAAAAGAAAACTGTGCATATTAGATATTAAATTAGAAAAATGTTTACAAAAACAAAACCATATTTTATATTGTGACTTGTGCAACGAACATCTCATCTTATTATTTTACCGACTAAAATAAAAAGTTTGAACCATTTTATCTTTTTATTTCTGTTTACCGATGCATCTTTCCCAGCGTAGAGGCAATTAATTAATGCCCTTTTTGGTGTTACGGTAATAATAGGTATATCAATGATATTTATTTGTGCTTATATCGTAGGTACGAGGCGGGCGTAGATTTTGCGTAAACGCTATGATAGAAAAGCTGAAGTTCCGGGTTTATTTAATTGACGTTAATTTATTGTCACCATATTAATAAACCGAGACGTTTTGGTTGGACAAGGTAATAAAGTTCATAATGTGTAGAAAATACTTAAGGTATCGAAAGGTATGAGCCGTAAGCCAGGTAACAAACTTATACATACATTGTCAGTCAGGAATTTAGAGGTATTTCGATATCTCTTAAAAACTTCAAAGTTTTTGTTAGATATTTTCCAAATCGCATAAATTCAATTACATAAAGTTTTTTTAAATATTCTACTTACTAAGCCTGAAATTTAAATGCCTGTGTTTTCTTTATGCATATAGTATTATGAAAATTGGCATATTAGTTTGAAAAAAATGGTATCTTTGAAGTTGGTCTATAATACCAAAAAGCATCATCATTCCCATCAACACAAGCTTATTTAATGTCCCCACAGCTGGGGAACGAGCCTTCCTTATGGATGGATAGGGAGATCGGGCCATTAACCACCTCGCAGGCCCAGTGCGGATTGATGGTTGTTAATGACTGCTAATGCAATCGGGACCAACGGCCTTTCTTGCCTTCCGAAGCACGGAGAAGCTTGCGATGATAAGTTTTTGTTCACCCATCCGATGTCGGGCCTTTGTGAAAGTTGCTTAACCTTAGCAATCGCAGACCGGGCGCGTTCACCACTTAGATTCAAGTAAAGATATAAGTCTATTAATAGCCACTTGACAAACCAAAGCATATATATTTTTTATACTAAGCGGAACTAAAATGTACTCGTTGTGACTTCTAGAAATTCATCAGTGGATTAAAACTTTAATTGCTTATTATGTAACGCCGACATGCACCAGTTGCACAGAAACGGATGTATTTTATTGTCTTGACTAATTTATTGATTTAATTATCTGCCTACGTTTTAGAACTAAAATTTGTCTAATTATTGCTTTCAATTTTGATGACTTCATTTTTCAATATTCCTTAAAATTAAGAAAAATACAGTAAATAATTCATTTAAAAAAAATTATACTTGTACATCTATCACTATCTACTATCTACTTTATCATCTATCAGTAATTACCCACTTACTTAAATCTTAAGGTGTTATAGTTTGGGCATTATTTTAGCTGTCATCTATGATATGCTAGTATGCGTTACACAAATACAATCACCAAATAATGTTTCTAACAAACGATTTCATAATATCAACGCAAAATATTTGGCAATGACAAAATAACGAGACTTATATTATGTACCAATTACTTCGTGAAACGCGATACCGGCAGAATCATTTGAATCTGTCAATCAATATATAGTTTGTCTTTGTTATTTAATCAGTGCAAGTTGTTAATTTAATCAATGCATTACGATACACGGAAGCATTCTTTGTTTCAATGAATATATTATTCTTTATTAATTATGTATTCTGCTATTGATGATTGACGGTAAGCAAAGTGACATTCTTTTGAGCATAATTTTACAATTAATTTCCGTGTGCACTGTAGGCAAAGAAAATAGTCTAGGAACTTTAATAGGATCTGCAATAAAAAAATCGTGGTAAGGTCGCTCTAAGGATTGCCGATTTTGTTGCAAACAAAAATAGACTTTATAGTTTCATGACGTGCATACGAATCTCAAATGGAGTTAGTAATTTTTTCCGTCACACCTTTCAGTTTGATCAAACCAATTGCTTATTTCCCTTGTACCTGATTCTGTTTTTTTCTTGTGTTCCATATCTTTTGTGTTTTTTCCAACGATAATTAGGTTTTTATGGTTATATTATATATTGAGCGTTATCATTAGTATGATATTATAATACGACCGGTTTTGTGCTGCTCGCATCCAGCGGCTTCCCGCGACCATCACCGGATCGTCTGTCCAACTTGTTGTAGGTCTGCCCACACTGCGCTTTCCGGTACGCGGTCGCCACTCAAGGACTGTTCCGCCCCAACGGCCATCAGTCCTGCGAGCAATGTGCCCTGCCCAAAGCCGGTCGTTGTGGAAATCCTTGGGGGAGGTCTTTGTCCAGCAGTGGACGTCTTTTGGCTGACCGTCTTTAAGCATTTCATTTATGCTAAACCTTATTTTTGTATTATAAAAAAAAAAAACACGTAGTAAACAAACAGTAGATCCGTAAAAGTTGTTTTATTTCAATGTGTAGTGTTCGCGTAAACTTTAGAAAACAATATTGTGTATTAGTTACATACGTAAGCTTTCAAAGCTTCTAGCTAGACAATCTGTAAAATAATAATATTTAGTCATATTGTGTATCGCAGCAATAATTTAAGAGTGATTTAGTATTGTGCCCTATTTTGTAATGCGCCGTAGTGCTGCTAGTTTTTGCTAGCCATTAAAGTTTATATAAACGGTAGAATGGAATTTAATGAGTCTGCTAGATCCTTTAAGATTTGACCTATGTGAGGTGTTTCTTGACTAGTTCAACTATAATGTTGACTTTCTCAAGCATTACGAATAACTTAAAATGTTGTTTAATTATGTATGTGTATGTAGGTAACTCAACTGTGTACTCACTTGCAATTAATAATTTAAAAAAATAAACGAGCCTTACAGTTAGTCGCATACGATGTGTAACATTTGACATCTCACCTTAGTAATATGCAATTTTAACGTGAAAACAATTAAAGGAAAACAATGACGTATTTTTTTTACAAATCTTAAAGAGAATGCAATAAATACTCATTAGAAGACATTTGACATATCAAAATGATGACACAATATGTCACCAATAATAACAAGTCTTGTTCTTAATATCGATTTTAAATTTTCAAAATGGCGCGCGCTTGCGTGCTTCCGATTCCGTATATTTTTTTACAAATCTTAGAGAATGCAGTAAATACTCATTAGAAGACATGTCACACTGTTATCCTATCCTGCCGCGCAATTTATAAACGCAGTAAAGAACATGTGAACAGTTTCGAGAAAATAGATCGTAATTTCAGCACCTCAAGTATCAATCACAAACACAGTAAGTTGTACTTACTGCGTTCATAAATTGTGCGGCAGTATCACACTTTTACTCCTCCCTCCAAATTATTGTATATATAGAAGGCGAGCCGATCACACTGTTACGGATCACACTGTTACGACCCTACTTCCGTCCCTTTTCTACGAAATCACTCCCACAAATTGTATAGAAGGCGAGCGGAAAGATGTTACACATCAAAAATATATAAAATTTTATGTTTTGTTATTAGTTTCTTAACTAAAAAAATATTATCTCAAAACAATAAACCTAATAAGAAACATAACAATTTAAAAAAAAAATAACTTGCATATAACAAGCAGCCGTTCACAATACTATTTTCTCTTACAATTATGTTATAGTATTCGCGTACCTACAAAATTATAGTTAATTAGTACTTTTTGTATAAAAAAATGTGTGTAAAAAAATTACTTTCATCATTTCAATTTTGTCCTGGCCACGATTGATCCGTTTTATTCGGCATGGTGGATTTTCTTAGATGAGTTTTCGTTCTAGCGTATCACTCAAAAAGTTTCAGAATTATCAAATCTACGTACCACATCAAGTGATACAGAAAAATCTAACATTAAAATGAAACAACTTTGTTACGGATTTACTCCCCACCACGGACCCTGCATAGAATTCGGAACGTCAGGATAAAAGTAAATTAAATCGATGTGTCAATAAACGCGAGTAGATCCGTAAAAAAGTTGTTTTACTTCAATGTGTAGTTATTAGTGTTCGCGTAAACTTTAGAAAATAATATCTAACATTAATTTTAATTGTATTTCTTTAATGTTGGTATTACTTTTACGGTTGGATAACAAATGTTGCTCAAGCGAACTTCCCTAAGCGAGTGAACGCTGCCGACCTTCGAGCCGCAATACCTACGTATTATATGCAAAGTGTATTAAGGACAATCCGATTACTTCAAATACCAGCTTTCAGATTCAATTGCACGCTAATTTGGTTAATGGGGCATAGTTATTTTGGCAAAAACGCTCTTTTAAAATGTAAATTTTATCAACAGTTTTAATAATTATTTAATCGACGTTCAGTGCCTAATGCGAGTTTTATTTGCCATTATTTGTACGGCATTGAAGCAGTTCCACCTGGTGACTTGGTGACAAAGTCAAAGTCAACATATCTTTATTCAAAGCATATTCAAATAAATAATTTACCGACAATTTTGCCATTCAAATTTTCCGGACCAGCTGAGATAAATTAAAAGCTTATTTGTAATAAATTTCTAAGCTAAATAAAGCATAAACTGTCACATTTTGATAATGCATTTTGCTTGATCGTAACTTTAATGGCACTCTAAAAATATAATAAAAGTGAAAAACATTATTGAAAAAACACTATTGATAAGGGTGGTCCACCCCAAACATTTATTTTAGTTTTTGGAATTTTTTCCAATTCAAAATGGTTTGTTTGTTTTGTTGTCATGGAAACTGTCAAAGCGGTAGGTACGAAGTCCGCCGGGTCAGCTAGTTATATATAAATTCTTATAAAACTAAGTTGAAAAGAAAACACAATAAAACTAATTAGTTATTAATTAATTAATTTACTCTTAGATGAAATTGAAAAAGTCTTTCTATAATAGGGAAGGCACTTTCCAATATTCAAAAAAAGATTAGTACATCGTCTCCGGCCGAAGAGTTACGAACGAATGGCATAGTAAGTCATAATAGCCCAAATGTGAATTAAAAGTTTGAAATGGGTCACCTTTGTAAATTCGAAAGCCATCTAATAGATTTTAATTCTAAATTGATCCATTGCTCCATTGAACGATGAATCTTTACTCGATATATCGTTGTAATGTTACATCGACTAAATAAGTTGTCGGTCATATGTAGTAGTTGCCGCAAAGAGAATCGGTAAGTTATATTCAAAACTTCGTAGTATTAAAGCATTTTTAAAGGAGCTATCGGTGAATGGTGTCCGTTGAAATAAAAACTGATCAGATGGTTTTCAAATTCACATAGGTGACCGGTTTTAAATAGGGTCAAAAGTAGTAATACTCAAAATATTTTTATTTTATATTTCGTAACATACATAGCTTTGTCTTTTGTCAACAGAAAACGTGATGGGGACGCGATGGCTCTGCCTCTGCGCATGCATATCTATATCCAGCGCCAGTCTAGACGTGGTGAACCAATGGAATCTCCTGCAATTCGACTTCCCACCAGACCCTGTTCTCTTGGAGAAGTTCCAGCCAGAGAACACAGTGCCCACCGGCTTGGAGATCGGGTGGGACAAACTGTACCTGGGCATCCCGCGTTTAAGAGCGGGCGTGCCGGCCACCTTGGCATGGGTGCCTCGTAGTCTACCGTCTGGAGTTAGCCCAGTTCTACAGGTATGATATAAGTCAATTTATTACTTTAACCGCCACTTTGGTATATTGGTTAAGAGAACCGGTATCAGGCCCAGAGTTCTTAGGTTGGATTTCCAGCACAATACAGACATACATCTTATGGCGAATAGTGCAACGATGAACGAGGCATTGTTGTGTTTTAACACAGGTAAGGTATGGTTGATTAAAACGAAGATTAGAACCTATCAGTATACACTTACCCCCGTATTAATAAACAAGGTGTAAGCTTGGAGTAGTTACTCCGTCTTTTGTCTCTTTTACTCTAATATGAAATGAAGTTTACATGACGGGAACAAAACACGGAGTAACTACTCCAAGCTTACACTTTGTTTATTAATACGGGGGTTAAAGAAAATAATTAATAAGCATACAACGTGTAACACAAAGGTGTGGTCAAAATTAAAAGATCCAAAGTGTATCTCATCTAGATCTTGTATGTGTTGTTACTGAGACATCATTATTAACTTTACTTGTCATGTAATTGTAAACTAAATACTTTATTAGTGAAGTCATGCGCGTCAGGCGCGTATAAGCAAGCAGCAGTGATCATAAATGTAATACACAGAGGTTACTAAACCACTAGGGCTGTGACTTGTTTAATAATTTGATTGTGACATCACAATTGAAATATTTAATTAAAAATTGCATAAAAAATTAAAATTAATAATTTTGTCTTAATAACTCTGTCTACAAGATCTAGATCGGATACACTTTGGATCTTTTCATTTTGACCACACTTTTCTGTTACACGCTGTATAAGTAACAGTACCAGTAAACACCAGAGCCAGCTAAGGTGTGTATGTTAAAAAGAACTTTAAAAAAATCAATGTAAGCCTAAGTAAGGTGCGAAGGGCTTGGCGAAACTGCATTTGCAAAGAATTCAGGACAAACTTTATGTAGGTCTAAGTAGAGATAGTTGAAAAACCACCCAGCAGCAGTTACTAGCAGCTAGGTATAATAAAAACGAAACTTTAATATCTTATTAAATTGAGTACATGCAAGCTACACGTAGGTACAGTTACGGACATAAATATATCTCTATGTACAAATCGACAACAATATGCGCACTAGAAAAATATTCAACAATTTCTGTCGGCGATTGAAGGTAAAATTATATGACAATTCATTAGCGGCTCGTAATTCTAGCGTCAAATACCATGTAACAACTTGAAGCGAAAACATGTGGACAACTGGTCCATATGATGCTGGTATCGTACATGCAATTAGTGCCTCTAACGTTAAATTAATACAATATTGATGGGTACAGGCAAAGAACAGGGAATGCCACATTTTTTTATACTTAAATTTAATATTTTAATGGGAAAACATTTGACTATTATCTATTTAAATTTCATTTTCAATCATAAGCTTTTACCATAAAATAACAGGTGTCGTTCCAAATACGTTATAGTTTTACCCAAGCGAAAAATAATATTTTTTACTTGTAAATATGTTTTTATGTTATGAATAGTAATGTTATTATTTTATTTTGTTTCAAAAACTAAAAAAAACATGACATCATAATATGTTTGATAATAACTAATAATAAATCTTAAATAAAAGTTATTATATTCTTTAATCTCAATTAGAAAAATATTACTACGAAACTTTTAATTGCGTTTTTCTCTAAATCTACTCAGAAGGACATAAGTTGTTCTTTGCCTGTACCCTTTGCTTTGTACATATTATTTACAACGAGCCTGTGGTGGAGCGTTTCCTCCACATCAAGTGACGATTGATTTGATGATTGAAACGCACTTCTCCTGGAATCATCGACTAATGAGAGTCTTATATTGTAAAGAAATCAATCCAGAAAGATTGACTGAATCATTAACAACGTAGAGCCGACGCGTTTAGAATGAATGAAGAATATTTTATACGTCATGATGGGAGACTGAGCGAAAGGGCAGTGACTGAAATATATTTATATTGACACATAGGTGCCATATGTCGTACTTAAAATGCTACCACTTGAATCAAGGCAACTTGCCTCAAACGGAATCTATCACCTATGTGATTACCTATACCTATTTATTACCTATACCGAGTACCTATGTACTTTTCACACATCACAAGAATATCTTGGCAAAAATGCTAAAAAAATATTAATTACAAGTACCTATTTGTGTAAATTACTTAATCATAAAATCCGACATGTAAAATGGTCTATGATAAGGCAATTAATTTTTTTGCTTGTTAATATCCATGATTTCTAATTTGCACTAAATAGGTACGTTTACGTCTTTTTTAGAATACAATTTGGAACTGATTGTTCATAATTTCCTTAGGTTGTTATGAATCAGGATAATTAGTGACTATTAAGAAGGTACTCAATCATATCCGTAAGTTCTGGGTTTAATTCCAAAGGCAAATTATATTTTGGATTTTACGATACATAGCTCGGGTTTGTGATCACCAACCCGCATCTGGCAAGCGTGGTGATTAAACCGCTACCCGTCCATTGTAGCGATGATTTGATTTCAATGATGGATGGAAGGTTAAACACAAATGCTTAACATTCTGAATCTAGATTATTAGTACAAGTACTAAACTTTGCATGTTACGTTATAAGCCCACAAAAAATTCAAGTCTAGTCGACTGGCGATATATCCAAGTGTTGAGGTCTCTTTATAATGCCGCCTCCATGGCCGTCCAAGTACAGAACCAGCAGACTAAGCATATCCCCTTGCATCGTGGTGTGAGACGAGGGGATGTTATATCCCCTAAATTGTTCACAAATGCTTTGGAAGATATGTTTAAGACGCTGGACTGGAAAGGACGTGGGATTAACATCAACGGTGAATGCATCTCACACTTGCGATTTGCGGACGACATCGTCATCGTGGCCGAAACGTTACAGGATTTACAATACATGCTGAACGGCCTAGCTGATTCTTCTCTGTGCATCGGTCTCCGGATGAACTTGGACAAAACCAAGATTATGTTTAATGAGCATGCCATTCCGGGACCGATTGCAGTTCAAGGCAGTACTCTCGAAGTTGTTAAGGAATATGTCTACCGGGCAAACTCTGCAGTTGGGTAGAAACAACTTCGAAAAAGAGGCCAACAGAAGGATACAGCTAGGCTGGGCAGCATATGGGAAATTACGTCGGGTCTTTACGTCGCCTATTCCACAGAGTCTAAAGACGAAAGTCTTCAATCAGTGCGTCCTACCCGTCATGACATATGGAGCCGAAACGTGGACACTCACGGTAGGCCTGGTCCACAAATTTAAAGTCGCTCAGCGAGCTATGGAGAGGGCTATGCTTGGAGTTTCTCTGAGGGACCGGATCCGAAACGAGTTGATCCGACAGAGAACCAAAGTCGTCGACATAGCCCACAGGATTAGCAAGCTGAAGTGGCAGTGGGCCGGCCATATTAGCCACAGAACCGATAACCGATGGGGTAAACGTGTTCTTGAGTGGAGACCGCGTATCGGCAAACGTAGTGTGGGACGCCCTCAGACTAGGTGGAACAACGATCTTCGCAAGGTGGCTGGCTGGATGAGAGTAGCCGCGGATCGTGCTCAGTGGCGTGCATTTGGAGAGGCCTATGTCCAGCAGTGGACGTGTGTAGGCTGATGATGATGATATAGGTGCTATATGTCGTACTTAAAATGTCACTTAAAATGCTACCACTTGAATTAAGGCAACTGGCCTCAGACGGAATCTGTCACCTATGTGATTACCTATACCTATGTAGTACCTATGTACTTTTCACACATCACAAGAATATCTTGGCAAAAAAGCTAAAAGAATATTAATTACAATTACCTATTCGTGTAAATTACTTAATCACAAAATCCGACAAGTAAAATGGTCTATGATAAGGCAATAAATTTTTTGCTTGTTAATATCCATGATTTCTAATTTGCACTAAATAGGTACGTTTACGGCTTTTTTAGAATACAATTTGGAACTGATTGTTCATAATTTCCTTAGGTTGTTATGAATCAGGATAATTAGTGACTATTAAGAAGGTACTCAATCATATCCGTAAGTTCTGGGTTTAATTCCAAAGGCAAATTATATTTTGGATTTTACGAGACATAGCTCGGGTTTGTGATCACCAACCCTAAAGCATCTGGCAAGCGTGGTGATTAAACCGCTACCCGTCCATTGTAGCGATGATTTGATTTCAATGATGGATGGAGGGTTAAACACAAATGCTTAACATGCTGAATCTAGATTATTAGTACAAGTACTAAAGTTTGCATGTTACGTTATAAGCCCACCAAAAACTCAATATGCATCGTAAAATATCTTGCGAAGTGTGCAACAGTGTATGAAATAGGCAAGCAGTCATTGTTGCTCAATCTTTAGCCGTAGCAAATCGAATATCACAGGTGCGAGATAGTCTATAAAGAAGATTATCCCTAAGGGTTCGCAAATAAAGTTCAATAATAGGCTTTGTAGGGTTACAATAAATACCAAGTTGGTCGATATAGCTTACAGTAATACTTATTTCTTGGAGCTCTTAATACAGAAAATGACTTAAAGCCTCACCAAAACCAATATGTCGTTTTAGTAATTTTTGTGAGGCTCTTTTTTATGCGTACCACAAAATTAATGGCATAATGACGTTCGCGAGAGCTAAACTGAATTAATAATTTTGAATTTTGAAGTTTTATATATTTTTAAAACCTAGAAATTTTTAATTTAAACAAAATAAGAATAGAATATAGTTTGTAAGCGTCACCAACTATGTACAAACTATATTGCAATTTGTTTTTTTAAGCTTATTCGGTATTAAAGTGGCAGTAAAAGATCTCACTCAGCATGATGTTAAACCAAGTTTAACGTTATTTTAATTATAATCTATGCAATATTCAAAGATTTTGGGAACTATCAATAGTTAATTAAAAAATACATTTATATTTGTATAATTTTAAAGACTTTTTAGAAATTTTGATATAAATTATTGAAACCGCTAATTTATATTTTGCTTATTAAGTTAATTAATATATACATGCCAATATTACTTTGCAGTTTTCTCTTTAGATCGTTATCATATTTAAGATATGTTTAACTGGTGATGAATAATAAATTACTATCACTACATAGTATAAAACAAAGTCGCTTCCCGCTGTCTGTCTGTCCCTATGTATGTATGCTTAGATCTTTAAAACTACGCAACGGATTTTGATGCGATTTTTTTTATTAGATAGAGTGATTCAAGAGGAAGTTTTTATGTATATCAGCATTGCAACCGCGCGTGCGAAGCCGGGCAGGTCGCTAGTGATTAATAAACAGTTAATGTGAAGACTATGAAATTTAAACAGAAAGTAAGAAAAAAACACTCATACGTGGCTATGTCTGTGTTTTTCTCAATTTGAATAAGTTATTTCATTTTATTTTTTGTTACACTTACCATAAAGCGCTTGCCATACATTATAGAAAACAATATGAAAAACCTTAATTATAGTTCAAATGTTTATATTTACAACTTTAGAAGATTTAATAACAGTTAATAGTTATTGTCATTTTAAGCAATGTAAACTTACGCATGTTAGGTTCGCATCTAGAAGATAACATTATATTCTTATTTAAATGTTTTATAAAATTATGTCATTATGATTGTTATCAGTTTTGTGAACTAAACAAAAAATAAAAAAAAGCGGCCAAGTGCGAGTAGGACTCGCCCATGAAGGGTTCCGTAGCAACAAGTAACATAATATAAAAGTTCTTGTAGTTCGTTGTAACTTTGATCGATGTTTTAATAATAGTGTATTTAAAAAAAAATAAGTTATTGATAAGTAAACAGTATAATTAGGTACCTAAATGATTGACGTATTTAAAAAAAACTGCTTACTAGATCTCGTTCAAACCAATTTTCGGTGGAAGTTTGCATGGTAATGTACATCATATATTTTTTTTGTTTTATCATTCTCTTATTTTAGAAGTTACGTCACCACTTTGGAAGTGTCTCTCGCGCAAACTGTTCTAAGGGTTCCGTTTTTTGCCATTTGGCTACGGAACCCTAAAAAGCAGGAAATAGTTGCTAGTGTGTAAGAAAAACATCTTTTATACATAGATTTATATAACTCGTTTGTCTGAGGGAACCTGGTGTCCTGATGTAAAGGCATTTCTTGCTTAGCTTAGGCACCAGACTGAGTTGTTAACTAAAACCTTTACTTTTACAAACTGTAACTAGCAATATGAATATGCTTTGATGAAAGACATAAATGTTTTTCTATTTCGTTTTTTCTTTTGCGATGTTCCACTCAAACTAAAATTCATGTATACTAGGTCGATTTTTTAAGTTACCAATGAATAGTTGTGTGGTGTTGCGCGGCGCCACACGGCTCGGAAAGCGTGAAGGGCATCGCACAACAGAACCAGCGACCTTCGATTATGGATTCCTAGCCTGGAGCTAAGATCCTAGAGTGCCTACTACGAGTTTTATTTACATTAATTATTATTATGAGGCAAAATTTAAATTCTGTTTGTCTGTCACTAGGACACATGTTGCGAAACAAGTTCTCGTTTGAATGAAGGAACTCGCAGTGGTTAACGCGGCCAGTCTGCGAGTGCTGAGGTTAAGCATGTTTCGCAAAGGCCGGTCATCGGATGGCTGAACAAAAATTTATCATCTCGAGCTCCTCCGTGCTTCAGAACACACGTACAGCCGTTGATTGCGGCTGCATTAGCAGTCGTTAACAACCACCAAACCGCATTGGACTTGGATCTATAAATAAATAAATAAATAAACTTTTTTACACTCACACCAATTATCTAGCCCAAGAGAAGCTTCGTTATGAAACTCGTAAAAATGGTTACTAGACAACGGATAAATATACTTAAAATACTTAAATACATACTTATTATACATAGAAAACACCCAGACCCGAGACAATTTAGAAAAACAATAATTTCTAAATTGACCCGACCGGGGATCGAACCCGGGACCTCAGAGATGGCGACACCATGAAAACCGGTGTACAAACCACTCGACCAAGGAGGTCATCGGTATCAGGTAAGAGTCGTGACCCAGCAGTGGGGCATGAAAATGAGCTGACAATGAGGCACCCAGAGCCGAGAGAAAGCGATTGACCTTGGGTTATGGATTCCTTGAAGCTAAGATCCTAGTTCAGTGTGCCTAATGCGAGTTGTGTTGTGTTGACAATGTGTATGACATTAAAGCAGCGTCATCTGGGTACCTAGTGCGAGTTGTATTCGCCACTAGCGGCCTGTCCCGGCTTCGCACGGGTGGACATTTCTTTTTTTTTATATAGCCTATGTTACTCAGCGCTAATGTAGCATTCTAATGGTGAAATATTTTTTAAATCGGTCCAGTAGTTTTTGAGTTTATTCGTTGCAAACATACAAAAATACAAAGCTTTCCTCTTTATAATATTAGTATGATTCAATGACGTTAACAAAAACTACAATTTATATGACCTTCTCACCTGATGTTTAGTGATGATAAGGGCGAAGGTGGTAGCGCACTTCACCCGGAAGGCCGGAAGCCTCAATTACTAAGGAACTGGCTATCTTATCTCTAACAAAAATACTACAACATTTGTGTTTTTGTAATTTGTTCGCAACAAAATTTGCGTTAAAAATTATATAAACATTTAAAAATACTACGTTATATTAGGTCCTTAGCTATGAAATTGACGTATTTTTCTCACTAAAAGGTCTAAAAGTTCTAAAAGTCAATACCGGTTGTTAATATTATTATACACCTTTAATTAGGACTATGTTACTTAGGCTTCAGTAATAACAACGATTATTAATTTTGTGTCTTTTTTTAACCACCCAATCACCCATTTTTTTTTTAAATTAACTACTTTTTATGTTCGCGGAATTGTCTTTGTGTTTCATTGTAGCTTTAAAGGGACTTGATTATTTTTCTTTTTAATGTCTGCTATATTTAGCTAGTGAAACAAACACACTACTCTACAATTTTTATAGTGTTAACATAAATAGATGCTAAGAAAATTAAAAAAAAAAACTAAAAAAGTTAGTATGAAAAATAACATTTTATAAAAAATCTTCATACAAAACGTCAACTTCATAGGTAAGAACCTAATACTGGTATACTCATTATATTCAGATAAGATAATGTAACTAGCCAGGCGGACTCAAAACAAAGCCCTATCACCAACCAAACCGAGTACAAACATCTACCTTCCCACTGGAAAGTCGAACATGGGACCTCTAGTTTCGATTGTCTACATAATATACATTTTTTTTAATTTACCAATTACAGCGCCTCAGTCCCGGGTTCAATTTCCAGGTCGGGCAAAGTGTTTCGGATTTTCGGTAAATAATCTAGGGTTGGTGATCACCAAACCGCATTTGACAGCGCAGCATGGTTATTAAGCCATTACCCATCAATTCTGCCGCACAATTTATGAACGCAGTAAGTACGACTTACTGTGTTTGTGATTGTGATATTTGAGGTGCTGACATTACGATCTATTTTCTCGAAACTGTTTACATGTTCTTTACTGCGTCCATAAATTGCACGGCAGAATTGTAGTGAGGACTTGATTTCAATGATGGAGGCTTTTGCCAAGCGGTGGGACAGTTATATATGCTATTTACTAACTACTTTAAACCAATTTCGTTCCAAATTTGGTTACACTCTGGATACTTGAACAGAAGGTGGCGTACGTAGGGACAGCCGAGAAAGCGTTGAAAAGGCAATCTCGACTTTTACAGAAGATATTGTTTGCAGGCCGGCTAAGTTGAGGCCGGCTATATTGAGAGCATCATAACCACAGCCTCACGTAAACTCGGAATCCTGAACAAAGTGAAGCGGTTCTTCACGCCTGAGCAACGTTGTCTTTTGTATAAGACTCAGGTGCGCTCCTGCGTGGAGTATTGCTCTCATCTTTGGGACGGATCCGCCAAGTACTTGCTCGAAGCTCTTGACAGGTTGCAGAGACGTGCTGTCCGTATTATCGGTAACGATGACGTTACGACCAGTCTGGAGCCGTTACAGCTACGTCGAGATATTGCTTCCCTTAGTGCTTTCTACCGCCTTTACCACGGTGAATGCTCTGAGGAGCTCTTTGACCTCATTCCTCCCTCTCCATTCCTTTCCAGATCGACGCGTGCAGGTCTGAGAAGCCACCCTCATACCGTGCTGACCATCAAGACACGTACCAAAAAGTTTGGACAATCGTTCCTTTGCCGAACTGCCCGTATGTGGAATGCGCTTCCCGCACACGTGTTTCCCTCCTCTTTCTCTCCCGGGTTATTTAAGCGGGGCGTGAAAAAGCATTTATGCAGGCCGCCATAGTGTGAGCGTTCGGCATAGCGTGGTAGCGCTGTGATGAACGCTTTCACTTCTTGGGCTTCACTGGCTGCTTTTCATCAGGCAGGGTGAGGCCATTTTGGCGTGCCACAATAAACAAAAGAAAAAAGTACGAAACATGTCATATTAAGTTGAGAGATTTGCAGTATTTTGCCCAGCTGTGGGACAAAATATGATATCATAATATAACTAATTCATAGCGTTGCATTCCCATGCTTCACGCGAATGTGACTCAACAGGTGTCGCTGCAACACAAAAAAATATGCCTTTGTTCAACTCGTTTGTATGCCACGATCAGAAATGCAGTCTCTGATTTAGTACTCTGTCCTGTGTGAACAGAATAAACTGCACCTACTTCAATGGAATTTTAATGAACTGCTGGCTGTACACTTGAGCCAGCTATGGATCACGTCATAAACGTTAAAAAATATTTAATTCCGATTTGTGTATGTTTTGTTTTGTCTTTGTCCGTGACTGCTTAAACGGAGGTGATCATACATGACTGAAACTATTAAGCTGAGATTTATCACTAGTCCGCTAAGGGTTGACTTTCAATACTCAGATATACGGGTATGTTATGATATGAGCCTTATGTAATATTACCTATCATCATCATCATCATTAGGTCATTTTTAGTCCTCACTGCTGGGGCATGAGCCTTCCCAATGCGGGCCCACGCGGGTTGGTGGTTCTTAACGACTGCTAATGCAGCCGGGACCAACGGCTTTACGTGCCTTCCGAAGAACGGAGGAGCTCGAGAAGATACATTTTTGGCCTTTGCGAAAGTTCCTTAAGGCGAGGGTTTCCAAAAAAATGATGTTTTTAAATGAGTTTTATTCTAAATGTATAAGGATTTTAAATCCAAAAAGAATATATGTTATTAATTGTCCTTTTATCTAGTAATTTCGGCTGGTATTTTCACGATATTTTACAATTTCCTGCATCGAATATAATATCAAACATACGTCTTATTATTAGACTAAATATCATTTTATTCAGGCTATACACCGTTTCAGACAAAGAAAAATATACCAAACCAATTGTCTTTGAATATGTAATAGTTGTCGGCCATTATAATTTTAATAATAAGTAAACGTTCAATAAAATCCACATTATTGCCTAATTCGACACTCGCGCCATCATTCAGTCCCGAGCGGAACGCCTTGGAAATCTCACAGTCGGAAACGCTCGTTAACCACTGCGCCATCGAGCTCCCCACATATTACCTATAGGTATCATCATCAGTACATTTTTTTGCACTTTCACTGCCTGGGCACGAGCCTTCCCTATGGATGGATATGGATAACGGGCCATAAACCCATAATGTTAATGACTTCTAATGCAGCCGGGACCAACGGCTTTACGTGCTTTCCAAAGTACGGAGGAGCTCGAGATTATAAATTTTTGGTCACCCATCCGATGACCGGCCTCTGCGAAATTTGCTTAACCTTAGCAGTCGAGACCAGGCTCGTTAACCATTGCGCCATCGAGCTCCTCAAAACTATAACTATTATAAATTTCACAATATCATTAAGATCCAAAAAGCTGTCAGTAAAAAATAGCAATGTATAAAAGTTGTTATTTTTGTAATTTTTTATATGTGACCTTGAAAAAAAATTTAGGAGGTTACGTATTGATAAATGTGACCTTCATTTATCATTCATTTCTTATCTTTTTGATATTTAAAATGTCGCGTTCCAGATAAATCAATACATAAATTTAATTTGGCTGGATGGAAACGTTAGGATAAACATTAATTAAAAGTAATGTGTAAAATAAACGTGAGACCATTATAAGCCACTTACATTTTACATAGTACGAGTATGATGAAGATCTTTATGTAAACACTTAATCTGCAATTAATATATTTGTAGTTGGGATTTCTATTTAATCAATATTAAATAGAGAATTTCAAATACATTTACATACTATTTCACAATAACATAACTTACTATATTAAAGAAAAAATTAAATAAGATAACTAAAGACAAAATAAAACCTATAAATAAAAAATGTCCTCCAGCTGTGGGCTCATGGGAACAGTTCCAAGAATGCTGGCAACATTACCTCTTTGGATTGCCAAGCTAATACGTTGGCAGAGGTAGCTGCCAGCCTTCTTGTCACCGGAGGCTTCAATAAGGCGAGCACTCAACTCTTTAACAAGCTGCTTGGCCTCCGGCCCCCATGGACCCAATGTCTCCACCGCAAACGGAACAAATAAATAATTTGGACCCAGATTTGCGTATTTGTGCCGTTTGCGGCACAATTTCAGCACTTACCGCAGCAGCCCCTACATGAAGAGAGGTGGCGCGTACATGTGAGGGAGCCACGGTGTCAGCACAGGTTGCATCCCACACCAACGGCCTGCCAAGCTTCCAGGGCCCAATGATCATCCCGTCAGGTCTCTTGCCATCGCTGCGAGATATACCAGCTGGCTCTAAGACAGCCGGTATACCAACGGTGGCAAAAGCACTGCGGATGATGCTGTTTATAGTGGAGTGACGCAGCATACGCCCAGCACTGCGATCACAAGATAGGCCGTGGTGGTTTTACAGTAGATCCGTAAAAGTTGTTTCATTTCAATGTGTAGTGTTCGCGTACACTTTAGAAAACAATAGCTGCCATTATTCGACAACAACCACTTCTTCACCATCATTCCAAAGCACAAAAGAGCTCGTGATATTTGCATTTGGCCACCCAATTGGTTTGGCGTTGCGAAATTTGCGAGATTGCAACCCGCACGTGCCATCGAGCTCCTCATCAATCTTATATAGCTAATAGAGTTAATCATTACCCATCGTTTACTGACCGTATTGGAGCAACCTCCTAATCATATAGACTCGTGCGATTATACCGCCCGATTCGGTATCATCAAACGGATCAAACATTCAAAACTGTATCCCGTTGATGTGTTTTTCATCTTTCTTAGAGTCTCTTTTTTCTTTCTGTGTCACGGGTGCGGATTACCCGTGGGTTATGTAGGAGGAGAGCCTCGCTGCTAAGCTTTGCAATGTTTTTTGTAAAATAAAATACATACAATACGCCTACATATAAACACGCCTCTTTCCCGAAAAAAAAAGAATTAAAAAATAATGAATATTCTATTTTCAAAATATTAACGTCTCGGTGGCCAAGTGGTGAAGTGCTCGGCCCACTATCCGAAAATCTCGGATTTGATTCCCAGGTCGAGCAATGTGTTTTTTACTTTTCGATACATAGCCCTTGTTTGTGATCAACAACCCGCATTTGGCAAGCATGGTGATGAATGTCCAATGTCCAACAATTGTAGCGATGACTCGATTTCATTAATAGAATAGAATGTTTATTTGTTTGAGTTATATTACGATTCATATTTGTAAGTAACAAGTTATGTAAATTTTATGATTGTTATATGTAAGTTGTTTTCGTGCTTGATACCTTGATATCATCGCACCGATCGCACTATGCTCAGGAACGCGCATCTTTTGTAGGCAGAATGGATAGGATATAATATAGGCTAATGGCAAACTAACTAACTTTCTTATCTCCTCCTTCTATCTCTCCAGGCGTACCCTGACTGGTCGTGGCACACCGCCGGGCGCGGCGACATCAACTGCACCGGCCTCATCTCGGTGTACCGCATCCGCGCGGATCGCTGCAACCGGCTGTGGGTGCTCGACGCCGGCGTCATCACCAGCATCGATGACTTCCGACGCGTCTGCCCGCCCAAGATACTCATATTCGATATGGCCACTGACCGTCTGGTAAGATGAACGAAAACAAATAAGCATCAAATAGTTAGAGATAAGATAGCATGTTCCTCAAGGGGTACTGGACGCCCGGCGTTACCACCAGCATTGACGACTTCTGACGTGTCTGCCTGCCGAAGATATACTTGTCGATATGGTGGCCACTGACCGCTTGGTAAGGTAAAAGAGTTTTTTATTTAATTTTATTCTTTCTGTTTTTCTATTGGATGGAGCATAATAACTACTAAGTAGTTCAGGTTCATCAGAAAATAACAAACAGTTGGAGATAAGACAGCCAGTTCCTCAGTGATCGATTTCGGGTGTCGTTTTAATCTTCGGTCTTAGACAAAGGATATAGGCCTAGCAGCGTAGACATGAAATGCACCGGCCTCATCTCCGTGTACCGCGTGGACCGCTGCAACCGGCTGTGGATGCTCGACGCCCCGGCGTCATCATCGGCATCGACGACTTCAGGCGCGTCTGCCCGCCCAAGAAACTCATATTCAATATGGCCACTGACCGTCTGGTAAGATGAACGAAAACAAACAAGCATGAAATACGAGTAGTTTCAGATAAGATAGCCAGTTCTACAGTGATCATCCCGGGTGTAGTGCGCTTCCATCTTTTGTCTTGGGTAAAGGATGTCCAGGAGCGTCGACATCAACTGCACCGGCCTCATCTCGGTGTACCGCATCCGCGCGGACCGCTGCAACTGGCTGTGGGTGCTCGACGCCGGCGTCATCACCAGCATCGACGACTTCAGGCGCGTCTGCCCGCCCAAGATACTCATATTCGATATGGCCACTGATCGTCTGAAAACAAACAAGCACAAATGGTTAGATATAAGATAGCCAGTTCGTCAGTGGTTGCTAGACGCCCGGCGTTGACACCAGCTTCGACGACTTTTGACGCGTCTGCCAGCCGAAGATATTATTGTAGATATTGTGACAACTGACCGTTTGGTAAGATGAACGCGCTTATTTTTATTGGTTAGAGCCATGTTCTATTTGAAGTTGTTTTGTTTCAATGTACCTAACATTGAAACAAAACAACTTCAAATAGAAGTAAGGCAGCTAGTTCCTCACTGATGGCTGGACGCCACGGTATTATCACCATCATTGATGACTTCCGACGCGTCTGCCCGCCAAATATACTCATTTTCTATATGGCCACTGACCCTGACACTGACGGTGAGATGAATACGCTTATTTTTTATAGGGTAGAGCATAACAACTATAACTATTACCAGTTCAGATGAATCATAAACAAAAAACGCCTTTCACATAATTATAAGGCCTACAGCATAATCTCGGAGGTAGTCGGACTAGAGATAGGGCGTTAGGAGAAACCCTAATTGCAGCTACTTAAGAATCTGGAGCTGCTTTAATAGTTACTCTTGTTTTCCTGTTTTACGGTATTTATCAGACTTTCTTTATTATTATACATTTTATTTCTCAAGTGCACGTGCAAAATTTATTCGATGTGTATCGCAAACCCAACCTGCGTGGTGCAAGCGCGTAGGTATTTCGCCACCATAAAACACCGTCACTCTTTCTTCAACACCGTTCAAGATCACGCTCTTGACGCCAACAGCCACGGCCGCTCTAGTTGTTTCCGTGACGTTACTACAATGGTTCATTCAGTAATGCGATTTGATCAGGCATGATAACATTTTTAACGCGGCCGTTTCTTAATCTGTACCGCTACGAAGGTTAACGAGAAATTAATTGTCGCTCTATGTTGGTATGACATAATATTGCAAAAAGAGAACCTATCTACAATACCTATTTGGTGTTAGCCTTAACCCGCCAATTACATTTAAATATTTTTCTATTTGCAAGTCCATAAAAATAATATTTCATGTTATAACCCGTTTATAGCGAATTGCTAAAAACACCAAGAATATGGAGATGTCTTCTAAAGGGAATATGATAAAGATTTTTTTTTAATTATTGTAATTTAGGTAACTAATGTCTTATTTTTTTTTTTGCAAAAAAGAAATATCTTTTGCTTATTAGTTACCTTTTTACCCGACTGCGTCAGAAGGAGGGTTATGTTTTTCGAGTGTATTTATGTATGTATGTATGTATGTATGTATGTATGTATGTATATTAAAAAAACTCAAAGAACTCGTCAGTCAAAAGTACTAGACGTCAAGAGTTTCGTTTTTACACCAATTTGTGTAAGTATGCGCTATGACTTTGCTATTTAAAAGAGTGGCGTTTTAATATAATTATTTTACGTAGGTTTTGAAATGCTTGGTTATTTTCTTTACAAAACTAAAAAGTTTGTAACAAACTAAATTATTAAAATAAAACAAAAAACCCGACTGCTAAAATAACTATATCAAAAATAGTTATTTTCAAATTGAATTCTGGGATCTTAGAGCTTGTTTTTTTCTTTTCAGTTTTTTCTCTTTGCAGTTATTTTTGATATAGTTGTTTTAGCAGTCGGGTTTTTTTTAATGCTGTGTGCATATTTGAAAAAAGAATACAATTTTATTAATTTGTATTTCAATTTTAAATATTCGAATGGATATCGAAGCATTATCACCCAAGTTTTATTTTATTTGATATACTAGAACTAGATCAGCGTGCCTAGTATGAGATTCATTTGACATTCGATCACGTTAACGTAAACGAAAATTAGTATGGCATTGAAACAGCGCCTCCTGGCGACATACGGGAAGAGTTAAAATTTTGCCATACAAATTTTTGTTCTCGTAAACGTAATCGAATGAATACGGATGTTAAACAAAACTCACACTAGGCACTCTGTGTATTTGATCGTTTTTTGTTTGTCTGCCATATAACCAAACTAAAAACAAATGAACAGCAAATAATCGCAGCGCAGACCCTTAGCCAAAGGTGTTCTTGTTCCTCTAGTGAAAGGGAACTCAGATGCCTAAACTACTTTAGGACTTTACTAAGCGGCATTTCTTATCAGGAACCGGATTGTTGCACCGAGATTGTCAATTTAGAAAGGACACTAGTATTTCGTTGTTGTCTTATCTAATAACGCCATGTCTGTTTGAAGGTAAATGACACTGTTATGAAATCACCCTTGTGAAAGCATGATTGACTGCCTAAATGTCTTAAGTTAAGATTAAAGATTAGTATGTACACAAGTGGTTATAAAATGTCTGGCATTACAAAAAAAACGAAAAGAGCTTGAGGGAATAGGGGCACGTGCGTTCGTGATGCGATTTTAAAAGTAAAGGAACTTTCTCCATGCTGAGTTACTGGATGGGTTACCAAATTGAATTATCTCGAGCTACTCGGTGCTTCGAAAACGCGTTAAGTCCCAGTTGTTGTCGAGAGGTGGCAGTCGTTCAAACAGGCCAACCCGCATTGGGCTAGCGTAGTTGTTTATGGTCCGATATCCCATGTACTAATCCCCAAGTTTATGTGGGTAGGTCTGAGTCTAGCATTAGACTGTTTAATCTCTATAATTAACTGACCATGATGAAAGAAAAACTAACTTAAGTCCAGATTTATTAGTGAAAAAGTTTAATATAAATTGATAGATAGATAATTTATCTAATCTAATCTATCTATCTCTATATATCTATCTATATCTATCTATCTAATTATTAACACAAGCAAAAATTTTTTACGAAATGTGACTACTTTACTATTTCGGTTGGTTGCTTAGATCAATTTGACACTGACAAACTTGGTCTGTGGACAGAACCGTACATACTCGTACATATAAATATTTCTGTATACGAGTATGTAATTAATCGTTGTCTACACGACATATCTCGATGTTAATGATTTCATAACCATCATTTGGAATGTAATCCCAATAATATGAACAAGATGTAGAGTACGTGATTAATTGATACAACCAATATTTTTATTTTTTGTTCTTGTGTAAGTGTTAATTAGGTCCATTTTTTAATTTTATTTGTGTAATTATTTTTTAACTCAATGTATATTGTTAATAAACGAATATAGTATAGATAAACAACTTTACTACTTATCCAATGCAAAATGTTGTCGATTAAAAATCATAGCTATATTTGCAGTGAGTATTTTCTAGATCGTATATTTAAATAAGAAAGTATCCTTTCACTTTAAGACACGATGAATATCTAAACGCCTGTTACTACCGCAACCCTTTTACAAATGGCAAATTATATTCTGTCTGTATCACTTTCCGTGAGAAAAGTTTTCAATTGTTTTATATTTTTCACACAAGGATTTAAAAAAAGAATCATTAATTTCTCACCAACAAATATTTTGCTTGCTATGTTTTGCCAGGTCTTAGGTTCCCCTTCTCCCAAATTGTAAGAGTTGGGGGGAGAGCCCCACATAACCATCCGCGTCTCCCCAGACGCGGTGGTACTCGGCAAATAGTTTTCCCTAGCATAACAAAAAAAAGGTCTTAAAATATCGGAAAGTCAAAACTGTCTGACTTTCCGATATTTTAAGACCTTTTTTTTACACTGGTAAAGAATCTTAAAATAAAATACAGTAACTGTAATTTGACTCAGCTTTATTTCGGTTATTGAAAGTCTACACAGTCATAAAAATAATATTATCACACTGCCTGCAGCGGTAAAAAGCCCGGACATTTGTCGGGACACCTATTTATTTCGGACAAGTGTTCGAGAAATCTCAATATTATGTCCTGGCAACCCTACGCAATAAAGGAGCGTGTCCAAGGTGTCAACAAAACGATCTTAATCTAATCCTCATTATAATCATCATCATCATCATCCACAGCTCAACTTAACCTACTACCGAGTAGTAAGTATACTATATAGGCCTCCTTGTTTATGCCATTATAGCTTGTCATTATATATTTTTATATATATTGAATTCAATTGGAATTGAAATAAAGCTAATAAAAGGGTCACCTTGAAATGATCCATAATAATCATTGATCACATACAAAGGCAAACATTATACCTGCTCGTATTGTGAACTGTATTGGAAATCATAATCGGTTTCAAATCTAGTGCAACATGAGCCCTACCCATTCTTGTACGATAATTTTGCTAGGCCCTTGCTTTGCAAAATTATCTGATGCGGAAATTAATAAACAATATTAGTTTAAAAATATAATAGAATACTTCTCACTCCTCAGGATAAATCTCTTCTAATAATTATACTCGGGATAGTGACAACCGAACTTTAAGCAGACGAATCCGCGCTTGGAAGCATGATAAAAATAATCATCCTCAGCCTGCAGATGTCCACTGCTGAACATAGGCCTACCCAACCAATGGATCGCCACCACACTCGGTCCTCCGCCTTTAACATGCAACCACTTCCCGCCGCCTTCTTCAGGTCGTCGGTCCAGCGAGCGGGTGGCCGGCCCACACGACGCTTTGAGCGTGGTATCCATTCGAGAACATGTCTGCTCCAACAGCAGGCTCTACGACAAATATGCCCCGCCCCTTGCCACTTCAGCTTGCAATTTTTTTCTGCTATGTCAGTGGTTTTAGTTCTCCGTCGAATCTCTTCATTTCGGATCCTATCCCTAAAGACTCCAAGCATAGCTCTCTCCATAGCTCGCTGTGTGACTTGGAATCTATGAACGAGGCTTTAAAAATAGGGAGGAGGAAGATAAAAATGTAGGAGAATAAACTGTAAAAACTCCCAAAACAATGCAGGTACATGATTAAATGGGAGTACCTACTATAGATGTTTCACATCCTTCTCTTTAACAATACTCGTATTATTGTTTTCTAAAGTTTACGCGAACACTACACATTGAAATTAAACAACTTTTACGGATATACTCGCGTTTAATAACATTTATTCAACTAGAACATTCCCTAGAAGGGCCCAACCATTACATCAGATTTGATAACCATAAATACTCGCTAGAGAACAGCGATTCATCCCTAGGATGATACGCGAGGCTATTAAAATTAAAAAAACATCCTAATTTCAATAGAGAAGATGGTTGGAATCTACCACCAGCCTGGGATCCCATCATACAAAATATTAAATCCCAGCCCCAACACCATACTGCCAGACCAACAGATACTGTAAGCTCTTTCTGCGTAAAACGGAACGCATCTGATTAAATTTAAATGAGGGTATACAAGCTACCAACTAATTATGAGACGACCAACACCTCAGTCTCCCTGTGACCACGGACCCTGCAAAGGGTTCGAAACGTCGGTAAATAAACATTAAATAAGTAATATGTAAAATAAACGCGAGGATTCGTAAAAGTTGTTTCATTTCAATACTCGTATTGTTTGCCGAGAAGTCATAAGTCATAAAACATTCATAATTATATTACTTGTAATAACAGTATGTTTTATGACTTCCATCTAGTCGTATAATAGTTATATCTTTCCTCAGCTGATCGATGCCTTCCTCAAATTAAACAATCTCTTAGTATATCTTTACTATATTAAGTTAAATTGATACATTTGAAAGGAACACAAAATATATAAAAACACCTACGTCTCTGGTACTAGATTTAAGTTAAGTAATTAAAACTTAACGTGCTTGACGTTAATAGTTTATTTTAAATTAATAGTAAAAAACGTGAGTGATTCTGTATAGAGTGCTTTATTCTATGTGTAGAGAAATCGTATTTTTTCGTCCAGAAGTGATTTTCTCAAATTCTTATACCGATAAATAATCACAATACAGTAAGTTCGTTGAAACATTCCCACGATCGGGATTTGAACCCACACCTTCCTGACCTGATTGTCAGGCGGATACATCCCGCCCGTGGGAAAATCTTTCAACACTTTTTCCGAATACGTGTATTGGCTATGCCAAGCCTGTGTACTAGTTTGCATACTAGTAGGTTCTACAGAAAATGATATAGCTACTGTTGTTTCTTTTATTCTACGAGTACACAACTAGGACGTGCTTGGTCTTCGAGAAATCAGATGGTAAGTAAAAAAAAAGAAAAACACAAATGTTGAAAAAATTTCCAAGAATAAAGGTAGAATAAGAGAAGAAGGGTGCAGGTTCAAACCCTGCTCGTGGAAATTTTTTCAACATTTGTGTTTTTGTAATTTGTTCGCAACAAAATTTGCGTTAAAAATTATATAAACATTTATAAATAGCTTGCCTACTTCTTAACTGATCTTTAGTATTTGTAAAAATATTATGATCAGATGTTAATGACGGTAGTTGTTAACATTGAATGGGCGCCTTTGGCTTTCAAAGTAAAAAGTAAATAGTGTTGAATAATTTCGGCGGGCTGGTTAGAACCACGATAGCTCAATTAGAAGAGCACCTGACCCGGTATGTCAGAAGGGTGCAGGTTCAAACCCTGCTCGTGGAATTTTTTTCAACATTTGTGTTTTTGTAATTTGTTCGCAACAAAATTTGCGTTAAAAATTATATAAACATTTACAGATGGTAAGTAATGAAAAGGACGGAGATTAAATGGCATGTCACTTTTAACCCAACTATTAAGGAACGGGATACTAGATATCTTAACTCTTAATAATTGTCGGAATGTAAAAATCTAGTACTATGACAGACTAAAGCGAGACGAACTTAGAACAAGCCTTATTACCAACCAAACCGGCCAAATTGAAATGTACCCATCGCTGGAAATCGAACCCGTTATGTACGGTCAGGAGACTGGTGGTTTAACCACTAGACCATGGAAACGGTTAATTGTTGTAACAAAAGCTATTGTTTCAGTAATAAGTGGTAAATGTTATCTTAGCAATCAACACGCAACTGCATGTATGGATTGTATCCCATTTACGAAACAGCAGGTAGTACGGAAAAAAATTGCTACGTTCAACCAGACACACACAGCTCATTTTATGTTACCACGAGGCACATGACTTCCCTAGCAGGGAGAACGTGCCTAAACCACCACGCAGGCCCAGTGCACAATGTATCTCACAAGTAATACATATATTATATTAAATTAGATTGTTTAATGTGATTGCCAAGCAATCTATTTATTTACATCTCATACTCTTTTTTCTTTCCGGTACCATCTAGGTACCTATCTACACCTATTATTCCATTATCCCGGTTGTATTACTGGGTGTAATACAGCCGGGATTCATTATTAGTCCGTGCCCAACGGCCACGGACGTCAACCGACGTCTCCGAAGTACGGAGGAGCTAGAGATGAAAGTTTTCGTTTACCCATTCGAAGAGGTCTTTGCGAAAGTTGTTAAACTTCAGCCTCTCCGACAAACCGCTCAGCAATTTGGCAGAACATATAAATTGTAAGTATGAATTTAAAAAAAAACGCAGAGCAAGCGCGTTAATCACAGCGCCATCGAGCTCCTCATAGACCGTTTTGACATGACTATTGGATAATTGTCTAAATCAGGCCACCGACACAAGATTGTCGACGTTTTGAAATAGCAAAATCGAAGTTCAGAATAAGCACTAAGTATTTAAGCTAATTGTTCAGTGTCGCACAAAACCGATCGATTGAATTGATTAAATCCTAAACGACCTCAAATTATCTTATTCATGTCATGGTAAATGGTTGAAAGTTTAATTGGTTTATTATAAAACAAATGGTTCGCTGGAGAACTAACTTTTGTGCTTAATTAGAGCTGAATTCCGGATGTTTGTTCGCGGTTCGAACATTTTTTATGCAGCATAGTTTTTAGAAATTCTGTAAGCATATTTTTCATTTACTCTAATTAACAAGTATAAGCAATATACCTCTCCTAGCAGCGCATAATTGTAAGCGTCACCTATGTGGTTTTGAGTATTCGACGATTGCGTTAAGTGATCCACGATAGATAATCAAGTTTGACTTATTTCTCTAGAGAGGGATTGCTGATTGCCTCAGACGGCATTCTCAGCTTCAACTGGCTTTTTTGGGGCGGCGAGGTACTTAAAGGGTACTTCAAGCCGTGTTGAAACGAATCACCTTCGGAGGATTTCTAGAGGGTACAGCATCGCACACTTAAAAGTGCGCGTCCCCGTGCCCTCCCAGAGTCTCCGAAGGTTTCGGATCGGATCGGGAAAATGAGTAGCAAGCGGTACTACTATTACATACTAACGCAAAATAACTCTGATTCGAGTTAATAATTTCTGAACATCATTATCTCAGCGAAAACACTTCCACTGCTGGACAAAGGCCTTCCCCAAGGATCTCCACAACGACCGGTTTTGTACCGCTCGCATCCATTGGCTTCCCGCGACCTTTATCAGATCGTCGGTCCACCTTGTTGGAGGCCTGTCCACACTGCGCACCCCAATTTCCAGTTAGCTTAACAGTCTTCACAAAAAAAATCTTAGTTTTTGTAAGGAAGGCATTACTTTGGTTTAACATATAATAACCGTTATACAATACAAAAAAAAATGATAACTTATAACTGACAGTGAATAGTAAGTTAACATTTGTATTTCTGCCTGTATTGTCCTTTTTATGTTTTACTGTAATTTACAATAAAAAAAGAACTAAAAAGTTAAAAAATAATTTAAACCTGCTAATAAGAAAAACTTGGCGTTTTTATCACAAACCCAATTCTTTTATATTTAAAAGCGTCTCAAATTGTGATTACAAAAGAAAAATAATGAAGGTGAAATAGTGCTAAATGTTCTATAATGTTCCATCAAAATTTAACACGCTTTTTTTATAAAAAAATTGTGTCTGTGATAAAAACTGCAAAGATTTTCTTATTGTCAGGTTTAAATTATTTTTAACTTTTTAGTTCTTATTTTTATTAACTAGTAGGTACTTAATAAAAGTTTTTTTTTAAATTTCATTTTTAACTATTTAGTTTTTTTTTACCACGAGTATAGGACAAAAACGGTCCATCCCCTCAGAGGTCCATTATAGGGGAATAAGGGCTTCAGTACAACAGGGTTCGCCCTGGTACCCTGAGGCGCAACGTTAGCGATATGACATCTTTATACACCCTCATACCATTCAGCCCGCGGCACGTGCTCACCTTGGCATTGGGTCATCCATCTAATCCATCTAATCAAAGACAGAATCCACACTCATACATAACAAACGGAACGAACGAACCAACAAACTTATTTTCCCAAGTTCCTATGGCCATCTCCTAGCTCCATCATAACATCCTGTTACCATCTAGCACCAAAGTACTTGTCAAGACGAATCATACGAGCCCAAACTCGATGGGGTTGTGTCGTTTATAATTACCGAGTTCCTATGGCCATCTTCCAGCTCCATCATCAGACCCTGGTTACCATCTAGCACCAAAGTACTCATCAAGACAGATCAAACGAGTCCAAACTCGATGGGGTTGTGTCGTTTAACTACCGAGTTCCTATGGCCCCTTCCGGTTCCATCATCAGACCCTGGTTACCATATAGCACCAAAGTACTCGTCAAGACAATCATACGAGCTCAAACTCGATGGGGTAGTGTCGTTTTTAATTACCGAGTTTCTATGGCCGTCTTCCAGCTCCATGATCAGACCCTGGTTACCATCTAGCACCAAAGTTCTCGTCAAGACGGATCAATCGAGTCCAAACTCGATGGGGCTGTTTCGTTTAACTACAGAGTTCCATGGAGCTGATCTGACGATGGAACCGGAAGGTGGCCACCTTCCGGTTCCATCGTCCATCATCAGTTCCGTCATCAGATCAGCTCCATTACATAATAATTTTGCATTGTCATCCGATTTACACATGCATTCAAAATTTCAGCTCAATCGCTAACCGGGATCAAATTTAACTTGCAAGATTTGATTACAGACAAACTAACAAACAAACAAATATCGAGACAGGTGAAACTAAATAAAAACTTGAAAAATATATTCATTTCATTTCAGTTTTTCATAAATCCTGGAAAATTACACTTTTTGAGTTACCGCACTCACACAAAAGTTAATATATTACTGTATTTATAATATAGAGTAATAACACCAGTGTTCAACGATTTTGATAACTGGCAGGAGCCAGTAATCAAAATACAATGTAAAATGTAATACATAATATACATAAGTTTGATTAATTAAATAAATAAAACTAGTACTTACTAAAGAAGAAAAAAGAAAGTTAAAAAAACATAACTTATTTTAAGAAAAATAAAACCTATAAATAAAAGCTCTCCTCCAGCTGTGGGCTCATGGGAATGATCCCAAGAATGCTGGCAACATTACCTCTTTTACCAATACTTAGCATACTTTGATCAACACTGTTGTGTACATAGTATTTACAAATATAATATTGGTATAATAGGTATAATAGTATAGGCTAATCTTAAGTTTATGTTCATACCCATCTTTACAATAGTGAAATATTTTTTTAAATCGGTCCAGTAGTTTTTGAGTTTATTCGTTGCAAACACCCATACATACAAAGATACAAAGGTTTCCTCTTTATAATATTAGTATAGATATCGCACTGTTCATACTATTGTGAACAGTGCGATATATATAGATCACGCGAATTCCATGTGATTGACGGTCGTTAAGGTAGTCACGCGTCACGCCCGTTTGCTCGAGGTCGTTTTCTATTAGGTGAAAGGGTGTGGTCCAGCTGCGGTTGTTGCAATTGTCCGATGCCAATACGCATGATTGTGTCCGCGTAATTATTGGCTGCCTCGAGTTGTAGTTAGGACGTCACAACATGCCAATTGGCTAATGAAACATAGGTATTATGATATTATATGATATGATATTACATAGATATTCTTGTAGAATCGAACGTTTGACGCATGCGTGCTTCCATCAACTATTGATCGGAGCATGCATAGCAATCATCGATTATATTATCGATGATAGCAATGCTTGAAACCATAGCTGCCTTGAAAAAATGATTTAGTTGACTTTGAGTTCTAAGGGGTACTAAGGGTATATAAAGAAATAAAAGAAAATACCTATTTTATGCCCTCTTCACCCGTGGGTGAAGAGGGCATAACATAGGTATTTTCTTACCTAATGTAACATAAATTTAAAACAAGCCACTAAGTAAGTGCGTGCGATTTTTTTCACTTAACAATGCGAACGCGCGTAAGAATCTTAACGCTAAAAGCAATAAAGAGTTTCCCTCTCACATGACACTCACTGTACAATCGGCAACAAATTGATCGATGCAAAAGTAAATAAAAAGAATTTAGAAATTTCTTGGCATTTATAAATAAAAACCTCGGTGGCCGAGCGCTTAGCCCGATACCCGCTTAGTCCTAGATTCAATTCCCAGGTCGGGCAAAGTGTGTTTCAAATCTTTCGATGCATAGCCCGAGTTTGTGATCAAAAACCCGCATTTGGCAACTACTAAGATTAAGCTGATACCCCTCAATTGTAGCGATGACTTGATTTCAATAATGGAGGCCTTTGCCCAGCAGTGGGACAGTATAGGCTATTTACTTATAAACATTCTCATTTGAGTTTTGCTGTAAGTATAATGACTTTGGCTTCGGGATAATTTTTGCTTCAAACAATAATAGACTTACGCATTTAAACTCAATTAACTTAAATGAGTAGATCTTATTAACATTAAGCCTTAAGCATGCTTCAATCAATTTACTTCAGACTGTCCATAAGTAATGAAACCAATTACGTTTCAATATAGGTACGCAATTACGCATTGCCATTTCTATTTAGAGAGGTTGTTGTTGGTCTGTTTGTCACGACGCGACTGTAGATATTTTAATTGAGCGATTGTTTCAATTTGTTTCCGTGACATGTTCCGTGTAACTCAAACCATTTCATGACCTCCAAACTTATAAGTCTTGATTGAATTTGGTCGATATCTATCACACACACTGCGAAAGATATCGTAGAATGTCCTTACATTTTTTCTCAGGTAATTGTAAATTGGTAGTAATGGCAATTGTAAAATGATTATCATAATTTAATTCTGTGGTTTTTTTGGCTAACCACCAACTAACAATGTCAGACCCGAAGGACCCATTGCGTATGTATTATTGTACTGCGAGTAAACGATTGGCTGTGCTTGTTTTAAGCCCGCCTGTCTAACTACCATCATCCTTTTTAAATCTTTCGCCATAACAACAATTGTCATTGTTGCGTTTCGACAGCTAGAGATAAGATAGCCATTGCCTCAGAAATAAAAACATACTACTTTCGGTCAATACCGAAGGTAGAAACTTACTCCACCCGGATTCCTTAACAATTGACTTTAAACGTTTTATTGATCTTTTGATTTTGTTATACAGGTAAGAAGCGTCTACTTCCCAAGGGAGCTGCTGCGGCCAGCATCCCTTCTCACGAATCTGGTGCTGGATGACACCAGGGCGCACACCTCGCGCCTCTCCGCCACCTGCGACAATATCTTCGCGTACATCAGCGATACTGTTGCCCCAGGTACTGTGACTTATGTGTTCCCAATCAGCTTGCATTCCACGCTATATTAGCTATGCCGTGTGGAAGCAAACAAGCTTCAGTAAGCAGTCCATCGTGTTTGGTGTCTGGACGACTCCCTGGCGCACTCCACGCGTCTCTCCACCACTGGTGACAATATCTTTGCTTACATCAGCGATACTGTTGCACCAGGTACTTCTGCTATATTTCCTTACACCATCAGCAAGAACGCTCTTTTAGCTGAGGTGGACTGAGATAAGCAATCTTCAGCAGCAGTCCTTCGTCTTGGGTGACTGGACGACTCGCTGACACACTTCACGCGTCTCTCCACCACTGGTGACAATATCTTTGCATACATCAGCGATACTGCTGCACCAGGTACGGCCTCTATATGTCTTTACACAAACATCAAGCACGCTCTATTAGCTGTAGTGGACTGAGGCAAGCAAGCTCAAGCAGCAGTCTATCGTCTACGGTGTCTGGACGACACTCTGAGGCACTGCAAGCTCTTCATACTACTGGTGACAATATATTCGCTTACATAACCGGCACCAATGCACCAGGTATGTCCGGTGACGCTGAAAATGCCGTCCGAGGCCAGCAATCTCTCTGAAAAAATAAAAAAAATAAAAATGCAGCAGGTACTGCGACTGTTGTGTTCTTTTAAACCAACAAGTATCGTAGTGGCATCAATGTTCGACACAGTAAGCCCAGTCTTCGTCGACACCAGTTTTTGTCGCCTAAAATGTATATAGAAACTAGTGGCCGCTCGTGGTTACACCCGCGTGGTTCCCGGTTTCACCCGCGTGGTTCCCGTTTCCGTGGGAATATCTGGATTAAAATTATCCTATGTGTTATTCCCGATTATAAACTATCTGCATGCCGAATTTCATCCAAATCCATTAAGTAGTTTTTACGTGAAAGAGTAACAAACATCCAAACAAACTTTAGCAGGTGTCGTTTACTGGTTGCTGTCGAACACTGGTATCACTACTGTACGCTTTATTAGTTGCAGCTGTCCACTTTCGAGGCTTTCCATTTTCCAGCCACTTTTTAGGCTTAAAGGTACCCACTCACATTATATACTCTTGATATCAGATTCGAACGCTCTAGAGTAAATACTAAGATAAAAGGAGATGCTTGCCTAAAACTGACTTCTAGAAAATCTCCGGAATAAATTAGTTACAATAGCTTGACGAACCACCAAGATTACCACCACCGCGCGCTCGCATTGTATAACTTTTTAATATATTCTTGTGCCTTAAGGCAGGGATGAGACCTGGTATCCTACGCACAGGGTTTGTTAGTTAGGGCACAAGTTCCGATCCGATCCGAACCCATCGGAGAATCTAGTAGGGCACGGGGACACTCACTTTTAAGTGTGTGATGCCGTTCCCTCTACTCCGAAGGTGATTCGTTTCACACGGCTTGAGGTATCCTTTACGTACCTCACCGCCCCCAAAAAAGCCCGGTGACGCTGAAAATGCTGTTTAAGGAAATCAGCAATCTCTCAAAAAAAAATAGGGCACAAGTCTCCTATGTTATTTGAAACAAAATTATAAATACTTGGCAGATTCGATAGATAAATGTATAATAATTTTATTGAAACACCACAAAACATAAACTTAAACAAAAAAAAATTACAAAGTTACAATTTGAATTATTATCGCCCGTTAACCCGGCGACCATGTAAACGTCAAAGGCCCAAACTTCTGAGTATATGCAAATCAATGTGTAATCGTTAAAAGTATATGAGAGAGACAGAGAGAGAAACATTTATTGACCACACACACACATACATAAAACATAACAATAAAAACAAACAAAAGGTCAATCAGGACCCCGCCTCAGCTTGTGTTGTTGCGAACGAAGCATGTCGCAACAACGCTGGTATTCTGGCTGAGCCTGTCGCCGCGCTGGTGCGCGGTGCAGAACAATATTATATGGACAACGTACATTACAAACAAACAAACAAAGGAGACAGAAAAAATAAAAAGAAATAAAAAACAAGCGCCGGCAAAAGACCAACACTACTCAGCCTTTAGGGGTATATACATCTGTATATAATCTAATCTTATGAAAGATCTGGTTAAGACCACGAGTAGAACGTTGTAAACTAGAAATGATGAAATGTATGCAAGCACTAAGCTTCATAAAACAATTATGTATGCGTAAAAACTATTACATTACTCAACCGCGGCATGCGCTAATGATCAGATTCCCACTGTGGGAATCAGGATCTACAGGTTGTCATAGGGAAAATGTCTCAATTTGTGTCACAATGACAATTAATCATTACAACGTGTACCTAATATCAAGTTGAATTTAAACTATATTAAAAAAAGTTAAGTCTATTTTTAGCCGTAGGCTGCTACTTTATTTCCTTAACACACCTTATTTTTCCCAACGATAAAAAAGTCATATTGTAAAAAGCGAAATACCACTCTCAGCAGACTAATTTTAAAAGTCAGAATCCATAGAGTGTGCAAACTCGAAATTTGGGAGGTAGAAACGTGGTAGAAACCTCTATCTTAAAAGGTTTTTTAAACATTCTTTCGTGGTGACAGGATATTGTACTCGTAATTATGTAGAAGGTTATAAGTTCGGAAAAACAACCAAGGAACTATCAACAGATACGTAAGCTTAGAAAAATTATCATTAATTTAATTTGAAAACGAACCCTGTATCAAGCAAGGCTATAAAAGAAATCGCTCACAAAAAATATAACAATTAAATATTAGCACGCTAAATTTAAAAACCGATTTAAGGTTTTTGCATGTTAGAACACATGCCATACCTATTACTCACAGAACGCTAGTAAGGCTGCTTTTGCACCAGAGCTGTGCGAGATAGCTACGCGCTTTACAATCCCGGATCCAAACGACTCGAAGAATTTAGTAGGGACTGGGAACGCGCGCTAGTGCGTGATGCCATACCCTCTAGACAACCTCTGATGGTGCTTCGCTTCACACTGCTTGAGGAACCCTTTAAGTTTCTCGCCGCCCCCAAAAAAGCCCAATGACGCTGAAAATGCCGTTTAAAGCAATCAGCAAAATCATCATCATCATCAGCTCTTTTTATGTACCCACTGCTGGGGCATGAGCCTTCCCTATGGATGTATAGGGAGAACGGGCCATAAACCTATTGCGGATTGGTGGTTGTTAACGACTGCTAATGCAGCCGGGACCAACGACTTTACGTGCCTTCCGAAGCACGGAGGAGCTCGAGATGATACATTTTTGGTCACACATCCGATGACCGGTCTTTGCGAAAGTTGCTTAACCTCAGCACTCGCAGACCGGGCGCGTTAACCAATCAGCAAACTCTTTAAAAAAAAAAGCAGTGCACGATGCCAGCCAAAATCCACCATAAGCATAGCTTCCTTTTCCGTGCGGTGTTAAATGCAGAAATCCTATTGGTTGTTTTTTCCTTGCGCACCTTGCACACAGCACTGGTGAAAACGCAGCCTAAATATCCGCTCGGTAGCCGCAAATAACAGTCTTTGTGTATTATCAAAGTATGATAAATGGGCTTGTTAATCACTTTGTTAAGTCTTATATTGTTGCAGAGCGCAGCCATGTATGTCGCCGTAACCTACCTAACATAATCTGCTTTCTCCGAAATGACGCAACGTACGCAAACCTGTAGCAAAAATCTAATTAAATTTATAGGCGGGTTATTTGGAGAAATTGTCTCATTATGTAATGTTCGTGCTTGTTATTAAACTTTCATGGTCACCGTTTATTTTTACTCAAGCTTGTAATATAAATGATAATGATAGCTTAATTTTACTAGATATATTTTTTGTTAGCGATGCTCAATGGTAGGCATATTTTATTATCTACCGCTTTCAGAAAGATTTAACGAATTTGTAACGTTAATATAATACACTCACTTATCTCTCCGCCTCTGTGGTTTAGTGGTTAAGACCACTGGTCTTAGACCGAGAGTTCCCGGGTTCGATTTCCAGTGGGGGGTACATGTTTGTGTACTCGGTTTGGTTGGAGGGAGGGCTTGTTTTTTGGAGGGAGTTGTTTGTCCGCCTGGCTAGCTACCACCATCTCATCTAAATATGTCGCCATAAGATGTTTTGGCAACATATTTAGATGAGATGAATGTTTGTAGCATGTTGTGTTCCGGCAGCTAGAGATAAGATAGCCAACGCCTCAGTAGAAGAGGATCCCGGGTGTAGTACGCTTCCACCATTGGCCTTATCATCACATCAAAAAAAACAATGGCAGGCACTAGAGGGGTTTTACGGGCGAGCGGACGGGCTAAAAAAGGCGGACGCCAACAGTAAGTTTTTGCGGAACGCACAAATCATCGACAGAACGAACGTTTAAGTAATACGTAACTTACTGAAACTTCGTAGCGCCATTTTTCAAAGATTTTCCAAAGGTAGAATAGTAATTCTGTTGATATTTATAATAATATTAGAGGTGTCCCAAAAAATACAATTCTTTAAAAAACATCAATTAAAGGTATGAATCTCACACTTCTATTAATAAATCATAATTAAACAAACTTCTTATGCACATCGAAGTATTAAAAAAAGTTATTAATTTACTTAAACATTACATAAACATTTAATTATAATTAGCTTTCGGCGATATGAACGAAACCCGTTTATTTAAGACATTTGACTAAGCGTTTGAGTTAATTTATTTTCTAATACTTACCAATTTATTTATGTCAGACAGACAATATAAGCAGGTAGGGTAGTGACACCAGTGTTTGCCTGGAAACAGACATCGACATTTGTATACTTTAATTTAAAAAAATAGGGGTCAGCAACTAATTTTAGCCTTTATATTAGTTATAATTGAAAACTGTCCACCTGCTTCCTAGCTGAACCCTTGCAGCGGTAAGGCACTAGCTACCGGCATTTTAAAACATCGCTGCATTCGGCATCGGCACCAGGAGCAGGTGAGCGTCAATTGTACTGAAATAAACGCATCTTGTATTGCGTAAACTGTAGCTATCCTTCTTCCGCGTTGAATGAAAATCAAGTAAAAGACAAGGGTCGCTATATACACCGGCTAACCGTCGTCAACCATGCAAAAAATAAAAAAACCAGAAAAAAATAATATTTTGTATTGCTCATAGTGTAAAAAAATGCTATGGAATGGAGTGGTTTTTTGAATTTGATTTAAGAAGTTGTTTGTTGAATTTTAGGGAAAACAGAATTTATATTAATACCTTGTTTAATTTGGGACTTACTTGGGGATTATGTACAAAAAAAACATTAGACCTTTGTTGAAAGTCAAGTAGAACATTTTGGGTAAGTGTAATTGCATTTATTGTCAATTAATAAGCTAGCGCATTTTATAATCTTTTCAAAAACATATGACAGTCCCTACCTTCCATACAAGAAAACTTCGAGAACGTTGTTTATATTATACAAGTGGCGATTTCCGGCGATAACTTCCGGTACTCAGCACGTCCGCCATTTTTTTTTAAATAATCACGCTATTTTAAGGGCATTTAATCTATTTCATTTTTGGTAACGAAATTTGGGTCCAAATCTGGGCTTAACGTCGAACACTGGTGCTTCTACCCTACTTACTTTATATAAATACTAGCTGTGCCCGCGACTTCGTCCGCGTGGAATAGTGACTTTCGGCAGCATTTTGAATTTTTTAGGCTAATTATTTTGATCAAAAGCCTAAGAAATAAGTTTCAAGCTTCTAGCTTCAAAAATGACGTAATTTCCATAAAAAACTTTCATTCCCTATTGCAACCCCTTACAGCCCTTTTTTCGCATTAAAAAGTAGCCTATGTCCTTTCTCAGGCTCTAGACTATCTCTGTACCAAATTTCATTTAAATCGGTTTAGTAGTTTAGACGTGATTGCGTAATACACAGACAGACAGAGTTATCTACTTTCGCATTTATGATAATTAAGTAAGGATTACCAATTTCAATTATCAATACATGCGATTATATACTGAATTATCTAATTTTCGGCGCAGTCGCATGCACCATGCATTCATGCGTAAAACAAAGATGAATTAGTTCAAAATAAACCTATCGATCAACTTCATAACTTGGTTGGTCGACTGACTTTTACGTGTTTGAATGATTTATTGGGGATTTAATTACGGCTTAATACCTCGCTTAAGTAAATTATGACACCTTCAAGTGTAATGGTAGAGAACCGGGCATTTTGAGACGCAACCACGCGTCAAATTAAGTGGCTGGCACGATGTTTGATTATGTTTTTCAACTTATATAAACTAGCACATCGGTAGGTTTTTTTGTTATAGATAGCTCGGCAAAAGACTCCATTCCACCTGATGTTAAGTGGAAATGGAGTCCAGACGCGAAGACAACTGGTGCAGCGTGAAAACAAACGTAGCATCAGTTAACCTCACTCTGCCGGCCCACAAGGCTTCTTCACGCCTCTTTTTGAGGAATCCATATTATAGGAAGGAGGAAAAACGTGTGCTGGTAGACTATTCCATCTTTTGGAGGTGCGACAAAGAAACGAGTCACCAAATTTTGACAAATTTTTGTCAAATTTTTTTTTGTGCGCGATGGGTTATTTGAGACAGTGAAGCGGTGACTCCGAAGAGCAGCACGTGTACTTCTATGAAAAAAGGGAGAAGGTGGGAAGAGGTCAAAGAGCTCTTCAGAGCACTCGCCATGGTGTAAGCGTTAAACACGCTGAGTGACGCAACATCTCTACGCAACTGCATAGATTCAAGAGTATTTGCGACTTCTGCATTGCCGATAATGCCTACAGCGTGACGCTGCAATCTGTCCAAGTCATCGAGAAGGTATATTGCGGAATCGTCCCGATGTGCGAGCAATACTCCACACAAGACCGTACCTGTGTCTTGTACAAAAGGCACAACTGGTCCGGCATAAAGAATAGCCGCACTCTGTTCAGAATACCGAGTTTTCGTGAGGCTGTTTTGATCAAGGCTTCGATGGTCCCTTTGGTTTAGATCGCAGCGAATCGTCATACTGAGCATGTTGATAGTGCTCTTCGGGCTTAGAGATGTGCCCTGAAAAGTTGGAAGAGGATGGAATAATGGCTTTTTTGCCGTGAACGCACATACCTGTATTTTCTACGCATTGAACTCAACCAGATTATTGAAGCCCCAATTAGATATGAGGTCCAATACCCGATTGAGCTCAATGACAAGGATTCACTCGATTCACTTCGGTTTCGACGACCCCGACGACCCAATAACAGTTGCAAACGCCCCCCCGCCCGATCCTCCAAATGACAGCACACATTTACAGAGCACACTAATTTAGGCCCAAGACACCGTACTCGTAGAACAAGGGTACGAAGAACCGGTTCACACGCGCTCTACGCCAGGCACATTCATGTGCCTGGGCGCTCCTCTCCTCCTCCACGGCCCGGTCTACCCGAGCTGAGGTCCGCGCCTTTAGAGGCGCCCTCGGGTGGTTCCGCTCCCCGATCCGATCCGAACCCTTCGGAGACTCTGGGAGGGCACGGGGACGCGCACTTTTAAGTGTGCGATGCCGTACCCCTCTAGAAATCCTCCGAAGGTGATTCGTTTCAACACGGCTTGAGGTACCCTTTACGTACCTCGCCGCCCCTAAAACAAGCCCGGTGAAGCTGAAAATGCCCCTCGGCAATCAGCAGTCTCTCTCCAAAAAAAAAAAAACTTCGGTTTCGACCCGCCCTGCCACTGGGTGCCCGTTATATCCTCCATATACCGTGTTATCATCTGCATAGCAATGAATATTTCCAAGTGGATGCATGTCATTGAGATGCAGAAGGAACAGCGTGGGGGACAGAACGGAACCTTAAGGGACACCGGCATTCACTGACATGAGCCGCGAAGCGCATCCATCAGACAGAACAAGGATTCTGCGCTCATGCAAGAAGCCAGCGACCCAGTTACAGAACTGAGCAGGCAGACCGTATGCCGGGAGCTTGGAGAGAAGAGCTTTGTGCCAGACCATATCAAAAGCCTTGACCACGTCAAGGTTTACAGCCACCGACTTAACACGCTTGTCAATAGCCTCTCCCCAGAGATGTGCACCTACGCTGGAAGATCACCCGTATTGGCGATCGTGAATTATGGTGTGTTCTTCTAGGTAGTGGACTAATTGTTTATTTAAAATCCGCTCCATTATTTGTGCGAAGCACAAAACTGAAGTAACGGCTATGCGGCGGTAATTCGATGGATCTGACCGATCTCCTTTTTTGGGGACCGGTTGCACATTAGCCTCTCTTCAAGATTCCAGCACACAATCTGAAGAGAGCGAAAGACACAGATACATGTTTGTAAACAGTTTGGTTGGTAGTATAGGGCTTGTTTTAAGTCCGCCTGGCCAGCTATCACTTCCTTAAATGTGTCATAATATAGCCAGTTCCTCAGCAGTTGGAGATTCTGGCTGAGATGTTCCACCATGCGATGTGATGAAAGCAAAGTGCTCACCCGTAGAGGAATAAAAATAAACAAGGTGGTTACAAAAAAACCTTTTAATTTTGAAATTTTGTGTCGCCCTTTGGAGAGTTTACTGAAATTTTTAGCGTCACTAGACTTTTTAGAGGGAATGACATCACGCACTAAGCGTGTCCCCGTTCCTACTAGATTCTCCAAGGGATCGAATCGGAAGAACTAGTCGTGCGTGTACCTAGTGTGCGAAGTACCTACCATAATAGTAGTTGGAGGATCGGGATGTATCGTGCGTATTACGAGTCTATCATTTTTATTTGTAACTTTTGTCAATTAATAATGTTTCTCTCTCTATATCTCTCGTTTACTGTAAATTAGTTAATAACCTATGACTGTCCCTCTGCTGGGTAAAGGCCTCCATCTTTGAAATCAAGTCATCACAAACACGGGCTATGTAGTATGTATAACGTTAAGGTAGGGTAGATTTGTATGAATAAAAAATGCATAAAATGCATAAAAAAATCCGAAACACACTTTGCCCGGCCTCGAATTTGAACCCGGAACCTTTGGGTATTGGGCCGAGCGCTTTGCCATTCGGCTACCGAGGCGTGTCCAACTCTTATATACTGATCAAACATTTTTCTAATTCCAGGGCTCATAGTGTACGACGGGCGTCGGGACAACGCGTGGCGAGTAACCCACGCGTCCATGTACCCTGACCCGGATTTGGGTGAATACGACATCGGTGGGGAGAAGTTTACGCTGATGGACGGCGTGGTGGGGCTGGCGCACTCACCCACGCAGGGGCTCCTGTACTATCAGCCTTTGGCGACAGACAGGTATATGCATCTGACTACAGTAGACCATGTGTCATTGTTGTTATACTAAGCTATCACTTATTCATCACCAGCTCAGCTGAAGCTCGAGCCTGCCCTATCGATGGTCACACTACAGGGAGAACGGGTTATAAACCACCACGCGGGTCAAAATTCCTATAAATTACCTATTCCAAAATTACTAATACAATTTTTTTTACAAGGCAAAAGTTCTCGATTTTTTACCTGAAATTTATCAGGAATTGGTGCAAACAGTAAACGCGAAACAGTTGTCCTTACCCTGAAGCGTTCTTCATACGAACAAAGTTGAAGAACAAACTGGCGCCCAACGTGGGGCGAGACTTTGCCACATTGATTGCATCACTATCATCAATAACCATGATATCTATAGGTAGTACTCGTACAGAGGCCTGCGCATCAACCTATCTAAAACTGTAAATTACTAGATACAATTTAACTAGAACTGTGACATTTAGACGGTTTGGTAGGTATTCCTTACTTATTTATCAAGACGTAAGAAGATCAAGAGTCATTTGTACAGCATATGCTATGCAAATGCCAAAAATGTATGCCATAGTAACTATGGTACCTTATAAGGAGTATCTTCTTGGGTATTGTTATGTAAGTGCATCACGAATGACCCGAAGCGATGTTTAACAATGCCAGCTGTTTACAATCTAGTCACGCATAATATGTTTATCATTAAAGTAATGCAATTTAACTTCAAAACTAGACCACGTTACCAAGTGTTGCGACATGATGACAAAAACAACTTCTAATAATAATATAAGTAATATTATGAACGTAACTTGCGTTGAATGTTATAAAATTATGAAATAATCTTTACATAATCAGTGAGATCTAGCAGTGTTTTACCTACATTTAATTGACAAGGTTAAATTACTAGTAAAATATCCTCCTCTGGCTCACAAAATAAGAGTCGGTAGATAGCGCTTAAAATTTAATTAATATAGATAATTTGCACGGATCACACGGGGTCACGACAGCATAATTGAAAGTGCATAAGTGCGTGTCAGAAGGTGTGGGTCCAAATACCGCTCGAGGAAAAAAACAATTCAAAACTCATTTGAATTTTAGAGGCTTCCACCTTTTAGAGGCGCCCTCGGGCTGTTCAGCTCTTGATTCCGAGCCGAACTACCTTGGAGAATAGTAGGGGACAGGAACACGCTTCCGATGCCAACACCTCTAGAAACCCTCTACAAATGTTCTACCACCACGGCTTGGAGAACCTTTAGTTTCTCGCCTTCAACAAAAGTCCGGTCTGTTCTTAATATCGATTTTTTTTTTAAATATAGCCTTTGTTACTCAGCGCTAATGTAGTATTCTAATGGTTAAAGAATATTTTAAATCGGTCCAGTAGTTTTTGAGTTTATTCGTTGCAAACATACAAAAATACAAAGCTTTCCTCCTTATAACATTAGTATGACAACATTAGCTTTCCTGGTTTTCCTTTTTCTCTCTTTCTTTCTATCTTCTGATCAATTATGTTTTTGATAAGTATAACTATTGCTATTGGATAAGTTCTATTGAATCTAATCTATTATCTACTTACGTTTATTTTACACATTAATTTGATTTAATGTTTAAAGGGTTCGAAACGTCAGGATAAACAATAAATCAAATTAAACGCGTTGTGCAAAATAAACGCGAGTTAGATCCGTAAAAGTATTTTCATTTTAATGTGTAGTGTTCGCGTGAACTTCAAAAAACAATATATATAGTTCTAGCTTAAAATAAATACATTTCGTTACAGAATATTCAGCGTATCTACAGCAGTGCTGGCAGCCGGCCCGCCAGCGGAAGGCACTGACTTGCCCGTGAACCTGGTGGGACGCAAGTCCTCGCAGGGCATCGGCATTGCAGTTGACCCTCGCGATGACACAATCATCTTCAGCCCCATCACCGAAACCGCCATAGCTGCTTGGAACCCCATCACCAACTCCCACAAGTAAGCTTAGAGCTAACTGACATTCCTATTTCAGTAAGTCAGTCATCTCAGCCAAAAGACGTCCACTACAGACTAAGGCCTTCTCTAAGGATCTCCACAACGACCGGTTTTAGGTTTTACCTATTTCAGTAGGTTTGCATTTAGAAAAATCGAATAAGATGATTTTGGTAATTTGAGAATTACTTACTTAATACAGGAGATTAAGAAAAAGTGAGGTTATGTTATGTATGAGCAATCCTCCTCGTCTGCAGTTTCTGAATCATAATATTTTTTCAATACAAATTATTTTCTAACTTACTATTTTACTACTTCATACCACAGATAAACAAAAAAAACACAAAGTGAAGCTCACCTTTAAAACGAAACAAATTGATATGTTTGTAGAATAATATGCCAATTATAAAGGTTGAGCGCGAACTGCAAGTTACCACAGTCTGTTTTCCTATAACGTCATGACATGATGCGAGTTGCGTTTTGAATAAAAATGGTAATTCCGACGGAAAAGCGTTACCTTTTCATGACGCGTGTAATGATCCCATTTCCATACTAATATTACCCCATATAAAGAGAAATTGATGTTTCCCTTTTTAAAGTTTCCTATTAAACCAGGAACCCTTATATTCATCATGTCATCATTATCGTCGCACAATCAGGTGAGATATATGCGAAGAATTTTCTCGATGTGGCACAAGGAATAACATGAATAGCTGCAGTTACTTAAGCTCAACCGTATAAAATTTATGCGACATTGCCCCAATAAATTATAATTTTATTTGATGAGACAACCAACTAAGAGTTCTCAAATACAAGCAATTACTAAGTAGAAGAACATATTATAAACTAAAAGGTAGGGCCAAGATGTAGGTTGATCCTTCAACGGTTGGAAGCTCACAGCGGGCATTTAACTTTAGATTAATTGACCATTAAACAGTCATACTTGGGTGATGGTCCATGCTGTTCTTTGTTCCTTCCAGCTGATAGGATCATTCTCGTCCTGGATGGAGTGGGTAACTAACGTAACTATCAATGTACTAGCTGTACGATGTACGTATTCCATTTTCCTTCTTAATCATCATCGGCTAATTTTTATGTCCCCACTGCTGGGGCACGAGCCTTCCCTATGGATGGATAAGGAGAACGGGCCATAAGCCACCACGCGGGCCCAGTGCGGATTGGTGGTTGGTAACGACTGCTAATGCAGCCAGGACCAACGGCTTTACGTGCCTTCCGAAGCACGGAGGAGCTCGAGATGATAAATTGTTGGTCACCCATCCGAAGACCAGCTTTTGCGTAAATTGCTTAACCTCAGCACTCGCAGACCGGGCGCATTATCCACTGCACCATCGAGCTCCTACTTTCTTCCTTTCATCATCATCATCATCTCAGCCAAAGACGTCCACTGCTGGACAAAGGCCTCCCCCAAGGATATGAGGGGTATTTGCCGTAATTTTTTTTCTTCCTTTACGCATTAGATTTTTTACGTGGCGGGGATCTTGATTTTTCCCAACAATTACAAAACATATGAAAGTGATATTTGATGACATGATTTTTTATTTAATTGACTTCATTTTGCTAGTTGCAGAAACACGATTTGTCAACTTTTAAAACAGAGAAAAAAATATCAAAGTAACCCCTTTTAAAACATAGATTTGCATTTTACAGGCAAACCAGACCGATTTAAGCATCTAAATTTTCTTAGTAGATTAGTCTTAACACACACTTCAATATGCTACGTATTTTTTTTTAAATAATTTGTAGTTTTAATTTGAAGGAAAAAAAAACAGTTTTTCTTATGGTACGGGGCGCAAACGCTCCGTATTAGATTAATTGTTTAGCGATGCGTCGCTTTAATGAGAGGCTACATTTTCATCCATTCCAATATTATGACGCTGTAAGGGAGAAAAGAAATATCCTTGCTGAGTTTCTTGCCGGTTCTTTTCAATACAAGGTCTTCCGCTCTGTGTAGTCTTACGAACCGATGGCATAGTGACATTCATAAATGAAATGAAATGAAATGAAAAATATTTATTCGGAGCATCTATGACAACTTGACATAATGGACATTTTCAATTTATAATTATGCAACCGAAATGGTCACCACTCAGCTTGTGCCATGACATTGACGTGCCAAGGCGCTGATATTCTGTGGAACCAGCAAGAGAGGGAGGGAGGCGTAGCTCCAGACATAAATTCAAAATTTTACACAGTGACAGATTATACAATATAAACCATAACATACAGCCAACATACACACCATAACCTACACATAACACATAAACAATAATATATAAAAGAAAGAGCTAATTTGTAGCCTAAACTTAAATGACTTTGAATTTTGAATGTGTTAACAGACTGCTGGCCATTGACCCCGAGAAGCTGCAGTTCTGCGCGGAGGTGCGGTGGGCGGAGCGCGACAACGGTGCCGTGTGGGCCCTCTCCACACGCTTCCACAAGTTCTTCCGACGCGCGGTGTCTAAGCACGAGGTATATTTTGGGACATTTAGGGCGCATTAATATTGAGTCGTTAAGTGTCATGCGGCCGCAGCGCTCCAAAGCTGCTTTGACAATTCAATATTGAAGTAGAGTATGTAGTGTTGCAGCCATCAAACTCTTGAACCAAGCAAGAGCTTGAGAGTCGCGCGGTACTGTATTTATGGTATTACCTATTCTGGTTTAATGTAGGTAAAGCAAAGGTTTCTAGCCCCTATTACCAAAACTTCAGTGTTTCTTGTGTTTAATAGATTTATATTAAGATTTATTTATTGCAATTGTATAGATAAAAAATACTATTAAAGATAATGCTGATCATTATAAATTTAACTTTATTAGATTTGCACACATCTAATTAAATGCTCTAATTATATCTTTTACGTTTTCACCTTGTCGCCACCTTCACTATCTACAATGAAAATATTCATGATTCATCATCATGGACATGATAATGAAGTCATTATCATCTTCTTTTTTGCCAACTTCTACTTCTACTTCCTATCCCATATTAATTGTTTATATTTGTGCATAGATAAACGTGCGCGTGGTCCGCATCCCCGAGAGCGGGTTCGTATCCCTACAACCGCATGTGCTGCGGCGCGCCGTCAGACAAGCCAACAGCACGCGGCACTGACGTCACTACAAGCAACACAGCTCAGCACAAGACTAGCATTGTTCCGAGCAAAGTCATTACACCACTAAACTCTGTGACAAACAAAAGAAATCTACTCGTCATCCTACTCCAACTCCTTGGAGTGGACACGCTTGCGTCGACTTCGACCCTAAAAAACCTATGGATAAAGGATATAAGTTTTTCGCAGCCTGTTTTGGTGCCTATAGCCTTTACAGACGAGTATAAATCGGGTTACGCTACGTAAAAGTGTACGCGTTGTAATTAGTAACTACTTAACAGCAAATTTATTCCTAAAAAAACTGCTTCCATAAGGGCGTTTATGGCTTATATTTACGGCGTAACCGGATTTATACAGATTTTTTCTTCTTAACTAAGGGTGCCTAGTAGCACCGGTGTTCGAAAGGAACCAGTGATCAACACACTTCCTTTATCATTAGAAATAGGGGAGAGCAACAGATTTCAAATTTAACAACACTTGGATACACCTGCCCCCCGACCGCCTACCGATCGCTTTGACTACGCGTATAGTTTATGACGTCATCTTGTCACCTCGCACCGCCTATGAAAGCAATATCAAAAGCTAAAGGCAATAGCTTGCGATATTGCTTTCATAGGCGGTACGAAACGACAAGATGACGTCATAAACCACACACGAAGTCAAAGCGATCGGTTAGGCGGTCGGGCCCCTGGTCCCTACCGGTCATCCAGTACTAACATTTCAATGAAGTTCTGTTATTAAATGGTGTTGAACACAGGTGCCAATAACCTAAGATATACTCGTAAAGTGATGGCGACTGCTAATTTCCTAATAAACGTACAATTGCGACCGATCGTTATATTGTGAATAGTTATTAATTATTAAAATAATAGTTGCAAACAGTTTCTAATTTTTGGAGTTGCCAAAAAAGTTTTTGTAAAAAATACAATTACATAGTAAAAGAACGCCTTATGGAAAATAATTTAATAGCGAGTTGTCAATCGTCAGAATTGCTAATAACTAAAAATTTTAGTCACTATAAAAGTTACGCAAAAATATAGTTTTGTTTAAGTCGAAACGCTATTGAATTCAATTAATTTTTGGACTCATAATATTTAAGTTAAAATCAGAATTTAAAGCATAACCTTTAAAATATTTCTGCTGCTTTAGTATATTTAATGAAGCTTCTACTACCTTTATTTGAATTTGACATTGTAATGCTCGAACCCAAAGGAAAAAACTTCACCATATTATAAGAGCACTTTTTAGATTCATCTAATACCGATGTCCTCTTTGGAACTTAAAAAAACGTTGTTGTCATGTGAGTCTTAAAAAACATGACCTCAATCCTAAGTAGAAGGGAAGGGCATTATGAGCAATTATTAAATTTAAAGCAACAAAGTTACCAATCAAGTTACCAAGTAAGAATATATACCTACATCTTTTAGAATAATTGCTAAAATATTGTAAATGAATATTAACTCAATGTAATGTAAGATATGAGAAAGAATTATGTTCTATTTTACAGAAAATCAAAAGTAGTCTTGTTGAAACAAAAAATTATTTCTTCTTGGATTGACTTTATTCAACCCTTTACGTTACGGTAATTATTATTAAATATCTATGCAAATGTTTTATAGTAAATCAAATCATTTGGTTTCTCAGTAGCCATAATGAGATGAGATATTTAGCCTTATTTATTGCAGTTTTATTAAAAAAATTATGTCTTCAAACGATACGGATTGTGTTATTCGTTGTTTCGAAATATCATTTTAAAGAAACTGAAAAAATATGAGTTGGTATTTTGCTTTCAAATTATTTAATTCTTCTAAGTACACACGTTGCACTTCCTCAAACTGTAAAATTAACTCAATAAACTTTGATCTTTATATCTTAGCCATGAGTTTACCACGGGATATCGAAATTCATTTCGCCGTTTGACATAAGGTCGACAAAACATTTGGCTTTTCTGTTACTCATCGAACAAACAACTGACTAAAATATATTTTGTCGATATAACCATTGACATTCCTATAATTGATCGAATGAACGTTTGGTCGAATAAATGTTTCGTCAAATAAACGTTTGCTAAGAAGAATTGTAAACTCCTCTTTGAGAGAAAGCTAAGAAAATGCTAAGGTGCATTGTAAAAATCCAGTTGTATTAATGCTAATTACACCTTATTAACAACTACCCACAAGTATGTATTGTGAGTCTGTGACAAAATTGATAAGTAAGGACAATATTTTCAATCCCATCAAGATCGAGAGGCCTTAGATCTTTTGACAAACGATAAAAAGCTATAAAACGTCCATTCGACCTAACGTTTATTCGACCAAACGTTCATTCGATCAAATATAGAAATGTCAATGGTTATATCGACAAAATATATTTTAGTCAGTTGTTTGTTCGATCAGTAACAGAAAGGCCAAATGTTTTGTCGACCTTATGTCAAACGGCGAAATGAATTTCGATATTCCTTAGCAATCCATATGGTTAAACATTTATTGAAGAAATGTGACAGTTTTGGTTAGTCTGCTGGTATGGAGGCGTCTGTACTTTAAGCTTTTTGATTGTGATCTATCTTTAGTTTTAAGTTTGCTTAAACAATCAAACTTTTTTAAACACACATTAGTATTAAAAATAATTAGTATTATTCTATAAATAAGTTTGCTGCTTAAATAAGAGTGTTGCTAAGGTATGATGTCATTTTTGTATAAATATTTACAAATCGAAGAGATAAAAACACCCCAAAAACATACTAATAAAATGTGCCAAAAATTTTAAATGTCCAAATTCGAGCTGATTTTAGTAATAATTAACTAAAATAAATATTGTCATACCAACCTATGTAAAAATGTGTGCCTTCCAATAGTTACTTGCTTGTAAATAGTAGTTCTTACGGCCGAATACTCGAATTTCACTTTAGTACAGTGCATTCTACGAGTAAAATAAGAGTCAATCTGCCGGCTACATCCCATTTGGTAAACCTCAAACTTTACCTACTAAAAAGTTGCGTTTGGTAAACATATTGTTCCATTCGCAAACATTTGAGTAATTATATGTGTTGTATTCCATTTGGTAAACTTTCAGTTGAAATGAGTACAGTCAAATCTGCCGCACGTCATTGGTGACTATTGACGTTACCAACATTACATTATAAGTATCGTTAATTAACGTTATTTCTAAAAAGTTAAGTTGGTAGCGATGCAGGATGCAGGTAACGTTATCTATTAAAATACTTTATTCGTCACCTAATGCGCTGTAGTGTAGCCAATTCGCGTAGAGCGGTTAGTTAATCTCGAACAGGTAACGATACCAAAACTAACGTTCAAGGGGACGTATTTTAAAAAGTAGTTAGGTACAAGGTCATTTAGAGAAGACTTTTTTACAAAGAAAATACCTATGCATTTTTTGCTTTATTCGCTTCATAAACATTACGCCACGTAAACTATTTATTTACATCTTCAAATGAAGCGACTTGTCCTTATTATGATCAAATTTCACATAAGGTAAGTTAGTTAGATCCAGAGCTTTAAACAACGTTAATAATTAGGTGACATTATCTCTACCATACGAAGATAATGTTAATTAGATAAAAAGATACTCATTACGGGTAATCAATAACGGTTATTGACTCTAAACTATATTTTTATCAGTGGATTCTAACAGTTGATTACAATTCGAGTATTCGGTCATTAATCTTATTTTAATGTAAGTTCATACCACCTTTTCAACAACTAACTGTTTTTACAAATAGCCTATCCAGTGTTGGGTGGCAGTGCTATTTATTTATATGTTTTTGTAACTAATCACCACCATAATTAGTATTTTATCAATTGTCTTAGATAATATGCCAATTTTATATCTTTATATTCTTAAAAATAAAACACATAAATTATGAAAATAAAACTTGACAATAAGGCTACGTGCCAAATTTGGGAGCATTAGGCATATATACACATATAGTCGTCTATTTCAAGTGTTATTTTCATATAAATGCAATAATAACAAATGAAAATATATAAATAATTTATATTTTTGTCTTATTACTTACTTGTCCAAAATTTTACATAAGCCACCTATAGTACAGCAAAGTGCTCATAGTGCGAGTTTTTTTTGCCATTCGATCACATTCAAGCTTTGACAAACAAAATCTCGTTTTCGCAAATAAGACTGGCACCATGCACCCTGTACGAGATATCTTACTATTCGATCGACTAAAATAAGAACTATTTGAACAAAGTTGTTTTTCACTAGATGTTGCTTTTAGCACTCGTATAAAACTCTTACTCTCTTTGGAAACTTTGTATGAATCTATGAATTGTTTTTGTCTAGCAGTGGGCTTCTTTTGGCTGAGATGATGATGGAAGCTCGATGGAAAATTGAAGTAAACTTACACTGAGCATAGATTGACAGGCAAATTTTCTTAGAAGATCATTGTAAGCGAGTTTTCTTAGATTATAGTTTTGGGTAACTAAAAAACAATGTAATGATTAGAAAATCATTGCATTAGATTAGAAAATGAAACGGAAGGACATAATATTGAAGCGTCATCGGTAGCCCAAGGGATAGATGTTAGAGTTGAATGCAAAAATTCGTGTCTCATTCCCTATATCTCGGTTAGACTACTGACGTGAATCCATACCTTACCCAAGCGTATAAGCTTTGAAGGTAAGTTAACAAGAATATTATTAATTTGAAAGCTCACTATTATCAATCGAGGGTACTTAAGTATGATAGGAGAATTTGGCGTAAACAAGTTAAAAAGTACACACGCCTGCCTCCTGACTATGAGCTCATAAAGTATTATTTTGCAGTTGTCGAAAAGAGACACGAATATACTCGCCGCTACACGCGTCTCGTTTTCACAGCTGCAATAAATACTGCTATAAAATTCAAATTCGAAATTCAAATTCAAAAAATTTATAAGAGCTCGTGGTTACCCCCCAGCACATTAACCTAACTGTCAAATTTCCTCAACAGATTTTGAACTTTATGCCTAAACAGTTTGGTTGAAAATGTATTGACGAAATTTAACAGTTTTGGATAGGTTGATGTGCAAGCAGGCGTCTGTGCCAAGCTAAGTAAATAACTTATGCACTCATTTTATGGTTTTCGGAAACAATGTTAAATTCACATTACCATATTAATATATGCAACGAGGACAAAAAACACTTTTAGGAAACACTTTTAGATACAAATAGCATTTCAACATTAATCCACCTGAACCAACAATATATATATAACAGCGAAAAGTTAATACTTTTCACTCGGTTACAGCTATATACCTACACTACTAGATAAGCAGTTCAGAACATAAACTATATAATTTTATGTATCTTTATATTGATACGTTTTTTTGGAGATTGGCAAACGACATTTTCAGCGACACCGGATTTATTTGGGGACGACGGCGAGAAACCCGTGGGAAACAAAGCACCGTCTGAGGTTTTCTAGACGGAATGGCATTATGACGATTGTAGAACAACCCCGGGAGCAAGCAGGCTTTTAGAGGGAGAGGGGAGCTTCTGGAAATACAAACCTCTGTAAACTAAACCTAAAATTCATATTTTTTTTATAAAACCTCAAGTATGTTCGTAAATTAACCTTTTAGAACAAAACTGTACATACTATATACTATACTTACTTCCTAATAAATAAAAAAAATGCCCCAGATCATCTTTATGTATGAGGCAGTAAGGTAGCAGCATTGCCTTGTTGGATAGCGAGGTTTATTCGCTGGCCCAATTAGCTGCTATAGCTCTCGGATCCCGGTTGGTTTCTGCTGATTTCATAGATATATTCAATTCAAAATTCGATTCAAAATTATTTATTTCCTTCACAAATTAGGTACTTAATGCTAAAGCAAAGTAATTCAATACCACAATTGAAATCTAAATGTGAAGGACTGGTGCCTGAAATAGGTTTCAGAAGTGAAACCCGTTGCTACAGATCACCAAATATATATATATATATTCACATATAAAAAACGTGTATACCCAAAACTAGGTTAATAAGCATAATTCAAACCCAATCGATGGAAAATTAAAAAAAAAACAAAATTCGACGACCTGCAGATTTGTTCGCGAGCTCCAATTGAGGATATAGACAACTTGATTGCAAGCCTTAATGTCGACCTAGCGACTATACACGAATGGAGTCGGACCCATGGCCTAATGATCAATCTTCACAAGTCGCAGGCAATCATTATTGGCGAGTCTAAGCAGATTGCCAAACTCAAATACATTCACGTTCCTGCCCTCCTTCTTGACTCTGTTCCTCTTCCTTACAGTAATGTTGCCAAAAACCTCGGTGTCCTCTTCGACTGTACTCTGTCTTGGTCACCTCATATCGCGGAGGTCAGTCGGAAGGTGTTCGCTGCGAATCTTCTCCCTATGAAGACCAAGATCGAGCTTGCGCAGTCTCTTCTTTTGCCTATCTTAGACTACGCTGACGTCTCTGCCATTGACCTCAATGAGGCTATACTGGATAAGCTACAGCGTCTACAGAATCTTTGCATAAGGTTCATATTTGGCCTGCGTAAGTTCGATCATGTGTCTGATTTCAGGACTAAACTGGGATGCCTTCTATCAGATTGCGACGTGAGGAGCATGTTCTTACGCTTTTGTTCAACGTGCTGTATGGCCCTCGTACCCCTCCCTACATTAAGGAGCGTTACCAATTCCTAGGTATGGATCACAATCGCGAGCTTAGGTCCGGGGCTGATAACCTGCTAAAACATCCCTTGACTCGTTCTTAGTACTTTAGAGATTCTGTTACAGTTAAGGCTACCAGCCTTTGGAATAACCACCCGCCTGATGTTCGTCACTCCAAGTCACTTGCTACTTTTAAGATTAAACTTCGTTGTTTTCTTTCTGTATCGTATGTAGGTATATGTAGTTTATTATAACATATCTATATTAGTAGGTAAACAATTTGAAATCACAACAAAAACTTAAAAAATAATAATTTACATTTCTTTTCATAAAGTGTTGCCTAGGTCAAAAAAATACTATGCGACTAGTCGTACAAATTATTAACAAAACTTCCTCAACTAATAACGTATCCAAAAAGGTATAAAAGTCAGCATATTATCTTTAACTACGAAGTGAAAAAAGAAAAACATAATAGAAAGCACACAAAAAGGTTAATTAAATAATTAGTTTTCGCAATAAATGAAGTCAAATCGTTTACATTTTTTTAAACATCTTGCTCAATGAATTGATTCCGAATGCAAGTCCAGATCCTCTTTCTCATTTCGGTTTTTGTATTCTTGATGATAATGTTTGTTTCATCTGATCCATTGCATTGATTGCATTGATGATTCATTGTCGTAGTTCCTCCACAGAATTTCCTGGAGTCTCATAAACCAATGCTTTCATGTGACCCCAAATATAAAAGTCCAGGGGCGTTATAGGTCAGGACTGCGCGCGGGCCAAGAAATTGGCCCGCCTCTTTATATCCATCTGGGTGCCTAGTGCGAGTTTTCTTTACTATCCGTATTCATTCGATTACGTTAACGAAAACGAAAATAAGTAAGGCATTTTAGCAGCGCCTCCTGGCGACAAACGAGAAGAGTTAACATTTTGCCATACAAATTCTCGTTTTCGTTAACGTGATCGAATAGCGAATGAAACTCGCACTTGGCACCCTGTTTGTACGACGGCTGATGTTAGCGAAGAAATCATCAACGACATGATTTTCCAGCATGATGGTTGTCCAGCGCACTACCGTCTCAGTTTTTTTTTTATTGTGGCACGACAAAATGGCCTCACCCTGCCTGATGAAAAGCAGCCAGTGATGCCCAAGAAGTGAAAGCGTTCATCACAGCGCTACCACGCTATGCCAAACGCTCACACTATGGCGGCCTGCTTAAATGCTTTTTCACGCCCCGCTTAAATAACCCGGGAGAAAAAGAGGAGGGAAACACGTGTGCGGGAAGCGCATTCCACATACGGTTCGACAGTGGTTAGATAACACGTATCCAATCAGATGGATCTGAAGAGGCGGGTCAATTCCTTGGCCCGCGCGCAGTCCTGACCTAACGCGCCTGGACTTTTATATTTGGGGTCACATGAAAGGACTGGTTTATGAGACTCCAGTAAATTCTGTGGAGGAACTACGACAATAAATCATCAACGCAGCGGATCAGATGAAACAAACATTTTCATCAAGAATACAAAAACCGAAATGAGAAAGAGGATCTGGACTTGCATTCGGAATCAATTCATTGAGCAAGATGTTTAAAAAAAAGTAAACGATTTGACTTCATTTATTGCGAAAACTAATTATTAATTAACCTTTTTGTATGCATTATGTTATGTTTTTCTTTTTTTTATTTCATAGTTAAAGATAATATGCTGACTTTTATACCTTTTTGGATACGTTATTAGTTGAGGAAGTTTTGTTATTAATTTGTACGACTAGTCGCATAGTGTTTTATTGAGCTAGGCAACACTTTATGAAAAGAAAATGTAAAAAATTAATGAATTATTTTAAAAGTTTTTGTTGTGATTTCAAAATCTTTAGTATTTTGACATGTTTTAGTGCTACCTCAGCTGTGTTAGGATGTCAGTTACAAATTTAAATTAAAATAATCCATGCATGAATAAGTTTTTTTTTAAATTTTAAGTTAAGTGCTTAAATTTGGAATAATTTTAAAAACACAAAAATTTAAATTATCTCGAAAACCACTAGTTTTTGGCTATACATATGGGGTTAAATTCGTCACATTTTAGGCCACCTATCACCTCCTGCAAGAAAGTTGTCGAGTTTCCAGTAACCCTGTATATCTTATTACCTATTTTATTAAGTATAATATAAAGTTAATATATTTTTTTTCTCCTCTCATTGTCTCCTAATCTGCCCTATGCCACAAAGATTGTTTGGAAGAGATTTGGAAGAGACTTTAAGCGATAAGACCGCCTTTGCCAACTATTATTTTAAAATTTCCTGTTATTTGATTTGTGTGTGTGTAATTGTGTAAGCAATAAAGTATTTATCTATCTATCTTTATAAAATAATATAACATATATTTTTATTTTATTTCAGACTGTTTTCCGTACATTGTTGGTCCAAATATATCACTGATCGATACTGTTATTAGTCGAGACATCAAGCTGCGTAAACACAACAACTGCTTTTCTTTTTTCACTTAACAGTTTTTCATATTATTAATATTACTAACAATATGTCTGTAAGGCTTTGTTCCCAATAAGTATAACAGTGCATAAGCTTAGTCAGTGGAACAACTTGCTTGCTGCGGATTCTCTTATTTTCACTGATGGTTAAAGGTTAAATCAGAATTGATCCCTATATTTACTTGATTTGTTCAAATCACTTTTAAATGTTAATACACTATTGGCTTTTAAAAAATATCTTAGGTACAATCGATTGTATATATATTATATATTTTTATAAGCCTCTGTTCTATATTTCTGTTGCCGCTATAACAACAAATACTAAAAGACAGAATAAAATAAATATTTAGGGGGCTCCCGTATGGGAAAAACGTGATCTTTTGATCGTTTTTGCTCGTTTTTATAGATAATGGTACGGAACCCTTCGTGCGCGAGTCTGATAAGCACTTGGCCGGCTTTTTTTAGAATAAAGTGTAATGTTAAGTAAATGTATAGAGGTAAGCATTATTTGTATAAGCGGGTTCTTGAAAATTTTTAATTGTACATATTGTATGATTTGGTAACGACATACTTTTGTTTCTTGCGCCCATTCTTCTCCACAGCTAAAAAATAAACTTCCTGAATGGGTAATAGGTAAAAAATGTATTGACGATTAAAAAACATTTTTGGTAAGTTTATTTGAATAAAAAATGTTGCCTTTGACTTTGACTTTCACTTATATAAATAGGTATACGACCATAACCCACCACGCCGCGCTGGCCCAAAGTAACCCATAATAAGGCATAACATGTTTGAATATTTCATTGGTTTTTAGTCTTATCTCAATGACATAAAGTTCAAAATGTGGTGGGAATATACTTCCCATTGCCTGTTAATGGGTTCAAGAGACTTATAACGACTGCAATTTCACAACATCAATCGCGACCATCAGCTTCACATACATGTTGCCACAGCAAGAAAGATCTCGAGATACTTTTTGGTCACCCATCCCAGGACTCGGCATTGTCAAAGTTGCTTAACTTGCAAGATTCGCTCTTATACTTATTGGTAACATCAATATTTTTGGTAATCAATCACGCAACAGGTATATTATCACATCCGAATGTTGTGTATTAAAAACTTCTACGTCAATCAAATAAAGATAAAAATAACTTATAAAAAAACGGTTCTTCTAGAAATGTAATGGCCCGTAGTACCACCGCAGGCCAATGGTTACGCTTGATTTTTACAAAAAAAAAGCAATGTAAAAACGTACCTCTACACTGCTTACAAAAAAACGCTTTAGCGTATTTTTTGTATGTAATTTCGAACCATAATAGTACTTATCTAGTAAAACTGAGAAAGTTTTTAGCGATGATCACAATTAAATAGCTATATAAAAAAATTATTTAAACGATTTTTTGTTTCGTACAGTGTAATTTGCAGAAAGTAAACTTGCGTAAGGTTGTCTACTTTGCTTCAGCTCGCCCCTCGCCCAAATTGATTTTACTACGGTCGGCATAATTAATCTCATCGGTAAACGGTTTCCTACTGATTAGCAGCTTGGTGCTGATATTATTTTATCATCAGCTGCAAGATGACGAGGAGGGTCCAAATCAACACTTTGTTTACCCATTTAAATAAAGTCCTGAATGAAAGATCTATCCATCAATATCGCAGCTCAAACTGCAGGATTTAAAACTCTATACAATATCTGTCCGATATTAACGTGATGGAGTGTACTGGGGTTTTAGTGAGTGTTCGGGTGCTTCTCTGGCTATTGCCCCGGGTAAGGGATCCCCCTATCCCAGGAAAAGTCGCACAAACCTCGTCAAACCTGTCAGCGGCTTCGGAAGAGAATATGACCTGACAAAACAGGGTTTAGGGTAAAACCACCAAAGAGCATCGCACCGCCATTGAGTACGTAGTGCTACTACAAATTGATAATATTAGGTATCGTTTGGCAACACTTAACCTTTAACGCCCTGCAGGTTCACATGTGAACCTGGTAACTTGTGGTAACTTCAAGGCGAAATTTTGTGTTATTGTGAAGAATTGTAAAGAAGTTAAGCACTAGATTTGTTTGAACTAAGCCAGACCCAACGCGAATGCGTGCGGTGCTGGTACTTATTCATTTCATGAATGTGTACAAAATACAATCATAATTATGGTTATTCATAATTTTACTGCTAGAAGAGAAAGCTAAGAAGAGCTGAAAAAAAATCCACGAGCAGGATTTGAACCCGCTCTTCATGACATACTGGGTCAGCTGCACTACCTTTATGCTATCGTGGCTCTGTCCAACACACTGAAATATTCATACATTTTTGTCATACAATTTTTAATTGAATTTAATTAATTGAATTTGAAATGCATAAAGTAGGTATTCTTCGTTATTCAATATTCATAAAAAAACTAGTTATTGTACTTTTCTTAGGACGCGGACGGCAGAATTGTGGTTCAAGTATTTTGCATAAATGAATTCAAATGTATAAGTGCGTGAATAACAATAGTTTATAGTATGTAACTCAAATCACATAAAAAACTAATTATTGCATTCGTCTTTAGGACGGCAAATCTGTCATACATACTTTTTGGTAGTGGCTACATTTTTGTGGCTTTACATTATATACGAGTATAATATTGACGAGATCGACTCCAGTACGGTGATGTACACCAAAAGAGAATTCAAGTAGTGTGCTTAGGGGAATTCTGCAGTTAGGAGATGACTCATTATGATGCATGTTACAACTGCGCCGGCCTATCACTAATTGATTAATCATGCGTATTGCTATCCTCTCAGTATATTAGTTATTGAAGTGGGTTGTTTATGACGGGCGGTAGTCATTAGCCTAGATTCACACGATGTGGGGAAGTACGCTGCGTAAGTATGTAGTTATTGGTAAAAGACTGTAGGAGAAAGCATTAAAGGACTATGGCGAGTCATTTTCTTTTGCCAGCCGACGATTATGCTTGTGTTGTAACTTTTGTTAGTAAACACCATTTATATTGCAAGCTATTTCAAACAAAAATGTTTAGTAAAATATTAGTAATAGAATAGAAAGTACAATACTTATTTTTACATACATAAATTCTTTGATACCTACTCAATATACTTTGAGTATGACGACGAACAGGAATTAGCATGGTTCATGCAGACGTTGTTTATACAGGTGACAGAGGTATTTATTGGAAATTCGATTGTTTATCGAAGCATCATTATGTAAATAAAATAAAATGCACCTAGACATTTCAACTAGGTATTTTGTTTCACGCCTCTATAACAAAGAATGTATGGTGAATATGAAGATCAAACAGAACAACAAAGTGAAGTATTAAAAAATACATAACAAAATGAATAAGCAACTACAGAAAAAATTGTTTACAGTTTTACACAAATACACAAAAATTCGCAAGCTAAGAAATGGCGGTAAATGATTAATTAATTAAAGATTTTTATTGGCATTATGACTTTTTGTTTGCCACTGAGCACGATTCTCAACCCCACCCGATCCTCTCTAAATCCCCGCCCGATCCTCTAAATGCCACTTCACATTTACAGAATGCACTAAACATGCACACTAGTTTAGGCCCAAGGCAACGTACCTACCCGTAGAACAAAGGTACGACGAACCGGTTCACACGCGCTCTATACCAGGTACAGACTGTACCTGGGCGCTTCTCTCCTCCACCACAGCCCTGTCAACCCGAGCCGAGGTCCGAGCTTTTAGAGGCGCCCTCGGGTTGTTCCGCTCCCCGATCCGATCCGAACCCTTCGGAGAATCTAGTAGGGCACGGGACACGCACTTAAGTGCGTGATGCCGTTCACTCTAGAAAACCTCTAAAGGTGATTCGTTTCACACGGCTCGAGGAACTCTTTAAGTTTCTCGCCGCCCCCAAACAAGCCCGGTGAAGCTGAAAATGCCGTTAGAGGCAATCGGCAATCTCTCTCCAATTCCTCAACCAGCCATTTCAGGATGACCAGCATGAATCACAATTTTGATAATAACAGTTAATTTTCTATTGTTAAATTATTTTTGGAATTAGGTATTTTTTTTCTTCGGGCAAACTCACTCACCTGATGTTAAGTGATGATACGGCCTAAGGTGGAAGCGCACTGAACCCAGAATACTCAACTTCTGAGGAACTGGCTAACTTAGCTAGCTAGCTAACTGCTAGAAGACAATAATGCTTTAACTTTTGTGTTATAGGACAGTCATGTATCAGTGTGGCCTAATTTTGATAATTTTCCCATTTTTGTCGTATTGACCCCATTTGTTCCGTATTTGTTCTAATGAAATAATCAATTGAATTATTGATAATTCAATGAATAATCAATTGAATTATTGATGTTTTAATAAAGCTTGCTAAAGCTAATGCTTTAGCAAGCTTTATTAAAACATCCACATTCGTGTGTGTAGCCTAATTGTGATATTTTAACTACTAGTAGTTAAGTAAGTAACCAGCCTATAACTGTCCCACTGCTGGGCAAAGGCCTCCATCATTGAAATCAAGTCATTGCTACAATTGATGGGTAATGGCTTAATCACCACGCTTGCCAAGTTGCGGGTTGGTATTCAGTAGTGATAACCCGGGCTATGCATCGAAAAATCCGAAATACATTTTGCCCGATCTGGGATTTGAACCCGGGACCTTCAGGTATCGGGCCCAGCGCTCTGCCACTCGGCTACCGAGGCGTTTTTGATATTTTAACTATGGGGAAAATATCAATTCAGGCCACTGACACCTTACACACAATTGTTGATATTTTAAAATATCAAGGTGCCAAAAGCGAATTTTGTTTACAATTCGTATTCATTCAATCAAGTTTACGAAAACACAAAATAATATAAAATGTTTTTGTTTTGTTTATATAATTTTAAATTGTTAACGCAAATTTTGTTGCGAACAAAGTATTTGCAAAAATATTATGATCGGATGTTAATGACGGTAGTTGTTGGCATTGAATAGGCGCCTTTGGCTTTCAAAGTAAAAAAGTAAATAGTGTTGAATAATTTCGGCGAGCTGGTTAGAACCATGATAGCTCAATTGGGAGAACACTTGACCCGGTATGTCAGAAGGGTGCAGGTTCAAATCCTGCTCGTGGATTTTTTTTCAACATTTGTGTTTTTTTACAAAATAATATGTCAATTTCAGCAGCGCCCTAGGAATACGGCATTGAAGCAGCGCCTCCTGGAGGAATATGAATGAGTTAAAATGTTGCCATACAAAATCTCGTTACCGTGATCCAATGTCAAATAAAACTTACACTAGGCACCCTGAATACTCAGTAGCATCGAGATTGTAGTTTGTGTTTTTGCGTAGTAACGATTCGAACGAGCAAAACTATAATTATTTTTAAGGTAGATTAGTATAGTAGATTGCGACTAGTCATCCTCTCACGGTGACCGTGGCATCCGGTCATTGTGGTATGTATAACTAATCTCATATAATTCATCACGGGCAAGCTCCATTGCATTCCAATGGCTGTTATGAAATGTTTGTGGAAGATTACGTTTTATTGTAATCTAAGCGGCCCGTCCCTGCTTCCCACGGGTGGAATTTTTTTTAATACAACCTATGTTACTCAGCACTAATGTAGCATACTAATGGTGAAAGAATTTTTAAAATCGGTCCAGTAGTTTTTGAGTTTATTCGTTACAAACATACAAACAAAAATGCAAAGCTTTCCTTTTTATAATATTAGTTTATATGAGTATTTTCTCTAAGCTGCTAGTACACGTGCAAGCTGATTGCACTATCTATTAACATTCTTTTAAAGACGCCTGCACCTCAACCTATCCAATACCGTCTAATCCTACTAATATTATAAACGCGAAAGTTTGTAAGTATGGATGGATGTTTGTTACTCTTTCACGTAAAAACTACTAAATGGATTTGGATGAAATTCGGCATACAGATAGTTTATAACCGGGAATAACACATAGAATACTTTTTATCTAGATATTCCCACGGGAACGAGAACCAAGTTTCTTCAATACATTTTCGACCATACATCTAAGACTTTGAGGAAATTTTTCAGTTGGTGGTACAATGATGTGCATGCGTGTGTACAATAACTTATTAACTGTCTTAAGTATGGATAGAAATAAACTCGTAAAACCTAAATTTCAACTTCAGAAAGTTTATGCATAATTTATAATGGGTTAGTTTCGTTTCGGCACCTTCCCAATTCGGCACCCATGATTTTATGAACTCGAACAGTCACCGATAAAAACAAAACCCAACTCCAAAAAAGTAGATTGATAAAATTACATACATTGGTACAATTATTGTTATTTTTGGAGCCGGTGCCAGCCAACGAAGTTTTTGGAGCCGGTGCCAGTCCGCGTTTGTAGTCAATATTTCATGCTTAAGATTGAATGTACTATTATGATTTTAATATATAGTATGTCGTTAAATGTTTATGTTAAAGTTACCTTGGCTGGAACGGACTCCAAAATAACAATAATTGTACCTATATATTTTCCTAATAAAATTATTGTCTTTAAAAGTCTAACGCTTATTTTTTACTTTTTAGTGCAATTTTATCAATCTACTTTTTTGGAGTCGGTTTTTGTTTTTGTTAAAATTTTTGTTTATTTCTCTCTTTTTAGTGAATTGTTTCGATCTATTTATCAAAAGCGAATATGGGTAGACCTACTAAACGCACTGCTCGTATGAGACAGCGCCGTTTAAATGAGACAAGCGAAGAAAACGAGAAACGCCTATCTCAAAGTAGGAAATCAAAAACTGAGTTCCGGTGCCTGCCTTCATTTGCTTCGTCATAGTCGCTTAACTATCTTAATCGAGATATTTTATCGCCACCGGTAAAATACTTTTCATTGAGGAGTTCCGATGGCAATCTGTGGACTTTTGCATCAGTTACACTTCATCAAATGATACTTTCTGAATGCAAATGCTTGTCTTATTTCTGAAAATACCAAAATCGCTATAGGTATGCCTACAATATTTGAAGAGTTCCCTCAATTCCTTGAGAATTCCACTATCAGAACTGGACCAAATTAAAATGAGACCACATGGGAAGCACCAGCTTTCAAATAAAGAAAGAATCATAAAAATCGGTTCTCCCAGTCGAAAGTTCTGAGTTAACAAACATTAAAAAAAAATACAGTCGAATTGATAACCTCCTCCTTTTTTTGAAGTCTGTTAAAAAGAGTGGTGATTGTATACTTATTTGAATAAAAACATCAAAGAGAGTTTAAGACACACGTTTAGGAAACACTTTTAAAAAGGGCTATACAATGTAAAATAACCCCGTTAAAATACAATTACTCAAGGTGCAAAAAAATAACATATTGCCGTAATGAAAAAGTGTTAAAAATTTGAATTGCTTTCTCCAGCCGTAGCCGTAGTAAAAACGTTTTACCAGCGGTTACTTTATGGTGGTATGATGTCAACTTTGCTTACATTTTTTTATTCCTCAATATCACTGCAGTTCTGGATTTTTTGTCTAGTAAAAGTTTATAACGGAAGTTGACATAGAAGGGAAAATTTATGATACGAACTAAATTATCTCAATTTGATTTAGGTGTTTCTTGAGTAAAAATTTTATTTTATTTACTTATTTATTTATCTATTTATTTCATAAAAAGTCAAACAACAAAAACAAACAATCCAAAGCGCTTACACACACATGATAAATTGTTAATAATTGATATTTTTATTATTATTGAGTTTCTTTTAACTTGCACCTATTTTTATTTCCTTTATTTTATTATTTTTCTTTTACCCAAGGTTGCCTGGAAGAGACTGCTTGTTGGCAATAATTAATTTTGTACTTTATCTTTTCGTCAATTTGTTTGTATCTGTCTTTTTTGTACAAATGAAGTTTATTATTATTATTACTATATTAAAAATGTGGTTCTAAACGACTAATTCAAAAAAGTTCCTCTCATACCGTGGTCCGAAGAGCTCGACTGTGCTACGGCTCCAGGGCGGGGGCGGCGGGCGGTGGCCCTGCGCCGGGACCTAGCATTAGGATAACCACATGGGATAACAGTACTAATAAAAATCAAAGAAATAAACAAATATAACTTATTACTTATTTAATACAAGCAGTTTTTTACAATGTCTATCTCTATTTTATGTTTAAAATAAAACCTGTCTTTTAAGTTTCTTTTGTACAGTATTACCTTTGTAGTCACATAGATAATTAAGAACAAGTGATTCTATGAAATTGGAATAGTCCTATACAATAGCATGTACATGCTTGAAAACATTTGGTAATATTCCTAGCTCGTATTTTATTACTAACTAGCGACCCGCACCGGCTTCGCACGGGTGTAATGCTGGTATACGCAACCGCTATGTCCCTGCATTTTAAAATAATCTGTAATATTTTCGAAAATATTCATTTAAATTACATGCTGTAAAGGGCCATATTGATCTATATTAAATGCACAATGTATTTAAGGTACTTAATTGGATAAGGATTAATGCTGTAATGCTTAAAATTGCTTCGTAAATAAGCCATTATTTCTCGTAAAAGTAAAGGATAAAAAATTATTATTGTGGGTTATCCCTAAGAGATAGACATATACCATCGCGGACTTTTTTGTAGACCTTTTTAAGGTGTACAATACTGTAGTACATTATTTTGATCTATCTCGTAGGGTACAGCAAGCGTTTGCAATGTAAGCGCAAAAAAATGTGAAACCTCGAGTTATCAATGTTTCTCTACTATATTATGCATGTATTAATACATATAAACCTTCCTCTTGAATCACTCTATCTATTAAAAAACACCGCATCAAAATCCGTTGCGTAGTTTTAAAGATCTAAGCATACATACATACATAGGGACAGCGGGATGCGACTTTGTTTTATACTATGTAGTGATGATACTATCAAGATTTCAAATCTGTGGATGATATTTTTCAAGTTTTTTAAATATTGTGACCACAGATTGTGACCAACTGACTCTTGACCAAAACGCTCATGATAATAATTACTTTCAAAATAATACTATAATTTGAATGATTAAGGTGTTACACAAAATATGCTCAAGTTATTCATTAAAAATAAGAAAAAAAGAACAACAGAAAATCAGCCCCGCCCGCTGTGACAAACCACAGCCACCAAACGAAGCTTGAAGTGCCTGCGGTTTGCCGTGCAAGGGCGGAGGGGCGGAGGGCGGGGGGTGCACTTCCCGCAGTGTCGGAGACACTCAGAAGTCTCAATTTTTTTATATCTCTTAGTGCAAAATACATTTTGAGGAGAGGTAGAAAAAAATTATAAAAAAATATGCATTTCCGGCAGACGAAATTGGTGGGGGGTGACTCCCAAATACCTCCCCCCTCCCCCCCTCAACCCCCAAAAAAGCGACCGAATTCTAAATTTTAACCTCCACTTTTATAATATGAAAGCAGGCAGCAGTGTTACAAAAATAATAGGTTCATAAATCCATTATAATGGTATACCCTATGAAATAACTTTTTCATTCAACTAGAAACCTTTTTTTGTTAATTATACTGAAATATCTCTAACATATAACTATGTTAGATTAGCATGCCTCGGTAAACGTAATGTAAGACGTGATCCAGCAAGGTGGAGCGAGGATATATGCAAAGTGGCTAGCAGCTTTCAGGCAGCAGCTGGATAACAACAGCTGAAGATCGGATTCTGTGGTTGATGATGATGATGTTAGTATTTTGCTGAGAACTTTTAATTAAACGCCAGCCGGTACACCACGCCCTTTGGCCAAAAGTCCTCTTTCAAAAGTGTCATCCAACTTGGCTGTCGAACTAAATAAAACAGACAAAAAGCTACAAAGTCCACTTTACAAGTTTTAAAATCTTTTATATGAATTTACATATTTCAAACCTGTTCACAAACACTGGTGATGTAAATCTCCAAACTACATCACGGTACGAAAATAATCAAACAAAAATTAGTCTAAAATGAAATTTACATAGTTCTAGACCTGTGCAAGTGTCTCTTTAAATAATAATAATAGCACACATACATTAAAACAGGAAAATAGTAAAATTTTCAAAGATTTACCAAGATAATCTTATTAATTTAACTAATTAATCAGCAGATGTGGTAATGTGTTTGTGTTATGACTATGTGTAGTTGAAGTAACTTCCCTTCCTCTTCCACATAGCTATGCCAGTCAAGGTGAATGCGATTGTTAGTGTTAACACTACCACAAGCATACATATTGTATGTAAGTATTTATTATTAAATAAACTATCTACACTAATATTACTGCGCTTACTAAACCAATCAATGGAGTAGAAGAAAATTTTGCACGCGCCAATATTTGTTTTTTCCTTAGTTTATGGCTTCGTGCGATCAGCATTTACATTTAGCCAGTGTCAAAGTATTTTTACCCGACTGCGAAGGGTATTGTTTTTCACGCGTATCTTGTATGTATGTAATATTCTTTATTACCTCATATGCCCAGAACCGCTGAACGGATTTACATAATTGAGGTATCGTTAGATTCGTCTTAGCTGCCCAAGTGTTCTAAGACGTAACGTTAAAAAACAAACATGGCGGCTGTGCGACGCCATCAGACTTGATGAAAAACAATTTTTTTTTTCGAATACTACATATAGGTATCAAATTAGAGGGCTCAACACAAGGATTTCAAAAAGGTATATCATGATTATCATTACCGTAATACTAAAAAAATAATTATCATCAGTCTAGACTGAAGCAACGTAAGTCTAGGCTTACGTTGCTTTGAGCAGAGTGAGATCTCTCTCCGGACTTGCTATTAGTTCTCTTGACCCTAAAAAATTACTTATTCAACCACCATGATGTAAACTCTTTAAATGAATTGAACCGATTACGTAATTTGTCTAACTAAACAGACATAAATAAAAATAAAATAATAAAAAACCCATAAAAAAATAATAACTAAATAGAAAATCAACTGAAAAGGTCGGAACAAGATAAAATGTGAGACGGACGATTTCTGGTTTAGACATTGGTAACTAAATATACAAAATCAGAGGTACAATAATTTAGATAAACTATAAGATATGAGCTGGATGAGAGTAGCCGCGGATCGTGCTCAGTGGCGTGCACTTGGAGAGGCCTATGTCCAGCAGTGGACGTGTGTAGGCTGATGATGATGATGATGATGATGATGATGATGATAAGATATCAACTAAACGCCGCCACTCGTTTTCATGATTTTTGCCTAACTTTAAATGATAGGTATTATAGAAAAAACTATAGTGTGTTATGAATTTATGGATCGGACTAATTGTAAACACGTTCCCTTTGATACTGAGTATATTTTTTTTATGTAACACGATCATATTTTCAATTATATCAACTTAACCATGACTGCACTTTTGGCATTTTTTGGTCGGCGCACCCTTAATTATCCACCATAATTTTGGCCATAACACAAATTTAAAATAAAACAAAACAGCACAAATTACTCTTTACTTTTCCGCCAAGAAGTCCTGCGCCAATATTATGTACATTTATTGTTTATTTTTTTACTTTGAACAACTGGCCAGCCAGTTCAAAATTAAATTAAATCCTTGCTAGGTTACATCCTTAATTTAATAAACAAAATTTTAAGATTGGATCTAGGTATATGATAATTTCCGCATCTCTTGACCCGACTGCTAGTGTTAAGTACCTACCTACTAACTTAGCATTCCTTGGCAATTTTGCCGAACTAATTAAACATTATTAAAACAAAAGAGACCGCGTCTATGACGTCACAAAGTCATAGACACGGTAATTTCCGGCCGGCAAACGTCTCATCGGCTGTTTACAGTCAAATTAATATAACACGGCACGGGCGACGCTATCTTCAGTTATCGTCTCGGTTTCACAATAGCGCGCGCTTCCTAAGCGCAAGCCGTACGCGCATAAACACAAACATAAAAGAACATAAGTGCTAATTTATCTTGACGTTGGATACTGGACGGTGAAAAGCTCACACAAATCAATGTAAGTCAGTTTTGTGTAAACTCTATTGACGTTATTATTAAGGAGGAACATTAAAATATGAGTATGTGATAAACGAGATACTTACGCTCAGCAGTTTTGGATGTAACATGGATGTAATTATATTGTTTTAAATGAAATTAATTTAAATCAAAAAAATTAAAAACGTTTAAATGATGTAGACATCTTTTTATGCCAGTTTTTTGGGCAATAACTATTTAGAGAGAAAACGACCTTATTAAACTATTAAGGCCCAAATTTATTAGACAGATGGACCATGTTGATTAGTAGCCTCACTATAAACTATTTAGAATTTATCTTTTATTTAATGGACATAACAGAGAGCTATGCAAATTATACGGTTTTTATACTTTATTTAAATCCAAAAGTAGGTATCATCGCATTTAAAAAAAAATTAACATTGACATTGCAAGAACCGTCGAGGTTTGTCAAAAATGTGGACGAACGGCATCATTAATAAAGATTGTGTTTCAAGTGTTGTATATTTTATTATAATATAATCGAAGTGTTATATCCTAGTTTCTTACGTAGTAAGAAGTAAAGCAGCATAATCATGTAGGTAGTTGTTTTGATGTTAATTAACCCCCTTACAAATAAACACTATTTAAGCATTTACTTAGTTAATCATTGTTTTGTCAACGTCACACAAACGTCGTTCTCAATTTGAGAAAAAGAGACAAAACAATGATTAACTAAATAAATGCTTAAATAGTGTTTATTTGTAAGGGGGTTAGTCTTTAATCGCCGTGGTGGTTACCGGTGAGACCGACAAACAATAAATGTTCTATTGTGTCCGGTTTTGCGGCTGTCAACGTGTTAATATTATATACTTTTATTGTCCTACCCCGCCATGGTTCATGACTTAGTATTTACATAACGATATCAAAGACAACATTTTATAGTTATGTTAACTTTTCAATGTTAACACAACTATAAAATTGTGTTTTGTTGTGTTTGTAACAGAGATTTTTTTATATATATTCTAACTTTTGCAACTCTTTTTTTTATATAAACTTAAACTTTACCAGATTTCACACTGCAATGTGCTTAAAAAAGGAGAACAAAGTTTTCTCATCATGTATTATTAATATAGATAAACGCTCACTCTTATACAGTCACATATTATTATAATTCTAATCGACCGTTTACAACAAAAATGGCAGATTCATCCATAAAAAAACAAAAATATTAAAACGAGTTTTTATAATATCCTTTGGATCGTTTACTAATGTCAGTGTTACGTTGTAAAAACAGACCACAAGCCATGTCACGTTGTGGAATTAAACAGTTTTTGTGTCTGCAACGACGGACTGGGTGCCTCCTACACGAGTTTTGATTTACAATTTGATCACGTTTGAACGAAAAAGAGAATTTGTATGGCTAAATTTGAACTCTTATCGTTATTGTCACTAACACCCGTATTTATAAACAAGCAATTACTTAGCAATTACTTTGTTCTTAGAAATGTCACTAAGATATAATTTCATTTTATAAATAAGTAACGTTTATAATAGAATATAAGTTTTCTTAATGAATTAAATAAAAACATTATAATTATTATTAAAATCATAAATTTTATATTATTTTAGACAAAACACAAACTTTCATACGGAATATAACCTCAAAACTAGCTTGTCACTATGAATTCTTTGAGAAATCTAACTAGATTGCTTGAGTAAAGATATTGGTGACTAGTGCTTGGCTAAGAATTCTAGTCTTTTGACGTTTATAACGTCATTGGTACCTAAAGAATATTTTTTACTTAATTACTTTGCTTCAGTATGACCTTTTACTCGTCTCAATACCAAACAAATTTTCGTTTCGTTAACGTGATCGAATGGCGAATTAAACTCGCACTAGGCACCCAGGGTACCTAATGCGAATCTTAACGAAAACTTTAACGAAAGCGAAAATTTGTATGGCAAAATTTTAACTCTTCTCGTATGTCGCCAGGAGGCGCTGCTTCAATGCCATACTAATTTTCGTTTTCGTAAACGTAATCGTTTGAATAGAGATATTAAACAAAACTCAAACAAGCACCTTGGTGGGTGTGACGAATTATGGAAATTCCGAGAAGTAGAGAGCATTTCTTCATATTAAATCAACCGATAGTAATAATCACTTTGAATTTCCAGTTCATAAATCGTATGAAGGTGTCGCTTTTATGTATCGATAAAGTGCAAGTGTGATGAGCACAGTGTTTTATTCCGATCCGATCCGAACCCTTCGGAGAATCTAGTAGGGCACGGGGACACGCACTTTTAAGTATGTGTGATGCCGTTCCCTCTAGAAAACCTCCGAAGGTGATTCGTTATACACGGCTTGAGGTACCCTTTACCTCGCCGCCCCCAAAAAAGCTCGGTAAAATTGTTAATGCCGTCTAAGGCAAGCAATCTCTCACCAAAAAAAAAACAGTTATTTAACCAAGAACACTTGGTGGTTGACGTTTTTATTGGGAAGAGTGGCCGATTGAAGAAGGTAAAATTAACCATTTTCTCTGAAGTGGTATGTAGACAATTAGGATATTTTTTTTACGCCAACATAATGTACAGTTACTTTAACATAGATATATAGATATATAAAACACTATTTCTACGAGCTGTGGAATATATCTATTGTCTTACTAGAAGATTCTGTGTTATGAATACATTAAACACATTAGAATGTATATTTCAAATAGACGCATACATTACAGTTGTTATTTTAAAGAGAAAGTGACAGATTGTCCATTAAGGAGAACAATCTAAACCTACTTTTACTGACTTTACAACGTCAGAGTTTAAAAAAAAATGAGCTGATATTAAATTAATTTATTAAAATTATCGGAGCTTTTATATAAGCCAACTATAATATTATTATTATTCTCTTTATTTATTTTCTTTCTTAAAACTAGATTTTTACAATATTTTAATATAAAAACAATAAAACATTATAAAAACCTAATCCTAGAGTACCGCCAGCAGCGGGGCAGGGCCCAAGCTACCAGTGGTCAGGGCTGCAGAGTGAGGAACCTCCTGACAATACGTGCCGTATCAAGGAGTACTGCCTTTTGCATGTGAGCCTTGACCCAACCTTTCAGCGAGAGCCTCTCTAGGTGTTGATCAAGGCTCTTGGCTAAAAAACCGTTTGCCAAAACGACTATCGGTACAATAATGGTTGAATCCACATCCCACATGGCGGTAACCTCGTGAGCCAAGTCAAGGTACTTACTGAGCTTGTCCTTCTCGACTTTCACGAGGTTCTCATCATGAGATATTATGGTGATATTATTATATTATTATTATTATTGTATGGCGTCGTGCGGCTTAAACAGTAGCCGTTTAATAATAGATGTTGATACGAGTAGAATTAGTTAAAGGATATTTCCCTAAAAAAGGGGTTTTAGTTACAGTAACGATGGGGGACTTTACCCGCACCATCATTTCACATAAAAAATCTAATGTTTGGTTTTCTTTTCTAAAACTTGTGATTCGTCGCAAACAGAAGTTTTCAAACATGACTTCACTTTTCTGCCAAGAAATCCTTAGGTAGTTAAATAAAATAAATTTTGAAAAACTTTTTAAAAATAGCTGCTATGATTAAAAATTTCCTGAATTATGCTATTTCTAACGTTTCTTTGGCACACGCACACTAATAAGCAAACTTCAACCAGACAAAAAAAAGTTGGGAATAAAAATTAACATCATTGGTTGTTTTTGCTAATTGGAGATATCTCTAAACAAAATCAAATGTAAAACACTGAGCACGCAAGATGTGAACCAAGATTAGTTTAGTTGGTTTGCTGTGGTATAAATAATCCTTAAAATCATTATTGCGCCTTCCAGTTGCGATCTTGGAAGTTAAGCCACCTGTACAATGTTAGGCCACCCGAAGGGTATTAACCAAATTAAAATATGTCGAACTCACTCGGTTCGAAAGCAATGTGTCTGGGTTTTCTCAAATTGGAAGTCGTTACAATCCATCAACTCACATATGGCCAGCTTATACGGATGGGTTAGGCCCATTCCCTTATGTAATGTCCCCATATAACCATGAAATATCCCTTGTAAATAGCCTTAAATAAATCAACAGGTCGTTTAGAGTGTGATATTATATAGTTACGGGAAGGCCTTCATCTTACCTGAAGTTAAGTTAAGATGAAATCGCACCTTACCCGGAACCCTCAACTACCTACCGAAGAATTGGAATATGTCATCTCTCATTATCAAAGTACAACAAAGCTTAGTATAATACACACGAGTGATTCATCTCGATGGTTCTTTATAAAAAAATACATTTCCATTAGTTTTCAGATAAATCTGAACTAAATAGCGTACATTAGGTATCGTAGTAATCATTTTATGCAAATGATTCGATCGTCACGGAATCACGGTTGGCTTAAGAGCTTTTCCGTTCCATTTGGGCTGAACGGTCCCGTGACGGATTATAGGAGAATTTAACACTTTTACTGATATCTAAAAACCGTTTCTAAGGTAATTGTAACTTTTTTAGAAAGCCCTGCTTCGTAAAGAGCAAAAAGGCCTTTAAAATGCACAATTTCTTTTTAAATTTTTTATCCCACAAACGTTTCTCTTTTGTTTGCTGTATCGAAAAAAGTCGATATGTTTCGCTGGTCTGTGGTTTCGCTACACCTCGTTTCAATGCCGCCGGGTCAACTACCAATGCGTAATTATGCTAAAATCAATTACCTATGTCAAGTTCAATGCCAAATTTAAATTGATGTTACGGTCGAGTACCTAAAGCGTGTACTTAATCGCACAAAAACTAATTACCCACCTACCGACGCAATATGTTGTTTGGTGTTTGTAACTATTTTTAAAAGTTTTTATGGAGGTGAAATAGTTTCATTCGATGAAGTAAACCGTCTCTGTGGTTCATCGGTAAGACCCTAACCCCTAATAGAGGTCCCTCTATTACCAACTGTAGACTTATTAAGGTATTCGTTTTATTTGGTGGTAGGACTTATTTAAATCCGCCTTGCTAGTTACCACCTTATCTAAGCCTTAGCAACAATTTTCGTAGCATTGTTGTGTTCCGGTAGCTAGTAATAAAATAAGCTCATGAGTCCACTGAACACTGAGGACAGTGTTCCACTTTAGACTTCATTATATAATTACAACCAGCTCTTTTGCTTATATATGCATGTGTACATACATGTATAATTATGTAAATGAAGGGTATTTGAATACCCCTAACTACAAAGCGTTTAAATTTTTCTTCTGATGAACGTCACTTCTCCGGGCACCCTATAAACAGGGAAAACCACAAGATGACTATGGTTTCATCTTTATAATCAAAGGTTTTCATATATACTTTATTCACGGACGCCATGGAATGGGGGTTCCCCCTTTAAATGCTAATAATTACCTACCTAACGCACACATATTTTGTTTCTAACACATTTATTGACAATAAATCCATCTCCTTTCTAATCAAAAACTGTAAAGTAACCCAATCAATTTGTCTATAGTGTGTACGGCCAAATCTAAATTAGTCTCCGTTTTGCTAAGTTCCCAAATATTCTTCGGTTCAACTTCAGCTTTATGTGTTTTTTTAAGATAGCCTTTTGCCTTGTGCAAGTTTTATTCTCCATTCGATCACGTTAACGAAAACGAAAATTAGTATGACATTGAAACAGCGCCTAGTGGGAAACGAGGAGAGTTAAAATTTTGCCATACAAATTTTCGTGTTAGTAAACGTATCGAATGAATGCGGATAGGCTGAATAAGGTATTGTAAATTTGTCAAAGTTACCATTTTTTCATAAGTTTTTTCCAACAACAGATTCAAAAAGTGATTACTAAACTCTCTTCCACATAAACATCATCATCATCATCATCAGCTCATTTTTATGTCCCCCCTGCTGGGGCACGAGCCTTCCCTATGGATGGATAGCGAACGGGCCATAAACCACCACGCGGGCCCATTACGGGTTAGTGGTTGTTAACGACTGCTAATGCAGCCGGGACTAACGGCTTTACGTGCCTTCCCAAGCACGGAACATCTCAACATAAACATACCAATGTTTTAAACCAAAACGCAATGAATATCAAACGCTGACACTTCCCAGCCAGCCGCGCACATTCCCGTTTTACACGAATGCACATGCACTGTATAGGTAGGTACGCATACATTTCGGATTCGTTAAGGGTCCAAGACGCTAATAGCTGAACGACATCGAGCAGTGGACTGGACTTAGTTATAGTTAGATAAATAAGCATCATAGGACCGCTGGAAGTTTTGTTAACTTATCTTCAAACTTCAGTATGAAAATGGCACTAAATAATTATGATATCTTTATTTAAATAGAATAGAATAGAATAGAATAACTTTTTATTGACCACAAACAGATTGTACATCACATAATAAAAAAATAAAAAAATATAAAAAAGTTTAAAAATAGGTACCTAGGTAAATAACATTTAGTGTGGCCAACTAGGCCCCAGCCTCAGCATAGGCTACAACGACAATTGCCGCTGCAGCGCTGGTATCTGGCGGGACCTAGGAGGTCGACGAGACGACACGAAACAAAAACACAAAACAATAAACATAAATGAAAAACCGTTCAAACACAACATTACAAACATTAACGTATAAAACAAAACAATAAGAATTAAAATCTAAAACAAACATCACACGCTACAAAAAATTTATAAAGCCTAACTAGGTCGGCTGAAAGACAGAGATGCCTTTGCCTGACATAAAAACAAATAAATCTTCTGTGTGTGTATTGTGAGGGTGTCTATACTATATCTATGTACACATGTAAATAATGCTTAATAACATATAACCACATTTATTATTGAAATACAGTCAGTTAAAACGAGACCTGAGTGGTATCATTTCGGCTCTTTATCCCAACCTCATAGTATGTTATTGAACTCCTAAACGGCTGGACCGATTTTTATGAAATTTTCTGTGTGTGTTCAAGTGGATTCGAGAATGGTAAAGATTTACAATTGGACCCGCGGTAGGGTAGGTAGGTGGTGCTGCTATAAAGGTCCATTATGGGATACGGGTGTTCTTAAGCGGACGAAGACGTGAGCGGGCCACTAGAAATATATAAATTACATACGGTTTAGTGAGTTTAACCTAAGTATACTAGTTATAATAAATAAATAAATAAACTTTCCTGCACTCACACCAATTATCTAGCCCAAGAGAAGCTTCGTTATGAAACTCGTTAAATGGTTACTAGACAACGGATAAACATACTTAAAATACTTAAATACATACTTATTATACATAGAAAACACCCAGTCCCGAGGCAATTTAGAAAAACAATAATTTCTAAAATTGACCCGACCGGGGATCGAACCCGGGACCTCAGAGAGGGCGACACCATGAAAACCGGTGTACAGACCACTCGACCAAGGAGGTCGACAATGACACTTAGAGGAGCTCGATGGCGCAGTGATTAAGGCGCCCGGTCTGCGAGTGCTGAGGTTAAGGCCGGTCATCGGATGGGTGACCAAAATGTATCCGCCCGTATATGGGCCCGCGTGGTGGTTTATGCCCGTAAAGTGAGCTGATGATGATGATAATGACACTTACTCAGTGCATTACTTTTCCTAATTTGGATAGTCATAATACAATATTCGTAAAAACATGTCTTCAAATAGAGATTTGCCTTAAAAATAAATAGGTATTACTAACAAAATATTTGCCAACGCTGTGTTTTTCGTTATTTCACTGTAAAACATCCATGCATATGCCGGTCAATATAAATAACTTTAACATTTTTCCATAGAACATGACGTCAATTTAGATAGGAACACAAGTAAACACCAAACCATTATGGAGTAAGCAAATTATACTGTGCGTGACTTTGGCCACGCTTCTCGTGCTGAGGGCTGTGTTTACAATTAAAAACAATTACGATGAGTTTCCTGGTCATCATATTGAGAAGAACTATGAATTTCCTTCGGTCTTATCATAATAGCATCATAATTATAATCTGGTAAATTAGCTTTGCTAAATCGCGATTAGTTCTACATGTAATCAGTCAGACACCGTAAAACCAGACACAATAGAAAACCAATTGTTATAAGTTCACATGTGAACCTGCGGGGCGTCAGACGTTAACTTTTATCTGCATCATCAGCCAAAATACGTCTACTGCTGGACAAAGGCCTCCCCCAAGGATCTCCACAACGACCGGTTTTGTGCTGCTCGCATCCAGCGGCTATCCACGACCTTGACCAGATCGTCGATCCACCTTGTTGGAGGCCTGCCCACACTGCGTTTTTCGATTTAATTTTTATAATAACAAACTAAGATAATCTGAGAAACAATATCCCATTGCTGTTTAAAAAGCAATGCAAATATTTGGCACTTGCTAACACAGGATGACCGGATTAGTGCGAACAACGACCTTTCACGTGACCTTTACAGCGGAAATAAATATTGACTATTTCCATCATAGTAGTGTACCCATATGAACGACGACAAACTTTTTTTTTATTTGAGCCATAGTAACCGAAGAATCCTTGGAGGTTTTACTAGTGGCTGAAAGGAATGCGTGTATACCTTGACTGTATCTTACAAAATTCTTCGAGGCGTTTGAATCGGATGACGAGAACGGAAAACCCCAGGGCGTCTCAATGGGCAAGGCTCGGATTGACCGCGTCGGGAGGTCTCAGACTTTCTCATTTATCTAGCAATCTATATCTATCTAGCGGCCCGATCGCGACTTGCTCGGCTTGAGTGAAAACCGTATCCCATGATGGTTTTTTTTAAATTTATCCGCCACCTACTGGGTCTAATAGTGAATCTAAACCATTTACCATCATCCTAAACACACAAAAAAATATGTTTCTTTACTTTGGTTCAGCCTTTTAAGAGGAGTTCACTGACAACCACTCTTACGGAAAAATTATATTTATTATGATAATCAATCAACAACACACAAACGCCTGGTTCTTTTTTGTGTTGTTGTAAATAAAACTCTAAAAGTATTACATTAGGCTATATAATACTTTTAGGGATGTTATAGTACCCAGTCGGACCAAGTGGGTTTAAACTATCTATCCACCCCATTGATGAGACAAACTCCTCTCAATTTTTTTTTTCAAACCTTGTAAATGTTATTTTTGGTCCCAAATTACCTATTGATATGGCTAGGCTTTTCACGGTAACTGAGGAATTTAATAACAGGAATCGGAAGTAATTCCATGCAATGCTAACAATGCTATTATCTTGAGAACCGTAAAATTGTTGGTTGGGTCATGCATGTTATGTTTATCTGATAGATCTTGAGCTTAGCTATATTCCTTATCAGAATGACGATTACAGTGCCTTTTTTGATATCCTGTATCCCTAATATACAGGGTCACTTTTTTATTACCGTCCAAACTTTCTGAGATGACTCCCGTGATACAAACTAATAACTCTTACTATTGGACCAACTCCCTAACTCGAAAATAAAATTCAGCTGTTCCATACAAAACATCAATATTCATTCGACCAAAATGTATAATATGATAAAAAAGTCAACCTGTGTGTATCTTTTATTTTTTTTTTTTTTTTTTTATTTATGAACATAGAATCAACAGCACTTTATAAACTAAATTATTACATGGTATACTTAACCTACTGCCAATTACAGATTCTTACTTTGTAACACAATATATTTAATATGTCGCTTAAGCGAAAGTGAAAGCAAAACAGACAGATAACACAATAATTTAGAAAAAGCAAAAACAATTTACAAAACAAATAAATTAAAGGGGCAGACCACAGTTTACTGTTTCTTTTTTTTTTTTTTTCTTTTTTTTTTAATTTAAAATTTAAATTTAAATTTAACAGCAAACAGTGGTACGCACCGAGCAGTGTTTGAGCGTGTGAGTGTGTGAGTGTGTGAGTATGTGGTATGTGTGTGTGTGTGTGTGTATGTGTGTGTGTGTGTGTGTGTGTGTGTATGTGTGTGTGTGTGTGTGTGTGTGTGTGTGGCTGTGTGTGTGTGTGTGTTTTAAAAATTTATATTAGATGTGGTGCATGAGAGTGCATGGATGTGCGTATAATATGCTTGTGGGCGCTCTTTATCATCTGCCCGACAGGCAGGGGCAATTCAGAAGTCTTAGTGTGAATTGTAGGTGTGTAGTGTGAGCCTATGAATTTACTAATATAGTTGAAATTTGTTTTTTAAAAGATGGTTTACTAAGGTGAAAAATATCGACATACGAGAAAGTTTTGTTATAACTATTAAGTGAACGGTAAATAATTGAATTTTGAGCGTAGTTAGAGTGGCTAAGTGGTACATGAAAAAGAGGGGTATGTCTAGTGCGCTTTGTCGGTGTTCTAATTTGCAGAAAGAGAGATAATAACTCAGAACAATCAATCTTATCATTACAGACATCGTGTAAGTACAACATCTCAAGGAGAGTACGGCGATCTTTGAGCTGCATTATCTTATGAAACGTACACGATTCCTCGTAGTTGATTTCCTTGTGCTGAGTCCGATAATTTAATGCTTTTATAAACCTACATTGTAAACGTTCAATTGATTCGTTATATATCATGTAATTAGGGTTCCACACGTTACTGCAGTATTCTAAAATACTGCGGACGTATGAAAAGTATAAGACCTTAATGCAATCAGCATCCGAAAAGGGACGACTGACACGCAAGACAAAACCCAAATTCTTGTACGCTTTGGTGACCATAGCATTTATGTGATCAGACATCAACATTTTGGAGTCAAAAATGACCCCTAGATCTTTAGTGACGTTAGTGCGTTTTAAAGGCACGTTATCAAGACTGTACTGGTGAGTTAGTATGTTTCTTTTACGTGTGAAACTAATCTAAAAACATTTAGCAACGTTCACTCCGATACGATTATCATGATAATATTTGCACAACTGATTTAGATCACCTTGAAGCTTCATAGCATCTTCAATAGTTTTTATATGTGCATAAATCTTTGTATCATCCGCATACATCAGGAATTTAGCAAATCGAAAACAGTTTCCCACATCATATAAATACGATGCGTACAACAAAGGCCCCAAGATTGAGCCCTTAGGGACTCCAGACGGGACTTGCACGAAGTCAGAGCGATGTCCAGCCACAACTACAGCTTGTGAACGATTCCGTAGATACGATTCAACCCAACGAAGAAGACTTCCACGAATTCCCAACTCTTGGAGCTTACGTAGAAGGATAATATGATCTACGCGGTCAAACGCCTTTTCAAAATCAGTGTATATGACGTCTATTTGATAGCCACTATCCATCCCGCAGAGTACATCATTAACAAAAATTGATAGATTTGTGTTCGTCGAGCGGCCACGTACAAAACCATGTTGCTGCAAAGGAATGTGTCGAATGATAAACGGATATATGCGAAGGTGAACCACTCTCTCCATCAACTTACTGAGCACATTGAGGATTGATATTGGCCTATAGTTCTCGATAGCAGTTTTGGTTCCCTTTTTATGAACTGGCACAATGTTACCCGTTTTCCAGATTTTAGGAAAGTATCCTTCATTAAAACATCTATTAAATAATATAGTGATAGGGCCCGCTAGTGAATTCGAACATTTATAAAAGAAATAAGCAGGAATCTCATCGCAACCAGCCCCTTTTGAGCAATCAAGATTTCCAAGTAATTTACTCATGTCTGCTGCCGAGATATCTATGTCACTAATGACGTCATAGCATGGGGCGCATTTCTCAGAAAATTCAGTATAATTATGTAAAGGTTGGCTAAAATTTCTACAGAAATAATCATTTAAGGCGTTACAAATATCATGTTGATTATTTAGAGAACTATTATTATATTGCATTAGATTAGGATAGCTAGATTGATTTTTCCTTTTAGATTTTACATATTTCCAAAAAAGTTTAGGTGCCAATTTTATTTTTTCTTCAGAAAACCTAACATAAGATGAGTAACATTTCGGCTCCATTTTTTTCAACCGCGCATCGTTCCTGTCTTGAACAACTTCCATATCTACTAACATTGTCTATTTTATGATTTCCTATATTTAGCTTATTGCGTTATTGCTTATTTTCTGTACATCTCTTAATAAGTACTTTCACTTTCTTTTTTCTAGTTTAATTTTCGTTTTAACATTAGTAAATTTATCCCTTCATCATTTGTAGGTATACATTTCCGATTTCCATTTCTTCGTCCCTAACTCGAAGTCTCATAACAATTTATTACATCAATTTATATATTAATTAGATGTTATGCCATAAAGGAGGAAGTAACAATAACGTACTGGGTCCATAAAGCCTCACACAAACAGAAGAGGCCGTCATGAATGGGTGCGCTTTTTACCGTGCTTGTTCCACGGTGAGGAGCGCTCTCATTATCTTGGACTGCATCGGCTGCTTACCATCAGGCAGGATGTGGTCACTATACGTGTCAACATAAAAAAAAAAGAAAAAGAAAAATTATTTTGATGTCTCTGCAACAACCAATAGCTAGTTGGTATGTAAATAAGGATACGATTTTGACAAAGTAGTTTTGTGTCCATATTTACTTCAATAAGGCTGAAGTAGCTTCTGGTGGGTGCTCTTAAAGCAATATTAGTGCAGTGTTGTCACGGTTGTGAAAAGAGAAGCGTGTAGCGGCTTAAATACACACATCTTGTTTTCACAACTGCAATAACATTGCAGTGGCGCGTGGTGGTTTACTGCAATGTTATTGCAGTCTACGAAGGGTTCGGATCGGATCGGGGAGCGATACAACCCGAGGGCGCCTCTAAAGACTCGGACCTCGGCTCGGGTTGACCGGGGTCGTGGTGGTGGAGAGAAGCGCCCAGGAACATGTCTGCACCTGGTATAGAGCGCGTGTGAACCGGTTTGTCGTACCCTTGTTCTACGAGTACAGTGTCTTGGGCCTAAACTAGTGTGCATGTTTAGTGTATTCTGTAAATGTGTAGTGGCATTTAGTTTAGAGGATCGCGCTATGAACGTCCATCTAGGGTCATTACAGTGCAGAGGTTTTACCCGGTACATAATTATGACCAGAATTATGATTAATTAATCATTGGATGATTAATTAAGTAATTATTGAGCGGCAATTATTATTGAGCAAATGTTATGTGGACGTAAAAGACTTATATTATTATGTCGGCTATTGACTTTCATGTCTGTGTCATCTATACTTACTAATATTATACCTAAAGAGGAAAGCTTTGTATTTATGTATATATGTATGTATGTATGTATGTATGTTTGCAACGAATAAACTCAAAAACTACTGACTACATAACCGCTGAGTAACATAGGCTATATTTAAAAAAAAGTAAGTACACCCGTGCGAAGCCGGGGTGGGCCGCTAGTACACTAAATAAGATAGGATGGAGTTTTACCCGAGTTCTTATCGTAGTAACACGTGTGGTGAGACTCCATTTTAAACTCAATCCACCGTCAATTCTTAGTTTAAAATATACAACTTGAAATTGGCTTAATGCTAAACGCAGGCAGGTAAATGATAATTGTCTTTTATGTCTTTTTTACCCTTAGTCATATTTTATTTATTTAGAGACGAGCAACGGCAAGGCGATTAATATATGTTTTATTATAATATAACGTTCGGCGTCATATCAAGGGTCTGGCAAACTTTACATATTGTATCTCTATGTTTGTTGTTAAGTGATACTATTTGGTTTAAGGTTAATATGATATATACGATACTAATAGACGATGGTTGCTACATCAATATTATCTTCGATATATTGAATTTTGTTGTCGTTATGTTTACATAACAGGAATATAAATAAGGTCAAGGTAGGTATGACGTCAAATATGCGTGTTACAAGATGATAATAATAACTCATCTATTTCAAGACCGTGTGCTCACAGAAACCTATACAAATATGGTATTTTAACAGTTAGTCTAGTCAATCTAGGCATCGTAAAATTCGTGCTTACCTCATCAGTTTTACTAGAGTTGTATTCAGTGGACACTACTTAGGACTTGAGTGTCAACACAAAATGGGCAGATGGTTACTAAACCATTGCACCGATTTGTTTTCGCAACATGGTTTTCGAGGTAAGTTTTTACCATAACAGTACCAGTCCTTGGACCTCAGTAGGCTGGCGGTTGTCGTGTCTAAATATTATGTACAGTGTCTGTGAAAAGTGGGCTGACAAGAATGTCTTACGAGCTAAAGCTTATAAGGATAGGCATTTTCGCTCCGGATCTCAATATGGAGGTATTACAAGACTTTTTTGCATGTCGATCTGTTTATGTTGATTGATTGGTGTAAGCCACGTATTAGCATAATTGAAATATTATAAAAATAATTATACCTACTGTTTATAATACACATGAACACAAAATTAGTCTGACTAACTTATCAATTGTATGGTATGTGTATTGTAATAATGTTTTTAAATCCGAATATAGTCGGGCCCTGTAGCCTAATGGCAAGACCACCGGTCACATTTCCAGAGGTCCCAGGTTCGTTTCCCAGCTAGAGAACATATTGTTGTCGGTTAGCATGGTTGGTGCAAGGGCTTGTTTTAATTTTTTTTTATTTATTTATTATTGCTCAATAACGTGATTAAACCTTAAAATTAATACAGCATTTAAAACCACTGAGGTTTGTGTTAGTGCCGTTTTATCTACATCGATAATACAATAATTGACATAGGTACATTACATTGTAAAATATATATAAGTAAGTAAGTAATATAAAATCACAGTATAAGTAGGTACCTACCTAGTTACATACACTTTTAAACTTTCGCGTTTTATTATAAATAAATAAACAAACACCTACACAATAGACGGGGATCAACGTTAGTCAAAGTAATTTGCGCCAACCGTCGCCCAATGGCCTGTGAATGGCCTGTGAATGTACTTACTATAGGTTAAAGTAACTAGTAATAAATTCATATGTAAGCTTCAACAACATTCACGTTACTTATGAAATGATTTTTAAGTTTCGATTTGATATTGTCCGCCGTATCCGCCTGTCTATCTTTCTACCACCACCGTTACAAGCATTGTTGTTTTCTGTCATCGGTCAGTTAGAGATAAGACAGTCAACTCGTCAGTTGTTTTCTTCATCCTAGTCGTGACGTCTAGTGCAATACCTATAGGTCAAATGCTTCTTCTCCTTGTGTAAAGGTATAATTCTGAACTCCGCTGCACGCAGCAATGCTGCCGCAGCAGTGCTGCCCGCAGTACTACTGGACCTGCATTGCTGCCGCGACATTGCTGCGTAGTTCGGAATGTAATCTCATATAAACTTATAGAGAATACTTATATGGGGACCAGTAGTGCTGCGGCAGCACTGCTGCGGCAACACTGCTGCGTGCAGCGGTGTTCGGAATCATACCTTAAGTCAAAATCGTTGTAAATAAACTCGTTTAAAGGTACTTGCAAAGTGTTTGTTTACCTCGTTTATTGATTTATTTGAATAATTGTCACAATTTTTTAAATATTTTTTCCAAATTCAAACTATGCTGATTATTACTTATAACCAACCTTAAGCCTTGGTTTGTCTAGGCGTTGCACGTTCGATTCGGTCGCAAACACTATCTTATCTATACTATTAAAAAACCGGACAAGTGTGAGTCGGACTTGCCCACCGAGTACGCCACATAGGTATTTTATAGTTCAGAAATCGAGTCTTGAACTTTTCCCGAAATTCAGTTTCCAAGGTAATTCTTTTTTCATTCTTCGTCATAAATAAAGAAGAAAACTATACATCATAAAAATAATTAAAAATCTGTTTAAGCACATGACACTGGTAATTTTGATTCCTTTGAGAGTGTCGAAATATACGTTTTTTGCGACATAAACGGCCGTATCTTTTTTTTCGTTAACCGCAGACCACAGACCTGAGTATATGATTTTAATTTCAACTTGATACCTACATTTGTTCCCGAGATAAAGGGTCTTGACAGACAGACAGACAGACAGACAGACAGACAGACAGACAGACAGACAGACAGGCGGACAGACGGACAGACGGACAGACGGACGGACGGACGGACGGACGGACGGACGGACGGACGGACGGACGGACGGACGGACGGACAACAAAGAGATACGACTATAAGGGTTCCGTTTTTCCTTTTGAGGTACGGAACTCTAAGAAAGAGCTAACGTTTGTGACTTGGTTTGTTTGAGGAGGGTAATATCTGGAGCTAATGAGCAAATTTCAAAAAATATTTCACTGATAGAATTATATAGTTCTTGTGGCTAACATAGGCTATATTTTATTTTGATGAAAAATTGAAGTATTACTTTTTGTACGGAGAAATACGCAATCACCGCGGAAGAAGTCGCGGGCAAAGTGCTAGTCCTAAATAAAAACACAAAAATAGTAGTAAAAACATGCGTGTAGTTATCATAACAGCGAGCTACGCTAATTACTACAGAACTAGTTAAAAAACACTTATTGACAGATACAACAATAGCCATCCCTGATTCCCTGTAAACAATGGAAATGGAAGTTATTAGAATGCGAGTACGTCTCCGTTTTAATTATGGCGACAATTACTGTTTAATGAAAGGAGTTTTCCTCACATTGACTTTCAATATAAAGACATCTTTGAATGCCCTTCCTTTAGTCACGGTTGTCAAAGCTTTTGAATTAGTCCACTTTGTTAATATAGTTTTATAGTAAATAGGTGTTTGTATCTAAAAATCGCTAGTCAAATAGTTATTCGGCAAGATTAAAAATAACTGTTCTTTATTTACAATTGATATGTGATCTTATTTACCGCGTCATTATGTACTAATTCGCTTGATTAGTTTGTTGATTTGCTCATTAGCGTTTCTTTGTTACTTCAAATATTGACGTGCTGAATGTTTGTGTGAAATTGGTAAAGCGACAAAAACATTAAGTTTTAATAAGTTTATTTTAGTGGAAAACATTGCGTCCTAAACTAAGGTGTTAATGAGGATTGATGAATAATCTACCTCAAAGTTTTGGCCCGTGTCAGTGCTAATTTGAATTCTAATTATAGAAAAGAGCTATAATCGAAAACGGTCGCTAAGCGAGAACGCGTTTTGTATAAATAAATAATTTTATATCATGTAGAACACACTAGGTATGTATATATTATATATAACGTACTCTTTTACGATATCGAATTACAATATATACCTACCTATCATCGACTGTCAAAATGGTTGACGCACTAAATCGAAGGTATAAATAGAAAATGGAATAAATCGAAAATTCATCACTTCTCGTAAGCATCTCGCATATAAATATATTCGTATATCCTAATAACTATTTTATCCGAAAAACTTTTCACCGTGCTGCGTCGCCGACATATTAAACGTTTGAACTATCAATCTATTGAACGATCAATCTAATAAGCCTTCTTTTACTTCTTATTTTTCTTCTTTACTGTTGTCGATCATTTGCAGTCCGCAGGCTTAGTAAAAAGCAACCAGTTGTGAATTGTACAATTGCAACGCGACTGCTCTAGTTGCAGTTGATAAATTGGTACCTACTAGTGGGTCGCCCGCAAAACTTCGCGTTTATTCATCAGATTTTTTAGGAATTTCGAAACCTATGACAGCTTTTTTTACACATCTTACACATCATTTTTCTGCACATCTACGGCTGGAGCTCTTCAAAATGAGACCATAACCGATTTTTTATGTGTAGCTATCGTCCCATAATCACTGGGACAAAAATCGCCTTACGCTATTAATATATAGATATATTATGGACACAAATTACGGACACAACCGCAACTAGAGCAGTCGTGTTAAAATTGTACAATTAAGAACTGGTTGCATTTTTCGGTATTAAGCCTGCCGTAAGCATAGTGAGACTTTACTTAATTATTCGATCGTGTTAAAGTTCCAATCTCCAACTATGTAATATATAATTGATACCTAGTTCTTGATAAATATCACAATATTTATTTAAAGTTTGAAAGGAATTAAACTATACCAGGTATTGCAACTACGAGTATACGTATATATTTCTTTCGATGGTAAACTTAAACCATCTTATTCTTAAACGCTAAACATTGTTTTGTCAACGACACAAACGTAATTTTGAATTTGAGAGACAAAACAATGATTAACTAAATATAAATATTTTTTATGAATATGAGGGAAAAACTATTTTACTAGACGTCGTACTATCACAGACCATTCGGGCATTTTCCAATATTTTTGACGCTGTAAGGGAGAAAAGAGCTGGACACTTGCTGAGTTTCTTGCCGGTTCTTCTCAGTACAAGATCTCCCGCCCAGAGTAGATTTACGAACCGATGGCATAATGACATTCACAAGAGCTACTTGTAGCCTAAACTGAATAAATGATTTTGAATTTTGAATTTTGAATTTTGAATTGACCTACTATACAATATTGAATCTTAGATCTCTAGGATGACATGTGGAAGCACGTACTGCTTATTTGAAGACGTGCGGATAAGATGGTATGGCTTGTTTAGACTAACCGCTATCACACCGGTAACACAGTATCCTCATTAGCTTCGCTAATGATACGCTATGGTAATAAGTATACAATATTGTCAAAATAGCGCGTGGCTCAAACACTGTAAAAATTCAACAGAGAAACCAATGTCTTGCTGGTTTAGTTGTTATCTGTCACCCGGATTGCTAAATGGGTTTTAAAATCCCACTTGAGGCAAATGCCATTTTCAGTTACACTAAACACGAATATTAGGCTGCTTTTACACCAGAGTTGTGCGAAGTAAAAAATCCACCAATAGGATTACTTCATTTTACACAGTGAGGAAAAGGAAGTTATCCAATTGGCACAAAATAAGGAGACGGAATCTCAGAACAGCTGTAAACAGTCCGAGCGGTGCTATTGTAAGATTCCGTGTCCGTGAAAGGCTGTCTATGTGTAGGTACATTGCTCGAGCGTGTTGTATGAAACTTACCTTCTGTTCTAGTCTAGTCTAATAGTTCTGTGCTTTTGGTAGATTTTTTGCAGCCGCTTAGCTACTATGCACAGCTCCGGCATAAAGAAGCCTTAGCGGTAAATATTATAATATCAAAATATCATTGCATTTATGATTTATGATTTTGACGACCTCCTTGGTCGAGTGGCTTGAGCCGGTTTTCATGGTGTCGCTATCTCTGAGGTCCCGGGTTCGATCCCCGGTCGGATCAATTTAGAAATACCTGTTTTTCTATATTGTTTCGGGTCTGGGTGTTTCCTATGTATAATAAGTATATATTTAAGTATATTAAGTATGTTTATCCGTTGTCTAGTTATCCATTTATCGAGTTTCTTAAGGAAGCTTTTCTTGGGGCTAGATAATTGATGTGAGTGTGGAAAACATTTATTTATTTATTTATGTTAGTTGTTCGAAGTTGAAAGAGACAGAATATGTTCTCAACATGATTAGCGGTAGTCATGTTTTCGAGGATTAGTCGCAATCACCCTAAGAACCTAATTATTGATAGAAATGACCTTAGATAAACGCAACAACCATCTTGCCCAACACTATACCGGCGAACATTGAATTGTAACATTCAGTGCGGTGTGAGTTACGGACAAAATAGACAATAAATTAATGTCAATGCAAATCAATCTTGTAGTGAAACCATTCAATTGTTGTTTGAACACCAACAACAGTGCGTGGACGCGGTTGCGACAGAGGCGGTCGGCCCGGTCAGTATACGATGGCATTTTTGCAAAGGTGACGCGTTTTTCGGTACCGAAAATACAGGTTTTATATAAAATAAAAATATGTAAATAGTAACGGCGCGGTTCAGTTCGCGAGTAACGGTTCGTTCAGCGGCAAAAAGGTTTTAAAACGTAGACTGGTGCTGTATAAAAAAAAACTTTATATGTTCATTAGTAACATAACGGTGCTATTTGTTCTACAGCTGAAGATATAGAATGTTGAAGGTATCCAGGCCGATAATTAGCGAGCGTTGTCCGAATGTTTTCGGTGAAGCATTTTAGCATTTTTCCGATGTAGACCAATTCTCAACGGATTCTTGATTGCAGACCGTTATTAAGTTTATTAAAAAAATACACCGTATATGTGCGTGCCCTGAATATTACGGCTTCTCTTAATGTATGTACACCATCAATATAAGTTTGGGCGCAGGATATCTTGGGTTATTGTACGCGACATAACCGCATGTGACGACGTGTGGACCCGACATTATTTATCGAACCCGACTAAAGTGGAATGTTAATAAGCCTTTAGTGATGGCATTTGACGGACGTGGAGTGGTGTCCCGCGAATTCGTGATGTTTGCGTGTTAGTTCAATAAAAGACAATCGAGAATCGTGATGGAGTACCACCAGCCGCGTTACTGCGGATTACTGCTTAACCAATATGGTAATGATTTTTTTTTAGTTATTCTTTTGTGACTAACATTTTCACTATTTGATTTTTAACTGTCAAGTTATTTGTCAAGTTGTAACTAACTTAATCGTAAGTTCGAAGCGAAACTGAATGCAAAAAAGTGTCAACAAAATATCAACGTATACTTACCAACAAGATTAGGATGGGTAGATTTTATAATTACTAAGATCAAGATCATATATTTTTTAATCGCTTTTTAGAATTTTATTCATCTACAAAAATAGTATTATTATTTCTTATGGGGACGTCGCCAGCCGAACGGACGATCCACCCGCGTTGTTGCGGGCCACTTCATCCTTTTCCCCGTTCTCCCTATTAAGGGAGTTAAGGTTCATCCAGCTTTCACGGCGCCCCGTCGAATCTTTTGGTCCCTTTAGTGAATCTTGCTATCTGCTCCACCACAAAAATAGTAACTTAGGTATAAGTAAGCATATGATAATAAAATACCAAAAAAACAAACGTTTAATTGTTTCTAATATTTTGTTAACAGATTTTGTTGTCAATCCCTCCAGGAAGCATTGCTTTATTTATATTATGAAAGTACCTATCTAAGTGATGATAAGGCTGTAGGAAGCACACTTTACCCGAAATACTGAGGCAGTTTAAGATAAGATACCCATCACAAACTTTCACCAAAAACGACTAAGGTAGAGGGTAGATCGTTTTGTCTGCTCATAATCACCCACCCCCAATAACTTCAGTACATCCGTGATCAGCGCATGCAACTATGCCGAAATATCAGATAACTAGGTACTTACACACAACAAAAAAATGTTAAAAACGGTAGTTGTTGACATTGAATGGGCGCCTTTGGCTTTCAAAGTAAAAAGTAAATAGTGTTGAATAATTTCGGCGGGTTGGTTAGAACCACGATAGCTCAATTGGAAGAGCACCTGACCCGGTATGTCAGAAGGGTGCGGGTTCAAACCCTGCTCGTGGAAATTTTTCAACATTTGTGTTTTTGTAATTTGTTCGCAACAAAATTTGCGTTAAAAATTATATAAACATTTTTTATGAAAAAAATGGTAACAATCCCGTTATTAATAAAGTGTATCATATTGGTAATATAAGGAGATTACAGGAATTCCGCCCTAAGCTTCACCCCGTCCAGCTACTGAGTGCCTAGTGCGAGTTTAATTCGCCATTCGGTAACGTTAACGAAAACGAGAATTTGTATGAAATTTTTTTAACTCTACTCGTATGCCGCCAGGAGGCGCTGCTTCAATGCCATACTAATTTTCGTTTTCGTAAACGTAATCGAATGAATACGGATAGTTAACAAACTCACACTAGGCACTCTGACGAATGCTTAAAAATGTTTGCGTTTACGCATCACCTCTAGGTGCTCGCAACAAAACAACAAACAATTACAAACAACAATTTGTAAACAATTACAAAGGTCATCTACCTCTAGGTAGATGACCTTTGTAATTGGTTTTCGTTAAGTTTCTACCTAACATTTGGGTTTACATTTTATGCATTAACGGCTAATTGTCAGTTAAAAAAGGGTTTTTCCATGCAACCTGCAAGACAGGTAACTTAGAATACATTAAGAAAGATCTTATCAAACAATATTTGTGTTATATAAATATTGCGTAGCTTTTAAGTGTTTACAGCAGGTACGCAGTCTGGGTCCTTTAAAAGATATATTGATTTTTCATTAGTAGGATGTTGGCAAAATTTAATATTATCATCATCATCATTTTGATCATCGTCTTGCCAAAAACCATGAATGTGACTTGTTTGCGGATGGATGGCTAGAAATATTTTTAGATGTTTGGATAATGTGATATTTAAAAAAATATCATTTAATTATTGTAATTGGTGTGTCCGTAATAATTAAAGTAAAATAAAAAAAAAAACATCATGCGCACGATGATCTAATTCGGTTTTATGGGTTTCAACGACTGCCAGTGTACGACAACAGCAAGACCATCGGCGATACATATCTTTGATAACTTTTTTGTCACCTATTTTGGCTAACTTGAAAGATCGCAACGCGAAGACACAGATCGCTGCGATGTCAAGCTCCTATACCTTTTGTGTCATTAAGGTTCTTTTTCCTAACCTAGAAATATTAGTAGATTGGTGTCGACTAGTCATTCTTCATAGTAATAGAACCTAAAAACGTATTAGTTCAGATAACAACATGTCTATCGTCTTTGGCGTGCGATCAACTTATTATAATCGTGCGAACCCGTTCTGCAGCTTACTTACCGATGAGTGGCTGATAGTTTAACATTACTAGACTATAGCTAGACTAGACCACGTTAGCTATGGATCAAAGAATTATGTAAGTTCCGGGTAGACTATCTGCTACTTATTGGTAAAGTACGCGACAGTCATAACAGACGTAAATTGCCTAACGTTAGTAACTGAGAACCTTAATAATAGTATTTCAAAAAGTGCTAACAATTTAATTTTTAATGATTATAATGTATATATATAATTTTACGCAAATTTTGTTGAGAATTTTGTCATGGGATGCGGGTTCGAATCCCGCTCATAAAATTTTGCCTTATTATATACAATTTGTAATTTTTAATGCCTATTTTAAAAATAAATATTACTAATGTAGACATAGAGATGTTTTTTCACCATCTGTATAGGCGAAAAGATTCCATACTATTATCATATTTGGAAAGGTTCACAATTATTCCAATTACTACTATTGTTTCATGATAATACTTACTATTTTACAGTTGGAGTACATCTTTTTTTTGTAGGTATTTAGTTTTTAATTTTCTTATTATTGTTCTCTGTTTTTGTTGAAAACAGTTGAGTTTCTTTTTGTTGTGTAGATATAATAATGCTTATAGTTTTTTCAAATAATTATTTTCTCGATGTATATGATAATCTATTTAATCGTTTGAAACGCAATCAATCATGAAGTAACTAAGTATCTTTCACTCATCGCGATATAGCCTTGTTTACTTTTTACACGCTATTTAACTAAGAAAAGCTGAATAAGATCAATTGGACACTTCCACTTAATTGTTGTATTGCACGATGAAACAACGGGTTTACCTCTTTCATGTTTAAGTTTTCAAATTTGTTTTGTTGCATTGTTATGCTATACTGATAGCTAAAAGTGATTCAGCTATTAGTTTAAATACATAATTAAAGGTTTCGTAAAGGTAACAACAAGGCTAAGGACCAATCCATTTATCACTGTAGGTAACAGTTTAAAATATTGTTTTGATTTTGTATTTTTACTTTGCGATCTTAAACTTTGGCCCATCATAATGAATGATGGAAGATATATAATCAGCCTATAAACGTTCCACTGGTGGGCCCAGGCTTTGCTAAATGAATAATATCATATGAGAAGATTATAACCCACCATGCCTGACCCAAAGCGTTTTTTTTTGTTTTGACGATGCCATCTTAGGACAACCCGAAGCACAAACGAGCTAGAGATGATTTCAATTTGGTAACCTATTTGGTGATGTGGTTTTGGTGTGATCGCAGGATCGAATGTGTGATTGCAGCCACAGAACAGTTAAATTGTAGCGCACGTGCAAGCCACTACGCCCCAGAGCATCTTAACTTTTGGAACTACCATTAAGAGTAAAAAGGAATGCTCCCCTTCTTCTTCTAGCTTTTTAACTTTGGAACTACCATTTAAAATTTTAAAGTGATTCTACTTCTTTTTACCTGTCTGTAACCATAAAACGTTTTCCAGATCCCGTCGTGTTGGATCAGTTCAAGCTCGAGATGTCGTACGGTATCGAGCGGTTCTTCCTCTTGTCGTACTGCCTGGCGTGCTGCTGGCCCGGCCTGGGCGCCAAGTCAGACCTGAGGGTGGTCCGCCAGTGGCCCGAGCTGGAGTTCGCCTTCCCCAGCGACCAGGACAGGACCCGAGCGATTCAGCAGCAGTATTACGTGCCCGGGAACTCCGTGCCTATTGATGTGGATGTGCAACATAGACAAGGTCAGTAGTTATAAAGAAATGGGATAGACGAACTACGAACAGAAACTACGAAAGAAGCGTCGGAAGACTAACGGAGAAATGCTGAGGTTGAATGTTAGTTACTTACTTACTCCGCTGGCTCAGTGACCCGTAGGGGATCTTGGCCTCCGATACAACAAGACGCCAATCTTCCTTACTTTCTACCCTCTCAGACCACTGGTCGATCTGGAGCCCTTGTAGGTGTTTCACAACTTTTAACCGCATCTGTGGTCTAGTGGCTAAGACCACCGGTTTAGTTAGACCCAGAGGTCCCGGGTTCGATTCCCAGCGGGAGCACATGTTTGTGTACTCGGTTTGGCTGGTGGTAGGACTTGTTTGTCCGCCTGGCTAGCTACTACCATCTTATGTAAATATTTCGCCATAACATCAAAGTTTGTATAGCAATGTTGTGTTCCGGCAGCTAGAGATAAGATAGCCAGTGCCTCACTAGATGAGGATCCCGGGTGAAGTGCGCTTCCATCATTGGCCTTATCATCACTTAATATCAGGTGAGATCAAGGCACTGTGCTTACCCGTAAAATACTTTAAAAAAATCCTTCCAGCGGTACCTAGGATGCCCAACCGGCCGACGCCCGCTTGCCCGTTCCATGTATGCTCTCTTCACTGCCCGATCTTCTCCCATTCTCTCCACGTGCCAACGGAATCTAGCTGACTAGATTTCTCCGATGATGATGATGATGTTGAATGTTAAATGCGAGAAATCTTGGTTAAAACCCCATAGTTCATAGTTAAATATACTGTGCTACAGCTGACGTCAGTCGATACCTGACAAGGGCGTCTTAACATTCTGGACGGATTAACAAGACTATTATTGACATGCTATGCCGATGCTGTACAAATATCTTTTTTCTAATATTTACTATTTATTTACTTAATATTTACGAATATTGCCATAATATGGAGCATTCTGTGTGCGAGTTGGGATTGCGGGTTCAATTGAATCGATGTACGCCAGCAAAAAAAAATGCTACCTGTGTGCCGTTTTAAGAAGTGCGATGGGGTATGCGACTTATTAATTTTATATATACCTACCCACTTTTAAGTAACAACTGGGGTTATATTCGTCTTTATGTTTCTATAGATACTTACAAAATAATGTCGCATACAATCTAAATTATGATGAATGTAGTGTACGAATAAACGTTTCTGGTTTTTGTAACACTATGATTAAGTTAAACATGTATTTTTGTTTAAATAAATAAAAAATAATGAATAAGTAAATAATAAATAATAATTCTATCTTTTAATTGGTGCAGATTGGGCGCCACGCCCGCATAAGATGATATGAAAACTATCAATTATCCAGTAATTCCCATATAATTGTTCGTGATTAACGTCGGCGCGTGGCGATAACCGACTTCGATTGTAGGGTGTATATTTTTTTATATGTTTTTGTAGTCAGACTTGTATTTACGCAATGCAATCCAATGAGTTGAATGAATTAATGATTTACGAAACACAATGACTCTAAAAATTGTGAATAAAAAGTTCGTTATTAATGTCTAATTATCGTTTATGTTATTATTATTATTTTCTATCGTAATAATTTTTATATATTTTTTTAATAATCTTATAATTTATTTCTTCTGAATGTCCAAAGCCCCAATAGGTTAGTCCAGACAGTGCACATTAAATAAATCACTATGTTATTAAGATTATTCAAGCGACACAGAAATTCCACATATATATAAATAAATACAAAAGTTTAGAGGTGTAACTCGTAAATTGCAGTTGTGTAACTCATTCCCGTACAATCGTGTCACCAACAGAATAAACATCATGTTATATTGCATTTAAATATAAAATAAGTAGGTTCCTGTTAACAGTAAAACAACGATAAAACTACGGCAAAGCAATTGAAGAAAGACAACTAAAATGTAGCTTTATGCGCGACAATGAGTTGCTTCGTGGAGTACATAAGCCTGCACAGCAGACCACAATCTGACTAATTTCGTCAATGGACTTTGAACTTTATACATATGACATAAAACGTTGTATTTGAAATGACACCACGTTTACGGATCTACTCCAGTTTATTTTACAATTTTGTTTGCACATGCATGGACGTTACTTTAATTTTATATTAATATTCGACAAAAGGAAGGAAGGTCGCGGGAAGCCGCTGGATGCGAGCAGCACAAAACCGGTCGTTGTGGAGATCCTTGGGGGAGGCCTTTGTCCAGCAGTGGACGTCTTTTGGCTGAGATGATGATGATTCGACAAAAGATAAAAATAATACAAACACAGCTCTAAGTAGGTACCTTCTCATCAAAAAGTCCCTTCCATGCGTGAAATGTTTATAAAGTTAATATTATCTGGCTGAACTAAGCCATCTAGGGAACGATTCTTGAACCCTTGAACCCTTGAACCCGCACATAACCCGAGTGACAATCTTTCTCACATTATAATATCAATTGCGAGTGCGAATCCTCCACTCGTGTAAGTCATCGGTGACTTTCTTGTCAGGAAAAATTCTCGACCGGTAGGTACAAAAATATAAAAATGTAAATCTTAGAATAAATACAATGTAAAATAAACGCGAGTAAATTCACAAAATTGTTTTATTACTATTGTAATAAAACAATTTTGTGAATTTACTCGCGTTACTTTATATTAAAGTGTCCGCCTAAACTTTACAAAACAATGTACCACTATGACTGCAAAAAACAATCACAAATAATATGAAAAACAATTTGTTATACAGGGATGCAGAAATCCCGCATTTTCGTGACAATACCCCGGTTCGATAAGGGACGGCCGGTTACCCTGGGCATAGTCGACGAACAAGGTCGAATATCCGGGTACCCTAACTACTCCTGGCACGACCACCAGGGCAACAACTGCCAGGGGATGACCTCTGTCTTCAGAACAGCAGTGAGTATATTTATACTTGTTTTTACTTATATTCACAGGTTGTCCTAAAATTATACGTCCGACTGGCAGTAAGTATACTAATACAGGACAAGGCTTGGTTTGTGGTCAGAACCATTCGGAGAATATAGAAGGGTAGAACACTCACTAGTCACTAGTGTGTGATGCCGTTCCCTCTAGAAAACCTCTGACGGTTTATTTCACACGGCTTAACAATTCGAGCGATTAGGCACCACGTTGGTGCTTAACTTTTTGACACCGGACTCGCATAGGCACCACAGTGATGCCTAAAAACATGTGTTTATCTGTGTGTGTGACTTATTAGTACTAGGGGTTTTTTCGTTCGACGGGTAAAGGAACCCTTTAAGTTTCTCGCCGCCCCCAAAAGAGTCCGGTGACGCTGAAAATGCCGTCTGGGGAAATCAGCTAACTCTCTAAAAAAACACGAGTCTATCAGATAAACATAATATTACCCTTAAATTAACAAAAGGGCTTTCAAGATATTTCTGACATTTTGTTTATTTTGTTTTATTTATTAGGACAACCAACAAAACAAATACAAATACATGAGCGACATATAGACATAAAACTAAGTATCATCTCAATAGAAGCTGCCACGGTATGCAACGTAGATTACAATAAAATTATTATTATCTTTTTATTTTGAGTTATGTATTAGTTGCTAAAGGTATAACCTTATTTTTAGTTTATACGAAAATCGAAACACGGGTCAAATATTTTCATTTAAAGAATTAGTACAAAAAAAAATATCTTGAAAACTCACGAAGTTACAAGCTTTTTGTGCTGTACCGTTGTGTTTTTTAATAGGGTATACCTACTTTATTTGAGATTTTGTAAATATTGTTTGGTCTAAATGTAACATGGTATAAAAATATTGAAATCGATTATATTCCTGATTCTGAACAAACAGTTTTCAGGTTTCGTATTAACTAAAAATAACATATAATTCTTGGATTAAACGATACTTCTCGACTGACCATCAATGTAGTAGTAAAAACAACTATTCAAGGTAGCTGGGTTATATTAATACCAAGAATCGGAAGTTATTCCAAGCAATGCCAACGTGGTAATATGTTGGAGACTATTGCAAGTGTCATATTATGTTTGTCTGATAGACCTGCAGCTAAGCTAACTCCTGTGTCAGTCTAACGCACTATTTTTCGGACAACCTGTGGATATAACTTTTTTTATTTTATTCCAAAATTGGCAATCGCTTGGCCGTCGTCACATCTGGTGGTAAATGACGATAAGGCCGAACTTGGCAGAGCATTCCACTCCAAATACCTATATAACCAAAAAACTGGTTTAATTTTAAACAAGTTGTTAAAGACAACAATTACTCTCAACATTGGTATGACGACAAAATGTAATAAGTAGTGGAAGCTAGCCAGGCTTACTTAAAAAATGTCATACTATCAATCGAACTGAACACAATTATGTACCTACCCACGGTTGGAATGAAACTCGGAACTTCTCAATCAAAGACCGGTAGTCTTACCACTAGATCACAGAGTAATAAATAGATAATGCAAACATATAATAATAACATAGGTACAGTCACGTGCAAATACATGTAAACATTGTAACTCCTAAAACAATGGAATAAGATTCAAAACTAGTCAACAGTGATCACACTAATATTATAAATGCGAAAGTTTGTGTGTATATATTTGTTGCTTCTTCACGCTGCAACGGATGGATGGATTTGGATGAAATTCGGGATACAGATAGTTTATAACCTGGATTAAAACATAAAATACTTTTATCCCGATATTCCCACGGGGACGGAAATCACGCGGGTGAAACCCCGAGCGGCCGCTAGTACTTACATACATACTTGTAAAACATGTTAATGCTCGTGACTGTACTACATATAAACAAAAAGACTAAATACACTAACCCCCTTATTCATAAACACTATTTAAGCATTATTTAATTAATCATTGTTTTGTTTCTTTTTCTCATATTGAAAATGGCGTTTGTGTAACATTGACAAAACAATATTTAACTAAATAATGCTTAAATAGTTGTACTACAAATACTACAATCCAGGGTTTAATGACCGTAATAATTATAACGATCGTTACATAAAAAAAGTTAGTGCCCCGACAATACCAAAGACATTAGTGATATGAAAAATATAGTTATTATTTATTTCGTAGCAAAAAGGACTCTGTTGAATGAGAGAACCAAAACAACTTTATCCTTTTTTCTTTGAACCTTACTTCTGTAGCAGTTTATTTACCTCCTCTTAGCGCTAAATATTATACAAACAAAACAATTACGTAAAACTGATCCTTGGTATTCGTAAATATGCTGAAATTGGATACGTTTCGAGACGTTGTTGTTGACATTGAATAAGGCCTATTTTGGCTTTGACTTAATTGGCACAAGTCGAATTTAACCGCGACAGCCTAATATAAGAGTACCTCACATGTATTACCAGATGGTGCGGATTCGAACACCGATAGTGGATGTTTTTTTACACATTTTTCTGTTCTATTCGCAATAAAAATATTAATATTGCTGTAAAACCTAGTTATAAAAAATAACCGCTAAAGAATGTAATCGGTACAATCATGCCAGTGTTGGGTTCGGGCCTTTCAAGCCTTCCAACATGGCCGATTTTGCTACAAAATTATCAAAAAATCTTTTTTTAACAATTATTCACGGTTTTCAAAGTCTGTCATTATTGTGTGGTCAATAATCTAGGTAGGCTAGTGGCTCCAGTGTTCGACACATTTTTAGTCGTCAAATAAAACATTGGTTGGTTGTTATTGAAATTATACTAAGCAACAGCTAGGAATAATGTTTATATTCGATTAAATATTTATAAAATTTTATAAAATACAGTGAAAAAAAATTAAACGCCCTCCCGACCCAGCCAGGAATCGATCGTGGGTCTTCCGCAATCCGGGCGGCTGCACTGACCGCTATGCTACCGGAAAGGACGTAAGCGCTGAATTTTATCACTGCTTTTTAATTTTTGAGTGCTACTAGCGGCACATTGCGCTATCTATCCAACGGTCATTGCAACCAATGGCCATTGCAGATTCACCATTTTTTATATTCGATTGTTAAAAAAAATCAGTAAAAATCAGTAGCTGACCCCTATGTTTAATGATTGAAGAAACAAAATGTTGAGGTTGCAGTCGAACACTGATGACACTACCCTATATCCACCATCCATAGTAACAACATCTCCTCTTTATTCCAGATAGACGAATGCAACCGCCTGTGGGTTATGGACGCGGGCAAGATCGGTGACCACCAGCACTGCCCGCCGCAGCTACTGGCCTTCGACCTGGCCACCGACACGCTCGTATACCGGCACACCGTCAGCGCGTCCAGCTACATCGCCACATCACTGTTCATCACACCGGTAAATTGATGCTGACTGTACCATCCTTTCTCTGCCACAGTGATGGCTAGAAACGATGGGACATTTTATACACGGGCCGACATTAAGGGCTCTTTCAATTTTGCCAGTTGGTTACAGATCAAGGTTTGGTGTTGAACTGTCTGCTGCGTTCCCATGTTAAACGCAGCTGCACGACCGACAGCTGAGAAGGTTGATGACCCACTGGTTCACGCACTTGGTGTGCTTTTGCTAAGGTTAAGCTAGCAAGGCCGGTCATATGGATGACCAAAAATGTACCATCTCGAGCTTCTCCGTGCTTCAGAAGGCATGCCGTTGGCCCCGGCTGTATTAGCAGTCCTTAACTACCGCCAATCCGCACTAGCCCGTGTTTTAGTTTATGGCCCGCTATCCATCCATAGGGATGGCTCGTACCTCGGGAGTAGTAAAGATGGTGCACGACAGCTGGCAGCCTGTGTTGGAAACGTACGGCAGAAACCTTATCCTGTACCCCAAGCATTCAATTCTGACTCTCTGTTGTTTTTACTCTGAATTTACTCTGAATTGTTTTTACCTATTGGTATTAAATATTTTTATTTTGTCTTTTTGTAAACTATAGTTATTGACGATCATTGCCGTCGTTGACGTGCAGGGCACGCTATCGCTTGTGGATTATAGCTGACCATCTAAATTGAAAGAGTCCTAAAAGAAGCCCTTAAGCATTTTTGACATTGACAGGTGGTGGACGTCCGCGGCTCCGGACCCAGCGACTGCGCGGACACGTTTGTGTACGTGGCGGACGTGTCGGGCTACGCGCTGCTGGTGGTGGACGTGGCCAACGACCGCTCCTGGCGGGTCACGCACCGTCTCATGTTCCCCTACCCCGACCAGGGCACCTTCACCATTGACGGTAACTCACGAACACTCATTAAACACTACGATACTTGCCTCGAAAAAAAACTTATATTGAGCGATTTTTTAGATAGGGATTGCTGTATAGACTATATAGAGTAGGAAAGAGATTGCTGCATAGACTGTGCGCCAGAATGAAAGATACTACCTCTATATGGTTGACGCCTAAAAAACAAATTTAAAGTTGCTTCTAAAGAACATCGTATCCAGATTTCAATGGCGGTAAAAAAAAATCGGATTGCAAGCGTGTCTTCTAGAGGAGATGGCCTCACGAAAGCTTGCCTCCATCACATACTAGATTCTCTGAGGCGTTCGAATCAATTTGAAATCTAGAATGGACTAAGACCTTAACACTCGTGGAGGAAGGGATAGTTTTTGTACAAGTTAAAGTTAACTACAATTTGTATGAAATCGAAGCAGCGGATTTTTAAAATTAAAGTAACGAACTATTGCTGCACTCAATAGTAGCATCAGTTCGGTGATTTAAATCAACCGGAGTACCTACTACTTTAACCTCGCGATCCCTCAAAGTTGCATTAGTTCGGTCGACCGAACTAACAACCAAACTACTGAAACTAAAGGGCGCCATCTAGTTAGTGATATATTTACTCATGTGATCTAGTCACGAACTGTGAAACTAACTTTTAGTTGTGTCTGTCAGTCAACTGCCAAAAATCCTCTTAAAATAGTCGTTCCTTTAAAAACTCGTTCGAATATAGTGGAAATAACTTGAACTCAGCAATCTTAGTGTTACTACTTTCGATATGCTTGTTTGTAGGTGATACAAGGCTCTTTTATCTAGAGCTACTTATTATATTCGCGAACCTCTTGCGCTCTGTGTTCCTGCAATCCAGGTAATGTATACAATATAAATACGACGGCAAACATTGCACGCTCCATGCTTTGAACGTACCTACTCATTACCAGGAGCAGTTGCAACGCGGAGCGCAGTAGGTGCGCGAACATAGTAGGTACCTACCTTTATGTAGCGACTATCGACAATGTTAATTGCGTAATAAAATGCGCGTAATAAAAACAAGAGAGGGTCTAGTGTCAATGAGGGGCGCGTACGCTATCAGTCAGTGGTATTTTCAGTTAACCGACAACTGATACTTATTTGGGAGTAACATCCAATCAGCTTGCTATACGAATAATTTAGTTAAATTAGCACTAAGTACATGTTATTTTAATTGCCTATTTGTATGCCATGGATTTCCAAGTTACGACTGATTCCATTAGTTGTAACGAGATTATTTGTATTGCCATTTGTATTAGCGTTATCTTCTCAATTGTACCAAAAAGAACAAATATTTATAATATAAAATTAGACAAGTGTGACCAGAACAAATACACAAATTGCTTATAAAATTGGGTTAATCGACATTTGATGTTTATATGAATATGACGGACGTTTCAACTATTTAGACTAACACCATGCCGAAATTGCGCGATCAAAGTCCGGCTTAGTGCGGTATAACAAAACAACTGTCGGCAAAATGTGTACCTGGTATTAGTACCATTAGTGGTACTACTGGGTGTACCACGGTTCATAACCGATACATACTGTCTGTCTATGTACTGTCGCGTGTTTTCGGCATAGTGTATTCCTACACTTAGTTTGTAATATCATCATAATCATAATAACCTTAGACGTCCATAAACCCGAATTTTAAGCAATTAGTTTTGTCATTTATTCAAATGTAATACCTATAATCAAAATAGGTAGTTTGTTTAGTACTGAAGTACCTATGCAAATTCGATCAAATAAGTTCGGCATGTTGAGTAACTACAAAACATTGTTTTCTAAAGAGGTTTCTATTGTTTTCTGGAGGAGCTTGGTTAACGCGCCCGGTCTGCGCTGTAGTTAAGGCGACGCATTTGAAATTTACGTGGCGGGGATCTTGACTTTTCCCAACAATTACAAAACATATGAGTGATATTTGATGACATGATTTTTCATGTAATTGACTTCATTTTGCTAGTTGCAGAAACGCGATTTGTTAACTTTTATAACAGAGAAAAAAATATCAAAGTATAAAATATCTTTTAAAACAGATTTGCTTTTTACAGGCAAACCAGACCGATTTAAGCATCTAAATTTTCTTAGTAGATTGGTCTTAAAACACACTTCAATATTGTAGTTCATTTTTTTAAAATAATTTGTAGTTTTATTTTAAGGAAAAAACAGTTTGTTTTTCTTATGGTACGGAGAGCAAACGCTCAGTATGAGATTTATTGTTTAGCGGTGCGTCGCCTTAAGCGACTCTCGCAAAGGCCGGTCACAGGATGAGTGACCAAAAATTTATAATCTTGAGCTCCTCCATGCTTCGGAAGGCTTCTGTTGGTCCCGGCTGCGTTAATTGTCTTTAACAACCACCAATTCGTACGGGTCAATAATGACCCGTTCTCCCTACCTACCCAACCATAGGGAAGGCACGTGTCCCAGCAGTGGGGACAAAAATGGGCTGGTTTAGTGATTTCTAAAGTTTTGGCAAACAGTACACATTGAAATGAAATACTTTACGAATTACTCGCATTTTATTTTACTTATTATTTTTATAGGTGTTGACGTTTCGACCCCTCCATATTACCTACTTATATTACCTTACAGAGACAGGTAGCCATAGGTGGCGGTGGTAGACTGTCAAATCTTTCTATGGAAGTTTTTGTTTTAATATTAGGTCCTTACCTATGAAATTGACGTTTTGTATGAAGATTTTTCATAAAATTTTATTTTTCATACTAACGTTTTTAAAATTTTCTTAGCATCTATTTATGTTAACACTCTAAAAATTGTAGAGTAGTGTGTTTGTTTCACTAGCTAAATATAGCAGACATTTAAAAGAAAAAAAATCAAGTCCCTTCAAAGCTACAATGAAACAAAAGGACAATTCCGCGAACAAAAAAAGTAGTCAATGTAAAAAAAAATATCTGGCGAAAAAGACACAAATTAATAATCATTGTTATTACTGAAGCCTAAGTAACATAGTCCTAATTAAAGGTGTATAATAAAATAATAATATTAACAACCGGTATTGACTTTTAAAAGTAATACATCTATTAATAAGTGAGAATAAAACGTCAATTTCATAGGTAAGGACCTAATACTTTACGACACTTGTTTTCAGGCGAGAGCTTCGACCTGATGGACGGCATCCTAGGCATGGCCTTATCTCCGTACAGGCAAGGCCGCGACCGGTACCTGTACTTCCACGCGCTGGCGTCGATCACCGAAAACGTGGTGCGCACCAAGGTGCTGCGCAACGACTCCTTCATCGCCGACCCCAACGCTGAGCCGAAATCCATCAATGTAAGTGTACAGACACCTGCACATCAACCTATCCAAAACTGACAATTTTCTTCAATACATTTTCAACCATATACTTATGGCATAAAGTTTAAAGTCTATTGAAGAAAGGAGATGTTCGTTTTTGGGCCCTTATTTTATTACAGTTTTGAAGTGATGCTTTTCTAATAGATCTGCCTTCTGAGATGATGTTTCCAAAAAGAAAAAAAATATATAAAAAGAGCCCAACATAATTTAAAAATTATTTAAAAAATTGAAATCTTGTTTTCTTCGTCAAACTTTTCTTATTATTTTTGGGTTCTGATGAAAGTTTTAAGTGTTTATTTTAAATTACTGAACCTATTTATACATTCTTAAAGGTATTTTAAGGTTTCAATGCAATTTCCTGAAAATGAAACAATGCGGTTGCTGGCTGCAATGGATAGTTTGCATTACTAATTTAAAAAATAAGTTATATTTTTTATATGCATACGTACATTAGAAAAGCGAAGTTGCCAAGGTAGAAAAAGTTTAGGGAATTAGGAATTTTTATTATCTGACTTTTTTTATTATACATTTAATACAATGTTTGGGTGTTTAAAAATATATTAATACTCTATGTATTTAATGATTAAACGCTTTGTCAGCGTTTAATCATTAAATGAGTCCTATTAGACGTTCTTTTGTTTTTTTTTATAGTTATGTGGGTTTATATATGTGTATATATTGAATGGATTATTAAACCGAATAAACAATTTTTTTTATAACTAGTAGAGCAACAATCCTTCAGTGGTACGACGAGGAACGACAATTCCTTTTCGTGCCACTGGTGGCCGTTGGTGGCATGACGAGGAAGAAGTCGGAAAGGTTCCTTATTTTGTGCTCTTTTCATAAAATATAATTTCATCACTATAAGAATTAGGGGGCCCAGCCTCCATACAAAAATGGAACATCTCCTTTGATAGTTGGTGGCAGGCGTGTGTACATATGAATACTGGAGTGCGTGACGCCATAGTGCGTGATGCCACCCGATCCGATCCGAACTCCTCGGAGAATCTAGTAGTGAACGAGGACACGCACTAGTGCGTGATGCCGTTCCCTCTAGAAAATCTCTGACAGCGCCGGCGCTACGTTTCACACGGCTTGGAGCCCTTTAAGTTTCCTCCCCCCCCCCCCCAAACCCAAAGTGTCCAAGAACACTGAAAATGCCGTGCGAGGTAATCAGCAAACTCTCTCAAAAGAAATTAATATTGGGCAGCAATTCTGCTATTTGTAAACATCTACATTGCCTGGTTATACTATAGTATAATTTTTTACGGGTAAGCATCTAAACCTGATGTCGAGTGATGATAAGGCTGAAGGTTCATCACCGATGCGCTCATCACCCGGAATCCTTAACCACTGAAGAACTGGCAATTTTATCTCTAGCTGCCGAAACACAACAACGCTACAAACATTGATGATATGGTGACATATCTAGATAAGATGGTGGTAGCTGACCAGGCGGACCAACAAGACCTACCACCAACCAAACATTTCGCAAAGCAATGTGAAAACCGCTTTTGTTTTAATATCAAAACCAGGAAACTAACGCATTATTCTGACGTTATTGAATTAGAAGACTCGAGACTTGATTTATCAGCTAACATCAAAACTGAACTTTCGACGGCAATCAAATTTAGTTACACGAGTTTGGCGCTAGGTGGGGTTGCTTTGATCCTATATATCTAGCACTTAGCACCCCTGTGACAATAAATGACAAATTTTTATTATATTCCATTATTATTAATATATTCGAGGTGATCGAAGACTATTTACATCGCCACATCGTTATTTTTGATTTGAAAGAAAGAAAGAAAGAAAAAACATTTATTGACTCTCACATCACATAATATGATTAAAAATAGAAAAAAAAAAAAAAAAGACATGGAATACAAAAACAATAAAAACAAAAAATAACAAAGACAACAGGTGACGAGCCAATCAGGACCCTACCTCAGCATATGCCGCTACGGTGTGAGCAAGTCACATCGCAACGGCGCTGGTATTCTGGCAGGGCCTGTGCGAGGTGACGATCGTTTCAATATGTATATAAGAAAAATAGAATATATAATTATATTTGGATATAAATACTTATATTATAACTAAACCTAGATACTCATAAATATATTTAAATATACATACTAAAATAAACATATAAAACACTATTTAAGACAGATTATACAAAATAAAAGACATCGTACAACAAAAAACAGATCCTAAATAAAAAAATAAAAAATAAAAATAAAAACTAGCGAGGCGGACTGCACACTGAACGCAGCCAAACTATCACCTGTCATATGTGACATTGACATGATTTGCCCACGTAGGCAGCTCTAAAACACGCGCGCACGTCCGCCATCTCGTCTCCCATCCATGTGTTTGCCACGAAAGCAATATCTAATTCCACACTTTGACAAACTAAAAGCGCTGAATAACATAAGGACAGGTCCGTGCATAAGGAGTGATAAAACAATAGATCCCCCACGTTCACTCACAACAGTGTATGTAACTGAGGCCCAACCGCCCAACGCGCAGCAGTGCCAGGATCACAAAGTGCCTTGTAATATAACCAGGATGCGCAGGATGGATGACTTGTTCTTTTTTTATTCTTATTCCTCTTTTTTTAAGACTACGCTTGTCTATCTCACCGACTTACTGTCTCCACCATTCCAACGCAATCAAGAAAGAAGTTTAGGTTCTCGTTTCTTCGTCACTCTTATCCTGCTTAAATTGAATCTAGATTCCAACATATAATAAAATAACTTATTCGTATTTACAATAATATCATTAAAATAGGATTAAGTCTCATATTTTACGTTTCGAAAATACTTGCTTAGATAATAAATAGTTTTTACTATCGTATTAAAGAACATAGAAAGAGCTGGCATTTACACTATTAGTGTTTCATTAAAAAACCACTAAAAACATTTATAAATATGTAGAATTGTATATAAGAGACCCTTATTAACTGCTTTAATGTATGTCTGTTGTTGCTTCTAGGTTTTTCCTGATAAGCGTCCTAACCAATCAGCGGCCGAAGCGATGGACCGCAACGGCATTATGTATTTCGGACTAATGGAGCCACCTAGCATCTGGTGCTGGAACTCTGCCACAGAGTTCTCGCAGAGGAACTTCCACCAGCTCGCCGTGAACAGAGAAACGCTGCAGTTCGCCAGCGGAGTGAAAGTCATAAACAACTTGAAGGGGGAACAAGAATTATGGATATTGACGTCGAGCTTCCAGAGAGTCATGACCGGATCTATCGACAGCAGTAGGGTCAACTACAGAATACACGCGGAGAAGATTAACAATTTGTTAGCTAACTCCCCTTGCAAGAGTCCCCCAAAGGGTCAAAACCACGGCTACCAGGCAAACCTTATAATACCGTCACATGGGTATCAGCGAGGGACGCTAAGGTATGGCGCTGTCTCGTATCTCTAGAGCTCCGTGCCATGTCGAACTACATATTCAACACACCCGTGTGGCACAACTGGCCATAAAAGTTACCACTATTCATAAAAATAAACGTTAAACTATAATTTATTTAGTAAAATTATTGTTGTGTTTTATTTCACTTTAAAATTTTGTATTAAAATCTAGGGGGAATAGTTTGTATTACATCAAGATCATCGTAAGCTTATAAACAACCAACTGACTTAATTATATCAGGTGTTTTAATAGACAATACAGGTATTGTCCATACTTCTAATCCGCTAGCCCAATGACGTTGGTACTTACTGATGGGTTTTAAGGATCCTAAGAAAACATTATTAACATTGACTTGCAAAATCGAGCACCGCGCCAGCCGCTGTGCCATTGAACTCCTCCATGTTGTTACTAAATATATGGTTTTCATATAAGGTACCTACTTTTAAAATTTAAAACAGCCATACATTAGTCACATTTATTACTGTTGAAGTTCCAAAATCACAAAGCCTGTTTCAAAATATCGGTATACATTTGTATCTTTCTGGCAATGCTCATGTCAATGTGCTTGTCTTCGATTCCCACAATCATTCCGCCTATGATAGTTGGATCCACTTTCTCTGTTAGTTGAACTTTTTTCCCACCCTGCACGAATTTCTGTAGTGCGTCCATCAGAGCAGTCTTGGCGCTGCTTTCCAGAGGTTTCGCCGTAATCACCTCGCATAGAGCCTCATTCCTGTGGGCTACCATTACCGTGAGGAACATGTTGATCATGCGCCTCAGATTTTTCAGGCGACCATTTTCAGCTACTATTGATAAGAAATTTATTGCAGCTGCCGGCATACCTAGAAAAGTCAAAGCGAAACGTTAAATCAAAGTATCCGTAAAAATTAAACGCCTATGATTTAAATTCTAGCCAAATCACAGGTAACTGCTCTTTATGTGCAAAAAACTCAATGAGGCAGTAGCCTAATAGCACTTACAAACTTCTACAATATATTTCAAAGATTGTGTAGACAAGGAAAATATTTTTTCTCTTTAATGTCGACGGCAAACGAGCAGACGAGCCACCCAATGGTCATCGATGCCTATGGACTTTTGCAGCATCGGGGAAGCTGCCTATATGGCTGGACAACAACGGGAACGCAAATCACACGCTTTTTAGAGAACCTCACGTTATAGCGCACGGAACCACCTTTGAAAAGAGTCCGTTCCACATCCTGCAGGTTGTCCATAAGAAAAATTGTAAGAAAACTCAAAACACGTTCAATTTAATTCTGTTAATTTTTTAGTAAACTAAGTAAGTTTCTCTTATTAGTTTCACTCCTGTTATTAGTCTTTTCTACTTTACTTATATTTAAGAGCGTTTACGCCGCACACTAGCGCCGCCAATGAAAAAAAAAACATATTTAGTAATTAGAGATAGAAAATCAAATTATGCTCAACAAACTATTTGAATGAAGTAATTTAGCATTTTTACGTACTAAATTACTTCATTCAGATAGTTTGTTGAGCATAATTTGATTTTCTATCTCTAATTACTAGATATGTTTTTTTTCATTGGTGGCGCTAGTGTGCGGCGTAAACGCTCTTAACAAAAGACGCAACCGGTCGTAATTTTTTTCACGAAAGCATTTTACCTGCTTGTTTTCCAATTTCTTCCAAGATCTTTGCCTTACCGGCTCTATTTATCATGCTGGTCTCTATGAAGTCCACAATTTTGGGCTTGAGCAGCTCTTTCTGTAATCCTCGAAGATGCTTCTCGACCTCGTCAATCTGCTTCAACTGCAGAGCTGCGCTATACAACGCAGTCACGTAACGACCTTCTATACCTAACACGCAAGTTAAAATGTAATGAAATGTAAATAAAGGACATAATTTAGAGAAAGACAGGGTAATGTCAGCTCATGTACCTAATTTATATTAGGTATATATTCTATATATATTACGAAACGTCAGGATAAAAAATATAAGATCCGTAATCCGGCTGCATTATATAGCAATCGTTAACAACCACCAATCGCACTGGGCCCGCGTGGTGGTTTATGGCCCGTTCTCCCTGTTCATCCATAGGGAAGGCTCGTGCACCAGCAGTGGGGACAATATGGGCTGATGATGATGATGATGAGATGCGTAAAACGTAAAAGTTGTTTTACATAAATATTATAAAGTTTTAACAACTTACCAAAGACAGGTATGGGTGGTTTTGTAGATTGCGCTGATTGACATCTTGAAAATATTTTCGACAAGCCACATACACGTAAGTACAGGTAAGATTTATTACGTAAACCATTCATTTTATTAGTTATAATTTAATTAACATTTCATCTAATCTGACATTTTGAAAGTGCAATTACGAGACAGTCAATGTCAAAGACCTCTTCAATGGCAAAAAAAAACAGTTTTAGAAAAAAAGTTTGAGGTTTTAATGTAAACTTGCAAAGTTAAATTATGTGATGGAAGTAAGTAAGAAACTGTTTCTACTTGATTACTTACTCCTATTGAGGGTGTTTTATACATTTTTCTGATGCTCTATAGGAAAGGGTGAAAATAAATGTCCGTCCTAAACTTCTTGCCGCTGCTCAGTACAATAGGACACATGCATGTTGGATTTTAGCGAACCGATGACATAGTGACTAAAGAAGAAGGAAAGAATAAAGAATGTATGATTTTTATTATGTAAACAGTTCAAACGATTAGCAAGATTAAATTTGAAAATGTTTTAATATTTGCTTTATGTTACTTCTACACTAAGACGTCATACTGGAACGCCTGATCGGTTTCTAGCAGCGCTCTGATGTAGATGACTAAAGAACCAAGCGCCATTGCAGAGGTCAAGGAGTTGCAAGAACCACCTTCTGAGGTGGCTGCTTTCTTCACACGATATTCTTCCTAAAACCAAGAACAGTAGACATACTTAATTTAAAATAGCTACTTGTATTAACCAATGGTTGTGATTTAGGATAGCAAAAAACCAAATAATCGGGCTCTTTTGAATTGCTACATTTTGATATTTTTTTCCATATACCCATTCCAAAGCCTGGCTTCATAACACATTTAAATGGACTTTACGCAGATTCCTCAACCACATTAGGCTATGTCGAATCACAACAACGCTACTAACATTACTATTATGGGGAAAGACTCAGATTAAAATGTGTAACGCGCCCGGTCTACATTTGTTAAAGTTAAGCAACTTTTGCAAAGGCTCTAGAGATCTAGAGCTCCTCTGTGCTTCGGAAGGTACGTACAGCCGTTGGTCCCGATTGCATTAGCAGTTAACAACCACCAATCCGCACTGGGCCGCGTGGTGGTGTATTGCCCGATCTCCCTATCCATCCATAGGGAAGGCTCCGGCCCCAGCAGTAGGGATATAAAAATGAGCTGGTGATGAACAAGGTGCACTCAAAACAAGACCTACCAACAAAAAGCTCCTCAAATCCTCAAAGTGTATAACTATTATTGTAATATATTATTATATGTTTGTTAGCGTTTACCTCTCTATCACTTGGTGGTGGAGCAGCGACAGGTCCAATAAAGCCAGTCAACTTTAAAAATGGCTGCCTATCATCTGCGTAGCACCCCTTCGGTTCTTGCCAAGACACGATCTTGTTCATCCAACGAGGCTTTATAAATTCCCCATAACCTTGCGATGCACAATAGAAAACTGAAAAGAAAAGTAAAATTTTCCGTTTCTATTCATAATTCGAACGATTACTAATTTATTTATTTATTTGTATGGTTAGACAATGCAATATTATAAATTAAAGTGAAATATTGATCTTAGATAGTTACGTTAGCTAACCTATTTCGTAACTAGTCCAATCAACGAGGACATTTGTTGTATGGGAAAAAAAATAAGATGTCTGTAGGTATGATTTGTTAGGTATATGAAAAAACTGAACTAAATAATAATAATAATAAAGGCAGTACTCCTTGACACGGCACGTATTGTCAGGAGGTTCCTCACTTTGCAGCCCTGACCACCGGGTAGCTTAGGCCCTGCCTCGCTGCTGGCGGTACTCTAGGATTAGATTTTTATAATGTTTTATTGTTTTTATATTAAAATATTGTAAAAATCTAGTTTTAAGAAAGAAAATAAATATAGAGTTTAATAATAATATGTTAGTTACCTACCTGCAGCCTGTCTAACTGTATAAGTAATTATAGGCACGTATTGTTGTACCTACTGAAAAATTTATACCTACAAAATAAGGTACTACTGCTTGTCTCACTGTGAAAGTAATTTTAAGATGACTGTAGGTCAGTGTAGGTAAGTTTAGTTATATGAAAAAACTTAACCAAATAAAGATAATAATACCTAGTCGATTATTTATGTTAGTTACCTACCTGCAGCCTGTTTAGTAATTTAACATGAATGTAGACACGTGTTGAAAGATTGAAAAAATTAAACCATTTAAAAATAGTGTGATTATACCTAGTCGAATATCTGTTACGTTAGGTACTACAATCTGTATGTGTTAGTAATTTAACCAAATTTTATATTGTCTGTTATTGATTAAAGTGTGTAAGTTACTTTTGTTTTATTCAGAAATACCTACCATTGTCTTTAAACTCTTGAAACTCTAATAACGGTGGCCGGCCACCAAACAAAAGTGCGTGGCAAAGCAGCTTCGAGCGGTCGCGGTCAAATGAAGGTCAACCCATAATAAATCAGCTATTAAGAAATATATGAACGTTAGCAAACTTGTTGGATAATTGATAAATCTGTTTAAATATAGTATGACTACTAAAGGTATAAAAATGGACGGAGTAATTTTTCACAAATACTTAGTTTAGTAATTTTTCAAATCACCATGTTAACGTTTTACAAGAAGGGGCCTGTCGCGACACGAATTGGAGGTGGTCGACGACGACGAACCTACCCTACATTGTTAAAACAAGACAAGACACCTTTTTCTAACGAAACTTTTTTCTCAGTAGTGTGTAGTAGTGTTCAACATTATTATAGGTACCTACTTGTTGACCTTTTTTGCATATTGTACAAGTATCAAATGTTTATTTGAAAGTTTTGAAACGCATTAATAAATATCCGATCCGATCCGAACCCTTCGGAGAATCTAGTGGGGCACGGGGACACGCACATTTCAGTGTGTGATGCCGTTCTTTCTAGAAAACCTCCGAAGGTGATTCGTTTCACACGGCTTGAAACGAATCGGCACGGCTCGGGTACCCTTTACGTACCTCGCCGCCCGCCCCCAAAAAAGCCCGGTGACGCTGAAAATGCCGTTTGAGGTATTCAGCAATCTCTCTCAAAAAATAAATTTAAAAAAAAAATCCTTTTAAAAGCTAATTTCTTAGCGCCCCGTTGTACAACGTTGTGTATTCTCTGTGCTGTGCGTGTAAGATAAAAAATTGCGTGGCAAGTGCGGGCAAAGGACTTTTGAGCGGTCATGAATAGTCAAGACAAATCAGCGAACATAATAATTTCGTAAAAAATACTAAACGTTCGAAAGATTGTTGGATTATTGATAAATCTTTAAACTATTTAAGATAAACTTTTTAAGAATCAAACGAGAAGTATCTAAAATTTTGACATTAAACACTCCCATACATTTAGTATGCGATTAGTAGAAAGGTTTTAGTTTCCTTATACTGTTAGTTGACACAGTACGGACATTATGAATTTCTCAGAATGCCTTTTGGTTTAAAAACTGCACCCGCTACATTTCAGAAAGCAATGGATTCTAATTCTAAGAGGCTCACAAGGAACCCATTGTTTAATTTATTTAGATGACATAATAATCTTCTCGTCATCATTACCAGAACACCTACAACGACTGAAGAATGTTTTTGATACTCTTAAAAAAGCAAATCTCAAAGTTCAGTTAAATAAATCAGAATTTTTACGAAAAGAAGTTCTTTATTTAGGTCATAGCATCACAGCCGAGGGACCTAAACCAAATGAAGACAAAATCAAGGCAGTCCTTAACCTTCCTTCACCTAAAATTCCAAAAGAGATAAAATCATTTCTCTGGTTAGTAGAGTACTATAGAAAATTTATAAAAGATTTTGCAAAAAATACTAAACCAATGACTCTACATTTAAAGAAATGTCAAAAATTTGACATTTCAGAAAAATTTATAAATTTCTTCGAAATATGTAAAATTCTAATAACAAGTGCTCCACTTCTTCAATATCCCGATTATAATAAACCATTTATATTGAGTACGGATTTATCAAACGTAGCATTAGGCGCAGCTCTATCCCAAGGAACTGTAGGTAAGGATAAGCCTATTGCTTATGCTAGTCGAACCTTAAGTACCACTGAACAAAAGTATAGCGCCATAGAGAAAGAGTTATTAACAGTCATATGGGCTGTAAGACCTTTTAGACCATACCTCTATGGGAGAAAATTTATTATATACAGATCACAGGCCATTGGCATGGCATTATTCTTTAAAAGAACCAGGTAGAAAACTTACCCGATGGAGACATAGACTCCAAGAATTTGATTTTAAAATAATATATAAAAAAGTATAACAAAATATTAATGCTGACGCATTTTCGCGTATTGAATTAAATACCTTAACAGTAAATGATTTACCATTTAGTTTACTTTCAACAAATCTAGCATACTCAGTAAATGACAATGATTATGATAACATGTCAGAAATAACGATGACTGCATCAGAAGGAGAAATTTCTGATACAGATGATATAGCTAAGAATGAAAATATAATTCCTATGTTAAATGAAGCAAGAGACACAAAATCTAATCAAAGAATTGTAAATCAATGGTTCAGAAATGAAATAAAAATATAAAATAAAACAAATGGTAGAAGAAAAATAATAGAATAACAAGAATTTGTAAAAAAACTTTTTAAAAGATAACATTGAACTTCATAAAAAATATTTTATCTTCTTTGAATGTAATACATTAATATGAATAATGAAAGAGCAATTAAAACAGCTTGTTCCAAATGTTGGTACAAAAAGCATTTAACTGCTTTAAAGTCAAAGACTGTACTTCTTAACTAAACAATGAAATACTTAATTAAATACCCCAACCCCTTTTTATCAAATGATAGAATAAATAAAAATGTTGAAATGAAACAACTTTTACGACGTGTCTACTCGCGTTTATTTTACACATTACTTATAATAAACAAGAGCAAATCCGTAAAAGTTGTTTCATTTCAATGTGTAGTGTTCGCGTAAACTTTAGAAAACAATAAATAAAAATGTAATAATTCTATACAAAATAAGATTATACTTAATAATAAATGTGATAATTATGTACAAAATAAAATGTTTAATTTGTAAGTAATTAAGCGTAAATGTGGTATACATATTCTATAGATTTTAAGAATCTTAATTATTAAAATATAAAATAATGCATAAAAATACTTTAATGATTAGGATAGATTATGTCTATTTTATATCCTTACCTATCCTTTTACCTACACATACAACAATGAAGACTTCAACCCACGACGATGGGAAAAGTGACGTTGAGCAATACAGGTTGGGACCCTACTAAATCAGATTGTATTGTCATTCCTTATTGCTGATAGTCAATATCCAGACGGGTCAACATCAACATAATGCATCAAACCTGAAGATTTTCCAAGAAGACATGTATTTCAGTGAAGTGATTAAAAGTGAACTCGAACTTCAGTAAAAGTGTTAAAGGTCTCAAAACAAGTGTTGTAGTAAATGAACGGTAGGAAGTGTGTATAAAGACTTTAAAATAGATTTATTATTAAAATAAGATTGAGAAGTATTGTATAATTATTAATAAATAAATAATATAAATAAATGATTCCCACACTCACACCAATTATCTAGCCCCAAGAAAAGCTTCCATGAAACTCGAGAAATGGTTAACTAGACAACGGATAAACATACTTAATATACTTAAATACATACTTATTATACATAGGAAACACTCAGACCCGAAACAATTTAGAAAAACAGGTATTTCTAAATTTATCCGTCCGGGGATCGAACCCGGGACCTCAGAGATGGCGACACCATGAAAACCGGTGTGCAAGCCACTCGACCAAGGAGGTCGTCGAAATGTTTGTTACAAATTATTAACATTATATTTTAGAAAACTTGTAATCTAACATGGTATTTAGAAAATTACGTTAGCTAACCTATTTCACGACATTGTAACGCTTTGACAATATGTTAATATTTAATCCGCTTCCAAGAACTTACTTTACGACTTTTTAGACTTATTTATTAATTGTTACAAATCGACGTGTGATTTTCCATTTTTCACGGTTATTTGATAATATCGCACGTTTCTAAATGATGCTGAGTACATGGCAACCAAAACCATATAAAAAGGGGAGCTGCGTCTCCCAGCATTCATTCTGCTGTTCTACTCCATAGAGTATCATTGTTCTACTCCACTCCGACCAAGTGTAACCTATATTTCTATAACTAATTGTAATTTGAAAGTAATGAGTGAGTTTCTTCTGAATGCTTTACAGATAATATCACGATATTTTTTTTCAAAATTAAGAAGACATGGATATATATGAAGTAACTTAGATTATATTTGTAAGACTATTAGTTTTCAAGAGAAAAATAATTATATGAGTAATAGTCAATTTCTGTGTCTTGTCCACAATTACTTTGATAAACAATATTCACCTCTTAGGAAAATAAACCCCAACAAATATTAAAAAAAGTGTTGTAATTATATTAGGTATTAGTTGATCTACAAGAAGATAATTAAATTTGAAATTTTAGACTCCTGGGTAATTATTATATGTCAAAACTAGTTTTGTCCTAGCGAAAGTAGCAATTTCTATGGTCACTTTGTTTCGTCGTACCTACGTTTCATTTATAAGTATTTATGGAAAATAAATCCCTGCCCGGCAAGGCCCAGTCGTGCGCTTACAGTGGGAACAGTTGAGCACCATCTCGCTACGTCTTCCCGCCAAAAATGTAAGTACGTGGTTTCAGTTTTATCGGAACGAAATTCTGCAATCTCTGTGGTCAGGTTTAAATAGCTTATTTTTTAATTAAAAAAATGAGTTTTAGTGCATGTTAATAAGCCTTTAGTACAATGTTTAAGTTTACAGAAAAAAATAGTCATGTTGATATTTTTCTGTCATTTTAAAAAATACGCATGTTTTCAATTTCCGTGGGTCAATTTCTGTGGTTTCCGTGCCTTCTGAGAGTCCACGGAAATTGCAAGAGTCCACAGAAATTATACCAATTAGTTAAATATACATACATACATACATACATACATACATAATCATGACTATTATCCCTAAAGTGTTAGTCAGAGACTAGACAATAAGCACCGCAAAAGCAGTCCACTGCCACAGTCCGCGTTTCACCAAACAGTAACTGCACATGTGCTCAGCGTGACAAGGTGGTGAGGCTGTCGCCACTATAAGCTGTTGGGTTGGAGTTATGTGCAGTTTTAAACCTATTAGTCGCCTTTTACGACACCCGAAAGAGGATATGGGTTGGTAGTATTATTTTGACAGCCGCCACCACACGGCTTTTGGCTTTTTAGCTTTGGTTGGAGGCCTGCCCACACTGCGCTTTCCGGTACGCGGTCGCCACTTCAGGACTATCCCGCCCCAGCGGCCATCAGTCCTGCGAGAAATGTGCCCTGCCCACTGCCACTTGAGCTTAGCAACTCTTCGGGCTATGTCGGTTACCTTTGTTCTTCTGCGGATCTCCTCATTTCTGATTCGATCACGCAGAGAAACCCCGAGCATAGCCCTCTCCATTGCTCTTAGTGTGACCTTGAGCCTTTTTATGAGGCCCATAGTGAGCGACCACGTCTCAGTCCCGTATGTCATCACTGGCAACACACACTGGTCAAAGACTTTCGTCTTGAGACACTGCGGTATATCAGACGAGAAGATATTTCGTAGCTTACCGAACGCTGCCCAGCCTAATTGGATTCAACGATTGACCTCTTTGCTGAAGTTGGACCTACCTAGCTGGACCGTTTGTCCCAGGTAAATATAATCGTCCACAACTTCAAGGGTAGAGTCCCCAACCTTCAAAGGAGTGGGTACGACACGTGGGTTCGATATAACTTAAGTAAGAATTGCACCACCCCATCTCAACCCGTGGGTGTCATAAAAGGCGACTAAGGGACCATTCCAGAGGATGGGCTGCAGCATCTCTCTGAGGTTACCTTTAACCTACTGCGATTGCCAACCCACCTGCCAAGCGTGGCAAGATTTTTGAGATTAAGTAAACTGTATTACGTCTACAAAGATTTATTTTGTTAAAGTTTTTTTTGTTTCATATTAATCATAATATTCTGGTTAGCATTTATAATCTCATTCAAGGATATGTCACATTAGTTATGTTATTAGTAGATTATGTTAAAACTGTACTGTTTTTACAGAGATAATAATTACTTTTTTATTAGTTTCGTTGACAGGAGTAAATGAACATCAATCCTTGATTGCCATATCTGTAAGACTGATTTAGTAAATGTACACACGGCGGCAGATCAACCTGCCCAAAACTGTCAAATTTCTACAATCTATTTTGAACTATATTGTTTGGTTTTAAGGATCAATATTCATTGGAGAAATTTGACAGGTTTGGGTAGGTTGATCTGCCGCCGTGTGTACACGCCGTTGTATCTTTTATAAAAGCTTATTAAAATTATTATAAAATGACAGTTTTTTCATTTCATATAATTAATTTCAAAAACCTTTTATTTAATACTAGCAATTTTCAATTTCAGTGGACATAAAACAATTCTGTGGCACTAATACAATTTAGGTGGCAAAAATAAAATTTCTGTGGATTGCTAATTTCGGTGGTCAAAATAACTCTTTATTTATCATAATTGTATAACGCCCTTTTGGAAAATGTAAATAAAATGTGGATGTATTGCGCGTCGACATTAAAGTTTGTCAAAAAACCTGAAAATGAAAATGTCCATGGAAATTAGGAAAAAAATCCAGTTGTTGAAATTTACTCTAATAATTGTGTAATCTATATAAATATAAACTACTAACTACAAGTTGCAAGATCTTAGAGAAATCATCAACCCGCATCTGACAACTTTAGTACATATTTGAAAAAAGACAGTGTTGAAAAAATTCCACGTACGGGATTTGTTCAATATTTGTAAAAATATTAAGATCGGATGTTGATGACGTAGTTGTCGACATTGAATAGGGCTCCTTTGGCTTACAAAGTAAGAGTAGATTGTGTTGATTAATTTCGGCGAGTTAGATTGAGCCACGATAGCATAGTTGGTAGTGCACGTGACCCGGCATGTCATGAGGTACGGGTTCGAATCCGAAATTGTAATTTGTTCGCAACAATATTTGCGTAAAATCTTTATATATGTATATAAATCTTCTGTGCGTGTGTATGTTATTGAACTCCTTCTAAACCTGGACCGATTTGGATGAAATTGTCTGTGTGTGTTTAAGTGGATTCGAGAATGGTTTAGATTTGCAATTGGACCCGGTAGGTGGCGCTGCTATAGGGGTCCATCATGGGATACGGGGGTGTTCTTAAGCGGACGAATGATTTGTTTGTTTTGTGGTCATGGAGACTGTCAACGTTTTGTTTGTTTTGTTGTCATGGAAACTGTCAAAGCGGTACGAATTCCGCCGCCGCCGGTCAGCTAGTTATATGTAAAAACCACAAAATGTTGTGGCGAGAAGGACTACAAAATGATGGCGCGGCAAGATCATTTCCTAATGAATACACAAGTCATGGTAAACACGATCAGTTGATTGAACTATGTACTATACTGAGCTGTCTGCCTGCTATCATATCAACCTCGTATAATATTTATAGTGGACTATATTTTTTTATTGGCGGTATACTACACGAGGTTTCTAACTGCGAGGGATGGTGACATGGGCAATGGGTAAGCAGTTCGAGGTTGTGGCACAGGACATACCTTGATCAGCAAGCGGTAGATGGCACCACGTGTGCGGCAGGCGGGCGAGCAGTCTGAACCGGCACCAGGTTGGTGGCCGGTGGATGCACTTGGCTGGAACACGGACCTGGACCACCAGCGCGTGGTCTCTCACAGTTTTAACATTCCTAACGCGGTAATAGCTATTAGATGACCAAAATGGAACCTCTCAAATCTCCGCTATGCACGAGCGCGGCGGCGCCGGCGCGGGCATCTTTTTCAAACGTTGTCAGCATGCACTAAGTTTTCGGTTGCAGCCGCAGCGCTAGTTGGCGTGCGGCGTTCTATATTGCGGTCTTCTTGTACGCGAGAAAGGTATTGGAGGGGATGGGTAAAGGAAGTTAGTATAGCGCCAAACTACTTTTATCAAATATGAAAATATTATCATAGCGAAAAATGCATGTAACTCTTTTTGCGCGGCAAATTTAAAAGTACCAACTGGCGACCATTTCCCCCCGGCTTGAAGGGTTACCTTCAAAACTAAGCTATATTCTAGTCAAACTATCTAAACTAAACCTAATCAACCTATGCTTAATCTGTCTATATTGGGAAAGTTAATTTTGATTAGGCAAAGGGCAAAGACGAATAACTGGACGTAAAAATACGATCCAGTTGCGGTTTTTATACGCACTATCCGAGTGAACCCGTTAGATCCAGGCCAGGGAAAACCTCCTATACGACCTCAAGCGGCCAATGCAGCGGAGGAGAATTTTCAGTCAAAACATTCACGACCGTACCGACAGTAATTGGGTTGGTTGGAATGTCCCATTTTTGCCGTGACTGTAGCGTGTGCAAATAATCTGTTCTCCATCGCTTCCAAAATGATGACTGAACTAGTTTATCTAACAGAGCGTGACACGAGAGAAGATGAAGTCGATCTTTATCTACTTCTAAAGCGGGTAAGTAGGTACTTCAACGGAGTTAAATTAAAAAAATGCCCTGGAGTCAATGCAAGAGGTTCCGAGGGATCGACTTGAGTGAGCATGGTGCTCATCTCCTCAAACGAAAGAATCTGTTGGCCTATAACGCGAAACAGATGCGATTTTAAGCTTTTAACATAATGGCTTCCCAATTCAATCATTAGGGACATAATTAACAATGTCCTAAAAATAAAATACCAGTATTCATCAAATTGACTAATGAACAGTGGATCGGAATTACTTTTGAGTCAATTATATCGTTGATCACAGGCATGAGGCATGTATCACCTAGACGTTCTACAATTAGACGTTTCTTGTGTGGCTACTTTAGAAATTTCTAAATCCTACGGTAAGTTTACGGGTAGACAGCTTTAGAAGACAGGTCATTCTATAGTAACCTCGTTCTACTTTAACTTACATAATATCTACTTACTTTGCTGCATATATAAAGTTTTAGTTCCTGCCGGATGGTCCCAAGACTCCAAAGACTTCGTCTCCTTATAGATTTGTATGCATAACTTATAAATGTGTGCGGACAGATCTGTTCCCTCCATACAATCGAAGAGTTTGGCTAAAACAGCAGCCCGTAATCGGCTAGTTTGTTGGAAAGCCAGGCCAGAGTTTTGTATGAGCTGTGCATTACATTCTGGTGTCATTTCACACACGCCTTCCGCCTGAGTGGTTTGAACTTCCATAGCGGATATCAACAGCTGCATCGTGCAAGCATCTGCAACGTTTATTATTAAAATTAATTTTAACGTCAATAATAATTCTATACTCTCGCCTTTCAATAACAACATCACTCATCGTCAGCTCAGTGCTCAGTCACGTATGTGCTGCTCACCTGCCTTTAGCTACACATTGTACAATTCCAGATCTTTTCTACCGCGCACTGTTGGGTTGTGGAAAATACTTTTTCTTAATGTTATTAACCGGTAAAGCATAGGTTTGATGGAAAGCGGTCACCGCAGCTCATGGACGCTTACAACACCAAGGTATAACGCAAACGCTGCCGACCCTGAAGCTTCAGTTGCTATACGTCTTTGCCCTGTAATTTCACTAGATCTAGTAGTACCCTTCAAACCGGAACACAGAAACGTAAAACAATACTGTCCGGCCTTTTGCCTGTTCTCAATTGTAAAGAAATACCTTGATGGCAATTTGACTAATTTCAAACAGCGACACTCTGTGGTCAATAGAGACACTAAAAACTCTGGCCTTCCGTGAAATAGAGCGTGGCCAGTGCTTTCGATGTGAACATAAAGAGAGAGTTCTAGCCTTATTGGAATAAACATATTAATTTCGCTGTACATTAAAGAGATATAAAGTATCGTATCTTAGTCGTTCGGTGTCGATTTCGAATAGCATAGTTGCGTATGCGTTACGGTACTACGAGTATTACGAGAGCAAAGATACTTCAAAATTCATCAACATACAAGAATCAGGAAGATGGACTTTTTTCATGATCAGCCTTTAAACATCCCACAGCTGGGCTTTAGGCTTTAGGCTTTCCCACATGAATAATAGCAATGGATCGCACCGTGTGGGTTAACTTGCTTAAGCGGCTGCCATCTTACGACAACAAACCGTTAACAGCGGTATAACGTGCTTTCTGAAACTGAGGACCATAAGCGATTTTACTTAGGTCACCTATCTGCTACCCAGATATTTCAAAAGTTGCCGCTGCGCCGACAAAAATAAGCCGCGGCTGCCGCTTTTACAATGAAAATATTGAAGCACAAGAAGTGGCACTAAGCGCTTCATATCATCATTTTCACTGCGCACTGGAAAGGAGTTGACTTCTCTGCCATCGTCTGTGTTCCCAAAAACTTATAACCCGAATGCCTTCAAGGCAAAAGTTAATAGGCATCTTCTGGGGCAGCTCGCTCCACCGTAGACCTCATCTACGCTTACTATCAGGCGTGATCGAGGTCAAGAGCTGTCTTATAAGGCATTAAAAAAAATAGCCGAAACGATTACACTTATAGCACAAAATAAAGATATCCACAGGAGGTAAGCTTAATATACATCGCGATCGTGCAAAGCAGATATAGAAACTCTCACGGACACGGCCACTCGTCCGATCCCATCCGAACCCCGAACAGATCCGAACCCTTCGGAGAATCTAGTAGGGCACGGGGACACGCACTTTTAAGTGTGCGATGCCGCTCCCTCTAGAAAACCTCCGAAGGTGATTCGTTTCACACGGTTTGAGGTACCCTTTACGTACCTCGCCGCCCCCAAAAAAGCCCGGTCACGCTAAAAATGCCGTTTGAGGCAATCAGCAATCTCTCTCAAAAAAAAACGGCCATTCGCAACAGCTGCGCTTGGAGTGATCCGAGCTGTTCCGAGATTCGTGTGCGTTCGTATGAAGCTAAGCCTAACTTCTGTGTTCTTTTTTTGTACTTATTTATAAGGTGAACGTTACCTGCTGCTTTTCTCGTAGGCATCTTGGTCCTGGCCTCCTGCACGTATTGCTCGAAATTGAAACGGTACGGCTTCTGAGTGCCCATAGTCCCGACGGTGATAGGCTCCATCAGGGAAGACAAAACTTCCAAGTTCTCGAAAATTGCTTTTGCTACTGCAAAAAGACAAATATATACCTACATATAATCGATAATAACAAGTTTATGACATAAATGTTTATATAATTTTTAACGCAAATTTTGTTGCGAACAAATTACAAAACACAAATGTTGAAAAAATTTCCACAAGCTGGACGACGGTAGTTCTTGACATTGAATGGGCGCCTTTGGCTTTCAAAGTAAAAAGTAAATAGTGTTAAATAATTTCGGCGGGCTGGTTAGAATCACGATAGCTCAATTGGGAGAGCACCTAACCCGGTATGTCAGAAGGGTGCGGATTCAAATCCTGTTCGTGGAAATTTTTTCAACATTTGTGTTTTTGTAATTTGTTCGCAACAAAATTTACGTTAAAAATTATATAAACATTTATAAATAGCTTGCCTACTTCTTAACTGATCTTTAGTATTTGTAAAAATATTATGATCAGATGTTAATGACGGTAGTTGTTGACATTGAATGGGCGCCTTTAGCTTTCAAGGTAAAAAGTAAATAGTGTTGAATAATTTCGGCGGGCTGGTTAGAACCACGATAGCTCAATTGGGAGAGCACCTGACCCGGTATGTCAGAAGGGTGCGGGTTCAAATCCTGCTCGTGGAATTTTTTTCAACATTTGTGGTTTTTTTTAAGCTTATGACAAGTATTGCCATTGTTAAAATAATACTTATTTAAATCTTAACTTTACAATGAGTACAAAGGATAAGTTTTTTTGATAATATGGTAAGTTAGATAAGTCATAGCATGTATTTAGGTATCCCAAGCAGGAGCATCTTTGATTGGTAACGGAATCCGAGTTTACATTTGACCATCCACCGAAGTTTCCTGTTCAAAGGGAGCGCCCTTTGAACAGGAAACTTCGGTCCAGTTAGTGAAAACGTGAATTTGTATGACAAAATTTTAACTTACATCTTTTGTCACTAGGTGGCTCCGCTTCCATGACATACAAATTCACGTATTTTTTGACGCACCCTTCGCTCGGCATCCGACGAATAAAATTATTCTTTATAGAACAAAGAGTAGTATATTAAAATGCAATGGTTACAGACCGTAGCTGGGCTGGTTAGTAAAGTCACGCTAAAATATGATTTTGAACATTCAATGCATAACGTTTTATAACTATATAATATCCAAGTATCAAATGTGAAAGTTAAAACCTAGCTGTATCATTGCGCTTGTTGTTGAGAAGAAATAACAATATCTGTAATCTCAAATGGTATCGCTGTCTCAGCGAACATAAATCATATAATGACCCGTCATTCATCCGTTTCGCTTAGCAACAATACTAAGAAATCTCATATATTAAAAACACAGCACATTATTACATAAGATTTAATGTCATGGAGAAATATTGCAATATCAGATTTGATATAATAATCTGAAAACATACCTGTCTATTCATCTTAATATTGAGGCCGATTAATACTGAGCAATATATATTAAACATATCAAAACACCCAAACCATAACTTACTTTACTTATAACAATGCAAAAAATAATAAAGTGTTCTTATTATTATTTTCAGATAGATGGTATTACGTCTAGCTTGGCACTTATTCGTAACGGTAAACATTTTCGAATTTCATTAAAACCAAATTAAACAGTGGTGAATAAGTGCTTTGCTCAATTACCGTAATTACCTTTAAATTTTGCACTTTTCAGATCTATGTGTGAAGAAATAAATAAATATAAATAATTATGACTGAATAAATATTTTTGACTTGACTTTTGATTTTAAAGGTTCCTAACTAAAAAAGTTCCTAACTTCTTGGCGGGAAAGTGAAGAGAGACGTCTGCGGTTTTGTTTTAATTTCTAAAATTTGTATTATGTTTCTAATAAAGTGAAATAATGGTGGATCATTAACCGTTAAGTGTTCGTCAAAGTGCTGGCAAATAAAAAAACAAGAATAGTAGAAATACTTAATTTAATATTAGCAACTTGTAATAAAAAAACTTGTTGTAAATAACCAATGGTTGTGATTTAGGCTAGCAGAAAACCACAAAATCGGACTCTTTTGAATTGCTCCTTTTTGATAATATTTTCCATTTTCCCATCCCAACGTCAAACAGTATAATTGCAGTTGTGGAAAAGAGACGCGATTATATTCGCCGCTACACGCGTCTCGTTTTCACAACTGCAATAATACTGCTATAAAGCTCGTGGTTACCCCCCGTAAGAGAAATGGCCTTGTAAGAACAAATGCATTAACTTATCATTGCTCAACTTGTATGTGTAAACCTTCGATATGGTATTGAAGGTTATTGTTGTTATTGAAACGTATATGGTATATACTTTCTAAGTGGTTTAGAAAGTTTACAAAATTAATTAAGATTAAGAGAAACCTAAGAAAAACTAATCAATAAGATTTTAGTCTCAGTGGTCTCACATTTTTATCTTTCTGCGTTCCTTTTCCATATGAAATTTAGCGATGCCAATGCCTCAGACTCTTCCGTGCGCGCTTACTTAAAAAGGGGTACAAACACAGGTACAAAGGTTTTTTTTGCACGTATTAATATGTAATTAATCATATATGAAGTTAACAAAGTACGTGTTGAATTAATTTTTGACAATGATTAGCAAGTCTTGAGAAAATGCAATATCTTTGATTGCTATTTCGCTATTAAAATTTACTCAGTTATTCGTTTATTAAGAGAAAAGCTCATTAAGATTTTAAAAGAAAACACAAAAGTTAATTTCAAACAAATTTTCGTAGTAAACTGTACGTCTAAGTAATGTGCCTATTGTTTACTTTTTAACTTGAAAATACTATTTTCAGTATCGATAAAATACTATTTAAAATTTAAAATACCTAAATATTGCTTAAGTTTATTATTTATTATGAATACAATGTATTTAATAATATAATGATTGAGCAATTCTGATTTACATAATAATCTTTTGCATTCAAGACACACTCAAAAGCAATAACTGTTCTGTGCTCAAAAGTATCACGTCTTGCAATTAAAATGACAGCGATTGATAGGTACAAGGTCAAAACTGCAAATAGTTATGTAACGATCTGTAGCCAAATAAGAATTGATTATGGTCTGTATTTCATGTAATACAAACACTTTAAGCATAGATCTATACATGATAAATCGATAATAGGTACACGAGTGATAAACCTCTTAAAAAGCAAGAGCAAAGAGTTGTTGGGATGTTTCCACTACTTTATATTTAATCATATTTACTTGAAAAGGATAGAAAAACAAGAAAAATGTACAACATGGTGTGTTGTTAAGGAGTACCTAAAGATGTAATTTATAAGGTAGTGATATTCTTAGCTAGCATTGACAATTTTTATATGAACAATTGAACACCGGGAAATGGGTCAAATTAGGCTTGCAAGATTTGTACGCCACATACAAACATGTGAAGTTAAATAAAAGCTTGTAAAAAGGGATATATCGTAGCACAAATAATTTTTTGCTTATAAAGTAAACTCCAAATACCATTATTTTAATACTAAAATGTTTTACTCAATAAACTGTTGACTTTTTTAATTATTCCAATTCATATTATTTTGAATTTCACATTTCCAATGCTATAAATAGTCACAAGATATAAAAAAATACTAGAAAAAATCAACCAGCCTCAGCGTGGGTCCGATTCCCATTCGAGCTTCCTGAACTGCTTGAATTTTTCTAGAAAAAAAATATCTTATTCCAATTCAAATTTATTACCCATCCATTTCAATTCCAATAAAAACCCCTTTCGGCACTTCCGGGTCTTCGAATATCTCCGTGCAAAATATCAGCACGTCGATTCTTGGTTCGGCCAGTTCGGAGCAAATCAATAGTTTACCGTATGTTACCCACACTTTAACAGTTTTGTTTCTTTATAATAAAACTATTTAAAGCCTTTATGTAGATGGGAATCGAAGTCAGGGCCCCTGGGTCTGTGACTTGTGGTTGAACCACATAACCACCAAAACGCACTGCATCTCAGTGACATGAGGTAACACGAGATAAGCGCGGCATTGTAAAATAACAAGGAAATAACTTTTCATTTATTAAAATATCATTAGGAAATAACGCAATAAAAGGATGCCACATGTAACGTAATTTCAACATTATATAGTTATGTAATTTTACGCTTTAACCGTTCTGTTGTATAATTTTATAATTAATTTTTAAAACGTTTTATATATTTTGAGCAATTATGTTTAACAACTAGCTTACGTTCGCGGATTTGCACTCGTAAAATTCCGTCTGTCACCACTCAAAAGACTTTCCGTGCATGGTTTGTGCCCTTTTTGTATTTGACCCCGGTCAGTAAGCCTTTACCTATATATTTTTCAAGAATAATATGATTTTGGATAAATCTTGAAGTCAAATAGTAGCAGATTGGCACGATAGTAATTCCATTTTGTGTTTAAGTTGGTATATCTTCTTTTTCACTCTCTTTTTGCGCTACTGTGATATGGACCATATGGACTCTCATTGGCTACAGAAATTAATAAAAAGTTATACTTTAATCTTATTATTAACAAACAATTAGGATCATGCACTAAACCTCTGTGAATTACGATTTTGCCACGGGGGGTGGGCAAACCCATATACTATATACGATATTACCCCTTAAGATACTAATGTAAAGCTACGCAACCAAAACATTCGAAACTATCCAGTTCATCTTCATCCTAGCCAGTACAGCCTTCGTGTGCTCATCTTTTACAAGAAATGCACTGCACCCAACCCTCATTCACTCTACTTGAGCCTTATTCTTCTTGACAATATAAACAAATATTTTCATTAAACACGAAGTACTTGGTTTCGATTGCTTCGCTGACTGAGTCAAGTTAAATTACGTGGCATTTTGAAGAAATCCTATGGATTAAAATATCATTAAATTATTTACGATCACAACAAATTGTTTGCGGTTCAAAACCGTGGTCGGTTTTACCCCTTACGGTTTAGCCCCACTGACCATAAATCACATATTCATCATCCACTTTATAAAGGAATCAGATCCGGCACCAAAACATTGTAGATAATTAAATCATTCTGGTGAAGGTCGCGCAAAACGGTCGTTGTGGAGATCCATGGGGGAGGCCTTTGTCCAACAGTGGACGTCTTTTGGCTGAGATGATGATGATGATGATGATGACACAGTTTCACGTAAATAACATTGCAATTACCTATTTGTCATGTTGTATTCACTAATCAAACTTTTGATAACATAAAATGTTGATGAAAACACCTAAAAACAATATTTATTTGATTAATTGTTAACGCTCGTGCCTGCAGCGACAAAGTTAGTTATTGTTCTGAGGCGACAAGATCTGTTGACTGACAGATTGATCCTATTGGCTACTAGGCGTGCCAGGCAAATGCGCGGGTAATTTCTAATAATAACGGACTCAGCTATACTGTATGGTTTTACCTCGGTATAAGTTTTGTACGGGTCTCCCCTAAGCAATTCAGCCCCAATAGTTGAATATTGCGGGTGAAGTCTTCCTTATTATCACTTAGCATCAAGTGGGAAAAAAAACCAAGTGCGTACCCGTTACATATAAAAAAAATTTTTGTTATCAGTTTTGTATTTCAAGATATTACAAGCAAACAGTAAAACAAAATTCATTTATATTATTAGTGTGGATAGAATACTGTATTATTCTAGAAAACCTAGCGTTCCGCTCGAAGGCTTAAAGTTGTGCTACGCTTACCTCATTAACTTAATGTTCGCTGACTTTTTGGCAGGAAAAGGAAGAGTCATGTATGCAATACTGTTTTGTTTTTATAGATTTGTGGTTTCTCGGATATTTCAAATGTATGTAGGTATATTAGCTATTGGTAGATTGTAACTCAAGTTTATTTGGATATGAGCGTATAATATGTATGAGCGTTCGTCCAAAACAGCGGAAAGTCACTGGATAGGTATGGAGTATCGTGAAATATATCGAGTATATTTAACCCAATTCTTGGCATAGTAGATTATTTAAGACACTTAACTTACAAAAAAATGAAGTAGTGAAAAGAACAAATTTTATACAAAAAATACATATAATTCCACCAAAAAACTCTGCCAAGTATAAGGTTAATACAACTCCCTGTTTCGGGAGGCATGTAAAACCGTTTGTCCCGATTAATACGACAATACCACCACCTTGCATTTAGCCATATATATTAGGGTAAAATAACAGTTTTTAAACAGCACAAAAAACATAGCACATTTACGAACCATACTCGTAGTCCTTGCTGCGGTAGACCAGCACGCCGTAGTCGGTGCTGTTCCTGATGCGGTCCATGCGCCGCGAGATGTTGGTCAGGTTCTCCCTCAACTTCTCCGGCACCGACTTGTCCAGCTCATTTATTGTGTATGCCAACTGGCCTGTGTAAAAAGTTTCACAATAAATAGTTTAAATACTTGTTAGAATAGAATAGAAATCATTTAATTCAGGCAACAAATTATGTACAGATGGTAATTACATAGAGGCCCATATTATAAATACCTTACAGACTAACATACATACAATTTATATATAAAACTAAAACTATGCTACACTTAAGGACAGCGAACAGCGACGTGCGACGCAGCGTGGTGTCCGGTCACTGTACTCTGTGGTCCGGTAGCCGGCGTCGGAACCGCCGGAACATGAGACCCTTCGGCCAAAACTCTTCTTTTATGGAAGTCGACAGATGGTCGGTCGCTACTCTCACTACAAATGAATTAAAATTCACATTGTGGCGGGACTCCAACCGTTCGACCCACAGAGTGAATTTGGTTTTGATCCGCACATAGGTACTCTACGATCTCCTCTGCCTTCGTAGAGTAGTGGAGCCGGGACACGTATAGCAGCGTCGTAGGTGTAGCTGGACGCAGCAGGTGGTTTGGTCCAGTCGGCGCGACACCGCGCAGGTTGCGACAGACTGGCTCCCTCTTCTGCCTTTCCACTGCGCGGTGATGGACCTGTGGAGTCTGGTCCAGCTTATTTATATGTATTCCAACTAGCCTGTATTAAAAGTTTCACAATGTGACATTTAAACCAGTACGTATACAGCCAGGTTAGCCATAATTGTAGCCAAAACGCCTTGTGTGATCAGAAAGTACAGATTCAAATACCACTTGTGTATTTTTTTAACACTTACAGAAATATAATAGCTCGAGAAAAAAATCTACCTTTCCGATTAACCCTATCCTACTGCAAAACTGCCATATCCGCTACTTTCCTACCTGAGACTACTATTACGAGTAAGTTTTAAAGTAGGTTTATTTATATATATGGTGTTTCTATATTATCATTATTATCATTATCATTATCATTATATACTTATCATTATAATTATTTTATTTATTTATTATTACTTGATTTATAAAATACACATTATTCTAGTATGTTTTCATAATTTCACCTGTGATCTTATAGTGTATTAGCTCTCTCCATCAGACTGGTTGTCTGAAAGAAATCGCTTGAAAGCGATTAAACCGCCAAATTAAAATTAATTGTAACTTTGTATTTTTTTTCTTTTTTGTTCGTGTTTATGTTTTATAGTGTTGCAATAAAAGTATTATCTATCTTTATTTGTTCACTATGACAATTCATGCACACTCGTATAATAGGTATCTATCTATAAACTCATAAGTGACGCTTATGAATTACCGATAATTACTACCTAGCTGTATCTTACCTCTTGCCAGGCCTAAAGCAATATGCCACTCAGGATCCTTAGAAGGCTTCTTCTCATAATGTTCCAGCAGTTTGTCCAAGGTGATAGAGATTCTAAATACCTTCGGAACATTGTAAATGAAATCCTGCGTATCGAAGTAAGGATAGATGGAGTAGCTCACACCTAACACAGAGGCGATGAATACGAGGTGTTTTACGTACATTTTGCTTTGAACTAACCCGTTATGGAACAATAAGAGCATCATAAAAATGCAAGCCACTCGGAAACCTTTGATTGGGTAGACCTACATAAAATTATTACACGTATTTCTTAATTAGAGCGCCATCGCCATAGCGTTCGTTGACGCCTGCTATAAATTTTTTAGAGTTTTCTTTGCACATATAGTTTCTTCCCATATATTCTTAGACTTATGGTTGGCTCTCTCTTCTATACATATCATCATCATCATCATCATCATCATCAGCCTATCTTAGTCCACTGCTAGACATAGGCCTCCCCTAATGAGTGCTATAGCGCTCTGTCCTCAGCTTGATATGATACAATAATACATACATATAATTATGTAAAACTATATTGTTACACTTCAGCAAAATGCGAGTACATGAAAGTATTTTTTTTCATAAACTGTTTTCATAAATTATCTGTGGTTATCGTACTACCCATATAGGTATATTTTGCTTACAATGTTTAAACTTCTAAATAATATGATATAACGTTCCATTTGTTAATTACCAACCATAAAACTGTACTGGTGTACTGTACGTATTTATTAAGTTTACGCAATTTACGTGCAAACTAAGATTATATGTTCCGAGTCGTTATAGTTGCGATGAAAAGGTAATCGATTTGTTACATTGGTCCATGGTTACGACGACGACGGTCGACCAGCACGGAGACGTTAGACGTTGCACACTGTCATATGTTAGATCATCAGCATAAAGACTATTTATTAAACCTTTCATACAACGACATACACAAGGAAAAACATTATAATAAAATTTTAGGTGCATTTGAGTTACAGTCCTATTCTTACTTAGATAAAAAAAGTAATTCAAAATCATCTATTTTTGACTTATAATGTTTTTCCTTGCAAGTGTCATAAGACATGCAAATGCAACATACAGGGTCCCCCACCCGATCCTCTAAATGCCACTACACATTTACAGAATACACTAAAAATGCACACAGTTTAGGCCGGTTCACACGAGCTCTATACCAGGTACAGACATAATATACCTGGGCGCTTTCCTCACCACCACGGCCCAGTCAAACCGAGGTCCGACCCTTTAGAGGCGCCCTCGGGTTGTTCCGCTCCCCGATCCGATCCGAACCACTCGGAGAATCTAATAAGGAGGGCGACACGAACTAGGTAACCTCCAATGGTGCTTCGTTTCACACGGCTTGAAGAACCCTTTAAGTTTCTCGCTGCTTCCAAAAAGCCTAGTACATCTGAATATGCTGTCAATAAGCAAACTTTCCAAAAAAAAACATACCGGGTGCCTAATGCGACTATACCATTGCCATTTGCCAATAACGATAGGTAAGTATGTTAAAAAACGAAAATTTGTATGGCATTTAATAGCTTAAATGATGCTTAAATGCCATAAAAATTTTCGTCTAATGTTGACAAATGAGGTGTGTTAAAATTTCAAAAGAGACGTCCTGAATCGATAGCAAAAAGTAAAAAAAGTAAATAGCCTACAACTGTCCCACAGCTGGGCGAAGGCCTCCATCATTGTAATCAAGTCATTTGACAATTGACGTTTGCCAAACGCGCGGGTTGGTTGGCGATCACATACCCGGACATCATATGTATCGAAAAATTCGAAATACACTGCCTGACCTGGGAATTGAACCCAATACTTTCCGATATCGGGCGCTTTGCCTTACAGCCACCGAGGCGTTGAATCTTTAGTAGCTAAAAAAAGTTTCGCTCTTGATTCCGATCTTAACGCCGCGGAAAATGTATCTGACGGAGACACGCTTGATGACATCCCCTCCCAAACCCTCTGAGGATGTTCGATCACTACGGCTTGAGGAACCATTGATTTCTGGTCACCCACATGCCATCTGCGGTCAACAGCAACCACTTTCTATAAAAACAAAAAGTAAAAATATTTCAAAACGATCAAAAAGTGAAGTGTAGTCATTTGCCGAGCTAAGTTTTAAGAAAAAGTTATGATCAAATAGTTTTATTTGATAAACATATTTTGACTTAGCCATGCAAATTTTTTTTTAAGTCAGGCTACCGCACTCTGCCATGCACTTTTCCCCAATTAATCCCAAATCAGAACGCCCAAGACCAATTACTTTTTTAGCCATCACTTTTAGAAGAACTAGTCATTCGTTCTAAATCATTAGGTACCTACCTCTAAAAAAGTGAACTTTTAACCATAACGACCGATAGAGTTAGCTTCCACTTTCTCGTTATACACAACTACTCAAGCATCACTTTCAAACGATGATTAAGGTGACGCATCGCTAAACAATAAATCTCATACGGAGCGTTTGCACCCCGTACTATAAGAAAAACTGATTTTTTTCCTTCAAATTAAAACTACAGATTATTTAAAAAAAATGAACTACAATATTGAAGACTAATCTACTAAGAACATTTAGATGCTTAAATCGGTCTGGTTGGCCTGTAAAATGCGAATCTATGTTTTAAAAGAGGTTACTTTGATATTTTTTTCTCTGTTATAAAAGTTGACAAATCGTGTTTCTGCAACTAACAAAATGAAGTCAATTAAATGAAAAATCAAGATCCCCGCCACGTACATTTCCAATGCGTCGCCTTAAGGAGTATGCGCAAGTAAATATATACAAATCATGTCTGCTAAGATTAATCGTCGTGCAGTGGTCCATGTTAGTTAAGCAGTTAGTTATACAAGGTTATCCACTGTGATATGATGATACTTAAAAGCGTGCAATTGTGCTTTATTGTAAGAGGGGTAACGCAAGCGGCACTGGTAGGGTCCAAACGGACAGACTAAGAACAGCTAAGCGCATGCATTCACGTGTTTTTTGCGATGCTGATTTTCAGTGAAAACTTTCGTATAACCGTCTCGCTTTCTCCTACGCCCAGTGAACTTGTTGGAGTGAGAAGAAAGTTTTTATACAATATTATGTAATTACAAAGATGGCTTTGTCGCATCAGTGGTTCATACAGTGGTCGTCTCCGCCGAGCCTTCTCGCGGACATCAGTACGCGGTACAAGAGTGTTAACAACTGGAATGGTGCGAAGCCCGACTGGGCCTGGGAAGTTACCTTACAGAAAAGTGATGATCATAATAAATATAATCATAAGTACGGTGAAGAGGATGTTGACAATGGATTAGAGAAAACGGCATCGTTGAAAACAAATGGTGAGCGTTTTATTTTGTATAGGTACCTACAATTATTATTTATTAAAAAAAACACAGTGTTAAAAAAGTTAATTTACAATCTTCGTTATTAATTATTATAAATGCCAGAGTAAGAAATTATTTATGCCCGTTTTCACCAACGATACTAAAAAATAACTTAAGCTTTAAGGTATAACTTCTATAACCGTCACATTAACTTGGATAAGATCAAAATTTAATATTACTACTTTACAGCCACAGCAATTATAGCTTAAACTTTTTCTATTTTACGTAAACTATATTTTGATAATACCGAGATCATAACTTTTAAATATAAATTAAATATCAATATAATCCCTTTCCACAACCTTTTAGTAGAATCACTTTGAGCTTACTTTTATTCATTGATATTGCCCCTCTTATCATACATTTTTACATGGGTTACGTATTTAATTACCTTTTAATATAATAATGTGATTGTAAAATGCTGACTTCAATTACTTTTATAGTTATTATTAACAGAATTACATTATAAATTATGTAAATTAACGATGTCGACACTTATAATTCTTGTTATAATGCCTGCCCTACTTACATAAGTTACTATTTATCTTTTTAAGTAAAATGAAAAACCAATCTATGCTTTAGAATTAATGATTATTATTATCTATCATTATTAATGTTATCACTCATCCTGAAGCAGTTGATGTTTGCATGTATCTTGTTCAACAAATTCTCATTTTCATATTTGTTTTAATTTATAATACTTGTAAAATTAATTAATTGTTGAAATCATTATTATATAAAACCAAAACTAGGTCAGAAATAAGTCCAAACACTACAAGTGTGGCCTAAATGAAATTCCACTGTTACCTCGAAACTATTCTATACAAGTTCTCGGACTGAACCCGGCAACACATGAGGTTTTGCAATGCAGTGGTGAAAGTATTGCCAATTGGATACAAAACGGCACGATCAAATTTAAAAATAAAAACGGCTCGCCATTAAACGATAAAACGTGTATTTGGAGTATCTACGAGTATACTAAAATTGTGGTTTGAGAAATTATTTTGTCAATACCCTTTTGTTTAATGCTTTTATATTGCTTTATTAAGGCAAGAGTAACTTGTTCAACGATGGGGTAAACGAGTTCTTGAGTAGGAGTGAGGAAACCGCGTATCGGCAACATAGTGAAGGACGCCCTCAGATTATGTGGAACGACGATCTTCGCAAGGTTGCTGGCAAGATCTGGATAGCCGCGAATCGTGCTCAGTGGGGTACACTTCGCACTACCATACAATACTGGTGCAAGTCAAAACATACTGACATTGGAAATTTTGTCGTATTGAAGAACAGTACAGTTCAATTTCGAATATCAGTTTATTTTGACTTGCACCAGTATTGTATTGGTAGTGCGACTTGGATAGGCCTATGTCCAGCAGTGGATGTGTATAGGCTGATGATGAACATGTTCAGCAATCCCAATACTGAAACAAAGGTTTAAGTTCTATGTTTTCGATTCTTCAAGTTTTAATAAACAGTATTAATAATGAATAACACGTTATTTCTCATATTTAGGAAAATAATTATTATTTATCCTCATAAAACCTATCTACTATCATTCTACGGAAACTAATTAACTATTTTTCTGCTTATCTTAGTTAGAAAAAAATATATAAAATATTTACGAGAATACCTTTAATATATTCTTGTTATACAATATTCTTTTTAAATTATACATCGGACATAGTACCATGACAAACTGTTATAAAAAGAACAACCACGCTTTTGGTAATCGTATAAAAGGAATGCCATATTGCAAAAAGTGAATCTTAGACACAGATAATGCAGCGCACTGTTGCATGAAAAATTAATATAACGGAGTACAACATTTTTATTATTTACGAACGGGGAAGCGCTTGGCTTTCCCCTTACCTGATGATAGGTAAAGATAAAGCTGAATACGGAAACGCACTCCAACGGTAATCCTCTACCACTGGCGAGCTGGCCATCTTACTTTTATCTGATGGAACACAACGCTTTCAACATTAATTATTTATTTATTTACTTATTCATTTGGAAAACCAACAGCTAATAAACAAAGTCGAAACTTAAAAATAGCAACAAAAAGCCAATTACAGGTCCTCACATATAGCAACAAATTAATGTAGGGTTATGTATACATTACAAGCATAGCACATTAACTCAATAAAAGCAGAACAACACAATAACAGCACAGCACTTTAACAAACTTTAAAAAACAACTCGCTCAAAAGACGCCTCGTAGACAAGCAATTTGTGTTAATATGTGTTATGATTGTGACGACATACTTGGATAAGATGGTAGTAGTAACCCAGACGGACTTACAACCAGCCTTAACTTTTTTTTAAAAGAGTTTTCTGATTGTCTTAGGTGGCAATTTTAGCGCCACCGGACTATTTTGGAGGCGCCGAGGAACCCGTTTCTTCAAGCCGTATGAAACATAACACTATCCGAGGTTTTCTAGAGGGCATCACTAGTACGTGTTTCCATTCCGTACTAGATTCTCGGAAGGGTTCGGATCGGGTCGAGAGCGGAACAACCCGAGGGCGCCTCTTAAAGCCCGGTCCACCGGGTCGCGGGGGTAGGGAGAACCAGCCTTACCACAAGCCTATTCCGCATTTATGCATTTTTGGGCCTTTGGAATTCTTACGATCCTTTGAAAGAAAGACACATTCTCATTTGTTGCCAGTTTAAAAGCTGTATGCAATTTGTTTATTTGATCATATTATTATATTATGTTTTATTTTTAATTTAAAACCCGCGTTTGACCTCAATCTCACGCTATATTAAGTGAAGATGACACCGTAGATTTAGCACATGGACCTAGTAATTGAGTATTTACTCTGGCCTATAAAACCGAAAGGCTGTATGATTCAAGAAATCCAGATGCCAGCAGGGCAATTTAGCCGTTCGCATTATAATAAATAATAGAAAATAAAAAAGTAATTTGAGTAGATCTGTCAACAGTAACTAACTAATGTTCATACTGGTTCATACCATTGCCACACCATCGAGGTCTTTAAGCCCCATGACATAGAGCTCTTATTGCAGTACTGCATGTGGAAAAGACACGCGTGTAGGTATAAACGCCGCTACACGCGTCCCACTTACACAACTGCAATAATTACTGCTGTAAGATCTCATGGTAAACCCCCTGTTGATGATGATCAGCAAGGGGGTTGATGATCTCACGGAGCAGCTCCTCGATTGGCTCCGGTGAGGGGTGGATCCCATCGGCAGGGATTGCCTCGGCTCGGTAGCTTCCACCTGTGGCTTTTTCACCTCCACCCGTAGGAGTCTTGATGACAAGTCAACTCAAAACTCTCTTCTGGAGCATATCCCATGCAGTCTCGATGTAATTCAAATCAGTTGACTATCATGGCCACGGTGAAACGCGGACGATTTCTTCACCATTCCTGAGTCCACCTCACTGTATGCGATATTGACGATGTACAAAGGCCTCGGCCTGGGTGTTAATTTCCAATGCGTCGCCTTAAGCCGGTGGTCCCGGCTGCAGTCGTTAACAACCACCAATCCGCACTGGGCCCGCGTGGTGGTTTATGGCCCGTTCTTCCTATCCCACCCATAGGGAAGGCTCGTGTCCTAGCAGTGGGGACATAAAATGAGCTGGTGATGGTGATGAATTGCTGTTTGCCCAATTGTCATCTTAGTGGTAAAAATAAATATATATATTCAAGTTTACGCACTTTTAAACTTTCGTGCGTCCCATTATAAGCAAAGAATTAAACGGGTTTAACAGAAAATAATTAGTACCTTTAGGTATAGTAGGCATACCTTCTTTATTCCTGTGACCACAGCCGTTGCCACTCGGATGTGACCCGTTGGTGGTCGAAACGTTGTATATAATATATGTACCTACATACAGTTTGTATTAACTATTCAAGTTATCTTGAGTAGAATAATTTACGTCATCAAGGTTAAGCAACTTTCGCAAAGGTCGGTCATCGGATGGGTTACCAAAAATGTGTCATCTCGAGTTCCTTCCTGCTTCGGAAGGTACTTAAAGCCGTTGGTACTAGCAGCATGTCGCAGTCGTTAACCACCACCAAACCGCACTGGGCCCGCGTGGTGGTCTATAGCCCGTTCTTCCTATCGATCCATAGGGACGGCTCATGCAGCAGCACATAAATTGAGCTGATGATGATGATGATGATGACGTCATCAAATGTATTCTAGTAAAATTAATGTATTCTTAGTTTTTGTAATAACATTCTATATATTTTTTTAATTGGAACCCTTATTCTTTTTGCAAGTTTTTTTACTCTAAACTAAAAGTTTGGCATGCAATGGTACAAGATCGATGCAAGCCATCATTTGTGTAGAACCCCCTAATCTTCGTTTTATTTAAAGTAAGTAAATAGTAAGTATACATTGTGATCACCAACCCGCATTTGGCAATCGTGGTGATTAAGCCATTACCCATCATTTGTAGCGATGACTTGATTTTAATGATTGAGGCCTTTGACAGTTATAGGCTATTTATTTACTTTATATATTGTCCCACATCCCACTGCTGGGCAAAAACCTCTAGCAGCCTTCTTCTCATTATATAAACAGTGTTGAAACATCAACTCCTTGATAAACAGATTAGTACTGGCCGTTTTTTTGTAATAAAAAAAATCTTTCATCAAATTTTACGCAAATTCTTAGTTGTGTTTCATCTTTTTATTTGTTTTTCGCCGAAAAAACTTCATCAACCTTATTGGGTGTGTCGCAAAAAATATCGCAAGTTCCTACTGTAATGGAACGTCGTCATCTTACCATGGAAGAGATTCAAACGCTGTAGGAATGATCGACATTAAAATTCAAGACTTCTGCATCATCATAATCACCAGCTCATTTTATTTCCCCACTGCTGGGACACGAGCCTTCCCTATGGGTGGGATAGGAAGAACGGGCCATAAACCACCACGCGGGCCTAGTGCAAATTGGTAATTGTTAACGACTGCATTAGCAGTCGTTAACAACGGCTTTACGTGCCTTCCTAAGTACGGAGGAGCTCAAAATGATAAAATTTTGGCCACCCATCCGATGATCGGCCTTAGCGAAAGCTGCTTAACCTCAGCACCCACAGACCGGACGCGTTAACCACTGCACTATCAAGCTGAGGACTGGTGGACTACGGATTGGTGGTGGTTAACGATTGCTAAGTCGTTAACCCCCGCAGTCGGGACCAACGGCTTTACGTGCATTCCGAAAGACGGAGGAACTCGAAATGATAAAACGGTCACCCATCAGATGGCCGGCCTTTCCTAAAGTTGTTTTTTTAAAGACTTTTCTGATTGTCTCGGACGGCATTTTCAGCGTCACTGGACTTTGGGGGCGGCGAGAAACTTAAAAGGTTCCTCAAGCCGTATGAAACGAAGCACCGGCACCGTCAGAGGTTTTCTAGAAAGAATGGCATTGACCAGTGCGTGTCCCCGTTCTCTACTAGATTATCCGAGGGGATCGGATCGGATCAGGAGCCACTGCTCCATCGAGCTCTCCTCATACTTCACGGCGATTCTTTCAATACTGAAATAATGCGTTACTGGAGTCGATTAGTGACGCGTTACGTGAACCCATCGGTGGGCAGGTGGCGTGGCCGACCGTCTTTGTCTAACGCCAATGTCTTTTCTCCAGCGAACGCCTTTCCACAAAATAAGTAAACCCAGAAAGTACGCTTGATACATACCAAATCAAAAGCTAAAGGCTTTAAGCTTTGGATATTGCTTTCATAGGCGGCTCGAAACGACAAGAAAACGTCATAAACGACACACGAAGTCAAAGCGATCGTTTAGGCAGTCGGGCCCCAAGGCTTGATACCGTTACCAAATTCCCACTATATGTATCGGTGTGAGGAGCTCGATGGCGCAGTGGTTAACACGCCCGGTCTGCGGCGAGTGCTAAGGTTAAGCAACTTTCGCAAAGGCCGGTCATCGGATGGATGACCAAAAATTTATCATCTCAAGCTCCTCCGTGCTTCGGAAGGCACGTAAAGCCGTTGGTCCCGGCTGCATTAGCAGTCGTTAACAACCCCCAACCCGCACTAGGACCGCGTGGTGGTTTATGGCCCGTTCTCCCTATCCATCCATAAGGAAGACTCGTGCCCCAGCAGTGGGGACATAAAATGAGCTGATGATGATGATGTATCGGTAAGTAACTTTTTTTCTATATTGGTACCGGTAATGCAGGTAAAGTCATAGAAAAGTATCGCTACATTTTTCGTTAATATTGCGCTTAAGCCAATCCGCGTAGAGCGGTTTGTTGATTTACCGGTAAAAATGTCACCCAGCTAACGATGCCAAGCTTACTACTTTTTTTTACCACTTATCTATGCCAATTTTTAACGGTATTCAAAGTGCTGCCTCACGGACACGGGTCTGGGAACAGCTCGGAACAGTCCAAGCGGATCTGGCGCTAAATCACGTGGTCAATCTTATGTCAATCCCATACATTTTATTCTTTTCGCACTTCGCTAACGTTTTCTTAATGTTACTTTGGCTAAGCCTACTGTTGCGTGGTTCCGTGTTCGTGAGGTGGTCTATGTGTAGTTGTTCGAACGCGTTTATAGCTTACCTTTTGCAGACTTTTTATTTTATGGCATTTCGTAGAAAAGCAATTATGTTTAATGAACAATACAGTTGCCGATCTAACAATAGGCCGATTTTCCATTACCGCTCTGTCTTAATCTTACGAAAATACAACGCTATTCATAGTGCTTAATGCCCGTAACTGTCAAAAACTGATCGATTTCCAGTTAGGCATTAAGTTCATTCAATTTGATTTAGTGTGGCGACCTAACTGTAAATGTTGCTATTCTCAAATATTTGTCAAGATTAAGCAAATAAACTTAGCACCTTTTCACTTCATCTGCAGCACACGCACATATGAAAAGAATTCTCTCCCAAAAAAAACTCCCAGCTACTGTTTGCGTTTACGCCGCACACTAGCGCCACTAATGAAAAAAAAAACATATCTAGTAATTAGAGATAGAAAATCAAATTATGCTCAACAAACTATTTGAATGAAGTAATTTAGCATTTTTACGTCACCTAATAAACACCTCACATGTTATGGTTTAGTTAAATAAGACGTTACGGCCACTTTTAACTATAACGCCATATTTAACTAAACCATAACATATTAGGTGACGTAAAAATGCTAAATTACTTCATTCAAATAGTTTGTTGAGCATAATTTGATTTTCTATCTCTAATTACTAGATATGTTTTTTTTTCATTAGTGGCGCTAGTGTGCGGCGCAAACGCATTTGACGATTTGACCAATATCAGACTTGACCAATGTCGTAACACCCGCATTTGCAGATAGCGACATTTGACATTTCCCTACTCTTCAATACGAAAAATAAATAAATAAACGTGTAATTAGTACGGTATTGTGTTCTTAAGTTGATTGAAATGAAACCCTTTATACAGATTATTCTGAGTTATGATCAGAAAGCCTAACTTGCAGAACGTCTATAAAGCAAAACGTCTACAATGCTTAATGACTAAAATGCAGATAGCCTAACTTGCAGAACGTCTTTAAAGCAAAACGTCTACAATGCTTAATGACTAAAATACAGATAGCCTAACTTGCAGAACGTCTTTAAAGCAAAAAGTCTACAATGCTTAATGACTAAAATGCAGATAGCCTAACTTGCAGAACGTCTTTAAAGCAAAACGTCTACAATGCTTAATGACTAAAATACAGATAGCCTAACTTGCAGAACGTCTTTAAAGCAAAACGTCTACAATGCTTAATGACTAAAATACAGATAGCCTAACTTGCAGAACGTCTTTAAAGCAAAACGTCTACAATGCTTAATGACTAAAATACAGATAGCCTAACTTGCAGAACGTCTTTAAAGCAAGACGTCTACAATGCTTAATGACTAAAATACAGATAGCCTAACTTGCAGAACGTCTTTAAAGCAAGACGTCTACAATGCTTAATGACTAAAATACAGATAGCCTAACTTGCAGAACGTCTTTAAAGCAAGACGTCTACAATGCTCTGACATTTCGAAAACTTTGTAGGGTCCGTGGTCACAGAGAGACTCACATAAAATAATATGTTAAATAAACGTCATTAATACTACCCGTATAATGTAAAAGGTTTGGAAAGCAGTGGGACAGTATAGTATCTCAGGCTATTTATGTAAAACTTAATGTTTTCATCATTTATAATATATAAAAAATTACTAACTTTTTAAGTCGCCTTAACATCAATGTTTGTACCATTGTTGTGTTCCGGCAGCTGGAGATAAAGATAGCCGATGCCAATGGTATAAGGATATGAGTGTCTACTATCACCAACGGAGACCTAATTACTAATGAATTAGTCAAAATAATGAATAATGAATGACACTTTCATGGAAAACTTAAATAAAACATTTGAAGTGTATAACAACAGACATTGACCGCTTAAACATTTTTGTTATTACAATAAAAAAATGTTATTGTAGAGGCTCGTGCCGAAACAAAAATTATTTTCAATAAAACCTCCGATGGCAGTTTGGCGACATTCATTTAGTTCCTGTACGTTTTTGTTGAGAGGTGGTCATACTTGATATATAGACTCGTTATATTATCCCTGCGATGGACATCAGTAAGTTAAAAATTATCGTTAAATTCTGTATTCCCATTATCATATCGGAATGAAAGCGAAACACGTGCAAAGTACTGACGCGTGCACATCGCCCTTTCCAAAATTGTCAAATTTCCTCAACACTTCTGACACTCATATCCTTATACATTTGGCATTGGCTTTCTTATCTCCAGCTGCCGGAACACAACAATTTTACAAACATTGATGTTATGGCGACTTAAAAAGTTAGTAATTTTTTTTTATATTATAAATGATGATAACATTAAGTTTTACATAAATTGTAAATAAGTAAATAGCCTGAGATACTATACTGTCCCACTGCTTTCCAAACCTTTTACATTATACGGGTAGTATTAATGGCGTTTATTTAACATATTATTTTATGTGAGTCTCTCTGTGACTTTGAACTTAATGTATATGGAATATGGTTGAACATTTATTATAGAAATTTGACAGTTTTGGATGGATTGATGTTCAGGCGTTGTACCACCTCACGTATATTTGATCTTAAATTATTATTCAGGTAAATACAGTACACTACAAATCTAAGAGATACTGTTAACACATTTTGCTTGAAACACAATTCAAAATATTTGACGAAAGCAGTTTATTTTTAATTTAAATTGAGACGACCAACATTACAATTTACGTAAGGATAAAATCTAAAATATAAACTATATAAAATGAAACGCACGAAACAAGTGTTGCACAATTAAACTATCAATTTAACTTTGTTCAATTCCACATGTTACAATCTCAAATTGGAGTTACTTTCACAATGTTCATAACTCTAGCGTAGTTACTACAAAACTAACAAAAATGTATATATGTGCAACATGTTCAAAATGTATAGTATATTTGACATTTTTATATGGCTGTATGTATGTGTGTATATATATGTATTTATGTTTATGATATATATTAATACTGTACACTTTATTTTAACGCCTCCATCCTGTTTAATATCAATCCTCTCCATCCCTAGGTTGCCTGGAATATATCGTTTTTAGTGATAAGGCCGCCATTGACATTTTTATATGGTTTTATGTATGTGTGTATAAATATGTATTTATGTTAATGATATATATTAATACTGTACACTTTATTTTAACGCCTTCATCCTGTTTAATATCAATCCTCTCTACCCCTAGGTTGCCTGGAATATAGCGCTTTTAGTGATAAGACCGCCCATTGTACGACTCCTTTATTTTTTAAAGATTTTGTGTTTTTATGTGTACCATAAAGTACTTTATTCTATTCTTAAATATTTAACAGATGCGCGTTGGTCCGCGTGTGTATATTTAAAGTAAAACAGTGATAATATTGCTTGCACTGTAAACTGTATGCCTGTAGACGCGTTTATCTAACCCACAATAAAACATTGTGACATGTATGTATTCCAAATTGCATTTCAGAGGCTACCCGTGCGGCAGGACTGTCGCTATGGCTGACAATGCTGGGTGTTGCGCGCGCACAGACAATACCTGCTGACACAGCCACGCCGCCACCCTTCAGCACGCTCTACAAGTGGAAGTATGTGGACTTCGAGTTCCCTTCCCCACAGCACCGGAGGCAGGCTATCGCTAATGGGTAAGAACAGTCAGTTATGATAATCCTCTTTAGAACAAACCTATTTCAGAAATCGGTTGAATCATCTGTCAAACTGAAATTGTTCAAGATTTCATAGAGTGGGCGTCGGGTCTTGTAAGCGGAACGATATGTGACGGCAAGTAAAACTATTTGAGGAACATCGAAGGCTACAACTAGATAACAATAGGGACTTATTAAAAAATAAATCACCCTCCTCAATTAACTATAATTACTTAAACGGTACCCTAACATGTCCTTATTGCAGACGGACCTTTACTGCTAAAATAGGATACATTAATCACCTAAGGTGGGGCCGTTAAACTTATAGATGAGCAATGCTCACCGTAGTCGTAATTAGTTAAGGAAGGATTATTAATGGTATCAACTCTTAAGTAATTTAGGGCACAGGGCAAGTTAGTTTGTAGTTAGACTGGTATCTTTTATGAAGAACATTAGAGTTAACTTCTATTCTTGTCATTATTGTCATCAGCTTATAAATGATTTCTGATCTTTAAATAATAATATGAATACAATACAGCTTGCCGTCTTTTCCGAAACACTGTTCTTGTACTATTATCAATTCCGTGACAACATTACTTACTAAAGTAAATGATATATATGATTTCATTTGATCACGTACTTACCGGCACAATATTTCTCACTTTCAGCAAATATGTGCCGGAAAATGTGCTGCCGCTCGGCATCGAAGTTTGGGGTTCCCGAGTTTGGGTGACGTTTCCGAGTTGGCGGCGGGGCGTGCCTGCCACTCTCGCCACTCTGCCCCGAGGGGGAGGTCTGCCGTCACCACCTCTGAGACCTTACCCGGACTGGAGTTACCACAGGGCTTACAGTAAGTGTCATTGGTCACCTTATCATCATCATCATCAGCTCATTTTATGTCCCCACTGCTGGGACACGAGCCTTCCCTATGGATGTATAGGAAGAACGGGTAATAAACCACCACTCGTGCCCAGTGCGGATTGGTATTAGTTACAACACTAATGTAGCCGGGACCAACGGATTTTTATACCTTCCGAAACACGGAGGAGCTCGAGATGATACATGTTTGGTCACCCATCCGATGACCAGCCTTTGCGAAAGATGCTTAACTTCAACACTCGCAGACGGGGCGCATTAACCACTGCGCCATCGAGCTCCTCAGGTCCTCAGCTCCTCAGCTCCTCACCTTGTCATGCCTTGTCTAAATCTTGGAAAATGGTGTCACTGCCACTTAATCCATACCTGATCTAGAGCAAACACAGTAGGGTAGAGGCACCAGTGTTCGACAGGAACTAATGAATAAACTATAATCACTACATAGTCATCACTACATAGTATAAAACAAAGTCGCTTCCGCTGTCCCTATGTATGTATGTATGCTTAGATCTTTAAAACTACTCAACGGATTTTGATGCGGTTTTTTTTAATAGATAGAGTGATTCAAGAGAGAGGTTTATATGTATAAATACATACATAATATAATAGAATAACACTGATAATTTTAAAAGTTTCACATTTAGTATTTCAGTTTATGAGAGTGGTAGAGCCACGCTGCATTGCAGCACGAAATGGGCCGGCTCGCCCGGCGTAATACCACCCTTTCACAGAATATCGGCGTGAAACAACGGCACTCGTTGCTGTTGTGTTTCGTCCGGTGAGTGAAAGTACCGGAGGCCCATCTCTCACCCCTCCCCCCTCCCAATTCCTACTCCCTCCTCAAGATCCAACTCCTTCCTCAGGGTTGGCAACGCATCTGCGATAACTTTGGTTTTGCGGGTGTCCATGGGCGGCGGTGATTGCTTTCCATCAGGTTACCCGCCTGCTCGTTTGCCTCCTTTTACAATAAAAAAAAAAAAAAAAATTTTTTGCGCTTACATTGTAAACGCTGGCTGAATCCTACGAGATAGATCAAAATAATGTACTACTGTATTGTACACCTTAAAAAGGTCTACAAAAAAGTCCGTGATGGTATATGTCTATCTCTTAGCCTACAATAATCATTTTTTATCCTTTACTTTTTACGAGAAATAATGGCTTATTTACGAAGCTACAGCATGTAATTTTAATGAATATTTTCGAAGATATTACAGATTTATAATGCAGGGACGTAGCGGTTGCGTGTATCAGCATTGCACCCGTGCGAAGCCGGGGCGGGTCGCTAGTAAACTATAAACTTTCCTACTCTTACACCAATTATCTAGCCCAAGAGAAGCTTCGTTATGAAACTCGTTAGATGGTTACTAGACAACGGATAAACATACTTAAAATACTTAATATACATAGAAAACACCCAGACCCGACACAATTTAGGAAAACAATAATTTCTAAATTGACCCGACCGGGGATCGAACCCGAGACCTCAGAGATGGTGGATACCATGAAAACCGGTGTACAAACCACTCGACCAAGGAGGTCGTCAAATGAATGAATGACAAATTTATCCCGTAATCATTAAAAATAGGGGTCAGAAACTAATTTTAGAACTAGCCACAATAGAATATAGACAACCTGCTTTATAGCTGCCATCCCGTAAAATTTAAATGAAAACCTATGTTATTTTTAGCTAGGTTTAAATAAAATAAAAAATAAAATTAAAATAGCTTTATTTCTCAACTAGCGGCCGCTCGCAGTTTCACCCGTGTGGTTCCCGTTCCCGTGGGAATATCGGGATAAAAAGTATCCTATGTGTTAATCCAGGTTATAAACTATCTGTATGCCGAATTTCATCCAAATCCATCCATCCGTTGCAGCGTGAAGAAGCAACAAATATACACATATACATACACACAAACATTCGCATTTATAATATTGGTAGTTATAATGGTGTGTGCATAGTTTTCTTCCTAATTAGTCTAGTTTAGTTTATGCATGTCGTGGCAACCTCTAATTAAGACAGCGCCTTAGAATGTAACCCATTATCTGTTGTTTTATAAATGTACATGGTAAAATGTTTATATAATTTTAACGCAAATTTTGTTGCGAACAAATTACAAAAACACAAATGTTGAAAAAATTTCCACGAGCAGGGTTTGAACCTGCACCCTTCTGACATACCTGAATAATTTCGGCGGGCTGGTTAGAACCACGATAGCTCAATTGGAAGAGCATCTGACCCGGTATGTCAGAAGGGTGCAGGTTCAAACCCTGCTCGTGGAAATTTTTTCAACATTTGTGTTTTTGTAATTTGTTCGCAACAAAATTTGCGTTAAAATTATATAAACATTTTATAAATAGCTTGCCTTCTTCTTAACTGATCTTTAGTATTTGTAAAAATATTATGATCGGGTGTTAATGACGGTAGTTGTTGACATTGAATGGGCGCCTTTGGCTTTCAAAGTAAAAAGTAAATAGTGTTAAATAATTTCGGCGGGCTGGTTAGAACCACGATAGCTCAATTGGAAGAGCACCTGACCCGGTATGTCAAAAGGGTGCAGGTTCAAACCCTGCTCGTGGAAATTTTTTCAACATTTGTGTTTTTGTAATGTACATGGTGTTTGTTTTGTTGATTGTCCTTAAATAAATAAATAAATAAATGAATTAGTGTGATTACATTTTACATGGTAGGTATTGAGACACCCCGTAAGAAATGTAATACTGGTATTGGGGATGACTCGCTCTTTTCTAGGACAACAGATAACATTGAGAAACATAAAAGAAGCAAAATATATAAAGAAAAAGGTGCGTGCGTTTGTGTGTGAGAGGGTGAGGGTGTGTATGTGTTTATGTATTTATGTTACTACTAAAATGGCCAATTTTGGCGTTCTTGATCTCAGAAACAAAAATACATTAATAATTTTGACTCATTGAATAGTGTAGAATAGCTATTGGCATAGTTAGTAGCGGCCTCGCTTTTTGTAAATTTTGCTTAACTTTTTAATTAAACCCAAAATTGCAGAGAAAGGTTTTCATAAAATGCTCGAAGGCACTTTTTGAGCTCCTAGATTGAACTACTGTTCTAAACAAATGAAATTAAAAAATATATATTATCTCTTATATAGTCGTATAGTTCGTAGCGGCCTCGGAATTTTTAGATATCATTGATTTTATATAGAAAAAAAATCTTATTTTAAACCAAAAAACTTCGAAAATCGCTTTAAGTTAACTGTGAATTTCTCCTATCTACGATAATATTATTGAGCAAAATTTATACCAGAATAATTGTTACTTCATGAGGAATAAAGATTTTTAAGCATGAATTTATTATCCTATTCCGACAAAAACTATAAATACAACTGCAAAATTACTACAAAATGCGATGCGCCCGCCGCCGGCGGCCGTCCGAACGATACCTATCTATTCTCGCAGAGTGGAGATTTGTAATAGGGCTCTTAGATCTCAGTAGGTTTATTTGTTTAATGTTATATAATATTATGTATTTATGTCACTTTATTTGTCCAACAGTGGACGTCTTTTGGCTGAGATGATGATGGTGATGATGTCACTTTTATTAAAAGGTTTTCAATTTCTTAGTAGGTTTGTTCTTTTAGCCACTCTGATAATATTTAAAGGTTTTAAAAAGGTTCGAACGAAGGTGGTGAACACTGGTGCCATTCCTCTACTTGGTAAACGGCTTACGTTGATTTGACCCCGTAAAAATGCAATTACACCAACATATCCAAATACAAAACGAAAAGATTTTATTTTTAGTTGATCACTTTCCGTCTTATTACAAAAATCGTTTTTCGGTGTGGGTTTAACAATATCAAAAGTTCCAGGACTAAAATGTGTTCTTATTACAAATCGAAGCCCTTCCAAGGACTATATCTTACTAATATTATAAACGCGAAAGTTTGTAAGTATGGATGGATGTTTGTTACTCTTTCACGTAAAAACTAATTAATGGATTTGGATGAAATTCGGCATACAGATAGTTTATAACCTGGATTAACACAGAATACTTTTTATCCCGATATTCCTACGGGAACGGGAACCACGCGGGTGAAACCGCGAGCGGCCGCTAGTAGTACCATAATTCGTCCATGGTTTATATGGTATACACAGATAATACCTATACCACTTTTCATTCGTTCATGCAAGCGTCGTTCAAAGCACCGTTTCACTGAGTGTTGATACTTTCTTGAGAGAAATACTTTTAAACAAGATACAAATAGGTCACAAATAATCACAATAGAATTTTGATTCTATTTCAAAAATTCTACATTATTATTTTTTACAAAATAAAAAAAACAACAAAAGTGACTACTTTAATCTATAATATAAATAATATAATAATAACTTACTGTAATGAAGTTGTTACATTTATTTATGAACTCTAGCTTGATTCAGATCTCTGTTTCCGTTTACTGTGGCTGTTTATGAAAATAGTAAAGATTCTCTTTTGTATATTTTGCTTATGTGCTCGTATTAAAACCAAAAGTACCTACTTAATATACTCGTATTGTACGTTCAAGTAAGAAAAATGAACAACAAAAAAAAAGAATGAAGACGGCGTTTGTTGAGGATTGAAAATTTTAGTATTAGACAGGTGGTAGGTTAGGTAGTTAGGTACTATCTTTAGTCCACGTATTGTAATATAACGGTTTTAGTTCATACGTATTCCCCTAATATGAGAACATCACTTGTAACTAGTGGAAAATTTTACTCAATAAATAACTTTTGCACATTGCAGATAATGGAGACAAATGCTCAGGTCTTACGTCAGTGTTTCGGGTGAATGCAGACTCCTGTGGGAGGCTATGGGTCCTCGACTCCGGTCAGGTCGACTCGCAGAATCGTCCCAAACAAATGTGTCCACCGAGCATCGTCGTGTTCGACCTTTTTACAGACACGTTAATCAACCGCTACGTCATCCCCAAGCAATATGTGTTACAAGACTCTTTATACTCCAATATAATCGTTGACACCCGAAAAGCTGACTGCTCCGACCTGCACGTCTACATCGCAGACACATGGCGTTTTGGTCTTCTAGTGTTTAGACAGCGAGATGCGAAATTCTGGCGATTTACTCATCATTTATTCTACCCAGATCCTTTTGCTTCAAATTACACAATTCACGGTGTAAACTTCCAGTGGCCTGACGGAATTTTCGGTCTATCGTTGAGTCCTATTAACTCTTTTGAGGACCGAATATTATTCTTCCATTCCCTTTCTAGCTACAGAGAGTTTTTTGTCTCAACAAAGATTCTGCAAGATCCATTAAAACTAAACAACAGCGCTTCCGAATTCAACTTAGTCGGTGATAGCAGAGGCTTTTCTGGTCAGTCATCAGCATCAGCTGTTGACAGAAGAGGTGTAATGTATTACGGCTTAGTTTCACAAGACAGTGTCGGTTGCTGGGATACGAAGAAGCCATATAGAAAAAGAACGATTGGAGTGGTAGCGAGAGATGTCGAGACCCTTGTGTTTCCGAACGACATTAAAATTGATCAGGACGAACCACAAAACGTATGGGTGATTTCCAATAAACTGCCTTTGTTTCAAGCTGGGCGCCTGAATGGAGATGATTACAATTACCGCATAATGTACGCAGATACGACGGAGGCTGTCAGGGGCACTATATGCGACCCCGATGTGCGTATGTTATTCTAAAGCTACTGCCATAACACTTATATAAAATATAAATCTTGTTCTAAGAGTATTGATAGTTTTATTTTATTATCCTAGTGTTAGTACAACAAAATACCACTTAAATGCAACTTAGAATTCCACTGTCCTATATTTATTAAGAAGCGCCTACAAGTGTACGGAATGCCACTGACGGTAATTTGTTGGCAGTATTCCATAAGGGGTTTGGACACGTAACAGTCTAAAATGCTATTTATAAGACTGATTTAATAAAATGCTAAGATTTTTCGCCTAAAGTAATTATGAACAATGTGTTATTTAAAATTAATGCTACACAATTGAATAGATGTACCTATTCATTAATTACCATTCTGCTAAGTTATAAGGTTGGCTAATTGAAATGCAACAACCACAAGTGACCTTGAGAACCAGTTCACATATTTTTGGACTTTTCATTGATACTTATCCTTAACATCTACTTATAGGAAGTTGTCCTTCCGCGCTCAATGAGGTGAACTTACTTTCGCATTCAACATCTGAATACTGATCCTTATGTCGATCGTTATACAACGTATACTTGTGTATTTATGCAACACCAGACACCACCAGCCGGCAGCTGTTCCAAGCAGATTTAGGAAGCATATTAGTGTTGCATTCCATGACAAACACACGTGTTTTAAATAGTTCGTGTTGACTTAGTTAAATTCAAGTATATATTATTATAATGTATTGAAGTTGATATCTCTACATACTATAAACAAAGGTAAGGAAGTTTGTAAAGCTTATTTTTATTTTATCAGTGGGTGAATGGAGTTAGGAATCTGTAATTAATTTAACCTCGCTTGAATATTATTCTGTTGAAGACATTTATTAAAGACAAGTCTAGGTTACATTAGGCGCTTAACTTTGAAAATAGATGCATTTTAGTCGAGTAGATTTTTTTAGTCGACTTAAGGTTTATTTTTATTCCTCAACCTCCTCCTTCCTGTACTTGAAAGAGGGTCGTCGTATCCTTATTCTATTAGTATGGTGTCTTGGGTCTAAGCAAATGTGCATGTTTAGTGTATCATGTGAATGTTTAGTAGCATTTTGAGGATCGGGCGGGATTTAAAAATGCTATTGCTAGTACAGGTATCTCGAACTTTAGCCCATTCTAAAATTTCAATTATTTGAATATTTGATTCAGCTATTTTAACAGTTATAACTTTAAAAAGTTTATTTAAGTACATATTTGTTTATAAACAGTTTTTGTTTTTAACATTTTTGAACATAAATAAAACTTTAATTCAAAGTACTCGTATAATGTGCATGAAGACAATTATTTCAAAAAATAATTAAATTTAATTTAATTAATAATAAAAAAGTTGGCAACCCTAGTATGAGGATGTATCGATTAGTACGAGGCAAATTCGTACGAAAGCGCATCGAAAGTGCGGCTGGCCTAACTATATAAAACCGAGACAAGCTCGTAGCATATATACATAGAGGCACCCTCGAATTCTCCACTACTACCATCCACTGAAACAACCATATTAGAACGAACACAACAATGTGAAAAATCGAAAGTATATCGACGCCCATTAAAGCTGATAAAGTTGTAAAAGCTCATAGGCGACTTCACCAAAAACAGTCAAAAGATATTATTGACAGATTTTATTACAGGTTTTATGATAAAAAATAAAACTGTTCATTATCACCAGCTCATTTTAATAATAATATATCGTGGTGGTCGACCGATCCCAGCGCCGGGCAGTACTGGTTTATATCACCATACCTCATGATGAGAACCTCGTGAAAGCCGAGAAGGACAAACTCAGTAAGTACCTTGACTTGGCTCACGAGGTTACCGCCCGCCATGTGGGATGTGGATTCAACCATTATTGTACCGATAGTCGTTTCGGCAAACGGTCTTTTAGCTAAGAGCCTTGATCAACACCTAGAGAAGCTCTCGCTGAAAGGTTGGGTCAAGGGTCCGATGCAAAACGCAGTACTCTTTAGCATATTTACTAAAGAGAATAAAAATAATAAATCTAATAAATTAATCTAAAAACACAAATGTTGAAAAATTTCCACGAGCAGGATTTGAACCTGCACCCTCAACAACTACCGTCATTAACATCCGATCATATTATGATCATATTATGATCATATTATGATCATATTATGATGATGTTAATGACGGTAGTTGTTGACATTGAATGGGCGCCTTTGGCTTTCAAAGTAAAAAGTAAATAGTGTTGAATAATTTCGGCGGGCTGGTTAGAACCACGATAGCTCAATTGGAAGAGCACCTGACCCGATATGTCAGAAGGGTGCAGGTTCAAATCCTGCTCGTGGAAATTTTTTCAACATTTGTGTTTTTGTAATTTGTTCGCAATAAAACTTGCGTCTAAAATTATACAAACAAAACAAAAACATTTTAATATATCTAATCTAATCTAAGCCACTTTCGCAAAGGCCGGTCATCGGATGGGCGACCAAAAATTTATCATCTCGAGCTCCTCCATGCCTTGGGAGGCACGTAAAGCCGTTGGTCCCGGCTGCATTAGCAGTCGTTTACAACCACCAATCCGCACTGGGCCCGCGTGGTGTTTTATGGACCGTTCTCCCTAACCATCCATAGGAAAGGCTCGTGCCCCAGCAGTGGGGACATAAAATGCACTAAGATAAAAAAAAAATCTTATTGTGTCCCCACTGCAGCTGGGGCACGAGCCTTCTGATATTGAAATGAAACTATTTACTATGGGGATCAAAGAGAATCGGTGTGACGTCCTTTAGTTTTTGTAGATATTATTTATTTTACATTGAGTTCACCACGAGGTCAAGCAGCTATATTCAAAGCACCAAAGTGATCCATTTCCTATAAAAGTTGCTACAAAAGCAAGTTTTTAATTAATTAGACTATCGACTATCTTCTACGTAACGACTCGACTATCACTTCATAATTACTTACATAAGTTAACGTTGCGAGTGCTGATAAGGAATTGTTTTAAAGAGAACCACACCCTCGTTATATCATGATATATGAGTTACATATATCTAGTAGTTTGTAACCCGCTGGCCTCTACTTAGCTTAAGCCGAAACAACAGCTACATGGCTGCTTATCCAAGCGATAACCATGATGACGTTACGTTATGCTAAGGTTATGCTAATATATTATCATATTACCTTACCTTCTATTGAGCAAACGAGATTGTTGCTCCACTCTGCTGTCTGCTCTACAAATGACAGAGTAGGGTATGGCACCAGTGTTTAACAGAACCAGTGATACACTTTTTGTCCTTATTAAATATTCTTATTCTTAAATGTAATAGGGATAAAAGTAAATTTTACTATTTATTTTTAAATGCTGAAGCTGAATTACTTAAATATTTATAAAATATTGATTTTATATTTTAAAAAAAATCTGTATTTTATAAATATTTAATTCAGCTTCAGTGAAGTCTAATTGCTGCACTGAAGCTGAATTACTTAATAAAATATATATTTTAATATTTAATTCAGCTTCAGTGCAGTAAATAGCACTTAAAAATAAAAAGTAAAATTTACTATAGCGTTTTGATATCACTTATTATCTCGAACTCCTTGAAGTGTAGAGGCGAAAGCTTTGTTATTTCGAACACGTCACGAGAAATCCAAATTACAACCTGCTCCAGCTCATAATAGAAGGCCTTTGTGGTATTGCATCTGTAAAGATGAATCTGCATAGCCATCGCATCGGTTGCAAGAACCGTTGGATAGATGGCACTGTGCCGCTAAAGCACTCAAAAATTAAAAAAGCAGTGTAAAATTTCAGTGCTTACGTCACGTCAGCCTTTCCGGTAGCATAATGGTCAGTGCAGCCGTCCGGATTGCGGAAGACCCAGGTTCGATTCCTGGCTGGATCGGGTAGGCATTTAATTTTTTCACTGTATTTTATAAATATTTGATAAAAGTAAATTAAAAGCAATAGGGGTTAGTAACTGATTTTAGAACCAGACCACCTGCTTCCCAGCTGTCATCTTGTAAAATGTCAATGAATCTATGCTATTTTTGGCGATGACAACTGTGTCGAACATTGGGCCTAAATTATCGAACACCGGTGCCACTACGACATGTAGTTTTTCTGGAAGGTTAGATGCTCGGGTTGAGTGCGAGAAATGGTGGTTCAAGCCCCATAGCTCCGTAAGAGACGATTCGCGAGATCTATCATTTAGTTTGTATGTAATATGATTGGAGTTATAATTCAAAATTGAATACATAAAAACAAAAAAGTGATATCACTGCTTCCGCTAAAGACCCGTAAGAGACGATTCGCGAGATCTATCGTTTAGTTTTAGGTATGTGATATGATTGGAATTATAATTCAAAATTGAATTCATAAAAACAAAAAATAAGTGATATCACTGCTTCCGTTAAAGACCCGTAAGTGGCGATTCGCGAGAGCTATCATTTAGTTTTAGGTATGTGATATGCTTGGAGTTATAATTCAAAATTGAATTCATAAAAACAAAAAGTGATATCACTGCTTTTTTTTAAACTAACTACTATACGCAAAAAATAATTACGCTAAAAATTGTGTACGCTAAAGAACCAATTGACGGAAGATGCGTAGGTTACGTGGTCACTGAGCACTGAAAAATGTTAATATAACAAATAGGTTCACGATACACCTACGATAGATCTATCTTCCCAAATGGTCCCAAAAAGCCAAATATCTGCGAAGACCCTTCCTCGTTCCTTCGATCATTTCGTAGCTGTTACCAAGGGTACGGGAGAAAAGTCCCACATAACGGGAATAGTTATATCGTACAATGCATGAGGATTATCAATGATGTTGAAAAAACTATATTTCGTAATTAAACACCAGACATTGAAACTTTAAAACAATTATCTTTTACAGATGACTCTCAAAAGCGTATTGATATTGTCCGTGTTATTGCACGCGAACGCACATGTAACCAATGAAAAAGCTTTAGGTACTTTGTACAGATGGATGCAAATCGACTATGAATATCCATCGCTAATAGACAGACAAGCAGCCATAAATAATGGGTGAGTACTTATATAATAACAAGTATATAATAGTACCTAAGTACTTACAAAACAGTAAGTTAAGTATCCAATATATTATATTACCCTTAATCCATGTGGGAGCTAAAATAATTTAAACTGTATCCTTATACAACGGTGATATATTCGTACATAAATTAAAAATGTTACTACGTATACATCATCACAAAAGCTCTTTTTATGTCCCCACTGCAGGGGCCTTCATGGATGGATAGGGAGAACGGGCCATAAACCACTACACGGGCCAGTGCAGATTGGTGGTTGTTAACGACTGCTAATGCAGCTGGACTAACGATTTTACGTTGCACCTTTTACGTATACGTTAAACTTAAATTTGAAAGAGTAATTAAAACTCTGCTTGCGTACCTACAATACGATTGTACACTGTCTTCTGTATTAAGTTTAAAACTTATATTAAAAAAACACAGGCCGTAAAAACTAAATTATAAACCACCTAGGTGAGTTATGTTTATTATCCGTATTCATTCGATTTCGTTTACAAAAACGTAAATATGTATGGCAAAATTTGAACTCGTATGTCGCCAGGACGCGCTGCTTCAATGCAATACTGTTTCCGTTTTCGTTAACGTGACCGAATATCAAATGAAACTCACACTAGACACCCTTGACATGATCACAGGAAAATAGGATTCCGACGCTTACCATCATAGATATAATATTAGCAACGCTGAATAGTAATTAAGGTCACGTCTCGCAATATGCATCAAGGTTGAAATTGTCTTATTCCAGGGAATTTGTTCAGCTCAACGTGATTCCTCTCGGTGTGGAACGATGGAAGGATCGAGTATTCGTGAGCACACCTAGGTGGAAGAGTGGAGTTCCGGCAACTCTCTCCTCCCTGCCCACTGTCGTTCAATCGGAGTCCGCACCTTTGAGACCTTACCCTAATTGGGCTTGGCACAATGCAGGTACAAGTACTGATAGCTAATCATCATTATCATCATCATCACCGGCTAATTTTAAGTACCCACTGATTATGTATGAGCCTTCCCTATGAATGGATGGGGAGAACTGGCTATAAACCATCAGGCGGGCCCAGTGCGGATTGGTGGTTGTTAACGACTGCTAATGCAGCCGGGACCAACGGCTTAACGTGCCTTCCGAAGCATTTTTGGTTACCATCCGAAGACAGGCCTTTGAGAAAGTTGCTAAACCATAGCAATCGCAGACCGTTAACCACTGTGCCATATAGCTCCTCAAGGAAAGGTACAGACGACAGCAAATCAACCTACCACAAAATGTCAATTTCTTTAATCCATTTTGAGCCTTAAAGTTTTGGCTTAAGGATCAATATCGATTAGAGAAATTTGACAGTTTTGGATAGGTTAACGTGCAGGCGTGTGTACAAGTATTACTAGCTAAACCGAACATTATTTGTAAGGTTTGATTGACAAGAATGTTAAGGCGAGGGTTTGCAAAAAAACGGAGTTTTTAAATGAGTTTTATTCGAAATGTATAAGGATTTTAAATCCAAAAAAATAAATATGTTATTCATTGGCCTTTTGTCTAGTAATTTCAGCTGGTATTTTCACGATGTTTTACAAATTTCCTGCATCGAATATAATATCAAACATACGTCTTAATAATAAAGAAAATATCATTTTATTCAGGCTATTACACCGTTTCAGACAAAGAAAAATATACTAAACCAATTGTCTTTGAATATGTAATAGCTGTCGGCCATTATAATTTTAATAATAAGTAAACGTTTAATAAAATCCACATTATTGCCTAATTCGACGCTCGTGCCATCATTCAGTCCCGAGCCTAACGCCTTGGAAATCTCACAGTCGGAAACGCTCGCCTTAATCAACAAAAGACGCATTTATGCAAATTTATTTGAAAAGCTAATATCGTTTCTATGAACATATTCTAACTATGAACGAAAAAACATATTCTTTATTAATACGAGTATGTGTTGGTGCGAGGCAAGTCGGCTTCTTACAAATGCTATTTTCAGATTATATATGATTAGATTATAACCAATCTAAATATTTTTATGAAATAATTCTTTCAGAAGTGTAATGTGTAAACATTGATGAAATAACGCTGGCCAATAGGCGTTCTACTTGGATGTAGCTCAGTTGGATTAGCTGTAGCCAAGATTGCAAAAGTCGGGGGTTCGACTTCCGCTCACTTGGCTTAAGTCGTTTTTTACACGTGCTATTTACAGTTTTAAAATAAATACAGAAATTTTGAATGCAAATTTACAATTTTAAAATAACATTTGTTTATAACTATTAATATTTTTTTCTAGATAACTGCACCGGGTTTACGTCCGTGTTCCGCATGAACATCGACCACTGCGGCGTTATGTGGGTCCTCGACTCCGGCCAAGTGGAAGCCTTCGAGACGCCTCGCCAGCTCTGCCCGCCGACACTGTTCGCCATAGACTTGGAGACAGACACCGTGCTGGCCCGCTATCCCATACCCCAAGAGTTTGTCCTACAAAACTCACTCATAACCAATATCTTAGTCGACTCCAGAAACGCAAACTGCAATGACCTCCACATTTACATCGCAGACGCATGGCGTTTTGGATTGATTGTATTCAGAGCTGCTGATGCTGCTTTCTGGAGATTCAGCCACTACTCATTTTACCCTGAACCGTTGCTATCGAACTACACTTTACATGGACTAAACTATCAATGGTCAGACGGTTTATTCGGCATGTCTTTAGGCAAATTTCAGAATGGTAACCGCCCATTATACTACCATGCAATGTCAAGTTCCTTGGAGTTTGTAGTTAACACCTCGATTATAAGAGATCCTGCACGTGTGTCTGATTCTGTGAGCGAATTTAAACTCCTCGGTGAGAAACGAGGCGCCGACGGACAAGTATCTGCCGCAGCTATTGACCGCAACGGTGTCATGTTTTATAACCTCATTTCGCAGGACAGTATCGGGTGTTGGAACACACGCAAACCATACCGAGAGAACAACTTAAGTGTCGTCGCAAGAAACAACGTAACATTAGTATTCCCAAATGATATGCGCATCGACCACGAGGTACCACAAACCATATGGGTAATTACTAATAGGCTACCGTTTTACCAATTCAACTTGATTAATCCGAACGAGTACAATTACCGAGTAATGTTCTTAGATCCAGTCAAAGCAGTCACACAAACCGTCTGCAAGTTATAAAAAAAGAAAAAGAAGATTAAAACAAGATCTATACTGCGATTAAAATTTCGATACACTGGACCTCAAGATGCGTATGCGTATTTAAAAATGAAACGGTATTTTGAGACGGTCTAAATAGAGATGAACTTTAAATGGTCAGTATATTGATAGCAGTAAGAGATCCTGGTAAATAGGTTGATTGATGCCTAATTTAGAGTTATTATATCTTTACAAATACCGTTATAAATACTGGTATGTTACAAAATAGTTGTAATTCAAAAATATTTGTATCTTACTGGTTTACATAAGCTAACCTGATCAGTAAAGTAAGAAAACGTTAAAAATATAAATAATAAAAAACATTGTTATGATTTATTGTTACGTGTTTTTTTTTAATGATTTCTCCTGTTTTCTTTACGGTGGTGTGTAGAAGAAGCCTTTTCTGCAGTAGAATTTTTACTTCCATCACTTTCATCTGTAGACATTATTGATGATACTGTTATTACAGATTCGTTTAATGTTTGTCTTGAATAAGAGGTACTAGTCTCATTTTTTATTTCATCTTTCTTTAAAGATTTATCGTTAAGAGACCGTCGTTTTTTTATATCGTCAATTACTGATTGCAAAATACTTTCTTTATTTGAGGAATCACTGCTTTCTCGTTTTTTTGTTTTAGAGTCACTTTCCGATTTATAAGGTGCTGATTCTCTTCGCGTGAATGTGACAATTTTTTCACTTGATTTAACTTGAAGCACTTTCTTTTGTTTCGTTTCATTTGCACGTAGCTTTTTTGAACTGATAGGTGTATCTGTATCAGCCGGTAATGATCCCTGTGATGACATAGAATCAGACAATTTACGATATATCGTTTCATTGTCCTCCTCGTGAGCTTTATTTCGTGCCGATGGACGACCATTGCTATCACGAACAAGAGACAAAGATAATTCAGGTTTCTTTTGAAATATTTGTGGATAGTCACGCAAGTAAGATGCAGTCCTTGCACTGCTACTTCCCACGAAAGGTGGGGTATCAGCGTTATCTGGAGGTAGTGCAGTACAATCCATGGGATTTAATTGTAATTCCGCGAAAGCTGGATGTGACCTGAAAATGTCCGAATTATTTGCATCAATTCCTTCTTTCGTTATGAACGCGCTTATTCTCAGCATCATGACACCAAATTGCTCAAGTATGCGATCTTGGTCGCGCGGGACAGTCACTTCGCTTCCTAACCAATCTTCGTAACAGAGTGGAGTATCTGACATAATGCGATTTGAATGAATGGACAACGGCTGTATAATATTGGCTTCTTCTTTTAAATCTTCTGTACTCGTATCAGTCCCATGGCTCATTCTCGATGAGTAATCTAATTTGGAATGAACGGCGTTTGTCTTTATGATTGTAGTGTCACGGTAGCTGCAAGTTTTAATTTTTATTACCATTAACAATAAATGAAATACCTTGTACCTACATAATAAAGTAAACCGATTCCACTTACAAGTTTGAAAGCAACCTTCTGCGTAATTGTTCCTCGTCAAGTAATGATTTAGCTCGTCTTCTTCTTACAGCCAATTCTAGACCATAATCATATTCATTAGGAGCTAAGTTTGCGGGGAATGTTTTGAACACCGACGCCACTTTCAAGGCATGAAAATAGCTAATGAATAGAAAAGTGATTAAATGATTAAGAGACTAAACATTTAACAAGCAAAGTTGTAGACTAGATCGCAATTTACCTGTAAACGAGCATCCACATGTAGAAAGAAGGCATGATTGAAATTACTTTGATTACAACAAATTTGATACATGGCGTTCTAGCTGGACCTAGAAGGACACAGGTGCCCAGACCGATTGCCAAGCTAGTCAGTTCACATAGCAGTTTTCTTACTGCCGCTAATAAAAGCCAGGGTAGAACTAGCGTGGGACGTTCCTCCTAAAAAAGAATACAGATTTCATTCATCATCATCAGCCTATACTAGTCCACTACTGGACATGGGCCATATGCCGTATCCGGCATGCCGATGGTAACTTGAAGTAGAACATAATTAACGCTTTAAGTAGACAGGCTAGTACAGCCGAGGTGTCTACTTAAGCGTTGATAGCTCTACAGGGAGATGAAGTGGTTCAATATAGCCTTACGTTAGAATGCTGACGTTCATTCTTATCATAAGCTGTCTGAAGACAGGACTATTAGGAATTTGTCGAAAGCATATTCCTAATAATCATTACAAAAAAAATGTTTTTACCAAGAATGCGGGGTAAAGAAGGACTATGTAGGAGGCGAGGTAGACGTAGACCGTGAAGCACTGAACCAGCATGATCCCGGAGATCATGGTGCGCAGCACGCGCTGCACCGGCAGCGTCAGCTCCTCTGGCATGCTCATCTGCCATACCTAAATAGATACACTTGGAGATTACAATATCTTGATAAAGAGTTTTTGATAGATGAATACTACAACCAAATAAGAGCGTTTATTACATTTTGATGTTTGGATGCCTTTACAAACTTCGGAATACTAAGCTTTATATGCTTAAGGTAAATACACAGATCTAAATAGAGAGTAGAAAATATAAAAAAGTGAATTAAATTTATGTGATTTAAAAAGTCCAATAAGATACGGAAAGGTTCAAATAAATTCAGTTGTTTTTTTTATGTTATATTTTTTGTCTTCTGCAAATTCTACCATAGTACTACTACAACTATTTACATCTATGTATTTTCAATAACATTGGTTTAACAAAATTGGAACTTTAAATTGTGGTATATCAAAATGTGTAAAGCCTTTATGGGTTTGCACTTAGAATGCTAAATTTTAATAGTTTTCATTATAATCATCGTAAGCCTATACGGTCACTGATGGTCTCAGGTATTCCAAGTAAGATTACATGGTCTGGATTTCAAACATCACGTTGCAATAGGGCTTGAAGGGTAATAACAATTGCCATGTTAAGACTGGGACGGAAGTAACACAAGATATTCCTCTTTTATTTGGTCCCTTGCATGATTACTACTTAAACGCCAACAAGTTTTTATTTTTCTTCAAAATGCCTTGTCAAAAATTACAAAAATTACAAATTAAATAGTAATGCTAAATTCCACCTGCTTTAAATTTGCATTCATTTTGAAGAGGGTCGCGTCGAAAATGGTTCTCACAAGCCCCAGGAGCGTCCACAGACACACCTCGCCTTGCAACCCCATCCCAATATACGACAGAACGTTAATCATCCTTCCAGCTTTTAAGTACTAAATATAAATGTTTCCTTTTGTGTTTTTTTGTACGTTGCTCCTTCATAACTGAGATAATTTGTTATTTGATTCAATCACATTTTGAGGCCTATACGGACTGTTTATTTTGTTTACAAATTTTGAAGGTTACGTAAAGTCACAATGAAGTTAATTGTCAATGCTGTTGTAGTTTTTAAAAGAAAGTTGCAAAGACGTTCACAAATGATTAATGACACTACGCGAGTCCTTAGTATATTTACCTTATCATCCAAAAAGTTTGGACTAAAGTTAAAACTGGTTTCAAGGTGTTGTCTCTTTTTTGTTTATAATCGGAATCAGTTTTAAACTAAGTTTAGTTTGTTCTGTGTGTGAGAACAACAGGGATTTGGTTTTAACCATAATTATGTACTCTCCTTTGGATCTTAGCTCCACTTATCAGCTACGTACGAGTATAATATAATACTTAATATTCCAACTTTGGTTACTAATTCTATAAAGAAGATAATATTTACATTTATCGAGTTCAAGGCCAACACATCACTATAATTTAAGTCACTTTGAGAGCAAGGTCAAATTACTTGGCAAGCTAAATACTGACTTTCCTGTAACTAAGATTTTTTACACATTATTCCTTAGCGCCATTTGCTTGTTTATTTCTTAAGCATTTATTATTTGCAAATTACTCATATAAGAGCTGCGTTTTTTATATTAGGTACGTAATTAACAAAATACGCAACTATGTCTACTCATTTCTCTTAGGTGGCTGTGTTCAGTCAATATCAAGGTAGTTAATATACATGTAGTAAATAAATTAGTCATATTATATTGTTACTCAACACATTGTTAATGGTTTAAGAAAAGGCTGCTAAAAGCCACAGAGTCACCGTAATCGTCATCGCTGGATCGTGTTTGTAGCGTTTGAGAATTATAATTGTGAGTGAGTTGAGGAGACAGACGAGAGAAGCTAGCGCGACGGACGGACGCTTGTTTAGTGTGGCCCGCGCACACACGGTATAGCATTAGTGACGATCGAGATTCAAATAGTTTTTTGTTATAATAAGTGCCATCAAAGACTTGTGCGTTTCGTTTCACAGTGATAATTACTTGTATGATAGGAGAGAAGTGTTGTGTTTTACTTTAACGCGTAAGTATTAATTTAAAATTAATGTTTAACGCGTGTAAAATTTAATGTTCGGAAAACTGTTTAGGTTTTAACCTTGATTTAGTTTCAAAATAATATATTTGGGTAGCGTCCTCACCTTGGAGCGGTTTATTTTTAATACACATCTGTAAAGACTTGCGATCTGTACGCTACGTGTTTTGCGGAAAATCTTGAATAAACACCTACGCTATCAGCACCTCTCTATGAATTTAATGTTTATGTAAGAAAACTTCGTAAGACATGTAAATGAATAAAGGTTATAGGCGCATATAGCAATTGACAGTAGCTTATTTACTCCCCATTATATTACAGACATGGTCATTTTATTTTATTTACATGACAATACACCTTAATGTATATTAATGTTATTCAATGTTTTCAACGCATAAAGCTATTGAATTCAGATTATTTACTCATCGTTACAATGTTCCTATTATCAAATGTTCATTTGTTTTAATAAGTACATGGGAATAGACCTTAATGTAAGTATATTAATGTGCCTACTATAGTCCTTATTTTTTCAACGCATATAGCAATTGAATTCAGTCTATTTATGTAACTACTCATCATTACATTTATTAAACACGCACGTTTATTTGTTTTAATAAGCACATGGTACCAGACCTTAACGTATATTAATGTGATTCAATTGTTTACTTGTGGCTTTAACAGGAATGTGATGGGATAGAAAAAGCTGTGTTTTGTTTATGTTGTTCGAACCGCTTTTAATTTCTACTTGAAATTATTCTTGAGAAATTATATGTATATGCACAAACAATCGTGAGTAAAACAAGGGCAACAGGCTACAAAGAAAAGAATGATGTCATTCGCGATATGCAACTTCGGATTTATTGCTCACTGCGAAGCTGGGATTGGCGGCACTATTTTTAAATAGTATGTATGTGTAAGGTCACTATCGTATGCGATAACAGCTCATTTATGTTTTATTGGTATTAAGGTGTTATAGAGCTACATACTAGACGCGGAATCAAAATCGACGGCTAAGCAAAACTTTTGAATTCGGCTTGTAGACCCTTTAACGTAGCCCCGAGAGGCTATTAATTCTGGCAATTGAGACATTTTTACACGTGAAATCCTATCCACAAATTTAAAATGACAACTATCCACTTTCTAATACAACAACCACAACTAGTAAACACAACAAACTCATCACATAACCCTTTATTGTAATAATTTATGTTTTTTAAGCTAAAATACTAAAGAGGGGGACTTAATGCATGAACAATTCTTTACCGGTCGACCAGTAAAGGTATTAAGAAGAAAAACTAATCGCGTAAATAACGCAATGGATTATATAATTTTAATATACTTTTTATTAAGTAATGTAGTACTTAATAAAAATTATATTAAAATTATTGTATGGTACAAAATATAGAACCACTTTACTTTAATGTATCTTTTGGAAGTTAAAGCTATAGCTTTAGTTAGGAAGACATTTCATCCGCTCCATAGGCTATTGTTTGACGTAGTCTATTGTTTTTGCTTTACCAATGGGGGTCATGGGCATGTCATGGGGGTCTTTGACTTTTCGATGAAATATTTTTGGCGATATGCTTGAAAAAGGTAGCACAGATTATAGGGACGAATAGACATAACCTCCTAACTGTAGAAACGCTTCGAGCAAGATATTTTATTGCCATAAAATAACTCATAGAAAGATACTTTTAAAGTTAGTAACAATTTTTACAAACTAAAAATAGCCTTTTGAAAAACACACTATTCTTATCTTTACTAATATTATAAAGAGGAAACCTTTGTATCTTTGTAGGTATGTATGTATGTATGTTTGCAACGAATGAACTCAAAAACAACTAAACCGATTTAAAAAATTCTTTCACCATTAGAATGCTACATTAGCGCCGACTAAAACATAGACTACATTTAAAAAAATGTCCACCCGTGCGAAGCAAAATTTTATTTTATGTCCATTGCAATGAAAACGATAGATTTATAAAATAATGTAATAGCTAAAAGTTATGTCACTTCAACGATTTTACGTGGCATATCTATGGTATACTATAAACCGAAATGTAGGAAATAACTGTATCATAAATATTATAATAATTTTATATGATCCGTAACACCACCTTCGTTAATACTTTATGTCCCATATTGGAACAGTGTGTGGGTACCGTTGTCGTGGGCTGTAAGCCCAGCGGGGTCCCACATCGCGGGTCTCTGCGTTGTATGTTATGCATAACGTATATAATATGTTTTAATCAAGTATGTTTACCTACAGGGCCTAGTTTGAGTGGAGTGTAGGAAACAAATATTTTAATTCTTGCCACATTATTCTTGTAAAGATGTGGTGTTAAAATTTCCATTGTTATAATAATTCTATTTACTTGATAGATAGTCATGTAGAGTGTTCAAATATAAATATGTGTGTGATTTTAGTACACTATTATATATGAATAAGTATACTTATTCATACGTCTACTGCAATAAACCTACTGTTTTTAAACTTCGAACTTGCAAGTAAATCTCTACCTACAATATGATCAAATGGTAAATAAATTAAGTAGGTAGGTAGACGTTAGCATCTCTATTAAATTTGTGATCTGCTGCTATAAATTTTATATGAAACAAATGAAATAAGGTTTCAAATAAACTAAAAATTCTGTCAAATGTTAGTATCATTCTCTTCGCTTAATTTTGTTTATGGTTTTTTTCTTCCGATTTTACTATCTACACAGCTTCATGGATTTTACTAATATTCTTTTGTTTAGTGTTCCATTTTTAAATCGGAAAGTAAAAGGAGCACCGTTTAAAAGCGAACAAGAGCTTTAGTTCTTGTGCAGAGGTTCAAAAGCAAATGTTTTCTCCTTTTTATAACGTTGTAACATCTAACGGCTAGTTTTTCACGCGGCCGCATACGACGGAAACACGTGTAATAACACCAGCGATGCGGAATTCCGAGCTGATGATAGTTCAGATGCCTGAAGACGGGTAGGGCTGCCGCATCCGGAAAAATATCAAAGACATTTCAAATATATTTTTGTTCTACGGTTGAAGCAAATATATTAGCCCGGCTCAAATGGAAACTTGTAGCCGAGCCGGCATGCAATTATGCGTCTATATCTCTATATAAATCATCTCTTTTGTGTTATAATCTGCAATTGATAAGCTTTTGAAATCAAACCCTTGATTAACCCTTGAGATATGTGTATTTACGCAGACTTTGCAAGAAAAAGGGGAAAAGAAACACCCTTGCATGCTTCATTCTCAGTAAAAAATAACGAACCGAAGACGAAGTGACTAGAAGCCCAATTGTAGCCTGATATGAACAAGGAATTGTAATTTATTCTACTTCTCTTGACTGTTGTTGTGCCCGTCACTATAAATAACACCAATTAATATTACTGCTGATGAATGACAATTATTATTATGGTACATGTATTTGTTCTGTTGTTTACGAAGAAGACAAAATTAACCTAAAAACGTTTTTCCACATTTTTACAAGATGTTCGAGTGCATGTTTTATACGCCATTCGAATACGTTACGTAAACGAGAATAAAGTTTGGCAAAAATTTAACGTGCTAAATTTGAACTCTGGCTTCGTTACTATACAAATACTCGTTTTCGTTAATGTGAACGAATACCAAATAATACTTGCACTAAACTCACTGCACTCTGAAAGTTTTTACAGTAACTATATGGAACAGTATTTTTCATGTATTTTATTTTGGTTCTTAGGATTACCAAAAAAATTATACAACATTAGACTGCAAGCCAAATATAATTATTATTTACAGGTAACCTACCTAAGCATGCAATAAATTAAATTAAATTTTAAATTTTAAAATTATGTTTTATATTGCAAATTAAATCGAAACATTTATTTTATATAGTACTCGCGGCCCGTCCCTGCTTCGCACGGGTGGACATTTTTTTTAATATAGCCTATGTTACTCAGCACTAATGTAGCATTCTTATGGTGAAAGAATTTTTTGAATCGATCCAGTAGTATTTGAGTTTATTTGTTGCAAACATACATACAGACTTACATACAAACATACAAAGGTTTCCTCTTTATAATATTAGTATTGTTATGTTAAACAGTATAACGGGGACATGAACGCAAAAATCCTAGATACAATTTTACCATGTTTGCTGATAATCCAGTCACTTAATTGTCTATCAAGTTTTCATGAAATGTCTCTAGTTCCGATAGAAAATCGCAGAAGCGTTGTCAGGTAGCTGGCGTCGTCGCACACGCGTGAGAGCACGCTGCCAAAGTAAACATTAACGTGCAGAAAGATTGCTTCGTTTAGTGCGAGGGTTTTGGATATTTTCATTACGTTTCGGAATAATTACTACTGATTTCTGCAATTATATATAATGGTAAATAATCAAGTAAGAAATGTATGAAGTAGGTAAACATATATTATATGGGGAAACATACAGAATCATATTATACACAGACCTTGATAAGTTGTCTTGTATTATAATATACATAATCATTTGTTAAGTTTGATAAGTTAGTCTAAAAATAATAACTATAATGTTCATTCCAAAGTGTTCACTAATATTAGTCCAGAGTGGGGCCTGGTGACTTGTAAATCAGGTTTCTTTGAAACCTTCTTCAGGCATCAGTCTCTCACAGATAGGATATAATTTTGTCATCCATCTATATTTTAGTTAAGTACCTTTTGTGATGAGGAAAATAAATAACTATTTTAATATTATTTATTATAATGTTATCATAGTTACTCTACTCTACATTATAAAACTTAGGTAGTAAAGGTAAAAATTGGAAATTTGGAAGAAAGGTTTTTATCTTTATACTGAAGTTTGGAGATCAGTATACAAAATTTTCTACGAGCTTGTTTTAATTGGCGATGACTAAGTCCAGTCCAATTTTGATGTCGTCTAGCCATTATTAATTTCTCAATACATGTTTATTTTAAAGAATTCTTATTTTGATATGTACTTAAAAAATATATTCTATTAATAAGTTTTGTATTGTTTTAAAGACTGGTAGGTATACGGTAGTATTACTTCCTTCAGACTACCAAAAACTGTCAAATTCCTTAGTAGATTTTAAACTTTACGTTTATGGTATATGGTTGAAAATTTATTGAAGAAATTTGATAGATTAGATAGGTTGATGTCCAGGCGACTACCTTGTTTTTCTTTTTAAATTACCATGCTATACGTACCTTCTGCAGTGTTGTTATTTTGCGGTGCCCTTTCCCTGGTCCATACACGGCGTAGCTCAATATGGCAGTCCCACATGCCTAGACCTAGACTGAGCCCGTTCATTTATCCCATCTCCAGCGCTTTCTAACTCCGTTAAACAACATGTCTATCCGTTTTGAAACTACTCGCAGCAACTGTGTCGTGGACGTGCGCAATGGAATCTGCAATCAATTCCTCAATAGGTACTATTATAAATTTATTAAAAATCTCAAATTGAAATAATTAAGTTTAAACTAAAATTACATCAATGTAGTTTTTGAAAAAAAAAAAATATCATGAATCCTTATTAGTAGACAATATAATTACCACTCCTGCATTTCATCATTATCATCATTATCATTATCATCATCATCATCATCATCATCAGCCTATACTAGTCCACTGCTGGACATAGGCCTCTCTTCTCCTGCTTTTAAAACGTATCAATTATACCTACATGGCGAAAACGTCATAACCATATTCCATCACGCTGACCAAAATATTCGTTGGTATGTTTGTTAAAACTACCTTAACGAGCCTTCTCAAGCACAAAGATATGATATTTTAAATTTGATTACTCAACAGGTGACGGGGCCTTCTCGGCGTAACTTATATTGCTGAAAGTGGATTAAAATTGCCAAAGTGTGCTAGCCGCTTCGCTGTGGAGCTTCTCTAAACTCAAACTTGTATACTTTAAAACAATTTTACTCGGAAGTGTTATAGAAATAGAAATAGAAACATAATGTATTGCCAATACTGTGTACAAATTGTGCAGATGATAATGCATAAGAAACATTAGAAACAAAACAGTTTGCCCATAACGGATATGCAACTTAAAAAAGGAGATGTAATTTAATTTACAAAAACATAAATGTAAGGGTAACAATTATATTAAAACGCTAAATTGAATGATTAATAGCCAATCACGTGTAGTAAAAGTCATAGTCCTCATATAGTAATTGTGATTAGTCAATATCACTAATGCCCTGAATGCGATCTTTCATCGATATGGGTACGGTTCATGACCTTTTGTTTACAATCATAATTACCAGTGTTAAATGAAAAGCAAACCGGCTATTAAGGCCACTGTAACGAAGATTCCCGTACCGGTGCTCCTCTAATTACAGAGTTCATTAAAATTGTTAGCGTTCATCTTGTGGGTGCCGTCATCGCGTAACGGTAAAACTGTATCTATTGTTCTCTATTTAGTGAAAAATTAACTACTGTAAATTAGTGAACAATAATAACTTTTACTTCAATCCATTTACATCAAGGGATATGTGAATATTAATAAAAATACGAAAATTTTTTTTTTCTTTTATTATTTAGCATTAAACAATGTTCTATAAATACACATTTATTTATTTTACTAAGCTCAAACCAGGATATAGCTTACGAATATACATTACGAAAATTAGATATTTCATAACTTATTAGGTGCTAAGTAGTAACCTTTAATAACCTTTTAACCAAAGGATTTTTAAAACATTACTCGTACGCTACGATTATTGTAAAAAAATATTCTTACAGTCGTACTTTATAGAGTCTTCTATCTCAATCTGCTAGAAAGAATTGCCATATTACAATAAATGATGATGATTTAACGGAATCCAATAAACATTTCATAGCGAACTTCGCAGAATGTATCAAGGTGTCTTAATTCCGCTTTTAAAATAAAAATAGAATTAAAATTATTCCAAATTCTAAAGTTACTGAAGATCTAAATAGTTGTTCATACTGAGTATTGTTTATTGCTTTAAGCTCCCGTTGGATGAGTCGTTGCTGACTGAGTGTGCTCGGTGGCTGACTGAGTGTGCTCGGTGACTCACCCGTGGGATTGTTGATTACAAATTACAACATTACAACTTCGGACAACGATGACGTTATTCAATCTCTGAATAATATAGGATACACTCACGACAAGGGCATAAGAAAAACCTTACTTACATCTATAATAAACTCCCAGTTCATTGATGAAAAGGTAGCCAAAGCCGCTCCAATCGTTCAATGAAGAATTTGTATTGATCTAAATGAACATAAATTATTATAAACTAGTAGTGTATGGTGTAGGCAGACTAAAAATATCGTACCACGTAAACTTTTGGCATTCCTCGCTCCCACGTGTGATGTTGTAACATCATAACATGTTTACAGTTTAAAAACTTAAAAAAACTTTTTTCAGGTACTTTCGTATAATTACAAATTTTGATGCACGTTTCTGCGATGTTTAAGACTATTTTGATTTAGATAGTATGCAAGCAGATAGGTATTGCAACAAGTGGTGTAACAAAGAGTGCTGAAGGTAATCCGTTGATGGACTTAAAGAAACCATCGAGTCACTTATTGCTCGTATTTTTAATAAGTCATTATTTCTTTTTGAATTACTAACTATCCGTTCTGCCTGCAAGGATGATGTTTTGAGGGCCAATACTTTGTGCTATTGTAGATACTTAAAATGTATGTACACAATGCACTTGCCCGTTTATATGGGATGTCTGTGTAACGATAAAAAGGTACTCTTATGCTCATTGTCTTTACCCCAATAATTTAGGGTCTTCTGTTAATTGTTTTTTTTTTTCATACTATGTTTTGTGGACTTTGCGTAGTAAACATTTATACAAGGACCCTAATGGCCTTGCAATTGAAATGTTGTTTGCTTATATTATTTCAGTAGTGTGTATTATATCGGAGACTTATGACAATAAATTTGATTCTACAACATGTAGAATGTAGCTGGCTTAGCCAACAGAAACACATTGTTAGCACTCGTCAGAACGATATACTTTCGTAGGCATTGCATGGGAATAGCGAATTATGACGTCACTATTATGGTTCATCGATTGATTAGGTCAAGTCAAAAACTTTTACGTGAGTTCATTTGTCCTTTTAAGGTCTACATACACGGGCCGAGCAGTTAGCCAGTGAGCAAAATACACGGACCGCTTTAGCTGTCGTAGTGAAGCTGCCAATTCACCAAGCTGCTGGTCAGCAGCGGGCAGTCGGCCGGAGCAGTCGCAACTGCTTGAGCGGTTCCAAATATGTTTGTAAATAGAAGACTGTAGTTCACTATCCAGTCGCAGCTTGTAGCAGTCCAAACTGCTTCAAGCTGCTCGTGTATGGCCGCCCGTAATGTTATGGAGTCATCGATGTTGTCATCAACATCCCAGTCTTGTAAAGTTTTTATGCAAGTAAAGTTTAGGTAAAGTAAAGTTAAATGCAAAGTTTTTTACACCATCAACGATCGACGATCACGATTCAATCGTAACTAATATTTGAATCAAAATCATGCTGCGATCGCAATGAAGAGCTTTAAATCTCTCCTTAACACGTCCACCGTGAGCAATTATTAATAGCCGTTAGCCTTGGCGGCCACCGGTCAGGTCCATGACCATATTTAGTTTTTGCTTCGGCTCTCTCGTTACCGGGAACTCGCTGTGACTTATTCGGAGCTGTGACATTGACATTGCGGCTTCTACGATAACGAGGAGGGAGGTTGCAGCTCGCTCTGTGTGATGTCATTCCATTGTTGCGGTTAATCTGACTTGCCTGACACATGCTGTTTTGCCTGGCGTTAATGAATGAGTGTAAAATACGCCAAAATGTCCTTTGAAATGCCCTATTACGGTTCATGTGTATCATAGTTTGACATTGAAATTACGATTAATTAAAATTTATGTTTTGTATAACAGATTGTTTCAATTTTAAACACCAGTTTTCAAAACTAGCAATATTTATTAGTACTGTTTCGCATTTGCCACTTTGTAAAGAAATAAAAATAAATTATTTATTTATATGTACATATAATGTGAAGTATAATCTAAGACCCCATGTAAATTCTTAATATAGAACGAAATCTTAATAAATAAGTAATTAATTCCGAGAAGTCGAATGAAAACAAACTTTACCTTAGTCATCTACCACCACAATCACCATCACCATATCACCATTTTATAATTATGTCTGTTTTTCCTATATTTATTTACATACTTTGTAAATGAATAAAAGATCAACACCGATCCGGCTATTTATAAATCATCTTGCGTTCTGCTGATAACTCTTGGGTAGGTACACTTATGTATTTATATATATGTTATATAAATCAATTTCTGTTCGTTTGTCTCGCTAAAACTCGAGAATGGCTGTACCGATTTGGCTTCTTTTGATTTTGAAATATTTGTGGAAGTTTAGGGAAGGTTTAAACGGTGAGAAACATAAGTAATAAGTAACGGAAAATACTAAAATCGACAATTTAATTTTCCAATACAAAATTATTTGTTTGGAAAATTTAATTGCGGTACGAAGTCCGCCAGGTCAGCTAATAGTTAATAATAAATCGATGGTGAATACATACCTTATTATTATCATATATTACGAACTATTTAGTTTTATGTTTGTTTATATTATATTAAAAAAATCTTTATCGTCGTCATCATCATCATCATCATCAGCTCATTTTATGTCCCACTGCTGGCGCACGAGCCTTCCCTATGGATGGATAGGGAGAACGGGCCATACACCACCACGCGGGTCCAGTGCGGAATAGTGGTTGTTAACGACTGCTAATGCAGCTGGGACCAACGGCTTTACGTGCCTTTCGAAGCACAGAGGAGCACGAGATGTTAAAATTTTGGTCACCCATCCGATGACCGGCCTTTGCGAAAGTTGCTAAAAACTTAACCTAACCTCAGCACTCGCAGACCGGGCGCGTTAACCACTGCGCCATCGAGCTCCTCAAAAAATCTTAGTGCAGTAATTTTTAGGTTATCTATATAGAAGCTATTTATATTGTGCACAAGCTACGGTGTATGATTTATGAGACACTAATGATGACGCTACTGCGCTACGTTATGGCGTTATTTTAAAATATTTCAAACATTAACGATGAAAAAGCTATTTTCATTATTAGGTTAATTAGCTTGCTACGTGGTGCAGCGTAGCGTAAATGAGAGTAAAGTTTTTTTTTATAAGAAACTATACTTTTTCAGGAAGTTAACTGTACTAATATCTGTTTATTTCTTTAAAACCCATTCACCAATGTCAATTTTATATTACGTTTTCTTTTTTATTTTAACTATAAATAAAAAATAAATGAAAGGTACTGTTTAGTAATGGCACCTTTCATTTATTTTTTATATAACTCAGTAGTCTTTATACGTATATGAACACTTTATTGATATAGACGTTTATTATGAAAAAAATACATTCAGGGATTGCGATTTTTGAACCAGTAGTGGTGGTAAATGAAAAACACTATGATATCACTGTCTTACGAGTGCTCGTTCTACACGTGTTCGTGTGACTATTTGACATTGAAAATTCTCCGATTGTAGGGTGCTAGGCAAAACCTATTAAAGGAATTTTAATTTTGAATAAATATTTATTCTAGCAACAAGGAATTTATGCAATGAAATGTAAATGTTTATTGTATATACGTAACAAGTTTCACAAGGTCTTAATAAGTTTAAACGTATATTAATTCAGTCCTCCAGTCCTCAGTCGAACGCCTCGGTGGCCGAGTGGCAGAGTGCTCGGTCCGATACCCGAAGGTCCCGGGTTCAATTCCCAGGTCGGGCAAAATGTATTTCGGAATTTCGATGCATAGCCCGGGTTTGTGATCACCAACCCGCATTTGGCAAGCGTTGTGATTAAGCCACATTACCCATCAATTGTAGCGATGACTTGATTTCAATGATGGAGGCCTTTGCCCAGCAGTGGAACAGTTATAGGCTGTTTACTTACTTACTTATATTAATTAAATCCCTTTCAATGTTTTGTCTTAATTTACCCTATATTTTTATTTACCCCGTTTACTCGGTCAATACTCCGTACCTTAGTAAAATTGTAAGTCTATCAGATTCGTCAGATCACCGCCTCCCCCAGTACGACTCAATAATCTCACCCAAATTATCATAAAAGAAACCCGTCTAATCAATTTGTTGGTGCGGGCACTTCGGGTATGCACGAATAACACGGCCATAGTTTTGGAGAGGGCATTGTTTACAATCCACACAGTCGCAGGCGCGCGTGTGCGGCCAGTGACGTAATCTTCCGCGCTGCGCGTGCGCCGGCCTTCGCGACTGTCGTGGGTGAACCGTAGTGATGAGCTCATGCGCCTGTATTTATTTATAGTACCTTAACGGATTATCATAAAATATATCCATTGACAATTATCAATCTTTAGCGACAGTCAACATCTGTCTTAGTTTTTTTGTAAAATCTTTGACTTCAAGGTACGCCATGTAATTTGACTGAATTCACAGTAGTGCAATTAATGCTATTTGTCCGCAAAAATAGGATAGGGTCTCAATTAATCGCATTCTGAGAAAATTGCTACCACTAGAGAAAATCATCTATCTTAAGCAAATATTTTATGTTTCAATCTTAATATGGTCGGCCAGCGGTGATCATCATAAAAAAAATTCGCTAAAACACGCAAATCTTATGCGGTGTTTCAGTTGTTAGAACGAAACGATGTTTTAAATCAATTATTACTATAATATGACAACAAAATCTTCATAATGATTCATAATCATCATGACTCACTCACTGACTCACTCATTAACGTGTAGCCCGAGCTTAGAAGGCTAAAACTTTGCACAGAGTTTCCCCTTTACGATATAGACAAGGAATAAAGCTGGATTTTTCCAAATTCCTACAGGCTACGAGTGTTTAAGGCGACGCATTGGAAATTTACGTGGCGGGGATTTTGATTTTTCCCAACAATTACAAAACATATGAAAGTGATATTTAATGACATGATTTTTCATTTAATTGACTTCATTTACCGAGATGCAGAAACACGATTTGTTAACTTTTATAACAGAGAAAAAAATATCAAAGTAACCTCTTTTAAAACATAGATTTGCAATTTACAGGCTAACCAGACCGATATAAGCATCTAAATTTTCGTAGTAGATTAGTCTTAACACACACTTCAATATTGTAGTTAATTTTTTTTAATAATTTTTAGTTTTAATTTGAAGGAAAAAAACAGTCTTTTCTTATGGTACGGGGCGCAAACGCTCCGTATGAGGTTTATTGTTAAGCGGTGCATCGCCTTAAGAAGAAGAAGTCGCGTGTGGTCGCAATTTATGGTATTAGGTCGCATTTGTTTCATTCAAATCCGTTCGGAATCCGTTCGAAATGAATAAACAATATTTCAGTGTTCCCCATCACTATCGCATAACTACGCGTCGACACCACACCACAGATTAAGTAATAGTTCTACCAAATGCCTTGCCTTATCTTTATTGTATTAGAGTTATCTGGAAATTCTTAATTTCTTTCACAGTTCATTGCTACTTCCTATTTTACTGTTAACTATTCAGCTGTTATGTGTGTGAAAGTTCTTCTCACTGTTTATACTCCCTTTTTTTGTACGTCCGACCGAATCTAGAATCTAATAAAGTACGAGGACACACCAACGCCCCCTGGAAACCCGTGGAAAGTTTCCAGTGGTTTCCAGGAGTTTGTTTGGCGATTACTGCTTGAGGAACTATAAGATTCCCGCTGCCCAAAAACTGTAAAGGTCAAACAGTAAACGTTTGCCTAGAACAACAAAATCGAAATTCAACTGTTTACAAATGAGTCCATACCTGGTTTACCATGCTACGTTTTGGTGCTGAATTTCAAGTCTGAAAAACTGCGTGTCAAAGAAAGGAACAGGAGTAACCTTAAAAAGGTTTTTCTTAAGATTTTAGGTATTGTCTAAATTGTAATGATTTGTAATTGAAGACTTGAGGGAGGAGACAATCTTTAAATTACCAATTTTCAACTACATTTAAAATAGAATAGAACTACAAATTGCGTAACGAAACAAGGTCTATAGTTAGTTAATGACAATGACTTTGCTCCGTCGCACATAGCTACGAGTGCTATGTAATGTACACACGCCTGCATATCAAACTACCACAAACTGTCGCCTCAATAGACTTTGAACTTTATGTGTATGGCATACGGTTAGACATTAACCCAATTCTTAAAAACTATTTGAGCATTATTTAGTTAAATATTGTTTTGACAACGTCATACAAACGTCATTTTGAATTTAAGAAAAAGAGACAAAACAATGGTTAACTAAATAATGCTTAAATAGTTTTTATGAATAAGGGGGTAGTTGAAGAAATTTTACAGTTTTGGCCAGTAGGATGTGCATGCGTTTGTACAAGCTCTACCGATTACCTTGAGTTAAATGAAGTTTGATTACAGAGTCTTATTATTCTTCCTCGTTAGGAATGAACTAAATTAATACGATTCGGCTGTTCCATGAACCATGGCCTCTAATTATTTCTTATTTGCACAAACTTTCAATCTGAATGAAGTAGTATTTACTTATCTTGTTGCTAAAAATGTTAAATATACTTTTTTTCGACGAAAAACTTTCCCTGCCAAATACACAATACTATTATCTGATGTTTGTGTATTTACAAGATTATCAAATTAAAAAGATCCGCTGAATAGGAAATATTAAGGAATATTATTACGCAATATAAAATTCAAAACCTATCTTGAAGCAGACCATTTTGAGTACCTTCCAGGTATAACTAGTTGAATAGTTTCATCATTCATGTCTTTTTGTCTGTCCATCTGCATTTAACTGTGGTAGAAAGCTAACCCTCGCCATTTTTGCATGAAATGCTCAATAAAAACTGTGAAATATGATTATGACGATTGAAAAGTGTTTATTTACTATGTAAATTTAACAATAAATGATGGATACATATTTTAATCAGGGCCTGGTATCTCAAAAGCATGTGGGAACCGGCGTGGGTGCACGGAATCGCCCGCACCAATTGAGAACAGATGGGATGCCTTCAGACTCCAAGTGTAACTCACTGTTTGAGACACGCTTTAAAACAAATTGGTGTTCCACATGTGGTGCAACTATAAAGCGATTGCATTATGAAATCTTAACTAAGGTTTAAGTTTCATATGATGTGCAGTGTGCCATTGCATCTCCCTCTCCGGAAGATATTGTAGTGCCTAGTTTTTCATCACTATTCAAACTACAACTTAGAACTTGGGTTTATAGCGGCGCCACTCTATGATCCATACACAATCCACGTGATCTACATCTACATTCCAAAAAGTTTTATTATATAAAGCGTCTTATATATTATGTTATCGGTACCACATGATTAGATATATGTATTCATACATATATCTACTAATGTGTCAATACTACGAGCATAGCGTAAAAGAAGTTCGAAATCTCTAAATAGGCTTGGAAACTTTTTACAGGTATTTAAAAGAATTCTAGCTATTGTTAGATTGCCGATTGGTATTTCAATGTACACAAATCACCAACTGCATAACATTTTGAGTTCATATTTCATATGCAATGAGTTGCGTAAAGTTGCGACCTTCGTTTGTTTAATGACCGCAGGCGGGCTCGCTGCCAAGTTGACCGTCGCCGTCGTCCATTGACAAAAGTATATATATATAAAGTAGTGATCTTGAACCGCATCACTCTTCATTTCATTTCCAAAAGATATGGTTTGGTTATCAGGATCGTTTTAATGGAACAATAATATCTGTTGATTTGAATATAATGTACAACGTGTAACGAAACAAACGCATACGTACCCTGTATGCAGTTTGAAAGAATCGGTTTTTGAATCGATTGCAGGCAATTTCACAAAGCTTTGTTTTTCTCAATTAAATAAAATTTTAATAAAGAAGTAAAATATAGTTACTTCTTCGTTTAACATTCACAACAGACGAAATTAAAACGTAAGCCAAATTATTTATCATAAACACTTAAACTTATATTTTACTAGCGGCCGCTTCCCGTTCCCGCGGGAATATCGAGATAAAAAGTATCCTATGTTTTAATCCAGGTTATAAACTATCTGTATGCCGAATTTCATCCAAATCCATGCATCCATTGTAGCGTGAAGAAGCAACAAATATACACACATACATACACACATACTTTCGCATTTATAATATTAGTGTGATAAAGGATTACCTAAGTAAATGCTGATCAAGAAAAAAGGATGAAAGAAAGCATGTTGCGCCGAACCGAAATAAGATTGGGAACGGTGTGCAACAAACGATGATAGTACCTAATACAGATGACTTGGCTATCAAGAATTCAAAGAATCTTTAATGAAATCGCGGGTTGTTTATCTGTAGAAGTTCTGGCTATGTATGACACAAGTTTCAGTTATCTTATGTCCATCTCTGTAAAAAAAACTGCAACTGATATATGTCCCATCACTTAGGTACTGTACTATAATAATAATAATAATATGGTACGTTAATTTGCTTTAACTATGTACTATTTTAGGTTCTAAATAGAGTAAAGCTCCACATAAATTAATTGTAACAACAATTTCAAACGTACATTACACATTAATTTTATTTCATGTTAATTCTGACGTTTCGAACCGTTTGCAGGGTCCTTGGTCACAGGGAGACTGACACTATAGTCACAGACTCTCTGTGACCACGGACCCTGCAAAGGGTCGCTGAATGTACACAATAATGTATAAATTGTAGTGTGACCCTCCACACTAAATCTATGCCCTCCACAGCGTAGAAGAAAGAAGATTTACTTCTTAGTGTCACTGACACTCCTTAGTGTACTAGAGATCATGGACTGAATCCACTTCCAAGACAATAAAATGTTTTTTTTTATTAATTGATAGGTACATTACTATACTTGAATCAGCGTCTCTAAGTAGGCTATGAATCGTGACTTGTTCTTAATTTGATGAGAACAACGTTGTAATTATTAGAAGTTCATTGCCCTAAATGTGTAGAGTCGTAAACAGAGAGAGCAGAGCAGTCACAATCTCTGAGTGAATGAGTAATAAAAGTCCTTCTAACAGTTGCAGTGTCATGGACTAATATTATATTAGGCCATGGTAGTGTAAAGTGTAAATACTCTTCATCAATAAAGACTTCCTTATTACTACAAAAAAACAGTAATAATAAAAAGTTTCAGCGTTGAATAATAATATGTGAGATGTGTTATTCGAATGGTCATGTGGATTTGAATAACCACAAACACTAATGTAATAGTAATAAATTTAGTTCATACTGGCATATAAAATGGAGGCGACCACGGCCCCCGCAGGCTATCAGACGCATTCTGTCGCATCAAGCGTTGTGATCACTATCATAATAATGGGACACTCCCGCTCTTGACACATCTTTCGATCCAAATTACAATAAAATTAAAAATGCTTATTATCCTCATGTTGTAACAAATGGTTGGTGGCAATTTTAAAAGTTAAAATGTTTTACACATTTATTTTTAAATTTTTTGGTATGTAACAATTTTAAAAACTTTACTTGAGAATGGTAATGTATGACGCTGTGCTGTCCAGTAGCTATTATCGGAACCACAGAACAGTTAAATATCGGAACAGCCGGAACAAAATCGAGTTTTAACCTTCGACTTAACTCCAGACTTCAAACCAGCCCGGTGCGATTTCCAGCACTCTGCCATTTACTTTACAACCTTTAGCTTTTTTGTTAGCTTCAGCTATATAGCATAGTTCTTTCGAGTACATTCATGATAGTCACATTTGTTAAGTTTGAAGTCATTAAGCGAAGGTCGTTTACTGTTTTTTTTTTAATTAACAAAACCAGTCGCTTCGTTTACTACCTAAACCTAACTAGATATACGGCAACAAAAAACTGCAACGAGATGTGTCATTGTTTTTCATCTTCTATTTTAGGTTTGTTTTTTCTGATTTTAACTACTTATGCACTATTTAAAGAACTAGGTATCTACTAACAATCTATATTGCTAGTAGATACTTCCTTACAGTACCTATTTACTTGACATACATACACACACATAAAAACTTGTTAAGTATATACTATATATTAATAAGTGAAGAGAAAACTTCGTGGAGTGTTAATTTTGTCAAAGTTTATATGAAGAAAGAGAAAACGACGAGACGATAGATAAACTTTATGTAAAACATTATTGTTACATTATATTGTATTAACATTGTATCATCATCATCATCATGATCAGCCTACACTAGTCTACTGCTGGACATAGGCCTCGCCAAGTGCACGCCACTGAGCACGATCCGCGGTTACTCTCATCCAGCTCTTGCCAGCCACCTTGCGAAGATCGTCGCTCCACCTAGTCTGATATTTCGGACGAATTTCGACCGCTGAGCGACCACTAGACTTTAAATACTTATATAAAGTTCTAGTTTCGTTTCGTAGTTATGGTCTAGATGCTAATGAATGTTTTTTTTTTGGAGTGCTGATTGCTTCAGACGTCATTTTCAGCTTCACCGGACTTGTTTGGGGGCGGCGAGAAACTTAAAGGGTTCCTCAAGCCATGTGAAATGAATCACCTTCGGAAGTTTTCTAGAGGGAACGGCATCATGCACCAGTGCATGTCCCCGTGCCCAACTAGATTCTCCGAAGGGTTCGGATCGGATCGGGCTAATGTATGTATATACATTACATATATTTACACACTATGTAAATAAATAGTGTCATAAACATTGACATTAACAGTAATGCCTACCACAAGCGGACTACCGCATGACATCTGCTACAGTCATTATCAACGTTGCGTAATGTCTCCACAAAGGGGCTTCGCGTTACAACCGGCAACATCACTTTGCACCATTCAATTTAGAACTCTATGAGTATTAAAATAAGGGCACAGATTTTTTGTAGAGCCGAGCGGCGTACGCGCTTGTAATGATAACTACGCTCACTGATTTAGTAGTCGTGCCTTAGTCGAGTAATCTGAATGGACGCGGCATGCATGGCTGATATAGATCGACCACCGATGTTAGGCAACGTTGTAACATAATACGGGATTTGTGACTGCAGTGCCTAGGTACGTTGGTTTAGGAAAATATTGCTAAAGTAAAGAGACTGGATGAAAATGTTATATGGAATTATTCAACTGATCATTAGAACTTTGTATATTTAAAAATATTTTCGCATTTCGAATCAAACGAATCGTAAAATAGTACGAGTAGTTGTAGCACTGAATAAAGAATGATTCGAAAAAATCTAAAGTCCAGCACTTTTAACTACAATACTGTTTTAACTTATAATGTTACATGTATGAGAGATGAATAGCGCTCCAAATAATACCTGGTACCTCAACAATCCCTTTACCACGTAACGTACAAGAAGCCCGCGCGTTTTAGAATACAGGCAGCGCCATCTCTGTTTAGAAAGAAGAACTTACTAACATTAAAACCATATACTTAGAAATATAATTTACACAGAGACTATAAACACCATTAACGATGTTTTTGCTTTACACTGTAACAAATTAACCTAGGCGATCATGTGTTTCAATCCATTTGTATAATGGCGAGCCTCCGTTTACATAAGGTAAAAGCTTTCCACGGCCGTTGTGCCAAGTTTGTGATGATGAGTTATAAAGCTGCGCACTTTAGACAGACCGGTTGATTCTAATGGGGCCGTACCTAGGCCATACGGTTCGGGTATTGGGGGCAGGAAGAACTGGGTCAGGCCAATGTCAAATGATAGTGGGGTTATCAAAGCCACAGCCCTTTCTGAACTGATTAAACTTCGCTGATGGAGCGGATGGACGCCCGTAACCTTGCTAGTAGCTTGATGTGTACATTATTGTCTAATAAACAGACATTAAAGAGCCTTCTGTATTCTACTACATATAAACTTCAAAGGTTTCATTATTGTAATTTAACTTTCTTTGCTTTAGAAAAATACAAAGGTCTAAATAGTTAAAAGGAAACATTGTTTGTTGAACTGAATTATTCCGATTTGAATTCTAGTGGACGTTAAACAAAATGATTTGATAAGAAAAAACGTCAATAATTTAAATCATAATAGGAAAATGTAAAATCCAAAGTTTCAGAAATAAGAGGCTGAAGGATGTTCGTTTGAAGTTGAATTCTGCATTATGTTTTTGAATTTTACCACACTGCCACTGTTCCTAAGAAGATTTAAAATGAAACTCGGACAAAGTTAGATACGCACGTCATCATCGACATCAACCTATATAAACGCAATATTACTGGAGTCAGAGATGGTAGCTTTAGTAAAATACGGCAACAAAACTGCGTTGTTAAAATCGTAGCCTCAGCTCATTAACCCAGGCAGCCAGATAAGCCAGCTAGCCATAGCCAGTCAGCCAAGCTATTAGTTGTTTTCCGAGTTGCTGGGTGATTACAAAATGGACTGACTCTATAATTGTTACATGCAGCAGTGTAATGCTACGTTCCCCATGTAGACAATAACACATTGGACCGCTTTCCCAATGTGCTTTTGTCCACGTAAGATAAGATAAGAGCTTAACGGTGGGACTTTTAGAAACTGACGACGACTATTATTAAATAAGCTTACTAATAATAATTTACTTGATGATATATTTACATCATTGTAAATCAAAGAACATTTTATTACGCATGCGTGCAGTAAAGTTACGCATCATATTTCTTCGTAATAGTAAATGTTTCATAATGGCCACCGCAAAAGGGCCACGCCACCCATAACCCTCAGTCGGCATTAGCTAACGCGGTTAATTCTGGACCATTACTGACGCATTCGATCATCTGGATTGCTGTTGCGAAATACTAAACCGAGAGTCGAGTCAATAAACTTCACACACAAGCTAACAAAAAAAGATCAATCGATTTATCGAAGAGAATAAACTATGGTTACAAAAAAATTACCACGGTAACATTATGGCTTACGAAACGCAAACGTAATGCAGGACGTTGGATACGTAATGTAATAGTAAATAAGAGAAAAATACTCCTAATTTATTTGTATGCTTAATAACTGGATTGTTTTTCTCCGATACTATCATATACCCACATTCCATTTTAAAATTGTATGCGATTCGAACATTCCAAACAACTCCCAAATCGTTGTTCAAAAAACGTTTATAGGACAAGAACTTATATTCTAGAAAGATTTCGTCATTCTTATATATTCAATTTTTAATTTTGTCAGTTATTTGTACGTTAGTATGTTTATTGTAGGTATTAGATCTAATTATGTATTTTTATAAACATTGCTTATTAAATATGTAAGTGTACATTAATATTCTAAATAAAAATCTGGCTACATCCTAAAAAATGCATCGCCCAATATTAGTACCTACCTATTTTATATGATTAATTTTTTTGTTGAGTGTATAAGTACATCATCATCATCATCATCATCATCATCATCACCATCATCAGCCTACACACGTCCACTGCTGGACATAGGCCTTTCCAAGTGCACGCCACTGAGCACGATCCGCTGGGTGTGTATATAATTATAATAAATATATCGTACTAAAATTAAACACTTTTTATTATTGATATAATTGATTGTAATGGGAATTGTTCATTTTCGGCTTTTCTTGAACAAGTTATTTCTTAAAATGTATTTTTACAGTAAAATATAAATAAATATAAGAAAAATATATTTGATACTGTCGTTGCAGGAAAGTAAATATCTAAATTAATTAGTTTTAAAAGTATTTTTTGAAGAAAAGTCACACCATTAATTCCTGTGTTGCTATAACAACAAATATGGAATAAAAATCTTTAATTGCTATTAAGAAATCGATACTTAATTACCGATTATAAAAATAATTATTCTCCTTAGACTTAATACGATCAAGTAACTTTCGCAAATTAATTTAATTATTTACGTTTAAATCACATACAACCAGCCAAAACACTATGTTTTACTACAAATTGTTTTACATGACAATTAAAAAAAAACGATTATTCCTGTATTGATTTTACTTTCTTTTTTTTATATGACAACATCAGCCTGTAAATATTGATGGCATTGATGTGATGATGACGTTTGTAAAAAAAAGTATTCGCTTTGCCTCCGTGTACTGTGAATGTTACTTTTTCGTCTGCTTTTTCTAAACAAATAATGTACCATTCCCAAGAATGACATACCGTGAATTAATTTTATTTAGCTGTGGAACATACCTATCAATTGAAGCAAGCGAGATCTTATTATGGTGAGCATATCAGGAATGATTGTAATTGCCTTGTAGGATGAAGAACAGTCGGTTGCTTTGCTCATGTAATGACAATTATATGGTATTTAAGCTGGGCAAGGCACGAACACAATATTAGGCCACCAGCACAGTTTTTAGATCACATCCTATTTACTTACGATGATTCAGAATAAAATTATTAAAACAAAACTTTTATTTGTTTTATTTCATATTTTATTCATTATATTGTAGCATTTTATGTAAGATAATATATTAAACATTATTAAAACAATGGTTAGTCATTTATTTTGTTATCATAATTACATTGTTTCAGCAATAATTGCAGCATTTAACAGGAACTTTAAACTTGCTTATTTATACACATATTACGTTTTCCTACTATTATATTGCTATAATTACTTTCTTTTAGATACAAAGAATTAAAAATACCAATTTTTGATAATATTAGGAAATGTTCACTATAAGCCAAAGCGCCCTAGTAAACAGAACAATTCCCTTTATTAGTTTAATTTAATTTGGATGAGTTGGAATGGATTTTCATTATATTTTGTTGAGTGTCATCGTCATCATCATCATCTCAGCCAAAACACGTCCACTGCTGGACAAAGGCCTCCCCCAAGGATCTCTACAACGACCGGTTTTGTGCTTCTCGCTGTTGAGTGTAATTTAATTGATTTAATTTTAATATTTGTTTATTTTTATATTAATTTTGTTAATGACCCAAGTTGGTTGAAATAAATTTATTCATTCATTCATTTACGAACTTTCTGGTTTTTAATTTACATATTACTTTATCCTTATATTTCCAACCCTTTACGGGGTCTCTAATCGTAATCACAGAAAGACTGAGGCACAGTACTGAGGTATGTGTTAGTCGTCCTTAATTATGTTATAAAAGTCAGAATAAAAAAAATAAAAAATTGTAAAATTAAACGCGGTTAAGTTTGCAAAATGCAAAAGTGGTGTTCGCGTTAACTTTAGAAAACAATAGGTAAAATCGTATCGAAAACATATCTCCCCACCGTTAAAGTGCGATTACTTTGTTAGTCCCGTGTGGGTGGGAGTAAAGAACAGGTATAGCCCTACAAAATTAGGTCAGCCATCAAGCTTTAACGTGCACGACTTCGTCGGGCTGCCACGTCCCATGAAACAATGGTGTTGGTAGTCTATAGCTACTTCCATCGATGTAAACTCCTCATATACGAGTAGAAATACTGTGTGAGAGAATGTAGACTGTACTTTTTAATTGAGTAGGTTATTTTTTATTTTATTAATTTACCATTTACTTTTTTATTTTGGTTACTAACCTTTTGTTGTACCTAATGTCTGTTATGCGCATGGCTTTAAAACATAAGTATACAAGGTATTTGGTGCATCAATTGCCTAACTAAATTGGCCGAAAAGAGGGAGCCGAATTCTGGACGGTTTCAATTCTGAATTTGGAGATTTTTCAAGGCATTTTTTTTTAAATTCGTATATAAAACGCTGTAAGGACAAGAATCAGTTATTGACTGAGGACTGTTGGACTGAGAGAGCAACTGAACTCTCATTGCGACTAATTTTATTTAGCAAATGATGCACCAAATACTCAGTATTTAGCCAGATGGACCAGAAATAATTTTATATCGGCAGTCCTATATAGTCCACTATAGTTCTGTATAGAACTATAGTCTGTAGATGTATGAAACTATAGTCGACAGTGTTGTCGACTATAGTTTTATACTGGAGACTTGTTCTATATTTAATTTTAAAAATACGTTACACCAACATATTTCTATAGCTGACAGACAAGTTTAAAAATAAACAGTTCCTTTCCTTGTTGACACGGGCCGCAATGAGGTGTCTCATGGCGATGGCGATGGTGATGCCGAAATAGCCAGCCGTGAGCGATGTCTTAACACCTTGCAGTTTCGGGCTGCGCGGATGTTGGCTCAGCGTTCGACGCCGGAGTATTTTTGTAGTTCCTTCCTACGGCTATGCTCGTTTGCCGGTTCAGCGCTGGCTTCCTAGAGCGAGCTTTATTAGCCATTCGATTTAACAAAACTATTGACAATTGGAAAGGCCTATATCCAGCAGGGGGCTGATGTGTCTGATTATGATGAAAGAAAACGTGAATTTAGTTGATTTTATTTGAGTGGCAATATTTTTAGTTCTACTCATTTGTCACCCGGAAACGCTGCTTGCTGCTGCTGCTGAAACGAACCCCATTTTAGATAGTCATCATAATCGAATGGCAAATAAAATTGGCGCTAGGCACCCTGGATGCGAGTTTAATTTACGAATAGAGTTTTTACGAATTTGTATTTGCATGACATAATAGCACCCCCCCGGTGACAACGAGGTAAGTTGCAATTTTACCAAACAAATTCTCGTTTTTGTTTACGTGATCAAATGATAATGTGGATGTGAGTAAATAAAAGTTAGCACTTAGTATCAAAAGAAACAGAAGTGAAATTCGAAAAAAGAGTCAGTAGGTATCAAAAAAACAAAAGGTGACGATGGAATAGAGAACAAGTAACATAACACCGGCACATTTTTCTTTTGTATAAAGGTCGTACGTACGTATCTCAAACTCGCTTCGCTGAAGGTTCAAACAAAACAAAACAAAAATCTAGACTAAAAGCGACAAGGCATGTATTTTAAACCAGGTATAACTTTAGCGTAAGTACAATTTTCGGCAGGTTGGACAGAGCCACGATAGCATAGATGGTAGTGCACCACATCCGGTACGTCATCATAGGTTGCGGGTTAGACCCCCGTTCGTGTATTTTTTTTCAACAGTTTTTATAAGTAGGTGTACTTTTGAAAAAGGACGCTTCGTAAAGAGGAACGTATATAGGTATATAATGAACACATTCTCTTATATCCCTGTGTGGTGCCGGAGATAAAGAATTGCACCACCCCAATTCTTCCCGTGGGTGTCGTAAAAGCCGACTAAGGGACCACTCCAGAGGATGGGCAGCAGCATCTCTCTGAGGTTACCCTCAACCTACTGCGATCGTCAACCCGCCTGCCAAGCGTGGCGATTACGGCAAATACCCCTCATATCCTTGGGGGAGGCCTTTGTCCAGCAGTGGACGTCTTTGGCTGAGATGATGATTCTCTTATATCTGTTTGTAAACGCTAGATTATAAGCACACTAACCCTCAAGCTAATGCTGTATCTTGTTAATAAAGGTAAATATAAAACAGACTAGACCAGCCGCTCGCGGTTTCACCCGCGTGGTTCCCGTTCCCGTGGGAATATCGAGATAGAAAATGTGTTAATCCAGGTTATAAACTATCTGTATGCCGAATTTCATTCAAATCCATCCATCCCTTGCAGCGTGAAGAAGCAACAAATATATATACACACATACATACACACAAACTTTCGCATTTATAATATTAGTGTGATTCCTTTTAAAAGCGGTTAAACTCTATTCTATGTTTTAAAATAAGGCTTAGGTGGCCTAGGCAAGTTAGACCACAGATTGTCATTTATTTCTATCGTCCTATTCTTAAGAGTAACTTAAATACACTTCTTTGAATAGAAATTACTTCCAATAACAATCTTACTAGGCAAATATACAATTACACGTAAAGCCAACCGCCTCAAGACTGGAAACAAACTTGCTTAACGAGATAGTGTTTCCGACTATGATTTCTCACGACCGTCGTGTGAATAGCAAACGAATGGTCGGCCAAAGCTAAAGCACATAACGGGAGGACCGAATTTCGACCGCCCACGTCACACTTGACCGCCTAATCCGAACGAAGAGTCATGTGGGCGTCTAACTTCAAAAACACTTTAAAATACATTTCGCTCTTGAAAATAAAGTTTTGAACTTACGACCTTTGCCAATCCGGGCGACTGCTCTTTAAAGTGATGTGATTTTTAACGCAAAAATGTCATATTTAAAATAGTGCATAGGTACTGTTAGAATGCCATCATTATAAAAACGTCTCACTTACAACAAAATAGCACAATAAGCCATCAGGTCATGCCCCCCTTTGTTGGTCCAATACGGGTTGGTTTTAATGACTGCCATTTTACCACCACAACTAGGCCTAATAGATTCAAGCACCATTGTAAGCACGAAATAGTACCTACCAGAGATGCTTTTCGCTGTTACAGTAGTAATGTAGCTACTAAAGTGGATGTCCCTAAGGATGCCATTTGTGTTTACCTTCAGATTCATACCATACGTTTACATGTAAAAGGCCACTTTAAAGAACAGGAGCTATAATTAACGTTACACTTGACTTCAAAGAATTCCCGTTCTGCTCTACATTATTAAAACACCAAACTTAATGGCAAATCATTTGTTTCAGTTGACATGAACCGGTGAAACCTCGGCTGATCTTCTCGTCTTTCAAGCAAAGCTCTCACCATGAAGCGACTCCAGAAATGTTGCTGTTGTGCCACCACAAGGACTGGTACCTTGGTGACCGCGGTACTGGGCATCATACTCTCCATCGCTACCATTATAACAGTGTGGGTGGTCGAGAGGCACACAGTCTCCTTCAAGACATTCATATTCGGCGAAGACTTCGACAGAAAACTCTTAGCATTAGACAGTAAGTTGCAGTGACTATTTTTGGAACGAAGAGGTGGAATGATTGAATGTGAGAAATCGTAGTCAGATCCCCTTAGTTCCTTTAGACGTGTACCCATACCCGACACGAGCATATTAGCTCTAACAGGACTCTTAATGAAGTGATAATCGCGCAAACAACATAATTACATTCAGGGGAAAGAAATTTCATGGCCGGCCGGTTTTACCTATATCCTACATCCTTTTCAGGCCGGTCGAAAACCATAGTAGTGCTTAATGCATATTGCATATTCGTTTTAAAAAAAAAAAAACTTTTCCTACACTCCCACCAATTATCTAGCCCAAGAGAAGCTTCGTTATGAAACTCGTTAAATGGTTACTAGACAACGGATAAACATACTTAAAATACTTAAATACATACTTATTATACATAGAAAACACCCAGACCCGAGACAATTTAGAAAAACAATAATTTCTAAATTGACCCGACCGAGGATCGAACCCGGGACCTCAGAGATAGCGACACCATGAAAAACACCACTCGACCAAGGAGGTCGTCAAAAATAAAAAATCCCAAAGAGACTAGAATGACGCGATACGATCGTGTATGAAATATGCTAAGCACTAAATAGTGCTTTTGGCCGGTCATTGTGCGTTGATGAGGTCCAAAATATGGCTGCAATATTTGTCGATGAAAATGGGGATAGTTAGCAATTTTTTCTTATAAACTACATGTTTCTATAGAAATACTTAGCAATTGATATTATTTAGTAGCTGTAATCATGGCAGATCCCTTTGGCACTGTTACTTTTAACTTACTTTTACTGTTACTTTGTTTTTTTACAGATGTTTTTAGGTTATTTTTCCCTTTCCCTTGCAAAAAGTTTTAATAAAAAGAACAAAAATTATAAGGTCTGAAAGGGATTTAGTTAGAAGGGCCCATAAAATAAGTTTAAATATATTTAAAACTTGCTCTAATAGCCTTTTGTTTTTTACTTTCAGTTCCGAGAATTATCCTTACTGTGAACTTGTGTTTCACAATATTGATATGCATTCTTCTCATCGTCGCAGTACAAAAGGTAAATACTTACAAATAAAATTATTGACATAGAACCTTTAATATAGTATATAATTATATAAAATATAGATATTCTAAAACCTCCATCTATCTTAATCTTTCAAATGATATACCTACCTAATACAACCATTTCAAACAAGTGCATTTCAGACTAGAATAGTAAAGTGTCCCGTAGTCTAAAGTTATATGTTTAATTATTATGTGGTTATTATATACGTAAATAAATACTCTTTTTACTTTTTCTGTTCTGGTTTTGAAACATTTTCCTGTAAAATATACCAGTACCTACTTGCGGTAAACAAGGGCCACCAACTTCAAAATTAAATATTTAGGTTAAATAATTGGTATTCATAAAAAATGGATTATCAGGAGAACATTTATTCTTTTAGCAACATAACAAAGTACATTTTTTGCCTTAGCCTGTCAAATTTCGCGTCAGAATAAACATTTTTTAAACCCTTTCCATAGAAAGCCATAGCCCCTATTAAACATACGTAGTTTAATATGGACCCAATATTTTTTGCTTATACTATAATTTGGCATCAAATCATATCTACGAATACACAAATCAACGAGAAAAATAGTAATGGACCTTATTAAACTAAAGTAACAAAAAATTGTAAAAAAACATATTTCCCAACAACCTATATAATAGAATTATCATAACTTTCAACAAAGTATCCTTTCCTCTAAATAAACCTTTGAAATAATAAAAAAAAGACATAAAAAAGTCAACAAATTCTTTGAACCTTACTATACTTATGGAAAATTTAAACTGCTTTTAGTGTCTTTTTCCTTTTACCTATGCCCTAATGGACAAACTTATAAACCTCAATAAAAAACAGATGAATAACAATGTTCTTCTTGTAAGTAAGTAAGCCACAGTAAAAAAAAAAAAATATCGTAAATCTAAATGTTACTATTGAGTGACGCAGACCAAACCTCCGAACGGCGACGCGGCTACTGACAAGATGGAGGAACACGCAAGACTGCGCTGGCGTATATATTAGCCTTCCTATTGGTCCTTTATATGTAATTAGAATAAAATCAAACCGTTACATGTACATTATTGTAATAGTGGCCCTTGATAAACACCGGCTCTTGTTACCCGCAGGTACCTCATGCCCAATATAGTATGAACTATTTCAGCCTTTTTGCCTTGCATTGCAAATTTCGAATATATATGGAAAGGTTGCAAAAAAATACTCCCAAGAAAGGGTCCAAGTCCAAGTAAAAACAAAAGTAACTTTAAAACACATTTTCACGGTGCGCCTGACAAATTTGTTAAAGCAATTGTGACGTTGCGCCACCTTACATTGCATAAATATGTTTTTGTTCATATTTAGAACAAAAAACAAAGTTAAATGTTCTGCTCGTCTAAATTTTCTTATTTTTTTCAATGCTGCCTAGACTTCGTACTCGGTAAGTTTTGTGTGTATCTATTAGGTGGTGGGAATGTTTTAGAGTAATTATTTGTCACTATATTTCCACCTACACCTTCCACCTATCCTTGTTAGTACGTTATAACTCGATAAAGTGACGTTGCATTTGATATTTCTAATAATAAAAACCTTTGTTTTTCATTGGAGCTGTCGTTGTAGTAAAATTCCAGAAAATTCAATTCAAAGAATAATAGTTTTGCGGTGTTGCGCTTTTTTTTGAGAGAGATTGCTGATTGCCTCAAACGGCATTTTCAGCTTCACTGGGCTTGTTTGGGGGTGGCGAGGAACTTAAAGGGTTCCTCAAGCCGTGTGAAACGAATCACCTTCGGAGGTTTTCTAGAGGGAACGGCAACTCGCACTTAAGTGCGTGTCCCCGTGCCCTACTAGATATTTTCGAAGGGTTCGGTTCGGTAAGGGTTGTTGACCCCTATTTTTGATGATTATAGGAAAATAATGTCGATCTTTGGTTCCTGTCGAATACGGGTGCCACTACAAAGGTACACAATAAATAAATGTGATTGTTTAACTTGGGGTCCAACCATTAGTTGATAACAACTAATGCGTAATGCGTTTATGAATAATCATAAACTCACTCAGAATCACCTTCGGAGGTTTTCTAGAGGGAACGGCAACACGCACTTAAGTGCGTGTCCCCGTGCCCTACTAGATTTTTCGAAGGGTTTGGATCGGATCGGAGACGGTGTTGCGCACTCATAAATCGGTTCATGAATCATCGTCTCTAAACTAACATTTTATAACCATTGTTTTCAAAGCTTAATAGTACACAAACCAATCTGTTGTTTTTTTTTTATTTGTAATTAAAACCTTTTTATTAAATAAATACTTACCTAGAAATCAACAGAAAAATATCCAAATTATTAACCAACCTGCATTGAGCGCCGTGATGGTTCCTTGTCTCTTCAATGACCCAGCAGTACGGATATTTATCTTTAGGCAGATGATAATGATTCAAATTTAAAAAGGTCCTGAGTTCAATTGCTAGGTCGAGCAAAGTGTGTTTCGCATATTATTGATATATAACTCGGGGTTGTTGTCGATCACACCAACCAGCATTTGGCAAACACGGTGATCAGTAATAGAGACCTTTGGCTAAGAACTACAGTATACTTTATTTATTTATTTTTATTTATTTATTTTATTCGGGATAACAACAGCTTAAATACAAATGAAGCCAATAACAGTTATCCACATAAATTTAGTAAAAACAGATAATGTGTGTCTTTTTAAAAAGAAAAAATTATAGCATAAGTCAGGGACACAAGCATCATATTATAATTTTAAGCTAATACAAAAACAAAAAACTTACTTGCTAATTAGAATCAGTAACAGCATCTATGTTAATATAATACATTATGCACATATATTTAAATATACAATATTTGTTATTTACTACAATATTTTTTACAATATTTAATTATGTTCCATAAAGGAGTGTGATGGTTTATGGTAAAGAAATTAATATCTTTAAATCTCTAAAAATACTTTAGTTATATTATATTTAACTCGTCTTACCTATATATTTCTAGTTGTAACAAGGTAAAACGAGTTAAATAAAAATTTATTAAGGAGAACGCAGCAGCGCTTTGAGTTATGTATAACTCAATCTTCTTATGACCCTTTTTTGACATTGGATAACACGTCGCCCGAATACCACCGCGCCATGGGAAGCACGGATGGTTCTCCACTCCAGCTCCCGCCTCCCTAATCTTCTTATTAACCTGCTGTATATAATATATACGTTTATAGGCTGGTGACGATGATGATTAAAATATAGTATTGTAATAAATTGTGTTTCGTTGAATTTCCAGAGGAGGTCATGGCTGATGCTACCTTGGGTGGTGCTCGGGATCGTGCTGGCGATTGGGCTCCTCATCAGCGTGCTGCACACCTCCATCTCCTTCTACATCCACGACACCAACAATGAAGAGGAGAAGTACAACTACAACATATTGGCCACCATCATACTTGTAGGAGGCCTAATATATTTAGGTAAGTAATATCTGACTATGTTCACCTACTAAAGTGGCCTGAATTGCACTTAGTACCCTCCCGATCCGCCAGTACCGAATTAACCTAAAGGCCAAAAAAGCCAAAACAAAATATTCCTTCAATTTTCCAAAGGAAGAAAAAGGGGTGTTAGATAAAGTTTGCCTTGTCCACTATAATTAGTAGTGTTTGAACGAGTTTTTTGCCGCGCCCCCAAGAAAGTGTGGTGACGCTGCAAAGGCCATCTGTCTGAAGCCTACAGAAAATGTTTTAAACAAGCTTTTATTACTTGTAAATAAAAAAAAGAACTAAAAAGTTAAAAATAATTTACGTTAAAAAAATATTTGCGTTTTTATCACAGACCCAATATTTTTATAAATAAAAAAGCGTGTTACTTTTTGATGGAACATTAAACAACATTTAGAATATTACAGCTTCATTTCTTTTGCTATCACATTGTAACACGCTCTTATAAAAAAATTGGGTCTGTGAAAAAAAAAGCAAAGATGTATTTTTATATACTCATTTAATATAGATTATAGGTATCGGACAAGGAAATATTTCACGTTGCATTCAATATTGCTCAAATTGAATTCTGGGATCGTAGAGCTTGTTTTTTTCTTTACAGTTTTTTCTCTTTGCAGTTATTTTTTATGTTAGTTCGGTTTTTACGAGTATATAAATGTTCTTTATATAGTTGCTTTTCTATAAAAAGTATTCAACATACGACGCCAAGAAAAAATATGTGATAAAAGACTATATTAGTAGTAATGTTATTGTTTCTAAAATAAATAAATAAATATACAGGGTGTCTCATTTAAATCGGTCAGTATGGGAAAGTCTGCAACTATAAGACATACGAAGATCTGTTCTTAGGAACCATGTCAATTTTAATAAGAAGAAAAACTGCATTCATACATTTAAAAAAACGCTCGGGAATCGAACCCGGTTGTTTTGAAAAAAACAAACTTACACTATTTCTATTTAGATATCGATTGTGTAGGTCTTAAGCAGTAAATGGCTTTATGAAACATGATGTCTAAAATGAATAAAATACATTGTTTTCACATACTTTAATTTATTTTAGTAAGTGTTCGAAGACCTACACAATCATATCTAAATAGAAATAGAGAATGTTTATTTTTCCGGGTTCGATTCCCGAGCTGAGTACAGATTTTTTTTAAATGTATGAATGCAGTTTTTCTTCTTATTAAAATCGATGAAATGGTTCCTAAGAACAGATCTTCGTATGTCTTATAGTTTCAGACTTTCCCATACTGACCGATTTATATGAGACACCCTGTATAGCGTTTTAAATTTATTTTTCCAATTTTTACTTGGTTCCAGTGGATCACGCTCTTTTGTCATCCGTTTTGCTTGTATGCAGATCGACATAGAGCGCTGTTTCATAATTCGCAGACTGGGCAAATATATTTCCTACAATACTTTTTTATTTCAGCCGTCTACCTATATCTCTGGGTCGTGGTATTCAGCCACTACTTGGACGTTCGCGACGAGGAGGAGCGAGGGAGGTACAGGAAAGCACCGTACAGGCGATAGAAGAGCATTAGAACAGTCTTGTGAACGGATGACTTTTAAAAAATAACTGTTGATAAATAAAAAAATAAAAAACTGCCATTATTGTGAATAATAAACAAGTTGGTTTTGATACTCAATAAAATAATACTGTTATATTGCATGTGAAATTTAATTATAATAATTTAACATTGCAATTTGACATACGTTTACGTTTCTCACGCACCTATCGAAGTCTTTGATAATGGTACCTACATAAGTAATATGTATGTTTTAATTTTGAAGGAAATTTAATACTACTGAAGTTGAGGACAGTTCGAATTGACTCCTGGGAGTCTAATAATACGAAAATGTGGGACTAGGGTGCATAGTGTGACTTTCATTTGACATTCGATCACGTTAACGAAAGCGAAATATAGTATAAAATATAGTAAACAAAACTCACACGAGGCACTCAGGAGCATAGCGGCAGGCAGGATGTGTTGATTTCGATTTTTTGTAGCCATTCGGCTATGTATTTTACGCAGCTGAGATAGACCCATAAATTAGCTTAGTGTCCATAGAGACCATATTATACAACGTTAGTTGGAACGTTGTATAATATGGTTTTTTTTAACTTATTTTTTGTTTTATTTTTATTTTTATTTACATTTGATTGGTCTACAAAAATCTAGTAGGCTACGGTTTTGACGTAGGTTCTCAGCAAATAGGTTTACCTCTATTGTCAATGTTCGGGCATTGTAAAGAGTCGAGTTTTCTCTCCTTATTTGGACTAATGTATCCAATAATATTAACTTTTTATTTGGTTTTTTTTTGTGGCCACCAGCGTAATTTCTTTTGAAATATTAAAAGAAGCTGTTTATCTAAAATTATCCATTTTTAAGGAAACGTTCTTAGACAAAAGTTATTCACTATCATTTATACTTTTCCCTCCTTTCGGCTTATTACCCCCGTTCCGACTAATGTCGCATCGACATAATTGCCCATTACCACTTCTAAGATAACCCGCTATCGGGTAAACTTGCGGCACCAACCCAATCGGACGAATGCGCATGTCCAATCCGACTGTACATAGTATATTTTATATTTATATATAGTATATATAGTATCCATATTAAAGTTTGAAGGCTTTCTTTTCGTACAAAGCTAAGCGATACCTTTGTGACTTCTCAAAATACCTGTATTTTTTATTTTTTATTTTAGTGTATAAAGACCTGTCTTTAAAACATAATCGTTTGGAAATATAAGATTGATGTAAACAGTGCCTTACGTTGTACCTACAATGAGAAATGTTTATGTACCTAAGTTTAAGTTTAATAATAATGTGAACTATTAAATAGGTAGTTTATAATAATAATCTTATTATTTATGTTTAACAATGAGGAATTATCAAAACTTTAAAATTTAAGCTTAAATAAAACCAGTGAAAACTAGCGCCACCATAATGTTTCTCTGTTCTTGGAACATTGTATTTCTTGTAGCAGATAAAACTGAACAATTACTTCCGAATAATAGTAAATACATAATCATTAAAAATATTAACCATATAAGAGACAAAATAACGATAACCATGACTGTCATCTATCTAATAATGAAGCAAAAACTTTTTACGAAAACTGCGCGGACGAAGGAGTATGAAATTTCGCACACTTATAGTTTATATAGAGAAGGAGTGCAGATTGCTAATATTTTGTTTTAAATAATGCATAAAAAATACATTAAATTAAACAAACATTGTTTCATACATTTTTCAAAAATGGAAGGAGCGGCCGAAATCTGTCAATGCCAATCCAATCACATTCTATCTTTTTTAATTGTTAATTGCTTAGGATACAATCCGTGCAGCCTTAATAAAATATTGTTTAGCAGCAGCAGCTTTTTATAAAAATTACGGTTGAATTTCGACCACTGGGCGACCACTAGTAAATATAAATAGACGTAATGCGTTTATGAATAACAACTAATGGTTGGATCCCAAGTTAAATAATCACATTTATTTATTGTGTACCTACCTTTGTAGTGGCACCCGTGTTCTACAGGAACCAATAATTGTCATTTTTTTCCTTTAATCATCAAAAATAGGGGTCAACAACCCTTGCCGATCCGATCTGAACCCATCGGAGAATCTAGTAGGGCACGGGAACACGCACTATTAGTGCGTGATGCCGATCTCTCTAGAAAACCTCCGAAGGTGATTCGTTTCACACGGCTTGAGGAACCCTTTAAGTTTCTCGCCGCCCGCCCCCATAAAAGACCGGTGAAGCTGAAAATGCCATCTAAGGCATTCAGCAAACTCACCAAAAAAAAAAGGATCAACAACCGAATTTAGTCTTTAGCACCAATTACATACAGCCTATATACCTGCTTCCTTACTGTCATCCCGTACAACTTCAACGAAAATCTATGCTATTTTCTGAAAACCGTGTCGAACATTGTGTTTAATGTGTCGAATACTGCCACGAACGAATGAACGTGCCACTACAATACTCTATTTATTAATTGTTATTAACTTATTTTTTTACTTAAATGTTATAAATGGAGATAGAATAAAATTTTAATAAGTCTAATTCTCTTTTATTTTTATTAATAGAATAAGTAATTAATTACCGCAATACAAATCGTAACATTTTTGTTATCCAATGCGCTTTTAAGCAACTTTTGCAAAGGTCGGTCATCGGATGGGTGACCAAAAATGTATCATCTCGAGTTCCTCCGTGCTTCGGAAGGCACGTAAAGCCGTTGGTCCCTGCTGCATTAGCAAGCAGTCGTTAACAACCACCAAACCGCACGCGCCCGCGTGGTGGTTTATGACCCGTTCTTCCTATCCATCCATAGGGAAGGCTCGTGCCCCATCATTGGGGACATAAAATGAGCTGATGATGATGAATGCGCTTTAGATAATACGTGTAGAGCGGTAGTTAATTTACCGAAAATAATACCACCCACAGGTACACACGCCCGCTCGTCAGACTACCACAAAGTGACTCCTCAATAGGATTTATAAAATACAGTGAAAAAAAATTAAATGCCTACCCTTAGCTTTTTCTTTTTTTGAAAATAAAAAGTAAAATTTCCTCAATAAGCTTTGAACTTTAAGGTAATGGAAAATGGTTGAACTTTTATTGAAAGAAATTGACAGTTTTGGATAGTCTGATGAGCAGGCGTCTGTAGCCACCCTTAACAAGCTTAACGTTATCTTTGCTATTAACGTTATGTTCGTTAGATAGAAGTAAGGTTACCTACCTTTTTACGTTTGCCAAAGCCCTGCTACTGACACAAGATTGTGTACGTTTTGAAATAGCAGAATAAAAGCCCACGGAATGGGAAGTGGTCGTTAGAGTGGTACTTCTAAATCAAAATCAAATTAAATAATAATAAAAAAAACAAGGGAGCCTTACAGTAGTCGCTTAAGATGTGTAACATCTCACCTTAGTAATAAGCAATTTTAACATTATAATCTGAAAAAAATGGGTCAGGTATTACATCATTTTATAACTATAAAATAAATGCAGTAAATACTCATTAGAAGACATTTGACATATCAAAATGACCTTCGATAGCCAAATGACACAATATGTCACATATAATAATAATATGTCATGTTCATAATATCGATTTTAAATTTACAAAACTACCCCGACTTCCTGTTACACATACTTCCGTCCCATTTCACGAAATCACTTCCACAAATTTTACATAATAACACTAAAAACGGGAGGGTATATGTATTTCAGTAAGTGGCAGTCAAACGGACTTTAAATGAACCGGAAAACAAATTGAATAATACACGAACTATATCCATTAGCCGCATGTTGGTCCGCGTGGATTGTCAGTGGGATGTATATTCCCACCAAATTTTGAACCCTGTTTTTGAGATAAGATTGATTGAAAACCAATGAAATATTCAAACATGTTCTGCCTGTTAAAAGGTTAAGGCTTAAAAATAAACTTTTTTTATCAAATTAAAATAAAACCTATACTATGCGGGTACGCAAGGAATGTAGAATTCTATTACTTAAAAGATTTTTGAAATTGGACCAGTTGTTCCAGAGATTATGTTTGAGGAGGCCCTCCTCAAACAAACAAACATTTATACAAACAAACAAACAATATATGAAAAACAGTTCTAATGTCATTTCTAGGTTTAGAACAGAGTAGGGTAGGTGCAGAATATTTTTGAAGTAAAACTCTATATATATATATATATATATATATATCTCAGTCAATAGTTCGTTGGCGAATTTGATAGCGAAATAAAAAAATTAAAAATAATAAACAATTTAAAAAAAATAGGTATTAAATAAAAAAAAATATATAAAATATCAAATATTCTACGTTTAAAGTTAATCAGCTTTATTGTATTACATGTGGAATAAATAAAATAAACTTAACTAAAACTATTACTAAGCTAAAATATGGCGTCAAAAAATTCCTCCGCGTCGCTGTCGACTGGTAATAATGTACCCAAGAGACTGACGGCATTGCCTCGTTGTATGGCAATGCTTAGCCTCTGGCCAAGGTAAAAGCCAGCCTTTGGGTCATGGGAAGAGTCAACCAGCCGTTTGGAGATGTCATTATACAAAGCATGAGCACTCGGACCCCACGGCCCGAGAGTTTCAACCCCAAAGGGCTCGAAAATATAATTGCCGATAAGGTTATTATACTTTCGCCGCTTGAGGTTTTCTGCAGCCGCAGCAGCAGCACCAGCACAGCACGCTGTGCTAGGTAGATGGGATGGCGCAAGAGTATCGACACAAGTTGCATCCCACACTAAAGGCCTACCCACCTTCCATGGAAATAAAGACATGCCGTCCGGTCTCTTGCCATCGTCACGTGCCAAGCCATTGGGTTCTAATACAGCTGGAACGCCGACGGTGACAAGAGCACGTCGGATGATGTCATTAATATTCGCGTGCCGGGCTAAGCTGCCCGCACTACGGCTGCAAGACAGGCCGTGGTATCCGAGGCCGTTGACAACTTCGCCACAGTGACAGCGATGGGGAGAACAACAAGGAGCTCCTAGACGCAGGGAAGCAGCGAGGCGGAAAGTAGTGTCGTCGAACAAAGTACCTAAGTTCGACGACGGTAGTGCATGAAGCCAAAGATCCGACTCCCACTTGCCCACAGCCAGCAGGCGCGCACGCTCCGCAGTAGTAGCAGACGTGACAAGTAAATTATTCAATACTACTCTGCAAAGCGGCTCATCCCACCGACTCTGGGAAGATGGATTGTCGGGTGTATCTGAATTCGGGCAAGCGAGTCTCCAGGCATCCATAGCCTCGGTGAAGCACGGCACATCAAAATTAATCAGTGTGGGGGCTAGGATTTTCCTGATTAATTTTTCGGTGCCATGAACCGAGGATAAAAAAGCCGGTAAACTAATACTTGAAATTTTGCGGACGCCAAGGCCTCCCAAGCGAATGGGAAGAGTAGCTTGTGCCCAAGAACGATCGTCCATGGCCACATTTAAAATCGACGTTAATGTATGCCGCATAATTTGGTCCATTTTATCTAAAAGATGACTGTGCATCCATAAATGGGAAGAGCGGAGGAAATATATTAATTTAGGGCCGAAACAACAGTAACGAATTAAGGTTATAGCCGAATGCATGTTAATTTGGAACAATCTTTCCGAAACGTCATTAAAATTTTGTATTTTTTCCTCGATAAAAACGGGAAAGGAACTTTCAAATATTGGAGACCCAAGGAGACGAAGCGAACTTTTTTCAACAATTTTGATTTCCGGAGCTATTGCGTTAAATTGGGGAAGTGTCAGATGTCTGTCCGTACTGTCTGGTAAGTATAGTTCACATTTCGAAAGGTTGAGATCAAGGCCAATGGAATGAAGTTCATTTTTAAGGAATTGTAGGTCACTTAAAACAGATCCTACATCGCCTCCCAAGGTTCCATCATCAAGATACCAAACGTTAAATTTGGAATTTAGCTGACGAATAATTGGGTGAATTGCTAAACTAAAAATCACAGGCCCGAGGGGGTCACCTTGTTGACAGCCAACAGCTGATTCTAGAAGGTTGTCCCGATACAGTAATTTAGAGGGGTATCTGTAGCATTGCCAAAGAAAACTATAGATTTGGGGTATTTCTTTTTTAATTTCTATCAGCAAGGTGTCCCTATTATCAGAATTGAAGGCATTCTTTATGTCAACTTTCAGGATGACCTCTCCTTTACCAGAATTTAGGTAGGTCGACAAAGCATGTACGGCAGCCTCACAGCCCCCTTTGGAGCCAAAACTTAGCTGCAGGGGCTGAAATTTTTCCGAAACAACCTCACCATAAAATTTACAGCAAATCTTGGCTGCTATACGACGGTAAGTAGTTCCCACGGCAATGGGACGAACACCACCATCGCTTTTACGCAAGGCGCATAGATTGGCCCCATACAGAACGTCGATGACGGCCTCGTTCACCTTGCCGGAGAGCATAAGGTTAATCAGAGCCGTAAGCTCCTTCAAGAGCAACTCACCAGCAGCCCCGGCGCCTAAACAGGTAAGGTCCTTAAGGTGCTGAGGAGTCAGGCCATCGAGGCCACCAGCAGAGCCGCTCCGGAAGGAGCAAACGGCTGTGACCAACTCTCGACCTGTAATGGTGAGGGAGTGAATATCTGAATCAGGGGGGTCGGGTAAAGAAAGGCCATCCGCTGGGGCAGGGTGTTTGCTCTCCAGAGCTGCGAGCGTTTCTGGAGAACACTGTGCCACTACATCACTACTAAAGAGAATCCTGGCTGCTCCGCTAATGTCACCCTCCCCTAACTTAGATTCTACTAAATGAGATATACCTCTTGAAGAGGTATATGACTGGGTCTGTAAATTGGAATCTAGATTATGAGCCGAAATAGTGCAGTTATCTTTAATCTGTGCAGTTAAAGTCTTTTTAATTGCCAAATCCTTTTGTACGTGTAGAATTCTGTAAGGGAAGGTGAGAAGCTGTTCCCAAGCACTTTGCGAGTTCTCCTGGGCGGCGTTGTAGGTAAAGATGTTGAGACAGGGTCTGAAGTGAGTGCATTTTGTGGTTTGTGTACCTTTCCAATATGCACATTCAGACCCGCTTACCTTTAAAAAACCGAGCTTGGGTACACAGCGGACATCTCTCCAGGATGCTCAGTGATGTCGAAAGTTGACTAGACATGACACTATTAACCACCACATCGCTGCTGCCACTAAGCATGGACCAAATTAAATTAAATTACACTTAAACATAAATAAAAATAATAACTATAGAAACTAAATCACTAAAAATAAAATACTAAAACGTCTATGTGACACCGATGACAAGTGTGACGGGAGCGACGCAGACGCACTGGCGGCGGCCTAGGGCGCCGCCTCGCCGATACATTTCGACCACAGAACAATGTTCTGTGATTTCGACGCAACCCTGGCCATGTGTAGGTTCCTTCTTGCTTGTGTTGTTTATTTTCTTACTTTCGCTCGTATCAAATTATCGCTTGTCAGTCAGATATATAAAACGGATTTTCGCCTGTCAGATGCTAAAAATGATGAAATTGCAACAAAATTACTTAATTTATATGCTTGGAAACCATTCAATTACATTGATAACATCAATCTTCGTAATTTAGTAGCTGCATATTTTGATAACTAAAACCTTTTTTTTTAAAGTAAATAAAATTGTGGAAAAAAAAAAAATTGAAAAATAAATATAAAAATAAATATAAATATATTTAATCAATTTATATAAATTGATTAAATAATTTTAATCCGGTCGTTGTGGAGATCCTTGGGGGAGGCCTTTGTCCAGCAGTGGACGTCTTTTGGCTGAGATGATGATGATGATGATGAAATAAAATTGTAAATTTATTTTAAAGGTATGGAGCTAAAGAAGTTTTACTTCAATCGTGTGGTCTAAAGCACACTCGGTTTTTTTAAATAGAAGGTTCCAAGTTTGGTAGAGAGTATGTTAAAAAGATTAAAGATTTAGGTACAAGTGTTAATAGTAACAGTCCGTTTTAATACATGTAAGATGATTAATTTTTACCTGACTATATCAGAAAAAAATGGTTATTAATCTCACTGATTATTAATATTTATGTGTAAGATTTTTATCTCTTAGGACCATTTAATTCCATTTTTTTTATAAAACGACCCTTACGGATCTACTCGCGTTTTTTTTACATATTGTTTTTATATTATTCAATGAATATATTTATTCGGAGCATCTATGATAACTTAACATAAATGCGAGCAGAACCGCAACATGTATTTTATTTAAATGTGTAGTGTCCGCGTATACTTTAGAAAACAATATTTTACCTTTTTGATTAAACCTAACGTATTTTAGGGTTATATAAGTATAGACCCTTAGAAACCATGCCTATATTGAAAGCGCCTAACAATTAAAACACATAATCTTATAAATCCATTATGTTAAAATCTATAAATATAAAAGTTTAATCTTAAATATGAATAACGTAAATATGCATTAACATTTAAAGGACCTTACGTCGTATAAAATAATAAAACTACTCTATGCATTCAAAAAACATTTATTGTTTGTTAGAATATTTGACATCGGTAGCACGAATTGGACAAACAATCATTAAAATCGTAAAGTATCTATGTTACTATTCACCATCATTATCATCATTATCATCATTACCTTATACTAGTAGTCCACTGCTGGACATAGGCCTCTCGATACGTCATTGCTGACTGCTGGTGTTACCGACAGCAGCCCCACGATTCCCATAACAAAAACCGTTACGATATCGTAGCGACATACACCCCTATTCTACTGAAACCATTATAAGGTCGATTAAAAAAACGGGTCGATTAACGGATGTGAATGTAAATATGAATTTGCGGCGAGCGGCTCGGCTCACCGTACTACTGGCCTAATGCTAGTTCCATTCGCCAGTCGATCACGTTAACGAATACGAGAATTTGGATGGCCATATTTTACACATCCTACTTCGCATGTCGCCAGGAGGCGCTGCTTCAATGCCATACTAATTTTCGTTTTCGCTAATGTAATCGAATGAATACTGATAGTAAACAAAACTCACACTAGGGACACAGGGACCCTGACCATGCAAGCATGAATCATCATCGAACATGTTACGATACTATGATACGCTTCAGTCAGTCACAAAACGATTATCAACTTATTAATAAGTACCTACTTTTTTATGATTAGACGTACACTTTATAATATTATTTCTAAGAAAAAGCTTTTAAGTAGGTGACGGCGTGCCTAATAGCGTGTCCTAATACTGGCATGAGGAGAGCAGTGGCATGATCGTCGCAATCCCTGGACAGAAATTTACAACTTAATTCCCGTAGCTTACGCTTTTGTTTTGCAGTACCAGTTTCTTTAAAAAAGTGTTTCGTGTAGTTCAACATCAAATTTCTATTCTCTGGCATGCATCCCTCTTTAGTCAGCCAGCTTGCTGCTTTTTTAAACCAATTGCGACGATGGAATTCTTCGTAGCCGAGCATGCCGCAAAGGGTAACTGTAATGTTATGTTTTTTAATAGTAATGCCTATGGTTTTGTTTTGGAAAAGTGTTTCACAATCGCGATTTCAACCCAAATCTTCTGACATACTGGGTCAGGTGCGTTTCCAATTACGCTATCGTGGCTATGTTCAACCAGTGTTAATTTATCAACAACATTCAATGTCAACAACTATAGTATACGTAGCTAACATCCGAACTTAACAGTGCCTTACTAGTTGAGGATCTCGGGTGAAGTGCGCTTCCATCATTGTCCTTATCATCACTTAACATCAGGTGAGATCAAGGCACTGTGTTTACCCATAAAATACATTAAATAATAGGTTGGGGAAAAAGTCTTTTCGCATATACTCGTAGTATGTATGAACTTGTAATAAAATCTCTTTGGCTATAATAATTGTATCTGGCTGGTTTTGGTATCATTAAAAGTTTAAATTTTAAAGAAGAAGATGATAATAATAATAATAATAAAACAAACCGTATACGTCTTTAAAGAGTGCGTGTGGACCGATATCAACAAAATCGCCTCTTTCAAAGTGACCAAAAAAAAGTATACAGACGCTGGGAAAGAGCTGATCAACGTGTGAACGACGGACAGTTACCAGATGTTGATGCCATGACTAATTTCTGGCGCAGTATTTGGTCGGTGCCCGTCGAGCACACGGAAGGTGAATGGATGACAGTTGTCAGGGAGGCGTGTGAACCTATCGAGACCATGCAGGCAATATCTCGCGGAAATTTCTACAGAACTTTTCCAAATTGTAATTTAGTTGCAACAATATTTGCTTAAAATTCTCTACACCTTGAGGAGTTATTCGTGAGGAGAATGCGCCCTCCCGCGGTCGACCCATCTAAGGACGGGCTTAACGGCTCCGTACAAGTTAACAATGTTGCTACGTAGTCAGATAATTGTGAACTCTAAGTTTTATTCACTAATCAAACGAGTTTATGTAAACTAGAATTTGTATGGGCTTGAATCAGCGCTGCCTACTGACAAACCTAAGTAAACAACCTTTTACTAGATAGCGCTAATTTAAGACATAAAAAAAATAAAAAAAAGTGGCCGCTGCAGAATTTCGTACAAATCGCAGGTAAATTGTTCAAATACTCAACATGAAAAAAAAATAGCACTAAACGCAGCACAGGGAGCGATAATTAATTAGATTTCGATTTTATTATTTATTGTTATTATATTGGGCCAAGCGCTTTGTCAATCGGTCACTGAGGTGTTTTATATTTTTTTAAAGTACTAATATAACTATCTAATTTGAATCTCACCGGTGATCTCGAAATTAAAAGTGTCATGAAATACGAAATATAGTAATTTTTGCAATATTTACAATTTGAATATTATGTTACTCGTTGACTGTATCAACAGCAAAAGTAGATGATGTTTACTAGATTTCAAAATTAAGTTTCGATAGTGTAAGTCGGTATTTTCTATAAAACTACAGTCAAAGTCTGCAGGTACTAGTAGACACTCGAAGGTTTTTCGATATGCGTTTAAAAAGTTTTAATTTTCATACTGATTTCATATTTTAAAACTTGACCAATCATCAGTTACCTTTGCTGTTGACATAGGTACCTACATACCGAGAATTTTCAGTTTCAAAAATAAATTAATTAACAGTGACCTTGAATAAGAGAAAAAGGAGCACTCGTAATTGATATCCCAGCGTGAGAATTAGTCACCGGTTCAAAAATCGCTCCCTAGACCACAGTTTCGAAAAAGATACTGTGTCGTTCATAAAAAAATAGGCTACTTTAAAAAACAATCTAATGTTCTTTAACTTACTGTGTTCCAAAAATAAATCCCTCGAAAAGAAGCCACGACGTGCTATGTATACCGTTTCCCGGTACATATTTGCACAGAGTTGATCCATGAGCTGAATATCTTCGTTTTCCGACCTCAAATAACATCGTTTCATGGATAGGCGAATGAAAACGTTCAGTAATCTGTAAAATTGCAAAGAAATCATCAGCTATTATAATAATTATGTAGTAGTTGTTGTAGAATGTAGATGGAATATTATTTTTTCTTTATTTAAAAACAGAACACTTCTGTCTGTAAATGGATTACTGTTTGACGTACCTATGTGCTTTATTATACAATTTTTTTAAACTCTCTTTCTTTCTGTTTTTATCTTTCTTTCTTCATCCAGCCACTAAATCTCGACGAGGGGAGGGGTATACCCACTAAAACTTAAAGGGTTCCTCAAGCCGTGTAAAACGAAGCACCGTCAGAGGTTTTCTAGAGGGAACGGCATCACGAGGGGTTCGGATCGGATTGACCTTCAAGGGCAAGGATGGGCAAACTTTTTCATTCTCGTGACAATATTTACTAACAAAATCTATGGCGGGCCAGACTATTAAATTTTTTGCTGTATTTTTTTAATAAATATTTTTTTGTGAAATATTCATTGGGGGGGGGGGAATTAGGATAAATGCAATTTCAATAAAGACTATTAACACTCAAAAACAGATTTTTTTGTAACTTACCTGTGACTCAAAGAATATCCAATCGATGGGGTTGCGTATACATTCTTCTCGCAATATTTATCATTCGAGCATTTCTGCAACTGCGTCTGCGTCACATCTATCTGGTCCGCGAAATACGCCAAACGAGCCACGCAAAAATCTAAGCATTATTAAAGTATTATAAATAAATTCATCATCATTCCTTCATTCAGCTCATTTTTTCATTCATTTTTATGTACCCACTGCTGGGGCACGAGCCTTACCATGGAGGGTAACAGCGCCGGCCCTAGAGCACAAAATAATTAAAGGTAAGCTTCACAGAATAACTTAAAGTACTGCTTAATACCTACAAACGCGCTCGAGCCACACAAACAACCGATCCGAGAACCTCTCGCCCGATCCGATCCGGACCCCTCAAAGGATCTAGTAAAGTTTTCCAGAGGGAGCGGCATCACACGCACTAGTGTGTGATGCCGTTCCCTCTGGAAAATCCCTGACGGTGCTTCATTTCACTCGGCTTGAGGAACCCTTTTAAGTTTCTCATCACACTCCCAAAAGCCCGGTGAAGCTGAAAATGCCCAGTGGTCATCAGCAAGCTCTCACAAAAAAAACCAACCCCCTTTGCGGACACGGAAACTCAGACCATCTCAGACCAGTCCGAGCGTAGCTGTTGTTGAATTAAGCATACCTTCTGGGATCTCCTTATTTTTATTTTTATTTTTTTATATTTATTTCAGAAACAAACAGTCAATATACAATAGAACATTACATGATTCTATCACGTGTATCACAGACCTTTAGTTAACCTTAATTAACTTATTTATTATATATTCCATAATTAACTTATTTATGAATAACACATAAGGCTAAAAAAAATTAAAATAATATTGCATTTACACTAACATTTCCATGGATACAACAAGGCTTTTAGGTTTGTTTTAAATTTTCCTAATGAATTTTGAAATATGTCCACATCCAAAAATTTGCTATTATAAGTCTCACATGATCGCCTGATAAAACTATTGCCAACGTAACGTTTGTTAGATTTCTTAATGGAGAAAAGAAATTTCTTAACACAAGACCTTTCACGTTTCCGGGGCACTCTGAAATGTATCTGATTAAGCAAAGGTGTACAGTCTATATTATTATTTATTATTTTACGACGATTACAAAGAAATTCGACTTTGTATCTGCTAGCAGACCGTTTATAATCAATATGGTCGTGACCCATCCTATAATCCAGAGCTTTGCACTCTTTCAATTCTATCAACATGAATGTTGAAGAAAGGATGCCAAACACTGCAGGCAAATTCTAATCGGCTACGCACGAAGCAGTTAAAAATAATCTTATATGTAAAAGTACATCTGAATGGCTTGCCCATGCGCAGGATAAATCCAAGTTGTTTAAAAGATTTAGCTAGTAAGTTATCAACATGCGGTAAAAAAGTGACTCTAGACAGAGACTCACCACAAAGGGTGTAACCGAATTTTATAGGGGTAAATTTTCTAGAAAAAAAAAAATAATATGACACTTATCCGGATTTAAGAAAAGTTTACTTAATTTACAGAATTCCTTACAGTTAGCAAGATTTGATTGAAGTTGAACGCAATTCTGAATATTACGAATGATCTTAAATATTTTCGTATCATCTGCATACATAAGTAGTTCAGAGTGGCATGTTATCTTAGTGATATCGTTGATAAAAAAGGTAAACAGCAATGGTCCAAGATGCGAACCTTGTGGAATTCCAGAGGTAATGCTTTTATAAGTAGATATGTAACCACTATGAACCACAGCCTGACTTCTGTTTTGAATATACGATTTGATCCATCGCAGGAGATCACCATGCATACCGAGTCGCCAGAGCTTCTGTAGTAAAGTATAATGACAAATTTTATCAAAAGCCTTAGCGAAATCAGTATACACTGCGTCAACCTGACTATCTTCATCAAGTACATCAAGAAGAACTACAGTGAAACTAATCAAATTGGTGTCGACACTCCGGCCCCTAAAAAATCCATGCTGCTGTGGAACAATAAACCGACACACAGCATCAAAAATCTGCTTGGTAACTATTTTCTCCGACACTTTACCGAATTGACAAAGCTTGGAGATGGGTCGATATTTTTCAATGTCATGACTGATGGGTCCTTTCGGAATGGGAGTTATCAGCGCTTGTTTCCAAACTTCAGGGACAATCCTCTTATTAATAGACTTCTTATATATTAAAGATAGAGCTACTGAAAGGGCTGATACGCAGCTACGAATAATGACTGGATGTATCTCGTCAGGACCAACACCTTTATTTGCATCGATGCACTTGAAATGTTTTAGAACATCTTCCTAAGTAACGTCAATGGAATATAAATCAAAAACTGGTTGACTGTTTATGTTTTTTACTATAGAGGAGTCGGGGTGAGTTTGCTCAAACACAGAATGGAAACGGTTATTAAATAAGTCACAGATTTGCTGCCATTAACAGTAACACCTTTGTACGACATACATTGAGGGAGTTGATTGTTAGAAGAAACTGACGTTATGTCCGTCCAAAAATATTTCGGGTGAGTTTTAATTTTTTGCTCAGAGTAGTTTAAATAATTTTTGTAATACTCGGTTTCCATTTTAGAAGCACGTTTCCTTAGTATTTTATAAAAACCGTAATCAAGAGGATTGCCAAACCGTTTTCAAAGTTTATGATATTTTTTCTTTTCGTTAAGCAATTTTTTAAGGGTCTTACTGAACCACACAGGCATAGACTTTGAAGAGAAAAGCAGTCGCATAGGGACAAACTTACTCAAGATTGACCTAAAGACAGCATAAAACTTATGAACACTTTCTTCCAGCGTCAGAGGGCCTAGTAATTCAAACCATTTTATTTTTTGAAGTTCGCGGTTAATAGATTCGAAGTCAGCTGAATGATAATTACAAACAAATTTATTTAGGTGCTGGTTTCAGAGGAGAACTGTAGCTATCAAAATGTAAATTAATAGTCAAAGAAGGGTGATGGTCATCTTTCTTAGTCAATGGATCCTCACAGCGAGTAATGTTGCAGCCAATATTACATAAAATAAGGTCGAGCATGCGACCGATTGAAATTCTGCAGTTGTTTAATTGCTCAAGGTTGGACAGCGATAGAAATTCACTCAGTAATTGTGACTCATAATTACCATTGTATAAAAGTGTAACTTCTTTCATACATGAAACGATCCACTCTGCATTAGAGAAATTTAAATCGCCCGTCAATAAAAATGCATCATCGGGTCGATCAATAATAAGTTCACTCGTAATATCAAAAAACGAAGACAGTGCCTCGCGATACCCGGGGCCGTATGGAATGTATAGGCAAGCTATGTTTATATGCTTTCGGCGGGGCTGGGAGGCCATGCGCCGGCGCCGGCTCGTCCAGCTGCAGCGGCACAGACACCCACACGCACTCGGAGTGAGCGGACGCCCTGGGCACGGCCAGTCGCGTCGCACGGGCTGGTAGGTAATTAGCGCGCACCGCCAAGGCCACGCCACCGCCGAGCAGACAGCCACTTGCTGCAGCAGATCGGTCACAACGGAATACTGTGTACGTACCATCAAAAAATTCGCGGTCATAAAAGTCGGATGTCACAGGTCTGACAAGAAGTCTTAGCCAAAGTCCAAACCAATAGCATGTTTGAGCCTTTGACAAACGAATTTATGTCTTATCCTAAAAGAGACCAACTTGGACAGTCAAACGCCGAAACTCAATACGATCGAATCGGGTATTGACCAGTCAGATCTCAATTAGGTACAGTAATGATTTGGTTCCTTAGACCGCCTTAGACTGAGGTAGAAATAAAACATTATATGTAGTATATTAAAGAATGGATTAATAATTATTCAAAATTATTATTTTCTTATTATGTTTAATGAATAATGACAATAATTAACAGAAAGAATATTAAAATGTTTATATAATTTTTAACGCAAATTTTGTTGCGAACAAATTACAAAAACACAAATGTTGAAAACATTTTTTTTTCAGATGTTAATGACGGTAGTTGTTGACATTGAATGGGCGCCTTTGGCTTTCAAAGTAAAAAGTAAATAGTGTTGAATAATTTCGGCGGGCTGGTTAGAACCACGATAGCTCAATTGGGAGAGCACCTGACCCGGTATGTCAGAAGGGTGCGGGTTCGAATCCTGCTCGTGGAAATTTTTTCAACATTTGTGTTTTAGAAAGAATATTATTGAATTCGACATTAGTTATAAGAAATTAAGATGTAAACAACAAGGGTAAGTTGAAATAAATATTGGTTTCCTGTTACTATTTTTAAGTTTTTAAGTTGTGTCATAGCTGTTGGTCCTCCTATAAATAAATAAATAAATAAAATAAATAATGTAAATAAGTTTTTAATAATTAATTTTGATAGGCAACCAGTGCAGGAAAAATCGACTTTTGTAGAAAGAATGTGCACTACTTGCTCCCAGGAGATACTAGGTAAAGTCCGAAACAGATTATTTTTATTTTGACGTTTGACTAAAAAGCTAGGGACTTTTAGCTTTGCCCAAAAATGTATCAGTCAGTGGCAGAAATTTATTTTTGGATTCGTCAAACCTATGGTAAACCAGTCATTCTGAGAAGAGGATATATAACGATCTTTAACTATATAACAAATAAACGAAATCAAAGTACCTACCAGAAGCTTTAATATTAATGGAATATTCTTCCATGTTTTGAGCTAGCTTCCCAAATTCATCTCTTGGTAGAGTAGCCGCATCCATGTCTTCTAGGTACCTATTGACATTCTTCTCGTTTGAAAGAATCCATTTCGTAAGTCGATTTCTGTTGAATTTGCTTATGGAATATGTAAGCGAAGCGTCCGATTTGAACATTATACTTACTGGAACAATTGCTATGGTTATTAAAATGTTTTTTAAATATGTACGGGTAAGCACTTGGCCATCATCTCACCTGAAGTTAGGTTATGATAAGGCCGAAGGTGGCCTCACTTCACCCGAAATCCTTAACTACGCTAACTGCTATCTTATCTCTAGCTGACAGAACACAACAATGCTCATTGATTACCCTACCTAGTTGTCAACCCCTAGAAAACATCAAGGATTGTTCAACCATTCAGGCGGTTTTTTAAAACCAAATTAGCGAAATCTAGCGCATTTTCGGGGACGGTTCAACGCATTTCTTAGGGTAGCAGTTGGCAACACTGAGTCAACTCAGTCTCACTGAGTCAGTCAGTTGTTTCGCTCCTTCATGCACTGTTTTGTCATCGAGTCATTTATTCTTTTGCGCACGGCGAAACAGTTCAAAATTGTGTATTTGCGAAAAGTTGCTCATCTAGGTTATTTATTAAATTGATTGTTATCTGTTTAAGACTGTCTGCAGCACAATAGCGAAAAATAAAAGTTGTCGAATAAAATTATTGACGGTTTTTCATTTCTCATCTGTACAACACTGGTTGGTTGGGGTGACAACACCTAACCACAGCAGGGCAAGCACTGGCGTTGTCAAGTGCGACAGAGTAGTACAACCGGGATGGTGATGATGCACCGCGCGCCCTCTAGTACCTGCTATAGTATATACATACATGGACAAGAACTGCATAGCCTATGCATAGGTAGTATAGGAACATTAGGTTATTGTTTGTATTTAGAGGGGCGCCACTTTGAGATGTCGCACCACCTAAAAAAATGTCTAGGGCCGCCACTGATTCGACTTTCGCCATCAATCTTTCAAGGTTTCAAACCAAGGTTTTCGTTTTTTTCTAAAAAATGTTTTTTTTATTAATGTAATTTTACATCATTTACTCACCTCTATATTCCATGTCTTTCCAACCATAATGCTTATTTCCGTAAATATAGTGAGACAAAATATTGTCACCCATGTTTAGAAATTGTTGTATCCCTTTGATTTGTTCTGTTTGCAGTTTAGCCTCAGAATCCAGAAGGGTTCTCTTTAGAACTGCTATAAAATGCACAAAATTTAAGTTGAATTCTCCAAAAGCATCTTTTAAGATCTAGGGCCTTACAATAAGCTAAAATGTTCTTCTAGTTGTAAAAACGATACGCGTGTACATACGCGTTGCATCCGTCTCGTTTTTCTTTCTCCTCAAAATTAACCTTCCGATCCTCAAAATGCCACTGCACGATACCCTACGCCCGATAGAAGCCCAAGACCGCGTACTCGTACAAGAGTACGGAGACCCGATACACATGCGCGCCGCTATATTCCAGGTACCTATAGATATTACCAGGGGGGCGATTTTGAACCGGTGATGACTCTGAAATTTCTTTGAACGATATTTATCTTATTAATCAAATTGATATGTAAGCAAAAAAATTACGATTTTTTAGTGTACTTCATGTTACTTTTATTTCGACATCACCGGGTGATATTCAAAAATCGCCCCTCACGGCCCCTTTTGCCCTACCCTCACGACAACGACCCGAGGTCCTATACTTTTAGTTATAGCTTTTAGAGGCGCCTTCGAATTGTTCCGCTCTTGATCTGATCCGAATTCTTCGGAGAATCTAGTAGATAAGGAATGGGTACACGGGATGCCATACCTTCTAAAAACTCTGACGATGTTTCGATCACATAGCTTGAACCCTTGAAGTTTCTTGCGGTAACCCTTAAAATGTCTGGTGCGGCTTTCAGGGCCTAGGCGGCCAACAGCTAAAAAACTAACTCCCAGATGACGATGACGTTTATTAAAGATCACTTTAGCGTGTATAATAGCACAAAATAAGGAGACATTTTGTAATAATAGTGTTGATTTTTGCACGGGATGTTTGCAACTACAGTATCTTAATTGGTCGGGTTGCCAATGTCCAGTCGTGCAATTAAACTAAGTTTATCGCCGAATCGAATACATAACCAACTTCATATCCTATTATTATCCCACTAATATTATCAACGCGAAAGTTTGTAAGTATGGATGGATGGACTCTTTCACGTAAAAACTACAGAATAGATTTGGATGAAATTCGGCATACAGATAATTTATAACCTGGATTAACACATAGGATACTTTTTATCCCGATATTCCCACGGGAACGGGAACCACGCGGGTAAAACCGCGAGCGGCCGCTAGTTATTTTATATTTTACGGCTAAGCAGAGTGCCTTGATCTCACCTGATGTTAAGTTATGTTAAGGTCAGTTAATTAATTAAGCATTAGCATTAGCTGTCAAAAAATGGACTATACCTTGTCCAGAAAAATAAATTATGATCGCGGTTCTAGCCGGCTAAACTTAAGTGGGTAGTGTTTGTCTACTATGCTTTTAGCTACATATAACTTTAACACAATTACATAAACATAACTACTATGACGATGCACTTAAATATAGAACATATTTATATTACTAATTTATAAGTTTTAAATAAAGCTTTTTGCTTACTAACTTATTTCTGGAACAACTAAATTAGATCTAAAAAATATTTCTCCATTATTCCCGAGTAATCAAAATAAAGGCCTTATTCTTCTCCGAATAATTATCATTTCTTTAGTTCGCGGATAGACTAAATTTTACCCAGGCGGACGGAACCTTTAGCGGCAGAATAGTCAATAAAAGTACTTACATTTCGCTAAATATACACCAAGTGCAGTATTGACATTCGTATCGTTGGGTTCAACATTAAAATAGTTGACAATCATTTTCAAACAATCAATATAATAATCTATATCGGATGCAGAAACATCACTCCCTTCTATTACCAAATATTTGGTTGGGAAACTTCCTCCACTGTAATCAAGCTCAATTTCCGAATCATTAGAACTACATGAAATTTTCTGTACCAATAATACAACTATGAATATAATAATGTACTTCATTTTAAAAAGCCGCACTATTGCAATTATTGATCGTAAAAAGCAAGTGTTGTGTGTGATTTGCCATTAGACGCGCGTGCCGTGACAAATAGCAATAATCATATTAACTTGTTTCTTATTAATTTTTAATTGAGTCTTGATTTAGGTGACTACATAAGGTTCAGAGATATTGAGGCATATTATTTCATAATTCGAATAGGTAGTGCAATTTACGGTCAATGACCTCAATCATTATCGTTAACAATGATAACTTAACATGGATATGACCTCGGAAATCGCATGAAATCTCATGACGAACTCGGGGTTTTGGTAAATCCTACTAATATAATAAACGCGAAAGTTTGTAAGTATGGATGGTTGTTTGTTACTCTTTCACGTAAAACTACTGAATGGATTTGGATGAAATTCGACATACAGATAGTTTATAACCTGGATTAACACATAGGATAGTTTTTATCCCGATATTCCCACGGGAACGGGAACCACGCGGGTGAAACCGCGAGCGGCCGCTATTCATTATAGTTTTTATGTTATTGTTATCTATTATTCGTATATTTACAAAACTTTTAATTTAAAGACTAGGTAGGTAGATATGCGGTGAAAATATTTCAGGTTACGAGAAAAAGATTTGGTCATATTTTTATTTTTTAGCTAATTGGCATTTCTTTTTCTAAAAAAAAAATTGAAATGCAATTGATTAATCCATGTTTTTCGTCAATATATCGCACCCCCGCCCGATGCAACACTGTCACATAAGCAAAAAATCATTTTTGCAGGAGAAGCGTTTAGACTTTGGTCACGTACACACGCATGCATCTCAACACGGGTAAAAACGATTTCTCTGGTCAAGAAATGTGATTTTCTTAGCAATATTAGCTCAATTCGAGCATATTTGCATCATATCAAAAATCTGAATATTTTGAAACAAAAACCCATATTTTCTTGTTTGATTTACTAAATTTAAAACCAATATATTTAATTTTAGTTGCTTGTTTATTTGATTGAAGTGTGATCGATTTTTTTAAACCAAAACCAGAAATTTCGTCAAAGTAAAGAATACTTTTTAAAACCAAGAAATAAGTTACTTGCATTCAGAACTATTATACTGAAATCAAATAAAAATATTTAATTCAATCTGAAAAATCTCTTTTCTTGAATCTAAATAGCAATTTTATTGGATCAACTAAATATTGCTTTCGATCAAGTTTTCTGGACTGCAAGAATATATTTTTTTACCTCAAGTAAAGACAATATCTTAATCTGCAAAAATGGTTTTGTTAAATCGAATTAAGCTGTTATTTCAATTCAACATCTTATTTGTGATTACAAAAAGATCAGACTATTGCAATTAAGATATATTTATTTAAACCTAGAGGATATCAATTCGATTTGATACAATAGAAATTTAAATTAACAAAACATATTTCTCTTGATATAATAAAGCATGTTTTTGACTTAAAATAAACAATACTAGAACGAAATTACATTAGCCTGTAGTTAAGATTAAAATGCTTTGAACTGGTTCAACGAGTCATTATTCACTGTCTTGAGCTTTCTGGGTTTGGTTGGTCACTGATGCGCTGTTAGTTTTTACCTTTAGTTATTTATTATTGTTATGAGGCTTTTACATTCAGTCCGGCCGCTTTTCGACGCGCGCGCTGTTCGCATGCACTCACCGAGTGTAAAGTGTGTGTCAGTCAGTACTACATAGGTAGTTTGTACCTTACCTGCCTAAGGACGTTAGAATGAACGAACTTATGGAGCTGCTACCATCGTGAGTCGTGACTAGTTCCCGATGAATTTGTTAAAACTTTCATAGGTAAGTACCTACCTAATTTGTTTTCCAAAACCTAGTATTTAAAATGAAAATATTTACTGATATTTCAGTTCGTATCCATCCATCAGATTATGCGCTGTTTATATGCCTTTGTTGTTGTGTGTTGTACCTATGCCAAAGTTTAAGCCATTGTTAGTGCTGTTTTTTAATGATGGAAGTAATCTAAACTAATTTTATTATGTCATGCAAAAGACTGTTTAAATTAATGTCCTTCAGTCATGTAAAGTATTTGTAAAGGATGTAATTTTAAATGAATAGAGATAGAGACAACATCAAATACATTACTCTGATCTAAAGTAAGTAGCTAAAGCGCTTGTGCTATCAAAATTAGAATCAACGAAGGCACCACATCCACCCCGACTTGAAACAAATGCATGTTTAAATAAAACCCTTGCGAAAAAGTCGGATTCGTAGCTGGTGCTGCGCCTATCTATTTTAATAATCTTTATTTTTTATAATAAAAATATTTATTTTGCAGAAAGCAATCAAGCAGCTATGGTTGCGAAACAATACAGAGCCATGGGAGGAAGTGGACAAAAATGGAGAGCTTTGTTTTAAGAACGAAGACTGACTATGACACTCTTTACAATGTCCTGGGAGAATCGAATATTCTTTGACCAAAGAAGTGACGTTTGTAAGTATATTTTATTATTCTCATAACATAGCATAAAATCAAACGATACTATTGGTGGATAGCATACACATGCCTCGCTTCACAGCTAGCTTAGCACATTTTTGGTTTATTATTTTTATAAAATCAACTCTTTAATAATATTGCCGTAGTTAATTTGGTATAAATGAAGGTCATCTTTTTATTTCAGTAAATGATCCTCACAAATGTATTGGAAGTTGGGACATCAAGTACCTGGAAGGCTCACGAAGAAAGTTAAATTCTCGACAAAAAAGCTATCGATAGCATTTTGTCAGTGCTAAACTGCTAAGGTGTGTATTGTGTTATTTTATTATACATTATTACAATTATCTACTGAGTTCATAGGCAAAACTAGTGCGTGCTAATATATCTTAAGGGTGCGCCGTCCGTAAGTGACAAGTGTCATATGTTTTATTTGAAATGTCGTCGTCCATATTTATTTGATGCCGCGCGGCCATACTAATTTTGTATGGGGAATTTAAGGTGCTTAATAAAAAAATATTATTTAAATAACCACTTGATGAATCAAAAATGTAGTCTAGCAATTTGTAGTTTATTCATTGATGATTGTTTAGACAAAATCAGAGGTACAATAATTTAGATAAACTATAAGAAATCTACTAAACGCCGCCACTCGTTTTCATGATCTTTGCCCAACTTTAAATGATATTGTAGAAAAAACTATAGCGTGTTATGAATTTATGGTTCTGACAAATTGTAAACACGTTCCCTATGATACTAAATATATATTTTGTTCATTTAATACGATAGTATTTTCAATTATATTTACTTAACCGTAACTGCATTTTTGGCATTTTTTGGTCGGCCCACCCTTAAGTCAAATTAGCTAGTGAATAATATACGTTAATATTTACAGACTGCTGGTGACGTTGACAACATGATTGCCATACCGACAGAAAGAAAAGGCTTCATTGAAAAGTTTGAAAAAACCAGCAGATAATGTTCCCGGAGATATCAATAGATATTTTTTATTAATTACATGACATGAAAAGTTCAAAACGCAATTAATTTAAGTATAAGTAAAATTATAAATAAACAGTAAATTTGTAATAATGACTTTCAATTATTCTGTGTTTGTAAGTGTTCCATTTAAAACGTTTTATAGCATTGTATAAAGAGGTTTTTATCGATTTATATCAAATTTGTAAGTAACACATATTTATATGGAAATTTAGGGTGTTCCTGCACCTTCAGTCTTTTTAATATACCATGGGTAGTATGACATTACTTGCCAGTGCCATAGCAATGCAATCTTAAACAGTGTTTAAGAATCTTATCCTATGATACTGATAATGTCACCCTAGCCATGCTATGTAAAAAAGAATAGAAGGTGCGGAAACATCCTAAACTTCCAAAAATAAAACGTTTTGAGCAAACAACATCTCCCTATTTGACCGAAGAATTTATCATATTATTTCAAAACATTAACGTCTTCAGAGAAAACAGTAGTATTATCTTAAAATAAGAAGTAGAGTTGATTTGATATAAATTACAACAGTTATTGAGAGAAGGCGTTATTGTAGTTAAAAGAAAAACACATTTTCTTTAATAAAAAAATAACATTCATTTTGTTTGAGAATTTATAGAATTAAATAAAGAAAAACCATTTTTTCATTCCAAGAATATATTTACTTATTCCAAATTATTATTAACTTATTATAAATTGCATCTAATCTTGGAATAATACTTCCACCTATTGTGTCAACAAAGGCATGGATTCAATTAAAGAAAGTAAATATGTGGATTCAAGAAAATAATAATTTGAATAGAAAATAAAATATTTAATCGAAACAAACAAAACTAAACTCATTCTAAAGCAATATAACCAAGATTATGTTAAATTTATATTTGAGAAAATATTATTTTCAGTATATGTGAGTGAATCATTTTGTTGAATTTAATAAACTTGCTTTCACTGGAATAAATTTGTCTTGTTTTAAATAATCTGTTTTTACCGTGAACCTACCATAAACTGACAAATTTTCTCAATAGACTTTGAACTTTATGCCTCAGACATTATGTTTGAAAATGAATTGAAGAAATTTCACAGTTTTAGATAGATTGATTTGCAGGCGTGTGTACTACCTATACAATTATTATGACACTTATTTTTTTTTATATATATTTATGTAAAAATCTCTTAAGTTGAAGCGTAAATACCTCAGGTAAATACCCATGGAAAAACAATAAAAATGTTAACTATATTGCTAAATATCATTATTTCTTCTCCGAAATACGACCAATGACAACCGCATAAAAAAGTGTTACAATTATTTATGTTCACCATGAAGCTGTAGATATATTTCATAATGTTCAATCGATCGAATTTCGACCAGTGGGCGACCACTAGTATAATATTTTTTCTTCGCCTTTTCTCTTAGAGCATTTAGAAGCAAGCTCCTCCCAGTTGGTGTGGTCTATTTATAGGTACCGCAAGCATTTAGGTGTCTTTTAAACACGTCCTTAAAGCGTAAGTATTGTCCGCCGAGATTCCGCTTACCCTTAACTAATTCTGAGTAAAATACGACTTTTGGCAGGCGGGAGACGTCCATGTGTGCACGTGTCCACACCATCTAAGTTGGTGTTGCATGAGGAAGGCTTCCATACCAACCATCCCGGAACGACGTTTAACCTCCGTATTTAGTACACGATCTTGCCACTTAATCCTCAAAATGTACCTTAGACATCTTAGATGGTACGAGTCTAATTTTCTTACATTTGCTTTGTAGAGGCACCATGTCTCTGCACTATATAAAAGGACAGGTAATACAAGTGCCTTCTAAACACTTATCTTTGTTTCTAGTTTGAGATCATGGGAGTTCCAGACACTATCGGCAAGTCTTCCGAAGTTGGCTGCAGCGTTTGCGATACGCGTAGGTATCCCCGAAGGTATGTATTATCATGCCGGATATTGCGTTATATTCAGGATATTCAGTCGTGTACGCGATGCGGATCAGCGCAGACTGCAGGTAGAGGCATCATATTAAAATAAATAACTTACGCGTAGCGCGGCGCAAGCCGCTGCTTTATTAGCGTCGCATGAGTGACAAACTCGTGGCAAATGAACTCCTGGCGTTTCTAAAACAAAAGCTGGACGTCATGGACGAGGTGAGCGCAGTGCAAATTTGTAAGTCCAGGTGCAAAAGCCCACTTGAGCCCACGGAATAGGAAGTGGTCGTTAGAGTGGTCCTTTTAAATCAAAATCAAATTAAATAATAAAAAAAAGAGCGAGCCTTACAGTAGTCGCTTAAAATGTGTAACATTTGACATCTCACCTTAGTAAAAAGCAATTTTTACATTATAATCTGAAAAAAATGGGTCAGGTATCACATTATTTTATAACTATAAAATGAATGCAGTAAATACTCATTAGAAGACATTTGACATATCAAAATGACCTTCGATAGTCAAATGACACAATATGTCACATATAATAATAATATGTCATGTTCATAATATCGATTTTAAATTTACAAAACTACCCCGACTTCCTGTTACACTGTTACACATACTTCCGTCCCATTTCACGAAACTCTCCACATAAGTTTGCTTTACATAATAACACTAAAAACGGGAGGATATATGTATTTCAGTAAGTGGCAGTCAAACGGACTTTAAATGAACCGGAAAACAAATCGAATAATACACGAACTATATCCATTACTAGCACTTTACCCGCATTTTGGTCCGAGTGGATTGTCAGTGGGGTGTATATTCCCACCAAATTTTAAACCCTACTATGTTTTTGAGATAAGATTGAAAACCAATGAAATATTCAAACATGTTCTGCCTGTTAAAAGGTTAAGACTTAAAAATAAACTTTTTTTATCAAATTAAAATAAAACCTATAATAAGCGGGTACGCAAGGAATGTAGAATTCTATTAGTTAAAATATTTTTGATATTGGACCAGTAGTTCCAGAGATTATGTTTGAGGAGGCCCTCCTCAAACAAACAAACAAACAAACTTTAGCTCTTTAATAATAAATATTTATAAAATGTATAAAATACAGTGAAAAAATGTGAAAAAATTTTGCGGGTTGCGGAAGACCCAGGTTGGATTAATGGCAGTGGGTAGACGTTTAATAAATGTTTTCACTATATTTTATAAATATTATAAATATTTAATTTAGCTTCAGTGCTGATGGCTGATGGCTATGCAGATTCATCTTTGTAGATGAAATATCACAAATTTGATAGCACAACGCTATAGTCAATTTTTACTATTATTTTCAAGTGCTAATTGCTGCACTGAAGCTAAATTAAATATTTATAAAATTTATAAAATACACAAAATACAGTAAAAAATTAATAATAATAATAAACTAATATACTAATAGTATACTATACACTATACTTAAAGGTATAGATAGACTATCGATTTTGGTCATAGAACCTTCAATCTATTATGTACTAGATAAAGGACCCGGACCCAACCCGGAGTACTTCATCGATTCACACCACGACTGGTTCGCACTACGGTGTGAATCACAGAAAGACGTTTTTTGAATTGGCTGTTTCGAACCATGGTGTGAATCAGCGAATGTCTTTTTCGTACTTCCGCGATAGGCACCACGATGCAAACCACCCTAGTATATTTTGACTTCGCGGATTCGAACCAACGAAATTTTATTATTATTTAACAGTCATGCACAAAGGTGTTAATACGAATTTATTTATTTGTTCAGTATAGGACAGGACTATCGATTGAGGATTCAGGACGTCACTTTTGCCAATATTTTATTTAACCATTATATTTTAAGTGCCGGTTAAATGTGCACATCATCCTTATGTCCTAAAATAGTTGTCAGGTAAACGCATACCGGTTTAAAAAAAAATTAACCAATCAGCGTCGTCAATAAACAATGACGTCTCTGGACTAGGCCTGCATGCTCCTGATTGGCAGATAACAACCATTGTTTGTTTTACTTGCAGTTTACTTATCTCAAGGTCACAGTGAGGTGTTCGTGTGTTGAGAGTAGTGCAGTGTGTAAATGGGTGTTTTTCCTAATTTAAGTGATTTTATACTTGGTAAGTACCTAGATACATATTATATATATTTTTAGATTGTTCATTTTAAGAGAAGTATGAAACATCTAGGCACATGTTAAAATGAACAATTAGTTAATTTAAATTATTAGTTACCTAAACGTTCGTCTCTATCGTTTCTATCAATTTTCATTGTAAGCACTATGTACTTAAGTAGTATAGTAAATAATACTTAGCACTTCAACAATTGATTTTTTACCTCAATATTGTAGACCTTAAAAGGATCACTTGAAGTTTAGAACCAACAGTTGGAAAAACTTTTTAGAATGAAAATAAGCGAAACGAAATGGCGGATCATGTTAGGACTTGTTTATTTATTTCTAATGACTTGTATACCGATATTCGGCCTGTACGCTCAGAAAATGTTTTTAATAGCTATCTAAATATAAAATTGATAAAATTGGTTATGTCTAATTAATCTGAATCAGTGGCGTGCCCTGGGCTTGAGATTAGGGCAAGCCCCAAAGCCTGAAGCTAAAAATTTTGATACCTTTTTGTGTCACCAGCTAGACTATATGAATGGGTGTCTATTCGAATATAGATTTTTTTGATATCGAATTTCATTTTACCGAAAACTATTCCACGATTTTTAATATATTTTTTTTTCAATTCATCAAATAGTTAATCATCGCTGTTTTAATTTTTGATTTAACCGACTATTTTGCGAACTGAAACTTACGTGGAAACAAAATTATACGAAACAAAACATCGATCTAACAATATATCGATGAAATAAAAAAAAAACGAAAAAAAAATACGATGAAGTGAGTTTAGTGATAAAAACTATTCGAGAAAATAAATATGCGATGTAATGAGATTCGCGGAATTGTTCATTAATGAAATAAAACATCGGTGAATAGTGTTATGGGAAATGAAATTCGATCTAATTAATTGCGATAAAGTGACGGTTTCCCTATATAAATACATAGTTATAACCAGTGGTAGGTATGCGAAACGTTCTTGTCGTTTGAAAAAAATGAGTTTTGGTTAGGGCAAACCGGGCTTTTCGGCTTATATGGAGGTACTGCCAATGTTCTGAATGTGTAATGAAGATACATTCGCACCATGGTGCGAATCACAGAAGTCCAACAAAGACATTCGCTGATTCACACCATGGTATGAGCCGTGGTTCGAAACACCCAATTCAAAAAGCGTACTTCTGCGTAGTGGTGCGAACCAGTGGTGGTGTGAATCGCTGAAGTACCCATAAAAATGCATCTCGCGAAAGTGGCCCGATACATTTAAATTTCATTTTAATTTAATTGTACCTTGTTGGACGGGCCGTCTCTTATTTTAGCGGTCTGCCTCCGTTTAAGCGCCAGATTAGTCCACCCTCATCGCTGTGTGTGTGCTGAGGCTGTTGACGAGCTTGGCCACCACGGCCTCTCTTGCGCTCGTAGTGCTGGCCGTATGATGCGTCACTCGACACTAAACAGCATCATCCGCATTGCTTTTGCCACCATTGGGTTACCGGCTGTCTTAGAGCCAGCTGGTATCTCTCGCAGTGATGGCCAGAGACCTGACGGAATGACCATTGGGCCCTGGAAGCTTGGCAGGCCGTTGGTGTAGGATGCAACTTGTGCTGACACCGTGGCTCCCTCGCATGTTCACGCCACTTCACTTCATGTGGGGGCTGCTGAGGTGAGCGCTGAAAATCGCAAACGGCACAAATACGCAAACCTAGGTCGAAATTATTCATTTGTTCCGTTTGCGGTGGAAACAATGGGTCCATGGGGGCCGGAGGGAAAGCAGCTTGTTAAAGAGTTAAGTGCTCGCCTTATCGAGGCCATATTTATTCGGAGCATCTATGATAACATTGATAACTTAACATAAATGCGAGCAGAACCGCAACATGTATTTTATTTAAATGTGTAGTGTGCGCGTATACTTTAGAAAACAATATTTTACCTTTTTTGATTAACCCTAACGTATTTTTAGGGTTATATAGGTATAGACCCTTAGAAACCATGCCTATATTGAAAGCGCCTAATAATTAACCCCCTTACAAATAAGAACTATTTAAGCATTTACTTAGTTAATCATTGTTTTGTCAACGTCACACAAACGTCGATCTCAATTTGAGAAAAAGAGACAAAACAATGATTAACTAAATAAATGCTTAAATAGTGTTTATTTGTAAGGGGGTTATACACACAATCTTATAAATCCATTATGTTAAAATCTATAAATATAAAAGTTAAATCTTTAATATGGATAACGTAAATATGCATAAACATTTAAAGGACCTTACATTAATCAAATTAATTTATAAAAAACGTCGTATAAAATAATAAAACTACTCTGTGCATTCAAAAATCATTTATTGTTTGTTAGAATATTTGACATCGGTAGCACACATTGGACAAACAATCATTAAAATCGTAAAATATCTATATTACTATTCATCATCATTATCATCATTATCATCATTATCCTATACTGGTCCACTGCTGGACATAGGCCTCTCAATACGTCATTGCTGACTGCTATGTTACCGATAACAGCCCCTCGATTCCCATAACAAAAACCGTGACGATATCATAGCGACATACACCCTTAATCTATTGAAACCATTATACGGTCGATAAAAAAAATGGGTCGATGGTTCAATGCCATACTAATTTTCGTTTTCGCAAATGTAATCGAATGAATACTGATAGTAAACAAAACTCACACTAGGGACACAGAGACCCTGACCATGCATGTGTTAGGTTTTTAGCATATTTAGACTTATGGCTGATGGAGGGAAGTGGCTTTTATAAATAAAAAATATACAGTTCAGAAATAGTGTACAGAAGTTTAAAAATGATTTTCTTAAATATGTAAATTAATATAAATAATATTTCGAGAATAATGTTTGTGTATTGACAACTACGGTAGTCAGAAGTGGGGCGCTAGTGAACCGACCGCCATCTTTGTTCTTCCACGGGCAGTGCAGCGCGGGAAGGCTTCATTGTATCGATCGGTGGCAATCGAAGCGATCGGTTACTATTTCGCCTTGTGTCAATGTGTCTGACTGAGTACCATTGCTATTTTCAGATAAGTATTTGTGTTTATTATTTAAAGCTAACTGTTATTTAAGCTAAAGCAAATAATACTATGAAGTGAATAAATGTTTTGTGAATCGCTTTATAAAATAAATAGTTTGTACCTCCGTTAATACAGTTTATTAGCTATCTCCATCCTGTTTTTGCCCTAAAGAGACAAATTATTATGCTTTATGATAAATTTAAATTGTTAGATAATATCAATCCATACCCTTGTTTAAAAGATAATTGATGTTTTAAAGTTGCAATACATATAAAATGATGAAAATTTGTGTTTATGGCATAATATTTCTTTTTTTTTAAATAAGAAATTTTTATGTGTTTCTAACTCATGCATGAATCATCATCATGTTACGATACAATGATACGCTTCAGTCAGTCATAAAACGATTATCAACTTATTAATAAGTACCTACTTTTTTAAGATTAGACGTACAGTCAACAGCAAAAGTAGATGATGTTTACTAGATTTCAAAATTAAGTTTCGATAGTGTAAGTCGGTATTTTCTATACTATAACTACAGTCAAAGTCTGCAGGTACTAGTAGACACTCGGGGGTTTTTCGATATGCGTTTAAAAAGTTTTGATTTTCATACTGATTTCATATTTTGAAACTTGACCAATCATCACCTTTGCTGTTGACTGTACACTTCATGGTATTATTTCTAAAAAAAAGCTTTTAAGTAGGTGACGGCGTGCCTAATAGCGTGTCCTAATACTGGCATGAGGAGAACAGTCGCATGATCGTCGCAATCCCTGGATAGATATTTACAACTTAATTCCCGTAGCTTACGCTTTTGTTTTGCAGTACCATTTTCTTTATAAAAGTGTTTCGTGTGGTTCAACATCAAATTTCTATTCTCTGGCATGCATCCCTCTTTGGTCAGCCAGCTTGCTGCTTTTTTAAACCAATTACGACGATGGAATTCTTCGTAGCCGAGCATGCCGCAAAGGGTAACTGTAATGTTATATTTTTTAATAGTAAAGCCTAAGGTTTTGTTTTGGAAAAGTGTTCCACAATCGGGATTTCAACCCACATCCTCTGACATACTGGGTCAGGTGCGTTTCCAATTACGCTATCGTGACTATGTTCAACCAGTGTTAATTTATCAACACTATCTACTCATACTCTGTAAAGGAGCCTCATTCAATGTCAACAACTACGTAGCTAACATCCGAACTTAACAGTGCCTTACTAGTTGAGGATCCCGGGTGAAGTGCGCTTCCACCATTGGCCTTATCATCACTTAACATCAGATGAGATCAGGGCACTGTGTTTACCCATAAAATACATTAAATATATATAGATAATAAATTAGCTGACCCAGCGGACTTTGTACCGTTTTACCGTTTACCTACCATCGGACAGTTTCCATGACAACAAACAAACAAATAATTTTGTATTTGGAAAATTAAATTGTCGTTTATAGTATTTTTCGTTACTTATTATTTATGTTTCTCACCGTTTAAACTTTCCCTGAACTCCCACAAATATTTCAAAATCAAAATTAGCCAAATTGGTCTAGCCATTCTCGAGTATTAGCGAGACAAACAAACAGCAATTGATTTATAAATGCCTATATAGATAGACAGATATATCAAATCAATTCGCGGATATTTCTACAGAAATTTTCCAAATTGTAATTTAGTAGCAACAATATTTGCTTTAAAATTCTCTACACCTTGAGGAGTTCTTCGTGAAGAGAATGCGCAATCCCTGCGGTGGACCCATCTAAGGACGGGCTTAACGGCTCCGTGCAAGTAAACAATGTTGCTACGTAGTCAGATAATTGTGAACTCTAAGTTGTATTCACTAATCAAACGAGTTTATGTTAACTAGAATTTGTATGGGCTTGAATCAGCGCTGCCTACTGACAAACCTAAGTTAACAACCTTTTACTAGATAGCGCTATTTTAATTTAATTTAAGACCCTATGCCTGATAAAAAAAATGGCCGCTGCAATATTTCGTACAAATCGCAGGTAAATTGTTCAAATTCTCAATTTAAAAAAAATAGCACTAAATGCAGCACAGGGGGCGATAATTAATTAGATTTAGATTTTATTATTTATTGTTATTATATTCGGCCAAACGCTTTGTCAATCGGTCACTGAGGTGATTTATATTTAAAAAAAAGTATTAATCTAATTTATCTATCTAATTTAAAAGTGACATGAAATACCTTCACTAATACAATACAATATAGTAATTTTTGCAATATTTACAATTTGATTATTATGATACTCTTACAGTCAACAGCAAAAGTAGATGATGTTTACTAGATTTCAAAATTAAGTTTCGATAGTGTAGTCGGTATTTTCTATATAACTACAGTCAAAGTCTGCAGGTACTAGACTGGCTAGTAGACACTCAAAGGTTTTTCGATATGCGTTTAAAAAGTTTTGATTTTCATACAGATTTATATTTTGAAACTTGACCAACCATCAGTTACCTTTGCTGTTGACAGGTACCTACAGACCGAGAATTTTCAGTTTCAAAAATAAATTAATTAACAGTGACCTTGAATACGAGAAAAAGGAGCACTCGTAATTGATACTAAAGCGTGAGAATTAGTCACCGGTTCAAAAATCGCTCCCTAGACAACAGATTCGAAAAAGATACTGTGTCGTTCATAAAAAAATAGGCTACTTTAAAAAACATTGTAATGTTCTTCAACTTACTGTGTTCCAAAAATAAATCTCTCGAAAAGAAGCCACGACGTGCTATGTACACCGTTTCCCGGTACATATTTGCACAGAGTTGATCCATGAGCTCAATATCTTCGTTTTCCGACCTCAAATAACATCGTTTCATGGATAGGCGAATAAAAACGTTTAGAAATCTGAAAATTGCAAAGAAATCATCAGCTATTATAATAATTATGTAGTAGTTGTTGTAGAGTTCCATCATCCTTGAAGGAAGTATCCGATTGGGGTGACGCGAACCTGGTCAAGTTCAACGCCACCAAAACACAGGCGTGTCTATTCTCCGCTAAAAAGAGTCCTTACACCTTGACTCCTACTCTCCGAGGTGTCTCTGTTCCCATTTGCGACCATCTCGAGCTTCTTGGTATGAAACTGTCATCGACCCTAAATTTTAACTCCTACCTGGAATCGAAATCACAACTTGCCGCAAAAAAGCTGAGTGTCCTCTTAAAGATGAGAAGGTACTTCACGCCGGGACAGCTGCTTACTCTATAACAAGCAAGTCCGGTCGTGTATGGAGTATTGTTCTCACCTTTGGGATGGTTCCGCCAAATACCAACTTGGAGCACTGGAATCGATTGCCAGAAGAGCCAGAAGGCTCATTGACGATGACGAACTGTTTCACAGCGAGCTGCAGAGCTTAGAACATCGGCGCCAGGTCGCAAGTCTTTCGATTTTTTATCGGATTCACTTCGGAGAGTGTGCAATGGAACTGTTCAGTTTGATTCCTCCATCACCTTTCTATCACAAGACTACCAGACAAACTGCGCGACGCCATAGTTACACAATAGATTCCACCCATGCGTACGAAGCGTTTTGCGTCCACGTTTTTCTTACGTACCGCAAAGCTGTGGAACCCCTTGCCTCACTCTGTGTTTCCTATCAAATATATAGGGGTCTTCAAATCTCGAGTGAATCGGTACCTTCTAGGCAAGCATGTTACATCGTAGGCTACATCATCACTTACCATGAGGTGAGATAGTAATCAAAAGCAAGCCTATCGAATTATAAAAATATAAAAAAAGAGTAATAATAATAATAATAAATAAATGTTTTCCATACTCACACCAATTATCTAGCCCCAAGAAAAGCTTCCTTAAGAAACTCGAGAAATGGTTAACTAGACAACGGATAAACATACTTAATATACTTAAATACATACTTATTATACATATGAAACACCCAGACCCGAAACAATTTAGAAAAATAGGTATTTCTTAATTAATCCGACCGGGGATCGAACCAAGAGTGTAAATAGAAAATTATTTTTTCTTTATTTATAAACAGAACACTTCTGTCTGTAAATGGAAAGTTTTGGTAGTAATCTCCTCTTTCTTCGTCCAGCCACTAAATCTTGACGAGGGGAGGGGAGGTATATCCAATAAAACTTTTTGGGGGCGGCGAGAAACTTAAAGGGTTCCTCAAGCCGTGTAAAACGCCGTCAGAGGTTTTCTATTTATTTATTTATTTATTTATTAAAAAACATAACATTACAGTTACCCTTTGCGGCATGCTGATGATGCTGAAGCACCGTCAGAGGTTTTCTAGAGAGAACGGCATCACGAGGGGTTCGGATCGGATTGGCCTTCAAGGGGATCGGATCGGACATATTCGGTGCTTGCCTTTCGTGATCTTGAGCCATCGCCGTGGCAGAGAAGGGATGGTACTAGGTTTTTAGTGGGTAAACCTCCCCTCCCCTCGTGTCGAGCTTTAGTGGCTGGACGAAAACAGAGGAGAGTTGAGATCCTTATTTTGTGGCGAGAACTTAAAGTTCCTCGAGTGGTGGTGATCGTGCAATCGTCAGAGGGTTTCCAAAGAGCAATTTTTCATCGCGTAGGTAGCCTCGTCCCGTACTAGATTCTACGAGGCGTTCCAGTCGGTTGAGGAGGGCTGCTCCCCTAGACAAGTGGCAAATCGTTAATAGAATAGAAATTAAATAGAATGATTATTGTACGGGATTGGGGATCCCATACAATAAATCATTCAATTTAATTTCTATTCTATTAATGTTTTGCTACAAACTGTATCAGCGGGAGGGAAGGGGGGGGGGGGGATTTTGGATAAATGCAATTTCAATAATGACTAATAACAATAAAGTTTTTTGTAACTTACCTGTGACTCAAAGAATATCCAATCGACGGGGTTGCGTATACATTCTTCTCGCAATATTCATCATTCGAGCATTTCTGCAACTGCGTCTGCGTCACATCCAGCTGGTCCGCGAAATACGCCAAACGAGCAACGCAAAAATCTAAGCATTATTAAATTATTATAAATTATATTACAAATGTCCAAATTCATCACATCATCACCAGCTCATTTCGGTTACTTATTAAAACGGATAACGTTTTTAAGCATAAACTGAAAATGCATAATGTTCATGGCCATAATCGTCACTTGCCATAAATCTTTATAGCATAACTTCATAACGCATATCATCATATGGCCAAAATCTGTAAGGCATAATCATGGAAAGGCATAATTGCAATAATCATAATTAACAAAAGGCATAATTTAAATTTGCCATAACATTTAAAAGGCATAATATTCAAAAGGCATACATTTGATAAGCATAAACTGACAAAATATTCATCATGTTTTTATCATGCATGCATGCAGCAAGCAAGCAGCAAGCATGCAGCAAGCATGCGGCATGCAAGCGGCATGCAAGCAGCATGGAAGCAAGCAAGCAAGCAGCAGGCAAGCAAGCATGAAGCATGCAAGCAAGCATGCAACATGCAGCAGGCATGGTTTCTGTCACGGCTCCGGCGCTGCGGGGCTCCGGCGGTCCCACGCGAGCTTATTGTCGCAGACGGTTTTCGCTCTCCACCGCAGCTTCGGGTTGAACAAAAAAAACGTATAGGTGTTCAACTATTTTTCTGATTTGAAATATTTCGTCTGTCTTAATTTGCGGCCTTTGCAAAAATTAAGCCACTTTCGCAAAGGCCCGGTCATCGGATGGGTGACCAAATATGTTTCATCTCGAGCTCGTCTGTGCTGCGAAACGCACGTACCTAAAGGCTTTGGTCTGATGATGATGATGGTAGTGATGAATATGATAATGATGATAATGATGATGAAACTTTCTACATATAGTAGACTTTAAATTGCATAAAAAAATTGTATTTTGATTTGATACAATTACAGCTTCGAAGTTGGTATGGCATAATGTATTATGTTATTTATGTTATAAGTAGTCATACTTCAAAGCTACGGCGCTTTTAGGTTTGGCTTGTCAAACCTCAAGCTCAGGTCTGACAAGAAGTCTTAGTCAAAGTCCAAACCAAAAGCATGTTTGAGCCTTTGACAAACAAATTTATGTCTTATCCTAGAAGAGACCAACTTGGACAGTCAAACGCCGAAACTCAATAGGTAGGTACGATCGAATCGGGTATTGACCAGTCAGACCTCAATTAGGTACAGTAATGATTTGGTTCCTTAGACCGCCTTAGACTGAGGTAGAAATAAAACATTATAGTATATTAAAGAATAAATTGATAATTATTCAAAATTGTTATTTTTTTATTTTCTTATTTTGTTTAATGAATAATGACAATAATTTACAGAAAGAATATTATTTATTTCGACATTTTAAACGAAATTAAGATGTCAATAACAAGGGTAAGTTGAAATATAATGTAAATAAGTTTTTAATAATTAATTTTGATATGCAACCAGTGCAGGAAAAATCGACTTTTGTAGAAAGAATGTGCACTACTTGCTCCCATGAGAGACTAGGTAAAGTCCGAAACAGATTATTTTTATATTAACGTTTGACTAAAAGCTAGGGACTTTTAGCTTTGCACTTTATTTTGGGATTCGTCAAACCTATGGTAAACCAGTCATTCTGAGAAGAGGATACATAACGATCTTTAACTATAACAAATAAACGAAATCAAAGTACCTACCAGAATCGTCAATTTTAATGTAATATTCGTCCATGTTTCGAGCTAGCTTCCCAAATTCATCTCTTGGTAGAGTAGCCGCATCCATGTCTTCTAGGTACTTATTGACATTATTCTCGTTTGAAAGAATCCATTTCGTAAGTCGATTTCTGTTAAATTTGCTAATGGAATATGTAAGCGAAGCGTCCGATTTTAATATTAAACTTACTGGAACAATTGGTATGGTTATCAAAATGTTTTTTAAATATGTACGGGTAAGCACTTGGCCATCATCTCACCTGAAGTTAGGTTATGATAAGGCCGAAGGTGGCCTCACTTCACCCGAATCCTCAACTACGCTAACTGCTATCTTATCTCTAGCTGACGGAACACAACAATGCTCATTGATTATACCCTACCCAGTTGTCAGCCCCTAGAAATCATCAAGGATTGTTCTACCATTCGGCTCAGTGGCGGCCCTAGGACGGTGCAAGCGGGTTAAGTTGCTATGTTCTAAATCAAAGGTCGCACCAATAAAACCTTCAACGATGCCACGCTTGGAGTTAAGTGCAGCACTACTTGCTGCAAGACTCTGTGAGACAGTCTTGTCGTCACTTCGGTATAAGCCCATAAATGTGGTACATTTGTGTGACTCAAGTATTGTTTTATCATGGATCAATAGTGACATTACGAAATTGAAAGCATTTGCAGCTAATTGGATAATCGAAATACAGGAAACTACCGTACCTACCTCATGGAGATATGTTCCAACTAAAGAAAACCCTGTAGATCTAATATCCAGGGGTGTCAATCCAAGCATATTAATATCTTTAAAGCTGTGGTGGTCCGGCCCAGAGTTTTTAATAGATGATGAGTCAAAATGGCCAAAGTTAAATTGTAAAATTAACAATGAAGATTTGCCTGAACTCAAATGCAGTTTTGTTGTGTTGGAAAGTATAATCAACTTCGAAAGATTTTTAAATCTTCATAGACTTTTAAGGACTTTTGCATATGTACGGAGATTTATACATAATCTAAAGACTAAAACCAAAATACGAAATGAATTATCATTAGATGAGTTAAGTGAATCTTTTAACATCCTTTCTATCATGGCACAAAGGCAATCGTTCGCTGGTGATTATGATTTGTTGTTCAAAAATAAGCAGTTGAGCACTACTTCTCGGCTTCTCTCCCTCTCCCCATTTTTGGATGAATTTTTGGATGTTAGAACCACGATAGCTCAATTGGAAGAGCACCTGACCCGGTATGTCAGAAGGGTGCGGGTTCAAATCCTGCTCGTGGAAATTTTTTCAACATTTGTGTTTTTGTAATTTGTTCGCAACAAAATTTGCTTTAAAAATTATATAAACATTTTATAATTTAACTTAGTAAAATTATAGCAAGTAAATAATATACGTAATGTTGTTATAAGAAGTGTATTTAGACCAAGTAAAAATTATATCCAAATGAACGTTATATTCTCTGAAATTAGTTAATTTGTAATTGTATGAAATGAAATACACCCCTTAAAACAAATTAAGATTGTGTCAAAACCAAATTATGAATATTAACAGTTATGCATAGTAAAATTATGCGTTTTAAAGTAAGCTTAATAAAATTATGTCAAACAAAAATATAGATTTTAACGATTATGGTTTTTTACATTATGCCTTTTAACAATTCTGCGTTATTATGTTTATGCATAATAAAATATTATGCTAAAAAAATATTATGTTTTTTGATTTTTATAACATATGATGTATGGCAATCGAAATTAAGACAATAAACAGTATGCGTTTTAAATGTCACCGGACAGGGGCCGAGAGTTAAGGCAAGCCTCTATCTATGAGAGGACGGTTGCCATCTCTTCATACGTTAATGTGGCATTTCCGATGACCCGGGTCAAGTGGTATTTCAACGACTTGACCCCGGCTTCCCATAACCCACCAAAATTGGGAGAGTGAGGTGGTATGAAATGCCATTCGCATTGATTGTTTGCCAATGCCTTGGCAACTTCTGTGAGCATTTGTTTTTGCTCTGCAATACAATGCCTTTTGAGCTCACTTGACGCTCCTATGAAATTTGTGCCGTTGTCAATCCAGAGATACGAACAATGACCGCGCCTGGCCACAAATCGCTTGAACGCTTGCAGAAACCCTTCTAAGGTTTAGTCGCTAACGACTTCTAAGTGAACGGCTCATGTTGCCATACAGATAAATAAGGCGATATACTCTTTGTAAGATTTATGGCCCCTACCCTTACTTGTTCTAATTTGGATTGGACCTGCATAGTCGACGCTGCTGTTGCTAAATGCTCGTGATGGCGTGATTCTAGCAGGTGGCAGCTGACCCATCAAAGGAGATTTAGTAATGGCTGCATTTTTTACACAGATTACACAATTGCGATAATGTGTTTTGACCATCTGTTTTGCGCCAATTATCCAGTACCTTGTCTGAACGTGATTTAAAGTAGCTAGTGGTCCACCATGAAGAGTGTTTATGTGAGCATCAACTATTATAAGATGAGCTAGCTGACACTGTTTGGCTATCAAGATGGGATGTTTCCGATTGAAAGTTAGCATATAGGATTGGTTCAATCTTCCACCTACCCTTAATAAGCCTTGTTCATAGAATTTCTTGGTAAGTCATGTTTTTGTTTAATTTTCCTTATTTCTTCACTAAAGTTAGTGAATTGACCATTTCTAATATATAGATTTAAAGCTTGTAGGTTTAGTACAGTTTTTCTTAGAGTTATTAATAAATCGCATGCAATAGGAAGAGAATCTGTTCAACAAATTGTCATCTTCTAAAGTAGTACAATGAGATTTAATAGTTTCTAGTGATTTAGGTTTACTGTAGATGATAGTTTCGTTAAGTAAATGGTACTGTTAATAAGTTCTGATGGATTTATACAGTGGATGGATAGTGGTATGGAATTATATAGTGAGAGGTGAAGGAAAAAGGAAATAATCATCATGGGGTAATGTTAATTGTTGTATAACTGAATTTATTTGTTTTTAATTAATTTTTATATTTTTATTTTTATTGAATTTGCTTTGTATATGATATATATTTTTGTTTATGAATTGTGTTGATAATATGTAATTATGCTGTTAATTAATGTAATTGGTTTTTTACCGTTTTAATTAAATAAATAAATAAATACCTCGCGATGCACAATCCGCAGGGTTATGCTTTGAGTTTCTGGTCTCATGTCACCAGAAAACTGGTCTCATGGTGTTTGTAGCAAACAGGGTTTCCCCTGTTTGCTACAAATACACTCTATTTACTAGGATGTTTGTTCAATCATGCAAGAACGACAGTTGAGTCTGTCCAAGCGTGTAAATTGTATTTGGTAATGTTTAGTACGGTTGTGACCTCCATTAACAATTTGGCAAGTAATACTGCACCGCATAGGTATGGACACCTGTTTTACAGGTGCTACTCTAGTTTTGGCAGTGACTAATGAAACGTTTCCTTTGCTTTCAGAATTGACGGTTCGAATATACACAGCTGCTGTATAAGCCGATTTCGACGCATCACAAAACCCATGCAGTTCGACTACATAATCGCCGCTGGAAGCGCCAACCCATCTAGGTATTCGCTTAGTTTAATCTGTTCATCGCGGTAAGATAACCATTGTTTCATTAAGTTGTCTGGGACGATTTTATCCCAGTCTATACCTGCAAGGCATAGCTTCTGTATAATTATTTTTGCTAATATTATACCCTAGTATAATATTCCTACTATAAACTAACTAAAATAGGTAGGACTATAAATATATATATATATATATATATATTTATGGATATAAATATGTATAGTCCTACCCAGCCTAGTGGGTCGTAAAGCCGTGATATATCTGATATGAGGTTTCTTTTCGTTACAGGTTCCTGTAGTGTTAGGAGATTTACAACGAAACGGAAGTTGTCTTCGCTGCGGTTAAAGGTAAGTCCCATTATTTACGTATGTATTATCTTCCCTTATTTCCTTATCCTTTCCCTTTGTTACCACCTTATCCATTCCCTTTCCTTTCATTGTTTCCATAAGTTCGTTATTGTTACTATTCCATTTCTGTAACTCGAATCCTGCCTTGCTTAGTAGTTCATTCATTTCAGTAAATAGCTTGATTCCTTCATGTACGCTTTGTACTTCTGACATGTAATCATCGATATAAAAACTATTTTGTTTTGAGCTCCCACAGGATATTCGTCACCGTGATCGCTTGCTACTTGTTGAAGTGCTCTCACGGCCAGGTAAGGTACGAAAGCTGTACCGAACATAACCCTGGTAAGTCTGTAATGTTGTATGCTGTAGCTAGGATTTTTTCTCCACAGGGTTCGTTGAAAATCGTTATCTTCTTCATCTGTTTTCACCTGCCGATACATCTTGACAATGTCGGCTGACAGACAAATGGGTGGCATTCTAAACGTCATAATGATGTGTCTGAGTTCTGGTTCTGGTTCTGAATAGTTGGTCCAACCAGCAGTTGATTGTTTAGTGACAAGTTGTTTTTTCCTTTGCAGGAGGCATCGAAAACGACTCTTACCTTTGTAGTTGATTTATCGTCTCTTACGACTGCGTAATGAGGTAAATAAATTGCATTTTCTTTATTAATTTCGTTTTCTGGAATAAGTTCCATATGATTAAAGGTTATGTATTCTTCGAGTACCGCTGTGTATCTGCTTTTTAAAGTTTTGACTTTGGGTAATTTGTTTTCCAAAGATTTCAGCCTTTTTTCTGCAATTTCTCGAAACGACGTGACTTGAGGATTTTCATTTTTGAATGGAAGCCGAACGATGTATCGACCGGCTGCATCTCTACGAGTTATTTTTGTGAAATTCTCTTCGCAATATTGTTCCTCGTCTGTGAACAATCGTTGCTTAGGCATTGGAATGTCGGTCTCAAGTTCCCAAAATTTCTTTAAGAAGTTATTGTCGTCGTCTGAGCGATCACAACAATGGAACGTATTTAGTTCAAACCTCGAATTGGTAGAACCGTTGACTACACCGGATATGATCCACCTTAAGCTGGTTGCTTGAGCAAGTGGTGTACCAAAAGGTCCCTTTTTTATACCGTCTTGGATAATTTGCGCATGCACTTCTGCGCCCAAAAAAAAGCATGTCGATCCTATTTGGCGTGTGATACTCTGGATCGGCTAGGTTTAGGGATTGTAGTACATTCCATTGTAAGGCTTCTACCTTTTTGCTGGGTAGAAAGGACGTGATGCACTTGTTAATTACATGTGCCTTTACTGTTATCACAAAGTTGCTATCTTGCAGAGATTTTAATTGAATGTCAACCACGGCTTTGGACACGACGGTTGCGCCGCTACCTAAGCCTGATATCCGACCTGTGGCAGGCATCTTTTTTAGTCCCAGGTACTGTTCAGTAAGTAAGTATTTTACAATGAAATACTGAAATATTATTTCTACTTGCTAGTATTTCAATTCAATGAACAATTCAATTAGTACAAATAATATACAAAAATGCTAAGTGTTTTTAAAATACAAATGAACTCTCACAGAGATCGGGCATAGATTCCCCGTACCTCCGTTTTTGCTTAAATTATTCTAAGTTCTTATTTCTATCATGCAAATATGAAGCTAAGTTTTAAAATAACACAGAAATTTTACAAGTCCCAAATATTATTATAATTCTTCTAGGTCCGAAGCAACGCGAATTTCTTCAAAGTTAATTTCTTCTAGCAATTAAGGTTGAAAGTACTTACAGTTTTCCAGATTTTGGATTTACTCACACTGTTAACACACTTCACTTTACACTAACAAACATAAACACACCTTCTCACTATGTGCTCTGAGGGAGGGAAGCCCTGACTCCCCTTTCACCTCAGGATTCTGAACTGCTGATGCCGCTTCGCTAATGATGGATGGGCGCCGCCCACCATGACCTGACCAGTGTCTTCTACTGATGACACGGTCTGAAGCTGACTGGTGATGCACTTAGCCTCGGTCGGCTCCTGTTACTTGCGTTTTCGACAGCGATCCACTGCCCGCAAGTATAGGTTCCAAAAAAACGAGGAATCGCGGTTGACATTGACACCCGGCAATGAAGGACCATGTACAAACTCGTACTTAGTTAGGCACCCAAAGGAGTAGTAAATAAAACAGTTATAGGTTATCTTGCAAAAATAGTATTTTTTTATTCTCACGAAGTTTTTTTTATATAGCCAACGCGTAAGAAAGTTAATAGCGCCATCTAATTTTTCTAGTGGCGCCATCTCTTGACACATCTCAGAACTAATTTTACTTAAGTTGTAGGCATATATTTAGTTCTACAATAGTATATACATAATCATGGACAAGAACTGCATAGCCTATGCACAGGTAGTATAAGAACATTAGACGACATTATTATTATTTTGACGACCTCCTTGGTTGAGTGGTTTGTACACCGGTTTTCATGGTGTCGCCATCTCTGAGGTCCCGGGTTCGATCCCCGGTCGGCTCAATTTAGAAATTATTGTTTTTCTAAATTGTCTCGGGTCTGGGTGTTTTCTATGTATAATAAGTATATATTTAACTATTTTAAGTATGTTTATCCGTTGTCTAGTAACCTTATAACGAGTTTCATAACGAATCTTCTCTTGGGCTAGATAATTGGTGTGAGTGTAGGAAAATTTATTTATTTATTTATTTTTATTAGGGTATTGTTTGTATTTAGAGGGGCGCCACTTTGAGATGTCGCACCACCTAAAAAAATGTCTAGGGCCGCCACTGATTCGGCTTTCGCCATCAATTTTTCATTAACCAAGGTTTTCGTTTTTTTCTGACAAGTGTTTTTTTATTAATGTAATTTTACATCCTTTACTCACCTCTATATTCTATGTCTTTCCAACCATAATGCCTTTTTCCGTAAATATAGTGAGACAAAATATTGTCACCCATGTTTAGAAATTGTTGTATCCCTTTGATTTGTTCTGTTTGCAGTTTACCCTCAGAATCCAGAAGGGTTCTCTTCAGAACTGCTATAAAATGCACAAAATTTAAGTTGAATTCTCCAAAAGCATCTTTTAAGATCTAGGGCCTTACAATAAGCTAAAATGTTCTTCTAGTTGTAAAAACGATACGCGTGTACCTACATACGCGTTGCATCCGTCTCGTTTTTCTTTCTCCTTAAAATTAACCTTCCGATCCTCAAAATGCCACTGCACGTTACCCTACGCCCGATAGAAGCCCAAGACAGCGTACTTGTACAAGAGTACGGAGATCCGATACACATACGCGCCGCTATATTCCAGGTACCTATAGATATTACCAGGGGGGCGATTTTTGAACCGGTGATCAGTTATCACGCTATGATATCACACTGGTAACTTATTTTTGACTCTGAAAATTCTTTTTACGATATTTATCTTATTAATCAAATTGATAATTAAGCAAAAAAATTACGATTTCCTAGTGTACCTACTTCATGTTACTTTTATTTCGAAATCACCGGGTGATATTCAAAAATCGCCCCTCACGGCCCCTTTTGCCCTACCTTCAAGACAACGATCCGACGTCCTATACTAAAGCTATAGCTTTTAGAGGCGCCTTCGAATTGATCCGCTCTTGATCCGATCCGAATTCTTCGCAGAATCTAGTAGATAGGGGATGGGTACACGGGATGCCATACCCTCTAAAAACTCTGACGATGTTTCGATCACATAGCTTGAACCCTTGAAGTTTCTTGCGGTAACCCTTAAAATGTCTGGTGCGGCTGTCATGGCCTAGGCGGCCAACAGCTAAAAAACTACCTCCCAGATGACGATGGCGTTTATCACTTTGGCGTGCATAATAGCACAAATTTTTGCACGGGATGTTTGCAACTACAGTATCTTAATTGGTCGGGTTGCCAATGTCCAGTCGTGCAATTAAACTAAGTTTATCGCCGAATCGAATACTTAACCAACTACATATCCTATTATTATTATTTTATATTTTACGGCTAAGCAGAGTGCCTTGATCTCACCTGATATTAAGTAATGATAAGGTAAATTAATTAATCAAGTATTAGCATTACCTGTCAAAAAATGGACTATACCTTGTCCAGAAAAATAAATTATGATCGCGGTTCTAGCCGGCTAAACTTAAGTAGGTAGTGTTTGTCTACTATGCTTTTAGCTACATATAACTTTAACACAATTACATAAACATAACTACTATGACGATGCACTTAAATATAGAACATATTTATATTACTAATTTATAAGTTTTAAATAAAGTTTTTTGCTTACTAACTTATTTCTGGAACAACTAAATTGGATCTAAAAAATATTTCTCCATTATTCCCGAGTAATCAAAATAAAGGCCTTATTCTTTTCCGAATAAACATCATTTCCTTAGTTCGCGGATAGACTAAATTTTACACAGGCGGACGGAACCTTTAGCGGCAGAATAGTCAATAAAAGTACTTACATTTCGCTAAATATACACCAAGTGCAGTATTAACATTCGTATCGTTGGGTTCAACATTAAAATAGTTGACAATCATTTTCAAACAATCAATATAATAATCTATATCGGATGCAGAAACATCACTCCCTTCTATTACCAAATATTTGGTTGGGAAACTTCCTCCACTGTAATCAAGCTCAATTTCCGAATCATTAGAGCTACATGAAATTTTCTCTACCAATAATACAACTATGAATATAATAATATACTTCATTTTAAAAAGCCGCACTATTGCAATTATTGATCGTAAAAAGCAAGTGTTGTGTGTGATTTGCCATTAGACGCGCGTGCCGTGCCAAATAGCAATAATCAAATTAACTTGTTTCTTATTAATTTTTATATTGTTTGATGCGAAACAGAACTTCCTTCTAATGGGTGACACTAACATCGATCTAAAAACCATAACGTCATACAAAGATGCATACACGGCGGCACTTGGCGAGCACGGGCTGATGTGTGGAATATCAGATTACACAAGAATCGAAACTAAACAAAACATTGTCACTAAATCTTGTATAGACCACATTTTTGCTCGTTTCCCCACATCACATCCGTTCTCGGCGGCGCTAGACGCCGTACTGGCCGATCACCGAGGTGTAATTTTTACGTGCATCGATGACGCGCCCACAGAGCCCGAGCGTATACGGCATGTTCCTAAGCATTTGATTGATTTTGATATACTTTATAGGGAACTTAAAAAAGTGAAATGGATAAAGTCTAAAGATATGAACTCGCCAGAAGAAATCTTAAATCTAATATGTAACTCATTTCAAATGGCAAAAAATTCAGCAACAAGTATTAAAACAATTGATTTAACAAAAAAAAATACCAAACGGTTTATCGCACCCTGGATTGACGACAACGTCACGAGGCTCTGTGATAAACGAAACAAATTGTATTGCAATTGGAAAAATAGCCCAAATGATGCTAAGTTAAGACTAGAATATAATAAGGTACGTAATAAAGTGCACAAAGTCCTAGAGAACAAAAGAAATGTATATTACTTAAAAAAAAAAAATTATAATTTTAATAACATAAAAAAAGTTTACGCTATTGTTAACGAGCTGTTAGGGAGAGGGTTTCTGTCTATTGATGCAGCTATACTAAAGGCATTTAATGCGCAAGGTCTCAGTCCTAAAGCTATAGCTAATAACTTTGCAAATAGCTTTGACCGAGCGGTGAAAAATATAATCCCAAATTGTAAAATAAAATTATTTAACTCAATTAACACTTGTAAAACTCTAGACTCAAGTATTCTATTTCAAAATGCAACTTCTGATAGTGTTTATAAAATCATTAACAACTTAAATTCAAGTAAAGCACCAGGCATTGACAATATTAGGATCTCAGACATTAAACTGATAGGAAAAGATATATCCCCAACTATTGCTGACCTGATTAACTGTAGCATCAAAACTGGTTTGTACCCAAACAAATTAAAAGATGGATGTGTCAGACCTGTGCATAAAAAGGGAAAAAGGGATGATTATGCAAATTATAGGCCAATTACACTGCTTTCCTCAATTGATAAAATTGTAGAAAAATATGTATGTCAGCAAATACATAATTTTTATAGGAAACATACTGTAATAAACCAGTGTCAATTCGGGTTTCAATCAGGCAAGAGTACAGCAGATCTTTTATCTAAATTCACGGATGAAGTCAATAGTCATTTAAATGAGAAGAGACACGTGTTAGCCCTGTTTATTGATTTCTCACGTGCTGTTGACACTTTGGGGCATGATCAGTTGGTAGACAGGCTAGACAAATGTGGAGTGCGTGGCCCTTTGTTAAATTGGTGTAAAAGTTATTTGAAAAACCGAACTTTTTCGGTGAAGATCGATAATGCCTATAGTGAACCCATAACAATAACAGAGGGCACAGCACAAGGATCGGTGCTAGGACCCTTGCATTTTTTGTCCTATGTCAACGACATGGGCAACTGCATTGCTAACAGTACGTGCTATCAGTTTGCTGATGATACCTGCCTGGTTATCGGTAATAAAAATCCCCAAGCTGCCTGCGATCTTCTGCAGTCTGACCTGGACGCCCTCTCAAGATGGTGTCACGACGCTGGGCTGGTTATTAATGCTATCAAAACAAAAATGTTAGTTATAAAATCTCCGTACGTCAGGCACTCGCCAGTAAATAGACTGGTGATTCACAATCACAGTTGCCTGCATACTAACATCGCATGCTGCTGTCAGGGAATAGAAATAGTTGACAAACACACATATCTTGGGTTAGTTATAGACAATAAATTTAATTGGATTCATCACATTGAGCATGTCTGTACTAAACTAAGGCAGTTTCTGGCAAACATTACCATACTTAAAAATTCCATTCCATTTAAAGTCAAATTAATATTGTATAACGCACTAGCCGAATCCTGCATCCAATACGGTCTCAGTAGTTACGGACGAACTTACAAATCATATCTGGATCCGATAAATAAATTAAAGTTAAAAATACTTAAAAATATTGTTTCCAAAAAAATTAAATATCAATTTCAGGATGATGAAATTGGTCTTTTCAAACACTGTAAAACCTTACCAATATATATACAAGTACAATATACTTTATTGAAAGAACAATTTTTTAATAAATCCTTGAAGATTCCAATAGAGCATGCTGTATGTACTCGAGCAATGTCGGGAAACCGGCTTTGCAAGCCGCGCGCGAACAATGCGTACGGCGAGCGCAGAACCGATTTCCTAGTACCTCGTCTTATCAATGGGTTGCCGTCCGAATTAATAGATAGTGTCACTCAGAAAAACATCAAGTATAAACTGAAACAATATTTTTATAATTTATTGTAACATATTTTTTCTTATTGACTTAATATTATGCGTATAATTAACTTTTTACTATATTATACCTACACCTAAATATTAAACTTATTTACACAAATTGTAAACTCGCGATAGCATAAGTTTAAACCTTAGTGGTTTTTTAAATGTATCGCATGCCATTACATTGTAATTGTTTGTTTATAAGATAAATAAACTAAAAAAAAAAAAAAAAAAAATTGGGTCTTTATTTCGGTGACTACATAAGGTTTAGAGATAAGTATAAACATTAAGGCATATTATATCATAATTCGAATAGGTAGTGCAATGTACGGTCAATGACCTCAATCATTATCGTTAACAATGATAACTTAACATGGATATGACCTCGGAAATCGCATGAAATCTCATGCACAAAAAAAAATTCAAAATTCAAAATCATTTATTCAGTTTAGGCTACAAATAGCTCTTATGAACGTCATTTTATGCCATCGGTTCGTAAGTCTATCTACTCTGGGTGGGAGATCTTGTACTGAGAAGAACCGGCAAGAAACTCAGCAAGTGTCCAGCTCTTTTCTCCCTTACAGCGAACCCGGGGTTTGGTAAATTCATTATAGTTTTTATGTTATCGTTATCTATTATTCGTATATTTACAAAACTTTTAATTTAAAGACTAGGTAGGTAACTAGATATGTGGTGAAAATATTTCAGGTTACGAGAAAAAGATTTGGTCATATTTTTATTTTTTAGCTCGTTGACATTTCTTTTTCTAAAAACAATGAATTGAAATATAATTGATTAATACATATGCTTCGTCAATATATCGCACCCCCGCCCGGTGCAACACTGTACATAAGCAAAAAATCATTTTTGCAGGAGAAGCGTTTAGACTTTGGTCACGTACTACATTACAATAAGTATGACATTTTTTTTTATATATTCATATAAAAATCTTTAAAGTTGAAGCGTAAATACCTCAGATAAATACCCATGTAAAAACAATAAAAAAATTAACTATATTGCTAAATATCTATATTATTTCTGCTCCGAAATACGACCAATGACAACCCCATAAAAAAGTGTTACAATTATTTATGTTCAACATTGTTCCAACGAACTTTGAACATTTGGTCAGCGACGGACGCTGGCATACTTCATCCGACTGCAAGAAAGCGCTACGTTGCTAGATACACGGACAAAACACTAGTCAAATATTTATTTGTGTGTGTATAGTAATCTTAGTATATAATGTAATAGAAATTGTAAATAAATCTCTTTTTTGACTCAACCACGGACTACTTCATTTCGACGCTCGCTGGTTTGTTAACTATAATCCTCTCACTGTGGCAAAGACACCTAGCGCTGTCAGCTTCTCTGATCGGTTTTGTGAGCCTGCTTGACTGGCAGTGAGATAACCACCTCCTAAACCTAATTCCTCACCACTTTCCGTCTGTTACCTTAGGTCTCATGGTGCAGACATCCCGTACTTATCTATATATTTATTTATCACACATTTATACTGTAGGTTAGGGCTGTAGGGACTTAGGCTCCGTAGGATCTTAGGGACTTTGGTTCTGTAGGGATTAGGGAATTAAATAGGGTAGCTCTAGTCCTCTTCCTGTAGTATACAAGTTTCATGTGTAACTAGCCGGTGCCTTGACAAGAGACCACACAAACATACACTCTGACATATAACACAATTACAATTACACTAGTCGGCAGCTGCACAAACATGAAGCTGTAGATATATTTCATAATGTTCAATCGGTTGAATTTCGACCAGTGGGCGACCACTAGTATAATATTATTTCTTCGCCTTTTCTCTTAGAGGATTAAACCTTTTCTAGGAAGGTATTGTCATATCCATATTAAAAAAGCGCCATGAAAGCCCGTGAAATCTTGTAAAATTGGCACTACCTACTCGTAGTACCTAATACGAGTTTTATTGAACAACCATTCGATCGAGTTAGGTTAATCGAATTTGTATGGCATCGATCGCAGCAGCTTTACAAGTTGGTGTGCCGTGTGACCAATTTTGACTGTTCAATTCAAGCTCGTTACTATGTTGGTGGCGCTGCATAGGTATGCGCTCCGCAGACAGAGCAACTTTGGTTGTAGAGTTGCGGCAACAGGCAACTCGCAAATAGCTGTTTCTATATTATAACATATCGAAATTGCGCAGACATAGCATATCTAGTTGCGAGTTTCAATGATCGACAACAGCTTTCAGTTGCTACGTGGTTGCTAACTGGTAAATCCATAGATTTAGTTTATAAGAATATAAGAATATTTATTTAATTCAAGTAATAATTACAACTCATTTTTATTAGTAACAATGGTACTTAGAACTATGTTAAATCACACTAATATTATAAATGCGAAAGTTTGTGTGTATTGTAAGGAGTTTTGATATGTAGCTCATAGCAAAAGTAAGTTTAATTTATTTGTATGTAAGCCTTTTTATCTATTCATCGATAGTAATTGAAAAGGTTTGCAATGGTTTGACACAGTCGCGGACAGCAGGAGTCAAGAGCTAGACAGCCCGGCTAAGAGCCGAAATAAGAAAATGTCAAAATATTTTAATGGAATACGATTATTTTGCAGTAAACGTGCAGGTGTAGTGCAGTTTTCTTAGTGGAATACCTATTTATGTTACTTCTCCGTCCCTGCAACACTAACGGCAGCAGCGCTGCATAACAGAATACTGAAACGTCAAAATTTGCTCATTTTGACACACGCGACGCTGCAGTGTAGTTGCAGTTATTTAGTAAAATTATTGATCTGAACTATTGATCTACTGGCCTCGTGAGTTGTATGTGTAGTGGTAAGACTGTTTAAGTATTTCTTTTTGGATTTGTCGTTTCGTGTCGAGCGTTTTGAGGCGTCTGTGCTCGAATTTTCTGATCTGTTGGTTAACAGTAGAACGCCAGGACGATCTTTTAGAAGCAAGCTCCTTCCAGTTGGTGTGGTCTATTTATAGGTACCGCAAGCATAGGTGTCTTTTAAACACGTTCTTATAGCGTAAGTATTGTCCGCCGAGATTCCGCTTACCCTTAACTAATTCTGAGTAGAATACGACTTTTGGCAGGCGGGAGACGTCCATGTGTGCACGTGTCCACACCATCTAAGTTGGCGTTGCGTGAGGAAGGCTTCCATACCAACCATCCCAGAACGACGCAGAACCCCCGTATTTAGTACACGATCTTGCCACTTAATCCTCAAAATGTACCTTAGACATCTTAGATGGTACCAGTCTAATTTTCTTATATCTGCTTTGTAGAGGCACCATGTCTCTGCACTTTATAAAAGGACAGGTAATACAAGTGCCTTCTAAACACTTATCTTTGTTTCTAGTTTGAGATCGGCAACTCTTCCGAAGTTGGCTGCAACGTTTGCGATACGCGTAGGTATCTCCGAAGCTAGTGTATTATCATGCCGGACATTGCGTTATATTCAGGATATTCAGTCGTGTACGCGATGCGGATCGTTGCAGACTGCAGGCAGACGCATCATATTAAAATAAATAACATCACGCGTAGCGCGGCGCAAGCCGCTGCTCGATTAGCGTCACGAGTGACAAACTCGTGGCAAATGAACTCCTGGTGTTTCTACAACAAAAGCTGGACGTCAAGCGTCATGGACGAGGTGAGCGCAGTACAAATTTGCAAGTCCAGTTTCAGTGAAGATGAGGTAGCGAAGCGAAGAAGCTGCGAAGAAGCTGCTCTGCGAGTCTGTCGGCAAGAGCGACCAGATGGTGTCTCGGAGACGAGACGGGACGCAGAAGAGCCTAGAAGAGATCATAACACTGATCAAAGGAACCGATCCAGATGACATGCCGACGTTTGTGGCGAGAGACCTCAACAAGTTGCCTCCTGAAGGATATCGTGTTTCTGAAGGCGAGTTTGGCTGAAGTGATGCAGAAATTTCAGGCATCCGAAAATACCGTGAGTGAGTTGCGCAAAGAAGTTGATTGTCTACGCGAATCACTCGCGGTAAGTAGGTCATCAATCGCAGGCTCATATGCCAATACGGTCGCAGCGACCTGTCGCCGAGTTACGTTGTTTTCAATTTTTTAGATCGATAATAAAGTCGATAAAGTCACCACATTACCTCAAATATGACGTCACAAATCTTGTGACACCTTCGAAATAACGAAAGAAAGGGGACAATCGATCTCTTTCCAATACATCACCTAGGTGCATTAGTTAAAATAGTGCGAACTGATGAATTTGTGTTGCTATTTTATTCCGGTTTCTATAGGTTTAGTTTAACCTCAGAACAATAACTTTATCGACTTTATTATCAATCTAAATAATTGAAAACAACAACATAGTATTTCTTTTATTATTATATTTATTAAACATGTATGTTAATTTGACAATAAATACACAATAATACAACCCAAACCATCAATTGCACTATCAAACAGCAAACTCATTGAAAATAAACAATTTTAATGAACTTTAATAACGAAAGAAAACATATACTCGCATTAATACTAGTCTTTACATTTTACTGAAGATTTAAAAAATATATTAATTAAATTAAAGTTAAACCTTAATAAAATCTTAGTGATATTTATATAAAGATGGGCTAGAGCCAGTATGTATACAGAAAAAGTTAAATCATCATTGAAAAACAATACGATATCAATTTTAGCAATTACACAGAATTTGTTAACAGGAAATATGATTTCGAAAATATGTGAGGCGGCCATTTTTTGTTGATTTCGCAAACTTTTTTCTCCGCGGTCAGTATTTTGAAAAGTATTGATATTGTCCAATTTTTATTTCAGTTCAGCTATTAAACTGAAAATATAACTCGAATGAAACTTGAAAAAAGGTTGGAAAATTACACAAAAACTCCTATCCGCCGAGGTAGATGTGCACTTTAACTGTCGCAGTAGTAAAAAGTATGAGCGTTTTTGAAACACTGGTGATATGTTACGAATACTTATATAAATGGCTGTCATTGCTTTTAATTTCACAACGTTTATCCCAAGACTTTCTTTGATTTTTTTTCCAAATCAGCTATGTCGTTAAAAACTGCTATTCTACGCCACTTTGTCAACGTCACCAATATTCTCCATGTCTATTAAAGTTTAGATTCGGGTACCTACATATAAAATCGGGAGTCGGTAACACTCAGTTTGTATAATCTATGGACAGGGACTTCTTGGCGGGAAAGTGAAGCGTCAGGTCTGCGGTTTTGTCTTATTTTCCAAAATTTGTGTTATGTCGAAAATTAATGTGAAATAATGGTGGATTATTAACCGTTAAATGTTCGTGAGTGTGCATAAGTGTTGGCAAATGAAACAAAACAGTGCAACGTCACTTTTCAAATTCTCTCAAGAAGCTCGCGTGAGGACTTAGTAAAGCACCCACATCTTTACTGAGATACTCGAGGGGTTGGGGGGTATATCATTTCTCACTTCCCATTTCTAATATCATTCATCATCATTTATGGAAATATTGTTTATTTATGTATTACTTGTACGAAAAATTACTTTGACACTGGCTAAATGTGCTAATCGCACAAAGCCATCAACTAAAAAAAAAAAATCTATGGACAGTATTAATTTATGGAAATATTGTTTATTTGTATTACTTGTAAGAAAAATTACTTTTACTAATAACTAACTAAATTAATTTGACTAATGTGCTAATCGCACGAAGACATCAACTAAAAAAAAAATCTATGGACAGTGGCTTGACCTCAGAACAATAACTAAAACTATAGAAGGATGGCTAAAATAACAATCGTGCAACTTTGTTTAGTTCCGTTCTATCTTATGGCTAGAAAAGGAGGTTGGAGTGCGACAAATGGTATTGTTGACACTTAGTTTTTATTTATTATATTGTTATGTCAAACGGTCATCAGTTAATCCTCAGAACAATAACTAAGTGTGACGTGCGAGCGCCACCTATGATTAGTTTTAGGTATCTTTAGTCAGGGCGACGAGATTATTGAATCGCCCGCCTTCCCGAGAGCCGTTCGTTGCTATGCGACCGCGCAGCCGCTCGTGAACTTTCGGTCGCGCTCGCGGTAAACTTCGTGGGGCACGGCGACGCGCGACGCCGTCGTCGGGGTAGCGAACGGACAGCGGACCTCCGAACTCCGTCGAGAGCAGAACGTTTTTTTATTATTACCCCGCATCTCGTACCTCCGCGGCCCACGTTTTGCATTAATAACGATTGTAAAGTTTTGTGAAATAAAGTGTTTTTTTACAACTTTATACTGGCTGCCCAACTCAAGGCCGAACATTATAACAAACTATACCTAAATTACGTCGCGAGTGTGATAGGTACCTACCTATCGGAACGAGTGTGTGTGGTTTTGCTACTATGCCGCTAAACACGAGGAACCGGCGATACACCGGAGACGAGATACTCGGTGACAACGTCAGCGAACCCGAGTTCGAGACACCACCGGAGCAGCGCGCCCAAGGCGCCCCCGCCCCCGTCTCGGACCCCGCCACGGCCCCAGCCACGGGCGTGGCCGGAGCGTCGCCGCCGCCGCCACTACAGCAGCAGCAAGTCTCCGAGTCGTTCCTGGTCAGTGTCATGCACAGCTTCGCCAGGACCTGCCCGGCATAACCTTGGTGGCGTATTTAGACGATTTGATGCTGTTGTCTGAGGAGTCTTTCGAAAAACATCTCGCAGATCTGGAGATCGTATTCGATCGCCTGGCAATGTTCAATTTGCGGGTGAATCGTGAGAAGAGCAACTTCGCGAGAGAGTCCGTGAAATTTCTAGGTCATGTTATTGTACCAGGCGGCATTCATGTAGACCCGGAGAAGACGTCCGCAATAGCAGACATGCCCCCTCCTCAGAATGTGAAACACCTCAAATGCTTTCTGCAAACCTCGAGCTGGTTCAGACGCTTCGTGCCTGGGTACGCGGACATCAGCAGACCTCTAACTGCATTGCTCCGGAAAGAGGTAAGCTGGAAGTGGAGTGCCGAACAGCAGGAGGCTTTCGAGCAGATTAAGACCCTCTTAGTTTCAGCGCCGATCCTGCGTTAGGCTGATGAGGCGAAACCATTCGTCCTCAGAACTGACAGTAGTGGGTACGCTCTGGGGGCAGCTTTGCTACAGGGGGAGGGCGTTGACGAGCGACCTGTAGAATACGCTAGCCGCCTTCTCACCGCAGCCGAGAAGGACGAAGAAGACGACGGAAAGGGAAGCCCTAGCCGTCGTATGGGCGGTGTCTAAATTTCGCGGGTATATCGATGGGGCAGAAGTCATAGTGAGGTCTGACCATCAACCGCTAAGGTGGCTCATGAGTCTGAAGTCACCGAGTGGCCGACTCGCCAGATGGGCACTCTGTCTTCAGGAATATAACTTGAAAATAGAGTACACACCAGGTAAGGCAAACGTCATTGCCGACACACTTTCACGTCCCGTGTGCACCACAGACATCGATTGTGAGCTGTGTTTCACCGTGGTAAACTTACCTTCACGCAGTCCCGAAGACATCCGGCAGAACCAGCTCCAAGATCCCGAGGTGCGTAAGATAGTCGAGGCTATAGAGTCCGACGATCCGTTTAGGGGGAGAGCCTGGGCAGATAAAGGTTACATTCTGGCCGACGGAATCCTGTACCGTTACGGCCCAGAAAACGAGGAGAACGATGACGCGAACTTGGTGGTACCTGAGCACGAGCGTGAATCCGTGATGGTTGAATACCACGATGCACCAACGGCCGGTCATTTCGGAGCAGAACGTACGCTTCACCGTCTGATAGGTAAGTATTACTGGCCCGGGATGAGGGCATATGTCACACAATATGTAAAGAATTGCGCGACTTGCCAGCGATACAAAGCCGACACGCGCAAGCCAGCAGGTTTACTTCAGGTACCAGCCACGTCCCGCAGATTTGAAGTACTCGCGGTAGACTTGTTTGGACCGTTGCCAGAAACGTCTTCCGGCAATAAGTGGATCCTCATCATAGAGGATACCTGTACTAGGTGGGTAGAAATGTTTGCTCTGGCCTCCGCCACCGGCGAGGAGTGCGCCAAGACCCTAGTGAATGAAGTTTTCCTACGCTACGGAGTCCCAAGGAGACTAATTAGCGATAATGGCGTCCAATTCGTGAGCGAGGTCATGCAACAGACATGCCACGTCATGGGCATCAAACAGGCGTTGACCTCGTACTACCACCCTGAGTCCAACCCAGTTGAGCGCAAAAATCGCGACCTAAAGCCGCAGCTTGCGATCCTGGTAGGTAGAGACCATAGCTCCTGGGATGTTCACCTCTCCGCAGTCCGGTTCGCCATGAATTCCGCAGTTACGTCGAGTACAGGTCATTCACCCGCTTACTTGAACTTCGGGCGAGAGGTTCGCGCGCCCGCTGATGTCCTGACTGACTTGCGAACGGTCGTACAGAACGACAACGTTGTCGCTGCGATAACGCCATTCTTAAGAACACTGTCCGACGTACTCATTGATGCACGAGACGTGCACGAGAAGGCTCAGGCAACCCAAAAGAAGTATGCCGATGAGAACCGTCGCCCGGCGCCAGATTATAAGGTAGGTGACCTTGTGATGCTCAAAACACAAGGTTCCAATGACACCAACAAAGGGCAGACACCCATGTTTATTCCCCGTCGCGATGGTCCGTACCGCATTAGTGAAGTAGTTGGTACAACAACTTACGCTCTAGAGCGTATTAGCGATGGCGTGTTACTAGGTAAATACCATGCCTCCTTGCTTACCCCGTTCGTAGGCCGTATCCAAGCTCCCGTACAGGAGAAACGTAAGAGGGGGAGACCTCGTAAGGCTAACCCAGCTTCGAAGACGTAAGGCCTGTGTTAGAGGGGGAGGATGTGACGTGTGAGCGCCACCTATGATTAGTTTTAGGTATCTTTAGTCAGGGCGACGAGATTATTGAATCGCCCGCCTTCCCGAGAGCCGTTCGTTGCTATGCGACCGCGCAGCCGCTCGTGAACTTTCGGTCGCGCTCGCGGTAAACTTCGTGGGGCACGGCGACGCGCGACGCCGTCGTCGGGGTAGCGAACAGACAGCGGACCTCCGAACTCCGTCGAGAGCAGAACGTTTTTTTATTATTACCCCGCATCTCGTACCTCCGCGGCCTACGTTTTGCATTAATAACGATTGTAAAGTTTTGTGAAATAAAGTGTTTTTTTACAACTTTATATAAGTTATTATTCTGAGAGATAATCGGTGATCAAAAAAAATCTTGAGTCCTTTTTCCCGGCCAAGCCCCGGCCAAATTCAGAAGTACATTGATTTAAAAGCTGACAGTTTGTTTTAGATATATTTGACTTGTTCGTAAGAAAATTTAGGAGATTAATAGTATCGACTGTCAACTTAAAGAAATGTCAATAACATTGTCCTATCAGGTATCTCATAATTATTTCAGATTTTAATAGTATTTCTGTCTAGGTTGCACGAATGCTTTGGATTATTAGAAATAGTGAGTGTGTGGTCTATGTGGCACTATTTCTTTTGTAGTTGGGAGCTGCAATTTCTAATAATCTCGAAAAGAAAATAAACATGGACTATTGACTTTCAATCGGTATGTTTTTGCTATATTATTTGTCGAATGTGAACTGATAAACAAATAAAAATACAAATAAAATTTGGTAGAACCATTTTGTAGCAAAAACCAGCCGTTAATAGAATTTTTATAGCAGATTTAGCAATAATTCAGAAATGGCATCGGACGGAGTAACTATATCCTGTAATAGTGACGTAAACAATGTGCATACTTTTCTAAATTGATATATCGATACTTTTATTTTACAGATTTCTTAAAGACCATGCACTAATGTCCATGCTAAAAACGAAGGGAAATGTGAAATGAACGCGACTTATAGAAAATGCGGTTCCTACACTATTTATTATGGATGGATCTGATGAAATGGTATAGTATGAATTAATTCATTCAATTCATGTTAGCAATTACTTGCAAAGAAACCTAACTACCAAAACTAACTAACCAAACTTACCAAAACTGACAAAGCACCGCTGCATCTTATTTGCGGATGATGTCTCAATCATAGTGACTACAAGTAAGAAATTGACATTAAATGACCATAGTAATGAAATTAACAATACAATCAACTTAATAATAAATTGGCTTAAAGATAATAACCTTTTCATTAATATTGACAAAACTTATTTCATGAATTTTAATAATACACCTTATCAAACGTTAAATGTACACTATCAAGGACTAGGACTACATGGCACAAACATAACTAAGTTTCTGGGTATACAAATTGATCATAAGTTGGACTGGAAGCAACAGATCACAAACATATGTTGTAAAATAAATAGATTTACTTTTGCACTATATAAACTCACTAAAGTAGCCTCTCAAAGTGCAGCACTCACAGCATACTTTGCATATATTGAGTCCATCCTCCGTTATGGTTTAATCATATGGGGAAACAGCACAGACACAAATAAAGCATTTATCGCTCAAAAAAAATGTATTAGGGCAATCTGTGGCACTGCACCAGATGAGCCATGTGCACCCTTATTCAAAAGGTTAAAAGTCTTACCCCTGCCATGTCTATACATTTTTGAAATAGCCAAATTTGTCAAACTTAACCATCATTATTTTGAAACAGCACAAGATATGTATCCCCGAAACACTAGAAATGGAAAAAGGTTGATGTCGGCCTTTGTTCCAAAAAGCACTCGTATGCAAAAGAATTGTTTCTGGATGTGCATAAGTATTTTTAATAAATTGCCTGAAACAATTAGAAAACTTATTGTAAAACAATTTCTAGCAGAGTTACATAAATGGCTTATGGCACACCTATTTTATTCAGTGAAAGATTTTCTTACACATACACTTAATAAATGTAAGATGTGTACCTAGATGTGTGCAAGCTAATATTTTAGTTTTATTTTATTTTTTTATAAGTTAACGACATATTATTTTCTTTTGATGTCTGTAAAATACTATTCACCTTGACCAAACTTGATAAATCATTTGACTTTTATTATTATTTTATTTCTGTATATTATTTTAATTGAATTGCAAATATTTTAGTAACTTTTGACATAACTTTTCACAAACTTTTCTTTTTTTCCTCTATGGCATGGACTACCATAGAGAAGTGAAGTTTATAAGCTCCACAGATTATAAGTTAGGCCGCTGCGCTGTGGTTATAATACATAGATTTAATGTTATAATATTGTTTTGACATATTTTTGATTTGACATATTTTTGACATTATAATATTGATTTGACATATTTTTGACATATTTTTGAATAGGGACAATTTCTAGTAATTAATTTTGTATTTTTATTAAAATGTTATTTAATTGGTTTTTGACAATTTGAAGTGTTAATTTTGTATTTTTATATGTATGTAATTAATTAGAATTTTTAGTAATTGTTATTTAAAATTATTTGCATGCTACATTGTCAGCTGAGAAAGAGAAGAAAACTAGAATAAGACCAAAAATGTACCTTTTTCAAGCGCAAATTAAATATTTCATATTTCATTTCATTTCATTTCATATTTCATAACTTAAACGGTGAACGGTCAAAACTTGATTTTACAGTATTACAGGAAGTGCTAATGTGCCCGAGAAGGAAAACATAGCACAGGGTCTGCTGATTTAAGAAACTCTTCAGAAATTTAACACGAAGACATGTCGTACATAAAAATAAAGAAATAATGTAATTTCAGGATATCATACCAACAGATATTTTTAACTTGCCAAACCATCTGGCACCGAAATCCGGTTAGTAATTTAATTAATAAAAAGCTTTTGATTTATATTTTGAACCTATTAAACATTTATTTTAATGTGAAATTATTTTTTTGCAGAAACGCTTGGCATAGAACATATATAGAACATATAACTTGGCATATTTAGAACTTGATTATAAAAAAAAATCTGCTATAAAAATTCTATTAACGGCTGGTTTTTACTACAAAATGGTTCTACCAAATTTTATTTGTATTTTTATTTGTTTATCAGTTCACATTCGACAAATAATATAGCAAAAACATACCGATTGAAAGTCAATAGTCCATGTTTATTTTCTTTTCGAGATTATTAGAAATTGCAGCTCCCAACTACAAAAGAAATAGTGCCACATAGACCACACACTCACTATTTCTAATAATCCAAAGCATTCGTGCAATCTAGACACAAAATACTATTAAAATCTGAAATAATTATGAGATACCTGTTATGACAATGTTATTGACATTTCTTTATGTTGACAGTCGATACTATTAATACGCGAACAAGTCAAATATATCTAAAACGAACTGTAAGCTTTTAAATCAGTGTACTTCTGAATTTGGCCGGGCAAAAGGACTCGAGATTTTATTTTTCTGATGACCGTTTGACATAACAATACAAAAAATAAAAACTAAGTGTCAACCATTTGTCGTACTCCAACTTCCTTTTCTAGCCATAAGATAGAACGGAACTAAAACATAGTTGCACGATTTTTATTTTAGCCATCCTTGTATAGCTTTAGTTATTATTATTCTGAAAGAACAATACACCAAAAAAAACAGTCGTACTCGTACTGTCACTTAGTATCTTAATAGTCTGTGCTGTGCTGTCCATAGAGCACAATTGTGCTGTCGCTGTCGTACGTATACCAAAGAGTGGAGTTATCGTATAGAGGTACCTAATCTAAGGTTTATACGGTCGTGTCAGAATAAATTTCATAAACTTATTTAGATTCAATTAAACGTACAGTTTGAATGCGCTGCGACGAAATTAACATTGGCAATTTTATTTATATTTCAAAGAAAAATAGAACATCTTGATTGACGCAGTGCAATTTCGCCTTCAGGTTATTATGTTACTCAACAAAACCAGGTTTATTGTTTTTCTTGTTGATCCAACGTGATGCCCCCTGCCGTAGAATTGTTTGCTAGTTACGGATTGTCAAGACGCTAATTTATTATTGCTGATACGCAGGCTGGTGGGGTTTACCAATCGATCTCGAAAGGGCAACATGGAAGGCAATTCCACGTCGGATATCGTCATTTTGAGCGGCAATTCTCACCCAGAATTGGCCGATTTGATTGCGAAGTTAGTATAAGCTTTATTATTATTTTATTCTGTTTGACAAACTTCAACATCCATGTCAATAGCAAGGTTAAATGGTTTGACCTTACTTATTTGACTTATGCTCAGGTAATGTATTGAAGTAATGAAAAATTGTTTTTTACATTTTATTTTGTGAATGCCCAATCTCAATTTAAAAATAATAATGTTGTACCATGTAGTACCTACATTGCATAAATTGGATGAGCTGCTTTTGTAGACTTCATTCAATTTCAAAATTTCCATTAGTTTTAATGTAAGCATCTTTTTCTATTTATAATTCTCCACAGGCGACTAGGAGTCCACTCAGGAGGATGTTCAGTTTACCACAAAACAAACAGAGAGACAATGGTAGAAATTGGAGACTCAATCCGTGGGAAAAATATTTACATTGTCCAAACTGGAACTAAGTATGAAAATTTGTTTACATCCTTTTTGAAACCAAACATAGTTTGATTTACTAATTTTCTTTTGTATCCATTCATTGGATATATATAAATATCTATTCTGTTCAATGGGAAACAAGGCTGCATGTATTTAACCCTTAACTTCATTCACAGGGTAGAAGGGTACCTCACATACATGTTAGGGTTTTTGTATTGTTCTGACCATGTCATGCTTGAGTTTTTGTGAACCCCAGGGCTAGGACATTATAAATAAATCATAAGTGACGAGTCTTTATGGAAATGGGTTTTTATGGAAATTATATACCACACTTCCAGGGTATACCCTCATATATACCTCATTATGTAACTTCCTTCAATGATTAGCCTCAATAAAACAATAATAATTTAGTACATAAATATAAAGCATAGCCTTTGTCCAAAAATAACAATCAAAACTTCTTAATCGAAATTAAATGTTTAAAAACATTTATTTTAGTAAGTATAACATTATACAGGATAAATTTTTTACTAGTGCACAAATTTTCTGGAGCGACTCAGAATCGGTAGGTAAACAACTTTGTCATAACTAGTTTAGTTTAGTTTAGTTTGACTGGGCTGTGTCCGCACTTAGCCATTTGATTTGGCCATTGTACGTATACCTTCCACCTAGTCCAACCAACCCAGACTATCCCAGAAGGCTTGCAGCCTTTTCAGGCTACTGCAGGCTTCCGCAAGCGTCCTGGGTGCTTGGAGAAACCGTGCCCGTTCATCTGCCACACTCCTGCATTCCATAAGCACGTGTTGTGGCGTTTCTTCCGCCTCCATGCATCCTCTGCATAGAGGGCTGTCGGTCACACCTATCGTAAATAAGTGCTTGTTTAGGGGACAATGGCCAGTAATGATACCAATGATTTTACGGATCCTGTCCCTGTTTAATCTGAGGAGGCAGGCAAGCTTTTTTGATGGTACCGGAACTGCATTCTTGGTTTGCCTGCAACCTACACTGTTTCTCCACTCTGTTAGATGCTTTTCTTCGGTTAATTCCTGCAGTCATGTTTTTATCTGGGCCTGAGGTATGGGCAGCATTGGTTCCGGTCCATAAACTGTTGCCATCGATCCTCTTTTGGCCAGTTCATCAGCTGCGTCATTACCTTGTAAGTTGCTGTGTCCTTTAATCCAATGCAAAGTCACTCTATTTGCATTTGCTATGGATTGGAGAGTGTTGTGACATTCCAGTACAAGGACAGAAGTTATGGTGTTGTTTTTTAAAGCTTGAAGAACGGATGCGCTGTCGGAAACAATTCTTATATTTAGGTCTCTGACAGCTCTGGCTGCAACCGCCTGTGCCGCCTTGGTGATACCAATACATTCTGCTTGAAAGATTGTATTTAACTTGTTTAAAGTTGTTGATATTTTTATGTTTAAGTCATTCGAGAAGATACCCGCTCCAGTACCGTGTGCGGTTTTGGATCCGTCTGTGTATATCCTAACTTCGTTGATGCCAGAGCTGTCAACTCGTTCTGCAGTAAGTTGGATATTGTATCTTCTATCGAAGACGTGGTGGTATGGTATTCTGTCCATGGGCGCTTCAAGAAGTTGTATTTCCTTCAAGCTTGCCTGCAGAATTTTTGAGTGTGTTATGTTTTGTTTCCATAACCCGTTTGATCTTAGTCTTAAGGCTGCTCCCTTGGCTTCCTCTTGTATGACCAGATCTAGAGGCCTTAAGTTCAATATATACTCAAGAGCGGCTGATGCAGTTGTTCTCATGCATCCCGTGGTTGCTAGGCGTTGCAGACTCTGGAGTTTTGCTTTCACCGTGACCAGTTGGGTTCTGGGCCACCAGACAACTGATCCGTAGGTTAAGGAAGGTCTGATAACTGATGTGTATAACCAAAGTGTGATTTTTGGATTTAGACCCCTTACCAACAAGTCTTCTACACTACCCAAAAGCTATGCAGGCCTTCTTTATTTTTGCATTGATGTGCCTCACCCAATTCAATTTACTATCCAGGATGACTCCCAGATATTTGCTTGAGTTGATAGGGAGAGTTTGGTGTTAAAAAGTTTTGATAGTTGGAGTTCTGGTAACTTCCTTTTGTTGGTGAAAAGGATAAGTTCTGTTTTTTTCGGATTTACTGACAATTCGTGTTCGTCACACCAGTCTTCCACAATCTGAAGAGCTGAACGCATCACTTTGCATAGCACGTTTTCAGCGCTCCCGTTTATCAGTATTGCTAGGTCGTCCGCGTAACCAATAGTAGTGTACCCTCTGTCATTGAGTTTTTTAATGAGGCTGTCTACTACTATGTTCCATAGAAGTGGTGATAGCACCCCTTCTTGAGGGCACCCTCTAACTACCTCAGCTCTCGTGGTAGTGTTCACCTCTATCTGAACGGCCCTTTTGCTAACCAGCGCAGTGATCCACTCTCTCAGAGCTGGTTCTACGTTCTTTTCAGTATTCCATCCCTAAGGTGTCGGTCTACTAATCGTTCCAGTGTTTTTAGCAGGAATGATGTTAGACTAATTGGCCTGAAGGATTTGGCATGAGTGTAGTCCTCCTTAACCGGCTTGGGTAGGGAAATTACTTTTGCCTCTCTCCATGGTTTGGGAATGTATTTAAAGGCTATGCAGGCCCTGTAAATTGGAAGTAAGTGCTTAATTACATGATTGGGTTGCCACTGTAGTAATGCTGGGAATATCCCATCCAGCCCCCGTGGATTTAAAAGGTTTGAAACTGCCCAAGTTACTATCTTATCTGCGACTTCCCAATCCTGTGCTGTTGGTGTACCATAGTTCACCCATCCAGGGACTGGCGCGATTTGGCATCCTGGAAAGTGTGTTTCTAGCAGTACGGCACTGGTTTCCTTGTCTGTGTTTGTATGGGAGCCATCCTCCTTTTTTAGGGAGCCCAAAAGATTAGAGTCGTCCTTAGCCAGGATTTTCTTTAATCTTGCGGCTTGGTTTATTGAGTTAATGCTGCTACAAAAATTACGCCAGCCTTCCGTTCTCCGGAATCTGATTCGTTTTTTGTAGTGCTTTTGTGCTATTTTATATACATCCCAGTCCTCAGTCGCTCTGGTATTTTTGGCTCTGTTGAAAAGTGTCCTGAGTTCCTGACGAAGACGTTCAAGCTCTGGCCCCCACCAGAGGCTTTTCGGTAGGCGTTTCGGTGTTACAGCAGGACATGCCAGTTCATGACTTCTTACCAGTGTAGAAGTCAGGAACTGTACGTTTGCTTCAAGGTTATCGGTACTTGGAATTACGTTATTTATTTGCGTGTTACCTAGTACTTTGTGTGTTAAGTCTGTATACCTTGTTATATCTGTTTTGGTTGGGTTGAGATATGGAACAGGGTCTGTTAGCTTATATTGTATTCTGAAGCATACACGGCGGTGATCCGCAAAGGATGGTTCGTTTGAAACATGCCATCCCTCAATGAGGTTCGCCGCTGCATGTGTTGCTAAAGTAATGTCTACGATGTTTTGATACCTTGAACTAACAAAAGTAGGTTCGGTGCCTATATTCATAATGTTCAGGTTTGTTTGGAAAATATATTCGGTTAATAACTCACCCTTTTTGTTGGTGTCCTTACTTCCCCACAGAGAATGATGTGCATTGCAGTCTGCAGAGACGATCAGGTCCCACTGTTGTGCTTCGCAGTGTTGCACCAGCTCGACTAGCTCTCTCGGTGGAACTTCACCGTCGCTCGGCATGTACGCTGAAGCTAGCACTAGGACGGTTTGTTTATCCGTTAGAATTTTCACTGCAGTGAGATCTCTAGAACAGAATTGGTTAAGCAAAGTGTTTGTTATGGTTTTAGGCATGAAAATGCAGGTTCTTGGTTTATCGACGGTTGTATCTAAAAGTAACTTACCGCCTATGTTGCTTAGACCGCAGATTCTATTGTTTCTGATCCAGGGCTCTTAGATCAGTGCGACGGTCTTGTTGTTCGTCTCCAGCACTCTGCGTAGCGTGGCCGCCGCTTTTTGTTTGTGCTGGAGGTCGGTTTGGGTGCCATTTAGGTGGTTACGGGCTACGCAGGATGCCATCTTCATCATTGGTAGTACCCCCCCCCCCCCCCCCCTGCAGCTGCGAGTCTGTCTCCATCTCGCTCAAACCCTGTTGGGGAGCTGAGATGGACTGCTCAGGAGTCGAGGTCTCCTTTACAGTGGCCGTGACAGTACTCGTCGCTGCTTTAATATCCTCGGCCTTAGTCGCTTCTTCCGAGGAGAAGAAGCGGATATACCCACTACCCGACATGTGGGCTATCCGGCGGTCTCGGTCTAGAATGGTCTGTCGCTGGTCTTCCGGGATTCCCAGCACAAGATGGACAACTGCCTCCTTGGATCCCGCTTCCGCTGCCCTCTCGTCTACGGTCATCCCGTAGCACTGCCAGGAGTCAACTTTGTACCACGGGTTCTGGGCACAAAGGACTCTGTGCAGCGTAGCGGCGTCGGTAATGCGAGTGTATAGGAGCAGCCCTGCCTTGAGTCTCTTCTTCAACTCGGACTGTCGGATTACAGCCAGAGTGGTGTCTGGTACCGGTGATGGTATGGTTTTGACCGTTTTCTCTAGCCAGCTGAGAGCGTTCGTGTCCTCACACCACAACGCCAACACTCCATCCAGAAGGAAGGGGCGTCCGCGGAAAGATGGAGCTTGCGAGCTCGGAGGCGGAGACAGAACAGTCTGTAGGATGCCATCGTCGATAGCCTCCCTCAGCTGGTCTGCTTGGCTTTGCGAGAGGTCCCTCGGCGGGACGATGATGACCGCTACCCTCAGATGCGATTTGCTCGCATCCGCGTAGCTCTCCGTCCGCCTCGGTCTCGCATCGGTCTTCGCGCGTTTGGCATCCCCCCTGGGAGACTGGGTCTCATCCAGGCGAGTCCGCTTCGAGAAAGCTTTACAGAGGCAGTGGGAGCCGCCGCAGCGTTCTGCCGACCGCGAGTACCTCTCGGCTTCCGCCTCCTTTTCGGCTAGCCAGGTGGTGGTGGTGGTGGGTTCGTTGAGGAAGCCGTCTGCGCCGTTGCCGACTCCGTGAAGTTGGCCGGTACAGATTCGCCGCTGCGTTTCCGCTGCTGCGTCGGCTGTTGTTGTTGGTGTGGTTTTTGCCTAAATAGCCTCCTTTCTCGCGCGCCTGTTGGGGCGACTGCGTTCCGGTCGGTTCTTCGGCGGTTTCTTTGCCGTGGCCACAGGATTGGTGTCTCCCCTTTTGCAAGGGCGCTTGTGAGCGACCGTGGTCCATTGCGACACGATGGCAGTGTCGATTGTATTAGGTATGGCCTCAATGAGGCCCGACAGGTCCAGGCTTGCGCCTTTACCTGAGCACAGATTGTCCCCCCCAGAATACGTGGGACTGACCAAGTTAGACTTAGTGAAGGGTTCTCTTCTACCGGAGGTAGAGGTACCTTCCTGGGGTAATATTCTTTGATCATGTGCTTGCATCGGTGTTTTTTGGGCCGAAGGAAACACACACTACCGGCCCGCGGTGAATGTGGACAACTTTTAGGGGGGATTTAGTGCCCCAAGGTTCTGTGTGCCTGAGGAATGTAGTTTTGCGCCGCCACTGTTCGGCTCTGCAGGAATTGGTGAAGGAGCTAGGAGAAAAGGTTTGGATGTTTTGGGAGGCCGGCCAGAGGTTTTTGTTGCGCCAGTTTCATATGGTAACTGGCCAAAAACGGGCGGCAACCTCGAGAAGGATAGTCCACTGGCCTTGTCTAGGGGATCTTCGCGACCTGCACTACTCCCTAAACCATTCGCCAGTCTCAGCATGTGGACAGATGCTGAGAGTGGGGGAGTCATCCACCAAGGCTCTCTTGATTGACCACTCCCCCGCCCGTCATAACTAGTAACATGAATTGAAATATGTCACAAAAATTTTGACTTTTCATACAAATCAGGCTTGTTGCGTATTAGTCTATGGATGTGTGCTACCTACTTGTGTGTCTTATTGTAATGATAAGAATATCTAAGTGAGGGTACTTTAGTACTGATACACACTGTGAATTGCTCCTGAGCACAATACACGTATTGTTATTATATCGTGTTTTATTTACACATAATAAAGCTAATCAAGTTTTTGCTAGAGTATGAGAAGTCCAAAAATTTTTGACATATTTCATCCCATGTTACTATGAGAAAGTTGTTTACTTACCGATTCTGAGTCGCTCCAGAAAATTTGCGCACTAGTAAAAAAATTATCCTGTAAACTAACCTACAAAAAACTGTTATAGTAACACCACTAACATTATTGCTCTACTTATATTATGGATAGTAGGTATCATCATCATCATCGGCCTATATTAGTCCACTGCTGGACATAGGCCGATAGTAGGTGTATTGCATGACATTGTTGATAATAATGAGTTTCATAGTATTCTATTTTGCGACTTATCAATCACTAGCACTGTACCTGCGACTTCGTCATCGTGATTTTAAGATTTCATAAAGAAATCTTTTTATGTCAAAATTAAATATAAGACTATATTTAATTTTGACATAAAAAGATTTCTTCAAAAGAATTCTATATTACCTTGTGGGTTTCAGAGATAAGCTCCAACATACAAACAAACAAAGTCACGAACATTACCTCTTTATTAATAGTATAGATTAAACATTATCATATTATCAATAAATAATTTGAAAAGCCCGATGTGTAAATACACATTGTTTTCTAAAGTTTACGCGAACACTACACATTGAAATGAAATAACTTTTACGGATCTACATTTAACATTTTTGAAACGTCAGGATAAACATTAAATAAGTAATGTGTAAAATAAACGCGAGTAGATCCAAGTTGTTTCATTTCAATGTGTAAATACACATTAACCAAATGTAAAGCATAAATAAACAATTTTTTCAGAGATGTAAACAATAACATAATGGAGCTATTAATTATGGCTTATGCATGCAAGACATCATCTGCGCGTTCAATTGTTGGGGTCATTCCATACCTGCCATACAGCAAACAGTGCAAAATGAGAAAAAGGGGGTGCATTGTCACAAAGCTTCTGGCGAAGATGATGTGTAAATCAGGCCTCACTCATATCATCACAATGGACCTGCATCAGAAAGAGATCCAGGGCTTCTATGATTGTCCAGTGGACAATCTAAGAGCTTCACCCTTCTTACTGCAGTATATTCAAGAAAGTGTAAGTAGACTGTTAATGAGTTTCCAATTGTCATGACCACTGTCTTCTTTATCTCAGATTTACAAATCCAGAATAGGATATTAATAAAAACCAACATCTATTATTTAGATCTCCAGAACTGTAACTTAAAAGATTCAGTTATTTATTCACAATTTTCATCTCCAAAGCCAGATTTAAGTAAAGTCTTGTTAAGTCTATGTAACTTTTATCAGTAATGTTTGTATATGTTATTTAGATTCCAGATTATCGTAATTCCGTTATCGTTGCACGCAATCCTGGGTCAGCTAAGAAGGCGACTTCTTATGCGGAGCGTCTGCGACTTGCCATAGCTGTCATTCACGGTGAACAGAAAGAAGCTGAGAGTGACGAAGTAGATGGACGTTACTCTCCACCTTGCATACCAAGGTAATGAAAATTTTATTATTATTATCATTATTTCATCTTTGTTTAAAAAAGCTTTTTCATTACAACATATCAGACAAGCAGTTGAAACATAACTAGTTATTATCTTTTTTATTAAGACAATATTTGTTGAATCTGTTTTAAAGTGATTAGAATTATGGTTAAGGCTTAAAACTGATAGCTTGTTCTACACTCTCATTATGGCTTAGAAAATATTAATAAGAGATATTGTTTGAGAAACTGGCAAACTGGTACAAAATTTAAGATGGTGGCCTCTTAAATGAATATTGGTATGAATAAATAATTTGGTCATATCACGGCTATGTCACTCCGTGCGTAGGCATGAGATAGAGCTACAGCTCGGCGAAATCCAGAAGTTTAATATCAGTCGGGCTGCCGCGCTTTTTGGACTAGCACGCGTACGGCAGGCGATCGCGGCGCAGTAGGTAGTAAGTTTCCCCGCGCTCGTAAATTTTTAAAAGAAGTTTGCTTGCTTGAATTTTTTTGTTAGGTATAGTCGACCAAGAAATTGCTTTATCACTTGACAAAAACTTCCATTACAATAAAATTTCGCTAAGGCTTATTGTCAATAATGACATGACAACGTATCTGTCACTTGGTCTTTTAAACAAAAATAGAACTTGTTGTTTTAATAAATGCAAACGAAATTCACTTCTAAGGTGGTAAAGCAATTTCATTGTCGACTATACGTTCATATTTTGTTCGACTATACGTTCATATTTATAATCCTAATAATGAAAAGTCCCATCCATTGCTCTTTGAGTGACCTTAAGCCTTATGAGGCCCATAGTGAGCGACCACGTCTCTGTCCCGTATGGTATCAGTGGCAACACACACTGGTCAAAGACTTTCGTCTTGAGACACTGCGGTATGTCGGACGAAAAGATATTTCGTAGCTTACTGAACGTTGCCCATCCTAATTGGATTCGACGATGACCTCTTTGCTGAAGTTGGACCTACCTAGCTGGTCCGTTAGTGCCAGGTAAACATAATCGTCCAAAACTTCAAGGGCAGAGTCCCAACCTTCAGAGGAGTTTGCTCAAGTTGGACCTACCTAGCTGGTCAATTAGTCCCAGGTAAACATAATCGTCCAAAACTTCAAGGGCAGAGTCCCAACCTTCAGAGGAGTAGGTACGACACGTGAGTTCGACATAACTTTTGTCTTCTCCATGTTCATTTTAAAACCCACTTGTTGAGAGACTCGCTTGAGGTAACCGAGCATTGTGCCGTGGTCTTCCAGAGTCTCAGGCGTGAGTACTATATCGTCAGCAAATCGAAGGTGATGTATACGCCGTTGACGTTGATGCCGAGTCCTTTCCAGTCTAGAAGCTTGAAACCTCTTCCAGTGCAGTAGTGAACAGTTTCGAAGATATCACATCTCCCTGTCTCACTCCTCACTGCAACTGGATAGGTTTCGAGCTCTGGTCCTGAAGACAGACTGACATAGTGGCGCTTTCGAAAAATAAAGCTATAGCTTTCGATATTGCGCGATAGCAATATCGAAAGCTATAGCCTTTAAGCTTTTAATATTGCTTTCATAGGCGGTGCGAGGTGGCAAGATGAAGTCATAAACTATACGCGTAGTCAAAGCGATCGGTTAGGCGGTCGGGGGCTGGACGTGACAGTTCTGCCGTCATCGATTTCCAGTCGTCAGTTGGCTCTGCCCAATACCCAGATCTCTTGCGAACACTTTTGAGCCTTCGTTCCGCTCAATGGCCTCTTAATATAGTTAGTATTAAACTGGCGCGTGTCGCGAGTCATAGACTTCGAGATCTTCCTATTTAACCGCCGAAACTGAGACGCATCACCTGAGGAAGACAGAACCATTGCGCGCCGCTCTTCCATTAGTTTTTAGGGTATGATCTGAAAACAGAGTTATCGTTTTTGAACTTCAAGCATAAAATAAAATTGTTTTTCGAATTCAATCCGTTTTATAGTCTTGATAATACTTCACTCAGTTACGACAGAATAAATGTTCATTTATTCAATTCAATTTATTTATTATTGACATTTAATTTTTATTGTAATTATTTTTATATTTTTTTATACATTTTTTTTATTACAAGCAAAAGATATTATAATACTCATATTTCAATACAAAATATGCAATAATCTAGTTAGTTTTCATAATTTATATTTTGATATGTGCATGTGACTTGCTAGATGTAACGTTTTGTTATATGGCCAATAAATGATTCTGATTCTGAACTTTTTGGTTCCTTTTGCACGGTGGGTTTTAAAGAACTTGGACCCAACCGTTTGGACAGTTTCAACAAACCTTTTGCTCTATTCGTCCACATTTTCGCAATCATTTAGGCACTCGAAGCGATTCTGCAATTCGTGCTGAAAGCTTTCGGGGTAAATACAATAAATGTTCCCAATAATTTTGTAGGTATTTTATTTTAATTTGCTTGACAACCCTAATGCTCGAACGGTCGTGTTTATAAATTCTGAATACAAAGGAATTGCGCTCTAGTGCGAGTTGGCCGTATGGTACAATTTAGAATGAACGATGTGCTCTGCAAATTGTGTAGGCTATTATAATGGCGGCATTCCGTCAACTACAAAAGAATGCAACTTCTGCTAGTGTCTTTCTTCTGTGGTCATATGTCCATTTTAAATGTTTTAGGTCTCAATTAGTTCTCCATAGTCCCTGCATTTCATAAAAAGTTTGCAAATAGCCACTTAATATTAAGTCTTAATGTTAACGGAACCTGACCACAAATTGAATATACTCTCTGGTATTTAGTGTTGACAGATCTCGTACCATGGACGTGTCTGTGGGAGTTCCAGTCCATCCCGCTAAGGAGAAGCCGCCAATCAATGTTGTTGGTGACGTTGGCGGCAGAATAGCCATCATGGTGGTAAGTATTTGCTCTTTAACTTGTTATTGATGAACTGGTTTTAGCTGATTTTAGCATCTTACAGTTACAGTTAAATTAAAGTTTTCTTAACGTGTACCCTTTAATTGCACCAGATTACTTGCCATTGTATTAATTTTATTGTAAAGTCGTAATAAAGAACTTAATCATATTCTGTTAGAAAACCATCCCGCTTTGTCAGAAAGTGTGGTTTCAAATCCCACTTGTGGAATAATTTACAACACCATTTCTGAACAAGCATTTTAAATTTAAATATGTATTCATAATACATATTTAAATTTTCATCATCTTTTTCATTAGGATGACATGATTGACGACGTACAATCGTTCGTCGCCGCTGCGGAAGTCCTTAAAGAGTGCGGAGCGTACAAAATCTATGTGCTGGCAACACACGGCCTCCTGTCTTCCGACGCCCCTCGCCTCATCGAAGACTCGCCCATCGACGAAGTAGTTGTCACAAACACCGTGCCTCACGAGCTCCAGAAGATGCAATGCAACAAGATCAAAACAATCGACATATCAGTCTTACTAAGCGAAGCCATAAGGCGCATTCATAACAAAGAATCCATGTCGTACCTCTTCAAAAACGTTACTCTGGAAGATTAACTTTGGTTAATCATTATTTTTTAATATGTATTCTTTTGAGTATTACATTATATCCTTATTAGATTTTAATTCTAAGAGACAACATACACTTTAATGTTACATTAACAATAACATCGTCTCTTTATGAAGATAGATTTCTAATTAAGGATAGTTTTATGATTCCCTATATTGCATTATTCCTTGTGTTATTAAGTTGGTAGTTTTTATGTAGTTAACATTAAAGCCGTGCACGAAACTCGAGATCCTAATTACATGATGAGCTTAAAGAAATCTGCTGATTAGTTTATTCTGAGGCGCGGGCGCATGGTCGAAAAGTTTCTTACCAAGCCATTTATCTATTTATAGCCTATGAATATTATTTAGCGTACGAAAAGTTGGTTATATTCTCTTCTATTAAGTACATTTTACTCCCAAAATTATTCACTTAGATTTAACTATGAAAACTACACAGACATTGCAAATGCGCAGTAAGCAAATTATCAAAATCTTTACAGTGCTTGTCCATCTAAGATCTATAATGGCTATGACACCGGCTTACTTAGAATATTTTACTACTGTGATGTCTAGGATACTTGCGCCTTACGAATTTATGGCCGCATTGCATTTAAATTAGTTTATTTAGGGCGGTATTTAAAGGGTTAAAATGTTTAAAAAGGAACTACGTTTTACATTGGTTTACTGAATAAATAAGCTTTTTTATAGCTTTGCAAATAAATAACTTCAAGGGACCTTGCATTTATTATAAGCATCTGAAATGGCCTTTACTGATAATTGTTATAAATTTTTTATTTGTTAAAAGTATTTTGTTGCTCGGTTTAAAGTGATAATAAGCAAAATAAGACAAATTTTTAAATGATCAACTGTTTCTCGTCCAATAACTTTCCATAAGGTAACCAATGCTGTATAAGTATGTGTAGCGACAAAGGTAACTTTTAAAGGGAAATAGTAATCTTTCTTAATCATACTTCATACTCATACATTTACTCTCACAAACATTTTTTATTAATTTTAGATCCTATAAAACTTTATTAAATTAATAAAATACCTTTTTTATGACAAGAACAACACAACATTATCATCGTTTACATAGCCTTTAGTAATATAACATTGAGAATAACTGAAAATATTATTTGTTAAGAGAATCTGTATTTTATTATAAAAATTGTTTATTGATATTGTCCACAGCTTTTGTGAATAACAAGTATTGTATATATTATAAACTTGAATATTTACACAAAGTTAATAATGTGTTTGTATAGTGTCTTAGTTTAGTAAAGTCATAAAATGTATGTCTTAAAATAAAGCATTTTGTGGCATTTTCTGTCAGACATATTTTTCCTTATGGTAAAGTGATGATAAGGCGCACTTCATTCGGAATCAATCTGTCAATTTTTTTTAATAAGTATTCAACCATATGCCATATACATAAAGTTCAGAGTCTATTGAGGAAATTTGGCAGTTTGTGGTAGTCTGATGTGCTGGCGTGTGTACACCCCGCTGCGAATTAAACCCGGGACATTGGGTCTCAGCCCGGTGGTCTTCAACACTAGACCACAAAGACCTAACGATATTTTTGTTCTGAGGTCAGACCAATCCAAAATAGATCGGTATTGGTTGGTTGACGACATGATAAGATAACCAAAACAGCTGTCATCACATCAGTCATGGATTTATTTTTTATGTAAGTTTATCTTTTAGCCATACTTAGCACAGTCGACATGAAATTTGGTGGTCTTTGGTGCAGTTTTGCGGTGGTTGCAGCGATGATCAACGGCTTTACGTGCCTTCCGAAATACGAAGGAGCTCGATATGATACATTTTTGGTCACTCTTCCGATGACCGGTCTTTGCGAATGTTGCTTAACCTTAGCAATCTCAGACAGCGCAGTGCCACCCACTATAAATAATCAACATTATTCAGGAAACTGAAGTTTTGGCACAAAAGATTTTAGGTAGGTGGATGGGTTTATTTCCTTCTGCGTTTTCTACAATAGATGGAAAAAAAAAACTCAGAATAATAACCACAGAACACAAGAAAGAGGATAGAAGTATAATGCATACAATTTAGTACGGGAACCAGTGTCGCCTCTCGCACACACACAAATAAGCGTATATTCACATTGTCACCACATATAACGCTAATATGCGATTCGTCGCTTACTACAATAGGAACACTTAAAAAAAAGAACTAAGTAAAAAAACTGTACACTGAAATAGGCTTTAATACATAAGATTAAGGATTAGTTTACTTTATACAACAAGCACAAATTTTAGAAAATAATACAAAACCGCAGACATTACTTTACTTTCCCGCAACGCAAAGAAGTCATGCTCAGTGGTTTAATGCTCTAAGTCGGTGCCTTCTCAGTGCTCACTCAACAATTTATTGTATTTTGGACTTCTTAGCGGGAAAGTGAAGTCATATCTGCGGTTATGTTTTATTTTCTAAAATTTGTGTTATGTCGAATATTAATGTGAAATAATGGTTGATTATTAACTGTTAAGTGTTCGTGAGTGTGTATATGTGTTGGCAAATGAAACAAAACAGATGTCCGTGACCCCAGCAGGATAACCTCTTCAGATCGGCTTCAAATTTCGCCATGATTTAGTTGATATTATGTTTAAATTTGTTAGCAAATATCAAAATTTGTTGACCAATAGTTATCGAGATATCCCATGTTAAAGGGTATCCCGCTGGGGTCACGCTCATCAAAACTATTTGACCTAAAACGAGACACGCTACTGATATAGTTTTTGTGCTAAGATTTTGTTGATTCAATTATGAATCCATCAGTGAAAATTCCAGGATTCTACCTTCTGTAGTTACCGAGTAATCAAATACCTATTTTTTGTCAAAATTCCTCTGAAAAGTAAGTTCTAGTTGAGGTGTAAGACAAAAGGCTACGTTCATGAAATCACAAGTGGCCGCCGCCAGCATTAATGACCATACGGGCCCTTTTTATGGCATTTGCCATCACTTTTCCAGAACTTCAGGCGATAGGTTCGCGCATTCGTGTCGGATGATGTCCTTTAGGGCTTCCAGAGTCTGAGGCTTGTTCACGTAAACACAAGACTTCAAAAACCCACACAAAAAGAAGTCTGGTACGGTCAAATCGACATCACATTGTCGACATGTATGTTACATCTGTTTACTTCAAACATGTCAAAACCAATTTGACATTTTTGACTTTGACCAATTTGACTCAAAAGTGTTCGCAAGAGATCTGGGTATTGGGCAGTGCCAACTGACGACGCTGAAAACCGATGACGGCAGAACTGTCACGACCAGGTCCGATGTTATGGGAGAGGTCGAGAAGTTCTATGGACAGCTTTACACATCCACACGGCCACCTGTACAAAGCTTAGCTAAAGACCCTAAAGTTAACCCGGCACTATACCGAAGACATCCCGGACATCAGCCTGTACGAGATTAGTATGGCTCTCAAACAGCTCAAAAACGGCAGGGCACCAGGTGCTGACGGAATTACGGCCGAGCTTCTAAAAGCAGGCGGAAGACTGGTACTCGTAGCTCTTCAGAAGCTATTTAATTCTGTCGTACTAGGGGGCAGAACGCCAGAGACGTGGCACGAAGGTAAGGTGGTACTGTTCTTCAAAAAGGGCGACAAAACCCTGCTGAAGAACTACAGGCTATCTCACTTCTAACGAATCGTCTCGCACGCAGGTTTGATGATTTCCAGCCTATCGAACAAACCGGTTTCCGAAAAGGCTTCAGCACCATAGATCACATACATACGCTGCGGCAAGTTATACAGAAGACCGAAGAGTATAACCAGCCTCTTTGCTTAGCGTTGTGGACTATGAAAAAGCCTTCGATTCGATTGAAACATGGGCCGTGCTACAGTCTCTCCAGCGGTGCCAAATTGACTATCGGTACATCGAAGTGTTGAGGTGTTTGTATGAAAGCGCCACTATGTCAGTCCGTCTTCAGGACCAGAGCTCGAAACCTATCCAGTTGCAGCGAGGAGTGAGACAGGGAGATGTGATTTCTCCGAAACTGTTCACTGCTGCACTGGAAGATGTTTTCAAGCTTCTGGACTGGAAAGGACTCGGCATCAACCTCAACGGCGTATACATCACTCACCTTTGGTTTGCTGACGATATAGTAGTCATGGCTGAGACCCTGGAAGACCTCGGCGCAATGCTCGGTGACCTCAACAGAGTCTCTCAACAAGTGGGTCTTAAAATGAACATAGAGAAGACGAAAGTTATGTCGAACTCACGTGTCGTACTCACTCCTCTCAAGGTTGGGGACTCTGCCCTTGACGATGTGGACGATTATGTTTACCTGTGACAAACGGTCCAGCTAGGTAGGTCCAACATCAGCAAAGAGGTCAATCGTCGAATCCAATTAGGCTGGGCAGCGTTCGGTAAGCTACGAAATATCTTCTCGTCCGATATACCGCAGTGTCTCAAGACGAAAGTTTTTGACCAGTGTGTGTTGCCGGTGATGACATACGGAACTGAGACGTCGTCGCTCACTATGGGCCTCATAAAAAGGCTCAAGGTCACTCAAAGAGCAATGGAGAGAGCTATCCTCGGGGTTTCTCTGTGTGATCGAATCAGAAATGAGGAGATCCGCAGAAAAACAAAGGTAACCGACATAGCCCGAAGAGTTGCTAAGCTCAAGTGGCAGTGGGCAGGGCACATTGTTCGCACGACTGATGGCCGCTGGGGCGGGATAGTCCTGGAGTTTCGACCGCGTACCGGAAAGCGCAGTGTGGGCAGGCCTCCAACAAGGTGGACCAACGATCTAGTGAAGGTCGCGGAAAGCCGCTGGATGCGAGCAGCACAAAAGCGGTCGTTGTGGAGATCTTTGGGGGAGGTCTTTGTCCAGCAGTGGAGGTCTTTTGGCCGAGATAATGATGATGATGATGATGATGATGATGAACAAAATCATATGAAAGTAAATAATTACTGCAGATATGTAGAAAAATATGAAAAACATAATATATAAGGTTTCAAACAACACAGATATTATGTATTCATAGCTTCACTTTGACCTTGCATATCTCGGCTTCGATATTACTTAGGTCAAAAACCTTTTTGCAGCCATATATCTCAGTCGATGTACTATTAAACTAGAACAATTATTACAGTGGCCGCTGAAAAAAAAATCAAGCCAACCTCCATACAAATTTACCCAAACCCCTTTAAACATAATATCAACTAAATCTAGGCGAAATTTGAAGCCGATCTGAAGGGGTTATCCCGCTGGGGTCACGGACATACAAAACAGTGCCACGTCACTTTTTAAATTCTCAAGAAGTACGCTCGAGGACTTAGTAAAACCCCACATATATACTGAGATACTCTAGGGGTTGGGGGTATATCATTTCTCACTTCTCATTTTTATTATCATTCATCATCATCATACAGGAAGCAAATATTGTTTATTTATGTATTACTTGTAAGAAAAATCACTTTGACACTGGCTAAATGTGCTAATCGCACGAAGCCATCAACTAAAAGGAAAAAAAATTACAGTTAGCAGCAGATCAGCTGTCTGTCAATGTCATGTCACCATGAATTGTTGCTAGGTATTATGTCCTAAGTAGGGGTAGGTTTAATTTTAAACTAAAATTAATATTTCAAATAATTAGTGTTGCATAATTCAACCTAATGTTTAGTAAACTCATACCGATACAAAACATTAAATTGAATTCAATTAAAACAACTTAAAGGTAATCATTTGAATTCATGTTCTATCTTACACATACAAAACTTAATTGCAGTAAGTACATAAATAAACATTAAAATTTAAACAGCAGTTATAAAACAGTTATTTTAACATACTTATCTTACATAGCTTTGAACATGAAGTTGTTAAAACACATTCTATCTATCCCAAAAACACATTGGTCTAAGACATGTAGATGGTCCCACAGCAGTAAAAATATATTGAAACTTAGTGAACGAGGGATGTATCAAGATATGTTTCCAAATAGCGCAGCGTAAGTAAATCAATATAGTAATACATTATTTTAAAATAATATCCAGTGAAATGAGCATATTGTGTAAAATAAATGATTCTTATTTTCTTTTCAGAAATGAAATAATAAATTTGGTATGCAAGTCTCCTCAATGTGTGTATGCTGGCTTCGATCCTACAGCAGAAAGCTTACATGTAGGAAACCTCCTTGTCATAATTAACCTCTTGCACTGGCAAAGGGGAGGCCATAATGTTATTGCTTTGGTAAGAAAATACTTTAAAAGTATTTAACTTTGGAAAATCAATGTTATATTAATTATAGCTCATAATACTTTAAACAAATATTAGAAATTTACAGTTAGCAATAGAGATAGATGGCGGCCAATACATTCAATAAGGTTAACCTTTACAGAGCTCTGACAATATACACACTTTTTTTAGACACTTTTACTTGAACTATATTTTTTTAAATAAATATGAAAGCTAATAAAAATAATTGTATATAAATCTCTATACAAATTAATAAATGGTGATTGTATTTTTTAAAAGATAGGTGGGGCTACAGGACACATTGGTGATCCCAGTGGCAAAACTTCCGATAGAGTAGCCTTGCAAAATGATGTCATACAGAAAAACATAGCTGGAATAAAGAAGAACTTGGAAGTAGTATTTGATAACCATAAAAAGTATATTTGGACTAAAGAAGAAAATAAGCTTCAACCAATTAGGTGCGTAGAGATAAAATACATTTCTATATTGCTATTATTGGTCAATCTTAGTGTTAGATCTCAAACCTGCTACTTGGAAATTGGTTTAAATTATACTATAGTCATTCATATTCTATATAGTTGGTACAAAGGAAAAACTGCTTAAGCGCCAAAAAGGTGGAAAATGAATACTCAAGTTTAAAAGCAAAGGAAAATTAATGGCGTCAATGAGGATTAATGAACTAAAAGTCCACTAATCCCCGTTGACGGGGATTGTCAACGGGGAATAGTGGAATAAGCCCACTGACAATATGGTTGGAGGTCATTCATATGGAATTTATCAGAAATTCTTCTTTTTCCCCTAAAGTGCAATCTTTGAGATTGAATTATTCTCATGCAGGCAAATTCTAATTACACAATTTTGTGTGTTTCAGAATAGTAAATAACGAAACATGGTACAAAGATATAAACTCAATAAAATTTGTTAGTGAAATAGGTCGCAATTTCCGAATGGGTACAATGTTATTAAAACAAAGTGTTCAATCCAGGATTAGCTCTGAAGTTGGAATGAGTTTCACCGAGTTTGCATACCAAATATTCCAATCGTATGATTGGCTACAACTATTGAAAGAATATGATTGCAAATTTCAGGTAATGAACACTACTAAGGCTATCAATAAGTATGTTGGTGATTGATCTTTATTACAAGTGTACCTATGTATGTACTATATTCTAGCAAATAATTTATTTGCTATAAAAAAAGGTTTCAAAAAACTTAATTTAATTTAATTCTATATTAATTTATTATATATATATAAATAAATTGTACATATGTAGGTATATATTGAGCGTTTTATAATATATTGTTTTTATTTCTATAATTGTTGTCTTCACCCAATTGCCCTTCACCTTGTTATTTCTGCACCCTATGACTGGTAGAGAATGCTTCAGGCATTAAGTCCGCCATGTAATATATGTTGCAAAAGTTATAAATAAAATAAATAAACTCTTATGGGCTGTATAAAAAATAATACAAATGAGATCTACACATAAGTACTTCAACAACACACAACTCCTTTAAAATAATGTAAAAACATTCAACATTGTTTAAATGTTTAATAACTACTTACATTCATTTTCCCCCCCTCCACAGATAGGAGGCAGCGATCAAATGGGTAATATAAGTGCAGGGCATGAACTCATTAGCAGAACTGCCAAGAAAGAAGTTTATGGTTAGTTTTAGTTTTTTTAATTTTATAGCATTTGTGTACGGTTTGGATTTAACTTTATTTATTTATTTATTTATGGACAACTGGCTAGAACATAGTACCTACACCAAAACAATGCATTGATACACTTCAAGATTACAAGCTACGAGTATAGTTTTGTCTCATTTATAAGTTACCATGACATGTATTATACAACTAGAATTAAAATAACTAAGTTCAGAGTGAAACAAATTAACTTGTACAAGCAACTGAAACTAAACTAAACTAAAGTTATAATATCAAGTATGTATGGAGTGAAATAAACTACTTATAGCAGTATTTAGCGAAGTTTAGAGCAAGCACTAGCTTGCTCTAAACTATTACAATCTAGATTGTAAACTATTACAATCAATTAAAACGTGATTTAACAATTACAAAAAGTATTAAAGTGAGATAAATAAACTTAAACTATAGGTACTAATCGTTATAGACAGTAGGCAAGTTATACAACAATGTTTATAAATGTGCATAAACAATTGTAATATTTTTTGATTATTGAGCTTAATTTATATATAAACATAAACTAAACAACTACTTCACTTCAGGTTTAAGATTTCAAATAGAAGGGATTTCAAAGTTACAAATTTAGAATGAATATCTTACTCAGATTTTCTAGCGAGAGAGTTAAACTGACACTGAATTCTATTCATAGAGGAGAAAAATGACCCAGGTTGCTTTTGACAGATTTTTAGGAAAACAATTCAACTTAGATTTGAATACGGTGTACTTAATTACTCACAAACTAAATCAAAATTTGTTTCTCAGGTTTAACATTACCTCTAGTCACTACAGAAGAAGGTGATAAGTTTGGAAAGTCAGCTGGTAATGCTATTTGGTTAGACCCACAGAAGACCAGCCCATTTAGTATTTACCAGTTTTTTATAAGGACTAAAGATTCTGACATAGAGAGACTGTTGAAGTTGTTTTCATTCTTTAGCTTGGGTGAAATAAAAGACATAATGTTTAAGCACAAAGAGCACCCAGACCAAAGGTACCCACAGACATGTCTGGCTGAGCAACTTACTACTTTGGTGCATGGGCGTAAGTTGTATAGTAAGGGCTTATAACCTTAACTTTTTTTATCTACTTTCTTCCAGCGCTCCTAGAAGTAAATATAGCTTTTTTTCATAATCAGTTAGGACCGGATTATATGTATGCAACATAAAAAGCTTGTTATATGCATGAAAAATGCAAATATGTATGAAAAATACGTAAAATATGCAAAATTAAATGATAAGTTTTAGGAATCCAAAAAAAAATTTTTTTTTTTTTTTTAATCTTTATACAAACAAATTAATAGACGATAATTGGTGGAGTACACCACTTCGGCACCTGCTACACAGACGGCTCCAGAAAGGAGACGCCAAGCTCTCTGGATCCGGCGTGCATATTAAATGCGCAGACGGGACAGAGATGAACAGATCGATACCGCTAGGAAGATTCGCCAGTGTTTTTCAGGCGGAAATATACGCAATAATGGCATGCGCTGAGATGGCCGAACACCTCACTATTACAGGAAAAATCCAGCCATCTACAGCGACAGCCAGACAACGCTGAAGGCACTAGGCAGAGAAGAGACTACATCAACAATCGTCAAAGAATGCAATAAATCATTAGTAAGACTGGCTGAGAAAGCGAACCTGACGATAGCGTGGGTCCCCGGACACGAGGGAAACACGGGAAACGAACAGGCCGATGAACTAGCCAGAAAGGGAGCAAAGGAAAGCTTGGTGGGACCGGAGCCCCGGCTGCCAATAGCGCACAATATCACCAAGGGAGTAATCGGCCAAAGTATCACAGCGGAAACCAACCGAAGATGGAGGTCCTCGACTGGTATGAGACAGTCGATGATCGTCATCAAGGGAATGGACAAGAAAAAACTAGCAAACTGATGGGACTCTCCAGAGAGAACATGAGGCTAGTCAGAAATTATAACAGGACACTGTCGACTGAACAGACATCTGGCAGTGATAGGAGTGAAAACCGACCACATGTGCCCGGAGTGCACGGAAAGCGAGGAGAGCAGCCTCCACCTACTAGCTGAGTGCCCTATGTACTCACTGATAATATGGGAACTCTGGGGGTCGAACACATTAGACATAGAGAACCTGAAAGATCTGAAGGTAGAGCTGATAGCAAGTTTACTAAAAATATTAAAAGATTCGACGGGGCGCCATGAAAGCTGGATTAACCTTAGCTCCCTGAAAGGGGAGAACGGGTAAAAGAATGAAGTGGCCCACAGGAAACGGGTGGATCGTCCGTTCGGCTGGCGACGTCCCCGCAAGAAAATAATATAATAATAAATTGTTTGTATTGTTCCAAATGTTCAGTAGTAAGATTGTGTTGTCGATCATTCAATATTTAGGTATAAGTGGAAAAGGATCGCTCCTCATCCACTGAGGTAACTAGGCAGAATTTGAACTATGGTGCTATGTTAGCACTTATAGTTTCTGGCAAAAGTTCTGCCGCGAACGAAAGACGCGTGACTGCTGAGTATGCGCGCGTATGCTTTTACCGCTGAGGATGGCTTAAATATGCAAATGCATATAATCCGGTCCCTAAATAATCAGTCTATAAAAATCCCATCTATTGGGCTTGGGCTTTCCCACATGGAAAGCCTATAATCCATATGGATATTGCTAACTACTATCTTAAGATGCTAAAAAGATCTTAAATTGCTTATTTAATACCTGACTTTTGTTTTCATAAGTTCAAATATATTTATTTTCTATAGAGAAGGGGTTGGAGCAAGCTCTGAAGGCGACGGAAGCGATCTATAGTAAGGATGTGAAATCTCTGGTTGCTCTCAGCTCCAATGAATTGGAAGATGTGTTCTCAGGGGCGCCGATCACGACACTGCTGCTGTCACCTGGTATTACTGTATTAGAGCTGGGAATGAAAGCTAATTGTTTTCCAACAGAAAGTAAGTAAATGTTTATTATGAGCCTACAACTGGCCCACTGCTGGGCTCAGCCTTTCTCACATAAGTGGCAATATCTTCATCACCTGCTCTTTTTATGTTCCCTATGGATGGATAGGGAATATGGGCCATAAACCACCACACGGATCCAGTGCGGTGCGGTGGTTTCCGAAGGTGTCTTCTGAAGCACGGAGGAGCTCGAGATGATACATTTTTGGTCACCCACACAATGTCCGGCCTTTGCGAAAGTTGCTTAATTTTTGCAATCGCAGACTGGGCTCGTTAACCACTGTGCCATCGGTCTCTTCATGAGAAATAACTATGAACAACCACGCTGGTCATCAGGCCAGTCCACATTAGTGGATTTTAACGACTTCCATTACGACAATTACCGGGATCCACGGCTTAACGTGCCTTCCAAAGCACTGAGGAACTCAAGACATTTTCTTTAATTGCTTAACTTGTAAGATGCCCAAGAGCGCCAGCACGCTGTGCCATCAAGATCTTCTATCAATAAAGAAGTAAACTAGTGTTTATATTGAATATAATTTATTTTGCTCCTTTCAGGTGATGCCATGAGAATTATACAAGCTGGTGGCTTCTATATAAACCATCATCGGATAAAGAAAATAGATGAAGTTATTACAGAATCAGCCCACATACTGCCCAATTTGACATCTTTACTAAGGGTGGGCAAAAGAAATTACTTCATAGTAAAATGGCAGACTTAATAAAGATTTTTTTGACATAAAAAAATTTATAAATTGAATATTCCTTAAGTTAAAAATGGTAAGGGATTGTAAACAAAAAGAAACGCGCATGGTGTGTGGGTATAATTGTTATTACTTACAACAGAAGCTTGTATACTTGCAGTATAATAATAATAATAAAATGCATATCACATAAAACATCATAAATACTACATAACATACTTAAGCCTAAAATAATTATATTATTCACTGAAACAGCAACGTTAGCCACAACTACGGCGCCGTAGAGTCGATAAATATCAAAAATATGGCTCATCGTCATACAACAAGTTACGTTTGTGCACCCAGCGGATCGCACTCCGCTCCTTCCGTGATTAAGTTTTCTAATATCACAAACATTAATTGCAATTTTTTATTTCATATTGTACAATTTCTTTATGTAGCATGACACATTCAATTCAAATGCGTATTGAGCTAAAGCGACTGTACTCATAAACGATATGTCTTTTTTAGAATGCAGTTGAATATAAACACCGCCATCCTTACCCCGAATACGTTGCGATGATATAGCACTATGTATACGTTTGGTAAATTAGGATTATGACTTATCACAAAATGCAGTTGATAATAATAATTATGTAACATTAATAGCGATTTACAAAAATAAAAGTCAATTCAAAATAAACAATTCTCACGCAAATAAAAACTAAACTATTCAAAGATACAACTTAGTTCGGGCTCGGAGCGATTTACAGCTGAGCGGGGCTAGCGTACATATAAAATAAAGCGTCAGTCTCTTTTTGAATACTAGACATCGCGGTTACGTCTTCTGGCAGCGGGCCGCGGGGCGCCGCCCGAGTGCGCCTGCTAGAGGTCAGTGCTCTCGTGGTGGGGTTGGACGGCCACGGGCGGCGGGGGCGCGGGGACCAACGGCCGCGGGGGACGCGACGGCTGCGGCCGGGGAGACTGTGGCGGCTCGGTAATACTGCCCTCCGATTGAGACAGCTGGCGAGTCGCACCACATAACCCCTTCGGCTCGTCTAAAACAGCGTCTTTACCGCCCGAGCTGTGGGTGCGTTGGACGGTCGCGCGGGGCCCCTCCTCCTCCGGCGCACCCACTTGGATCATAGTCGGGTGTTGTTTGTCCACAGTGTAAATGTGCGTGCGTTCTAGAACCGTCGGTGTGACTTCGGCATCGGACCCGGAGCCGCGGGGTGCTCGGAAGCTCTGCGGTCGGAGCGTGGCCGGCCGCTCGGGCACCGCTGGTTTATGTCTCAGTTGCACCTCAGCCTCGCTGTCGACAGCAGGGGGGACAGGAGCCGCGGGAGGGGAAGAAGTAACGGTTGCGGGTACGATGGTTCGCGGCGCAGCGACCGGTCGCGGCGGCGGTTGCCCTACAGGCTTGGCGAGTTGCCGTGGCACTGAGCCCAGAGACGCGGGCCCGCTTATCGTATCCCCGACCTTCATCCGGCCAACGATGCCAGTTTGCGCGGTTACAGTCTTCGCGATCACTGTGTCTGCTGCTTTCAGGCTCTCAAGTTTGTCTTTCTCGATCTCGAAGCTCTGTCGACGCACGTCGGTTAGGTTCTCGCGGCTCCCGCTCCGCGCGGCCTCTTCCTTCAACGCTTTGTTCTGCCTGTAAGTGGACCGGTTGATAGTTTGCACGCCTGATATCACTTTGCCGGTGTCCGAGATGACCGGCCGTGGCGGCTTCGCGGGTTTCTCCACCTCTTTTACAGTCTCTCTCACAGGCTCGGGCGCAGCACTAGTTTGTATCTGCGCTTCGGACTTCTTATTTTTATCGGGCGTGAAATTCGGCGGCACCGGCGCTAGAGGCTTATTCTTCCGCCTCAATATCGGCTTCGGGCTACCGTGTGGTGGACTAGACTGATCGGACAGCGAGCTATTGGATTGAGCCTTTTTGATTTCGTGCTCTATTAGTATTAAGCTAGTGTCGTGGCTGTTACTTCGCGAGTGGCGGCCGGGCCCGTCCAGATTGTTTCTGTTCTGGTTGCCTTGGAATCCGTAGTCACATAAAGATTTGCTCATGCTGCTGTAGTCACCGTTGGCGTCGTTTGCCAGCGCTGCAGTCTGATTGTAGCCCGAATGCCCGAAGTTGGACGTAAACCCGTATTCGCAGTGGTCCGGCAGCAAATCCTCTTTCGTGAAGGAAATGAAGAAATTCACGTCGTCTTTAAAAAACCAGTCTGCATGTTTAATGAGCAACTCCACTACGCAATTAACAACAGTGGTTATATTCATATCGAAAGTGTTCTCGTCGGCCGCCCAAAGTAAATTCGGAGCGATGACTATGGCTAAATTGGAGGGTGTCATTTTGTTGGTACTTTGGTTTTGGGTTAAAGCGGACAAAAATTTGATAAGGTACCTAAGGTTTTGGAAGTTGGCATCGGGTAGGAGATGTATGGCTTCCCAGAGAGCGTTGAGCCGGGCCTGTTCGGTCGGGTGGCGGGAGGCGGCTATGAAGTGGTCGTAGAGGCGGTACGTAAGGAGAGGTTCTGGCAGTTCGCGAAGGTACGATTTGAGTACGGACGCGACTACATGCATATCGCGATAGTCGCGCGGCAGGGGTACGGTGAACAAACCAGCGTCCAGGGACAGCTTCATCCTTCGCACTTTTGATGTACCTGGAACAGAGATGAAAACTATAATATTACCCATTTTTAGACAGTTGGAGATCGGAAGAGATGGTAAAAAAAAATGGGGGGACTTTTGCCTAACAGTGGAACATTATAGATCATTTTACTTTTTATTTTTAAAGCTAATTGCTGCACTGAAGCTGAATTAAATATTTATAAAAACTGTGAAAAAATGAAATGCCTACCCGACCCAGCCAGGAATCGAACCTGGGTCTTCAGTGCTTACGTCAGCCTTCCCGGTAGCATAATGGTCAGTGCAGCCGCCCGGATTGCGGAAGATCCAGGTTCGAATCTTGGCTGGGTCGGGTAGGCATTTAATTTTTTCACAGTATTTTATAAATATTTAAAATTAGATCATTAAAAAAATATATACCGATATTGTGAAAGGACTTGAAGTTGTAGAAAACACATTTATTGTAATATTTCGTAATGGTGAAGCACTTGCCCTTCATCTCACCTGATGGTGACTATCACGCCGTAAACGGAAACGCGCACTTAGCCAACAACTATCAAGGAATTATTGAATCTTATCTGTCATTGTCGCGTTCTAGTTACAGAATACTACTAACATTCTTGTTATGGCGACAGACCAACATGGTAACTGGCTAGTTAAAGTTAAGAGAAAGACCCGATAACCCGACCTAGCGAAAGTTTCTTAACTTACCAGATCACATCCCACCGCTGCGCTATCGAGCTGCTTTTCAGCTTCTCATTCCTGTATAATGAATACTGAACACAACCCGCTATACACTACTTTAAAGTTTATACTGACACCCCCTACCAACCTTCCGGTTACAAAGTAGGTGTCAGAATAACCTTGCGCAAGTACAAGGGACCATCTACGTCAGGTCATAACGCCAGATCAGAACACGCCGGTACGCATCCTTCATTCAGTACTTTTAAGACTAGTGTCTCAAGCTAGTCGCCCCGTGGACACGTATAGTCCACTACCTAATATCCAGATAGGTCTCCGGAGCTGTATGCTCGCTCACTTCTCGTTGCACTAAGAGCACTACTCGCAGTGTACCACTGCTTGGGCCGTCAGCTCTAAAGCCAACTACCAAATGTCCTCTTTGGTGGCGGAGTTGTAAGCACACTCACTTCTCGGTACCCATCCAGGCACCTGATCAATTCCAAATTCCTACGCGGCTGATTAAACCGGAGGCCTTTGCATCTAGCGGGCACCTCTACTAGTTCTCCAGACTAGTACCGGAGATGTTGGAGTAACTACTCAGTGAAAACCACCGAGCACCACACCAACTAAGGGTAACTCACGTACCCCGCAGATCTTTTCGCTTCAGGCCCCCACCGGACCGCTACTAAGACCCGCTCGCTATGCACGAAATGGAAGCCTGGCCAGACCAACCAGGCAGACGAACATTCCCACTTCTATAGCTAACCACATGCCACCACGAGTCCAACCCATGTCCGGGGCCTGCCGGAGACGCCCACGAAGGCATAACCGGCAGGGGGCCTAGGATCCGGAACTCCCGTGGTACCCTTGAAAAGACAGCCGGGCCCGTAGTTCCAGCTGCCATACCCTACCTATCAGGGTCAGTAGATAGGGACAATACTGAACAGCCACATGCCACCACCGGCGATTCTCGCCGAGAGCCTCGTGTGCACGCTACACGCGCAGCTCGACGGGGAAGGCGATCGTGCGCGCCGTCACGGGCTTCACCGAACTGTCGTCTATAACCGACAGCTACATGCACTTACCACCGGCGATCTTGAAGAGCCCCTTGTCGCTTAGAGTCAGCTCGTGCAGCGTGCACACGCACAGCTCGATGGGGAAGGCGATTGTGCGCGTCGTCATAGGCTTCACCGAGCTGTCGTCTAAACCCGACAGCTAAATGCACTTACCACCGGCGATCCTGAAGAGCCCCTCCTCGCTGAGAGCCAGCTCGTGCAGCGTGCACACGCACAGCTCGATGGGGAAGGCGATCGTGCGCGCCGTCACGCGCAAGTGCTCTTCTAACGGGTAGCCGAACACGGGCTTCACCGAACTGTCGTCTGTAACAAACAATTGGTTTATCAGGTTAAAGAAATTTTACATTCCACTTCAAGGCACGTTATATACATAATAGTAGTTTATGCAACTGTCATATAATGAAGGGTATTAAAACACGAGTGTGAGTTTATGAAACGAGCGCAGCGAGTTTCATAATAGTAACGAGTGTTTTAATACCCGTGTTATATGCAGTTGCATACACTACTTTATCTTCACTAATGCAATTAGTCAAACAACAAGAGTAAAAGCTGACAATAGTTTATTTATAATAATTGTTCAAATATTGGATGGTACAATTTTGAAAGTTAATGTTAATTATTGATCCAGCAGCTGTAGCGGTCGCGGGGCAAGCAGTAGAGCTCGTAGACGGAGTTGGAATATTTATAATTACTTCATTCGTCTTGTTTTCTATACTGTTCAAGATCGTATTTGAGACTTGAATTTTATTCATTAAAGACTCATCAATGTAGCTTTCAGCCACAGCAGAAGACTTCCACCCCTCGTGTCGTTTCAGTGCGGTCAAATCACCACCGCTATCTATGAGAAGGGTCGCCGAGGTGCGCCGGAAGCAATGCCCCGTGTACAACGCTGGGTTAGGCAGATTCAAAAAACTTGCGATAGTTTTTCCCAGAGCACCAAATTTATTAATACCAGTTCTTTGATCGACGCACTTCCCCGATCTATAGCTCAAGAAAAAGGCAGGGTTTCGACAGGGGGTGGGTCGAAGTTCCATGTATTTTTTACATACGGCATAGCAGTTGCCCTGATGTAAACGTCAAGGACTTTTTTTCCTTGTGTCCTTCTGAACTGCATTTCAGGAACGCTATGACTTTTGAATACTTCGTGATATCAATATTGTTGTAGATACTCAGTGTGGACTTGAGCATAGAATATTTAGCCCACATAGAAGATGGCTTGAATTTGTCGGAGAGGTCTTTGAGATACACAAGAATGACATTTTCAGAAAATGATGTAGTTTTCTTTTTGATCTTCCATGCCAAAAAGTTATTATATTCTTTTTCATATAATTTTCTAGATTTTTCTGGCAAAAGATTGTGAGTTACTTTTGTTGCCAATTCTAGAATATCCGGAGGCGTACAAATATCATCGTCGCTGTCCATTTTTAACTTTTAATTTGTATTTTAAAAACAAAACACATTGCGAATCATTAAATTCACGCGTACGTGTATTGTCACAGTGAACTTGCCGCCATTAAAATCTAACCAATGAGAGCGCAGCTGCGCGCGCAGGGCCAATCAGGAGCGAGCGCGCGCTGTTCTTTTTTTATTTAATTGGCACAAGATCTTACCAAAGAGTTTTGTGTATGTAAGTTTAGTAGTTTCGACGAAGTTTTCACGTATATCCCAACTGTTTTCAAAAGCCAGCCTAATATCAAAATTTTATACAACTTGTATGAGGATTTTGACATAAGGCTCGCCAGGTTAATTGGTCGCGTTTTATTGATGTTATAATGAGATTTTACGATATCGATGTGGATATTATACCATCATGTGAAATTGCTTAAATTGAGTGTTTTGTTGTCTGCGCTATAACAGTAGTAGTTATAAGTCAAGTATTGGAAACATAAGTAGAATGTTACAACATTAGTGTAGATAAAGTAAATTAATTAGCCTATATCAGTATTATTATCGGTATATAGTATTATTTTTTAATGGGGCTTTTGTCCGGCATTGGGACAGTTCCCAATGCCGGACAAAAGCCCCATTTAAAAAAAATAAAGTTAGCACTACTTTACACAGATTGCCAAATGCTTTGCCTTAACTGACAATTTATTGAACCCAAGACTCCTAGATATTGGGCTTAGAATTTTGCGATTTTGCCATAGCTATACCTACAAGTTATACCTACCTATACGATAATAAATCAAGCTGAGCACGAGCGATATTGTCAACAAAGTAATAAAACTATGAAAAGCATGAATTGAAGTTATGAGCAGGTAAAGTAAAAAATCGGTAAACTACAAAAGAAAATCATATTAATAGATCAGAAAATAAAAGTAGCAATATTTAGTCACATATAAATGGAATTAGCCCTGTGTTTATTAACTTAGGCATCTATCTTTTTACATTTGAGTAGCTGTCGACATTCGTTTACGAATTTACTATCACTCAAGAATTCTTGAAAAGCAAAGTAATTAATTATGGGAAAAGGATACCCGAGTAACCTTAGAGGTGTAGTTTTACTTTTTAATTTCGGAAGTTTGGATCAGTTGAGTTCGAAAATTAAACATAAAACAAATGCCAGATTATGAATAGGTAGGTACACTTATGTCTGATCTTAGTTTTAATAAATTACATAAGAAGATGCAATGGAACGGTCTATGTCCAGCAGTGGACTGATGTTGGCTAATTATGATGATGATGATACAGCCCTTAGGAAAACTTGGACGTGTTAGATTGATGGTACAATATCTCTAGAACCGTATCATCATCATCATCACCATCTCTGCCAAAAGACGTCCACTGTTGGGCAAAAGCCTCCCCCAAGGATCTCCATAACTACCGGTTTTGTGCTGCTCGCATCCAGGGGTTTCCCGCGACCAATATCTCTAGAACCGTATATAATAGGTACTTACCTATGAAATTGGAGTTTTTTTCTAAAAGTCAATACCGGTTGTTAATATTATATTACATCTTTAATTAGGATTATGTTACTTAGGCTTCAGTAATAACAATGATTATTAATTTTGTGTCTTTATCGCCCAATATTTTGTTTAAATTGACTAGGTACTTTTTATGTTTGCGGGATTGTCTTTTTGTTTCATTATGGCTTTGAAGGGACTTGATTTTTTTTCTTTTTAATGTCTGCTATATTAAGCTAGTAAAACAAACACACTACTCTAATTTTTTTATAGTGTTAACATAAATAGATGCTAAGAAAACTAAAAAAAAACGTTAATATGAAAAATAAAATTTTATAAAAAATCTTCATAGAAAACTCAAATTTCATAGGTAAGTACCTATTATATAGAGTAATAATACTGTACCTAAAAGTAAAACAACTAGATATCTCAAAATGGAACAAGCTACCGTTTGCATAATAAGGTCCGTAGTTGCATTGCACACAATTGCAATTTCCATACAGCAAGGATTAATAGTCTCGTATAAGGAATAGGGACAATGATCTCTCAATTGGCTTGATTATAACAACAGAAAGTGACGATTATTTAGCAGACCGCAAATGACTAGACGCTCAGTAATTAATGTGGCATTACAAACAAGCGAATTTACGTATAGATAATAGACATGTGCATATGCGAGTATTAGAATGAAATTGTAATTTGTTTAAGGAAAACTACTAGTTTCGGACTATTGGGTAGGGGTCTGATATGTAGGTTCAAAGACACTCTTGCGACGCACGTTGTTGCGAAAAAAAATTCAAGTGGTACGCCCTTTCGAAAAGCCGTTGTATCGAAAACCGCTGTATCGAATGACGGATTCGCGAACATGTATTACGAAAATCCTTTTATATGTGGTAGTACGCTAAATCGATGGCCACGGTATAGCTCTTCATGACACTCTCTAGGACGTTGCCAAGCTTATGGCATATATCTTTACAGAAGAAAAAGAAGTGAAAGGATGGGGTTGAGACACAAAAGATCCCGATGGGTCGAAGTGTTACTGCGAGAGGGAAACCTCGGCAGGCCCCACTAAGATAAGATCAGATAGCTCTTCATATTTAGATAAGATCGTGGTATCTATCCAGGCGGACAAAAGATCTTTTATACATTCTGGTATTACAAACTAACTCAAAGTTCAAAATTGGTCAATCCTTGAAGGCAGGAAAAAAGGAAACTTCCGAACTTACTAATAGACCAAAACTACAAAAAAGCGAAAAACAAATGTTGAAAAAAATTCCACGAGCAGGACCTTTTGAACCTGCACCCTTCTGACATACCGGGTCAGGTGCTCTCCCAATTGAGCTATCGTGATTCTAACCAGCCTGCTAAAATTATTCAACACTATTTACTTTTTTACTTTGAAAGCCAAAGGCGCCCATTTAATGTCAACAACTACCGTCATTAATATCCGATCATAATATTTTTATAAATAGGTACTACAAGATCAGTTAAGAAGTAGGCAAGCTATTTATAAAATGTTTTTGTTTTGTTTATATAATTTTTAACACAAATTTTGTTGCGAACAAATTTCAAAAACACAAATGTTGAAAAAATTTGAGTTAAAAATTACATAAATAAACAAAAACTTTTGATGCAAAGCGTTTTCTTTCCAGAAATTTAGCACAGTTTTATTAGCTGGATTATAGTAGTGTATTGTCGTAGGGTTGCGAATTTATTTTAGGTTTATGCAAAGAAGCGCGTAGACCCGTGTAGACCTACGCATACTACATTTATTTATAATAATAATTATTATTATTATTATTACAAAATATGACAAAATACAACAACAAATACTGTTATTCGTTAGCTTTCCGCGAATGAATCATAAGCACAACTTTCCGAATACGTCGATAACCTCTATATTTAGATTACCACAATCCAAGCCAAGTGGGTGGTGTATCTAACTGTTATCTTATTTTACTATCGCGTCAACTAAACACTAACGCGACACTGTTACTTCCAGTAATGTGTCTGTCTACATATAATTTTGAAGGATTTATTTTTTGTCTTTAGTATTTTATTTTTTATAAAGGATATTTTTTTGTTTTTTTTTATAATTAAAGTTTAAAAGTTGTCTGATATTGCTATTTTAAAATAGGTAAGAATGTTAAAAAATAATTCCTATATCTCTAGATAATATGATCATGGACATGGCATGTATGGCCTTTACTGTTTTTCAACTGCATACACCTATGGATCAACGGCCTCGGTGGCCGAGTGGCAGAGCGCTCGGCCCGATACCCGAAGGTTCCGGGTTCAATTCCCAAGTCGGGCAAATTGTGTTTCGGATTGTTCGATTCATAGCCCGGGTTTGTAATCACCAATCCGCATTTGGCAAGCGTGGTGATTAAGCCATTACCTTTGCCCAGCAGTGGGACAGTAAATAGGCTGTTTACTATCTATGGATAGCAATAAAATTGTGTACGCCAATTTATTTTGCGAATTTTGTAGATGTTATGTTTAGTTATGATTAGTTAGTTAGTATAAACGTAATCGTCTTTGCTTGTTATCTATATTATTATGTCGTATAATAGGATCATTGCGAAAATCCTAGTACTATTGCAAAGGATCGGACAATTAGAGACAGATTTTTGCAATCGTTCAACCTATTTAGGATGATTGCAAAAAGTTTGTTTAGAACATTGTTGGAAACTTGAAAGCTAATCAAAGAGCCGATTTATACCATCAATAGTACGCGGTAGATGTCTCGGGCCCATCATTGTCAAACTATAAGGCCGGTTACAGAGCTCGACCGACCGTCGTCGGTGCGTACGTCAGTCGCGCTTGTCATACATATGAAAATTAATAAATCGTAATTGTTTCCATAGCGCGTCGGTCGACCGACGGTAGAGCACTGTAACCGGCCTTAAAGCTTAAATTCACTTGCGTCACAAATGTAATTCTAATAAAACTGAATTATTAAATGTTGTTTGTTATAACAAGTTATATATAAGGTATTATATTATTATAAGAAAAGGAGATTATTAAGAGCTATCACAGCTATTATAGTAGTTTATGCAACTGTCATATAATGAAGGGTATTAAAACACGAGTGTGAGTTTATGAAACGAGCGCAGCGAGTTTCATAATAGTAACGAGTGTTTTAATACCCGTGTTATATGCAGTTGCATACACTACTTTATCTTCACTAATGCAATTAGTCAAACAACAAGAGTAAAAGCTGACAATAGTTTATTTATAATAAATGTTCAAATTTTGGATGGTACAATTTTGAAAGTTAATGTTAATTATTGATCCAGCAGCTGTAGCGGTCGCGGGGCAAGCAGTAGAGCTCGTAGACGGAGTTGGAATATTTATAATTACTTCATTCGTCTTGTTTTCTATACTGTTCAAGATCGTATTTGAGACTTGAATTTTATTCATTAAAGACTCATCAATGTAGCTTTCAGCCACAGCAGAAGACTTCCACCCCTCGTGTCGTTTCAGTGCGGTCAAATCACCACCGCTATCTATGAGAAGGGTCGCCGAGGTGCGCCGGAAGCAATACCCCGTGTACAACGCTGGGTTAGGCAGATTCAAAAAACTTGCGATAGTTTTTCCCAGAGCACCAAATTTATTAATACCAGTTCTTTGATCGACGCACTTCCCCGATCTATAGCTCAAGAAAAAGGCAGGGTTTCGACAGGGGGTGGGTCGAAGTTCCATGTATTTTTTACATACGGCATAGCAGTTGCCCGTCACAACGAAAGAACGATCTATTTTCGTTTTTGTTTTCGAAACTTTCACCATAATTGTACTGTCGTCTATGTTAGAGACTTCATCGAACTGGATGTTGTATAGCTCTTGCCTTCGGCATGCCCCCATTATGCCGAAGATTAGTGCAACCTGTAACAATAAACGATATAATAAGCTTGAGGTACATAGCCAAGGCAAAAACTATGATTTATGAAGTAGTAAAGTGTAGGTACCTACTACCTAATTTATACACAAAGCGCTTAAACGGAGTGTCTAGATAACTTGCGTGTGTAGTACGTAAGTACTAGGTAGATTAAATAACAGAACTAAAATACACTTACCTTTTCAAAAAGATACAAAATATCTGGTGAATCTTTCAGGAACATCTTTATTTGACCTGATGTAAACGTCAAGGACTTTTTTCCTTGTGTCCTTCTGAACTGCGTTTCAGGAACGCTATGACTTTTGAATACTTCGTGATATCAATATTGTTGTAGATACTCAGTGTGGACTTGAGCATAGAATATTTAGCCCACATAGAAGATGGCTTGAATTTGTCGGAGAGGTCTTTGAGATACACAAGAATGACATTTTCAGAAAATGATGTAGTTTTCTTTTCGATCTTCTATGCCAAAAAGTTATTATATTCTTTTTCATATAATTTTCTAGATTTTTCTGGCAATAGATTGTGAGTTACTTTTGTTGCCAATTCTAGAATATCCGGATGCGTACAAATATCATCGTCGCTGTCCATTTTTAACTTTTAATTTGTATTTTAAAAACAAAACATTAAATTCACGCGTACGTGTATTGTCACAGTGAACTTGCCGCCATTAAAATCTAACCAATGAGAGCGCAGCTGCGCGCGCAGGGCTAATCAGGAGCGAGCGCGCGCTGTTCTTTTTTTATTTAATTGGCACAAGATCTTACCAAAGAGTTTTGTGTATGTAAGTTTAGTAGTTTCGACGAAGTTTTCACGTATAACCCAACTGTTTTCAAAAGCCAGCCTAATATCAAAATTTTATACAACTTGTATGAGGATTTTGACATAAGGCTCGCCAGGTTAATTGGTCGCGTGTTATAATGAGATTTTACGATATCGATGTGGATATTATACCATCATGTGAAATTGCTTAAATTGAGTGTTTTGTTGTCTGCGCTATAACAGTAGTAATTATAAGTCAAGTATTGGAAACATAAGTAGAATGTTACAACATTAGTTTAGATAAAATAATTTTTTACAGCTGTGTCGCATATCGGAGGAACGGCAGACCAAAAAGGAGATGGCGGGACGACCTTGACTCCCATCTAAAAGATTGGTCACTTGTTGCTTCAAATAGAACAAGATGGAAAGAGGGTAGGGAGGCCTATGCCCTGCAGTGGGACACTACAGGCTCACAATAATAATAGTAATAAAAAATAACTAGCGAAAGCCCGCGACTCGTCTGCGTTAATTACCGAATCCCGTGGATTCGCGGGAATTAGGGAAAATCCCGCGATATCTCTTCTCTTGCCTATACGTCATGAATGATACCTACTTGAAAGAAAAATATCAGCGGTCTAGTTGCAGCGGTTAGGGATGTGCTATATTAACAATTCTTGTGGTCAAATATTAATAGATAATTTTAGTGTGACACAGTTACATTTGTGAGTCAACAACAAATGAAGATACTTATATAATTTAAAACAAACGCACGGTACTAGATAACTTAAGCTCTAGTGGTAATCGAGATTTGTGCCGCTTATAGCCTTTACACACTTTACAGCGTAACCAGGTTGACGGCAACAAAACTTATAAACTCTTTTTTTATATCTTACGGGTAAGCACTAACTTGGCCTTCATCTATCTCACCTGATGTAAAATGATGCTGAGGCCGAAGGTGGAAGCGCACTTCACCCAGAATCCTCAACTATGGAGGCACTGGTTATTTTATCTCTAGCTGCCTTACATGTTTAGCGACATATTTAGATAAGATGGTGGTAGCTAGCCAGGCGGACAAACAAACCCTACCAACAACCAAACCGAGTACACAAACATGTACCCCCGCTGGTAATCGAATCCGGGAGCTCTGGGTCTAAACCGGTGGTCTTAACCACTAGACCACAGAGGCGGTTAAAAAGCGGCTCTTAAGCCATAGTAACAGAACATTCTCTAAATGTCTTCTAGGGGATGCAAGCATCACGGAAACATGTTCTTGTAGTTTAGTAGATTCTACGGGGCCCGAGCGAAAAACTCATGGACGCTTTTAAGGGCTAGCACTTCGCGCTTTTATAGGCCCTAGCCTCCTAAGGTCCTAACCTTGGCTCGGATTATCTATGTCATGTAGGTACTGAACGACAAACATTGATGCACAAAAGATGTGAAGATATAACAAGTTTGGCGTAAACAACATAACTTACACGAGGAACAACCAATTACAGGTTGCTATACCACCATAGAAGTGTATGGAAATGGGAATAAACATAATTAATTTTATTTTAGCTTTATCTCCACAGGCCAGTCATAATTCGAGAGCATAAGCTTTAATCAATAATGATTACATAAATAGATTAGGTATGCCGTTTTATGTTTAATTCTCGTAATTTAGTTAAGTTAAGTACGTCTTCTTAAGGTTTTATTCATTTTTATTTTACTTATTTATGGAATTTGCCTTTAAGTAGACATGTCAGGCCTAACATTTTTCGGTAAAGGCGGTAAGGTAGGGACAGTTAAAAACTACGATTACACAACATAAATACCTATTAGTGAATTTCTTTAAAAAGTTTTTAACTTAAGTTATCTCTACACTATACACTGTTACATAAATCATGTTTTTACAAAAAGGAATGTTTATCAAATATCTTTGTTTTCTGTCAGATGACTAACCGTTTTCACATTACAATACATATGATAAGTGACTACAAAGTTTTATCTCATTGGTCTTATAACATCGATTTAATATTAGGTAGTTTAAAGCTAAAAAATAGTTGTCAAGATATTATTGTATCGTATCTACAGTCCAAATGGTCCAAATCACTTTATATAAATCTGTCCTACTCAAGCATGGCATTGTGTTGTAGTTGGTCAAAATGTAGCAATGTATGCGCGGGCCTCTTTTATAACTAGTTTTAATTTATTTACATTTTTTGGAATTAAATGAAAAATTATGCACTAGTGCACTTAAGAGCGTTCACGCCGCACACTAGCGCCGCCAATGAAAAAAAAAACATATCTAGTAATTAGAGATAGAAAATCAAATTATGCTCAACAAAATATTTGAATGAAGTAATTAAGCATTAACATCTGACATGTTATGGTTTAGTTGAATAAGACGTTACAGCTAAAAAAGGCCACTTTTAACTATAACGCCGTATTTAACTAAACCATAACATGTCAGATATTCATTAGGTGACGTAAAAATGCTTAATTACTTCATTCAAATAGTTTGTTGAGCATAATTTGATTTTCTATCTTTAATTACTAGATATGTTTTTTTTTTATTTGCGGCGCTGGTGTGCGTCGTAAACGCTCTTAAGATATTAGAGTGCATTTCTTTAAAGAAAAATAAATATGTATAACACAATATTATTAGTATGCATAATATTAATTATGCATATGATAATTTGATAAACAATGCATATATTTAATGCTGTTCTAGCGATACTACTATTATAGAAAATTAGAAATATCTGTATCAAGAATGTTCGACTTCTTGATACAGATATTTCTAATTTTCTTTTAACTATAACGCCGTATTTAGCTAAACCATAACATGTCAGATGTTCATTAGGTGACGTAAAAATGCTTAATTACTTCATTCAAATAGTTTGTTGAGCATAATTTGATTTTCTATCTTTAATTACTAGATATGTTTTTTTTTTATTTGCGGCGCTGGTGTGCGTCGTAAACGCTCTTAAGATATTAGAGTGCATTTCTTTAAAGAAAAATAAATATGTATAACACAATATTATTAGTATGCATAATATTAATTATGCATATGATAATTTGATAAACAATGCATATATTTAATGCTGTTCTAGCGATACTACTATTATAGAAAATTAGAAATATCTGTATCAAGAATGTTCGACTTCTTGATACAGATATTTCTAATTTTCTTTTAACTATAACGCCGTATTTAACTAAACCATAACATGTCAGATGTTCATTAGGTGACGTAAAAATGCTTAATTACTTCATTCAAATAGTTTGTTGAGCATAATTTGATTTTCTATCTTTAATTACTGGATATGTTTTTTTTTTATTTGCGGCGCTGGTGTGCGTCGTAAACGCTCTTAAGATATTAGAGTGCATTTCTTTAAAGAAAAATAAATACGTGTAACACAATATTATTAGTATGCATAATATTAATTATGCATATGATAATTTGATAAACAATGCATATATTTAATGCTGTTCTAGCGATACTACTATTATAGAAAATTAGAAATATCTGTATCAAGAAGTCGAACACCATAACAACAGTAAAATCATCACATAAGATCAGCATTATACAGTTATTTAATAGAAATAGTGTTCTGTCATAAGTAAAAGTAAGGCAACACTCACTTATAAACCTCTCTAACTCAGGCACAGTGTCTTGCAAGGAATGCAGTGCTGACTCGTGGTATGCGCGTTGCAGTTTCACATACTGCAGCAGGGTATGTGCGAGCTGCGCTTCCTTGGCCACTAATGCGAACATGTCTGCAGCAAGAGCATCGCGCGCCGCCTCCACGCGGGTACCCGCTTCTTCCAACTCCTCTCTTGCCGCAGTCAACTTCGTTGGGTTCTCTTCCTTTTGACGTTCTAAATGCTGCGGAAGTTTTGACATAGATTAATCCTTGTAAGTATGGTATGGTATGGTATGGTTGTTTTCTATGGATTACATTGTGGAAACCACCAAGTTCCTCGCTGCAGTGAAAGGTGGAGAGGAGAGGAACATCTCCTCTCGTCTCCATCCAACACTGCCTAAAAAAACTAGTAAGACTACGTTTTCACTGATCTCTTTACTCTTCTAACTAATCTCATTAAATTATGTTTTGATTACAGAAAACATTCATTTTAAGAATTAACAAAATTAGAATTATTAGCATACTTTTATTCAAATGATGCTATTACAATGAAAGGTGTTATTCTTAATTCAAATGTAAGTAATCTGAATAAAGATTTTTAACATTAAAACCCACTTAATGCTTAACAAAGTAAGCTTACATGATATCTACTGGCTGCGGACTCCTTTTCACTGATCAGCCTACTAAGCTGCTTTTTTGCCTTCATTATGGCAGGCAAGTCTTGGTCACTGATGGTTGCCAGTGGTGCACATACTAACTGCTCTACCTTTAACTCATGCTCAGCTATTTCATTTGCTAGGATCTTCTCTTGTTTGCCTATTGAGTAAAATATAGATATTATAGTCAATAAAAGTGTAGGAAGTGTTGATTTTTATTTATAATTAAGTAAAATAAGTTCCTGAAGGACAGAAATCGTACTCTCAGGCCCTAAATTTTTTTTAATTATATATAATATGTTATAACATGAAGGAAGGACAAACAAACAAATATTGTTTTGAAAACTATGTTTTCCTACTTTACAGACAATTTTTAGGGTAGGTACTATTACAATAATGTATCTTTGTTACTTCTACTGGTGCTACTTTACTTCTGAAAAGCTATAAAAGCAATATTCATGGATTTACATTGACTTACCACACTCATAAAGAATGTACTTCATAATGCTATCATCATCGTCAAAATTGCTAGCCTCAGTCATAGAGAGACCAAGTAGATATTCTGGAAGTTTTTTCAGCCGTTTCTCCCTAGCTGCTGGATCCTGACCTTGCGTGCTACCCGCACATGTAGCCAGTCTTTTGCTGATCAGCTGCAAAGCATTGCGAAGTTGTTCTACCTTTCTGTCTGCATTCTGTAGTTCATCAGTCAATGCTTCATTTTTACCTGATCTACAAACAAGAACAAATTCAGTAAAAGGCTCAAACTACAACATATTTTTTTATCTATATCTCAAAAACATTAGATAGCATATAATAAAAACACAACTTGGACTAAGTAGTAAGTAATTTCACATTTAACATATTTGCTGAGCTAAAACAAACTTATCTTTATTAGAAAACATAAATATTTGAACTTAGCTGTCTAACACACATACATCCACATGGCCACCTGTACAAAGCTTAGCTAAAGACCCTAGAGCTAAGTTAACCCGGCACTATACCGAAGACATCCCGGACATCAGCCTATACAAGATTAGTATGGCTCTCAAACAGCTCAAAAACGGCAGGGCACCAGGTGCTGACGGAATTACGGCCGAGCTTCTGAAAGCAGGCGGAAGACCGGTACTTGTAGCTCTTCAGAAGCTATTTAATTCCGTCGTACTAGGGGGCAGAATGCCAGAGACGTGGCACGAAGGTATGATGGTACTGTTCTTCAAAAAGGGCGACAAAACCCTGCTGAAGCACTACAGGCCCATCTCACTTCTAAGCCACGTCTACAAGCTGTTTTCGAGAGTTATAACGAATCGTCTCGCACGCAGGTTTGATGAATTCCAACCTATCAAACAAGCCGGTTTCCGAAAAGGCTTCAGCACCATAGACCACATACATACGCTGCGGCAGGTTATACAGAAGACCGAGGAGTATAACCAGCTTCTATGCTTAGCGTTTGTGGACCATGAAAAAGCCTTCGATTTGATTGAGACGTGGGCCGTGCTACAGTATCTCCAGCGGTGCCAAATTGACTACCAGTACATCAAAGTGTTGAATGTGTTTGTATGAAAGCGCCACTACGTCAGTCCGTCTTCAGGACCGGAACTCGAAACCTATCCAGTTGCAGCGAGGAGTGAGACAGGGAGATGTGATATTTCCGAAACTGTTCACTGCTGCACTGGAAGATGTTTTCAAACTTCTGGACTGGAAAGGACTCGGCATCAACGTCAACGGCGTATACATCACCCACCTTCGATTTCCTGACGATATAGTGGTCATGGCTGACCCTGGAAGACCTCGGCACAATGCTCGGTGACCTCAACAGAGTTCTTAACAAGTAGGTCTTAAAATGAACATGGAGAAGACGAAAGTTATGTCGAAATCACGTGTCGTACCCACTCCTCTGAAAGTTGGGGACTCTGCCCTTGAAGTTGTGGACGATTATGTTTACCTGGGACAAACGGTCCAGCTAGGTAGGTCCAACTTCAGCAAAGAGGTCAATCGTCAAATCCAATTAGGCTGGGCATCATTATTATTATTATTATTATTAATAATAATGATGAAAGCGCAGTGTGGGCAGGCCTCCAACAAGGTGGATCGACGATCTGGTGAAGGTTGCGGGAAGCCGCTGGATGCGAGCAGCACAAAACCGGTTGTTGTGGAGATCCTTTGGGGGAGGCCTTTGTCCAGCAGTGGACGTCTTTTGGCTGAGATGATGATGATGATGAGCTGTCTAACCTTTGTTATTTACTTTTACAACACAAAGCAAAACACAATCTAGTTATCAATGCTAGGATAGTTAGTAGCTCTTTGGAAATACCAAATTATGTGGTGATTAAATTGTATTACAAGCAAATATTTATTATCACCACAATTCTTTGTGAATCTTATGAGATAATGAACCTTCTAAAAACTTTTTATCTACCCATCAATACGTTTCGGCGAATTGTTGATGGGGTAGGTATTATGAATAAAGATCAGATAGATAGAGTAAAACAAATAAAGTTAATGAATGTGGCCAGCAATAGTTTCAGAGAAATAAAAGATTCTTAGTACTAAATAATAGGATAATATTCTCATTTTATTGGGCTATAACATAATGGAATCTTATCAGAAAGATAAAAACATAATTCTATTGATACCTTGAAAATGTTTGATCCGCCAGTTGCTTCACTCTGTAAAATTGTTTCTTCATTTTGAATAATTGATTTAGATCGTTTTTGTTGAAAACTACAAGGTCATTGGACTTAGTCAATAGCGAAATAATAAAACGATCAAGATCTCTCTAAAAAGAACGTAATGTCAGCAAGGCAATGAGATCATCCTCGGCAGCGATCTAAGAACACGATGAAATCATTATTGACCCAAAAATTACACTCAATAAGGCACTGCGTTTCCATTATTAAATTTATTTTTTATTAAAACAACACATATTCACAAAATATTTCACCAAAACACCAGGCCAAACTTAGAATACGATGAATCAGGTAAAATAAAATAACCACAGAGTTCAGATCATCAGATACATTACTAAAAAAAAGTTACCGTACTTTAATCTTTGACACTTGACAGACTCTGTCAGTACCGTACCAAAGACAACTTTATTTTAGGCTTACAGAGTCTGATTATTAAGTAGTGTTGCAAAATAATCGGCTATCAATTAATCGATTGCGTTCACCCAGAATCACTCGTACTATCGATTTGACTATCGATAGTATCGATTTTCTCGATATAATGGATATTATCGATGTCAATTATACAACAATACTATCGATTATAATTAATTCATCGATTATGATTGTCTAAATGCCCAATATAATCGATTATATCGATAGTATCGATAACGATTATTATAGCAATACATTCGACTTAATCGATGGTATCGATTTAATCTAACATCGGTTTAGATTATATTGCTCCTGTTACTGATGTGCAATATATCCATAGCCCATCGTGAAACGTTACAATGAAAAACTTGAACATTATAAAATAACTTTTATTATGTTTGCTCATACTTACTCATCTAAGTTACTCATATAACTAATATTGCAAAGGCATGCGATACTATCTAAACCAATGTTAGATTAAATCGATACTATCGATTAAGTCGATCATATTGCTGTAATAATTGTTATTATATTAGGCATTTAGACAATTATAATTTGTTAGAGAACCGACAACTCCTTTCCCAACTTCCTACCTCTAACGCCATCTGTCGTAAGAAAAGGGAAGCTCAAACCGGGCACCCCGCACGCGCGCCTTCAACCTACTGTAGGTAGTCTAAAAAGAACTCGCGACCGCTCCGCGCCTGCGCTCCAGCTCCGAAGAAAAAACCTGTTAAAACTCAGATGAGACATCATTATACTTGTGGGAGAAGATTCCAGGCAGAAGACCTGCAGTGCACCCTCAGGATAAGAAACTCCGTTTATGTAGATAACGCGATCGTCAAGTCTGCACCCTGTAAGTCCACTCATAATACCTATACTTCCTTTTCTTGTCGGTTATTGTTTTAAATTTTAATCAACTATTTTAGTTTATGCAACATAATTGGTCCTTCGAGCCGGATACAAGGTTTCAGAATAGGTAAAAACAAGTAAATACATATTTTTTACGTAATAACCTTCAAGTTCGTAGGTACATACACACCCTTTTTTATTGCACAAATACATTCTGTCGTTCTATTTGTGTTAATAATAAATAATACGTAGTCAAATATTATCAGTATCTATTTCTGCGGTATATAATTACTTTTAGACTCAATTTATTGTAGTTGCGAGGCACGCGGCGCGTGTAGGTAGGTTCATCCATTTTCTACGAATCAAAATGGCACCGTCACTGTCCGAACTTGGCATCAAGATCAGTACATTAATCAATAAAAAAGAGCGATATTTTAGACGTATTCAACAGTACTACGATTTATCGAAAATTGTCGAAAGTAATCCCTCGGAACTTAGTAAATTGTCCGTGCGAGTTAGTGACCTTGAGTCTACGCGGGAACTGTTTGAAAATATTATTGACGAGATTGCTGAGTTGGAATTAAAAAGGGACCCGTCGTACGAGATCAGTAGCCAAGAAGTACAGGCTTTCGATGACTTGTATTTCGAGATAAAACGAATTTTTCAAAAAGTCGGTTGCGCTTCAAAACCGTTACAAAATGTCAACGAATCCAAAACCGAATCGGATCGCGGCGGCGCGCAGCCCCGCTTACCAAAGATTGATTTAGTTCATTTTGACGGACAATTAAAGAATTGGATTACATTTCGCGACACATTCTCGAGTTTAATCCATACGAATAAATCGATAGGTAATATCGAGAAATTCTATTACTTATTATCGGTGGTCAGGGGACCCGCGCTTCAAATTGTCAAAAGTTTACCAGTTTCAAACGACAATTATGATATCGTGTGGCACGCCTTGTATGATAGGTATGAAAATACACGCGCTATAGCTACGCGCTATATGGATAAGTTGTTTGCGTTTAAGCCGTTGTCTAACGAATCTGTAGGCGGATTAAATTCCTTTTTGGAAACATTTCAAGAGTGTGTTCAAGCGCTAGAATTGTTAAAAATTGATAACTTGTCAGGATTTATTCTGTGTTACATAGGATTGCGTAATTTGGACCCGGTTTCTAGACGTGAATTTGAACAAAAAATTAAAGAAAAGGAAATTCCTGTATTCAAAACATTAGTCGATTTTGTCATAAATCACACACGTATGTTGGAAATGTCAACGAGTACTTCTTCGAAGCCTGGCACGAGCAAACCCGTCGTCCCTTCGTTTCAAAATAAAGTAATTAATAATAAACCTACTCCGAAAATTGTAAATGCAAAAACATGTTTGTCGAGCAGTGCTACCACTGGTAATAACAATACGAAAAAGGTTTGTTCGTATTGCAATAAGCCTTTTCATTCAATTTATAAATGTTTCGAATATATTGCACTCACACCGGCGCAGCGCGTCAACAAGATCAAAGAATTGCGCTTGTGCGAGAACTGTCTCCGTCAAGGTCACACGTCTAATGAGTGCCCTTCGAAGATAACGTGTACGGTGTGCAAAAACAAGCACCACCACACGTTGCATATAGATTTAAATGTACATTTGGTGAGCACTGAAACTGAATCTGCTTGCAACAATGTTATTAATAATAACGTAGGGAATCAAGTCTCGTTGACATGTTCGACTGGGTCCACGGTAATGTTAGGTACTGCGATTATACACATCTCGGACGTTTTAGGCCAATATCAGCCCGTGCGTGCGGTAATCGACAGTGGTTCTCAAAGTAGTTTTATGACAAATGATTGTGCACAGCGGTTGGGGTTGCCACGTAAAAGGTGCAACACTCAACTGTCTGGCTTAGGCGGGACAGTGGTTCGCGAGCAAGGTATAGTATCATGCAAAATTAAACCTACTATGTGTAGTGATCCGATATTCAATGTAAAAACGGTTGTGATTCCAAAGATTTCTACTGACATGCCATCGGTTAATTTGTCACAAGAATTATGCAGCGAGTATAAAAATTTGGTGTTAGCTGACCCTACTTTTTACCGCTCGGGTAGTATCGATATGTTGCTGGGCAGCGACGTGTTTCCATTCGTGTACGATGGAGGTAAATATCAGCCGTCACGGCAAGGGTTGCCAATGGCGTTAAGTAGCGTGTTTGGATATGTTATTACGGGACAGCTGACACTAAATAATAATACTCAAAGTGTATCGATGTGCATGTTCACTAGTGCGGCGAAAGTCGATGATTTAATTAAATCTTTTTGGGAAACTGAGAGTTTAACTTGTGACGTACCTAAAAATCCGGATGACGTCATCGCTGAACAGATGTTTGTTAACTGTCATAGGCGCGATAGCACTGGTCGGTACATAGTGAAGTATCCGTTCAAACCTGACTTTGAATTAGGTGATTCAAAACAAATCGCGATAAAACGGTATCAAAATTTAGAGCGAAAACTGTCTCGTTTGCCTAGTCTTAGGGGCGAGTATAAAAGGTTTATGGATGACTACGCGGCGCTCGGTCACATGGTTTGTGTCGGTGACGTGTCGGAAGTGGAGTCGGGGTACGTCATACCCCACCATTGCGTTCTTAAGCCCGACAGTAGTTCTACTAAACTTAGAGTCGTCTTCGACGCTTCCTGTTCGACCACGAACAATAAGTCATTAAATTCGGTTTTGTATACGGGTCCGAAACTACAAGCTGATCTTGTCGAATTGTTGGTACGATTTCGTTTGCGCGAAGTTTCTTTGTGCGGTGACATTTCAAAAATGTATCGTTGTATATTAATTGAGGAGTCTCAACGTAAATTTCAACACATATTGTGGCGCGATTCGCCTAGTGAAACTATAAAAGTGTACGAACTATGCACAGTGACGTACGGTGTAGCGAGTAGCCCGTTCCTCGCGATCCGCGTGCTGCAACAGCTGGCCGCGGACGAGGGCGCGCGCTTCCCCGCGGCCGCGTGCGCGCTGCGCGAAGGCTTTTACGTCGACGATTTGCTCTGGTCCGTAGATAGTGTAAATGAGGCATTAGAAATTCAAAATCAATTAGTCGAGCTACTTAAGCTTGGTGGATTCGAGTTGCGCAAATGGTCGAGTAGCAGCGTTCAAGTATTAAACGAATTGCCTAGTGATCAACTCGAGCCTCCGGTTCAATTTGACGACGGAAAAACCATGTCCATTAAGATTCTCGGTCTGCACTGGTTACCTAAAGACGACGCGTTCTCTTTTCGAACGACTCAAATAGAACGTAACGTTACGAAGCGCTCAGTGCTGTCGGAAATAGCGAAGCTATTCGACCCTTTGGGGTTCGTGGGGCCGTGTATTTTTCTAGCTAAAAATTTTATGCAAAAGTTGTGGTGTGCTCAGTTAGGCTGGGACGATTCACTTCCAAAAATTCTTCTGGATGAATGGTTAATGTTTTCCTCTCAAATACCCCTACTATCGACACTTAAACATGATCGGCATGTCTTTGTTCGGAATCATACGACAACCCAGGTCGTAGGTTTTTGCGATGCCTCAACGGCGGGATTCGCAGCCGTTGTGTATATTCGCAGTCAAAACGTGCATGGCAGCGTTAAGGTCAGCCTACTGTTATCCAAATCTAAGGTCGCGCCCTTAAAAACAGTATCAATTCCACGTCTCGAATTAATGGCTGCTCATTTATTATCAAAAACCTTAGAATATGTAGTATCGATTGTGAATAGGGAAGTGTCGATCAACGAGGTATTAGCGTTCACGGACAGTTCGGTGGCGTTGACGTGGATAAATACACCTGCGTACAAATTAAAAACTTTTGTCGCTAACCGCGTTTCCAAAATCAATGAAAGTTCGTCAAAGGTGCAGTGGTTTCACGTCAACGGCACTGACAATTCTGCCGATGTGTGTTCTCGCGGCGCCACGCCGGCGCAAATGGTGCAAATCAAGGATCAGTGGTTCCGCGGCCCACAGTGGCTGTACGGACCTCAGTACACGTGGCCAGTGAGATCCGTTGATGAGTTCAAAGGTGATCCACTGGAACTCAAACCGGTTAAGGAAACCATATTAGTGAGTGCAGTCTCGAATACTGATACTACGGATTTAAATTTAATAATAAATAAATTCTCAAATTTTCTCAAATTACAACGTGTATTTGCCTGGTGTCTTAGATTCATTGCCAATTCAAGGGCTTCTGCCACTAATAGAACAAAAGGCGCATTGCTGACAGTAGAATTAAATAATTCACATGACAAACTCGTTCAAATTGTTCAAATTATGTATTTTAAGGATGACATTGAGTCATTAAAAACGTCCAACCGATGCTCTCATAGCCTACGTAAGCTCGACCCGTTCGTTGATAGCCGTGGTCTGCTCATGGTGGGGGGTAGGCTCTCACAAGCAACCTTGCCTTTTGCTCAACGTCACCCGCTGATTTTGCCTAAAAAGTCGCACTTCACAAACATCTTGATAGACTATTACCATAGAGTCTACCTGCATGCTGGGCCTAGAACTTTGCAGAACATACTAGCTCAAAAATACTGGATCGTAGCCGCCAGATGCGTCATACGGTCGCGCCTTTCTAAATGCGTAAGATGTTTTAAAAATAGGCCCACCATTAATCAGCCTAAGATGGGCTCCTTACCTAAATGTCGCTTACAAGATATTTATCCCTTTCACACAGTTGGTGTTGATATGGGCGGTCCCTTTTACACAAAGGAATCAAACCGTCGCAATGCCAAATTATCGAAGGCTTATTTGTGCCTATTTATTTGCTATTCAACGCGCGCGGTACATCTTGAGGTAGTCTCAGCGTTGACTACTGAATGTTTTCTGGCTGCATTTGACAGATTTACAGCTAGGCGTGGTCTTCCACACATGGTCTGTTCTGATAACGGCAAAAATTTCGTTGCTGCTGGTAAACATTTGACGGGGGTGTACAAGTTTTATAATAGTAATCAAAACCAATTAATTGATAAATTCACAAATAGGAAAGTGATTTGGAAATACAATCCTCCTACTGGGAGCCATTTTGGTGGAATTTTTGAGGCCGGAATCAAGTCATCCAAATACCATCTGAAACGTGTCCTCGGTACACGCGCGTTACCGTTCGAAGAACTTTGTACTTTGTTCGCCAACATAGAGGCCATCCTTAATTCTCGACCACTGTGTAGTCTATCAAATGATCCAAACGAATTCGACGTCCTCACACCAGGGCATTTTTTGGTTGGTCGTCAATTGGTGGCGGCTCCTAATTACGACCTGACGGATACGTCTATAAATCGCTTAACGCGTTGGCAATGTATTCAACAAGCCACTTTGCACTTCTGGCGTCGGTGGAAATCCGAATACTTACATACGCTTCAGCAAAGGCAAAAATGGTTGGTTGATGTGCCTCCTTTGGCTATTGATGATTTGGTACTGATTCACAATGATAATAGTCCATGTCAACAATGGAGCTTGGGACGTGTTGAACTAGTTCATCCAGGTTCTGATGGTAGAGTTCGGGTGGTGACTGTTCGCACACAAAATTCGCGTTTACAACGCCCAGTCAATAAATTGAGTCCTTTGCCAAAGCAACAGGACGAATAATTATTTATATCTGTAAATTATTATCTCATTACAAAACTTTTTTCAAATATATGTCATTTGTTTTATATGTATCTATTTCAACTATTTTATGTATACAGTCCACTAGCTTTCGATTTTACACGATCTCATTCACACAATTCATCATTGTCAACATTTGCTTTGTGTTTACCTATTTTGAAATCATTGTTGATTTCGGTGGGGGGGAAATGTTAGAGAACCGACAACTCCTTTCCCAACTTCCTACCTCTAACGCCATCTGTCGTAAGAAAAGGGAAGCTCAAACCGGGCACCCCGCACGCGCGCCTTCAACCTACTGTAGGTAGTCTAAAAAGAACTCGCGACCGCTCCGCGCCCGCGCTCCAGCTCCGAAGAAAAAACCTGTTAAAACTCAGATGAGACATCATTATACTTGTGGGAGAAGATTCCAGGCAGAAGACCTGCAGTGCACCCTCAGGATAAGAAACTCCGTTTATGTAGATAACGCGATCGTCAAGTCTGCACCCTGTAAGTCCACTCATAATACCTATACTTCCTTTTCTTGTCGGTTATTGTTTTAAATTTTAATCAACTATTTTAGTTTATGCAACATAATTGATTAATCGATTATAATCGATAGTATTGCTGTATAATTGACATCGATAGTATCGATTATATCGAGAAAATCGATACTATCGATAGTTTAATCGGTTGTATGGGTGATTTTGGGGCCCATCTAATAATCGATGTTCGATCGATTATGCGGCAACACTACTATGTATTAAGTTGATCTTGATCGAATGAACGGACAACCAAAGAAACAAAATGATTTCTCAAATCAAAATGACAAATGACATCTAGAACCGCCCTATCAAATTTCTTTAATTTCTAATGATAGTACCTATTCTAACAGTCAAAAACTGATACTTACGGATCGGCTAAGTATCTTAATTAAATTTCTTGAAAAATGGCTCTCGCTAAGATTTAGCCAGTGTCTAGTTTTAGGGCAGGTTATTAGTGTTTTGACATTGTCCGTAACTCTGCTTAAGACTTTAATAGGCGTTGTGCTTGTACAAGAGACAAAATGTCTAACACTGAGACCCAATTTTGAAGATACAGGTGGCTACTGGTTGATTCTGTTGAGATACCTGAAACAATGACAAACAACCAACTAGCTAAACGTGTTAGTAAAGCAAATAAGATTATAATTTAATATTATTAGACATAATATACGAACACAAGACATTCACAAAATCAGAATTTATATACGATAATATGGATTTAAAATCTTAAATGGGATTACATTCCCAAATGATTGATATCTAAACGTCATATATAGCCTGAGAGCCAAACTAATTCGCTGTATGGAGACTCAACAATAATTCTATTTCTGTATTTTCTTAACATAAAACATTAGATTATCTAGTTTATTAAATAATTCATTAGTAATCCACCAATATTTGTGAGAGCGACATTAAAAAAAAACAACTACAAAGCTTTATAAAATCTATAAAAAATGGGCAAAAATGGTATAAATATTATTTACTTTACATTTGAATACCTTTATTAGTTATCTTTCGTAAAATTTAATAATCCTCCTATAAATATAAATGAAAAACAAATAAACTTAAAAAAACTCTACGTAAACTCGAAAGTGGCATTACACCTGTGTTAAAAATGCTATCAGATCAGTTTTTAATTACTTTTGTTCCATTTACTTCCATTAACACGTAATGTACTAAATTCAATTTAAATTTATAATGATAATAAATAATCTGCTATTATTATTTTCTTAGAGTACATTGTGCAGTTAGTGAAACAACCGATTTCTTCTTAAACTATTAGTTTCCCGTTGTATATCTTCATGGATTTCAACTTTGATGCTTAGATAAGGTGAACTTAAACACTTTTTCACGATAAAACCGGTGAAAGCATATTTGCTGTAAAATTGCACCATTTTCGGGGTATAACTTTTTTACGATACCTTCCAATGCGAGATTTTGTTGGATTCTAAAATAGTCTCTTATAATTATATTTAATGGCCGTTTACAAAAATTTGGCCTGTTATTGAGTTTTTTACAAAAATATCGGAAAGTTCTTAGGTTAAAAGGTATTTTAACAACAGTAATACATATTCGTTTACCGCGTAATAGACAGTGACTGTCTCTGTAATAATCCCATCTATGATATACTTAGCCAAACCATAGATATCAGTTTTTGACTGTTAGAATTAGTAATTAAAGAAAGATAGTGGACACGAAATATCGATAACTTGATGCAGCCCTAGTGTAAAACTAAAATTATTTCTTTACACAAAACATTCGTAAATTCTGCATTATGTTTATTCGATCTTTGCTTCTTACATAAATAAATGTTTATAGAAGAGAATTATCACTCTTAGTGCTTAAATTTCGAAGCGCATTGGCAAAAATAAATCCTAGGTGAGGAGGTGTCGATTTGGAATAATTTATCAGTGAAATGAACATTTTTCGGGGTTATTTCGCTGTGTTGCACAACAATCAATCACTGAACAAGTCACTGTTTTTGAAGCACTATTTCTCAAAACTATCCACGATTTCACTAAAATCAGAAAAATTCACAGAGCTCAAATTATCAGTGTGCGGATGAGTGCTGACGAGCTGTCAAAAGTTGCCAAAAACAGTTCTGTTACGTCGCATCACGCATCTCTTTTTATCACACAGTGTTGCTGCTGGTGACATCTCGTTCGCTCAGCCCTTTGTTCTCAGAATAATAATAACTAAAGTTATAGAAGGAAGGTTAAAATAAAAAACGTGCAACTATGTTTAGTGCCGTTTTATCTTATGGCTAGAAAAGGAGGTTGGAGTGCGACAAATGGTTGACGCTTATTGTTAATTTTTTGTATTGTCTAATTATATGTCATCAGTAAGAGGATTTAAAAGATATTGAGTCCTTTGCCCGCCCAAATTCAGAAGCACTTTGATTTAAAAGCTGATAGTTCGTTTTAGATAATATATCATAAATCCTCTCTACAGTTTGTGGCCATCTTTTTACACTTCCCTAAACAGTGTAATATCGGAATCCGGTATGACACTGACGGGGCTTTTTGAGTGGAATCTATTTACTTTAATTATTATCGTTATTGACCTTAGATTAAAACAAAAAGAGAAAGATACGGCATGCTCATACTTGTAGTCAATCAAAATATAGTCCTACTATATGTAGTTAACTACATATGCAAAAACTCACACACGCACACCTATAAAGTGTAAATCGAGCGAGCGAGACAGAGCGGTAAGTTTCAACGTCAGCGCGAGGGAGTCAGCCAGTGACGTCTCGGTCGCTTCGCAATCAAAAACAAAAACTCAAAAATATCCGGAATGCACAACAAATTCACAAGAATTTTCTTTAAAAATATACTTTTGGTGTAAAACGCATAAAAAGTGATTCCATGTGTCTTGTTTTTACGCCTTGAGTGATTCGTGCACTGGAGAAATGCACAGGAAGGCATTTTTTTGCGTTATTTTCAAATAAAATCGTTTTGACACTGACAACGCAGCACATGCAAACAAGTCGCTGTTTTAACGTTGCTGTTTGACTGGAACAAAGCAGGGCCTCGATCGCGCTATTTGCCAACATCTCAAACTGACTCAAACGTTCAAACGTTAACGATAAAGTTTTGGTTCGGTTTTGGTTTAGCCGATGTCAAAAATGGTATCGCGCAAAATTTTCCTGACGATTAAACCGATGTCGTAGTGTTAGCGTTAGCGAATTTTCCTCAAAGTTGAATCGTTTAGTGCTTGCCACGAGTATTAAAAATACTAGGTGTGATATTTGTAATCGATACTCGATTAAGAATGTTGAAAACACCGCCACATTGTTTTAAACACGCAAAATGATGGTCTTATGCAAAATTACAAGTAGAAACTATGAAAATACTCGACAGATATTGTAAAGAGCTAGAACTTAAATTTATTTTCATTTTAACGTCTTTGAAAAAAAAATTTTTTTTACTATAACTTTAGGATTAAGGGGGAAATTACTATTTTTTTATTAATTGTCTATAATTTTTCATGAAATTAATTAATTACCACTATATAAATCACCATGTACCATTGACTTATATTTGAATAGACAAGAACGTTCTTGTAAACTATTTGTTCAAATACTGGGAATTAGAACTAAAGTTCGCTGCAGCGCTAAAACATTTTATTACGTCGTTTTACCAAACTAAAAACATACAGCGCTAGATCGCTTATAGAGTGTAGTTTTTTCGCGACCAAAACGTTGTAAGCGCCGTGAATTTCAAAGCGCTTACGCGTTTTGTTCAACGTAAAGTAACAAGAGTCGGTCCTATAGATTTTACACCACAGAAGTGACACGGCTATTGTACCTACAAAACTTTATTAGAATTCATACTCTATTTCAAAATGTATTAATGATTATATAAAGAGAGCAGATGATGATATAAATAAAAAAATATAAAATTGAAAAGAAAATAAATTTATTATTATTTGAGCTCAAATTTTCTTATTTCACATCTATAGTATTATGTAAGTCAGAATGATTTTTTTTTTCAGGTGTCACTATTCACAAATTTCCAAATCCATCAAAATATCCAGAGCAGTTCAGAGCATGGGTTGAGTTGGCAGGTCAATGCCTTATAGGCATAAGAGATGACGTTATTTATAAAAACAGGAATATTTGTGATAAACATTTTGCTGAAAATGTAAAAAATCGCAACAACCGTTTAAGTGTATTAGCAGTACCTACATTGCATATACCAAGTAAGTAAATTTTATATAAAAATGTATAAATTTTAAAAACATGAATTGTTAGTACCTAGTATTTTAACTGCTTTAGAAGTTTTCTGTTTAAAATTGTTTCATCATCATCATCGGCTCATTTTTATGTCTCCACTGTTGGGGCACGAGCCTTCCCTATGGATGGATAGGGAGAACAGGCCATAAACCACCACAGGAGCCCAGTGCGGGTTGGTGGTTGTTAACAACTGCTAATGCAACCGGGACCAACGGCTTTACGTGCCTTCCGCAACACTGAGGAGCTCGAGATGATAAATTTTTGGTCACCTATCGGTTGACCGGCCTTTGCGAAAGTTGCTTAACCTCAGCGCTCGCAGACCGGGCGCGTTAACCACTGCGCCATCAAGCTCCTCAATAATTCAAAATTGTTCAAAATTGTTTACTTTATAATTCAAACATAGGTAAATATTTAAAATTCAATTAGTCAAGTATGTATGGTTTTTATTTATAAGTATTACTGTTCATTTCAGAATCATCTATTGTCACATTAGAGCTGAATAGAAGTTTCCAAAGTTTACCTTCTACTTCATTGGTGCATTTGTCAGGTAAAATAGTTTTATTTTTGTAAAGATGGAATTTCGTTATAGATAAAGATAAAGATACTTTATTTGCTTGCACACGTGTATAAAAAGATATTATAAATTATTTTTGGTTCAACATGCCATACCATAAACGGTGTACAAATTAAGACAAATTAAAATATAAATCCATGCTTAATAATAAAATCAAAATTAAAATTATAACTACAAACAATATTGAATTAATTTTAAATATCACAGATGTCAATAATAATTACTTGCATAAAATAAAAATTCAAAGATATAATAACAATAAAATTATACAATTTCACAAATTATTATCATTTAAAAAATCCGATATGGTGTAATAACATTTTTCGCAAAGTAATTTTTTAATTTTGTTTTGAAATTGATTAAAATTTAGTTCTATAAGCTTCACAGGTAATTTGTTGTAAATTCTAGGGGCCATACAAAATATGCTTTTGCTCATTAAAGCTGTTTTTGCCCGAAGAATACAAAGGCGACTGTTGTCACGTCATACACACAAAAAAATCAGGATTTGATTTGACAAAAATAACAACTTTCAAAATATTTGTTATTTGGTATATTTGAATGAGATATCTTTAGTTAATTTTCACATCATAAATAACATTATTTCATGCTTATCAATTATTTTTGTAGTTATACATCTAAATCAATTATTTTTAAATTAAGTGTTGAATATAGATTCCCATAGATGTATGATAATAATGTATGTATGTTATGCAATTTTATATTAATGTAATATTTAATGAGTATAACTTTACACCAACAATTATACAAGCTGTATGTAATGTCACAGCTTACAATTCTGAATCCCTGACAATGACAAATATTGGACTATACTTTTAAATAACTTGTCATGAAAATTGTTTCAGATAATATGTTGATCAACATCAACAAAGCTGATGAATGTGGACTAACAGACCCATCGAATAAAACAATGACACCACAAACTAAAGGTAATTATTAATTTATAATTTAGCAATTTACTTACTTACGTCTTGCTGCTAACAGAATTTATATACATCCCACAAAAAATTAGAAAGAAGCATGCGTTTTTGTATCACAAACTTTCTGTAAGATTTATCTCACAATGGGTTAACTAAAGTAAAGTAAGTATATCTTCTGTCCCACTGCTGGGCATAGGCCTCTATCATTGAAATCAAGTCATCGTTACAATTGATGGGTTATTGGCTTAATTACCACGCATGTCAAATGCGGGTTGGTGGTCACAAACCCGGGTAATCCGAAACACACTTTGCCCGGCCTGAGAATTGAGCCCAGGATCTTCGGGTACCAAGCGCTTTGCCACTCGGCCAACGAGGCGCTGGATGGTTGATTGGTTGACAATGGGTTAAGTTATAGGAAAATAAACAAACAGAGTTGTTCATAATATATTGTATTAGGATTTTGTTACTTTATTTAAGTTATGCTGTTTTGCTTTTCAGATGCTATTGCTGATATGATGATTGCTGTCAACAGAGATCATATATATTGCAGCAAACCAGATCAACCTATTACATCGAAGACACCACAAACTACAGGTACCTTTGGGTTCACCTTAATGGTTAAATTGTTATTTGAATAATTATAGTACTTACAAATTAATAAATGTAAAACTCTTGAATTCCATAATATCATTTATCTATACTAATATTATAATGAAGTAAAAATCCGAAACTACTCATACGAGATTAAAAATTCTTTCCCCTATATTTAGAATAGACCTTCAGGGTGGACATAGGATCTTTTTTATCCCGGTATTCCAACGTAAACCACGCGGGAAACACCGCGGGCGACAGCTAGCTATTGATAAAAATTTCGAAGCAGTGGAGGTCTCTTGCAGGGGCCTCGGGCAATAGCCCGTGTAGAAAACATTTTATATTTAATTTTTTTTTGCACAAGGTCCTCCACAGATCTAGTCAATTATCAGAAATAACTATTTTCAATTGTCATACTTTGCATAAGGGCACGCAAATATCTGCGACCAGAGTGTCGCAATGGTTAAAGTTATTTCAAAGTGTCATGCAATTTTTAATACTATACTAAATACTAAAGTAATATCATTTTTTTGCAGATACAAGGAGGCAACCGCAAGGCTTAGCCTATTATAAAGGAATGCAGAAAGAAATAAGAATGCTAAAGAGCGAAATATGCAGGTTGAGAAACCGAAGCAAAAATTTTAAAACTAAATTAGCAAGTGCTTTAAAGATATCCAACAACAAAGCCTTACAAAAAATCACAGGCAAAATGAGTTTACCTGCAAAACTATTCACAGAAATACAATACCGAGAAACTATGAAGAAAGCAAAAGGTCGTCGCTTCACAAATGAAGAAAAAATTTTGTCGCTTTCTTTGTTTAAAAGAAGTCCAAAGTGTTATACACTTCTATCAAAATGTTTTACTTTGCCATCTTCAAAATCATTGAAAAATCTTCTTGGAAAAATAAAAATATCACCTGGAATTAACAAAATAATTTTTGAAAAATTAATGCACACTGCTGAGCAAATGAACGAGGATGACTGCCTCTGCACTTTAGTTTTTGACGAAATGTCTATAAATCCGCAATTGCACTATAATGCAGCTCAAGACGAATTAAAAGGATTTACAACAATCGGTAAAAATAATATTGCTGATCATGTTCTAACTTTTATGATAAGAGGAGTAAAAAAAAATTTTAAGCAGCCTGTCGCGTATTATTTTACGAACTGCTTGAATAAACTAGATTTAAAAAACAGTATAAAGGAAGTTATACAATATCTTCTATCTAGTGGCTTAAAAATTGTAGCCACTGTTTGTGACCAAAGTGCTGTCAATGTTAGTGCAATAGAAAGCCTAGTTAAAGATTCCAAAGAAATATATTTAAAGAGGGGGCAGGATTGGAAAAATAATGTCATTATTATTGGTAATAAAAAAATAATACCTTTATATGATGTGCCGCACCTATTAAAAGGCATTCGTAACAATTTGATCACTAAAGATATTAAATACATTGATTCTGAAGATGGCAAGGAGAAAACGGTCAAATGGGAGTATTTTCAAAAACTCTATGAAGCAGACAAAGCATATGGAGAATTAAAAATTTTACAAAAATTGACAGAAGATCATATTAACCCTCAAAAAATAAACAAAATGAGGGTAAAAACAGCTACCCAAGTATTCAGTCGAAGCGTCGCAATTGCTGCAAAGCATCTGATCGACGGCGGTAAACTAGACCCAGAGTGTTTAGAAATTACACCATTTGTGTTATTTATAGACAAACTTTTTGATAGCTTGAACTGCAGTACATTCCAACCAATAGATGGAAAATTTTATAGGGCAGGTGTCAAAATTAATTCTCCCCATCATAAACTGTGGCAAGATTCTATATTATTTTTGCAAAGTATGAAGTTTATTCATAAGAAAAAAGAAGGCAATGAAATTCGTTTTACAGAAAAAGTTGTTCCTTCTATAAAAAACTTTATAAAAACTTTGGAGGGAATGCAAGCTTTATGGAAAATATTAAACAGGAAATATAAATTTGACATAATGTTTTGTAGAAATTTCAATCAGGACCCACTTGAAAACTTTTTTGGGAACATTAGAAGTCTTGGTGTGAGAAATGTGGCTCCTAATACAGTTGGGTTTGAAGGAGCCTTCAAAGCTCTTTTATTAAATAATTTTTGCACATCGCACTCTATCAAAGCCAGCTGTGAAGATGATATGAGCACATTTCTCCAATCCGTTGACTTCTTTTTGTCAAGAAAAAATAAGGAGAGTAGTCAAGATACCACTAAAGAAATTATAATAAGTGAAGAACTTTTGCAATGTAGCGAAAAAAACGAAAGCAATGATCCCGAGTCTTATGTTTGTGGGTGGGTCCTTAGAAAATGCTGCAAAAAAATTATAAAAGGATGCCTACAATGCAAAACTAATTTAATATCGACTTACGATTTACCGTCAAATGCGTATATAAAAGCAAAAGAATATGTTAATGGTAAAAAATGGCTGAGCTATCCCTCCGAAGAGTTGAAACAATGTTTTAGTGAAATACAAACTGTAACTGTAAGTGTATTAAAAAAAGAAATAAATGTGAAAAATGTAAAGAAACACATAAAGATGTTAAATGAAATTTTTGTAAATTATAATATTTTTAATTGTCAAAAACATCAAAAAATATTAAAAGATTACTTTGAAGACATAACTATTAATGTTATTTTATACAGCTGGTGTCGTTCTGTAAACCGAATTTTGTGCGGTAAATTAAAATATGATGGGGATGATGACTGTAAAACGAAAGCTCAATTGTATTACGATAAACATAAACATAATAAAAATAGAAAATAAATGATGTTGTTTTATTTTTACAAAGTTCCCAAACTGGCAGATGCATGCAAAACCTTTGAATCAGAGTGATTTCATTTCATAAATTTAGTGCACTTATTCAATCTTGCACTAAATTTATGGAATTAAATCACTCTGATTCAAAGGTTTTGCATGCTTAAAATTTGAAAAGGCTTATACCAATATATAGAATGCATTATGTATATAAGTCAAAAGTTTCGGAACAACACCACCAGAGGCCACTAGGTTCAAACAGATTGGCAAAAATTATCCGTGAGATGGCTCTCTATTCCCCTAGTATTACTTTTCTCTATGACAAAACCTCAGAACAATAAGAAAACCATTCCAAGTGTCATTCGACCAAAGAGTTAGTAATATTTATCATTAGAGTTGAAAAGAAGACGCAACTTAGAGCATCTTTCTTTACTTTTAGCCTTACGCAACGACAATGCCAATGGAAAAGTAGCTCCCGAGGAACTTTTTCAAAAACGTTCATTTGACAGCGTTAGATAGGTTCCCAGCGTCACACCCATGTCACACCTTTGGTCGATACCGCTGTCAAAAACCTACCGCGATACGGATTTAACGGTTAATAATCCACCATTATTTTACATTAATATTCGACATAAGGGCCTTTTTCCTGTCATGCGGATAGCCGCCCGCGTGCGGGATTGGTCCGCATGCGGGCTGCCCGCATCCTATCATTTCATACATGCTTTTCCTATCACGCAGGCAAAACGCGCACGGGACGCGGATTGCCTGCGGGCGCGCGCCTCGCACGCGTGCCATCCGCTTGCAGGGCGCGTTCTTCTACTGCCAGTGTAGTTTTTACTGTCGTGCGGGTTATATGCATCGTCATTGTACGCATACAATCGCAAACAAAAATGAAAATTGATACAGAGAGACTTATTTTTGAAGTGCATTTTCGCCCTTTGTTGTGGAACAAGCAGGACGACCCTTACAAAAACCGGGATGCAAGGGTTGCTTGGCTGGAAAAAACAATGACTATTATGTATGGGGCAGCTTGCCTTTCTTTTTATTAAATTCTTCTTCTGACATTGAATTTGAACACTGTGTTTCATATCTAAACCTATATTTGACCTTAATTTTTTAATTTTGATAAATTACATTCAACACAGTAAGTGATCTAGTTTCAAGGTAAGGATCTACTCTGAATTGTTTTTTATATTTTTTTATTTTTGAAAATACATAAGCAATAATTACTTTTTTAACGTTCATCTCTGTGCACGAGTATACTCACTCGCCACACGCACGACACTACAGCGGCGAACGAAATCTTTGTTCTGCGCATGGCCCGGAGCGTATTATAACCCGCATGCGGACGACAGGAAAAAGGCCTTTACACAAATTTTAGAAAACAAAACAAAACCGCAGACATGACTCTTCACTTTCCCGCCAAGAAGTCCGACTTTATTGTTTTATGAGAAAGAATGATGGACGGAAGGTTTTATGTGTCCGTTATGGTAGCGTACACATAGTCGATTTCACGTTTTTGTTGTTATGCCCTGTTTTAGTGCATAATTACTGCAAACACAAAGTAATCAGTGCCTCTTTAGTTTAGGACGCACTGGCATCACGATCAAGCTGGCGTACACGTGATCGTTCTCGAAAACTACTTATATTATAGCAACGTTAACTTTACACCATAAAATTAATATACCAACGGAATAGAGTAACAAAGGCTCAGAACAATAACTAAAGCTATAGAAACCGGACTAAAATAGCAACACAAATACAGTTTGTACTATTTTTACTAATTAACCTAGGTGATGTCTTGGAAAAGATAGATTGTCCCTTTTCTTTCGTAATTTCGAATTCTGTCACAATAAATTATGATGTCTTATTTGGGTAATGGGTAATGTGGTAACTTTATCGACACTTACATTAGTGCATGATTTTTAAGAAATCTGTAAAATAAAAGTATCGATAGTATAAAAATATGTACATTGTTTACGTCACTATACATGATAAACATAACCTGATGCAGTTTCTGAATTATTGCTAAATCTGCTATTACAATTGAATTCACGGCTGGTTTTCGCTACAAAACAGTTCTACCAAATTTTATTTTTATTTTTATTCGCTAATCTGATCACATTCGAAAAATAATATAGCATCAATAGTCCTTGATTATTTTTTTTCGAGATTAATATAACTTGTAGCTCCCAACTACAAAATAAATAGTGCCACATAGACCACACATTCACTATTTCTAGTAATCCAAACCATTCGTGCTATTTAGACAGAAATACTATTAAAATCTGAAATAATTATGAGATTTTAAGACAATATTATTGTCCAAGTTATTGACAGTCGAATAGTCGATACTATTACCCGAACAAGTCAATCCCTTCAAGTCCAATGCCAAAAAAATGACAGCACGGGCGCCGATGACGTAATTCGCAAAATGGCGAATACCTATCGTCGATGTTCACAAAAATAATGATTACGTTGCAACCAGATCATATTTTATCATTCTGTAAACGGCAATTTACTAATTGATAAATTTCCTTTCCGGCAGGTATCAAGATATATGTGATTATAGAAATAGTTTATTGGTCATACATGATCAAACTTTACGAACCATATTATGGCCTCAATCACAAGAAATAAACGCGCAGTAGTACATAAAACAAAGAACAAGCACCCATGCTGTCTAATTGTGTAAACAATGTAACAAAAAACCCCGAGATGTTTACAAAAACAACACTTGAAATACGACCTACGAAAGCAAAAAATGAACTAGGGGTGTTACTTCACTTTTTGTAATGTCATCGATAGTTATTTATGTTATTTTATGTTATTTTTGTAAGCTACTAGTTTATATGAATAAATGAAATGTACAATGTCAGTCTCAATTTTATTTTGTTTCATCATCATCATCATAGGTATAAAATCAAAGTCAAAGTCAAAGTGAAAGTAAAAATTGTATATTGTAAAAATAGTAAATTGTAAAAATAATGAAATAATATTGAAAATCGTCCAATGTTTTTTACCTAGTACCCATTCAGGACGTCTATTTTTTAACTCCACAGTTTTTATTATAGAAGTAACGACATTTACAATACTTATGTCGTTACCAAATGATACAATACAAATAAAAATACAATAAAAAAATGTTTAATAAAATCTTCTTCTCCTCCACCACGGCAGCAGCCACGCTGAGAAGTCGAAGTGCTCAGAGAACGGAGCGGTTGTATATATGTATATGTAACTGACCTCCATCCAGTCAACCTCCTCATGGCGTCGTGGAGATGTGAGCGGAGAGTAGGCAGGAGCCAATGGCGAAGGTTCGCCCTAAAACATACAAAAAAGTGAAACAGTTATTACTACAATCATACCAGTAGAAACCAAACACAATAAACAAATTATTTGATGATGATGATGATGATGGTAGTGGTGATGGTGAAATAAATAACCAGCGCCATACGTATCCTAGCGCATAATCCTAGCACAATAAACACATCACCAGTACAAACCAAACACAATAAACAGATTATTTGATGATGATGATGATGATGGTAGTGGTGATGGTGAAATAAATAACCGGCGCCATACGATCGCATAATCCTAGCACAATAAACACATCACCAGTACAAACCAAACACAATAAACAGATTATTTGATGATGATGATGATGATGGTAGTGGTGATGGTGAAATAAATAACCGGCGCCATACGATCGCATAATCCTAGCACAATAAACACATCACCAGTACAAACCAAACACAATAAACAGATTACTTGATGATGATGATGATGATGATGATGATGGTGGTGATGATGGTGGTGATGGTGAAATAAATAACCGGCGCCATACGATCGCATAATCCTAGCACAATCCTTGTAACACAATAAACACAATAAACAGATTATTTGATGATGATGATGATGAAATAAATTCTACTAACCTCGTCATCACTGACTACTTCCTCGCGCTCCTCCTCCGCGTCGGCCTCGTCGTATAAAATATCAAAAGTCGCTTGGAGCCTCCTCATCTCTCCCAATTCTCCAATTAGCCATTCTATAATCAAAATCAAACAAACAACATAAAATAATATGCTATACAACATACTTATACACAATAACACAATATAGCATACTTATATAACTGTCTCAATACAAAAGTAAATTTAGAAACATTACAAGAATATCACCATTACTATCGAAAATAACAAAATGTTATCGTAAAAGCTATCGACACTATCCTCCTACTACTAAGAAAGAAATTTCACACTGTCTGCCGGCAAGTATGGCCGTAAGCTCTATACAAATATAGCCCAAAATGGTATGGCAAAAAATTTCGGCCATTTCGAATGTCAGTACATGAAACGGTCGTAATTTTATTTCAATAAAAATGATAATAAATGTCGTTATTTCTTTGTGTAAACTAGTTTCCATTACTCATACACTGTTTTTATTCATTTTACTGTATTTCTAACAAACTGTACATGCATTTACGCACTAAAATCACTCTGGGATCACTCCGAAATCGAAAATTTAAAAATCACTATTAGATACGATATTCGTTGAAAACTTATAGCTAAAAACGTTCACTATAAACTCAGCAAGATGATTTACAACAGTTTCTAATATAAAACACTACTTACATGAGTATTTCCAGTTTTTTCCTCAATGCACTAAGTAACCTTGATGCACAAATGACAAATGTTCGAACTGTCATCCGACCCGAAAAACGACAGTAGAATAACCTTGTCTTGTGTTTTTAATATAGCAAATTTACTCTAGTTTGTCTATAGCCAAACATCTTCATACAAAAGTATACTCTAACCTATCGATATTAATTATTATAGTCGCGTGGTCGGGTGCGGTTACATGTAACCGTCCGGGTGTTGACCGAATATTGCAGCGGTTACATGTAACCGATCCGCATATGGAGAGGATATCCTTTCAACCCCGGAACAATACTAATGAAAGCACCCGAAGTATCATGTAATTTGCAAAATGGCGAATACCTAAAGTTGATGTTCACTAAAATAATGAATACGTTGCAATTAGATCATATTTTATCATTTTGTAAACGACATTTTACTAATTGATATATTTCCTCTGGCAGTTATCAAAATAAATGTGATTACCGAAATAGTTTGTTAGTTCTACATGATCAAACTATTTATTCTAGATTTTTTTATAGCTTAACTTCTTCATACAAAAGTAGGCTCTAATTACACGACATAGAGTCCATAGAATTTGATCGCTCAATTGTCAAAATTTGACATTGACATTTTAAAAAGTTTAACGCACAGAGCACACAATTGTTGCGGGGTTTTAGTGTAGCAAATTTACTCTAGTTTGTCTATAGCCAAACTTCTTCATACAAAAGTAGGCTTTAACTTATCGATATTTAAAATTATAGTCGCGTGGTCGGGTCCGGTGCGATCGCACCGGTCGGGTCGGGTGTTGACGGAATACAGCTCCGGTGCGATCACACCGGTTAGCGCTTGTAAAAAAATTACTTTGACATTGGCTAAATGTGCTAATCGCACGAAGCCATCAACTAAAAAAAAACATGGCTTCTTGGCGGGAAAGTGAAGAGTCATGTTCTGCGGTTTTGTTTTATTTTCTAAAATTTGTGTTATGTCGAATATTAATGTGAAATAATGGTGGATTATTAACTGTTAAGTGTTCGTAAATGCGCATGAGTGTTGGCAAATGAAACAAAACAGTGCAACTTCACTTTTTAAATTCTCTCAAGAATTCCGCCCGAGGACTTAGTAAAGCCCCCACATCTTTACTGAGATACTCGAGGGGTTGGAGGGTATATCATTTCTCACTTCTCATTTCTATAATCATTCATCATCATCTATACAAGAAGAAAATATTGTTTATTTATATATTACTTGTAAGAAAATTACTTTGACACTGGCTAAATGTGCTAATCGCACGAAGCCATCAACTAAAGGAAAAAAAAATTACGAAACATGGATCTTCACAAATTAACATTAATAAAAACAATTAATAATTCTAAGGGAGTAAAACTATATCAACTACCTACGTACAAAATGGATTAGGTGTCCTACTGTCCTATTTATAATGAGTTTATTTGAAAAGAAAATAATCAAATAATATTTGATATTATCAGTTCCGGAAGTGCATAAGCTTAACAGCCAGCTTTCAGCTGGCTAAAACATGGAAGATGATAAATTTGCTGTAGTCGAGAAAATCATGAAAGACATCGACAATGTTTTAATGAAAAATGCTGAGTTATACGCATTTGACGTTGTGCCAGTGGAAGCAAATTTCCAAAACAAGTCTCCTGTCCTACATTTAGAGAACTGCCTTGGTTTAGAATCTTGGTGTGTTAAGCATGTATATATGTACTGCTATTCTGAGCTCATGGATAAATATTATGCAAAACCAAAGCGTAAGGCTCAAAAGCCTTCATCAGTTAATGCAGAGAGGCTCAATAAGTTACTTAACATAACACTACTGATCAATCCAGAATTAAATGCTTTATGGAATAAACGGCGTGAGATGGTTTTAAAATCGTTTCTGCAGAAATCGCGTGAATTGCAATTCACAAAGTTAGCGCTTTCAAGAAAGCCAAAGTGCAATGATGCTTTTGCATATAGGAGGTGGCTTTTGGAGGAAATATTGAAAGATGACACATTACAAAGTAACCAGATCACTAGCCTCGCGAACGATGAGCTTTATATCTGTGATTTGGCAGCGGAAAAAAGTCCTAACAACTACCACAGCTGGAATCATCGCATGTGGATTGTAAACCAACTGAAAACTTGTAAAGATTTTGATGTGCAGTTTCTTTTTATCAAGGAATACGATTTCTCTGAGAGGTGGACAGCAAAACATGTCTCAGATTACAGTTGTTTCCACTACAGACAGTTTTGCATTAAAAACATATTTTCTCTTAGTGCTGAAAGATGGAACACTCTGGAAAATTGTGTCAAAGATAACTTTAGAAGAAGTTTTGCTCGGACTTTGGCTAACAACTTTCCTACTAATGTGCCTGTCCAAGTATCTGAAGATGATTTACTTAGTTACGGTGAAAACAAATTAGTTGATTTGTTACTTGGCTATTCCAACAAACACTGCAATTGCATTGTAAATAACTCTGCGGTGTGTAGAAAGCTGGCGATCTTGTTTTATGAATTAGTTTTGAGCAATGAGTTGGTGAGGTTTTACAAACATCACGAAACTATGTGGTATCATAGAAGGTTTATAGTGCATGAGCTAATCAGTATCATGTATGATTATTTTGGTATAATTAGACAGAATGGAGTGTTGATTACAAACAGCTGTCGGAAATGCAATGTTGATGATACGAGACAACGAAATGCAAAGATTGTTAGGTATGATAGCAATGTGATTTACTCCTGTGTGTTGTTCTATGTCATTTTGAACATTGAAAAGAATTTTATTGAAGAAAGACGCAGCAACAGTGATAATTATGCAGATAGACATGAGAAATACTTACGTTTTGTTGAGGGTCTGAATAATGTGATGTAATAATGATAGAAAAGATATATATTTACAAGTCATCACAATGAGTAATAAAATTGATATTTATTTATAATAATGATTTATAATGAAACTATTAATAGAAGTGTACTCCAAGAGTAAATGAATGTGATGTACAAAAAATTGTTTTGTACTTAAAGGTTAATTTGAAGTGCTCCTAAGCAGAAACTGAAGCAGGTTATTGTTGACAATGTCAATAATCTATTGAAATATTTCAAACTCTTGTCTTTGCATTTTTATATTCTGAACCAAGTCTAATGTAATATATTAACATTTTAAATGAACATGCAGATATGAAAGATGTCTGGACTATAGATTAACTTACTTTAGTGTATTAGACATCACCAAATATTTGTATTGTAAGTAGTTGAGCTAGTTTTACTCCCATATAATTATGAATTGTTTTATTCTTATTAAAAAATACAAGTATTAAATTTCATTGTTTTTTAAGTTTGTTCCCTGAGGAACCGGCTAAGGTCATAGAATAGACCATGCTGCCATGTCATTAGTTTCTTAAATTCATTAGTACTATCTGTAATAAACTATATAGAATGATGATAAATGATAATAGAAGTGAGAAATGATATACCCCCCACCCCTCGAGTATCTCAGTAAAGATGGGCTTTACTAAGTCCTCACGCGGAATTCTTAAGAGAATTTGAAAAGTGCCGTTGCACTGTTTTGTTTCATTTGCCAACACTCATGCACACTCACGAACACTTAACGGTCAATAATCCACCATTATTTCACATTAATATTCGACATAACTCAAATTTTAGAAAATAAATCAAAACCACAGACATGACTCTTTACTTTCCCGCCATGAAGTCCTCTTCTTATATTTCAATACAATCTAGGACTGTCAAGTTTTCTTCTTCTTATTCTTCATTTGTTTATGGCATGTTTTGCGCCAATGTCACAAGAGCGTTTACGCCGCACACTAGCGCCGCCAATGGAAAAAAAAAACATATTATCTAGTAATTTTTTAAGTAGCTAATACAATACTTACAATAAAGATTGTTTTCCATTAAAAAAAATCCTTTCTAAGTTTTCGTCAAGCCTTCAGTCATCCATCCATGAAGCTGTACCTACATATAAGCCCTGTCTGCTTTTACCAAGAAGAAGCTTAGTTCTACGCGTGGTTTCATGTGCCGTTTTTTGTTTCAAACCAAGCATCCAAGATGCAAGCATGCGCATGCAAACAAACGGCCGTAACCATTACGGTACGGCCTTTAAAGTATTATTTATTTCGATTTTAGATTTTGGTAAAGCGTTATAGACGCTTTGCCTTCTCTTTAATAAAACAAGTTTGCTGTCACTGTCACTGTCATTCTTGAAATATTTACAAAACGCCTATTGAAGTCCTAAGCAGAGTTACGGACAATGCAAAACACTAATAACCTGCCCTAAAACTAGATACTGGCTAAATCGTAGCGAGTGCAATTTTTCAAGAAATTGATTGATTGATTGATTGATTACAACTTGCGTAATGTTGTCTCGCTATAGATTTGTATGCTTGGTTGTTTGTTACATGTTATTTGGTTAAAATACTATCGAGAGGAGGGAGTACGGAGAATGGAATGCATTGTAGAGAGCGCGAAGTAAACATAATTTAGTTTCATTTCAGTTGACTTATACTACACTGTTCAAGTAGAAGTGTCGTTGCGCGTATTTACTGAGTTTCACTAAATTGTAAAAAGTTTTTAAGACATTGCATTGTAATTATTTGAATAATAGAAGCAGCTGCATAAGCCTTCTAATAATTAGTAAATCTTAATAACACAAATTTACAATGGAGCGGAAATTTGTAAATGTTATTCTTCTTGGGTTTGGCTTTATGTTTGTGTTTACTGCATTTCAAACTATGGGAAACATAGAGGTAAGTTTCATCTTATTGTTGCTTTCTTCAAGATTACTCATTTGATTGTACGCATTTATTCAATTTGTGATAAATTCATTTTATTTAATTCAAATAAATTACTTTTCTGTCCATCATCTACAATAAACTTTCCATTAAATTTTCGTGTAAGATATTCAGTTACAGAAAAGGTTTCTAGTATATTTACATTCATAAGAGTTCAATTACTGCCCAATTATTGCAGAGTTCAATTATTGATGCCTCTTGAAACTAAATTGTCCTATTGCAATTCTTTCCTTATTCTCAAAGCTAATAGACAAAGGCTCATTGCATAAGCTCATACCAGTTCAGACCTGGTAGATGCACAGTATGTTTTTTGAAGAGGCCTTTCTGTTGATTCTGATTCGCTGTAAAATATGGATGCCGTTTCATGGCACACAGATGGCTCCCATATTAATGTTTCTCTACTTTAATTTTAAAAAGGCATTCATCAGTTAATGATTTAGTTTTTGATAAACTTTGTTAGGTACAAAATTTTACTTTTGCCGACTAATTACTCAAACTTGATACTGATTTAGATAGCCATGATCTAAGATAGTTGGTTTCACATAGCAGCTAGGTATGGGTTTAACCAAAACAACACTAATTTTGGTGTTAGGTCAAGGATTTATCTTGAGCCTCCTACTGTTCACTTCTATTTCTTGTGATTAATGATCTAAACCTTATTCTCATACATTTCTTTTGTCCACTTGATGACAAAACAACCTAAACATTATAAAGAATAAAAAAAAAACATCCAATCAGAAATGTAATGATTTTGAATCTGTAAACAATAGGAAAAGCTTTAGGCATGCTTAATATTTTTTGATGGATGACATATTTGTTGAACAGAACTATTAGCTACTATCCTATAGCTAGAAACTAATGTCATATTTAAAAAAATCAAGTAAGTACACATGTTCATGTTAGGATAGTGGAAAACCATCAGTGATCAAGGTATGGCCTTTGCCCATCAGTAGGATAGCCAAAGCCAAATAAAAAAAAAATGAAGGAGACTAACATTCAAAACATAAACAAAAGAAATTATACTCACTTAACTCCTTTCCACAGCAGATTTTTTTTTATTTAGTTTTAATTTTCATTGAAATATATTATATTTCAATGAGTTTATTTTATGTAAACTAGTGGTCGCCCATGGTCGAAATTCGACCGTAATTTTATTAAGGCTGCACTGATTGTATTCTAAGCAATGAAAATTTAAAAAAGATAGAATGTGAGTTTGGTATTGACAGATATCGACCGCTCCTCTCTTTCATTTTTGAAATTTTTGAAGATTATTTAATTGTGTGTGTCAAATACATAGTAGTGTGTGTACGTAATGTTTGTATTATTGATTTAATGTATTTTTCATGCATAATTTGAAAAAAAAAAAATTAACATTATGTACTTCTTCTTTATATAAACTTAAGTAAAGCTATAAGTGTGCGAAAAGAGATGTTTCAAGTTTGTATGGACACTGGGTTAAGTTTTTGTACAGGTAAAATAAATCAAAGAAATAAAATGAATAATCTATTACAAACATGAATTTTTCATAATTTAGCTTTATATTGTGGTTCAAAGCATTTTAAAACATTATGTGACATTTCAAATTCAACAATGGCGAACGTCTATCAATGTCATTTTGACCATATGAGTTTAACGCAAGGAACTTGTTTGACGTCTTAATCACGGCTTATTTTCATCTTTTGTCTCAATAACTCAAACACTCCTATCCTAGTTATGGCTAAACTTCTTCATACAAAAGTAGGCTCTAAATAGACGATATTAAAGTTCTAGTGTCGAGTGGCGAAGCGCGATCAAATACGATCGTTTACATATATAGATCTTTACATTAAAATATACAACTCAAAATTATTATAGATGATTGAAAAAATTACAACTAGGTAATAATAACTATAGTTGTAATTTTTTCAAAAAAAAAAAAAAAAGTTGTAAATTATAATTAATTATCATACTTTCTTATCAATACGATAGATTTTCCAAATGTTAGAAAAGTCTTCGTTAATTTTTTTTTCTTATAAATGTAGTACCTATAATACAATTAAAGTGTAAAGTCATAAGTGCAAGTCACTGCCGAATTGCCGATTCCGCCAAGACTGGAACAGTAAAAAAAATAAGAGTGCAATCAAAAGAATAATGTAAATCCGTGAAAGCTTTGACGCTTTTCCTTTGAATTCCATTAACGTAAGTGTAGTGATGTGTTAGGTTTTAAAAAAAGAAATGCACAAAGCAACAGCAATATTTGAACATACATTTAACAAGACCTATACAAAGGCGAGCTTATTTCTCTTCCAGCCAAACCTGGTAGTAGTGCAACTGGTACCGATGAACTCTTACAAAATGCTATCAGGCAGTCTATTCCACTCCACATCACATTCTAGTTGCATTATACCTACTACGGTAAAAGGATTGTGGAAAAATTGCTGGAAATGAGGATGTAGAAGGGCGGGCTGTTTGACGTACCGAATGCAGCCTTTTAAATATTAATTCATGTGCAAAAAGTAATGTAAATCATAAGTGAATTGATGTACCTGGACATTTTGCACAATGCATTAGAAACTTCGATCAATTAGCATTTCCTTCAATAGTTTAAAGATGGAAGAGACAGCCATGTTTTAAATATGATAAGAGCTAATCGTTGGTTAGTGACTTTTTAACTTACTTATTACTCGTACTACATACTTGAATGATAAAATGTTACAAGTGACTGGCTAGCTAGATTCTACCACATTCCGTGGCGTATAAGAATGTAGACGGTGCTGTTTGAAAGCACGAAACTTTACATATCGACCTTGAGTAGTATTACAATAATTCTCTGTCGATGCCCTATAAATGTCAAAACAAGTTGATTAAATCTCTCGTTTCACAATAGCGTTAGGTATTGGAATTTAACACTTTATACGGATCTTACTAGTGTTTATTGTACATTATTTACGCCCGGTGCCATCCTAGGATTTTCTTTCCTTGTAGATACAAATTTACATTCAAATCCATTCACCATTTTCGGTGTGATTGAAGAACGAACAGATCTTTCGCAATTCTAATGTTTGTAAGATTTTAGCTTAAAGCCTGTGATCCTGGACCCTGCAAATTATCTGAAAATTCAAAGCTTTGGATGGTAGGTAAAATAAGCTAGGGAAGTCTTTTTTTCTATTTTCAACATATTGCTTTCTCATCTTTGGTAAGACGTTCAATAGGTATTCTGCTGCACAGAATTATCTTTTTTGTTTGCGAAGACGAGAGACCTTCCGCTGCATTAATGTTGTTGAAACTTTACGTGAGAAGATCAGTCTTAACCTTTATTTTTATTTTTATTCTTTATAGGCAAGTATTTGACCGTGATCTCGCCTGATGGTAAGCGATGATGCGGCCTAGAATGTAGCATATTTGCCTAGATAATGCCTGTTCACCCTTGCCTTGAAAATGTCCAGGTTGTTCGTTTCAGGAAACAGATCCGCAGGAAGGGAATTCCACTCCTTAGCTGCCCGCATCAAAAAAGATGACGCAAAGTGCTTTGTGACAGCATAAGGAGATGTGTCCTCAGTCCGCGTCTAGTTCCCCGAAGATGAAAAGGAGAAGGTGGTATCAGTTCGTGTAATTCCATCGCACACTTCCTGAAGTGTATCCGATAAAATGCCGAAAGGTTGGCAAACCTTGCGTCGATGTTTAAGACTCTGCAGCTTGGATTCGACTCTCTTAGAGCTCTTAGCGCGCTTCTCAATAGAGTCTAAGGCTATCTAATACTTGGCTTGGCAGATCCATCCCAGAAGTGGCGGCAGTATTCCATACAGGATCGCACTTGAGCTTGGTAAAGCTGAAGCAACTGCCCCGGTGTGAAATATTGCCTTACCTTAGAAAGGATGCCAAGTTTTTTTTTGCTGCGGTTTTTGCCATGGTCTATAGAGTCCATGGCAAAAACCGCAGCAAAAAAAAACTTGTATCTTCTTATGTATTCTTCTATCTTTCTATGTAGTGTTCGAAGTTTAGGTTTGCAGAGATCGTCATACCTAGCAGGCTAAGATGGTTGATAGATGGTTAAGATGTTTATATCGGCACAGATACACCACGGAAAGTCGGTTGGAATGGACTCCGTTTGGCAGAGAATAAACACACTTGTGTTTTGGTGGCGGTAAGGCTACACTTGGAAACAATACATCAACTTTCATCGAAAGTTGAAGAGTATGACAAGACCAACGAATCTGAAATTTTGATATAGATAATTTCATGTCTTTGTCTTTAAAAACCCTTGCTCAAAAACACGATTATGCAATTTTTACTTAATCGTGATTAAATATTTATAAAATACAGTAACAAAATTAAACGCTTACCCGACCCAGCCAGGAATAGAACCTGGGTCTTCCGCAATCCGGGCGGCTGCACTGACCGCTATGCTACCGGGAAGGCTGCGTAAGCGCTGAATTTTGTCACTGCTTTTTTAATTTTTTGAGTGCTAATAGCGGCACAGTGCGCCATCAATCCAACGGTTATTGCAGCCGATGGCTTTGCAGATTCATCTTTGCAGATGAAATACAACAAATTTGATAACACAACGCTATAGTAAATCGCAATTCTTTACGAAAACACCTCTAAAAAATCATTAATGCTAAAATTACAATGAAATTACTTTGAAATCTCAAATTTTGTTGCTGCATATTTTGATAACTAAAACCAGTAATTTTATAAAAATATTTTTATATATTTCAGATTCGTTGGTCTTGTCATACTCCTACAACTTTCGATGATAGTTGATGTATTTTTTGCCAGTGACGCCTTAAAGTCAACCAGGTCCGCAGTCGGAGATAGCTTCTAGGGCCGTGTCCAAACGCTCAACCATGGTTTCTCGACAAAACCGAACCCCGTCCCCCTCGGCTTTTGCATTAGAGAAATATCTGTCTAGAACTCTGCTATCGTCTGCGTACCTAAGAATTCCGGGTAACAACAGATCGTTTATGTGGAGCAAGAATAGAGTTGCACACAGAACAGACCCCTGAGGAACTCCGGCATCAATAGCCTTTAACTTCATCCTGTCTGTTCTCGTATGAATTGCTCGACTATCATACCGGTTGGATAGCTTTTCATTGCAAACAGGAAATGACCAGCGCACTTTACATCGAAGGAGGCGTGGACTTTCGTGGCATACAAACTGAGGATAAACAAAAATAATCGTCAAACTCGTTCACGTCAATGCTCTGGTAACCTTTACTATGCGATGCTTAATGATTCGACCTTATGGAAATCCTTCGATAAATTTTCTAGGGTTTTTTTTGTTAATAATTCCTATACTTACGTGTAAAAGTTAGCTTTTTTGTAAAACCGCGTTTATTTAAGAATTTAAGTTCTTTTGAAGATTGACGCTTCAAACTATGAGTATTACTAGGTACACACAGTATTAGGTAGTAGATTACCTTTTTTTAAATTATTCTGAAATAACTTTCACTTGAACAAAAACTATTTGAATTTTTCCTTTCTAGAACTTTTATTTCATACTTTCCAGAGTCAGAATTTGTTTAAAAAAATATTAACTTGTTTAATTTGCCGTAAGAAGCGCGTCTTCAGATGACATTACTTTGCATACATATCGATATAATTCGTAAATATCATTGAATTAATTATTTATTATTGGTGCATATTTGGGCATAACTTCCACTTTCTTTTATACCTCTCACGTTTTAGCTTCATATAACTTCTACACAGTCTACACTGTACAAGGAAGTAAGATAACCATTAAATTTGTCAATGGTCTCAAAAGAAAATATTTATAATTTTTTTATAACTGTGACTCAGTCTTTTTACAGACAAATTTCAAGCGGAAGAACAAAATTATTCGGTTTTTACTGCCAAATATTTCAAGACCATTCACTATTTTATTTTATAAAGTTGACGGCGGCAGTAAACTAATATTGTATAAATAACTTTACAACAATTTTATAAAATTGGGTAAATCTTGTTGTATAAATATGAGCTGATAAGAGAAACTCCTCTGGCTTACTACTGTCACTACATGCAGAGAGATCGCTAGTAATACATTAAATAAATAAAATAGCTCTTCTCGTAATGTAAGGCGATGCTGATAGCGACCGGCGACCCATCCTTTATAAATTACGACTGGCTGACATTATTTATTGTTGAATGAAGCGCCGCCCGGTCATGACAGCGGCATTACCCAGTTTATTGACACATAAGCAAGATCTTTATGTTGCATAACATAAATTGAGATCATCGACCGAGATTTGCAATATGATCGTCTTGTTGTATAATAGCTAACGGCTTTTTGCGCGTTCTCTCGAACTTTTATTAGAGGCCAAATGCAACGTCGACACTGTTGATACACTAATGTTATAAAAATAAAAAAAATATATTGGTAGGTATTTTGTGATTTGCACAGTTTGACGGTCAGCTTTAGATAAAAATTATAATAAGTAACAGTAAACACTTAATTAGTACACATAATAATAGTAGTAATATAAAATCTATTATTAATAAACTGTAGGACATCGCTTGAAAGGGTTTAATGCTCTAAGCTTGAAAGCAATAAGACCGCCAAATTGTAACTTTGTAATTTTTTTTTGGTTCATTTTTGTTTTATAGTGTTGCAATAAAAGTATTATCTATCTATCTACATAGGTATTTAATGTGATTTTATTGCTGGTTTTCACAAATAGCCCAATTTATAAATCAAATTAATTTGTTTTGGTAATTTTTATTGATAATTAAAATTTGTGATAAAATACGCGCTTATACCTATTAAACAAGAAAAATATAAGAAATATTTCTTGTTATATTATTGGTAAAGTTTTTGTTTACAAAAAAAATATTGCACTATCACATATTATTTATTATCGTATCGTAACAAATTATTATTACACCTTATATTTATTCTTATTTACCCATTTGTTATACTCTAACATGGTCTATCTGTGAGTCATTCATTAAATATGATTTATAAGAGTTAATTATCCTATTTTTTACACATAAGGCTTTAGTTAGGCTTATTGCTTATAAGCTTTAGGTCGTTACGTATAACAGTTTTGCAATGTTATGTATTAGATAATCTATTTTCCTTATTGTACCAGCTTTGGCAACCTAGATTTAGAACAAGTTGGTGGTAATGATTATTTGCCGATAAGATTAAAAATAAACATTTTACTTGAAAAAGGTTGACGATACGTCAGGATAAAATGAAATGTAAAAAATCGCGAGGAAATCAGTTTCAATGTGTAGCGATAACGTACACTTATTATGTTAATTTAATAGCAATTAAATTGAGTGAAATAATCTACAGGGAAGGCTCGTGCCCCAGCAGTGGGGACATGAAATGAGCTGATTATGATGAGGATGATGAGTTAAATAAAATGTGAAATACGTTACTAGATTATTATTTCTACGTTTGTTATATTTTCTGACTGCACAGTCTGCAGCAGCCAAGCTTGACGTTTATAGGCCTAAAATTAATTATGATTATATTTGCTTTAATAGAAAAAAAAACCAGTTACTCATCATTCATAATAATCTTTTACTTGTTATTAAACTACGTCCAATTTAAATGATTTAAATTTTAACTGATTGATAAATTATCGTTGTTTGTCGGCATTCGATAAATTCAAGGATTTGTTTTTATTCGAATTAGGTCAATTTGATCGTACGATATGTTTTCAAGGGTTTTTCTTTGACGTGTAATGCTTAATCAGTAGTAATCACTAATTGTACTGCTACAGAGACGCATTACGAATACGCATCACATTTGAGGCAGCTTATTTAATGCTTTACTTTACTTTTATATCGATGTTTTATATTAATAATATCGATGTTTTTGGTTGGTTGACGACTTCTAAGTTAATAAGTAATTTAGTTGGCAAGTAGTATTTTTATTATTAGGTTTAGATGAATTGGTTTTTCATTTTTCATTATAATTTGTGACTCATCTAGGGGTTTCTGAAAATCAGTCTGTAGCATTTTTAATACCTAAGTATTTCATCTCGTTACTTTTTAATATACTATTAGAACCTATTTTCACTGCGTAACATAACCCATTATTTAGTAATTTACAATATTTTTGATGATTTTACTTAATTGTCGTTATGACGACATCGATTTAATATTTTGGTGACCTTAATGCTGTGACTAAGCTAAGTTCTAACTAATTTGGGTGCCAACCAAGACGTTTGTCCAATAAAGCACTCAAAACTGATTTATTGGGTGACAGCTCATATCCATTTAGGACCATTTTGATTCGTTCATCGGTGTCTTAAATCGGCGGTCTTATGCAATGTATGCCCATATTTTTGTGCATTTCCAATATATTTGTTTCAATTAATGTTTTTAAAAATGGGATTTATTTTATTATTGACATTGTCTGTTAGTCAGACCGTTTCGTAAGCGTTACCAAAGGCGTTACAAGTTGCGACATTATTTTAATGCCATTGTCGTTTTATCTTGGGATTTCAGGTTAACGGATGGAATATTTTATTTTATCTGACTGATTTGTAAATTACGAGTATAATCTTCTTGAATAAAAGTTTATGAATCCATGGCAATTTACGCAATGGCATTGAAACATAGCGATTGTAACAGGCCGCTTTTGTTGTTATGACACGATCAAGAATAATTGTTGTTTTTTTTATAAACAAAATATTACATTTGATTTAAAAAAGGTTTTTCCGTGTAGGTACCTTGATTGAGACTGGGATGAAATTCAACCCCAGTTTAGACTAAAGGTTAAATTAATGCCTGTTAGCATAACATAACATAATAATTGCAGACCAACTACTTACATGCCATGCAAGGTATAGGTACACTTTGTGAATTACCATAGGCTTGGCTGCATTCCAAATTTTATCACGTAAAGGGCATTAGCTTGTGAACTTCACAAAGAATTTGAGACATTTTATATCGAAGTGACACTAGTGTGGTCGACACTTTAAGACCAGTGTTCGACGCAGTTTTCGTCAACAAAAAATAGCATGTTTACGGGATGGCAGCTAAGAAGAGGTGGTCTGTCTTCTTCTTCTTAGTCGTTTTACACTCTTGGCGGAGTGGTCGTGGTCGTTACTTCAGTCGCAGTGAGCCGCCTGACCAGCCGACGCCATTCTCCCCTGACCGATGCCATCTTTGTGCACGTGTATAAGAGGTTCTCGACTGCTTCCTTTATTTGATCCGTCCATCTCATCGGCGATCTACCGCGCGCTCGGGTGCCCTCAACTTTGCCCTGGACTACAAGTCGCTCAATAGACGCATCACCACGCCGAGATATGTGCCCAAAGATCGTAAGTATACGCGCTTGAACAATAGAGGAAAGATGCCGCTTGATGCCGAGTGCTTCGAGTATGGAGACATTTGTGCGAAACTCAGTCCATGATACCCCGAGCATCCTTCTTCAACACCACATTTCTAGGGCGTCTATTTTCTTTCTCTCGCTGTCTCGCAATGTCCACGTCTCCGTGGCGTACAAAAATATGGGGAGCACAAGTGCTCTGACAAGCCGGGTATCCATCCATCCATGGGGAAGGCTCGTGCCCCAGCAGTGCGGACATAAAAATGAGCTGATGATGATCTTGCTTCTAACTCTTTAATCTAACATAAAAAGTATGTTTTTGTATTTTATAATCTTAAATAAGCACAATAGGTAGTAAGACTAGTAAGTAAGTAAGTAAGGAAATAAAACTTACCTTAGTAGTAGAATCAGCTGTTATTACCTAGTATATTACATGGTTTTCTGTATTCCAACACCTAACTCGAAAACGATATTATGTATTGTCACAGAATAACTAATAGTAGGTACTGTACTGTATTGTACTTATTCTTGGAGTATTTTTTTATCCAGCCATAAATGTTTGTATAAACCTGCTATGTATGTATGCATGCATATTAGTTGTTGTTGCATAAAAATTACGTTATACCTAGCTAGAGATAGCGAAGATTTATTTTATCGTGCGTGAAGGTTGTTTGATTGAAGACTGAGTGTAGGTTAAATTGTACCTATCTAAATTATAATTAGGAGTTGTATCCCATATGGGGGTTTGGTTAGATCGCGTTTTACATTAGGGCATTTGTTTCAAGGTTCAGTCTAGTTTGCGAAATCGACTCATTGATTTGCTTTGGTAAATGTTACGCGACACTGTATCGATTTTATGAACCTTGTAATTACATACAACGTATGTAAGAGACCGTTCGTACGTACCTGTTAGAAGTACGTTATTCACATTCACATAATATTGATAACAACTATAATTTAATCCAGAACATTAAACGTATAAATGAAAGGGTCCGGCCGTTATGGTCCCAGTCCGGTTTGCCCCCGGCCGCTATGCACCCACATTGAAAAAGTTATTATTCTGGTATGCACCCGGCTGCGTTGCCCCCGTTTTAAAACCATCGTTTTTTGGACGAGACTCTTGAGCAAATACTGTTGAAAACAAAAGTGTTTTTGAATTTAACTTATATTTATTTTGTGCTGTGAGTACTGTGGTGCGAGCACGGATCTTACCGATCGATAAATTTATCAGTCGACAAAACCGTTTATCTATCGAATTTTATCTACAACCGCTAGCACGGGACTCGGATCGGTAGGTTTTATCGTGTTCTATTTTAGCGATTTTTAAAAATGGCAACGGGAATTTTATCGTTCCATTCGTTCATCATTCATTCGAATCTTATATTATCTTATATTATTTATTTGGAATTTTAATATTATCCATTTATTTATTTAATATTATTTTACTATGTCGAAACCACTAAAGTATCACATTTTCTAACTAGTCGTTTAAAAACATCTTACCTAATATTTACTCATTTGTTAGTGGATTACTTTTAGTGGATTAATTGCTCCATGCTTTTGTAAAAAGCCGTCGGCAATTAGGGCCCTATCAGCAGCGGTGCTGGTAAATCGAATGTAAACGGGCAAAAGACGACGCACAATAGCTTCAGAGATCTCCTTCACAACTTTGCTAACTGTGCATTGTCCCAACGCAACGACAAGCTATATTCTTGCCCAATGCACCGCTGATAACTACCGACTACATGAAACCGCACAGCGGTGAGGACCGGCAAAAGGTAGATTATGGGATATGGGTTGGATTATAGGTTAGATTAAAAATATGAAATAGGAAAAGAAAAAACTAAATTCCTGCTACTTACAAGTTACAACAACATGGACGGGCAATCCGTTTGATCTAATCCGTCGGATGTCACCCCAAATGCTTTCGATAACCACAAAGGCTAATTCTCGGGACATGCGAAACAAACTCATGAATCTTCTAAATCCATGGGTTGTTTCTCTGCCTCAGATGGCGCCCGGACAATGTTAGTTTCTTCGCGACGTCGCTGTTGCGTCTCTTCTGCAACCAGAAAAAAAGTGCCCAAAATCCATTTTTTCACGACCGCCCAAGAAAATTGTAATATTTAGTAACTTTCCAATGGCGTCGATAACTTTATCTACCAACTTTTAGATGCCGATAAATTTATCTACACATCGATATAATTTATCCACAAGAAATGTCATTTTCGAGTCTCATGCTAGCTTTTAAACTAAATAGATAAAATTTACCGATTATATCTACGGGTCGATAAAGCAAGTCCCATGCTGCCGATGTTAATTTGTCGATTTGAACTGTCAAATTTTATCGTCTAATGTCACTTTATCAGTCGATAAAAGATCCGTGCTCGCGGGGCTGAGTAGGTATATTATCATCGTTTTAGAATTAGTAAGAATAGTTTTTTTAGTATATTCTTTAAAAACAGGATTTAAAAACGCAAACTAAAATTAAAATATGCTGATTTCGAAAGTTAACAATCTTAACCTCTGAACATTCCTCATCCATCACTATAGGCCGCAGGTTACTATACACCTACCTGATCTACTGTTATCTACATTAGCTACACACATCAGCCATGATTATGATCTTGTTTTTTATTATTTTTTTAACCATTGTCTACTCAACCATACTGATTCGAATATCATGACAAAAAGAGAAACTATGGGGGCAACGCAGCCGGGTGCATACCGGAATAATAACTTTTTCTATGTGGGTGCATACCGGCCGGGGGCAAACCGGACTGGGACCTTAATGGCCGGACCCAAATGAAATCACGAGACAGTTCTTTAAAACATTAACCAATATTTCATTTACCTAACTTATGCATGAATAGTTTTCATTTCTATTGAAAAAAATAGTTTTGACGGTTGCAAAAAGTTTCTCTATTGACTAACCAGCCAACTATCCTACATTAAATTGTGTACAGAACACACACCTGCACATCAACCTACCACAAACTGTCAAATTTCCTCAATAGACTTTGAACTTTATTCCATAAGCATTATGGTTGAAAATGTATTGAAGAAATTTTACAGTTTCGGATAAGTGGATGTGCAGGCGTCCTTTTAACCGCCTGTGTTTCTTGTGATTGGTTGGTGGTTATTAGTAGGTACCTACCTAGTAAGAAGGCTATAGTTCTAGGTCCGCCTGGCTATTATCTAAGTGTTGCTGTTACATCAATAGGTATTTTAACCGTTGTTAGTGCACTAACAGTTAGAGATATATAGTTCTTCAGGGGATTGCAAGTGAAGTGCGATTCCAACTTAGGCCTTTTCGTCATTTACTATTACAACAGATGAACGCCGAGTATCGCAAAATAAGAAATATAAAAAAAAATTCTTGAAATCTTTATAATTTTATCGGTCGTGTTGTTGTTAATAAATGTTGATTCAAGATATTTTTTTGTGTTTCTTTATTGTTTTTACGTAGGTACCGGATTTCACCAGCATCGGCGATTTCATTCAACATCCTACACATGTTTAAAGTTGCATAATAGAAATTCAACTTACACTGTTAAGGCGACAAGGCCATAAAACCAATTTACGGAATGCATAAAATGTCAAAGATATGTTTGCTTCGATAACACACACTTAACACTTTTACTTTTTGCAAAAAGAATACTTTGTTTACCGGTTTATTCGTTTAAACAACAAAGGCGAATGTTTATCGTTTAAACTTTAAAAAAGCGGGCTTTTTCTGGAAAGTTTTGACTTACTGACTGACTCACTCATCAATGCCCATGCCCATGCCCAAACCCTTGGACATTAGAAAGTTATATTTTACCAGGTGATGTAGACAAAAGACTCATAACATTTAAACTATTTAAACCTTATTTATGTGTAGGTACCAACAGCTCTATGACTAGTGTTGCAAGAAACTCGGTCTTTTAAGGCGTATAAAAGTACCTACAATACTAATTTTTGAAGCCTCTCAACTAGTCTATTATTCTAACCCTCTAGACTGACTTGGAGTCAAAAAACTGAGGCTTATTTGAATCGAAGTCCTTTAACCTAACTCGTAACCTAAAATGCTCGTAAATGCATTGATATTGGAAACTCTATTCTTCTTTTTTAAACGTGAGTTGTGTGAAATAAAGTATCTATGAGAGCTTTTGTATTAAATACTTAAATAAATTTCATTATGAATTATGTTAATATTTTTTTAGTTTATATTGACCCAATTGTGTGTGACATTTGTTATTTTATAGTGATAAAGCGAAGGTCCGCCCGCGAATCGTCCGTTCTTGAACTTATGCTCTTCAAATTGCAACAAGATTATCACTTATCTATCATGAATAACTAGAACCCAAATCTGAATACTTATTAAAACAATTATTATTATTATTAATTATTTTTCTTTTTTCAACGCCTCCATCTTATTTATTATCGATCCTCTCCATCCCTAGGTTGCCTAGAAGATATCGCTTTTAGTGATAAGGCAGCCCTACAAAGGGTTGTTCGACTCCAATTTTAATTTTAAATTCTTTGATATCAATTTATGTACTTATGTGTTTTTTTTATGTGTACAATAAAGTATTTTATTCTATTCTATTATTCTATTTTATAGTAATGACCACGACGAGGATCTAGTAAAAGTTGATTGTCATTTATTGTTTTCTAAAGTTTACGCGAACACCACTTTTACGGATCTACTCGCGTTTATTTTATACATTCATTTAATTTAATGTTAACCCTGACGATGACGTTTCAAATCCTTTGCAGGGTCCGTTGTCACAGGGTGACTGAGATGTTGGTCGTCTCATAATTAATCGATATTGATTGATTGATAAAAAAGTGGTTTTTATTTTAATTGATTATCATTGTCATTAAACTGATTGTTGTTACAGAAAACCATACTTGACAGTATATCGCAAGATGACCCCGCGTTTACCGGCGATGGGTACACTTCGCTGGCCATCATCTACGCGACCCTGGCCGTCTGCAACTGGATGGCACCATCAGTCATCACGATCACGGGCCCTAGAGGCGCTATGCTGATTGGTGCTCTGACCTACCTGTAAGTATGGTTGCTTTTTTATTTTTTCTGACTAGTAAGCGCAGTTTATTCTCACCTCATCATCATACGATCATACCTACCTACGTGTGTAGGAATAATGTAGTGTAACGTGACAGACGATAAGGTTGAAATTCGAAGCGCGTTACATTTTGAATAATAGGCTGGCTATTTTATTTTACCTCTAAAGCCTTGCCACAACAAGGTGGAGTGAAAGCGGAGCTGGATCAGTGCCCCTATTCGCCATACGGAAAAACTTAAAAATTTTGCAGCCATACTTTCGTTGCTGACAGTGTATAACGAAGGTTTATCTAACCACAGTCCACAACACAACATTGATTCTGCGTCAATGCTTATGGCGGCTAAATTCTAGAACCGTTCGGAACTAAGCCACAACATACAGCATGCTCTATGTATGTTACACAATCTTTCTACGATCAAAATGCGTTGTATTGTCTGTACCATCGATGCAAAAAGGTTTTCTAGCGCTTGATTAGAGTAATGATTGTTTTTGTTAGGTACTTACATAAGTTTGTTTTCTAGCGCTGATTTTTCAAGGTCATAGATTATAATTTCAATAAAAAAAGATTGATAACAAAGAAGAACGCGTCAAGGAACGTAATATGCTAAGTATGACAGAGTAATTGAGTGTGTTTAAAAGGTGTATTTGTTGACTGCGAGAAACAATGGGATCTTGCATAGACTTCCTTGATAGACTAATGTCGTAAAAATATAAATGGCTAAATGTGAAGTCCTGGTTTCTAGTAGGTAAGCAAAGGAATTCTAGTTTAGCTTTCTAGGGCAGGTGACCAAACTTTAGTAACTTTGGGGACCATACTTCTAACTTGCGAGGTTGATGCTGATTAATTTGGTTGTCAATGCTGAAAAGACATTTTAATCAATCTACTGATAAAAAAATATCTATGGAATACTTAAATGTTTTGACGACACAATTTGCTAAGAGTCTGAGACGGACAATGACACAGAAGGTGCAGTGTGTCTTTGACTTTTCAAATTTTGCGTTTCTTTCGCATTGTTATTTGTTAACCTTTAGCGACAGTGTAAAGTAAACAAAGACAACAACTCTGAGATATTGTAAATGTATGTAACATTATTAATCATTGCACGTTCTCACACACTCACAGCTCACACTACCAGCTCTGAGTGAGGCATTGACTCTAATTTCTAATGCAACTTATGTCTACAGTGATGTGTGCATGTTTCTTTACTTGTAAGGAATCAAAGTAGGGTCAAGTCTCGTCATTAGTAGAACTCACTTGTTACTAGGCACTATCGTGTCAAGCCAAAACACTGTAATTTGAATTACCAAGTATTTTTGGATTTATAACTGTTATAGTAAGCACTATAAGAATTATAAGGAGAGAAAACAACATTGTACTTAAATTGTATTGTTTCTGATTGCCACGATATCTAGGTGCCACTGCTTTGAACCCAATAGATATGGTATAGGTGCATCAAATAATGAAGAAACTCGCACTGAACGAACACGCAGTAGATAGTGCACGTAATATTTAAAAGTTCATGCTTTAGGAGACACACCTCGTCGGTGGTGTGAAGGCGCGTCAACATTGACCCACATGTGCCGTTTTGAAATTTGAAATGTTACAACATTAGAAGAAATGCGTATGATCTTTTAAAATAGTGATGTAACGAATATGAATGTTAAGGATTCGCCGAATACTCTAATAATATTCATAAAAACATGTAACATACTTAAAAGTTTTGGCGTAAAGATACACTATAATATTATTATGGTGACCTGACTATATGGTCAGGGATATACTTTACTTTTAAACAAATTGTCTCGTAGGATCGTATATATTTTTCAATAATTTTGCTTGTATTCGTGTTAATCTTGTTGGTTGTCCTATTAAATAAAAAAATTAAAAAATCTATTACTTAATAAAAACTATTTTGACAGCGGGAAATAGAGAAAAGACTGTAATTATGTTTCTTTTAAATACAATAACGATACTGGCTTGCGTGGCTCTTTATATTAATCTATTACTTAATAAAAGCTATTTTAACAGCGGGAAATAGAGAAAAGACTGTAATTATGTTTCTTTTAAATACAATAACGATACTGGCTTGCGTGGCTCTTTATATTCTTTTACTAAAAAAACGTTCTACAAAGTAGAATAATGATGCGTATCTGTAAAATAGTATTCGTTTCATGACTATTAAAAACCACGAGTAAACAATTTGTCGGTGTGATACCTACATGGTAGATTTTTAAGGAAACCTCTATAGACTACGGAATTTCCTGTACTATATATAATAGGTAAGAAGGGCTTCAAGTAATTAAGATCGGTGATAAGACAATGTCAAATCGAGTAAGAAACACTTTCACTATTACGTTAGTGACGTAAGAGGTAAAAGCCGTGAGCTATGATCACTATGTTAACAGTTATACTACTCACACCCACCTGTTGTGTTAATTTCACTATTTCAATACCACTATTCATTGATACATTTCTTGTCCATCTAACGCTATAATCCAGTGAACCTGTGAAGCGATGTGCTAATACTTAATTGCTACAAATTAACGTAACAACTAGTCCACTTGTAAAAAAATGCTGGCATTAGTGAGCATCTGTGTTAATTACAATAAATGTAGTGGAACATTTTCAAATAATCATGTTTTTTTGTTGCTTGACCGTAAACACTAATCAAGGCATGATTGTACGAAAATTTTACTAGCCCCCTGGAAATAGGCGTAATAATACGGCTCTGACCCTCAGTAGTTATCTGCTTACTAGTCGACCAGGAAGGGTATAAGATCAATCAAACGATATAAGAAAAAAAATATCTAAATATTCACAAAAAATACTAAAATAATGTAGGTATAAACAATCAAGCCTGCTACGTAATTTCAAATTGCAGCACTTGTTATCAGTTGCATAAGCGACTACAAACACTAGTTAGAGCTACCAACTGAACCAACCGTGTTTCTTAGTTTTCATTGCAAAAGGCAAACTGCGAGAAATATTGATTCAGGAAATTGGAAATAACTGCGGCCTGTGGCGGTGATTTGTCTCAAGTTTATTGACTGTTGCCATATTTTTCTGTCTACAGCAGAGTCTAACAAGCTGAACCTTCAGCTACGCTTATTGGAATAGTTGTTTTAAGCAGCGGAATTAGTAGTTTTGTTTCGATTCTAGAGTGTGTTACTAATGTACTAATGTTCTGTTAACTGTATATTATGAAACGGTAAAACTTCGACCACTGGCACTATTATGTATTCTGTGCCACGAGGCGATTACTAGTTCTAATTCAATTCGTTAATCTGAAACGTCTTTGAGGAATGCGGTTGACTTATAAATTGGCGTCTGTATTTACACCAAACTAAAAATCTGGTGTAGGTTTCTTAGTTTGCCCGCTGCGACATTCTACATATAGCTTCTTACCTTCTCCTATGACTTCTCTCTGCATTACTAGTATATAACCATTTTCAGTTAACTACACTCTTAAAAGTATTAAATAGGTTAGTAAAAATGTAACTATTATAATTTTCTATAGAGTGTGTTCGATGCGGGATCCGTTATGTAGGCGGCAACTCCTGCATTACAAGCAGCCTTCGACGTGGTGATGTCAGTAAACCATACCGTACCTACCAAATATATTTTAATGTTCAATTATAGCTGCTTATGATTTTGTAGGTATCCCAAAAATAATGGTTACATTTATGAAGACTGGGTTCATCTGGAAGACATCGGGCAAACAAAAAGAAGTATAGAAACCCGCGTTAAAGAACATATAGCCGACGTCAAGCATAGTCGCGAAAATAAGTCTGCAGTATGCGAACATTCCCTAGAGGGGTCCATCCATTACATCAGATTTGATAAACCACAAATACTCGCTAGAGAACAACGATTCATCCCTAGGATGATACGCGAGGTTATTGAAATTAAAAAACATCTAATTTCAATAGAAAAGGTGGTTGGAATCTACCACCAGCCTGGGATCCCATCATACAAAATTTTAAATCCCAGCCCCAACACCATACTGCCAGACCAAAAGATACTGTAAGCTCTTTCTGCGTAAAACGGAACGCACCTGATTAAATTTAAATGAGGGTATACAAGCTACCAACTAATTATGAGACGACCAACACCTCAGTCTCCCTGTGACCACGGACCCTGCAAAGGGTTTGAAACGTCAGGATAAACATTAAATAAGTAATATGTAAAGTAAACGCGAGTGGATTTGTAAAAGTTGTTTCATTTTTATATAATACCTACATTGTAGATTTTTTTTTTAAATTAGCGCTGTCTGTAGTAAAATATCTTGTGGAATACGTTGAAATATTTAGGTAGTTCTTTTTATTGTATTTGGCTTGCTTACAAAACTATATTTACAAAGTGAATATCTGAGAGCCATTAAGCTTTTTCACAGATAGCAATGAACTTATAAAGATATTTTAATTCTTACACTGCGTTACTACAGGCGTTACTCGCAAAATGTTAATAAACTAGAATTCAACAACGAAGTGTGCAAGTCTGCTTATCGTTGTAAATTACCACATGTCACAGTCTTACATGATTCTATTACCTACATTCATTATTTACGTATCATTTTGGCTTTGTCTGTGTTTTCGTTTATACTCGTTACATGATAAAAGAACAAACCGCGTAATTTTCATTACACACACATTTTTTTTGGACATTCACATGTACCTTTAGGTACATTTACAACATTACTACAACAGGTGTAAGATTATGCGTTACTACCATTACTTTATTTTAGAAAATCTATGGCTTGTTTCAGATTAGGTACACCATACCTACTACCATTACTATACCAACTACTATTGGACAATTTTATCTTACAGTCAAGTTGTCCCCATATATTTTCGCTTCAAGTGGTCACAGTTAGCTACAAGCCGCCTTTGAATTAACATATAATTTAGCTGCAATCGTGAACCCTGAAATTATTGACTTTTTTTCTGGTGTAGAAATTGTTGTCCATAGTAATATATTTAATTTATATAGTATTATAAACTTTGAACGTGCCCGTCTTGAAGATCTTGACGCCAAACGCTAAAACCGAAAATCTCGACCCAAGCCCTCTTACAACTATACATATGATGCAAGTGGGTCTCTCTAATTTGGTTTTGCAAGTCACGCTCGCGCCCATGCAAGGGTCCAGGCTAACGCTAACACTAGCTAAGGGTGTCGCCGTCGACGGATACGTTTAGAAGAACATCATCATCATCATATCTATACTCGTTACTGTACCTACCTTAGTACTACTTACTCAACATTTTGCTCATCATCATATCCATATTTCCTGACTTTCGAATAAATTATTAAGTTTATGGTTTCTAAACATTACTATAAAATTAAGTAGGTAAGTGAAACAATAAGAACAACTTACGTAAAGTCATCAATTAGTCGTTATGAGGGCTTAGTGAAGTAATAGATGGTGAAATACCTAGATACATACCGAGTACATATTGTACATATTGTATTGTATAGCAGTTTGTAGTTATGTCATTACGTCTCGTACGTAACTACAAAGGTATAGGTGGGTAGACGAAATAATATTGTTATACGAGTAGTACCTATTCGATGTAACATTTCACCCATATAATATATTTTTATCACGCTGCACCAGAGTTCATATCGATTTATTCCTTCTAAAGAATAACCTTCATTAAATTCTCAAGGTTGGCTGGCTTTATTGTGCCGCCCAAAAATGTGTTACCATTTCACTTTCCTGTTTGCTAATATGATACGTTTAGTTTCATTGTTACGTAGGTACACCTACCAATTTGTTTTACACTGTAGTTGGTTAACTAGCTTTTGATGATTTTGTTAATTAAGACGTTTACCCGGTTGCCTCTTGGTTAAGTATGATTGCAGTAATCCACTTTAATGCTCCACTTCTTATACAATTAGAGGGAGTTTAGTCACAGAATAATATAGTTTAGTTTCCAATGTCCTTTTCAAGAATAAGTAGTAAACTGTAAATTAGGAACGCTTAACTTATCTCCAAAAATGTGCGGAAAATTACCGTTCTCCATCCATATCTCAGAAGTTTGCAACGATACCTAATATCATTATGGCTTATAAAATTATACCACTACTGGCTTCTACTAACATAAACACTAGCACATATTGGAGGCATCGTATAATATAATAACACACCACGGTAACCTTACGGTACATCGATTTGATGTTACGGTAACCCAAGGGTTGGTGGGTAATATGAAGACAGCCACCATACGACCACAATCGGGATCAACGGATTGACGTGCCTTCTGAAGCACGGAAATTGTATCAAACATTTTCTATATAATTTTTGTTTTAATTTTTGATTTCATTCTAATAAAAGTTTATTTTTAATCTTTGTAAAGGTATCTGCGTTATTATCATAGAAAATATCATAGGTTGAATGCTGGTAAGTTGAATGCTGGCTTGTAGTAGGTAATATTATATGCAGATATTGATACCTTGTGTTAAACAGGATCGTAAAGATACACAATAATATAACAGTCGGGTCAAGGAGGACACCCGGACAAGTTCGTAACTTTTGTGTAGGAGCTTTTAGTGTCACCTGTAACTTTATTCTGCCAGAGATATGCTTTTTATGGAAAGCTGGAGGTTTTATGAAGCCAATAATATTACAAAATATTGGAATTTTCCAACCACGTACAACGCTACATAATAGGTACCATTTTAAAACTTGTGTTCTCAATATACTTAAGATATTGGGTGTCTAAATAAGTTTTATTCTGCGTTTAATATCGGAGTACTGACTCTGGGAAATCTAGAAAGTTAAAAATATAAGGAATATTTTATATTTAATTATAATATGCATAGTTAGTATATTTTGTGTATAAAACATGTTCCTCGATTTAGGAGGTGGTTTGCCAATTACTTTCAATCGTACACTTTTCATTCTCTAAAATGGTTTATTTCAAATTTTCGTTTCGTTTCTTTTGGAAAAAGCTTACATTTTGTATGTCACACATAGCACATAAAGTACACACACACTTAAAGGACAGTACCATAGAATAAATAATAATAGTACTACTTAGTCATCAGTCATGTTTATTATTGGTTGTTGAAAGAAATAAACATTTATTACAGATTATTATTAAACATGTGATAGCACATTTTACAATGTAATTAAAAATAAATGTGGCGGCCCGGAACTCTGGTCATTGAAGGCCGGATTGGTCAAGATCACGAGCCAGAGAACGATTTGTAATCGCGGGCCATAGTTTGTATACCCCTGTGCTAAATGGTCTAATAAGGTTCTATTTCTTTTGTGTCAGGTTTTTCATAGTCTCGTTCCTGTTCCCGCGTACATGGCTGCTATACGCTGCCAGCGTGCTGATCGGTGCGGGTGCGGCTGCAATATGGACTGGCCAGGGCAACTACCTTACCCTCAACAGCGACGCCGACACCATATCAAGGAACTCGGGGGTGTTCTGGGCTATGTTGCAGTGCAGGTAACTATGGAAACCTTTTGCATAATGAGTTCATACCTAGTTATTTGGCGAAAAGTGTGTTGTTGACCGAGGCGGTCGAGGCCTTTTTATGGACTGGTCAGGTCAACTACCTCATTCTCAACAGCGACTCCGACACAATTTCATGAAACTCAGGGCTGCTTTGTGTTCTGAGCTATGCTACAACACAGGTAACTATGGAAATCTTGTGCATAATGTTCAGACAGTTCAGAATTCATAGTTATACTTACCAAGGGTGTTGAAGAAGTTGGGAAAGGCGCCGGTATGGGCTGGTTTAGGAAACTACCACACCCTCAACAGCGACGCCGATACCATTTCAAGAAACTTAGGGGTTTCTGAACTATTTCGCAGAGCAGGTTACGAAAATATAGGTAACGGTAAAAAGGAAGCGTACTTTACCCGAAATCTCAATTACTGGGGAACTAGCTATCTCATATCCAATCAGAACACATCATCACCACTAACGTCATATTTCGTCTTCCAGCCTTTTCTTCGGCAACCTTTTCGTTTACATAAAGTTCCAAGGCAAAAGCCACATCGACGTGGAAACGCGCAACGTCGTGTTCGGCGCGCTGACCGGCGTGTGTGCGGTCGGCATTGTGTTCCTGATGCTGCTGCGGCCTACGAGGCGGACGCCCTCTACTCTTGAAGATGCTAAGGTTATTGTGGACCTTATTTTTTTTCTTCAATAACAATCGCTGAGCTAACTTTCTTGAGATATGTCATCACATCAAGCATGGCAAATTGGCAACAAAACTGCGTTGTCAAAGTTGAAATTACTCGTACAGTTCATTATTCCTTGCCAGATAGCCAGCTTCTTGTTGGTGGTTATAGGAGATGCTGGGTGACAACAAAATGTATGTTTTTGTGGATCCGTTGATCTTGAGTTTTAGCTTAAAATTACTAGCTTTATTCCAATATATTTTCAAATAGTCGTGATTCCGCTTAGCTACCTAAATGTGTAAATTCTTGACAGTTGTTAACGATTATAATAATAATTGTGTGTACAATATTCCGACTTATATTACCTACGTTATGTAATGATATTATGTAAACGGGATGTCGGAATGATAAGGACACCAGATACAATACAATGTTTGCAGTGGAAAAGTTACATCATTATGAAAGTGATATTAAAGTAAAGTAAGACTTACCCTATACACTGTTCCACTGGTCGAGATGGACCTTTGCCCCCATAATTGGATTTGAAATCAAGTCGATGGGTTTTTTTTAATTGAAATCCTGGCCATGCATCGAAGAATCCGACACACACTGTGTCTCACCAGGAAATCGAGCCCAAGACCTTTTTCGGGCGGAGCGGTCTTGCTAATCGGCCACCAAACCCGGTATAAGCAACGAAGCATCCAAAACACACATTGCCTGACCCGGAAGTCAAACCCAGGTCCTTTGGATTTCGGGCCAAATACACTAATATAATGATATATTATTATACATACAATCAAAGTGTAATTTTTTCGCCCCAAAACTTGCGTAACATTATATGTAGGCACATTACCATATTTATAAATGTATATATTGTATTTGCAGGGTGAAATCAGGACCGAGGAGGAAGGTCCGATGGAGGCGTTCAAAGGCGCCTTAAGACTGTTCTGTACAAGAGACATGTTGCTCTTAAGCATCACTTTCATTTACACTGGTAAGCTATTGTAGTCCCTACTTTTATAATAAAAGAGTTGCAAGTTGCAACAGTAGAAGTAACTCATAAAAACATACCTTTCAGCTCACGATTGTAGTCTTAGTATTGTTAGAACAAACTGTTTCAGTTCAGATACCATCGACACACTCTACCTTCTATCAATCATCATCGTTTAAATGCTCCATATAAACAATAGCACTTAGGAGGTCGGGTCGTGCTTGGTTCAAATCGTTAGTAGCTATATGTTACTGCCATTTTACGATAACTAAATTAGACCAACAAAATCAATTGTTTTTTTGTACTTAAGGTGTGGAATTGTCGTTCCTGAGCGGCGTGTACAGTCCCAGCATCGGTTTCACTTTATCAATGGGAGATAACGCCAAGCAACTGGTTGGCCTTTCCGGAGTCTTTATTGGCCTTGGAGAAGTACTCGGTAAGAAATTAATTTTAACTTAGAATTGTATCTCGAAAGTGACTCTTTGGGTAGATACTACAGTCACGAATATTAATATGTAAACAATGTTACTCTTAATAAAATGGAATAAGATCAGGCTCTTCTTTACCATTGGGCACTCTGGGCAAGTGCCCATGACCCCGCAATCGATGGAGCCCCCTTGTTCCGATAAATACATTTGTTTTGCGAAACAAGAATTACTATCTTATTGACTTTTTTGCTTTTTAATTCAAATAAAGTTGCCTTACAGTGAGAACTCTATCTGGCTGCAAATAAATAAAAATACCAGATGAATAAATCTAGAGTTTTGCTTATCTACTCCTTTTGCCTGTTTTACTAAAAAATCTAGCGTAGCATAAGGACCCCATTATCCGTAAGTGCCCGGGCCTCCAATAGGTTAAAGACGGCCTTGGATAAGAGTCAAAACTAGTAAAAAGTGTAAACATGGTAATGTTCGTGACTGACTGTACAATAGCAGCCTTCTTTCACATTCCACTAAACTTGGAAATGGACAGAAGTTAAAAATGCAATTACTGAATTGTTTGGCCACTTGGGGAGTCTTTATTTGCCGGGGGGAAGTACTAGGTAAGAAACGCTCTTTAAACTTCCATCAGAAGAATCGGAAGTCAAGATTTCTAGATTGTATGTTTGCATCTGTTTATGCAAATGTTGCACACATCTAGCATCAAACAATTCATAATGTTATTATATATTGTTGTTTTTGCATTCTCAATGCTATATTTATAACAAAACATTACATCGTATTAAACAAACAACGGAGAAAACAATATCTAGGTAACTCAGTTTGAAGATCTCGCACTCGAAATGCGAAAGGGTTGGTTTGACTGACTGTGACCAAGCAAAGCTCGCGAAAACCGCTAAAAGTAAAAAGCGAACCGAAAACTTTCCGAAATCTTTGTTGCATTGCAGGCTTACGTCGAGCAATGATATTTAAACTGATATTTTGCATACTCATTTTCAAATCGGGCCCTTAAAATTAACAAGGTAAATTATTGTTACATATTATACTTATACATTTTAAAAAAGAAAAAATCCACGAGCGGGATTCGAACCCGCACCCCATGACATGCCGGGGTCAGGTGCACTGACAACTATGCTATCGTGGTTCAATCCAACTTGCCGAAATTAATCAACACTATCTACTTTTACTTTATAAGCCAAAGGAGCCCTATTCAATGTCGACAAAGCTACGTCATCAACATCCGATCTTAATATTTTTACTGATCTGATCTAACTTATACTTATTAATAAATAATACTATTGTATCAAGCCAAAACAATAGTACTTTTTTTTTGCTTTATTATAACTCTTAATGTTGCCTTCTTGTTTAATAAAAGTAATAAATATAAAAAACATCTGTAACTCTAGTTACAGTGTTTTGGCTAATCACGATAAATAGACAATATTCCTATAGTTAACTGAACCAAAGTAAGTACTTTATTTAATCCAACAATAATGATTGTTATCAGCGGGTGACAATATATACTTACAAGTTTACGCAAGGGTATATAGCAATGAGATTCGTAGTGCGATGCAACATCGATTATTTATCAACTGGGCTATCTTAAACCTTTATCGATGCTTTACATTTATGGATTTAATTGTTGTTTTTATCACACTTGAGACGCCCTTGTTGTTAGAATGTTATGTGGCATGAATGCTAGTCGGGGACAAGTGTTAGGTCGGTTTAATTTCTTTTTATTTAATATTTATTTGCCTCGAAGGCCGAGTGGCAACGCGCTCGGCCTGATAATCAGAGGTCCTTGGTTTAATTTCTGGGTCGGGCAAAGTATGTTTTGTATTTTTTGATGCATAGCGCGGGTTTGTGATCCCTTTCCGCATAAGGCAAGCGTTGTAATTAATTGATATCAATGATGGAGGCTGTTGTCCAGCAGAGGGACAGTATTTAGGCTATAACTTTATTATTTATTTATTACCATAAAAACTTGGCAATTTACACAATATTATGACTTGTTTTTTGGCGACTTATCTGTGTTGTTTGTATAGATAAGCTTAATTTTTATAAATAACTGTAAATTCAGACAATAATAAATTTAAAAAAACTTTTTCGACCTTCATAATGTCAACCTACTTTTTTATTAATACAATTAGCCATAGATTGCGTATATTTGGTTACCGTCATTTATCGTTTATAAACACTTATCTTATTTCATAATTTATTGTATCTTCGAATATCAAACTTATTTCAAGGCCATGACTATTAATTTAGATCATGTTCTAAGGTTACCTATTGATATCAATAAATATGTCTTCTCTTATCTTTTACGAGTTTAATGTCACTTGTAATTTTAACGAGTACCTATTCTTAATAAGTTAATGACCTTTAATCTTGGCTGTAACGTTTTAAGTGTTCTTCGAGGTCAATTTGATTACAAAAAGTACCTACCTAACACATGTTTTCCCTAATAAATAAGATACATGTACACAACTTAATCTATACTATTCTAATGAAGCTGAAGAGTTTGTTTTTTTGTTTGTTAACCTGTAGAAGTACCAGTCGGATTTGAAAAAATATTTTTGCATTTGATAGCCCATTTTTTGCGGAAGCTATTTATAGGCTATTTAATATCAGGCTATGACCTTTAAAGCCGAACAAAAAAAGTCAGAAAGAACTCTAAGCGAATACGATGTGACACACCTGCGCATCAAACTACCACAAACAGTCAAATTTCCTCAATAGACTTTGAACTTTATCTCTAACAGCATACGGTTGAACATTTATTGAAGAAAGGAGATGTTCCATTTTGTATGGAGGTTGTCCCCCTAATTCTTACAGTGATGAAATTATATTTTATGAAAAGAGCACAAAATAAGGAACCTTTCCATGTATTAATATATTTTTTAAACATACCCAAACATTGTATAAAAAAGGGTCAGATAATAAAAATTCATAAAATAGCGATCCTAAACTTTTCTACCTTGGCAACTTCGCTTTTCTAATGTTATGTATGTATTTAAAAAATATAACTTGTTTTTAAATCAGTAATGCAATGGTACTATTACACATTATTACAGCCAGCAACCGCATGGTGTAATTTTCAGGAAATTGCATTGAAACCTTAAAATACCTTTTAGAACGTATAAATAAGTTCAGCAATATATAATAAACACTTAAAACTTTCATTAGAACCCAAAAATAATAAGAAAAGCTTGATGAAGAAAACAAGATTTCAAGTTTTTAAATATTTTTTAATTTATGTTGGGGCATTTTTATATATTTTTTTCTTTTTGGAAACATCATCTCAGAAGGTAGATCTATCAGAAAAGCATCACTTCAAAACTGTTATAAAATGAGGGCCCAAAAACGAACATCTCCTTTGTCAGTTTTGGGTAGGTTGATGTGCAGGCGTCTGTACTAGAGGTATAGTTTAATTATAGTAAGTAACTGTTTAAGTTTTGTAAAGTATAAATGTTTCAATCTTTCAAAAGGTGGTGCCCTATTCGGGATTCTCGGGTCCAAAACGACCCGGTGGGGCCGCGACCCGATCGTGATCATGGGCTACGTCATCCACCTGAGCAGCTTCTTCCTGATCTTCATCAACCTGCCCACTACCGCCCCCTTCGGGGACACCACCGAGGTCTCCTACATCAGCCCCTCGCCGTACCTGGCCATGTTCTGCAGCTTCCTCCTCGGCTTCGGAGATGCGTGCTTCAACACACAGATATACTCGATTCTCGGTGGGAATTACTCGGATAACAGCACCTCGGCGTTCGCGCTGTTCAAGTTCACTCAGGTGAGTTTTTTGTACACACTAGTAGCACATCAAATTACCATCAACTGTCAAATTCCCTTAATAGACTTTGAACGTTACTTATATTATTATGTAACACTAGCGGCCGCTCGCGGTTTCACTCGCGTGGTTTCCGTTCCCGTGGGAATATCGGGATAAACTATCTGCATGCAGAATTTCATCCAAATCCATTCAGTAGTTTTTACTTGAAAGAGTAACAAACATCCATCCATACTTACAAACTTTCGCGTTTACAACATTGGTAGGACTAGTGGGTCGCCCGCAAAACTACGCGTTTATTCAACAGTTTTTTTAGGAATTTCGAAACCTATGACAGCTTTATTTATTTTTCTACACATCTATGGCTGGAGCTCTTCAAAATGAGACCATAACCGATTTTTATGTGCAGCTATCGTCCCATAATCACTGGAACAAAAATCGGCTTACGCTATTAATATATATTATGATGTTTGAACATTTATTAAAGAATTTTTTCAGTTTTTAATAGGTTGATGTGCAAGCGTCTGTACATGTCCCAGTCGAGTCCAATAATAAACCAACATAAAAGGACCTTGTCGTTCTGTAGTATTAATGATTGCCATGGAATTATGTTAACCGAACAGAAGTTACTTTGGGAAGGTATAAAAGTTTATATGCATATTGTTAGACTTGACTGTAAATATTTTGATGTGTATCTCGAAAGTGATTATTTAGTTATATCATTACAATAACAGTATTTTTCCACATTCCAATAAACTTGGAGGTAGAAAGAGTTTGGAAGTAAATTTCCACTATAATTCTAATTCTCTTTAAGTACTTTATACAATCCATAGACGTCTTTTCTTGTAGTTGCTTTACTCTATAGCTTCTGTAGCTCAAGCACCATGGAAAGAGAGATGGACTGAGCGTTCCCATATCAAACTTTGAAGTAAACGGTCGGGAAATGTGAGAAAGCAGAAGCGACAGATGTCTCTTTCCACAATTCTACAGGCTTGCAAAAGCGGATGAATTCTGTACTTCATGTACAGACAGATTTTGATCGCACAATCGCTTTGTCTCTTTATAGAGAGTAGTCAATTCTGTGAATGTATTAGGTACTCAGTCCATCTCTCTTTCTATCATAAAATCCCAACGTGAGAGTTAGTACCTAAGCGCAAAATACTTTAGTACGTTCTTGTAAATATTAAGTAGGTAGTAGGTTATTTGGACATACTAAAATATCGATAGGATATACAGGGTCTAACAAAATCAATAAGCGAACGTTTAAGGGCGGTATCTATACATCATTCTGAATACAATGACATAAAATGGGCTCCAGTTTTATAGTTATTTTTCAAAGTTATGTTTTCTAACAAACTAAATCAATTAAAATAATGCACATCATGAAACATGCTGTATCTTTACTAACACGCACGCAAACCATTGTATGACATTCATACACACACGGCTATCTTTGTGTGCGTGTAGTACAGCTGTACGGGTTTGGAAAGGGTGTATTTTTTGGTGAATTATGATAATGTTTTGTTGATTATCTCGGTAACGAGCCTGTAGTTTTGGACCAAATTTGGTGAGCATGCTCAGTGTGATGTATAGATAAAACCGCTCCCCTTAAACGTTTGCTTATTGATATTGTTAGACCCTATATACATATCGTAACGCGTACAGATATTATTGAGACTAATTAAGACTCTGTCCAGACTTCTGTGTCACAGTGACAAAGTGCTCAATAGATAAGAATGACCTATTACATTCCTTTAGTTCTCCGTTACAATGTACTTGTGATACTGTCATAAAGTAGGTTAACTTTAAAAAATCCTGTGCAGATAAGTAGAAGTTAGTAGAAGTAGCATCAGGGGTGCTTCAGGGATTTATTCTAAGCATACTTTTATTTGTTTTGTCATATTTAGTTTTTAAACGTTTAGTAGATTTTACTTGTACATTTTTTGGAGATTTAAAGGTTTTAATCTAGTTCTGTTTTATTTTAAGGTTTTCAATAGTCAAGCTATAATTTTTTAAACGAATTTATATTTTGTGCTACATGCATATTATGTACTCAATTTGATGAACCAGACAACGTCTGACTCTTAAGCTGTTAATAGGTAGCAATATAACTCTACAAAAAAAAATCAATCGTATGTTATTAAAATAAGATTGAAAACCTTCCAACGCTGTACCACGCTCCGTGATACAGTTTCTGCGACGCTTTAGTGTACCTTCTCATCCACTTGCTATAAGAATATGTATAAAAAGAAATATTGACTTTCACATCAACATAACAATTAACAGATTTATAACAATTCTCATTTGTTTTATAGTCAATGGCGGCGGCAGCGTGCTTCTTCTACTCGTCCCAAGCGTACTTGTCCATACAGTTGGTCATCTTGGCCATCCTAGCATCTCTGGGCACGGCTACCTTCTGCCGCGTGGAGTGGATCGGGAGGCAACGGGCGCGAGCTGCCGCCCTCGACGCGCTCGACTCACTGGACGACAAGCCTAACGCCGCTGCGCATGCGCTGGCCGACAACGCGCTGCACTACGACTGAACCATCCGGATCGAAGGACCATTGTGAGTTTGTTGGGGTATTTGAGGAATGCTGACGGTGTAGGTATGAGGGAAATGAAAATGTGCTAAATTGTAATACTTACAGCTGATAAAGATGTAACTTGTGACAAAGCGACGACTTCACCCGGAAATGTGGGTTTGTTAAAGTATTTAAGAAACGCTGACGGTGTAGATTTTTAATTTGTGCTAAGTTATAATACTGATCTCTGAAAATGACCGACTACTCTACCAATTTCAATTATTTCGGTAGCAAAATTATAACTAACTGTTATAATTTTCGATCTTTATACATAACATAGTCAGTAAATAATCAGTAATGGCCGGTTTCCCCACTTTCTTTTTACTATTACATAATATTGATAACATTAAAATCAAGTTGACAACAAATGCATAAATAGTCTCAAGTTCTTTTTACAGATATTATTTAGCATTTTTTATACTCTGCCAACATGTTGCTTAGGGGTTACTGTGCTATAATGTTTAATCAAGTTAAAGATTGATTTTAATACATGTAAGAATAACATAATTGTTATTCTGCAATACAATTACTAAAGTATTTAAAAAACTCAAATACCCTCCATAATAAGTTTCATCATCATCATCATCATCATCATCTCAGCCAAAAGACGTTCAATGCTGGACAAAGGCCTCCCCCAAGGATCTCCACAACGACCGGTTTTGTGCTGCTCGCATCCAGCGGCTTGCCGCGACCTTTACCAGATCGTCAGTCCACCTTGTTGGAGGTCTGCCTACACTGCGCTCTCCGGTACGCGGCTTCGCGGTCGCCACTCAAGGACTGTTCCGCCCCAGCGGCCATCAGTCCTGTGAGCAATGTGCCCTGCCCACTGCCACTTGAGCTTAGCAACTCTTCGGGCTATGTCGGTAACCTTGTTCTTCTGCGAATCTCCTCATTTTTGTTTCGATTACGCAGAGAAACCCCGAGCATAACCCTCTCCATTGCTCTTTGAGTGACCTTGAGCCTTCTGACGAGGCCCATAGTGAGCGGTTCGGTCTTCTGTATAACCTGTCGCAGCGTATGTATGTGGTCTATTATGCTAAAGCCTTTTCGAAAACCTGCTTATTAGATAGGCTGGAAGTCATCAAACCTGCGTGCGAGACGATTCGTTATGACTCTCGAAAACAGCTTGTAGACGTGGCTTAGAAGTGAGATGGGCCTGTAGTTCTTCAGCAGGTTTTGTCGCCCTTTTTGAAGATCAGTACCACCATACCTTCGTGCCACGTCTCTGGCGTTCTGCCCCTTAGTACAACGGAATTAAATAGTTTCTGAAGAGCTACGAGTACCGGTCCTCCACCTGCTTTAGAAGCTTGGCGATAATTCCGTCAGCACCTGGTGCCCTGCCATTTTGAGCTGTTTGAGAGCCATACTAATCTCGTACATGCTGATTTCCGGGGTGTCCTCGGTACAGTGCCAGGTTAACTTAGCTCTAGGGACTTTAGCTAAGCTTTGTACAGGTGGCCGTGTGGATGTGTAAAGCTGTCCATAGAGTTTCTCGACCTCTCCCATAACATCGGACCTGGGGCCCGACCGCCTAACTCGATTGCTTTGGCTACGTAGCCAAAGCACGATGTATATGATGATAACCAATCGGTTAGGCGGTCGGGGGGCCGGTCGTGACAGTTCTGCCGTGTTCGGTTTTCAGCGTCGTCAGTTGGCACTGTCCAATACCCATATCTCTTGCGAACACTTTTGAGCCTTTGTTTCGCTCAATGGCCTCTTTATAAGGTTAGTATTAAATCGGCGCGTGTCGCAAGTCAAAGACTTCGAGATCTGCCTATTTAGCCGCTGAAAAACTGAGACGCATTACCTAAGGAAAGCAAAACCATTGCGCGCCGCTCTTCCATTAGTTTTAGGGTATGGTCTGAGAACTTTTTGGTTCCTTTTGTACGGTGGGTTTTAAAGAACTTGGACCCAATCGTTTGGACAGTTTAGATATTATTAAGAAGTTATTTGTAAGGCTAATCCTACGAACTAATATCTCCTATTTGTAAACAGAATTAAACTATAATAAATTAAGATTTTGTAATAGCCTAGAGTGGGACTCTGAGGTTGTAACGTTTTAGACAAAAGTAGGTTACGGCTTTTTGTCTGTTTCTTTAAATGATTTTTAAATTAATTCCGATCATGATTATGTTATTTAAAAAATTTTGAAATGTTCTTTGTGACTAATACATATTTTATAAACTTATACATTCCAATTTTTTTCTTTATTGTTTTCTTGTGCATTCCTTTAACTAGACAAAATATTTTTTTAAATAGTGCTAATATTTTATCTGTTTCTGTATTTGGAACGATGTTGCCATAATGCCAATGGATGGGAAAAATGTTTTCGGATTTATTATTTTATTGCATAATTTTATTTGTGTTATTTATTATTTCAAAAAGTACGGCAACGAAGTAAAGGTTAGGTAAAAATCTTGACGAATCACATTGTTAGAATAATACCCGCATAAAATTATTGTAAGTAATAAAATTACAAATAAATTAAACAATTGAATAATTGTTAAATAATTAAAAAAAGCTACCTAGTTGACTCGACGCCTTTTTGCGCTGTGCCGCTTATACAGGATGACTTTTTTATCACCGTCCAAACCTTCTGAGATGACTCCCGTACATTTTGGCCGAATGAATATTGATATTTTGTATGGAGCAGCTGAATTTTATTTTCGAGTTAGGGAGTTGGTCCAATAGTAGGTAAGAGTTGTTCGTTTGAATCACGGAAGTCATCTCAGAAGGTTTGGACGGTGATAAATAAGTGACCCTGTATGTTTCTTGTATATATTGTAAAATTTTATATTACTATGTCAATACATGTAACTGTAAATAGGAATGATTGTTGACCGAGCGTGTATATTACTAGTAGAGTACAGGGTTCCAAATGAATTATTGTTCTAGATATTAAGTGCAGTTTATAAAGTTAACAGTTTATTAACATTTTAATAACAAAATATGATGGGCATTTTTTTCATACTTTGTTTGAACTCATTATTATAGTTTTTGATTTATTTGGCTTAATAGTTTTCGGCGTAGTGTTTAACTACTTTATAGCATTTTAATGAATGTAGTGCACCTAGTTGTATATAATGAAATACAATATTTTTATTGTAAAATACTTATTATACCTATAAATCACAAACCTAGGTAGTAATAAATTGGAATCAATGTAGTGTAAATTTTTATGTAAGTACATACATTATAAAGTGGATGGCTTAAATATGAGTAAAAAGGTGCTGAATGGAATAATGTTAAAATGTTTTGTATGTACATTTATTTCGATATATGTAAATAATAATAAAAACAAGCTTGTAACCAAATAATTAAAAAAACAATAATAAAGCTAAAACTGATCTAGATTGCTATATATGGTAGCCAATGATTTCTTCAGTGCTGGGAGTGAGTTTATAGGTGACAAGTTTGTTTCACGAGTTTACTACAAGGTGGCGCTGATACGATCTCGTATAAATCGTAGTTAACTGTAACCCGATTGAATAATAAATAAAACTCGCACTGAGCACTCATTAATGGATTGCGCAGACGACGGACTTAAGTCCGTCAAAATAGATCTCCTACAGCTTCATTGACTAATTTGGTTTATGAATGAATATGTGCAAGCCATAATCGGGCTTATGCAAGATAGTGATGAGGCTACTGAATGTTTTTACTTTTCTTAATAAACTTTTATAAATGGATATGTAGTTTCGACTAAATATTTTTGGGTAAATAACCTTTTAATAATTGTTTAAGCATTAATAAATAATATATAGTCTAGTCATCAAAATTTATATAATATTGTTATTGCAAATGCACTGAAGAAAAGAGTTTTATAAATCGATTAAACTTATACATTTACTTTGTTTAATATTAGATTATCTTTAATTATACTATTTAACATGTAAGCCCACCACTAATTTGTATGGAAACTATGCCATTAACTGTATTTACATAATACATTCCAATAGCTTTGTTAAAACAACTTTGATCTATATAGTTCTGGATGGCAGTTAAGTATGAGGTAACTATGAAGGTAATTTTGAAGATGGATGGTCTTGTTTAACAATTTAAATCAAATAAATACAACTTTACATTACCCAACTTTGTTTTACTAAAATTTACATTAATGTAACTGTTTTGAGAATAAAACTTCCTTACATTTTTGAAAGCATATTGTTATGACTTCACTTCACTTGATTTTAACTGGAAATTAAGTTTAAATGCAGGGAAAGCTCCTTTACCATGCTGCAGGAAAAATGAGAATGGGTTCAGATAACATTATACCCACTCTCACTATGCAGTAGACATGGGACGGGTACCCGGTTTGGTTCTGGTGACCGGCGGATCCGGCCGGGTACTCGGCAGTGCCGGGTAGTTTAGTGAAGGAAAATTAATGACTATAATATTAATTTGAAAAACCTTTATTATGAAATGAAACAACTTTTACGGATCTAGTCGCGTTTATTGTCAGTCAGGATAAACATTAAATAAGTAATGTGTAAAATAAACGCGAGCAGATCCGTAAAAGTTGTTTCATTTCAACAGGACAAAAAAGTTAATTTGATGTTGGTCCTGCATATTTTGTCAACACTGATATTATAAAAGTAAGTTAAAGGTAATCTGTGGAACAACTGAACTGACGAAATAGAAAGCTACATTGCCTTTGAATCCTTTCAGAGACAATGGCAGCTATGTTGCTACTGAATATTGAACCTTATGCACCTGGAATTAAATTGAAAATCTATAACTATTGCCTGCAAAGGGTTACTTACCCGAGTAATATTGGAAACTTTTTGCCAATGCAATATACATTTACATACTGAATTTTACACTAACAGAGCTGTAAATAGAAGCTAATTCTAAATATGCTATGACCAGAAATGTGATATTTTAAAACTATACTATTCAATTCAAATACCATTTAAAGTTTTTAAGTACCTATAAAATATACTTCTACTTCAGTATGAAGTTGGCACTAAATTATGATGATGAAGTATAAAAAAGGACATGAAAACACATACTGTAGGAGAACAAACATTTTTTTAATACTATAATAACAGATTTAATTATTTTTTTAAGTACCTATCAGCTATTTATGATTATTTTCAGAATCTTCCATTTCTCCTAATTTGAAGTCCATTGGTTTGTCATATCCCATGATTTTTGCATAGTGCAAGGGGTTATTGAAGTGCCTTGCTTCAACAAACAGTGGTTTGCCTTTGGCATGAAGGGTTGTAAACATTCCAGGGATTTCAGGAACACTTACATCATCACAGCTGAACTCAAGCTGCAACAAAAATATATTTCCTTTTCAAGTTTAATTTAAACATGTGCTTACCTATTATCATTTCACTACTAAGTTGATTATTTGTTATTCTATTCAATTAATAAAAGGCTATTCAACCAGTAAACATAGGTATAGGTAATACATAGGCAGTAATAGATAACTTACCCCTTTGTCAGCTAAGAAGAAATTTATTGTGGTGGCTTTGTATGTTGAAGTGTTGGGATCATAATGTATTTCTGTAACATACTTTTTGGTAATGAAGTGTAACAGAAGAGGAGTGATGAATGTGAAGAAGCCGACCATAGAACACATGACGACGAGGAGGGAAGTGCTTCCGATAGTCGCAGCTTGCTTAACAATAATAGGCTGCGCCATGAGACCAGCGACACTTGAAGTCAATGAAAATATCTTCACAGCTTTGATTTGGGGCGTAAGCGGACCATAATAGACTTGTTCCAGTTCTTCTTCTTCTTTGTTGTCGCTGGAAAATCTTCGAATAACTTGATTTTGACAAACACCTATACATTTTAGTTTTGATACGATCTGTTTACGGAGGTTACTTTGAAATATTGATTTTGTTTGTAGGGAAGAACTTTGTAGACAAAATCGCAGCATTTTACTTTGTGTTTTCTATATTAAGTTTTTCTTTTAGTACTACACAGTTTTGACGATAATAAACAAATTATGTAAAATGTGTCCTCTCTTCGTCCCTTCCTTCTCCTTCACGAAATGTCAATGTCAATTTATAGGACTGCCAATGCCAAGCCAATGTCAATGTCAACACTGACAGACACATATATTTTTTTGTTTATTGTTTTACGGCTCCGGATGAAATCCATCAAGCCTATTCGTCCGTTTTTATTGTACTTATTGTTATGAATTTATGGTAAATAAATGAATATGAATATTTCAGTAAAGATGTAGGGCTTTACTAAGTACTCGGGCGGACTTCTTGAGAGAATTTGAAAAGTGAAGTTGCACTGTTTTGTTTCATTTGCCAACACTCATGCGCACTTATGAACACTTAACGGTTAATAATCCACCATTATTTCACATTAATATTCAACATAACAAAAACAAAACCGCAGAAATGACTCATCACTTTCCTAAAAAGTCCGACCGACACAGACAGAATACAACATACATACAATGACGGTTTCGTTCATAAACAAGGCAAGAATTTATTTACTAGGTGAAAATCATTTTACACTAACACTAGTCTGCAGTTTATGTGAAAATGCAGTGGAACTACATAAAAAAAATGTTAAGTTCTAGGAACAAATATGTTGTCGTACAGGGTGCACACAAAATTAATATTATTAATTATTATATCTTATTACCATTGATCGGAATAGGTAGAGTTTTTTGTAGTACTTGCATCATAACGTTATGGATAAGCTTCCGGAATCTGGAATGTAAGATTAAATTTTCGTGTTTATATCATTTTTAGATTACACACACTGAAATGAAATACTTTTTAAACAGTTATTTTTTATTGTTTGGAAGTGTACGTTACAATTTTAACACACAATTGATTTGCTAAAGCAAGTACAATACAACAGGTACTGTACTTGCTTTACTATGAAGAAATTAGATAGTGAAGCGTAGGTATATACTGCAAACTTGAAATGAACGTTTCTATTAGAGAATTTCTTTTTATTTAATTTTCACTATTTGCATGCCAGTGCAAGATAGTCTTAGTACAAGAATGTAAATTGTCGTTACAGTATTGGATTCGAAAAAAATCTTTGTACACATTTATTTAAATCACTCACACACACAGGTAGACAGTTTTCATTTGAAATATATTTAATAGAGGAGCTCGTTGGCGCAGATGGTTAGCGCCTGCGGGCGCTATTGTGGTGGTTAAGCAACTTTCGCAATGGTTGGTCATTGGATGGGTGTCCAAAAATTTATCAACTCGAGTTCCTACGTGCTTCGGAAGGCACGTTAAGCTGTTGGTCCCGGCTGCATTAGCAGTCGTTAATACCCACCAATCCACATTGAGCCCGCGTGGTGGGTTATGGCCTAGTCTCCCTATACCTATATATTCTGTGTCCATCCATAGGGAAGGCCTGTACCCCAGCAGTGGGGGCATTAATAGGCTGTTAAAGCGAAGAAGTGAAAATATTAAATAAATGTATTAAGTTTACCGGATACCGGAAATAGCAAAATCTATATGGGCATATCCATGTTATGCAAACGTTGCAAAAGTACATGAAAAAACTCTACCTATTCCGATCTATGCTTATTACACAGAAAGATGTCGTAACTTTTTTCATAGTAAGTTTTTTTTTATACCTAGCACGGCAAATGACTTTATACCACCTGATTTAAGTGGAAATGGAGTCCAGACGCGAAGACAACTGGTGCAGCATGACAATGACGCAGCATCAGTCAACCTCACTCTGCCGGCCCACAAGGTGCTTCTTCACGTCTCGTTTCAAAGACCCCCATATCATAGGAAGGAGGGAAAACGTATGCTGGTAGACTATTCCGTCTTTCGGAGGTGCGACAAAGAAACGAGTTAACAAATTTCTTTGTACGCGATGGGATATGTGTGACAGTGAAGCGATGACTCCGGAGAGCAGCACGTGTACTCCTATAGAGGAAGGGAGAAGGTGGGATAAGGTCAAACAGTTCTTCAGAGCAGTCGCCATGGTATAAGCGATAAAAAACGCTGAGTGACGCTATATCTCTACGCAATTGCAGGGGTTCGAGAGTATTAGTGACCTTTGCATTGCCGATAATGCGTACAGCGCGACGCTGCAATCTATGTAAGGCATCGAGAAGGTACTTTGCGGAACCGTCCCAGATGTGCGAGCAATACTCCACGCAAGACCGTACCTGAGTTTTGTACAAAAGACACAAATATAACTCTACTCTTTGGACACAACTGGTCAGGTGTAAAGAATCGCCGCATCCTGTTCAGGACACCGAGCTTTCGTGAGACTATTTTGATCACGGCTTCGATGTAGTTTATTTTGTTTAGTCTATTTTCCGTTCTCATTGTCGTTAAGTACGTTGTCTTTTGACGCCAGCTCGAAATGTCATTCATAATAAGTCTTGTTTGATATCTCCGTTCCTTTAAAAGTAATCTTTATGAAATTTTGCATAGCGCGGGCACTAATTAGGCACTAATTATGCGTGTAAATTTCGTTGCTACAATATAAGTAGTTTTTGAGAGCGGTCATGGGTACGCCAGCTTGCTCGTGATGCCAACGTACACAATTAAAAAGGTTTGTATTTCTTAAACTAAAGAGGCACTAATTATTTTGTGTTTGCAGTAATAAATTACTCACTAACTACGCAATAAAAGAGGGCATAACAATAAACGTGAAATCGACCATGTGTACGCTACCTTAACGGACACTATTTATTACTATTTATTTAATTTATTTATGTTGATTACTTTCAATTTAATGATTTTGATAAATAAATAAATACAATTGATAACTTTGACTTATCTGTCTGTCGCACAAGATCTTTCTATTGAGTTTACATGTTTACATTATTCGTGCGCTAGTAACATAATATCTGCTTTTTTAGCAGTCACTTGATTAGGTACTTCCCTATTCCCGGCATTTCCCGTCCCGGTCGAATCTTTGTTGTTGGAATTTCTTGATCTTGTCAGTTGGTTGTCAATTTGTCATTCATTCATTTCATCCGTAAAGAAAATATTTCTCCATCCCTCTTGAAGCCGAGTCGAGTCAGTCCAAAGAGGAAATTGATATCAGTCGAGTGTGCACCGAAAGATTTCGTACTTTTTACTGTTGTTGACGAAAATATTAGCGAATTTCAATAGATTTGTGACGTTATTGCGAAGACTTAATCCAGAAACGTAAGTGTCTACGAGAATGTTTATATTTCTAGAAATCTAGATTTAAAACTTCGAACATGTGAGTTCATTACGATGGCGGGTATTTTTTTTCTACCTCACTTCAAGTTAAAGTAAAAATATTATGCTCTTTGTACACCTCAATATTAAATTAAATTTGTTAAGACCTGTGGCGTTTCTTCCATGTGTTATGTGTAAATTAGTTGTATAACCACGTGGCAGAAAAGCCATTGTTTTCATGGGTACCTCCTACCCATTGTATGTAACCGAAAGTGACCGTTATTGTTCATGTTCACGATTATTACAAGGAACTAACTACAGTGTTATTGCCAAATTGATCTTGATCTGACGATCTTGATCTAGGTCAATCACTGAATACAATATGATTAAGAACTAAAGTAGAACCAGCCAGGGCAGGCATGGAGAAACTTTGAGTGCTTTATTGTTGCAAAGACATTTATGTTGATTGGTTGATAATAATTTTACCAAAAACCGGCTTTCGGTAATAAAATAGAGGTTATTATACTTTCTTTACTTAATTCCTCACTCTCTAGATGACTGAAGTCCCAGAAGTGAGTACAACATCACCTACAGAGCTGCTGAGTGTAGGGAGAAGGCACCTTGCTGTTAGAGACTTCAGTGGTGCGGCAGGCTCCCTAGCCAAAGCCTGTGAACTTCTTGCTCAAGAACATGGAGATACTGCGGATCAATGTGCTGAAGCGTATCTGTGGTAAGTTAAATTATGTTAGGCTTATTTTCATTTTGTTTGCATGTAACTAAAAATATATTCCCTTCTATGTAGGTATTAGGTAATTACATTAGTGTTTTAAATATAATTTAGGTCCTAACACTAACCCAGTTAAATTAGAAATAAGTTTTAAGAATATGTGTTAGTAGTATTACAGTTGAAGCACTTACCTACAGTGCGGAAATCTGTAAACTTTGCTGATTGAAATAGTGCACCATAATAAAAACTGAAGAGATTCTGATTCTTAGTGACTTTTATATAGCCTTAAATGCATTGTAAACCAAAATTTAATGTTTTAGGTATGGGAAAGCTTTATTGGGCCTATCCAGGGAAGAAAGTGGAGTATTAGGAGATGGTGTGCCAGGTTCAGGCGATGTGGACAATGATGATGAGGAAAATGAGGGTGAGAAGAACATCATTATAGTATAATTTAAAAAATATAAATACATTTTACACTCTAATATTCATTGGCTTTTGCTTAGCAATGAGATATCCTTTATGGCTATGCTAACCTCCTTTTTCAACCCACTTCAAAATGGAGGAAGTTATAACTGATAATAATGACAAGTGGTCATGCAGCCAAAATTGCATCTAACTATTTGTCACACAAATGAGCTATAATAATAAGGGTCCGGTGAATCTACAAAAATAATGCGGTTGCTTTTTCGACGCTGTCCGCTTCCTCACACGAATTTCATCATTACCAGCCGTATGTATGCAATTGAATATGAGAAACACTTGACTATACCTACTTCATTATTTCACATAACAATTTTAAGCTTGTAAATGCAAACTATTAGGTCCTTACCTATGAAATTGACGTTTTTTTCTCACTTATTAAAAGGGCTAAAAGTTCTTAAAGTCAATACCGGTTGTTAATATTATTATACACCTTTAATTAGGACTATGTTACTTAGGCTTCAGTAATAACAATGATTATTAATTTTGTGTCTTTATCGCCCAATTTATTTTTTAAATTGTCTTCTTTTTATGTTCGCGGAATTGTCTTTTTGTTTCATTGTAGCTTTGAAGGGACTTGATTTTTTTTCTTTTTAATGTCTGCTATATTTAGCTAGTGAAACAAACACATTACTCTACAACTTTTATATTGTTAAAACAAATAGATGCTAAGAAAATTAAAAAAACGTTAGTATGAAAAATAAATTTTTATAAAAAATCTTCATACAAAACGCCAATTTCATAGGTAAGGACCTAATATTTTAATGAGTCTGTGATAAGGATAATGATGATTCGGAAACAAAATAGCAAAATATTTGTAGATTCACCCGGAAACATTTATCAGTGATATCTTTATGGATAGGCATACTGTATTTTTTATAGAGCAAGAAGAAAATGGAGACGGGGATACAATAGAAAATGGTGATTGCAAGAAGGAAGCAGAAGCAGCTCCATCACATCCTGAGGCTACCGAACCAGAATCTACTACCAAGGATGAAGAACCTAGCAAAGCAGCAGATTCTGAAACAATGGATATAAATGAAGATGAAGAGGAACCTGTAAGTTTCATCTTGCCCTCTACAATATACAAGGGTCTAACAATATCAATAAGCGAATGTTTAAGGGCGGTATCTATACATCATTCTGAATACAATGACAAAAAATGGGCTCCAGTTTTATAGTGATTTTTCAAAGTTATGTTTTCTAACAAACTAAATCAATTAAAATAATGCACATCATGAAACATGCTGTATCTTTACTAACACGCATGCAAGTGTCAATAAAAAGTTAGTTTAAATAAATAATTTTGTTAGACCCTGTATTAATCCATAGATTTATTAAAAATGTCATAAGACAAAGTATTCATAGTAAATGGAAATAATAAGTAATCATTTAGTTAGGAGCTTGAAGGTGCAGTGATAAGCGTGTTATGGTTGCAAATTTTTTTTTATTTCTCCTTGGTAAGCACTTTGTCTTCTTATCGCCTAATGTTAGGTGATAATAAGGCTGAAGGTGGAAGTGCACTTCACCTGCTATTCTCAACTACTGAGGCACTGGCTATCTTTTCTCTAGCTAGTAACGATGGTACCAACATTGATGTTATGGCGACATATTTAGGTAGCGGTAGTGGTAGCTAGCCAGGGAAACAAACAAGCCCTACCACAAACCCTGTAAGTTACGCAACATCATATAATGCCGGGTCACCAGATCCACTTAAAAGAAAACTTTATTTCGAACCAGTCGTAGAGTCACAACTATTTGAAAATACTTATATTGCTCATAAAAACCTTTTTACTTTTATGTTACACGTAGATAACTAGTTTCAAATCTTTTATTCATGCAGGGTCCTTCTAACGGTGATGTCAATGATGAATCCGAAGTAAACTTGGATAATGAAGATGATGTTGATAATCTACAGCTGGCTTGGGAAATGCTTGGTAAGTTGTTTGGCATCAGTTTTTATAATCTACTCTCTAATAATATACTCTTCTACATACCGCCTGTCTAATTGCTCATTCTATATATTACTAGCTGTGCCCTGCGGTTTCGCCCGAGTTTAATTAGTCATAGCGTGATGTAATATAGCCTATAGCCTTCCTCAATAAATGGACTATTCAACACAAAAAGTTCCTGAGATTAGCGTGTTCAACCAAACAAACAAACTCTTCAGCTTAATAATATTAGTTAGTATACAGGTTGTAGATTTGCATTCCCGCCATAAATTTACAGCTGTTCGTAATTGGTACACTTCATGACTAAAAAATACTTTTAACACGGAGAAAGTAATAAGGAACCGATTGATTAATAAAATGATCTGAGTGTAAATTAGAATAGCGACCGTCGACTGACGAGAATAGGGGTGCAGACCGTAGTAGGTACATAAGAGCGCAGCGGGCGGACATTAAGAGCGTTTACGCCGAGCGCGAGACCTTAAGTTTAGGTTTTTAAGTCCAAATATCACGCACACAGAAGCGGGCTGTGAGCGCGCGCGAGTGTGTGCGTAGAGTAGGCTAGTTCTGCTCACTATAGTCAAACTCACTACTTTGATCCGTTCGAATTTAGTTTTTCGGTATACTTAGAAATTATTGAAGTGAAAACTTCTTTAGCGGCGTTGTACATTTTTTTTGTAATGGGTAAAAAATGTTAAATTCGCGTCAGTACACGGATGGAGAGTAGACAGCCGGCGCGGCGTAGGAGAGGAAGTATCCCCCTCTCTTTCTACGGCGCGGCGAAAATGTATGCCTGTTGTTTCGTTTAGGCGGCGCAGGGCGCTTGCGCGAATAAATTGTCATGTTTGTGTATGATAGCACGATAAATAAATATTGTATTCTACCACATAAATGATAGTACTTTTATACTGATAATTGAAGCTTCGTGCAAAATTATTCCCTAACCATTCCAAAATATCAAAAATGCACAACGTTAATATTCAAGTTTTCACTTCTGCCGGCACTCCTGGGGTGCAACCCGTCGTTTTTTTATTTTTAACTATGGGCGTAAGCAGATGGCTAAACTACAGATACATGAAATAAGTACCTATAATATTATATTGTATGTATTTTTATTAATGTTGTAATTAATCTTATATCACAAAATTATAATCAATACCTATCTGTTCCTCAACGATTTATTTTGGACGAATTGATTTGACGACGACACGTTTTATTTTATTTTATTCATAGCTCGGCAAATGTCTCCACTCCACTTGATGTTAAGTGGAAATGGAGTCCCTGTTGTTCCCTGCATGACGTTGACAGTTGACAGTTTGTTGATGGTTTGAGATACGAAACATTTAAAAATCCTTCTTATTTAAGTTTTTCTTCCAATATTTTACAAAGAAATGATTAATTGTATGGGCAGTCAAATAAATTGACCGATTTTTTAGAATATATCAATAATAATATGTTGTCTATTACCAAGCCCAATTTTGCTAATCTCCTTTTAAAATAAATTTTGTATAAAAACTACTTGGAAAATATGAGCCACATAAGCACAAAGCGCATCATGCAGCAATAAAATAGGTGCTGTCAAAACTCGGTCAAGTTATTTGACTGCCCATACAATTAATCATTTCTTTGTAATACATTGGAAGAAAAACTTAAATAAGTAGGATTCTAAAAACATAATAATAGCTAAGAATACTTAAAAAAATTAAAAAAGGGATACACTTATTAACATAATAAATAATTAGTCTACAAAAGTCGCACTGCTAGGATATGGCGAGGAGATTGGGCCATAGCCCATAGCGCACACTGACACGGGTGCGGAGCAGTCGTGACAAAAACTGGGACCACCGGTTTTACGTGTCTTGCAAAGGATCCCCTCCTTTTCCCTCCTTCCCTCCTCCGAGAGAAACACACATAGATGGTATTTCCCACCCATCCCGTGGGCCAGCATTGCAAAAGTTACTTAAAGCTCACTGCAAAGTTACTGGAAGCTTTACCTACATACTTACACCACGCCCGATTCGGAGGGGGGGGGGGGGGGGGGGGTTGAATTTGTTACCCATTATCTCTGCAACATAATATACGTTGTCAGTTTAAAAATTTAATTTGTTTATGCTCTCACCAATTATCTAGCTCAAGATAAGTATTCTTAAGAAACTCGTTACTATAGTAAGATAATATGGATAAATGCATAGACATAGACATGCATGCATGCATAAACATAGAAAAAACACCTAGACCCGAAATAAATTTAGAAAAACAGTCCTTCTCTAAATTAACCCGACCGGGAATTGAACCCGGGGCTTCGGAGACGGCGCGACGCCCGACCCGGCGCGCTTACCACTCGACCACGGAGGTCGTCCAATTTAAAAATGTTGCAATTCATCAAAAGTAACATAAAATAATTTATTCACTAAAGTACTAAGATTTGCTTATCGCGCTATTAATTTGAACTATCTTCGAAATTACGGCAATTGTTCGAAAATCGTCGGGTAGAGCGTCGAGCGACGTGACCACTCTCTCAGAGGCCTCGCGGCGGACTGATTTGATACTAATAGAACGCAGAGTTTTGTAGTAGTTTTAGAGCAGTTTTAAAATATTTATAGAAAAATTATAGAGCTAATTTAGTAAAAAGAATTTTGCGCATAATTTAAACAACACTTTTTTCCATAGTAAAAAGCTTTTATCTTATATTTATATAGTAAGTTTAATAGAGAAAACAATTATTTTATCACCTATAATTTCTTTAAAAATTCAAAATGTTCGGATTTTTATAGTTTTTGTTAGTAACCAAAATCTAAAAATGTTTTCAACAAACTATTTTGTTGAAGATCTTTCAAATTGAAATAAAATTTTTGTTCTTAGGTTTGTCAGTAATTTAAACACATTTTTAAGCTTCGAAGTTGACGCGGAAAGTCAAATTATGAAAACCTCTGTTCAATTATCTTGTTATAAATTCCAAAATATCCACAAATCTAAAAATGTTTTCAACAAACTATTTTGATGACAAGATCGCCTAATGATATAAGTAATTAACATATTTGTAAAGTAAATATTCATAGATATTAAGAGGTTTGAAAAGTACAGTTTTTGAGCAAAACGGCGTAAACGCTCTTAAGTCGATGAACTTACGTAAACTTGTAGGTACTATTATGTATTCTGTGGTAAAGTGGCTTACTCTTACGCATAAGTATACTTTGTTGCAATAAACTATTATTAGGTACTTACTGATCATGTTTAAGATACTCGCAGGTACTGCTCAAAGTGGGCACCTTCACGTTCTATGCACAAATGAACACGGCGCCTTAAGTTTCTAGGTAACTTTTGCAGCACACTACGATTTGACCTTACACTCTCAAAAGCCATTAAAATATTTTGTTTTAACTGCACAACACTCGTGATTTCGTCTTTATAAACCATTCTTTTTATGTCTCCCCACAAATAAAAGTCACAAGGAGTCAAGTCTGGCGACCTCGGAGGCCAGGGCACTGGCCCACCTCGACCAATCCACTCGGTTCCGAACACTTCGTCCAAATAATCGCGCACTTGGCGTCCATAATGCGGAGGCGCCCCGTCCTGGTGGTAAAAGAGATTCCGGTGAAGAGCTAGTGGCACGTCGTCAAGCATTACGTCAACTACGTGCTAAAACATACACTCGTCCGTCCATAGAATGCTGGCTTCTCGGTGTTCTAGTACCCAGTGACAAAAAGTGACCCGGGCGGCATGATCTTGCTCGTTCAATTCTTGAACTCTTCTGAAGTGGAACGGGTGCTGTTGCTCCGACTTAAGAAGCCGCCAGACTGTTGTGTGGTGGACATTGAAGTGGCGGCCAGCATCACGAGTACTGGCACGTGGTTCCCTCTCGAAGTATTCGAGTATTTGCTCTTGCAAATCGACTGAGAGGCCCACACTGCCGCGACCCTGCGCATGTCGAGGAACGTTGAACTGGCCATGATCCCTCAGTCGTTGCGTGGCAGCAAGCATTACCTCGCGCGATGGAGTTGGTCTGTTTGGAAACATTTCCACAAACATGACCACGGCTCGACGTAGACTGTTCCCACTAATTGCGTATAATCGCACCATCTCCACAAGTTCTACGTTAGAATAATTTTCCGTCATTTTACTTTTTTTACACACACAAACAACACACCTAAGAACACGTTTCGCTCCAAATTCGCTAGGGCTAAGAAATGTGTCACTCGTTCGGGGTTGCGCGGCACACTGGCTTTGATGCGTGCCGCGTGCCGGCCGCCGGCGCTCGCCGCGCCGACTAGGATGCGGGCGCGCCGCGAAGTACGAGCTTGTTGCTACCTACTCGTGGTCGGGTGCGCGGGCGTACGCGAACGAGCGTTTATTTTTTAGTGCTACGCAGACGTGCGATTCATTTACAGATTTTGAAAATATGATTATTATTTTTTCATATTCTTTTTATAATTTATTTGTAATAAGTATAAGCAATACGACTGCTGCTATGAATATGGCGTGAATGCAAATCAACAAGTTGTAGATATATGTAACTTTTACTTTGTGAATAATATTGTTGGTTACAAAATGAGCAAGCTTCTTTATTTTTAGCTGTATAAGACACATTTTGTAAATGTTTGTTGTTCCAAATAGATATAAGCGCCGATGGCTAAACTCATGGCGATGGCGTGGTCCCAAAATTTAAATATCTAGTTCCTAATAAATAAAAATAAAAAATTAAATATTTTTTTACATGAAGTTACATTAATAATGAGCAACTACGATCAATCTTTCGTTAGTCTACCTACACTGTAGACTGTATAGTATTGTTAAAGCTCAGTGTTCAAGTTCTTAACAAGCCTAATTGTAACGATTACCCTTAGATTTGTCGCGAAGCATCTTACTCCGGCGTGTGGCAGACGGCGGTACCACAACAGCGCGCGCGTTGCTCGCAGACGTGCATTTGGCTTTGGGGGAAGTGGCATTGGAAAGCGAGACCTACGACAAGGCGGTCGTCGACATGCGTAAGGAACCAACACCTAGTACAGACAACGCCTGCACATCGACCTATCCAAAACTGTCAAATTCCTTTAACAAATTTTCAACTATATGCCTAAGACTTGTGTCTTACAAAAGTAAACGAAGAATAAGGTCCGACTAGTTACTCCGTGTTTTGTCTTTTTTACTCTAATTTGAAATGTATATATTTTTTTTATTATTTTGACCTGCAAGCAGTTGCCACAACTGATAGTGCCTGTATCGTGATCATCGAATGTACTGTAATATCATTTAATTATTTTTTTAAATATCTGTCTAGTCCATTTTTAAATTGGTTGATGTTAGAAGCCAAGACAACATCATCTGGGAGCTTATTCCACTCTTTTACCACTTGCATATAAAATGTTTATAGGGATTGCTGTTAGCAACACGGGTACGTAGTTTGAAACTGTGACCTCTGAGATGTCTGTTTTCATTTCCTTTGAAGATCATGACATGTGTATGTCATTGAGGTCGTAATGCCCATTTAGTATTTTATAGGTCTCAATCAAGTCTCCGCGGCTCCTGCGGTATTGCAAGGTTGTAAGGTTAAGCGCATCCAACCGTTCCTCATATGTGCGTCGTTTCAGCGATCTGGGTATCTTGGTAAAGCTTCGTTGCACCTTTTCTAATTGCTCAATGTCTGGCAAAGTAGGGACTCCAAACCTGAAATGCGTACTCCAAAATGGGTTTAAAATACGTTTAAATGACAAGAACAAAACACGGACACATCATTCGGACTTATATTCTTTGTTTATTTGTAAGGCACATAAAGTTAAAGTTAAGTTAAGTTTAAAGTCTATTGAGGTTAGTTTTACAGTTTGTGGTAGTGGGTTTATATGACTTACTAAGTAATTTACCCACATATTAACGCCGTTTTGAAACGATAAGTATGTCTTTGAACTTTCGAGGCTACATGGAGAACGGGCCATAAATCACCACCCGAGCCCTGCCCTGTGCGGATTATTGGTTGTTAACGACTGTTAAATCAGCAGGGATCAAAGGCTTTACATGCCTTCCGGAGCATGGAGGAGTTCGAGATTATACATTTTTGGTCACCAATCCGATGACCGGACTTTGAGAAAGTTGGTTAACTTCAGCAATAGCAGACCGATAGCGTTTACCACTGAATCATTGAGCTTCTCAAAATTCATTAGTTGTCATGAACTATGTACTTACTCAATTCCATAATAAAGAGGAGCTTCACATTTTCAAATATCAAAGTCCAAGTTTTGTACCTTTTGTGTTTACAGAAAGCTGTTTGGAACTACAAAAAGAGTTGTATGAAAGTGATGACAGACGTATTGCTGAGACACACTACCAAATTGGTATGATTTGTTTTTCTTTTATAAACAGAAAACATTTTTTGCAGGCTAGCTAATACTCACAGTAAAATAGTCATTAATTTATATTATAAACTGAGCATCCACATGCAGAGCCCCATTCATTACAAGCTTGTTCTTACATAAAAATAATGATAAAATTGATATAGTATTATGTTATAAACAAATACCACTTTTCTTAGTTTATACCTGCTTACCGGGTTACTTTTAATATAAATCATTATAATAAAAGTACCTATAAAATGTTTTTGTTTTGTTTATATAATTTTTAACCCAAATTTTGTTGCGAACAAATTACAAAATCACAAAGGGTGCAGGTTCAAATCCTGCTTGTGGAAATTGTTTCAGCATTTGTGTTTTTGTAATTTGTTCGCAACAAAATTTGCGTTAAAAGTTATGCAAACAAAACGAAACATTTTATAAATAGCTTGCCTACTTCTTAACTGATCTTTAGTATTTGTAAAAATATTATGATCGGATGTTAATGACGGTAGTTGTTGACATTGAATGGGCGCCTTTGGCTTTCAAAGTAAAAAAGTAAATAGTGTAATTTCGGGGGGCTGGTTAGAACCACGATAGCTCAATTGGGAAAGCACCTGACCCGGTATGTCAGAAGGGTGCAGGTTCAATTCCTGCTCGTGGAAATTTTATCAGCATTTGTGTTTTTGTAAAAGTACCTATATTAATTTTCACAATTTGTATCTACAGGTCTAGCAAACTCGCTGGCGTCCAACTTTGAGGACGCGATCACTCACTTCAAAAACGCCGCGAATATTCTCGAAACACGCATCAAAACTTTAGAGAATCCGCCACCATCAGACGATGCTGCTGATAAGAAAACCAAAGCATCGGATCCCTTCTACTCCGCGGCTGCTGAGATCAAGGAGTTAAAGGAGTTGCTTCCAGAGATTCAGGAGAAGATCCAAGACATGATGGACTACAAAGCTGAGGTAAGACCGTGTGAATGCCTGGAGGAAACTAGGCGTATGCTTCGAGATATGATTCTTAAGGAGAAAAATCGTAATGTCGATGTATGTTGCGGACAGTAGACTGGCAGCTGGCAGTTGATGCTAAGCACATTTTAAAAGGGGGGCTCTTCTCAAAGTTAATTGAAGATAAATTAAATCACTAGCCAATATTAATTTTCTTACTTGGCTATGCAAAGTTATCTAGAAAGAAAAGTAACTTTTTAAATACTAGAATGGTGTAAATTTGTCACAAAATAGGTTTTGTCTCAAAACATCTGTGATAATCATGATGTCATTGATAAAATATTTGTATTGAATTCAAGTAGGTATAGAATGCATGTAAATTGTTTGTTTTGGTAAATTTACATATTTTGTTCCTAATGTTAATGTTTGTCTGTAAAAAGTATTGTTGCCTTATTTAACATGATAGAAACGTGATAAAAAGTGTTAACTAAAAATAAATTTAGACTGAAAGTAAGACTGTTTTATATTCAGTGGTAAATGTCTTGTTCCAATAATTTGTGATTAATTTTAATTGTTGTGATTGTTACTGATAGAAACATGTTTGTGCCAAAAGATGAACCGTTGTTTGTGATATTTTTTAATTTCTAATCAGTATTAAGTATCTTTGAATCTGTTAGTTGTGATAAGTGCTTTTTAGTATTTTTTTAGTCACAATTTTAGACTAAGTTTTGACATTTTGTTGTAAAAACAATATTGTCCACATGGCCATTTAAGTTATGTTATAAAAGTATTTTGAAATAAACATTTTCCAAATAATTGAGGTCTGTCCATTATTTCTACAGGATCCTATTGCATTAATGGCCATGTGGTTGTAAATGTTATTTAGTTTTGTGTAAAAATCATGGCCATTGATGTCAAATCCCATGATTGTAAACTGTTAAGTTTTTCTTATAAATTTCTGGAATTTAGTAGAAAAATAGGCTAGCCAGCACTTTTGAATGAATGAATGAATGAATGAATAAATGAATGAATGAAAAGTTTATTTAACAATAACACACTACTACAACACGAGTACAATTTATAAAGTACAGTAAACAAGACACATTACAGAGAAAAGAAAAGAAAATAAAAAATAATATCCAACCTTTTGTTAGATCTACACATGAAGATATTCTTTGAAAACACTCGACAGAGACAGAATTACTAGTAAGATAATCTTCCATTTATCAGAAAGTTGTGAAACTGACCTAAACAAGAAAAATAGTGTCATGTTTTGCTTAGCCAAAATGACATTTCAGATTAATTCTATGTAAAAAGTACAAAATAAATTAAAATTCAAAAATAGTTTTAGTCTCATTATAAAGAAAAATTAGGTCGTTAAAAAGTATATAAAGTAAAGTGTATGCCAAATAAGCCATCAATGGTCCGCCGCTAGGCGTTAAGTTAGAGTATTCTGTGCTCTGGGGCTTTTAGTGCAATGCAAACTTCACTCTTAGCTGCAAACGGGGCTTTCCGTCATCTGCCGCGAAAACAGACAATAGAATTTTAATTGTTTGGCGGCGCTAATTAGCACTCGCGCTAATGACTAATAAAGTAAAATTTGTAGCGGTAAGGTGCGACGAAGCTTGCGCCTTACTTAACGATTGCCAAAAACTTTGCATCGCAATTATACCATAGTTTCATTATTTTAAAGAGAAAAAAAATATTTTTTAATAAATGCCGGTATTTATTTTTATTTTTATAGTTAGCTCGGCAAATGACTCCATCCCACCTGATGTTAAGTGGAAATGGAGTCCACACGCGAAGATAACTGGTGCAGCGTGGAAACAAACGTAGCATCAGTTAACTTCACTCTGTATGAAGCTTACAATGCCATGCTAAACCTAGCTATTGGCTTACTCGCCGTAGACTATAATTTAGAAAACGTGATGGTACCATTTTTGTGAAATTCCCTGGTAAATACTCATTTACCAAAAATATTTCAATTTCAGACTGTGAAACGGGTTCGGGAGGCTTTATGCCCGGCCAACGGCGATGGGCCTTCATCATCATCATCAGCACTGGCCAATGGAGCCAGTTCAAGTACATCGGAGGCTAAGCCTGCCGCGTCAGATATCTCGCACTTGATCAAAAGGAAACGGAAGTCGAGTGAGAGCGACGCGGGTGGCTCCGCACCAAAGCGGGCGAATACGTGAACGAAACGCTTTTAATTTTAACTGTAGGAGTGGATTTTGCGAAACGAAGCAATTTGTGTAATCTCAAAAAGTTTGTATTTTTTTTGTTATATGAAAATTGAAATGACACTTGTTTATAACGAACGCCTCGTGTGGCATTTGAAACTACATCACGCACATGAGCACAGATATTTCCATGTTATTAAAAAATAGTCTATGGCACAGTATAACTAAGTAATACAGTATTTCGTCTCGGCAGTGTCTTTGAAATAATTACCTATGGTCACTTGGTACGTAAACACGCAGTAGGGCTGCCTCTCTTGGGTTCTTGGGATACAAGTCAGTATAACGCATGCCACGGGGAGTCAAGCGGCAGGCGCAGCGAATATCACTATACTATTAAAATGTATTGATGGACAGATTGATAGATAGAAAAGTTTAATTAAACATACAATTTTAACATACAGACACTATGCACCCGGGTTATAACCGACCGGGCTTGCCTAGTGCGGATTGGTGGTTCTTAATGTCTTTCATCTTATGACAACAACCGGACTAACGGATTAAAGTGCCTTTCGAAGCACGGAATTGCTCAAGATATAAATAAGATCATCAACCCGACATTGCAAAGTATCTTAGCTTGCAATGTGGGTTTGCACTTTATCAGTTCAATTAGTGTTTGCACGATATGTGGAAAATTGTTCTAGTCCCACTTAAGGCAGTCGTTCAATGTTCAAGTGTTATTTCATTTCCGGTATGAACATAGCATTTTGAGTAATGTGAGTGCAAAAATTAACTATTATATGAGATCGGTTGTGTTTGAAGTACCTTTAAAGAAATTACGACACGTAACGCTTGTTAAAATATAATTATTATTGATGTTTCGTTAGTATTACCAGTCATCTCATTAAAATATTTGGACATAAGCCTACTTTAGACGTGTACTGCTTGAATAACAATAAGAATATACTGGGTATGAAAAGAAGCTTAACCGAAAACAAAAAATATGGATTGTTCCCCTCATTATTATTATTTTCTTGTATGGAGCCAAACCCGGGAACTTGATAGTTAAGGAGTTATTGAGGAACAAAGTCAAAACTTTTTTTTACGGTTTTTGCGGAATCTTTGAGAACATTAGCATTTTTCTTCCATTTTCAATTAAAAAGAGACGTTAACGCAATGAATATCGAAGGCACACAATGATGCGGCTCGCGGCCTCGCGGCCGGCCGCCTCGTATCGTACGCTACACGCACTCGCTTACATGCACACTAAGTTGCACGCATTCCATTGCGTGTCATAAATAACACCTGTTTTTGATACCCAAAAATAAAAGTCGTTTCCCAGCCATTATTGTTACTGTTTCTTAGTTTGACGTGCACTATGCGTATATTACGGCTTCGGTAAGGTTTTTTTCATACCCTGTATAGATGCCATCATAAACTGTATCTTATACCCTTGCAATAAGATTTAAAACCAATGTAACGTACGTATGCTGTGTTCCCTTATTCAGAATCCCATCGGAGGTTTTCGATTATGATGTATTTGTCACTATCATAATCGCATGTTTGCATATACATATATAATAAGAGAAAAACATACTTGCAGCAGCGTGGAAAGTGTTTGTGAATAAGGAGCGTCAAAGGAATAGATTTTTATGAGAAATGCATGTTGCCTCATAAATAATTGTATGCGTTCGAATATACATTTGAGTTTTTAAACGTTTTCACGAATGACTAATAAGTTTTTGTAACCATTATGCCTATTTAGGTGGCTACTGTCAGAGTAATTCAGTTTACTAATTTGGCTTAGGCCGAACGAATTTACTTTGCATGCGTTTTTGTACGAATTTGATGCGTATAGACGCCAGCACATCAACCTATCTAAAACTGACAAATTTCTTCAATACATTTTCAACCATATATCTAAGACATACAGTTCAAAGTCTATTGAGAAAATTTGAGAGTTTGTAATAGTCCGATGTGCAGGTGTGTGCACTAAGCGCGAGCGTGCATGCGTACGTTCGTACGTACGAAAACGCATCCAAAATGCCGTAGTAGGTGACGTCAATAATAAAAAAAAAACAAATTTTCTACAATGACAAGGTACTGGTAAGTAAAACTATTTAATAGAAACAAAAAAATAAATAAACTAAATTAAGTAACTTATATTTCTAAGTATATTGTTGGTTAGTTGAAAGTATCCTTTTGGTTTCTTCACTTCTTTATTAATTTATTAAACATAACTTTTGTAATTTCGCTTTTAATCAAGTATAAGCCATAATTACGACTTATTGATTTTAGTGACCAGAGTTCTGAGTGTACGCTTTCTATTCGATTGCGGTAAGAAAACGAGAATTTGTATTCCATTGAAACACCGCCTCTAGCGACAAACGAGGTAAGATGCAATTTTGCCATTCAAGTTCTCGTTTTAGTTAGCGTAATCAATTAGTGAAAAAAAAATGCATTTTGCACTCGAAGGTGGAGGTATTATAATTGTACGTGTTATTGCTGTCTTGTCCGCCTTGAAAGCTATTCAGCTAACTAACTTCTTATTTAAGTTTGTTGCCATAACAACAATTAATTATGTACGTAAAGGCGAACCTATTATAAGAGAGATTGTGGTCGAGGGTTCCCAGTGAAGTGCACTTCCATTTTCAGCCTTATCGTCAGGATATATGCTTCCCTGTTGTGAAATAAAAAAATCATACTCATAAGAAAATCATTATTTAAGTACATCTAATTTAATTAAACATTAGTTGTGACTGCGAATCGACATTAGGTAGTAAATGTTCTGTTAATTTATGTTACCTAAGCATAATTAAGCTGATTTTTATTTAAAATATAATATAAGTTTTGATAGTTACTATTCTCTTTTATTTTTCACATAGATCCTCTTCTCTAAATTATTTTTTTCTAAATTATAATGATATTTCTTTAGTCTTTGATTATATTATACTTAGTTATTGATAGCATGAATGTATAGATATTCTGGGGGAGTATTCGACTATTATGCAGGTAGCAAAACCGGGGGTCGAAAGTGTTTGTCCGGTCTCTTGGGAGAAGCCACTTGACGAATTTGACTACAACCAGTCGTTGAGGACTCGATGAGGACACCAGAGCCACATTGAGCCGCCACTTTACCGAAGACTTGCCTGAAGCAGCCTGAGCGAAATTGAGATGGCTCTAAAACATCAACAAAACATCTTTTACACCGTTCTCTTCAATGGGAGAGCTCCGGAGGCGTGGAGTAGGGGTGTCGTCGTGCTGTTTTTCAAAAAGAAGACAAGACCCTATTGAAAAACTACCGACCCATTTCGCTCCTAAGCCATGTCTACAAGCTGTTTTCAAGTCATCACAAACCGTCTGGCGCGAAGACTCGACGAATTTCAACCCCCGGAGCAGGCCGGGTTTCGAGGAGGATATGGCACCATAGACCACATCTTCACAGTGAGGCAGATTATACAGAAGACTGAGGAGTATAATCGGCCCCAGTGCTTAGTATTTGTGGACTATGAGAAGGCATTTGACTCTATCGAAACCTGGGCTATTCTAGAATCTCTGCAACAATGCTAAGTCGACTGGCGATAAATCCCAAGTGTTGAGGTCTCTTTACAACGCCGCCTCCATGGCCGTCCAAGTACAGAACCAGCAGACTAAGCATATCCCCTTGCATCGTGGTGTGAGATAAGAGGATGTTATATCCTCTAGATTGTTCACAAATGCTTCGGAAGATATGTTTAAGACGCTGGACTGGAAAGGACGTGGGTGGGATTAACATCAACGGTGAATGCATCTCACACTTGCGTTTTGCGGACATCGTCATCGTGGCCGAAACGTTGCAGGATTTACAATACATGCTGAACGGCCTAGCTGATTCTTCTCTATGCATCGGTCTCCGGATGAACTTTGACAAAACCAAGATTATGTTTAACGAACATGCCATTCCAGCATTGCAGATTTGACCGAGTTAAATAATGCGTAGAATTTAGTTTCATCAGAATCCGCCCTAAAACAAAAAGATTGGCCGCCATCTTGGTCTTTTTAAGAGCGTTTACGCCGCACACTAGCGCCACTAATGAAAAAAAAAACATCTAGTAATTAGAGATAGAAAATCAAATTATGCTCAACAAACTATTTGAATGAAGTAATTTAGCATTTTTACAGCACATAATGAACACCTCATATGTTATGGTTTAGTTAAATAAGACGTTACGGCCACTTTTAAACGCGATATTTAACTAAACCATAACATGTCAGGTGTTCATTATGTGACGTAAAAATGCTAAATTACTTCATTCAGATAGTTTGTTGAGCATAATTTGATGTTCTATCTCTAATTACTAGATATGTTTTTTTTTCATTGGCAGCGCTAGTGTGCGGCGTAAACGCTCTTAATGAACCGACTTAATTTTGTCGGCTTATACGCGTACTTTTAGTATGAAAAAGTTATAAACTTCAATTTCTCCTAAAAAACTGTACCTAGGAAACTGAAAAGTAGGAACTGGTTAGATTTTTACCCCCACAAAATCTTGGCTATGGTCATAAACTCGCTACTTGCTCCATTCCTGTGGAAAAACCATGTTTAGGTATAACACCGTGACCCCAGCGGGATAACCATATTAGCGTTATATCTCAGGATGTACTGTAGCTAGAGTTCTCGGTTTTGTCTAACAAATTTTCTCTCAGAGTCATCAAAATCTTCCGTGGATTTCATGAAAGCCTTTTTTCTTACACTTCAACTAGAACTTACTTTTCGGAGGAATTTTGACGAAAAGTAGGTATTTGATTACTCGGTAACTACAGAAGGTAGAATCCTGGAATTTTCACTGATGGATTCATAATTGAATCAACAAAATCTTAGCACAAAAACTATATCAGTAGCGTGTCTCGTTCCTGCTCGTTTTAGGTAAAATAATTTTGACGAGCGTGAACCCAGCGGGATACCCTTTAACATGGGATATCTCGATAAGTATTGGTCAACAAATTTTGATATTTGCTAACAAATTTAAACATAATATCAACCAAATCATGGCGAAATTTGAAGCCGATCTGAAGGGGTTATCCCGCTGGGGTTACGGACATCGACGATCTTCACAAGGTGGCTGGCAAGAGCTGGATGAGAGTAGCCGCGGGTCGTGCTCAGTGGCGTGCACTTGCAGAGGCCTATGTCCAGCAGTGGACGTGTGTAGGCCTATGATGATGCAGGTAGCTCTACCTTCGTGCTATTATGAGTATTTTTCTTTTTATTTATATTCATACTTAACCTTTTTATAGAATATTGCGTTTTTCAAAGAAAACAATAAAGTATAAATCATCTTTGTGTCAAGTTTTTCAAGTATCAAAATCCATATATTTTTGTATCAATTCAATAGAAAATAATTATTAATTTGATCACCATGATGGCGAGTGGCGACAAGCCAGACCTGCCTAAGCACATGACCTATTCAAAATCTAGGGTGCCTCTACTTGGTGCTTTTATCGACTACATGGATACTAGTCTGGGGTATTTGAGGCGTAAAACTTTCGTAAGAGCGGAGAATTTGCACGCCAAAGCATCGAGAGCTACACTCTCTACTACGTTCATGGCTGCTGTGTGTCTGATGATGGGCTTGACCAGTAACGTGAAGTTCGAGATAGTGAAGCTAGACGAGGAGCCGCTTCCCAATGACTTGCACTTCATGCTCATGAGCAAAGACGATAAACTTTACATTGACGACATTGATGTTTCGAGTAAGTTCTCTTTCCCTTTCACTGGGGCAAGTTTTAGCCCGCGTAGATAGCTACCACCACCCTATCTAAGTCTGACGCCACAACAATGTTAGTAGCGTTGTCGTGTTTCGGTAGTAGATAGCTAGTCCTTCAGTGGTTAAGTAAGATTGACCCCAATGTGGCTTGGTGAGTTTTAACGACTGTCATCATCTACAGCTAACTTTTATGCCCCCCAGCTTTCCCTATAAGATGAAAACACCACAAGCAGAACGGGCCATATACCACCACGCGGGCCCAGTGTGGATTGGTGGTTGAGCTCGAGATGATAAATTTTAGGTCACCCATCTGATGACCGGGCCTTTGAAAAATATGCTAATTTTAGTAATAGCAAACCGAACGCTTTTACCAGTTGTCAGTTGTCAATAGTCGTCTTACAACAAAAGTCGGGACGAACGCCGAGATATTCTTTAAATTACGTTCTGCTACACTGCGAAATTTGCTGAAAGAGTTGCATGTAAAAGTACTTAAATCAACTCTTAAAACTCTGATGAATCTGTTTCTGAAAACCTCCGTGTAATTTCAGGACTCATGTGGTGCCTAGAAGCTTCGGACACACTTGTAATTTTCATCAGCTGTTTTCTAATTTGGAATTCTTCATATGTGGTAAGTAGGCACCTACTCATAGGTCAAAAAGAATTTGAATTTGATGCTTATTTATAAAAAATACCATATCAATAAGCTTAATTAAGTTTACTTTTCGTGAGAAGACATTTGCGCAAATTATTCTTAAGGTGTGGCCAGAATTACATCATGTATTCGTTTTATTGATTATGTACCTACTTAATTTTATCGCGTGCACAGACCGGTAGGTACCTCAACCTGGTGTCAACCCATTCAGGTTAAGATACAGGTCTGTGCACGCGATAAAATTAAGTAGGTACATAATCAATAAAACGAATGATTTTGAATATTCTGTATTAAGTAATTATTACACTTTAACCACAGCTTTCCCTACGTTCTCACCAGCCAGCATACCAACGAAAGCGTCGAACAGTTTGTCGAAACCTTCCGTTACGTGTTCTTCGACCTTCAACTTGCCGCCCTTGATCCATTTCACCAGATCCGCAAAAGCTTCGGGCCATTGTTTAATCCAGCGGTGAACTATGAAACCTTCAATCTTTAGTTGCTTAAACACCAAAGACGGCTGAAGAATAGTTGCCTTTGGCAATTGTTTCGGATCTTCATTGTACGAGCTGATGCTCCCACATACAGACACTCTTCCAAACAAATTCATCTGGCTGATGATGATGCTGCTCAGTTCTCCACCCACGTTATCAAAGTAGCAGTCTATTCCGTTCGGCGCCGCTTCTTTTAGAGCTTTGGCCGCATCAACGGTTTTGTAATTGAACGCCTTGTCAAATCCTAGCTCGTTCTCCAGCCATTTGACTTTGTCGTCAGAGCCGGCGAATCCTATCACGTAGCATCCCTTGATTTTGGCAATTTGACCTACTATGGAGCCCACCGCTCCCGCAGCGCCGGTTACTACAACGGTCTCTCTAGCTTTGGGCTTGAGAATATCTAAGAAACCGTAATATGCAGTGGCTCCGGGCATGCCAACCGCACCGATACCCAAAGAGGTTGACAGGCCATCCAGGTTCGGTAGTTTGTAGAATTGTGGTTCTGTTGCAGGGTTCAGTACGCTGTAGTCACGCCAACCTCTATGAGACACAACTTTTGTACCTACTGGGTAGTCTGTGTTTTTGCTTTCAACGACTGCTGCTACTTGGTAACTGAACTGGTCGTATGGCAACGCGTTTTGGACGTTGTAGGCGCGAAGGTACGGGTCTACGCTGATCCACTCGGCTTTCACCAAGATCTCGCCGTCCTTGAGAGGTGGCAACTCACTTTCCTCGATCTCGTAGTCCGTTCGTTTGGGCACTCCTTGGAAATGTTTTTTGACAACATATTTCCTTGCTTTCACCATGTTGCGATTGTGGCGACCTGCAAATGGTTAAAGTTTGTGTGATTATTGCACTGTCGATGTCCATATTTGATGTACACTGACAGTTAACGGGAATGGGCACTGTTTGTTGACAATTTCTAGTGTGAATTTTATTTGCCTTTCGATCACGTTAACGGAAACGAGATTTTGTTTAGCAAAATTTTAATTTATTAGCAGAGGGAAAATGTGCTCTCGTGCAATAATAAGCAAGGGGTGGACTTGTCTCTAAGAGAGATCTCTTCCAATAAATCTATGGCGAAATATATATTAAAAACTAAAAAGTACCCTCTGCGCTGGCTGGATATTTTTACTTATATCTTGTAAATCTATATTAATCTATATTATAATATTATAAAGCTGAAGAGTTTGTTTGTTTGAACCCGCTAATCTCAGGAACTACTGGTTCGAATTGAAAAATTATTTTTGTGTTGGATAGTCCATTTATCGAGGAAGGCTTTAGGCTATATAACATCACGCTGCGACTAATAGGAGCGAAGCATCAGTGAAAAATGTTGCAAAAACGGGAACAAGAGCCTAAAAAATTAAAAATACTGCCGAAAGTCACTATTCTACGTGGACGAAGTCGCGAGCACAGCTTACATTATCCAATTACCTACCTACTAAATATTAAGACGTATGAAATTAAAACGAAGATACTCGATTAACTATTGAAATTTTAACTTGACTCGCGCATTCAAAAATAAATAGGTAAGTACTAATTTACTTTCCACCTGTCAACGCACTCGGCTAATGTATTATTATCTATATGATATGATTGATTAAGATAACTAAGGTAAGCCAACACTCGCATAAGCAGGTCATCGGATGGGTGACCTAAAATGTATCAACTCGAGCTCCTCTGTGCTTCAGAAGGCGCTAAAACCGTTGGTCCCGGCTGCATTAGCAGTCGTTAACATACCAACCTGCACTGGGTCACAGATTAAAGAAGAGTTAAACTGGGTGTGGTGGTTTATGGCCCTTTCTCCCTTTCATCTTTATGGAAGAACATGAAATGAGCTGCCCCCCGACCGCCTAACCGATCGCTTTGACTGCGCGTATAATTTATGACGTCATCTTGCCACCTCGCACCGCCTATGAAAGCAGTATTAAAAGCTAAAGTCTATAGCTTTCGATATTGCTTTTATAGGCGGCACGAAACGACAAGACGACGTCATAAACCACACACGAAGTCAAAGCGATCGGTTAGGCGGTCGGGCCCCTGGTCATGAGGTCATGATTTCATTAATTTCCTGTAGGTAAGTAACTACATTAACACTACAACGACAGTAACTAACTATACATAGGTACCTACGCCAAATGTTGTGTACAGTCACGTATTTACTTGACTAGTTTTGACTCTTCTTATTACATTGTATTAAGAGTACCTACTACTAATCGTTGAAAATATTAGAACAAAAATCTTTTGTAATTATTATTGCAATTGTTTAATGTGCTTACTGTTCGTGTATGTAGGTACCTTATCAGTAAGTAAATATATTAATATACTAGGTAGCTGTCCCGGCAGACCTTGTTCTGCCCTATTTCTCTAAAACAAAGTTACATTGATTTTTTTATGTTAATAGCTGCCCCGACAGATTTCGTTCTGTCAAAAGTAATTGGCCTGTCGCAGTCTAATAGAAATAAAATAACATTGAAAAACTAGTAATATCTAATGTGATGATTTTTTTATTGTAATGCCATAATATGGTACACGATATTTTTTGTTTGATTACTTGGCGCGTAAATAAATAAATCTGACCTCTAATCAACTTGAAGGCATACCAAAATAATCCTAACGCGCCTTTGATTTGTTTTGACTGACTCAAATGTTTGACAGCTGGGGACAGAGTGGTTTGTATGGGAAAAGAAAATTGTTGTTTTTACTATTTTCCTCGTATTTTTTACGTTTTTTCTCTCCATAAGAACCTTCCTCAAAGACTTCATCAAACACAACGAAAAAGAAATCAGCCAAATCGGTTCAGCCGTTCTCGAGTTTTGTGATTAGCAACACTCAGCAATTCATTTTTATTTATATAGATAGATAGATAGATTATGTTGTTGATCCATTATGTTGTCAGTGTTGTCACCCAACAAACAACAATAGCAAGACTCTGTAGGTATACATAACTAAGTGAGGCGACGATTTTAAATTTGCATTTTTGGTACTTTCGACAGTCTGCCCCAGACTTTGTACTGTGTTAATGTACCTAGTTGGTAAACAAGTGCAAGTAGGTACACTTAGCGTCAGATTGTTATACGCAATGTTAGTTGTAACACTTTTTTTTGTCCTAACTTGGATTTTGCTGGATGCGACCAGCACAAAACCGGTCGTTGTGGAAATCCTTGGGGGAGGCCTTTGTCTAGCAGTGGACGTCTTTTGGCTGAGATGATGATGTAAGTAGATGATTGGGTTGGATCTTTTATTTGTTGTCAGTTCAATCAGTCAGCGAAGCACGAAGATATTGTTTGACATAATAATTATGAGAAACAAACTGGCATGTGACTAAAATCTATTTTTTTTTTACATACTTACTTATATTATAAATCCATTCAGTAGTTTTTACGTGAAAGAGTAACAAACATCCAAACAAACTTTCGCGTTTATAATATTAAATCCTATTAATTATAATTATAGGTTGGTTAAAAATAATGGACCTAAGCTAACACGTCATGTTTTTTAAACTTTTATGTGTAGGTAGATCTTTTGGACCATTAATGTGCTGTGATTAATTTGATGCTGACTATCCAACCTGGGGTCCGAGTTTTAAATCTCTCCGGTAATCTCAAAATAAAAAAGATAAACAATTTTACTTTAATTATCACTTTTGAATTCTTTATAATTTGTTTATTTAGGTTTTACTATTCAAGAATTTTCAATGACACAATAAAGAGTCGGCGGCGCGGCGGCGAGATAAGATACTAGGAGAAAGAAATATTAATAATCGATATCATGTTGTGTAAGAATGACTATTGTCTCATTTATTGATAGTAAAAACTTATCGTCATGTCTTCAGTCTCAGTGTTTATCACATTATCAGGTCATTAATGCAGTAAATAATGCATAGTACTCGTAGGTATGTAAGACAATTGTGTATAAGTACTTAAATTAGGTAGTTTTAGCATAAATCTAAGTGTCTGGAAGAGATCGCATTAAGTCTATAAGCACTCGCTGCCAAATTATGATTTGTTCATCATCACCAGCTTATTTTTTTTATGACCCCACTGCTGGGGCACGTGTCTTTCCTATGGATAAGATAGGGAGAACGGGCCATTGACCACCACGCGGGCCCAGTGCTGATTTTGTATTTGTCACAGCGGCCCGGCCCGGCCGCACTAACTACACTAACACTAACACTAACAATTCGCACGGGTGGACATTTCTTTTTTTTAATATAGCCTATGTTACTCAGCGCTAATGTAGCATTCTAATGGTGAAAGAATTTTTTAAATCGGTCCAGTAGTTTTTGAGTTTATTCGTTGCAAACATACAAAAATACAAAGCTTGAATAATAATATTAGTATGATAAATTTTACGTTCATTTACATTTATGGTGTTACAATAAAACTGTATCATTCAATCCTATTGCAGGTAAATCTATTATATCACTCGCTGCATACTTACTAAATACATAATTACGTAGTTACTAGTTTTTTTCAATGTACCTACCTACCATTAATCTGCATTTAAACTATACATAAATAGGCTTAACCGCTTTGGTAAACATCATAGGTATTATACCTACTTTCTTTAATGTTGCGTCTACTAGACATTTTTTTACATTTAATCTGGAAACTATCAAATCGCATAAAATCAGTTGATAAAAGGTGTTTTATTTATTAACTTTTTAGATTTACGTTTTTTTCCTTAAGCTCAGAATAATTGTCTTATTGGTTTAAAGAAAAATTACTTTAAAGTATGTATGGTATATGTGTCGAAATATAATTAAGTAAGTAGGTAGGTACTCATAATATTTTAAGTAAAATAACTTACCTAAATTCTGACAAAGTAAACAGTGTTGAAAAGCGAGTGGAGTGGTCGACGTGCGTCGAGAGTCGCGTCGCTTTTGTGTATGTGCCGGGCTTCATATCAATGAGATATGACCTTCGCATTTACACATTTTTAGTACCTACATACCGTGTCGATAAAAATAGCGTATTACCAGTATTACCAATCTCGTCACTTGGTTTTGCGCTACGGCCGGCATGACAAGCACAATTTTATATCGCATGTAAGTGTTTATATCACGACGACGTCCGCATTTAATAATGGATATCTCTATGTAATATTCCATCGAGTTTAAGAAAATGATAAAAAATACAAAACTTTTTACACACTTCAATAATACGAGAAAAATAAGGTACCTAAGTAAGAAATAAATGATCGCGGTGAAATCTTGACCTGCCCTAAGTGTGAGCCCCACTGTGTTTGCGAACCTCTCGCGCTCCTTTGCTCTAGACGCTAAATACCTAGGTAGGTACCCTACTTATTCTGTGGTAGTGTCACAGTAAAGTATGTATAGTATAGATAGGACTTCTTAGCGGGAAAGTGAAGCGCCGTGTCTGTGGTTTTGTTTTATTTTCTAAAATTTGTGTTAAGTGAAATAAAATGAAAAAATATTTATTTAGTGTCACACAGTAATACAGAAATAAAATAAAAATAAAATAGAATTAAAAATGCAAAGTGACAACAAAAAGGTATCCACTTAGCATTTGTCAGAACACCAACGGTGTCCCGACGCTGACCTTCCGTGGAAACTTAGAAAAGAGGACACCAGAAAACAACAAACAACAGAAACAAAATGTACCTACTATACTACGATAATTAATAAAATCACGATTATACAACCATGCTTATTGGAGTAGCTAAAAATCAAATTAGTCAATTGTAATTTATTAATCAATAAAAATATCAGCTATACAATGGTCATAATTTAGATATTAAGGCACAGGACCTGGGCAGTACAAGAAAATACAGACTTATTATGTCGAATATTAATGTGAAATAATGGTGGATTATTAACCGTTAACGTTAATGGTGTTCGTAAGTGCGCATGAGTGTTGGCAAATGAAACAAAACAGTGCAACGTCACTTTTCATATTCTCTCAAGAAGTCTGCCCGAGGACTTAGTAAAGCCCTACATCTTTACTGAGATACTCGAGGTGTTGGGGGGTACTTATTATCATTTCTCACTTCTCATTTCTATTATCATTCATCATCATTATGTACTGGAAGGAATTGTATATTTATGTATTACTTGTAAGAAAAATTACATTGACACTGGCTAAATGTGCTAACTGCACGAAACCATCAACTAAAGGGAAAAAAAACATATAGACCTGTATGCTCAGGAGAATGAGAATACCAGATAGGTATTTTATTAAATCCCTAGGGTAAAGATACCACGTATAATCACGGAAGATGTCGAATATCTATTATTATTACGTGGTTATTGGATAGGTACTATATCTATACTACCTACATTGAGGCCCGATTTTCAATCCTTAGATAAGTTTTATCCAACGAATAACATTGTCATCTATATACATAATAGGTTGTGGACGAAGTTTTTTCGCATTTTTAAAGAAGATTTAAAACATTTTTTAATATAGTTTATTTACATTTAACTAAAATACTTATGTAGGTGCCATTTTGTTCGATAACTTTTTGGCATCTTGTAGGTAGGGACATGATCCCATTGCTATAGAAATTTTGGGACTTCTGATCAAAATCCCGCGACAAGAAACAGGTGGAAAACTGAAGGTGCAAGGTCAGGACTATACGGCGGATGCATTAACAGCTCTCAGCCAAACTCTCTTAATTTATGCTGAGTGGCTAAAGATGTGTGAGGTCTAGCGGTATCATGATGAAAAAACCACACCCCTTTTGATTAATTCCGGCCGCTTTCTCTCAACTTCTTGCTTTAATCTCATCAGTTGTTTCTGTTGAGTTCAGGATCGATAGTCCTGCCTGGTAACAGCTCATAATGAATAATGCCCTTCCGATCCCACCACACACAGCATCACCTTGTTGCGAGTTAACCTGGGTTTCGCCAGTCTTTGACGCCTGACCGGCCTTTGACTACGACCTTTTTCGCACGTTCTTGTGGTACGTGATCCACTTTTCATTGCCAGTTATCAGCTTCTTTAAAAATGGTTCGGTTTCATTACGTCGTCGTAATAAAGAATCACAAATGAGAACAGAAAGAGTTTCTTTTTGGTAGTTTTTGCTTTCTGTTGTCTAATAAAAAAAAAACCTCGAAATTCAAGACAATCAATTAGACAACAGAAAGAGTTTCTTTTTGGTAATTTTTGCTTTCTGTTGTCTAATAAAAAAAATAACCTCGAAATTCAAGACAATCGCTACCTACACTGCGCTTCGCGATTGACTTATATTTCTAACCTATCACGTGACCTACAGGAGTAGGGCAGGTAGTATTGCTAGAAATTGATAGGTAAAATAAATAAATAGGTATATATTGTGATAGTTATGAATTTCAAACTTAGACTAGTTGATGTAAAATCTGTCAAATGTAGAATTTGTCTTATGTAGAATCTGGCATATGTAGAATCTGTCAAATACAGAATCTGTCAATTGTAGAATTTGTCATATAAAAGAATCTTTCAAAAGTAGAATCATCAAATGTAGACTAAACGGTTCTATCGACGAAACGTTCAATTGGCGATACGTTGAATCAGCGAAACATTCTACCGGCGAAATGTTTTATCGGCGAAGGATTTTTTCGTAAAACCAACGGTCGGCTAAGAGTGATTTCGGTGAAATTATCTATCGATGAAGGATTTTTCGTAAAACCAACGGTTGAATAAGGGTGATTTCGGTGAAGTTATCTATCGACCAAGAATCTTTCCATATACCATTCTAAGTTCGTCATTAGGTATGTCAAAATTATTCAATGAATAAAGTTTAACCTTAGATAACTACCTGAAGTATAAAATTAACTGGCTGTTTATCAAGCAAATAAATAGACTTTGAACTTTATGTATGTACAACAATGTAACATTTATTGAAGACATTTGACAGTTTTGGTTATGTTAATGTGCAGGCGTCTGTACGTACACACGAACGACTGTAGGTACTTGACCGTAAGGACTTTGGACGTTGCTTTGCCAAATTGCGTGTAGTTCTAAGAATATGAGAAAAAAAAACCATTCACGTAAAAAAAAATGCCTCGATAGAAGTGAATTAGGCCAGAGTTGTAGGTAATTATCTTTTTTTTATTGTTAGGTTTACAAACTGGTACAAATACAGTAATTAAAATATGTAAAAGAACAACATTGCGAAAAGTGAGCGGCGTCTGTATGCTCTTACTGTGAACACTGCATGCACACAAAAATAACTCTAAACAAGTTGTACACATAATAACATTGATGGGAACTAAAATATTAAAAACTAGTTGTCGACTTGTCGCCCGTGACTTTGTTCGCGAAGACTAAACTATCCCACAGGAACCTGTTACCGTGATAAAAAATATCCTATATCCTAGTCCGGGTCATGGTGTGTCTATGTGCAAAGTTTCATCCAAATCCGTTTAGCCATTTTCATGTGATGTACGGTCAAATAAACAGACAAAGACAAAAATTCTAAAAACTGTTGGAACGTGTTCTGTTATCGATTCTAAGTATGCCTAGCCAATTTTTTTCGAATATCTTCCATGTACAGACTTTCGACCCTCTTTAGCTTTATTATGTGTATAGACACAGAATAAGTAAGTAAGTATAGATAGATATAACAAAAAAAAACCGACTTAAAAAACAGGATACTTAAAAAAGTAAAAACAGCTTTAAAAAGCAAGAAATAATATTGAAATCATATTATTAATTATCTAGATACGCATATCTGTTTTATAAATGTCTATTGAAGTCAGGTGGTTGGTCGGCTGGTGGGGGACAATTTTGTTTCATTTAAACTTTTATAGTTGTTCCATTATCTCCACTTTTTTATTGTAAAAGCCCCACCCGACTTCAGTACCTATAAAAAACTGATATGCGTATCTAGGTAATTAATAATATTATTTCAATATTATTTCTTGCTTTTTAGAGCTGTTTTTACTTTTTTTAAGTTTCTTGTTTTTTGAAGTCGGTTTTTTTTTATTAAAAATTATTTTATCTATTTAACGATTTTTACTGATGGGTAGACATAGACCTAACAAGGATGCTTCTCGGATCAGGAAACGACGGCCTAGTAGGTAGTGGTATTCCTATGTAAAACTTCAATCTTAATTAGGTATTATTTTTGTACGAACTAAACATTTTGGCATATTGAACCGTATGCAGTAAGCCCAACAAAAGGTAACTGCTGTAAATGGTTGAGGAATTCTCTCGACTGTCTATGGTCTCCATCATCAGACCTGTGATGGCACTTATAATCTACATGGGTGCAAAGTTCTTATCAATAGAAATGAATTAAGACCAAACACAAGGTAGCTACTGTAAAACGTTGAGGAGTTCCCTTGACTGTCCTTCAGACTGACCAGACCCCTAATGACAGTCACTACCCATCTAGGTGTAAAGTTCTCATCAATACAAATTAATCAAGCCCAAACACAATGTAATTGCTGTAAATCGTTGAGGAGTTCCCTCGACTGTCTTTCGGCTCCATCATCAGATCGACTCCAGACCTTCATTAATAGTAATAGTAGTGCTATAAAATATTTAATGAAAACATTAATAACCGTACTAGTCGCCACTACGATTTTCGAAGGTTCCCCTCGATTTCTCTGGGATGCCATCATCAGATCCTGGTTTCCTTATCGTGGTACCACCCTTGGGATATCTCCTTTTCAACAAAAACGGAAAATTTTAACTTTTCTCGTATGTCGCCAGGAGACGCTGCTTCAATGCTACTACTAATTTTCGTTTTCGTAAACGTAATCGAATGAATACGGATAGTAAACAGAATTCACACTATAGGCGTATTGTGCGTTTAGGCTTTGGGGTGTGTTGGTTGGTGTGGAATGTATTGGTTTCAACAGTAATAAGTACCTACCTAATTATTGTAAAGTTAGAGAGGCCGCGCACTAGGCAGCCCGGCTGCCTCAGCCTGGCTGCGGCAGCCAGACATGTTGAGCAGCCAGTTCAGAGCAGCCACAACTGGCCAGTTATGATAATATTGTCGAGCGGAATGGACGTAGAAGACTTCTCTTTAAATTTAACGCTCATTCCATTGGCTGCCGCAGCTATAAGTTCTTGGCAGCCTAGTGCGCGGGCTGCATGAAGCGCTCATAGGCTGGCCGCGCACTAGGCAGCCTATTTGATGTATGAGCGCTTCAGGTAATTAGTTACTAGATATGTTTTTTTTTCATTGTGCGGCGTACACGCTCTTAAGATGTTTTTGCTATATGATTATTTGGTATTGTTGTCATGTCTACATTGATTTTATGGTAATATTTTATTATTATTATATAGCCTACTTATATCTTTATTTTTCTGTAACATACATGTACGTAGCTATGTCACAGGAAAAAAAGATACCAAGTCATAGTAAATTATTATTAATTGTTGCTTGTTGATCCTTATAATAGCCTACCTACTAAGTAAGTACTTACTTAAAAAAGTGATACCTTCATAAAATATTATCTATCATAATAATTTATTTATTTTTTATTTATAATAGGTATCTGTCGGAGGACGGGGACGGATCTCATAATGGTCATCGTCCCTTTGAGAAATAAAGCAAAAATGTTTGTTCAGCAATTATGTCTGTCACGAGGACATTATACAGCCGCTTGCACAATTACCCATCCAAAATTGACAAATTTCTTCAATAAATATTTAACCGTATGTCATATTCATAAAGCCCATAGTCTATTGAGGAAATTTGACAGTTTATGGTAGTCTGATGTGCAGGCGTGTACAAAACTTTTATCCATTACCTATTCACTCTTATAAATAAAATATTATAATCACTTTAGCATAAGACTAATAATTATAAACGCAATTATTACCATGTTTTTCGTTGAATTTGAGTACCTACATGAATATATTGTGATTGATTATTAAAAAAAATATTAGGTACGTCATCTAAATACCCGAAGAACAAACAAAAATCATGGTAAACATTATCGTAAAAAAAATAAAGAAACATAGGTCTAATCGACTACTCGATACTTACTTACCTGCTTGCTTGTCTTAAAGATTGTAAAAAGTCCAATACTTATGTCCTTTTATTTTATTTAGAAAGTGATAATAAAGAAAGTGGGCGGGAACGTACTTAATTCTTTAGTCTTTTATTCTTAACTAGTGACCCGCCCCGGCTTCGCACGGGTGCAATGCTGATACTAAATATACTACAGAATGTCTTTATATACAACGTTCACAACTTTTTTGTCATTAGACATTACAAACATGTTTACTCTTGAAAGAGCGACATATAATTGGCCATGTGAAAACACTCAACGCTGAAATCTAAGCCTGCAACGTTGAAAGTTTGACCCTGCGATTTATTAATGGTCATTGCAAATATATCTTTACCGGAAATTATAGGCGTTCAAATTGGAATGGTAAATCCGATGGTATCAGAGGAATTCGGGGAATCAATACATCTTCTCCGGTACCACATCCGGTGAGTATTGTGCACTCTATTATAAAAGTATTTAGTGAATTTACCAGCAAACGCGTGCCATTGCAAAGTTTAGGTGGATTCAGGTTTCTTAATAAAATAACAGGACAACCTACTTATAACACCATTTTATGAGGAGGGAGTCCAGACGGGTTCAAAGAATTAAGAAATTCTGTAGGAAAATGGACAGCTTCTTCCAAATCGAGAACAGTATCGACCGAGTAGTATATTTGCGTCGGCGCATCAATCTTTGAAAGAATCAAGTTACCTTTACCTTATCTACTTGTTCGTTAGTTGGTGACAGAATCGCTCTTTCTTTTTAACCAAGATATAGCCGTACAACTTATGTTATCAATGTCGGGATAGACATTGGTGACCAACTCTTGTATGTTGTCTGTCAAAACACAAAGGTTTTCTAGGTTAATCCTTCCATCACTTTGTGTTAACTCTCCATTGCCAACTTTTAGCAGCATCTCTGAAAAAAACCTGTTCTTACGTGAAGACAACGAAACCCTCATGTTAGTTTTAAGCTCTAATTTATTAACATGTGGCCATGTCCCTTTTTGGGGAAGCATTTATTTCGTCAGCACGAAAGTCTCCTGAGAACAGAATTGTACATCCACCCATAGGTGAATTTTTGCTGCGCAAATCGCGCATTGTCCTATCCAGTGCCTCCACAGACGTCTTGTTTGACATGGTGGCTTCATCCCAGACTATTAATGAGCAGTCACGCATCAATTTTCCTATATTGCTCTGTTTAGAAACACTACAGACGCTGTTCATCATTGGTGGCGATTTTCAGCGGGAGCTTGAATGTAGAGTGTGCGGTTCGGCCTCCTTCTAAAAGCGTCGCAGCAATGCCGGATGATGCGACAGCTAATGCAATTTTTCCGGTAGATCTCACTTTTGTTAAAAGCAAATTGATTAAAAATGTTTTTCCTGTACCTCCTGGGGCATCAAGGAAAAATATTTTTCCTTCATTATTATCAATTGATGATAGTAATGTAGTGAATACTTTTTCTGATCGACGTTCAATCGTGGCTCATTTTGAGCTACGCTATGTGCCTGCATTTTAAATCTGTAATATCTTCGAAAATATTCATTTAAATTACATGCTCTAAGGGCCATATTGATCTATATTAAATGCACAATGTATTTAAGGTACTTAATTGGATAAGGATTAATGCTGTATTGCTTAAAATTGCTTCGTAAATAAGCCGTTATTTCTCGTAAAAAGTAAAGGACAAAAAAATGATTATTGTAGGTTATTCCTAAGAGATAGACATATACCGTCGCGGACTTTTTTGTAGACCTTTTTAAGGTGTACAATACTGTAGTACATTATTTTGATCTATCTCGTAGAGTTCAGCCAGCGTTTGCAATGTAAGCACAAAAAAATGTGAAACCTCTTTAATTATCAGTGTTTCTCTACTATATTATGCATGCATTGCAGCATGTATTATACACACAAACCTTTCTTTTGAATCACTCTATCTATTAAAAAAAACCACATAAAAATCCGTTGTGTAGTGTTAAAGATCTAAGCATACATACATACATAGGGACAGCGGGAAGCGACTTTGTTTTATACTATGTAGTGATTTTGTCTTTTCGTACGAGAATTGTTCAGAAATGCAATTAATACCTTACATTTGTTTTACTATATCGTTTATTAAATACGAACCAGAAAGTACCTAAACCTTAACGACCGCTTTACCGATATTGTCACCAGCAAGCATTCCAGAGAAAGCGTCAAACAGATTGTCGAAGCCTTCTGTAATATGTTCTTCAGCTTTCAATTGACCACTTTTGATCCATGGGATCAGTTCTCTAAAAGCATCTTCCCATCGCTCGCTGTAGTACCATATCCAGAATCCTTGTACCGTTAATTGCTTACCCAGTATAACTGGTTGCAATATGATGGTCTTAGGTAACTGTTTTGGGTCTATACTGTAAGAGCTGATGCTGCCGCACACAGCAACCCTGCCATTGACATTCATATGAGTAATAATTGTACTACTAATGTCACCTCCAACGTTGTCGAAATAACAATCTACTCCATTGGGGGCAGCTTCTTTGAGTGCTGCAGCAACATTGGCAGTTTTGTAATTGTATGCCCTATCGAACCTCAGTTCTTTTTCTAACCACCGAACTTTTCTATCAGAACCAGTAAATCCTATAACTCGTAATCCTTTTATTTTGCCAATTTGTCCTACAAGGGAGCCTACAGCACCGGCTGCGCCCGTTACAACCAATGTCTCTCCAGCTTTGGCCTTACACACTTCTAGCAGACCAAAGTAGGCAGTGGCTCCTGGCATGCCGATAGCACCGGTACCAAGAGAACGTGGCAATCCTTGCATGTCTGGAAGTTTACGAATCATTTCTCTTTGATCTTTGGCATCTTTACAGTTGTCCGGAGATAAAATGGTGAAGTCACGCCAACCCTTGTGAAACACGACACTCGTCCCTAAGGGGTAGTCAGCATGTTTACTCTCTACAACGGTTGCAACTTGAAAACCAAATTGTTCGAATGGCAGTGTATATTCCTTGTTAAAGATAATTTGGTAAGGGTCTACGCTGATGAAGTCTGCTTTGACAAGAATTTCTCCATCATTTAAGGGTGGGAGCTCTTGTTCAACTAGTATGTAGTCTGTTCGTTTTGGAGGGCCTTCAAAATATTTGTTGACCATGAATACCTTCGCTTTCACCATATTGTTGGGATGGCAACCTTGTATTCTGCAATGGAAATTAGCATTGAAATAATTTTGCTGTAACTGCGCAACTCGCGCGGGGGACCCGGACGCGAGTTTCCCACCGAGTAAAAAGATTAAAAAAAGGAGGGTCCTAATCATTGCCAAAAAGCATCTTATGTTTTCAATAACCCAGGTGATCGCCAATTCGCAATTGTTTTAGTATAGGAGTGCTAATATATCCCGTGTTTACTTATTTATTTATTTATTTATTTATTAGGTACACAAAACAGATAAAAATTCAAAAATAATAAAAAAGCAAATAAATTGTATAAGAGCTAAATTATTTAAAACATATGTACCTACCTACCTACACTACACAACACGATTATTAATAAGCGTCCATGTTAAAGTTTACCCAATGTAAAACTATATCCAATTAAAAAACTAATTATACAGGGTGTCCCAGAACTCAACGTCAAGCCGAAACGGGGTAAAAAGATAGATGGTAATTATCATGAGAAAAATCAGTTTTTATAAAAAATATTTTTTACTCGTTTTTTTTGTCATAAACTAACAAGTGTTGTACCATTTTAGAATCCTGATTAATTAATTATCTTAATTAATGGCTTCGCGTTTAGCATTTAGCCAATTCCAAGTGTTTTTTCTATTATTAATAGTAAGGGTACAATTGTACGGTAGATATAAATTAAAATGGAGTCTCACAACACGTGTTATTACGGGAAGAACTCGGGTGAAACTCCAGAATCCTGAACTTTTGATGGCTCAAAAGTTTCAAAAAAATGTACTAAAGCACCTTGGCAAGTGTCAACTTGCCAAGATGCTTTAGTACATTTTTTTAAAACAATCGACAAATTTTGAAATTTAAACAAATAATAATAATAATAATTTTAACAAACTACATGGGATGGAATTTTTTTCTCTTTTTATTATGATGGTTACCATCTATCCTAACTCCCCGTTTCGGCTTGACGTTGAGTTCTGGGACACCTGTATACATAGAATGGTGAATAATAAAAATATAACAAATTGAAAACTTATTCTAGACATATTATTGATGATTACGCACCAATCTTTAACTATGTCAATATCTAAAGATTGGTGCGTAAAATCATTAATCAATAATATGTACCTAACTAACTTAATAATAATAAATGTTTTGTCATATCTTTTACAAGAAAACGAATACCACAAAATTATAACTACTCATATTAGTTTGTATTTTATAGCCTGTATAATATAATTATATCTGAGATAAGTCTAGTAAAAATATTCTTATTTTAAAAGTCATTTATCTATCACTCACCTCTAATTAAAAAAAAATCTTCTTTTTTAAACCAGTACAGCTAACTCTGCAATATGCTTCGTAAATAACTCCAACACAACGAGCACAAAGATTTTATAATTTGCTTTATCATTGGAACTGTTATTTTGTAGATTGTCACCATCAAAAACAAACTTGTAAAAAGAACCAAGTCTCGCAACTCAGTTCTTCTACCGTAAAAAGTGGTGAGATCCATATAATCAAATCAACCAAGTCGGTTAATTTATTCAGTCCGTACTCTCTACTTAAGGGACCTTCTGTCTTAAGTTATTACGTAATTAGCTAACCTAACAACATCATATAGTCACTAAACAATCTAATTTAATATAATATGTATTGTGAGATACATTGTGTTTTCATGCGATGGCCAAGTCAATCTATTTATTTAAAACATAAAAGATTTTTAATATTGATATGGCCACTATAAGATGTTGTTAGGTTAGCTAATTACGTAATAATTTAAGACAGAAGGTCCCTTAAGCAGGGATCGGGAAGGGAAATAAAGATAAATTAACCGACTTGGTATTATATGGATCTCACCACTTTTTACGGTAGAAGAACTGAATTGCGAGACTTCGTTTCGTTTACAAGTTTGTTTTTGATGGTATCTCATTTCTTTTTGTAGATAGTCCTAGTTTTTTCCCTTTCCGGTACCATCTAGGTACCTATCTACACCTATTATTCCATTATATTATATATATACAGGTACACTGATTCATTAACTGCAAATGTAACATTGTAATCCTAGATATTTATATGGGATTACAAAGTTATTTATGCAGTTGGTGTATCTAGAAAACTGGACCGAAATTGCAAAATATTTCAGTTTTTCCTTGATTTATACACTAAACACTAATTGTATTTTAAATTTGAAGCTTCTATGTTTGCTAGAAGTGCCTTAGAGTTTTGATGATCGGTCAGTCAGTCAGTCAGTGAGTGAGTGAGTGACAAAATTAAGAATCTTTGACTAGTTATAATTCTTAAACTACTGGATCAAATTGAATGAAATTTTAAATACTTACCGTGTTTACACAATGCCTGCTTTGTTACTGAAAATTCAGGCTTCTTCCACAACAAAGTTATAGGGGGTCGAAAATGGCCTGAACTGTTTCGAGAAAAGGGTGGTACGGCCGCCGGCCGTGCCGCTTATTTGCTCGACTTGGCGGGGGCACTGCCATGCCGTGCCTCCAGATACCGTCTGATAAAGCTATGTTTATATTGTGGCGATTACAAATGATGAATGGCAAAATTAGACAAAACAATGATTACGTGATGATATTACAGATGATAAGGTTACTAACCATTTGTTAGTAAAGCAAAAATTAAGAAAAATGTAAACTCAATCTTTCCTTTAGTAGGTAAACAAATGACTGAAGACGTTTAAAAAAAAAATCTTTATTCGATTATGTAGCATATTTAGCCAGTGTCAAAGTAATTTTTCTTACATGTAATACATAAATGAACAATATTTCCATACTGAATGATGATGGATGATGCATGTTAATAGAAATGAGAAGTGAGAAATGATATACCCCTCAACTCCTCGAGTATTTCGGCAAAGATTTCGGTAATAAAGATGTGCGGCTTTACTAAGTCCTCGGGCGGACTTCTTGAGAGAATTTGAAAAGTGACGTTGAACTGTTTTGTTTCATTTGCCAACAATCATGACACTCACGTTAACACACTTCGGTTAACAATCCACCATTATTTCACGTTAATAATCGACATACACATAACAATAACAAATTGTAGAACATAAAACTAAACCGCAGTCATGGCTCTTCACTTTCCCGCCAAGTATTCATCAACATAGTTAAAGAAAGAATCAACTTTTTAAAAGTTTTCTGTTAGTTGCTGCCGCAATTTTAAATAGGTAAACTTTTCAAATCCATAGTCAACGTCAGTGATTGCCAGTTGGGGAAATTATAGCGACTTCATAACCAGCACAAATGATAGTTTGTAGTTAATTACGGCAATTTAAACCTAATTCAATCATCGATTGCTTAGCGCTTATCAGTGTTTTAAGGCAGCTGGGTTAAAACACTGATCTGGTGATTCTATTAGTAAAGAAAATAACTCAGTTCTTTACTTATTTATAAGTGTTTTTATTTCAAGTATTTCATTCATTTAGTGTTTTATGTTTTAATGCCATTTTATTTCATGATTCGCTTCTTGCCATAATAAAGATTATTTAAAACTCAGAAAACTCACAGAAACTCACAGAAAGTCAGAAACTCACAGCTCAAAATTGAATTAGGCCAACTACATATTCAACACCAGGATGTGCTTCACCAGCGTGAACAACTTCAAGATGTGATCTCCACCTTTGAGCAGCAATATAACACCTATGAGAGGGCACTGGACCGCATCACTGAGTTGGAAAGAGACCTTAGTGCGGCCAATCACCAGATTTCTCAACTCATTGAGTCGCAGAAACAGCATGAAGTGGATCAGACACAATCATTATTTGATGAGCTTATAGCATCACCTGGTGGAATATCAGTACAGGAACTTCCGCAAATCAACCAAAAAACTAGTATTAGCAAAATTAAAATTAAAAAGTATGTAAAAATTAATAAATTTATAAGGAAAACTGAGAAGTTGATAAAGAAGAACAACTGCTTCTACAAGAACATTGCTCTTAGAAAGGAACGTATTAGCCTTATTAATTCTTTGGAAATATATAATAGTAAATTGTTAGAAAGTAGGCAAATGTATGACCGAGACACTAAACAATTACAAACTGATATGCAACGGTTACACGAGTCACTTGACATAATGAGCAAAAAATATTCAATTTCCCAAAAACAGATTGAGGAACATATACAATCAGCCACAGAGTTAGTTGATCTGTGCAAGTACAATGCTGATCGGTACAACTCATTAATTAGTAATGAAATTAACATAACCAAAGAGTCTTTATCGCTGAACTCTAATGTTCTGATAAAGTCACCAAACTTGTCTGTTTTGGTTCCCGGTCCTACATCAGCCGCTCCTCAAACAATACATAAACCTAATGTAACTAAATTAGTAAGAAAAACAGTTATGTACTCAGATAAACTTGGTCAGGGCTTAGGGTTGCTTATGAATGCAAATCTTAACCATTCAATGACCAATATTTGTACTCCAGGTCAATCATTTAATGCTATAGTAAATAACATATCACAGGATACACTGAATAGTTCCACTAATGTTATTATATTGTGTGGTGACGGTTCACATACGAAGAAACGCGACATTATAAATAATTTTAATATTTTGATTAAACTGCAATCAGATACGAATTGCAGGTTAATAGTTAGTGCTTTTCCCTATTGTACAAATTTAACCTGGGAACAAAATAAGCGCATTTATGACTTAAATTTATTACTTTTTAATTTAATTTGTCGTCATAGTGACACTATTTTATATTTCGATATAAATAAATTTATTAAAAACTTTAGTTTGACGTCAGATACTATGTATCTTTCTAAGAAATGTAGGACTCAGATAGCTAATTTGTTAGCTTTTAATATACATGATACAGTTATAGGTGGTATAACTAAGTCTTTTCATGATAATAACTTAATCATTAGTAGTTCTACTAATGCAACTTTTACATCTAGTAATAAGGTTACAACCTCAGGTTTAAACTGAGGTCTAAGACAAAAGCCAAGCCCACATCCATTACTATTATACATCAAAATATTCAGGGTTTGGCTGGCAAGGACTTAGAATTAGAATTATTAGCAAAAAGTCAGGTAATTCATGTATTTTGTATAACTGAGCATTGGCTAAAAAGTCATGACACATCGTTCCATGTAAATAACTTCCAACTAGCAAGCGCGTACGTGCGAAGCTCAGCTATTCACGGCGGTTCTCTAATATTAGTAAGAAGCAATATTAAATACAAAAATCGCAACGATATTGTAGACCTATCAGTGGAGCGTAACATTGAACTATCGTGTGTGGAGTTCAATAGTTTTGTAATAGTGTGTGTATACCGACCCCCCTCGGGCAATTTCAATATTTTTGAAACAGTAATGGAAGACGTACTTAGAAAATTAAAACTAAAAAAGAAATTTGTTTTAGTATGTGGAGATTTTAATATAAATATTTTAGAAAACACTCCAACGAGTGTTCGTCTTCTTGCCTTATTTAAATGTTTTAATCTTTTGAATCTATTTCTCGAACCCACTAGAATAACTTCACATTCGGCCACTTGTCTCGATAATATTTTTACAGACTATGACCCTGTTTCTAAGTCACTCATTAATAATCTTACGTCTGACCATTGCGGTTTGAAGGTGACCTATGATTTTGATATTAGGGATGAACCAATAATAGTGAACTGTAAACCAGTTACAAAAGAGCGAGTGGAGTGTTTCAAAAATAGTATAGCTTGTAAAATAGATGCATTGCCTTTTGTACAAGATGATCCAGATGTGCTTTATAGTAATCTTTTTAACTTAATCAAGACCGAATACAACCAGGTGTTTACACCAAAAACAATAAAAATTACTCATAAACTTAAGTTCTGTGACTGGGCCACGACTGGTATATATAAAAGTAGAAATAAATTGTATGATTTATATAGTTTAAAACAATATAACCAAAATGTTAATTTTACGGAATATGTAAAGAATTATTCGAAAATGTTTAAGAAAGTGTGCATAGTAGCAAAATCTAATTACATTAAAGAAAAAAATAAAAAGTCTAACAATAAAATCAAAGCCTCTTGGGACATCATAAACCGTGAAACAGGTAAATTTAAACCACGGGATAATACTTTCACTTTAAAAGTAAACGACAACTTAGTCAATTCAGATTCACAAATTGCTAATATTTTTGATGATTTTTTTGTAAATATACCTGTAATAACAACATCAAATTTAGATTCATCACCGGAAGCTGCACAAACTTTACTCCAAAAATATGTACCAAAATGTAATCTTTCCTTTCATTTTAAATACATTGATTCAATGAATATTATTAAAACATTCAAATCACTTAAAATGAAAAACACGAGTGATTTGTGGGGTATATCTATTAAAGTAATTAAGAATATTATTTATTCTATTGCACCGTATCTTGCTGAAATTTTTAATAACTGTGTCGATAAGGGAATCTTTCCTGATCTTATGAAGTTTAGTAAAGTTATACCTTTATTCAAATCAGGAAACAAAGAAGACCCCAGTAACTATCGGCCCATTTCAATATTACCAGCGCTAAGTAAAATTTATGAAAAAATTATACTCGAACAGTTGATGTCATATTTTAACACAAACAACCTTTTACATAGTAAGCAATATGGTTTTACTAAGGGTCGTTCTACTACTGATGCAGGCGTTGCTCTAATAAAACATATATTTGATGCCTGGGAGAAGTCTCAAAATGCTCTTGGAGTTTTTTGCGACTTGTCCAAGGCTTTTGATTGCGTTGAGCACCGGACTCTGGTGTTGAAGCTACATTATTACGGTCTCGAAGATTTTGCACTAAATTTAATACAGTCATATCTCAGCTCTAGAACTCAAACTGTCGATACAAATCATCTGGTTCTCATGTAAAAATGGGAGTTCCACAAGGGTCGATTCTTGGTCCTTTTCTGTTCTTGATTTATATTAATGACTTACCATTCTTTGTAGAGAATTTCTGTGAAATTGTATTATTTGCAGATGATACTTCACTCATTTTTAATGTGACTAGGTGTAGGACTAATTATGAAAATGTAAATAAAGCTCTTTCAGAGGTACTCCATTGGTTTACTATTAATAATTTACAGCTTAACGCTAAGAAAACAAAATGTATTAAATTTATATTACCAAATGTCAGAAATGAACCAACCAATATTAGAATAAACGGTGATCAATTAGATTTGGTAGATTCTACAGTCTTTTTAGGCATTACCCTTGACTCAAAACTTCAATGGAATCCTCATATATCGAAATTGGCCGGTAAACTCAGTTCTGCTGCTTATGCCATTAGAAAAATTAGGCAATTAACAGACGTTGAAACTGCTAGAACAGTTTATTTTAGTTATTTTCATAGTGTCATGTCGTATGGCGTCCTACTGTGGGGAACAGCGGCTGATATTGAAACTGTATTCATTTTACAGAAACGAGCAATAAGAGCAATCTATAAACTAGGATCACGAACTTCCCTAAGAAATCTTTTTAAGGAGATTGATGTCCTGACAGTTGCATCTCAATATATTTATAATTGTATAGTTTTTGTACGTTGCAACATCAACTCCTTTACTAAACACGGTGACGTACACAATTTCAATACTAGAAATAAGACAAAACTTGTAATGCCACTGTTCAGGTTACAGAAGGTACTTGGTTCTTTCTTGGGGCAAGGTATACACTATTACAATAAAATACCAAATTCTGTACTAGATTTACCTTTAGATAAGTTTAAAAAACATGTGAAGTCTTTATTACTTATAAAAGGTTAATATACAGTCAAAGAATATTTAGATGATAAAACAGCCTGGTTATAATAAAAATCACATATTATATTTGAATCAATTTATTAAAATTATTTTTTATACTTTTTATACTGATATGACAGCCTTTATCAGCATTGTCCTACAGATAACAAACAGCGTTGCGTTAAATAGATCATTAAGTTTTTATTTAGAGTATCTTGAGTGTGTCATGCTCTCTTTACTGTCTCTGCGGTGGTGGCGTGTGCGTCGGGTCGTTATGTTCCCTAAAATATGGTTGAGCGAAGCGATGGCTGATTCATACGTCATGCTCGTGAACGGGTGCCGCCTGTGGAGGCTGGTCTGCTCTTGCATACTTATCTTATTTTTAGTATTATTAATTATAGTTTGACTTTGTTTTACCTAAACAATTTTTGACTTTTACTAGAGTACTGTAGTGGTGCTGTATGACATTGTGGAAATTGAAACTTTTACATAATTAACTGATGTAAATTTGTTAACTTACATTTTTTATTTTAACAGCATTGTCCTACAGATAACAAACAGCGTTGCGTTAAATACATCATTAAGTTTTTATTTAGAGTATCTTGAGTGTGTCATGCTCTCTTTACTGTCTCTGCGGTGGTGGCATGTGCGTCGGGTCGTTACGTTCCCTAAAATATGGTTGAGCGAAGCGATGGCTGATTCATATGTCATTCTCGTGAACGGGTGCCGCCTGTGGAGGCTGGTCTGCTCTTGCATACTTATCTTATTTTTAGTATTATTAATTATAGTTTGACTTTGTTTTACCTAAACAATTTTTGACTTTTACTAGAGTACTGTAGTGGTGCTGTATGACATTGTGGAAATTGAAACCTTTACATAATTATCTGATGTAAATTTGTTAACTTACATTTTTTATTTTGTTTTTTTACATGTTGTAATTGTCTTATATATATTTTTTGTGTTTATTTGTAATGGAAAGTGTTCTGCTATGATAGGGCATTTTCCAATATTTTTGACGCTGTAAGGGAGAAAAGAGCTGGACACTTGCTGAGTTTCTTGCCGGTTCTTCTCAGTACAAGATCTCCCTCCCGCCCAGAGTAGATTTACGAACCGATGGCATAATGACATTCACAAGAGCTACTTGTAGCCTAAACTGAATAAATGATTTTGAATTTTGAATTTAGAATTTTGAATTTTGATTTTTTTTGAATTTTATTTGTATTTCGGGGCATGTCAACGGGGGCACAGGCGACGGAGCACAGTTAATTTTTTCTTAGGTAGGTAGGTACTTATCACTTTTAGATAACAGCATGAGACCGCCGGATGTCAATGTAGAATGACTCTTCTTTTTTTATCTTTGTATACCTACTATTGTTTAGATAGGTAATCATCATAATAAAATGCAAGAATGTTATCAACATTGAATTTACAATTCAGGTTCTTTGCAGCGCATGGAGGAGCTCGAAAAAACGTTATCTAAAAGCTAGGGCCTCGGCTCTGTCTGATTGACTGATTCGTGGGGAAGAGGAAAGCGCCCATTCACAATAGCTCTGGTTTCCTAGGATGGCGGTGCCGTCATATAGCGGCCGTAATATTATTACGGACGCAAAAAGAAGGTCGTCTTTACGGTGGCGACACGTGGAAAGTTCCACTGCCGGCCGTCACACCGTCAGTTTTACACACCGTCATCTTTTTTTTAAACAACCGTGAAACGACACATATCCAGGAGAGAATATGGACGACCTTGATTTAGCTTTAATAACACAAATACGAAAAACGTTTACGAAACTATCCGACACCGTCAAGACGGCCGTCATACAAATGGCGAACCAGTTGGCCGATTCTACTAAATAACTGCAACTACACTGCAGCGTCGCATGTGTCAAAATGAGCAAATTATGACGTTTCGGTATTCTGTTAGGCAGCGCTGCTGTCGTAGTGTTGCAGGGACGGAGAAGTGACGGAAATAGGTATTCCACTAACAAAACTGCACTAAACCTGCACGTTTACTGCAAAATAATCATATTCCATTAGAATATGTTGACATTTGTGTAGTAATGACAGCAGTATTGGTGCAGTGTTTGTGCATGTTTATTGAAGTAGATCGTGAGCAACTTTTGCACAGCGTATTAAAAGCATTTTGAAAAGTTTAAACGGTTTCATTGAAAACTGTACTAAAAGCGAGGTATAAAAAATGATTTTTACATATTTACGCAGGTTACGTGCGCCCAACGATTTTATTTTTTACCTGTACCTGTACCTAGGACCTACTGTATTATTTTTTAGCTTTTATATAAAAACCGTTTAACTTAAAAAAATGTTTACTCATTTTTATTATAATAAGGTACATTAGTCCTTTTAGTTTTATTGCAGGGTTATTGCAGAATTCGTGCAGCTGTAGTGTAGTAGTCGCGCAGTTGTAGTGTAGGTAGTTGTGGTGCAGAGAATTTTAATAGAATACGTCTATTTCCACGGCATCGCTCTTACACGCGACAAATGACAGGCGTAAACGTGCAGTTGCAGTTTTTTAATAGAATTGACCTACAGAGCTTTAGCTGTGGCTGGCATAGCGCGCGTGTGACTTGAAACTCTTGTTCTACGAATACGGTGTTTTGGGCAGGCTAGTGTGGATACATAGTGATATTCGAGTATGTACGGCATTAGGAGAGTCGGGAGGCTGTTGATGCGATTGTGAAAACGAGACGCGTGTAGCGGCGTATATACACACGTCTTGTTTTAACAACTGCAATCTGCTTGTTGCCTTCGTGCTTCGGAAGGCCGTTTGGTCCCGGCTGCATTAGCAGTTGGTCGTTAACAAACACCAATCAGCACAAAAAGCTTAGCCAAAGTAACATTAAGAAAACGATAGGGAAATGAATAGAAAATGTATGGGATTGACATAAGCCGCGCTAAATCACGTGGTCAATCTTATGTCAATGGCCACTGCTGGGCCCGCCTGGTGGTTTATGGTCCGTTCTCCCTATCCAACCATAGGGAAAGCTCGTGCTTCATCAGAAGTACTGCCAAAAATTAACTGGTGATGATCATTAATGAGTACTGCTTGAAGAGTTTATCGTAACGCGTAAACGTAAATAGTTTTTTTGATATCACAAATAGTGTTGTTTTTTCTGTTGCAGCGAACGCCACTAAGCGAGTACCTGTTCCTCCCCTGGCTTGGGGCCACTCTGCGCGGGCTGTTCTTAAGGCAGGCCCCCACTGCGGTCGCGCTGCTCTACACCATGGCCGTCGTCAACGGCAACATCAATCCTCTGTTCCTGACTGCGTTCTCGTTTCTTTTCTGTAAGCTTGTCTATTTTGAAGGCTGTACTACAAAGTAAGGGGACTGCTGGGGAAGGTATGCTTCACAAACGCGCTCGACCAACGCACACATAGACAACCACATACGGACACGGAATCTTGCAACACCTTTGAGCCCACCTTTGCGCCAAAACATATCTGAACATACTTTGAAGGTACACACGGCGTCAGATCAACCTACCCAAAAATGGATGGATGGTTAGAACCACGATAGCTCAATTGGGAGAGCACCTGACCCGGTATGTCAGAAGGGTTCAAATCCTGCTCGTGGAAATTTTTTCAACATTTGTGTTTTTGTAATTTGTTCGCAACAAAATTTGCGTTAAAAATTATATAAACTTTTTATAAATAGCTTGCCTACTTTATTTGTAAAAATATTATGACCACATGTTAATGACGGTAGTTGTTGACTTTGAATGGGCGCCTTTGGCTTTAAAGTAAAAAGTAAATAGTGTTGAATAATTTCGGCGGGCTGGTTAGAACCACGATAGCTCAATTGGGAGAGCACCTGAGAGAGTCAGTGTACTGTGAGAGTCAGAAAGGTGCGGGTTCAAATCCTGCTCGTGGAAATTTTTTCAACATTTGTGTTTTTGTAACTTTTTCGCAACAAAATTTGCGTTAAAAATTATATAAACATTCTACCCAAAAATGTCAAATTTCTTCAATCGATTTTGAACTTTATGATTTGGTTATAAGGATCAATATTCATTGGAGAAATTTTAAGGTTTGGGTAGTTTGATCTGCCGCCATGTGTACATTTAAAAAAAGTATTTCTCAATCAACAAAATTATAGGGAGTGGAACAGTGACCGGCATGAAGATATGGCATTTAGCATTTATTCGAGCTAGTCAAGTAAATGTGCTCATGTTGATGCATTATGTATTATTTATTTTCTTTCTGTGAATTGCTAAAGCAGGATTTACTTCTTTTTAATTGCATGTACCCTTTAAGATAAACTTTGAAAGCAAACGGTACTGGCCGAAAACCAGTGCTACATAGGCATTATGCCTATGTCGCATTAAGCTGAGCCGGTAGCCTTTGGCATACATATTGTTACAAAGTCTAATATTTGTAGCTACATGTGCAATAAATAAGTAAATAAATAGTGAAATATTATATTGTATCATTTGTAAAAGATGTAACAGTGTGCCAATAAATTATTATTTCATTTCATTTCAACAACTGCGCTCGGACTGTTCCGAGCTGTTCCGTGTCCGTGTCAAGTTGCTCGAACGCGGTGATGTGTATTAAGCTTACCTACTGGGTCTAATGATCTGCTCATGTCCGGAATTATTGGGTATGCAGATGACAGCACAGTCACAGAAAGATATTTGTCCAGCGCTAGAGTCAGCATGAAAGAACTGTGTTCCTTGAGAGAGGCCATGGTAGAGCGGACAAACTTGACTCTTGTCTCCCAATGGGGTGACAGAAATTTAGTCAGTTTTAACGCCACTAAAACTCTGCGCTTTGCTTCTACATTTATAATGCGTACAGCCAAAGAGTGGAATTCCCTACCGGCGGGCGTCTGTGTTTCCGAGTGCATATAACCCTAAAGTTTTTAAAGCCCGAGTGAATAGGCTATTTCTGGGCAAGCTTGTTCCATCGTCGGCCTCTTCTTAGCCCCAGTGCTTAGAATGAGGTCAAGAGCAAGTCCATCTCACAATAAAAAAAAATCCTTTTTTTGTGACTGTACATTGTACAGCGTGTGTGGTTACAAATGACAAATTCCTCTTATGACTGAGTCGACTAGACTTGACTTTCCCATGGGCAAATCTTCGATTGGTCTAACGAGTCAGATCCAGTGGAACCGCTTTGCTATTCCTAAGATTATTAGTCTGAACTGAACTGGCTATACCTCTAGCTATTGTTATTATGGCGACTGGCTGTACCACCAACTAAATGGAACTAAAAATGTGTACGGGAATCGATCCCTGGACCTAGAGGTCCAAGACCAATTGTTTGGCCAGTGGACCATAGAAGCGGTTCAAAACAAGCAGAAACACTTAGTTAAGGGTCTGTTGGGGGTTAATGCTGCAACCTTGTTTTTCTTGCAACATTGGCCACCAATTCTTATGGATATCTAACGCCAGCCGTTGGGTTACGTGGGGTTCTACCCTCTCATCCGACGGCGCCAGGGCAATATTTGCCAAAGACTCCATAAAACATCCCACGAACTGCTGGATCCTGACGTAGTTAAAGCCAGCCTGGTGCTGCAACATCATGCTGGGTCTTAATAATATTTTCTTTTACTCAGTGTTAGAGGCTCGCATATGGCTTGAGATCGCGCGATTGGTGCGCACGCGCTGGGAGCGCCGCGACTACATCAACATGGCGCGCGACGCGCAGTACGAGGTCGAAACTCTGTGGAGCAACGACGACGTGCAGAGCATAGAAGTGCGCAACTATGTGTACTAGGGGTTATCTGATGTGACTAGGGTTGCCTATTACGAGTATTATTTGCCATTCGATCGAAAACGAGAATTTGTATAGCACAGAAACGCCACAGTATAACTATTTCATACAGTAGGGCATCGCCTTTGATGAGGGGCGATGCCGCCGCCCGCGTAGGTATCTACGCGATCGTTCGCCGATATGCAAGGGCTGTCACAAAATTCGAAATCAAATAATAGTTAATATTTTTATTATCAAGAATAAACTATATACATATTTACAAACGTTGCACTGCTTGCTGTTGCATTAACGTAAAGGTTTATTCTTAGATTTCAATTTTCTATTATTCAAACAATATATTGAATTCGCATTCGGATTGCTTAAAAAATTAAAGAAAAAGAAACAAGCCCAGAAATCATAATATAAACCCTAAAAAATAGGTGAATATAGAACCTCCTCTTTTTCTGTTGGTTTAAATTTTTACAATTGGATATTAGACAAATACTTACTCCTTCCGTCCGACGTCCCAATCCCAACTACTCCAATAAGTTGTAAACATAATGATTATACTTTGCGCAAGAGCTTGCGCTGTAAAGAATACATATACCTACCTACACTAGAAAAACCCGCTAGGTTGGAGTTAGAGTTACGAAGTAACTATTTAGTAAGGAGAGCCCGTTGTGCAACTGTGATACAGAGGCTAACGATACCATCTTACATATAATAACAGAATGCCCAATAAACGCCAAGGCGAAACAAGAACTAGAGCAAAAGATAGATGGTCTCGTTAACAAAAATTCGATTCAATTGATAATAGAGAATAAAAACACAGAAATAACCTAATAAAATATATGGAGGCAGCCTCGCGAGCACGGATCTTTTATCGACTGATAAAGTGACATTAGACGATAAAATTTGACAGTTCAAGTCGACAAATAAACATCGGCAGCATGGGACTTGCTTTATCGACCCGTAGATAAAATCGGTAAATTTTATCTATTTAGTTTAAAAGCTAGCATGGGACTCGAAAGTGACATTTCTTGTGGATAAATTATATCGATATGTAGATAAATTTATCGGCATCTAAAAGTTGGTAGATAAAGTTATCGACGCCATTGGAAACTTACTAAATATTACACTTTCTTTAGCGGTCGTGAAAATATGGATTTCAGGCACTTTTATCTGGTTGCAGAAAAGACGCAACAGCGACGTCGCGAAGAAACTAACATTGTCCGGCACCATCTAAGGCAGAGAAACAACCCCATGGATTCATGAGGTTGTTTCGCATATCCCGAGAATTAGCCTTTTTTGGTTATCGCAAACATTTGGGTTGACATCCGACGGATTAGATCAAACGGATTGCCCGTCCATGTTGTTGTAACTTGTAAGTAGCAAGAATTTAGTTTTTTCTTTTCTTATTTCATATTTTTAATTTAACCTCAACAATCTACTTTTTGCCGGTCCTCACCGATGTGCGGTTTCATGCCGTCGTTGCGACAATGCACAGTTAGCAAAGTTGTGAAAGAGGTCTCTGAAGCTATTATGCGTCGTCTTTTGCCCGTTTACATTCGATTTCCCAGCACCGCACAGTTAGCAAAGTTGTGAAAGAGGTCTCTGAAGCTATTGTGCGTCGTCTTTTGCCCGTTTACATTCGATTTCCCAGCACCGCACAGTTAGCAAAGTTGTGAAAGAGGTCTCTGAAGCTATTGTGCGTCGTCTTTTGCCCGTTTACATTCGATTTCCCAGCACCGCTGCTGATAGGGCCCTAATTGCCGACAGCTTTTTACAAAAGCATGGAGCAAGTAATCCACTAACAAATGAGTAAATATTACGTACGATGTTTTTGGTTCCGACATAGTAAAATAATATTAAATAAATAAATGGATAATTGAAATGAAACAACTTTTACGGATCTACTCGCGTTTATTTTACACATTACTTTTAATTAATGTTTAGGGAGTCTCCCTGTGACCACGGACCCTGCAAAGGGTTCGAAACGTCAGGATAAACATTAATTAAAAGTAATGTGTAAAATAAACGCGAGTAGATCCGTAAAAGTTGTTTCATTTCAATGTGTAGTATTCGCGTAAACTTTAGATAACAATATATGGATAATATTAAAATTCCAAAGAGTATTTAATCACTAGATAACATTTAAAAATATAAGATTCGAATGAATGATGAACGAATGGGTCGATAAAATTCCCGTGTTGCCATTTTTAAATATCGCTAAAATAGAACACGATAAAACCTACCGATCCGAGTCCCGTGCTAGTGGTTGTAGATAAAATTCGATAGATAAACGGTTTTGTCGACTGATAAATTTATCGATCGGTAAGATCCGTGCTCGCACCACTGTTGTAGATATACGAAATAAAAACAAGTGAAAATTGTAGCGTTTGTGATGAATTACAATTAGATATTTGTAATTGTATTAGTTAATAGGTATGTGTTGTAAAAACGTTCATTATTAATCAATGAGAAGTTGGCAAAATAAATAAAATAAAAAGAAAAGAGAAACTATTTAGTCATCTAAATCTATGAAATTTTAAATTCTTGTGTTTCGACGTCGACTTACAACCGTATACAGAACAACGTGTATGCATCATTATATTCAATAAGAATCACTGAACGTAAATTCAAAAAACGTTTAAAATACGCAGTACGCGCCCGTGGCTGCCCTTCACGGTAGCTCCCACAAACTGCGCTTGTTTGTGGGACACTCGCCGCAGCGCCCGCTTCCCCGCGGGTTCCCCTCCCTTGCTCTGCGCAAGTACCTTCGAAGCGCAACTGTATGCTTGCTAAACTGCGGAAACGCACTGAAGGCAGGCCTCCAACATGGTGAACTTACGATCTGGTGAAGGTTGCGAGACACCGCTAGATTGTGATGGCATCCCCTATAGAAACCATCTGATAGCACGGCTTGCTAAGTTTCGCGCCACCCACAAAATGCCCGGTGACGTTGTGAAGGCTATAGGCGGCCAATAGCAGACTCTCCAAAGCGAGATGCCGCTGAATGAGAACAATATAAAACCGGTCGTTGTGGAGATCCTCGGTAGAGGCTTTTATCCGAAGTGGACGTTTTCGGCTGATATGATGAATCAGTAGTAGTTAAAGTTTTGCTATATAAATTCTCGTTTGCGTGAACGTGATCGAAACGGCAAGTAAAATTCGCACTAGACACTCAAGACGGCCTAATGCCTGCGTGAACGCCTGTCGAATTCGTAACGTCACAAATTTAATAAAATATCGTATTAATAATCACAATGGAAAATAAAGTTAAATAAATTGTGTGTAAGTAGTGCAATTAAATTTTGGCATTGACAGCTAAGGGTTCGGGACTTTGCTGCTTTAAGTAGGTACCTACTTACCTAATTTTATACAAAATTTATATAAAGCTGGCATTCTTTCGATTACGATTTTAATTCGACAGATGTTCGTTTCGTGCTAAAGCCAATGAAATTTTATTTTATTTTTATTTTACAAAATATTTGTTGTCAGAGTACTTATATTAAATTGTACCGAATGTAATACAAAAATGTAATTGTAAACTTTTACCACCGTCTGGACCTTCTCTCTGTCCAAAACTGAAAACGACAACAAGCAGTCAACATAGTATAGTTTGGTTAAATATTTATATAATTTTATAATAACATTAATTTTTAACATATTTTTATATTAACCTAGGTGTGTAATGAATAAATCAGCGCAGATATTTAAACACTTTGCTGTTTACTTCTTGAAAAACCACAGATTTATATTTATATTTTAAGGACCTTACAAATAGCTAAATAATAAGCTTGGAATAGTTATTCCATGTTTTGTCTCTTTTACTCTAATCTGAAATGAAGTATACACGACAGGAACAAAACACGGAATAACTATTCGGAGCTTATTCTCTGCTTATTATGTAAGTACGTAGTATTTAAAAACTTGTATGATTGTTCTTTGCAAGAAGTAAACACTAAGATGTATAAATATGTTCGAGCATATCTCCCAGTGGTATCTTAAAGCCTGGGATGGTGCAATTATAACTTTTTCAATAACTTACGTGCTCACAAATTTTGACTTACTATTTTTTAAATAAAGAAAACTTTATTTTCACTTTGCATTTTATTTTATTTCATTTCATAAAACTTAGGTAGCATAGCAAATTATTTAGTGTAAAATACTTAAAAATCTACCATACCTAAACATAACGCAGGTGCTAGCATAAAATAACCTAACTTTGGTTCAGTAAAATCACAATTCAATGTATTAAAAATGCCGAGCATACAATTATGTTCCTACTTGATTTATTTTAATACCAATAAAAATATAAAATTAAAAATAGGAGAATGAAGGCGGTCTATGGTTTTTCACCTCAAGTGCAAATCGCATAGGTATGTGCCTAAAAAGTATTATCTAAGTCTTTAAATTATTCTAAACAATCTTCTATACTAATATTACATTAAAGTAAGTATTATTAAAATAAAAGTCCTTGTACAGTTAAAATAATTATATAAACTTAATTCTTGTTGAGTTATATATTTGTTATTATTATTTTATTACTACAGAGAAATACTTGGCCTTCATCGTATCTACCTGATGGTGATGATAAGGCCAAAGGTTGAAGCGCATTTCGCCCGTAGAATCCACAACAAATGAGGAGCTCGCTATCTTATCTCTAACTCTGTTTGTCCTCTAAAGCTAAAGTTTCTAAAATTACTAGTAGCATAATCACTGATCCCAAACTAATAAGAGTTGTCTAACGCAAACGAGCTGATGATAATAGGAAAAATCTTATTGGTACTTAGGACGCGTGCATTTTCGCACATTCCCGCTGAAAAAGCTAGGACTTAGGCCCGGGACCTACCAAAGGTTGAGACCGACGGAGAAGAAAGGTGATGTATCGAAAATAATCAAAAAAATTAGTTATTACGGGTAAATAAACCTCCAAAGCAATTCCTTAAAAAAAAATCAACTTTATATCTATGTACGCATTAGATCTCACTACCACCACGACATGAAAATTAGGTTGGCAGCTGTGGTGGTGGTGGCTATCAAGTAATATAGAGTCACTGCTGCCAGCGCCCTCCGTCAATGTTAATTTTATTTATCAAATATTATTTTCATTCACACTAGGGTAACCTAGGTGATAATAAATTCATGGAGGTCTGGGAACGACCCGTTATTATTACCTACCTCATTAATGCCTATTGGTAGATTTTGACACATCTCTTTTCTCCAACTTCGGTAGATACCGGGGCTTTTGGTGCCCAAGTAAAATTTACCTAAGCATTGAATTCTATGAAAGGCAGCTACCACACCGTGCATTTGTGAATAGGATTCATGGGAGAGCCGGGGGGGCATCGGAACTCCCTGGCGAAGTCGTGCGAGTTGGACAGGGTGCCGATAACGCGGAACCGGCCAGGGGAGTGGACGGCGGTCTTGAGTTTGTTGCGCATCGCTTCTGGACGCATCGCTCCGCACCAGACCTGGAGAAAAAGAAGTGTATAAGAACATAAAAAATAAATAAATGAGTACCTATATTAAATTTAAATTTCATTTATGTATAGAATTTAAGTTTTCCGTATTGCACTTTGAACAATAAAGAAATTTATTATTATACTCTATATTTATTTTCTTTCTTAAAACTAGATTTTTACAATATTTTAATATAAAAACAATAAACACATTAGGTATTATTACTATTATTATTTCAGTATTGGCAAAATACTTCTTGCCTATGGCGGTTAAGTCCGGCAATAGCACAGTCGGCCGGCGTCAGTAATATTAATAATATAGAGTAAGAAAAATATATCATACTTATCGAAATGTATAAGACATTTTAAAAACCTTAATCTTGAACCCGGTGCACAATGCCCAAAGTAGCGATGCATGGCGAAGTATGAAGTAGGCCTACACCGAAATGGTCGAAGATGGCTAAGTTAAAAAGAAGAAAACCTGAGCCAAGCAGAGGAAGAAGAGTTGTGCGTGCTCGTGGTTGAGACCCAGCAGCATGTCTTTCACGGCGCTGTTGCTCTGCACTTTTACAGCCAGTGCAGGCGCACGCACGAAAAGTTTGTATACGATACATCATTATCATCAGCCTATCACTATAGTCCACTGCTGGCCATGGCCTCTCCAAATGCATGCCACTGAGCACGATCCTCGGCTACTTTCATCCAGCTCTTGCCAGCCACCTTGCGAAGATCGACGCTCAACTTAGTCTGAGGGCGTCCTACTAGTGTAGGACGCCCACAGACTAGGTGTACAAAAAAAAAACGTAAAAAAAACGTAGTCGTTTGCCTATACGTGGTCTCCACTCAAGAATTCGTTTACCCCGTCGGTTATGCGGCTAATATGGCCGGTCTTGGTACAGGATACCGATAGTGTAAGTTAAAGGGCTGTAAACCGTAGCAGAGAAGATTTTCGTCGAACTACGAAAATGGAACGGGAGGATGAGTTAAAGTAATTGAGTTTGATGGACTATGAGTCGGTATACCATTGCCTGTATAAAGAACAGTGTTTAGTTTTTAAGTAACATGTAGGCTTTACGTTTATAAACAAATAATATAAAGATAAGATAAAGATAAATGACTCTGGCGTTAAATGGCTCTATGAAACATGATGTCTAAAAGAATTAAAATGCATTGTTTTCACATACTTTAATTTATTTTAGTAGGTGTTTGAAGTGACCTCCGTTACATTCAACAAGTTCAGGCATGTAAAATTGTTTGCTGGTTTTGTAATTGTAAGATCGTTACCTAAACGTGTTGAATATTGTATTGAATAAAACGGTGGTCACTTTGAACACCTAGTACTAGAATAAATTAAAGTATGTGAAAACAATGCATTTTATTCATTTTAGACATCATGTTTCATAGAGCCTGCTTAAGGCCTACACAATCGATATCTAAATAGAAATAGTGTAAGTTATTTTTTTTAAAACAACCGGGTTCGATTCCCATGCTGAATACAGGTTTTTTTAAAATGTATGAATGCAGTTTTTCTTCTTATTACAATCGATGACATGGTTCCTAAGAACAGATCTTTGTATGTCTTATAGTTTCAGACTTCCCCATGCTGACCGATTTAAATGAGACACCCTGTATATAAATACATTTAAATATCTGAGCGAAGTTGAGGAAGAAGAGCTGTGCGTGTGGTTGAGGTCCAGCAGCGTCTTTTCTTCCGCGTTGTTGCTCTACAGTCAGTGAAGGTTCGCCCGGACCAGTTTGTATAGGATACCGATATATAGTTAAAGATATTTAAAAACCTGAGCGAAGTTGAGGAAGAAGAGCTGTGCGTGTGGTTGAGGTCCAGCAGCGTCTTTTCTTCCGCGTTGTTGTTCTACAGTCAGTGAAGGTTCGCCCGAAACAGTTTGTATAGGATACCGATATATAGTTAAAGATATTTAAAAACCTGAGCGAAGTTGAGGAAGAAGAGCTGTGCGTGTGGTTGAGGTCCAGCAGCGTCTTTTCTTCCGCGTTGTTGCTCTACAGTCAGTGAAGGTTCGCCCGGAACAGTTTGTATAGGATACCGATATATAGTTAAAGATATTTAAAACCTGAGCGAAGTTAAGGAAGAAGAGCTGTGTGTGCGTGTGGTTGAGACCCGGCAGCGTCTCTCCCTCGGCGCCGTTGCTATGCAGCCAGTGCAGGTACGCCCGGAACGCTTGCTTCACCCCGCCGTTGTCGGCTATATTCTCTCCCTGAAGATTGTTTTTATAATAAGATGCCAATGGATTTATATATATTGTATAATTTTTGTATGATTGATTGAAAATTACACTTGAAAGAAACCACTTGCCACGGAAAATTGATAATGCCTGTCGAATTTTCGTAAGCTTTATAAAATAAGCTACATGCCTTGGTAGTTGCTTAGTAAGAAAAGCTGTCGCCCGATTTGTGAAAAGTTGAGTTCCACCTTAGGCAAGTATTTTTTAGTTTAGTACCTATTTAAAAATAACAACTTAACTTATTCTTTTTGTTCTGCAGAATTAACCAAATCCAGGAAATTAAACAAAACTTGAAATAAGAAACATGAAGTTTGTGCATCGCTTTCTCGTAGATAAACCCAAAGTTTTATAGATAGTCGAAATAAATGGCAATCAGCTTCAACATCACAAGATCAAAGTGACTATTGTACATGCTACGTGAAATTTCGAACTTTAAAAGTTTTTTCTACCTGCGTGTTAACTCCATCCAGTTTCATGTTGACCTCAGGCACCACGTACTGGCCGTACTGGTCTATCAGGCACTGGGCTCTGCGGTGGAACGCTTCGATGGCCGTGTCCGACCACCAACGGTGCAGGTTGCCATCACAGTCGAACAGGCGGCCTTTGTCATCGAAGCCGTGTGTGATCTCGTGGCCTGGACGATAAAAGCCTACTGAGTGCCTAGTACGAGTTCTTCTTGCATTTCGATTGCGTTAAAGAAAAGTAATGACATTGAATTTCTTGTAAACAGTTAGTGCACGACTTAGTCAATATTGTGTTGTTCATTCATTGCGCCGTTTTGGACAAAAAAAATATAGGGAGACTTTATTTACGGTCAATGAAGGAATTATAGGTATGACTTTTTTACTGAATGAAATGTTAATGAGCAAGGTGGCAAAAAACAACTGTATCATATGGTTTTTCCATTCTAGACGAAAATAAGGAAGTTAACTTACCGATAACGACTCCAATGCCACCATAGTTAAGCGACCGAGGAAAGTGTCTGTGATAAAAGGGAGGCTGTAGGATACCCGCGGGAAACATTATTTGGTTCTTGTTGCGACTGTAGTATGCATTTACTACCGCAGGCGCAGTGTTCCATAGAGTTTTGTTTACAGGCTGACCAATTCTAAAAAAATACTTTCGCTAATTAAAAAGATAAACAACCTATCGTATAGCTTTTAATGTTTGACCATTGGCTTTCTGGCAAAAAGGACTAGGGGTGCGATTTTTGAACCGGTGAATAATTCTTACGTTATTATATCAATTACGATGGCTCCGTCTCGCTCTTATTTAAAGCCACTGTTAACTAATTTTTGACGCTGAAAATCCTCAAACTGTATCATAATAAACAAATTGTAACATTTTTAGTTTCCAGATCACCAATGAAAAATTTAATCGATCGAAATTAAGAAGTATTTTATATTGGAGCGTGATTTGTTTGTAAGTATCCTAGTTATTTATAATAACAACTAACCGAGATTGTTCCATTTTTGTCAAATGCTGTAGTATATTCAAAATGTTTTCAAAATACTTGTCCGGGTGAATTTTTACTTCTTTGTATCTATCGTTCAATTCTTTTTTGTTTAGTATAAAATTGGGGTATCCTATTCGGAGCATCATAGCATCCACTTTCAAAGCAGCCAGATTCTTCGTATTGTCGTCTATCCAGTCGGTCAAATGAAGCAGTTCTCTGAAGGATTGCTGTATTTCTCTTGTCATAGTGAGGGTGTCGTTCTTGCTAATTTCGTCGAAGTATTGCCTAACAAACATCGAGCCTAAAGCCATTCCCATGTTAGAATTTACTTGAGATATGCAGTTTTTCCATCTAGATGGAGCTTGTTCGCGGCCGAATAAGACGAAGTAGAATCTGTGAAATAGTTTGCCGTATATAACAGAGGCATTATTAAACATAGTTATATGTCAAGAAACATCAAAGTAGAGTAGGATAATTGCTAAGAAACAAAACGGAGTCTATTTGATCCACCATGTCCAAACAATCCCCATACAAATAATTAGAACTCTAACCAATAAAAATGGTGTAAATGTTACTTACTGCTGTTTGGCTGATTGAAAGCGATCGTCAAGGTTATTTACTCGATGCCTTACAAACCGCCACAATAGGTAATTTGACAGAGTGCTTGGCTTGGTCTGTTCTATCAAATTAACTAAATGCTAAGAATCGAACACAAAAAGAGACAAATGAATAACATTGTTGAAAATTTTAAAAATCTAGGAAAGAGAAAATTCTGCTCTGTCCAAATTAAGTAATATACGACTTACACGAACATAGTTCAAAGCGAATAGAACTACAGTTTCGTCTGCCTGTACGGTACGGTTCATTACGATGCAGAGATATCTACGCCACTTCACTTGAGGAACCAGCTTTTCCAATTTGTGGAGAGGCATGCGCTTGTACAGTTCCGAAACATTTCTTCTGTCTTCTGGCGCTGAAGTAATCTTTGCGAGCCTGTAATTAGAATTATATTGTGTGCCCATTTTTGTACAAAAAAATACGTCTTTCTATGTAAAATGTTAAGAGTAATTTTTTTGCACTCACTTTATTTCAAATTGAATAAGATCATCTGCGCATGTTTTTACATAATCAGAATCTCCTCCGAGAAGCGTCGCTATTTTGTTAAGGTAAATTGTATATGCATCCAGATAAGGTTTATTGGCTGCTTGCAAAAAATAATCTCTTGTAGGTAGTCCTGGCGATAACATGGAACTTTTCAGCAATCGGATTAACTTTTAACATAATTTATTAAGAATAATAGTTATTACCTAGGCTTGTTTGATCAAACTGAATAACAAACTCATCCGAATTTTTGATGTCTGGGCCAACCCACTCCGATATAAGGATGTCATTATTATACAATCTTAATTTAGCCATAAGATCAAGCCAATCAAAGCGGCTTGAATTCCAAAGTGGGTTGAGAATAGGCCAACCACCCATAATATCCAAAAGATCTAATAGCGGCCTATGCCCACGCTTTTGTAATATTTCATAATTCATACAAGACTTAAATAAATATCGAGCTTTCAATGTGGCATCTTCATTGGCCTGGTTCTTATGTTTAGGCGAATTACCTTTAGCTATTGCTTCTGTTATGGTAGTAGCTTCTTTTTTGTTAGTATTTTTATTATTGTTTCGTACTGGTTCTTTATGAGTCAATGATTTCCTAACGATACTATGTTTTGCATATGTTTTTATATGTGCATGCTCAGTTTGTTTGTTATTGTGTCTCCTTATTCTACGTACCTGTTTATTTGACACAAAATACTCCTGAACTTTACTTTTCATCTTCTTAACTGGTTTTTTTCCATATACCTGTTTATTTTTAACAAAATATTCTTGAACTTTATGTTTTACCCTCTTGACTGGTTTCATTATCTGTTTCGATTTATTATCTAGATATCTACGGATGCGATCAATAATTTCTGATTTATCAGCTTTTAATGTCACATCGTAATGGTTTTCCTTCGCCGCTGTTACATTCAAGATTTCTCTTGAATTTGCTTCCATAACATCCACATACATATTATCATTATCTAATGCTGTCAAACTTGTTATTGGGAATAGATTTCCAAGAACGTTATCCTTCAAATCTAATCGTGGTCCAGGATATATGCTTCTTTCTTTTTCATTATCATTGAACTCCAGTAGTTCTTTTAAGACAGTGTCTAAATTTTCTCTAAGCATTTCAAACGTATCATAACTGTAAAGGATTGAAATAAGAGTATTATTTCAGATCTTCACAGCTTTATTTGGTAAAGTATTCTTAAGTTATGTTCTAAAATATTTTTTTTGTGGTGTTATATAGTTGAATCGTAATGCATTTTTATTTTTAACATGATTACTAATGGCTGACTGATTACTATAATAATTACTAAATAATGAAATTTTTATAATTAGAGATGTATCGGATTATTTAAAAATATGTAACCGTGGATACGGATACGGACCTCAACTTTTTTACTTAGTGCGCATATCTTACAAAGACAGTTGAGGCTTTGTGTTACTAAACACGACATGTTTCGACTTGCATTACGGGTTGGTGATCACAAACCCGGATGCTACCTGTACTTAGAATTTCATAAACATAATAAAATTTACTAATGTAGAAGACCCGTTCAAGATCCGCCTAAAAGTCAGTAGTAACGGATACGGATACAGAATTTTTTTCTCCATGGGATATCCGTAGATATTCAGTACATTTGTAATAGATCTACCCGCAATTTTAATAAACGACACCACAGTCTCCATGTGAGTTTGAATCGTCGGTATATATATTCGCATATACAGAATAATACCAATTTTAATCATATAGTTATTAATATTGATTATTGAACACCAAGCTGTACGAATTCCACGATACACCCTAGAATGCCTATATGACAGACAGACAGATAGACAGTCAGAGGAATAACGAATCACGATCCACAGTAATGAGGAACACGACTCGAGGAGAATGAGATTGTTCAAATACATGCCCGGCTTTATCAGCTGGTATTGGGTTGAGCGCTGCCCAGCTTCCACAGGCGTACTGGTAGAAGTCATGACACGGATCTGCCTCCGCATCCATATATTGTCGCATGATGTTCGCCTGGGTGTTTCTTATTGTTTCTTTATCACCTTGACCTTTCCAAAAGGCGTGGATACCTTAAATAGCATGTTCAACGTTATTATTTTACATCAAGCATTAATATTGTCTACGTGAAGCAGTTCAGAACCTGGGACCAGTGGCGCTGACTTGTATCAGAGGCCAAAAGCTCACTGGGGCTACAGCACTAGGTTAGTACATAGACAAGTAAGTAAAAACAATATTAATACATTGTTTTTGTTTTTTTTGTCTTTAGGGGAACTATCTCGTCATCTACTCTCTCGATTGACGTATCATAAGAGATTTGAGATAGACCTTTTCAAGCAGTGGCACAAAATAGGCTTAAAGTAAGTATTCTTCTGAGGGTAAGTAATTGGTATTTATCTTACCTGATGTTAAGTGATAATTAAGGCCGATGGTGGAAGTGTATTTCATCCGAAATCCTCAATTACAGAGGAACTCTTACTATCGAAACCCAACGCGAAATACATAATTAAAAAAAAACCCGATTGCTAAAACAACTATATTAATAGTAGATTGTACACCAAGGGGATAAAGCACTGTATTATGTCACGGGCGCGATATTTGAATCCTGAGCGTAACGAAGGACTCCAGATTTAACTCCCGAGCGTAGCGAGGGGGTTTTAGAGTTGATTCCCGAGCGAAGCGAGGGAACTAAAATGGAGTCCTGAGAGCAGTGAAGGATTTAAGCGCGCCCAAGGCAAAATCAGTTTTATCCCTGAGGAGTATACTCTACTTTTCTCACCTTTTGCGAGACAATAAAAACCAAGGCTACTAGAAAAAGTATTTTATTTATTAAAATACTATTTTCATTACTAATTATATATAATTGGCACAGTAAATAACAATAAAAAGTAAATTAAAAATTAAAATTGATGTTTGATACATTAGTCCAGTTATGTAAAGATATGGTTATATTTTTTGGTACGCTTATGTTAGTTGAGGTGGAATTTATTTGAGTAGCAGCACCCAATACATCAGAACCTTGCGTGTGAGGGTCGTTTGGCACAGTAAAGGTTGGGGAAGGTGGTGCTTGAGGCAGTGGGCTTGACGGGATATATTTTGAGCTAGATGGCTGTGGTGGCAAAGGTTTCCAAGGATCATCAATAATGGACGTAGTTTTCAGATGAATGTTGTCACCAATACGACAGCTTATCTTGTTTTTGTTTTGTATGGAATTCTCTATGTAGCCCTCCGCTACTGCATCGGATTTCCAGCCACCATGACGTTTTATCTGGGCCATATCTGCTCCTGAATCTGCCAACAGACTTGCCGATGTTCTTCTCAAACAATGACCCGTATAGAGCTCGGGATTTTGCAATTTGAGGTATTTTGCAATTTCTTTTGGCATGGCGCTGATTTTATTCTTGCCAATGACTTGCCTGGTGCATTTGCCATTACTGTAACCGATAAAAAATCTGTTGGTGTTTATATTAGAGGGGCGCAGAGCTTGGTACTTTTCAACAATTCTTGCATAATCTTCACGAACTATGAACGAACGTTCTCTATTTGTTTTGGTATCTGGTAAGTTAATCAGCAATAAATCTGCATGTTTTTTGATATCATTGACTTTTATGTTTACGAGTTCATTTCCACGACATGCGCCATTCACTCCAAAAATCAAGGCTACCTGTAACAAAAAATAGGAGTGTGAGTAAATAGATAGATACACTACTACATTTTTTGACCTTTATATTATAAAAAAAGCTTGCGACAAAACCTTAGAATGTGTATTTTTTAAATGTGCCATTTAAATACCCTTTTATTCATTAACTATTTTATAGAGCTATTATAGGTAGGTACTAGAAACGTAACTAAAAAGTAGGCAGTACTCATACTTACTTTCATGGCCAGAAAGCTGTGATCAGGAGCCTCATTCAGAAAAGTTTCCACATCTTGCGCTGTCAATACTTTTGACTTCTTTGCTCGATGACCATCTGATTTCCTCTTTAAAAATGCCAATAACTTGCTATATGTATTTATCTTAATGTCGTGTTTGATGCTTATTGTTAACCTGAGCATCGAATAGATACACCACAGGCTGCTGGACTTCTTTGTACACGATAAATACTCGAAATAAACAAGAAGCACTGACTCCGACACAGACTTTGCGCCTTTTGCAGTTTTCCATTTGAGGAAAACGTCGTAAGCTTTCAAGTATTTTTCCTTCGACTTCTCTGGTAGTAGGTTATTAACAATACCTAAGGCGTCTAATTTAATGGACTCCGGAGTTAAATCACTTTCGTCACTCGACATTTTCTTAATGTTTTATTCTATCTTCTTTTGCAGTTTTGTCTGATACTGATTGCACCGTATGGAAATACTCGCGGCTTTTGTTTTAAGTATTGATTTTTTTTCGTTCGGCTTGCCGTGGCGTGGCCAGCTCGATTTTCGAATAAGTTCGATTTTCAAATAAATGAGGCGCGGCGCGCGCCGCTGTCCACCTCCTCGCCGTCGGCCACCAGCAGCTGCAGCAGCCGCGCGCCGCGCGATTTTGACGAAATTAGACTTTAAATACATAACAATAAGAACTAAGAGAAGTGAGAATCACTTTACTGCCCGGCGGGTTATAATGAAATTCAGTACAACATTACACCCCGGCAAAAGACAAGGGCTATAATGATTTACTTTGAGTAAAGTTTGCATGATATATAATGAGGCATTGTCGAGCAGGTGGTGTGAAAAATCAATTATATACTCGTAAAAACCGGACTAACAAAAAATTACTGCAACGTGAAAAAACTGAAAAGTGAAAAAACCAAGCTCTACGATCCCAGAATTCAATTTGAGCAATGTTGAATGCAATGTGAAATATTTCCTTGAACGATACCTATACTTAAATAATAAAATCTATAATAAATGAGTATTTATAAATACATTGAATATTGATAGTTGTCGCAGACGAGGACAATCGTCCCGCACTCTCTTTGGTTGGTGACTATATTCAATGTATTTATAACAAAGGTATAGGACAAGGAAATACTTCACGTTGCATTCAACATTGCTCTAATTGAATTCTGGGATCGTAGAGATTGTTTTTTAACCGACTTCAAAAAAAGGAAGGAGGTTTAGGTATTTTTTTATGTTTGTTATTTTCTTTCAGTTTTTTCTCTTTGCAGTTATTTTTATGTTAATCCGGTTTTTACGATTATATAATTGTTTTTATATAAGGTCACATTTTATTAACTGCAAATATTTTGAGGATAAATTCAACAACATATATAAACTATTTTTATGAAAAAACCTTAAATTTTTATAAATACGCTAGTTTTCAAGAAAAACGCCAAAAGACATTTCGATTAAAAAGTAAAATAAAGCACTTTCGGTAGCTTTTCAATTCAAAGGAGCCGAAACAGAGAGGCCACAATGCCTATTCACCGCTTACACGTGCCCGTAGTTTTATTCAAAGGAGCCCACAGCGAGGCCGCTCTTAAAATTATTATAATTTTTGTGTCAGGAAAAGTAAAAAAAAAACATTAACCTGATTTTTTTTTTAAATGCTAGGGCCTTATTATAGATGTTTTGCCAAAATATTTGCTAACTGCAAATAAAAAGTGTTTTAGCAGTCGGATTTTTGTTTTATTTTAATAATTTGGTTTATTTCAAACTTTTTAGTTTTATAAAGTAAATAACTAAGCATTTCAAAACCTACATAAAAAGTTGTAGTTCGTCTAAAGAATTTTGATTGTGTGGTCGATCTAACAGTTTTTTGGGGTCAAGATTACTAATAGCTAACCCGATTATGTTTAAGAAATAAGTAGGTGGTATACCAAATTAATATCATCCAATAAACGCATTGTAATTATATTAAATTTTGAAAGAAGTAAAATAGGAGATTTCTTCTAACCCAGTTAAAGTAGGTATTTAATTGGCTTATACATAGAGGGAGGGGATTTTTTTGCCCTTATGCAATTGCCCGCTACGTTGTACACAAAACAAATCTAACGACACCTCATATGTTAAAAATAAAATCGACAATGCCGTTTGGTCTGTAGGGCATGTCAAAGAAATAGACATACATACATACATACACATATACATACATACATACATACATTACACATACATACACTCAAAAAACATAACCCTCCTTCTGACGCAGTCGGGTAAATAGGCCCTACCACTAAAATAACCGAGCAAGAATCAGAAAAAAAACCATACCTTCCCCTGGGAATCTAACCCAAGACTTACACCCGTTTGCACTAAACTTATAAATCGCCTAAGTCTTTGCCTAACTACTACCCGGTCAAGTTAACTCGGCACCTGAGTGTAAGCGACGTTTTCGAGCCAGGTGCCGAGTTAACTTGACCGGATAGAACCGAGTTAAGCCAAGACTTAGGCAATTCATAAGTTTAGTGCAAACGGGTGCTATTGTTCTAAAATCGGTGGTTCACCTGATAGACCATTGAGGCGGTTCATTGCAGCACATCTGATCTTTTCAAGCCTTTTAATACAAAGGGTGTGTCAAATTAGGAGGGATGTTAATTTTCTACTTTTGATTATAAGTAGTAAAGTAATTAGTTGCCATTATGGAACTTCCTATGATTCCTGTGATTAATATTGAATGGATTCACAATGACGCCGTTCAAGCGTGTCTTGTTGTGAAAACTTGGACGTGGGCATAAAGAGTTTAAATACTAAGTAAGTTTCAATACAAACGCGCTTATGAGGAAATACTAAGGTCGACTGAATTTAAAAATATGTATGATAAGTCGACAAAATCAACGTTTCGTAGTCCCCTGATTCCTCCTCCAAAACGGGACCGATTTAAATACTTTTTTCACTAAAAATTAAAGAAAGGCTTTGGCTGTGTCCCTATGTTTTCCTATTTTTCATAAATTAATTACCTATTAAAAAAGATATGAACCTTTAATAACTTTAAAAATTGGCCAGATTTTCCGCTGTGTTTCCCAAATTTGACGAAATTATATATATAAAAAAAAGCAAAACATAGGGACACAGCCAAAGCCTTTCTTTAATTTTTAATGAAAAAAGTAAAATAGGTCCAGCCCCCCGACCGCCTAACCGATCGATTTGACTACGCGTATAGTTTATGACGTCATCTTGCCACCTCGCACCGCCTATGAAAGCAATATCAAAATCTAAAGGCTATAGCTTTCGATATTGCTTTCATAGGCGTAACAAAACGCCAAGATGACGTCATAAACCACACACGAAGTCAAAGCGATCGGTTAGGCGGTCGGGCCCCAGTTTTGGAGGAGAAATCAGGGGACTACGAAACGTTGATTTTGTCTACTTTCATACATATTTTTTAATTCAGTCGACCTCAGTATTTCCTCTTAAGCTTACCTTTTGGACGTCCCTATTTTGTGACGTGGGTTAGTAAAGCGTAACCTTGACTCATTTCGTCCAGCGGCAAATTGAATAATGGTCTACTACGGCCGGCGTTTGAATCTTGTGAGCCGCGTCGTATACGATTTGCGACGCACAAAATGTTTGCATTTGGGATATCATTGTTGTTAAGTTTCATAAAACTTAGTAGTTTCAAAGACAGCATGTCCCTTACATTAAAAATAAATGTTAACATGCTTCTTACGTTACTGAAATTTAAGGTGTAAATAAAAAATAAATTAAGAAAAATAATGTAAGCGGCTAGAAGCTTTCCAAAAATATACGTTAATTTACTGTAAAGGGTAATTTTAGTGGTGAAATTTAATGTAAGTGAATAATAATCAAATATTTTTGCTAAAATCGTTCTAAATTGCCTGAACATGGTTAACGTAAGAGACATTTTTTAACGATAGAGTAATTCTAAGTATACCAATCGATAGAGCGGAAAATTCTGAATCCTAATATAGGTATATAAAACTCATTTTGGCCCAAAATGTCCCTTACGTTAATTGATACTTCTGGTATCGATATATTAATAAAAGTTTGTACCTGTGTAAGATTTGTGTGGTTTATACGTATTCGCTGATACACCCATTTCTGCTTCCTCTAATTCAGGTTGGCCCCGTATTTGTTCCACCACATCATCGAACGGCCCTCGATCCACATGAGTTGGCTGCACTATGCTAGAATTTATACTATTTTAGTTCAAATATAGTATTAAGTTTAATGTTTATTTTCTATCGCTATAAAACTAAAAGCATTTCGAATTTATTCGTCTGTCTTGCAATACTACTAAATAGATTTAAATAAAACTTGGCATAGTAGTTCATGGCATAGTAACTATTATACCTCTAACATATAGGATGCTAAATGCAATAAGAGCACGCTAAGTAAATTCATTACATTAGCCATTAGCTCTCTCTCCTCGCGTTTAGACGTGCTTTAAAATGAAGAAAGGTTTTTTTTTTTAATTAGCAAAATTGGTAACTTAGTTAGGAAGGTCGCTCATCTAAGAGGGTGGTCCTAACGGATCAAGTTAGTTAAACAATCAAGAGGGAATCCTAACAGGCTTTGCAACGCCATAGTTGAGATCGGGGGTTTGACAACCACCGACCATAACGGGGGTACCGAGTATCATTATCTCACTGACAGGAAACTCGGACCCCTGGCGTCGGACAAGACGGCGGTCCCCATTGTTTTTGGCAGGTAGGCCTGTGCGTTTTTATCGTTTCCCCTCCCTCTCTCTTCTTGTCGCTTTTGCGCCGGGTATGGGAGACGGACGGGCCAGGAGAGTCCTGTACCTCACGCCAGCTCTATTTAGCGGCGTGTTGTAATTTACAGTAAGATTTTCACTGGGATAAAAAAAAATAAAAAAAGGAAGGTCGCTCTTAGATTTTGTTAAAGTTTCATCTCTCATTCCATGCTGGTCTGGGACTTGAAAACAAGTGAGTTTTGTTTACTATCCGTAGTATTCATTCGATTACGTTTACGAAAACAAAAATTAGTATGAATAAATAAATAAACTTTCCTACACTCACACCAATTATCTAGCCCAAGAGAAGCTTCGTTATGAAACTCGTTAAACGGTTACTAGACAACGGATAAACATACTTAAAATACTTAAATACATACTTATTATTAAACATAGAAAGCTCCCAGACCCGAGACAATTTACAAAAACAATGATTTCTAAAATTTACCCGACCGGGGATCGAACCCGGGACCTCAGAGATAGCGACACCATGAAAACCGGTGTACAAACCACTCGACCAAGGAGGTCGTCAAATGGTACGGCATTGAAGCAGCGCCTCCTGGCGACATACGAGAAAAGTTTTGCCATACAAATTCTCGTTTTCGTTAACGTGATCGAATGGCGAATGCAACGAAACACATAAACACGATACGACGTCGCACCGCAAAAAAAAGGGTTGCGCCAGGCTAGTATTTTTTTTTTGTTTTAAATATTTTACGGGTAAGCACAGTGCCTTGATCTCACCTAATGTAAAGTGATGATAAGGCCAACGATGGAATCGCACTTCACCCGGGAACCTCAACTAGTGAGGCACTGGCTATCTTATCACTAGCTGCCGGAACACAACAATGCTACAAACATTGATGTTATGGCGACATTTTTAGATAAGATGGTGGTAGCTAGCCAGGCGGACTAACAAGCCCTACCACCAACCAAACCGAGTACACAAACATGTACCCCCCGCTGGGAATCGAACCCGGGACTTCTGGGTCTAAACCGGTGGTCTTAGCCTCTAGACCACAGAGGCGGTTAAATCTTATTGCCTGTCAAATACTAGACAGACGCCGCATCGTGGTACGACGCGACGTCGTCGTGTCGTGTTTATGTGTTCGGCCCTATCTTCCAGTGCATGTCGTAAGAGCCGACCGGGACAAGGGTTCAAAGATGCTCGCACATCAGGCGATCGGCTCGCAACCAATCACTGTTACTCTTTATTCCACCTCGGAGCCCAACTTTGTTTTTTTTTATTTTATTAATTTTATTTATTATCTTAGGAAGACCATCGACTTATACAATAAAACAATAGCTACAAACTTATAGGTAAAACAGAAAAGTCATTAAAAAACCTACACTCTGTTAGAATTAATAAACATAGGTATAAGTTAGTAACAAGTTTAAATAAAAGTTAAAATAAGTTAGTTAAGGCGACGCACCGCTAAACAATAAATCTCATACGTTTTGATACGAGCGTTTGCGCCCCGTACCATAAGAAAAACTATTTTTTTTCTTCAAATTAAAACTACAAATTATTAAAAAAAAATGAACTACAATTTTGAAGTGGGTGTTAAGACTAATCTACTAAGAAAATTTAGATGCTTAAATCGGTCTGGTTAGCCTGTAAAATGCAAATCTATGTTTTAAAAGAGGTTACTTTGATATTTTTTTCTCTGTTATAAAAGTTGATAAATCGTGTTTCTGGAACTAGCAAAACGAAGCCAATTAAATAAAAAATCATGTCAACAAATATCACTTTCATATGTTTTGTAATTGTTGGGAAAAATCAAGATCCCCGCCACGTAAATTTCCAATGCGTCGCCTTAAGCTAAATGTGGCGTCAGGCCACTATGGCAAGTTTACTCAAAATTGGTGATATCGATGCTCTGTCTTTCCCTTTTTGGGGAAGGACATGATACACTGTATCATCATCATCATCATCATCTCAGCCAAAAGACGTCCACAGCTGGACAAAGGCCTTCCCCAAGGATCTCCACAACGACCGGTTTTGTGCTGCTCGCATCCTGCAGTATAGTTTAAAAAAAACTTAAACGCTGTAAGATGTTGATAATGTGATGTGAATGTTTGGTGTGATAGAAAATTGTACACCCGATCTACGAAGGTACCACTTAGTCTCCAAATAAAATTCGAAATCTTACCTATGTAGGTAGGTAGGTATGTATTATTGTAGGCGACCCGGTAGGAAGGGTCTTAGCCGCCTGTGGACATCTACAGTATCCGGGGAGTTGCCTATGTGTTACAGACCCTGTGATAGCCCTATTTAAGTTGTAAGTTAGATTATACAATATTATATGAGCAGGTAGGTACCTCTCTACGGATCTCTCTTCGTCGGTTTCCTCATATGCTGAGTCGGAAATTTCGTAATCTTCATCATCACCTTCACCTTCGGCCTCTCCGTCATCATGATCTAGATCCTTTGAACGATCATGAGAGGGGCCAGCATGACTGAAATTTTATACTTAGTGAAAGTAGGTAGGTATAGGTAAGTAGTTAATAATTCTTTAAAAAAAAATATATAAATTAAATATACACTCATAGGCATTCACATTTTGCATAAAATAAGAAAAAACAATGACGCTAGTCTTAATAAATAGGTCGTATAATTGCCTGTTAAGTAGATAATAATAATTAACGCCTCGGTGGCCGAGTGGCAGAGCGCTCGGCCCGATACCCGAAAGTCCCGGGTTCAATTCCCAGATCGGGCAAGAAATATGTATTATCGGATTGTTTCCGATCACCATCAGCAGCAGCATCCAGCAGTGGGACAATTATAGGCTTCTTACTTAAGTAGATAATTAAAGGTATTATGTGTTTTTAAAGATTTAAAAAAAAACAATAAGTAAAATAGAGTTTTAAAACTAAACAACGTAATTTAACTCATAAACATTTCACATCTGTAATATCTCTCAGATGGATGGCGTTTGAATTGCCTTTGACTGTGTATAGTAAGAACTTTAAATATTAATCTAAATTTAAAAACTAACTTAAAATCCTGGGAAGTAAAAGTAAAATGGCTTCTACGCTTAACCCTCGTCGGTGTAGCGTGCTCTGAATTCTCCGCGCCCCATATCAATATATCACTTGTTACATTGCCTTCAAAGATCCCTCTTTTAGATTTAAAATTAGTACGAGCCAGCACTATCTCCTCTGGTGGAAGGAAAGACGTCCTGAACCCTTGAAACACCTCCCTCTCCTCAGGATCCACCCCTTCCAGTTTCGTGTAAATCTTCGGTATATTCTTCACAACGTACTGATCGGAAGGATCGTCCAGATAGTCTGCAGGTTTCTTCAGAGCGAAGTACGTCACAGCCACTACTGACGCTATAACCAACACTGAAATGAACCGATACAAGTTGATACGTTGCGGTTTAATAGATACTGCTTGAGGTGGACATCGCGACTCGACTCGCGTCATGGCAGCCAAATGGCAGGTTCATACTGACAGCAAAGAGGATTGTGGCCTGCGTCCCTGCGTCAGACGAACGTTGTAAGTGGAACCTCTCGGATGCGAACTAGTTACGTTGTTGCCATTGTGAGAATGACCCTGTCCTGCGAGCTGCGATGGGCTTAAACATATTTGCGTTTGGACGAATTGGAACAGAAAAATAGATGGTCTCGTGGACATAAATACAACTAGTATTTTAATAAGCAGCATAGAGTATAGAGAGGCACTTATAAAATATGTAGAGGCTGTTGTTAAAGGTTCAAATAATAGGAACAAAAGTAAATTATGTAAGTACATGAATAAAATGTTTTTATTATTTTTAATTTTTGCATTCACAATGCCTAAAAGATGGCGTTAATAAATAAAAAAAATACGCGTGTTCGTGTTTCGTGACACGAAGCTGTAGGTAGATAAATGGTTGCGATTCGTGTTACAATTATTTTATGATGTACCTATAAATAGAATGTAATAATTCTATAAGACGGATGCGGAAATAGAGACAAAAGCTGTTGGAAGATGAGCTAATTAACTTTAATTACGAGGTTTTTTTTTTAACTCAGCCATTATAGGTAGTTATTATTACTTTTCAAAGTGACAATAACTATGAAACTTTGCATATTGAATGTGAAATTAGAAAAACAATTTTGGCAAAAGTTCCAAATTCCTTTTTGATAGAACCTCAATTTTATTTATGAAGAAAAACAATTATGGATACGAAATGTCAGCGTCACGATGTCATAAAAAAATTGTTTACAATAATTCAAACAAAAATCGGTGAAATAATAATATTAAAGCGAAAATGTTTTCTTTTTCGGAGCTGACGAAACAAGTGCACCTAATTAATGATTTGATATTGTCGGAAATGATGTGTGGTAATCGTATTTTTTTTATAAGTTAGCCCTACAATGTGCATCTAATATAAACTAAACTAAACTATTGCCTAATAATGTTCATCATGTTTCATCACACAAACACATGCCCATACTTGGAACCGAACCCTGTGTCGCGTTAGGATAGTCGGCAGGGTTAATATTTGGTTAATAGTACAGTCAACAGCAAAAGTAGATGATGTTTACTAGATTTCAAAATTAAGCTTCGATAGTGTAAGTCGGTATTTTCTATATAACTACACTAAAAGTCTGCAGGTACTAGTAGACACTTAAAGGTTATTCGATATGCGTTTAAAAAGTTTTGATTTTCATACTGATTTCATATTTTTAAACTTGACCAATCATCAGTTGCCTTTGCTATTGACTGTACCACATTAACGCCTTTTCCCAATAATCTATCTATCTGTTGTTTTGCTTACTATAGATACAAATTTGATACAAGCTGCATACAAATTATGTCAAATTCTCCAGTAAGCAAAACAACAAACAGATAGAATATAGGGAACGGGCGTAAATTACCAACAATGGGTACCTATCTTTTGTCGATTTCATTCAATCTCTATCAATTCTCAATTCATTTCATTCAATATTAGTTTTATAATATTTTTTTTGGCATTTACAATGCTAGTGCTAATGCTATTCACAATGCTAATGTAGTTACAAGTTAAAAACAAGCAGTCTCAGGAACCTCGAGTGGGTATCGAACCTACGACCCTTGGATTACGGGTTTGATGCACTGAGCGCTGAGCTACCGAGACTCGTTAGCTCAGCGAGCGGTCAGTTGCTTTTTTTCTAGTAAAATTTTATCTTATAATTCATATTATTGCTTCTCAATCTCTAGTAGCATTAATATAATTGCTTCTAGAAAGCGATGATATTCAAGAAGAAGCGAACCTATGCTTCAGCAGACACTTGCTGTCCACCAAGACCTGGTTCGCAAGGATATCCTGGGCAAACAAGAAACGTTACATGCTGACCCTACTGGGCGACATTAGAAGTGCCTGGGCACTTTCCCTGTTGCTTAAGTCGATATGGAATTGCCGACCAAAAGATGCGGTGCTTTCTGCGAACGAGTTAGTCTTTTTATTTTTGTTACCACCGTCTGCGTCTTGATAGAGAGGTAGTGAGTGAGTACACTTTTTTTAGTGTAGGGCCTTTTCCAGTCTTGGACGTCTTTCGGCAGAGATGATGATTATGATGGGTATAATACCTATACAGGGTGTCCCAAAAATGGCACGCCAGGCTGACACTGGAGATAGCTTAGCTATAAACCTATCAGATAAAAATAACATGACTCTAAGAAAAGTCTCATAGTTTTGGAGAAAATGACACTTTTTTATGTTCTAAAAACTCCAGTTTTAGTTCGTTTTAAACCTATCAGATAAAAATAACATGACTCTAGTAAAAGTCTCTTAGCTTTGGAGAAAATGCCACTTTTTTCTTCACTAAAAACTCCACTTTTAGTTTGTTTTTATTTTTATTTTTTATTTATTTTTTGATTATTATTATTTTTTTTGTTTATTTTTTTTTATCTGACAGGTTTATAGCTAAGCTATCTCCAGTGTCAGCCTGGCGTGCCATTTTTGGGACACCCTGTATATTTTTACGCAAATTTTTAAAAATTGCGTAATTTGGATAATTTGAAAAAGTGTGGAAACAATTTTTCACGAGCGGGATCTGAACTCGCACCCTCTGACATACCGAATCAGATGCACTCAATCAACCAGTACATTTTTTTGGAGAGAGATTGCTGGTTGCCTCTAACGGCATTTCCAGCTTCACCGGGCTGTTTTGGGGGCGGCGAGGTACTTGAAGGGTACCTCAAGCCGTGCGAAATAAATCATTACCTTCGGAGGTTTTCTAGAGGGAACGGCATCACACACTTAAAAGTGCGTGTCCCCGTGCCCTACTAGATTCTCCGAAGGGTTCGGATCGGATCGAGGAATCAACCCGTACAATAAATGCTATCTGTATAACCCAACCCGTAAAAATATTTGTTCAATACTTTAGTTACTCTTTCTTTTGTAAACCCAAAGTAGCCTTACTCAAATGCCGTTTTGGAAGAAATTCTTTTCAACATTTTACCAAAAAATACCTATTGCTCACGTTGAAACCTTATTGCAGTCTTAATGTATGGAGCAGTTACGACGTTGCGCCTATGGACCACAACAGGACTGCGCAGCCGGTGCCCACTCTCGCGCAAGTCATGAAGAATGATCGCGTGTGGTTCCTCTCTCTAGAACCGGTACATAAATAAAATAAAAAATGAACTCATAAAATGGAGACTGGCCGAAACATTTTTTCGTAACGTAACATGTTCGATGCGAGCATTCGCGCTCGCTCTGCTCTGTTCTCGGTCAATCAGCAATGACGTATCAAGTTCGTCGCGTAGAATGGTACGTTACGGTTACGTTACGATGATACCACAAAATAATGAGGACCCAGAAGGTAAACCCTTATACCGCGCTTGAGCAACTTACACTTATACCTCTTGTGATCAAAAGAATTTAAAAAAGCATGCTTTTAAAAAAAAGTACATAAGCGTGCTTTTAGGGTTAAACGTATGATGGATGATGCTTTTCACTTAAAAAATTGTTCGTACTTATTTTGATATTATGGTCGGTTAATTAATACTTTTTTCGTTTAGGTACATTTATACAGAAAGTAAATTTATATAAAAAGTAGTACGTTTTTCAGTGTGAAGCGGTAAGTGCGCGTTCTTGTACAGTGCGCTTGCTTGCCTTATTATTACGTGCTTTATGGAAATGTGTACTAATCTTGTACTTACTAATATAGTAAAGTTTTAAAATTTTATGTAATGACATTTTAGTGTAATTAACTTCCAGTGTAAATAAACTTAAAGTGTAGAACATTTTTTTTGTAAAGTACGAAGGAAAGTTCATTAATTAAAAAACCTTTAAATTCTACATATTTACGTCGTATAACTTAATACTTAAATATATTCGTTTGAATGACAATGAAACATATTGATAACAAAACATGTTAACAACGAAAAACGTATTAAGCAAGTAAGCAGACAGACAGATTCACGTTTTTCGTTTCAACACAACGACGATGTAGGCAGCTTTTTGTGTACACGAAAAAGCAAAAAAGCAAATAAGCACTTTTTAAAGCATGCTTTTTTAAAATCGCACAATGCTTAAACGTGTGAAAAAATTAAGCAATTTTTTCCATCCCTATTATAAAGAGACTGAGACACGAATCTGGGAGCAATCCAGGGGCGGTAGCCAAAGCATTAGAAAAACGATAGCGAAATTCAAGGAGAATAAAATGTATGGGATTGACATAAGATTGACCACGTGATTTAGCGCGGCTTATGTCAATCCCATACATTTTATTCTTTTCGAACTTCGCTATCGTTTTCTTAATGTTACTTTGGCTAAGCCTGCTGGCTACTGGCGCACCTGTTGAGATTCCGTGTCCGTGCGAGGTTGTCTATGTGTGCGTTGGTCGAGCACGTTTGTATGAAGCTTACATTCTTCAGCCTCCTTATTTTGTGATGATACGCTGCGAACTATCAAATTTTCTGAATAGACTTTGAACTTCATGCCTTAATTATGGTTAAAAATGTATTGAAGAAATTTGACAATTTTGAATAGGTTGATATGCCTTTGTCCAGCAGTGGACGTCTTTTGGCTGAGATGATGATGATGATGATGATATGCGGCTGTCTTTCTTCATGGCTCCGGTCAGTCGACAGTCCTTAGAATAAGCAAGGTTAACGTAACGACAACTAGTGCTGTACAATTTTGATTCTCTCTACCTCCGATCCGATCCGAACCCTTCGGGGAATCTAGTAGGGCACGGGGACACGCACTGGTGCGTGATGCCGTTCCCTCTAGAAAACCTCCGAAGGTGATTCGTTTCACACGGCTTGAGGAACCCTTTAAGTTTCTCGCCGCCCCCAAACAAGCCAGGTGAAGCTGAAAATGCCGTTTGAGGCAATCAACAAACTCTCACAATAAAAAAAATCTCTCTACCTTCGGATTTAGATTCCACTGCCGTTTAACATCAGTTGACGAGCGGAGTCATTTTCTTGCGCAAACATAATAAAGCTGAAATGGTTGTTTTAACCGACTCTATGGTCTAGTGGTAGCGCTTATTTTGAGTCCACCTGTCACCATACAGGCAAAGTTAATTTTGTTGTTATGATCTGTATACACTGTAGATTTTGATCGAATAGCTCGATGGCGCAGTGGTCAACGCGCCCGGTCTGCGAATGCGGAGGTTAAGCAACTTTCGCAAAGGCCGGTCATCGGATGGGTGACCAAAAATTTATCAACTCGAGCTTCTCCGTGCTTCGGAAGGCGTAAAGCCGTTGGTCCCGGCTACATTAGCATTCGTTAAAAACCACCAATCTGCACTGGGCTCTCGTGGTGGTTTATGGCCCATTTTCCCTATCCAGCCATAGGGAAGGCTCGTGCGCCAGCAGTGGGGACATAAAATGAGCTAATGATGACACTGTAGATTTTAAGTCGTTGTCTTGTTGCCTTAAGCAGGCAACAGGTTAACTACCTAGACCTACCCATATTAAGAACAACTCAGAAACCTACAACTGTTACATATTTATTACTAATTCTATCATATCACCTGCTTAAATCAAAACAACGATTTAAAATGTACGGTGTTAAAGTTAAATTTTGATGTTATTACTTGTAGGAGACACAAGCTATTGTCCTAGCAGACCTGCTGATGATAGCCGGAGGGCCAATATTGTGTAAGGTGCTCAAACGTGCCACGATCATCTACGAGCAATATCGAGCTGTTCAGCTACATGACCTTAAAGAATGCTGCGTTGTTAACGATCCACCTGTGGAGAAAGGGGTGTCACCGTCAACTGCTGCTAAAGTAAACGCATTTTTTCACGCATGATTACCTTTTTTCTTAGAATAATAACGCCTAGAACGATAGTGTCAAACAAAGTTCGTCAAAATATTGAGGCACAAAATACCCCGTCGTGTGCGTCAGCGGCTTGTCATACTCATTACACACACAACCGTACGAATAAATGTTGCAAGCAAAATGGTAATTTCCCCAAAGTCGGGGTAAATGGGTAAGTTACTAAACTCTTAGTTATCTTGTTTCATAGTTTAAAAATTGTATTGTTGTTAATTTGTTTTTTTATTACTTCAAATTTCTCATGTGAAAATAGCCACAAAGTCAATAGTCACAAAGAGAATATTGTCTTCTATATTTAACGGCATACATTAATAATATTAACTGTTATACACATTAAGAATTTAAGATGCTTTCATTTCAGTTTTTATTAATTATTATTTAAAAGTAAAAATTGTGAGGTACATTAATTAACGGTACTTACAGGTGAAATGTATTATTAGTATCCTTTTTGCTAGATTCTGACTTGTTAAAGCATCCTTTGATGGCACAAACCGTCATTATAAACAAAAATTGCGGAGCTGCTTACGACACGACGTGACCTTGGGTACTTACTGTGATACTAGCGAGCTGTTCGTCGAACCAAGCCACATATGGCTTGGTTAAACTTGCCTCAATCGCCGTGCGCGTACTCGGCTTCTAGGCGTTATTATGCTAAGCCTTTTTTATACAAGGAGAAATTTATGAGCAATGAACAATACGTTGTTATATGTGTAGAGGCTTTCAATATGTACGAATAATATTGTTATATGACAGCTTAGCTCTAAACCGTAACCATTCTAAGATAATTATAGGAACAGGAAGTTTTTTTTGTGATCCGAATCCGGGAATCTGAAACAACTTAAATACCTCTACGAAACAGCGAAATATACGCAATAGAGTCTGGTAGTCGATTTTAATCATCACTTTTTTTTTTACTGTCCGGAAATCGAACCTGTTTTTTAATTACGCCAGCCAATATTGTCGCTTCTAAGTAATATCGAATATCAAACTCAAGGAATATAGATCTACTCGCGTTTATTTTGTACAGTGATTTATATTGTTTTATCCTGACGTTTCGAAAACCTTGCAGGGTCCGCGGTCACAGGCAGACTGAGGTGTTGATCGTCTTATAATTAATAAGTACCTAACTTACATACCCTCATTAATTCGGTGCGTTCCGTTTAAGGCAGAATGAGCTTATCGCATCTTTTGGCCTGGCAGTATGGTGTTAGGGCTGGGATTTAATAGTTTGCATGATGTGGGATCCCAGACATCCAACCATCTTCTCTATTCAAATTAGGATGTTTTTTAATTTCAATATCCTCGCGTATCATCCTAGGCATGAATCGTTGTTCTCTGCGAGTATTTGAGGTTTGTCGCATCTGATGTCCTAGACGAGTTGTTTTATGTATTTAAATATGTAGTCGCTGCGTAAATTTTAGAAAACAGTAAATAAATACATTTTGGTCAGTAAAATCAACTATATAATTACACCAAGCACTTCCAGTATAGATTGATTTTTGTTTCATTATTTTACTTTTAATTTAAACTGCTGAAATGATACCTCAAATTGTACTGATATAGGTACCTATCTATAAGCTGCTTCATTTCTTGTTCTCAGAAGAATGATTCTCCTGTACGTCGAAAGAGCTCTGCCATCCTGGCTGGCAAAAAGCCAGAAACCGGCCAAGCCCAAAGACATGTAAGTTACTTAAATAAAATCATACTTTAGCGTGGGGCCTTAGATTAATAACGCCTAGATGGATAGTCTGCATACAAACGCATCGTCTAAAGTGAGGCAAAAAGCAGATTAATGTAGGCGTGAGCATTACGTGCTTACGGTCGCCGACACGCACACAAACAAAACTTTGATGCTGTGGAGTGTTTACACTGAAGGAGCAATTTCCCCGAAAGTGGGGAAACGTACTTAAGTGAAATAATTCTATAGTTTAATAGTTCATGATAATGTCGTTATGCGTTAAAGGATAAGTAAGAAAATTAAATGTCTAACATCTTATATACTTTTTGTTGATAATTTAGTTTAATACGATAATGTTTATATGACATTCATCAAAAATAAATCAAAAGAACCTCGACATCAAAAATTTAGCTTTTCTCTACTAAAATTTGTAAAAAAAATCAGGAGTGGCTGAGTGGTGTGGCTGTGGTGAGTGACTTCCAACGACGGATATGAGGCGCGAGACTCCGATTACTAAGCTACCAAGCTTAGTAATCGGAGTCTCGCGCCTCATATCCGTCGTTGGAAGTTTGAATGTGGATTCAAACTCCGTGGGGACGAAACGAACCGCTAGGAGGATGATTTGTAATAAAAGTCATAATATGTCATGACGAGGTGCTTTTTTATTATATTATTTATACACCTACGCAATAAAAACACTTTGCGTCTTAAAAATAAATAAAGAGTAGGCCTCTAAGTGTCTATCGTTCCCGCAGCGTCACGGTGTCCGATTTGCATATAATTATATAGACACGCAACGTAAACACTACACTGCTATTCGAAAGACGAGCGACTAGTCCGAATACTCGAAACGGGGAGGACGGGCGAACGAACCGGGCGAACGGGCTGGCGGGCGAACGGGCTGGCGGGCGAACGGGCTGGCGGGCGAGCTAAGCTGGCGAAGCGGGCGGGCGTGCGGTGCGTGCGAAGCTAGCGAAGCGAGCGCGCCTAACGAGGTGAACGAGTGGCTTCGCTGGAATCGTTGGATATTTCGTTAGCTTCCATTGACTTATATTTGTGTAACATATATAAATCGATGTTAGCTTCGCTCGCATCGCTGACATTGTCATGCCAATAAATAAATAAATTAGTCCCTGACCTTATTAAATATTTGTGTTGGTGATTGTAGCTGGAAGAAAATCTAGCAGCATGGAACGCGAACATAAAATCCCTGAAAGATAGCGTAAAGCTCGAAGAGTTGGAAATGACCTTCAAAGACGGCACCAAGCGTAAGATATGGAAAATCAACCGGATCAAACCGGAAGCTATCGAAACTGTGGATTTTGTAAGTACTTAGTAGAATAATATAGAATTTCATTAAAAAAATACCTTACGACAGCTAGATAACATGTGGTCAGAATTCAATTGTTAATCCGTTGCTGTTTTAATGGTAAAAGGAAAATGAACCCTAGAGGTAACCTGTGCCAAGTCACAAAACCATTTTGTTTGATTTTTAGGAAGAACCGCTTTAGTGCTTGGTTTTAAGCTAAATCGACTACTTTTCGAAACTCCTACTGTAAAAATGTTGTACTACTAACTCAGCTACCAGTGGTGGACATAACACATTAATCCCCAAAATTAACCATTCGTCCCATAAATTAGATGGCCTTGTCAAGTCCAATACCAATAAAATAAGCTCTTTAATATACAATCCCTTTATCATAAAAAAGGATACCTAGGTCATTATGCAGTTATTATTAGTATATACTATGGATTAGTCTAATAGGTGAAAAAATTAAACAAAATTACCATCAAATGTATATAACAAAATATATTTGTACTTATTTTCTACTCTCTTCTTAATTCTTACTTTTACTTCTTCTTCATTCTTACTCTTTATTTTTCTTCAGGAAATTCGGATATTTCGGTACCATGCTGTACATTTTTATTAACCTACTTCAGACAGGTAATCAAGTCTTTATGCTTATTGATATTAATAGACTTAGGACCCATTCTTATGGGTGGCATTAGATTCAGGCCATTGCAAGGACAACTGGTGTAGCGAGAAAAAAAACGCAGCATCATTCACCCTCACCCTGCCGGCCCACAAGGTGCTTCTTCACGCCTCGTTTGAAGGACCCCATGTCATAGGAAGGAGAGAAAACGAGTGCTGGTAGACTATTCCATCTTTTGATAGTGCGACAAAGAAACGAGTCACCAAATTTCTTTGTGCGCGATGGAATGTTCGACAGTACAGCGGTGACTCCGGAGAGTACGCGTACACGTACTCCTATGGAGGAAGGAAAAAGGTGGGATAAGGTCAAATAGTTCTTCGGAGCACTCGCCGTGGTATACATAAGCGGTAGAAGACGCTGAGTGACGCTATATCTCTACGCAATTGCAGGGGTTCGAGAGTATTAGTGACATGCCGATAATGCGTATAGCGCGCCGCTGCAATCTGTCCAAGGCATTAAGAAGGTACTTAGCGGAACCGTCCCAGAGGTGCGACAATACTTCACACAAGACCGCACCTGCGTCATAAACAAAAGACACAACTGATCTGACGTGAAGAATCGCCGCACCCTGTTTAGGACACCGAGTTTTTGTAAGGCTGTTTTTACCACGGCTTCGATGTAGTCCCTCTGGTTCAGATCGCAGCGAATCTTCATACTAGAGTTGATGAGGATTCCTCTTCCGCTTCCACATGTTGCGGAAGTTCCGCAATTATTACAGTTCCTCTTCCGCTATTGCTTCCCCATAAATGAAAGTTAAAAATTCCTCTTCCGCTATCGCTTCCTCATAAATTAAGAGGAATTAAGGAGGAATTGAAATTGCATTACCTACATTTAAATTAACATTACATTTAAATTACATTTTAATTTAAATTAAACCTACCAATTGTTAAATTTGATTAATATTAAGGTATTTGAGTTCTCAAGTAAATAACAAATAAATAAAATGCTAAGTACGCGTAGGTACTACTTTGTTTTTATTAATAAAAAGAAAAATGCAAACACTTTCTTTTTCTTCCTCTTCCTCATCCGCATCCTCTTCCTCATAAATAAATTTTCCGCATCCTCATCCGCATCCTCTTTCTTTGTGCTATACAATTCCTCTTCCCCTTCATCTTCCTCATAACCACATCCTCAACAACCCTACTTCATACCGAGCATGTTAATAGTGCTCTGCAGGCCGAGTGATGTGCCTTGAAGACAGTGAAGGTGTAGGAATGGCGATTTTTTTGCCGTGAACGCGCATACCTATGTTTTCTTGGCATTAATCTCAAGAAGGTTATTGGAGCCCCATTTAGATATGAGGTCCAATACCCGATTGAGTTCAATGACAAGAATTACTCGTTTCTCTCTCAGTCTCGACTCACCTAGCCGCAGGGTAACCGTTATACCCACCGTGCACTGTACTATCATCTGCATAGCAATGAATATTTCCAAGAGGAAGCATTACATTGATATGCAGAAGGAACAGCGTGGGGGATAGTACGGACCCCTAAGGGAGACCAGCGATCACTGACATGAATTGCGAAGCGCATCCGTCTGAAAGTACTCGTATTCTACGCTCATGTAGGAAGCCAGCAACCCAGGTGCAGAACTGAGCAGGCAGACCGTATGCCGGGAGCTTGGAGAGAAGAGCTTTGTGCCAGACCCGATCAAAAGCCTTGGGTATGTAAAGGCTAACAGCCACCGACTCGCCACGCTTGTCAATGGCCTCACCCCAGAGATGTGTAATATACGCTAGAAGATCACCCGTTGACCGTTTCGACCGAAACCCGTTTTGGCGATCATGAATTAAGGGGTGAACTTCTAGGTGGTGGATAAGCTGTTTGTTTAGAATCCGTTTCATGACTTTACACAAAACTGAAGTAACGGCTATTGGGCGGTAGTTAGTCGGATATGTCCGATATTCTTTTTTCGGAACCGGTTGCACATTAGCATTTCGAATTGAATAGAACTTACTTGGGAATCAGTACCTAGTTTTATTTACCCTACTACCAGAGCCAAGGAACTCACTATGATCATTTGTAGAATCCAATAAAACATTTGCGTTATAACATTGTTTAATCCGAGTGGGCTGAAAAACGCATACAAAAAAGTAGGTAAGTAGTAGGAAAGTATGTTGCGTCAATTAAAATCACAACAATACAGCTGTGTTAGTTCTCTTTAACTAAAAAAAACTTCAAGCTTTTATTACTTGTTAATAAAAAAAATAACTAAAAATTTACAAATTTGTCCAAAATTGATGGGGTTGTGTCGTTTAACTACCGAATTCAGGGAATAGACGTATGGCGACTTGATATCCGGAGAATGGATATATGGCGACTAGACATTCGGGGAATTAGACGTCATCTACCAAACCGAATTTCAGCTCAATTGGTAACCGGGAAGTGGATCTTTAACTTGCAAGATTTGATTACAGACAAACTGACAAACATCGGGACAGGTGAAACTAAATAAAAGCTTAACCCTCCTTCTGACGCAGTCGGGTAAAAAGAAACTGAAATCGCAGATGAAAACACAAATTGTTTACTTATACTCGCAAAAACTCTTTTTAAAAACTTTGAAAAATTTACAATAATAACTTTTGACGTTGACTGACCGTGATACTGACAGATTTTTTTATTAATAAAGGCGCACGCAGTACAGATATTTGCAATTTGCATGTTGACCAGAGACGTTTGTTTTGTTATTTTGAGTGACCGGTATAATTTGACGATTATCGTTCTTTATTAAAGTTTCAAAAAAATTTTAATTAAAAAAAATCATAATTACGTCTTTATCACGAACATGTTAAGAGACCCAACCAGTTGAAATACTCAAGAGCAAAATGTATCATGTGGGACTTAAAACAAAATGATTTAACACTTTAGTGGAGTTTCAAACTACAAACGTGTTATGTGGGACATAAAATAACTTATTCCTAACTGGATTGACACTGACATAATTTCTATCTGAATAGCTTCGAGCCTATTGAAGCTGTGACTTAAAACACTTTACCGCTGGATCCGGCTCATCAAATTGGACTTGAATTACAAAAAAAGCAAAAACTGAAAAATTGGACTTACAATAGTTTACCTCTGAGGTACAGCCCCCTGACTATGAGCTCTTATAGCAGTATTATTGCAGTTGTGGAAAAGAGACGCGAGTATATTCGCCGCTACACGCGTCTCGTTTTCACAACTGCCTTAGTACTGCTATAAGAGCTCGTGGTTACCCCCCAGGAATGGTAAAAGGAAAAAAGTGACGATCGCAGGTTCTTGTCTGACACTGGTGCCATGCCACTACCCTACAAGCCCCATATTATTAATAAAAAAAAATTGTCTCTTTTACTCTAATATGAAATGAAGTTTACACGACGGCAACAAAACACAGAGTAACTACTCCAAGCTTAAACTTTGTTTATTAATACGGGCGTATAAGTTTAACCTTTTTACCGCCAACAACTTCTATAGAAGTTCGAGATTTTCGTGCCGTCCACGCCAGCACTTCTATAGAAGTTCTACTTTGTACCTACTTTATTAAAATACATTTACACGTTGGCGTACAGCGGGACATCGCGTGCAGGATAGTTGGGTGGTGAAAAGGTTAACTTTTCCTAAATGCTAGGTATATCGAGATTCGAGAACTTGATTCACAAACGTGCTAACCACGTAATACCATTTTGTTTACGACGACTCTGCTCTGCCTGTGGTTAAGCAGAATCCGTGTTTAGACTTGTACTATTGTGTATTGTGTGGTTCGGATGCAAGAACAGCTAAACAGTAGCCGTCCTCACGCGCCTAGGTACCCGGAAGTCCCGTCATAAGTTGAAAGCGAAGATTGATGGTGCTTAATTAGAAAAGACCGAAAATATAACTAAATAGGTACCTACGTTCCTATATCCATCACAAAAAAAGCAAATTGAAAATTTTCAATCGCTAAGTATACTTAGTAGCTATTTTTATTTCGCCCACAGGTGCAACTCCTTCCTTCAGCAGTAGGAAAACATATATTGTCGTATTTGCCCGTCGCTCAACTCGGCGAATACGCTAAAGTCAACAGATACTGGGCGTACTTGGTTGATGATTACCGGGCCGAGCTGGCGGCCCGGGTGAAAATCGACATTGACCTCAACAAATTACAGGTTTTTAGTTTTTATTTAAACATATCTTATTGGACACTGAAAACTACAATAGCCCCCATTCACGGGCACTTCACTCCACCACTCCAAAAATCATCGTCATCATCATCATCAGCTCATTTTATGTCCCCACTGCTGGGGCACGAGCCTTCCCTATGGATGAATAGGGAGAACGGGCCATAAACCACCACGCGGGCCCAGTGCGGATTGGAGGTTGTTAACGACTGCTAATGCAGCCGGGACCAACGGCTTTACGTGCCTTCCGAAGCACGGAGGAGCTCGAGATGATAAAGTTTTGGTCACCCATCCGATGACCGGTCTGTGCGAAAATTGCTTAACCTCAGCACTCGCAGACCGGGCGCGTTAACCACTGTGCCATCGAGCTCCTCCAAAAATCATATTGGCCCCTATTAATGGGCACTCCACTCCATCGCTACGCTTTATCGCTCCAAATTAAATAACTACTTGGATTGCTGGCATCGCTCCAAGCGCTGGATTTCCAAACATTCCAAAATCCATCTCTAATTTGGAGTGATGGAGTGACCGAATAGAGTGCCCGTGAATGGATCCTCTTTGTCATGAATGCAAAAATATTGACAAAAGTGTTTTCTTTTCTAATATTAACTAATACAGTAACAATTTAATCAAGATTAGCTATCTCTAAGGCACTCCGTAAACGGCGGGTCGAGGTTGATTTTGACCTCAAAACAATAAAGACCGGAAGACCGCCGGGCACCGGCATGGCATCCGGTCTTTTTTCCATCTGTGCGCGTTGGTAGTCTAAGATTCCCTTTGTTCTATCGTTCGTGGCGAAATTGTCGACCCGCCCCGCCCCGCCGTTTTCGGAGCGCCTAAAAGGTAAATCGAACAGGTAAAACATAACTCCCTTGAACTTCTTTGCAGGACTTGATGCTCCGTCACGACACGAGCTTGGAGATGTTTGCCCATATTGACTTTCAACCAGAGCCTGGTTCCGTGGGCGTGGTGAGCGCAGGGCCTTCGAACAAGCCCCGCCAGTTCCAGCCAAGCGTGAGGGCCAGCGAGCGGTCTGCCGGCGCGGTGTCCTTTAGGCACATGTTGAGCGACAGGACGCCCAAATCTCTTGTGGTGAATCATGTTTGGACTGTCGCGTATTATCTTAATAATAGGGACTGTACGATGTACGTGTCAATGGAGTGACTTTCTTCAGTCTAACTAAGAGTACTGGATGAAGAATGCGCTTTGGCGGTTTCTAATCCGGTGTTACGACCGGACTGGGGTGGCTCCATGTGCACCAAATATGGAGACCCAGAAGATGAGTATAATACATAATCCGCTTGAACAACATAGCAGCATAACAGTGCGCTCCCCCTCACGGACACGGAATCTCACAACAGCTTAAAACAATTCGAGCGCAGCTGTTGCTGTGTGTTTCAACTCCCTGTCTATGTGTGCGTTGCTCAAGCGCGTTTGTATAAAGTTAAACCTTCTGCAGTCTACTTATTTGGGGCCCTGAGTGTGGTGAACATAGAGCTCGCGAACAGGCCCCGCCAGTTCCAGTCCAGCGTGGGGGCTATGTGGGTGAAATCTCCTTTAACTTAACGATAACGGCACTTTGCCGTTCAACATACGTGTGCCCATGTTGAACGGCAAAGTGCCCAGACCCAGACCCATTGTGGTTTACTATCAAGTTTTGATTGCTGCGTTATCATCATCAGCTCATTTTATGACCCCACTGTTAGGGTACAAGTTATCCCTATGGATGAAAATACAACTGCCTTCTAAAGCACGGAGGAGCTCGAGATGTTAAATTTTTGGTCACCCATCCGATTACCGGCCTTCGAAAGTTGCAAACTTCAGAAATCGCAGACCGAGTGCGTTAATTACTGAGCCATCGAGCACTTGTACTGCTATGTATCAGTATTATCTGATAAAAGGAAGTGGACTACGAGGTGGTATAAGAGTCTATGGGGCAACTCTTTTAAGACAAGATTTTTTTTTGTGTTAATAATTTATGAGTACTCGATGAAGAATGCGCTTTGGTTCCGACGTGGATGGTCTCCTGTGTGAATTTTACTTGCGCAGGGACGTCTGGCATCTTTTCATATAACCTTAACGGTTGGTAGTGTGTGGGCGCACCAAGCACTCTGCACATCTAAGTCATATAAGTAGTCTTTGACCATTTACTATGCTTCGTACAATTTGACTCTGTCTTAATACTACTCTAATAATGCGCTCAGGCTCAAAAACCCTTCCGCAACCTGGCCGAGTTGAAGCAGATGCTGGAGAGGCGTGGAGCTGCCGACGAGAACCTGTTGATGTGGTGTGAAAACGTCATCAAGCAAGCTAAATCAGTCAAGAGATTGGAGAAGGTTGGAGCTAGTTTCTTCCTTAGACGGTTCGAATGAAGCAGGTGGCAGGCGGGCGGTTTGCATTCCTCCGCAGGGGAAACGACGGTTAAGGGTGGGGGAACCCTTAACCTTTAATTCTTACCCTTTATCCCTGTTGAGGTCTTCGGAGCTAGATAGAGAGGCGGGTGCTGGAAGGAGAGCCCCTACAATCATCCGCGTCACACTGGACGCGGTCGTACAGTCACCAGCATAAATATATGACTATGGACAGCCCTGCAAAAACATCTGATCATTGATGAAGGGCATATATATATGACGATCTAACTCGGTATAAGTATGTGATAATTTGTGGCCGGTATAAATATTGATTTCGGAAACGGCATAAGTATTTGACACCGGGACGATTCAAAATATCTGATATTGCACAAAATCAAAATTATGTAATCCACTATCAGCATAACTATCTATTCACTGTGAATGAAAAATCATCGGATCACAGGTGGACCGCATAAATATCTAGCACGAAACAAAATCAAAAATATATAATCAATTTGCAAATAACTTTATCTTGTTATCTTACGAAAATATTTTTAATACATCAACCTGACGTTTCATGGAAAGAGTGCAGACTTGTCAGTGCATATGTCCGTCTCACGTTTTAGGCTATCGCAAGTTTGACAGATTCCACGCTATTAAATAAAATTGCTGAGGGTCACTGTCCATGGCGCGTCATTTGACAAATGCATGACGATTGGGAACTCGGACATTGCCGCTCTGTGGACAGTTTGTTTGCTTGCATCTTGCTTGCATGAAAACAAACTGTCCACAGAGCGGCAACGGTATTTCTTTGGAAAACAAAATACAACTAGCCTTAGTTTTAGTCGTTTCTGAAGATGCAATCATCTCCTAGGCAATTTTAATTAAAATAGTTAATGGATTTGACGTGTAGGGTAACAGATTATCGTATTGTCAGCACCCCTCCATTATTGGCACGTTTGAATTTATTTCATTGCATTAGTAACGGAAGTACAGCTAAACCTAGGAGCCAAAGATGGTTGTGTACTTTGGGTGGCGATAAACGTAATTTACCCTAATATTAGTATGCATGTTTTACCTAATTAATTCATCATTATGTCTTTATTAAGAAATAACTTACAGTAACTCCCAAAACCTCTATAATTTTTTTAACGGATTTATTATCTTCATGCATTGACACAATTCTGTCTCAAGTGGACATCCACCCGATAAGTGGCCATGGCATTGAATCATCGATTGAAAACAAGAATGAACGGTTGTCATTATGAGCAAAAGATAATTAAATCCAAAAAAACAATTATTGTTGACGTAACATTATTTTTTATAAATTTTTAGTAAAAGAAATAGTTTAACCGATTTAAATTAACCTCCATGCTAGAAAATCACGAAGCCACGAAGATATTGTTCTTATTTCAAAAGCTACGAAGAATTATTTATTATTTTCTTTCATATATATGGAATTTGTAAAACGTGAGACGGACAAATGCACTGACAAGTCTGCACTCTTTCCATGAAACGTCAGGTCGATGTATTGAAAATATTTTCGTAAGACAACAAGATAAAGTTCATATTTGCAAATTGATTATATATTTTCAATTTTGTATCGTGTTAGATATTTATGCGGTCTACCTGTGATCCGATGGTTATTCGTTCACTGTGAATAGATATTTGTGCTGATAGTGGATTACATAATTTTGATTTTGTGCAATATTAGATATTTTGAAGCGGCCCGGTGTCAAATACTTATGCCGTTTCCGAAATCGATATTTATACCGGCCACAAATTATCACATAATTATACCGAGTTAGATCTTCATATATGTATGCCTTTCACCAATGATCAGATGTTTTTGCAGGGCTGTCCATAGTCATATATTTATGCTGGTGACTGTACGCGGCAATTAGGTTTCCACTGTTAATAAAAATGTTGCTTCCTGAATGAGACAGATATGAAAGAGGATAATTGTCCAGTTTTGGTTTCAAACCCACCTACTTACGCTTTATTTGTTTAGAAAACTACGAAGGCTTGCCCAAGAAATGATTTTGAGTAAACGTTTCTGTTTTTTTTTTAAGCACGAAATGTACAGACGCATGCAGACTAATTTATCCAAAACAGTCAAATTTACTTATGGTATAAAGTTCAAAGTCTATTGTAGAAATTTGACACTTGGTGGTAGGTTGATGTGTAGGCGTGTGTACGTCTGTCAGAATATGTGGTAAAACTAATAGGAGCAGGCTTTACCAGTCTATCATTGTCTTTAACGATTGCTCTTATGTGACGTAATGTGTTGGTTTTCAATAAACATATAAATAGTAAATATTTATAAAATACAGTGAAAAAATTAAACGCTTACCCGACCATCCTGGCTGGGTCGGGTAGGCGTTTAATTTTTTCACTGTATTTTATGAATTTTATAAATATTTAATTTAGTTTCAGTGCAGCAATTATAGCAATTGAAAAAAAAAAGTAAAAATTCATGTAAATAGTCTTAATTTGTAAGGCAAGTCTTCATGTATAACGTTCACAACCACCCCGCTCTCCTCGCTGCCCGCCGCCCGCCGCCGCCCCGTTGGGTGCAGAGAAATTTATAGAGAAAACCACTTCTGCTCATTATAGTTGCGAAACTGACATTATTTCCAGTACCAGAAACGTGAGACTGAAGGCGTGATGCAGCTGGGAAACTTACACTTTCCGTGTCCCCTGATGAAGTCGCGATTGGAAACACCACTCCTTGGTCCGCTGCGCAAAGATCCTGCTGCAGTGTAAGTTGTACGTCCTGGGAAGATTAATGACATCTTCGTGGGAGTGTTTATTACTTGAATTGTCGTTCGTGTTGTTAGTAGATCATTAGTAGTTATAGACCAGGGCGAAAGCCTTTGAAAATGGCAAAAAGTGAAAAAAATCATAGTAGGATGAAACCCATTGGAAATGGAAGAGAACATCACAAAAATTAAAGGAAAAATAATTTACGGGCGATCTGAGGTCGGGAAGTGGAAGGGGGCGTTTAAGGGTAAAAAACGGTTTAAGTATTTCGATTTCCGGCAAAACTACAAGTTCTATAAAGTTAAATAACAAAGTTGTAGTTAGTACCTACAACTTTTGTATTTGCACTTTTTTTACATAACCTTAAAATTTGTGTGACTAATTCTAATAACCAAGTTTTTGGTTTTTTATTTTTATCTTTTAATTACAAATTTTTTTTTTCACGAAATTTTGTGTAAACTTGCCTTTTTATGTCCCAAACACACTGTATTTTTTTTGATTTAAAATATTAATTCGAAAGAGCACCCTAATTTTCAATCGAAAATTCTCGCGTCAAAATATCTGCTTTTGTAAAAAAGTCGGTGGGCCTTTTGTTCTTTGAAATCTCTACTTTCTAATGGTGTAAAAAACATACCTATACCTATGGTAAATGTTCTCAGAATTGCAAAGAAACGAAAGTTAATAATAGGTCCTTCCTTACCTATGAAATTGACGTGTTTTTCTCACTTATTAATAGGTGTACTTCTAAAAGTCAATACCGGTTGTTATATTATTATACACCTTAAATACTTAGGACTATGTTACTTAGGCTTTAGTAATAACAATAATTATTAATTTTGTGTCTTTATCGCCCAATTTTTTTTTAATTTACTTATTTTTTGTTCGCGGAATTGACCTTTTGTTTCATTGTAGCTTTGAAGGGACTTCATTTTTTTCTTTTTAATGTCTGCTATATTTAGCTAGTGAAACAAACACTACTCTACAATTTTTATGGTGTTAACATAAATAGATGCTAAGAAATAAAAAAAAGGTTAGTATGAAAAATATAATTTTATAAAAAATCTTCATACAAAACGCAATTTCATAGGTAAGAACTAGGGATGGGCCGAAATTCGTTTTACATTCGGTTTAACCGAACTTCGGCAGCTTGAACCGAACTTCGTCATTCGGCCGAATTTCGGTTAAAATGCCGAACATTCTGCACTAAATATACTTGCACTATCATAATAGAAATTAATGAAAAATAACATATCTGTAGTAACAGTGAAATAAAATAAGTCTGATATACTCATAGTAATTTATTTGAATTAGAAAAAGCAATCATACGTGATAAACAAAAAACTTAAATTGGTCTTTTTAACTACCTGTCTCAAAAATCTTTGGTTACTTAATCAAACAAAACACAAAATTAAACCGCTCTCCTTACTAACCAAACCAGCCTTAGAAATATTTTTTACTTAATCAAAAAACAAAATTTTACTGCTCTTGTCAACAAATCTTAGAAATATCTCTTACTTAATAAAAAAACAAAAATTAAACTACTTTTCTTAACAATAATAACCAACCATTAGAAATCTCTCTTACCTAGTCAAAACACAATGAAACTGGAAGATCTTAATAATGAGTTTTAGAAATCTTTGCATAGGTAGGTACTTAACTTAATAAAAATACTTAATTATATTGGTCTCCTTAATAGTTGGTCTAAAAAAATCTTTACAAGATCTGTAATAAAAATTAAATAAACTTTGCATTCTTCTGACACACATCTTACTTATTAAGATTCATTCGTAAATTGAATTAGAAAAAAAACGTTCAGTCGCATAATGCCAAATTCGCAAAATGGCAACCGAGTCGTAATTGGACAAATTCGCATAATGGCATATTCGTAAAAGGACAAATTCACAAAAAGACTAATTCGCAAAAGGACAAATTCGCGAAATGACAAATTCGCAAAAGGACAAATTCGCGAAATGACAAATTTTTACCAACGCATGCCGTATCGTGAACAATATATACGTACGATATTATTATAAATGAAATGCACACAAACATTGAAAAAATCATTTTAATTTTTACAAAAATAATCACAGGTCGTTATAATTAGAGAAAAAGTCTTAAATCAAAACACAAAAAGTCACAAAAAAATACGATAAGTAGGTACGATATCCAAAAAATGTTTTAAATATGAAACTTTCATACTGAAAGGGACAAACATTGAAAAAATCATTTTAATTTTTACAAAAATAATCACAGGTCGTTATAATTAGAGAAAAAGTCTTAAATCAAAACACAAAAAGTCACAAAAATACGATAAGTAGGTACGATATCCAAAAAATGTTTTAAATATGAATTTTTCATACTGAAAGGGACAATTATAATAGCATTTGATAATAAATTATACTTTGAAAAAAAAAATATTTAACAGAAATTTTCTTATCATTTTAATAATCTTAAGATTAAAAAAAACTGGTAGATTATTATTAAAACGCCATCTAGTTATATAATGAGAAACTACGTGGTTAGTGAATGCCGACATATATTAGATAGGGTAAAAATTGCTGGGTATTTTCCTTATTTACATTTATAGTTTATTTATGCACTCAGCACAAATAAACTATACTTAATACTTATTGTCTACAATCGTTATGGATATTTTACAATACAATTTATGCAGTCAATGCGAAACGGAACGAGTCAAAGAAAAATTAATGAAATAATGTAGGTAGTTTCGTATTTTTGTGAGTTAACGTTAAAGTCACTTACTATTCTGCATTGTTTGTTTCTGGATTTGGTAGTATTAGTGGTTATTTGACGAGATAATGGAAGAAGATATTTTAATTTTTGAAAAAAATCAAAAGGGCAATGATACATTGTTGTTCGATGGACATAGATTTAATAAAACCAAGCGAATAAATAAAAACAAAAGTTCCCGTTGGCGTTGTGTAAATAAAAATGAGTGTAATGCGTCAGTTACTGTGGACGAACATTTAAAGAAAATATTGAGAAAACCTGAACATACATGTCTGCCTCATCAAGAAAAAAACGATGTGCTAATCAAAATGAATAAGTTGAAAAGAGCGGTGTGCAAGGATTTAACGCCTATAAAGGGTCTATTTGAAAAAGTATTTGATACAACGAATACGACGAGCACATCATTGCCTACATTCCATGAAAAAAAGGATACTTTATACAAAGCAAGGAAAAAATTTCTAAATGCAGAAAAGCTGACTTTTCATTCGGTAAAAGATGTATCTGTACCTGAAAGTCTAGCTCAACATTTTTTATTGGTACAAGATGGCGAAGAAGATAAAATATTGGTGTTCGCTTCTAAATTATCTCGAAGAATGATGAAAGGTTCGAATTCGTTAAATTATTATGGCGATGGAACATTTAAAAGTGTACCGAAACCATTCTACCAATTATATACTCTGCACATAGATTTACATTCGGATATGAATACAACATCACTCGTTCCGGTCGTATATGCACTATTGCCTGATAAAAGTCAAAATACGTACACAAGATTTTTCCGCTTGATTAAAAATATTCTAGGCGTGACGATAAAAACATTTAAAAGTGACTATGAAATTGCAGCCATGAATGCGGTTAAAGCCGTATTTCCGCAAGTTAAAGTAAGTGGTTGTTATTATCATTACCAAAAAGCTGTTTGGAAGAAGGCTAAAGAGCTAAAAGTCGACAAAACAAGAGGTCAAAGAAATATTATTCGGAGAGCAGCCATTTTGGTACTTCTGCCACCCGACTTCATCACCGAAGGTTGGCAAATAATATCTGCAGCCATAGAAGATACTGGTGATATGGATAATTTCCTTCACTATTTTGAGAGGCAGTGGATCAGATTAGGCTCAACACTTCTTAGTTGCGCTGGACAACGTCATCGTACTACAAATGCGCTGGAAGGATGGCACCACCGACTAAATGTATTGATTCCGACGCGTCCGTCCTTGTTTAATTTTATACACAAAATAAAGAAAGAATCAAAGCATTTCGACATTATCATGAAACGGAATCTTTTTACTCCAAGACGAAAAAACCGTAGGAATAAAGACATACAATTTGACAAAAAGTACAACAAATTATTAGCAGAACTCAATGATAAGAAAATTTCTGTTAAATATTTTTTTCAAAGGATAATTTATTATCAAATGCTATTATAATTTTCCCTTTCAGTATGAAAGTTTCATATTTAAAACATTTTTTGCATATCGTATTTTTTTGTGACTTTTTGTGTTTTGATTTAAGACTTTTTCTCTAATTATAACGACCTGTGATTATTTTTGTAAAAATTAAAATGATTTTTTCAATGTTTGTCCCTTTCAGTATGAAAGTTTCATATTTAAAACATTTTTTGGATATCGTACCTACTTATCGTATTTTTTTGTGACTTTTTGTGTTTTGATTTAAGACTTTTTCTCTAATTATAACGACCTGTGATTATTTTTGTAAAAATTAAAATGATTTTTTCAATGTTTGTGTGCATTTCATTTATAATAATATCGTACGTATATATTGTTCACGATACGGCATGCGTTGGTAAAAATTTGTCATTTCGCGAATTTGTCCTTTTGCGAATTTGTCATTTCGCGAATTTGTCCTTTTGCGAATTAGTCTTTTTGTGAATTTGTCCTTTTACGAATATGCCATTATGCGAATTTGTCCAATTACGACTCGGTTGCCATTTTGCGAATTTGGCATTATGCGACTGAACGAAAAAAAAGAATACTTCTATCTAACGTAGTGCGAGTGCGGGCGGGGCACATCTAGCAATATTTGCAGCAAGTGCGTAAACAAGTCACAACACGAAAAAGCGCGGCGAAATTGAACCGAAGTTCGGCCGAACTTCGGCCGAATTTTTCATTTTTACCGAATGTTCGGCCGAAGTTCGTATTCGGTTCAAACCACATTCGGCCCGTCCCTAGTAAGAACCTAATATTTATTAGGACATATTAACAATATTTTGAGAAAGTTGTAGAATCTTCTTTAAATTACGTAGATGCCTATTTATTGCTATTTTAAGATAACTTTTATACCTGAGTGCCCTACGGAAAATTTTAGCCCATCAAAAGGTATTTCATAGAGAAGTGGGGAAGGGGCTAGGAGAGTCTGGGCCTTACTACCTGTTATTTTGTAGCAGCTGTAAAACCGTTAGCCAGTATTCGAGATACAGAGCAGTGAACAACATCGTTCATAAAAATACACGCGCAGGTTTTAAGAGAATTGTAAAAAAAATATTTTAAAATACTACTAATACTTTATAATACCTTGCTATGTAGATTCCAAAAGTTTCTACTGCTAGTATTTTAATCGTAGTATTTACTACCTGTATTTTAATCTGTATCAATCAGCTCTAAAATAAAAATAGTAATATTTTCACGATAGCATAGTTGGCAGTGCACCTGACCCGGCATATCATAAGGTGCGGGTTCGAATCCCGCTCGTGGATTTGTTTTCAACACTTTGTCTTTTTTCAAATACCTAGTTATATTTTCTTTATAAGTAGTAAGTATGTTTAACGTAACATAACCTAAAAAATTAAAATCGAATGATATTTTAGGACAAGATTAAAAAATAATAATTATAAGTTATCTTAAAATAGCAATAAATAAGCATCTACGCATATAATTTCAAAAAGATTCTACAACTTTCTCAAAATATTGTTTAAGTAATATTAACTTTCGATTCTTTGCATTTTCTGAGAACAATTACCATAGTAACGTTTATATTTTTTTACACCATTAGAAAGTAGAGATTTCAAAGAACAAAAAGCCCACCGACTTTTTAAGAAAAGCAGATATTTTGACGCGAGAATTTTAGATTGATAATTATGGTGCTTTTTCGATATTAAGTCAAAATAAGGTAAAAAATAATAATATTTTAAATCAAAAAAATTACAGTGTGTTTGGGACATAAAAGGAAGACAACACCAAATTTCGCGAAAAAAAATATGTAAGAGATAAAAATAAGAAAACTAATAACTTGGTTATTCGAATTTTTCACCTATTTTTTGAGGTTATGTAAAAAAGTGCAAATACAAAAGTGCAAATACAAAAGTTGTAAATCTTTTTATTACCTACAACTTTGCTATTTAACTTTTTTCCATAGAACTTGTAGTTTTGGCGGAAATCGAAATAAACCGTTTTTTAACCTTAACCCCCCCCCCTTCCACTTTCCGACCTCAGATCGCCCGTAAATAATTATTCCTTTGATTTTTGTTATATTATCTTTCATTTCCAATGGATTTCATCCTACTATGATTTTGTTTGGTTTCAAAAATTATCGACCCTGGTCTATTAGTAGATAGTTACCTAGTAAAGGAGACCTTTCCAAATGGGCCCCCGTGGTACCGAGGTACACTTTATTTTAAAATATTCTCTACATTATGCAGAAACACCTTGTGATATAATTTTTTTATAAAACTCGCTGAAACTAAATTTTTTGGAAAATAAAAATAATCGCCAAAATGGTCCTAGAAATCGTAAACATGAAACGAAACGTGCAAAATATGACTGACAGTGACATCTGTGTCATAGCGGTTTGTGGTCTATACATTGTGGTCTTTTTAAAATCTTACGAAGAATATTGTTAAAATAGGTCCAAAACATAGTTAATATTATACGGTTTTCTACAAACTCACATAAATAATAAACATAGATCGTGCGTGCGTGACCGTCTTATTTTTTGCTGAACCAAAGCAGCTTTTATGCAGCCATAGAAACTTGTTTATATTGCTCATCAGATCCCGGATAGAAAACATGTTTGTGTGATGAAAACGAATGTTGGTATCATAGATATTATGATACCTACTAGATACTGAAATAATTATTTAGAAAGGTCCGCACTTAAACGGAACCATAAATACTAATAGAAACAAGAATGTAATTTATGTTTACTACAATTGACCAACTTGATTCATAAGCAGTCTTTCTAAACAAGACTTATTGTCAACCAACTGACACATCAGTAATGTTTCTGCAAAGTCCTTCCCAACAGCACAAGCAGTTGTGTAGTAGTCTATCTTTTACATCGGACCTATACATATTTCATGTCATAATAACCAATTGCATTGATTTTAAAAGCAACACAGTTCTACAATGACATAGAAATGGTTGAGCGCACCTTAGACGGCAATGTAAAACATTATGTTGTTTGTTGGAATAAATCAATATGTATATTTTTTAATTTCTTTTATTATGTTTCTTTATTTTCTACATCTTATCTGATTAATATATCATCAAGGAAGGATGCTGGAGCAGTTATATTTTGTTGGTATCGAGCCCACCCCATATACCACACAATGGTCATATAACATGAGCACAGCAACCCACGATACGTTTTCCTATTATACAATTACAGTAGTAAAGTGAATTCTGTGCACCCAACTATTGTGCTGCATATTTAACAATATATATGTATATGTTCGACCACTACGGTGCCTTGACAATACCTCTCAACAGATACATTTCATTTTCAGAATGTGGTATATGGAGAGGCTCAATATCACGGCATACTTCAACTCCAAATGTTCCATTTGGTCTAATGTGCTTACCATAATATGAGTGTGCCTGCTTAATTTGATAAGTTCCCAGTGCAAATAATATTAAGTCCGATTCTGTCATCACTGGAAACTCATTCAATAGTAAATCTTCAGCATTTATACTGTCAAAAAGACCTCACCTTCTATTAATATTATTTTCTATTATATACTCTGCTAAAACATTTGGTTGATCTAATCTGCTTAGGGCCACTTAGGGCACGCTCTAATATTAGAGTGGCATCTGGTCTATCTGTGATGGGTAGATGGAATGCATTTATCATGGCCCCTGCTATTCGGAAATCAGATATTAGATAGGTAGCAGCATTATTATTAAAATATTTTCATTTTTTCATTTAATTTCATTTCATGAGTAAAATAAGAAGATCTTTTGAATCGGTATCCAAACGCAGGTTGTCGGGAATCGTCAATATATCAATAGCAGTCAAGTTACGGGGCGGGGGTACCGAGGTCCAGTAGATATCGCCAAGTCTTCAGATTCAGATAAACGAAAGTCCAGGGAGAATAGCCGAGTCAAATAATCAAAGCAATACACACGAAAAACACTCCAGCCAGAGCCAGGTACCGAAACGGAATAAAAAAAGGTTAATCTCAAGATGTCATGACTGACAAAGTCACTCAGTCTTTTTAATTCGTTCGTTACAGCTCTGGCTTATAGTATTTTTTAGCAATTTCTTCTGGTTGGCAAAATAATCAAACGCACAAAATAATTTAAAATAGGTAAAAATACTTATTTTTGTTACTATTTGTCATGTACTTGCTAGAAATCGATAAGCTTATGTAAAAATAATGTATTAAAAGACTTTTATCTAAAATTAGTTGTGCCTGAGAGTAAGTTAACGAAACGCATCAGACAGCGAGAGAGTTGTGCTTGCAAGTTAATTTAATTCAATGTTGCAAGTCATCAAACCTTTCTAATGAATTTTTTGGGTGGTACAAATTGAATAAAAAATATGTTATATATATTTTTAGAATCTACGATTTTTTTCCTACATTTTGATACCTTTGAATCTTAGGTACATTCGGGGCCCTTGTTGTATGGGGCGAGGAAAGGTCTCCTTTATTTAGGTACTATGTACTTCATGTAGTTGAAACTACATGAACCAGACTTTGTATGGCATTCGAGGAGCGCCTCCTGGTGACAAACTTGATGATCCTACGTTTTTGCCAAACGAATTCTCGTTTTCATTAATGTGGGCATGAGCATTGGGCATCCAGCGCCCAGGCACAAAGCTGAAGTGAAGGTACAGGGTGCTTAGTGTTAGTTTACTATCCGTTTTCATTCGATTACGTTTACGAAAACGAAAATTAGTATGGCATTGAAGCAGCGCCTCCTGGCGGCATACAAGAAGAGTTAACATTTTGCCATACAAATTCTCGTTTGAAACTCGCACTTGGCACCCAGTCTGATGTTTTCTGTATTGTGGTAACTAACTCGTCGTCAATTTCTCCAAAACTGTATAGTTTACGCATATTAAATTCTAAGGCAAATTATTACATATTACACAGTCAGGCGTAAGTACCTAAATAATCTATGCCCAAAATATCAGTTTTTGATTTTATGCCACTTTTTAATAGTAGAGAGTCGTATTTATACAATTTTTTTTCTTGATTTACAGTAAAACAAAGATACCCAAACGAAATATATCGAATGCAACCATGTTAAATATGCCGAGACCCCAAGGTGCCAACAAACGCTACAGCCTCTGGACAAAGGACTTCTCAAAACTTTACCCTGTTTTCAAGATACCATCACATCAATTTCCAGTTTGAACCTGATAATTTAATAAATTTCTTGTTTATCTCGTACTATATATTATGTATATTTCTTCAACAAACCAACGCTGTTTTAAATCTGAAAAGCAGTCGCCGCACGCCATAGCGTTAGCTGACCCGGCGAACTTCGTACAGCCTCTAAGTCAATATGTCGTGTTACAGTTAGCTGAACTTTTTTTATGATTTTATGAAAGTAATACAATGAATTCAAAATAATGTTCACTACTATATTAAGATAATACCTAACACAAAAAGAATTAAAAAAGTAGGTAAAAAAATTAAGTAAGTTTATCAATCGCATGTCAGCAAGACATGATTGAAATAACTATGTATGTACATATTGTGCAGCATGGGAGCGGCCGGTTTTTCTGTCGAAGTGTGCGTGACAGCCGCGTACTCTGAATAAGGAATCATATGGAAGTGCTACAACAACATATAGATACTTAGCTATGCTATAGTTTAGAAGACGAAATAATATACATGATGGCGTCTTTGTCTAATGTATGCAATAAAAACAAGCCAACTCTATACACAACAATTTCGCTATAATGGCAACCTTTGTCGTGACGTCAAGCCTGTGCCGTGCCGTGTCCGCCATATTTTGACGCGTTGTACTTACGACTTCGTTGTTGACAAAATTATGTTTTAAAGATATTTCTAAGATTGTGCTGTGATTGTAGTGAATTAAAGTGAAAAAACAATACTGCGTAATGCCTAATAAGTGCAGCATAATAAATGGTGGTGCAATAATAAGCCGAAATCGGCCAAATTTAACATTTCACCGGTAAGCTATTTAACTGTTGATAAACCTTGTTAATTTTGTAGATAGTGGTAAAAAAACAGTTAAAATTATTCTAAGTAAAGACCAGTAAAGTATTCTGTCTAATTTATAGGAAAGTATAAGAAATTAGCAAAGAATTTGGCATTTTGGTTTTGTTTACATTCTATTTGTTTGGACTAGTAGTGATGTTCTTGTTGAATCGCACAATTTATCGATTTGTTGCAGACTTCAGTATATCATTAGATCATTGGTTTCAAATCTATTAATTCAATATCGGAAATGCGCGAACTTCTGTTTGGTTTATCCACATTAAATTCAGATACTCTTCAAAACAAACAATAACGAGAGTGCGAGAGTCGGTTCGATATTGGAAGTTTGAAAGACTTTTTTGTATACAGCCCCTTCTAAACTTAAGGAATTTCAGAAAATAAAAGCTGATTTAATTGATTATTTATTATAAGTATTTTTTTTTGTTTTCAGACTGCCACAAAGCAAACTTAAAAAGGAATTTGGTTAGAGGTCATTGGCAAGGAAAATATAAGATCTGATTTAAAAAAACATTGACATAATGTTCTTTACATTTTCATGAAAGCTCATTTAACAGAACACTGGATGTTATTATAAACTATAAGATGATGCAGTACTATCTCTATTTTACAGGTGAGAATTACATGATTTTTTTTTGTTTAACCCCTAAACAGGCAGAATATTATGTACAATTCTGTTAATATTTCAGTGATTATCAGTGATTGGAGTAGGTAGATTGATTTTTGTTACTTGTATTATAAATTCTCATAGAACGAGAAACAATTAGAAATTTTAAAAATTAAAGTAAAGTTATAGATAATTTTACGAAATTAAATTTTTCTAAAAGGTTATTTACATAAAGTTAATACTTTCCGAATTATAAGCAAGAAGTCATAAGAGAAATTTTTTAGGCTTTCTTTTTAAAGTTCCGTTTAGAAATTTTGTTAGCATACCTCGTGTTTGAATTCACTCCAACCTACCTTACAAGTTTTCTGCAAAAAGCATAAGCTCCCTGTATTATATATTTAAATGTTCAATTTAGCAATTGAAATGTACTCATTAGTTCTGCCTATTACAATAACAGTCAATACATATTTTCTTTACAGGATCAAGCGCTTAAGGAATTGAATCGATTACAAGAGAAAGTTTATAATCAGAAGAAAACAAATAAAATGCTTGAATGAAACTATCCGTCGGCAAAAAATTAAAATGGCAATGTTTTAAGAAGTTATTAAGGAGCTAAAAGAAAAAATCTGATGATTCACGAAAACTGCATACTTCTAGAACAGTGCGCTCGGCCAAAAGACTTAATGTTAAGACAAATTAGTCAAAGCCGAAGGCTTGTATTTAACAATTAACCAAAATTACATGTACATACCTACCTCAATTATCAATTTAATTAATAGTTTTCTATGACATAATTTATTGCTTAACGCACAGTTTCATTACCTTGCCTAAGATAGGGTGGTTATTATTCATACGGACGGGGAAAAGTGACTAGTTATGCAGTTTTAATTACATTGCCCAGTTGCTATGGAGCTTATGTACCCTTTATTCATAGTGACTAGATTTCATAAGTTGCTCGTAACGTCACAATATTGTAAAGCGAATTAATATAAATAAATAAATACGATTTTCCTTTTTATTTTTGCAGTACCTATTCCAAACAATATCCTTCTCAATATCTTCATTGCACGGGTACCGGTGTACCATACTATATAATTATATACAGGATGGCAGAAAATGATGGGCCCTGGAGGAAAACTACCTTAAAATCTTTTAGCTAGAACAGCTAGATCATATTACTCAACGGAAACATTCTTTTATTTTAAAAAGATACAGAACTGCAATCAAAGATTTTCTAAAATTTTCTTTTATGTTTACATGTACTTCGTATGGAATTGAAGATAAAGGAAATGTTAGCTTTCACGTTTCTTTTATTTCAAAGACTAAATATTTATTAGAGAAATATTATCCTAAAAAATACTTAATGCTATCAATTAGTACAATAAATAGAGAGTTATTTTTATTTTTATTTTTAGCCGGTTTGATTCCCGAGCGAAGTAAATCAAGAAAAATAAAAAAATCTTTAAAAGCAGTTTTGTATCTTGTTAAAAATAAAGAAATGTTTCCTTTATGTAAATTGAGCTTACTAAGGGATTTAAGGTAGTTTTCCTCCAGGGCCCATCATTTCTTTCCACCATGTATATCCACTAATACTTTGATAAAATATTTAAAACCCACTATGACTAAGGTAATGTCAAAATAGCCTTCAGTCAATAAGCTTCATCGATAGTTTTATCGACAGATAAATGACGAAATCGATAAGTGTACAACACTAAGCCGCCATGTTTAGCTGCGGTAATACCTAATAGGTATACATGTTTTTTTCGTAGGTATGGCATTTCCATAGGATTCCTTATTCAGAGGCCGCGTATGACACTAGCGCTGAACAGGTGTCAGTGTGCGCGAAAGGTTGCCAGTGAATACGTAATTCCCGATAAAGTAGGGAATAAATATTTATGCACAATCAGTTTAGATATTATTAAGAAGTTATTTGTAAGGCTACCTGCAACCTGGAGCTGGCCCCAGAACTTGGACCCAACCATTTGGACAGTTTCCACAAACCTGTTGCTGTACTCGTCCACATTTTCGCAATCATTTAGGCACTCGAAGCGATTCTGCAATTCGAGCTGAAAGCTTTCGGGGTTTTGGATTTCGACGGATGCAGGACGGAGCGTAGACCTTGTCAATTGACATCTTTCCAGCTTAACGTTGATATTTAATGTGCCTCTTACTAACCGGTGATCGCTGCTAGTTTTAAACGCATTGATCACAGCTGATATCATTGAATATTTGCTTCCTCTTCGACTTATTAAAGTCAATCTCTTTTTTTGTTGCACCATCGGGACTCATCCAGGTCCACTTGCGGTGTTCTGCCTTCTTGAAAAATAAAATCCATCATAAAGAGTCCCTCCTTATCCAGAAAGTCCGCCAGCAGCTGGCCCCAGGAGTTCCGATTACCAAACCCAAATCGTCCCACTCTCATCTCATCGCCGCTTCGTTTGCCTAGTTTTGCGTTAAAATCTCCCATGACAACGGTGTAATAAGTTTTGGAGGTTTGTATGGCTCTAGAGCCACACAATGCCTCCACGTACTCCACGTAGGACATCTCTAGTCCTCATACGTAGCCTTCACCTCATCGTCAGGGTGTGTCGTAGTAGGAGTTTATACCTGTATGACCTTTAACGAGTCATCGTCATCATCGCAGCCAAAGGACGTCCACTGCTGGACAAAGGCCTCCCCCAAGGATATGAGGGGTATTTGCCGTAATCGCCACGCTTGGCAGGCGGGTTGGCGATCGCAGTAGGTTAAGGGTAACCTCAGAGAGATGCTGCTGCCCATCCTCTGGAATGGTTCCTTAGTCGGCTTTTACGACACCCACGGGAAGAGATGGGGTGGTGCAATTCTTTATCCCCGGCACCACACAGGGGCTTTAACGAGTACCGTTTGTTTATTCTGAGTATAAGGTACAGCCCGTATCCTAGGCGACACACTCCCGGTCTCGACAATGTTGTTCACGAAGGACTTGTGGACGATAAACCCGACAACACCTTGGGACAGTTGTTCGCCCTCCCGGAAATAGAGCATGTTACCAGACTTGAGGAATATCGAGTCCTCCTCCTCTCTTCGGACTTCAGATAATCCAACTATGTCTCACCGTATCTTGCTCAATTCTTCCTCCAGTTCGTAAATCTTCTCGTCAGTCCACAATGTGCGCGTGTTAAATGTTGCCAGGGCCAGAGTTCGTTGTTGGTGGTAGCCAGGTCTCTGCAGGAGATTCTTAGCACCCCCTACCCCGTGCGGGTTGGCGATCGCAGTAGGTTGATGGTAACCTCAGAGAGATGCTGCTGTCCATTCTCTGGAATGGTCCCTTAGTCGTCTTTTACGACACCCACAGGAAGAGATGGGATGGTGCAATTCTTTATCCCCGACACCACACAGGTTGAGCTTCTACAGTATAACATTTCCTCAGAGTAATTTATTTTGAGGCCTAATGTGAGTTATTTTTACATTAGCGGCAGCGGCTCCTGGCAACATACGAGAAGGGTTTTGGTTATGATGTAAATATCATCGCATGAATACGGCTAGTAAACCGCAACAGCTGCGCTCGGACTGGTTCGAGACGGTCCGAGATTCGGTATTCGTGAGAGGTTCTATGGTGCGTTGCTCGAACGTGGTTTGTTGTATTAAAGCTAACATTTTGGGAATTAGTCATAATAGCAACCAGACGTGGGAACTAGACGTCAAACCCCTAAAGGAACAAAACTCACACTAGGCACTCAGACCATGATTCGGACTGGTGTCGTGGTGGAAAAAATAAAGTGTCATTGTCGTATTTTCAATTGTCAAGGAAGGAGTTCTTGGCGGAAAAGTGAAGAGTCATGACTGTGGTTTTGATTTATTTTTTAAAATTTGTGTTATGTCGAATATTAATATGAAATAATGGTGGATTGTTAACCGTTAAGTTTTCGTGAGTGTGCATGAGTGTTGGCATTTGAAACAAAACAGTGTAACGTCACTTTTCAAATGCTCTCAAGAAGTCTGCCCGAGGACTTAGTAAAGCCCCATATCTTTACTGAGATACTCGAGGGGTTGGGGGGTCTATCATTTCTCACTTCTCATTCATCATTGTCATCATCATACATGTAAGGAAAAATTCTAATGAAATTAAGAAACTAGACCTTAGAGCATTAGCTAGACAGACAAGAAGTGTCTAGAACGAACGGATAGGCTTGATCGATTTCATCCGAAGCCGTAAAACAATACACAAAAAAAAAACAATTGTCAAACTGCGATTTGTCAAAGTTGTTTTTTTCTTAGAAATAATAATTCGTATTTTCTATTTTGCTTGCGCTAGCGTTAAATTTGATCTTAATGTTTGTGTCTTTTATGATGCCATCTGTATTATTTATTTTGTAAGGAAACATACGTTTTTGCACAATGAGTAAGCATATGTATTCGACTGCGAATCTGACTGACAAAGAGTTAAAGGAGCAGGGGAACAGGCTTTTCAGTTTACGAAGGTTTGAAGATGCGAGGAACTGTTACACGAAGGCGATCGTAAGTACTGAACCCTTTGTTAAACATTCGAAGCCTATGTCGAATTTGATGACGTTGTTTCTGTCGGTTTTTGTAAAAAATGTAAGTACCTACTAAAAGTTCTAGAAGCTTTGTATGTACCTGTTTATTTACCATTTACCTTAATATCCACTTATTTGAGTTAAAAACATTATAATGACCACTTCCATGAAGATGACACCTCCATACCTCAATAAAATTAGTACCTAGTAAGTATGATTTGGAGTATTTTGTGCTAGAAATTACATAAAATCTAGTTAACAAAGTAGCTATGTATGAGTTACGTACAATACGTTTAGTACAATTTTGAAACAGTTTTGAAGACTGCCTTGTGATTTTTTGTTTGTTTTGAAGTAATAATATGTCAAAAATTTAATTTTAAACTTTTAAAATTAAGTTAATTTATAATGATTGCAATTAATTATCTTAATTAATTATTGATCCCAACAATACTTAGAAACGTGAATCTACAAGTAGTAACAGCAGGGTTAGTAATGCACCATATGAAAAATTTTACAATTCCTTTTCAATTCTAGATAAAAAATCCTTCGGTGGCCACATACTTTACAAACCGTGCACTATGCCATCTGAAGATGAAGCATTGGGAAGCAACATGCCAGGATTGCAGGCGAGCCCTTGACATTGACAACAATCAAGTAAAAGGGCACTTCTTCCTCGGCCAAGCGTTAGTGGAATTGGATTGTTATGATGAGGCCATTAAGCATTTGCACCGAGGTGAAAATACCAATTAATAATACTATTTTAAGCAACAAAAGAAAAATGCTAGGGTTCAATGCAGAAATTATGGTTTTATCTCTGTTAGAGTACTATCTTTGTTCAATATGGCTCACTGATGTGTACCCATTTGTTACATGAGCATAATTAGTTTTCTGGAGGAATGTTATAAGCACATTACACAAACATAAACCCAAATCCTATTGACTGGATTGTACTGTTATTGTTATGTAAATTATGTAAAATTAGTTATTAATAATAAAACTGGAAATGTTTATGGCTATAGAAGAGCGGGATCTTCTGCTACATCTGTATATGTTTTAGTTTTAGTTTTAGTTATACTGGGCTGTATCCGCACTTAGCCATTCGATTTGGCCATTGTACGTATTGTACCTTCTGCCTACTCCAACCAACCCAGATTATCCCAGAAGGCTTGCAGCCTTTTCAGGCTGCTGCAGGCTTCCGCAAGCGTTCTGGGTGTTTGGAGAAACCGTGCCCGTTCGTCTGCCACACTCCTGCACTCCATGAGCACGTGTTGTGGCGTTTCTTCCGCCTCCATGCATCCTCTGCATAGAGGGCTGTCGGTCACACCTATCGTAAATAGGTGCTTGTTTAAGGGACAATGACCAGTAATAATACCGATGATTTTACGGATCCTGTCCCTGTTTAATCTAAGGAGGTTGCGGGCAAGCTTTTTTGATGCCACCGGAACTGCATTCTTGGTTTGCCTGCTACCTACACTGTTTCTCCATTCTGTTAGATGTTCATCTTCGGTTAATTTGCGCAGCCACGTTTTTATCTGGGCCTGAGGTATGGGCAGCAGTGGTTCCGGTCCATAAACTGCTGCCATCGATCCTCTTTTGGCTAGTTCGTCAGCGGCGTCATTACCCTGTGAGTTGCTGTGTCCTTTGATCCATTGCAAAGTTACTTTGTTTGCCTCTGCTATGGATTGGAGAGTGTTATGACATTCCAGTACAAGGACAGAGGTTATGGTGTTGTTTTTTAAAGCTTGAAGTACGGATGCACTATCTGAGACAATTTTTATATTTAGGTCTCTGACAGCTCTGGCTGCAACCGCCTGTGCCGCCTTGGTGATACCAATACATTCTGCTTGAAAGATTGTATTTAACTTGTCTAAAGTTGTTGAAATTTTTATATTTAAGTCATTCGAGAAGACACCCGCTCCAGTGCCGTGTGCGGTTTTGGACCCGTCTGTGTATATCCTAACTTCATTGATGCCAGAGCTATCAACTGGTTCCGCAGTAAGTTGGATATTGTATCTTCTATCGAAGACGTGGTGACATGGTATTCTGTCCATGGGCGCTTCAAGAAACGGTATTTCTTTCAGGCTTGCCTGCAGAATCTTTGAGTGTGTAGTTATGCTTTGTTTCCATAACCCGTTAGATCTTAGTCTTAAGGCTGCGCCCTTGGCTTCCTCTTGAATGACTAGATCTAGAGGTCTTAAGTTCAATATATACTCCAGAGCGGCTGATGAAGTTGTTCTCATGCACCCCGTGGCTGCTACGCTTGCTAGGCGTTGCAGACTCTGGAGTTTTGCTTTTACCGTGACCAGTTGGGTTCTGGGCCACCAGACAACTGATCCGTAGGTTAAGGAAGGTCTGATAACTGATGTGTATAACCAAAGTGTGATTTTTGGATTTAGACCCCATTTTTTCCCAACAAGTCTTCTACACTGCCCAAACGCTATACAGGCCTTCTTTATTTTTGCATCAATGTGCCTCGCCCAATTCAGTTTATTATCCAGGATGACTCCCAGATATTTTACTTGAGTTGATAGGGAGAGGTTGGTGTTAAAGAGTTTTGGTGGTTGGAGTTCTGGTAACTTCCTTTTGTTGGTGAAAAGGATAAGTTCTGTTTTTTTCGGGTTTACTGACAATTTGTGTTCGTCACACCAGTCTTCCACAATCTGAAGGGCTGAGCGCATCACTTTGCATAACACATTTTCAGCGCTCCCATTTATCAGTATTGCTAAGTCATCCGCATAACCAATAGTAGTGTATCCTCTATCATTGAGTTTGTTAATGAGGCTGTCTACTACTATGTTCCATAGAAGTGGTGATAACACCCCTCCTTGAGGGCACCCTCTAACTACTTTAGCCCTCGTAGTAGTGTTCACCACTATCTGAACCGCCCTTTTGCTAACCAGCGCAGTGATCCACTCTCTTAAGGCTGGTTCTACGTTCCGTTTTCGTAGGGCGTGGTTAATGCTGTTGTGCATGGTTTTGTCAAAAGCTCCTTCTATGTCTATAAAAGCAGCCAGTGTTGACGCTTTATTTGTGATAGCCGATTCTATTTTGTGCACTACCATATGTAGTGCCGACTCTGTTGATCTGCCTTTCCTATAGGCATGTTGTTGAGGGTGAAACGGTTTGCTTTTCAGTGTTCCATCCCTAAGGTGTCGGTCTACTAATCTTTCCAGAGTTTTTAGCAGGAATGATGTTAGACTAATTGGCCTGAAAGATTTGGCATGTGTGTAATCCTCCTTACCCGGCTTCGGTAGGAAAATTACTTTTGCCTCTCTCCAAGGTTGGGGAATATATTTAAAGGCTATGCAGGCCCTGTAGATTGGTAGTAAGTGCTTAATAACATGGTTGGGCTGCCACTGTAGTAATGCTGGGAATATCCCATCCAGCCCCGCGGACTTGAACGGTTTGAAGCTGCTCAGGGCCCATTCTATCCTGTCCGCGGTTACTATCTTATTTGCGACTTCCCAATCCTGTGCTGTTGGTGTGCCGTATTGCTCATCTACCCAACCAGGGGCTGGCGTTATTTGGCATCCTGGAAAGTGTGTTTCTAGCAGTACGGCACTGGTTTCCTCGTCTTTATTAGTGTAGGAGCCATCCTCCTTTTTTAAGGAGCCCAAAAGATTAGAGTTGTCCTTAGCCAGGATTTTCTTTAATCTTGCGGCTTGGTTTAATGAGTTAATGCTACTACAGAAATTTCGCCAGCCTTCCGTTCTCCGGAATCTGATCCGTTTTTTGTAGTGCTGTTGTGCTGTTTTATATTTGTCCCAGTCCTCATTGGCTCTGGTATTTTTGGCCCTGTTGAAAAGTGTCCTGAGTTCTTGACGAAGGCGGTCAAGTTCTGGCCCCCACCAGCGGCTTTTCTCTAGGCGTTTCGGTGTTACAGCAGGACATGCCAGCTCATAACTTCTTACGAGTGTAGAAGTCAGGAGCTGTACGTTTGCTTCTATTTTGTCGGTACTTGGAATTACGTTATTTACTTGTGTGTTACCTAGTACTTTGTTTGTTAAGTTTTTATACCTTGTTATATCTGTTTTGCGGGGGTTACGATATGGAACAGGGTCTGTTAGTTTATATTGTATTTTAAAGCATACCCGGCGGTGATCCGCAAAGGATGGTTCGTTTGAAACATGCCATCCCTCAATGAGGTTCGCCGCCGCATGTGTTGCTAAAGTAATGTCTATGATGGTTTGATACCTTGAACTAACAAAAGTAGGTTCCGTGCCTATATTCATAATGTTCAAGTTTGTTTGGAAAATATATTCGGTTAGTAACTCACCCCTTTTATTGGTATCCTTACTTCCCCACAGAGAGTGATGTGCATTGCAGTCTGCAGAGATGATCAGGTCCCATTGTTGTGCTTCGCAGTGTTGCACCAGCTCGGCTAGCTCTCTCGGAGGAACTTCACCGTCGCTCGGCATGTACACTGAGGCTAGTACTAGGACAGTTTGTTTATCCGTTAGAATCTTCACAGCAGTGAGGTCTCTAGAACAGAATTGGTTAAGCAAAATGGCTGATATGGTTTTAGGCATAAAAATGCAAGTTCTTGGTTTATCGACGGTTGTATCTAGGAGCAACTTACCGCCTATGTTATTTAGACCGCAAATTCTGTTGTTTCTGATCCAGGGCTCTTGGATCAGAGCGGCGGTCTTGTTGTCTGCCTCCAGCACTCTGCGTAGCGTGGCCGCCGCTATTTGTTTGTGCTGGAGGTTGGTTTGTATGATGTTGAGGTGGTGGTTACGGGCTACGCAGGATGCCATCTTCATCACTGGAAGTGCCCCCACCCTGCAGCATCGAGTCTGTCTCCATCTCGCTCAAACCCTGTTGGGGAGCTGAGGTGGACTGCTCGGGAGTCGAGGTCTCCCTTACAGTGGCCGCGACTGAACTCGTTGCCGTTTTTGCGTCCTCGGTTTTTGTTATTTCTTCCGAGGAGAAGAAACGGATATACCCACTACCCGACATGTGGGCTATCCGGCGTTCTCTGTCGAGAATCGACTGCCGCTGGTCTTCGGGAATTCCCAGCACGAGATGGACGGCAGCCTCCTTGGAGCCTGCTTCCGTTGCCTTCTCGTCTACTGTCATTCCGTAGCACTGCCAGGAGTCAACTTTGTACCACGGGTTCTGGGCACAAAGGACTCTGTGCAGCGTAGCGGCGTCGGTGATGCGGGTGTGTAAAAGAAGCCCTGCCTTGAGCCTCTTCTTCAGCTCGGACTGTCGGATGACAGCCAGAGTGGTGCTTGGTATCGGCGATGGAATGGTCTTGACTGTTCTCTCAAGCCAGCTGAGAGCGTTCGCATCCTCGCACCACATCGCCAACACTCCATCCAAAAGGAAGGGGCGTCCGCGGAAAGATGGAGCTTGCGTGCTCGGAGACGGAGACAGAACGGTCTGTAGGATGCTATCATCGATGGCTTCCCTCAGCTGATCTGCCTGGCTTTGCGAGAGGTCCCTCGGCGGGACGGTGATGACCGCTACCCTCAGATGCGATTTACTCGCATCTGCATAGCTCTCCGTCCGCCTCGGTCTCGCATCGGTCTTCGCGCGTTTGGCATCCCCCCTGGGAGACCGGGTCTCATCCAGACGAGTCCGCTTCGAGGAAGCTAACTTATCCGGACAGTCCCCAGTCCCAGGCTGACCCTTTTCAGGGGCAGTGGGAGCCACCGCAGCGTTCGGCCGACCGCGAAAACCTCTCGGCTTCCGCCTCCTTTTCGGCTGGCCAGGTGGTGGTGGTGGTGGTGGGTTCGTTGGGGCAGCCGTCTGCGCCGTTGCCGACTCCGTGAAGTTGGCCGGTACAGATTCGCGCTGCGTTGAGGAAGCCGTCTGCGCCGTCGCCGACTCCGTGAAGTTGGCCGGTACAGATTCGCGCTGCGTTTCCGCTGCTGCGTCGGCTGTCGTTGTTGGTGTGGTTTTTGCCTGAATAGCCTCCCTTCTCGCGCGCCTGTTGGGGCGACTGCGTTTCGGTCGGTTCTTCGGCGGTTCCTTTGCCGTGGCCACGGGATTGGTGTCTCCCCTTTTGCAAGGGCGCTTGTGAGCGACCGTGGTCCATTGTGATACGATGGCAGTATCTACCATGGTTGGTATTGCCTCAATGAGGCCCGACAGGTCCAGACTTGCGCCTGTCCCTGAGCACAGGTTGTCCCCCCCAGAATACGTGGGACTGACCAAGCTGGGCTTGGTGAAGGATTCTCCGCTACCGGAGGCAGCGGTACCTTCCTGGGGTAGTAATTCTTTACCATGTGCTGACATTGCGGTTGTTGGGGCTGAAGGAAACACACACTACCCGCCCGTGGTGAGTGTGGACAACTTTTAGGGGGGATTTAGTGCCCCAAGGCTCTGCATGCCTGAAGGATTGTGGTTTTGCGCCGCCACTGTTCGGCTCTGCAGGAATTTGTGAAAGGAATTAGGATAGGGGAAAGGTTTGGATGTATGGGGGGAAAACGGCCAGAGGTTTTAGTTATGCCAATTACATATGGTAACTGGCCAAAAACAGGCGGCAACCTCGAGAAGGATAGTCCACTGGCCTTGCCTAGGGGATCTACGCGACCTGCACTACTCCCTAAACCGTTTGCCAATCTCAGCGTTTGGACAGACGCTGAGAGTAGGGGAGTCATCAATCAAGACTCGCTTGATTGACCACACCCCCGCCCTACATCTGTATATATCTATATACTTATATCTAAAAGAAGTTCCCAAAAATATGTAAATGTATCTTAACTCTAGTAACAAATAAATATTTTTGTATTTTGAATTTTTGTATGGATTTCAATCCAATCTGTTTCCAGCAAGTGATTTGGCACGTGAACAGAAATTGAACTTTGGCGATGACATTGCTGCTCAACTCCGTATAGCCAGGAAAAAGAGATGGAATGTGCAGGAAGAGAAGAGAATAGCACAGGAGATAGAATTGCAGGCTTACCTCAATAGGTGATTGTTTTGTCTTTTTTTATTAATTAAAAGATCATCATCATCACCAGCTCCATTTTTTTATATCCTTACTGGTTGGACACCAGCCTTCCCTATGGATGGAATCATAAATCACCACATGGTCACAGTGCAAATTGCAGCCGGGAGCTACAAATATTACCAATTTTATTTGAGAATCATACAAACTTTTTGACACCTCGGTAGCCGAGTGGCAGAGCGCTCGGCCCGATACCTGAAGGTCCCGGGTTCAATTCCCAGGTGGGGCAAAATGTATTTCGGATTTTTCGATGCATAGCCCGGGTTTGTGATCACCAACCCGCATTTGGCAAGCGTGGTGATTAAGCCATTACCCATCAATTGTAGTGATGACTTGATTTCTATGATGGAGGCCTTTGCCCAGCAGTGGGACAATTATAGGCTGTTTACTATACAAACTTTTTGTGTGTGATTTTCTAATAAATGATGTGTTCTGCAGGTTAATAGGTGAAGACATGCAGCGTAGAATAGAAGCTTTAAAACTAGAAAACACAAACGAAGATGACGTCAGCTTAAAAGTGTCCAAAGTTGAAGATGAATGTGTAAGCTTATTATTGTTTTACAATTAAATAATTTTGATTTATTTTCATAATTAACATTACATCACAAAAGTCACAAAGAGACTTTATAACGATTTTGTTTTCTCGTTGCAGAATAATTATTCTAGTGAACTAAATAATTTATTCGCAAAAATGGATGAAAGAAGAAGGGTAAGAATAGATTTTATTTTATGTTCTAGTTGTTGTAAAACTTCTTATCTTTTAACAACATCTTTATCTTATTATCGTCCCTGTTATGCTTATCTTCTATATAAAAATAAATAAAAATGAATGTTGCTAAGCGCAAAACTCGAGAACGGCTCGACCAGTTCGGCAAATTTTTTTCGTATGTTCAAGGCACACGGAAAGTTTTAATAAAGAGAAAAAATATAAAAAATTGTGTGGATAATTTTTACTATTAACTTTTGACAGAACAAAGTCTGTCCGGGCAGCTAGTAAATAATAAATCAACCAGCGTGCAGCGGCTGATCATACCATCTGAAGCATGGAGGTGCTTCGAAAGCTTTAAGAGCTTTTAATTTTTCTTCCCATCTGCAGAACTGCCATTTCGAACTCTTGTACTATCGTAAATAAAACGCGGTAACAAGCCATCAATGAGACAAATTATAAAATAAAAAATGACGTCTCCTATTTCACATGTTGAAACAAAATCTTTATGAATTACCGCTCACGTTCACGTGTGAAGCCATTCCATAATCAGGATTTAAGTATATCAGTCAGTAGCCAATTGAGTTAGGGTGTTAGTTACAATGCATATGCTTTTATTAGATTAGCATTGTGCGTGGATTGTGCGTGTCAAACATGGCTTAGAGCGGTTACACACTCACTGTGACGTTCTGTAGCGTTTGTGCAGTGATGCAGTAACGATACAGTCGCTAATCCAGTACCTTAAGACACGCGCGCGATTTTAAACCGATATAGGTACCTATTTGCGATGCAGGTTATATAGATGCACCGTTTATAAATCGTTTCTATAAACGAATTCACACACGGCAGCAGAAATGAGACAATCGCGATGTAAAAGCGATTCAGCACTGATAAAAACACATAATAGCATCTATAAAGTTGCGATGCGGGCGGGCGCATGTTTCAAAAACACGCGTTTGTATTGCGTTGTGTTACTGCTCTTAACTATACGCGTATACTTATAATTTTTTTGATAATCCATGCATTCTAGTCTATGTGACCACAGACCCTGCTGTAATATTTCGAAACGTCTTTCATGCAAAAGTAACATGTTTCCTTTTTTATGTGTTAGAAACGAGATGTGCCGGATTACTTGTGCGGAAAAATCAGTTTCGAGATTCTGAGTGAGCCTGTGATTACTCCAAGCGGCATAACTTACGAGAAAAAAGACATTGAAGAGCATCTTGAGGTAATAAGTTTTTATTGTTAATTAGAATAATAACCTAAATACTACATTTGTGTCGTTAGGGAGAGAAAAAAGCACATGTTTGTAGTCAATAATTAGTATATTTCAGATTAATTCCATAGACGGTTAGTAATTGCAATAGACTTTAAAATGAGCGCGTCTTTGTATTCTTCAGTGACGAGTACGATTATCTTATTGAATACGAGTGTCTTGAACCTATGCTGGTGTCATGTATACGTGTACACACGTGCTTAAACAGGTTCTTTTTAAATTTATTGATGGATAAACAGACACACATAAACTACACCGGTCCTTGGAATTAGCTTATCTACAGTCGGTTATATTGTATTGGATGGATTAGATTGTAAATTATTTTTACTGTGTGTACTTAAACCGGTAAATACTCATTCTATGTAATTTCTTGCAGCGCGTCGGCCATTTTGATCCAGTGACTCGTGTGAAGTTAACCGCCGACCAGCTCATACCTAACTTCACTATGAAGGAGGTAGTCGACGCATTCCTGCAAGATAACGAATGGGCTCTCGACTACTAGCTTTAGTTTATTGTAATTTATCAATTTCGATGTTATTGACACCGTAGGAAGTTACACAACTTGTATGTATATATACCTTTGCAAGCACACGCTTGCAAAGGTAAACATACATTTATATAAAACGTCAAATGTCATTCGATGTCCCGATCCGAAGTTAGTTCCACATTTGAAAGTTACTATGGCAACAGCCAGTGTAGGACTAACATGGGATCGGCATAAGATATCGTGGTAGGTAAGAACCTAAGGCGTCGCGTCGTCCTAATTAGCAATGATCGTACGATGACCCGATGCGTTTTCGTCGTGCGATGAAAATTATCGTACCATGATTGAACAGGGGTGTCCTAATAGATCGCGTGAAGCCCATCGTGCGATGCCGTCACTCGTGCCGTGACCCTCGCGTTGTTGTGCTCGCGCGATGACGCGTACCAATTAGGACACTCAAAAGACATCGGTGTATTTGATTACTGATCGTACGATCAAACCCATCGTACGATCGTTATTAAACATTGCCTGTGCTCGTGCGATGACTTGCGAACTGTAATTAGGACACTCCAAAGAAATCTGTATGTTTGAACTTATCGCACGACTAGAACGCATCGAGTCATCGTACGATCATTGTCAAATTAGGACGACGCCTTATCCTAAGTTATCCTCAGTATTTGAGGATTCCGAGTGAAGTGTGCTTCCACTTTCGGCCTTATAATCACTCAACATCAGGTGAGTTAAGGCCCAGTAGGTACAGTCGAGTTCAATAATATGTATACACTTTTGACAGATGTTGATTCTTATTACAAGGTAAATAAAGGTTAATAACTGTCAAAAGTGTATACATATTATTGAACTTGACTGTACATACCCGTAGAGAAATTAGAAATCTGTTCACATAAAATAATTTACTAATTGTATAATGTCACAATAATACATATGGAAATCAGCTATCTGGGTGCCTAGTGTGTTTCATTCGTCATTCGATCACGTTAACGAAAACGAGAATTTGTATGGAAAAATGTTAACTCTTCACGAGACGGCATACGAATGCCGCCAGGAGGCGCTGCTTCAATGCCATACTAATTTTCGTTTTCGTAAACGTAGTAATCGAATGAGTACGGATAGTAAACAAAGTTCACACTAGGTACCCTAGATCCTACATACGCGGTGGCGGTAATTAATGGCTGCCAATACCAAATTGTAAAATTAGTTTAAGTATAAGCAATAAAAGTTAAATGTTTCGCTAATAAAAACTGTAATATATTTTTCAAAAAGCACCCTTTTCCCTAAGGGAAATTTTGAAATTTTGCTACACTGGGCACTTTATGTAATGTAAGTGAAATTTTACGGATATGTTTCATATTGACTAGCATTCCATGTCTGTTCACTGCTGGACATAGGCCTGTCAATGCCACTTAGCCCGATCTTTACATGCCGGAGGGCGTCCTTTTTATCCAGTGCTCTCAAGGGGTGCTCTCTAATTTACCTAAAGTTGTAAAGTTAATGACAAGACAAGACTAAGATTAGTTAAAACCACCCGATCTGGATCCCGAAAATGTTTTTCATATAAGTAGTCTTAGTACACATTAATTTACTCATATTGTTGTATTTTAAGGCCAGGTTTTTTTAATAAATCTTTAAAATAATTATTTATTTTAAATATTTATTAAAAAAAAAATGGTGGCGCGGGCGATGCTGTAACTTATAGTGGACTGTATTTTTTTATTAGCGTTATACTAGGTAGGCGATGTTTCGAACTGCGAGGGATGGCGACATGAGCCATGGGTAAACAGTTTGATGGAAATAAAGAGGGAATACCTTGATCAGCAAGCGGCAGTAGGCACCACGTTTCCGGCAGGCGAGCTAGCAGTCTGAACCGGCACCAGGTTGGTGGCCGGTGGATGAACTTGGCTGGAACACGGACCTTGCCCACCAGTGCGTAGTCTATCACAGGTTTTAACACTAGTAACGCGGTAATAGCTATCAGATGACCAAATGGAGATCATTAAACCAAATAGGCTAGTTCTTTTACTATCTCGTCAATTTTCATACTTCGGTACCTATCTAAATCTATAAGTAAAACAATAGGTACTTACTGTATTGTAATTGTTCTCCCCGATCCGAACCCTTCGGAGAATCTAGTAATGCCGTTCCCGCTAGAAAACCTCCGAAGGTGATCGTATCACATGGCTCGAGGAACCCTTTAAATTTCTCGACGCCCTCAAAAAAGCGCGGTGAAGCTGAAAATGGCGTCTGAGGCAATTAGCAAAATCTTCAACAAAAAAAAAATTGTAATTCCGTACAGACGCCTGCACATCAACCTATCCAAAACTGTCAGATTTCTTCAATACATTTTCAACCATATGACTTAGTAGTAAAGTTCAAGGTCCATTGAGGAAATTTGACAGTTTGTAGTGGGTTGATGTGCAGGCGCGTGAACATTGGAATTGAATAGTACATATACTACAACAATACAAGTAATTTCATTAAAGTAGGTAAGACTACCAAGAAGTAAAACTATTTCCGGGATCCGGAAAAAAAATAATGATAGCAATAAAAAAAATCAACAACATTTTGGTGGTTTTAATAACTCCTTGTCTTGTTGGCAACTTTAGGCAAATTAGCCCCCCTCGATTCCGATCACTGTTGATTAACAGTAGGATTAACTAAGAACAGACACGAGCATAAATGTTACGGTATGGACAAGTTGTCCTCATTTTCTCGCTCCAAGTTGTCATATATTATTGACGGTAGAAATAAAAGCCGCCTTTGGATCAAATTAAATTTGACTGAATTTCTTTGTGGCAAACGGGTATACATTACTGTGTGCATATTATTGTTATATAGGGAAGTGGCACCACTGTTTTTTTCTTTTTTTTCTACCCTTTTACTGGTAGTGGCAATATAGTTGCCACCGTAATTTGAACCTTATGTGGTTGCAATAGCATCGGAAACCAATAAAAAATCTATTATGCTGTACCAGTCAAAGCGTTAAAAATACTGATTATAGTCTTTAGCGACTGACACTTGCTTCCTAGCTGCCATCCCGTAAAATTTCAATGAAAATCTATGTTGTTTTTTGGCGACGAAAATTGTGCTACTACGATAAATGGAGCGCCGCACCGCCGTGGGATAAACATTTACGTATAAAACATAAATGTGCAGCCCACGGCGTTATTCACAGAATAAATTATTATTTTTTTTTTTTTAAAGGAGGTGTTCCATTTTTGTGTGGAGGCTGGGCCCCCTAATTCTTACAGTGATTAAAATATATTTTATGAAAAGAGTAAAAAATAATAAATTTTTCCATGTATTAATATATTTTTTAAACATACCCAAACATTGTATTATTTAATAAAAAAGGTCAGATACCCGTCAGTCAGCAACCTTAAATTTTTTCTACCTTGGCAACTTCGCTTTTCTAATGTAAATGTATGTATTTAAAAATATAACTTATTTTTTAAATTAGTAATGCAATGATACTATCTATTACAGCCAGCAACCGCTTGGTTTCATTTTCAGGAAATTGCATTGAAACCTTAAAATACCTTTTAGAATGTATAAATAAGTTTAGCAACATGTAGTAAACACTTAAAACTTTCATTAGAACCCAAAAATAATAAGAAAAGCTTAATGAAGAAAACAAGATTTCAAGTTTTTAAATATTTTTTAAATTATGTTTTTAATTATGTTTTCTTTTTGAAAACATCATCTCAGAAGGCAAATCTATCAGAAAAGCATCACTTCAAAACTGTAATAAATAAAGGGCCCCAAAACGAACATCTCCTTTAATTTTTTTTAATTTTCATTTTTTTTAATTTTTAATTTTTTTTTACGGGCAATACAGTTTTAGATTTTCATTGGTTTTCAATATTATTCCAAGTGCACAAAGTTCAATATTCGGTGGCAACATAGCTACCATGGCCGTCGAAAGGGTTAAGTTGTAAAAAAGACTAGATGTTGAATTATCATTATAATTTAGTTGAAATAGTGTAGACAGATAGAAGAGTACTTTTCTGGTGCAAATATTGTCGTCGATTTGTCCATAATAATATGTATATGTCCATAGTAAAGTGTTCTTTCGACTGTGAAGGTAGTGGCTAGCAGCGTAAATCAAAAAGTATTTGAATTTTTTTTTTAAATAACAATGTGTTGAAAAAAATCCACGAGTGGGATTCGTATGGATATCGAGGTTGGCTGTGCACCTGGCCCGGCATGTCATGACATGAGCGGGATCCCGCTCCCCATGGGTGCGGGTTCGAATCCCGCTCGTGGAATTTTTTCAACACTTTATCTTTTTTCAAATTGTAATTTGTTCGCTACAATATTTGCGTGAAATTTATGTAAATAAATTAAATAATCATACTTTAAAAAAATTCAACGAGTCTTCGGGGGTCTCGGTAGCTCAGCGGTCAGAGCATTGGACCGGTTATCCAAAGGTCGTGGGTTCAATTCCCACTCGAGCTTCCTGCGACTGGTTGATTTTGTTCTAGATTTTTTTATCATAGTAATATGTTTATGGTGGTGACTGCATATATGACTACTGGAAGGAATATTGTGCTTAACTTAACTGTTTAGTTAAACAATTGAAATGAATTTTTCAATTGCTGCTAAAAGTGAGGAAGTAAAGGGGTTCCTTTACCTCACTTTTAGCAGATTGAAAAATTCAAAGTAAATTAGCCCTGATTTCAATATCTAACATAACATCTTTGCGAAACATGCAACCAAACAAGTGGTAGAAAGATTTCACATTTAAATAAAACAAGTTTTTATCCTTAAGCTTTTGAGTCTTTTTTTGCTTAATAATAAATTGAACTTAAATGTACTCTTATCAAAATTTTGTCAGGATGGTTTTCTTAAATACCAAGCTATTTTTGTTGTATTTATCAATGTTATGCCGACAATACAATATCGATATTTAAGGTTGCAAGCTTAAAAAATGCCGGTTTGTGTCAGCGTGGATTCCGTTTCCGATCCGATCCGAATCCCTCTGAGGATCTAGTAAGGAACGGGGACACGCACTAATGCGTGATGGCATTTCCTCTGAGAAAAATCTGACGGTGTTTCGTTTTATACGGCCTTGAGGAAACCTTTAAATTTCTCGCCGCCCACAAAAAAGTCTGGTGACGCTGAAAATGCCGATGCCGCCTGAGCAATCAACAAACGCAAGAAGAAAAATGGGTTCCGTATTCATAGTATGCGGTCTCTGTAATAATATATAATTATGTATATTCTATATATAGCCAGTATAGACATATTTCTGATACCTTTTGATATGTATTAAACTTAATCTTACTTATTTAACTCTGTATCCAAATTTTTAGTTTGGATTAATATTAATTATAAAATAGGCACATTGGACTTGTTAATATTAATATTTACCGAGTGTATGAATAGCTAAAACAATACTTTATACGAAATAAATGTGTGTTAAGCTGGAAAATATTACTAAAAAGATACCTACAATAAAGTCCCTATGTAAATTTAAAAATCTAAACGATGTTGAAGTTTACTTAATTTACACAAGTAACGATTTATTTAGAAAATTACAATTTCAATTTTTACCTCTTAATAATTTGTGAATAATGTTCAGTGTCATAAATATTTGACTGAACACAAAAATCCACCATATTGAGTTATTTGGCCATAAACTACCACGCGGGCCCAGTGCAGATTGGACATTGTTAACGACTGCAGTGCAGTGAAGTGCAGCCGGGACCAACGGCTTTAGGTATCTTCTGTAGCACGGAGGAGCTCCAGATGATATATTTATGGTCACCCATACGATGACTGGCCTTTGCGAATGTTACTTAACCTTGAAATGAAATAACTTTTACGGATCTACTCGCGTTTATTTTACACGTTACTGGTACTGTTACGTGGTCACAGGAAGACTTTCTGGGGTCTCCCTGTGACCACGGACCCTGCAAAGGGTTCGAAACGTCATTATAAACATTGAATAAGTAATGTGTAAAATAAACGCGAGTAGATCCGTAAAAGTTGTTTCATTTCAATGTGTAGTGTTCGCGTAAACTTTAAAAAACAATTACTTAACCTTAGCAATCGCAGACCGGGCGCGTTAACCACTGCGCCATCGAGCTCCTCATATTGAGTCAAGCTATATCGAGTTGAATTGAAAAATAAGATGAAACTTAACGACCAGGGGCCCGACCGCCTAACCGATCGCTTTGACTTCGTGTGTGGTTTATGACGTCATCTTGTCGTTTCGTGTCGCTTGAAAGCAATATCGAAAGCTATATAGAAACTTTTGACATTGCTTTCATAGGTGGTGCGAGGTGGCAAGATGACGTCATAAACTATACGCGTAGTCAAAGCGATCGGTAAGGCGGTCGGGGGGCAGAACTGAACATTATGACCAACACAACACGCATTGGTAATGTGTTCTTAAGGCCGATCTCCCCATGTATTATTTTGTTCACGTGGGAAGGCTAAAGCCCAATGCTGACATTGGGATAAGCTACATATAAGCTGATTAAGAAAGGACTTTATTAGGAAGTTCTGATCTCGTAAATTATTTTCAGCTTGCCTTATGGTTTCTCGTAAAGAAAGCTAGGAAAAGAGGCCTTGTGAATCTTTCATACACCGCTAACCGAAATGCATAATTAAGGGTCTTTCCCTGTCCTCTGATCGGAATTCCGATTGGTAGGAGGAGCGGGAATATTTTTTCCCATTCTTCCTATTGAATGATTGCTGCATAATATAAAATAATAATATAGTCTTGTAAATACACTAATAAATATATATAACTTAGGATGATAGCAAAGATTATACTAATATTATTTTATATTAATAAGCAATCTCCTGCATAGTTATAGTAGCCTGGTACTTTATGTTGGAAATATTAAATCTAGTGCAGCTAAAAATACAAATAAAAAAAATACATAGTACATACAAATCCATCATACTTACTATATGTTAGTTGTAAGAATGTTTCATTGCTTTCAATTTATTAAATGTGATAAGAGGTTTCAAATATAAATTTGTTCGTTTTATTTACTGTCCTAACCAAAGGATCACTTAAACCCAAAGACGGATGGACTGAGCAATACTCGTAAAAACCACTCTCTCGAAAAAGAAAGCAACTGTGCGGCTTATCTACTGGATACTTTTTTTACCAGTGCGCAAATATTCTGGAGTGACTCAGAATTGGTAAGTAAACAACTTTCTCATAGTAACATGGGTTGAAATATGTCAAAAATTTTGAGACTTCATAAAAAATCAAGTGTTTGCTCAAGTATGGGAAGTCCAATTGACATATTTCAACCCATGTTAGAGATGAGAAAGTTGTTTATTTACCGATTCTGAGTCGGTCCAGAAAATTGGCGCATAGGTAAGAAAAATATCCTGTAACTACTAAATTAACCTTTTTACCGCCAACAACTTCTATAGAAGTTCGAGATTTTCGTGCCGTCCACGCCAGCACTTCTATAGAAGTTCTTCTTTGTACCTACTTTATTAAAATACATTTATACGTTGGCGTATAGCGGGACATCGCGTGCAGGATAGTTGGGCGGTGAAAAGGTTAAATAATACTACTATACAGGTTGACTTTTTTATCACCGTCCAAAACTTCTAAGATGACTCCCGTGATACAAACGAACAACCTCTTACTATTCTCCAACCAACCAACCAGGGACCAACTCCCTAACTCGAAAATAAAATTCAGCTGTTCCATACATTTTGGTCGAATGAATGTTGATGTTTTGTTGGTCCAATAGTAAGAGTTGTTGTTCGTTTGTATCACGGAAGTCATCTCAGAAGGTTTGGACGGTGATAAAAAAGTGACCCTGTATAAATCTGTAGGCTCTGTCGATACTGCAATTTTTCTGAAAAATTTTGGGATAAATATTCGTTTTATGACTCACTGACACCAATTCTACGATTTTCGAAATTTTTGACTGTCTGTCTGTCTGTATGTTCTCTTATAACTCAAGAAAATGGCTTGACCGATCTTGATGAAAAGTTGTATGTAGTCAGAAGTCAGAACATGACATTGTGCAAATGAAAGGCTATACAAAATATTAACAAGTTTACGCTCAGCGAAGCGGGCGGGTGACGGCTAGTACATGTACAAAGTAGGTACGCAGAGTGCACAACTGGGTAGTTGATTGGTTAGTCAATAGATGTTCTTCTCTCGTTCCGATCTGAACCCCTTGGAGAATCTAGTAGATAAGGAGGCCAAGCTTGCGTGATACCATTCCCTCTAGAATCCCTCTGACGGTGTTTCGATGACACGGTTTGAGGAACCCTTGTAAGTTTCTCGCTGCCCTCTTAATGTCTGGTGACGCTAAGGGCCACCTGCGGCCAACAGCAAACTCAGAAAAATAAACTAAATGAAAATATTAAATAGAATAGTCAGCACGTGACCCTAAATCATTAATTCACTGGAGTAAACTGACAGATGCTAATGTCACATTGTAAAATAATGTTGCCACATTTATTGTACTAGTGATGCGTTTCGTTCATTGTCATTCAGATCACTCACACAAAGTCAGTAGGAACGTTTTTTATAAAAAGGTACTTAATTAATTATTATATAGGTAGGTATATGAATGTCTTTTTGTACCGAGAAATTTCACCTGACAGTTTAGTTGTCAGTGTTTGTTTTGCTTTAGGAGCTGTTATTATTCGAAAATTTTGGAAGTATTTTAATGATTGCAATTTTTACATCATTCATCTTTTTGAATGAAAAATACAGATTTAACCACTGTGTAGGAGTACCACTTACTGAATAACAATTAAGACAAAACAGAATACTATAAATTAATAACGTTGAAATGGAGATAACCTAAAGAATATAGTACCGTTTTACGTCAATAATCACTCGATCCCGTTCCAAAATGAAAAATCACTCTGACCCGTTCTAAAAACATTTTTCAGCACTTTCTCACATAGCACTGACTTTCTCTGTCACCGAGTGAATTTTCACATGGGTTACTTTTACGACAACTAAAACATCGACTGTTTACAATTACTTTTAAAAGCATCGTCAAACAGTACAATTATTAAAACTAAATAATGTTATTGTCGTATGCAGCACGGATCGCGCTCATACCTATTTTGACGCAGACTAGAATAATATACAACAAAATCAAATTTCAAAACGTAAACAAATTACGCTGTCAACTAATAATCAAGTAGAAATAAGCCGTAAAAATAATGATGTTTCATACCGTAAGACTATCAAATTGAGTGCGGGCAGACTCCGACTGCGACTGGTGCAACTGTCTCGTTTTCGCACGAGCTGTTCGTAATCTATCTGTTCGCTTTACTCTCCTTCAGTGAAGTGTGAACTAAGTGATATACTTGCTAAGTGGACTAGTCCAATTGAAGGATTCATTCATTAACGACTCATATCTATGTCTGTCTGACGACGACGAATAAAAATATATCCATTGCATTTTTGTTTAATTTTATATAATTCGAGTAATTCGCCTCTTCGAAGTTATCATTTCTTTGCCTTTAAAGGTACCAATGCTAATATTTTTATATCGATTAAACAAAACTGGCCTAGGAGATTTCTTAATAAAGTAAATAAAATGAGTAATGTGATTTGATTCAGAACGTTATGAGAATGAATGAGTGAGTAAGTGAAGTCAATCTTCTTGACACAACACTATTTTCTGTTCATCAGAAACTGGGAACACCGAAAACGTCAGATTACTCCAGTGAATTAATGATTAGACGTGTGAGTTTTGTTTACTATTATCCGAATTTATTCGATTACGTTTAGGGTAGGTTAGGTTTTTTTTTGTAGTAGCGTTTCATAATACTATACCGGAAATGAGAAGCTTTCGGTTTACTTCGCTGTCCAGCAGTGTGTTTAGTTTTTAGGGCTAATGTGATTTAGATGTTGTTATTTGTTAAAATTTTTAATGTCGAAGGTTTGGTTAGGTTATATCAGTGACCCCGTAGTATGTAGGGCACCCTCGGCGTGTGGACGACGCGTGGGTGACTTTTTGGTCCAACGGGGAAGGGTAGCCCCTGAATTGCCATCGTTGGGAGGGGGATGACAACCCGCATATTGTTGCTACTAAAATGGAAAGTCGCAATACAAATAATATCCCCAGGAGGGTACCCGTCGAGAGGCGGGAGAACCCCTCCCTGGGATCAGCGGATCGGGTACGCCTGGCACGCTGGTTTCAGGCATGCCCACCGTGTCTGAGGGGGGGGGGGGAGAGGGGGGAGGCAAAGTAATGCGCAGAGAGGGGAGAAGCGTGGAGGCTGCGGGGTGCTCGGATTCGGGCACTGGTTCTGTGATCCTGATACCCGAAAGCGCTAGAGGCCGCGCGACGTCGAGATCGACTCCGATGACCTCTCGGGGGCCGAGTCGGTGATGTCGACGGCTTCAGAGCTGAAGTTTTCGACGGCTCGACGTGGGAGAGCTTCCACTGTCGGTACGTCCATTGGGCTTAGTGCGGCCAAAGCTGCTTATTCGTGCGCACCTGCACGAATATAAGCAGCTGCTGGAACATGAGGAGCAGTTCTGCGAGGAGCTGGACAAGAGGTTGACCGCCGACCGCCGAAGCAGGAGTGTTGTCATTTCCGAGGTTTTGGGCGAGCGAGGCTATCCAAAGGACGACCTCGCCAGTTGCTAGGAGGGAAGCGGAAGAGGTGCCGCCCGTTGCAGGTCCGGACGACCCCATGACGGTCGAAGAGGTGCAGGAGATAGGCCTCAAGTGTGCTTATGCGGTGCAGGAGGTGTCCCGGACATCCGGAATGATTATTATTGTATTGTTTAAAAAACATTAGGGATGTGGTTGAACATTCATTGAAGTAATTTTACAGTTTTGGATAGAGTGACTTAAAATAACTAAGGATAACTAATTATTATAAGATACCAATAGTTATCAGTTTACGTTAAATCTCGTAGAACCGCATCTATGGTGCTAGGGTCTAGTGGTCAGACCATCGGACGGTGTGAGACTCGGAGGTTAATGTTTGTGTTGGGTTTGACGGTGGTGCTTTTTAGGGTTTCGTACCTCAAAAGGAAAAAACGGAACCCTTATAGGATCACTTTGTTTGTTGTCCGTCTGTCCGACGTAGATGGTCCCTTGCGCTTGCGTAAGGTAGTTCTGACACCTACTTTGTAACCGATAGGTTGGTAGGGGGTGTCAGTATAATCTTTAAAGTAGTGTATAGCGGGTTGTCCGTCTGTCCGTCTGTCTGTCTGTCAAGCTCAAGACCCTTTATCTCGAGAATGCGTGGAGGTATCGAGTTGAAATTAAAATCACATACTCAGGTCTGCGGTCCCTTGAAGCTGTGAAAAAAATCAAACTTCTAAGTTAAAGAAAATAGATACGGCCGTTTATGTCGCAAAAAACGTATATTTCGACACTCAAGGGAATCAAAATTCATAGGGTACTTGCCGTTGACCTAGAACTATTAAATTTGTCAAGTAATATATCGTCTTATACTACAAGTAGGTACAGGGAAAAGTCTGAAAACTAAGTATACCTATTTAATTAAATCACAAAAAAACAGGGTCTTTAAGCAAGGAACGGGGGTCCAAATTTTGAAGTAAGTTAATGGTGTCATATATGTGGGGTATTGTATGAAAGGGCTTCATTTACACAAGTTTAAATAGATTTTTAATTATTTTTATGATGATATGATATGATATGATATATGACGAAAAATGAAAAAAGAAATACCTTGGAAACTGAATTTTGGGAAAAGTTCAAGACTCGATTCCTGAATTATATAATACTAGCGGCCGCTCGCGGCTTCACCCGCGTGGTTCCCGTTCCCGTGGAAATATCGGGATAAAAAGTATCCTGTGTTAATCCAGTTTAAAAACTATCTGTATGCTGAATTTCATCCAAATCCATTCAGTAGTTTTTACGTGAAAGAGTAAAAAACATCCATCCATACTTGCAAACTTTCGCGTTTATATAATATTAGTAGGATTATACCAGCTTCTAAACTTAGCTCCCTGTAATAATAATGAAGATGTAATCATTGATACACAATGTTATGTAATACGTGTAAACTCCCGAAACATTTATTTATTTATCTATAAATGAGCTTTCAACTATTATTATAGGTTCACCTCTCACCCAACGCAACAGTGAAGCATTATTATAAAATATTATTAAACTATGACATTACAAAATTACTATATTATTAAAATTACAAAAAGGCCACGCTGACATGTTTTGACTTCTGTTTGTTTTGGACCTTGAGGTTGACGACCAACAAGATCAATGTATCATCAGGGGGTAACCACGAGCTCTTATAGCAGTACTAATGCGGTTGTGAAAACGAGACGCGTGTAGCGGCGAATATACCTACTCGCGTCTCTTTTCCACAACTGCAATAATACTGCTGTAAGAGCTCATAGTCAGGGGGCTGTACCGGGCTGTAGCGGGTTGTTACTTTGCAGTATTACTTTGTAACACAACTGTAACAGACCACCTCAACATCTCGACCATGCTGGTGCTTTTAGGCATTTACAATTTTCGAAAACTCTATGCACCAGGACCTTTTCTTCCATATATTTATTCGGATTATACATATATTAATTAATTTATTTATTAATGTAAAGGCAATACCGTTGAACAGGCAATAAGTACTTAGGATAATATTTGTATAGTTCTGGCAACAAAACTCATTAACCCACAATAGCGGTATCACATTATTGTTGTTTGTTAGTTCCTAAATGAATAGGTAATTTGAAACATAGTTTTGTCTGTAAATATTGGTTTGTCTATGTTATCAGTATAGCATAAAATTCAGTAATTGTATAGAATATCTAGTAACTCTATACAATGTCAAGCTCATCTAGGCATTTTAAAAGTATTTTGTCTATCGTACCTATCTCATTTTATACCCTGCCTAATATTCAATGTATGCGATGCTTTGATAAACTATAGAATGTAGAAAATAAAGGACAGCTGATGTTTGATAAAAATATTATTGATATGGCTTTTAAATCATATAATTTCATTTTATATAATTTATTTTTTTATAAAATATCTCTAAGTTTATTTTAGTTAAGCTAAGTTTAGTTTCATAAACATTTAATATTATTTCATTAGCGATAACGATATTTTTCATAATATAATAATTTTATCAAATAAATACATGTCGCAGTTTATTATAGTCTGTTCATTGTAGCTTGATACCTCTGACAGATGTCAAATTGGCATAATGCCTAAGGCTGAGAAAATACTGAGGTAATTGACAATACTGAAGTTATGAATTGAATATCATTATCCTAATGAAGCACTGTTCCTATCTTCTGAAGTTCTGTAAAAACGTCATATACTCAAGAAAAATAAACAAAGACTAACAAATTAATGAATACAGCTAGGATGAATTTAATCGATTGGTTATAGAATATACACTTTTAAACTTTCGCGTTCCATAGTTAAACAAATTTAAACGGGGATTAACGCAAACTAATTAGTCAGCCCGTGACCATGGCCGTTGTAACTCGGTCGAAACGTCGGGTATAAAGAAGGTATGACACTGTAACAAACCCTCTGAAGCTAATACTAAAACTAAGGAGCTAAACTACTTTCGGTCTTATTTTTTTTTTGAATTAATTAGATTAAATAAATCGTTTAACCTACTTATACCTAACGGCACCAAATATAATGATATAAGTGAGATGTAAATAATGAACATAATTACCTACCTAGATTAACATAAATTAACCTACTTAACTCCTAACCATTATTATTGTAATAATCCAAAACCGAGAATAACCTACTTGTTTCAATCACATCTAAAAGATCATTTTGGCCAAGTGATCGACTAGTGCACCTACGAAGGTCCACAATAACCTAAGAACTTTAAGGAACTTAAGGCAAAATCTAACCAACCTTTCTTTACTACCTATTCATCCTAACCGTACGTTCTCCAATGTAAATGAATTCATGACCCTCATCATTAAAACACGACTAACAGAGTACCTACTATTATAAACTAACAACCAAAACTGTGACCTACGCCGAGTTAGATTAAGTAAGTATCTAAAATCATAAAACATCGCGGTCTCCCATCCCATGATGAAACTATGTAACAACTGCTTAACATTTAATAATTTAATCGTTTTTCTATCTTGATTGATTATACTAATATAATATAAGGAGCTTTAAATAAAACTCAGAATCTTCTTTAAACTTGTAATTTTGATAAAATATCTTATATTTAACATAGAGGTTCTGATCGTAATCATACAAAAATAAGATTAAGTAAAACAATTATTTTAGTAACTTCACTAAACAGAAATAAAACAAAACTTCTATAAGGAAACTACTTAAGCGACGACGATAGTTGCAATTCCTATTTTCTCTGTGCAGACCCTCTAATATCTAGACTTATTTTATAGTTATATCTCATCATTTCTACTTTAAATGGCTGTATTTATATTCATTAATATGACTACTATCCTATTAAACAGGGTGGTTTATGATTAAAATATACAATCAGTCATGACTCTTATTTCGAGTTAAGTAAGAATAAATATAACCTCTGTTCTTGTTACTCACGAGTGTCGCGCTTAAATACAATCTATTTACTATATTGAGGCAATTGTAATTCGTAATACATACTATCAGTGTTCATATCGTCCTAGCGTTACTCCGAACAACCACGAGTGTTTGCCTAAATAGAACCCATCACCGGAACAATACCGAACTTATCTGTATTATATAAATGATCAGAATGATCATTGAAAAGTTACATGGACTCCACCTTCCCCATATCCATCCACACCCTCTCATATACTAATCTTTATTTAGACCATTGCCTATATTTAATGCATGTAACTAGTATTTGACCAAACATAGGCAACGAAAGAACCATACAAAACAATTCGGTATCGATGCTTAAATCTAGCAATCTCTAATCACTCGTACAATGCCCAATATATTCTAGAGTGGATATTTGACTCGGAATTTTAATCTTTATTTAAACCGTTATTTATAGGTGTTTAATACTTGTACATTGAGTATTTGTACTAAACAAAAGCCACTCAAATACATTAGGCGCTGAACGAGGGTTTATTAAGTAAATAGATAATATACCTATTACTTAGTCTTACAAACTAAATAACATTCCAGAAGCGTGATTCGAACCTCTGGTTCCACGAACGGGATTCGAACCCATCTGAATTGTAGTTTGTTCGCAACCAATTTGCGTAAAATTATCCTCCACACTTGAGAGGATATATTCACTTTATTTCGTAAAGTTCACAAGCAGGATTCGAACCCACTGATTGCATGAACAGGAATCGAACCCATCCGAATTGTAATTTGTACACAGCACTCCGCGTACAATTAAATGTAAATAATCGTATATTCACTTTATTTTATAAAATCCACAAGCGGGATTCGAACCCACTGGTTTCACGAACGGGAATTGAACCCATCCAATTATATTTAAATATTTATTTGTTCACTTCACTCCATAGTCATCAAAATATAGATATTATCGTTTAAATGTAGTTTGTGTTATCAATCGTTTATGGCCTTTGATGGTAGTATATCTCCTTGAAGATGATCTACAGGGACTCTTGCCCTAAGCCAAACTAAAGATATCAACAAATTATGTCAAAGCCATTTCGGCATATAGAATTAGAAATCTGGATTTCCTCAAATACAGTTTGTACTGTAGGTATTAATACTATCTGTAGATAGATATATTCATTTCAATGACAACAGAATAAAATAAACCAAATAAATAGTTAATAAATGAGATAATCTTAAAAAGAAATGTCTAAATTATCCGACGTCACCAAAATATAGATTTTACTATTTAAATGTAGGTTGTGGTAGCAATTGTTGCAGACTTTCGATGGTAGTACATCTCCTTGAAGATCTCTACAGGGACGGCTTTGCTTGCCCTAGAGTCTCACAAAAGATACCGTCAACTATATGTATAAGCCATTTTGGCATAACAAAACCGGAAACCTTAATTTCCTCAAGGTAAATTAGGTAGGTAAATAGATACCTAGGTAGTTAGTTTTAGTGACATCCGAATAAAATAAACCTAATAAACTACTAAGCCCGGTTTTCACACATACATCAACACACATAACTTGACCCTATTTAACTAAAACACCACCACCAACTTATTGAAATAACATGCAACGCACTATTATAATTAACGCCAACGATTATCTTTTTTTTAAAACGGTTTTATTTATGACAACCTTGCTATAGCAGGTAAAAGAACGTCTCGCTTAGTATAGCCTAATTTGCGATTTATGTATCTAATAGGCGAAATATATGAATAACACACGTAAATAAATTTATACCAAACGTACGTGTTGCAGCTAACCTATACAATGCCGCATTCCAGTTAAACAATTAAATTTACAGTCTCTACATACCTACTTAGCCATACGTGTATTTCCGAACCTCAAACTTCGCCCAACATAATAAAGATTTGAGTTATCCGCTGAAACCTGAGACCATTTACGCTATTCCGTAACATCGCATCAACAGTACGTATAGCAGTATATCACTATACCTACCTATATACAGCTCAAACAATAAACTCTCTTAACTCGGTTACCTATCTACTAAACTAATATGCTTACCTATATCTTAAAATCATTTAAAACGTAGACAGGTACTTCAGAACAAAATGTACTTATTCCTAACCAAACTAATTCCCCTATAAAATGTAAACCGTTCCTAACCATTATACAAAATCTAACACCCTATCGCATTCCTGCTCTTCTAGTTACCTATTTCACGATATCGCCGTTAATCAAACAACACCTTCAATATAATATGAAATTCACAAAATAAATTAAAATGTTTAGTGAGATAAAAATTAATAATTACACACAAATAACAGGAACACAAAAATAGAAAGTGGAAAGGATAAGGTTTTAATGGTTGGATGCAGTGAGTGGGTTTGTGGATGATGGTAGGTATATGGGATTAGGTTTAAAGGTTGGATTTTCTCACTGCCGCTCGTGCAGGATCACACGAACGATCAGTTATCTGACAGCTAAAGGTGTCTTGGCCGCAGTGAGAGGGTTTGTGGGTGATGGAAGGTACATAGGATAACATACACACATTTACACAGTTTAAAATCAAGTTAAAATAGCAAAGTTTTACTTACAGTTTCCAGAGCAGTCCTGACCTCACTATCACCGAAAGAATACTAATAATATTAATCCCTCTTCCAATGTTCAGCCTCCTTTTATATCCGCCGGCTCCAGGCTCCTCTCCTCACTCCCCCGCTATTGGCCATTACATAAGGTAAATACGCCACACGTCGGCTCCCTTACAGATTTTCTAACTTTAGATCGCTCTGGCCCCATCAGTTGCAATGAAAGGATAGCTTGTGATGCGATTTTACAAAGCTTGAAATCTATTTAATGTTTATTAAGCATACCATTGACTTGACTACTAAAAGAAAAAGTATTAATGTTCATTCATTCACAGCCCATGGTCGGTCTCGTTTTTCCCAAATGTTGGTCGGGTACAGGATGTTTTATATGAAGATAATGAAAAATATTATTAATATGATTTATTTCCTCAAGAGCTTCTTTTATTATGGTGCGATCGTATCCGCATAATTTTGTTCCTTTTTTTTTATTTTCATTATTAGGTATTTATCCTAAACAATGTTTAACTATTATAAATATGTTTTCAATATTGTAAACTTCTACGTACTAACTTAACTTCTTTATAATTATACATATCATTAAATTATATTTAATTTAAAGACAATGAGTTTGATAAATAAATTAAAATTACTACACACAATCAATGAAGAAATACAAAAGTAATCATTCTGTATAGCGGCGCTCGAATTTCGAGGCTGACAGACATTAAGACCTTTAATATTTCTAAAGTCGGCCCCTGATAACTTAATTGAATTGTAACGGTTTGTACGTATAGAGTATGAACTAAGGCTGCAATTCGTATTGCAAAATTGCCACTTAATTTCCTTTTGAATGAACGCAAGCTGAAAATGTGCAGACGGCCGAAGTTTGGGCAACGCTTAGCGCATTTACCCTACGGCACTATAATTAGGTACGATATTAATGACTTAATATATCACAGTTTGTTTAAAATAACATGTGTATCGCTTTACACAAATGTATTCCCATGTCCCAATAAAATAAACAAAATATGATTAACTAAGGCGTAACATTAGAACTTATCGTCATTATAATGTGATGAATGTGAATAACTAAAACAAACTTGTATCAGAGCATTGTATAAGTTCCAGCTAGCCGGCTTTGTTTAGCTTTGTAGGCTGTTTTTGATTATTTTAAATCTCTGTAGTACGTAGATAACAACAATTATGTTTGGGTCAACGTTCAGGTTTCTAGTGTGTTCTCACTATGTCGAGTTACACTTAACTTATTACTCTTATTAGGGATCCGCCAGTAAAATCAAATGGTTAGAATAATTTTATTAAAACCCATGAAGGAAATGTAAAATAAACCATAAATTATTTGTTAAAACTATAAATAATACTATGTATGTATTTGTAAACTCATTTTGAAAACACATCATAAAAAAACTGAATTGTAGTAAAAGGTAATATCATGCATTGACACAAACGCATGCAACACGTTATGATACGACATATCAATACAAAATATTATTATACTTTCCTTTTTGGCATCCCTTTATCGATAGACACGCAAAAGCTGCTGCTACTCTCCGCTGGTCGGCGCCAGAAGTATTCATTGATTAATCGCCCTCCCATCTCAATTATAATTCATATAATTACAATCTCAATTATAAATCTTACTCACGACTCAGTGCATTACTCTAATTTTAAATAAACAAATGAATGTAAGTTGTCATATCCTGACCGGGTTCATATGAGAAACTAAACCTTCGTTCGTATAACAATGTGAAAAACCTGTAAATACTACATGAAAACGCAATAGTTATTTATAATTCATGAAATACAATCTGTAACATTAAAGTACAGATTTCTATTTTATTCTAGCATCCTTATAGTCTACCTAGGTTAGAGTGAGCGTAAAAGTTAATTAAATTAGTCAATTAAAATGAATCTTTAACATAAATATCTACGAAAGTAATATTTTGTTTTGACACTGTTGGTTTTCATATTAACGCCATCTATTACATGATGCGGAAACTACGTAGGTAGGTACTCAAGTCGAACATGACGAAACATTAGAAAGCGTAGTTAACAGACCTACGATAAGCTACGCTTATTAGATAGTGTATAAAGATTTCTTAGAACGACGCTAGATGGCTCGTATGTATCAATAACCATTTTGCTTATAAGTAGGTAACAAGGTCTCATTATTGCTCGCTTAAAAAGTAAAAATAACACTGTTAACAATAATGTAGAAAGGTTGATTCTATTTGATATTTAAAGTCCTAGCAAGTAATGCTTAATTTTATTTGAGTACCTATTGTTGATTAATCTATCAGTTACTTTTATTTTATTTGCCTGTTACAAATTTAAAATTAAATAACATTTAGCCTGAATTCTATCCTAGATTTTATAATTTTTATTTATTCATTTAGAAAATGTTCTAGTGACATATGGACCGTTACAACACCTTTTACTAATTAGTTTGCGTTAATCCCCGTATATATATGGTTATTGAATATCAATGAACTTCACTTGGTGTACTATCCCAACACTAGTATTTATTTGTAATGAAATGACCTCGTAAAGGAGTACCTATCTACGTTTATTTTTTTGTAATGTTTTAAAATTATGATAAATGTGTGTTATGCGGGAGTTTATAAGGAAAAAATTGAATGTAACATATAAAATAGAATCACAAAAGTAAATTGTAGTATATTAAGTGATGGATTATAAATAATAATGTTATCTTAATATAGTCAAATAATTTCATACGCTTTTACGAAGTAAGGTCTTCGATTTTGATGACTTCTGTCACAGGTATTAATGAACAAACTATACCTAGTACCTATATACCTACCTAAATTGTGTAAGTAATCAATTTCTCATAGCAAAGTCTTGTAGCAAGCAATCAATTATTAAGGACACTTTGAGCCTGGCGCTTTGCCGGCCGTTCCTGCAGCACGCTTGCTTTGCTCGCTCGGCTCGCGTTTCATGTGCACCTAACACTCGTCGCCTCGCTCTTCGCAACCTCCCTTGAACCTACTAGGTTAGGTAGGTAGGCTGGCATTTAGCATATAGCCGGATGAAAACTTGGTATTTTATAGATTACCTAAGAAAAGTATGTAGGCAATAAATTATATTTCATACTTTGTTTGAACGTTATAGGCATTCTATAGAATACCGAGTTGTAAAGATTGCCGAGGACATTAAATAAACTTTACGCAACAAATAAAATACAATTTAGAAGTGGAAACTACAATTAATGAATGATAAATAATGATTAACTAAGTACATCTACCTACACCAATATAATAAGAATGTCAAAGTGTGTTTATAAAGTATAGCACGCTGTTCGAGTCGATAATAGTCATGCATTCATTTAAACTAAACGAATAAGTAAAATACATATATTATAACTACTATTGTTATTATTTTACTTCTGACTTGCGCCTCTATCTTTTTAGTTTACCATCAGATTGCTTAGTGCGAGTTTTATTTACCTTAATAAAAGGTAAAAAAAATATAAAAGTTTAATCACGTTAACAGAACCGAGATTATTGTATTGCATTCAAGCAGCGCCTCCTACTTAGGGTAAATTAACCCCCTTCATTCAGATCACTGCTCATCACTAGATCATTATCATAAATAATATTTTACAAAATCTTTTTAACGTCGACACTGGCTAAATGCAGACCGCACTAAGCCATCACCTAATTAAGAAAAAAGAAAAAAAAAACCCAACCAACGTCGACTCCGACCGCAAGCAAAGTATTTTCATTTAAATGCCGTGTCCGCCCTAGGTGTGTTAATTTCAAACTTAATAAGAGTACTCATTTATTAAGAATACCTTTATGCTGCAAAATAATTAATACATAAAGCGGCAATTAGTTGATTGCACAATTTGTAATGTAGGTGCAGTTAACGACTACCTAGAGACGACACTATCGTATTAACAATACGGTCTATTAAACACACACACACACCTAATTATAGCGAAGGGCTGTATAAACAAAAGCTTCTGAAACAAAAATCATGAAAAAAGTATTAATATTATTTTATTTACATACTTATTAAGGCCATGCATAAGGGAAGGAAATTTGTGCACTTTGCAACTATGCAAGACAAAGTTCATACTTTTTGGAATAAATCAAACGTTTATTTTACATGCCCGCATGTCTTGTTCGTTGGCTATTAGCAAACTGTTGCCGTGGGTAGATAATTTTATTATTTTTATACCATATTTTTTACAATTGTCCTCATTATTATGACAAAAAAATCGGTTTTAATATTGATAAAACGGACCAATAAGCAGTGTAGTTGCGATTGTTCGACACGGTACCTAACCAAGTGTTAGAATACCAGTTTTAATATTATGATCGGATGTTAATGACGGTAGTTGTTAACATTGAATGGGCGCCTTTGGCTTTCAAAGTAAAAAGTAAATAGTGTTGAATAATTTCGGCGGGCTGGTTAGAACCACGATAGCTCAATTGGAAGAGCACCTGACCCGGTATGTCAGGGGGTGCAGGTTCAAACCCTGCTCGTGGAAATTTTTTCAACATTTGTGTTTTTGTAATTTTTTCGCAACAAAATTTGCGTTAAAAATTATATAAACAAAACAAAAACATTTTATAAATAGCTTGCCTACTTCTTAACTGATCCTTAGTATTTGTAAAAATATTATGATCGGATGTTAATGACGGTAGTTGTTAACATTGCGCCTTTGGCTTTCAAAATAAAAAGTAAATAGTGTTGAATAATTTCGGTGGGCTGGTTAGAACCACGATAGTTCAATTGGAAGAGCACCTGACTCGGTATGTCAGAAGGGTTGTTCTCGGTATGTTCAAACCCTGCTCGTGGAAATTTTTTCAACATTTGTGTTTTTGTAATTTGTTCGCAACAAAATTTGCGTTAAAAATTATATAAACAAAACAAAAACATTTTATTTAACAAGTTATCAGCTAGGAAGCAGGTGGTCTATTAGTCTGTACTAAATTATAGCTTACGTAAAAAATCTGTTGCTAACCCTTTTATAAAAGTTATAGTGAAATAATGTTGACCACTGTTTCCTGTCGAACACCAGGTGCCACTAATGCTCTAAACCACTGCTCTATTTATTTATTTTTTTCTTTTGTTGATGGCTTCGTGCGATTAGCACATTTAGCCAGTGTCAAAGTAATTTTTCTTTCAAGAGTTATACATAAATAAACAATATTTCCTTCCTGTATGATGATGATGAATGATAATAGAAATGAGAAGTGAGAGAATGATATACCCCCCAACCCGTCGAGTATCTCAGTGGGCTTTATACAAAGTGGGCAAAGACGTGGGTCCTCACGCGGACTTCTTGAGAGAATTTTAAAAGTGCCGTTACACTGTTTTGTTTCATTTGCCAACACTCATGCACACTCACGAACACTTAACGGTTAATAATCCACCATTATTTTACATTAATATTCGACATTACACAAATTTTAGAAAAAAAAACAAAACCGCAGAAATGACTCTTCAGTTTCCCGCCAAGAAGTCCACTATTTATTATTATATTTATTGCTGGAGTATTTTTTTTATTTAACAAACAAAATCATAGAGGGTACGAGTATAACAATGCGTTTTAATTTTTTTACAAAATAAAAATTTGTTTATATATCTGCCGTTCAAGCAGTGTTGGAATACTCATCTGCGGCTAAACGGTTAAAAATGACACCCGTCCTAAAACGGTTACAAATAAAACTTTCTCAAACAAAGTACACAAGAAATGAGTGTATGAATTTTGGTACTGGCCAAAACATTTGGCCGCCGCGCCATAACAGTTTCGGCTGCCTATTCATTACAATGTACACAAGGAACAATGGGGTAATTTAAAAAGGAGTTCGTGCCAAAGCACCCGCCGTTGTATTGCGAATGCACGGAGCCCGTCGCGAGCCACGAACTGTTGCTTCCGAGTTCTGGCTGCCATCCAAGGAGCAAGGTGCTCACTTTCAATTACGCATTTAAGGCCTCAGCCACGAGCACGAGCGTGTTGCGACGCGGAAAGCGGATTTCTAGTTCAAAAAAATTCAAAATTCAAAATCATTTATTCAGTTTAGGCTACAAATAGCTCTTATGAACGTCATTATGCCATCGGTTCGTAAGTCTACTCTGGGCGGGAGATCTTGTACTGAGAAGAACCGGCAAGAAACTCAGCAAGTGTCCAGCTCTTTTCTCCCTTACAGCGTCAAAAATATTGGAAAATGCCCTATCATAAAAGGACACTTTCCATCACAAATAAAAACACAAAATATAAAGGACAATCACACATATAAAAAAAAACAAAAGAGAAGATATTATAATAATATCTACATTTGCAAAACATCAGTTACCAGTTAAAATTTTCACAATGTCATACAGCACTAATAAAGGTCAAAAATTGTCTAAGAAAAAAACAAAAAAGAAAACAAAATTAAACTATAGTTAATAATAATAAAAATAATAGTATGCAAGAGCAGACCAGCCTCCACAGGCGGCACCCGTTCACGAGTATGACATATGAATCAGCCATCGCTTCACTCAACCATGTCTTAGGGAATGTAACGACCCGACGCACACGCCACCACCGCAGAGACACTAAAGAGAGCATGACACACTCAAGATACTCTAAATAAAAACCTAATGAAAAGTTTAACGTAACATAAATATTATTTGTAAACTGTAGGACATTGCTGATAAAGGCTATCATATCAGCGCTAAGATATTTTTAAAGTAATTATTGATCCCAATAAAATAAAATAAAGAGTAGTTTTATTTTTTATTATAACCAAGCTGTTTTGTCATCTAAATATTATTTGACTGTATAATAACCTTTCTTAAGTAAAGAAGATTTTACATGTTTTTTAAACATATCTAAAGGTAAATCTTGTACAGTACTAGGTATTTTATTATAGTAGTGTATACCTTGCCCCAAGAAAGAGCCAAGAACCTTTTGCAACCTGAACAGTGGCATTACAAGTTTTTTCTTATTTCTAGTATTGAAATTGTGTACATCACCGTGTTTAGTAAAAGAGTTGATGTTGCAACGCACAAAAACTATGCAATTATAAATAAACTGAGATGCAACTGTAAGAACACCAATTTCTTTAAAAATATTTCTTAAAGTAGTTCGGGAACCTAGTCTATAAATGGTTCTTATTGCTCGTTTCTGCAAAATAAATATAGATTCAACATCAGCTGCTGTAGCCCACAGTAAGACACCATACGACATGACACTATGAAAATAGCTAAAGTAAACTGTTCTAGCAGTTTCAACGTCTGTTAATTGTCTAATTTTTCTGATAGCATAAGCAGCAGAACTGAGTTTACCGGACAATTTCGATATATGAGGATTCCATTGAAGTTTTGAGTCAAGTGTTATACCTAAGAAGACTGTTGAGTCTACCAAATCTAATTTATCACCGTTTATTCTAATATCAGTTGGTTCATTCCGCGTTATACTTCGGGAGTTTTAGTCAATGGTAATAAACAGTACGTAATGCACAATGAAATCACGCGCCGCGCCACCACGCCGGCGCACGCCGCACCGCCGCAAACCACCTGATTTTTTTAAATTTATTTTTTTGAAGGGAGATTGCTGATGTTACATAACGGCCTTTTGACCGCACATTTTTGGGAGCGGCGAGAAACTAAGAGGGTTCCTCAAGCAGTGTGATCGAAACACCGTCAGACGGTTTCTAAAGGAAATGGCGCATGGCGTCACAAGCGTGACGTGCCAAGGCGTGCCAAGTGCGAGTTTCATTTGTCATTCGATCACGCGAATGTTATGTGGCGATGTTGCGTTAAAAACACGCAAACAAGTTTAACGCAACAAAACTTTGTTAAAAATGTAATGCGAAAGTTTAAAGTCTACCTATATACCTAAAAGTGTGCCCAAGAGACTTTAGTTTGCAGGCGTAAATGACTTGGGCCTCGATTTTGCTATTAAGGGGTTGCCCGCGGAATTTTGAAAATTTACGTGTTTTTAAGTCACTGGTGCTAGGCGCTGAATAGGTCATAAACATTTAAAGGACTAGTGTAGGTTAGCTTGATCCTTTCACAAGGCCATGGTTGTCTTGGAATTTGAAACAAATACCCAGAAACTGCATGAACAATACGTAAGAGTAATGATATCTATAAACTTATTTCTTCAGAAACTTTGTAAATATAGAACATGAAACAGTAATCCGACATCAAAATGTTTGTATTGATATTCCGCAGGCCACTCTTGCCTAATTTTTCATTTGAAAAATATGAATATGAAAATATTAAGACTTTTATTATTTTTTACCCTAACGCCTATGATTTTACGAAAGTAAACATTGCTCCAATTATATCACCAGCCTACTCTGTACAGTTATTAGTGTGCGTGCGTATTCATGTTCAATTCATCATCAATCAAGCAATCAAATTCATTCACGCGCCGATCGCTAGCTATATATATAGTAGTGGTAGTTTTTAGGCATATGCCTAAACTCGCAGTTTTGCGTCCGCGCGGCACCTTCTTAATACTCCACAATCGTGTCTCAGTCTCAGAATAATACTATTGTTCTGAGGTCTCAGTAGCCATATTACACATTACATTACATTTAGATTACGTTAAAAATGTCAAAATGAGGTCACTGAGGTAACGATTGACATTTAAAAATAAAATGTACGGTTATAAGAATAAAAATTGTATACTTGTTACAATGCAACCATAATATTTGTTCATAATTTTGTACATTTCCACTATCCACTAGATAGTCTACAAGTGCCTAGCTACATTAAGTACTAAAAAGTTCAAACAATTAAAAAGTTAATAACAAAAGAGTGTCGTGGCCTTGCCGCATTAATTATTCTGAGTCCTTTCAACAGTACCACAAAGTAAAAAGATTGCAGAAGGTGGGCTTCACACAAACGCACACGTCGTCAACCTCCACGGACAAGGAATCACGGATTCACGGCACAGTTGCGCTCAGACTGGTTTGAGGGCCGAAACACATAAACACGATGCGACGTCGCACCGCAAAAATAAGCGTTGCGCCAGGCTAGTATAAACCTTATTGCCTGTCAAATACTAGACAGGCGCCCCGTCGTGGTACGACGCGACGTCGTATCGTGTTTATTCTATTATTTCTCATTTTTATTATTATTATACTTGTATACTTTAATTTTATTTTTCTAATATTTTTTAATAATTTAGTTTATTTTTACTTGCACCCATTTTTATTTTTTCAATTTTATTATTTTTCGCTCAAGGTTGCCTGGAAGAGATTGCCTGTTAGCAATAAGGCCGCCTATTTTGTACAATTTTCTTTTTTCATCAATTTGTCTGTATCTGTATTTTTTGTGTGCAAATAAAGTTTATTATTATTATTATTATTTTCTTAGACAATTTCGGACTTAGATTAGTACTGTATGACATTGTGAAAATTGAAATTGGTAGGTACCTGATGTAATTTTTGCAAACTTAAACATTTTTTATTTTGTGGGTTGTGATTGTCCTTTATTTAATTTTTTTGTCTGTTTATTTGTGATGGAAAGTGTCCTTTTATGATGGGGCACTTTCCAATTTTTTTGACGCTCTAAGGGGGAAAAGAGCTGGACACTTGCTGAGTTTCTTGCCGATTCTTCTCAGTACAAGATCTCCCTCCCGCCCAGAGTAGATAGACTTACGAACCGATGGCATAAAATGACGTTCATAAGAGCTATTTGTAACCTAAACTGAATAAATGATTTTGAATTTTGAATTTTGAATTTATGTGTGGGAGTCCTGAGATGGCCGGACGCCGCGCCGCCCCGCCGCCGCCGTGTCCGTGAGGTGGTCTATGTGTGCGTTGCTTCCATCATGGTATGTATTAAGCTTGCCTACTGGGGTGTCCTTATTTTGTGACAGTACTAAGTAGGGGGAGGTGTTTACGAAGCGCTCGCGTCGCCGTCGCGTGCCGGAGCGCTCAGTGTTTTCATTGTGAAATATTAATCAGGTTGTCGCTTATAAACGGTATACACGGGCGATAGCCATTACTTCCTATGCTTCAATCATACTCCTATCAATGATATGGAACAGCCGTCAACGAAAGTAAGTAATTGATCAAGAACTGGGTTACTTTTGAATCTAGTGTGACACTGATTACATGAATAAATCCATGAGTAGATAAAAAATCGGGTGCGTTCTTGTCGTCTCTAGTGAGATTTCCCTTAAAATCATAGCGTAGATTTACATGTAGATGACAGCTCCAAAAAACAGCTGTGTTTAGGTATTGGGCAGGACTTGGAGTCTCCTGTCCTTTTAAAACGGGGACATTTTTTTGGGGACTCGATTCGTAAATGAGAGCTTAAATCTTTTTGCAAGTAAACAGACAAGACTCGTGAGTTCATAAATACGACTTGAGAACTGTCTTTTTAGAAAAGAAATATTCCATTTTGTTGAGTTTGACTTTTGATTACTAGACTAGTGATATACAATCAGCTGATTTGATCGAACACTATGGTGAAAAGGTACGCATATGTATCTTTCTCTCTTCTCTTTCTCAACCGTTATCCACCCAATGTTGAGTGAAGGTCTCTTCTAATGCACTCCATTTCCTTCGATCTTGATGTGCCTTCTTCATCCAACTCTTCCCCACTACCTTGACAAGGTCGTCGGTCCATCGCATTGGTTGCCTGCCTACGTTCCTGTTCCTGTGCCCAACTCTAGGTCTCCTCTCCAGCACTCTTCTCCCCCATCTGTGGTCCTGTCTACGGCATATATGGCCTGCCCACTTCCACTTTCTGCTGACTATCACCTGGGCTATGTCGATCAGCTTCGTTCTCTTCCGGATATCTGCGTTTCTGGTTCGATCACGGAGGGAAATACCCAGCATAGCATAGCAATTTAACGCATATGTCAAATTTTATTAAACTAAATTATTCGCAATCTAAAGGTGAAGGTCGCTGTTAGCCGCTGGATGCGAGTAGCACAAAACCGGTCGTTGTGGAGATCTTTGGGGAGGCTTTTGTCCAGCAGTGGACGTCCTTTGGCTGAGATAAGAATAAGAATAATAAGAATAAGAAATTTTTTATTTGGTGCACAAACAACACATTGAGAGCAATAATATCAAATTCCTTATATCAAAAATAGGTATTATAATTAAATATTTAAAAACTAACAAGTAATGCAGCCAAAATGGTCGCCACTCAGCATGTGTCATGGCGAGCCATGACGCTGGTTTTTAGTGGAAACCAGTAAGAGAGATGCTACTAAAATTAACTTTACTGCTTTATAAATAAAATTCACTTGATTCACGATGATAATGGGGAGATGATGATGATAATGGTAATGATTCGAAATCTCACCATTTTGTAGTAGCACAGTTATAAGGGAGGAGTAGTTCTTCCTATACTGTTGTGGAAGGTATAGTTTGCATTTAAAAACAAACACATAACGGCGAGTACCTACGTGTACATCCATATCTCCATTCAAAACAATCTCTAGTTCTCTTTAATTCTGCATGTGTGTCGTCGCCGAGCTAGTTACAGTTAGGTACAGTTAACTGTAATTAAAGGACTCCGGATCGGAATGGGCGGTCGCTAAGTTTTAATTGTCTAACTCCGAAGTTTGAGTCCACATGAGGTCGTTACTCCAGCACTTCGTAATGGTTCCACAAACCTAAATGCTACTACCAGAGGACTGATCGAATGGTAATACATTATCATTTGAAACTTTACTATACGAGTACCTATACACTTTGAAACTTACGTGTTCCATTAGAAACGAGGAAATGTAACGGGGATTAAGGCAACCTAATTCATATAAAGAAGCGACGGCGCTGAGGTTAATGCGCCGGTCTGCGATTGCTAAGCTTAAGCAACTTATGTAAAGACCGGTCATCGGATGGGTGACCAAAAATTTATCATCTCGAGCTTCGAAAAGCACGTTAAGCCGTTGACCCTGGCTGCATTAGCAGTCGTTAACAACCAAAAATCCACGCTGGGCCCGCGTGGTAGTTTTTGGGCAGTTCGCTATGCGTGGATAGGGTTATTCATACACAGGGAAGGCTCGTGCCCCATCAGTGGGGTCCTAAATGAGCTGGTGATGATGAATTTAACCGCCTCTGTGGTCTAGTGGCTAAGACCACTGGTTTAGACCTATAGGTCCCGGGTTCGATTCCCAGCGGGGGGTACATGTTTGTGTTCTCGGTTTGGTTGGTGGTAGGACTTGTTTGTCCGCCTGGCTAGCTACCACCATCTTATCTAAATATGTCGCCATAACATTAATGTTTGTAGCATTGTTGTGTTCCGGCATATATAGATAGAATAGCAATAGAATAGCAATAGAATAGCCAGTGCCTCACTAGTTGGGGATCCCAGGTGAAGTGCGCTTCCTTCATTGGCCTTATCATCACTTAACATCCAGTGAGATCAAGGCACTGTTAAAAAAAAAATAAAAAAAAATTAATGAAGGCCCCTGACCACGGCCGTTGCAACTCGGTCATGAAGGGTTTGGATCACGTGTCGCCAACCAGCGCGGGTTGATGGGTTTTAACGTATACCGTCAAACGACAAAAATATGAATGAGTTAATAATGTAATTGAATGTGCCTTCCGAAGCAGCGAGACGTTCGACATAGTTTTATTTAGATTGCTTATCGGATGACCCGTCAATAACTTAAGCTGCTTAACTGCGACTGCAAGCCGAACGCTAACATATTGGTAAGCCGTCATTTAGGTCACAGTCGTCATAGTCGGCAATGTCGTAGTCGTCGTAGTAGAAAGTATTGCAAATCGCCGGGAATCCTCAACCTCTTTTTTTTTAAATAAATTGCACGGCAAATGACTCCAGTCCACTCCATCAGGGTGCCTAGTGTGAGCTTTGTTTACTGTCCGTATTTATTCCTATCTGGATATTAGGTAGTGGACTATACGTGTCCACGGGGCAACTATTAGCTCGAGACACTAGTCTTAAAAGTACCGGATGAAGGATGCGTACGTGTGTTCTGATCTGGCGTTATGACCTGACGTAGATGGTCCCTTGTGCTTGTGCAAGGATGTCTGACAATTAATTTTATAACTTAAACTTTAAAGTCGTGTGTAGCGGGGTGTGTCCGTATTCATTCGATTACGTTTACGAAAACGAAAATTCGTATGGCATTGAAGCAGCGCCACCTGGCGGCATACGAAAAGAGTTAACATTTTGCCGTACAAATTCTCGTTTTCGTTAAGGCGATCGAATAGCGAATGAAACTCGTACTTGGCGCCCTGGTGTTAAGTGGAAATGGAGTGAAGACGCGAAAACAACAGTAGTACAGCGTGAAAACAACGCAGTATATCAGTCACCCTTTACCTGCCGGCCCACAAGGTGTCTCTTCACGCCTCGTTTGAAGGACCCCATGTTATAGGAAGGAAGGAAAACGTATGTTCTCTCCTCTCTCTCTCTCTCTCTCTCTGGAACTTTCCTCTTGCTGTTGGAGTAAAATTATTGACAGTTATAAAATGTTTTTGTTTTGTTTATATAATTTTTAACGCAAATTTTGTTGCGAACAAATTACAAAAACACAAATGTTGAAAAAATTTCCACGAGCATAATTTGAACCTGCACCCTTCTGACATACCGGGTCAGGTGCTCTCCCAATTGAGCTATCGTGGTTCTAACGTGGTTTTTTTTATTGACAGTTGATAACAATATGTTACATGATGATGATAGGAAATATTACTTAAATCGGATGTTATCCGCATTGTGATGGTGGTAAATGTAACTTAAATTGGATGTTAGTGGCATTGAATAAGGCTCACTTTGGTTTACAATTTAAGTAGGTAAATAGTGTTGACTTTAGCTTGGGGTCGGATTTAGTCACGACATAATTTCACATCGCCAAGACAAGAGCAAACAAACACGTCTGGAGTTTGATTTGTACCAAGATCATAGTACTACTGTGAATGCGTTTGTATACCTACATTTGAAACCGGTCTTCAGGGTGCATTTTTTGTTTGCTACGCTATTGAATTTGCACGCCATAATAATTTAGTTATTTGAGGAGCTCGATGGCGCAGTGGTTAACGCACCCGGTCTGCGAGTGCTGAGGTTAAGCAACTTTTGCAAAGGCCGGTCATCGGATGGGTGACCAAAAATGTATCAACTCGAGCTCCTCCGTGCTTCGGAAGGCACGTAAAGCTGTTGGTCCCGGCTGCCTTAGCAGTCGTTAACAACCACCAATCCGCACTGGGCCCGCGTGGTGGTTTATGGCCCGTTCTCCCTAGCCATCCATAGGGAAGGCCCGTGCCCCAACAGTGGGGACACATAATGAGCTGATTATGATTATGATGAATAATTTAGTCACGCCAAGACGCGAGCAATCATGACTGGTTTGCACTGTGTACGGAGATATGTTTTTTTAAAAGATTATTATTGATGCTCTATTAACACATTCATTAACAGTCCTTTAAGGGCGTGAAGAGCAAAAAACGCCAAAAGTGCAATCACGGTTAAGTTGATATAATTGAAAATACTATCGTATTACATAAAAAAAATATATTTAGTATCAAAGAAAACGTGTTTACAATTAGTCCGATCCATAAATTCATAACACACTATACATTTTTCTACAATATCATTTAAAGTTAGGAAAAATCATGAAAACGAGTGGCGGCATTTAGTTGATTTCTTATCGTTAATCTAAATTATTGTACCTCTGATTTTGTATAAACAATCATCAATGGCTAAACTACAAATCGTCTGTCTCACATTTTCGATTTATCAAGCGGTTATTTAAATTACTATTTTTCAAATTAACACGTTAAATTCCCTATACAAAATTAGTATGGCCGCGCGGCATCAAATAAATATGGACGAAGACATTTCAAATAAAATATATGACACTTGTCACTTACGGACGGCGCACCCTTAACCAACTAGAAAGTTAACACGCTTGTGAACCTATGCTTAACACAAGCGTGTTAAGCGTGTTTTTCATAGGTTGAAATGTATGCATAAGTTGAGGATGTATGAAAACACAATGTATCTCACAAGTAATACTTAAATTATATTAAATTAGATTGTTTAACAAGCCCAAGTCAACCTATTTGTTAAAAACATAAAAGATTTTTATTATTAATATGGTCACTTAAAGATGTTGTTAGGTTAGCTAAGCACGTAACAAGACAGAAGGTCCCTTAAGTACGGACTGAATAAATTAACCGACTTGGTATTACATGGATCTCACAACTTTTTACGGTAGGAGAACTGAGTTGCGAGACTTGGTTTTTTTATAAGTTTGTTTTAGAAAGCATCTCATTTCTTTTTGTAGATAGTCTTACTTTTTTTCCTTTCCGGTACCATTTAAGTACCTATCTACACCTATTGTTGTACACTGATTCATTAGCTGCAAATGTAACTTTGTAATCCTATATATTCATATAGGATTACAAAGTTATTTATGCAGTTGGTGCATCTAGAAAACTGAACCGAAACTGCAAAATATTTTAATTTTTCCTTGATTTATACACTGAACATTATTTGTATTCTAAATTTGAAGCTTCTATGACTACTAGAAGTGCCTTAGAGTTTTAATGATCGGTCAGTGAGTCAGTGAGTGAGTGCCAAAATTAAAAAACTTTGGCGTGTTCTTAAACTACTGGTTCAAATTGAATGAAATTTGAAATATACCGTGTTTATACAATGCCTGCTTAGTTTCTGAAAGGGACGGTACGGCCGTGCCGCTTTTTTGCTCAACTTGGCGGGGGCACTGCCGTGCCCCCCAGATTTTCATTGAAATATAACGGGATGCAGCTAGGTTCCTAAAGACAAAATCAGTGGCTGACCTCTAGGTATATTTTATAATATCGATCACTGGTTCCTGTCGAACGCTGGTTCCACTACCCATGTACGCGTCATGTTCGTGTTAGTCCAACGTGCGCAGCGAGGGCGCGGGGAGGGTCCGATTCATGTTTACGGCGCGTCAGCTGTTCTATATGAATGTGCCGCGCCCGCGCCGCGTCATTGATTGATACCTGGGGGGCGTTTGGGAATCTCCCCGCGGAGAGGCCAGAGGAAAGATGTCTGCATAGCTAAGTATAACAAAATATTTCGCGCTGTTTCTCATTAATATTAAAAATAACATTTCCAAAGGCGTTTTAAGTACTTATACATTACTTTCACATTTGTTTTCTTAATTTTCCACGTAACTCCCGGGAGCTATGGGCTGTGTCTAGATACCAGCGAAAACACCCTTTTCCTTATTCAAAGTGTTCCAGTTTTACTATACAACTTGTTGATTTGCATTCACGCCATATTCATAGCAGCGGTCGTAATGCTTATACTTATTACAAATAAATTATAAAAAAAATATGAAAAAATAATAATCATATTTTCAAAATCTGTAAATACGAATCGCACGTCTGCGTAGCACTAATAAATAAACGCTCGTTCGCGTAAGCCCGCTCACCCGACCACGCATAGGTAGCAACAAGCTCGAGCTTCGCGGCGCGCCCGCAGCTTTATCGGCGCGGCGAGCGCCGGCGGGCGGCGGGCGGCGGGCGCACGCCGCACGCATCAAAGCCAGTGTGCCGCGCAACCCCGAACGAGTGACACATTTCTTAGCCCTAGCGAATTTGGAGCGAAACGTGTTCTTAGGTGTGTTGTTTGTGTGTGTAAAAAAAGTAAAATGACAGAAAATTATTCTAACGTAAAACTTGTGGAGATGGTGCGATTATACGCAATTAGTGGGAACAGTCTACGTCGAGCCGTGGTCATGTTTGTGGAAATGTTTCCAAACAGACCAACTCCATCGCGCGAGGTAATGCTTGCTGCCACGCAACGACTGAGGGATCATGGCCAGTTCAACGTTCCTCGACATGCGCAGGGTCGCGGCAGTGTGGGCCTCTCAGTCGATTTGCAAGAGCAAATACTCGAATACTTCGAGAGGGAACCACGTGCCAGTACTCGTGATGCTGGCCGCCACTTCAATGTCCACCACACAATAGTCTGGCGGCTTCTTAAGTCGGAGCAACAGCACCCGTTCCACTTCAGAAGAGTTCAAGAATTGAACGAGCAAGATCATGCCGCCCGCGTTACTTTTTGTCACTGGGTACTAGAACACCGAGAAGCCAGCATTCTATGGACGGACGAGTGTATGTTTACGCGCATCGGTGTTTACAACGTCCACAATGAACATTGGTGGGCTCACCGCGAACAGAACCCGCATAAGACCAAAAAAGATTCGTTCCAGCATAGGTTTAGCATCAATGTGTGGGCTGGCATTGTTGGTGGACATTTACTCGGGCCCTATTTCATCGAGGGTTATCTCAACAGCAACTCGTATTTGCAACTTTTGCAGCACGTAGTTGACGTAATGCTTGACGACGTGCCACTAGCTCTTCACCGGAATCTCTTTTATCACCAGGACGGGGCGCCTCCGCATTATGGACGCCAAGTGCGCGATTATTTGGACGAAGTGTTCGGAACCCAGTGGATTGGTCGAGGTGGGCCAGTGCCCTGGCCTCCGAGGTCGCCAGACTTGACTCCGTGTGACTTTTATTTGTGGGGAGACATAAAAAGAATGGTTTATAAAGACGAAATCACGAGTGTTGTGCAGTTAAAACAAAATATTTTAATGGCTTTTGAGAGTGTAAGGTCAAATCGTAGTGTGCTGCAAAAGTTACCTAGAAACTTAAGGCGCCGTGCTCATTTGTGCATAGAACGTGAAGGTGCCCACTTTGAGCAGTACCTGCGAGTATCTTAAACATGATCAGTAAGTACCTAATAATAGTTTATTGCAACAAAGTATACTTATGCGTAAGAGTAAGCCACTTTACCACAGAATACATAATAGTACCTACAAGTTTACGTAAGTTCATCGACTTAATGTCCGCCCGCTGCGCTCTTATGTACCTACTACGGTCTGCACCCCTATTCTCGTCAGTCGACGGTCGCTATTCTAATTTACACTGAGATCATTTTATTAATCAATCGGTTCCTTATTACTTTCTCCGTGTTAAAAGTATTTTTTAGTCATTAAGTGTACCAATTACGATCAGCTGTAAAATTATGGCGGGAATGCAAATCTACAACCTGTATAACTTCGTTTCAGGAGGCTGGAAGCAAGTTCCTCGCGGGCCGGCGTGCGCAGCGGGCGCGCGGGGAAGGTCTGATTCATGTTTACGGCGCGTCAGCTGTTCTATATGAATGTGCCGCGCCCGCGCCGCGTCATTGATTGATACCTGGGGGGGGCGTTCGGGAATCTCCCCGTGAAGGTCATAAAAACGTGGATTCAGAAAACAAACTGTTATGGTTTTAATAGGATGCGGTTTTGGAAACAAATGAATAGTGATGCTGTTGATAAGCGCGAATAGCACGGACGATGAAAATTTACAATTAACTAATTAGTTGTGTTAGGTGTCGGTTGGTAGGTGAACTGTTAGGGTGAAATGCGGCTTCTTATGGAAGTGTATCGAATTGCTGGAATTAAAAAACAAGGCTGTGGTTAATATGTTATCTAACATCATATTAATAGTATCATCAACCTACAAAGCCTCAGGCATTCTTACACGAAGCGAAGGAAGACTGGGCCATAATACTTCACGCTGGTCTAATGAGGGTTTGTGTCCTTAGCAACTGACATCTTATGACAACAAGAAGACCAACAACGTCTTCAAAGCAAAACAACACAACGACACGTCATCACTCATCACGTCACAAAAAGTACAAACTTTCAATGTTAACCAAGATGTATTACTTGTTGAAGCTGTGTATAATTCAACATAAACGATTACTGGCTCGTTCCAGCGCTCTTACTGTAACGCTACAATATTGTTCATGGCTCCTAAGGGAGGGCTGAGCACCCGCGCGAGCGTCCCGAACGCACCGCGAGCGCGCGGGCGAGCCACGTGCGCCGCCAGTACGGCCGCGACCTCCGGCCCGCGCGCGCGTCCCGCTCCCGCTGCCATGTGACCCGCCCGACCCATCAATGGATTCCACTAGGTGACCGCTCCGACGCACCTACCCACCAACATTCGAAGTAAGCACGCCCCATAGCGACAAACAAATCACTATTTTTACCAACCTAAAAATTTTTTTAAGGGCCTACATGTTTTGGTAAACGCCGTTTTTCCTATCGATTTTCCGTACCGAATTTCCGTTTCTGGATTTACACAAAATTTTCTAGGTTTACGTAACCGAAGGACGACGTTTGTTATTGGAAAGTCACGCTTATCTAGGCGTGTGTCCGTTGACAGATTACATAAATGTGTATCGTCTCGTTTTCGGGTGCTCGCATGTTCAATGTATTGTTTACTATGGATAGTAAAAGTAATGGGACGGGATGCTTGCTTGTTGCCAAGAATCAGTTCGGTGTCGCTTTTCAATATCACTTAGGTTTATGTTTGCGTGCATCTAATGCCATTTGGCAGATAGCAGGGCTACGAGAAAGATAATTTTGGTGCATTAATCAATTTGTAGCGGGACCGTAGTCGACACACGTCCGTAGCAATATTCGTAGCACATTTTCTAGAATTCGCTACGGTCGTAGCGCTTGAAGTTTCCGTAGCGTTTGACATGGAGCGACACGTTACAATTTGACATGCTTTCATTCAAAATTGATTATCACCACATTACATTACAAAAATGATGTTTTACTTCGCGACAATTGTCAAGAAGACAGTGATATTACAATAACAATGAATCCGTACCTTTTGGAAATCAACTTAATTATATAGGGTGTACGAAGTATAATTACTGTTAATGGTATAATACAACTGAAGTTTTGAGATTGTATAATGTTAAGTTGAAGAACAATAATTTTCTGTGGGTCGACTTTGTGATAGTATGTTTTTTCGTCAATACTTTCTAGTAATTAACTTTAATAGCTGTGTGTGTTCGTACCGGTGCTGTTGAGTTCATTAGTTTTCATTTAATTTATCAACCCTTTTAGTTATACTTTAGAGCTCATTTTACTATATAGCACGTCTTTATTGTACCAAAAAATACATCTATACAGTTAATATGATGATGATGCTGAATAAGTAACTTGCTAAGTGTACAAATATTGAATTACATGCCCGCATTATTTAGTAAGCGTTAGGTAATGTTTATAGGATTATCCATTTGTTTCTAAGAGATTCCAATATACAGAATTCAAAGATAAATAATTTTTAAATCTAGGTAAAAATTGCACTAATTAAAATTATGTATTTTCTCTATGCATAAAACATTATAACTGACTGATAGATTTTAAATAAAAAACCTTTGAAGGTTGTATGGGTTACTGTAATGTTTTGAACCTCCTTGTATTTAATTACGTTTTTAGCGTACCAAAGGGTAAGTACCTAAAATCGATCAAAAGTAAGGGTCGCTGAAGATTCTTATACTTTCCCATAATTTCTAAAAGATCGATTTTATTACAGGAGCCTTACGCCGATCTTTTATTCTATATTTGGTCAAAAATGGTTTTCATAACGACGTCTTAAAATTAAGAAAGCGTCTCATTTGGTTGCAACTAAAAAATGGAATGCTCTTCTAGCCGACATATATTAGCTTCCTACAACACGAGGTCCTTTAAACGAGGTGTGAAGAAGCAGGTTGCAGGTTGACTAGGTGGAGACGGCTAGTGAAGCACAGTCCTGCCTATCTGTCCTCGCGTCTGGACTCTACTTCTGCTTAATATTATCGGGTAGACCGGACTCATTTGCCAGAAATAGGCCCTCAGTAGTGAGTTGTTAAAAAATATTAATTACCTTTAAAATTAAAGTAAAACTTACTAAACGCACTAGTTAAGGATCCCGGGTGAAGTGCGCTTCCATCATTGGCTTTATCATCACTTATCATCAGGTGAGATCAAGGCACTGTGCTTACTCGTAAAATATAAAAAAATGCAGTAAACTACATTACAAAATGAATAGTTACGTCAACGTATCATAGAATGAGGATCTACAATTACAAAAAAAGTTAGTGTTTGTTGATAATTCACTCTTTCCAATCCCAATTCCACAATCATTCTTACCGAAATATAGTGTACTGTTTTGGTTCGTAGCAAGGCTTGTTTCAAGTCAGCCTGGATAGCTACCACCGCCTTATCTTAGTGTGTCTCCATAATAATTACAATGTTTATTGCATAGATGTGTTCTGAAGGCTAGAGATAGATAATAAGTTCCTCAGTACTTACTACCTACCATTAAAAAAATAGAAAATAAAAATAGAAATAAAAGAAAAACGATTTTTATTAAATCCGGATTAATAAAAACAAGTAGAGGTATACGACCTTTTATATGACAAATACAAAATGAATGCGCCGATCCTGGCCGTAAACTCTTAAAAAGAGTCTAGAGTGTACATTTTTCTTTTTCAATCCCCTCCTATTGCTCCTTTACGTCGCATTTCACAGTTGGTAAGCTCAAAAGGTTTTCATTTCCCATAAACCTATTGTTGTGTAGTCGGTACTTTTGCTCATTCACTGTACAGTCGCGCCAGCCAGCGGATGCAGGCTGACAGAAATAAACTAACATGAACGTGTACAGCCACAAAGTTTCATATTAAGATAATACTCGTAATTGTTTGGAAAAGTATTTGTTATGAAATTGGTGTTTTATTTATTATTTAGGTACATTAGAATCTGTATTATCAGCTGCCTTATATCCTACAGTTAGGCTTGAGTTGTATGCATTTACAAACATGCATTTACCATCTTGATGGAGGAGCTGGGTGGCGCAGTGGTTTACGCGCCCGGTCTGCGAATGCTGAGATAAAGCAACTTTCGCAATGGTCGCAACGGATCGGAGACCAAAAATTTATCATCTCGAACTCCTCCGTGCTTCGTAAGGCACCTTAAACCGTTGGTCCCGGCGGCATTAGCAGTCGTTAACAACCACCAATCCGCACTGGGCCCGCTTGGTGGTTTATGGCCCGTTCTCCCTATCCATCCATAGGGAAGGCTCGTGCCCCCATATAGTGAGGAAGTAAAATGAGCTGATGAGGATTTACCATCTTATGACAGTAACCGACGCTAGCAACGACTTAAGAACCTTTATACAATTTAGAAAAGTTTTGATTTAAAAAAAAACTTTCTAACATTTAATTTGTTCGCAACAAAATTTGCGTAATATATTATTATATATCCCTTACTTTTATTCATTTCGATATCGTATACAAGCGTCGAAGTTCCAAGTTTTGATGCTTCATACATTCAGTTGAATAAACGTTTTTTTCTTCTAGCTATTCAGTTAGTGTTTGTATTTTCTCTAATCACAGGTTTTTTATGGATTATTGAAGAGGGTTTTAACGTGCCTTCCAAAGCTCGAGATATTTTAATTCGGTCACCCAGTCGGTGACGAGACATTGCAAAAGTTGCTGAACATGCAAGATTGCAACGGGAACGCGCAAGCTATTGCGTCATTGAACCCCTGTGGTATAAATTCGTTTAAACTACTAAAAATACAAAAGAAAAAATATGTTTTAAACGTTTCATGCTTTGGCATTCGAGTTTTTGTAGCTGGCGCATTGTGGTATTTTGCATCTTGTCCCGTTGTCTGATTTCCCTAGCGGAATTTAGCCAGGAAATTAAAAGAAGATGGTCCATTAAATAAAATAGAAAATCGGACAAAGAATTCTCCTTGTGTCTCTTTTAAGTATTAAAGGCATCTTAAGTCATGATTATTGATGACCTAGGCTGGCTAATGCAGTGACTAGCGCGTTCGGTAGTAAAAGCTAAGCAAGCTTCACCACGCTGAAACCTCAGATGGGTGTCCAATTTTAATACTCTTATTTTTTACAGCCTTTGCAATCTTGTGGTTAGAAACACAGTTCTTAGACCCGGTGGTCATAATTTTGATTCCCAGCAGCATTTGATGATTTGCAATATGTACCCACATATTGCAAATCATCGAATCGATTGTGTAATTATTAATGTTTAAAATATGATATGTGAAAACTTTTATCTATAAGGAGGGTTTTTCGGCTTGATTATAATTTTTTCTGATTAAATATTTACTGTGGATCTCCTGAGTTTTTAAATGGCCTTTAGGCTACAATAGTATTTGTATTATGCACCTACTCTGTTTCGTACGTAATATGGCCTGTTAGTCCGCCTACCTAGCAACCACCACCTCTAACCGTACCTCTGTCGCCATAACAATAACGTTAATAGCATCGTTATGTTCCGACAGTTAAGAGATAAGGCGTCATGTATTATCATTAAAGAGATAAGAAGCTAAGCCAGTACCTTAGTAGTTTAGGATCCCGGATGAAGTGTGCTTAAACCTTTGCCCCTTACATCAGTTTTTTTATTTTTTTTATTTTTTATTATTGCTCAATAACATGATTACTTACGCCTTTTAATTAGTACAGCATTTAAAACTACTGAGGTTTGTGTTAATGCCGTTTTATTTACATCGATAATAAAATAATTGACATAGCTAGGTACTGTAAGGAGGTTGTGTGCAGCTCATAGTAAAAGCTAGTTTAATTTATTTGTATGTAAGCCTTTTTAGTCTGGATGAGTATTTGAATCATCGAATGTGTAATTAAAAAGGTTTGCAAAGGTTTTACACAGTCGCGGACAGTCGTAGACAGGAGCGACAGCCCGGCTAAGAGCCGAGGTGCTCGGAGATCGATATAATATACTATACTGTAATGTTTTTATGATAATACATAAAGTTAAGTCCAAGTGTTGTTCATATTTCACATCCACATCACAGTATATTACATTACATTGTAAAATACGTTGTAAGTTACATCACTAACATCAGGTGAAGAGATGAAGGCCAAGAGCTCCACCGTTGTGGAATAAAGCAATAATTTAAAAATCATTGACAGTTTCCGCACCGCATTCTTTACCTGATGTAATATAAGTGACGAGTGGGCCGAAGGTTGTCTTATAATTGTTAGCAAATTAACAATAAAGTAACATCGGTTTGGCAAGGTGTGGCTAGTGGGGCACAATCTTGCTGCACTAGATGTCTTCGCACCTAGAGCAAATACCCAACCAAATTAGTAGTACCCAATTGTATCAGTGATATTTATCACAGATATTGTTCGTATGTGGTAATAAAAATATTCAACAGCATTCCAAAGAATATAAGAGAATTGCCATTTAATTATTTTAAAAAGCAACTTACCAAATGACTATGTGACAAACGAATTTTTGAATTAATATTTGAAATGCATAAGTACGATTTTATTTAATTATGTATATACTTATTTCGTTTTCATATCTATGTGTATTAAAATTTTATTTAATGGCATAGTTTTTAATGATTAATCTATCATATAAATATTACTCTTGACATTGTTTTAATTGAATTGAATTGACCCGGATAGATATACCTAATTAAATTGATTTTCATAATTTAGCATGATGTTATATTCAGCGAAACATGTTGGCCAATGTAATGTATTTAATAACAACTGTACCATGTTATTTGCCTACTCTACTATAAAAAAAAATAAAATCTATAATTTTTTCTTTGTTTTACGCTTTTAAAATGCTCTGTTGTTCAGTTACGTTAAATTGTTTGCCCCGAGACGGCTGCAGCCTTCCAGAGCTTTCCAATCCCCGACTCATGGGCGCTGTTTGATTCCTTTAACGACATTTTATTTTCCATTTGCTGTTCCCATTCCAAATTGAAGATCTATAGCGCAAAGGTTTGCGCATTCAAAATGCGTTCTTGCAAGTTTCGTAATGTCGGGTTGACGTAATGTGTGACCAAACTCGCTGTGTTTCGGAAGGTACGGTAAGCCAACGGGCTTCGTTGTTGTCATAATAACAGTAAATAATAAATAAATAACAAAAGCTTTATTTGTTCAAATACATTGAGTACAATAACAATAGTGTTCGATAATGGCTGCATCCGTTAACAAAACAGTGTTGTAGTGACTAGCGCCCACCTCCAGAAACAGCAAACAAATTGTGTTTTAATAACTTATTATAACCTTAAGTGTAGAGATGTGTATATGCGTGCGTGCGTGCGTGCGTGCGTGCGTGCGTGCGTGCGTGCGTGCGTGCGTGCGTGCGTGCGTGCGTGCGTGCGTGCGTGCGTGCGTGCGTGCGTGCGTGAGTGCGTGAGTGCGTGAGTGCGTGAGTGCGTGCGTGCGTGCGTGCGTGCGTGAGTGCGTGCGTGCGTGCGTTTGTGGGTATTTACCTATACAGTTGTTTAACCTACCAACCCGCATTAAATTTATATAATTTATTAAATAAGACAACAATGATCTTTAATTGTTAGTAGACAGATAAATTATATAAATCAATTAATCTCAAAAAATTACCAATTAAATTAAATTTGAATATATTAAAATAGAATTGATATATATTTAATTAATTAAAGATGTGGGTTTTGTCTCGGTTTTAACCTTTTTTTTAAAGAATTTGGCGTTTGCCTCAGGCGGCAATTATCAGTGTCACCGAGCTTTTTGGGAGAGCGCGAGCGGCGAGAAGGGTGAACAAGCGGCGTGAAACGAAACACCCTCAGAGGTTTTAGAGGGAATGGCATCACGCACTAGTGGGTGGGAGGAGCTCGATGTCGCAGTGGTTAACGCGCCCGGTCTGCGAGTGCTGAGGTTAAGCAACTTTCGCAAAGACCGGTCATCGGATGGGTGACCAAAAATTTATCATCTCGAGCTCCTCCGTGCTTTGGAAGGCACGTAAATCCGTTGGTCCCGGCTGCATTAGCAGTCGTTAACAACCACCAATCTGCACTGGGCCCGCGTGGTGGTTCATAGCCCGTTCTCCCTATCCATCCATAGGTAAGGGTCGTGCCCCAACAGTGGGGACATAAAATGAGCTGATGATGATAATGAGTAGTTGGTGTTCCCGTTCCCTACTAGATTCTCTGAGGGGTTCGGATCGGATTGTACGGTTTTAAACACGTGTTCATGTCGACAGACGTTTTTTTATATAGGAGAAAATATATTTAGCATACCACTGCGCCCGGGGAGACGCAGACTGTATGTAGGACTCGCTTCTCGACCCCTTTAAGGAGGAAGGAAGGCTAATTTACTAAAAACTACGGTACTTCCCCTTGCTTGCTTAAATATTATTAATGTATACAAAATTGAACGATTGGACCGACGATCAGGGTGAAGGTCGCGGGAAGCCGCTGGATGCGAGCAACACAAAACCGGTCGTTGTGGAGATCCTTGGGGGAGGCCTTTGTCCAGCAGTGGACGTTTTTTGGCTGAGATGATAATGATGATGATGATGATAAAAAATTGTACTAAAATAATATAAATAACATAATGGAGAAAAAGAAAACGCCTCCTCAGTGTCTTATCAGCTCTTCTCGGACGAATGCTCTCCTAAAATCTAAACCGGGGGTACATTCAATAGTTTAGTTAAACTAAATTTAAGTTTATTGTAATTTGTAGTTTTTTTATATATTTTTTTGTAATGTAAATTGTATTATGTACTGACATAGGTCTTAAATTCCATTGTTACTAACCATGATGAGTCTTTGATACTTGAATAAATAATATAGGTATACAGAAAGACTTTTTTATCACCGTCCAAACCTTCTGAGATGACTACCGTGATACAAACGAACAACCCTTACTATTAGACCAACTCCCTAACTCGAAAATAAAATTCAGTTATTCCATACAAAACATCAATATTCATTCGACCAAAATGTATGGAACAGCTGAATTTTTTTCAGGTCATTTCAGAAGGTTCTGTCGGTGATAAAAAAGTCACCCTGTATATAATACTTAGGTTCCGGTGTTTTACATTGGAAAAAACAATCTAAGATAATATAATTGACTTAGTAAATTGAGAAGAATTGAGGAGCGCGTCGCCAGCTTTCTATAAATATCTATAACTATCATCATAAGCTTATGTTAGCCCACTGCTGGACATAAGCTGCTTTGCGCGATCCGCAGTTACTCTCATTCAGCAAGCTAGCTGGATTAATGTGATAATAGCGCATTAATTGTTTTTAATAGCAATATTGTGTCCCCAGCACTCTAGTTTTCAACTATCTCACTATCTATTTATCTCTAATTTTTAATGCAATTACTTTGAAGCGGCTATTTCCCAATATACTCCTAAACATATATCATACAGTTTCCGTAAAAGCAAGTGGGCATAACCCGATTCGAATACTCGTAATGCCAGTCGGGACGATTCTTGTTTCTTTCATGAGATTGCTAAAGTATTCATGGCGTTAAAATAATCATGACTTAGGGCTATGAGGACCGCCATTTGGCCGGAGATATTGCGTTTAAATGAATTTGTTCCATTAGACTCGTGTTCTTTTTATTTAATTCGAGTGTCACGCTGAATTATTTTGTATAAATTTTCACTTTTACTCTCATTGCAAGCGGGGATAATGGGCTTCGAGAGATACGAGTCGGGGTGTAATAGGCGGTGTTGTGCATGAAACAAACGATCTTATTGCCAAGGCAACAAGTCTATTTATTCAATAACGCTTAATAGTGTGCTGATAACCTGATTTTGTTGGGACAATGGAAAAAAATATTAATTTATTTTAGGGAAATTTGCAGACAAATAACTTACATCAATTGAACTGCAAACAAACAGATGCTTAATAAAAAAATCTACATGATGATTAAACTAGCGGCCGCTCGCGGTTTCACCCGCGTGGTTCCCGTTCCCGTGGGAATATCGGGATAAAAAGTATCCAATGTGTTAATCCAGGTGATAAACTATCTGTATGCCGAATTTCATCCAAATCCATTCAGTAGTTTTTACGTGAAAGAGTAACAAATATCCATCCATACTTGCAAACTTTCGCGTTTATAATATTAGTAGGATAATCATAAATATAGCTTGCCTATTTCTTAACTGATCTTTCAATATTTGCAAAAATATGATCGGATGTTGATGACGTAGTTGTCGACATTGAATGGTCTTTTGGCTTATAAAGTAAAAATAGATAGTGTTGATCTATTTCGGCGAGTTGGATTGAGGCACGATGGCATGGTTGGCGGTGCACCTGACCCGGCATGTCATGGGGTGCGGGTTCGAATTCCGCTCGTGGATTTTTTCAACAATTTGTCTTTTTTCAAACTTTAAGTCCAGTGTCCAACACCAGATTTGGTCGACAAAAAATAATATAGAATTTCATTGTTTTACTGGATAACTACTAGAAAGCGATGGTCTGCTATTTAAATAAATATATAAGTGTTTCCCATACTCACACCAATTATCTAGTAGCTTTTCTTGGGGCTAGATGCTAGCCCCAAGAAAAGCTTCCTTAAGAAACTCGACAAATGGTTAATTAGACAACGGATAAACATACTTAATATACTTAAATACATACTTACTGTTACGTACAAATAAACAGGCATTTATTTTTGTTGGAAATAAAACTTTGATTTGTATTATGGACGGATCGATTTGGGAATCGATTATCGAGATTCAATTTATTTAGTGGCATAATGGCCCCATCACTAATTGTTCTTTTTTCTTTGTTGGTACACTTGTCTCGGGAAGGCAACAATGGTTGGTTTATAGGTTATCGTGTGTTGATAATTAAATAGATTTTAAGCAGTAATAAGGGCATTTGGAGCCGTATTACTCTAATTAAGTGTATTGTGCAACCTGTGTTTTGTGTGTGTGTACGTCGTAAGCGAATCGCATCGGGAGTACAATTCGCCGCTGTCGGCGTCTCCGCTGCTGGAGAAAGCAGGTATTTCCTCGGGGGAAAAGTGCACTTGGGATAGTCGTTGGGTGTGATTAGGGAACCCGAGAAGACCCGGACTCGGATTCCGGCCCCATCAGACCATATGGATCCCGTTCTGGACGGCGGGAGCGGCATGGAACTGTGAGTGGATTTTGTAGATTTTAAGGTGTAACCTAATTTTAAACAGTAGCATAGTGTGTGTTGTGGGTTTCCGCAACATTTTGGTAGCAGAGCGTGGTTACTACCGGACCTCTAGGTTAATCGGTGTAATTTTGTGTATTTTGTTAGTTCGTAATAGTTTAAGCTCATTTCGTGTAAAATCGCACTTCCGGGACAGGTGCGGTTGAATTGTAAGGTTGGTAGTACCGTTATATTTGGGCTGGGACATTTCTCGGAACGTTAATTGTTATTCAATTTCTTTCAATTGAAAGCATCGAGTCGATTCGGGATAATCGATTCCGTGTTTTCGTTGACTCGTTTTAATTTTGTGTTTAGGTTTATTTAGTTGAAGTTATTTATAATGACAGCGTCACGGCAGGAGTTGGCTCAGCAGCTCCGGTGGTTCACCGGGCTGCTTGCATTAATAGATCGGCCTAACCGGGAGGACGCCTTGGAGACGCGTTCGAAAGAAATGCAGGCTCGTTTCTTGTTGGCCGAGCGGTCGGTAACCGCTCTATTGTCAACCGACCCGGTCGGGGAGAAGGAGCTGGCCCTCCACGCCCAATATGTCAAGGATCTGGAGCACATCCAAGACATCTACGATGAGGTCCTTCAGCGGGTGAAGGACATCGAGCGACTGCGGGAGGGGAAGCCTGTTGCGCGCCCCGCTTCGCTCCACACCCCTGGACCCAGCGCCATGGGAAGATTGGGTGCCCTGGAGGTCCCGCATTTCACCGGATGTGTGCGGGACTGGGCTGGATTCCGGAACATGTTTTTGGCCTTGGTGGATACTCGGAAGGATTTCACCAAGGCCGAGAAGCTGGCATATCTCCGTTCCTTCCTAGACGGAGAACCCAGACAGCTCGTACAGCATCTGGAGCTGCAGGATGCGAGCTACGACACCGCCATCCAGCTGCTGGATAAGCGGTACGAGAAGCCGCGTCTTCAGGCGGACGCGCACGTGACCCATCTGCTGGGATTGCCGAGGGTCAACCATATGGCTCAGCTGAGGGCGCAGCTGATCACCCCGCTCACCGTGTCCTTAAACGGGTTAAGGACGCTCGGACTGCCCGTCGACCAGTGGTCCTTCCTTCTTCTGCACATCGTTCTGGCCAAGTTGTCGCAGGAGATGAGGGACAAGTTCGAGTGGAATCGACTGGTCCACAAGGATCTCGGCAGCGTTCTGTCCTCGATAGGGGAACTTCTGGAGTTCCTGGAAGAGGAGGCTGGCCTGCTGGAAAACCAGCTAGCCTCCCAGGAGGCTCCGACAAGTGCGCCGGCCCGCACTTCCGGAGTCTACGGCGCCCAGCCGCCACGCAACCCAGGGAAGGGTCGCGGCAGGCTGGTGGCTGCGGCCGCCATCAACCCCGGTTCTGGATGCCGGGTTTGCGGACAGCAGCACTTGGAACAGCTATGTCCAGCAATTCTCGGGCTGCCCACAAAAGAGCGCCGAAACCTCGTTCGGACACGAGGATTGTGTTATGCCTGCCTGGGAGGACATAGGTATAATGAGTGTCCCCAGGCGAGGCCTTGCGATGTGTGCTAGTGCTGAGGGCTCAGCACCGGTTCGGGAGAGGGGATCTCCCGGGTGGCGGTTTGGGGCCGGGGTCAACTCCGCCTCCGGAAAGACGGAGTCCGCCACGGCCGCCACACTACAACCCCTCGTACACCCCGGCTCAGGTGAGTTGGGGACCGCCGGAACGGAGCCAGGTTCTGGCTACAACCCGGCACCCGGCGCGACCAACACCAGGAGTTGGTGCCTCTAAGGGCCACTGGGTACAGGGAGCCCCACCTCCGGACCCAACACCCGGATACTCGTACGCGTATCCTCCGCCGCCGTTGCCGGAACAACAACGACATGAGAACCGTCAACAGTTCTCACCGGTACTGCACGAGTACCCGAGGTTGGAATACCACCCACCCTATCACCGGTATGGTAGGGCAGCTGGATACGCACCACCCCGGATGGTGGCCTGCACGCGTCCGACTTACTGGCCGAGTCATCACGGTTCGACAGGGTCGGCTGCTGGCTCTGACGCGTGACTAGCCTGTGGTCGGGCTACGTCGGAACCGAGGACGGTTCTTTTGCCCATCGCGCAGGTACGCGTTTGGGGACCTAGGGGGGACTTCGTCCGGATACGAGCCCTCCTAGACACTGGGGCACAGGGCTGCTTAATTACTACGAGGGTAGCGAGGCGCCTACGTCTGGAGTGCGCGCCTCCCTCAGTTCCGATTCGGGGAGTCGGAGATACAGAAGTGGGTGGTCTGTCCGGTCAGACCCACATTCTCTTCTCTCCTGTGCATTCCGCTTCGATACGGATTGCGGCGGTCGCGATCGTACTCGACAATCTGCTGGGTTGGCATCCACCGACAGACATTCCGCGGGACGCAATGTCTGACACATCAGGTCTCATGCTGGCAGACCGTCATTTCGAGGAGCCGGCTCCGGTGGACCTCATATTGGGAGCGGATGTACTGGGCTGGATCCTTTTAGGGCCTCAGCGGATTCTGGGCCGCTCTTCGTTGGTAGCTATACCTACCATCTTTGGACACGTTTTAATGGGACCGGTTTTCGACCAGAAGACGCGGGATGTCTCACCTGTCGTCGCTACTACCTCCATCGCTAGGACGATGCAAAAATTCTGGGAACTGGAAGAGCCTCCCATGGTCTCCCGTCTGGATCCGGAGCATGTGGAGTGCGAAACCTTTTATAAGGATCACACACGCCGGATGGCGTCGGGTAGGATCGAAACTCCACTGCCCTTTATCGACTGTCCCCCTTTCTTGGGAAAATCGAGGGCGTTGGCAGAGAAACGACTCTTGTCCATGGAGCGTCGTATGTCTCGCGATCCGGTACTTCGGGAAAAGTATATCGAGTTCATGCGAGAATACGAGGCCTTGGGGCATATGTCGCGGGTGACTGTCGACTGGACAACGACAGATCATTTTTTCTTGCCTCACCACGCGGTGTTGAAGGCCTCATCTGGAAAACTACGGACTGTTTTTGACGGATCGGCACCGTCGTCGACTGGAGTTTCATTGAACCAATGTCTCCATTCTGGTCCGAAGTTACATCGGGACATTGTCGACATCATTTTAAATTTCCGAAGACACCAGGTGGTGATCGGTGCGGACATCCGGATGATGTTCCGCCAAACAGTAATACATCCTGCGGACAGGAGGTTTCAGTTAATACTCTGGAGGGAACATTCGGAGGATCCCATCACCGTCTACGAGCTCAACACCAACACGTACGGCCTGAAGTCGAGTCCCTTCATTGCCATCCGGTCACTGCTGGAACTGGCGGAGCAGGAACGGGCTCGCTTTCCCCGGGCAGCCGCTGTACTGACACGTGACGTGTTCGTAGATGATATCTGCACAGGGGCAGCCTCTCTGGAGGAGGCGCTCATCATCAGGAATGAGCTGATCGGACTCCTCGCGGCTGGTGGTTATGAGTTGAGAAAATGGTTATCCAACGAGCCACAGCTTCTGGTTGGGATTCCGGAAGATCACCAACAGAATCCTCAGCTATTCGAGGACGCAGGGGACCCGAACTCTATCGCCGTTTTGGGACTTAAATATCAGCCGGTTCACGATATTTTCACATTCCGGGTAGAACTGGAAACTACAAGAGTTTGGTTGAAAAGGACGATCCTTTCCACCATCGCTCGGATGTTTGATCCAAATGGATGGATCAGCCCGTGCATTTTTATGGCGAAGTGTTTATTGCAAACACTGTGGACACTCGGAGTCTCGTGGGATGAGCCACTGGTAGGGCTCTCACTCGACATTTGGCTCGCTCTGATCTCTACGATTGAGGCGATCAATCAGGTGGCGTTGCCGCGGCGGATCTTGCCGCGGGGCAAATACAGGGCAAGCCTACATGGCTTCTGCGATGCGTCAGAACGAGGGTATGCCGCAGTGGTGTATCTGCGAACGGTTGACTCGAAGGGTCGAGTCGCCGTCTCCTTGCTTCTGGCTAAAAGCAAGGTGGCTCCCCTCAAAACTAGGCTGACAATCCCGAAGCTGGAGCTTTGCGGGGCGCATCTATTGGCCAAACTGTTGTGCCACGTGCACAAGGAACTGACGTCTACGGTGGACATCCGGAATGTCTACGCCTGGTCTGACAGTCAGGTAGCTCTGGCATGGCTACGCGGGGCACCCCACGTATTGGAAACGTTTGTGGCCAATCGGGTATCTCAGGTACAGAACTCGGGCATCGAAATTTGTTGGAGGCACGTTCCCGGCCCCTGGAATCCTGCCGATTGTGCCTCTCGGGGCTGCACCGCGCCGGAATTGGTGCAGCATGCCCTCTGGTGGGGTCCAGAGTGGTTAAAGGAGGGTGAGTCATCATGGCCGGTCACCATGATCGATGGCTCTCTAGGGATGCTCCCTGGAATAAAAGTTTTGGTGACAACAAACGAGTCAAGGCCAGATCCGAATTGGTTGACGGCTCGATACAGCAAACTGGACAAATTGCTAGGTGTAACTTGCTGGATCCGGAGATTTCTACATAACTGCCGCCATCCAGACAAGAGGCAGTTATCACCCGTGGCGGGTGCTGAGGAACGCAGGAGTTCACTGTTGGCCCTGATACGGCTGGTTCAAGCTGACCGGTTCGAGGACGAACTGAAGATTTTGCGCGTCGGTCGCGCAAAGCTCAAGGGAGCGATCTCTCGGCTCAACCCATTTCTGGATGCGGATGGACTGTTACGCGTTGGAGGTCGCCTCAAAAATGCCGACCTGCCCTTCGGTAGCCGTCATCCTCTGCTACTCCCCAAAGGAGGACCTTTGGTAGAACTGGTGGTCTCGGATAGACACCTGAAAAACGCTCACGCGGGGTGTAATGCGTTACTGGCGATATTACAGAGGGAGTTCTGGATTTTGTCCTCTCGGAGAGTGGTTCGCAGCGTGTTATTTAAGTGTGTGGCTTGTTATCGGGTGAAGGCCTCCACTATGCAGCCACAGTCGGGGGATCTCCCTTCTGACCGGGTTTGTCAGACTACTAGGCCGTTCGACGGGGTCGGTACGGATTTTGCTGGACCGTTTCTGGTGAGAATCACAGCCTATCGTAACACTAGGGTTACGAAAGCATACCTGTGCGTTTTTGTCTGCCTGGCCACTAAGGCCGTCCACCTGGAAGTGGTTTCGGCTCTGTCTACGGAAGCCTTTGTCGCCACGCTGGATCGTTTTGTTTCGCGACGGGGTTTACCTTCTCTCATTCGGTCCGAGAACGGTACCAACTACAGAGGCACTGCCAACTACTTAAAAGATGTGAACGATTTTCTGGATAAAAATTGTAATAGCATAAGTCAAGCTCTCGCACAGCGGGGAATCACATGGCGATTTAGTGTGCCAGCCTGTCCCCACTGGGGCGGGATATTTGAAGCCGCGGTAAAATCGGCAAAAACCCACTTGCGCCGGGTAGTCGGGGAAACTACCCTCACGTATGAGGAACTTACAACTGTGTTTTGTAAGGTTGAGGCGGTTCTCAACTCGCGTCCGCTTTGTCCACTCTCCTCTGACGCAAATGACATGGAAGTCCTGACCCCTGGTCATTTTTTGGTCGGTCAGCCACTCACTGCCCTGCCTGAGTATCCCTGGAAGGATGAACGCAGACACCGGATGTCTCGTTTTCAAATGATACAACAAATGAGTCAGGACTTGTGGCGTCGTTGGTCACTGGAGTATCTGCATTTATTGCAGCAGCGTGTAAAGTGGACAGACCGGACGTCGCCCCCTTCGGAGGGGGATCTGGTTTTATTAAAAGAGGCTAATTTGCCATCGTTATTTTGGAGACGAGGTCACATTTTAAAGTTAATCTGGGGCGCGGACGGGACTCCGCGTGTGGCGCAAGTGTTGGTTGATGGATCGGTGCTAAATCGCGCAGTCGCGACCTTAGCTCGATTACCGGTTGACTAGTTTAAGATTTCAGGCTAGAAAGCGGTACGTCCGCTTTGGGTGGCGGGATGTTGCAAATAAACAGGCATTTATTTTTGTTGGAAATAAAACTTTGATTTGTATTATGGACGGATCGATTTGGGAATCGATTATCGAGATTCAATTTATTTAGTGGCATAATGGCCCCATCACTAATTGTTCTTTTTTCTTTGTTGGTACACTTGTCTCGGGAAGGCAACAATGGTTGGTTTATAGGTTATCGTGTGTTGATAATTAAATAGATTTTAAGCAGTAATAAGGGCATTTGGAGCCGTATTACTCTAATTAAGTGTATTGTGCAACCTGTGTTTTGTGTGTGTGTACGTCGTAAGCGAATCGCATCGGGAGTACAATTCGCCGCTGTCGGCGTCTCCGCTGCTGGAGAAAGCAGGTATTTCCTCGGGGGAAAAGTGCACTTGGGGTAGTCGTTGGGTGTGATTAGGGAACCCGAGAAGACCCGGACTCGGATTCCGGCCCCATCAGACCATATGGATCCCGTTCTGGACGGCGGGAGCGGCATGGAACTGTGAGTGGATTTTGTAGATTTTAAGGTGTAACCTAATTTTAAACAGTAGCATAGTGTGTGTTGTGGGTTTCCGCAACACTTACTATACATAGGAAACACCCAGACACGAAACAATTTAGAAAAACAGGTATTTCTAAATTGATCCGACCGGGGATCGAACCCGGGACCTCAGAGATGGCGACACCATGAAAACCGGTGTGCAAGCCACTCGACCAAAGAGGTCTTCAAATTTAACTTTTGATTGAAATCTCCCGAGGTCCACGCGAGAAACGTGTTATATTTTGATAATGATGTTTTTGATTTTTTTTTCAAAACATACGAATAACTGACTTTAATCAAAAAACGAATCAATCAACTTCACAAACATGAAATATCATATAAAAAAAAGGAAAAGGATAAAAAAAATAAAATAAAAAATAATAATAAATCCAATAGGATTTCTCAACTAAATAACGTTTTGTTTAAAAAAAAATCTATAAATAAAATGAAGCTGCAAACTTGATAAAACGCCTTACATATGAAAAGGCATTTCCAACGGAAAGCCCACGTATTTCCTGCTTTCAACGGCCGATATCTGCCAATTCCCAGATGTTGGAACCAGAAAATCACTGGCATATACGATTATGTGGCGTTCGGTTTTACAGCGGTATCGAAGTAAATTGAACACTCCATTTTTGTGCAGTATTCGTATACTCGTATATGTAAATTTGTACATCCACGATTGAGGTACAAATCTATTACATAAAAACCTTTTTAATTAAGGGATAGTAATTGACAATGGGTTTTGCATTTGTTTATTAGTTTATCTCTAAAACTTTTTTATTCAAATAATCTTAAGAAAAGTGAATTGAATCGTCCAAAAATTTTTTTACTTACTACATATTAAGGACGTCTATTTTTTTAGTTGTGAAAAAGAATAGGCGCACGAAGCTCCACAGCTTTAATAGAAATAACGACATTTACAAAAAAAAGTTTGTCGTTACTAAATCATACAATATTTAATTTCAACCATTTACAATTAAAAACTTTCAAGAACTCGGAATTACAAATAATGTAATGATAATGTAATGTAATTTAAGGATACCTTTGTGAAAATGTATAAATGTTATTATAAAACAAAAGTTAACAATTACTCTAATAACTACTTATCTTAGATCTGTGTTTCCTAGAATAGTAAATAAAGAGTTTTAGATATCTGTTATATAAGTACGGGAAAAATAACTTTACGCACCTAAATATGAAGAAACTTGAGGTAAATATTTTAATATGATCACTCATCTAATTACCGGTATTGCGAATGTTAGTCATCGAATCGGTGCGGTGGCCAAAAATTTTCAACTCTAGCTCCTCCGTGCTTTGGAAGGCACGTAAAGCCGTTGTTTCTGGCTGCAGTAGTGGTGGTTTATGACCTGTTCTCCCTATCCATCCATAGGGTAGGCTCGTGCCCCAGCAGTGTCGACATAAAATGAGCTGACGATGGTTAACTTGTAAGATTGTAATTAGAACGCATTAAAAAAACCTTTCGCGTAAACATTGCAGTGTCGTTAAAAATATAGATACTGTCAGCGCTCTTCAGCCAATTTGTTTATTCCAGTGCACTCTAAACTTGCAAAGCGACCAAACACGTTAAGTTATCGGTTCATACCGAATTCTAGTGTTCAAAATATGTGGCAAGATGAAACAAAACACATGAGGACAACTTGTCTATATTTAACATATTATTATGCTCGAGACTTTACAGTGACAAAACGATTTGTTAGATAGGTGCCTTGAACGCATTTTGTACCAGTAAGGTTTTTACCCTAATCGCATTTTGCCACTATCGTGTTTTGTCATATAGGTATGCTATATGTATAGTAGCTTTTTATATTAGTCTGATATTTTATACTCTCAGTTTTTTCATCGTATTTAGACATAAACGCATTTTTAAAAATCTCAATTTTTGTCATCGCATTAAACCTTAGATGAATGATTGGTCTCGCTGACCGCAGCGAGACCAACCATTCACCTAAGCCTTAAGCAAACCATTTTACAAACTTAGTACTTCTCGACATATGTTTTCACAATTATGTATTAATAATATAATATACATATGCAAGTGTACTTTTTAATATGAAAGTGGTAAAATAATATAAAAAAGAGAGAAAAAAATTTAAATCTCTCAATTTACAGTATGAGGCAAAAAGCTTATAAGACAATATGCTGTTAGACAAAATCTTTTTAGACCAAAAACCGATTAAATCAACTTGCTTGAAGGCAAAACACGATAGTGGCAAATTGCGATTAGGGCAAAAACCTTACTGGTACAAAATGCGTTCGAGGCACCCATCTAACAAATCCATAAAACCATTGCTGACGACCTCCGTGGTCGAGTGGTTAGCGCGCCGGGTCTGGCGTCGCGCCATCTCTGAGGTCCCGGGTTCAATTCCCGGTCGGGTCAATTTTGGAGAAAACTGTTTTTCTGAATTGATTTCGGGTCTAGGTGTTTTTCTGTGCTTATGTATAAGTTATCTAATGTAACCACATTAACGAGTTTTAATAGAAGCTTATCTTGGCTAGATAATTGGTGTGAGCGTAAACAATTTCTATTTTTGTTTATTTATTTATTTATTTATTGCGCTGAAACATTACAGTGTCGTTCTAAATATAATAATGTCAGCGCTCTTCAGCTGATTTGTTTACCCCAGTGCACTCTAAACTTGCAAAGCGACCAAACACAGTAGGAATCCACAAGTTTGGAGGAATTGCAAGCCCCAAGATTATTATGCAAATCCTCCGGACGCCGGTCGCGCGGTAAAAGATTCTGTACATTTTGTAGAATACAGCGAGGGCCGACTAGAAATAACAAATAGTCCGTGACACGATTTACATGCTTAATTTGCATCTGGGACGCAGTTGTGTTTGTCAGAGCTCGATACCGGTACCGAAAAGTTATCGGGCTTTACCGGTATATCGGTACTCCCTGTCGGTACTTGAAACACGTAACCAGAACATACTTACCGTTATAAATGAAACTAGCCGCTGTCGCCTATGGACATTAGGTATGACAAAATTCAAAATATAAAATATACCTAGCTAGTGGCACCTGTGTTCGACACATTTTTCATCGCCAAAAAATAACATTGGTCGTCAATGAAACTAACATTGGTCGTCAATGAAATTAATATTGGTCGTCAATGAAATTAACATTGGTCGTCAATGAAATTAATATTGGTCGTCAATGAAATTAACATTGATCGTCAACGAAATTAATATTGGTCTTCAATGAAATTAACATTGGTCGTCAATGAAATTTTACGGGATAACAGCTAGGAAGCAGATGTTCGGTATTTAATTGTTGCCAAATACTAAAGTCAGTTGCTGACCCCTATTTTTAATGCTAAAAGGAAAAAAATGTCGATCACTGGGTCCTGTCTAAAACTGGCGCCACAACCCTATAGCTGCAAAAAAGATCCACAATTTTTTACATCTAGAAATAATAGAATGAGGTAAATTTTACTCTCTGTAACGTGGAGCTCCCCTACTCCTCCTGTGCCTCCCTATAACATAATAAAACAATTACAAAAAATGGTATTTTATTGAAATTTAATTTAATTAAACAGTACAACTATGGATTTACAATTTTATTGAGTAAGCTATTTATTATGGGTACCAGGAGTCCTGAGGTCAGTTTGGTCGACCAAAGTAACTACTTGATAAAAACAATAATAAAATAAGGGGCAATGAAAAAGGTTAGTTAGTACGTAAGCAAAAAACAACATGACAGCACACTAGATGTTAATTCGACAATATTGTTTACCTAATTTACTCTAAAAACACAAATGCATTCTAGACAAAAAGGTTTAAATTCATAAAAGCCAGAAGCACTCATAGAGATGCATAAATGTGTCCTTCGTGGGCGGCCAAGGAGAATAATCCCGGGTGACGGGTGCATTGTGGGCAGGACTCCGCCTTGACCCGGCCCCGAGGTCAACCGCGCCAGATATCGAACATGCGACCTCTGCTGCAGACAACATTAAATCCTTTGTGCTAAATTATTTTTTTAACTTTTGAAAAAGGAGGATGTTATCGATTTGACGTTTGTTTTTTTAAATACATTCAAATCCAAAACAATATATAAAACATTTGAAATCTTTTTTCAAAAAATACGTTCTACCTGCCTGGTATTCCCATATGGGAAGATCGGACCTTAAACCGCTATGCTAGTTCAATGAGAATCAAAATTGCTTAATTAACTTCTGAAGCACGGAGGAGGCTATAATATTTTGAATATAGCGCTTGACCACCTTCATCTCAAAAGATAAAATGTTTATATAATTTTTAACACAAATTTTGTTGCGAACAAATTACAAATACACAAATGCAGAAAAAATTTCCGTTAAAAATTATATAAACATTTTATAAATAGCTTGCCTACGTCTTAACTGTTCTTTAGTATTTGTAAAAATATTATGATAAGATGTTAATGACGGTAGTTGTTGACATTGAATGGGCGCCTTTGGCTTTCAAAGTAAAAAGTAAAATAGTGTTGAATAATTTCGGCGGGCTGGTTAGAACCACGATAGCTCAATTGGAAGAGCACCTGACCCGGTATGTCAGAAGGCGGGCAGTGCGGGTTCAAATCCTGCTCGTGGAAATTTTTTCAGCATTTGTGTTTTTGTAATCTCAAAAGATGTCACCCTCCTGTGACCCGGCATTGTAAAAGCTGCAATATCATCAAAATTATTGTACAACCTTCTTGAAGTGACTGCATGCAATATTAATTTTAAGAAAATATAATTGAAGTAATAATAATAGAACACTCGTAACTATGATAAACTCTACTCAATCGAAAACAGTACAAAAGTTCAAAATACGGAATACGGAAGTCAAATAAAATTAAGAGTAAAATAAAGTCATAAAAAGTGTAACGGAAGTTGCTTATCTTGCAAATCGCCGCACAGCCGCTGCTGCTGCTACCCTATCGATCTCCTCAAAACATATTATAATATAATATTATTAATAAAAAGGTTGCACCACAACATTCATAATGTCCGGCCGCCGTCCGGGTGTCCGGGCCATTGCCAAAACTGCGCGTGTCAGGTAGTTTGTTCCACAGTCCGTTTCCGCAGCTGTCGTGTTCTGTGGGTCGCCACCTTCTTCCGTTCAACGTTACGTGAAATAAACAGAACATGGCAGCAAAATAAAGAGGATCCAAAAGGTAAGCTAATACATACCGAGCCGAGCAACGCACACATAGATGAATCACTAATTGCAATAACCTCCTCTTTTTTTGAAGTCGGTTAAAAAGGGCACTTGTCCAGGTAAACTTTTCAGAAACTATAAAATATTTAATATCTTTTTATTTAATATTTTTTTTACTGTCGTTTTGTTTTCCAATGGATTTATGTGTCTTATAGGAACCTATTGTGACACAAATAAAGGTATGTACTATTACAATCTACAATTAATTGGCTGTTATATTTCATCGACTTGTGCTCATTTTGTAAGAAACTGCTGACATGAGCCCTTTTTACACTTAACTAAGTAAATTCAAACTACAATTTTTATGAAAGAAGTAATCATATTTATTATATTTTATAATGGTAACAGTACAAAAACTTAAAATTGTGAATTATGTACTCGTCCATCTCGCTGAACTCTATTTTCTGTCGGCCACCAGAATATTTTGTATTGTAAATTTGAGCAAAAAAAGGGCACGTGAGCAATGTTAACGTGCCCTTTTTGCGATAAATAATGTAGACGGCACTCATATAACTCGAAAAATATACAGAGTCGATATGCCTTTTTAGCAGATAATGTAGGTAAAACCTTGGAGAGCATATTAATGTCAAAAAACCATTTTTGGGTGAAAGTATGAAAATTGCCCTTTTTTGTTGCGAGATTCAGAGTCCGTTAGAGGTTGTTTAAGGCGACGCACCGCTAAACAATAATCTCATACGGAGCGTTTGCGCCCCGTACCATAAGAAAAATCTACTAAGAAAATTTAGACGCTTAAATCGGTCTGGTTAGCCTGTAAAATGCAAATATCTATGTTTTAAAAGAGGTTACTTTGATATTTTTTTCTCTGTTATAAAAGTTGACAAATCGTGTTTCTGCAACTAGCAAAATGAGGTCAATTAAATAAAAAATCATGTCATCAAATATCACTTTCATATGTTTTGTAATTCGATTTGGGAAAAATCAAGATCCCCGCCACGTAAATTTCCAATGCGTCGCCTTAAGGCGAGCGTTTCCGACTGTGAGATTCAAGGCGTTCCGCTCGAGATTGAATGATGGCGCGAGCGTCGAATTAGGCAATAATGTGGATTTTATTGAACGTTTACTTATTATTAAAATTATAATGGCCGATGTAGAGACACATTAGGTTAGTAGTTTTATTTTTTGCGTGTCTTCGGGGTCACCAGTGTTATATCTTATATGTCCTCTTCTAGTACTATGTTGTTTCAGGATGTCACATTAAAACTTCATTTATATAAGTACGTAAAATTCATATATTTGATTCGAATAGGTATACAAACAGTGTTCCCGACCGCGCTTGCCGTGTGACTGCGGGCGAGACCCGATTTCCATACAATTGTAGAAATATCATATTACATACTGAAATAAAACTACTAACCTAATGTGTCTCTACATCATCACTATGGGCAATTATCAAGACAAAGAAAAGACGGTCGCTGCCCAAGTCCAGGCCCAATTCGTAGCTGGACAAGTGGAAACTAAAATGAATTATATGGGAATAACACTCATCGCCATCGTACTATTGCTGGTGATAGGGCTTTGTTATGCCATACGGCGTCTTTGTCACAAAAGAATAAGGAATTGGCTACGTAAAGAAGCAGTTCGAGCAAACATTTCGGCAGCAGCACTGCCGATGACGAAAATTCAGGTAGTGCAGCCACCGACTGGTGCCAGCAGCCCCAACGGCACCGTTAACCCCGGCTACGTGTGAATTGTGATGTGTATCAAAGTGATAGAAAAGTTTGTAGAAGTGTAAAATTTTGACATAGATAAGTCCTTAATTTGTAATAGAATAAATATTGATTAGTGTATTTAGTGTGTCCTATAACAACCATGTATGTCTTTAAATAGAATCACTGCATTTGCACTTTTCGGCCTGCAAGGCGATAAGCGTAAACAGTTGTGCAATCGGCATATTACCAATGTATGTACCTACTTGACTTTATTGTGAATGTAATATGAACGCATATTACCAATGTGTATAATACCTAATTGACTTTATTGTAAATGTAATATGAACGCAGAAGTTGTTACTACTTACTGAACTCGGAAAAGGTACTAGGTTCGAGTCTTGGCAAACTATTTTTTTGTAAAAGGGGGAATGATGTAGAGACACATTAGGTTAGTAGTTTTATTTCAGTATGTAATATGATATTTCTACAATTGTATGGAAATCGGGTCTCGCCCGCAGTCACACGGCAAGCGCGGTCGGGAACACTGTTTGTATACCTATTCGAATCAAATATATGAATTTTACGTACTTATATAAATGAAGTTTTAATGTGACATCCTGAAACAACATAGTACTAGAAGAGGACATATAAGATATAACAGCCGACAACTATATATTCAAAGACAATTGGTTTGGTATATTTTTCTTTGTCTGAAACGGTGCATAGCCTGAATAAAATGATATTTAGTCTAATAATAAGGCGTTTGTTTGATATTATATTCGATGCAGGAAATTGTAAAATATCGTGAAAATACCAGCCGAAATCACTAGATAAAAGGCCGATGAATATATATATATTTTTTTGGTATTAAAATACTTATACATTTTAAATAAAACTTATTTAAAAACACCGTTTTTTTGGAAACCCTCGCCTTAAGTGTGCGTTGCTCGAGCGCTTTTAGACGACGCTTACCTTCTGCAGACTCTTTACTTTGTGATATGGTTGCAAGCAAACCGCATTAACAATGTCAGGCTTATATTGGAAACTAGAAGCCCGCCCACAAAATAGTCTGCATTTTTGATAACTGTTATACAGTAGTAGGATTAGATTAAGACATGTCTAGACGACTTTCTTGGTCGGGTGGCTGCACACCGGTTTTCATGGTGACGCCATCTCTGGGTTCGATCCCCGGTCGGATCAATTTAGAAATATCGGGTCTGGGTGTTTCCTATGTAAATATAATAAATATGTATTTAAGTATATTATGTATGTTTATCCGTTGTCTAGTTAACCATTTCTCGCTTTTCTTGGGGCTAGATAATTGGTGTGAGTGTGGGAAACATTTATTTATTTATTATTTTATTTATTTTATGTCTATATAATCTAAAGTACTATCATGTCATTAGGAAGAACCACGAAGCCAATGAGGAAGTGACTGAGTGGATTGATAACTTCCTTTTACTTTATAGCATTGCATAAACACCATACGTGAAATAAATATTTATTTGTAAATAACCTATAGATATATACTGTACCAATACTAGGCAAATGCTTCCATTATTGAAGTCATCGCGCTACAATTGACAGGTGCAAGCCAAAAGCGGGTTGGTGATCATAAACTCGGGCTAAGTATCCGATAATTCAAAACACCCGACCTAGGATTAGCACTCTGGACCTCCGGGGCAAGCTCTTAGCTGCTAGGCAAACAAGGCGTTCTTAATAAAAAAAAACAACAGTATTTGACAGAAATATATGGATATTACGCGAACGGATAATAAGCTATTATGTTCGTTAATATAACATTTGCATACATTGTACGTCTTGTAAATCATCCATTAACATAATTCAATGAAACAATTAAGTGCTCCATACATTTTCATGCGTTCTGCCTTTTTGTATTGACAATATACTTTTTGTCTCGTTAGCCGGGCGCAGCGTGAAATAAGCGTAATGCATTTTAACCTGTATTAAAAAAAAGGATTCTGTCCAGAATCCAAATGAATGTTTTCTAATGCCTGTTTCTGCCGCTAAGCAGCATTTTTTTGCATTGCATTGTTTCGGTTAGAAGGGTAATAGATCCAGTGCCTTACAAATAAACAAAGAATAAGGTCCGAATAGTTATTAAGTGTTTTGTCTCTTTTACTCTAATTTGAAATGAGGTTTACATAACAGGAACAAAACACGGAATAACTATTCGGACCTCATTCTTTGTTTATTTGTAAGGCGCCCAGTGAATAGAAGCATAGAAAATAAAGCTCCTGGGCCAGCAAAGGCAATTTTAATACCCTTAGTGAATCAGCAACGTAAGGGCTACACTCGCACCCTTTACAATGTAAAAAGAGTGCGAGTATAACGATCTAATTAACGATTCTAATGCGATTCTAACCGAAACAATGCAATGCAAAACAATGCTGCTTAGCGGCAGAAACAGGTATTAGAAAAAATTTACAAGCATCCATATGGGCTGCAATCTGCAATGGTCACTTTCTAAGAGACAAGCCGTATCTACTTTCCTCGGCTAAATAACATTAAAGAACACCAATACTAATAATCTAACTTCAAATTGAGTCTAATAATTGTTTTTTAGGATAAGAATAAAGAGTAAAAACGTTTATTTCCACATAATTATTATGAATAGGTACAAACAATAATCTTTCTTGCAGCAGTTTCTTGCGTCCATTCTTCTCCACAGCTAAACAATAGACGTCCTGAATGGGTAGTAGGTAAAAAATGTTTGGACGATTCAAAGGTTTAATTTTTAAGTTTATTTGAATTAATAGTTTTGACATTGACTTAAAATTGGCCTAACAAAATTGTAACAGGCGGTGACTGGCTCTGCTTATACTGTGGTAGAAGCTACTAGTTACTAATGCTACTTAGAGGAGCTTACTTTAATAAATTCGAGAAATACTTTTACTTTTTTTACTAATATATTATAAGCATCACTGGTACAGCCAGAACTAACATCTATATCTATATTTGTTTACACAAAAAACCAAATGTTACCATTTACATACTTTTTTAATGTGATTAAAAAAATAATACTTGGCATATGCCTCTGCTCTACCTGATGTAAGGCAGAAGCAGAGTCCAGTAGTGAGAACAGCTAACAGGAGCTCTTGGTGGGAAAGTGAAGAGTCATGCCTGCGGTTTTGTTTTATTTTCTAAAATTTGTGTTATGTTGAATATTAATGTGAAATAATGGTGGATTATTAACCGTTAAGTGTTCGTGAGTGTGCATAAGTGTTGGCAAATGAAACAAAATAGTGCAGCGGCACTTTTCAAATTCTCTCAAGAAGTCCGCGCGAGGACTTAGTAAAGCCCCACATCTTTACTGAGATACTCGAGGGGTTGGGGGGTATATCATTTCTCACTTCCTATTTCTATTATCATTCATCATCATCATACAGGAAGGAAATATTGTTTATTTATGTATTACTTGTAAGAAAAAATATTTCACTGGCTAAATGCTTGTGCAAAGCCAAAAAAAAACAGCTAACAGTCCGTGAATGTGTGAATTTAACACAAACAAATAAAAATTACTCATTTGGAAGTAGCTTCCATACTCTAGCAAGCATGCTCAGTTATGGCAGTTACGTGTTCGCATTAATTAAAAGTAATCTATTAGCGATGGTAGGCTGAAACAACAACTTATGCCGTTGACTCGCAACATCACCCAATTACGTATATACATATCTGTTCGGTAAACAACTTTGAACATTGTACCAATATATGCACACAGTATACGTAGAGATAGTAACGATGCTTCAACCCCATTGTTATCCCATTTTTTTGAGTTTCGTCTTCTAGTGCTATTTATTATTCGTCACGGACGAGAATTTGTAATGCATTGAAACGTGGTGAATCTGGTGACCGTTACGTTCCCTAAAATATGGTTGAGCGAAGCGATGGCTGATTCATATGTCATACTCGTGAACAGGTATCGCCTGTGGAGGCTGGTATCCTCTTGCATACTTATCTTATTTTTAGAATTATTTACTATAGTTTGACTTTGTTTTTCTTAAAAAAAAATTGACTTTTACCATTAGATTTTTTATTTTGTTTTTTTTACATGTTGTGGTTGTATGTTTTGTGTTTATTGTAATGAAAAGTGTCCTACTATGATGGGGCATTTTCCAATATTTTTGACGCTGTAAGGGAGAAAAGAGCCGGACACTTGCTGAGTTTCTTGCCAATTCTTCTTGGTACAAGATCTCCCGCCCAGAGTAGACTTACAAACCGATGAACCGATATGACATAGTGACATTCACAAGAGCTACTTGTAGCCTAAGCTGAATAAATGATTTTGAATTTTGAATTTTGAATTTTTGACCTAAGTTGCCATACGAATTCTCGATTTGGATAACATGATCGAATGATGAATAAAAGCGCACTAGCCAATCTGAACGCGTGTTTCCAGCATTTAATTACGTTGATGAAAACGAGAATTTGTATGGCATTGAAGCAGCGCGTCTTGGTGACAAAATAGGTAAATCGCACTTCGCACTCAGAAATTATTACTCGAAATTCAGCTGTTTACTAAACGTTCAAGGGCTCCTATCCAATCCCTAGGACTCCCTAGGACCTAGTAGAGAACGGGGACACGCGTTAGTGCGTGATGCCATTCCCCCTAGAAAACCTCTGACGGTGTTTCGATCACGCGGCTTGAGGAACCTCTTAAGGCGACGCAAGGCTAAACAATTAATCTAGTACTTACGGAGCGTTTGCGCCCCGTACCATAAGAAAAACTGCTTTTTTTCCTTCAAATTAAAACTACAAATTATTAAAAAAATGAACTAGCATATTGAAGTGTGTGTTAAGAATAATCTACTAAGAAAATTTAGATGCTTAAATCGGTCTGGTTTGCCTGTAAAATGCAAATCTATGTTTTAAAAGAGGTTACTTCGATATTTTTTTCTCTGTTATAAAAGTTGACAAGTAATTGTTGGGAAAAATCAAGATCCCCGCCACGTAAATTTCCAATGCGTCTCGCCTTAAGTCTAGGTAGCTCAATTCTCGTTAGCGCAATGGTCCGGAATCCGGATTTCGAAAGTTTGTAAATAAGTATCATTCATTCATTTATTTTGGCTTTGTTTTATTGACTCTATTGTTTGATTTACATACATTTTGAATTAATGTAATAAAAATTTTTCGCCGACTTTATGTACCTATAACTACCACATGAGTACGGGTATTTAGGTACTCATGTGATAACTACTACGAGTACGATTAAACAACATTTATAAATTGGATACTTTCGGGATACTATAATATAAACATTATACCCAAATTATTATGCTTTTAAACATTGCGAAAGAATAGGTTAAAATTTGTCAATTTTTAATGAGAGCAGATTGCTTATTTTCGAAGTAGGCTCCTTAATTATATTGGTATTTTTTATAGTAAAGACAGAGAGATCCAATTTTGCTGACCCTAATTACCAATCTTCGTGACTGACATTTTTTGGAGGCTATGATTTTTCATCATTATTAACGGTTAGCTTGCAAAGGAAAATTTATTTATTTACTTTATATACTTAGGTATGTACTACAGTTAATTAATACTTTAGATGCCATTAGATACTGCAATTACAGTTACAAGCAAAGCGTGCAGTAAGCCAATTACAATTCGTGTAGCAGATTATTATCTAAATAATAAAAAAAAAATTAACAAATGAAACACTTTATACGGATATACCGGAATTTATTTTAAAATTACTATTTAATCTTATTTTATTCTGATAATTCGAACCCTTTTTAGGGTCCGTGGTCTCAAGACTAATTTGTAACATGCTTGCTAGCGTCAATAATTTTTAATCGGGTGCGTACCGTTTCACGCAAAAGAGCTTGCTTACAATAATGTTTTGGTATATCAACGTGGTGTTGGAGCTGGGATTTAAAACTAGGAAACGTCAGAATTGAGATATTTTGTTGTATAGTTTTCGCGTTAACTTTGACAGAAATAGATCAAAGCATAAAACTTTGTGTTATTTATTCCACTTCAGCATTATGGAAGTCATAGGTGAAAAGTTAAGGGTTTCAACTACCAGCTTCTCACGACAACGACAGGGCCCGACAGCTTGAAGTGTCTTCCGAAGCACGAACGTCATAGCAGGTACACATAATATTTTGATGCTCACTGTACCATTGTCTATACTGAGTACTACCAAACTGTGTATTCTAATACAGCGATCGTTCGTGCGAAGAATCACTTTGTTTGTGTTTACCTCAGTGTACTGTTCCGATGTTTCTCGAGAGATGAAATGAGGAGACAATCCCAGATTGCTGCGTGCCGTTGCACAAGTTATTATCACAGATTAGTTGTTTGTTTTATAGACTTCCGTATCGGAGGACACAGGAAATATGTTAACGGTCCAACGACAGAGTTAATTAGATAACCTACTCCTAATAAGGTGTTATTGTGTGTCGCGGAAATGCTTTATTTATTTATATTATACTATAATTTAAATACACAAACTAAAAAGTGGAAGTCCTTTCCTGCTGATGAGTTTCCTGTACGCTGTACGTTATAACTTTTTATTATACTCTTTAGGTAAGCACTTGGCTTTCACTATACCTGATGTTAAGTAAGGATAAGGTCGAAAGTGGAAGTGCACTTCACCCGGAATATTTAGCCACTGAAGACGGAACAACAATTCTACAAATATTGATGTTTTAGCATAGCGACATATTCAGATTAGATTTAATGGTGTTTCAATCGTCCATGGGCTCCGTGATGGCCGCCTTCCATCGGCATATTTGCGTGCGCAGTCACATAAAGAAAACGTCATAATGACATGTGTGCAGAATATCTTCTGAATCTCTTTAGAATCTTTAGAATATACTCGTAGATTCGATATGCTTCTTTTTACCATTTCCTCGTTACGTCGGTTATGATCGTAAAGTTACACACAAGTAAAGATTGTAAAGGAAAAGTAAATAGCTTATAACTGTTCTGCTACAGGCATACGCCTGCATCATTGAAAGGGTACTTCATCGATTCATCATCATACCATGGTATGAATCGGCGAATGTCTTTGTTGGATGTGACCACAAGACATTCATCACAAGTTTTATGACAACATTAAGAGTACATGCAGTTTTAATGAAATCAAGTTATCGCTACAATTGATGGGTAATAGTTTAATCACCACGCTTGCCAAATGCGGGTTGGTGATCCCAAACCCGGGCTATGCATCGACAAATCCGAAATACACTTTGCCCGACCTGGGAATTGAACCCTGGACCTCGGGTATCGGGCCGAGCGCTTTGCTGCTCGGTCACCGAGGCGTTCTATATTTTATTTATTTTTATTTATTTTATTTTATTGGTTTAAGGGAAACAAACAGCTTAATATAACACTAGTAGATAATATAAAGTATTAAGTTTGTACATAAGCTAACAAAGTTTCCACAGCAAAAGAAATACAAACAGTTGAGTAGACATTGAACCTCAGACAGTGGTAATGGTTAAAATTACAATTAAAATTAAAATACAAATAAAAACAATAAACAAGTAAATAATCAAATAAATATTCTCAGGTGAACGAGTAAACTGTCGTTTACTCGTTCACCCGCGAACATCCATTTCCCCTTTTCTTCCTTTCATCATCTTCATTACAAATATATTTTTGTATGTATAAGAACTTAGAGAAAAAAGTGTATGAAAGTGTATATAGTGTAAAGATTGTAAATGTTCTAAAATTTGTAGCGACAGCCGATAAAGCGTTTATTTAGCGGAATGCCAGATATCGCGGTGATGATGGATCGTGTGTGTTTGCCCGGGCCTCGGTTCTGCACCAACGAGTTTCACAATCGAATGACTCTATCATACTTAGCCGCTTCTGCCACGGGAAATGTATCGAGGTTTTTAATTTACTTTATTTAATAATAAATTTTACATACATACATTCTTTTTTAAGTAATTTTATCGCGTTATCTCAGTTTTTTAAAGATGAATATTATAGTTGTACCTACTTACTTAGAGCTTCTGGGAATCAGTATTCGCTTCATGAAGTCGGGTTGTAATGATAAGAGTTTGAAAACATTTGTTTCTAAACAGATTAAGTATTTGATTCTTAGATAATTCGAATATCGAATATATAATAGAAATAAAGAATAATATAATATAATCGGTACTCTTATATCGGATACTTACTCTTCTGGACTGTATGGTGAAATAATACTCTTTGATATATTTAGGAAGTTTCTACTTTATTGCTCGGAACTCGGAATGGAATCCACAGAACTTACAAAACTTAATTTGAAATTATTTTTGTTTAAGTACTTACAAACATCAAAAAACAATAGTGTCAAAAGATGATAGTTTCAAAAGTTAAATAATATATCAAGTGTGGTATGAAATAAAATTCGTTTGGATTAAGTTATAGAGTTTTTTTAATTTAAATTTGGATAAGCCATAACCGCCGCAAAGCTTAACGACTAACCATTCACCATTATCATTTGTAACTCATAAAATTTCCGACAAAACACAAAATAATACGAATTTGCAAACATGACTTTTCACTTTCCCGCCAAGAAAACCTGACGTTAATAATTAAGCTCCATCAGTCAAGTGTTTTTAAACCTCGGTTTAACTAAGAAATTTGTGTTTTAGACGGCATTCAAAATTTTAATTATTTTTTTAGGTTAGGCTATAAAAATTGCCCTGATGAATGGCATTACGTCATCGGTTCGTATATAAGTCTATCCAGAGGCGGGCGAACTTGTACTGAAAAAACCGACAAGAAACTCAGCTAGGACATTTCATTCCTCGTTTTCTTTTACAGCGTATACATATTGGAAAATCATAGAAAGATGCTTTCCATTAAAATAAACATGCAGGGTTTTACAAATAAACAAAGAATAAGCTTCGAATAGTTATTCCGTGTTTTGTGTCTTTTATTCTTATTTGAAATGACGTTTACATGACGGAAACAAAACACGGAATAACTATTCGGAGCCTATTCTTTGTTTATTTGTTAAGCACACAAATATAAAGAGCAACCACTACATGTAAAAATATATATAAATATCAAAGTATGCAAATTTATATTGGGTACCAATTTAATTTACATTGATATTCTAGAAATCCCGAACCAAAAGTTAATCATTGACCTGGTATAAACGTTTAGGCCTCGATTCCGCTATTTTAAAACGTTCAAAATCGTGTCGCAATGTTGGGATTATGTCAGAATCAGAATCCCGACACCATGTTGAATAAATAGCATAAAGGGTGTGGCCTGAGACAGACACAGACAACAGCTGTATAATATAACTAGCTGCCCGTCCCGGCTTCGTACGGGTGGACATTTCTTTTTAATAAAGCCTATGTTACTCAGCGCTAATGTAGCATTCTAATGGTGAAATATTTTTTTTAATCGATCAAGTAGTTTTTGAGTTTATCCGTTGCAAACATACAAAAATACAAAGCTTCCCTCTTTATAACATTAGGTCCTTACCTATGAAATTGACGTTTTGTATGAAGATTTTTTATAAAATTATATTTTTCTTACTAGTTTTTTTTAAATTTTCTCAGCATGTATTTATGTTAACACTATTTAAATTGTAGAGTAGTGTGTTTGTTTCACTAGCTAAATGTAGCAGTTAAAAAGAAAAAAAAACAAGACCCTTCAATGCTACAATGAAACAAAAGGTCAATTCCGCGAACAAAAAAGAAATCAATTAAAAAAATATATTGGGCGATAGGACCAAAATGAATAATCATTGTTATTACTGAAACCTAAGTAACATAGTCCTAATTCAAAGTGTATAATAATATTGACAACCGGTATTGACTTTTAGAAGTAATACACCTATTAATAAGTGAGAAAATAACGTCAATTTCATAGGTAAGGACCTAATATTATATTATACTCGACGACCTCCTTGGTCGAGTGGTTTGTACACCGGTTTTCATGGTGTCGCCATCTCTGAGGTCCCGGGTTCGATCCCAGGTCGGGTCAATTTAGAAATTATTGTTTTTCTAAATTGTATCGGGTCTGGGTGTTTTCTATGTATAATAAATATGTATTTAAGTATTTTAAGTATGTTTATCCGTTGTCTAGTAACCATTTAACGAGTTTCATAACGAAGCTTCTCTTGGGCTGGATAATTGGTGTGAGTGTAGGAAAGTTTATTATTATTTATTATACTCGTAGTATGATACGATATGGAGACTCGGAAGGTTAGTTTAAATACGTATTCGTTCGATTACGTTTACGAAAACGAAAATTAGTATGGCATTAAAGCAGCGCCTCCTGGCGACATACGAGAAGAGTTAACATTTTGCCATACAAATTCTCGTTTTCGTTAACGTGATCGAATTGCGAATGAAACTCGCACTTGGCACCCTGCACACTAGACATCTCACGGACATGGAATCTCGCCATAGCTCTGCGCTCAGGCTGTTCCGAGCTTGTTTGAAGTGTACCTACTGCAGTTACCTATTTTGGGGCTGAGTTCCGCGGGTCTGAATCACGGTCGAAAGTCGGCACTTCTCACTTGTTAGGTACTCGATATTCTGAGTCAGTAGTTTTCATATTTATTTATTGAAGGCGATGTGTTCTTCGAATATTGCAAACGATTTTGTTGCCTGTCCTTGTTGCTGGCTGGTATTTTGACACAACCATAATAGAGTGCCAAAGACTGGTTGGTTTTTTCGGAAAAAAAATTTATCTTGTAACTGGATTAAAAAATAATAAAAATAAACGTAAAAGAAGTATTAAATAAATAAAAGATAAAAATAAAATATTAAACGCATCCCAATACATTGTTCTGATCCCAAGTGAGTAGCTAAAGCACTCGTATTATGGAAATTAGAATCAACGACGGTACCACAACCACCCAGACCCGACACAATATCGAAAAGTTCGTTTTCGTCAATGACCCGACCGGGAATCGAACCCGGGACTTCAGAATTAGCGCCACCCAAAGTCCGGCGAGCAAGCCACTCGGCTACGGAGGTCGTCAAGTTCAAGTAGCCCAGAATAGAGATACCTAGGCCTTTGCCTTATTGTAACGTGCAAGAAATATCAGTTTTTTTATCTGAATAGGCTGATATTTCTAGATATGCCAATGGTTCTTGATATGATGATATTTCTGGCCCAATACTTTACGGTCTAGCCTTCGTCTTAGTCGTTTTACGCAGCTCGACCTTGGCTCGACACTGCTTCCAAAAAGTCACTTATCATTCGCATATTACACTTGAGGTAAAGTAATACGAAACGGCACTTTTGTTCCTTTTGAGTTTTTGCATAAAGTAATTAATCACTGGATTCCAGACACGACACAGTTGAAAACCCATTGTCACTAATGATTTTTTTATATCTACGTATTTTTCGTAATTTCAATTACTTATGGAACTTGGCTTTCTATCGATATTATTTGAGTGTTAAAAAACTTATTATTGACATATTACGTATTTATAACATTGTTATGTCTGTATGAAATAAAAATAAACAATATAAATATTGTTGAAATGGCCCATTTTAACACTATGTTCAGGATTTTTAAGTTAGGCGGAACTATGCTTAAATCTCGCATACATAAAACCATGAAAATGGTTACCTACTAATAACTTATACAAAAGTTTAAATCTACACGTTATATTTCGTACCTAAGAAAACACATAACGCTAATATTATAATTGTTATTTTAATAAGATCTCTAACACAAAAGTTTCTTTAAAAAAAATAGGAAACACATAGAGTAGTTGCTTCAGTGTTCCACAGGAATTAGTGACTGAAACTTTTTTCCTTTTATAATTAAAAATATTCAATTAATTAATTAAACCATTACCCTTAAATCACTAATATTTTAAATGCAAAAGTTTGTGTCGGTTGTATGTATGTGTGTATATTTGTTGCTTCTTCACGCTGCAACGGATGGATGGATTTGGATGAAATTCAGCATACAGATAGTTTATAACTTGAAATAAAACAAAGAATACTTTTTATCCCAACATTCCCACTTGAACGGGAACCACGCGGGTGAAACCGCGATCGGCCGCTAGTAAATAAATAAATAAAGACTTGATTTCAATTAAGGAGCCCTTTGCCCAGTAGTTGGACAATTGTAGGCTTTTTACTTTTACTTATAATTAAAAATAGGGGAAAAACAATTGAGTACAGGCCACCTGCTTTGAAGCTATAACTCAGTAAAATTTCAATGAAACTCTATTTTATTTTTTGGCGACGAAAACAGGTGTTGAAGCCTGGGCTTAAAGTGTCAACCACTGATGTCACTACCCTACCTACCGCTAACATCATATCTCTATATAAAAATCGTGTTTAATTCCTTAATAGAGTTACCTGCTACATCTATACTCCCACTCCATTAGCAAGTAAGCCTCATCGATCATATTTACGTTCGGCTGATACGTGAGATTTGTAAGCGATGAACCAGCGGTTTAGTTTGTTTTGTGTGAGGAGATAGGCTCTTATCTTAGCGGAATTAGTTGGTAGCCTCTCTGGGAATGTGCACTGTCAGGGTATTATTTTATGGGGAAAGGCTTTAGATCGGCTTGGTTTGATGTATATACAGCTATGTTGTTGGTTGTGATGTGGTGGTCTAAAATTGTCATCGTCATCACCATCGTTTTCAGATGTTTTATTTGAATGAGATAGCAAATAAACATTTCGGCGGTCACGGTAGTTTTACTGACTCTAGCAACACCACGGGTATAATAACAGCTGTATGATATATATTACGTACCTATGTTACAAAACAGTGATTTAATAAATATGTATAAACGAGTATATAGTTAACTCGCACGTGACCTAACGTAGTAGAGCTGTTCAGAAAATAAGAGTTAAAAAACAGATAACCAAATGACATCATAATACTTATATATTTAAAGTTCAAAGTGTTTTTACATTTTTACTGCGTACAAATATACCTTTGAAGAATGACAACACCATACCAGTAGACACTTTGTACCTACTAAAAATCATGGTCAAGTTGATAAACTCTTGCAAGGCGTCCGATTGAGTTGGTCGAGCTTTAATTCAGCCCAATTTCCCATCAAACTGACCCCTAGGTGAGGTCGTGGACAACTTGATTGTTTCTTGAATTATTAAGTAACTAAGTTGGAAATAATAGAATGGTGTTAACGTCCTAATACTATATTGACTTGACATTGATAGCAAAGCCTATTATTACTCACAGTAATTCATCCCCGGTTTCATTTGGTTTTTAAGATATCTTCACAAAAATAATCATTACCATCATAATAATATTTACCAGCATATAGCAGACAGTCAGCCTGTCACCACGGCATCAGCAAATCATCCAAAACGTCGGATACCTACATAAAAATTATAACGCAGTAACGAAAAAACCCCTAGTACTAATAAGTCACACACACAGATAAAAACAAAAAGTAAGGCACTAACGTGGTGTCTAATCGCTCGAAGGGTTAACTGCCGCACTCATAGACGTCAATTATCATCAATGATTACTTAGCACCTAATTGTAAAATAGTCCCTAGCAGTGACGATATAAGCACCTTTTCGACTGAACAATTGCAGGTGTTAAGTAATCATTAATAATAATTGACGTAAGTGCGGCAATAAGACGTTAAGCCCTGTAAACAGTATTATTAAGTGTGAAATCAAAGCCTTTTTAACCCTTTTACCCCTTTTTAAAGTAGTCGTAGGTACCACTTTTTCAAAGCATTATTTGACATTATACTTGTAAATATTATTTAAAAATAAGTGAACATCCATTTTTTGGAGTTATGGTGCCGAAGGAACAGTGATTGACGCATCAAGAAATAAAATCACTTGGGTCAGGGTTTTTATACAAATTATTGTCAGTTTGTCCCTGTCAGTTTTATGAAAGCATTTTCTGGCAGCTACTTTAAATTGAGTGCGAAAAAAGTAGACGTCAAGACTTTTTTTACCAATCATATTGAAATTGGCTCTTAAAAAAAGATAAGTACGATTTTTTTAATTCCCTTGCGGGTTAGTACTTAGCCTTCATCTTACCTAATGTTAAGTGATGATGAGGTCGAAGGTCGCTTGCTTCGCTTGGAATCCTCAAGTACAGAGGCACTGGCTTATCTCTAACTGCCGGAACACAACATACTACTAGATAGAGCAATAGGGTTAGTGGTTGTGGCTAGATTTTCGTGTATCGTAGATTGACCTAGCATACATTTAAAAACTTAAGTAACTAAAACTATTACGAAAGTAAAATATGGCGTCAAAAAATTCCTCCGCGTCGCTGTCGACTGGTAATGTAACCAGCCGTTTGGAGATGTCATTAAACAAACCATGAGCACTCGGACCCCACGGCCCGAGGGTTTCAACCCTTTTTTTTATACTACTTTATTGATGTTATGGCGATAATTTTAGATAAGATGGTGGTACCTAGCCATGTGTTTATGAATTGAAACCATTGAAAATGTCAACAGGGAAAATAATGCCTTGGTAGCCCAGTTAAAAGAGCTCTTGCCCGGTTATGAAAAACGTTTCGCTCGGATGGGAAATGAAAATAATTTGCTGCACCATGCCACAGTACGGATTACTTAACCTCCAACATAACATGGCACTTAAAATATTCATAATCGTCATCATTATATAAACTTAAATCATAATACGATACGGAAAACGAGTTGTTTTAAATATAAAAAATATAGAACACGTTTCCCGGATTGTAATAAAATTGGTTTCGTACAATATTTGCGTAAAATTTAAATTATAGGTAACATAAAAGTCGGGGTGTTTTCTTTTACCTCGTTTTTCCTGCATTTTTGTGTTTTATAAATGTTTATTGTTATTTATATAACTTTTTGTTCCAGACATTTTATAACATAAAAACTCTCATAATACAACATGAATAATCAGGGCCATTCTTAATCGTGTTATAAAATTATAAATGCCAACAGTAGGCATTCAGGTTAGCGGACTATCATCGTGGTAATGTTTATGGACATATAAAGCTGAGGACACATTGGTAACAAGAATACTTTAGTTTACCCCCGCACCACTACGAAAATAACTTTCAAGCCTTATCAACCCTTAACCCACGTAAGTAACCTCACCGATATTGGTATCAAAGCCTAATAAAAAAACTTAAAAAAACACATACCTATCAGTTTATTACAAACAAAAACTTAACATGATTATTTACATATAATTTTATACAAATATTGTTGCGAACAAATTATATACTCCTCCTAAAAAAAAAAAAATTATGATGATGATGATGATGATTTATAATAAGCTCCTTTGGCTTATAAAGTAAAAAGTAGATAGTGTTGATTAATTTCGGCGAGTTGGATTGAGCCACGCTAGCATAGTTGGCAGTGCACCTGACCCGGCATGTCATGGGGTGCGGGTTCAAATCACGCTCGTGGAATTTTTTCAACACTTTGTCTTTTTTCAAAAACTTAACACCACAAATGCGACTTAAAAAAAATGGCCATTTTGCTTTTCAAAAGAGCCGCTAGTTGCGCTACTTTTTGTGGGTATAAAAGGGTATACAGGTTCAATGGGGGTCATCGCTATCCAACCGTTACAGAGAACATACGAGAACATCTTTCAGAAGAAAAACGACCTTGAAGATGGTAACACTAGATTTTAGATTAGTTTTAAGCAAAGTTTTATATTTTTACACATTAATAAGTACCTATCTTATCTTATCTTAGTGGGGCCTGCCGAGGTTTCCACCTCCCAGTAACACTTCGACCCATTGGGATCTTTTGTGCAACCCCATAATAAGTACCTAGGTACCTCAAGTAAAAAAAATAATAAGCTTTTTTGGTTTTGTATTTTGATATGTTTCATGTTTTGTGTTTGTGTTTTAAACTTTTTACGTTTATTAATTTATCATTTAAGCGTGTTAGCTGAATAGTCTGTAAGTTAATAATAATTTTGTAAGTAAATAAAATAAATAGTCTTTTATCCGGGTCTATGTGAGTCTAAAATTTCATCTAAATCTGTTCAGCCGGTTCCGCGTCATTGAGTAACAAACAAATAATAAGCATTTAACCACCTCTATGGTAAGCCTCCGGACTTAGACCCAATGTCCCGGGTTTGGCAGTTACATAATATTTGTGTTCTTGATTTGTTTGATGGTTGGGCTTGTTAAGTCCGCCTGGCTAGCTACCACCATCTTATCTAAGTCTCGCGCCATAACAACAATGTTAAAAGCATTGTTGTATTCCGACAGTTTAGAAATTTTCAGTAGTTGAGGATTTCGGGTGAAGTGCACTTCCACCTTCGGCCTTATCGTCACCACCAGGTAAGAGCATTTACCATAAAGTAAAAAAAGTAAGAACAAACTAACTCAAAAGCTTTCCTGTTTATAATATTAGTGGGGATAGAGGGATTTTAGGAGAATCTCCATCAAATCTTATTTTAATACCTATGTATGAATAACAATTTTAGACTGTAGCGTACGTAAGTAGTAGCAGTGTTAGTTAGGTTACTTACATCAAAATTATATTAGCAATATCATCAAACGCTTTTTTTGCAAGAGGTGTTTTCCCGCGTTACTTTACACAATTGTTTACTTGCATCTCTTGGAGCACAAAAAACAAGTTTATTGGGTATACAAACGGTAGTATTATTACAGTTTGGCAAATTACAACATTTTTATGATGACGTTAGAATGAAACAAAATAAATACGAACGATAATAAAGCATACAAAACCAAGTACGAGTATTACGGCGGACTGCGCCGAGCCGCCGCCGCCGCCGCCGCCGCCGCCGCCGCCGCCGCCGCCGCCGCCGCCGCCGCCGCCGCCGCCGCCGCCGCCGGCGGGCGCCGGCCGTTAGAACCGCGCGCGGTGGACCGATATGTACTATGACGTCACAGCGAGTTGTTTCATTCTCGGGCGCGATTCTGAAACGAATGCACTAAAACTGCTCTATCTTCGTCATTTATGGTCCGATTTCAATATTTTATTTACAGAATTTACTGATTTTTTTATTAGGTACTTCAAGTCTGCATACTTAAAAAAACATGACTGATCTTCATTATTGCAGGTTCAAAAGTTGCAGCTCATGTATTTTTAACTATACTATTAGTATTATTAGTCCATGCATGACTAAACTGAGGCAATAGGTTGCCTGCTACAAAGTTTCAACTTTTGTCCTACTCTCTCTTTGTGAGAAGTTGTTATTACTATAAGTTTATTCATATAGCTTTCGCTTCAACTTCATCCACTGTGTACACTGGCTTAGATATAATTTATTCAGATTGACTATTCGGCCTATTAGATAGACCACAGAATATTCTGTTGGGAGCATTATAGTAATGACAGTAATTCGTGTACTTGAATTGAATTGAATAAGAAATTATGTTTGCTTCCTAAGTTTTTGTTGTTATTTTAACATATTATCTTTTTTAAAAGACGAGCCCTTTCTAACTTTCATAGATTTTCAAGCTTATTAGGAGTGAATAATATTTTCTGTGTTGAGATTTTGTGACAAAGGATCTGGTTTCTATCCGTGCTTTAGAAAGCATGTTTGTTAACTTATGGTCCCTGTTGTTGTCTAGAACATCATCAACAGCTCACTGTTATATCTCCACTGCTGGGCACGACCTTTTCCTTTGGATGAAAAGGGATAACTGGCCACTAATCACCACACGAGCCCAGTGCGGATTGGTGGTTGTTAACGACTACTTATGCAGCAAAGCACGGAAAAGCTCGAGATGATACATTTATGATCACCCATCCTATAACCAGCCTATCCGAAAACTTCAAGGGTGTATTGCAAATTTGCAACCTTGTTTGCTAAGAGTATTTTGTTGGTGGCGTGTCACAATTTTTTTTTCCAATTTTTTTTATTTATTTTCGCAGACCAGTCGAGAACCCCACCCAACACGTATTAGGTCATCATGGTGTATTCTCACGCCCCTCACGCAGCTTCCACACAAAGCGCACGTTTAGCAACGTTTTCCATAGTCCTAATCTAATGTCACAATATGGCCACCGCCACACTATTGAGACGTTATTGAGGTAGGTGTAGTCTGCACTCTGCAGTCTGCAGCCGCAATCGGAGTTGTACCTTTATGTTCCTAGTTCAGTGTATTTATAAAAAATAAACAATTCTGAACTCTTCGTACGTTTGTGTTTTAAAGAACTTGACTTCATAATACCGGCCATTTTTTGCTTTTAATAATTCCCGCAACTGTGTCAATGCCATGCAAACAAAACAAATCCTTCAATATTTCAGCGGCAGGAACGAGCGTTTGGTATTCAACCTTCGCTCGGAATGTATTATTTTGTCTTTTTATGACCCCCGTAATGTTAACAAAGATTAGTGACGTTGTTTAACAACGGAGGTAAAAATGGTGAAGATAAAAATCCGGGTTCTTTGGACTCAGTTTAAAACCGTGCAAGGAGGCTTTTGGAGTCTCGGCGATAGAGACAACAAAGCTTTTTCATACTAATATTATAAAGAGGAAAGCTTTGTATTTTTGTATGTTTGTAACGAATAAACTCAAAAACTACTGGACCGATTTAACAAATTCTTTCATCATTAGAATGCTACATTAGCGCTGAGTAACATAGGCTATATTAAAAAAAATGTTCAACCCGTGCGAAGCCGGGACGGGCCGCTAATGTTGTATATTTTATGATAATCTTATGTCTAACTGTCAGAATACAACAATGGTTGGTTGTTATTGTGGCAGACTAAGATATGATATGTGGTACAGTCGGACTTAAGCAAGGCCAAAGTACAGACACCGGCACATCAACCTGTCCAAAACTGTCAAAATCTTCAATAAATGTTCAACCATATGCCATATACATAAATTCCAAAATCAATTGTAGAAATTTGACAGTTTATGGTAGGCTGATTTGCAGGCGTGTGTACAGCCACGAGCATTAACATGTATTCACATTTGTCGAGTTTTGACTCTTCTTCTCTATCGGCGCCCGCTAGATGCAAAAGCCTCTGGTTGAATCAGCCGCGTAGGACTTTGGAATTAATCAGGTGCCTGGATGGGTCCCGAGAAGTGAGTGTGCTTACAACTCCGCCACCAAAGAAGACATTTGGTAGTCGACTTTAGAGTTGACGGCCCGAGCAGTGGTACACTGCTAGTTGTGCTCTTAGTGCAACGAGAAGTGAGCGAGCTTACAGCTCCGGTAACCTCTCTGGATATTAGGTAGTGGACTATACGTGTCCACAGGTAACTAGCTCGAGACACTAGTCTTAAAAGTACCGGATGAAGGATGCGTAACCGGCGTGTTCTGATCTGGCGTTATGACCTGACGTAGATGGTCTCTTGTGCTTGCGTAAGGATGTCTGACACCTAACTTTATAACCGTGAGGTTGGTTGGGGATGTCAGTATAAACTTTAAAGTAGTGTGTAGCAGGGTGTATTCTTCTCTTTCGATTCGCTCTTGGCAGAGCGGTCGTGGTCACGTTGAGTCGTCAAGTTCAGTGGTTAAGGCGAACACAGCTCTCCGCACGACCCGCCATCTCTCCCTATTGGTAGACTGTCTGGCACAGTCAGATACGCGGTTCCCTATTGCGGATTTCACTTGATCAGTCCAGTGCATAGGTGACCTGCCACGTGATCTGGCTTGATTTGACTATTATTCCATTGTATTAAGAGTTACATTGTTTACAAATTAATGCTCGTGACTGTACAAGGACAACAAAGAGTGCCCAATAATATGTGCCCCCACTGAGAATTTACCCTGACCGCTGAATATTACTTTATCTATATATCAATAAAATTATGAATTATGGATTATGAATTATCTACTTATTATAGGTACTGAGAAAGTAATTAATTGTCTGTTATCTAATGTCTACGTAAATGACCACCGGCACAAGTGAATAAAAAAAATTGTAATTCATGTTACGAAATGTAGCAAAGTTGCTAAGTTTTTCAAAAGCTCGCAAGTGCTATTCAGAGACGGTTCCCATTTTGCCCGTTGAAAAGGCATTTTAAAGTAACTTGTTACTAAAAGCTTGTTGCTTTACTTGCATCTAAAGCTTTTGGTTAACATTTTTAAAAGTTGAGTTGATGTGTGTTTTGCAAATTGGATATTTCGGTGCAGGTTTTGATTTTAAAGCAAATTAAAAAGCTACTAGAGAGAATAACTGTAAATACAAAAGAGAGCATTTGTAATGTACCACTCTATATCAGAAATACCATTTTCTCAATGCCTACTACTTATATCTACCCCCCCCCCCCCCAAACTACAAGTCCCTCAACTTTATAAAAATATTGTTGTAATCTTCCTAAGCAAATGCTGCAAAATTATTAGAAATAACCTTTTATAATGTTCACGATTAATGAAGTTCAAAAACTAAAAATAAAATAAATCGTTTAACATTTATTTTTTGATAGATGTTTATAAATATTGAATCAAGCATTTTTGTAATAAACGAGTAAGTAGTACTCGTATGTACTTAGACTTGTATTGTGTCCTTATAGGATTCATGTTGGATACAATACTTATGGCAATAACTCTCAAAAACATAAGAGTACGAAAACATACTTTCACAACTCAACAACGTTTTGTCAAAAACAAAATAGGTCTACACAAAAGTTTGTGTAGGTTTTTTAAAGCTCTTTGGTTGCGTGGCGGCGGCGGCAGTTTCAGTTGGCTTTTAAAGCTGGTTCAGAGGACGATGCATTCTTGTGCGGTGCGCCGGGCTTACTTTAGAATTACGCTTTCAAATTCAGCAGGGTCGAGTTTACCAAGTGACTTTGTACTTTTAAAATACTCTAGAGGTTTTACTGTAAACTCGGCGTTTTTAGCGGGCGCATGTATTTTACGTGGTCGTGCAAATATTTTCGCTATGGCAGGTCGAGCATAGCATTCGTAAGGTCTAGAAGTATTTGTTGCTAATGGCGTGCTTAACATTTTAGGTTTTAGTGCTATTTTTAACTACTTAGGTACTTACCTATTAAAAATCAGTTAATAAAGCTTTACTGCCATTAAGACTTTTTGACACTTACATAAGTGAGAGCTCATAACTACATATTATATGTATCAATCCGAACAGCAGTAAGTTTTCCTAATGAATAAAATAAAATTAAATAAAAACCCTTCCGAGAATTTAGTAGGGCACGGGGACGCGCACTTTTAAGTATGCGATGCCGTTCCCTCTAGAAAACCTCTGAAGGTGATTCGTTTCAACACAGCTTGAGGTACCCTTTACGTACCTCGCCGCCCCCAAAAAGCCCGGTGACGCTGAAAATACTGCTTGAGGCAATCAGCAATCTCGCCAAAAAAAAAAAGATCTATGTATTTAACTGTAGAAGAATGTCATGTATTTAGAATTTTCCTACGGGTAAGCAGTAGGCATTCGTCTCACCTAATGGCCGAAGGTGGATGCGCACGTCACCCGCAATCCTCAACTAATGAGGCTATCTTATCTCTAGCTGCATGTTAATACTGTTAATAATAATTACTCTAATGAAAAATTATTAATGGGATTCTTACCATGTTTATTAAATGTGAGTTTTCGATATTGCAAATATACATGATAGTTTAAATAGTTATATTGTTATGAATTTATTATTCATTAATAATATATTATCTAAAGAAAATTGTAAAGAAAACTAAAAAATAAGTCAAATAATTACTAGATTGGTATTGGTAAGAGGTCTCATTATCCCCCAGGTTTTATGAAAAACAACAATAACATTAAAATTAATCCGCTTTGTTACCGTCATTAAAAATACTTACGCTGTTTAATAAGGCAAAGCCACATTATTCATGGTGGCAAGGCGAAATGACTCCTATTCGTTTGATGAAAAGATAAAAACGGAAAGCAATTAGAGAGATATTGAGGTCGCGCTCTAATTGATTGCAATTTGAAGAGCACTCGGCGGAGGCGCGCCTTTATTTTTTAATTTTTATGTAAATTATCGATATGTTTACATAACTATAATAGTTTTAATCGCGTGCTAGTTTACACCCTGTTTACACTTTGTATAGTTATTAAATTTTATCTCTTTAATCGGATTTGAATAGAAGTTCGGATCATCAGCATCATCAGCTCATTTTATGTCCCCACGGATGGATAGAGAGAACGGGCCATAAACCACCATGCGGGCCCAGTGCGGATTGGTGGTTGTTTACGACTGCTAATACTGCCGGAACCAACGCAACAGCTCGAAGTTTACATGATTGGAAGAAAATACAGACTATTTAATCCAAGCTAATGATTAGGTATACGTCTTTTTTTTAAATGAAGAGTTAGGCAAATGACTCTGCTCTATCAGATGACAAACAGAAGCAGAGTCCTAAGAGAGAGAGAGAGAGAGAGAGAAAGAGAGAAAGAGAGAGCGAGAATTAACAGGAGCTGGATTCTGCCTCACTAGCCGTCCACTCCGTGCCTACCCGCAAGTTGCGCTGAGGCACTAGCTATCTTATCTCTTTTTTTTTGGATAAAGATTGCTGTTTGCCTCAGACGGCATTTTCAGCATCACCGGGCTTGTTTCGAGGTGGCAAGAAACTTAAAGGGTTCCTCAAGCAGTGTGAAACGAATTATTTTCGGAGGTTTTCTAGAGGGAACGGCATCACGCACTTAAGTGCGTGTCCCCGTGCCCTACTAGATTCTCCGAAGGGTTCGGATCGGATCGGTTCTTATCTCTAGTTGCCGGAACACAACAATAGTTTAAACATTGATGTTATGTCGACATATTTTGGTAAGGTTGTGGTAGCTGCCAAGCGGACAGACAAGCTCTGCTACCAACCAAACCGAGTACACAAACATCCCCGCTGGGAATCGAACCCGTGCCCTCTGTTTGTTAGTAAGGCCCTTAGGATAGTTACTTTAACGGATTAGCAGTTTAGTAAAGTTGCTTGCTTGCTTGCTTGTTTGCTTCTGTATTTTTCAAGGACTACTTTGAGTTTCTGATATGTAATCCGCAATGGGACCGCATGGTGGTTTATGGCCCGTTCTGCCTATCCATCCATAGGGAAGGCTCGTGCCCCAGCAGTGGGGACATAAAATGAGCTGATGATGATGATGAATAGTTATTCTAATGTTGCTCGATCATAGCAACAGTATTTTTTATTAACTGGCAAGGGTGTGGGTGTGGGGTACAAATGCGTTATGCAAAGAGATTATGTTCTGTAGAGCATGTTTTGCTACGACCGGACTATAAATAGAATATCATAATGGTCACCATCCAAACATAAACCGTATCAAGTGGTTGGTCAACCTTCCTTATCGAATCGCTCTTGCAAGTTGTAAGTTATCTTCACAAGTTACAGCTACACGTACAAGCGACTAACTTTAAGAACACCTTTATACTCGTAGATGCACTGCCTCCCGACATAACGAGTTTAGCTTTAATACCTAATACTTAGAAATAAGCTACAGAAACACTATTAAATATGTAAAACGCCGCTTCGTTATATACCTACCTATTAGTGTTCATCAGGAACCAGTAATCTATTTTTTTCTTTCATCATCATCATCATCATCATCATCAGCTCATTTATATGTCCCCACTGCTGAGAGAGAGAGCCCAGTGCGGATTAGTTGGTAACGACTGCTAATGCAGCCGGGACCAACGGCTTTACGTGCCTTCCGAAGCACGGAAGAGCTCGAGATGATAAAGTTTTGGTCACCCATCCGATGACCAGCCTCTGCGAAAGTAGCTTAACCTCAGCACTCACAGACCGGGCGCGTTAACGCACTGCGCCATAGAGCTCCTCCACTGCGCCATCGAGCTCCTCCATTGCGCCATCGAGCTCTTCCACTGCGCCATCTAGCTCCTCCACTGCGCCATCGAGCTCTTCCACTGCGCCATCGAGCTCCTCCACTGCGCCATTGAACTCCTCCACTGCGCCATTGAGCTCCTCCACTGCGCCATCGCTCTCCTCCACTGCGCCATCGAGCTCAATGCTCGATTTCAATATTTTTTATACCATGTTACATTTTGACCAAATAATATTTACAAAATCTCAATTATAGTATACCCTACTAAAAACACACAACGGGACAGCACAAAAGCTTGTAACTTCGTGAGTTTTCAAGATATTATTTTAATTTTTTTTGTGCTGATTCTATAAATAAAAATATTTGACTCGTGTTTCGGTTTTCGTATAAACTAAAAATAAGGTTGTATTAATACGTGAAGCAAAAACTTTGTACCCCTTTTTACGAAAATTGCGCGGACGGAGGAGTATGAAATTTCGCACACTTATAGTTTATATAGAGAAGGAGTGCAGAATGCTAATATTTAAAAAAAATATGCATACAAAATACAGTAAATTAAATAAACATTGTTTCATAAAATTTTCAAAAACGGAAGAGGAGCGGCCGGGATCTGTCAATGCCAATCCAAACTCACATTCTATCTTTTTAAATTTTTCATTGCTTAGGATACAATCCGTGCAGCCTTATTAAAATATTGTTTAGTAAACAGCTTTTACCAATCCGCACCAATCCGCACTGGGCCCGCGTGGTGGTCTATGGTCCATTCTTCCTATCATCCATAGGGAAGGCTCGTGCCCCAGCAGTGGGGACACAAAATGAGCTGGTGATGATGATGAAACAGCTTTTTATAAAAATTACTGTCAAATTTCGACCACTGGGTGACCACTACTTCTGCACTCGCAGGAAAACCATGAAAATGGCTTCGCGGTGACAAACGTCAATTGTTTTATATGTTAACGAAAAATGTATAGTCCTGTTGTGAAGATAAACGCCCTTACCAATGAACAAAGAATAAGGTCCGAATAGTTATTCCGTGTTTTGTTTCTGTCACGTAACGGTCATTTTGATTACGAGTAAGAGAGACAAAATACGGAATAACTATTCGAAGCTTATTCTTTGTTTATTTGTAAGACCCATATTGTTTACTATAGTTTACGCGTAGAGAACATATTGATAAATATAAGGGTTTCCGGATTACTATGGAACAATACAAAACAAATGACTACTATCTGCCTCATAAATCCAGGTCGATACGGCAGGGTCGGACGATCTGTAGGTGCGGTTTGGTCTATGTGGAAGGGCTTGTTTTATACACACGCTTCGTTAGCTACTTGCACCGTTTGCCGCTATAACAACAATTTTAGTAGCATTGTTGTCCTGATACCCAGTCAATTGAGAATTTCTGTTGAAATGCGCTTCCATCTTCGGATTTATCGTGGCTTATCGGTGACATATAAAGATAAAGCGCTTCACTGTTGTAAATTCTAAAAATGCAACGAGTATGATACGATTCTTACCCAAAATTAAAAATAGCCTATGGCACTCTCAGATCCTGACTAGCTCTCTGTATAAAAAATAAAACATTAACTAGTTAATAATTAAACCATTGCTCCCTCTTCACGTAAATAAGAGCCCCTTCATATTTTTTATAAAAGGAACATTTTACAAAACACCTTAGGAAAGATCTTAACTCTCATTTTATGAAAAATGTGTGTTTTGAACACATACGAGTATTTTTCATGCGCAAAAAAGGTTTTATTTAGTTTATCTAGGTACTACTCTATTACATACTTTGTAACTACATCGTGTTATACAGCCACCTGTGGGTTAAACAGAAAATAAATTTTAACAAAAAAATCTAGATTTTTGTAGCTCTTTTAAAAGAGCTAAAAAATCTAGATTTTTGTAGCTCTTTTAAAAGAGCAACTGATTACAATGTTAAAAAATACATTTATTCACCAACTTGAACTAGGCTAATGAACAAGAAAAAATATAATAATATTATGGATGAAAATTGTTGGCTCGCCTATTACGCCTACATCCTCTTTGAAGGGATTACGTACCAAGTAAGCGGAATCCCAAGCAACTGCGCAAAAGAACGCCGAGCCTTTTCAATTCCTTTTCCCTTTCCCGATTGCAGCCGACGGATGCGCTCCGTCTTCCCGTTATTATTTCACCGTAATTTTCTTCGGCCGGGTAATAGAATATGTGCTTGAAAAGAGCTGTTTGTTTGATGCTCGGCGGTTGGTCCTTAAGACCTTTTTACTGTTGTTTCTTTGGCATACAACCTTCTTAGTAGAATCAAAGATCTTCAAAACAATAACTAATGAATTGCACTTGAAATCAATACAAAAAAAGTATTTGCTGCAATTGCTATCCTCAACACTACGATTACAGACCATCTCACCACCTTCTTAAAAATTAGTAAAAAAAATACAAAACTCAGCCCTCAAATTCCAAAATAATTGTTAATGAAAATGCTTTAAAATCGTTAAAAGAAAAACACTTGCCTGATTTAATATTTTGTAATGATCCGGATATAATAATTCAACAACTAATCAATAAAATTCGTGAATCCTTAGGCGAAAATATGACAGTTATAAATATACTCAAATCTAAACGCAACATAAAGCCTTGGATAACCCCAGGTATACTAAAATGTATAAGAAATCGAAACAAAATGCAAAAACAACTTAGAGATGATGAAATATTAAAAATCACCTATAAGAGGTACCGTAATTTTTGTAATATATTGATAAAAATTGCGGCATCCATGAAAGATACTAAAAGTCTTTGGAACAATGTTAAAAACATAACCTATACACAACACACAAAAAATCATAATAATTAAATGCTCTATATGAAACACTCTCCTCAAGAAAGTGTAAATTAAATAAATGAGTTCTTTGCTGGAATCGGCCAGCAACTTGCAGATGACACTTTGAAGAGGAATGGACCCTCTGTAATGAACACCTCAAGTACGCCCTTATCTCAACCATCGTCTTTTGTTCTCCTCTATCTATCTATCTAGATCTATTTAGTATCTAGTAGAGTATAGACTCTACTTTCAGATTTTAAGCTCAGTAATATAGATTACTGAGCTTAAAATCTGAAAGTTCGGCTGGATGGGACAAAATTCCTTCTAGCTATCTCAAGTTAGCAAAAGACGAAGTAGTACCAGTCATCACCCACCTTGCGAACTGTTGCTTTAAAAACGGGGTCTTTCCAGCTTTGTTGAAGGAATCTGTAATTACTCCTGTACACAAGGAAGTGGATAGAGAAGATATAAATAATTATCGCCCAATCTCAGTTCTACCTTCTATTTCCAAAATAATAGAAAAGTTGATAAATAACAGGCTTTTGAAGTTTCTCGATAAGTATGACCTTTTATCATCATCCCAATATGGCTTTAAAAAGAGAAGATCAACTGAAGATGCTGTATTGGCCCTAAGTTCCCTTATTACGGAAACGTTAGATAAAGCAAAAAAAATGCCTAACCATTTTCGTTTATCTTCAAAAAGCATTTGATTTTTTTTATGTTAAAAGGAGGCAAAGAACCAGGTGGGTCACCTGATGGAAAGTAATCACCGCCGCCCATAGACACCCGCAAAACCAAAGTAATCGCAGATGCGTTGCCGGCCTTGAAAAAAGGAGTTGGATCTTGAGGAAGGAGTAGGAATTGAGAGGGGGGAAGGGTAAGAGATGGGCCGGATACGGTATCTATTCCAAACCTTGTGTATAGGCTTGAAGGTTGTGGTATAAGAGGAGTCGTTTTGGCGCTTCTTAAAGATTATCTCTCAAATAGAAGACAGCGAGTTAAGGTTGGTGAGTTTGTAAGCACTGACAGAGAGGTTGGCTTTGGTGTCCCTCAAGGAAGCGTGTTAGAACCGACCTTATTCTTAATCTACTTAAATTCGCTCTGTAACATGAAGTTTAATGGTGTTCATATTCTTTGAAAGTAGAAGAGACACTAAAAAAGATCAATGATTGGCTTGACTGTAATCTACTTACTCTCAACTCGAAAAGAACTAACTACATTTGTTTACTATAACTGAAAGATCGCAGCCTGATGAAAACTTTAGTATAAAGATACACAAATGTGTCACGAATAACACGTGGTCATGCCCTAAAACTCATAAAGTCTCGCACACTAAATACCTAGGAGTAGTTAAAGATCAAAAATTGACATGGCATAAACAAGTAGAACAGATCTCTAACAGGATACGAAAAATTGCATGGATATTTAAAACATTAAGGCATGTCCTACCAACCTCATGTAATAAGCAGTCTGATCAAAATAAAAACAAAAATGTATTAAACATTATTTACATTGCCCTTGTACAGTCTGTTATTACATACTGTATTCCTGTATGGGGTGGAGCATCAAAGATGAAACTCATAGATCTATAAAGAACCCAAAGATCTATCTTAAAAGTGATGTATAGTCGACCATGAAATTGCTTTATCTCTTTTGACAAAAACTTCCATTACAATAAAAAATCGCTAAAGCTCATTGTCAATAATGACAACGTATCTGTCACTTGGTCTTTTAAACAAAAATAGAACTTGTTTTATTATACGCAAACAACATTCACTTCTAAGATGGTAAAGCAATTTCATTGTCGACTATACTCCAAGCGTCGTAGATTCCCTACTCAAGAACTATACCTGATAAGTGCTTTCAGTAATAAAACTTTTTGTACTACATGCAGTATTAAAAAACATAAATTATTAGATCTTAATGAATTAACACAAAACAAAAGGAAACAGAAAACACTCATTCGAATAAAACCAAATTAAACAGCATTTTCTGGATGCCAATTTAATAAAATATCAACACATCTATACAACAAAATAAATAAATGTCTTAGTATATTTACAAAAAAATCACACAGTAATAAAATATGTATAACTAAATGGCTGAAAACTTTAACCTATAGCGAAACAGAAAGTTTACATAATCGCAAACATCACGCACGCCCACGCATTCACACATGCATGTACGCACACACAAACACAAACACATACACAGCAACACACACACTCACTCACACACATATTCTTTTATGCCAACAGCAATTATATAAATTTAGCTTTTAAGTACTTTAGCAATTAAAACTAGAAATATTATAAAGTTATGATTATGGAAGAGCGGAGCCTTCTGTTACAGATATTTTCATGTCTAATAGGAGGCTTCAAGTGATAGTATTGTTACAATGTTTCTAGTGCTGAAATAAAAGTTTTTTGATTTTTGATTTGATTTGATTTGAATGAATGTTCTGAGAAAAGATGGTAAAAGAACCACAGTGCAAAAAATCTATTTAGACCATATATCTCTCTCTACTCTGTGCTCTATATATACATATATAGAGCATAGAGTAGAGAGTAACAACAGATGCTTATCTTATCGAAAAAGTGAAGAAAGTTGAAATAAATAAAATATGCATTAAAAAACGCATGTTTAAAATTGTGTTTAAACGCTTTAAGAACAGATTGTTTATTTTTGATAAATCTTTAGCTATAGCATTGTGCACTATAATGGATTTTCAAGGCTCAATATAACTTTAAAGCAAGACCCCAACGTTCGACATTTTAATAAGGCACAATACGTATGCTATAAATAGCCATTGTATTTTTTACGGCGAGCAAAGCCTTCCTTAATTCGGGCAAGGTGTTTCAATTAAAATAATTCCACGTAAAAGAATTAGGGAAAATTACAGATGTAAAAAAAAATTGCCAAAAAAAGAGAAAGAAATTGCCTCCGCAATTCTTTCTTCTCCTGAAGTGGCGTAATTGGCAGTTATTTCCCGGTTCCTGAACGCACTCCCCCGACACAGACTAATAGCTTACAGTATGCCAGTAACTCGAAGCAGTAAGTTATCAAGAAGTTCTGTACATCGAACGAGAGTTTGGGCGCCCTGCCAACATAGCTGGATTAATTTGGAATGCGTTTATTTGCATGTTGACAGTGCATATGTTACGAGTGTGTCTTTGTGTTAGTAGGTAGCTTACACTAAAGTTCAAACAGTAATTGAATGTGTAAATTACTTTAGCAAATCACCGTTCAACATTGATAATATTTTTTTTTAGTTTGCAATACTCTTGCAGTGTCGTGTACATTACCTAAGATTTAATTGTAACGACTATTTTGTACATTATAGCAAATCGATAAATAAAAATAAGCTTGTTGGCTTTTATCACACCAACTAGTATGATGGTAACACCGAGCTTAGCATGGATTAATACCGACGGTACTCGTAGAATATCACTTCACCCGGAAACTTCGACCCTACGTACGTCCACGATTCTGCTATTTCAAACCGTTTACAGTCGTGTGTTAAAGTGGGCAAATAGACGAAGTCAGACCATCTGCCTGATTTCATCCAATTGCCCACTGTCCTATTGTTAAATGTAAAAGGCTACCGACTTACTATTGAAAAATTAGCCGAGTTGCGTTATTGATTGAGTCTCTGTTATTGATTGAGGTCATGTTTTTGTATACGCTATTTAATAAATAGCGTTTTTTGATCAATTACTTACTAATGAGAAGTAAATCCATTTTGTTTTGAAAATAAGGCTATGGGCGGCAACATACTAAATATAAGCACTCAGTCACGTTAAGTTACATTCCACATGTAAATATTCTGCAACTACCGCAAATCTTCGTTAATCTTATTGGGTGGTTTTTTGCGCTATTATAAGGCTGAGAGGCTCGGCTTTACTATGAATGACGGCATTAGTAGAGTACCCTCAAAGTAAGCGATGTATGAATGAACCGTTCGAAAACTGTCGATGGCTATTATATAAAGGAAATGTTAGAATTTTTTCATATGTCATCAATATCTGTCAACAGTCACTTTAAGTGACTTGTTCTTCAGTTTCGTATATTCAGTTTATGTTATAGATATTATTTTTACAAACCACAGTAAAATTATTTATATTACCTATTACTATTAGCATATCACTGCTTCATCAAGTTATTTAGACTTTTGAATGTCAATTTTGAATAGTAAACTTACTTGTTAACGTTGACAGTTGGCTCTATTTCACTTGGTATCAACAGTCATTGGTTGAAGTAACATATTATAATAACTGATCCACTATACATTTAACAAAAACTAACCTTTTCTTAACGGAATATAACTAAGTATATGTATAACGCTGACTCTATTATCATTACTATAGTGCGTCGCTGACTTGCGATATTTTTCGAGGGGTTCATGCATAATACCTCTGGGCCTTTTGTTACATAGCAAGCGCCGTAGCCATATGGAGTTTGACCTCGGGCGTAGACATCGGGTCGGCGGTTATGGTCTTAAGCGGAGAGAGTAGCGGAACGGGTTCAAATATTAGTGCTACCTATAGTGTTTATAAAGTATTCACACTTGAATGTCATGGCTAAATAATTCAAACTCAATTATTTTTAAGCGTATTTTTTATGTGTGTTAAGAGGGCTAATCATATAAAACTTATCATTAGTTTGTAAACGTCACAATGAAAACGATATGACTATTGTTATTGAGATAGTTTAGTATTGGATTCTATAAGTTCGCTCCTGTAGGTCTGTGTTTTAGTAGACATCCGTGACTGCCATTTGACCTACTTCCAATGTGCTACAGACACAGCTTAAGAAAAATCTGCAATGTTATTTGAAATGGTTGCACTGCGGAATTCAGAGGCGGGTTCTGCGAAGCGTTGCGACTCTAATGAAGACAACCAAGAAAGCGCACGTTACCGTATACTCTTCTCGCTACACGAACCCGGTACATAGGTGCACCTTTTGTAAGCAAAAAATGTGGAACATTAATGGAATTGTGCAGTGCAGCTCTATAACGGTCGCTTGGATGTTTCAAGAGTGGAAAGACGACAATATCTTATGTGAAATAATCACCACACGTCACAATGGGCGACTGAGATTTTTAAGAAACACACATTTGTTTCCTACGCTTGATATTTTTTTTCTAGCTAACAGAACGTGTTACAATCTTCTTGAAAAAAGTGTTAAAAATAACTCCACGGGCAGGATTTGAATCCGCACTCCAATGACATACCGGGTCGCCGAAATCAATTATTTGGCTTATAAAGTAAAAGTTGATGGACTAGTGTTAGCAACTCAAAGAAAACAGTTGTTTATCTCTCATTTAAATACTTTAATACCTACTTATAAGCATAGGTGTGAAATCGGATACAAAATACGATCAAGATTTTGAGAATTCTTGACCATTTTGGCACTATTACGGATTTCTTTGTGGTCGTTGGTAATTTTCAGTTAATATTAAAGATTCTACAATTTGATTTGGTTCTACAATGGAATAAAATAAAATAAAATAAAATAAAATGTTACAAATAATACTATTTGGTACGATCTTCACTGTTTGAAATCATAATTATTGTACTAGAAGCTTGTAGAACGAGCGGGATGCAACGAAGCTACTAATGATGTTATCTCCGACATTGTGCTTGGTTCAAGTTTCCATTGTTATTTACTACAATAATTGAAGTAGTTCTTATGACTTGAAATGTTTAAACGATTGTATTTCTAATCAATTTAATTTTCTTAATTTAATTGGCGTTTAGAGCTCCCTAGTTGTGGTCAAAGGCGCATTGACTCGATGACATTAGAAGAGTCTAAACCCAGCTGTGGGGTGGGTAATCTAGAGGCAATTCACGATGATGAAAATGATAATAGAAAACATTGTTTTAGTACTGTCATTAAACTGTATTAGGTGTTCGGTTGTATTAAAGAACATTTATATGTTAGGAAAAGTAATTTACATTACAAAGTTACTATTAGCCTAAATCTAATTAAAATTACCATTTTACCGACTTTTTTTGTCCATATAACTAACTTATTTTATGATACTGAGTTGGGAAACAAGTATATTTGTCCGTTTGCTGAAAAGTGGCCACTTTTTGTGTCCTGTAATTTCGTTGTGACTTGAACAATTAAACTATCTTAACAATCAACAATATAACTGTTTGAATACATCCGTGACCATGGCGCATTCAACTATGCTGAAATATCGGATACTCAATAATAAAAATATAATAAATATAGTTTAACCAGTACGCTCTGCTACCCGCTCCGCTTGTGTGGCGTGTCCGCGGCCTTCGTAACAGGGGTGCCAACTGCGGCCGTATAATTGGTGGCGGGCACGATTCAGTTCACGAACGGAACATCTGTGGGCCTAAAAAGGCCACTTTGGGCAATTCTAATAATGATACTTTATTTTTAAAATTGTGGTTTTTGACTATTTGTTTTAAAAAGAATTACATTCACTATATTCATTTACATGAGAAAATAGAATGAGTGAAAAGATTGTACAAGTATACAAGTTATTCCTAACAGATTCTTAGCAACATGTGTAATTTAAAATAGTTAGTGATAAGTCCAGTGTTCAATAAAATACCAACAGTTTGTGGAGTTTGCGGAGAGGAAACATACGTGTGTTTTCTCTCCACAAACTGAATTAAAAACTTTTATTTCAATGAACACGCGAAATGGAACGCTATTTGCGGCGAAGCATTGACCACATTTGCCGCATCCCGCCCTGTCACAGCTGATAGCGTTACACACAATTGCCCGTTTCATTCGTAATCGATTCTCGATTCAATTGTGGCAAGTGGGGAACTCATTGTTGCTTATTTGACAAACAGCGATATCGGTGAATGGTTGTATGGCGATATATTGATATGTTGCCTATTGCCAGTTGCCTAGTTATGTTTGCTCACAGTGTGCATGATAGGTCAAACAGCGGCATGCAGAGCGTTGCAAAGAGCCACGATTTTATTAGCCGACAATCAAAGATCACATCTATGCATTTATTAGATAGAGTATCCTATGTTAGGTACCAGATAAGTGTGGCAATGAGATCTATGTTGTTTCATAAATTTGGTTTGTGTAAACTTGTTGCGTTGAAATAAAACGGTTTTTAGGATCGTAACACGTTTATTTTACAAGTCATTAGTTTTAGCTTTTATTCAAAAAAATTGCTGTGACCTCCAACTTCATAACCACTGTAAATACTACACTATAAATTTATAGGTACATCAAGCGTTAAAACAAGCAAAAATCTTTTAATAAAAGTACTCCCATAATGACCAGAAGCTTATTTATTTCTCTCGAGTAAATAAAGTGCGTGATTACGCCACCACACAGAGTAAAAATTTCTCAGTTTAAAATTACCTGCTGCATAATAACCGCTCTCTTCTTGCTAATTGAACCAGCATGCAATTAATTAAAACCACGCGAAAGGACTCATTTGCCAGTAGCGTAGGGGAAAGCACTTTTTTCTTTTACTTTTTTGAAGTGTAAACTTCTTTAGCGGCGTTGTACACTTTTTTGTAATGGGTAAAAAATGTTAAATACGCGTCAGGACACGTGACCTGATCGAAAATTCATAAGACGGATGGAGAGTTGACAGCCGGCGTGGCGTAGGAGAGGAAGTATCCCCCTCTCTTTCTACGGCGCGGTGAAAATGTATGCCTGCTGTTTCGTTTAGGCGGCGCAGGGCGCTTGCGCGAATAAATTGTCATGTTTGTGTACGATAGCGTAATAAATAAATATTGTATTCTACCACATAAATGATAGTACTTTTATACTGATAATTGAAGCAATTCGTGCAAAATTATTCCCTAACCATTCCAAAATATCCAAAATGCACAACGTTAATATTCAAGTTTTCACTTCTGCCGGCACTCCCGGAGTGCAACCTGTCGTTTTTTTCCACATTGGGGCAGTGATTGGTCTACATCTTACCTTGTGGAGCGTGATGATAGAAGCCGTAAGTGGAAGCGCATACCCGTAATCGGTTCCAAAGTGGAATAGTTGGAGTCTGCACTTGCTAGTCGAGATTTGTATGGCAAAATTATAACTCTCCTCGTTTGTCAGCAGGATGCGCTGCTTCAAGGCCACATTCTAGTTTCGTTAACGTGATCCAATGGTAAATAAAACTAGCACTGAGCACTGTGATGAGTCATATCACCTGCAATGCCAAGCTATAGAAAAACAAACGGTGAAAGCATAATTTAATTACAGTACATTTAATTATTTTTTATTATGAATCTAAAGTTTTAATTTTATGTATTTTTTATTAATTTATTAGTCTGTTACAATTTTTTTTTGATTTTTATAATTTGTATTTTGTTTTTGATTTGTATTTTGTTTTTAGTTTTGTTATTTTGATTTTGATTTTTTATTTTGATTTTGATTGTAATTGAATATTAATTATGGATTGTTTATCCGCAATAAACTATTATTATTATAATACAAACGTAACTTTTCTGTCACTCTTTTTTCTTGGCGCACAACTCTACTCTTTGCTATTACTCGACAAAGTTTTCATGTCATACATAAACTCCATCACAATATATCAACCGCGTGTGCACGAGACTGTGCATTGTGTTTCTCATTAAGTAAAATTAATTAGCAATGTAACATGTCCGCACTTGAGGGCGATGGCGCAAGGCGGGGGTGATGAATCGCTCTACAAATCATTCTATTCGCAATGTTACAGTACAGACGCGTTGCTGTTAAAAGGCTGGTCGTTTTAAACACTGTTCACGCTTAGCACTAGTGCTTGTAAACTTATTTTTTGGTAAAGTTTGATTTCTGACAGTCAGCCGGGTGTCTTCCAACATAATTGGTTAATTTGTAAATGTCGCCTTTATTCATATTGATATTGATTTATTTTTTGCAAACCAATACATCACTTAAAATTAAACTTAAACAAAATACAAAAATATACAAGGTTCATCATTTCGAAAAAAAAAATCATTCCATCCCTCAATATATTCATACAGACCATTGTCATTGGTACTGTCATAAATAAGTAATGTTTTGTATTATTGTCATTTTGAAATTGTAATATTTAAAACAATTTACATGGGTAAAGCAGCGCCACCAAGAAACGAACTTTGCCAAACTAAATTGCCACTATGCAAAAATTACTGTTGTACTAAAAATAGGTTTGTTGACTCATTCTGCAGCTAAAGCACGGTGTTTTTAAAGAACGTCGTTTATTGTGCTATTTAACACATTCCTAATTGAATAGGAAAAATTCCTAATTTCCTAATTCATGTTAACCCATCCAAAAAAGCTAAAACCCTTGTTAATAGCTTTTCGTATCGGTTCACAGCAGAATTTTTTACGGAGCTATGTTTCAATCCCCATGGATTGAACCACGATTTCTCGCATTCAACCCGAGTATTTATCCGTTCGGCTACCGGGTTAATATTTTCACTTATTATTTACTCTTTTATTTATGAATAGCAGCCCGCTCGCGACTTTGTTCGCTTGCGCGAACACCCGTATCCTATAGAACCATAAGGCAGCGCAGCGCCACCTATCGGGTCCAACTATATACATTTAAAGCTTCCTCTTTTTTTTTTTTTTTTTTTTTTTATACTTCCTCCTCCAACATAATCGGAGCTAATTTAAATCTAATTCTCTTTCATTCTATCTGTTTTTCCTCTCGCACTTTCGTACCGCATACTTCGCATTCATCCTTCATCTTTCATTCTTGGGCAGTGGGTGTTCTGCCTATTACTATTCTCTATTTTGTCTTTATTTTGACCTCTTATTTTATTACATTGTCGCAGGTAAATAAGTTATTCAGCCTGTAGTTTTATTTAAGCTTCCTCTTGAATCACTCTATCTATTAAAAGAAACCGCATCAAAATCCGTTGCGTAGTTTTAAAGATCTAAGCATACATACATACATAGGTACAGACGGAAAGCGGGAAGGGATTTTGTTTTATACTATGTAGTGATGATAGTGATTTAGTTTGCATACTGTGTACATAAAGCAAGCTTCCGACTTCTGAGGCCCTTTTTCTTCTGTAATACGCCTACGGGGTAGTTACTTAACTTACAAAGATCAATAGCGTTAAGCTTTTTTTTAATAACAAACGCATCAAAATATTATGTTATTGAATATTACAGTCAGGAGCGCGGTAAACACGTTTTACTGTTTGTGGTTCTTATCTTAATGCATTAAGAGTTATTAACACACTTTTTTCTACGGCGCAGTATAATGTTTTGTGATCGTGACTGTACTGTCATATTGTAATTCCTCTAAAACGTTCCCAAAAACCTGCAATACGTTATCCAGTATTATAGGAATACTGGATATAATATATCTTTTACGTTTTATATCCGTTTCATATGAAAAGTAGATTCATAATACATACTTATTTTACGGCGTATGTTTTTATAACATCTATATTTGAGGGTCTTGTCGATATTTTTAACGATTTTTTTTCAAACACATAACATTAGAGCATAGATTCGAGCTTGATTTCGACATTTTATCCCATATTCTTAATGACAAAACTATTACTAGTACGTTTTCCATCGCAAATCATCTTACAAATAAATCTAATTTCCTTTCTTTAACTTAATTGGCGAACATCACGTACTAATTAAGTTCTAATTCATAATAAATTATTACTTAAAGATCTATAAAGTGATACAAACCGCTAAAGTTACAGTAAATCATTATTCTGTTTAACCAAATACCGTAGCATGCTCTCCTATTGTTTTATATTATGAAGTATGACTTCTTAATATCGGGAAAATGGTTTCTTGTGTAGACATGGAAACGATCGCTCAGACAACCCAGATATGGGTGATTGATGATAAACCTATCAACTGTTGATTCTTGAGCAACAGTCTTGGTGACCTTTCTGATGCACTGGAATATTTATGTGACGGCACGTTGACGATGAGTGATCGTATCATTGAAGGAACGACACGCAAATATTGTTATGACATAAACCACATCCCCACCTACGATTTTTTGTATGTTGGGAGTCGCAGTTTCGTTATTTATATCTTACATAACTACAGAACTGGAATCCAAAATACAGTACACGTGCTGCTCTCCGCAGTCATCGCTTTACTGTCACACATATCACATAGCGCACAAACAAATTTGGTGACTCGTTTCTTTGTCGCACCTCCAAAAGATGGAATAGTCTACCAGCACACGTTTTCCCTCCTTCCTATGATATGAGGTCCTTCAAACGAGGCGTGAAGAAGCACCTTGTGGGCCGGCAGAGTGACGTTGACTGATGCTGCGTTGTTTTCACGCTGCACCAGTTGTCTTCGCGTCTGGACTCCATTTCCACTTAACATCAGGTGGTATGGAGTCATTTGACGTGCTAAGTATATAAAAAAAAAGAACTATAATTTGAAAAAGAAAGATAAACATGTAAATAAGCTTCTCAACACTTAGAGGGTCTTTAAAATATTTTTAAGCGCCCTATAGATATGAAGATGCAACGCTAGATAGTGAGTTGAAGTTTTTATTTTATCAAATTTTAATACTTACGTTCTAAGCCATACCTTTAATATATTTTTGATAATATAATATAATAAAATAATGAAATAAAGCAAAAGCTCAAAGATTTTGTTAGACTAATGTGATACTCGTAAGCAAAGGTTATTCAAGACTATCTGACACTACTCTGAAAGCATTAAAAGTGTAGGTACCTACTGTTAAAACTGTATAACTAAAGATTTGTAAAATAAAAGTTAAAAATGTTTTAATTTAGGTAAAACCTCACTCAAGCAGTATTTTTAACTAAGTCTTAATACTCACACATTGTTTCGGAATGAAATCATTCATCTATTGAAAAAAGCTCGCGTTGCTCCTTCCTAAAACATTACTCAACATTAATGCTCTAAGCTCAACATTTACTAGAATGGAACTGAAAAGCAGTCGTGAAACATTGTGCTTTTACTTTAAGCCTTCGTTGGTTCAAGCGAATCGCGCAAGATGGCGCTGTTGGATGCAACCAAGTTGAGTCGAACACTGTTCATGAAAATAATACAACGGTGTGTAGCGGTGGGAAGTTTACTGAAAAATATATTTTTTTCATTGTAATAATAAGTCACAAATGTTTCGGATTTATTCGCCTACATTAAACTTTTGTACTACCTACACGACCCGTATTTTTATAAACTTTTTGTTGACGTCATCGTCAAGTCCAAGTATTGTGTAGAGAATAAACGGTTTATTTATTTATATTATTATTTTTCTGGTTTCCACGGAAGATCTGCGTCGGGGTGCCAACCAGGTATCTCGACATTATGTTATTAGTTCTAATTATTTTTAACCGACTTCAAAAAAAGGAGGAGGTTATCAATTCGACTGTATTTTTTTTTTTATGTGTTACCTCAGAACTTTCGACTGAGTGAACCGATTTTGATGATTCTTTCTTTATTTGAAAGCTGGTGCTTCCCGTGTGGTCCCATTTTAATTTGGTCCAGTTCTGATGATGGGATCCTTAAGGAATTGAGGGAACTCCTCGAATATTGTAGGCATACCTATCGCGATTTTGGTATTTTCAGAAGTAAATCAAGCATTTGCATCCAGAAAGTATTATTTGATGAAGTGTATAGTATATCTCAATGATAAGTATTTCACGGGTGGCGATAAAATATCTCGATTAAGATAGTTAAGCGACTATGACGAAGCAAAAGAAGACAGGCACCGGAACTAAGTTTTTGATTTCCTACTTTGAGATAGGCGTTTCTCGTTTTCTTCGCTTGTCTCATTAAAACGGCGCTGTCTCATACGAGCAGCGTATTTAGTAGATCTACCCATATTCGCTTTTGATAAATGGATCGAAACGAATCACTAAAAAGCGAGAAAAAACAAAAATTTTAACAAAAAAAAAAACCGACTCCAAAAAATTAAACTGATAAAATTGCACTAAAAAGTAAAAAATAAGCGTTAGACTTTTATACAGACAATAACTTTATTAAGAAAAAATATAGGTACAATTATTGTTACTTTTGGAGTCGGTGCCAGCCAAGGTAACTTTAACATAAACATTTAACGACATACTATATTATAATCATAATAGTACATTCAATCTTATGGATGAAATTTTGACTGCAAACGCGGACTGGCACCGGCTTCAAAAGTAACAATAATTGTACCTATATTTTTTCTTAATAAAGTTATTGTCTATAGAAAAGTCTAACGCTTATTTTTTACTTTTTAGTGCAATTTTATCAGTTTAATTTTTTGGAGTCGGTTTTTTTTTTGTTAAATTTTTTTGTCCATGTATTGTTATTAATATGAGTGGTTATGAATAAAAAATTTCTATTTCTATTTTCAATTTTTTTTAATACCAAACGAAGTCCGCTTAGCCTTCATCTCACCATGTAGTAAGTGCTGATAAGACCGAAGGTGGAAGCGCACTTCACCCAGAATCTTCGACCACTTAAGAACTGGCTAACATTAACTCTAACTTTCGGAACAACAATGCTGCTATCACTGTTGTTATGGCGACATTCTTAGATACGATGGAAGTAGTTAGCCAGGTCAACTTTAACAAGCGTTAGCACCAATCATAACGTGTATGTACCAATAGCTGGGAATAGCTACGTCTAATCCAACCAGTACATTATTTCTTTTCAATGTGTAGGTAATAATGTTTGCGTTAACTTTAGAAAATCATATATTCGTTATTTTCAATTCGCAGTAAATGACTATAACAGCCTAGTAAACAACACACAAAGATAACATCGACCATCTATCCATAATAGATTTTGGAGCACAAAACACAACCCTAACCAGTCAACTTCATTAATCGCACGTGTTGGCCTGAAAACTCACTGTAAAACCGAATGTAAGGAAGAGGTTATAAGGTGCGTTTTGGCGTGTATAAAAGTTGGTGAAAGCTGTGATTTTATTGACGGCAGTGTAGGTGTATCGACGTTAACATCGTGATTGATGGCGCCCGATTGTTTGCTCGCGACGTGATCCGTGTAACGTGTCCCAAATTTAAAGTGCATTTGCTTGGAAGTTGTGACAAATAATAACCTCTAAGTAATCGTTACTCGATTAGGTGGTAGGTACATTTAACAAAACTAGTGGTCGCCCAGTGGTCGAAATTCGACCGTAATTTTATTAAGGCTGCACAGAGTGTATCCTAAGCAATGAAAAATTAAAAAAGATAGAATGTGAGTTTGGATTGGCATTGACAGATTTCGGCCGCTCGTCTTCCATTTTTGAAATTTTTGAAAAGAGTTTAAATACGTGTGTGTCAAATACATGGTAGTGTGTATAATGTTTTTTTTGTTGATTTAATGTATTTTTATGCATAATTAAAAAAATATTAATATTCTGATAACCTCCTCTATATAAACTATAAGTATGCGAAATTTCTTACTCCTCCGTCCGCGCAATTTTCGTAAAAAAGGGGTACAAAGTTTTTGCTTCACGTTTTAATTTGAAGATATTTTGAATTAGTTTACAAGGTCTCCTCTTTCATGCTTCATATAATAAGAAATAAATAGACCTACCTACGTACTACTACGGTACTACCTAAGTCGAAAGTTATATTTTTGTATAAATATTGGATTACTTTCAGTAGTATGGATGCCACTCATTCACACACTCTGAATTTAGCCATTATACGTTTCAGTAACCCATACAAACTTCAAAGTTTAAATCAATTCGCCATCTTTTATGAAACTCTATAGTTAAGAAAAATAAAAAGTACTACGAATATCCTATTAATATTAAAAACGCGAAAGTTTGTTTGGATGTTTGTTACTCTTTCACGTAAAAACTACTGAATGGATTTGGATGAAATTCGGCACACAGATAGTTTATAACCGGGAATAACACATAGAATACTTTTTATCCTGATATTCCCACGGGAACGGGAACCACGCGGGTGAAACCGGGAACCACGCGGGTGAAACCGCGAGCGGCCACTAGTAATAATATAAACTAGTAAGTAGTAGTAAAAAATAATATAAAAAGTTCATGTCTTGTAATTAAATTTATGCGATTTAAAACTTACATGCCTTTTAATTAAATAAATTCAGTTAAATAAACTTGTTTGTTAGTGTTAGTTACTTATAGAAAATTTTCATTAAAATAAATTTTTGGTAAGAATTTCTTTGAATATTAAAGTTTGACTATGATATCGAAGGTATAAAAGTTTTTAAGGCAAATTCCTGCAGGTACAGGTGTGTTAGGTATAACTTTTTAAGTGTCCGACGTTTCAGCCAAGTTGCAGAGTGGGGCTTGTGCTGAATTACCTTACGTACAAACAATGTAATGATAGTTACTCTATTTTGTTATGCAGCTTTGTTTGTTTGTTACAACAGATAACGAATAGTATCGATGCCGCCATAATAATAATAATAATAAATTCGTTTATTTCCAGGCAACAATTTAAAGTTACAATATAACAGGCCCATAGATATATACCTTATAAACTAACTTATACATACCTTGTGAGCCGGCAGGGTGAGGGTGACTGATGCTGCGTTGTTTTCTCGCTGCACCAGTTGTCTGGACTCCATTTCCACTTAACATCAGGTGGAGTGGAGTCATTTGCCGAGCTATGTATAAAAAAAAAACATACAATCTATGTTAGTATCTATGTTAGTAATATAAAACTTAAATTTATGTTTGTAATTATTTAGACACTTTCGGTGTCGTATCGGTGGCGTGCTCCACGAAAACATCTGAACACCACTCCCTTACGCCAGAAGTCTACTCTTATGAAGGCGTCCAGCATGGTTGAAGAAACTCGCGCCACAAAAAAATAAAACCAATTATTATGTGTTGTTATAGGTACAAGTTATTTAGTACAGTATATCCTACGCATCCCTTTTAAAAGGAAATACTAAGGTTGACTGAATTGAAAAATATGTATGAAAAATAGACAAAATCAACGTTTCGTAGTCCCCTGAGTTATCCTCCAAAACTGGACCGATTTAATTACTTTTTTCATTAAAAAATGAAGAAAGGTTTTAGCTGTGTCCCTATGTTTTGCTTTTTTATATAAACTCGTCAAATTAGGGAAACACATAGCGGAAATTCAGGCCAATTTTCAAGATTTTTAAAGGTTCATATCTTTTTTAATAAGTAATTTATAAAAAAAAAACATAGGGACACAGCCTAAGCTTTTCTTTAATTTTTAATGAACAAAGTAATTAAATCGGTCCAGTTTTGGAGGAGGAACCAGGGGACTACGAAACATTGATTTTGTCTACTTTTGATACATGTTTTTCAATTCAGTCGACCTTGTGCCCGACGTTTCAGCTGAGTTGCAGATTGGGGCCTAGGCTACCCGTGACTGCCCACTCACACCGAATCCACATCACTAACAAACAATGTAATGCTAGTAAATCTATATTGTTTTGTAGCTACTGACACCAGGGTGCCTAGTGCGAGATTCGATCAATTTAACGAAAACGATAACATATTTTTTGGAGATTTGCTGTGCGATCGAAACACCGTCCGAGGTTTTCTAAAGGGAAAGGTATCACGCACTAGTGTGTGTCCTTGTTCCCTACTAGATTCTCCGAAGGGTTCTGATCAGATCGTACTAAAAAACGTGTATCGCATTGAAGTAGCGCCTCCTTGCAGAAAATAACGTGTGGCTGCACGTAACTTAATAACCTATCAGAGTATAGCTTGCGTTTCTTTTTTTTTTCCTTTTTTTTTAGTTGATGGCTTTGTGCGACTAGCACATTTAGGCAGTGTCAAAGTAATTTTTCTTATAAGTAAAACATAAATAAACAATATTTCCTTATATGATGATGATGAATGATATTAGAAATGGGAAGTGAAAAATGATATACCCCCCAACCCCTCGAGTATCTCAGTAAAGATGTGGGGGGGATGTGTTTACTAAGTCCTCGCGCGAGCTTCTTGAGAGAATTTGAAAAGTAACGTTGCACTGTTTTGTTTCATTTGTCAACACTCATGCACACTCACGAACACTTAACGGTTAATAATCCACCATTATTTCACATATTTTTTTTAAAAATTTAGAAAATAAAACAAAACCGCAGACATGACGCTTCACTTTCCCGCCAAGAAGTCCTCTGCGTTTCTTTTGTTTTGTTTTAATTGCTTTTGTTTTCTTTTGCTGTAATGTTGTGTTTAATGTCGCTGACTAAATTTTATTTTTATTTTCTTTTGCTGTATGGACTTGTGTCTGATATAAATGTTTTGATTTGATTTTGATTTGAAAATGAGGAGAGTTGCAATTTTACCATAAACAATCCCGTTTTCGTTAACGTAATCGAATCCCGAATGAAACTCGCACTAGGTACTCTGAATGGATGGTATCGAAGCCGCTATAATATTTAGAACCTATTACAACCTGTTGTTTGAAATTGTGGCTGCGTGAATAAGTGATCGTGCTAACATACTCGCGTTGACTCGCGTTGACTTGGTAGGGAGAACCCTCCTCGTTATCATAATTTATAGATCACTAGTTTACGTTCGCGATTTGGGTCTGTTGCGAAATACTTTATTACGGCCTTTAATAATCATGATCATAATATTTATTTGCATCATGTTGTACAGTCATAAGCATTAACGTGTATACACGTTTCACTAGTTTGGGCTTGTATTAAGAGTTACATCGTTAACATTTAAGTAAAGTGTGAGTGAATGGGTCCCGTCTCGGCATTAGTTTGACAATACGAGTTAATAACATCCCCATAGAAAAAAAAAATTGAAAAAAAATCTACGATCGGGATTTGAACCCACACCCCATGACTTACCAGGTCAGAGGCACTACTTACCTTAATACTATCGTGATTCTGTCCAGTCCGCCAAAATTTCGTCCAACATTCTATTGTGTGGGTGTTTTCTATGTATAATAAGTATGTATTTAAGTATTTTAAGTATGTTTATCCGTTGTCTAGTAATCATTTAACGAGTTTCATAACGAAGCTTTTCTTGGGCTAAATAATTGGTGTGAGTGTATGAAAGTTTATTTATTTTATTTATTTATTTTCTAAAAGTCTGTTAAACAGCAGATACAGGTATAAAAAATAACAAAAGAACGTAGGTAATTCGATTCAAATGTACGTAGAAAACTCGAGCATATTTGATTTTGTTAATAAAGCTCACGTTGCCATGTTCGTTGATAAATCAAGAGAGGCATTGGGGACATAACGAGATTCTATCGCCAGCCAATCGCGAGCGGGTTTAAAATGCAACAGAATTGGCAGCCGGATCCGATTTCCATGGCAAATGCTATTTCTTCCGGCGCTATAAGGGAGAAACGTTATATCGCGGTAACTGTAGAAAGAGTATAGGCAGATAAGTAAGATAAAAACACAATATAGTATATAACGATATACAGATCCACTGTTGGGAAAGATCCTCCATTATTGAAATCAAGTCATACAACTTCAATTACAATTGGGTAAAATTGAAACACGAAACACGTTTTTTATGACCTGAGAATTAATTAATTAAGGCCGAGCGCTAAGACACTCTGCTTGCAAGGCGTTCGTTCAAAAGATAAATTTACTATAAGAGTGTGTTTCTTAACTGGGACAGTATGTAAAAATTTAAAAGTATAAGAGATACAGGACTCTACTATTGTTTTCACAAAAAACGAAAAAAGAAACGTGCCCATAGTAAATACCTGAATACAGCAAGATGGAGGCCATTTACGTACAAATTACATTAAAAAAAATTCATTAAAAGTAACTTAACTGCTGCTTCGATTTTTTTTTCGGATACAATAAAATTATCCTTACATGAAACAGAGTTGATCCGCATTAAAAAGTGTTTATTTAATTAATTTATTAATTTACTATGGAACGAGCTACGAGAACATATATTAGAACAGTTCTTGAACAATTTGACCCATTTTTACGTGCAACTCACACTTGACCAAAAAATTCGCAATGCCGAAATTGTTTTCACAAATTTTCACAGTTTTCCTGTATCTCTTAAAGTTCCAAATTTGCCCAAAACAAAAACACTCTGTATTACTTCTTATCCATATTGTTTTCTAAAGTTCTTATCCAACCAACAGGACCTAAGGTTAACACTGCATATAAAGCAGGTTTAAAGTACATTTCTTTAATGATACCACTTCATAAATTATTTGTAAGGTAAACACGTACAGTAAGAAGTGCAAGGGGCATCCACAGACCTTCAACTCGTCTGCGTCCGCCAGAGCCTTAAAATATTTACAAACAATTAGTGACCGCTGCAATTAGGTACATGTGTACCTAAGGCATGTGCCTGCGCAACAGACTACACAAACTGTTTTATTTCCTCAATAGACTTTGACTTCTTCTTGTAACTAACATTAGTGTTTAAGGTCTATTGTAATTATTAACAGTCTATGGAGTTATTCTGAAATAAATACTTATTAATATTATTGTGTGTGTGTGTGTGTGTAAACTTATTGTTCTAGTTACACTGTGAAAAGTACGTTTAAATTTAGTTTCTGCAATTTTCACACTCAATTATGATATTTATCATGATAAAAAAACTTGGCAAAATAGGCTATTCTAATATCTAACATATACCTAGAAACATGTTGAACGGTATATATTTTTCATACAGGTTCTCGTTTGTTTTGGCCCTAACATGTCTTAGTCCTAACGCGTTTTAGTTCTAATGCGTCTTATTCATAACGCGTTTTAGTCGTAATGCGTAGTATTCTGACTGCGATATAAATATTGAGAGAATTATGCAGGATGTATTGAAAGAACTCGGTACTTTTTGCGAACCAATTGCGTTTTAAGCATACTAAGAACGGGGTTCAAATAGACATTCATTACAAGTTGCATAGCGTTGTAAAAAAAATATTACTGAAATGCGATTTCTGTGTAGGAAGGAGGTACTAAGAAATTGCTTTGCAGCCCGCTTCGGTCTGCCCTTTACACTTTTCTACGATTCAACTGGAATTACCCTAGATTTGTTCGCTCGTGAGCCGGCTGCATTATTTAACTGGTAAATTGAAATGGAATTTGCTGTTGGAAGCTCCAAAGAAATAAAAAAAAAGTGTAAATAGAGTTTTGTGAACGCATAATGTTCGTGTGCAAAATATTTATATCTTGAATTATTTACTATATTTAGATGTTATTGAAAGCAAAGTATGTAAATGTACTTATAGTAAATTTTTCCCAGTTTTGTTTTGTGTTTTTTATGGTATGCCTATGTACCTTTAACTAAGGATTTTGTCTTAACCCAATTTAGCATTTTTTTACCATTTATTATTTTGCTGGAATACAAATTCAAACAAAATCGTCAACTATAATCATATAATAATCATCATCATCATCAATATCATCAGCTCATTTTTATGTCCCCACTGCTGGGGCACGAGCCTTCCCTATATTATATAAAATAAAGCATCTTATATTAAACCAACTTATAATCGTACCTAATTAAGCGACGTCGTTCTTTAGAAATTCGTCAGGATCTGCTTCATACTTTAAATCAGCCCACACTTAGTTAGACCATCTGAGGTTAGACCGTATATCAAGAAGGTAATAATTAAATTCCTTTTTACATCACTCTCTCTCCTCCTTGTTCCTATTACAATACATCATAAATCATGGATCACATTACATACGAGATAACTTGTACCTACTCTACAATTTCTCGAGAACAATAGTAGGTATGCGTGTAAATGACCCGTACTCAATATCTGCACTTAATTCAAAGCCACATTATGTACACTCACGTCTTTGCTTGATGGTAGGCCTCTTTTCCCCTACCCACGACATAGTTAACCCGATCCGAGGTCCTAACCTTTAGGCACCCGCAGGTTCTCCGATTTCAATGTTACTGCTCTAGTGGCAAGAGAATTTATTAAGTTATTGGGACACTCCTACATAAGGGAGGAAGCCTGTCCATCGAAAACTTCCAGTATACCTAGTTCAGATTTTCGGATCTAGATATCTGCTTGAGTATACGTTCGTTAATACTACGCTGTAAAGTATATTCACTATCCAGATGGTATTTGTGGAGAGGTTTCACTGGTACATAGCTAGTTACTACATAAAGAATTTTATGGTTAACATGGTTAACTTGCTGCTTTATGTTAAGCTGTAAGTTAAATTTGATTTGATCTTGTTATTTTAATTTTTTGTATCACATTGCTTACAACTTTCCATCCCATTCTTCAGTTTAAAATTATTATGATTATGACTAACACAGGTTAAGAAATATCGTCACTAGCACTTATGGGTTAATTAATTCTTGAAACTATATTTTTATAAATTAGCATAATATCCTGATGTTTAAATTTAAACACGAATAAAATGCCTAGGAACTATTAAGTATTCGCGTAAATTTCAGAAAACAATAAATTAAAACGAATTGAAAAATGTTTACCTACTTAGTAATAAAAATAATAAATAATAAAAAAATTATATTATTTTGAAATTTGCATTCGCAATGTTTTATCTAGTTACAAGATAAGATTTTACTAGATCAAAACGAACCAGCCTCAGGAAGCTCAAATGGGAATGATTGGACCGGTTATCCAAAGGTCGTGGGCGTGGACGTGGGCTCCTGTGGCTGGTTGATTTTGTCTAGTAAAATTTTATCTTGAATGGAAAAAAAGTAATAGTAATAGTATACTTTATTGTGAAATGTAGGTTAGTATTACAAAATTTATAAATAGATGTTAATATTTCATATTATGTCTGACATTTCCACCTTTTACAAGCTACACAATAGGCTCAAACACAGGAATATCAAATAAATTAAAATAAAAGTACAAAATATGAGATGTTAAATTTACAAATAAATCAACTAGATGTCCAAGTGATTAGAGCACTAATGCCAAAATATAAATTATAAGGGATAAATTAAATGTCAAGCAATGTGCAATAATAATAATAAAAATATAAATCAAACTGTGCTATAATAAGTTCAGAATTATAAATTATTGAAATCATTTTACTATTAAGATAATACTAGTGGGTCGCCCGCAAAACTTCGCGGTTAATCAACAGATTTTTTAGAAATTTATTTATTTATTTTTATTTTATTTATTAAAGACAACCAACAAAACATACACCAAAAAAATTACAAAAAAGAAGAAACATTGGAAAAAAGTCTTAATCTAAGTGCTGTCTTACTTAAAGGCTGCCACGGCATGCAAATTTCGAAACCTATGACAGGTTTCTTTACTTTTCTGTACATCTACGGCTGGAGCTATTGAAAATGAGACCATAACCGACTTTTTAAGTGCAGCTATCGTCCCATAATCACTGGGGCAAAAGTCGGCTTACGCTATTAATATACATAATATATTATGTCATTCAGAAATTCAGTGGTCGTGTAATATGCTTTATCAATTAGTAGGTTCATTAAATGTTTCATAAAAAGTTTAATTGGTAGGTTCTTGATATCATTGGGAACTTTTCTGTATATTTTTGGGGCCATCCTAAAAAAGCTTTTCATCTGCAGCCAACTCTTTCTAAAAAGACAACGTCACATACATCTATGCACCTTTATCGACGGTGATAAAGCTTGCAAATGTGATATCTATAATAATATTATAAAGCTGAAGAGTTTGTTTGTTTGTTTGTTTGTTTGGTTGAACGCGCTAATCTCAGGAACTACTGTTCGAATTGAAAAAATATTTTTATGTAGAAAATTCCATTTATTGAAAAAAGCTATGACTAATAGAACGCGGGTGAAACCGCGGAGCACATCTAGTCAGAAACAGAAACAGAAACAAACATTTTTTGACCACAACCACCAATTTTATATAACACAGATGACACATACACACACATACATACACATGAGAGAAAAAAAAGATAAGGCGAAAGAAAACAAAAAAAAATAAAAGTTAAGTTAGATAACGAGCATGTGGCCAATTAGGTCCCAACCTCAGCTTGTGCTGCAACGACATACAAGCCGCTGCAGCGCTGGTATTTTGGTGGGTAGTCCATTATATGCAGCTGTATAAAGGAAACTGTGTAGACGCTTCAATTATTAAGTCGTTATTCAGTCTAGGCTTTGCAATTTGAAGCAGACTCACGGCATAAAATAAGAAGAACCCAGAAGGTAAGTTTATTATATACCGCGCTCGACCAACGCACACATAGACACGGACGGATCTCGGAACAGCTCGGAACAGTCCGAGCGCTGCTGTTGCGAGATTTCGTGCTAGAGGTGGGCGTTTAAAGCAAAAGCATTTAAAAATGCATGCTTTTAAAAAAAAGTACATAAGCGTGCTTTCAGGTTTCGACGTATGATGATTTTCACTTAAAAAAGTGTTCGTACTTATTTTCATATTTTGGTCGGTTGATAAACACTTTTTTCGTTTAGGTACATTTATACAGAAAGTAAAAAGTAGTACAATTTTCAATGTGAAGCGGTAAGTGCGCATTTTTGTACAGTGTGCTTGCTTGCCTGCTTATTTAATATAATAAAGTTGTACTAATATAATAAAGTGTTAAAATTTTGTTTTACTGTAATTAACTTCCAGTGTTAATAAATTTTGAGTTTAGAACAATTATTTTATAAAGTACGGAGGAAAGTTAATTTATTAAAAAAAATAATTAAATTCTACATATTTACGTCGTATATACTTAATACCTACTTAAATATTCGTTTAGGTAAATGACAATGAAACATGTTGACAACGAAACATGTCAACAACGAAAAACGTATTAAGCAAGTAAGCAGACAGACAGCTTCACGTTTTTCGTTTCAACACAACGTAGCCAGCTTTTTGTAAGTACCTACACGAAAAAGCACTTTTATAAGCATGTTTTTTTCGTACAACGCTTAAACGTGAGAAAAAATTAAACAGTTTTTGTTTCCATCTCTATTCCGTGCCCTTGAGAGGTTGTCTATGTGTGCTGGAGCGCGTTTCTATGAAGCCTGCCTTCTGTAGTCTCCTTACTTTGTGTTCACGGATACATATTACAGCTGCGTTGGTACCACGGTTCCCCTGGCGAGCGAGGCATTGTAAACTCGACGTTGGATTGACTGCGCCTCGCTAACCGGTTTACGGGCGTACACAAACATTAGCTTTGAATGTAATGGAATCATATCGAGTGCTTGGTTCGTGCATCTCACTTCTGAAAATTGAGAGTTGCCGAAAATGGAAGGGGAATACTGATATAACTACATACTTTTTGAATGTTTACGTAATTAATTGTATGGATATGCTACGGTGTTATTTTATCCTATTTAATATGAATAAATAACGTAAATGTAAAGGTATATAATTTGTTCGTTTTTTGCTGATATTTTTCTGCTTACCGATAAATAGTTATCTCGATATGCAGTTGACAAAATCCACGAATCTCTTGGTAAATATGAAATTAAGATATTTAAAACAATAAAGTTGAAAACTGCTACTGCTGGGCCTTCCATCCAACCTATTCACCGACAATAGTTCAGTAGTAAATGGGGTCATAACCCACAACGATGACGTAATGCTGGTTGGTTGGGTTTTAATGACTCAGCTATCTACGACATCAATCGAGATAAACTACTTAACGTCCCTTTCGACGTACAGACGTATGTTAGTTTAAATTTAGTCTACTTTTATATTTTTAGTAACAACAAACAAGTAAATATTAAAGTTTAGTTAACAGCTTACAGCAAACTAAGTATTTCACACAAAAAGGCTGCCACACAAAATCCATTTAACTTTTCCATTGACAATGCAACGACAAATTAATTTTTAACCGTTGCGTTGGCCGAGCTTTTTTTTCAGCCTGACCTCACAATCTCGGGGCCAGGGGAACGCCGAAACAAAAATGTGCAGTAACAATTTGTACAGTTTTGTAAACATAACTGCTTCTACAGGCTGTCATCTAGTTTGTTTTGTTGAAGGTTGTACTGCGATTTCTTTTCTGCTTGCTTTTTTTATTTTTATTGAAACATAACATAACATTGTAATGGCCAAAAATTATAACAACTTAGAGAAAAAAAAAAATAGAAGCGTCTGAAAGCGCTACATTGTATACAAAATATCCAAAACAAAAATCTGTCGGAAATTTTGTTTTCTAAAGTTTACGTGAACACTGTACATCGAAATGAAACAACGTTTAATTGTTTTATTTCAACTATTGGAAAATTTATCGATAAATAATGTCTATGTTGAGCTAGATGGCGCAGTGGCTTGCACATTCGGGTTACTATTTCAAAAGTTAAGCAAGTTTGCCATGTCGCGGGGACCGGATGACGGATCAAATTAAGATCTTGAGCTTCACCGTGCTTCGAAAAACACGTTAAGCCGTTGGTCCCAAACATTTTATTTAAAAGTTACTTACTTACTAACTACACTGTCCTGGCGCTGTAGCGCCAAGTGAGCTTTGGCCTCTGATACAAGTCGGCGCCACTGGTCCCGGTTCTGAACTGCTTCCTGCCAGTTGTCTTCGTGAAGTTTATTTAAAAGTTACTCGTATTGATATCAACAGAGATTTGCTAGCACATAGTCTGTCATATCACAAACACCGCATAATGTTGCATGAAATCAGAAAAAAATATTAACAATTTTAGGTACTCAGGTATGGAAGAGTGTAGTCTCATGCTTGTTGTAATTTTTGGCCAGTACAATGTTTTGTACCTTTTTCAATAAAAATAAAAAAGCAAGCAGAGAAGAAATCGCAGTACAACCTTCAACAAAACAAACTAAATGACAGCCTGTAAAAGCAGTTATTCACAAAACTGTAATGGTAATGCACAATCACACTAATATTATAACACTAATATTATAAATGCGAAAGTTTGTGTGTATGTATGTCTGTATATTATTTGTTGCTTCTTCACGCTGCAAAGGATGGATGGATTTGAGTGAATTCGGCATACAGATAGTTTATAACCTGGATTAAAACATAGAATACTTTTATCCCGATATTCCCACGGGAACGGGAACCACGCGGGTGAAACCGCGAGCAGCCGCTAGTAATAATATATACTTAAAAATAATAATTAATAATAATAATAAACTTTCCTATACTCACACCAATTGCCCAAGAGAAGCTTCGTTATGAAACTCATTATATGGTTACTAGACAACGGATAAACATACTTAAAATACTTAAATACATACTTAATATACATAGAAAACACCCAGACCCGAGACAATTTAGAAAAACAATAATTTCTAAATTGACCCGACCGGGGATCGACCCGGGACCTCAGAGATGGCGACTCCATGAAAACCGGTGCATAAACCACTCGACCAAGGAGGTCGTCAAAAAAATGGCTAATGTAGTTCTATACACTTTTGCAAAAGTAAATAAAGAAAAAGATATTTCAATAACATTTTATGGCAAATTTTGTTGAAATAAATTTTGCGAAAGTATATTAAGCGACGTTTAAATGCTTTGGATGAATGTATACATTATTACCTTGACCGAAGTTTCGCGTCGAAGAATTTAAGCACGTGTTTGTTTGTATAGTGACATCATGCGTCTGCCATTGAACGGCCACTGAAGCGATTTAGTTTAGCAGTCCAACAAATAGATATCAGAAAGTGCGATTTCGAGTACCGCTCGTGGTTCCTGAGTTTTGATATTTTTTTATTTTTTTTCTGAATTTAGTAGGTTAGTATAACTGTAACATTAAGTGAAACTAAGTTGCCCAGTTGTGGTAATTTAATAATAAGTAAAGCATGGCTTGTCCCACATCTGAGTACAGGCTTCAATCATTGAAATGAGGTCATTGCTACAAGTGATGGATATTGGCAAAATTACCACCCATACCAACTAGGGTTGGCGATTACAAACCTGGGCTATGAAAAATCCAACTTAACTGTTGGATTTAAACGCAACACAATTTGACAGCTGGTGTCACTTGAGTTTGACAGCCTTCCTTCGCTCTCTCTCTCGCTATTCTATGGTTCTTGTGTGCAGATGTGCTGTATATCACGTATTAATAAAATCAAAGTGAATCCTCAAAGTTATCTTGTTTTCTTCCACCAAATTAACAGGTTATGGGCCCAGGGATTCGTGGAAATATAAATGTCCACATATTTCAAGGAAAATCAAGAAATATAACCTACGCTAAAATACGGTGTGTTTCTTGGCGCCACGATGTCTGGCTCTTCAGTATCGTTTATTGAGAAGCTTAAAGGAATCGACAATTACAGCTCATGGAAATTCATGATGAAGGTGATTCTTATACAAGAAGAACTTTGGGATTGTGTGGAAAGCGAAGACCATGATGTAAAGAAGCAACAAAAGGCATTAGCACGAATTGCTTTATCAGTACAACCATCAGCTATTCCACACATACGCAACGCGAAATCAGCACACGAAGCGTGGAGCAGTTTGGAAAAAGCCTATGAAGACCGAGGTTTGTGTCGTAGGATAGGGCTCCTTCGAACATTATTTGCAACCAAGCTAAATGAGAGCGAAAATATGGAATGCTATATTAACAAAATCACCGAAATGTCACAACAGCTAAGTGAAATAGGGTCACCGCTAGATGATGACTTTATAGCTGTGATCATGCTAAGCGAATTAACGTCGGATTTTGATCCACTTATAATGGCAATGGAAAACTCGAATGTGAAACTTTCCAGTGAAATAGTAAAAGCAAAACTGTTGCAAGAAAACATTCGAAGAAGTGACAAAAGTGAAAATGCTTCGGCCTTGTTTGTCAAGAGACAAATAAGATGTTATAGGTGCAAGAAAGTAGGTCATGTAATCAAGGATTGTCCTAAGCCGGCACATACTAAGACTGTGAAGACTAATAAGGACACATCTAAGGCCCTCCTAATTGCACTGTCAGCCAACATCAAGCATGGTTCGTGGTACATAGACAGCGGTGCTACTGAACACATGTGCGGGGACCAAAACATTATGACTGATTTTGTAAGTGATGATAAGTCATTTGAAGTGAATGTAGCAAATGGTGACAAGCTGCGCACTGCTGGAAAAGGTTCTGTGAAAGTCAATATGAAAAATGGTAGTGTAAGAACAATAAGTAATGTGTTCTATGTACCTAATTTGTCGGCAAACTTGTTATCAGTTAGCGCTATGGTTAGCAAGGGATTTAAAGTATTGTTTCGTTCTAGCATGTGTTACATTTATGATAAAAATACTGTAATAGCTACAGCTACTATGTGTCATGGTATCTATCAATTGGACACAGTAAGACCAACTATTTTAAATTGTAGTTTTTCTGTGAAATGCAATACTTAGCAGATCCTGGTTGTACTGAGCAGATACCCATAGTGGACAGGCCAGCTGTGAGTTGTGAAGAGTCATCAACAGCAGCTGCAGAGCCAGTTTTCACTAAAAAGGTAGAGAAGGCCTCGCATCAGGTATGGCATCGTCGTCTTGCTCACCTCAATCGTCGTAGTATGGAATTAATGAAAAAGGTATGGTAACAGGTATTTCATATGATAGTAGTGTTTTCAATAAATGTGTATCTTGTGTCGAGGGAAAGCAGACTCGACTACCTTTTCCTAAAAACTCTTTTAGGAGAGCTGCAGAAGTACTAGAATTAGTTCACAGTGACTTGTGTGGTCCTATGCCTAGTACATCTTTTAGTGGAGCAAAATATTTTGTGTCATTCATAGATGATTACACAAGGAAAACGTTTGTTTACTTTTTAAAAGGGAAAGATGAAGTTTTTGATACATTTAAAGCTTGGAAAATTTTAGTAGAAAACCAGACAAGTAAGAAATTAAAAATGATACGCACTGATAATGGGACTAAATATTGTAATTTAAAATTTCAGACTTATCTTAAGGAGAATGGTATTATACACCAGACAACAGTGCCATACACTCCTCAACAAAATGGAATTGCTGAACTAGCCAACAGAACTATTATGGAAAAAACTCGCTGTATGCTTCAGGAAGCCAAACTCGGGCCAAGGTATTAGGCTGAAGGTGTCAATACAGCAATATATCTGAAGAACAGATCCCCAACTATAGCTGTCAAAGGGTGCACTCCAGAGGAGAAATGGACTAATAACAAGTGTTGCAAATAAACAGGCATTTATTTTTATTGGAAATAAAACTTTGATTTGTATTATGGACGAATCGATTATCGAGATTCAATTTTGTTTGGTGGCATAATGGCCCCATCACTAGTTGTTCTTTTTTTATACTCTTGTCTCTGGAAAGCAAATATGGCTGGTTGATAGTTATCGTGTGTTGATAATTAAATAGTTTTGTGTAGTAATAAATGCCCTTACATTTGGAGCCGTATTGCTCTAATTAAGTATATTGTGCAACCTGTGGGTGTGTGTGTCGTGAGCGAATCGCATCGGGAGTACAATTCGCCGTCCGTGTTTGGATGTCGGCTACCACGCTACGAAGTGAACCAGGTATTTCCTCGGGGGAGAGTGCACTTTGGGGTAGTTTGGGTGTGTTTAGGGAACCCTAGAAGACCCGGAGCCGGATTCGGGCCCCATCGGATCATATGGATCCCGTTCAGGACGGCGGGAGCGGCATGGAACTGTAAGTGGAATTTTTTTCTATTTTTAAGGTGTATTTTTAAGCAATAGCATAGTGTGTGTTGTGGGTTTCCGCAACATTTTGGTAGCAGAGCGTGATTTATACCGGACCTCTGGGTTAATCGGTGTAATTTTGTGTATTTTTTTTAGTTTGTAATAGGTTAAGCTCATTTCGTGTAAAATCGCACTTCCGGGACAGGTGCGGTTGAATTGTAAGGTTGGTAGTACCGTTGTTTTCGTTCGTTCATTCATTTGGGCTGGGACATTTCTCGGAACGTTAATTGTTATTTAATTTCGTTCAATTGAAAGCATCGAGTCGATTCGGGATAATCGATTCGGTGTTTTCGTTGACTCGTTTTAATTTTGTGTTTAGGTTTATTTAGTTTAAATTATTTATAATGACAGCGTCACGGCAGGAGTTGGCTCAGCAGCTCCGGTGGTTCACCGGGCTGCTTGCATTAGTAGATCGGCCTAACCGGGAGGACGCCTTGGAGACGCGTTCGAAAGAAATGCAGGCTCGTTTCTTGTTGGCCGAGCGGTCGGTAACCGCTCTATTGTCAACCGACCCGGTCGGGGAGAAGGAGCTGGCCCTCCACGCCCAATATGTCAAGGATCTGGAGCACATCCAAGACATCTACGACGAGGTCCTTCAGCGGGTGAAGGACATCGAGCGACTGCGGGAGGGGAAGCCTGTTGCGCGCCCCGCTTCGCTCCACACCCCTGGACCCAGCGCCATGGGAAGATTGGGTGCCCTGGAGGTCCCGCATTTCACCGGATGTATGCGGGACTGGGCTGGATTCCGGAACATGTTTTTGGCCTTGGTGGATACTCGGAAGGATTTCACCAAGGCCGAAAAGCTGGCATATCTCCGTTCCTTCCTAGACGGAGAACCCAGACAGCTCGTACAGCATCTGGAGCTGCAGGATGCGAGCTACGACACCGCCATGCAGCTGCTGGAGAAGCGGTACGAAAAGCCGCGTCTTCAGGCGGACGCGCACGTGACCCATCTGCTGGGATTGCCGAGGGTCAACCATAGGGCTCAGCTGAGGGCGCAGCTGATCACCCCGCTCACCGTGTCCTTAAACGGGTTAAGGACGCTCGGACTGCCCGTCGACCAGTGGTCCTTCCTTCTTCTGCACATCGTTCTGGCCAAGTTGTCGCAGGAGATGAGGGACAAGTTCGAGCGGAATCGACTGGTCCACAAGGATTTCGGCAGCGTTCTGCCCTCGATAGGGGAACTTCTGGAGTTCCTGGAAGAGGAGGCTGGCCTGCTGGAAAACCAGCTAGCCTCCCAGGAGGCTCCGACAAGTGCGCCGGCCCGCACTTCCGGAGTCTACGGAGCCCAGCCGCCACGCAACCCAGGGAAGGGTCGCGGCAGGCTGGTGGCTGCGGCCGCCATCAACCCCGGTTCTGGATGCCGGGTTTGCGGACAGCAGCACGTGGAACAGCTATGTCCAGCAATTCTCGGGCTGCCCACAAAAGAGCGCCGAAACCTCGTTCGGACACGAGGATTGTGTTATGCCTGCCTGGGAGGACATAGGTACAATGAGTGTCCCCAGGCGAGGCCTTGCGATGTGTGCGGCGGACCGCACCATCGCTTACTGTGCACCCGTAGTGCTGAGGGCTCAGCACCGGTTCGGGAGAGGGGATCTCCCACGGGTGGCGGTTTGGGGCCGGGGTCAACTCCGCCTCCGGAAAGACGGAGTCCGCCACGGCCGCCACACTACAACCCCTCGTACACCCCGGCTCAGGTGAGTTGGGGACCGCCGGAACAGAGCCAGGTTCTGGCTACAACCCGGCACCCGGCGCGACCAACACCTGGAGTTGGTGCCTCTAAGGGCCACTGGGTACAGGGAGCCCCACCTCCGGACCCAACACCCGGATACTCGTACGCGTATCCTCCGCCGCCGTTACCGGAACAACAACGACGTGAGAACCGTCAACAGTTCTCACCGGTACTGCACGAGTACCCGAGGTTGGAATACCACCCACCCTATCACCGGTATGGTAGGGCAGCTGGATACGCACCACCCCGGATGGTGGCCTGCACGCGTCCGACTTACTGGCCGAGTCATCACGGTTCGACAGGGTCGGCTGCTGGCTCTGACGCGTGACTAGGCTGTGGTCGGGCTACGTCGGAACCGAGGACGGTTCTTATGCCCATCGCGCAGGTACGCGTTTGGGGACCTAGGGGGGACTTCGTCCGGATACGAGCCCTCCTAGACACTGGGGCACAGGGCTGCTTAATTACTACGAGGGTAGCGAGGCGCCTACGTCTGGAGTGCGCGCCTCCCTCAGTTCCGATTCGGGGAGTCGGAGATACAGAAGTGGGGGGTCTGTCTGGTCAGACCCACATTTCCTTCTCTCCTGTGCATTCCGCTTCGATACGGATTGCGGCGGCCGCGATCGTACTCGACAATCTGCTGGGTTGGCATCCACCGACAGACATTCCGCGGGACGCAATGTCTGACACATCAGGTCTCATGCTGGCAGACCCTCATTTCGAGGAGCCGGCTCCGGTGGACCTCATATTGGGAGCGGATGTACTGGGCTGGATCCTCTTAGGGCCTCAGCGGATTCTGGGCCGCTCTTCGTTGGTAGCTATACCTACCATCTTTGGACACGTTTTAATGGGACCGGTTTTCGACCAGGAGACGCGGGATGTCTCACCTGTCGTCGCTACTACCTCCATCGCTAGGACGATGCAAAAATTCTGGGAACTGGAAGAGCCTCCCATGGTCTCCCGTCTGGATCCGGAGCATGTGGAGTGCGAAACCTTTTATAAGAATCACACACGCCGGATGGCGTCGGGTAGGATCGAAACTCGACTGCCCTTTATCGACTGTCCCCCTCTCTTGGGAAAATCGAGGGCGTTGGCAGAGAAACGACTCTTGTCCATGGAGCGTCGTATGTCTCGCGATCCGGTACTTCGGGAAAAGTATATCGAGTTCATGCGAGAATACGAGGCCTTGGGGCATATGTCGCGGGCGACTGTCGACTGGACAACGACAGATCATTTTTTCTTGCCTCACCATGCGGTGTTGAAGGCATCATCTGGAAAACTACGGACTGTTTTTGACGGATCGGCACCGTCGTCGACTGGAGTTTCATTGAACCAATGTCTCCATTCTGGTCCGAAGTTACATCGGGACATTGTCGACATCATTTTAAATTTCCGAAGACACCAGGTGGTGATCGGTGCGGACATCCGGATGATGTTCCGCCAAACAGTAATACATCCTGCGGACAGGAGGTTTCAGTTAATACTCTGGAGGGAACGTTCGGAGGATCCCATCACCGTCTACGAGCTCAACACCAACATGTACGGCCTGAAGTCGAGTCCCTTCATTGCCATCCGGTCACTGCTGGAACTGGCGGAGCAGGAACGGGCTCGCTTTCCCCGGGCAGCCGCTGTACTGACACGTGACGTGTTCGTAGATGATATCTGCACAGGGGCAGCCTCTCTGGAGGAGGCGCTCATCATCAGGAATGAACTTATCGGACTCCTCGCGGCTGGTGGTTATGAGTTGAGAAAATGGTTATCCAACGAGCCACAGCTTCTGGTTGGGATTCCGGAAGATCACCAACAGAATCCTCAGCTATTCGAGGACGCAGGAGACCCGAACTCTATCGCCGTTTTGGGAATTAAATATCAGCCGGTTCACGATATTTTCACATTCCGGGTAGAACTGGAAACTACAAGAGTTTGGTCGAAAAGGACGGTCCTTTCCACCATCGCTCGGATGTTTGATCCAAATGGATGGATCAGCCCGTGCATTTTTATGGCGAAGTGTTTATTGCAAACACTGTGGACACTCGGAGTCTCGTGGGATGAGCCACTGGTAGGGCTCTCACTCGACACTTGGCTCGCTCTGATCTCTACGATCGAGGCGATCAATCAGGTGGCGTTGCCGCGGCGGATCTTGCCGCGGGGCAAATACAGGGCAAGCCTACATGGCTTCTGCGATGCGTCAGAACGAGGGTATGCCGCAGTGGTGTATCTGCGAACGGTGGACTCGAAGGGTCGAGTCGCCGTCTCCTTGCTTCTGGCTAAAAGCAAGGTGGCTCCCCTCAAAACTAGGCTGACAATCCCGAAGCTGGAGCTTTGCGGGGCGCATCTATTGGCCAAACTGTTGTGCCACGTGCACAAGGAACTGACGTCTACGGTGGACATCCGGAATGTCTACGCCTGGTCTGACAGTCAGGTAGCTCTGGCATGGCTACGCGGGGCACCCCACGTATTGGAAACGTTTGTGGCCAATCGGGTATCTCAGGTACAGAACTCGGGCATCGAAATTTGTTGGAGGCACGTTCCCGGCCCCTGGAATCCTGCCGATTGTGCCTCTCGGGGCTGCACCGCGCCGGAATTGGTGCAGCATGCCCTCTGGTGGGGTCCAGAGTGGTTAAAGGAGGGTGAGTCATCATGGCCGGTCACCATGATCGATGGCTCTCTAGGGATGCTCCCTGGAATAAAAGTTTTGGTGACAACAAACGAGTCAAGGCCAGATCCGAATTGGTTGACGGCTCGATACAGCAAACTGGACAAATTGCTAGGAGTAACTTGCTGGATCCGGAGATTTCTACATAACTGCCGCCATCCAGACAAGAGGCAGTTATCACCCGTGGCGGGTGCTGAGGAACGCAGGAGTTCACTGTTGGCCCTGATACGGCTGGTTCAAGCTGACCGGTTCGAGGACGAACTGAAGATTTTGCGCGTCGGTCGCGCAAAGCTCAAGGGAGCGATCTCTCGGCTCAACCCATTTCTGGATGCGGATGGACTGTTACGCGTTGGAGGTCGCCTCAAAAATGCCGACCTGCCCTTCGGTAGCCGTCATCCTCTGCTACTCCCCAAAGGAGGACCTTTGGTAGAACTGGTGGTCTCGGATAGACACCTGAAAAACGCTCACGCGGGGTGTAATGCGTTACTGGCGATATTACAGAGGGAGTTCTGGATTTTGTCCTCTCGGAGAGTGGTTCGCAGCGTGTTATTTAAGTGTGTGGCTTGTTATCGGGTGAAGGCCTCCACTATGCAGCCACAGATGGGGGATCTCCCTTCTGACCGGGTTTGTCAGACAACTAGGCCGTTCGACGGGGTCGGTACGGATTTTGCTGGACCGTTTCTGGTGAAAACCACAGCCTATCGTAACACTAGGGTCACGAAAGCATACCTGTGCGTTTTTGTCTGCCTGGCCACTAAGGCCGTCCACCTGGAAGTGGTTTTGGCTCTGTCTACGGAAGCCTTTGTCGCCACGCTGGATCGTTTTGTTTCGCGACGGGGTTTACCTTCTCTCATTCGGTCCGACAACGGTACCAACTACAGAGGCACTGCCAACTACTTAAAAGATGTGAACGATTTTCTGGATAAAAATTGTAATAGCATAAGTCAAGCTCTCGCACAGCGGGGAATCACATGGCGATTTAGTGTGCCAGCCTGTCCCCACTGGGGCGGGATATTTGAAGCCGCGGTAAAATCGGCAAAAACCCACTTGCGCCGGGTAGTCGGGGAAACTACCCTCACGTATGAGGAACTTACAACTGTGTTTTGTAAGGTTGAGGCGGTTCTCAACTCGCGTCCGCTTTGTCCACTCTCCTCTGACGCAAATGACATGGAAGTCCTGACCCCTGGTCATTTTTTGGTCGGTCAGCCACTCACTGCCCTGCCTGAGTATCCCTGGAAGGATGAACGCAGACACCGGATGTCTCGTTTTCAAATGATACAACAAATGAGTCAGGACTTGTGGCGTCGTTGGTCACTGGAGTATCTGCATTTATTGCAGCAGCGTGTAAAGTGGACAGACCGGACGTCGCCCCCTTCGGAGGGGGATCTGGTTTTATTAAAAGAGGCTAATTTGCCATCGTTATTTTGGAGACGAGGTCGCATTTTAAAGTTAATCTGGGGCGCGGACGGGACTCCGCGTGTGGCGCAAGTGTTGGTTGATGGATCGGTGCTAAATCGCGCAGTCGCGACCTTAGCTCGATTACCGGTTGACTAGTTTAAGATTTTAGGCTAGAAAGCGGTACGTCCGCTTTGGGTGGCGGGATGTTGCAAATAAACAGGCATTTATTTTTATTGGAAATAAAACTTTGATTTGTATTATGGACGAATCGATTATCGAGATTCAATTTTGTTTGGTGGCATAATGGCCCCATCACTAGTTGTTCTTTTTTTATACTCTTGTCTCTGGAAAGCAAATATGGCTGGTTGATAGTTATCGTGTGTTGATAATTAAATAGTTTTGTGTAGTAATAAGGGCATTTGGAGCCGTATTGCTCTAATTAAGTATATTGTGCAACCTGTGGGTGTGTGTGTCGTGAGCGAATCGCATCGGGAGTACAATTCGCCGTCCGTGTTTGGATGTCGGCTACCACGCTACGAAGTGAACCAGGTATTTCCTCGGGGGAGAGTGCACTTTGGGGTAGTTTGGGTGTGTTTAGGGAACCCTAGAAGACCCGGAGCCGGATTCGGGCCCCATCGGATCATATGGATCCCGTTCAGGACGGCGGGAGCGGCATGGAACTGTAAGTGGAATTTTTTTCTATTTTTAAGGTGTATTTTTAAGCAATAGCATAGTGTGTGTTGTGGGTTTCCGCAACAACAAGGTATCAGTTTCTCATTTGCGTACTTTTGGGTGCATTGCATATGCACATGTACATAGTCGAACTAAATTAGAGCCAAAAGCTAAAAAGTACATATTCGTAGGATACTGCGAAAATACTAAGGGCTACAGATTGTTAGACCCAGAGAATCCTAAAGATTGTATAAAGGCTCGGAATGTTACATTTTTTGAAAATACATATTATAAAAAGAAAAATGTGTCAAATGATGATAGTTATAGATTAGAGTCATTCACACCAGTGGATTTAAATGTAAATTATACTCAACAACCTACAGAATCATTTAGTGAGGTCTGTTCTGTTGACACATCCTTTAATCATCCAACAATACTCATAAACGATTCTGAGAGCGAGGAAAGTGTTAATTCCAATAATACTGCGGATGAAACATATATTCCAGATTATGAAGAAGAAGAGTCATCTTCAAGTTGGTGTTCAGGACAAGAAAGTGGCTCTGACTCAATGAAAGCTTGCCTAGCAAAAAGACTATCCCGCACCAGTGACTTTGATGAACCACAGACAGTAAGTGAAGTGCTGAGAGCTCCAGATGCAGAGAGTTGGAAAAGCGCAATGAAAGATGAGTATAATTCCTTTATTGTCAACAAGAGCTGGACACTTACTGACAGAGTTGATGGTCAAGCCCCTGTCAAGTGTAAGTGGGTATTTAAAAGGAAACTGGGTTTAAATGGTGAACTAAAATACAAAGCCAGGTTGGTTGCCAAAGAGTTCACTCAACGGTATGGGATAGACTACAATGAGACATTTGCTCCAGTTGTTAGGTATTCAAGTATTCGAACACTTTTAGCTGTAGCTGCTGAATATAATATGGATATTCAGCATCTAGATGTAAAGACAGCTTTTCTGAATGGTGAGCTTAAGGAGCTGGTATTCATGGAACAGCCTGAAGGCTTCATTGTAAAGAGTAATGAGAACAAAGTTTTTAAGCTTAATAAAGCCATTTATGGTCTAAAACAAGCAGCTAAAGCTTGGTATGAAAAGATTAATTATGTCTTATGTGAGAAGTTGAAGTTCAAAAGATCATTATTATAAGCATGTGTTTATTATAGGTCTGGTCAAGATAAACTCATAGTAATAGCACTGTATGTAGATGACATTTTGCTAATGTCAACACCTAACACTCACGAGGAGATAATTGATATAAAAAGCAGACTCAATAGTGAGTTTGAGATAACAGATTTAGGACCAGCAAGGCATTTCTTGGGAATGAGAATCACTAGATATAAGGACAAAATAACCTTAGATCAAGCAAAATACATTGAGAAAGTGTTACAAAGATTTCAAATGGAGGAATGTAAGCCTGTAGCCACTCCTATGGAAGCTGGTGCAAAACTTGAAAAGTCTGTTAATGGCAAAACTGCTGAATACGATTACAGAAGCCTAATAGGCTCATTAATGTACATTGCAGTAGGTACACGACCAGACATAGCACATGCAGTCAGCTATCTGAGACAATTTAATGATCACCATGATGAAACGCATTGGATATCAGCGAAGAGAGTTTTACGCTATCTCAAAGGTACAAAAGACTTGTGTTTGAATTTCCAAATGGGTGGTATGGCTATCATAGGGTATGCAGATGCTGACTGGGGAAGATGTGAGGCAGATAGAAGATCATACACTGGTTATGTGTTTCAGGTTGGAAGATCTATAGTTTCTTGGGAAAGTCGTAAGCAACGAACAGTAGCTTTATCAAGCACAGAAGCGGAGTATATGTCTCTTTCGGACTTATGTAAGGAGGCTTTATTTCTTCGTAATTTTTTGCAAGAAATATTAGGCGTTTTTTGTAAAGTTACAATTTTTAATGACAATCAGTCTGCTCAGAAATTATGTAAAAACGTATCTTCCATGCTAGAACGAAACATATAGACATTCGCCATCATTTTATTAGAGACCATATCTGTAATAATTCTATTGATATTAAATACATATGTACGAAAGAAATGTTAGCTGATTTATTAACTAAGCCATTGTCAAAAGATATACACAATAAGTTTGTTAAGCAACTGTTATATTGTATTGGTTGAAGGGCCAGCGTTTTAAGTTTGTAAAGTTAATATTAAATGATAAGGGCAAGTTTATACTAGTTTGTATACTGCTTCTAAATTGTGTTGGTTTAAGGGCCAGTGTTGGATTTAAACACAACACAATTTGACAGCTGGTGTCACTTGAGTTTGACAGCCTTCCTTCGCTCTCTCTCTCGCTATTCTATGGTTCTTGTGTGCAGTTGTGCTGTATATCACGTATTAATAAAATCAAAGTGAATCCTCAAAGTTATCTTGTTTTCTTCCACCAAATTAACATTAACTAACTAACTTTGCCCGACCTGAGCTCAAAGACTTGCCACTCGACCATTTTTTAAAAAAATACTAAACAACAACTTGTAATTTATTTTACGGTTGGCAACCCTATCAACAAACTGCGGTGATGTCAACCTTTTTTAGTTTCACATACAAATTTCTGCGGGTTGAAATTTAATTTGCGCTCAAAAATGTGAATAATTCTAGCAAAGCTTTTACAAAATTTTCTGCAATTAACAAAATACACGTGCAAAAGATTCGTGCTTGTAAATGTTTCGGCGGGGCCGGCGCGTGTCCGGGTACACGGAACGTACATGCCCGTTATGTGAGCTTTCAAATTGCGTTAAAGCCATTTTGCAGACACTATTTTAGCATACAGGATGGTTTAAAAATCATTTTTTCAATATTTATGTTTTTTGAGTATTATTATTAGAATTGAGTATCTATGTAACGACATGGAGTAATAATACTGAAAATCTTATCTCTTGTTTAAATCATAAAGGAAAAATCTGTCTATGCTTCTCTGTTTTCAAGGTTAGAGCGAAAATCCATGCGAAATTTTGGCTTCCTAGGTTGTTGTTGAGATTGTCAGCAAATTAGACTTTCTTTTTATTAGTATTGATTATATTTTTGACTTATGCAGCACTAAACTACATATTTCATATGCTTCAAAGAGCTTATTAGCTTTAAAATATCTCACCAAAGAAAAAGGTTCAGCAACTTTAACAATTCTCGATGCCGCTCTGAAACCATTTATCACAACCTGGATCGCCTGGGTCTGGGGAGCCCTAAAACTCTGATCGTAATTGCCAGTGGTCCGTGCAACTGGCGTGGTGCCAGCAGAAAAGGTTTAAGAGCGTTCGCACACTGGGACATTAGTTGCGGGTAAGTATTTTCATACGCCTGCTAATGTAGTGTCCGAGTGGCCGCATGCGAGCCACAAGCTGTTGTAGTGCTGTAGTTTTAATCGCCTATGTGGTCTAGTAGTTATGATCACCGTTTAGGTTTAGGTCCAGAGGTCCCAGGTTCAATTCCCAGCGGGGATTTGGATGATGGTAGAGCTTGTTTGTCCGCCTGGCTAGCTACCACCATCTGTCGCCATAACATCAATGTTTGTAGCATTGTTGTGTTTCGGCAGCCAGAGATAAGATAGCCAGTGCCTCAATAGTCGAGGATTCCGGGTGAAGTGCGCATCCATCTTCGGCCTTATCATCACTTAACATCCGGGGTGAAGGCCAAGTGCTTACCCGTAAGATATAAAAAAGTGGTCAGAGCTCGCTACTTGTGGCCACGTTTTGTCGCCCGCTTTTTGCACGCACTCGACCACAGTCGCCGTCATCTCCCAGCCCGTCGAATACTGAGCGAAATTAACGATCCTATTCTAGCCACTAGTGGCTGCGTCTAGTGTATTAGTTTAACTGTAGGGGTCACGTTTGACGGACGCTACAGTAGCCCAGTGTACGGCCGTCTGCTAATTGAGTGTTCGAGTGGCCGCGTCTGAGCCACAAGCTGGTGTAGTGACCAGCGCTCGCTACTAGTAGCTGCGTTTTGTCGCCCGCCTCCCGCGCTTACTCGAGACAGAGACATCTTCTCCCAGCCCGTCGCATACTGAGGGAAATTAACGATCCTTTTCTAGCCACTAGAAGATTGGCTTAATCACTAGTGGTCGCTTTTGGTGGCCGCCACTAGTGATTTTCTTTAACCACTAGTGGTCGCGTTTTATGGTCACCACTAGTAGCCCAGTGTGCGGGCGCTCTAAGTGGCTCCGCAGTTTAACAATAATAACACCCTTTTGAGGTAATAAAGTCTTGAACGTCGGTCGGTCAGCTGGTAATTTCTGGTATTTCTTGTATAAATGTATAGCGCCATCGTCGCTCTCTAATATGAGATTGTGCGAAGCATTTGCGGTACGAAAAATACCTATTTATAAAATTGTAATTTTGCACCCACTAATGGTTGCCGTTTTAAATAATGTTGCAGCTTTATTGCTTGAAACATTTTCATTTATGAACATGATGTATATCGACGGTAATTTAAAACTTGTTATAAAAGCATCTAGATAATGTAGTAAAATTTTTCATTTTAAGGTAATGTGTAATAAATGGGTAGATATATTAGCATAGCATATTGAATTAGAAGAAGGATGGAATGCTCATTCATTCCTATAAACGCTCTTTTGTTGGGCGCGTTCCCACATGAACAGTAGCACGTGGCGAGATTGAACTATAACACGGAAATCTTATCATCAGCTCAAGTTCAAATCACATTCATCAACCAGCGCGTTTGCCACTTAAGAGCGTTTGGCGTGGCGTTATAGTTAAAAGTGGCCGTAACGTCTTATTTAACTAAACCATAACATGTGTGGTGTTCATTAGGTGACATAAAAATGCTAAAATACTTCATTCAAATAGTTTGTTGAGCATATTTTGATTTTCTATCTCTAATTACTAGATATGTTTTTTTTTCATTAGTGGCGCTAGTGTGCGGCGTAAACGCTCTTAAAATGTTTTATCTCCATCCCAAACAAATAAAAGTGCAAAGGAAAAGAAAAAGTTATATCAATAATGCACCTTATAGGTTTATAAAAATAAATTAAATAATGTAGCAAAACATTACATTACATTAGCAGTCTACCACAAACACAACAACCCCTTGAATAGTGAATCTCACACCGTTCCGGGAAAAGGATATGTCTTCAAATAGAAAATAGCAACGAAAACAAATAACTTTTATTGTCAAACAATAAAACACAAATTGTTATGCACGATAAAATTAATAGTTGTTAAAATGGCCAGTGAGCCGAAGCGGCAATGGCGGCAGGCGTGCCAAACACCCGCAGTTGAGTGTTAACACACCGGTCTCATGAAGATTTGGCTCCCGTTTACCGTTTTAAACGGTTTTACGGTTCATCTAACTTGGCACGTGCTGAGATTTTTAACACTCTCCAAGAGGGAAGAGGTTTTAAAAGGTCTTTTTTGGTGCGACTTAGGGTAAAGTTTTCCGCTTTTAAAAGTCAAAGCTTCAAATTAGTAGGTATGTTCCTTAAATTATAGGTGATGGCTGATTCTTATTATTATAATTATCTTGAACATTTTGTTCACTCAGTTCGTTCATTCAGGGCTCCTTACTTTTCCCTTACTAAGTACTTACTTACTAGCCTTAAATTTAATCTACTGGTTCTTTCACGTGAAATGTTTGAAGAAATTATCTGTACCGGTAAAAAGTAGCCTTTGATAGTCTTGATGAGTTTCTTTCTAGAACTTCTCTTTCTTTCATCTGGGACCACGACACATTAAACCCGAGCCAATGTCCTAACCTTTAATGGCAAGGTGACTATGGCCCGTTCTCTAAAGCACCACTCCCACGCGGCTGCCGGCCAGATCAGCTTCATACAAATAGCTCCTCGCGCCGCTGCCACTCTTATAGACTCAGCGTACGGCCACAGTCCCTTCTAAACGCTCGTCTATTCTCAGTACTAATGACCTGACCCTTTTTTAGGTCCAGATAAAAGCTTTTTTCCATAACAACGTATACGTGACTTTCTTTGACGTCAAGCTGATATCGCTGACATAGTACTCGAATAAGACACTCAAGCCTCGAGTAGGCCTGAGAATCGTGGGCGTTAAAATTTATGAGCCGACAGAGTTATTTTTAAGCGGTGAAGAGTTGTTGACTTCTTGTATTATGGCGAGTAACTTTTTAAGTGTAAGCGGCATTATATTCTCGTTAGGGTGTTTGTCGACTTACTTTGATTGTGGGGGATGTGAGAGTCTTGAACTTGTATGAGGTGATAAGTTTCGACGCATTTAAAGCAACACACACTATACAATAAAATACCATAAAATAGAAAATATTAATGTACGTCGTATATTTTTATTAAATCGAAAACAGACTAAACAGCCTTACTTAAAACATTTTTGAAGGAGCGTTAGGACGACTTTAGGTTCAATATATCATTCAACTTGAGTAAAGTTAAAGGTCTTTTACGTGTATGAAAATGCGTACGGTTCGTATATACGTACATATTTCATACAAAAGAACTAAACGTCTTTAGACTAAAGGCGGGGATCCTGGAGACCTGAAATTCAGGTTTATCCTATCTTGGGCTCCAGTCCTCCCAAACATTATATGTTTTTCCTACTCCAATTTTCTCTTTTTACCTGTAAGAAACATTTACTTCGCTGTTTTAGCAAAATATGTAATATTCTGGTGGAAAATAAAGAAATTTTATTATTATCTTATAAAGATGCACTAGATGAAGTGTAGCCTGTAGGTATATACCACTTTAGATGCTGTCTGTTCCTAAACATACCTACAACTTTTCAAATTAGTAGTCGGTTTTTTGCACGCAACCGAAGTCCGTATTACTTTGTTTTCTACGCAAAATTATTCCTGTCAATTTTTTCTTTATGGTTCCACAGCTGAACCTGAAAACATTGGTTGGCCCGCTCGGTTCGTGCTATGAATAATTCAGGCTTCCGGTGTATTGCCCTAATGGTCACCGTAGGCATTTCATTAACAGTACTTAGTCAAAGAATTAGGCATACAACCTGGGGAATGCATGAAATGTCACATTTGCATAAATACTTTTCGGTAAGATTTTTAAGAAACTTTGCATGAGGTAAAAATTTTGCATTTTCTTTTGAAACATTGTAAGTATACCCTGTTCGTGATTGCCAGCACGATTTCATAGTCATGTAATTCGCATAATATACATGTCCAAATGTTTAAATTACAACATTATAATAGGCTGCAGCTTTGCTAAAAGATCATTTGCAAGAGAATCTTAAACCTAGATTTTGGCATAGCCCGTTATTAGCTTTTGTATGTCTGTGTCAATGTTGACTTTGAATAACTTCACCGAGTGGCCGAGTGGCAAAGTGCACGGCCGTAGGTCCTGGGTTCAATTCCCAGGTCGGGCAATGTGTGTTTTAAATTTTCGTTGTATACCCCGGGTTTGTGATGACCAACCCGCATTTGCCATACGTGCGATTAAGCCAATACCCATCAATTGTAGCGATGACTTTATTTCAATGATGGAGGCCTTTGCCCAGCAGTGGGACAGAATATACGCTACTAACTACTACATGCTACTACTATTTGAAACGTTACTACAAACTATCAGTTTGTTACTATACTTCCCTGTATGTGTGTTTTAGCTAAATTCTCATTAATGATTAATATCATGTCGACGGTTAATTTTATGTTCCTTAATCATTATAATAATTTATTTGAAATCAAGCCAGTTAATGTGCACTAAGTGTTCAAATTGCTCTACTAATTGGCACCTTTGGACATAGTATAGCGGGCCACGTACAATGAAATATGTATGTTTGTTTCACGGAAATTATGACGATAAAAGTTTTTCATATTTCATAGTAAAGGTTGTGTCCGAATCGAGTTTCTTGCTTGTAAATATACTTCCGTGACATTTTAAAAGTTAATTATGTGCATGTTTATGTTTATGTTGCCGTAAAAACTGTTTTTGTTATGATTAGGCAAGCCTATCTTATTATTTCGTTTGGTTTCCGAATTAGTCGAAATCATAGACAGAAATGTGATCACCACTCAAACCTAAACTAATTTGAGTAGTAACTTCGTTTAGTTGTCAATTTATAGTTTTGTCTAGTCAAAACTTGTCTACCAAAAATCACTTAATTGAATGGAAGCAAATTAAAACTTTATTGTATCGTATCCAAACCGGCATATAAATATTTTTTAAATAGACTTTCAGATAAAAAGTACAACAACCAAAAAGAAAGAAAAGAAGAAGAAAGAAATACATTTATTGGCACACTGTTGCACAACAAAAACTAATTACATTTACAAAAAATAAAATAAAATATATATACATATTGAAAAACATGGTACTTTTACAATAAAAAACAAAAACAACAAAGTGTGGCCAACTAGGCCCAATCTCAGCACATGCTACAACGACATGAGGCCGCTGCAACGCTGGTATTCTGGAGGGGCCTAATCGGCGACGTCACAACAAAAAAAGAAAACTTAACTCCCACGTGCTTGTCAATTTCTAGTAAAGTTACTAAAGTGTGCAAATTTATTTGTATTAAAGTGTTCAGCACTGGAAGATGTTTTCAAGCTTCTGGACTGGAAAGGACTCAGCATCAACGTCAACGGCGTATACATCACTCACCTTCGATTTGCTGATAATCAACTGAGGGCTGAGACCCTGCAAGACCTCGGCACAATGCTCGGTGACCTCAACCGAGTCTCTCAACAAGTGGGTATTAAAAAGAACATGGAGAAGACAAAAGTTATGTCGAACTTACGTGTCGTACCCAATCCTCTAAATGTTGGGGACTCTGCCCTTGAAGTTGTGGACGATTATGTTTACCTGGGACAAACGGTCCAGCTCAGAGGTTCAACTTCAGCAAAGAGGTCAATCGTCGAATCCAATTAGGCTGGGCAGCGTTCGGTAAGCTACGAAATATCTTTCCGTCCGATATACCGCAGTGTCTCAAGACGAAAGTCTTTCACCAGTGTGTGTTGCCAGTGATGACATACGGGACTGAGACGTGGTCGCTCACTATGGGCCTTATCAGAAGGCTCAAGGTCACTCAAAGGGCAATGGGCTGTGCTCGGGGTTTCTCTGCGTGTTCGAATCAGAAATGAGGAGATCCGCAGAAGAACAAAGGTAACGGAAAGCGCAGTGTGGGCAGGCCTCCAACAAAGTGGACCGACGATCTGGTGTAGGTCGCGGGAAGCCGCTGGATGCGAGCAGCACAAAACCGGTCGATGTGGAGATCCTTGGGGGAGGCCTTTGTCCAGCAGTGGACGTCTTTTGGCTGAGATGATGATGATGATGAAAGTGTTCAGCGAGTTTCGCTGCTGACTGTACACGTAATGTGGCAACTAGTGGAAACAAAAACTTGCAAATTCACTCCTGATTGTTTTTCACATGTGCATACGCAAACACAATAGTCGCGTCGCGAACATAGCACGCAGTTACCGGGCATCGAGATTTCTATGAAAAGGCTGCCATTTAAATATTTATTGAACAAATATTTGTTTTAAACCATTCTGCAACAATTTTATTGTTTGGGATGTTTGTAGCTTGTGTTTATTGTGTTAATAACTGCAATATGGCTTTTGTAAACTACTATAATTGAAAAAGCTTTATACTATTTCAGTAACCTATATTGTTATGAATCATAGCACATCAAACATAGGAATATAATTAATTAATATACTTATACTATTTTATATCATTTACTAGCAGTTACGTTCCAAATAGCAAAGTTTAATTAAAATCCTTATAAATAAAAAATCAAAACTATCCAGCTTTTTCTATCGATTTACACAGATTATCAAGAGCTGAATTCATATATGAAACCGCAAGGTTATAAGCATGTATCAAAAAAACTACCGAGTGCGTGCTCTAAGCCCTTTCGGCGTTACGGCAGTCTACCCCGGCCGAGAGTGGCATAAAACAGCCGAAATTACTGCCGCGAATGGACGTGCAAAATCAGCGGCTAGGCCGGTCGCGTGCACTTCGATCGCGGCGAGGCAAGGCGCGGAGCAAACGTCAGTGTATGTATCGCTCAGAAAAATCGAATTTCCACGCCGTCATCGGCAGTCGAGGCCCCGGCGGCGCGGCGCTCACACCGCGCGCGCGCCACTCGCGCCTTCCACCCGGTCAACGCGCGCCCAAACTCTTCCAAAGTTCAAATTCAAAACATCCGCGTTCCAAAAAGTTTCGAGTGCTCATGAATGTGTTAAGTGTAAATCCTTTTTTTTCTGTGGTCTTATTAGCGATTATAGGTTAGCGATTGTGAGACTGTCCGACACATATTTCAGGCTTTTCTTTATTGAAAGGTGACGTCACTGTGGGCGACTTTTAAGCTGCCCATTCCAATTTTCCCGTCTAATTGGACATTTCTGTACGTTGTTGCATTGCCTCGTATGAAAGCTAAGTGGTATCGCTTGTGCCGTGACTATTCAAGAAATTACGGCCTCCAGCCAATATTGATTATTAATGCATTCTTTGTAGACACCTACATAATTCAAGCCTTTGTTAAGATTCACTAAAATTTTACACTGTCACTAATTGAAGTTATGAATGTAAATGCAAGACCATAGAGCAAACGAAAGCTTATATTTATTAATTAGGAATTTTATAATTTGTTATTGCTAGATATATTTGAAATTACTACTATTTAATTATGTATTAACAGAGGTATTAAAACAAATGAGTATCGGTTTACAAATACTAATTTGTGACGTGTGAGAACAAAATGTGAGCAAAATTTGTAAAATATTAAGTTTAAGTGAAAGGTGTTGCAGACTACCGTACTTTAAGAAGCTTTTGTGTGAAACCGCTGAAATATTTTTTTTTCTCAATAACAAATCATTGAAGGTTAATTCATTCCTAAACATAATTTAAAAGTCAAAATAAAATAAAATAAAAATTACTATGGATTACCTCAAAATACCAACTCACAACAGTTTCACGAGATTTCAAATAGAATTAAGTAATATTTAATAAAATCTTAAGTATATGTTTTTTTAATTAGAAGGCTGAATGGGGTTACAGGTGGGTTGTAGGAGCACGCTAGTGTTAAAATGTATTCAGCAGTTTCGTACCATGTCTTATTTTTAATAAATACGTGGTGCTCATTATAGCTGGAACTTCCGGAACTGTGGTGCTATGACTTGTATGAAATTTGTTTAGATTTTCGCTGCGGGTGGTGTCACTAGTGTTTGATACCTTGTTATAAAGAAAACTATTTGCTTTTGATAAACGTTGTCTTTCCAATAAGCGAATACGGCAGGTTTCTACTTACTGGAGAGAAAAGTTCCGCAATGAATGTTTAATAAAGCATTTTCTATAGTAAATGCTTGTATGCCGCGCTGCAAGCCTCAGTTGTTTGTGGTAACGGAGTTCGCAATTAAATAACCAAATTTAAAGTACCTAATTTATTTATTCGAAAGCCTTATCTAGGTGCATAGATTTTAGTTAAACTTGATACAAATAATTGTAGCTATATTCAAGATTTTCTATTATTTGGAATGGTAGTGCTAATAGATATAATGTAAAGATAAGATATGTACTTTACTAAGGGATCTTAATTTAAACCAAACAACTTACAATCTAATGTTTTGTTTTATTGTTTTTTATCAGCTTTTGAGGAATTACCTAGTTCAAGTACAGCAGGCTTAAGTTGAAGTCTACATGTTATCTTATATATTAGACATGAATTTAAAAACTAAACTTCGTATTTATAAGCAAATTAAATTTTATGAATTATAATAACAGAGTTAACAGTCCCTGTCGCGTGCAAAGATTGTTCATAATCATAAAATCATAAATCATTTATTTATTTGAAACATGGTAGGTAGTACAGGTGTTAAATTTAAAAAAAAATTGTTTACATATTACGCCGTGCAGGAATGCGAATATAAAAAAATAATAAGTAATAAAAATATTTCATAAAAAACTCATGACCACTACAAATTAAATATCAATGTTATTATCATGTTAATAACAATGTTATTATCATCATTTCGGACTTTTTTTATTCGTTTAAGAGCTACGATGCGACATGTCGACATAGTTATTATTACACCCCTGATTTTGCGTTGGCAGTTGAAAGTTTGTCTACTGGTAGGATCTGGCCCAGAGTTGACCCTCCTATTTCTGCAGCTTGCAGCATGGTTGTGTATTTTTTTTAATTTTTTATTCCACCATAAAATTTAAGATTTTGATTTAGGTTTACGGAAATATAATAACAACAAGATCAAATAACAATGCCTAAACAAAACATCAACGACTGTATCGGTTTGGTAGATGACGTCTAATTCCCCGAGTACGTAGTCGCCATACATCCATTCTCCGGATGTCAAGTCGACGTCTATTACCTGAATGTCTAGTAGCCGCAAGTCTATTTTCCCTACCGTGTTCCAGTTTAGAAAGTACTAGTTCCAGTGACAATACAGGTCATAGAGACATAACAACGAAGCTTCAGGTTCGACAACGCGCGTAACCTTTGTTGTTGCAAGCGTCCATGTGCTGTGGATACTCCCCGATCCGATCCGAACCCTTCGGAGACACGCACTAATGTGTGATGCCGTTTCCTCTAGAAAACCTCCGAAGGTGATTCGTTTCACATGCCTTGAGGAACCCTTTAAGTTTGTCGGCGCCTCCAAAAAAAGGCGGTGAAGCTGAAAATGCCGTCTGAAGTAATCAGTAAACTCTGTCCAAACAAAAGGGCTGTGGACACTGCTTTCGATCAGGTGGACTTATGCTCATTAATTAATATTCATTCATTTAGATAGGATAATAAAAAAAATACGCTTAAACCTAGCTATAAATCAAGTAATACTCTATTTTCCATAATATATTATCACTCCGAATTATTCTAATAGAATAGCAAATATATATATTTGTATGTATACAAATAGACAATATATTCTCGTAGCGATAAAACCTTTCGACATCTGTATTACGAGATAATATAATATATCGCCTCCTTTATGCCATCCGAGATGTTAGTATTTCCCTTAAAGGCATTTTATCAAGCCGTGAACAATGACTTGTGTGCTTTAGATGTCTGTTTTTGCTTGGTATGCTGTTATGGCATGTATATTCATAAGGAACAAGGAATAAGACAGATGTTACATATATAAATTTAGGTTAAAGTTCAAAAGGTCGCAAAACCTTTTTGTTTTAATAAAAAATGACTACTACTTAACTATATGACTGCTGTTTGGTCCACAATGGGGCACAAAATTATGTTAACGACGTATCCATGACAAATAGTATAAGTAAATACATATTTGTATACGAAAAAAATTCGTTATAATCTTAGGACGATAGCAATAAACCGGAAAACAGAGAACAAAAATATTTTTCCAAATTATCAAAGTCATTTCTTAATCCTCTTTGCTATCCGATGGCAAAGTGACATTAAAATTTATAAGAGTTAATTTGTAGTCTAAACTGAATAAATGATTTTGAATTTTTGTATATTGCATCGTTTTGTTTTAACGAAGATGTCTATGTACCTATGAGTAAACAGAACCAGTTTCGAGATGTATTTTTGTTTCGGAACCTGTAACTAGTACATAATTGATCGAAGTGTCGGAAATATCGATATTTCCAATTATAATGCGACTTATACAATACCTGTAATCGGAAACTTTACTCGGCCAAGATAACCACTCATCGCTTTTTTTAAAGAATGTTAGCAAATGTCTCCGCTCTACCTGATGTTAAGCAGTATGCTAGTAGACAGCTAGTAATAGTAGAGCAGGATTGTGTCATAATAAAAAATATATTATGTACGGTTCTTAACATATTTCTGTTCTTAGTGTCAGATTAAAATAATCATAATCAATGTCTAAATAGATAGGAATTTATAACTATTTGTTAATGGCCGCAAGTCACGCATGGTAGCAGACTTGATGCTAACAGACACTGGAGTTTAGGGCGGCTCTGCACGATAACATTAACTTGAGTATTACACAAGTACACATTACATTTTAGTTTTTCACATTTACTCTCATTTAAAAAGGTGGAATGCTCTCATAGCACATGTGTTTCCTAATTCCTACAACATTTAACCGCCTCTGTAGTCAAAGTGTTCTAGTCGTTAGAACACCGGTTTAGACCCAGAGGTCCCGAATTCAGTTTCCAGCGGGGGGTACATGTTTTTGTACTCGGTTCGGTTTGGTGGTAGGGCTTTTGTCCGCCTGGCTAGCTACCGCCATCTTAACTAAATATGTCACCATAACATCAATGTTTGTAGCGTTGTTGTGTTCCGGCAGATAGAGATAAGATAGCCAGTGCCCAGTAGTTGTGGATTCTGGGTGAAGTGCGCTACCACTTTCGGCCTTATCATCACTTAACATCAGATGAGATGAAAGCAGAGTGCTTAACTGTAAGATATTTAAAAAAATATTCGCAGCTTATATTAAGCTCTGTTTATTAATACTAGTGGTCGCCCAGTGGTCGAAATTCGACCTTAATTTTATTAAGGCTGCACGGATTGTAGTAAAGCAATGAAAAATTAAAAAAGATAGAATGTGATTTTGGATTGGCATTGACAGATTTCGGCCGCTCCTCTTCCTTAATTGAAATTTCTGAAAAGAGTTTAAATACGTGTGTGTCAAATGCATGATAGTGTGTGTAATGTTTGTTTATGTATTTTTATGCATAATTTAAGAAAAATATTAAAATTCAGATTTACTCTATAAGCTATAAGTATGCGAAATTTCATACTTCTCCGTCCACGCAATTTTCGTAAAAAAGGGGTGCAAAGTTTTTGCTTCACGTGTTAATATATAGATTAAAGAGGTGTATGTATCTAGCAAGTATATCTTAGGCGCATTCTTTTTCTCTATGTCATATACTTAACTGTCTGAAGCAATTTAGTTTTATAGAATAATGTTCAATATTTTTGCGTTTCTCATTTTTAAGTGAAAACTATATGTGTTCTTTATGAGAAATAAATATCTTTGAACCGAACTTACTCTAGGATCCAAAAAAGAGTTATTAGTAAGCACATTCAGCATCATTTCAGTTCTACAGACTAGCATTTGCCCGTGGCTTTGCCCTTGTGAAATGCAGTCTGTCACAGCAGGCTTTATCTCTTGCCCCCGGAAGCATTGTATTTTCCCGGAATACAAAGTAGTCGACAGCACTCTTGGGCCCTTCTACTCACTATCTTCGTACCAAAAATCAGGTTGATCCATTCCGCACCCTTTTTAACGCGACGTATGAACCAACTTACCAACAAACACATTTTCACACTTATAATATTAATTGAGCGTTAAAATGGGTTTTCCACTTAGTTTGTCTTGTATTAGGTATCGGTCACCAAATTGAAGTATACAAAACCCTTAAATTTACACTGCTTTGTACACAATACAGAAATACTTACTCTGCTTAATAGCAATTAAAGAAGGAATATAGCAATTGGGTTTCTCAAGTAACATTGAGGTGAAGAGGTCGTGATAAAAATTTAAAATGGCAGCGTAATCCCGTTCAACGCTTGAAAGTTTTTCCCGAGAAATTCATCTGATATACCCATCTTGTTTATTAAGTAGCCGCTCACAGCCTGATTTAATATTGCAATTTCTTGTTGGATCTCACAAAGGTATCTTGAACGAGATAAGAAATTGCAAAACCGTTGTTGGCTCTACTCTTATACTTACATTACAATAGCTCTTTTATATTTTAATATTGTTGGACTACAGACTACTGCAGGAAAGCGATATTGTTCGCTGCTACACATAAAATATAATTTACATTATCTTTAAATGAGTTTGGTAGTTAAGCCTTTTTTATTAGAAATCTCGGTACATGTGAGCGTATGTAGGCTTTTTTTTATTTTTTTATTAGTTATAGGCAGGCATTTGACTACACCTCACCTGATGTTAAGTGACGGTGCGGTCGAGGATGGAACATGCCTGCTATAGTTATAATCATTATTGTTATTGTTATTTAATTCCAGTAGCTATCAAAGGTTTATAAAGTAACATTTAACGTTTGTACTTATAGGTAAAAAAAAATGAGACAAATAAACTTTTCTAGGAAAGAGAAGAATTTTGTGATATGCGAAACTAGCGTCTTGTCTCACAGATATTGCTTTAGTAGTTATTATAATGTTTTTTTTAAATATTTAAACTTACCAAATCAAGCCTACGAATATAATTTACACCATATAGCTTCCGCCTTGCATTCTACATGATCTGTTGGTTTTTGTCGATCAGCTACAATCTACTATAATGACTTGTCCTGACTGACTGACTCATCATCGCCGAGCCTAAACCGCTGAACCTAATTAAATAAAATTTGGACTGTAGGTTAATTGAGTTACGTAACCAGCCACTAAGAAACGATTTTACGGAAATCATACCCTTAGCGGGTCAAATAGGGGGTGAAAGTTTGTATGAAAGTCCGACAGTTTTGAAGTAAAATACATGAAAATTGGTATTTGGGTTCTTGAATAGAATTAAAGAATGACCTGTATCAGGAATTTTGTTTATTTTTCTTTAAATGAGTAAAAAAGGGAATAAAGTTTTTTTGGAGAAATCGTTATTTTTAAAGTAATAACTAAAAATATGAATAATTTAATCGAGCTATAGATTTTTAAATAAAAATAAAGAATGACGATTTTAGCATTTTTTGAAAAACTTTCCCTAGAGGGTGAAATGAGGGTGAAAGTTTGTATGAAAATATGTCATTTTAAAAGATAAATCCTTCGGTATTTGTCCAGGTAAGAATTTATGACTTTACATTTAAAAAGTTTGGCTTTTATTACAAACAATCACATGTCGTGTAGCCCTCGTGAGCAAATTCGCTAGTTTTCTATAAGATCCTTTTCAACAAAAAAAACAACCATCTAAGACACTGTGTCGGTGGCAGTAATTACACAATTAAAGTGACAGAAACTGATTACATAAACACACACACATGTCATGTGGTATAATCCCAGCCTTGTCCAGCTATATAACATGTAATTAAAACTACATCAGCCTTTCTACGTGTATACGTGTTAAAAGGAAAGACAACAGTCATCCATATGTAATGGTTTCCACCATTGAAGTGTGACCGCCCAATATTTAAAACACGAAATCGTATTGATTTATTGAATGAATACTTCATTTGAAATGACTGTGAAACACGGTTACAAACAAAATTAACCGGCCATAATATCTGTAATTTTTTTAAAATTATATTTACCTGTGTAATAGTGTTTGTTTAGTTTATTATAAAAGCAGTAATAAAAAACTCCCTAAACAGGCAATTTTAAAAATTTCCTTTCAATTCTATAACATAACAAACAACAAAGACATTTAGGTTTTAAAACTTTAAAATGCTAAGTGAGAGACATCGACTTTTGCGTGTTTGTGAACGAATTTTATGGGCGGAAAGACTGTATACTTTGTTGAAGGCGACTCTTTTACAATGTCTTAGTAGAAAAATATAAATGGAATACAGAGATAAGTGCCTTTTTTTGTTCCAAATACTTTGATTTATAGAAACTGGTTGGTGCAGTGGCAAGCGCGTTATGGTTTCTGAATATATTTTTGGGACTTTTCATTAAAGTCAACCAAATTGTACGCTGTTTACCAATTCTCTAGATAAAAATGCAAAACTAAAATTCTTTTTAGGGTGCCGTACCCAGGGGTAAAACGGGACCCTATTACTAAGACTCCGCTGTCCGTCCGTCTGTCCGTCTGTCACCAGGCTGTATCTCATGAACCGTGATAGTTAGACAGTTGAAATTTTCACAGATGATGTATTTCTGTTGCCGAGGGCTCCCATACAACAAACGTGATTTTTATTTCCTTGTTCTTGTTTTTTTCGATATTGATAACGGCAACAGGTAGACCCTTGAAATATTCACAGAATGTTTAGTTATATATTCACTTTAAAAATAAATAATTAATAATTAAATTCAAATAAAACAAATATTTAAGAGGGGCTCCCATACAACAAACGTGATTTTTTTGCTCGTCTCGATATTGATAACGGCAACAGGTAGACGCTTGAAATATTCACAGAATATTGAGTTTTATTATTCAAATTAAAAATAAATAATTAAATTAAAATAAAATAAATAATTTTTTTTCTCGGTCTTAATAACGATAACAGGTAGAAACTTGAAATATTTTTATAGATAATGGTACGCAACCCTTCGTGCGTGAGTTTGACTCGAACTTGACCGGTTTTTTCCTTAGTTTCCTGTAAATATTACTTCTTATCCCAAGAAACACTTATTTTCACTTACTTTCTCTTTTCATATTCACTCTTTGATAGAACTGTCTCAAGACCAGCAGTTATAATACAATATCCAATCTAAGAAGCCTTAATTATCCAACGATTAAAGAGACAATAAAAATGAAGACACAGCCATTGATAAAAGAATAGAATATAAAGTTACTAACGCAACAAGCCTTGTTATAAAAATATCAAATGTCCTATGACGGCAGAGACAGTCGAATGCGAACGGCATTTATACCTTATTGTCTAGTGATAAAGGTGATATTGCAATGTAATTTTAGTATCTGGGGCCTGTGGGGTGTACAGTCTGCGAAAGTGGCGTGCGCTCGTCAACTCTTTATCCGTTAGTGTATTTTTGCCTAACTATAGGTAGGGTAGTGGATTTAACCTTGATACGAATTTCATTTTTTTTCGATTAGGGTAATGATCGAAGTAATGTGTTTGCAAACATCAGTTTTCTGAAGCATTCATTGGTGATTCAGCGGCCTGCATGGGGATGATTCGAAACAGCAATTAAAAATGGCTGTATAGGTATACTAGCGGCCGCTCGAGGTTTCACCCGTGGTTCCCGTTCCAGTGGGAATATCTAGATAAAAGTATCCTATGTATTATTCCAGGTTATAAACTATCTTTATGCCGAATTTCATCCAAATCTATTCACTAGTTTTTACGTGAAATAATAACAAACATCCATCCATACTTACAAACTTTCGCGTTTTTAATATGTATTAGTAGGATTCTTTTCGATATTGGGTAGAAAAAATAAAAGTTTACCAAGCAAAGTAAAGTTCTTTATGTAAGTACTTAGATTATATTTTCTTTTTATTTCGTGAAAAATAAATTCGATAGGTTTTCTGAATAAAAGTTTATAGCTTTTTATTCTTTCTTTATCAAAGTTAAAAATGCTTAATACAGCTATACCAACTAGTAGAAGTTAAACATTGCCTAGATTGCGTTAGTAAAACCCCATTAATCCGATGCGCAAAGTATTTATAAATTATCACTTCACTTCAATGTTCATGTTTCATTTATACTCTTATAACAGTAGTTATAGTGTCAACACTAAAGTCACATCAATAATCGCTATACGGACAGTAATGCGATTTTTATAACCAATACCTTAATAAGATACTAGGTATACTAAATACAGAATACTAGGTATTCTGTTTACACGTACTACAAATTGAAATGGTACACTTTATCTGATCAACACGTGTTTATTTATTTACACATTTATTCTTGACGTTTCGTACTCTATGCAGGGTCTGAGGTAGGTCGCCTTATGACCAAAAAATATATTTTACGCATGAAATTAACAAACACAACACGTCTTGTTAGTTTACGTTAGCGTTTTAAAAGTAAGTTACTGTTTGTAGAAGTTTTCTATGATTTGTTTTTCTTATTTGTTTTTTCCCTGTTTCGTGCCATGATGTCACTACTGTGTACAGCAGAATACCAGTGCAGCAGGCCCCGCTTGCTGCGTATACTGAGCTGTGCACAGTGTTGGCATCACATAACAGGGCACAATGTTAATTGATATTATTTTTTATTATTTTTGTTACATGTTGTATGTTTAATTGTGTGTTTTGTTATGTGATTCAAATAAATGTCTTTTATTCTTTATTCTTTATTCTTTATTCTTGTAAGCAGAACATCAATAAATAAATGCTCTGAGAAGAGCAGAACATCATAAAATGGCCAGAACATCATAAGATGAGAAGAAGCAACTTACAGGTCGGCGTGCAAGGCTAGTGAGGTACAATTCTTCTCCACTAACTTTCCTGGCACCTGGATTCTGCTTTTGAATAACATGAGGTAGAACGGAGTCATGTGCCTACTAAAAAACAAAAAAAATATACGTTATTATTTGAGTTATCGAAGCGAACCGATGTCGACGACTACCGAAATTCTAGTTTTTTTAATTAGCTGCCGACGTTCGTTGCAATTATAGCGAGCAACCTGCCAGCACGATGTTTGAAAAGGATGAAAATCTTGTTCGAATTGTGTTTACAATTTTCTCTTTGAATTTGGGGGCTATTAATTAACTCGCAATTGGCTATTAGAAGTTTTATTTGTGCCATTTTCAGTTCTTTGAGATATCTGTGATACATAAAGAATGTGTTTTCATGGCTATATACTTACAAAGATATTAGAAACATACTTTTTATACGTAAATAAGAAAGCTTATTCCACTCGGGCGTTGTACACTTATCCTATTATTATGAAAGGCCCTACAAGGTGGAATTTAACAGCTGCGTGATAACAACCGTCGTATGATGCTTCGATGACATCACCAACGTTAATTCTCTTATTTTATACAGTAAGAAAGGTAGCTTACTCCATTCGGGCATTTTGTACTCATTAAGTTAACATTTACATTTACTTCTATCAAGAAAAGCATAGAACAGCTTGTTATAACGACCGTCGTCGTTCCTACTGTACATGACGCTTCCATGACATCGACAACTTAAATTAAACTTTTTTATCAGTACAGTAAGTAAGGAAGCTTAAAAATACTATTGAAATGAAACAACTTTTATGAATCGACTCGCGTTTATTTTATACATTAGTTTTAATTTCAATGTTTCATTTCAGTTTGTAGTGTTCGCGTAAACTTCAAAAACAATAAGCTTAGGATCATTATTAGCTTACAATAGTATTATTCAGTCGTTATACACTCATTCTAATAATAATAGCAGTACTCCTTGACACGGCACGTATTGTCAGGAGGTTCCTCACTCTGCAGCCCTGACCACCGGTAGTTTGGGCCCTGCCTCGCTGCTGGCGGTACTCTAGGATTAGGTTTTTATAATGTTTTATTGCTTTTATATTAAAATATTGTAAAAATCTAGTTTTAAGGAAAAAAATGAATAAAGAGTATAATAATAATAAATCTTTATTTGCATAGAACATGGTATATATAATAGACAATCAATTATTTTAATCATTACAAACATCTGTTTATAGATGGGTAGGTAGTAGTAAAAACAACTTAAATGTATTTAAAAAAAACAGCTGCACAGATGGTTGGACGCATTATGGAATAAAAACCGATTATTTGTCTATTGTCCTTTCGATGGTACTTGCGAGTCTTCGATGACGTCACCGACGTCACAATATGCGGCCGTTTGACCCATTTATGCGGTCACGCACCTTCTCTCTTTTTCTAATCGACTCTACTTAGCTTGACTTTGTGACTTTTATGAGCTGTAGGTTGGAAATGACGTCATATACTAACCTTGTTCTTTTGAATGGTTAAGTATTCTGACTGTTGTTTATGAGTAATCCATCGGTTCTTGGAATCATGCTGTAGAAAAGATACGTTACGATGCTTACGTTCGATATTGTAACAAACCGCCTATAATTGTCCCACTGCTAGGCAAAGGCCTCCATCATTGAAATCAAGTCCTCGCTACAATTGATGGTTAATCACCACGCTTGCCAAGTGCGGGTTGGGATCACAAACCCGGGCTATGCATCGAAAAATCCGAAATACATTTTGCCCGACCTGGGAATTGAACCCGAGACCTTCGGGTATCGAGCCGAGCGCTCTGCCACTCGGCCACCGAGGCGTCGATATTGTAGCAGGGACATAAATAGTAACCTATTACTTATTAAAAAGAAATTATTTTTTTTACTTCTTCACTTACTTTGATTAAGTTGGTATTGCGAAAGCATTATCTGTGACTGTTATAATTAAAGACACTTAAAAGGTTACCTGAAAAAAAGTTTTTTAAATGCGATTTTTTTTCAAACTTTACTTTCCTAATTTTACAGTCCAATGAACTATACTATGAAGTATACTATGATTCTAATATTTGACGTCTTTAGATATATTATGAGGAGCTCGATGGCACAGTGGTTAACGCGCCTGGTCTGCGATTGCTGTGGTAAAGCATCTATCTGGCCGGTCATCGGATGGGTGACCAAAAATTTTCCATCTCGAGCTCCTCCGTGCGTCGGAAGGCACGTAAAGCCGTTGGTTGCGGCTGCATTAGCAGTCGTTAACAATCACCAATCCGCACTGGGCCCGCGTGGTGGTTTATGGCCCATTCTCCCTTTTCATCCATAGGGAAGGCTCGTGCCCCAGCAGTGGGGACATTATATGAGCTGATGATGATGCGATATATTATTGTTGGAATAACGCCTTTTGTATAAAACTCATCGTTTGTTGTCTGAACAAGCACATTTTCTACTTCATCGCAGTGATCTCTGCAATTTGTATGTCGTAGCAAGCCGTAGCTTCTACGAACTACGAATGACTACGACAGTATTATTTCGGTACTACAAGACTTTATCTAACACCATATCATTGTGTTTAAAGGTTTTATTTTCAATAGAAGTTGTTTTATCTATGTGTACTTTCGTAACGCTATAATAGCTAATTGGCTTAGTGCTTGGCCCGATATCTGGAGGTACCGGGTTCGTTTCTCAGGTCCGGCAAAGTGTGTTCGGATATTACGATGCCCAGGTTTGAGATCGGAGCATTTGGCAAGCGTGGTGATTAAATGAAATGTTTATCTGAACTAAATTTAAACTAAATATTTAATCCTCAACATGTATGACCGATAAAACCTTTTAACTACTTTACTACTTTACTAACATAAACAAAAAAAAAACTTAAAAATAGATTCGAAAGACATTTTTAATGTTTCGGTTCTATTATGATCAATTACGTCTTTGCTTTCCAAGACAATTTCCTTCCATTTGTCTACTACCGTTTATATGTAATTGTTGAGTTAACAACATGAAACAACTAAAGTGTGACGTATCTAACACTTATGTAGCTCGTTCCTCTTTTATTTAATTTCATTTTGTACTTTTGTTTTTATTTAGCCATTTTGTTTTCCACAGTGTCTTTTTTATAAAACTATCGTTTCTATCATCAACCTCGTAGGTACGGTCATCAACGAAAGCCGCTGAACACTAATTTAGTACCGTGTCATAACAACATCATAAGAGGTTGACAAGCCTGTTCGAGTCATTACTTGATTTGACATATTAAAGTAATGCCGACTGTATACATATGCAGTCTGTCCGGACATGAACTAGCGATATTTTAAATACTTATAAAACAACTATTTTAAAACACAAATACACTCTAGAATTGGGTCCAATCCACTTCCCATTAATTTACTAATTTGCATAGTTATTTATTTATTTTTTTAACTTACACATTTTTTTTAATGTTATGGAAATGTGCACACCTTACATTATAATGCAGATAGTAGATAATGTTGTTGCCTTCCGAATAAACCTATTTTTATCTCTTTTTAAGACCAATTGTGCACACATAAAAAATATTTCATCAAAAAAACAAAATGTCTGCCATTTAAGGGGGAAGTGGGTTGGACCCAATTCTAGAGTGTATTTAAGTATTTAAAATATCGCTAGTTAATGTCCGGACAGACTGTTTAAATAGCAACGCTGTTATTCCTTCTTTTATACAGAAGATAATGCGCAGCCGTGCGATTGGGGAGTCGTAGTGTTTTAAAAAAATATATGGCTTTCATCTCACCTGATGTTAATTGATAATAAGGCCCAAGGTGGAATCGCACTTCACCCAGAATCCTCATCTACTGAGGCACTTATCTCTAGCTGCCGGAGCACGACAATGCTACAAACATTGATGCTATGGCGACATTTTTAGATAATAGCTAGCCAGGCGGACGAACAAGCCCTACCACCTACCACCTACCAAACTTAGTACCACAAAGGCGATTTAAAATTATTATTATTAAAGTTATGTGGGACTCTACCCCGAATACCCTAATGTGGGTAGTGAATTGAGGGGTATATGCACTAAGAACTCCAGGGTACCTTTACCTATTGTGCTATGAGCTCTTCAAACTGCAATGTTATTACAGTTTGTGAAAACGAGACACATGTATATACGCTGCTATACGCGTGTCGTTTTCGCAATTGCAATAATCGCAGTAATGCGTCTGAACACACGTCTGCACATTAAACTAACATAAACTGGCAAATTCCCTCAATAGACTTTAAGTAAGTAACTTTTATTTCACACCACAATCAACATACAAAATAATATAATTACAAAAAAAATTGAGTGGTACAATTTACAGATTGTGGGGGGCCGATACCAGAACTAGGAAGTTTCCCGTAAATACAGGTTATCGACCCTCCACCCCAAACAATGGTCAGGAAAATAGACACCTATGATTAATCATTACATTCGTTTTTTTTTGTCTTTTCAAGGAAGACGCCACAATAAGTGTACAAAAGTAATTTAAATATCGGAAGTATTCATGTTTATAATTAATTTATTGTATGGCTCACAATGCCAAACTTTTGAAAAATTATACATACATTTAATCTTTTGATAGTACATTATATGAATATAATGAGTGAATTATAACTTATAAATGAGAAGGTAGAAACAATTGAACAGGCAATTGAATACTTTGTCGTGATGGTGAGTGTAAGCTGGAAAGATCTGCTGAAGCAAGAGAAATGTAATGTAAAACAATAACCGATCCATTTTATAAATATTTTTTATTTTTTTATTTTATTGGATAGGTGTCAGAAGTTGTTCCGTTGCAAGGTAATCAAGCTGTTTTAATTTACCTTTTAGAGTTGTTTTAGACTATTTATCTTATCATTGAAAAGCCGGTAAAGAAATGGCTCAGAGTAGTTAGTTTACTTAGCGTCGAGGGAAGGTCGAGTTAAAATTGGGAATAGTTGTGCGAAGTCGCCTATTGTGTGTAGGAATTAGGGATGGGTCGATTGTCTTGTGGTGTCGAAGGATTGAGTTGAATTATATACTAGCTGTCCCGGCAGACCTTGTTCTGCCCTATTTCTCTAAAAGAAAGTTACATTGATTTTTTATGATAATAGCTGCCCCGACAGATATCGTTCTGTCAAAAGTTATTTGCCTGTCGCAGTCTAATAGAAATAAAATAACATTGAAAGTAAAGTATTGTAAAGTAAACAGCCTATAATTGTCCCACTGCTGGGCAAAGGCCTCCATCATTGAAATCAAGTCATCGCTACAATCGCTAATTGATGGGTAATAGCTTAATCACCACGCTTGCCAAGTGCGGGTTGGTGATCACAAACCCGGGCTATGCATCGAAAAATCCGAAATACATTTTGCCCGACCTGGGAATTGAACCCGGTACCTTCGTGTATCGGGCCGAGCGCTCTGCCACTCGGCCACCGAGGCATTTGAACATTGATAAACTTTAGTAATATCTATCTATCTATCTATCTGTGATGATACTTTTAATTGTAATGCCATAAGGTAACGATATTTTTTGTTTGATGACCTCTAATCAACTTACGCGCCTTTGTTTTGTTTTTACGCGCCTTTGTTTTGTTTTGATTGACGTCAAATGTTTGACAGCTGGGGACAGAGTGGTTTGTATGGGAAAAAAAATTTACTAAGGGATGATATGACGATCATAGCGCACAAAACTTTGTGGGAGCTTTTTTTATGATAATGGTAGGGATGGATAGTCTATACCTGGCGCACTGTTATTGTCAGTTTTGCATAGGCGTCTGTACATCTCCTCACTCGTCGCCGAGGCGCAAGTGTGGTCCCATGACTGCCATATATTACAAAATAAGGAGACTCAGAAGCTAAGCTACATACATACCTATTCTTTGCGCCTGACCAGTTGTGTCTTTTGTACAAGACCCAGGTCTTGCGTGGAGTATTCCTCGCACATCTGGGACGGTTCCGCAAAGTACCTCCTCGATGCCTTAGACAGATTGCAGCATCGCGCTGTACGCATTATCGGCAATGCAGAGGTCACTAATACTCTCGAACCCCTGCAATTGCATAGAGATATAGCGTCACTCAGCGTTTTCTATCGCTTATACCACGGCAAGTGCTCTGAAGAACTGTTTGACCTTATCCCACCTTCTCTTTTCCTCCATAGAAGTACAAGTGCTGCTCTCCGGAGTCTCTCTGGTGACTCGTTTCTTTGTTGCACCTCCAAAAGATAGAATAGTGTACCAGCACACGTTTTCCCTCCTTCCTATGATATGGGGTCCTCCAAACGAGGCGCGAAGAAGCACCTTGTGGGCCGGCAGAGTGAGGTTGACTGATGCTGCGTTGTTTTCACGCTGCACCAGTTGTCTTCGCGTCTGGACTCCATTTTCACCTAACATCAGGTGGTATGGAGTCACTTGCCGTGCTAGGTAAAAAACCGCGCTCGAGCAACGCACACATAACGCATCTCACGACACGAATCTCGGAACAGCTCGGAACAGTCCGGGCGCAGCTGTTGCGTAATTTCGGGTCCATGAGAGGTAGTCTATGTCTGCGTTGCTTTAACGCGTTTGTACGAAGTTTACTATCTGCAGTCTCCTTACTTTGTGCCTATATGCTGTCACTGGAGTTCACCCGGTAGAACCTTCACATCATTCACAGTATATGCCGCTCGAATGTGGAATAGACTGCCTGCCAGCATTCGTGAGATGAACTCTCGGTAGTGTCTTTCTAACACAAGCTCAAAAAGCGTTATCTGTCTAACAGCTTATCACTGACATCCCGTTGTTGTAATATAATTAGTTTTTATTTTAATATGTATATATGTATGTATTTATAATATAATATTTTATTTTCAATTAGTTATGTCCTAGGTAATTAGTGTTTGTTAGTATAGTATTATTTACAATTTATTAGTCCCGCATACTTGTTTATTACACCACAGCTAGGGTGGGCTGGAAGAGATCTGTTCTAGAGATAAGCTCACCTTTGTATATGTCCTGTGTAACGTGTGTTTAAATGTAATTTATTTGTACTATAAAGGATTAATTAAACCTTGTTTCATTTTAGTCCAAAAACAGAACCCTGTTTTTTTGGCCTAAAATGACTAAAGTTAAACCTAGTTTGTAAGACCTTCTGTCCCTATTTGCCTTTATTAACAAAAATGAGATAGCATCAGTTTGAGCCCAAATCTCACTTGAGTCAAAAATGCCCACTGATTTATTAGCCATAGCGTAGTTTTTACACGAAAATTTACGTAGCACCTCATGTTCTTTCATTACCGTTATATTAAGTTAAATTATGATTAAATTGGAGTTCGTTAATCTATTTCTTTTACTTTCGCCACTCGGTCAGCCCGTATTTAGGTGTAGATAAAACGCGCCGCGCAAATCTAATTTGTAATACACGGAATAGTGGTAATTTTAGTACAATTTTATGTTACGAACACCGCGATATTTGTGGTTATCGGTCAATCTTAACGTTCTTTGAACCCTTCCAAGCCTTAGCTGTTGTACAGTCAGTTAGGAAATTTGAGCTGCTGAACACTGTAGCACCATGCCGTAGTAAGTTTACGATTAAAATTGTTGAAACGAAATTCTTTATTTAATTTAGGTGGGTATATAAAGTGCTTATGAACGTCAAGAACATGTCTTTATATAAGAAAACCTAAAATATTTGCACAATAAATATAATGAGTATTTCATATATATAATTTGATAAACAATACAAATAGTAAATGCAATTCTACCACTCAGCTGGTTCAGAAGTTTGATTTTATATATAAGAAGACCCTTCAACAAACTTAGTAGATGCTCTTTTTAGTTGTTTACAAAAGTGTACTTACTATAATGTGGTACAGCATTGTACAGGTGAGAAAACTAGGATAACTATAACAGACTATGTTGTATAATCAGAAACGAAATTCGCTGAACACTTCAGTACGTGCTGTAGTAACTTTACCACTAGACTTGTTGTACAATCAGCAATAAAATTCGATACACACTTCAGCACAACGCCGTAGTAACTTTACTACTAGTTGACAAGCGTTCAATAAATTATTTAGTTGCTTCGACACAAGTGTTTACCTATTTTGGTTACTGACTGTACCTTAGGTTCTAGTGAGTTCCTTCGGTTAAATTGTTTCTGTTCGTGAGGTTTGTGCTTGTGCCGGCTCTTCGTAATCACCACTATTGATTAGTTTAGCGCATACTGCAATCACCACATAACTATAGTGATAAATGCAGGTCTTAGGAGATAAAGTATATTTCTACAATATGATTCATACTCATAATAGCAATTTTACTCATAATTGCATAGGTGGAGACTTGTTGTTAGCATAGCCATATTTATTAATAATTATGTTTACTTGAACCGAATACAAATAAATAAATAATACCGCAATTTGTAAGACTATGCCACCAATATAGTATATTTAAATTGGTTCATTCAAGATTTACAATAAAATATTTTTGAAGAACATTACTGTATTTAAGGAATCCTCAATTTTATTGACAACTTGGAAAAGGTAAATGGCTTTAAGTCATAAGGTGGAAGCGTACAATAACTGTCGTACGTCAGTTCGTTCATATCTCTAACTATGACCATGTTTGACTTTGTTGTTATGGCGACAAACTTAGATAGTGAATAGGCATTTATATAGGTCCTAGTGTTCTGTCTTCACTTGATATCACCTGATAGTGAGATTGAGGTCAAACATAAGTTCAGGATTTTAAAAATGGTGATATTAAACCAGTTGGACCCTGAACAAGCCCTACCGCCACAACTGAATCAACCAAACTATATGTACGAGAACCTCGTTGTTTTATTTAATGACTGTCTTCGTACGGTCAGTGTACTTAGCTTTTGTCAAAGCATATTTTCTAATTTATATAAACGAGTAGTGATAAAAAATATTTCCCCAAAATCACTCCAGTATCAGTAAAGATGTGAGGTTTACTGAGATCTCACGCGAACTTCATAATTTGAAAAGTGACGTAGCATTGTTTTGTTTTAATTGCCAACACTTTTACACGTTCACGGACACTTAACAGTTAATAATCCGCCATCATTTCACATAGAAAACACAAATTTTAGAAAATAAAACAAAACTACATACATGTCTATTCCTTTCCCGCTAAGAACTCCAAACTTGGTGTTAATCAGACCCCAGACTCTGAGACAGCTGATCTAACCTCAACACCACATTTCTCCACTAACCTCTATAGTTTGATAACGTAACTGCTAACAAGGTGCTAACAACGGTGTAGAACCTACTTCGTAGGTGCGTCCCAAAGGCGTCGTGGAGAGATCCGACAAAGCGTTAGTTGCTCGCATTAATTTAGATTGTGGTAGGTCGGTACAGGGCCCCGAGCCCCCGGGGGAATAACCCCGATTGCCCCTTAAAATGCAGTTGTTAGCTAGTCTAAGGTATTGGTTTAACTTGATAAAGGTACCGTACTTTCAAAGGTTTAAATCTCGGCTAGAATTTTAAAGCTTACTTGCTTTTGCTTTATAGTTTTTTTTTTGCTTACACGGTCTTGCTATAAATGAGTTTGTGTCGTTATTTTGTTTTTTTCTATAATAATTATATAAGTTCCGTTTATCGAAAAACAATTCAAGTTAATCGTCCAATTACAATTGGTATCTTTGGCACCTATGCCGGTAATTAAACCTTTGCATTTACTCCGCGGTAAGCAATAGTTGTTCAGCGTTTTCTAACATAAAAACATACAAAAGTAAGTAGTAGAAACAAATAAAACAATCACTTAAAGTGACCATACACCGCAAGCTACATATTAATAAATATAATTTCAATGTAATATACAAATTAATATTTTTTGATATTGATAATAGTATTTAGAAAATTACTAACACGATGACATGGTTCCTTAGAACACTAACCTACCTATCTCCTATAGCTTCGACTTTCCAATACTAAACCATTTGGTATTGCGGCTTGTAATTTGATTTGTTTTGATTGCTTGTGAGCAATATATTTGTAAAACTAGAGTTGCTTACTTCAAATTAGATTTTTGTGGGACGAAACAGCTCCGCAGGGCAGCACTCGCAAATTCCATTAAAGTTGTGTTCTTGTTAGCAGCCTTATAGGCTTTGCTGAATTATGACTTACAATAGGCCGTACAGGCTTTTACAACCCACTTATACGATAAGATCTAAAGATAATTTATATTAACTTTTATTGCATTTGTTATGGTTTTTTAAACTTCACGCGAACACTACACGTTGGTATAGAACACTTTACGGATGTTGATCCGTAAAACTTTTTTTCTCGACGTTTCGAACCACTTGCCGGGTCCCTGCCCACAGGGAGAACGAAAGGATAGGATGAAATAATATGTCTAATAAATGCGAGTAAAACCGTACAAAGATTTAACTCCATTATATTTTTATCAATCGCTTACTAAAAAGTGTTTACATCTTGCACTGTAATAATAATAATAAATAAACAAATAAAAAATGTTTATTTTTTACACAGATACAAATATAGGTAGGTACACGTGTTTAACTGTAACTGAACCAAACAATTGCATACTGAGTTGGTGTTAAAAATTTAAGCGATTTAATATAGTTAGTCGATAATAGCGTGATGAAAAGTTTTTTAAGAAAATTTTGTTTGCTTATGTGATAAAAAATATTGTAGAAGTGTTTTACGGGGATTAACGCAAACGCCTTAATATAGGTATCCTAAGCGTTCCTTTTTGCGCAACTAACGTTTTGGCCGAAACGTCGCGACCACGAGCTGACTTATCAGCCACGACCAGTAACTAATGTTTTAGTGTTAAGTCCCGTTTAAACATTTTATTTATAATGAGACGCAATAGTTTCAAAGTGTATAAAAATATCGATCCGGAAGAAGTTTCGTACACGTTTCTTTCCAGTATGTATGTTTCTTAGTTTTTAAACTATTAGTAATTACTTATAGAAAAAATAAAATCGTGTTATAACTATTTACTTGTATAAAATTTGTGACATGATTTGATTCCTACTTTTGTACTATATTATTCAAATGCTGTTATCTTTTATCTTGCAGGTGCCTAATAAGTCATATTTAAATGCAATTATGAAATTATAAAATATATTTTCCATTTTCAAACGTAATTTGTAAAAAAATTACACTTGAGAAACCAAACATTCTGTAAATTGCCTTAAAACCATGACAACCGTTCCAAGTGTTGCCAAAATAGTGTTGTGAAAAATAAAGGCTAACGTTATAACGTTATCGGCTATAGGTGTGTGTCAGTTGAACGGATGCGGTGGAGCGGCGGCGAGGCGGCGCCGCGCGCCATCTTGTCGGTGAGAGCGCGCGCGCGACGATAGACGATGGGCCGCGCTAGGTGAGCGGGCCGCGGCGGCGGTGCATGTACGCGGCGGCGGGCGGCGCGTCGCTAGCGGGCCGTAAGGTGAGCGATTACTGCACTCTTATACTTTCTTTATTCTTTACGAGTAAAACACTTTATTTCATCTGATGATAAGATCGAAGGTAAAAGCGCACTTAACCCGTGCAGCTCAAGCACTGAGGTACTGGCTACTTATATCTAACATTGATAGCGACATATGGAGATAAGACGGTGGTAGCTAGCCAGATGGACTTAAAGCATGTTCTATCACTAACCAAACCGAGTACGAACTGTATCCTCAACCTCAACTGAGAATTGAACCCGGGACCTCTTGGTCTAAGATCGGTGTTCTTAACCACTTGACCCTAGAAGCGGGTAAATCTCTCGATGGTTGAATTCTGGGGGCCCAGTGCGAGCTTTATTTAATATTTATTCGATCGCTCTAACGAAAATGGGAATTTGTATGAGATGGGTTCTCAATTTTGTAAACGCAATTAAAACTCGTATTGGGCTCAAGATAAATTATAACTATGCAGCAGTGTGGTAAATAACAGTATGTTCTTTGGCCACAGGCGCGCCAGCACGGCCGCCAGCCCGCGCCGCCGAGCCCGCACCCGCACAGCCCCCTCCACCCGGCGCCGACCGGCGTCCGCGCATACTCCTGCCAGCACTGGGAGTCGCGCCTCGCCGCGCCCCCGCGGAACGTCGCCGCTCTTGTCGCCGAGCTACACTCGCCATGCGACGTCGTCGAGGTATACTGCCTGGTTGACGTTGTGTTAATGTCGTTTTAGTTTAAGCATGCTATGTGAAGCTCTATGGCAACGGGAGAAAGCTCATTATAGTCAACACTGAAAAAGATATAAATCGCTATATTTTATCAAATTCAGGTTTGACTACAATAAAATTATTGATGGACAAAATACATTAATCATTGTTATTGATTGTCATTGTTAAGCTACAAATTGATTTTAACTATTGCCATAATGCTCTTTGGTAAATGTTTTATGTATTTAAATATTGGATGTTTTAAAATAATAATTGGTAGTTAAGCTGTTTTTATTACGTAACGCATGTTTGTAAATGGGGCAATGCAACTATGTCGTAGGCAGTTTTGACGTCATCTTTATGTTTATCAATAATCGCTAATTGTTCGCCATTTAAATTCTGCTGTTTATTAAGTGTGTGTTTAAAAGGACTTCAGCAATAATATGTGTTTTACGGAAGTGTTATTAAATCAAGTGACAAAAGTGTGCCGGCCATGAAACAGCGATACTCATCTGAATGTAGCGTTAGATGGCAGGTGACAAAGAACCAGAGACTGCGACTTGATGTGCGGAACGAAACATGAATGACAAAGTTATCAAAGTTGCAAAAGGAACATCATTCAATAAATAACAATAAATAATAAATTAACACTAAACGCCAAATTGCGCTTGCTTCCAAAACGTATTTTTTCCTCACAAAACATATCGTAATTATAAGGTAACGACCACTATAAAATAATAAAATATAAAACGTTCAATTAGATTAAAATAAATTATAAATATAGTTTCGCGCCTTTCTTGTGCCTATTTCTATCAAATTCTAAAAATTGTTCTGATTGTAAAAACTAAAAGTAATTACTACTGTGATGGGACTCTAGAAGGTTATTGACGTTTGATGTGTAAATAAAATCTAGAATAGAGCAGTAAAAAGTGTAGGTTCAATTAGTAGGGTAGTCGCGCTAGGGTAGTATTCCATTTGCTCGAATATAAAATTTAAACATAGCGTTGTGCAATAACAATTATAACGATAACGATAAGTGGTAACGGTTTGAATAAGTGCAGCGCGTAGTGTCGTGCACCAGAGCCGTAGGCTTAGTTTTCTGACCGCGTTTTCTTACGGCCACAAAACTGGCAAGCATGCAGGCAGCTCTTATGCTAAGAAGTAAATCGAGGGAGAGAAGAAAACAGCGACTCAAGAGAGGGATTAAGCATGACCTGCCAAGTAATATCGCGACGAAGCAGATTGCACCGTTCCCGAGATATCCTCCTGCTTCATGGGTATGTCGTAACTTTAATTACTCAAAATACTGTGTTTGTAACGTCTTTATTTTTAAAGATTATTAACAATATGCTATTAACACCCTACAAAGAAGAATATTAACGTGGCTTTACGCTAACTAATTAGTATTAGGTTACGTTTTTGTATTCTCGACATGACACATCATGGCCGTGTCACGTGACTACGGTCGGTGACACGGTCTAAACGTCGAGTACCATTTTTATACTCGACGTTTAGACTGTTATGTCGGGTATTAAAGAAGGTAAACCTTTGATACTGTTGTTAGTTTCGTTTAACTCTTTCTTTATAATGGAATTTTAATTACAATTATATAGTAACTCTTTGTCCGCATGCCTCTTAAAACAACGAGACCGATTTTTTTTATGTGTTAGAATACCTCGTTTTTGTTTTCGTAATGATAAAGATTACCACAACTTATGATCTACTTACCCAATAAATTTACCTACAGACGCACATCAACCCATTCAAAACTGACAAATGTGTTCAATAAATGTTCAACCTTATGCCTTAGACATAAAGTTCAAAGTCAGTTGAGGAAATTTAACTGTTTGTGGTAGTCCGATGTGCAGGCGTGTGTACGTACACAGCCGCGATACAGTATAACATTTTTTCTTATAGGATAATTAGATAAAAGATAATACCAAACACGACGACATAATGTTACATTACGTCCATTTATCAGTAATCATGTTGGATTGAGTCCCGACTTCAAAGCATAACTAAAATTCTGTGCCTTCGTCCCGCATTACGCTGTGAAGGCAATTACTAGAAAACAGCAAGTCCATTAAAAAAAAAGTAGTAATTGATGTTTATATATATTCGTTCAGACGCGGTAATATTCAAAGACTTCTAATGTGTCTGTTATTAATAATAATAACAAACAATGTACAGTTAAAGAGTTAGCCATATCACTGAATTAGATAATGATATCACCATTAGATATTCGTAAGTCGATGGCGACACACCCCGAACCGATCCGAACCCCTCGGAGAATCTAGTTGGGCACGGGGACACGCACTAATGCGTGATGTCGTTTCCTCTAAAAAACCTCCGAATGTGATTCCTTTCACACGGCTTGAGGAACCCTTTAAGTTTCTCGCACCCCCAAAAGAGCCCGGTGAAGCTGAAAATGCCGTCTGAGGTAATCAGCGACCCTCTTAAAAAAAAACGATGACGACATTAGGAGTCTTTTACGCAATTAACTGGCAGAAATGTTAGCAAAAGCTTAGTTTAGCCTTTCCCTTACAGCGTCAAATTATTGGAAAATGTCCTTCCTACAACAGTAACACTTCCTTCCTACAACAAGGACACGTCTTACCGCTGCTTAGGCACTTCCTCTTCTGTGCTTAGGCCAAGGTAGTCTGTATGATACAGGCTATAACCTAACATAACGATATCGATTCAAAAATAATCCGATCTACAAAACAGAAAAATGTGAAAGAGTTTATTAAAATTTTACAAATAATTTGATAAGAAACTTAAGTAACTAAAACTATTACTAAACTAAAATATGGCGTCAAAAAATTCATCTGCGTCGCTGGCGACTGGTAATGTACCCAAGAGACTGGTGGCATTGCCTCGTTGTATGGCAATGCTTAGCCTCTGGCCAAGGTAAAAGCCAGCCTTTCGGTCATGGAAAGAGTCAACCAGCCGTTTGGAGATGTCATTAAATAAAACATGAGCACTCGGACCCCACGGCTCGAGGGTTTCAACCCCAAACGATACGATAGGTATCGCATTATTGCAACCTATAACTGTACCCACAATAACATTGCGCCATTATAGCTAAGAAAATAATTCAAATTCAAAAATCTTTATTCAGTTTAGGCTACAAGTAGCTCTTGTGAATGTCACTGTGCCATCGGTTCGTAAGTCTACTCTGGGCGGGAGATCTTGTACTGAGAAGAACCGGCAAGAAACTCAGCAAGTGTCAAGCTCTTTTCTCCCTTACAGCGTCAAAAATATTGGAAAATGCCCTATCATAGCAGAACACTTTCCATTACAAATAAACACAAAAAATATAGAAGACAACCACAAAATGTAAAAAAACAAAATAAAAAATCTAAGTTAACTTTACATCAAGTAGAAGTTTCAATTTCCACAATGTCATTCAGTACCACTACAGTACTCTAATAAAAGTCAAAAATTGTTTAAGAAAATGTAGGTCAAACTATAGTGAATAATAGGTACTAAAAATAAGATAAGTATGCAAGAGCAGACCAGCCTCCACAGGCGGCGCCCATTCACGAGTATGACTTAAGAAGCAGCCATCGCTTCGCTCAACCATATTATAGGTAACGTAACGACCCGACGCACACGCCACCACCGCAGAGATAATAAAGAGAGCAAGACACACTCAAGATACTCTAAATAAAAATTTAATGATCTATTTAACGCAACGCTGTTTGTTATCTGTAGGACACTGCTGATAAAGACTATCATATCAGTATAAAAATTATATAAATTAATTTTATTATATTGATTCAAATAAAGTATAATGTGTTTTTTTATTTAACCAGGCTTTTTAATCATCTAAATATTCTTTGACTGTATAATAAACCTTTTATAATACAAAAGTGTAACTACTTACAATGTGAAATAACATGTGCAGGCGAGCAGACTAAGATGACCGTGTGGTCATCTTAGTCTGCTCGCCTCAACAAGAATGTGTATTCTTATCATTAAAATAATCATTAATTTTATAGTAACCTTTTTTCACTAAACCTTGTTTTATTTCTGTCTTAAACTAGTGTAGTGGCAATTCCGTTAGAGTGAGACACTTTATTGTATATTTTTATAAATTTCCCAACAAATTATTTACCGACCCTAGTGAGTCTAAGTTCTGGAACGGCAAGTTTGTTTTTATTTCTTGTGTTAAAATTATGGGTATTACTTTTTTTTAGAATGTATCTAAGTTTTTAAAAATATAAACGATATTTTCATAAATATACTGTAAAGCTACAGTTAAAATATTAATCTGCTTAAAAATGGTTTCAATATCAGTCGCTGAGCCCCACAATAAAAGACCATATTATGACATGACGCTGTGAAAGTAACTAAAGGCTTTGCCAAACAGAACCCGTACTTAGCGCCGCGTTAAAGCGTCGATAGCGTCGCGTTTTAACGTCGCGTTCTTTGATGTCACACCTACGCAACGTACATACACCAGAGCGCAATTCACGCACAGTGCAGATCGCTTAGTCTTTGGAAAGTTTATTCGCTATTGAGATGTCGAGTGATTCAGGTGTGGAAGAATTGTTACTTTTATACGCTTTATCACGGTCACAGAGAAAATGAGTATGGGTTCACGACATCAATAAAAAGAGAAAGGAATTCGGAGAATATCATCGTTTGTGTCGCGAGATTTCATCCATCACATGAAGATCGTTTTTATAAGATTTCTTTATACTATGTTTTTATAAGAAGTATCCTTTATATTATATATGCAGGGGTGTTTTCGAACCTTTCTATAAAATTCAGTTCAGACATATTTTCAGTCATAATGCATTATTTCAGTCGGACGCTAAAATAAATTCTGTAAATAAATACAACGCCTGGCGTCAGAGCATCCTAGCGCCGCGACAGAGCGTTGCGTACTGCTAGTAGCGCCGGTGTTCAATTCGACAGCGTCTACCGCCATAGTACATTACAATTCGACGCTATGGCGCGGCGTCAGTCTAGCGCTCTGACGCCGCGCTATAGCGCGTTCTGTTTGGCGAAGCCTTAAAGTAAACCAATTTTGCCGTTTTTACATCAGTCAGTAAGTGAGTTGTATAAGACACCATAATTTTCCATTAACAATAAAGTCTCGTGATCGACACAGTCGAAAGCTTTCGATAAATCACAAAAGATACTTATCGCATCCTGTTTCTGCCCCCATGCATCGAAAATATGCTTAATAAGTGCAACTCCGCGTCGGTTGTACTTTTACCTTTAGTGAAACCGAATTGTTTGTTATGAAGTCACTGGTTATCTGTAAAATGTGACAACAATTGATTAAAAAAACTTTAAAAAAAATTTTACTAAGAGCCACACTACTGCTAATACTACTAATAGCTAAACGGTCATAATGACATTATTGTAATGTGAAATTTTACAATGCTACTTGCATGGGTGGCCAGATTAAAAATATCTTAAAGTCAACAAATAATTTAAACGGGGATCAACGAAAACTAATTAGTAAAAGGTTTTGTACTCGTACCTTCTTTATACCCGACGTTTCGGCTGAGTTACACCGGCCGTGGTCACGGGCTGAAACCTTTCACTAATTATTTTGAGCTATTCCCCGTTTAAATTCTTTGTTAACTATGGCCCGGGATATGGACCAGGTCCGTATGGGAGATGTCGAGAAGTTCTATGGACAGCTTTTCTCATCCACTCGGCCACCTGTACAAAGCTTAGCTAAAGACCCTAGAGCTAAGTTAACCCGGCACTATACCGAAGACATACCGGACATCAGCCTATACGAGATTAGTATGGCTCTCAAACAGCTCAAAAACGACAGGGCCAGGCCAGGTGCTGGCGGAATTACGGCCGAGCTTCTGCAAACAGGCGGAAGACCGGTACTCGTAGCTCTTCAGAAGCTATTTAATTCCGTCATACTATGGGGCAGACCGCCAGAGACGTGGCACGAAGGTATGGTGGTACTGTTCTTCAAAAAGGGCGACAAAACCCTGCTGAAGAACTACAGGCCCATCTCACTTCTAAGACACGTTTACAAAGCTGTTTTCGAGAGTCATAACTAATCATCTTGCACGCGTTTGACGACTTCCAGCCTATCGAACAAGCCAGTTTCCGAAAAGGCTTTAGCACCATAGACCACATACATACACTGCGACAGGTTATACAGAAGACCGAAGAGTTTAACCAGCCTCTTTGCTTAGCGTTTGTGGACTATGAAAAAGCCTTCGATTCGATTGAAACATGGGCCGTGCTACAGTCTCTCCAGCGGTGCCAAATTGACTACCGGTATATCGAAGGTTGTAGTGTTTTTATGAAAGCGTCACTATGTCAGTCCGTCTTCAGGACCAGAGCTCGAAACCTATCCAGCTGCAGCGAGGAGTGAGACAGGGAGATGTGATATCTCCGAAACTGTTCACTACTGCACTGGTAGATGTTTTCAAGCTTCTGGACTGGAAAGGACGCGACATCAACGTCAACGGCATATACATAACTCACCTTCGATTTGCTGACGATATAGTGGTCAAGGTTGAAACTCTGGAAGACCTCGGCACAATGCTCGGTGACCTCAACAGAGTACCTGAACAAGTGGATCTTAAAATGAATATGGAGAAGACAAAAGTTATATCAAACTCACGTGTCGTACCCACTCCTCTGAAGGTTGGGGACTCTACCCTTGAAGTTGTGGACCATTATGTATACCTGGGACAAACAGTCCAGCTAGGTAGGTCCAACTTCAGCAAAGAGGTCAACCGTCGAATCGAATTAGGTTGGGCAGCGTTCGGTAAGCTACGAAATATCTTCTCATCCGATATACCGCAGTGTCTTAAGACGAAAGTCTTTGACCAGTGTGTGTAGCCAGTGATGACATACGGGGCTGAGACGTGGTTGTTCACTATGGGCCTTATCAGAAGGCTCAAGGTCACTCAAAGAGCAGTGAGAGGGCTATGCTCAGGATTTCTCTGCGTGATCGAATCAGAAATGAGGAGCTCCGCAGAAGAACAAAGGTAAGCTCAAGTGGCAGTGGGCAGGGCAAATTGCTCGCAGGACTGATGGCCGCTAGGGCGGAACAGTCCTTGAGTGGCGACCGCGTACCGGAAAGCGCAGTGTGGGCAGGGCAGACCTCCAACAAGGTGGCCCAATGATCTAGTGAAAGTTTAGGGAAGCCGCTGGATGCGAGCAGCACAAAACCGGTCGTTGTGGAGATCCTTGGGGGAGGCCTTTGTCCAGCAGTGGACGTTTTTTGGCTGAGATGATGATGATGAATAATTATCTACTTTTTAGATTTCCTCTATGTGCTGTCAACATTCTTGTTTTTTCTTTACTTCGTGTTCTTCTATAGCTGCTTGAATTGTTTTAAAGTTTTCTTAATTAAAATTATTCTTTTGTTTAATTTAATACGAGTACAGCCCTCTTCTATTGCTTCTACACCATGTTTCAGTTTACCCTTTCTCCCTATATGCTGTTGTCTATGTAGAAAAACCTGCTGTGGATGAAGCTAAAGCTTAGTTGTCGAAATACTTTGGTGGTCGTTCAAATAAAGTATAAATAAAAGTCCTACTACTGGTAATCTAGAAATATTTGTAACATTTTTCTCTGTTACAAAAACAGTGCATGCCGGTACTCGTTGACATCTAGAGATATGACTGCTTGGCATGAAAAGGAAGGAATATAAACTTAGTATATGTAACGGTTTGTATTAAAGTAGATAGCAAGGTTTTAGGGTACAATGTTGCTCTGACTTTGCAATCACTTTGCCCTTGGACGAATAAACACTACTTACCTAAGATCTAAAAATAGAAGCAGATAAAGACTTTATTTTAAACATGAGAAAACTTAAGTTTTCGTCTTAGATAACGAGGATAAGTTTATTGGTGTGTGACATCTTTCTGCTCGCCTTCTATATATACAATTTGTGGGAGTGATTTCGTAGAAAAGGGACGGAAGTAGGGTCGTAACAGTGTGATCCGTAACAGTGAGATTTATTTTTCAGTACTTTATAGAAGTTATTTAATATTTTCCACTGAAGTTCCTTTTCTCCGGAAAGCATGTTGTTTTACATGTTGGTTCCCATTGTTGTCGTAAGAAAACAATCGTTAAATACCACCCACGAACCTCCCTAATAGGTCATTGTGGTCGGTTATGGTCCGATCTTCTCTTGTACTGTTGTGTACGTGGGAAAGCCTGAGTCCAGCAGTGAGACGTTTTTAGGCTGATGATGATGATGATGACGATGACAATTTCGGAAACACGTTAAGTTTTTGGTCCCGACTGTAGTCGTAAGAGGGCAGTCGTTAAAACCCACCCACCTGCATATGGCCTTATAGGCTAACGATGATGAAGTTCCCTTCCTGTAATAAATTTGAGTACAAAAACAAGTTTCGGTGAAAAATTAACCTACAAAAACACAGTTATATTTGTAGGTTAATCAAATGTACTGTATGTAAGATCCCAGCCTCGATCAATAATGTTCTAGATAATGGATCCGCAACAAAAATGCACCCCGAAAGTGGTCCTGTTTGCATATACAATTATACATTTTCGAATAACAAAATTTGAAAAAACATTGGAAAGCATCAACAACTTCAAATTACTGAGAACTTTAAATCTATATACATCGGATTAGGTAGAGTTTTTTGACATACCTTTGCAATGTTAGCATATCATTTATTTATTTATTTTATTTTATTTGGAAAACAATACAGTAACGAAAAACACAGATAGACATAAAAAAACATAACAGAGTACACAATTACAATGTTTCCACATATAAAAACCTACTTAGCTCATTTGAAAATTAATTATAAATAAATAAATATAAATATAGTCTTAATACATACATTCATATACTTTAACAAAAATCAAACCTAGAAATATTGACAATACAACAATCACTATTGAAGTCTACAATACAATTCGACATCAACATCGACAGTCAAGGAATCACATTGAACCAATGTTTGGAAAGAATTTGTTTAGCACTGTTAGGTTTGCTAAAGAAGAGATCTAAATCGGAAGCTTCTGCTATATTATTAAAAGAATTTTCTGATCGAATAAAAAACGAATTTTGTCTATAGTTGGTGGCACTAGAGGGTACAGAGAGGGTGATCGGTCGTCTCAGCTTTCTGTTAGGAACTCGTAGGTTTACCATAGAAAGAAGATGAGGAGAATCTATTAATGACTGGGCTATTTTTAATAAGAGGACTATGTCTGCTATTTTGCGTCTTTCTTGAAGAGGCAACAAATGGTGCCTTCGACACCTTGCATCGTACCCATTCTCGTAGGTCGAACACTTGAATTGTAAGAACCTTGTGAACCTACGTTGAATGGATTCTAACCTATCAATGTAAATTCCATAAAGAGGATTCCAAATCGGCGAACAATACTCGAGGATGCTACGCACATATGAGCAATACAAAATTTTAATAACCTTAACACCTGAGAACTGAGAACATGATCGGATGACAAAACCAAGGTTCTTGCTGGCTTTTTTGGCGACATGATCTACGTGTTTTTCATATGTAAGTTTAGAGTCATGTATGACACCCAAGTCTCGTATCTCGTTAACTCTATCAAGCATCAGTCCCTTAAGTTCATATGGATAATTAATTGTTACAGGTTTACGACTAAACGATATAAAGCTACATTTAGAAACGTTTAGGTCCAATCTATTCCGTTCGCAATATCTTTCAAATCTGCTGAGATCCTGTTGCAGATAAGAACAATCGTCTAAACTTTCGATTTGCTTAAAAATTTTCATGTCATCTGCATATAGCAAAAAATTTGAGTGAATAAAACAAGATGAAATGTCATTTATAAAAATCACAAAAAGCAATGGTCCAATTAAGGAACCTTGTGGAACACCAGAAGGAACAGAATACCATTTAGAAGAGTAGCCATTTACCGCTACAGCCTGGGTTCGATTCTCAATTCAAAATTCAAAAAATTCAAAATTCAAAATCATTTATTCAGTTTAGACTACAAATAGCTCTTATGAACGTCATTTTAAGCCATCGAAGTTCGTAAGTCTATCTACTCTGGGCGGGAGATCTTGTACTGAGAAGAACCGGCAAGAAACTCAGCAATATATGAGGTAAACCATCTGAACAAATCACCATGTATTCCAGCTGATAGAAGCTTTTGTAAAAGTATTGAGTGGTCTATCCGATCGAAAGCTTTGCTGTAGTCAGTGAAGACAGCGTCAACCTGCCCACCTGAATCCATACCCGAGGTTGTGAACTCAATAAACGAAAGCAAGTTGGATGAAGTTGAACGGTTCCTAAGGAATCCGTGCTGTTCCGAGATAAAAGTATTTGATAGAGTGTTATATACTTGCGAGTAAACGAGACGTTCGAGAATCTTAGCGAACAGACACGATCGGGCGGTAGTTCTTGATCTCATTTCTATTGCCACTTTTATGGATGGGGGTGATAAACGCAGATTTCCATAGTGTAGGGACGGTACCTTCTTTAATTGGTCGCTTGAACAATATTGAAAGCGGTTTGATGAGGCCTTTGGAACAATTTACTATAAGTGCAGGCGCAACGTGATCTGGGCCAGCCCCTTTACTAAGATCTAGAGACTTAAGCATTTTAAGTAAAGCCTCTGGGTCGATTTCCACATCGCTTATATTAAGGGCGGGCTCGGGGACATGGTAATCGGTATGATAGCTAGCATGATGTGGAGTGGCAGGGAGAAACATTGACTTAAAATATGAAGCAAACAGATCACAAATCTCCTCACCAGAGCTAGCAGACTGCGCCTCATATGTTAAAGTTGATGGGAGAGAGTTAGTGCCTTTTTTGTTAGATTTGATGTAGGACCAAAATAATTTGGGGTTTTCAGTGATGGATTCTTCAGTATTTTTTATATAGGATGTGTAACATTCATTTTCCACCACTTTAGCCCTCTTACGTAATATTGAAAACGAATGGTAATCAGAGACAATGCAGTAAATGCGATACTTTTTTAAGAATTTATATTTTTCTTTAAGGATCTTCTTTAAGGAAGCGTTATACCATGGTGGAAACTTCGAAGGGTACGTAACTTTGGAAGGTACAAATTTATCCCTTAGATCATATAAATGTTGATAAAAGAGATCAACAGCACTGTCCAAAGAGTTACCATGAAGAGCTTCCCAACCGATCTCTCTTAAAGATGAATTCATTCCTACGTAGTCTCCCGAGTTATAAAAATACTTGCGTCTAGGCTTTGACTTAAGGGAGTCAACACTAATAGTACTAAGAATAATGTTGAGAGATTTGTGATGAGCATCCTCTGGCTCCAATGGGTCATCACAAGAAGTTACTGAAGCATGTGAGTTACTCAAAACCAAGTCCAAGAGCCTATTGTTTACATTACGACACACATTAAATTGATTTAGGTTACATTCCAACAGAGTATCGAAAAAATAAACTTGAATATCACCAGTGATACCAGAAGGCTGCAGGTTGCCACCACTAAAGGTCCAATCAATGTTGCCAAGGTTAAAATCACCCATTACCACAAAGAAATCGTTGGGACACGAATTTACCAAAACCGACATTTTTTCTGTAAAGTTGTGCAACTGATTATTAAATGAATGGCCTCTATTTTCGCTGCAAAGATAAAGTGTACATAAATGGAACTTAAGAAGAGAACGGTCAGTATGTCTATGAGATATCGTTATCCATATGTCTTCAGCGGAGGAATTCCATTCGGGACGGTCAACTGCTGTTAACTCACGACGAATGGCTACGAGTAAACCCCCACCATATTTTTCTTGGGTGCGTATGTAGTTTCTGTCCCGTCGCCAAATTATGTATCACTCACTATCACTAATACCATCAATTAGCCAAGTCTCCGTAATCGATACTACGTCATAGTTATGGAGGTTTAAATTACGTTTGAATATATGTGTTTTGGTGCGTAACCCTCGAGCATTTTGGTAATAAACACTAAGATTAGCCATTTTCATAGACAAAAGCATGCATAACTAAGCAAAGCAAAAAGTTTAAAATAACCACCAAAAAATAAAACATATAAAACAGTTCATAAAAGCATCCTTTAGCCGTTAAAAATGGGTTTAACCAGCAGTACATAGTTCCATCAATAATAATATACAAGTATAGCGAAAACAGTATTAAAAAGTAAAATCGAGTATGATAATTAATGAACAGGGTAAAATTTAAAAAGCTGTTAGCCGAAAGAATAACGCACTTCACATTAAGCGAATGTATCAATGAAGCAAAACTTGTTTTGAATGGGGCGATGTCACAAAAACACTCTAGCGTGCGTATGCGAAAGCTGTATTAGTTGAGACAAAAGGTGCAAACTTACGTGCATCAAGTGGTCGCTACCGCAGTAACTCGTTGCAAAAACCGGTATGACCGGCGGACAAGAGACTAATGATTTCAATGTGATTCCCAAACTGCGTATAAAAATTATAAAAAAAATTATGTGATTTTTAACAAATCCTTCTCGCACTTTATCTGAAAAATGGGCGAAGTGTCCGATTTCCGTGCCATAATTTTGCAGTGTTTGACCCAGATATACTGGAATTTTTTTTCTTTGGCTGATGTTCTTGCTTTATTTAGAAGACTTTTGTTAGAAGATGTGAGATGATCGTTCACATAAAAAAATCCAGGGGCTGAAAAGGCCAGCTTTGTTAGATTGAGATTCTTACTCTTTCTTGCTAAAGCGACAAATTCTTCTTTTAAATATCGGCTATTGAAAGCAACTAATATTGGTTTATCTGCATTTGGAACACGGGTAGGTATGCGCGCAATGTAGTTAATATCTTCCTTCCTGTATGAAAAATCACATAGACTCCCTATCTTTTTTGCGTTTTCAAAAAGATTTTCATTTTTTTTAGGGGTATACCACGTATTTCCACATTGTTTGCTCTAGCCCACTGATCCCTATCTTCCAGTTCACGATTTAGTCTAGCAACATCGTTTCGAAGAGCTGAAACCTCATTAGCGGCTTTTTCCAGTTCAATGACTCAAGACTCCACATTTGACTCCATTTTGTCAGTAAAACTTCTGATAAGGTCATGCGCCATTCCGAGTGATTCCTTAAGGTCACCAAGCTCACACTTAATTGACTTCACATCTTCAACAAGTGATGCCAGTGGATAATCTTAAGCAAACTTAGTTTTTTCCAAAATTTAGATAAAACAAAGTATAAGATTTTTGAAAATAATCTCCAGTAACGATCACCTAAATCACACCTTGATAGTCTGACGTGCAAAAGAGTTAAAAGTGTATTTTCTCTTATTATTTTATCTGGTTATTCATACTATTGATAACGTTATGACGCAATTCACAGAAAAAACTACATATTCCGATCTATGATAATTACTTGTCCTGCCTGACTGATTCATCATCGCCGAGCCGAAACCGCTGAAGCTAATTAGATGAAATTTGAACAGTAGGTTAAGGCGACGCATTGGAAATTTACGTGGCGGGCATCTTGATTTTTCCCAACAATTACATGATTATAATTTCATTGACTTCATTTTGCTAGTTGCAGAAACACGATTTGTTAACTATATATAACGATTTAACAGAGAAAAAATATCAAAGCAACCTCTTTTAAAACATAGATTTGCATTATACAGGCAATCGTTTTCCCTCCTTCCTATGATATTGGGTCCTTCAAACGAGGAATGAAGAAGCACCTTGTGGGCCCGCAGTGTGAGGTTGACTGATGCTGCGTTGTTTTCACGCTGCACCAGTTGTCTTCGCGTCTGGACTCCATTTCCACTTAACATCAGGTGGTATGGAGTCATTTGCCGTGCTAAGTATAAAAAAAAAAAAAATCAGACCGATTTATGCATCTAAATTTTCTTAGTATATTAATTAGTTTTAACACACACTTCAATATGCTAGTTCATTTTTTTAAACTTATTTGTAGTTTTTATTGGAAAAAAAAAACAGTTTTTCTTATGGTACGGGGCGCAAACGCTCCGTATTAGATTAATTGTTTAGCGATGCGTCGCCTGTGACTTAAAAAGATTTTACGGAAATCATATAAATCATATGAAATCAATTAGGGGGTAAAAGTTTGTACGAAAGTCCGTCAGTTTTGAAGTAAAATACATTAGAATTGGTATTTGGCCTTCTGAAAAGAAATAAAGAATGACCTGTCTCAGGAATTTTGTTTATTTTCAAGAGGGGGAAATGAGGAGAAGGTTTTTTTTAGGGAAATCGTTATTTTCAAAGTAATAACTATTAAAATGAATAAATTAATTGATCTATGGATATTTCAATAAAAAGAATGACGTGTTTTAGCATTTTTAGAAAAACCTTCCCTAGAGAGGTGAAATGAAGGTGGAAAGTTTGTATGAAAATTTGTCATTTTAAAAGTTAAATCCTTCGGTATTTGGCCTGGTTAGAAAAAAGTTTGGCTTTTATTACAAACAATCACAAGTCGTGTAGCCCACGTGAGCTAAGCCGCGAACAAAAGCTAGCCTTGAATATAAAGATTAAATTAAGTTTGCAAAATATTTTTGATACTTAATCAGTCATCGCCACAAGCCTCATTGTGGTTCCGTGGCACCAAATTCGCCTACCGTTTTTCAAGCTCAACGGGAATCTTGTACATAACTGATCGAAGGCTCCCAGTTATATTTTACTGACATTTAAATATAGTCCCTTATTACAGCGCAGCGCGTCAAATATTTGTTTCGGCACGCTTATTTCAATAATTGTCTTTACACTCGTGACCGATGTGACCCACTGTGTTAAAAGATATTGTGCGGTTGTTTTTTTCTGTTTATATATTTTATTAATATGTTTACCATTATTTGTAAATACATTAACAAGAATTTCATTCTACCAACAATATAATAAAATAATTGCCCTCTACAGTTACATTTTTAATTAGTGAAAGATTATACTTAAAGTATTAGCATAACTAATTTGTTAGTATGAAAGGAGCAACTATTGAATTGATTGCCTTGCTTTTCTCGACGGAAGACTGCATTTCCGTGATAGACGTGGGTGTTTTATCACGACTATTTCAAAATACTTTGAGAGTGAACTTACAAAAACACAAATGTTGAAAAAATTTCCACGAGCAGGATTTGAACCTGCACCCTTCTGACATACCGGGCTAGGTGCTCTCCCAATTGAGCTATCGTGGTTCTAACCAGCCCGCCGAAATTATTCAACACTATTTACTTTTTTACTTTGAAAGCCAAAGGCGCCCATTCAATGTCAACTACTACCGTCATTAACATCTGATCATAATATTTTTACAAATATTAAAGATCAGTTAAGAAGTAGGCAAGCTATTTATAAAATGTTTTTGTTTAGTTTATATAGCTTTTAACGCAAATTTTGTTGCGAACAAATTACAAAAACACAAATGTTGAAAAAATGTCCACGATCAGGATTTGAACCTGCACCCTTCTGACATACCCGGTCAGGTGCTCTCCCAATTGAGTTATCTATCGTAGTTCTAACCAGCCCGCCGGCCGAACTGAACTTTCATATATAAATGATTTTTTACTTCACTTTACACAGTAAAAAAGCTTAACGATGGTACAGTGAAACAAATATTTCACTGTTCAATAGCTTACCAAGTTTTATTATTCAAATGAAGTTCAAGTTACGGTGCTGATTTTGCGCTTAGTGTGCCGTTCCTTGTACCTTCACACCCTTACCATCATGGCGGGAATTGCTTAACGTGCATAAAGCGTGTAAAGCTGTCGTGTTGTGTGGGCACATTCAACTATCTCGTGGCTGCTATTATCGCCTGCAACCCTACAAAGTGATCATTGAAGTAGTAACACCATCATTCCAGTTTTCACTGAAACTTTTTATTAGAATTCAGGTTAAGTTTAGTTTAATCTTTATAGTAGCTATCTTTAATGTTTCGTTATTCCTTTTTTGTGTGTATATAATATAAAAAAAGTCTGTGATTTAGATTTAATTTTATTTATTACACATGACTTTTGCATAGATCAAAAATACTGTGTTCAAAACATTTGTGTTCAAACACTCAGATGTCGTAAAAACTATTTTGTTAAATTTTTTAACCACGATAGTGTTTGATGATTTTATGTTCACTGTCTTTCTCTCAAAAACTATAATTTGAAAAAAATTAAATTAGTAAAATGTATGTGCATCCAAAACTAGCTTGCTTGTTAACTCTACTGAATCTAAATAATGTAAAGGAAACTAAGATTTTTCTTTGTCTATTACCTTTATTCGTATATAAAAGATAATAATCATTACTTTACACGTTTAGGTATAATTTTCTACATTTTAACGAGAAACGAGCGGTTAATTCTTAATTCACCTACAAAAAGGTCCATTTATGCTTGGTTTGACTATGACATCTGCATTGATTCAATCAAAACTTTATTCGGATCACTTAGAGTTTATTTTAACATATTGTTTCAAAATGTTTTTGTTTTTATAATTTTTAAAGCAAATTTTGTTGCGAACAAATTACAAAAACACAAATTTTGAAAAAAATAAAAAATAATAAAAAAATATTATTTCATCTTGACGTTGCGAACCTTTTGCAAATTCCCTGTAACCACGAATCCGTAGTATGTTATAGTGTTTCATTTCAATGTATAATGTAATATAATGTACGTATGTGTTCGCGTAAACTTTAGAAACCAATAAACTGTATTGATATTAAAACTTTACAGAAGATATGAAAATATCCATGATTTGTATTTATGTTAAGTACAATGTAAATTCTCTTTCTGTTAGGTTACTGTGTCAAACTGCAATTTTTACAGTTAGTATTGCGCAAATAACTTCCACATTTTGTGTGTGTTTTGCAGTGTTTTGAAATTGCATTATAAAGAATTTCAATGATTTTCATTGATGATAAAGGGTTTATCAAAATGTTCTAATATAGAAGTTTTGTAGCTCACTCTTATACATAATAATAATCATAGTCACATTATTCATACAATCAGAACAACCTTAGTATCTTTGTTTATTATTAGGGATTGCTTTCTTATATTCAAAGAAACAAACAAAATTTTTTTTATTATTCCACAATGCAAAGCATACTAAGGTTAACAAGCTGCGACAAAGAGTTTAAAATAGTATCACGATAACCGTAACGTTAACGTTATCTGACGTATAATTTTTTTTAGTAATACCTAAATGTCTATTTAATTTATCAGGCTAAGATAACTGTGCAGCAAATATTTTTATCACTAACCGTAAGTGACGGCATCGCAGTTGCAAATCGCATGTGGAATAGTGTACAGCGTGCTAAAGCGACCGCGCTCTGGCGGCCCATTCAGTTATCGCACGGAACCCATTATCACTTCCAAGCCCACGAACGCTCGTTACGACTAGTGTGGCTATGAATTAAAACTACATTATCGGATAGTCTTGGATTTGTATGAAAATGAACTCTATGCGAGACGCTTTTGCAAATTATTCGATAACAGATTGTGCGGGAGTTAGTTATATACTTTTATACCATCGTATTCTTCGTTCTTCGTATAAATATAGAAATGTAAGTTTCTTTGTGTATCCTGTTTACGTTTGCTATTGCCTATTTTATTGAATTGGGATGAAACTTTGTTGTTAGGTTTTGTAAAAGGCTCAAGCTTTCTGAGTATATAACTCATTGAAGGCTAGTAGAGTCTCATTAGAAGGCTTGATCTCTAAAGACGGCTCGGCTTGAGTCTAAAGCTTTAATGAGACTCATTATTTTAATGAGTTTAGATTTGGGAGGATCGGCCACCAAGGCCAAAAATTAGTTTGCTAGTAATAAATAAAATGTTTACGGGGGTTAAGAGCCTTTGAACATTTTATTCAATGTATATGTTTATGTATATGTATGTATATGTATTGGCATCCTAGGTTGGTTGGGGTGCAACTCGGCTGAAACTCTGGGTACTTAGAAAGAAGGTATTCCTAGGATACCTATATTAGGGATTCTGCATTAAATTCTGTTAAACATTTTATTGATTAAGTTTATGAATCACAAAACAATGACAATGAAAAAGTATAAATGTGTAATACCGTATTTTGATATTTCTAACACTAAAAAGAAATAACAAAAACTTTCTGCACCAAATAAGATTTCAACGATTTTGTACTGAATTTAAGATTTAACCACCTTTTAATTTAATAGCCTTTAGTTTGTCTGCTTTTGTAAAAAAGGATGTTTATTTCTGAATAAATTAGAACGTTTCTTAGCGGATGTCTTCGAGAGAGGAACACTTTTACGCAAAAAAATGCTCTTACTATTGTGGTGTTCTATTTAAGCTATGATATTTATTATTACTTTCACTCTATTCAATATAAAAATATTGAAAAATTAAACCGTCCTTCATGTTTTTAAAGTTCCTAAGAGTATGTGATTAGTCAGCCAATCAGACATTTAAATACTAACTCGAAGTCAGAGTCAAATTGATGTTAAAATAATTGTGAGTAATGTACCAAAGTAATCTTCGTCGTTCTTCTTTCGTTTATCTTTTTTCGCTCAACTTGCTCTACATACTTTGATTTTTTGATTATAACATTTATTACGATAATAAAAAGTGTATCTATCTACATGTGTTCCAAATTTATAGTTGATGTCTTGCCGTCTGCAAATAGCGTGTGTATAAGCAAATGCGCTGTCAGGTCCCATTCAGATATCGTACGGAAGCTATTACCGCCCGACTTTACACCCCGCAAACGCTCAACGTGCGTAGTTACACCATGATGACGGCGATTGTAGGAAAAACAAAATACAATTGAAGAAATAACACAGAATTAAAAATGTTTTATTCAGATAGGGCAACAATAATTGAGTACCAACTTCAATGTTTTTAAATTTTAATAGGTTATCCAATAAAACTTTATTTGCTTCTAAGCAAAAGAAAACACAGATATCTAATGACTTATCTTACAATTTTTGAAATAGTAATTTTTCAACAATATTTATGTGTTTTGTAATTTGCTATAGCTAAGTGCTCTATCAATTTGGGCAAGTTTATTAATTGTTATAATATTAAACTTTGATAATTGATTGAAGCACCATTAAGCGTAAACCCTCTTTACCATGTATATGGTGTCCTTTCAAAATTAAATTAAGTAATTACTTTTGATAACTGCTAGTTTAGTGAAAAACAGCGCTTATATATTGCCTAAATGAAAATAAAGTACCTTTTGCATAAACAAGCAAACTTTAGATTCTCTTTTAATTTTGACGCATACCTACCGCAAAGTTTTCCTAATTGTGCCAAATCCTTGGTCACACTAATCAAAGCATACTACATTATAACCAAAAACTATTCGATGCACCTTATAAAGCAAGCGGTAAGGCTGAATATTTAATGTTACGGATTTCCAAGGCTTTTTCGATTTTTAGGCTTGTGTGACGTAGCAAAAGTTTTACTTAGCGACTTATTGACCTCGAGTAGAACGTCTCTTTCAGTGGAAATGATACCGTTTAGATATGAATCTTGGAGTGCAGCACCTTGAATAAATTACTATTTATTGCGCACTAGCAAAGGGTATTGCGTTTTATTTTTTACTAGCTGTGCTCGCGACTTCGTCCGCGTGGAATAGTGACTTTCGGCAGCATTTTTAATTTTTTAGGCTCTTTTCCCGTTTTTGCAACATTTTTCACTGATGCTTCGCTCCTATTGGTCGCAGCGTGATGTTATATAGCCTAAAGCCTTCCTCGATAAATGGACTATCCAACACAAAAAGAATTATTCAATTCGAACCAGTAGTTCCTGAGATTAGCGCGTTCAAACAAACAAACAAACAAACAAACAAACAAACAAACAAACAAACAAACAAACAAACAAACAAACAAACAAACAAACAAACAAACAAACAAACTCTTCAGCTTTATAATATTAGTATAGATTTTGTGGTTTAGGGTTTTTATTGTGCAGTGTAGCGAATACTACCTATGTTAGACCTTGTATTATCGACAAGGAAACCATTGTATCGGTACCTCTATTTAAAAAGCAGAACCGTATCATGTGTGCGATTTCGAGACCTCTTTGTTGCAGTTGTTTTTGCAAGAAATACATAATCGTTACATTGACTTAGAAATAGGCATTGAATTTGTTGAAAATAAATGTTTACTTTTGCAATTGCCATCGGTTGCAATGACCGTGGGAAAGATAGCGCACTGTGCCGCTATTAGCACTCAAAAAATTAAAAAAGCAGTAACGAAATTCAGCATAGCGGTTAGTGCAGCCGCCCGGATTGCGGAAGACCCAGGTTCGATTACTGGCTGGATCGGGTAGGCGTTTAATTTTTTCACTAAATATTAATTGAAAATAGGTAACTTATCAGTAGATAATGCGATAAGTATATCGCGATGAGATTTTTGGGTTAGTGTAACATACTGACTCTAAATAACGTTTCTGTTTAGGTTGACCATTAAAATTCAGTGAATTGCGTCATACTAGTCAGTAATCACATAAGCTAACCCTTTTTAATTCACACAACTTTATAAACTTCAGTAAATGTGACAGTAAGGCAAAGATACTATGTGGTACAAATCTTCTTTAATTGGTTGCAAGCCAGCTTTGGACTAAGAAAAGTTGACATTATTTTAAATCTTGGAAAAACATAATGTATGGAGCGGAAGAAAAATTACATAATTATTTGTATTGAATCACATCACAAACAAATCTGGAAAATAGCATGAAGGGTGCATGTTATTCCGTCGGAACTTTATAATTAGAGAAAAGTTCAATTTTGAAAGCACAATTTCAAACAGTCTATTTCTTTTTTGTACCGGCACTGGAATACCGGCTTTACTAAATTATCGACATATTTGGTAGAACTGCTAGTTACAATTACATTATTTGTTTATTTTCGTAACAATAATAAATAGATCGTCGGTCGTTTCATTGCGAACGGAAGGGGTGCGCTTCTTTTCTAATAATAGTCAGTCACAATTATTTATTGCCTCATATAAATAATTATGAAAATAATAAATATATCACCATTTATATCAATAAATATTTAATATTTCTTTCTTTCTTTTCATGTTAAACGAAACTGATTTTAAAAGATATACCGCTTTTTTCGTATGAATCATCATTATCAGCAGCTTAAAAACGTACCAGTGCTGGGCTTAGGCTTGCCAGATGAACTGATACTTAGCACATGTCATTGTTAGATCGGGCCTTAAGAGCGTTTACGCCGCACACTAGCGCCGCCAATGAAAAAAAAACATATCGTTTGTTGAGCATAATTTGATTTTCTATCTCTAATTACTAGATATGTTTTTTTTTTCATTAGTGGCGCTAGTGTGCGGCGTAAACGCTCTTAACCTTTCGTATGCTGAGTTCTAGATCCTTCCTACAAACAATTAAAATTCTATTGTGTCCGTATTCACAGTCGACGACAGATTAATGTTAGTATGTTTAGCGACATCCTTCTGACAGCTTACAACACAGTAAACTGCTGTAAGTTAGATTCTAGTCTGGACCAATAATGGGTCGACGTGCTGCCCCATAATAGATACAATCTATAGTATGGTATACCTACGTGTAAAAACGTACGTTTCTCTCCCGGGTTATTTAAGCGGGGCGTGAAAAAGCATTTATGCAGGCCGCCATAGTGTGAGCGTTCGGCATAGCGTGGTAGCGCTGTGATGAACGCTTTCACTTTTTGGGCTTCACTGGCTGCTTTACATCAGGCAGGGTGAGGCCATTTTAGAAGGTGAGATTTCGCATCGTTAAAGTTCATTGGGGAAATAGTGCAGAAAGCAAATAGTTTTTTAGGTCTTCTTTAGCATTGAAATACCAGTGTGACACATTTCACGGCCAAATTTCGACCACTGGGCTTCCACTAGTAATAATTAAACGTCATCAGTGCCCCGTCACTATCACTCTATCGATTTCGACATCTGCATAGCGGGACCTTGACATGACTAAGCGTGTCGCCGGCGCCGCACTATGTCCATAGCAATCAGATTTACGTGAAAAAGCGCTTTATGAATAAAATTATACCCTACGGTTGTTACGTTCAGAACTGCGTGACTTATATTATTTTATGAAAGCGTTGCACTTCTATAATTAGTGGGGGTGCCCCCGACGCCCCGTAAGCCTGATTTGATTGTGTTATGTTTAATGTTTGTCCTAAATAATAAAAAGAGTCGACTCCACAAAAGAAAAGTACAATCCATAGCAGAAGTTGATTATCAATATCAGAATTCCATTACTAATGAAACCAAAGTTTATTATTTAAACACTGGTGTATGTAAATAATAATAATGACATTTATTTCAGCAGACACATTGATCCATTTTGGTTAGTAACAATACGAGTATAACTAGACTTTGTAAGTAAAATATCAAAATTATATTTAAAATTATTACAAAAAGTTATTTTCAAAAGTTTCATTATTGTTTTATATCATTACCGATTTGCCTGACTGCACTAAAAACAAGTTGATAAAATTAAAAAAAAAAACTGCAAATTATAGAAAAATCATCGTCAACATGCTTAAATATCCCACTGCTGAGTTTAGTCCACATAAACAATATCACACAGCAAATTATCATATCATATATTATTATTATTTTACTCTATATTTATTTTCTTTCTTAAAACTAGATTTTTACAATATTTTAATATAAAAACAATAAAACATTATAAAAACCTAATCCTAGAGAACCGCCAGCAGCGAGGCAGGGCCCAAGCTACCGGTGGTCAGGGCTGCAGAGTGAGGAACCTCCTGACAATACGTGCCGTGTCAAGGTGTTATTATTATTATTATTATTATTATTATTTTTTAATGACAAGATCGAGATATAACCGACTACGGGGTTTATACGAGCATGAGAAGTGTGCGCTCCAAACTATCTATTAGCATATTGAGCTAAGTAGCTCCGATTTTACTTTGAAATAGTGACTGAATTCTATTCATTTTCCAAGATGGAATTGATCAAAAGCAGCAATGAACAGGTAAAAAACGGAGCACAAAATTTTAAACTTAATCAAAACTGCCCATCTATTTCACATTTTGCATAGTTAAGTATAACATCTTGGTGTGAGTGTAGGAAAAATTATTTATTTATTTATTTTGCTGTTTTCTATAAAATTCGCTTTAATTTAATAACCAGTTTCGAACGGACCTGACGGGACCGCATTCTCATTTATAAGCTGATGATGTTTAAATATTTACCTACCTACTTTCCGTTAATGATCTATCCATTTGCTACACACTCTATTTCACGCGCTTCAGCCAGAAACAATGGCAACGTAAACACTCACCTGATAACGACCACCTATCCTCTGTCAGTAACTTAATTAGCCCGCTCCATCGCTTCATTATCTACGGGGCCCTCCGCGTATATTCAACTTGATCCCCGCCATAATTGATTTGTTGATAGACAATACAGACGGGCTAACAGGGTTTTCATGGCATTTTATACAAGAACAAATATTTATTGACTGCAATTAATGCAGTTGACATTGATGTAAATGACAGACTTACATAATATGGTGGTAGCTCGATTACGAGCTACCACCATATTATGTACGCATTAGCGTACTTAAAACAAGCGTTACCACTATCCAAACCGGGTACAAACGTACTCTTTGAACCCGCAACTTCTGGATCAAAGGCTGATCTGACCAATAGGCTATATAGGCGGTTTACGGATATGTCACATACCAACCTTTTGATTTGTGACATATCCGTAAACTGAGATTGAGATGAGATTTTATTAAACCACATATCCAATGCTTTGGGCGTAATAAAATCCAATCATCCCATATGTTACTGTTTGTAAGAGAAGGCTTTTTCTATTATTTCCTAGGGGAAATGCATAATGCATCCTTATCCGCTTTAGGGAACTAAGGTACGGGTCGGATATATTCATGTTATAGTCATATTTACTTCGCAGGCTGCTGCTACATACCGAATTTCACGCAGGCGAAGCCGCTGGTGGAAGCTAGTATGTTATTATAAACGCTAGTATATTATAGGGTCTAACAATATCAACAAGCGAACGCTTAAGGGGAGCATCTATACATCACACTAAGCATGCTCACCAAATTTGGAACTAACTAAAGGCTAAACTACAGGCTCGTTACCGAGATAATCATCAAAACATTATCATTCATTCACCAAAAAATACACCCTTTCCAAACCCGTACAGCTGTACTACACGCACACAAAGATAGCCGTGTGTGTATGAATGTCATACAATGGTTTCTCAATTGTGTGCGTGTATCTGTACGCTATTTTTTTATTGACGCTTGCGTGCGTGTTAGTAAAGATACAGCATGTTTCATGATGTACATTATTTTAATTGATTTAGTTTGTTAGAAAACATAACTTTGAAAAATCACCATAAAACTGGAGCCCATTTTTTGTCATTGTATTCAGAATGATGTATAAAAAGGGCGGTCCCTTAAAGGTTCGCTTGTTGCTTTTGTTTGATTTTTGTTAGCTTTAAATTCGAGGAGCTCGATAGAGCAGTTAACGCGCTCGGACTGCGATTGCCAAGGTTAAGCAACGATCAATCTGCACTGAGCCCACGTGGTGGTTTATGGCCCGCTTTCCCTATCCATCCATAGGGAAGGCTCATGCCCCAGCAGTGGGGACATAAAATGAGCTGGTGTGATGTGGTGTGTGATGAAGCTTCGAACAGATTTTCCGTGATTTGTTTTTGTCATCTACTAAACTTCACACCAAAATAAAGTAAGAGAGAGTAAAACATGAATTAAATTCGAAGCTTACCTATTTCGTTTATTAATGCGGGAGACAAAGTATAAAAGAATTATCGACTAAGGTATAACGTAAATGTCAATGCAACATAGCTACGAGCTACGGCAAAGTCTAAGGTTACCAGACTAGGCTCTAACATTACGGCGCTTAGATAACCTAATCAAAAAAACGACGGGTTGCACTCCGGGAGTGCCGGCAGAAGTGAAAAAGTTGAATATTAACTTTGTGCATTTTTGATATTTTGGAATGGTTAGGGAATAGTTTTGCACGAATTGCTTCACTTATCAGTATAAAAGTACTATCATTTATGTGGTAGGATACAATGTTTATTGACAGCCATCAGCTGTCACCATCCATGGATGCGCGTGGCACGCTGTAACATAAACACACACGAACATTCGCGCAAGCGCCCTGCGCCGCCTAAACGAAACAGCAGGCATACATTTTCGCCGCGCCGTAGAAAGAGAGGGGATACTTCCTCTCCTACGCCGCGCCGGCTGTCTACTCTCCATCCGTCTTAAGAATTTTCGACGCGAATTTAACATTTTTTACCCATTACAAAAAAAGTGTACAACGCCGCTAAAGAAGTTTTCACTTCAAAAAACACTAAACACCTATCAACCTGATCAAAACTCAACTAACTGCCTCTATGGCTTAGACCACGGTGGTTAATACCGCCGGTCTTAGACTTAAAGGTCCCGGGTGTTTGTTTATACTAGGTTTGGTAAGTGGTAGGGCTTGTTTGTCCGCTTGGCTAGCTACTACTATCTTATCTAAATTTTTCACCATAACATCAATATTTGTAGCATTGTTGTGTTCAAGCAGCTAGAAATAAGATAACGAGTGTCTCAGTAGTTTTGAGGATTACTAGTGAGGCGCGCTTCTACCTTCGGCCGTTTCATTAAGGCGAGGGTTTCCAAAAAACGGTGTTTTTAAATGAGTTTTATTCGAAATGTATAAGGATTTGAAATCCAAAAAAAAATGTTATTCATTTACCTTTTATCTAGTAATTTCGGTATTTTCACGATATTTTAAAATTTCCTGCGTCGAATATAACATCAAACATACGTCTTATTAATAAACTATATATCATTTTATTCAGGCTATACACCGTTTCAGATTAAGAAAAATATACCAAACCAATTGTCTTTGAATATGTAATAGTTGTCGGCCATTATAATTTTAATAATAAGTAAACGTTCAATAAAATCCATATTATTGCCTAATTCGACGCTCGTGCCATCATTTAGTACCGAGCGGAACGCCTTGGAAATACCACAGTCGGAAACGCTCCAAAGTAACATTAAGAAAACGATAGCGAAGTTCGAAAAGAATTGACGTAAGATTGACCACGTGATTTAGCGTGGCTTATGTCAATCCCATACATTTTATTCTTTTCGAACTTCGCTATCGTTTTCTTAATGTTACTTTGGCTAAGCCTACAGGTGAGATGAAGGTAAGGTAAGGTAAGCTTACCCGTATATGGAATTTAAAAAAAACAATCTATATTTGTAGGGCGGTTCGGTGCTAGTGATCACAGATCCTAATCTCTCACTGCTATATAAATAAAGACTTTCTAATCCCGCAAGGGCAATGATTCTTTGATTAGTTTCGCAGTAACCTACACGTCGACAACAAATTGACTTCCAAGTTATTGGAATTTGCCATTCTCTACCCAAGCTGTTGATTTCATATTAATTTTGAGTAAATAATGAATTTGTGAAGGGATTGCTAAGATAAAAATACGAACGAAATGCTTAATTTGTAACTATATTTCTTATAGTAGGACGAATTACATATCTTAAAATTTGAATTGACTCTATAAAAAGTGCTTGTTATAAAAAACTTGCTCTTTTTTTAAGTATAAATAAAACAGAGTTTGTTTGTGTTAAGTGGTGGTCGCCTAATAGTCGAAATTCGACGTAATTCATTACATTGCAATGCTTATGAGGACCTGAAAAAACTGTTTAGTATTAGGCTATAGGGCTTATACCAATGGCCATAAAAAATATTTAAAAAAATATCTTCATATAATACATTTTAATGCTTAGAAGGACCTGAAAAAACTGTTTAGTAGCGGCTTATACCCATGGCCATAAAAAATATTTAAAAAAATATCTTCGTACAATCCGTACCTATGCAATTACGGAAAATCATTCTACTATCTTTATAATCATTATTCTCTACCTCTGACTAAATAAGTTTGTTTTGCATTTAAAATCGCAGAAGGTGGTTATTACGAGGGACAACGTCCTTCAAATGCCATTTCATCAGAATCGCAGTTCACAATCTACATTAGTAAATGAAATCGCATGTTTTGACTTAGTCGTCTGCATGCTTAGTGTCACGATATCACTGGGTGGATTTTTAATTCCGAACTGCGACAACTAGTAATAGTTGATATCTTTCCATTGTAGAATTTTCTAGAAAATATTTTGTTTTTCAATATGTGTGCCTTCCAACATAAAAACAAATATTTTTGCATCTTCAATTTTTTTTCTAAAACATCATAAGTAATTCATTTTTTTTCTTCGAAGTAAGCTTTTTACAAGCTTTTATTTAGTTTCACCTGTCCCATAGTTGTTTGTTTGTCTGTAATCAAATCTAGCAAGTTAAATTTGTTCCACTTCCCGATTATCGATTGAGCTGAAATTTTGCATACATGTCTAAATAAGATGACAATGCTAAATTATTATGATATGGAGCTGATCTGATGATGGAACCAGAAGGTGGCCATAGGAACTCGGTAGTTAAACGACACCACCCCATCGAGTTTGGACTCGTTTGATCCGTTTTGACTAGTACTTTGGCGCTAGATGATAACCAAGGTCTGATGATGGAGCTGGAAGATGGCCATAGGACCTCGGTAATTAAACGACACAACCCCATCGAGTTTGGGTTTGTATGATTCATCTTGGCAAGTACTTTAATGCTAGATGGTAACCAGGGTCTGGTGATAGAGCTTAAAGATGGCCATAGGAACTCGGTAATTAAATGAGACAACCCCATCGAGTTTGGGCTCGTATGATTCGTCTTGACGAGTAGTTTGGTGCTAGATTTTTTTGGAGCACGCTTTTATTTATAAAAAAATTGGGTCTATGATAAAAACGCAAAGATTTTTAAAATAAATTATTTTTAACTTTTTAGTTCTTTTTTTATTAACAAGTAATAAAAGCTTGTTTTTAAAAAGTTTTTTTTTCTTTTAATTTTTTACAAAGTGTTTTTTGAACGTCAAACGCTTTGAACCTCGGCATGGGCTATTTTTTCTCCAGTAGGTACAGCGTCTAAAATAATACAAATTTATTTATAAAAATAGTCTGCCACAGTATATTTATATATGAGCCTGTCAAGGTCCATTTAAAGCAAAATAAAAATGTTAACCCAAACAGCGAGTACCTACCGAACATTTTGTAATTAAAATTTTGTAGATCAAAGTCAGAGTCAAATCATTTTATTCAACATAAGCCTTCACCTCAGGCACTTAATGACGCTTTTTAACCCTAACACTGCACTGTCCCATTATGGATTACTTCATATCTTTTTATACACGTACTAAGCAAGCAAATTAAGTATCTTTTATTTTAAAACGTTTTTGTTTTGTTTATATAATTTTTAACGCAAATTTTGTTTGAGCACCTGACCCGATATATCAGAAGGGTGCAGGTTCAAATTATGCTCGTGGTTTTTTTTTCAACATTTGTGTTTTTATAATCTTTTATCTTTTTATTTTATGAACTATCAACGACTACCACCTTTTAACTAACGGAATCCAGTGCCGAAACACGAAGGAGCTTTGAATAATTTAAAATTGGTGCCCCATTCGAGGACACTGTGTTGCGAAAGTTAGGTACTCAACTTACCTGATCACATTTCGAACGCGCTATATTTAAACAATATTAATATTTTTTTTTATTATTATTTTGCTTCATTTATAAAATACAGATAATTCTAGTATATTTTAGTTTCACCCCTGATCTTACCCCTCTCCACCCGACTGGTTGTCTGGAAGAAATCGCTTGAAAGCGATAAGTCCGCCAAATTGAAACTTTGAAAATTATTTATTTTTTGTTTATGTTTATGTTTTATGGCTGGATGAGAGTAGCCGCGGATCGTGCTCGGCGGCGTGCACTTGGAGAGGCCTATGTCCAGCAGTGGACTTGTATAAGCTGATGATGATGATGATGATGATGACGATGATGTTTTATAGTGTTGCAATAAAAGTATTATCTATCTCTCTATCTATCTATCTAATAATAATAGGTAATAAATTATTTTACAATTTTTTTGTTAACCCTTTATAGGGCTCTGTCGATATATTGGACACCATAATTTTAACTTTATTACCTTAACATACGGTCGAAAACTAATGAAAAATTTCAACATGCTTTGCCCATTCAAGAGTTAAATCAAACTGGCAAGCATTTGATTTCAATCTTACCCGATGTCAAGCTAAAATATGGCGTATGGTGAACGCAGTAGTAGTAATAACTATAAAAATTAAAAAAAAACAAAACAACTTAAAAAACAGTTGCATTCTACATGCGTAATACGCCTATGACTATCCCACTGCTGGGAAAAGGGCCTCCATCATTGAAATCAATTCATCGCTACAAATGGGTAATGGCTTAATCAACACGCTTGCCAAATGCGGGTTAGTGATCACAAACCCGGGCTATGAATCAAACAATCCGAAACACAATTTGCCCGACCTGGGAATTGAACCCGGAACCTTCGGGTATCGAGCCGAGCGCTTTGCTATTCGGACACCGAAGCGCTAAACACATACACTTACTTACATGAAAATTATTAAAATCCAGCACAAAACATAGAGACAAAAAAGACTATGTCTTAGCCAGACTATGCCGTTCCATTTCCTGTAAGTTTTTAATTTTTATTACCACCACTTCCCGGTCAACACCACCACGATCCGTTTTCACCACCACGGCCCGGTCAATCCGAGCCGAGGTCCGAGCCTTTAAAGGCGCGCTCGGGTTGTTCCGCTCCCCGATCCGATCCGAACCCCTCTGAGAATCTAATAGTGTGTGATGCCGTCTCCTCTAGAAATTCCGAGAAGATGCTTCGTTTTACACGGATTGAGGAACCCTTTAAGTTTCTCGCCACCCCCAAAAAAGCCCGGTGAAACTGAAAATGCCGTATAAGGCAATAAGTTTATTCTGCTCTAGATAAGTACTCTAACAGGGTGCATGCAATCTTTGATATTTATGTACCCAAGCTGTAAGCTATATACATGTTTTCTTAATGAACAGCTGAAGTGTTACTGTCTTTATGAAATATTTCATGCAATATGTGAATGCATTAACATAATTTCATTGATGTTATTGCGCGTCGTATTTGCGGAGATTTCCCTCGGAGCCCAACGGGTACACACTGAAATTTTGCGACCGACACAGCCACGGGTAAGGCTGCTTTTCCACTAGAGCTGTGCGAGGTAACTAAACAGTTTTTTTTTTTCATTAAGGTATTTATTTATTTTTACAATCGATTGAATACGCTTCAGGACCGCAATAGTTGATGTAGGATTTCAGGCTGAAAAACTTAAGTGGGACTGGGCAGGACATCTCAGATGCATGCACCCTGTAAGGTGGGCCAAGATTTTTACCGATTGGCGACCATAGGGCCCAGACGTCGAGGAAGACCACAAAAGTGTTTGTGCAACGATTTGAAGTCGTTCTACTTAAGCTGGTTGGAGACAGTTGGATATCGAAAGAGATAGAAGGAAATGCGGGATTCCTTTGAGCAGCAGTGCGACATTATAGGTTACTAAAAATTAGGGCTTGTTTGTCCGCCTTGCTAGCTACACTACACCATCACACCAACACATCTGAAGCTAGCTACACCATCACAAAAATAAACTTAAACTAAGTGTCATCTTACATAAATGCTGCCACGGCATGCAATGTGGATTAAAATATATTATTTAAATACATTAATCAATACCTGCTTAACTAGGTTCCTACAAGTTAGTCAAGTTACGAAAAACAAATATAATTTATTGCAACTGTTCATTAATTATTTGGCGTTACTTTCTTTTCCTTGCGGTGTAAAATGGTGCTATTGGTGGATGTTTTTCTCACGCACCACTTAGCTTCCTCGCACAGCTCCAATGGAAAAGCAGCCTAATAAGCCTTCATGCATATTCACGGCGTCTTCACGGTAATTTGATTGAGGTGTATCCCGTATCCGTGAACTAGGAATGGGACTCAGTTTTATTTGAGTATATTCTCTTGTCTCTTTTGTTTTAATGTGTTTGTTCTTCCAAGCGTTCTAAAGTGAAATCCGTTCTTATCTCGATTATTTGTTTTGAGGAATGAAAAGTTATTTTGATATTGTATCTTTAGATAAGATAATATTACATCTTTTCATAAGTGCAACTTAAAATAACATAATCATTAGATCTTTTTATAATTTCATGGTAATTTATAATTATCTACATAAAACTTTTCAATGAATATTGTAAAAAACTACATTCTATTTTATTATTTTAATTTGTTTTGTGTATAGTTTTTCTATAATTATCTATAAGATATGTCAAAAATCGTTTTGACTACTTTCTGACTAAATTAATTGAAAAAATCTCCAGTAGCAGTAAATACTTGTCATATCATATCTCTTGTGTATAAGAAAAGTGTTAAGTCCGTCAAGGTTTCTCAAAGTTTTTCACGTTTATCATTTGTTTTAAAAATGTAAACGTAATTGAATCAATTGCGGAGTTCAAAGTAACATTACTTTATGTATGAGTCATATGGTTTCAGGCAGGCAGTTTGTTATGGCGCTGTTATGATTGTGATCGTTAAAAAATATTTGATGAACATGAACAACAAAGAACCATTAAATTGCAGTGTATTTCAGATACAAAGTAAGTGTAGTACTAACGTTTTTATATAGGTAATTGCATTTTATACTATATGAATAAGCTCTCAGAAACTATATAACTCAGTTCATTGGTCAATTAAACTCTTGAATTGTTTTTTATATTAACGGGTAAGCATTGATCACACCTGATGTTAAGTGATGATAAGGCCAATGATGGAAGCGCACTTCACCCGGGATCCTCAACTAGTGAGGCGCTGGCTATCTTATCTCTAGCTGCCGGAACACAACAATGCTACAAACATTTATATTAGAATTAACATTCAATATTTAGCCCTCGTGCTCATAATACAGAGTAATCTAGCTTGAGCACCTGTCATCCACTTTATCTGTCATCATCATCTCAGCCAAAAGACGTCCACTGCTGGACAAAGGCCTCTCCCAAGGATATGAGGGGTATTTGCCGTAATCGCCACGCTTGGCAGGCGGGTTGGCGATCGCAGTAGGTTGAGGGTAACCTGAGAGAGATGCTGCTGCCCATCCTCTGGAATGGTCCCTTAGTCACCTTTTACGACACCCACGGGAAGAGATGGGGTGGTGCAATTCTTTATCCCCGGCACCACACAGGGAACTTTAACTACTTACTTTACTTTATCTGTACATAAACCAATATAAACATTGTAAGTACATATACCATTGAAGAAAATAAAGAAATAAATAATACCTATGTTGAACGCCGCGAGGGCCTCAATATTACTGCCACAGACGGGACTCTAAGCCTCTCCCAATCAAAGCGGTTGTTCTTCTAATTGAACCACCGCAGTCTGGTGGTACAATTAAAACTGTTTAAAAAGGCTTACTTTAAACAACAAAATAAGGGTTAAGTTTGTTTTCGTGTTTTAATTTTTCTACTGCGAGTGCACCTTTAATATAAAAGTACCGAATTAATGTTAATCGTAAACTATCTGAAGATTTCTAACTCTCACAGTTCATTGTACGTGTAACACAAACAGTAGGTAGTTTTCATTCTATTAATATTATAAACGCGAAAGTTTGTAAGTATGGATGGATGTATGTTACTCTTTCACGTAAAAACTACTGAATGGATTTGGATGAAATTCGATATACAAATAGTTTATAACCTGGAATAACACATAGAATACTTTTTATCCAGATATTCCCACGGGAACGGGAACCACGCAGGTGAAACCGCGAGCGGCCGCTAGTATTATAATAAACACATCGCTCGTCTGCATGCAGGTTCAATACAATTGTACCTACTTACTAGTTTTAAGAATGTAACATTTGAATTTACTGTATTCTAGCAATTAAACTTACACTTGCGAGCTAGTGGCACAAGTTCGTCACTTTAAGCCTTTTGTTCGACACAGTTTTCTTCGCCAAAAAATAACATAGATTTTCAATGACATTTTACGAGATGACAGCTAGGAAACAAAGTGGTCTGTATTTAATTGTTGCCAAAGACTAAAATTAGTTGCTGACCTCTATTTCTAAGAGGAAATACTAAGGTCGACTGAATTGAAAAATATGTATGAAAAGTAGACAAAATCAACGTTTTGTAGTACCCGGATTCCTCCTCCAAAACCGATTTAATTACTTTATTCATTAGAAATTAAAGAAAGGCTTCGGCTGTGTCCCTGTGTTTTGCTTTTTTATATGTAATCTCTCTTCTAAAAAATCTTCGAAAAAACAGCGGAAAATCTGGCCAATTTTTAAGATTTTTAAAGGTGCATATCTTTTTTTATAGTTAGTTTTTGAAAAAAAGGAAACTTAAGCCCACAGCCAAAGTCTTTCTTTAATTTTTAATGAAAAAAGTAATTAGATCGGTCCAGTATTTGAGGAGGAATCAGGGGGCTACCAAACGTTGATTTTGTCTACTTTTCATACATATTTTTCAAATCAGTCGAACTTAGTAAATATTAACTCTTATTATTAAAGGAAAAATATGTCGGTCACTGGTTTCAGTTAAACGCTGGTGCCACACCCTACCTAGTACCAATACTACGGTTGTCTTGCATTCTTGAATGCAATACAAAGTCGTTCCAGGCTTTGCACGGCGCCAACCATGTTAATTTGATCATTGCAAATTTAACATGCTAATTTATGTGGGCGAACCGTAACGGCATTAGGCGGTCCACGCGATACTCATCATGCGACCATTTGTGTATAACAGGCTAACATTCTGCAACTACTATAAAACTTTTGACTAGGCGCTTAAGGTCCATTTTTAAATGACTTAATGGAGTAACGAGGTTTAGTTAAGTCTTATCCGCCTCTGTGGTGTAGTGTTAAGACTTGTCTTTAGCGATTTAGCGTTTCTCAGCAGCCCCCCAATTCTGCTATTTATCTTGATCTGAAACGAATCTGAAACGCTATAGTTTCAACGTTTTCGTATTCTGCTAACTACGAAATCGACTCCTGCTTGTTACACTGTTACACATACTTCCGTCCCATTTCACGAAATCACTCCCACAAATTGCTTATATAGAAAGCGAGCGGAAAGATGTTACACGTCAAATAGTTTCGTAGTAGCAGAATACGAGACCGTTGAAACTATAGCGTTCCAGATTCGTTTCAGATTAAAATAAATAGCAGAATTGGGGGGCAGGGCTTGTTATGTTGACGGTTTGGTTGGTGGTAGCGCTAGTTCTAAGTTTAATAATGTTTGTGTTTTGACAGTTTGACTTAGAATAACTAACGGGCTTAGTGATGATGACGATGACGTTTTATTAATTTTATTGACGACCTCCGTAGCCGAGTGGCTTGCACGCCGGACTTTGGGCGGGGCTAACTCTGAGGTCCCGGGTTCGGTTCAATATCGAAAACGAACTTTTTGATATTGTGTCGGGGCTGGTTGGTTGTGGTATCGTCGTTGTTTCTGATTTCTATGAAACGAGTGCTTTAGCTACTTATCTTGCGATCAGAACAATATAAGTGACGTTGTCTAATAATTATATCTGAGGGCACGGCAGTGCCCCCGCCAAGTCGAGCTAAAAAGCGGCACGGCCGTACCATCCTTTTCTCGAAACAGTTCAGGCCATTTTTGACCCCCTATAACTTCGTTGTGGATAAAACTAGAAGCCTGAATTTTAAGTAACCATCGCACTAAACAATCTAATTTAATATAATATGTATTACTTGTGAGATACATTGTGTTTTCATGCGATGGCCAAGTCAATCTATGTATTTAAAACTAAAGATTTTTAATATTGATATGGTCACTATAATAAGATGTTGTTAGTTAAGCTAATTACGTAACAACTTAAGACAGAAGGTCCCTTAAGTAGGGACTGAATAAATTAACCGACTTGGTATTACATGGATCTCACAACTTTTTACGGTAGAAGAACTGAGTTGCGAGACTTGGTTTTTTTTACAAGTATGTTTTTGATGGCATATCCAATATATGGCATATTATTATTACTTACCATTAGGTGAGCAGAAGGTCTCACGCTCACGCTTACTCATTGTTCATAAAAACAAGAATAGAAGGAACTTGTTAACTATCTTTCTTTGTATGGTTATGGGCTTCTGTAGTATGGGTTGCCTTATTACTTAAAATACTTTTAAAAAACTTAGTTTAACTAGTAATATGACTTTAGGTACGATAAAATATCTAGATAACAATGTATACTTTACTTTCATAATCTAATGTGAAACTGTAGTAGATACTAATCATGATACCAAACTTAAAGCAATCAGGGTAGTCAACGACAAAACTACTTTTCAAATCAGAAATCTTTCTAGCATTGTGTAAAAGAAAAATTCATTGAAACTTTAACAACAAAGAAGCTATAAAAGTAATTTGCCACGCTTACCTATATAGGTTTTAAGATTGTACTTGTCCGGCTAGCATCTAGTGGTAAGTGAATAATTAATCTTTCAAAACCTGGGTTTATTGAGATCAGAGCAATATTAGAAAACATGCTGTTATGGCAACTCATTTTTCAGAATGCTTTTTACTGACTCAATATAAGATTCTACATAAATATAGTTCATGATAGTCTGATAGTTTGGTATAAATATTCCCATTGATTGTTTTTAATTCATTACCATCATCGTTAGCTCATTATACTTATGTTCCCACTGCTGGGGCACGAGCCTTCCCTATGAACGAACGGAGAACGGGCTATAAACCACTACGCGCGGGCCCGGTGCGGATTGGTGGTTGATAACGACTGCTAATGCAACCGGGACAAACGGCTTTACGTGCCTTCCAAAGCACGAGGAGCTTGAGATGAAACATTTTTGGTCACCCATTCAATGACCGGCCTTTGCGAAAGTTGCTGAACCTTAGCAATCGCAGACCGGGCGTGTTAACCACTACGCAATCGAGCTCCTCGTCGCCCTATCTTATCTTATCTTAGTGGGGCCTGCTGAGGTTTCCCTCTTGCAGTAACACTTCGACCCATCGGGATATTTTGTGCAACCCCATCCTTTCACTCTTCTTCCTTTGTAAAGATAGATGCCATAAGTTTGGCCACGTCCTTAAGAGCGAAGAGCCCGAAGTCCTCCAGTTTCGGATAGGCCGACCCCAGGAGTCCTATTCTTTTCCTAGCCAGAGAGTCGCAGTCACACAGTAGGTGCTGCATTGACTCCGTTTCCTCTTCACATGCCCTACATAAGCTATTTGTTGATAGATATGCATCTATCAACAAAAAGCTGTGAAGCATTTGTTTTGTTGCATAATGCCCTGTCAAGGCACCGATGGTTAATCGGGCCTGCCTTCTACTGCCTCCGCATAGGAACTTTCTCCGTCCTAAGGCATTTTCGCCTAGGATTTGGAGTGTTTCATACCCAGCTGCTCTTTCCATTCGATGCCGTGCCTGTTTTTGATGTCTAGTCTTTTAAGGCCTTTTTAATGGTACATTGTGCAAGTGTCACACACGGCTATCCCTGGCAAGTGCATCCGCGAACTCGTTGCCATGAATTCCCATATGGCCTAGGACCCAGATCAATCGCACCTTGTTATGTCCACCTAGCTTGTTTAGATCTTTGGTGGTTTCTAGAACAAGGCCAGGGGCGCTATATAAGTGACTTGAGCGCTGCTTGGCTATCACTCAGGATAAATATATTGCGCTTTTTCATAGCCAACTCTATATTCTGCTTTGCAAATAGGAGAATTGTGAAAGTTTCTGCTTGGTAAACAGTGGCAAATTTTCCCATGCTTTGACTATGCTTGAAGTCGTTTTTATAGACGCCTGCCCCTGTGCTCGACTTTATTTTTGATCCGTCGGTATACCAGAGTAGGCTGTCTGGTCGGAACATAAACTTTACATTTCTTTTCGAACATGAATATGGGGGATATTTTATCACACTCCGTTTCCATGATCCTGTCAGGAATGTCATTTGTTTCCCATTTTGTGTGTCTAGTCAGAGGTTTAGATGCGTCCTACAGTCCGGCCACCTTTAGTCTATGTACCGCTTCCTTTGCCTCTGTTTCTATTACAATGTGCAGGGGTGGAAGGCCTGTGAGGACCTCCAGCGCTGCCGTTGGAGTGGTTCTAAAGGCACCAGTCATCGCCAGATAAGCTTTTCTCTGAAGTTTGCCAAGAGCATTCTTACAGATCTTCAGCCTGATTCTGGGCCACCAGACGATGCTCGCCCTAAGGAGCTCCTTAGTTAATTTAGGTTTTTAAATATTTCGATAAACGATAGTATTACGATGATCACGGTGCAACTTAGAGCATTAAACCAACCGGTGCAAGCGTTCGAAATACAGTGTTCATCAAGTCGATTGAAACCTGAAACACCCTCTAAATAGTCAAAGGATTATTAACAAAATTCTTGTGTTTAGTTTTTAAACTACAGACATCTCCTACTAATAAATTGCAAAATTTTACTTTTTGCTTTATGCGTAAAATTTTGAAGAGTTTCTTGATAAGACAGTCAATCAATCAATAGAGTTTTATTTCGCATTTTCATATGTGTAGGTTATGGTTTTCCTTAATTTACCCTTCATCATTACCATTATCAGCCTATAATAATCCTATTATGCTTGACGTTCCAACGTACGTTGGACGTACGTCCAAGTACACGCCACCAATTAATTAACCCAATAATAATAATTAAAAAACCCTACGAGAACCTCATCGTTTTACAAAACTTAACAAACACAGTATATTTTGTCTTAGTATATTTATGTTCTTGTTTTTTAGAGCTGTTTTTACTTTTTTAAGTTTCCTGTTTTTTGAAGTCGGTTTTTTTATTTTTTTTTTTATTTTACGATTTTTGATGATGGGTAGACGTAGACCTTACAAGGATGCTTCATGGATGAGGAAACGACGGCCTGGTAGGTAATGGTATTCCTATGTAAAACTTCAATGTCAATCAAAACTTCTGTAATACGGGTTTTTTTTTTTAAAAACCTATCTCAGGTACCAGTCTCTAAAAAAATATACTAAAATTGTTAAATTGTTAAAAAATCAATCTTAATTAGGTATTATTTTTGTACGAACTAAACATTTTGGCATATTGATCCGTATGAAGTAAGCCCAACAAAAGTCTATTGTCACCATCATCAGACCTGTAATGGCACTTATAACCCATATAAGTGCAAAGTTCTTATCAATAGAAATGAATTAAGACCAAACACAAGGACGCTACTCTAAAACGTTGAGGAGTTCCTTTGACTGTCCTTCGTCTTCATCATCAGACCCCTAATGACAGTCACAACCCATCTAGGTGTAAAGTTCTCATCAATACAAATCCAAACACCATGTAGTTGCTGTAAATCGTTGAGGAGTTCCTTCGACTGTCTTTCGGCTCCATCATCAGATCGACTTCTGACCTTCATTAAATAGTAGTGCTTTAAAATAATTAATGAAAACATTAACAAACGCACTAGTCGCCACTAAGATTTTCAAAAGCATCCCTCGATGTCTCTGGGATGCCATCATCAGATCCTGGTTTCCTTATTATGGTACCACTCTTGGGATATCTCCTTTCCAACAAAAAAAGAATCATCAAAATTGGTTCATAAACGACGAAGTTATCCGCGAACACACATAAAAAATATAATATATACAGAGTGTCCCAAAAATAGCACGTCACACTGACACCGGAGGTAGGTGGGCCTCAGATGCATCGAACAAGCCTAACTTGTCCATAGAAAAGTAGAAGTCATTATTTTTGTGTGAATAAAGTCATCTAAATAATGTTGTTTTATCATTAAGCAACTATTCTCAAAGACGTAGACGTAAGTTAAGTTAAATAAAGCGCTCTTTAAAAAAACTCTGATACAAAAATTATCACAAATTGGTTGGTCATATCTCCAAACTCATGAAACTTTTCTATGGACAAGTTAGGCTTGTTCGACGCACCTGAGGCCCACCTACCTCCGGTGTCAGTGTGACGTGCTAATTTTGGGACACCCTGTATATACGAGTCGAATTGAGTAACCTCCTCCTTTTTTGAAGTCGGTTAAAATTTAGTATGGCATTGAAGCATCGCCTCCTGGCGACATACGAGAATAGTTAAAATTGTGCCATATAAATTCTCGTTTTCGTTGTGGTTGTGAACGTGATCGAATGGCGAATGAAACTCACTATGCACCTTTGTGAGATTCCGTTTCGTGAGAGGGTCTATCTGAGTGCGAACCGATAGCACTCGTGCCATTAATGGCACGCAACACAATATTTTGGGCACGTCACTGATCACAAAATTCATTATGCATTACGAAAAAAAAGGTCCAATAATCACAAAGTCAAAAAACTATTTGATGGCACGTCTGTGACTTCAATAAACATTTCTTTAGAAAAATGACACGTTGATACGTGAAGGTTCGCCGTCCCTGGTCTAGTGTGAGTTTTGTTTACTATCCGTTTTCAATCGATTACGTTTACGAAAACAAAAATTAGTATGGCATTGAAACAGCGACTCCTGGCGACATACGAGAGGAGTTAAAATTTTGCCATACAAATTCTCGTTTTCGTTAACGCGATCATATGGCGAATGAAACTCACACTAGGGGACTTCTTGGCGGGAAAGTGAAAAGCCATGTCTGCGGTTTTGTCTTGTTTTCTAAAATTTGTGTTAAGTCGAATATTAATGTGAAATAATGGTGGATTATTAACCGTTAAGTGTTCGTGAGTGTGCATGAGTGTTGGCAAATGAAACAAAACAGTGCAACGTCACTTTTCAAATTCTCTCAAGAAGTACGCCCGAGGACTTAGTAAAGCCCCAGAATTTTACTGAGATACTCTAGGGGTTGGGGGGTACCTATATCATTTCTCACTTCTCATTTCTATTATCATTCATCATCATGATACAGGAAGAAAATATTGTTTTACTCGTAAGTAAAATTACTTTGACACTGGCTAAATGTGCTAATCGCACGAAGCCATCAACTAAAAGAAAAAAAAACTCTCACTAGACACCCTGTGATGCTGATGCGTTGCTCGAGCGTTTCATGTACGAAGCTTACATTCTGCATTCTCCTTATTTTGTGACTGTAGTAAACTCATCGTGATTAATTATTAACGCAAAAATAAACCATTGATTAATGGCTAGTTTGTACTTTGTAGTTCTCGGGCACCGTCTATTGTTCCAATTGTTTTGTTCACAACAAAACTGTTAATTTTACGATCCGTTCCATCGTAATTTCTATTTTCGACTGAATTAGCCTTAGGTAGAGTCAACAGCAAAGGTAACTGATGATTGGTCAAGTTTCAAAATATGAAATCAGTATGAAAAACAAACTTTTTAAACGAATATCGATAAACCTTCGAGTGTCTATTAGTACCTGCAGACTTTGACTGTAGTTATATAGAAAATACCGAGTTACACTATCGAAACTTAATTTTGAAGCTAGTAAACATCATCTACTTTTGCTATTGACTGTACTCTCAGAGAGTTGTTCAAACATAACCTGAATTTTATCGATGACTTTACAAATTCTCATCTAAATGAAACTTTAGTGAATAGCTTATAACTGTCCCACTGCCGATGCCGGGCAAAGGCCTCCATGGGTAATGTCTTAATCACCACGCTTGCCAAATGCGGGTTGGTGATCACAAACCCGGGTTATGCATCGAAAAATCCGAAACACCACTTTGCCCGAGACCTTCAGGTATCGGGCCGAAAACAAAGATTTGTATGGCATTGAAGCAGCGCCGCTTGGTGGAAAACGAGGATTATTAAAATTGTGCCATACAAATTCTCGGTTTTAAATAGCGAGTGAAACTCACACTATACTTAGGCACCCTGTAACAAATTATAAACCGATAGGTTCTACTGCATCGCACCGTCGCGTCGTCGGTCGAATCATCCAACGGAAATTGAATGAATCCCTCATTGAGTGATTTTGACGCTTTCTGGCCAATAGAATTCAATCAAAGTCAAGCGGTAGGTAAAATAAATTATTTTTTATAACTAGCTTTCCTTTTGGGAAACGTATGAATGTAGACTAATAAAATTTATTATAAATCATTAGTGTGGCATGGTAATCCAATTAGATAATTTGTTAATAAATTGTAAAAAAAGTTTGGTGGTAGTAGGTACTAAATAGCCTATATAGGATGTAACAAAATACCCGTTAAGCCGGAAGAGGGTTAAATGGTGCCTTATAACAAGTCCATTTACAATATTTGAGAACCCTACTATCACTGTATGACATACCGCCAAAAAAAAAACCATTATTTTTTTTACCAGATTAAATCGATCTCAGAGCACCTCGGCTCTTAGCCGGACTATCTAGCTCCTGTCTACCACTCTGTCAAGCCGTTGCAAGCCTTTTTAATTTTACATGTTCGATGATTCAAATATTCATACAGACTAAAGAGGTTTACATACAAATACAATAAACTAACTTTTACTATAAGCTGCATATAACCTTACATTATCTACTGTCCCTTTGCTGGGCAAAGACCTTCATTAATGAAATCAAGTCATCGCTTCAATTGATAGGTATTGGTTTAATCACCACGCTTGCCAAATGCGGGATGGTGATCACAAACCCGGGCTCTACATCGAAAAATCCAAAACGCCTTGTCCGACCTGAAAATACAAGGTTCCACCAAAATACAACCACAAAAAAGTTTATATTTATTTAAATATGGTTATATGTTTACTTTGCCAAAGGGGTTAGGTATACTAAGATATTTAATGTAATTCTATGTTTATGGCAACAAACGATTTTTATTTATTTATTTTCACTACATTCAATGTACGTATAACCTTATACCTAGGTTATACTTAAACTCCGTTTAGAAACTACTCTATCACACAATATACTTTCTCGACGACCGGCAAAAAATCATGCCAAGTACCCATATCTATTATCTATACTGCGTACAAGCTTCCGTATGTGTAGCTACTACTGATGTACGGGTATTTTTATGGGCATTTATTACAACCAACGTTTCCGGCTTTGTGTGACATGAAATATCGTGAGACAATAAAACTTACAGTCTTATAGGTAATTCCCCCTTAAATCCACTGCGGGTCTCTTATAAGCTCCCATTTTGTTTTTATCGAAAACGTGACTTGTTTAGTTGAACCAAGCAGCTTGTTTTTATAGGTATATTCGTGTATTTTCTCATCTATGACATCTATTACTAAATGAACGCCTTGTTAGCGGAGGGGCAAAACGCTTGACCCGATATAAAAGGACCTGGGTTCACTTCCCAGGTGGTTATAGCGTGGTTACAGCGTGGTAAAAACTTGCTGGTAGCCTTTGTGACTGATCAAACCCTCGAGGTTTTCTAGTAGTGAGCATCGTGCGAGCATTTCCCCATACCTTATTAGACCCGGACGTTAAAGTCTGATATCAAAAAAAAACCCGAGCGCGCTTTTTAATATCTACCTACTAGGACTGCAGCGAAGGTTGACGTTATCATGGGAGAGGGAAAAAGCTCCTAGACACATGTCTGGACCTTGTAAAGGGCACGTTTAAACCGGGTCTTCGTGTTACTAACGAGAAGAAGTTACTAACGACGAGTTTACGAAATGCGGATTTAGACATTCAGGGAATTAGACGTCATCAACCAAACCGCTTTATTGTTGTTTTGTTTTTGATTTTCGTGTGTACTTTTTAGAGAGCTGTAAAACAAACTATAGATCGTAAACCAATTGACGTGTGACACAAAAGTATTCCCTTTCATTCTAATATAAATTAATAATAAGTAAATACGACGATAGCTGAAACACGAAGTTTGCCGAGAAACATTCAAAAAATAGATGCACTATACTGTACTCATGAACTATCGTAAGTGCATGTGATTTTGGAAATTTCAGAAGGATGTATTAACTTATTTAAAAGCATAATTTAGGTTTTACTGTGGAGTAACTTGTCCTAGACACTGGTACAACACCGCCTTTTAGTAGGTAAAGCCCTAAGTTACTAAAATTGTATTTCACAACTTTTCAAATTAAAGTTGACGCAAGTTAAGTAATCTAGGGAAAGACTAGGGCAGGGAGATGGAACCATGATTAAGTATGTATAATTAAGGCAGAATTAACTGTCGTCATGATGAAATCTAGATATACCTAGCGCTAATCCTTTGTCACTCGCTGTTAGTTGTTTGAAGATAATAGAGACTAGATATTGCAACCCCGGATCTTTCATCGTTTCAAAGGATACCGGGAGGGGTGGGGGGGGGGTTAAATCCTACGATCCCGAAATACATTATCACTACATAGTATAAAACAAAGTAGCTTCCCGCTGTCTGCTGTCCCTGTATGTATATGTATGTATGTATGTATGTTTGCTATGATCTTTACACTAGGCAACGGAATTTGATGCGGTTTTGTAATAGATAGAGTGATTCAAGAGGAAGGTTTATATGTGTAAAACATGCATACAATTGGACCCGGTAGGAGGCGCTGCGATGCCATAGGGTTCTATAAGATACGGGTGTTCACTCAAGTTATCAGTTACCTAGTATATGAGAAAAAGGAGCATTCGTAATTTATGACAGCGTGAGAATTAATAACCGGAAAAAAAATCTGAATTCAGATTTTTTCACACAAAAAAATTACGATAACGCGTAAAAATATATTAGACCGAGTTCTAAAGTTGACGATGAGCAAGTAGAACTTGTAGCAAAGGATAGTCTTGTTTCCGCCTCATTTCCATTGCAAAGCAATTAAACATTAGCAAAGGAATTAGAAAGCGAATGAGATAATAATAAAGAAAGGTCAACGCAGTCATTGCATATAGAATAGTAGGAATGAAAGGAACCGGCCTTAGCTTAGCTGAGAATACTTAACGACGGTTTAACCAACTATAAAGCTAAGAAGGCCTTCTCAACTTAGTTTAATTTGTTGCTTATTAGGAAATAGGATGAGAAACGACGGGGGCTCTCTGAATCGCCTAAAATCAATAGCCCTGGTTTCATTTGGCCAACCCTTAATGGCATGATCTTCTTATGTACAATTTTTGTTTTGCCTAACCGATGTTTTCGCAGAATATATATGTAGGTACTTTAGCCTAAAAATTAAAAACCCTAATATTAAATGTAATTACTTACTGTTAATCTTTTGGCACACGATTCTTATAGGCACAACGTTCGGAAAAATGTTAGTCGTATATGTGTCAATGACAATTTAGTTCCACTATACACCCGAAATGACACATTCGAATAAAATTTAATAATCTTCAATTGTTTTGGAATGGTCAGTTTGGATCAAGGATAAGTAACTTAGTGCAGAAAAATCTTTCGTTGCTTAAATCATTAATATTTATAACAAACTTGATTATCACACTCTACGAAAGCCCTACTGCTGTTTCGTCTGACAGCTAGTTGTTTTAACACAAGGCTTAATTAGGCGTTATTAGGTCCTCAAAGGCTAGCAACGCAACTGCAATTTCTCCGGTGTTAGGGGTGTCCAGTGTCAATCAGTGGCAGTGATTGCATTCTATCGGGCGGGCCGTATACTCGAATAACGGATCCGTAGGTAAGTACCTATCATTAACCGCCTCTGTGGTCTAGTGGATAAAACCATTGAACCCATAGATACTGGGTTCGATTTCCAGCGTAAATAAAATGAAATTTAATTAAATACATTTATTGGCACACACTACATAATTACACGATATTCACAATAACAATACAAAATAAAAACAAAAGACAAAGTGTGGCCAACTAGGCCCCAGCCTCAGAGCGTGCTACAGCGACCTAGAGCCGCTGCTGCAACGCTAGTAGGTATTCTGGAGGGGCCTAAATCGGTGACGTGTCCACAAAATAATGAGAAACCAACATAGACAAATAAAAATAATAAAACGCTAAAACACACAAAAAAAAAACATCCTACTAATATACGCGAAAGTTGGTAATTGTTACTCTTTCACGTAAAAACTACTGAATGGATTTGGGTGAAATTTGGCATACAGATAGTTTAGGTATAACCGGGAATAACACATAGGATACTTTTTATCCCGATATTCTCACGGGAACGGGAACCACGCGGGTGAAACCGCGAGCGACAACTAGTACACAATAATGATTTATGACACTAAACATTAAACTCTACTCAGCACTATCCTGGCTGTTTGCTTGCCTTCCTGTGCTTACATGTTTTATTAGTGTAGGTATATGTTTGGTTGGTGGTATAGAGCTTGTTTGTCCGCGGCTAGCTATTACCATCTTATCTAATTATGTCGCCACAACATAAATTTTAGTGGCATTGTTGCGTTCTGGCAGCTAGAGATAAGATAGCCAGTGGATCAGTAGTTGAGGATTCCGGGTGCAGTGCGCCTTCGGCTTTAACATCACTTAACATCATAGGCTTACCCAAAGTAACATTAAGAAAACGATAGCGAAGTTCGAAAAGAATAAAATGTATGGGATTGACATAGGCCGCGCTAAGTCACGTGGTCAATCTTATCTCTATCTCGTTTTCTTAATGTTACTTTGGCTACCGCCACTGGTGACCCGTAAAAATGTAGGTAGCCCTATATATATAGTTATATAACTATAATCGTAAATAGCTTGCCTAATTCTTAACTGCTTTAGAAAATTTGTAAAATTATTAGGATTGGAGTTGATAACCTACTTAGTTGTCGACTTTGCGTAAGACTCATTTGGCTTACAAAGTAAAGAGTATATAAGTAGTGTTGACACAAATTTCGGCGGGTTGGTCAGAAATTCAGAATCACGATAGCAAAAAGGTAGTGCACTTGACCTGGTATGTCATTGCGTGCGGGTATGGATCCCGTTCGTGGAAAATATTGCATCCACAGAACATATGCATCACATTGTTATTAATTCTGTTTTTATTAATTGGCTTTCTGTTATTTTTTAGTTTTGAAGTTGTGCCATTGCTGTTGGTCTTCCTATAAATAAATAAATAAATAAATAGATAAATTATTATCATCTCATCATCATTGAAAAGAAAAGAAAAAGAAGAAAAGAAAAGACAAAAGACATCCACTGCTGGACAAAGGCCTCCCCCAAGTATCTCCACAACGGCCTGTTTAGTGCTGCTCGCATCCAGCGGCTTCCCGCGACCTTTACCAAATCGGTGGTCCACCTTATTGGAGGCCTCATTATAATACCTAATCATAAAAATAAATGTTTGTGAAGTGCGCAGCTGGGCGCACGGCGTGGCAGGAGGCGGCGGCGCTGTCGGTGGGCGGGGGCGGCGCAGGCGCAGGGGGCGCGGCGCGGCGCTGCTCCGTGCTCGGCGACCACCCGGGCGCGAGGCGGGACCCACGCAAGTGGCACAGGAACAACCGGGTACGTGGTGGATTATAAAGTTTTTAATGCAGCCATCTTTGTCGAAATGTGTCAACTCATAAATAAGTCGGTATTTAAATCATAAGTACTTAGGTATTTTTGTTACATTTTTTTCTCTTTGCGGCATGGCTGCATATTAGTTTTTTTAGTTTTAACGTATTAAGTTCTAAGTTTCTCATTTAAAAATTCTTCTCCTCGCCTTATGATGATAATATAACTTTTCGGAGAAATATTGCATTTTTTACACAAAAAGGATTTAAACCCGCACTATCTGATATACCGAGTAAGGTGCATTTCCAATTATGCTATCGTGACACCTTGAGGAGCTCGATGGCGCAGTGGTTAATGCGCCCGGTCCGCGAGTTTGTATAGGGTGGTTGACCAAAAATGTATCATATCGAGCTCCTCCGTGCTTCAGAAAGCACGTAAAGCCGTTGGTTAACATCCACCAATCCGCACTGGGCCCGCGTGTAAATTTATGGGCCGTTCTACCTATCCATATATAGGGAAGGCTCGTGCCTCAGCAGTGGAGTATTGCTCGTACCTCTGGGATGGTTCCGCAAAGTACCTTCTCGATGCCTTGGACAGATTGCAGCGGCGCGCTATACGCATTATCGGCAATGCAGAGGTCACTAATGCTCCTGAGCCCCTGCAATTGCGTAGAGATATAGCGTTACTCAGCGTCTTCTACCGCTTATACCACGACGAGTGCTCTGAAGAGCTCTTTGACCTCATCCCACCTTCTCCCTTCTTCCATAGGAGTACGCGTGCTGCTCTCCGGAGTCACCGCTGTACTGTCTCGAACATTCCATCGCGCACAAAGAAATTTAGTGACTCGTTTCTTTGTCGCACCTCCAAAAGATGGAATAGTCTACCAGCACACGTTTTCCCTCCTTCCTATGACATGGGATCTTTCAAACGAGGCGTGAAGAGGCACCTTGTGAGCCGGCAGGGTGAGGGTGGGTCTGGACTCCGTTTCCACTTAACATCAGGTGGAGTGGAGTCATTTGCCGAGCTATGAATGAAAAAAAAAAGAAAAAAAAAGTGGGGATAAGTATACTCTAGAAATGACCTGGTGTTTCATAATATGACTAAACAATTTTTCTACCTACTATAAAATTTTCATACTTTTGTTTGCCCTACTTATTTACTTTTATTTCTTTCCAGGTGCGAGACGCGTCATATGGTTCCTCATCAGAATCGGATGGCGAGGCGGAGGGCGCGGCAGGGGAGCCGTGGGGCGTCGCGCGGCTGCTGTACGCGGGCCTGGGCATCCTGGCGCTCGGGCTCGTCGTCTACTTCGTGGGCACCGGCGACAAGGTATATAATGTAAGCCCGTACTGTGCACTGCTAGTTTTTATCCGCTTGTTCAATATACTCAATGCTTTAACTATCTTAACTTTATCTAATTATTTTGGCATCTTTAGGAAATACCTAAAATATAAGTAAGTAGCATATGACTGTCCCACAGCTGGGCAAAGGCCTTCATCATTGAAATCAAGTCATCACAATTGATAGGAAATGGCTTAGTCGCCACGCTTGCCAGATGCGGTTTTGGGGTCACAAACCCGGGCTTTGCATCGAAAAATACGAAACACACTTTGCCCGACCTGGGAATTGAAACTGGGACCTTCGGGTATCGGCGCTTTGCCACTCGGCCACCGTTACGTTACGTACGTTGCGTTAAAATGTGGTTTTCAAAAAAGTCCTTAGGATGTATAACACATTTTTCAAGAGCCAGAAGACCGAATATGGTTATTATGGTTAAGCAGTTTTGCTGCCTGGAGGAAATTATTTATTCAAATTATCGAAATATTTTTAATACGTAAGGAGGATAGGATTAGATGTTGCACTGATGGACGTTGTCCGTCGCTCCAAGCTGCGTTCAACACAATTAAGCCGTTTTTAATATCATCATCACAAGTCACCTACAAGTCACGCGAGCGAAATCGCAAATAAAAGCTAGTTTTTAACCGACTTCAAAAAGGGAGGAGGTTTCTTGATTCGGCCTAATTTTTTTTTAAGTGTGTTCGCGGTTAACTTCGTCGTTTATGAACCGATTTTGATGATTCTTCTTTTGTTGGAAAGGAGATATCCCAAGGGTGGTACCATGATAAGGAAACCAGGATCTGATGATGGCATCCCAGAGAAATCGAGGGATCGAACCGAATCGATCTTTTTTTCATAAGTATTTTAAAGCACTACTAATTAATAAAGGTCTAGACCTTCATACCTCCTTTGTAGAGTCGATCTGATGATGGAACCGAAAGACAGTCAAGGGAACTCCTCAACGATTTACAGCAATGACCTGGTGTTTGGTAATTTGAATTGATTTGTTTTGTTGAGGACTTTACACCTAGATTGGTTGTGACTGTCATTAGGGGTCTGATGATGAAGACGAATTAGAGTCAAGGGAACTCCTCAACGTTTTACAGTAGCTACCTTGTGTTTAGACTTAAATTCATTTCTATTAATGAGAACTTTGCACCCATATGGGTTATAAGTGCCATTACAGGTCTAATGATGGAGAGAGACCATAGACAGTCGAGGGAATTGCTCAACGATTTACAGCAGTTACCTTTTGTTGGGCTTACTTCATAGTACAAAAATAATAGATACTTAATTAGGATTGTAGTTTTACATAGGAATACCACTACCTACTAGGCCGTCGTTTCCTCATCCGAGAAGCATTTTTGTTAGGTCTACCCATCACTAAAAATCATAATAATAAAACCGACTTCGAAAAGGAAATTAAAAAATAATTAAGTACCTATACAAAAAACAGCTCTAAAAAGCAAGAGATCATATTACTAATTACCTAGATATGCATATGAGTTTTCAAAAATGTCTATTGAAGTCGGCTGGGGGACAATTTTGTTTCATTAAACTTTTATAGTTGTTCCATTATCTTCACTTTTTTATAGTAAAAGCCCCACCCGACTTAAATAGACATTTAAAAAAAAATCATATGCATATATATATAATAATATGATTTCAATATTATTTCTTGCTTTTTAGAGCTGTTTTTGTATACTTATTTATTAATTTCCTTTTTGAAGTCGGTTTTTTAATAAACAGCTTGTTGAGGCTTGTCACTACACTAGTTTGGGTTTTATGAATTTTGTCACCAGCAAAGACTTAATTTTCACTTCACTATTAAAAATCCTTGTATAGAGCACACAATTAACACATTTAATGGATTATTGTTATCACGGAGAAAATAAAGGATTGCGGTTGGATAGGATGACTTTGTATGATGCATGTTTTGTTTTTGTAAATCTAGATCTCAATTTTATCTTCCCACGGGCTTCGGTTCATGGGCCCAACCGCCTAACCAATCGCTTTGACTTCATGTGTGGTTTATGACGTCATCTTGTCGTTTCGTGCCGCTTAAAAGCAATATCGAAAGCTATAGCCTTTAGCTTTTGATATTGCTTTCATAGGCGGTGCGAGGTGGTAAGATGACATCATAAACTATACGCGTAGTCGAAGCGATCGGTTAGGCGGTCGGGGGGCAGGTCCGACGTATCTATTACGCTGATGATGATAATGATGAAATAGATTTACTTAGGTATGTATATTTAGTTTTCATAAACTTTTTTGTCAATTTATTAAGGAACGTACCTAGGTACCTATGGTGAGAAGTCAGTCAATCATGCTCTCCGAATGTCTAGCGCTGCAAAATGTCTGATTGGCTTTTCTACTAATGATAAAAAGGTAAAGTTTCTAATTTTGTATGTTTGTTTGTTTCCAAAAAATCTTTCACGTTTAGAATGCTACATTCCCTGCGAATAACATAGTTAATTTAAAAAAAACATCGTTTTGCTCATACCTACATGGATTAATGAGTGTGTAATAAACGTTTTCAGGGTTTCAAGACGCCGGCGCTGCGGCTGGTCGGGCCGTCCCTCATCTTCACGGGGCTCGGCTGCTGCCTGCTGCGCATCGCCTTCTGCATATTCGCGAAGCCATGCTGCCGACGCAGGACCAATTACAAGGAGAGCAGAAGGTTGTAATCTAACGTTTTACGACTTACTTACTTTCTTACTTCATTAGACTATCGTGCGCGCATCTTCATCCTTTATGTACAGAAACCATCAATTCGCATTGACTCTGCGCGGAAAGTGTTATCGGTCCATTTTGTTCTCGCGTAGCAAGCAGCAACATACGCCAATACCACGTTGGCTAGTTAACTGGGTAGTGCTTCTAACAATTTTGTAGTTGATCGAAGAGGTAGTAGGTACTTGTAGTGCTTCGATCAATTTTGTAGTTGATCGAAGGGGTAGTAGGTACTTGTAGTACTAGTGGGCTGAGACTAAGATTTTGACTAAGCAGTCTTGTTATTGAGGAGCTCGATAGCGCACTGGTTGACGCGCCTGGTCTGCGAGTGCTGAGGTTAAGCAACTTTGCAAAGGGCGGTCATCGGACGGGTGACCAAAAATGTATCATCTCGAGTTCCTCCGTGCTCCGAAAGGCACGTAAAGCCGTTGGTCCCGGTTGCATTAGCAGTCGTTAACAACCACCAATCCGCACTGGGATCGCGTGGTGGTTTATGGCCCGTTCTCCCAATCCATCTATAGGGAAGGCTCGTGCCCTGTAGTGGAGACATAACATTGAGCTGATGATGATGATGATGAGTCTTGTTACCATATTTTACTCGCTTATCATAAAGGCTTATAACAAAAATGATGCACAATTACAGAAAATTTAAGAATCAAAAGACGAACCACATTATCTAAGACTGTCATCATAACAATCCAAATGCTGGAGATAAGATAGCCAATGTCAAAAGTTAATGATATCGAGTCAAGCACTACTCAGCACTATCGTTGTTACCATCAGATGGGATGAAGGGAGCTTTTATGTCATAACAACAACGTAATACTTCCCAGACTGTCCGGGTACGGGGAAGGCGAGGAAATGCCTCTCGCCGCCGGCGGCGGGGGCGGCCCCCGCATGGGTCCCGCTCAGTGTTCCCCGGCGCGGCGACTCGAGTCTTCCTCCTGCGACGTGTCCAGCCTATCCAGTGGAGAGGAGGACGAGCGGCTGCGCCGGTACCGCACTGCTACAGCGCCATCGCACCTGCCCTTGCCGCAGACGTCGATGCAACAGGTAACTCCTTGGAACTCTGCCCCGCTCAGTGCTTTCCTGCGTGGCGGATCGAGCCTTCCAGGACAGGACAGGAGTCCGGTGGAGAGAAGGACGAACAGCAGCAACGACACTTGCTGCAGATGTCAATGCAACAGGTAACTGAGCGGGGCGACTTCTTCAAAGTCACTGCTGCTGCGACGCTGTACTGTATATTTTCGACTGTATTTATAAATATGCTAAATTATGAGGTAACTTCACACCTGCCGAGGCAGATCACTATACGAACACAATTAAGTAAATACTAATTATGATAGTTGATTATTTATGACATGAAAGGGCGCTTCTCAAGCTGAACAAAATCTGATACTGCATTATTTGTCAGTAGAAACTGTCTACTAAAATAACATGTCTGTTTTTTTCGGTCGTGTAGTTGAAATAGCTAAAATGTCTGGTCTCTAACTACTTACATATTGTTGTTATAAACGTTTTCAGAGCTTACAACAAAGTGCGCAGCAAAACACAGAAGAGGCGAGCGCACCAATACCAGCGGTGGCAGCAGTACCAGCAGCATCAGCAGTACCAACAGTACCAGCAGCATCAGCAGTACCAGCAGTACCAGCAGTGCAAGCAGTGCCAGCAGTGCAAGCAGTGCAAGCAGTGCCAGCAGTACCAGCACTACAGCAGAGCTCTTCCCAGCCGAGTGCCCCGCGCCAGGTCGCGTCGAAGAGCGCAGTGCGGCAGAGCGCGTCCCAACCGACTGCATTCCAGCCGAGCGCGTCTCAGGCGAGCATTGCCCAGTCGAGCGGGTCTCAGCCGAGCGCGTTCCAGCCGAGCGGGTCTCAGCAGAGCGCGTCGCAAAGCGCGTTTCACCGCCCGGGCGCGCGGAGACCTCCTCCCCGCAACGTCTCCTTCGCCGGCGGCCCCGATGGCGAACTCGTGCTCAGCCCTGCCCAGCTGCGCTCCTAACCCACAAGCAATAAAGGTTGTCGCAATACCCCTTTTTATACTCGCCAGACGATTTGACTATTGGTGATCGATGCCACAAAGTTATGTGATAGCGTGACTCGAACCGTTTTGAGTGATCTTTTCTATTCGATAAGCTACGGTCGTTTCTTTTGCACGTTTGAATATTCTCGCAAGCTCCTATCGATACTCGTATCTAATTTTAAGTAATAATTTGCTAGTATACTTATACAGTGAAGTTATCTACAAGTACCTACGTTTGTGTGTGACCAAACGCTTGATATTTGCGACTGAAGATTAACTCATTTATTAAGCACAGCGATTTGATAGTTTGTAATAAGGGGCGTCACAATATCTCAGTGAAACTTTGGATTTGGATAATATCAAATATTTTGTCACACACATAATGTTATGTTCAGTTTTTAAACAGCTTGTGGACGTTTAGTAATGAAACAAGGAGTTGACAAACCGACCATAATAAAGTATCACATTATGAATGCTGCTATGTTTTGCTGAAGGTTTGTTGCCGCCTCTGTACATGTTCACTGTAATAGTTAAAGCTATTTCTGGAGCACTCGTTGGGCAGAATTCTAATACTTCAATCCAAACCAAAAACTCACTGTTTAAAGTCTCTTCATAATTAATTCTAATTGAACAAGTAAATTATGATAACGTTTTAATTTTTAAGTATTAATAATTAATTAATTGTGATATTTTCGGTATGCGAATTTAGTCTATATAGTGCTCCTGATTTAGTGCGAACTTTGGCTTCGAAAGTTCCTTATTTACCGTAGTATTCGAATCGTAAACTAAATGCGTTCATTCAATCTTTGTAGCGATTTAATACTGAATGTGCTAGTTCCATCCATATGAAAGCCAATGTAGAATTCCGACTGCTATTTGAGGTGTGTTTCTATGAGAAATCTGACCACATATCTAGTTTATTTTTCATATTTTTTTAAAGTATTTTTCTCTCTTTATAAAATTTTAATCTTCATACTAAACAAATATTTAATACGTATTTATATTTTTATGAATGTTCTACTTTTTAATTTAAAATAAATATAAACGTTTTCTAGACTAAATATTAATTATATCAATATTAATTATAAGTATTCAACTATTTATTTTTATGAAGCACATTGTATGTACTTACTGAAAAATAAAATAAAATCACACCTCGTAGCAGTTCGAATAAATAGTGAATTTAATATAAACATAATTATGTTAAAACTGCCTACTACTAGATGCGAATTTATATTAAAGATAAAAGTCATAAAAATAGATTTATAACTGACAATAATGATTGTTAACTGATGTATAAAGTGTTATGGCGTATATGCGTTTATTTTATTTTAATTATGTCCAACATAATATTGTGAGTGAGTAGTTCAAGCGCCAAGCTTTATTAAATTATTGTAAAGTGGTCGTTTATGCTATGTAGGTATAACTGATTCATGTATCATAATATTAAAAACAAAAATGACTTGTATCATAGGAAGGACAATTTATAAAACACAAAGAACTATCCTTCCTTATTCCAAAGTAAGAAAGTCTAAAGGTTATATATTTATTACCTGGTGGGAACATAAATATATAACTTTTTAAACTATAATTGTCAAACAAACAAGTTTATCAAAAACAGTCTCAACTTGGCGTATGAACTACAAATAGACACCAAGTATATATTATAATTATACATAGTTAGCTAAATAATAAAGGTTGGTGTATAGCGATTGATACTGTATAACAGTATACTGTTTTTATGTGTAAGTACGTACAGTAATTTATATAATTAGAATAATAAAAAACACATGTGTTACGCGTGCGTTGTATATGGCACAATATAATAAAAAAAATACAGTTTATAAATATATTATATATTTTAGAAATATTTGCACCTTTCGTAGTGAAATATTAAAATGTATAACTGCAGATTTTAGGTAGAATACTATATATATATGATGACAACACTTTATGAGAACGAAGTGTTCGGAAATATACCTACTGACACTTTGCGAAATTATGTTTCTATGAGACGAAGCAGAGATTTGTACTTATTGTAAAAGTTTTTGATTAGTTTTTGTCAATTATACCTTTGTAATCAGATTAAATGTAGTTATTTTGTATTATTTAAATGTAAGGATGGTCAATTACTTACGATTATTTTCGTGATAAGATTTGTCTTTGTTTTGAACTTACATAAATTTATTCTGTAACATCTTTATTCGAATGCCGTGTGGATCTAGACACGCTTATGACGAAAAACATCAACGTCCCTCACTACATACGACGTTGAAATTGAAAGGCGATTCTAAGTGAACAGTGCGAGTTTTCTACGCCACCTAAACGAAGAACTTACAAAACAAACTTTTCACTAGGCGCTGCTGCTTAGATTTCATATTTATTTTTTACTTTTTGATAAGAATAAAAAAATATGTTCGTATTTTAACTATAATACAAACATTTTGTATGGGATCAAAACAGCGCTATCTAACGACGAACTTGTGAAACTAATCACTAAATAGCGCAACCTTGGTCCCATACAAATAGTAGTAAACTTAAACAGGCCTTCAACAATGTTGACCAACGATCTGGTGAAGGTCGCGGGTAGCCGCTAGATGCGAGCAGCACAAAACCGGTCGTTGTGGAGATCCTTGGGTGAGGCCTTTGTCCGGCAGTGGACGTTTTTTTAGCTAAGATGATGATGATGATTATGATGATAATGATGATTAACACGATCAAATAGTGCGAAATCTCGCATTGTGCATTTTTTCGTGTATTTTTTCAATATACGAAAGTGTTGAAGGTAATTTTAATTTATGTGCAGCGTTACCTAGTGACAAGTTGATTACACAAGTTCCTCAATAGATGTCGCTACTTCGATAAATAGTGAAAAATACTCGCAGTTTCACGATTGTAAGCTCTCACTCAAAAGCGTATCTCAGAGCGCGCGGTTTGTAAAAATAGCATACAACTAAATTGGAAAATAGTGCACATTAAAAATGTTGACATGCACTATGACATTTGCTTCATCCCTAAAACCTCAGAATAATAACTAATAGCTTTAGTTATTGTTCTGAGCCTAAAACACTCACAGACAATCATTAGATATATACGTAATTTTTTTTTATAAATGGCTCATAGACGATTAATGGAGTCGATGTTGTTCTGTGTGTCAACATAATTGTAGTTCCTAACAGAGACGCCAATTTTCCTTAGCTCTTGCAAAACGACAACGTGCATAACTGCATAATAGCATTTTAATCATAAATATAACAGTACATAATGACCTTATTTATATAATAATAAAAAACTACAGAAAAAAAGTATTCTAAAAATCTAAATGTTATATTACCCATTCATGAGGTTACAGTAATTTATCTTACATACTCATTAATAGGTGTTAAGAAAAATATGAGCTTCGTATAGACTAACAGGCTTATGTGACAAAGTGTTGTGTATAATAACGAAATACCTAGATATCCATGACATATATTCCATTAACAAATTTTTTTTTCGTGTCATGTTTCTTTAAGTAGTGTACGCATAATCGTAGACACGTTTTATTCATCCCCTTTAAGTTATTGCGAAGCTCCAACCGAATCGAACAGTGCGTTTATTAATGAATACCATTTCGAAAAGTGAACTGAAATTTAAAATGGGCTTAAAAATAACTCAGTGGTTTAAGCTTTTTGCAGAAAGAGACCTCATCAATTTTTAACCAGATGTTCATTCCAAGTTTTGGAATGACAGGTAAGTAAGAGGTTTTCTTTGCAACATATTTCAAAGTCAAAGTCAAATATTTTAATTCAAATGAACTTTAGAAAAGTGCTTTTGAATCGTCCATACATTTTTTTACCTACTACCTATTCAGGACTTAGGTTTCAGGTCAGGTTTAGGTGTTCGCTTAAACTTTTGAAAACAATTAGGAACAAGTGTTAGTCTAAGATCCGAACTAGAAACGACCTTCACCCATCTGTATGGGTCTGTGTCTGTTGCCTAAAAGCTGGCGGTCACGTCGCGCTCAGCTACAACACTGCGTCCTCTTCTATCACAAGTTCGTCACAACATCTTTGTCACAAGTTTCCACACGCATAAAATTTTCACCTTTCAAAACACGACAACCGTCATACAGGCCAGATTTTTTACAGACAACCCTATATCATCGTATTCGCAATTAAATAGAGCTCATTTTGATATAAGATTTACCTATTTATTAAACAAATACGTGAAAATAACTATTATCGATTTACCTGTTTATTTATACCTGCCAACCCAGTCTGTAGTTGTGCCAGGAAAAAAATAGACAACCCAACGTTTGTATATTCTATTGGCTTCATACTTTCGGTTGGTATTAAATATATTCGTTAAACTCATGAGTGCAATATTTAATAAAAAGTAATTTTTAAATCATAGTCTGGCCAGGAATTTTTAGGCAACCCACTCGAGATATATTTTCTAAATATAAAATTTGATATAAAATACTTTTTATCCATTAAACAGATCAGTGAAGGTCGTTTCTAGTTCGGATCCTCTTTGAAAACGTAAAAATTACATGTAAATTGTAAAACGAACACGAGTAGATCGGTGTAAAGTGTTTATTTTACACAAGAGATGCCTGCCTAGTGCCAGTTTTATTTGCAGTTCTATTTCTATTACGTTAACGAAATCGATGTCGTAGTGCAAAATTTTAAGTCGCTAGGAGGCGCTGGTTCATTGCCATACCAACAAATTCTCGTTTTCGTTAACATAATCAAATGGTAAATACTTATAGCTCTCACTCAGCGCTCGGTGGATTTTATTTTATTTATTCTATTACGCTTACGTTCGAAAATGTTTACGGAACGCTATTTAATTGAACGTACGTAGTCTTCTTACTGAGCTCTTTGACATGACATCTTTAGAAACATTATTTAGCTCAGTGTTCGTTTACTTAAGTTCTTTATCATTCCATACTTAATGCACTTAGATCTTCAAAAGAATACAACTTCGAACGTTATTGAAAACTATCTTCGAAATATTTTATTGTAACAAAATGTTGCTTAAAACGAGCTAAGCGCACATATACTGGTTACAGGGTTTATTTATTTTTGACTATAATATGCAGACGAGAGTTCAATTTAATGAATGACGGTGTAAGCAGGTATATGATTGATCAGTCGATACTCATTCATAGGTAACACTCGCTCTTTTCCAATACCTAATGGTTATTCCAATTCCATTGAGTTGTTAGTAATGGTTATAAAATTGTAATTACGTGTAAATTACTTAAGGATTTAAGGTATTTAAAAAGGAATTTATTGCACTCATGTGGTATAAAAGTTATTACAATATTTCCAATACCTTAAATATATGAACCCTGCAAGGGTAAATGCAAATTGGATATTATGGCTGATTTGATAATTTTTTTACAAAATTTTTTTTCTTACTTTATTACTCTCATTACTTGTCATTATATTTTTCGATTGTGAAATCGCCACGATCGATCGACGACGATCCAAACCCGTATTTTTAAATGAAAGAAAACTCGTTTGCATATTTACTATATAAATTAATATTAATTATAAAAAAATATTTGTCTACGACACTATTTTAATAGTAAACAAGCACTACACCACAACATTGACACCGATATATTTATTTTGATAGAGAATAATTAAAGTTTGTAAATAACTCTGAACATTTTAATAGTTATAATAACCAATGTATGTGAAACAAATATTTAGTTGTTATTACGACGAACTATTACCTAAGCACTTTCCCTATGTTCCACTAGGTTTAAGTTATCTTATGCGCCAAGACGTAGCTGTTCTTATTTTTAAACAATTTTATAATTTACTATATAACAGTAATAATGTGTTTTTTACATATTCGTTTGGAAATTGTTGTTGTAATAAAAATGCATGATTACTTCATTCAAAAATGATTTGTGTGAAATAATATTGGATTTAATGACAATACATTTAGCAATACAGTGCGGCAATGATTGTGTACGTGACATTATCGATCGTTTGTGGGTACTGATTTTCGGATAGCTTCGTATTAAGTTAGTGTTTAGCTTAGTTTACATTGCCAAGTACTTATCTACTTCGAGTGTTTCGCGCATAAGTGCTTCCGACAAGCTTGCATGGACGATGCTTTTCGTGTTTCCTAAAAAGTGCTATTTAAGTAACTCTGTACTTAGATTTATTTAGGAAATATTTTCAAGGCCTAATATAGCTTTCTTCATATAAATGCAATAGCTGAAACGATGAAAATACCAGGATCGTACTAATTTGTAATTACGAAAATCTAACTCAAACTTGATAATTTACAATTGATTTACTTGTACATAACATTACTTGAGGATTATGTCTACTGATTTCTTCTTAGTATAATAATTGTAATTATTGCCATAAAATGTTCATAATTTAATCAGTACAAATAAATGTAGGCATGAACAGTTGTTTCATATAAGATAGCATCAAATGATATATATTATAGAATAGATATCAATTTAAGATACCTATTATAAAAATAATAAATACTTACATATTATAAAAATGGTAAAAAATCACCACTTTTGATGCCTACATTTACTGAGCATATTATAAGTTGCGCCGACCAAGATACAAAGTAAGTCGTACACATTCGCTACAGTAATTTAAGAATAATTTTATAATGTAATACATATATTTATTTGATCGCTAGTGTAAAATATAACTATACGAATACTTTTATACAAATCGTTACTCTAAGTTCATTTATTCACTTTTGTTTAAGTAATAAAATATGAGGTGTGGAAATGACTCTGAAGAAAGAAGCTCTGAAATCTTGCAATTATATTATAAATAAATATAATTATATTATCTGAAAAATATTTATTTAATTGCAGAATAATAAATTACTATAATACATAAATATATACTAAACAAAGTTATTTACATCGAAAAGGTTTTTTTGTGTATGTTTTACCTACGAGACGTAAATAATCGTAGGATTACGTAACGAAATTGCGTGTATCTACCGATGAAAGATATGGAGCACTGTGATTAAATGTTGTTTAAAAGTGTTGATCGAAGAGAGAAAATATTTTATTTAAATATAATAATTTGTTGTTGCATGGCGAAGTATGTGTAGCGCTCAAGAACGTTGTCTAAAAGTTATAAATAGATTTTATATAGATGATTGAAGTCATTGATGAAAGAGCAATGGAATGTAATATTTTTTATGTTGTGTTGTAAATAATTTACGTCATACCCAGTACGATTCATTACATCGTCGTTTGTATAATTTATAGGCATTGGTGCATATCATGTGTATAGAGCAGATGATTAATCAAATAAATTAGAACGAAAAGATAGTTGAAATAATGTTTTTTTTCTATCACCTTTATTTATTCTTGCCTCCTTTTTACAAGCATTTTTATGCAAACGGTACAAAGCATCTCGTCATTTTTTGTAATGGTATAATGTCTATGTCATCGTACGATGATGGGTCAGCGCAAAGTATCAGAATTATTATTATTTTATATTTTTTATATTAGGAGGCAAACGAGCAGGCGGGTCACCTGATGGGAAGCAATCACCGCCGCCCATGGACACTCGCAAAACCAAAGGAATCGCAGATGCGTTGCCGGCCTTTAAGAAAGGAATAGGCTCGTTTCTTGAAGATCCCTAAGTCGGAATGGTCCGGAAACACCGCCGCTGAGAGCTGGTTCCACAGCACTGTAGTTTGTGGTAAAAAATTACGTGAGAAACGCACAGTTAGTAGATCGCCATCCATCAAGATGGTGTGGATGGAATAAGACAGTCGATTGCGTGTAGTGCGGTGAAGAAAATCAGCGGCAGGGATCAAACCGAACAATTCCTCAGAGCACTCCCCATGATAAAGGCGATAAAATATACAGAGAGACGCAACGGCTCTCCGAAGGCCCAGTGGATCGAGTCGACCAGAGGTTACCACGTCGTCGAAAACTCGAGCAGCTCTGCGTTGAATGCGGTGAAATGGAAGGAGTTGGTACTGGGGCGCTCCAGCCCAAAGATGGGAACAGTATTCCATATGAGTAGGGCTGCCATCAGCTAAATTACGAAACCAGGACAAAAACTTCAAAAACCCAGGACATTTAGGTGAAATAAAAAAAAACCCCGGACTTCCTCGAAAAAAAATTACAATAAAATAAAAACATACATAGTTGTCTTATTTTTATATATTTATAGAAAATCAACTTGTCACGGGGGGGTGTCACGTCACGAGACTCACGAGTGCACGGATATATTTGCTGCACCTAATTTTTAACTATGAAATGTTGTAATTTATTGCCCCCGGACCCCGCCCGGACGCCCTCCAAACTAGGACAAATCCGGGGAAACCCGGACAGTAGGTGATTATTGGGCATTCTACTTCACTTTTTCTTAATCGTTCGCTCGCTCCGTTCGCTCACTCGAAAAAGCGAAGTAGAACGCCCAATAATCGCGTGGAAAAAAGTGTAGTCTGCAGGAAAAAACTTGCGAACTTTAACTATAACTTTATCCGTTTATATATTTGAGCGCTATGTTTCACTGTCATTTTATTGAGACTTTCGAAACACTGTGGTCAAGAACAAAACAGCTGCTATGAGATTTGTCAAACAAAAACAATCATTAAAATTAAAATGCATATGCCCTCCGTTATCAAATGAACCAAAATGGCATGGCAACTTACTGCCAAACAGTATTCGTTGTATTGTTTGTGGTCCTTCAAATTGTGGAAAGACCAACTTAGTAATTAGTTTATTATTACATAAAGATGGTCCACGTTTTTGTAACCTTTATGTATATTCTAAATCTTTATATCAACCTAAATATATATTCTTAGAAAAGGTATTAAAAATGGTTGCAGGCACATCGTTTAATAAATATAATGACAACAGTGACATTTTAAGTCCTCACGAAGCTTTGCCTGACTCAATTATTATATTTGACGATGTTGCTTGTGAAAAACAAAACAACATCCGCGACTATTTTGCTATGGGACGACATAAAAATATTGATTGTTCTTATGTTAATCAAACTTACACAAAAATAAAAAAACAACTTGTTAGGGATAATTCAAATCTAATAATATTATTTAAACAAGACGATGTTAATTTAAAGCATGTTTATGATGAACATGTAGGATCTGACATGACATGGTCTCAATTCCGAGAAATGTGCTCAACAGTTTGGAAGAAACCATACAATTACATTGTTATAAATAAGGATTGTGAACGAAATAAAGGATGTTATAGGAAGACATTTGATACGTTTATAGAAATAGATTAATGTACAAAAGCAGTTGTAACTATGTAATAAAATCACTTTCATTTGTGACTTAATAAAATGGAAAGAAATCTATAAGAACAAATTGTAAAATCTGCATCAGCTGTCAAAAGAAAGGTAGACTTGATAAAGGATGCAAAAAATACAAGTAATGTTGCACTGGAAGCAATGTTCAAACCTATAGTTGACCCTCTTAACATATTAGCGAATAGAAATGATGAAAAGAGTTTGGAAGAAATAAAAAAATATAATCCCGAATTGAAAAAAATTAAGAAAAACGAAAGCGAGAAGTCGTATTCTTCTCTTGACGAATTTAATGATTTTAGTAGTGCGATGAAGACGGGTATCAAGGAACACTTCAACAATCAAACAAAACCCTAACTGTAACACCTTTTGAAGACCATAATGTAAGTGAAAGTTCGTTTAAGTCTCTTCAATCATCACCAAATGCTACAAAACAAAGTCAGTCTTCTTCATGGTCTACTTCATCTGAAGTAATTGATACCATACCTTTTGGAGTCCGAAATGAGCGAGGGAAACTTATGCTTGGAAATAGTCGCGTTCATGATGACAGCAGAATTCTGAAAGTTGAAAATATTTCTTTTGAAAAGACACTTGGCTTAAAAGAACTTTTGTTTAAAAAGATACCAAATCTAGAAGTTATTACTGATGATGACTTGGCAAACTATAAGCTACTACTTATCAACACCAATGCACACAGACGTAATTTTGAATCTACCAAACTAATAAACAGCAATAAAGGATTTAAATACATGAATATTATAAAACCATTATTTAAGTTCTCTCGACAACCAACTACTAGTACTGAAAGTCTTACACAAGGAAAAGGTATAGAACTTGTAAAAAAAAAATAAAAAAATACGGAATTAGTTTATTGGGATGATCCAAATGAATTAATAGAACGATTAAAATTACTGCTTGCGTCAAAAGCTGCTGGTAACACGGGTTTGGATAATGAAATAATTGCAATAATTGAAGAACTGTACGAAGCAGGCATCATAAATACAGAATATAAACAAATAGCGCCGGAAAAATTAAGCAGTATACTCGCAGTAAACAAAGCATCGAGACTATAATGAATATAGATAAATTTGGTCATCACATTCATAAACGTTTGAGGTTATCTGAATACATCGATACCCTAAACGATACGTTACAAAAGTGCGAAACGGGCGAATACGACTTAAAATCATCAAAACTAAAAGGTTTATCATCTCCAGACAAGGACGACGAAGCTGTAAATAAGGCGTATTTGGATAAAACTGTGCAAGACCTAAGGAACGAAATAAATAAGGTTAATAGTCGTGTAAAAATTTACATACAGAACTTAGAATCAGCTACTTCCAATCGCTTGTCTACTACGTTTTACTCAAAAACAGAAATAGACCGTATGATTCAAGCAAAGTCAAACAAAAATGAGTAAACGAGATATAGTAGAAGAAATTCACAGAGCGGCGAGAAGAAATTTTCCTCGTCGATGTGCAATTATGAAGTAAGTAAAGTATTAAGGAGTAGATGATTTATGGCAAGCTGACCTTATGGATTTTCAAAAGTATTCGCAATTTAATAAAGGATATAAATATGTTTTAGTAGTTATTGACGCTTTATCGAAATATGTTTGGACAAATCCTTTGAAAACAAAAGATAAAATTAATGTCACTAACGCAATGCAAAATATATTATCAAATTCGTCTCGGCAACCAAAAAATTTGCAAACAGATTTAGGTAAAGAGTTTTATAATGAAAACTTTAAACAGTTGATGAAAAAATATGACATTAACCATTATTCTACTTATTCTGTGAAAAAAGCGGCAATCGCTGAAAGAGTAATTAGAACGCTAAAAGGTCACCTTTATAAATTATTTAGCTTATGTGGTCAATATCAATGGATTAGTAATAATTTAAAAAAAGTGGTTCAGTGCTATAATAGCACTGTTCATAGGATAACAAAATTCAAGCCCATTGACGTCGATAAAGAAAATCAGACGACTGTAAAGTCCAATATTATGAAATCACAAAATTATTATAAAATAAAGAAAAATAATAAATACTGCGTTGGTGATTATGTTCGGATTAGTAAATACAAAGGTGATTTCTACAAAGGTTATACTCCAAACTTAGAAATTAGTTCTATCTTCATCTGTTAAGAACATAGGGATCGATGAATGCAAAATATTATAAATAACGGTAATATCAGATAGAAGGTTATCAAAAAAATTTTTCACACAGTTTGGTCCTCGATAAGACACATATTTATTAAGGGAGCTGTCATAGGAGCATACGACTTAGTAAGCAAATGCAGCTGGCACATGCTTTTGCGTTATCGTTGTGCAACTTGTTCCAGAATTTGATTCAACTGGTTCTAACAAAGATTCAAAGTCTGCGTATAAGACGAAGGGCATGTCTTGCATGCGTTCATAATGTTCAAATTGTATTCGAGTTCCCTGATTAGGTAAAATTGTTGCTACACCACTGCAAACGTGAGCTTCGAGCTTAAGATTGTTATCAAAAAATATCATACAATCCTCACATAAAAATATTTTGGAATGATGTTTAGTTAACTGCTTGCGAAGTAATTTAGATAAATCTTTAATTAGACAGTAATGTGTGCGTTTTCCATTTTCAAGAAAAAGCATGTTGACGTGACGTCCTTTTCGAAATTCAGATTTGTACAGAGGTCCAACCACCTTAGTGTTATTTCTAAGACCATAAACATTAATACCTATGTTGGGATTATTCTTTTCAAAAATTCTTATATCCGTGAACCCTACTGGAAATGTCATATTTTTAACATTAAGTATACTTTCAAAGTGCGGATATGCTGTCGTACGGTGTGCGTTATTTTTTGCAGGAAAAAGTGCTGCTATAACACATCACAAAAAGCAGTAATCATCTGAATTTTTAATGTTGATACATGCACGTTTGTTTTTTATAGCGCTAGGTAAATCTAAGTAACCCGAGGCTCTCAACGGGTTATATTTGTTTATATTTACTTCTAGATACAAGCTTCGTAAATAAGCCCAGCCACTACCTCTTTCCTCAAATTCTTCAACTTTTTTACAAATTTGATGGTTAATTTGTGTTCATCAAAATTATAACTTTGATGTAAGATAGTGTTTTCAGTAGCAAAAGATTTAATTGAAATCGAATCATCTTTATGGAGAAAAAATTCGGAAAACAATTCAAAATTTACTTTAAGGTTTGCATAAGCTTCAATTCGGGCTGAGAGTAAAAGTTTCACGCGGGAGCGTAATTGCGTTAAAAACTCAGCAGGAGTAAACACATGCATACGTTCTTCAACGTCACCGATGACGTCCTCGCATCGAACCCGGTACGACGCTATGCGACCGCGAAGAGCGCTATGAACTTTTTCGATACCTTCGCTCTCAACGACAGAACTATTATTCTTGTGTAAAATACTTTTTAAATGGGCAGAGAAAGCATTATTTTTAACGGATAAGTTGCAAGTTGAACAAAATATAGTCATAACCATTATGATTTTGTTTTCACTGTGTTAAAAAATTTACAAGAGGTTAAAGTAGTTTTTAAGTAAAATGTAATATTACGTATAAAATGTTATAAAACCTAACACACATAATATATAAGTAAAACTAGTTAAGTCAAAATTTACCGAAGAGAGTGTGACTAATTATAAGCGGACTGTGACTATTTTTTTCTTTTTATCACTAAAAAATACCTCCTCTTCAGTAAATTTTGATTTAGCTAATTTTACAAAAAAATTTATAGTCAACAATTCAGGAGACTCGGCTTCGCCTTGAAGTCGAACCCAAACTATTGCCTTTTCACACCTTTCAAAGCCGGTGAGACTGCGCACCTCCTCAGCGTTGTAGAGACGCAGCTCCGCCACCAGTTCACCGTTGAGCTTCGCAGTCCGACGCGTTACTCCGCCTGGTACTCGTTGGGTTAGTACACTGTCGTTGACCTGGTTTGTCTCGCGTGGTGGCGGCGAAACTTCGTCATCTGACTCCGAATCATTTAACCAGTTTGAAGCGGAGCTGAGCGCTTCTTGTTTTTTCGCAATCGTCGTTGAGGTCTTAGGCACCGACGACGAGTACAGGCATTTCTTCTTAGTGCTAGAAAGATAAGAAATGTAATTAAAAAACATACATTACTTTATTTATTAATATCGCCGATATACATATATAAAACATATAATATGTTAACACATTTTAGTCGTTTTAAAAGTAATCAACGCAAATTACCTTATGCCAGGGATGCACAGACTACGGCCCGCGGGCCGCATGCGGCCCGCCGGTCGAATACTGGTGGCCCGCCGACAGCAAAAATAATACTCTCGTACATTCGAAAATATTGAGTTCTATTCCAGAATAAAACCAATAACAAATGTTCGAAAAGTAATTTGAATCTCGCGCGCGCGCTCTATCAATCTTATCGGTGCGCCGTGCATGCGTCGGTAACAGCGGTCGGTAATGTTCGTGCTGATCTCGGTTAAATTCGTTTTCTTGAGGAAGCGCGCCGCGTTATACTGTTCGAGCGAGCGAGATAGCAATAGTCCCAAATTCCCGATAGCTCGCGTAGGTAGATACACGAAGCTTCCAGAGTCGGTTTCGAGATTTCTCCAGACAGTTTTCGACTCTATGCGCGTGGTATAAAAGCCACGCTAACCGCAGCGACCGACAGTTCGGTTTTAATTTGAGTAAAGTGTCGTTAGTTCTAGTGTAGATTTTAACTCGACTAGCCGGTGTCATAATTATAATATATTTTGATCCACATTCAACGTAGATTTCCCGTCAAGTGCCGTGTATAATTGTGTTGTGAAATCGTAAGTAAAACTGTTATTAATTTTATCTACATATTTTATCAATTATTTTTGGTAATTAATTAGGAACTGTAATTGGTTTTAGGTGCTGTGGTAATCCTAGTCAGGATTAAAACGCAACATGGACATGCCAGGAACTAGTAAAAAACGTAAGGTTAAAGATGAAAATCGGCAGTTTCAAGAAATTTGGACTGAGAAATACTTTTTTGTATGGTCGCATAACAAAGTCGTTTGTTTAATTTGCAAGAATTCTGTTGCGATTGCAAAGGAATATAATGTAAAAAGGCACTATGAAACGCAGCATCCTACTTTTACGAAGTTTACAGGCGAATTAAGAAAGCAAAAAGTTTTGTCTTTAAAACGGGAGCTTATTGGTCAACAAGCTATGTTTACAAAACCCATTCAAGATACAGAAACAGCTACAGAAGTTAGTTATGAAATTTCTCGAATGATAGCAAAGCGGAGTCGCCCCTTCAATGATGGGGATTTTGTAAAAGAATGCATAGAAATTGCCGCTAAGAAAATGTGTCCAGAAGCAGCAAAAAAGTTTGAGAAAATTCAACTGAATCGTATGACCATCCAAAGACGAATTATGTCTTTGTCAGATAATATTGCGGAACAATTAAATGAAAAAACTAAGATAATTGATTTTTTTTCATTAGCACTCGACGAATCCACTGATATTAGTTCCACAGCTCAACTTCTTATATTCATACGAGGTGTTACTCAAGATTTTGAAGTCTTCGAAGAGTTATTAGGAATGTGTTCATTGAAAGGTCAAACCAGAGGAGTTGATATACTCAATGTACTTTTGGACGAGTGTTCAAAAACTGATTTGGACTTATCGAAATTATCGGGAGTTTCGACTGACGGTGCTCCTTCGATGATTGGTGTCAATTCTGGGCTAGTTACTTTGTTGAAAAAGCATTTGCAAGAAAAAAACTTAAACGCTGAAGATCTCATGCAGTTTCACTGCATTATACACCAAGAAGCCCTCTGTTCTAAAAAAATTGAATTTGAAAATGTCATGAAAGTGGTAGTTTCGACTGTGAATTTCATAAAATCACGAGGACTCAATCACAGGCAATTCAAACAATTCCTTGATGACATTGAATGCGAACATGGAGATTTACTGTATTATACAGAAGTAAGGTGGCTAAGTCGTGGATTGACACTGGAACGATTTTTAAATTTAATAGAAGAAATTGATATTTTTCTGGCGGAAAAGCAAAGGGACGTCCCGGAACTTAAAAGTCCTGATTGGTTGTGTGATTTGGCTTTTTTAGTTGACATTACAAATCATTTGAATGTCTTGAACACACGGCTTCAAGGCAAAAATCAACTGATATCCCAGCTCTACGCACATGTATCATCCTTTCAATGCAAGCTGACACTTTACAGATCGCAATTGAATTCTGGAAATTACAATCATTTTCCGAATTATAAGAAAATGGCTGAAAAATTCAAAAAAACTGCTATTAATTTCAGTTATGTAAAAAAGCTAGATATTTTGATTCAATCTTTTCAAGACAGATTTTCGGAGTTTAAAACAGTGAAACCTCTGTTGGACATATTTAGCAATCCTTTCACGATTTCAGTTGAAAATGCGCCAGAGTTAATGCAGTTAGAAATTATCGACATTCAGAACGACCAAGATTTACGCAACAAATTCAACGAAGGAGACTTGCTGAACTTTTACCGCTGCATTGATAAAAATACGTACAAAGAGTTGCGCATAAACGCTCTGAAATGTGCAAGCTTATTTGGTTCTACCTATATATGTGAACAAACCTTTTCAATCCTAAATAATAATAAAACAAAAAATCGAAACCGCCTTGCAAATGAAAGTTTGGAAGCAGTTTTACGTGTTGCTACAAGTAAATTTGAGCCAAATATAAAAAAGATTGTAAGCACTATGCAGTGCCACGCTTCAAATTAATAAATTCTTTTTCAATTTGAATACATTATTATCAATTTTTCATTGTCTTTAATTACCTATACTTCTGGTGGCCCACCATCAGTTCATAATTTGCCCGAGTGGCCCCTAGTCTTAATAAGTCTGTGCATCCATGCCTTATGCTTTCGTTGTCCGAGTCAAACAAATTGGTTGACACACAGCTTTTCTTGGCAGAGCGTTTAATTTGCTTGCTTTCAGACCTGAAATTATAACAATAAATATTAGAGACTCGACATTAACATTTGACATGACTCGACATGACTCAACGCGACAGTAAATGCTAGGTTGATTTTAATAATAACATTTGCTGGTCTAGGTCAATGCCCCTATACAGACCTTCTATAATGATGACTTCTCTACACATAGAGAGCACGGACCACAACACCACGCAGACCCAGTGCGGTTTGGTGGTGCTAACGGTTGCAGATGCAGCTGGGATCACCCGCTTGACATACCTTCCGAAGCATATGGGAACTCGAGGTGGTAAATGGTCGACCACCCATCAGATGGCGGGTCGTGCGTGACACAACATATTAATAGAAAAATAATAATATTCAAAACTTACGCACATTTTTTCGGTGTATATCTTCTGGATGATTCTCGGGGCGATGTCGGAGTACTGAAGCACTAACTAGTGGTCAATCTGACTTAAGAAGCACTGATACAACGACTACCATTTTTCAGGTATTTATTGGAGAAAATTGTTTAACAAACAATTTTACTAGGCAGGGGTGATCAACTTTTTTACTACTAGTGCTAGTTTTTACTTTCAAGAATAACACCGTATGTAAAAACTGGTAATTCCAAATACTTTTTTATTTTTATTACCTTTAATACATACCTAATACTTATTGGTCTTATAAAACACATCAATTCTAAGTAAGATAGGTTTAGTCGATAGTTTGACGTTCTATACTACAAATAGTTACCTATACGATATACACATAAATGTTTGCATTCATCAAACAAAATGCTGCTACTAGCATTCAACCTGAACCTTTTTCGCGCTATACTCAAGTATCTAGCCACTACATTAACTACTAGTTATATTTTAACGAGTTTACGTTTAAGCAAAAGTATTTAATTAAGTATTGCAATATTATAAATACACAATTTTAAGTACAAATAATGTCAATGTTAAATATGTAAGTACACAATTGAAGCAATGTTTGTAACCTCTAGTTTTTTTAATATTCAGCAAAATATATATTTTTTCGATTAGGGTGAAAACTTGCAGCGAAAGTATAACATTCATATTTTATCATTTCCCGTGTAATTGCTGACCTTTCGATAAAACGCTGACAGCGATTGTCCGGATGTGCAACATTAGGACTGTTTTCACTAAGCATGAAATTTATTAATACATTCCATCTCATGATCGGTCTTTACGAGAGTTGCTTAACTATCACAATCGCAGATCGACTTCGCCACTTTGCCATCGAGCTCCTTACACTCTAAAATTATAAATTTCGATGTAATAAACTAAACAAATATCTCGGTAAGTTAGAAGTTAGCCGCTCGGATATCGAGAGACGCAGGTTCGATTACCGCGAGGCAGTCTATTTTTATAACTTCTGTGTTTATGTTGTTTACATATGAATACATAAGATGACTTAGTCCCACGACAAATAAATCTAACCATATTTAATGAGTGCGTATTAAAATAGACATTCAGTTTAATAAGTCAAACCATGAAAACGTACTGTTATGGAAATTGATCTCTTTTTGCTAAACGTGGCTTCAGCATGACATAATTGTTACCTGTTGCTCTGTCTATCCCACTTGTGGGAATACGGCGTGATGTTTGTGTTTGTATGTATTATGAAAATTTTCGTTTATTGCGTTTGTCAATTAAAACAGTATAGACCTAGCTTTATCTTTTTAATTTTGTTTATATTAAAGGGTTATTTCCATTCTCCACCAATAAAAATGTTCTTAAGTTCTTTACAGAAAAAATACAAATATAATAATTTGTTATTCGATTTCCATTCTCCTCAAGCACTGAGGAGCACTGAGGAGCTCGAGATGTTTTAAATTTGGCCACCCATCCAGCAACCCAGCATTGCGAAAGTTGCTTAACGGACAAGATCGCAAGCCGAACGCGCTAGCCGCTGCGCTATCGAGCTCCTATACTAAAATTTAAATAATATTTTTTATAGTCTAGGAATCAATTATTTTATATGATTTCTTATATTTTCCAAACAAAAGATTGGAGGCGGTTGGGAATAACCCGTATTAAAATTGTTTTCGTCAGCATTGAAATGGGAAGTTGTTGAACTCGTAGGTAGCGTGTGTGAGTGTGTGTGTAGTGATTGCATAAGTTGTTGTTGGTAAGATTGATATAAATAAGGTAACTAATAATTCTCCGCACAGTTGACTGCACTGACTTAGATCAAAAAACACAAGTGTTTATCTATTATGAAAACCTTGAAAATGTGTTGAGTAGATCGGAGTCGATAATGACAATTGGCAACTGATTCTAATCAAAATACACAAGTGTTTTCCTATGGGTCGAGGTACTACTTTGACAATTGTTTTCATAGTACTAACTTATTCGGGGATCCAGTCCTGGGAGACCAGGAGCCTCATCAAGTTTAAGTTGTGCTGTATATTCATATTGTTAAAAACCTCTGCATCCAATAGACGAAAACCTTGAAAATGTGTAAAGTAGATCAGAATCATCGTATACTGAAATGAAGTTTGATTGAAAAACACAAGTGTTTTCCTATGAGTCAAGGTTAAAATTTGACATATGTTATTTATAGTACTAACTTATGCGGGGATCCAGTCCTGGGAGACCAGGAGCCCTAGCCAGCTTAAGTTGTGCTGTAATTCTATATTGTTAAATACCTTTGCATTCAATAGACGAAATTCTTGAAAATGTGTTAAGTAGATCGAAGTCGTTGTATACAGAAATTGAACTATTACAAACTGGATTCTGATCAAAATACACAAGTGTTTTCCTATGGGTCGAGGTACTACTTTGACAAATGTTATTTATAGTACTAACTTATTCGGGGATCCAGTCCTGGGAAACCAGGAGCCCCATCCAGTTTAAGCTGTGCTGTAATTTCATATTGTTAAAAACCTTTGCATCCAATAGACGAAAACCTTGAAAATGTGTAAAGTAGATCGGAATCATCGTATACTGAAATGAAGTTTGACTGAAAAACACAAGTGTTTTCCTATGAGTCAGGGTTCAAATTTAACATATGTTATTCATAGTACTAACTTATTCGGGTATCCAGTCCTGGGAGACCAGGAGCCCCAGTCAGCTTAAGTTGTGCTGTAATTCTATATTGTTAAAAAACCTTTGCATTCAATAGACGAAATCCTTGAAAATGTGTTAAGTAGATCGAAGTCGTTGTATACAGAAACTATGAATTCGATTAAAATTTTTTTTTTTTTCTTAATAAAGAAGAAAAAAAAAAAATACACAAGTGTTTTCTTAATGGAGCAAGAATAAAATTTGATAAATGCTATAGTACAACTATGTGATACACCTTGGGGCATGGTGGCAAATAAAACCATAATATATGCTGGATTTTAAAGTTTAATAATGTGGTCTCAATGATGAATCGAAACTTTATTACACAATGGCATTATAAACAATAAATTGGCAAAGCGCTGTCGGACAGACTAAGAGCGTAGCTGTAATGATGATATATTGCTATTACAACGTGTAGGCGCTTGCGTCTACACATCAACTTATTCAGTACTGAGAGACCACATTCACTTTAAGTTGTGCTGTAATTTCATATTGCTAAAAACTCCTGCATCCTATGAACGAAAACCTTGAAAATGTGTAAAGTAGATCGCAGTCGTTGTAGTCATTTTAGTTATCTAACTGGTATGATTACAAATATACTGAAATAACGATTGAGTATTGTTTAACACTTTTTGTTGGCGGTGGCTGAGCGAGTGGCGTTGATTTTTTAAAAGTATACACTTTTTTCCACGCGATTATTGGGCGTTCTACTTGGTTTTTTCGAGTGAGCGAACGGAGCGAGCGAACGATTAAGAAAAAGTGAAGTAGAATGCCCAATAATCACCTACTCCGGACTGATGGCAGCTCTACATATGAGGCCTGACCTGTGCTTTGTAAAGCTGTAAGCGATGGGTCGGCGTGAAATACTGTCCCGCTCTATTGAGCACACCCAGCTTTCTCGAAGCGAATTTAGCTTTACCTTCCAAATGAACGCGAAACTGACCGTCACTCGAAATATCGACGCCGAGTATTCCAATGGTCGGTTTGTATCAAGGGGAGCTCCTTCAAAGTTTAGAGATACGACGAAGGGATGTTTTTTAGCGGTAAACACGCAAACTTGTGTTTTGGAAGGGTTATATGGACTAGATTAAGTCGGCCCCAGTTCGAGACATGACTTAACATGTTCTCAGTGTCAGTCACAAGTTTATTCCGGTTTTCGATGGCGCTTTCCAGAGAAATATTAGTACGTCCGGTGTAAAGCGTATCTCCAGTACTGTCGTCTGCATAGCAATGAATGCTGTTGAAATGCAACATGTCATTGATATGCAGAAAAAACAGAGTAGGCGACAGCACACACCCTTGCGGGACTCCAGCATTCACGGGCTTCAGATCAGAGCACGATCCGCCCAGAAAGCAAGCTGGCGACCCACGCACACAATTTCTCAGGGAGTATGATGGAAGTTTCGTGAGAAGAGCACTGTGCCATACCCTGTCGAAGGCTTTCGCTATGTCCAAGCTAACTGCCAGCGTCTCCCCTTTCCTCTCGACTGCCTCCGCCCATCGGTGAGTGAGGTACCTACACTAAAAGATCACCAGCCGAACGACCGCGGCGAAAACCGTACTAGCGATCGCTTAGTAGCTGAATCTCTTCTAGGTACCTCAAGAGCTGGCAGTTTGTAATGGACTCCATTACTTTGGAGAGCAAAGAGGTGATGGCTATAGGCCTGTAGTTGGACGGATCCGAGCAATCGCCTTTTTTGGGAATCGGGTGGACAAGGGCTGTCTTCCAAGGACTCGGGACAACGCCAGTAGTGTAAGAGAGCCGGAAGAGGCACGTTAGAACCGGCGCCAACTTAGGAGCACACGTCCGAAGCACAATGGGAGGGACTGCATCAGGCCCACTCGACTTATGGATGTCAAGAGAAAAAAGAGCCATACGAACTGATCTTTGTAGGAACCGAACGTTTGGCATAGAACTAGCGCAATGCGGTATGGTTGGTGGCGAGTTTTCCCCCATCGTCCAAGGTCGAGTTTGATGCGAAAAGAGTACCCAAGAGATCGGCTTTCTCTTTTGCAGTATGGGCAAGGCAATCATCGGTCTTGTGCAGTGGTGGAAGTGACGGTCGACAGAAATTCCCCATCCTTGCCTTGCCAGCCTTGGCGAGACCAGAATGCACGAGTACCCGAAGGAAAACGCACCAGCCTCTTCCCAATTCTACCTATGAACGATGACTTCGCCTTGGCAATGTCCTTCTTAAAAGACCTGGCAGTAAAGTTGTACTTCTTTTTAAGTACACTGGTGTTTGGATCCTCTGATGACACCGCATTAGCCCAGGCTTGGTAATGCTCGCGCTTCTGGCGATATGCTATTTTGCAACATCGACCAAACCATGGTTAGGATCTGCCGCCAATGGGAACCATAGAGTTTGGAATGAAGAGTTCCATTCCCTGCAGTATCACATCAACGACAGAATCGGCGGCGACATCAGGATCATCCAGCGAGAAGCAAACTCGCCACCATGGTTACGACGCAAAGAAACTTCGCATCCCGTCCCAGTCCGCTGTACTATAATGCCAGGCCCGACGGCTGACCGCACGTTGCGATTTTAAAGTTTCGGTGAGAGGCACTGTGCTCCGAACCAGGCAATGATCTGATGAGCCTAGTGGTGCATCAACGGACACTTGATAGCCGTCTGGGTGCGAAGCCAACAGGAGGTCCAGTAAGGAAGGTGTATGGCCCTCCACATCTGGTACCCGCGTAGGCTCGGCAACCAGTTGGCACAGACTGTAGGCCAAAGCAAAGTCATGAAAGGCTCTACCTGCGTGGTCAGTTGTGCGTGAACCAAGCCATTCGACTTGGTGGGCGTTAAAGTTTCCCAGTACCACAATCTCGGCAGAGGGGATCCGTTGGAGAAGGGAATCTGTGGCCGTTTGGACACTCTCGACAAGTTGGTCAGTTTCAAGATTACCGCTGTGGGACCTATACAGGCACGCGTAGACGCGAGGGTGGTGTCCGCAGTCAACGTGCAGCCATAAGATGGAGAGGTCCCTAGCTTCAAGATTGCCGAGGCGACGGACGCACATATCCTCCCTGACATAAGCACAAACACCGGCGCGTGGCACAAACGAATGCTCCAAATTGTATCCCGGGTAGCGCAAGTAGGAGACGTCAGAAGGGGGGATATTTGCGTTTCAGTGAGGAAAAGTAAGGCCGGCTTCTCCGTCTCAAGGTGGTAATGGACGGCGCTTAAGTTGGAGTGAATTCCCCTGATGTTGCAGAAGTCCACGCGAAGCGTGACCCAGGGGTCACGTGTAGGGTCTCAAGGGTAAACCTACGGACGCGAGTGACCTTAATCCCCGAGCGATTATCAATTGAAAGTCGACTTTAGACACTAAGGGCTGTTTATAGAGCAGCGCTGTATGAGACGGGTCGCCCGTCGGGCGGGTTGCTTAGGCCAACGCAGAAAAACAAAACAAAAGCGCACGCCGCGCCGTGCGCCCACTTGACGCAGCAGACGCTCTCAGAGAGAGTAATTACCCGCGCCGCGTGTGACGGGCGACCCGCCACGCTACACGCGTCAATTATTAGTAATTTAGTAATTTCAATACAATAAGACATAAAACATTTGAACCAGACTGTACTTTAAAATATGATATAATTAAACTCGACGTAAAGGTAGTAGAAGCCGGGTAGGTAAGTATGACGTTAAGGGAGTAGAAACGGCACAGAAATTATAGACTCGACGTAGGTAATAGAAGCGAGACAACGTTCTCGGCTCGACGTAAAGAGACTCGACATAAAGGGAACAATTCCACGCAGCGCTATACTCTTTAATTTACAGACACGCCGCGCGGGCTCCTGCTTGACGTACACGTAGCGGACGACCTTAAACATACGGTTGAAATTGGTATAACCAACAAAAAAATATTCTCGCGTCGCAAAGCGCGGTACACTGGCTCTTCGCCGCCACTTCGTCGCGTCTACGCTGACCCTATGTCACGTTTGTGTTCAATAACTCCTTGGGTTTTAGTTATTTTGCGAAACCTTCATGTGTGCGAGCTCTAGTGGGCTCAAAATACTCCTACAGCCTACAGGCCAGTTTCTCATTCCTTTTTAGCTAAGAATATGAAAGACAGATGGCGTAGTGGTTAACGCGTTCTGCCGGCGTTTACTACGGTTAAGCAACTTTTGGAATAGCTGGTCATCTGAAGGGTGCCCAGAAATTTATCATATCGAACTCTTCCGTTCTTCGGAAGGCACGGTCGTTAACAACTACCAATCCACACTAGGCCTGCGTGGTGATTTATGACCCGTTCTCCCTATCTATCCATGGGGAAGCTCGTGCCCCAGCGATACAATGGGCTGGTGAGGATGAAAGACTTCGGCTGTGGAGATTAATTCACAATAGATATTTTGGAAAACAACCAAACAATTCATTATCGTCTATTAACAATAAACTAACTTATAATCAATAAAACACAAAGTTCAATGTAACATGTGATATAATCCATTTCAACACTACTATGTTTCTTTATGATCATAATAAAAATATTTACAACAATTATTGCAAATCTTAAATAAAATCACAACGTAAGATCTGGTGACCAAGAACCACACCGACAATAAAAAAGTTACAATGATCCTAATAGTAGGTCCCCGGTTTTAACAACTAATACTTAAAGCGGTCTATTCTGGAAAATTTCAAATACGAACAAACTATTTCGGAACTGAAATAGGTTACTGCAGTTAGTCAACAGAGAATTTGTTAATCAATTTTGTACTCTGAGTACAAATGTAAATAGAAATAGAAATAGAAAAAATCTTTGTATGTACATATCTTTATCACGCACACTCGTTATGTATCGTTTAGCTCATTTCTATTATTATGTTTAAAGCAATTATACAATCAATAATTATGTTAGATAAGGGTTAGTATAATAGCTGACATGTTTTTCAATAGAGCAAGTTTTTTGCAACTGTCGAAGTTATTTCATAGAAATAGTATATGAATAGCGTGCAATGACGTCACTATCATACTCCTTAATTTTTTAGGAGTTACAACTGATTGTTTAAGAACTAATCAAAAATGCTGAATGTTTTTAAAGCTGAAAATATTTAAATATTTGATTGGTTTTGAATCTTATCTCAAATGTATAAAGTTCAAAATATAGTTCAAAATATAGTCTCTGTAAAATGGTTAATGTTTTAAAGTGGGTATGTGGCCTCATTTGTACTATTCAGATTAACAAAATAAATTATTAAATCTTTTCCAGCTTTTGGCATCTAGTCCTTATACCAAGAAAAAGAGGATTTACGACAAAAACTATTTTGTTACCTTCGCAACAGGCATTTTGGAATCATACAAAAAACTTGCTTATTCTGTATAAAATAAGGTTAAATCCGGTTAACTCATTATTATTGCCTCTCTCTTATTTATTATACTTACAAATAGTCAGTATATTTAGATTGATGCACTTTAATTTCAGTTTAAAATAGTTTAGTAAAGGAGAGCAAGAATCATAAGTTAGTAAGATTCTAACAAATCGACGTTTTTGTTTATACAAAATAAAATATAAGTATACCAATCATACAAAGTGTTATTATCGTAGTCAACTTGATAAGGTTAATAAGAAAATTTATTTGTGATACGATTCAATATTAAAAAGAGAGTTTGGTGCCAATCATTATGCCTTCCATTTTATAAGAAGAACTCACCCAATATTTACTAAAAACATTAAACATAATTATTTAATTAAGTAAATGCTAACTAAAAGTATATTGTTTTTATGTAATTTATACAACCCCATAGTGCGTTTTGAAATATTGAATATTTACATAAATATGTTATATCTAATGAGCAATCAAAATCTTAACAACTTGAAATTTCTGGTTCACCTATCTAGGTCATTAACTCATTAGGAAAAGTTGCAAACCACTTTAGAATCACGTAACTATAACTTTCCTAGAAGTTGATTATCGTCTGTAAGCTTCTATTGTTGGGTTGACAAAGTGATAACATGATAAACTACTTTTGCAGCTGGCTGTACGAATTGTTTTAATAACAACACACTACAATTTGTATGGAAACAATAATGAGATACGGGGTTTGAGACGCCTAATTAGCGTTTGCTCCTCATCCTCCGTAACAGACGGGAGCGTTGCGGTGGGAGGGAGGGAAAGGAGCCTATCGACTTTGCTATCAACCATTTCAACATGGTCCTAAGGGACTGGGATAGTGCTAGGCGAGCATTGAAACTCGAGGCTGTCGGCGAGGCATTCGGCTTTGTCGTCGTCGTCAAAAGCGATCGAGTTATCGGGTTTGTTAAGCGGGGGCATAGAAGTGACCGTGTCCGACTTAAAGGTTCTCGCCAACTTCCAATAAGCTTGGTGAGAGGGCAAGATCTCTTTAAGTAAGCCATCCCAGTTGGTACCGCGGAGCTCTTGTATGCGTTCTTTAGCAGCGCGCTGCAAAGAACGCATACGAGTCGTACGCGCGTCTGGCGACGTTCTTAGCCCTCAATAGTTGCCTCACATCGTCTGGCAGTTTGAAGCGATGGTCACCCGCCACTACACCCCGCCCCAGGGTCGATTCGCTTATCGCGTTGCTGAGATGACTACTGAGGGCGTCGATCGCGGCCACTGTCTCAAGAGGCGAGGCAATGATATCGGGGATTTGGTTTAATGACTCACTGGCGGCAGGCTCGAGTAATTTCTCAAGCTTATCCCAGTCAGTCACCACCTTAATGACGGGGGTGGGGTCGGTGGGGTGGCCTAACTATAAAACAACCGGCCTATGATCGAAGGAAAGCGCGTGGATCGTTTCTATGGAACGCAACCGTAAGGTTACGTACCTTAGCAATGCCATATCTAACGGGGGCACTTTGTGATCTAACTGAAATTGTTAAATGATGTACACGCGGCCGAAGTAGCCGGCAAAATGTAACAGCTATTATTTACCAATTCTTTTTAAAATATAATCAAATGTACGATAATAACGAAATATCTTTATTCATTAATTTATTAGATCGTACTACCTAATAAGAAGTCTACGTCGCGCGCCTTAAACTGCTTTTTTTTCAACTTTTGAGATCAATAACATAACATCTTTTAAGACATTGTATGGGTGACCATAATTTTACCGAAAGGTATGCACTTAATGTAGACCTAATTGATAAGGCGACTTTACTAAGATGATATAGCAAACTATAAGTATTCGTGTAGTTTTGATGGGAAAGATACTTTTTTATAGCCGTTTAGTAAGCCCATTGCCACCGTTCGGTTGTATGACGAGAAAAATTAGTAATAGTAGACTCTATTAGCCAAGTTCGAAAATATGTTAAGTCATCAATTGGTATTAAATCTTATTTTAAAGTAAATAGAGTTCAATTTCTGATAAAAGCTCGTAAATGCGATACGATACCATATTGTAAGTCGCCTTATTTAAACAATACAGAAATATACGGACGTAACAAGAGATCCATAACCATTCAGTTTATAAAAATATATTTTTTATAATATTTAATTATTAATCTTTTCCTATTTTACACCTATCTACATGTTTGATAACTCTTTTAGGTTATGCGATGTCGTTATTTTATTTCATTATCTAATTGAATATGTATGCGGCTTATCGTATTTTTTACATCCCGTTTTAAACGAAACTTTATTAATATAAATACAAAATATATTAAATTATACCATTCCTATTAAAAAATATGTATTGACTCGAAAACATTTGGGTAACGTATCTATGATAATTATAAGGTTACGATTAACGATAAAAGCAAATTGATGATACATTTTTAAAATAAATGGACGGCGCTTTTTAAAAGGAAATAAGCTCAAAAACTTCATGATAACTAAGCAAGTTTATGAGATTGACATAATAGATACATATCACTATTTTAATATATAAGGTAATCAGTTGATTTAATATAAAATATATATAATGAAAACTTGTTCTTTTATTTGTAAAACCCAATACCTACAGATTATTTTAAACAATGACGGGTTATGTGGAATCATAATACTTTTAGACAATATAAACAAAATTTCAATAAACTATTTGGAGAAGTGAAAATGGGTACATTCATTTTCAAAACATGAGTTTTTTTCAATTACATATATCAATTTGCTAAAAACTAATCCGTGATGGTAATTCCCATTCAACAATAGTCTTTACATAACAGTAAATACCGTTTGTTATCCAACGTCACAATATTCACACTGCGTAAGGACTTCAAAAGCAATAGCGATTGCGATGTTACGCCTATCGTAATAAAGTTCACATTTGAATGTCATGATTGTACCTTATTAGGAGCGCTTCAGCTAATATCATATAGTTTCGATAAGGCCCTTGCGTTTGGGTCGTGATTCACTGGAGATGAAGGAGGTTTCTGCTGAGGAGCCGGCAGTCGGTTTCAGTAGCGGCGTCGAAGTGGTAGGTTGTATCGGCTAAAACAAAATTGTAAATGAGTTTGTTGCCAATCGAAAAACAATTTAAGAAAGTTGCAATTTAAAAAATTAGAAAAGATTTGCTATCTTAAGAAAAATAAATATTAAATTTACTTTCGCATAATTAAATTTTATAGTAAAGGTTAAATAATCATTAAATATATACATGCTGCAGGTCTGTTTACTAAATCTGGCACGTTCAACATATTTACATGTTGCGCTTGTGTAGTGTCTGTAAATAAGCGCGCAGCGCGGCGTGACGTTGCACTGCATACGCATCATGAAAAGTCATCCGTCTCACTCGTGCTCGGTGAAGCTTATGAGTATGAAGGAAGCAGTTATTGTTTTGCTTTTGCTACTGTTAATAAATACAGAGTGGTATTTTTGACATTCGTCCGTTAGCGTCAATCACGTTAAAATCGACATAGATTATTGTGTCATCTTTGTTTACCAATTTTAAGGTTAGATTAAAATGTCATCCCAAAGAATTGTTTACGGCAAAACATTAACAGGACAATCTCGTGAAATAGTGCACAATGTTTAGTGACGTTTGGAGTAAGACTCGAGAACATGAGGAAAAATATGTTCAACTAGAACCAAAAGTAAATAACTTCACTGACTGATTTATTATAAGACTAAGAAATTCCGACAGCGAAACATCAAGTTCTTTGAGCGGTGAAAGTTTGAGTGGGGTAGAAGATTTAATTTACGATTCTGACTAGAAACAATTAATGTAATAAAATATAATTTTTCAAATCCCCTCCAGAATACCAGCGTTGCAGAGGCTCTATGTCGCTGTAGCACTTGCTGGGGCTGGGGTCTAGTAGTCTTTTGTCTTTGTTCTGTATTGTTATTGTGAATATCGTGTAATTTTGTAGTGTGTGCCAATAAATGTATTTCATTTCATTTCAAATTATACATATTTTAAAAATTTATTTACAACCCCACAACTTTACAAGCTTATAGCTTATAAAATCAGAGTAACAAGACTAAATTTTTATACATGCCAGCTTTAGTTAACAGACCTGTACACACATTTGACTTTTAGCTAGCGTCTCTTACCGAATGCGTGTCTCCAAACGTGACTATAAAATCAGCTAAATTAGGCATTAAACTTTGTATCACAAACCTCTTTCAGCATTGAACTGTATGATGTTTTCCCTATTTAAACATTGTTGGTTGCCAGCTGCCACACCATTTATATTTTACACTGGCAACATTCTCTTCTTCCCTTCTAGATTATTGAATGCAAAAACTATTGTAAAATAGTACCCTGTACTGGTGACATTCTGTTCTTCCCCTCCCAATCTAGGTCACTAAATGGAAAAACTAGTGTTAAATAGTACTCTGCAATGGTAACATTCCCATGGAAACTAGTGTAAAATAGTACCCTAATTGTAGCGACTACAGGCGTGCTGGAGGAAGTGGTAGCTGCGTTTCTCTTAATATCTTCTAGCGGAATCTCTTCGGACCGCGAACGCGGCGAGCTCTCCCGCGACCCGTGCGTGCTACTGCTCCGCGATATACTACTGCGAATAAAAATATATAGTTTTGTGAATTTCTATATAAACAAAAATTTTATATTGGTAAGTAAAATTACTATTGTTACAAAATATTTTATAAGCGACACGTTCAAATATAATTGGTGTAAATTCGAGCTAGACTTGCAAATGAAGACACGTATACGTAAACGCAGTAAACATTTATTAACGCCCGTTCCCAATAACCTATCTTCAGTTATTGATAGATTGCTATCGATGAAAAATAGTATATTCCTATCTATCTTCGAATTACGTCCCAAAAACATCAGTAACGGCTGTCTATCTATCGAAATCGATAGACAGAGCTCACTATCCGGCCCTCTTGTGCGTTCCATTACTACAATGTATCAAAAATATCGATACAAGTTGTATTTTTTCGCAAAAATTCATTAAAAACAGTATTGAATATAACTAAATCTAAAGCAAAATAGTATGTTTTGACACAGAATAAGTAATAGTATACTACAGAAAGATAACTCTGTAACAGCAAACATGCGAATTTAAACCTATTCACAACGGCGCTAACGTTTATGATACCTTGCACGGCACTCAGCGCTCATAACGAATCAAAATGCACCTTATGTTCGCGATGCGTAAGTCTGTATTACTGCTTCCGTCAAGCTTCTTTATAAATGCCGCTCCTGTTGTAGGGTTGGGAGTTGTGAGATAACTAATTGAATTTATTTACCTTTGTTATTAATCGATATTATAATACCAGGATGTAATTTAATGCAGTATTTTACTGTTTAGTCCATTTTTGTTTATTGTGGAGGTATTTATACTTTGTTACGTTATTTTTAATTAAAATTGACAATAGTTTTATAGACAGCAGTCGTTATTTAACTTTACATTATAACAAAGCATTGTTATAATGTAAAGTTAAATAACGAGAAAAAATTGTACATTGTTGGAACCACTATAAATTATATTAGAAGACTTCTAAAATTATAATAGTCTACGAGCTTACTTTTTCGACAAACAATTTATTGTAGGGGCTTTGACGCCTCAGTTTGTAATAGTTGCATCTCTGAATTAGTTGTAAAAAAACAAACAAACAAACATCCAAACTTTTGCGTTTATAATATTGGTAGGATTACGGTTACAAATTGATATGTACCTACTTGTACTGACTATCTGCTTGGAAGCCTATCGTCTAGACACATGTAGCTTTCTGTTATTGTTTGTCATGGATGAAAAACAAAATTCTTTAAATAATAAAATGTATATTTATTACAAATGTTTAACTTTTAGGTATTTTTTAACCCCTTTTTCCGTATTTATGCGTTATCGAATAAACAGTTTTAGAAGATAATTTAACGGAAAACTATATCGCCATTTCTATCATTGTATAAGCACCCGTATGCTATACAATACCTTTTGACTTTACGCGTGGCCATAATAATTAAACAAAAACTCGATAGAAACTGCGAAAAGGCGTTGAACCCCACTGAATTAGCCGCCATCCTGGCGGCCGCGCGGCGTAGGTGAATGTTTGTACCTACAGCGCGGAGTGCGCCAGGCCTGGTTTTGGCTTATTGAAGCCAAAATTATGTGAACTATTAATATATTTTTTATTTTACGTTTTCGTGCAAATTTTAGCCACTTGAATCAAAACGCAAGTCAGCCGCGTGTCTTGGCGCGTCTGTCTTCTTGATGTTTGACATTGACACTTGTGACATTTGTATGAATGATTGATTGCTTTCTTTGAGGTTTACATAATTCCATTAGCAGTTCTTAGTCACTTTCACTTGAGTTAGACATATTTTGAATGCCAAAAAACTTATATACACGAGCAGATTTTTATAAAATATTCGTAAAAAATGCCTATCCAAACATTTATCCCTGAAGTTCGGCGGATTATCAAATCTGTTATCTTTGATAGGTAAATTTTTTTATCCGTGCGGAGACGGAGAAAGAATACTATTCTCCGCCCCTCTCCTCCGGTGGGTGTCGTAAGAGGCGACTAACGGATTTTCGAGCTTCTATATGCTCCACTGCGTGGTAGGGCTTGCCCGTCTGGTTAGTGACCACCGTACGCATGGTGTAAAACTCGTCAAGTGACCGCTTGTCGGTCGCGTTTCGGGATCAGCCAGCGTATAACCAGAGCTCGAGTGGATGTTGCTGCGATGCATTTGGTCTGTGGAGGCTTCCGTCAAACCAGTGCCAGGAGGACATCGTTAACCCGCCGACCAGGGAGACCCGTAGAAACGGCTGTCCCGCTGGCCGCCCGTGGCACAGTACAGGGGCCCAAGCGAGCCTAACCAGCTCGTGAGGCTGCCTCACCATGCCACGCATAATCTCGGGGTGGTCCGTCGTGCCGGTTGGTGACCGGAAGGTGGGGTCCCGGCGGCCATTCCCGGGGGGGTTCGCGGGCCCTTCCGTTCGGCGGGTTAATTATACTCATCTGTAGGCAGATCCCTGGTGAAACAGGCCGCTGCACTTTGACTATTTGCATCGCGGTAGCATTTCCTCAATTCACGCCTCCCTCCTTTTCTCCACCATGACAGCGCCTCACAATAAAACTGGTCCTACAGCGGTGCACACCCCTACCACAACTATACCGTTTGAGGTCGAGTTCGCTAACATCCGCGGACTCCATGCAAACCTCAATGCCGTCCACCACCATTTTGAGACGGCACGGCCAGCAATGTTGTTTTTGACGGAGACGCAAATAATCTGTCCGGCCGACACCAGCTACCTGCACTATCCGGGCTTTGTGCTTGAAGAATCCTTCAAAGCCAAAGCCGGAGTTTGCTTGTTCGTTCGGACGGATGTTTGCTGTCGCCGTCTGCGCTGTATGGAGGAGCCTTCCTTTTCCCTCCTTGTGGTACACGTCGACTTGGACTCACATAGCCGTGTCTACGTCTGCGTCTACCGATCCCATAATGGCGACATGGAGACAACTCGACTTATGGACCATCTTAGTCGGGTAGCAGATGATGCGTAGGAGCGGTTTCCATCGGCGGAATTGGTGTTTTTGGGGGACTTCAATGCTCACCACGAGTTGTGGTTAAGTTCCTCCAAAACTGACCATGCTGGTAGAACTGCCCATGCTTTCGCTCTCACGCACGACCTGACTCAACTGGTGAACCAGCCCACCAGGATCCCAGACATAGTCGGTCACGCGCCCTCTTTGTTGGACCTTCTGCTGACGAGTCGCCCAGCTGGCTACCGAGTGGAGGTTCGAGCTCCTTTGGGATCTTCGGATCACTGCTTGGTATCCAGTAAAGTGCCTCTGGCCCCGCTACCGCCTTCAGCGGTATCGAAACGCCAGATTTGGCACTACTCGTCGGCAGATTGGGATGGTATGCGGGACTATTTCGCATCCGTTCCTTGGGGGCAGCGCTGCTTCAGTGGGAAGGACCCGACAGCTAGTGCGACTGCAGTTGCTGATGAGATAGTTTTAGGGATGGAATCATATATTCCGCACTCCTATCTCATCAGCAAAGGCAGGCGCAACCGATGGTTCAACCGCGAGTGTGCCAACACTGCTGATAACAAGCAGGCGGCATACCGCGCTTGGATCAGAGGTAAAGCTCTTGGGGATCCCGAAACCCGCTCGCTGAAAGCAGCCTATAATAATGCCACCAAGTCCTGCAAAAGAGCTTACATTAGAGCGGATGCCCAGCGCGTTGCACGAGTCGGCCAAGAACTACTGACGCATCCTACGGGCAGCCGTAGCTACTGGCATCTGGCCAAAGCCGTGCAATCGAACTTCTGCCAACCCTCGCTGCCACCATTGAGATGTCCTGACGGAACTTTAGCTCACAAGCCGCAGGAGAAAGTCGATTTCCTGGCCAAACTCTTTGCGGCTAACTCCCGAGTCGATGACTGCAATGCACAGCCACCTACTATTTCTCACTGTGGCCACACAATGCCCGATTTTAAAATCAGGCAGCGTGACGTCCGTGCGGAGCTGCAGTCAATCGATGTCCGGAAAGCTAATGGTCCTGATGGCATCCCTCCAATAGTCCTAAAAATGTGTGCAGCGGAGTTGTCCCCCGTGTTAACGCGCCTTTACCGTCTCTCGCTCTCTTCAGGTTGTGTGCCGGAATCTTGGAGAGAAGCTAATGTGCAACCGGTCCCCAAAAAAGGAGATCGGTCAGATCCATCGAATTACCGCCCCATAGCCGTAACTTCAGTTTTGTGCAAAGTAATGGAGCGCATTTTAAATAAACAACTTGTCCACTACCTAGAAGAACACTCCATAATTCACGATCGCCAATACGGGTTTCGGCCGAAACGGTCAACGGGTGATCTTCTAGCGTACGTTGCACATCTTTGGGGTGAGGCTATTGACAAGCGTGGTGAGTCGGTGGCTGTTAGTCTTGACATAGCCAAGGCTTTTGATCGGGTCTGGCACAAAGCTCTTCTCTCCAAGCTCCCGGCATACGGTCTGCCTGCTCAGTTCTGCAACTGGGTCGCTGACTTCCTGCATGAGCGCAGAATCCGTGTTATATCTGATGGATGCGCTTCGCGGCTCATGTCAGTGAACGCTGGTGTCCCTCAGGGGTCCGTTCTATCCCCCAAGCTGTTCCTTCTGCATATCAATGATATGCTTCCACTTGGAAATATTCATTGCTATGCAGATGATAGTACGGTCCATGGAGGATATAACGGTCACCCAGCGGCAGGGCGGGTCGAAACCGAAGTGAATCGAGTTAATCTTGTTATTGAGCTCAATCGGGTATTGGACCTCATATCTAATTGGGGCACCAATAATCTGGTTGAGTTCAATGCCAAGAAAACACAGGTGTGCGCGTTCACGGCAAAAAAGTCACCATTCCTTCCCCTTCCAACTCTTCAGGGTACATCTCTACGCCTGCAGAGCAGTATCAACATGCTCGGTATGACGATACGCTGCGATCTGAACCAAAGGGACTACATCGAAGCCGTGATCAAAACAGCCTCACGAAAACTCGGAATTCTGAACAGAGTGCGGCGATTCTTTACGCCGGACCAGTTGTGCCTTTTGTACAAGACACAGGTACGGTCTTGCGTGGAGTATTGCTCGCACATCTGGGATGGTTCCGCTAAGTACCTTCTCGATGCCTTGGACAGATTGCAGCGTCGCGCTGAACGCATTATCGGCAATGCAGAAGTGGTAAATACTCTCGAATCTCTGCAATTGCGTAGAGATGTTGCGTCACTCAGCGTGTTTTACCGCTTATACCATGGCGAGTGCTCTGAAGAGCTCTTTGACCTCATCCCACCTTCTCCCTTTCTTCATAGGAGTACACGTGCTGCTCTTCGGAGTCACCGATTCACTGTCTCAAATATCCCATCACGCGCAAAGAAATTTGGTGACTCGTTTCTTTGTCGCACCTCCAAAAGATGGAATAGTCTACCAGCACACGTTTTCCCTCCTTCCTATGATATGGGGTCCTTCAAGAGAGGCGTGAAGAAGCACCTTGTGGGCCGGCAGAGTGAAGTTGACTGATGCTACGTTTAGTTCCACGCTGCACCAGTTGTCTTCGCGTCTGGACTTCATTTCCACTTAACATCAGGTGGGATGGAGTCATTTGCCGAGCTAAGTATTAAAAAAAAAAAAAATTACTGACAGATTGCTGTCAAAATGTTATAGGGACGCCTAATGTTCCGTTTCCATACAAATTTCTATCTGTGGGACCGATATAGCGTAGGCGGATAAGATTCCTTACTTTCCAATAGGTTATAGGGACGGCCAAAACAGAGATAGATATTTTTTATATCTCCGGTATGCTAAAACTGGTGATAAATAGGATATTGGGAATGGGCGTAAGTGCCACAATATTTGATATATGAATTAGCCTAAAAAAAAAGTTTTATCAATACAATAATTATGCGATGTCCGCTGGTGCCAGGCAAAAATAGCCCTTCTCTGATGATTGAGTAACAGTCACTGGTAGTGCACACTTACAAATGCTGTGCGTTAACAATAATAATATTATAGCACTTAAATAAAGCGCGCCTACCCGATATGGTATCCTAACTCAGTCAGCCGTTTTGTTCATCATGAGAAGCGCTTGGCTTTTATGTCAGTGTCACCTATTAGTAAGTGCCTGTAAAACCGTAGGTTAAAGCGCATATCACTGGAAATACTCAGCTACTTGAAAAGTGCGTACTAATTTGTCTAAACGATAAAAATACATGAATTGCTTTATTACAATGTGAAGTGTTTGCCAAGTGTTTAGACCAACCTTTCCCTGCTCGTAGTCCGCTCGCGGTACACCACTATTCCATCTTTTAGCATGTGTGCACTGGGTCTGCGCAAGCGCCTCTCCGTATCCTCACCTTCACCTATTGACAAAATAATTAGATTATCATCCTCAAAATCACTAGATAAAACACTAACGGAATCACTGTCATGTTATTTGTACTCACATACAATTTTTTAAGAGAGAGAGAGAAAATAATAATATGAGTAATATACTAGACAACACACAAAATAAAAACTCCTACTCTTATTACTCCGAATCCCTATTATTTTTGCAAGTTTTTACTTTGAATTGAACGCTTGGCGCACATGTCACGGCGGCGATGCATGTATGCTGTGGCTACCAAAAAGTTAATGTGTAAGTTAGAGAAATTATTGTACCTGTGGATCTCCTAATGGCGGTAAGACCGGGGCGGGAAAACAGCGGCCTGTGTCTTGGCGCCATCGCGGGAGCCGATATGCCTGACACTTCCAACAGTCGACCTATTTGCTGCATCTTCTTTTGGCGCGACTTCGTGCGACCCTAGGCGTAAGAGACAACTTTAGAGATACATAGAATACATAGTAATTGATATGAACTAAAAAAACGAATGTCTGTGCAGTTGGAAGAGTTTAATACTCGCAGTATTTTTATTCCATACCCTAGTAACACACTTGGGAAGACACAAAGAGAAGGGAGATGGTTGTGACGTTTTGAACGATTTCCCAACATCGGCCCAACTACGTTATATTGTTAAATTTCGAACCGTGAATCCATACAATAAATCAACATAGGCCCAACAACGTTATATGGTTTGACTTTCAACCGTAAATCCACATGCGAAATGCCAACATAGGCCCAACACGTTAAATTCCAACCGTAAATCCAAACTGAAAAATCAACATAGGCCCTACCTGTGGTCTTTGGTTGGTACCCCAACAGAAATTCCATACAAAAACTCAACATAGGGCCAGCAACGTTATATGGTTTGACATCTAACCGTAAATCCATACGAAATGCCAACAAAGGCCCAACACGTTAAATTCCTACCGTAAATCCAAACCGAAAAATCAACATAGGCCCTACCTGTGGTCTTTGGTTGGTTCCCCAACAGAAATTCCATACAAAAACTCAACATAGAGCCAGCAACGTTATATGGTTTGACATCCAACCGTAAATCCATACGAAATACCAACATAAGCCCAACACGTTATATTCTAACCGTTAATCCATATCGAAAAATCAACATAGGCCCTACTGTGGTCTTTGGTTGGTTCCCCAACAGAAATTCCATACAAAAACTCAACATAGGGCCAGCAACGTTATATGGTTTGACATCCAACCGTAAATCCATACGAAATGCCAACATAAGCCCAACACGTTATATTCCAACCGTAAATCCATATCGAAAAATCGACATAGGCCCTACTGCAGCGCTATTCTCTAAGCAAAACAGCGTCGAACTCGACGTTGAACTCGCTCATAACTTGCAAACGAATTTCAACCTACTAATAAAGTCTACATTCGTTTACAAGTTATGAGCGAGTTCAATGTCGAGGTCGACGCTGTTTTGCTTAGAAAATATCACTGATGTGGTCTTTGGTTGGTTCCCCAACAGAAATTCCATACAAAAACTCAACATAGGGCCAGCAACGGGTATATTTATTATTTATTTATTTATTTATTGTGACATAAACGACATAAATCAATAATATTTATCATCACACAATTATATGGTTTGACATCCAACCGTAAATCCATAGGAAATGCCAACATAGGCCCAACACGTTATATTCCAACCGTAAATCCATATCGAAAAATCAACATAGAACAGTACCTCCTAAGTCAACAAAATTTTTAAGAAAAAGAAGGAAAATTACGAAAAACCAGGAGGCCCTAACTGTGGTCTGGTAAGGTTTTGAGTAAATGGCAATCAAAGTATTTTTATACTTTTGTTGTGTTGTGCTGCCTAATGGTGGCACTTCACATGGCTATTTGTATTCGCGTATTTGCCATATTTGGCAAATAATTGCCATATTTGGCAAATAATTGCCCTAGAACACATGGCAATTATTTGCCAAATATGGCAAATACGCGAATACAAATAGCCATGTGAAGTGCCACCATGAAGTGCCACCAGAAATAGGAAATATTATATAATAAACATGGTGCTATTGAGTGTTTAATTGAGTAAACCATTTTATTTACAATTTGAATGTCGTACGATTAGCATAGGTACTTAATTATCTTCTCTGGTCGAAGTTTGCTTCGGTTGAGCCTTTCTAAGAACATTTTCAATAATTCCGTGTCTTTTATAATGGTCATTATTATTAAAAACTTTCTTTAGGGAACATTTTAAATGATTGGCTGGGGAAAAATCGATTTTTATATTAATCGATTTAAAAAAAAACCTATAATCGAACTTTTCCTAAAAATAATCGATTTTCTAAAATAAACCAATTTTTTGATAATTTAATAAAACAACTCAATAATTCAAAACTACCAAAATTACCTTTATTTGTTTATCAAACTATATTGGCTCTACTTTTTACTGACTGACAGCATGTTGATACTAAAAAATTGCCTTACTACTTATAGGTTTTTGGTTATTTTCTAAAGAAAGTGTATGATGTAAATATCCACTTTTGATCAGACATTCCTCCTAATTATAGTATGTTTGCTAGGCACTAGATGGCGTCCCAAGTAATTCTAAGCGCTGCTGTTAAAATATCGAAAGAACGATGTGAAACTACGAAATAAATAATCTATTTACTTAGTAATTCAAGGCTGCTATTAAAAAAAAACAAAAGTACTGTGAGAAAAACCAAAATAAAAAATCGTTTATTTTGGGCCACTAAATTGATTAATAAAAATCGATTGTTCAAAAAATAATTAATTATTTAAATAATCGATTTTTTTTTCACATCCCTATTGCTCGCTTGGCCGGCCGGCCGGCTTCCCGTCCCGCTTTTAATTCTAGTTTTTTTCCTGACAATCTCATCACTGCGAAAAGAAAAAGTATTCTGCTATTTGCCATGTTTAAAGTTATTGAATTTGAAGATCGTGATGGAGGCGGTCTAAGTATCATACGCAGAGAGTGGATAACTCCGCGAAAAAAAGATTGCTTGTGGCCGCCTTTTAAAACAACCTCCAAATTTAATAAATGTCTGATAGAAAAAATACTTCCCGATGAAAGTTGGACGGTTTATCGCATTAAACGTACTCTATACGAAACTGGTAAGTTTGACTAACAATCAATTAATCATATTAGACGAAACCGTAGTATTAGACCGAAAGTTTCTAAGGGTTAGTTAGGTTAGGTTAACCCTTTGAGCCCCGAGCGCTTGCCGGCAAGCTATCTAACAATAAAATTCTATTGTGTCTGGTATTTGCGGTCACCGAAGGCTTTAATAAAATGTGAGGATAATGAATTCAAGATAGGTACCCACGTCATTTTCTATCTACCTATCTTCTAAATTTCAACTAAATTGGTTCAGTAGTTTTTGTGTGGAGGAGGAACATACCTACATCTAAACATCTATGCATTATAGTATTAGTAGGATTATTTTTTGCCTATGCTCAAGTACTTATGGTATGTTACCCAATAATATTCGTTATTTCCTAGATGATCTTATGAAAGCTCGTGAAAAGTGTAAAAGTGCGGAAAGCGAATCAGACCTATACAGTGATGATACAGCTGACGGAACTAAAAGAAAGAGAAAGACTTGCCATATTATAGATAGTGACACAGATGAGCTTGATGAAGATAACCTCATTGTTGGTTATCCTGAACCACCGAAACAAAATCACATTAATGGTATGTATGCAGTGGTGTAGCCACCAAAGGGCTAGCTGGTGCCGTGCACCTGGGCCCCCAAGCTCCGGGGGCCTTCAGACCATGACCATGTATTGAACTAGTTTAAATTCCTCCGCTAAGAAACTAGCCTTCTGTTTTCCAGCATAATAATACTATTTTGTTTAATAGATTCAAACCAACCAAAATCAACAACAGATGAAGAAGACTGTGATAATAATGTTGGTATGTAACAAAAAAATCCTAGTTTTTGTAGGACACATTTTTCTGTAAAATAATAGTAGTTAAGTATTCATTTTTCTTTATTTAAATTTTAAGTTTACATTATCTCTCGTAATGTAAACTTTTTATATTTTTATTTAAGTATATAAATAAATAATATGTATTGTCATAAAAAAAATCAGTTGAAGAATAGTAACATTTATTTAGAATGGTTTTGTAATGGTAATTGCGTTTACAGACACTTCACCAGGAGGGCAGGCAAGTGACCAGTTCACTGTGCCTACCTAGGTATATAGCTAAGCTAAGTAATCATAATAATAAGGGGTGCAGGTGCATGCACATGCACCTGCAGCCCATGGGCTAGTGGCAAAAAATACTACAGTGTAATATTTTTGTTTGTGTGTTTGGTAGTTAGGTACAGTTAGTTCTATTAATGCAATGTGTTTGCTCAGTTATAATATGGCTTGGTAATAGATATTTGTTTAGACTCATTAACCTTTTCACCGCCGAACTATCCTGCACGCGATGTCCCGCTGTACGCTAACGTATAAATGTATAACAGATTCTATAGTATGAAAGCAAGGATGTATTTTAATATAGTAGGTACAAAGAAGAACTTTTATAGAAGTGCTGGCGTGGACGGCACGAAAATCTCGAACTTCTATAGAAGTTGTTGGCGGTAACAACGTTAACATGCTCTAAACTAAGTTTAGAGCAAATCAGATGGAATGTGAAAACTCTCTTGGATGTATACCTATTACACCTTCAATATTTTTTAGATGGACCGTTGATGGCAACTGATGAAACTTTGATAGCGAACATAGGTGAATATGGTGTGCACTTATTTTACTATCCACCTCTAGATTGTCAATGTTTCTGCTGCAATTCCTGATCCAACTATAAAGAATAAATAAAATATATATTATAAATAATAATAATTAAATATTATTATAAAAGGTTGCTTTATTTCAGGTTCACTAGATTCAACATTGACTTCATATTTTAATGAAAAAGCAAGAACACTTTCATCACAATCTCTAGGTAAATATCAAACAAATATGTACATAAATTAGATAGATTGCACTACAAACATGAAGTAAAGGTACTAATTTAATTATGTTTTGTCCATTCAGATGTTGTTGCTCGGCACTTGGCAAATATTGAAAAGAGAATAAAGGAATTGCAGATCACACAGGATGAAATTCTCACCCGTTTGCGCTCTTCATCAACAACCAGAACACCAGTTACTTCACTACCAGATGAAATTAATATTCCATGTTGCGACTTAACTGCATTAATGGCATTACAAAATGCCCTTTTAATTCAAGGAAATGACAAGCTTTTGGTATGTTATCAATAAACCTTTAGTTGTTTTTATACTGGAGAAGGCTGTGGATTGCCCAGAAAGGCTGTTGGCATGCAGTAAAATGTTGGATGACAATGCTGATTTGTTGGTCCAGCTACAAATCAATTGTGTAAATCTGAAAACATGACCATAAATAGAACTTCGATGTACCTAAATTGGGTTTGACTGGATATAGAATCGTAGATGGGCCACCACAACTTTCACGGAATCTGGCATTTATGTTTCTAAATTTTATGCCTATTGATAGTGTCTTTGTATTTGTGGCAAAATAATGAATTTTTTATCCTTATCTGTTGTGCATTAAACTTCCATTTCTGGCTATTGTACTTAGACTTACACAATAATGCAACAGGACTCTAGTTGACTGGTACTTTATGTATGACTCTACTTCAATAACTAATTATTTAGTTTTTGTTTATTTTTTTCTTTAATTTTTCCTAATTTATAAAACTTGTTTGCAGGAAAATTACTTGAGTTTGGTGGGGGGGCATACAACATCAGCAATTATAAGAAGGATACTTGAAAAAATTTTCACAAAAAATCTTGCCATCCTTTGCAATTGGACGGGAAAAAATAACAAAACTGCATTAAAAAATCTGGCTGTAATAAATGTGATAAAAAGTGAGTACCTACTTAACATTATAACATATTTGTTTTTAAGTTTCCACAGCCAAACTAAGGAACCCTTATAGTTTCACTATGGGTGTGTGTATGTCTGTTTGTCCATCCGTCTGTAGTCACAGCTATTTTACTTAAAACTATTTCAAATTCAAATTTCAAATTATTTATAACTATTCACGTTAATGACAGCTATACTATGACTGTTAATTATAGCTATATGTATAACGCAAAAATTTGGCATGCTTTATACAATCATAATTCTGTGTACTCATAACTATTGTTGTTTTGATCGACTATTCAACCTCTACAGGTTTATTAATATTGTTATTATTTTGTGACACATAGATGCAGTGCGTCTTCACAAGATTACCGAGTTGGCAACTGATGCCGAGATGAATACCATAATAAGCAACTGGTTCCGGTTCAGCAAGGATCGTGATGGAGGCAGAGAAAAGCGCAGAACCGCATCAGTCGCAGGACCATCATAATTATTATTCACAAAGGACCAAAAGGAGAGTACTGGCTGCCAACATAGCACATATTAACAGTGAATTTCATAACATTCTTCTACTAAGTAATACTGAAGGTAACCAGTTAAGATCTGAAGCGACTAGTGTAATTCAGAGTCCAACTTTTGAAGTAACCTCGAGTGATGTATTGCCTAACAGTTCTATTTATAATCATGCAGAAATTGACCCATCATTTGATATAAAAGAAAAAAAAATTACTACCTTTCTTATATCATGGGCCAAGAAGCATAATATTACACATTCCGCTTTAAATGATTTACTAAAGGAAATGCAGTTATATTATCCGACTTTACCTAGAGATGCTCGAACTTTGTTACAAACTCCGAGAAACATAAATCTCGTTCAGTGTTCTGGAGGGTCATTTGTTTATTTTGGACTAGAATCACAGTTAATTAAAATAGCATCCTTAGGCTTAATTTCAAAAAACTATCCTTTAATGATAAGAAAGTTATCTCAAAACACTTCATTCATATCTGTTACTCTGAATGTTGATGGCTTACCTATTCATTCCAGTAGCACTAATTCTTTTTGGCCTATTTTGTGCAGTTTAGACCAGTTTAGCATTGTTAAAGAACCATTTATTGTGGGGCTTTATTACGGTGAATCAAAACCAAAAGATTGCAATGCCTATTTACAACCTTTTGTTAATGAATGTAAACACTTAGAGAAAAATGGTATTACTATTAATGGAAAACTTTTTTGTTTTCGAATTAGTTGCATTGTAGCTGATGCACCGGCAAGAGCTTTTTTAAAATGTATCAAATCCCACAATTCTCTTCACGCATGTGAAAAATGTGAACAAGAAGGTATATATTGTGGAAGGACAGTTTGGCAATATACATCAAATGTGCGGCTAAGAACTGATACTGGGTTTATTAACCGTGAATATGAAGATCACCAGTTGTCAACAAGTGTACTCACAGAACTTGATTTAGGATTAATAACGCAAGTTCCATTAGACTTTATGCATTTAGTATGTTTAGGTGTTGTCAAAAAAATGATAAGATGTTGGATAGAAAACGGACCAAAAAAATGTAAATTAAATGCTCTAAAGATCAGTGAAATATCGGAACGGTTAAAAATTATTCGTAGTTATTATCCCACAGATTTTTCCCGAAGGCCCAGGCCCATTAGTTTATTCAAATATTGGAAAGCTACAGAGTTTAGAGCTTTTGTCTTGTATTTAGGTCCTGTTGTTCTAAACAACATTCTATCTGACAGTTTGTACAAACATTTTCTAATATTACATAGTGCAATATACATATTATGCAGTGAAATATGTAATCAAGACCATTGGAGGCAATATGCTAAAGATTTGATTTCTGATTTGGCTCCATAGTGCAAGTTTTTGATATTAATAAAAAAGTACCGTACCCACCCCCAAAGGTTTTGGGAGTAATAGGTTATTATAATTACACCCGGTATTCGGAGTAGGCCCTCCATTGTAGAAAGTGAAAGGGGCCTATAGAAAAAAATTGGCGTCAGGCCAACGATGTAAATCACATTGGCCCTGCATGACAAAATTATACGAACCCATCTACATTCTATGGGAGATGGGCCTACATTAAATAACAGCGGTTGAGCTAACATTGTGAATCATACATTGGCCCTACATCTACATTCACATGTTGGGCCATCGTTATAAAAGAAGAGATGGGCCTACATTAACTAACAGCGGTTGGGCTAACATTGTGAATCATACATTGGTCCTACATCTACATTCACATGTTGGGCCATCGTTATAAAAGAAGAGATGGGCCTACATTAAATAACAGCGGTTGGGCTAACATTGTGAATCATACATTGGCCCAACGAATCCTCATAACATGAATTGCATGTTGGCCTACCTACATAAAAGTAATAAAAATTGTTGGCCTTTGGTTGTAAAAAATACAAATCTACAACAAAAAAATAATATAAAACACAGTTGGGCCAGCGTTGGGTAACTTTGTTAGAATTACTACATTTCAACGGCCAAATCTGACAGTTGGCCACCCGAATAGTAATACGTAGGCATTACGAAATGCCAACCTCAAATGCTACTAGGGCAATTTATGATGGTAACAAAATATAAAGATCTAATTATAGACCCTGTTAAGAGCGTTTACGCCGCACACCTGCGCCGCCAATGAAAAAAAAACATAATTAGTAATTAGAGATAGAAAATCAAATTAATCTATAACACCGTATATAACTAAACCATAACATGTCAGATGTTCATTAGGGGACGTAAAAATGCTAATTACTTAATTCAAATAGTTTGTTGAGCATAATTTGATTTTCTATCTCTAATTATTAGATATGTTTTTTTTTCATTGGCGGCGCTAGTGTGCGGCGTAAACGCTCTTAAGAGAAAGGAGAGATGAAGTGTATACGTAAACAAATCATGTAATGTATCTGATACTGTATCAACCGCTTCATAGTACGTAGGCGCGAGCCCGCTGTGAGAATGATGACGCTCGTCTGAGGATTGCTGCACCGCACACATAAAGGCATTCGATTCGAAGATTCCAAGGGTCGTATCTCTATCGTACCTGAATACGAAACGCAACAACATTGAGGGCGACGTACACACGCCTGCACACCAGACTACCCCTAACTGTCAATTTTTTTCAATAGACTTTGAACTTTATGTGTACGGCATAAGGTTGAACGTTTCTTGAAGAAATTTGACAGTTTTGGATAGGTTGATGTGCAGGCGTCTGTACACACTTATAGCAGAGTGAACGAGAGTGCGACAACTTCATACAAGCGCTCCAAAACGCACGAACACAAGCTCGTAGTTCACCTACATTAGCACACGGAAAAAAACACGGGAAAGGAGTACGCGATGACGCGGGCTGTCCCCGCAAACGGGGATCGGGCAGCGTATGTTGCCGTAGTAACGAAGAATAACAAGTATGTCACTAAGCGCTGCTGATCAGTATACACGTATTTTTCTTGGTTTGAGTGTCGCGATTGCGAGTTTTGTTGCATATAGGTGGGTGCCTATTGAAAATGTCTGGAAAAAAAACCTGTTGTGTATGAGGATGTCTCAACACACACAACCATAATCCCAGTTTGTCCTTTTTTACTTTGCCGACAGATATAACAAGGTAAGTGTACAATATAAAAGACACACAAATTCACACAATAATAAATCAACTGTGTGGCTCAACCCTTGCCAGTAGGTACAGCTCGGTACGTCAATTCAAGGTCACGGCACTGTTGCCGCACTCTCGTTCACTCTGCTTATAGGTTGATACAGTATCAGATACAATACGTGCTACACCTCCAAGTGGGTACCTACTCTACTTAAGTCGATAGTCTTTTCTAACAAAAATAAGACCATTTGATTTCTAAAACAAACATACTAAATATTTATCAAGTTAAAGTCAAATTTAATGGTACCTTAGTGAGTCTCTGCTTAGCGGCCATACTGCGAATATGGTCGTCGAACTTAAACTTGGCCCGTAATAGCACTGTTCGCGGCAACGCTCCACTAGCGCCAACTCGCGGCTTGTGAATGGTCAGGTGGAGGCAACGGGGGTCCTCCTTGTCACCTTGTATCTAAAACCACAAGATGGTTGTATTAAATTGTGAAACATGTTAGGTACCTGAAATTTGATAACACGACACACTGTGATAAGGTCTATTTTCGATTGCAGCAATAAGGATTTAGTTCAGAATATGAGTGGATTGCGACTACCCTAATAAAAATCTCCGCTGTCTATTGTATAATTTATTTATATACTTATCGATATAAAGGATAATATTAATTCATATAATAAAAGCAGTTTGTCAAGTATCGGCTACTGAATCGATTTCAGTAGATTTTTGACGAACTACTTTCACGGTGTGCGTAAATTATTTAAGTCTGTCGCCTTAACAACAATGTTAGTAGCATTGTTGTGTTGCGTAAGTTAGAGATAAGATAGTCAGTTCCTTAGCGGTTGAGGTCCTGGGTGAAGTGCGATCTTCGGCTTTATCGTCACTTCAACCATCAGGTGTTGCGATGAAGACCGAGCATCATAACGACGCTATGTAAAATAATGTTCAAAAAAAAACATTTTTTTCTGCTCATAGAGTTCAGATTCAAATTTTATTGCATGAAAAGAAAGTGACCAATGACATTGTGCTGACGTCATTCTACACAAAACTCCTACCTCTAAATCCTGCAAGCTGCCTACTAACTTAGCAACGCCCCACCCTAGCCTCTGCTTATCCGGCTCAACCAATATAATTTGAATGTTGTCAACTGCCAAAAAGCGATGGTGCCAAGTGCCGTCTTTCTGGATGATGTCGCACGATATGAGATCAGAATCATCTGCAATAAACAAGCAATATTAACTAAGTAAAATATTATTATCATTATTATTTATTACTGCTAGACCAAACTGCCCTATCCAAAGACACTGGATAGAAATAGTCATATGGCTTCAATTAATGTAATAAAAAATAAAATAAAATTAATTATACTAACATAGCATAATAAGTATAATTGTTACTAACGCACTAATAGCCTATGGATATTTTATCTGAAATAAAGTTTAATTATTATTATCATTTTTATTATTATTAAGTCACTATTAAGTAAATTTATAAAATTGTGACATTTCAATGTGTAGTGTTCGCGTAAACTTTAGAAAACAATGTATAATATTAACTTAGTAAGTATCTGTATAGAGGCTGAGGATATTGTGTCTGATAAAACAGATTGCCTTAGTCCATTTTAAGTAGCAACCTTCACAAGTAACTTGGAACTAGATATTTTTAATATTTGTAATGTAAATTTTCTTTGATGTTATTTTTAAAAAGAAAAAAAAATATGTTTAATAACTTCTATTATAATTACAATCATCATCTCGTATCTACCCACTGCTGGGCATAGGCCTCCTCCATCTTACGCCAATCCTATCTGTTTTGAGCTGATCGCATCCTAATTACATTAAACACTATTATTGTTTCCTTAATTATTGAGACACAAAAAGGTTCGGTATTCAGTATTTGTTATATCCAGAACCAACAAATCATCACGATATGTGCGATGTTGTTAATGTCAGCTGGACCTTACTTGCTCTTCAAATAAAGCAAATAATAGAAAAGACGAAGAAGGCCCGACATCATCCGTCTCTCTCGCTTCTTCAACTCACTAAGGTCCAGTACGTCTCCGACTTGCACGAACGGCGCTGGGTTGGTTAACGGCAGCTGCATCTCCTGCTTGCCGGTGAGCTTCAGGGAGAGATCGCGGATGAGGAAGAAGGTCCGTATCGCCCGTCTCGCTCGCTCCATCTATTCAATCAATGCACAGTCCGCAACATGAGAATCTGAACATATACATTTTTTTAACTAGAATTAATTTTACTTTCGAAATCAATTGATCATTGTCAAAAGGACTCAGTGGCATGCATTGGGAGAGGCTAAGTTCTAGCAGTGGACTGATGTGGGCTGATTATGATTATGAAAAAGACTTATTTACTCGTAGTCTTTGTGTACAATAAATAACAAAAAATAAAGCATTATGGCTTTGGATGTAAGTGTGCAATAATAATATACAAGATCTGTTTGTTTCTGCCAATGAATATCATATTATAGAATATTTACCTCTCCACTGGGTAATCGTTTCGCGAACGCTATGCCGGACATCGGGGTGCGTGTGGGCGGAAGCAGAATGGCCGCATCCATACACAGCCACTCCACGTTCAAGGGACGCTTGCTCATCTCGCAATATCTGAAAAGAGCATAACTCTTTTGCAAAGTGGATAACAATAAATTATAATAATAATAATATTCTATCATGCTTGTTTACGGTTGATTTCGTTTGACATAATAGCTTACTGAGATGTAAGAAATATTATAATACATAGTATTCCGACGTTATAATAAAAAAAACAGTAACCTGTAATGTGCTTTTGGTATTCTTTTTAGCTGAGTGACAGAGAAACCGCTGAAAAACGTTGTAGCTAGCCTGGTGGACTTGTGAGTTTCAGATGAGGCGTTATTTTCTACATCAAATTCGCGCGTACTTTTTACACGTGGTTTCAGGCACGAGTTACTGCGCGTTCTTCGAGGCTCTTGCGCATACGCACTAACATATTTTTCAAGTTGTATACGCACTTGCATCACCTTTAGGTTTTTAATCAATAAATACTATATTGCTTAAGACACACTCGTCCTCAAACATATCAAGAAATATGTCGTCACACATGTAGAAGTTCCTCCAGTGCCGCCGCTCGACCTCGCAGCGCTCTAGTCACAGCTAAGTACCGAGCGCCCGTGACGCCCCTCGCCCCCTTTATCGCTATCCAACATAATAGGTTACTAATCAATAGATACTATGACATAACTCACTCGTCCTCAAATATGTCAAAAAAGATGTTCTCGCACTTACAGAAGTTCCTAGCGAGGGCCGCCGCGATCCCGCTCACTTTTGGATCACTTTGCGGACTGTAGTCATAGCTATAACATAATATTGCATAATGCTCGCTCGTCACAAGGAATATGTCCTCGCACTTGTAGAAATTCCTCGCGAGGGCCGCCGCCGTGGTCCCGCTCGCTTTTTTTTGTTTTTTTTATTTACGCATTTTTTAGGCTTTTGCATCGCTTTCGGACTATAGCCATGAGATAATATTGCATAACACTCACTCGTCTTCAAACATATCAAGGAATATGTCGTCGCACTTGTAGAAGTTCCTCGCGAGCGCCGCCGCTCGTCCCCGCAACGCTTCAGCTGCGGCGACATGTCTCGCGCCCGCGATTCCGCTCGCCCCCTGCATCGCTATGCGAGCGAGCGTCACGCTTAACTCCAGCGTGACCAGACGCACCTTTGACGCTGCAAGATGAGAATCTATAAATCATTACTTTGTTTCATTTCAATGTCTCGTGTTCGCGTGCGCAAATAATAACGAAAAATCTATTCAACGCTTAGTACAATGATCGAAAATTAAACAGAAGCTAAATCAGATCAATCCGGAAGACAATGGTCGAAAACTTTCGAAGAAAGTCACAGATTATTGCAATTTCCAGATAATAGTAGTGAAAAGGGTAGTGTTTTGAATTGTTAATGTGCGATCAACATCGAAATGGTCGAAATAACACCAAAGTGAAAAATTGCACTTATATAAATTAAAAATTTATAGTAAACATTTTTTTTTTCATTTGAATAGGTAAATACTTACTAAAAAATAGTAAAACTGTTTAAATAAATAGACATTGCACTAATAATCTTACCTGGTTTACAGCTCAAGTTAGCAATAGCCATCAGTTTGGAAATGAGTAAGGCATTGAAACTGTGCATTTGTTTTCTGGAATGCGTCGGTGTGGGTGTGCTTCTCTCGTTAGCTTCCTCAGAAGCTGCCTCACTGAGGCTTCTACTAGGCACAGTTGAGACGTCTTCTCTGCCTTCTATCTCCGGACATAAGAGAGTGTCCAATAACTCTGTGTTGACACCTATAACAAACCAACGTAATGTCACGTAACGTTAAAAAATTCACAATTTGTCTCAAGAGATGAAACGTAGCTTACCCACTAACAGCCAAAGCAAGCAGAAAGGAAACAAAGAGAACAATTAGTACCAGACAATTCAAATCAGTAGCAATAATAACTAAACTATGAAAATTTTTATTGATTTGTTTCCCAAACATTACATTATTTGTTAAAATCGAAAAAAGACTACATATACTTGGAAATACCAGGCTACATATATTTACTTTGGAAAAACGTGATTTCATGTACGTGTGTAGGGTTATGAGTGATGTTAACATTACATACAAGTGTTACGTTCTAAACTTACCTTTATTGTTGATGAGTGCAAACAATAAACATAAAGCAAACAGCGCCTTGTAATCGTTCTCGATGCACTCCAACGAGTCGAAAATAGTCTTAAGGAAAGGTCTCCTCAGTATTTCTTTATTTTCCTTCTCTAAAATTGTCTCTAAAGTCAAAACCCTTTCTGCCACCGATGTCGAAGTCACACTAAGTAGTTTCTGTTTCTCCTCGTCCGTTATATTGTACAACTCGGACGCAGTCTTGGACGAACTGGAGTCTATACCGGAATCCGGTAACGGCGAGTCTGGCATATTTTCTTTCACAGTGGTGTCAGACTTTATCGAATGAATTTGCGTAACTAAATCCTCAGTGGAGTCGTGAGCTATGCTCGACGTCTCGCTTATATGTGAAGTGGAGGGCAACGAGTTCGAGACCAACTCGGGGTCGAGATCACAGCTAGACTGGTCCGTATCTTTATCATCACTCCCAAACGTTTTAGGACCGCTATACTCAGGGGTAGTATAATCCCTTTCGTGTCCTGAAGTGCTCTCTAAAGCTTTCTCCAAACTTAATTGCGGCTTCGAAAACTCCAACTTCACGTTAGACTTAGCATTGCTAATGTACATTTCAAGTATCTTTGTAGCTCCATCCTCGAATACTGACGAATCGGATTGCAGTATGATCCACGCTAACGCATGAACTATTGGACCGTGTGTTATAATGAGAAATACTTGTGAAAGCAGAAATAAGGAGACAACGCAAGACAACGACGGTTTTGTCTCGTCATCTGTTTCCACCCTATGTCTAGGGAAGTTCATTCTAGTAGGCGAGTGTTCAGTGCTTTTCCCCTTTAAAATGGCTTCCAAATTTCTAGTGATCGCTTCAATGCTTTGTATTTGTATATTATCTCTGTTGTAGGGAGACGAGTTAGGTAATCGTTTTGTAGAGTCTGATGTCAAGGAATAAATATAAAGGGGCACTAAGAGTTTGTGCAGTAGATGCTCCGTCAATACGTCATTCAAATCCGGAATATTCAAGCACAAAATGTCGTTGATGTAATGTAAATGATCTAGGTGCTCAGCAACCAAATCGTCTAATTTTTGCTGGGACTGGTGGCTGAAAATGGTCAAACAAAGATCAGGACTGTTGTTAACAGTTATATAATACTTAACATTGTGCTATGATAGACAAGCGCTTTTTAATACTTACTCGGCGTCGTTCCTGACGCACGCATCCAATTCTAATATGTGTTTACCGATAAACCAAACTAAATTGCTGAAGTATGGTGCGGCAGTTCTGAAAAGAAAAGCAATATTTCTTATTTCATTATTGAAGGGCAATATGTAACTGGACTTAGTTATCGCCAATTAAAACAAGCTGTATGGGATCGCAGTAAATTTTGTATACAGATCTCCAAACTTCAGTATGAAGATGGCACTAAATGATGATGAATATGTAAAAGAATATCATTATTCTATGGTTCACAGAGGTGATTATGTCTAAGCCGTCATATTATTAAGCAAATCCATTAAAGTCAGGATTAATTTGATCAAAAGTTTTGTTTAAGAAACATCTTAGCATGCAAAAACGAACCTAATGTTAAATGTACATTAGGTTTGTTTTTAAGCAAAAACGCCTACTTATTTTACCTAGTGCGGTTAGTTTTGATAACTAAGATTGTTTTAATTCATTTAATGGTGCCTGTAAGTTTCTACATGATTTAAAGTGTAAACCCAGTTTGATAGCTAAATGCAGGTTAGTGGGTGGATATTACCAATATCGAAGTTGTATCAGTTAACAGCAGTTGCATGATTCAACAAGGCACATCAGATATTTACTATTTGCACAGTTGATTTAACAAGCAGTGACGTCATCATCACACTTACGAGTCACGACAAATGGGACTGTTGCATAAAATTATAATTGTCTAGTGTACATGTGCTGGTTATTAATTAACCACAAACAATTAACCATTGAAAGGGATTTTTCTTCTGTTATATTAGTATTTCATACAAACAAATTTCAATATCTATCAAATGATCTTTGAAGTTAGACAAGCGGCAACTTGAGAACGCTGTGAGAAGTAACTAACCACTTTTATAATAATTGACATATTACATAAATAGTTTATTATAATTGTGATTATAAATTGTATTCTTTAGAGGAGCTTATAACAACTGTTTGGGTTGCGATCATATTAATGTTATGTTCATGTTAATGTTTGCATTAATATGACCTGAGGCTGAGCTGGACATAGAGTTGGCTTTCTGTATACCATTTGAGAGAGCAATAAAATATTTTATTTATCTATATATCTCAGCAGTAAAAGCATTTATAGGCTGGTAATAATGACAATGTTCAAAGTAGTCCCACTCTACTTTTATCTCCAAGAAAAAACAGAAAAAAAATTAAAGACTTACCTGTCTCTTATAAATCTTAACATGCTTGCATCTTGAACTCTATAGACATTTAATGTGAGAGTTCGTACCGCAATACGGACCATTGACTCGCTGTGGTTGAAGAATTTAATCGCCTCTGTGTAAAGAGGGAAATCTTTTGTGTTCTGAAAATAAAAGCCAGTCTTAGCCTGCCTCTATATATAAATATACATTATAGACTTGTTATATAATATAATCTCTTCAAAACTATTTTATTTCTATCATAGTATAGATGTAAAAAAGCAAGACATAAGCCATATCATATGTGTACATGTATAAAACTAGTTCTTACCTCATTGTAAAAGAAGTGGATCGTGTGATTGTTTAACTTCAAGCTAAGAGTTTTTAAGAAAGAAATATAATATGCCATAACCTCTTCATCAGAAAAATCGAATTTGTGAACTATTATTGAGTTGACATGATTATTACTCAATAGGTAGTCTGAAAACAAAAACAGAAACTATTAAGATACTATTAATTATTAAAAAAATAGCAATTGATTTAAGAGATAGCTATAAACAAAATCACACTAATATTATAAATGCGAAAGTTTGTGTGTATGTATGTGTGTATATTTGTTGCTTCTTCACGCTGCAACGGATGGATGGATTTGGATGAAATTCGGCATATAGATAGTTTAAAACCTGGATTAAAACAGGATAATTGCCGAATTTCATCCAAATCCATTCAGTAGTTTTTACGTGAAAGAGTAACAAACATCCATACTTACAAACTTTCGCGTTTATAATATTAGTAGGATAATAATAAGGAATTTTGTTTGCATGCTTTTGTTGATTGTTTGTTTGCTGCTGATTGTCCTAACTAAAAAGTTAGGCTAGTAAGCAGCAAAAGTCACTAAGCATTTAATTTGTTACTTTGATTAATTTGTTACTTCTTCACGCTGCAACGGATGGATGGATTTGGATGAAATTCGGCATATAGATAGTTTAAAACCTGGATTAAAACATAGAATACTTTTTATCCCGATATTCCTACGGGAACGGGAACCACGCGGGTGAAACCGCGAGCGGCCGCTAGTTCCTTATAAAATAATTATAATTATTACTATTGGCCGCTCACGGTTTCACCCGCGTGGTTCCTGGTTTCACCCGCATGGTTGCCGTTCCCGTGGGAATATCTGGATAAAAAGTATCCTATGTGTTATTCCCGGTTATAAACTATCTGTATGCCGAATTTCATCCAAATCCATTCAGTAGTTTTTACGTGAAAGAGTAACAAACATCCATACTTACAAACTTTCGCGTTTTTAATATAAGTAGGATAATAATAAGGAACTTTGTTTGCATGCTTTTGTTGAATGTTTGTTTGCTGCTGATTGTCCTAACTAAAAAGTTAGGCTAGTAAGCAGCAAAAGTCACTAAGCATTTAATTTGTTACTTTGATCAACCCATCAATCATGATTAGTGATCGGATAAGGTTAATTTTAAGTTTAGTTCATCCTAAAATGGTTATTTTCCATTCATATTCATTTTCCTAATCAGTTTTTTATTAATTAGCTCCTAGGTACTATTCATAAAACATATTGATTTTTATAATAATATGAAGTGTTTCTTTTTTCTCATATTCTCGTAATTGACACCTATTTGAACTTGTAAACAGTTGATGTAGTTAATTGTTGACAAAATAATCTGTTGATCTAATGAACCATTGATATAACAAATTATTGATACAATAAATGGTTGACCTGTTACACTGTTGACCGTTGGTGTTGATATAATGAAAGTTGATCTAAAGAATGTTGATTTTAGGTACCAATCCCATTGTTTAATACGATACTGTCAGTTGAGCGCGGGAGTTTGTTGGTGATACTGTTTTACGTTAATAATCAAGAATTTGTTTTTCTTTGTAATTACTTATTTATTATCTGTTTGAGATATGTTTTGAAACTTGAAGAAGTAGTTGAAGAAATGAAAAATTATTAAGAAGTTATTATTTCTAGATATTTTTACGTTAAAAAAAGTGCATTCTATATTAGCCATCACCTAAACATAAGTAAATATACCTACACCCGATTTGATTTTATAATCATAACACTAAATTTGTCGATTCCGAAATCATGGGATTTTTTAACATAAAAAGTGCATTCCATAAAAGTGAACACCTCAACTTTAGGTAAATATGCATCCGATTATCCGATCACTAATCATGATGCCCTTGGACAAGCTCACGTCTTAAAAAAAACTCTCTGTCCCTACCAGCACTAGATATGCTGGTAATACCTTTTTGTTTAGATCTTGTCAAGAATATCACAAGAGATTAACTCTGTAGATGTAATCAATGTAGTATTTTACAGTTTAAAAATCAAATACGGGAATTAATGAATTAATGTTATATTGTAACTTTTTGCTATCACATTAGTTTTTTAAATAGTTTTATAATAATAAATTAACATAGATCTGTTCATTTATTTTGTCCTTTGACCTGTAACAATTTGTCCGTTTTAATCAATTGTGGACACTTTACTGATAAATGTGTTATGTCTATTGTAAAACCTGCATGTATTTTATATTGCTTGTTTCCCAAATAAACTAAAATAAAATCAAACTAATCTGCCCTTCACTACTTTATTTCAAATGCTTTTTTTTATGATTTTATCTATCTGCAATCAGCCCTGGAGCTATAATCAGATTGGTTGTTCATTTCTATATTAGTTCGAGTTTATCCACATCCAGTGATGTGTCATCCCATGCATTAATTAATTGAATTATAGTATTAATAAAATTCACTGTGCTTTAATCAAATTGAGGCTATACTTCCAAATACTTTGAATAAATGATTTTAATTAATGAATAAGTCTCCTAAAACAATACCATTTCTTTGCTGTTGCTGTATTACTGCTGGGCAAAGGCCTCTTTTAGTCCATTTATATGCTCCCATGCAGTTTCGGGACAACTTTTTGAATAAGTGCTAAGCTCTAGTTTACCTACTATATTATATTAAGGTTTATACTTAAATTTACCTTAACTCATTCACACTTAGCCCAACAGGGTGTTGTAACCCTCAAAAAGTACTCTAATATGATACTTTCATAGTTTCATTTACAACAACACACAAACACCTAGTCGGACAAAATGGTTTAAATGCTTTGGTTAACAGAATATATATGTAAATTTTATTAAGCTTGTGATTTCAAAGGGCTAAAGAACTTATCAATATAATACTTACACAATGAGGTTTCATTTCTTATATTTTCAAAGAGAATATTCAGTGTTTGAAGCAATTGTACACAAACAAAGGATGAACCTCCACACTTTTGTCTCATTATCTTCAGGAAGTATGATAGCATATTCTTCTCCAAGAAGAAACTAGAAAATGAAAGACATACATAACTTGAATTATGTACTTGAATGAATTAATAAAAAAAAGCCAGATAGGGCCGAAATAAAATGACAAAACTATTCACAACTTAATGATTAAAAAGGTCGAGTTATTCTACAAGTAGGTAGGCACAAACCGTGTCACCGTGTTATCAATACTGACATGCTTGAGCTGAATAATTAATTTGCAATAAGTCAAGGACACAATAACTTATCCATACTAACAATTATTAAACCAATACTTACTCAAATACAGAGCTATCGTTTTGATCACCCCATATCAAAATTTCTGCAATACACCTCAACGATTCCACCAGTGTGCCTCGATTACTCTCAGAGACTGTTGTATTTTTACATAGGATATTATGTAAATATTTCAATCTCTCTAATGAATGAGGGTTTTTGGGCCGACCCCAACCACCACCGAACCAACTTCTACTGCGAAACATTACTACAAGGTATTGAATTCGTGTTAGTTATTAAAACAAAGCATTTTAATCTTATTTAGTGTGTTCAACGATGCACTTCTGCACTACTTCACTAAAACCAATTAACGTCAAAAATGGCCGTATTCATGATTATAAAATGTTTGCAACCGTTATCTACAAAATAGACTATTGTGATTATTCACTAAGATTAATAGCAATAAACGAAAACGTTAAAGTATTTTTTTTCGTGACTTTATAAAAACTATCAACCACCCTACACATGCAATTCACAAGGATTTTGTTTGACAAAAATATGGGTTTGACATTGACATTTAACATGACAACTTGACAGCGTTGACCAAGTGACAGCTACCAACTTCGTTCAGAAATGGTACTTTTTTGATCTAGCTTATACTGCCACGTCTTCTAAATTTTTCATGTTAATGGGATGGTGATTAATTATGGTACGTGAGTGATTAACTGTGAGATAATTTGAAAGTAAAGTTGCTCCTACATTAATTTGCCAACACTAAACTAAACTGTAAATAATCCTTAATTATTAAAAACTTAAATGGCAACTTTCGGGATGTCTTGTCACTATAGCGGAAAGACCCGTACAGACACGACGGATGCGAAACTCAATAGAATTTTATAAAGAAAAATTACAAATGCAATACAGTTCGTAAAGGCATAAAACAAGAATGTAATGTTTAATAGCTGTCTTTGTGAGTTTCAATACTTTCCATTTGTAATCACTAAACCTAACTCTTCGCGCAGGGTTGCAAAGGTAGGCCTTGCTAAACCTTTGGCCATAATGTCTGCGATCTGACACTTTGTAGAGATGCGTAAGACAATGATCTCTTCTGCAGAGACTGTTCTCTCACGTAGAAGTGGCGAATCCTGATATGCCTTGTTCTTTTGTGCAGCTCTGGATTGTGCGAGATACGAACGGCGGCTTCATTGTCTACATACAGTGTCAGGATACACTTGAGTGTCGTCAGATCTTTCAGAATCCGTTTTAGCCAAACGGTTTCCCGAGCGCCCTCACTAGCGGCTACTAATTCGGCTTCAGTGGTCGATAATGCCACCGCGGCTTGTCGTTGGCTAAGCTAAGAAATCGCTGCACCTGCATAGCGGCAAACCACTCCGTTTGTAGAGCGTCCAGTGGTATAGTCTCCACCGTGGTCTGCGTCGCTGTAACTCTTTGACACTACGGGTAGGTAGTCAGCTCTGTAACGTAAACCGTATGACATGGTTCCTTTAAAATACCGCATGACTCTTTTCACTTTAAGCCAGTCATTATGGACTCATAACCAAACCCAAGCTTTCGTGACGTGACACTAACGGCATAGGCGATATCTGGTCTAGTAGCCATTACATCTACAGCTTCACGATATGGGAATGACTTTTCTTCGTTATTTTCGATACTTTCCATCACTTTCTCTGAATCAATAGTCTCTTTGTCTATTGGCGTCGTTATCGGATTACATTCGGCCATCCCAAATCTCTCGAGTAGCTTCCTAGTGTAAGCTTCCTGTTTGAGTATGATTGAACCTTCGGTCTGCATTATTTCCATTCCAAGGTAGAAGTTTGCAGGTTTTGTAGTTAACTTCAACTTTTCTCGTAAGTTGCTAATTATTAACTCATCTGCTAGATTCTCATCGGACGAACACAAAGTTAAGTTCTTTTAGGATCTCATGGAATCTTATGATCCAGCAACGTGGGGCTTGTTTGAGTCTATAGACACTTTTCATAAGTTTGCATACCTACTTTGTTAGTTCCGTCTTCGAAACCTTCGGGTTGTTTGATGTATCTCTTCCTCTAGAAGTCCATTGAGGATAGCAGTCGTGACATCAAATTGTGTTAAGTGCATGCGTTCACTCGCTGCTACACTTATCAGTGCACAAATAGTTGCCACTCGGGCTACGGGACTGAATGTTTTTAAATCGAGCTTTAAATCGCTCTACGGTACTATCGGGCTTTCGCTTTACCTTATATACCCATTTGACAGGTATTGCCCTTCTGCCTTTCGGTAGCTCTTGCAATGTCCACGTGTTATTCTCGTGTCTTCATGGCTTTTTGTATTTATTGTCACTGGTGGTGACTTCTTGGTTGCATAACGGTTCGGGTATGTAGTTTTTAAGTACAGCCATAGCATAATCTTCGAATTTAGATGGCATATGAAGCGTAGATCTATCGCGCAAGTTGTATCTCGGTACAGACTCGACTTCATCAATATCAAAGAATTATTCAATAGGTTCTTCAACAGTATCTTGTAGAACTTCTTGTTGTAGATGTATTCTCATTTTCTTCCCCCCTTAATTCGATAGATTCGTTGCTATTGTGGGCTTCACTTTCGTTATTCGATCCGATCTGCAGCTCAGTGGAAACAACAGGTATGCGATCAAGTGACACTGTGTATTTGTACGAGTTGCAGTAGTCTCTTGCGCTTCCACATTCGTATTATCTTCCATAGATGCTACGGGTTTTTCGTCAAAAATTACGTCTCGCGAGCGGATAAGATGACTTTTCTTTCCTTCAGTTACCCAAATACGATAACCGTCTTCATCATAACCGATCAGGTAGCCCTTTACAGCAGCTTTCTTTTGTAATTTTTTGCGGGTTTGTTTGGGTACGTGTGCATAGCAAGTACTGCCGATAATGCGTAAATGCTTGATGCTAGCTTTCTTCCCAAACCACAATTCGAAGGGAACTTTCCCTTCAACAGGAGTCGGCCCGGTTCGATTGAGAATATAGACTGCGGTGCATACGAGTTCTCCCCACTTGTTCCGGTAGTTGCTTGTGCGCGTGCATCATTGCTCGTGCGCAACCATTCTGTTCTGGAGTGTAGGGACTTACGAGTCTAAGTTTTATACCCTCTTTCTATAAGGTTACCTTTACGCGCTGATTATTAAATTCACCCCCGTTGTCGCAGATAATTGTTTGATATTACGGCCGACTTTCTTAGTTTCTGCCAAAAATATTGTCAACTTTTCTGGGACTTCCGATTTCGCTTTGAGAAGATAGATGGAGCGAAATTTGGAATAATCATCTTTTAGGAGTAGGAAATAACGGTACTTTGAGTAAGTGTATGGTAGAGGTCGAGCGCAGCGAGACCACATTAGTGATTACATATATCTACTCATGTGGCGAAACCAATTATTCATCTAAAGCGCTGGACACACAGAACAGTCGGGGCGCAGGCTAATGTCTCTTCTGCGTCCCTTTCATACAAAATGTATAGAAGCGTCGTCGCAACGCAAAACATATAGAAAAGACAGGGCGGGGGCAAGACGCTTACTCGTCTTCGTCTCGCCCTATTGTAAAACATACAGAAAGGACGAGGCACGGTCGCGAGCGGACGAGGGGGGTGGGGGGGGGAGGGAGCGGATGGGACTCGCGCGTCTCTGTCACACACTAGGGTTGCCACTCGTTCTTTGTTATAAAGTATTGTACATTTGTACGTTATTTTGGGTAATTGTACTCTATACTTATTTCTCACACACTAGGGTTGCCACTCGTTCTTTATTTTAAGATATTGTACGTTATTTGGGTAATATTGTACTCTATACTTATTCGACGACCTCCTTGGTCGAGTGGTTTGTACACCGGTTTTCATGGAGTCGCCATCTCTGAGGTCCCGAGTTCGATCCCTAGTCGGGTCAATTTAGAATTTATTGTTTTTCTAAATTGTCTCGGGTCTGGGTGTTTTCATGTATAATAAGTAAGTATTTAAGTATTTTAAGTATGTTTATCCGTTGTCTAGTAACTATTTAACGAGTTCCATAACGAAGCTTCTCTTGGGCTAGATAATTGGTGCGAGTGTAGGAAAGTTTATTATACCTTATGAGAACAATAAAGTACGCGAAAATACTTTATTTCGCATATTTTATTTCTCTGGGATTCTTTTTACGTCAACTTCTTGGCAGTATTGGGCTTAGTGTCTTTAGCCTTTCCCGAAAGGGATAAATTCAAAAAACAACAATAGAAACAAATACATTTAAAATTATTATCTTTTTACTTTCCATACTTTCGATAATTAATATAAAATGGCGAGAAGAAAGGATTTATTTTAATATGGATCTAAATTGCTCAGATTCTTATAATCATTTTTAAAATAATAAGTCTTTGTTAACCAATGCTACTACTAATAACAAATACACATTAAAAAAAAATAATAATAATTACTTACTAAAAATAAATGTGTACTATTTAATTTCTTGAATTTCCCAATAGTACTATATTTTTAAAAATGTTTTGAAAAAAAATACTATTTTACCTACAAAAAAAGGTGGCAACCCTACGCGTCACGTCCGTGCCTCGTCTTTTCTTTACGTTTTAAAAAGTCGCGACGGGCGGGCGGCGGCGGCGCCAATCATTTATCTAAGGTTTGATAGCTGTCTTTGTATGACATTTTATGGTTACGAATATATTTATTTTTTCATTTCTAAGGAGTTTTCATAGTCACCAGATGTCTGTTTAAATTAAAAATATATCCCAAGCTTCTGCAAGCTCCTCCGTTCTTAAAAAAAACACGCTAAACTACTGGTACCGGCTGTTGTCGTAAGAAGGCAGTCGATTACTCTCATCTACACTGGGCCCGTGTGGTAAAGTATAATAAGGGCCTTCTTTTTTTATATTAGAAAAGGGGCAAACGAGCAGGCGGGCACCTGATGGAAAGCAATCACCGCCGCCCATGGACACCCGCAAAACCAGAGGAATCACAGATGCGTTGCCGGCCTTTAAGGAAGGAATATTCTTCCTTTGTAATACTATTTAAAGAGGGAGGGCCTTTGAAATAGTAGGTACCTATATGATTTTATGTTAAAAAGGGATTTTTTAACTGGGAGGCTTTGCTGGGAGGTTAAGTTTTATGTTTTTCATTATCTTTGAACATCTGAAGTTTCGGCACAGTAGCAATGCTGTTAATACTGTTTACTGTACTGCGTTGTTGTCCAACATTAGTGATCTAGACGGTTTAAAAAGGTATTAACTATTAATATAATACAGTAGAAAATTAGTAAGTAGGTAATTTTGATTACCAAAGACTTTTAGGAGTATACATATACTCCTACATATAAGACTAGGATAGGCCCCTTAAAAGCTGTAGATATTATATCTACAGCTTTATGCTAGGACCATACATAACCACAGAATAAGTAATAGTATTAAAGTATTTTATCGAAGATAAAAACGTTTCCCTACTCCCTACAGTCTCTAAGCTTCCGGAAGTTGTACCATTTAATTAAAGTCGTTATTTGCACTTGGCATGCTCGCATCCAACACACAGATTGTCACTGCTGGGATCCGAACCCGTGGTTTTAATTTCGCCGTGACTGAGAAGAAGCTTTAGCCTTTCTTCGTCCCACTGCTGGGCATATCTATGTCATCCCTCAATAACACGCTAATTGCAAATAGGAATCCGGCCATGACCACGCTGACCTAATGCGGGTAAATGAGTTACATGGTATTGTTTCAAAAAGGTTAAAAAATAAAATAAACAATATCAAAAGTAAGTACTATTTATTTCTTTCAAATTTTAGTTATTCATTCCAAGGTGACTAATTTTAAATTATGCACCTACTTAACGCTAATTTATAAAGTAAATTGCACTTCCTCTGTCATGATGTAACGCTTTAACAAAAATATAACCATTCAAAGAAATAAAACCGATTTCAAACCATAAAGCTTTCTTAAATAATATTCAAACACTGGCATTTCACATCTCCTTTGTTTTATAAAAAAAGAGACTTCGACTGTCATTACTACAGTGTAATTAACCCTTTGAGGGTGACACTCCATTGAAGCGGAACTGAGCTAAGCGGAGTTGGGTGGATTTTTGTGGAAATCAACCAATAGAGTCCTTTTATTAAACGCCTCTGCTCCACACCCGCTCTGTTTCGCAGTCTTTGCTCCGCGCCGCCCTGCTCAGCCCTGTACCGCTCAGTTCCGCTCAGGACGTGCGACGCGACGGTTTTCCTTAGAAATACGACGCCGTTCATGTCTGCTACGCTAACTACCGTCCACAGGAGCGGAGCGCAAAGTAGCCGTTAGGATAAAGGGACTCTATTGGTATATTTCCACACCGCTCTGCGCTGCTTAGATCAAAATGCCTAGTGCGAGTTTCAATCGCCATTCGATCGCGTTAAGGAAACGAGAATTTGTATGGCAAAATGTTAACTCTTCTCGTATGTCGCCAGGAAACGCTGCTTCAATGCCATACTAATTTTCGTTTTGGTAAACGTATTCGAAAGAATATGGATAGTCAACAAAACTCACACTAGGCACCCTGAACAGCTCCGCTTTAATGGATTGTCAACTTTCGGAAACAATAGCAATTTAACCCTATACACACACTATACACTCATGAACAATGATGTAAAGCAGTAAAAAATACAACATACTGTATTCGATTAAGCATTTAAAACGTGTGTTCACAGATTTTCTTCCAAGGTAATTCTTAGAAATGAAAAAAGTTTCTCAAAGGTAAATATTTTATATTATCGGAATTATTATTATAGTAATCAAAATAAATTCTAATTTGTAAACAATGTATTATACCTTTTTATTTAGAAATAACTAGATAGGTAAGGCCTTTTCATAACTTCGTAGAAAATGTAAGATGGTTCAACCAATACTCTTAAATACAATATACTGCTTGAGTTAAACAAAAATATAGGCAACATTTCTGTATGAAACCGGCCAAGTAAAGTGTCCGAATCGTCAGTGAAAAAAATAATAAAATTAAAAAAGTGTCAATTCGGACACTGTGTCCGAACATAATGTGTCCGAAACGTCAGCGAGCCGGGATTAGAATAGAGAGAGTAGGTATAGAGTTCACTCTGGTAGGTATGCTTATAATTGGTGAGAAGGCAAAACGTGGAGTTGTTGAAACCACCAATAATGTATTAGTTTTGTTTATTTGTTTGACATGCCGAGAACTGTGTTATCAAATAGATCAACTTCAGATGGATTTATTAATCTTAAGTTGCTATAGGTATAGTCGACCATGAAATTGCTTTATCACTTTTGACAAAAACTTCCATGACAATAAAATTTCGCTAAGGCTCATTGTCAATGATGACAACGTATCTGTCACTTGGTCTTTTAAACAAAAATAGAACTTGTTGTTTTATTCTATGCAAACAAAATTCACTTCTAAGGTGGTAAAGCAATTTCATTGTCGACTATACATGTTTATTTCCGGGATTGCGAATTCAAAACTAACTAGTAGCTATATCATAAAATGCTACACAATTAATGTAAGCTAAGCCAGAAGAATCAGCAATAGTAATAGTTATGTGTCTGCCAGGTAATTTAAAAACATGATTATTATAAAATTGCCAACACCTATAAATCGATAAAATATCCATTATTCACATTTTCGATCAAGTTTTAACAACTCCAAGTTATATCTTAGGCATATCTATTTAACAACTCCAAGTTACATCTTACTCTATCTATTCCAAACACTAGTTATTTACTAAGGTCGCTCAATACACACTAAAAAAATCTTCGCTTAATCTGTAAATACCTACAAAAAATTGAGCATTCACATAAGACAAACTCATATACCTATCTTGGCATATGTACGCTGTGATAATCACGTTTATAGTACCTTACAATATTTTATTTTACGGTTTGATATTTTAATTATAGATTTTTAGTTTGTAATTTTTATGCATTTTTCATTTAAATTTGATTAAAATTTGACATTATGCTTCCATTTTGCTTATTTTAATTAAAAGTGTAGACTCACTTCATTTGTATTATATTTACCTATTAATCATGCTTTTTACCGAAATATTTAAAAGCAATTCATAAATATAATGTGCTTTTTATTTGTACCTATGTAAGATCTTATAAACTACGAAATTCCAATTTATAAGAAATACAATAAATTAATTAAAAATAAACATTGAAATAATAAATAATTAATTTTAAAACTATTAGAATTAAATAATTTTAAAACTATTAGAACTATAATTGACTGAAAATGTTTCTTTACAAAGTTCAATAAAAATAGGTAGATAGGTAGTTTTAATCTCCATTTTACTAATTATTAAAATCAAGTTCCTACACTTATGAAGTAGGATAATTATTAGAATCACAAAATAAGTAATTGCATACTCTTAAAGTAATGAAATGTGTGCTTTGTCGAGCGGTATAAACTTAACTTATGATAAATAATTTTAAGAAATGGAAATTAAAATGTTCTTTTGAAATATAATTATTTTAATTACTTTATATAATGCCAAATTGGATAAAAATATATTCGTCGTCAATGATTCGTCAAACACAGAGATACAAAAATGACATGAAAAGATTTTATCTGATTTATTCAGATAGAAACAGATTTATGATAGTCAAAAATAAAAATAAAATTTCTTTACCATAATCAACTAAATGGTAATAATTATTCGATATTTCATGCACTGATCGCGATTTAATTTGTTTAACATTCGATAGTTATTTATACTAATCTTTTAAAAGGACCATTTAATATTAACCGAGCAATTACATAATGACCCGAAATAGAAACTGTACTTTCATCTGCAATTCTGATTGACTATGTCAAATTAACTTTCCCATTGCGTTTAATTCTGCTTTCAATTAAAATTATCTTTGCTCGCACACACACACACTGTGGCAAGACTTTTGGTCTTAATACAACATTTTGTTCGTGTTCTTAACTAAAAGAGCTCGATACGAGCCAGCCAAGTTCCTTTCTATTCCACCAAACATAATTTAAGGGTAGAAATTCTGAAGAGCATCCGAGTATATGGAATTGTACGTGTCTCTTAGAACGTAAACACTATCAGACGGTTTTCCATTAAACGCGTACTGGCCTTTAAGGTTTGTAACCTTGGAGTTTGTAGGAGACGGCTTAGGCTTAGGTTTAGAGTAAGAAGGCATGTTGTAATTCGGTCGTGAAAGTGGTGGCATCATCGGTGATTGTCCGTATCCGAACGGATCCTGCATTTGTGGAACCTGGTTGTAACCTGGAGCGCCGTTCCATTGATAAACTCCAGTAGGTTTCCCATTAGAGACAAAATCAAGGGGTAAGTTGATAAAAGGATCAGCACCTTGAGGAGGACCAACTGGAGACATCATTGGTCCCATCGGGGGGCCTAAAGTTGGCGGTTGGGATACGTATCCTAAGCCAGGGACGAACATGTACGGAGTGGGTGGAAGTCTGATGTAGAAAATTGGTGAGTTGTCGTACTGAAGCGAGTTGATGTTGTCGTTCGAGTAATCTCCGTTCCCGTTCTTTTTCTTGTTCTGCTGTTTCCGTCTGTTGGGTATGGTACGAGAGAGATCTTCGTCGTCGAAGTGATCATCGTTTACAGAAAAGGTGACGTCATCATCATCTTCGTTGTAGTCTAGGCCCGAAGACAGGAAGGATGGGAAGTATCCGAATAGATTGAGGGCTTTGTTTTTCCTGTTGGTTGGGGCAAGAGCAACGGTCGATCCGTCTTCCTTGAACTCTTCTTGTAGTTTGCTCTGCCGACTGCTTTCGTCGGACGCTAAAGCTGCAGCTCGTGATCTCCTCGAGCTTGGAGCACTGTGGGTGTGGATCACGAGGCATAGGAGAACTAGGGAGCAGATCAGCTTGCTTGAGTACTCCATCTTTGATATCTGAAAAGAGCAGACATTATACATTAATAAAATAGTTATTAGGCATAGACAAAGATCAAGGCACTCCGGAATCCGGAAACGACCGACATCGCAATGTTAAATCTGAATTTAATGCTTAATAATAATTTCTGCTTCAAATTCGTTCCATTTCAGTTAGTCAAGTTGTTTCACAGGATTACCTTCTCGAAGCACTAGGCATATCTACTTTGTAGCAAGTCGAATTTATTCTTCTTTGTTGATTTATAATTGGAGTCTGAGGAAATATGTTGGATGGAAAAGCAAATAAATTTATGGTTGATTAATAGGTGTGAGCTCATAAATTGTTTTCTTGGCGCCTTTATGAGAACAGGTTGGAGTAATTGGGCCTTCTGATCTTCCAGTATTTTAAATGTTCAGTCTGCACCGTAATTTCATTTAATTAGGTATCTTGGAAATAACATATTCACACTTGGAAGAGGTCTTATTTGTAAGGTACTTGACTAGGTGTAAGATAACTTATTATTTTTCCCAAGGCTGAGAAAAATTGGAACATTATCTGTTTACCTAACTGTTTTTGTCATACTATAGATTTTGATATTGAGAAATTAATTAGGAAAAACAAATAAGTTTATAATCAATATCACCAGCTCATTTTACGCCCCACTGCTGGGCCCTTTGGATGGAAACACCACAGAGAAAATGAACCATAACTACCACGCAGGCCCATTGTGGATTGGTTTAATAATGTAATTGGTAATTATGTTATCTGGAAATGTATCAAAAATATCTAAAGCGAGTTTATAGATCTGACAAGTTTAAATGTTCTTTAACAGAAACGCAAATTAACGAGTTAACTCCAATAAAAACGCTTCAGTAAAAAAATATTTTAATTGTGCAGAACATTTACTAAAGTATCAGAAACACAATTAAAGTTCTTGAACGGTCGGCACTGGATTACGAAGAATTACATTCGGTAGCCGTAGTTAATAGCCCAGTTATCCCAGTAAATCATTCAACACAAAATTGGTTTTATAGTCGTTTTTACATATCTCAATCAAATTTTTATCATTCTACATACTGGTTCCATTAACATTGATATTGCAAAGAGGAAACATTTTATGTAATTGATGCATGGGGTAATTTTTGAAACCGACTCTTAACTCATTTACTTATAAGTATCAAGGAACAAATAAAAAAATAGCTTCTTTATTCCTGAACATTAAAAGCTTTTTATTTTCGGGTTAAGTGCGCTCTCATTTTCGGTCTTATCACGCAGGATCAAGGCAAAGTGCTTGCTCGTTGAATAGTAAAAAACATGGTTAATAAAGTGTCGAACAGCCATTAAAAAAGTATTTATAGGTACATCAAAAATTACGCATTCTGTAAGCGTAATCTCACACTTACTAAGTAATAAAGCCATAAAAGGTGTTAATTAAAAAATGTATACATATTTAAATGTCAGATGTTGTTCTCACGCGTAAATGAGTCATAACATATTACTCTATCAGACTAAAAAAATAATTTAAAAAAAATACTTTGGCTTTAAGGTGCTGCCCATGCCGCTTATTAGGAAAGGCACGCATTAAAAAATATAATGTGCTTTTAGTACTTAAAATAACAATAACATATGAAAATTAAATTAATAAATTATTCAGTATGAAAAACACTCGAAAGTAGGATGAGCGATTTTTGAGTGATTTTTTTCCAGTTTTTTGTACAAAATTGTAATATTTTTAAATAACAGCCTTTATTTCAAAAATGCTTAGGTACTTATTTACTACCTCATACACTACTTTCATGATTATTTATCACTGCACAACACAACACAATACACAAAAATAAAATTAAACTCGATTTTAAAGCCGACGACGTTAAAACTGCCGCGGCAACACGCGTCATAGAAATGACTATATCTTAAGAATTATGTATATACAATACATAATTCTTTCTATGTAAAACTTATGTCGTAGGAATCGTTATTAGCTAGGCTAAAAACTTATCTATAAATATGTACACTTTTACCTTGTACTAGATTAATAATTCGAAAGTGAAAGTAGTAAGCGCGACTTTTCCAATTTATTTTACAAAAAATGTGATATTTTTAAATAAAAGCCTTTATTTAAAAAAATGTTTACTTTATTTACTACCTCATACACCCATTCATGAATATATCACAGCACAACACAAATTAAAATACTTAAATAAAACTAAACTTCTTTTTTTTATTTTTTTTGAGTCAGATTACTGATTTTCTCAAACGGCATTTTCAGCGTCACTGGGCTTTTTTGAGGGCGGCGAGGTACGTAAAGGGTACCTCAAGCCGTGTGAAACGAATCACCTTCGGAGGTTTACTACAGGGGACGGCATCACACTCTTAAAAGTGCGTGTCCCCGTGCCCTACTAGATTCTCTGAAGGGTTCGGATCGGATCGGGGTTCGAATCGGATTGGGGTTCGTATCGGATCGGTCTAAACTTTGAAACACAAGGATGTGTGAAGCGCGCGCCATTGCTTGTTGCAACTGTAAAAAAAATCAATATTGACATATGACTTGAATGGTGTTTTTTTGAGACGCAAGTGATATTATTTCCATCCTTGTTCTACTGACTACATTCTGTGTAAATTAGAGATTTTTTTGTAAAGTACGAAAAAGTTCATTAATTTAAAACAATATAAAATTCTACATTTATGTCGTGCAACTTAATACTTAAATATTCGTTTAAATAACAATTAAATATGTTGACAACAAAACATGTTAAGAACGAAAAACGTATAAACAAGTAAGCAGACAGACTCGCGTTTTTTGTTTCAACACAACGTAGCCAGCTTTTTGTAAGTACACGAAAAAGCAAAATAGCATCGCTTTTTTTAAATCGTACAACGCTTAAACGTTTGAAAAAATTTCACAGTTTTTCCCATCTCTATATGTCTTTAGTAGATAATTTGTTACGCTTAAACAAAAAAGTTTGCTCCATCTCTACACTAGTCCAGAATGCAAGCTACAAGGCCGTCTCTTGCCCCTCGCTTGATTAAGCCCCGTAATCTATTCAACGTAAATCGTTTACTTAGCAGGGCCGGTTGCAAAGTGCTTGCTCCAATTTATATTGAGGCTGCATTATTAAAAAACCATTGATTTTTATTATGTGGTTGCAACCAACGATCTTTTATTGGGTAGTGGTCTTAATTACTAACATGGCAACAGTGTTGGGCTAGAGTTATAAGATGAAGTTTAAATAATTGTTAGTTTTCAATCTTAATAAAGTTAATGTTTTAATTTATTTTATTTGAAATAATGTGGATTTTAATGTGGTTTTTTTTCACTAAGTATTCTTTTTATTTAATAGTTACTAGGTTTATTGAAGTAATAGTGCATTTTTGTGGATATAGCAAAGTCGATGTAGGTTTGTCATCATCATTTTCATATCTCCTGATGAAATTATACAATATAAGGTTAAAGATGCAAGCGAATTTCAACCGGAATTCCAATCACTAAATATACTAACTATCACCTATACAATGTTATTTTTAGTTTATACGAAACCTGAAAACTGTTTGTTCAGAATCAGTAATAGAATCGATTTCAATATGTTTATACCATGTTACATTTTGACCAAATAATATTTACAAAATCTCAATTATAGTATACCCTACTAAAAACACACAACAGGACAGCACAAAAAGCTTGTAGCTTCGTGAGTTTTCAAGATATTATTAAAAAAAAATTTTGTACTGATTCTTTAAATGAAAATATTTGACGCGTGTTTCGGTTTTCGTATAAACTAAAAATAAGGTTGTATAATTGTGGGTACACAAACTTAAAAAAAAGTAAACTTATAACATAGCAGTAACAGTAGGTTAGGTAGGCAGGTACCTAATAATATGAGATAGAGAGAAAACTTGATGAGTTTTAAAAATTAAGGTGAATTGTTGGAACAAATCATTCTACGCTTAAATCATCTTGAATTACTTATGCAAACAATTTTTAAACTACTGTATTAGCTAAGATAATATTCTAAATTGAACTGTATTAAATAAACATTAACTTAATTGCAACGATGGAACGCGATTGCACAACAGCTAAGCCGTAAAGTTTTACAATGTAAATAACTCCCTCGGGTGAAGAATTACAGAAAAAGTGGATTTTCCAGATACCTTATAGGTTAGTGATTATTATTCAACTTGTTGACCGGACTGCATTCATCATAATTATTATATTTTCTATTTTTATCACTGTTCCCATGTTTACGTTTTAAAAACAAAGCTGTTAGCTAGAGAGTTTAATGTAGAAAAAAATATGTAAGTATATAAAATCGAAAATGATTATTTTGTCTATAGTTTTGTACATAGCTGATGTCTAACTGGCTACCTTTATCACTATTCTGGTGAAAGAAATATATTTTTAGAACTTAGCTTAGCTTTGGTACTCGAAAATGTTAATTATTATCAATGTCTATTTTGCACACAAACTAGGTATACATAGGTAAATATACTTAAAAGCTAGTTAGTTTATTATATAGAATACTTATTGACGTCATGGAAGATAACAATAACTAAAGGGCGTAAAACATTCATCCATTGTACTTAATTTTTTTTTAAATAAGCTTGGATTTTTTTATGGTAAGTTAGGCAAATGGACTGCCCGAATCAAACTTAAAGAATTAGATTAGACCATTTTTTTCAGTTTATTGTATTTTGCTTATTTTTTGATTATTTTTGTCTTGTAAATTATTTTTGTCTTGTAAATTATCTTTGTTTGTAGGGTCTGATATGTTTGAACTTCAAACATACCAGACCTTGAACACGCGTTTGTACTTAAACCTGTCTGATACCTGATACCTTTAGAACTTTTTTATTTTTATTATGTAAGTGTAACATTAGGTGCTGTTGCTTAGCATCTCACTGCATTAGACATAATTTTAGTTCAAAAAATGTGGATAGCGTATTGGACTACATGTTTTTTCTTGCTACTTTATGGTAATTTTATCTTATAATGTTGATAATGTTAGCTGTTAGCTGTTCCAAACAAAGTGAAAAAAAATGGCTCTGCTCTGCCTGATGTTAAGCAGAAGCAGAATCCAGATGCAAGGATAGCTCTTCTGAATCTTCACCTTGCCTCCCCGGAAGTTGCTTCTGCACACGTCGTTGTTGTAGGAAGTAGGAAATAAGGGTGTTGGGTGGGAATTCAATTTTTTTTTAAATCCAACTAAAATCATTATTAGATGCGTTAACCCGCCAGTGGTGACGTCTGTTTGATTTACATCATTGGTGACGACACTGTCTCACGCACCGGAATCTTCAATGGAAGATTGTCCTTTATTTTATTTAAAATTCGTTAACATCTATGTTCTTTGACAACAGACGTGATTCATAAAATACATATATTTTATGAATCACATCTCGTTTATTATACTATTCATAATGAATAAACAATTTTACTAAGAACATTAAAAACTGCCTTAAATTTGTTACACAACTTTTGTAAAAATATAAAACCCCACAGTCGTATATTTTATGATTACATCAGTTATAATAGTATTTAGACGTAAGGAACTCTCATAAAACCACCTACCAAAAAGGTTAATGTTTTACAAAAGTATAACAAAAAATGAGTCTTCAAAAATTATATTTCTTCAGTCAAACAGGTTCTGCAAAAAAACACAAAATTTTCAAGATATTCAATTATTTCTTGTGGCAATTGTATTTAGTTTTCTATTGTTATTCCAACTACAATCATAACACCGGCTTATTCTTGAGGATAAACCGTCTAAGGAATCTCGTCCATCTTGAAAAATTATTTCTGTAAGTATTTTTGTGAAAAAATTCAATAAAACCATGCTTACCAACCTTAGCAACCTTACTGATCACAGGATAAATGCAATAAACAACAATAATATTAGCAAAGAGTAAGTAAAAAATGTATATAGCCTTTTCAAAATGCGAATAATCAATAACTATTTGACTTACGTAATCAGTGACCCTGGTCTCACGCACCGGGGTAAAGCCAAATCTCTAGAATGTGCACCTGCGTCAACTTCGAGGGGCGAACGAATGGTGGTGGAGAAATGTGGCAGCTACTCAAAATCACGATACAAATCGATGGCGGGTGAAAAAGTTATTCCACTTTTTCGAAGTATCCGGTCTCACAGACATATGCGTCTCCACTGGCGAGTTAACGAGATTCAGCTCACACCACGGGTTTCTATGCCTTTCTTGATCTATAGAAACCCGTGGTGTAGTGAATTTAAAGTTCTTCAGAACCGAAGTTTTTACGTACTTAATCCATATTATAAGTTTATTGTAATAATAGTAATAACGGTAATCCGTTCAATAAACAAATATTTAAGATCAAAATACAATAATGTACCACTTGGCATTGTTAAAAAAAATGGTGATATATTTCTCTTGTAGCCGATACTTCTTGCTGTTCTCGTTAATATTCAATTTTATGCTGCGTTGATAAACGGTAATCGCATTCGTGTTTCACCAACAGACAGAAGCCTTTAAATGCCGCAGTGGGGCATCTCAATTAGCACCAGTTTTTACACCGAGACCAGAGCCTTTTTAATTGGTAAACTTTATGATGGTCTATATTTATCGGACTGTACTTTGTTTTCTTTTTAATGGCTTCGCGTGGCTTGCACTTTTACTACTGCACTTACACTAAACCTAGCAAGTTTTAGTAAAAATGTGATGTTTTACTAAGATTCCGATCCCACGCGGACTTCCTTACAGAATTTGAAAAGTTACGTTGCACTGTTTTGTTTCTTTTGCCAACACTCATGCACGTTTAATAATCCACTATGTTTGTTGGTTATGGCTTCGATCCACCATTATTTCATATTATTAAAAAGAAAATTGCAAACACGACTCATCACTTTCCCACCAAGAAGTCTTGTAAGTACTTTGTTTAAGCGCCTTTTGGTTAAGAAACATTACCTAGTAGTTGGAACTTACTTTGTTGCTATGATGCTTCTCTTTTAACGATATGTTGCTTTAATTGCCGGGTAGAGATTGTACTTCAATGTATATAATTAATATTTTACGCGTAATTTAAACACTTATGTTTGCATTAAAGTTAAATTTTAAAACTATACTGATAAAGTAAATATACACTTTGCGTGCAAGAGAATTTACTCACCGTAATATTTTTATACAAACAGGCCTGGCCTGGGCCAGGCATTGATCAGAGTGAGTACGAAACATCTAGCCGCCTATATGTTCTAGTTGTTAAGACCACCCCGGTCTTAGACCCAGAAGTCCTGGGTTCGATTCCCTGGGGAACATATTGGTTTACTCAGTTTAGTTGGTGGAAGGGCTTGTTTGAACTTTGACCGCCTGGCTGGCTACCTTTTTATCTATGTTGCCATAACATCAATGTTTGTAACATTGTTGTGTTTCGGCAGCTATAGATAATAAGATAGTCAGTTCCTCTGAGTTGAGGATTCTGGGTGAAGTGCACTTCTGCCTTCGGTTTTATTATCACTTAACATCAGGTTACATGAAGGCTTACTGACGACCTCCTTGGTCGAGTGGTTTGTACACCGGTTTTCATGGTGTCGCCATCTCTGAGGTCCCGGGTCCGAACCCCGGTCGGGTCAATTTATTAACGGCTTAATCAATTAATACGAAGTTCTACACAGATAGTTTAATTTCAAAACTGTTTTTTTCACTTTCAAACCGCACAGTACAGTCACGAACACAAGTCCCGTTAGCTTTTGTCATTTTTCCACCGCATATGTGAAAAAACAATACAAAATTAGCGCATGTCAGATATAAATGGCCACATGCGTGCGAAAGAAAGCGAGAACATTAAAATACAATTTGCGTTTGCGAGCAAACTTAAAGGAAAGTGTTTTGAAACCATTAACTTTTCACGCCCTCTCAAATGTGTGTTCATTTGTCTGCACTGTCAGCAATATGTTTAGCTTGATTTAATTAACTGACGCCTTGATGGACGGGTGGTGAGATCTGTCGGCTTGATAGTCGGAGTCCTGGGGTTAAGTCTCGGGTTGGGCAAAGCGTGTTTCGGATTTTTCAATGCATTTTGGGCTATCACCAAACTGCATTTGGCAAGCGTGGTGAATAAGCCAATACCCATCAAATTTAAACGACGACTTGATTTCAATTATGAAGGCCTTTATCCAGCAGCGGGACAGTAGTAAATCTACCTATGTAAGTACCATTAATTAACACTTTAACAAGATTATTATTTAATTATTTGTTCCGTTTGCGGTGGAGACATGAGTCCATGGGGCCGGCGGTCAATCAGCTTGTTAAAGAGTTGAAGTGCTCGCCTTGTTGAAGCGTCCGGTGAAAAGAAGGCTGGCAGCTACCTTTGACGTATTAGCTTGGCTATCCAAAAAGGTAATGTTGCCAGCATTCTAGGGACCGTTCCCATGAGCCCACAGCTGGAGGACATTTTTTATTTATAGGTTTTATTTTGTCTTTAAGCTGTCTTCGTTTTGGCTTTATTTTTTCTTTAATGTAGTAAGTTATGTTAACTTTCTTTACTGTGAATTGTTAATGTTTACCAAACACTGATAGCAAACAATGTAGGACCCACTACACGTAGATCAACGATCAATTCTCTTAGGTACGATTTCTATCTATATTTTTATATCTCCTTTATAACACATAAATAAAAAATAATTACATAATTACTAAATGGATTGCAAAACTGATTACATATAAACTATCAAAATAAGTTTTCAATTCTGGTACGTTTATTGATTTTTTTTTGGAGAGAGATTGCTAATTGCCTCAAACGTCATTTTCAGCTTTACCGGGCTTGACAATAATATCTACTCTGTGTTAACAACGTTCATTGAGCGTAGATAATTGTATTTAGTTTTTAAGTAGGTATACTTGGGTTGTTGTACCTTCGCCACAAAGTTAGTTTGCCACAGAAAAAAGTATGTGTAAGTTCGCCACAGTTCTATTTTTATAAAGTAAATTCGCCACACTTTTATTATCGATACAGACAGCAGAAAAATCAAACAATAAGTGAAGTAAAAACGTTATTTAATAATTTTTCATAATCACAGCAATTAAAATAATTCAGACTACTAATTTGTCCTCTTAGATACACTTTTAGGTACTGTTGTGTATAAAACAATTGCTGGAGATAAATAATTTGTATGTATGAACCACAGGCACAAACAATCTTTTATATACCTACATGTTGCACTAGATTTAATATTTCTAACATTAAGTACCAGGCTACTATAACTATGCAGGAGATTGCTTATTAATATAAAAGAATATTATTATAATCTTTGCTATATGTATATGTATTTACAAGACTATATCATTCTTTTATATTTATAAGCAATCTCCTGCATAGTTATGGTAGCCTGGTACTTTATGTTGGAAATATTGAATCTAGTGCACTAATAATATTTTTATTTTTTTTCATTTAAAAAACATTTCTATGTAGGTGTTCAAGCCGAAATTGTATCTCTGGGGAATAAAAGCTTTAATTTTGGTTAATTACGCTTTATTTATTTTTTGTTTTCATCTAAAACACATTTCTATTTAAGTGTCCAAGCCGAATGTGTATCTTACAGGAATAAAAGCGAAGTTTTCATAACTAAGTAAAGTAAAAACGTTATTTATAATTTTTTTTAAAGAGAGATTTATGGTTAATTTGTTTTAAATTTTTTTCGTAGGATATCTATATACATCAATAATTTTAGAATAAAATAACTAACTTTCATTTCGAGCGCTCAAAACGAACTTTCCTTGCTACCGGTACTTTATGCAAAAATGATGTACTATAAAGACTTGTGGCGAATTTACAATAACCCTTACCTACCTGTGGCGAATTAACTTTCAATGGAGTTACAAAAACGTGGCAAACTAACTTTGTGGCGAATGTACAACAACCCGTATACTTAATTTTGTATTTATAGAATAGAATAGAATAGAATAGAATTTTTTTTTTTTTTTTAATTTAAGTTTTATACTTATTGTATTGTTTATATTGTAGGTATAAAAAGGTTCGAACAGTTCAACATCACTTATCTTTAAGTTTAGTTGAATAAAAAACATTGACTCTGACTTAAATTTATCATAATGTTAATATTGCTGCACTCGTACAGGACTCGCTTGATAACAATTTAGTTTTTTTTTAATACACGGTTAAGTACATAAGATTAGCCCGCCTAGACATTTAATATATAAAAAAACTGGTAAAGCTTATGCAATGTCTATTATTATTTGAAAAAAAAAAGAACAAAATTACAGGTATACGTTCTAAAAGTAACAAAATACGAGTATAAAAGGTAGAAATAATCACATTAGATGTCATAACTTTCGTTTTCAATATCTCCAAATTTTCGGATATAAATTACAAGAGCACCGCAATCATGTAAGGTGTCGAAGAAATTGATATATGACGGTTAGATGATCATTAAAATGCATTGGCATTTCAATGATCAAGGGTCTATTACGGAAATATGTGTGTCGAAAATCGGTGGTGTCTAACTAATGCTAGTACTTCGTATATAGCAGTGCTTATATTTTAACGAAACAAAGTTTTCACAAGGAATTTTTCTTTACCAAAACTAACTTTAAAAATAATCTTTGTCTTAGAAAATGTGATAAAAATATCTTTGCTCTTACAAAAATTGAGAGTATCCGTAGGAAAATTTGGGTAAACTATAATTAATTAAAAATATTTTTTTTAAGATTCTTTTATAAACCACTCGACATAATTATTAATCGAATTAGGATTAGTAAATCTAACAAACATCGTCTAATTCAAACGACAGCGATCGACTATCAACATTTCGATTTTGATAATAGGCGCGAATAACAGCGCTATTAAAGAGATGTTTCGAACTTAATCTGTCGGCAATACACCAATAGTGTTGTCTATATTTAGAGCGCAATAAAATGTTAATAAGCCAATAATCTTGTTAAATTAAGTAACGTTAGGCGTGAACTAGAGGACGTCGACTTTAAGTTTAAACAGATTAACTACAGAATATAAGAGATTATATTTTTTGCTGCTGTAAGCAATTAAACGTAATTTTATTAACTGAATATTTAGGGACAGAGACATGGGCGTATACTTTGACTCAAATGGTGTATAATAGCTTCAGATCCGAAATATATCATACATTTTTTACAGACATTAAGTACAATCCTATTAACCCAACTAGAACGCTAAATACGCTTGTGTTAGAAATTGGTTCACGTCATTAGGGTGACGGATTTGTGGTGATTGAACTACGACTTTTTGCATCCAGCCCAAGCATCTATCCGTTCGGCTACTGACTCCTATTTTTTTTTGAAAAGCTGAATTTTCCGTTTGTGTTTTCGCTTTTAGCGCTATAGTAGAAATCTTACAGTTCTTGAAAATAGATTGAGCACCTAAATTATATTAGTCACCACAGTATTGTGTTTAGAACTCTATATTTCAGAAGCTGAAATCAACGAGAATAGACTTGTAATGAATTAACTTAACTTAATACCGTTTCAAATTTTTCTCGCTCATTACAAGTCTAGTTGAAAGGCTCCTCAAGCCAAGATAGGACTTAATCACATCGCGCAAAAAATAACTACCATCTTTTTAAGCGATGGGCGGTTCAGGTCTTAAAGACTAGTTAGGACGTGTACGTTTTTGCGGACAGATAATAAAAACTATGAAAGTTTTAAATTCTTTGGCTTTCAAGACTATTTTCTGACAATTATTCATTTGAACTTTTTCGTTTACGGTCAAAGCAAAAAGGTTTATTTTTATTTTCAGAATATATTATACCGGTGCTGGGCCTTCTGTGTATTTCTGGGCAATCATGTAAAAGACCGAATAGACGCTTATTACATCCGAAAATTCGTATTCTTGCTATATTTATTTTGATGGTTTAATAAAATTGTAACGTGCCATCGTCCAGGAAAATTATTTTTTTGATGACGATGTTGATGATGTGATATTAGGTGCTCGATGGCAAAGCGGCTAGCGCGTTCGTGTAATGAAATGACCAGTGACAGTGAAAAAACCTACAACTCGCTTCGAGCACTAGTTTGGATTCAATATTTTCATGTGTTCCATTGTTCATTTAGACTTTAGATCATCTGCATCGTCATCATCATCATCTGATGATGATGATGACGATGCAGCAGTGCACCAGCCTACACACGTCCACTGCTTACCATCTGCATGTTATAGGCATATGATGAGATTCCGTAGACCTACTGTTTCCAGTTACATTCAATTTTATTGTCGCGAACGCCTAAACCGCTACGCCATCGATTTTTCCCTCCAACATTTTATTTCACCTAGTCTTTACTGCCCACATACTGCCCAGTGAAGTCCAATAACATATCTTAAAGACGGCGAGATGCGTGGTTTGTTGTTCAAATGTGATAAGTGAGGACAAAATGTGTCGATGATTTTGTTTATTCTATCAAAAGTTACGTTTCATTTTTTAAAGTTTTTTTTCTGTTTTATTTTGTAACTTGATTTAAACAAAAGAGCTGTGTATGTTGTTTTGTAATAGAAAGTTTGCTACGAAATGAAGGCCGCTCAGCAGGACGCTGTAAAAGGGAGCAAAGAAATTCCCTGAGTGAATATCTTGTCGATTCTTCTACATAAAATAGACTTACAAACTAATGGCGCTGGCGTGGCGGCTTTATTTATTTATTTATTTTATTTAATAGGACAACCAACAAAATTAACACTAAATTAAATTTAAAAAAAAAAAAAGTAAAAGTATATCATAAAACAAATTGATAATGGCTTAGCGAGAATAGCTTAAACCCCTGATAGTCTATTACAAACTTCGAGTTTGGTAAACAAATAGTCTATCATGTTGCCTGCATGTAATCACTTATGGGTTGGTATTAGTACTGCCCTCACTCTGTGTAGAAAGGATTGTTTTTGCTCACATCGATGAAAAAACTGTGTTGTTCCGTATTCATCCCACGAGATCTCATCCCATGAATATTTTTTTCCTTATTCATCCCATTTCTATTCCTTACTCAACCCACAGCAATATTTTTATTTTTTATTCCTTATTCACTGTAAACAGGAGAACCTCAAGTATATAGTATAATAATAATACTACAGTTGTTAATTAATAGTTAGGCAAAATCTAGACATGAGTCTACTCACATGAACAATTCTTCTCTTACTCTGTTTCATTCGTAGCTCCCAACAAAATAACAAAACTATCGACAGCGCTTGCTCATCCCTAGCTCTAGGTCGTCAAGCAAGCGAGGTGACATAAAATTATCTTGTAATGGAGGTAATTTGCGCTGCCCTCCGCGAAGAGGGAAAGTCAGGCGAAACCACCGGAAATGTTGTTTAGAAAGATTAGAATTTAGAAAAGTAGCGAAGATGCGCTTAACTTTAAAAGTCGATCGATCCACTTCAATAATAAGCCCCCAGCTTTACTTTTTACATGCGATGGCTACAGATAATTTGACGCGTAACAAACTAATATAATACTAGTAATTGAATAAAACAACTCAGTTCAATGTCCTGGCGATTGGCAGTTGTTGGAGATAAACAGTGGTTGTCATATAATGAGGCTCCCTAATCAGAATCGCAATCGCTGTTTAAGACAGCTTGAGCACCCACACACATCATGTTGCCAACATCAGTGTTGGCGACCTGCAATGGACCAATCTTTTTGGCATGTTTTCAATATTTAACTGTTTACCTATTTGTACTTTGGTTTGTATGGAAAGTGTCCTTCTGACATAATTTCCAATATTTGTGACGTATATTTGTACGAATATTTGTGACGAACACCCACTGCTTAGAATGACAGGTGATGGATGAATGTGTGGAATGTGGAAGATGAAGACGAGAGGCATAAATGATACAACTTGAATGAAAGAGAGCTAAAGTAATAAAAAAAGGCTCCGATCATGTTGGAGGAAGTAGAAAAAATATATGTTTGTGACGTTGTAAAAGAAAGTAAGTAAAGTAAATAGTCTATAACTGTCCCACTGCTGGGCAAAGGCCTCCATCATTGTAATCAAGTCATCGCTACAATTGGTGGGTAAAGGCTTAATTACCACGCTTGCCAAATGCGGGTTGGTGATCACAAACCCGCGCTATGCATAGAAAAATCCGAAACACACTTTGCCCGACCTTGGAATGGAATCCGGGACCTTCGGGTATCGGGTCGAGCGCTTCACCACTCGGCCACCGAGGCGTATAAAAAAGGTAGTCAAAATAGCCTTTGCTGAGTTTCTTGACGGTTCTTTTAAGTAGTCTTCCGTCGCATCTTACAAAGATGGCGTAGTAGATTTCATGATTTTGATTTTACATCATTTTTGAAATATATTATCATTAGCATCACCATGAGCCTATAAACGTTTTGCTGTAGGGCTCAGGACTTTCAGGACAGGAGAATGTGGAAAAAAGAACGTGCCTATGGGCTCCGCGTCGATTAGGGGCACCTCGGTCAGAGAAAAAAATTACTTCAATTTTGTACGCCTTGCCCACTTACAGTTTTTGGACGAGTATTTACCTACATAAAAAAAATCTAAGAAGTAAAATATAAAACATAGTACACTTTTCTTAGATTCGTTGATGATAACAAAAAATGATTATGATGATGATGATGAAAAACTTAATAATTTATTCAGATATTTTTTTTGCTAAGTCTAAAAGGTTTCTAGTACGGTGTGCAGTGCCTAGTGGATCAAACCACGAACCACCACCCTGGCCTTATGCGGTTTGGTAGGTTTTAACGACATTTTTTGGGACCAGAGATCCAACAACATTCCACATGTGACACTGCTTCAAAAGCATTCGTATTGTATCTAGTGAATTATTATTATGTGGCCTGTCTGATCACTCCCAACCTTCAGTTAGTCAATCAGACAGGCCAACTTGCACGCAGTGTGTGTGTGTGTCATCGTCATCATAATCAGCCTACATCAGTCCACTGCTGGACATAGGTCTCTCCCAATGCATGTCATGTGTGTGTCCCATAGTATTTGCAGGATCGGGATCGCTCGTGCTTGGCGGTAGCATAATACCTCAGAGCAATAAAGTTATTCTTCTTAAATTTCAAAAATTGTTTTACGACGGCCAACTTCGCTTGAGGTCACAAGGAGACTGGGTGCCTAGAGCGACTTTCATTCGCCATTCGATAACGGTAACGAAAGCGAGAATATGTATCGTAAAATTTTAACTCTTCTCCTATATGTCGCCCAGGAAGCGCTGCTTCAATGCCATACTAATTTTCGTTTTCGTTTTCGTAATCCAATAAATACGGCAAATACGGATAGTAAACAAAACACACACTAGGCAACCCAAGCCTTGTACCACGAACCCTTCGCAGGGTTCGTAAACGTGAACGTCACTCTGGTACTTTACGGCTTAAGTAAACGTCCCAGTATCCGTTAAGTTTTAAACATTGCTGAGTTTGCACGTCTGATGCACGATCTTCGCACGATGATCGCGAGTCATTGCGTGTAGTATGTACGAGTATATCCGCGTAAGTGTTTAATTTCAAGCGATACAGCTGGTAATTGTCACTAATTACAAACGACAACGTATTTTGCTTTTGACAGTCAGTCTGCGTAATTATTGTATCCATGTTTTTTTTTCAGGCAATTAGTGAGGTATCGAATAATTGGTCAATAAAAAATGATTTTGCATAATATTGAAATAAGACATTATAGCTATAATAAAAGAAGGTGTATAAGGTTTGCGTTGAAGTTTTTTAATGATTGAAAAATACCGAGTAAAGAGGGCCGTGCTAAAGTAGGTAATTTGGAAAGAAAGATAGATAATACCTACTTTTATTGCCACACTATAAATCCTAAACAAAAAATACAAAGTTATAATTTGGCGGTCTTATCGCTTTAAAGTGATTTTTTCCAGACAACCAGTCGGATGTTCATTCGTTCATTCGACATTCGAATGTTCATTAGTAAGAGAGACAATAATTTTCTGTTAGATGTGATTTCGCAATCCTACTAATCCTACTATTATAAACGCGAAAGTTTGTAAGTATGGATGGATGTTTGTTACTCTTTCACGTAAAAACTTCTGAATGGATTTGGATGAAATGCGGCATACAGATAGTTTGACTATTTTGCTCCCGAATGCAAATAAATAGAATAATAAAAAATAAAAAAAATAACGGGATTCTCTTTTATGGTGTTAATTAGGATAAAAGCGTAGATAAAACGGACTGAACGTATAACAAAGCATGTTCAAACGGGCCAACGGTGTTTGCCTCCCTAAATACGGCGAAACGCTGCGGAAGCTCCAAAGATTACATGGATTAACACATAGGATACTTTTATCCCGATATTCTTACGGGAACGGGAACCACGCAGGTGAAACCGCGAGCGGCCGCTAGTTGTGCAATATATTTGCTGTGTATTAGAAATAATGTATACAGTAATAGTAGCTTAATAGCAACCAGGGATGCAGCGACTTCAGATACCTTTTGACTTAAAAACTTATGTCCGGACCAACAACTTAACGTGCCTTTTGTAGCACAGAGGCGCTTGAAATATTGATCCATCCGGTATTACGAAAGTTGCTGAACTTGGAAGATCACCATCCGACACGCTAGCCGCTGCGTTATGGAGCTTCGCCAAATTGAACATTAGGCTAACTGATAACAGTAGTCTACTAACATTTTTTCAAAGTTTTTCAGATTTTATTGTTCTCTTACCGCTATGTAAAAGAAGGTAACAAGTTTACTATAAAGTGACCGAGCAACAGTATCCGTCTTTAAAGGAAAATGTAATTCAAGTGTTTGAACAAAATTAAACTCAACAAATTTACGATAACATTAATCGGTATAAACGACTACGTGTATGTATCCATTCAAGTCTCGTCCCATACATCATTGTTATGAATGCGCTATAACATAGTTGATTCTCTTTATCGGTTATTGATATACAATATTAATGTCCATACAAGGCCTGCAGCTTGTACATAAATATTTCTGTCTATATGGTAGCTCGAAGTTAGGTTTCGCTGAATCGGCTATTATTCAAATGAGGTATTCAATGAGTTTAAGACTCGATTAAATACAAGATGTAGGCGCCACTGGCTTGTTTCGCGTAACAACAGGGCTCGTAAACATTTTCCTTGCTGCTAGATTTACTGTTACGCAGCTTTAAGTGATAAGTACGGTGACAAGAGAATCGGCGGGTCTTTGCCGAACGCAAATGGCTAGCGATTAAAAGTCCATTTAAGCCTTAACAGGGCGAAGAGACATTTAACTCAGTTTTAACGACAGCGTTAAATGTTTTGAGTGGCGAACTGTGCACAGTGCGAAACCAACCACTGGCGTAAAGTGTGATGGGAATGAGAGGACATCCATTTTGCCGTATAAGGAAATGTCGCTAACGTCGTGATGTCGCAAGCGTTTCACAAATATTGTGTAAATAATCTGTCAATTACACTGTAATGAAGTGGACTTCCCGATTGTAAGATTATTCAGGAAATTATAAAGTTGATAGTAATGTTGCGTGTACCTACCGAAAGCTTTATGTCTCAAATCCATGCTCATATTACTAATGTTTATTTATTCTATCTTTTAGAACAACATGCGTATGAAATTTGCGTGCAACATCAGGGAAATGGCTGGGATATGCAAACTAAACTTAAAACTAAAATGTTGTGCACCTCTGCGTCTAAGGGTGAGGCGACAAATAAACATATGTGGCCGGTACAGGAGCCTTGAGACCGAAGCATACTGTATGTTGCATACCTAACCACATGAACCATTGAATTATTTTTTTACTATTTTATTTTATCACAGCTCGTTTAAACTGGAATCGCATGCATATTAATTTATATTGAAAACTGTAATAATTTTTCTTTCCTTTAGGAACTTTACAATTTGTTTTTTGAATATAAAAAATAATTCAATGTGATCTTAATATACTTTATAATGCGTGGAAGAACTGCTGTTACTTGTCGTGTTATATCAATAGGAGTGAAGGTTTCAGCCCTAAAGATAATTACATGTTCCTTCACAGAGAACGCATATTTCTACATGAAATCAACTATTATCCTGAGTTATTATGTTGTGAGGAGTAATACATTAATGTAACCATATAATCTGGTACGAATATACCGTTATCACCGTCATTAAGGTTTTGTGATTGGATGATGCAATTAGCTTGTTACTGAATGCCAGTCGCGATTTTCCACGTTCTCATTTGTTCTCGACCAATTAAAATAAAATCTGACGAGATGGCACTTTTAAATGTATAAAACGCGATAGGAAATTGAAAAGATCTGTATTTTCAGTGAGATAAAATTATTAACTTGAATTATTACCTATATTATACAATAATCAATCACACAGCATTTCTAGAAAATACTGTCAGTCAGTACTGTCTGTCAGTTTTGCCCAATTTTTGAGTAGACGAAACTGATTTACTTATAGATTTTACTTATGGCATTCTTTAATCTTTTAAACAAGCTGATGTCTACTAGTCTGTACGTATAAATATAAAGGGTATATGGGTTATCTCGTGAGAATTAGAAACTAGCTTGACCTAGGATTAGAATTTAACCTTGATGCTGTCCACTTGCACAGATTACTCGGGTTGCTTATAAGTGCATGCAATGATGTTTAAGTATATTATGTCGAGTAAGTATTTCTATATTGAATTTATGTATTTAATGTTACTGTAAATATTCAAATCGTAGCGTATGTTTAGATAGAATTGCGCAGGTAGGTATGTTTAACAACTTTTAAGCTTTAGCTAGTTTTGTCTGTTAAAGTATTTTGCGTTTCTATTTGTGATGGAAAGTGTCCTTATATGATAGGGCATTTTCCAATATTTTGATGCTGCGCTGTAGGGGAGAAAAGAAATGCCCTTTTTTATATTAGAAGGAGGCAAACGGGCAGGTGGGTCACCTGATGGGAAGCAATCACCGCCGCCCATGGACACCCGCAAAACTAGAGGAATCGCAGATGCGTTGCCAGTCTTGAGGAAGGAGTTGGATCTTGAGGAGGGAGTAGGAATTGGAAGGGGGGATGGGTGAGAGATGGGCCTCCGGTACTTTCACTCACCGGACGAAACACAACAGCAACGAGTGCCATTGTTTCACGCCGATATTCTGTGAATACCACCCGGTATTACGCCGGGCGAACCGGCCCATTTTGTGATGCAACGCCATCGATGTGCAACGCAGCGTGGCTCTACCACTCAGAGAAACCCTTGTTGAGTTTCTTGCCGGTTCTTCTCAGTACAAAGTCTCCCAGAGTAGACTTACGAACCGATGACAAAATAAGAATAACGTTCATTAGAGCTATTTGTAGCAAACTGAATAAATGATTTTGAATATTGCATTTTGAATTTTTATGCTAAACTTATGAGGATGCTAATATGTATGAGGATTTTGGACTAATTGCGCTTCCACTATCGGGCTTATCATTACTTAACTTCAGGTGATACGAAAGCTAATAAGGACCATACGGATATTTTTTTGGTGTTATCTAATTGCAGCCAGCATTTGTAAAATAAAATCAAAATTAAATCATAAAAAGACAGACATTGTAAACAATTACTTAGCTAGTTTGGTTATACAATATTTCAAAGAAAAAAACTTTAATTATATCTTAGATGCACTTGTAATCATTTTAATAATCAGTAATCTTGATCACCTAATTTAATGCTTTTTTGTTTCGCAGAATTAGGAAATCTAACCTTTTCTTGTAATTAGATAGGCTTGCATTTGACTACTATCTCACCTGATGGTAAGTGATGATGTAGGCTACGATGTAACATGCTTGCCTAGTAAAGTTAAAATTCTTTTAGCCTTTATTAAGCTCCTTTAGTTTGACTTAACTGGCTTTATTGCTGGTACCTACGGTACTTCCCATACACATCGGCTGCTATTTACAGAAATAAAAGACGCTCGCTATGTCTTAGACGTGTCTCAATAAATGTTTATTTTTATTGCCGTTGAAAAAAAATGACGATTTGTCACGTCATGAGAAAACGAGAATAAACATCTCCATGTTATTTCATCCTTTATTTAAGTACTTGTGCACTAATTAAACTAGGATTGCTCAACCTAAGATACAATTAATTAGTCGTATTATACTGCCATTTTAAATAGATGTCTATTTCTTGAATGGACGATGACATTTTTCTTTGGCCGGGTTACCCTTTACCAGATAGATAAGTTAAAAATTAACTAACACGTATTATATAGCAGTATTTGCACGAGCATTGCGGCATACGTTTTCTGAGCAATTAGCAACTTTCACAAGGCCGGGTCACCGGATAGAAGACTAAATAACAATACCTGGAGCTTCTTAAGGCGAGCGTTTCCGACTGTGAGATTTCCAAGGCGTTCCGCTCGGGACTGAATGATGGCGCGAGCGTTGAATTAGGCAATAATGCGGATTTTATTGAACGTTTCCTTATTATTAAAAATTTAATGGCCGACAACTATTACATATTCAAAGACAATTGGTTTGGTGTATTTTTCTTTGTCTGAAACGGTGTATAGCCTGAATAAAATGATATTTAGTTTATTAATAAGATGTTTGTTTGATATTATATTCGATGCAGGAAATTGTAAAATATCGTAAAAATACCAGCCGAAATTACTAGATAAAAGGCCAATGAATAAAATTTCGAATAAAACTCACTTAAAAACACCGTTTTTTTGGAAACCCTCGCCTTAATGTTTTGGAAGGCACTTCACTGGCACTTATACGTTTAAACTGAGCGATTCCCAACGACGAGGTGGAATAAAGCTTCGTCTTATTATAAACATGCTTGTAAAGCGTAAGAACGGTTCTCGAAAGACGACCGCGTACTGGAAGACGAAGTGTAAGCAAGCAGGCCTTCAACAAGGTGGACCGCCGATCTGGTGAAGGTCACGGGTAGCCGCTGGATAGCAGCACACCGGTCGATGTGGAGATCCTTGGGGGAGGCCTTTGTCCAGCAGTGGAAGCCTTTCGGCTGAGATAATGATGACGAGCCCTGTAGCGGGACATTTAGAAACTGATATCTACAAAAAAATTGCTATTCGACACTGGTGACTGCATTGACAGTTAATAAATACTCAGCTATACCTACACTTATTCACTTTGTTATAACTTTCGAGCAAGCAGCCTATTCATTCTCAGTCTATTACGTTCAAACACAAATAAAGTAACTCTCCATCGAGTTATATTATCATTTAGTGTGAATCTGAGCTATTAACCGACTATTTACTGGAATAATCGCATTGTTCCCATCATTGGAGCTTTCAAAACTCGTACCGTTAGGTTAGGAGAAGCTATACGAAAGCTTTACTTTACTTTCTATGATTATTTCTACATATCGTTGGGTATAGTTCAAAAGCGGTTTATTACCGAAAAAGCAACCAGTTGTTAATTGTACAATAAAATTGCAACGCAACTGCTCTAGTTGCGGTTGATAAATTGTTTTTTTTCCTACTTCCTCCAGAGCCTGTTTTTGCAATTCACTTTCATACTAGTTCTCGCTTTTATTCCTCTCGCACTTTTATTCCTCATTCTTCACATACATTCATCCCATTTGGGCAGCTTAAATTTACTTACATTTTGCTTATTTTATCTTATATCTATTAGTAGTTATGTGGAATCTTATATTTAATATTATAACTATACTATAAATTTATTAGAAATAAGACATTTGTACTCGCAGGTACAGAAGTCTTTTCTGTTTTATTAAACTATTTACTAACTTTATTCTCTAAGTTTTATTTCTTTTCCTAACTATTTCAATAACTTTAATACAATATTTTATAAAGCTCTCTCTGTATTTACCTGCTATAAGATTTCCAAAATTGGTTGGTATTATAAATTGGTATTACGGACATGCATGTAAACTATAACATTACATTTTAATCGCAAATGCACTAAGCGAGCGATATTTGAGCGATTAGTGTCCGTAATACCAATTTAACAACCGCAACTAGAGCAGTCGCGTTGCAATTAAATACTAACAACTGGTTGCTTTTTCGGTAATAAGCCTATATGTAAGTAGCATTGGTAAATACAGCGCAAACGTCAAATACCAAATGAATATAAGTTAAGTAAATTGATAGAACTACCACTGTATATAGTTTAGTAGTTAAACCACTGGTATCAGAGCCGAGTTCCCGGGTTCAATTCCCAGCGGTACATATATAAATATTATTATTGTGCTCAGTTTGATAAGTATAAGGCTAGCTGCCACAATCCTTTCTATGTTGTTCGCCTAAACAATAATGTTAGCATTAGTAGTATTGTTATTTTCCGACAGTTAAGGATCAGATTGCCAATAGATAGTCAATGGATAGATCAACTACTGAGGAACTCCTCAGTAGTTGAGGATGCACCTTCGTTCTCATCGTCACTTAGCATCAAGTACGAGTATTATAAAAGTCTTAAAATCGTATAACAATTTTTTCAACACACTTGTTCATAAAATGGCTCTAATTTCACCGCAATTAGGCACATAATGACACCTGTAATCAAACTGCGACTTTTTCATTGCCATTATTCACAAGTGAGTTATAGGGTTTATTTTTTATTTTATTGGTTGAGTTGCTTTGTTCTTAAAAAGTTTCGATACAAAAAAGATTGTGTTCAATGTACAAATAAATTAATGTAAGTACCTATTGCTTGCTCATTTCATGCAACTTCGTATTTAAATAGATAATTTCAACTAGTACATTCTTAATAAATAAAACTTTCACTCAAATATAACTTTTGTTTTCTCTGTAATAAAGAAAACTTTGAATTCCCCACTTTGTACGTGGCTAAAACGTTATCCGCGAAATGCCAAAAAAAAGAAACCTCATTCTTTTAGTCTTTGGCCGATCGCCATTGTTAGATGCGCGCGCTTAGGAAAACTGATTATTTTTTCCCGCCATTGCGAAAAATTTTTCACAACTCGTTTTCACTGTTGAAATTATAGTTGTACAAGTACTAAGTATAAGAAGAAAATGATTTATGTTGTACACCGCCCGATATAAGATGTGAAGCCCTTAACGTTATGGAAAGTTTACTACCTGAAAACTCCAGGGACAAATATCTATTAGCATACCAAAATTTCATACAATGGCAAAACAACAAGAATACGCAGTCTTTTTCGGAAAATGTGTTCATGGCGTACTTTTAAGAAAAGAATTAGACTTGATTCTGAGGCGCGTCCTACTGGCGAAACACCAAGTACACCCAATGATTGTATTTCACCTACCTATACGAATAATGAACCATTTCAAATAACAACACAACATGAAAGTGTTTCAGTAAATAATCTAACTGATGAGACACCGCTATGCCATCAAAAACAGTTAATTATAATTTCACTAACTGCACATTTACTAATTGTTTCTATAAATAAACTTTTTATCTACTAAATATAATGATTTTTTAGTATTATTTTCTTCACAAGTGAAATACGTCGTATGATACACGTGTGTATTGATGATTACCGTCCTCGGCTCTCTTAAGACCCTCACCTAACAGCTCGGGTCTCAATGGCGCCTCAGCGGTAATCACCAACATTACACACTTGTACCATAATGTACTAATATAAACACAAATGTAAAATGTGCAATGATAAAAAAAAACTTTCTTTGTCCGATTTCTTCTTCAAGTTATAAAAGTAATAAAGTCGTGTCGTGCCTTAGAAAGTACTTTAAGCTGAACATAACTATTTAAATTCATATTTACATTGCGATGTACTTTCCTTGTTTGTTCCGAGCATTACGGAATAATTTAAAATGCTATAAATATATGCGTATGCGCACCACTGTAACATAACTTTTTCCATGAGTGGAGTCGTAATTTTAGAGGAATGCTGGCACTACGTTATTAAAAAATAACTACTCTCAGGACATTCTGATATTCTACCTGCTCCTTTGCGAAGCTACTTACATTAGATTCCTCTTAATTTGTTTTAATATTTGTGATGGATAGGTAACAAGAACGCTAAAATGCTGTTTTTTCTTCAAAAAGGACACTAATACGTATGTATAAACAAAAGACGAGATGTAAAATCATGCAAGAAAGAATAATGTCATTCATAAGAAACCAGGGATCGGTATGCGTACCTTAAATTAGCATTTTAGACTATTGAAATTGTAAATAAATAAATTAATAAATAATGTTCCCTTAAAATTGGAGCCGGGCCTGCAATTCAAATTGGTAATACGCTAGGTATACCTACCTACCTCTTGCAGTGACTATTATATATGCAGCGAATGCCAAAAAAAGCTATATGTATAAGTAAATGTGCTAAGCTTGAGTTACTATATGAATAGAATTTAACACAATTATTTAAAATTTTGTTAAAAACTCACATTGCCAAATTTACAAGGAACTCAAAAATAAATGTTTTTACTAGAATTGTTAAGTGTGGCCAGTTTAGACGTGTAGATAGTAAGCCTATTAAAGTTGGTTATAAATTGTAGTAAATAACTCTATCCTTTTTTTACTACTAACGTTACTCAGTAGCGTTTTACATTCCTAATTGCAAAAGTAATTTAAGCCTAATAAAAGTTTAGTGCACTACTGCGAAGCATGTGCTGTACTAGGCTTTTCTATTCCTGGAGACTTGAAAATCAGCGGGAGAGGAAGAGAGAGAATGATTAAGTGCCGTAGCGATGCAAAAACGCAAAATGTAAAAGGTAATAGGTAAGGATTTTAGATCCAAAAAAAAAAATGTTATTCATTGGCCTTTTATCTAGTAGTTTCGGCTGGTATTTTCACGACATTTTATAATTTCCTGCATTGAATCAAACATACGTCTTATTATTAGACTAAATATCATTTTATTCAGGCTATACACCGTTTCAGACAAAGAAAAATATACCAAACCAATTGTCTTTGAATATGTAATAGTTGTCGGCCATTATAATTTTAATAATAAGTAAACGTTCAATATAATCCACATTATTGCCTAATTCGACGCTCGCGCCATCATTAAGTCCCGAGCGGAACGCCTTGGAAATCTCACAGTCGGAAACGCTCGCCTTAACGCGCGCGTGACATCGTGAGTGGGTCGCAGGATGATTCGGTTGCGAATTTTCCTAGGATAAAAAGGTGTCATAAGCGGACAATGCCTAGTGTGAGTTTCATTTAACATTCGATCACGTTAACGATAACGAAAATTAGTATGGCAATGAAACAGCGCCTCCTGGCGACATACGAGAAGAATTAAAATTTTTCCATATCAATGTTCGTTTTTGTAAACGTTATCGAACCAATACGGATAGTAAACAAAAATCACACTAAGGCACTCAGTATGCTCCTTTGCCAGCGAAGTGTCAAGAGAGAAGTCAAATGTAAATCGCAGTGCTATTATCTAAAAAATATGTGCACCACAAGTTGTATTTGATAAAGGAACAAAAGAGAGAAGAGACATACAACGGGTGGCTGAAAACTTAATCTGACCAATCGAAGTTTGGTATGTTATTACACCTTCTTTGTATGAAATGTACCTGGCCACATTTCTCAGTGCTCAGCAGAGCGGAATTACAATTTTTGTCGCAAACTAATTGGTTGGGTTTTTCAGAAAACATTTTTAGCTGTAGGAACACATTAGTTAACTACATTAGTAAACTACATTGAATAAAAGAAACAAAATGAAGTAGAATCATTAAAGCTGAACAATCGAAGTTTGACGTGAATTAGGAACCTTCTTTGTTAGTCAAACACTAGTTTGTGCCACCAGTCCTAGACTCATAGTATATAGCTGAACGGATTTACAATTTTTGTCGCAAACTAATCGGTGTTGGGTTTCTCAGTACTCACACCGGGTATGTAATAATTATTACTTAGTGGCGGCTATTACATTTAATGACCCAACATCCAATATGCGTTTGAAATAGATAAGATTGCATGGTTAAATGATGTTGGTATCTTCATTTCTTGTTGGAATGTGCTAGTGAAGTGTGCGAATGAAGTGGTTTTGGTTTTTGTTTCCTGTTACAAAGGAGAATCTGAATTTGTCAGCTGCCAGCGTTCACGCTATGACAAGGATTCATTAGTGATCGATCATACTCGAATTATGTACTGACGCCTGCACATAAACCTGTCCAAAACCTGTCAAATTTCTTTAATAAATTTTCAAACCTAAGCTTAAAAGCATAAGGTTCGAAGTCTATTGAGGAAAATTGACAGTTTGTGGTAGATTTTTTTTTTAAATTTATTTATCATTCCAATAGTTATTACAAAAAACATATATGCGATCACTTTAAAAACCACTAAGATAGGTGATAGGTGTGCAGGCGTATGTACAGTAATAATACTAAAAGAAAAAAAAAAACTTGTTGTTGTTTAAATGTCTGTGGAGTACAGACTGTAATTTCTTGTAACTAGTGGTCGCCCAGTGGTCGAAATTCGACTGTAGTATTTTATTACGGCTGCACGGACTGTATTCTAAGAAATGAAAAATTAAAAAAATATTTTGGATTGGCATTGGCAGATTTCGGCCACTCCTCTTCCATTTTGAAATTTTATTAATCTATTCTATAAGAGTAAAAAATGCGTGTGTGTCAAATACATGGTAGTGTGTGTAATGTTTGTTTTATTGATTTAATGTATTTTTATGCATAATTTAAAAAAAAATATTAACATTCTGTACTCCTTCTCTATATAAACTTTAAGTATGCGAAATTTCATAATCCTCCGTCCGCGCAATTTTCGTAAAAAAGGGGTACAAAGTTTTTGCTTCAAGAGAGAAAGCTCTAATATCCCTGAGTGTCATTGGACACTCAGTGTACTGAAAATAGTGTAGTGCATTTAAACATACACAATAAATAATAAAACAGTCATCATCTCAGCCAAAAGACGTCCATGCTGGACAAAGGCCTCCCCTAAGGATCTCCACATAACGACCGGTTTTGTCCTGCTCGCATCCAGCGGCTTCCCGCGACCTTTACCAGATCGTCGGTCCACCTTGTTGGAGGTCTGTCTACTGCGCTTTCCGGTACGCGGTCGCTACTCAAGGACTGTTCCGCCCCAGCCTCCATCAGCAGCGAGCGATGTGCCCTGCCCACTGCCACTTGAGCTTAGCAACTCTTCGGGCTATGTCGGTAACGTTGGTTCTTCTGCGGATCTCTTCATTTCTGATTCGATCACGCAGAGAAACCCCGAGCATAGCCCTCTCCATTGCTCTTTGAGTGACCTTGAGCCTTCTGATAAGGCCCATAGTGAGCGACCACCATTGTCACTACCTCAGAAAAATAACAATATATACACATATAGGTAATACTCAAAATGACCACATCATATTGATAGAAGTGGATACACACACGTCCACACCAACACGTCCATACTTAAAAAAACCTTTGTTTTATTTCTGAATTTATTCAAAAGTTACACTTTCAATTTTAATTTTAATATCGGAGCACTCTTACTTGGAATTTATAGCAGAGTAGATTGCGTACATTAAGTGCCGTACAAAAAGTTAAGACGCTAATGCCTTCATCATTATCTGGAAAGCAATAGATTCCGAGTCAACCTTTTGTGAAGCTAGAATAATCTAGGAAACTAATGGGTTGCCTTTAACATCACTGAAGGGAGCCATAAATGAACCAATAGACCGCTTGTCTACGGCAAATTGCTTTTGCAACGATACATATAATTTAAATACGAAAACATTATTTTTTTTAAATGAAACATATCTTGTAAATTTCAATTTATGAAACTTATTCGTTTATGAAACACAACAATTTATCTGTATCTATTTAATACATAAATTTAAAAAAAATAACCCAATTATGGCATCTGTATTGTGATAATGTAAAACGTAACACGGTGTTACATTTTCAACCTATGAAATATACTTACACAAATACTTTTTAAATCAATTCGTTCCGCTTGCACGATCACCCAACTTACCATCATTTAAAACATACTACATATATATATATATATAAAAATCAATCAATTTTATATATATATAGTTTAATCTTTATATATAAAAATCAATTGCGGTTCGTTTGTCTCGCTAAAACTCGAGAATGGCTGGACTGATTTGGCTAATTTTTATTTTGAAATATTTGTGGAAGTTCAGGGAAGGTTTAAGTGGTGAGAAACATAAATCATAAGTAACGGAAAATACTAAAAACGACAATTTTATTTTCCTATACCTATGATTTACTAACATAGTTCTTAAGCTTTCATTGTTACTAACTAATATGGATGGAAATCTGAAATAAAAATATTTTATACAAAGTTATTTGTTTGTTTAGTTGTCATGGAAACTGTCAAAGCGGTACGTAGTACAACAAAATGTTCCTAGCTGTGAAACATTTGATGTCTTTTGTCACTTGGTCGGTTGTCGAATATTTATAGGTGTGTATTGTGTATGTTTCATAGCTGTAGTATGAGGTCCGATCTCTTTGGTCTTTTTTGTTGGAATACAAAACAGTTCTGTTTCAGAAATAAAAAATGTGTAAAAGTGTGTCAGTTGGTTGTCGTAAAATGAAAATAAATAAATAAATCGATTATTAAAATCTATCATCAGGTTGTCAATGCGCAAAAACTTTATTTACTGTTATTGTTTTAAAATGCCAAGGAGAAGAGGACCTGACTTAGGTCGTCGAAATCAATCAAATGTGCGACGAGCCAACTCACGTGCAAACCGCACTGACGACCAGAGAGAGACAGATAATGATAACATTCGTTTGTAGGTATGGCAGAATTGCGTTCTACAGTGAATAATAATGAAGTAGATAGGCTTAGAATGGAACGAGTTTGGGCACACCAAACACAACAACAGCGAGCACGACACAATGAAATAGAGCGATTCCGCAGACGCAGTGTTCCTGTAAACCTGGAACGAGTAGCATTCCACTACGATCCGGAAATAGATTATTGTGCCGTAACAATTGGGGAAATGACAACCATTTGTCAATATTGTAAAGCGTTAAAATACAGCGGTGAATCTACTGGATTATGTTGTGCTGGTAGTAAAGTAAATTTGCCACAATTGGTCCCACCACCACATCCATTACGCTCATTAGTTTCTGGGGTGGGAAATTAATAATTTATTAAAAACAATAATTATAGTATACTACCCTGAGAGTGGGCATGAAATTTTCCTGTACTATTGTTGCGTTGCGCCAAACGACGTCATTTGAAAGCAATTGTTATATTTTTGGATGTTGGCCAAGAAATGTTTAGACTAATTTCCCACCCCAGTCGATAATGTTTAAGTTTTGACCATATTTTTCACCAATACATGTAGGTGAAGTTCACCGAGTCATCTAGTAATAAATAAAAATTAAACTCACACAGCTTTTAGAATGCATCAGTAGAACTACTTCTACCAATTCACACATCGAACACCTGATTAGCTACAACAGCCGCGGCAACTTGACAAATGCGTAAACGCACAGCGAGATTAATAATGACAAATGAGTGCAGATAATAACTAACCAAGTTCCTTTTAATAACTACGTTTCGTGCGAAACTAGACTTAGATGCAAGCGATTTATCATCGGACGGGATACAGTGACGTGGTGAGACTAAAATGACGTATTTAGCAGATAAAGCGTTGGAAGAAAATGTACGTGTAATGTCTACCTACACATAAATACGATTTGAGTCATCAAAATACGACACCATCTTTTTAATTAATTGAATAATAATTAGTGTCAATAATGACGTGACAAGAGGTAGGTTCGATGCGCTTGTAAATTACCACAGAGCATAATTTAATTTTGGCTACGACCCGTTAAATTTTCATGCGCGTGAGTTCTTATTGGATGGCAGTGACCCTAACTAGTTCGAATGTAGTTTTTGCCAGTACTCAATTACAATTTGCATAATATTATATTTAGAAATACAGCATAGCTATATCAGTTAGGTAGGCGAGTACGTATGAAGTTAAAAGCAAGGATAATGTTAAGGAAGAGTTCATTGACTACTTATAATGGAATCAAGCGTTACTTTGCGGAAATCTATGGCATACAAAAATGCAGTGCATGCAATTGTGTAGTGTTCCTTCGACTTGCTTCCAAACAAACTAAAAAGCGGAAGTAATAATAGATACTTAATATTATTGTAATTGTATTTTTGTGTACATTACAAAGAGCGCGAGCTCAGGACGCAATTGATGCTAATCGCTACTTTTCCCGTTTTCTAAATGGATTAGTCCCTGGAATCGAGGTTACGTTAAATCAGTATGTTTTTTCAATATTAGCTTGGTAAATACAGTCACTTTAGCACTATGTCAAACCAACTAAGCAATCTATCAGGCGCTTGTCAACTTCTAGTTAAGTTATTATGACATGGTAAGGTCAGCAACAAAAATCGCTGAAAACTTTGGTTCTGTGTCATAATAGCATCATTCTTCTCCACAGCTAAACAACAAACCCCCTGAATAGGTAGTAGGTAAAAAAATGTTTGTACGATTCAAAAGCACTTTTCATAAATAGGTATATTTGAACAAAAAATGCTGACTTTGACTTTAGAGATTGACAAGCACAAGAGGTGCTATTTTTAAACTGGCGACTAATTGTCACGCTGAAACCCCCCTGAAACCCCCTGGTCAACACAACGACTTTTCTTGCTGTCTGTACAAAAATGGTCCAAACGAGTCACAAGTGAAAATAGTTCACACAATATGAAATCCACACCGCACATCTCACCCACATACGCCATAAGAAAGCATAACGAGAGATTAATTGGACATTTTTATTATAACATGACACTAATCTGATGTCGATCAAACAAGTGTTTGTATTGCGTTAAAGTTACAGTCCGTGACTATCATCACACCGACATCTTATCGTTAATTTCTCCAAACAAATGAATGATATTACCATTGTAATTTTCTTTTGACTTCCGCTAGGTAGGGTAGATGCACCAGTAATCTTTGTCAAAAAACAACATTTATGATTTTATTTTATTTTTTCCTGGGTGACAGCTAAAAAGCAGGTAGTAAGAAATATTAAAAATAAAATAAAATAATATAAAAAATATATCAATCATTATCAGCAGCTCATTTTATGTCCCCATTGCTGGGGCTGGAGCCTTCTCTATGGATAGATGGACATGGAGATTCATTGAGAAGCGCGTAGGTAAATAGTACTTAACACAGTAATTAGGTTATTGTTGCTTAAGTCAAAAATCTGTTGCTGATCCCTATTTTTAATGATTAAAGAAAAATCTGTCACTGGTTCCTGTCGAGCACAAGTATCACTCCCTGCCCTACTCGTATAATTATTTATAATTTAGTTTTTATAATTAAAATAACAATATTTATAATTTAGTTTTTATAATTAAAATAACAATATTTTTATTTCGTATTTATAATTAAAATAACAACATTTATGGGAGCATTCCATTATTTTTCGTTAAAAAGGCTTTATATCTTGTAATTATGGTATTTATATAACCTTGTAAGTTTCTTCTATCTTCCGTTAGATAGGGTTGCAGTTTTCATCGTCAAAAATAACATAATTAAAATCTCATTGAAATTTACTGGATGTCAGCTAGGAAGCCGGTGGTTTGTATTCGGTTGTTGTCAAAAACACAGGTGTCTTTACCCTACTTGTATTTAGTACCTACACGGTGAACGATATTTATGAGTGCAATCCATTATGTCTCGTTAATTAAGGGCTTTACATCTTGTTATTGTGGCATTGAAATTAATTTAACGCGTGATAATAAGAACAACCCGAGAAATTAAGTACATTTTTTCAATGTATAATGTATGTCTGCAAATAGATGTGCGTAGTTACAGTTGTAGGTTTTATGACTAATTGTTTCATGTATATTTCTTTCAAGCAAGGATTTAATATTAATAGCAAAGAAAAGTATGTTTTAAAGTGGTCGGGTCGCCTAGTCAATCTCACTCCTGGCTTTAAAACATCAGATAAGACAGTCCTGCCCTATGCTAACCAGGAGTTGCATGCGAATGATATAACAATATGTCGACCACAACTTTTAACCGCCTCTGTGGTGTAGAGGTTTAGACCAGATTTAGACCCAGAGGTTCCGGGCTAGCTACTACCATCTTATCTAAATATGTCGCCATAACATCAAAGTTGGTAGCATTGTTGTGTTCCGGCAGCTAGCTGATAAGATAGCCAGTGCCTCAAAGTTGAGGATTCCGGGTAAAGTGCGCTTCCATCAATTGGCCTTATCATCACTTGACTGTGTGTGCTTACCCGTAAAATATGTTTAAAAAAAAAACAACTTTTTACTCCAATACTATTACTAGGACTACCTCCTTGGTCGAGTGGTTTGTACACCGGTTTTCATGGTGTCGCCATCTCTGAGGTCCCGGGTTCGATCCCCGGTCGGGTCAATTTTAAAAATTATTGTTTTTCTAAATTGTCTCGGGTCTGGGTGTTTTCTATGTATAATAAGTATGTATTTAAGTATTTTAAGTATGTTTATCCGTTGTCTAGTAACCATTTTAACGAGTTTCATAACGAAGCTTCTCTTGGGCTAGATAATTTGGTGTGAGCGTAGGAAAGTTTATTCAACTCGTCAATCCAAGCAGCTTATATTTGAAGGATAAATTATAATAACAGTGTTTTGACATTTTTTTGTATTTTCATATTGACATTAAATAATTTCTTATTTTAATAATTATTATTTATATTTTTTATTAATTCTTGTAATTGTTTGCATGTTTAGTATTAATTATTTCCTTTTTTATACCAACGTTACATGTCAGTACAGAATAATATAGCTGAACTAATTACAAGAACTATGTGTAACACCAGCATATTTGATAAGGTTTTATATCTGTACCCAGTATACACTTTGCGGCACAGTGGAATAAAAGCGTTCCAAGTTCCATCGGAATCTCCAAGCACGCATAATTCAACGTACAAATTCAATAAACAGTAACTCCATAATAGCCTATTGAAACGAAGCATAAAACAATCACATTACTCATTAACAACCGTTTAATATTAGCTAGTAATTAAGGTGAGGTCATTAGCATGACTTCTTATTACATTGTAATTATACTTGTGGGCAAGCGATCGTTACATTCATAAATTGATGAGTAACAACGCTGTAGTGTGCATACAAATTAGTATCTATAGGTTGTTACCGGAGAAAGGAAAATGTTTTTGTTTTGTTTAGTTTCTAGTAACAAGTTTTGGCTTTTATTAGTATTGTTATGACATTGTGAAAATTTAAAAAATATGCAAACATGGTTTTTTTTTTAACATGTTGTGATTGTCCTTTGTGTTTTGTGTTTTTATTTGTAATGGAAAGTGTCCTTTTATGATAGGGCATTTTTCAATGTTTTGCCGCTGTAAGGCAGGGATGGGCAAACTACGGCCCGCGGGCCATCTCCGGCCCGTGAATGATCGAAGTCCAGCCCGTGACCATCAAACAAAAATTCAAGTGCGTGTGTGTTTCAGAAAATGGTATGCATTTTCTGAATCAATATTTTTATTTCGCAAAAAAAATATTTATTTAATGAAAAAATACAGCAAAAAATTCAATAGCCTGGCACGCCATATTTTTTGTTAGTAAATATTGTCACGCGAATGAAAAAGTTTGCATTCCCGCTGTAAGGGAAAAGAAATGCCCATAATGAGTTTGTTGCCGGTTCTTCTCAGTACAAGGTCCGCCAGAGTAGACTTACGAACCGATGGCATAATGACGTTCGTAAGAGCTATTTGTAGCCTAAACTGAATAAGTGCTATTGAATTAGGTATGCATTTTTTGAATTTTGTATACCATACGATACATATGACAGGATTTCAAGTAAACTGTAAAAAACCAAAATTATCCTAAAATCAATGTATGTACACCTTAATATAATATTATATATGTAACTATTAAGTTTATAAGTTTAAATCTACTTGCAACGTCGACAGATGTCAGTGAATGTCTACACCAATGTATAAACCGTTTGTGGTTTTTCCTTTTGCTGAAGTTTATTTTTTATAAAACTTGAAATGTAAGCATGTATATTTTATATTTAAAAAAAATTGTAAAGGTTAGATATTGTGGTATTATTATCAAAATCACTCAAGTATTAAGATTACTAAATAAAGAGAAGACATAAAAATTACCACTAAAAACTTGCAGCCTGTTTAGTTTAATAGTTAGAAAATCACGATTTTTTTAATGGTTGACAACATAGTATACGAGTATTATTATATACTAGTTGTCGCCCGCGACTTCGTTCGCGAAGACTACACTATCCCACAGGAATCTGTTACTGGGATAAAAAGTATCCTATATCCTGGTCCGGGTAATTTTTACAATCTTTTTGATGTGAATAGCTTTGTTAAAAAAAACACTTTCTCAAATGAAGTACCTACCTAATTTTTGTAAAAGTATTTTTTCTATATAATTCGTATTACGTTTATCTTAATAAGAAAGCTTACCTTTGATATTAGCTTGTCAATATTCCCGTTTCTATAACCAGCTACAGTTCGCCAATATTCCTATTCTTATATCCAGTAACCGTTCTTCTCTTCCGACCTGTAAACAAACAAAACAACATTGTTACGATACTCAATAACAAGTAAGTACATCAGGAAATCAGGACCAAAGCCTAACTTAACAATTCAATCATATATATGTCTACATTTCCCTTGGTCCGTTCTACCACAAAGTAAGGAGGACCCAGAAGGTAAACTTAATACAGACCGCGCTCGAACAACGCACACATACGCACGCACGCGCTATTCTCTAAGCAAAACAACAGCGTCGACCTCGAGATGGAACTCGCTCATAACTTGCAAACGAATGTAGACTATATTACTATTTAAAAGTAGGTTGAAATCCGTTTGCAAGTTATGAGCGAGTTCAACGTCGAGTTCGACACTGTTTTGCTTAGAGAATAGCACTGCAGTCCGAGCGCAGCTGTTGCGAGATTCCGAGTCCGCGAGAGGTTGGCTATCTCCGATCCGATCCGAACCCTTCGGAGAATCTAGTAGGGCACGGGGACACGCACACTAGTGCGTGATGCCGTTCCCTCTAGTAAACCTCCCAAGGGGATTCGTTTCACACGGCTTGAGGAACCCTTTAAGTTTCTCGCCGCCCCCAAACAAGCCCGGTGAAGCTGAAAATGCCGTTTGAAGCAATCAACAAATTCTCAAATAAAAAAAAATAAACAAAAAAAGGTTGGCTATGTGTATGTGTAGGTATGAGTGTATGTTATTGAGCGTGTATGTATGAAGCTTTCCTTTTGCAATCTCCTTATTTTGTAGTTCTACCGTAATTTCGTGCTTCGAAGGAACGTCGAACGAGTTTGGTCAGCTGATCAAATAAACCATTGTTGATCATAATAATGACCATCGCTGTGAGTATAATTCGCATTTGGTACAGTCAAGTGCAAAGATGTGTAAGCACTTTTAAAACTAAGCAAGCCTTGTTCTATTTGAAATTAAATTAGTCGTGGTTGTGAGTCCCCCGCCTAAGGCTGAGGTTTTTAGGTACTATTTTTAGACTTCAAAAAAAAGGAGGAGGTTCTCAATTCGACTGTATTCTTTTTTGTTTGTTACCTCAGAACTTTCGACTGGGTGAACCGATTTTGATGATTCTTTCTTCATTTGAAAGCTAGTGCTTCCCGTGTGGTTTCATTTTAATTTGGTCCAGTTTTAATGATGGAATCCCTAAGGAATTAAGGGAATATTGTAGGCAAACCTATAGCGATTCTGGTATTTTCAGCAATAAGTCAAGCATTTGCATTCAAAAAGTATCATTTGATGAAGTGTAACTGATGAAAAAGACCATAGATTGCCACTGGAACTCCTCAGTGATAAGTATTTCACGGGTGGCGGTAGTGACTAATGACTATGACAAAGTAAAAGAAGGCAGGCACCGGAACGCAGTTTTTGATTTCCTACTTTGAGATAGGAGTTTCTCGTTTTCTTCGCTTGTCTCATTTAAACGGCGCTGTCTCATACGAGCAGCGCGTTTAGTAGGTTGACACCACCTGGTAGTACCTAAATAATATTTGCTGTTCTTTTGTGTTGTATAAGTTTTTATAGTTAACACAAATTAATTATTTCTAAAAGGGAGGACTTATAGACCCCTTCAGGGTCATTATTATAAACCACAATAATTAAAGGGGTAATTTCCGTTTTGTAGTCTTATAAACCCTTTTAGAAATCTTATACTCTTATGTTATGGTTGATTTCACATTAGTAATCTGATTGAACCACAATTTCTAATAAATTTAATATGGAATATTAATTAAAAAATACATTGTGAACAATAATTACGATTGTGTTAATGATTTATTACATAAATATAAAAAAAAAAAATTATTGTCAGACATGTACTTACCATACTATAAATACAGTTATAAGTGCCTTTGTTTTGCTGTTTCTTTTTTTTGCTTTATGTTAATATATATTAGATTAAGCTTTGTCTTGATCCTGACCCAAATTATCTGAAGGTACGGTTTGAAATACCGCTCATGCGATTATTCCCAACATATTTTTCTGAACCTAATAGCATGTATTTCTTATTCATAGTGTATTATTAGATAATGTCATCACCGAATGGTCATACTACAACTTGATCAATTAAGATAGCATTAATAGTTTCTTGTAACATATAAAATGGGTTTTTCAAGCCTACCTACGAATTAAATTACTGCTCTTTTTAAGAGTCATTCTAAAATTTAGCAGCAATTTCACGGTCATAAATATACGTCTTTAAATGGTGCAGATACAATATTAACCTTAAGAATGACATCAGCGTGGCGTGCCTCAATTTATTTTAAAGTATTTAGATTATTTTGAAATGCTTTGATAGGTTTATTATAGTCTATTTTAGTTGTTGAAATAACGAAAATGACGTTATGCGTTAGAGATCTTCCCAACATTTCGGAAGGGGTTAACGCGCCTAGTCTTCAATTGCTAAGGTTAAGCCACTTTCGCAAAGGCCGGTCATCGGATGGGTGACCAAAGATCTATAGTCTCGAGCTTCTCCGTGCTTCGGGAGGCACGTATACCCATGATTGGTCCCCCGGCTGCATTAGCAGTCGTTAACAACCACCAATCCGCACTGGGCCTGCGTGGTGGTGGTCTCAAACCCAAAGGTCCTGGGATAGATACCCAGCGTGGGTACATATTTGTGTACCTACTCGGTTTGGTTGGTGGTAGGGCTTGTTTGTCCGCCTGACTACCAGCTACCAGCATCTTATCATAATATGTCACCATAACATCAATGTTTGTAGCATTGTTGTGTTCCGGCAGCTAGAGATAAGATAAGATAGCCAGTGTTTTAGTAGTTGAGGGTTCCGGGTGAAGTGAGCTTACACCATAGGCCTAATCATCACGTAACATCAGGTGAGATGAAGACGCTGTGCTCGCCCGTAAGTTAAAAAATAGCATGTAACACAACACAACAGGTAACAATAACAATTTCAATATTCCAAATAACAGTTACAACAGTTAAAACTTGATAGAGATCGCAATATTTAATAATAATTCATAATAATTAATTTCGTAACTGAAAATCGTTTACAATGCACTTTACATAGGTAGAGACTTAGTTGTTCTTAAACCAGACACAATAGAAATTCAATTGTTCTATGGCACTGTGGTTACATTGGGCCTCCACGTATTTAAAAAAAACGAAAATAAAATATGTACAGACAAACGTGTACCTACTACTCGTATTTCGTATCTATTTACACCTACAATCATCACTAACCATTTCATTACAGTCACTTTGAGGGGTCAACATACCTCAGCCTTTTTGCCTAAACTAATGAAGGATGAACAGTTACGAACATCGCCCATTTAAATTGGAAACATTTGTTTTAACCATACACATGACAAGCTTCGGTAACACACCATTCATCAATACCAAAATTATACCACAGTGCAAAAAAAACGTGTGCGAAACACCGTTATACCGTGTTTACACGTACGTAACAACAAAAAATCTATTACCATATTTTGTTTTTATTTGTTATTGTAATACAATTTTTTATTTGGCGCCATCTAGTTTGTCTATTACGTACCTTCATTATTCTTTGTTACTTTAGTGAAGCGTGGGTGACTGACTCTTTAGTTTTTTTTTATTGGTTTAATTGTCTGTCCATTTCTTTAACACCGATTTGATTAACTAGACGTTGATACTGATTTATTATATTGGGTTAATGTAAACGTTTGTGCTCGAAATTCTGTTTAATTATCTTTAAGCATTCTCATTCACGTTACAAATTTTAATGTTACGAGACAGTCTTCACACATTTGGCTAGCTACCACCACCTTGTTTATCCAAGTCTGTCGCTATAACAGCGTTGTTGTGTTGACAGAGATTTATTTATTTAATTACAGAAACAAAACTTACAGTTTATATTACTATTCCCTTTATTTATTTTTTTACATATTAATTTACATTTTTAAATATTTCTAAAAACAAAACAAACATTTAAAAGTTTGAAAAATAGGGGTCCGCCGGCATCGGGACCAGGGTCCAAACTACCGGTGATTAGGGCTCCAGAGACAGGAACCTCCTCACAATGCGTGTCGTATCGAGGAGAACTGCCTTCCGAATCAGGCCCTTGATCCAGCCGCCTAACGAAAGTCTCATGAGATGTTGATCGAGCCTCTTGGCCATCAGGCCGTTGGCCGTAACAACAATCGGCACGATGATAGCCGAGTCCACATTCCATATGTCGACAACCTCATGTGCTAAGTCGAGATATTTGATTTTCGTTCGAGGTTCTCGTCATGGGGAATGGTGTTATCGACACAATCATCGTGCGGCGCGCTTATCGATCTATTACCACAATGTCTGGCTTATTGGCTACAATAGTCCTGTCGGTGATGACAGATCGATCCCAGTACAACGTGACATGGTCATTTTCGAGAACGGGTCGGGCACATACTTGTAGTACGGTACCTCAGAATCCACAAGTTTATATTTCAAAGCAAGTTGCAGGTGGATAATCCTGGCCACTTGGTTATGCCTGTGCAAGTACTCGCCGTTAGCCAGACGAGAACAGCCAGAAATAATATGTCTGATAGACTCACCCGGACGGTGACATGCCCGACATATGTCAACCGTCCCGTCCTTCATATATTATTATTATTATTTGGGGTACTACTTAAGGTTCTTGCGTGTACTCGTAATACATAACCTACCTTCCTGTTAAGATGTCCAGTAACACAGTGGTTTGAAGAAGTCTCCAGAAGTCACATTTAGCTTCGTCCCGGATCACCGTTGGTGGGTGGGTTGTTGTGTCTGTCTGTCCACAAAATCGCAAAAATGTCCCGCTTTGATAAAACAAAAGCCATCGCGTGATTATAGGTCCATACTGCGCTATGTATTATTGCATTTTTTCCCAGACAGCACAAGATTAGTTCTTATTATCATTTGTGACAATTACCCACATACCTTAATTATGTATATTTTATTTTTAAACAAAATACATTTATGGGTGCCGTTCCTGCTTTGAGGAAAAAATAAATGGTCACGTCAGTTATGGCCCAATCCCCATCTAACATCTATTCTTCGTCTAAGCTCAGCAGTGGGATGTCTATGATTGATGTGATATTGATAAATTCAATAAATTATAAGTGGAAACTGTTTCGGCAAATGCAAATCGAAATTCGATCGTAATTCGCAAAATATTTTTTTTATACAATGTAATGTAACACTTATTTATTTAACATACATTTTATATTTCGGGACTCCTCCTCCTTAACTATACCAAATCCCAAACTCCTCCATGTGCGCAATGTGCTTAAAAAAGAGCCTGAAGTTTTCACTTGAAGTATTATTAAATAGATTATTGTGCTATAAAATGCTGATTGTTTTCCAATAGGTAAATGAATAGATATTTGATCTATAGTAAAGCAGATATTATACTTAGCTTTCATAGTTTTTAAGCGATAAAAGCGCAAAAGCTTCCTTACTTAAGCGCAACGAGACGATTCATATAATAGCTACATATTTTATAGAGTGCTTTAAAGATAGCTGCTGCGCCCTTCACGTAGGCATCGTAAAATACTTAATCTATTTTAAACGACTTCGTTAAAACGAAAATAATTATCAATTTCATACCAGTGGAAGTGAACCCTCATGTGCGGTAGCAAATTATTAAATAGATTTTAATGTTAGATAGATATTTGCATTAGAATATATAGGTCTATATATAATATATACTCACTATGTAATGAGAAGTTGATATCTTGCATTAGATCATTAGATTATGGTTATCATAATCTAATTTAATCTAATGATAACGGGATTATTACAATGTGTTTTGTTAAATAACCGAAATTTCAGTACAGTTGAATGCACCATGATCGCGGATGCGGATGTACTGAAGTTAAAAACAACCTCATATACTTATCCTAATAAATATGAGCTTACTTCCCGTCTGGTAAACTTCCCATTTGATAAATTGGATTAAATGTACGACGTTGATTTTTTTTAACTTTATAGTCTTAAAATCCTTCTTCCTTTCTTTCTTTCAGTATACTTACTGACGTCCACTGCTGGAAGTATGTCTCCACAATTTTTTGCTGTATTTTGCGGCTATGTGGCTTTTCTGATGCAAATGGGGCCTGCTGACATTTCAATATCATCAGACCATCTGACCAGTGGTCACTTCTCTCTATTTCTCTTTTATTTCGGAAACTATCTTATAAACTATAGTCTCACTCAAAGCTTCTTTAATTTGTACTTAAAGTAAGATAAAGGAAAAACAGACCGACAGACAACGGAAGTAACCGACATAGCCCATCGGCTCAGCAAGCTGAAGTAGAAGTGGGCCGGTCATATTAGTCGCAGAACCGAAAACCATTGGGGTAAACGAGTTCTCGAGTGGAGACCGCGTATCGGCAAACGTAGTGTAGGACGCCTTCAGACTAGGTGGAGCGATGATCTTCGCAAGGTGGCTGGCAAGATCCCGATGAGGGTAGCCGCGGATCGTGCTCGGTGGCGTGCACTTAGAGGCCTATGTCCAGCAGTGGACTAGTATGGGCTGATGATGATGAAAGGCAAAATCTACATGAAGATTCACGAAATGGACGAACTGAGTAATGACGATTCACGAAATGGATGAACTGCGTAATAATGACGATTCACGAAATGGACGAACTGCGTAATGACGATTCACAAAATGGTCGAATCAAATTATTTGCGAATTGAGTAGTAGGCGAACGGCAAAATACGAAATGGACGAACTGCGTATTGGACTTATGTACGGCTAACAAATCCAGAAAAGGTATAGTTGTACTTTTATATTATCCATACTATAAAACATACAACATGGACTAATATAGGCCGATGATGACGATGATGATGATGATTATCCATACATCCATTAGGTCAATTGTTTTATGATGATTTGTTGAACAATTTAAAATCACTAAAGGTCGCCCAGTGGTCGGAGTTCGACCATTAAGTAGATACTTATTCTAAAGAAAACCTGAAAAACGGTATTTCATCTATAGGGCAATGAACAGACTTTTGTGTTTGAACTGGCGTTGACAGATTTTCTCCGCTTCCATTTTTGAAATATGTTTATTCAATTTAAAACAGTTGTAACACATATTATACATAAGTATATTTTATGTTTCGGGACTCCTGCATCTGCATACCTATAAACTTTACCTATACCAAATCTATACCTAATCCTAGTACAATGGACGCCATGCTTAGAGTAACATCTATATAATAAAAACTAAAAAAAAAGGTTTTTTTCCCCTTTTTAAACACAATGCGCTCGCGGAAGGGTTTGCTCCGACGTTACCCTAAGCATGGCGTCCATTGTACTAGGAAACAACGTCGATCGTGATCATGCAACAAGATTCCACTTCGGCAGAAACATTCGGTTCAGTTAGGGAGTACGCAAATCAAACGTGTATCCTGCTAATCTATTACAAATGCAATCTATTCGGGTACGATAGGAATAAATCTTGCGGGACCGGTACCAATCTGGTATTGATATCGATACTTATTAGTTGGTACCGGTAACTAAGGGGCCCATTCACGTTTAAGTTTGTAGTAAAATAAACTTATAAGAAAGTGAAAAACTAGACTAGATTTTTTTAAGATTATATAGCAGGTACCCAGGTACAGATTTCATGTTAAAATCGTTTTATTTTAGTTACCAAGAATTTGTAAACTTATATTTAAGCATAATTTGTATTTATTTAACCTCTCGTTATACATGAAACCAGACACAATAGAAATTCAATTGTTCTATGGCTCCATATGGAGTCACTGGGAGATAAAAGAATAAATAAGAGGTTTGTTTTGGCTTTCTTGTTAAATGACTGTGTTAAAAGTGTCATTTCATAATTTTTTACTTTTATTTTAACATATGGATAGAGTGCGTGAAAGAAGAGCAAGACATGCGCCGATCACAAATATGGTTGGAAACAGGGCAGGCAAATGACGATGAAAATAATATAGTAGGTGAATGTCTTCATGGCCTTTGTCCAGCAGTGGACGTCTTTTGATTGATGATGATGATAACTGTTTTCACCTTTAATTATAAATAGTATCTGGATGACCGAGCTTGCTCGTTATTTTTTTTATTAGGTTTTATAAAAATGAAATCTTTCTAGATCGATTTATCGCCCCGAAACCCCCTACAAAATTTCATGAAAATCGAGATTTGGATTATATTATATATACATATGTACAAGAATTGCTCGTTTAAAGTTATTAGATAGATAAGATATTTTAACATATTTTTTTATTTCTATTTATTTCACTTAAACCGTTCTAATCAAATTTTGTTATCGCGTGGAAAAAAGTGCCAAATATTATGTAACGTGAATGGCTTTCCTTACAAAATACAATGGGTGCTAGCGAATTGGTATCAAGCAGTGCTTACGGTCAGCTCTGAATATTTTAACTATCTCGGAATTTTCAATTTAGCATCGGACTCGTTGAAATTAACCGGTAGATAGTTACTGTGTTGTGTTGCGCTCATGATGTACGTTTCCGATGACGGCTATATAAATTAAACAATTATGATTACAGCCTAACGCCTCGGTGCGCCAAAGCGCTCGTCTGATACCCGAACGTCCCGGGTTCAATTCCCAGGTCGGGCAAAGTTTGTTTCGGATTTTTCGATTAATAGCCCGGGTTTGTGATCACCAAACCGCATTTGGCAAGCGTGATGATTAAGCCATTACCCATCAATTGTAGCGATGACTTTATTTCAATGATGTAGGCCTTTGCTCAGCAGTGGGACAGTTGTAGGCTATTTACTTTACTTTACTTTATGATTACAGAGAAGTGTCTGTACAGTCTCTGAACACCCTGCTAGACACTACTTTAAAGTTTTTACTGACACCCCCCAACCTCACGGTTATAAAGTTAGGTTTCAGACATCCTTACGCAAGCACAAGGGACCATCTACGTCAGCTCATAACGCCAGATCAGAACACGCCGGTTACGCATCCTTCATCTGGTACTTTTTAACCGACTTCAAAAAAAGGAGGAGGTTATCAATTCGACTGTATTTTTTTTAAAATGTTTTAAGACTAGTGTCTCGAGCTAGTTGCCCCGTGGACACGTATAGTCCACTATCTAATATCCAGATAGGTTACCGGAGCTGTAAGCTCGCTCACTTCTCGTTGCACTAAGAGCATAACTCGCAGTGTAGGTACCACTGCTCGGGCCGTCAACTCTAAAGTCGACTCCTAAATGTCCTCTTTGGTGGCGAAGTTGTAAGCACACTCACTTCTCAGTACCCATCCAGGCACCTGATTAATCTCTCTCTGAACAGTGGTTCATAACAACTCACATTTTTTTGCATTTTCCGGGTTTGTAATTACTAACCCACATTAATTGTAACAGATTGTAACTGTGTGCCCAGCAATGGGACAATATATACGGCCTTTACAGCTGAACTGGACTAATGAAAAGTACTAGATTCTCCTACGCGTTAGGATCGAGTGACTATAGCGGAAAACCCGAGAGTGCCACTAAAGGCTTTACTACTAATACCTACCAATTGTCTACAGATTAGCCTTACACTTAAGTAGTGTTTTTATGTAACTCATTTATATACATCGGATGGGTGACCAAAATGTATCATATCCGCTCCGTGCAGAAGCCATGTAGTCCTGGCCGTATCAGCAGTCTTTAACAACCACCAATCCGCGCTAAACCCGCGTGGTGGTTTATGGCCCTCCATATCCATCTTTATAGAATGCTCGTGCTCCAGCAGTAGGGACATAATAATTATGAGCTGGTGTGTGAATCGACAAAAAAACGGATACGATAACGAACAGTGAAGAGCTTGATGGCACAGTGGATAACGCGCCCGGTCTGCGAGTGCTGAGGTTAAGCAACTTTCGCAAAGGCCGGACATCGGATGGGTGACCAAAAATGTATCATCTCGAGCTTCTCCGTGCTTCGGAAGGCACGTAAACCCGTTGGACCCGGCTGCATTAGCAGTCGTTAACAACCACCGCCCCGCACTGGGCTCGCGTGGTGGTTTATGGCCGGTTCTCCCTATCCATCTATACGGAAGGCTCGTGCCCCAACAGTGGGGACATAAAAATGAGCTGATGATGATGATACGGTAACCAGAGAGTGCACAACCAGTCTACCATTAGGCAAGGTGTAAATTATGATATTCAAATTGTTAACGGCACCACGTAAGATTGGGGAGGGAATGGCCAGTAAGGAACCTAATTGCTATATTTACATTTAAATTGAGTGTGTTTTCGCTGCCTGCCACTGTTCGCTTCCCGGCAGGGCTACCAATTGCTCCCGGACTAGTTTCTACTGATGTTATCAATGTACTTACAGTCGTGCATAACGAATCATGGAAACAAATATATATGTTTAAAAAGGCATTAATTGTCTCTTTTAATAGAAAGAAAGATGATTTATTATTACCAGAGGTCAGAATTAGGTAGTTATTTATGTACTTGCATCGAAATGTTGATATTAATACGGTTCTTCCCGGGATTTCTAATTGCATATCCGCTATTGCTTTCTTTTGTTCTCACAAGCTATGTTGTGCGAACTACAAATGTGACAACATCGCGCATTGGAATTTTGCAACTTCGGACATCCGATGTCGTTGATATAAATTTGGCAACGTCGCTCGTGCAGTGGTTTGAAATGGGTAAAAGAAAATAACTTTTTATTTAATAAATCACGGGATTTTTCTGCTCTTTAAAATTAATCTCGGGATTGGAGGCATATCCACTTTTTTCTTTCGCTGTATGAAATCAGTGTAAGTACATACATAATTCTACCTGATTCCGACCTCTGATTATTACTTGGAGTATTTATTTATTTCTTTGTTTTAATTAACACAAAAATCAACAGTAGTGTTGGACAGGAACCAGTTATCAACATTTTATACTTTAGTCATTCAAAATTGGGGTTAACATCTGAATTTTGCCATTAGCAAAAATGCCTTGGCGACAAAAACGGTGTCGAAAACTCGGTCACTGGTGCCACTACAATACTTAGTAGGACGGTCCAGCAAACTCGGATTCGTCGATAACACAGTTCATCTTGGATCTCCAAAATAAGAACGCAGTCGTATTCCTTACAGTCTCTTTAAAGTTATTTTAACATTACGATTAAATAATTTAGAAACAGTTGCCCGATGCAAATGGATTTATATTATACTCGTGTAAATATTGTTCAAAGGAGTTTTCTTTACATTCTACAACACGGAACTCAACTCAACTCAACTGATAGTAAGTAATGATAAAGCCGAAGATGGTCTCTCCTGACTATGAGAAATTATTTAATTTTGCTTCTTATACTTAGATGTATTTTTTTCTCTCCTCAGTTCTGTATGACCTTGTATGATTTTAGTAGGTTCGTGATGTAAATTTGCAAAATTACTCTTAGATCTCTTTGCATGTTGTTTTGTGATGGTGTCCCTATAAGTTAAAATATTTTCCAGTATTTTGTAGCTGTAATAAAGGCAGAAAAAAAACACCCTTGCTGAGCCTTTTTTGTCGGTTCTTCTCAATAGTGCAAGGTCTATTGCTGTAGAGTAGACTAAGGAACAGATGGCATAGAGTACGCGTATATGTCAAAATGCGTGTAAGTCAATATGCGTGTAAGTCAATATGAGTGAAAGAAATCAGTCGTTATGCGTGTAACCCAGCCTTACGTATTATATTTTTTACAAATATCTCTATAACTCATTGTAATAAGAATTTTGAATATTGAAAACGCACTACACCCGGAATCCTCAACTACCGTAGAACTGATGACTTGATGATCTTAAAAAGTTAATGTTTTTCTAGGCATTAGGCAGCCCTAGGCCATGATGTAAACACGGGTGCAATGCACGCGAACCTCTAGATTTATTGCCTCGATTCGGTGTCACTTTAGAAGTTTGTTCGAAACCCTACTGCTTTCCCATAAGTTGCCGGCGATTGCCTAGTTTTAATTATGATAATTAACACTTAACCTAAGCTTAAGTTGTAAATTGTATCATAAGGCATGTACCTAGTCTTTACTTTAAGAAGGTTATATGTTTTTACTTCTTTCGATTGTTTTTATAATTTATCAAATGTATTGTCCAGTTTAGAAAACAATTTTTTGAAAAGAAATACGTCGGATTGATTTAGTAATCAGTATAGTAAATACATTATATGAAGATTTATACGCATGCTGAAAAAGAGCAAACAACAGCTAATCTATGTTTTTTTTTTTTTGCAATTGCATAACGTTAAAGCATTATGTATTCTTTACTTTAAGTAGGTAAGTGACGAAAAAGTTAAAGACCGAAGCGCACTTCACTCAGAATCGTGTGTTCTGATTGTTAGAGATAATATGTAAAGCAAGTTCTTTCGTGGTTGAAGGTTCCAGCGGTCTTATCGTTACTAACCATTAGGTACTATGAAGGATTGAAAGCCTTTGAGACTTCTACGTTGTAAAATCTCTTGTAAAATCGTTGTAAAATAAATATATTAAACTAGGTTTCTAGGCTAAAGAAAAGTAACCCAGAATATTCCTTTAAACCACAAAACAAACGTATCTTGGACATCATGAGTTTAACCAACATCATTTCAACGAAGGACGTGTCGCTGGACAAAGACCTCCCCTAAAGATCTCCACAACGACTGTTTCTGTGCTGCTCGCATCCAGCGTCTTTCCGCGACCTTCACTTGATTCGAAATCACCTTGACTCGAGGACTGCTTGCAAGGCGGAGAAGTCTATATAGCATTAAATAGTATAACTTCTAAACTTCACTTGGCTACTACAGACATTACTGGAGAGACAACCCTGGCCTCGCTAACACGGCAGGCAAGCACGCAAGCTTCATAGATTTATTGCTTGGATGTGACAGCACTTCAAGGCATACGGAATCCCACTGTCTCCCCATAAGTCACTGGCTTGTTAATTATTAATTACTTATCGTATGGGAGGCGATCGCGAAAGTTTTCATTAAGCTCCTTGTCTTACTAGAGAATTGAAAGAGATATTATTTAAAGAGTACAACAGGAAAGCGTCATCGCAGTCGGCAAACGAATATAACTCCCACCTGAAGGGTAGGGCTGAATACGCCATGTATAGGTCTTAAGAATTGCATGTTTCAGGGTACTTATGTTCTAGGCTTGGCAGATTCTTAGCTGACCGAGGAGCTAAGCGAGACGGGGTATGGGCACGTGCCTTTTTGCCTCTAGGTTAATCCAGAACTGCTGATGGGAAACGGCTGCCGTAGCCAATGGATGCGTGTCTGCTGCTGCATCATGAGCGTCACTTTCTGAAGCTTCAATTCTTATATTTCTATGCCCTGTTCGTAACTTCGATGGAACTAGCAAAAGCGTATTGTTTTCTACCACCTGATAGTAAATTATGAAAAGGTCAAAAAAGAAAAAAACTATGTCGTCAGCAATTACTTACGATTGTGGAATCCGATCTTATTAATAGTTAGATCACAACAATGCTATATTAACAAACGCTGTCACTGAGTACCAAAGACCTTGATAAGACTGTTGTGTGTTGTCGTATTTTTTTTTATTTTTTTTTATTAGCGTACGCTCTCATATGGATATTATTAACTAGTAGTAGCATAATTTGAACAGGAGTGTGCAACATTTATAGTTACTACCTTTTTTGTAATGAAATAAATAGGTACTTCTGCAGTGCTACAGTGGACCAAGTCATTTAAAAACTTTATAATACCTATAAATCGTGAGTTTCTCTTTGCGTAAAAGTTGAAATGCGCGCGTAGCATAAGCAATAAAATTATAATTTAAATAAGACATGCTATCCATTAATTTGATATATTATCTTTATTTATTATTATTATTATTATCTTCATTTTAGTTAATTTTGTGCAAATAATAAAAATATTTGGATTTTGAAAGTAAAGATAGCCTTAACTTATTGATCATTATATTATTTTATTTTTTATTTTCAGTGCTAATTGCTGCACATGAGCTGAATTAAATATTTATAAAAAAGTGAAAAAAAAACTATTGCCGCTAAAAATCCGTCAAAATCAAAGCAGTGAAAAAATTCAGTGCTTACGTCAGCCTTGCCGGTAGTATAATGGTCAGTGCAGCCGCCCGGATTGCGGAAGACCCAGGTTCGATTCCTGGCTTCACTATATTTTATAAACATTATATTATTATTATATTGGATCTAGTGTATCTAATCTTCTTCTCCTATTTTTACAAAATTTTGTAATACAATATGAAATTCAAATCAACCATCATTTTCCATCACAATTGGATGAAAATTTTAATTACACTTATTACAAAAAACTAATCTAATATGAAGCTTTTTAGAACTGTCATTAGTTTAATAAAATTTATAAGAGCTCTTTTACACTCCTGTTACATCGGGTAAATGATTGTGAAAGGTAAAATTGTCGTTAGTTCAATCGTCCGGTACGAAAGGCTTAACGAAGACAATTGGCTAAGCCAATTACCCTGCAGCTCCGCATAGCGTTTGACAATTTATTGTCGATGTAAATATGTAGTTCCCTTAATTAATGATGGGGTTTGACGAAAATAACGATTCCCGACAAAGAGGTTTTAAAACTTTATCGGGTACGTTAATCTAAAAAAACGTCTAGAACTATTTTGCTGTAGTTTTTTTGTGCAGCGTTACTATACGTTTCACTACCTACTGTGCTTTGTCTGTATCTGACCTGACCATAAGGCGGAAAATATTAGAATCGAACTTCAACCGAAAGTCTTAATCTTAATCTTGTTTGGATGTTTGTTACTCTTTCACGTAAAAACTACTGAATGGATTTGGATGAAATTCGGCATACAGATAGTTTATAACCGGGAATAACACATAGGATACTTTTTATCCCGATACTCTCACGGGATCGGGAACCACGCGGGTGAAACCGGGAACCACGCAGGTGAAACCGCGAGCGGCCACTAGTCTTAAATAATGGCTTCGCGTTTAGCATTAAGCCAGTATGAAGTATGAGTAGTATTAATAAAAAAAATAGGAATTGTACGGTAGATTGAGTTAAAAATGGAGTCTCACAACACGTTTTATTACAAAAAGAACTCGGGTGAAACTCCTACAACCTAAACTTTTTCCTTTTCTTTGTCAGAATACAATGAAGCTTTATGAACTTAGAACAAGTCAACCACCAACCAAACCGAGAACAATATTGTACCAAACTCAGGACCTGTAATCAATCTTTGAAGATTTACTTTATTTTTAAGATATTTATCACAGTATTGGGTATGGTAAAAAGTAAAAAAGCGAATTTCACTTATTCTGACATTTCTGTAGAGTAGAACCTTAATAATACCGTAAAACACCCTTTGAATGTAAATGTGTCGAAAATAGAAGGCGAAATCGTAAAATATCACGGCAGTATAATGGCCTTTAAAATTTTTTTTTTGCTTTTAACTTTAGGTAGAGACGCCTTTTTAAATAGTCAAGTCTTGAAATAAAATGAGTTTCTGTGGTTTCTACTGTCCAGCTTTTACATACATAACCTCATTGTATTTTTATTTTTAAAAAAACTTTATAAACTTCTTCGCCGGTATGAAATAAGTTTATTGTACGAACTGTAATGAGTTTTGTCACAAAGAAGGTGCTATAACTCCTGAGCACACCTACCGCGTTTCGCACTGGGAACATATAAAATTATAATGCCCTTTCCATTATGTAATCAACCTCGCGAACTCACTTCTGATACCTGGCACATTGGAAACTAGTTTTTAAATCGTAGTCGGCAGGGTATGAATTAGAATATATTTTCAAAAAACCTTAGCGCTATTCTTCTCACCCATGTGAATTATTCATGCTAGTCGCCGGTCCTTGATGATAATCCTGTATTTACTGTGGACCGTGTAAAGTGAATGATGATGGTGTAATATCGTAAATACAAATATCCGACGCTACAATGTTATACACAACAAGTTATCATTATAATAAAAACAGGTAGGTATAACAATTCGATACAATTATTATTAAAGCCCTTGACGAGTCTTTGCCGCTTGTTACAATGTCTGACGATGAAGTTATGAACTAGAATAGCTTAATTTGATATTTGTTATTATTTGTATATTGTCTGCGTATTAAGTGTCCCTTATTTCGTAGATTTTTTTTAATACTTAAAAAAAGAATCATCATTGCCTAGTGCGAAATTTGACATTCTATCATAAACGAAAACGAGAATTAATGTCTGTATCATTTAAATCTCTTTGTTTTTCATTAAGAACATGATTGAATGTCAAATAAAACTTGCATTAGGCGCTCAGTTGCTATATTCGAACTGGCTAAAATTTTTATGCGAATCAATATTCATTACAACATTAAGAAAGCTATTTCTTTAATTGATGATACCTTTCTAGCGTACTAGCGGATTTGTCATTCAGAAAAACCACTACGGTGACAGGCAGCGACGCCTTGCATTGGCCACATCCATCATTTACCTGCGCAGGCGCATAGGACCGGATACAATCAGTATTAAAAGGACTCATCCAGTTTTTCCAGTAGTTTATCCCTCGGGGTGATGACAGGGCGTCGGTGCCTGGAGCAACTATTTTTATTTACCTACAACACCGTACCGACAGATAATAGCAGATGAAAATTAAATCAATTAATACGTATGCGTATACGCTTTATATGTCAAGGATTTTATGATCCTGTCGGTTCATTGTGATTGCGAGGAGATACTGAAATAACTTTGGTGTTGAAGACTTTTTTATTTATGGTACAGTATTTATGAGTGAATTGCTGAATACAAATTGTGATTTCTCGTGTAAAGCAGAATGTGAATGTTTTTTGTACATATATTTTATTTCAAAGTTTTAAGGGTGATTTACTCTAAAATTCGCACCTATTTCATACATATGTATTATTTGGAATAATTTTCTTTCAATACTAGTAGACAGAAAGGAAATGTAGGTATTATTACTCGTAATAACTACATATCTATGCATTTTACATATTTATTTTTATTTTTGAAGATTATGTATTATTAATTAGTAAAAACCTACCCATACTTTCAGTTCATATTTCTTTTTATGCTGGTACGAGATTACCAAATATTACTACGGAATATTACGTATACAAAAAACTGAAACGACCACACTTTTAACCCGACTGCGTCAGAATGAGGGTTATGTTTTTCTTATATTATTTATATTTTTAAGACTCTATAAATATATAAAATCTATAAAATAAAACCATATTTTCGCTCGGAATCTCTTCCACTGGTACGAGTAGGTACATGAGCAATAACACTTACATTAAATATAATGAACGTAGCGTTTTTCTTAACCTATCTTATTTATTATAAATTGCTATTGTTTAAAGTTGTGGCATCGGTGCAATCGGCTTGAAAGTACTGAGATGGATGCACAATCGATTCTCTTTATTCGATTTATTAAATTATTGTTTTGAGATAAAATTTATTACCTGTTACGGAATTATACTATCTGGTAAGTACAGAGTTGGTGAAATGGATTCTGATTTCACTTCGAGAGAAAGGTTATGACTGTTTTGTCGGAGTTATTTCATCAGTAGCGATTGTACGTCAGTGTCTAATGGTTTAAGTTTTATTATAAAGATTGATTTCCTATTTTTGATTAGGGGATAAACTTAGATATAGAGAGAGATAAGAAGAATTATGGGGATTTGAAGATTGGTGTATATGCAAGATAACGTGGTCAAAGGTCTCTCATTGTGGAACTTATCAGATCATGACATCATGAGCAGGGTTTGGTCAAGAAAATCGATCTATCCTTTTCTAATAAAACCTTCCTTGAACAAAAACCAAATCAAAATTACTCTTTTGTATTATCTTATTTTTTCTCTTGTGTGTACTGTCTGCCTCTTGTATTTTTTGAAGTGAAAACTTCTTTAGCGGCTTTGTACAATTTTTTTTGTAATGGGTAAAAAATGTTAAATTCGCGTCAGGACACGTGACCTGATCGAAAATTTGTAAGACAAATTGAGAGTAGCCGGCGCGGCGTAGGAGAGGAAGTATCCTCCTCTCTTTCTACGGCGCGGCGAAAATGTATGCCTGCTGTTTCGTTTAGGCGGCGCAGGGCGCTTGCGCGAATAAATTGTCATGTTTGTGTACGATAGCGCAATAAATAAATATTGTATTCTACCACATAAATGATAGTACTTTTATACTGGTAATTGAAGCAATTCGTGCAAAATTATTCCCTAACCATTCCAAAATATCAAAAATGCACAACGTTAATATTCAAGTTTTCACTTCTGCCGGCACTCCCGGAGTGCAACCCGTCGTTTTTTTTGTTTTAAGTATGTTGTTAATAAATGCTTTCCTTTCGTTCTTTCTTTCTAAATCGTAACTAAGTTAAAAACGAAAATAGACTTTATAGCCGATTGTTGTCGCATCTGACGACATATTTTAATTAAGCGACTAAGTAATAATAGTACTACCTACTTAAATTGGTTATTCATATGTTAAGCATTAAACACGACATTAATATCGTGTTTCTTAATAATTCCTCCTGTATACTAAGAGAGCATGTTAAAGTGGTGATTACGATGTTTTATCAGGGATATATCGGCGTTTGCGCAGCTGTTAGTAACAATCTTGACTCAAACGGTAATTATATTCAAGGGGCTTACGATATGGAACCGCCCCAAATGAAAATAATAACATGCTTACGCTCCATATACCCTTTAGGAAGACGTCTTAATCGTCCAATAACTACTTTTAAATCGAATTTAACATTTTTTAAACATTTCTTCTCTTTAACTTTTTTCTTAACCGTTTATTTCAGGCGCCTCTATGGCTCTTGCTTTATTTATTTTGGTATATTAAAAAAACTTTAGTAGCCGCCGATCGTGCTCAGTGGCGTGCACTTGGAGAGGCCTACGTCCAGCAGTGGACGTGTGTAGGCTGATGGTGATGATGATGATGAAAAGAACTTTAAAATTAACCATTAAACCATTACTAATGAAACTTTCAATGCCTAAGGAAAATACGGAGGTTTAGTAAGATAAAAGATACCATTTATAAAAAAACTATCATCGGATTTCATGTGTTTTGAATCTTTAACACCCCACAAATCTAGTCTTATTCTTGTCTCGATTGCTTTTGTAGAAATAGGTTTATTTACTTTTTCTAGTTTCTTGCCCATTACACAAATGAGTCACCCTAATTACAAATATAAATGAAAAATATAAATTACTATATTTTATAAGTACCTTAATAAAATAACCAATTTTAATTAATATTATAATATCATAAAACCCATTATTTTTTACAGGATTATTTTTAATGAATCATAATTTAAATTCTATTATACTCGTCCGTAATTTGTTTGTTTCGTTAGAGTATGGAAGTAATTTAAAACGTAATTACACGGATTACCGGATTACCCTATTATTAAATAGGGTAACCATATTTTTTTTTATGTCAACCTTCCAAATATCCTATAAGTATACTTAAGCGGTAATACACAATATAAATTAGAATAGTCTTTTACATAAATTATATCTACTATAGATTAAAGCGTAAACAAGAAGTCAATTCTTTTTAAAAAGTATATTCAAATTGAAAAGTTTTTTATATTTGTTTCATCATCATCATCATCGTCATCATCATTTTATGTCTCCACTGTTGGGGCACGCGAGCCTTCACTATGGATGGATAAGGAGAACGGGCCATTAACCACCACGCGGGCCCAGTGCGGATTGGTGGTTGTTGACGACTGCCAATGCAGAAGGGATCAACGGCTTTACGTGCTTTCCGAAGCACAGAGGAGCTTGAGATAGTAAATTTTTGTTTACCCTTCCGATGACCGGCCTTTGCGAAAGTTGCTTCACCTCAACACTCGCTGACCGGGTGCGTTAACCACTGCGCCATCGAGCTCCCGATATTTGTTTATGACGTACTTATAGAGATACAAATTATTTTACTATTACTAAACTTTAATACTATTTATGAAAGTATACATACAACATAACTTAAAACCGTGGGCCGTTAGTCGGATGATCTGTCAGAGTGACCGCTAGTGCTGCGATACGGAACAAGGCGACAGTAGTGAAGCGCTCAATTGACTGGTTTTCCGTCTAACAGTAGCCAGAGCTTGCCATTACCGGGAGCCGGTAAATGATTGAAATATTACGTAAATGCTATGGACGAATATACATCAAAGGTATTTTTTAATTATATATACGCCTGATAGAAAGCAGCCACCGCAGCCTATTAATAAACGCTTGCGACATCAAATTTAGTGTAACACGCACGCGTTGCAGACCCTAAAGTTTCAGGTCAATTTCAGGTTCATTAAATAGCTTTAAACATAATTATTTTGTAGCCAAAATAACACGCCCACATAACCATTCACCTTATTATACGAGCATTATAGATGCCATTAGAAACTATTTTTTTGTTAGTAAAGACATTTATTGGGCTTTTATGCCATGTTAACAATTACGTCTACAATTAAGTACTGCAACATTTTAATTTTATTGTTGTACCTACTTATTTAACAGGTTAATTTATTTATCTAAAATGGCAACCCTGATTGCAAGGTACTGGAAAGTGCTAGGCGCCCGGCGATAATGCGGCGATCATATCGCGTCATGTGCAGCCGTCATTCAATCCACTTGCACAGAGTAATTAACGGCAGAGGTCCGTTATTCACATTTCAATGAGAAATGAATGGGAAAGGCACAACAGTTGTTCATTTCACTAAGACATTTAAATTATGCTACTACTATGATATTATAATCAATAAGTTAAAATAATTTCATTGATGTTTTCATGGTTTTATTTGCATTTTCATTTAATGGATTTTATCATCATCTTTAGCTTCATACAACATTGTAAATAAATTTTAAAGAACACTGAAAAACTTTATATTTTTGTATTAAGTAGAAAGTTTATATCTAGAATTGTATATTATATAAATTATTATCATCACAGCTTTTATATTGTTTTAATTTATTAGTGATGATTATCATTAACAAAAGGACTACCTACTTATACATTGAATCACAACAATCATATTTACATACATAATTTGTCTTATTGTACCTTATTGGTTGATGTTTCATTATTTGTTTCTATGCACTTATTTAACAACTTTTAGTTTTGCAAACATCAAAAAGAAAAAATAATCAATTCATATGAAAAAAACGAGGGTGGTCACGCCCCCTCAGGCTCTGCGGCCGTGTGCTCTGCGCGACGACAGGTTGATAGGCAACTTGTATAAATAGCGCAGTCAACGACCGGCCTCCGTGCGGCCTTCGCTGCGGCTCAGCTGCTATTGTTGTCCGTACTTGAATCTTGGCTCTATGAGTCGTATGGCTTTGCCGATTTTGGACCATTTGAGCATTCCTTTTTCAAATATTTTTTGTTTCTTTTTTTTTGGTTTTAGAACCAGAAAATCTTAGTTATAATTGCATTTTTAGTTGCAATACAAATATTGAAACAGGCTGAAGGAAGACTTAAAACTAACTACTAATTACGGACACCCAACGCAAAAACTACACGTTTGACAAAAAATACATAAAGTTTATTTTCCTTCCTATTACTCAACTTTTCAGATATCCTTTACAAAGTCTCTTATAACATTAAAACTCAAGTAATATTGTTGAAGTATGTAAGTACAACTTGTCAGCTAACGGAAGTATGAACGATCCAAGGGCTAGTAGCGACAAGAAAAATTGTGTAATTCCATTTAAGAACATCATGTTTCAACTGAGCTTATCGCTGACACATCAAGATAAGGTAGCACATTATTATTTAACGGTTCTCTATCTTATGCCTCCAACTTAAAAGAGTAGACAGATTTTTTGTTTAAAGTGTCGTCTTAATTTTTTTTTTCATAATTTTATTAGTAGTAGAAATTAGAAGCATCCCACTACTGGGCTCGCCTGCCTACTTTCAAAGGTTGGGCCAAATTCCATCATCAATATCATTTTATGATAGCCACCGCGTGAACAGCTTGAAATATTTCCATTGCGAAACAAAAATTATAAAATTTGGTCACCCTACCAAAGTCATACTCGTAGACGTAGTAGCTTGAAAGCGATAGCTGCAACGCTATCGAGCTCATTAAAAACTAACTATTATTTCCACCTTCCGAAGAAATGCCAGAATTAAGTTGCTAAGTAGAAGTCCGATTACCCAGATGTTACTAACGTTTGATATCCTACGGATCATAGATAGAACTAAATAAAATTTTACACAAAATGTAAGTAATTTTGAGTAGTATTTTATTTTGTTCAATGATCCGTCTAACAAACTTTGATAACATCTGGGTAGTTATATACAGGATGTTTGGTAATAGGTGTATATTCCCGAAACATAGCAATGCAACCAAGTTTGAAGAACGCTGTGATAACATGCAAAATCATATTTACGTAGATTTACTTTTCCATAAAAAAACTCAAATTTATTTTAATACATCATTTTTGTTCATTCCTGCAATTATTCGATTTCTGTTTATGTTTGACCATGAGATTGACAACTAAGAACAACGTATCGGCATGACCTAGGGTTGTCACTTTATAGTTTTACTTAGTAACAAAGAACCTCAATATCTTGGCCATGTGGTGCTTTTCAGTTATGTTCATAATTTTCCAGGGTTTTACGAACGGTACCCTATCTGATTCGGATTTATACAGGTATTAACAAACAACCTGTATACCCATTACTAAAGGGAAAAAAGAAAACTTAAACTATTGTTGCAGTGATTTGCGCGTTTGACCCCCCAATGTCGCATGCGATACCTATTGACGCGATTGCGAAAAATAACCTTTTTGAGTAGTATAACAATGTTTTGGTGGATTTTGTTCAGGGGCTTCCCTCTTCCTTTAGTTAGTTGTTACTAATTCCGCGATAAGACTATAAATTTAGGTTTCCTTCCTCGAAGAAGGTTATGTTATTTTACCCTATTCAGACCTTTGACGCAAATAACTTGATTTCACGAATGTACTCATTTGATGGACACCTTTTTGAGCCTACTAAAAAACAAAGTTTATTCTTTTTTTTTGTAGAATATAATCCGTGTTTTGTTCCCACCATTTTAACTTAATTTCTAATTAAAGTAAAAGAAACAAAACACGGAATTCGGAGTTCTGTTTAATTTATTAATAAGGAATTAATATTTATTTTTAAATTGCCCAAGGGGTACGTACGTTGCTAAATTTACAAGAAAACAGTAAACTTTTTACTCCTATCAATCCTGTATAATATTATGTTATTTCCAAATTGCCATTGGCCGTTTTTGTTACTGCAAGTGCAAGCACGGCAGTCATTGATTTCGATCATCTATTAATAAAAATGTTCGTAACCACAGGGTAGCTACCATAGCCATCATTCATTAGTTTATCTCAGTCCCAAGAACGATTTAAAACATTATACCAACTATAAGATTAATAAAAACCGTTTTATGATATTGAGAAACTGCAATACATTTATTTGTAATGGAGCCGTGTCATTAAAAGTGGTTGAAACCAGTTTTCTTTTTCGTGTACATTTTTTTCGCTACCCGTGTTCAAGATAGGGTGAAACAGAGTTGATGTAAAATATAAATACTGACGTTTTTTAATGTTTTCAAAAGTTTCTGAGGACATATTTTGCTGGTTGTATGATCTATCCGTCGATAGAGATTAGGCCATAAGCTGATACTGATTGGGACTACGCTGACCAAAAGTAGGTTGGTGTGTTTTCGTTTCATTCCATCTCATCATTCTTACAACAACTGGGATCTACTGGGAACAGCCTTACGTGCTTCCTTAAGCAAAGAACCTCGATCTTTAATTTGGTCACCCATCCTGTATGGGTAAGCTTCCACTGGCAAGCAGCTATGGAACGCTTCCTTAGGTTATAAAATAAAGCCTAAGGGGTGGATCACTTATTGAGCTGTAGTTTAACTAATTATTTTTACTAGATGAAATATGATATATGAGTGGACTGTATTTTTTAAGAGGTTTGGTTCAGCTTGGATCCACAACTAAGGTAATTAAGCCTCGTTCAGTAAAACCTGAGATTAATTAGAAAACACCAAAAAAACATCATGGGCAAGGCACTTGTACCAAGATTTAAGGGAAGGTTATATGGGAAAAAAACACTCACTGTTGCTGCAGATGAGATCCAGTTCACCACTCTTCACAATTACCACAATCACAAGCAGGCCTGCTGTATTTAGTGTATCGATATATCCAATTATAAGAATAAAGTGTTTTTGGAAGAAGATTAGCTTGATTTGCTTAGATTTTTAAAACCCTGTCGCGTAGGCGAGGTCAGCCATTGCAATCTGTTGCACACGGAGCGACGGACCGAGACGTTGTTTTGTCAGGAGAGGGTAGGAAGAACCTCATACAAGTGCGTAGTATCAAAATATAATTAAAAATGACGGTATGCTAAGTAATTTATGAACGAGACTCAACACATCCGATGACTTGGCATTGGGAAATTTCAAAATCTAAACTTGCAAACTACTGTAAGATCAAGTTCCAAATTTTAATAATATGGTTATAGATGTCGTCTGTATGACTACGCAAACATACTACAAGCTATGTCAAAAATAAATATTGAACTTTTTGCGAACATTGTCAATTTGAGTCGGCTATAGTTTTGCCCATTATAGCTTCAACCTCGTTTCAACACTCTTTAGAGGAATAGACTTGCCATATCAAGTTTCAGGCTTTATAAGACAGGTAGTTGGTTCTTTGGTAAATGTGGCACATTTTAAAACTACTATAGTTGCGCAGACGGTTGTTAAAATGTCTTTACATAAATTTAAAGTGCATGCCTAACAAGCATCAAGTAACAAAGGTTATTAGAGGAAGTGAAGAGATTGCTGAAATCAAGTAACGTTAAGGTATATACTAAAAACACGAAAATAGTGATGTTCCTGTGTTTTCAATGTGTATGTGTAATTATACCAAATATAGATTTTTTCTATTCTATTCTATTCTATTCTAAAAATTAATAATATGAGTTATACACAAAAAAATATAACACAGTTACTTATAATTTTGGTTAAAAATTCGTATTTGTTTAGTAACTCATAAGCTCAAAAACGGTGAAAGACACTACGTAAAAGCTCTATCGTAGAGTTTGTGAAACCATGGCTTAAACTTCGACGTTCATTGCTTTATTTAAAGCTTTTTTTCAATAAAATAATATATAAAACACTTAAATTTACAATCATAATAATAGTAATAATAAATAATCACCATAAAAAGCGAGTAAAGTAAAGTGTAATCTATAACGCGCAAAATTCTGTTCTCGCCAGGTGACCGTGTAAGAATCAATTATCATCAGTTATTCAAAATGTTTCGTATTTACATAGTTATTGGTTTAATAAAAAGGTACTTGTCGCTAGGAGTATGCGTATAAAGGAAAAAGAAACATTCAAATACTAGATGTGTCATGAATAATCTCTCACCGTATGAATTTGAATAGATAATTATTAGAGTGAAAACGCTTAGGTATCTTCAAAGCCTTTAAGAATAAAGAAAACAAAAAGGATGAATATTCCTATTTATTTTTAATTTCTTTGCTTAACATATGTACGCGTTTTTTATGTGTACAATAAAGTATTTTATTCTATTTTTTTATTCTTTATTCTATAATGTCTGATAAGAATAAATGACATCGGCTTTTATTTTTTTTTCGGTATTTCCTTTGTTGTCGTTCATTACTTATGCCTATACTTAGCAGAGGCTAGGTATTCTTAGCATAGGCATGGCCTAAAAATATAATATATTGTCCATGGTATAGGTATTCTAGGCATACCTCTCAAAACCGACGGTTCCACTGTGTGTGGCAGTAGTTCGATAAATATAAGACGGAGGATGAAAACTGCAGCTTAAATGGAGGCGTAACATGTCTCAACAGCAGACAACCCGTGACCACGGCTGCCGTGCCACCGCGTCGCCGGCGCCGGTGCAACTAGGCCGAACCGTCGGGTATAGGGTCTAGGTATGCCTGCGAAAACTATATTAAACAGTGTTAATTGCTATAGGTGGATAGGGAGAACAGGCCATAAACCACCACGCTGGCCCAGTGCGGATTGGTGAGTGTTAATTAAACTTCGTTAATTAATTTGTTTGCCTGCTAAGGTAAACCTTTGGTAGAATAACGAGTCATGTAGACTAGTATAGCTAACGACTTGCTTGCTTGCTGTGATCAATGTTACACTTGATACAAAAGTAACCCCGTTCCATGGTATTTATTTATAAACTCCGTACGCGAACAATAAAATCAAGACGACTTTAAAGCCGCCATGCACGTCGATATTTGTTTTAAATAAAATCGCGAAGCGTAAACGAGGCGAGAAAACGACTACACAGCCATACATCAAAAGTGTTTAAATGCGAATCGATCGAATGGGTACACGACATTTTGACTTCACGATTTTTTATTTATAAAAGTTTTCAGTTACCGCTCTGAGACTTCACTAGTAAGTAAGCATGTTAACGACTGCGCAGTCATTTATCAAAGTGTTTGAATTGGAATCGATCAAAGGCAACACGACATTTTGACTTTACAATATTTATTTTTAAAGGTTTTCAAGTTTTAGTCTGAGACTTTACTATTAGGTAAAAATGTTAAATCTGAATTATGCACGTTTTGATATTGCATTTTAATGGAATAAGATTCTATACAATACTTAAATCATCTGGAAATATTAATGGCGTAACGGCTGCGTTCGATTTGCGATCTAACAAGTTAAGCATTTTTTTTGTTATGCCATGTCATCGGATGGGTGAACATTTTGTTTGTATCTAAATACTTACAACAGAGAATGAGTGTGTTTATACAATTTATGTAATTGCCAATTCTAGATGAACCCTTTAATGAACGAACTAAAAAAAATAACGCGTTTAAAACCGAAACGTTTTCTATGGCGAACGACTTGGTAGTAAACACCTATCTACTCTAACTCCACAAAAGGTGTTTTAAAGAAAATAGATCTAAAAATATATTTTTTTACCTAAGACTTTGAATGATAGAACCGCGTGCTTCACGTGGGTGAATGTATATATCTTGATAAGGAGGTGACAGATTTACTTAGAGATCCTCCGGTTTTGGCAAGACGCCGATAAACAAAATGCAATAGCTTCGGAAACACCATTTCTTGTTGCACATTTATTTCAAGTTCTCAGATATGTTTACTCGTATGGAGGTCTGGTTTTAATGTAAAATTATTGAAATTTTACGCATCCACTCGCGTTTATTTACGGAGTACCAAAGCCTCTTTGTGACCACGGACCCTGTAATAGTTCGAAACGTCATCAGGATAAACATTAATTAAAACTTTAAAATAAACGCGAGTAGACCCGTAAAAGTGTAGCAATGTGTATGTAGTGTTCGCGTAAACTTTAGAAAACAATATTGGGTCCTTACCTATGAAATTGGCGTTTTTTTCTCACTTACTAATAAGTGTATTACTTCTAAAAGTCAATACCGGTTGTTAATATTATTATACACCTTTAAGTAGGACTATGTTACTTAGGCTTCAGTAATAACAATGATTATTAATTTTGTGTCTTAATCGCTAATTTTTTTTTTTAAATTGACTAGTTTCTTTGTTCGCAGAATTGTCCTTTTGTTTAATTGTAGCTTTGAAGGGACTTGATTTTTTATTTTTAATGTCTGCTATATTTAGCTAGTGAAACAAACACACTACTCTACAAGTTTTATAGTGTTAACATAGATAGATGCTAAGAAAATAAAAAAACGTTAATATGAAAAATAAAATTTTATAAAAAATCTTCATAGACATCAATTCCAAATGTACCTAATAAATATAATATAAATATTAGGTCAAATGTACCTAATATTTAAAATTATATTTATAAAAGAAAAAGGTTAATATTATTTTCTTTACAATACACTACAATATGGTCTTTTTTGCTTACAAGACCTAATAATGTTAGTATTATGTAGTTTAATTTTGCTCATAATGTGTTTATTATTGTTATTTTTTAATGTTCAATTGTTTGATTTCATTTTGCTATCACATTACGTACCTGCCTGTAATGATAGTTGTAAGTGCTAAATGAATGTGGACAGACAGACTAAGGATGAGGTGGAATGACGAGGGTTCAATTAACTTGCAATGACGGACTTCGTAATGACCACGATTAAAATAATGATGAATTAAAAAAGGTTAACATGCACTGAGCAAACATATAAATAGTGGAAGGAGAAGGATTCTCCCAATGTTATCTTGTTTTTCATTAAATCAAAAAGTTCCTGGCCTACTAAATGTTTTTGAACATCTTTAGGCTAGCTTAACAGATCACAGTTTTTTTTATATTGTTTGCTGATTGTCACTATGCATTTTCAGTTTCACCGGGCTTTTTTGGGGGCGGGGAGAATCTTAAAGGGCTGTGTGAAACGAAGCACATCCCAGAGGTTTTCTAGAGGGAACGGCATCACGCACTAGTGCATGTCCCCGTGCCCTAGTATATTCTCCGAAGGGTTCGGATTGGATCGGGGAGCGGAACAACCCGAGGGCACCTCTAAAGGCTTGGACGACTGGGCCGAGGTGGGTATGTTTTGCGGTGCTAAGTATACCGTCGTAAAGGCAGTGTTTGGTAAAGCAATGACATAGATAATTCGTTCGATATCCCGTAGAATCTAATCAAATTAGGTCCCCCCCTAACAAATTAGATGACGAGTGATGACATTTTGTATCAATGTTATGATGAGTAACCAACAACAGTTGTATTAAGCACTCCAATGAATTGCATTTCTACAACTGTAAACATGTATTGTTAAAGTATTACAGTACTAACATAATAGTGCTTTAGTTGGCAAACAGAAAGCGGTAATAAAATTAAAGCGGTATTTCTAGATCCAGATACAATAGTTGACAACTGTAGTATCAAGTTACCGTTTACATAAACGTAGAGAAGTGGTTAACAGAATTTGTTTTTACATGGCTATTGGTGTCTTTAGAAAAAGATAAAAAAGTAAACTAAAGCCTATAACAGTCCCACGGCTGGGCAAAGGCAACCTCATTGAAATCAAGTCATCAGTACAATTGATGGGTAAAGGCTTAATGAGTTAAGCGGGTTGGTGATCACAAACCCGAGCTATGCTACAAAAAAATTCCGAAGCATCCGCCCGACCTGGAAAGATTTAAATCCGGGAACTTTGGGTATCAGGCCGAGCGCTGTGCTTCTCGGCCACCAAAGAGTTAGAAAAATATAATTTTTAATAAATATATTTTTAAGTGTCTAATAATAGATGATAAAGATTGATTGATGAACGATGATAGAGGAAATTGAATCCTACTAATATTATAAACGCGAAAGTTTGTAAGTATGGATGTTTGTTACTCTTTCACGTAAAAACTACTGAATGGATTTGGATGAAATTCGGCATACTTACAGATAGTTTATAACCGGGAATAACACATAGGATACTTTTTATCCCGATATTCCCACGGGAACGGGAACCACGCGGGTGAAACCGCGAGCGGCAACTAGTGATAAATAATATTCTGAGTTTCAGTAAAGTTTTGAGATTTTAGTAAGACCTTACGCGAACTAATAAAAGAATTTTAAAAGTAAAAATTAACTGTTTTGTTTCATTTGCAAACACTTATGCATAAATAGTCCACCATTATGCTACATTAATATTCTTTATTATTACACTAGGTGTGCTCGCGACTTCGTCCGCGTGAAATAGTGACTTTCGGCAGCATTTTTAATTGTTTAGGCTCTTGTTCCCGTTTTTGCAACATTTTTCACTGATGCTTCGCTCCTATTGGTTGTAGCGTGATGTTGTATAGCCTAAAGCCTTTCTCGATAAATGGACTATCCAACACAAAAATAATTTTTCAATTCGAACCAGTAGTTCCTGAGATTAGCGCGTTTAAACAAACAAACTCTTTAGCTTTATAATATTAATATAGATATAGATTTAAGATCTGAAATATCTATTGATAACAAAACAAAACAATTTACCAGTTCAGCAAACGTTTCCGAAACATACCTGAAAAAGAAAACCTTGTCAATAAGCTGTTATAGCGTGATACAACCAATACAAATATTAATATGATGGTAGCAACATCGGCATCGTAAATAACATCCCAACGAGATGGCGTATCAGCTTTTTTATATGTTACTTACTAGCATGCAATTAATGTTGTAGCACTCGTTATACGTAAATAATATTTATATAACTTAGCCTTCATTTCAACTGATGGTAAGTGATGATAAGACCAAAATGAAACCAACCGGTATCCTCATTTAGGTACTTAGTGGGAACTGGATAATCTTTTTCAGAACAAAATCTGAGACTTTTTTCGGAACAAAGTTTGAGACTGATTCTAACCACTAGACTGCATTATAATTGTTATTATAGAAAAAAATCTCGATAATTGCAATTTGTTTAGATTATTGAAACTATTAGACGATGCTTCTTACAACAAAATAAAAACAAACTGAAAAAAATATCTTTGTTATGTTAAAGATTAAAATAAAAAAGTAGCGTAAGTTTAATCAAAGGAAATAGAACCGTAAACAAACAAAACTGCGGTAAAGTTATTATATAATATTTTATCTGTTCGCTATCTTCTTTTGTGTATCATCAACTTGTTAAATAGGCACAAGTCGTGTTCTGAAATAAAAGTATTTCCTTTAACGATCGACTGATGAACCGACAAGATAATATCAATCATGTCGACAAGCTGTTTACATGATCAAATTAACCATGAATAAACATCTGTTGCCCTAGGGATGACTCGATGCTTCTTTGCGATATCTTCAGAGATGTTAACCGTATTGTGCAAATATGATAATTTATATTAGAGGGTAGGCCTACCCTCTAATTAATACTTAAAACTCTTTCTGTCTCCCTGTTGAGCTTTTCATGGCTAGGCGGGGGAAGAAGAGATAGTCTCCTATAACTAGGGGTCGCCCTGTGCCCTTGTAAGTACTGTTTTAAACATACAGATGATGAAAAAAGCCTTTTCCCTAGTCAAAAAAAGAAAATATCTCTAAATTGTCATTTCACAATTCTCTTTCAATATACCATTAGTACGTGTATATCGAAACCGTAAATAGCACTTAGAAAAAGACGACTTGCCTTATGGGACTCAGCCACGATTCGCTATACGCATGATCTTTTCAACTGACTGAAAAAAGTGGAAGTATCAGCATCAAAAGGTTGAATTAATAAAAGTTTGATTAACATTTTTATGTTATTTTGCAGAGAATCCCAAGCAGAATCCCTTCAAAACGATGACAACACATTAAATAGATTTTTTGCCATTGTATACTGCAGTGTCATAATGTCTAATCTAAGCCTTTATCCTTGGCACCCACAATGACTACTGCGGCTCATTTTTTTTTAAATGCATGGTCACACAATCCCATTGTCTTCTTATTGTAAAGCCAATAGTAAAGAGGAACAAGAAGCGCGGAACAATGACTCCAAAATTACCGTAAACGATTTAGTCGCTTTACTTCAAGGCAAGACAAGTTTGCGCATACATTTCAACGTCTGCTCATTTTGTAAGGTCAATTAATGGCAAATATTTAAATGGCTGGTTTCTTGCTTGTACAGAACCCATTAATATACACAGTTCAACTTTCCTAGTGAAGAGTGGTCTACTTTACAGTTAAATATTTGGAACAATAATTCTTATTTGAAGTATTTTATATTGTTGTAATAGTTTGTATTCGACTTTTTAAGAAAGAAAGGCCAAATAGATATAGATATAGATATAATTAGAAAATACTAAGAGATAGAGTGAAGAGCTTTATGTGTCGTAAAGAACAAATACGTCGTTAGCTAAGAGAAAATGTGCCAGTAAGTAATCCAATTGTTGTATTACAACAGAGCTTAAAATATAATGGCCGACTTTACTACGAGTAGTTCCTAAAAGTGACTGATTTAGGTTACCAAGCAAGCAAACCAGCATATGGGCCGCCAGATGAAAACGGTTTGCAAAACCTAGGATGCTTGGAACACTAGAAATACCATACAAAAAATCTTTTAAATATTGTTTTCTAAAGTTTACGCTAACAACTTTTACAGGGAGTCTCCCTGTGACCACGGACCCTGGAAAGGGTTCGAAACGTCACGATAAACATTAAATAAGTAATGTGTAAAATAAACGCGAGTAGATCCGTAAAAGTTGTTTCATTTCAAAATATATTATATACAGATCTAGAGAAGAGCCGAAGCTCGGAATCAGTGACATGCATTAGGATAGGCCTATATCCAGCAGTAGACTGATATGGCTGAGTATGATGATGATATCAAAAGGAGTTGAAGACTCAGTGATACTGGCCATTGCCATAAACTTTCTAGGCGCGACAACCCTAACACTTCGAGATGTACTCATTAACCAGACACCCTGCAGCCAGGCATCAAGCTTGCGTCTGATTTATTAAGTATTTACTATGCCATCGCTTAAGAGATTAAATCGATTTTTTGTAAAGTCACCACTTGTCTTATTCGCTCGTTTATTTACCTGATCCTCGGACTGACAGCGCCACGTGGTTATTTTTTATGCGGCCATTTTTTATTTATTTTTTGTTTTCGTGCAAGCGCAAATTGCCAGCATGCAATACCTATATATAAATCTGTACCATTTTTGTATCTCTACGTGATACAATTTATGAGTAGGCAGTAACGTTGGTACATGCATTATTTATCGTACTGTTTGACTATTAAAATGATTAACCTTTCAATTTCTTTATAAAAAATCTTTTTATGACGTGTTTTATTTATTTATTTTGGCATATAAATAATAACTAATTATTTATATTGCGTTTGTGTAATTTTTTTTCAAATAGTGTTCAGTATATTGGTGCTCGATTAAAAAAACAAATTTTAAAATATTTTTTTATCAACCACGATCAACTACTTACTCACTCTTAATAAAAGAGGATATCGGTGTAAAATAAAGGAAAAAACTAATGAATCTATTAATTATTAACGGGATTCTTACCATGTTTATTATTTATGAGTATCCGATATTTCGGCGCAGTTGCATGCGCCATGATCACGGAATTACAGTTACAGATACACGGAATTTCAGTAATTCCGTGATCATGGCGCATGCAACTGCGCCGAAATATCGGATACTCATAAATAATAAACATGGTAAGAATCCCGTTAATAATTACTCTATTGCAAGTGACCATGATAGTTTAAATAGTTATAATGAATCTATATTACATAAAACACAAAAGCCACTAACTATCGAGTAAGAAAAATCTAAACACCAAACTAGATATGGTGGTAAGTGTATCAGAGATAATTGACTGTTAGTTGTAAATCCCTGACGGTAACTGATTGAAGTCTCACCGGCCGCCGTATAAGGCAGCTGTGAAATAATGTTTCCGGGCGTCTTCATGCCATTAGGTGCGAATAAGACGTGTTGGCCAACCTGACTATCGGCTAGGGAGAGAAGCGAGCGTTTTTGTAATAAGCTACCCTACCACCGTTACTTTTATTAGGCATTGGAATTGCACGATGCAAATAGAGCTTCCGAGAATTCCGATAGTCTTCCGTTTAACAGATGGTTGCGTGAGAAATTATTTACATTCCGATCGAGTTGATTGCATAAAGTAGGGGGTCGAAGTAGCGCCATGTAGCAAGTGATAAGTTGGTTTCACAAGTTGTTTTTTAATTTGTAGTCGAAAAGAGTAAAAAGTTGCACCCTGGCTCTTAGAACTTGAGAGGTCACTCAAATAATACTCATATTATACGAAATCGGAATGATTATGCGTATTGTATTAGATTCGGTTTAGTGATAAATGCCCATTTAGTAAGAGTAGTAATTATTAACGCGATTTGTAGCGTTTTTTTGACACTCGTATTTAATGCTCTCAGTGTTGTATGCAACTGTATCTACCGAAATATCGGATACTCTAAAAAGAGTACCCTATTAATGTGACATAATTTGCTCAATCTCTTTCTTTTGTTTTTTACTCATTAATTCATAATAAATAAGTTCATTTATTCATATTTGTTTGAAATAAATAAATAAAAAATCTTTTCCACTAAATAATAATAGGAAAGTTAAAAGTTTAAAGTTATTTATTATTATTATTTTGTAGAAAAACAACAGCATGGTTCGCTCTGCTTCAACTTCATTCTGCGTGATTTTATCTCGCTATATTTAATCACACGAAGCCTTATTAGCCAATCTATAAATCTGCAGCAAATCGTGAGCCAGGCCTCCTAAGAGCTGCAGACATCCTATCAGCTTAATCGTGTTGGAATTCTCATATCTGATTGGTGATTTCTGCTAGATTTTTTGCTTATAACTCAAACACTATCAAAAATGGTTGCAACAAGCAAGAGACAAAAATACATTATTGTTTGTAGTATTATCATGAAAGCTTGACCCCTAATTATTAGTCACGGAATAATCAAAAATATTTTCAGTGACACCTTGATTTTACCGACAATCTATAGTTTTTCTAAATACTGTTTTAAGAAAGATTTGTCAAAAATGTATGAAACTTAAGTAACATGATATGTCTAAAAGATAAAAATTAATTAATTCTTATCACGTGGTCAAAATTATACATCAAACAGAGTACTCCTTAAAAGTGTGTTAATATGCAAAATAATCTAATTTCGCCCAAAGAAGTCAGTAAAACTCCAATAAAACAGTAATTTATACACAAGTACATAGAGAAAACGGTGCCACCGTTTAAAAATAATTAACATGGATCATAAAGGAAGTGCCAAATGTTAACTTTGTCTTTCAAATAGTTTTATAAATCAAGTAATTTAGATAAGTGTTCTTACTAAACGTTCTAAACGGAACATGTAAACAGCGTTATGCACTTAATAAGTGACGATACGAGTCTATTGGAATAATCTAGGTAAATGTTCAAGACTCTTTCAGAAGTATCGGCAAATCTACTCCCAAAGCGGTTAGATATTATTTTAGATTAATTTATATATATCTTGTTTTGAATTTGAAAGTAGAAAGTATTTTAATACTTAAAGAAAAGTTAAAAGCGGGTTGATTTTATCCTAAGCATATAGGTATAATTTATTATATAAATAGGTCGCTTTTATATAATTTATTATTATTGAGAATATCCAAAATTTTGCATATTTACTTCACTATATTTTTGCAAATACCTATTAAACATTGTTTTTAACTTCGTTCCACGCTTACTAATTAAGTTGTATTTATATTTTGTTCTTTAACTGTCCTCTTAAAATGACATTGATCTTTTATATCTACATTACGATCGTTGAATGTTACCGGAATGACATGTGTTATAACATCAAATTGAGACATCATTTTGATGAAGAGATTGAATAGTTGTCAGCAGAGAGGTCAATGCAGGGCAAAACGTGGACAAATTGGTTCATAAAAAGTTTGTGTATGTTATAGCCTTTAAACAGTCCCACTGCTGGAACAGTTAAGAGGAAATACTAGTAGTAGTAGTAAACAGCCTATAAATGTCCCACTGCTGGGCAAAGGCTTCCATCTTTGAAATCAAGTCATCGCTACAATAAAAAATACAAGAGGAAATACTAAGGTCGACTGAATTGAAAAATATGTATGACAAGTAGACAAAATCAATTCCTCCTCCAATACTGGACCGATTTAATTACTTTTTTCATTCAAAATTAAAGAAAGGCTTTGGCTGTGTCCCTATGTTTTCAAATTTCCAAAAAACAGCGGAAAATCTGGCCAATTTTAAGATTTTTAAAGGTTCATATCTATTTTAATAATTAATTTATAAAAAAAAGGAAACAGAAACACAGCCAAAGTCTTTCTTTAATTTTTAAATGAAAAAAGTAATTAAATCGGTCCAGTTTTTGAGGAGGAATCAGGCGACAACGAAACGTAGATTTTATCTACTTTTCATACATATTTTTCAATTCCGTCGACCTTAGTTCCTGTTGATTCGGGCGGATAATTGAAATGAAACAGTCATCGAATCTATCACCGCTCAATTATGCAAAGATTATTTTTTAATAAAAATTCTTATGAGAATGAAAATAACATAGAGTAATTATTAACGGGATTCTTACCATGTTTATTATTTGTGAGTATCCGATATTTCGGCACAGTTTCATGCGCCATGATCACGGAATTACTGAAGTAAATGCGGGTGAGTTTCTTATGAGCAGACAAAACGATCTACCCTAAACGATTTCTATGTCATGATCGATCACCGAAGCAAATCCGATCCGATCCGAACCCCTCGGAGAATCTAGTAGGGCACGGGGACACGCACTAGTGCGTGATGCCGTTTCCTCTTAGAAAACCTCCGAAGGTGATTCATTTCACACGGCTTGAGGAACCCTTTTAGTTTCTCACCGCCCCCAAAAAAGCCCGGTGAAGCTAAGAATGCCGTCTGAGGCAATCAGGCAGGAAACTCTCTCAAAAAAACCGAAGCAAATACTCATATAAAAGCTTTGTAAATATTTGAGTCAATAAGTGTACGAGTCATCATCATCATCATCTCATCATCTGGCTGAAGTGTACGAGTACGTTATAAAAAATACAAGGGTTTTTTAAATATTGCATAGTATTTAACAATACGAGTACATTGTTATATTAACGTTCTTTAACGACATATACCAATACGTACTTATCGTAAATATTAGTCTAAAGAAACCAATTAGCAGCGTTGTTTATCTATTAGCACATTATTAAGGAGTTTGTTTAAAAAAATTATGTACGCTCTTGGTTTTCTTAGATAAACAGCAAACAATATAATTAGCCATGTCAATTAAAATAAATCCTGTTAAGAGGCTATATACAAGCTTCCGATATCTTTTTACTAACAGATAGAGTAACGTAAACGGTCTGCGTTCTGCGCAACGGTCTGATAAAACATCGATTAAATCTAATCAAATAAAAATATTTGTTCAGTTTCACATACAAAACAAATAAAAAATATATTAAAATTAAAACCATGAACATCGAAACCCTATTATATTAGTGTGTGTGTGTAAACCAGTCACGTCAATTTCCATATCCTGTTAAGGGACTTCCGCAATCTCTTAACCAACAGATAGAGCATCGTATCGATCGCCATCAACTTCAACCGGTGAACTGTTACCGCTACTGTCAGTCATAACAGCAGATCCCATCAAGTAATAGTTGCAATAGCCAGTATTATTTTCATTATCAGCCTCGCCTGTGTTGTAACATGAATTCTTTATGAGCCAAATGGCTCATTAAATACGAAATTAGCTGATTCATCGCTGTCACTCTGGTAAACGGCCGCTCATACCGTGTGTAATGTTATGTAGTACGTGCAAGTGGTGTAATACCATCTGTAATCCATTCTTTAAGTCCATCATGCTATTGACGTTTGCATTTAAGATTTGATTTGAGTGTTTTGAAATGATGATTAATCTATGTTTCGCCGGCGGCTTTGCACGCGTGTTATTCAATTCAAGCTGTCACTAAAGTGCATATATACCTACCGTTTACTCGCACATGGATATGTGACTGTTTATTGTTCTTTTTGATGTTCCTTTAAGATCTCAGGATTTAACTTGTATTAGTTCATACAATCATGTCAATTCGTTTCTCCACTAATGTAAAGAAAGGGAAACCTAGCAAGCTTTTGCATTTTAATTACAATTTAGATTTTATGCCCAAGTTGTAACAACATCTCCCTATACATTACATATTTGACTTACCATTTCCTTCGTACTACTTCTTCTGAGTCGCGAATAACTCGAATCTAATATGTAGAGAATTTTATTTTCAGTAATATTAACTAAAGGCGTTAATGAAGTTAGGTTTTCATTACCATTAGGATAAATCGGCATACGGTAATAGCCCTGCCCTAGAAATCACACATTGCATCTAATGCAAGTAGACGCTACAAATATCTCGAATTGGGTCATTGAACTCTGCAAAAGACCTCTTACATGTCATTCGTATTATATCACCGTCGAAAATGAATATGTGTGTATTGCTAAGCTCGTCCAATAAAATAAATTAAGCGAAACAAGAAAAGGTTCGGTACATTGGAGGCTGTACTGTTATAAATGTTAAAATGACGTAATCCTGACGTAAATATTATAAATGTGACTGTGTCGGCTTGTTTGTATCTCTATAACCTCTATAATCTCTATAATCTCTCCAACTATCTCTTAGTTGGAGAGTTTGGGAGGCTTCTTTTCATTCTGATCAAATACTATGTTATTTGTAGTAAGCGATAAACAATTTTATGACCAGTTTTAAACACAATGGTGCTTTATTACTAACCAACATTATTATTTATTTAATCCTGTATTGCACATATAAAACACACATTAAAACAAACGTTAAACAAGACGTATACATTACATTATTGTACATTATTGATTTTTTTGCATTATTATAAATGTTAAGGAAAATATTTTTTGATACAAACAGCGCGTCTTAATACTTTGAGGTAAAATGGCCAGAATTAAAGTTAAGTCTATTGAAAAAACAAATTCTTCTTCTAACAAAGATTAATGATCTTTTATTAGGCTATTTAAACAGAATACAATATTACACGTCCAAGTGAAAGTGAGTCCACTTGCAAACTCTAATAAGAGTAAAAACTCCTACAATAGTAACATAATCGGTTGAAACATAGGGTTGCCTGTTCAAATACCTTTTCATTTATAAACTCGTGTGAAAAAAAAATGAGTATACTTTTTTCTCAGAATTATTAACGTAAAATAAAATTGGTGCGTTGATTGTGGTTGATTCCGTTTTGCGAGAGATACTGAAGCCGCCAAGATATTTTTCAGAGGCATGGTGAACCTTAGCCACGGATCAATGGTGCTGAGTATTTTAAGGGTACGAAAGCAGGTAACACTAGCAATGTGATTGACTCACCAATAGAGATAGCAATTTTGCTTTTAGAAATACAATTTAAAAAAAAAATTACACATCAATAATAGTCCAGTTAACTCCTCCAAAAAACGAATACCGCTTGAACTATTTTTCTAATTCAACTCGAGCATCCATCCGTTCGACTACCTATACCGATGCTGCAACCCTCTATACCCAACCAGTCACCAATCATCCAAACGCCTCCGTGAATCTTAAAGAGGACAGCATGATGGCATCCCCTCTAGAAACCCTCGAATAATAATATAAATATAATAGAACTAGAATGTTCGTACAGAACTGTTTGAGAAACTTGGAGTTTCTGTCCGCTCCTCGAGCCTTAACCACAAAATAAAGGTCTTATGTACATACCGCTGTAACGTTGTCGTTGCAATCTACTCTACGTTTTAGTTTTATTTTTATGCTATGCATTATATAGCCTCTTTGGTAGTTTTAAAAACTATCTGTCAAATTTATATGCACGGTTCTGAAAGAGAATACTTTGAATGTAATGTCGTTAAAAGGAGGCAAAATAGCAGGCGGGTCACCTGATGGAAATGCAAAACCGAAGAAATCGCAGATGCGTTGCCGGCCTTGAGAAAGGAGTTGGATCTTAAGGAATTGGGAGGGGGGAGGAATGAGAGATGGGCCTCAGTCTTTCAAAATTCTTCCGTATAACAACATTATTTTTATATTAGTATCATCGATTATGCAGTTATTATTTAAAATGAAAAACCTGTATCTATAAACAGGTAATTTGAATCCTATGAGAAATATTTCTAAGTAACGTTTTGACTTAGACTTTTTGAATATTGATTTATTGCTTTTCTCCTTTTAGGTTTTTCTGCTTAGATTTAAATTTTACCTGAATAAATATTTACCTGTGGATCTCCTAAGTTTTACTAGTCATTAGTCTCCTGATTTTGTGTATTAACGCTGTTAATAGGAAACACTAAGGTCGACTGAATTGAAAAATATGTATGATAAGTAGACATAATCAACGTTTCGTAGTCCTCTGATTCCTCCTCCAAAACTGGACCGATTTAATTACTTTTTCCATTAAAAATTAAAGAAAGTCTTTGGCTGTGTCCCTGTGTTTTCCTTTTTTTCATAAATTAATTATTAAGAAAGATATAAACCTTTAAAAAACCTTAAAAATTGGCCAGATTTTCCGCTGTGTTTCCCAAATTTAACGAGATTATATAAAAAAAGCAAACATAGGGACACAGCCAAAGCCTTTCTTTAATTTTTAATGAAAAAAGTAATTATCGGTTCAGTTTTGTAGGAGAAATCAGGGGACTACGAAACGTTGATTTTGTCTACTTTTCTTACATATTTTTGAATTCAGTCTACCTTAGTATTACCTCTTAAAGCCAGCAGCAGCCTACAGCAATATTTTTTTTAAAAACACAATCCTCTGACAACCCTAATAACGGTCAGTCTACACCGACGCGAGCGACCTCTCCCAGCAGACAAGCGTGACAATCGAGTTAGGTTTTTTAACAACTTTTTATTACCTCACAATGAATTGTACGCTTTTTACGTCGAAGAAAGTGATCGAAAACTATCATTACATTAGCTGAGGAAGCTTTTATTGAGTTTCACGCTTGCCGCCGCCACCCGCATATGTTTCCAATTTGCCATTTTAATGTTAATTCGTTACGGTGTAATTAAATTGTTTTGTTGAGTTGAGTTTATACATTTAACATGTTTAGAGATCTTATTTGCTATGAGTAAGCATTAGCGGTAGGTTTAAGCGTTTAAAGTCCACTTTGGAAAGTTTCGTTAGTAAAAGTATTTTTTTTTTTAAAGTTGTATATTAACAATACCAAATCTATGTATTCAGTTTCACTATGGGATATCAAAATGCATAAAGACAATATAAAGACTAATGAAAGACAAGAAAATACTGTTTTGAGAAAGAGAACCGCATACGACACATTTAGTAAACTCTATACATTATGCTGTATTTTTCCGACTTTAATCGTTCAATTATAGTTCGACGTGGGGGGGCAGCCTTACTCATTTTTAATTTAGTTAAAAAACTGTTCTCTTAATTTTAATGATACAATATACATATCGGAATAACACTGATTACTAAAACTCAAAGCGAATGCTACAGTTAAGATTCGATATGGCACATCCGATAATTGATATAAGTATTTTGGCCGCCGGCGCTGCCGCCATCAGAAAATGCGTCATTTCAGTAAGAAAAATTCAATATCGTACCACAAGAAGGTACCTAAATATAACCATAACACCAGTGCTGCCTAAAAGCACTGACCAAGTCCATCCTCAGCACTGCACTAAAAAAAAGAACGTTACTTTTTTGTATGTAATTACACACGCCTGAACAAAACAGTGCAACTACACTTTTCAAATTCTCTCAAGAAGTCCGCCCGAGGATTTAGTAAAGCCCCACATCTTTACTGAGATACTGAGGGGTTGGGGGGTATATTATCATTTCTCACTTCTCATTTCATTTCTTTTCTTTTCATTTTCACACTCTCACACACGGCCACACACATGCACACACACGCACACACACGTACACACATGTACACACATACATAGGTACGCAGACACGCCTTCGTGTTTATATTTCTTGTTTATATTTCTATCTGTCGCATAAACTTTAGTGGGGGTACCCACGATACGGGGCTCTCCTGGTGTGGGACCCACGAGTTCATCTCAGCCAAACGACGTCCACTGCTGGACAAAGGCCTCCCCCAAGGATATGAGGGGTATTTGCCGTAATCGCCACGCTTGGCAGGCGGGTTGGCGATCGCAGTAGGTTGAGGGTAACCTCAGAGAGATGCTGCTGCCCATCCTCTGGAATGGTCCCTTAGTCGGCTTTTACGACACCCAAGGGAAGAGATGGGGTGGTGCAATTCTTTATCCCCGGCACCACACAGGGAACGACGACCACGACCACGAGTTATGCTTCCTGTATTGTTACAATATCACTACGTTAGTTTTTAGTTTTTTTTTGTTCTTATTTGTTGTTCTTAATTTTGGTGCATACTATGTAATAAATTTTTGAAAAATAAATTATTTGTATTTGTATTTCTATTATCATTCATCATCATTATCATACAGGAAGGAAATATTGTTTATTTAAGTATTACTTGTGAGAAAAATTACTTTAACACTGGCTAAATGTGCTAATCGCACGAAGCCATCAAATAAAGGAAAAAAAAGTACACACGCCTGCACATGTATTAAACTACCACAAATTGACAAATTTCCCCAATAGGCTTTGAACTTTATGCCTTAGGATTATGTTTAAAAATGAATTGAAGAAATTTGACAGTTTTGGATAGGGTGATGTGCAGGCGTCTGTACATAACAAAAAGATCCGTCTCAATACAGCATTATAAATTTTCGTAGCAAGTTAAGGTGGCCATAAATGTCGCCTATCCCCGACCTATGAGATATTGTACATTCACTTCATACGTTAGAACCGTGCGCAGCCCCACCTCCCTTACTAACGGACGCCTAGGAAGTCTGCAGTCCTTTGTAGCGTCACCTCTGATTTATGTCGTGAACCCTGGCTTTGTATAAAAGGTTTATGCAAATGCACACTCTTAGACCATATTTTGATTTAAAGGTTAGAGCCCCTTCACACTAGCTTTTCACTAGGTAATCTTCGATAAACGTGCAGCGCAGACGCCGCGGCGACCGACGTAACGCTTACGTCGCGTAAACGCCGATCGTGTCGCGCAGTAGACGGATGCGATCGCGATTGCATCTGAGCTACTAGCTAGTTACTTAGCTAGGCGTAAAGGCGGCGTATACGTCACGAAAAGTTAGGTATTAACGTACAGGCAGCGTATGCGTCGTGTTGTCGTAACGTCAGCGCTGCGCATCCGTTAATCGAATGCGCATGCGCTGGAAAAAAACTAATGTGAAAGGGCTATTAGTACAAAAGAGTTTGCAATTTCACACTTGGTGGGTTAAAAGGCCATTATTATAATATTCATAACTATTAACCACTGAGATGTATAGGGCTCTCTCTTAAGTACTTCTTTAGTGACTTAATGATAATTTTTATCCTGTAGAAAGTCAATTGATGACGTACCTTACCTTGAGTGGCCATTTCTCTTTATTTTCTTTTCTTTTCTTTGTTTTATTTAAAAATGAACTTTTTTTCGTTTTTGTTTCCAATATTGTTCATAATAACATATTATCTACATTATGATTACTCTATGCATGATGTGATCTGATTACCTATAATTGTAAGAACAGTTAACTTATTATCTGTTGTACTTTTTTTATATTATTGTAATTACTGTTACTTAAGTTGGTTATCCAATTATAAATAAATAAATAAATAAATAAATAAAACTAGGCCACATTTAAAACACCTGCAATAGTGTATCAGTGGCCTAAATATAACTTTTGTAAACACAGGTTTCTAAAGGTATTGCTTATAGATAAACGATTAATGTGACAAAGTGTTTTGTCATGACTTTTCTACAAGCAGTAATGATTTTAACCTCTTGCCTTACAGTATCGGTGGCTATATAGCCACTTAAGCCAGAAACTAACATTTGGGACCTGGGGGTGTGGCTTGACAAAGAGTGGAGTTTAAGCAGCATTTTATCAACATAGTCCACCTCTTGCAATCGAACACTAGGTTTCCACATGCAAACATTTTCGAAATATTGAGACTTATTTCGTTCTATACAATAGCTTGATTCATAGTAAATTGGAATATGGTTCAATAATTTAGAACCCTTTTTACAAAACAGACATAGTGAACATAGAAAGAATCCAAAGAAATAATTAAGGCAATTATGCTATCGTTTTAAACTTAAATACTTACCAACTTAAGTCTTATGAGAGGCTAGAATTTTTCAGCATAACCCCATTAGTGAATCGCAGGTCTTTTCTAAGTTTATTGACCCTGTATAAAATTCTGCACAACGTAACTACATCTTCTGTGCTTGAAAACATTTACATAAAAACTCCTACCAGATTGCCTAGACGAGCCAAACACAAATCACTTTTGCCATACCTTTGTGCAAAACTTTACTACCTTTGTCCTTTGCACCGAATGTGCCGTAGCATAGCTCACAGTCAATTAGACATATTTAACAGCTACAGTTTGTTAAAGTCAGAGCTGCATAAAATTTTGCTAGCTTCATAAGTTTAGTTTATTAATTTCATTTAATTAGTTAATATGTTTACTTTCTAAAACTTTTTATTTTATTAAATAAAAATGTACAATAGCATTACTTTGTAACAACAGTTTGTGATCTAGCATGCTGTCATGCATGTCAACACTATAAGGGTAGTATCTAGTTTTAAACTGATTTTTTTTTTCAAATTGTATTGTAATGTTTGTGTAGCAAATAAATAAATAAAATAAATAGATTGCATATTTTATATATTTTACCCATCTAGTACGCTAGGTTTCCTGATCAGGAATTCCGGTTCGTAAACCTGAATGCATGTCTTACATACAAAATGTGTGACAAGGCGCACACGTTCGACTAATATTCAAACGGAAAAAGGTTGATATTCGTTCAAACTGGTGTTAAAAATTTCTAATACAAAAAACAGATTGCGATAAGCTCACGGAATTCCTGATCAGGAAACTTAATCATGCAACCGTATTTGTTACGCTTTTATTAGGTATAGTACACGACACTAGTATAAAAGAGCTATGGGGTTTGAACCACGATTTCCCGCAATAACCGCCTCTGTGGTCTAGTGGCTAAAACCACCGGTTTATACTCAGAGGTCCCAGGTTCGATTCCCAGAGGGCAGTAAATGTTTGTGTACTCGGTTTGGTTGATGGTAGGGCTTGTTAGTCCGCCTGGCTAGCTACCACCATCTAATCTAAAATGTCGCCATAACATCAATGTTTGTAGTATAGTTGTGTTCCGGCAGCTGGAGATTAGATAGCCAGTGCCTCACTAAAGTCAACGCAAAGACTCGTGGCAGACGGTGCAATAAAACGTGCAAATGAGACAGCGCACATCATGTGCCCTCTCGCACTTACACTGTTTATGGGTGACGTCACAAAGACGTAGTGATACGCGTTGTTTGTATACTATGTTTATCGATGATAATAAGTTTTAAGTGGGTTATTATCGCCAGAAGCACTCTCCTTCTTTATTCTATCGAGTTTTTAAACCAATTCCACAAATCATTGCAGTTAGATCGCGAGGCTTGTTGAAGTCGAGTTCTTTTAACTTGGCAGGATCTTCTTTTAACTCCGTTAGGAAATTTAATTTTTTTTTTTATAATAACACTACTTTGTTGTTGGATATTCCCCTGAACACTAGTTATATTATTTTTAATAAACACCTCCATCTCGAAAGAAATTATCAATTGAAATGGCTGTGACGTTTTAGCGACTTTGTCTTTTTTACAAAACATTTAACGCTCAACTAGAGGGTAAGTAACCTACAGTTTAATTATTGCTAACTACCTTCAATACATAAATTTGTCATAGTATATAAACTATTAGTTATGATCAATACTATAATGAGGTGATTTGTCATATTGTTAGTTATCGACATAACTCACAAACAATGCTTTTTATCGACAATCCTGTAAGCCGTGCGCATCTCTGTTACAAAAGTGATTTATGGCACCGTCTGCCACGAGTCTTTGCGTTGAGTATAGTTAAGGTTCCCGGTTGAAGTGCGCTTCCATCATTGGCCTTAATTATCATCACTTTACAACAGGTGAGTTCAAGCACTCTGCTTACCCGTAATTTTTTTTTTAAATAGTCCGAGCATCGAGCCGTTTGGCTACCGACGACACAACTTTATTACATTACTATTACCTATAGATACATTATTCCATTACTTTTTATGTAACAATCATACGCATGAAGTGCAACTGGCAATTACGTGTCGTTATTTGTCTGTTGACGACGACTTTATGACTGATTAGTAAACTAACGTTTAACATCTATAAAAATAATCTGTGATGCAGCGAACATTATCATCCCATTTATGTTTCAAGCTCACTGGTTCTCGACAATAAATTCTAGATGTAAAATTATGTAAAGTGATCATAAAGATCTTGTTTGTTAATACTGTGAAACTTGATATCGCGAACATTATATAACTGCCATAGAATATTTTAGATGGGTAAGTTCAATATTAGTTTAATAGTTAAGTATTTTCAAAGTCACCCGTCTTAGGTTCACGAATCGATGGCGTAAAGTAATACCTAGGCTTAGCCTAAAGTAACATTAAGAAAATGAATAAAATGTATGGGATTGACATAAGCCGCGCTAAATCACGTGGTCAATCTTATGTCAATCCTATACTTTTTATTTTTTTCGAACTACGATATCGTTTTCTTAATGTTACTTTGGCAACCGCCACTTATTTGTAAATAGGAAGGAATTTCGACAATGTTGGTAGATAAAAATACATTAAACAAACATGAATTAAGCTTCGTTTCGTTACGATTATTATTATAATTATACATCGAGATTTCTTTTAAGAACCTTGTAATATTACGCGATCATTCCTTTGAACTTGATTCATTTAATGACAATCGTCTAAAATAAGAGACGAGATCGAGATCACAAAAAAAAATGTATTTGTTTTTTTATATTTTTTCATAAATTCATGGTATTGGCGGACAAGGAAAGCAGAAAACCGAAACAAAACACTCGAATGCCTCGAACTTCTGGGTTAGTAGCTATTTTCTCGTTATCTTTTACCGCGAATACACAAAAGTACAATACAACTATAAATAACGATAGGTATGTTCCTCGTTTGTTTCGAACCTTAAAAAAAGAGTGTTACTCAAGCAGTCAGCAGCAAAAATCGGTCAACACTTTTGTCAGAGACATAATTGCTTAGTTAGTTTTAAGTTTACTTCCTTTCTATATCATACGGGTAAGCACTTAGCCATGATCACACCTGATGTTAAGAGTGCGCCGTCCGTAAGTGACAAGTGTCATATGTTTTATTTGAAATGTCGTCGTCCATATTTATTTGATGCTGCGCGGCCATACTAAATTTGTATGGGGAATTTAAGGTGCTTAATAAAAAATAATTATTTAAATAACCACTTGATGAATCGAAAATGTAGTCTAGCAATTTGTAGTTTATCCATTGATGATTGTTTAGACAAAATCAGAGGTACAATAATTTAGATAAACTATAAGAAATCTACTAAACGCCGCCACTCGTTTTTATGATTTTTGCCCAACTTTAAATGATATTGTAGAAAAAACTATAGCGTGTTATGACATTATGGTTCTGACAAATTGTAAACACGTTCCCTATGATACTAAATATATATTTTGTTCATTTAATACGATAGTATTTTCAATTATATTTACTTAACCGTAACTGCATTTTTGCCATTTTTTGGTCGGCGCACCCTAAGGTGACCCTAAGTGACCATAAGGCCGAAGTTGGAAGCGTACTTCACTCGGAATCCACAACTACTGAGGCACTGGCTGTCTTATCTCTACCTGCCGGAACACAACAATGCTACAAACATTTTCGTTATGGCGAAAGCTAGTTCCATTAACTAAACACAATGCAATGCTAATGCTGTGCTATTCATTAGTTAGCGTTAAACGTAAAACGTAACATTATTTAACAGAAGCAGTTGCAAATAAGACGTCTGGCGAAGTGGGAAGTGGTGAAGTGGGTCGCGCAGCGTGGCGCTGTCTTGGTATCTGCGCACGCGACCAATCGGAGAGCTAGGGTCGCTAAACTCGTTTACGCATAGTAAAATTATGCGTTTTAAAGTATGCTTAATAAAATTATGTCAAACAAAAATATAGGTTTTAACGATTATGATTTTTTACATTATGCCTTTCAACAATTCTGCGTTATTATGTTCATACATAATAAAATATTATGCCAAAAAATATTACGCTTTTTGATTTTTATACCATATGATGTATGGCAATCGAAATTATGACAATAAACAGTATGCGTTTTAGAGTGTCACCGTTTTATAAAGTTCACGCAAACACTACATATTAAAATAAAATAACTTTTGCGAATCTACTCGTGTTTTCTTTTCAGAATTGAACCACCTTGTTTGCCATGTGAACCTTTAACCACGGACCCAGTAATAGCTAAGAAACGTCTTGATAAAATCAAATACAAAACTTAATCGCAAGTAGATTCGTAAAAGTTGTTTCCTTCCAATGTGTAGTCTTCGCGGTAAGTTTACATAACCATTATATCTTTTTCATTCTAGAACGTAAAAGCAATTTTCACCATACATGATGGTAAGGATGTTCCGACAGGAAGAGATTCCTTTAAAGAAGAGCCTTTTTCACACGAGCTCCAACTGTCGGAACACAAAAATACTGTTAACAGGCGAGAGCTAGTGATAGACCACTATGCCCAGTAATTTTACTGGATCTTGTACCCTTCTAACTAGAACAGAACAGAACAGAAATGTACTACACTGCTGCTTAGCGATAGAAATAGACGGTAGCCATAAGTTCTGTGTTGAACTGCTCTAGGTACCAATATTGTAAGCTAGATCCTCGCCTCAGTGACCGAGTCGTCGAGAAAAGCGTTTTGCTTGAGAGCTTGTTTTTTTCTTTTTAGTTTTTTCTCTTTGCAGTTATTTTTATATAGTTGTTTTAGCAGTCAGGTTTTTTGTTTTATTTTAATAATTTGGTTTATTTCAAACTTTTTAGTTTTGTAAAGTAAATAACCAAGCATTTCAAAATCTACATAATATAATTATATTAAAACGCCTTACTCTTTTAAGTAGCAAAGTCATAGCGCATACACCAATTGGCGTAAAAACGACTCGACGTCTAGTACTTTTGACTTACAAGTACTTTGAGTTTTTTTAAACATGGGAATAAAATCTGCTAATATTCCCGAAAACAAAGCACCATAGAACATTGCTGTACCAAAATTAAAATTATAACTACATCTACGTCCATAGAAAAATTGGCGATACCCTTTAAATTCCGTAGACGTTGTAGTTCGTTCGTTCGTTCGTTCGTTCGTTCGTTCTGTTTCTTTGGTACGCCCTAGGTGCTAGGTAACTGGGCTAGGTTTAGGTTATGTTTTTCAAGTGTATGTATGTGTATGTACATACATACATACACTCGAAAAACATAACCCTCCTTCTGACGCAGTCGGGTAAAAACAAATTAAAATTATAATACCCATAAATAAAAGATGTTCTTTAACTGTGGTACCCAAGAACGCTCGCAAGTTTTGTTCAAAACTGCAGTTCATAAGCTTAAATTAAGTTAAAAGAGTGTTTGGGATTGAATCTTTAAAATATTTTAATGTATACTACAATTAATAACCAACGGTCATAATCAATTCGAGCGCCCATGTAAACCAACCACAATATTACACTCACACGCATTTATACACATCGACACAACACAATCAGATTCACACACACCTATTCTGTAAGTTATCATTCGACAAAATTTCATCTACTTACCTATTTTATTTTTCTTTTTAGACTACCTACCTGCGTTAATTAATTATATCAACATTTTTTAGTAGCATAATATGTTTCTATAATTGGCTTATGTTTAAGTAACATCTTCTTTACCTTGTGTTTAGTTAAATGCTGTTGAAACATTGTTGAATAAATAAATAAATAAATAAATAAATAAATAAGTTTATCCCTCTCGATTGCCAAACTGATTTGCTGGCAGAGGTAGCTTTGTATGGTATCGTATCAATTTTTTTTCCAGAACCCTGTTTAAATCCGAAAAGAAAATAAATTAAAATAAAAAGTAATAACTATTCACATTTGATTTGATATTATACTATTGCTTATAAACGTGTGTCAACCCTAATTTAGTTTTCTTGTCGCTTTTAAACGACTGTGTCACCTTAACTGAGCTAACAGCCCGTGATTTCCGAGAAATACAAATTGTAATCGAAATAAAACGATGGCTAGCATACTAGGGTCGTCGTGTCATGTCTTATTAAGTCGTGCACAATTTATCAGATTTATTACATTTTTTAAACCAGTTCGGGAAAGAACTCCCTGTGTATTTGCATACTAGGCGTTTGAATTGAAGTGTGAAAACGCGATCACCATGACAGATTACGTGATGCTTTTATTTTGAAGCAAGTGTAAGAATGTGGTCGTGTCGGGTCGTGATAGTTTTAATAGATAATATCTCCTGAGTTTCTTAGTCACGCTGTTATAGGTATGGCAAAAACATCTGAATTGACACCTATATAAGGAACAACTGAATTCTATGATAATTGAAAGTAAATGTTAGGGTGTTAGTTATGGTATTTTTTTATATTAGCCTGTTTTTGTGTCCCACTGCTGGGCAAAGGCCTCCCCTCTGCGGCTCCACCCTTCTCTATTATCGGCTACCTCATACCACTCCGGCAAAAAAGTGGTAAGTGTAAGCTATGTAATTGTTATAAAAAAAATGTAAGATCTTGTTGCAAATATTGTAAGATTTTCTCTTGGGCCATTGAGAAACTATTGTAAACGTTTTAAAATAGGAGAATCGATGTCCACAAAACGGGCTGTCATAAACGTGTTCTGTTACCTACGTGAAAGGATTTTCAAAGTCTTATTAAAGGCTTTCCCCAGGGTGCCTAGTCCAAGTTTAATTTGCCGTTCGATAACATAAACGAGAGCGTGACATCGTATGGCAAAGTTTTAACTCCATGCTTCGGAAGGCACGTAAAGCCGTTGGTCCCGGCTGCGTTAGCAGTTGTTAACAACCACCAATCCGCACTGGGCTATAAACTGTTAACTATAAACCATAAACTATAAACCATAAATATAAACTATAAACCACCATGGTGGTTTATGGCCCGTTCTCCATATCCTTCCATGGGAAGTCTCATGCTCCAGCAGTGGGAGCATAAAATGAGATGGTGATGGTGTTTACGTGATCGAATGGCAAACGAAACTCGCACTAGCCTCTCTGAACGTATTTGGAATTCTATGAACGTTTATACGGCGGCGCGGCGGCGCCGGCAGCAGGCTCCGCCAGAATACCAGCGTTATTGTGACACGCTTCGTTCGCAACAACACAAGCTGAGGCGGGGTCCTGATTGACCTTTTGTTTGTTTTTATTCTTATGTTTTATGTACATATTACTGTGTGTGGTCAATAAATGTCTCTCTGTCTCTCTCTCTCGCTCTCTCTCTCTCTCTCTCTCTCATACATAAATGAATAAAAAACTTTGCTTTTCCTGATGCGTTGCTATGGATATCATTCACCCGATTGCAATGATGAAAGTATGCTAAGTTGTTGTGCACACGCCCGCGAGTTTTTTTTTTTTATTGTTAAAAAAATTTGACAAAAGACAACATACAATAGGTACAATAATCCTAACACGGAAACCTTGCAAGGTTTATCTGTGTAGGAGTATTGCTGAGTTGGTAAAACTGTCATAAGTGACGGGTGTATAGGTACGCGAACGAAGACGCAGGCCGGCCAATTGTGATAAAGAAAATTTGAGTACCGCTAACTGATAGTATTCCGTAGTTTTTGCTTTGTGCTGTCATCTTGTTATTAAAATGTTTTTTAAATGAGTATGTTAGTAAATCTAAATGTTCTAAATGTTATGTATGTCATATTGATTATTTTTGTTTTTTGTTATTATTATTTGTTACAGTTGTAGTATGTTTATTGTCCTGTGTTTTTTGTGCCAAGTTGGGTCCCACCAGAATACCAGCGCTGTAGCGGCCTGTATGTCGTTGCAGCACAAGCTGAGGTTGGGACCTAATTGGCCACATGCACGTTGTCTAATGTAACTTTTATTTTTTTTTGTTTTAATTTGTTTTCGCCTTATCTTTTCTTTTCTCTCTCTCATATGTATCTTCTGTGTTATATAAAATTGGTGCTTGTGGTCAATAAATGTTTGTTTGTTTGTTTGTTTGTATGTCCCACAATATAAATAACGCAGAGGTGCTCGATAACGCGCAACTTGCGTGTTGAGGTTGTTGGTTATCTGTGGTTATTGTTGGATGGCAGGCGTTAAAACCAACAGATAGTAATGGTGATGACACATAAGCATGTAAGTCAAATTGCCAATAAATTCATTCCTAAGTCCCTTTGCAATACATTGAATAAAATCCGGTTACGCTGGCATGCAGGTAGGTCACAACATAGACTTAAAAACCATTCATGAACCCTGTTCAGGCTTAGGCTTAATTTGAATAATTTATCATCGTAGGTATAATTTAGTTGAAGAATACCAATAGTGCCTTCAATAACTGTTGTACTGGGACAACATCTGTTACAGAGTAAATTCTCTTTTGTAAATATTTTGCTTTTATAATTTTCTGTCAAACTGTCAACTTTCTTTTGTTTTGTTTCTTCTTGCGCTTCGCTTGTCATCGTTGATACTATTTCATTTAGTATGTTTTCGTACTTTTCTTATTTTATTAATTATTTTATTACATACTTTTTTTTTTTTTTTTTTTTTTTTAATATATATTATTTATATTTAAAAAAATAGAAGAATTATTAATAGAAAACTCATCGTTAAAAAAACAGATAGGTGAAAATGAGATGACTATCCTAAATCTCAAGAATATTTGTAAATTAACCACACCGATCACGTCGTCATCGCCTATAACAAACAGTACAATAAAAAGGAAGCGTAAAGCTTTGGACATACCAATTAGAGAACGGAAACAAGAATCAAATAAAGACAAAACTGGTCAAAGTGCTACGATTCTAGAACCAGAACAAAAGGAGCAGACCAGTAATCTAAAAACAAACATTCAAATCAAAAGAAAGATTAATAATCTAGATAGAAATCAAGATGGAGCTAAACACGAAATGAGTCAAACAAATAAGCCCGGGAAAATCTGCATAATCAGTAATAATTCTACTAACAAAATACTACAAATTGCCGGAGATACCTTTTCTACTAATGAATTCTGCCACTACAAAACTCCTGGAGCTAGTATACGAGAACTTCTGGACGGTATCGAAAATAAGCTGCAGACTTTTAGCCTAAATGATTTTTGTATTATCTTTATCGGCGATATAGACTTTAGAGCTACTCACGATTATCACCATATTGTAGCATGTATTAGATCGAAGCTCCTCAAGCTACAGCATACTAATGTCATTGTTTGTGTACCTACCTATAGATGCGCTAATTACGTAGATTTGTAAAATATGCGAATTGAAATATTTAATAATCTACTATATTCCGATAACGTTATATATAAATATGCTTACCTTCTGGATTGTAATAAAAATTTGGATTATACATGTAAAATGTTTAGTGGAAAACAGGGACGTTTAAATAACTATGGCTATAGAATAGTCTTCTCTGATACATATCAATTAATTTTAGACATCTTAGCTTCATACAGTTTTAGCGAGCCAGTTAATGTGACCGGAGAAACAAATCAGGTAGCTGATGGGAAAAAAATTTTTTTTTCGTGAGTTCATCACAGTCTAATAATTTAAAATATTTCATCAAAATATGGGGGGTTTTACTTCAAAGCGGGATATCTTAGAGGTCAACATTTCAGAATTGAATGACATAGATAAAAAACCCGACATAATTTGTTTGTCCGAAACATTTGTTCGGCTGGGTAGTGAGTGCTGTTTAAGATTGGCTGGGTATGACTTGGCAACAACTTATTGTAGAAAAAATGGTAAGAATAGAGGGGGGTATGTATATTTCTGAAAAAAGGTATACGATTTCAAGAGCTGCAAGACATTAAATTTTTTGCTCAAGACCATACCTTTGAGTGTTGTGGCGTAAAATTGCTTGATCATAATATTTTAGTAATATGTCTATATCGAACCCCTGATTCAAATGTGACGTCATTTCTCTCACAGCTGGATGAGGTGCTGTACAAGTACACGAGAAATTCTAAAGCACATATCGTGCTGGCTGGAGATTTGAATATAAATACTTTGGTTGTGTCAAGTAGTACTAATTACCTGGTAGATATAGTAAACAATTACAATTTAATATTGCACATTAAAGAACCAACCAGAAAAAATAATTGTATTGACCATATAATTAGCAATTTAGATGAGGCCTATAGTGAACTACACCATTTACATTTGTCAGATCATAATACAGCACAAATGTTGTTTATTCCTATCAAAAAGAAAATACTTTTACCTCATAGTTATTATATTAGTATTAGGGATTACAATGAAAAAAACTGTCAATTGTTTAAGAAACATTTACAATGTTTATCCTTTGAAGAAGTACTTAACGAGACTGATTTGAATTCAGCTATGATTTTATTTCATAGTAATCTGACAACATTATATAAATTATGCTTCCCAATCATAAAAATCAAACGATCAAGTAGTTATAAAAGACCTAAATGGATAACAAAGGGTATAATTCAAAGTTGTAAAACAAAGAGGCGATTGAGATATCAATACTACTCTTCAAAATCACCTAACAACAAAGAAAAATACAGATTGTATTCCAAAATGTTGCGTAAATGTTTGAAAGTATCACAAAGAATATACAATAATAAACTAATAGTTAATTCAAAAAATAAATGTAAAATGACATGGAACATTATTAAAAATGAAACAGAATGTATTAACAATAATGAATTTATAAATGAAATTAAAATTGACGATAAAATAATTGATAATCCGACAGAAATTGCTAATGAATTTAATAATTTTTTTACAGAATCGACAAATAATGAAAAGAACTTGTTGAATAACACTAACAAGAAATTTATTGCAAATAGTATTTTCTTGGAGCCACTTAGTATCACTGGAATAAGTGCAATAATTAAATTACTTAAAAATACAAATGCCACGGGATATGATGAAATCAGCACTAAAGTGATTAAATATTGTGTTAACGAACTTGCAGAACCTATTACACATTTAGTTAATCTTTCCTTAGAGACAGGTATTTTTCCAGATCTTTTAAAAATTAATATTGTTAAACCACTCTTTAAAAAAGGCATGAGAAACGTAATGGAGAATTATCGACCAATAACCTTGGCACCAGTACTATCAAAAATTTTTGAATCGGCTATGAAGAAGAGGCTGGTAAGCTTCATTGATAAATTTAATATCTTGAGGTCAGAGCAATTTGGATTTCAGAGTAAAAAATCAACAACTTTGGAAATTTTTAATCTGGTGCAAATTATAGCTGCAAAATATTAACGCAAAAATACCAACGTCTGTAGTATTTTTTGACATGAAACGCGCTTTTGATTTTGTTTCCCATGATTTGCTCCTTCGCAAGCTACATAATCTGGGAATTAGGAGCACAGCCTTAGACTGGCTAAAATCTTACTTGAGTAACAGGAAACAAGCGGTAGTAATAAATTATTTAGATAAACATTCCGTAGTCTCATCATGTGAATCGGATTTCATTGTTAATACATGCGGTGTGCCTCAGGGGAGTGTACTGGGCCCGCTATTATTTCTGCTATATATTAACGACCTCCCAGAAATAACCACTCATAGGTGCGTATTATTTGCAGATGACGTGTCGGTGATCGTACCATATAAAAATAGTAGTGAATATTATGAAAATGACGTAAATAACACTATTCACAACATAATAAAATGGCTTCAATTTAATAACTTGACTGTAAATTTACAAAAGACTAATTATATACAATTTGGAACAAATAGACAAACTAAATTAAAACTTAATGTTAAATATGATGATGAGTCAATTAGTGAAGTGAGTGAGACAAAATTTTTGGGCGTTTTACTCGATGACAATTGTGGTTGGAAACAGCATATAGAACTAATCAGAAATAAACTAAGCCGCTATGTGTTTGTGTTAAATAGGCTTAGAGAGACTTGTGCAATTTCGACAACTCTCGCAGCATATCATGGCTATGTCTCGTCCTTGCTGAGATACGCGATTTTAATCTGGGGAAATTCGACAGACATAGATAAACTGTTTAGAACACAAAAGAAGTGTGTAAGGGCAATTTGTGGCTTATCACCTCGTGAGTCCTGTAGGCCTTTATTTAAATCACTGGGAATACTGCCTCTTCCATGCTTATATATTTTTGAAGTGGCAAGTTTCGTAAAAAATAATTTAGACCTTTTCAAAACCCGTAATAATTATAACAATAGAAATGTACGTAACCCTAATAGGTTAATATATAATAGTATGCCAAAATTAGAGTTGTACCGAAAGCAGTGTAATTGTATGACTGTAAAAATATATAATGCTTTACCTAATGCTTTAAAAGAACTACCCAGTAAATTATTCAAAACAAACTTATTGGCATGGCTTAAGGACAAGAATTTTTATAGAGTTAGTGACATGTTTATGAAATGAATTATATATATATATTCTTTATTGCACAGAAAAACACACATACAGAGAACAGTTTACAAACAATGGTGAGCAAAGGTGAACTTATCTCTAAAAGAGATCTCTTCCAGCCAACCTAAGGTGGAATGGGAGTATCATGTTTAAAAGGAAGCGACAAAAGTGCAAACAAAAAATATCTCAATAAAAATAACAATATTAGGTACAATACATAAACATACATGTACTACAATATTATTAAAAACTACATATACATACATAATAATACTACATAAATATGAACATATACAATAATAATAATAAACATGGAATTACAAGTGCCTATCATTGCGATGACATATGTGACAGAAAGTGATCCTTGACTTTCTTTTTAAAGGATATAATGGACGAACTATCCTGGATGTCCGTAGGAAGCCTGTTCCATAGTTGCGCTGCCTTGACTGCAAATGAATTTAAGAGAAAGTTGGTATTAACTTTAGGAATCTCAAGCGTCTTAGTTATACAAGCACGTCTTGAGCGGCAAGGTGGGGGCAGGAGTTGGAAACGGGAACGAAGGTAAGAGGGAGAATAAGGGTCGTTAAGGATGTTATAGAGATTGGAAAGGATGTGCACATTACGGCGATGTCTGATCGGTAGCCAATTTAATTCACTACGAAAGTGAGAAACATGGTCATACTTTCGCAAGCCAAAGATAAAACGTATGGCCAGATTTTGCAGACGCTCTAGTTTCAGCAGTTGCTCCTCAGTCACATCCAAGTAACAGACGTCGGCGTAGTCTAGTATTATTAGTTTTTATTAATTTTATTGTATAATGAATTTTATTGTTTGACATTTAATTTTATTTAATGTTTTTGTTTTGTTTTTTTTTTATATCAATTTTAAATGTCGTAGGTACATATTGTTTTTGTAATGTCAATGCACTTGTTGGGTTTTTTAGTGTTAATTTATATATTTAATTTTTTCTGTACTTTTTAAAAATTGCATGCCTCCAATGGTAAAATATGCGGATACTTCTTATGTAACATCTTTTGTACCATATTTTTGCAATAAATGATTATTATTATTATTATTTTTTTACATATTAATTTACATTTTTAAATATTTTCTAAAAAACAAAACAAACATTTAAAAATATAAAAAATAGGGGTCTACCGGCATCGGGACCAGGGTCCAAACTACCGGTGATTAGGGCTCCAGAGACAGGAACCTCCTCACAATGCGTGCCGTATCGAGGAGAACTGCCTTCTGAATCAGGCCCCTGATCCAGCCGCCTAACGAGAGCCTCATGAGATGTTGATCGAGGCTCTTGGCCATCAGGCCGTTGGCCGTAACAACAATCGGCACGATGACAGCCGAGTCCACATTCCACATGTTGACAACCTTATTATTATTATTATTACTTTGCTGTTCTTTCCTTACATAAGGATACTGTCCACTTTTATTTATTTATGCCTCCTTGTTCTACAATATTCTAAAAGAAAAAAGTATAATACAAGAAAAAGTTCCAAATATGAGTAAATTTTGTGGCATTGGAATTCTATACAATGCTCGTAAGCAATAACTTAAAATTAAATATCTAAAGATTTTACTTAGAGTACGGTACCTAGTATCAATAAGTCCTAGCAAAATGAAAATATATTTGAATTTCTATTAGGCCCCCGGGCAACGTACGTTTGCGATAGTCGTTACTATCGATCATACGCGGATGATTAATCTCGTTATCCTGTTCGATTACAGTATACGAGAAAACTGCACTTTCGGTAACTATTTCTAGTTTCATAAGAGGTCTACTAATTAATTCGGTAAATCAACGTAAATCAATACTTCATTTTTCGTTATAAACCATGAGTAGTTATTACGAGTAATAAATCAAATATATCGTCAGTAAGCAAGTTATATTTACAGTATACGAGGACGACACTGAAAGTTCTTAGATAATCAAAAACTGAACAAACTAGCAAGTTATTAGTTTTATTACATCTTTTCAAAATAGTGTCCATTCACATCAATACATCGCTGCATCCGATGGAACCACTGAGAAAAGCACTTTGCTGACTCGTCCTTAGGGGTCTCTTCGACAGCCTTTTCAAATGCAGTCACTGCTTCCTCGGCGTCCATAAAACGTTTTCCTCGAAGTTTTTCTTTTATTTTCGGGAATAAATAAAAATCGCAAGGTGCGAGGTTGAAGCTATACGGCGGGAGACCTAGTAATTCCACATCTGACGTCGCCAAATAGTTGATCGTTTGCTTGGCGGTGTGCGATGAGGCGTTGTCGTGGTGAAGGAGGATCCTACTGCGAGGTCGTTTCTCCCGAGCTTTTTCCAAGACAAGTGGCAAACAATTGTTAGCTTACCACTCTGCTGTAACAGTTTTTCAATCCCCTAAAACAATTGTTGTGTAATGACCTGTCGTTCCGAAGAACGATGCCACCATCTCTATTCCCACGCTTCGACCTCTCTTCACTTTAGTTGGCAACTCCTGAGAAGGAAACACCCACTCTGCAGAGTTTTAGTTATGTTTTAAGTTTAGTCTTTTAGTTTCAGGATCACAACAGTAAATCCAGCTTTCGTCACCCGTAACTATGTCGAACACAGCATTTGAGTCACCTCCGTTAAATCTTTGAACCATTTCACAGCACCAATCAACACGACGGAGTTTTTGGACCTCTATCAAATTATGAGGTATCCACCAGGCACAAAGCTTCCTGACCGCTAAATGTTCATGAAGGATTTTGTGCACTTGACTCATACCGATGCCTAAGCTTGTCCGAATCTGCTGATAGGTCACTCTTTTGTCAGTCTCTATCATATGCCGCACAACACTGATGTTATCTTCAGTCGTCGTAAAATTATTGCACGAAAATTTTCTCGCGTTAATAAATTCATGCCGACGTAACACAAACAATTTTCAATTTGCCCGAGTAGTAAATCAAATGACAAATTAATAAAATACATACACAATAATATTAGCAAAGGGTTCCATTTTCAAAATTTGAACTTATTTTTTATTATATCGTTTACAAGTGGTCAGTTCTAAAAACTTTGAGTGTCGCCGTCGTAATATTAAAATTATTTAAAAAAAACCAGATTAACTTGGGTTGATCCGTATAATTGTTTCACTTCATCGAGACAATTTAATTAAAGAGCAAAAAACTGTGCAACAAATTATTACATCTTCGTACAAAACCAGCACTATCATAAAACAAATGAGCGTCGTAAATCAAAATGAAAAAAAAAACTGCCTGCCTATCGAATTGAAACGTCAAAGCTTTTAATATTCAGACATTGGTTCCAGTAAATGCTACCCGGCAATTACAAATGTGTCTCCACTAGCCGCAGCTTCGCAATTAATGCTGCTGATGGTATCTATCATTAGATCTTCTATCGGTGTTTAATCGATACTTAATCGCTACTGTTCATTTATAATCGTAACGTGTTACGGTGGGCGTGGAGCGCGTCAGTTTAGCAACGGAAGAAATTAATCGATACTCTCCGTTTAATCGATAAGAGAATATTGTGTGGCTCGGATTGCTTTGGGCATTAAAATTTATAGAAAAGATAACTGTCTGTTTGAATGGAAGGAAATAGCGTTTGCACGGCTTGAGAATAAGGACGTTATAGACTTAAGAATGTAAAACTGCGTAAGTTAATACAGTGGAATAGCAAACATTCTTCAAGAGTTTACGTAAATTGACATTTAGAATTTATGAATTGGCAGTCGTTGATGTATAGCGTATGAAGGAGCTGGAAACTGGCTTTCTACGAATTGGTCATATAAACCACAGATCATCAAATGATGTCGTTAACAGAATCCTTCTACGTAGATCGTGCTAGCTCCAAAGAGCGTTGTCTTGAGGTTATGAAGGCTGGTAAAAAGGATAAGTTCTAATTATTTAGTATTCCGAAGACTTGGCAACGCCAAACAAGATTAAATTTCCCATACTAATATAATTATGAATACCGTAAAATCAAAATAAGATAAATCTAAGATAGCGGATCATCTATTGCGAGTGAATAAAAAAAATAATGACTAACCAAATTATAAACTGTTAGATATTCAAGTTATTAGCACGTATCTACAGTTATTTATTTATTTATTGGGCAGCCAACTGAAGAATGTACCACCAAACGAATAGTAGGTATAGGGTGAATGCCAAACTTAATCTAAGTACAGGGTAAAAAAGGTATTACTCGCCATTACTTATTATTCTTCCAATACTCACACAACCGTCAACCGTTCATAATCGTATTCTTAGAGCAAGATCGTATTACATCCCAATTTATTGCGTAGGTAATTTGAATAATATTGTCATTCTACTGGGAAGTTCAATAATGGTCAATGTATGCGCAGAGCATTATAACAGTTGTATTTTGCATTTTTGTACAACTTGATAAGAAGCTGAGTGTGAAATGTTTAGTGCCGAAGTCTCGCTCACCCCAAGTGACGCATCATAAAGTTTTACTACATTAGAAAGAAAAGAAATGAGCAAGATTTTAATAACCGTCCCTCAAATTACGTAGCTAGCCATAAAGTTGCAATTATCTATGGATCTTTCTGTAACGTTTGCTAGATCACTGGCAAGTGATTCTCTTTTGATAACTTGGAAGAATACTCATCAGTCTTCTACTTTAATATCTTAGTACTATTGAAAAGATAGTAATAAAATTAATAGTAAATATTATTTGATAGTAATATTAACCACCAATTAGCACTGGGCCCTTGTGGCCCGTTCTCCCTATCCATCCATAGGGAAGGCTCGTGCCCCAGCAGCGGGGACATAAAATGAGCTGATGATGATGATTGCAAAGATATATTTGTTATTTAAATACTATGGACAAAGGTTCATCAGAGTGCAAACTGGTTTTACAAGTCACTAGGTAGCACTGTTTGTTTCCATACAAATTGTAGTTATATCAACTCGACATTAACAGTAAAAAAATACAGGCGGTCTATTAAAAATATAAAGGTGAGCGCCAAAATATTCATTTATTGTACACTAGCTGACCCGGCGGACTTCGTACCGCTTTGACAGTTTCCATGACAACAAAAGAAACATTTTTTATTGGAATTTTTTTTTTTCACTAATTTCCGTTACTTATTATTTATGTTTCTCACCGTTTAAACCTTCCCTAAACTTCCACAAATATTTCAAAATCAAAATTAGCCAAATCGGTCCAGCCATTCTCGAGTTTTAGCCACTCAAACGAACAGCAATTGATTTTTATATACCTATATAGATGATACTAGCACTTATTCTAAATAGCTGTTGCCCGCGACTTCGTCCGCGTGAGCTAAAGGCTGTAGTCTGTACAGTTTAATTTTTATGTAGGTATCTATATAAGCTTATTAGGGTATAATAAAATTATATGCATCGGAAATTTAGAAAATTGACATTGTATTTACCGACATACGTACATCTACTCACTCTTAATATCCTTTCAGCTGGGAATGCTGAGATAGACAAAGACAATCGATCTCCATTTAGTGTGGTTCTGGCATACTTCCTGTGCCTCCTTTACGTTCATCATTATTTTCATACATTATCTCTTATTCTTTCGACTATCATCTCTGCCATGTACATACATATATTCAGTTTGAAGCACAGAATCGTCCCGTTCATACAGATTCTCACTCAGTTTCCCGTTTCAATTATCCCTCCACATACATTCAGTATACAACACCATTTCTCGGTGGGTTGCGCGTATTTGCTACGTCATACAAACCTGAAATGGGTTTACTGACGCTCAATTATATGTAATAAAATTGGTATTTTACAGCTCAGGTACTCGTCCGGAGTCGTCCTAGGCACTGGTGTATCTTAGCTAAAATGTGTCTACTGTTATACTGTCCAACCACGGACTTCAAAATATTTTTTGCCTTGTCCACCGAAGCTGGATATCGAGTAGCAGGTAGCGGTCCAGGATTATTGGTTGTCGGCCAGAAGGCACAAAAAACTATTTACCAACTATGTTCTTATTCGTAGATACAAAATATCAATAAATTGAGAACTGTAATAAATTATATTATTGTCTATTAGATAATACAGTATAGTATTTTATGTTACATACTTGCGATAAATTTGAACTTCTTCGTGGCATCTTGTTAGGTAGGTAGCTTTTTAGAGGTAGATCACAGGACACAGAAAGAAGTTACCTCTAATAAAAAAAAATCTGAAGTCCGTGCCTCTAATACAGTTGTACCCTGCAAACTTAAACATTTTTGCAACTCTGATACCAGAGGCAGAGGTAGCCATCGTCTTATGCGATAGAAGAATGGAAAAACCATTTTTCTGTAATCTAGAAGTATGTACAAAATTCATTATTTAAAGGTTTTATGATATTAAAATTGTTATGATACTTACTTGCTTATATTGTATCATTGAACACAGATTTATCCTATAAACATGTTAAGAAACCAAAGTAAGAAACCGCTTACATGTAAAATAAGTACTGAAATAAGTGTTTAACTTACCTGCTTCAAATGTTTCATAAAACTTTTACACAATGAATAAATCTTATTTGAAAATCAATAAGATCTGAATAAGTACTGAAATATTTAACGTACCTGCATAAAATGTTTTAAAAAACTTTTACACAATGAATAATTAATATAATTTGAAAATTATTAACAAAATAAAAATAGGTACTTATTGCATTGCAAAACATCAAAATTTCCTTCTGTTCGTTTCAAAATTTGAGCGCCAATTTTTTTTTAAATTTTCCTGTGCTCGCGTTTTTTCACCAAATAGATTTAAAAAAATTACATTAAGTATTTTGGGCAACGACCCAAAGGTTTATACAGCCAAGCTATGTAATTCAAGATATCTTCTATGTGCAATATTTTAAAAAATAGAGACATGATTTTGGGCAATGATACAAAGTTTTATACAGCCAAATTTAATGAGTAGGTAACATTTTTATGCATAACTAAAAAAAGAGACATTATGTTGGGCAACGACACAGAGGTTTATACCGCCAAATATAGGTAATGTTTTAACTTTTAACATTTCTGTGTATTAGAAAACTGCAATAAGCGCCGCGCGCAGGCGCGACTAAATAGCCATATTATTATTGGTTATTTTGGAAAATTAAACAAAAGGTGTACCTATGTACAGCCAAGTTTAATGATGTGCGTGATTTCGAGCTTGTTTTTATTTTCCGTCGCTTTACTACTGCGGTGCTAATGTTCGCTTAGGTGCCTCACAGATTTATAAAGGGTAGGTTTTACCTTAGAAAGTAACAAAACTATTCTAAAATAATAACTCTACGAACGTATCTAACAGTTGGTCGCGTAAATACGTATATCAAAATTTGTTTAACATTTTTCGATTTGTATGTTATTCTCCGAAATTTTCTAAGCATTTTGGTGATAACCGCATCAAAATCGGTATTCTCATGACAATAACTATCAATGACAGGCTCAAAAGGGCAAAGAACCCAGAGCCGTAAAACACGATAGCAATAGAGAGTCAGAGCCTCAAATGCCAGAGCCGTAAAACTCATTAAAAAAATTTCCCCTATGTTACATAATCAACAACAGTTGCCAAGCAACCAAGGATTAAATCCCGGTTTAGACCAAATCAAAATTTAACAATTTTCGAGTATTTGTATTTTGTAGCCTATGTTATTCTCCGGAATTTTCTTAGCATTTCGGTAAAACCGGATCAAAATCCATTCAGTAGTTCTCGAGTTTATTGTGTTCAAACAAAGAAAGAAAGAAACAAACAAACAAACAAACAATTTCTTTTTAAACTATTCTATCGTGTTCCGTAAGTGATTTTAAAGTTTTTTTTTATATCTTGCAATTACAGATTTTTTATCCTTACGTTCTTATTATACAGGGTGTCTCATTTAAATCGGTCAGTATGGGAAAGTCTGAAACTATAAGACACACGAAGATCTGTTCTTAGGAACCATGTCATCGATTTTAATAAGAAGAAAAACTGCATTCATACATTTAAAAAAAACCTGTACTCAGCTCGGGAATCGAACCCGGTTGTTTTGAAAAAATAAACTTACACTATTTCTATTTAGATATCGATTGTGTAGGTCTTAAGCAGTAAATTGCTCTTTGAAACATGATGTCTAAAATGAATAAAATGCATTGTTTTCACATACTTTTATTTATTTTAGGTGTTCGAAGTAACCACCGTTTTTTTCAATACAATATTCAACACGTTTAGGTAACGATTTTACAATTACAAAACCAGCAAAGAGGTACAAACAACCATAGAGACAATTTTACATGCCTGAACTTGTTGAATGTAACGGTGGTCACTTCGAACACTTACTAAAATAAATTAAATTACGTGAAAACAATGCATTTTATTCATTTTAGACATCATGTTTCAAAGAGCCATTTACTGCTTAAGACCTACACAATCGATATCTAAATAGAAATAGTATAAGTTTATTATTTTCAAAACAACCGGGTTAGATTTCCGAGCTGAGTACAGGTTTTTTTAAATGTATGAATGCAGTTTTTCTTCTTATTAAAATCGATGACATGGTTCCTAAGGACAGATCTTCGTATGTCTTATAGTTTCAGACTTTCCCATACTGACAGATTTAAATGAGACACCCTGTATTTTTCGAGTATTTATGTAGCCTATATTATTCTACGGATTTTTCTTAGCATTTTGGTAAAAACCGGATCAAAATCCGTTCAGTAGTTCTCAAGTTTATCGACTTCAAACAAACAAACAAACAAACAAACCTTTTTTTTTTAAACTATTCTATCGTGTTCCATATGTGATTTTAAATGTAGTAGTGTAATTTTTTTTTTTATATCTTGCAATTACAGATTTTTTTATCCCTACGTTCTTATTATATGTATAGATAGTTCAAATTCCAAATTCAAAATTTTTATTCAAAATTAGCTTTTTGAACGTCAATTTAAAGCCAATGACTTCGTAAACCTTCGTATGGTGGAGACCGTACCGAGAGTCAAGATCGTCCGGATCTGGTTATATAACTTTTCTTTGGAACCGATTGTCTGGCCTTCTCTACGATTAACAAAGTTTGAATCATCCTTTTTAGGGTACTGATACAGGGATCACTATGCCACCGTAATTATTACAAAAAAAACATTACACATGCAATAAGTCTACCAATCTAAAAGTACATTGACTTACTCGTTTACGCTTTAATTACGTGTCTTTAACATAATTATAAAGAGATCCGAAACGTTGCGTAACGTTCATTTAGAGTGAAAATTTAAGAGGAACCTACGCCCAATAATCAATTTCTGGTGCACGTAGCAAGCGCACACGCACGTGAGTTTGTTTTGATAGGCCTATGAAAAAAACTTAAGCGTTAGGGCTGTGTCGTGCCGGTAGATTTCGATTAGTTCCTCAGTTTTTGTAGTAAATTTTTTTTCGGGAAATTGATGAAATAATTTTTACGATGAAATTTAAACCCCTCGATTTGAACCGGAACTTCTTCTTGTGGATATTTTTTCATACATTTTGGTCGAATGACTAATGATGTTTTGTATGGAACAGCTGAATTTAATTTTCGAGTTAGGGAGTTGGTGCAATAGTAAGAGTTGTTCGTTTGTATCACGGGAGTCACCTCAGAAGGGTAGGACGGTGATAAAAAAGTGACCTTGTATAATACCTATATTAGGAAAATATGTATTGAAATTGGTCACTCGCTCTGGAAAACGAGCTACGATATACGCTAAGTAGCTGGCAGCCCAGTTGGAAGAAAAGGCATGCCATAAGAGAGGCCTAATATCCAGCAGCGGACTGATACGTGCTGATTATGATGATAATGATAAAAATAAATGACCGTCGTCACTACCACCACTTAACCCTCTGGTTATCTGTTTGAAGACCCTACCATAAATTTTTGATTCTGACTGCTCGCTCATCAAAATTAAGCGAGCTTTATACGCCTCTTAAGGCACCCATCGCATTACAGTGTATACCGTTACACATCGGTGATGTATCTCGAAACAGCGCGTTTAGTTCCGGCAGCTGATGTTTTTTAATTCTTTCTTTTATGAGATAAGTGTGACTTGGGATGGTCCGATCGTTTGTTACACACGTGAAGTTTCATACAGTATTCGTTATTGTTTCATTAAATGTAATACGTTTCGGTTCTTCCTTTTGACTTAGCGTTAGAATGATTTATCGAACTAACTTGTTGTAATTCTAATTTTTGTAACTAACTATTTTACAGACAATATCTATTTATTCATGTGGTTTGTATTATCAAATTATCGTCATAAAAATAATTGTTTTCACGTAATATTTAATTAATAAAAATTAAACTTATTCAAAATAAAAAAAATACAGTTACAACCTTTTTTATATTATTATTAAAAATATATATTTTATCTAATATCTCGTAGATATCTGTAGTTCCGCAAGGTATACTCGTAAAAGGTATGAGCATGCACTAATAATATATTATTAAAGATTATAAGATCTATATGTATATGTATTTCGGTGTATCATACATACAACCCTATAACACAATACTACGCATTTACCGTAAAAGTATTTCTACAGTGCTACCTTTAGAACGCCTAAAGTGTAAACTGGTTTAGACTTTCTACAGCAAGGCTTAGGACACCCTATTCACAGGCCTACTTGCCCAAACCCATACAATTTAGGCTCTAACAACATACGAGTAGCGCAGACTCACGTTTCTCACCTCAGCGTATATCTCCCGATCTGTAATACAGATAAAAACACTTTAAACAATGGCCTATTAGATACGTACCGAATAATTGCGGTAATCAGATCTAAGACAGGGAAATTTCACTAATTTCCATGGTTAACTTCAGCCAGTGGACTGTGGTTTCACATGGTATTTAGTGCGTACAATCACTATACAATCTTATGACATGATGGTATTAAAGGGCCCGAATTAATGGCCATGGAAATGTTAATTGCGTGTGCACGTCATAACAATTATGAAAATGCTCAATGAAAACTTAACCTGCTTCTGTATGGCTAAAAACATGATGGTTTAATCATACCGTGGCTATTAAGCTTGCGTTTCATGCGTGTTTTAAATAATGGTACGTGGACACAAAATCTTGTTGTTTCTAACATTTTATTGTTTCTATAATTTAATTTATAGCGCCTCGGTGGCCGAGTGGCAGAGCGCTCGGCCCAATGCCCGAAGGTCCCGGGTTCAATTCCTCGGTCGGTTCGTTTGGCAAACGTGGTGATTAAGCCATTACCCATCAATTGTAGCGATGACTTGATTTCAATGATGGAGGCCTTTGCCCAGCAGTGGACAGTTATAGGCTGTTTACTACTTACTTACTATTATAATAATATACTATTAACGTTATTATTATTAATCATTAAAATATGAGGATTGATTTATTTGTTTCTAAATGCATTTGTATGTTGTCTACAGTTGATGGGTTTTATTAGTAAACTCCTTTTATGGTACCAGATCACAGTTATATTCAATCATGAACGCCTCGGTAGCCGAGTGGCAAAGCGCTCGGCCTGATGCCCGAAAGTACCGGGTTTAATTCCCAGGTCGAGCAAAGTTTGTTTCGGATATATTCGACGCATAGCCCGGGTTTGTGATCACCAACCCGCATTTGGCAAGCTTGGTGATTAAGCCATTACCCATCAATTGTACTGGTGACTTGACTTCAATGATGGAGGCTTTTGCCCAGCAGTGGTACAGTTATAGGCTATTTACTTTACTTTACAAGTTTCTTAGAACCACGCCTAAAATGGCCATTGTATTTTACTCGTGTAAATAAAAAAATATTTTTGAATGTTTGTCAAAAATTTCCAACCCTTAAGCGGTCCATTGCTGGGCTTATTCCTGCCCACATAAATTATAGCACATTGCGAAATCAGACCATAACCCACCACTCTAGTCAAATGGGTAATGCGTAAATGTGTAAAGATATAATTTACATGAATATTAAATAAAAAAAATTAACATTTTGCAAGAGCATTTTCTTTGTTAAATAAACAAATCTCCCTTCATAAACTAGTTTAAGCTTAAAGAAGAAGCTAGAATGTTATGTCACTTACATTGTTAGGAACAAAACAAGTCATAAATATTGGAAGTCCATTATCTTTTTGTAGTTGTGTTTATGATTTACGACGTAGTAATTTACACTTCAGTGGCACTCTAATTACTTACTACGTATTTTAGAGTTCATTGTGAATATGTTAAGATCGTGTTTCCTTCACTTCACTCTGTCTGAATATCTTTCAATGTAAGTTTTAAAATTTGCCACTTTAGGCAAAGGCATTAACTCCTTTGCACCATGACGTTGAACCTAACTAATGATAGATTATTAATTAACCCACTTGGAACATAGAGCTTTTGAATTTAGAACACATTGAGATCCTTGCTTCTTCCACACGTCTGTCACTGCGTAATACCGCAAAAGAGTCGGGCATGTAATTGTAGTGTATAGTAGAGTATAGTAGTAGTAGTAGTATAGCGCATGTAGACCTACTATAGTAATTATACGAGTAGTACGGAACCCAACGAACGTAAGCCCACCTTACTATCGATCTGTTTTTTTAACATATTATCTACGATTTATTAGTTTCATGGCGTAATTTTCTACTTAGTAAATTACTTTAATAACTTAATTGGATATAGAGTTATCAGACACAGTTACCGTGCAGTGAACAATTACATAATAACACTTTAAAATGTGAAAGAAGTAAGCTCTAGCAATAATAAATAAATAATAAAATGCGTTTATTTCGACCAACTTAGGATCATAGGAGTATAGTATCAAAAAATGCAATGCTTTAAGGGCTATTCTCGAACAATCTATAGTGGCATAATTTTCTTGCACTTTTAATAAAGGATGGTTTACACTTGAAAGCAGCGACTGCCTTATTGGGATCTCTAGCCCACGACCTTTCCGGGCTATTACTCTTGGAATTGTACAGCAGATACAATCATTTCAGTGAAATTTTTAGGCAGGTTCATGCGATAGATTCACATCGATAAAATAATGCTAAAGTCTAACAAAACATAAAAGCTACCGAGTTATGAATAAAAAGTGAGTAATCAACATTACCATTGTGTTACTAGACAATGTTCGCAAAAAAGCAGCGATCAAATTCGATGTGAAATCATTAATCACAAGTCAGACATTTATTCAAATAATTTGCTCATCTTGAACCCAGTTCATGCAGGGTTGTCTATTTATTAAAACTATTGAGTACTTAAAATCAGTATTAAATCACATATTTTTTTATAAATAATAGTTCAAAGTCATAGTTTTTCCTTTTTATAAAAGACTAGCGGTGCTCGCGAGTTCGTCTGCGTGGAATAGTGACTTTCGGCAGCATTTTAAATTTTTTAGGCTCTTGTTCCCGTTTTTGCAACATTTTTCACTGATGCTTCGCTCCTATTGGTCGCAGCATAATCTTATATGGCGTAAAGCCTTTCTCAATAAGTGGACTATCCAACAAAAAAAATTTTTTTTAATTCAAACCAGTAGTTCCTGAGATTAGCGCGTTCAAACAAACAAACTCTTCAGCTTTCTAATATTAATAATATAGATTAATATAGATTAAATATAGATTTTGCTACTAGAACTAATCATCAAATATTATGTAAAGTACCTACCTTAAGAAAATATTGTTTTATTCATTAAGGCTTACTTAAATAACTGAAATGATAAGGAGCCACGTCTGTAGTAGTCCTTAAATTTTCCAGTCTCATAGAATAAAAATATTTTTTGCAAAGTGATGGATCGAAAATTCACTGCCTGTAGTGAATTTATTGAAAAGTCTAGGTTTAAGACTAGGACATGTGACATTAACGACAATGTTAAACAACGACATCTTTTTTAAATTCATCTAGTTAAAATACACTTTACTCTTGGTAATGAAAAAATGTAATTTCAAAATACGATTTTTAGTTGTTGTTTTGTTTATAAAAAAATACAATATTGTCGTTTGCTATTATTATTATTCAGCTTCTACTGCCCTTTGTTTTATAGCTGGATTGCATTAATTAATTTTCTAAAGTAAACTTGACAACCCTATAAAATGTGAGATCGGATATAATAACATTGTAAAATCTAAGTATACCGAAAAGTTGAGGTCACGACGTCCGGAGAAAGGTGGATCTGTATAAAGGATCAATAAAGCTATAAAACTTTTTGTACATCGCAATTTCCTATTAGTGAGGTCTTTATCGATGTGAGTTTATTGATGATTAATTTTAATAGAGCTTTATTATGAGGTAAGTTTGAGATTTGTGCTTTGCGTTGAGAAAAGCACCGGCAGTCTGACAACTCGAACAGTCAGCGATAATATGATCTGATAATTAAAACATCTTAAAATAAAAAATCGACTTAAAAGTATATGATGTACTTTCATTATTATGTTCTCAGACGTTAATCAAAACTGTATCCCACTTTGATTAACAAGGTTAATTTTGTCAAATGTTCTGTTAAATTGATACTCATTTATCATATTGTTTAATCATTCAGACGATGTACTACTGTTGTACCTACAGTAGACTGTACCATCGCATTCGTTATACTTTCCGAAAGTAATGTTAAAAGTGAAATAACATATCACAGTTTGATTGATAAACCTTTCAAAATACTTATTAGGGTATTTTTTGTTATGTAATCGTAATCAAAACTAGAATTGTAGAACTACCAATTGTTTTTTTTAAATTTATTGATTCACAAAACCGAATACAAACTTAAACTTAATAATTAAACATACTTCATTAAAACATGCAGTAGTTTGTATCCTACAAGATGTGAACACAACGTGCAAAATTATTTTTTCATCTTGTAACGGAAATATAAAAAATCTAAATAAAGCATGAAAAACCATGTTCTTAGCAATTATAAAATGTAACTAGCATCTTTTTCAGTGGTTGTCGTGTGAAGCAAAACTGTTTCTACAATTCTGGATATTTAATGCAATACTTTTTTTTATTAAAGGTAAAATGCTTTGCGCATACGCCGGTTTATGCGAAGCTCTCCTCTTCTTCTTCCAGCCACTAAAGCTCGACGAGGGAAGGTATACCTACAAAAAACCTAGTAGTACCATCCCTTCTCTGCCACGGGGATTACAAGCAAAATACGCAATATACAGCAATATACAAGCGATAATACAAATAGCAAGCACCTATTTAATTTAAAATACCGTTTGTTTTGTGCTTATTTTTTCGGTTACATTTAAAGTAGACAGGAATAATAAAATATATTTGAACTTGAATTGGTTTTCGCTGTTTTGCTGTGTTTTGGCAAATGTCGCTAATACCACAGTAAAAAGTAAGTATATGTATAAAAAGTATGTAGTAAAAACAATTCCCTATACTGTGCTCATACGCCAGATTTTTATTAATAAATTAGAAAGACAAATCTACATGAAGAATCAATATGACCATAAACTTTTTTATTGCATGATGTTAAACTAACTTTGATGATGATACGTAATTAATATTTCATTAGCCGGTAGAGTTCAGAAAAAATAAGACACTTTCGACATTCATTAACTCTTCGCGTTGATTTTTTTAGTATTGTACAAATAATAGGTAATGATTTTGTGAAAGCGCTACTTTTAAGACATCAAAGAAGGGGAAAATATATGGCTGATTAATTTACTGAGTGAATTGTAAATGTAAAATAACTGAATTTATTGTAAATACTCAAACTGTCAAAAATGAAAAGCGGCACTACATTTTAATGATGTAGAACTTAGCCCAACAGTGGCGCAATATATACACTAATTGTATTACAATACTTAAAAATCTCGAGTGTTTAATGTTATTTTGGGTCTTATTTCATAATAACCATACATTACAATACCCTTGTAATGTATTACCGTACAAAAAACTTTAAAGGAGGTTTGTACCGAAAGACGGATGTTCCAAATCTCTCTAAGTATACAGATCAATCTTGAATGTTATAAAAATGGTAGGTTAGCCCACCGCATGAACTTTCAGATGGAATTCCAGTCACCATCATCTTTCTAACGTGCAGTTGAACGACGTTTCCGGAATCCCCACAGATAATTGATTCGTGAAAGTATTCCCGGTATGTGGACCCGACAGATGTAACTGAGTGCTTTTGGAACTCTTTACAATTACCGCCAAAACTGCATACTGTTAGATCTCATATATCCTACTAATATTATAAATGCGAAAGTTTGTGTGTATGTATGTTCGTATATTTGTTGCTTCTTCACGCTGCAACGCATGGATGGATTTGGATGAAATTCGGCATACAGATAGTTTATAACCTCGAATAACACATAGGATACTTTTTATCTAGATATTCCCACGGGAACGGGGACCACGCGGGTGAAACCGCGAGCGGCCGCCAGTTGTATTATATATTAATGTATTTCCTCTTTTCTAAAACAAGTGGTCGTCAAAACGAGGTGGTGAAGAAGCAACTTGTGGGTTGGAAAGGACGGCTAGCGAAGCACAATCCTGCTCCATAGCTGTCCTCGCATCATTTTATAACAATACCCATAAGATAAATAATTTGACCTATCTGTTTTTCGATAGTCCGCCTCTCTGACTGTCTGTCTGTACATACCCACATCTTTTTTGGAGGCAATGAGAATGAAATGATTATTTAAATAGATACTAAATTAAACTTGTGGAGGCACTGGTAATACTTTTTTGGAGGCACGGGAATATGCCTTTAAAAAAATCTGGACCAAATTGAAATTGGACCAAAAAGACGCTGTTAATTGGATTCAAATTACAGCGATCTAATATTTTATCATGAATAGTTACTAGTGGGTCACCCGCAAAACTTCTTGAAAGTTCTTAATTTTTAATATATTAAATTAAATATTGTATGATTTGGTAACGACATACTTTTTTTTTCTTTTTGTAAATGTCGTTACTTCTATTAAACCTGTGGAGTTTCTTGAACCCAGTCTTCTCCACAGCTAAAAAATAGACGTTCTGAATGGGCAGTAGGTAAAATATGTATGGACGATTCATAAGCACTTTTCGTAAGTTTATTTAAATAAAAAAAAATGTATTTGACTTCTGGTATTTTTTTAGTAGTAGGGCGGGCCTGTTATCATCATATTTTTTTTAGTTAATCATTTTGCAATGTTGGTATTAAACACAGACCTATGTATTAAACTAAGTACATGTAGTGCTTATTTTATGTGTTGGTAATAAGTCTGCAGCTCTTCATAACTACTACTTTTCTGCTGTATGTACCTACTGTTTGTGCATACTTTGAAGCAAAAAAATTTGAAGCATAATTTTGTAAGTGTTAATGCTTTCAGGTGAGCGTGTTACTCGCACGTTAAACAACAAAGCACCATAATCGACTGTCAACCGTCGAACAATGATTTTCGGTGATTCCGCCAGATTACACAAAAGACGTGCATAATAACATGGCATTACGGTGTCCGTGTGAGATATGAGCGACGTACGAACTGTCTGACACCAAAAATACGTCCCGACTCCGACAAATCGTGCGAATTATTTGCCATAATGGCAACCTGATTGAGCACTGGAACGATTTAACAGGCCTGCGCCGGCGGCTCCTCTCGCGTGACTACCTTAAATGTCAGCTTATTCACTTTAACTACATTACTGCTGTTATAAATGTGGTGAAATGAAATTTCGCCCCGAGCTTCTAGCGAACTAGCAAAATCGCCTTTTAATAGATTGTCTCATCTTTTTTCCTTGTAACTGAAGAACCCAGTGGAAGCAAGCACACACGAATAAATTTTCGTATGCATTGCGAAAGTGATTTGAAATTATGTTTCGAAGCGATTAGTAGAGTATTAACGACTAATGTATATCTGATTGCTGTAAATTAAATTAGTCTTTAAAATATAGAAAAGTGACTGCTGCTATAAGTATATTCGCTAACTGGACTTTCGTTCTTGCCCTTTTTTATTTTTCAGAGCCGGCAAACTAGTAAGTATACCGCCCGCCTGAAAGTATGTAAGCGAGCGTTTTAGTGAGCCTGAATCTTAAGTTCTTATGTCCCTATAATCATAATTTTACTAGAACTAGCATAGTCTACCCTATATAGCCATATAAAGTTATGGCATAGGGTAGACTTTGCTCTAAACTCAGCAAAAAAGCCGAACGGTTTCATATTTAAAAAAGCCCGAAAGTTAATGGAAAGCTTATTTACATAACTTACGAACAATATTTTTCATTTTTACCTATAGTTTTTAAGCCACTTACATATTTCTCACAAATTCAGACCTCTGACAAGAATGTCTGTAAACGTTGTAACGTTCAGTAACGAAACGTAGAAAACAATCGAAGCAAAACAATAACTGTTATATTTTATTATTTTTCATAATCTAAACATTATTAACAATGATTTCCGGAAAAACAAATTATAAAAATACTATTGTCAATGTGGATATATTCTTCTGTATATTGTTCTCATTATTCACATTTTTATCATTTTAAAATTTTAAATCTTTAAAAAAATATGTTAATTAATTACTTAGTTAAATTACCATATTTAATAGATGAAATTACACAAAGAAATTAGTCAAAACAAATGAATACACCACAAAAAGTGGGTTGATTCGTTTGTAAAGCAATTTGTAATTCTAAAAGATCGCCAGAGCAAAGCGTTTCAGATGGCGTAATGTGATAAAAAGCAGTTCTTTTTTATATTTATTTAAGATTAACATTCGGAATAAATGAGTAGATGCTACTGATAATGATTAAAACACACAATAAACACGAGACCGGAGAAAGGATTAACGAAGCCATGACCTATCAATAAATTAAATACTTTGAAAAAAAAAGATTATGTATACAATTTTTTTTCATATATTCTTTACTAACATTGTTGTTATAGTGATGAACTTAGATAAAATGGTAACAAGCCTTATCACAAAACAAATCGAATGACATATAAATAAACATGTCCCACCGCCAATCAAACCCGGGACCTCTGGTCTAAGACATACACGCACACGCATAACACAAAGGCGATCAATACTTGAATTTTCGTAACTTCAGTATCATACAACAAGCATACTTACATAAAATTTTCTAAGTATATAATAAGTAAATAATTTTCCAATATAATTGACAAAATAAAATATAATTACCGAGGCTCGAGCCTTCCACCATTGGGAGAACGGGCCATAAACAACCACGCAGGCCCAGTGCAGATTGGTGGTTGTTACCGACTGCTAATACAGCCGGGACAACGGTTATAATGCCTTCCGAAACACGGAGGAGGTTGACATGATAATATTTTTGGGCATCTATCCGATTAACGGCCTTTGCGAAAGTTGTTTAGCCTTAGCAATCGCAAACCGCGTTAACCACTGCGGCATCCAGCTCCTTATTTTTTTAAATGTTGTCTATTTAATATTGAACTTTGTATAGTTAATATGGAATACAGCTTTTAAAACATGTCTTACAGACAAATCGACATGTCCCCTTTTCCGCGTTCTGACACGTGGAAGAAGCCCAGTCGATCACCTAGTCGTTCAAATACTGAACGTGACCGACTCGAGACGTGTGGACATGCGAACGAAAGGGAAAGTGAGTTCAACATTCATTCTATTGGATAGCACCTGTACATTGTTGGCCGAGGTCCGATTTGTGGTTTTTTCATCTTAATTTTTCTTTTCTTTTTTCTTTTTTGGTGCGGGGTGTACATATAGCCAGTGTTAAAGATATAGAGATATTGTACAATTAGAGTATCTAATTATTAACGGGATTCTTTCCATGTTAATAATTATTGCTCTAAAGCAAGTGACCATGATAGTTTAAATAGTTATATTGTACAATATTTTCCTTCGTTAATAAAATTATTATGAGTAATAATCTATACTAATATTATAAAGCTGAAGAGTTTGTTTGTTTGTTTGTTTGTTTGTTTGTTTGTTTGAACGCGCTAATCTCAGGAACTACTGGTTCGAATTGAATAATTCTTTTTGTGTTGGATAGTCCATTTATCGAGGAAGGCTTTAGGCTATATAACATCACGCTGCGACCAATAGGAGCGAAGCATAAGTGAAAAATGTTGCAAAAACGGGAAAAGAGCCTAAAAAATTAAAAATGCTGCCGAAAGTCACTATTCCACGCGGACGAAGTCGCGAGCACAGCTAGTTAATGATAAATGATAATCCCCCAAGCTCATTGAGTATCAGCAAAAATGTGCGACTTTACGGAGAGATCTCATGAAGACTTCTTAGAAGAATTTGAAAAGTAACGTCGCACTGTTTTGTTTCCTTTGCTAACTTATGCACGTGTTCATGAACACTTTACGGGTTGGTAACCCACATAACACAAAACTGCAAATATGTCTCTTAACTTTCCTGGCAAGAAGCTTGAAGTTTCTTTACAAATCAAGAAGAATAAATGATTATCTTGCTTAGAATCGGACTCCAGGACCTTTTGAATTATGGAATGTAGATTCCATCCGCTAATATTTAAGGTTACGTAAGGATCTAGTCATTCAGGTATTCGAAGACGAAATTTTGCGTTTATTCTTAAAATAAGTATACAAACAATAAGTTTCAATTAAAACAACTGCAGCATTATATAATAATTATTTATCAGAGAATCCGATATTTTAGCACGTTACATGCGCCACATCAAAAGTACAAACAAAACAAAAAAAAAACATGGCAATATTTTATCCCGTTAATAACTTTTCTAATGTTTCCAAGAAAATCTAATGTTTACGATAGTGGTCCGTTATTTCTATATATATACCAGTTTTGCTAAGAACCACCATCCACTTCAATCGGAAGTTGCGCTGAGCAAGCAATTTATGACATAACTATAGCTTTTAAATACAAATGGCACATTCTTTTAAATCGAGTCAGTCAATCGTCTCCTATAAAGAGGTTATTTCAAGATTAAGACGTTTAACTAATAGTTGGAACCGTGTATTATGCAAATGGTATAATAACATCATCTCAAGTCTAATTTGCATGATTGCCTAGGAAAACGACGTACTGATTGTTTCATATAAATTGGTACTTAAATGCGTGACATAAAATTGCATGCGATCAGTGTAAACAACAATAAAAGAAGTTGGCAAGCTCGTTTTGTTATTTTGCGCTGCGCTGGTTCGTGGTAAGCGTAAATAAACATGCCTTTTTGCATTGTTGAATCAATTGTTGAATTCGCGTTAAATTATAACGAAACAGTAATAATGCAAATTATATAAGTTGTCAGTAATGATGACATGATTATGTTCGCAACTTTTATAATCCCTTTTTTTATGTTAAAAGGAGGCAAACGAGCAGGCGGGTCACACCCGTCCGCTTGCCCCGCCACTATCATGGCGGCGATCTTTAACGATCACGGTCCACTTTTGGACATGATCACGTCCCTTTTCGACTCCCTAAAGTCCCATAATGAATAATACGCCCAATTCGAGACTAAAACCCCGCTCCCTAACGGTTGCGTTTTTCAACGCGAACGGTTTCTTAAAGCAACGCGACGAAGTGTCCGAGTTTTTAACCGAACACGCCGTCGACGTTTTACTAATACAGGAATCTTTCCTGAAACCCTCTAACCGAGACCCTCGCTTGGCTAACTTCAACCTCGTCCGTAATGATAGAGATGGCCGCGGAGGCGGCACTCTTATCTATTACAAGCGGTCACTTCACTGTGTCCCGCTCGACCCCCCGCAACTTTCCGATCTAGAGGTTTCGGTCTGTCGGCTAGGCATGACAGGCCACGCGTCTATCACTATCGCTTCCGCTTATTTGTCCCCAAATAAGCGTTTGACACAACCCGATCTCGAAGCGCTGTTCGCTATGGACACCGCCGTCATTATTGCCGGCGATTTCAATAGTAAACACGTTCAGTGGAGTTGCAATTCAACCAACCGTAACGGTCGGGTGTTGAGCCAACTCGCTGAGACAATGCTCTTCGATATCTTCGTGCCTATGGAGCCCACCCACTATCCGTTAATAGATAATTTCACCCCTAACCCGCTAGATATGGCACTTCTACGGAACGTAACCTTGCGGCTGCGTTCTATAGAAGTGATCCACGCGCTCTCCTCCGACCATAGGCCGGTTGTTTTACAGTTAGGCCCCCCCACCGACCCCACCCCCGTCATTAAGGTGGTGACTGACTGGGATAAGCTCGAGAAGCTTCTCGAACCTACTGCCAGTGAGTCATTAAACCAGATTCCCGACGTCATTGACTCGCCTCACGAGACAGTGGCCGCGATCGACGCCCTCGGTAGTCACCTCACTAACGCTATAAGCGAATCGTCCGGAGGGTTGTAGCGACGGCTGACCATCGCTTCAAACTGCCGGACGATATGAGGCGACTATTGCGGGCGAAGAACGCCGCCACTCGCGCTTACGACTCCTATCCCACCTCGGATAACCGGGCTCGTATGCGCTCCCTGCAGCGTGCTGCTAGAGAACGCATAAAAGAGCTCCGCGATTCGAGTTGGCATGGCCTTCTTAAAGATATCACGCCTTCTCACCAAGCTTATTGGAAGTTGGCGAGGACCTTTAAGTCGGAAACGGTCACTTCGATGCCCCCTCTCTGTAAACCCGACAATTCGATCGTCTTTGACGACGACGAAAAAGCCGAATGCCTGGCCGACAGCCTCGAGGCCCAATGCTCGCCCAGCACGCTCCCAGTCCCCCAAAACCATATCGAAATGGTTGATAGCGAAGTCGAAAGACTCTCGTCCCTCCCTCCCACCGCGACCCTCGCTACGGAAGATCAGGTGCAAACGCTCATTAAGCGTCTTAAACCCCGTAGTGCCCCCGGGGCAGACGGCATCTCAAATAAGATCCTTAAGATCTTACCCGCTCAGCTCATCCTTTTAATAGTAGCTATCTTCAATAGCGCCATGACTAACGCTATCTTTCCCGCTGCGTGGAAAGATGCGGTAGTCATAGGTATTCATAAGCCCGGTAAACCGCGTACCGCCCCCTCTAGCTATCGCCCCATCAGTCTTCTCAAATCGTTGGGAAAACTGTATGAACGCGTTCTAGTTTCCCGATTAAGGGACTACATCCTTTCTAACAATCTCCTTATCAACGAGCAGTTTGGGTTCCGGCCCAAACACTCGTGCACCCACCAATTGCACCGCCTCACGGAGCATATCCTTTCCGGTTTCAATAGAAACCGTCACACGGGCACCGGAGCTCTTTTCTTCGACGTCGTGAAGGCGTTCGACAAAGTCTGGCACAACGGCTTAATTTATAAGCTGTACAAACTCGGCGTGCCAGACAGACTCGTGCACATCATACGAGACTATTTGTCGGGTCGCTCCTTTCGCTTCCGCGTCGAAGGAACGCTCTCCGCCCCCCGCCCTATTCGAGCCGGCGTTCCGCAGGGATCCGTGCTCTCTCCAACCCTCTTTGCGCTTTACGCAAACGATGTCCCCAAGTCCCCCGGCGTAGAGCTAGCTCTAATCGCGGATGACACCGCGCTATATTCGTCTGGTAGAGACAAGACCGCGGTTTCCAAACGACTCCAAAAGGCCGCTAACACCCTCGGCGCTTGGTTTCGCAAGTGGCGGATCGAAGTGAACCCCGAAAAAAGTGCCGCTGTGTACTTTCATCGGGGTCGCGACGAATCCTGCCGTCCGATTCGCTTATTTGACCGCCCTATCCCATGGGCTAGGCAGGTGAAATATCTCGGTGTCACCCTCGATAGGAAGCTTACGTTTGCACCCCATCTCAAGATCGTCCGTAACAGGGCCGCGTTCTTTTTAGGTCGGTTATTCCACCTTATAGGCAGGAAGAGTAAAATGTCTATTAGAAATAAGACGACAATTTACAAAGCCTGCATCCGCCCAGTCATGACCTACGCTAACGTAGTTTTCGCGCATTCCGCGCCCTCCCACTTGTACCCCCTACAAACCCTACAAAACCGCTTTATACGAGGCGCGACGGGTTGTCCGCATTACGTTCGTAATGTAGACCTCCATCGCGACCTCGATCTCCCCACAATCAAAGATTTTATCAAGGACGTCTCCCGACGTTACTTCGATAATGCCCCCCACCACCCTAACCCGCTTGTTGTGGCGGCCGCCAACTATAAAGTTGAAGGCCTTCCCGCAACTAGACGGTACGCGTCTAGGCGTCCTAAGCACGTCCTAACGACCCCGACGACCCAATCACAGTTGCGAACGCCCCCCCGCCCGATCCTCCAAATGACAGCACACATTTACAGAATACACTAAACATGCACACTGTTTTAGGCCCAAGACACCGTACTCGTAGAACAAGGGTACGAAGAACCGGTTCACACGCGCTCTATGCCAGGCACAGTCATGTGCCTGGGAGCTCCTCTCCTCCTCCACGGCCCGGTCTACCCGAGCCGAGGTCCGTGCCTTTAGAGGCGCCCTCGGGTGGTTCCGCTCCCCGATCCGATCCGAACCCTTCGGAGACTCTGGAAGGGCACGGGGACGCGCACTTTTAAGTGTGCGATGCCGTACCCCTCTAGAAATCCTCCGAAGGTGATTCGTTTCAACACGGCTTGAGGTACCCTTTACGTACCTCGCCGCCCCTAAAACAAGCCCGGTGAAGCTGGAAATGCCCCTCGGCAACCAGCAGTCTCTCTCCAAAAAAAAAAAAAAAGGCGGGTCACCTGATGATGGAAAGTAATCACCGCCGCCCATGGACACCCGCAAAACCAAAGTAATCGCAGATGCGTTGCCGGCCTTGAAAAAAGGAGTTGGATCTTTAGGAGGGAGTAGGAATTAGGAGGGGGGAGGGGTGAGAGGTGGGCCTCCGGTACTTTCACTCACCGGACGAAACACAACAGCAACGACTGCCATTGTTTCACGCCGATATTCTGTGGGACCTATTCTCCTTTGCCCGTCTCCTTGGTAAATGTTAGTATTTAGACTACTGGAGTCAGATCCTGTAGTGAATTACCAGTAGGATGTACGTAGTATTCGGTCTGTCGCAATAACAACAAAGATAGTAGCGCGTTGTATTCTTCCATTAGTTAGAGATACGATAATCAGAAAATGAAAACGAAATTAGTATTAACTCTCCGCGTTTGTCACCAGAACGCGCTGCTTCAATGCCATACGAATTCTCGTTATCGTTAACATGATCAAAAAAGGTCCTTTAATTGGATTTTTTATTGATTTGCTATAAAAAGTAATATATCCCAATAAGAAATGTTATCGAAACGAGTACAAACATATTTTGAAACAACCAATAAAATAAAAGCGTCTAGCATTGTAGAAAAAACAAACCAGTGTGTCAGACCAAAAAAGTATTCCATCTTTTTTAACGATTTAACTTGCACCACAACATTAGTGATGTGCCGGTCGAATCGTGTAATGACTTGTACTGACGTGTAATGACAGTCGCAAATCGTAAATGTGTTTTGAAAAAGTTATAAACATGTCAATCACCCGCCTAAATTGCTTTACAGGCTTGTGATGTTGAAGACATCAGATCGTGGAATGTAAATGATAGACAAATAAGCCGCAGGATCGTGCGTGTTTAAGGATGCCACAAAGGCGTCATCAGCATAACACTAGACAGCATAAATGCTATAATATGGTTAAAAAAAAAAGTTTTTCAAGTTTACTTTAACTTGAAAAACTTTTTTTTTGTTATTTGTATTCGTTTGGTCAGGGGTGTGATCACGGTATGATTCTTGTATCGGTTTACAGAACTTTATCACTCATTAAGACACTTACTTGTCACTTACATGAGTACATTAAATACTTTTAAAAACTAGTCATACAGAACAATAAAAAATAAAAACGATTACAATGTAGGATACCTAGTTTACAAATTTTCCAAACAAGAAGTTCAGTGATCACACTGATCACAAGTAGTGAGTTTATAAGGCGGTGGTGGTATCATCTTTGTATGTTAACGGTGATCGTGGTTTTATCTTTTATATATATATTTTTTTTAATGTTAAAATGGAGGCAAACGAGCAGGCGGGTCACCTGATGGAAAGTAATCACCGCCGCCCATGGACACCCGCAAAACCAAAGTAATCGCAGATGCGTTGCCGGCCTTGAGGAAGGAGTTGGATCTTGAGGAGGGAGTAGGAATTGGGAGGGGGGAGGGGTGAGAGATGGGCCTCCGGTACTTTCACTCACCGGACGAAACACAACAGCAACGAGTGCCATTGTTTCACGCCGATATTCTGTGAGAGGGTGGCATTACGCCGGGCGAGTCGGCTCATTTCGTGCTGCAACGCAGCGTGGCTCTACCACTCAAAATTCAAAATCATTTATTCAATTTAGGCTACAAATAGCTCTTGTGAACGTCATAAAAGGACACTTTCCATCACAAATAAACACACAAAAAAATAAAATAAAGGACAATCACAACACAAAAAAACAACAAAATAAAAAAAAAATCTAAGTTTGCAAAAACTACATCAGGTAGGTACCAATTTCAATTTTCACAATGTCATACTAATCATAAATCATAAAGTACTAATCTAAGTCCGAAATTGTCTAAGAAAAACAAAGTTAAAGTATACGAGTATAATAATAATAAAAATAAGATAAGCAAGCAAGAGGTCATCTAAGAACTTAATGAATTGTTTAACGCAACATAAATATTGTTTGTAAACTGTAGGACACTGCTGACAAAGGCTATCATATCAGCGCTAAGATATTCTTACACCTATATTATTTATTACACCTAGTAACATTAAAAATGAGTGAAGTATCATCTGCAAATAAAACAATTTCACAGAAGTTCTCCACAGAGAATGACAAGTTGTTAATATAAATTAAAAATAAGAAGGGCCCAAGAATTGACCCCTATATTATAGGGTTAGTGTCACTAGTGTTCGACAGGAACCAATGATTGATATTTTAGTCCTTAAATCATTAAAAATAAGAGCCATCAACTGATTTTAGTCTTTAGCAACAACTGACTACAGACCACAAGTTTTCTTATGTCATCCGGTAATTGGTATTACGGTCTTAAATTGTCAAACAAATGGTAACATTACTCTACAATTTTTTTGGATTTTTTATTGTTTGTTATTTTTTGCAGGCATCCCGTTCCAGAATTTTCAGTGTCAATATAATCAATGGAGACTTCGAATACAAGTTGGAATCGTAATTATTGTCATAGCCTTGCCCATTGCCTCTCGGGCGTCTAATACAAATGTTCTAATAAGAACTATTAGATTAGTTATTGTTCTCTTAAGTTTAACTTAACTTCTAAAGTACCTAGTATTTTCTACAGTAAGCGGACACGCAAACACAGACTAGTGTTTAGTTCAAAGAGTTTTTGCGAGATATTTATTGTCTTACGTAAGGCACTCGATATTTTCAGAGCTATAAAAACAATGATTTTGGCTTGTTATTTTACGATGTATTTTTATATTACATTCTATACAATTTTTATGTTCATCATAAAGAGTTATAACAAAATTAATTCATTTTTAAACTGTTGTTAACGCAGCCGTGATCCATTTTTTTCTGTTAATCCTATTGTGTTGAAATAAATGGTTTTTTCGTTCTTTCTTTCATAAATAAATGTTAGTAAAATGATAATGCACTCAAACTAACTAAAATAATATCCGCATGATTCAGTGTGAATTACCCGCTTAAATTCCCTTAATATTTTGGGTTTACGTATAGTTATTTAGGAAACTATCTCTGGTGTATTCTGTTTTTCGTTTGTTTTTTTATGTAAGGTATTTCTTCTTTTGCCAGCCCTGCACAAACAAGGTACATACTACCCGCGGCGGGTTTGGCGCGTCTAGCCACGCGGCCTATAATTCTACCGGCCGCCATAATGGTAAGTGTGCAGCCACCTTTATAGTCGGACGGTAGTCCTGATCCCCTCATAATTCAGCCAATGACGCCGCAGGCTGTAATACGGGACTTGCTCTACTGACTTTAACACGATCAGCTTGCCTACCTGCGTACGCAATTGTTTTTTTAAGATTGGGAATAAGCATACTGCACCCACCGTCTTAGATTGGGTTTGCGGTGGGATTGTGGTTTTTAGACTTGAGCGCAAAACGATCGCTAAAGTTAAGCTACTTTTGGAGCGCACGGTATGGCGATGGGTGATCCAAAATCTTTTAAGAATTTTACTCCAAGCTACTTTTGACGCGCACGATATTCGGATTGGTAATCGAAAATCTCTTTTGAGTTATTCTCCATACTTCGAAACATGTAGCTTGTCTTGTCAGTTTCAAATGACAAATCCCAGTTAATATCAGATAAACAAAATAGTGACGCATAGTTTGATGGTAAGTGAATATTTAGTTTGAACTTAAAAATAGTAGTGACTGACACATTGATATAATATGAGCTCAACCGTAAAATAAAGAAATAGTGAAAAAAAAAATCAAATAGCTCCAACTCCCAATTGACAAATGACAGGAAAACTGATTTAAAAAGAAAAAAATGCCTTTTTGTGATACAGTTAAAAATTCCGTGAATGACCTGGCCGTTTCGCCCTTATGCATTTTAATATCTCTAGTCTGAGTTTTGCAACTTTACAAGATAAAGGGGTGGCTAATTACGATCAACCATTTTAGTGGTGACCACAGCACGTAGACAATGCACTGTGCACACGATGCGGTTTGAATATGTACTGATAATTACTGTGTCTTGCTACAGTTAATAACTTATTTTTACTGCGTTAAACTAGTTGTTTTGGGTTATTAGGCTTGTATTTTCTATATTTTTTACTGTATCAACATATACAATGCACTCGATTTTCATAAAGGGTGTCGTCTTATACATTTTAATGAGTACCTAGGTTACAAGTTTTGTAATTATACTATGGGCACTTGCATATTCAATACAGACATTGTATGTTTATGTACATACATATAAATGTATATATATTATTAAGAAAGTATTATTAAACTCAATTTAAAATTATACATAACAATATAATAATTTCAAAAAATATTTTTTGGAGTTAAAAACAAAATAAAAACAGGAAAACTGACAATGAACTGGGTGCCTATTGCAGGTTATATTTGCCATATCATCACGTAAACTTACCAGATCGTGGCAAATCGAAAAAGACGTCTGTCGCAGAGGATAGACGGATTGTGCTCACTTCGCTCTGGGCAAGAACAGTTGAAGAAAAAGGGTTTAATTATATCACTTGACACCATCAAAAGGCATTTTGTTGTAAATGGCGTGAAATAACGAAGCACTGTGAAGAAACCTCTCGTTTCTGAAACGCATATTGAAAAAAGGCTGTATTGGGCGTGCGAAAACAAAGACCGTGATTGGGACTTGATCAATTTTTCTGATGATTTTTTTCTTTTGTCATTCAATTGAAAATGTTTGGGCGTGGATGAAGCGTAAACTAAGGGCAAATAATGTAGTGACCGTCGCTGACCTTACTCGTGAACTGAAGTCCGCGTGGAGGTCTCGCAGCTATGCTGAAAAATTGCCGGAAAGTATGCCGCGAAAATGCCAAGCGATCATGGACAATAATAGAGATTGGACGCCGTATTAATATAAAGCATCAAACAGCAATATAAGGCTTAATTGATTACAATTTATCGTTTGAAATTTCTAAGGTTTTCATTAAATTTTGCTGGTCACGCTCTTTTCGTACATAGTGTATATGGTATGTTAGTAAGTAAGGTAAGTAGGTATGTACATATACGTATGTGCCTGCGTTGCCTGATTATACAAATAAATGAATAAATAAATAAATAAAAAATATAACTCTAACAGAGGCCCTACAGACGCCTGCGCATCAGACTATACAAAATGTCAAATTTCTTTAAATGTTCAACTTATACTTATTTTATTTTTTAATTTTCGGCACCAATTGTTTTCATCATCATCATCATCATCAGCCTATACCTACTAGTCCACTGCTGGACATAGGCCTCTCCAAGTGCACGCCACCGAGCACGATCCGCGGCTCTGTTGAGCAAATTGTTTTGTATTCGAATAAATAAAAACTATGAAACTGGAGCTCCGGCACGGCGTCTGTTGACTATGGAATGAAAGAAAGAAAGAAAACACATTTATTTGAAGACAGACATGACTGTGGGACTATAGTACGAGCCCTATTCTACTATGAAATATAGTATGATGCATGCAGAACTTCCATTACGAACCGGATGACACGGTGGGTAATTGCGCGTTATACAGCTATTAGTATGCGCTGCGCACGCGCCGACTTCTTTTCTTTTTACCGTGTCGTTGTTGTCAATCAAGGTTGTCATTTTGCAATCAGAATTACAGTTGTTTGCTAAGTATTTCCAAAGCCAACTCTTGACTCTTTGTCGGTTTACAAGCAGTCTTAGACGCAGGGGAGGTCTGAGACCACTTGACCAGCTACCACTATCTTATCTATCTACCAGCAGATATGTATCTTACCAGTTGATGGAATATATAATTTGTCACAGTGAGGATTCTTTCTTCCTCTTTCTCATGTTAACCTTAATGGTATACTTAAAACAGGCTCCCTTTTGATTTTAAAATACAAATTCAGCTCCATCGTGATCTCGTCTTTATTGTCATTATATAGACGTCCCACTGCTGGGCACAGGCCATCCCACATGAAGAGGTAGGGTCAAAGCTCACTACGCTGGCCGAATGCGGGGTTTTAACTTCCATCTTACGACAACAATCGATTTTCTATGGCAATTCCGTTGCGTTCGAAAAAATTTGGTAAAGAATTTTTTTGATGAGGAACGCGCTTCCTGCATCCGTTTTATCTTCTTCCTACAACATGCATGAGATCTTTTAAACGAGATGTGAAGAAGCAACTTGCGGGTCGGCTAGCTGAGGACGGCTAATGAGACATAATCCTTTTTTTTTCTTTTTTTTTGAGAGAGATTGCTGATTGCCTCAAACGGCATTTTCAGCATCACCGGGCTTTTTTGGGGGCGGCGAGGTACGTAAAGGGTACCTCAAGCCGTGTTGAAACGAATAACCTTCGGAGGTTTTCTAGAGAAGTGCGCGTCGCCTTGCCCTACTAGATTATCTGAAGGGTTCGGTTCGGATCGGGGAGCGGAACCACCCGAGGGCACCTCTAAAGGCACGGACCTCGGCTCGGGTAGACCAGGCCGTGGAGGAGAGAAGCGCCCAGGTACATGTCTGTACCTGGTATAGAGCGCGGGTTAACCGGTTCTACGTAGAACCGTACTTGTAGAACAAGGGTACGTACCCTTGTTCTACAAGTACGGTGTCTGGGGCCTAAACTAGTCTGCATGTTTAGTGTATTCTGTAAATTTATAGTGGTATTTAGAGGATCGGGTGGGTTTTCATCAAGTGATTAAATTCTCTTTGGTTTCCATGACAAGAAAACAAACAAATCATTTTTATTGGAAAATGAAATTGTCGTTTTTAGTATATTTATAGTGTGATTCCCGTGGGAATATCGGGATAAAAACTATCTGTATGCCCAATTTAATCCAAATCCATCTATCCGTTGCAGCGTGAAGAAGCAACAAATATACGAACATACATACACACAAACTTTCGCATTTATAATATTAGTGTGATCAAAGGGAACGTGTTTACAATTAGTCCGACCCATAAATTCATAACGCACTATAGTTTTTTCAACAATATAATTTAAAGTTGGGCAAAAATCTCGAAAACGAGGGGCGGCGTTTAGTTGATATCTTATAGTTTTTCTAAATTATTATACTTCTAATTATGTCTAAACAATCACCAATTAACTTAACTACAAATCGTCCGTCTCACATTTTCGATTTATAAAGCGGTTTTTTAAATTAATATTTACAAATTAAATTTAACGTGTCTACGTTAAATTCCCCATACAAAATTAGTATGGCAGCGCAAATAAATATGGACGAAGACATTTCAAATAAAATATATGACACTTGTCACTTACGGACGGCGCACTCTTAACATCAAGGAAAGCAGAGTCATTTGCCAACAAAAAAAAAACAAGCATAGGTTCCTAAGTACGGAACCATCTAATACTCTGGCGATAAAGTGAATGAACGAGTTTATTGAGATGACGGTACTTTGTTCCGGTAAACTTTTTGCTGTGCAGCCGTGGCGCCTATTCTTTAACCAAGATATTAAACTATGGATAAATATTGTGCACGCGACGCGAGACGCGGCATTATGCATACTAATCACTCGCTTTGTGCGGTCAACGGCTCGCCAAAGGTGGTATAGTATCGCAGTGGTATTACTATAGTAGTATGACAGAAGAGAATATGCTGAACTATACTCCGAAAATTTGTTACAATTATTTATTTATTTATTTATTTATTAAACACACCAACAGTGTACATATTATTTACTATTGACATGGTTACATACACAGAGGGCAAGTAGTACTGTTATGTACACCTATAATAGGTACGCACAACATTTGCCAATAACTTCTTCTAACAAAATTTTCAAATTAAGTTTAATGCAACAATGTAAAAATAACAAAACACCAAAAATTTAAGTTAAAAAATTAATTAAAATTTTAATCATAAATATATATAGGTAACAAAAATATTACAACGAACCCTATGTAATGATTAAAACTATGCAAGTAGTTCTAGCACAATTGCAAAAAAGAGTAACTTTTGATGCCGAAGCAGTTAGAGCAGAGACATAGGCTTGTAGGCCTCTAGAGAAAGATATTTATTGTTTTTATATAAGAATCGTCTTTTAGAAAGGTGTTAAATAAAATTTTACAAGCAACAATTTAACCCGCACAGTCTGTCATATTTGGTCAGGTGCACTTCCAACTATTTGTGTGCTGTTTCAACCCGTGCAAATTATCAACACTATCTTCACTTACTTTGTAGCCAAAGAAGCCCTATTCAATGTCAACAACTACGATATTCCTATTATCGTTATATGTAATATATTCTTATTACCCGACTGCGTCAGAAGGAGAGTAATGTTTTTTTTTATTATCATGTCAGAATGAAATATATTATGCAAATAACTTACTGTTTATATTTTTTATATAAAACCAATGCTTAACGTAACCGTGCCTCGAAATTTGATGAAATAGTACACAAATACGCTGTTTTCGTATCGTCAGAGCATGCGTAACTCGTTTAAACTTTAGCGAAGTTATACAAATTTTGTTTGTCTACATCGCTAAATATCTCATTTATTAAATGTTTATATATTATATTATATATATATATATATATATATATATATATATATATATATAGTTTATTATATTGTGTATAATTTTTAACGCAAATTTTGTTGCGAACAAATTACGGTTCAAATCCTGCCCGTGGAAATTTTTTCAACATTTGTGTTTTTGTAATCTTATCTATTATTCTACTTAGATAGAGGAAGTAATAATCATTTCTTTGTTGTGTTTTACGATGATGTCGTCAACAAACACTTAAGTACTAATAAAAAGGCAATAACAATTTAACGATCAGCTGACATCAGTCCACCGTTTAATCTTATATTTAGTATATTCACGAAGCCTGCTTCGTATTATTCTAAACCTATGTCTTGCTTACATCCACTAGCAATAACGCACACTCCAAAATCTTTTAATCACCATTTTTGCAAATTATATCTAGTATAATCTCCTTTCAAGGAAAAGGGTAAATTTAAAGTTTTATGGATGCTCAAAGTATGTGTGATCATGATCATATGCGTTCAAATAGTCATACAAATACTATACAGTACCTGCAGACCAGTAATCTCCAAATATAAATCAAGATACTATCACAAATGAATTATTTTCTATGTTTAAGGCTTATTCCTACCATTCAAGGTCTTCAACAATGTTGACCAGGCATTGAGCCTACCAAGGAACGATAGATAAAATCACATTTATACCTACGTATTTGGGCATACCGGCATTAGTATGGTTATCTTGGTAGCGGTTACTGAATTCTAAATAGTGACTTTCAACTACCAAATCTAATGTATCAAAGGTATCATAAATAATTGATTTGGCTGCGTTTCTTCAAATGGCTAAATTTGGTTTGGGCTTATGAAACTCTATGGAAGATTATATAGAACTTATTACTTAGTATCAACATTTCTTATTCACCTTTTTATGCTTAGGATTTTTTTTCTTTTTAAATTTTGAATTGGAAGAGGAATTTAACTTGTAACAAGATTTTTGACGGTTGGCCACCTATGGCCCTAACAGCATTATCAGACTTCTAGGGTCGGAGGTCGGCGAGAAACTAAAGGTTCCTCAAGCTGTAGTGATTGAACATTCTCAGAGGGCTTCTAGAGGGGATGGAATTACGTAAGCGTGTTCTCGGCTCTACTCGAATCTCCTAGGCGTTCGAATTGGAATCTGGAGCATTTTAAGAAAGCCTCTAAAGGTTAGAACCACGGCTCTAGTTGACCGAGCCGTGGAGGTGGGAAAAGTACCCAGGCACATAATCTGTACCTGGTATGCGCGCGTGCGACCCGAGTATTCGTACTTTTGTACTAAAAGTGCGATGTCTTGTGTCTATGCTTGTGTGCACGTGTAGTGTATCTGAGCGTGTAGTGGCATTCAAAGGATCGGGAAGGCTTTATTATTCACAAACCTATAAAATCACTGCTGGGCTTTGAAAGTAAACAATAGAAGGTAGATATTTTTTAACCTGCACGCTCGCAACCCTAACGCAAACATGCATCTCGTGACAACCCTACAGCCGATCCATGTGTTTGAACGATTTGAAACTGACGCGACGTTCCATAAACAAAAATTATAACAAGAGGACATGTTTATTACAAGAAATCTCGTTAGCGCGAACTAGATCAACTATGCTATATATTCAATAACACCAAGTATTGCGAATAGTAATTGCTCGCTTTCATATAAATTCGTTGTTGCACTGTACTCACTTTAGCTTCTATGTACACACGTAATTTTTGTATAAGAATTTGTAGATATGTTTACATAAATTACAATAGAACAGACCGCTCCCCAAGCCAAGGTTCAATTTCCAACGGCGATAGGCAGACTCTTGAAATTGGGTTGGTATAGTAGGGTTTGTTTTAGTTTACCTAGCAAGCTATCACCATCTAACATAAGGCTTTACATCTAGTGTAAGCTAACCACATTGAACAATTTCTTTACCACATTAAAAAATAAAAAAAAACAAAAAAAAAATCAAATTCATATCGTAGGTGGACCGACGATCTGGTGAAGGTCGCGGGATGCCGCTGGATGCGAGCAGTACAAAACCGGTCGTTATGGAGATCCTTGGAGGAGGCCATCTCAGCCAAAAGACGTCTACTGCTGGACAAAGGTCCAGCAGTAGACGTCTTTTGGCTGAGATGATGATGATTGAAAAGTAAATCATTCCAAGACATATTTTATTCTATTTTCATACTTATGGTAACGTACGACAAAACCATTTGAATAGACAATAACTTAATTCGAGGAATACTAAGTCACCTTTTTTATTTTCTTTTTTATGGCTGGGTGTATATATTTACACATTTAGCCAATGCCATAGTTAGAAAAGCGACCTTTTCAGATTAAATTTTGAAATAATTTCTGTCAAATAACAATAAAGCCGATTTCGGCGTAACTGGTTTTCATAATGGAATACAGGAGTTTAGTTGCCTACCCTGGTGGCTTGACTATCGCAGACAGATGCAATCTAGATTCCAGATAAGCCAGTTCTTCGATGGCGGTAACAGCTATCTCGTATACCATTATATGCTAAGTGTGTCCGCAAATGACCTGAAATTATCTTGCGTTTTTCTAATATGACTCGATTAACTTCCAATTAGTATTAACAGAGATCATATTAAGCGTTCGTGGACTAATGTCATTCATACACATTTTTTAAATATTCAAAAATTGCTGATAGATGTGAAATAGTTTCTGTGAAAAAATATTTAAGAAAGAAGTTGTTTTTTTAATTTATTAAGGACAACCATAACACATACACATTCTATGATGACATATTTTGTAGCCAAGACGCTAACCAACCAACGTTATTTATATATTTATATAAAATGCTTTGTCCTGAATGACTGACTGACTGACGGATCAACGCACAGCCTAAACCGCTTATCGTAGAGACCTGAAACTTGGAGGGTGTGTTCTTTGTATGACGCAGGCATCCGATAAGAAAGGATTTTCCGAAATTCTACCCCTAAGGGGGTGAAAAAGAGGGGCAAAGTTTGTATGGGACAACGTGATTTCTTGGTCCAATCTACTTCAAATTTTGCATAAACCTTTTTTAACAGAATTGATGGAAGACATGATTCGTATTTTATTGAAATTTATCCCTTAACGGGGTTAAAAAGGGGTAGAAAGTTATTTTGGCGGTGATTTGCTTCGAAGTCGATATCAATACTCCTTAATGCTTTTGATTTATATTACATTTTATTTTGACATGAGTGAAAACTCAATCCGATTTTATTCAAAAAAGGTTGAACTCACTTAAAAACATAAGCAAATACTCTTTAGAATTGGAATGTCTCGAAAGTCACCGTACTATAAATTAGTACCTCATTTGAAGGAAGCATAAAGAGGTTATGCACTTTTAGACACGGCCTCATAGGGACTGACATAGAGTTGAAAATTGAAAAGGTAAGGACCTTGTAAGAAGAACTAGAACATTTTGGTTATAAATTATACAAATCGTATAATATATAATATACAAATTATATATTTAAAAAAAAACATTTAAAATACAAAATGTTTATATAATTTTTAACGCAAAATTTTGTTGCGAACAAATTACAAAAACACAAATGTTGAAAAAACTTTTTCAACATTTGTGTTTATGTAAAATTCAAATTTATAAGAATATTTAAATCGGATTAGAATTCGAAATTTCTATTTTATTTGTTCTTGGATTAAATAAGATTCTTTGTGTTTGATTTGTTAGTATAAAATATAGGTTTTTAGTTTTTATTGTAAAAATAGCTATGTTTGATTTTTTTGTATATAATAGTACTTATAGTTTTCTTTTAGTTTGTCTTAGAAGTTTAATTTAGTGTGTATTGAAATGAAACAACTTTTACGGATCTACTCGCGTTTATTTTACACATTACTTATTTAATGTTTATCCTGACGTTTCGAACCCTTTGCAGGGTCCGTGATCACAGGGAGACTGAGGTGTTGGTCATCTCATAATTAGTTGGTAGCGTTGGTAGATTTGATAAACCACAAATACTCGTTAAAGAACAACGATTCATCCCCAGGATGATACGCGAGGCTATTGAAATTAAAAAACATCCTAATTTTAATAGAGAAGATGGTTGGAAGCTACCACCAGCCTGGGATCCCATCATACAAAATATTAAATCCCAGCCCCGACACCATACTGCCAGACCAAAAGATACTGTAAGCTCTTTCTGCGTAAAACGGAACGCACCTGATTAAATTTAAATGAGGGTATACAAGCTACCAACTAATTATGAGATGACCAACACCTCAGTCTCCCTGTGACCACGGACCCTGCAAAGGGTTCGAAACGTCAGAATAAACATTAAATAAGTAATGTGTAAAATAAACGCGAGTAGATCCGTAAAAGTTGTTTCATTTCAATGTGTAGTGTTCGCGTAAACTTTAGAAAACAATTAGTGTGTATTATTTTTCGCAATTTTTTTACATTTATAAATTTGTCTGCGTCTATTTTTTTAAATGGGATAACATCAATGGGAAATTAATAAACCTTACTATTGTACCAATAGTGAGGGATGGCGCATGCCTTTTCCGTACGCCTTCTTATTTGTTATACGGCACACAAGAACGCTCAATGGATATTCGTAAAGATATTAAGTGTCATGTGACGAACAATTAGGATGAATTTACTGTTATGTCTCATAACCGTCATGGCAACAATCATGAGACAAAAGAAGAGTATACATTAGATATGTTACAACACTCTACATATAATATGTCAGTTTCTGCGAGATAGGTATCTATATATATATAAAAATCAATTGCTGTTCGTTTGTCTCCCTATAAGTCGAGAATGGCCGGACCGATTTGACTAATTTTAATTCTGAAATATTTGTGGAAGTTCAAGGAAGGTTTAAACGGTGAGACACATAAATAGTAAGTAACGGAAAATACTAAAAACGACAATTTAATTTTTTTTATACAAAATTATTTGTTTATTTTGTGGTCATGGAAACTGACAAAGCGGAACGAAGTCCGCCGGATTAGCTAGTTTAAGTATATGAGCCATCGTTAAATAAATTTTCATATAAGCCCTTTTCGCAGAGTCCGCATTATTGAGATGGGCTACGGAACCCTACACTGCGCGTGGCCCGACACGCACTTGGCCGGTTTTTATAAATGATTTCAGTTTTGTGAAATGCAACTTTAACTATTACATAAGCGGAATAGTTACCAAACAACGTGGGTAAACTATATACATGTCCAATCTACCTATACGGTGAAGTGATTTTTCCGCATTTGGTTTTCGACGGCCTTTTAAAGATGATAATTATATAGTGTTACTAGAGTTGCTTTATACCACTACACCGTCGTCATCGTCGGCTCTTCAGACCCATTCTCCGCAATCATATGACTTTTTGTCCAACTGCGGCCCACGAACATTGCGGTTTCCACACACCTTTCTCGTTTCATTTACACTGAACTGATTAACAGGTTAATTACAACTTATAAAGCAGTAGCTGAACACGTATCCCATGATGATTTTAAATCAAAAAACCTTTGCGGGAGTGCGCATAACAACCTGCAAAAGCTTCATCAGCAAGATTTTTTATTAAATAAACGTGGAATCAACAGTAATTTATTATAGTTATGAGATTGTTGATTGTATGCTCATCTTAATGCCAATAATATATGCTTACTTTTTTAAAGATTTTTTTTAAATTTGATATTTGAATATAAAAAGGGCTTAATACAATTTAAATAATAATTAGGATTTGAAAGTAAACATTCATTTTTAATGTCGTTCGGCACATGCGTCTTTATAAAAGCCATATTAAACATAAAGATTCCGCGCCAGACCTTTTCTCGGCTATGTTTGAACTATTTTCGAAGCGCTTTTCAGCAAGAGATAATTTAAAACCCTGTATTTACTAAAGCGAAGGAAGTGTCAATAATCTGGGCCGCACGAGGGTATTATACGAGTACATATATATAGATAGGAAAAGCTGGGAGCCTAGTGAGAGTTTCATTCGTTAAGGGTGCGCCGTCCATAAGTGACAAGTGTCATATGTTTTATTTGAAATGTCGCCGTCCATATTTATTTGATGCCGCGCGGCCATACTAATTTTGTATGGGGAATTTAAGGTGCTTAATAAAAAATAATTATTTAAATAACCACTTGATGAATCGAAAATGTAGTCTAGCAATTTGTAGTTTATCCATTGATGATTGTTTAGACAAAATCAGAGGTACAATAATTTAGATAAACTATAAGAAATCTACTAAACGCCGCCACTCGTTTTCATGATTTTTGCCCAACTTTATTTTTTTATTTTTTTTTTATTGTGACACGCCATAATGGCTTCACCCTGCCTGATGAAAAGCAGCCAGTGAAGCCCAAGAAGTGAAAGCGTTCATCACAGCGCTACCACGCTATGCCGAACGCTCACACTATGGCGGCCTGCATAACTGCTTTTTCACGCCCCGCTTAAATAACCCGGGAGAGAAAGAGGAGGGAAACACGTGTGCGGGAAGCGCATTCCACATACGGGCAGTTCGGCAAAGGAACGATTGTCCAAACTTTTTGGTACGTGTCTTGATGGTCAGCACGGTATGAGGGTGGCTTCTCAGACCTGCACGCGTCGATCTGGAAAGGAATGGAGAGGGAGGAATGAGGTTAAAGAGCTCCTCAGAGCATTCACCGTGGTAAAGGCGGTAGAAAGCACTAAGGGAAGCAATGTCCCTACGTAGCTGTAACGGCTCCAGACTGGTTGTAACGTCATCGTTACCGATAATACGGACAGCACGTCTCTGCAACCTGTCAAGAGCTTCGAGCAAGTACTTGGCGGATCCGTCCCAAAGATGAGAGCAATACTCCACGCAGGAGCGCACCTGAGTCTTATACAAAAGACAACGTTGCTCAGGCGTGAAGAACCGCTTCACTTTGTTCAGGATTCCGAGTTTACGTGAGGCTGCGGTTATGATGCTCTCAATATAGCTCTTCGGGTTGAGGTCACTGTGTATGTCCATACCTAAGAGACTTAGACCAGTCTGGATGGGTAATAGGTTGCTCTGGAAGGAGGGTTGGGGGAGAAATGCGGACTTTTTGGCAGTGACAGCGCAGACCTGTGTCTTTTTGGCATTGAACTGGATGAGGTTATCAGAGCCCCATTTATAAATGCGGTCTAATTCCTCGTCCAGCTCAATGACAATTTTACGTCTTGACTCCACTATATCGGCTTGCTTTGCCGCAGGGTGACCCAAATAACGCCGATGAACTGTACTGTCGTCTGCATAGCAATGAATGTTACCCAAGGATAACATGTCATTGATATGCAGAAGGAACAGTGTGGGCGATATTATAGAACCCTGCGGCACTCCGGCGTTCACCTGCAGAAACTGTGAGGCACTGCTTTCGCAGAGTACGCGAATGCTGCGCTCATGCAGGAACCCGGCGACCCAATCGCATAGGCGAGGTGGCAAGCCGTATGCCGAACGCTAGGAGATCGCCCGTTGATCGTTTCGGTCTGAACCCGTATTGTCGATCATGAATCAGGGAATGATCTTCTAGGTAGCGAATGAGTTGCCTGTTTATGATTCGCTCAAAAACTTTACAAAGGACAGAGGTGACAGCAATAGGTCGATAGTTGGCTGGGTCGGACCTATCCCCTTTTTTGGGGACCGGCTGGATGTTCGCTTTTCTCCAAGCTTCCGGCACAATCCCAGTAGAGTACGAGAGGTGGTATAGGCGTGTCAATACTGGAGACTGCCGGTATACCGTCAGGACCGCTAGCCTTCCGCACATCAAGTGACTGCAGCACAGCACGGACGTCACGTTGCCTGATTTGGACGTCAGGCATTGAGGAGCCACAGTGAGGGAAGGTAGGTGGTTCCGCGCCGCAGTCATCGACGCGCGAATTCGCCGCAAAGAGCTTCGCTAAAAGGTTAGCCTTGTCTAGCGGCTGATGGGCCAACGAGCCATCAGGGTACCGCAGTGGGGGCAGAGAAGGCGCGCAAAAGTTGGCTTGCACCGCTTTGGCCAGTCGCCAATAACTTCGGCTACCCGTTGGGTGCGACAACAGCTCTTGGCCAACGCGAGCAACGCGCTGGGCATTCGCTCTTGAGAGAGCACTCCTGCAGACTTTGGTGGCCTTGTTGAAGACTACCTTGAGTGAAGGGGTGTTACGATCGTTGAGCGTGCGAGCCTTGGTCCAAGCGCGATACGCCGCCTGTTTAAGTTCAACAGCTTTGGCGCATTCGCGATTGAACCAAGGGCGCGCCTTACTTCCGCTGACGACATCAGTGTAAGGAATGTAATATTCCATCCCCAACATGATCTCGTCAGCAACAGCAGAGGCACTCTCCGACGGGTCCCTTCCCACAAAGCAGCGCTGGCCCCACGGGATGGACGCAAAATAGTCGCGCATACCATCCCAATCTGCCAACGAGTAGTGCCACAAACGCCGTTTAGACTCCACTGAGGGAGAGCTTTTACGGCGCAATACGGTGGCACCAACCAGACAATGGTCAGAAGTGCCCAACGGAGCACTTATCGACACTCTGTACCCGGCTGGTCGACTCGTCAGCAGTAAGTCTAGCAAGGAGGGCGCTTGACCTGATATATCCGGAATCCTGGTGGGCTGGAGAACCAGTTGAATTAGATCATGCGTGAGTGCGAATGCGTGGGCAGTTCGGCCTGCGTGGTCTGTTTTGGAAGAGCCCAACCAGGTCTCATGGTGGGCATTAAAATCTCCCAAAAGCACCACATCGGCAGACGGAAACCGCTCCTGTACGTCGTCAACTGCTTGGCTCAGGTAGTCGAATAGCCGAGTTGTCTCGAGGTCTCCGGAGTGGGAACGGTACAGGCAAGCGTAGACATGGCTCTCGGAACCAAGATCTACGTGTACCCATAGGATAGAGAAGGAGGGGTCTTCCAAGCAGCGCAAACGTCGACAACAAACGTCCGTCCTGACGAAAAGGCATACTCCGGCTTTCGCGAGGAAGCATTCCTCAAGCACGTAACCGGGGTAGTGCAGATATGCAATGTCGGCAGGACGGCGGATCTGTGTCTCCGTCAGAAAGAGCAATGCAGGCCGGGCCGTCTCTAGGTGTTGGTGGACGGCGTTGAGGTTTGAATGGAGTCCACGGATGTTAGTGAACTCCACCTCAAAAAGCGACTTGGTGGTGGGGAAGTGGGATGCCGCTGTCTGACCTGCATTGTTATTAGACACTGACATGGTGGTTGGATGGGGGCGTGAGTAAAAGGAGATGCTGTGGCGGCAAGGAGGAAAAGACAAGGTGTGGGAAACTTTCATGAACTAGTGCATGTAGTTGTTCGGTAAGACGTTGATCGACCCCCCGGACGGAAGGGCCCCCGTACCCCCCCGAAAATAGTCGCCGGGTCCCACCAATCCGGTCACCAAACGGCACGACGAGCCACTTCGGGATTATACTTTAAATGATATTATAGAAAAAACTATGGCGTGTTATGAATTTATGGTTCTGACAAATTGTAAACACGTTCCCTATGATACTAAATATATATTTTGTTCATTTAATACGATAGTATTTTCAATTATATCTACTTAATCGTAACTGCATTTTTGGCATTTTTTTGTCGGCGCACCCTTAACGAAAATGAGAATTTGCAAAACTTTAACACCTGGTTTTCGAGCAAGAGGCGCTGTTTCGTGAACGAATGGCGAATAATACTCTCATAGGCACACTGTGGTTCTCAGCGGCTTTCGTAAGATGACACTCTTTAAAATCCAGTATAATCATCATCATCATAATCAGCCCACATCAGTCCACTGCTGGACATAGGGCTCTCCCAATGCATGCCACTGAGCCCGATCTTCGGCTACTCTCGTCCAACCACTGCCAGCCACTTTGCGTATATCGTCGCTCCACCGCGCCGGAGGCCGTCCTACACTACGTCTGCCGAGTCGCGGTCTCCACTCTAGAACACGTCTACCCCAACGGTTATCGGTCCTGCGGCTTATATGACCAGCCCAATGCCACTTCAGCTTGCTAATTATAAAAGCTATGTTGAAAAAATTCAACGAGCAGGATTTGAACCCGCACCCTTCTGACACGATAGCTCAATTGGAAGAGCACCTGACCCGGTATGTCAGAAGGGTGCGGGTTCAAATCCTGCTCGTGGACATTTTTTCAACATTTGTGTTTTTGTAATTTGTTCGCAACAAAATTTGCGTTAAAAATTATATAAACATTTCTAAGAGCTATGTCAGTAATTTTGGTTCTCAGGGGAATACTTTTTTCCGGATTCGATCCCTTAGAGTAACACCTAGTATAGCTCTCTCCATAGCTCGCTGAATGACCTAAAATTTGTGGACTAGTCGTACCAGTATAATAATTAATTCTAATTAACGTGACTATGACAGTGTTAAAAATATTATAAAAAGTTGTCTCATTACATTATAAATTCTCTAAGCTTCCTTTTTTTTAAATAAAGACGCTCTCTCATTATCTTGGCAAACAGCTTTCAACGCATACCCGATACAAGCTACTACCGGTAGCGTGTCCGAAGCACCTTTATCATGCGCGTATTAATAATTTCATAATTTCTTACGCTACTCGTCGTGAAGGTAATACCAATAAAGCATGTTTATCATCCGCCTTTTGCGACTACACTTACCAATCAATTAATATTCCAATAATATTGATACCGTTATATTATGCACTTTAGTATAACGGATGGCTTTGCAAAAACATATTTTTCACTACTACTTACATTCGTTCTTGCTTCGGAAATCGGAAGGCACGTCAATATGGTATTCCGGGTGCCTACTATGAGTTTAATTTAACATTCGATCACGGTAACGTAAACGAAAATTAGTATGGCATTGAAGCAGCGCCTACTCGCGACATACGAGAAGAGATAAAATTTTGCGATTCAAATTTTTGTACACGTAAACGTAATCGAATGAATATATAAAGATAGTAAACACTCATGCTTGGCACTCCGTGTGCTATTGTTCGTGTGAGAAGGGCTAATTGTGATGAGCCACACGTTTAGTTTAAGCCTTGTTCGGGCGCCATATGGCCTGAAGGTCATTAAAAACTCAGGAGATCCACAGTAAATATTTATTTACGTAAAATTTATAATTAAGTAGAAAAAACCTAAAAAGAGAAAACAATAAATCAGTATACAAAAATCTAAGCCAAAACGTTACTTACAAATATTACTTATAGGAATCAAATTACTTGTTTATAGATACAGGTTTTCAAATATCACATTTTAAACATTAATAATTGCACAATCGATGTTACTATAAAACAATGTTATTATACTGAAGAATTTTGAAAGACTGATCATATCAAAAATACAAATTATTCAAAGTAAAAAGTATTCAAAGTATTCTTTTTCAGAACCGTGCATATAAATTTGACAGATAGTTTTTAAAACTACCAAGGAGGCTATAAGATGCATAGCATAAAAATATAACGTTGAGTAAATTGCAACGACAACGTTACACGTTCATGGGCTAATGATGACTGCCATCCATTGGCTTGATACCTTGATACTCTAGGCGAAAATTCTTTAGGAATACGTCAAGCTTATTTATATTTTAATTTCAATCGTAGGAAGGTTCACAATGTATATTTATTATCCAACTAACTAGCATGTTAAAGCGTTTCACAACTCCACTGTGGTGAAGATTTGTTATAAGTCATCATCATGATCAACATCATTTAGTGCCATCTTCATACTGAATATCTATATTATTATTATAAAGCTGAAGAGTTTGTTTGTTTGTTTGATTGAACGCGCTAATCTCAGGAACTACCGGTTCGAATTGAAAAATTATTTTTGTGTTGAATAGTCCATTTATTGAGGAAAGCTATAGGATATATTACATCACGCTATGACTAATAGGAGTAGCAAAATGTTGCAAAAATAAGAAAAAAATTTTGAGAGCTTTTACGCGGATGAAACCGCGGGGCACAGCTAGTTGAGAACTAAAGAAAAATATTTTAGGTAAGTCACTTACCTATGCTTATTATAAGGGTAAACAAACTTATTTAAAGATAACATTATTTTAAAGAATGTTGATTAGGACGAATAATGGTGAGATAAACGGTTAAAATAATTAGTTTTACGAGCTCATTGCTCTTTTTTTAATAAACCTTTATAGAGACAACAGCACACAGCTATATTTTAACCGTTATTGTCTAGTGGTCTGGTACCACCGGGCTCAAATCCAGATGTCCCAGGTTCATCTCCCGGTGAAAGCCACATGTTTGTACTCAGTTTGATTGGTGGTAGGGCTTGTTTTAAATCCGCTTAGCTAGCTATTATCATCTTACCTAAATGTGTCGCAATAACATCTATGTTAGTAGCAATGTTGTGTTCCGACAGATAGAGATAAGATAGCCAGTACCTCAGTAGTTGAGGTTCCGAGTGAAGTGCGCTTCCACTTTCGGCCTTATCATCACTTAACATCAGGTAAGATGCCTCCTCCTCCACGGCCCGGTCTACCCGAGCCGAAGTCCGAGCCTTTAGAGGCGCTCTCGGGTGGTTCCGCTCCCCGATCCGATCCGGACCCTTCGGAGTATCTAGTAGGGCACGGGGACACGCACTTTTAAGTGTGTGATGCCGTTCCCTCTAGAAAACTTCCGAAGGTGATTCGTTTTACACGGCTTGAGGTACCCTTTACGTACCTCCGCCGCCCCCAAAAAAGCCCAGTGACGCTGAAAATGCCGTTTGAGGCAATCAGCAATCTCTCTCAAAAGCAGGTAAGATTAATGCCTAGCAATGTATAGCTTTAAACTACGTGCAGTAGGCATAGAACCTAATACGGCAATGTCTATTTGCATGCTAGAAGTAATACATCACACTGTTTTTCAAATGAAAACGCTAAAACAACACTATACAAAGTGCAAAGTAAACATTTCCTCATTTGTTTGCATGATGGCGAACGATTATATGAAACTATGAAATGAAGCGAACATGTTGTCAAGTAAAAAAAAAATCAAGATCGTAACGGCTCTACAAATATCTTGATTAATATAGATTTTTTCAATCTTTAACAATATTAAAATATGTGACGTGTTGCGGTGTGTTTTATTTACCGAAAACGGCACTGAAATAAGGATATGTACCTACATCGCGTAAATTTTCACGAAATGGTTTATTAATTATTATAATACGTTTTATATTAAAACCCGAGGTTGTCAATTTCTGCGATTAATCGTAACTTTTAAATAAAAGAAGCTATGCGTCTACAGAAAGAAAGAAAAAACATTTTTTTTTCTAAACAAAAGATGATCTGCGTGTATTCATTTTTCATTTCATTTCATTTTCATATTTTTCCTATTTGGTCTTTCTCCAAAATAAATAAAAAATTGCTGAGCTCTAAACATAGATACATATAAACTAAAGACAGACAGATAGACAGACAATGAATTCAAAAATCGTAGAATTGGTGTCAGTTAGTCATAAAATGAAATTATGCTTTACCATAATTGTTATACATCACTGACACGGGTAAATCTTATGTGTATATCAGCGACGACGGCGACAATATAAACACTTATCATGGTAATATATGCACTGTTACCGTTAATGGAGCTCTAAAACCCAATAAAAAATCGAGACGTGCGAATTGACAGTGTATAGTGTATAAAACGATAACAGTACCCGCTTTCAACTATCTAAGAAGCTTCGTCATAGTTTTTGCACACTGCATTTACCGATTAACGACATTTTGTTAGTGACTGGTTCCCATGTTGTAATTTATGGTTTTAATTTAAAATTTTAGAAAGACCGCTCTACCAATTTTATTGTTGGCTGAGTGAAAAATGGTGTGAAAAGTACTTTTGGTATTTTACATACAATTTTTAGCATATTTTTTAATGCAATGACGTAAGAGCTATTTTACATTTCAATAAAACGAATAACATTTAAAAGAAAAGTTTTTTAACTGATTACTTCATTATTTCAGTTTAAAGTTGAGTAAGAATATGGAAACAGGACTTTTTGGTGGGAAATAACTAGTGATGTTGGAAAATTAAACTAGCACTTACTACTGGTGCGTGTGCAGTGGACTTTAAACGACCAACATTTTGTAATATGAATTTTTTTAAGGTTTTTTATTAACTGTCAAGATCTATGTATTTCTCTAAAGTATAAAAAGTTTTATTAAAAGTCAAATTGTGAATTTCAGTGTAGATAATCTTTGAAATAAGAGTTGTGTAACCACATGCTTTTGTGGTAAAAGATAAGTCTTGCGAAGCCTTAATGATGGCAACAGGGCCGCTTTTATTTTTGTACCTTATTTATTTAGATGCTTTTATCCATTATGATTAAACCACTATCATCTCTCCAGCTCTTAAACTGATCAAAAGATGGACTAACATTAGCATATTTCCATTAACTATTTCAAGTTGAAGTGACTTCAGAATAAGAGCTTGGGCCCCTGATCTGTAATTTAATACTTTGCCTTAACCACAAAATCGTAAGAAACCTGCATGAAGATCAGTCACTAGCATAATGACTTTTGTTTTACAATAAAAAATACCTTGACGAACACTGACATGCTGGCTGACCAGCAAAATAAACAAAAGTCGATCAGAAAAATTCAATCGAACCTTTAAAAGAAGAAACAAGTTTATGCTGAAACGGGGATTATTTGGCTTGCATACATCTTTATGTTTCACTGTTTTTATTTTTTAGTTTTATTGACCTTCAATTGTCTTTTTTATATGAAGAAGTAGTTCAACACCATTTTTTTATATTAGTAATCTTAATAATGAAGTACAATGACATTCTTTTGTTAAATGCAGCATCAACTTTTGAGTTTGCGATGACAACATGCAAGAAAGTCCCAGAAAACGAATGTGTATCTGTTAATCCTGTAATTAGTTCTGAAACGGTCGATGCATGTTTACAAATGTGGTCGTCGTCGCTTCCAACTGAATGACAGTAATAATTTAGCGCTAGAATAAATTTAAATAGCCAAGTCTCAAATGAACAAATGAAGGCCTAGCGTCACCTTGCATCCTGCTTAGAAGTACCAACTGTAACTGTCTCATCTAAGTAAGTATCCTCAGATGTCTTATTGGCTTCCGTTTCTTTCTGATCATTTACCTTGTTCACACACATGTTCAAATGTGATTTTTCGATACATCTCTGATTTATCTTTTCAAATAGGGGCCTGCAGAGGGATTTCTCGAGCGCATCGCATTTCGACCTAGTAGGATCACAAGCTTTATTTTAGGGAGAAAAGATCTCATTCTTCAGAAATCTCGTTTTTTCTCTAGCCAGAGATTGTCTGAGTTTTTATTACGTTGATAGTAGACAGTACCATTCTATGGAGTATGAAATTGATGAATGTTTAGACAAAATAAAACAAAAGAAGAGTCAGGTATGGCAAAGGACAAGGTAAGCTAAACAATAAATGTTTGCTATCAATAAAAACTTTGTTCTAAGAGTCAACACAGCGTTCTTGGTCAACAACACAGCAGATGTTGTATTAGCGTTGTAATCTGTCGTACAAATACGCATATTTGCCAGACTATTGTGCGGTCTATGGTACTTGCGAGAGCAAATTTTAGTGAACTTTGAGTGAGCTCCTTCGAATAAATTAATGCTATCATTGAGACTAGTAGCTGGTATTACTTTTTGTTTTCTTTGTTTCTAAGTAAAGTATGTTGTTTTGTGCAAATCAATTGACGGAAGTCAAGACGTTTCAGAGTGCAATTTGAAGGGGTCGTTTTCTGTCTTTTTATTTGGTTTGGTGGACTTCACAACTTTTTTATGATTCGTCGCTCCATATGAGTAGGTAAATAATGAATCAGAGAATATTAGTTTGAAGCGCTGATTTTTATAGTAAACAACAGTTTCTTAACCACAAAAATTGAAAACCCGTAAATTCTTGAGAACCCAGTGTGCAGTAATACTTATTAATAAACCTAATATCATCGTGTATTTGAAGTTAAAATCAAACTTGTGATACAAATACTTCTTAGAAAACAGAGAGATATGTAAATAGCTCATTTTAAAGTTTTTCATTTTTATTTTTAAAGTCAGTTTAACAAACACACAACAGAGTGCAACCTTCTTTAATTTTTTTGTTTTGTTCTGTGTTGGCACATTTCTTTGAACTAACTTACATGACTCGTTTATTTCAAACAGCAACTACAACACTATAATTTACTCAAATTATAGTCTTGTAGTTATACCCAACCATGTCTTATAAGTATATTGCAACGTTAACTCAAAAGTGTCAACTAGCATAATGGCTGCAGTAAATGCTAGTCATAATTCTGCTAACGTTAATAGCCCTTTATGATGTAAAAATATAGATGAGAACTGTGAAAATTGCCACAGCTATGATTTCTTGCAATTCTTGACTTAGTGATGTGCACAATCTACATTACTTATGTACATAAGTGAGTATCGATTATCGAGTTTTTTTCGTTCGGTCATAAAGTGTTAGTATGTAAAATAGTATTGTATATTTATTAATTCAAAAGTATAGGTACCTATTTGAATTTGAAGTTATTAATTATCTAATTACATTCACAACAAACCATAAACTATTCATACACAATCGCATTTTGTTGTTGCTAAATAAAATTTGAAATAGATAGATGTTATCATCATGAGCGGTACAATAATGTTCCATATCCCCACAAACATCAGATCGGATTGTAAGTATTGAGGGGCAAGACAATCCGATCCGTAACAAGATTTTTGACGCTGTTGACAGCAAGAACATCACGCATCGATTTTATCGTTTATGTCGATATTGAGCCAACACTATTCAGAAAGTACTAATCACCGCTTAACCATCGGGCGCTCAGAATAGCTTCCGTGTTTCCTTGCTCTGATTATTCAAGTTGAATGTTGCGATCGGTCGCTGCCAATATTTATACAGCCACCCACATTGATTGTGGATGGAATCGCAATGGCACTCATACAATCGAACGCAGATTAAATTGAGCCGATACTCAGTTCCGTCGACAAAAGCTGGTTGGTATTCTAGAGAAATAATAACTATGAGCTGGTATCATTTATTGTTGATATCTTATTTTATAAATAGATAATTCCTGCAACTTTTTTCTACTAGAGACCCTACTGTCACATTGATGTAATTATAGGATCACATATTAAATGTTTTTTTTAATATCTTCAAAAGTGACGTTTTGTTTTGCTTTTCTTATACGGAGTGTTATAGCTGGACCATCTTAGTAACGCTTTGCATTTGATGTCTTTTATTCATTTTAAAAGTAATATTTATTATCGGACATAGATGTCCTTCAGTTAGGGTCAGACTTCGTATGGTCACGGAAATGTGAAGCTAACTCGTTGGTTAACGAAGTTTACTGATAGAAGAGTTTATCAATTGAATAGAAAAGTATCTTTTAATACTCTCCATTAATTCATAATTAGAGGATGGTCAGGAAAACATCAAAGTCGAAGTAAATAATAGTACTAATTATTGAAAAGGAACGCAACGTTTAAAATACCAACTATACAATTCCAACGTATATATATAAATAACTATATTAATAATAAACCATCGACACACTCTCCTATAACTGACGTCTATTCGTAAAGAGACTGAAACACTTGTCGCGGTCTCCGGTCTCGGTCTCGACCTACATACAGTACATGCAGAAGAGACCGAGACACTTGTCGCGGTCTGCGGTCGCGGTCTCCTGTCTCGGTCGCTTGTCTTTGTCGCGGCGCGAACCGCCACCTTTAGGTTACTAAAAAGTAGACCTGTTTTTTTTAATTAATTTTCTAGTAAGGTGTCTCGATGAGAAAATTTATAATTAGCAACAAATATGTCATATTAATTACAACATGGTGCAATTAATATGGTGCGACCTTTTATGCAGTTAATTAATTGTAGCAGTTACGAGAACTATACGTTGCTATGTGGTTAAATGTTTTCAGCTCCTTACGAGCAACTATGAGCAAGACTTTTTTCTTGTTTCCTTTACTACGGATAAAGGTGCCGATATTATTAACAGAGCTTGAAAATATTTTCTATACCGATTAAGATACCACAAGATTTGTTTCTACATTGTAAAGTAATTAGTTATTTTGATTGCTTACTTTTTATTCATTGTACAGTAAATAAATAGTTAGAAATGAAGATTATTATGAGAGACGTAATTATTTAGTTTCATTTCAGTACATTGGCTTAAGACTACAACAAATGTCACTTTGTGAAATGTAAAAAATAAAACAAAATGGCGGTATAAACAAAAGAATTACCTTTATGCTGATTTGTGTAGTGTTTCTAGGAATTCACACACCGAACCTGGAAAGAAAATAAATGAATATTAAATACATATAACAACTAAACAAACAGTAGGTATCAAGTACTTTCGCATTTATTTTTAAATAAAAATTTATTACACATTCTTCAAAGTTCCAAAACGCTTGTGCTAGGAATACACTCAAATCTCGCTTCATTGCGTATCCTAGGAATGCCTTATAGTATAACTATTACTGCAATGCTGTTTGCATTTAATCTTAGTAATCTTAAAATTTTAAACGATTGTTTTTCCGTACACTGCAAGATTTTTCTTTGTCAAAGACCAAAAAAGCGTACAAAAAACAATCTCGCCATTATTTGCGACAAATCCGTAAACATCCTATAAAAAATACATTCAAGGAAGTCACAAACTATGCAGACGACATTTATAGTCCCGGGGCTGGCTTCATACACTCCGCAAAGCCCGTTCCACATTTTATTACAGTACTTGTGAAGTGCATCGTGGAACCGAGAACCTTATAACTCGATAAAGACATGTACGGTGCAAATAAACACCTATTGTACGTTTCTGAATTGCTTTAGATTGGCACTGGACTTTCTTGGAATTTGTTATTATGAACCTTTTATCATTATAATAAAGATACGTAAATACAAATTTCCCGCCCTCCGGCCAGGTGGGATGATGACCTGCGAAAGACTGCAGGCGTCAAGTCGAGGACAGGGCGCTATGGCGCTCATTAGGTGAGGCCTATGTCCAGCAGTGGACTAATATAGGCCGATGATGATGATGATGAGTAATCTAGGGGTAATTTTTTTTGGCGATGTCGCTTCTTAATAAAAATTTCATATTGAAGATTTTATCCCAATAAGCAAAAAATTATTGGCAGACTTTGAGCTATTTTTTATTAAAAAAATATATTTTATTCAGTATGTATGTTGCTCTTGTAACATAATCTGCCCCTTTGTTCTTTTCTAACTATCTTGATTCCCTAAAAAACTGAATGAAAATATACTGAAATTCCAATTCCACATTTCACATCTACAGGTTTACGGAAAGCAAACAAGAATTGATATCTCAAAAACTGTCCAATACTGGGAAATGTTGTGATAGTATTTTTTTATGTCTGGACAAGTTCTTTCAAATAAAATAACAATTGAGGCGTGGCAAGCCAAAAATTTTTTTCGTACATTGTCGTATTTTATATGAGCAATTTTTCACAAACTATGAGGTTTGCGACTTTGCGTTTATTTTTATGTTGAAGTATATTTTATGGCGGTAATGAATTAATTTAAAAAAAAAGTCCACCCCTCTATACAAAATTACTCAAATGATTACTCGGCATTGCGTAAGTTGCTATGCAAGATCAAAACTCAAACACGCAAATCGAACTTCAAATTTTCTTTTTCTCTTTTATCTAAACATCCAGTCTTCGACACTGTAAGCCCAGTGATCGACAGAGCAATCGTCTTCAAAAAATAGCATAGATTTTATTAAAATACTAGCGGCCCGTCCCGGCTTCGCACGGGTGGACATTTTTTTTTACTCAGCGCTAATGTAGCATACTAATGGTAAAACATTTTTTTAAATCGGTTTAGTAGTTTTTGAGTTTATTCGTTACAAACATAGAAAAATACAAAAATACAAAGCTTTCCTGTTTATAATATAACTACGATTACGGAATGACAGCTGTAAAGAAGCAGGAGGTCGGTTCTATTGCTAAAGATTAAAATCAGTGGCTGGACCCTATTTTTAATGATTAAGGCGATGCATTGGAGATTTACGTGGCGGGATCTTGATTTTTCCCAACAATTACAAAACATATGAAAGTGATATTTGATGACATGATTTTTCATTTAATTGACTTCATTTTGCTAGTTGCAGAAACACAATTTGTCAACTTTTATAACAGAGAAAAAAATATCAAAGTATTGATTTGCATTTTACAGGCTAACCAGACCGATTTAAGCATCTATTTTTTTAGTAGATTAGTCTTAACACACACTTTAATATTGTAGTTCATTTTTTTTAAATAATTTGTAGTATTAATTTGAAAGAAAAAAAACAGTTTTTCTTACTTGGTACAGGGCTCAAACGCTTCGTATGATAAAGCGCTCCTTTTATTAGCAGTTATTAAAAGGAGCGCTTCAAGGAATAGTTTTGGGGCGCTTCGTTGGGAGCGCTCCCATTTTGGTCGTCGCCTTAAACGACAAAAATGTCGATTACTGGTTTCTGTCGGACACTGGTTGGTGCCACTACTACTAATGGAAGTAATTTAAACAATATGTACAATATTATGCCAAAGTAATATTTCAAAAGACATCTGAAGTTTTGAATGCAGCCGGTAATTAGCGTTATTTTTTTTGAGAGAGATTGCTGATTGCCTCAGACAGCATTTTCAGCGTCACCGGACTTTTTGGGGGCGGCGAGGTACGTAAAGGGTACCTCAAGCCGGATCGGGATCAAGATCGGATCGAGGAGCGGAACCACCCGAGGGCGCCTCTAAAGGCTCGGACCTCGGCTCGGGTAGACCGGGCCGTGGAGGAGGAGAGAAGCGCCCAGGTACATGTCTGTGTACCTGGTATATAGCGCTTGTGAACCGGTATTACGTACCCTTGTTCTACTAGTACGGTGTCTTGGACCTAAGCTAGTGTGCATGTATAGTGTATTCTGTAAATGTGTAGTGGCATTTAGAGGATCGGGCGGGGGGGGGGGGGGGTATTACCGTAAAACCCGCCTTATAACAATTTCTGCTGCAAAGCAGCATTGCTGTGTTCGGTTAGAAAGATAGACTCAATTATGGACTTAGAGGCGTAATAGCTAAGGCTCAGTATTGGTTACGCGCAAGTTATTCCCATGGTGTTATAATGCGTGGTATAATGAGTCAATTCGCTGCAGTGACAGCTTTCTATCAGGAGGACCATACGCTCTTTTGTCGGTAAGTCGCTTAAAAATAGAACAGAAGTATTTTTGACGTAGACTGCACAATTATAAGAAATTGGTATAAGCGAAACTGAGCAAGAAACCTTTACACGGACCAGATAATGGTCCAGTTTTTATCGTATTAAGCAAGTAAAGAATATCAGCCCATTATTTCATTTATGCGAATATGACTCTTATTGCTAGGTAATAACAACATTTTAAGTAAAGCACACATATTGCCAGTATATTGTCACTAAACACTTTTGGTTTTTTAATGTACAGCAACCTATTTTGTTAAGGGTCCAATTATAGCCACTTGGCCTTCTATATTGACGGAATAAATTAAGATATAAATTGAATTCTCTCGTAGACGTCGCACAAATATAAATACTAACATAATATAATTAAAATATACATATACTATATTGTTAATTGACTATGAAAAGGAGTCTCACTTTTTAAATCTAGGTATAGTTTAGAAACTGAACAGTTATATATAAAGAATAAATAATTGACAGCGTATATTTTGATGTCATTGTAATCTACATACGCAAAGAGTGAAAGTAAAAACTTACACGTACGAGAAATAAGAAATACCACAATAAACTATTTAAACTATCATGGCCACTTCCATTAGACTAATCTATTCTATACTACTATACAAATCTGTAGGCTCTGTGGGTACTTGCAATTTTTTTGACAAATTTTGGGATAAATATTCATTTTATGACTCACTGACACCAATTCTACGATTTTTGAAATTTTTGTCGGTCTGTCTGTCTGTATATCCACTTTTAACTCAAGAACGGCTTGACCGATCTTGATGAAAATTTGTATGTAGTAAGAACATGAGATTGTGCAAATGATAGGCTATATATGATGTTGGTAAACCTATTTTTTTTATTAGCATTCATTGACCCATTATTTTTGCACAGTAGCGAAGCGGGTGGGTGACGGCTAGTTATTATATAACGGGATTCTTACCATATTTATTATTTGTTCCCACAATAGTGACTAGGTTAGTCAATAGAGAAACTTAATATAAAATCTAGCATCTGTTATAAGGAAAAAAAAATGTACATATGGAAACAGCGAACACTATGTGCCATTATGCAACATCAATAACGTGTTATGGTCATAACAAAAACCCTGTTCTAATAATGTAATGTTTACAAGAAATGTTACTATATGATTTTTGGAATTCATTATTACTTATATTATTTTGAATTTTGCTACATTTTATTTTCTATGCAACGTGTAACAGAAAGATGTGGTCATAAGGAAAAGATCCACAGTGTATCCGATCTAGATCTTGTGTGCAGAGTTACTAAGTCATGATTATTAACTTTAATTTGTTATCCAATTTTCAATTAAATATTTCTATTGTGACGTCACATCAAAATAAACAAGTCTCAGCCCTAGTGGTTTAGTAACCTCTGTGTGCTAACATTTATGATCATTGCTGCTTGGTTATGCGCGCCTGACGCGCATGACTATACTAATATAACTATTGCATGCCAAATTAAAGTTATTAATTATGTCTTAGTAGCAACATATCAAGTTCTAGATGGGATACACTTTGGATCTTTTCATTTTGACCACACCTTTTTGATACACGTTGCATAGTTTTAAATAATATAATAATAATTTGTATAGTTTAAAGGTAAAAAAATGTTATTTTCATTATTAGGTACTGTTATCAACATCCCTATTATTTTATTAACAAAAAATAATAGACCTATCAATTTCACAGAACAGTTAAAAGACACAGTATCAAGTCTTCCGGAGGTTTCCTTATCCACAATCTTTGATGCTTCGGCTTCGTCTGGAAACTAAAACAAGCTTTCCAATTCAAACTAATTGCGTATATTGTAGAACATTTTTAAGTCAATCGTATGGTGGGTTAAGATAAGGTCTGCTCTTTTCGCCCTGTGGCTCCCAAAGTTATTGTGTTGATAATAAAAAGCACACCACTACTATACTCATAACTCTGTGGTAATTTCATTAATATTTTGTGTCTGTGGAAGAAAGGAATACTGAGGAAAGGTTCCGTTCTGGCTTTACTGTGAGCAAAACGTTATTTAAGCTAATAAAAACAAGTTATATTAAAACTATTGTGCAAAAGTGCAGTATTACAAATTATTTACATAAAGTGACCCATAAAATTATCTACTACTTAATTAAATACTTAATAATCGATCGTTCTTTTTAATTAAATTGTCACGTTTAAAATCATATCATATTTTTTAGTATTTGGTAACGTCCATCCAAGTATTTATAAAACAATGAAAAAATTAAATGCCTACCCGACCCAAACACGAATCTAACCTGAGTCTTCCGCAATCCAGGCGGCTGCACTGACCATTATGCTACCGGGAAGGCTGACGTAAGCACTGAATTTTATTATTAAATAAATAAATAAACTTTCCTACACTCACACCAATTATCTAGCCCAAGAGAAGCTTCGTTATGAAACTCGTTAAATGGTTGCTAGACAACGGATAAACATACTTAAAATACTTAAATACATACTTTTTATACATAGAAAACACCCAGACCATTTTATTATTGGACTAGATCTAGTCATAATAATTCTAAAACGCTGAAATTTAAGCCAGATATTCAAAAGTTCGTAAACGGTACACGTTTACTTTAATAATAAAGTATTTAATATTAAAATAAAAAATAATATTACAGCCAAGGGTAAATTTACAAGGTTAAACTCCACCTACAATGACCGACATCCATTATAAATTGGCAAATATTAATAAAAAATAACATGTTGAACGGTCTTCGACGCATCCAAACCTGAAGGTTAACAATGAAAATAATTGTTTATGTGCCGCCGACCCTTACACTTTTACAAACACTGGAAACCAATAGAAGGACGCAAGAGAACATTCAATAAATAGAAGCGCTTTCACATATAAATGTCGCTATACGTTTGGCTCAGTGCCAGTAAATAGTAATAGCAGATGAAAATCTAATTCTATTTGTTCTAATGTAATTGCACGGTTTTATACTTACTTAATAAAGGTATAGTGTGTTGGATCTGAAAGTAGCTTAGAAATTCTAAATATTAATTTTGAAGTTATCTCGTCGAATCCAAGACCCTTGGATGACCAGTCCAATGCTCTGACCACTAAGCTACCGAGACCCCTAGAAGACTCGTTGATTTTTTCTTGTACTTTTGTGATTTACGATGCAAGCCAACGGTGTTACAACACTGTGAAGTTGCCCTCACATGTACAACCTCAAATCCTAAAATAGTGATAGTACATTCGGATCATTATACTCGGTCATATCGTCGCCGATGATCGATGATGACGTTTTCTGTGCGCGCGCGGTTGCTTAGGGTATTTAGAAGATACTGCGGTTGCTCTTTTTTTGTATTTTTTTTTGTATTTACGTACTGAGGACCTAGTATCTAGTCAAACCTAATTTAGGCTTTAAGATACTATTTCCCAATTTTCTACCTATGAAATACCTACTTCATTATTGACTAATATAATAACAACAGCTTGTAAATGTGTCAATTCTTCAATTACGTGCAGATTATATAACATTACGTTTTAAAAAATACATAAAACATCTACATTTGAAGCCGGCGCGACGCTGCGAGCTCTCGGTTCGACGTAAATCCTAACTCAGTTCGATTTTCACCGCAAGCGCCTTTGGTACGTCCCTACATGACACCATGGCACTAAGCCTTCCTTATATTATTACGTTAATGTAAACTGACGTTCTATGCATAAGCAATTGGAGTTTAACATCACTACGTGTTGACTCCCATTCAGATACAATTAATGTTATTACGGTTACGCTACATTTACTATTTAAATCAAGACTTTATGTTTGTTACTTACTTTATTTACTTATCATTATAATGATACTGAAAAATACTAGGATGATTATTATTTAAATACATATTTTTCTTATTCTTCTTCTTTTTTTATATCAAGGCCAATGGTGGAAGCGCACTTAACCCGGGATCCTCAACTACTGAGGCTATGGCTATCTTATCTCTAGCTGCCGGAACACAACTATGCTACAAACATGTATGGCGACATATTTAGATAAGATGGCTGTAGCTGGCATGGCGGACAAACAAGTCATACCACCAACCAAACCGAGAACACAAACATGTACCCCCGCTAGCCAATTCAACCCAGGACCTCTGGATCTATACCGGTGGTCTTAACCACTAAAACACAAGCGGTTAAACATTTTTTAATACATCAACTGTGTTTCTATATTACGAGTATTATGAATGGTGATAGACATCACGTAAGTAAAGTACAGTGCGTCCCACCCAACCCAACAAAGTAGGCATTAAGATTTCGCGCACGTATTCAGTTCATCACCTAAGTGTATCAAGCCTCGCAGATTGTAACCGTGGCCTCACACTGCATAAAACGATTACGTTGTCTGTCCGTGTTATTGTCACCCAGCAACAATAGCATGTGGGTACAGCGAGCTGATGCTACGATTTTGATGACGCCATTTCGTTTCCGTATTTTACTTGCATACCTACCATACCTCTAATTAAACTTGCTTACGGAGGATAGGATAGATAGATAGTTAATAGAGAACATTAGAAAAAGTTTAATTTACAAAAATGCAACCTAAAATCCGTTCAAGAAATTTTCAAACCCCATTAACTTACTTGACCAAGCGTTTTTTTGTGATGTTCCATATTTTATTCTCTATTTCTGTTTATTTTCCAAAAGCATACAAATTATCACTGAAAATGGTTTCAATTCATTTATTATAATTCATATATATGGTTTTTTTTTAAATTTCGAACTTTACAGATTGTATGAGACACCTAAATGCATAAAACCTCTTGAGTCTAAAGCTACGGCCCCTGATTTCGTTACTGCAACTTTCGGTGGATCATGTCGCATCTTTTGGGGCGCACAGTTAGCTATCAGCAGGCGGCGCACGCGCATGGCGTTACGGATATTTAAATTTTCAGTTCACACGACCGCGTGCTCTCTTTCAGCCACCGCATTAATATTAATAGCGAACACATTGGCGGAATAACAGTAACAAAGATGTTTATAAACAACATGCATTTATTTTTTAGATAAAATGTATGTATTTTTTTATTTATTTTCTAGATGTAATTTCGAACTTTACGTATAGAGATTCCTATACTTAGGTAGTTATATTAGGTGGTATATTACTATAAAATATGTAAAGTACCAACGTTATCTGCCCCAATGTCATTAGTAACCAGGCAAATTTTCATGCTACTTAACTTAAAATATGTTTAATTTTATTACAGTATAAATTATTACAAACACTCAACCAGTCATGATTGTTTCAGTGACAATGCAAGGAATGTGGCATTATATCTTAAACCGTTTACTTTAGGTAAATACAAGCCAAGCTAAGTCAGACAGCGATTAACGACCTTAGTCGGTATGCCAATCAACATTTTTCATCATCGCGCCAATCTTTATAGATCGCTACTGCTGCAGAACCGGCATTAGCTAGTTCGTTCCATCCTATGGTATTTGTCCACATTTCTCCTGGATAACGATGGAACAGCAATCTGCGATGTCTATTAGAGCTATTCGAGGATACATGAGAAAATGCGAATATGTTTTAAACTTTTGGTTGTTGCTTTAAGCAACAATGTAGGGTTATCTAGTCAGTGCTTGATGGAATATAGGTATTACTTATAATAGTTTATTGTTAATGAGTTAACAGTGAGTGAAGCTGTTCGGTAGCAGCATGTAGAGCTTTGTCAATAAATACCGTCTCATTGTAAGAAAATACTTTTTTGTTAAAAATAAATATTTAATATCATCATCATTGTCTTTAGTGTTTGTAATTGTAACTCCATTTAAATATATTTGAGATGAGGTCAAATGTCAAAATATGCGAGATGTGCCCTTCTCGAAATTGCATATTCATTTGAAAATTGCAGGAACGAAATGTCAATATCAAATATTAAGTAAGTAAGAAAATAGTCTATGACTGTCCCGCTGCTGGGCAAATGCTAATAAAAAATAAATACATAAAATGCATATTATACTATAGTTTTTATACCTCGAAAGCGCCATGAAACTCGTCTCGACTGTCACACAGCAACGATTTTAATATCGCAATAAGTTCCTCAATCGGATCCATTATCATAAATGCGATGAGTGTGATACAGATAGCCATCTCCAAAGTGGTATCGAGCGAACGGATTCAGATCATTTCCGGCGTTCACACCTCTCTTTTAGCGCTATATGCTCCACTGGTCCGGTTTATCGATCTTAATATTCGCGTCATGGCGCTAACTCGCGCCTATGTGCCGCACGCATAAGCATGCTGTGGTGGCGTATGAACGGAATTCTTGGTAACGTGGTAACGTTGCGGTGAAAATGTTACATTTCAATGACAATTTGACGTTACATACTTAATAGCAATTTTTAGTGCAAAACAATCGTTTAATAGTTATCTTAAGGTTCATCACCAACACATTTTCATTTCCCCACTGCTGGGGCACGAGTCTTCCCTATGGATGGAATAGGGAGAACGGGCCACATAAACCATCAAATGGACCAGTGCGGGTTGGTGGTTATTAACGACTGCTAATGCAGCCGGGAGCAAAGGCTTTACGTGCTTTCCGAAGCACGAAGGAGCTCGAGATGATAAATTTCTGGTCACCCATCCGATAACCGGCCTTTGCGAAAGTTGCTTAACCTTAGCACTCGCAGACCGGGCGCGTTAGCCACTGCGCCATCGAGCTCCTCATCTTATGGTTATATAAATACATGTCCCATAGTTCGGTTATTATACGTGCAGGTTTAAATATAAAATTTTATAACCATAGATAAAATTGTCATTTCAGGCTCTTGTCAAGAAGTAAGGTTGAGTTGAGTTTATTTGTATTTAGTTTTTATTAGTGGATGGCTATTTATTGGCTTTCTGTATTAGTGATTTTTATCACAATTTAAATGTTGAGCTGCTGCCAACCCGATTTAATAAAATCCATCCATTTCCATCAATGGCGGCGGCGCCAAAGGTCCTATCTACCGAAGTGCCGACAAAAGTATTGGCCATGTACTTAAGTTTTGCAGTGGGACAGTTATAGGCTGTTCACTTACTTACTTAAGTTTTGTCATTTAACACAATTTTTTCAGGGTAAATTATTTTCACTTATTATTTTAAAATGATTACGTTACCTAATAAGCACCTTTACGGATCACACAGAGTTTTTTTTACTAATTGTAGAATAGTGTTAATCACCAATTAACTAAATTCAATAACCACATAAGACGTTTGTACAGATTGTGGCGGCTCCACCTACCGCATACGCCGCACATTAATCGACACGAAACAAACACCTTCTCAACCGTGTCAACAGATGGCGCCACAGACGCAAATCAACGACGTCGCCATACCACGACGTAAAATAGTATGGGAAGCCTGCATCGCGGTAGCGAAGTTTCACCATCTCCTTCGCTATGTATAGCACCTCCAACTAACATCCGTTGGACTTCGGTCCCCGAGCTATACCACCCAGCTCGGAGGAAGATCTTCCCTTTGGCCTTCCTCAGTGTGGCACCCTACCATCGGCTCCCCACAGTGGTGACCCCGACGTGATTACTTACCACTAGCTTCCCACAGTGGTGACCCCTACGGAGCACAGAAGAAGCACCTTCAACATCGTCGCAGCAGCGCCCATCCATCACTCCTCATCCATCATCTACCTTCGCCAGCAGTCACAGCAAGCCAGCAATCGAGCCACAAGGTTCCACCGCAGCATCTTGGACGACGCTTCCTGGACCTCCGGCACACTCGACGGCATCATCCCGACCTGGTCTCCGCAGCCCACGACCGGTGCATCAATGTCGGCCGCATCACTCCGGCGTGGCAGCCCTGCACACCAGCAGCTCGGACCCACCGTCATCATCACCTGTCTCGACTCACCGCAGACAGGAACAGCACACTGCATCACTGGCAACGCGCCTTCACCCCACCCGTCTCGACTCACCGTAGACTGGGGCATCCTGCAGCAGCACTCTCCACTGGCACTTGCAAGCTCTGACGCACTGACTGCTGAGCACACTCACTGATATCGACCTCTGGTCTCGGGGGGGAGTGATGTGGCGGCTCCACCTACCGCATACGCCGCACATTAATCGACACGAAACAAACACCTTCTCAACCGTGTCAACAGATGGCGCCACAGACGCAAATCAACGACGTCGCCATACCACGACGTAAAATAGTATGGGAAGCCTGCATCGCGGTAGCGAAGTTTCACCATCTCCTTCGCTATGTATAGCACCTCCAACTAACATCCGTTGGACTTCGGTCCCCGAGCTATACCACCCAGCTCGGAGGAAGATCTTCCCTTTGGCCTTCCTCAGTGTGGCATCCTACCTACTATCCGCTCACCACAAGATAAAATGTTTAATGGGATTTAATACACACTCTTAAGTATAATTATAAATAAATAAAATAAATAAATTTTCCTACACTCACACCAATTATCTAGCCCAAGAGAAGCTTCGTTATGAAACTCGTTATATGGTTACTAGACAACGGATAAACACCCTTAAAATACTTAAATACATACTTATTATACATAGAAAACACCCAGACCCAAGACAATTTAGAAAAACAATAATTTCTAAATTGACCCGTCCGGGGATCGAACCCGGTACCTCAGAGATGGCGACACCATGAAAACCGGTGTACAAACCACTCGACCAAGGAGGTCGTCATAATAATTCTCATAATGTCATAATAATTTTGGCCAATATATTTAAAAAATATATTAGACAACATTACATACATTGTTCTGATCCTAAGGTAAGTAGTTAAAGCACTCGTTTTATGTAAATTAGAAAGAACGACGGTACCAAAACCACATAGACACAGTATCGAAAAGTTCGTTTTCGACATTGACCCGACCCGAATCGAAAACGGGACCTTAGAGATAGGAGGTCGTCAAGTTTTATAAATATATTTGTGTACAATTATTATCATTGTGCATTGCTCAGCAACACAGATTGTTTACGTGTTATATCAATTATATGTTCGTTAAAAAATCATCTTGATGCCATTGAACCTCGCCCATTATATCTGTAGCATTCAAAGGCATAGAGCGAAACGTAGTAACGAGAGTCTCATAGTTATGGTCAAACAACCATTCTACGAATAGTTCCTTAATCCAGTTATTTTGAGTGACAGCCAAATCAGAATGCGCAGTTATGGAATATCTAATGAAACAGTTACATTAGGTAGTAGCCTTTGTTTGTTTTACGAAATGAATGAATACAAATGACTTTAGTGGAGAGAAATGATTTTGCACGGTAGGTATCTTTTTCTTTTTTTTTGTGGCAAAAAGTTTGTGTGCTCGCGTTTAATTGACTGCGAAGAGGTCGGTATTGTAGCGGTTGTGCGTTCAAATTCAAATCGTTAATTGCGTGCCGTAACGGTGTATAAAATAGTTTTTATTTTAAAAAAAAATATTTTTGCAACAATCTCAGATGTTTAGCTACGTGAGATGAGGTAGGTACTGAGATGGGTGACCAAATTTCTTTATATTTTTTTGCTAGAGAACTTTCCTATGTAGAGATTGCAGTCGTTAAACAAGTCCTACCTGTGGCCTACCCTTGAAGTAACATGTAACATTTTGATAGGTTTTTAATGTAGAGATAAATGTTTATGATTATACTATGCTAGCAACGTTTTAAACGTCCTGTATTTTGTAGTTAGCTTCTATTTAAGTATTAGGTATGTTAAAACCTCTTGTGTCTCAATTATCTATACAAGAAGAAAAGACTCAGAATAAGACTCAAACCACATAATGAAATATTAAATATGAAGAAAGAGAAGAAGCAATACGGTAAAGCCACCAAAGAGTACGCACTACTCTAACCCGGCGAGGATGAGGAGGGGTCAACATGACCCTACTCATTTTTAAACGTGTGCAGTTTCTTGTCCTGCAGCCGTACGATTTTAGACATCTCAGTAGCTGTCATTTATAGTCCCCCTCACCGGCCACACACCGTTTTCCAGACAACCGGCGCCTGCGCAAGGAGAAAAACGTGCGCAAACATCGCACATCAGGGTAAATATGACCATTCGTCATCCACGACGTAGTGTTAGTGTGGTATGTTTGCATCGTTATTTTTATTAATTATTGTTGTTTTTGGGTAATATTAGACATAATGAACCAAAGTGTTCCAATTACATAAAATCATTAGGTCGTGCGCTTATTAAAGAACACCTGAGCGCCCGAAAACAAATACCACTATTGCCGACCCGCTACATAAGAGAAATAGAGAATTTTGTGGTGAACCTACACAAGAGCCTGCTGTCAAAATACGTGTTGTGCGAAAAAGATGTCAAGTGGGCCCCTATACCTAAGACCGCAAGACAAATCATATTTGTAAAGCTTGTTACAAATACATGTATATATCCAGAGCGCACCGTAACCTAAAAACGTAAACTTCTGACGGTTTTTCGTTTCACACGGCTTGAGGAACCCTTTAAGTTTCTCGCCGCCCCCAAAAAGTCCGGTGACGCTGAAAATGCCGCCAGAGCCAAACAGTAAACTCTCTAAGAAAAACTTTTGTCGCTTTTTATTACGGCGACGCATTGGAAATTTACGTGGCGGGGATCTTGATTTTTCCCAACAATTTCAAAACATATGAAAGTAATATTTGATGACATGATTTTTCATTAAATTGACTTCATTTTGCTAGTTGCAGAAACACGATTTGTCAACTTTTATAACAGAGAAAAAATATCAAAGTAACCTCTTTTAAAACATAGATTTGCATTTTACAGGCTAACCAGACCGATTTAAGCATCTAAATTTTCTTAGTAGATTAGTCTTAACACACACTTCAATATTGTAGTTCATTTTTTTTAAATAATTTGTAGTTTTAATTTGAAGGAAAAAAAACAGTTGTTCTTATGGTACGGGGCGCAAACGCTCCGTATGAGATTTATTGTTTAGCGGTGCGTCGCCTTAACTCCTACGCTTAAATAACGCTCTAGGTTTATCTGGGTGCCTATTGTGAGTTTTGTTTACTATCCATATTCATTCGATTACGTTTACGAAAACGAAAATTAGTATGGCATTGAAGCAGCGCCTCCTGGCGGAATACGAGAAGAGTTAACATTTTGCCATACAAATTCTCGTCTTCGTTAACGTGATCGAATGGCGTTTGAAACTCGCAGTAGGCACCCCGAACACAACTACACGTCTGTCACTAAACCAACAACAACAAAAAGCGTGCACTAATCAAAATCCACACGAAAACGCAACGACCAAATTCAAAACGCAATTCGAAACCAACATTTACCATAATTGAAGCTCTCTTTCTAATTTACGTAGACATTAAAGAATGGCCCAATTTATTCCAATGCAAACCGCAACATGTAATGACTAAAATATACAAAAGATGGTGAGAGTTCCCATCAAAAGGCTTTTCGCGAATCTTAATAAGGTAATTAAAGTTAAACTTTAATTTGCATCGCGAATTTGACTCCTTTCACCGTACCTTTTGTCTGTTGAGCCAAGGAGCCGAGACACAGCTGTTGATAATGACTCAATTACTATGTTAATTGGCTTTTAATTGACCCAGTGAAAGGAAATGAGCATGAAATGTATGCTTTCTTTAAATCTTCTTCTGTAAGTGAAGATTGCTTTAGGTACATTGTTTTTTAATCCTCTGCGGAGAGCGCTTACATGGTGGTGGTAAGTGTCACTAAGGCTGAAAATAGAAGCAAACAACACAGAGAATCCTTAACCGATGAGGACCTGATATTTTCTCTTACTGCCGGAAAACGACAAATGCTACTAACACTGACTAACTGTTGTTATAGTGACAGACTGAGGTCTAGTGAGGTAAAATGAGCCCCACTACCAACCAAACTTTTAATATGTTAAATAATATATAATATAATATATGTATAACAAAATATTATCTAACCGCCCGAAACCAAACTGAGGACCTCCGGGAGTTGAACCGGTTGGTGGGCTAAACATTAATGAATAACTAGAACAATTCTGACCTCTAGCAAAATTACAATTTCACAATTTTAAAATGTAGTCTTGAAGTAATCAATCTCGGTTTTTCGGATTACGCAAGCACTAGTTACTTACACATTGAAATGAAACAATACATAATCTGTTTTCATTACTTTGCACAACACACATTTATTTTCATGAAATTAGACGAACTATAAGTAACTGAAAATTTATCTAGACTTCTGGTACAAAAATCTATAGGTATATTCATGGTAAGTTTGTATCAAAGAATCGTTACAGTGTCGAAAATATAAACTTCGTATTTTAATAACCACTTGAAAAAGTCGTATTTGCTGTTTCTCATCATGTAATTTTGTAGAACCAGTCATATTATGCTGGTATCTAGAAATTTGCAAATTAATATACGTTTAGACGATAATTTTCTATTTTAAAGGGACTGTAAACGAAGAAGCGCGGCAACGCAGCCGTTATCAGTTTCCGGTTGCGATCGTGATAGCTAAAGTCCTTAGCCATCGTCGTCGATCATAACACGGGTCACAGGATTTATTAATTCCTAATTTCTAATAAAATTAACAATTAAATATGTACACACGCCTTCATATCTACCTATCCAAAACTGTCAAATTTCTCTACTCGATATTGATCTTTATACCCAAACGCTAAGGTTCAAAATTTATTAAAGAAATTTGTCATTTTGTGGTAGGTTGATCTGCTGCCGTCTGTACTAAATATGTATTATTTTAAATTGTTACGTTAATTTTTAATTGAATAACAGCTGTCAAATAATATAAAGATTAAACCGAAGGTAAAATAGATTCTAAAATAAACAATGTGTCTGTACCATTATAACTTTATAAACTTTACATTTGCATTGGAGTAATTATTAACGTAAGCCTTAAAACTAATTATTTTAAATCCAAAACTACTTCATTAAGTAACCCTATACCTCAAGCCGTTTCTATTCAGCTCTGTCGCCACGCCATACGAACAGAATTAGAATTCGTAGCCAACAGAAAAGCACTGCGGACACGTTACAGACTCATTTCTAAGTACCGGGCGAAGCACTTAATCTGGACACAGTTAACTCCGAGAACAGCCGTTAAATGCATTATTCAAAAGCTTTATTTCGTCCAGCCTTGACGTTGACGTAAACAAAATCGTAGCGATAAATATTGTAAACAATACGAGCGCCGCTATAAGAATAATAGTCTTGTACGTGCTCGAGTTATGACTGTACTGTCACATTTAGATTTGATTTTGTGCTTTTGCATTCACAATGCTATGGAATATTTTATATTGGAAATAAAAGTGCTATTGTCGTTTACCAAACTCATTTAGGAATAAATAAAAAGCTGTATAAAGGTTTGTACTTTCGAGAAGCTCAATTGTGCTGTAGAATCTGTTCAAAGAACTTTTGTCACTTAAAGACATTTGCCAGGTAAATGGGAACTTAAAGCTATGACTTATTTTAGCCGTCACATACTTTTAAAAGGGTACTTAGTGAGCTAATTATAGAAGCAGTGTAGATGTATTACTTAGCTTAGATATAAGCACACCAAATGGTTTCTGGTATTTTTGTCTTCAGTTAGTTCTTTAATAGGGTGCCTAGTGAGAGTTTTATTTGACACTCGATCACGTTAAAGAAAGAATAATTTGTATAGCATGGAAGCAGCGTCTTTTGGTAACAATGAGGAAAGTTAAAATATTGCCATACAAATTGTTTTCGTTTACATAATCGATTAGCAAATAAAACTCGCAGTAGTGACCCTGGGTACCGTATGGACACAGTTATAAAAGCATAGTAGTAATACTGTGGTATGGATTACCAAATTACAATATCATTTTTTTACTCTTTATTTTATTACAGTGTAACGCAATACCGTAGAATCTTGACATTGCTATGCGTGATGTTCGATGCACGCAACATTGGATAGTAATGACTGAACCCGCAGGTCATTGGAGCCATCCCAATTGTAGACAAAGGTTCTGTCTAATGACTTTATTAACATGATTATGTTAACAAGATAAATAGGTAAGTTCGATAGAAAGCGTAGCGTTTTTGGCTTCTACACAAATTGGTTTAGGAAGTGGATTTAAATTTTACACACTATACCAATTACAGCCCATGAAGAGCTGTCAAAACTAGAATGCCAATAAAAAACTTCCCAAAAAATTACATAATTATTACGCAATACAATAACGATAAAATTAATAGTAGTCTTTGATATTATAAGAACACTTATTTTAAATAAAAAAATATACTTATCTACCTACTACGATTCTTTAACATAGTAATTAACACTAACGCTTAAACCTTTTACAGGGTCAGTGGTCACAAGAAGACTGACAGAACACGTCAAGCAAAAAAATTATGCAAAATAAACTCGAGTACGAGAGAGAGTTTCATTTCAATGTGTATTGTTCGCTTTCTGTGTAGTTAAGTTTACACTTAAGAAAACTACAGTCATCTAATTCGATCTGACGCATTATAACACAATCTTGTATGCAACATAAAATATTCTCGCCAAATACTTAAGTAGGCGAACTTAACGGAAATTCGTTACGTGCCAATTACCTACAACCGTAGAGAAGTTCATTGTTCACGAGCAGACGTTCACACACATGTCGAACACAGGACCAGACCATAACCTACGGAGTACATCAAATCTTTAAACTCCCACTCAATTACGTATAAACGCCAAGTCAAAAGTCATCGGTCAAATGTCGTAACTAAAACACCACTTGTCGATCATTATAAAGCCATAATTTACGCAGCGAAAGTGCTCTCAGTACCTTTAAGTGATCTTAAGCTGTGTAATGGCATCATCAACTCTGCCACATCGCAAAACGTGCTTGCAAATTGCTCGAACACCAATGTTTGCGTGATCGGATGAACTGGAAAAGTAATTTTGGTAGCCATTATTGCATTAGAGACCAGACCGATCGCAGACGAAACGCTTTTCGTCAATTACTCGCTAGCTTTCATTCAATTAGACGTGTGAATAATATGTTTTACGTGGCATTGTGTGTTGTATGTAACGTGACAATGGCGTTTTGATTTCGATTGATAGCAAAAAATTGGGCAGCGTACGCTTCTACGAGGATAGCTTCCGTATTCTAGTGATCAGTGACCTTAAATGAATACCTGTTGTGCTTTCTTTACAGAAAAAGTTATGCTGATCGTAAGTAGTATGTTTATATGTCACTAATATTAGTGATTTTTATGCCATAGAAATGTAAATTAATGGAGGACCAGTCAGTGTTCTTGTATATAGTGAGCTTAAATAGATATCTGTAAGCAAGTGTTTTTTAAAGTATTAATATGTGATATTTTAATTTCATTTTAAATACCCTTTCTTGAACTTAAATTGGATTTTAAATGGCTGGACTATGCAGATGGATGCTTATTATTATGAATTAAAAAAACTTAATGAAGAAATTTTACTATTTACTTATTTAAAATTTTAAAGAAAAGTATGAGACGAAAATTTGTTATTTAGAGTTCAATGTTCCGTTTCACTCTCAAAAGAGGGTGTAAATATTATAAATTATAACTACTTTTTTAACATATTTCAATCATCTCATTGCAATTTTCTGTCTATATATAAAATAGCGAAATTCCAATAAGATTCTGACTGACTGACTGATTAATCACGCAATCACAGGAATCAATCAGTGACGTACAAACTTGACACTAGGCAGCAGGTAGGTTCCATATAGGGCATAGCCATCCGGTATGATAAGTTTTTCTCCAAATTCTTTCGAGATAATATTGTGTGTGTATTTAAACACACCAAAAGCTAAATAGTTTTCGCAGAAACGATGTTCCTCATAACTGTCACTATGTTAATTCGTAGTACACAATGGAATCATATTTACAGAACGCCATATAAAACAAATCAGTGACGAAACTTTAAACTCCTTCCGCCGTTTTGTAATAAATACCAAATTGGCTGAGCAACTGTCACATCAAATGTCCCGTAACAACACAAGCGTGTAACTGCATCACCGTACGACTCATTAAATTTGTCATCGTCCGTAGCAAAGATAACGACCAGAATCACTAATTCGACGACAGGCCACGATTACTCCGTCACGTCCGTCAAGACTTTCATCACCTCATTAAACATGCAGTTAATGAGCTCTAACTGGTAAGGAATTAAGTCGAATTTCCCAGTTCACCGTTGGAGGTTCTAGCAACAGTCTAGACGGCGTTCCACCCTACATAGCTACGATCGCGGAACCTTGACGTAATTCGAATTATTCGGAGCAATGTCAGTGTAAAGTTTGGTGTACAATGGGAGCTGATCAAAACTGTTTGAATGTTATAAAAATCATTTGCATAATTATTTCTACGCTTTTAAAATGTCAGCTGCAATGACTGTCTGACAGACGCACCGTCGACTGATGAAGAAATACCTCCTCTTGCCGCAGTGTTTTTTTATATTTAATCTTTAACCTAAATATTAAATAAATATTTATAAAATACAGTGAAAAAATTAAATGCCTACCCGACCCAGCCAGGAATCGACTGACTTTTTAGCGGCAGAATGCCATCTATCCAACTCTGCCGCCAAAAAGCAGTGAAAAATCAAAAAGCAGTGAAAAAAATCAGTGCTTACGTCAGCCTTCCCGGTAGCATAATGGTCAGTGCAGCTGCCCGGATTGCTGAAGACACAGGTTTCATTCCTGCACTTAAATATAAAAAGTAAAATAATCTTTAACCGTTAACCGACATTATTCCACTACTCGGAAAAGGTCTCCTCCCAACTCTTTCCAAACGTCTCGATTTTTGGTAGTCTCACATAAATCTTTTAACCTCTCCCCTGGCAGTTAACGTGTTTAAATAATTATGGCGCGATAATCATCTATCTTCTATTTAACCACATCTACAGTAGTTTAATATTCGACCGCTGAACTTAAGTGAACTGGGCTGGACACTTCTACCGCATGGGCCCAGAGAGATGGGCGAAGACCGCCAATAACTAGGTTCCATGTGATGGTCACAAAACGGACATGGGGGGACGACTTGACCACTTTTTTGCCGGGGTGTTACTAGGTGGCCCACAATAGAGACAAAGGGGAGACCTTTGCTCAGAAGTGGGACGCAATATCGGCTACTTAAAAAAAAAGTTGTTAATATTAACAAGCACAAGAAGATTTTAAATGTAATGTATTAATAAATGTAAATAACAAAATACATATTTTTTTATAGATGTCTGATACTATTATATCCCCGGCCTTACGAAAAAGTCCATTGATCTTTTGAACTAATCGGCTATTCACGCGTGAGTTCAATCGGTTCAGCTTTGTTTGTTTTCAATAGGACAAGTGCAGATTTAATTTAACGCTACGCATTATTTAATTTTAATATGTAATTATTTAAAGGAGGAGCCGGTTCAAAAGTTACTTGCGATTGTAGTTTAGTGTTATTATATTTAATTAATAGAATCAGGCACTCTTTACGGAAATCCATTTCATACAAAAACGCGACCCTCGTACATTTATTTTTGCAAAGCATTACTTCTTAATATCGTGTTATTTGGTAGTAATTGGTATTCATCATCATCATCAGCTCATTTTATGTCCCCAATGCTGGCGCACGAGCCTTCCCTATGGATGGATAGGGAGAACTGGCCAAAACACCACGCGGGCCCAGTGCGGATTGGTGGTTGTTAACGACTGCTATTGCTAATAATTGTAATTAGTATTAAACAATGAAATATAATTCCAACAAAAATATTCTTGATAATTTCAGACATTTTAAATATTAATAATGTTTCTATGTTTTAACCGTATGCTTTTATATACCATTACGATAACGAAAATTTTGGTTTTTAAGCTAATTCCCGCGAAGGTTTAAAGAGAAAAATATTCGTCGCTGGACAAGGTCGCGACAAGGTCGCGCAGACCTTAAATTAGCAATAACATTGATATTAATGTTGACGGGACCAACAGCTTCACTCACTTCACCTTCCGCATGGATTAATTACATACACATTTGCTATTAAATTCCCGATTGTCACAAACCACAGTTCAAACATTTAATCTACAATCAGCGCCGAGTGCAAACCCGTGTCTAGTATAATTCTAACATTGAAATTGCTAGGAGCCCTAAGGCCGCGTCCTCAACGTCTGCGGTAAGCGGAGCAGGAGCAGTTGCGGCGCGAAATGCAGAAATGCTTGTACAATCACGAGCATTAACATATAAACAGTGTAACTCTTAATGCAATGGAATAAGAGTCATAACTAGTACTTGACGGCAGCGGGCGGGTACATGGCTCGGAATTACCGCATTGCAAAAAGACTCGAAACATTCGACAGTCGCCCATCGCTAGTTTACCGCCACAGACCATAATGTACACACGCCTTCACATCAGATTACCACAAACTGTCAAATTTCCTCAATAGACTTTGAACTTTTTACATATGACTGAAGGTTAAATATTTATTCAAGAAATTTGCAGTTTTGGATAGGTTGAAAAGACTTATAGCGTTGCTATCGTCGTATGTTCCGCATCAATTGGACAGATAAAGCCACAAACGTAGAGGTCCTCAAACGCATGGCGAAAAAGTTAGAGCTGGTATGCACCATCAAGCAACGGAAGGTTGTCTACTTGGGCCAGGTTCTGCGTAACTAGAACCAGCTCTTACGTACCATTATAATGAGAAAAATTGCTGGAAAATGAAATGTTGGAAGAAGGAAAATGTCACGGCTTCGTAACATCAGAGAATGGACCGGTATCAAAAACGTGGAACAATTGTTCAGACTATCTCTGGATAAGATACAATTTCGTAAACTGACTGCTGTCCTTCAGTAATGGAGAGGCACCATAAGAAGATGGATAGGTGGACGTACAGGCGTCTGTCCGCCCGAGGACTTAGTAAAGCCCCACATCTTTACTGAGATACTCGAGGGGTTGGAGGGTATATACGTATAAGGTATATACGTAAAAGTATTTGTCACTTCTCATTTCTATTATCATTCATCATCATCTATACAAGAAGGAAATATTGTTTATTTATATATTACTTGTAAAAAAAATTACTTTGACACTGGCTAAATGTGCTAATCGCACGAAGCCATCAACTAAAGGAAAAAAAAAGTAATCGCATAAATACGGATAGTAAACAAAACTCACACTTGGCAGTTCGAGTGCAGCTGTTGCGAGATTTCGAGTCCGTGAAAGGTTGTCTATAAGTGCGTTGTTCGAGCGCTTTTGTATGAAGCTTACATTCTGCAGTCTATAATAATAATAAACTTTATTTGCACACAAAAAATGCAGATACAGACAAATTGATGAAAAAAAATAGTACAAAATATTATTAAGCAATCTGTTCCAGGCAACCTTGGGCGAAAAATAATAAAATTGAGAAAATAAAAATGGGTGCAAGTAAAAATAAACGAAATTATAATAATACAAAAGGAAAATAAATATATTAAACAGAGTTTAAATAAATAAACATAGCTAAGGTGAATTTAGAAAATGACTCCGAACCAGACCCTTGAACGACTCCAACAACGTGCGTGCACTTCTGATGCGCTCAGGCAAAGAATTCCATAACCGGACAGCATGCACAGAAAAAGAGTAGGAAAGGAAATTAGTTGAATGAAGAGGAGTCACAAGAGTTTCTTCCTCTTAGAGTCTTCTTATTTTGTGGCTTTGCCGCTTTCCGCACACGTCGAGGCCGCGGCCTTACAAAGTGTTAGGGATTGTAAAAGCTAGAGCCATTAGGGCCGTGACAACATCGCTCCGGTGGCGCTACCATATTAGTACATTTGGATACCGCACTGACTGTCACTAATACCGTTTCTGTGCGGCAATAATCTAGTGATTGTGTATTAATCGGCACAGTAAGATAAAACACAGGACTTTGAAAAAAAATTGTTAATTTAAAGTTAATGAAATATTTTTTAAAAACTTAAATTTCAAGCTAACACTGCACATTGAAATGAATCACTTTTTACAGTAGTTGCTTCTACAGTTTTAATTATTCTTAATGTTTTGAACGCCTTGCAAGGTCCGTGATCGTCGTCGTGAGATAAAGAACATACTTAATGTCGACAGTCTTACGTTTTAAAACGCATACACGAGAACATAATGACAGTTCATGACTCCTCATCACCACTGCTGGAGCACGAACCTTCCCTATCGATGGATAGGGAGAACCACCGCGCGAGCCTAGTGCTGGGTGGTTATTAACGGCTACTAATGCAGCCGGGCTTTACGGGCCTTCCAACGGAGGAGCTCGAGATGATATTTTTTTGGTCACCCCATCCGATGACCGGCCTTTGCGACCACCACTACGACAGACTTATATTACAATGAAAAAAGACGGTAGACAATTTTAAAATTGTGTTCTTAAAAAACTGAAAGGAGAAACGTACGTAGGTCAGTTGCTCCTTTCAGTCATCTTCAAATAATCAATGTAAAACTTTCCAAAAGTGGTAGCCGATGACTATCAGATCAATTCAGATCACTTAGCGTGTGAATAGGTACTCTAGTTTATTTTCTACGAAGGAAGCAATCAGTGAGGCTTTAACAATACGCGCACTAGACTTTTTAGTTTTCTACGTACCAATTTATTACAATTAGAACCAATTAAAAACGTTTCACCATCTAATAGTTACAATAGACATTACATTGGTTTAGTTTGTGTCGTCAGTTTCTATTAAAGCATCTGAATATAATTTAGAATTGTTTCTTTTGCATTCACAATAGTTGATTTATATATAAAATTGTTAAATAACACTTGAACGAACCTACAGCCTCACGAAGGATTCGACCTCTGACCTCGACTCGCTATGCGAGCTACTACTCTTCCAATTTAGCTACCGAGACTTTGGTACCCTTGCAAATTCTTTCAATTGCATTTTTTATATATCCTTTAGTACCTAGTAATATAGAAAGGAATATTTTTACACATAGGGTTCGATCAATTTAGATGCAACAGAGGGGTTTTCAAGCTAGCTGGATATCTTAATAACCCCTTATCAACAAAACACAGTCATCAACAAATAGCTAGCTATCAATTAACTCTTTGTTGATGGTTTGAAACCGCACAGGAATCAAGTTGGAGAGATCAAGGTGTTTAGTGCAAGTTAGGAATATTTTTACACATAGGTTTCGATCAATTAAGATGCAACAGAAGGGTTTTTAAGCTAGCTGGATATCTTAATAACCCCTTATCAACAAAACACAGTCATCAACAAATAGCTAGCTAACAGTAAGCTCTTTGTTGATGACTGGTTCGAAACCGCACAGGATCAAGTTGGAGAGATCAGAGTGTTTAGTGCAAGTTTATTCGCCATTCGTCTCTTTAACGAAAACGAGTGAACGTGAATGAGTTCGAGTGGTAGAGCCACGCTGCGTTGCAGCACGAAATGGGCCGGCTCGCCCGGCGTAATGCCACCCTCTCACAGAATATCGGCGTGAAACAATGGCACTCGTTGCTGTTGTGTTTCGTCCGGTGAGTGAAAGTACCGGAGGCCCATCTCTCACCCCTCCCCCCTCCCAATTCCTACTCCCTCCTCAAGGCCGGCAACGCTTCTGCGATTACTTTGGTTTTGCGGGTGTCCATGGGCGGCGGTAATTACTTTCCATCAGGTGACGCGCCTGCTCGTTTGCCTCCTTTTTAACATTAAAAAAAAATAAAAAAAAAACGAGAATGTGTAGGTATAGCAAAATTTTACTTTCCTCGTATTCCAATTCCACCAGGAGGCGCTGCCGCTGTTTCAATGCCATACAATTTTTCGTTTTTGTTAACGTTATCGAGTCGCGAATGAAACTCACACTAGGCACCCTAGGTGCCTACTGGCTAGTGCGAGATTTATTTGTCGTTAGAATCCATTAACGAAAAAAAGAATATGAATATGGCCTTGAAGTAGCGCCTCCTGTGATAATCTAGGTGACGTGAATTTTTACGACACGTAGATACTTGGACGCCCAATGTAACCACAGTGCCATAGAACAATTGAATTTCTATTGTGTCAGGTTTATGATCAACTAAGTCGATAAGTCGATAATAAAGAAAACGAAAATTTGTACTTGAGAGATATTGATGTAAAATTACTATAAAATGCTGATAAATGTGTAGTGTACAGACAAACTCACAAAGGTTTTTAGATAATATAGAAAAATAAACTGAAAGTTCTTTTAGCAAAAAAAATCATTATTACAAAAGCTATATAGATAGCTTTTGTAATAATACAGGCTCCGTCAGAATACCAGCGTTGTTGCGACATGCTTCGTTCGCAACAACACAAGCTGAGGCGGGGTCCTGCCTGATTGACTTTTTGTTTGTTTTTATTGTTATGTTTTATGTATTTGTGTGTGTGGTCAATAAACGTTTCTCTCTCTGTCTTTCTCTCTCTCTCTTTTCTGCTGCTTTATTTGCTTTGATAGCAAAGCATTATGAAATAACGCCTAGCCATAAGTGTACATAATTAACACTGTATTGTATTTCCAGATTTTTTTGTGTATCTTTAGTAAGAAATTTATGTAATAATAAATAAATATATAATAAGCCATTAGAATCGGCTCGACGAGAATTCGTCCCATGGTATTTAGCGTCTCAGGCTGAGGTGGTATTCTACAATCAAGCAGCAAGCATCTCAGTGGTATAATAAAAAAACACAATAAAAGACTTAAGCCCACAACTGGTGCAGCGTAATATAATTTTTATTGATTCCCATTCTCATTCTTATTGCAATTGTAAAAGGTTCAATTTATGGTACGCATTGTCGTTTGCGAGCTAAAGGATGTATTACGAATGCTATTGTAAAGAAACTTTCGCAGGCTGTAGCGATTAGTAAGTCAAAAAATATCTTACTCCTGCTATAAAAGGCAAATCATAATTTAATTTCATGTTGTATATTTAAATGGACGTAGGTCCATCTTTGGTACACCTAACGAAAAATGTTTATTGAAACTATGTTAATTAAATTTTTACTTTTTATTTTCAAGTGCTAATTGCTGCACTGAAGCTAAATTAAATATTTATAAAATTTATAAAATACAGTGAAAAAATTAAACGCCCACCCGACCCAGCCAGGAATCGAACCTGGCTCTTCCGCAATCCGGGCGGCTGCACTGACCGCTATGCTACCGGGAAGGCAGACGTAAGCGCTGAATTTTGTCGCTGTTTTTTTTTTGAGTGCTAATAGCGGCACCGTGCGCCATCTATCCAACGGTTATTGCAACCGATGGCCATGCAGATTCACCCTTGCAGATGAAATACCACAAATTTGAAAACACAATGCTAAATATTTATAAAATAATTATTTAGACTAAAAGTTAGTACGAGTATCAATAAAAAATGCGAAAACTTCCTAAACAAGTATCTACTTACTAGAAAACTGCAGGTTGTGTTTACTTTAATAAATCTTTAATTTTGTTAAAGTAACTAGTACAACTTTAAAAAAACTATTTCAAAGCCCACAGTAAATGGGTCCAATAGTGATGAGAAGCAATTATGCAAACTTTATAAATGTAAAAACTAATAGTGACTAAAATAAATTTCTAAAGTTAAGCACTAAAAGAAAGATCATCTTACTATTCAAACTAAACTTTATAATCTTCAAAATCCAGGCATGGCTTCGTAAACGCTAGACTCCATCTTGTACCGAGAACAAGCCAAGCCGCAAGAAACACAGCAAAGTCTATTTTTTCACCGGTGTAACACACTGAGTTACATGCACTTTATAAGGAAGCAAAGCCAATAACATCAGTTCGTCGTTTAATATAATTCTCCTGTCGCATTTGCTTCTACAAGAACTGAAGACAGTAACCAACGTACTCATTTCTTCAAAGGAATTTTTGAAATACTTACAACTTTTTACATAGTATTTTTTATCATGGGTTTATAAACCCTACGATCCCTACGATGACCTTGCAGGTAGGTACCAAGTCGAAGCCGCAAGAAACACGTACAGGAATATTATTTCTATGGTAACACAATAAGTTACATATGCACTTCATAAGGAAGCAAAACCAATAACATCAGTCCGTCATTTAATATAATTCCCCTGCCACATTTTCCTCTACAAGAACTGAACACATTATCGTAATGCGTTCGACCACAGACACGAATTCCTAATCCGCAATATGCCACCCTACTTCACTTTCTATGCACCTCGCATCAAATCGGCACTTTCACGGAAACGTGCGTAAAGCGATTCTCTTAATCGATTACCGGCGAAACGGTAACGTCTCAATGTAGAATAATCAATTCATCGAATCCGAATCATATTCGCGATGATCGCGAAAATTATTCGATTGTTAAGTTATTAGATGCCGATAATGGCGATTAGAAAAGAGATGTGTTTTTATTATAGATGTAGGTATGTTATTTAATACTTTAAAAATATAATGTTAATTAAATTGTCGTAAGTAACCTCAATTTGCAGATCTTACTTATTTAGCAAGTAATGATATCAATGTTCACATTTCTAATAATCGCAACTTTTCTTCTGTAGATATTTTTTATTATATCCATTTTTTTTTCCCTGGTACGTCTACATTGAAAACAATATTATAAATAATAATCAATTAATCGAGCCCGAATCACATTCGCGCTGTGATCGCAAATCGCGAAAATTATTCGATTGTTAAGTTATTAACGATAATTGTATGGCGATTAGAGCAGAGATGAGACGGCAGTTCTCCAGAAAGATTTCTAGTTTTAGTTTGACACTCATAAAAAGATAATTGTGATACTCTCTGTACACTATCCGGTAGTAAAAGTGATGTAAGGTAAACGGTTTAAGTGAGGAATGTAGTAATTATTGAAAATTTTAATGTTCGTATGCATGTCGACGGAGATCGGTTATTAATACTAATTGTTTTATAATTAGAAACATTTTATGTTCGGGCAAACTTTAAATATTCCTATTTGAACTCATACATGTTGCTACACATGTTAGAATGTTGCATGCGTTTCAAATTAGAATTACATGAATTACAATTTGAAGCATTCAGAATTCATGTGAAAATGTCATACTAATTGGTTCTTTATCTATAAGTTATTGACTGACTCCACGCAATGAATAAAATAAATTTTTAAATTTCTTCCCGTAATTTGCTTTAAAATTGCATTTGTATCACCATAATAAGAAATATATTTGTATTGGATCAAAAAATTTACTTACAAGTTTTATATTAACTTTACCCGCGCTTCGCCCGCGTGGATTTGGGAAAAAAAATTACAAATTAAAATATGGTCTATATTACCCGTAAAGAATGTAACATTCTATCAATGAAAGAATTTTTGGAAATGGACTTTTTTTTTCAAAGATTAGCTTACTCAATTAAACAAACAAGATCACAAACTTCACCTTACTTACTTTTATTTACTTACTTTTACTGTTTTTTACTTTTTAATAGTATAGATAGATTAATTAAAATTCCATAAAAATAATATGTAACTACCGTACTGTTAATAGTTCATTAAATTTTTATACCTATCAACTAAACCGCAAAACAAGTACAAAAAACTAATATCAAAAATCACCTAAAAATATCTAAAACTCATAGGAGTTTTATATAACTACTAAAGAATTCGATATCGTACGATTTTTTTTAAATCAATTAATCATTTTGCAAAACCACCATTACCAGTAAAAAAAAGAAAACTCACCACAGACAAACGAAAAGTGGAATTACACCCGTAGAAAGTAAATTCGATATGGTCACAAATTCAGGGTCCAATCACTAACACTCACCGGATGCGCACGCGCACGCGCATAGACGCTGTATCGCGAATGGCGCGACGCGAGCTAAGCGCCGGCTTTTACGCAGATCTGGGGGTGCGTACACTTTCGCTGAGCCATAGGACTTTGGGGATGATGCGGCCAGGGGAATTATAGCAATGTTATTTATTGAAATAAAACACTTTAAAATAGTAGAGAACAGAATACTTTATTATAGACAAAATACAGACACGTTAAAATAAAATAAACAGTTTTAGAAGTCGTACAAAGGGCTTTATAGCATCACTATAGTTTTGTAAGTCCCTGTTTCGGTTTTCTTATTAAAGGTATGCCCTTTAATAAGAAAATCGAAACGGGGCTTTATTTTAACGTGTCTAGTCTGTTTATTTTATTTTAAGTGTTAAAAGTCATAAGAACTCAAAGCGCGCAATTTTGATATCCATTGGTATTGCAAGTGTTCATGGGTTGCGTACGTTGGCTATGAGGTGGACCGTATGCTTGTTTACAGGTCAAGAACATAAAATTAAACCAATCTATTTGCGTTTGTTTTATAAAATACAAACAAATATATATCTTGTATTAAATGTAATCACAAAAAGAGGAAAATTATGTAACAGAAAGGTGACATTGATAGCATGGGTGGAAAATCCGAACGATTTTCCGCCTTTTAGGGGAAGTACTTTATAACGCCCCAATTCATGAAGTTTTAAAATATTCTCCAAATGCAGTGGATCTTACTTGATGCTTGTCTGCTGTTGTTGTTAATTAATTGGGAAAAAGATAAGCTTGTAAATTCTGAAGAGTGTAAGTTATCTCATTAATAAACGCAACTGCTGAACCCTTTATTTTTTAATTGGTAAATGTAAAATAGAAAACTAATATTATCTACTAATTGATAATTGTGTGCTTTGTTAAGTACCTACTTATGCCAAAACGCTACATATGCATTACCAATGCCCCTACAATTTTAACTTGCTTATTAAAGCCCTAAAGGTTGAAAAATAAACTTATTCATAAAATTTATTCATTCATACAAATTGTCTGAACATAACAACGGGCTTAATTAATGATACAGATCAACAAAATAAATAGCGCGTAATCTTTAAGTATTCGTAGTACTGTATGCATTTAATATTAATTTATAATTATTTTAAAAGATATAATTTTAATAATTTAAAAGCTATGATTTTATAAATTTTATTGTAAAAATGTTATGATGTAATTTCAAATGAATTTTAATATTTAACTACAAAATCTTAAGTTACATTGTTACTAATAATACTAATACTAATGGACCTAGGGTAGTGGCACCAGTGTTCGACATTTGTTTCCTTAAATCATAAAAAATAGGAGGGATTTTAGTCTTTAGCAACAATTAAATAAAGACTACCTCCAATTTTTTCTATTTGGTTTAAATTTTGTTTAGTTTTTTACTTACCTATAAGATTAATGTAACTCTTTAAGAACACGTCCGTTTCCCGGTGGTGGGCGTTAATGGCTGCAACGCTAACCCTAGAATCAGCTATTATAGTATACCTGTCATATATGTATCTCTGCTAAAATGAAGATTTATAAATGAAGATTTTTCATATTTTTCTATATTTTTCATTATTTTAAAAGAAGTATGCAAGGGCAGACCAGTCTCTACAGGCGGCACCCGTTTAAATTTGGTCACCCATCCGGTTTCCCAGCATTGTGACAGATGCTTTACTTGCAAGGTCGCAATACGAATGCGCGACCGCAGTGCCCCGTCGAGCTTTACACATGGCAATTGTTCATCGAGCTCTTATGAGGAAAGGAATCTTGTTGGTGATGGACTATGGTCCTATTTCTCCCGTAACGTTTGGGGAGCGATTTGAGAATCTCAACGGTGTTTTCAATATTTAAAGGGACATGAGGTATACAATGAAATAATGCAAAAAGCATTATTCACAATTTTCATTATTAAGATGCATACCGTTCGAAAGCTTTTGGTGTCAAAAATAAGTTACCAGTGACCTTGAATAAGAGAATAAAGTTCACTTTTAATTAACTTAATTAAACTTGTTTTAAAAGATGTACCAAAATCTGCCAAATACAATAAAAGCTGCTTGGCAATGTGTGTGCGTCTTTTTAATAAAAATCCCAAGGATCTTAAATTATTAAACAATAATATTTTTTAAGAAAATACTTTCTATGGCTTAAAGGAGTTTTTGTTTTATTCAATGAATACATTTTGTAAAATTTATTTCATTAGTCTATAATATGATTTTAATTAATAACGGAGTAATATTGTGTACTAGTGGTCGTCTAGTGGTCGAAATTCGAACTTAATTTTATTAAGGCTGTACGGATTGCATCCTAAGCAATGAAAAATTAAAAAAGATAGAATGTGAGTTTGGATTGGCATTGAGAGATTTCGGCCGCTCCTCTTCCTTTTGATATTGTTGAAAAGAGTTTAAATGCGTGTGTGTCAAATACATGGTAGTGTGTGTAATGTTTGTTTTGTTGATTAAATGTATTTTTATGCATAATTTAAAAAAAATATTAACAGCCTTCTCTATATAAACTATAAGTGTGCGAAATTTCATACTCCTCCGTCCGCGCAATTTTCTTTAAAAAGGGGTACAAAGTTTTTGCTTCACGTATTAATATATAGATTATTTATAACGTAGACATGTGTGCATGCCATTCTGAAATAAGCTTGATTTTTGTAACATCTTTATACCAAGTCGAAATGCAAACAAATAATCATCTTATCTTATCTTATCTTATTGATATCATAACGTGAAAATTAGTCACCGGTTCGAAAATCCCCTATTCTTCGAGGTTTAACTATAGTCGCAGCAACTACTTACAGGCCGGTGATGATACGAGTATCTCGCAGTCCTCAGGTATCTGAACGGCCTCATATCTCCGCTTCAACGTCACATACCGGTTCATATTTGTACGGTAAAGAAAACTTTCGTGACTGTTTACCCTCACCATTAGTTAGTGTAATTACCGCAGTCGCCGATAGCCAGATACCGTCCGGGCGAACCAACTGTGCCGATATGATTAAGGACTCGTTCATATGCTGCAACCGCTCGCTAATTGCGTACACGACAATTAAATTCTCAAATTACCATCTTTTTATTATAAATTCCATATCGGTAAGCACTTAACCTTTATTCCATCATCAGCTCATTTTATGTCCCCACTGCTGGGGCACGAGCCCTTCCTATGGATGGATAGGGAGAACGTGCCATATACCACCACGCGAGCCCGGTGCGGATTGGTAGTTGCTACTGCTAATGCGGCCGGGACTAACGGCTTTACGTGCCTTCCGAAGCACGCAGGAGCTCGAGACGATACATTTTTGGTCACCCATCCGATGACCCGCCTTTGCGAAAGTTGCTTAACCTTTGCATTCGCAGATCGGGCGCGTTAACCACTGCGCTATCGAGCTCCTCACCAGATGTTAAGTGATGATAAGGCCGAATATGATGAAAGGAGTGGTAGCTAGTCGGGTCGACTTAGAACAAACCCTTTCCCATTTTATTGAATCCTTTATTGTACATTAAAAATTACAGTCTAAATTACATTATAAAAAACATATACAAGGGTGAGCTTATCTCTAAAAGAGATCTCTTCCAGCCAACCCTAGCTGTAGTTGGAAAAGAAAGTTTGCGGGACCAATTGTCGACCATAACATAATTAAATACCTTACATATAAACAAATAAAATAAATAGGTACTTAAACTAATTATAATGCATATACGTACATACCTATACACATATACATATATATAAATATATAATTATCTAATATATACATATTATCATCTGACTGTATAACTATATGATGTTACTGATTACTGTTCAAGCTAGAGAGGTAGTGCTCTTTCAATTTGTGTTTTAGTAAGTGCTTTGCGCATACAACTGGGCTAGGGGCGACTACGGGCTCTCATTCTCTTCCCTCGTGCAGCTACTAAAAGCTCGACGAGAGGAGAAGAGGTGTACCCACTAAAACCTAGTACCATCCCTTGTCTACCACAGGGATAAATCGAGATCACGAATGGCAAGCACGGAGTTGCTTAGAAGAAACCCTATCATCAGCTCATTTTATGTCCCCACTGCTGGGGCACGAGCCTTCCCTATGGATAGATAGGGAGAACGATCCCTAAACCACCACGCCGCCGCCGCGCCGGGCCCAGTGCGGATTGGTGGTTTTAAACGACTGTTAATGCAACCGGGCGGACCGACGGCTTTACGTGCCTTCTGAAGCACGGAGAAGCTCGAGATGATAAACTTTTGATCACTCACCCGATGACCATCCGAAGGCCTATGAACAAATTGGTTAACCTTAGAAATCGCAGACTGGGCGCGTTAACCATTGCCATAGAGCTCCTCGCAAACAAACCCAACCATCAATCTCATCATCACATACATGTCACAATCGTTTCTACGACGTAGAATTAAATAATAATTCATAACTGCCGGTTTGGTTTCTAGAAACGTGGTGTTCCATAAAATGCCATTGTGTCGCCTATAGAAATAAATGTAATTCTTTTTACATTCATCATCCATTATACGCTCGATAAGGTAGACGTTTATGTACCACGTTACACGACGTTTGTGTCCACATACTACATGGTGTTAGCGATTATAACTTATTAGATTGTTTTATATATTAAATTTCCTCCAGAAGGATTCTTAATTTTATTTTGTAAGTACATTGGGAAAGCCTTTGACCAACCATCAGGTAGGTACTTCGAACAGTTATGTATAATTGATTGAAAGGTAAGTAAATAAATATGGAATAGTAAGGTAAACATGGAAGCCTGTTTAACTTGAACCCTCAGTCTGTGAGTTGACTGTCTTATCTGTAACTGACGATACGCTACACATATACTGTAAACATTTTCGATAGTGCGACAGACTTGGTCATTGTATTAAGCTAGGATTTAGAACGAGCCGTACTGAAACGAGTACAAAATTAACGATGGAAATAGAGCCAGGGACCTCTGTCTGATACATAAGCGGCTAAAAAAGACTTTCCATACTGTCCAATTGATGATCAAAAGCATCCATCATTGAAATCAAGACATTCCTACATTTCATGGGTTTTTGCTTATGCTGGAGATCACAAACCCGGGCTATGCAACACAAAAACGGAAACACACTTCGACCTGGCAATAGAACCCAGGGCTGAGATATCGGGATATCGGGCTGAGTACTTCACCATTAAGTCACTGAGAAGAAAAAATCATTCGATTAGTTGCAAATTCGATTGGTACAAGAATCAGGAATTACATTTGAAAACTAGTTGAGGGCTTTAGATGAAAGATAGCGTGACAGTCTTTACTCACTTAACTTATTACCTTCGTAAGCCTAAGTGGGTACATTCAGAGTCATTCTTAATAAATGCTGTAAGCATGGTAATGCTAAAGGGACCTAACCAGAAAAATCTGTTCATAAAAAATCGACTTTTAACTTTTTACACTAAATCTTGAATTATAATATACGGGCCTGTGCAGACAAGGGCTAGTCTTTGACGTACTTTTGTAGTCTCAAAACTAATCAAAAGTGTAAACATGTTAATGTGAATGACTGTACATCAAATATACATCAGGAATAGAGATGAAAATTACCAAAGTGACTGAATTTGACTGACTGTCAATTACGGTCAAATTGGTCAAAAACGGTCATTTACTGTCAAAAACGGTCATATATGGTCAATATGATCTTTAGTGTTTTTTAATATTTATTTTGAATAAAAAAGTAAAAAAAGCGTTTAGCTAGATTTAGGTTTCAAATTCTTTTTATAATGCCGCGTCACGCGCAGTTGATACTTGTCATGACTTGCACCACCGCAGTATGAGTAAACAAAGAGTAAATTGAATTTTCTTTAGCTAATAAATACTTAAATATACTACTTTTTTGGAAACGTGACATAAACATCATAGAAACGTACTCCTCCATGAACACAGAATAACAATTTTGTTTTTTTAAATAAACTGAAATCGTGTCGCGATGTTGGCGGAATTGGCAGTAATGTAAATTTATTTATTTATTTATTTTGAAAGGTACACCAACAATGTTCACACAGTTTTGATTAAAATTAGATGTTTGTAGTAATAAGATATGTATGACATTTATGACAGGCATTCACAGCATTTACAAAAAGCATATGAAGCTAAAAACAAAACCAAACAAATTCCAAATAACGTTCTAAAAATAAAACATAAACCAGTTTCGTATACAATGGAATTTTACAAATAACAATACAAATCCGAAAATTATGTCTATGTTCGCAAACTTAGGCTCGTTAACCAAATCATTATAAGTGCTACACATTCTATTTCATTGATCGTATTTAATAGTTGTCACTAGTTATATTTAGTCACTTTAACAGTTAGAAATATTAATATGTTTATGTCAATTTGATTGAATTTGACAATAAATGACCGGTCAAATACGGTTTTTGACAATCGTGACTGGTCAGATTCAGTCATTTTACATCTCTAATCAGGAATAAGGGACTTAACTAGAAAATTCTGTTGTTTTTACATCGCCTTTTAGCTTTTTACACTAACTTATTATTTATTTATATATAATATACTTTAAGAGCCTGTGCAGACAAGGGCCAGTCACTGACGTACCTACTTGTGTACATCAAAAATACATCACTTAGAATAAGAATTGTGATATATATATATATCATAATATTTATATAAGTTATGATTTAGTTATTTGTATAGTTCAATATTCCCTTATAATTTGAAGAATAAATAGAAGGCTTTTCAAAGGTACTTATAGTCTAATCAACATTTTTACTTATCATTAAAAGATAAATAATTAACATCAATTACTCAGCTAATAGGTCCCACAACATGTTACGTCTAATGAATTTCACTTTCCCACGTAATCTGTAGGTAGGCCTATAGCCAGATGAGACCTAATTTAGAACGCATAGCTGATCATTTTACGACCCTATTCGAGGGACTTCCTCCGTAGAAACTAGAAGGGCTCATCCTTACAGGATATAGTCAATCTTTCCTATTTCTACATCCACGGCGTTAATAAAATTTATAGTTAATTACTATTACATAGTCTTGTCTAAGTGAAACAAGGATTTTTAATTAACAACGACCAATAAAACGGAGGAAAAATAAACAAACGCTTTTACTACGTACATTATACCGTCTTATAAGTACTTTTATCATAGATACTCGTATAGTCTCCTCTTAAAAAACCATCTTGCGTCCATAACCTTCCCTATTTTGCAGCGGCTTTGTCGCGCTTATATAAAATGAAGAAGTCATTTTTTACAAAAGCAGGCACAAACAAACAAATCATTTTGTATTGGAAAATTAAAATGTCGTTTTTAGTATTTTCCGTTACTTATTATTTATGTTTCTCATCGTTTAAACCTTCCCTGTACTTCCACCAATATTTCAAAATCAAAATTAGCCAAATCGGTCCAGCAATTCTCGAGTTTTAGAGGTACAAACGAACCCGGCAGACCTTGTTCTGCCCTATTAACAATTTTTTTTTTGATAATAGCTGCCCCGACAGATTTTGTTCTGTCAAAAGTTATTGACCTGTCGCAGTCGCAGTCTAATAAAAATAAAATAAGACTTTAGTAATATCTAATGTGATGATATTTTTATTGTAATGCCTTGGGCACACGGTATTTTTGTTTAATTACTTGGCGCGTAAATAAATAAATCTGACCTCTAATCAACTTGATGGCATACCTACCAAAGATTATCCTAACGCGCCTTTGTTTTGTTTTGATTGACGTCAAATGCTTGACAACTGGGGACAGAGTGGTTTGTATCGGAAAAGAAAATTGCTGTTTTTACTATTTTCCTCGTATTTTTACGTTTTTTCTTTCCATAAGAACCTTCCTCAAACTTTTCCAAACAACGAAAAAGAAATCAGCCAAATCGGTTCAGCCGTTCTCGAGTTTTGCGATTAGCAACACATTTAGCGATTCAATTTTATTTATATAGATATATTGTCATTCTTTGATTACGAGATATAAAGTACGTGTGTAATCAAAGGATGTAGCGGGCTCACTTCAACTAGCCCATATTGAGTTATTGGGTTTTAACGGCTGGGGTAATGGCACCAGTGTTCGACAGGAAATAGGGGTCTGTTACGAAAACTGGTGTCATTACCCTACCATCTTACGAACGACAACCCAGACCAACAGCTTTATATCGGCACTTTTGCTTATACCTTACTAGGGCTACAAAAAAAGTAGTAGCACCAGCGATCGACAATTTACGACCAATGTTCGACACATTACGAGCAGTGTTCGACACATTTTTTCTTTACCAATAATAATAATAATAATATAAATTATAATAATATAATATTAATAGATAGATAGATAATACTTTTATTGCAACACTATAAAACATAATCATAAACAAAAAAATGAATAATTTTTAAAGTTACAATTTGGCGGTCTTATCGCTTTTAAGCGATTTCTTCCAGACAACCAGTCGAATAAACTGTAAGATCAGAGGTGAAACTATTAAAACATACTAGAATAATGTGTATTTTATAAGTGAAGCAAAATAATAAAAATAATAATGATGATAATATCGAATCTAAAAAAGTTCCGGGTGAAATGTGCGAAGTATATAATACCTAACTGCCGCTGTTGCCAACCCGGTTTTTTAAACAAAAATATATAACAAAGGAGTAAAATCAGTTGCTGACCCCTATTTTTAACGATTTAAAAAAAAATTCAAGACTACTGATGCAGCGTGAAAACAACGCAACATCAGTAACCATTACCACAAAATAAAACAACTATATGTATAAAAAACAATTTTATACTCGTAAAAATCGGACTAACATAAAAAATAACTGCAAAGAGAAAAAACTGAAAAAAAAAAAAACAATTAGGGCTTGTTTTTTTCTTTTACAAAACATCAATATTCATTCGACAAAAATGTATGGAACAGCTGAATTTTATTTTCGAGTTAGGGAGTTGGTCCAATAGTAAGAGTTGTTCGATTGTATCACAGGAGTCATATCAGAAGGTTTGGACGGTGATAAAAAAGTGACCCTGTATGTGAGCGTTGTTCGAGCGCTTTGTTTTAAGCTTACCTTCTAGACTTTCCTAATTTTATACCATCACTCTGGCGGCCACAAGGTGCCTCTTCGCGCTTCGTTTGAACTGCTGGTGACATACGAGGAGTTACAATGTTGCCGTACAAATTCTAGTTTTCCTTAAGGGTGGGCCGACCAAAAAATGCCAAAAATGCAGTTACGGTTAAGTAAATATAATTGAAAATACTATCGTATTAAATGAACAAAATATATATTTAGTATCATAGGGAACGTGTTTACAATTTGTCAGAACCATCAATTCATTACACGCTATAGTTTTTTCTACAATATCATTTAAAGTTGGGCAAAGATCATGAAAACGAGTGGCGGCGTTTAGTATATTTCTTATAGTTTATCTAAATTATTGTACCTCTGATTTTGTCTAAACAATCATCAATGGATAAACTACAAATTGCTAGACTACATTTTTGATTCATCAAGTGGTTGTTTAAATAATATTTTTTTATTAAGCACCTTAAATTCCCCATACAAAATTAGTATGGCCGCGTGGCATCAAATAAATATGGACGACGACATTTCAAATAAAACATATGACACTTGTCACTTACGGACGGCGCACCCTTAACGTGATCGAATGTGAAACAAAACTCGTGCTAGGCACCATGCACTATTTAATTTTCGGTGTACTAACACATAGTGCCTGGCTACGTGTCGTGAATTGCCAGATTGCTTCGCGTGTGTGTACTTAGGTAAATTATGGAAAGGCATAAAAAAAAGTAAATTTTCGCGTGTTTTGCTTTCGAATGACCACCGCGTGAGCGACACAAACTTTGAGAAAGTGTCGCATAGTAATGGCCGGTGGTACATCATAGCCTTTTTTGTCAGGAGGCAGGTCGTCTGCGGTAGACCGTTCAGACATTGATAATGGTATCTGGTATTGCGGACTTACCTACCATTGCTAATGCTGTTTGTAGTTGTTGTTTGTAGTTAGTATATCGATTAACTTTATATTGTAGTGATCGACACTATAAGCCCAGTGTTCGCCAGTTTTCGTAGCCAAAAAGTAATATAGAATTTCATTGAAATTAGTAAAATTGCAATGAAATTCTATATTACTTTTTACGACTTCAATACACATTTTTTTAGACTGACATGCGTATCTAAGTAATTAATAATATGATTTCAATATTTTAGAGCTGTTTTTACTTTTTTAAGTTCCCTGTTTTTGAAGTCGGTTTTTTTTTGTTAAAAAATATTTTTTTCTCATTTGGTTATTCCTTTTGTTCTTATTGTCTCATGTCTGAGTTAAAATGAATGTTTTTTCTTCTTCTAACTATAATTTTGTGATAAATCTCGCAAATATTTTATGCTAGTTACCCATGTATTTAAATTAAGTACAGTTAGTCCATTGCGTGTGAACAGAACGTCGGTCGGGATTAATTAAATTTGCATGGACAACATTTGCCGTGAGACGTTAGCTAAACCAGAGTAGATCTAACAAATTATTAATGTAGAAGATGCTTAAAGTTTAACACAGATTATAGAACACTAACAGATACCGCACTCCGAGACAGAAACGAAAATATCTAGGCTACAATAGTTTTTACTATTTGGTCGATTAAAATTCTCGATTTTGTTAGAAGACAGTTAAAACTTTGTCATACAAATTCTCGCTTTCGTTAACGTGATCGAATAGTGATTTATTTAAACTCGCACAAACTGAAGTGAGCGCATCGTCGAACGATATGTTTATCTATTAAATAATTTGTTATTAAAACTAAGCTGATTTGTGTTCATTACGTACTTAGTTGCGCTACGCTTGAATTAATTAATTTTAAGTTTTCTCTTTTTATATTTATCTTATTTTAAGTGAACATTTATCAAGTTCATATGAAAATGTCTTTAAACCTAAAAACTTGGACGGTGGACTAGTGTTGTCTAATCCAGCCTTGTCATTTCTAAGAAAAAATTGTAGAGAAGGTAGGTGGACTTAATATGACACCTCTAACAATGATTGGATGGAATGCACATACTATTTACCCAATACATAAAGAAGAAGAAGTAAAAAGCATTTATTAACAACACATAAATAATATACCGAAAATAAATGAGGCAGACAGTATAATATACACACAAGATAAAAAATGAGGTGAAACTAAAAGAGTAGTGTGAGTTAATGGCCCCTGTCGCAGCATAAGCTTCTAAAAGGGTAAAACATGTTGTATCACACCCACAACAGCACCCCACTCTTTCACTCGCTGGTGGGCAGGTATTACTCCCCGTTGAGCTCGCCCAGGGTTAGAGTCTTGGAGTTCATGGAGTGAGCTGGACGTTTTCGAAGCTTCTCACGGAAGAGCCGACTCAAGGTGGTGTCAACATCGTCCATGATACAGACTTGGCCCAGATTTTGTCAACATTATAAAAAAATATATTATATTTTATAAAAGAATCCGATTGCAATGAAACTTTGATAAGTGGTTGTGCAAACCTAGGTTTAAAGTTAGTAAAACTATATTGGGATACAGAAGTTTAAGAGCGCGGACGAAGTCGCAGAATGGCCGCTAGTTATTAATATGTATATATCAATACACAGAATATATCAATTCCATTTGGAATCGAAATCTCATCATCCCTGTCAATTTCAGTTATAAATATGAAATTTTACTATAATATCTTGCTTAAAACGATCATTAATCCTACTTACACCATATTCGCTGACAGCGTTATCAAATAACCAACTAACATACAGACTTTCACATTTATGCTATTACGTAAGTAATAAGACTTAAAATTGCAATATTTGTATTAGCTTTGAACCATTATATTCTTAAATGTATAACTGGTATGATAAAAAAAGTTGTTTGGGAGTATAAGTCACTCCAATTCGAAACGAGAAATTCCTCCATTAACCGCTAAAACATAAAACACACATGACTGCTTTACCAAATTTAGACAATCATACAAGCTCTAACTAGGGTCACCAACCATACTTTAAAATAACGTTTCCTACGTTATTTTCCATCCCCATACTCTATTCTTTTTAATAAAAATAAAGTATGGAAAATACTTTATTTCCGACTAATGCGTGTGTTTGAACGGAATATACCTGTTGTTTAATTTCTGAACTAATGAATGAATACTCAGACTCAAGTGAAGTGAAACGAAACGCAACGCTAATTTCTGAATGCGCTATAAAACAATAAAAAATTATTAGGTAGTGCCAAGAGTACAAAAAATATGTTTTTGAACATTTAAATAAACTAGTGGTCGCCCAGTGGTCGAAATTCGACCGTAATTTTATTAAGGCTGCATGGATTGTATCCTCAGCAATGAAAAATTAAAAAAGATAGAATGTGAGTTTGGATTGGCATTGACAGATTTCGGCCGCTCCTCTTCCATTTTTGAAATTCTTGAAAAGAGTATGCGTGTGTGTCAAATACATGGTAGTGTGTGTAATGTTTGTTTTATTGATTAAATGTATTTTTAATGCATAATTTAAAAAAAATATTAACATTCTGCACTCCTTCTCTATATAAACTATAAGTGTGCGAAATTTCATACTCCTCCGTCCGCGCAATTTTCGTAAAAAGGTGTACAAAGTTTTTGCTTCACGTATTAATATATAGATAAATTTGGAAAATACTTTATTTTTTCTTCAAATCTTTTTTCATATAGATACTAGAAGTGATAGATTTACTTTAATTTACTGAAAAATAGTTGGTAACCCTAGCTGTAACTCTCTTAACACAAAATAAGGATACTGCAGAATGTAAGCCTCATACAAACGCCTATCTTTATTTAAATAAGTCTTCTGACTCCTTTTATACGGCTAGACCGACCTCCTTCCGCTCGTCCTCTATATATAATATAATTAGTGTTTCCAAAAAATCTTGTTTTTTTTTATGACCTTGCGATTTAAAAAAAGAAAAATTGAAATTCTAATGTTTAGATAACTTCTCCATTGATTTTTTTTTTTAGAATATAATGTTAAAATTGCTTATTAATAAGGTGAGATGTCAAATGTTACACATCATACGCGACTACTGTAAGGCTCGCTCGTTTTTTTGTTTATGTTCAAGTGGATTTGAGAATGGTTTAGATTTACAATTGGACCCGGTAGGTGGCGTTGCAAAAGGGGTCCATCATGGGATACGGGTACGGGTGTTCTTAAGCGGACGAAGTCGCGTGCGGCCCACTAGTACTATATAGACCCCTCTCACGGACACGGAATTTCAAACCAGTCCGAGTGCAGCTAATGCGAGATTCCGTGTCCGTCCGTGAGAGATTATTTTTATTACTTACTTACTTACTTACTGGTAAGCACTTAGCCTTCATCTCACCTGAATGTTAGCTGATGTTAGCTGATGATAAGGCCAAATCTGAAAGCGCACTTCATCCAAAATCCTCAACTACTGAGACACTGGCTATTTCTCTAGCTGCCGGAACACAACGATGCTACTCGTACAAATATTGATGTTATGGCGACATATTTAGATAAGATGGTGGTAGCTAGCCAGGCGGGCCAACAAGCCCAACCACCAACCAAACCGAGTACACAAACATGTAGTCCCCGCTGGGAATCGAACTCGGGAACCTCTGGCCGGTGGCAACCCTCTTAAAGTCTGAGGGATTTATATTCTTACCACATTTTGAACTTTATGTCATCGAGATAAGATTGAAAACCAATGAAAGGAGATTGCCTAATTTTGTATGGAAGTTGGACCAAGACCAAGACCAAGTGCCTAGAATGCTCACATAGTGCATTTTGGTCCTCACACTATCACTAATCTGTAATTCAAAGCGCATAAAAATCTATTCCAGGAGTCCAAAGAAAAACGGTCAATATTTGTATTGGAAAAAATTAACTTAATAGCAATAAATGTACAAAATCAACTATTAAACAGTTAAATATTTATAAAATACAGTAAAAAAATTAAATGCCTACCTGACCCGACCGCTAAAAAGCACTCAAAAAAATTAAAAAGCCGTGGAAAAATTCAGTGCTAACGTCAGCCTTCCCGGTAGCGTTATGGTCAGTGCAGCCGCCCGGATCAGGTTTTTGTCTTCGTTCGGCGTGATACGTTACGATGTTATAGTAACTGTAATACATTTTTAAGAAAAAAAAATCTCAAAAACGTTGTTTAATGAAAGATTATTCATTATCAAAAAACTGATATTTATTTATTTTTCCTGGGGCCAATTTTGTTTTTAAATATTTTTTTATAGTTCATATTAATGCTACAGTACCACTGGACCAACTCACATTCCTAGGCAGCACTTGGTTCAAACCTTGGCAATGTCTTTTCTAACATGTTCCGTCTGTCAAAGGGTTAACCACAGAGGCAGTTATGTATAGAGTTTACCTTCTGGGGCGTCCCTTTTTTGTGCTCCGACTCCGAGGTCCGCTCCACTCTCACCTTTCTAGTTAAGTATGATAAATTAGTTTTTATCTGACGGCTCTACATCATATTCACATCAAGAACATTACTATAAAACAATGGAATTAACAGTATTTTGTGTAATTACACTACACGGGTAACGTACACAAAATAGAATCTTAGGTTAGTGTTCATAGTAGCGCATCAACTAGAATAATAATGTAAACCTATTTTTTTTGTATTATTAACTCAAGTAATTAGCATGCAGAGCATTAGCCTTCACTGCCCCTTTGCGTACATAAAACTTTTACGAATTGGACTAATGTAAGCATTGTAGTAAATTTTTTTTTAATTTATTTATGATCATAGAATTCTCTTTTTATAAACTAAGTTAAGTATTACATTGTATACTTAACCTACTGCCAATTATCTTTAAAAATATTCAAGTTTCTACCTGTTATCGTTATTAAGACCAAGAAAAAAATTGTGAAAAAAATCATGTTTGTTGTATGGGCCCCCCTTAAATATTTATTTTATTTTAATTTAAATTTTTTTTAAAGCGAATAATATTACTCAATATTCTGTGAATATTTCAAGCGTCTACCTGTTGTCGTTATCAAAAACGAGCAAAAAAAATCACGTTTGTTATATGGGAGTCACTAAAAAACAGAATAAAATAAATATTTAAGGGGAGTTAGACAGTTGAAATTTTCACAGATGATGTATTTCTGTTGCCTCTATAACGACAAATACTAAAAAACAGAATAAAATAAATATTTATGGGCTTTGTTGTTATAGCGGCAACAGAAATACATCATCTCTGACAATTTCAACTGTCTAACTATCACGGTTCATGAGATACAGCTTGGTGACAGACGTCCGTCTGTCCAGACGGACGGATAGCGGAGTCTTAGTAATAGGGTCCCGTTTTACCCTTTGGGTACGGAACCCTAAAAAGACCCTGCACCAACTTAACGGTCGGTGTACAATATGACCTGCGCTGAGAATCAAACATGGGTCTCACTCTCACCAGAACACGGAGGCGTTTAATCACTAATGACCATCATCCTGTAAGGCCTCGTAAAATCTTTTACACTTAAAAAAGCTAAAGTTAATAGTTACGAAATCCGTAGAATATGGAACAGGTTTTTACCCGATTTAGTTGGTAAAAGTGAAACTGTTTCAAATTTAATGAATAGGTGCACAAAGAGTATGCGCTCAGTGGTGCCAGTGTTCGTGGAAAACGTTTATCTCTTACTCGTACACCCTACGTTACCAGTTTACGATCACAACGTGATAGGTCAGCCTGCGAGACTTTCTTCGGTGAATGAGTTACTGCAAATAATTATTAAAAAAGGTTGTATACAAAAAACAAAAGACACGTATGGTGGCGCATGTGCTCGACAGGAATCAGTCCGATTTGATCCGAACCCCTCGGAGAATCTAGCAGGGCACGGGGACAGGCACAGTGCGTGATGCCGTTCCCTCTATTAGAAAACCTCCGAAGGTGATTCGTTTCACACGGCTTGAGGAATCCTTTAATTTTCTTGCCACCCCCAAAAAAGCCCGGTAAAGCTCAAAGGAATCAGAGATCGTCAATTTTTTTTGTTTGGTCCCAGAAAGCTACAAACCGAGAATGTTGGAAAAAAGGGAATGGAGGCCTTTGCTCTGCAGTGGAACGAACGGCTGAAAATAATAAAATAAATAGTAATAATAATAATAATCGTTATTAACAGTTTTTTGACTTTAACAACAATTGAATACAGACCCTCAGAATAATAACTAATAACTTTAGTTGAGGACTTCCTGGCGGGAAAGTGAAGAGTCATGTCTGCGGTTATGTTTTATTTTCTAAAATTTGTGTTATGTCGAATATTAATGTGAAATAATGGTGGATTATTAACCGAAAATGAAACGAAACAAAACAGTGCAACGACACTTTTCAAATTCTTTCAAGAAGTCCGCGTGAGGACTTAGTAAAGCCCCACATCTTTACTGAGATACTTGAGGGGTTGGGGTATATCATTTCTCACTTCTCATTTCTATTATCATGTATCATCATCCATCATACAGGAAGAAAATATTATATATTTATGTATAACTTGTAAGAAAAAATACTTTGACACTTGCTAAATGTGCTAATCGCACGAAGCCATCAACTATAGGAAAAATAAATACTTAGCTTTAGTTATTGTTTTAGTCTCAGAACATTATGTAACAAGTTAGTTATTATTCTGAGGTTTGAGTATAGTCAACAGCAAAAGTAGATGATGTTTACTATATTTCAAAATTAAGTTTCGATAGTGTAAGTGTATTTTCTATATATTACAGTCAAAGTCTGCAGGTACTAGTAGACACTCGAAGGTTTTTCGATATGCGTTTAAAAAGTTTTGATTTTCATAATCTGATTTCATATTTTGAAACTTGACCAATCATCGGTTACCTTTGCTGTTGACTGTACTACCTACAGACCAACTGCTTCCTAGCTTTAGAGCATTTAATCAGCTGATTTAATGCTCTAAGTTCCTAGCTGTCATCCTGTCTTTGAATAAAATCTTTTTTACTATTATTTGGCGACGAAAACTTTGCCGAACACTGGGTTTAAAGTGTCGATCACCCTAGATGAAACAACAATATGACTATCTACTTTTGTTGCATTTAAATTAGTCTCATATCGCCGCGTGTTACAGCAGCAGCAGCGCTGTAAGTCGCGCTGGCGCATGGCGCTGCTTTAAAAATAAATTCTAAATTCTAAACATTTTTAGTTTAGGCTACAAAAAATTTGCTGAAATGAATTTCAAAACCCATTCTAAGCCGACAGGGTGGGACACGTTATGCTAAGATGATTCGAAGTATGTTTTAGATTAGATTAGAGTGAAGGTGATAGGTTGCTCCTTTTCCAGATACTTTGTAAATTTATGTTTGCTTTAACTGTTACTTGTTATGTGTCCTTATACATAGCAATAGTCTTTATATAGCATTTCTTTTCTTCCTTTTTTTTACAGTTACAATCACAAATAATGGTCTCATCTCCACTTTGGTGCAGTTCTACAACCAACTATAACCAAGCGGGAACCGCGTGGTAGAAGTGCGGCAGTAGCACTACAGGCGCACCTCATTATTGCTAATTTTAAGAATCAAGAAAAGTAAGAAAGCTTTAGTTAGTATAACAACTAATACCTAGATGGCGCTGTAGTCATCTGAATCACGCTTAAAGGAATGTTTTTGTTTTCCTTGTATAGGATTGTGAATAACTGTCTACCAAGTACAGCAGTCACAACATCTCATAGGTACATAGCATACAATAAACATGCTTACATACTAACGACTATGCGTGTTGTACAGAAAGGTTCCAGTTTCCACTTCACAGTGTCCCTCATTCACAGATATCTCATAAATGAAAAACATACTGGGCTTTGTTAATAAACAGAGTATTATCTTGGAATTGATATTGCATCTTTTATTTAAGTAAACTTTATTTCAAATTAGAGTAAAAGAGACCAAACACGGAATAACTACACGGATTAATTAGTTGGGGCCGTATATTGTAAACTAGCAGCTTGTAAGCCGGTAGTTACCGAAACCAGCGGCTAGAAACGAATAACCAGCCGCTTGATACTGAGTATATAGATACCCGACTTGAGCATCGAAAAAAAAACGATTTTTATTACATTTTTTATTGTTAAACTCTTACTTTTGTTCTGCTATTTTTGTTTTTTTTTTAAATAAACACCGAAGACACCGTTTAAACCTACTAATTTACTTAATTCAGAGACGAACAGGAAACTATGAAACAACGTTTGTGTTTAGGTGGTGGTGTATGAAAATGATAAGAATAAAGGTAGCTAAATTAGTTTACTTCGGATTTAAATATCATTATAAACCAAGCAAAGAAGTACAACTAAATGCTTACTATTACTAAGTACTTGTCCACACTTATTTCATGGATAAATACACATTTACAAAACATCTCTGACAAATAAATTATTAAAATAGTCCTATTCCACTGCTGTGTCACATTTTATATGAGAATTTTGAGTTTTTAACACTTAATTATAATAAATAAATCAGAAGAGAAACAACAAAAACAAAAAAATAATCACGTGAATATATCAATGGAAATGTAAGCAGCCGTTTCCAGCCGCTAGATAACGCTAGAAATGACAATAAGCCAAATAAGCCGTTTCTAGCCGCTAGGCTAAAATGTTAGTAACCAGCTTCACATCTATAGTTGGAGGATAGAGTACAGACGCCTGCACTTCGACCTATCCAAAACTGTCAAATTTCTTCAATAAATGGTCAACCGTATTCCACATCCTTAAAGTTCAAAGTCTATTGAGACAATTTTACAGTTTGTGTAAGTCTCATGTGCAGGCGTGTGTACATACATTACGGTGACTTGCCTTACTTATCAGATAATATTTTGAAAGATATTATATTTATTGTGTCTGCAAACCCTGCCACCAGCTAAAAGTTGTTCCAATGCTCGAATAAATTAAAAATAAATTAAAGAAGAAAGAAATCCAAAGCATTGCGTTTAGTTATTCCTGATAATAATCCGTCATGATGAGACAAAGCAACAATCAGCTAACATCGCCAGACAGACTGAGGGCGACAGTCTACTTGCCGCGCCAGATCAATCTCCGCTCATATAGCTCATTATCTCTTTTATTACTTCATTATCTGATTGCTTACATCACGCGAAGGAGTATCGCTTTATAATTGTAACGTTAGACAATAAAAAACTAGAATTATTTACTTTATTTCTCATTATTTTGTACTTGCTAGGGTACGCTACAACCTTCCTGTCCTGTGTACTCAGATATCAACTTTGAATAATTGACAGAAATGCAATAAAAATTAAATTAAATTTAAATACAATAAGCGCTAATCCTAAATAAGAAAAAAACGTTAAGAGCTACCCTATAAAAAATTAAAAAAATTACCTGTGTTATGCAATAATGTTTTGTAAGAAATAATATAATAATAGGGTTCAGTGCGGATTGGTGGTTTTAACGACTGCTAATGCAGCCGAGACCAACGTCTTTTCGTGCCTTCCGAAGTACGGAGGAGCTCGATATGATAAATGTTTGGTCACCCATCCGATAACCGGTCTTTGCGAAAGTTGTTTAACCACAGCACTCGCAGACCAGGCGCGTTAACTACTGCGCCATCGAGCTCCTCGCCATCTTAAGCTCAGCAGTTAATAATGAAATTAAAACAATCTGTTTTATATCGAACTAACATCTAAAACAATCGAAACACTGAACCAATTACAGAGATAGGTTTTTTTTCTATTCGTGTACAGACAGCTATACTACAGTTGCGAAAAACAAAACATAACACCGCCGATAATATTATTGTAATTGAAACTAATGGGATCAGTCGAAAGTGAGGACTCAATGAGTCTTCAATAAAAAAATTTATCCGATCATCTTTGGCGATCGTGACTTGCTAAGCCATTTGTGAAACTGCTCCTCTATTTAGAATGTTTAATGGTACCTTACCGTAAATATTTATTTTTTCTTATTGTTTGTATCAACACCTTTCATTTATTTAGTTTGCTATTCTACTCGTATAGGGAGGCCGCTAATTCGGGACAGTGGAGCGTGCAGCGAAGCGTTCAAGCGTTGTATAAAGCGTGCATTGACGCGTACAGCGTGCACTCAGCTTGATTTCACTAGAGCAAGTGTTTAGTGTGAGAGCGGACTAATCGCGTGACCCAAAGACTACGTAAGAGGCAAAGACAAATAAATAAATACCAAATAAATAATAATAATATTTATTTAAATTGTTTTTATGTTAAAGTGGCTTTGGTAGCTGAGTGGCAAAGCTCTCGGGCCGCTACCTAAAGGTTCTAGGTTCAATTCCCAGGTCAGGCAAAGTGTGTTTTGGATTTTTCGATGCAAAGCTGGGTTTGTGATCACCAACCCACATTTGGCAAGCGTGCAATGGTGATTAAGCCATACCACAGAAATAGAGCCATACCCATCAATTGTAGCGATGACTTGATTTCCATGATGGAGGCCTTTGCCCAGCAGTGGGCAGTATTGTAGGCTATTACCATGTAAAAGTAGAGATAACCAAATTTTGAATATTTTATTAATGACAACGTATAAAATGCTGAGACACGATTGAACTCGACTGTTCAGGAGGGTAACCACGAGCTCTTATAGCAGTATTATTGCAGTTGTGGAAAAGAGACGCGAGTATATTCGCCACTACACGCGTCTCGTTTTCACAACTGCAATAATACTGCTTTATGAGCTCGTGGTTACACCCCAGGGCACAACACAGTCTAAGGGACAAACATTCCGAACTTCATGGTATCCGATATGAGGGTGTAAGCGAAATAGTAGCAGACGGCAATGACGGTGGTTCTGCAGAGGAGACGGACGAACCACACGCAGTCGGGGCCGCAGCAAAGAGGTCGGTGGCGAGGCGCCCGGACTCGCACTACGGAGGTGGAGATGCTGTTTTAACGAAGCTGCCAATAAAGTTAGTTCTAAACCTAAATGACGTAGTCAAAAATCTGTAGTCATTTGTTTTATACTATTTTGAGGCATGTCACCGTTTTTTAAAAATTCCGTAACCATCACAAACAGTAAAACATAAGACGTAAAACACTTTTAATCTCCAGTCAAGTACAATAAAAAACAGTAATGTCAATTGAATTATTTACCAAGGCAATCAAAAATCAACTAACACACTAGCTAACACACTTTTAATTTTTACGTAGGTACAACACAGTTTAAGGGACAAACATTCCGAACTTCAGCTTGGTATCCGAGATGAGGGTATAAGCGAAATAGTAGCAGACGGCAATGACGGTGATGCTGCAGAGGAGACGGACGAACCACACGCAGTCGGGGTCGCAGCAGAGAGGTCGCTGGCGAGGCTCCCGGACGCGCACTACTGGTGGTGGAGATACTGTTTTTACGACGATGCGGATGCTGCGAAGAAAATCGCTACTTAATACATTGAATGCCTCAAAAGCGGACACAATAGAAATTTTATTGTTTGTCGGTCACCACTTTCCAGTGACCACCACGATTAAAGTTGGACACTGATAAAGCGATTTTACAGTGATCTCCCATACAAACTTAAACCCCCTTACAAATAAACAGAGAATAAGCTCCAAATAGTTATTCCGTGTTTTGTTCCTGTCATGTAAACTTCTTTTCAGATTAGAGTAAAAGAGACAAAACACGGAATAACAATTCCAAGCTTATTTTTTGTTTATATGTAAGGGCCCAAAGCTATAGCTATGCCTCTAAGTAATCCTTTAAAACCAATAAGCCGATTTTAATTAAACGCAGCTTTCTATGCTTGCGACTACAGTTGTTATCTAATTTCTACTATGGACAATTTCAAATTATGACTGATATTGATTGAAACAATGAAAGCTAGCTAATTTGAAATTGAGGAAGTACTTGTTTACAGGTTCGGTTTCTTTTGCATATCAGCTTTGGATTAACCATGTTCCATCTGCTAAGTATCTGAAATAAAAACAAAGTATATACCTACATTGAATCGAATAATTTAAAAAAATATGTTTGTTATTTCCTTACTGAGGAACTACCGATAAAGGTATCACCACAGATGGTATCACTAACTGAAGAACAAGAAAATGCTGTTATATAACCATTGCAGTTATGGCGATAGACTTAAATAAGATGGTGGTAGCTGAACAAGCGTAGGTACTTAGAACGAACCATACCACCAACCAAACCGAGCACAATTTGTACCGGATGCGAACCGAACCAATCCGCACTGAGCCCACGTGGTGGTTATTGACCCATCCTCCTTGTGCTAGTGTTTCCATCCCTAGGGAAGGCTTGTGCCCCAGCAGTGGGGGCAAAAAAATGAGCGGGTGATGATGTCACCGAACTTGGGATCTCTTAAGTCTGTGACTGCTGGTCATATCTGGAAATAGCACTTGTAAAGGCAAAATAGCAATTGCTGATTAATTCGACTCCATTACCTTTTCGACCACGCCAAAAGATCGTGAGTTCTATTCCCACCTGAGGCCAACCGATTGTGTTTCAATTTCGTTTTTCATTCTTAGAAAATATTAGTATTAAATATGAATTTACCAAAGCCCAATACAAACTGATAATTTATAAAATCAATTTAATTTATTTAAGTTAAATCTTAGCTTTGTTTCCAGCTAATTTAGATTATAGCTTTTCTAATATAAGACATTAAAGTCTTAGCGTGTAAGCAAACGTGGTTTTGCGGTCAAATTATACCAGAAACAACGAGAGACCGCAACAAATCGCGGTCCCGTCTCGGTTCGTCATTACCCAGTCCCCAGACCTTGGCTTGATGAAGGCCTAAAATAGGAGCTTAGCAATTAAGTCTTATGACTGGATTTTTTGGAATGTTATGTTGGCAGGCTGCTGTTTTTGGGTGTGCATCGCTTTGGGGCATAACCTAGAGCCAGTTTTGTTTGAGCGCGTGAGCTAAAACTACAATTTGTATCATCCTGAGTCTGTGTGACTTTTGTTTGCTACATTTAGGTATTTGTATGGAGTGGAGGTAGTGATTTTTTTATTTATTTATTAAATAGAAAACTGGTATTTTTTGATAATCTATAAATATTGTTATTATTTGAACTTGCAGAAACTTGGCGAAACAATTTTTTTGCTGTTGTCCTTATAAGGACAGGACCCAGCCAGGACGGTATGGCAAAATTCTCTTTGTTTTGTTTGTTAAATTAGAGTAAAACAATTATGTATGGAAATCCTTTGGATTCTTAGAAATCAGTTCCTTATTAAGAATCGTATGATTGTAACAATGATTCAAATTTTCTATTTTATACCTAGAGTTGTATAACCAAAACTAAAGCTGGAGACTGACCGACGCGTATCATGGTAACGGTAACCGTTACGTACAATTCACGGCGAGCTTGATACGTCATTGCTGACTGACCGACAACAGGGCGGAGCTCGCGGCGAGCGGCTCGGCTCCCAAGTGAGTTTCGTTTACTATCCGCATTTATTCGATTACGTTTACGAAAGCGAAAATTTGTATTGCAAAATGTTAATTCTTCTCGTATGTCGCCAGGTGGCGCTGCTTCAAAGCCATACTAGTTTTCGTTTTTGTTAACGTGATCAAATGTCAAATGAAACACACTAGGCACCCTGACCATGCGAATGCTCGCAATGAATATATTGTTACGTTACGGCGGAATGCTACGGTCAGTCTCGGCCATTACAGATTCTTAGTAAAATGTTTCCTATTGAAAATTGTAATACTTATAGTAAAAACTGATTTTAATTTCTATTTTCTACATAGAGTTGTTTAAGCAAAACTAAAACAAATAGGGTAGCGGCGCCAGTGTTCGACAAGATGACCATGCGAATGCTCACAATGAACATATTGTTATGTTACGGCGGAATGCTGCGGTTAGGGTTGCCAAGTTTAACTTGAAATTAAAGTAAATCTATCACTAACTAGTATAAAAAAAGGATTTGAAGAAAAAATAAAGTATTTTCCAAATTTATTTATGCGTTGCGTTTCGTTTCACTTCACCTGAGTCTGAGTATCACTCAGTAGTTCAGAAATTAAGTCAACAGGAATATTCCGTTCAAACGCACGCATTAGTCGGAAATAAAGTATTTTCCATACTTTATTTTTATTAAAAAGAATAAAGTATGGGGATGGAAAATAACGTAGGATACATTATTTTAAAGTATGGTTGGCAACCCTACGCTAGCTACGGTCAGTCTCGGCTATTACAGATTCTTAGTAATATGTTTCCTATTGAAAATTGTAATACTTATAGTAAAAACTGATTTTAATTTCTATTTTCTACATAGAACTAAAACAAATAGGGTAGCGCCACCAGTGTTCGAGAGAACCAGATACATTTTTTCCTTCAATCGTTAAAAAAAGGGTCAGGAACTGACTTTAGCAACAATAAAAAACGGACCACCAGCCTCCCAGCGGTCATCCCGTAAAATGTCAGTGATAATATTTGTGTTATTACTAGCTGACCCGACAGACGTTGTCCTGAACCAAATATAGAGATAAGGTAAGAGTTTCATTCCCGTGGGAATATCGGGATAAAAACTATCCTATGCCTCGGTGACCGAGTTGCAGAGTGCTCGGTCCGATACTCGAAGGTCCCGGGTTCAATTCCCAGGTCGGGCAAACTGAATTTCGGATTTTTCGATGCATAACCCGGGTTTGTGATCATCAACCCGCATTTGGCAAACGTGGTGATTAAGCCATTACCCATCAATTGTAGCGATGACTTGATTTCAATGACGGAGGCCTTTGCCCAGCAGTGGGACAGTTATAGGCTGTTTACTTATGTGTTAATCCAGGTTATAAACTGAAAATATGTGTGCCGAATTACATCCAAATCCATCCATCCGTTGCAGCGTGATGAAGCAACAAATATACACATATACACACAAACTTTGGCATTTATAATATTGGTGTGATTCGGCGAAGAAAGTTGTGGCGAAGACTGGGCTTAAATTATTAACAATAATTATATATATAATTACCCTACTAGGTATAAACACTTACTTTTTCCTCATATCGTATCTGGGGCTATAGGGCCTATAATTGCTCGCCGCTAAATATAAAATTAACAAAAAGAATAGTATGAGCACTATGGCGAAAGCCAGAAACTCTAAATACCAAAGTATGTTAGTGAATATGCCATGCATTTTATAAATTGTTGTGTTAAAATTAAATACTTTGCGAATTTAACATAATTTGGTCAAACACAATGTGCAAATCAAAACATGATCAAAACAAACTGCATAAGACAATGACAAGTAAAAGTGAACTATCAGCAGATTACATTATTTTTCAACACACTTGCTTGTAAAGTGAGCCTTATTACATCGTCCTTAGGGCCATAAACCGATCTATATCACACAAGTGCCTAATAATGTTACACACTAGTGCATATTATAATTATCCCTACAAAGTTAAGTTAGTACCTAACTGCAAATTATATGCGAATAAACAGAGCATTTTCAATTTAACCGGGTAATACAGTTTTTTTTGTAACAACAAAGAGGTTTTATGCCGCTGAAAATTCATAAACATTTTTGGAATAAATAAATGTGTCCCTAATTAAGACGAAAAAACATTTATTATTATCAAATTATTTATAATTCACAATAATTTGTTATAAAATATTTGAATTTTATCACTAAAATTATAATTTTGAAGTAGGCTGTATGGCTATATTATGTAATCTTTAAGTAATCAATCACCAAACATTTGGCGCGAGCAAAAAAAAAGTTACACGCCATTGTCCATAATTTTTGTGAAGAAGGTCTTTCTTCCTTCCTTCCGTCCTTTCTTAACTTTATGGTTTTACTGTGTTACTTAGCAATGTTGTTTTTTTACATGTCTTGTTTGTCACTTTAAAATATATATTCTTTGATGCTTATTATCGTAGAGCTTTAATTTATTAGTTTAATTCCGTGCGTTTATTTATGAACTAAATAAAACTTCACATGGTAGCAGAGCGTAGAGTTCAAGTGTAATAAATAAAATATGAAGTTTTCAACGTAAAAGGAATTTAAACAAAACGGGTATGTCAACTATACGTATTAAAGTAGGGTTGGAAGCCCTCGATAAAGAGAACTATGACACCTGGCGCATACACGCCAGAGCATACTTAATTAAAAATAAGCTATGGAAAAATGTGTCAGAGTATCCGAAAAAAGACGCGACACAAGCCCAACTCGACGAAGACGAACTAGAGAAATCAGAGCTGATGCTGCTGATAGCACCTGGTGAACTGAGGCAAGTTAAAAACTGCAAATTTGCTAGAGATGTCTGGATAACCCTCGAATCAATATATGCAAGCAAGGGTCCCGCTAGGAAAGCTACTCTTTTAAAACAGTTAATTTTAGCAAAACTTGATGAAGGCGATGATATACGCGAACACCTAAATAGAATGATGGACACAGTCGATAAATTAAAAGACATGGACATAGACATCAACAGTGACCTACTTTCTATAATGATGTTGTACAGCCTCTCTCCTAATTATGAAAATTTTAGAACTGCAATCGAATCTCAAGATTCGCTGCCAGATCCTGAAAAGCTGAAAATTAAAATTATTGAAGAGAGTGATGCTCGTCGCCGTGATGTCCCTGGTACAAGCAATTCCAGCAGCACTGAAGAAGTTTTCTACGCCTTTTGCAAAATCTGCAAAAAGAAAGGTCACATCACACATCACACATCAAAATGTTGGTCGAAAAATAAAAATACCAGCAAAAAGAATAGAAAACCTAAGAACAGTTCATGCACACCAAACAAAAGCGAAACAAACCTCTACAGTTGCTACTTTATTAGTGAAAAAACAAAAGAAAGCTGGATACTTGACAGTGGATGCACATCGCACATGACTTTTTCGGACAAACCCTTCGTTGAAATTAACAATATATCAAAGACTTTACGACTAGCGTCAAAAGACCAAACTGCAGATATAAAAGGTTCAGGTCCTGCAGAAATTGAAATTAAAGAAGGAAGAATATCTTTAACTGATGCACTTTATGTACCAAGCTTGTGTGCTAATCTCCTTTCTGTTGGAAAAATTACTGATAAGGGATTGTCTGTCTTATTCACGAAGAATAAAGCAATAATTAGAGATCATAAGCGAAAAGTACAAATGGAAGCATTAAGAGAAGAAGATGGCCTTTATTACCTGAAAACTAAAAATAATAATATTAGAAGACATAAAGCTAATGCTGCAGAAGCAGAATGTAAAGATGACCAAAAACAACGTGAGCCAACAGATATTAAGCAATGGCACTGCAAAATGGGACATATGAATGAAAAAGACATGAAGCTCGCCTTGAAGAATGAAACCCTAATTGGACTCAATTTTGACAAGGACAGTTCTTTGGGAGAATGCGAAATATGCATACAAGGAAAACTGAGCAGAGTTCCCAGCAAGCCATCTGACAAAAACACCTCACGTACGACTGAACGCCTTGAAATCGTCCACAGTGACGTGTGTGGTCCATTTAAGCAACCTTCCCTGAACGGTAACAAATACATCGTAACTTTTATCGATGACTACAGTAGATACTGCCGAGTATATTTCATTAAAAATAAGAACGAAGTGTTGCAAAAATTCATAGACTACAAAGCAGAAGTCGAAAACTTTACAGAAAATTAAATTAAATGCTTACAAAGCGATAATGGTACAGAATACCGAAACCAGAAATACGACTCGTTTCTGAAACAACACGGAATAGCAAGAAGGTTATCAGCTCCATACACTGCTCATCAAAATGGCATCGCGGAAAGGAAAAATAAAACCCTAATTGAAAAAGCGAGATACATGATGCTGGGATCAAAAGCCCCTATGTGTTTATGGGCAGAAGCGGTTTATACTGCTAATTATTTGTCAAACCGGAGCATTAATCAAAATATAGATAACCAAACACCATTTGAAAGATGGGTGGGAAGAAAACCCTGCGTAAACCATCTCTACGTATTTGGTGCTAAAGCATTCGTCCTAAAGAAAGGTAAACGTGAAAACAAATTTTCGTCAAAGGCTTTACCTGGAATGTTTGCTGGCTACTCCGAAGTCTCAAAAGCGTTCAGAATCTATGTGCCATCAAAGAAAAGTACAATGATTTCCAAAGATGTTCGTATTCTGAAGAAAATGTTTTACGATAACGAACAAAATTCACCAAACCTATTGTCAGATCACAAATCAAACAAAAATGAGTTGTTTTATGACATCGTCGCAAATGAAAACGATATAGACAACATAGAAGATCTTGATGAACCAAATGAAAACGAACCATTTTATGACATCATTGAAATCGACGAGAATGGAGAAAACTTATCAGATCAAAACCATGAGATAGAACCTGTTGTCGATGGGTCCATACAAGAGCAAGAGGAACGGAGGCCATACAATCTCCGTAATAGGTCGGAGATAAAAATTCCGAAAGGACTTGAGGACTATGTTTTGGCAGCGATGAATACCGAAAACGAAACAGAACCTCAAACATTTCAAACTGCTATCAACAGCAATGATAAAACTAAATGGTTAGAAGCCATGCAGAGTGAAATGAAATCATTAAATGAAATGAAAACCTGGGAACTAGTCGACCAGCCTAAAAATCGCAAACCTCTGTCTTGCAAATGGGTCTACAAAATTAAAAGAAATCCTGATGGTACTATCGAGCGTTATAAGGCAAGACTTGTAGTGAAAGGGTTTTTACAAAAACCTGGAGTTGACTATCAGAAGACGTTCAGTCCAGTCGCCCGACTAAGTACGATAAGAGCTGTCTTGGGGATAGAAGCTCAAGAAGACCTGGTGCTGCAGCAATTCGATATTTCTACAGCATTCCTGAACGGAGCTGTAAAAGAAGAAATCTATATGAAGCAACCAGAAGGATTTGATGATGGTACTAAGAAAGTATGTAAACTGAAAAGAAGCCTCTATGGTTTAAAGCAGGCTCCACTATGCTGGAACGATTGCATATCAGAGTACCTAATAAGTTCAGGTTTCAAGCAAAGCGCTAAAGACCCTTGCCTTTACCTACGTAAACAAGTTTTGATTGCGCTTTACGTAGATGACGGTTTAGTTGCTTCAATTAATGTAAAGTCTGGAAAAGAATTTTTAGAAGAGTTACAAAACAGATTTAAAATAACTACAAAACCGGCTTCGTATTTCCTCGGACTTGAAATAAATAAAACCTGCGAAGGCAAAATAACTCTTAACCAAAAGTCATACACTGCGAAGATTTTAGAAAAATTTGGAATGGCCAACTGTAAATCGACTCCAACCCGGCAGTAAAATCTGACAGAGATGAAGAAGATGATGATTTAGATTCTTCCTTTCCCTATCGTCAAGCCGTCGGAGCTCTAGCGTACCTGATGGTCGCTACAAGGCCAGATATAAGTTATGCGGTGAGTGTGGCATCAAGAAACTTAGAAAAACCTACAAAACTTGATGTAATTAGAGTCAAGCGAATTTTTAGATACCTTAAGGGTACCATAAACAATGGACTTGTTTTCGCTAAAAGCCGGGAGAAGAAGCTAATATGTTTTAGTGACGCTGATTTTGGTGGCGACACATCTACGGGACATTCAACATCGGGAATGGTTTTCCTGTTCTCTGGCCCTATTATGTGGAAAAGCCAGAAGCAACCAACAGTTGCAATCTCGTCAACAGAGGCGGAACTTGTAGCTCTAACTGAAGCTGCGAGAGAAGCTCTATGGCTAAAAGAACTCCTAGAGGAATTAGTAGGTGTGATTGAGAAGCCAGTCATTTACGTCGATAACGAGTCTACCATCAAGCTCTCTGAGAATCCATCTTATGAGTTTTACAAAAGAACGAAACACATAAAAATAAAGCACTTCTTTATTCGAGAATGTCTGCAGAATGGTGACTTCGTTATTAAGCAAGTTTCTACTGATCTCCAACTGGCAGACATGTTTACTAAGCCCCTTTTCGGACCAAGGCTAACTATGCTAAGCCACAGAATTGGACTACAAGACTCCATTCTAAAAAGTAATGCGGGTGTGAAGAAAGACCTTCTTTCTTAACTTTATGGTTTTACTGTGTTACTTAGCAATGTTGTTTTTTTACATGTCTTGTTTGTCACTTTAAAATATATATTCTTTGATGCTTATTATCGTAGAGCTTTAATTTATTAGTTTAATTCCGTGCGTTTATTTATGAACTAAATAAAACTTCACAATTTTCCTATTTTGTTTGTATCGCATTTGTTGCTGTGTGGTAAATAATTGTAAAAATTACAAGTTTTAGTACAGAAGATGAACAATTGATAGATTTAACCCCGCCTGAAATACTAAATGCATTACAAAATGCAAACGAAAGCCTAAGTAATACCTGCAAAATCTAGAGAAAAGTACTTAGCTGCTAACGATAGTTTCCTACAATGGAAAAGCAACAAAAAAACCTGGTAATTTTCTGAAAATGTGTTTTTGGCGTATTTCTCTGAACTCGCCAATACATACAAACCCAGCTCCCTGTGTGCTGCATCTTGTTGACATCAAAACTGTAACCTGACGGCATTTTTGAAGAGACGCTCGGATGAATATATTGGTTGAAAATCCGAAGTATTGTCACCAGACGACGTTGAAAAATTTTTGAATGAGGCTCCGGATAGTCAGTATCTAGCAACAAAGGTACGTTTAATGTTTTTAATCGAAACGTATCTACAATATAAATAAGTGCGTAACTTTAGCATAACTTCTTAGAACTAATGCAGGTTGCCGTAATATTCGGTGTAACTGGTGCTTGTAGACGACAAGAACTGTATAATATCACAACAAAAGATGTAGAAACCCACGGAGATATGCTTCTTGTCAAAATTACCCAGACTAAAACCAAGATTCCATGACCTTTTTCAATCCAAGGAACGTTTTGTGAAATAGTGAAAAATACCAAGATATCCGTTCAACAGCAACAAAGAATGACGGCTTTTTCCAAAACCTTTAGAAAGGAAAATGTACTGCACAAACAATCGGTATTAAGGCAACGCATTGAAAATTTACGTGGCGGGGATCTTGATTTTTCCCAACAATTACAAAACATATGAAAGTGATATTTGATGACATGATTTTCCATTAAATTGACTTAATTTTGCTAGTTGCAGAAACACGGTTTGTCTACTTTTATAACAGAAAAAAAATATCAAAGTAACCTCTTTTAAAACATAGATTTGCATTTTACAGGCTTACCAGACCGATTCTAAGGAAAATTCTAAGGAAATAAAACAGTTTTTCTTATGGTGCGGGGCGCAAACGCTCCGTATGAGATTTATTGTTTAGCGGTGCGTCACCTTGACAAATTTGGTAATATGCCAAGAGAAATAGCGAAGTGTTTACCACCACAACCATGTACATCTCGTAGCATGAGTTATTTGGTGCCTTCTCCTTCCAGAAGGTAATTTGTATGATTTACCTTTGTCGCCGACATTTACACAAAAGTAAATGAAGGTACTAAAGAAGTGGCAAGTACCAATGTAACACAAACCGTGAAATTGCCATCAAAAACAATCCAATATCGTTTTGAAAATTGTACATTGTTTTAATAATTAAACGATTTATGCAATACATGTTTGTTTTTTCCTCGCAAGTGTGTTGAAAAAGTGCATATGAAACTCGTGAGCAACTTGCTCACTAGACACTGGGTTGATTTACGCCCTCGCCTACGGCTAGGGCTGCAACCCACAGCCTAGGGTGTGTAATGAGCAACTTAGCTCACTTGTATCATTCATAATCCTATTAATATTATAAATACGAAAGTTTGTAGGTATGGATGAACCCTTTCTTTATTTTTCATAATTAGTATCTAATTGCTTATTTTTTGATATAAGTTTCCTTGATTTTTGGTGTAAATGGCACTTATCGTGGCAACGAATTTGTTAAACATAAAAGTCGACGATGTAAAAAAACATTCAAATTTATTGTTGATAAAGTTGAAACAAACGAAGAGAGAGCGGTCGTTCGTAGTCTGTTCGTAGTCCATGGAGAGCAAGCAAGAATTGTTGAAAAATGTCAAGATCATGTCATTCTAACGTCATTCTAACATTATTCGAAACCAGGGTTCGAAACCAGTTTCTAAATAAGAATAATATTTCTTCTTTCGAAATTGGTTTCGATAAAAGAACAATATTTCTTATCACGAAACTCGTTTCGAAAAAAGAATAGCATATTTTCGTCTTTCGAAACTCTCAAATCAAAATTAAATCAAATCTCTTTAGATAAGATTGAACGATATTTAAATAAAAGTCTTATAGGTTGGTTCTCTGAATGCTTATATTTAATTAAACTCAAACTCAAACAGATCTTTATTCATGTAAATTTGTTACAAATATTTATGAATCGTCAAACATTTTTTTCCTACCACCCTTTCAGGAAAGAAAGCGGACTATACAACGAACGTAACAAACAAAGTATTGGGTGTTACAAAATAGAAAGATTTAAAGATATTAGTATACTGACTCTTGCATCGCAGCATATTTACGAGAATCTCTCGAAGGTCTTTGTTCGTGTGTTCGTTTTTACAATAAAGTCCCAAGCCATTTTAAGGAATTAGACTTAAATAAGTTCAAAATTATAATTAAACATAGACTTTAGAAAGGCATATTACAAAGATGGAAGACAAGACTGCTTGGGTTTAAACTGATCCAATCACTCCAACAGCATTTCTAACACAAGAAAAGCTGTAGAGTTTCTTTCGCCTTTTCTTCTCCACAGCTAAAAGTCGTCCTGAAAGGGTGGTGGTAGGAAAAAAATGTTTGACGATTCATAAATATTTGTAACGAATTGACATGAATAAAGATCTGTTTGAGTTTGAGTTTAATGAAATATAAGTATATCAGAACCAACCTATAAGATTTTTATATATATATCGTTCAATCTTATCTAAAGAGATTTGATTTGATTTTGATTTGAGAGTTTCGAAAGACGAAATGCTATTCTTTTTTCAAGTTTCGAGATGAGTAACATTGTTCTTTTATCGAAACCAATTTCGAAAGAAGAAATATTATTCTTATTTAGAAACTGGTTTCAAATACGGCCGAAGCGAATTTTTTCTATCTTACAAAATTAGCAAATGCACCAAACAAGTCATTGGCAAAAATAAAATTGGTGGTAATCCAAAAGGAAATCGCCAAATTCTTACCGCAGAATGCAGAACACTACACAGGACATTGCTTTAGGAGGACATTAGCTACTATTTTGGCAGATTCTGGCGCTGATATAACACAAATAAAACGTCACGGTGGCTGGCGATCCGATGCCGTAGCAGAGGGCTACATCAGAATGAACGATTCAGTTCAAAATAAGAATAAAATAAGTTTCCGCATCAATGAAAACATCAATATGGCAACTTAATCGAGTAGTACCTCTGTTGCTGATCCTTGGACACAAACACAGCCATCAACTTCAAAGAACGCAGATTCACCAACGTTCACCGATCTAAACGAGACACTGACACAAGTTTCTGAATCTTTAAGTACTAGTAGGTACTCAAATAAATTCCGCTACAATATCCATAAATGTGCCTACCAAGAATATTACTCTGTCTCTCCATAATTGGACTAATGTATCCAATATGAATATTGACTTGTAACTTGTTTTTTTTTATATAATTTAATGCTTTATTTATGTAACTCTGGCTTTTATTCTCTCGCAGACGTTGTGAAAAGTAGAGTATGCACCACGGGATAAAGCATGTCTTTGAATTGGGCGGCTTGTACTCCTCGCTTCACTCAGGACTCTAAATAACTCCCTTGCTTCGCTCGGGAGTTAACTAAATAGCTCCCTCGCTTCGCTCGGGAGTTAACTTGAGTACCTCGTTACGCTCGGGGTCCAATATGCCACCCGTGACGACATTGCTTTACTCCCTTGGTGCATAATCTACTATTACTTTAGGGCTTAAAACCACCAAGTTTCTTGACATCGCTAAACAAGTTTACGCTTAAAATAACGAACATGCAACCCACCGTAATTTTAAAAAAAATATTCCGGTATAAAATAAACTCCGATCTATAATTAACATCCTACTATATCAGCAAAACCAGTCGTAATCGTACCAAAAACGTCTAACCAGAAACAACTGACATATTCGACCTGCGTACAATATCGGCACCGTCAATTAATAAAAATCTAAAACATCGATTTAGATTTTAATTGATGAAAGTGAGAGTGTGAGAATGGCACGCCAACGAGCAGACAAGTAGGCAATTGTATGTGCCATCCGATGTCCGGATGATGGCTATGATTCAATCTTAAAAGAAGCCGAAAATAAATAAAATGGCGGTCCAACAAATAGGTAGTTTAGATTAATTTATTTCAATTACACTTTTTGTACAGGACGTCCGCCCGCGATGGGTGTAATCACTTTTGAATTTCATCATACAGTGAAAGCAATCGTAGGTAGGTATGCGCTTTTTTTCTCCGTTGCTCGCGCAGATCTAACTTGTTACATTGTTTCGTCGGACTTTGCGATTTTCGCAATCGAGTGATCACGTAATTCCAATAATTCTGTTAAAAGTCAACTTGAAATTATGGTAGGTAAGTATTGAGATAATTAATTAGTAATTTCGATGTAGGTAACAGCCATATTGTTGAAAATGTATTAAAGAAATTTGAAAAGATTTGGATAGGTACCTATTGGATTTTTAGATTTGGACAAGCTATGCAGCGTAGGGATAAGGCCAAATCACCACATAAGAGGTTTCCGAGTGACAACTATCTACATAGCTACAAGAGGCTGCGCAACCTCTGCAACCGTCTCTACCGGGATGCTAAACGCCGTTACATTAATTCCATGGTAGAAGACTTACATCCAGGAGCTCGCGGCGGTATTTGTGAGTTACCTAACATACCTAAATAATCTTAACTCATTGAGGCATAGTGGTTGATTTTTTGACCACATATTTCATTTGGTTTTTAATCTTATCTCAATCACATAAAGTTCAAAATGTGGTGGGAATATACATCCCTCTGACCCTGAAAGAGTCAGCCACTTCACAAAGATACCAGTTATCGTTGCTGACTCCATCAGAGCAGCGACGCTCACCTTTTTAGACACATTCTCGGGCGACCACCGTCTTCTCTTCTGATTGGAAATTAGCCCACTTCATTCCCATCCCTAAGTCCAGTTCCCCTACTACTTTTTCGCGATTTCGTTATATTTCTATCCTACCATTCCTACCCAAGGTCCTTGAAAGCGCTGTACAAAAACAACTATTCTCATTTGTTTCTCGTCGAACCTTTTATGCCCGTACCAATCTGGTTTTCGTCCTGGCCTACAATGGCCAGGACAAAAACCAGATTGCCCGCCCGATTTACGCCCGTACGTAATGAAAATCATGAGTTTGGTTTTACAACTGCTTTATTATTTGTCTACCCACAACATCTTCCCCTGTTACCAATAAATGTTCCATGTATAAACAATACTAATCTGGTAAAAAGTTAAGATACGTAGTAATGCAAAACACAAGTCAAACTATATATTTACTTACTAAAACTAATTTAATTAATATGTATAAGATAATTATAGAACTTATTTTAGTTTAGCTTTATTTCGAGTCAGAGGAGGAAAAAAGGTTTTACTTATTTTCTCTACTCGGCTCATAGTTCTCATCCTCCTCCCCGAAAACAAAGTCATCTTCATCTGGAAATGTAGTATTAGATACTACAACAGGTTTAGCTACAATGCTACCAGCATCACTGTTTCTATCCGGCTTGTTAGATTGACTGCACCTTATTAAATGTCGACGATTACGACGGTAAATACCTATTTTATTTCTTACGGTATAGGACCGCGGGGTTGACGCCTTGCCCATGACCGTGCCACGGATACACTCGTTATTATTTTCTAACATTATGACGTCATCGCCAACATTCAACTCGGGCAGTTGTTTACTGCCTCGATCGTAATACATTTTATTTTTCTCTTGTTTTTTCAACAATATCTTGTGCTGCATATCATTATCAATATAAGTACTCTGTTTTAACAAATCTAGATGAACTGGTAAACGGCATTTTAACCTACGACCCACCATTAGTTGCGCTGTGGTTGCGCTGGAGAATTCAAATTGTCTCGTGGAGTGTTTCTAGAAAACTCAAATATTTAAATAAAAATCAGTAAGTATTACTTTCTATTGACTTCTTAAAAAAAAATTTGTTTGGACTGCCCTCTCGCTTTTCCCATTAGATTGAGCTTATTATGGTGATGATTCATGTTGAAACCCAGAACAGAAAAATACTTAGCTCCGTGAAGCTTAGTCGCCAACTCATTAACAATCGGAAGCTGAAAATGAGCTCGTTGAATAGCTTTTACAATTTTTCTTGGCGACTATCACTAGCGAGTTGACCCACTGTGTAGGATAAGTCACCTTTCTAATAACGCCTAACTGTATCATCCTATTTAATTCCTCTTGCAACATATCGCGCAATCCTAAGGACGTTTTTGGCGAAGCACAAACCACAGGCATCATATTCTTATCAACTAATATGTGATATTCGCCCAGTAAACAACCTAATCCAGAAATAAATCACTGTTGTCTGTAAAATTCAACTCCGTCGACTATGCCATCCTTCATGCCATACTCCACTTTCTTAACATTACCCCTTCTGTGATCGCTTGGTTTTCGGATTATCTACGCAATCGTCACCAAAGGATCAGATGTGATGATTCTTTTTCGGAATGGGCTCCATTAACTGCAGGTGTGCCACAGGGCAGGGTGCTCTCGCCACTTCTTTTCTCACTATTTATTAATGAGCTCATTAAAACTATATCTTGTCCGTATCACTTATATGCAGATGACCTGCAAGTTTATAAACTTTTTGATGCAGCCAATAGTCATTCAGCTATTGAAGCGGTTAACGAATATCTCCTCTCGATAAAGACATGGTCAGACGCGTTTGGTTTGCTTGTGAACCCAGCTAAGTCACAAGCACGTTACTGGTAGCAACAGATTGTATGACAAGATGGATTAATAAACTCTCCAAGGTTACTTACTTACTTACTTTACTTTACTTTACTATCATGGAGATCACAAGTAAATGAATTAAGAGGCGCATGCACTATTCTTATCATTCTCTCAAGCGACTTCCGTTTTTCTGTGCCGTATGACACCAAAACTATGCTTGCTCAATCGCTTTTACTCCCTCTTCTCGACTATGCCGACGTTTGTTATTTGGATGCTACTGAGGAGCTGCTTAACAAACTGGAGCGCCTGCAAAAATTTGGCAATCCGGTTCATATTCGGTCTCTTCACACATCATTTATTACATGTATATTATATGTGTATGTGTATGTATGTATATAAATTATGGTTAGTTTAAGCACAGTGAATTATATAGACTGTGGTTTAAGTTTGTATATGTATCAGTAATTAGTTCGTAGAATAGTCCCGCAAACTTCCGTTCCACACCACAGAAAGGGGTTTCCGGGTTGGCTGGATAAGATCTTTTCCAAAGATAAGCTCACCTTTGTATATGTCTGTCTTGTATAACGCTTTAATGTGTGTTTTATATGAGCATTAAAGGATTAAAATAGGTTAGTCATAGTCATAGTCATAATTATTTAGTCATCATGTTGGTATGGTACAGAATTTACATGAAAGATTTTAGATCTTGATATGCAGGTGTCTGTAAATACTCGTACTTATTTATATAAACAAATACACCCATTTCTGTATTCCCAAAGGGGGGCAAACAGCCTCTGGGCACTTGTTTTTTTGAGAGAGATTGTTGATTGCCTCAGACGGCATTTTCAGCGTCACCGGACTTACCTCTGTGCACGTAAAAACCAATAGATATAGGGAGTCTGATTAAGAATTCTTTTTATTAACTTTATTTTAATACACTAAAACTAACCTTTTAGTTATTTTTTTGTTGAACTCGTACCTATCCGAGTTTTCGCGAACCTGAGCGGTTAGCAGAGGATCTTAATCGAGGATTGGCCGAGATGGTATTAGCCGACCCAGTAAAACCCCCGGGGTCTTATTGTAACCGACGCACTAAGGGCAACGTGGAACTTGTCGGAGAGATAACCCACGCGACCCCTTAGCCGGTGGCTGTCAAGCCTCCTAACATGTTTTTTTTTAGAGAGAGTTTGCTGATTGCCTCACACGGCATTTTTGGGGGTGGCAAGAAACTTAAAGGGTTCCTCAACGTATTCAACTCCTCAGCTTCATTAGGCACGTTATCTCTCTCAACCGGAGAGACATTGGGGATTCCTGACGAAGGAAATATTAACCTGGGACATTACAGTGTCTGTCTCCATTATCTCAGCTTTTTCAACAATCTGTGCCGGTGTCCTCTGCGATCAATACCCTATCTAGCCTAAGTCAATGCACCGTAAGCGCCTTTAGAAATACGTCCCTGTCTACTATCGCTATGTTCACAATTTGCTAGTACCACATTAACAGGCGTCTGATTCGTAAGCTTGCTCGACCCATCTTCTATTGAAAAGATTGAGTACCTATTAGTTGCAAACGATTTATTGTGTTTATGGTTTTATAATATGTGTTCTCGGAACAGTTTGAGCGCAGTTCGTTCGAAAATTTCGTGTCCGTGAGAGGTTGTTTATGGGTGCGTTACTCGAAGCATAAAGCTTAGGTACCTTCTGCCAATATTCTGCAGTCTCCTTATTTTGATGCAGCGTGCTGTTGGCGTAAGCTTATAAATCATAAATATAGGTATTTCTAATCATGTTTATCTTACTAAGCTTCTGCAATAACAAACATCCATAATAATTTAAAAATTATTAGTTATTAAGTTAAAACTTAGAGCGTTTACGCCGCACACTAGCGCCGCCAATGAAAAAAAAAACATATCTAGTAATTAGAGATAGAAAATCAAATTATGCTCAACAAACTATCTGAATGAAGTAATTTAGCATTTTTACGTCACCTAATGAATACCTCACATGTTATGGTTTTGTTAAATAAGGCGTTATAGTTAAAAGTGGCCGTAACGTCTTAATTAATTTTAATTCTTCTTAAAATAGAGCTAATATTTTTTTCAGTGCGTTTTAATTACATTTAAGTATATCCGCAAGCTTGGCATGAGGCTTTTCATCAACAAATTTTACGGCAACCTTCATTTTATCATCTCCGTCGATTCGAGTAGACTATCCGAGGTAATCTCCTTGAGATCAAAGTCATCGGCCCTTGGTTTGACGTAAAGAAATTTACGGATTTTCGTGTTCGCTATGGTAACGTACACATGGTCTAATTTACTAGAATCTAATTAGTAAAACAAAAATTAAATAGTTATTTTATAGTCTATAGTATAGTTTAACAATTAAAGGCTATCTTTACTATGTATGCGCTCGCATAATAACAAGCTAGCGCACACTTGACATACTCATAAACGGCTTACGGGCCTAAGTATATTAAAGAAACAGAATTTGCATATCGTCACATAAGTTCTAACACCGCATAAGTAAAAATTGGTAATTTTAAGTCAGGCGTGTTAGTGGATAAAAAATCGAAAGATGCACCTTGTGAGTTGTGACCAACCAAAAACGATGTTTAGAGCCAATTGCGACGCTTAATTTCGTCGACAGTGTACACTCTGACGATAAGAAAACAACGGTTTCTATTGTTTCCTGAAAAGTTGACCACTTCGAGTTGCGCAATGTTAGAACTTAAGCGACGATGTTATAGTTCTTTAATAGTGTCCGTGCTACGAAAATTTCGTAATGATTGCTCTTATAAGAACCGAAATATTGAAAAAAGCTTGTTAATAAAATGACATGTTTGTACCTAAAAACTATGAATAGAACTTTACAATCGATACTATACGAATAAAATTCATTGTAATTCAATTCATAGCCCTGGGTTCAATTAAATAAATAAATGATTGATAGAAGCTTTTGTCTTGCAGTGGGACAGAATTAACGCTAACTACTTTTTACTATCAATGACATATCGATACCTATTTACTCATTATCGATATGTTTTACCAAGTCTATGTAGTGTGGTAGCCCCATCTGATATCTCATTCGCATGAGACTTCTTGGCAGGAAAGTGAAGAGTAATGGCTGTGGTTTTGTTTTATTTTCTAAAATTTATTATTAGAAAGAGAGTAACTCTTTCTAATAATAAAATTACTACTAAAATTAACTTTATTATTACCGCTTTATACTTAAATACGTACATAATATACGTAGAAAACCGTCTGTGTAGAAAACACCCAGACCGGAGACAATTTAGAAAAACAATAATTTCACATCAATTTAATTTTTTAATTAATCTGAAATAATGGTGGATTATTAACCGTTAAGTGTTCGTGAGTGTGCATGAGTGTTGGTAAATGAAACAAAACAGTGCAACGGCACTTTTCAAATTCTCTCAAGAAGTCGCGTGAGGACTTAGTAAAGCCCCACATCTTTACTGAGATACTCGAGGGGTTGGGGAGTATATCATTTCTCACTTCTATTATCATTCATCATCATCTTTTATAGAGCTAGTATCCATGGTCATGAACAAATTAAAAAAAACCCATTCTCATTCTCTCTCTTTCTCATGTGTCAATTGTGTCATGTCATGTCAATTGTCAATGTCAAATTGTCAACTGCCATCCTCCTCAGCCGTCTATCTCTTCAATCAAATGAGATAAAAATAATAGATTAATTCATTTTTAAGTGTTAATACTAACAAAATGAGCAATAGTTTTTCCAAAAAGATATTGCGATCTGTGATTAGTGCCTCAAATTCCGCGAAAGTTATCCAGTCAATACACATTCCATAGTAGTTTCGATAATAACAAATGTTCAATTTTATGTAGATTGTGGAATATCTTCATAAAATAGGTGAACTGACGTGTTAATCTGAAATTGCTGAACTAGTCATTACTCTTATTTTAAGTCTTTATTGTGATACCTACACATTAATTATGAATTAATAATATTTATTATGTACGACTATTACGAATTGGAAGATAGAAAAATGAAAGGCACCCTGAGGGATTGGCGTAAAGCACTAAGAACACCAGCCACTTACAGGGTGGGCAATGCGGTTAGGATACAGCCACAGTTTGTGCTATTAATAATCCTATTTGGTGCTTTTGTGTTAATACTTTTTTATTATAATTGGTGGACGAGTAGCCAGTTGCCAACTACACACCGATGGGTTAGCCATCTAAGGCTTTATAACAAAACTTATCCTTTAACAAAGCCCATTGAGTCTGGTGATCTAGTGGCATTCAGGATAGGAATAGTTGCTGATTTAGATACCAACTCTAAAAGTGATACAAAGCCCCACACTTACATTAGTTACTTGAAAAAAGGTTTCCTTAGTTATCACAAGTCTAGAAACTATGTTGCGGTGTCATGGGATCCCGTGCCAGCGATGCAACTGTCTTCAACCTACTCCCATAAAGGAAGAGGCATGGAACTGTCAGAGCTTATTGTCTATGATGGGAGACTACTTTCCTTTGATGACAGATCTGGTATGGTGAGTATGTATCATGTTTGAATTAACATCATCATAAAATTATTTGGAGACTTTTTGGGAACCTACTCCTGTGATACTAAAGTGCACTTCATCATCATCAGCTCATTTTTATGTTCCCACTGCTGGGGCCCGAGCTTTCCCTATGGATGGATAAGGAGAATCGGCAATAAACCACCATGTGGGCCCAGTGCGGATTGGTAGTTGTTAACAACTGCTAATGCAGCCGGGACCAACATGCACCATATCACTATAAAGTGCACTAGTAGACCCAAACGTGTATTCAAACACTTGCCACACTCACTTCTATCCCCTCCTAGATCCAGTAGAATATATAATATATTAGGGTTAAGATAAATAATTAAATTGTAATAGAGTGCAACTTCTAAAATTTAAAATAGTTGTTAACTACCAATAAGTAATGTTATGTGTGTTGTTCATTTGACCATGAAACATTTTATCCTGATACAAGAGTTTATCTTCTTAACATTATAGTGATAAGGATGGTTCAAAAAACGTACTGTTGCTATTCACATATTCATTATAATGATAGTAGAATGGTGTGAACAGTCTTTTAGCAGCAAGAAAAATGTTTGCTCCCTTAGTAAAACCTATTTATTACAATGATGCATAACTAAAATTTTGTCTTTTTAACATTTCAGGTATTCGAAATAATGAACAACAAAATAGTACCATGGGTGATATTAACAGATGGGAATGGTTATGCAGAAAAAGGCTTTAAATCAGAATGGGCTACAATTAAGGATGAGATTCTGTATGTTGGTTCCATGGGCAAAGAATGGACTACTGCTAGCGGGGAATTCTCAAGCTATGATCCTATGTGGGTGAAAGCTATCAACATCAATGGAGAGGTAAAATAGTGTTCTAAAGCACTATAAAGTAATTTTTTGGCTATAGTAAAATTTGTCCTAAGGTACCACATCCAATTCACAATCTAGAATGACTTGCTCAAAACAATGACCTAAGTACTTATAGACATTTTACCAAGTTTTATGTGTCTTAAATATGAGAGCTAGATAAGAGTAGTCATGGATTATGCTCAGTGGCGTGCACTTGGAGAAGCCTATGTCCAGCTGTGGCTATATAGGCTGATGATGATGATGATGATGTATCTTAACCTCTTAGGCTGTTGTGTAGTGTATTCTTTAGAACCAATACTATATAAATCTAGAGTAAGAGTTGGGCATTAATTTACATTTTGAAACAGTTTAATGAGACTAGTCTTGTTGTTACCAGGACACAACAAAGAGTTCAGAACATCAGGCTTTTATAAAATAAAAATTATACATACTATAGAGTTTAGTGTTTTTGAAATAAATCCCTTTAGATCTCTGTATTAGAATAGGAAATGTTTGCGTTAAGAGATGAATGAGCCTTCTAAATAATTGTATAAAGCTGGATGAATTGCCATTCTTGTTTAATGTTTTTGCTATAGCAAATCAATAATTGGTAGATTACCCCAGCCATGGCCTGATCTTCACCTAGAGATCAACTGAACACAGGCAACTTTTTTAATTGGACAATATGATAAGCTGCCCAGTTTTTCCTGTTAATTAGTGGTATAACTTATTGCGTTTTTATGAATGTCATGACTTCATAGTAGAGGCATTAAAATTTTTCATTTGATTATTTGTTTATTGCACATTATTTAGAAAATAAACAGCTTTGAATTAGTTTTTAACAAAATTATACTAATTACAGTTCTAATAACACCATATTTATTCTCCCTGTGGTGATTCCATGCATAGAAAAGGCTAATGCCAGCAGTAGGGACATACTATACCGTATACGCTGGTGATAGTTTAGCTCCTCATATATTTTTTTTTTATATTTCAGGTTCAACATCTTAGCTGGGTAAACCAATATAAGTCTGTAAGAAGCTCCATTGGAATCCAATGGCCCGGTTATATGATACATGAGTCTGGTGTGTGGTCACCGATCAAACAGAAATGGCATTTCCTACCACGGAGATGTAGCCACGAGAAATACAATGAGACTAAAGATGAAGTGATGGGTTGTAATTACCTTATAACAGCTGATAGTAATTTTAAAACTATAGAAGCAGTTGAGGTTTGTTTCAAGTTATGTTTAATATACTCTAATAGGTGTTCCCTGTGTGGTGCCGGGGATAAAGAATTGCACCACCCCATCTCTTCCCGTGGGTGTCCTAAAAGCCGACTAAGGGACCATTCCAGAGGATGGGCAGCAGCATCTCTCTGTGGTTGCCCTCAACCTACTGCGATCGCCAACCCGCCTGCCAAGCGTGGCCATTACGGCAAATACCTCTCATATCCTTGAGGGAGGCCTTTGTCCAGCAGTGGCCGTTTTTTGGCTGACATGACGATGATGACTCTAATAGGTATATTTCATGATATTTTATAACAGACAGACAGTTATTATTACTGGTCTAGTTCTCAAATTCTTCAAAAGTTCTTTTGAAAGATAGTTTTTTATGTGTTGTTAAGGCGCTTTGCAAACGGCGCGGCGGGGCGGGGCAGTCATTTTGACCGCGAAGCAATAAAGACCAGAGGACCGCCGAGCACCGGCGGCGCGGCCTTTTTTGCCCTCTGTGTACGTTTGTAGTACTTATAGGATTCCCTTTGCGCTATCGTTCGCGACAAAATGGTCCGGCCCGCCTCGCCCCGCCCCGCTTCGCCGTTTGCGAACGTAAAGGACAGTAGCCCTGATTATGATTTGTTTGCGAATGAAAGGAAGGAAATCATACTCGAATCCTTGCGGTTTTGTGAGAATAAATACAACTTAATGTACAGTCACCTGCACATCAGACTATTCACAACTGCCAAATTACTTCCGAAAATGTTTATCCATATTCCATAGTCATAAAGTACAAAGGTAACAACTAGGATGCTTCCTAGTTGTTACCTAGTAAAATGGTGGTCTGTTTTCCGCTGGTGACTGCCAAACCGGTGATCCCAGTCATCCTAGCAGCACGTGAACAACCCTCGGGTTGAGCAGGGAGGCGGGAGCTGGAATGGATAACCCCACATTACCATCCGCGCCTCCCGGGGCGCGATGGTACTCGGCCGACGAGTTTTCCACTGACAAAAAAATAGCGGGTCATTTAAATCTTAATTATTAGAGTAAAAATGTCTAATACTGGTGCCACTATCCTATTTATGTAACTGTTGTTATAAATGGGAGAAAAATAGTAGTTCTGTTAACGTGTCCAGGAAACTTATACCGCTTGTTAGGAATAGGTTTACATAGCCAAGGGGGTAACCACGAGCTCTTATAGCAGTATTATTGCAGTTGTGAAAACGAGACGCGTGTAGCGGCGAATATACTCGGGTCTCTTTTCCACAACTGCAATAATACTTAGTCAGAGGGCAAGTGTAAGTTTTATTAACCATTCGATCACGTTAACGAAAATAAGACTATGGAATTGAAACAGCGCCTCACACGCTGCACGTTTTTTGCAATCCGAACCGAACCTCGGAAAATTTAGTAGGGAACGGGGACACGCACTATATAGTTCGTGTCCCGTTCTATCTACGAAACCTCTGACAATGTTTCGATCACACGGCTTTTGGAACTCTTTAAGTTTCTCGCCGCCCCCAAAGAAAATGCCGTCTGAGCCAATCGGCAAACTCTCCAAAAACCACACATTATCGTTTTCTCGTAAATGTAACTCGCACTAAGGACTGCAGTCTAAAAAAAAAAAAACTTTACTACACTAACACTAATTATCTAGCCAAAGAGAAGCTTCGTTATGAAACTCGTTAAATGGTTACTAGACAACGGATAAACATAGTTAAAATACTTAAATACATATTTACTATACATAGAAAACACCCAGACCCGAGACAATTTAGAAAAACAATAATTTCTAAATTGACCCGACCGGGGATCGAACCCGGGATCTCAGAGATGGCGACACCATGAAAACCGGTGTACCAACCACTCGACCAAGGAGGTCGTCATAGGGTGTGTGTAACGTGGTTATGGGGATTGAAATTTGAACCACGATTTCTCGCATTCAACTCAAGAAACCGAGCGGGAGTCAAGACTCAGGAGTTTCTAAGAAACCTAAGAAATCTAAGAAACCGACGACGCTTGTATTGTTATTGTTGTCAATATCCCTATTCGTAGTATAGTAATTACTACGTAGCTTAACCTTTTCACCGCCCAACTATCCTGCACGCGATGTCCCGCTGTACGCCAACGTATAAATGTATTTTAATAAAGTAGGTACAAAGAGGAACTTCTATAGAAGTGCTGGCGTGGACGGCACGAAAATCTCGAACTTCTATAGAAGTTGTTGGCGGTAAAAAGGTTAAACAATGTACATGATTGTTCTCCAGATTACCAAACACCAACCGAAGCATGGCTTCTCTTCATTCAAGTTCATTCCTGGATCGAACGACGAAGCCATTGTTGCTCTCAAAACAACAGAGTTTGAAGGCAAAACGGCCACTTACATCGCAGCATTTAAAACTGACGGTACAGTGTTACTTCAGGATACGCTCGTAGAAAACCTCAAGTATGAAGGCATAGAGTTTATATGAGAGGAGGGGAATATTAGACAAACTTGTAATTTAGACTAAATGTTTTTTTACTGATCATGTGTAAATATGTAAAATAATAATATAATTTGTTTGTTATATCTTGTTTTATTATTTCCATTAACACTGTAACGTCCAGTGCAGACGAACGTCCGTCAGTGGTTGGCGTACTATTGTCCTTAAATATAGTAGTTCGTCGTGTGCGAATTAAAACATTATCCTCACCACATTTTAAAAGCACAATTCAAAACCTAAGAGTCGTGTAGGTCCGAGTACTATCTATAAGTTTTGGAAGGAACTTCCTTCTTTGTATGCTTATACTTAATGACGAATAAACTTCCTCATTAGGTTTAGTGTTGATTTAGTATACCTTGTTGGTGGTCCTATAAATAAAACTAAGTAATCATTGTGATTAACGTCTGTCGTCATACAATCTTACCATTTTTGCAGTTAATAATAGACCAATTTAATTAATATTTTATTTATTCCAAATTAATATATCTACCTACTTACCTATTTGCAATTCAACTCGATGGTGCAGTCATGCGCGCTAAAGTTAGCAACTTTCGCAAACGCCGGTCAGCGGATGATGATGATGATGATGCAATCCTGTTATCCCTCATCCGGTCAGCGGATGGGTGATCAAAAATTTGTCATCTCGAGCTTCTCCGTGCTTCGGAAGGCACGAACTGCCGCTGCTCCCGGCTGCATTAGCAGTCGTTAACAACCACCAATCCGCACTGGGCCCGCGTGGTGGTTTAAAGCCCGTTCTCCCTATCCATCCATAGAGAAGGCTCGTGCCCTAGCAGCAGTGCGGACATAAAATGAGTTGTTGAGCAATTTAACTGCAATTTAAACAAAAACAAAACTTTTTTCTAAAGAGCAGAGCTGACTAAACTGATAATAATAAACTAGTAAGGTTTTTTGCCAGCCCACATGTTTACATGTTTACTCCAAGGGCGATGTTAGTAATATTAGGCTTTTTTTATAATAACCTTATTTAAGGCCTATTGCCAAACCTTTTATACCTCCAACCTGTGGGTGAAGTACACGCAGCGCGCGTACAGTGTCTTGAGAGTACAGTACAATAACGCGTTTAGGGTGCTGTTTGGGCTGCCTCGCTATTGCAGTGCTTCAGCAATGTTTGCTGAGTGGCAGGTTGATGGTTTCCACGCCATCATTAGGAAGCGTTGCGCCTCTCATGGGGCGACTGCGGGGCAGCCCGAACTATATCCTGAACGCGTTGTCTGACCGCTTGGACTACACACCGTCCTCTAACGGTGGGTAGTCGTATTCAGTGCGTCAAGCTCGTTTCAATGTGCATTTTTATTTTTATTTTTTCCATGTAACTAACATTAGTGTATAAGGTCTATTGTAATTACTAACAATCTATGGAATTATTCTGAAATAAATACTTATTATTATTATCTCTTTATTAATCTTTTTTCTTAGCCTAGGTTTGTTATTATATTAATATAAAATTTAAATACAAAAGCACATACAAAACATAGAAATATTATAAAAAACTTAGCCTAGGGTGCCGCCGGCAACGGGGCAGGGCTCAAGCTGCCGGTGGTTAGGGCTGCAGAGACAGGAACCTTCGGACTATCCGCGCCGTGTCCAAGAGTACCGCCTTCTGTACCTGACCTTTGATCCAACCAAAGAGCAAGAGTAAGGTGTTAGTCGAGACTCTTCGCTACCAGACCGTTCGCAGACACGACTATCGGCACAATGATTGTCGAGTCAATATCCCACATGGCGGTTACCTCGTGAGCCAAGTCAAGGTACTTGCTGACCTTGTCCTTCTCGGCCTTTACAAGCTTCTCGTTATGCGGGATGGTGACGTCGACAAGCACTGCCCGATGTTGCGATCGATCTATCAGCACGATTAGCTAGAGTAGTCCTGTCCGTGATGACAGCTCGATCCCAATAGAGCGTGGCACGGCTGTTTTGGAGAACCGGCGCAGGTGTGTACCTGTAGTACGGCACTTCGAAGTCCACTAGACCGTATAGAATAGCAAGTTGCTGGTGAATAATCCTAGCTACCAGGTTATGTCTGTGCAAATACTCGCCGTTAGCAAGATGAGAACAACCGGAGATAATGTGCCTGAGTGATGCTTGTTCGGTGCGAATAGCTTGAGGTCGTCCATATACAGAAGATGAGAAATGACCTCACCCTCTTTCCGAAGCCGGCAACCTAACCCTGAATCCTTCAGCAATGTTCTGAGCGGATTCAGGGCTAGGCAGAACCATAAGGGGCTCAGACTGTCACCCTGGAATATATCTCGCTCGATCCTTATGAGCCTGCGGCTCAAGGGGGTCATCCCTGCCGCCAGGTTGACGAAGGACTGTGATCCACTGACCCATACACTCGCCTAAGAAGGATCTTAGAGTTGCATTAATTTTGTACAGCTCCAAGATCCTCCTCAGCCGTGAATGAGGCACCGAATCATAGGCCTTCTCATCTCGTAATCAACCCAAGCGGCCGAGAGGGCCCCCTGCCCCGACGGACCTTTTGGCAAACGGCCATGTCTATGAGGAGGAGCTCTTTAGTACCACGGGACCACCCTACAGCCATTTTGAGCAGGGGCCAAGATTTTGTTCGCAGCAATGTGCGCGTTAATTTTTGCTCTCAAAATGAATGTAAGGAGCTTGTAGATAGTAGGCAAGCACGTGATGGGTCTACTTATAGTTCTTTGGTTCCGTGGTACCACCGGACTTATAGAGCAGGAAGGTTACACCAGTAGTTAAGGGTGCGCCGACAAAAAAATGCAGTAACGGTTAAGCAGATATAATTGAAAATACTATCGTATTAAATGAACAATATATATATTTAGTATCATAGGGAACGTGTTTACAATTTGTCAGAACCATAAATTCATAACACGCTATAGTTTTTTCTACAATATCACTTATAGTTGGGCAAAAATCATGAAAACGAGTGGCGGCGTTTAGTAGATTTCTTAGTTTATCTAAATTATTGTACCTCTGATTTTGTCTAAACAATCATCAATGGATAAACTACAACACAACTACAAACTACATTTTCGATTCATCAAGTGGTTATTGAAATAATTATTTTTTATTAAGCACCTTAAATTCCCCATACAAAATTAGTATGACCGCGCGGCATCAAATAAATATGGACGACGACATTTCAAATAAAACATTATAACACTTGTCACTTATGGAAGAACCAACCTCGAGGGCTTGTTGCAATTGACGCAGTATCCGGCAGTTGCGCATCGGACACACGAATATCAGTTCCCTAATATTATTATTATTATTATAGTAGTGGCTAAATACCTCTCGCCTATGGCGGTTAAGTCCGGCAATAGCACAATCGGCCGGAGTCAGGGCACGAGGGAGAGAAATCGGCGGGCAATGCGCGCGGTATCAAGTACCACCGCTTTTTGCATTTTCGCTGGAAGCGAACCGCCGCCGCCGAATCCCAGCCTTTTTAGATGTTTACTCAACGTGGCTGGGATTAGCCCGTTCGCTGATATGACAATCGGGATGATTTCAGTGGACGTCACCTCCCACATTTCAGTCACCTCGTGTAGTAGGTCCAAGTACTTCCTTTGTTTCTCAGTCTCGGCCTTCACGATATTATTATTATTATTATTATATGAATTGATGAAGTCAATTTAATATCGTTTTAGCTCATAAAGCCGCAAATGCTTACATACTACCTACATACCTTCTACTGTTACCTATAAAAATAAACCAACGTTGCAAAATGCTTATACAGAAAAAGGGTTGTTTTTCTACTCGACGAGCTAGATTTAAACTCGCATTGACCCGCATCTTTTAGCAATCCGTCTGCAAGTTTATATAGATCTTAGTAATGCTCCATAATTTAATAAAGAATTTATGAAACAGCCAAGTGGTTGAATTGGCCCTTTATTTAGGCTGCTTGGCTAGCCCGCTAATCGAAGGTGGCATTCAACCCTACTTGATCTGTGGACGTAATGACGTAACCATCACGGCACGATGCGCGTAAAACGTTGACGTTCATTTGCATGACTAATCTAAAAGCAGCCAGCTTCTAAACGGCTCGATCAAAACCCGCCGTCACATTATAACTTAGTTAAACTTTCTGCCACTCTGGCGCTAGCAGTTCGATTTCAAGATGGCGTCAACATCAACAGCTGGAGTATGGTTACCGATGCAAACAAGTGTTGTTTTGTTTGCGTTGCTGCCGTTGTAATAAATAAAGTGTGAAAGTAAAGTAGGTTTGTACGAACATGGATTTGGAGGCAAATTCTCCGACGGATATTAATTTCAAAAATAAGTTTGAAGAAAAACTTTTGGAATACGATCAAGAGCACCAAGGTTTATTTATTATTGTTTTTACTTGAAACTTAGTTTTTATTGTACCTACCTAGTTATGAAACAGTTCGGTTTAAATTAGTAATAATGTTACCTAACATTATGTTTCTTTATAGGATCTCAGCGAAAACCTTGGACGAGAGAAAGAATAATAGAGGTTAAAAAATTATTAAAAAGTGCTAGGGTAACCATAAATTCTGCGGCTCGGAAGACCCCTATGGATTACTACTGGATATCAAAATATGATTTAATTACTACGGCTAAAGAAGAGTACCTGATATTTAAAAGGAAAACGACTGACGATCCAACAGTACGAATAATGCCTCGGGAAGAGTATTTTAGCATCTTAAAGGTGATTCATAAAATGTGTGGTCACGGAGGGCGGGATAAAATGCTACTTAACATCAAGACCAGATTTTATGTACCAAAGAAAGCCATTGAAATTTTTGTGTCGCTTTGTCCTACCTGTGGCACCAAAAGAAACAACCCCAAAAAAGGAATTGTTCCTGGTCCAATTACATCGCAAGATTTCAACCTCAGAGGACAAATTGACTTAATTGATTTCCAGTCTTGGCCTGACTGCGATTATAAATGGTTGCTCTATTACCAAGACAATGACACAAAATATGTAAGTCTTCGTCCACTAAAAACAAAAATTGCAAGTGAAGTTGCCATAGAGCTTTTGAAAATATTTTTGAGTTTTGGAGCGCCTAACATATTGCAGTCTGATAATAATCACGAGTTTATAGCAAAAGTGGTAGAAGATTTAACTGCAATGTGGCCTAACTGCAAAATAATACATGAAAGCCTTGAGAAACCTCAAGCTCAGGAAAGCATAGAACAAAGCAACCAAGACATTAAAAACATGTTGCGCTTATGGATGACAGATAACAAATCGGTAAACTGGTCTGTCGGATGCTTTTATATTCAATACCAAATAAATGTCGCATTTCAAGGTAAAATCGGAAAATCTCCATACAAGGCATTATTTGGCAGTGATCCTAAAGCTGCTCCTTTTGACTATTTCATATCGCCGTTATTACTTGAGGACATCAAACCAGAAGATCCGTTAAAAATAATATTGGAATCCGAGCAAGGATTCTCAGACAATGTGCCTGATAAAAATTATAACAAAGAACCAGATTCTAGTCATTCAAACACTTATGATGATGTTCAAACTTCCATACACAGCTTAGAAATTGAACTTGAACAAACGAATACGCGTAGCATTCGACGGCTCAAAACGAAACTGCAAGAAGATAATGCCATATTATCTAAATGCAGTGATGAGCTTGTTAATAAGCCGGTTCAACTTGAACATTTGAATACTAATGACACAGCAAACCAAAATTTGAATAAAAACTTAAAAATAACTAGCGATCAATCAAAAGCGGCAAATGATAAGCATTGTACTGACAAAGACTTAGTGTCTAAAACGGATGAACTTACACAGAAAGCCATTGACGTTAATAATATTCAGTCTAACTTTACTTGTGTAGTATGTCATTGCGCTACTATAGATGCGCATAATATGTGCAATTCTTGCAATAATGCTGTTCATGATGTATGTGGGATATCGAAAGAGGATGAAGGTTCCAAAGTTCTTTGTTTAATATTCCAAAGTGAACAAGAAATAAGATTTCAAAGAGTCGAAGCTCACAAGAGATTAAAGCGTGCAGCTGAGACACCATATGATACGAAGGAAAAAAATAAAAAAGATCACATGCCTTTTGACACGAACAATGTAAAAAGAAAAATGGTGGACTACGGTAATGGTATTTATGGAATAGAACCCAAATGTAGGTGTATAAAAAAAAGATATGCGAAGCATGAAGTGCAAGTGGTAACGGATGACGCTGAGGATGAAATATTAGATATTCCAATTTCGTTAAACGAAGCTATTAATAATCAATCCATATTTCAAGGCCTTCAAAAGTGCATATGTAAACCTGCGAAAAATCAATGTCGTACTAATCGATGTGCATGTTTCAAAAAAAAAGTTCTTTGTGGATCAAAGTGCCATAGTAACCTGAGTTGTCTCAACAAAAAGACATAATAAAGCTATGAGAAATTAAGGACATATTCTGAAACTGTTTCTCTAGTTTAAAACTTTTTGTTAAAAACGTCGTTGTAATGTCCTATGTTAATTGTTATGATTTGCAACAAATGTTTTATCTAGGTAAATAAATACATGTTGTGACATTGCATAAATACATAGCACAGCAGTCACCCAATATGGCAGGATAAACGCGAAATAGGTACCCACTATAATAAATTATGCTCTAACAAACCTTTATTTTTTTTCTAGCAAGTAAGAAAATTGTGATAACGTTTTTACCTGAACCTACATAGATAATAATTGTGTTCTATTCGTTCTTATTAAATGTAGATTTTTTTTAATGTATTAAATCTATTTCATTTTAAGTCATTTTCTATCCAACCTAAAAACAGCTCATAAAAATTTAAAAGATTCCTTCAACAATACATGGCCACCCTTGTCGCGGCGACCTTGAGCCATGGTTTTAAACGTTTAGTTCGGCCACTCGGCGAAGTCATTTAATTGAATGCCGGCATTGAACGAACAAGCCGGCTTCACAAATTAAACCATTTGTCTGCTTTTGACAGTTCATTCATCAGCAAACCATTCCAGACTATTGCCTCATAGTCGTACAGACCTATTCATTCATCATTCATCTCAGCCAAAAGACGTCCACTGCTGGACAAAGGCCTCCCCCAAGGGTATGAGGGGTATGACAAAGAGGAAATTAATATAGCGGTAACTATGTAGAAAAGCTAGTACGTACCTGATTCGGAATAAGTGTTGCAAAAGTTACCACGAAAGGGATTCGAACCCGCACTCTGTGATGTACTGGGTCAGGTGCACTATGCACTACCAATAAGGCTATCGTGGCTCAGTCAACCTATGCTTATTAAACTTATCAAAACTAATAGGTCTTACTTTGTATCCAACGTATCCAACGGAGCCGGCAAATCATAATTATTGATGAATACAGCGCCGGCTTTAGCGGGGGGCGACCCGGGCGGCCGCCCGGGGCGCCGGGGTCCAGAGGGCGCCGCGTGCTCTAGCGCGTGGCCCTAACTTCTCCATTTAATTTGATATCTATCGATCTAATCAAAAGCTAAATTCATAAATAAACATTGTTCTGTATTGCAAGAAAAGTTAACGGTCAACTTTAAATCAGATATTGATGGAGATTTGTTGTGCGATTAAATTTTAGGTCTGCAACACTATCTCAAAGACAGTCAGGTAACACCTATCGAAACATTAGACATTATTAAAAAGCACAATCTTCAAGAGTTATATCCCAACACCTGGATATCGTTAAGGATAAAAGTCAAAGTTTTCGGAAGAAACCCTTAGGCTCATGAAGAAACGTCCAAACAACGGGCTATCAACCAGAAGATTGGCAAACCGGTACGCTACGACCTCTGACGCTCCAATACACGCTTGATTGAACGAGCGATTGAGCAAAATCGGGGGTCGAAAGTTTTTGTCCGGTCTTTTGGGAGAAGCCACTTGACGAAGTTGACTACAACCAGTGGAGTAGTCGTTGCTTTGAAACCAGAGATTCTTTCGGAAATTGAAAACTTTAACAGTCAGCTATACGCTTCGCATGCATCTCAACCTGATCCCGAAAATGAGAACACCACAGAGCCACATTGACCCGCCACTTTACCAAAGACTTGCCTGAAGTCAGCCTGAGCGAATTTGAGATGGCTCTTAAACAGCTTAAAAACGAAAAGGCCCCTGGCGAAGACGGTGTTATATCTGAGCTCCTTAAAGCAGGTGGTTTAAACCTGTGTTAAAGGAGCTACAAAACATCTTTAACACCGTTCTCTTCGATGGGAGAACTCCGGAGCCGTGGAGTAGGAGGGTCATCATGCTGTTTTTCAAAAAAGGAGACAAGACCCTATTGAAAAACTACCGACCCATTTTGCTCCTAAGCATTGTCTCAAGCTGTTTTCAAGAGTCATCACAAACCGTCTGGCGCGAAGACTCGACGAATTTCAACCCCCGGAACCCCCGGATTTCATGGAGGATATGGCAGTATACCACATGACCACATCTTCACAGTGAGGCAGATTATACAGAAGACCGAGGAGTATAATCGGCGCCAGTGCTTAGCATTTGTGGACAAGCGTCCAAGTACAGAACCAGCAAACTAAGCATATCCCTATAAATTGTTCACAAATGCTTTGGAAGATATGTTTAAGACGCTGGACTGGAAAGGATTAACATCAACGGTGAATGCATCTCACACTTGCGATTTGCGGACGACATCATCATTGTGGCCGAAACGTTGCAGGATTTACATTACATGCTGAACGGCCTAGCTGATTCTTCTCTATGCATCGGTCTCCGGATGAACTTGGACAAAACCAAGATTATGTTTAACGAACATGCCATTCTGGGACCGATTGCAGTTTAAGGCAGTATTCTTGAAGTTGTTAAGGAGTATGTCTACCTCGGGCAAACTCTACAGTTGGGTAGAAACAACTTCGAGAAAGTGGCGAACAGAAGGATACAGCTAGGCTGGGCAGCATATGGGAAATTACGTCGGGTCTTTACGTCGCCTATTCCACAAAGTCTAAAGACGAAAGTCTTCAATCAGTGCATCCTACCCGTCACATGACATTCCATTTCGGCTCCGTAGCCGAAACGTGGATACTCACGGTAGGCCTGGTCCAAAAATTTTAAATCGCTTAGCGAGCTATGGAAAGGGCTATGCTTGGAGTTTCTCTGAGAGACCGGATCCGGAACGAGGTGATCCGACAGAGAACCAAAATCGTCGACATAGCCCACAGGATTAGCAATCTGAAGTGGCAGTGGGCCGGCCATATTAGCCGCAGAACCGATAACCGATGGGGTAAACGTGTTCTTGAGTGGAGACCGCGTATCGGCAAACGTAGTGTAGGACGCCCACAGACTAGGTGGAACGACGATCTTCGCAAGGTGTCTGGCAAGAGCTGGATGAGAGTAGTCGCGGATCGTGCTCAGTGGCGTGCACTTGGAGAGGCCTATGGCCATCAGTGGACGTGTGTAGGCTGATGATGATGATGACCTGGATATCGCTACGTATTCTATTAACAATACCCGTAACTGTTGCAAATGAAGAACACAGTTTTTCCAAACTAAAATTGATAAAAACGTACTTGCGGTCAACAATGTCTCAAACAAGACTAACTAGTTTCTCCTCGCTGTCCATTGAAAATCAAATTTCGGAAAACTTAGATTTTGCCAGTCTTATCAAAGATTTTGCTGACCGAAAAGCTAGTAAAATAAGGTTTTAGATAGGTAAGTATTTGTTTATTTTTTTGCTTTTCATTAAATGTTTTATGAATGAACAATACAACACAACATAATGACAATTGTTTTTAGAGAATGAATCATTAAAATAATAATAAATACATGTTTCTTGTTTTCTATTATATTCGAATTTATTTTTTTAGTGCTAATTGCTGCACTGAAGCTAAATTAAATATTTATAAAATACAGTGAAAAAATTAAACGCCCAGCCGACCCAGCCAGGAATCGAACCTGGGTCTTTCGCAATCCGGGCGGCTGCACTGACCATTATGCTACCGGGAAGCCGCCCGGTGGGCGTTTAATTTTTTCACTGTATTTTATAAATATTTAAAAAATATGATATCAAATTCAAAATAAGTGTTTTTTAATTTTAATATAAAAGGGCGCCAAATTAATGATTCGCCCGGGGCGCCTAGATGGTTAAGGCCGACCCTGGATGAATATTATAATGGGTAGGTAAACAACGCGCTAAAATAGTTACAAACATTAACATTTCGACATAAGTATTATAATTTTTTTGGCAAAATTAGATTACTTGTCCCGTTATGGTTGCTTTGTCATAACATTACACAAAGATACCCGTATAGTATTCACAATCTATACTCTATCTATACTATTCATAAAAAGGGTAGGTAAAGTTTGTGACTTTGTTTGTTTGCGAAGGGTAATCTCTGGACTACTGGTCCAATTCCAAAATATCTTTCACTGATATATTTTTTCTCTTTATTTTGGTTAGGAGCTTTGGTCGAACATATTGACCATGTCAGCTCCATCTTATCCTAATCTTAAATGCTAGTACAACTTTAAACTAAAAATAACAAAATTATAAATGAGTTTCGCTGATGTCGATGTTGGATCAGCTAAAAACTTATTAAATAAACCCACATCTATCCTATTTACATTTAAAGCTTTACACACTATATCTCTTAGGTGACGATTTCAATCACATTCCACTTACAAATGCTGAATATCTTCTAAAACTCCACATACCGCACAATTAGGGATATCTGTTAACTTTAATAAGTGTTTAAATTTATTCAGTGGAATGTGTCCGGATACGATCCGGACACATTCCTCTATCCTATGTGCAGATTTGCGCACATAGGATAAATCAAAATCTGCTGTCTACTTATGTTGGTGTTGGCAAACCATGGTATTCAAGGAGGTTCTGATCGAATGGTTTTGTACCAGATATTTTTCTCACGAGATCTGTTATCAGAATACAGCTTCCATTTATCATAAACTTTATTCTTGTACTCAATAAAAACCTCGGAATTATTTGGCAATATTTCCTTCTCCATACATTCTGTGATTGCTAGCTTGGCTAAGCGATCAGCCTCCTCGTTACCTGTCAAGCCAATATGAGCAGGAACCCACTGTAGTACAATTTCCTGGTTTCTTTGTTTAAAATAATATAGTTTACATAGTACAGCATAAGCTGTCGCTCTTCCTCTGGTGCCAGAGGCACAGCGAGCCAAATGCTGGAGAGCACTTTTGCTATCTGGCAATATCACAATGTTACCACTGGTTATTTGTTCTACATAAGACATTGCTTCATATATTGCAATTTCACTGATATAATGCTAGTTATATTCCTTCTCAAATCAAGGCGGACGAAATCGCGAGTAAAGTGCTTCTTATAAAATATTCTTTTAGCATTCATGTGGTACCTTTGTAGTTTGAAGGTCCGGGAATAAACACGCAGTTTGATTTGATTATAGGTATTTATTAACTAATAAAAATATCACATTGAACTCCTAAAATATATCATACTATGATAATAACATAACAGTAACGACAACAATTTAATAAAAAAAGAAATGTTAAACATTTTAAATTACCTACTACTGTCAATCTCAAAAACTCGATTGAATTTATGAACTTAAGCTACGCACAAAAAAAACATTACAAAATAAATGAAGAATATAATGTGATTCACATTGTGTGTTGATAACTTACAATTAAAGCAACTACATATTCGAAATCTGAAAAACGTTTAGAGACATTAGCACCTGGCACTCGTATAAAAGACCGCCCTCTAAACTATTTGACTGATCTAGATCTTTTGAAAGATCTAGCACAATTTAATATGCCAACAATACAATAATCTTTTCAAAAATCTAGCTTAATTGATTTCATTGATTTGCCAATAATATAATAATTTCGTGCCAGTATTTTCTCTTGGTAACTATTTTCCTACATACAATAGTGACCATTCTTATTTCAATATTCATTGTGGCAACACTGAAGTAGTTCTGCTAAACAGTGATAGAGGACAGCACTACACTGCAGATTTCTAGTGTCATTTCAAGCCAATAGTACGAGTAATCTCTTCGAAGACAGTCCACGCCATAGCCGCCATAAGCGTCCTACGTAGCATACGAGGTACCGCACCTTTGAAGTAGCCTTTGAAGCCATAATTCTGAAACAATGCAAACATGATTATAGTCAAACGGCATGTACTTAGTTTCTTTGGGAAATTTTCTATGACAGATTGTGTCATAAAAAAATCTCAAAACAAATCAGTGACTAGTAGTGGGTAAGTATGTATTGTAAAAAAAATACAATTTTGTACTTAGGCCAATCTATACTATTAATAAAGAGGTAACGCAAGACTGTTTGTAAGTCGGGGCTAATTTCTGGAACTACTGGACCGATTCCAAAAAGTAATTTACTGATAGAATGCAACGTACCTTGCGGCTATATTTTATTTAGAAAAAGTTTTTTTTTAAATCTCAAATCCACCCGGACGAAGTCGCGAGTAATGTAGAATATTTTGTTTGACCCTGCGTCATAGGAATTACTCATGCGTATACATAAAAGACAAAGTGTTGAAAGAACAATCGCATAAACTTTGTAAGAGACAAAGCTTATGCAATCACTAAATTGTATAGTCGTCAATGAAATTGCTTTACCACCTTAGCAGTGAATTTTGTTTGCATATAATAAAACAACAAGATAGATTTTTGTTTAAAAGACCAAGTGACGGATAAGTTGGCATCATTGACAATGAACCTTAGCAAAATTTTATTGTAATGGAAGTTTTTGTCAAAAGTGATAAAGCAATTTCATGGTCGACTATACATAAAAATGACACGCTTGTTTTTACAAGGACCTCTTTAATTTTACCTAATAATTACATATTATTTTGTTAAGTCCAACCGATACACTGTAATTTGCGTTACCTATATTCTCTTTATAAACTTTATTGTTAGAACAAAAACAGTTAATGCATTTAAAAAAAATGTAACTCAAGTTACAGTGTTTTAGCTTGACACAACAGTAATTATTATTTTTCTACGTCTACTTAGACGAATTTAATCCTATCCAAGTGGATAGGATTAAATTCTCACAATCTAAATAAATTATATTTTTAATGACATTCTGTAATGACTTAAAATCATAATTATTGCTGTGGGTCACCCCAAAACTCCACGAGACAAAGTGATAAACTTTGACCACGTGTTTTAGATAGTGTAGTTGATGTTAATGATCATGGTTTTTATAGCAATTATGCGCACTTTACAATTAAAAAGAAATATAATAAAATTATTGCTTATTTATTTATTATTTGTTATAAAATTAATAATCATTTTTGTCGAATAAGCTATGGTAATTACAGTTTTTTTTAGTTATAATGCTGTACGGTACATTATACATTTGTTTCTTCATAATGTCCACTGTAAATTATAATATTTAGGCTCCTTTTCGCATGACCTTCATGGTTTGTAGTGGATGCTTATACAGCCACCGTTAAAATGATATGTGCATTCAAAGCTACCAAAATGTCTGAATATTTGACAAAAACAACTATCACAAAACACTAAGGTGCATTTTCATGTGCTCCTAGGCTTCAAACAAAATTGTAATCGACTGTTATTGACATAAGATTGATTTTTATCAAATGGTTAAATATTTTGGTAGGTTTGATCGATCCAACACTTCAAAAAAATTACTGATTATTTTAATAATTGGTGAAATGAAGAAGGTTGACCCACAATGAATCCTTCACATATGACCTAGCGGTCTACTGTATATCATTATTTATGCTCACCTGATGTACATAAAGGGCCGCGCTAAACGCATTAGGAAACTTGTCCGGGTACAGTTGCATTTTGGTCTTCAGGACGTCTGCAGGGTTGGTGACCAGCGAAGCTGCTATGCCCGCCACTATGCCACAACTGAAGTGCACCGCGCTTGCGGCACTGGGTGATTGTAACCATTCTGGAATAGGCAATAAGATACGTTATTAATTGCCAGGTTATATGGTATATAAAAGGCTTATCAAATATTTTTTTTCTTAGAGAGTTTTCTGATTGGCTCTGGCGGCCTTTTTAGCGAACAATAAACATCGTCAGAGGTTTTTTTAGAGGGAATGGCATCACGCAAGCGTATCCCCGTTTCCTACTAGATTCTCCGAGGGGTTAGTAGGGGGAGCGGAACAACCCTAGGGCGTTGAAATTACTTTTAAGTTAAACTTGAAAGTAAAACAAGGCAATCGGCATGTCTAGGAAATGTTGGCTGCTGCCCGCTAAATGTTTATGCACACTTCAATTATCAGGGTGATTCAAATCCATTTTTATCATTTAAAAACAATTTAAGCACATATTATGCGAAATGAAGAAAACATGTTTTTATCTATTCCACAGAGATAATGTTATTAGGGGCATGTTTTTGATGTAGAACTAAGATAAAGTAAGCGAATAATAAATAATATCAAGGTGACGTGTTTATCTTTAACACAAATATACTTAAACTTATTTACCTACCTGTTATTTGTAAGGATCTGTTATATTGTATAACAATTATTATAAAAGTATACAGTTCATTTAAAGGGAAAAGAGGAAAAAAATAGCCATAGGAAAGTACAATTAGTATGTACCTACTACCAATATTACTCAAACAATAAGAGTAAGTACGTGTTCTATTGACATAAAGAACCGTCAGCAATCAAGAGGGTCGCAATAATAAGGATTTTATTTTTAATTATTTTTTTTGTATAAAATCACACAAAGATTTCGTTCAAATCGATAAGTGTAACAGAGTAATTCCTCTTGACGATTTGAATCATGATGGGTACGGTGGGCTAAAGGTCAATGAAATTTATATACAGTATCATATTAATCTTAATATAAGTAAATAATAATCTCACTAATCAGCCCAACGACTTAACGACTTCAACTAATTAGATGTCTACACAGAAACGGTCAATAAACTTGGAAAACGCTTTGTAGTGAAGACACGATAAGAAAAATCGTCAAATTATTCTTAATTATTGCTTAGTAACAACGAACCGATAAGCTATTTGTATATTTTAGAATTTGTGATTTTTGGTGTAGTCGAGCCGTGGATGATAACGATGAAATTAATCTATCCTAATCAGTAAGTACTTTTATAGTCAATTTATCTACCTTTCGGCGCCGCTTGTTTTGCTTGGGTATAGAACATCAAATAAAGTCCCGAGAACGGAGCATCCCTTGCAAGGGTAGGGCCAAGACCACAAGAGAGGCCTCGAATGCCTTCAGCCCTGTAGATAGACTTCAAAGCTCCACCGAGACTGTCATATTTGTACACTCCGGATTCATACCTGAAAAATTAACAATGCAAATTAAGGTCTGAGGTTATTGCATATTTAAACTGTGACAATTAATTATTTTACAGTGACTTGGAAAGGAGTGCTTTCGTAATAATGATTGTATGCAAATGAACAACGTCGTCGTCTACGTTTATACAGGCTACTACGTCGCAGTATTACTATTAAGTAAACAGTGCTTTAAAATACGTCAAGATTTCTATATATATTTTAAAATTTATTTGCATTGAAATCAGTGCATAATGCGACCTGGTAAGTGTAATCTGTTATTACCATTTGTTAGAGATGGTCTGATGTAAATTGTCTTAGATTCCCCTAACTGATGAAATGATTCTAAACAAAACTTTACATTTCTTTACTAACCTCGTTTTGATGACAGTAATAGGTATCAATGCAACACCGCTCATAGTCCTAGCAACAACTCCCAGCCCAATGGCCTCCATAGCACCCAAATCTTGATTCCTGGTTTTCCCTAGTTTAGCTTTCAACCAGTGCAAGGATGAGAAGTAGAGGCCAACACCAGGAACGCATCGTGCAACTGACGGCACCATTCCACGCCATAGACCAACTATGTGTTCTGTACGGACGATACTGGTAAAAATCGAAATCATGCCGGGTTGGATTCGGCTGCTGCAACAAAAATACTGCAGTTAAGGCGACTATTTTAACCGATAATAAATATTTAATTTATAGTATAGCTTATAAAAATATTTCCGTCAAGATAAAAATCCTATAACTCAATATTTTACATGTTTCAAGCCTAGCTCATTCAATTTTAGATTCGACTTAATGTGCAATTAACACATTAATAATAAATCTTGTTAATCCATCAAGAAAGCTAATAAGTTTGTTTAAAGAACGTGTTTACTTCAGTAACAGTCAGTAGTATAACGAAGCTATTGATTTATCAACTTTTTCCACCCCAGCTTCTATCCGTTAGTTAGGCTATCAACGATTTAATAAAATGCTTACGAAGATAAGAAAATTACTAATTTATCAGCTTATTAATTGCCGGTTCACTATTACATAAGCTAAATATTACGGTCCCTTGATAACTTCATAAAACATTTTGCTTCATTATTATTTTTATAAGGTAAGGTAAAAAATATTGGCTTGAATTGCAATATATTTAAAGTGTTTAATATCTATCACTCATTATTACTATAAATAACTTACTTGACAGTCGCCGCAATAACATTCTGATGAGGATTTTGCAATCTCGTCTTCACCAAGTCCAATGGCTGGAATAGGATCGTGCTGAAAGTCCCAGAAAAGGAACCAGCCAGAAAGGCCTTGAAGACAGGGTGGTACTGTGAACAAAATAACAGCGATATGAGAACACGCGCGTTCTGATTACTTAAAAGCTGTCAGTGATACTCTTTGACCTCCTTTGTGAGATACAAAACTGTGACTTAACATTGATTACTTAGTTAATATCTCACTTACATTTGCCACAATATCCATGATAGTCGAAATAATTCCTGCAACTTTATAGAGCTATGCCGTCAGGTGATGTCTTTTGGATAGACCCCAAATTTGTAGTACTCGAAATGGTAGAGCCAATGGCAAAATGAACGTTTAAGTTGATAAAATTTCAAGTCTAAGTCTAGATCGTATCCGAATAGTCTGAATAGTATATAGGGTTGACACGGAACATCAAAGTAATGGTCATTTTTTGCAGCAGCTCGCTCGAATAATTCATGTATATAAATGCCAGCTTGAATCGTAGCGACTTTTTCGGCCTCCAAAGCCGAATCACAGGCGGTTTGTTGCGCGCACTTATATATTACGATATCGTCCAATGTCTTCTTACGAACACACAAAAAAATTAATAAGGAGACAGAAAATCACTATATTTGACAAACTTAGCCATCAGGGTAAACTGAGTTGAGATAATAATACAAAACAATTAGTTTATAGGTAAGCACGAGTTCGCGGGAGTCGGAGACGTGATCGCACAAATACTTCTGGAAGCGTACTGAACAACTGATAACCAACGAATCGAATGGGCCGATGCGGCGTTCATGTCTACATTTATAGCCGTTTGCTATCGTCTGCAGACGCCCGCCGCGGGTGATCGAAGTGCTAAAGGCGTAAGGTCGCACTTATCAACTCATGATAACAACGTATCCGTGCCTACTAACTAGGGGGTAATGAGTAATGATAAGAAGTAACAACGATATAAAGATGTAGAATGATCATTTTCCTGCGGTTGGACCAATTAAATAAGGACAATAGGTCATTGTATTTTACAGTTACATTACATTGTAACAGCACAGAATCCGTCTGTGTGACTAACAGCCTCATCTCTATTTCTACCGCCAAGCAGCTTTGTACTGCGTTGCTGTGTTTCTGTTGAAAAGGAGGTAGGTACTATACATTTTGTTACTATTTTCTCAGTAGTCTACCTACTGTATCTAATGGATAGTGGGTATAAACATACTCTATTTGGTTAAATCAACCTTGGCCACAAGCTACTTTTTGGTCCTGTCAAACACAATGTGAAAATTTATAGCAGATCTAATGATGCTTATTTGAAGGTACAGACGCCTGCCCTATCCAAAACTGTCAAATTTCTTCAATACATTTTCACCCATATAATTAATTATATGGGTGAAAATGTATTGAAATGTATTGCCTTAAAGCATAAAGTTTAAAGTCTATTGAAGACATTTGACAGTTTGTGGTAAGCTGATTTGCAAGCGTGTGTACATAAACAAAACGAAATAGTTTTTTGGAGAGAGATTGCTGATTGCCTCAAACGGCATCTTCAGCTTCACCGGGCTTTTTTGGGGGCGGCGAGAAACTTAAAGGGTTCCTCAAGCCGTGTTAAACTAATCACCTTCGGAGGTTTTCTAGAGGGAACGGCATCACGCACGTAAAAGTGCGTGTCCCCGTGCCCTACTAGATTCTCCGAAGGGTTCGGATCGGATCGGGACGTAATAGCAACTTCGATTTACACTTGTGTGTACATATATATCATAAACAAAATATCAGCCGATATCGAACGTAATCAACTATTGAAATAACGCAAATGATTAATTGCATTCAGATATAAACCTTATCTAAAAGTTACTATAAGTATATTTTATGACCTGCATCTAATTGAAAACAATATATATATTTATACATTTTAGCGTTTATTTCGTACATTTGTCAACATTTCCTGACGTTTCAAGGATGAAATCAAATGTGTAAATACGCGAGTAGATCCGTAAAAGTAGTTCGTCTCAGCTTGCGTAAACTTTAGATAACAATATTCTTAATAGGTAGGTAGTTAGGTACCTTTTTATTTACTTATACAGTGCGAGTCTGTATAAAGTGTAGACAGTGATAGGTAGGTAGGTACTTACATATGAATGTGGGTTAAACTTAGACTCAATTTAATGGACCAAAAATAAAATATTTTGTTGTTTTTTATTGACCTTTTAACTTTGTATTACAAAAAAAAACATTTCAAAGTTTTAAAAAATATAACTTTTGAACTAAGTGGTCATAAAAACACAAATGTTGAAAAAAAATCCACGAGCAGGATTTGAACCTGCACCCTTCTGACATACCGGGTCAGGTACTCTCCCAATCGAGCTATCGTGGTTCTAACCAGCCCGCAGAATTTATTCAACACTATTTACTTTTTTACTTTGAAAGCCAAAAGCGCCCATTTAATGTCAACTTTATCCAGCAGTTGACGTCTTTTGGCTGAGGATGATGATAATGATGATAGAATAACTTTATTTGCGGCCTCCTATGATCTACTTTAAAATTATTCATTTTACTTTATTACACTTAATTATTTAATTTAGGTAGGTATTAAAAGAAGTTGTTCACATATTTACTTTTTTATTTCTTTTGTAAACAAAATATACCTACTTACCGGCAATGAAAGTGGACTTTGATGTACAAAAGTACCTACAGATAAGTAAGCTTATCTCTAAAAATGAGTTTTTTTCCCGCAGATTATTTTGAGAGCCAGCCAGCATAGTATAGTAATAAAGTGAGTATGTAGCTAGTAAGATACACAATATTATTCGCTAGGAAAAATTAAAAATGAAAATAATTCATTAGTACTTACCTACTGTACATATCACAATACATACCTACTTACTTTATACTTTTTCTGCTTCCCTTACACACTGACCTAGTTCTTTGTCGTTGTTTTATCTAAACCATATCTTAACAGAACATTTGTTAGTTCTTCAAAAATAGGCCCCAGTTCAAAACAGTTTTTTTCGTTGTACGAGCACAATGCTTCCCTACCATTTTAAGCAGTCTTTTATATAAAACTACATACTGGCTATACTAGCTAAACCGTAGCAAACCACCAAACAAGAAATTGAACTTTAACTTGTTAGAGTACGGAAACAATTAGCACTAGGAAGGCACACAGAGCCAACACTGCCTATACAGAGTCAAATTTACACAGATCCTCTATACACAGTACATAATTCATTAACATTGATTATTAGTATGCCCTGCGCCTCAATTCTGTTACATATTTTAAAGCATATGCAAATGTGTGTTGGCAGCTTAATATTGACTATTGTTCCATAGTTCTAATGACAAAACTAGACCTTATCAAGCCAAAACACTGTCATATGAGCTAGGTACAGTGTTTATGCTATCTAACATTTATTGTGTGCATAATAAAAGTTATAAAGCAAAAGCACTGTAGCTCCAATTACAGTGTTTTGGCTTGACTGCATACCTACTGGCACACTATTGAGATGTTATTAAATTAGCAAACTTGATGCATTGTTCACCTGTTCCCTTGCTAAGTAAATAAAAATGTAAGTAAAGTGAATAAAAATTTCATAACATAATTTTTTTCTTAAACACCATGATATGTATGACTGTTTATGTTACATTAATCAATTGTGCTGAATGTACCTACTTGTAAGTAGCCAACAAATAAAACGGATATTGACATATTATTTTTGTAGTTTTATCTCTACTTAAGTGACCATTGCCCTCAGCTCCATATTTGTGGCAAAATACATTAACATTTTGTCTTGTTTCACTAACAAACAATAAAATTATATACTAGTTATGGCGACAAAACTTGATGTGAACACTTAGACTTACAGTGTTGACTGATGCCTCTATGATAGAAGGTTGACTACAATTGAATTAAAATATTGTGTTATCTTGGTTTTATCAAACATTCATCATAGTAACTAATTATTAATGAGGATTGATAATTAAAAAGATAATATCATTAAAATAATGAAAATGTTCCTAATCTTACTTACCAATATTACAATACACAATCTACTCAATTAGCTACTTATTATTTGACGACAGTAAACAATATTAATATTATATGAACACAATATTAAGTATAGCACTTTATGTTGGGCCCCCATTTGTGACCGTTAGAATATGTTAGCAGTTATTTTATATTAAAAAAGTTAAATAATGTATATTGTAAAAAGGTGCCAGGAACGAAAACTTAAATAATAAATAATATTTATGTTGTAATACACAATCATTTCTTTAAAGTTAACAGAAAAAGTAAGCAGTTTTAATTATATCCAGAATGTTTTGTAATTAATTTAAATATTGATAAGTCACAGAGGATTCCGGGTGAAGTGCACTTCCACCTTCGGCCTTATCATCAACTCAACTCAAACTCAGGTGACATGAAGGCCAAGTGTTTACCCATATAATATATAAAAAAGGTATGTAGGTATATTTAACATTCAATATTTAGGTTAGGAATTAAATATTAGAAAAACTAGTAAACATTACAAAAACACAAATGTTGAAAAATTTCCACGAGCAGGATTTGAACCTGCACCCTTCTGACATACTGGGTCAGGTGCTCTCCCAATTGAACTATCGAGGTTCTAACCAGCCCGCTGAAATTATTCAACACTATTTACTTTGAAAGCCATAGGCGCCCATTCAATGTCAAAAACTTCCGTCATTAACATCCAATCATAATATTTATACAAATACTAAAGATCAGTTAAGAAATAGGCAAGCTATTTATAAAATGTTTTTGTTTTGTTTTTATAATATTTAATGCAAATTTTGTTGCAAACAAATTACAAAAACACAAATGTTGAAAAAATTATAGTAAACATTACCAAAGTAGTGCAAGCAGAATAAGCCTCCATTGCAGATAAATAAGTACTGCTTGTGTGTTCAGACAGCAAGACAAGTAAAAGAAACATCTTAGTAAATTGCAAGTAGTGATGTCACATTAATCAAGCATTGCAGGAGCCTTGATAAGGCAGGAATAATACCCGTCAGAGACATCATGATAGGGTCAAAACAGAGGACATTGATAATAATACAGCACAAACAACTTCGCAGGGGACCACTTACGTCGTTATCGGTTCGCTTGAGGTCAGTAGGCGGGACTGTATCGATCGCCCAACCGTTTGAAAATGCTTCAAGCTCTTGCAAGTTTTGGGACATAGCTTATTTAATATTTTTATAATCATATCTTGTTACAGGACTTCGGGATTTCATACGCATTCTGCTATTTTGACCTTCGCGGTTTTACCGCATAAGCTTACATTTTTGAAAAGGCAGCATCTTTTACAAGTACCTATGACATTTACCACTTTTACAAACTATAGTTTACTTTTAAAATAAAACACTGCAGTAATGAAAAGCAATATTGTAATTTTGGAAAACTCAAACTGTTTCCACTTTCCAGACCCTGAAATGTCAAACAGTGGAAACAGCTGTTGACAAAATCCTCGTCAACCAATCACGAGGAACTTTTATCATAAAATTAACTTATTAAGCCAATCAAAAATCAAGGTACTAATAAAACGTCAGACTATAGTAGAAGAAAACAAACGGAAAATGCAGCTCACGATGATGCGTTCACTATAGGTAGATAAAATTAGGTTCTTTTTCAAGATAATCCACTTGTTTGATTGTTTAAAGAATTTATACCTAGGTATACCTCTCAACGACTTAAGTGGTGTCATGACACCGCGGCAATATTTCGGTGGAACGATCTATTTCTGTGGGTGGAACAATGGTGAAACGGTCAAAATTAACACGATCTAGTCAGTAACATTTAAACGGTAAATAGGTAAATCGGATTATTAAAATACATGTTGATTGATTTAAACGAAACGGGTTACATAAGTAATATCGAAAGTTGCCATACCGAATGTCGCGATATCGACAACGGTGCATCGATTGGTCGCTGCATCGAAAAGTACGTTATATCGAATGTCACTATATCGACAACGGTGTATCAATTGTTTGTTGCATACGGTACGCCATATCGAAAAGTACGTTATATCGAAAGTTGCAATATTAGAGCTAATTCGAGGATATAATTGCTTATTAAATTAAAAATTCTGCTTACTACCTCCATCTAGTGACGGTCACGTGGATATTCACTGACTAAGTTGATGTTACATCGTTCTTAGATGGCACTATCGTACACTACATTTTTCTAATAATTACAATGTATGGAAGATTCACCCCTCCTGGTCAGTATCATCATACCATATTTGCTGTATTGTATTGTATTGTATTGTACGGTATTGTACATATTTGTCACTACGCGACTGCAGAAAATGGAACGCACTATTTGTTCAACTACCCTCATGTATAAGTTATAACTCCAAGTTTAATGTAATGTAATGCACGGATACCTAACGACACAGGTTCAATTCCCGCCTGAGCAAACATGAGACAAGTTGATCATTTATATAAAAAGTTTAACTTTGTAGTGAATAAATGTTTATATAATTTTTAACGCAAATTTTGTTGCGAACAAATTACAAAAACACAAATGTTGAAAAAATTTCCACGAGCAGGGTTTGAACCTGCACCCTTCTGACATACCGGATGATCGGATGTTAATGACGGTAGTTGTTAACATTGAATGGGCGCCTTTGGCTTTCAAAGTAAAAAGTAAATAGTGTTGAATAATTTCGGCGGGCTGGTTAGAACCACGATAGCTCAACTGGAAGAGCACCTGACCCGGTATGTCAGAAGGGTGCAGGTTCAAACCCTGCTCGTGGAAATTTTTTCAACATTTGCGTTTTTGTAGTGAATTTTCGATTTAGCAAAGATTGGTATGATACTGACTGCCTTGTCTTTCGATACTGTAACTTTCGATAAAACGTACTTTTCGATATGGCGTACCGTATGCAGCAAACAATCGATACACCGTTGTCGATATAGCGACATTCGATATAACGTACTTTTCGATGTGGCGTAGGTACCGTAGATGCAGCGACCAATCAATGCACCGTTGTCGATATCGCGACATTCGATATGGCAACTTTCGATATTACGTATGCAACCCGATTTAAACACATTGTTAACGTAACGTAAGTAAGATGAACGTTTAACATTTTATAGGAACGAACGCTGAACCAAGCCCGACATACAAATAATAACAAATAAAATATTTGATTAGTTGTCTGTCATCCATCATACATCATAGTTAAAGGAGCGGTATTACGTGATAAATTAAATATTGGCAGTTATATTACAACGCGTTGAATTTTGATTGTGTTGGATAAAATTAATCAAACAATCTTGTTGTTGAAGGAAAGGTCGTGAAAAGGACAATGGGCAAATTTGTATGGCCTTGTCCCATCGGCGCCATTAATTGTACTAGGTATTTATTTCCTAGTAGACAATTATGCATACAATAAGACTGCAAAAGATTATTTTTGTTACTTCCTTGGATAAAAAGTTATCATATCGATGGTCTAGAAGACAAACATCCTAATTACAGACTTACTAATTTTTCAGGAGGACTGTTTTTATTATTTCAAACTTCTAGATACTATAACTTAAAACTCTATGTGCATAGAGATTGTGTAGGTATATATATACTGCCTATACTTAGTTAGGGTATTTATCTTTATACATAACTACTTATAATAAATTTGAATATCAATATCTAAAATCTAATATATAAAATTCTCGTGTCACAGTTTTCGTTGCCAAACTCCTCCGAAACGGCATGACCGATTTTGATGAAATTTTTTGTGCTTATCCGGTATCTATGAGAATCGGCCAACATCTATTTTTCATCCCCCTAAATGTTAGGGGTAGTCCACCCCTAAATTTTTTTTTTATTTTTTAGACAAAATTTTTAATTTCTATTTTTTTATGATACAACATACAAAAATACATACAATCCTCAATTTTCACTCTTCTACGATCAACCCTTATTTGTGGTACGAAGTCCGCCGGGTCAGCTAGTATTCTATAAAAATATCAAAATAGCAAAAAAGAGCGTCACTTAGTACGTTTGTACACAAACTTTATTATTGTATTGTTCACTTAACACTTTCGTGTATTGTGTGTAGGTACCTACCTACATTAAAAATGTCTAGGGGCAAAGTAGGTACATTTTTAGCTATAAAAAAATCTAATAATATTTATAATTTTATCCCTATTATGTTGAATAAATTAAGAAAAAAATGCAATTTTAACAAATTGGGGAAAATTAGCTTACGTTAAGGTCACCTAATTGGCAAAAAAAGCAAGAACAAGGTTCATTTTTTAAATGTTTATTGTATGAATAAAAATAAAATAATCTGAATTTCTACCATTCACACGAATCACACAAGCACAACAATTTAGCATGCTTAAAATCAGCTCATCCATTTGGATGGTGAGATTTGAAAGTGATTTCACTTTGATGAATAGCCGCCCACGATTTTTCTAACAAGTCATAAAGTTGTTGTGGGGTGTGCACGGCATCCATGCTCAGCAGAGCTCTTCTTTGGAGCATGTCCCATGCATGCTCAATTGGGTGAGGTCTGGTGATTGTGCAGGCCACGGCAGGAAGTTGATATGAGAATTAGTCGAAACGAATCACCCAATCGGCCTCGCAAGGGGATGATGACATCTGAAATAATCCTCTCTGCGTAGATTTGAGGTTCTGGTTCTTCCACCGATCCAAATACCGGCCCAAACCATGATTGTCCATATGGAGGGGCCATATGGATGAACTTCCTGATAACATCTCAAGCGTTTTTGACGTTCAGAGGTCGTTCAAATTGTAGTTAAAAATTGTAGTTAATATTAACGCGATTGAATACCTAGGTAGTAAAAAAACCCGCAAAATGAGGTTAACCTGATGTTGCGTTGTTTTCACGCTACGCCAGTTGTCTTTGCATCTGGACTCCATTTCCACTTAATATCAGGTGTTATGGAGTCATTTGCCGTGCTAAGTATAAAAAAAAATAAAAAATTGGGCGGCCCTCACCCTGCCGGCCTACAAGGTGCCTCTTCACGCCTCGTTTGAAGGACCCCATGTCATAGGACGGAGAGAAAACGTGTGCTGGTAGACTATTCCATCTTTTGGAAGTGCGACAAAGAAATAGTCACCAAATTTTTTTGTGCGCGATGGAATGTTCGAGACAGTACAGCGGTGACTCCGGAGAGCAGCATGCGTACTCCTATGGAGGAAGGGAGAAGGTGGGATGAGGTCAAAGAGCTCTTCAGAGCACTCGCCGTGGTATAAGCGGTAGAAGACGCTGAGTGACGCTATATCTCTACGCAATTGCAGAGGCTCGAGAGCATTAGTGACCTCTGCATTGCCGATAATGCGTATAGCGCGCCACTGCAATCTGTCCAAGGTATCGACAAGGTACAAGGTACTTTGTGGAACTGTCCCAGAGGTGCAAGCAATACTCCACGCAAGATCGCACGCATGTGTCTTGTACAAAAGGCACAACTGAACCGGGCGTGAAGAATCGCCGCACCCTGTTCAGGACACCGAGTTTAAGTGACGCTGTTTTATCACGGCTTCAATATAGTCCCTTTGGTTCAGATCGCAGCGAATCTCCATACCGAGCATGTTAATACTGCTCTGCAGGCCGAGTAATGTGCCTTGAAGAGAGGGAAGGGAAAACTATTGCTGGGATGCCATCAGGGCCATTAGCTTTCCGAACATCGATTGACTGCAGCTCCGCACGTACATCACACTGTCTGATTTTAATATCAGGCATTGTGTGGCCACAGTGAGGAATTGTTGGTGGCTGTGCATTGCAGTCATCGATTCGGGAGTTAGCCGCAAAAAGTCCAGCCAGGAGATCGGCCTTCTCCTGCGGCTTGTGAGCTAAAGATCCGTCAGGACATCTCAGAGGTGGCAGCGAGAGTTGGCAGAAGTTAGATTGCACGGCTTTGGCAAGACGCCAGTAGCTACGGCTGCCCGTAGGATGCGTCAGTAATTCTTGGCCAACCCGTGCGACGCGCTGGGCATCCGCTCTAATGTAAGCCTTCTTGCAGGACTTGGTGGCATTGTTATAGGCTGCTTTCAGTGTGCTGGTCTCAGGATCTCCTTGGGCTGAACCTCTGATCCAAGCGCGGTATGCCGTCTGCCTGTTAACAACAGCGTTGGCACACTCGCGGTTGAACCATCGGTTGCGCTTGCCTTTGCTGATGATATAGGAGTGCGAAATATAGTACTCCATTCCTAAGACTATCTCATCAGCAACTGCAGTTGCTGACGGGTTCTTCCCGCTGAAGCAGCGCTGCGCCCAAGGAACGGATGCGAAATAGTCCCGCATACCATCCCAATCTGCCGACGAGTAGTGCCAAATCTGGCGTTTACCGCTGAAAGCGGTAGCGGGGCCAGAGGCACTTTGCTGGATACCAAGCAGTCCCCCGAAGATCCTAAAGAAGCTCGAACTTCCACTCGGTAACCAGCTGGGCGACTCGTCATCAGAAGGTCTAGCAAAGAGGGCGCGTGACCGACTATATCTGGGATCCTGGTGGGCTGGTTCACCAGTTGAGTCAGGTCGTGCGTGAGAGCGAATGCGTGGGCAGTTCTACCAGCATCGTCAGATTTGGAGGAACTTAACCACAACTCGTGGTGAGCATTGAAGTCCCCCAAAAACACCAATTCCGCCGATGGAAACCGCTCTTACGCTTCATCTGCTACCCGACTAAGATGTTCCATAAGTCGAGTTGTCTTCATGTTGCCATTATGGGATCGGTAGACGCAGACGAAGACACGGCTATGAAAGCCCAAGTCGACGTGTACCACAAGGAGGGAAAAGGAAGGGTCCTCCAGACGGCGCAGACAGCGACAGCAAACATCCGTCCGAACGAATAAGCAAACTCTGGCTTTGGCTTTGAAGGATTCTTCAAGCACAAAGCCCGGATAGTGCAGGTAGCTGGTGTTGGCCGACCAGATTATTTGCGTCTCCGTCAAAAACAACGTTGCTAGTCATGCCGTCTCAAGATGGTGGTGGACGGCATTGAGATTTGCATGGAGTCCGCGGATGTTAGCGAACTCGACCTCAAAAGTTTGTGGTGGGGGTGTGCACCACTGTAAGACCAGTTTTAGTGTTAGGCGCTGCCATGATGAAGAAAAGGAGGGAGGCGTGAATCGAGGGAATGCTACTGCGATGCAAATGGTTGAAGTGTGGCGGCCTGTTTCACCAGGGATCTGCCTACAGATGAGTATCATTAACCCGCCGAACGGAAGGGCCCCCGAAACCCCCCGGGAATGGCCGCCGAGACCCCACCTTCCGGTCACCAACCGGCACAACGGACCATCCCGAGATTATGCGTGGCATGGTGAGGCAGCCTCACGAGCTGGTTAAGCTCGCTTGGGCCCCTGTACTGTGCCACGGGCGGGACAGCTGTTTCTACGGGTCTCCCTGGTCGGCGGGTTAACGAAGTCCTCCTGGCACTGGTTTGACGGAAGCCTCCACAGACCAAATGCATCGCAGCAACATCCACTCGACCTCTGGTTTTACGCTGGCTGATCCCGAAACGCGACCGACAAGCGGTCACTTGACGGGTTTTACACCATGCGTACGGTGCGGTGGTCACTAACCAGACGGGCCAAGCCTTACCACCACCTTACCACGCAGTGGAGCATATGGAAGCTCGAAAATCCGATAGTCGCCTCTTACGACACCCACCGGAGGAGAGGGCGGTGAATAATATTCTTTCTCCGTCACCGCACGGATAACGTAGGTAGGTTGTATGTATTGTGATATGTACAGTAGGTAAGTACTAATGAATTATTTTCTTTTATTTACATAACAGTGCGAGTCTGTATAAAGTGTAGACATGCTCTAAGGTGTAGGTAGACATGCTCTAAGGTTTAGGTAGACAGTGGTAGGTACTTACATATGAATGTGTGTGAAACTTAGACTCAATTTAATGGACAAAAAAATACAATATTTTCTTGTTTTTTTATTGCCCTTTTAATTCTTTATCACAAAAAAAAAGAAGTTTAAAAAAATTATAACTTTTGAACTAGGTGATCATGTAAAAACAAAAGCATTCACAATAACAAATAACAGGCGATAACGATAAAATAAAAAAATACTCAAAAAAAATGCTCGTCAATTAAAAACAGGAAAGTATTAAAAAAATTACTTAAAATTAAAAGGCCTCTAAAAACAAGAAAAAAGTAAATATTTTAATTTTTTTCTCATTGATGAAATTGAGTCTACATTCACATACAATGTAGGCCAGGTAGATTTAAAAAAGTCACGCACTGTATAAGATAGGTAAGCCAATAGCATGTGAAAGTCAGTAGAAGATACTTCATAGCATGTTCTAGTAACCGTGCCTTTATATTTTGTATGTAGGTACCTACTTATAATAAATAACTTGTGGAGATCCTTAGGGGCCTTTATCCAGCAGTGGACGTCTTTTAGCTGAGATGATGATATTGATGATAGAGTAACTTTATTTGCGGCCTCCTATGATCTACTTTAAAATGATTCATTTTACTTTATTACACTTAATTATTTAATTTAGGTAGGTAGGTATTAAAAGAAGTTGTTTACAAATTTACTTTTTTATTTCTTTTGTAAACAAATATAGTTACCTACTTACCGGCAATGAAAGTTGACTTTGATGTACAAAAGTAAGTATAGATAAGTAAACATATCTCTAAAAATGAGTGTTTTTCCAGCAGATTTTTGAGAGCCATGCTCTAAGCAGCCAGCATAGAATAGTAATAAAGTGGGTATGTAGCTAGTAAGATAAACAATATTATTCGCTAGGACAAATAAAATAGATTTTTAAATAAATCATTTAAAGGAATAATTTCATTTTATTTTGTACACCTCGAGATGATGTTACATTGATGTAATAAAGAAATAGGTATATTTTAATGATATAATTATGTCATTGTAATACATAATATACAAATATAAGATAGAGAAAGGTTAAATAAAACTAAAGGTTTATTAAATACGATGATTTATTGAATAATAGTAGATTGTACAACAAGAGCATAAAACGAGCCATTTTACCCGGGTCGTGCATATAGCCAGCCACCCGAGCCGGTACGGCGAGGGTGGATAGTCACGTCGAGAGTAAAATGGGTTTTATACTCGAGTTTTGCACTCTGCTTTTCACTTCGATTGTAAGGAAATAAAACAAACCGCAACATAACAAAAGCTTGTTTCTAGTTTTGTTTGACGAATAATAAAATTAGCTTCCCGCCACACATTTTATCTTATTTTTTATTTTATTTTCAACTATGTGACGTTTGACTATGGTCTGAGCCGTAATGCTAAGTTATTACAAATATTTGCGTTATATTTTTTTACGTAAATGCACGCCCGTATTAATCGTAAATTTGTACCTATATAGTAATACATAATTATGTCGTAATTAAATTAAGACATAACCTAAATCTCATAAAAATATATCAATTAAATGTAGGTGTATTGTGTATGAGGCTGTAAGGCCTAATTGCCTTAGTCTTAGAAGAAGAAATTACTTTATGCACAAGAGCATAAAACCACGAAAAACTCATTTTTATGCTGCCTTCTCTCAACATAAAGAACAACTTTACGAGCATGAGAAGTGAAAATATAATTTTATAAAAAATCTTCATACAAAACGTCAATTTCATAGGTAACGACCTAATTATATGGCACTTTTTAACCGACTTCAAAAAAGGAGGAGGTTCCTAATTTCGACTCGTATATATATTTTTTTATAAATATATACACAATAAAATTGCACTCAGTCTTCTCCTCGATTTACGTTCCCGAATTCGAGGTTTAAAATGTTATTGATCCTGAAAAACAAATGAATAAAGAACAGTACTGACATGAATACCCATATGTATAGATAGATAGATACCCATACGTAAAATAATAAATAGTAAAAGAGTATTTTTATATTTAATTTAAGGTAGTATTTTTCTTAAATTAATATTATTATTTGGTACCTATAGAAATACTATTATTTTCTGTATTGTTTCTGTCCAATTGTATATATTTTTTCTTTTTCTAATGGCTACTTACTTTGGGACATTAAATCAATGATATTATATTAAATATTATGTAATGGAAATTGTATTATTATTTATTTATACTCATAGATTTTTAGGGTTCCGTGCCCAAAGGGTAAAACGGGACACTATTACTAAGACTCCGCTGTCCGTCTGTCTGTCTGTTTGTCCGTCTGTCACCAGGCTGTATCTCATAAACCGTGATAGTTAGACAGTTGAAATTTTCACAGATGATGTTTTTCTGTCTAAAAAACAGAATAAAATTAATATTTAAGGGGGCTCCCATACAACAAACGTGTTTTTTTTTGCCGTTTTTATAGGTAAGTAATGGTACGGAACCCTTCGTGCGCGAGTCCGTGGCGTGAGGCGTGAAGAAGCACCTTGTGGGCCGGCAGAGTGAAGTTGACTGATGCTACGTTTGTTTCCACGCTGCACCAGTTGTCTTCGCGTCTGGACTTCATTTCCACTTAACATCAGGTGGGATGGAGTCATTTGCCGAGCTAAGTATAAAAAAAAAAAATCTGACTCGCACTTACACTCACACACTGGCAACCCACCTATATAACAACCCGGAGGTGGGAGGAGGTGAATACTGCATCGTATGAATAACTCAAGCGGTTGAGATAGACCACAGAACACAAGAAAGAGTGTTCTGTGAGATAGACTATGGCAGACTCCTACTGACTACACACCCCCTGGGGGTCTATTTACATAGCCGCCGTGGAACCCATTGTGTGCGACCTACTCGGCTGCGACTTGGTCCTCAACCGCGGACAAGATAATGACGCGTAAGCAGCTGGGAGCGTTGCAAAGAGGATTCGCGCAGAAAATATGTAGGGCGTATCGAACCCGTCTCATTCAACTCTGCCCTAGTTCTGACCGGGACACTCCCCTTGGACCTCCGAGTTAAAGAGGCAGCCACCCTTTATGAGGCCAGGAAAAGGGTGCCCCGGCCCGAACTACGTGGCAGACACGCCACACCCTGCACTGAAACAACCAGGCAGAACAGACAACACTTGAGCTCACGCCTATCACGCAGGACATTCAGATAGACACACACATGCACAATATCCGCATCTACACGGACGGCAGCAAGATCGACGGCAAGGTTGGTGCGGCGCTATGTGGAATAGTGCCGGCGAAACCAAAACCGTAAAGCTTGTACTGCCGTCATACGCCACCGTGTATCAGGCTGAGCTCTTTGCGTTACACAAAGCCTCGGAAATGTTGCTAGCTAGGAAGGAAAGTAGTTTTGGCATTTATAGCGACTCCATGGCAGCTCAATCACAAACGTGACATCCCTCCTCCCCCTCGCAGTAGAAATCCGCAACAATCTCAAACTTGCAGTAAAACAGGATAAAACTGTCGCTTTATACTGGATTAAAGCGCACGCGGGGTTGAAGGGAAATGAGAGAGCCGACCAACTCGCCAAAGAAGCCGCTATAAAGTCCAAAAAGAAACCGGACTACGACGCGTGCCCCATTTCATTTGTCAAGAGAAGCATCAGAAGTAAATCTCTTGAGAAATGGAACGAAAGGTAGGTACGTGTCCAGCGACACAGCCGAGGTGACCAAACTATTCTTCCCAAACGCCATAACAGCTTACCAGACCACCCGGAAGCTGACACATACTCACCTCACCACACAGGCTCTCACGGGTCACGACGGGATGTCCGCATACTTGAACAGATTCAAGTGTAATGATAGCACGTTGTGTGCCTGTGATCCTGATACTCATGAAACCCTAACACACATCCTCTCCGAGTGCCCTATACACGCTCTGGAGAGGCTAAACATAGAAATCCAAGCAGGTGTGAAGGTCATACCAACCAATTTTGCGAATCTTATAGCAGGTAAATACAGAGAGAGCTTTATAAAATATTGTATCAAAGTTATTGAAATAGTAAGGAAAAGAAATAAAACTTAGAGAATAATGTTATTAAATAGTTTAATAAAATAGAAAGACTTCTGTACCTGTGAGTACTACAAATGTCTTATTTCTAATAAATTTATATAGTTATAATTTTAAATATAAGATTCCATACAATTACTATTAGTTATTATCTTAGAATAATAACGCCTAGAACGATAGTGTCAAACAAAGTTCGTCAAAATATTGAGGCACAAAATACTCCGTCGTGTGCGTCAGCGGCTTGTCATTACACACACAACCGTACGAATAAATGTTGCAAGCGAAATGGTAATTTCCCCAAATTCGGGGTAAATGGGTTATTATATTATATTATCTTGTTTCATAGTTTAAAAATTGTATTGTTGTTACATTTGTTTTTTTTATTACTTCAAATTTCTGATGTGAAAATAGCCACAAAGTCAATAGTCACAAAGAGAAAATTGTCTTCTATATTTAACGGCATACATTAATAATAATAACTGTTATACACATTAAGATGCTTTCATTTCAGTTTGTAATTACTTATTATTTAAAAAGTAAAAATTGAAAGGTATATACATATAGCTCACGCTTCAATCCCTCAGGAGGGGTAGGCAGAGACAATGGACCGCTACTCTCATTATGCATTGAAGATTATTTCAAGCCTTTAGTTAGATGGCAGTGAAGCTACGACTACCACAATTTTCATATCATTAACTACTTCTTTAAAGATACCTACTTATTATAACTCTAAAACATTTACATGTAATGTAAGTAAATGTAACAATGTTTGGTGATAAATAAGAATGCCAATATTTATTCATTTACTTTTCATTGCACAAAAATCAGTCTTATTAGAAAAAATAACTGTTGTAACATTTTTTTAGCATTTCAGTTTAAAATCCTTGTAGCTGTTACTGTTTTCTAAATAACTGGCGCTTTGATAACAGCAATCGTGATAAATTGTCTTTCTTGGACTCATAATAAAGTCTTATTTTTAAATAACGCTCCACCATAAGTCGCGCTAGGTTCACTGGTAATTATTACACGTAAAAACAACTCTAAATAAAAATAACTCAGAACACAAAGTGGGGTAAAAGTTTTCCTACATCTAGCAACACATACATGGAAGTACATATTACAAATTAATGAATAATAATATCGTGTTTTACGAAATAATAGACATTGATTAACGGTACTGACAGGTGAAATGTAATATTAGTATCCTTTTTGCTAGATTCTGACTTGTTAAAGCATCCTTTGATGGCACAAATCGTCATTATAAACAAAAATTGCGGAGCTGCTTACGACACGACGTGACCTTGAATACTAGCGAGCCGTTCGGCGAACCAAGCCACATATGGCTTGGTTAAACTTGCTTCAATCGCCGTGCGCGTACTCGGCTTCTAGGCGTTATTATTCTAAGGTTATTATAAGATAAAATAAGCAAAATGTAAGTAAAGGAGATGTTCGTTTTTGGGCCCTAATTTTATTACAGTTTTGAAGTGATGCTTTTCTGATAGATCTGCCTTCTGAGATGATGTTTCCAAAAAGAAAAAAAATATAAAAAGGCCCCAACATAATTTAAAAAATATTTAAAAACTTGAAATCTAGTTTTCTTCATCAAGCTTTTCTTATTATTTTTGGGTTGTAATGAAAGTTTTAAATGTTTATTATATATTGCTGAACTTATTTATACATTTTAAAAGGTATTTTAAGGTTTCAATGCAATTTCCTGAAAATAAAACCATGCGGTTGCTGGCTGAAATGGATAGTACCATTGCATTACTAATTTAAAAAATAAGATTTGACATCTGACATTGACAGTCCACTTCACGAAGTTGTCAAGACATTAGAAAAGCGAAGTTGCCAAGGTAGAAAGTGTTTAGGGTTGCTATTTTATGATTTTTTATTATCTGACCTTTTGTATTATATAATACAATGTTTGGGTATGTTTAAAAAATATATTAATACATGGAAAGGGTTCTTATTTTGTGCTCTTTTCATAAAATATAATTTCATCACTGTCAGACTTAGGGGGCCCAGCCTCTATACAAAAATGGAAAATTACTCACACAGACACGGCACTAGATGAACTAGATCCATAAACATCGCAAATTTTTGCGGCTTGCGTTGTATTTTTACATTTTTTAAAGTAAAATTTTAAAATGTATCCATTTTTTTCATTAGATTCATTCATCTTGACAGTAAGAAAATCAAATAAAAATCACACATTTTCGTAATTTGAATTTGGAATTATCTTCTTTAGAATATAAAATTTTTATGATACCAAAACCAGCCAGATACAAATAGTATAACTAAAGAGGTTTTATTACAAGTTCATACATACTCTAAGCGAAAAGACTTTTTCCCCAACCTAATATAAGAAAAGTCAGTCACGGACTCACGGTGACTACGGTGAGTGAGTAAACCACTGAGCAAGTAATCACTACGTTATAGAGTAAACGGGAATCGTCATTACTTGTGTTTCGCATTTCGCGTTCATGAACATGGATACGAAATAATTACCATTAAATTGACAGCTTAGAAAAAGAACATTTTTTAGCATGAGCGCTTACGCAAGTTTAATGGATAAAAAAGCATATTAGCCACTAAATTCAGCAATGATGACAACTGTTAATAAGTATAATAATTTCATTAAAAAATTCTGAGGTATAAAACTTTCTCGCCAGGCCTGGGATTTTTTGGTCATTCTTCTTTCATTAAAAACAAACTAAATTCCTATGCGATACATGGATACGATATTTTTGTAGCAATACGATATATCGCAGCGTACCGTATGAAATATCGATATATCGTATAGAGCTGCATTGATATTCTGGTATTATATCTCATCGTAAGTGGCCACTATGGTCACCCCTAATCCAAGTTTGACTGAACCATCAACCAGTGAGTGACCTCCCGACTTCTTGGCGGGAAAGTGAAGCGTCATGTTTGCGGTTTTGCTTTATTTTCCAAAATTTGTGTTATGTCGAATATTAATGTGAAATAATGGTGGATTATTAACCGTTAAGTGTTCGTGAGTGTGCATAAGTGTTGGCAAATGAAACAAAACAGTGCAACGTCACTTTTCAAATTCTCTCAAGAAGCTCGCGTGAGGACTTAGTAAAGCCCCACATCTTTACTGAGATACTCGAGGGGTTGGGGGGTATATCATTTCTCACTTCCCAATTCTAATATCATTCATCATCATCATCATATATGAAAATATTGTTTATTTATGTATTACTTAAACTAATGACATGGCAGCATGGTCTATGACCTTAGCCGGTTCCTCAAGGAACAAACTACACTAAAAAAAAAAAAAAATGAGTGACCTCCCCCTCGTGTATTTGTTTATTTATTAATTGATAAATTTTAGTACTTAATCTAAAAATGAGAACAAGCGTCCATCAATTTGATTTGTTGGTGACGTTTATGGAACGGTATGCTAAATGCCTTGCTAAATGCTTAGATGAATGATTGGTCTCGCTGCGGTCGAAGAAAATTGGGTCGAGCGCAGCGAGACGCATCGTTCATCTAAGGTTAAATGATTAAATCAATGCACGAAATAGAATACAAGGTACCTATAATGTATATTTGATATTTTTAGATACGGAGATCTAAGTAAACCGTCGCCCAATGCTAAAGAACGAATTTTAGCAATTAAAAAGTGGGATGAACTTGGACATGTTTTAAATAGTGATGGTAGTGGAGTCACAAAGACTATTGAAAAGTGGAAAAAGGTAAGTTCATCATAATGTTTAGGAAATCGTGTTTTAACCGTGGCAGAATAGAAACGTTTGTTACATATAGGTGTGGAGTGACTATAAAAACAACACGAAGAGAAAAGCTGCGCGTCTCCAAAAACTTTTCCATAGAACTGCTGTTAAGCCGGCTGGTCAGTCTAGCCTCACTGACTTAGAAAAGCGGGTGTTAAACCTAATTGGCGAACAAGCAGCTACGAGCTTGCCTTCTAAAGAAGCAGGAATACCACAGGTACCAAATTATTAAAATAATTATGTATTTTTATCCATTCAATTCAATTCAAAATTAATTTATGCAGTATCAAAAGGTCGGTACCTAGTGAGTTAGTGAATTTGGTAATAGTTTTTGAAAAACTTCATATTCCCTTACAGGAGATTTTAGAGCCATCACCTCCACCAGCATCGCTTTCACCAACGTTAGTACTACCAATACCACCACCACCACCAGTATTAGACCAGTCGCAAATTAAAACTTGTAAGTTGCAAAGTAGAATATCATAACAATAATTATATTTTGCAGCAAACAGCATGTTTTACATTTATATCTATCTAATACAAGAATTTTACCATTCAGACTCACAACCTTGGAATGAGGCCGGTCTCCTCCCTCAGGCTCATGTTGATCCACCACAAATGATTTATATACAACAAGGTAAAATTATTTCATAATCCTAGTTAAATAACAAAAGAGTATCTATGGATGCATAACTATTTATAAATAAAGGCAATATCTTAGACTTTTTTAAATGTCGGCATTTTTATACTTAGTTAATAATACATCTCTCCAATTTTCTAACTTGACAATATCATGTTACAGTTATTTTAATACCTAGCAATTTTTCCTTATGGTCCTTAGTCGCCAATTCGCCTTTGGTAATCATTTTGTGTAATGTATTAGTCCTTTGTATTTAATAAAATGTCTTTGTTTTTAATGTCATTTTGTTAAATGAATAATTGCATATTCAGCATTTGAGTTTAGCAGAAAGTATTTGTTTGTGAAAAACACAAATGTTAGATAACTTTTTTCTTATTACTAGATATTAGAATTACTTATTACATTTAGCTGTATTTTTTTTTGTTTATTGATTCAGACATCAATCCTTCATTACTACAACAATACACAATCCCACTTCTCCAAGGAACATTCACGCAAAGAGCATCAGATCAAAGAACATCAGATCAAAGAGCATCAGCGCATCCATCAGTCTCTGGCCAGACCACACCACCAACACTGCGTCGTAGCGGGCTACCAAGACCAAAAACAAAACCTCGGAGACAAGTAAAGCCTACACAGCAAGCTATACATCATTTTCTCCGCTCAGATAAAGAATGGAGGAATTTTAATATGCATCTCCACCAAGCCTCGAATGAAATGAAAAAGAAACAAAACAAAATAAGGAGGCTGGAACTAGAAGTACAAAGGGGCTGGCAGCTCTTAGGTACTAGGGCTCTAGATATTTTGGAGCGTTATTTGAATTTATAATTAATGTTTTTTAAATCTTTTTTCTTTTTATAATAATAACTAGCTGACCCGGCAAACATTGTTCTGACATATCATTTTTCTGAATAGGGGTGTCTCTAGGGTGTCCTAATCACCCAGAGATATGTAATATACTTTATGACCTATTGTATGAATAAAAAAAATGTCAGTAAAATCGGTTGAGCCGTTCGGAAGTAGGTGCAACCTCAAACACCGTGACACGAGATTTTTATAAATAAGATAATTACTGCTGCCTGCATAAATTCAAGCGCAGTTGAAATAACTGATTTCTGCCTGTATCCAATACAAACTCAAATTATTTGTTCCTTAATTCCTTAGATGAATGATTGGTCTCGCTGCGCTCGCGCAGCTTATTTCATTCATTAAATTTTATTTAATTTTTTTTTATAATGTTTGAGTAATATGTTGATGCAGATTCTAGTTAGGGTTACCTATTGAAACGCATAACGTTTTTAGACATAAACTGAAAATGCATAATATTCATGGCCATAATCGTCACTTGCAATAAGTCTTTATAGTATAACTTCATAACGCATATCATCATAATGGCCGAAATCTGTAAGGCATAATCATGGAAAGGCATCATTGCAATAATCATAATTTTAATTTGGCATAACATTTAAAAGGCATAATATTCAAAAGGCATAAAAATGAAATGTTGTTTTATTTATTACACCTTATCAATATCATGCATGCAAGCAAGCAAGCAGCAGGCAAGCAAGCTAGCAGCATGCAAGCAAGCATGAACCATGCAAGCAAGCATGAACCATGCAAGCAAGCATGCAACATGCAGCAGGCAAGGTTTCTGTCACGGCTCCGGCGCTGCGGGGCTCCGGCGGTCTCGCGCCGCCTCGCCCCAACGCGCCTACGCGCTTCTAAATTACACTAGGGGGTAGGAGTCGGATTTGCAGCGATTCGTTTCTGTCACTGACTTTTGTAGCACAACATTACTAAAAAGACAACGTATTAACTTTTTAAGACTATATTTTAAATCAAATTAAGGTTAAAATGCTATTTATATAAAAAAAATACATAATTTAACTTAGTAAAATTATAGCAAATGAATAATATACCTACGTAATGTTGTTATAAGAAGTGTATTTAGACCAAGTAAAAATTATATCTAATAAACGTTATATCCTTTTAAATTAGTTCTTTTGTAATTTTATGACAAAATACACCCCATAAAACAACTTAACAGTTATGCATAGTAAAATTATGCGTTTTAAAGTATGCTTAATAAAATTATGTCAAACAAAAATATAGATTTTAACGATTATGATTTTTTACATTATGCCTTTCAACAATTCTGCGTTATTATGTTTATGCATAATAAAATATTATGCCAAAAAATATTATGCTTTTTGATTTTTATACCATATGATGTATGTCAATCGAAATTATGACAATAAACAGTATGCGTTTTAAAGTTTCACCCCTAGTTAGCGTTAATAATGGGTTTGTTTGTTTGTAATACCTAGTTTCTAGAAAAACAATAAACGTTGTGACCAATACTGTGATTGAAATTATTTTAAGTACTTAACTAAATTAAGTAGTTTGTTTATTTGTTTGTGATTCCTAGTTCTCAGAAACACAATCAGTGACCAATGCTATTATTTAAATTATCTTATGTAAGTAAACAAGACAACTTTTTGAACTCGTACTTTTATTTCAATCCTCTGTTGTGGCAGCTATTGGGGGTTTATAAATATGTGCCACAATATCACCGCTGCTAGTACGATGCGGGTCTTTCCCTGTCCTCCGATCGGAATTCCGATTGGTAGGAGGAGCGGGAATATTTTTTCCCATTCCTCCGATTGAATGATTGCTGATTAATACCTATAAAAGAATAATATAATCTTGTAAATACAAATTGTACGAACTACCCGGAATTCACTAATAAATATATATAGCTTAGGATAATAGCAAAGATTATAATATTATTTTATGTTAATAAGCAATCTCCTGCATAGTATATCATATATAGACCTATCCCTAAAAACTCTTTATAATATAGTACTTACCTAAGTATGATGATTTGTATGTACTATGTATTTTTTAATATTTGTATTTTTAGCTGCACTAGATTTAATATTTACAATATAAAGTACCAAGCTACCATAACTATGCAGGATATTGCTTATTAATATAAAATAATATTATTATAATCTTTGCTATATAATATATATAGGTATATATAGGGTCTAACAATATCAATAAGCGAACGTTTAAGGGGAGCATCTAAATATCACACTGAGCATTCTCACCAAATTTGGTCTAAAACTACAGGCTCGTTACCGAGATAATCAACATAACATTATCAAAATTTACCAAAAATATACACCCTTTCCAAACCCGTACAGCTACTACCCGTATACTACACGCACACAAAGATAGCCGTTGTGCTGTATCTGTACACTATCTTTTTATCGACGCCTGCGTGCGTGTTAGTAAAGATACAGCATGTTTCACGATGTGCATTATTTTAATTGATTTAGTTTGTTAGAAAACATAACTTTGAAAAATTACTATAAAACTGGAGCCCATTTTTTGTCATTGTATTCAGAATGATGTATAGATACCGCCCTTAAACGTTCGCTTATTGATTTTGTTAGACCCTGTATATTTATTAGTGTAAGTATTTACAAGACCATATTATTCTTTTTATTAATCAGCAATCATTCAATCGGAGGAATGGGAAAAAATATTCCCGCTCCTCCTACCAGTCGAAGTTCCGATCGGAGGACAGGGAAAGACCCCACGATGTATGTCTTAAGAGGAAGGCCTCCACCTAGCAGTGCAACATTAATCTTCGATTAAATACATGGCTTAGAGTAATTATATAGTAAGTTTTTGCAATGTATTTTAGACAATACCTATATTGTGTACTGATTAACGGAATTTGTAAGACTAGGCACGAAATCTGTTTTATTCTTAAAGTCGTACCTACTCCAAATATCCAGTGCCGTACAAGTGTTTGGGACCTTTTCTTTTTCATCTTATTATACGATAGATAATACATTTTGTTTTTATTTTCAGGTGGAAACGGATATGGAAAATTATTAAAAGTTTAAAATGATGGTGGACTAAAAAAACTTGAAAAAGGTGTTGTGCCTAGTGTTGCCGAAAAATCGATAGTTTTGCAATCGATAGTTGAAAGCTAAAATCATCTATACAATCAATAGTATCGATATTATCGATTGTATCGATAGTATCGACGTTTCTGTTAGTGCAACACTATCGGTAAATAGCAATACTATCGATAGTTTCGATCGTTGCTAACCAATAAACTATCGATAGTATCGATACTATCGATAGTATTGCTCTTCAATATCGAATAGACTATCGATAGTATCGATACTATTGATAGTTTTGTACTATCGATAGTGTTGCGGAAACCCACAACACACACTATGCTACTGTTTAAAAATAAATGCCTGTTTATTTGCAACAGATAGTGTGCTTTAATTCAATAGTATTGGATGAATAATGCATGCAGGCATAATGAGGCGTAGAATAGAAATTGGTGCCCATACTTTATACGTCGTACACGTACCGATATTTTGTTTAGTACAAAACAAACTGAATGCCTCCATACTGAATGCAATACTATTGAAATAAATATCACTATCGATAGTCTATTCGATATTGAAGAGCAATACTATCGATAGTATCGATACTATCGGTAGTTCATTGGTTGGCAGCGATCGAAACTATCGATACTATCGATAGTATTGTTGTTTACCGATAGTATTACAGAAAAAGAGATATTGATACTATAGATAATATCGATAGAATCGATTGTCTATCAATATTGGCGTATCGACTAGTTGTGCCGCATAAATTTGCTTGTCAAAGAAGAGAGTATAAAACGATAGATAAGCCTGGTTACAAAAAAAGACAACAAATTGAATTATTGGAAAGTGCCCTTAATCCCGGTATTCTTCATGAAAATCTCATACTACAGTCACCTATATTTCAAGAATGTGGTACCTACTGAACTTGATACGAATAATAACACAAATATCATAGATCCGCTTTCAGATACCATGTTGATTGAACATTGTGCAACTCACCACAATGTTCAACCTGTAAGTCTTTAGAGCCAAGAGCCAAATATCGAAGCAAAGCTACCAACACTGATACTGATGCGTATGAGCTCTTGAAACCAACAGTGGCACAAACCGAAGCATGAGAAACCTTTACTGAACCAAAGTACAGTACATCACAATCAAGATCTTCTTCTGCTTGTACTATTAGTTTAGAATCATTTTCCACTGAAGATGAACGTAGTAATCGTGCAGCACAAGAAAAAATGGAAAACGCTTTTTTCAAAAAGTATAATTCTAATAGGAACATTAAAGGCTATAAAACCGAAAATGTTTCTCGGTGTGCCAGGTCATTCATATTCATGCGTTGAATATCTGTGCAGTTACATTGATCAATAAGAGTGAGTGAGTGATCAATAAGATGCGTCGCTTCGCATCCTCGAGAGGCACAGTCGGCTGGATTAAAATCTCTGGGAACGTGACGCCAAATTAGTTCTACCGAAGAATTATGAATCTGTGCCACTCTATTGGCTACAAATACTTCCAATGTGTGGATCGGTGCCTTGAGCCAACAAAGCACAATCTGACTGTCAGTCCATGAATAAACTTCACTTATTTCTACGGAACGGCCCAACGTAGAACACAGGTGATTTAGAAGGCGAGCAAGAAGGGCTGCTCCACACAATTCCAACTTTGGTATAGTAAGTCGTGTCCGAAAGGGAGCAACTTTACTTTTTGCCAACACGAGATGCACCTTAATTTCTCCGTCAGCACTAACGGTGCGTAGAAAGACAACCGCGGCAAATCCTCGTTCGGAGGCATCTGAAAAACCGTGGAAGCTCGCCTTATATTTTCCAGCGGGAACAAAAAGTCTCGGCAAAGACACCTGATTTATATCAGGGAGGGACGAGACCTAACCCACCCAATCTCGGAGTATTTCTCCAGACAGGGGCTCATCCCAAGAGACTCCCGCAGTCCAAAGACGTTGCAAAAAGCACTTGAACTTAAAAATAACAGGGCAGATCCACCCATTGGGATCGAAAGTCCGTGCCATTGTTGACAAAGCATGGCGTTTTGTTCAAGTCTTTGGGATTTGTAAATCCACACAGTAAGTAAAACAATCCGGGACCGGCTTATACTGAACCCCAAGGACAGTCACCATATTGGGATTTTCAGCATTTTCAAATAGATGAGGATCTTGATGATGCTCTTCTGGCAAGCCAGCGAGGACCTCCGGCGAGTTGGACATCCATTTCCTCAACTCGTATCCTCCTGACTTCACTAACTCATCTCTTAACACCGGCGCTTCCGCGACACTGTAGGCCCCGGTACAAATATCGTCGACATATACGTCGTTATTCAGAATGGCGGAAGCGCGAGGATAATTTAAGCGCTCCTTTTCCGCTAACTCCAACAACGAACGAATGGCAACATACGGACTGGAAGCCAACCCGTAAGTGTTCGTGTTGAGTTCGTAAACAACAACGGGGTCTCTCGGGCTCTCCCGCCATAAGATGAGCTGATAACGACGGTCATCTGGATGTATCACAGTCTGCCTAAACATCATACGGATATCAGTCATCAACACTATTTGATGTTTACGGAAGTTGGTAAGGATGTCTGAGATCTCTTTATGTAGCTTTGGACCCACATGCAGACATTGGTTAAGCGAGACGCCAGAAGACGTAGGCGCCGAGCCATCAAACACCACGCGAATCTTTCCGGCTCGTGATTTCAACACCGCGTGATGTGGGAGGAAATAATGCTCCACCGAACTCCAGTCCAAACGAGATGCCGTCATGTGACCCAATTCCCTATACTCCCGCATGAAGTCTATGTACTTCGCACGGAAGACCGCATCTTTACTCTTGCGGCGTTCCATTGACGGTAGCCTCTTATCCGCTAGCATTCTGGACTCACCCAGAGGAGGTCGACCGGTACGAAAGGGTAACCGAGTGAACAAGCGTCCAGAGCGGAGTCGACCAGTGTTATTTTGGTAAATCTTATCTTATCTTATCTTAGTGGGGCCTGCCGAGGTTTCCACCTCCCAGTAACACTTCGACCCATTGGGATCTTTTGTGCAACCCCATCCTTTCACTCTTCCTCCTCTGTAAAGATAGATGCCATAAGTCTGCAACGTCCTTAAGAGCGCAGAGCCTGAAGTCCTCCGGTTTCGGATAGGCCGACCCCAGGAGTCCCATTCTTTTCCTAGCCAGAGAGTCGCAATCACACAGTAGGTGCTGCATTGACTCCGTTTGCTCTCCACATGCCCTACACAAACTGTTGAAAGGTGCATTCTGTGAAGCATTTGTTTTGTGGCATAGTGCCCTGTCAAGGCACCGATGGTTAATCGGGCGGGCCTGCCTTCTGCTGCGTCCGCATAAATGAACTTACTCCGTCCTGAGGCGTTTTCGCCTAGGAAGGATTTGGAGTGTTTCATACCCGGCTGCTCTTTCCATTCGATGCCGTGCCTGTTTTTGATGTAATCTTTTAAGGCCTTGTTGATGGTACTTTGTGCAAGTGCCACGAACGGCTCAAGACCAATAAGCTGGGTCTATGAGCCCTCCCTGGTAAGTGCATCCGCCATCTCGTTGCCGTGGTTTACCATATGGCCTGGGACCCAGATCAATCGCACCTTGTTATGCCCACATAGCTTGTTTAGAGCTTTCGTGGTTTCCAGAACAAGGCCAGAGTCGATTCGGGGCGATATGAGTGACTTGAGCGCGGCTTGGCTGTCACTCAGGATGAATATATTGCGCTTTTTAATAGCTAACTCTATATTCTGCTTTGCGCATAGGAGAATTGCGAAAGTTTCTGCTTGGTAAACAGTAGCAAATTTTCCCATGCTTTGACTATGCTTGAAGTCGTTATTATAGACGCCTGCCCCTGTGCCCGACTTCTATTTTGATCCGTCGGTATACCAGATTAGGCTGTCTTTTTCCGGAGACAGTGGCCCTCGTTTCCATTCGTCCCTGGTTGGAACATAAACTTTAAATTTCTTTTTGAACATCAATAGGGGGGATATTTTATCGCACCCCATTTCCATGATCCTGTCAGGAATGTCACTTGGTTCCCATTTTGTGAGTCTGGTCAGAGGTTTAGATGCGTCCCATAGCCCGGCCACCTTTAGTATATGTAACGCTTTCTTTGCCTCTGTTTCTATTACAATGTGCAGGGGTGGAAGGTCTGTGAGGACCTCCAGCGCTGCTGTTGGAGTGGTTCTAAAGGCACCAGTGATTGCCAGACAAGCTGTTCTCTGAAGTTTGCTAAGAGCAGTCTTACAGATTTTCAGCCTGGTTCTGGGCCACCAGACGATACTGCCATATGTGAGGATCGGTCTCATCATCGTCATGTAGATCCACCTAATGATTTTGGGGTTGAGTCCCCAAGTCTTGCCATATGTAGACCGACACATGCCAAAGACTCTGTAAGCCTTGGCTATGGTTGTGTCCACATGCTGTTTCCAAGTAAGTTCCCTATCCAGCGTTAAGTCTAGATATTTCACTTCTTTGGACCAAGAGAGCCGGGTGCCATAAAGTGTTAGGTTACCCAGTCCCGTAGTGTTTCTCATTCTTGTAAAGGGGATGGCTGTTGTTTTACTCGGGTTTACAGAGAGGTGATGGGCATTGCACCATTCCTCCAGGAGACCCAGGGCACGTTGCATTAACCCCAATACCGTAGAGGGAAATTTCCCACTGACTGAGATGACCAGATCATCCGCATAACCCACCGTATAGAATGGTCCTTTATTCAGCCTTACTACAATTGAATCAACCACAAGGTTCCACAGAAGAGGCGAGAGAACCCCTCCTTGTGGGCATCCTCTAGTTGTTCGCGCAATTAGACTGTCACCTAGCAGTTCAGAGTTAATAATTCTACCCTTTAACATGCATTCAATCCAATTGCAGATCGGTTGTGGCACACCATGGTTCTTGGCTGCAACCTTGATGGAATCAAAGGTAGTGCGATTAAATGCACCTTCGATATCTACGAAAGTGCAGACGCAAATCTCCTTGTTTTCTAGCGGAGATTCCGCTCGACTCACCACATGATGAAGAGCAGTTTCGGTTGACTTCCCCGCCTGATATGCACACTGAAGTCCATGGAGTGGGAATCTTTTCAGAGGTCCCGCTCTGATATATTTGTCTACCATCTTCTCCAGGGTCTTCAGAAGAAAGGATTGTAGACTTATAGGCTTTGGGTTCTTCGTAATCTGGTTTTCCCGTTTTGGATATTTTGGTAAAACAATTCGCACTCTTCTTGCTCTGGGTCAACTCGTGGAGTGGATGGAGGTTCTTCAACTTCCCAAAACTTCTGAACGACATCAGAAAGGGCAGTCCCTACAAGGACGTTATCATCAACAGATGGGGGTGAAACGCGGTACAATGGTCCCATTACAACATACCCCAACATACGCCCGTGCGGGGTGTCTCATGAGCTCGCGAGCGCGTATAAACGTGTCCTGTGTCTGCTTCAGGGCCCCTATTATCGTTTTTACGCCTCGGCTCTGTACCTACGCTATTTCGGTTCATGCATAAAGACGGATGGTGGTTGCCACTACAATATCCGCATGGGTGTGGTCGGGAACATTCACGCTGCAGGTGCGGACCCAAGCATGAGTAACACCATCCTCTTTGTCGAGCTATGGCCCTACGACCCGGTATGCGTTGCTCAAAGAACCTCTTGCAACTGGACATTAAATGCCCAGGGTCCTTGCAATACTCGCAACGCAAGGTCTCCTGGACCGCGGAATAGCGCTTAAATGGTCGGGGTTCCTGCCGTCCAGACCTGAGGGGTCTACCAGCCGTCGATGTCTGCGGATCCCGGACTCTCACCCAAGAGGGGCTTACCACATCGGAGTTATCCGCTAACCTGCTTTCATCTTCCATAAACTTTAACAGGTCTTTGAAGGGCGGCAAATATGTGGAACTGTCTTCACCATACCTTTGCTCAAAGCGCACCTTCAAGTTGTCGGGCAATTTCGCAAGCACGATGTGCAGCAACAAAAACGACCACTCCTCCACTGGGAGGTTTAAGCTGCGAAGGGCGTTAAAGGCCACCAAGAGCGGGTTTAATAATTCGACCCGCAAGCGCATCACATTGGTGACTCGTGGAAGGGTCAAGATCGTCGCGACATGGGCGTCGGCGAGCCTTCTCACATTTGATATCGCCGAGTTACAATATCCATTGTCACCCATTTGATATCGCCGAGTTACAATATCCATTGCCACCTTGTAATTCTCATCCGTGGGGGCCAAGTGCTGCACCTGTTGACCTGCAACCTGACCCGCGGTCAAGTCTTCCCTTGCGTCAACGAGGCTATTAAATAAATTAGAGAAGCCCTCCCATTCGTCGAGCCTACCAGAGAAATGTCTAAGGTCGAGAGGCGGAAGGCGAGACCACAAAGCGGGCATGGACTTAGTAGAAGTTTGAACGTGATCGGGGTCTACCGCCCTGCCTTGGTGGAGGGGGCGGGCGACCTCAGCAATACGATCTGACAGTTCGTAACACTGGTCAACTTCGTTCTCAACCTCCTTACGGACGACTTCTTCAAGATCCCCGGGCCCGACCGCCTAACCGATCGCTTTGACTTCGTGTGTGGTTTATGACGTCATCTTGTCGTTTCGTGCCGCCTATGAAAGCAATATCGGAAGCTATAGCCATTACCTTTTGATAGTGCTTTCATAGGCGATGCGAGGTGGCAAGATGACGTCATAAACCACACACGAAGTCAAAGCGGTCGGGTCCCAGTACCCTTTTCTAAAAACAATGCGTACTGCTCGTCCACCACTGCCATCCGGATTGGCAAATCAACATACCGATTAAGCAAGGCTTCTTGCCTATCTGCCCCCCGACCGCCTAACCGATCGCTTTGACTTCGTATGTGGTTTATGACGTCATCTTGTCGTTTCGTGCCGTCTATGAAAGCAATATCGAAAGCTATAGCCTTTAGCTTTTGATATTGCTTTCATAGGCGGTGCGAGGTGGCAAGATGACGTCATAAACTATACGCGTAGTCATAGCGATCGGTTAGGCGGTCGGGGGGCTGGTCTGTCTAAGAGAGACGCGGCCGTGGATAGCCAACGCAACTCTGCCCTTATCTTAGCCTTGCAGGAGAACACCGACATTGTTATAATTGCTTACCTTTATATATAACTCGGTAGCTAAAGACTATTTTAGTCAACTATACTATGTAGGTATAGGTATGCTAAACCCAAACAAAAGATTTGACAAAGCAAAATTAGACAATAACAAACACCTAAGTAGGTAACACGCTAATTACCCTTCTCAAAGAAATACCTATTAACTTTTATTTTTACCTAAACTATTTATCTTATAAACCTATAAACCAAAACCCTTAGGACAACAAATTGAAGTACATTAAATATAACGTTAATGTTGATGATATCGATCTCAAATTCCGATGCAACAATAACACTTAGATATTTTAAGGAATATAATAACAAAAAACAGCCGTATTTGCACATAAATACGGTCGAAATCGCAAGGGAATGCAATTCACCGGCTAGCTACTAGCACTCAGCGACAGAACAAAAGGGATCGCTGGCCAGCCGTATCTATTCATTGAGCGCGTGCGCAATTAACCTAATCTAGACTTAAAAATTATGCACTATTTCACTATATATAGTAAAGGGTCTTTCAACAAGAACGGGTCGATGTTAAAATTGAATAAAACTAGATGTGTGTGAGATATTAACGATTTTTTTTTATTTATTTGAAAGGCCCATTAATGCCATTATTGAATTGGAATATAACATCGTTCAAATGTCCGCCGCGGCTTCGAATGGTGGCACGAATCCGAGAGGTCCAATTTTCAATTTTGGCCGAAAAATAATCTTTAGCGACGAGGCACATTTTTGGATGAATGGTTTTGTTAATGAGCAAAATTGCCGTATATTGGATGACTACAACCCACATGAGGTTCACCAGGTGGAAATGCATCCACAAAAAGTTACTGTTTGGTGCGGATTTTGGTCTGGCGGCGTCATTGGTCCGTACTTCTTCGAAAACGACGTTGACGAGGCCATTACCGTCAACGGCGAGCGCTACAGATCAATGGTTAACAATTTCTTTTGGCTTGAATTGAACAATATGGACGTGGACGACATGTGGTTCCAGCAAGACGGCGCTACGTGCCACACAATGGACATTCTGCGTGAACGGTTTGAGGGTAGGGTTATCTCTCGCAGAGGTGACGTGAATTGGCCACCAAGATCGTGTGATTTGACCCCGCTAGACTTTTTCTTGTGGGATTTTCTGAAGTCACAGGTCTGCCAATAACCCACAATCGACCGTTGCCCTGAAAGCCAACATAACGCAGGCCATCGCTCAGATTCAGCCGGATCAATGCAGCAGAGTCATTGAAAATTGGACCTCTCGGATTCGTGCCACCATTCGAAGCCGCGGCGGACATTTGAACGATGTTATATTCCATTCATAATGGCATTAACCCCTTCAGATCGGCTTCAAATTTCGCCATGATTTAGTTGGTATTATGTTTAAATTTGTTATGGTGGCACTTCACATGGCTATTTGTATTCGCGTATTTGCCATATTTGGCAAATAATTGCCATGTGTTGTAGGGCATTTATTTGCCAAATATGGCAAATACGCGAATACAAATAGCCATGTGGAGTGCCACCATTAGCAAATATCAAAATTTGTTGACCAATAGTTATCGAGATATCCCATGTTAAAGGGTATCCCGCTGGGGTCTCGGACATTAAGAATCAATACGTAGCCGGCGGGGGTAGAACAGTAATCCTTCGTTCTAATCTAATCACCACGGCGGGACGCATTTAAGTCCGCGTTTCGCGGCACTGATAAGGCACTTTGGATATGCCTAATAACTATAAGAAATCACTTACAGCGGGTGTCCTTATTTCGGCTTCTGGACAGCGGCGGTGAAGGGAGCGCTCCCCTATAACAATCACGCCGGAGAAGGCCCAGCTTTGGGCTTTGTCTTCTTAGTTTTTTTGGGAACACTCGTACTCAACTACACTAATCACTGATCAGTACACCGACGCAGGGAGCCCTAGTTAGGCTATCAAAACGCCTGCTCGTGTTAAAGAATGGGAGCACATAAAACCGTCGCGTCGCGCACTGTCAACGATCTATCACGCCAATGGCTCAAGACGGACTCGCCGTACGCGCCCGCGCGCCTTTGATTTATAACAAAGATAGTTCAAGAGTAAGCACAAATAAGTCTAAACACATAGGCACCAGAAAGTCTAAACATAATATGAGCAAAAGCGGCAAGCGACCTCGGTCCCCGAGCTATACCACCCAGTTCGGAGGAAGATCTTCCCTTTGGTCTTCCTCAATGTGGCATTTTACCTACCATCGGCTTCCTACAGTGGTGACCCCTACGGAGCACAGAAGCACCTTCAACATCGTAGCAGCAGAACCGCCACAGATTCAATATCTCCAACTCCTCAAAATAGACACACTTTTCGACCACCTGTCATCTAGTAGTTAAAACCAATGGTCTCATAAACAGAGGACGATTCCCAGCAGGGGGTACATGTTGGTGTACACCGTTCGTTTGGTTGGTGGTACTGGTAGGGCTTGTTTGTCCGCTTGGCTAGCTACCACCATCTTATTTAAGATATGTCGTCATAGTATCAATGTTGGTAGCATTGCGTTCCGGTAGCCAGTGATAAGACAGCCAGTGCTTCAGTATCAGGAGTTAAGGATTTCGGGTGAAGTGCTGAGCTTACACCTTCGTCGGCCTTATCATCTACTGGTGAGATTAAGGCCAAGTGCGTACCCGTAACGGAATAAAAAATACATTAAAAAGTAACAGGTTAAAAAGGTTACTAAAATAAAAGTCTAGATTATTTTATTACTTATTTATTCTATGTACTTCCATAAAGTGAAAAGTACTTCATGAAACTTACTTTCTTAATATTACGCGTCAAGTACATAACTATATGAAAATATAGTTGTAAGGTAGGTATATAATAAAATCATTAATCACAGTGTGTACTAATATACTACAAATTCTGGAATGATTAATTTCAATATTAATTAAATAATAAATAAAAAGGAAGCCAATCTCTAGTTGTTAATTCATCTCACAAGACCAATTTCAAAACTCCTTTGGAGTTTCAAGGCACAATAGTATTTTATATCTTTTACAGATAAAATAATTTATAGTTTAACAATTAATAATATAAATTGTACTGTTTAGTAAAAAGTGTAATATTGTGTTTTAGACATTGGCACTTAACAACAATAAAGATATAGAACTTTAATTCTAAAAATTCATTTTATAAATATACTTAGTCATGTCATTTTTACGTAGAGTGCTACCTGACCTAACTTACCAAATATAAATTAAAATTAAAACAAACCTTTGTTGTTTACTATAAACATTTTTGAAACAGCACAAATAATAAATTCCAAATGCGGAAAGTCTCCGGAATGATTATTTTATACACTAAATGCTATGTTATTATGAAATAATGACTGATAGGCTACTTTTACAAAAATAATTTTGACACTCGCGAGATTCGACTATTCGTTAAAAGGAATCCCATGCTAATGGAATGGTCAATTGAACTATTAAAAGTTTTTTAAGTATTTTATGTGAATGTCTAAGTACTGAACCTTATTAAATATAATTCAAATACTTATCACTGTTTCTAACAAGCTGTTATACTATGTTGACTATTCTAAGCAAAAACTAGAACTTTAAAAAAATGGCTAAACTTTACAGAAAAAAATAGGAATCTCCAGATGAAAAACACAAAAATAAGCAAGCATAACGTGTAGAATCCTATTTGTTTGTAGCTCGTTTAGTATCTTTGAAACCAAGTCAAATACTTACATCCATTTGGATGTAATGTCATGTCAATGATGAAAGACGCACCTAAACAATAATAAAAAATATAGAAGTTTAACCATGCTAGCTTTGCTTAGAATAGCTTGGCCTTTTTGCAATTTCGACCTTGTCACGTTGGCTTAGAGTGTAAATTACATGTGTCGCGTGTTCCCGAAGTTGATGCCACTCTGGTTTGCGCCTTTATTCGAGCCGTATTGTAGAGAGATGACGCCCTGCCCGGCTCGTAGTTGCTCCTCCGAGAAGTTCCTTACGTTCTTCTCGGCCTCCTTTGGTCCTATTGTAGGCTTACCAAAATTGCCAGCCTGAAAAAAGAAAAAAGAAAATTAATGGCTGAAAGAGGTCTGTCTGGGGAGACATTGGAACCTCATTGGTGTTTTAAACCTTGTATATTGGAATACCCCACATAGGTAATTGACATTATAATTTTGAATTTATATATTAATTAATTTTATATTTATATATTTTTTGAATGTTATGGGGAAGAAAAAATCATAATTACATATTATGATCATAATCACATATGAAACTTTAGAGGTAATTAATAAAGTATTTTTATTGTACGTAACTTAAAAAATCTTAATGAAGGTTTACTATTTAAACTTCATTACATAATAAATCGCCTCGGCGGCGGCGGCGGCGCATTATTATTTAACTAACGGCCGCTCGCGGTTTCACCCGCGCGGTTCCCGTTCCCGTGGGAATATTGGGATAAAAAGTATCCTATGTGTTAATCCAGGTTATAAACTATCTGTATGCCAAATTTCATCCAAATCCATTCAGTAGTTTTTACCTGAAAGAGTAACAAACATCCATCCATACTTAGACTTTCGCGTTTAAAATATTAGTAGGATTATCGGCCGGTAGCCGAGTGGTAAAGCGCTTGGCCCGATACCCGAGTCCCGAAGGTCCCGGGTTCAATTCCCAGGTCGAGCGAACTGTGTATCGGATTTGTCGATGCATGGCTCGATTTTGCGATCACTATCCCCCACTTGGCAAGCGTGGTGATTAAGCCAATACCCATCAGTTGTAGCGATAACTTGATTTCAATGATGGAGGCCTTTGCTCGCAGTGAGATAGTTTAACGGCTATTTACTACATAATAAATATTAGCTAGTCGACATTAGTCACAACTTACAATAAAGACAAGGATCAAGTTATATTGTAGGGAATAGTCCAACCTCTGGGCAAGAGACCTTCATTTAAATCAAGTCATTGCTACAACTGATGGGTAAGGGTCATGTAAGGGTATGACTTAATTACCATGCTGGCCAATTTATGCAATATCTGTGGTGATTGATTACACACCCATGCACATCCAAATAAAATACCCGACATAAACAAATGTAAAACAAATTGACATGGAAGGAAGAAAACAAAAGACGTTCATGTTCTTACTACGAAAACAAAAGCTTTTAATAAACTTCAATTGTTTCAGACCGACCTTTCTTCCAAGGGACTGCAGACAGATGACGACAGAGTTGAGATTCTGCCTCTCCCACAAATCAACCGTTTGGAATGTTTCTTGCGCAGGCACACCCAGGTTTTTGGCCGCTTCCAAGAAGGCGTTGATATTCTCCATGCATTTAAACGCCATTTTCGATACGTTTATCTTCTTCACCATAGCCGGTTGGATGTTGTTGACCAACCTGTAATCAACATCGTATTTACAAAGTTTTAGATAACACTATAAACATGTGTCTCTATGTATCAACAACATTACAGAACAATATAATATTATTACCGAGGAGACTCGACTGTAACACAGTAATAATAAGCAATAGAAACGCAAAATGAAATTTGAACTCAGGATGTAGGTATGACTTTGTCTTAAGAAGGTCAAATAATAATAAATAACGTTAAGTTAAATAAGTATCATTATAAAAATGTTCACTGCGTTGGATTCAACTAGCTCATTAAAAATGAACAGATGACCATCATCAAAAACATTGTTTAATTAAATACCTACATAGCCAAAATACACTCGTGGACCAATAATGTGGGTCAGCGACAAAATCATATGTATCTTGTAAATTAATAATGTTACATGCATGAAACTAACTTTGTATTAAAGATAATTTTAATATCGTATGACATAAAACCTTAAATGTTATAGGTACAAAGTATTTTGAAAAAAAAAATTACAAAAGTTCTAATTTGGTAATAAATTCAAATCACGCGCGTTTTACTTTTGCTTATTTTCTCACTTTTGTTTTTAATCTGTCAAATCAAAATGATAAAAGGCAGTCATCGTCGTCTTCCGCGGTCATTATTGAATTACTATAATGTCGCTAACGCCAGAAGAATGTACACGTATCGATCGTCACTATGTAGAAGAAGGCAGAAGTCAGAGAAATACAGCGAGAGTAAGAGTTTCCGAGAAACTGGGATCAACATTAGAAGACCAGGAACCGGCAGGCCGAGATAAACCCGCAAATGGCCCAAAACTTGCAAGGGAACATCGAGTAGCAAGATTACGTTATGCCCGCGAAGATGCACAATGGGGAGACGAAGAATGGGCAAGAGTAATGTTTTCTGATGAATCTAGATTTATGCTCTATGCACAGGATGAGCGGCGAAGAGTTTACTGACGGCCAGGGGAACGTTTTATTCCAGCTTGTTTTGAGGAAAAAGTACCTTTCGGCGGTGGATCTGTTATGGTTTGGGCTGGAATCTCTTCAGAGTCGCACGGAGTTAGTGCTGATAGAATATGGTGCGCTAACTAGTGCAAGATATGTAGAAGAGATCCTTAATGAGTATGTCGGCCCATACTTGATTGATATGGGTGACGATTTCATATTTTTGCATGACAATGCTAGGCCACATACAGCTCAAATTGTAAATAAGTATAATCAGGACGTTGGCATCAATTGCATGGACTGGCCCTCGAGAAGCCCGGGTCTAAATCCGATTGAGCACGCTTGGGAGCTTGGGACGAGCACGGAAGGCGTGTAAGAAATCGGAACCCCGCCCCAGCTACACATCCGATCTGAAACATCTGTTAGTGGAAGAATGGAACAATATCCCGCAACATCGCATAACAAACTTAATAAACAGCATGCTTAATCGTCTGGCAGCTGTAAGAAGAGCAAGTTCGTTTTTATGTGGTGTGTGAGGTACTTAATGTCTTTTAATTTTTCAACGCAAAAAATGTTGATATTTTGTTTCTTATGTAATTTTAATAAATAAACAAATAACGTTTCCGCCATTTAGTGTCGTTATTATTAACTATGAAATTATCTACAACATACAGTTTCATTCATGCTGCTAGCTCTATTATTTTAAGAGATATTCTAATTTTTCGTACTGGCCCATATTATTGGTCCACGAGTGTATAATAAATAGTTTCATTTCATTTAACAAATAGCAGATGAGTTACGTGGCTTGTAAAGGATAATTTTTCAACGCAAAAAATGTTGATATTTTGTTTCTTATGTAATTTTAATAAATAAACAAATAACGATTCCACCATTTAGTGTCGTTATTATTAACTATGAAATTATCTACAACATACAGTTTCATTCATGCTACTAGCTCTATTATTTTAAGAGATATTCAAATTTTTCGTACTGACCCGTATTATTTGTCCACGAGTGTATAACAAATAGTTTCAGTTCATTTAACAAATAGCAGATGAGTCACGTGGCTTGTAATGGATAATGTTGATGTCTGCGCCTACGCTATTTGATTAGTGCCTATGCAATAACTAAAAAAATATAGTATGACATCATTTACTTAATCTGACAATACAAATACTTATTTTAAACAAGACTGACAAGATGTCCTGTACCAAAAGCGTCAGTGCAAATTCTGTAGAACTATTTATTTGCCTTATTATAAGACGAAACGCTTTCATTGCACTTGACGTAAAGTGACGATACGGTCGAGAAGGTCGAAGGCCGAGGAAAGCGCACTTCACGGTTCACCCAGCATCCTAACTATGAGCATGGACTAAGGTCTCTTCGTTTAGTTTTAGTTTAGATTTGCTAGGAATTTAAAGTACCTACATAATTTTCCCCTAATGTTTCTAGTATTGTAGCACCTTAGATAAACGTATTTGACAATATAACTGGATGCAACTTTGAGTTACATTACCTACTACATCACATTTATATTAGTTGTCGTGTGAAATTAGGTGAGGTGACTCAATCTTTTGTTGCTTCATTGTTTTTAGATTTAAAAGACCATTGTTTAGAATGGATGCACAACTATTTTGTTGCTATGAAGCGTGTATGGACGCCTATGTTCAGTCAGCAGTGGACCTCTGCAGGCTGCTGGGGATGATGATATGGAACATACAACCCTCTCGATGGAAAGCGGCCACCACAGCTCATAGATGCTTGCAATTCTTAGTCTACGCGCGTGTATGAAGCTTCAGTTCTAAGAAATGTTATTTCACTGGATCTAGTATCCTTCAAATCGGAACAGTGTGATTGAAAACCAGTTCATTTTTTGGCAGAATCCTGTTACCAGGCAAATAATGATCACTCACTTGCAAAGTAGAGTGCCATCTTTAAGGACTTCGTAGAAGTTGTCCATGTCACCAGACACGTTCTCTGGCTCGCCGGTGATCTGCCGCACCCATTCCAGACACTCTTGCGCCAGCTCCTCACTGTATTTGCTGTTGATCTGGAAAAGACAACAGATTGTTTATAGTTTACCATGCCTTTTGATAGAAAACATTAATGTCATCAGTTTATTTTCATATCTATCTATCTTCTATCTTCCTGTCTCTTAGTGTCTCGCTAAATCTCAAAAACGGCTTGACAGATTTGAATATTTTTTATTTTGTTTTGTTCGCTCTAATACAAAGATGGTTTAGAAAAAAACCGGCCAAGTGCGAGTCGGACTCGCGCACGGAGGGTTCCGTACCATTATCTATAAAAACGGCAAAAAAAATCATGTCTGTTGTATGGGAGCCCCCTTAAATATTTATTTTATTCTGTTTTTTAGTATTTGTTGTTATAGCGGCAACAGAAATACATCATCTGTGAAAATTTCAACTGTCTAACTATCACGGTTCATGAATCACAGCCTGGTGAAAGGCAGACGGACAGACAGACGGACGGACGGACAGCGGAATTCTAGTAATAGGGTTCCCGTTTTACCCTTTGGGTAGAAAACAGCTAAGAAATAGAAAAATTAAAAATTGGTAACTTTGTAACTATTTAAACTATCATGGTCACTTGCAATAGAGTAATTATTAACGGGATTCTTACCATGTTTATTATTTATGAGTATCCGATATTTCGGCGCAGTTGCATGGTAACTTTGTATTGGAATCGCCACTTTGGATTACTCTTAATAGTACCTAATTTAAAGTGGCAATTCCCATATTAGATCTCCTGCTGGACTTAGGTCTTCCCACATGAGCAGTAGCATTTGAGGAGTTGGGTCATAAACCACTATGCTGTCCCAAGGTTGGTTTATAATGTGGTTTGTAATGACTGCCATTTTACAACTACAATCGATATATGCCTTCAGAAGCACGATGGACCTCGAGATATTTTAAACCCACTCGGTGACCCAGCATTGCAAAAGTTGCACCTAAAGGTATTTAAAAGGACAGTCCAATATTTATCCGCAATTCCTTCACATATTCTTCTATACAATATATATATATTGCATATGTGACCAGTATTATATATACATATAATACTCTTGAAATGCCTGCCAACTTTATCAATATTTGTCACGCGTTCCTTAGAATTTAAATAATGTTTTTACCTCCATTGCTGTTTGAATCATTGAAGTTAATTTAAATTTGCGTAAATGGCAGGGTTGCCACCTTTTCTTAGGACGAATAAAGTATTTTTTTAATTTTGTTAGAACAAAATAAAGTAGGTACATAGCATAAAAAAGAGTATTTATTTATTTGTCCTTATGAGGAAATAATAAGGTCGACTGAATTGAAAAATATGTACCTATGAAAAGTAGACAAAATCAACGTTTCGTAGTCCCCTGATTCCTCCTCATAAACTGGACCGATTTAATTACTTTTTTCATTAAAAATTAAAGAAAGGCTTTGGCTGTGTCCCATATTCTTCAATTCAGTCGACCTTAGTATTTCCTCTTAAAAACGTATTTTTTGTTGCTCTTTGCAACATTTAAGAAATATTTTGTGGCTGTGGATACCAGTATAATTAGTCTAATAAGTACTCATAACCAGTAACGAGCCAGTAACAATCAGTTTTACGTAAATAGAGTATTTTAGCGTACTTTATTGGTGTCGTAGATTATAAAGTACGCCTACATGAAAAAGAGGACAATACTCTAATTTAGAGTACGGGTGGCAACCCTAGTCACTCCCTAGTGACGTGTTAAAGCAAATAGGTCAGTTCTAAAAATAGCGACATTTTAATTGGATGTTTAATAAATTCAATTTTAAAACACTTAAAAAACCATAATGAGCTGTAAATTAGAGTATCCCTCGTGGAATTGTATCAATTTCAAGTAATATGCCAATAAAATGTCTATTTGTGATGAAGGAGCGCTTTTTATTATAACGACTAGGTACCTAAAAAAACAAAAACCCGACTGCTAAAACAACTATATTAAAAACAATTTCATTGTTTTTTGATTTTATTATTTAAGTATAGGTATCGGACAATGAAATATTTCACGTTGCATTCATCTTTGCTCAAATTGAATTCTGGGAGAATTCGTAGAGCTTGTTTTTTTCTTTTCAGTTTTTTCTCTTTGCAGTTATGTTTATGTTAGTCCGGTTTTTACGAGTATATAACTATTTTAATATAATTGTTTTAGCAGTCGGGTTTTTGGTTTTATTTTAATAATTTAGTTTATTTCAAACTTTTTAGTTTTGTAATGTAAATAACCAAGCATTTCAAAACTTACATAAAATAATTATATTAAAACGCCTTACTCTTTTAAATAGCAAAGTCATAGCGCATACACCAATAGTCAATAATCTGAATAAGGCGTAAAAACGAAACTCTTGACGTCTAGTACTTATGACTGATTCTTTGAGTTTTTTAAACATGGGAATAAAAAAAACATAACCCTGCTACTGACGCAGTCGGGTAACAAAACGCCATAAAACATTGCTGTAAATGAAAATTATTAACTACATCTACGTCCATAGAAAAATTGGTCATATCTTTCCGTAGACGTTATAGTTTAAAGAATTTTGATTGCGTGGTCGATCTGACACTTTTTTGGAGTCAAGACTAACTAATTGCTAACCCGGCCAATGTTTTTACTTTTATTTGTTTTTTTATAGCCTATGTCACTCCCACAGTCAAAAAAATGTAACGACACCTCATATATTAAAATCCACCATGCCGTTTGGGCTGTAGGGCGTGCCAAAGAAACAGACATACATACATACATACTCGTAAAACATAACCCTCGTGACGCAGTCGGGTAAAAATGATGTGTGATGTTTTTAGGGTTTATGTAAGTGTGAAAGTCTACTTAGTTCACCATAACTTCTAAACGTCTGAATAGTAGAAGTACCTATGTAATATTGTTATTAAGGGCCCTATTACATTTTGAGATCGAGAACGCCAAATATGGCCATTTTACGCAAAAATCATAGTTAAGATGTAATAGGCCTTTTAAATATTCGACGAAGGATACACAGTTAACAAATGAAGACCCTATTTTGAGTTGGAAACAGATTACGTGTTTGATCATTGTCTAGAAGTTAACGAGTAGATTCCAAAATATGACAATATCATTAAATATCCAGTCATAAACTAAAAAACTCTTTTGTCCCCGAATGCTACGTCCGTTCAAAAAACTTTAAGTAAACGATTTGTTGCTTCTTTTCGACGTGAACAAATAAGAAACACACTTTCGCAATTTTAATTTAACTTATTTACTTTTATTAACGTAGACGTTATTTCTGGCTACACAAGGATAGATGACGTAATAATGTAAGGTTCGCAAAACGTGACTCAAAGCGACCGCGCGGCCGTCAGACGTTGGCCACAAAAAATACAAAGTCTGTCCTGTCCATGACGGGGTTCTGAATAACACACTTGGCTTATGAATCAGTGTTACAAGAATGTTGTTAATACCAATGTGAGGCTAATGAGTTGAACTACTAATGAGAATAACGTCTTACACGAAATGTCTAGTCTAGACTTCAGTCACAATTGTGTATTGTGCTTCAGTTTAACTTAATTAACCAATCATTTTTGCTTCTACAGGCAGTTCGACCCATGTCATTGTCAAGAACGTGAAAGATCTGGTTTGAAACTGACGCGATCTCTATCTGTCTTTAATTACAAAATAAAAGAGACAACAATATTATAAGCCAGGCTTCTTTTTTTAACTTAAGTTTAATATTAGGAATAAAAGCGTTTAACAACACTTTTGGCGGTTTGAACCCTATACTTACATTTTTTCTTAATCTTGCTTGAAACATCATTTTGTTTCTATTAAAGTTAAAAACTGACTGATCATGTATTAAGCCATAGGACACAAAATATCATCCGGAGTTAGTTATTGAAGAATTCTATAGAGCTTTCTGACAATTCTTGTTGACAACTTGTTTTGAAAATCCAGACTTGGGTCGAGTGCCTAATCAACCAATAAGCAAGAAGAAGATGGATAAAAAATCATCATCTCCGCTTCAGTGGATACCGAGCCTAAATCTCAACTCTACATGGGTCGATTTTAACAAAAAAACAACGAGACTTTTTGCTCTTAACCTGTATAATTGTTCGCTTCTTTAAAGTTTCATCAGGTTCAATGAATCCCTCATCTCACCGATGGCCCGTCAGATATGGCCTCTACGCTTTCATTGTTATTCCGAGGCGTTATCTAATTTGTGTTCGAAGACAAAGGAAGTGGACGTTGTAAGCCGTGTCCTGTTCGTGCTGTTTTAGGCACCTGCCATATTGTAATATTTGTATGTGGGGCTACAATGCAGCGGAATTATTAATTGATGACAGTGTTTCTTTCGATGTATCCCTTTATTCTGGAAAACCTTATTCAAAGCCAAGTATCATATCTACGTACTCATTTAGTTCAATTAATTTCAACTATTTAGGCTAACTATAGTGTTTAATTATTTGATTGACGACTGTACTCAAGAAATTGAGTAATTTTAATTAAGTTAGTAGAATTATTGTCATATTCATACAGTCAAGAAGTAAGATAGCCAGTTCGCCAGTGGTTAACATTTAGGTACCGGTGAACTCCGCCATTAAAATAAAAAAATACTTACTTTATTTACTACTTAAATTACTTAAATAAAATATGCTACTGATTTTTAACATAATTGTCAAGCTTGACTTCACAATAACTTCGCAGGGTTTCTAGTTAAAATAGACCCTGCACAAAGTTTGTGACCCTGTGGTAAAAAATCTGTGGTTATTTCAATATTGTTCGCAAAAATTAAAGAATACTATAACATTTATTTATAACAGTGCTATGTTAGTTTCACCGTTATCACTAACTCATTAGATATGTTTCTATTAAACTAACAGAAGGTCGCCGGGTGAATTAATAATCGCGATAGCGGCAGAATACCTAAATACTTCGTTAGTTTTAACTACATCATTCAATTAATTCGTTGAAACTGATAAATTTATTTTAAAAAAAAACTTTAAATGTGGTGTTAAAAATAACGTAAACCTAACAAACGTTAATCCATCAGATAAAGATCCTTTCATGGCAGTTTTAAAGCGCCACCATATGTTCAAAGAGGTCAAGATGAATGAGATTACGGATATCAATGCCCCGGTAATGATATTAAGGCATGCGTTCATTGCTAATCTTTCCACAGTTGACCATACTGGGCGTGACAACAAAAACGGTTGTTGCCATAAATAACTATGATTCAATGTCGGATTGGGAGGCATCGTTGCGTCAGACTACTGAGCTCGTTAATTTGTTGTCTATCGTGTGTCGTGTCCGTTTTCGGAATAATCTAGACAAGGAGTTAATCTCACACTGTGACTGCAGAGGTGAATTGTACAGAGTGGGTAACCTTGCGAGAATCGTCGACAATGGTCTGATGACATGTAAGGTGGTTGGAATGGGGTCGTCGGGCGAGGTTGACTTCGGTCAATGTGATGCAGCGAGCAATATGTTGCAGATGGGGGCTTTTATATTCAAGCCAGTGGGATTATTAATGGTTCTCGTGTAAGCTACGGAAGCTAAATGAATTTGCATGGCTTTGACCATGATTCTTTGAATAGAGGAAACATTAACAAACGGACTAGGTAGGAAGGTGATGACTTGAGTGTCTTGCGATTATTTCAAATTTGATGTTGCTTTAAGAATTCAGTTAAATGTTAAAGGTTTATTATTCTGAGCGAGACCAGACTGTGAATTATGGAAAGTGTTCAGAGAACGGAACTCTATGCTGACACGGTTCATAAAGTCAAATTAACTATGCATTGTAGTGTCACGCTTTATTTGCAGTTTGCAATGAGCTATCGGACTTTAGTTAGTACTAACGTGTAGAGTTGTAAATTTTTAAAAAGAATAAATACATTAAATTAAACTACAATCGTGTAGTCTAGATTTTCGAAAATCAAATTGTTCCTTTAAATAGGTAGGTTTACTTATACATTTTTTACTTCAGAGCAATAAAAATTTATTCCCAAAATGGGTTGTTTTTGTGACTGGACATAAGTACGAGTAAGTAGGGTAGGTATGTCTAACAGCGCGTACAAATTTTAAGCAACTGGTAACTACCTAGGTACTTACTTTTAAACCAAAGTGAACCCTTCAATGTCACAAACTACGACATTGACATTGATCTTAACTGTCGAGGGTTGTCTAAACAACCTAAGCAAGCTTTAATTTTTCATCAATATTAATTTAGGTAGGTGTATATTTATTTTTATTGCAAACAAGTACTGCTCACACTTTTTCTGTATCTTTAGACACTTTTAGATGTTTCGATTCAATGTTAACTTTTCTGTTCGTATTCAGCAGAGTAGTAGTTGGTGAGTCACCGTCTGCCCTTTTAAAACGTGTTTTTAATACTGTTTCGCAATATGACATAATTTTGCAAAAGTTTTGGAAACCGAACCACGAGCACCACAACTCAAGAGCTTGGCATATTTTTCTACAATTTCGCAAAAGCCTTACCATGGACTAATCCTAACTAAAATAAGTATTGTAAATGCGAAAGTGAGTTTGTTTGTCTGTTTGTTTGTTTGTTGTTTGATACGCTTTTACGTGTAAGCCAATGTGTAAGCTATTTAACCTATCATCATGAAATTTTGTACACATATTCTCAAGAGTATAATCAAAGACATAACACTTATTATTTTAAAAAAGTGAGTTTGTTTGTTTGATATGCATGCTTTCACGCGTAAATTATTAGATTTGTTTGTTTTGTTGTCATAGAAACTGTCAAAGCGGTAAGAAGTCCGCCGGGTCAGCTAGAAATATATACCTACCTATTAGTTCATAGCTTTACGCAAACCGGAGGCGGAGGCTGTTTTTAATTCACCACCACCACATTCGACATTATTTTGGTTCATCCCTGTCACTAGAATAGATACTTACCCCCTTATTCATAAAAACTATTTGAGCATTCATTAGTTAAATTTTGTTTTGTCAACGTCACACAAACGTCATTTTGAATTTGAGAAAAAGAGACAAAACAATGAGTAACTAAATAATGCTTAAATAGTTTTTATGAATAAGGGGGTTATTATCATTAGGGTCTTTTCTGCTCCTCAATTACTCTTATCAAATAAGTATTAGGTAAATACATTCGTAATAACAAAATGTGATGTGAAAAGTAAGTACGGTAGCGCATAGTGTCCTTTACTAAACTGATAGTGATTGCAATAATTCAATCGAGTTTTGGCTAACAAACATTTACTGTAAGTATAAATAATGTGATTTTTTATGTAGGTTTTGAAATTATATACAATTATATGCGCGTAAAAACAGGACTAACATAAAAAATAACGTACTATAAGTTGTTTTTTACGTTGCCTTCTTAATTTCTAAGGAGGTCTTAATCTACTCATAAGAAATTTATAAAAACTTTTCGCTGTCAAAGGAGAATGAAAAATCTAACAACTGAGGCGCTTTAAATTAAAATCCAAAGTTATTTCATATTGTGGTGAAATTACTTAACTAAAGGCAATCACTCGCAATTTTGTTTTTAACTAAATTTTGCTTTTGTAGGTATAGAAGCTAGACTTTTAGTTTATCGCCTAAATATAGAAAAGAAGGTGATAAGAAAAGTAAAATCAATGTAAATTACAATATTCGTGGTGTAAAGGGCACTTTTAAGGCTTGAACCGTTAAGCGGATAACAATGTAGTAGAAAAAAATCAGCTTGGCGTGAAGAAGGTGGGTTTATCTCTCACTCAACAAGTTACCAAATAGATTATGTGTTATTGTAAAAATAGTGTATTTCCTAACAAAATTTTAAAAAAAGAACCCTTTTTTGTTTTGTAATTATTATTCCTCTATAAAATTGTTACGAAATTTAGACTATTTCGCATAGAAGACGTTTACAATTTTTTACGTGGTCTCCGATCAATTATGATTGAAGTAGGTACGCGGTTAAAAAGCATTAAATAGGTACCAACCTACTTGTTAATCTCACAGCATTCAACCAATGCTCCAAAACAAAACAATTAACCTGCCAATTGATTAAAAATGAATAACATTGCAAGATTTTTTGCAGATATTATATTTCCCGTCTAGAGCAGTCACGTATCGTATTCAGTTACCAATAAGCTATTATTGTGAGGCTGCCAAAGCACGTTGTTAGAACAAAAGGAGCATACAACAATAACATTATTATAATAAGACATCTGGTTTATTTCTAGGCCACACACGTGGTATGATTACTTGTTGCTGAAGCAGCGAAAAGAGGCTGTATAGTTATACATAACAGCAAATGTAACCTTCATGTGAAGAAATACTTTCCTTGTCTATTTATTGTTTATCTGCATGTTTCGTCTAAGTATATATTTTAAGTTAATAGGGTACCTATAAGGTAAGTACTTTAAAATGGGTTACTTACTTGAGTGCGGAAGCCGTTTCATCGAATTTTGTTTCTTCGAAAACCTTTCAACGACATCTTTATACTGCGTCGCCTTGTTACTGTGATGTTTCGTTACATCGAAAAACTGAACTGCGAAACTATCATAATGCAAAGCCTTGTTCAATCGACGTCGTGTTAAGTACTGTGATATTATAAATTATTTAACTTTAGGTAAACACCTTAACAAAGCAAGTTGTTCCTTGTTATTTTTTAATTAACGACGAACTAAACCACTAAATAAATAAAGGAAAAAACATAATTATCGATTTTCTTAAGTAACATAACATCGGCATCGCAGTAACAAGCCGTCGATTGAACAAGGCGTCGCAGTATAGAGATGTCGTTTAAAGGTTTTCGAAGAAACAAAATTCGATGATACGGCTTTCGTACTCAAGTAGGTATCCCTTTTAAAAGTATAAAGTTGATTCAAAGAGAATGAACAGTAAAAGTACAAGCGATGAGGACTGCTGTAAAAACAATGGCCATTTTAAATAAATAACCCTTTTGAGATTTCTAATTAAAATTAGTCGCAACGTAGATTCATCATCTGCAAAAATTTCCCTTTAGGCAAAATCTATTTTTCCACAAGATATCCTGGAATTGAGAAGGCTAAAGTTAATCCAATACTCTGGTGCACGAATTTCTCTTTACACTCTTTAAAACTTTTAAAGTTAATTAAATCAAAAGATGTAAATTGAATCATAAACTTATAGGAAACAATACCCATTACTTACGTTAGAAGTTACCTTGAAAATTTAAAACTATTCGTTCGTTTTTGTTCAATTCGCTACAGAAAAGCTTTAACAGATCTGCACATTTATGAACATTTTACTGCGTGGTCGGTCATTCTCATTATTTTGTTGTTTTAACACGTTATCGATAAACGCATCTACCATTTCGGAGAATTGCGGCAATTCTTCGGTTCGCAAGAGAAATTTCGCTTCAATCAACGGCATATGGTGGATTTTGAAAGTGTCCCGGTTATTGTATTACGTTCTGCGTAAGGCCGGGCCTTATAAGGTGAAGTCAATGTTGTAAGAGCTGCACCATGAGTCATAGTCTCGGCGAATTAGTTAAGTAAACTCTTTAGCGGTAATCGAACATCTGTTATTTACCTGCGCCGCAAACATGCGCGTGTGTCTTTCGAAATAAGTTGGTAATTACTTGGCTGCTCGGAACAAATAGTTTCTGTTATAAAATGCTTAACATTGGCATAGACTGATGTTGTCCTTTATATTTGTAATGAAAAGTGTCCTTCTATGATGGGGCGCATTTTTCAATATTTTGACGATGTAAGAGAGAAACGCAGTTGCTGAGTTTCTTGCCGGTTCTTCTCAGTATAAGGGTTCCAGTTGTGTGTAGAACCGATGGCATAGTGATATTCATAAGAGCTAATTTGTAGCCTAACCTAAATAAATAATTGAAATTTGAATTTTTGGATGGTTGCAGAATAAGCTAGTTAACGTAAAAAAATATATGTACATAGGTGGTGTTGAAGGTAATCTCTCTGGTTCTGAGTGCGGTATAGACGTATTAGAGAACTCATCTTTCTGACCTATTAGCTTAACACCCATAAAAGGTTTTCGTAGTCCTGTAAGAGCTGTTAAAAACCGCTAACTGTAAGGTTCTTGCGCTTGGTCTTTGGTACGAGTTTTAAACGGATCATCATCATTATCCTACAATCACATTTCCTAATTTTCTTGCAAGTTTGCATGACAGTTCAAAATGTAACATTAAAACGAGAACAAAAGTAAGGAATCAGAATTTTAGTCGTCCTAAAATTACTGTATACTCAGTTATATGAAATTTAAACAGACTGAATGATTTTTTGCACGCACATTTGTTTTCTGTTATTACTAAATGTGAAGTAAGTAAACTATTTGAATTTATTTGAACGTGTTTAAATTATATTAAATTAAACATAGAAAATAGTGGACAACTTACATTTCCAACGATCGTAAAAGGCAAAGATTATTTCTACAAATATTGACTGGCTTGATGTGTGTAAATGCTGATAAACAGCATAGTGTCACGTACAGTTCAAAACAACCGCATCGCCCGATAAATGAAACGTTTTGTTAAAGAAAAACTAATTGCCTATTTATTGTTCTACTACTGCACACCGCTTTCCTAATAAGGGCTAGTAATCATCGCAAACCTAAACCCACCTACGGTGCATCGAAATCTCCGATACACTCTTGGACCGACCAGTCCTATGAGTTTACACAAACAAATATTAATGAAAGAGAAATCCAGTACTGTAAAGTATATTAGTAAGTCCGCCGGGGACAGGGGACGATGGCGAAACACCATTAGAGAAAGACTGCTAGGAGGTGGTGGTCACGACCCTCAGACATGAGGAATACGATGCGAGGAGGAGGAAAGTATATTAATATTATGTTTAAATATTTGGTTAAAATGTTAAAATAATCGCAATGACATCTTTTTGATGTGTTTGATTTCAAGTAAATCCTTGTGTTTCATTTCAACACTACTAAATTGTTTATGTTTAGTTAACTTTAGTCAACAAGAGTAGGTAATTTAAGTTATCACATTGATTCATTTCAAAGCTTTTAAAACTGCAAGTTACATTTTGAATAGATTTCTCTATACATCAATCCTAAGACTCCCGTGTACGTTGTTATTTAAAGTTTAAATCTTTATCTTTTGGTAATTCATCTTTAACTTTAATAATATTGAGTTCAATAACGAATCCTCGTGCATCACCTGCGTTTGGGTCGACACAAGAACCGGTTGTAAAAGCTGAATTGAGTGATTCTCCTTGACCCAAATCGGTACGACTGGCTCGCAGCAGGAAGAAAGGTGTCATGATGCTATCTTTTTATAATGTTTTTGAAAAAGGAAATAATAAATTAAGTAATAAATGAGGTGAGTTTCTAGTTAAAATCTTTTTCGATATGTGAGTTTAAGTTGCACCTACTACGTACGTACATGAAGCTGTATACCGTTGTTGAACTTATAAGTAATAAATGAGGTGAGTTTCTAGTGAAGACCTTTTTAGATATGTGAGTTTAAGTTGCACCTACGTACCTACCGTATAACTTATTTTATTGTGTTCTAAGTTGACTTCTGAAATCTGTTACCACTTCTTTGAAAATTCGAATAGGCATAAAGGTACCTAAGAGATAATACCTAGGTAGCTTACGACTTTATCAAACAATTTCGATACGGTCACTAAGTTCTATACCAAAATAGTAGCTACTAGCTAGCTAATATAATAGAATCAACGACCTACACCCAAAATGGTGAAACGATCAAATGATCCGGAACCAATCACTAACTGTAGGAAGTATGTACACAGATTTCAATTCGGATGGAAATTAAGACTTGTCAAGATATGTAGGTATGTAGTACAAGTATTCCTTCCTTCATACCTAGTAGCTTTTTACTCGATTCTCTTCTGAAAGTTAGGTAACCCAGACTTTCATATGTGGTTTTACGATGAATAGATGAGAATTGAGAATTTTTTAGAATGTTTAATGTTCTTGTACTATTGTGATTTTAAATCCATGTTTTTATAAGCCATTCATATTGAATGTTATTGGTTCTCAAGAATCGTTTCGATAGATGATTGAAATAAATATAATGTTTTGATTAGGTAACTACCTTAGTTAAGGCTCATAACATGAAGACCATACCATACCTATACATGATTTTAAAAATATATAAAAAACAATATTTATAGCTAAACATTATGAGCATTACATCACATTTTAAATTTTGGTAGGTTAGAAAAGTTCAGAACTAATAAAAATTAACGTTATAAAAATAAACGTAAATAAAAATAAACAAACTATTGAAATAAAATAAAATTAACCTTCGTAACGTAATTAAAGACTAGAATTTATATATGTCATAAGACAAACGATAATGAATGACATAAAACTTATTTTTTTTTAAATCATTGAATTGAATGTTATTGGTGCTCCTTACCAGTCTATTTCAAAAGGTGAACGATAAAATAAATAGTTAGTAAACGTAAGTTTGAACGTGAATTTGCAATGTCATAACAATTATGCAAAATTAGGCTCCAACTTAATTGCATATGCTGTTAAGAAAGTTGTTGTGCTTTAAAATAAAGAATTTACTGTAAAACTGGTTGCGAATGATATCTGTAACGGTACACCCGAAAAATGATCCGATACCAACGGCAACGTTGTGGGTGAAGCATAGGAGGGTAAGCTTGGCTGGCAGAGCGTAAGACTCGGGGCAATGACCTTACACCTTAAATTGTTTTTTTTTGTAGAAATTATATTATGGGTCAACTATTTTAGACGCCGTGGGACTTTCGGATTGAATTCGGGTATGGTAATTTTTTGAATGTAAAATCTAGAGTTAATTAGTTGGATCTTTAAGACAAAATGTCTATTTTTGGTTCTTTCCAAGAAGATTTTTATACTAACATTTAAATAATCTAAGTATTAGCACAGGTACTAGAGAGTGCTAGATTAGACTTAAGATCTCTAAAACTAAGCGTCCATGGAATTGATATAGCTTGGTAGGTAGAGGTATGCTAAAAATAAAATTTTAATAACTTTATTTCTAAGAATGTGATGAAGGTCAAGCGATTCAATGTTAAAAAACAAACAAAAGTCGTCAATGCATTTGTTTGCACTTTGACGTTTTTTGATAAGTTAAAGTCAACCTAATTGTCATTACCATAGAGTTTCTAGTTTCTAATAAGGCACATTCACATTAAACCTACTTATCCGTGCTCTTCGAAAGGAAGCAAACATAGCGAAGAAAATACGTTACATGTTTATAAAGGAGTAGCCTTGATGTTTATTAACGACATTACTAGGTAGATATAGTGTCAACTGTATATGTGACTACAAATTAACATAACAAAGACTCATTGGTACTCTAGCTAAGGTTAGAAATTTAGTTTTTTTTAATAGCTACATAGGAGTACTATTATTTATTCTGTGACATAGGTGCTTACATCAATTTACAGGAGGAGTTCTATAGCGCAGCTTGCGCATTTGGGTTGTAAGTTGCAATGCAATCTTGCAAGGTAAGCAACTTTGGCAAGACGGGTGACCGAAAATATTTTTTTCAAGATCCTCCGTGAAATTATGGGTGGTCACTACCTAGATGTGGAAAAGTTACAGTGATTGAGTAGGTAGGTTAAAGAATCAAACCTAACAAAAAAACAAAGGTAAACTCTCATTGAAAACGTGTGTTCGTTTAACTACACGATAAGGTTTCGTAATAATGAAGTAAAATATTATACCAAGTCGTAGGTAGGACTTAAGAGCGTTTACGCCGCACACTAGCGCCACTAATGAAAACAAAAACATATCTAGTAATTAGAGATAGAAAATCAAATTATGCTCAACAAACTATTTGAATGAAGTAATTTAGCATTTTTACGTCATCTAATAAACACCTGACATGTTATGGTTTAGTTAAATAAGGCGTTACGGCCACTTTTAACTATAACGCCACAAACTTCCATAACGATTTCTAATAGGCAGGTATCAGAGGCGTTTTTGTTATTTTTATGAACCACCAACTGGTCCTCTAAGGTAAGGTACTTACCTATACCTTATCTTTATCTTTAAAATTTACTACCTGAGGTAACCCTGGGTAAAGCTATCTGTGGCTAACAAACCAAACAGCTGATATCAATCAATAAAACTCTCTGACGTCACGTCAGTGACATGACATAGAGGTGCGCTTGGGTATGTCCGCCCTCGATATTCAGGCTCGATGGCTCCGGACGGAACATCTATGTATTTTAGTTGTTATGGAGACACTCCTTCCCTGGGCGGGATGATTAATGAAAATCTCCATGTTTGTGTGGTTTTAAAGCTTGACTATCATACCCATAACGCAACAAGTCTTGGACTTAACTTCTTACCTATTCGATCTTAGATTAATGTTTTTAATTAGGTAAGTACCAATGTAACGGCAGGTATTTTAGACCTATTAATGACACAACAATTACTAATTAATTAATTAATAGGTATGCACTTAAAGAGGAATGTTATTTTGAATTTGGTCATTGAATTAGACGTCGTTATTCTAAATGAGTACTTACGGCTGGCTTGAAATTAATGTTAGTATCAGTAAGTAATTAAAAAAACATTGTAGTACGTACTTACTTGATTAAACTTAAAATTAAATATTATACATCGCCATTAGTAACGACTTGGTTAGGTACACACGCCTGCACATCAACCTGGGTTTCGGTTCGCCTAAAAATTTTAGTCCTAACTCCTAATATTACATGGCCAAACCGTATTGGCCTAAACTTAAAACGAACAATTATTGTTTCGCCTAACAATTGTTTTGCCACCATTATAATTTGGTCTATGAATTGAAAACCCTAATTTTAGGATCTATAATGTGATATACCCTAAAATATATTGGCATAACGTTATTTTGGCATTACGACGATTTCGCTTAATATACAGGGTTACTGGGAACTCGACAACTTCCTTGCAGGAGGTGATAGGCGGCCTAAAATGTGACAAAAAAACCCCCATATGTATGGCCGAAAACAAAAAGTTTTCGAGATAATTTAATCAGATGAAACATTATAGGTATTTGTCAGATTTTAGGCCGCCTATCACCTCCTGCAAGGAAGTTGTCGAGTTTCCAGTAACCCTGTATAAAAGCTCGATTTTTAGCATATCTAATATTAATTATTATTGTTCAGTTTCAAAAATACTAGCTGCCCTACTCCTGTAGGCCACGTGATATGCTAGAAATTTAAGACAATCGCGAAGCGCAGCGTAGCGATTGTCTAGAATTTCGAGGTTACTTTTTTTATTAGACTACGGAAATCTAGCTCCATACAAAAATATATTTTTTTATAGCTTTGTGATTTTTAATTTTGTGTGAATTAATATTTAGTTATTGCAAACTTTAGGGATTACGAATTGTTCCGCTAAATGTCGCATTTGGTAAATAACAATATGGCGATAAAAAGTTAGGCGAAGTGAAATTAGACCAAACACGACTATAAAGAGTAAAATTATGCGAAAAAAATTTAGGCTAACCGTTTGTGTGCCATTGCCAATTAGAAGTTCAAAAAATTAGGCGACCCGGTATATACCCCATCAACCTACCACCTTGTTATTATTCTAACCCTACCACAAACTGTCATATTTCCGCAATAGACTTTGAACTTAATGTTTAAGGCATATGGTTGAAAATGTATTAAATAAATTTAACAGTTTGGGATAGGTTGATGTGCTGGCGTCTGTACCTGTTTCGGGTCCGCAACTTCACAACGGTCGTTATGTTATCGAACGTTTGCAAAAAAGTCAAACCAGTTTAGATGGCCCGTTTTAAGTTTGAGTCATTTCACTGATTTTAAGACTTATACCTACCTACCTACTTCCTGAATGAAATTAATGAGTCCATTGCGTTTCCAAAATTAATTTAAATAAGTAGGTATACCTACCTACCAAAAGAAGGTTTAAAATGTTAAAAGGTTAGTTTTCTAAAAAACTACCTACTTAAGTATCTAAAATGATAATTACCTACCTACCTACCTAGTCAACTAGATAATATTATGAATGATAAGTAGCTAGGTATTTAGGTAGGTAGGTACTTACACAAAATAGTAACGTACAATTTTTTTTTGTGGAGATCCTTGGGATTGCCTTTGTCCAGCTGTGGACGTCTTTTGGGTGAGATGCTGATGTTGATGATGACGATGATGTGCTACTTACCTTCGATAGGTGAAGCTATGTAGGTAGTACCTACCCATTTTGTAATCAAATGTATGGCTTTCTTTACACGCCTCAGTGTTTGCAATGACGCTATTTCAGTAGGTAGGTAGGTACTTAGTTTTTGTTATGAATAGATCGTTAGCTAGACGAACCCATGTGTAGGTACCTAAATCATAATAATAACTCGTTCGTAGGTGAAGTAGGTACCTATCATATCATATAGGTAGGAGGTAAGTAGGTACCTAGATAGAGGTAGTTAGTAGGTGTATATAACGTTTATACTTAACATAATCTTTTTCTGCAACATTCACACACGTCTTATTGGATAAAGGTACCGGCAATCTAATTCGCCTTTAATAAGTTCTGTAATCTCTAAGTAGATAGGTATGTAGGCACCTGGTCATTTAAAATACTCGCCTAACGACTTCGGAGGAGTGACTCGTTGGTATCTCTGCTGTAACTACATTGCCTACTATGGCACTGAGACGTTAGTTGAAACGCGCTTAAAATTCACTAGTGGTTCGGTTAAACCTATGTTTATGTAGCAAGGTATCTAGCTAACTAAGTACCTACTAAAATGAAATTAATTAAGATTGGTTATACTATAAAGTATTTATATATATATTTTTTTAAGTATTTATGTATTTGTAATTTTTAGAATATTTATTTATGTATTATAAAATCTTTTTGTTACACTGTTTTCTACTTTGTTGTCTCTAAAAATTTGCACCTCCCATGTCATTTCTGCACCACCTTATGGTTGACAGGTAGGAAATGCCTCAGGCATTAAATATTTTGTTAATGCCTGAGGCATATTTGTAATATTTTGTTTCAAAAGTTTAAAATAAATAAATAAATAAAATAAAGAGCTCAATCAAAGGCCCCAGAAACTGTTACAAAGAAAACTACAAAAAAGGTATTTTGCTATCTACACACATACATAGTTGGAATACCACAATATATAATACCATTGAATGTAGCGCGCCCATCATTCCTGTATGATGTCACAAGTACCTACCTACCTATTCTGAATTCTCCCAAATGTAGGTCACGGTTAAGCCCTTGTATAAGTAATACAATTATGTATGTACCACACAGCATCCCGAATCAATATCTATGCGCAACGCGACCTATTTATGGAGAACTAAGTTTGAGCCGCGCGCTATCGCAAACCGGGCTTTTCAAAATGGTCACATTACCTATTCGGCAGAGTAAAAATTGTTAGATAAAAGTTTTTAAAAACATACCTTTCTCTGGGCTTCGGCGGCAAATCCCGATTTGGTTGCTCTGTTATTAGCCATGTCTGAAGTTAACTAAACTATCTATCAATATTAAATTGTAATAAATAAATCACAGACACTGTTTGTGGTCGTGTAGTCCTTCACTGCGTTCAGAATGTAAACAGCGCTTGCTTGCCAACGAGCTGCGTGTGTGAGTGTGTGCTGTTGAATGACATCATGCGGTCGCGGCCGGCGCGGCATCGCGCGAGCGCGCGACCCGGTCGGAGAGGCCTAGGGTGGGGCACTGCCCGCACGAGCCTTTTAACGATGATTTGTCTTGTTACTTTAATTATTTAGCCGCCTTTGGTCTAGTATTTTAACCTCTGGTCTCAGACCTACAGGTCTCAGGTACCGGGTACGGTTTCTAGTGCCGGGTACATATTTTACACGGTTTGGTTGGCGGTAAGGCTTGTTTTTAGTCCGATTAGCTAGCTACCAACACCTTATGTAAGTCGCAATAAAAATAATGTTATGCATTGTTATGTTTAGGCAGTCAGCGATAAGAAAGCCAGTTCCTTAGTGGTTAAAGGATCCGGGTGAAGTGCGCTTTTATATTTTGCTTTATCATAATGTACATAATTGTAATAAATAAATACTTAGATCAGGTGAAATGAAGCAATTTCTCAATGTGAAATTAAAAATTAAAAGTAAATTGCCTTATACTGCCCCACTGCTGCGCAAAGGCCTCCATAATTGAAATCAAGTCATAGTTAAAGTTGAGGGGTACCTATTAGCTTAATCACCACACTGCAGAATGCTGATGGTGGTCACAAACCCGGGCTATGAATCGAAAAATCCGTAACACACTTTGCCCGTCCTACCTTCATCGCACTTGATAGTAGTGACAGTAACGCCTAAAATGGAAGCGTTGTTTTTAAGGGCTACAGTACAGTACAGAGTTAGTGAAGTATAAACTAAGGAACTCAACTGGCTTTCTACTGAATGTCAGGACTCAGGGTACAACAATGGCTGTTACCATTGTTATTTATAGTTGGTTGTACATATTTTTGTATTTAGACCACTACAAGTCAAAACTCAAGTTTTATCTACATAGCTTACATAAGAACTTGTTTGTTGAGCAAAGACAGGAAACAATATACAAAAACATTCGACAAAAGCACATGTCAGGAAAATATTTGTAGGTACTCGTAGTAGGTAACAATTTGGCCTTGGCTTGCCATCTTACGACACAACCGTGATCAACGTGATCAAGCTTCACAAGCTTGAGGTATTTGAATTTGGTCACCTATTAGTTGACCCCGCATAAGAAATGTGGTAAAATTTCATGATCGCAACCCGAACTCACAAACTATGAAGCGCCTCTTGAGAGAAGCGCTTAATGCTTCACAAACACAGACTCAGCTCATGTAACTGATATGAAATAATAATTTAACTTTAATTAATTTAACTTTTTTAGTCTAACCTAACTTTAGTCATTCTTATTATGTTTTAGATAGTTCTTAGAGTTAGGTAGTTCGTAGTTTGGTTGTCGATGAATCGTTAACATCGATATCGTTACATCACTTGAGCTCGAAATTGAAAACGAAAACCAAGTATGGAATACAATGAGTGTGAAAGAGCCCAACGCAGTCTGTGCTTCTCTTACGTCTCGACGAAACGGCGGCAACCGCCCGACAACGGGGCAAGGAAAGTAAAGGGGACTGGCTGGAGCCTAACCGAATACCTACTCTGAATAACTTCCATTCCAGCAACATAATATCGCCTGGTCGAAATTTTGATAGGTACCGACATCAATTTTAACATTTATAGGTATTAAAGATCTGCTACATCTATTTTATTCTTTATAAAAACATTAAAAACCCAAAGCTATACAGCCGCATTCATAGAAGTAGGTACTTAGGTAGGTAATATAATTATGGTGTCATGAGTCGCGAGTTCGCGACAGACGGAATCATACAGTCAGTCATGCAAACTGACAGCGTCAAACTGGTGCGATATTTATTAATTAGGTAGGTAGGTACCTACTTAGGTACTTATTTCTAATCATCATGCCGGATCGATCACAGTTTGGTCCAACTCAGACTAGTCATACAATTAAAAATAACAATACTTACATAATATTCAGAGAACATATTAAGTACCTAGTTATATTTTTTTAATTAAAAAATAATATTAAAATGATAGTCTATCAAAATTATAAAAAATAAGTAAGTATGACAATAATAATAAAAGACAGTTTACAAGAATGAAAACATAATAATTATACGAATAAGTAGGTATGTCGCCGATCGCTAAACTTTGACGGCTTCAATTTCAGTTTTTATTCTACAATTACCAAAGCGATTGACCTAAATATATTTTAACTTGCTGGTAAGTAGCGATAAAGTCGAAGGCAGCACCCTTCACCCGGAATCCTTAACTACTGAGGATGAGGAGCTGGATAACTACCTATTAGCCGTCTAAACACAACAATGCTACTAAATTATTGTTATTGCGACAGACTTACACATACAGATAAGATGGTGGTAAGAAATACTAGTAGAAAGCCAGGCGGACTTAAAACAAGCTGTACTACCAACCAAATCGAGCACAGTGATGCTCCTTGGTGGGAACTAAACTTGAGACCTTTAACTGTGAGACCGAGTAGTTTAATCACGACATTCACGACACTGCAGAGGTGGTGAAAATGATAAGGTTGTTGTGACGAACCGCACAACGTCATAAATACATAGGTAATGCATCAGAGGCATTTCGATTTATTAGTTGGAAATTAACATACAAATAATTCAATTTATCACTATTAATATTACTCATTGTTACTAATAAAATAAAATAGGTGTTAGGAATTTAAGTTAATAATATTTGCATACCTATTTACCGAACATTCAAATATTAATGAAATGCCATGTGGCAGACTAATACCATTCGAGATTCTACCTACATGACTAATGTGACAATAATAATAAATAACCCTTGCGTAAGCTTTATTATTATTGTCTTGGTTAACAAATGCTAAAATCAAATTACCTTTAAATAATTTTAAGCTTTAAGAGCAACACACAAAACCGGAGACATTATACCTAGTTACTGGAAGTCCTTTTTGAGCTACTTACAATGAAAACAACAGTTGTATAATAGACTAGCTGTGCTCGCGACTTCGTCCGCGTGGAATAGTGACTTTCGGCAGCATTTTTAATTTTTTAGGCTCTTTTCCCGTTTTTGCAACATTTTTCACTGATGCTTCGCTCCTATTGGTCGCAGCGTGATGTTATATAGCCTAAAGCCTTCCTCGATAAATGGACTATCCAACACAAAAAGAATTATTCAATTCGAACCAGTAGTTCCTGAGATTAGCGCGTTCAAACAAACAAACAAACAAACAAACAAACTCTTCAGCTTTATAATATTAGTATAGATTTTCTCTTCAAATCATGAGATCTGTAAAGAGGTATAGGTACGTGGACAGTGTTCACTGAACACTGCACTGACTAGATTAAAAGACGAGCCTACACCACAATAATGTGGGCTACCCGTAGGGTTGCCAACCCTACTAAGTATAGTATAATATAGTATCTTACTGTTTTAGACGTCTAACTACTATTATTTTAAAAATATATTATAGTAGGCGAAACTACTATATTTTTACTATAGTTTTCTGTGATGAACACAAAGTGGAAAGATGAGCGCAACAGAGCCTGTATCGGTCTGATAAAAGCAGAGTTAATGGTGTTTTGTAACTTTAAACTAGATTGTAATAATAGTTACGAAGCGTTCCATAAAAATAAAACCTATTAATATAAGCAGCAAAAAATTCATTTTTTGAAATAAAATAATAGTAGATTATTAACCAAGGGGATAAAGCAGTGTCTTCTGCCGCGGGTGACGATTTAAATCGCGAGCGTAACTAAGGACTCGAGGTTTACTCCCGAGCGTAGCGAGGGTGTTAAAAACTTAAATCACGAGCGAAGCGAGGGATTTAAGACGAGTCCTGAGTGTAGCGAGGGATCTAAGTTCACCCAAGACTAAGACACCTTTATCACCGAGGAAAATACTCTACTTTTCGTACCATTTGCGAAAAAATTAACACAATAATAATATGAGATAAGCCTTTATTAAAAACTAGCTGTTGCCCGCGACTTCGTCCGCGTGAGCTAAAGGCTGTAGTCTGTACAGTTTAATTTTTATGTAGGTATCTATTTAAGCTTATTAGGGTATAATAAAATTATATGCATCGGAAATTTAGAAAATTGACATTGTATTTATCGACATACGTACATCTACTCACTCTTAATATCCTTTCAGCTGGGAATGCTGAGATAGACAAAGACAATCGATCTCCATTTAGTGTGGTTCTGGCATACTTCCTGTGCCTCCTTTACGTTCATCATTATTTTCATACATTATCTCTTATTCTTTCGACTATGATCTCTGCCATGTACATAGATACCTATATTCAGTTTGAAGCACAGAATCGTGCCGTTCATACAGATTCTCACTTAGTTTCCCGTTTCAATTATCACTCCACATACATTCAGTATACAACACCGTTTCTCGGTGGGTTGCGCGTATTTGCTACGTCATACAAACCTGAAATGGGTTTACTGACGCTCAATTATATGTAATAAAATTGGTATTTTACAGCTCAGGTACTCGTCCGGAGTCGTCCTAGGCACTGGTGTATCTTAGCTAAGATGTGTCTACTGTTATACTGTCCAACCACGGACTTCAAAATATTTTTTGCCTTGTCCACCGAAGCTGGATATCGAGTAGCAGGTAGCGGTCCAGGATTATTGGTTGTCGGCCAGAAGGCACAAAAAACTATTTACCAACTATGTTCTTATTCGTAGATACAAAATATCAATAAATTGAGAACTGTAATAAATTATATTATTGTCTATTAGGTAATACAGTATAGTATTTTATGTTACATACTTGCGATAAATTTGAACTTCTTCGTGGCACAGAAAGAAGTTACCTCTAATAAAAAAGTAAAACTAAAGTCCGTGCCTCTAATACAGTTGTACCCTGCAAACTTAAACATTTTTGCAACTTTGATACCAGAGGTAGCCATCGTCTTATGCGATAGAAGAATGGAAAAACCATTTTTCTGTAATCTAGAAGTATGTACAAAATTCCTTCTTTATATGTTTTATGATATTAAAATTGTTATGATACTTAGTTACTTATATTGTATCATTGAACTCAGATTTATCCTATAAACATGTTAAGAAACCAAAGTAAGAAACCGCTTACATGTAAAATAAGTACTGAAATAAGAGTTTAACTTACCTGCTTCAAATGTTTCATAAAACTTTTACACAATGAATAAATCTTATTTGAAAATTAATAAGAACTGAATAAGTACTGAAATATTTAACGAACCTGCATAAAATGCTTTAAAAAACTTTTACACAATGAATAATTAATATAATTTGAAAATTATTAACAAAATAAAAATAGGTAAATAATGCATTGCAAAACATCAAAATTTCCTTCTGTTCGTTTCAAAATTTAAGCGCCAATTTTTTTTAAATTTTCCTGTTCTCGCGTTTTTTCACCAAATAGATTTAAAAAAATAACATTAAGTATTTTGGGCAACGACCCAAAGGTTTATACAGCCAAGCTATGTAATTCAAGATATCTTCTATGTGCAATATTTAAAAAAATAGAGACATGATTTTGGGCAATGATACAAAGTTTTATACAGCCAAATTTAATGAGTAGGTAACATTTCTATGCATAACTAAAAAAAGAGACATTATTTTGGGCAACGACACAGAGGTTTATACCGCCAAATAAAGGTAATGTTTTAACTTTTAACATTTCTGTGTATTAGAAAACTGCAATAAGCGCCGCGCGCAGGCGCGACTAAATAGCCATATTATTATTGGTTATTTTGGAAAATTAAACAAAAGGTGTACCTATGTACAGCCAAGTTTAATGATGTGCGTGATTTCGAGCTTGTTTTTATTTTCTGTCGCTTTACTACTGCGGTGCTAATGTTCGCTTAGGTGCCTCATAGATTTATAAAGGGTAGGTAACCTTAGAGAGTAACAAAACTTTTCTAAAATAATAACTTAACGAACGTATCTCACAGTTGGTCACGTAAATACGTATATCAAAATTTGTTTACCATTTTTCGATTTGTATGTTATTCTTCGAAATTTTCTAAGCATTTTGGTGATAACCGCATCAAAATCGGTATTCTCATCTTCAACTATCAATGACAGGCTCAAAAGGGCAAAGAACCCAGAGCCGTAAAACACGATAGCAATAGAGAGCCAGAGCCTCAAATGCCAGAGCCGTAAAACTCATTAAAAAAAAATCCCCTATGTTACATAGCAAACAACAGTTGCCAAGCAACCAAGGATTAAATCCCGGTTTAGACCAAATTAAAATTTAACAATTTTCGAGTATTTATGTAGCCTATGTTTATCTCCGGAATTTTCTTAGCATTTCGATAAAACCGGATCAAAATCCGTTCAGTAGTTCTCGAGTTTATCGGGTTCAAACAAACAAACAAACAATTTCTTTTTAAACTATTCTATCGTGTTCCGTGAGTGATTTTAAAGTATTTTTTTTTATATCTTGCAATTACAGATTTTTTTATCCCTACGTTCTTATTATACAGGGTGTCTCATTTAAATCGGTCAGTATGGGAAAGTCTGAAACTATAAGACATACGAAAATCTGTTCTTAGGAACCATGTCATCGATTTTAATAATAAGAAAAACTGCATTCATACATTTAAAAAAAACCTGTACTCAGCTCGGGAATCGAACCCGGTTGTTTTGAAAAAAATAAACTTACACTATTTCTACTTAGATATCGATTGTGTAGGTTTTAAGCAGTAAATTGCTCTTTGAAAATGATGTCTAAAATGAATAAAATGCATTGTTTTCACATACTTTTATTTATTTTAGAAGGTGTTCGAAGTGACCACCGTTTTTTTCAATACAATATTCAACACGTTTAGGTAACGATCTTACAATTACAAAACCAGCAAAGAGGTACAAACAACCATAGAGACAATTTTACATGCCTGAACTTGTTGAATGTAACGGTGGTTACTTCGAACACCTACTAAAATAAATTAAAGTACGTGAAAACAATGCATTTTATTCATTTTAGACATCATGTTTCAAAGAGCCATTTACTGCTTAAGACCTACACAATCGATATCTAAATAGAAATAGTATAAGTTCCCGAGCTGAGTACAGGTTTTTTTTAAATGTATGAATGCAGTTTTTCTTCTTATTAAAATCGATGACATGGTTCCTAAGGACAGATCTTCGTATGTCTTATAGTTTCAGATTTTCCCATACTGACCGATTTAAATGAGACACCCTGTATTTTTCGAGTATTTATGTAGCCTATATTATTCTCCGGATTTTTCTTAGCATTTTGGTACAAACCGGATCAAAATCCGTTCAGTAGTTCTCGAGTTTATCGGGTTCAAACAAACAAACAAACAAACAATTTTTTTTAAAACTATTCTATCGTGTTCCGTAAGTGATTTTTAGGCAACCTGTGTAAATTTTTTTTTTATATCTTTCAATTACAGATTTTTTTATCCCTACGTTCTTATTATATGTATAGATAATGACAATTAAAAGTAAAAGTTAACATTCGAAACATTGGTCCAATTATTGATAGAGAGAGTTACTTACATTTTTGTTTGGTACATTTATTGTTGATGAGTTGATTTGAGTATTTCTCTGTTCTTGCGTCTGAGGAACTTGTGTTTCATTGTAGATAGTATACGTCGGAGATAGTGGTCGTGGTGCATCGTGAGTTACGGTTACGGGCGAAGATAAGATGCCGGAAGTTGATGGTTGTGGCTCTGATGGATTAAGTTTTATATTTTTGTTAATTTGACTGCTTAATATGGTTTTATTCGCCATTGAGCTTTCGATATAACCCTCAGCTACTCTATCAGAGCTCCAACCACCGTGTCTTTTTATTGACGTAATATCCGCCCCTGAATCCGCCAAGAAAGTCGCCGAAGTTCTTCTAAAGCAGTGACCGGTGTAGAGTTCAACATCTTTAAGTTTTAAATATTTAGCAATTTCCTTTGGCATATTGCTAGTTTTATTTTTGCCGATGGCTTGTCGAGCACATATCCCATTACGATAGTTTATAAAAAATCTGTTGTTTTCCATGTTGGTGGGACGTAATGCTTGGTATTTATGAATGATTTTAGTATATTGTCTTTGTACAATGAATGACCGATTTTTCTTTGTCTTAGTTTCCTTTACATTAATCAGCAGCAACTCATTGGAATGATTTTCAACGTCCTCCACCTTTAAGTTTACAAGTTCACATCCGCGGCAAGCACCATTGAGTCCAAAAATTAAGGCCACCTATAACAAAGATAAAAAACAGGTAAATATATAGAATAATTACCATTACTAATATACGAAATATTCATAGTTAAATCATGTATACTTACTTTTGTGGCCAGAAAAATTTCGTCAGGAGCTTCATTAAAAAAAAATTCCACAATTTGAGTCGTAAAAATTTTATACTTCTTTGCGCAATGCCCTTCTGATTTTCTTTTTAAAAAAGTCAGTAATTTCGTGAATCTATTTATTTCAATGCTATGTTTGATGCTTATTGTAGCTTTCAGTTTTGAGTATATGCACCAAAGTGTATTCGGATTCTTTGTCTTGGATAAATAATCAAAATAGACAAGAAGTACTGATTCTGAAATTGATAGGCCTTTCGCACTTTTCCACGTTGAAAATTCTTCATAAGTTTTTAATTAATTTTCCTTGAATTTTGTTAGAAGCAAATTATTTATAATTGCGGCAGCATTTGCACTGATTTATTATTATATCTTAATTAATGGCTTCGCGTTTAGCATTTAGCCAATTTCAAGTGTTTTTTAAATTGTACGGTAGATAGAAATTAAAATGGAGTCTCACAACGCGTGTTATTACGGAAAGAACTCGGGTGAAACTCCATTTGCACTGATGGAATCCGACAATTCACTGTCACTGTCGCTTTGATTTATCATCGTAACGTATTTTTTAGAACATTAACTTATTTATAAAAATAAATTAAAATAAACGTAACGTTTATGTATTTGAAGAAAACAAAAACGCGGTAAATTCTTAGACTAAATTTTTTTTTGTCGGAAAAGCAAAGGCATCAAGCTCATACGGCCTCGTCGGTTTTCGTAATTTTATTTAATAATAATAACTGCATATTAAATGCGTATTCCTTTTTCAAAAAGATGTATAATGCTTTATATACAAACTTAATGGTGTAAACACAGATGTAGTTTAAAAGAAAAAGAAAAAGAAAATTGTACTGAATTTCATTCATCTTCTTGGGAGAGAATGTGATATAAATTTCGGTAAGTACTTATTCCAAATTAACGCGTTGTGAGACTCCATTTTAATTTCTATCTACCGTACAATTTAAAAAACACTTGAAATTGGGTAAATGCTAAACGCGAAGCCATTAATTAAGATATAATAATAAATCAGTGCAAATGCTGCCGCAATTATAAATAATTTGCTTCCAACAAAATTCAAGGAAAATTAATTAAAAACTTATGAAGAATGTTTTTTGTTTTGCTTGGGGGTAGTCCTAATAGTAACACACACTTTAATAAGCTCCTGCATTAATTTATTGTTTTTAATTATTTTTGTAAAAAGTGATAGTCAATATTACATGGAATAGTACCTGGTGAGCTCTCCTTCACCCTCACAAACAAATTTTCTACATAAGAGGTATTTAGCACACCTTTTACACTTCACTTTGCACTTCACTATGGACCATAATAAGTTGGCCGAGAGTCTCAACGACCTGGAGACTTTATTTGAGTCTCGTCTCCGTGACTATGATGAAAAGCTACAGAAGGCCACATCCAAGACTAAAGCTCCCAGTCCTGATATTGCTGCCCTGGCCCGTGAGTTCTCTGATTTTAAATCTTTTATTTGCCATGCACTTACAAAAATTAAGTGTCATCTAAATCTTCTCACTCTTGGCCAAGATAGACTTGAGACAGCTTCACGAAGGAAAGTGCTGTTGTTCCGTGGCATACCGGAGAATCAAAACACAAGCCTTGCTGACGATGTTCATAGGATTATTACTGGCAATTTGAACCTGCCCGAGGTTAAACTTAGCAACCTACTGGTCTGTCACCGTTTGGGCTCCTCGCCAAAGCAGGCCAAGGTTCGACCGGTACTCGTTCGTTTTAATGAATACGAGACAAGGCACCTGGTTTGGGACAGCAAAACTGGACTTAAAGGTTCCGGTATCACAATTTCGGAATTTCTCACGAGGCCCAGACACCAAGTATTTATATCCGCCCGCAAGCATTTTGGCGTGAAACATTGTTGGTCGGCTGAAGGAAAAGTTGTCATTATTCTCCCTGACAACACGCGACGAAAAATAGAAACAATGCCCGAATTGGAGGTTATAATCTCGAAGTTTCCGTCCAGTGCAGGGGATACCAATACCCATCCAAAAGCTTCAACACCTAAAGACGCAGCTGGAACGAGTTCACAAGGCACCATAAGGACTAGATAAAATTTTTACGACTCAAAATGTGGAAAAATTTCTTAATGAAGCTCCTGACGAAATTTTTCTGGCCACAAAAGTAAGTATACATGATTTAACTATGAATATTTCGTATATTAGTAATGGTAATTATTCTATATATTTACCTGTTTTTTATCTTTGTTATAGGTGGCCTTAATTTTTGGACTCAATGGTGCTTGCCGCGGATGTGAACTTGTAAACTTAAAGGTGGAGGACGTTGAAAATCATTCCAATGAGTTGCTGCTGATTAATGTAAAGGAAACTAAGACAAAGAAAAATCGGTCATTCATTGTACAAGGACAATATACTAAAATCATTCATAAATACCAAGCATTACGTCCCACCAACATGGAAAACAACAGATTTTTTATAAACTATCGTAATGGGATATGTGCTCGACAAGCCATCGGCAAAAATAAAACTAGCAATATGCCAAAGGAAATTGCTAAATATTTAAAACTTAAAGATGTTGAACTCTACACCGGTCACTGCTTTAGAAGAACTTCGGCGACTTTCTTGGCGGATTCAGGGGCGGATATTACGTCAATAAAAAGACACGGTGGTTGGAGCTCTGATAGAGTAGCTGAGGGTTATATCGAAAGCTCAATGGCGAATAAAACCATATTAAGCAGTCAAATTAACAAAAATATAAAACTTAATCCATCAGAGCCACAACCATCAACTTCCGGCATCTTATCTTCGCCCGTAACCGTAACTCACGATGCACCACGACCACTATCTCCGACGTATACTATCTACAATGAAACACAAGTTCCTCAGACGCAAGAACAGAGAAATACTCAAATCAACTCATCAACAATAAATGTAACAAACAAAAATGTAAGTAACTCTCTCTATCAATAATTGGACCAATGTTTCGAATGTTAACTTTTACTTTTAATTGTCATTATTTTTAATAAAGGCTTATCTCATATTATTATTGTGTTAATTTTTTCGCAAATGGTACGAAAAGTAGAGTATTTTCCTCGGTGATAAAGGTGTCTTAGTCTTGGGTGAACTTAGATCCCTCGCTACACTCAGGACTCGTCTTAAATCCCTCGCTTCGCTCGTGATTTAAGTTTTTAACACCCTCGCTACGCTCGGGAGTAAACCTCGAGTCCTTCGTTACGCTCGCGATTTAAATCGTCACCCGCGGCAGAAGACACTGCTTTATCCCCTTGGTTAATAATCTACTATTCCTACGTTATTTTCCATCCCCATACTTTATTCTTTTTAATAAAAATAAAGTATGGAAATTACTTTATTTCCGACTAATGCGTGCGTTTGAGCGGAATATTCCTGTTGACTTAATTTCTGAACTACTATATGATCCTCAGACTCAGGTGAAGTGAAGTGAAGTGAAGTGCGTTCAGAAATTAGCGTAACGTTCGTTTCACTTCACGAACGAGTGAGAGAAAAAGAATAAAGTATGGGGATGGAAAAAACAATAAAAAAATATTAGATAAGTAGTGCCAAGAGTACAAAGGAATATGTTTTTAAACATTTAAATAAATACATTTGGATAATACTTTATTTTTACTTCAATCCTTTTTTTATACTTTATGATAATAGATTTACTTTAATTTCCTGAAAAATAGTAAGCAACCCTACTTCATCAGCACTACGCTTGCCAAATGCGGGTTGGTGATCGATCACAAACCCGTGCATGCCCGGGCTATGCTTCCGATAATCACACTAATATTATAAATGCGAAAGTTTGTGTGTATGTATGTGTGTATATTTGTTGCTTCTTCACGCTGCAACGGACGGATGGATTTGGATGAAATTTGGCATACAGATAGTTTATAACCTGAATTAAAACATAGAATACTTTTTATCCCGATATTCCCATGAGAACAAGAACCACGCGGGTGAAACCGCGAGCGGCAGCTAGTCCCAAATATAAGGGTATTTAGGATTCAGCAAAGTACCTCCGGTTCGAGCGCTTAGTCACTCGACTACCAAAGCGAGGCGAAGGAAAGCCGATTTTTTCCCCTTGATTTTGCAACTGTCGTAAATTGCAAGCCGAATGCAAAGTACGTTAATCGTGTTTATGTTTTGTATGGCAAAAATGCAACTAACCTCATTAATTGTCACCCGGCGGCGCTGCATCAATGCTATACTTTTAACTGCCTCTGTGGTCTAGTGGTTAAGATAAGACCACCGGTCCAGAGCTCCCGGGTTCGATTTCCAGCGGGGGGTAAATGTTTGTGTTTTCGGTTTGGTTGGGGTCTTGTATGTCCGCTTGGCTAGCTACCACCATCCTATTTAGATAATATTATGTCGCCATAACATCAATGTTGGTAGCATTGTTGTGTTTCGGCAGCTAGAGATAAGATACTGGTAGAGGTACTGGCTGTACCGCAGTAGTTGAGGATTATAGGTGAAGGGCGCTTCCACCCTTCATTACTTAATATTAACATTAGGCATCGATATTTAAGTAGTAATTAGGTATAAAGGCCACGCGCTCTTAGCCGTAAGTATTTAAAAAAAAACTTTTTTTACGTTAGTGTGATTATACCTATACTATAGGTAACTATAGGTAGTGCGGTAGTGGTATTGAGAGTGCCAAACTAATAGTGCGAAGGTTTTTGCTAAAAGATTGGAAATTAAACAAAATGCTGTATGGGATCGGAGCGCTGATTGCTTGGACTAATAATATAATCACAACAACCACCAATCCGTACTGGGCCCGCGTGGTGGTTAATGGCCCGTACTTCCTAACTATCCAGTGGAAGGCTCGTGCCCCAGCAGTGGGGACATAAAATAAACTGGAGATGATTTTTTTTTACCTAAGATTATGTTTTTTTCTATATTATAGGTACCTAAGCATGGACTAATGTAACTTTGTTTCACAAGTTCGCCGCTAGGCAGCGCTGCTTTGATCCCATACAACTTTTAGTTAACTTTAAAGTGATCGATCACTGAAGAAACGGGCACTCAACACATAAAAAATATATTATGGAGTTAATGTATGTCTCATGGACGACCATGGGGTCTAGGAAAGTGTAATTATTCACATAGAGATAAGAGAAATACTTGCACGTAACGCCATCTATCGTACGTTCGATAAACTTCGTAATGCTCGGAGAGGTAAAGCGACATCTTTCGATAATAGGTAATACTTACGTTCATACACAATTGATAGATGGCTCTGCAATTAAATGTAATATGCAAAGTTTAACCATTTTCACTGATAAAACTCTACAGTCCACGGAAACTGCAATAGCTTTGCCATAGCACAATTTATTAGTTGAATTATAACATTAATTCTTCTAATAAATACTATTTGGTTTCTGGCCACATAGCTTTTGTTTTATTATGTCTTCGTGACACACATTCTCTTTGATTCCATTTAGACATCATATGGTATCTTCTACACAAAACGTATAGAACATTAAAAAAAACCAAGATGGGAGTATAGGTAGTAATTATAAACAAAAAACAAAGAGACGTAAAAAAACAGCTTACCTAGGTACATGAGAGTGGGAAAAATTTAAAAGTTGCAAACTTTTGGTAGAAAAAATGGAGCGTGGTAGAAGACACCGTAGGGGGCGAGGTCACTCTCATACAAACCGAAGCCTTCTACACACGTTCACCCCTCCACAACCTTCAAAAGCCTGGGCTTTCATCAGCAGCCTGTCTAGCTTCTTAATCATGACCAGTCTGGTTGGCATCATCTACTTGATGCTCGAATTTCACTGCAACAATTGTAGGGATAAGTGTGAAATTAATAACATTACGAAGAGTATTGACGACATTGCGGTAAGCATGTGTTCTATTTCGTTACTTAACCGCCTCATATTAAACCCGTGCGTATGCGGTAGGTTAGCAATCTTGCAAGTGAACCCTTTTAGACGCAAAGGTAGCTATGTTGCCACCGAATATTGAATTTTGTGCACTTGGAATAATATTGAAAACTGATGAAAATCTAAAACTGTATTGCCCGTGAAAGGATTAAGCTACATATGCAATGCCAGGTCACAGGATGGATGACCAAATTTAAAATTTCATGATCCTCTGTGCTTTGGTAGCACTTATACCCCGTGTTGGGTACGGTCCGATTCTTGGGCAATTTTTCATGTAGGAAGGCCTAAGCCCAACAGTAAGATGTTTTTAGGATGAGATGATGATCAATAAACTTCCAGGTTTCCACTTGAAGTTAAATTAGCCCAATTAGCTTAACTCTTTCCTTCTCGAATTAAGCTAATTGGGCGTGGTTGATACCCGAATACCTGCTTTGAAAGTCTCGTAAAGCCGCTTCGCTCCACCACTGGTACCTTTCACAAGATTAGTCTTAAAAGCAAGACATCTCGAAAACCTGAATGAGTTCCTTCAAAACCTATGACCAACCAAGCGAGACCCAAGAAATATGGCTATGCACTTATATCCTGGTGTTTTCTTAAATGCAAAAGTGTGCTAAGTTATTTTTTCTCAATTTCATACTTGTAATAATTGTTATTTCGCATAAGCGATGTTTAATTTTTATAGAAACTGAAAAAAAAATTTGTAAACTGTCATTGACATTGCAATTTTCGTTTACAGAATAATTTATCGATCATCAAAGATAGCTACTACGATCTGGAAATTAAGATGTCACGTTTCTCCCAAGACTTGCCTAAACTAGAAGGGCAAATAGATGTTTTGGAATCATTAGCTAATGCTTTGGAGAGGAATCACCTAGGTGGTTGGGACCCCAGAACGCTGTCTTTACCCAACGTCGACGTGTATTTAAACAAACCACAAAACTTTTCCAAGGGAAATAAAAGTGAGAAATGTTCAACATGTGCAATGCCTTTGTCCAAACCAGTGGAAGTCAATCAAAATCGACTAGATGGCATCAAGGACAGCAAAGAACAGAGGAATCGATACGTTGGGTGTTTTTAAAAGCGAATAACAAACAAAAAAGCTATGTCCAATCAAATATTTTATTAAATTCTTTCGACAACTACGTTATGGTGTTTCAATTCGACCGATCTGGAAAATAACATACAATGAACAACACACACTGATATCTGTATGGTATAGTAACAATAATCAGATACTTTGTCAAAACTTCCAATTGTCGTAAGCGTTATAGCATTTATGATCTTTACAGCACCTAAGGTTGTGTATTTGATTAAAAGACATGGTGCCATATTCGTTATTACAACATTCTTCATCATCGCAAGTGATGTGAGGTTTTTCTGTTCCTGTAGATGTCAGAGGATACCTCGTAATAGTAGAAACGCTTTTACCGGAATTTCTTTTTTCTGTTCCAACTGAATGTTGAGATATTGGCCTTCTCTTATCTTGTATATACAATTGGGCACTTTTATCCTGAACGGGAAGAACGGGCTTTGTTAACGTTGTAGTGATGTGAGGTTTTTCTGTTCCTGTAGATGTCAGAGGATACCTCGTAATAGTAGAAACGCTTTTACCGGAATTTCTTTTTACTGTTCCAACTGAATGTTGAGATATTGGCCTTCTTTTATCTTGTATATACAATTGGGCACTTTTATCCTGAACGGGAAGAGTGGGCTTTGTTAACGTTGTGCAGTTACTAGCTATAACTATCGCTTGAACATGTCTGTCGTGTAGGGTTCTCCTATCGGGTGACTGGAGTTCCTTACACAGTTGATGTTGTGTTTCCACTTCTTTCTTTATCAAGACTGCGAGAGAAGGAGCGGCAGGTTGTTGTTTATCCGTTTTTTCAGCAATTCCACTAAGTTCTCGGTGTAGATTATCATAAACAAATCCAATTTGGTTTACCGTATTCTGGAAATAAAAATATTTAGTTAAGTATATTAATGTTACAACTATTTTTGTCTTTTTGTTTTTTAAACTTTACCTTTAGATAGTGAAGGCTGGTTTTCATTTTTGATAGTTCCGTTTGTATAATGAAGTTCTCCCAAAAGTTCATGGATAGGTGTCCCAGGAGAGCAAACATACTAACGAAAACAATAACTTCTAAACATACAGACTTTAAAGATCTCCGACTCGGCATTTTGCTTGTTATAGATTTAACGAAATTCTAAGCAGTATTCGAAAATTTATGTGTTTACTGTTTTTCGTTAGACTTTTTAAAATATTTTTAAATTTCGCCAAACTTTCACATTTTTATGATTTTATGACAAATAATTTTTATTGTCTCCGAGAGAGGTTCATCTAGACACTTCACTTGTCACTTGCTATAGAAGTAAAACCTAAAATACGTTTAATAAAAACTCTTCAAAGTTCCATTTAATAATAATTCTTATTATTTTAGAAATACTTAATATAATATATAAAAAAATAAATAATTTTAGAAAATATCTATCCCGCTACAGATAACATAAAATAGTTGCTTCGGTTTCGCGCTTATTGTTGGCCGCGTGAAGAATAACTTATAGTCAATTTCATTGTGAATAATATTAGTGTTTTTATTTATTGTGGGTCAAAAAAATAACAATATATGTGTATTATTTAAATTAATTGATTACTGATTGGTTCATAATTTATTCCACCTTATAAACTTAGAATAAAAATTAAAAGGGAACGGCAAGCAAGGCTTTAATTTCATATACTTAGTTATTTTTTTAACATTAACTAAAGCTATAGAAACCGGACTAAAATAGCAACACTCATTCATCAGTTCGTACTATTTTAACTAATGAACCTAAGTGATGTATTGGAAAGAGATCGATTGTCTCTTTTCTTTCGTTATTTCGAAGGTGTCACCAGATTTTTGACGTCAAATTTGAGGTAATGTCTTTATTGTTCTGAGCTGAGGTTCTGAGAGTAATGTAGTGAGTGATTCTGATGACCGTTTGACTTAACAATACAAAAAATAAAAACTAAATGTCAACCATTTGTCGCACTCCAACCTCCTTTTCTAGCCATAAGATAGAACGGAACTAAACATAGTTGCACGATTTTTATTTTAGCCATCCTTCTATAGCTTTAGTTATTGTTCTGAGGTAATAACAGTAAAAGGACATCATTCAGGTTTCATAATATTATTATTTTTGGTCCAAATATGAAAGTGCCAAAAAACAAAAGTGCTTTATTCGGATAGAATTTGTACTCGTAAGCATTTCGCTGTAGCACCACTCACTGCTGTTCTTGGTTTTATTGAGTGTAAAAAGTCTGCTATTTCATACATTTTCGATTACTTAAATGAATTAACTAAAACAAATGTAGTATCTTGTCAGAATATTTAATTATGATGTTATGAATATTTTTTTATGAAGCACAAGTTATTGTCGTACATTCATAACCTGCATACCCCTAAAAATGCCATGTGTACAAACAATAAGTCAGTAAAAGAGTAATCTTAAAACTTGATTTGGCTTAATTTTTTACAACAATGGAAGCACTTAAGCACACAGCACTTTTAGAAGATTTCGTGCCCTTAAATCTTGGGTTTAATCATTATATGACGCGTGAGGACGTGGCACGGAACCTGTTATTGCCCAACCACCTATTCGGGAACCCCTTGAGCCCGGAAGACGATAGGAAAGCAATTACTATTTGTGATGGCACGTACGTGTATTTGCAAAAAAGTGGCAATAATTTTTTTCAACGCAAATCTTACAGCCATCACAAGTAGAGAAATCTACTCAAACCAGGTTACTACTTACTGGTTTGGACAACCTAGGTACTTGCGATGGACATATTATCGAGGTAATTGGACCATACGCTGCAGTTACATCAGACGCTGAGATAATGAATAGTTTAGTAAATAAGTAATACGGACAGTGCATTCCACTGGTTTATAGAAGTAGAGATATCTTTAGATTGGACCGTGGATTTCGCGACTCGGTGGAAAATCTCCAGTCTTGCGCTTACATAGCACACATGCCCGAAACGAAGTATCCAAATAGGACTCAATTAACCACGGATCAGGCTAACAAATCGAGACTGATTACGATCTGTCGTTGTGTAGGTAGTAGAAGTGGTCAACGGCAGATTTAACAGGTTCACTGTCCACAGCCCACATATGGGCTGTGACTATCCACAGACACCAGTTCACAGACCATATGTGGGCTGTTCACCCGTTTGGACCAAAATGGATGATGTCCTTTACGTAAGTACAGTCAGCATCAAATTGATCGATACAACATAATGGTAAAAATATCTTGCCGTTAAGAAACAAACCTTATATTATATAAAGAGTATGTTTTTGATAAATGCTTTACCTAACGTATACATTTTTAAACCCAAGCAAAAAGAAACGAACTTTACCTGAATACGTTTTTTTTACCATTTCGTAAGCTTGAAATCAGTTTTATGTTCACTGTAATGACATAATATATTGACGCCATCCACTTCAATATTAAACATTAACATGCATATTAACTAAGGCTGACTGCACATTTGGGTACAATCACCTGAGCAACTATCGCTTCATGCTTTTATTTTGTACCTATGGTTCCCGCTCACAAAATATCGAATAAGAATATGTCCATATCCGATTAAAATTACCACTTTTTAGAAGGAAACAAAGCGAATATACCCATATTACATCCGCCTCTGTGGTCTAGTGGTTAAGACCACCGGTTTAGACCCAGAGGTCCCGGGATCGTTTCCCAGCGGCAACCTACATGTTTGTGTACTCGGTTTGGTTGGTGGTAGGACTTGTTTGTCCGCCTGGCTAGCTACCACCATCTTCTCTAAATATGTCGCCATAACATCAATGTTTGTAGCATTGTTGTGTTCCGGCAGCTAGAGATAAGATCACAGAACACCTTATTTATCTATTCCGTGGATAAGATAGCCAGTGCCTCACTAGTTGAGGATCCCGGGTGAAGTGCGCTTCCACCAATTGGCCTTATCATCACTTTACATCAGGTGAGATAAAGGCACTGTGCTTACCCGTAAAAAAAAAAAACCTTTTTCTATGTTCATAGAATGTCAAAATCAACCGCTCGCCCTTAAATATTTAACTCTATTGTCTCTACGCCCCATAACTTCACATAGTGCAATGCTGTTTTTTTGGAATTTGGAAAGAGGCCTACTAGTTACTAGTGGCTAGTTGTCAAGCTACTGAAAAGTCATTTGTGCAATGTGCAGTGCAGACTGCAGAGTGCCTAGTGTAAGTTTTGTTTATTATACGTATTTATTCGATTACGTTTACGAAAACGAAAATTTGTATGGCAAAATTTCAACTTTTCTCGTATGTCGCCAGGAGGCGCTGCTTCTATACCAATTTTCGTTTTCGTTAACGAGGTCGAATGTCAAATGAAACTCACTTCACTTCACTAGGCACCCTGTGCTGTTTGCATTGCTACAGCAACTGCTAAGCGACAGTCGCCAATGCGCGGCCAGCCTAAAACCTCATTTCACAATTACAAATAAGCGCATCAGATTCATTATAGAAATGTTTATTATAGTTTGGGAAATAACAATACTCATTAGCGAAAATCCGGATCAAATTGGTGCTGCAGTTCATTTTTTCATCGTTTTGCCAGCATCAAACGAGTCCGTGTATACGTAGGACATGATGGCGACTTCCTGTAAGAGAATATAAATTAATTCTTCATCAATCAATACCAACCTATAATATCCCATTTGCAAGACTTAAAGCATTCAGTAGTATAAGGGATCGAGCTATAAGTCCATAAGCCAAAGTTAAAGTCAAAGTATTTTTTTTCAAATAAAAGTGCTTTTGAATCGTCTATACATTTTTTACCTACTACCCATTCAGGACGGACGTCTATTTATTAGCTGTGGAAAAGAGTGGGCGCAAGCTCAGAACAATAACTAAAGCTAGGTATAGAAGGAAGGTTAAAATAAAAAAACGTGCAACTATGTTTAGTTCCGTTCTATCTTATGGCTAGAAAAGAAGTTGGAGTGCGACAAATGGTTGACACTTAGTTTTTATTTTTTGTATTGTTATGTCATTCGGTCATCAGAAAAATAAAATCTCGAGTCCTTTTGCCCGGCCAAAATCAGAAGTACACACGGCGGCAGATCAACCTACCCAAAACTGTCAAATTTCTACAATCAATTTTGAACTTTATTGTCTAGCTATTAGGATCAATATTCATTGGAGAAATTTGACAGATTTGGGTAGGTTGATCTGCCGCCGTGTGTACATTGTTTTAAAAGCTGACAGTTCGTTTCACAAATCTGGTGACACCTTCGAAATAACGAAAGAAAAGGGACAATCGATCTCTTTCCAATACATCACCTAGGTTCATTAGTTAAAATAGTGCGAACTGATGAATTTGTGTTGCTATTTTAGTCCGGTTTCTATAGCTTTAGTCATTATTCTGAGGGCGCAAAAAACTCCATAGCTTTAATAGAAGTAACGAAATTTTTAAAAAGAAAAAAGTGTAAGTATATACATTTATACTATATACATTATTACACAAAAAAGTGTAAGTATATATATTTATATATACTATATATATTATTATTCACTACGCTGGCCTAATACTGAGTGCCTATTGTGAGTTTGTTTGCCATCCTCATCCATCATTCGATTACGTTTACGAAAACGAAAATTAGTATGGCATTGAAGCAGCGCCTCCTGGCGACATACGAGAGGAGTTAACATTTTGCCATACAAATTCTCGTTTTCGTTAGCGTAATCGAATGGCGAATGAAACTCGCACTTGGCACCCTGTTGAGATTAATAACTGCTGCCATCTTACAAATAGTTGAAGAGGCACTTTTTTTTTTCTTTTAGTTGATGGCTTCGTGCGATTAGCACATTTAGCCAGTGTCAAGTAATTTTTCGTACAAGTAATACATAAATAAACAATATTTCCTTAAATGATCATCATCATCATCTCAGCCATAAACGTCCACTGCTGGACAAAGGCCTCCCCCAAGGATATGAGGGGTATTTGCCGTAATCGCCACGCTTGGCAGGCGGGTTGGCGATCGCAGTAGGTTGAGGGTAACCTCAGAGAGATGCTGCTGCCCATCCTCTGGAATGGTCCCTTAGTCGGCTTTTACGACACCCACGGGAAGAGATGGGGTGGTGCAATTCTTTATCCCCGGCACCACACAGGGAAAAAAATGATGATGAATGATAATAGAAATGGGAAGTGAGAAATTATATACCCCCCAACCCCTCGAGTATCTCAGCAAAGATGTGGGGCTTTACTAAGTCCTCACGCGAGCTTCTTGAGAGAATTTGAAAAGTGACGTTGCACTGTTTTGTTTCATTTGCCAACACTTATGCACACTCACGAACACTTAACGGTTAATAATCCACCATTATTCCACATTAATATTCGATATAACACAAATTTTAGAAAATAAAACAAAACCGCAGACATGACGCTTCACTTTCCCGCCAAGAAGTCCTCAATAGGCACTTTGGTGGCACTGGTGAAGTCAATTTTTTTTTAACCTTGTTAGATGTGTTTGCGTGGCGGTTGAAAAATCGCTGCAATGAGTCAAGTTGCTTATCATCTTGGACTGGCTCGGAGATACTAGATCGCAAGCAGCGGCTGGTGCAGACTGACAAGTCTCGTACGTTCATCGGCTAAAACAGTACCATCATTACTATCATCATCATCATCATTATCATCCCCTCTCGATCCACAACAATATTTCTTATCCCAACTCCCAAGTAACATTATAAAACACGTCAAAACAGAGTAAAGAACCAACGTGACATTTTACAAAGAGATACATTGAGGAAACGAGAGTGTCCAGCGTGAGTTTTGTTACTATCCGTTGTCATTCGATTACGTTTGCGGAAACGAAACTTTGTATGGATTTTTTTAACTCTTCTCGTACTCGTATGTCGCCAGGAGGCGCTGCTTCAATGCCATACTAATATTCCTTTTCGATAACGTATCCGAATGTCAAATGGAACCTACACACTAAGTGCCTAGTGTAAGTTTCATTTGCATTTGCAGCGGGACATTCATAGGCTGATAATGGTTATGAAGTATTTATTTTTTCATTCACAATTTATATTTCAGCATAAAATCGGTAATATTGGCTCTACGAGCCTTATAGTGAACAACTAGGTTCATATTAAGTATATCGACCGAAAAACATATCAACTTCTGTTTTATAAAATTGATATTTTGTGTTGATAAAATATCGATTATGAATAAAAAATGAAACTGAAAATGGTAATATTGACCTGATACTAACAGTTTCCGTGGCATGGTCTTGCTTCGAGCATTGGAGTAAGCAGACCTCGTCCGCGGCCGTCAGGCAAGCCTTTTCAGCGCGATTCACTTCTTTCTGTCAATTATTTTCATGAGGGTTAGATAAAAGTGAACTAACTTAATTAAAAGCGATGCAATAAGAGTAGAGTAACACAAGAGCATAGTCACAGCTGCCATAGGTAAACTTCCATAGATAAAGATAAGCATTTACTGGAGACTGAACTTTAAAAATGTTTCCCTTATCCAAAGCTCAAGATTCTAGAATATTAAAAGTGGAGGTCCAAAATGTTTAGGTCAAAAGCGCAAGATCTCCATTACATACACGACCACAGGCACTATATATTGTAGCGGAAATTCATTTTAAAAATTATGAGTTAAAGACTTAACCCAATATATTTTATTTTACCACATAAGTAAATCCAAAACTATCAGACATCTCATCAAGAGCCATTTCCGAATCTTGTTGTGATAGATAACTGGCTTTACTACTACAGCAAATCTAAGCGTTTGGTGACATCTAATAAGAATGTAACATTTATCTAATGTCACGCCCAAAGAAAGCATGATTACAATGAGCATCTTAACATTGATTTCTTTCTTACTCTCCATCTTCGTTTCTATAAACATCACCAGTAAAAGCTTCAGAACAACTAAAATGTGCTTTATCTATTAGATTTCTTGAAAACTTAAGAATGTGGGAACTCACTTTGACGATCCCACAAATGCGAGGGCATAAATTCAAGCAAAAAGTCGCATGCGAAACCTCCGCAGATGCTGGATTTTTCCTGTCGGGGTCGGGACTCGGGTATACCCGGGAATGCAACAAGTTAAGCCGGGTGAAGTATTAGCTTCGGATTTCTCTTATTCCGTCCCATTTTTCTTGTTGTTCAGTCTAGGTTTTTAGCTAGTTTATACTGTTTTATTGTTCTTAAGATTTATTCAAGTAGTTAGTGGATGTAAAATAAAATCATCCTAGTTTAGTGAGAGTTGGTGGTAAACACATCTTCCAAATGTACATTCGGTCCTTTATTCAAAATATTCGATTTGGTGGTCAAATATCAGATTTACATTCGCTTTAAATGTTTGTGCGTGTTTTTGGCATCTAAAATATTACCAGGCATCAAGTTTATTTTTAACGGCAATATTTTTCCGCTGATTCTTTCCTACAGTGCTGTATCTGGCTAGGATAGGTATTTATTTATCAGATAATTTAGGTATAACCCTACAATTTATTTAATTTCCTATGTTAATGATCTTAAACTTCTGTTTTCTCTTTATTAGGGTTGAAATTCTTTGAAACAATGAATGTGTACGTACATTGTTTCCAAATACCCAGTTTGACTTTGATAAGGTTTATTGTTAATCATATTTTTCTTCATATTAGGTATCTTTGCGCTTATTTATAACGCCTGCCAAACTATTGACAATCGCGACGGCAAGTGAATTACTGTCTCATTGTGTCTTATTCTACGGACGGCATCACACCAGCTCATTTTATGTCCCCACTGCTGGGGCACGAGCCTTTCCATATGGATGGATAGGGAGAACGGGCCATAAAACAACACGCGGGCCCAGTGCGGGTTGGTGGTTGTTAACGACTGCCAATGCAGGCTTAACGTGCCTTCCGAAGCAGGAGCTCGAAATTATTCATTTTTGTTTACTTAACCGATGACCGGCCGGATGAACTTTCGCAAGTTGCTTAAGACGACACCTCGATTTGTGAACATTCAAAAAGGCTGATCCTTACTGGCGCTGTCATAAAGTCGAAAATACGTAGCACCTGCGACAATTGAGACCGCAAATTAACAGAAACTAAAAAATATTTAAAAAAAGTTAGTTTAGTAGTAGTAGTTTAGTTAAGTTTAGTTATCAAAATATGCAGCTACTAAATTACGAATATTGATGTTATCAATATAGGTATTTGAGTGGTTTTTAAGCATATAAACTTTGTCCCTGCAACGCCGACCCAGCTCCGAAATCAAAAAAATATCCTCGGTGCCCCACGTGCCTCCTGTTTCTACAGCAAACGGCACAAATACGTATGTGTGGCTTAAATGTATATATAAAATTCAAGATAAAGACATGAGAACTATCAACATTTCAAATTCGTTAGCGATATAGTCCTAAACTATTCAAAGAAAGTTGGTGCCTTTGCGACCGCAGACCGGGCGCGTTAACTACTGCGCCATCGAGCTACTCAAATGAACGGCCTACTCACCCGTAATAGATATAACGCAATGCGTGTGTTTGTAGCCAAATTGTAAGAGGGTCACAAAGTTTCTCACAAAATTACTAACCGTCATCATGTTAAGAAACTTTTTCATATGCTTCAATTCGTTGGTGGCGTGAATCTTCTGCGATATGTCCGGTATAAGGAAACTGAGTATAACGACGGCAACCACAGTGGCCAGCGCTAGGTAGTTTCCATTCATCATGTTATACGCTGTCCCGGCGTATTGGGACACCTTGTTGGCGAAATGGCTGAAGTTCTTGACTGTCGTGGGCTGGCTGTGTTGCGTCATGCTATTTCGACGATGATGACGACTGTACATGCCTATGAAGAATCATCAATTAATCATGGGACATCAGGGGTTGGGTATATAATCCAAGAGCAGGCTTTTCATATGTTTGAGGGTTGGATTATGTAGGGATTGGTGTAAATTCTCCAAAAACATTTTTTTCCACCGGAGACGCGTGGTTTTTTTAAAATTTCATTTAAAAAAAAACATGCATCTTAGGTCAAAATTTGTGACAGAATCGGATTAGTCAACCCCGACTCCACGTGGTACTAGTCTGCCCTACCCCTAGAGTGTTTATAAAGGCCCGGAGGCGCGGAGGGAGAGCAGAAGCTGCGTAGGCGAGCATGGAGTGCCTGCGGGTTGTTACGCAAGGGCGGAGGGGCTGCACTTTCCGCAGCGCCGGAGACGTTCGGAATTCTTTAGTTTGCTATTCATCTAAGTGCATCAGATATTTTGACCCAAAAAACCTAATTTTACCCTAAAAGTACATAAATATACTTAATTTTTTGTTCATTCCTAACCTCAAATTTTAATCTTGAATAGCTCTGAAAGTAGGTATGCGTTTGGTTTGGTGGTGAGCGGGTTCGAGAGGTGGGGTAGTGGGGGGGGGGGGGGGGGGCTCCCCCTACCCCCTACCCCCAAAAAATCCCCTAAAATCGTGGGTTTTAGTTTACATTTTACCAATTTTTAAATTAAAATTTCTCAGTAACTATACACCTCCAGTAGGGGGGAGTAGGTGGGAAAAGTAGTGCTTCCCCCTCTCCCCTCTACCCCCTCTCAAAACCTGCGCTTGGATTCTATACAAACCCCCAATTTATGGGTATTGGCATGTGAAAAAGTGTATGGTAAATTATAGTGAGTGCAAAAGATGCATGAATTGATTGGTCACTTCAGTTCAGCTTGAGGAACCATAGCTAAGCTTCTTGATGACGTACTCCGTTATGTTTAAAAAAATGCTTAAACACCAAAAACTGCCCAGCGTAAACCGGCCATAACATACGCATTTAAAATATGGTGATAAGGCAATTTCAGTTACTTACCTGTATAAACGCGCTTTCTCGCCATCTTCACATCTTCCACAAGGAAGTTATCGGTTTCAATAACTAAATTAAATATAATATTTTTGCATTTTCTATTAATGACCACTGCTTCACAGATAGAATACTGACATTTAGATCTGTCAAATATTTTATGACAGCTGGTATAGTCACGAGTAATGTTACTCTTAATACAATGATTTAAGAAAGAGTCAAAACGAATCAACCAAGTAACAAATTATCGTCGTATAATAGTTGAGTAAGGCCCAGTTTTACAATACTCTGTTAGTTATTCTCTAAATGAGGCATTACTTAATCAATGATTAAATTTAACAGGGATGCTAACGGCACTGTTAAATTTTTATGTCCCATGGTAAGAATTTAACAGACCATTACGAAATCAACCATTAGGTGAATGACTCTCAAATCATTCACTCACATTCTAAACCAACCAAAACAAAATGTCATTGTATGTAATGTCATTGCTTCGAAAACGAGCACTATTTTCTCTAGTCGTATAATAGTTTTGTTATATGTAAGGCGACTGATTTAAATACCATGTATTTCGTAGAATTCATCAGAAATCGGGTTGCATTTCATTTTGCTGGTTGAATGAATGTCAAATATTTTATTGTTGAGTTTGAGGTTATCTTGTGTTTCGCATTGTTGTTTTGATTTTTTTGATTCCAGCGCATCCAAAACAGATTCTTTCGATAGTCGAAATCTTGTGCGAAAATCAACATCGTCATATTCTTCGAAATAATGACGCCGTTCTTTGAAAGTTTTAGGACGTCGTACTATGTGTGTCCTGTACGCGATGCGGATCGGTGCAGGCAAACGCATCATATTCAAATAAATAATATTACGCGTAACGCGGCGCAAGCCGCTGCTCGATTAGCGTCATGAGTGACAAACTCGGAAAATGAACTCCTGGCGTTTTTACAACAAAAGCTGGATGTCATGGACGAGGTGAGCGCAGTGCAAATTTGCAAGTCCAGCTTCAGTGAAGATGAGGTGGCGTCTGCGAAGAAGCTGCTCTACGAGCCTGTCGGCAAGAGCGACCAGATGGTGTCTCGGAGACGAGTCGGGACGCAGAAGAGCCTACAGGAGATCATAACACTGATCAAAGGAACCGATCCAGATGACATGCTGACGTTTGTGGCGAGAGGTTTCAAGCGAGAGGTTTCATGGTTCGAAACAAGAAGCGATGTCGTCAGCGAGCAAGCCAGAACCGTTGCGGTACCGCACCGACAGGGCCCAATGTCCTGCTGCGTGCTGCGACACCGACCACGGCCATGTACCTGTCCCGCCTGCATCACACCACCACATCGCAGGAGGTAGCAGAATTCATACGAATGAAGTCTAACTTTAACTTGAGGATTGGACCGCTGGAGTCGCGCCATAATACAAGCTTCAAAGCGTTTGTGGTGTGAGTCCCGACATCAAAGCTGGACATCTTCATAAAGGAAGACTTCTGGCCGAAGGGTGTAGTCTACAGGCGTTTCCATGGAAAGTTGCCTGTTGCTACCAAGTTGGTACAGTAGATGCCAATCAAATAATACTAACATAGTTATTAAGTTTTTTTTTAATATACTAAGAAAATTTTTATTTTTTAATGTAAGTATATTAGTCTGTAAAGTATTTATTATATGGGCCAGCTTGATTTTTTACCATCTGTTACATTGTTTGTTGTCTGAAATAAAGATTTATTATTGTTATTCTCTTTATTTTTCTTTTTTCTTAGCCTAGGTTTGTTATAATATTAATATAAATGTAAAATACAAAAGCACATATAAAACATAAAAATATTATAAAAAACCTAGCCTAGGGTGCCGCCGGCAACGGGGCAGGGCTCAAGCTGCCGTTGGTTAGGGCTGCAGAGACAGAAACTTTGGATTATCCGCGCCGTGTCCAAGAGTACCGCCTTCTCTATCTGACCCTTGATCCAACCATTGAGCGAGAGATTCTTAAGGTGTTGGTCGAGACTCTTCGCTACCAGACCGTTCGCAGACACGACTATCGGCACAATGATTGTCGAGTCATATCCCACATGGCGGTTACCTCGTGAGCCAAGTCAAGGTACTTGCTGGCCTTGTCCTTCTCGGCCTTTACAAGATTCTCGTCATGTGGGATGGTGACGTTGACATGCACATACTCTTTATTTATTTTCTTTCTTAAAACTAGATTTTTACAATATTTTAATATAAAAACAATAAAACATTATAAAAACCGCAGTAGAGTACTGCCAGCAGCGGGGCAGGGCCCAAGCTACCGGTGCCGGTGGTCAGGGCTGCAGAGTGAGGAACCTCCTGACAATAAGGGCCGTGTCAAGGAGTACTGCCTTTGACCCTTGACCCAACTTATTATTATTATTATTATGTAGTCCAAATTGTCTACTTCCAAATGATCCTCTCGTTTTCGTAAATAAAATTGTACGCTATGGCCATCTTGTTCCTGTGTAGCAGTAAACTAACAGCCTGTTACCCATTTGACGGACCTAAGTAGCAGCAATTAAGTTTAACATCGAATTACGGATATTTGACATTCGTTAAAACATGATGGGACACTCAATAACCTTAACAGTCTGTTAAATGATTTAACAGGGGTGTTAACTAACTAACATTGTATGATGAAACTGGATCTAAACGTTTTACATTTTCTGTTGGTTCTAGAAAGTGGGTCGTATAAACGTAGTTGTAGACGTTTATTCAACGCGAAAAGGGCCCAAATTAAACGACATTATTGTTATTTACAAGTTAAATGAAAGTCAGTCAAGAACTTTTCAACGTTGCTTAAATGTTAAATAAAAGTTTTCGACCTACTGTTTGGTTACATAATGGCTATATCCTGACTGTTATCGAACCACTGAAGTCCTATCAAAGTTGCATAGATATTAGAAGATGACTGAAATGTCGGTTAAGTGTTTAACATCGACTTTTATTGTACACATTCAGTTCATTCCATTCATTCATTCCTATGATGTTTGCTGGAAAAGTGCAAAAACAAAATATAAATTATAATTTTCTTAACTAATTTTACATTTACTTTAACAATGTTTATACGCGAACAGAAAGTAAAGGAAAATAAATGTGTGCAGTGCACCTAGTTTTTATGGGACTTGTAGTTTTATGGTGAAATAATTTGTTGTGAATTTTTTTACGCCCCCTTCGAATTTCCTGAAATTCAATTACTTAATGCAGACTATTATTTTAAAATTAGTTTTCATACTAAAATAGCAACCATCTTGTAGACAAGATTGATATATAGAAGTCGCCTCGTAACTTAGAAGTCAAGAAGCGACTTCTATACATCAATTATATAATGAAAAAGTCGCATGATGCGGTTTCTTGCGACCAAGATAAGATAAGATAAGATGATAACAAAAAAAATACGTTCACGTAACCTATACTCTTAACACCACTATACGACGTTGTATAAAGTAGTCGTAAAAACGTCTACCTAACTTATACACAGGCACCACTATACGACGACATTGTATAATACAGTCGTAAAAACGTTTACTCACCTTATTTAATGGACTGTTTAGTTATATTACAAATTAGTTGTAGGTATAACGGTTATACAACATGTAGTTGTCTGATAACATCTATACAACAATTATATAACCGAAAGTCGCATAAGACAGTTTTATATGACCAATTTTTTTGTTGAGGGTGCACATGTTTATGCACATACCACCCACGAAGGTATATAAATACCTTCGTTATTCCACGAAGATGTGGTGGTACCATAGCTTGTACCACCACGGTGCCACTATATTATCTATTGCTTAAAAGAATATTAAAAGCTAGGTATGTTAGGTGATGCAGTATGGGCCTAAATCTCGTTAAAAATCTTAATCCCTTTGCCCACTCCTCACGCCTTAGTTTATATAGTTATTGTTCTGAGGTGGCTGGCTGCACTGAATGTTCACTAATATTCCTTCCTTCCTTCCTTCTTCTAATTCCTTCCTTCCTTCCGTTTCTAATATTCCTTCACTATCTAAATGTTTAGCTAATTTTACAAGTATATAATTTAATCATGACGTTTCAAATCCAATGTAGGGTCATGTTTACTTACAGGAAAATTATACCAACATCTTATTATAATGAATGAAAAGTAATATTTAGTGTGAATTTTTGCTCTGGTCTATTCGGCACTTGCCCTCTTTCTGGTATTGTCTACAAATTCTCATTTCCGTACAAATTGTAGATTTTTGCCCCCTTTTCTGATTCATATACTTTTTATACGTAATTCGCCCACTTTCGTTGTTCGCCCCCTTTTTTATAAAACAGATGAATAAATTAGGTTTTGGTACAAAAATAATACTCATTTAATTTGTCGTTGTTTGTTCACTATTTGATTAGTCGAGTACAAAAGTGTAATTATAATAGGTCCACGGAGTTTCGCATAGAATTCTGCATTGCATATCCTCTTTAGATAACGCTGGCAGGATTCATAAAATAGATTGATGCCATTATTTGACATTGATACATGCGATTTATGTGTTAAAATTACGATTAATTATTACGAAATGAAATATGAGTGTGGTGTTTTTGAATGGCCGCAAAGGCAAGAAAGTGTTGTGGAGGGCGGGATTTAAATACACAAAAAGAAAAAGAAAAAATCAGCATTTGGCGGTGCCATAATCAGCGATGCAAGGGCTCGTTGTCGTGGAATGGGGACGATGAGACCGTTTGGAGACCGCCACTAGAGTGAGCAAACATCAGTGCCAACCTGATTTTACCACTTTCAAAGTGGAAAAAAATATATGTAAGCTTAAGGAAGCAGTATGTAGCGACTATCGACTACCAATACCAATCTATGATAAAGTCATGTCAAAGAAAAAACTAAATCCCGCCTATGATAGTATTTTAGCCAGTGTTCTGTCTGTAAAAGACGCACTGTACAAAGCGAGGAAAGACCACTTGAAGGTAAAGTCTAGCACATTTAAATTACTGCAAGATGTAGCTGTGCCTCAAATTTTAGGCGAAAACTTTTTATTATGAAAGAAAAATGGAACTGATGAAAAAATATTAATATTTTGTAGTCCACAAGCACGCGTTATCATTACCACAATAACTTATTTCTTTGGTGATGGTACTTTTAAGAGTACTCCTTTTCCGTTTGCCCAAATATAGGTATGCATTACATGGAGACTTAGGAAGCACAAATGATGAAACTCATATAATACCGTTAATATTTGGACTTCTCCCAAATAAAACTGAAGCTACATATTTAAGATTTTTTAACCTTCTCAAACAGCATTTGCCGAATTTTTGCCCTGTTTACTACCAAACTGATTATAAATTGGCGGCTATGAACGCGTTTAAAGAAGTATTTCCCGATGTCACGCTTCGTGGTTGTTTATTCCATTACTCTCAAGCTTTTACTAAAAAAGCAAAAAAGCTGGGTATTTATAAAACTAGTGAAAAAAACAATTATCGCAAAATTTACAGCTTTGACATATCTGCCTGTGCAATATATTAGCGAAGGATTTTTATCCCTAAATTTTGAAATAGAAAATCACCGACAAGAGTGGGATGATTTTTTTACATACTTTGTTCGTTAATGGATGAAACCTCATACCCTACATCTAATAAGGTGATTTAACAATAACCGTCACCGCACAATAAATGCTACGGAAGGATGGCATTTCCGACTAAATCAGAAAAATAAAACAAAGAAGCCCAACTTATTTTTGGGTGATAAACGTACTCAAAAATGAGAGTATCCACTATGATTTTTTAATAAGACGACAAAAAATATATGTTCAATATACGAAAAAAAGACACGAAAAAGATATTGTAACTGACCAACGTATTACCAAAATTGTTGAAGATCATGTCATGAATAAAATAAATGTTGAAGAGTGTCTGAACAGACTAATCAAAGTGAGATTCATTTAATTTACAAAAAATAGTTTTTAAAAGTGAAAAAGTTCAGGTGCGCAGTTTTTTTTCAAATACGGAGTGATAAAGTTGCTTTTTTTAAGTGTAGAATGATTATAGAATAAAATATTAAATTTGATGTTTTTCCTCATAGTATTTTTGATTTTGATAGTACTTAAGAAGGCAAATATCAACCTTATTCAACAAAATTATATGAAGGGGACATACTGAGATTATTCATTAAAAACACGAGAAAAGTGCCGAATAGACCCCTTGTTAAACATACAAGCGAACCGAACCGAACCGAAAGCGTGGAGAATGCGAAGCGAAGCGGAGACGTCAAACCATGCGCAGCGAACCGAACTCGTGGAGAATGCGAACCGAAGCTTCGGTCTGCATTCTCTCCATGACGCGATCGACGCTCGGAAGCATTGATATACATGTGGAGTAAAACTGATTCTAAAATTTTTAACTTATTTCAATCAAAACTAAACATAAATAAAACAAATGGGTACTAATTTCTTTCATTCATTTCTCGGGCAATAACTTCCCATAAGTCCTTCTGCCTTTTTAAGTGTATTTTTTTTTTTTTTTATATTAGAAGGAGGCAAACGAGCAGGCGGGTCACCTGATGGAAAGCAATCACCGCCGCCCATGGACACCCGCAAAACCAGAGGAATCACAGATGCGTTGCCGGCCTTTTTGCCGGTGTATTTTTATAGTCATTGAGACGTATTAAACACTGTTGGGTAATTTTTAATACATTCTATAAACTTTTCGTCTATCTATCTATCTATCTATAACTATCTGCCATGGCCACGTGTCGGAATATTTTGTTTTTAAAGTGAAAACTTCTTTGGCGGCGTTGTACACTTTTTTTGTAATGGGTAAAAAATGTTAAATTCGCATCAGGACACGTGACTCGCGTCAGGCGCCAGGACACGTGACCTGATTGAAAATTCGTTAGACGGATGGAGAGTAGACAGCCGGCGCGGCGTAGGAGAGGAAGTATCCCCCTCTCTTTCTACGGCGCGGCGAAAATGTATGCCTGCTGTTTCGTTTAGGCGGCGAAGGGCGCTTGCGCGAATGTTCGAAATATTGTATTCTACCACATAAATGATAGTACTTTTATACTGATAATTGAAGCAATTCGTGCAAAATTATTCCCTAACCATTCCAAAATATCAAAAATGCACAACGTTAATATTCAAGTTTTCACTTCTGCCGGTACTCCCGGAGTGCAACCCGTCGTTTTTTTTTTGTAATTTAACACAACCATTACGCATCGCCTTCGCTTCGCGTCTCGCATTCGCTTTTTGTTTGACGTCATGCATACAAAGCCAGTTAATACAACTATCTCGCTCACGCCTCGCTTCGCGTGCTCGCCTTGTGTTTGTCATGGCACGGATCGGTTCGCTTTCGCTTTTCTATGTGACCAGGTTAAAACGATACCATATATTACAAAATGAAATCGCTTCGCCACGCTTTCGGTTCGCTGTCTGTTTGACAAGGCCTTTAAAGTGTGTAATACCTACATTGATTGAATACTAGCAGCTGTTGTCTGCGACTTCCTTCTAAACTATCCGACAGGAACCTGTTACCGGGACAAAAAGTATCCTACGTCCGAGTGAGGGTCATGGTTTGATATGGGCACAATTTCATCCAAATCCGTTCAGCCTTTCTCAAGTGTATGATATATGGAGATTTTATGTAATTACCAAAGTTTCAGACGATATAAATCGATTTAGAACCATACTGTGACAGAAAACCTTGTTCAAATTGTAAACTATGGGAGAAAGAATGCAGCTTGGCACATGTTCTTGGCTCCGGCCTTGCTACGTGTAAATCAAGAGTAAACTTACGAACCTAACCTTCCCAAAAGCTACTACCGTAAAAGTAATATTTTATTTGAATTTGAAAATTATTGGTCTAATTTCCATAATTCCAAAGTTGTCTTTGCGATATTATGAAAATCACGAGTTGGACATTTTCACTGCGACATTTACACTCCTGCAAACGTTGCTTGCATACCTAGTTATTGTAGATACTAGGAATTTATTTTTCTGATGGTAAATGTAATGGTAAATTACGATAAGGCCAAAGTTGAAAGCGTAATTCAATAGGATTTTTTCAGCTATTGAACTGTATGAATGTTAGAACATAACAACGCTACTTAAATTGTTTCTATGATAGCAGGCTTAGATAATATGGTGGTGGTATCCTATCAGTCAGGTGGACTTTAAATTAACTCTACTACAAGCCAGACCGAATACAAAAAGATGGACCTTCCACATGGAATCGAACCCAGGTTCTTTGGGTCTGAGACTTGTGAGACCATTACTGGTAAAACAACTAAACCACAGAGGCAGTTGCATGTTTTGTTTTGAGCAGGGATGGGCAAACTACGGTCCGCGGGCCATTTCCGGCCCGTGAATGATCGAAGTCCGGCCCGCGACCATCAAACAAAACTTCAAGTGCGTGTGTATTCAGAAAATGCATACCTATCAATATTTTAATTTCACAAAAAAAAAAATTGTTGAAAATATAAAAAAAAGTTCAATAGCCTGGCCCGCTATAGATTTTGTTAGTAAATATTGTCACGCGAATGAAAAAGTTTGCCCATCCCTGGTTTAGAGCTTTGCTCTAAATACTGAATTTACACTCACACATTGAAGTAAATTATAGTAAGATCTTTCCAGTCACATTAAGCTATTCTTTTAATTTGTTTTTATTTTGGGGATTGTTTACTGATTGCCTCAAACGGCATTTTAGCTTCACCTCGCTTAATTTGCCTTGGGCTATTCGTTCACGTTACCGCAAACGAAAATTAGTATGGCATTGATGCAGCACCCCCTGCTGTGACAAACGAGGTGAGTAACATTTTGACATACAAATTGTCGTTTTTGTTATCGTGATTGAATGCTGAATAAAACTTACACCAGGCTCTGTCTACAGAACGCCTTTAGGGGTTTGACGTGGTTGCTATTATGACCAATTCCCAAAACTGGCTACTTCCCTAAATGACCACTTCCCAAAATGTAAACTTTTTCAAACTGGCTACTTCCCTAAATGTTAACTTTCTCATACTGGCTACTTCCCTAAATGACCACTTCCCAAAATGTAAACTTTTTCAAACTAGCTACTTCCCTAAATGTTAACTTTCTCATACTGGCTACTTCCCTAAATTACCACCTCCCAAAATGTTAACTTTTTCAAACGTCTAACTAAACGTCTAAACGCATATATACCAAAAACACCTTATTTTTACTTGTTCTTAACCAAACTGCGTATAGAGACAGTTTACAGTGACTTTAATTAAACTGAAGCAAGGTATTTTCAAAAGATTGAAAAACAATCAGTTTAAACATGACGTATTGTTTAATACAAAGCTTTCTATACTGAATGCAGAACTTGAAGACAATTCACTTGACGAGTATGGAATTTTTGAAGGAAATTATTGACTTTAAGCATGATTTAGGAATAACTTTCCAAACAAAGAAGTTACACCGACGACGACGTTATCTTGAACAGACATTGACTGACGAAGTTAAAACAAAATTATTTATTTATTCTTTAGGAGAATGTAATAATATCGCAGTTTAAGTTTAATTGGTCGCTGTGAATTAATATACTATGCTTAGTTTATTTGTTTTATTTATTTATTAGGAAATAAATAAATAATACCAGGAGCTCGTACCTGATATAATCAGGAGATTATATCAGGTACAAGCTCCTGGTTGAACGTTTTGTGTTTTGGAATGTGCGGCGAATTGTCATTGTCAACTGTCTGTGAAATAAATAAATAAATAAATAAATAGACATTTTGGTAAATGGAGGTTTTGAGGAGTGTGCATAATGGGAAAAGGCTATGGTGGCAGTTCACATATTGGGAATTAGTCATAACAGCAACCAGACGTCGTGGCGACCAGACGTCAAACCCCTAAAGGAATACTCTTACATCCTTTTCCCAAAGAGAGAAAGTAGAGCATCAAAATCACCAATTTTTAGTAAACTCGCCGTTAGGCGCGGGACACAGAAAAGTCGTAAGGCACGGACGGGGCACGGACGGGGCACGGACGGGGCACGGACGGGGCACGGACGGGGCACGGACGGGGCACGGACGGGGCACGGACGGGGCACGGACGGGGCACGGACGGGGCACGGACGGGGCACGGAAGGGGCACGGACGGGGCACAGACGCACCGTCGCGACTTTTTAAAACATAGAACAGACGTGGCACGGACGTGATGTGTAGGGTTGCCGTTGACCACCGTCGTTGGTCCCAGACACAGTAGCAATTCAATTGTTTGTCGGTCAAATGGGGTTTAAGGTGTTAAAATATTTTCTTAGTATTGCCTTACTACAAAAATTATGATAATTGTCTGTTATAAAGTAAGCTATTCTGACCAACGACGTTATAAGTTGAAGTATGTTCTTAGTAACAACATTATTAATTAAAGCAATATGATCATTGAATGTTATGAAGAAAAAAGATCTAAAAAAAATATAAATTTAAACTGGTTCTTGGTAATAACAGTATTAATTAAAAAATTATGATCACTAACTGTTATGAGCTCCGTTGGTAGTAATAAAAATGTATGAATAAATAACAATAAAATTATGAAAAGTGATAATTATGAACACAAATCGGTAGTAAGACAAAGAATAGGATTTAGAATTTTATGTGAGCCATTATGGACCCATATTGTCTATGTTGTGTAAACACTTTTATTCGTAATTGATTGTTTGCACGTTTTAAAATAATAAAAAGTATTTACAGAACCAATGTTTTATTTATTTCTTCCCTATAATAAATTCCCTTTTTCTTTTATAATTTCTAACAAGAGAAAATGTATTTTACACGTAAGTATAGAATATTTCCGAAATCCCGCAATCCGGGCGTATCCATAATGTTTGAGGTCGTTTACCCTAAATTGCACTGCCTAATCCGATCATTGGTTTTTTGTAAAAAGAATCCTAGAGAAATAAAATATGTGAAATAAAGTATTTTCACGTACTTTATTGTGAGAACAATAAATGCATTACATTGTACTCTATACTTTATGAGAATAAAGTATAGAGTACAATTATCCGAAATAACGTACAATACTTTTTAAGAGAGTACGGGTGGCGACCCTGGTGTGTGACAGCGACGCGCGAGTCCCGCCCGCTCCCCTCCCTCGTCCGCTCGCGACGGTGCCCCGTCCATTCTGTATGTTTTACAATAGGGCGAAGACGAGTAAGCGTCGTGCCCCCCGCCCTGTCTTTTCTATATGTTTTGGGTTGCACGCTTCTATACATTTTGTATGAAAAGGACGAGGAAGAGACATTTGTCTGCGCCCCGTCTGCGTCTTACGTCTGTACTATATGTCCCGCGCCTTAGTGACTTCGATGCTACATTTAGCATAATCAAAGTAGCACTCCGAGGTGGAATAGATAGCGTCAGTGAAAGGTTGGTAGCCGACCGCCTGCAGTGCGAGCATCTTGTAACCCTTGTCCCTTATGGCTGATTCACACGTATTAAGTTGTTAAGTAGGTAACTAAATTTTAACTAAATTTTAAGTGACTTATATTTAAGTGTATGTCCATACGTATTTAAGTAGTTAAGCTCTTTAGTTCACTCAACTCAAGCAAGATGGACGATCAATCACGCAATGAAGTCGTAAATTGTGCTTAAATTTGATGTGCGTGTGGTGTGAGGGCCACTTCGTTAAAACTCTTCGAAAATGTGGTTAGGATTTAGTGAACACTCCCAAAGAATTGTGAAAGTTGGAATCAGATTTTGTGAAAGTCAAATAAGCGAGCTATGGACTGTAAAGTTGGGCCCTCAGTTCTCACAAAGAGGATTGAGGGCCCACCTGTACAGGATAAACTATGGACACTACAGAAAAAGTCTTCATGCCAAAATCTAAGCTAATGCCAAACAAAATTTGTGGAAACAAGATGTTACCGTAAAACGCTGTCCTTACTTTGTATATATTCATTCAAAATGGGCCCTCAATTCTCATACACGTAAAAGTTTATTTCGCAAACAAAATGAAACCATTAACTTACAGCTACCGTTTGAAATCCTATATGCTGCTAAATAAATTGTGAAAATTTGTGAAAGCAAGAACAGGTCACCACTTCTTGTTGTTTGAAAGTTAAAATTCGAGCCCTCGGTCCTCCATTTCTTTTGTATTCGTTTATTATATTACTAAATGTAGTGTCATAGGTATTAATAAATTTTCTTCGATTTGTCGCTTATTATCGTCATAGTATTGGAAATTGCTATTAATTAATACATGACATTTGTAATGACCAATACTATTAGTAAAAGGTGGAGGAACGAATTCAATTGCTCCGATAAGTTCGTACACCTTTAATTTTATTCTTAATGTGTGCGGTATGTCCTGCAGGCAATGCTCACCAGTACCGTTTAAATCAAATGCAAAGTTCATAGTTGACTGCTACGTTAGAACCACAAGTAAGGCAAGACTTAAATGATTCGTCAAAGCAAATTGCGTCTTCGAGACACTCAATCCCAAAAACGGATAACATATTCGAATTGAGGGGTAAGAAAGCAAATTGTCTTTCAATTAGAATTGATGTGCAGCAACTGCTAATGCATTGTTTTGTAAATAAGCGCTGTAAAAATGGTTCAATAGAACTGTTTCAAGATATCTTGTCACATTGCTTTGGCAATCAACAAAAATGACGTCATTATTTGATTTTAGATTTTTTAGTATAACTACACTAAATATTACAACTATTGTGCATATGTAAATAATAAAACAGCTTGTGAGGTATGATTACTTTGCAACAGCAGAAGCAATTAAAACGTCACTCAGAATCGCTACTAACAAAGTATAGTCGACCATGAAATTGCTTTATCACTTTTGACAAAAACTTCCATTACAATAAAATTTCGCTAAGGCTCATTGTCAATGATGACAACGTATCTGTCACTTGGTCTTTTAAACAAAAATAGAACTTGTTGTTATATTATATGCAAACAAAATTCACTTCTAAGGTGGTACAGCAATTTCATTGTCGACTATACATAACATGAGGGTAAAACGATTTTATTGTCACCCTACCCACTACACAGTTATAAAAATAGCTGATTTCGGTATCTATTAAAATTTGTAGTTTTATCGTAATTCTTGGTAGTAACAAATAACACCAATTTGATGCACATTTTTTTTCACAAAAGGAGACAATTTTGTCTTGTCTTATCTTTCATACGTTAAGCCACAGTATTACCATTTCATACAGTAGGGCATCGCTTTTGACGTGGGGCGATGCCGCCGCCCGCGTAGGTATCTACGCAATCGTTCGCCGATATGCAATGGTTGTCACAAAATTCGAAATCAAATAATCGTTAATATTTTTATAACATAATAATTTATTATTAAAAATAAACTTTAAACATATTTTCAAATGTTGCACTGCTAAATTAACGTGAAGGTTTATTTTTAGATTTCAATTTTATATTATCAAAACAATATATTGAATTCGCATTCGGATTGCTTAAAAAATGAAAAAAAAGAAACAAGCCAAAATAAGCTAAATCTTAAATATAAACCCTAAAAAATAGGTGAATATAAAACCTCCTCTTTTTCTGTTGGTTTAAATAAATCATAACAGTTGGATATAAGACAAATACCTACTCCTTCTGTGTCCGACGTCCCAACTACTCCAATAAGTTGTAAACATAATGATTACACTTTGCGCAAGACCTTGCGCCGTGAAAAATACATATACTTCACTAGAAAAACCCGCTAGGTTGGAGTTAGAGTTACGAAGTAACTATTTAGTAAGGAGAGCCCGTTGTACAACTGTGATACAGATGCTATCGATACCATCTTACATCTAATAACAGAATGCCCAATAAACACCAAGGCGAAACAAAAACTAGAGCAAAAGATAGATAGTCTCGTTAACGAAAATTCGATTGAATTTATAATTGAGAATAAAAAACACAGAAATAGCCTAATGATATATATGGAGTTATACGATATACGAAATAAAAACAAGTGAAAATTGTAGTGTTTGTGATGAATTAGAATTTGATATTTGTAATTGTATTAATTAATAGTTATGGTTGTAAAAACGTTCATTATTAATCAATGAGAAGTTGGCAAAATAAATAAAAGAAAAAGAAAAAAGAAACTATTTAGTCATCTAAATCTATGAAATTTTAAATTCTTTTTGTGTTTCGACGTCGACTTACAACCGTGAAGGTAGCTACCGTGAAGTGCAGCCACGTGCGCGTACTGCGTATTTTAAACGTGTATGCACCATTATATTCAATAGGAATCACTGAACGTAAATTCAAAAAACGTTTAAAATACGCAGTACGCGCACGTGGCTGCACTTCACGGTAGCTACCACAAACTGCGCTTGTTTGTGGTACACTCGCCGCAGCGCCCGCTTCCCCTCGGATTCCCCTCCCTTGCTCTGCGAAAATACCTTCGATGCGCAACTGTATGCTTGCTAAACTGTGGTTAAGCGTAATAAACGAATACAAAAGAAATGGAGGACCGAGGGCCCGAATTTTAACAAGGTCATAACTTTAAAACAACAAGAAGTGTGACCTGTTCTTGCTTTCACAAATTTTCACAATTTATTTAGCAGCATATAGGATTTCAAACGGTAGCTGTAAGTTAATGGTTTCATTTTGTTTGCGAAATAAACTTTTACGTGTATGAGAATTGAGGGCCCATTTTGAATGAATATATACAAAGTAAGGACAGCGTTTTACGGTAACATCTTGTTTCCACAAATTTTGTTTGGCATTAGCTTAGATTTTGGCATGGAGACTTTTTCTGTAGTGTCCATAGTTTATCCTGTACAGGTGGGCCCTCAATCCTCTTTGTGAGAACTGAGGGCCCAACTTTACAGTCCATAGCTCGCTTATTTGACTTTCACAAAATCTGATTCCAACTTTCACAATTCATTGGGAGTGTTCACTAAATCCTAACCACATTTTTGAAGAGTTTTAACGAAGTGGCCCTCACACTACACGCACATTAAATTTGTTATTAGTGAGTGACTTAACCGAAAATTAGACAAAATTCTAAATATCTTGTCTAATTTTAACTTGCAACTTGCTACTAAATTCTGTGTTTAAATGCAATTAATCACTTAAAATTAAGTTAAAATTTAGTTAGCTACTAAAGAGCGTTTACGTTTGACGTTACAGTCACTTTTAACTATTACGCCATATTTAACTAAACCATAACATATCAGGTGTTCATTAGGTGATGTAAAAATGCTAAATTACTTCATTCAGATACTATGTTGAGCATAATTTGATTTTCTATCTCTAATTACTAGATATGTTTTTTTTTTCATTGACGGTGCTAGTGTGCGGCGTAAACGCTCTTAACAACTTAATACGTGTAAATCAGCCATTAGTCGGTTCTTACGACATGCACGGGAGTTTAGGCAGCCTGATACTTTCTTTTCACATCCTAGACCAGCATGGAAGGCTGCATTAGTTTTTGTAATAAAAGAAAAACAAAGCCAATTGGGATTTAAAACTTTATTTAAAGCAAACATTAGGTATACTAAAATTTTAGACAACAATTAACATGACCTACTTAATACCTAAACACTTAGTACAAAATATTAACATCCTATGCGCACCAATGGTACATACATTACCATTTTCTAAACAAAGACATTAACGTAATACTTTTTACATTATAATAATAATATGCTTTAGTTTCAAAATAGTTAATCTTTTAGAAATTTATTTTCAGCTTGCTTGATTGTAAAAAAACTATCATCATATGCTTTAGTTTCAAAATAGTTATTCTTTTAGAAATTTTCAGCTTGCTTGATTGTAAAAAAAAACGATGGGTTGCACTCCGGGAGTGCCGGCAAAAGTGAAAACTTGAATATTAACGTTGTGCATTTTTGATATTTTGGAATGGTAAGGGAATAATTTTGCACGAATTGCTACAATTATCAGTATAAAAGTACTATCATTTATGTGGTAGAATACAATATTTATTTATTGCGCTATCGTACACAAACATGACAATTTATATTACATTAAAAAGCACTCGAACATTCGCGCAAGCGCCTTGCGCCACCTAAACGAAACAGCAGGCATACATTTTCGCCGCGCCGTAGAAAGAGAGGAGGATACTTCCTCTCCTACGCCGCGCTGGCTGTCATCCGTCTTACGAATTTTCGATCCGGCCACGTGTCCTGACGGTCACGTGTCCTGACGCGAATTTAACATTTTTTACCCCTTACAAAAAAAGTGCACAACGCGCTAAAGAAGTTTTCACTTCTAAAACTATCATCATAACAAAACTTTAGTGTCTTACGTTTTAAGCTAAGCATTTAATGATATTGGATCGTGGACCTTATATACGGTACGTTTGTTCATATTTTTCTTATATTTATTCGTATATCACATTTTTCGTACGTTTTTATGTTTTTCAAATAAGTTTCTAACGGTAGAATTTTATGTGATTGCAATTCTACACACATAAATGCTTTCGATAAATATAAAAGATGTTGTATCAATAAATTTGACAAACGCTCATAACCGTGTAGATGATTACGGCCGCTCACAAATTAAATAAACTAGCGTAACGAATAATATTGCAATCGGCGTTCAGGACAAAGACATGACTCCGCGGCACTGTATGTGACTGAATCCGAAGGTGTTTTGAACGGAGTGATGCTAGAAAATCTCTACGGTATTTGGTAACTAAGATTTGCTCTCTGCGATTACGCTAAACAATTTGACAAGTTGTATGTCTTCGTTTTTTGACAAATGAAGCCGATGTGCACAATACGTCCAATGGTTTCCAAAACAGAGCTGTGCTGGGTAGAAAGATTTTTTGGAAATTGTTTCAGTATATTATCACAACGCGCCTCCGTTTAAGACTTTATTGGTTACTTACGACAATTTATCATTCTATGTGAGTGTCTAGCTAGTGCGAGTTATATTCGTCATTCGGTTATGTTAACGAAAACGAGAATTAGTTTGGCAAAATTGCTAGTCACCTCGTTTAGTAGCGCCATCTAGTGACACACGAGGTAAGAAGAGAGAGGTAATATTGAGGTAATGGTGACATGATCGAATGGTAAATATTACTAGCACTTGGCACCTAAGCACCTCTGGTGGAAAACGGGTGCATCAATTGTTAGTGACGTCATCGCCTGTCGTCATCGGCGCAACACATGGAGCAGCATGAGGTTTTTAACGCGATGTACTTGGAACACTGCCGAGGAGCAGACAGGTGATCTGATCGTAGAAATGGAAAACAAAATATGGCGTAAATCCAAATATTATACTGAAAGTTATTGATATCTATTTACGTTTCGAACACTTCATCATCAGCTTATTAGTCCGCTGCTAAAAATAGGCCTGACCACGATACGCGGCTTCTCGCCATTGTGGATGGCATGCCCATTACCTGGGCCATACCTTTTTTTAGAGAAAGTTTACTGATGGCCTAAGGCGGTCTTTTCAGCGTCCCCAGACTTTTGGGGACGGCTAAAAACTTAAATGGTTCCACAAGCCATTTGATTGAAACACCGTCTGAAGGTTTCTAAAGGAGTCTGTGCGTTCAGTTAGCTACGTTGAGGTTGTACTGGTTATCCCGCCATCATAGGTCGGTCGCCAGAGCCTCGTCTGCTGGACGGCAGGGTGTACTATCAACAGGAGAGATTAGTGTTTGCTGGGACCTCTTACATCCCTTATAATGGTCAATAAACGAAGTATAAACGTCTTGTTGCTTAATGGAAACTTTATGTAGGACATTATTATTTTATTATCAAGTTTTTAACAATTCGTGATACAGATGACAGTGACAGTTTTACTATTTAGAACAACAAAACTTTTAGAAATATTAAAACAATGAAATTCTTGGCACTACTCTTATTCTAGATTTCCTGAAGTGATTGTCTTTTAATTAAGCCTCATGGAAAGTAACTTATTCAGTTAATTTCTTATTTTCTACTCACGATTTGGAAAACATGATGGCAAACTGGGGATCGTGGTTCTGAAAAAAACCATATAACACAAATAAGGTATTGTATAAACTATTAAAACAGTCAATCTAGATCACCTAGATTTGAGGCTAAATAACTCACCGTTCAGTAGAATAGTTATGTGCAATAGGCCGTTTGCTACAGCTCTGAAAATAAGGAATCACTAGTTTATAATTTTCTGTACCTATCCTACTAAAGGCCCGATGTCCTAACAGAATTGAATGTTACTAACAAGAAAATATGCCTAGAAATAATACAAAACTCACATGGATGATAATTATTCAGAGAAATGCTGAAGCTTGCTATTAGCATAAATGAGTTGTAATGATAAAGATCTTATTGTTAACAATGCTATAAACTCTCCACATAAAAATAAACAAATTAAAATTTAGCACGGATCTAACTTTAAAGTGGAAATGGAGATCACTATTTGTTTTTAATATATATTATATGTTTTATTTAATATAATAACCGTTTTCATGCATCTGCCTCTTACTTACTCCAGAACCGGACAATCCAATTTCCTTTAGCACTTTCTCATCACTACTGGGTACAGTCGACATGGGATTGGTCTTCGCGTTAGTTGCTGTAACCGTGTGACATTCTTTCTTAAGGCAACATGTGTCGGCTTTTGGTTCTGAATTTCGATTTGTATAGTCAGATAATTCATGTGCACTATCAGATATTCGTTGTGTACTATCAGATTGTTGTTGTTTACTATCAGATATCTGTGGTGTATTTTCAGATTTTTGTGTTACATTACTCTTAGTACGTCGAATTTTTGCAGTCAGGCTCAGATTTAAATTGTTGCTTGGGAAGGGTTTGATGGAAGTTTGCGAGTAATTGCCTGGCGTGCCGTTTGTTCTGGTTGAAGCCATACCTGGATGACATAATAAATAAAGTATAAAAATATTAGAGATGTAGCACCCAATTATAACAGTTAGTTTCTTTGGACTAAAACCATGTGAGATAAAGTGTTTTTTTCTGAAATATTATGCTGACTAAGAAGTACATAAAAACGTCATGTCACTAAAGTAAGTTATTTGAGATAAAAATGTAGGAAGTCACGACACGGTTGAATTAAATTATTTTATGTTGTCGTTACCTGTATTATAGTTGTTTAACGGTGCATTCTGGCTCCGCTCAGTGACCATCTTAATCATATACCCAAGCATGATGACAAGGGCGCCAAGTGCCATTGATATGATGATCAAAGACCTCTGGATGAAATCTTCGAAGCAGTCCACCAGGTCATCCATGTAACATTCTAAGGTGTTTACCACTCTACCGGAGTTCGTACCCATTTCTGAATTTTCTTTTTTTTCTTAAAATGTATAGTAGATATACCTGGTAAATTTAAATCTTATCATTCTAAATACCGAGGACCTCGACGGCGCAGAATAAAACACGCTTTGTCTGTGATTGCTGAAATTCAGCAACTTACGCAAAAGCCGATCATTGGATCAGTGATCAAAAATGTATCATTGCAAAGCCGTTGATCCCGGCTGCATTAGGAGCCACCAATCCTCACTGGACCCGCCGCGTGGTGGTTTATGGCCCGCTAGCAGGCGTACATGTACATGTACCATGCGACTGCAGGCCACAGCAGGTTACAGCCACAAGCACGAGCAATTTCCAGTTCTAGCGTGTTATACTTCTGAATTTTTATTCAATAGTAGATATAACGCATTGAAAAGAAACTTTGATTGAAACGTCATCAGAGAAAGGTATGCCTATGATTCCTATTCTAAGTAGCAGTCATTAAAACAATGAGAAATCGAGCGACGCGCCGCGTAACGCCAGTGGTCGTGGCCGAGAGCTATAAAACTATAAACAAAAACTTACCTATCTCTAAACTTGTGTAAACTTCATATCACTAAACATTAGCAAACCTACAAGAACAAGAAACCCCTGTAATGGTTACTCATAAACTAAATTGTGATTTAAATGACTCACGTATTAGGTTAGTAGTTGCAAAGTTAGTGAAGGTTAAGACTTCAACCCTTGAGAAAGTAAATTCGAATTAGGGAAAGCCATTAGCCCTTTCCCATTACCGTTGTGACTTATTGAAGATTAAAGGGCAGGTGAGGTAGGTAAGCATTAATAAAGGCAAGATGAAATGTCTTTAGACCACTAACGATTATATTGTGGCAAGGAGGAGTACCTTTCAAACGGATATTAAACAGGCAAACTATACGGATGAACGATCAACTATTTACAAAGTAGCTATAGGGCTTGGTTAATAACTTATAGCATTACAAAATGTTTTTGTTTTGTTTATATAATATTTGACGCAAATTTTGTTGCGAACAAATTACAAAAACACAAATGTTGAAAAAATTTCCACGAGCAGGATTTGAACCTGCACCCTTCTGACATACCGGGTCAGGTGCTCTTCCAATTGAGCTATCGTGGTTCTAACCAGCCCGCCGAAATTATTCAACAATATTTACTTTTTACTTTGAAAGCCAAAGGCGCCCATTCAATGTCAACAACTACCGTCATTAACATCCGATCATAATATTTTTACAAATACTAAAGATCAGTTATGAAGTAGGCAAGCTATTTATAAAATGTTTTTGTTTTGTTTATATAATTTTTGACGCAAATTTTGTTGCGAACAAGTTAAAAGTAAATAAATAGTGTTGAATACGGGCTGGTTAGAACCACGATAGCTCAATTGGAAGAGCACCTGACCCGGTATGTCAGAACCCGGTACGGCAGGTTCAAATCCTGCTTGTGGAAATTTTTTCAACATTTGTGTTAACTATTTGCGTTGTTGAAAGTTTATTAGAAATGTTCAAACACTTTTGTCTCAATCCTTTATTTTACATAAAAAATACAATTTGAATTAAAAGACATCAAAGGTGAGTTTATCTCTTAAAGAGATCTCTTCCAGCCAACCCTAGCTGTGGTGGGAAAAGAAAGTCTGCGGGACCAATAAAGTATACTAGAGCGTGCTTCTAGTAATGTGATGGTCTCTCTTATCCTATACTTGTAAATAATATCGGCTGAAATTGGTTTAACAACGCTGTATAACAAGTAATATATCAGTAGTATATCAGCCAGGAGGATCCAGTATGGCAGCAGCTTTTTCAAATATAACATTCATTAAATATTGTGGCATAAAATCACAAATTAAAATTATTGAAGCACACATACCAAACAATCCTTTTTACATTTTTAAAATATTGTGAATATTTCTTGTATACGAAAACGGGGCGCATAGTATGATGATTTTGTTAGTTGGTCTTTAAATTCAAATCCGCATATTATGACAGAGTATTTTGCAGACTGACATTGACAGCGTTGACATTGTAATCTATTATTCATTGAAATTGACATCATAGATGGTTTAATCTCTTTGGCTGCTAGACAATACTATAATCACCCGTGGTATATTTTATAAACACCCGTGGTACCCAGTTTTTCAAACTACCTACACTCAGTCTCAGTTACGCTTTCAGATTGTAAGCGTACAAGCAACATTCACCCTTTTTAAAATATGTTCTCGCATTTTTTAAGTGTACCTACGTTTTTGCGTACCATCACGACCGGGAAGACGTAGAGTCGTAGATGGTTATGTGGAGACCGCGGCCTCCAACCACCCAGCAAAAAAATTTACTAATTTAACTCATTTTGATGTACAACTAACACTTAACCAATAAAATTCTTGTGCCAAAATTGTTTTCATAAAAAAGGATCTAATCTCAGGATAGATAATAATAATAGTAATAGTTCCTACGACAGATTCCCTTGAAACCTCAGAACAATAACTAAAGCTATATTATTCTGAGTTCAGAACAATAACTAAAGCTATAGAAGGATGGCTAAAATAAAAATCGTGCAACTATGTTTAGTTCCGTTCTATCTTATGGCTAGAAAAGGAGGTTGGAGTGCGACAAATGGTTGACACTTAGTTTTTATGTACCCAATGTCAACAATCTTATGATCAACGTTTAAATAGTCAACGCCCTAATAGCAGCAACTTAAAAGACCAACGATTCAAAAGATCGACAGATCAAAATATCAACAGTTTAAAATATCAACAGTTCAAAAGATCGACAGTTCATTTGATCAACAGGCAAAATGACAATTTTTTCAAGTTTACATAGGTAGTACATAGTTAGGTACAGAGTCAAAAATAAAAAAATAATTTTTTTTTGACGACCTCAGTAGTCGAGCGGCTTGCACGCCGGACTTTGGGCGGCGCTAACTCCCGGGTTCGATTCCCGGTCGGATCAATGTCGAAAACGTACTTTTCGATATTGTGTCGGGTCTGGGTGGTTGTGGTACTGTCATTGCTTCTGATTTCCATAAAACGAGTGCTATAGCTGTTTGTTCAGAATCAGTAATAGAATCGATTTCAATATATTCATACCATATTACATTTTGACCAAATAATATTTACAAAATCTCAAATAAAGTATATACCCTACTAAAAAAAAAGCTTGTAACTTCGTGAGTTTTCCAGATATTATTTTAATTTTTTTTGTACTGATTCTGTAAATTAAAATATTTGACCCGTGTTCCGATTTTCGTATAAACTAAAAATAAGGTTGTAAATATTTAAAAAAAAATGTCTTTATTGTTGCGTTTGAGTCAAAATTTTTGGATATTACTAATAGCACCCGATACCCCTCATGTCTCAGCGATTTGTCTTTATAATCGGTATGATTTTTGTTCCATAAATGCGACATGTCCTTATAAAGGTCCAACATATTTAGCAATATTTCTTTCTCTTTATTGGAGGACATTTTCGATACAAAGAAGGTAGGTAGGTACCTACTCTGCGACAGACGACACGACACCCTCTCCTTCCATACTTCCTTACTGCGATTACACTATCCTAGTTAGGACACTACTTAGGAGATAGGACGGTCGGGCTCTTTCGATCGTCCTTACTAAGGACACTAACTGACTAACAGCGATCACACCATCCTAATTCAGGATCCTAAGTGAGTTAGTGTCCTATTTATCGGATGGGCTAATCGATGCTTTAGTAAAATATGTTTTTTTTTAAATATCATGTAATGAAAAGTGAGTGAATGAATAAATGTGACTGAATGACGTACAGAGCATTTGACAACTTCAAATGGACAATACGTCATCCCAATATATTATAATACTCTTTGTCATTACCGCTTTTTTTGCAAAAGATATCGGCGTTTCGTGTGTTTGAAGGTTTATCGTAGTGTTATTTATTGATTTAAAGAAAATGCCACTTGTGAGGCGTCAAAATATCGGTCGGCGTACGCGTAATGCATATCGAGTTCACAACACGGTCCATGAATCATGTTCTTCTTCACTATTTCTAGATTTACTTACTTCGGGAATTTTTGTGCAAATTATTGAGTCAATTTCATCTGGTCTTATTTTTTTGAGGCAGTCCTCTCTTCTGCCACTCTACAGAGTACATCCAACATCGTACGTCTCCGAAGACATCATATTTTACAATGAAGTTCATAAGCGCTTTGAGTTTCTGCTTGAACACTCGTGCTGTTATGTCATGACGATTGCTGGATGATTGACCGGATAATAACAGATTAGTGATTTCTATCCATTTTGGGTTGCACGTGAAAGTAATATATGGCGCACGTAGATCCTATGATCTACGTGGAAAAATATACATATAGATAGATAAATAGATAAAGATAGAGTTATACGTATACATATTCTATCTTCTATCTAATATATATAAAATTCTCGTGTGACATGTAGGTTTCCATACTCCTCCGAAACGGGTCGATCGATTTTTATGAAATTTTATATGTATCGGTAGGTCTGACAATCGGTCGTAATCTATTTTTTATACCCCTAAGTGATAAGGGTGGTCCACCCCAATTTTTTTTTTACCTTTTTGAATTCTTTTTTAATTTTTTTGCTTAAAATATATGGCATCAAAAATACATTCAACCATAAATTTTCACCCTTCTATCACCCACCCCTATTTTTCAAAACCATCCAGTTTGTTTGTATTAGAGATGGGCTAACAAAAAATATTGTACACACTGTAGCATTAATGGATTGATATTGTTTGTTAGTGTTATTGTCGTAATTAATGATTTAAAGAGGAATAAATTATAATCATCATCAGCTCATTTTATGTCCCCACTGCTGGGGCACGAGCCTTCCCTATGGATGGATAGGGAGAACGGGCTTTTAAACCACCACGCGGGCCCAGTACGGATTGGTGGTTGTTAACGACTGCTAATGCAAACGGGACCAACGGCTTTCGTGCCTTCCGAAGCACGGAGGACCTCGAGATGACCGGCCTTTGCGAAAGTTGCTTAACCTCAGCACTTGCAGACCGGGCGCGTTAACCACTGCGCCATCGAGTTCCTCAAATTATAATAATTAAATTATAATAAAGTAAAAAATAAATGTTTAGAGTTTTGTTATTTTTATATTCTGTCATCGTTCACAGCGCTCCATGCCTCTTTCACTCATATACACATCCTCACACACTTAACTACCTTACAAATACTCTACCCTACAAATTCCCTAGAAATAAATGGCAAAACAACGTTTGCCGGGTCAGCTAGTATGTTTAATAAATATGGTGACAAAAGAAATACTATGATGTTGTTTTCAATTATTTAGATCGATAATAAAGTCGTTAAAGTCACCACATTACCTCAAATATGACGTCACAAATCTGGTGACACCTTCGAAATAACGAAAGAAAAGGGACAATCGATCTCTTTCCAATACATCACCTAGGTTCATTAGTTAAAATAGTACGAACTGATGTATCTGTGTTGCTATTTTAGTCCGGTTTCTATAGCTTTAGTTATTTATTCTGAGATTCTGGAGCTTGAAACGATCACAGCCACAGCGCATGCCGTGGCAGAAATGTGCGACAATAACTTGTCAATGTTGATTTGAAAATGGGTCTTTATTGTTATTGTATTGTAAACTGCAAAAATAACAGCAGAAAAACTGACCCACAATTATCGACTGTAGAATCTGGTTTCATTGATCTTTTAGAAGCTGGAGATGTAGTTTTGGCTGATAAAGATTTTCTTGCAATTAAACAAGTTCTAGATGAAAGTGGTAGAGAAGTTAAACTTATTATGCCCCTATTATTAACTAACACATGTATGGATACTCACTGTCTGAAATAAAGTTTATATTATTATTATTATTATTATTATTAGAAAAAAAAAACAAATTCTCTCAAGACGAAATCGAAAGGACTTATGATATTGCTCGAGTAAGAATTTATGTCGAAAGAATTATGCAAAGATTAAGAATACACCGGGTTCTTGATAAATTTCCTCATAATTTACTCAATTGTATTGATGATATTGTGCATGTATGTTGTGTTTTAGTTAATTTACAGCATCCAATCTTCTCTAAGAGTAGAGTAGAGTGTTGTAAGTGGTAAATAAAAACAAGCTTTTAAATTAGATGTTTTTTATTTTTTAAAGTTTTGCTCTTACTTTACAAAGTTTAAATATAATATTATTATTCTATATTATTATTTACTTAAAGTTAGAAATAACTTTTAGTTATCACTTTCTTAAGAGCGTTTACGCCGCACACTAGCGCCACTAATGAAAAAAGAAACATATTATCTAGTAATTAGAGATAGAAAATCAAATTATGCTCAACAAACTATTTGAATGAAGTAATTTAGCATTTTTACGTCACTTATTGAACACCTCACATGTTATGGTTTAGTTAAATAAGACGTTACGGCCACTTTTAACTATAACGCCATATTTAACTAAACCATAACATGTCAGGTGTTCATTAGGTGACGTAAAAACGCTAAATTACTTCATTCAGATTGTTTGTTGAGCATAATTTGATTTTCTATCTCTAATTACTAGATATGTTTTTTTTTCATTGGCGGCGCTAGTGTGCGGCGTAAACGCTCTTAACTGACTTTGGTAGTGTTACGGTAATGACATTATACAATAATAAGTTAACATAAATTTGAGATATTTTTTCCAGTAAAGGATCGTTTCTCCAAATCAATACAATAATTTTGGTTATCTTTAATAAATTCTGCGTATAATGCAGGTAGATAATGCTTAAAATAAAAATATTCACTTTTCATAATAATTTCTTCAATTAATTGTTCATCACGGTTAACTTGTACAGCCACACTGCCATTTCTTACTGGTGAATAGACAAAAATATCACATATTGCCATTTCAGTAACGTACATTTGTGATTGCACTTGAGTGTAGTATGGATGGCATTGCCTTATTTCTATACCATTATTTATAAATACTAAGTAATCAACATTGCATAAATTATTATCAAAGTCAACTACAGGTTTTTTTCCACATGAAATTGGACATTTTACTTCGACTAGATTTGTCACACATCCATCCTCCACCACTACACCATCAATACTAACACACAGCCAAGGTTGCTCTTTGCCAATAATTGCACCAACGGTTTTCACTTGACAGAATTTTAATTTTTCATAAAGTAATAAAGCGCCTTTTTCATTACGTAAGCCATACCGGGTTGCAACACAACCAATTTTCTTTGGTTGTAAAATACTTGACACTAAACTTTGAATGGAATTCGTTTTACGTGATTTTATACTATATATATTATATTTTTACTTGCAGTTATAGTGTCTAATTGCATACCAGTTTGGGCATGCTGATTGCTTCTTTGTGTTACAACAAATATTAATACGAGTAATGTCTTCATCCGTTACAAAAGCGTGTATACAAGGGATTCGTTCTTTCAGACCAACCTTTTAAAATTACTATGTTAAAATATAAACAAATTAAAAATCCCAACTGCTTATAATAAGTTATACATATAGACATCTTAGTGAATTGTATGTACTTTGAGCACTTACATTACGACGACCTCCTTGGTCGAGTAGTTTGTACGCCGGTTTTCATGGTGTCGCCATCTCTGAGGTTCCGGGTTCGATCCCCGGTCGGGTCAATTTAGAAATTATTGTTTTTCTAAATTGTTTCGGGTCTGGGTGTTTTCTATGTATAATAAGTATGTATTTAAGTATTTTAATTATGTTTATCCGTTGTCTAGTAACCATTTAACAAGTTTCATAACGAAGCTTCTCTTGGGCTAGATAATTGGTGTGAGTGTAGGAAAGTTTATTTATTTATTTATTTAACTTAGTGAATTGTATGTACACACGCCTGCACATCAACCTACCACAAACTGTAAAATTTTCTCAATAGACTTTGATCTTTATGACTGACTCTTAAGGTTGAAAATGTATTGAAGAAATTTGACAGTTTTGGATAGGTTGATGTGCAGGCGTTTGTACTTTGGGCACTTACATTACACCAGATTCGATCCGAACTCCTCGGAGAATCTTTTGGGGAACAGGAACATGATCGGGTGATGCCATTCCGTCTAGAAACCCTCTCCCGATCACACGGCTGGAAGAACCCTTTAAGTTTCTCGCCCCCCCAAAATGTCTGGTGATGCTGTAAAGACAATATAGGCGGCCAAAAGCAATATAAAAAGTAAATAGCTTATATACTGTCCCACTGCTGGGCAAAGGTCTCCATCATTGAAATCTAGTCATCGCTACAACTGATGGGTATTGGCTTAAAAAAAAACCTACATTACCTACTTCAGTTCAGTGTAATACCTAATGTTGAATCATAAATTACCTACACACACAATTCAATTACACAATTGACAGCTTATGCTGAGACAGGGCCCACTTTATGATTATTTACATATGATTTTACGTAAATATTGTTGCGAACAATAAACAGGGTCTAACAAAATCAATAAGCGAACGTTTAAGGGCGGTATCTCTATACATAATTCTGAATACAATGACAAAAAATGGGCTCCAGTTTTATAGTGATTTTTTAAAGTTATGTTTTCTAACAAACTAAATCAATTAAAATAATGCACATCATAAAACATGGTGTATCTTTAATAACACGCATGCAAGCGTCAATAAAAAGATAGTGTACATACACGCACACAATTGAAAAACCATTGTATGACATTCATACTACACACACGGCTATCTTTGTGTGCGTGTAGTACAGCTGGAAAGGGTGTCTTTTTTGGTGAATTATGATAATATTTTGTTGATTATCTCGGTAACGAGCCTGTAGTTTTGGACCAAATTTGGTGAACATGTTTAGTGTGATGTATAGATGCTCCCCTTAAACGTTCGCTTATTGATATTGTTAGACCCTATATAATAACATATAGCATAGTTGGCAGTGCACCTGACCCGGCATGTCATGGGTGCGGGTTCTAATCCCGCTCGTGGAATTTTTTCAACACTTTGTCTTTTTTCAAATTTACACTCATTATTTGTTTTTTTCTTTAATCTTATTTCTTTGCTCTTGTGTGTATATGTTATAGACCAAGTGATTAATAGGACATTATTAAAAATGCCCGCGTAGTTTGAAAAATGCCCAATATCAGACAGCAAAGGGTGATAACAACAGCTATTGAAATAATTAAATCGTCCGGGCATTATTTATAATGGTGTCCTTTTGAAGATTGACTGAAGATTATTATTGTATTGTTTAAAAAATATATACGTTGTATTTTGGTCAAACTAATTAGGAATTGAAAATTGGCTAATGAATTGTGTTTAAAATATTATAGAACGTTCTCCTCCTCGCACCCCGTGCAATGTAAAATTCATTATCAGATTGCCTGGAAACCACATCTTTCTCAACGCGTCACAGTCACCGCCTGTTCAGCCTGGTCTAGTACTCCAGTCCAGACCATAAGCAATATAAAATGAATTCATGCTTTGCTGAGCAGTGGAAGTGTTAGTGTATCGTATATCCTTATTAAATTTAGTTATTTATTTATAGCGTTGTGTTATCAAATTTGTGATATTTCATCTGCAAAGATGAATCTGCATAGCCATCGGTTGCAATAACCGTTGGATAGATGGCGCACTGTGCCGCTATTAGCATTAAAATAGCAGTGACAAATTTCAGCGCTTACGGCTTCCCGGTAGCATAGCGGTCAGTGCAGCCGCTCAGATTGCGGAAGACCCAGGTTCGGTTCCTGGCTGGGTCGGGTAGGCGTTTAATTTTTTCACTGTATTTTATAAATTTTATAAATATCTATTTAGGCTCATTGGCTTAATAAATCAATAAAATACAGATCGGATACCAAGACGTTTGACAAAAGGAAGATACGTTTGTTTTGTGTTATTCTGCCCCACACGGTTTCATTATATTAAAAATATCCTTGTTTATATCGCTTGGGTTTATTAATTAAGGACAATATTAACAGTACTATTAGTGCAATAAATAAATAAATAAATAATACTGTTGTTTTGAATCGTGGTGGGTATGATTTTTATTTTATGCTTAAGTAACTTTGAATTAAATCAATTGAGTGTACTCAATTAAGTACAGCTGAAATTGTCATAATAGGTAAGCATGGACTAATTCCATGTAATAAGTAGGTATCTTTTTATTTTATTGATTTCTAATAATGAGTTCGAAACATTTCAACGTTTATAATGACTCCAAATATATGGTAAGATATTCAAATGCCTTGGAGTTTACATTGAAAAGTTCACAATGATAATATGGAGTAGCTGCTGTTCCAGCGTAGCATTGCGAGGTCACTCATGCCAAAAAACTCAATACAAGGCTCGAGCATTGACGACATAAGTCCAAAGTTGTTGCCTTATGATGACACGGTTTTTAAAGTAGCTTTCAATACTTAAGGAAAATAAAATTCAAAATATGAAAAGCAGCTGCGATACATGATTATTATTTTTTACAGTGTACTCAAACGAGTACACCCTCCTTTGTGGTGTTATATATTTGATGCCTATATAGTGTAGTAGTTTGTGTTCTAGTAATTCTCACAGGTCTCAGTCCCAGAGGTCAAGTGTTCGATTCCCCGGGGAGTTAAGTGTTTGTGTACTTGGTTTGGTTGATAAGGTTTGTTTGTACGCCTGGTTAGCTATCGACATCTTTTATAAATAATGTTGCCATTACATCAATGTTTGTAGCATTGTTACGTTCCGGCAGCTAGATATAGGATCCAGCCAGTGCCCCAGCAGTTTTGGATACCGGGTGACGTGAGTTTCCACGTTTGGGCCTTGGTGAGATTTAGGCCAAGTGCATACCAGCTGTTAGCAATAAAAATAACGTTTTATTAACATTTCGTTAATATATCACGTTCACTTTTAATTTTACGATTAATGTTTCTAACAACCGTCATGGCGTTTCTCTAAGTCTTAGCAACCACATTCACAACGCACAACCGTTTTAATGCGTACCTATGTCACGGAACACGAAGTATGCGATTCATTCAATAAAAGGGTTTTTCAATTGTCTTTTAACAAAGCTGTCATAAATGGTCGGGATGGCGCAATATATATTTATTATGAACCTTTCAAAGTGATCGTGGACCGTTCACCATAATCCATAATAAACTGGCAATATTTTGGGCCGCCCTTGTCGATGTGGGGCCGAGTGATGGATCGCTGTTCCGCTTCCATTCTGATTTATTTAGCTATTACGTATAGATATTCGACTTTTATTATGTCTTTTGTTTGAGGCCGATAGACTAACTTTCGGATTTATAGTGTTTGTTGCCATATTGGCAAATACGCTATAACTATTTTTATTGCGTTTGATAAGGGTAACATTGGATTATAGATGATTACCATAAAATGTAGTTACCTACGACGTTTTTCTACACGCATCACAATTGCAAAAGTTTGTGTTATGTAATTGCAGAATATTACAAATAAAAAAAAACCTAAAAATATCAATAAGTACTTAACAGTACTAAAAATCTTGCGCAAATTTTGTTATTGATCAAAATATTATTCGGAAAGTGTTCAAAAATATTTTACCATTTGACAGTCTAATTGGTAGTGCGCTATCTTTATCAAAAAGAGCCAGTTTTTGGCGCATTAGTGAAAAAAACATATTTTTTAATAAAAATACTAGATATTGAATTAGCACATAAGACATAATCTTATGTGCTAATTCAATCAAATTCAAACTGTCCGATCCGCTCCGAACCCCTCGGAGAATCTAGTAGGGCACGGGGACACGCACTAGTGCGTGATGCCGTTCCCTCTAGAACCCCGAAGGTAACTCGTTTCACACGGCTAGAGGAACCCTTTAAGTTTCTCGCCGCCCCCAAAAAAGCCCGGTGAAGTTGAAAATGCCATCTGAGGCAATCAACAAACTCTCTTTAAAAAAAAAACATAATTATGCTTCTTTTTATTCCGGGAAATCATCTTAGTCCCTTTTGTGACATACTAAAGCAGCTACAGTATGTAGAATTTATTGATTTAATTGTTTCAGATACTTATTAAAGAGATAAGGCTTAGTAGAACATCACACAATATGCTATACAAAATGTTTGTAACTTATCTACGAACACACTGCTTACCATTACAAGCTGCAAACAAAGAGAAACGGTTTTATTCTGTACAAAATAATAGCCAATTCGATTATGTCGTTGCCTGACCGAAAGTAGGATTTACCACGTGGTAAATCCCTACCCTAATGTAAGGGTCACCCATTACGGAACTACTCTCGACGTTAGTGTACAACGGTTTTCATTGTTTGTAAGAAAATCTTAGGTTGTTAGCCTTAAGTTTTATCTCAAGGCGACACTTTGAAAAAATACATAAATTTCATCGAAAGTTGTAGGCGTATGACAAGACCAACGAATCAGAAATTTTGATATAAAAATAGCTCTTGCTCAAAATCACGATTGTGCAAGATTGACTCGATCGTAATTCTTTTCAAAAACACCTCTAAAAATGTGTTTTCGTAAAGAATTACGATCGAGTCAAAATTTCACAATCGTGTGAATGAAGTTATCTATATCAAAATTTCAGATTCGTTGGTCTTGTCATACTCCTACAACCTTTGATGAAAGTTGATGATTTTTTCAAAGTGTCGCCTTAATAGAAACGCCGTTTATTTGTCAAAATGTTTTACAAATTATAGTTAGATGTAATTGTAAACAGCCTTTATACTTTCTTAGCTTGCTAACTAACTAACTTTCTTAGCTTACTTCGCTTGCCAAATGCGGGTTGGTGATCACAAACTTTTCATTTATCTTTTCACAAAATTTCCAGGTCGGGCAAAGTGTGTTTCGGATTTACCGAAACACACTTTGCCCGACCTGTAAATTGAACCCTGGGCCTTCGGGTATCGGACCGAGTGTTTTTCACTCGGCCACCGAGGTTTGTACACATATTCTTTCAAAATCGGCTTATCTATATATTAATACGTGAAGGAAAAACTTTGTATTTACAAAAATTGCGCGGACGGAGGAGTATGAAATTTCGCACACTTATAGTTTATTTAGAGAAGGTTATCCGAATGTTAATATTTTTTTTAAATTATGCATAAAAATACATTAAATCAATAAAACAAACATTACACACACTACCATGTATTTGACACACACGCATATGTACCTATTCGACATTCACGCATTTATACTCTTTTCAAAAATTTCAAAAATGGAAGAGGAGCGGCCGAAATCTGTCAACGCCAATACAAACACACATTCTATCTTTTTAAATTTTATATTGCTTAAGATACAATCCGTGCAGCCTTAATAAAATTACTGTCGAATTGCGACTACTAGTATTTCTAAAAGGGCAACTATATTTTTTTATAGGATTATTTTTCCATTCTCAACAGCTAAAGAACTGACTATCTTTATCTATTAATGTTGGAATAATGCACTAACAATGTTGTTAAGATTACAAACTTAGTTAACATCATGGTTAGCTACCGATCCGATCCGAACTCTTCGGAGAATCTAGTAGGGCACGCGGACGCGCACTTTTAAGTGGGCGATGCCGTTCCCTCTAGAAAACCTCCGAAGGTTTTTCGTTTCAACCCGGCTTGAGGTACCCTTTACGTACCTCGCCACCCCCAAAAAAGCCCGGTGACGCTGAAAATGCCGTTAGAGGCAATCAGCAATCTCTATCAAAAAAAATAAAAACAATAAAAATGGTTGCTACCAGGCGGACTTAAAACAAGATATATCTCGCTTAAGCATGGTACGTACCCACAGTCATAATCTGTAGTAAACCACTGTAGTACTTACTGACAACTACAAAAGTAGAAATAAGTAGTTCATTATTATGGCGTAAATACTATAATTAACCCATTCGTTAATGAGTCGGCTAAACCTTCACAGCTGCTCGTAACTTTCAAGACTTAACTGGGTAATTAGCGAGATTAGTGGGTAAATGTTTTATCGAACAACCTGTGGCTGCATGTTGTTGTACCTACATGTAATTTTTTTTTGTAATAGTAGTTTTCCTTTTTTTTGTACTTAAGTACCTACTAATTAATTATTTTAAAATATTTTTAATATTTTGAATTTAGTATTTACATTTTCTTGTAACTATATTATTAAGTACATAGGTACTTAAATGAAAAATTAAATAAAAAAATAAAATAAAAATAATAATATTAATTAAATTATTTAAATTTTGCATTCGCAATGCTATAATATAGATTATAGCATTGCGAATGCAAAATTTAAAATAATAATAATAATATATAATTAATTATCTTATTTTTTTTGATAAATACTTTTTATGCAAATAATTAACATTTTATTAAATTTGGAACATTATATAAAATCTAGTTTTTGCCTAGTCTGCGATTATGTTTTCGTGTTTTATTGTAAGTACGTTTGAACGTGGCAATTGAAAATTCCCTATGAATATGGGTAGGATATACAGAATGTTTGGTTATATTATATCTGTATAATTCCGAATTTGGCAGATCATATCTTTTTATCTATCCCGTAAATAGAGCCCCGAAAAATTGTAAAAATGCCATGAAAAGCGCCAAATGGCCGAAATATTGAGGTTGTATGTTGCAAAGAAAAATTGCAAAGTGACAGCCCCAGGTCCAGCTGATGCATTGTTCGTAGTCGTCAGCCTCATAGTCCAAAAAAAAACCAAAGTCAAAACATGTCAGGGTTAAAGTCGGTGAAATAATCGGTCCGATTGTCGGTCCTATAAAAAGTTGGTCGTCGGTGGGAGCCGTTAACCTAAATAATGTAATAAATAAACATGAGTTTTGTATGGAAAAGTGTAAGAAAAATTGGACTCCTGAGAAAGTTGGAAACGAACAAACGAGTAAATCTACGTGAAAATGGGTTTGCATATTATGTCCAAGTGTCCATGTAAGTATTCATGTATATCTTTAACACATTGACTGCCGAACACTCGGATCCGAGTGATCGCTTCGAATATTTTGTTTGGTTAATTACTTGCTGGTACCTTTGGCAAACGCGCGTCGTTTGGTACGCACACATAGACATGTAATTTAACTTGTAAAACTTGCGTTGGTTTTGATAAACCAGTTAATACCTGTGTGCGCGAGCGCCGCGTTCCGTTCACGCGCCTAGTCCGTGGAGCTGCACACACGGATCCGAGTCACGGTGCGGTACGCTTATACTATAACGCCGGCACCTGTGGCGCGACTATTTATTTACCAAATCTTACGTCTGTCGCGCTTTTGCGTGTGTAACGTTTTGTATTGTAAAATGGATAGTGAAGCAGGCCATCTACTAGTAAAACCATTTGATTTTTTAATACTTAGTCGTAATTTTATCGCCAAATCATTAGTTTATTGTTAAAACAAACTATTAGGTAATCTGTGATTAAAGTATCAAATTATTTTGTAACTGTTGATTTTTTAAATATTTTATTGTAAAACTATTAATGTCACTTATTATTGTTTTAAATTTTCATGTCACTCACTGATTAATTCAGTAGTTTATTGTTGATGTCACAAATTATTTTTATACTGTTGATTTTTGTGTTAATAAAATTAAAATGTTACATTTACTCATTCCTTTTTTATTATAATTAGCAGACAATCAATACTCGGTTCCGAGTGTTTAGCTCCACAGAACCCTACACGCCGATCACTCGGATCCGAGTACCCCCCTTTTTTAAGAGAAATATACAAATATATAATAGTATTAACTTATATTCATTGAATACACACATATAACATTAACATTATCAAAAAAAAATAGTGTGGCACCTGGCGGGATTTTTATATTAGGCCCTTGGCAGTGAACGTGTTAATTTCTACTCATAAACATTTTTTAAATAATGCAGCATACGGGTTTTAATGTAATTTGACACTTTACATGTCTCAACGCAAACCTGCGTGTAGTCCGTGATTAACGCTTTGATATTTTTGTACATAACTAGAATCTGTCCTTAACCAAACGAGGGCATTCGAAATGGCCAATAGAAATGCCATATGTACATATATACCTAAAGAAATAAACTTTCCTCCACGTAACATACTTAAGTAAATAGTATATCTGTAATTTTTACTCGTAAACAATTCAATTCCGATAGCACAATCAATCACAAGTCGAGCGATTTGACTTCGTCGGGTCACATTTAATCCAAAAGCCAGTTATTTCACCACAGATACGGTATATAAAATGTTTTTATGACTTACTTTGTTCTGCATTAATATGGTTACATTTATCTGTAAATACTTATACATTATACAGAATAAACGTCTGACTGACGAACTCATCAACACATAGCTCAACACTAAAAATAAATATAACCATGGCTTTGAATTGCAGACTTCTTGTATACCTACATGGCCTTTTAAAAAGTTTGATTTATAAGTAAATTAGAGTTTTTTGGTTTGATTCGCTTATAAGGACAATAAGAAAAATACTTGAGAAACAACATGGATTTTTTTTTCTTATATCAAGCAAGTCAAATTAAGTAGCGACAAACCATGAAGCTGTGTGACAAACACGTGTTCATTCATGGGCATGAAAAGCAAACACAAAAACAATAAAAACTTTTTAATGTAGGTATTAGGTAATTACTCTTTTTGGAACTTTGTTTTTTAAACTAAGTTAACAATTATGCAAACTTGGGGAACCATGGATAGAGCTCACGCATTGCCGATTTTAATAAGAGCCGTTATACATTGCGATAGCCTATACAAACATAAAAAAACGGAACTTATAAACGCATCTTATTCTCTATGCCCATAGTGCCGAATGCGAGTTACACCATTTGATCACGTAAACGAAAACAAGAATAATTATGTGAAAATTATGTACACATACCATTCTTTTTTAACCGTCTTAGACCCGGGTTTGGTTGGGTACTCAATTCTCAGATAAGTTTTATCCAACGAATAAAATTGTCATTGTTGTGACATATTTTCTATAGAAAGTCTGTCATTATGTCAAAATTATTCAATGAATAAAAGTAACGATGAAAAAATCAGCCTTATGACGGTTAAAAAAGTACGGTGTTTATTACGAAAATTTTATTGCGAATCAAACGAGAAATGGGTTCGTACACAGATTGTCAAAAATCTTAGTTGCTAAGATTTTTCTGTAATAACTTTAACTATTTTTAAAAATTACTAATTATTACTAATTACTTACTACTTAAATTACTTACTTAATCTAATTCTACATAATTTGTCATAGTCTATTATAAGTTTACTAGTATGTTACGAAAGAGCGGGGCCCCACGCAACAAATATTCTAGAATACCTACTAAGTAGGTTTGTAAATGTAATTTAATAGACAAAAATAAATATTTTTTATTTTTTTTACTTTGAACTAATTGTTGTACTTACATTTAGAAACAGTGTGCGCCACCTGGTGGAAGACGAGGAAGTTTTACCGTAAAAAATCTTGTTTTAACGTGATCTGCTGTAAGAGGGTGCGAGTTTCATTCGCCATTGCGAATGAAACTCGCACTCTCTTTGCTAAGATTTGATATAAAGGCCATTTAGTTTGCTACGTAGCGTACATTTTATTATTACTTAAACTAAATCAAGACTAGATGTTGTACTCAAGTACTGTACTCTCCGAAATTAACTGCAGCAACATTTGCAGACTTTTTTTCAAAGTTACCTTGGAATTTCAAAATCATCATCATCATCTTAGCCAAAAAGTCCACTGTTGGACAAAGCCCTCCCTCAAGGATCTCCCCAATGACCGGTGAAATTTAATGATAATGATAGTAATACCAATTTATCAACCGCAACTAGAGGTGTACAATTAACAATTGCGACAAGTACAAGTAACAACGGTCTACGATTGTTCATGTTAGCAACTTTCGCATATGGTAGTCAGAGGATAAGTGACCAAAAAATTATCATTTCGAGGATTTCCGTGCTTCGAAAGGCACCTTTAAGCCCTTCACAGATTTAGCTATAATATATACGAATATAAATGTGCTACATATTATATTATAGCAATCCACCACACACGGTAGCTATACTATAATATATATTTTTGTCCTCATTTAGTCCGCGGTCGAGTATACCATAATATAATATTAATATTTCTTGCTATATCTGCCCACATATTTTATTATTAATTATTTTGGTGACGTAATAGAAATAGTATATATTATAGCTCCGTCTGTGATTGCTCGAAGATTACTATGGATATATATCGTAATATGTCTCGCTATAATATATATTATAGCTGCGTCTGTGACGGGCTTTAGTATTAGCACTCGTTAGCAACCACCAATCCGCACTGGGCCCGCGGTGGTGATTTATAGCCCGTTCTCCCTATCCATCGAAGGCTCGTGCCCAACAGTCTCCACATTAAATGTGCTGGTGTTGGTGATGATCCATCTTACTTGTGTTACCAACTTAAAAATAAGTATCACAAAGTCGTGCTAGTTGAATAATAAATAAAACTTGCACTAACAAATACCACAAAGAACAGTGAATGGGACACTCATACAAAAGTCGATCGAGATAAAAACTAAAAACTAAATACACTTATTGTAAAGTCCTTAACGATAAACACTTGAGCCTAGTGCGAGTTTTATTTGCCATTTAATCACGTTACCAAAAAAAAATCGTTTGGTAGAATTCTATGTCTTCTATATAGTCTGCTTCAATGCCTTACAAATTCTCGTTTTCGGTATCACACGTGATCACATGGCAAACAAAACCCGCAATAGGCATCAGTGCCTGAGCGCTTGACGTGGAAAAGACGACAAAACGAGATGTGGCTCTACGCGCCGGTCATGATGTTGCGCTAGAGAGTCGCTAATAGATGGCGCACATCACTTGCAGCTGCAGTCTGGGAGCAGTACGGAAAGTGTCCTTTTATGAAAGGGCATTTTCCAATATTTTTGACGCTGTAATGGAGAAAAGAGCTTGACACTTGCTGAGTTTTTTTGCCGGTTTTTCTCAGTAAGGTCTCCCTCTCGCCCAGAGTAAACTTACGAACCGATGACATAATGACATTCATAAGAGCTACTTGTAGCCTAAACTGAATAAATGATTTTGAATTTTGTACAGTTGCAAATTGCAGTGCAGTTGTAGTGAAATTGCAGTGCAGTTGAAGTTCAATTCAAGTGTAGTTTATTTAGTTTCTAGTTTTACCGGGATTTGTGGGGGCGGCGAGAAACGTAAAGGGTTCTTCAAGCCGTGTGAAACGAATCACCGTCAGAAGTTTTCTAGAGGGGACGGCATCACGCACTAGTGCGTGTCCCCGTGCTCTACTAGATTCTCCGAGGGGTTCAGATCGGATCAGGGACCTAGACTGTGATGTGGCGTCTTTTATAGAATTTCATACTGTAGGTACTAGTCCTCACAACTGCGTCTGCACTGCATGCAGACTGCACCTGCATTTGGTGTGCTCCATCCTTAAGACGTGATGCAGCTTTAGATTAAGTAGATAATAGGGAGGTTGACAACATAACTAATATTGTTTTCTAAAGTTACGCGAAGATTACACACTGAGTTCGTAAAAGTTGTTTTTATACACCACTATTAGTATTAAATGTACAAATTACATTGATTCCTGTTACCTACGTGTTCGTTAATTGACACTAAATTGTTATCATTGGAAGCATAAGTTACAATTTAACGGAATATGTAGGCACTAAGTAAAAGAGTTAGTTATTCCAATCTGTTTCCTTAAAGCGTAACGCTGCTATATATTTTTGTGAACATCAGGATGACGGGTGTACGTCAATAAACAGTGATTATACACATGAAAGCAATGTTCTAGCAATGTGAGGAATGTGCGTAAAATTTAACCCTTTTACCGCCAAGGTCGGATTAATCCAACAAATTTTTTCGGGCCCATTTCGCCAAGGTCGTATTTACAACCAAATACCACTACTCATATAATCTGCTTTTTTGTATAGTAACGCTGTATTGTATGAAAATGATGTTTATATTTGGTAAATAGTTAATCAAGTAATCATTTACAATTGCTGCCACTTTAGTCTCCTAATTAGAAGACCTAAAAATAATGTCCGAAGTTAGACAAATTACCGATATTTATTTTTAGAAAATTGTATTGATGTCCAACGCCTCTGTCGGAAAAAGCTGACAATAGGGACGAGACATAAGCAAAGATTTACTAATACAAAAATCTACATAAATTAAAGTATTACTGTTTATACTGACTAATTTATTATAAAACAAATAAAGCAACTGTTACTGTAGAAATAAATTTGTTTATTTGATTAAATTTCTTTGAAAATAAATATAAAAATGTCAGTGACTGAATTGATGATTCCCTTCCTTAGCTTGCATGTTTAGAAACGAATGTTGTAAGTACACCCCGCGCCACGGTCAAAGAAAGACTACCGCTTCTGACGTCATAAACGAGTGCCGCCTTTTAGAATTTTCCATTGGTGTTGTGCTTAAGCGTGTAGCTATTATGTTCGTGTTTATTTATTATTTATTTAACAAACATTGCCAGCATTACAGTATACACTAATGCACTGAATAATATGTAACATACACCAATAAACAATGAAAAACATATAACAAGACAGACCATTCAATCATCTCGCTCACAGAACTCCAAGCAATCCTTAAGTACATCAGTCAATCTTCCCTACACATCACTCTGTGGTGCCACTGCCAGAAGCGCATTCAGATGCACCATTGCACGAACCAGAGGCAAGTTACGATGCTCTACGGTACGCGCCTTGTCGATTGCCAACAAACGGTGGTGACGGGCTCTACCATAACTGCTTGGAGCAAACAACTTGCAAGACCTTTGCACCAAATAAGGACAGTCTAGCTCTCCCCGAAGAATACGACAAGCAGTCTCCATTAGGGTGTAATTTCTGCAAGTTTCAAGAGAGTTAAAGCCTAGCACGCCCAGCAAAAACTTGGTAGGATACAAGAAAGGATAAAAGCCAAATTTTGTTTTATATAAAGATCGTAAAAATGCTTTTTGAACTTTTTCTAATATTAACGTATATGACTTCTCGTGCGGATGCCAGCAGCAGTTTCAAGTTTGCTCCTCACCAAAGCAGTGAACAATAATTGAATCGCGTGAGGGTCTCGAAGGTCTTTTGCGTTTTGCATCACGAAGCCTAATCGACGATAGCAGTCACTAGCAAGCTTTTTAATGTGCAAATTAAAAGTAAGGTACGAGTCAAAAATCACTCCAAGGTCCTTGACAGAGTCAACACGACTAATTACCTCGGTATGGAGACGGTAGTCTGCTTCTATAGGGAATTTGGCACGGGTGAAGGACATAGTACAATACTTCGAATAGTTAAATAACAATTTGTTCTTAACACTCCATCGAAACACAGCTTCAATATCCTCCTGCAATAATGCACAATCCTCGGCATTTGATACACAGCGAACCTGCTTTAAGTCATCAGCATAAAGTAGGCACATGGACTGCTTGAGTACCTAATCCAGATCATTAATCATTAACGTAAAGAGCAGGGGACCGAGAATTGATCCCTGGCTCACACCTGATCGTGTGTTATATGGATCTGATACGTAGCATCCATGACGCACAAACTGCCGACGGCCTCGCAAATAGTCGGCAAAAAATTTAAGCAGTAGCGGCGTAAAACCCAGTGCACAAAGTTTGTTCAGGAGAACGTCATTGTCGACCCTATCAAAGGCCTTCTTAAAATCGAAGTAAACGACGTCGACCTGAGCACCTCTATCCATATGAAACGAAATCACGTCCACAAGTGTTAACAGGTTAGTGTTCACGGACCAGCCGCCCCTAAATCCGTGTTGCGAGTCAGTCAAAAATGGCCACACTTGAGCACTAATCTTTTTGTGCAAAATCCATTCAAATAACTTAGCTAAGGCTGAAGGTATAGCAATTGGAATAATTGTTATCGATGAATGGGCTTTTTAAACGGTTTTATTTAGCTTGCTCTGTTTATTTGTTTGTTTATATAATTAGGTCATATCTAGTAATTGAAATTTGACCCCCTTCCTGTTGACGGATTGAGCAGAAATATTTTGCATGCATGTGTAAATCGGATAACAATGCAAATTATTGTGACATGGAGCTGATCTGATGATGGAACCGGAAGGTGGCCATAGGGACTCGGTAGTTAAACGACACAATCCCATCGAGTTTGGACTCGTTTGATACGTCTTGACGAGTACTTTGGTGCTAAATGGTAACCAGGCTCTGATGATGGAGCTGAAAAATGGCCATAGGAACTCGATTAGGAAAATAAGTTCGTTCGTTTGTTCGTTCCGTTTGTTATGAATGTGGATTCTGTCTTTGATTACATGGATTAGATGGATGAGCCAATGCCAAGGTGAGCACGTGCCGAGGGCTGAATGGTATGAGGGTGTGTAAACATGTCACACATCTCTACTTGCTCAATATGGGTATCAAATGAAAGGACTTGGTTACTAGAATAGTTCTTTATGAAAATAAAAAGAAAAAAACTCAAAACTTGAAAAAAAAAAATTTTTTTTTTAAGTTTAACGGTTTTAATGAAAATAAAAAATAAAAAAAAATTAAAAGAAAAAAACTTTTTAAAGACAAGCTTTTATGAGATACTTGTTAAAAAAAACTAAAAAGTTAAAAATAATTTAAACCTGATAATAAGAAAAAAGTTTTTATAAATAAAAGCATGTTACATTGTAATAAAGCAAAAGAAAAATAATGAAGCTGTAGTAGGCTAAATGTTCTTTAATGTTCCATCACAATGTAACACGCTTTTATTTATAAAAATTTTTTTTCTTATTATCAGGTTTAAATTATTTTTTAGTTTTTAGTTCTTTCTTTAATAAGTAGGTACCTAATAAAAGCTTATTTTTAAAAAACTATTTTATTTTATTTTTTTATGCTTTATTTTCAATAAAACCGTTTAACTTATTTTTTTTTGTTTCATTGGGTTACCAAAATACCTACTAATATTAGAAATTAAATTACAATAAATTACAAAGGACTCTTTCTATCTGTCTGTCTGTTACCTCTTCAAGCTTAAAGTGATGAAAGAGACTAGTTCTTTAGTCGTTTAAAATAAGACGCCTCTTTTTACACGACTTGGCTCTAAAATTAAGACTGTAGCTGTTAGTCTTAATTAATATGAAAAGCCTTAAAAGACTGAATCTCTTTCATCACTAGCTGAAGCTATTTAGATGAAGATGATAAAGAAAATTTAAATTTTATGTGTCCCCGTGCGTAGCTGGGACGGTACATCAAATTCAAAGTCAAAGTCAAAGTGTTTATTGTTTATCGATCTACCATTGAACATCCCTATTTGTTGTAGGTATTTATTTTTAGATTAACGTGCCTGGCGCTGAGGGCACGACAATAAGAAGTCTGGCGGTTAAAGGGTTAAGCATTTTGGGGGATCGGTTTACACCGATACATTAATAATATCAATAAACATCTCTATTGACTAATCTGTCAACCGCCCTATTTTTAATTGTTATGGCAACATCCTCGGTGTATTTTGAAAAATGAGGAAATGCAGTAGTTGGCTTGTTTTGCCTTTAGTGTTTCCATACATAAAACACGTGTAAGCGTACTTGCCTTAAATGCTAATCACACTTTACTTATATGGGAATGCGCATACGACAGATTTTGGCGGACTTTCTTTTCCGTCAAAATTACAAAATGTTTGACTAACGCACATGAGGGACACGTACACACACTTAGAACTTCATGAAGTAAAGTCCGCCATCTGCGCACTGACTTAGATTCATTTCGCACATCAAAAGTCTTTGGAACTAGCCTATTCTATAAAACAATATATCAAAAAAATGTAATTTAAATAATATGTAGTGTTAATTCCGCTAACTCACTCGTTTATACAGCTTGGATGCAGTACGCATGCACCGCCCTCCCGCCCGCAAAAAGTATGCACATGCAGGAGAAACAATGCGTGCAAGCGAAAATGCACACCAACACCGATACCCGACACGTGTTTCGCCCCTCCACGGCGCTTGATGGGGTCTTTGTAGGTCAGACAGGCCGAAATTTTGACATTAGATATAAGGAACATATTGCCGCGTATAGGAATGGCCATCCAGATAAATCACATTTCGCAAAACATCTAATTGATACCGGCCATTCTTTGTGCGACAATAACAGCTATAATATTTTGCATGTTTGTAATAAAAGTTTTCGGTTGTGTGTGTTGGAGCAATTAGAAATAATGAAACATAATAATTACAGTCATGTGCTGTTGAATGACCAAACAAATTTAGTTCCATCCCCATTATTACGTATTGTCGCGGGTAGTACGTCACAAATGTCAAACGATGGCGCTTTATAAAAGGGGCCGGGAGCTGCGTAGCCGTAACAGTTGGTGCGCAGCTCTCGACCAGTCAACAGCTCCTGAGGATGCCCCGTGGAGGGGCGAAACACGTGTCGGGTATCGGTGTTGGTGTGCATTTTCGCTTGCACGCATTGTTTCTCCTGCATGTGCATACTTTTTGCGGGCGGGAGGGCGGTGCATGCGTACTGCATCCAAGCTGTATAAACAAGTGAGTTAGCGGAATTAACACTACATATTATTTAAATTACATTTTTTTGTACTATGGATTTCCGCAAAATAACGCCTGATTCCATTAATTAACAATATATCACCCAAAACACAAAGAAGGACTGTCCCACCAGTCTCTGAAGTTCTTCATGACAGTAGTGTTTCTCACCATCACTTCGTCATTAAGAGTGATGCAGAAACGACAGTATTCGTTTGTTTCGGGACTCTCGTGTCGACTATGATATGAGTAGTACTTATGCCACCTGAAGTAGTCCGCATACTGATCTGGATTATTTATAAGTTCATTCATTTTCGCTGCTAACTTTTGGACGCCCATTTCTCTTGCGTTCAAGTATATTCCGTCAAGCATGAATCTGAAAAACGTTTTTAAAAGTTTTTAGTAACATTTGGGTATATAAATTATTATTTTATGTAAATATACCTTTAACTACCTAAGATCACATGCACTAATATAATGAGTTAATATTTTTAACAAATATAATTTAAATGTTTGTTACAAGATAAAATTCAACTAGAAAATATCAACCAGTCTTAACTTCACAGTGACGTAATACCGCTGGCGTACAGCGTAAATCACAAAGTAGGTACTACAAAAATTCAACGAGCCTTTTGGGGTCGCGATAGCTTAGCGCTAAGAGCATTGGACTGGTTATCCAAAGGTCGTGGGTTCGATTTCCACTCGAGCTTTCTGTGACTGGTTGATTTTTTTAATTAATATTTTATCCTGTGACTATAATTATGTAGCATTGTCAATGCAAATTCAAAATAATAAAAATGCTAAGTGTTTGTATTTATGTATGTGTGGATGTATAGAAGCTTGATAGAAATAAGAAAACAAAGTCAGGAGTAGTATAATAAAAGAAAAAAAATCAAAACAGCGGATGTAACTACCCGAATAGATCAACAGAAGTGGAGATGGAAAGGCCACATGATCCGAGAGCCCACGATAAATGGGGTAAAGCGTCACTTATTGGTATACCAAGACGTATACCAATAAGTAAGACGACCTAAAATTTACGGCTGGACATCATTGGAGGAGAGTAGCGCGAGATAGAAACCAGTGGAAAATTAATTATTTGTAAAATTTATAAAGCAATGCAGCAATTAGCACTAGAAAAAAAAAAGAAAAAAAAGAAAAAAAAAGTAAAAATTTCCAGTGGAAAATGTCAGAGAAGGCCTATGTCAGGAGGCACCAGAAAACTTTCCGGATCCAGGAATTCAGAATAAAGGGGCTTAATTATTTTTAATATTATTATGTATGTTTAATCTTTGCAACTTCTGAAGAAGACCAAAAAATCTTTGTCCTACGCTTCGCCTCAGTAATACAGACTGCATGTAAACCGAGTCAAACGTTCCCGGAGAAACGCGATAAAAAATTTCGTTTCATTAAAGAAAACGTACATGCTACTGGTAACACTTTTAGGCATGCCAGAACAAAACTTATAGCTCTGGCAATGATCTTGAACTGAAAGCGCTAGAAGGTTAGTGTTTATTCTCATGCAAACTTTGTTTACTCATGTACGGTACTCGTGATCTATTTGAAACACACACGTTTATCTTTCTATTCCTAAAAGTTCAAAAACACTTAATCTATATCTATATCTATATTATTAATATTATAAAGCTGAAGAGTTTGTTTGTTTGAACGCGCTAATCTCAGGAACTACTGGTTCGAATTGAAAAATTCTTTTTGTGTTGGATAGTCCATTTATCGAGAAAGGCTTTAGACTATATAACATCACGCTGCGACCAATAGGAGCGAAGCATCAGTGAAAAATGTTGCAAAAACGGGAACAAGAGCCTAAAAAATTAAAAATGCTGCCGAAAGTAACTATTCCACGCGGAAGAAGTCGCGAGCACAGCTAGTGATGTAATAATCCACCATTATTTAACAACACACGTTTTTTTGAAAATAAAACAAAACGAAGTCTTTATTTCAGTTATAATGAATGACATGAGCAATGACAACCTTTGCTAACTAATCATAAAACAACTGAACCGCGTTAAATATAGAAAAAAATAAAATAGGTATTAGTTCAAGGTATAACATCTTGCTTGGTGGTGGCCTTGTAGCCAAATCAATTGTATGGATAGATTCCACCAATTTTGGTGTAACTTGTTACAGGCTTGTCTGATTAACTGCGACTCAACGGATTTATCTCTGTTATTCAATACGTTTAACTGTTATCAATTTACTAAACTTTTATAAGTTTTAAATAATCATACAAAAAATGGTCAATGTAACGGCATTTTTACACATCCATGTCGGCGGTGAGCCAGTTACACAAATAATTGATAAGGAACATCTGGCATATGCATAACTATGATCCATCTAAGGAAACGGTTTTACATTAAAATACCTAAATAAAGTTAAGCGGAAGATACTGTCTGACAGATTTAAAAAAAATTTAATAAGTGAACATAAGTTATAAAATGAATCAAATAATTTTCAAAAACATGAAAATGACGAAATATGTTTGGAGACCTCTAAATAAATTCTAAACTGTTGGTGAATTTGATTATCTGTCTGTCTTTTTTTTTAAAATAATGCCATTTTATTGATGGTGTGTATAAAGTTCTCAGAATAATAACTAAATTGTTCTGAGATAAAGTTCAAGAATAAAATATATATCAAATCCTTCCCTTGCAATTTGTTTCATACTATCTCTTTCTTATCTTTTTTTGGTCTGTGATGATAGACTTTTAGAAGTAGATATTTTTTATAATAACGTCAATGTTTAAACACAGTTTACAGACTAATTAAGCGATGTGTTAGTATCTTCGTTGGTTTATTATACATTTATAACGTATCTGTCGGTAATTGTGTTCATTTTTTTTTAGAAACGTACCTTGTATAATTAGCACCTCCAAATACAATAGGCACAGCGTTGTTAAGTAATGCTTTTAATAGCTTTTCCGTCACGTAATCCTCACTAAACGAATTCTCGAAAGACAAATAAAAATAGTATGTTTTTTCTAGCATTTTATTACACTCCTCTTCTTGTTTACCTCTTGGGCAGCTTAGGGTACCGCATTCTCCGTAAATGTCAAGGCCCAGTTCATATTTATCGAGTTCTCGCAGCAAATCTAACGCGAATTCCAATCTGCCAGATTTGTCATAACAGTTGGAAACGAACCAAGCGGCGGCTTTATGTTTCGTCTTCAACTTCTCCTTGAACTCTACACTTACTGGATCCATGTCCTCTAATTTCTTCCAATGCATTATTTTATTTGGACCTATTGTGTTATTGTTCCAGTCTTTGATTAACATATAACCCCATCGCACATCGGAATCCAATCTAAAGGTCCATGTCCAGTTAAAGAAGCCGTCTAACCTATTTGAGCAAACTGGGTAATAATGTGAAGATTCGATCGAAGCAAAGGCATATTTCTGTTTTGGCGATCTTTTCTGTGGCAAATTACTATTAGGGATTCTTATAACTTCAGGACCTGCGAAAGCGATCACGTCGAATTTGGTAATGTCACCGAGATATGATCTGTTCGAAGTGACGAAGCAGTTTGTGTACGGACAATTGCGACTCTTGAAGCCCTCTTGCCCCACTCCCATGTAAACAAATGGCGTAGTCTTTGGCGAAGTCCATTGGAGTATATATTTCATCACTGGCTTGTCGTGTGTACTAGTCTTCTTTTCTATAAAACTGTCACTGTCATCCATAGTTCGTAGGCCAACATCTAACACGTTTTGATTAACTTTAATTAATTCACCTGAGTATGGGCGTGCACTAAAGTCTCTTATTGACATATAAACAAAGAAAAAGATTGTCGCGAGCGAACAAAAGAAAAACGCTTTCGCAAAGGAGGCTGCACGCATTTTTTATTGTTTTTTTTATGGGTGATGTAGAAGCGCGCGCGACCGCGACTCGAGTGACCCGTCACTGAAAGAGGTAACTACACTATGTAACGCCGATAAGTAACGTGCAGCCACAATTTTTATATCTACAATATTCTGCCGATAATGTCGTTTGGTAAATAAATATATTAAATCTATTCCAAATGTGTGCATGCCAAATACTTGACTGCTGGATTATTTATTACTTAATGGTTATTTAAAATGTTTGATAGAGTTACAAAAAATCGATTACTCAATGTTTGAATAGTTGTTCTTAACGTTGTTCGGCTCGATACCAGAAAGTCCCAGGTTCAATTCCCAGGTCGGGCAAAGCATGTTTCGGATTTCTCGACGCATAGCCCGGGTTTGTGATCACCAACCAGCATTTGGCAAACGTGATGATTAAGCCATTACCAAACAATTGTAGTGATGACTCGATTTCACTGATGGAGGCCTTTGCCCAGCAGTGGGACAGTTATAAGCTATTTACTACTACTACTGAATAGTTTCAACAATTTTTCATTATTTACAATTAAAGCTGTATTTAATGTAATAATAATAAATAGTTTATAAAATGTAGTTGTTTGGATTTACTCTATTATTGAATGATAAAATGGTTGTCTACGTTGACTATTTACAAATTAAAGATTTTTTTGAAAAGTTAATAAAAAATATGTGTAGAGTATATTTTATAAAAATATTGTATTCTTTATTACTTTTTTTTTCGTTATTATTATAATCTAAATCACTACTATAAATATTTACTGCTGTCATGGTAATATAAAAAATAGTTATATATTTTTTTAAATATGTTATTTACAGGGGTACTCGACTCGGTTAGGGTATAATCAATTTAATAATAACACTGGACCCTTTAAACGAGGCGTGAAAGAGCAACTTGCTGCTCGCATCTGGGCCTTGATTCTTCTATTTTAATACATTCACAATAGTCTGTCAGTCAATTTTCCAATAGTTCTAATGCCAAAGTTAGTTTGAGCTACCATATAGTCTAAAGTCAAACTACCGATTGAGACATTATTGAATTAGCAAACAGAGTCGTATGCCGACTTTTCAATATTAAAAATATTATATCGTTTCTTGACGATCAATGCTGAAATCCCTGTTTACAATCGCACTTCCTTTGACTGCAAACATTGTGTTCGCTCCATACTTCTGACTAATTCTTAATTATCGTTTTTAACTCTTTCTTTACTTCCTGTTCTTACCGAGGTGGTGGGAGTCTGATGACCTGTACAACGGGTATATTAGTATCAATCACAGGCGTCAGTCTCACACAAACTACTTTAATGTACAACTGTTTATAAATAATCATAAAATTGTATAATTTTTTTGATGAGAAAATAAAGTTTATTTTATTATTATTTGATGACGACCTCCTTGGTCGAGTGGTTTGTACACCGGTTTTCATGGTGTCGCCATCTCTGAGGTCCCGGGTTCGATCCCCGGTCGGGTCAATTTAGAAATTATTGTTTTTCTAAATTGTCTCGGGTCTGGGTGTTTCCTATGTATAATAAGTATGTATTTAAGTATTTTAAGTTATTTTTTTTTATTTTTTGTTTATCCGTTGTCTAGTAACCATTTAACGAGTTTCATAACGATGCTTCTCTTGGGCTAGATAATTGGTGTGAGTGTAGGAAAGTTTATTTGTTTATTATTTATTTATTTATTGTTATTTCAATTCGAATAATATAATAATACATTTATTATTATATATGTCGTAGGTACGAGGCAATGTGACTTACTTATTTTATTTTTAAATATTGCATTCGCAATGCTATATATAGTTACAAGATAAAATTTTAATAGAAAAAATCAATCAGACTTAGGTACATTCTTCCTTACCTATACGCCTTATTATTACTGTGTTTATCGGTTAGCGTTTTCCCGCTGCGTGCTGTTATCACTTTGGGTACTCTATAAATAAATTTATGGATAAACCAAAGAACACAGCTTGACGTTAATAAATAATGCGTTTAAAAAGCATATGGCAAATACTGGAGCCACAGTCATTACAGTCTTGAAATGTACCTAATAAATTAATTAGTTCTTTGAATAAAGACAAAGTGTTGAAAAAAATCCACAAGCGGGATTCGAACCCGCACCCCATGATATGCCGGGTCAGGTGCACTGCCAACCAACTATGATATCGTTACTGCGTGTTTGATTGCGTACTGCTGTGCTCTGACACTAAGCTGTTCGCGGAAGACCAGCATCAGGTTAGGTACTCTTTGTGACCTGGACATATGCTGGGGACATAGTGCCACACTTAACACTGTATTGTATTGTATGTTTTTTATTATTTTGTATTGTACACGCGGCGGCAGATCAACCTACCCAAACCTGTCAAATTTCTCCAATGAATATTGATCCTTATTACCAAACAATAAATTTGACAGTTTTGGGTAGGTTGATCTGCCGCCGTGTGTTCCTTGTACTGTGTTGTGATATTTGTAATGTAATTGTAATGGCACTAATAAACTGTTTCTATTTCTATTTGAGTCTTGTTGGTAATCGAATATCGGGTGGGTGACCAAAATCTGTTTATTTGTCTTGCCTTAGAGTTTTCCCGGCTAACACTTGGACGCCCAATGTAACCACAGGACACCACAATGCCATAGAACAATTGAATTTTTATTGTGTCTGTTTTAAGAACAACTGAGTAGATGTAAAACCAAGTCATGTCAGAGCAGAGGTTTGAAGAAATAACTTTTTATTGTTCATTCCATTAGAGATTTCTGTGAGATACCTTTGCCCAGCTGTGGGAAGAAATAGGTTAATAAAAAAATCGAATAGGGAATTTATTTGGCCTTCAACTTACCTGATGGTACGTGATGATAAGATCGAGGTGGAAGTGATTTTGCCTGGTATAACTAACTGGGCTATTTTATCTCTAACTGTTGGAATAACGCGAATAATATTGTCGTTAAAGCAAGCGTTAAGGCAGCTGGTAACTAGCCAGGCGGACTTAAAACCCTACCAACCACACCTAATAAAGTAACTTTATCCACCTGGTACTGGGAATCAAACCTGGAATTTTTGAAACCCGATATTCTAGCCACTGACCTACAGAAGGCGGCGACACTCAAATATAGTTTTAACACTGATTGTATTTCATAGAGTTGACTTTGAACTAATATTTGACACACTAACGGGTAGGTACACATCCCGGGTGTGTCAATGTCAATTGAGCAAGTGTACAACAAGGTTGACACTGTTAGCCCAAATTGACCTCTATTGATATGTGCATAAAGGCAAGGTGACAAACTTACCGTGCATTTGCAAATGGTTGCACGACATGCTGTTTTTTAAGTTAATATGAGCTAAATACTTATCACATGAAACATCACTGAATAATAAATCTGTGCTCAGGTCTTGACACTAAAATAAAATCTTTTTTCTTCTACACCTACTCACAAAATAATTAGCAACCCAACCCACTCATCCCGATCCGATCCGAACCCTTCGGAGAATCTAGTAGGGCGCGGGGACAAGTACTTAAGTACGTGATGCCGTTCCCTCTAGAATTCACACGGCTTGAGGAACCCTTTAAGTTTCTCGCAACCCCCCAACAAGTCCGGTGAAGCTGAAAATGCCGTCGGAGGAAATCAGCAATCTCTGTCCAAAAAAAAACCCACTCATAGTCTAGATGGACTCGGATTTTGGAACATCTCGGAACAGTCAGAGCGCTGCATAATATGTCGCGAGATTCCGTGTCCGTGAGAGGCTTTCTATGTGTGCGTTACATATCGCGTTTGTATGAAGCTTACCTGCTGTGTCTAGGGTTGCCAACTATGCTGTTAAAATCAGTATTATATTGTTTTTCACTACATTATACTTTTTACTGTTTAACAAAAATAAAGTATACAAAATACTGTTTTCAGCATCAATATGCTTAACACTAGTGTTAGACTTAGACGCTCACACATTTTTTTTTTATTTAGTCAGAGGAGGCTCAGTGTAGCGCAGCCACAAACAAATCACAAAAAAGTAATAGATAATCGAAATTTGTATGAATCAATATTAGTATGGATGATTTATATTCAGAATTAACAAATTTCAAAGTAATTTATGAAAAAGTATCAGAAGACAAAGATTTTCTTGAAATAAGTACTGGCCAAAAGTGGAGCCATTTATTAGTAAACATCTCAGAAGAATTTATAAATATTACTAAAATTGTGTCATATCTACTTTCTGTTCCTGCCACCTCAGTATTTATTGAAAGAGTTTTTTCAGTAATGAATGCAAAGTGGAGAAATAGAGCAACTATTATTTCATTAAAAAAATCTCTCCTCATTTAATTTCATTTCAGTTTTATTTGTGGTGAGGCGTATGAAGTTTAAAAAAAGACTTTAAATTAATAAGTAGTGCGAGAAGCTCTAAAAATATAATATGTACTTATTTAAGAAAATAAAATACTGTTCACTTTTCAAAAATACTGTTTAATATTCTTTTCACACCTAAATATACTTTATTTCTTGTAATAAAAGTTGGCAACCTAGCTATGCCTGCTAAGCTTGCGTGACTGCAGAAGGCAGCAGTGCAGTCTCCTTATTATGGGCCCTACTCATCTGACTCGATCGCTTCTTCTAGTAAGGCATGATAAACTGGGATTACTTTTAAATCCATTGGTACTCTGACAAACAGTTTTTGATCGTTTAGCAATTTGATCTTTCATACACCTTTACATAACCATATAATTAGGGTTAGTGTATATTATTACTAGCTGACTATCACTTAGGGGTATGAAAAATAGATTACGACCGATTGTCAGACCTACCGAATATACATATAAAATTTCATAAAAATCGATCGAGCCGTTTCGGAGGAGTATGCCAACTAACATGTGACACGAGAATTTTATATATGTAGTCGTATATAGATAGATAATACACTAACCCTAATTACTTAACATAAGTCTTTTGTATCTAGGCTAAGTTTTTCATACAGCAATAAGTAAATTATTTTTATTTTTGTCTTACCTTTAAGCCTTCGGCCTGTTAGACCTAGCCAGTGAAATCCGGTGTTTGTTAAACCGTTTTTTTATTTTGTTTATTGCTCATTGCCACTGGGGCATTTTCAGCTTGACTTGAGAGAACGGTATCACGCACTAGTGCTTGTCCCCGTGCCTCTACTAGATTCTCCGAGTGGTTCGGATCGGATCGGGGGTTGTTTAACCGACTCTAGTCACTAGTCATCTATACGAATAGGTATATTAATACTTTTTAGGCACATTGCGGACAGGAGAAGCGTAAGATTTAGTAAAGTTAAAGTTTACATGGAGAAGGAGTGTAGAAAAAAAAATTATGTAAAATATGTGTTACATTACATTGTTCAATTGTATTTTTTGTGAATTACGATCGAAGTTCGACCATTAGGTAACCACTAGTTCTTAGTTCGTTAATATGACTGCCTATAGTTTGAATGTGAGTCTTTTCACGCAAACGTTCAAAACCTTACAATAAGGACAGTGTTTCGTAATAAGCTACCCAGCACCGTGTATTTAAATGCAAATCGCTATTGTCGCCACTTGATCTATTGACATCACGTTGACACCCAATAGACGGTGGCCCTGGCAAGCAGACAAGTGACTTCTATTAGCTCGTAAACATTTTTAGACGATTTCATAATACGTTACGTATTTCTATAGAATTTAAGAGCGTTTACGCCGCACACTAGCGCCGCCAATGAAAAAAAAACATATCTAGTAATTAGAGATAGAAAATCAAATTATGCTCAACAAACTATTTGAATGAAGTAATTAAGCATTTTTACGACGTCACCTAATGAACATCTGACATGTTATAGTTTAGTTAAATAAGACGTTACAGAGCTAAAACGGCCACTTTTAACTATAACGCCGTATTTAACTAAACCATAATATGTCAGATGTTTATTAAGTGACGTAGAAATGCTAAACTACTTCATTCAAATGGTTTGTTGAGCATAATTTGATTTTGTAACTCTAATTACTAGATATGTTTTTCTTTAATTGGCAGCGCTAGTGTGCGGCGTACACGCTCCTAAGAAGGGCTGTCGTATTTAGGAGCATTATCACAAAATATGGAGACTGCAAAAGTTAGGATTCATACAAACGTACTCGAGCAGCACATAGCTAACCTCTTACGGCCACGGAATCTCGCAATCTCGAGCTGTTTCCAGATCGGTGTCCGTGCAAGGGGTCTGTCTATCAGCGTTTGAAACCGGTTTAAAATTAACCGGTTTCATTAGGGTAAAACATCGATTTAGAATACCAAATCAATGGGGTAAAACCATAAAGTTATTATACCAATAATATAATAACTTTATGGGTAAAATCTGTACCTCTATCGTAAAGTACCGTCCCGGTGCGGAACCAAATAGGAGCGATATTTCGAACCTAAATAAACCGGTTTATTCCTAGCGATCGCTGGGATAGTGAGATGCATTGACACGCTGCGACTTGTTGTAGTTGTAACTTGTTGAGCGCAGTCTCATTTTGATAGTTGCGCGCATCCTATCAACATTCATGTGTCGAAAACGTAAATCAAGTATTTGTCATTACTTTGCACATAATTTTAACCGGTTAATAAAAAACCCATTTTTTTTTAAACCGGTTCAAAAACCGGTAACCTTTATAATAAAGTTTCATGCATAGTTTAGTCAAACCGGTTCAAAAAATTAACCGGTTACCAAGCCCTGCTGTCTATGTGTGCGTTGCTCAAGCGCGGTATGTAGGTATTAAGCTTACCTTCTGGGTCCGCCTTATTTTGTGGCGACACTTCATAAGTCGTTGTCATAAGGTCGAAAATACGTAGCGCCTGCGACAGTTGAGACTGCAAATTAACAGAATCTAAAAAAAATATTTAAAATTATTGGTTTAGTTATCATAATATGCAGCTACTAAACTACGATTATTGATGTTATCAATGTATTTGAGTGGTTTCCAAGCATATAAAGTGATTTTTATAGGTGTTTTCGAAAATAATTATCAAATTTATACAATCGTGTATTTGTGTTTCTCCTCACTCCCACGACCCGGTCAACCCGAGCCGAGGTCCGAGCCTTTAGAGGCGCCCTCGGGTTGTTCAGCTTCCCGATCCGATCCGAACCCCTCGGAGAATCTAGTAGGGCACGGGGACACACTAGTGCGAGGCTTGAGGAACCCTTTAGGTTTCTAGCCGCCCCCAAAAAAGTCCAGTGAAGCTGAAAATGCCCCGAACAATCAGCAAACTCTCTCAACATTTTTTTAATTTTTTTTTTAATGTTAAAAGGCGGCAAACGAGCAGGCGGGTCACATGATGGAAAGTAATCACCGCCGCCCATGGACACCCGTAAAACCAAAGTTATCGCAGATGCGTTGCCAACCTTGGAAAGGAGTTGGATCTTGAGGAGGGAGTAGGAATTGGGAGGGGAGAGGGGTGAGAGATGGGCCTCCGGTACTTTCACTCACCGGGCGAAACACAACAGCAACGAGTGCCGTTATTTCACGCCGATATTCTGTGAGAGGGTGGTGTAACGCCGGGCGAGCCGGCCCATTTCGTGCTGCGACGCAGCGTGGCTCTACCACTCAGGCAGTGTTACTCATTTAGCACCACCCAGGGGTCACGTGTAGGGTCTCAAGGGTAAACCTACGGACGCGAGTAACTTTAACCCCCAAATAAATTTATTTGACAGACGAACATGTTGCGTTATTTAAAAAGTATGTGAGAGTACCGTCTTATGTAGGTATAGAGGGCGTGGAATGTGTAGACAGTGTAGTGGAGCACGCCACGTCATCATCACATGACCCAATAAAATACGCTGTGCTCGCGACTTCTTCCGCGTGGAATAGTGCCCTTCGGCAGCATTTTTAGTTTTTTAGGCTCTTGTTCCCGTTTTTGCAACAATTTTCACTGATGCTTCGCTCCTATTGGTACAGCGTGATGTTATATAGCCTAAAGCCTTCCTCGATAAATGGACTATCTAACACAAAAAGATTTTTTTTATTCGAACCAGTAGTTCCAGAGATTAGCGCGTTCAAACAAACTCTTCAGCTTTATAATATTAATATAGAATATAGATTAAATACGTGCTAGATATGTGAACAGGGAAAACGTATAGGGTTGTCCTCTAATAAATGTTCAGTTAAGAATCAACGTTCGTCGTATCATTTCGTCTCCCGACTTCACACATCACAACAGATAGATATAAAATTAAAATATGACGTCAAAAATTTCCTCCGCGTCGCTGTTTTAATTTAGTAATAGTTTTAGTTAAGTTTATTTTATTTATTCCGATAGATAAAACACTTTATTGCTCACAGACCCAAAAAAGCGACAATGAAAATTTTAATACAATATGGGCAAAAGCGGTCTTATTATATTCTGAGGGCCTAGTGTGAGTTATTTTTGACATTCAATCACGTAAACGATAGCGAGAATTTGTATGGGAAAATTTTAACTCTTCTAGTTTGTCGCCAGGAGGCGCTGCTAAAATATCATACTAATTTTCGTTTTCGTAAACATAATCGAATGAATATGGCTAGTATATAAAACCCACACTAGGCACCCTGACGAACCTAGTAAATATAAGCGACAGGCTTTAAAGTTTTTTTGTTGGAAGCTACATTAAATATTAAACCGTAAAACGCAGAATTCCCTTGATTTCAGTGTTGCCACTTAGCTCATTTTACGGAACTAATTTATCAACACTGGCGATCAGTTAATCTATATTTTTATTTATCTACGATAATAGTGGTGCTAAGGTCATGAATGCTTTGCAATGATCGCAATTACGCGCGGTAAGTATCCTGAGGTGCTAAAAAAAAAACGAGCCTTACAGTAAGTAGTCGCATATTGTAACGTTTATTTGACATCTCACCTTAATAATAAGCACAATGACGTATACTTTTTACAAATCATAAAGAGAATGCAGTAAATACTCATTAGAAGGCATTTGACATATCAAAATGACCTTTGATAATCAAATGACACAATTTGTCAATTATAATAATAATATGTCATGTTCATAATATCAATTTTTAAAATTACAAAATGGCGCGCTTGCGCGCTTCTCCGACTTCCTGTTATACTGTTACACATACTTCCGTCCCATTTCACAAAATCACCCTCACAAATTGCTTATATAGAAAGCGAGCGAAAAGATGTTATAGTTACATCAAAAATCTTGTTGACTTTTCTCTGTGCTCCGAAAATTATCAGACTATCCATAAATGTCACTCAAAAGACTTCAAACTTTAATGTATGCAGCATTGAGTCTATGCATTAAGGTTGAAAATTTATTGAAGAAATTTGACGGCTTTGGCTAGTCTGGAGTGCCAGCGTCTGTACATTAAGCACGGGGTTTGGTGCCACTGCCATGAATTCTTAACAGCTACCGCAATTTGTGCCTTACCTAAGTTCTCTAGAAAGCACATTAAGCACAGCAGCTATCATAAGACTGCAGTCCTAAAAACAACGCATGTCACAGGTTCAAATGGATTTTGAAAAATTTCTGTCATAATTTAAAAAAAAAGACAAAGTGTTGAAAAAGTCCCACGAGCGGACAACACTTTTGTCTTTTTCAAATTGTAATTTGTTCGCGACAAAATTTGCTTAAAATTCTATGTAACCATAATCTCAGTTGCAACGTTAAAGCAAGGCATGTCACAGTTTTTCATGTGCTTTGAGCTGACTGTAGGTTAAACGGGCGGTTAATCTTTCAATCGCCGGTAGCTTTTATTTTATTTCACAACGGGTTAGCTTAAGAGCTACAGAAGATAGCAGCGTATCAAATGGTGAACAATACGACCGAAGGTGTACTTCACCTATGAGAATCCTCAGCCGCTGAGGAATTGGTTATCTTATATCTTATCGCTTAACTCTCAAAACACCACAACGTTACGAACATTGTTGTTATGACAACAGAACAGTATGACAAGAACAAGAGTATCTGTCTGTAACTTCTGTCTCTGTCTTTTTGATGATAGTCCGCTGCTCTGAACAATAACTACATATTAGTTATTATTCTGATGTCCACACTGGTCCATAACTCTTACGTTATCTCTGGTGGAGTTCGATAACCTTAATCAATGAAAGATTTATACTTATATGAAGTTGATAGTACAGTTTTGTCGCTATAATTAGCGTAGAATAAGTGTGAAGTGTGAAATATAAAATTGCAATGTGGGGACAGGGATGGACTAAAGGAAATTACTTCTACTTAAACAAAAAACCGGACTGCTAAAACAACTATATAAAAAACAATTATATACTCGTCAAAACCGGACTAACATAAAAAATAACTGCAAAGAGAAAAAACTGAAAAGAAAAAAACAAGCTCTACGATCCCAGAATTCAATTTGAGCAATGTTGAATGCAACGTGAAACATAACGTTTGCACTGCGTTCCATATTAAAACAAGCGTTCGGCTGTCGTGTCTGGCGTTAAACGCACGCACGCGCGACACGAAACGTCTAAATTGAAAGCGCCCTTAGTGAACTTTATCGATGTTTTGAAAGTTTTTATTAATGTGGTGTGGCCACTTAAAAATACAGGCCACAGAAAGCTAATTTATTTGTTTTTTATTTTATTTATTTCAATTCTAATACGCTTGTGTTCGAAATGGTTTCATGTAAGTATTTTAGTAGCCTAACAGAAAATCGGGTTTAGAACCAAGAACAATGTCGGAACCGACATAAACCCGTTCCTCATGTTCATTTACAACAGCAAACAAATATTAAACTTAGTCATTAAATTTTAATGTGAAACATATAAATTAATTATATTATATCGGTTTCCTCAACGTAACACGGTGCATGTTGTGTAAGCCTGTAAGTAGGTAATGAGACATCTAGATAGGTAATTACTTAAAGCAAATATAGGCAGTTACTCTTGTAGATTGTTGATTGAATTTAACGATGGAGGTCTTTGCCCAGCTGTGGGACCGTTATAGGCTATTTACTTTACTCATTGTTGGAAAAGTAATGGTGAATATTTTTTTCTACAAAATAGAATATTTTTGTAGTATTTTTTTCAAATAATAATATTATGTATGAGCTGGGGCGCTAATAATAACACCGAATGGCCAACGTTATCTCCGTTTTCGGAATTTCAAATAAATATTTATTTTGATCTCAAAAGTTTTAAAAGCAAGAAAATATAACAGTTTAGAACATAATTTTAGAAACATATAAAAAATCAAATCCGCAGCATACATAACCGCAATATAATAGACCATAAAATGAAAAGTAAAACTAGAGACCAATTTGACGTCTGTCAACAAATAGAAAATAAAAATGATTATGAATAGGAGAGATAAATGTTGACCAGAGCAGCATCACGACGTGCACGCCCACCATCCCCGGACTCGTTGCTCAGCTCCGCCTTGCTGCCGCCGGAAACCAGCCCCATCGTGAGTGCTGTGACACCGGCCGCGGCAGTCGTGTCGAGCTTGAGCGACGAATATTTTTCGCCACCGACGTCGCCACCACCTGTGCGTCGGCAGGCGAGAGGCCGGCCACCGAACGGCTTAGGACCTAGGGGCCCACCGGCCCCGAGCCGGGTCCCCGCTGCCGGTGGTTGTGTGCAGCGCATGAAATGGACTCAAAAAATAAATGAGAATGTCATGCGCGCATATTACGGGTCTACAGAGGGGGGAACTAACCTCACTGCGTACCGAAGTAGGATGCTGTCTCTGTTTCAGGAACTGGAACCAACCGTCAACGTTTCGGCCCAACGACTGTCGGATCAGGTGCGGGTCATCCAACGTGATCGCAGATTGGACGACGCCGCACTTGATAGGCTGCGCTCAGAGGTGCTAAACAACCGTATCGTCTCCATCCCGTCACAGACCGCGGTACAACCACCAAGTACCGCCATATGGCCAACGCGGTCCCACGTCGAAGAAGAGGGAGATGATAGGGTTGCAACAGTAAGTAGCTAGTGCAACGATCGACTTAGGAGCGCATTGGAGGATGCGATTCGGGAGTATAGAGTCGCTCCACCCGAAGCTAGACCGCGACTACCACGCTTACCCATGCACAAAAAAAATAGGGCGCTGGTGTGTGCCTTGGATTTGCTGCTTGAGAGTTATTTTGAAAGCAGCGAAGAGCTCTCCGATACGCACTCAATTTTGTATTGTGCGGCTGTTGCGGCATGTCGTATAGCTGCTGTCAAATTCCCAGAGTGCAACTCAGCTATACGACCAAAACTAGCCGTACCAGCCTGGCAGTACAGGATTGAGCGGCGTATCGAGGAGACCAGGGTACTCATCGGCAAACTCTCCTGTTTCAGGGAGGGTAATACTCGACCGAGAGTGATGCGTTTTGTGAGGCGGGCGTTCTCGGGGACCGGAGTTAGTCCTCGAGAATATATGTCCTGTATCACAGAGCGCATCGACTTCCTGAAGCAGAAGGTTTGTGCATGGGCGAACCGTATTCGCGGGTATATAGAGCTTGGGAGCGACCTGAACAAAGTGTGGCTGACGCGCGGCGACTGGATGATGACATCACGTGTACATTCTGGCGAAGCATCTGGTCGGTGCCCGTCTATCATACTGAGGCTGACTGGATGCGTAATGTCGAGCAAGTGTGTGAAAACATACCAGAAATGGAGGAAATTATAATCTCTTCCGCAGACGTAGCCAGTGCAATCCGCACGGTACCGAATTGGAAATCACCAGGACCGGACGGACTGCACAACTTTTGGTTAAAATGGCCTTTTGTCCGGGTCTGCCTAAAACGCACTCTGACTAATTCGCGTTATGCCTAGACCAATTGAGAAATAGTCGAAATAAGACTTAGGCGTAATGAGTTTTTGTCCTAAAGCGAACTTGGCACATTGAGAATTGGATGTATTGAGATTTAGTGCAAAAGCGAATTTGTCAGTGTGAGAATAAGACTTATTACGTATTGGTCTAAAAGCGAATTTGACACGAGAGCATTTTTTGTCATGATTGAAAAAAGTTTTTATACCAATTATTTTAAAAAATAAAAATAAAGTAAAATGGATATGGGTACCTACTGTCTATTAAACTGTCAGAACTATTGTCAGTTCTTGACTTCAACGGATATGATTTCTGCAAACAGATTAAGTACTGCTTGATTGTGCTACGAGAGACTTTGAAATATTACAGCGTACGAGTATTAACTTGCTAATCCCAGCAAAATGGCAGGATACATTGGAGCAAACAATTTCGGATTATTGCGGACACCCGAAGTTATAAGTGTATGTGTTTTTCCCGCATGCTCTCAAAATGACTTTGGGGAAGTCTCCAAAATAATAAAAAAAAAAATGTAAAAATAAATAAATAAATAAATAAATAAATAAATTCCTGTGCAGGCTGAACTTTCTAATCTCACGCAGGACGCAAGTCTGTAGCTATCACTGCACAGTTGGGGAACAAGAGTGGACTGAAGTTTTGGAGTCGCCTATCAACTGCACCAGTTTTGACACCAGCCACGCGGAGACAATCGTTGATCTCCGTAGGTTTGCACTAAATATGGTTAACAGTGTGGTGTCAGCCATGGTGAGCGATATTGTGTAGGTAGTGGATTGATCGGTTTATATAATTTCAAGTATGTTAATTTTACGTTTGTTCGCATAAGGACAGATTCTCAAAAAGACAGACTCGCATAAGGACAGATTCTCAAAAAGACAGATTCGCAAAAAGACAGTGTACACTTATGTACAAAAAATAAATTTATTTTCTCATCGTACGACTTACTCGTATATTTTTTACTTCTAACACTTATAATGACAAATTAACAAAAACAATTGTTATTTTTTATTGAGATAAAAAAACAAGAATACTTAAATAAGAAAAAAAAATTGTGACAGAATTCATTCATTCTTCCTTGTTGGGTGTTATCCTCGCCTTAGTACCGCAAGACGTTGCAAGCATTCTATCATCGATATTTTATCGGATGTACAATCAGATACAATTTTATTAATTTGAATATCAACCGCAATATCTGATTTTCTCCTTCTTTTATCGGCACAATAATATAAACTACGCTGTATTTTAATGTCAGCTAGTTTTGCTTCCTTTTTTAAAAGCTTGATGAATAAAAATAATGGTGTTTTTTTCGGAATTTTCGCATTGATACGTTTATGCCAACCTTCGATGGCATTTGTAGTACGGAATTTTTCGCCGTAACAACTAAAGACTTCTGTTGTGATGAGTTTGATCCACTGCTTGACAAAATAATTTTGAAATGATGTGCTTTCCTCAGTGCAAGGAGCCAATTCACACAACGATAGGTATGCCTCGGGGATAAGTACCGGAGGCAACAGTGGTAACTGGGAGAATAGCCGGGTGCATTTACGGCCTTCTTCTGTAGAACTGAATCCAATTGATTTTGACCTTTTCCAAACAGCATTTAAAAAATGATAGTAGCATCCTTTGACCACTATGTCAGTATATATCGTCTTTATGGCTTGAATAATAGCAAGCTCATAATCACACTTAAAAGTATCAATATTCACGAATAATTTTTCTTTTACAATTTTAAAAAGTCTCTCGTATGTATTTTGATTTTTGTTTGGCAACAAAGCAAACAACAATGGTACAAAGCTGACAGTTTCTGAATCATGCGTGATGTCGGCGTGCAAAGAAAACAACTGGTAAAAAGGAGCCGGACAACACTTGAACGTTCCATCAGCGTACAATAAATTTACTTTTTTAATGGTTTTTTTTGCCAATTGACTACCAAAAATTATAATTTTGTCTTCAACGCCTTCATCAAATAAAAAAAAATCACTTACAATACAATCTGGCAATTGAACATCCTGTGGATGCTCAAATTTACTTTTCTTTACATTAAGAAATTTATAACGAGCCCGATACAGTGTATCTTTTTTGGAATTGAATCTAGGCAATTCAGTTGTGGAAAGTACATAATCAGAACACTCATCCTGCGTATCAATATCAATTTTGTAATAATGCTTCTCGAATAGTTTAGGTATTGGCTCCATATTAAGACAAACTTCTTTTTTGGCTTCTGACATTATGAAGTCATTTTTGTTGCGTGCAAAATCCGGAAAACACGTATGTTTCGCTTCTTTGACAATTGCTTTCTCTTTCGATAATGTTATGGATGTGCTACACAATTTTTTGTTGACGCATCGCCAATTAGTCGTGCCACTAACATTAGTTTTTACAAAATTATATTTGTGGCCAGCGTGCAGCAGCACCATCCCTTGATTTGGAAGACGTCCTTTTCCTACAATAAAAAATAAATAAATTAGTAATCTCTGGAATTATATTACAATAAGATCGGCGCTTCCGGTCGGGTTGGTCTGAACATCGTTATGTACTCGTCTACACAATGCACAAATCTCAAAACAAACTTTTCCCATAATGACTGATTTTCAAAATGTCTTTGTATTGCAATGTCGGAAATAAAACTGTCAAATTCGTGTACAGTCGTACGCACTTTATTTTAAAATTCTTTAAATAACAAAAACAAATAACAAAAATTACATTCTTTAGCAACAAAAAACCATAAACAACGTCATAGGTTTTAAATGGAAAATTAAATAAAGGCCCGTTTTTAATTTCACGGGCCTCTTACAAAAAAGCAGATAACCCTTCCACTGTGGCGGCCATATTGTAAAATTTGACACATCTGTGGGGCCACTTCTGGGTGGTCTCGGTGATGTCGGGGATAGGTACCTATAAATTAGCGGAGTCGCTTTTTAATAGTTGTGATATTTTTTAAAAATTGAATGTCTGTTATGTCGTCGGCTTGCAATTCTAAATATTGTTTTTTGTAACTGTTGTCAAAAAGAATATCCCGCCGCCGTCTAGTTGCACCACTAAACAAAGAATTTTTGATTCGAGTGTCCTGGTATTTGGCCTCTTTTTTTAGTTTATGCAAAAATCGAATCAGGGTTGGTTTATGCGGCATACGTGTGTTCAATCTTCTATGCCAACCCTCTATGGCATTGTTTGTGCGATGCTTGTCATTTGCGCAGCTTATAAAAGACGCACATAAAGACATCCACTGTTTCGAAAAGTAATCTTGAAATTTGATCATTCCTTCAGTTTGCGGGAAAAGGGCATGCAAAGAAGTCCATGCACTGTGAATTTTTTCTTGTGAAAGCAAAGATAAATTAGCACACATTCTTACTAATTCCCTTTCTTCTTTTGTGTTTGCTGCCTTTAATTTTTTGGCCTGCTTCCACACTGCCCTGTTAAAATGGTAATAACAGCCCCTGACCACTGCAGACGGAAAAACCTCTTTAATGGCATTTATTATGGCAATTTCAAAGTCACATTTAAATATATGAATTCTAAATTCCAATCTGTTCTTCAACAACCTGAACATCCTGGTGTATGTCTCTTGAGACTTGTTCGGTAATAGCACATACACTATGGGCACTACATTTGTTGATTTGTTATTTCTGCTTATATCAATGTGGATGGTGAATATTTGATAAAACGGGTTGGGGGTTCTTTTGAAAGTTCCGTCTCCAGACATAAACCTGTTTGTGTTTTCTTCACTGATTAATTTTCGGGCAACCATTGTTGAAAAAACTAGGATCTTGTCATCCTCACCATCTTCTATCACAAGAAAACGATCTGATAATAGCTGTGGGATTTTTATATCCGCCAATCGTTTAAATTCTGTATTACTTTGATTCAAAATTGTATGTCTTTTTCTATAAAGAGAGTTTTTTTTTTCTTCAAAAGATGGCATTATTGTTTGGCTTGAACCTTCAACCTCAGAAAGACATTTCTCAAAAACACTTTTAATTGGCGTCATTTTTGTGGATACTGCCTTTTTACATTTATCAATAAATACATCTTCTTTGTTTTGGTTGAAATGCGATCGGCACGCGTGATCACTTTGCCTAATGATACTAGTTTTATCAGCATTCAATGTGACCGATGCTGAGCATTCAGTTCGGTTGATACATCTCCACATGCTAGAGCCAGATTTATTATCATTTGAGAAGTTGTACCTGTGTCCATCGTGCACTAATGACGGTTTCCCTTTTTGATTTTCTATAAATTGCAGGTTCATTTTAACCTCAGGGCAGAACAGCAAATGACGCGACACAATTGCTACAGTTGACAAGGATGCGATTAAGTTTTTCAAGTGCACGTCATTAATCATTTATTATAAGTGGCCATTATAACATACTTCACCAAGGAGTACGTATTGTAACGGAAACCATATACACATGCCGCCATCGCCAAAGAGGTTGCAATTTTCATTGATTTAGACTTAATATCATGAATGTACCTTTTCTGTCAGATAATATGGGTTTCCGACATTCAAAAACAAAGACATTTGAAAAATCAGTCATTTTGGGAAAAGGTGATTCTAAGATTTGTTCAATAAGAAATTTGTACAACTTAAAAATCAGTCCTAACAGACCGGAAGGAGATCGGCTCTTGCAGATTTACTAATTAATACTATGAGTCTTACCTTTATTTCCTTCTATGAAAACGATGTCGATTTTCCCTGAACTAGGGCCCGCTTCATCCATTTTGTATTAAAATATTTTATAAATGCAAATAAAATAACAAGGAAAAATTAAGTTATATTGACTTAATAAGTCATTATATGACAGAATATCATGGATAAATTCTGATAAATTAGAAACATTATCTAATTGCCAGTGACAAAAGTCATCCAAACAGCACGAGTTGTTTATGCAAGAAGTATGCATTGTTGCATTATGTGCTGGCAAATAATTACTATGAATAAAACGAACAACAGGGGAATGATATGCAAGAAATTTACAGATGAGATTTTTAGACCTTACGACCAAAATTTTTAATGAATGGTGTGTTGATATGTACCATTTCTGTCTTTTTGAGAATCTGTCTTTTTGAGAATCTGTCCTTATGCGAATCTGTCTTTTTGCGAATCTGTCCTTATGCGAACAAACGTAATTTTATTATTAATGATGACTATTTTTATTTCCTTTAACCCTTTTCCAGGCATAGTACGCATACACATAAAGTAAAATAGATGGACAAAAAAAACAAATCCTTAAAAAATAGTAACTTCGATCAATGTCTATAGGATAATGTTTATAGGATAATGTATTTAGTAAGAGAAGGGAATAAAACCATTGACATTCCATAGTTTATAATTTTAATAAAAAATAACTTTGAAACATAAATAATATGCAGCTTCTGGGTTATAAATTAAATAAGTTATCGGTGTAGAACAAATAACAAAACATAAAGTTATTTTTTTATAATTAATTATTATTATAATGGCACAATAATTCCTTTTTAATGTCGCACATCTTCTGTAACAAATAAAAGGCTGAAATTTCCCCATCATGCAAGTTTTTTAATTTTTTGTTATACCTTGAGTTAAATACTATATCCAACTTCCTTCTTGAGTTGCCTTCAAAGAGATTTTGTCTAAGTTTTAGATTCTGCCATTGTGATTCTTTTTTCAATTTCCACAAAAAATTGATGAAGTTTGGCCTGCACTTTATTCGAGAGTTTAAACGGCGATGCCATCCCTCTAAGCTATTATTTGTTCGGTGGATTTCATTAGCACAACTAATTATGTTATTAAGTTCGTTGATCCAGTATTTTTCCACGTAAGAATATAGAAACTTATTCAATTTTACCTGATTTCTACCTTGTGTTAAATGTTTAATTTGCTGCCAAACTTCGGATATGTAATTTGATGGAACAAGTGGCAAATTAGCACAAAGTGTAGCTACTGTATTTCCTATGTCTGTACTCAGTATTTCTGATTTCTCGGCTCTTTTCCAAACAGCTCTTGAATAATGGAAATAACATCCTGTTAATGATATTTCCGGAAAAATGGCTTTTAACGCTTGAATCTGAGCAATTTCATAATCGGTTTTGAATTTTTTAAATTCAATGCCAAAAACATTTTTTATTAGCTGGAACAGCCTTACGTAGGTTTCGTTTGCGTCTTATTCGGCAACAGACAATATATTATTGGCAGAATATTCACAGTGTCGCTGTTGCCCTCGTTCAAGTTTATATGTACCGTGTATAGCTGGTAAAATAATGGCACTGATTTGAAGGTCCCATCGCCATAAAATTGCGAGTCTGCTTTTGCCTTTAATGTTTTCATGGTTAATGGCGAGCTAAAAATCAAAATCTTATTGCATCCGTCGCCGTCATCACAAACGAGAAAATTTTCAGCTATGATACTTGGTATCACTATGTCATTTAAAGTAACTTTGGTATGTTTTACTTTCAAAAAATTACTTCTAGCCCTGTACAAAGAATCCTTTTTGGCTTTAAAAATAGCTGCCTCGTTTATACCTTCTCTTGCAAGCAGTTCGTGTTGCTTCAAAATAGCCTTTTCTACAATTTTCGGCACGGGTCCAAAGGTTTTACACACATCCTTTTTACAAGCATCGATTAATACAGAAATTGCATTTTTCGCGTGATTCGGTGTGCATGTGTGGTCATTAACTCGCAACACCACATTGTTGGAATTAATTTTTATGGAAGCACTGCATTGATTTCGGTTACCGCACCGCCAGAGCGAGGACCCGTCAGCGTTAGAACAGTTTTTTGTATATTGGAATCCACTGTACAGTAAATTACAGCGGCCTTTTTTATTTTTTACTAATACAACACTTTCGTTTGCATCCATTGGTAGTAAAATAAATTATCTGTTTATTAGGTACCTACAACGCGGACTGCACACAAAGATTGGCACTAAACGTCATGTTATAATTTTGAATGATTTACAATACTTCAGTTTCAAGTGGCCAGTGAAGAGGTAAAATGTGATAGGAGTTCGTATGGAGAAATATATTAAATACGTTATTTATGATATAGGTGTAACGAGTTTTAGGCTAACTGATAATTAGACGTAACGCGAAATGGACAAACAGCGACTTAGGCGTACTACGTTTGGGGCAGATTGCGAAATAGGTAATAGAAGAATTAGACGAGTAGCGACATAGTATAACAACGAATTTCAAATGACGTTTAGGCATAACGCGAATTAGTCAGAGTGCGTTTTAGGCAGACCCGGACAAAAGGGTTTCTAACAACAGGTGTTACCCACCTGCTCCATAAGGCAGGCAGTCCCGCGGAACCCAAGAATTATAGGCCGATCACATGTCTGTCAACGGTCTATAAACTTCTTACATCCATTCTGAGAGCGAAAATTACTACCCACATAGACAACAACTCCATTATGTCTACCTCTCAGAATGGATGTAGGAATGGATCCCGCGGTACGAAGGAGCTGCTCCTTATTGACATGGCCATAAGCCAACAGGTTCGCCGTTCCCGAAAGGATCTGTCGACATGTTGGATAGATTATAAGAAGGCCTATGACTCGGTACCACATACATGGCTCATGAGGGTGCTGGACTTGTACAAAATAAATGCAACTCTGCGTACCTTCCTGATATCGTGTATGGGGCAATGGAAGACAGTCCTTCGCTATCCCGGATGTCGACAAATTCAAGGAAACGACGATCCTATAAGGATTGAGCGGGGAATATTTCAGGGCGATAGTTTGAGTCCACTATGGTTTTGTTTAGCCCTGAACCCTCTCAGCACATTGCTGGAGGATTCGGGACTTGGCTATTCATTGCGAAGAGGAGGTCAGGTAATATCCCACCTGCTTTATATGGATGACCTGAAACTGTTTGCCCCCAACAGATTGCGACTGATGGAGTTACTGAAGGTAACTGAAACTTTCAGTAATTCCATCAGGATGAAATTTGGTGTAGACAAATGTGCAGTCATGCATGTAAAGCGAGGCAGGATTGTAGAATCTGAGGGATTACAACTCTCAGATTCTATAAACCTGAAATCGCTCTCCGCAAATGATACATATAAATACCTGGGTATGTCAGAGGGGTTAGGAATAAGTGTGGCTGCCATGAAGCAATCGTTGCTGGAGCGTTTCTTTGGTCGCCTGAAAAAGGCGCTCATAAGCTCCTTATCAGGCGGCAATAAGGTGCGCGCCTTCAACGGTTGGGTCATGCCAGTCCTGATGTACTCCTTCGGCGTACTCAAGTGGACTCAGACAGAACTGGATGCCCTGGATAGGCGAGTCCGTACATTGCTGACCGCAAATCGGATGCATCACCCACGATCGTCGGTAATGAGGCTGTACATCCCGCGGAAGTGCGGGGGTCGAGGTTTTTTAAATGCTAAGACCCTCCACAACCGTGAGGTGTGCAGTCTCAGGGAATATTTCCTAAAAGCCGATGTGGGTATGTGATAAAACTAATTTATCAATTAGAAAAAGAGACTCGTGAATTAGTGACATTATAAACATTTTTTTAATGAATCAACAAACTGTTGCTAAGAACAAGGAGTGACATAAGATAAAAAAGGTTTTCATAAATTAAAGAGGTTTAACTATAAACAGTCCTTAACATCCTCCCTTTATGGCAACCCTTAACGGACCATACCAATTGTCTTTGCTATGGATTCAATCCGTGGCTTATGCAATGCCTTGGTCAGAAAATCTGCCAGTTGGAACTCGCTGGGAACGTATTCTACGCATATTTCACCATCAGCGACGAGTTCTCTTACATAAAAATGTCTAATAGCAATATGCTTGGTTCTTCTGTGGAGTTCTGGGTTATGTGAGATCTTTATAGCTGCATCATTATCGACCTTTAGTTTAGGTATCTCTTTCAACTCAGTTATTTCACCGAAGAGTCTTTTGATCCAGATAATCTCTCTGGCTGCTTCACTTGCAGCTACCAGTTCGGCTTCGGTACTGGATATGGCAACACATGTTTGTCGTCGACTCGCCCAAGATATGGCTCCTCCAGAGTATAAGCATAAAATACCAGACGTCGAGCGTCCGGTGTTTCGATCACCTCCATGATCGGAATCACTGTAACAATCCAGGATTCCAGCATTGCATCTCATTTTAAAAATTATTCCATAATCTGCAGTGCCCTTAATGTATCTTAGGATTCGTTTCAGCTTCTGGATGTCCTCTTTAGAAGGATTTTCTAGCGATCGAGATACTACGCTTACCGCATATGCTAAATCAGGTCTGGTTCCAACAGTTAAGTATGCAAGTGCTCCGACAGCTTCTCTATACGGAAATGAAGTAGGCTCTACCACCTCTTCATTTATATCTGGCACTCCATCTTTCTGTATAGGAGTTGTGACAGGTTTGCAGTTGCTCATACCGAAGCGATCTAACACTTTCAGAGCGTAGTGCTTCTGTGACACTTTTATGCCATCATGCTGGTGCTTTATTTCTAATCCTAGAAAATACGATGCATCTTTTATAGTGATTTTGAATCTTCTTTTCAATTCTCTCATAAATTTTTCGGAATCTTCCTGATTAGTTGCCGCAACCAAACCGTCATCTACATAGAGAGCAAGAATGATTTTTCTACACTCACGGTTTCGTATAAATAGGCAGGGGTCAGTATTACTTTGTTTAAATCCAATAGTCTTCAAATGATCCACCATGCATTTATTCCAGCACCGAGGTGCTTGCTTGAGGCCATATAGACTCCTCTTGAGTCTACACACCTTCTTTGATCCATCGGAGTAACCATCAGGTTGACTCATATAGATTTCTTCGTTCAGGGAACCATACAAGAAGGCGGTTGATACATCAAATTGGGTGAGTTTCAAACCTTCATTTGCAGCAACGCTTAAGACCGATCTAATTGTCGTCATCTTAGCAACTGGGCTGAAAGTCTCTTCATAGTCTATGCCCTTTTTCTGTGTATACCCTCTAGCAACTAGTCTGGCCTTGAATTTATCTAGCGAGCCATCTGCATTGGTCTTGATCTTGTATACCCATTTACAAGATATAGGTTTTCTGTCTTTTGGAAGATCAACCATTATCCAGGTTTTGTTCTCCTTTAAAGATTTCACCTCATTTTCCATTGCTTTGACCCACTGATCTTTATGCGGGCTAGAGATTGCTTCCTTGTAGGTTTTTGGTTCATTGATCTCATTAACAACATCTGCTGACATCATAACATAGTCTCCAAATCGATTCGGTGCTCGAATCTGACTTCTGTCCCGTAAAGTTATTCTTGTAGCTATGTCAGCTATGTCATCTACATTTCTTGGTGCCTCAGTATCATCCTCATCATCGTCATCCTCATCACCTAGAGCATCTTCAAAAAAAGGTGATCCTGGCAATGATGCTTCTGAAGACGGTTGAAGTGATTCCATACATCTATCTTGGTTTCCTACTTCCTGACTCTCAACTTGATCTGGCGATGTGGCAGGCACAATCGAACTAGGCTCATCAGAGCTACTTGCAGTGCGATCCGAGCTGTTTTCGTTACGATCATCCCCCCTTGCATCACACATCGGTTTTGAAAGTGGAAAATAGATTTCTGCTGAGTGCTGTTCTTCTGAATCACCTAGGCCACACGGTGTAAGTACTGACTCATTAAATATAACGTCTCTTGACCTTGTTAGTTTTCCACGTTGACTCAATAAGCGGTAGCCTTCATCACCGTCATAACCAATCAGGACGCATTTTTCAGCCTTTTTAGACATTTTGACTCTTTTTTGTTGAGGAATATGAGCGTAACATTCACATCCAATTTTTTTTTAGGTGGCTAATTGCTGGTTTTTTCTTAAACCACAATTCAAATGGCGATTTACCATTTTCTGGAGTTGGGCCAGTTCTATTTAGAACGTACGCAGCAGTGTTAATCAATTCTGCCCATGTAGCGAGAGGTAATTCTTCATGAGCATGCATCATTGTGCGTGCGGCTTCGACTAAGGTTCTATTTTCACGTTCGCTGAGACCATTTTGTTGCGGTGTATAGGGCATCGTGAGCCTTTGTCTTATTCCAGCTTCTCGTAGAATGCACTTTACATTCTCATTATCAAATTCACCTCCGTTATCACTCAGAAATTCTTTAACACAGTGTCCAGCCACTTTACATTCTTGTAACATATGTCGGAGCTTCAGGTGGACTTCCGATTTCTGTCGCATGAAATAAACGTGACGATACTTGCTGAAGTCGTCTTTGAACAGAACGAAGTAACGGAATTTATTGAAGGAAGGTGGAAAAGGTCCGCACACATCAGCGTGTATAATTTCTGCAGGTTCCTTAGCTCGTTCTCTCGTTCCAAATGTTTGCCGGTGTGTTTTTCCGTAAATACATCCGGTACACAATTCAGAATCTAGGCGAACTTTAATTCCTAGTTCCCGTTCAATAACTCCTTTGACATGTTTCTTATTCTGGTGGGCTAACCGTTCGTGGTAAAGTTGTAGAAGGTTATCTGCTGACAAGGCGTTCAGATCAGGAGTTGACTTTGTAATAGTCTCTACATTAAGCTTGTATAGTCCTCCGTTCTTGGCTCTTTTGCCAGTCAGTATCATGAGTCCATCAACTTTCAGCGAGCAGTGTTCCCTTTCAGACATGAAAACACTATTGTTTAGTCTGTCTTGAGTGGCCAGTACAGAGAATAGGTTTCGCATAATATCAGGTACGTACCATACATCACAGAGTCTTAATCTGGATTCCTTGCCATTAAGAATAGTTTTCAAGTCAACAGTACCTTTGCCAACAGCTTTGACAGTAGCTCCATTAGCAGTCGTCACTGTACGTGTTTCTTTAAAATGCTCGAAACTAGAGAAAAAATCGTTTCGGCACGTGACGTGCGACGTTGCTCCATTGTCTACGAACCAACTTGCTGTATCATAGTTAGTATGCATGGAGTTCACATGCGTAGTGACTGGCAGGAGCATTAAATTCAAATTGCTTGATGTCTGTTTATTCTCTGGCTTGGCTGGTTTCCCGTCAGCTTTCCATTTATAACACTGTTTGACCTTATGACCGACTTTTCCGCAGTACCCACATTTTTTCTTTGCTCTATTGATATTCTGTAGTGCTAGAGCTTCGGCGGGACCTCCAGTTTTGGATGAAACTGAACGCTCATACGCACACAGCTGCGTTGTCAGGTTTTCTATAGTTTTGTCTGTCTTTGACATCAGCAACCAGCTTGATTTGAAGGCACAATAGGATTCAGGTAGTGTATCTATAATTTTGCAAATTAATAAGATATCCGGTAACTCTGATTTCTCTATCTTCATTAGTTCACCTTTTAAATCTGACCAAATTGTTTTTATTTTGGATACATGAGTAGTGATGTCATGTGACGGATCTTTGCTATAATCGAAGAACTCCATACAAAGAGCGTAACTCTTGTCTTCAGACTTTCCATCGAATAAACAATGTAGTTCGTCCCAAACTTCTTTTGATGAGTTGAAACGCATGATTTTTTGAAGAGTTTCATCTGACATGTTTGCAGTGAGCAGTAGTAATGCGGAACTATCAATTTTGTTGTAATTATCGAGAGCTTTAGTATATTGTGAAATTTCTTCGGCATTTTTGTTGGTTGGGGTCACAGGTTTCTGGAGAGCACCGTTTACCGCATCCAATCCACCGGGCATACCTCGTAGTAGTAATGTTGCCTTAAATTTCCAAGTAAACCAGTTTTTTACACCTTCCAGGTGACCGATGTCAATTTTGCAACTCGATTGCATTTTGAATCTTCGTCTTCCCGGATGGTTTTTGAAACTTGGTATATCCCACAATCGATTATTTATAACTCTCACTCGATTTCTTACGCTCTGCTACCATGATAAAACTAATTTATCAATTAGAAAAAGAGACTCGTGAATTAGTGACATTATAAACATTTTTTTAATGAATCAACAAACTGTTGCTAAGAACAAGGAGTGACATAAGATAAAAAAGGTTTTCATAAATTAAAGAGGTTTAACTATAAACAGTCCTTAACAGTATGCACCGAGATGTGGTATCAGTGGACAAGGGACTCACCCCGCTGTCCTTGGCTAAAGAGAACTGGCACAAACCCGTAGTACTTAGTGCCAATGACCGCAGGGAGGTATGGCAAGGCAAGGAGCTCCACGGGCGCTTTTATCGGGCTCTCCACGGACCCGATGTAGACTTTTTAGCGTCCGTATCCTGGCTGCGTTTCGGTGACCTCTTCGGAGAAACTGAAGGTTTTGTCTGTGCAATTATGGACGAAGTTATGTTAACGAATAACTACCGGAAATTTATTATGAAGGACGGGACGGTTGACATATGTCGGGCATGTCACCGTTCGGGTGAGTCTATCAGACATATTATTTCTGGCTGTTCTCGTCTGGCTAACGACGAGTACTTGCACAGGCATAATCAAGTGGCCAGGATTATACACCAGCAACTTGCTTTGAAATACAAACTTGTGGATTCTGAGGTACCGTACTACAAGTATGTGCCCGACCCAGTTCTCGAAAATGATTATGTCACGTTGTACTGGGATCGATCTATCATCACCGACAGGACTATTGTAGCTAATAAGCCAGACATTGTGGTGATAGATCGATTAGCGCGCCGCACGATGATTGTCGATATCACCATTCCCCATGACGAGAACCTCGTGAAAGCTGAGAAAGAGAAACAAATCAAATATCTCGACTTAGCACATGAGGTTGTCGACATGTGGAATGTGGACTCGGCTGTCATCGTGCCGATTGTTGTTACGGCCAACGGCCTGATGGCCAAGAGCCTCGATCAACATCTCATGAGGCTCTCGTTAGGCGGCTGGATCAAGGGCCTGATTCAGAAGGCAGTTCTCCTCGATACGGCACGCATTGTGAGGAGGTTCCTGTCTCTGGAGCCCTAATCACCGGTAGTTTGGACCCTGGTCCCGATGCCGGTGGACCCCTATTTTTTATATTTTTAAATGTTTGTTTTGTTTTTTAAAAAATATTTAAAAATGTAAATTAATATGTAAAAAAATAAATAGAGAGATAATAATAATAAAACACACATACAAATAATAATAATAAACTTTCCTAATGATTAATTTAAACCTCAACAGCTGACTAATCAGACTCTCCTTTTTTGAATAAGAATAGGTTTTCTGTTTGTGTGTTTTTGTGCAATATTATGTAAGTTTTCTATCAAGAAGCATGATCTAGTTTGCTTAACGTATTCGGGCTGCTATCCTGTCCTGATAAGTAATCAGTGACTGATCCCTGGACAGGTGATATCTACTATTATCAAGGGGTCATTACTCCTAAATTCTGTATTTAAGAAAACTTCTTGCTTGGGATTTTTTTAATTTAATATTAAATTTATTATTATGGTTCTTTAAAATTTTAGAATAGAATATAATAAATACTTTACTGTAGGGGTGATTACTGACATCGGGTAAATCCATCACTTATGAAAATTTGTAATAATAACCATTCGCTGTTATTATACCTAACCCTTTTTTTGTTACTAAATTATCCCAAATGCTGTCCAGATTTACCCAGTAGGCGTCGGGTAAATACGAACAGCAAAGGTCTTGTTTTTTCATGAAATAATATATAAGTTGAATTGTTTTTAATAATTATACTTATATTTTTGTATGGTAGGAACCAAAGTTTAATAATTAATAAAGAAAGACTGATTTCATTTAATACTTTATCTTTAATTGAGGGATTCTTTTTCCGATATTCATTAAAAATAGTAAGCAACAGATTTTTTGATTTTAGCAACAACTGAACAGATCACCTGTTTTCGATATCCAGTAAAACTTTAATGGAATTCCATATTATTCTTATGGAATAAGCATTAGGTCCCTCCAGAATACCAGAGCGTTGCAGCGGCCTCATTTCGCTGTAGCATGTGCTGAGGCTGGGGCCTAGTTGGCCACACTTTGTCTTCTGTTTTTGTTGTTTATTGTGAACGTACTTTTGTTTTTTCAATATTTTTTAAATATAATTAATTTTTGTTGTAAGTACTTAGTGTGTGCCAATAAATGTGTTTCTTCTTCTTTGCCGACAAAGACTGGTGTCAAACACTGATTTAGTGTGTCGAACACTGAGTGCCTAGTGTGAGTTTTGTTTACTATCCGTATTCATTCGATTACGTTTACGAAAACGAAAATTAGTGTAGCATTGAAGCAGCGCCTCCTGGCGACATACGACGAGGGTTAAGATTTTGCCATACAAATTCTCGTTTTCGTTAACGTGATCGAATGTCGAATGAAACTTGCACTTGGCACCCTGGTGTCATTACGATATATAGTAGTACGTCCAAAATACGGCGAGAAACTTATAGGGTTTCTCAAGCTGTGAGATCGAAACATCGCCAGAGGTTTTCTAGAGGGAGTGGCATCACGAAAGTGTCTCGGGTCTCCTTTCCCTACTAGACTCTCCGAGGGGTTTGAATCGAATCGAATACGACAAATAAGCTCTCATGAACACTATTCAAATGGGAAACGTGCATTTTCCCTTGACTTCAATTAACAGCGATGATTAGTTCATCGTGTGTGCAGTATTGATAATAATAGTAATTGTGACCGTGGGTGGTGCAGTCACGTGTTGATTGCAACGATCGCAAATGTTAAGCCAGTTACACGTGGATAGTGGCTGGATGGATAACCATTTTTTAATGAAATGGATACTTACATTGCCGTAACTATAAACGACGAGCGGCCGCTTGTTTTCACCTGCGTGGTTCCCGTTCCCGTGGGAATATTGGGATAAAAACTATCCTATGTGTTAATCCAGGTTAAAAACTATCTGTATGCCGAATTTCATCCCAATCCATTCGTGCGAATTCGTCCCAATCGATTCGTCCAATTTTTGCGTGTTCCCGGTTAAGACCAACGGTTTAGACCCAGAGATCCCGGGTCCGATTCCCAGCGGGGGGTACATGTTTGTGTACTCGGTTTGGTTGGTGGTAAGGCTTGTTTTTCGCCTGGCTAGCTACCACCATCTTATGTCAATGTGTCGCCATAACTTCAATGTTTGTAGTTGTTGTGTTTCGGCAGCTAGAGATAAGATAGCCAGTGCATCACTAGTTGAGGATCCCGTGTGAAGTGCGCTTCCATCATTGGCCTTATCATCACTTAACATCAGGTGAGATCAAGGCACTGTGCTTACTCGTAAAATATTAAAAAAAGAACTGCTCTAAGAACTAGTAAGGTTATCTCTAAGTGTCGGAATAGTTTATTTTCGGTGATGTTTGGGTCAGCCTTAATCATTTGATATGTAAAGGTCGCGAAAGCATTGCCTGCCTTCGGATTACTTGGGGTAAAACCACTGACAAGATACGGGTAGCCAAGCTTTGGATTTTCACGTTCATAAAAATGTTCTTTTATATCAAAGGGAGTTCGGAGTAGTTCCCGCCTGAGGCTTCGAGATCTTTGTGCTGATAGTTTGTGCCATTCATCGTTGTATTCTTTGATTATATAGACGTGTATATAATCAAAGGTTGTATTGTATGTAAGATAACAATACTCAAAGAGAATATCATCGCCTCGTTGGCCACTTTTGTATTTTTACGACCGCCTTTGTGGTCTAATGGTTAGATCTCAAAGTCTAAATCCAATCTTTTATTCAACATAACCTTTACAGGCACTTATCGACGTCAAAACTAAGTGTAGGTAAAACACAAATATTAATGAATTAAAATTTAGTTTACTGAATCTCCCACAAGTTCGGATTTTGGTCCCGGGTTCGATTACCAACAGTGAGGTCTCTAGATATCAATGTTCCCGGTTTGGTTGGTGGTGGAGATTGTTTTAAGTCCACCTGGCTTAGCTTCCACCACCTTATCTGAATGTTCACCATAACATCAATGGTAATCACATTGTAGTGTTCCGACAGTCAGTTAATAAGATAGCCAGTTCCTCAGTGATTAAGAACTGCAGCCCCCCGACCGCCTAACCGATCTCTTTGACTACGTGTAGGATACCTCAGAAATAACCAGGTTCACTTTCAAAACTTATTTATTTAACTAAAACTTATTTGAATATTCCAAATTTATTGCACCAACCAAAACTTATTATTTTAATCAAAACTTATTGCTCAAAACTTATTTTTAGCAGCGCGACTGTTCACTAGCTATCGCATGACCGCTCGGCGTCAACTCTCCAACCAAAGTGCCCGCTCCGCCGCTGCCATCGGCCAAGTGCCGCCATTCTTTTTCCCACTCCACTTTTACAAACTGACATTGACAGACAAAGTATTGCCAGTCGGCAGAACAAACTTATACCTTTTTATTGATTTTATGTTTCTAACGAATACAAATCAAATATATTAACTTCAATTAAATAAAAACCCTACATACGCGTATAGTTTATGACGTCATCTTGCCACCTCGCACCACCTATGAAAGCAATATCAAAGCTAAAGGCTATAGCTTTCGATATTGCTTTCATAGGCGGCACGAAACGACAAGATGACGTCATAAACCACACACGAAGTGAAAGCGATCGGTTAGGCGGTCGGGACCCAGGCCATTTGAAGTGCGTTTTCACCTCCGGCCTTTATATCACTTCTCCGCTTCCTCCGATGGGAATCAAATCCAAGACCACTGGGTCTAAGGCCGGTGGTCAACTACTACACCACGGATGCAGTTCTTAAGCAGCAGTGACTTAACAACTCTCTGAGGTTTCCTAGAGGGGATGCTTCTATTTAGATTCTATCTAGATCTAGATTTTGAGTCAGTTGAAAGAGCGGAAAACACGAAGGCGCCTTCAACGGCTAGGGCCCCAACTCGGGTTCAAAATTCAAAAAAATTCAAAATTCAAAATTCAAAATCATTTATTCAGTTTAGGCTACAAATAGCTCTTATGAACGTCATTATGCCATCGGTTCGTAAGTCTACTCTGGGCGGATCTTGTACTGAGAAGAATAAGGTTGATCGATAAGATTATAGTTTCACGCAAACCTTTGTATTTATCATATTATTTATCTATGACTGACCAAATTCTTAGTAGGTTATCGTCGTGGCCCGTTTGATGGTGAGCGATCACCTTAATCTATGTTGACGCATGTAACGCAAAGAGCATTGTTCAAATATGGACTGTATTTGTTTGTCTGGTGGGTGTGTAGTGAAATAAATGAAAACTCCGTTTGTTTTCCGTTTATTGTAAGAATCCATACTAATACATTAGCCCATGCTAATGCTTATTGTAACTGCCTAATTTTTTTTTAATGAATTGCAGTAGTCATGGTATTTTGATTTCTTCAAAAGCAAATGTGTAATTACGCATTTACCTACTCCATTTTCCAATCGATGTTTATTTTGATGTTTATGTTGTATTCTTGTGAGAAAGCGTAAGCCCAACACTGGGACGTTTATAGACTGATCTTGATGATATTTACTAATGCTATTTCAAAAACAAAACCAATCATAATTCAGAAGCACGTTTTATGTATCTTTCATTATTATTTGGCCTGACTTTATTGCCCTGAGATTGGATCCCAAAAACTTGCAAATCAAATATAAGTCGATCTTGAAAGGGTCCTTAACTAGTTTACCGCAAGTTTTAAATCTTTATTGGGTTTTGTGGATGCGTTGAACACCATAATTTTAACTTTATTCCTTTGGGATAAGGTTGGTAACTAACGGTAATATTTATAACACTCGGCTTGTGAAAGCTAAACAACTTCTGCAATGTGTAGTATATCGATGGATGATCACTTCTACATATCTATACATATATTAAAACTTACAATGTTATGTAGATATTCTGTGTTAATACGTGAAGCAAAATCTTTGGATCCCTTTTAAAGCAAATTGCGCGTATAGAGGTGTGTGAAATTTGGTATAGTTAAAGTTTATATAGAGTAGATCTCACATCCGGCAAAACCTTATGTATAATACGAATATGTAATAAAAAATAATAATATATATAATAATATGTCTTACAAATACATTTTATTAAAATAAACATTGTTTCATACATTTTTCAAAAATAGAAGGAGAGCTGCGGCCGAAATCTGTCAATGCCAATTGAAACTATATTCTATCTTTTTTAATTTTACATTTACAATCCCTGCAGCCTAAATAAATAATTGTTTCAAAAATGGATTCGGAGGAAACGAAGACAAACACCAGCTATTATAATGTTTTAAAAAAAATATTCATACTGAAATCGGAGGTGCTGTCTAAGAATAATTATGGCATCTTTTGGAAGTGCAAGAAGGCGGTCAACTTAATTTTTATTTATAGATCTATCCTCAGACAATATAGCATTATTTATTATTCTAAGGTTCTATTCATCTATGAAAACTTAAAAAAAAAAAACAATATGGGTATCGCCTTTTTGTGGCTGCCGATTATGAGTATGACATTTATTTCAAGATCCAAGACAGCGACCGTGATTTTTTTAATAAAGTCATAAGGGGTGTTGTTTTGATGTTTTGTGGGTCCGATTAGGTATAAATAAATAAAAGCTTGTTAAATGACATCTGTATCGAAATCCAAGCGGACGTGATTTAAAAAAAGGAAATATAGGTACTTATAGTTTTTAAGGCTTTAGTGGGTGCCAATCATGAATATGACATCGATTTCGAGATCATCATCATCATGATGGCGGACGTAATTTAAAAAAAAAACAATATGTGTATATCTTTTTTAAAATTTTCAAAGTTCAAAGTTCAAAGTTCTTTATTGCATTCATGTTGTACACAGGTGTTATAAAAGATATAAAAGAAACAAACATGACCCTGCAAGGGCACAGCAAGTACATTATATATAAAATTACGATATTTTCGTTATTATTTTCGTGGGTGCCTGACATCTATTTCGAGATCCAAGATGGCGGACGTATTCTTTATAAAAAAAAGTCAATTATAAGTAGCATTTTTAAGGTTTACTTAGATGCCAATTAGTGATTTTTTTCCAATTTTTTTTCTCGGTCTTAATAAGGATAACAGGTAGAAACTTGAAATATTTTTATAGATAACTAGTGGCCCGCTCTTGACTTCGTCCGCTTAAGAACACCCGTATCCCTTGATGGACCCCTATAGCAGCGCCACTTACCGGGTCCAATTGTAAATCTAAACCATTCTCGAATCCACTTGAACACACACAGAAACTTTCATCCAAATCGGTCCAGCCGTTTAGAAGTAGTTCAATAACATACACACGCACAGAAGATTTATATAATATACTAGATGACCGGCGGACTTTGTACCGCTTTGAAAGTTTCCATGACAACAAAACAAACGAAACGTTGACAGTTTCCATAACATCAAAACAAGCAAATCATTCGTTCGCTTAAAAACACCCGTATACCACGTTACGATGAACCCCTATAGCAGCGCCACCTACCGGGTCCAACTGTAAATCTAAACCATTCTCGAATCCACTTGATCGAATTTCATCCAAATTGGTCCAGCCGTTTAGAAGGAGTTCAATAACATACACACGCACAAAGGATTTATATATATAAATATAAAGATAAAAATGGTACGGATCCCTTCGTGCGCGAGTCCGACTCGCACTTAGGTAGCGTTTTTAAGGTGCCAATTATGAATATGACATCTATTTCGAGATTCAAAATGGCGGACGTGATCTTTTTTAAAAGTCAATATGGGCATAATTTTTAAGGTTTACGTGGGTGCCAATTATGAATATGACATCTATTTCAAGATAGCCGACCTCTCCTGCGCGTGGTGCACCCTGCTGACCAACAGACGAGGCTCTGGCGACTCAGTTATTGTTCTGAGCTGGCGACCGACCAATGGCAGGATAACCAACACAAACGAACGTAGCTACAAACTGCAAAGACAGGTGTCGGGCAGCAGCGACACCGGTGCAATTAGCTACGCACTGCGATTGCCAACAAACCCTCTATGGCGACACAGAAAGGACCGTGACCCCCAGTTCCCGGCCTGTATATTCCTGATCACGGCGGCGGTTAACGACGATCTTTGCAAAGTGGCTGGCAAGAGCTGGATGAGAGTAGCCGCGGATTGTGCTCAGTGGCGTGCACTTGGAGAGGCCTATGTCCAGCAGTGGACGTGTGTAGGCTGAAGATGATGATGATGTGTTCAAAATGTTCTTGTCACATTCAAATTCGGGAAGGTTCTCCTCTCATATCTTCTCTGATATGAATGCCGGCTTGTCACATTCGCTTTGAGCTGTAATCTCGGTAAGATTTGTTTGGACGCGTCGGATGTTGGTACGATAGCCTCATTGGTAGTGCGCATGACTCAGTTTGTCAGAAGGTGTAAGTTCAAGACCGGCTCGTGGTCAGGTTTATCAATACTTTTTAGAATTACGAATGGTTAAAACTGAGTTCAAGGTCATTAATGCCGCACTTAGAGACATTAACCGATAATTTATATCATCAAAAAGATTGTAATCTAAATTTTTTGAACGAAAAAATATTGGTAACATTTTTTCAATTAAAATCATTTACAAACGTAGATGTGTGATGAGTCAGTCTTAGGCTGCCTTGAAAAAACTCACTAAATGCGTTTAGCGCTAAACACGTTTAAAATGTCATTCAATTACTGTCATTTGTTGGAAGTTGAAAGAGACAGAATGATACTTTAAACATGTTTAGCACTAAATGTATTTATAGTGAGTTTTTGTGCAAGCCCTTATTATTATCAGTCACGCCTTAATCTTAAATTAAGTCATTCAGTCTTAATTTAAGACCAAGACGGAGAAAGACACACCTTCTTGAAATGACATAATATGTTGCATTCCCCAACTAAGTTGACCCGGCGGTTTTACTGTCTCCGCTGTATACCGTGATCCGTATAAATATTAGAAGATATTCCCCAAACTAGGGTTGCCAGCTCTCTCGAAACTCGGCGCAACATTTAAACGGACTTTTAGCCTACAATCCGGACATTTATTCACAGCTGAAATTAATTTCCGCTGTAAAAAACATAATAATTAGGTAATTAATGGCACCAGGCGTTACTTTGCTGAAATCCATTGTACAAAAAAATGTAATCGAATCCGCTAAATCAAAATATCATATAATTATTAGGCATTTACTTGTTATAGTGTTTCGCGCGCTCGCTCGCACGTTTACACAGACAAAAAGCCTACGATGGACAGGCCGGACACGTTAAAAGTTGGCCGGACATGGTCTTAAAAAGCGGGAAACCTAGCAACCCTACCTCAAACCCAATTTCGCAGAGGTCGCAACAACAACGTCACAACAACGCACGTTTTTCGCCCCCAACTGTACAAACTGTGATCTGTTTGCGCGGCTCTCTCAATCAATATTGCGAATTGAGTAGCAATTTTATTGCATTTTATTTTGTTTTTGTTGTTTCACAAGTAAAATTTAAAATGTTTTTTTAGAACTAAAGAGCATTCAGCGTGATTGGAAAAATAATAACAACCTTTATTTTTCGCACATTTAATGAAATTTTTTGACTGATATTTTTTGGTGTTATTATTATTTAAATAGAAATTACTAGTTACTATTTTGATAAATTGAGATAATAATATGAGATCACTATGGCAGTAATACATCAATCATACTAGGCCTTGAGATTGCGATTTTAAAACTTCAACAATCATGTCTCAGTGGTCTGATTCTAACGTTTTCTCAAAGTCCAAGTGGCATAATCTGGGAATTGAACATCGGGACCTCTGGGTATGAGATCTTAGACGGGTGGGCAATCGAATACTAATACTTATTCGTTCGAACTAATACTATATCGTTCGTTACTTCTACTGAGAGTTGGGTCAAGACTTCATTCTCCTGTTGCAAAGTTATCTGTCTCTGACCTTTATTGAAAGCCAGATGTAGTCTACAAAGTTAAACATTTGGGAAGCTTTCGTTCCAAAAATACTCGTAGTAGACAATCTTTGTTAGGAAATAGGTAGGTGGTACTATAGTTGCTTTATTAGATTGTAAACATTATCTAAGCTCCTACTATGTCAGTGTAGGCAATAAAACTACACGTCGCTTCACTATTACCTATACTGCTAAATTGCAGATTTAAGGAGGGAAAATTGTATTTCCTTCCTAAAGTGAAATTAAATATTTGGGTACAGATTTCCGGAAAATTGAGGTAATAATCAACCAAAATGTTTCACATGTTGTTAAAATCATTTCTATCGAAATAATGATAGTAAGATGTTTAAGGAAAACTGAGAGCAGATATTTTTTATTTGTTTGCTTTTCTTTTTAAAGACTTGTTTTGCCTTTTGATGTTTTTTTATTTTATTTGCTTATATACTTTGCATATTCTCTATTGAAATTTTAGTTATTTCTATTATTTTTAAAAGAACACTGAAAACAAACTAATAATATCCTGGGAGACCTGGTGACCCAAAATATCAAGCCCAACTTTAAACTTAAAGTTTTAAGCTCCAGTAATATTAATATGTAAGTACGCATGCTGCTCTCCGGAATCTCCGCTTCGCTGTCTCAAATATTCCATCGCGCGCAAAGAAATTTTATATCTCTTATTTGTCGCACCTCAAAAAGATTGATTATTCTGCACGTTTTTCCTCATTCATATGATATGGGGTCCTACAAACGAAGCGCGAAGAGGTATCTTGTGGGCCAGCAGAGTGAGGGTGACTGATGCTACGTTGAGTACTCTGCACCAGTTTTCTACGCATCTGAACTTCATTTCCACTTAACATCAGGTGGAGTAGAGTCATTTGCCGCGCTACGTATGTAAAAAAGAGCGTCTCAACAAGCTCTGACGCCACGTAGAGAATAATGGCTTAAAAGTCAAAGTCAAGTTGTTTATTCAATACCTACCTTTACAGGTACTTATTGACGTCAAAACTAGGTATGAAATACAAATAATAATACATAATCATAAGTTGAAATAGTTTTTTGACGGTCGGTGACTTTTATTTCCAGTTTTAATATGTTCCCTTTTACTAGTCATAGTATACTTAGGGGAGGCTGGGGACCAAAGTAATACTTTTTGTTTGAAGGCCTCTCGGGCAAAATTTATTTGCTTTAAATAAAATTAGTCAGTGCGTTTAGGGACACAGGTTGTTCAACTAAGATATTTTGAACTCAAAATATACCTATTGTATAAGAGAAACGTAAAAATCGAATTTTAAGTGAACGAAGACAAGTGTTACAATTGTCCTCACTCTGTGGTCAATTGTAACAAAGGTTTTTTATAAAATAAAACACAGGTGCGTTGAGCAGGGACACCTAAACTATTTTTTTAATGCAGTCTTATCAGTTAATAATCAGTCTTTAATCACAGGAATGAATCAGATCTTAAAAAAATAACCGTTATTGTATGAATTAAAAGTAACATGCCTTTTGTGGCTTTATATAACACATAAAATCAATTTGTTCATTGACAAATGATAATTATAGATATTACATAATATTACAGCTTGTTATTAGCTCTATAACACATATAAAATTCAAAATATACAACATTTTCTATCTTATATGGTGTTACAATTGTCCACCGTTACAAATATCCCCAGGCACATATCTCACATTCTTTGCACCTTTTTAATTATTATTAAAAAGGCATGTGTATTTGCCTTTTAGTTAAGTAGTACTTATACCTAAATTAAAAATAAAATAACTTATGCAAAAACAAACATAACACAACTCAAACAAAATAAAAAGTAAGTCCAAAATAAAACTGAAATAAACAACTAGGTACTTAATTAGCAATTGTGACAAACATTATGTGCCTAATCAAATAAAATTTAAAAAGTAATCACAAAAAGAAACTAAAATAAAAAAATATTAAAAAAACTCTAATTGTGCCAATATAATGGCTTCTTGTTCGGTAGGTACACTCCTCGTGCGCCCACTTTTTATATTGAGTGCTCAAATCCAATATCCAGGTCTCATGCGGTCGGCTTCTTTTTTGTACGCTTCTTCATAAAGAAAAATGTCTTATGGTTCAGTCTTTCTTGTTCTGTTTCGAGGCATCTGAAAGAAAAAATACGTGAACTTATAATTTTACAACTTTTACATAACTTGTAACTTGTCCAATAGTGGACATGTGGACAATTGTAACACGTGGACAATTGTAACGTTACAATTGCCCCCATCGTCAGTGGTACAACTGTCCTTTACGAACGATCTAAGGAAAAAAAATTATATCTCATAATTTACTGAACACTAAGAAACAAACACTTAGCTAAGCAATTGTATGAGAGCTCAGCTGACGACTCAATGAAAAATATCAAGAGCTTACCACATTTTAAGTGAGTACCAGACAATATAATAACAAGTTAAAACTTACTTTGGTGCTGCAGAAACAAGAATCCGTCGTGGCACTCGTCCGTTTCGCAGTTTGTGCGCTGCTGACTAGTGAGCAGGTCGAGACGTGTCCTGTGCGTATTCGAGCTTACACACACAGGCCCATGTGGCATAGTAGTAGAAATATCATCAATGTTACAATTGTCCTCTGTTACAACTGCCCCCTACCTACCTAATTGTGATTTGTGATTTTAAAATCCATTATTTTGATGTTTTTGATAAGACATTGTCGTGTTATAAAAAACTATAAAATGTTAAAAGTCTCAATACTGTTGGTTTACAAAACATTTACATTTACAAATGTTAAAATTACATTTTATTGGTATATGTGTATTACTTTATATTTTATGTGCTATAAGTTTGAGTTATTATTGCGGTATGTTGCTCATAATACAAAATACAAAAAACAGCTAAATGGGTTATATAATCACAAATCAAATCCCGTTAAATTTACGATTCATAACAAATTGCAATTTTTGCAAACGAATCGTAAATGATACGGGCTGGGTAATTTTTATGGTTTACATAAGTTTTTTATTTACTTTTGAGAAAGCAAAACTACATTACATTTAAAAAAAAATTTTTTTTTTCAACATTTGTGTTTTTGTAATTTGTTCGCAACAAAATTTGCGTTAAAAATTATATAAACATTTTACATTACATTATTTTGTTTGCATTTCTGTATGCCACGGACTTTCTCAAAGAAACGCCAGACGTCATTCATTATCCTGGTTTCATCACCATCACATCAATAGCTCGTGTTATGCCCCCACTGCTAGAGCGCGAGCATTCCTTGTAGATGGAAACACCACAGGAACAAAAGGCCATAAAACGCCACGCCGGCTCAGTGCGGTTTGGTCGATGTCCAACGGCTTGACGTTCCTTCCGAAGCACGGACGAGCTCGAATGATAAATTTTTAGTCACTTATCCGATGACGGGCCTTTGCGAAAGATGCTTAACTTCATCAATTGAAGACCAAGCCTTAATCACTGAGCTCCTTATTATCTTGGGTCACATTAAATTACAGGGCTAGTACTCATGAAACGACACATACATTGACACTGAAAATAAAGGGAACAAATCATAAACTATTCTAAAAGAACTGATAACTACTGATTTGATTATACGAGTATGACCCATTTGTAATTATCCGCCCGTATCATTTCCGTATCATTTGTAACTTCATAATCATCAGCTTATTTTTATGCCCCTCTGTTGGGGCACGAGCCTTCCCTATAGATGGGAGAATGGGCTATAAACCGCCACGCGTGCCCAGTGCGGGTTGGTGGTTGTTAACGACTGCTAATGCAGCCGGGACCAACGGCTTAACGTGCCTTCTGAAGCATGGAGTAGCTCGAGATGATACATTTTTGGTCACCCATCCGATGACCGGCCTTTGCGAAAGTTGCTTTACCTCAGAACTCGCAGACCGGGCGCGTTAACCACTGCGCCATCGAGCTCCTCGTTTGTAACATAAACGTTACATTAATTAGTGTTATTTAAATAAAATATACCAGTGTTAATTTTATTCTAGGCTGATAATTATTGACCATTAAATATTCGCGTTTCCTGTTGCCAACGTACTACCCTTTCAGGACGTCTATTTTTTAACTGTGGAGAAGAATGAGCGCAAGAAAGTCCACATCTTTAATAGTGCTCTGAAGAACTGTTTGAACTTATCCCACCTTCTCCCTTCATCCATAGGAGTACACGTGCTGCTCTCCGGAGTCATCGCTTCACTGTCACACATATCCCATCGTGCACAAAGAAATTTGGTGACTCGTTTTTATGTCGCACTTCCAAAAGATGGAATAGTCTACCAGCACACGTTTTCCCTCTTTCCTATGATATGTGGTCCTTCAAACGAGGCGTGAAGAAGCACCTTGTGGGCCGGCAGAGTGAGGTTGACTGATGCTGCGTTGTTTTCACGCTGCACCAGTTGTCTTCGCGTGTGTACTCCATTTTCACTTAACATCAGGTGGTATGGAGTCATTTGCCGTGCTAGGTATAAAAAAAAGTAACGACATTAAAAAAAAAGTATGTGGTTACCAAATTATTCAATACTAGCTGTGCTCGCGACGTCGTCCGCCTGGAATAGTGACTTTCGGCAGCATTTTTAATTTTTTAGGCTCTTGTTCCCGTTTTTGCAACATTTTTCACTGATGCTTCGCTCCTATTGGTCGCAGCGTGATGTTATATAAAAATTATTTTTATGTTGGATAGTCCATTTATCGAGGATTAAATGGACTATCCAACACAAAAAGAATTTTTCAATTCGAACCAGTAGTTTATGAGATTAGCGCGTTCAAACAAACAAACTCTTCAGCTTTATAATACTAATATAGATATAGATTTAATTTAAATAACTACCTATTGAAAAACTTTCAAGGGCCCGGAATTACAAATAATGCTTAGTTTTTTGAGAGAGTTTCCTGATTGCCTCAGACGGCATTTGCAGCTTCACCGGTATTCTAGAGGGAACGGCATCCATCACGCACTAGTGCGTGTCCCTGTGCCCTACTAGATTCTCCAAAGGGTTCGGACGGATCGGAACTAATGCTTACTTCTCTAACTATATTTTCCGATATAAATTTTGCGAAGATAAAGATTCGTGCAAGATCATTGAGCGCACGAAGGAGTGTGAAATTTGGTATAGTAGTTTGGTTGAGTTAGTTAGGTAGTTTTTTTAGTTTTTTTGTTTTTTGGTTTTTTGGTAGTGTAATGTTGTTTTTACGAGATATCATTATATATAAAAATCAATTGCTGTTCGTTAGTCGGGCTAAAACTCGAGAATGGCTGGACCGATTTGGCTAATTTTGATTTTGAAATATTTGTGGAGGTTCAGGGAAGGTTTAAGCGGAAAATACTAAAAACGACAATTTAATTTTCCAATACAAAATTATTTGTACATTTCGTTGTCATGGAAACAAAATGTTCCTAGCTGTAAGTGAAACATTTGATGTCTTTTGTCACTTGGTTGGTTGTCAAATATTTAATAGGTGTGTATTGTGTATGTTTTATAGCTGTAGTATGATGTCCGATCTCTTTGGTCTGTTTTGTTAGAATACAAAACATTTCTGTTTCAGAAATAAAAATGTGTAAAAGTGTCAATTGGTTGTCGTAAAAAGAAAATCATCATGAACATCATCATCATCAGCTCATAAAGTCCCCACTGCTGGGGCACGTGCCTTCCCTATGGATGGATAGGGAGAACGGGCCATAAACCACCACGCGGGCCCAGTGCGGATTGGTGACTAATGCAGCCGAAAAAAGAAAATAGATAAATAAATTTGAAGACGATTATTAAAATCGATCATCAGTTTGTCAGTGCGCGAAAACTTTATTTACTGTATTACTGTTATTGTTTTAAAATGCCATAGAGTCTTCTCTATGGCTGACCTAGGACCTGACTTAGGTCGCGATGTCAATCAAATGTGTGACGAGCTAACTCACGTGCGAACCGCACTGACGACCAGCGAGAGACAGTTAATGATAACATTCGTTTGTATGGCAGAATTGCGTTCCACAGTGAATAATAATGAAGTGGATAGGCTTAGAATGGAACGAGATGGGCACACCAAACACAACAACAGCGAGCACGAGTGCACGACACAATGAAATAGAGCGACTCTGCAGACGCAGTGTTCCTGTAAACCTGGAACGAGTAGCATTCCACTACGACCCGGAAATAGATTATTGTGCTACAGCACAATAATCTATTTTCTTTAATTGTTACAACAATTGAGGAAAAGACAACCATTTGTCAATATTGTTAAACGTTAAAATACAGCGGTGAATCTACTAGATTATGTTGTGTTGGTGGTAAAGTAAAATTGCCACATTTAATAATTTATCAAAACCAATAATTATGGTATACTACCTTGAAAGTGGGCATGAAATTTTCCTGTACAATATGCGTTGCGCCAAACGACGTCATTTGAAAGCAATTGTTATATTTTTGGATGTTGGCCAAAAAATGTTTAGAGTATTTTCCCACCCCAGCCGATAATGTTTAAATTTTGACCATATTTTTCACCAATACATGTAGGTGATACGAAGTTCACCGGGTCATCTAGTCAATAATAAATAATAAATGGTGACAAGTGACAGGTCATGTCATGTCATTATCTCTGATCAATAGAGACGGGTGTATCGTTAAACTAACTTTCGCTAACATCAAGGATCCACTACTACTAACATAACAGATATCTCACTTACTAACCAACCCTTTTTATTTACCCCCTCGTTTTATTATTGTTTTTTTTATGTTTTTCTTTATCAAGTAGTTACTTTTGTCGACCAAACTGACCTTAGGATTTCTGGTACCCTTATTGTCTTAGCAATAAAATTCAAAATTCAAAATCATTTATTCAGTTTAGGCTACAAGTAGCTCTTGTGAATACAGTACTCTAGTAAAAGTCAAAAATTGTTTAGGTAAAACAAAGTCAAACTATAATTAATAATACTAAAAATAAGATAAGTATGCAAGAGCAGACCAGCCTCCACAGGCGGCACCCGTTCACGAGCATGACATATGAATCAGCCATCGCTTCGCTCAACCATATTTTAGGGAACGTAACGACCCGACGCACACGCCACCACCGCAGAGACAATTAAGAGAGCATGACACACTTAAGATACTCTAAATAAAATATTAATGATCTATTTAAAGCAAACCTGTTTGTTATCTGTAGGACAATGCTGATAAAGGCTATCATATCAGTATAAAAATTATAAAAAATAATTTTAATAAATTGATTCAAATATAATGTGATTTTTATTATAACCAGGCTGTTTTATCATCTAAATATTCTTTGACTGTAATAGTGTTGTTTAATCATATTTATCATATTTTTTATTATTTATTTATTGTTTTATCATATATTCACTAAAAACAGTAAGTCCACACTTATTGTATTGTTATGTTTGAATATTTTCATTAAAACACCATATATTGTTATGTGTGGAGCGTTTATTTTTATTTTTGTAGCCTCCCCACAGAAGAAGTAGAAGAACCACATTACAGTAGTTAAAGTTCATAGATGGTGGAGTCCTGAAATATAAAATGTATGTATAATTTTTGTTACATTACATCATTAATTATCTTGAACTACCGTTGAATTTCGACCGCTCATTAACTGCTGCACAACGATGCGAAAGCGATGCGCGTCTCAAGCATGGTCGCCAGCAGGCTTGACTGCTACGTAAATCATTGCTGCGCCATATCGTCTGGTATGGCGCAGTAATTAGAAGGTATTCATATTAAAATAAAAATCATGTAACTAACATAGAATAAGCACATTATTCTTGGTCACTTTAATAAATAAATATTCTATTATATTCTATTATTAGCACAGTCTACATATAATAACATTTAAAGGTAAACGTTTGGTATTGATACATACCTAATAGTTTTTTCAATCTAATCGATTATCGTTTTAAATACATTACTACGTCTCAGACTAACATCGTTTACCAATATTTTCACTTAAATCATACTCGTATCAAGGTAATAATTTTAATGATAAAACTGTACTTATTACGATATTACGATCGGTAACATTTTATAGAAACACGTTAAAATTATGTTTTTTTTTAATTACATTGAAACACGTTGTAAAACATCGACAGTAAAGTTTATATTAGTGCTATATGTATTTTTCTTTTTTCATACCTTCAGATCGATGCATGTACTTAAGCCACTTTTACAAAAATAAGGTAAGAAATTCTATATATTACATGAAATGGATATCGAACACTATTTATATTTTTTTCAGACCCCATAATATTACAAGTGCTATAAATTGAAAAAAGAAAAAGTGTTGAAAAAAATTTGTTCGCAACAAAATTTGCGTTAAATTGTATGTCAATAATCATAAATGTTATGCTTAAAAATATTGTATAATTGTAATACTTTACTAAACATCTTTATTGGTTTATTTCCAGCTGGGTTATGTCCAACCAGATTACAATACTCAGTCGAAATGCGCCTCTCAATACTTAACACACTTGTTATTGGTTTTTTTCTAGTACTTGTATTGTATAATACGTTTACGGGTTACTTTTTCCCTTTACATTCTTATTCAATGATAAGGAAGCCATGGATGATACATTACAACTTTTCAGGCTTTTTTGCAAAACAAAGTACTAGAAGTCCGAAATTAAATGCAAACAAACAAAAGTTTAAAATAAACTACATTCTGCAATGGACTTCACCTCATACTGATCCTTTCGTTAATATGGAAGTTGGCCAAGAGATTTTTAAGAAGAGGCATTGTGATTACACAAACTGTGTCATCACTGCCGATCGATTTTATCTGGATAATATAACGCAGTTCGATGTGATTCTTTTTCATGGTCCTGAGATAATGCACATTCCTGGCCATAACTTACCCCAAATCAGATCACAGCATCAGAAATATGTGTTCGTTTCACGGGAGTCTTCGCACAACTATGCGGTTTGCAACGACAGATATAACAGTTACTTCAATTGGTCATGGACTTACAAATTGAATTCTGATGTATTTTGGGGCTATGTAGTAATCACTGATATGATGGATAACATAGTAGGACCAAAAGAAAAGATGCATTGGATGAACACTGGGATGATGGAGCCAGTAAGCAAAAAGTTTAGAGATAAGTTGAAATCCAAAACCAAAGCGGCAGCTTGGTTTATTTCTAGTTGTTACAGCGCATCCGATAGAATTAGTTTCGGATATGGTCTTTTTAAGGAGCTAAAGATATACAATCTCACTATTGACATTTATGGGAAATGCGGTACGATGGTTTGTGAGAGAAAAGAAGAATGTAACAAATTGTTAGATGAATCGTACTATTTCTATCTAGCATTTGAGAACAGTTTTAGCGAAGATTACGTGACCGAAAAGCTTGTTAGGGCTTTACAAAACAATGTGGTACCAATTGTGTATGGAGGAGCGAACTACACAAGGTAGTATGTTATTATATTGACGTTCTTTTAATTTGTTTCGTTTTATGTTCGGACCAGACAAACTGTTTGTGTGCAGACAATGTAACCTGATGACATACCACATTATTTTGTAATATACGCCTCAAAAAATTTTGAAGTTGGCGCTATTATCTCTAAAGTTAGGATAACATTACTTTATACCTTATTTCACAAACATTAGTGCTGTCGAAGAGACACAATAAGTCAACTTGGTTTTGTCAAAACTACGAGTACATAAATTTCATTTACAACTTTACCTTTACAGCTGTAAACAGAAAAATATAAGTGTGTGTGATATGATGTGTCTTATCTTAGATAACAGGTAGTAAGACACTACACTTCAACTAGGATACTGGTTGTAACTGTATTTTAGTTATTGGCAACTGTTGACACAATATTTGAAACGGTACAAGATGGTGTTCTGTAAGACTACTAGTTTACTAACTTATTCTAAACTAAACTTCAACAAAAAAAATGTAATTTAAATAATATGTAGTGTTAATTCCGCTAACTCACTCGTTTATACTTGGATGCAGTACGCATGCACCGCCCTCCCGCCCGCAAAAAGTATGCACATGCAGGAGAAACAATGCGTGCAAGCGAAAATGCATACCGACACCGATACCCGACACGTGTTTCGCCCCTCCACGGGGCATCCTCAGGAGCTGTTGACTGGTCGAGAGCTGCGCACTGACTGTTACGGCTTCCAGTCAGTCGTCTCACGACCCCGCATGGGGCCCGAGGAAACCCAACAGGGCGATGGCCCTTTTCGGTGGAGTCAGACGCCAGTCGCGGAAGCGAGCTGGGGCAATGGGTGTGAAAGTTCGGTGGCGTCCAGTTGTTCGTGTCGCTGGCGAGGTACGAACCCGCCGGGTGATTCCAGCTGGTTGGAGGCCCGGCGAGCGACCTACGAGCCAGCGACGTCTTCATTGTCTTGTCAGGTTGTTCACCGCTAGCGAGGCTTTTTGCCTACAGCCAGCGGCCAGGTGTCGGTAATTGGGTAGGAGGGTTGGAGATTGGGGTTGGGCGGGGCTTGCGCCTTACGCCGGTATTCCGGTGGCGTAAGCGCGGGTACGGGATGCACGGAGGGGGGGAGGGGGAGTCATTTTACTGAGTTGTCTATGTGGAGTATAAGTCCGCTAGACCCCTCAGTAAGATGGGGACAGGGTTGAGGCCTTGTTGATGGCGATGAGGACAGACTGCAGCACCTTGTTGCAGTTTGTAATGGCATCCTTTTCAGAGTCGTCCGGTGTACGCCTTGCTGCGGTCGCTTTCCCATCCTGTTTAGGCTCCACCTCTTTCGGGGCGGTGCCGTCAACTGGTGCCGGGGCGACGTCTAGCGGTGGCGGAGGGCTTCGCTGTCTTGTTTGGCGGCGGCGTCTACGCTTCGATGGTGGTTTAGTGCCGTCATTCGCTGCTGCCATCAGCGATTCTGGCGCGTTCGGCTCCGTTGTTGACGTTGTCGCCGGGATGTGGTGGGAGAGGGCTATAGTGCTGGCCTTCTTGTTACGCGCCTCTTTCTGGAACACAGGACAATTAATGTTATTGGCCGTGTGTTCCCCTTCGCAGTTTGCGCAGGTGGGCGGGGCTTCGAGCGGGCGTGGGCAGTCACGGGCGGCGTGTTCTTCGCCGCACCTGACGCAGGCTTGCGTGCGGTGGCAATTGTGCGACGAGTGGCGGAAGGACTGGCACCTGTGGCATTGTGCTGGGCCCTTTCAGCCCCTCCAAGCTTCGATTGTGATGCCTGGCATGTCCATTAGTTCGGCGACCTCATAGATTGCCGGAATCGTCGTGGCGTCGCGTTGCAGCTGGGCATAGAATAGGCATCCGGGCCTGTCTGTGCGGGCGCGAATCTGCCTGACATATTCGAACGTGAATCCTCGCTCCCGAATGTCGCTCTCAATGTCGGCGGGGTCTGTGTTGTTGGGGAAACCCCTGATGGCTATCTTGATGCATCGTTCTGCCGGCAACGAGTAGCAGAACCATGAGACTCCTGTGAGCTTGCTGAGGTAGCGTTGGATGATGCGGAACTCTTCGTCGCACTTCGGCAAGAATCTAATGCCTCGCTTGTACGGTCTTGCGTTAGGCGGATGTCCCAGTAGACGGCGGAGCTCCTGGAAATGCTGGCTCCAATTCGGCAGCACTTCCACCACAATGGGGGGGAATCGTTGGGGCTTCTTAAGTTGTGTGGGTTGAGGCGCTTGAGCCGTGTCCATCGGCGATGGCGGTGTAGCGCTCTTCAAACTTTGTCGTGGCGCGGGGGTAGGTGAGGCAGGCTTCGCAACTAGCGACCCCGCGACAGCGGCGGCGAATGAGGCGGGGGGGGGGGGGGTGTCAGACTCGGTGGGCTGGTCCAGGTCAGCGGCTTAATGGGCGGCGGCGAGGTCGGTGGCGACATCGTTGCCCAGCTCTGGGATGTCTTCGAGTGCGTGGGCGTGGGCGCTGGTGTTCGCGGGTCACGAGGGTGGCGTTGCGGGAGCGGTGGATTGACTCCTGTTGCGTTGGCCTTCTTGGCTCCTTCCCGAGTGTAGCCTTCCTTTACGGAAGGCTTGCAGGAGGGGCCTGCCAACGCGGACTTCTCGGTGGGCGATTTCGCGGCGGTGGGCGCCGGCGGTGCGCGTTTGGTGTCGGCGAGCTCGCGCGCGCTGGCTCGAGCCGACGTCGCGGAGTGCGCGGTCGATGCGGTCGTGGGGCGGGCGTATGCGAACGCCGGGCGGGCATGGGCGGGCGTGGTCGTGCTGCGATGAAGCGCAGCCGCGGTGGCGGTGTCAAAGAACGCGCTGGCGGTCACGGGTCGCGACGTCGCGAACGCGTCCGCGGGACGCGAAGGCGCGGGCGCGGGCGCGGGCGCGGCGGCGCGCGAGGTCGACGGCGCGGGTTGGTTCTGGGCAGGCGCGGCACGGGCGTGTGCCGCGACTTCCATAAGGTTTCGTACGACCGGGAAGATTTCCGATGGGGCTTGGCGGCGGAATGCTTTCGGCCTCGTGAGCTTGCGTACGCACGGGCTCGAGGGCATGGTGGTGCGCTTAGCGGAGGGCTTGGGACGACGGTCTGAGCAACCAAACTGCTCGCGATAGGGAGCCCGCTGTAGGTCCTTCCCGGTGAGACCCGCTGGTGGGAGGCCGGGTTGGACCTCAGCGGTCTGACTATCGTTTGCAGGGAGTGGCTGGGGAGTGGTTCGTGCTCAATGTGTGGTGGCTACAATGCAATAGCTCACGTGACCGTCGGGCCAATCCAATGTTACGGCTACGCAGCTCCCGGCCCCTTTATAAAGTGCCATCGTTTGACATTTGTGACGTACTACCCGTGACAATACGTAATAATAGGGATGGAACTAAATTAGTTTGGTTGGTTTGTTAGCTAGCTCTCGACCAGTCAACAGCTCCTGAGGATGCCCCGTGGAGGGGCGAAACACGTGTCGGGTATCGGTGTTGGTGTGCATTTTCGCTTGCACGCATTGTTTCTCCTGCATGTGCATACTTTTTGCGGGCGGGAGGGCGGTGCATGCGTACTGCATCCAAGCTGTATAAACGAGTGAGTTAGCGGAATTAACACTACATATTATTTAAATTACATTTTTTTTGTACTATGGATTTCCGCAAAATAACGCCTGATTCCATTAATTAAACTTCAACACGTTAAAGTTGGGTCTAGACCTAATGAACATGATCAATGAACAATGAAACAATTAACAATGAATTAAATATTTTCCAACAGATTTATGCCGCATGGAATATATTTGAACGGAAGAGACATGGGAGTAAGAGCCCTCGCAGCAAAAATGAAATACCTTATCGACCATCCGCTGCAATATGCGGAATATTTTAAATGGAAGAATTACTATGCGTATCATATTATGGCGAACGTTAAACAAATGGATCCGTTTTGTAAGCTCTGTGCGCTTATAAACAATGAAGGCAAAGCGAAGAACACAGTCATAAAGAACTTTAGATACTGGTGGGATAGTGAAATGTCGTGTTGACTCACTGCAGATAAGGGTTGCCAACTATTTTTCAGGAAATTAAAGTAAATCACAATTAAAGTATCACTAACTAGTATAAAAAAAAGGATTTGAAGAAAAAACAAAGCACTTTCCAAATGTATTTATTTAAGCGTTGCGTTTCGTTTCACTTTACCTAAGTCTGAGTATCATTCAGTAGTTCAGAAATTAAGTCACCAAGAATATTCCGTTTAAACGCACGCATTAGTCGGAAATAAAGTATTTTCCATACTTTATTTTTATTAAAAATAATAAAGTATGGGAATGGAAAATAACGTAGGATACGTTATTACTGCAGAAGGCAAGCTTTATACATACGCACTCGATCGACGCACACAACGCAAACATCGCACGGACTCGGAGTCACGCAATAGTAGGCTTAGCCAAAGTAACATTAAGAAAACGATAGCGAAGTTCGAAAATAATAAAATGTATGGGGTTGACATAAGCCGCGCTAAATCACGTGGTCACCCCTGCTACACACTATTTTACAGTTTATACTGACACCCCCCACCAACCTCACGGTTATAAAGTTAGGTGTCAGTCATCCTTACGCAAGCACAAGGGACCATCTACGTCAGGTCATAACGCCAGATCAGAACACGCCGATTACGCATCCTTCATCCGGTACTTTTAAGACTAGTGTCTCGAGCTAGTTGCCTCGTGGACACGTATAGTCCACTAATATCCAGATAGGTTACCGGAGCCGTAAGCTCGCTTAATTCTCGTTGCACTAAGAGCACAACTCGCTGTATACCACTGCTCGGGCCGTTATCTCTAAAGTCGAGTACCAAATGTCCTCTTTGGTGGCGGAGTTGTAAGCACACTCACTTCTCGGTACCCATCCAGGCACCTGATCAATTCCAAAGTCCTACGCGGCTGATTGAACCGGAGGCTTTTGCATCTTATGGCGCCTCTACTAGTTCTCCAGACTAGTGCCGGAGATGTTGGAGTAACTACTCAATGAAAACCACCGAGCAGCAGAACCAACTAAGGGCAACTCACGTGCCCCGCAGGTCTTTTCGCTTCAGGCCCCCACCGGACCGCTACTAAGACCCGCTCGCTGTGCACAAAATGGAAGCCTGGCCAGACCTCAACCAGGCAGACGAACATTCCCACTTCTACAGCTAACCACATGCCACGAGTCCAACCAATGTCCGGGGCCTGCCAGAGACACCCGCGAAAGCATAACCGGCAGGGGGCCTATTATTCGGAACTCTCGTGGTACCCTTGAAAAGACAGCCGGACCCGTAATTCCAACTGCCATACCCTACCTATCAGGGTCAGTAGATAGGGACGAAATCACGTAGTCAATCTTATGTCAATCCCATTCGATTACGTTACCGAAAACGAGTTGTACAGCAAAATGTTAACTCTTCTCGTATGTCGCCAGGAGGCGCTGCTTCAATGCTATACTAATTTTCGTTTTCGTAAACGTAATCGAATGAATACGGTTAATAAACAAAACTCAAACTAGGCACCCAGCTGCGCTCGGGCTGCTGCGAGCTGTTGTAAGATTCCGTGGCCGTGAGAGGGTCTATGCGAGCGTTGCGAGCACGTCAAGTATGAAGCTCCTTATTTTGTGCTATCTATACTAATATTATAAAGCTGAAGAGTTTGTTTGTTTGTTTGGTTGAACGCGCTAATCTCAGGAACTACTGGTTTGAATTGAAAAAATTTTTTTTGTGTTGAATAGTCCATTTATTGAGGTAGGCTATAGGCTATATTACATTACGCTATGACTATAGAACGCGGGGGAAACCGCGGGGCACAGCTAGTCGGTGTGTAAGGATACATGATGGATGGCATATAAAAGTCAGTATTACGACAGCGCTGAATAGTCTTCGAGCATAGTAACATAACTACGATAATCTATGTAAATAAAAATTAATATTGCTCAGCGCAAAACTCGAGAATGGCTGGACTCGCTTTGTGGGCTGGCTGGCTGTGGCTAATTTTGTTTTCGTATGTTCACGGAAAATTAATAAAGAAAAAAAAAAACTATTTATTTAATGTTTGCCAAAACAAAGTCTGTCCAGGCAGCCATCTACTGACCCTGATAGGTAGGGTATGGCAGCTGGAACTACGGGTCCGGCTGTCTTTTCAAGGGTACCACGGGAGTTCCGGATCCTAGGCCCCCTGCCGGTTATGCCTTCGCGGGCGTCTCCGGCAGGCCCCGGACCCATGTCCGGGGCCTGCCACATGCCACCTGCCACACCTGCCACACCTGCCACACCTGCCACACCTGCCACACCTGCCACACCTGCCACATGCCACCACGAGTCCAACCCATGTTGGACTCGTGGTGGCATGTGGTTAGCTATAGAAGTGGGAATGTTCGTCTGCCTGGTTGGTCTGGCCAGGCTTCCATTTCGTGCATAGCGAGCGGGTCTTAGTAGCGGTCCGGAGGGGGCCTGAAGCGAAAAGATCTGCGGGGTACGTGAGTTACCCTTAGTTGGTGTGGTGCTCGGTGGTTTTCACTGAGTAGTTACTCCAACATCTCCGGTACTAGTCTGGAGAACTAGTAGAGGTGCCCGCTAGATGCAAAGGCCTCCGGTTTAATCAGCCGCGTAGGAATTTGGAATTGATCAGGTGCCTGGATGGGTACCGAGAAGTGAGTGTGCTTACAACTCCGCCACCAAAGAGGACATTTGGTAGTTGGCTTTAGAGCTGACGGCCCAAGCAGTGGTACACTGCGAGTTGTGCTCTTAGTGCAACGAGAAGTGAGCGAGCTTACAGCTCCGGTGACCTATCTGGATATTAGGTAGTGGACTATACGTGTCCACGGGGCGACTAGCTTGAGACACTAGTCTTAAAAGTACTGGATGAAGGATGCGTACCGGCGTGTTCTGATCTGGCGTTATGACCTGACGTAGATGGTCCCTTGTGCTTGCGCAAGGTTATTCTGACACCTACTTTGTAACCGGAAGGTTGGTAGGGGGTGTCAGTATAAACTTTAAAGTAGTGTATAGCGGGTTGTCCAGGCAGCCAGTTTCAAATAAAATAAAACCATTTCATGTATACATGAAATGATTTTATACACTCATGTTGTGTAAAGGTGGTACATACAAAATTTTAGAAATTAAGTTTCCAATTCTTACGAATACCTGCGGGAGGTATTCGTAAGATAAATTTTGCCTTGTTTATAAAAAGGCTTACCACAAAAAAAAAATCACAGATCTCGTGCCTTTCACGACCTTCTGGTACATTGGAAATGCACTTAGATAGGGCAAACTATAATGAAAACAACTCTTTGCGCAAGAGATACACAAGCCTCGTAGCCGGTACCGGCGAGTACCTACCGTTATTTTTTATAAACGGACTACGCCCTTTAACAAATCTCAGCCTTTTTTTCGCCTTTTGCACACACGCTTTCGTCCGCTAGATGTAGAATCATTAGCATTACCCAAGCCAAGAAAGAGAAATACTCTGTGAAGCTGCGATTTACAAAAATAAAATGTGTTTTAACAAAAACCAGTCAAAATAATGTTAAGAGCAATGAAAAAGGCGTAAAGACGATTGTTTCTCTGTGAATAGATCAGGAAGCGGTAGACTCATAAATAAAGTCTCAAAAGAAATCTCATAAATCAATATTATTTTAACATTTTTTTATTATTGTTATTATTTTTTAATGTAGCCTGAAAACGTCAAGGTTTACAACTTAAATAAAAAATAAATAAACTTACTAGTACACGAAACCACAAGTAAACGCGCGAAAACTCCGCCGCATAAAGGTAAAGCTTTCTCCAACTCCTTTACAGATAGCGAGGTTCCGTTTTTTTCAAACTGTAGCACAACTCAATACCCCAAGTGCTTTTAATTTTTTCGATATCGCTTTTCGTTTCGAGATATCGTCGATTCAAGTTGAGATGTCGCAAAAAAATCAGGTAATTTTTCGACATTTTTGCACTTTTTCGAAAAAGTACATTTTTTTTACACCATCTTCTAGATCTCGTCAAGACACATCTTTTGATACCCTATTGACCCGCGTACCCCCAAAATTGACGACGCCAAAGCGATGTCGCACTTTCGCTGAAAACGGCCCCCTACCAATGCGATCGAAAACACATTTCCAATGTTAAAAAAACAGCAATGCACTTCTTTATAAATAATGAGTGTTAAATAAAATTCAATAGAAGTATTTGACATTTGGTTTCTATTTGGCAAGTCTGTATTAGTTTTCAACATGTGTGTGAACCACCAATCGGCACTGGGCCCGCGTGGTGGTTTATGGTCCATTCTACCTGTCCATCCATAGGGAATGTTCGTGCCCCAGCGGTGGGGACATTAAATGAGCTGATGATGATGATGATGAAGTGTGTGTGTTGTATCAATATCGTTTTGTGGTTGTGTGTGTGAATTTACGAATATTTTGTGTAAAGAAATAATTTTCGTTTTACACTAGGGCTGCATCAAGTTATCGATATTTCGTGTCCACTGTCTATCACGCGGTAAAAGAATATGTATTACTGTTGTTAAAGTACCTATATGACGTTCAGATATGACATATGAATCACCTGGGAATGTAATCCTATTTAAGATACTTAGCCGATCCATAGCATAGTTTCCGCAAGCAAATTGGAAATGCATGCTTGCGTAACAAATCGCAGGCACCTAGGCTTGCCTACGCAGCATAGACCAGCCTCTGCCGCTCCGGCTGCCGGTGCCTGCACTTTGTTACGGCGGGCGGGGGCTGCCCTGCCTCCGCGCCTCCGGCTTTTAAAAAACACTCTAGCGTAGGGTAAACGTGAAGTCGGGGTGAATAAGATTCGGGTGTGTGACAGGACAGGACATTGTACGTATTTACGAGACTGATGACAGAAACGGAATGGCACAAAGATGGCGGACAGGCAGGGTTGACAGCTACAAACCGTACGTTCAGAAACTCGTATTAAATAATAATGGTTAGAAATCTCTAAGTAGGTAACAAAAAATATAAATCATAATGTACGCAACGTATTAATTGTTAATTTAAATAGTAAATTCGTCATAAAATAAACAAAAAGCTTTCGAATAAATAACTATAATATTCATAAATATGTTTTATTCTAATAATTGTTTTTATAAATTTCTTAATCATAAGTGTTTTTCTCCATATTATTGAAAATCATAATGTCTATTATTCATACATTTGTTTTATATTAATTTATTCATTTTCATATAGTTTTGAATCATAAGTGTTAAGTTAAAAATGCGACTCCACTGAAAATGGAATTGCTACCAGAAACGAGGTGCTACCAGATAAGTAGGTTAGGTTAGGTTAGAACTGTGACCCCAACAACGCGCGAGCCGAGCGAGCGAAGCGAGGCGAAGCGCCAGAAACAAATTTTTGTTAGAAAAGTAAACAATTTTAATTTCTTCTAGATATTTTCCTAACTTACCTACCAATTACTAATAAATTAAAATTATTTTCAATATTTACTTTTATGGAAAATTACATTATGAGTTAAAATATTTTCTTAGTATTTCCTTAATACAACAATTATGATAATTGTCTGTTATAAAGTAAGCTATTCTGAACAACGACGTTATGAGTGAAGTACCTATGTTCTTAGTAACAACATTATTAATTAAAGCAATATGATCATTGAATGTTATAAAGAAAAAAGATCTGAAAAAAAAAAAAAAAAAAAAACTGATTCTTGGTAGTAACAGTATTAATAAAAAAATATGATCACCAACTGTTATGATCTCCGTTGGTAGTAATAACAATGTATGAATGAAAAAAGTATGAAAAATAAAATTATGAAGAGTGATAATTATGAACACAAATCGGTAGCAAGACAAAGAATAGGATTTAGAATTTTATGTGAGCCAATATGGACCCCTATTATGGAAGTAGAACATGGTTATCTGGTGCCACGAATATTTAATAACTTGGATATTGAGGAGCAATATAAAGCATTTTACACTTAAAAGGAAAATATAAAATTGGATACTAGAAATCATATCATACTAATATTATAAAGGAGCTTTGTATTTTTGTGTGTTTACAACGAATAAACTCAAAAACTACTGGACCGATTTATAAAATCTTTCACCATTAAAATGCTACATTAGCGCTGAGTAACATAGGCTTTATCAAAAAAGAAATGTCCACCCGTGCGAAGCCGGGACGGGCCGCTAGTCTTTGATAAGCTGGTCTCGTGAAACAGGGTTAATATCTGAATTTGTTTTTGTGATGCCTGTTTGTTTTGCTGGCATGTATGGGGTGTGTGTGTTGTGTAATTTTTGTGATGAGTGAATGTTTTGTTTCATTTAGAGTTCTAAAGTTTATCTAGTTTGTATTAACAGTTTGTTAAAATTTGAGTGCAATTATTTCGCCCATAAATTGTTGATCAGGTAGTCTTAACCATTAGTCCACAGAGGTTTTTAACATTTAATTTTAAGTGATGAAAAGACTTTAGGTGGAAGCGTCCGGGATTCACTCCATCCACTGGGGAACTGACCATCTCAACTGGCTATCTCAACAACAATAATCAAGATGTTGGTAGTCGGCCAAGCGGACTCAAAACAAGCCCTACCACATCAGCCAAACCCTAAAAGTAATATGTTAAGAGCCTTTTTTATGTCATGGCAAGATAATTATTTGTTCATAATTTATTTATATTTAAAACGAAAACTTATAAATAATAACAAAATTATAATAATAGGCTTGAATACATTTATTCTCATAAGAACTTAACTCATGAGATAAATATAACAATGAAACTTAGAATTTATTTTAATTCATCCAAGCGCAGCGCAACTGCATTCTTAAAATTAAATTAACACAAATCAGCTTCGTACGATTACAGCATGCGTGTTTTCTGGCGAGACTCAAAATAATAATAATAATAAGGTATTTTATATTGTAATAATTAATAATATATTAATTCAGTTTAATGTTTACTAAGTTAATTAGGTATATTTTATGAATTACAGCCGCAGGCACTATACAATTTACCAATTAGGCTTTATTGCTAAAATAATGGTTAAATAAATAAATAACAATAATGGTACCTTTCTTATTAAAATAAGAGATTTCACAGCTATAAAATTAAAGAAACAAAATGGCATTTAATATGATTTAATAATGATGATGATGATTATTGACATATGATTACTTCATTATTATAGAATCAACAACTTAATTTAAAATAACTTACTATCCGTTCTATTACGTTTTAAAACAACAATTGGTTTTTAAAACTAAATAGCATAATAAATATAACACAATAGAATGTAAAAGAGACTAAAGAATGGTAAACTGTTCTAAATTATGTTGCTAATTCGATAATATTTATCAATAAACCCAATTATCTAAAAAAAACAGAAATTATATTTATACTCGAGTAAATACCCGACTGAAGGGTATTAATGGGTTTTTACTGGGTGTAAACCCAGAAGTTGGGTTTAAGCCAGTTGATTGCCCATCACCAATTAAATAAATAAATAACCCACTAATTTACATAAACCAGCAATAATTTGGATTATCCCACCATTTTTTAAACTTCTCTATTACTGTTGTCTCCCTCATTCTCGTTCTATTATTAAGGAGTTCACAAAACCCACAATACTCATTGTTTTCAGGGTCTTCATCCCTAGAATGGAACGAGTAGTGTTTCTTCCATCTAAAATAGTTCGCATATTCTTCTGGACTGTTTATCAGTTCATTCATTTTTGATGCCAAATTTATTACCCCTAATTTTTCCGCATTTAAGTAAATTGCATCCGGCATGAACCTGTAAAAAAATCAAAAGTTAATATCATTAAATTGGACAAGTTTTGAAAACATTACCAGGAGCCGAATTCGAACCCGCACCCTATAACAATCTCGGTCAGGTGGGCTTCCAATTACGCTTTCGTGGCCATCTGCATAACCCGCCGAAATTTATCAACACTATCTTTACTTACTTTTGAAGCTTAGGTACTTATTAAAGAATTCGTAAAGAAAAATAAACATTTATTAGAATCACATAACAAACACACAATTTAACATACAACAAGTATATATATATATAGAGGGCATCAATCTAAAAGGTCGTGTGTACATAAATTGAAAGTGTAAAGGAGGCTAGGTTGAAGTAATAAAAATAGTTCATCAATGATAACTTTATTGTTTTTTTTACCTATGTTTTTGCATTTTGGCATGGTGAAAGGTATTAACTAAAAATACTTTTAGCCTATTTATATTTAAAAAAAAGCATGATATCACGTATTTTTATGCAGTTGCGCCCTTATAGCGTGCAACCTAAATCCTCTAGGTGGTGACAAAGAGGCGTATGTCAATTAAATTATGTAATTATTAAAAGAACGTAAACAATTAGAAAAACGGGTATTTACACGTACACAACTTGCAATCCTTGTCAACTTTGATTAATTCCTTTAAATATTTATTGAGCTCTGTAATGTAAAAATAAAACAAAATTAAATAACATTTATAAAATAATGTTTATTTATAAAGTTTAAATATGTATGTATTTATTTATATATGTTTAATTAATCAATTAATTTTAGTTTTTATTTGTTTTTTTATTTTATTAGTTTTTAATTCATCAAACGAATCATCACTTAAGCAACCTGGATCAAGTTTATCAAACATTTTAATAAAATTTCTTCTTCAATTATCAAAAGCCGGGAAAACGAAACATTACGATTTATCATGCCATGCCATGACATGAGTCATGCATGTCACTGTCACGATTAATTAGGGTTCTATACCTCAAAAGGAAAAAACGGAACCCTTGTAGGATCACTTTATTGTCCGTCTGTCTTTCTGTCTGTCCGTTAAGACCCTTTATCTCGGGAACGCGTGGAAGTATCGAGTTCAAATTGAAACCATATACTCAAGTCTGTGGTATCTTGAAGCTGTGAAAAAATCAGTCTTCTAAGTTAACGAAAAAAAAATACGGCCGTTTATGTCGCAAATAAACGAATATTTCGATACTCTCAAGGGAATCAAAATTCATAGGATACTTGCCGTTGACCTACAACTATGAAATTTGGCAAGTAATATCGTCTTAGACCTACAACGCACTATTCGGCCAGCCGCAATCCGGCACGCAGTTACAATAGTAAATGTTAGACTGTTGGGCGCAAGTAGAGCGTTTAAATAATACGATTTCATATGAAAACAGACATGCGGCCTGCCGTAACGGCGCACCGTATTGCGGCTGGCCGGATAGTACGTTGTCGCACTTATACTACAAGTACAGGTAAAACCCTGACAACTATACATATTTAATGTAATCACAAAAAAAACAGGGTGTTTATGCAAGAAACGGGGGTCCAAATTTTGAACTAAGTTAACCGTATCATGTGGGGTATCGTATGAAAGGGCTTCATTTGCACAAGCTTAAACAGATTTTAAATTATTTTTGTGTAATAGTTTTCGATAAATGACGAAGAATGAAAAAAGAAATACCTTTTCCCTCTTTTACAGGATTTTTTTTGACAGTGCGCAAATTTTCTGGAGCGACTCATAATAACATGGGTCGAAATATGTCAAAAATTTTGAGACTAAAAAAAATACAAATCAGGCTAATCAAGTGTTCGCTAAAGTATGGGAAATTGGGAAGTCCAAACATTTTTGACATATTTCCACCCATGTTACTATGAGAAAGTTGTTTATCTACCGATTCTGAGTCGCTCCAGAAAATTTGTACGCTGGTAAAAAATTTTTACTGTATTTATGTATAGGTACATTCTAATAACTTTGGTGTATGTACTATGTAGTAACTACCTACTTCGTCCTTTTGGAATGCAAAGGTCAGGTCAACACGTCATAAAACAAAAAACTTAAGTTTCACACACACTTCACTCGACATGAGGTAACATTTCGATTATTTCTAACATTAAAAAAGCGTATCGACGTTATCGTAGCTAGCGGAGGGCGTATCGACTCTTCCGTCTTTTGAACTCGTTACTGACAATAGCAAATTGTATTAGATACGCCTTTACATATTTAGGTCTATTGATAAATAAGTGAAGTACTGTTACGCCCTTTCAGTATGTTGTAGAGATTTCAAAAAAATATAGATCCCAAAAACCGGTTTTTGAAAATTCTATAGATACGACCTTACAGCTTGATGCTCTCGATATATAGATAGATAGAATAAATATATAGATATATATTGTGTTAGTTATGAATTTCAAACTTAGACTAGTTGATTATTATGTATTCTAAGCAGTATATATTTTAATTATTATAGATTTTGAATTGTATGTATTGTCAGTTTATGCATTTAAAACTTATGCCATTTAAGTTTATGTATTTTGAATCATCATATATTTTGATTTTAGGTATTTTGAACTTATGCATTGTAAACTTATATATTTTAATTTTATACATTATGATACGTACCCTTAATAATAGTACCTACATGCAACAGATAACAAAAACAAAACAATTTATATTCAAAGTTGACTCATTCATAGATTGTGTATTTCCTATAGATAAAATAAATTACTCATAGCCCAGACATAAATAAATACAAATATTCCCAGCTAATCAAGTTTTGTAATAATTTCTTAAAAGTGATGTGAAATTTGGAAGAAAAGCGTATCGATATGGTTTCGGCGGTTGTGAAATATATTTAAATTCAATATTTACAATAAATTGTTTTCTTTTCCTATTACTAAGAAATCACTAAGCGAGGTCCCTTATGTTTGACAAATATGTCTGGTAAGGGGTTTCCGCCATACAAAATATCTGGCAATGTATGCCGTAAATTAAAATAGTATCCCGGAAAAAAATCCAAAATCAGTATTTTGGATTTTTTTCCGGGATATCATGATTTATACTTTGATGAATTTGAGCAGCAATTTTATACACCTTTCGCCAAGCCCCCTACAGCTCATTGTTCATAGTAGCCAAATGTTGTTACCTTATGTAGTGTACTTATATAGAAAAAAACCAGCCTTTATAGTTATAATATGGCGTACCTAGGTCTGGCGTCTCACGGGATCTTACTTTATTACTTTAACCCCATTATCCCTTATACCGCCATCGGAAAGAAATATTGATTTTAAAAGGCGGTTGATAGTACTGGGTACACAAGTTTGTTTGAGAATCTTCTGTTATAATTAGGTATGATGTCGCTTGTTTATCAAAAATACTTGGATAAGATTTAATAAAGTTACAAATTTCATAGACAAACATGGATGGTAGCGATAAAAAATTTCAATTCTTTAAAATAAGGCTTGGCAGCTCATCATGCGAGTAAGATTGCAAATGGAACGTATGCATTGTTTCTGGGCTACAAAAACTCTAAATCCACATCCACTGAGTTGCCCCAGACTATGATCCCATATCTGAAGATGGAAGCCACATATCCATGGTATGCTAATAAAGCTGATTTTACATCAATAATGTCTACGAGGCGAGATTTTTTAGCTATATTTTAAAGATTATAAACGAACCAACCTTGTATAATTAGCACCACCAAAAACAACAGGAACTGCGTTGTTTTTCAATGCATGTAATAGCTTCTCAGTGACATAATCTTCACTAATGGAATTTTCGAAAGCCAAATAAAAATAGTACGTTTCATCGATTTTCTTATCACATTCGGTCTCGTAGGTACGAGAACATTTAAAGTTCCCACAACCTCCATACACATCAAGATCAAGTTTATATTTAGTGAGCTCTTTTACTAATGCATCTGCAAATTTCTTTCGACCTGACAAATCATCACAATTAGAAACGAACCAAGCGGCTGCTTTTCTTTTAGATTTTAACTTTTCCTTAAAGATTTCATCTACAGGGTCCATATCATCTAACTTCATCCAGTGCATTATTTTATTCGGTCCAATTATATTTTTGTTGGCATCTTTAACAAGCATGTAGCCCCATCTCGCATCTGAATCTAATCTGAATGTCCAGGTCCAGTTAAAGAAGTTGTCCAGCCTGGTCGAGCAAATTGGGTAATAATGAGACGATTCCATAGACGCAAAAACATATTTTTGCCATCGTGCTCTGACTTTAGGCAATTTAGTATTCGGAGTGTTTACTTCGGGACCATGAAATAAAATGACGTCAAATAGCTTTACGTTTCGTAGATACGATCTGTCTGAAGTAACATAACAATTGGTATACTTGCATTGCCTGCGCTGAAACCCTTCTTGCCCGATGCCCAAGAAGACGAAGGGTTCCGTTTTTGGTGATGTCCACTCTAAAATATATATCATCCTATTGGTATCATTATACCAATGAAAATCTTCATAATCACTTGTGTATACTTTTTTCGTATTATATGCGACTGTCAGCAATATGGATGTAAGGAACAATATAACTGCGAGTAGAGAACAGTAAAAGAACATTTTGGCATATAAAGTAATACGCATTTTCTTTAAATTTGATCATGCCGAGGCTAAAAAGACGTACGTACTGAACTCCTGACTAGCGATTCCGAACTGAGTAAATGTTTAACCACAGAAACCTATGCAAGATAATAGCAGGTCGAAACAAATTTATCTAATCAATCACCGATACGCGTACCTATAATGGAGTTACAATAAAAAACACTGAGTAACAATTTCGACTTTTATCTATATAGAAAAAATAAAACGTGGGTTTATTACAAGCTGGGCTATTTGAGAATAAATAATTCAATTTTAAAAAAAAGTTCCGACTATACTAAAGTGTTTGGGTAGTAGAGGTAATAAGTCTACGTGAACGCAACTAATATCATAAGTTAATAAATTTTGCGCTATCAGAATCAAGCTTTAAAAGTTTTGCAGTAAAAACTAGGGGAAGGAATGCAAAATTAATCACTTCTTGGTTAAATTAGGCGAAGACGTAGGCATAATATTATGCTGTGCTGTCTTGAAGTTTGATATTTCTTAATATGTTTTTATATGTAAGGGAAGAGTACAATTTACCAGATAGTTATAATTTCTCAATGTGAATTTTTCAAGAGTCGGTTTGGGAACAGTTTTTCATAATTTTTCCAAATTGTAGATGATTTGGTAGCAAAAAACCTTTGGGTTCAATTTTAAATATTCACAATTATAAATATAGCTTGCCTAATTCACTGACCATTTGATATTTGTAAAAATATAAAGATAGGATGTTGAATGTTGTTGACATTGAGAAATGCTCCTTTGGTTTACATAATACTCATATTGGATAAATATATATGATATAGATAGTGTTGTTATTTGGCACAGGTTGGGTAGAGCCACGATATCGTAATCGGAAGCGCACCTGTCTGATTTGTTAGAGGTTGCGGGGGTAACCTATCTTACTTTCGAAACTCTTTTGTTCGAATTTCAAACTTCGAAAACGGTTTAACGAAGTTTTAAATTCCAGATATATTTTTTTTACATAATATTGTAAGTAATAAATTTATTTTATATATGTTTAATTTTCCAGAAAAACTAATAGCCTATTATCAAAACCACTTTTTTTCTTTTTACAGTGGTTTTGCTTACAATAATTTTCTTATATTAGTTATCAAAGTAACCTTTCCCCTATTCTTACAAACACACTTATTTTTTTGTCAACATTATTCATCAAAATAAAAACGAGTATATATGTATCGTCTGATTTATTTTTATTGAAAAAATAAATTCGAACATAACATAATCGTTATTAATAAATCTCTATTACTTAAAATTTTAAATTAATTTTGAAATTTCTTTAAGATACTTTACTTCATTCAAATCTTTTTTAATGTCCATAAGTTTTTTAATTTTTTCATCCTTAATCACATATCATTTTTTCGATCTCAGATTCATTTATTGTTGATTCTTTTATTAATTCTTTAACCAGTAGATAAAATCCTGGTTTGCTTTTATCTATTATTTGGTTGATATGATGATGCCACGCTTCTGCCGAATTTTGCGTTCGTGATAAATTTAAATTATTCATGACCTCGCAGCTCCAAAATTCCGGACTATATTTTGCGGGCGCGCTGCTCGTGCCAATAACTTAATTTTCTTCAAACCAATGACCCAGTTCTTTAAGATCATCATCTGTAAAAAAAGATATTAATTAAGGTTTAAAACATTTATTTATTTAGTGTGACAATAATATTGTGACATAAATTTTTTTGCGATATAGGTAAGACCCTTAATATTGTGCTACAAAAGGTATTGACAGAAGCGAATCGTTGCAAAACCGATTCCACGTAGTCTTGTCTGCCCTACGCTAGACTGTAATTTAAGCCCGCGTAGGCGCGGAGGGGCGAGGAGGCCCGCGAGCTGCGACGATACGCTCGCGTGGGACCGCTGGAGGCCCGCAGCACCAGAGCCGTGACAGAAACCATGCATGCTGCATGTTTGCTTACATGCTGCATGCCTGCTTGCATGCTGCATGCTTGCTTGCATGCTGCATGCGTGCTTGCATGTTCACAGATGATGCATCTTTTCTGTTTATTTAGGATAAGAACACATGCTTTGAAGAATATAAATCTGACATAAAAATGACATTAAATAACTTAATATTATATCTGTAATCTTTAAATCTTACAAAAAACAAATATACTACATAGAAGAAACTACAAAAAGGAACAATTTAAATTGAACACAATAAAACCGTTTTAAATGAAATCGAACGCACAGAGTTTCTAAAGTCTAATCATTAATTCACTGGAGTAAACTGACAGAGGCTAATGTCACGTTCTAAAATTATGTTGCTATATTTATTGTACTAGTGATGCGTTTCGTTCATTGTCATTCAGATATAGGAACGATTATTGTAAAAAGATACTTAATTAATTTTAATATAGGTAGGATTATGAATGTCTTTTTGTACCGAGAAATTTTACGGACTTCTTGCCGGGAAAGTGAAGAGTAAAAATAAAAATAAAAAAAGAGATATTTCACCTGACAGTTTAGTTGTCAGTGTTTGTTTTGCTTTGGGAGCTGTTATTATTCGAAAATTTTGGAAGTATATTGTAATTGGACTAGATGAAGTATATCACTCATCTAGTTCATTTAGTTTATCTAGTTCACTAGGCTCAGTACTTCAGTAGTCCCTTTGAGTCACCCTGTCATTAAGTTCAATCGCGTCATTTCATTCGTTTAGTTCAATCTGTTTCGTAGTTCTAATGATTAGATAGGAGTAATAAAATTACCGTCAGAGCGACATGAGACAAGTTGCTTTTTTCTAGTATATTTTCTTGTATAAAAATTATCACATAAAAATAGCATTGTAAGATGCAAAATTCAAAAGTTATAATTAAATTACTCTCCTTCAGTGAAGTGTGAACTAAATGAAGTACTGAAGTAATTGGGAGCCGAATTAACAAGTGAAGGAGATATACTTGCTAAGTGGACTAGTCCAATTGAAGGATTCATTCATGAACGACTCATCTCTGCATTTTTGTTTAATTTTATATAATTCGAGTAATTCGCCTTTTTAAAGTTATCATTTATTGACCTATAAAGGTACCAATGCTAATATTTTTATATCGATTAAACAAAACTGGCCTAGGAGAATTCTTAATAAAGTAAATAAAATGAGTAGTGTGATTTGATTCAGGACGTAATGAGAATGAATGTGTAAGTGATTGATCAGTGATTGATGAGTCAATCTTCATGTCACAACATTATTTTCTGTTCATCAAAAACTGGTAACACCGTAAACGTCAGATTACTCCAGTGAATTAATGATTAGACTATAGGTATAATCCTCTATATAATAGCATTGCTACAAACCTTCATGGTTTTCTAATATAAAATGTTACATTTTTATGTGGTAATAAATTACAAAAAAAAATTGGGAATTTCACTTAGAAAAAGAAAATAAGGAACTTCTTGGCGGGAAAGTGAAGCGTCATGTCTGCGGTTTTGTCTTATTTTCCAAAATTTGTGTTATGTCGAATATTAATGTGAAATAATGGTGGAATAATAACCGTTAAGTGTTCGTGAGTGTACATAAGTGTTGGCAAATGAAACAAAACAGTGCAACGTCACTTTTCAAATTCTCTCAAGAAGCTCGCGTGAGGACTTATTAAAGCCCAACATCTTTACTGAGATCCTCGAGGGGTTGGGGGGTATATCATTTCTCACTTCCCATTTCTAATATCATTCATCATCTTCATATATGGAAATATTGTTTATTTATGTATTACTTGTAAGTTAAATTACTTTGACACTGGCTAAATATGCCCGGGCCTATGCCCAGTAGTGGACGTGTGTAGGCTGATGATGTTATGATGTGTTCAAAATGTTCTTGTCACATTCAAATTCGGGAAGGTCCTCCTCTCCTATCTTCTCTGATACGAATGCCGGCTTGTCACATTCGCTTTGAGCTGTAATCTCGGTAGGATTTGTTTGGACTCGGCCGCAATCTTGATATTTATAGAGCATGCCAACTTGCCGACTCCACACAGATCCGCGATGTCAACGAGAACGTGGGAAACCGTGTGTTTCCTTAAAATATTGGTCTTACAATTCATTGATAAATAAAATGAAGTAAAAGTTTATACAGAACCACAGATCTATATATCTCTCTTCTTGGTCGAAGGCAGGATGTTAAGCATACTGACGGCAATGGAGGAGGGAGCAAGAACGACGCAGTGACACTATCGACACCGGCGACGGCGACGGCCGGACAATGACATTTATTTATCAACGTGATTTCTAGCTTTACTTATTGTTCTGAGGTGATTTCAGTTCGTACGCGCGTCCTTATTTGATTTATTGTATTTTATTCCGAAAAAGGGTTTTTTCTGTTTCTGTGGTGTCTTACTTAAGAGCGTTTACGCCGCACACTAGCGCCGCCAATGAAAAAAAAAACATATCTAGTAATTAGAGATAGAAAATCAAATTATACTCAACAAACTATCTGAATGAAGTAATTTAGCATTTTTACGTCACCTAATGAACACCTGACATGTTATGGTTTAGTTAAATATGGCGTTATAGTTAAAAGTGGCCGTAATTTTGCGAAAGGGACATTCTGTGAAAGAGACTTTTTACGAAATGGACATTCTGAGAAAGAGACGTTTTGCGAAAGAGACATTTTGCGAAAGGGACCTTTTGCGACCAGTGCACATTTTGCGAAGTGGACATTCTGCTCCTGAGCCGATAAACGGCTATTTAATTTTGACTTTTGATTTTATGCCTAAAATATGGAATATTGGAACAGAGATTTGTGACAGTTCTACGATAATAGTTCGTTTGAGTGTAAACTGCGTTGAGCTGCAACGCAGTTTACACTCAAACGAATTAAAGCCCACCTCCGATAAGCTGACCGACGCAACTCTTCTTTGATCTGTGCCGGCCGACGCGACGTGTTCCTACAATGGAACAATAATGAAAACCAAAAATTGAATTTGGTAAGTATTCACTTTTTGAAACTGAATATGCATCTGAAGAGACGCATGCAAGACTGTGGCTCGACGAACTCTTATCTCACACTGTTCGTTGTTAAGTCTCATTAAGTGGTTAAATATACTTCGAATTCGTTAATTTTGTTGCGAACAAATTATAAAAGTGTTGAAACAATTAGCAATGAGCGACACTAACTATATCCAAATTGAAACTTGATATTGGTATTTTTTTAAAGATCGTACGTTGATTACGTGATCGTTGACGTATATACTTTGGCTTACAACCACATAGTAAACATAGCGTTAACGGGTCAGATGTAGATACGATAGCCTCATTGGTAGTGCGCATGACTCGGTTTGTCAGAGTGGCAATTTTATTGCATTTTATTTTGTTTTTGTTGTTTCACAAGTAAAATTCAAAATGTTTTTTTTTAGAACTAAAGAGCAGTCAGCGTGATTGGGAAAATAACGTTAAAGTTTTAAAAAAATGTTTAAAAAAATGGATACCCACCTTTATTTTTCGCACATTCAATAAAATGTTACATGACTGATATTTTTTCGTGTTCTAGAAACTGAAAATTCTTTAACGGTATACCAAGTATTTACTTAAATAAATTATTAATAATTCAATGATGATTATATTTATATTTTATGTTATTTTTTTATTTCAAGACCTCCGATGAGATTGCAAAATTTCACCTCTAATCTTTTATTATTTAGATTGAGATTACTAGATACTATTTTGATAAATTGAGAAAATAATATGAGATCACTATGGCAGTAATACATCAATCGTACTAGGCTTTGAGATTGCTATTTTCAAACTTCAACAATCATGTCTCAGTGTCTGATTCTAAAGATTTCTCAAAGTTCAAGTGGCAAAATCTGGGAATTGAACTTCGGGACCTCTGGGTCTCAGATCTGAGACGGGTGGGCGATCGAATACTAATACTTATTCGTTCGAACTAATACTATATCGTTCGTTACTTCTACTGAGAGTTGGGTCAAGACTTCATTCTCCTGTTGCAATGTTATCTGTCTCTGATCTTTATTGAAAGCCAGATGTAGTCTACAAAGTTAAACGATTGGGAAGCTTTCGTTCCAAAAATACTCGTAGTAGACAATTTTTGTTATGAAATAGGTATGTGGTACTATAGTTGCTTTATTACGATTGTAAACATTATCTTAGCTCCTACTACGTCAGTTTAGGCAATAAAACTACACGTCGCTAAATTGCAGATTTAAGGAGGGAAAATTGTATTTCCTTCCTAAAGTGCAATTAAATATTTGGGTACAGATTTCCCGAAAATTGAGGTAATAATCAATCAAAATGTTTCATATGTTGTTAAAATCATTTCTCTCGTAATAATGTTAGTAAGATGTTTAAGACAGAGAAGATATTTTTTATTTATTTGCTTTTAAACTTCTAAACTTACAAAAAAAAACTAGCTTAAAGAATACAGGCCACCGCAATGAAGTTGTGAAATTATTATTACTAGTCGTTATTACTAGGTCGCACAGTGGTCGACCGTACGTGGTTTATAGACTAAACAACTTTTAAAGAGTGTAAAGAATGTAAAGTAACACAGTTAACACACATACGTCAATTTCTTACATAAATTTCATATTTTATATTTCGTGAAGACTTCAACTGTACCAAATCACACACTACTATTTGCGCGCAATGTGCTTAAAAAGGGGCACGAAGTTTTCTCTTCACGTCTTTATATACCTTATTTCACAAACAGCTGTCGAAGAGACACAATAAGTCAACTTGATTTTGTCAAAACTACGAGTACCTACATAAAGGAGATCAGTTTTTTTGGGCCTTTTCTCAAAGTGCCAACCAATAAAAAAAAATGGTACGTATTGTTAGAACTAGCCATTTGGAGTAATAGTTATTATAGCACAAAAGTTGTAGGATTGCTCTGAGCCAAGTTATACAAGTTCGAAGATTCATCATTTTCATATATTTATTGATGACACAGTGACAAGACTGCACTGACAAAGTGCTGGAAAACATAAAATAATGATAGATATTGTTAGAACTAGAACTAATGATCCGAAGCAATTGTGATTGTGAAGCGTCAAGCGACCGCTCTGAAGTTGATACGAATGGCGTTACAATAGTAGGTAGGTACGTGGCCGACGAGAAGCAACCGATATGGGACGGACGACGGAGCGGATGGTGCATTCACCATAGAACTCGCCGGAGATATCCCAGTGGAAGAAGTTCGGGAGATGGCTGGACGAGATCTCCTAGTATTACGAGGCCGTATACAATCCAGGCATATTGTGTCAAAAACGTATTATGTCTACATTGCAGCGGATCCAACACTTCGTGGAAGACAAACTATTCCTTATTATTGTTGTTCACGTCCGATAGGAAAACGGACAATAGGATGTTGTTCACACACCATGACTATTTTATGGTATATGGGTTTCGCACGGCAAGAGGATTTTATACGTATACCGGCACAAGGTTCGGAAGATGTTATAGTTACATTATATGATAATTAGAAGACTAGTGATCTTTTTTGCAAATAATAAACAACATGAGAATCAGTTTTTGGTTTTTTCATTAATCACCTAAGGTGGTAAATTATGCTGTTCTAATACAGAAGTTATAGAATGTCATATAGCATCATTGTTATTATATAACAAATTTTATAAACAGCCAGACATCTGTCCAAAACAATCAGAACAATAACAGATACAATATTTGGAACGGTACGAGATGGTGTTCTGTAAGACTACTAGTTTACTAACTTATTCTAAACTAAATTTCAACACGTTAAAGTTGGGTCTAGACCTAATGAACATGAAAAATGAACAATGAAACAATTAACAATGAACAATTAATTAAATATTTTCCAACAGATTTATGCTGGATGGAATATATTTGAACGAAAGAGACATGGGAGTAAGAGCCTTCGCAGCAAATATGAAATACCTTATCGACCATCCGCAGCAATATGCGGAATATTTCAAATGGAAGAATTACTATGCGTATCATAATATGGCGAACGATAAACATATGGATCCGTTTTGTAAGTTCTGTGCGCTTATAAACAATGAAGACAAAGCGAAGAACACAACCATAGAGAACTTTAGAGACTGGTGGGATAGTGAAATGTCGTGTTGACTCTCGGCACAAAATAAGGTGGCTGCAGAATAGGGTTGCCAAACTATTATTCAGGAAAATAAAGTAAATCTATCACTAACTAGTATAAAAAAAGGAATTGAAAAGTGCTTTCCAAATTTATTTATTTAAGCGTTGCGTTTCGTTTCACTTCACCTGAGTCTGAGTATCATTCAGTAGTTCAGAAATTAAGTCAACAAGACAAATTCATATATATTCAAAGTCATATTCCGTTCAAACGCACGCAATAGTCGAAAATAAAGTATTTTCCATACTTTGTTTTTATCATAAAAAATAAAGTATGGGGATGGAAAATAACGTAGGATACGTTATTTTAAAGTATGGTTGGCAACCCTACTGCAGAAGGCAAGCTTTATAGATACGCGCTCGAGCGACGCACACAATGCAAACATCGCACGGACTCGGAGTCACGCAACAGGGGTGTCAAGTGCGAGTTTCATTCGCCATTCGATTACGTTACCGAAAACGAGTTGTACATCAAAATGTTAACTCGTCGTTTTCGTTTTCGTAAACGTTATCGAATGAATACGGATAGTAATCAAAACTCACACTAGGCACCCAGCTGCGCTCGGGCTGCTGCGAGCTTTTGCAAGATTCCGTGGCCGTGAGAGGGTCTATGCGTGCGTTGCGAGCTGTTGCAAGATTCCGTGGCCGTGAGAGGGTCTATGCGTGCGTTGCGAGCTGTTGCAAGATTCCGTGGCCGTGAGAGGTCTATGCGTGCGTTGCGAGCTGTTGAAGGAGTCCGTGGTAAGGACAACTGGTGCAGCGAGAAAACAACGCAGCATCAGTCACCCTCACCCTGCCGGCCCACAAGGTGCCTCTTCACGCCTCGTTTGAAGGACCCCATGTCATAGGAAGGAGGGAAAACGTGTGCTGGTAGACTATTCCGTCTTTTGGAAGTGCAACAAAGAAACGAGTCACAAAATTTCTTTATGAATGCGTTAAATAAAATTCAATAGAAGTATTTGATATTTGGTTTCAATTTGGCATGTCTGTATTACTTTGAACATGTGTGTGTGTGTGAACCACCAATCCGCACTGGGCCCGCGTGGTGGTTTATGGTCCATTCTCCCTGCCCATCCATAGGGAAGGCTCGTGCCCCAGCAGTGGGGACATTAAATGAGCTGTGTCTGTTGTATCAGTATCGTTTTGTGGTTGTGTGTGTGAATTTACGAATATTTTGTGTAAAGAAATAATTTTCGTTTTACACTAGGGCTGCATCAAGTTATCGATATTTCGTGTCCACTGTCTATCATGCGGTAAACGAATATGTATTACTTTTGTTAAAGTACCTATATGACGTTTAGATATGAATCACCTGGGAATGTAATCCCATTTAAGATACTTAGCTGATCCATAGCATAGTTTCCGCAAGCAAATTGCATGCTTGCGTAACAAATCGCAGGCACCTATGCCTACGCAGCATAGGCCTCTGCAGCTCCGGCTTGCTTGGTGCTTGCACTTTGTTACATCGGGCGGGGGCTGCCCTCCCTCCGCGCCTCCGGCTTATAAAAAACACTCTAGCGTAGGGTAAACTAGTACCACGTGAAGTCGGGGTGAACAAGATTCGGGTGTGTGACAGGACAGGACAGAAAATAGGCAAGTAGGTACGTATTTACAAGACTGATGATATGAACGGAATGGCACAAAGATGGCGGACAGGCAGGGTTGACAGCTACAAACCGTACGTTCAGAAACTCGTATTAAATAATAATGGTTAGAAATCTCTAAGTAGGTAACAAAAAATATAAATCATAATATACGCAACGTATTATTTGTTAATTTAAATAGTAAATTCGGCATAAAATAATCAAATAGCAATTTTCCGTTTAAATGCACAAAAAATCAAAATTATGTCTTCATGATTTCAACTGTTTTAAATTTTTGACAAGTTTTTGAATGAAGATTTGTCTCATTTATTATGTAATCTGTAAATGTCAATAGGTAAGTCAAAATCGTATGACATGTGATTCTTCAACATACCCATTCGTGCATAAATATTCTAAATCCAAGCCTTGATTTGGGAAATCATTTTGTTTCTTTGGCTGTCCATTCCTTCGATCAAGATCCACTTAATAGTCACAATCATTGAAACTTATTTGCCTGTAAGATTTAGATTGAAAATGTATCAAAGCTAACTTCGAGAAATTACTTATACACAAAATTATACTTTTCCGAGGGCAATGAGAAATGTTAAATAAATTATTTATAATATCTTCTGAGCTTTTCTTAAAGAATCGTAGTTTCAGTCATACGAAATCCCAACCCATCCTATTTTAGTTCTATTAATACTGTTACAAATTAATATTATCGATATCGTTGTTAATATAAAAAGCGACATGACATACATCACTGACACGCACTTATTAACAATTTTACACGCACAAATGTCATCCTATTTCGGTTTCGTTTGACAGCTCGTGTTTGTTGCTCTATTCCGTTGGTTTATTAAAACCGTGACAAATTGAGTAAGACGACGTTTTATTTTGTTTTCTTAATTAAAGGGAATTTTATAAATCAATTTTACATGCCAGTATGATGCCAGCCGCCCCATCATAACTAGGATGACTTTTAAGGATATTTAAAACAATAAAAAGGTTAAATATTGTTACATATTGGTGTTATTTCTTTTATATCACTTGAAATTTCTTTTATCTTTAGTGTGCAGTGATGTGTGCTAAATACTTCTTAAGAAATCACGTTTTTTGTAATCCCTTAAACACGACGTTCATATCTCACCTAACACTTATCTACAAAGGATTTAATAGATATCTGAAGGATGTGTCATAAGGAAATCATGATTGTGGTTCGCTAAGGCACATAGCGTCTTACAAATAAATATAGAATAAGCTTCGAATAGTTAATCCGTGTTTTGTCTCTTTTACTCTAATTTGAAATGACGTTTACATGATGAAAACAAAACACAGAATAACTATTCTTTGTTTATTTGTAAGGCACATAATGTTCATGCTGCACTCTTTTGATGTTGTTTACAGGAGAAAATGCACTGGGCATAGGTACCACAGGCCCAGGGATACGCATGCGGTTACTCTATGTATCCTTATCTCTTTCCCTTCGCACCAGGGAAAAAGAGAGGATATATGTACCTTCAAAAACTCCTGCATTTCTTTCGCCAGGGTGACACGGGGCAGTCATAATTAATCACGAGATTCCCTGAGACACCCTGATACCCTGAGAACGTCGCGTGTTAGAACTATATTTGCACTTGGCCTTCATCTCTCTTTATGTTAAGTGATGATAAGGCCGAAAGTGGAAGCGCATTTCGCCCGGAGTTTTCAACCACTGAGGAACTTGCTATCTTACTTTTAACTGTCGGAGCATGACAATGTTACTGACGTTGATGTTAAGCGACATTATTATATAAGATGGTGGTAGCTAGCCAGGCGAACAAACAAATCCTACCACCATTCCTACAAAGTTGTAATGAAATATTTAGGAAATAAGAATAGTTTGGATGATGTATGTACAAACTTTGCTATGATGTTTACGGATGAAATAAATAAAATAAAACATAAATGTAGTACAATCTACTTAAAACTTATGTAAAAACAAAAATAATATATGGTATACATAAAAGTATACCATAAAGGAAGTAAAGTATACCATGGATAAATTAAATAACACAAAATCTCCAGGAATAGATGGCATAAGATCACGGGACCTAAAACAAGTAAATGATGACTTCTTGGCGGTAAAGTAGAGAATCATGTCTGCGGTTTTGTTTTATTTTCTAAAATTTTTGTTATGTCGAATATTAATGTGAAATAATGGTGGATTATTAACCGTTAACTGTATGCAAAATATAAGCTTCTAAAGGGTGTTTTTTTAGAGATATACAAATTTAAAATTAAATGAAATACGTAAAAATAAATTTCATTATCGTGATATTGGTTTTATTTAAAAAGTATTCTTATGCCATTAGTGCTTAAAATTGATTTCGGGCATATGGGCGCCACGGCTGGTTTGAATGATCGTAATCCGGAACTCTAATTTTCGACCACTTTTTCGAGCAACTGGGGGTCGTATATCGGCAATAACGCGGCGAATGTTGGCTTTCAAGTGATCCAACGTCTGTGGTTTATCTGCGTAGACGTGTGACTTTACATATCCCCAAAGAAAGGTGTGGAGGGCTATCGTGGAGGCCAGCTTACAGGTCTATTACGCGAATTTATGCGGTCATCTGGCGAATCGACTCATTCGGGTCCTCTTCAACACTACGCTCCACAGCAGTAATAACTTCTTCTGTGCGCGCTGTATGGCGTCTTTGTGGATGCATATTATCAAGAGTGTGCGTGGTACGAAAACGATCCATGGTTTTCCGAATAACTTGCTCAGATGGACGTAGTGCACGGTAAGTTTGGCGAACTGGACATGATTTTCAAAATAAATTTGCACAATTTGCAAGCGTTTTCCTGAAGTAAGTCTATTCAAAATAAATAGAAATGGCAAAACGTACTGACCACAAATATACCGCCAACTTTCAAATTGAGAGTCACCAGAAAAAGTGTAGCCAATTTAAAAACAAAACCTCTTAAAAACACCCATTATAATCTCCTTACCTAAAAAAGGTATTGATATAAATATATAAGGCCATTCATAATAATAAAAATACCAATAGCATAAAAATAATAGTGGTTGTCATAACAGACTGCCAAGTCATTGAATTTGTAAGTAGATATCAAGGAATAATCATAGATTGTAAATTTATCTGGAAACTGCATAATGGAACAGTTTGCAATAATATTTAAGATTAATTTTAAACAAGTTCATTAACCTCAGCTATGTTCTTGACAGGCCTACGTTACGTATGCTGCACACACGCCTGTATATACATCAGACTACCACAAACTGTCAAATTTCCTCAAAAGACTTTAAACTTTATGTTTATGGCATATGGTTGGAAAAGTATTGAAGAGAATTAAAAAAATATATTGTATATTAGTAAAGTTGACTGAACAGTGATTGCTTTTCATACCTTTATTTAACTAGGATAACTTTTATTTTTATATGCTTAGTTTAAGATTGTGATTGGGAAGATACAATGGGGCTGGCATATCCATGTGGAAATAGAAATATTTAAATATATACAGAAAACACCCAGACCCGAGACAATTTAGAAAAACAATAATTTCTAAATTGACCCGACCGGGGATCGAACCCGGGACCTCAGAGATGGCGACTCCATGAAAACCGGTGTGCAAACCACTCGACCAAGGAGGTCGTCAAATATAGTTAATATTTTTTAGTAAATCCTTATCTATACTACTAAAATCTGTAGGCTCTGTGGGTACTTGCAATTTTTCTGACAAATTTTGGGATAAATATTCATTTTATGACTCACTGACACCAATTCTACGGTTTTTGAAATTTTTGTCTTTCTGTATGTCCACTTTTAACTCAAGAACAGCTTGACCGATCTTGATGAAAATTCGTATGTAGTAAGAACATGCGATTGTGCAAATGATAGGCTATAAAAAAAGAAAAAGAAAAAAAAGAAGAAAAGTTTACGCTTAAAATTTGTATGTAGGTAGTAAGAACATGAGATTGTGCAAATGATAGGCTATAAAAAAAAGATAAAGAAAAGAAAAATAAAGTTTAAGTACGCTTAAAATATGTATGTAGTAAAATCATAAGATTGTGCAAGTGATAGGCTATTATGATGATGGTAAACCTTTCGGTAAGTATTCATATTTTTTTTGGATTGAGTAAGTTGAATAGTCATTTGTTTCATTCCATACGTTCGTTTAAATGGCCAATTTGTGAAAAATATGGTCAAAACTAGCCTTACCATAACCTTAACCTTTATACTAACCTTGTCCATATAAATCTATAGGTTCTGTCTGTACATGCAATTTTTCTGACAATCTATCTATCTATCTAAATTACTACCTATATAAATCTATAGGCTCTGTCTGTACATGCAATTTTTCTGACAAATTTTGGGATAAATATTCATTTTATGACTCACTGACACCAATTCTACGGTTTTTGAAATTTTTGTCTTTCTGTATGTCCACTTTTAACTCAAGAACAGCTTGACCGATCTTGATGAAAATTCGTATGTAGTAAGAACATGCGATTGTGCAAATGATAGGCTATAAAAAAAGAAAAAGAAAAAAAAGAAGAAAAGTTTACGCTTAAAATTTGTATGTAGGTAGTAAGAACATGAGATTGTGCAAATGATAGGCTATAAAAAAAAGATAAAGAAAAGAAAAATAAAGTTTAAGTACGCTTAAAATATGTATGTAGTAAAATCATAAGATTGTGCAAGTGATAGGCTATTATGATGATGGTAAACCTTTCGGTAAGTATTCATATTTTTTTTGGATTGAGTAAGTTGAATAGTCATTTGTTTCATTCCATACGTTCGTTTAAATGGCCAATTTGTGAAAAATATGGTCAAAACTAGCCTTACCATAACCTTAACCTTTATACTAACCTTGTCCATATAAATCTATAGGTTCTGTCTGTACATGCAATTTTTCTGACAATCTATCTATCTATCTAAATTACTACCTATATAAATCTATAGGCTCTGTCTGTACATGCAATTTTTCTGACAAATTTTGGGATAAATATTCGTTTTATGACACACTGACACCGTCCGTCTGTCTGTTCGTCTGTATGTCATCTTATAAATTGATAAAAATTTGTATGTAGTAAGAACATGCGATTGTTCAAATGATGGCACTTGAAATGTTGACTGTGGCATTCGGCGGTCATAACTGGTGACGAAACGTGGATATATGGTTATGACGTCGAAACCAAGGCCCAATCATCATAATAGAAGCGGCCAGATCATCCAAGACCGAAAAAAGCACGCCAAGTTCGATCAAATGTGAAGGTTTTCCTCACTGTTTTCTTCGATTACAATGGCGTGGTGCATCATGAGTTCTTGCCAACAGGTCGTACGGTTAATAAGGAATACTACAAGGAAGTTATGCAATGTTTGCGTAAAGCAATACGGTTTGTGATTTTTTGGCCAAAAAAAACACCGTAATCATGCCTCAACCACCGTATTCACCAGATTTAGCTCCCTGCGACTTTTTCCTATTCCCAAAACTGAAGAGACCAATGAAAGGAAAGAGTTTTGCGACAATTGATGAGTTAAAGTCAGGATCGAAGAACGAGCTGATGGCCATACCGAAAAGCGCACTTCAGAAGTACTTCGAGGATTGGAAGAAGCGCTGGCATAAGTGCATTATATCTGAGGGGGATTACTTTGAAGGGGACAAAATGGATATTGATGAATAAATAAATAGTTATCAAAAAAACCTTTTCTTTTGAACAGACCTCGTATATATGTATATATAAATCTTCTGTGCGTGTGCACACGCACATGTATGTAATTGAACTCCTTCTAAAAAAAAGAATGCTTGTCTACTTATAGGTACCTACCTAGTTAATATTTAATAGTCCGTTTATTCTTAGGTATTTGTCTTATTTGCTAAACAATCTTCACCCAACTATTTACTTATTGAAATAATAATTTGGTAGGTACTTACTTACCTACTTATGAAACTGTTTACTAAATAACTAAATACTCATGGGACTAGTAATGATAAACAACTAAGTACCTACCTATCTAGTATCTGTACCTTAGAATAGGTACCTTCCTACCTAACTACCAAAACCAAAAGTTGACTTTGAGATTATTAAATATTATTGTACTTATAGCTAGTTTGATATGTAGGTACTTACCTACTTACAAGCTCTTTAAACGGCAACGGTACGGCGGCATAAAGATGGCCTCAAAGTCAACATTTATAGGTAGGACTGTACTTACATACCTACCCTAGGTTTATTTGAAACGTAATTTGTTCACATATAAGTACACATTATAAACACAATAACTTGTAATAAATTAACCCCCTTACAAATAAACACTATTTAAGCATTTACTTAGTTAATCATTGTTTTGTCAACGTCACACAAACGTCGTTCTCAATTTGAGAAAAAGAGACAAAACAATGATTAACTAAATAAATGCTTAAATAGTGTTTATTTGTAAGGGGGTTAGTATTCAGAATAATTATTATTATAAAAAATTCGACTTCAAAAAACAGGAAACTTAAAAAAGTAAAAACAGCTCTAAAAAGCAAGAAATAATATTGAAATCATATTATTAATTAACTAGATACGCATGTCAGTTTTAAAAAATGTCTATTGAAGTCGGGTGATTGGTGGTCGGCTGGGGGACAATTTTTGTTTCATTTAAACTTTTATAGTTGTTCCATTATCTCCACTTTTTTATTGTAAAAGCCCCACCCGACTTAAGTAGACATTTTTTTAAAACTGACATGCGTATCTAGGTAATTAATAGTATGATTTCAATATTATTTCTTGCTTTTTAGAGCTGGTTTTATTTTTTAAGTTTCCTGTTATTTTAAGTCAGTTTTTTTTTGTTAAAAATTATTTTATTTTACGATTTTTAGTGATGGGTAGACGTAGACCTAACAAGGAAGCTTCTCGGATGAGGAAACGACAACCTAGTAGGTAGTGGTATTCAAGTAAAACTTCAATCTTAATTAAACATGGAACTAAACATTTTGGCATATTGAACCGTATGAAGTAAGCCTTACAAAAGGTAACTGTTGTAAATCGTTAAGGAATTCTCTCGACTGTCTATGGTTTCCATAATCAGACCTGTAATGACACTTATAACCCATATGGGTGCAAAGTTCTTATCAATAGAAATGAATTAAGACTAAACACAAAGTAGCTACTGTAAAACGTTGAGGAGTTCCCTTGACTTTCCTTCGTCTTCATCATCAGACCCCTAATGACAGTCACAACCCATCTAGGTGTAAAGTTCTCATCAATACAAATTAATCAAGCCCAAACACAATGTAATTGCTGTAAATTGTTGAGGAGTTCCCTCAACTGTCTTTCGGCTCCATCATCAGATCGACTCCAGACCTTTTTTAAATAGTAAAGCTTTAAACGCACTAGACGCCACTACGATTTACGAAGGTTCTCCTCGATTTCTCTAGGATGCCATCATCAGATCCTGGTTTCCTTATCATGGTACAACCCTTGGGATATCTGCTTTACAACAAAAAAAGAATCATTAAAATCGGTTGATAAACGACGAAGTTTTCCGCGAATACTCATTAAAAAAATATATATATACGAGTCGAATTGAGTAACCTCCTCCTTTTTTGAAGTCGGTTAAAATGAAGACAAACCTGAAGTCGTTAGAAGAGATAGAAAGAGAGGCAACTTCTAGGTAAATATAATTGTAGGGAAGGGAGCGATGAATTGCACTTTATTGTGTCTTAGCAAGAGTCGCCATTTATTTAAATGACTTTGCGGAGTGCATCTTCTGTACTTACTTGTACTATTATGTATTCTGTGCCTACACATAGTACGTGTATCGGTGATTGATAACATAATAAGTTTCGAGCTGCTATTATCTTGCATAGGTTTCTGTGGTTAAAAATTTTCTCAGTTCGGAATCGCTAGTCAAGAGTTCAGTACGTACGCCTTTTCCGCCTCGGCATGATCAAATTTAAAGAAAATGCGTATTACTTTATATGCCAAAATGTTATTTTACTGTTCTCTACTCGCAGTTATATTGTTCCTTACATCCATATTGGTGACAGTTTTATATAATACGAAAGACATATACACAAGTAAATATGAAAATTTTCATTGGTATAGTGATTTTACCAATGAGACAAGCAATAAAGCGAGCAACACGAATGGGATGATATATATTTTAGAGTGGACATCACCAAAAACGGAACCCTTCGTCTTCTTGGGCATCGGGCAAGAAGGGTTTCAGCGCAGGCAATGCAAGTATACCAATTGTTATGTTACTTCAGACAGATCGTATCTACGAAACGTTACGCTTTTTGGCGTTATTTTATTTCACGGTCCCGAAGTTAAAAACATTCCGAATACTAAATTGCCTAACGTCAGAGAACGATGGCAAAAATATGTTTATGCGTCTATGGAATCGTCTCATTATTACCCAATTTGCTCGACCAGGCTGGACAACTTCTTTAACTGGACCTGGACATTCAGATTAGATTCAGATGCGAGATGGGGCTACATGCTTGTTAAAGATGCCAACAAAAATATAATTGGACCGAATAAAATAATGCACTGGATGAAGTTAGATGATATGGACCCTGTAGATGAAATCTTTAAGGAAAAGTTAAAATCGAAAATAAAAGCAGCCGCTTGGTTCGTTTCTAATTGTAATGATTTGTCAGGTCGAAAGAAATTTGCAGATGCATTAGCAAAAGAGCTCACTAAATATAAACTTGATCTTGATGTGTATGGAGGTTGTGGGAACTTTGAATGTTCTCGTACCAACGAAACCGAATGTGATAACAAAATCGATGAAACGTACTACTTTTATTTGGCTTTCGAAAATTCCTATAGTGAAGATTATGTCACTGAGAAGCTATTACATGCATTGAAAAACAACGCAGTTCCTGTTGTTTATGGTGGTGCTAATTATACAAGGTTGGTTCGCTGAATTACCCTTTATTTAAATAATTATTTAAAAAATATCTGTCTTTAAATATAAAATAAGAAGTACTGACGTACTGAAGAACGATCAACACACAGCCTAAACCGCTGGACCGAACGCTTAAACTTTATTTATTTATTTATTTAGTTTATTTTATGACGCAGATAAGAAGTTATATAGACAGGATTTTCCGACAAAGTCGCGGGCAGTCACTAGTGTATGATAATAAAATATATCATAATGTTTACTCTAAGACTGCATTTGATATACTAGGCTAGACGATTGCGTAAGTTCGTGGGTCCCCCTTTTACAGTTTACTTAATAACATACTTCAAAAAAGGAGGTTTCTCAATTCGACCGTATTTTTTTAAATATTTTTGTTATATGTGACTTCGTCGTTTATGAACCGATTTTGATGATTCTTTTTTTGTTGGGAAGGAGATATTAAAAAACCAGGATCTGATGATGGCATCCCAGAGAAATCGAGAGAAACCATCGAAAATCGTAGTGGCGACTAAGTGCATAATTTTTTCATTAAGTATCTTGAAGCACTACTATTTAATGAAGGTCTGGAGTTGATCAAATGATGGAGCCGAAAGACAGTCGAGGGAACTCCTCAACGATTTACAGCAATTACATGGTGTTTGGGCTTGATTAATTTCTTTTGATGAGAACATAGCACCTGTATGGGTTATAAATGCCATTATCATTTTTTTTTGTTAAAAAATATTTTATACTTTACACGGTTATAAACGATATGAGGATTTTTAACTATGTTGAGATGTTTGCTTAAAATAAGTGTATTTGTAAATTTCATTAAATAAATTTATAATGTATAAAACAATATTAACCAATTTCTTCGAAATTTCGCGATACTGATGAATGAGGTAAACTGACGAGTTCATGAAACTGGCTAATTAGGGAAACTGACGAGTGATACTTTATCAAATTTGTTTTTTTACATTTTATATTTAATTTCTTTCTGCCTACTTTAAAAAAGAAGAATGGCGTAAAAAATGCCTTTATTATTTTTTTTCATCATCAGCTCATTTTATGTCCCCACTGCTGGGGCATGAGCCTTCCCTTTGGTTGGATAAGGAGAACGAGCCATAAACCACCACGCGGGCCCAGTGCGGATTGGTGGTTGTTAACGACTGCTAATGCAACGGCCTTCCGAAGCACGGAGGAGCTCAAAGTGATACATTTTTGGTCACCCATCCGATGGGTCTTTCGTCGATTCATACCATGAGTGGTTCATACCACGGTATGAATCGCACAAGGACGCTTTTTGAATTGGCTGATTCATACCATGGTATGAAATAGCCAATATATTTTTTGTACTTATGCGATTCATACCATGGTATGAAACACGGAAACATTTTCAGAACTTCGTCAATTTGAACCACTATCAAAAAATATTTAAAGAAAAGACGATTTCGGTAACGACGCGTAGAAAACGGTTAATAAAACAAAAAAAATATATAAAACTTATTTTTGATTTATAAGATCACCATCATCATCATCAAAAAAGACGTTCACTGCTGGACAAAGGCCTCCCCCAAGGATCTCCACAAAGATAAGATAAGATAGTATTTATTTATTTTTATTTATTTATAAGTTAGTGATCGTAAGACAAAGGATACAATATTTACTCTTATGAACACAGAAAACATAATTTAAGTTGAGTGACATCAGAAATCATATAAGTCATCATTATCTTTCGTATTAGCTTAGAGTATTATAACACAGTATTAGCTACTAAAATTTATACTAAAAGCCACAGATTGATTAAGATTTATTTAAAATTAAATTTAAACGTTTGTGCAATGTTACTTGTTATTTTTTAATAATTTTACAAGTTGAGACAGATATTGGTTGCTTATTATAGGTAAATCTTAAATATAAACGGAAAAAGAGATAAAATAGATTGTTATTTATAATCACAATATTAAGCTTACATTGCAGTTTCAACTTATAATCAGATAATTACTTTTTTATTTACTCTTATCAATAAATCATCACAGATCTTATAAATAGATATTTTTTTGTTATTTACTCTTATCAATAAATCATCACAGATCTTATAAATAGATAATTACTTTTTTAATTTATTCTTGTCAATATATCATTACAATCTTATAAATAGATATTTTTTTATTAATATTATAAGTCAAGTGCATTTTAAAATAAGATTGAATAGCATAAAATAAAACTGAAACTAATTTACTATGTAAAAAATTAAATTAATGGACCACTCATGGTATGAGTCGACGAAATACCCCATCCGATGACCGGCCTTTGCGAAAGTTGCTTAACCTCAGCTTTTGCAGACCGGGCGCGTTAACCATTGCGCCATCGTGCTCCTCCATCGAGCTCCAATTTCCTTAGAGGTCAGTAATGTTTGTTGTAATACCTAAACTGAAGCTAAAATGTTACACCTAGTTCCCCGATCCGATCCGAACCCATCGGAGAATGCGTGATGCCGTTCGTTCCCTCTAGATAACCTCCGAAAGTGATTCGTTTCACACGGTTTGAGGAACCGTTTAAGTTTCTCTCCGCCCCCAAATAATCCCGGTAAAGCTGTAAATGCCGTCTGAGGCAATCAGCAAACTCTCTCAAAAAAAATGTTACACCTATATACTAATAAAAACACTATAAAATGACGGGTTGTGCAGCTATTGATTTAAAAAAACGGGAATCCATCTTTTGCCTAAAGAAACCAAAATAAAGAAAGCGTGGGAACATACTCAGAGAGACGATAAAATAAGCCGCAAAAGTATTAGCGCAAACGTTTGATTGTCACCTACACAAACACACGCACACACGCACCCACGCACGCACACATGCCCGCACGCACGTACAATACATAGTTGAAGTTTACTATGGCAGAAATTCGTACAAAGGTGATAATTTATTCATATTACTTCTCCATATACCTTCATATCTGAAACAATAATCATATTCAACAAGTAACTTACGTTTATTAATATTATTGTTTTCAAGATAACATTATTGTTTCAACGAACTACTAAATACTACTACCTACTAGACTAGTAAAAAAAAGTGTCAAGAAACTTAGAAACGTTTAGTATATTTTAATATGCTTATAACGTTATACGGCTAGACTATTTTAATATTAATCAAAGGGTGGATTTAATGCCATCTAAACCATTTAATTTTGAACTTCAGTTTACAGATGAGCAGTTAATAGTACAGACGCCTTGTTATATAAATAAAATACCTTGTTTTGTAAACTGTGGAGTGTTTTTATTATGTTGTAGCCCCCCCACAGGAGGAGTAGAGAAGTTCCACATTACAAGTGATTTTTATCAATATCTTTCATTTAATTACGTCTTGTCTAACAAATTGTCTAGTAGTCAGCACTAGGCTGCTGTATTGTAGGTGCTGTTCGTGGACAAAAATGTAAAATTACATTTGAATCCACTAATAGCACCTGCCAAAAATATCAATAGGTGCTGAATGTGGACTAGGCCAGGGGCTATTCGTGCAGGTGCTATTTAGGCGGATGCTTAAAGTGGATTATCTCTGAATATGAGCAACCTATTCAAAACTGTCTTGTCCTTAATTCTAATATCTTCAATAAATGCTCAACCATATGCCATATACATTAAGTTCAAAGTCTAATATGGAAAACTGACAGTTTGTGGTAGTCTGATGCAGGGCTTTGATACCGTTAAAAAATTGGTATCGATACTTCTGTCAAACGAAGATACCTTCCGGTAAAAATTGGTTGAGGCGTCTTCGAGTAATCGGGTAACATACATAAAAACAAAGATCCCGATGAATTGAGCACCTCCTCCTTTTTTGAAGTTGGTTAAAAAGTACCGGTAAGCTACCTGAGTGGCATTTTTACTGGTAAATTAACTAACCGCTCTACGCGCATTGGCTAAAGCGCAATATTTAACCGCAATAAAGCGCAATTTTTATAGTGAGCGACCACGTCTCAGTCCCGTATGTCATCACTGGCAACACACAATGGTCAAAGACTTTCGGACTTCTTGGCGGGAAAGTGAAGAGTAATATCTGCGGTTTTGTTTTATTTTCTAAAATTTGTGTTATGTCGAATATTAATGTGAAATAATGGTGGATTATTAACCGTTAAGTATTCGTGAGTGTGCATGAGTGTTGGCAAATGAAACAAAACAGTGCAACGGCACTTTTCAAATTCTCTCAAGAAGTCGCGTGAGGACTTAGTAAAGCCCCACATCTTTACTGAGATAATCGAGGGGTTGGGGGGATTCATTTCTTACTTCTCATTTCTATTATCATTCATCATCATCCTATATAGAGCTTAAACGTATAAATTAAGTTTTCGACTGAAGGACTAGTATCCATGGTCATGAACAAATAAAAAAAAAAAGACTCGTATTGAGACACTGCGGTATATCGGACGAGAAGATATTTCGTAGCTTACCGAACGCCATCCTAATTGGATTCGACGATTGACCTCTTTGCTGAAGTTGGACCTACCTAGCTGGACCGTTTGTCCCAGGTAAACATAATCGTCCACAACTTCAAGGGCAGAGTCCCCAATCTTCAGAGGAGTACGACACGTGAGTTCAACATAACTTTCGTCTTCACCATGTTCATTTTAAGATCTACTTGTTGAGAGACTCTGTTGAGGTCACCGAGCATTGTGCCGAGGTCTTCCAGGGTGTGTACACAATGAAATACTAATGTTTGAATTATTTTCTTGCTACCTGTACATCAGCTCAATCAAAGAGTACTCAAATAAACTTCGAGCAAAGTGTAATGCACGTCATTTAAAATGGTTTCATAGAAAGGTATAGGTTATATATATATATATATATATATATATATATATGGTTACAAGGATAAACTTATAGTCGTCTACGTCCTTACAACTTCTTTACAACATAATATCATCATCATCATCATCATCATCTCATTTTATGTCCCCACAGCTGGGGCACGAGCCTTCCCTATGGATGGATAGGTAGAACGGGCCATAAACCACCACGCGGGCCTGGTGCAGTTGGTGGTTATTAACGACTGCTTATGCAGCCGGGACCAACGGCTTTACTTGCCTTCCGAAGCACGGAGGAGATCGAGATGATAAATTTTTGGTCACCAATCCGATGACTTTGCGAAAATTGCTTAAGGCGACGCATCGCTAAACAATAAATCTCATACGTTTTGATTCGAGCGTTTGCGCCCCGTACCATAAGAAAAACTGTTTTTTTTCCTTCAAATTAAAACTACAAATTATTTAAAAAAATGAACTACAATTTTAAAGTGTGTGTTGAGACTAATCTACTAAGAAAATTTTGATGCTTAAATCGGTCTGGTTAGCTTGTAAAATGCAAATCTATGTTTTAAAAGAGGTCACTTTGATATTTTTTCCTTTGTTATAAAAGTTGACAAATCGTGTTTCTGAAACTACCAAAATGAAGTCAATTCAATGAAAAATCATGTCATCAAATATCACTTTCATATAATTTGTAATTGTTGGGAAAAATCAAGATCCCCGCCACGTAAATTACCAATGCGTCGCCTTAACCTCGGCACTCGCAGACCGGGCGTCAACGAACTCCTCGAGCTTAATAATATACAAAATTGCATTTTGTTTTTTACACATTTAGTCCAAGTACTCGCTCAATAAAATACCGTGGGTGTACAAAATATAAGTTTAACAAATCAATTTTTCATGACGATAATGAAGTTACGACGACATTCATTACGACGATAAGAGACGATTACACATAAAAAAAATCTACAACACTTTATTAACGCCTAGAGCCAATATCACCTTTATGTGTTTACTTCTGACCTGCATTTGTCCCCGGTTTTGTGTACCTGTATCTTTAATTTAATTCATTAATTTTCATTTTCGTAAACGTAATCGAATGAATACGGAATAAACAAAACTCACACTATAGGCACCCAGCTCGGCACAGTTCGAGCGCTGCTGTTGCGAATCTGACCTAAAGGAGCGTCCTCACTGAGAGCATTCTTACCCGAGCATTTGTAAACGAGTAATCGCCAGCGAGCAACGAATTCTGCCCAGCGAACTAAACATTCACTTTCGTGCAAAACTATGAACGTTCGAGTCGAATAACCGAGCTTGGAGCATTCGAATACTAAATGTCATTATTATAATATTTTTTGTTATAAAAATTGACGTTGACAAAACACGATAATACGATAGACCAAGAAGGTCACGATCAAGGAACTGTTCCTTGCTTACAAGTAGCCAGTAATATTCCTACATACATAATGCATGCGTATTATCGTGTTATTATCAATGTCAATTTATTATAACAAAAAAATATATATTGCTTTGACTATACTTTGAATTCTATTATCAATTAAAAATAAACAACTTTTAATTGAAATACTTATATTTATATATTGAAATGCGTTGGAGTAACGACAAAGTTCTCTTTTAATAGAAAAATATAAAACATAATGTTTTGTGGGATCCGAAGAATCCTGAACATCTACTTATATCATTGCATCTAGCTATTTATCTATCCGTCATTTTGAAATGAATGACATTTAGTATTCGAATGCTCCAAGCTCGGATGTTCGACTCGAACGTTCACAGTTTTGCACGAAAGTGAATGTTTAGTTCGCTCGGCAGAATCTGTTGCTCGCCGGCGATTGCTCGTTTACAAATGCTCGGGTAACAATGCTCTCAGTGAGGACGCTGGCAATTTGGCAATTGCTCGTTTTCAAATGCTCGGGCACATAATAAGTAATAGTATACTGCTCGGGTAAGAATGCTCTCAGTGAGGACGCTCCTTGAAACGCGAATCTGGCGTAAAGCGAATCTTTCCTTAAGCGAACAAATCCTGTTGTTAACCACAATGTCAGTCTAGACTAACAATGAAACTAAGTCCTTAATTTCCTAAGCAATGTAATGAGATAATTTCTAGGACAAAGGTTTTATATGTGTGTTAATTAAAAGCATGATGAAACCAACCAAAGAGAGAGCGGATTTAATTGAGCTAGCCACGGCCCAGCGGCCGCTTGGTTGATGATTGTCCCCGTCTGCGACAACTATCAATATTCAATGTATTTGTAAATACAATGAGTATTATAGATTATATTATTTAAGTATAGGTATCGGACAAGGAAATATTTCACGTTGGATTCAACATTGCTCAAATGGAATTCTTTGCAGTATTTTTTTTATGTTAGTTCGGTTTTTGCGACTATATAATTGTTTTTTATATAGTTGTTTTGGCAGTCAGGTTTTTTGATTTATTTTAATAAAAAAACCGTTTTACCAGGCCCACCCCACGAACTTTATGTATAAATACTGTAAACAGTATTAATAAGGTTAAACAAAAGGAGAATGTCTAATAAGACTGCCATTTTATATTATAAGTTTTATATCGCACATTTTATAGCTAAGTAATTTTTTTTTTTTTTTAATAACATAATATATGTGAGTTTAAGTGCAGTCAACGTTACATATCATACAAGGTTCATTTGCTATCTTTTAAATTTTAATTTCTGAGTTTATGCTTGTGTAAATAAAATATGGTTCAACAAATTGATTACATGTGAATAGGTCGGTCGTAGGATTGTCTATGTCGATGACGTTGTTGTCGACATTGAATAAAGCTCCTTTGGCTTACGAGGTAAGAGTTAGATAACTAAATTTTAGCGGGTTAGACAGAGTCACAAAAGTATAGTTTGTAGTGCACCTGACCCGGTATGTCATGGGGTGCGGGTTCGAATTCTGCTCCTGGAATTTTTTTCAACACTTTCAAAATGTAGCAAAGTTATTTTATTCTTACCCTGTTCTTTCTAACCTTGTTAAAATTGTTATTACATTTAATAATAGGTCTTTACCTATGAAATTGGAGATTTGTATGAAGATTTTTTATAAAATTTTATTTTTCATACTAACGTTTTTTAATTTTCTTAGCATCTATTTATGTTAACACAATAATAAATAAATTGTAGAGTAGTGTGTTTGTTTAACTAGCTAAATATAGCAGACATTAAAAAGAAAAAAAATCAAGACCGTTCAAAGCTACAATGAGACAAAGGGTCAATTCCGCAAACAAAAAAAGAAGTCAATTAAAAAAAAAAAAGTTGGGCGATAAAGACACATAATGAATAATCATTCCTGAAGCCAAAGTAACATAGTCCTAATTAAAGGTGTATAATAAAATTAACAACCGGTATTGACTTTTAGAAGTAATACACCTATTAATAAGTGAGAAAAAAACTCCAATTTCGTAGGTTAACCTATTATTATGTAGATAAGATTCTGTCCATATCTTCTTCGCCTTTATCCGGCAGTAAACGTCTTGGGGCCAAATGATGATGATGATGATGAAGATTGTGGATCAAAGTAATGATAATATCTTTTAATTTTTACAGGTTCATGCCAGATGGAATTTATTTAAACGCGAAAGAATTAGGGGTAAAAAATTTGGCATCAAAAATGAATGAACTCATAAACAGCCCAGAAGAATATGCGAACTATTTTAGATGGAAGAAACACTACTCGTTCCATTCTAGAAATGAAGACCCTGATAACAATGAGTATTGTGGGTTTTGTGAACTCCTTAATAATAGAAGGAGAATGAGGGAGACAACAGTAATAGAGAAGTTTAAACAATGGTGGGATAAGCCAAATTATTGCTGACAGACATAACGCATGACGTGATCTCCCCATCTTTGTTCAAGATTATAAGCCTAGGGCCGAGGCTTCAGCCTTAAAAGTTATTCACCTGAGATATGAAAACAAAACAACACTGTTGTTGTTGTTGTTTTGTTTATATATTTTTTCAATGAAGGTTACGTTTAAAAAAATGTAGCCTTTATTGTTAAAAAGACTGAAGGTGCAGGAACACCCTAAATTTCCATTTATATAAATGTGTTACTTACAAATTTGATAAAAATCGATAAAAACCTATTTATACAAAGCTATAAAACCTTTTAATGGTTGCTATTGGTTGTTTGTGCAGTAAGTGGCTACAGCCTTGATCTCAGCAGCAGGAGGACATTAATAGGCTGTTATTGTTAATTATGATAGTCTTCTTGCGAAGAATGTTGAGACTGGCCGGCTAACATCCTGTCCAGGCGGGAGCCCTTCTGGGCCCGCACCTTCCACTACGCGAGCTTCTACTGGGCCCGAATCTCCCATTGCGCGAGCACGTTCTGTTTCGCCATTAGGTTTGTCGCTATTAGGATAGATAAGATGGTGGTAGCTAGCCAGGCGGATAAACAAGTCCTACCACCAACCAAACCGAGTACACAAACATGTACCCACACACAGTAGACCACAGAGGCGGTTTATCTGTATAAAGTGTTTCATTTCAATATGTAGTGATCGCATTACTTTATTATTATTTATTATTATTTACTAGTGGTCGCCGAGTGGTCGCAATTCGACCGTAATTTTTATAAAAAGCTAGTACTAAACAGTATTTTATTAAGGCTGCACGGATTGTATCCTAAGCAATGAAAAATTAAAAAAGATAGAATGTGAGTTTGGATTGCATTGACAAATTTCAAAAATGGAAAAGGAGCTCCTCTTCCATTTTTGAAATTTTTGACAATTTATGAAACAATGTTTATTTTAATGTATTTTTATGCATACCTAATTTAAAAAAAATATTAGTATTCTGCAATCCTTTTCTATATAAACTATACTTGGTGTGCAACATTTCATACTCCTCCATCCGCGCAATTTTCGTAAAAAGAGGTACAAAGTTTTTGCTTCACGTATTAATATATAGATTTTTCACTACCTTTTCACCGCCTATCTATCCTGCACGCGATGCCCCGCTGTACGCGAACGTATAATATACGTAATACGTATAACATATAATGAAGAACTTCTATAGAAGTGCTGGTGTGGACGGCACGAAAATCTCAAACTTCTATAGAAGTTGTTGGCGGTGAAAAGGTAAAAACGAAAAATGGATCTTTTAAAAACGAGAATTTTATCTCACTTACATGACATTTATGGAAGTTATCCGGTTTCATTTCAAAGATACTCGTACCTAAAACTATGTGTCAGCGGTATATTGTATGATTCGTCATTCATTAGGTATGCGAATGGCATTTCGATTAGCAGAACTCGAATGTATTTTTCTAAATTAGCATCGTCATTTTGTAAACCATTTACCTACCTACTGTACAACTGTAGAGGAAGTGTACCAAATATGGAATATTTTCCTGTTATGCCTCTGGAGGCGAGCAACACAAAACCGGTCGTTGTGGAGATCCATGGGGGAGACCTTTATCCAGCAGTGGACGCTTTTTGGCTGAGATGATGATGATGATGGACTAAACTAAAAATCTGAGGATTTGAAAGCATCACTGATTCGTCGCTGTCACTCTCCCCGCGACCGTTCAGCCCCCTGACTATGAGCTCTTAAAGCAATGTTATTGCAGTTGTAGAAAAGAGACGCGAGTATATTCGCCGCTACACGCGTCTCGTTTTGACAACTGCAATAATACTGCTATAAGAGCTCGTGGTTCGGTAGTTCAGTTTCAATAATAATGCATCCATAATATTTTGAACGTATTTCATATTCGGTACACTTCTTCAAATGTTTTTTTTGTAATGTTGTTTTTTATTTATAATTAATTGTTTTAACTTTGTTTTATATAATTTTCACATCCAATGAAAGTAAAATGAGTTTCCGTTGCTCTAACATTCATATCTTTCTAATCGCATAGTATGCAAAAATAAAATCTGGTTCTAATAGATTATTATCTTTTATCATTATCTCTCTCCATAATACTATTGTCCTTGCCATTATTATCATATCGCATCGTGCATGATATCAGAGACATGGCATTTGTTTTACGAACTCTAGCTTTCTTTTAAATAACTTACTAATGTAGATTACTCTAATGGTTACAAATACTGTTCCGACCGGCGACTTAGATAAGATGGTAGGTATCTTTGTACAACATATGTACAAAGGTTCTGAAGGCATGCAATGAAGAAATAGCCCCTGTTCTAACATTTCTTATAAACCTATCAATATCCTCTGGGACCTTCCCAGACAGGCTTAAGTATTCACTAGTCAAACCCTTGCATAAAAAAAATGAAAAAACAGTAGTTGACAACTACAGACCCATTACACTAATCTCAATCATATCAAAGGTTTATGAAAAAATTGTACTTGAGAAACTGATGGTGTTTTTTGAAAAGTATGGTATATTAAATCAAGATCAATTCGGATTTCAAAAAAAGAAATCCACAACCCATGCCATATTCAACCTAGTGAATGAAATACTAATGAACATAAATGAAAATAGGTACACAACAGCTCTTTTCCTTGACATGTCTAGAGCGTTCGATTATTGCTTACATGACACCCTACTAAAAAAGTTGGAAAACAACGGCATTAGGGGGCCGGCACTAAATTGGCTAAAAACTTATTTGAGCAATAGGATGCAAGCCGTTGAAGTAGCTAAACTCGATAAAAATAATATAACCCAAAAATATCTATCTGAGTTTAAAGAAATCAAGTTTGGGGTGCCCCAGGGGAGTGTCTTGGGCCCATTTTTGTTCCTCACTTATATAAATAACTTACCAAAACTGACAAAGCACCGCTGCATCTTATTTGCGGATGATGTCTCAATCATAGTGACTACAAGTAAGAAATTGACATTAAATGACCATAGTAATGAAATTAACAATACAATCAACTTAATAATAAATTGGCTTAAAGATAATAACCTTTTCATTAATATTGACAAAACTTATTTCATGAATTTTAATAATACACCTTATCAAACGTTAAATGTACACTATCAAGGACTAGGACTACATGGCACAAATATAACTAAGTTTCTGGGTATACAAATTGATCATAAGTTGGACTGGAAGCAACAGATCACAAACATATGTTGTAAAATAAATAGATTTACTTTTGCACTATATAAACTCACTAAAGTAGCCTCTCAAAGTGCAGCACTCACAGCATACTTTGCATATATTGAGTCCATCCTCCGTTATGGTTTAATCATATGGGGAAACAGCACAGACACAAATAAAGCATTTATCGCTCAAAAAAAATGTATTAGGGCAATCTGTGGCACTGCACCAGATGAGCCATGTGCACCCTTATTCAAAAGGTTAAAAGTCTTACCCCTGCCATGTCTATACATTTTTGAAATAGCCAAATTTGTCAAACTTAACCATCATTATTTTGAAACAGCACAAGTTATGTATCCCCGAAACACTAGAAATGGAAAAAGGTTGATGTCGGCCTTTGTTCCAAAAAGCACTCGTATGCAAAAGAATTGTTTCTGGATGTGCATAAGTATTTTTAATAAATTGCCTGAAACAATTAGAAAACTTATTGTAAAACAATTTCTAGCAGAGTTACATAAATGGCTTATGGCACACCTATTTTATTCAGTGAAAGATTTTCTTACACATACACTTAATAAATGTAAGATGTGTACCTAGATGTGTGCAAGCAAATATTTTAGTTTTATTTTTCTTATAAGTTAACGACATATTAATTTCTTTTGATGTCTGTAAAATACTATTTACCTTGTTTCCAAAAAGAAAAAAAATATAAAAAGGGTTGCTATTTTATGTTTTTTTATTATATAGCACAATGTTTGGGTATGTTTAAAAAATATATTAATACATGTTTGCTTTGTTTGTAATTTTATAATTTTATTGTTTTTAAATTCTTATACTACCAATTTAATTTTGCATGCTATCATAGTTAGCTGAATAGGATGAGCCTAACATTATTATAACATCTCCCCATGTACCCTGTTCATACGCAAAATAAATATATTCTATTCTATTCTATTCTATAGGTAGTACCACCTAGAAGGTAGCAATACAATAATAATAGACCAAACGTACCAATAACTAAATATTTTGAGGAATATCTTTTACAAATTCAAAAGTCAAACCGAGATATATTAAAACATTTATCATTTTGAGCTCCTCCGTCCTTCGGAAGGCACGTAAAACCGTTGATCCCGGTTGCATTAGCAGTCGTTAACAACCACCAATCCGCACTGCGCCCGCGTGGTGGTTTATGGCCCATTCTCATCCCTAAGGAAGGCTCGTGCCCCAGCAGTAGGGACGTAAAATGAGCTGATGATGACGTGTATAGTGTCTTCATGGTTTCGGATTTGAGCGTTTCTATATCACAAGTACTGTAGCTACTTAACTATTGGGATCAGAAAAATGTATCTGATGTTGTCTTATGATTTGATATGGTTGATAGCGCTGGCGTGCAGAGATGTCACTTACCTTTTGTTTATTTTTTATTATATTTCTGGTATCTACATTCCATAGAAGATCAGCGCCGGGGTGCCAACCATGCATCCCAGTACATTATGCTGAGTGGAGACTAATTCTATAGGTACCAATAGTTCTATAATATTATGTATCCCCTACTGGGAGTCGAACCTCTGGATCAGAGTCCGGTGGCTCAACCTATACACCGATACTATTGCTTAGCAACTTGAAAATTATATTAATGCTTAAATTTCTAATTAATTATTTTTTATGTACAGACACCTGCACATCAACCTATCCAAAACTGTAAAATTTCTTCAATACATTTTCAACCATATGCTTGAGCTATAAAGTTCAAAGTCTATTGAGGAAATTTGACAGTTTGTGGTGTAGTCAAAATGTCAAGATCTAAAGTGTATCCGATCTAGATCTTGTATGTAGAGTTACTAAGGCATAATTATTAGTTAAATAGTTAGTTAGTTTTTACTTGTTATATAATTTTTAATTAAATAGTTCTATTGTGACGTCAAGGTCTCCACCGTAGGTAGGGTTTACGAAGTCATAGCTTTGAATTGACTTTCAAAAAACACTTGTAAAAGTTCATTTTGAATTAAAAAAATTGAATTTTGAACGTCAAGTCACAAATTAGTAGTTCACACATTCTAAAATAATAAAAATAATGTCTCAAAGTTGTCATCTTAAGGCTTTTTTTATTATTGTATGTTTTGCACATCCCGTAGGTAATAAAATAATTAAAAACTAATTTTGCAATTTTTTAACTTCTATTTATAAATTGTAAAGTCAACATTAACCTAGAATAAGTTTTCAATTTGTTATATTATTATTTTTTTATATATTTTTTTCACCATTACTATGTATTGTATTTATTTAGTTTTTAATTGGATATAGTTGTAGATTAGGTAAACTTTAACATGGACGCTTATTATTAATCGTGTTGTGTACACATGTTTTAGATAGAAATTTAGCTCTTATACAATTTATAATGCATTATTGTTATTTTTTAATTTCTATCTGTTTTGTGTACCTAATAAATAAATAAATAAATACATTTATAAACGGTGCCAACGTTTTGTTTCTGTTCAGAAATAAACGAAATTTTGTCAGTTTTCGTCAGTTCACGCCTCCACTCAATTCAAATTTCAAACGTTTCATTTTTTCTTTTTCTTTTTGTTTATCCTTCAAACCAAAGACACGACGGGCACTCGAGACGCGCCTCTTTTGAATATTATGATTTTTTAAACGAGTGTGGGACGAACTCATTTTGAGTTTATGCTTTTTGACCCTTTACGGATTTGTAATTTTTATTATTTTGTTGTTTATATGCCCAAGATGTTTTTAGAAGTGTATATACGTATTTTTCCTCATTAATAAGAAGGTATAGGTAGTACAAAAATTGCATAACACATAAAATAATAATGTAAAAAAAAATAAAAATATATAATTATTAATAGTATTATTAGTATTTGATTTGTATTTGTCTGCGACATTTATTCTTACCTAACGATGTCCTAAAATCAAAACAACGAAAGTTAATTCTCTTCAGAATATCTGAAATTGCTCTACTCAAATTATTCTCAGTTTGCAATAAATTAATACAAAAGGTGGTTTCTGCTTTCCCGAGGGCGATTAGCACTCGACGGCGTCAACTTCCAATAAAAGCCTTAAGACATTGTTCAAATACATTAATGAGTGCTCTGTAAATCAAACCGAATACCTCAGATACCTCTTATAACAAAGGTATTGGAATAAATGTTGAACGACTGACGATACTCTTCATATATTTGTAAAGAAGAATATCAGGTTTTTATACCTTGGGGAAGTCAGAGACCACTGATTTATTATTGCATCTAGCATGCATTGCTGACTGTTTGTAGGATTTTGCACAGAATCTGACGAGATGACGACCACTTTGGGGTGCGTTTTTTGAATCGGTAACTAATTCTCACGCTAAGAAATCATTTATTTTTTCTCGTTCTCATCATCATCATCTCAGCCAAAAGACTTTCCACAATGACCAGTTTTGTGCTGCTCGGCATCCAGCGGCAATCCAACTAATATTTCTCACTCTTATTCTTTACTGGTAATTAATTTTTGGCCCCGAAAGTTCTCGAACGATATTATCAATTATAAATAATGCAAATAATATTATATTTCATGCCACTTTCATTTTAAGATCATCGGTTATCGTGAAATTAAAAAATCTCTCCAAGCAAAGAACGAAACGAACAAGGTCGAGGTAGAGCTTTTTTTTTTTAATTATAGTAGGCAAATGCCTATTTATAATCGAAAATCTCTCCTGATGGTAAATGATGATGCGGCCTAAAATATAATATTATGTATAAAGGTTGATAATACTCTTACGAAAACATAATTAATTACTTGATTAAAATAGAAAAAAGTGTCGAATTATACAACGTGTAACTTAAAGGTGTGGTCAAAATAAAAAGATCCAAAGTCTATCCGATCTAGATCTTATATGTGTTGTTACTGAGACATAATTATTAACTTTAATTTGTCATGCAATTTTAAATTAAATATTTATAATAGTGAAGTCATGCACGTCATGCGCATAAGCAAGCAACAGTGATCATAAATGTGAAAACACCGAGGTTACTAAACCACTAGGGCTGTTACTTGTTTATTTTACTGTGACGTCTTGTACTTACCGAGAAGAAGCCGCAAGAAACTCGGCAAGGGCTGTTTCTTTCTCCTGTAGTGTACAATACAAGTTTATTAAAAAAAGCCAATAACTATATCACATTCATAACATTAATTTGCACTATTGTGTATGTACAACCGTATCCATACATTTTTGTCATTTACATAATCTTCCACTTTTTAATAACCTTTACTCATTAGACTTTGTGACGTAAGGGCATTTCAACAACATTTTGTGGAAGTTTACTATAAAAAGTTATACATTTACCCAAGAATGAGCCACCTGTTTTATGAAGCCTAAAAGATAGGACGGCAAGTTTATTCTTATTGCGAGTGTTAAAACTATGAAGGCCACAATTTTGAACAAATGTATTATGAAGTCTTTTGACATACATAATATTTTGAAAGATATATGGTGATGCAACATTAAAAATTTGTATTTACTTAAATTACTCTATAAGTGAGTCTTAAGGTTGTATAATGCGCGGACTGCTTTTTTCTGTAAAATAAAAACATTGTCAATATTAGCAGCGGATCTCCAACAACGGACACGGACGTTAACAAGCTGCACCAGTAGTCTCCGCAGCTGGACTCCATTTCCACTTAAAATTAAGTGACGTGAAAAAAAACCAATTCATCGTTTCTATTCCAATAGAGCTCGCGCGTGTGCTCAAAAATCAGTACTGCATCGCAGAGACTGTTAGTCGATTAAGTCGACTCAACTCATTTCCTGCTCGTGACGAGACTGCGATTGACAATCACGCCGTCATTTCCAGTGGACGTCGCGTGCCCTTGGCAAAGCTGATGAGATGCAGCACTAAGCGTATTGGCCATAACTGAATGTAGACAACTGATTGCCTATTGTGAGTTTTGTTTACTATCCGTATTCATTCGATTACGTTTAAGAAAACGAAAATTAGTATGGCATTGAAGCAGCGCCTCGCCAGGATGCGAGATACGAGAAGAGTTAACTTTTTATTTTTTATTTATTGATTTACAAAACCGAATACAAACATAAACTTAACAATTAAACATACCTACAGTTATATTAAAACATGCAGTAGTTTGTATCCTACAAGATAAGAGAATAATAATTTTGCACGAGGCAAAATTATTATTTCACGTTGTAAATATAAAAAATCTAAATAAAGCAAGAAAAACCATATTCTTAGCAAATAAATATTCCAATTATGAAGCTGAACAAAATATTAGTCAAATATTAATACTAAAACTGAAGCTTACCGAGTTGTTTCTTAAATGAGGCTGAAGAACCATGCCAAATATCTATGTTCGACCCCACACGATTCGACAAGGAGCTCATACGATAAATAGGCGAGTGCTGACCTAGGTTGGTTCTGTATAATGGGAGATGGAAAGTTTTGCGGTTGCAGAGACGACTACATGAACGCGGCACGACAAAGCTATCGCTCCAAGTTATCTGGCGCATCTACAAATCCATGTATTAGCGTGCGTACAAAAACGTGACATTAACTAAGTATTTACGTCATTTGGTTAAGGTCTGCATGTTGTAGTGCGAGAGTCATTCTCCATTGGATTGTAATTTTTTGCACTTATTATCAGTAAATGCAAGATGGTAAAGAAAACGCTTCTGAACACGTTCGATTCTATCAATGTGAACCTGATATCCCGGACTCCAAACAATGCTACAATACTGAAGTATGCTGTGTACTAACGCTTTAAAAATTAAAATAGGCAAGTTTGGCTGTTGATATATTTTCATGGATCTATTAATAAGACCAGAAAGTCGGGAAGCTCTGCTTGACATGTTGTCAATATGAAATCGAAAACTAAGACCTGAGTCGAATATTACGCCAAGGTCACGTATCATCGAGACCTTTTCCAAAGGATTTTGATTTATGTGGTAACCTATTTTATTTTGCACTTTTCTCTTTGTAAACTTATTAAAGCAACACTTCTCTAAGTTTCACAACATTAGATTATCAGCGCACCACTTATTAATTCCATCTAAATCACCCTGAAGTAAATCCGCATCTGATAGATAATTCACCGCTCTGTAGATCTTCAGGACATCGGCGTATAGTTTACAATTGGATTTTATTACATGATTCATTCATTAATGAAAAAAAGACTTCACCGCCTTTGTCCAAAACATCCACAATATCATTGAAATAGCTAGGTACCTAATTAGATTACTATTTGTTGATTTACGAGCCATAAAACCATATTAGATTACAAAAATGGGACATTAATATCTTGGATTAACTTGTCTAACATTAATATCTTGGATTAACTTATCTATAATCTTGGATCTATTAATAGATTCAAAAGCTTTACGACAACTTGATAAAATAGATATGGGACGATCAGTGGCGGATTTGCAGTCTTAGCCGCTCTAGGCCCCAGGCCCTTTGCCGCCCTTTTGTCAGCACCCATCATATAGACTAGATACAATAAACGATACCAGAAGTATCAATTATCGTAAGGGACATTTTGGCCAAAATGAGTTTTATATATAAAAAAAATAAAAAATAAAATAAAATCTATTTACTTCAGGCTGTTGCCCATAATATTGTTAGTATACAAATTACTTAAAAACTATGTTAGTAAATACAAGTAGGTAGGTACTAAAAAAGAAAACAAACAACAACACAAATCAATTAAGATATTTGCCGCCCTCTGGGGCTCCGGGCACACGCACTTGTGTTTGGACCCAGTGCCCCAGAAGGGGGCTGTTCAGCTTGTCGCTGAGCACGTTCAGGATGGTGTTGGCGCTCCCACGCGCGCGGCTCAACAGCGACGTATAAATTATATATAATATATTAGGATTCAGAATTTTCCGCTCCATCGATTGGAATACTTAGAATTGCTCTATCGTTCAAAAAATGTCCCTTACCATGTTCACGTTCAGGCAAACTAGAACGATTTTAGCAAAAATATTTGATTATTACTCACTTACATTAAATTTCACCACTATAATTATTCTTTACAGTAAATTAAAGTATATTTTTCGAAGTTTCTAGCCGCTTACATTATTTTTCATCATTTATTTTTTATTTACACCTAAAATTTTAGTAACGTAAGAAGCATGTTAACATTTATTTTTAATGTAAGGGACATGCTATCTTTGAAACTACTTAGTTTTATGAAATTTAACAACAATGATAAGAAAGAGAAGATAAAACTAAGAAACTTTGTCCTGTACGTCAATAAAGTCGGTTAAAACGCTAAAAAGTTACAGAGAGATATCGAAAAAAAAACGTTTTTTGGCTCTCCTGTAAAATCATGGTTTGTCCCTTACATTAATTGATACTTCTGGTATCGATAATTAATGAATTTACTTTATTTCACGATTTGCCGCCCTTAATATCTGGCCGCCCTAGGCCCGGGCCTACTGGGCCTTAGGGCAAATCCGCCACTGGGGACGATACTGACTAGCTTGCCATAGGTACAAATTCTCGTTTTCGTTAACGTGATCAAATGGTGACTGAAACTTGCACTTGGCACCCAGTTTGGCAGAGGCGGAAATAGAATAGTAAGATATTGTTTATTAAAAGCAAAGACAAAAAACACCCAAATGTTCCCAAATATTATTTGCACGATATTCCGATTTGCGTCAAGCAGAACTTTCATAATTACGAATAAAAAATATAACCCAATTTTATTTTAACTACAGCTGTCGATTAGGTTCGGTGAAAGGTGTGACTATCGCAGCGAAGTGATTTAAAAATTACGAAATTTCAGATTCAGCATTTTATAATTCACGATCATAATATTCAGAATAACGGTTTTCATTTTGATATAGTGTACCCGAGAAAAGGAAAGCATAAAAAAAGTTTCATTAACTAACCTCTAAAAATCCTAGCGCTCATATATGAGCCATGGCAATACAGAATGTGAGGAAATCACTCAACGTCTGCAAGAACCATCATTAGTTCCGGTTAACTGATCATAGATGGCGGCGCCGTACTTGTTTGTACAATTTCACTTACCATGTACGTAATTTCATATACGGTGACTGATTTAGTCATCGTATACTCCGATCCGATCCAAACCCCTCGCAGGATCTAGTGGGGAACGAGTACACGCACTTGTGCGTGATGCCGTTCCTTCTAGAAAACCTCTGAAGGTGCTGCTTTCCTTTAAGTTTCTCGACGACCTCAAAAAGTCCGAGAAAGCTGATAATAACGCTTAAATTAAAAATATAAAAACAAAAAGACATTCGTCAGAAGTGAGATTCGAACCCACGCCCACAGAAGTGGACTGCGACCTGAATTAAACAAAAAACAATATTTATTCTTCGACGCGGCACTGGTCGTATGCGTCAGAGCTCTAAAGCACTCCGCAAACTCTCTAAAAAAAAACTATGAAAGCTAGTTCGAGGATATAAACCCCCTTCTTCCTTTCCGGTTCCGGGTTCCGTGCATTTCTGCGTTAGCAGATGGACGTGCCTTCAGCACAATTTATTTTATAAATAATTAAATAGCAATAAATTCCGCGCCTAACTGTGCCAGTATTGCTTCCGCGTAGATCGGGGTCAGCGCATCGCGGTCATGCAGTTGTTGACAATTTTACTGTGGCATTAATTTGTGTTTATTTACGTAATAATGGAAAGTCCATTTAACCGGAGCAACATGACGTCCCGGAGCCCACCACGTAGACGGCAAAATGAAGAAGAACCCGTAGCGCCCACTATTGATGCAGTCTCGACTATGGAGATACAGAGCTGGCTGTCGAAAATCGAGCATTGCCTGAATGACATTTGCTCGATCTCTAACGACGGAAAGTTAAATTCAGAACAAAAGCTCAAAATCAGCAGCATTAGCAGGAGCGTTATGGGAGGTGTGTCTCAGTTGGCTGTTCAATATCAGTCACTGAAACAAAAATATATTTCAGCGCAGCTCACGATCAGCAACATAAACGAGCGAAAGGGGATAACCATCCAAATTGAAGACCAGCTCGAGGACCTTAAAGAATGTATCCGCTCTGCTCCTAAACCCCTAATCAGAACTCATCCTTTGCCGACATCGTAAGGAAAGGAAATAACTCTCTTGCCCGCCCCCTAAACACCAGCAGTGTCGTTGTCTATCCCCAGGATAAAGAAAAAACCAGTGAGGACACAAAGAAGCTAATCCAGACCGTAATTAAGCCAGAAGAGCTCAAATTACGTATCCGGGGTATGAGAAAAACCAAAGATGGAGGCATAATTATTAGCGCGCAAGGTAAAGAAGACCTTGAGAAACTGAAGCAGTCAGAGCAGCTCAGAACTTCAGGGCTCAAGGTCGAAGAGACCAAAAAGAGAAAGCCGAAAATAATTTTACTAGGGGTCCCCACTAATAGCACTGAGAAAGAAGTTTATGAATGCCTATACGAGCAGAATATATCGGACAAGTATCCACATATAAGCCGAGAACAATTCCTTAGTTCTATAAAACTTAGCCACAAATCTGGCAAAAAGGACGCTTCATTTTGCAATTTTATAATAGAGTTACCACCTGAATTAAGAAAAGTTCTCATAGCACAGGAGCGACTGTTCATTAATTGGACATCTTGTTCAGTCCGAGACTTCACACTTGTAACAAGATGTTACAAATGCCAGCAGTATGGCCATTCCGCGAAGTATTGTCGTGAGACGGACTCTACCTGTGGACACTGTGGATGCGTCGGACACTCCATCAAAGAATGCAGCAAACACCAAGAACCTGCCGCGTGTGCTACATGTAAGCGATTTAATAAGCCCAGCCACCACAAAACGGGAGACGATCAATGCCCAGCCAGAAAAAGTGCAGAAATAAGGTACCAAAGTTCTATTGATTATGAAGGCGCCTAGAGCGCCGCATAGCAATCGTCTAGCAGCACAAGGATGGGTAATGTTACCAAAGACTTTCTAAAAGACATAGATTCCTCTTATGAACATGAATCAGTGATCTGTGACCCTCATACATGTTCTTCGGTTATTACTAGTAATAAGCATAATTATAATTTATTTTTACAAAACATTCGTAGCATTAACTGTAACTTTGATAGCATGTTAGTATTGTTAAGTCAAATTAATATAGATATAGATATAATAGTACTCACCGAATGCTGGCTCTCCTCGACATCCTCGATCCCACAATTACAAGGCTATGAATCGCACACTACTAACAAAAGTAATGTTTTACAAAATGATGGTGTAACTTTGTATATAAAAAAGGACGGGAAAAATCACATCATTGAGGAACCTAACATTATAGATGCAAATTGTCTTATCGCAAAGATCAGTAGCGATACAGCAATTGTGGCTATATATCGATCTCCATCATATCATAATATCACTAATTTTCTACAATCACTTAATGAATTATTGACAAAACAGCTCTCTACATTTAAGAATGTGTTTTTAGTTGGCGACTTAAACATTGACATTAAATCGAGAAACATAGATCGCAATTCACCAGAGTATCTAACTCATGTTGCTTGTTTAGGCTACCTACCCACCCATTTGCTTCCAACTAGAATGGGAAATTGCTTGGACCATATTTTCGCTAAAACTAACATTCCTTTAAAAACTATAGTGTTAACCTCTTCTGTGACAGACCATAATTCAGTGTTGTTGTGTTTACAAAAGCAATACTGTAAATCTTACGGAATTACTAAGCACCACAAGCTGCAAAACGCGGGAATTAAACATGACCTAGACAACCTAGACTTAGTGCCCTTTTACAATACGGATGACGTCAATGAGTCAACAGAGTATCTTATTTCATCGTTAACAAACATTATTGATGCCAATACGCGAACTATTGTGTTATCACGCCGTAAAAAAATTATAAAACCGTGGATAACTCCTGGGCTTTTACGCTGCATCAGACATCGTGATAAGCTGCATCAAAACGCTACTCTAGCACCCGAAAATGAGATACTCAAGGTTACTTATTTAAGATACCGTAATTTTTGTAATAAATTATTGAAGAAACTTAAACGCCAGTATGAAAGTTTAGAAATAAAAGACGCAGGTCAAAACAAGAAAAAATTATGGAAAGTTATCAAAACCATAACTAACACCACTAATACTAAATTATCCGCACATCAACTCATCGCAAACTCAGCTACTGCGGCGCAATCAGTTGACGCGGCAAATAGTTTCTTTGTTTCTATTGGAAAAAGTTTAGCTGAGAAAGCAAAACACCAAAACAATTATTCCCTCTCCTACACTTTGCCCCCATCATCGCCATTGTCAACATTGCACTCATTTGTTTTATTTAACACTGATGAAAATGAAGTAGAAAAAATTATCTTGACTCTTAGAAATCTCTGCGCCACTGGCATTGATAAAATCCCATGTACATTTATTAAGAAATACAAACAGCACTTAATTCCGCCACTTACTTATCTATTCAACCAATGCATCTCAAAAGGTATTTTCCCACAGGCTTTGAAAAAGGCCGTTGTTCATCCGATTCACAAAAATGGAGATAAAAGTTTTATTAATAATTACCGACCCATTGCTTTACTACCTTTCATTTCCAAAATCCTAGAAAGATTAAAATATAACCGACTTATTAAATACATAGAAGGAAAAGGACTCTTGGCCACGACTCAATACGGTTTTAGGCCTAACAAATCGACTGATGACGCAGTTCATGAATTAACTGATTATATTACAAGACAACTTGATTCCCGGAATAAATGCTTAGTTATATTCCTAGACCTTGCCAAGGCATTTGACTCAGTTTCAATTCCAATCCTCCTGGAAAAGTTACACAGGCTAGGTATAAGAGGTATACCGCATAGTCTTTTAAAAGATTACTTAACAAATAGGACCCAGCGAGTTAAGATAGACGGTATAGTAAGTAAAGAACTAACAGTCGAATATGGTGTTCCTCAGGGAAGTATAATAGGACCCTTACTATTCCTTATCTATATTAACGATTTATGCCTCCTCCCCCTTCAAAACAATAGTCAGATAATATCATACGCTGACGATACAGCCTTACTATTTAGTGCCGACAATTGGAATGACACATTCGGTTTAGCCCAAGCTGGCTTTGATTCTGTCACAAAGTGGCTTAGAACAAACATGTTGACTCTAAACACAGACAAAACCAAATACATGACTTTTTCGTATAATTTACTGACCCAACCATCCCATGACTCACATGCAATAGTGGCACATCACTGTTTTGACTCGAATGATATTGACTGTGTATGTCCTAAACTCAGTAGTACAAACACAATAAAATACCTAGGCATCATCATAGATAGATATCTGAATTTTAAAGCACATATAGAATCTCTTACTACTAGAGTTCGAAAATTAATCTATGTCTTTAAAAATTTAAGATATGCCGCTAAAGGAAAACTCCTAAAAGAGGTTTATCTAGCCCTTTGCCAATCTTTGCTAACGTATTGCATTTCATCTTGGGGAGGCGCTATGCTATGCTAAACTTAGAAATAGCACAGAGAGCCATTTTGAAAGTAAGCACATTTCGTCCTTTCCGTTTCCCTACAGCAGAACTCCTAACTGAATGTAATGTCCTTTCTGTTCGTCAGTTGTTTATACTACAAACTGTAACAAAGAAACATTCACTAACGCCCTATAGTCCTGCACTACAAACCAGCAAAAGGCGAGTAGACATTGTTTGTTCCACTGAGCTATATCGTACAGCTCACTCTCACAGATTCTTTTGCTTTCTTGGAAGTTTTTTGTATAATAAACTTAATTTAACACTAGGTATATATCATATGAACAAAATAAATTGTAAGAAAACCATACAAACTTGGCTTATAGGGAAATCCTACAATGACACCGAACATCTATTATTAGTTATTACATAAGTTGGTATACAATGGCAGCAACATGCTGCTTAAGCAAAATGTTATTAAAAATATTATAATTTATTGCTATTTAATAAAATGTTATGTAAGCAATCGCTAACACACTCACCGATTAGATGCCTGAGATACGGGTAAACTAGTTTACTTAGTTTAGGTATCACCTGGTTATTCTGCACTACTAACCTTAATTTTAAAACTTTACATTATTCTTCAATGATTTCTTGTAATGCATTATATTATTATGTAGACAAATGTTATTTTATAAGTTTTATGTATTTAGTATTAAGTTTTACACAGCAAATAAATTTATTCTTATTATTCTTATTTCAACCCCGAAACAATACCAATGAAAGCACCCGAAGTATCACGTAATTTGCAAAATGGCGAATACCTAACGTCGATGTCCACTAAAATAATGAATACGTTGCAATTAGATCATATTTTATCATTTTGTAAACGACAATTTACTAATTGATATATTTCCTCTGGCAATTATCAAAATAAATGTGATTACCGAAATAGTTTATTAGTTCTACATGATCAAACTATTTATTCTAGTTTTTTTATAGCTAAACTTCTTCATACAAAAGTAGGCTCTAATTAGACGACATAGAGTTCATAGAATTCGATCGCTCAATTGTCAAAATTTGACATTGACATTTTAAAAAGTTTAACACACAGAGCATACAATTGTTGCGGGGTTTTAGTGTAGCAAATTTACTCTAGTTTGTCTATAGCCAAACTTCTTCATACAAAAGTAGGCTTTAACTTATCGATTTTTGAGATTATAGTCGCGTGGTCGGGTCCGGTGCGATTGCACCGGTCGGGTGTTGACGGAATACAGCTCCGGTGCGATCACACCGGTTAGCGCTTGAGAGGTAACAACACAAAATAAGGTGGACCAGAAATTAAACGTAAACATACCTTGCTCGAGCAACTCAGACATACAGCCCTTGCACGAACACGGATCTCGGAGCAGCTTGGAACAGTCCAATCGCAGCTATTGCGAGATTCCGTGACCGTGAGAGGTTGTCTATGTGTGTATTGCTCATGCGTGTTTGTATGAAGCTTACACATACAGTTTGGAATTTTGTAATGCCACCTGAAGGAAAAGTACTCTTAATACTGTAGATAGAAAATTTTACACAAAGAAAACATTTCTTTATTTTTGAAAAGAAAGAAAACTGAATTCAAAGATTTTCGAAAATTCGCTTGCTACACCCGGGAATCGAACTGACTAAAAACTGTAAAAGTTACACCCTGTACTTTTATTGCATCGATCGTTAGAATCAATTATAAGGATGAAATCTCTCTATCAAACTTGATAAATTAAATGAAAGGAAACCATGAAATCTGGACTTATAAATTCAATGGGTCAAGTTAAAGCACTTTTACTCAAAGATCCATCTATTTACTTATGTTAGTAATTAATAATTACCATTGACGTCATTTTTTTGTTTGAGAGATTTCATCCTTATAATTGACCCTAACGATCGATGCAATAAAAGCACAGGGTGTAATTTTTGCAGATTTAGTCGGTTCAATTCCCGGGTGTGGCAAGCGAATTTTCCAAAATCTTTGAATGCAGTTTTCTTTCTTTTCAAAAAAAAAGGAATGTTTGCTTTGAGTAAAATTTTCTACCTACAGTATTAAGAGTACTTTCCCTTCAGGTGGCATTACAAAATTCCACCTTGTATATCTTCTGCAGTTTCCTTATTTTATGTCAACAAGAAGAAATAATTAACAAGTTTTAGACTTGACAGCTCATCAGCAACCACAACAAGAAGACAGCAAAACAAGAAAGCAGCCTACTTACAATTTAAGCGCCTAAAGTATTAATTAGCAATATCTAATTTTTTTAACTTGATTACTCGTCGATGGTGCTGTAGCTAGCACGCAGTAGGGATAACGGTCGTAAAAGCTAACCTACTTCCGTAGTGCCTAACCAAATTTATTTAATTTAATTTTTATTCTATTTTATTCGGGATAACAACAGACGGGGACGGGGTACTTTACAAAATAACAAAGCCAATAACAGTTATCCGCATAATTTTAGTAAAACAGACACTACGTTCCATTTTTAATTTACTTGCAAAATAAGATCAGTGACAGTATAAATATATCTATGTAAATATAACACATTATACACAAATATTTATAAATACAATATTAATAGAACCAATACACGGTTCATGGTAATGAAATTAATATCTCTAAAAAAACTACTATATTACGCTCGTCTTATGTATGTATGTATGTTTCTAGTTGTAAAAAGTCTTTATTTAAAAAAAAAAAAAAGTTGCCTATCATTTATTCAGTGTAGGCTACAAATAGCTCTTATGAATGTCATTATGCCATATCGGTTCGTAAGTCTATCTACTCTGGGCGGGAGATCTTGTACTGAGAAGAACCGGCAACAAACTCAGCAAGTGTCCAGCTCTTTTCTTCTCCCTTACAGCGTCATAAATATTGGAAAATGCCCTTTCATAAAAGGACTCTTTCCATCACAAATAAAACGATGATGGCGAAACGATTTTCACCGACCTATTAAGTATTATTTATTGTATTATATATTTATTTAAGTTTCTCCGTTTCACGAAGGTTTCACGGCATGCACGTTGTTCTTCAAACCCGGGTGGCGAGTGCGTCGGGTCGTTACGTTCCCTAAAATATGGTTGAGCGAAGCGATGGCTGATTCATATGTCATACTCGTGAACGGGTGCCGCCTGTGGAGGCTGGTCTGCTCTTGCATACTTATCTTATTGTTAGTATTAATTACTATAGTTTGACTTTGTTTTTCTTAAACAATTTTTGACTTTTATTAGAGTACTGTAGTGGTACTGTATGACATTGTGGAAATTGAAACTTATACCAGATGTAAATTTGATATATTAGATTTGTTTATTTTTTTTGTTTTTTTTTTTTTACATGTTGTGGTTGTCTTCTATATTTTTTTTGTGTTTATTTGTAATGGAAAGTGTCCTGCTATGATAGGGCATTTTTCAATTTTTATTTTTTTTTGACGCTGTAAGGGAGAAAAGAGCTGGACACTTGCTGAGTTTCTTGCCGGTTCTTCTCAGTGCAAGATCTCCCGCCCAGAGTAGACTTACGAACCGATGGCATAGCGACATTCTACTTGTAGCCTAAACTGAATAAATGATTTTTGAATTTGAATTTGAATTTGGATGTTGAAAGATATCAGAAGTTAATACGCACCGATACGTATTGGTCTAGCGTGGTGGTCTCCCGACATGCTATGTGATACGGTCTTAGTCCAGCAATGGGGTATTAAGGCTTAAAATCAGGTAACTAATTAAATTAAAATATGGCACTACTCGTATTATCTCTTAATAAAACATCGCAAACGTCTTATCTAAGCAGAATAGTTTCAAATTAGCCCTTTATTCGTATTCAGTCAGTAATACAGACACACCTAATAGAGCAATAGTAGCCCCGAGCACAGACAAAGCGGTCTAACTCGTCTTCTGACTACTCGCAAATCTCGGAATTGTCTCGAGACTGCCCTCGGCATAACAAGCAATGCCAATTTTCTGTGCCACTGGGAATTCGCAACATTGAGCGTGTGTGATTGTAACTGCGAAACCAAGGACACTCGTGTGTGTTTGAATATTTTGTGAACAACCCATAGGTAGGTATCACTTTATATTCTTCTATACAGAATGTTTGGTAATAGTAATAGATGTATATACAACCTTATTTTTAGTTTATACGAAAACCGAAACACGGGTCAAATATTTTCATTTAAAGAATTCGTACAAAAAAAATTAAAATAATATCTTAAAAACTCACAAAGTTACAAGCTTTTTGTGCTGCCCCGTTGTGTGTTTTTAGTAGGGAATAATTTATTTGAGATTTCGTAAATATTATTTGGTCAAAATGTAACATGGTACAAAAAATATTGAAATCGATTCTATTACTGATTCTGAACAAACAGTTTTCAGGTTTCGTATATACTAAAAATAACATTGTATATGTTACTGTTAGAATACGGAATACGTTAAAATGCACAATAACTAGGTAATCTGCAAATTACCGGGTACGATCCGTTAAAGTGTGAAATTTGACTTAAAATAGCAGATACCTCCAGTTCACCTCGTTAATCTGCATATTAACGGAAGCCACATCGTTAAATCGCAGAAGACCGAACGAAATACTTTTGTCTCTTTTTCTCGCCCTCCCCTCGCCCTCCCCGCGCTTGCGCCCGCGCCAGTATCCACGACAAATAATTGTAGGAGTGTAGTGTGGGATATTTTTGTATGTCTAAAAAAGTATCTACAGGAGTAGGGCAGGTACAATTACAATGAATTCGAATATTTTATTCAAGCAAAAACCTGCTTTACTAACTTAACCGTATGCTTGGCCGTTAGTCTGCAGATAACCTAGGAAGTCTGCAGATTATCTAGTTAATATAAGAACTGAAACATTTTTTTCCACTTTAACGAGCTTCACCAGATAATCTGCAGATTAACAAGTCCATCTGCACTCTAACTGATTAACGCACATTAGCGGTAACATATACATCCCAACTAGCAAAAAGTGGTCTTGTTTTAGTCATGAATGCGTTTTGGCTTGCTTAATGCATTTTTAATAGTTTTAGAATAGTTTTGTAGTCTCATACAAGTCCCGTTTTGGGCACAAAATTCAAGACATTTAATCTTGCTTTGGTTCTGCAAACGCCATTGAAAATGCTAGTTACTCTTAATATAATCTTGGGAACGCCTTATTTCGTGCTAATAATCTTATACTGTGCAAATTGAGAACAAAATGAAGCTTTGATGTCAGATACAATGTTAATACAGGATAATTATTTGAATTCTTGTAAGTAAACTTAATTGTGTAAATAAATACGGCCATTATAAGTGAAAGGACTGGTTTGGTGGACTGAGGTGTTTATTATTAAGATACCAACGGCTGAGTGTTAATGCAAAGGTGAGTTTTTCGTTAATATAGGTAGGTATTTGTGTCAAATTTTTAATGCCCCTTTAAGTTTTGATCAATTTTGATTTTGAATGTGTAATGATTTTCACTAAGCGTTTTGACTAAAACTGTTCTTAAACCTAAAAGCTGAGCAAGTGCTGTTATAAGACTTCAGTACTTTATGTAAGAGGTATCGTGATCTTCTAGTCAGACATATTGGAAAATAGTTAGGGTTCCTTCATAAAAATGTTTTGATAATGAAACCGTTTTTAATGACTTAAGTGAACTTTTTCTTTTCAGTGGCCTTTTGAATAAACAACATTAAAAATGGTTGCTTTTTTAGATATCGACAAATTTCTAACGAAAGAAGACTTTAATTTACTAAAAATAGCAAAGTGGCCGTGGAAGATGACTCACTTTGTATTAGCTGAAAACTGTGCTGGATGTGGTCATTCGTCGACTTACACTAAACCCCAACATTTTATTGTTCAGGATGATCGCAATATAATACTTATGTTGAACTGTATTTGACTTTGACTTTCAGTTTGCATTAAACCCCGTTAAACATTTGATTTGTAAAGGAGATCAACCAAAATGGTACCGAACTGTAATGAGTTGTACATTCGTAGATTTTAGATATTATATTAAGCATTAAATAAGGTATATTATACGGAAAAATGGGAACCGAAACTAGCAGAATAAGCCTAAAAAGTATTTAAAAGTAATTGATAAATTAATCGTAGATACCGTAAAAAGGAACGCAAAAAGCAAATCGATTACAATCGATTTAATTATTAAAAATTAATAAAACAATAATTCGTGTATATTAACAAAAGAAAACTAAAGAAAACGCTTTAAAAAGGTAAATAGTTCTAATTCGTGCATTTACATTGAAAAAATAGCATAATTATTTAATGTAACTCAATAGATCAATGTAATCGATAACCAATCGATTTTTTAGTCACTCGGTGTCAGTCACCCTGCACCTGTACCTAGTGTAGTGACTAGTGTCACTTGCGAATGCTTGTTGAAACTACCGGTGTCTTTGTGTTTTCCTACGATTATTTACCTGTTTTATGCTATTTCTTACGGATTCTGATTGCGCTTGTGATTTGGATAACTGACGATTGGACTTGAAATAAAAACCAACATATACGACTACGGCTATCCTACGGACTTTGATTATTCACTAAGACTTTACAGTTTACGGTAACTATCTACCTACCTTTTTAATAAAAATAAATAAATTATGAGGTTATATACATAAGTAATGATTATAAGTTTAATGATGTCTATCAAATTCACAGACATGGAGAGAACTTCTTGTATAAACTGTGGCTTATCATCACACCGAGAACGACGCTACATGTTAGCACAGATATAATTTACTTAATATGTCTTTAGGTTGTCCTAAATAAATAATAAAACGGTTTTAAAATATTGTTAATAACAGAAATAACATTTCTTGATGAAATTATTTTTTTTCAACTTAATAAACTAATTGAGTTTTCTCGATAACCCTGCTAGCTAGCAAACTCAAATAAAGACAATAATTATACTACTATAATAAGGTTTAAAATGGCAAAGTTTTGTAGCTGTACAAAGAACTTATTACCGGTACCAAAGCTCCATACAAAGTGGTTGTTCTCCTTTCTAAATTTAAGATTTTGTTATCTGTAGACACTAATCATACAATCACAACTATACAATGTATACTTATGCCAATCGTACTTTGCTTTCAAACTCTTCATTGTTTCAAGATGTTTAAATACAAGTCTGAGACCGAAATTGAAAGACATTAACTGAAGTTTTGTGCTTGCGTCTGCTCTGTCACATTGTAATAGAATTCAAAGTCGAACGTCGAGTTTCCTCTTATCAACTTTAAAAGGATTATGTGGCTTAACCCGTACCTCGTTGAGAAATTACTGAATCCACAATTTGACGTGGCACGAAGGTCAATCCAGTGGTTTCATTATGTAGGTATACCCGAATAAAGGTGTCGTTACCTTTGACAAAATTAAATGGGCCCGGTCCGTTTGAAATAAGTGGTAGGTATATGTTTTATATAAAAACTTCACATGTAGCATTAACATTTTTAAGACAAAATATTTTTTTTAAATAAAACAATTATAAAAACTTAGGTAGGTAACTTTTGGCGTTAAGATGTTTGATACATTCTACATAAATATTTAAAAAAACAATAACGCCAATTCTAATGACAGGTATGCTGATACATTCTGTTGAGCATAGAAGGCTCCTGAATATGTCCTAACCATTTCCCGTATGGACAAGGTTACCAAAGAGAAACTTACGAATACAGAACATGTCAAGTGATTGTCTCGACGTTTGGCATTTGGCTACATTTGGTTACTTGCAGGAGTAGACAACACCGAAGAAGGTCAAACAGAATTGATGAGCTCAATAAAATAAGTGAATGGTTTACTTAGAGTCCGCCACAAATAACAGCTAAATGTTGTAGCGACGGGGTCCTAGATGATGCAGATGACATGAACAAACATGACATGACATGAAGACAAATCTAACAAACAAACATTAATGATAGAAATGGCAGTGCATGCTTCGGAGATTACTGCATTCGTACAAACAAGAAAAAATACCCTTCTAAGATTTAGTGTAGATGACACGTCAAGCAACCGCCACCTTAAAAGTATAACAATGACTGTTTTTTTTCACATTCTAACGGATAAGCACTTGGCCTTCATCCCACCTGATGTTAAGTGCTGATAAAGCCGAAGTTCGAAACGCACTTTACCCGGAATCCTTATCTACTCAGACACTGGCTATCTTATCTCTAGCTGCCGGAACACAACAATGCTACAAACATTGATGTTATAGCGACATATTTAAATAAGATGGTGGTAGCTAGCCAGGCGGACAAAAAAGCCCTACCACCAATCAAACCGAGTACACAAACATGTGTCGCCCCCCCTCCCCCTCGCTGTGAATCGAACCCTGGACGAGACCGGTGTTCTTAACTACTTGACCACACAGGCGGTTAAGAACAAGAAAAAAAAGGCAGAATAAAAATTATATGTGTCATTAGATTTGTTATATGCGGGACAGTAAACTAGCAAAGGTTGAATAATAATAAAAATATTTTTTTACGTATTATGTAAAAATTATAAGAATAAACTTAATTGTTACTTAATTAATCTATTAAACTTTGTTTAATTTATTTTAGATATTCTTCATTGAAAAGATTCATTGATTCACCAACCTAATTAGCGACTTTGTGAGATTCAATTAGTTCTTTCTAAAATTGAAATAAGTAATTACATTCTCTCAGGGGCTAACATCAATTCGAAAAATAAATTTAATTTACAAACACAAGACCGATCGGTTTCATTTACAATGATGTTTGTTAAACACGCGAAATACATAGACTTAACAAATTTTATGTACTGATACCTAACATGTATAAGGCGTTCGACGTCATGAAACAACTGAATCTTGAAAAGTTTTACAACGGCTGAGGCATAAATTATACAACGTGTGACAGAGATGTGTAGTCTAAATGAAAATACCCAAAGTTTATCTAGATCTTGTATTGTGTTATTACTAAGACATCATTATTAACTTTAATTTGTTATGCAATTGCAAATTAAATATTTACATAATTAAAGTCATGCGCGTCAGGCGCGCATAAGCAAGCAGCAGTGATCATAAATGTAAGTAGGTACTCAGAGGTTACTAAGCCACTGGGGCTGTTTTTGGGAAAAAAAGCATGAAATAATGTTCGAAGGTGAATTTGCTTCGTTAGGTTTAAAGACATTTATTTCCCATAAGAACTTACATACAGTTCACTTAAAATGAGATAACAATTACACTATACTATTTTTGTTAACAATTATTTTCACTTTAAATAATTACTTACTTATTTATTACCATTAACAAGTTGCAAGTAGTTAACTAGGTACTTTTCCGACTTTTTTGATGCCATCTATGGGATAGGTTCATTTTATTTTGTATAGTAGTGATAGGTCTTCATTTATGGTGCCATCCACTATTAAAGGTCGGCTATAATTGTGACCCTTGGGCCCGAGATGTTGCGGCTCGGAAGAGTTGTACGTGGCTCATGTTGAACCATTCCCCGAGGTTTTGAAGTCACGATATTTTCTGCGACCAGGTCTACGACGACGGCCTTGTATTTTTTCTTGTAGGATCTAGAGCATTAGGTTATATTTACACTGCGCACGATATGGCCAAAGTACTTACTGCAATTTTGTACCATTTTACGTTCCCAGGAGCTCTAGGACTTTGTGCAGCTTGTAGCATTAACATTTTTATTTACATGAAAGTACAATAACTGTTAAATTAAAACAATTAAACAAACTTTGATATTAAGGCATTTAGATGGCGTATAGAATCCCAATCTTAGTTATCGCCAATTAAAACAAGCTATATGGGATCGCAGTAAATTTTGTATACTGATCTCCAAACTTCAGTATGAAGATGGCACTAAATGATGATGATGATAGAATCCCATGAAAACTTCAATCTTCAAAACTTCTAAAACCAATATGGAAAGTTTTATACTTCACATTGAATGGAATACCGAAAGCCAATTAACTACAGTTCAACTTACTCATAGTCATGCAGCGCTTATGACAGGTTATTAAACCTTGACACAGCCTTGCGCATTCATTTTTTATCTGCATTCGCGCGTAAACCGCGACAGATATTGCCGTGTATTCAGTTTATATTTTAGCAGTTGTTTATTTAACTCCTGAATATGTCTAATCCATGTCGCGTGTGGACAAAGTTTTCAAGGAGATCAAAGTCTAGGGATAGTGACTTGAACTTTCGGATACAGGACATGCCGAGTGGTCGTCTCGACGATGTGATCGATATATTTAATAAATATTTTTCGAAAGAAGAAACTTTACATAAAGTGGCGGGTAAATTGTGGTTCTTTCAATAATTAGCTCATAAACGTTTATAGTATTGGCATGTTTATTGCTAGTTGAGAAGATGTTTCCTGTTGGCTTAAGTAATAGTATTAATTTCAGTTTTTCATTGCATCGTTATTTGTTTTATTTAAAAAACGTGCGAAATATGTTAAAACACATGATATTATGGTTTAATATTAGGTGAACAATACACATTGGAATTAATCACTTTATACTTTCTCTGTCTTATCTTATCTGATGTAGGTAGGTACTTAACTTTAGTAAAACGTTATTTGACTGACTATAAACTAATTATGACGATTGCTATTTACAGATTTAGAAAAAGTTTACCGTTAGCAAGCAAAAGGCCAAATTACAAAATCTTTTGTACATGTCTAGTATCTTTTGAACGATTCTAGTCTTTATAAACTTTAAAGTTCTCTAACCTTTATAACCGCAAAACTTAGCGATGCTAGTTGTTTCTAGAATTTGTTTACCTTGTCTTGTGCAATATCAAAACCTTTCTAGCCTTATTTTTTATCACTTGATTGATAACTTGTCTGTATTCGTTCATTTTGATTAAGTAACTCTAAATAATTCATAGTAACGCTTCTATTCTAACAGTTGCTTGATTATTTCTCGAAATCGATTTATCCCTAACAGGTAGTATACAAATATTGCCATTTTTAATTAATGTAGGTATAGAAGATAAAGATATAAATAAAACTGTATTGATAGAAGTTACTAAACTGAGAGTAAGAAAAAAAAATGATAGGATGATAATCGACCTCGTATCCGTATTCATATTTAAATCCATTACATCTTTACTTACAGGTATAGATAAAAGCGTAGAAGCTCAAACAGAATTAATGGGTTTGATACGTGAAATGCTTACTGAGAGTCCACACCACATAACCATATGTTGTAAAGACGATGACCCAAATACCACTGGTGATATAATAGCAGCATCCATGATGGTGCTCGCCACAAAAGATGACCCAGACGACATGAACATAGATGTAAGTTAAATCACAGTGCAGGCTTTAGAAATGACTTCCAGGACCAGGCGTCCTATCAATCAGGACAATCCAAAAAGTAACTTTTTTTTAACAAACTCGCTACTGATCATCGATCGTTTTTTGTTAAACAGACGAAAACCAAGGAGGTAAGCAAGCTTTTTGAAATGATGGACAAAATGTACGGGCAGTATGACGTCATGAAAGTGTTGAATCTTGAGAAGTTTTACGACGACAGAGGCGTAGTTGTTCACCCTCACTACCGTAGGCTTGGGATTGCACAGCAGCTATTTCATGTCAGGTCAGTACATTGTATGAAAAATTATAAAAAAAATACATGAATAATAGAAAATTAAGATAATTTTTAAATCAATTAGCAGAAAATACAGAGATCGAGTTAATTAATAGACAACTGTCATTATGAGCTGTCAACTGTAATGAGTGTTTATTAATAATTTTTCATCGTCATCATCATCATCATCATCTCAGCCAAAGACGTCCACTGCTGGACAAAGGCTTCCCCAAAGATCTACACAACCACCGGTTTTGTGCTGCTTACATCCAGCGGCTTCCCGCGACTTTCACCAGATCGTCGGTCTACCTTGTTGGATATCTGACTACACTGCGCTTTCCGGTACGCGGTCGCCACTCAAGGACTGTTCCGCCCTAGCGGCCATCAGTCCTGCGAGCTATGTGCTCTGCCCACTGCCACTTGAGCTTAGCAACTCTTCGGGCTATGTCGGTAACCTTTGTTCTTCTGCGGACCTCCTTACTCCTGATACGATTACGCAGAGAAATCCAGAGCAAAGCCCTCTCCATTGCTCTTTGAGTTGCCTTGAGCCTTCTGATAAGGCCCATAGTGAGTGACCACGTCTCAGTCCCGTAGGTCATCACTGGCAACACACACTGGTCAATTTAATAAAAATAATGATTTTAAGTTCACAGTTTGTGAACGGGAATATAACAAATCCAAAAAAAAAATTGGTTTTAAAATGTATATTAAAATTTCGTTCTTTAAATATATAAAAAAATATTGGAATAAATAATTTACACAATAACAATTAAATTAAACTTATAAAAAACTATAAACTTTAACTAAAACTATCTATAAATCTATAAATAAATAAAGTGCCCCAAATCATCCCCATCAGGCAGAATGCCCAGTAAGCTAGCAGCATTGCCACGTTGGATAGCTATGCTCATACGCTGGCCCAAGTAGCTGCTAGCTCTGGAGTTCCTGGTGGTTTCTACTAATTTTATAGATATTATAAATGCGAAAGTTTGTATGTTCTGACTGTATACAAATATTTCACAGGCGTATGATTTGCAAAGATGAAGATGTTCCCATGACCGGTGCGTGGATGACGGCTGCTGGATCTCAAAAAGCAGCTGAACGGGATGGTTGGGAGACACTCTTCGAACTGTCATACGAAGAATTTGGGAAAAATCATGGAATAATGTTCGAAAATGTACCATCAACTTATAAATTTATGGTGGCTAGAGCATAAGTCGGAAACAATTTTATCCTTGCTTTTTATTATAACCTACTTATACATAATAGTTAGTTAGTTTTAAATTGTTTGGTTAGGATGGTGTAATGCATCATAGTACGAATTAATCGATTTCTCCTATTATTCAATTCACATCGTGCCATTGCCATTCAAAATTTTGCAAGGCGTTTTTGCATCACATGATCAGCTTCAAATGAAGAAGCATACAATTGTACGCTGACAAAAACAAATTTAATAATAAACACAGTCTTAATATGCCAATTCTGGCAATTAATAGTACATTTTCACCCGACCTTTCCATAGTCTTATTTTGTTCTTTCCCAAAAAAAATTAACAATTCGTCGCTAACTTTACCAATAGGCGTATCTCATTTTATGCAACTTTACAGTAGAGCTAAAAAACGTTTTTTTTGTCCCCGTTTGGTCAACAGTTTCATTTTTTATTTTTTTATTAAGCCATAGAAGCAAAAAAAAACTGAGTGGTTATTATGTCTTAATAGTTAAGGTTTTATTATAATTCTACAGTAATAGTAATACATAATATAAGTGTATTTAAATAAAAAAATATTTTAAGTCAAATACGCCTGTTTGTCACAACCCAAATTAAAAAAAATAAAGTCAAGAATATAGTTACGCCCAACTTATGTCTTATAAAAAAATCGCGTGGGAGTATGGTATTGTATGGGTATTATAGGTAATAAATACAGAAACAAACTGTTATTATTAATCAGTTTTTTATTGTGTGTGGGTAATTATTAAGTTATTTACTCAAGAATCTCAAAGAACTAAAATATTGTTTTAAATCAGTTATTAAATCAACAAAATTACTTAGGAACATTGGAAACCTCCAATAATTAATTAATTTACCAAAAATATTATTAGAAATAAGTTTTTTCAATCAACAAAATAACATAGGCACATAGGATATTGCGGCTTATTATAAGAACAATATAATTATACAAATCAGTTTTTTTAAATAACAAAACAACATAGATAGGAACTTACCAGATTTTTATAAATCACTTAAAAAAACAAAAATATTGTTTATTTATTAGAAATAAGTTTTTGTTTTCTAAAGTTTACGCGAACACTACACATTGAAATGAAACAACTTTTACGGATCTACTCGCGTTTATTTTACACATTACTTATTTAATGTTTATCCTGACGTTTCGAACCCTTTGCAGGGTCCGTGGTCACAGGGAGACTGAGGTGTTGGTCATCTCATAATTAGTTGGTAGCTTGTATACCCTCATTTAAATTTAATCAGGTGCGTTCCGTTTTACGCAGAAAGAGCTTACAGTATCTTTTGTTCTGGCAGTATGGTGTCGGGGCTGGGATTTAATATTTTGTATGATGGGATCCCAGGCTGGTGGTAGATTCCAACCATCTTCTCTATTAAAATTAGGATGTTTTTTAATTTCAATAGCCTCGCGTATCATCCTAGGGATGAATCGTTGTTCTTTAACGAGTATTTGTGGTTTATCAAATCTGATGTAATGGTTGGGCCCCCTCTAGGGAATGTTCGCATACTGCAGACTTATTTTCGCGCCTATGCTTGACGTCGGCTATATGTTCTTTAACACGGGTTCCTATACTTCTCTTTGTTTGCCCGATGTAAGAGAGCCCACAGTCGCAGCCAGTTTCAAGATGCAGGCGTGTACAAACTGGATGACTTACATCGGGCAAACAAAGAGAAGTATAGGAACCCGTGTTAAAGAACATATAGCCGACGTCAAGCATAGGCGCGAAAATAAGTCTGCAGTATGCGAACATTCCCTAGAGGGGCCCAACCATTACATCAGATTTGATAAACCACAAATACTCGTTAAAGAACAACGATTCATCCCTAGGATGATACGCGAGGCTATTGAAATTAAAAAACATCCTAATTTTAATAGAGAAGATGGTTGGAATCTACCACCAGCCTGGGATCCCATCATACAAAATATTAAATCCCAGCCCCGACACCATACTGCCAGACCAAAAGATACTGTAAGCTCTTTCTGCGTAAAACGGAACGCACCTGATTAAATTTAAATGAGAGTATACAAGCTACCAACTAATTATGAGATGACCAACACCTCAGTCTCCCTGTGACCACGGACCCTGCAAAGGGTTCGAAACGTCAGGATAAACATTAAATAAGTAATGTGTAAAATAAACGTGAGTAGATCCGTAAAAGTTGTTTCATTTTAAATAAGTTTTTTTCAATTAACAAATTTACAATAGGAGCATTTGATATTGCAGCTTATAATAGTAAAATACCTATTCGTGAGGCAGTCTTTGGTAGTAGTCTTTGTACTCTTGAAGTCTGATAATACCAGTACTACCTGAGCAAAGACTTAAAAGATCAGTATATTTTACCTTAGATATCTTTTGATGTTTAAAATTTAAAGAAGGTACATCATCTTTTAAATATTTGTTTTTTGTCTTTTTATGGTTATATGTCTATATGTATATATGATAAATTTTACTTTTAATTTTCAAGTGCTAATTGCTGCACTGAAGCTAAATTTAATATTTATAAAATACAGTGAAGAAATTAAACGCCAACCCGACCCAGCCAAGACCCAGTGCGGAAGACCCGGGTGTGATTACTGGCTGGGTCGGGTAGGCGTTTAATTTTTTCTCTGTATTTTATAAATTTTATAAATGTCTTTATGATGCTTCTGTATGGCTAGTCGTATTATCGTCTTATATTGTATTAGGTTTATCTTTATGAACATGTATTTCCGCCATTTTCGTAATTGGGTACAGCTGTGAGGGAAGAAAAATATCTCCAGCTTTCTTTAAAGCATATCCTATGGCACTGTGTGCTGAATCTCCTTCATTTTATCCATGATTCGGTGCTAAGAATCTGAGGGATATTTCCTTAATGTTTGAAGAGTTGTTGATAAATTTTAACAAAGCAGAGGCTACTATAGAATTTTTGTTCTGGCCTAGTTTACAAACACGTAATTACTTACTACAATTTGATAATTCTGGCTAAGTTAAGTGTTTGATCACTTACGTGGACACTCAATGTTGAGTTACAACTTCACTACCACTTATTATTTTGTAAAAAACCATTTAATTACATGTATTTACGACCAGATACCTGCCGACATGCAACATAAACAATGCGCAAAAAATTGCGACAAACAGGCGTTTCTCATACAGAATGCCTGATATAGGGCTTTTTGTGCCGTAAAATTTTATAAGCATTACATTTGTCAAATAGGCGTTATTTAATTTACGCCTAGAAGTTACGGTTCACTTTACTGATCCTCGAGTTAGGCCCCGTAGATATTTTTTAAACCAAAAGAGTTAGAGAAACGCCTCTTTGTGACGATATAAAGCATAACGAGACGATCATTTTGGTATATTTAAGTCAGTTTACACTTTTTATGAGATAAGCCCTTAGGTAACGTCAGCGACGAATTTTTATTTGCAAAAACGCATTATATTACATATTTGCGGCCTAAGGCCACTTGAGAGTTTTGTGGGCTCGCCCCCATGCAACCAATTCCGAGGAGTTCAAATACCATTCCACTTGCGGAGGTGGCTGGGGATTCGGGACTCGGGACCACAAACAGCAGGCACCAAGAACCATCCGCGCAGGTAAAATAAGGACATGATACATGAGCTGTAGGAATGACCGTTAGTATGTTGTTATAGAATAAAATCTAACCTTATACCTTTGTTATGCGTGCAAGTAAAATCTTTTTGTTGTCAACAATACTGAAAATTCAAATTAAAGCTTGTTGTAGTTGTTGTATAACTGCCTATTTGCATTTGTGATGAGATAAAATAAATTACATCTCTCCATGCTGCGTCCACTGTCTCTGCATATTTTTTCAGTCGGATGGAGGCTAATGACGGAGCCATAATGCAACTTACGCTAGTCCTTCTTAGGGAAATAACATTACCATACTGTGATAAGACAGAGGAAGCACAACAAACAGTTTACATAATTTTTAAACTGACGTCATAGCTAATGATGGAGCCCACTGAATGGACTGTAAAAAAGGAAAGAAAAAAGCGAAGTAAACAGATTAATGAATATAATAAGAAATACATATAATAGGGCACCAATGTTCGACAATTCACAAGACCGATGATCGATAGAGTTTTCATCGCCAAAAAATAACACAGATTTTAAAGTGAGATACTAATTTATTCCGATTTTTTTCTTGAAAGTTTTTTAAGTTGCGGTTTGGAAGTAATAGCTATAGTATTTTAATTTTCCGCCTGGTATCACTCTCACGTAGCCATTTTGATTTTATTGTTATTAACTTCTCTTTTTTTAGGTACGTTTGAGTTTGAGAGTTTATAGTTGTCAGGTGTTTTTCAAAAAATCGTGAAGTTGTGGTGATACAAAACGAGTTAAAGTGCAATTCTACGCTTGATATAGTGCCTCGTGAAAGACCATAATGCGTACAAATGTTGATCGGCGACGGAAAGGTAAATTGTTTGGTTTTTTCACATTAACATAATCCAGATTTGTGTATTTCGCAAACTAGTAAAAGTCAATAAAGGCATTTTAACAGATCTGTGTACAAACAGATGAGTATTAATATTTTGATCATGGGGACTGAGGTAATTTGTTAAAAAGTAAAGTAGTTAGTAAGCTATTTGTTAATAAGATAACAATTAACATTAGCGACATCTATACGTGCGTGCCGGCAGCATTGATTTAGATAGATAGAATTGAGGCAGACGCTAGATGGCGCTGCAGATTTTATTAAAATGTTAAGGGAGCATATAATTAACATAAGTAAAATACATAAAAGCGTATTTAAGTGATACAGTAAAATTGTATCACGCCACAATAGCAAACGACTTAACTTAGGCAACGTTTAGTATTGTTAGCACGATTTGGAGCTTCGGGGCTTGCCCTAATCTCAAACCCTGGGTACGCCACTGATGATGACATTTGCGTTCACAAAGCCGGTTCATTTAATACAAGTTCACAACTATCAATTTTAGTTTGTCATTATTGTATTGTGTTTATTAAAAGTGGCTTTGTTAATTAGCCGCACATTATTAAATTAAATGCATTTTACAAGGCCAGCTAGGAAGAGCGAGAGTTGTAGGATGTAATTTATAGATCATCATCATCATCTCAGCCAAAAGACGTCCACTGCTGGACAAAGGCCTCCCCCAAGGATATGAGGGGTATTTGCCGTAATCGCCACGCTTAGTAGGCGGGTTGGCGATTGCAGTAGGTTGAGGGTAACCTCAGAGAGATGCTGCTGCCATCCTCTGCAATGGTCCCTTAGTCGGCTTTTACGACACCCACGGGAAGAGATGGGGTGGTGCAATTCTTTATCCCCGGCACCACACGGGGTAACTTTCACGGGGTAATTTATAGATAGGTGTTAGTTATTACTTAATAGACGCCACAAAAAACCCCCATGAAAACAAACTTCTTGATATACACTCCACACCACATAAACGAAAAATAAATCAATAAACAATGCAATAAATGTTATATTGTAACTTTCTTTGATTTATTATACCTAAAACAAACTTTTCAACAAACAAATGATGCTACATAGCGTAAGGCTTTGCATTAGAGCACTAAAATAAAAATAATTAGGTATATTGAATTAGCTTACCATGATTCAAGATGCAACAATATACTGTCGAAAAATATTATATCGAAAAAACAATTGGAGCTATTAACTTAAACTTATTAACAAAAAACTAAACAAAGTAAATTTTTTTAAGGACTGTTATGAATTTATGGATCGGCCTAATTGTTAACACGTTCCCTTTGATACTAAATATATATTTTGTTTATGTAATACGACAGTATTTTCAATTAAATATCAACTTAACCCGTGACTGCACTTTTGACATTTTTGGTCGGCGCACCCTTATTACAAAAGTAGTCTTTAATACCATGTAATAACAACATTGTTGGTATCGTAATGGCATTAGTGTTCGACACAGTAGTTCGTGGTAAAAAAATACGTGAGAAACGCACAGTAGTAGACCGCCATCCATCAAGATGGTTTGGATGGAAAGACAGTCGATTGCGTGTAGTGCGGTGAAAGAAATCAGCGGCAGGGATAAACCGAGCAATTCCTCAGAGCACTCCCTATGATAAAGGCGATAAAATATACAGAGAGACGCAACGTCTCTCCGAAGGCCCTTAGATCGAGCCGACCAGAGGTTACCACGTCGTCGACAACTCGAGCACAGCTATCATTACGTTAGGGTTAATGATAGCTTACTGTGCTTTGCTCGAGGAATCCAATAAGGATTTCGTAGTAAGTACAAGTATATTCCCTCTGTGGTGCCGAGGATAAAGAATTGCACCACCCCATCTCTTCCCGTGGGTGTCGTAAAAGCCGACTAAGGGACCATTCCAGAGGATGGGCAGCAGCATCTCTCTGAGATTAAGTCTCAACTTACTGCGATCGCCAACCCGCCTGCCAAGCGTGGCGATTACTGCAAATACCCCTCATATCCTTGGGGGAGGCCTTTGTCCAGTAGTGGACGTCTTTTGGCTGAGATGAACGAGTATATTTACTGTGTAATAAAATTTTCGTTCGGAGAATTTTGATATGACAGAAACGAAGAAATACTTTCCTATAAAAACTAACAAGTTGTGTTTAAAAACCTATGTTAGGTTTTTAGCGTAGATATAATCAAGCAGACACATAAGTAGCTCATAACCATTAACATTTTTATAAGAAACATTTCAGAAAAGTTTGCTATGTTTTTAATGGTTAGTGCCAAATGTATCTATGCGTACTTATGAATATCATCGCAATCAATCATCAAAGACTAATTGAATGACTTCACACAAATCATGCAGATTTATGGCACTGACAAATTGTACACTATCTGTAACTCAACTTTATCTGCAGTACAATGGAATTGATTAAATCATTTCTAATGTGATGCCTCCCGCACATATCTCTTATAACTTTTTCTGACGTCAGACAGGTACCCCGAAATTAGAAAATATGATCCTACATTGAAGAGTTTCTGTTTAATAGCTATGTAATCTTGTGAAGTCACAGATCACAGAGGAATGTGCTTACGAATGTCCAAGATTTTGTTTATATTCAGTTACGGGTAAGTACTTGCCCTTCATCTCACCCTGATGTTAAGTGATGATAAAATTGAAGGTGGAAGCGCACTTTACCCGAAATTCTCAAAGACTGAGGCACTAGCTATCTTATTTCTTACTGTCCAAACACGATAATGCTACTAACATTGATGTTATGGCGATATATTTAGATAAGTTGATGGTAGCTAGACAGGCGTACATAAACAAGCCCTACCACCAACAAAACCGGAACTCTGAGTCTGAAACCGATGGTTGAAACCACTAGATCAAAGAGGCGATCTAAAAACATTTATGAAAAAACGTAGTGTATATAAAATGTTTTTTTCGAAATATAGGTTATTTATTCATTTTGATTTACATATAACTTAACTTGAAAAAAAAAATTAAACAGAAAAATAATTAGAAAATTAAAAAATAAAGATCTATAAATAAAAGATGTCTTCCAACTGTGGGCTCATGGGAACGGTCTCAAGAATGCTGGCAACATTGCCCCTTTGGATTGCCAAACTAATGCGCTGGCACCGGAGGCCTCGATAAGGCGAGCACTTAACTCTTTAACTAGATGCTTTGCCTCCGGCCCCCATGGACCCATTGTTTCCACCGCAAACGGAACAAATAAATAATTTGGACCTAGGTTTGCGTATTTGTGCCGTTTGCGATTTTCAGCACTTACCGCAGCAGCCCCCACATGAAGTGAAGTGGCGCGAACATGCGAGGGAGCCACGGTGTCAGCACAGGTTGCATCCCACACCAACGGCCTGCCAAGCTTCCAGGGCCCAATGGTCATTCCGTCAGGTCTCTTGCCATCACTGCGAGAAATACCAGCTGGTTCTAAGACAGCCGGTAAACCAATGGTGGCAAAAGCACTGCGGATGATGCTGTTTAGCGTCGAGTAACGCATCATACGGCCAGCACTACGAGCGCAAGAGAGGCCGTGGTGGCAAAGCTCGTCAACAGCCTCCCCACACACACAGCGGTGAGGGTGGACTATTTTGGCGCCTAAACGGAGGCAGACCGCTAGAGTAAGAGACGGCCCGTCCAACAAGATACCGACATTGGCAGATGGCAATGCCTGGAGCCAGTGGCCTGACTCTCTCTCGGAAACGGCAGTGAGACGAGCGAGTAAATGTTTTTGTTTTGTTTATATAAATTTTAACACAAATTTTGTTGCGAACAAATTACAAAAACACAAATGTTGAAAACATTTTCACGAGCAGAATTTGAACCTGCACCCGACCGAACAGAGCACCTGACCCGGTATGTCAGAAGGGTGCAGGTTCAAATCCTGCTCGTGGAAATTTTTTCAAAATTTGTGTTTTTGTAGTGTATATATTTAAAGCGCATGAAATTGAGGAATAGCTGTCACCTGGATTAAACCTTCCTGATTAATATCACTGCAACTGAGGCAGACGATTTTTTGAAGTTTTGTATCCTTTTCGATATAAGTACTAAAAGCAAAAGTAAACAATGAAACATGGGTATGTCTGTGAATGTTTCTGAGAGACACAGTGACTGTTTTGGCCAAGTGGGCTATGACTTAGAATAACACAAAACGTGTAAAATAAAATGAATAATGATAAAGTGACGTCGTATTTGCATCCTTATATTAGGAAGCATCTTCCTAAAAAGCACGTCTTCTACTTTCAGGTCACAATAAACCGCTCAGTCATCAGCGAGGCTCTTCCGTGCGCTTTTAAAAAAATACGTTTCGGATCTTATCGCGGGCCCGATTGATCACCCCATTTTTCATGTCTCACACTTTTCTTTTATGCACCGTGAATAGACTCAATAATCAGCTTGGTACATTGGGAAGGTAAATCACTTTGTACTTTATGGGGCGCGGGGGAAATTGTGTGCAAATTTAAGGTGAACATCGAGTTGTTTACGTGTTGTGCGCTGGAGTATTGATGCATAAATTTATGTTCTTCTAGAGTCTAGGGAGATGGCATGAACAATGTTATTAATTGACTAGACGTGTTATCGGGGTGCGTACAATGTGTCGTTACCAATTAACTGTGTTGCTGTTGTATTTACAATTCAATCAGTTCGGTTAATAAGTTTTGTTAGAAAGCAAGCGTAATTTTTGAATTTGTGGTAGAAGTTTTATAGTTGATGGACAGCATTCATACATACTCTCACGTCCTTCTTCCAAATAATGATATATAGGGTCTAACAATATCAATAAGCGAACGTTTAAGGGGAGCATCTATACATCACACTGAGCATGCTTACCAAATTTGGTCCAAAACTACAGGCTCGTTACCGAGATAATCAACAAAACATTTTCATAATTCACCAAAAAATACACACTTTCTAAACCCGTACAGCTGTACTACTACACGCACACAAAGATAGCCGTGTGTATATGAATGTCATACAATGGTTTTTCAATTGTGTGTATCTGTACACTATCTTTTTATTGACGCTTGCGTGGGTGTTAGTAAAGGTACAGCATGTTTCATGATGTGCATTATTTTAATTGAATTAGTTCGTTAGAAAACATAACTTTGAAAATCACTATAAAACGGGAGCCCATTTTTTGTCATTGTATTCAGGATGATGTATAGATACCGCCCTTAAACGTTCGCTTATTGATTTTGTTAGACCCTGTACAGAGCATCAAAATCACCAATTTTGAGTAAACTCGCCGTAATTGACATCAACGCCATATTTAGCATAATCAAAGTAAGACTCCGAGGAGATAACATCAGTGATAGGTTGATAGCTGATCGCCTGAAGTGCGAGCATTTTGGAACCCTTGTCCCTTAGTCTGCTCTTACGACATTCACGGCAAGATATATAGGCAGCTGGTACATTATGTACACGTCCCAGACCAGCATGGTATTGACGGAAAATGTTATTCCAAATCCACTAAATGTGTCTTTCTATAAAGAAACAATAGAGCAGCTTAAATAACGAGTAATAAGTTTGTGCAGTTAATACATTGATATTTTTGTAAGGTAATACTTAGTGAAAACTTGTGTATAGAGCCATATTGCAACATGAAGCAACCTTTCTATGGGAGATGAACTGCGAATGATATTTTAATAAATTATTATTGTTAATAGAAACAGTACCGTCTTGAAGAAAGAGAAAGTTGACCCTTGCTAAGATTCAAGTTTTTTTCGTAGTATGATTGATATGGACTAATGTCACCATAATGATGTAGCGTAATGGCCCGTTCGTGGAAAGGATAGTGATTTGTATTACTTTTTGGTCGTTGCTAGCCAGATAAAAGGGATCGTACAAAAAAATTTGGTCACTTTGTATTTAAAAAAAAAAAACATATGTTCTTAACGTAATAACAGAATGGAAACCAAATAATTATTTTAAAATTAAAGATATTATTTTTATGGTCAGGGTTTATTTACCACGAGATCTCTCATTGAGGTGAGTTTGACCATAGATTTCGCGATAAGTGCTTCATTTTCAGTGGGGTTCCCTACATTAAATCGAAAGTTGCGACATCTAATGTCACGTCAGCGAAAACGGTGCGTCGAACGATTATCAAACCGATGGTACGCCACATCGAATGTCGCGACATCGAATGATTGCAGTATCGACAGGTTAAACCTCAGAATAATAACTAAAGCTATAGAAACCGGACTAAAATAACAACACAAATTCATCAGTTCGCACTATTTTAACTAATGAACCTAGGTGATGTATGGGAAAGAGATCGATTGTCCCTTCTCTTTCGTTATTTCGAAGGTGTCACCAGATTTGTGAAACGAACTGTCAGCTTTTAAATCAATGTACTTCTGATTTTGGCTAGGCAAAAGGACTCGAGATTTTATTTTTCTGATGACCGAATGACATAACAAAACAAAAAATAAAAACTAAGTGTCAACCATTTGTCGCACTCCAACCTCCTTTTCTAGCTATAAGATAGAACGGAACTAAACATAGTTGCGCGTTTTTTATTTTAACCATCCTTCTATAGCTTTAGTTATTGTTCTGAGGGTTAAACCATCGAAGGGTCATCAAATCGACGGTATACCACATCGAATGTCGCGACATCGATTGTCACGATATCGAATGCTCAATTAAACGGTAATAATTTCCATTATCGCTGATTTTCTTCTACACAATCTTAAACTCGTATCACACCATTACAAGAACAGAATAAAAAAGTGTAAAAATACTACTTTGAATGAGGTAGGGTAGTTAGTAGTCTAACGAGCGAATCAAAAATAGAGCTCAATCTAATACAACACGTAGGCGTAGAATGAAGATCATGCAGTTGATATTATCTACTAATAAAGAAAAAAAATTAACAATATATTTGCTTCGTTGATTTAATTGCGTTTATTTCACAATATTTTAACAAATTTTTATGGACTTTCAAACGCATATTTTTATTTTATTTTTAGAGTTTATTTTGCCTATTTAAAGGTTTAAATAGGCAAAATTAGGTACGGTTAAGTAGGTACTTATTTTAATTTTTTTCGACGTCATGATTAATCGATACCACTACCTTTGGATGTCAAGACATTCGCTGTGTTAACCATTTTAGGCAGTAATGGTTCGACATTGAGACATTCGATGTGGCGTACCATCCATCGGTTTGATGACCGTTCGACGCACCGTTTTCGCTGTCGTGACATGAGATGTGACGTGAGAATATGTCGCAACTTTCGATTTCATGTGGGAATCCTTTTCAGTGTGCTAATTGTTCAGTTGAGTTTATGACTGGATTTGGAATGACATCTATGTGGTGTTGAGAATTATACCTATACGTTTTGTGTGTTTTTGTGTTTTAATTATCGTATTCGTAGTAAACAGCCTATAACTGTCCCATTGCTGGGCAAAGGCCTCCATCATTGAAATCAAGTCATCGCTACAATTGATGGGTAATGGTTTAATCACCACGCTTGCCAAATGCGAGTTGGTGATCACAAACCCGGGATATGCATCGAAAAATCCGAAATAAATTTTGCCCGACCTGGGAATTGAACCTGGGACCTTCGGGTATCGGACCGAACAATCTGCCACCGAGGCGTTATCGTATTCATATTATAGGATTATTGTATGGAAATTGAAACAGCCAGCGCCACAACGTTCGTAAATGGAACTAACAATTGGCAAACGTCATTGCATTTAAATTTTCAGTCGAAATAGGCAGCCATCTAGGTCATCGGCCTAGCCATAATTTGTTAAAGCAACACAAAAAGGTAATTTGTTACAAACGTTGACAATATAGCTGAAGCTGAAATTCTTCAAGCGCAACCTTCGACTTCGCTAAGTTTAGTTCAGCGCAATCAAACTCAAATTAATTTGATCAAAAGACCATTGTTTCTACAACAATGCTCTCATGGTGCCGTAGAAATTAGAGGATTCAGGTCAGGGTTGCAATGACAGGCCCGCGAAGTCCCCGTGGAGTTATGAATAATTTCCCAATATTAACGCAGGCTTGGGATCACTTTAACTAATAAAAATGAGTTTTTAACGTTTTTTTAAAACGAATGATAAGCGTTGATTTTATTGAAAAGGTTTTTTATATACAAACTACAAAACTACAAACTTTCCTACACTCACTCCAATTATCTAGCCCAAGAGAAGCTTCGTTATCAAACTCGATAAATGGTTACTAGACAACGGATAAACATACTTAAATACATACTTATTATACATAGAAAACACCCATACCCGAGACAATTTAGAAAAACAATAATTTCTAAATTGACCCGACCGGGGATCGAACCCGGGACCTCAGAGATGGCGACACCATGAAAACCGGTGTACAAACCACTCGACCAAAGAGGTCGTCAGGAGGTTATATAAAAGTTAATTGCTTACATCAAAGTTTAATAATTATGCTAAGTAATTAAATAGGGTATTGGCATCAGTTTTCAACAGAAACCAGTGATTGACATTATTGTCCCTTAATCATTAGAAATAGGGGTCAGCGTTTAATTTAGTTTTTAGCTACAATATAATGCCGACCTGCTTCCTTAATAACGAGGAGCTCGATGGCGCAATGGTTAACGCGACCGGTCTGCGAGCGCTGAGGTTAAGCAACTTTCGCAACGGCCGGTCATCGGATGGGTGACCAAAAATGTATCATCTCGAGCTCCTCCGTGCTTCGGAAAGCACGTAAAGCCGTTGGTCCCGGCTGCATTAGCAGTCGTTAACAACCACCAACCCGCATTAGGCCCGCGTAGTGGTTTATGGCCCGTTCTCCCCATCCATCCATAGGGAAGGCTCGTGCCCCAGCAGTGGGGACATAAAATGAGCTGATGATGGCCTGCTTCCTTGCTGACATCCCGTAGTATTTAAATGAAAATCTGTTCTCTGTCGAACGCTGGGCTTACCCTAAGGTCTAAGATCGGCAAAAATTGTACAGAAATAAACAATCTTATTTTCTGCAATAAGGACATGTAGTGCTTCGAAGTTATCGCAAAATTACTTCGTGTGTGGAATACTAAATGGATCCTTTTTATAGAGAAAATATTGGTTTGACGCGTCACGTAGGTTGACCGCAGCCAAATAAAGACCAGCGTGATGGTGGATAGAAATTGTAATATACCTAGAGCTAAGCTCTTCAAAACCATGTTTAATAAACAATCTTGCTTGGACATAAGCGTCTGTATTCATTGTGTTAATTTGTGGTATGTCATCTGCAAAGGTGAATCTGCATGGCCATCGGTTGCAATAACCGTTGGATAGATGGCGCACTGTGCCGCTATTAGCACTCAAAAATTGAAAAGCAGTGACAAAATTCAGCGCTTACGTCAGCCTTCCCGGTAGCATAGCGGTCAGTGCAGCCGCCCGAATTGCAGAAGGCCCAAGTTCGATTCCTTGCTGGGTCGGGTGGGTGTTTAATTTTTTCACTGTATTTTATAAACTTTATAAATACTTAATTTAGTTTCAGTGCAGCAATTAGCACTTTAAAAAAAAGAAGTAAAATAAGCGTCTGTCTTGATTTTTTTTTTAATGTTAAAAGGAGGCAAACGAGCAGACGGGTCACCTTTAAAAATATAACTATGTGTCTTATCCTATATCTAATACAATCACACACGTTGCACACGTTGCTGTTGTGTTTCGTCCGGTGAGTGAAAGTACCGGAGGCCCACCTCTCACCCCTCCCCCCTCCCAATTCCTATTCCCTACTCAAGATCCAACTCCTTTTTTCAATAATTAATGGAATCAGGCGTTATTTTGCGGAAATCCATAGTACAAAAAAATGTAATTTAAATAATATGTAGTGTTAATTCCGCTAACTCACTCGTTTATACAGCTTGGATGCAGTACGCATGCACCACCCTCCCGCCCGCAAAAAGTATGCACATGCAGGAGAAACAATGCGTGCAAGCGAAAATGCACACCAACACCGATACCCGACACGTGTTTCGCCCCTCCACGGGGCATCCTCAGGAGCTGTTGACTGGTCGAGAGCTGCGCACCGACTGTTACGGCTACGCAGCTCCCGGCCGCTTTTATAAAGCGCCATTGTTTGACATTTGTGACGTACTACCTGCGACAATACGTAATAATGGGGATGGAACTAAATTTGTTTGGTCATTCAACAGCGCATGACTGTCATTATTATGTTTCATTATTTCTAATTGCTCCAACACACACAACCGAAAACTTTTATTACAAACATGCAAAATATTATAGCTGTTATTGTCGCACAAAGAATGGCCGGTATCAATTAGATGTTTTGCGAAATGTGATTTATCTGGATGGCCATTCCTATACGCGGCAATATGTTCCTTATATCTAATGTCAAAATTTCGGCCTGTCTGACCTACATAGACCCCATCACAGTCGTTACAAATTAATTTATAAACACCGGATTTTTTTGAGTTTTCTAAACGATCTTTACCGTTACAAAGGTGACGTACATTTTGGTCTGTTCTAAAAGTAACGTAGATCTTGTTTTTCCTAAGGATATTAGCGATTTTATCTGAAATAGGGCCTACATAAGTCAGACTACCTACATATTTGTGGATGTGTTCTGGGGGACATGCATAAAGTAGTGAACGAACCCTTTTATTCTGCTTATTTTTAATTAAACTGTCAATAATTTGTTTTGAATAACCGTTAGAAATCGCGATTTGATAGATAATATTAAGTTCTTTGACGTAATTATCTGCGGACAGAGGTACCGACATTAATCTATGGACATAGCTGCGGAAGGCAGCTAGTTTCTGTTGTAATGGGTGACAAGAAGTAACGGGGATAGTTGTATCGGTATGTGTGGGTTTGCGATAGATTTGAAAATCTGGTTTATTATTAACTCTGGTAATGGTTAAATCTAAAAAGTTAAGTGATTTGTTGGACTCTAGTTCTAATTTAAATTTAATTTTTGGGTGGATCGTATTAACTTTTTTGACAAAGGTATCAATTTGACGTCTAGTACCGGTCCAGCAAATAATTACGTCATCGACATAACGATAATAGAACTGAATATTGGGTTCGTTCACTATATGTTTACGTTCAAAATAATCCATAAAAATATCCGCCATTAGTGGACTTAAAGGTGAACCCATTGCCAGACCTACCTTTTGACGATAGTACTGGTTATTAAACCTAAAATAATTTTGTTCCATGCATATTCTAGTAAGGTTAAGTAAATCATATACTTCTCCAGGATGTAACCTTTGTCTCTCAAAATGGATACCCAACATACTTAAACACTCTTCATAGGGAACGTTGGTAAATAAACTATCAACATCCAGAGAAAATAATTTGGAATAAGGGGAGATGTTGATGTCTTTAACTTTCTCAATTAAATCTAAACTATTTTTTAAACTATACTGAGGTTTAAAAGAGGACTTTGTTCGTAAAAGGTTGTTAAGGTATTTAGCTAATTCGTATGTTGGGGCACCAATATAAGAGACAACAGGGCGTATAGGAATGTTGTCTTTATGAGTTTTAGGTAAACCGTATAAAAAAGGTGAACGTGGATTCATAGGGATCTTGTACTTTAATTGTTCTGGAGAAATATATGTTGTATTTTTAATCGCGTCCTTCACCCGTAATGTATAATTTTTTGTTGGGTCAGAGTTAAGGCATTCAAAATCTTCCCCCTGGATGACGTCGTTAACCTTCTGGTTGTAAGCAGTTCGATCTAGAATGACTACGGAACTGCCTTTGTCCGCTTTTGTGATAATTAAATTGTTCTGACAAATGACAACTGACAACAATGAAACTAGCTGCCTTCCGCAGCTATGTCCATAGATTAATGTCGGTACCTCTGTCCGCAGATAATTACGTCAAAGAACTTAATATTATCTATCAAATCGCGATTTCTAACGGTTATTCAAAACAAATTATTGACAGTTTAATTAAAAATAAGCAGAATAAAAGGGTTCGTTCACTACTTTATGCATGTCCCCCAGAACACATCCACAAATATGTAGGTAGTCTGACTTATGTAGGCCCTATTTCAGATAAAATCGCTAATATCCTTAGGAAAAACAAGATCTACGTTACTTTTAGAACAGACCAAAATGTACGTCACCTTTGTAACGGTAAAGATCGTTTAGAAAACTCAAAAAAATCCGGTGTTTATAAATTAATTTGTAACGACTGTGATGGGGTCTATGTAGGTCAGACAGGCCGAAATTTTGACATTAGATATAAGGAACATATTGCCGCGTATAGGAATGGCCATCCAGATAAATCACATTTCGCAAAACATCTAATTGATACCGGCCATTCTTTGTGCGACAATAACAGCTATAATATTTTGCATGTTTGTAATAAAAGTTTTCGGTTGTGTGTGTTGGAGCAATTAGAAATAATGAAACATAATAATGACAGTCATGCGCTGTTGAATGACCAAACAAATTTAGTTCCATCCCCATTATTACGTATTGTCGCGGGTAGTACGTCACAAATGTCAAACGATGGCGCTTTATAAAAGCGGCCGGGAGCTGCGTAGCCGTAACAGTCGGTGCGCAGCTCTCGACCAGTCAACAGCTCCTGAGGATGCCCCGTGGAGGGGCGAAACACGTGTCGGGTATCGGTGTTGGTGTGCATTTTCGCTTGCACGCATTGTTTCTCCTGCATGTGCATACTTTTTGCGGGCGGGAGGGCGGTGCATGCGTACTGCATCCAAGCTGTATAAACGAGTGAGTTAGCGGAATTAACACTACATATTATTTAAATTACATTTTTTTGTCCTTTTTTCAAGGCCGGCAACGCATCTGCGATTACTTTGGTTTTGCGGGTGTCCATGGGCGGCGGTGATTACTTTCCATCAGGTGACCCGCCTGCTCGTTTGCCTCCTTTTAACATAAAAAAAAGAACTTATATGTTTGTGTTTGGTACTTAAGTAGTCTAACGGAGCTATGGTGATTGAACCATAATTTATCGCATTCAAACTGGGGCGCAATTTTTGCATCTCATCTGTGATCTCAACATTTTATGCGATATGAAATACACTATGAAATATTATGTTTTGCGCGTTACTTACAATTTGATTATTAAGTTAAATAAAGTTTAAATTTTCGCTGCTTAAAATAAGTTACCACACCTCGAATGAGAGAAAAAGGAACACATGTAATAAATGAATATCGTATAGCGTGAGAATTAGTTACCGGTTACTGATACCGAACGCAATATACTTAAATAAATAAATATTAGACAACATCACATACATTGTTCTGCTCCCAAGGTAAGTAGCCAATGCACTCGTTTCCATGGAAATCGGAAACAACGACGGTACCACAACCACCAAACCCGACACAATATCGAAAAGATTGTTTTCGACATTGACCCGACCCGGAATCGAACCCAGGATCGCAGAGTTAGCGCCGCCCAAAGTCCGGCGTGCAGTCACGCAGCTACGGAGGTCGTTAACTATAAAAAAAATTCGCTTTATATCATAAATAAAAAGTTACAAGAGATTAACTATTTAGAAGGAAATGGCAGCTAAATTACCATTACATATTGATATCTTTATGCACTTGGAAAAAGATTGAAAAGCAATGAAAAATTACAAAGTTATTACCTATTGCCCGTGAAAGGGTTAATTCAAACTGATAAGTACAACTGGGCTAAAATGGCGATCGTCGAATTAAAAAGATATGTTATTGTTCTGAGAGCTTCACTGGAAGCTTTCACGACGATTCTTTACTTCTGGGTTCTTCGTCGGGTCCACCAGGAGCAGTCGATCTATCACCGATTCGAATTTATGTGTAATTTAAGGAAATTTACCCACCTTAACTTATCTTATCTTAGTGGGGCCTGCCGAGGTTTCCACCTCCCAGTAACACTTCGACCCATTGGGATCTTTTGTGCAACCCCATTCTTTCACTCTTCCTCCTCTGTAAAGATAGATGCCATAAGTCTGGCAACGTCCTTAAGAGCGAAGAGCCTGAAGTCCTCCGGTTTCGGATAGGCCGACCCCAGGAGTCCCATTCTTTTCCTAGCCAGAGAGTCGCAGACACACAGTAGGTGCTGCATTGACTCGGTTTGCTCTCCACATGCCCTACACAAACTGTTTGTTGAAAGGTGCATTCTGTGGAGCATTTGTTTTGTGGCATAATGCCCTGTCAAGGCACCGATGGTTAGTCGGGCCTGCCTTCTGCTGCCTCCGCATATGAACTTACTCCGTCCTAAGGCGTTTTCGCCTAGGAAGGATTTGGAGTGTTTCATACCCGGCTGCTCTTTCCATTCGATGCCGTGCCTGTTTTTAATGTAATCTTTTAAGGCCTTGTTGATGGTACTTTGTGCAAGTGCCACGAACGGCTCAGGACCAATAAGCTGGGTCTCTGAGCCCTCCCTGGCAAGTGCATCCGCCATCTCGTTGCCGTGGATTCCCATATGGCCTGGGACCCAGATCAATCGCACCTTGTTATGCCCACCCAGCTTGTTTAGAGCTTTTGTGGTTTCCAGAACAAGGCCAGAGTCGATTCGGGGCGATATGAGTGACTTGAGCGCGGCTTGGCTGTCACTCAGGATGAATATATTGCGCTTTTTAATAGCTAACTCTATATTCTGCTTTGCGCATAGGAGAATTGCAAAAGTTTCTGCTTGGTAAACAGTAGCAAATTTTCCCATGCTTTGACTATACTTGAAGTCGTTATTATAGACGCCTGCCCCTGTGCCCGACTTCATTTTTGATCCGTCGGTGTACCAGATTAGGCTGTCTTTTTCCGGAGACGGTGGCCCTCGTTTCCATTCGTCCCTGGTTGGAACAAAAACTTTAAATTTCTTTTCGAACACGAATATGGGGGATATTTTATCGCAACCCATTTCCATGATCCTATCAGGAATGTCACTTGGTTCCCATTTTGTGTGTCTGGTCAGAGGTTGAGATGCGTCCCATAGTCCGGCCACCTTTAGTCTATCGTAACGCTTTCTTTGCCTCTGTCTCTATTACAATGTGCAGGGGTGGAAGGTCTGTGAGGACCTCCAGCAGGTTCTAAAGGCACCAGTGATTGCTAGACAAGCTGTTCTCTGAAGTTTGCTAAGAGCGTTCTTACAGATCTTCAGCCTGGTTCTGGGCCACCAGACGATGCTGCCATATGTGAGGATCGGTCTCACCATCGTCATGTAGATCCACCTAATGATTTTGGGGTTGAGTCCCCAAGTCTTGCCATATGTAGACCGACACATGCCAAAGACTCTGTAAGCCTTGGCTACGGTTGTGTCCACATGCTGTTTCCAAGTAAGTTGCCTATCCAGCGTTAAGCCTAGATATTTCACTTCTTTGGACCAAGAGAGCCGGGTGCCATAGAGTGTTAGGTTACCCAGTCCCGTAGTGTTTCTCATTCTTGTAAAGGGGATGGCTGTTGTTTTCCCCGGGTTTACAGAGAGGTGATGGGCATTGCACCATTCCTCCAGGAGACCCAGGGCACGTTGCATTAACCCCGATACCGTAGAGGGAAATTTCCCACTGACTGAGATGACCAGATCATCAGCATAACCCACCGTATAGAATGGTCCTTTATTCAGCCTTACTACAATTGAGTCAACCACAAGGCTCCACAGAAGAGGCGAGAGAACCCCTCCTTGTGGGCATCCTCTAGTTGTTCGCGCAATTAGACTGTCACCTAGCAGTTCAGAGTTAATAATTCTACCCTTTAACATGCATTCAATCCAATTGCAGATCGGTTGTGGCACACCATGGTTCTTGGCTGCAACCTTGATGGATTCAAAGGTAGTGCGATCAAATGCACCTTCGATATCTACGAAAGTGCAGACGCAAATCTCCTTGTTCTCCAGCGCAGATTCCGCTCGACTCACCACATGATGAAGAGCAGTTTCGGTTGACTTCCCCGCCTGATATGCACACTGAAGTCCATGGAGTGGGAATCTTTTCAGAGGTCCCGCTCTGATATATTTGTCTACCATCTTCTCCAGGGTCTTCAGGAGAAAGGATTGTAGACTTATGGGCCTAAAAGCTACCCACCTTTCTTAACTAGGTTATATATGATGTTGTTCTTATGAATTTATTAACGGTTTAACTAATAAGTTTTATTTATAGTATTTGCCTCCTTTAATCTCTCATTCTATTCATCCTATTGAGATTTAGATGCGCACAAAACCCTTTTATAACTTCCGAAATGTGGGCCAAGAGCAATGAATTGTGAAATTTAAGCGACATTAATTGTTTTACGATCGAGAAATGGCGGCGCTGTATCGTAACTTTATTTTCCTTGTGGTTGAGTCCGCATTATACCTGTAGGGCTGGCAGAATATTCAAAATCTTAGTCCACTGCTGGACATAGGCCTCCCCTATTATATATATATATATATTTCTAGGAGATATATATCTATAGAGGAGCTCGATGGCGCAGTGGTTAATGCGCCCGGTCTGCGAGTGCTGAGGTTAAGTAACTATTACAGAGGCCGCTCATCGGATGGGTGACCAAAAATGTATCATCTCGAGCTCCTCCGTGCTTCAGAAGGCACGTAAAGCCGTTGGTCCCGGCTGCATTAGCAGTCGTTAACAACCACTGGGCCCGCGTAGTGGTTTATGGCCCGTTCTCCCTATCCATCCATAGGGAAGGCTCGTGCCCCAGCAGTGGGAACATAAAATGAGCTGATGATGATTTCTAGAAGCAGTGGTAATTGATGAAGTTAGGAACTATCGTAAATGCTGGTCTTTGGATAGGTGATCAAAATTTTTACATATCAAGCTCCTCCGTACTTCGAAAAGCATGTGAAGCCGTTGGTCCCGGCTGCATTCAAACCGCACTGTGCTCGCGTAGTGGTTTATGACCTGTTCGCCCTTTGGTGTTTCCATCCTCGGAAGGCTCGTTCCCCACCAGTGGGCACATAAAAATGAGCTTGTGTAATCTATATTTTTATCAATTAAAAAATTATACTGACATCTGTGATTGTGATTAATATCTCATAATAATGAATTAAGATATCATCATCAAGTTATAATTTATCATCATCATCATTATCGTCATCTGTGTTCTCATAATATGAATAAAGCTCATGAGGGATCCGGCTATAACCCACCCACTGGCCTAATGGAGGGTTGGTGAGTTTAGCGGCTGTCATCTTAAGAGAAGCTAGCTAGAGACTAGCTGCTTAAAGCTTGCTTGATGAAAATAAAATATACGATAAATTCATTACATTTCAATAGCCCCGTTGAGTTATTAAGGGATGCAACCCTATGTTTCACAGATGTGCCCGCTCGTAACTACACTGTTTAATTGTCGACCGAAATAAATATGGACTGACCCACCATATTATATATCGTATCGTTCAGGTAACGAACTCTATATATTATAAATTATGTATTTTTCAATAGTGTTCCAAATAAATTTTAATTTAGAAAAAACATTTTTTCTTATTTTGTGCTTCTGCTACTGATTTATGGTATAAAATTCTTTAACACGTATTGTGTCTGTTTATCGATGATCAACTTGACTCCATATGTCAATTACCTAACCATTATCATTGTAACAGAAATCTTCATCATAAAAAGTATCAAACAAATACTTGTAAATATCACACAATTCGATTTTTCAATTTTTGATTTTCACATAGTGACTTTTTTTGAGAGATACGATTGTATTGGAGTAAGAACCCGCGCAAAAGAACATGTAGCTGCCGTCAAACAGGCGCGAAAATAGGTCTGCGGTACGCGAACATGCCCTAGAGAGCCAACCACGAACAACGATTCATTCCTAGGATGAAACGCGAGGCTATAAAAAATTAAAAAACATCCTAATTTCAATAGAAAAGATTGTTGGAATTTACCACCGCTTGGAATCCCATTAAATAAACTATTGAAACCTAGCCCCAACACCATACTGCCTCACCAAAAGATACGATAAGCTCTTTCTGCGTTTTTACGCAACTGATTAAATTAAAATGAGGGTAGGTATGCAAGTTACTAATTAATTAAAAGACGACTACAACCTCAGTCTCCCTGTGACCACGGACCCTGCAAAGGCTTCGAAACGTCAGTATAAAATAATATAAAAATAATGTGTAAAATAAACGCGAGTAGATCCAAAACGATTCCCAACTTATCTAAATTAATTTCAAGGCTCAAAAAGGAGTAATTAATTACTCTGAATTGTCACTCTAACTTTTTATACGTACACAATTAAAACAGAACATTATTGAAGAATTCCGTTGGAAGTTTAAATTTTAAGCCGTTCGTTGTGAAGATTTTCAAGTATTATTAATGCAAATTTAAAAGGATGTCCAAATTTGGTAAGAGCTTTGCCGAGTCGAAGTTAGGGCACAAAGGTTTCCAATATTAGGGGCCTACGTAATCAGACGATAAATAAAAACGTCGGAGGTTGGTTGTAAAGAGAATTTCAAGCGCAACTTAATAAGGTATTTATTTTGTATTACACCATTACATGAACGTAAAAGGTTTCGTAGGGCCACCACAAAAGAAAGGTTCGTATTATGAGTTGAATATAAAATTTTATAGTTCCGCATCTCAAACTCACTTGCTTGGTACATTTCATTTAAAGTAAGTTAAGATGCTTTGTGGCATCGTTTGCACAAACTAAGTTACTTTCGCGTGGATCACCGTGTTGTCTAAAATGTTTACAAAACTCGATTATCTTACTTGTGCTTCGACATTAAGCTTTTGAAAAAAACTTTGTACACAAAATGAAAACTATATCGTCGTTAGCAAGCCAAAATCTGCTAGTGTGTGTATTTTTTGAGATTTTTCACTTTTCAACATCTTTCAGCATTGCGGTAACACACACTCAACCTACGACTCGTATGAGGTCTTAAAGCAATATTATTGCGGTTGTAAAAACGAGACGCGTGTATATACGCCGCCACACGTGTCTTTGTCTTTTCACAATTGCAATAATACTTGCTTTGGCCCTAATTCCAAGTCTAAGTCAACTGCTGTTGCTAGAACATTACTGAAAGTTCTGTATACTTCAAGCACATGGCAATAGTGTAAAACATAGACACCGACGTGAAATTCAATCATGAGTAATTACCTATGATATATATAGAGATATGAAAGTAAGTCACGTTTCAATCTATCAGCGGTATTGTTCACAGCATGTCAGTTGCGAACGTGATCCGATTATGTGTTGTGGGGATGCCTCATTTTACGAGTAAGTATATCATGTTAGTAATAAGTCCATAATCAATAAGAAGCAAGTTGCCATTTGTTCTTGTCAGATGAAGCTGCGTATTGAATTAGGGCCGAGCAAGAGTTTTTTAAGCTTTCAAAATTGTGTGCAGAGGTTTTCATAGATATTTTTAGTAAATGTTAGTAGCGATAATTGGGAAGACGTGGTGTTTGTAAATACAAATCATTGTGTAAGGTACTTAAGTATTATTTGAAATGTAAGTATTTCCATTTTTGATAATAAAATAAATTATTCTACAAATAACGAGCGAATGAACAGATATATCTTCTCTCCTCTTCTTGTTACTTTCCAATTTGTAGGCTTGCCGTCCTTCTTGTCCCAGGCCAGATGGAACAGTTGTTCAATAATAGAGGTAATTAAGGTCCATTCCCGGATGTTCCGCAGACACGACTTCTTCCTTTATCCAACGCGTCTCCTCCCTTCTATCATAATAATTTGAAATTACAATGTACCTATTTATTGTAATATAACTCCACGTTTCAAATGCCTGTAGGCGTCCCGTAGTGTACTCCTTCAAAGTCCATACTTCGCAGCCGTACATGTCGACAGGCCAGATGTAGCACACAAGTAATGTCACTCGGATCTTTATGTTCAGCTTTATGTTAACAGATATACCTATGCTCGGGTTGAATCTGCTTGGAAATCGTGGTTCTATCACTATAACTCTAGCTTTCTGGGTAGGTTAACGGGACTCTTAATTTACTTGTTAATATCGCATAAATAATAAAATTTTATTCAAATTAAATGTAGAATCCTTCAAATGCATCGCATGCGTTGCAACTCATTGTATCGATACAACCAAACATATTTCGGTGCAGACTATTGGATTGCGTTACATCGAGGTATTCCTTTGACGTTGAAAATTCAGCCGGGACAGGAGTTCAATCGCAATATTCCTGAATAAAGTTCCACAGAAGCGAACGAGCACACTCAAAAATAAAATTCGGAATAGTCATTTGATTCGAACGGTCCACTCCACATACACAAAGTGAGGTGGTCCAGTCGCACTTCTATTTCAGTAGTTCGTGGTGTGATAATTACATTTATACGTGAGCAGCTTTCGACCAGTACTGGTACATCCTCTTTGTACAAGTGACAAAGTGAATGGTTGTAACTGTGACACGTTTTCTATGTTATTTAATAGCAGCAGTTAGTTATTACAGATGCGGACACACCAAACTCTTGATTGATTCTGTGGATACACCCATTTATGTCTTGTCTATAAATAGACAAAATTTAATTAAGGGTGGGCCGACGAAAAAATGCCAAAAATGCAGTTACGGTTAAGTAAATATAATTGAAAATGCTATCGTATTAAATGAACAAAATATATATTTAGAACGTGTTTACAATTTGTCAGAACCATAAATTCATAACACGCTATAGTTTTTTCTACAATATCATTTAAAGTTGGGCAAAGATCATGAAAACGAGTGGCGGCGTTTAGTAGATTTCTTATAGTTTATCTAAATTATTGTACCTCTGATTTTGTCTATACAATCATCAATGGATAAACTACAAATTGCTAGACTACATTTTTGATTCATCAAGTGGTTATTTAAATAATATTTTTTTATTAAGCACCTTAAATTCCCCATACAAAATTAGTATGGCCGCGCGGCATCAAATAAATATGGACGACGACATTTCAAATAAAACATATGACACTTGTCACTTACGGACGGCGCACCCTTAAGTGTTGTGGTTTAGTAACTCGTTTGAAAGAAATGTGGCTGTTTATACTCGATATTTTTGTTTAAAGAAATAGGTAACAGAATAATTGAAGTCATAGTTGTTTGACGTCTTGATTTTCTGCAACATGGACCATAACAACAATGTAAAAAAAATATGAGAGAAAAACAAAGGAAATTCAGTAAATTTACAGACCAGTCCTTGAATTTTATAGTGCTAAAAATTACGTTGAGAGCCAATTTTTCAGAGTACATGTAGGTCCCTTAGACTAAAATATTCTTTAAAAGGGATACTTTTTTAGTCACTTCATTACCCAATTGAGGTTTAAGGGTACGGACGTGCACAGTGGTGTCTAATGTTTTCGTCTGCCTTCAATTTAATCCTCAGTTTGCTCGTTAGGTTTCAGCGTCGTATCCCATGAAAACTGCCCCAAATGTTTTTTAAGGCTTTTTATTTTATTTTATTGTTATACATTTCACGTTATCGATTTTCTTAAAATATTTCTTAGAATACTAGTCTAGATGTGATTCATGTTTATGAAAAGGACCAGATTTTAGAACGCGCCAACTTTTACGTTAAAAGCAACTACATCTCTTCATCATCATCATCATCATCATCAGCTCATTTTATGTTCCCACTGCTGGGGCACAAGCCTTCCCTATGTATGGATAGGGAGAACAGACCATAAACCACCACACGGGCCCAGTGCGGATTGGTGGCTGCTAATGCAGCCGGAACCAACGGCTTTACGTGCCTTCCGATGGTCACCCATCCGTTGACCGGCCTTTGCGAAAGTTGCTTAACCTCAGCACTCGCAGACCGGGCGCGTTAACCACTGCGTCATCGAGCTCTTACATCTCTTATCTTATCTGAATTATTACGGGGATACGACGAGATTGGTCATGTGCCTTATTTTTTAACAAGCTAATTAGCTACCTTTTGCAACAGAAAGCCGTTTAAAATTCTAAAGAGGCTTGCTGTTAATCTGATCTAGAGAACTTGACTTGAAAAGGCTATTCATACCACTTAAAAGGTAATATAATGAAAGAGAGGGATCTGTTGTTCAATGTTATTTTGTTGCGACAAGAGAATATTCGAAACGGGGACAATAATCCGCATACAATATACTATGAAATCAATTAACAGTGCTACTCCACTCGCATGAATAAAATGAAATGAAATAGGCTTTATTTACTAGAACATAGTGAAGAGAGTGTTACAGAAACAGTAGAGCTGTATGTTCTGCCATTATGGCATGTAAATATACAATTAAATTAACATTATTAAGTTACCGAACTAATATTAATAATACTAAATTATTAAATTAAATTAACCTATTAAATCAAAGTAACATTCTTAAATTAAATTATTATAATACATTATTAGTTTCAGTTATAACATAATTATATTAATTTTACAATACTATAAAATAAACTCATGTAATCAGTCAAAGCACTTCTCTGGTAACCATTCCGAAAATTTTCTTTTAAATTGTGTTAATGGGAGGCTTTTTAAATCCATTGGCAGCTTGTTATATGTTTCGTGGTCGAGGTATGTGACGATTGTGATGATGGATGGATCCATGGCGATGGTAAATAACGACTGCAACTCTTTATCATTGTGACTAACTTATTAGCTAAACCTTGTGACCTTACATGACTATTTATACAATATAAACTATGTTAAGTTTTGGAGGGAGGATGCCGTGTCTTATCTTTATTAGATCTACGCGATTAGGAATGCGTTTACAAACTTTTTAACCATACGTGAGGATAAGAAATTATGTGGCGACTGGCGATCGCAGGCCGCCACATTATAGTATTTGATGGTCATACAGTAAGAATTGCCCTTGGGAAATTTCGTTCTAGTTAACGATACGTACAGTCTTTCATTATGCCTTGTGGATCTATTACATACTTCTCCGTGTTTTTTAACATATTCAAGGTGCTCCCGAACAAATGTAAATCTGTTTTATGTACATGCAAGGCAATGGCAAATTTTTTAAACGGTTAAATAGTGGTCAGGGTTCAAAGTAATGAGCTCTGCAAACTGATCTGATATGTTTTTTTTGTGACAAAAAAGCTTTATGCATCCCCACAGAGTTTCCCCATATTAAGAGCCCATAACTTAATTCTGACGAAACATAGCCATGATAAGCTGTAACCGCTACTTCTACGGAAGTAATATTACTTAAACGTCTAATAGCAAATACAATTCCGTGCGCAAAAGTCAACGGTGACTATTATGCGGTGTAAATTCACAAACAGTATGTACAAATAACACAACACAATACAAACAAATTTTTGAAAAATAAAACAAGTTATTCTATAAAATTTACTTATGTTTGTAATTGTTAGTTCTGTTTACGGACCGATTTTCGTACAAAATTACTCGATTACGGTAACGGTAACAACATGAGTGCAATATACAAGCAGCATACAAGCAGTCTCGCAGCATACAAGCAGGCATGCAGTATTCAAGCAGGCGCGCAGCATTTAAACAGGCACGCAGCATGCAAGCAGGCACACATAATGCTAGCACGATGCAGCATACAAGCAGGCCCACATCATGCTAGCACGATGCAGCATGCAAGCAGGCCCACATCATGCTAGCACGATGCAGCATGCAAGCAGGCACACATCATGCAAGCAGGTATGTAGCTATGTATATTACTAACCTTACTGCACAGATGAGAGTCATAAATGGTGGATAAATTTACTCCATTACGTTAACATCGCGTATTCGGTGTTCGTGTTAGGCCAATAGATGTCGAATTACAGACAGACATAGCTGGCGCTAATCTCTATATAGGATTATTTAAATCCTTTATTATACTAATAATGTTGTTTGTTCATATTCGCGGATTAAGCGTATTAACGTAATTGGGTACCCATTAATTGCCAACAACAGTTTACACACGGTAAATACTCAATCAGTAAGTAGGTACTCAAAATATGGAATGTTTATTAACATATCTTCCGAAAGTATTTCTGTTTACTGTGTCTGATTAAACCCTTACTTTTCTTCTTAGCTCGGTAAGCGCAATATGATGTTTAAGAGGAGGCTTAATTATTCAGATAAATAAGAAATAAATATTAAGATATTATCCGTATACATGTGAAATCTTGTGAGTAGCCAATTGATGCATAAATGACATAGTGTAATAGTTTGCTCAGTATAAACAATTAAATAGTTATCAAGTAAAGCTTTGCGGGAAAAAAGAGTTATAGGGAATGGACTAGTCAGAATAAGTTTGAATCTAAAAGAGATACATCTTCACACAACATCTTTTTTTATAACAATGCTTTTACAAATTTGACTCAAATTATCGTGAGATCGGTATGCTAATAAGTCGTACAACTATATAAATTTCAATGGACTTGAATAATAATAGAGAGTATTTGCACAGACACAACCAAGTAGCCAGAATAATTCACCAGCAACTTGCTCTTGGGTATGGCCTCGTCGAATCGGAGGTGCCGTACTATAAATACGCACCTGCGCCAGTACTCGAAAATGGTCATGCAACGCTTTACTGGGATCGCTCTATCATTACGGACAGGACTATTGTCGCCAATAAGCCTGATATCGTGGTGGTCGACCGATCCCAGCGCCGGGCAATACTGGTTGATATCACCATACCTCATGATGAGAACCTCGTGAAAGCCGACGAGGGAGGAGGCATTGGGAGGGGGAGGGGAAAGGGGGGAGGGTACAGGGGGAGGGGGAGGGGGGAAGGGGAGGGGGGAGGGGTGAGAGATGGGCCTCCGGTACTTTCACTCACCGGACGAAACACAACAGCAACGAGTGCCGTTGTTTCACGCCGATATTCTGTGAGAGGGTGGTATTACGCCGGGCGAGCCGGCCCATTTCGTGCTGCAACGCAGCGTGGCTCTACCACTCAGACAGTGTTACTCATTTAGCACCACCCAGAGGTCACGTGTAGGTTCTCAAGGGTAAACCTACGGACGCGAGTAACTTTAACCCCCAAAATGATGCAAAAGGTAGTACTCCTTGACACGGCACGTATTGTCAGGAGGTTCCTCACTCTGCAGCCCTGACCACCGGCACCGTACTTTGGCCCTGCCCCGCTGCTGGCGGTACTCTAGGATTAGGTTTTTATAATGTTTTATTGTTTTTATATTAAAATATTGTAAAAATCTTGTTTTAAGAAAGAAAATAAATAAAGATAATAATAATAATAATGATAATTTTCCCGAATATTACGATGTTACACGCGCGGTCCCGCCACCAATCCTTTCCTAACGAGGCTAACCCTTTTTAATGCTCTAAGGGCTGACCAGATAATGGAATCCGATGACGTCACACCGCGGTTTCCGGGCGCATTGCAACTGTGACGAAAACAATAGCGCGTGGTAATTTTTACAAAATTTTAATGTTTAAAAATTTATTGTGAAGTATTTTGAAAGGCTACAGATAAAAATTTAGGTTCATATTTTAAGTTGAAATGTATATATTTAAAAATATATAAATATAAATACTTTTCCAACACCCGTTGCGACATTGCTAAGACATAAAAAAAGTCGTGTCACAAACAAGTATTTCTTTTAAAAACTAAGAAACGAAGCTTCTGAATTAAAATTTGTTGCGGTACAGGCATTGTACCCATCGCTGTTGTAATTGTTATTGTTACAATTCCATTATGAAAATGTAGTAATGACGCAGCTTTAGGTATAATTCTTACAGGGGAGGCAGGCAGAGTCCAAGTAGGACCTATAGCTCTGCGGACAATAGCATTAGCATTTATATAGCGAGATTATATTTAGATATAATTTTAAGACAGCGAATTAAATATAACATTTATATATATTCTTATAATTCTTCAACACGTGTATATGTCACTGAACTCCTAAACAGCTAGACCGATTTTGATGAAACTTTTTGTGTGCGTTTAAGTTTTCCCTGGATGGTTTAAGTTCTCAATTAAACCCGCTGCAATAGGGTTTTTATATTTTTTTTAATTATTAAAAGTTAAACACTAATAATCCTAGAACTACTAACTAGTTATAATAACTCCAAAACGTCTACAATCGGGTGTCGGTAGCCTGATTTTGAAAATTTTAGAAAGTTTAGTCTACTGATAAAGTTAGACTACTAACACTCTATTGAGACTTTATTGAATTAGCAGACTAGAGGTCCTTTCAGATAGATAGGTACTACCTACTTTTTTCAATAAACTATTGCATAGTAAAGTTTAAATGTTCGTTAAAATGAACATCAAATGCCGAAATTTTAAACAATATCACCAACTGGGTGTAATGCAAATGAAATTCTACTTCAACAGTAAGTGAGTTAGCTATTTTCCTGTATCGCCCCGTTGTTCTGCAACTTCGCAGACAAGCTGAGGAACTGCTAACTAAGTACCCCGGCTAACAACCGAGTTGGTTGTGTCATGAATAACTCATGTGATATTAGTAAGTCGTACAGACGAGTCCGGTAACATATAAGCACTTTGTACCTTGTCATAGTAACTTCTGTCACCTTATATTCCATGGCAATCATTTATACAATAGAGCGACAGGGTCCTATACGTTGAGGTATTATCAGAATCGGACATAATTATAACGGGTCCACCGGGACACTCATTGCATTTTTATTAATTCAATTATCATTATTTATCTTCCACTTCGTTTCGTGTTCCAAGGATCATGTGTTCAGAATGTTAGTGGTATTTCTTCTGGAGTGAAGGCTAGCTGCGTCTTTAGACTGTTTTGTACTTGATACTTATTGAGTTAATACACTATTCAAAATATACCGTACATTTTATAATGTATACGATAAATTACTCCCTTCTATAGGAAGTGTATAAACAAAAATCTAAAACGTTTTTCAAACGCTTGGAAAACGCTTATACCTAGTATTTAGAAAAAGTTGAATTAAATGTTCGTTTTTACATTACGACATTATTGACAGTAAACACTAGAGATTTGTTTTAAAAAATGCAATAATAACATCTATTAAAAGTCCTAAATTATTTCTTACCTGTAAATATATAAAAAGGAATTTCGTCACCTTATACTGCGCAATCGCGCTTGGCTCTTGACGTTTTTATATACTCTTCACAAAACTTAAGATGACAAATTTTCAATAGGTACCTATATTACCATTTTAGCCCAAACCTGTAGACTAACTATAAAACTTATTAATTTAAAAAGTGACATTTATTTTACCCTCGTATAGTTTTTAACTATTTGCAACAGAAGAAGCGCTTATTAAAGTTTCAGGTTTCATTATAAATGTGAGTACCGGAATACCTCTGAGAACATAATCTAGGTTTGAGCAGTCGTCCTGAATAAACAGTGAGTTTCCCGCAAACATAAGACAATACTTGCTTTGAAATCGTTTGAGACGTACGGTTACTGCAACTTTGAAATAGCAAATATTATTTTCAGCGTTGCTATTTTGGAGAGATGTTTAATATTGGATGCAGGTAGCTTTTCTAGTGTAGCCTGAGAATTTTGAAAGTGGCGAATTTTAAAATGATTCTCTACCATAATAATATCAATGAAATAGTTTGTGTTTAATATTTATTTCATATAAAAAACCATACTATCACTTCCATTAGAAATTAACAAGTTAACAATTCAATGTGGGTAAGCTCTAGCTGTCAGATGTTTTGGGATCGGGAATCGTTTTTCAAGTAGGTTCAAGTCAAAAAGAGTTTAGTGACGTGATCCTTTAAGGATTAACTATCTATCTATTTCATGAATCTTTCGAAGTACGCCTGTTTTTTTAGAGTTTACTGATTGCCACATAAGGTACTTTAGGCGTTACCGGACTTTACGAACGGTGGTATATAAATAACAAAATAATCTGGGTCCCTTGTGCGAGTTGCTACATTGCGATAATTTTGGTGCATAGTGCGAGTTTAAAAAAATATTTTACGTGTAGTCATAGTCACTTGATGTTAAGTGATGAGGCCAATGATGGAAGCGCACTTCACCCGGGATCCTCAACTAATAGTGAGGCACTGATTATCTTATCTCTTAGCTGCCAGAACACAACAATGCTACAAACATTGATGTTATGGCGACATATTTAGATAAGATGGTGGTAGCTAGCCAAGATTTTGTATGAAACTCTCTTCGTTTGTTAACGTGAATGAATAGCAAACAAAATTCGCTCTACGCACTTCTGTAAATGTAAAGTGAAGTCTAGATACGTTTAATAAATGAATTTTATATAAAGTTTGTTAAAAAAAAGTTCTCATAATTATCCGCAGGTAGACGTTACAGGGCCCGGAAGGGAAAGTTGATATCTCACAGGATTTCCGCTCCTCCTTACTTGAAGATACCTACTTTTGTTCGTTTTCACGTGAAACTGAATAACACGGATTTCTATAGAATTGCCTAAAGAGTATGATGTGCACAATGACCATTATTTAAAACCGCCTTCGTATTTCTAATATTAACATTGATTGAACATACTCGTACAAACTAATATTTGACTTAGCCTAGTGATTAAAACTCAATACTATATTGTTAGATACATTTTATTTAATTATTATGTCATCAAACACATTTCAATTAGGCATTTTTATTATATTCAAAATTAGTGTTTTAAAATACGAGAAGAACTACTCATTTTGTTTATTTCGTGTCTGAAAGTATTTTATTACTTTGATAGTCGAAGCACTACTACTAACTAACTGCAAGTTGAATTAAACTTCTTTTGCTAGTACTGTTTTCTAAAGTTTACGCGGACACATTGAACTGAAACAACTTTTACGGATCTTCTCGCGTTTACTTTATACATTCGTTTTAATTAATGTTTATCCTGACGAACTCTTTGCAGGGTCCGTGGTCACAGGGGGAGTCTCCCTGATCCGTAAAAGTTGTTTCATTTCTTTTGCAAGGCTACCTACAAAAACTATACGTTACTAGCACTTTGCCTGCGACTTAAATCGCGTTGATTTTATTTTTGAAAATAAAATATAACCTATGTTACTTGCAAGGACTATGATTCTACCTGTTCTACCAGTACCCCGGAAATCTTTAAGATTGATGAAATAATTGTACTATCTAAATTAAGGACATGACTGACAGGACTGTATAATTAAGGACATTATACAGCCTGTCTAACGGCTGCATGCAACTAAAACCGACGCCTGACCGGGCCCACCCCCACCCTTTAATTGTAAGCTTCCACAAAGCTTATAGACTACTGGAAACAACTACAATATTGTATACTGTTTTTATTATTTTGTTTTTTGCATTTACAATGCTATATTTATTTAGTTACCAGACAAAACTTTGTAAAAACCAACCGGTACCAGGAAGGTCGTGGTTTCTACTCCCACTCAATTTTTCTGGGACTTGTTGATTTTTTTGTTGTTTTTATTTTATTACATAGTATTTTCTTACGCTACGGAATTACCCGCGTAATCTCGGTATATTACAAAACGTGCAACAAAATATTTAGATTAATATAGACAGAGAAGTCGGGATGAGCTGGTCACAAAGGATTAACCAGAAATAGTTCAAGATCAATGAAAAGAGGGAAGGGTAGGACTTTGGGCTAGAGACAGTAGGTAAATAGTCTATACCATAAAGCACTATTTACCCACTAAAGGAATTATTATGAAATGTGACATAGTGTGTTATAGTGGAATGTTTGTCTGTATTCAAAATGCAGGATGTAGTTAGTACCTACCAAATAAAAAATTATAGCGCAGCGTTTATTTTGATCAACTATACGGAAATCATATTTGGTTAGAAAAATCAAAAAGCATGTACGGAATGGTGTTAGTAAAATCATAATAATAATAATAATATGATAAATAAACACGAGTGTTTTATTTTACACAAAAACTAACAAAACTTTTTTATGACAATTTTTTAAACAGGGTTTACAATCAAAAGTTCGTGATGGGACCTTTGGGCTGATTACAGTTTGAGGGGGCTATTAGATTAATTGTTTTATAGTTTTAAGCTTTCTTTATAATAATGTTGATTATGTTTACTACTGCTTATTATGAAGTTTTTCCTATTATAACTAGATCTTTGATCACTTGCGTATTTGCATTCGTATTAACATGCTACGCTTACATTAACATGTATCAACTGCTGACGTAGGTATTCACGTCATGGGATCAGCTTAGTGTGAAGCATTGCATTAAATGTAACCTTTATCAACTATTTATAGTATAAAGATTAGTGACGCGTTCACCTCAACGCTACTATGAACTACAAAATAGGCTTTGAAAGTGTATATACTTTGGGTCTCCTATACAAACTGAAATTCTTTTAACCACTAAAAGCCACATCTTATCTACTTAATTAAGTAATAGAAAACATTTTAGAAAATCGCTAAGCCAACCAAAATGCGATTAAAAGTCCATTAAGAAAAGTTTTGTGTCGAAGAAATTTTTAGGCGATTACTTTTTTAAATATTGTTTTTTAAATATCTAGATCTTTGTATTTTTCTTAATTATAAAAAGTTTTATAATAATGGGCTTATTGGTTTTAAAATATTGAACTTTGTTTAGTAAAAACGCTACGGGCTACCTCCCGTAGCAGCTTCCCAGCTACAAGTCGCTACGAAAAAAATTATTGAATGTGACTTCAAGGCAATTGGGTTTTGTACCAACCCAGTTGATTTTTAAGTCTTTAGTCGCTGTGGTGGTCACCGGTGACCGACAAACAATAAATTTCCTTTTGTATCAGGTTATAGAGTCATACATTAAGTTCGTGAAGCAAAAACTTTCTAGCCCCTTTTAAGCACAGAGAAGTGTAAGATTTAGTACTTTAGTTATTTCGAAGGAGTTACGAAAGATAAAATTAATGTTTAATATGTATAACATATACCGGTCTTTTTCCAGCAGTGGACCTCTTTTGGCTGAGATGATAATGATGATGATATATATTTGTATAATATATATATATCATCATTTATATAATATATATATATATATATGTACACTACTACTACTACGCTACACTACTACGCTACTGACTTGACACATACTACTTGTATATTTATATTGTGTATATCTTACAATATGGTTGTATTTTTTTAGTTGCTATTTTTAGTTCCTGTTTTTTTAATGTATCTTTGTGTGTGTGTCGTGTCATCATCATCATCAGCCTATACTAGTCCACTGCTGGACATAGACCTCTCCAAGTGCACGCCACCGAGCACGATCCGGTATTACCAATAAATGTTATTCATTCAGTAATTCATTCCCATATATATTTTTTGAATCACAGTCGAAATTCGACTTACTTACTGACTTTTACTTACTTGCTCGCTTACTAGGTTACTACTTATAAGGTTATAATTGGTGTTCGTCGTACACTTACTTATACCTTGTAAGATACTCGTAACATGACTGAATAAGTAATCCTAATGGATTATGATGGAATAGGATAATTCCTATATACCCAAACACCTTATGTTTCAACGTATTCATTTATAATTCAAAGCATAACATAATTACGCTTCATTGTAGGTAATAGCTCCCTCTGTGGTGCCGGGGATAAAGAATTGCACCACCCCATCTCTTCCCTTGGGTGTCGTAAAAGCTGACTAAGGGACTATTCCAGAGGATGGGCAGCAGCATCTCTCTGAGGTTACCCTCAACCTACTGCGATCGCCAACCCGCCTGCCAAGCGTGGCGATTACGGCAAATACCCCTCATATCCTTGGGGGAGGCCTTTGTCCAGCAGTGGACGCCTTTGGGCTGAGATGAGATGAGGTAATAGGTAAAGCGAGTGGTTTTTTTATATTAACGGGTAACCAAAGTGCCTTGATCTCACCTGATGTTAAGTGATGATAAGGCCAATGATAGAAGCGCACTTCACCCGGGATCCCCAACTAGTGAGACACTGGCTATCTTATCTCTAGCTGCCGGAACACAACAATGCTACAAACATTGATGTTATGGCGACATATTTAGATAAGATGGTGGTAGCTAGCCAGGCGGACAAACAAGCCCTACCACCAACCAAACCGAGTACACAAACATGTACCCACACACAGTAGACCACAGAGGCGGTTTATCTGTATAAAGTGTTTCATTTCAATATGTAGTGATCGCATTACTTTATTATTATTTATTATTATTTACTAGTGGTCGCCCAGTGGTCGCAATTCGACCGTAATTTTTATAAAAAGCTAGTACTAAACAATATTTTATTAAGGCTGCACGGATTGTATCCTAAGCAACGAAAAATTAAAAAAGATAGAATGTGGGTTTGCTGAGAATCAAACCCGGGACCTCTGGGTTTAAACCGGTGGTCTTAGCCACTAGACCACAGAGGCGGTTAAAAATTGTCCTTTTACTAATTATCATTAATAAAAGGAGTTTTCTGTTAAGTACCATAAATTATCACATATATAAAGTTAAAAAAGAAATTAAATTAATTGTTGTATATTTAGCGCCATCTGGCACCGACAAAGGGAAACTAATTATGTTGCAATCAATCTAGACAATGTATCACTTATGAGTAGTTCCTATATTTCCCGCAAACAGCGACAGTCCGCCAATATATAAGGGCCTGCGCGCCCTCCACTCGTTCTCTTTTCACGGCTGCAACAAGGTTAAGCACAATAAATGTACTTTAATAGTTACAGGTGGTTTCAGTTGCCCAAGCTCCTCACACATTAATACGAAATGTTTTAGTTAAGCCTTAAACCCATTACCTTTTGATATCTTAAATAATAAAGACAGCATGTCGTTTATTAAAAGAAACCAATTATTAAAATTCCTTATGAAAAGTGCTCATAACGCCTCGCTGGCCTAGTGGCTAAGCGCTCGGACCGATACCCGAAGGCCCTGGATTTTCTGGTCTTAGTTTACTAACCTAGTTCATTGATATAAACCCCGCCGGTAAGGACCGAGGACTTTAGATCTGAGACAGTTGCATTGGTAACCACGAAACGAAACAACACTGGTATTCTGGCGGGGACTGTCGGTGAGCGGTGCACGAACGAACATACAAATTGATCATGAAACACTTAGACACATTTACACGAAGTGTATGCTTATATACAGATTCTCGCAGTTTAAGGAGAAACTATATAAAGACACATCCTACAGCCCACAAACAATATACAAAACACAAAATATACAAAAAAACACATTAGGTATTACACACGTCTGCACATTGCAACTTCAATTTAATTATTCTTTCGATTACGCAAAGTAGGTATACTCATATTAAAGTAGGCTCCACCAAATCGGTATAACAGTTTAAGGGAATGTGCCTGAAAAGGCCTGGATTCCACATCACAAATTGCGTACCATATTTCACCTGCGGTAGAGCAGATGGTCGCACGAAATTGAACAATTGGACACGCTCTGTTATATTAAAAGTCACTGGTGTAGTGAAATAAAGCTTAGTATTGTTTTAATAAGTTTAAAAATCTTTTTAGCAACTATGTAGTTAAGGTAGAGAAACAAAGAAAGATTGCGACACTTTATTGTGTGTTTTAAATACACTGCAACAAATGCTACTGAGAGTGAGCTCACTAAGTTAAAATCGTTTTTGCTTTTTACTTTAACTACAGGTAACAGAACAGGGGTGCTACGAAATAAATAAAGCTCTCAAGTTGTGCTTCGCCATTCTGGCCTTTATACAGTAAACATTAATATTAAAATATAAATCAAAACATGCGTACAGCGAACGAAGCAGACAATGATTTTTGTTTACCCATATAAAATGAGATATTAATCAATATTTTTTTCTCAAACGTAAAAATGCTCTTCAACCAAAGTCCTTTACTACGAGTATTAGGTCCTTACCTATAAAATTGACGTTTTGTATGAAGATTTTTTATAAAATTATATTTTTCATACAAACGTTTTTTTAATTTTCTTAGCATCTATTTATGTTAACACTATAAAAACTGTAGAGTAGTGTGTTTGTTTCACTAGCTAAATATAGCAGACATTAAAAAAGAAAAAAAATCAAGACCCTTCAAAGCTACAATGAAACAAAAGGTCAATTCCGCGACCAAAAAAAGAATTTAAACAACAATTTAAAAAAAAATTGGTCGATATAGATATAAAATGAATAATCATTGATAATACTGAAGCCTAAGTAACATAGTCCTAATTAAAGGTGTATAATAATTTTGTGTGGTGCCGGGGATAAAGAATTGCACCACCCTCTCTTCCCGTGGGTGTCGTAAAAGCCGACTAAGGGACTATTCCAGAGGATGGGCAGCAGCATCTCTCTGAGGTTACCCTCAACCTACTGCGATCGCCAACCCGCCTGCCAAGCGTGGCGATTACGGCAAATACCCCTCATATCCTCTGGGGAGGCCTTTGTCCAGCAGTGGACGTCTTTTGGCTGAGATGATGATGAATAATATTAACAACCGGTATTGACTTTTAGAAGTAATACACCTATTAATAAGTGAGAAAAAAACGCCAATTTCATAGGTAAGGACCCAATATTAAAGAACTGGCTATCCAATACTACTAATATTGTCATTATGGCGACAGTCATAAATAAGATGGTAGTAGCTGATCAGGCGGTCATATAACCTACCGCCAAACAAACTAAGAACAGTAATGTTTTTTACCTCTCACGGGAATCGAACCCGTGTACTGTGGGTTGAGGCTGGTCGGTGTACAACCACGGCCAGACCTCAGATGAGGGTAGGCATATCAATTTTTATTACTTTCGCACATTCAATTACTGGTATTTACTGATATGTAGGTAAGTACTGTGTGTTTCGAATAAAATAATATTTACTTCATTTTGGCAGTGTGCGATATCCGGTTAAACTTTTAGTTTTTACATTCGTCCGAACACGTCCTCAAAATGGTTATAAAATTCATCACGTATCGCCCAGGATGGCAAACGACAGTGAATTGCGTTTTCATTGTTAACAACGAACGCTAATAAATGGCTGTAAAATCATTTTATAACACACAAAATGTGTAATTTATTAACACGTAAAATTTTTTAAATAAAATTTTATTTAAAAATTTTTACGGGTAAGCACAGTGCCATGATCTCACCTGATGTTAAGTTAAGTGATGATAAGGCCAATGATGGAATGGATGGGTACTGATAGCCAGTGCCTCATATCTCAATAGCTGCCCGAAAACCAAAAATGCTACAAACATTGATGTTATGAGGCGGACAAAGAAGCCCTTCCAACAACCAAACCGAGTACACAAACATGTACAAAAATCCATCCGGGACCTCTGGGTCTCAACCGGTGGTCTTAACCACTAGACCACAGAGGTAGTTTAACATTTAAACTCTTTGATAATGACTCTGATTTTCAATAAATCTTTGCGCCATTAAGAGTTTTTCTTTTGACAGAGTTTGCTTTAGACGGCCTTTACAGCATCATCTTGCTGTGACTTGTTTGGGCTGGCGAGAAACTTAAAGGGTTGTAATGTGGATCTTCTGCTTCTCCTGTGGGGAGGCTACAAAAAAAAAAAGACGCTCCACACTTATCAGTAATATAATAGTATTTTAATAAAAAATTTAAACATAACAATACAATAAGTGTGGAATTACAGTTTTAGTGAATAATCTATTATTAAACAACACTATTGCTAAGACAATAAGGGTACCAGGAGTCCTAAGGTCAGTTTAGTCAACAAAAGTAACTACTTGATAAAAAAAAAACATAAAAAACAATAATAAAATGAGGGGGTAAATAAAAAGGGTTGGTTAGTAAGTGAAATATCTGTAATGTTAGTAGTGGGTCCTCAATGTTAGCTCGTACAGAATACCTCTAACGGGTCTGGAGGTCGAAAGATATGGGATCTGTTGCTGAAGAGTTCTGACTGCGTTATTTTGTCAGCCTAGTTCCTTCTGTACAGCAAAAAGCTCGTTCCTTGTTCCTCCAGATCCAGCTACAGTGGTTTGGCGGAGACTGTGGCTCCGTCCAAGTACCCTGAAGTGTAGTAGTAAAAGGATAGGGTAAGAGCCATTTAAATAATGTATAAACCCTACGGGAGGCCATTTACTTTCGAAATGTAATAGTTTATCTAAAGCAAGGTCATAGAATTTGTAATTTTTATAATATTAAACTTTAAAATGCTGATTGCAGGGTAATTTAATTATGTGCAAATCTACTAATGATGCTTTATATTGAGAACTACCTATGTAATTTAAAGGGTTTTAGAATAAGTTAAATTGTAATATTTTGTAAATAATGATTTTCTAATGGTAAATAAGTGTTCAATAACAAACAATTAATATGAGGCTTTGATTGACAAAATTAGGTAGTCACAGACCACGTGGCGGACAGGGTTATAACCTCTTGTTACCGCGGAGACCTTCTTCCAAGAAAATAGCACAGAACAGTGCTTTTAAGGGTGTAAAAAGTAAACAAAATAAATAAATAAAATGTACCTTTTTCAGGGAATTATGATGATTGTGAACGATATAAATTTATCTCTCTGGGTACCGACTTTCGCCTCTTGTGGCCTTGGCTGGTGGGTGACTTGATACTTCAATCAATTTCTAATGAAATATAGGTACTAATTTAAATGAGGCGGCGTAATAAATTCGACTCAGACGGCGATCTCTATCCAGATCCATTCGAATTTTCTAAGTCCTTTTAACAAGTCTCGCCAGCTATGCTTTTCTCATAATGCGAGTCAAAGGAATATGCCACGTACAGCCTTTAAAAAGGGACAACTATACTTGTGTACGTTAAAAAAAAATTGATTGCCCTATCGACAACGCCCACCATCATAAAAAAATCCTAATGGAAATATTAATAATGTAAAATACAGGTTGTAGATTTGCATTCCCGCCATAATTTTACAGCTGATCGTAATTGGTACACTTAATGACTAAAAAATACTTTTAACACGGAGAAAGTAATAAGGAACCGATTGATTAATAAAATGATCTTAGTGTAAATTAGAATAGCGACCGTCGACTGACGAGAATAGGGGTGCAGACCGTAGTAGGTACATAAGAGCGCAGCGGGCGGACATTAAGTCGATGAACTTACGTAAACTTGTAGGTACTATTATGTATTCTGTGGTAAAGTGGCTTACTCTTACGCATAAGTATACTTTGTTGCAATAAACTATTATTAGGTACTTACTGATCATGTTTAAGATACTCGCAGGTACTGCTCAAAGTGGGCACCTTCACGTTCTATGCACAAATGAGCACGGCGCCTTAAGTTTCTAGGTAACTTTTGCAGCACACTACGATTTGACCTTACACTCTCAAAAGCCATTAAAATATTTTGTTTTAACTGCACAACACTCGTGATTTCGTCTTTATAAACCATTATTTTTATGTCTCCCCACAAATAAAAGTCACACGGAGTCAAGTCTGGCGACCTCGGAGGCCAGGGCACTGGCCCACCTCGACCAATCCACTGGGTTCCGAACACTTCGTCCAAATAATCGCGCACTTGGCGTCCATAATGCGGAGGCGCCCCGTCCTGGTGGTAAAAGAGATTCCGGTGAAGAGCTAGTGGCACGTCGTCAAGCATTACGTCAACTACGTGCTGCAAAAGTTGCAAATACGAGTTGCTGTTGAGATAACCCTCGATGAAATAGGGCCCGAGTAAATGTCCACCAACAATGCCAGCCCACACATTGATGCTAAACCTATGCTGGAACGAATCTTTTTTGGTCTTATGCGGGTTCTGTTCGCGGTGAGCCCACCAATGTTCATTGTGGACGTTGTAAACACCGATGCGCGTAAACATACACTCGTCCGTCCATAGAATGCTGGCTTCTCGGTGTTCTAGTACCCAGTGACAAAAAGTAACGCGGGCGGCATGATCTTGCTCGTTCAATTCTTGAACTCTTCTGAAGTGGAACGGGTGCTGTTGCTCCGACTTAAGAAGCCGCCAGACTGTTGTGTGGTGGACATTGAAGTGGCGGCCAGCATCACGAGTACTGGCACGTGGTTCCCTCTCGAAGTATTCGAGTATTTGCTCTTGCAAATCGACTGAGAGGCCCACACTGCCGCGACCCTGCGCATGTCGAGGAACGTTGAACTGGCCATGATCCCTCAGTCGTTGCGTGGCAGCAAGCATTACCTCGCGCGATGGAGTTGGTCTGTTTGGAAACATTTCCACAAACATGACCACGGCTCGACGTAGACTGTTCCCACTAATTGCGTATAATCGCACCATCTCCACAAGTTTTACGTTAGAATAATTTTCTGTCATTTTACTTTTTTTACACACACAAACAACACACCTAAGAACACGTTTCGCTCCAAATTCGCTAAGAAATGTGTCACTCGTTCGGGGTTGCGCGGCACACTGGCTTTGATGCGTGCGGCGTGCGCCCGCCGCCCGCCGCCCGCCGGCGCTCGCCGCGCCGACAAAGCTGCGGGCGCGCCGCGAAGCTCGAGCTTGTTGCTACCTATGCGTGGTCGGGTGAGCGGGCTTACGCGAACGAGCGTTTATTTTTTAGTGCTACGCAGACGTGCGATTCGTATTTACAGATTTTGAAAATATGATTATTATTTTTTCATATTTTTTTTATAATTTATTTGTAATAAGTATGAGCATTACGACCGCTGCTATGAATATGGCGTGAATGCAAATCAACAAGTTGTATAATAGAAAGCTATGCCTCAAAATAATTATTTATTGCCGAAAAATTTACTAAGTTTACTTTATAAACGAATCTAATTGCCTAAGCTAATTGCAAATCTGTACAGAAGGTACACACGGCAGCAGATCAACCTACCCAAATCTGTCAAATTTCTCCAATGAATATTGATCCTTTTAACTAAAACAATAAAGTTCTTCTAAATTGATTGTAGAATTTTGACAGTTTTGGGTAGGTTGATCTGCCGCCGTGTGTACATACCATGAAAACTCATCATTTTTTTTAAATAGAAGCAGTGAACCTTATTTCACTTAATAATAGGTCTTTACCTATGACATTGGAGATTTTTTCTCATTTATTAATAGGTGTATTACTTCTAAAAGTCAATACCGTTTGTTAATATTATTATACACCTTTAATTAGGACTATGTTACTTTGGCTTCAGGACTAACAATGATTATTCATTATGTGTCTTTATTCAACTAAGAATTATGTGTCTTTAATTAATTAAGTCAATGATTTATTGACTACTTTTTTTGTTTGCGGAGTTGACCTTTTGTTTCATTGTAGCTTTGAAGGGTCTTGATTTTTTTTCTTTTTAGTGTCTGCTACATTTAGCCAGTGAAACAAACATACTACTCTACAATTTTTATAGTGTTAACATAAATAGATGCTAAGAAAATTACAAAAACGTCAGTATGAAAAGTAAAATTGTATAAAAAATCTTCATACAAATCTGCAATTTAATAGGTAAAGACCTATTATTAAGGTTAAAAAAGCGTGCCTAACAACGTTTATATTGAATTTAGTCGGGAGCCGAGACTTGAGCGGAAAATGGAAGATTCTAATGTTTAAGTTTTTTTCCGAGAAAATATTTTACTATCACCGTAATCAGGCCTTAAGAGCGTTTACGCCGCACACTACCGCCGCCGATGAAAAAAAAAACATATCTAGTAATTAGACACATAGTTAGTTTAGTTAAATATGGTGTTATAGTTAAAAGTGGCCGTAACGTCTTATTTAACTAAACCATAACATGTGAGGTGTTCATTAGGTGACGTAAAAATGCTAAATTACTTCATTCAAATAGTTTGTTGAGCATAATTTGCTTTTCTATCTCTAATTACTAGATATGTTTTTTTTTTCATTAGTGGCGCTAGTGTGCGGCGTAAACGCTCTAAAAAAAAGCCACCAAACCGACTACAATATTTTATGCCTCTCACTGGGAATCAAACCCTCTAGGTTGAGACTGGTCGGTGTACTAACACCTTAGAGCATTAAACCAACATTAACACGGGCACGCAATTACCAAAATATATTTTCTTTATTCTCTCATCCAATTAATGGTATTTTACTGTTATGTGAACATTCTTTGTTTATGCTAAAACATATTTTATAGGTATACGTTTAAACAAGTCCCAACATTTTTTGATAGAAACAGTAAACCTAATTTCAGTTAATAATACAGTGAAAATAGCGCGCCTTAGAGCGTTTAAATTCCATTTTGTTTTCAGAGCTAACAAGAATGTGTCGCGTCACCGGGGAACGGTCTACATCGAGGCTTGAGCGGAAAATGGAAGATTTTTCATGTTTCACATCTTTCTCCGAGAAAATATTTTATAGTTTAACATTGCATTTTATAATATTGTTACAAGTTACATGTTGTTTTTTTACATTTCTGTTGCCGGTAAGCTAAGTGTTGTAGAATAGAATAAAATACTTTATTGTACACATAAAACAACACATATAAAGAAATAAAAAAATTCAAAATGGAGACGTACAAAGAGCGGACTTATTACTAAAAGCGATACCTTCCAGGCAACCTAGGGATGGAGAGGATTGATATCAAATAAGATGGAGGCGTTAAAAAAAAAGTGTACAGTAATAATATATTACATACAAATTTTATTTACATACAAATTTTACTTTTTATTTTCAAGTGCTAATTGCTGCACTGAAGCTAAATTAAATATTTATAAAATTTATAAAATACAGTGAAAAAATTAAGCAAATTATAAACTTTATAAATATTTATTTACATATAATTTTACGCAAATATTGTAGCGAACAAATTACAATTTGAAAAAAGACAAAGTGTTGAAAAAATTCCACGAGCGGGATTCGAACCCGCACCCCATGACATGCCGAGTCAAGTGCACTGCCAACTATGCTAGCGTGGCTTCAGGGAATAGGGCTCCATTGGCTTATAAAGTAAAAAGTAGATAGTGTTAATAAATTACGGCGAGTTGGATTGAGCCACGATAGCATGTTTGGCAGTGCACCTGACCCGGCATGTCATTTTGTGCGGGTTCGAATTCCGCTCGTGGAATTTTTTTAACAGTTTGTCTTTTTTCTTTTTTCAAATAAATACACATATACGGGGTTACTGGAAACTCGACAACTTCCTTACAGGAAGTGATAGGCGGCCTAAAATGTGACAAATATTATCCCCCATATGTATGGCCGAAAACTAATAGCTTTCGAGATCATTTTAATTTTAGGTATTTTTAAAAAAAAACACAAATTTTAGCACTTTACTTCAAATTAAAAAAAAAACATTGATGCATGGATTAATTTTAATTTTAATTTGTAGCTGACATCCTAACACATCTGAGGTAGCACTAAAATATATCAAAATACTAAACAAAAACTAAAAAAATAATAATATTCTTTTTACATTTCTTTTCATAAAGTATTGCCTAGCTCAAAAAAATACTATGTGGCTAGTCAAACAAATTATTAACGAAACTTCCTCACCTAATAACGTATCCAAAAAGGTATAAAAGCCAGCATAATTAACTTTAACTACGAAGTGAAAAAAGAAAAACATAACAAAATGCACAAAAAAAGGTTAAGTAATAATTAGTTTTCGCAATAAATGACGTCAAATCGTTTACATTTTTTTTAAACATCTTGCTCAATGTGCCGCTCTTATTTCCGAATGCATTCTTGATGAAAATGTTTGTTTCATGTGATTAAATTATCTCGAAAAGTTTTTGTTTTCGGCCATACATATGAGGGGGTTTTGTCACATTTTAGGCCGTCTATCACCTCCTGCAAGGAAGTTGTCAAGTTCCCAGTAACCCTGTATACATTATAGTACAACCATATAAATATGTCAAATATATACATACCATTGAAATGAGGAGATCCGCAAAAGAACAAAGGTAACCGGCATAGCCCGAAGAGTTGCTAAGCTCAAGTGGCAGTGGGCAGGGCACATTGCTCGCAGGACTGATGGCCGCTGGGGCGGGATAGTCCTGGAGTGGCGACTGCGTACCGGAAAGCGCAGTGTGGGCAGGCCTCCAACAAGGTGGACCGACGATCTGGTGAAGGTCGCGGGAAGCCGCTGGAGGCGAGCAGCACAAAACCGGTCGATGTGGAGATCCTTGGGGGAGGCCTTTGTCCAGCAGTGGACGTCTTTTGGCTGAGATGATGATGATGATGATGATAAATACCATTTGAGTTGCACAACAAAAAGTGAATATAAGCATAGGAGACGTATTGGCACTATTGTTCGACACACGAACACTGGTTCGACACTAGTTTTCGTCTCTAATAAATGATATAGAATTTCAATGAAATTCTTTATCATTTATGGTATGGAGATTCGCTGCGATCTGAACCAGGGGGACTATATCGAAGCCGTGATAAAAACAGTGTCAAGTAAACTCGGTGTCCTGAACAGGGTGCTGCGATTCTTCACGCCGGATCAGTTGTGCCTTTTGTACAAGACACAGGTGCGATCTTGCGTGGAGTATTGCTCGCACCTTTGGGACGGTTCCGCAAAGTACCTTCTCGATGCCTTGGACAGATTGCAGCGGCGCGCTATACGCATTATCGGCAGTGCAGAGGTCACTAATGCTCTCGAGCCCCTGCAATTGCGTAGAGATATACTCAGCGTCTTCTACCGCTTATACCACGGCGAGTGCTTTGAAGAACTCTTTGACCTTATCCCACCTTCTCTCTTCCTCCATAGAAGTACGCGTTCTGTTCTCCGGAGTCACCGCTGTACTGTCTCGAACATTCCATCGCGCACAAAGAAATTCGGGGACTCGTTTCTTTGTCGCACTTCCAAAAGATGGAATAGTCTACCAGCACACGTTTTCCCTACTTCCTATGGGGTCCTTCAAACGAGGCGTGAAGAGGCACCTTGTAGGCCGGCAGGGTGAGGGTGACTGATGCTGCGTTGTTTTCACGCTGCACAAGTTGTTCTTGCATCTGGACTCCGTTTCCACTTAACATCAGGTGGAGTGGAGTTATTTTCCGAGCTATGAATAAAAAAAATATAAAAAAACCAATTGCTGTTCGTTAAAACTCAAAAACGGCTTGACGGATTCGAATATTATTTTTTTGTTTTGTTCGCTCTTACACAAGAATGGTTTATAATAAAAAGCAAGGGAATACTCAAATACAGCTGACAAATAAAATTGGGTAATTTTGTAAGGGTATTGCCACTTTGGATTACTCTTAATAGATGGCGTTCGTGGCACATCTATCTTTATAAATAAAAATGAATGTTTGCTAAGCGCAAAACTCGAGAACTGCTGAACGGATTTGGATGAAACTTTGCACATAGACAGACCATAACCCGGACTAGGACATAGAATTTTTTTTACCCCGGCAACAGGTTTCTGTGGGATTGTGTAGTCTTCGCGAACGAAGTCGCGGGCGACAACTAGTATTTCCTAAAACTTAGACAGGATAACGTCTTTCAGGTCGGCTAGATTTTAATAAACAAATAAAAAATCGATCTCTGGTTTTTGTTGAACAAAGCCAATACTCTAAATCTTCCTTTCTAATGAACAAGATTGTTAAGATGGTTTGGTGATGAAGTTATCATGATTAAGCGGTTACTCTAAAAGTTTGATTGAAGAAGGATTTGTTTCCAACATATTATACTCAGTTTGAATAGTGGTCCAAGTCTGTCGTTAAAACAACATATTAAGTAGCATCGTTATGTTCCGACAGTTAGATGTAAGATAGCCAGTTCTTCAGTAACTGAGGATTCAAGGTGATGGGCGATTCTAGCTTCGACATCAGATGAGATAAAAGCCAAACCCCATTGCGTTAAAAAAACAATGTAATTAATCTGATTTGAATTTAATTAATCTGTTATTTTACATAGAACAGAATACCAGCTCATGTACGTCCCTACTGCTGGGCCACCCCCCTTTTGAGTGTATCCCATCTGGCCCGGTGACTTGGCCCAGCGCCGGGCCACATGGAAAAAAAAAGTTTTAACTGGCCCGGTGATATATTTACCGGGCCAGATGACACAAATCAAGTGCCATCGTCCCCGGTAAGGAGAGAAAAGAGGATAGTACACCTCCTAATTTGTGAAATACTAACTACATGCAACTATGAAAGGGATTGAATAAATCAAACTGCTTTGTATTCAATAATCAGTTTTTATTGTGAATGACGCGATATCTTGTGTCATAAAACTCAACCTAAAATAGACTTCTTATAAACACCTATATATGTGGATATATATGTGTATGTATAATGTGTATGGATGTAAACACCATAATGAGAGCGAGCCATAAACCTCCAAGCGGGCTCAGTGCAGATTGTTGGTTGTTAACGACTGCTAATGAAGCCAGGACATTTTTGCATGCTTTCCGAAGCATGGAGGAGCTCAAGATGAAACATTTTGGCCACCCATCCGATGACCAACTTTTGTGACAACTTACTTAACTTCAGAAAACGCACGCGCGGCGCGTTTACTACTGCACCATCGAGCTTCTCAAACAGAATATGTCAAAAACAAACGTAGCTTGTTATACACACGTTATGGCTCCATTTGTACATAAAATAGCTTTAATACAATACAATAGTCCATTTATAAAGTGCTGAATAAATGTTCAACAAATAGGAACATGCAAGGAAAATTGTTTTACAATTGAAAATATATGAGAGAGCTCGCCGCTAAGTACGTCTCAAGCGGTAGTTACATGCAAATAATCTGTGCATTTTATGAACGGCAGCAACTGTAATAACGTGCGTCGAGTTTTATATTTTTAAAAACTATTTTCATGATTCATTCATGATGAGTCGCATGGAAATAGAAGTGAAATTTACAGTCCATGCAGAGTTTTTAAAATGAGATGATGCTTTTCTTTTTATTAAAAAGACAAAAGAGGCATTGGTAGCTGAACGGATAGGTGCTCGGCTTGAATGAGAGTAATCGCAGTTCATTCCCCATAGCTCCGTTAGACTACTGACATGAACCTATTTTTAATAAAAACTTAACCGGGCTATTATTAATAATAGTTAATAAAGACTATTATAAATAAAAAATCCAGTTATGTGTCGAATTTATTTTTGTATTTTTTATTTCATAAACGGAAAGTTTTTGGCCATTATTTCCACTTATGGCAAGTGACGATAACGCGCTCACTTCTCACTTATTCCTCGATATAACTTTCTAAGTTTGTAAGTACCTAAGACGAGAGCTTTCAAACAAAAAAAATATTCCTACAAGTTTTCACTAACAAACGGAGTAACTCTCAATCTGTACAGCGTACATTTTGACATCGGCGAATCATGCAGTAATCGCGGGTTGCGAAAATCAATTCGATATATCCATCAATAGCAGCTACTTAGTTCTGGATGTGGGGAGGCACCTGTAACAGGTGGGGCGGGGGGTGAGCCTGGGACTCGTCAGGAGCGGACCAGTACGACCGGGACCGCGGCCGCGGGTGCACGCGTGCGCTCCGACGATACAGTGCCGCGCGAACGAACCCTACATTCTTTTGTGATTGTGCTTATTCGAAAAACTCCAGTGCAGTAATTTGAAGGACGTGTTGCAAAAAAAATATAAAGTCATAACTTTTTTTGAAGTGCTACCAGTTTTGTTTTATTTTCGTTAAGGTACGTATTCACGGCATTTATTTAAAAGTTGCAATATTAAAAAAAAACTTAGTTTTATAGCTAGAAACAGCATTAATTAATACCTCAAAGAAATTAGTAGGCTGTATGTACTTCCAATTATGTTACTAGAAATAGCTTTTTAATAGTAAAAGCTACGACAATGAACGCACGCTCCGTGAATCCGCGAACATGAATCTACAGGTATTCAATTTTCCCGTAGCAAAAGAACTACGTTCGGTTCAATAGCGAACTAGTGGATAATTAATTTGAAACATCTTTTTCATTGAAACGAAACTCTTTATTATGGATATATTCACGTTTGTTTTACATTTTATTTTAGACTGACATTTGGAACCTTTTCCAGGGTCCGAGGTCACAGAGAGCTTTCTTGTTGCTTGATATTAACATATATTTTTTGAAACGGACGTTTTTACAATTATCTACAATTTAAAAGTGAAAAAACACTTTTTACAAATTTTGTTACATTATCCGGATAAGAAATATTACTATTAATCACACTTATGAAAGAGCTGTTTAAATAGATAAGTGCCATACATAATCAAAAGGAACAATAAATTATTACTAATACGAGCGGAACAACGTACATTTCATGTAAAATTTCATGGCCTTCCATTAAAATAATTTACTGTAGTTTTCTCGTGTCATTTGAAAGTAAAACTTAGTTCATTTAAATACTGTCTTTTAGCATTGATATATTTATTCGGAATTTTTCAGAAGATATATAGATGCTTAGTCCGTCAGACGTGCGAGCATGCGTGTTTTGCAACTATCGTAAAAGTTAAGGCCACAATGAGCGCGGTCAGTGTTTGGATGGGTGATCAAAAAATTTCTCTCAATTTACCTGCATACTCTGGAAAGCTTATAAACACCTACGTCTACCAGAGTTCATAGTACGAGTTTTATTTACCATTTGATCTCGTTAACGAGAACGAGAATTTATACAATTTAGTGACAGACCTTAATGCCATGTAAATTTTAAATGTTTGTACATAAAAAAGTTTTTATTTGGAGCTTTGTACGAGTGTAGTCTAGTAGTCTAACACCATTTTAATATGCAAGTCCCCGAAGCGTTCGTCTTTCAAAAATTAACGAGTCCACAGACATACGCCGCAAGTTCTTTTTTATTATCGGAATCAAAAACATACAGTACGTAGTACAATTTTATTATATGTGGTACTACATAAGCCTCTTGGGTTTGTGTGTAGTACTCAACAATAATATTCTTCCACGTTATCAGCAAAATCGGATCAAATCTTAAAAACTAAATACATTAATATTATAATTCTAAGAATCGACAGTGTTCTGACAGTACGATCACATTTCCGAACATAACATCGAAAGAAAGTAGGTTATACGTAGAGTGCGTACTTCACGTCATCATCATTATCATTATCATTCATTTTAGCCTTTTCCCTTCATGATAGGAGCTTTATCATCTCAGCCAAAAGACGTCCACTGCTGGACAAAGGCCTCCTCCAAGGATCTCCACAACGACCGGTTTTGTGCTGCTCGCATCCAGCGGCTTCCCGCGACCTTCGTCAGATCGTCGGTCCACCTTGTTGGAGGCCTGCCCACACTGTGCTTTCCAGTACGCGGTCGATAGGATAGGAGGAGCATACGCTTCTTTTATTTTAAGCTGATATCCTTGTTGTGTCATATATTGTCCTTCTTTTTCCGGCAAGGCTACATGTCCTTCAGCAATGGGGCAGCGCTTGCCCTGCATCTCATCTCATCATAGAAAGAGACTAGAGACGAGAGATAATGTCGGAGATAAAAGCGCACTTCACTCTTAATCTTCAAGCGCTAAACTAAGTTATTTTATCTCTAAGTGTCCGAGCAGAAAAATACCATAGCAATACTTATACTTCGTTAAGACGACAGTCTAGATAAGAAGGTCTACCACCTTCTATACTGAAAAACTTAGAATCGGCTCAACTACCAAACATGTAATTGTGTCACTTAATTCTGTATCTTGTCAAAACATAAGGAAGCTTTGTTCTTCTATGGGACATTTTAAAGCAAATGTTGTACAAAAACACGTTATCTTCGAAAAATGTGGTTCATTACAGAATAACTGCCCTGAATTCTACTTAAGCTTTTGCAAATTATAAATTTGAATAAGGTAGTAAAAGCTGTCCAACTTTCCCGTTTAAGTAAATTAGAAAGAAAAAAGAAAAACATATAGAAGTCAACTACTTACTCTTTGTGAAAAAAGAGTAAAGGTGAACCTGGCAGGTGACAAGGCGCCAGACGCGTAAAAAAATAAATTGAAATCCACAGATAATAAAGCGAAATGCCACTCTCTGCTTGACTAACCACGTAGTCTCAGGAACTAGCCTGACAAAGAAAATAAATATAAATAAGCGGAAATTTCACTGGTAGAATTCTATCACTCACCCAGTTAGAAGTACTCGTACATTTTTTATTTAATTTCTATTATATACCTATGAAATCTCGGGTTGTGAATGAAGTCACCAGTATAGAAAAAAGTAGCATTTAGGCTCAATCTTGCGAAGTCGGAGATGAGGTCAGCGTTGAAGTCAGTTAAAGTCAGTTAAAGTCTTAACCTACTACATATTGAACGTCTTTTAGCTGTGAAGAATTCTTGTAGGCGCAAGAAACTGCACAGCCTTATAGAAACAACAAATTTTACAAAAGAAAGTATTGCTTTCCCAAATCATACAATATGAAAAAGCACTTATATAAGTTTAAAAACCAACCACAATCCTTAACTAAAATGTATGGTACTTAAAGTATTTGCACTGACGAAAAACCTAATTTCACGCGTCAATATTGCGTCAAAGTAAATCAAATTTTATACAGTTTGCTTAGCCACTTGTGATTGGATTGCAATATTTGCAAACATGTATGTGTACAATTTTCAGAATAAAATGTACAATTTAAAGTTATACTATTAAAAGTTTATGGAAATCAACTAACTATGTGAAAACTATTCATAAACAAAAAATTGGGGTCTGGTTTCCTAAACTAAATATGTTGAAATCACTTTTTGCTATGTTACCAGTACGTGAAAAGATCGTTTTAAAATTTTCGTGGGAATGTTTAAAAGCGTAGACAGCTATGAAACAATAAATTTGCGTGTTACTAAAGTTGGACGCAGTATAATAGATTACATTTACCACGGTTCGTGACAGTAATTAGTGTACACATAAATGAATTTATAAAATGATAAAATAGAATGTGAAACAAACAAATAAGCAAAGTTTTCGAGTTAATGTTTTTCCAGACTATTATTTAGAATGGAATTAAAGTAATACAGATGCTAGATTGAAAACTAGTTTTGGGTTGGTGAGTGGAAAACTAGTTTAATATTCAAAATTTGCTTCTGACTCTTATTGAACGCCAAAAGAAAACTTCAAATAAAATAGAACTCTTCCAAACTGACGGGGTTCTTAGCCTGAACCTTTGAAACTGGTTCGAATTTCAGAATTACTTATTATTGTGTTGGTAGGTACTAGGATAAATTCTAAATCCACCTAAAGAATTAAAATACCGTGAATTTTAGCTTTTTTGTTCCGAAGTTTTTCGTTCCTTGAGTTTTTGCGTAAGGTGGGTGACGATAAATCACTTAGCTACTTACCTTTGGCATCAGTGAGATGAAGGACAAACACTGCCTGTTAGTAGATTGAAACTTTATTAATTAGAAGATAACCTTGATACATCACCCCGGTGCGACAAAGGCACATGCAAAACACAACTTCAAGCAACCACAAAGTGTTGCGACGAATTTTACTTACTACAATTGTACAAACATTATCTTACAAAATTTGTTGCGTTCTTACGACATTTTTTCAAAGAAGAGTTCGATGGTGTAGCGGCTAGCGCATTCAGGTTGCGATCCTACAAACATGCTACAAAATAAGCAACATTCGCAATATCGTGTCATCGAATGGGAGACCAAATACTAATGTCCCCAGCTCCTTTTTTCGCTTTGGAAGACATGCTAAGTTGTATGTCCCGATTATTATTGCTGTAAGGGAGAAAAGAGCTGGACACTTGCCGAGTTTCATGCCGGTTCTTCTCAGTACGAGATCTCCCGCCCAGGTAGATAGACTTACGAACCGATGGCATAATGACGCTCACAAGAGCTATTTGTAGCCTAAAATGAATAAATGATTTTGAATTTGAATTTATTGTTGTAAAACAGCAATCATTTAACTCACAAGCACTTTTTGTAAGAGAGTTTGCTGTTTGCATCAGGTGGCCTTTACAACGTCAACAGACTTTTTTGGGGGCGTCGAGAAACATAAAGGGTTCCTCAAGCCTTGTGATCAAAACACCGTCAGAGAATTCCTAGAGGGAACTACTAGATTTTTCGAGGGATCGGATCGGACATGTCTTCGTGTGCCAGCGTGATGGTCCATGTGAGAGGGTCTGAGCCCAAAAGCGGGAACTTTAAAGTATGAGAAAGCAATTTTGGCAGTTTATGTAATTGTTACATTGATTTGTATTGTTTGCACCGGATGATGTCAATAGGCTTTGTTTGTGCACAAATCCCGGCTCAGTTACCAAGTTGTCAACTACAATTATTCTTGGTTTCAAGTTCGCTTCCAATAACTCCGCAATATTAACCACGGAGGGTATTTCTTGGAGGACTCTGTTAAGCTGTGTTTTGGCTTCGGTTCAGATTTCGGATTAGATATGACAATTGAACGCTGGTAGGCTTATTACGAATATCGAACTGAAATCGAATGAAATACGACAGTTTATTTTATCTACGATGCATTTTTAACTGGATGCTGATCAGCTTTGACGCAATGAATAATCACACTAACTGTATCGGATATTTTATCAAACTGAATATTATCAATCCCGTCAATGTTTCTTGTTGAAACATCGTAATTTTTTGTCGTACAATTAGAAGCATTATGCATATGCTACATGATGTAAAAAGATCTTAATTTATTATTTTTTTGCTTGTTACTGGTACACAACCTTTAATTTTCCTCTCAGTTGTCCTAATGAAATGAAATGAAATGAAATGAAATGAAATATATTTAATTTGCGCTTGAGAAAGGTACATTTTTGGTCTTATTCTAGTTTTCTTCTCTTTCTCAGCTGACAATGTAGCATGCAAATAACTTTAAATGACAATGACTAAATATTCCAATTAATTACATACACATAAAAATACAAAATTAATACTCCAAAATGTCAAATACCAATTAAATTACATTATAATAAAAATACAAAATTAATTACTAAAAATTGTTGTACTAAATATTCAAAAATATGTCAAAAATATGTCAAAACAATATTATAACCACAGCGCAGCGGCCTAACTTAATCTGTGGAGCTTGTAAACTTTACTTCTCTATGGTAGTCCATGCCATAGAGGAAAAAAGAAAAGTTTGTGAAAAGTTACAGTTGTCAAAAGTTACTAAAATATTTGCAATTCAAATAAAATAATATACAGAAATAAAATAATAATAAAAGTCAAATGATTTATCAAGTTTGGTCAAGGTGAATAGTATTTTACAGACATCAAAAGAAAATAATATGTCGTTAACTTATAAGAAAAATAAAACTAAAATATTTGCTTGCACACATCTAGGTACACATCTTACATTTATTAAGTGTATGTGTAAGAAAATCTTTCACTGAATAAAATAGGTGTGCCATAAGCCATTTATGTAACTCTGCTAGAAATTGTTTTACAATAAGTTTTCTAATTGTTTCAGGCAATTTATTAAAAATACTTATGCACATCCAGAAACAATTCTTTTGCATACGAGTGCTTTTTGGAACAAAGGCCGACATCAACCTTTTTCCATTTCTAGTGTTTCGGGGATACATAACTTGTGCTGTTTCAAAATAATGATGGTTCAGTTTGACAAATTTGGCTATTTCAAAAATGTATAGACATGGCAGGGGTAAGACTTTTAACCTTTTGAATAAGGGTGCACATGGCTCATCTGGTGCAGTGCCACAGATTGCCCTAATACATTTTTTTTGAGCGATAAATGCTTTATTTGTGTCTGTGCTGTTTCCCCATATGATTAAACCATAACGGAGGATGGACTCAATATATGCAAAGTATGCTGTGAGTGCTGCACTTTGAGAGGCTACTTTAGTGAGTTTATATAGTGCAAAAGTAAATCTATTTATTTTACAACATATGTTTGTGATCTGTTGCTTCCAGTCCAACTTATGATCAATTTGTATACCCAGAAACTTAGTTATATTTGTGCCATGTAGTCCTTGTCCTTGATAGTGTACATTTAACGTTTGATAAGGTGTATTATTAAAATTCATGAAATAAGTTTTGTCAATATTAATGAAAAGGTTATTATCTTTAAGCCAATTTATTATTAAGTTGATTGTATTGTTAATTTCATTACTATGGTCATTTAATGTCAATTTCTTACTTGTAGTCACTATGATTGAGACATCATCCGCAAATAAGATGCAGCGGTGCTTTGTCAGTTTTGGTAAGTTATTTATATAAGTGAGGAACAAAAATGGGCCCAAGACACTCCCCTGGGGCACCCCAAACTTGATTTCTTTAAACTCAGATAGATATTTTTGGGTTATATTATTTTTATCGAGTTTAGCTACTTCAACGGCTTGCATCCTATTGCTCAAATAAGTTTTTAGCCAATTTAGTGCCGGCCCCCTAATGCCGTTGTTTTCCAACTTTTTTAGTAGGGTGTCATGTAAGCAATAATCGAACGCTCTAGACATGTCAAGGAAAAGAGCTGTTGTGTACCTATTTTCATTTATGTTCATTAGTATTTCATTCACTAGGTTGAATATGGCATGGGTTGTGGATTTCTTTTTTTGAAATCCGAATTGATCTTGATTTAATATACCATACTTTTCAAAAAACACCATCAGTTTCTCAAGTACAATTTTTTCATAAACCTTTGATATGATAGAGATTAGTGTAATGGGTCTGTAGTTGTCAACTACTGTTTTTTCATTTTTTTTATGCAAGGGTTTGACTAGTGAATACTTAAGCCTGTCTGGGAAGGTCCCAGAGGATATTGATGAGGTTTATAAGAAATGTTAGAACAGGGGCTATTTCTTCATTGCATGCCTTCAGAACCTTTGTACATATGTTGTCATACCCTTCAGAGTTTGTGTTTTTTAAGGGAATTAATAGTTTTTCTAACACAGTACTCATCAAAAGGAGTCAGATAAATGGAATTTATCAGATTACTAGTTTTCCCATGCAAGTCATTATTTGTTTTCGCATGCGTGACACCTGTGATATTGATAAAATGGTCATTGAACTTATTGGCAATTTCTATTGGATTATTTATATTATGTTGATTATAGTCTAAAGTTTCAATATAATTGTTACATGTCGGTTTGGTATTTGTCTCCTCGTGTATAATTTTCCATGTAGCTTTACATGTGTTTTTTTTACTATTATTAAAGATATATTTATTATTTGACTGTTTTTTTGCCTGTAGTATGCATCGTTTTAGTATTTTTGAGTATGTTTGATATTTCTTTTTTGTGTTGTATGTTTTCCTTTTATAGTGATTAAGACGGTGCGCTCTACTTGTTGCACAGCTTTTTTTAATACCCTTAGAGATCCAGTGCTGGTTAGAGTTAGTGTTTATTGTGACTTTGCAAACTGGGAAACATAATTTATAAAGTAAACAGAACCAGTCATGGAATTTATTAAATGCTTCATTAGGATTACTTTCATTATATACATCTGTAAAAGTGAGGCATGAGAGATGTGTTCTGAACTTAATGATATTTTCGTCAGAATAACCTCTCTGAAATGTATGTATTTGTTTAGCTATTTGTGGTTTTCTTTTGATGTGGAAACTAAGTATCTGTGCAGTGTCATGGTCGGATAACCTATACCTCAAAGGTTGTATGGAAGAGATCGCTTTAAGCGAAAAGACCGCCTTTGCCCACCCCCGTATACAAAATTTCATTGTCTGTTATCTATCTATCGATCTATCATTATTCTGTAACATGCTTTTTATATCATGTCTATTCATAAATAAATAAAATTAAAAGGAACTTTATAATTGAACGTAATAGTGTTTTATCAATTCCAATTTATTTTTTAATGTATCACGATTGTTGCGAGGCTAAAGTAGGTCAGTATTTAGTTTTGATAGCAAGTATTCGACACTAACGCGGGCTAAGCACGAACATTGATAGAATAAAATCTGAGGACGTAAGTAGAGTCGTTTAAACGAACAAATGTATCTCTAAAACGATACCTATCACTGTTTTTTTTTTCAAATTGCATTTTTACTCAATTAGACCGATTTGAATAAAAAACCGAACTCATTCATTATAACATAATAAGACAATAACATAATAAGATACACATGAAAAAGATCCAATAATGACCTTTTTCGTTACAATATAAATATAACAGCATCTTTTTACAATTTCAATTTTTGCTTCATAATGCTATAATAATATGTAGTTATTACTAGCATTTTAGAAGTAATTACCTACTAGCATTTTCTACTGCTCCTTATTTCCTTTTTCATCTTGCTGCGGCTCTAGTTGAGATCAAAAGTGTAACTTGGGGTTACTTTCATTTTCCTCCATCAGCCGTATCTGGATCAGTCTCTCCCTTTCCTGAATGTAATGGTAAAAATCATCCTTATTACTACAGCATATTTAATGCAAAATAACAATTACAACAAAAAAAGCGCCATCATTGTTTTTGAAAATTTATTAATAACTAGCTGACCCGGCGGACTTCGTACCACTTAGTTTCTATGACAATAAAACAAACAAAACGTGGAACATTTTGTATTGGAAAATTAAATTGTCGTTTTTAGTATTTTCCGTTACTTATTAATTATGTTTCTCACCGTTTACCTCACCGTTTACCTTCCCTGAACTTCCACAAATATTTCAAAATCAAAATTAGCCAAATTGGTCCAGCCATTCTTGAGTTTTAGCGAGACAAACGAACAGCAATTGATTTTTATATATAACTAGCTGACCCGGCAAACGTTGTTTTGCCAATTATTTCTAGAGAATTTGTAGGGTAGAAAAAAAATAACTAACTTATTGTAGTTATGTGTGTGAGAATGTGTACATGAGTGAAAGAGGCATGGAGCGCTGTGAACGATGACAGAATATAAAAATAACAAAACACTAAACATTTATTTTTTATTATAACTTAATTATAATAATTAAGTTATAATATAATTAAGTTATAATTTGAGGAGCTCGATGGCGCAGTGGTTAACGCGCCCGGTCTGCGAGTGCTGAGGTTAAGCAACTTTCGCAAAGGCCGGTCATCGGATGGGTGACCAAAAGTGTATCATCTCGAGCTTCTCCGTGCTTCGGAAGGCACGTAAAGCCGTTGGTCCCGGCTGCATTAGCAGTCGTTAACAACCACCAATCCGTACTGGGCCCGCGTGGTGGTTTAAAAGCCCGTTCTCCCTATCCATCCATAGGGAAGGCTCGTGCCCCAGCTGTGGGAACATAAAATGAGCTGATGATGATTATAATTTATTCCTATATATATCATTAATTACGACAATAACACTAACAAACAATATCAATCCATTAATGCTACAATGTGTGCAATATTTTTTGTTAGCCCATCTTTAGCTAACACAAACAAACTGGATGGTTTTGAAAAATAGGGGTGGTGATAGAAGGGTGAAAATTAAGGGTTGAATGTATTTTTTGATGCCACATATTTTAAGCAAAAAATATTAAAAAAAAATCCAAATAGATAAAAAAAAATTTGGGGTGAACCACTCTTATCACTTAGAGGTATAAAAAATAAATTACGACCGATTGTCAGACCTACCGAATATACATAAAAAAAATCATAAAAATCGATCGACCCGTTTCGGTGGAGTATGGCAACCTACATGTGACACGAGAATTTTATATATATTAGATAGAAGATAGAATATGTATACTTATTACTCTATCTTTATTTATCTATCTATATATATATATATGTATATTTTATACGTACGTGTGGAAAGCCCGAGACACATGCACGAATAATGCGCAAGATCCACGTGCGCCATATATTACTTTCACGTGCAACCCAAAATGGATAGAAATCACTAATCTGTTATTATTATCCGGTCAATCATCCAGCGACCGTAATGACATAACAGCACGAGTGTTCAAGCAGAAACTCAAAGCGCTTATGAACTTTATTGTAAAATATCATGTCTTCGGAGACGTACGATGTTGGATGTACTCTGTAGGTAGAGTGGCAGAAGAGATGACTGCCTCGAAAAAATAAGACCAAATGAAATTGACTCAATAATTTGCGCAGAAATTCCCGAAGTAAATCTAGAATTGTATGAAATAGTGAAGAAGAACATGATTCATAGACCGTGCTGTGAACTCGATATGCATTACGCGTACGCCGACCGATATTTTGACGCCTCACAGGTGGCATTTTCTTTAAATCAATAACATTAAATAACACCACTATAAACCTTCAAACACATGAAACACCGATATCTTTTGCAAAAAAAGCGGAAATGACAAAGTGTATTATAATATATTGGGATGACGTATTGTCCATTTGAAGTTGTCAAATGCTCTGTACGTCATTCAGTCATATTCATTCACTCACTCACTTTTCATAACATGATATTTTAAAAAATCATATTTTACTAAAAATTTCTTTTTTTCTTTTAATTTTCTTCTGTACAAACCTTGTCCTGACAATAACAAACTCAAATAAAAAAGAAATATCCAATTTTGTGCAGTCGATCGGAAGTTATGCGCGTACATACATTTCAGTGATTAATTTATATATATATATAGATAATATAGATATATTAGTTGCGTCAACTTTTCGTAACATAATTTCTCAAAGTCTCTCGAACATCTTTCCGTTTGGTTCCTGATTCTTACCATTTAAAGACGATGTTCCTGCTAGGCCAAAAGCGAGCGAATTTCACGCAAATAGAAGTCGAATATCGGTACTTCGAGTTTCGTAATTCGCACCCTTAGTAGTAGTAAACAGCCTATAATTGTCCCACTGCTGGGCAAAGGCCTCCATCATTGAAATCAAGTCATCGCTACAATTGATGGGTAATGGCTTAATCACCACCCTTGTTATATTAGAAATAAATGACGTAAGATTATTTTGTTGGACATAATATGTTTTTCTTTGCTGATTTATTAATGCGGTTAGATAAGAAAGGAAACTAATGGTATGACCGAAGGGGAATCATTTTATCCCATTAAGGCCTGAGTTTTCATTTTCGTGGTAATGAATTTATTTTTTAGTTATGGTTATATCATCATCAGCCTATATTAGTCCACTGCTGGACATAGGCCTCCCCTAATGAGCGCCATAGCGCCCATGGTTATATAATGGCATTAAAATGAATAATTAAATTTTGTTTTAATTTTTTTCTTTTTACTTTTAAGATTTTAGCTGTGACCATATGATAACACTAGGCTAAAATATAGTACAAAAATTGTCTCAAGATTTTAAATGTAGGTAAATGTTTATAACTGACATAAATACTTACTACTACATTGTGTATTCTTATATTAGAAATAAAACAACTGTATTGGCAATGAAAAGCAAATGTAATGAACATACCTAGTAACAATTATTTTATTATGTGATAATCCTCGAAACAGTTTAGGCAGAGACCTACGTCACATTTTGCGCAGATTATGCGTCCAACTGTTTTGCAGCCATCCCCCGCACATTGTCGCCTTTTCTCTATAGTCCTCGGGAAATGTTTGACGCCATCAAATCTTACGCCACTCAGCACTTTGCCTCCAGATTTCGCCGTAGAGGGGCGGCCCCCAGATTTTGGTAATGTTTGGTATTTTTGTAGGCAGGTCATCTTTTCGCCAAGTAAAAACTACCCTTTGTTTCTTTCTTGGAGGCTCGGTTGGCTCCTCTTCATCATCACCAGAGGACTCCTCTGATGACTACTGTTGAATAACCAAAGATTGACCTAAAGTAGCGGGAGCCTGAAGCTGCCGGCCATTCAAATTTTCCACAACACCACCGTCGTCTTCATCGGCAGAATCTTCATCAGTATACTGAGCAACATCCGGAGGTTCGATGAAAATGTCTCGAACGAGTATCTCGTCATCCTGTTCTAACTCGTCCAAAATTTCAGCCACGTTCAAGCTAAAATGTAAAAATAATATTTATTAGAAATAATGTACCATATGATGTACTAGCGTGACCATACGGTCACAGTAAAAAAAAACATTTGTAGCTCCATAACTATTAAAAATTCAATAATATTTATTCATCCTACAAATAATTTGAACCACATTAGACAATAGTTTATTACTCAAACATGCAAAAACACTATAAAAATTAAATAAAACAAAACTTACTTTTTTCTGGCCGCCATTTCATAGTAGTGACAACTAACACTAAAAACTTTTCATTTTACCGCCATATCAAATAAAAACAAACACTACTAAATGTCATAAGTCTATGGAGGATGCGTTCAGAAACACGTTCTAAACAAAAAAAAATAAATTAAACATGTTTTTCTTTTTTAAATTTACAAAACATTAGATTGAATCGAGTGTTACCATATGGTAACGCTAGTACATAATGGGTTATATACAATATTTCCCTGTTATTATTCACTAATAGTAATGAGTGAGAAGCTCGATGGCAATTACTATGCACATATATTTTTACTTTTACGCAACGTTGTAATTACGACGATACTTAAACCTAAAAATATGATTTTAGAAAAAACGAGATCACGTTCTGCCGCAGTCATGTATAAAGACACAACGTCTGCAATTTTTATCGGTCATGTTTCATTTATACTGTTTACATGAGATTATTTAATACATTTATTTTTTATTATTATTATATCATTAAAAATAATAATTTAAAAATGTTACATACAATTTTATCCATAAAAACTTACGACCAAAAAATAATGCTGAACTATAATTTGGAAACCAATTAATGATGTTTCATGTTCTTTGGAATAAAAAGAGTATAATTTTAATAAAAATATTTAGAATTGCGCATATTACGTTTAGGTATCATCTATCTATCTTGTTTTGTTTAAATAAAAAATAAACGTTTCGAACCCTTTGCAGGGTCCGTGGTCACAGGGAGACCGTGCGTGACCACGGACCCTGCAAAGGGTTCGAAACGTCATGATAAACATTAAATAAGTAATGTGTAAAATAAACGCGAGTAGATCCGTAAAAGTTGTTTCATTTCAATGTGTAGTGTTCGCGTAAACTTTAGAAAACAATATAGGTTATACTTATTTAATAGATTTAGGTTGCCTAGAAAATTTGTGCGACGTTTTAAACTATTTAATAAGAGGTCAGTAATTCTGTGTGTATGTAAAACTAATAAAGGCCTGCGTTATCGGACTGGCTTACACCCGTATGCAGTTATACCGCGGAAATTTCAAAAAAAATTTGGCCTTTACGTATTTCTTGCTTTCGTAATGAAAAAAACCTGCTATCAAAATTTCAGCGTTTTAGGTCCGAGCGGTAAGGGTGGTGCGATGTTGATAGTTCTTCGGTTAAAGGACTTCTCAATAAATTTAGATCAGCCGCGGATCAGATCGGCGTGCACTTGGAGGCCTATGTGTAGCAGTGGACTATTGTAGGCTGACGATGATAAAGCAGCCTGTATCAAATCAATCCACTGCTGGACATAGTCCATGCCTCTCCTAATACTTTCACTGAGTCTGATCTTTGGCTTTTCTCTATCTAGAGCCGGTAGCCACCTTGCGTAAGTATATAAAAAATAGACGTCCTGAATGGGTAGTAGATAAAAAAAATTTTGGATGATTCAAAAGTTTCTAAAGTTTATTTGAATAAAAATATTTGACTTTGAATTTGACTTTGATATAGTAACTCTACGGCGTTAGAGGACTTCTTGGTCCGGGTATTGCAAAGGGGGTGCACCAGAAATACACTCTAACTTTTTTTTTCACGAAAATCGTAGCTTTCAAAAAGAGTTTTTTTTTTTATTTTAAATTTTATTTTTTTAATTATAAAAATTTCGAGCATAAGTTTGGCTCCGGCTCGTTTCGCGAGCCTCCGCTACGTGTAGGTCACAAAATAAACCTAACCTAACCTAGTTGTCCCCGTGTCCCCGTCGGTCGCCAATAGTTACAAAATTTTCTCTCCATTGCTTCATACAAAATCATCAAAAAAAAATATTTTTATCAACTTTAAAAAAAAATCTTTTGATTGCTTTTTGTTAATGATTTTCGACATTTTTGTGAAAAAAAGTTTTTGCTCAAAATTTTTCTAAGTCCTGCACCCCCTTTGCGACATCCTAACCGACTTCATTATTATCACCAACTTATTTTATGTCCCCACTACTGCTGGGGCGCGAACCTTCCCTATCGATAGAAAGGCATAAAGAACAGGACATAAAACCATCACGCGGTCCCAGTGCGGATTGGTGGTTGATTGCGACTGCTAATGCAGCTGGGACCAAAGGCTTTACGTGCCCTCCGAAGCACGGAAGGCATCTGTGGTTGTCCTACACTACATTTATCTATAAATATATATATAAGAAACAGTCGCATGTAAGCTATGTAATCTTTTAGCGTATTGCATTATTAACTAACGTATCCCTACAGTCCAGTGGGTGTAACAATTTTTCCCTTTGGGAGCTGACCCTGGAATTATTTATAGATGCTCTACGCGAGAAAGCAGACCTCTGCGGAGTTGGGAATCGATCTGGATTCAGTACAACGGCTTAGAGCATGGTTTAATGCTCTAAGTACGACGGTAACAATTTTTGAAATTTAATTAAAGTTTTTTTTTTTAATAAACTAATTAAAAGCTTAAACTTAATCACGAAGGCTTTGTGTTCATTTTTAAATTTATGTTAAGCCTAGACGGAAAGTTTTGTTAATAAATTCTGAAGGTACTTTTTATACATTTTTGCAAAATATATGTTCAGTAGTTTTTTGGTTTTCCGTTTATTTTTTTCGACATCATCATCAGTCTATAAAATATGTCCCACCACTAAGATTGGCAGTACTTGTACCAGTATTTCTAAATCTAAAATTATATTAAGTGGGAGAGAGTGGCAAAATGGGGTACTTAAGGTTTAACCTTTTCACCGCCAACAACTTCTATAAAAGTTCGAGATTTTCGTGCCGTCCACGCCAGCACTTCTATAGAAGTTCTTCAATAAACCTACTTTAATAAAATACATTTACGATACATAAAACATTTGTTTCTTTTGTAATTTTGTAAGATGGACACAACTGAAGCCCTATTTTTTATTTTCCCAGACAAAACAGGCTATTTTTGTGTTTTAAAATGAATAAAAACAAAAACGTCTCAAATATTTGTATGTCCCGCTAACCAACGATTTCATATCAAGTAGGCCAGTGATGTGACGCGAAAGTTGCATTCATTACAATTCTATAAATTTACTTTGTTTATTTTCATACAAATGTTCATAAATTCTATGTTTGAAAATAAAATCCGGTCAGTAAATAACGTATTACATAATACATTTTAAAATTAATGTACGTATCAAATCACTTCATTAAAATAAATTAAGTGTACTGAGGATTTTCGTTAGTTTATGCGTCAATCACAGCCACACCTCACCAGCTAGCATTATTTAACAAATCACAGTCACATGTCAAACCAAAAGAAAATATGATAAGCAATTTTAAGGTAGAACAGTTTTTAATTTTTTTTTGACATGTGTGCACTTGCAAACAATAATTAATGACCGGGCGACTGACATTTGTCATGGCGGCGCATCGAACGATGCATGAAAAAGCGTGATTGGTCAGTTTAAGCTGTGAATTTCTCTGGGTACCCCGTCTTACCCGCTACCCCATCTTACCTCCTGCTCCCCATACTCGTGCCAAGATTCACTTAATTCATAATATATAAAAAAATATTTATAAAATACAGTGAAAAAATTAAACGCCCACCTGACCCAGCCAGGAATGGAACCTGGGTCTTCCGCAATCCGGGCGGCTGCACTGACCGCTATGCTTCCGGGAAGGCTGACGTAAGCGCTGAATTTTGTCACTGCTTTTTTAATTTTTGAGTGCTAATAGCGGCACATTGCGCCATCTATCCAACGGTTATTGCAACCGATAGCCATGCAGATTCACCTTTGTAGATAAAATACAGTGAAAAAATTGACCCAGGTTCAATTCCTGGCTGGGTCGGGTGGGCGTTTAATTTTTTCACTGTATTTTATAAATATTTAATTTAGCTTCAGTGCAGCAATTAGCACTTGAAAATAAAAAGTAAAATTTTATATAAAAAAATGTTATCGGTTTTCCTAACATGTCCTCTTAAGACATAATTCTTACTTCGTGGTCATGCTGTGTAACTTTATCACGTCGTCATGGTATCTCTATAGTGGTATTAAGTATCCAATATCAGTACAAATTATGCATCCTCACGTATCGACAGTAAACGTATTTTCAACTTTCTGGCACGGCTTCATGAATTAATTAATATATTTACTCAAAACTATTCTAGTAAGGAAAGAAATAATCAGTCCCAACGAAACAAATATATACGGTTTTAAAAGGAGTCAACGTGCACAAAACTCCGATCTAATTGACTAAACTAACAAAATACTATCTCGCTTTGCATTTCTAGATATGGATAACAAATACGAGAAATATTCAAAGCTTGTTTTATAGCCGGAAGTTTAGAGTTTCCACAGATAACCAGTCTGCATAGCTTCCACCCATTTACCTATTTCTGCTGCCAAGCTACCCTATCCTACATTATTTTCTAAGTTCCGGTTGTAAGCGTATGTAATTTAAAATTATTATTGGGCATTAAGTCATAAATAAAAGCTAGGGTTGGTTGGAAGAGATCTCTTTAAGAAATAAGTTTAATTTTGTATATATTTTTAATGTGTGGTTTAAAGTGTATTTTCTATGTATAATAAAGAATTAATATTTAAATAACAATAAAACATTCAAACACTTAAAACTAGTGGCCCTGAAAGGGTGTAATGTATAATATAACAACATATCGTATAATGATCAAAACATATACAATCAAATGATATAGTTTTGTTTAATATAACACTTATTTAATATAATGATGGAATGATATAATTTTAAAATACATAATTTTGAAACGTATAGCAAACGATTGAGCTAAACTCATTTAATATAACAGCCGTTTAATATAACATTTACATGATATAATCATTAAAACACATAACATTTATCTAGTATAAGAACATTTAGTACAACATTCATTTCAGATAACACTGTTTTTGTATAATACTGAAAACTTATAATGATTACTTAATATAAAATCCAATTCATATAATATCATTTAATATAAAGACAAATAACATAAAATAAGTAATTTAAAATATAAAAACTTAACATTATTTACAAGCAAGCATGCAGCATGCAAGTTAGCATGTAGAACGCAAGCAAGCAAGCATGCAGACAAGCATAAGCATGCAGCATGCAAGCAAGCATACATAATGCAAGCAAGCAGCAGCGGCGCGCTGCGGGGCTCTGGCGGTCCCACGCGAGCTTATCGTCGCAGATGGTTTTCGCACATCACCGTAGCTCCGGCCTCATCAGCGGCGGCCGCCGGGCCGCCGGAGGGCCGCCTCGCCCCTCTTCGCCTACGCGGGCTTAAATTACACTCTAGGGTAGGGCAGACAAGAATTGTAATAAGTGTTGGTATAAAAAATTATTATTATGTAAAATGAACGTTATTAAAGTTAAGTGAGACGCACCGGCCCTGAAATGCCCAGACCTCAGCATAATAACAATAAATAAGATTTTTTTATTTTTGGGTTAGCCCATAAATTGTGTTAATAACAATAAAACATAGTATCAATGTTAGTATTACAGTTTTTGTTTCTTAAATAATAACGGTACCGGATAGATACCGGATTCAGTCAGTATCGTATTTCAAACTGCAGTAAGCGCTCATTTCTAAGCGGTAAGTTTTAGCAACTGGTTGCTTATATATTTATCAGTTGTTATACAGGGCGTACATCTTATAATACAGCTTCATGGCGTACATAAAAAAGCACTTGCAAGAGAAAGAAAGAAAGAAAACATTTGACATTGACATAAAACTCGACACACAGAAAATAACATAGATCAACAAACTAATGTTGAAAGAAAAAACAAGTACAAAAGTTTATAAACATAAGCAATACCTACAAAATAACATCGATAGTAATCATTTATTATTAATAGTAGTAATAAAGGTGTTGAGAAAATACACTAGCTTTCACAGGTTCAACTAAAGGTTGTTGGCAAGCAATAAACATATATGTTTTTAAACGAGTACAAGCGCAACGTTATAAATTATAATTCATGACACTGATGACCAGTGGTCGGCGAAGGTAATGCTATTTCACGAGATTTATCGATCGTAGCATAACGTGGACATACCTTCTCATTTCAAAATCCCGGGATTGTTATAATCACCTTTAATCAAATATTGCCTACATTTAATTTATGTAAATTAAATGTGCGCACCCTAAAAGTTACCATTTTTTAACTATAAATACTTACCTTGTTAGCAATAAGAGAACAGCAGTTTCATAAAAACAATTTCGTTGCTATAATCGTTACGACCAACAAGTACTACTACAAACACTGTTTTAAATCTGTAGTGATTTCTGTCTATACTATTTCTTGACAACGGGTCGTAATTGTTTAAATGTACACTAATAATACTAGTTTTTTGACAAGGATTTTAACCACGTTGTACTTGCTAAAAAACAAACTTAATTGGGATCTAATGACACGTTGCGATGTAACCACTCGTCCAAAAGAGACATCATGCTACTGTCTCTTTCTTTTTTTAGAATAGTGCATTTAACAATCTCAAATCCCGGGGCATGTCCATGTTAATATAGGTATACATTTAAGGTCATTCATCCCATATGGCACTACCTACGCCGACCACTACTGATCACCGATACTGTAAAATTCGCATTCCCTTTGAAAAATCAGCTGCTGCATGTTCAACACTGACCAGTATAGACGTGGAAGCTACAAGAAACAATTGGAGGCCGAGCACCACTAGCAGGCGTTCGAGTGCGGTGCCAATATAAAACCAAAACGTGTAAATAGGAGTCTGAAAAACGGCAACGCATAGGCAGCTTTCCGGATGCTGCAGATGTTCCCATGGTGTCTAACCTGATCCCCCCGCAACCAGGGGGTGAAGGTGACATAAGTGATAGTTTGCCGTCTTTTTACTTTATTAGAATTGGCTAGAGCTAGTTGCTCAAGCAATAGTACCCATTTTACGGGCAGGCATTTGGCGTTAATTCGTCGTTAAATTACCATCGCGACCATGGATCGTTAAAAATTGCTTTTTTAACTACGCAATTACGCTTTGAAGTGCAAATTAAAGCTGATTTGGATCCTAGTGTTTTCAATTTAATAATGACTGTCAATTTGATATAAATTTATGATTAATTGTACAGTCAAATTTTGGACTTAATTGCAAAACTCAATTTCTAATTGGATGCAATATGATAAATCACTTTTTGTTTCTGTTTACGCTGGCTCTATCTAAATAATACGATTTCAGTTCCGATAATAATTAATCAATGACAACGGATTTGACTTCTATAAACATGTCTAATAGTCTGGAACATGATGTGTAATAGCTACATAAATCAAAATGTTCCCAGTATTTATACAAATTAGTATTACAAAAGTGAATTGACAGGGTATTGTCTAAGTTTATTTATCTATGGTTTTCCATTGATTGAATTATTATTATAATATATTATTACCTTTGACTTAAAAGAAATTTTGTAGTGGATTCCCACACAAAACGCGACTAATACACTCTAAAATCGGAATAACCAACGATTTAAACATACTAGAATAATGTCAAGGATAATAAAAAACACAAATGTTGAAAAAAAATCCACGAGCAGGATTTGAACCTGCACCCTTCTGACATACCGGGTCAGGTGCTCTCCCAATTGAGCTATCGTGGTTCTAACCAGCCCGACGAAATTATTCAACACTAATTTTGTAATTTGTTCGCAACAAAATTTGCGTTAAAAATTATATAAATAAAACTAAAACATTTTATAAGGATAATAAGGTTAAAAAATAAGGGTAAAATATTAAGTAAAATAGTAAAAAAATATATCGTATTATATAAATCAATATCACATAAATGGGTTCATGGCGCCAAGACACAGTATCCAATTGCTGCATTGCTGCCCATACAAAAGGATATGATTTCCAGTAAAATTACTAGCATTAAAACATAAAATTACTAGCATTTTACTGGCATATAACTTCGGCGTCAGTGTCGGCCATGGTGTCGGTAACGCTCAGCTATATCTATAGTGTTGCAAGCAATAATTAGCTAGCTTTTTATCGCTTACCCGATGGTGACTGTTACTAGACAATTAATGACTCATAAAAATATCTTACTCAAAAAAAGCCATATTATTCACAAGGATAATAAATGCCAATACAAATCATTATTCATTCTTTCCAGGCCACTGGCGCTTAATAATCACTCATAGATTATATTGTATAGAGCAGATGTGTAGAAAGTTTTTAATACCGCTGTCGATGATCCACTAATTAATAAGCTCGTATAACTCATATTGAACGTAAATGAAACTATTTTCAGATTTGTTCAAAATGACGACATTTAAAAAAATACGATTTGCCTGAGGTGAGTTTCCACCCCACGACCTTTCGCAACCTAGGCGATAGAGTTATCGCCTCGCTGGACGAGTGTCCAGCTAAGCTACCAGGACTGGTGCTTCAGGACTTTAGAGATTATTTTCTAATCTACTATTCAAAAAGAAAAAAAGGTTCCACATTTATGTGGAACCTTTTGTGTTGCCACCTTTTCCAGAATGCCACTCAAACATAATTTTTTAATAAATAATTGATGGCGTCAAAGCACACCTTAAGTAGGAGGCACAGAGTCTCGCCCTTAAGAACACTTCACGAATACATTATTGGATTTATTTTTCCGCTGCAAGCATGGACATTTTCGGGTCAAGTGTTACACTGGAGTATTCTCTCTGAGATTTGTACTCGCTTTCGCTTGGATCCAATCTAAAAATATTTTATTGATGCTCAAATTGTTTTACGGAGTTCTCTCTGGTTCTGAGCAGCACAGAATTTTCTAGGCAGGTTAACGGCTACATACTTTCTTTTGTTCGTCTTTATTGGAAATGTTAGATGTTTTAGCTTTGTTGGATCATTGTTATTTGTTGCATATGTGTACACGTCTAGTCTAGATACACGTAACAATTTTCAGTCATTAAATATTTATTTCTACAATAATTCCTTAAGTCAAAATTCAAAATCATTTATTCAGTTGAGGCTACAAATAGCTATAATAATAATAATAATAATAATAATGGTAAAACATTTATTTCAGACCACTTAGTCCATACATAGTTAATTGTAACATACTTAATAAAAAAACAACAAATACTAAAGAACACACTAATTTAAAAATTTGAAAGTCCCACCAGTATGCACTCGGTTCCAATGCCTAAGAATGGGACAGTCAAACTTCTTATCTATTACCGCCAGGATGCCATTAGAACTCCCCCTTACCCTGCATTTTATTGACGCTATTCGCTATGAACGTCATTATGCCATCGGTTCGTAAGTCTACTCTGGGCGGGAGACCTTGCACTGAGAAGAACCGGCAAGGAACTCAGCAAATGTCAAGCACTTTACAGCGTTAAAAATATTGAAAAATCATAAAAGGACACTTTCCATCACAAATAAAAACACAAAATATTAAGGACAATCTCAACATCTTAAAAAAAACAAAAGATTAAAATAATAATATCTAAGTTTGCAAATTTACATCAGTTACCAAAAAAATTTTCACAATGTCATACCAGTATTAATAATGGTCAAAAATTGTTTAAGGAAAAAACAAATTTAAACTTGTTTTTTTTTCTTAATAATAATTTAATAATAATAAAAATAATAAAATGCAAGAGCAAGAGCAGACCAGCCTCCACAGGCAGCAAGTAACAGACAAGGAGTGCCCAAATATTACAAAATAATACTTAGCTGATTGCGGCGATTCCTTGCGGGATCGGGTGGGCTTTTAATAATAATAATAATAATAATATATAATCCTGCTCTATAAGTCCGGTAGTACCACGGAACCAAAGAACTATAGACCCATCACGTGTTTGCCCACTATCTACAAGATTCTTACATCCATTTTGAGAGCAAAAATTAACGCGCACATTGCTGAGAATAATATCTTGGCTCCTGCTCAAAATGGTTGTAGGGTTGGGTCCCGTGGTACTAAAGAGCTCCTCCTCATAGACATGGCCGTTTGCCAAAAGGTCCGTCGGGGCAGGGGGTCCCTCTCGGCCGCTTGGGTTGATTACAAGAAGGCCTATGATTCGGTGCCTCATTCATGGCTGAGGAGGATCTTGGAGTTGTACAAAATTGATGCAACTCTAAGATCCTTCTTAGGCGTATGTATGCGTCAGTGGACCACAGTCCTTCGTCATCCTGGCGGCAGAGATGACCCCCCTGAGCCGCAGGACTATATAAGGATCGAGCGAGGTATATTCCAGGGTGACAGTCTGAGCCCCTTATGGTTCTGCCTAGCCCTGAATCCGCTCAGCACATTGCTGAAGGATTCAGGGTTAGGTTGCCGGCTTCGGAGAGAGGGTGAAGTCATTTCTCATCTTCTGTACATGGACGACCTCAAGCTATTCGCACCGAACAAGCAACATTTGTTGACACTACTTAAAATAACACATGTTTTCAGTAGTGCCATCAAAATGGAGTTCGGTGTTGATAAATGTGCGGTCGTGCATGTGCAGCGGGGGAAAGTTGTAGATTCACCAAATTTACAGCTTTCTGAGACAATGTTCCTCAAGTCGATCTCTGAAGCAGAAACCTACAAGTACCTTGGTATGTCACAGTCTTTGGGTTTTGAGGAAGGGCGCATTAAACAGACGGTGAAGGAGCGCTTCTGCTGCCGCTTGACAAAAGTGCTTAACAGCCTTTTGTCAGGGGGTAATAAGGTGCGTGCTTTCAACGCCTGGGTAATGCCTCTACTCATATACTCCTTTGGCATACTAACGTGGACCCAGACTGAGCTGGATGCCCTAGATCGCAAGGTCCGTGCATTGCTCACCACACACCGGATGCTACACCCACGCTCGTCTGTTATGAGATTGTACATCCCGCGAAGGTGTGGTGGTCGCGGCTTTTTAAATGCAAAAAGCCTCCACAACCGCGAGGTGTGCAATCTTAGGGACTATTTCCTCAACAACGACTGTGGGATGCATCGGGATGTGGTAGCAATGGACAGGGGCTTAACCCCGCTCTCCTTGGCAAATGAGAACTGGCGCAGGCCAGTGGTATTGACCACAGAGGACCGCAAGGCGGTATGGAGGAGCAAGGAGCTACACGGGCGGTTCTACAAGATGCTCACGGGCCCTGATGTAGATATGCTCGCGTCAGTGAACTGGCTACGATTCGGGGACCTTTTCGGGGAAACCGAAGGTTTTGTCTGTGCAATTGCGGATGAAGTTATCATGACGAAGAACTACCGGAGATATATCCTGAAGGATGGTACGGTCGACATTTGTCGGGCATGCCGCCGTCCCGGGGAATCACTCAGGCACATTATCTCCGGTTGTTCTCATCTTGCTAACGGCGAGTATTTGCACAGACATAACCTGGTAGCTAGGATTATTCACCAGCAACTTGCTCTTCTATACGGTCTTGTGGACTTTGAAGTGCCGTACTACAGGTACACACCTGCGCCGGTTCTCGAAAACGGCCGTGCCACGCTCTATTGGGATCGAGCTGTCATCACGGACAGGACTATTTTAGCTAATAGGCCTGATATCGTGCTGATAGATCGATCGCAACGCCGGGCAGTGCTTGTCGATGTCACCATCCCACATGACGAGAACCTTGTAAAGGCCGAGAAGGACAAGGTCAGTAAGTACCTTGACTTGGCTCACGAGGTAACCGCCATGTGGGATATTGACTCGACAATCATTGTGCCGATAGTCGTGTCTGCGAACGGTCTGGTAGCGAAGAGTCTCGACCAACACCTTAAGAAACTCTCGCTCAATGGTTGGATCAAGGGTCAGATACAGAAGGTGGTACTCTTGGACACGGCGCGAATAGTCCGAAGGTTCCTGTCTCTGCAGCCCTAACCACCGGCAGCATGAGCCCTGCCCTGTTGCCGGCGGTACCCTAGGCTAGGTTTTTTATAATATTTTTATGTTTTGTATGTGCTTTTGTATTTTACTTATAAATTAATATTATAACAAACCTAGGCTAAGAAAAAAAAGAAATAAAGAGATAATAATAAAATATAATAATAAATAATATAATAAATATTATATATATATATATATATATATATATATATATTAATATTTTTATATTAAAATATTGTAAAAATCTAGTTTTAAGGAAAAAAATGAATAAAGAGTATAATAATAATAATAATAATCTTTATTTTCACACAAAAAATACAGATACAGACAAATTGATGAAAAGAAAAATGTACAAAATAGGCGGCCTTATTGCTAACAAGCAATCTCTTCCAGGCAACCTTGGGCGAAAAATAATAAAAATGAGAAAATAAAAATGGGTGCAAGTAAAAATAAACTAAATTATAATAATAATATCAAAAAAGAGTACATACAAAAGAAAAAAAAATAAAAAAAAATAAACAGAGTTTATGCAATATAAATCATAAAATAAATAAACATAGCTAATTTAGAAAATGACTCCGAACCAGACCCTTGAACGACTCCAACGTGCGAGCACTTCTGATGCGCTCAGGCAAAGAATTCCATAACCGGACAGCATGCATAGAAAAAGAGTAGGAAAGGAAATTAGTTGAATGAAGAGGAGTCACAAGAGCTAGGTTATACGCAGAACGCAAGGTAAGGCTTGAGGAAGTTAAGTTTAATATTTAATTTAGCTTCAGTGCAGCAATTAGCACTTGAAAATAAAAAAGTAAAATTTACTACAGCGTTGTGTTATCAAATTTGTGGTATTTCATCTGCAAAGGTGAATCTGCATGGCCATCGGTTGCAATAACCGTTGGATAGATGCACTGTGCCGCTATTAGCACTCAAAAATTAAAAAAGCAGTGTCAGTCGATTTCTAGCTGAGTCAGGTGGGCGTTTAATTTTTTCACTGTATTTTATAAACTTTATATTTAGTAAGGTTAGATGCTTATTGTAATAATATTATAACTTTATAGTTAAAAATTTAAACAGTACCTACGTTTTTGTTCTTATGCTGGTAGGCCTCATTTTATGATAAGTTTTGTGTTTGGGTTTCGTCCGCAGTTACGCGAGCGCTTTGAAATTGGTCTGTCACAAAAGTCGTTGTCACGTGGGGACGCTGACCTTGGGAAGGTCATATAAAAACTCCTTCCAGGGTAACCTATGCTAAACTTTAAGGGATAGCCTAACTTTCTATTAGTATTTTTTTTTTAAATACTTTTTGGTTACAAATATTTCTCACCTCTAACCTTTGTCGTATCTATGACTGTCACCTGAAGAACAACGTTAGTTCCAAGTGTTATTAGTAACATTGATACCGCCAAGCTACAGCTACAGATAAAAAAACCATTCCTTCAGCAGTTAATGATACAGTGCGCTTCCTTACACCTTCATCACTTATGAAATGAAATGAAATTTATTTATTGAATTTACTTATCATCCGCTGAGATGCAGGCTACGCGTTGTCATTTTAATTAATAAGAATTAATGCCACATGTATGTCAGAGCATTACTTGAAAATGGCTCGACCGATCGGGCTGATTTATTTTTTGGTGTGTTCGTGATTATCAGGACAAGGTCTGTATGAAAAAAAAACTTTTCAAGCTGGTAAAACCATTATGAGATACAGGTGTTAAAGGTTCACCATTTCATTCGCTGTGCGGCATGACACGGATATGACAGAACATGACGTTTTAGTAAATAAAAAGTTACTTTATTTGTATAAAAAAACAATTTTTTTACAAATACAATTTAAAGACAAGAATTATTTATTGTAAGAATTATTTATGTTTTTAATCATTTATTAATTTGAGTGTCAAGCTTTAAAAGGTCATGTCTTCCTGATTTAAGCACCAAAGTTCACGAATCCGCGCGAGGAGACACCTCAAAGGGAATCGCAGACATGCGTAGGCTTCACGGCTGGCTGCGACTGGACTTCCCCTTGACTGCACACGCTTGTAGCTTTTCGTAGGGTAAAGCCACCAAAGAGCACGCAGTACCTAAGAGTACCGCAGTGCTACTGATTGAATAATATTAAATCTGTAACAACTACTTGCCTGTAACGTGTACATGGAGTCAATATGAAAAACACAAATTCCACAAATAAAAGTTAAGAAGAATCCTCTCGTAACCACTTACGTTTAGCTTCCTCTGGTACGTAGTATTTATTAATCCTATTAATGTGTGTTTGCCAATAAGAAAAATATTATTGCATATAGGAATGCTTTACCCTACACATGTTACTGGCTGGTCCTGTAGTGTGGAAAGGGATTTAGTTCAAATTCATGGTGCCTAGAGTCAGAACTCTCAGGTACTGACATTTTGTTTTGCGACACTCTGTCAAGCCTCGCGCGCATTTCACTCAATTCGCGCCGTCTGGGTTAGTTCCTACTTCATACAAATCTAGTGCTTAACTTCTTCACAATAACACAAAATGTGGCCTGCAAGTTACCAGGTTCACATGTGAACCTGCGGGGCTTAACGAAAGGAAATTTTGGCGGTTCACATGTGAACCTGCGGGGCGTCAAAGGACTGCAATTTGCTTTGCATTGAAGCAGCGTCCTAGTGAAAAATGAGTAGAGTTAAAATTTTGCCATACAAATTTTCATTTTCGTTAATGTGACCGAGTTGTAGATAAAACTCGCACTAGGCACACTGAATGAAACTGAATAGCACACTGAAGACGCATACTTTCTTGGTGTCAGTAAAATCATAGCTACCAATTAATAATACTTTCAAGAAGCGTAATGCAGAGAGATTAAATTTACTTTTATTGCAATCATTATTAAGGCATTAATTTAGAATTTAGATTGTTCCTTCTATATTATGTGTACATATTTTCGAACGGGAGTGTGGTGCTTGCGTTTTAACCGGTTCCGACGGAAGATCAGCGCTAACCTCAAGGCTAGCATCTTGCTGAGTCGGAACCGTTTTGGGACTTCTATGTTTTTTTTTAATTTCCAATTTTATTTTTATGTTTAAACTGTTCTATCCTAAATAAATTTATTTTCATTTCATTTCGTTTTCATTTCATTTTTACATCCAAGCTTGATAACTATAGTGGTTAATAACTTAAACTTTTCTCTTTATTTTAATTTTTGCAATGGCATTTCGCAAAGAAACGCCTAATTCTATCAATAAAAAAAGCATTTAAAAAAAATTTAACGTAGTCAACCAAATTTTTATACAAATTAAATTACTCAAAAGACCACCATACAGTAAACCCGTATGGTATTCAATAAAAAACTGGATACGAAAATCTTTCAAATAAACTTTATTTTATTTGTATTACCCGAAGAACGCGTAGATCACTTACTGAAACAACATATCCACGCTACATTTACTGCCAATGAAAATCATAGCACGTAGACAATAGACCATTTCAGTGAACCCTAAAACGGTTGGCGGCGGAATTGGAAAATATATTCACTTACAGGGTTGAAGTTACAATACGTCTCGACCCGTCTATGGAGGACAAATGAGTCAGAAATCAGCGGACCTATCTCGGGTCTATTGGGACATTCAACTTTATATTATTGGACTCTTTGGCGGCCATATTTTCCGGTGGGCGTTAATAGTGCGCTTAAGTGCGGGTGATAGCGACCTTTCGCTTTTCTTACGTTTTTTTACGTGTTTTGTACGCTGTTGTATTCATGTTTTGTTGAAACTCTTTTGTGTGATATCGTCAAATGGTACGTGATAGTTTATCCTTGTTGTAGGGTTATTTTTAAAAGAAATAGTTTTGTGTTTGTTATTGCAAAATCTTTTGTTTGAATCCACATTGTGTCAGTAAGGGTATAAACTCAGGTTTCTTTTCATTAATGTTATGTATTAAAGAAACGTCTATTGCTGTTAGAAAGGCTGAATCTTAATCGAATCGATTTGATTTAATTGTTTCATCTTTGAACAGTGTTTGTATGCCAATAGTTAGGCCACAGCACATTGACTACGTACAGACGCACGCCTGCACATCAATCTATCCAAAACACCATACTGCCAGACCAAAAGATACTGTAAGCTCTTTCTGCGTAAAACGGAACGCACCTGATTAAATTTAAATGAGCGTATACAAGCTACCAACTAATTATGAGATGACCAACACCTCAGTCTCCTTGTGACCACGGACCCTGCAAAGGGTTCGAAACGTCAGGATAAACATTAAATAAGTAATGTGTAAAATAAACGCGAGTAGATCCGTAAAAGTTGTTTCATTTCTATCCCAAACTGTCAAATTTCTTTAATACATGTTCAACCATATGCCATATACATAAAGTTCAAAGTCTATTGAGAAAATCTGACAGTTTGTGGTAGTCTGATGTACAGGCGTGTGTACTTAGACAACTGAGTTAGGTTTATTACACTATGGATACCCAAAACATTTTTAGAGAAAACTATTAATACCTTGCCTATCTTGAAGCTTCAGTTCTCACTCCACCACGGCATGTCATTTCATTTGCTGCTTTGCGGCAAAAAAGGTAAAAAAACAAAACATTTGCCTTACAACCATTTGAGCATATATGAATTGTATCCTAATTCAAAATTTTCCTACCTTATTACGTAGCTGTTTGTAAGTATATAAAAGTCCCTAATGCTACATACAAAAAACTTATCACCGTCCCTTATCGTTACGGTTGAAGTGGAAATCTTGAGACCGATCTCGAGAACTACCGCCCTGAGAGTTTCACTAAGCGGCTTATCATGAAGGTACTCACAATACAGATGTGCGGTCTTGGAGCAGGCTTATCGGATTAACTTAAAATTTAGAAAAAAATCACCTTTTTGTCAGAATCGTGTCGATTATGACGAAAGACATTTTCCAGCAGGGCAAAGATGAACGCCGCGACATATGTCGTGGACGAGACGAGAAAACTGCCGCGCAATTTATGAACGCAGTAAAGAACATGTGAAAAGTTTCGAGAAATAGATCGTAATGTCAGCACCTCAAATGTCACAATCTTAAACACAGTAAGTGGTACTTACTGCGTTCATAAATTGTGCGGCAGAAATTTTGTCGACTTCGATTCATTTGTTGTTTACCCTAACATGTACACCACGACAGAGAAATATCTCGTCATGACATCGGCTTGTCAATCCGATAAACCAATGTTGCCGTTTAGAGACTTTTACTCCATTAAAACGGTTTTCATTCCTTTCCATAGCTTTTCATTCGTTCTTTTCTTCATGAACGCAACCTTTTTCTATGGACGCTGCCATCGCTAGTCTATTTGATGCCGATTGTAGTAAGTTACTTTGATTTTTTTTTTTAAATTTAACTAGTGAGTTTTAGATTAAATATGAATACAACAACGCCTAACGACATCGTGTGTCGTAATGGTCACTACATATTCTCAATCTCAAAGATTAAACAGATTCTTCATCATCAGCTCATTTAACAGCCCACTGCTGGGGCACGAGCCTTCCCTATGAATGAATAGGGAGAACGGGCCAAAAACCACCACGCGGGCCCAGTGCGGATTGGTGGTTGTTAACGACTGCTAATGCAGCTAGGGGCCAACGGCTTAACGTGCTTTCCAAAGCATGGAGGAGCTCGAGATGATAAATTTTTGGTCACCCATCCGATGACCGGCCTTTGCGAAAATTGCTTAACCTTAGCACTCGCAGACCGGGCGAATTAACCACTGCGCCATCGAGCTCCCCTCAACAGATTCTTATTTTATATAAATTCTGCGACGATTCAGGAATCGAAGCACTAATTATCCTTCGGTGTTGTAAGAAAAATACAAACAAAAATATAAGGATATACCGTTAATAAATAAAAATAAAAATTTACTTAAGTTGCGGACAGTCTTCAGTGAGATACTATGGCGATAAACATGTCGATTTTAAGTGTCAGAATTCGACAAAATTATGGCGCTCATGTTAGAATCTGTCGACATAAACAACAACAATCACTACGAATCACGATTTGACAGAACGAGTTAAGTTTGGTGGGCTGCCATGGTAACACCCATAGACATACAGACATATCTCTATTCTGCCGCAAAATTATGAACGCACGCAGTAAGTACCACTTACTGTGTTTATGATTGTGATATTTGAGGTGCTGACTTTACGATCTATTTTCTCGAAACTGTTCACATGTTATTTACTGCGTTCTTAAATTGCGCAGCAGTATTCTGCACGAGATAATGCGATGACAAATTATGCTGCGGCGTTCCCCGACGATTAATGAATCCACATCGACAAATTTTCTCGTCTCGTCCACGACATATGTCGCGGCGTACATCTTAGCCCTGCAGGCTGATCTTACACCCAGCGGTCTCGGGTTCGATTCCCAGCGGGGGGTTCATGTTTGTACTAGGTTTGGTAAGTAGGACTTTGACATTAATCCACTTGGCTAGCACCCACTCTTTTCTAAATATGTCACCGTGACACCGATGCTAAAGTGGCATTGTCGTGTTCCTACAGCTAGAGATAAGATAGCCAGTTCCTCAATAGTTAATACACTACAAAAAGATTGTTTAAAGTTGCCTAATGTGTCGACTTGTGATGTCTTGAGGGATCTATTTTGCTTTTATTAAAGTGCTCTATTTTGTACTCGTATTATTTTGCAAAATAATTTTTTACAATAACGTGATATTCAGGGCAGAAGAAAACTAGAATAATACCTACATTTTTTTTAAAGATAACTAGACGTTATCTGAAATACGTTAGAATCGGCTTGATTCGATTTGCACCATTATCTGTGCACCCGAGCGCGAAGCTCCTAAGTTTTTTACTAGCTCGGCTTGCTAGAACGACTTCTCATTTAGAAATGAGGTTATAAATAAGATTCGTAGCATTTTGAAAAGAATGGTTTAACATAATTTACATTTAAAGTAATTTCGAAATTCGCACCATTATCTGTGCACCCTAGCGCAAACTTCCGACGTTGTTTACTAGCGCGGTTTGCTAGAACGACTTCTCATTTAGAAAGTAGGTTAAAATAAGATTCGCAACTTTTCTACAGTAAAAAAATATATGATTTTATTTTTAAGTAATTTCGAAATATATGCCACATTATCTATGCATTTGGATTTAAAGTAATTTTAAAATCTCAATTTATCGCGGTTCACTCTACCACTTCCCCACTTGATTATTCTGAATTAAACTAGATGTATAAATTAAAATTAAATTTAACGATAAACGTTAAATTTAATTTTAATTTATATAATCTAAAATAAATTTTAAATCTAATCTATACTAATATATAAAGCTGAAGAGTTTGTTTGTTTGTTTGTTTGTTTGTTTGTTTGTTTGTTTGTTTGTTTGTTTGAACGCGCTAATCTCAGGAACTAATGGTTCGAATTGAATAATTCTTTTTGTGTTGGATAGTCCATTTATCGAGGAAGGCTTTAGGCTATATAACATCACGCTGCGACCAATAGGAGCGAAGCATCAGTGAAAAATGTTGCAAAAACGGGAACAAGAGCCTAAAAAATTAAAAATGCTGCCGAAAGTCACTATTCCACGCGGACGAAGTCGCGAGCACAGCTAGTAAACGTAATATAATGAGCTCTGAATCCTTTACCCTACTAAGCTGAGCTATGGCCGACAATTTTCTTGAATTATCAGTGTATTTAACCTACTTTAAGTAATGCAATAAAAGTGTAAAGATTAAGCATTGAATAGAAGAAAACAACCAAATAAAAAAATAAAAACAAAAATCACTTCAAAATTTGTTACTCGCTGCCTGTGCCTTTTAATACAAAATCAATTAAATTGAATTGTCAGAAATTACGCAAACGTTATTACGACTTCAAATGTTTCTAACTGATTTATCTCTGTGTTGTTAATAATGAATGACACAATTCTCCTCAATTTTGCTTTGCAATTTTGTACAGTATTCTACCAACCTACAATTGAAATTCGGTTGCACGTCATAATCCGATAAGTTTTCTTTGCTAGCAACAATAAAATCCTTAGTTCAACCTTTGCAATAATATGATTTTTCACGTTTACTTTGGCCGAAAGTGACATACCAGTTTGTTGTTAATAGATTTTAATAAACAAGTTTTTTTTTGTAAAGAGTTTCCTGACCTTCATTTTTAGCGTCACCAGATTTTTTGAGGGCAGTGAGACACTTAATTTTTTTTAAAGAGATTGCTGTTTGCCTCAAACAGCATTTTCAGCGTCACCGGAATTTTTTGGGGGCGTCGAGGTACGTAAAGGGTACCTCAAGCCGTGTGAAACGAATCACCTTCGGAGGTTTTCTAGAGGGAACGGCATCACACACTTAAAAGTGCGTGTCCCCGTGCCCTACTAGATTCTCCGAAGGGTTCGGATCGAATCGGAGTGAGAAACTTCAAAGGGTTCCTCAAGCCGTGTGAAAATACCGTCAGAGGTTTTCTAGAGGGAATGGCGTCACGCAATAGCGCGTGTCCTCGTTCCCTACTAGATTCTCGGGACGAGAAATAAGAACACACTTAATCCCATAGGGGTGATCTAACTCAATCAGCTTTAATGTTTGGTACAGCTTGGAGCATTAACATGTAAACAATGTAACTCTTAATACAATGGAATAAGAGACAAAAGTATATATATTTATGCTCGTGACTGTACAACCATCCAACATGAATTCAGTATCGATTATCATTTTTAAAAAGGTGTCTGAGTCGCCTGATTGTGAGATTTTTAATCAAACCATACGCACAACTATACGAGTAGCCCGAAAAATGCAAACCTTTCGACATTTCTACCAATGCGCCTGCGCCAGCTAGCAAGTGAAACAGTTTACTGGCCGACAGCTTTATCAAAATTTTATCAAAAATAAACACCTTCTTTTCCTGCTAAATCAGAAATGAGAACAAAATGTCGTGATTCACAAGATCAGCAGACAGTATTAAATGAAAAAGTACCTACAATTTTCTCAATGAATAAGTGTCCCATCCAATATGGAAAAGTTTTGATTAAAAAGTTAGGGTGAGAACTGAGTCATAATTTAGTAAATTGAACAAACGTTAATAATCTTCCAATTTTCTGAATGTGTCATTTCAAACATGTAGGTCAAGCTGGTATTGAATTTTCCTTATTTCTAACAAACAACCGGAACTCTTCGTGATTCCAACGAAGATTTCTAATAACAAAATGAATGAGATTGTAGTTCCTACAAAGTTGGAAGTACCTGTCTAGAAGTTTGGTCACAAAATAACAGATCGACTGGTAGAACGGAAGACCCGGTCTAGCAAATGAAAATATTTGTTCATTCCTTTATTAGGTAATTTCAAGATTGATAAGATCTCATGTTGTTGCATGCAGATCGAGACAGAGGAACTCGATGGCGCAGTGGTTATCGTTTTCGGCATGTGATTGCTAAGGTTAAGCAACTTTCGCAAAAGCCGGTCATTTCGGAAGGCACGTAAAGTGGTTGGTCCTGGCCGCATTAGCAGTCATTTACAACCACCAATCTGCTCTTGGCCCGCGTGGTAGTTTATGACCTGTTCTTTATATCTATCCCTAGGGAAGGCTCGTGCCCCAGCCGACATAAAATAAGCTGGTGAAGTTGAAGTTGAAGATGATGTGATTTCCACAATTTGTAGTTACTTAACCACCGCTTAGGATAGCAAATGGAAGTAGAAGAGTATCTATAGAAGAGGTATTCATAGATATTATGAACAGGATTCCTATTGCGAGTTGTATTTGCAATTCGATAAAGTCTTTTAGTCGTCAGAATTTGTATTTATATGTTAACCTGTTTATTAGTACTTTATAGTTATCCTCGATGGGCACCAGGAGTCGATGCTTCAATGCCATACAAAGTGTCGTTTTTTTAACGTTATTGAATGGCAAAACTCGTCCAAAATTTGTAGTTTATATTTTAACTAGCGGCCGCTCGCGGTTTCACCCGCGTGGTTTCTGTTCCCGTGGGAATATCGGGATAAAAAGTATTCTATGTTTTAATCCAGGTTACAAACTATCTGTATGCCGAATTTCATTAAAATCCATCCATCCGTTGCAGCGTGAAGAAGCAACAAATATAAACACGTACACACAAACTTTCGCATTTATAATATTAGTAGGATTAGTGTGATTAGTCTATTACTCTCCGCGTTTGTCACCGGGATTCGTTGCGTCAATGCTACACAAACTCTTGTTTAAACGTCATCAAATGGCATAACTCTCATTAAATTTGTATTTTGTATTTGTAGTACATTTTGATTTGTTTATTACCCTCCTTGTTTTTTTCTACGAACCTTTGCTTCAGTGCCATACAAATTCTTGTTTTCGTTCATGTGCTCGACTTGCAAATATATCTCGTACAGGCACCAACTCTCAGTCACATCATCCAAAAATACTTAAGCTGTGTTATTGCGCGTAAGTGCATCAACAAAAAAATCGGACGCTTCAATTTCAATGCTGTACAAACATTTTGGTATTTCTGCTTCCATTAGCCTCTATAAATAGGCCGATCATTTATATCTCGATGCATTAGCTCAATGTCGATTCGTATTGGTATGCATCCGTTATATCATTATTGGGAATTTCTTCGTTCACACAAAGGCCGATATTACTCCATATATCACGGCGATACGTGACTCTTGGACTATTGATGTGTATTGGATTGGAACGCACATCATATGCTATAGAATAAATGTGCCATTTTATATACAGGATTTTAGAAATACCTGTACAGACTCGAATATGGCACGTAGAATACCGTACAAAGAACCCCAGTAAAGACAGAAAAGGACGGATGGAATTTTCGAACAGTATCTATCTAAAATATTGAAAATGGCAAACTGTCTGTTTAACTGTGTCAAGAATCGGTTTGAATTACTTACTATAATTACTATTTTACTGACGAAATCGATAACGTTTCCGGCAGTAAAATTCATTAATTCAAGAATCATTAGTCTATGGTTAAGCTAAGAAATATGACGACTATATAAATATTTATAAAACTATATTATGACCATATGTTATATTTGCACAAAAGATCCCGATGAGTCGAAGTGCTTCTGCTTCTTCTTCTGTGAGAGGAAAACCTTAGCAGGCCCCAATAAGATAAGATACGTTACATTACTGTTATAGTTATATTCGACATCATCAAATCTGCGCGGTTTAATTATACCTACTAAGGTCGACTGAATTGAAAAATATATTATGTATGAAAAGTAGACAAAATAAACGTTTCGTAGTCCCCTGATTCCTCCTCCAAAACTAGACCAATTTCATTACTTTTTTCATTAAAAATTAAAGAAAGGCTTTGGCTGTGTCCCCATGTTTTCCTTTTTTTCCTAAATCTTTATTAAAAAAGATATGAACCTTTAAAAACCTTAAAAATTGGCCAGATTTTCCGCTGTGTTTCCCAAGTTTGACGAGATTATATAAAAAAAAAACAAAACATAGGAATACAGCCAAAGCCTTTCTTTAATTTTTAATGAAAAAAGTAATTAAATCAGTCCAGTTTTGGAGGAGAAATCAGGGGACTACGAAACGTTACTTTTCATATATATTTTTCACTTTTACCGACCTTAGTATTTCCTCTTAATTATCAATTTATCCTGACGTTTCAAACTATTTTGCAAATCTCGTGGTCACAAATAGATCGAGATGAAGACATCTCACAAATAATTTGTAATTTACGACCGTCAACTATTTTTGTTGCCTGCACTGACGATTATGCTACCGGGAAGTGCTTGCCTTCCCGATAGCATAATGGTCAGTGCAGCCGCCCGGATTCCGGATTCCGGGTCGGGTGGGTATTTAATTTTTTCACTATATTTTATAATTACTTAATTCAGCTTTAGTGCAGCAATTAGCACTTAAAAATAAAATAAAATAGAATTATTTTTGTTGGGTGCTTTCCGTTACACGCAAAAGTCATTTTGCATAAGCCCATATAACTTTTATTTGATTCAAGCAGAGTGAGATTTCATCAAATTCATTCAAAGTACACATAAGTACATATGAGTATAATTATTAGCAGTTGGTATCAGAATGCTCAATTCATTAGTCTGGCTGTTTCGGATTAGCGCGATATGAGCTATAAATCACAAACACACACACTGACATTGGATAAATGAAAACACGAGATCTAATGCATAACTTGATAACTAAAAGCTCTGTTACGTCATACGAATGGAAGTGACTGATACATTATGTAAAAGTGGGACACTCAGCTGTTTGCCAACGGAAACTTAATTTATTACCCAAAGTAGGTAACCTGAACTTATATATTTTTGCTCAGAAAAATAGATCTTTGTTTTAGCGAAAGAAACCGCAACGATCGCCGCCAGCAATTTAGTTTTGTTATTGGTTTTGGTAATTGGCTTACATACGGTGCCACTGGTGGGCAAAGGACATCATTGAAATCGATTCATCGCTACAAAATTGCCAAATGCAAGTTATAAAAGTGTCGCTTTGTTCCTCTATAAGTGGGAGCCGCTCTAAGGTAGGAGCAATAATAGCTCTTTTCCGATAGGAACTTTTTAGCGGGCGGAAATTAGATTTGAATTTGGAACATATATCATTCATAGAAATCGAACGCAAATTGTATGCAATAAGTAATTACTGGCTGGTACGTGTTGGCAGCAAGGCGCGGGGGCCCGCGCTAACTAAAACAAAAAAGCGCGCGAATTACGTCTCTGTTCTTGTAATCAGTACATATTTTATTGTATTTTGCAAATATAATGAGTTCTACGTCGAGTTATGAAAGTGACAATGCATTAACTCCTGAAACAATAACTATAGAAGCTAACAAAAAACGTCGTACAAAACTTATTACCCACGAAATCCCGGGAGAAATATTTGAGGGCCTATGACAATTTCATTCTATTATTTCATATATTCAACAGAAAAGGAGCGAAAACGTTTTCGGAAAATGTCTTTTTTCAAGAATTAGCCAAAACTAAGCAACCTTCTACCTTTTGGAGTATATTATTATACTCAATGCTTAAATCTACAGTAAATACCAATAAAAATATTAAAATAAGATAGCTACTCAAAATTACTAGCTTATCTGAAGAAACTAACCGAAGGACACAAACCAAAAGTATCAAAAGTATTTTCTCATCAAAACGTTGAGACTTTTTTGAATGACGCGCCTGATAAAGAATTTCTCGCTAGTGTATCAAATATAAATATAAATTTGTAATTGTTTTTATATAAATTCATATGTCTTTTTTTTAATGAAATATATTCATTAAATACATAACATCATCTCTTCTTTCTTTTCTCATAGAAAGGGGATGAAAAGTAGAGAGCAAATAATTTTTCCCTCGGGCGAAGTACTTTGAATCCCTCGCTGCGCTCAGGTTTCTACGTTAGAATTCCTCGCTCTCGGGGTTCTATTCTAAAATCCTTCGCTTCGCTCGTGGTTCAAAGTAGCGCCCTCGCCGTAAAAATACTATTTTGCTCCTTTGTCATACAAGCTACTATTAAAAGTTTCATTAGTCCTTATGATTTTATAGAAAACACACGTTACACAAAGCATATTATTATATACTAGCGGCCGCTCGCGGTTTCACCCGCGTGGTTCCCGTTCCCGTGGATAAAAAGTTTTTCCAGGTTATAAACTATCTGTATACTGAATTTCATCCAAATCCATCCATCCGTTGCAGCGTGAAGAAATAACAAATATACGAACATACATACACACAAACTTTCGCATTTATAATATTAGTAGGATAGATGAGCTTATCTCTTGAAGAGATCTCTTCCAGCCAACCCAAGCTGTGGGTTGGATAGTCTGCAGGACAAATTTGACAATACATTCTTATTTTCGCTTTTGAAATTGACACTTTTAGAAATGTAAAGGCCGGCAACGCATCTGTGATTCCTCTGGTTTTGCGGGTGTCCATGGGCGGCGGTGATTGCTTTTCATCAGGTGACCCGCCTGCTCGTTTGCCTTCTTCTAATATAAAAAATAAAAAAAAATGTCGATGTCATTTTGAGTGGCGACTGGGTATCGGAAGACGCGGTGTAGGCAGGTCTCTACTGCAACAAGATGTACCGACGATCACTGGCGAAGGTCGCTTGTAGCTGCTGGATGAAAGCAGCACAAAACGGTTCGTTGTGGAGATCCTAGGGGGAGGCCTTTGTCCAGCGGCGGACGTCTTTTGGCTGAGATGATGATGATGATGATGCCATATCAAATAACTGATAATACATTTTTCTTCAACGGAAGACCACAAAGGTCTTATGTTTGTCAGTGCACTCACCACTTACGGGTGACATATTTTTGCGAATCAAGACATAGTATTTGACTAACTGACATAACTGGAGCCGGACTTCCGGTGATTTTGGCAGCCAACATAATAAATATTACTAGAAAATGATACTGTAGTTCACATGAAAAGCTTAATGATTGAAACGGAAAAGTCTGTTAATCCTTCTTTTTACAGAATGTGGATATTTATATTATGTTGACAACAGAGGTCAGTTAATTATAATAGAATAAGAATACGTTGCATTTTTTGGCCTTTACACAAACATTATGTATGATGATGAAACAATAAAAACACATATTTACAGAATTCCCTTTTTTAGCTTAAGGCGACGCACCGCTAAACAATAAATCTCACACGGAGCGTTTGCGCCCCGTACGTACCATATGAAAAACTGTTTTTATTTCCTCAAATTAAAACTACAAATTATTTAAAAGAAATCAACTACAATATTGAAGTGAATCAACTAAGAAAATTTTGAACCTTAAATCAGTCTGGTTAGCCTGTAAAATGCAAATCTATGTTTTAAAAGAGGTCACTTTGATATTTTTTCTCTGTTATAAAAGTTGACAAATCGTGTTTCTGCAACTACCAAAATAAAGTCAATTCAATGAAAAATCATGTGATCAAATATCACTTTCATATGTTTTGTAATTGTTGGGAAAAATCAAGATCCCCGCCACGTAAATTTCCAATGCGTCGCCTTAATGGTTTTCATTGGAGTGAAGGCTCGTGCCTACCTCTTAGTTGTTCTTCAGCTCCCAGCCAATCCTCTGATTAAAACAAAACGTAACAGAAAAACACTTAATTAATTAATATTAATAAAAATATTTGTATTAAATTCCCGGATTGATAAACATAAAGTGCTTTATTTCAATAAACAAATAATAAACAAAATAAAAGAAAAGCAACTGTAGCAACTACCCAACCGATCTTAATCGCTAACAGCTACAAAACTACGATACCCCCAAATATAATTTACAATCATTATAAATGTCTTAATTCGGAAAGGATACCGTTTATTTCACGCGATAGACAGACGGTAATATTTCATATTAGACGTATTACACATTCACACGCACGTATAAATCAAATAATATTGCAACAACACAAAGGTCGTGTAACCGGTTGGGTATTTGATAAAGTATCACTATGACTTTTTAGGAGCAATTTGCTTTCATCTCACCAGATGCTAATGACGATAAGGCCGAACGTGGAAGAGCACTTCAGCCGAAGTCCTTAACTACTGAGGCACTTTGACACAACAACCCGAAGATGTCGTGTTCTTGATGTTGTTGACGATTGCTGATTGCCTCAAGGTTTTCTAGAGGGAACGGCACACACTTAAAAGTGCGTGTCCCCTTGCCCTACAGATTCTCCGAAGGGTTCGGATCGGGGAGCGGAACCACCCGAGGGCACCTATAAAGGCTCGGACCTCGACTCGGGTAGACCGGGTCGTGGAGAAGGAGAGAAGCGCCCAGGTACATGTCTGTAACTGATATAGAGCGCGTGTGAACCGGTTCTACGTACCCTTGTTCTACGAGTACGGTGTCTTGGGCCTAAACTTGTGTGCATGTTTAGTGTATTCTGTAAATGTGTAGTGGCATTTAGAGGATCGGGCGGGGGGGTCCAGACGTTGTGAGCTTACGACGGCTATAACCCACCACCACCATCACCTCATTGAGATAACAGTTAGCCTGTATTATCATATCGTTGTGCAAGGGCCACAATTAATTAATTTATAACAAAATGCTGTTGTGCAAGATCTGACAGCCGTCAATACACTATCCGTAAAATTTAAAAAAAAAATCAAAATTCAAAATCATTTATTCAGTTTAGGCTACAAATAGCTCTTATGAACGTCATTTTATGCCATCGGTTCGTAAGTCTATCTACTCGAGATCTTGTACTGAGAAGAATCGGCAAGAAACTCAGCAAGTGTGCAGCTCTTTTCTCCCTTACAGCGTCAAAAATATTGGACGCACAAGTATTCGCGAATCGCTTTTACATTTAAGCTACCACCGATTCTTTTCTATATAGATGGATAAATCCGTTGTATAATAATTTTCCTGCTCCAACTTTTTGAAAACACTCATTAAAAGCTGAAGTTAATACAAAATCGTTTGTTGCAGATGCCGGCCTGAGTCGTGATACAAATAAAACTTAGCAAATTAAAAGTTTACCCGAGGATAAGTGAAGTGTGTATTGAAAAGTTACATTGGCTGTTACAACATCATTAGTACAACTTTCACGGAGAAAGGTAAGCGTTTAGTGTTTAAATATTTATAAAATTTATAAAATACAGTGAAAAAATTAAACTCCCATCCGACCCAGCCAGGAATCGGACCTGGGTCTTCCGCAATCCGGGCGGCTGCACTGACCGCTATGCTACCGGGTTTACTGTATATTTTTAATAAATTTCATTATGAAAATGGTGTGTAAATCCATACAAAAAAATTTACTCCTTGTAAGGTCACGTCATTTCTGTCTGTCTATTAGAAATTTTTCTCGTCGTGAAATTTGTCACAGAGCTGTAGATTAGTGATTACAAGAACGGTAACAAGCATACATATGTCGCCATATGAACAAAGTGGTCTCCTCATGTTTTCGCTGCAATATATCGCGGACTTCCAGCAATAAAAGCGTATCTTTGATATCCTTACATTTCAGGAGATATAAAAAACTGCATAAGTTTTATTGATCATGGCGCATGCAACTGTGCCGAAATATCGGATACTCACATAATATAAACATGGTAAGCATTCCGTTAATAATTACTCTAATTCATGTGACCATGATAGTTTAAATAGTTACTTCATAAGTTTTTTGCAATTTAAATATATATGCATGTAGCTTGAAAATCTGATGTTGATCTCTGATCTGATCTTGATGATCTGATCTGAGACAAGTTTCATTCGAATAAAGTTAAACACATTTGTGAATCACGTTTTCGCTATGCTTTATCCATTGGAAATTGTTAAGTACATTTTTGATGGTAAATACATACACGTGTTTTTTATTAAAAAACGGTCGTGATGTGCGTGCCTCAAAATGCGAATGTGGGGATTACTCACTAATCCAGGGATGTGTCATATAAAAAGCATTGAATACATTGCTTAGGTGATTTCGAAATACATTAGGTTAAACGGAGACAATTAAAAAAAATATTTTAAGGAGGTTTTATTCATTTAACTACACTGAAAATAAAATACAATATTTTTATAGGTACCTATATCCTTAGATTAAAACAAAAAAGAGGGGTATATCAGTGTCTTTGTCCTCAGTTCACAGTTCTCATTATATATTACTTTGTACATAGTTTTTTTTTTTTCTCTTTATTTGGGTTAACAAACGGTGTACACAATAATATATAAACAATAAACATTTAGTAATAAGCAATTGTCATTGCGTCACCAACAACATTAACCACATATTAACTAGACTTAATATGTAAAGAATGATAGTGTATACATGTATATAATATTGCTTATTAGAAAAAAAATATATATATATTAATCAGATTTCAGTAAGTACTTGTGCAAGGTGTTTTTTAAATATACCAATTCGTGTAGCAAACATGTCTATGTCACTGAAGTATAGGTTAAATGTGTTAAAAATTATATTTAATGGAGATCTTTTGCCAGCATTAGTGCGACAGAATGATGTAGCAAACAAGCGTGCTGAATTACGACTATGTGTTGTGTGAGGTACTTTATAAAATATTTGATTATTGAGTTGAATACAATCATATCTGCAATGACACAAATCATACAAAAACATTGTCTCGAGATAACAACGTCTTAATTTTAGTGTTAGTAGATTATACTTAGCTATTAACAAGTTATACGACAACTTACTACGAAAACATTTATAGTACATACTACGAAGAAATCGTTTCTGCACTGATTCAAGTAAAACAGTATACTTATCATAGAAAGGATTCCATACAGGCACAGCATGTTCCAGCTGGGATCGGACCAAGGATTTATATAAGTGAAGGTAGGTAGAAACTAGCTGAAATTCGGTACTCGAGCGCATGACAAAACCATACATTTTGAACGCCTTATTTACAATATGATCAACGTGAGCGTTTAAATGCAATTGTGTATCTAATATGACTCCGAGATCCCTTATTTGTTCAACAGTTTCAATACGAACACCGCAAGGCATATATGGATAATGGCTTACTTTTCTTTTTTTAGTAAATGTAATAGATTTACATTTACTTAAATTTAAACTGAGGTTATTACGAGAACAGTATTCAGTAAAATTATCCAAATCCTGTTGAAATTTAATATGATCTTCATGACTATTAATAGTGTGGTAAATTTTTAAATCATCTGCGTACAATAAGAAATGACAGAAGTTGAAGCATTGGCAAATGTCGTTAATGAATACGACAAACAACAAAGGTCCTAAAATGGAACCTTGTGGAACGCCAGAACTTGTCGAAACAAATTCAGACTCAAACCCTTTAATTACGACTTTTTGTGTGCGGTTAGAAATGTAAGATTTAAACCATCTCCACAAGTTTCCACGTATACCATTGTACGCAAGCTTCTCAAGAAGTAGTTTATGATCTACCCTATCGAATGCTTTTCGGTAGTCAGTGTATATGCTGTCTGTTTGCAGATTTTCATCCATCCCTTCAAAGAGATAACTAGTATAAACGAGTAAGTTGGTAGTCGTAGACCGTCGTTGCACAAACCCATGTTGTTGCTCAATGATAATGCTATGAAGAGCAGGATAAATAATAAGACTAGTACACTAGTCTTTCGAATAGTTTGGACAGAACAGGGAGTATAGAGATCGGCCGATAATTTTCTACATCATTTTTTGGCCCATCTTTATGTACCGGGATGATTCGAGCGGTTTTACAAATCTCAGGAAAGACACCATCTTGTAGGCAAGCATTGAAAAGGTAGTGTAAGGGAAAGGAGATCGAACGAGCTGTGGATTTGAAGAATAAAGGAGGAATGTTGTCTACCCCTATAGTTAGCGTATTTAATATTTAATCATTAACTTTCTGTAAAAAAGGCATATAAGTCAAAAGTCTAACAGAGCTACGAACACTAGCTAGTATCTACGAGTATCAGTTTTGAAACCGATGCTTCGAATTTTAAGGAAATATGTTTTATATTTATAATTTAATAGAAATGTGGAAGCAAACCTTTAAACTTTGCGAGAAACGAACCTCTTTGATAAACAAAAAAGTTAACTTGTTATAAGACATTGACCTCATTTAAATACAACAACAATACCTACGAGTAATACAAGATGGCTGCAAACAAAAGCATATTGAAAGCATTACCAGCACGGAACTAGATAAGGGAGATAGCCGCCGTGCCGCCCCACTTCGCAACCGCAGCCAGGTAGGTATTACTTGTGCTATAGTAGAGTTGTCTTTCTGTAAACTGCGCTGTTGTCAACGCGAAACATGAAACATAAAAAATATGACGGTCACGGTACGGTGCTTTGTTAAAGCCAAAGCTAATAGGGAGTTTTTTTGTTTATAGACAGTGTCCGTACTTGGAACGCGTTGCTTATATTGAAATTATAATTAATGAAATCAGGAGTTACTTTGAAAAAATAGATCGCATCGCAAACAAATATAAAATTATAGCAAATAATACCAAAAAAAAATTGTTACCTAATTAATTTCCTTGTTTTCCTAATGGTTTGTTTTAAACTTAAACCACCGTGTCACCGGTTCAGACCAAAAGGTTCCAGATTTTTAGTACTTTCAGTGTTTTCAATGGTGAAAATTTGATGTTGTCCCCTATTTTTAACGAATAACGATTAACGGAAAAGAAATTGCAATCAACTGGTTTCTGTCAAACACCACCACTCCCCTACGCAATTGTTGAGTGAAGATGTTGGCCAGACGCGGTAGCAAGTGCATGCAGAGGCACCTTGAAGCCCTCTTACGCCTCGCTTTAGGTAACTCATGATGTATGAACAAAATTTTTATACCTACTGCTATATAATATGTAAGTGCGTGAAAGTGCGTGAGTGTGTGTGTGTGTGTGTGGTGTGTGTGTGTGTGTGTACGAGCCCCGAAAGAACCCTTACAGATGTCAAGAATTTATCAATGTTGTCACACTACCTCAGGACACGAGACGAGCTATGTGACATTTCTTTATAGTTTAGTTTAAGTTCAGCTTATTTTCCAAAAAACATTAAAAAAAAACTATAAACAAACAATTTTGCCAACAGACTAAGACGCAAGCTTAAAATAAGCCGAAGTTAGCCTTGTTTAATGTCAAAAACGGAAAAATGAATAAAAACTCGAGGCTTACTTAAGTTTATCTTCATACTTATTATAACCTAACCTAACTTAACCTAAGTTTATGTTAATACCTATCTTTAGCCGTAACATATTATATATGAGACTGCGGCGGATTCCCAGTGGAACCACGAAAATATGTTTAAAAAATCTTGGTCACTGCAAGCTGGACAAATTATTTATTTAATCTTTATTGCACAACATGAAAGCAGTACACTCACGCTCATAAATATGTTACCATATGTACAAGTTGTCCTTATAAGTTTTCGATTTAAGTCGATACAAATTTAACACTAGAATCACAAGGCACCTATGAATTATTGTATGACTTCTGCAATCGTATAAACAGAACAATGTTGTTGATTTTTTTCTGGTGCGGACATTATTGTTATCAATTTGTCTATAATGCGGACGTAATGCCAATTAGACTTCTGTACCAGTCAATCATAGGGCTAGGCTGAAAGATAGATTGATTATGCCATCTACTCGTACAATGCAATGAAAACTCTTTTTTAAATATGCGAAATTAGCTAACGCGCACGGAGAAAATGGAGGAGTTGAACGTAAATAGTTAACAATCAGAGCAGAACCAGATAAGGTAGTTGCTAACTACGGGGTTGCCCTAGTTTCCCCCCCAGGGCATTGTTATCATACCGTATTGTGCAGTCGAAAGCTGGGTGTTTGTAAATGATAATCCATAATGGGAGAATTGTTTTATTAACTGATGAAATTGAATACGATCGAATCGTCTTAAAAAGCTTTACTTTATTTTTCTATATTTGAAACGTTGTTTTTTGTCATTCTTACATCCAGTTTATTCTATCGTTGTTCTATCTGTTGTTAGTTTTTCTTTTCTTTTTATAAGTACATTTTCTAAGTACATTTTTACTCATAACCACTGAATGCTTTAAGGAATTCCGCAAAATTGTCTTTTTATAAGTACATTTTCTAAGTACATTTTTACTCATAATTACTGAATGCTTTAAGGAATTCCGAAAAATTGTGATCTACTAGCTAGGTTATTCAACTCATATGCAGATTAAAAATAAAAATGTTTCTTTAATGAGGTTGCGAAGTGAGAAGGCATTACTCGCGCTGTGCCAGAATAGACCTTCAAACATTCATAAATACGACCTGCGCTCTCCTGTAAACTCTTTATAATAAAATGATAATATCGCAGAAATACGGGCTGGGCTTGTTCCCGTTATGTTTATATCTCGTTGTTTATTAAGGATTGCTGTGAATGGGCCGCTGCAATCGTTGTTTAGAAGGGCTGATAAAAATTGTTGAAATGGTTCTTAAATGGCTCTAAACGAAGACCCTTTTCTGTTCAGTTTACTCTTTAAAAAATCTTTGAAAGTTAGTAAAAATATTTATGCACATAAATTTTACTTGGGTTTATTAATATTGTACCTGCTATTTTTTGAAGCCAAGGAAATAGTAAATTAATTCCCTTTTTCTTTAGTAACCTTTTCTGTTTAGAATTTCTTGTTAGCTTTCTCGGACTATTTTATTAAAATTTTGTATAATTTTTTTACATAAGTTTTACTTGAGTTTGAAGTAAAATTTATTGAAAGTCAATGTAATAAATAAATTAACATATTATTAGATTGTGGTTAAAGAATATTTATTCGTAGATTTTAGTGAAACACAACAACACAGCTGTAAAGTATATGCTCGTTTGCTTATTTTTTTTCATATCTGATTATTAAGTTTAAGGTCACTGATTGGCTGACTGACTGTATCAGGAAATCTCAGGAACTAAAGAAAACTTATCTGTTCTTTAATAGGAGATGAAATTTCATCCATCAAGAAGAGATTTTAAAAAATAAAAAAATATTTCACACTTGCTACTGGCCTGTATTTCTCGATAAAAAGTATATAAATCATCAAATAAAGTATATAATCGAAACTCCTTTTATCCGTTCAACTCACATAATAACGCCACCCATCAGTAATCCGCCAGACTGACGCAAAACTTTTTTAAACTCGGTAAAAAGGTTCTTTCTGAGCCCTTACAGGGAAAGGCTCTTTGCGGTTCCCACTGTGTACTCCCCTGATTCCAGACCATTTGTCCTTGTACGTTATACCATTGTATTTTTAAATACGAGTGTCGACTACACTTGTCTTTATTTGAATAGCTTGGATACGCGGCGCTTGACATGCAACGCAATGCAGGTGTAACGCAGATAAACCAATGATTGAGGAGTATAGGATCATAAATTACGGTTAAAAAAATACGCGAGTGTTCTTAAGTATATGATTCGAATAAATAATGTTTAAAGTCGTAATACGCTTGTGCATACGTATGCCTTTTCAAAATAAGACACCTACATGCTTCTGCTAGTCTGCAGATACAGGTATGAGAAAAGAGAACACCCGAAATATTTAATTCCGAATTACGATATTCCGATTTCCATCAATTCGAACTTGATCAACAAAGCGACTTTAAATTTTTCGAAATTTTGTGATTCCGTATTTTGAAATACGTGTTAATAATATTCGAAATAAAACTGTTCGTAGAATACGCATGAGAGAGTTTATATTCAGTAGGTTTAGTAGAGTAAATACTTATATAATACAGTGAAAAAATTAAACGCCTACCCGATCCAGTAGTAGTAGATTAAGTTAGGTAAAGTTTATATTCAGCTGTCTGCCTATACAGTGCGGGAACCTAAACATAGGTATAATACCATGTTACCGGGAGGCGTTTTAATTATTCTACTGCCGCAGTAATACAGCAACCACGGCTGCGACATTAAACGGTTAATTACTGACTAATAATCAATTACAAATACATCTGACCTGACGAATCAAAGCGTTCGGAATCACCTTTTCGAGAATAAAACCTATCGGCTCCCAACGGCTAAAGGTCGTAAAATCGTCCAAAGGCAAAAAAGTAAAGCCGGAAATGCTTGAAGCGTGTTTCGTTCAAAGGAGTCGTAAAGATCTTGGCGGTCATTAACTTGAGAAACGGTCGCTAACTACTGCGAAACGCTGCGTCTGACGAAACAACTCACGAAATCGCATTCGCATAAATGTCCCCATATGAAACAGCAGTGGTTTATACTCGGTATGTCTATTTTAAATAATATGTGTCATATTTAATTATAAGATGTTTAATTTTTATATATCGACGCAATATGTAGGTGATAGGTAAGCAAGTGTGTTTCATCAAATTCATCAATCAATTTCAATTTCATCAAAACAGTTCGTTAAATAACGAGGTATACACAACATTAATAACACAACTTATCACACAAAAGAAAAATAAAAATGAAATATACGAAGATATTCTAGGTTTTGCGAAAATTCAGCCCACTGCTAAGTCTAAAAATACTTTTAGCTAGATAAGTCAGTAACTGTTAATAGAGGTCGCTACCAACGGCAGACAGGAAACTGAAGAGCACTCCGCAATTCTAGGTGCAGGAAGGTAGATAGGCAGCGACGGCCAACCTTAATTTACCTAGAGATAGTGCTGTGCCGGAACATCGAGTTTGCTTACGTCGAATAATTTTGAAGCAAATACTTTTTGGGACTGTCACTTCTTATACTTTAAACGACGGTAATTAAAACAAACTGGTTACAATCTGCAATTAACAATGGGTTAGAATGTCATAGCACTAATATTTCAATGAAGCGTGGTACACGACGTAAAAAATAAAAAACTTATTGGAAACGTTTCTTTCGGTAGGTGAAGTATCGATAGGAGCTTAAGTGATGTTCTCGATGCCTTTTGGGATGGTCAGAAACAGCCAGAGATCGAGAGTAGTGCAAGGATTTTGTTGAGACTTTTGCTCAGCAGTTAGAAAAATTAAGTCTACATCTAAGAAGAAAAATAAAATCCTTTTATATCCGTGTAAAGCTTTTATTTCTAAAGTGTAGTGTTCGCGTTCGCGTAAACATTAGGAATCTATTATAAATATATTACCTATATTATACGACTACTTGATATTTAGCACAGATCCCTTAATCTCTATCTTATTATTACAATAGGCAACATCACTAATATTGTTGGTTAAGCTCAAACGTATCTCTGTCAACATGTTTGTGTGTTAGTTTGCCGACACGCCCCCGTATTGATTCAAATGAACTGAATACATACCTATTTGTCCATGTTAATGTAGGGGAAGTGTGTTGTGCATACAAAGACAATTGTTGTTTGTTGTGCTGCTGTATTGTAATGTTAATATCAAATAACAGCTTTTGACAAGGCATCCTATAACAATGCAATATAGGTAAAATATGGTTTGGTTTATGGAGAGGCCTACGTTCAGCAGTGGACTAGTGTAGGCTGATGATGATGATGATAATAAAAATGGTTTGTGATTCTAGCTTTTTGGATCGCTAGTTACGCCCTCTATACTACAAGTATTATTTAAGAAATCTGAAATAACAGATTTTTTTTCTCTTTGCAGGCGTTAATTACAGCCATAAACACCTTATGTTATGGCTCTGTGTCTGTTATAAAATAATACAAAAAATTAAAGCAATAGTCTTTTCTGCCCTACTACTTAGCAAAAACTTTCACCATTGTCATCAAGTCACCCCTACGGTTGGTGGGTATACATTTTATCACCACGCTTGTCAAATGCGGGTTGGTGATGACAAACCCGAGCTTTTTATTGGACCATTCGAAACACACTTTGCCCGACTTGGGAATTGAACACAGGACCTCGGGTTATCGGGCCGAGCGTAATATCAATCAGCCACTATGTCGAGGCGAGCTGTAAAATAAAAACAATAAAAAATACAGTCCAGCAAATTAAGCGTAGCGAGCGAATACGTCACGCCCCGCTAATCTACCCTCACGTATCACAATCTCCGAAGTTCATAAGCCGAGGCGGAAAGAGATCATGATAAAGCAGCCTGCTTCCGACCAACGGCACTATCTCGATTTCATTTGCCCGAAAATTGAACGGCCAGAGGCTTATCAAGATTATTTACCGTCACACGATACAGACGGAGTGGGGAATTATCACTATAAGTGAAAATGGCGGCTTAATTCAGTACTTTTCATGAAGTTTTTTTAAGCCAAGCTGAAATATGTCCTTCAATGGAAGGTGACACTGAAGGTGAGACTGAACCACAAAGGCGACATTTACAGTAAAGTTTATTTGTTTTTTTGTTACGACTAAGCACTTGGCCTTTATCTCAACTGATGTTAAATGATGATAAGGCTGAAGGTGAAGCGTACTTTACCAGGAATCCTCAACTACTGAGGCACTAGCTTTATTATCTTTTATGTCGGAACAGAACAATACTACTAAAAATTCATGTTATCTCTATTATCTATTTTATCAGGTGCATTCCGTTTCACACAAAATGAGCTTATATTTGGCCTTGCGTTGTGGTGTTGAGCCTGGGATTTATAATCGTCAACGACGGGTTGTATATTATCAACATCATCATCATCATCTCAGCCAAAAGACGTCCACTGCTGCTGCTGCTTGTATATTATGTAATTTAATTATTAAAATAAAAAAAACAGAGATAGGTTTAATTTTTCTAATCCCTGCATACTATTCCATTGTCATTACAGGAGGAGAATGTCATCGTAAAAAATCTAAGCGATGCATGATTTCACAGTTCGAAAAAAACATCGTAAAAAAATAATAGAAGTGCTTCGTGAATTCTCATCGAAATAAAACCTTACGGCTTAACATTTCACTCTCGAGTGAGCTTTTATAGATTTTTACGATCGATGCGCAAGTAAAAACAGACTTTGATAACTTAACAAGTATGTATGAAAATATGTCTCGCATTTATGGCAACTGTAATAAATAATATGAAATGGCGAGGACTTTTTCTGCTTGGAATTGGAACGTTTTGAAGATTATTATATTGTTGTTTTTTGTGTTTTCAATTGTGTATAACTGTTTTTTCGTCCTTTGATGGTGTGTGTGTGTGTGTGTGTGTGTGTGTGTGCGTGTGTGTGTGCGTGTGTGTGTGTGTGAGGGTGTGAGGGAACTAGAAGAAAAGATGATGATTATTATAATTGAGTTATTCGGTACCGCGACCGAAATAAACTAACTTAATAATAGTGTGCAATCCACCAATCCTTATTGGGCCAGCAGCGTAGTGGGTCTCCGTCACTGTTGATCATGTAAGAACGCTTTTAAGCCTATTAGTCAACGGGCCGTTACGGACGTTTTATAGATTGACTAGCTTTTGCTCGCGGCTATGCTCGCATGGGCGACACGACTTGTAATTGTTTTTATAAAAGCCAAACTTGTTAAATGTAAGTATCTGTAGGCATAATCCTAAAACACTTCATAATTTCTAACCAAGTCAAATCCAACCAAGTCAAACCAAACAAAAATCTTTATATAAATTTAAGGAATGTCACATTTCCATACAAACTTTCCACCCATAATTCACCCCTCTGTTTTTCGAAAAATGCTAAAACACGCCATTCTTTATTTTTATTGAAAATTCTATAGATCGATTAAATTATTCATTTTTTAAGTTATTACTTCAAAAACAACGATTTCCCCAAAAAATCTTCTTCTTATTTTACTCCTGTATGTACTACCAGAGCGTCCAGAGCGTTCACGTTTGAAATCGGCATACCACCGACAAATGGTTGGTTTAGATGGAGCAGATTCCGGATAACACTTTTTTTTTCTTTTAGGTAATGGCTTCGTGCGCTAATCGCACGAAGCCATCACCTAAAAGAAAAAAAAAATTTTAAACACATTTAGCCAGTGTCAAAGTAATTTTTCTTACAAGTAATACATAAATAAATAATATTTCCTTCTTGTATGATGATGATGAATGATAATAGAAATGAGAAGTGAGAAATGATATACCCCCCAATCCCTAGAGTATCTCAGTAAAGATGTGGGGCTTTACTAAGTCCTCGGGCGTACTTCTTGAGAGAATTTGAAAAGTGACGTTGCACGGTTTGTTTCATTTGCCAACACTCATGCACATTCACGAACACTTAACGGTTAATAATCCACCATTATTTCACATTAACATTCGACATAACACAAATTTTAGAAAATAAAACAAAACCGCAAACATGACGCTTCACTTTCCCGCCAAGAAGTCGGATAACACTTTATAAGCCATTGCTGTGCTTCAATATTTAAATTGTTCGATTTTCAAAAAAAAAAAATTTGATGTCCAGTACTTTCTGAAAATCAAAAGAGTTTTTAATATATGCGCCATCTCCAAGTAAGTCTTGGGACTTATTGAACGATCTAGTAGATATATGATTTCTAGATTAAGTAAGATGATGATTGGACGACCTCCTTGGTCAAGTGGTTTGTACACAGGTTTTTATGGTGTCGCCATCTCTGAGGTCCCGGGTTCGATCCCCGGTCGGGTCAATTTAGAAATTATTGTATTTCTTAATTGTCTCGGGTCTGGGTGTTTTCTATGTATAATAAGTATTTTAAGTATGTTTATCCGTTGTCTAGTAACCATATAACGAGTTTCATAACGAAGCTTCTCTTGGGCTAGATAATTGGTGTGAGTGTAGGAAAGTTTTTGTATTTTTTGTATTTTGTATTGGAGGTGTATAACCACGGCATAAAACCTTCGTATAGAGGAAAATATTCGTTGTAAACTGTTACAATAAAAAGCACTCTGCCATACAAACATCGAACAAACCGCTTTTCCAGCTTCTCCTATTGTTAGAAGACCTTGCAAGCCAACATTACCATTGCAACGAACATGATTTGCATATGGACGTGTTCACATTAGTGCTTGCATTTCCTAATCACATTTCAGAGTTTAAAAATAGAAGTAATGACTTTAAAACTGTTTTTCAACTCAAAGCCGACAGTCAACCGTCTGTCTCTATGGTCTAGTTAGACTACTGGTCTCTTAGATCCAGAGGGTCTGGGTTCCATGCCCGTACGGTACTAACATATTGTAGATGACAATTGGCATTGTTAGAAGACTTGTTTGAAAGCATGGCTTGCTACCACCACTATATCTGATCGAAGATCGAAGGTCAAGTTCTGCGGTAGATTGCCCGCCGACACCACTAGAGCACATGATGGTGCTTAATTCTTTTACTTGTGCCTCTTCAAGATTTTGATTTTGGAAGGTTGGCCGTTAGCTTCTTGAATCTTGAGTGCTTAATTACTAACATAGTTTTAAGTTTTATTTACTATCACGAAATTGTGTGTATGTTATTTAGTAAGGTTGTTTAATTTATGATTGTGTTGGCTGAAATAAATAAATTTATTTTATTATTATTATCAACACTCAAATACAACAAGAGAAATGGTCAAAATTGCCTTTAATCATCCCATCACCATCTTATTCTTATGTTCCCACTGCTGGGGCACGAGCCTTCCTATGGTTGGATAGAAAGAGCCGGCAGTAAACCATCACGCGGGCTCAGAGCAGATTGGTGGTTTTTAACGACTGCTAATGCAGCCGGGACAAACGGCTTTACGCGCCTGTGTTTTTGGTCACCCATCTGATGACCGGCCATTGTGAAAGTTTTTTAACCTTTGCAATTGCAGACCGGACGAGTTAACCACTAAATTCCTTTATCTCTATCTATACTAATGAAGTAAAGTTTAAAAAGTTATGCTCGTATGTCACATCTTTTTTAAATCAAGCAACTAAAACCATTACACAACAAATAGCGCTACAAATGTCGCTACTATAAACTCGATGCAACTACTCATCGGTCACCGCAGCAATATTTCAAGCTGAACGAGCCCACCGTTGACAAGGACTAATCCCGCAGACTCCGGGCTCATAATTCAATTTAAAGAGTCAACAGGTCCAGCTTTCGTATTTTGCGAAGCTGGAAAGGTTTAAATTTAGCAAAACGTTAGATTTTTCCGCGAACACCAACCGCCCGATTAATGTAAGGCTGTTTTTGCATCAGAGCTTTGTTTTTTACTACTTACGGGTAACTGGGCAATATTTGCTTTGCTTTCATTTTCACCGGATGTCACGGAATTCTTAACTATAAGGGCACTGGCTATGTTATCTTTAGCTGCCGTAACAGTGCTAACACCGATGACGCCATATTTTGATGAGATGGTGGTAGCTAGCCAGGCTGGATGCTGGAGTAAAAAGTCGATCAATAAGTTTGTTCCTATTCCTTGCCGTGTAAAATGGAGTACCTAATCTTATAGGTGGATTTTTCCTTGCGCGTCGCTTAGCTACCTCGCTCATTTCTGGTGGAAAGCCAGCCTAAGGCTGAGATAAAAGTCGAGCTGTGTGAAACAAATGACTTCCAATGGCAAGGTGACACTGAAAAAGTATGACATTACGAGACTTCGACGAATATACGTATACAAAATACGTATTGGGGAGGCAGGCCGATACAAAGTTCTGAGGCTTGATAATTTATAAGAAATCATTGTTACAGGATCAGGAACGTTTAAGACTTTTTATTATTGTTATTTTAGGCAGTTAGAGCTCGATTCACTGACGAACAAAAAATACACGGAACAATTGAGCCATGAGCAAATATTTTGCATATACCATGATTTCATAACCAACACAATGTAGTATGAGATTCTATCGCTCTACTTAGAAGAAGTAAGGAGAAAATTGTTTCTTCTGAAAACTCTAGCAAGAAACTTAGTAGATACTCTTTACAAAATTGTATGTTCACAATTTAATTAAAAATAAAGTTTTGTTTATTATATTCTTCAAACTCGGATGTTCTTGGCTCAGAACAATAACTAAAGCTATTATTATTCTGAGGTTCTTGGCCGTCTTTTACATGTTGGTATGTGACGATAACATCGTAGGAAGATTACTTCACCAGGAACTAATTGCTTATTCTAATTGCCAGAACATAAAATATGAAATGAAATGAAATGAAAAATATTTATTCGGAGCATCGGTTTATAAACCAGGTACAAAAAACAGAGTGCTGTTTCTTTCAAGGGAAAGCTCGTGTCGATGAATTAGTTTAGATACGATGGTGGTATGTAGCCATTCAAACTAGAGTAAGCCCTAAAGCCCTAGAAGTTTCTTAAAAGCTTTTAGATAAGTTATAAGCCTAACAATAACTTTCTTCTTACAAAATTGAATTTAGTAGTGTGTAATTTTAAGTTTAATGGAGGGTGAACATGAACGTGTTAACTCGATAATGGGTTGCTAAACACAGCTTATTCGGCTTATCAAGTCGTAACTTTAGCTACGTACAGTACGGGCTTCGTATAACACAACTTACATATTTGAACATTACTTCACGCCTGTGTTACTGAGGAGCTCGACGGTGCAGTGGTAACGTGCTTGGTCTGCGATTGCTGAAGTTAGGAATCTTCGCAATGGCCAGTCATCGGATGGAGAACCAAAAATGTACTATTTTGTAACGTTGTCGTTGCAATTTACTCCACGTTATATTTTTGCCATGCATCTTATAGCCTCCTTGGTAGTTTTAAAAACTATCTGTCAAATTTATTTGCACGGTTCTGAAAAAGAATACCTACTTTGAATGTCACGTCATTGTCATGGAATTTTATTGTATTTTTGATATGATCAGTCTTTCCAAATTCTTCAGTATAGTAACATTGTTTTATAATAAAATCGATTGTGTAATTACTAATGTATAAAATATAATATGTGAAAACCTGATCTATAAACAGGTAATTTGATTCCTATAAGAAATATTTGTAAGTAACGTTTTGGCTTAGATTTTTGTATACTGATTTATTGTTTTTCTCTTTTTTGGTTGTTTCCTGCTTAATTATAAATTTAACCTAAATAAATATTTACTGTGGACCTCCTGAGTTTTTAATGGCCTTCAGGCTACAATTTCGAGCTCCTCCGTGCTTCTGAAGGCGTATAGCTATGGGCCCGGCTGCATTAGCAGTCGTTAACAACCACCAATCCGCACTGGTCCAGCATGGTTGGTCACCTGTAGTTCTCTTCGTAGTGTTTCCCTTCAGAGGGTAGGCTCGTGCCCCAGCACAGTGGAGACATGAAATGAGCAGGCGAAGTGAAGTATCTTTAGTAGATAGATGACCCATTCTCGCAAGGCACGTTAAGTCTTTAGTCCTGTCAGTCCTGGTTAGTTTTAAGATGGTTTGTTAAAACCCACTAACCCACATTAGACCCGCGTGAGTTTTAATCCTGATAACCTGGTCTTCCCATGTTCTATTAATTCCAGAAACAGTACAGTTTAAATCTTTTGTCACAATCAAATTAATTAAATAGTGCTCGAAGCCGGTAAGAAAGTAAATCGTGTAAATAATAGCAAGCAAAACGACAAGACACAACAGTAACCAAAATAAAAAAAGTAAAATTATAAAAAGTATTAACACACAAAAACATTACCCTCATTACAACAGTGGTTCCTAATACCAACTATTCACTGAAATCAACTGCGTATTGTGTTTTAAATACCGCACAAAAATGAAGGCAAACTCCAAGTGGTCAGTAAATAATGATCCCACAGTTTGATAAAGTCCATCCCGTTTCATTCATCGCCGCATTACCTACCTTTTTTTCTTGCATTTTATATTTTTCGCTGCGAGAGACAAAAGTGGCATTACGAGGAAGCGGCTGCGATATAAAAGACTCGTGAGGCTGTGGCCTGATTCCTGCCCTTAAACTGGAACGAACGCTGCGTTGGTAACGAAACCATCTTTTATATTTTTTAAAGTCATTTTCTAACCGCTATGGTCGTAGGGGTCGATAACCGAAGGGGTAAACGAGTTCTTGAGTGGACCGCGTATCGGCAAACGTAGTGTAGGTCGCTCCACACTAGGTGGAACGACGATCTTCGCAAGGTAAGAGCTGGATGAGAGTAGCTGCGGATCGTGCTCAGTGGCGTGCACTTTGAGAGGCCTATGTGTTGTACTTGTATAGTGGACTTGTATAGGCTGTTGACGATGATGTTGATAACGATGGTCTAGCCTCTCAGCTGCGGCGAGCACTGATCAACCGCAACCGACTTAGTAAAGTATGTAATTGAAGGAGACAATGACGATCTGTATACAAATGAGGTTGAACGCACATAATGTGCGGACGACAAACATAGAAAAGAATAGAGTACAATCTTCGATCAGAGTACAATAGAATATTTTACTAACATAATTGCTAAAAAGACAAAGTTCATATTGACCAAGCCGACATCATTAATCTCAATATATTTGAAGCCGAGTTCTTTGGGGAACCGTTAAGTATCGGCCCCACTCATTTATATCATCCATTGCTGAAGGCTTACGACGAACCTTTTCGTCGAATTCTAAAATAGAAAATCAACCCTCCTTTATCATTCCTTGATAGGTCCCTATTTTATTTTTTATTCAGATTCGGCTAACGATCTAAGTTCACCCTTAAATATATTAGAGATAATTATGCCATGTCAAACGGCAGGGGATTTTTCGAAGCATGAGATAGCGTATGAGCCTACGCATGAGCTAACGCATGAGCTAACGCATGAGCCAACGCAAGAGCTATCCCATGCTGGTCTGAGACGTAAAAATAATAAATCAGCTGCCTGACTTCCCGTGCATGTCGAAAGAACCGACTGAGGGACAAGGGTTCCAAGATTTTTTTTTTGAGAGAGATTGCTGATTGCCTCAACCGGCATTTTCAGCGTCACCGGGCATTTTTTGGGGGCGGCGAGGTACGCAAAGGGTACCACAAGCCGTGTGAAACGATTCACCTTCGGAGGTTTTCTAGAGGGAACGGCATCACACACTTAAAAGTGCGTGTCCCCGTGCCCTACTAGGTTCTCCGAAGGGTTCGGATCGGATCGGAGGGTTTCAAGATGCTCGCACATCTAGCGATCGGCTAGCAACTTGTCACTGATGTTATCTATTCCACCAAGAAGCCCTACTTTGATTAAGGGTGCGCCGTCCGTAAGTGACAAGTGTCATATGTTTTATTTGAAATGTCGTCGTCCATATTTATTTGATGCCGCGCGGCCATACTAAATTTGTATGGGGGATTATCGAGGTCTTAAGCAGTAAATAGCTCTATGAAACATGATGACTAAAATGAATAAAATGTATTGTTTTCACATACTTTACTTTATTTTAGTAGGTACCTATTCGAAGTGACCACCGTTTTTTTCAATACAATATTCAACACGTTTAGGTAACGATATTACAATTACAAAACCAGCTAAGAGGTACAAATAACCATATAGACAATTTTACATGCCTGAACTTGTTGAATGTAACGGTGGTCACTTCGAATACCTACTAAAATAAATTAAAGTATATAGTAGAAATAGTGTAAGTTTATTTTTTTCAAAACCACCAGGTTTGATTCCCGAGCTGAGTACAAGTTTTTTTTAAATGTATGAATGCAGTTTTTCTTCTTATTAAGGGTGCGCCGTCCGTAAGTGACAAGTGTCATATGTTTTATTTGAAATGTCGTCGTCCATATTTATTTGATGCCGCGCGGCCATACTAATTTTGTATGGGGAATTTAAGGTGCTTAATAAAAAATTATTATTTAAATAACCACTTGATGAATCAAAAATGTAGTCTAGCAATTTGTAGTTTATCCATTGATGATTTTTAAGACAAAATCAGAGGTACAATAATTTAGATAAACTATAAGAAATCTACTAAACGCCGCCACTCGTTTTCATGATTTTTGCCCAACTTTAAATGATATTGTAGAAAAAACTATAGCGTGTTATGAATTTATGGTTACAAATTGTAAACACGTTCCCTATGATACTAAATATATATTTTGTTCGTTAAATACGATAGTATTTTCAATTATATCTACTTAACCGTAACTGCATTTTTGTCATTTTTTTGTCGGCGCACCCTTAAGCTAAATGTGGCGTTGAGGTCACTAATGGCGAGATCACTCAAAATTATTGGTGATATTGTTGCTCTGTCTACCTTTTTTGGAATGAGGACGTGAATGTATGCTTGATTTATATTGAACTAGCGGCCTGTCCCGGCTTCGCAAGGGGTGGACATTTCTTTTTTTATATAGCCTATGTTACTCAGCGCTAATGTAGCATTCTAATGGTAATAGAATTTTTCAAATCGGTCCAGTAGTTTTTGAGTTTATTCGTTACAAACAAAAATACAAAGCTTTCCTGTTTATAACATTGTATGATGAAGCTATACCTCTCAAAAGCTAAGTTATTGAATTCAAATGTAAGTAATGTACCTACCATGTACATTTATGCACCTTTCGAATATAAATTTAGACATTTTAAGGTCTATATAGAGCATTCACACCTTATTAATGTCAGCAGAGTCTTTCAAGCTATATAAAATCTTCATTTAGAATAAATTACTTATTTTTAATAAAGTCACTGACTGATAGTCTAGAAATCCTACAAAAAGTCTTTTAGCTTGGTTAACGACTTCTTCATTCAACACAACATTATACAAATGACCCTGATGATCGTCGACCTTCGTTGTTCTCTTCGATTCAATAGTATCATGACGTAAAGGCACTACGTCCAAGCTCTTTTCGATGGATATTTATACTAAACCTCATAGCCGTAGTACCAACACCAAACGCGAATTTAAACAAAATAATATATGCTTAGGTACTAATAATTGTTTCTACATAAGAATATACACATAGCCAGCTCATTTTATGTCCCCACTGCTGGAGCGCGAGTCTTCCCTATGGATGGATAGGGAGAACGGGCCCCAAGCCACCCAAGTTTTGACCACCTATCCGATTACCGACCTTTGCGAAAGTTGCTTAACCTTAGCAATCGCTTGGCGCGGAAACCACTGCGCCTACGTGCTCCTCCTAAAAAAATATATTCTAAATTCTAATAACCAACAGTAGGCAGCGCTCGACAAATTGTACCTACCTAGTGTTGTAGCAGAAAATTACTTTTATTCGGACGTGAAAATACAAACGAATTTTCGCTCCATGTCCACGCAAGCAAGTTCTTCGTTAATTAGCCGTAGCACGGCTTTAGTGAGATTGTCCCCTGTCTCTGCCAAGCGGCTAATGTTAGTGGAAATGTTTACTTATGTAATACCTACGTTAATAATGATTAACGCGGAATAAGGTTGATATATAACAGTTATAGGAGACGTAACAAGGAAAGGAGGTTCCTACTCATTATTTTTGCCAACTTAATTGTACATACAATCCTGATTTTGGTATTATTTCAGTAAAACAGTGGTTCGAATCGGAACCTTTCACCCTCTGACACCGGGTCAGGTGCGCTGCCAATTACGCTGTCGTGCTTTCTGACTCGGTACGTCAGAGGGTGCGAGTTTGAGTCACGCTCGTGGAAAAATTCAAAACTTTTGCAAATTGTAATTTGTTCGCAACAAAATTTGCGTAAAATAACATATTGTTGCGACAAATTACAATTTGAAAAAAGACAAGGAAAAAATTGAAAAAGTTGAAAAAATTCGATGAGCGGGATCGAACCCGCACCATGTGTCATGCCGGGTCAGGTGCAGCACTAACTATGCCACTAACTAGTCACGATAGCATTGTTGGTAGTGCACCTGACCCGGTATGACATAGGGTGCGGGTTCAAATCCCGCTCGTGGATTTTTTCAACACTGCCTTTTCAAATAATTTAACGTTGGTTTAAAAAAAAGTGCGCTTTTAAAGTGAATAGAAAAAATAAATACCTACGAATTGAATGGAAACAAATTCCTAATGTATTAATTGCAGCATTAAATGTAATTGAAAAATCTATAAAGAGTATGCTCTATCAAAAGCTTTCATGATTATTATAATATTATAACTGCTAACAAAAAGTCCATACTTATAATAACAAAAGTCACCGACTTCATTTACAAATTGAATCACGCGATTCTGCCACTCAACAGGGATATTGCTTAATGATATTTACCATCTATCAAGCAGTGCAGGCAGGAATTAGTGACGTCATCGTTATCGTCACACGAAATCTTACTGGCTGACTTTGATTAATTCGTAAAATCTAGGTTAATCTGGTTAGGTAATGCTGGGGTGAGTCCCTTGTGAGTTGCGGTAGGAATGCTTAGAGAACAAGATGTATTTATAACATAATATAACATTAAGCTTAGTGTAACAAATAAACATTTAAACAGATAGAAAGAGAAATAGAAAAAATATTTATTCTCTTAGATAGTTGCAATAGTAATTTAAAGTACGAGTATTACTACAGCCACTGCAATGGAGCAGCTTATGAAGTACCTAAATGGACTATTTAGTAAATAAATTGAAAAGTGTCAATTCGGACACTGTGTCCGAATATAATGTGTCCGAAACGTCAGCAAGTCTTAAAAGGGAAAAATAAACAAATTAGAATTTTGTTTTATTGTTATTTTGCAATCACTAGTGATGTCTGTGTCTTATCAATTTATATTTGCTATATACTTTTTACAGTATGTCTAATTGTCTATACCTAAACTATAAATAGACAACTTTGTCCCACCCAAGTAATACCTAATTCTTCAAGTGGTGTCAATAACTGAATTTCTTTAAATACAATTGAATTAATTTCAGTTGTCATCAAAGAGACTTGGAGAGGCCTATGTCCAGCATTGGACGTGTGTAGGCTGATGATGATGATGATGATCAAAGAAACACATTTAGCTACAAAAGCAAGCACCTCCTTCATCCGCCTCTTTAGTCTTGTGGTTAAGAACTCTGGTCTAAGACCCATAGGTCCCGGATTCGGTTTTCAGAGGGGAGTACGTGTTTGTACTTGGTTTGATTGACGGTAGGGTGTCTGTTTAAGGTCCACCTGGCTATCTACCACTATCATATCTAAGTATGTCGCCATACATCAATGTAAGTAGCAATGTTGTGTTCCGACAGTTATAGATAAGATAGCCAGTGCCTCAAATGCTGCGCTTGCACCTTCGACCTTTATCATCACCTAAGATCAGGTGAGATGAATGCCAAATGCTTGCTAAAAATAAAATTTTAGAATTGCTGTAAAACAAGGCAGATGAGAACTAAATTCGGAGTAAACTTCAATCATGGTCTCCACCTAGGGTTGCCAACCATACTTTAAAATAACGTATCCTACGATAACGTAGTACGTAACGTAAAAATTAAGTTTGGAAAATAATTTACTTCCGACTAATGCGTGCGTTTGAACGGAATATTCCCGTTGAATTAATTTCTGAACTACTGAATGATACTCAGACTCAGGAGAAGTGAAACGAAACGCAACGCTAATTTCTGAACGCGCTATAAAACAATAAAAAATATTAGATAGTGCCAAGAGTACAAAAAAAAAAATGTTTTTAAACATTTAAATAAATAAATTAGAAAAATACTTTATTTTTTCTTGAAATCCTTTTTTTATACTATGTAGTGATAGATTTACTTTAATTTCCTGAAACATAGTTGGCAACCCTATCTCCACCCCACCCATTTTTTATTACCATCAAGATTTGCTAGACAGTGGATGTTGAGGTTTCTGATTACACCTTTATCTGGAGCGTGCTTAAGCTGTTGAACTTGATTAGTATCTTTATCCCGGCGATTATTTGCGAAAGTTGCTTTTTAAGTGAAACCACTTTTCTCATCAAATTAATTTGAACTTTACGACCTAACTTTGACTATGAGTGTATACACAGCTTGTAGTATTTAGAATATAATTTATTTCTATACTTGGAACTTATTATTTAAATATTGATAGATAAAATTCTGCATAAAAACGCAAATAAATTGATCGCTTGATTATTTAACTGAATAAATCTACCAATACGCATTGGTCCACCAAGATGGCACATGGTTCCATCGCCCAATAGAAACTACGAAGGTAATAGAAATACTTTTTACTAACGGCCGGGGATCCCATTATACAGGTTATCAAATCCCTGCCTTGGCTGCAAGACCAAAGATACTGTAAGCTCGTAAAAGGGAACGCACCCGATATAAATAATTGGCGGTATGCAAGTTATACATTAATAATTATGAGTAATTATTAATATTTGCTTGATGACTACAACTAATTATTTGTTTGTGTAAAGATTGTGTTGTTCTGTATGTGTATTTTATTGAAAATTGTTTTAATGTTGGTGCTCGTTTGAATAAGTTTAATGGAACCAGTGGTAACAGAGAATAATTATTCTAAAAACGGAACCATTAAAACATACTAGAATAATGTGCAAGATTAATATATTAATAGGCAGCGCCCTTGTACTTCTCTATTCTTGCTACGTTCTCCCTTCTGTTTGTTTGTGTGTACATAAATCTATATATATAAAAATCAATTGCTATTCGTTTGTCTCGCTAAAACTCAAGAATGGCTGGAATGATTTGGCTAATTTTGATTTTGAAATATTTGTGGAAGTTCAGGGAATGTTTAAACGGTGAGAAACATAAATAATAAGTAACGGAAAATAGTAAAAACGACAATTTATTTTCCAATACCAAATGATTTGTTTGTTTTGTTGTCAAACTGTTAAAGCGGTACGAAGTCCGCCGGGTCAGCTAGTTATAAATAAATAAATATTGCATAGATGTAAAGTAAATAAAAAATAAAATTGAATAAACAGATTAAATTATAAACTATCTTATATATTAATAGCGCAAGCCGATTTTTGTCCCAGTGATTATGGGACGATAGCTGCACATAAAAATCGGTTATGGTCTCATTTTGAAGAGCTCCAGCCGTAGATGTGCAGAAAAATAAAGAAATCTGTCATAGGTTTCAAAATTGCTAAAAAATCTGTTGAATAAACGCGAAGTTTTGCGGGCCACCCACTAGTATTCATTGAATGTTCTTACTTTTTTGAAAAAAAATTTAATTAGAAAAGTCAATCAATCAGTCAATCAAAAAATTGAATTAGAAAAGAAAATCAAGTCAAAGGCAAGAGTTTTTAGTTAGATTAGATTTTAATTTGATACTAAAATCTCTTGCAGTGACTTTTCTAATTCTATTTTTTTAGGTTAAATGTGAGGTGATAATAATGCGACAGAATTATTATAATGGTTCACGAAAAGCTCCATCGCTACGTCTGGTCTGCTGGGGCTCGAGTGAGTTCGAGTGTTCCGAACTCTCTAATGTGTTTGAGCTCCGTTACCGCACATTACTTCGGCAAACATATTCCGCTTGTTGGCTGATACTGGACTTGCTTCAATTGCATTTGACGTTTGATCATGAAACCGATACTTTGTAGAGCCAATTTGAATTCATATACATATACTTTTACCTGCCTTAGGAGTAGAGTTGTCTATAAAAGTCAAATTGCTCCGCATTTGGTAGTACCTATGAAATTGACGTTTTGTATGAAGATTTTTTATAAAACTATATTTTTCATACTAACGTTTTTTTAATTTTCTTAATATCTATTTATGTTAACACTATAAAAATTGTAGAGTAGTGTGTTTGTTTCACTAGCTAAATATAGCAGACATTAGAAGGAAAAAAATCAAGACTCTTCAAAGCTACAATGAAACCAAAGGTCAATTCCGCGAACAAAAAAAGAAGTCAATTTAAAAAAAATAGGGCGATAAATACACAAAATGAATAATCATTGTTATTACTGAAGCCTAAGTAACATAGTCCTAATTAAAGGTTTATAATAATATTAACAACCGGTATTGTCTTTTAGAAGTAATACACCTACTTATACTTTAAGTGAGAAAAAAACGTCAATTTCATAGGTAAGGACCTATTATTATAACAGAGTTGTAACTTTGTACTATAAAAAAAATGATTAATGAATTTGATGGTTCAATGTCGCCATTCAAAGCTAAGTTTAGACCATTACTTTTTTAAACTCGTCATTTTGAATGACTTTGATAGTCTTACATGAATCACGTGGGCTTTCGGGAAAGGTGTAAAGATAAATTTATAAAATGGACTCATTTTACTGCAACAAACCTATAGAAATGTGTTGTCTAGTGCACAGTATGTTTTTAAGCCTCCAGCATTGACCTCAATGTTGGACAGGCGCAACCGGAACAACTTCCGTGATATATATTCGCAGTGATGGAGAATACAAAAATTGGTCTTACCCAAAGCTCCGGTTAGCAAAGAGCCAAATAAATAAGTGAAATCGGACGCCGAAGGTTCCAGTTAGGATAGCAGCTATACAAGAAAGCATAGAATTGAGCCATACTATACAGTATTACTGACCCTTTTATTTTTTGTTATATTTTCCTAGTTATTTATTCCTCGAAGTCGTCAACACGTTGTACTAAAAAAACCTTTCCACGGGTTGAGTAAAGTTAAAATGCACTATATACTAAATTCAGGCCATCCGTAGTCTGAACAAATAGCTACTACTCTCCATATTTAAATACATCTACAAATACTTGTGGTTAACGCGCCCGGTCTGCGAGTGCTGAGGTTAAGCAACTTTCGCAAAGGCCGGTCATCGGATAGGTTACCAAAAATGTATCATCTCGAGCACCTCCGTGCTTCGGAAGGCACGTAAAGCCGTTGGTCCCGGCTGCATTAGCAGTCGTTAACAACCACCAATCCGCACTGGGCCCGCGTGGTGGTTTATGGCCCGTTCTCCCTATCCATCCATAGGGAAGGCTCATGCCCCAGCAGGTGGGGACATGAAATGCACATCAACCTATCCAAAACTGTAAAATTTCTTCAATACACTTCCATCCATATGCCTTGATAATAAAGTTCAAAGTCTTTTGAAAAAAATTGGCAGTTGGTGGTAGTCTGATATGCAGGCGAGTCAAATTCAAAAGAACTATTACAAAATACCTAAAAGTATGTAAGAAGTATCACGCAATACGCTACAAAAAGAGCGAGAACTACAAATGCTTCTTCACCACATTAAAAAAGAAACTATACCCGTAATATAAACGTTGTTGAATATCGCAATAGGAAACCAGACACATCAACATCATTCTCGACCCCAGCTGTTTATCCCGGCCGGCCGTTACCATGATTCATGTCGTTTCTACCCAACGGCGAGCTTTGCCGAAACAAAATGTGCACTCGATAAATCAAGCATCATAACAATTGCTTCTGCCGTATGCCGAAAAACTGGATTCGACCTTGATACACGAGCGATAGAGGAATGCTACACGGTGAGCAATAGAATATTGACGATACCGCGCTTGAAAGCACTCCAAACAGGGCTTTGAATACCGTATACTTCTGTCAAACGGAGAAACCGTTAAAAGCAAAAGTCATGCTTGGTATCGTTGGGTGGCATTTTTACCGTTAAATTAACTAACCGGAGCTTTTAAAGTGTCGATCACTGGTTCCCCACTACCCTATTTAGTTATTTTGAATTTATTAATTACCAATTAAAACAAGTTTTTCAAAAAATAAAGGAAAATTATGATAAAATATTCCTTGACGAAAAACCATTCACAAAATCCACACAAAATTTCTTGGTATTATAAAATTGTTACAATAATTTGATTCTAGAGGACACATTATTGATAAGGATCTGTGATATTTGCACGTAAGGTGTAACTTTAATTTGAGATTTGTCAGTTGGGTAAGTACCATCGATTATACATACCAAAGGAGAATAAACATAAAATTTTAAAAAAATTAAAAAACATATGGGCGTACCGTAATATTCGTATGTTTTATAAAGGCAAAGTAACGTGTCAAATAATATAAATAAAATACCTTTAATTATATACATACATGTAGATTTGGACAAAATAATCCTGAGGCAATATATCGGATACACTTGGAACAATATTATGTAGGAAGTATGTTTCAAGGAAGCAAATGTACACGGAAAAGGCGGGCACCTTTTTTTGTGACGAAGGTTGGTCACCTCCAAGTTACATTCAATATAAAAGTAGTGGATTTTCAATATTTTCTTGTATAAGATTATTTTCACAATATCACTTTCCGCTTGATCCAGCAATACCATCTTATCATATCGCTTTTCTTTCATTTCTACCTTTTTCAAAATACTGTGACGACATCGTTGGTCGAGTGGTTTGTACTATTATACCCAGTTTGGCCGTTATTTATATTTTGGGGGCGTAAAACGTAATAACGACAACTGGATAAGTTAATTATATATTGATATTTTAAATAATTAATCAATATAACAATTAAAAGAATGATGTCGCTTCGGCGGATCAAGTTGAAGTCTCTTCTCAATTGTTTCTCCTCTCGTGACGTCTTATTTGAAAAAGGCATGCAGAACGTGACGACTGCCAGTAGGTTCGCGCCTCCAAGCAGTTCCGATCACTACAGGAGCTACGCCCCTTCGGCAGACGTCGTGTTCTGTAACAAAGGTAAAACAGCTGAGAGTATGCCTGCCTTTCAGGGGAGGACGAATATGGATGCAGCTCATGTCTGCTAGCTCACATCACATTCTGCCAGAGGAGTACCTGGAAGAGGTACTTGAAGTTGACACGTGATGTGAGCTAGAGTCGACAAAACCTCCCCACCGAAAGGTCGACTCATCCAACTAAACATAAGTTACAAATATAAGAGACAAAGCAAATAAATCATATTATTTATCACCCCCTTTTTACCTGCCTAACATCTAGATATACATTAGATTATAAATATAGTTTTTACACCATATAACAATCAAATGAAACCTACATCTAACGTTCCCTGGATACTTCAATCGTAAACATAACCGTAAACAACTATAACATTTAGCTGCCTCCTGAGTGTGTTCGACTCGAACACCTCACCGGATTATATAAGTCCGTTGGTGAGTTTCAGTAAACGAACCAAAGTTCATAATTTCGACGGATATTTTAGCGACAAGTAACTATACTACGGGTTTCGTTTTCTGGAATTCAAATAGTTAGTGCACACATCTAAACTACGAAAATATGACAATAATAAATTATTAGTAACAGAGTGTCAACCATCACTTAGACACTTGTCATGACAACTTTTTCAAAACTTCATTAAGTTTATTTATTATTATAAAAACTCTTTCATAACGACATCGACTTAAATGACATCGTGCACCATACACGCGTCATCGAGCAAAAATCATCAAAACTCTTTGCTCTCATCCCCCTCTATAGAAGGCATTTGACATCTGCTCAAATGACAACTCGATGTCAATCCTACAATGACAACAACAAATTAAATAAACAAATTATTAAAATTTACGACACAATTATAAACTATAAAAAAAGATGATAGAAAATACTAAGAAACACGAAAAGCTTTATCAAAAGACCTAGTTAAGCTATATGTTCGGCCAGTGAATCGCCCTGGGGTAAAGTCCTTCTCCAAACGACCTGGACTGGACACCTGACCTGCAGCTTTTCCTGCATTGCGGACTCTCCGCTTGTGCTGCGTCCTCCTAGACTCAACCTTATAAAAATAAACTCTCGAAACCTTAAACCTACTACTAGCTCGTGGCAAAATTTTATTCCTCACCCGACTCCTACTACGAACTCTAACATAATTTGTGACCTTCCTTTCAGCTTTCCTTTCTGCTTCCGGCAAAATGCACTTCTCCCGAACCTTGGATAAGGTTCTAGACCAACCTACATCAACAGCTGGCGATGCATCATCGTGCGGCTCCAACAACATGTCAGAAGACCTATCTCCTGGCAAAGCTACTACCTTACCAACATCTGAGCTGCCCACCTTATCTTCTATTACACTTTCAACTAATAAAGCGCTTCCGCATCTGCTCACGCTATCTTCCTGTAGATTAGTGACCTCTAAAATATTAAAAACATCAGAACCTTTGTTTTGCACGATCTGCAACCCGTCGTCGCAGGATGTAGGAGGAGCGATTTCGCTTCCTAACTCACCTACTAGATTATAATTCTGACCAACTATAGCCACCTTCTCTATCTCTACACAACACACATTAAAAGAACTAGACACGTTATTAGTAATAGGCAAATTATTAGAATTTGACTGGATTGGAGCGAAAGAGATTTGATTTTCTTTCATACCATCATCTACCATATCTATTTTAACATTTTCAATATCGGGACTTGGGAATGTAAGGGAATCAATACAATTAAACAAAGTAACTTCTTCTGCGGGCTCGGAGCGTAGTGGCGACTGTGCTCGGGGCTCGGAGCGTATCTCAGCACTCGAAGTTCGTGGCGGTGACTGCGTTCGAGACACTACGTGTGTCTCAACGCTCGGCGCGCGTTGGACCGGTGACTGCGTTTGGGACACAGTATGTGTGTCTACGCTGGGTGCGGGCATCGGAGACCTTGTTCGGATCTCGCACTCGGTGCGTAACTCAGCGTCTCCTCTTCGGTTGGCACGCCAATTCGACGCGTCACTATGCTGTCGTCCATTATGACGGCTGTAATTTCTTCGACTTGCGCTATTGGAAATCGAAGTGTTATTTTCACGTAATTTGTGCGACGAAATTGTTTCATCTCTCGGAGGGTACGTCACGGGAGATGGCGGAGTATAATAATTCACAGGGAATTCTTTATCAAGAATGGCAAAAATTTCATCTAAGTGCATTTCAGGTTTAAATCTACACACTGTACTAACAACTGCCTCGAAATCGAGCAAGTAACCGAGCATACATACCTTGGGCTGGTCATAGACAATAGGTTCAATTGGGCTAAACATATTGATAAAGTATGCGGTAAACTTAGGGCTATAATGGCAATTTTTTTTTTTTTTTTTTTTTATTATTAAGTGTAAAGTGCCTTTTGATATTCTGTTACAAATGTATCATGCGTTGGTAGACAGTGTACTATCTTATGGTCTAAGCAGCTACGGCCGTACTTATAAAACATATTTGGATCAGATATACAATATTCAACATAGGATTCTTAAATTATTAGTTCCCCCGAAAATAAAAAACGATTATTCCGAAGATGCTACGGGGCTTTTCAAATACTGTGGTGTTCTACCTATACATACTAAAGTCAAATGTGTCCTGCTTCTTGAACAATTTTTTAACGAAGATATTAAAATTCCAGTAAAACATGTAAAAACAACTAGAAGCATTACTAATAAAAAACTTTTAATTCCAAAATTTTGTAACGAATATGGTAAAAGAACCTCAAAATATTTAATACCCCACCTTATTAATAAATTACCTATTGATATTAAAGATAAAATAAACGAAAAAAATATAAAAAAACTAATTAAAAACCACTACGTTACAACATTGTAACATAGTTAAATATTTTAAGCGCCAGTTAAAACGGAGCATTCTGTACGAGTGCGCACGCACACGTAAGCTGTTTCTGTGTACACGCGCGCACGCAGTGACGCTGTGCAACGCTGTCAGTTCTGCATCGATTCGATGGAATGGTTTTCGCTGAGAGCGTTAGCTCACTAATGTATTGCATTTTTGTCTTTTACCGTCATGTTATTATTATTAATTACTTATTATTATAATGAGAACTTAGTATCTAGACAAACCTAACATAGGCTTTAAGATACTACTAACCGATATTTGTAATAATATTTTTGTTGATAAATAAATAAAAAAAGAAAAAAAAAATATCATATCATAAAAATGACGAGCCGCTCCTGTTAGATAAGCACGAAGAATAATTGGCAATTCCTTCTCTCGCCATTCGCAAATAGCAGCGACACGTTTAAACTCGCGAGCAACATCAGCGACGGATACACCATCAAATCCACTGAAATACTCAATACTCGGCATGGTTGCTCATTTAAAAATATTAAAAATCATATGTCGCCTGTTCTCCAGTTAACGGCTTCTTCTGTGTGTGCGAGCGTCTCAGCACACAACTTCTTGCGCGGATTCTTCCGTGTGTGCGAATGTCTCAACACACAACTCTTGCAAAAAAAATAACGGATCGTTGCACCCTGCAACGCCTTTTGCTTTTGCTTTTGCTTATCCTGCGAAGACCTACTCTACACGGTTACTGTCCGTGACTGGCCCTAGCTAATAAAATATGGAATGTATCCGGAATCGATACGGTGCGTCCACCATTTATAGCAATCCTAATGATTGCTACTTATACGGGGGCGTGAATAGAAAGAATCAGAGAATATACTTTAATATATTGAACGTTTTAAATAATTAATCAATATAACAATTAAAAGAATGATGTCGCTTCGGCGGATCAAGTTGAAGTCTCTTCTCAATTGTTTCTCCTCTCGTGACGTCTTATTTGAAAAAGGCATGCAGAACGCGACGACTGCCAGTAGGTTCGCGCCTCCAAGCAGTCCCAATCACTACAGTACACCGGTTTTCATGGTGTCGCCAACTCTGAGGTCCCGGTTTCGATCCCCGGTCGGGTCAATTTAGAAATTATTGTTTTCTATGTATAATAAGTATGTATTTTAAGTATGTTTATCCGTTGTCTAGTAACCATTTAAGAGCGTTTACGCCGCACACTAGCGCCGCCAATGAAAAAAAAATCATATTTAGTAATTAGAGATAGAAAATCAAATTATGCTCGACAAACTATCTGAATGAAGTAATTTAGAGTTTTTACGTCACCTAATGAACACCTGACATGTTATGGTTTAGTTAAATATGGCGTTATAGTTAAAAGTGGCCGTAACGTCTTATTTAACGAAACCATAACATGTGAGGTCTTCATTAGGTGCCGTAAAAATGCTAAATTACTTCATTCAAATAGTTTGTTGAGCATAATTTGATTTTCTATCTCTAATTACTAGATATGTTTTTTTTTCATTAGTGGCGCTAGTGTGCGGTGTAAACGCTCTTAACGAGTTTCATAACGAAGCTTCTCTTGGGATAGATAATTGGTGTGAGTGAAAGTTTATTTACTTATTTATATCATATAATTCGGAATATTGTTGAACTAACGATATACCTAAGTAGTTCCTCGTTATTTTTTTAAACATAAAATAAAATAATAAAAAAAACATGGACGTACCGTATTATTTATGTTTTATATAGGCACAGATAACGTGTTAAATAATATAATATAATATACCTTTAATTATATACAATTATGTAGATTTGGACAAAATAATCCTGAGGCAATATATCGGATACACTTGGAACAATATTAAGTATGGAAGTATGTTTCAAGGAAGCAAACGTACAAGGAAAAGGCGGGTACCTTTTTTTGTGACGAAGGTTGGTCACCTCCAAGTTATATTTAATACAAAAGTAGTGGATTTTCAATATTTTCTTGTATAAGATTATTTTCACAATATCACTTTCCGCTTGAGCCAGCAATACCAATATCGGTTTTTACTTTTCTACTTATTTCAAAATAATGTTACATGTGCAATACATTATAAATAAATAAATCTTCAAGTGCTTTATTACCATCTTGCCTTGTTTTTAAATGTGTGTGACGAAATTATATCACATTTTAATTATGTTAACCTTAACTGTCCCACTCTTGTGCAAATGCCTCTTCATACTTTTCCATTTTAGTAGTAATGATTTTGTATCAAATATGCATTATTATACCCTCATTACAATTTAAGAAAATAATATTGACAATATGTGGGAATCGAACCTAATAACCGATAACAAAGCAATAAATGGTTTCAAGTTGTATTACGCATTACCAATAAAAATCAAGCATAAATGCAAATAAAGGTCACAGTAGGTAACGAAGCAGAAGTTTTTATATTTGGTCTGTACCTTAAATTCAGGACTACCGAACAAATTACTACTACTGCCGCATAGATTTTGGTCGCAAATGTTAATGTTTTGCGGTATCCGTAACCAAAAACAGGATTACAAGGGTACCTAAATCTGTTTGAATATAATACTGACCTGAAAAAATACACCTACATCAGAAAGGCCGGTCATAGGGGCTGCTAGTGCGTTTAGGTAACTGTGTAGTGAGATAAGGACCTCTTAACGATGGCCTGGTTACCATCAGCTCTAAAAGCAGTATTTTAGCAGTGTTGTTGCGGTTAAAAGAGCGAGACGCGTGTAGCGTCGTATGTACACGTCTCGTTTTCACAAGTTATTGCACTAATGGCCCCAGGGTCCTACTCGCATTTGGAGGAGGCAGCATGAATTACTCCACCCATCCTAGCCGTACCGATTGGGGAATGCCATCTCCCTACACTTCCCGCGGATAACTCCTCAAGGCCTAGAGGCGTCTTCCCTACCTCGTAAAAGCAGCGTCCGAAGGGACCACCGCAGCGGATCGTAAATGACATCTGATTCTCGGTATCTCGCCTAAATGGTAGACGGGTGCCTAAGGCACAGAAGCACCTTGGGTTTTAGTGGATCGGCCATATCATCCAGCCAACCCCACATACCCCCGCGGAGTGGACCCCGCGGGATAATTCGTTCAGATAATTTTTCCATGTAAAAAAGGGGTTTTCCCTCGCATCCATTTTGTTGTCACCCAGCAACTCGCACAACAAACTGTAGCTAGCTGGCTGGCTGAACATAATGAGATGAAACTGATTTGGGGACATTACGGAAATGATCCATTTTTCTCGATTAGCCGTCATCTTAACATTCACTTCTTATTTTGCCATATAAACTTTAACAAAACTAAATGCACGCGTTTATGCAACTTGTAAGCATGCATAACCTCATCTCACCAAAGGTTTGAAGCTACTTTTCTGTTCCTGTAATCAAGCACAAAGCATGCAGCATGCAAACAAGCATGCAACACGCAAACAAGCAAGATTGCTCGATCACTCTTCTGCCGAGCAATTTATGAACGCAGTAAGTACAACTTACTGTGTTTGTGATTGTGATATTAGAGTTGTTGACATTACGATCTATTGTTTCGAAACCGTTCACATGTTCTTTACTGCGTTCATAAATTCCGCGGCAGTGTTATAACCTAACCTTCTTAAGATAACCGCTTTAATTGTTCGGGTTTTAGTAGACATTCAATCATGTTAAAGAAAACGAGAATTAGCAGCGGCAGCGTCTCATAATGACAATCGAGGCGAGTTAAAATTTTGATAGGCAGTCTGGACGTTAAACATAACATTTAAGAATTACTTGCAAATCCCTTGTTTCGCCAGGTTCGTTCGCTGCCAAACTGTAAACGCTGAACTTAATTACCATAAAGTTTTACGTCCGTAGTGGTGAAACAAGATTGCGGGCCGTTCGCTCACGCTTCGTAATTGGTGGTGGCTAGCGCTCGACGAAAATTTCGTCACGAAAAATGCAAATGGCTCTCGCGGTGCCTACTGAAAGCTTATTTCTTGGAAATTGTTCAATTACAAAAGTGTTATTGTAGGAAATTGAAACGCACTTTAGTACGAGTATGTTAAAGAATTTACGGCTATTGTATTTGTTTGTATGTTGACTTTACTTGACTTGATTTGTGCTTATATTATTATTTACAAATAATTTCATTTATTTTTTACTAAGGTAAAAACGGTAAGTTTCATTAAAGAATCTGCACTTTAAAGTCAGCTTAAAACCAGAAGAATATACAACCTTTGTATTGTTATGTAAACATTACTTTTCCGATTGCTATGAATCACCAAATTCATAATAACACAACGTAACGATTTCATCGAACACTCATCCCATCAAATGTTTCGACACATCCTTTTAACGAGATCCGCTAAACAAAGAAACTGAGATTTATTTATCTTCGTCTCGCATCACTCTATTAAAGCTAATGCGAATACAGAACGCTAAAACACTTTTAATTCGTACAAGCGAACAAAATTAAACAAATGCCTGCGATAAATCGTTAAGTAGCAGCAACAGCTCTTCGCTGTGATACACTAATCAAATCACAAAAGTGAATGACCAGTCTTAAGGTGCGTCCAGATTATATGACAAAACATGTTATAAAGCGTATAGTTATGTAGCATGTTTTATTAGTGTGGACGATAGTGTCAATAAAACCACCATTTACTTATTGTTTTGTAACATTGTTATGTAGCATAGTTATGTCACACGTTATTTAATGTGGACTCACCTTTAGGGCTCTTTCAAATTAGGCGTTTCGTGTCGAAACGATGCCGTGCGTTTGCCGTGCGTTTGCCGTGCGGCTGTCGTGCGGCTGGCGTTTAATTTGAAGCACGGTAGCGATTTGACATGAAAAGCTTAACTGATAGGTTACCTACATACAGAGTACATTATGGCAAAACTGATGATTATGACCATACACTGGCCCTAAAAGACTTTTTTTTGTTTTAACTTTCCTACAAGAGTCATCATCATCATAATGTTAATGGCTTTCCTTAGCTATTTAAATGTTTTTATACATATAATAGCTGTTGGTCTTCCTAAAATAAAATAAAATAAAAATAATCATCAGCTCATTACGGGACATAAGTCCCCACTGCTGGGGCACGGCACGAGCCTTCCCTATGGATGGATAGGAAGAACGGGCCTTAAACCACCACGCGGGCCCAGTGCGGATTGGTGGTTGTTAACGACTGCTAATGCAACCGGGACCAACGGCTTTACGTGGCTTCTGAAGCATGGAGGAGCCCGAGATGATAAACTTTTGGTCACCCATCCGATGACCAGCCTTTGCGAATGTCCTCAGCACTCTCAGACCGAGCGCAATAACCACTGCGCCATGAGCTCCTCATAGAGGAGTATTTGGTAGATATTGTTTTTAATCTAAGTAAGTATAGTATAAATTGATATTTTTTGTTTTCAGGTAAATGCAGCTACTAGATATTATTTTCACGCTTCAAATAATTCGGTAAATATCTCTTTTACACACTGCTATTCCTGTGTTTAAAACTAAACATCTCTTTGGTAAACCATCATATTTCCCAACCCAACATTATTGAGTTTCAGACCCTTATTAATTTAAGAAATCAAAATCGTGTGAAACAGCTTCATTAGTAATATATCCGATAGATTTCGGTTCCGTACGAGCTCACGTCGGAATGCAACATTCAATTTTGTGTTTATGGAATCTCCATCCTGTGCAGTATACAATACGCTCTCTAATTTTAAAGCAACAGTTTATATGCGTTCTAATATCCGTTCATATCGGAATTAGTAGTAATTTGCCAAATAATTTTGTGCTTCGCTGTACCTAGTATTACCCTATGAATATTATATTATATACACAGTCTCTATAATATTATTTTCACAAGAGGTTATATTTTCCTCGATACACTATTCCTAGCTTTGTAGGCCGAGTACATAAGTGCAAAATTGCTTTTTTAAATAGTGACATCTAATAAAAACGTTCCACCTTCGGCATTTCATTATATTTAAAGAGAGCTTTTTGATATTGATAGATATAATGTACTACTTACTCTTGTTTTTGACTATCCTTCAAAAGTAAAGTAGGTACTTCATTCACTTTAGGCTTCCAATAAAATTGTTATGAAGTCACTACGCGATCGGGTTGTAAATCTACGACCAAACCTTTTACTAAAAAATCCTATCAAGAAACTCAGCGAGGACCTTTCAATTACCCATTCCTTAAAGCGACAGATTAATAAGAAATGAATAATCATAAGGATACTTAGGGCATAGTAGGTACCTACGTTACCTAGTTAAGTATACTTTCCCTCAAAGGTACTTAAGGCCGCGTGTTTTTACACCTGAATTTAAATCTCATCAAGGAAGCAAGATTTATACCTCAAAAATATAATATAAAATTTTAATAAAACAAGTAACAAAAATCCCCAGTGAAAAGTGACGTAACTACTCCATAAATAAAACATTCATCCATCGATAGTCGTCTGTTATTTTCTTTAGTGCTTCTATTTTTCACTGACATTTTACGCTTGTCGTAAGTATGCTAGTGATAGCTATTGACAGCTATGATGATCGAAATATCGATCTACGGAGAAGAACTGCTCATTCGTTGTTACTGTCAACAGTCGAGGTAAGATGTTGACATTGGCATCTCTTGAGATTACTAATTGTTTACTTCTATATCTCTCTTAATGATAAGTAGTAAGGCCAAAAGTGGAAGCACACTTCACCCGGCTGGCTATCTTAATCTCTAACAAAACAATGCTACTAACTTTCTAGTTAGGTAAGGCGACAATCTTTAATAAGTTTGTGGTGGTAAACTTGACCTAACAGGTGGCGACTGAATTTAAAATTAGCCCTAAAACTTCCCAAACTAAGTACAAATCACATCGAATAGTACAGTAGGACTCTAATTAATAGACCACAGATGCTGTTAAAAAGCGTAATTGTCATCAGGAGGCGCAAAACGTCCACTTCTATTGATACTATGCTCAGCAGTGTGAACAACGCATATCGATAAAGAAATTCTAGACAAACAAACTGTCAACAGACAACACTAGTTAACCCGTAACTTGATTTGGAAACATTAACGACGCGCCAACGCATATCAACCAAAAAAGCATCGCCATTTTTGAAGGCTGTTATCGTTTTTTCTTTCGGTAAACACATTAGGCACCCCTTCTGGTTAGAAACAATAACCTATGCCGTGATTAATGATCGTTGTCCACACGATAAGAGTCGAGATGGGAACAAGATGAATGGCTGCATTTTCTTGCTAACATTCGGTTTGTAGCGCGTTTGGTTTACAAGCAGGATAGTTATGTTAGTTTTGTGTATTTGAATTCCCGAATGGGTTACCAAACTCTTCAGAAGGCACGTTAGGCTTTTGTTTATTTATTTATTTATGAACAGTACACTGTTGCGTCCTGGTTGCTATTGTTCGTGAATAAATAAAAATTAAATCCATTTTATCTTTCTCTGGGACTTTATTAAAATTGGTAAAATCTTTTTAAATTTTTGTATTTTGTACTTTAATTTTTTAAACCCAGACATTTAAACTCAAAGCCTTAAAAATGCCGATACACAAAAAATTACATTCAGAAAGACTGTGGCGAGAAAGAGATCATATTTTTATTAACTCAACTCCTCTATTTTCTTGTATGATATATTTAAGAAAATCACCGTTCATTTAAAATTGTATATTAAAGTGTATAGTAAACTGTCTTTATTGTCCTATTAAAATTTAAACCAATCTAAAATAAAATCAAAATAGTTACATTTTACTGTACTTTTAATCGAATAATCTCTATACACAACTATTTTATCAACAACTTTAGCAAGAAAAGTCATTTTGACAACTGATTCAAAAAAAAGAAAAAAAGCGTAGTGAATTTTAAAAAAAATAATTCACTTCATACGGTGTAAGCACTCATTAGTGGTACATTGAAAGCCTTATCGGCTTTTATGATCTCACACGAATGCCATCATGTATCGCAATTTCGCATGTGCTCATCTTTTGATTTTAGAGCTGGTGCAACTCTTGAAATCTCTATGCTTGTTTGTCTTACTACGTGTGCTTCAAATTGTGAATTAACTTGTTTAAAAGTATAATTAAAACAACTTAAATTTACTTATGGAAATGCCTACTATATTTTACTATAAGCGTCATAAGTAAGACATTTCGTATTAATTAAGGAGCTCTCGGAGGAACGTCTCACGTGGGACGTTTTATGGACCTAATGCGAATTTCATTCGCCGTTAGATCACTTTAACGAATATGAGAATTTGTATGGCGAAAATGGTCTAATCAGGAACAAATCTTTAATCTTAATGATCCTGTAGTTACCGACGATACCAACGATTTACGAGGCATTTACCGAACCCCTTGAACGCTTGCCAAGACTCCAGGTTCGATTCTCGAGCCGAACACTTAATGTGCTCTAACATGGCCATATAAAGCCCTTATATCGATAAGGTTTATTAGTCTCAGACTTTACAATTGCCAGTTCAAAGAATTACCTGAACTTAAAAGAAATTATGTAAAGATCTTATTTAGATATATCTCGAATAGGATCAAAGCAGCGACTCGGCAGGTAATCGTTATATTGATGATCATCATAATCAGCTTCATCATCATAGTCATCATCATCATCAGACCATTGCTGAGAAGCCTCCTAGAGTAGGTCGTAACTACTTTATTCAGGAAGAAAATAATTGTCACTACTATCAACATTATAAAATATTTTAGAAGTAGGACTGAAACGTCGTCGTCAGTCATTCTTTAATCCACAGCACATTTGAATTTGCAACCTGACGCAGTGACGGGGCGTACCACAAAGCAACATCTGAAGCCAGTTGGAGTGTAAAAAATCCGTCACCGTGCGGATTTCAGCCTTCCGTACACCGCAAAAGGGGCTTCCAACCGCAAAGCACTCCCGGTCTATCGCACTCCGTAAACACCGGCTAACAATGGCCAGATGATGGACAACTAAAATAGAACGTAACGTAAACATTTGCGGACAAAGCGATGCGAGTTCGTGAGATTAACCAACGCGAGCGAGCCGGCCTTTTGATATCGCAACGTCATGCGTTTCACAAAACTAACGTATTCCGATCGTGTTTTGTTTACTCTATATTTTTACACTGTTGATGCTACGCTGTTGAGTCGGTGGGTTCACTGGTGCAGCTGGTTATCCAAGAAAAAGTACAGGGGCGCGGGTAACCAGGCTGGCGTAAAGTATTATTTTTTATACCCTTGACTTGCATTAAGGTGCAGTAAGTTTTCATTGCCATTTCGGTCTTAAAATTTTCTACGAACTATCACGGGCTAGTTACTGTTTATACTGCCCTACGAGTTAGAATAGTTCTGTTGTAAAAAGCCTTATTTTAAATTTGATAATATCGTTGTTCAACTGTTTTTTGAGCAGTATGAGATTATCAATTAACGTTATCGATTACTTAGCACGTATGAATTTGATTGTAAATCTTACAGTTGTTGTTGTCTCTTACAGTGTCATTGTAAGCTCTTTTACACTACAATTAAACAAAAACTTATATTTTTTTTTGAGAACTTTATTGTTTATATTGAAATGAATAACAGAGAATTAATAAAGACTACCTAAGACAAATAATCGCCTTGATTTAGCTCAATTACCTACGCCATTTTCCATGGCTGTGAGCACTGTCTGTTGATATGTCAATCAGTTCATGTAGATTGAACGCTCGCTCCACTATGTTTGTTAACGACTGAGTGTGTTTGAAGCTGAATTGTTTAACTAAATTAAGTGTTTTTGCACTTAATATACCGGTTGGTAGGTAAATACCTCTTTAAGTAACGTATTGTGCAAATAGAAATAGCTTAATTGTAAGTTATACAGACTTTTTTCGCAATCGCCGCACAATAGACATCTGCAGCATGAGACGCTGCATAAAGGTTACGTTACCGAATTTGAGAGCCCTTATTACACACTTCTTAAAAAACATTATGTTATAACGCACGGGAAACATCTCTGAATTCTTTTATATCCGAAATCCCTAACTAAGGAAGGTCTGGCTATTTTACTTTTAGTGCCGGAACACTTATCTTATCTTATCTTATCTTTAGTGGGGCCTGCCGAGGTTTCCACCTCCCAGTAACACTTCGACCCATTGGGATCTTTTGTGCAACCCCATCCTTTCACTCTTCCTCCTCTGTAAAGATAGATGCCATAAGTCTGGCAACGTCCTTAAGAGCGAAGAGCCTGAAGTCCTCCGGTTTCGGATAGGCCGACCCCAGGAGTCCCATTCTTTTCCTAGCCAGAGAGTCGCAGTCACACAGTAGGTGCTGCATTGACTCGGTTTGCTCTCCACATGCCCTACACAAACTGTTTGTTGAAAGGTGCATTCTGTGGAGCATTTGTTTTGTGGCATAATGCCCTGTCAAGGCACCGATGGTTAGTCGGGCCTGCCTTCTGCTGCCTCCGCATATGAACTTACTCCGTCCTAAGGCGTTTTCGCCTAGGAAGGATTTGGAGTGTTTCATACCCGGCTGCTCTTTCCATTCGATGCCGTGCCTGTTAAAAAACACTGCCTGAACACTTGGAAACATTGCAGTTATTTCGGTACGCTAAGAACTTTGTCGTAAATGCCTCTGAACTTTAATGGTGGGAACACTGGTCCGATTCCCAACGGTGGTACATATTGCACTCCGTTCGGTTCATAAAAGGGCTTGTTCTATCTGTATCTGCCTTATAAAATTGCCCGTAGAAATTCATTTATGAATTCGCGCTGAACCCGTGGAGACTAAGTGCCTTACAAATAAACAAAGAATAATCGATCGGAATAATTATTCCGTGTTATGTCTCTTTTACTCCAATTTGAAATGACGTTTACATGGCAGGAACAAAACACGGAATAACTACCTATTCGGATCTTATTTTTTGTTTATTTGTAAGACACAAAGGGTTTGTGTGGCACTTCCACTCTAGGATACCCGTGCTTCATTTAGGGTAGAGCCGTGGAAGCAGTTTCATGCTGGTGGTCTTATTTTGGTACGCACCACCATGTTATCTAAATCTGTCGTCGTAACAACAATATTTGTTGTGCTCCGTCAGTGAAAGATATGAATCACTTCATTTTTTTTTAATTATGCATTTTTTTATTTTGAGTTGATACTTATAAAGTAAAGTTAATTTTCGACCTTATCGACCTTATCCCATATCGAAAAAGTTAAATCAAAACTTTCAAAATTATATCTACGCCTTTTTTGAAATTAAATACAGTACCAATATGGAAACCGCCCTTTCAGCATACTATGCATACGCCTACTCTTCGCTAAAGTATGGTATCATTCTGTGGGGTAACAGTGTAAGCGTAAATGAATTATTCTTAATACAAAGGAAATGTATCAGAATTCTAGCACAAATTAGTAACACACAAAGTTGTAGACCACATTTCATAAAATTTAAAATACTAACATTAATATATACAAGACATATGTATTTTCGAATTTGAAAGCATAAAAATATTAAAAAAGATAAAAGATACTCACAATCTAAACACTCGTCATAAGGATAGGCTTTGCTTACCCACTTCTAGAACTAAACTGCTTAACAAAAGCCCATACTGTATGGCTATTAAAATATACAATAAAATACCATCCAATATAAAAACAGAAACTACATTTACTCTTTAATTTCAGTAAAAACTTAAAACAATAATTTTAAAATGCTACTGTACGCTTGATGAGTTTTTTGCTAATAAAACTTAAATTATTTAGTTTGGCATACCTACTCTGCTTACTCTGCTCTGTTTTGTATACTGATCTCCAAACTTCAGTATGAAGATGGCACTAAATGATGATGATGATGATGACTCTGCTTAAATTAAGTAAATTGTGATATTGCCTTATGTTATCGTTATTATACCACCACTACATGTGCTTGTAAACAATGTTACAGTACCTGTAAAAGGTAATTAAGTTGTTAACACTAAATACTAATATTTATAAGACCTTTTTGTTCACTTAATTGCAATAAATCACTTTGACTTTGACTTTGACACTTACCAACAGGAAAAAAAATGCTCAAGCCCTCCCTCCTTCCTTAATATGTATTAAGTAAAAAACACAGTGCATAGATTACTAGGTGCATTGAAAGCCCTTGCCACCCATCTTATTAAGCTTAATACCAATAGTAGCTGCATAGGCTACAAGTAATCTCGCTGTCCAACAGCAGGTTAAGACTTTGATCAATAATAATAGTACTAGGTTCAGAAACCAGGTTAACAGTTTTTAAAGCACCTATCAGGATAAGTGCTTCAACGACCGTATAAGGCCACATCTTTACTTAACATCAGGTGAGATGGTGGACAAATGCTTACCTATTATACACCGAGACATTTTAGTGGTTGTTTTCCCGCATGTGGGTAGATCAGACCATGAAACACAACTTTCCCCAAGAAACATAGGTCAAAAAACGAGATAGTTTTTTTCACTTTTCTATACAACGCCTCTATTGACCGAGCATGGTTTGTATGGGAAAGTTAACAAAAAAATCTCGTTTTTTGACCTATGTTTTTTGGGGAAAGTTGTTCAGTTTCATGGTCTGATCTACCCACCTGCGGGAAAACAACCATTAAAATATCTCGGTGTATTTAAAAAAAACGGTCCGATGAATAAAACGATTTACTTTCGTGGTCTTAATTCAAATTAGGATGGCCGATTACAATATTTAAAGTGAAACTATTTTACAATCTCAATTATCTTTTCTTTTTTTTTTAAGATTTATTATAAGCTGTTAATGCTTTGAATATTTACATTATGATAAAAGATATTTAAATTGTGTAAAAATATATGAGCGAACGCGGCCATTTTCATGATGCATTTTTGTTCCGGATACTTAATCTACTTACTCTTATTGATCGCAGGTGCGCGACCACTGGCTATTCTATATATAAATAACCTACGCGTATGAAATGTGTACCTGAAAATGAATACTGTACATGAGGTACGTAAAGATCGTTAAAACCTAACCTCCTTCTGTCACTTTAAATAAGGTTGAAAGTTGGTCACTATGCCAACGTAGCAACCATAGAGTGATCGGTTTACCGGGCAATAAAATCGATCATAATTTTGAGTACACATGCTCCACGTTCATGAATGAATTATAAAGTGCTCCATGTATGTGTGAATGTGTTTGTGAGTGTAGAGTATGTTATGTGTCGTCCTCTGAATGTTTTGACGTTGAAAAAGCGAAGTTTTATGTTTGCCGGTACTTATTCGTTCATTTTATTGGAATAAGCTTTTATTCTTTAATGTTCTTTCTTGTATGTAAATATATTATATATAATATATTGACGACCTCCTTGGTCGAGTGGTTTGTAAACCGGTTTTCATTGTGTCGCCATCTCTGAGGTCCCGGGTTCGATCCCCGGTCGGGTAAATTTTAGAAATTATAGTTTTTCTAAATTGTCTCTAGTCTGGGTGTTTTCTATGAATATTATAAACGCGAAAGTTTGTTTGGATGTTTGTTACTCTTTCACGTAAAAACTACTAAATGGATTTGGATGAAATTCGGCATACAGATAATTTATAATTGGGAATAACACATAGGATACTTTTTAACTCGATATTCCCACGGGAACGGGAACCACGCGGGTGAAACCGGGAACCACGCGGGTGAAACCGCGAGCGGCCACTAGTGTATAATAAGTATGTATTTAAGTATTTTAAGTATGTTTATCCGTTGTCTAGTAACCATTTAACGAGTTTCATAACGAAGCTTCTCTTGGGCTAGATAATTGGTGTGAGTGTAGGAAACTTTATTTATATTGTTATTAAAATGTTAATGACGACAACGTATGTAGGCATGCGATCTAGCAGTTTAAACAATAATAATTTTTAACCCATACAAATGGTATTAAATGTCACTCTAACAAGAAATATTAATAATAAAACTTTTACGAACAATCATCAAACGATTGCAAGCTGCCAACTATGCCGTCGGTACTGGTCGGTATCCAGATGGTTTACCAAGAATTTGTTCTTTATTGTCAGATTCGGAAGGCATGTGAAGATCGTTTTCACATTTCGGTGGCTTAGCCGTGACAGCCGCGGTCTCCTTCATATTTCTGCGACTGCAGTTGAGTTATGAATCTGCCGCTAGCGTTAGCGCACAAAGGCTGGATGGATGGATTTCAACGGAGTCACAAAATTTTTCTTTAACATGCTAATGGTCGATATATGTCGTAATGGCATCAGCGTTCGACACAGTCCTCGACACCAACTTAGGTCACCGAAAAATTATGTAGAGTTTCATTGAAATTATACTGGATGACAGCTCTGCCGCGTAATTTATGAACGCAGTAAAGAACATGTGAACAGTTTCGAGAAAAGAGATCGTAATGTCAGCATCTCAAATATCTCAATCACAAACATAGAAAGTTGTACTTACTGCGTTCATAAATTGTGCGGCAGAGCTAGAAAGGTGGTCAGTATTCAATTGTAGCTAAAGTTCAAAATCGGTTGCTGACCCCTATATTTATTTACTATAGGAAACAAGAGACAATAACTGGTTCCTGTCGAATACTGGTGCCATTACCCTACATACTTTTTTGGAAACGGATTGCTGTTGCCGCATATAGACTTAACAGTCTAACCAGGCTTAAGGAGCAGTGAGAAACTTAAGGCTGCTTATGCCATAGTAACCGAACCATTCTCAGAAAGTTTCTAGAGGGGATATACCCAAGCGTATCGCTTCTACTAGATTAGTATCTGGGCAACCACTGGATGTTTCATTATTACACAACACCTTTACCTTTATTTCACCTAATGGTAAGTGACAATAAAACCGAAGGCAGAGGTGCTATTTACCTACTCATAGATTATTCAGTTTTATGGGACTGGCTTTAATGTGGACGCTCACAAAAGAGACTGTGCCTAGAGTCCAAGTAGCTTAACGGGCTATGGAGCGTAGTATGTTGGGCTTGACTCTCAACGACCGAGTTCGCAGTACCGCGATTCGAAGACAGACAAAGGTCCGGATATTGTTAACCGGATTGCAAAACTCAAATGGCGATAGGTAGGACACGTGGCGAGAACCATTGATGGGCGGTGGAGTAAAACCCTCATAGAGTGGATGCCGAGGATGGACGAGCGGAGCGCTGGCCCACCACCTGCTAGATGGGCCAGAGATATAGAGCTGGTCGCTTGAAATACCTGGATGCGATCAGCTCAAAACTGATGGGATTGGCGTAATATGGAGGAGGCCTATGCCAAGCAGTGGATAGATACGGGCTGGAAATGATGATGATGAAGGGACTGGCTATCTTATCTCTAAACAATGTTACGTAAAAGTTACGTATGTACAAAACGTTATGTACCTACGTACATTTGCCCGGCCGTTTACAACAAAATTTGAAGTGAGAGTCTACGGGGCCACCATTCATTATTTCTGAACAACCCACCCTCTTGTTTGTGCGCGGTAAGGCATATAAACAAGCTGATTACGAGTACGCAGCGAGCCGACGACGCATTTGCTGATTTGACTAGTCTGTTTGTATATTAGGGGATGCAGTAGTGACGGGCTAATCAAAAGCGTTCGTGTCGAGTCATTGCGTTGTCAGATGCTAATACTATTACAATGCTAATACAATTGCAGACTATATACATGTTTAAAAATAAACTTAAACTGAATATCGCAACGAGTACCACAGACTGACAAATTGTATACTGTAATTTATATTTTGTTTATATCTCATTATAAGTGAAATGTAATTTCGTATGAGAATAAAGATCATTAAACAAACCTAAATTTAATTGTAACATGTTTGCTACGTTTATTATAATTGGTCAAGGACACTGAAGTTACTGAAAAGGAGCGTTTGCTGTTTCTTGCGCCCATTCTTGTACACTTCTGAAACGTACCAGTTAAATATAGTAATTACTTTGTTAGAGATCGTTTTTTTCACTATAGAAATTGAGAGCTTGTACTGGTGAGCTTAGGATTGTGGCTTTAAAAAAACTTTGCATGTTATAATGTTATTTTCTGTTATACTATTATTCATAGTTGATTTCAATAAATGAATTAAAATACATAACCGAATTGACCTTGCATGTTACATAATTTCTGTTTACATCTTCTAAACAACCTAATCTACGTTTTGCTGCCAAGACTTAAAGTTCAATTTACATCCATTTGCTCTTTTGTCTTGTTACACAAACAGATTAACAATAAACTCAGCTTCTGTTTTGTAGATAGGTACAGGAGCGGAAATTAACAAACTGTTTCGGTAGGATTCCATTTCACTGTTTGTTCAACGGTCATTAATAAAAAAGTTTTGAGAACGACTTTTAGTATTGTTTGTTCGATGTAACATTTAGGTACTTTAGGCCTAGCAACCTATCGAACAAAAGCAATTACTAAATTCATGGTGGCGCGATCAATTCTATGAATTGACTCAAGAAATTTTTTATTAGTTATTATGTGGAATGTCTGCCACTGACGATGTATGAAGAAAATCCATGAAAAGAGGAGGAAGTTGTTAAAAGTTTTGAATTCTACATATGGATAGCACTTGGCATTTATATGTACCTGATAAGAGGTAAGAGGCTATAAGTGGAAGCGCAATCACCCGTCATTTTCGTCCACTGAGAAACTGGCTATGATGCTATGTTGCCAAATTTAGATCAGATGGTGATAGCTAGACATAAAACTAGTCCTACCACCAACCAAACCGAGTATAATAATGTTATTGTGTTTCTATTGGGGCCACCATTCTTGGCTCTCTTATTAAGCTTTAGTAATAATAATAACCTTAATAATAATAATAGCCTCGATCAACATCTAATGAAGCTCTCGTTAGGCGGCTGGATCAAAGGCCTGATTCAGAAGGTAGTTCTCCATACGGCACGCATTGTGAGGAGATTCCTGTCTCTGGAGCCCTAAACACCGGTAGCTTGGACCATGGTCCCGATGCCGGCGGACCCCTATGTTTTAATATTTTTTAATGTTTTATTATTTTATTTTTAGAAAATATTTAAAAATGTAAATTTATATGAGTAAAAATAAATAAAGGCAATAATAATAATAATAAATCTTTATTAAATAAACATATTTTACAATATAATAATTAAATACTAAACATATTAATAGAGAACAAATAACACAATGTGCCTGGACTAGGATATTCCTGTTTTCCAGGCATAAATAATAAAAAGGTCTAACAAAGCTATCTAAATGTATAACTTGGAAAAATACAGTTCTATCTATAGTAGCCAAATAAATTACGTCATTATAATGTTAATTATGAAGCTAAACTAGTAATCAGACAAAATAGCATAATATTAATTTAACAACAATCAATAACTAGGTTGGTTCTTAGACAAGTATAATTATCGTGGAAACCGCATCACTTGTAATAAAGGTAATTGATGTGTCCAGTTTTCCAGTGACCACGTCTAGACGCCTGCACGTCAACCTATCAAAAACTAAAAAAAAACACGTTAGAACCACGATAGCTTAATTGGGAGAGCACCTTACCCGGTATGTCAGAAGGGTGCAGGTTCAAATCCTGCTCGTGGAATTTTTTTCAACATTTGTGTTTTTGTAATTTGTTCGCAACAAAATTTGCGTTAAAAATTATATAAACAAAACAAAAACATTTTATAAATAGCTACCTACTTCTTAACTGCCCTTTAGTATTTGTAAAAATATTATGATTGGATGTTAATGACGGTAGTTGTTGACATTGAATTGGCGCCTTTGGCTTTCAAAGTAAAAAGTAAAATAGTGTTGAATAATTTCGGCGGGCTGGTTAGAACCACGATATCTCAATTGGGCACCTGACCCGGTATGTCAGAAGGGTGCAGGTTCAAATCCTGCTCGTGGAAATTTTCTCAACATTGTGTTTTTGTAATTTGTTCGCAACAAAATTTGCGATAAAAATTATTAAAACAAAACAAAAAAAATTATAATCCAAAACTGTTAAATTTCTTCAATACATTTTCAACCATATGCCTTAGACATAAAAACAAAGTCTATTGAAGAATATTGACAGTTTGCGGTAGTCTGATGTGCAGGCGTGTGTACCATGTATCAGGATAAAATAAAAAAACAGCATGTAAAATTCGTAAAAGTACGCGAGTAGATTTGTAAAAGTTATTTCATTTCAAATTCTTAGATGATAACGACGTGATAATAGAATATTTTGTAAACACAGTCCAACCCTATTAAAAGACTGTTGCAACATCGACAACAGCAACCCACAATTTTCGCTTAGATAACCGTACGCTATTTAAATTCTTTCCGACTACAAACGCCAATATAGTGCACACATTATGGTACACAAGTTAATACAGACATTACGGGTATGTACCGTTGGATCGGCAGACGCCTGACTAAAATAAACCTAACCTATTGTGCCGGTTCGATACTATACATTGGCATGCAGGCAGGGCTGTCGATTGCGCATTCAGCCGGAAACATAAGCATATATTTCACACGTTACAGTATTTTGAATGTCAAAGTCTCCTACCTCATCGAATTGCCGTTTTCAGCAATTCCCCTTTTGCAGGCCTGCTGGAAGATATTTTAAACTGGAGTAAGTAACAGTGACCTTTGAATACTAGGTATATTTATTTTTTTCAAATTCTATTGAAACGTCTGTTTTTATGTACATAGAATTTATACAATTCTGCTGGAAGATATTTCAAACTGGAGTAAGTAACAGTAACCTTTTGATACTAGGTATATTTATTTTTTTCAAATTCTATTGAAACGTCTGTTTTTATGTACATAGAATTGTATAAAATTGCTTTGTTAGATTAAACAAGGAGTTGGACTACAAAGTCTACACCACAAACTAGCAAATAATGTAAAGGAAACACGCTAAAGTCATACCTACGTTCTTTTTTATTTTAGATATATTATTTCTACATATTTTTCATATTAACCTATACATACATACATACGTCCAAATAAACAAAGCCATTTCTGCTCCATTGTCGATAGAACGTTTAGATATGAAATGACTGAACGTTCTTCTAAAATTAATTGAAAAGTGTTTGAATAAACCTCAAAGCTCTGGTAACTCAAGACTTTACATCGCTAACTTGGTATGTGACACTGACAAGGCGTGGGTGGGTTAAAACTTCGTTTGAATCGGAAATATTTTCATTGTATTACTAGAATGCAAATTTTAAAGTAAAATGGTTTGCATAGCCTCATTATGATGATTATTAGGATATTTCAAAAAATGGGATATTTCAAAAAAAATCATATTCATTCACGCATTCTCTCGATCCTTAGAGAATCTAAGATTTCACCATTCATTTCAAGAAAGATTGATTCATTAAATATCTACTAAGAAATATCATCAGAATTAAACAATAAGCTAAAATACTAAGGTAAACTAATAAAAGTTACAAAGACACTACGCACCCAAATAAACTTCGCATCGCAGGTAAATGGAACTGAAACTGACAGACGTCATATCATAGAACTTATGCCGTCATTATGATTTACATTTATCACGTCACGAATTTGATATAGTGCTAAGCTTACTGAATGTACAGATTTCACTGTTGTAGGTACTATGTTTACGGTTTTAACACATAAAACGACAAACCGTCGGTAACGTTTGAGATTCACAAATTTCCGAGAACCGTTTGCAACTTGACGAAGACATATGTCAGTTCCATGAAGCGTGAAGATAAATACTTTTTCCCGGAGAATATCCCCCAAGTAGCACTTTTATTGAAGAGAGAAAACGAGAACACTCAATATTTTCCGCTTCAAGAAATAAGCTCAAGTGGCTGACAAAAAGTGTTAAACTCCATCTTTTTTCTTAGAATACTAGTGGTCAGCTACAGTTTTTAGTTGTGAAGTAAAGTTCTTTAAAGAGTTATCTTTCCTTTATTACATTTAAATTGCTTTTTTAATTAAGTGGCATATATTTAATATAAGGTAATAAGAACTTAAAATAATCTACTCGCTTTTTTTCCATTCACCTAAGCGTAATGAATTCTTATACATAATCATAGGTAGGTCACTATTACCTAAAATAAACCTTCTCTACTATATATACAAAACCTATGATAGATATTATAAGTAGTTTGAGTGCGACCTTACCCATCTACTCGATATACCCTCCTAGGGTTTTAAATAATGGGTTTTTATATATATCGGTAAAGTTTAAAGGTACTATTTAGTGAGCATATAATTTAAAAAATAAACAGGTGCTGGTTGTCTTACAATTAATTTCTGTCATGATTTACTTAATTACTTAGATATTTTTTGTAAAAAATTGTACTATTATTTTTTTCTCTGGAATATTTTTCGCGACCCTAAAGCAAAATCGGTTTGTTCTGTTTTTGCCGCGCTACGATGGCTGGCTAAATAATGATGGTTTGATAATTTATGATACTTTTTGTGACCGTGTCAAATGTGGCTTTTATTTAAGATCAAGCTAGTTTTGCATGCCGGCCCGCCTGTTGATCTCTTTTTCAAACTTTGTCAAGTAATACTCACCCTGATTATACCTAGTATTCGACCTTTGGTCGCTTATCTAGGAAATGTTGAAATGGGCTAAAAGCAGAGAGCTTTTTTAGAACTAGTGTGCTGTAGTTGTTTAAGAATATATAATTAAATCAATAGAGCTATATAGTACTTATTTAAAAAAAAAGGTTATGGAAGAGACTAGAAAAAAAAGTGAGTCAGAATATAAGTAATAATCTGTGATCTGCCAGAAAAGGTCTGAATTCGTGAATGTACGGCAATGTGTAAAGATAAATCTAAATAGGATAGGATAAATAGAGTATTTAAGTGGACATGATTTCAGGGTTGGGTAAATTAATAATTAAACTCAGTGTCCAGTTCAATGCAATTAGGATATCGAGCAAAATGCCATATTCCACATTGATGTTCCCAAATCAACTAGAGAGGGTAAAGATGGCTCCGATATGGAATGCACTTAATGTCCGTTGCTCAGTCATTGTACAAAGTACTATGACAATACTTTCGATGATGTCAGGAATTGCCATTTGAATATTTATGCCACACACTTGTGCTGCTTGTGCACAGTCGTAAATCCAAAAAGTATGGATATGTTTATACTATTACTGCTTTCTAAAATGACACAAATATATAATACAGATATATTAGTACTGCAGTTTTTGTTGACTGCAGTCTGAATAAGTAACATAAAGGACACCCAATTGCTATATTGTAAAAAACATCAGGATATTAATTAATATTTCAGGAATATAAACACCTATCGTATTACTTGGTTATCAATGTACATAGGATATGGGTTGCTTGACCAAAGTAAGTACGAGCTATATAAAGCAGGCAACATTAAAACACTTTGTACTGTGTCTAGCAAGAACATTAAATCTGGCTGCGCTTAATAATATCTGCGTTCTTGAGGTTGAATACTGATGAAGGCTACTGTTAATGTGCCATAGACTTGTTAAAAAGAAGATTATTAACAGTTTCGCTGTCCAAAAATTAAAACAATAGATAATCAATTGTTATGTATCACATGTGATATATGGGACAGGGAACCTGTTAAGATTACTTTAGCGTACCGTTAATCTCAGACTAAGAAGTATGACTAATCTTTTGAAAGCTCTCAAAGACCAAAAGTTAGCCGTGCCAATTTGCAAGTTCTGAGTCGATTAAAGTTTTGCAAGTTGGTATCATGAGTCAATGTTACCCAATATTTTTGGCTCTATATCACAAAGTACTTAATAGCACTACGTCAAATAAACTATAGTTTTCAGTCATGTTGTCGAAACTTCATAATGTTTTGTTAATCAGATGATAAAAGCTTGGTTACCCTACTAATAGCCCTTCAATCGAAAGCCGTTCTGCCTTACCCCAAGGAATTTCATTTGAGTTTCCATTTTGGACCGTGCCACTGGCATCTCATATTGAATATTGACAAGATGTTTTCAGTACAGTCAACACATGAGTCGTCATATTAATTACCTAGCAGTAACCTCCTGCTAACCAAATATCTAAAAGTAATTGCTTTTGGTGTCCTCATGGTAGAGTTAAGAATGATAAGGGCTGGGTACGAAATAAAATTTTGATAATAAATAATTAGTTGATTATATTTAAAACATGTGATTTTTTTAAATAGACGTAACTTATTCCTCGTTTTAAATTGTATTATTATAAACAGTATAGTAAATATACCACTCAAAGTGGCAGTCAAGTATACAGCCCGTCTAATGGTAAGAGGTTACCGTGGCCTATGGACGTTTGTAACAGAGGTATTACTCACGCATTGCCAACTGTGCTTTTGCCTACCCTTTTTTGAAGTACCTCACGCTGAATAACCTCTTTTGAGAATACCTCGTCAGGGAGCCACATTCCACAAACAGAGCGAACGCGTCTTATAAAAACTTCTCACTCTTCGATGCACGTTTTAGTATGCATCTAAATTAACAGTGGTTAATCATTTAGAGGTCGCAGCCCAAATGGTTTGAACAGAAACAAATGGCGGTACATCGTGAGGGAGAGGTTATATCCAGGTGGTCACGACCCTCATAGTTGAGGTGTACTATGCAAGAAGGAGAAGGAATCACTTGGAAACTGTCTATTTACTTAATTATAAAGCAACTGTATTTGAATAAAACAAAAATTTTAAAAATATATTTTATTCCGTCTTCATGTGTGAATATCAAATGTTTTATTTTATTTGAAGCATCAAACATCGCACGCTGTATGATATAAAACCCATGTCTAAGTGTTCGGAGCGTTCGTGCCTGGCACCAAAAAGTATTGGGAAAACAATGCGACAATTTCGCTCCGTCTTTATTGTGAAATAACGGTGTTCTGACTTATGATATCTATGTATCTTCCTATAAATGCAAAAGGAAAGTCCTGACTGATTGAAAAATGATCGATCGTTTAGCCAAAACTGTAGATTTTGCAGTTTTTGAAGTTCCTTTCATGACGTATCCAAGTCTTAAGACGGGATTTTATCAATTCTGGTTCACTTGATACGACTGTTCATCTTTAAGTCGCGGCTGTCACTAGATAAACTAATTCGAACCCCCTGTGTTTTGGAAGGCACGTTATTAAACAATGGTTATAATTTATTTTTAACCGATTTCAAAAAAAAGAGGAGGTTCTCAATTCGACTGAATGTTTTTTTTGTATGTTTGTTACGCGATATCTCCGTAAGTTGTAAACCGATTTTGAAAATTCTTCTTCTTGTTCGAAAGGGTATACTTCCCAGGTGGTCCCATGGTCATCAAGTCAGAATCCGATGATGGAACCCTGAAGAAATCGAGGGGAACCTTCGAAAATCGTAGTGGCGACTAGTGCGTTTGTTAATTTTTTTCATTGATGATAGAGCCGAAAGACAGTCGAGGGAGTTCCTCAACGATTTACTACAATTACCTGGTGTTTGGGCTTGATTAATTTGTATTGGTGAGAACTTTACACCTCAATGGGTTGTGACTGTCATTAGGGGTCTGATAATGAAGACGGAGGACGTCAAAGGAACTCCTCAACGTTTTACAGTAGTTACCTTGTGTTTGGACTTAATTAATTTGTATTGATGAGAACTTTGCTTTTTTTGGTGCTTTTACAATTAAAAAGTGGAGATAATGGAACAACTATAAAAGTTTAAATTAAACAAAATTGTCCCCCAGCCGACCACCAACCACCCGACTTTAATAGTCATTCTTTAAAACTGATATGCGTATCTAGGTAATTAATAATATGAATTCAATTCTTGCTTTTTAGAACTGTTTTTGTATACTTATTTAATCATTTCTGATTAACTAAATCAAAATACGAATTATTTTGTGCTAAGTAAATTAATTTTTTACTTTTTTATTTTCCTTTTTGAAGTCGGTTTTTTTGTCACACATCATCATCAGCCCCTCTTAGACCACCGCTGGGCATAGACCTCTCTTTGTTTATGCCATTCGCCTCGATCCTGTGCTAGTCTGGACCACTTGCAACAAGTCACTATAATTCTTTAAGCGCAGTAAGTTTCATGGCTAATATGTAAAAATGCTAAACTTTAAAGTTTGTGTGGTACACCATAATATGTGAGCGTTATTAAACATAGTACCATTCTGTTTAGCGGTTTAATTAGAATTGGCTTCTTTAACAAAACAAAATTGAACTTTATGGATGACTCGATTCAAACACAAAACGAGTTCGCTTCAAAGTGGACTGTCCTCAGAAGTGGTCCTTCAAAGTAGACAGCAAATCAGACGTTACTTGGAACGTCCAATACCATTAGTTCCAACCATCACAAAGAGCGACTAGACCACTACTTTGCATTGATTAATCACTCGGACGTGTACCGGAGCGCTCCAAATGAAGTTGTTTGTTTGTCACATGGGTGATTAATAAGCCCTGCCCATAGAAATTGAGAAGCTCGATGGTAAAAGTATAAATTAACCAAAAGTATTTACTAAAAACACGTTTGATAAAGACGTTAAGGACCTCGATAATGCAGGTGGTTAACGCGCCAAATCTGCGATTGCTTATGTTAAGCAACTTTCGTAAAGGCCGGTCATCGGATGGGTGACCAAAATTAATGTCACTATTCTAGTTTTAAGTTTCAGTAATTATATTATAACTCATGTTAGTATGTACCAGCGCCTTTTACTTCCGATTATCACACTAATATTATAAATGCGAAAGTTTGTGTGTATGTGTGTTACATTTGTTCCTTCTTCACGCTGCAACGGATGGATGGATTTGGATGAAATTCGGCATACAGATAGTTTATAACCTGGATTAACAGATATGATAGTTTTATCCTGATATTCCCACGGGAACCACACTATATAAATATACTAAAAATGAAAATTTTATTTTCCGATACATAATGATTTGTTTGTTTTGTTGTCATGGAAACCAAAGAGAATTTAATCACTTGATGGAAACTGTCAAAGCGGTACGAAGTCCGCCGGGTCCACTAGTTAGAAATAAGTGCCTTGAGGTTTCATAATCTCATTCCTTTCTACCACCAGCTCATTTGTATGGACCCACTGCTAGTTCACGAGCCTTCCTATGAATGAAATCACCACAGGGAGAACGGGCCCATAAACCACCACGCTGGCCCGGTGCGGACTGGCGGTTGTCAGCAACTGCTAATGCAGCCGGGATTTACGTATCTACCGAATCACGGAGGAGCTCGCGATGATAAATATTTATAAAATTTATAAAATACAGTGAAAAAATTAAACGCCTACCCAACCCAGCCAGGGAATCGAACCTGGGTCTTCGGCAATCCGGGTGGCTGCACTGACAGCTATGCTACCGGGAAGGCTGACGTAAGCGCTGAATTTTGTCACTGCTTTTTTGTAATTTTTGAGTGCTAATAGCGGCACAGCGCGCCATCTATCCAACGACCACTGCAACCGATGGCTATGCAGATGAAATTAATACCACAAATTTATAACACAACGCTATAGTAAAACTTTTCACTGTATTTTATAAATTTTATAAATATTTGATTTAGCTTCAGTGCAGCAATTAGCACTTGAAAATAAAAAGTAAAAATCGAGATGATAAATTATTGGTCACCCATCCGATGACCGGCCTTTACGAAAGTTGCTTAACCTTAGCAATCGCATACCAGGCGCGTTAACCACTGCGCTATCGAGCTTCTTTACGCACTTACTAAACCTGCCCCCCGACCGCCTAACCGATCGCTTTGACTACGCGTATAGTTTATGACGTCGTCTTGCCACCTCGCACCGCCTATGAAAGCAATATCAAAAGCTAAAGGCTATAGCTTTCGATATTGCTTTCATAGGCGACACGAAACGACAAATTGACGTCATAAACCACACACGAAGTGAAAGCGATCGGTGAGACGGTCGGGCCCCTGTTTACGGAGTAAATTCTTTTTGGTTAATTTATAATTTTTAGTTTCTATCAACTGTTAACTGTCTTTTGTTTTCACTTTGATTCGTAATTTGGCAAGTGTGTTTTCTTGTGGTTTTCTTTGATTTATTTTTTCTTTTAATCATTTTATACGTTCTACTTCGCTCTCCTCTTTCATTTCATACAGCCCACCTTCATTTTCTTTATGCTTCCATCAGAAAACCGTTTACAAAATTGTTAATCGAATCCTCTTTTGTTACATAGGTACTGTATGTTTTTCCAATTTGACATTGAGTTCTAGCCAGAAGTACTGAAATATGTTGTTACCATTCACCATTCACTTTGATGTCGCCGAACCTAGAAATAGTATGTGACGCACGACTTTTGAGGCATTTATTCATATTAATGAATTCCTATTGAAGGCACAACGAATAAGTTTCATAAGCTGGAACGCTCCAGTTATTCAAAGGATTTAATAATGTATCCTTGACTTGTATCTATCGAATGAATGAGAAATTCTTCATTTAAAAAGTATTAAAAATATCTACGAGCGAATCACGATACGAATCCAGCTCGTGGATTTTTTTCAACAACTTTCAAAATTGTAATTTATTCTCAACAAAATTTCGTAAAATGATATAAAAATAATTACAAAAATTATTATTTGTTTCTTTATTTTAACTTTCTTCATTGTCTCACATTCTCATCTTCTTCGCATAACCGTGTCACTACCTATGTATAAGAATTGATTGTTACTGAGTATATAAATAAATTGCGGTCAACGTACCTATTTATAAACCTTCGGGTAAGGGCAACACCCGCCGTAACATTTTCTTAGATATCTTTTAGCTAAATAAATAATCATTGTTTCTAAAAGTGGTAAACGACCTAAATGGTTTTATCTTAGTAATTACCTGAAGTAGTTAATGGAACAGTTGTAGTACCTACCTAAGACTGTTTTTAATTTTTTACTTTAAAAACCCTTTTTTGAAGTAAAAAATTCTCCCTAAAAAGCTTCTACCTAGAAGCTTTATCAATTCTCACCCAATGGTAAATGATGACAAGGCCGAAGGTGGAAGCGCACTCCACCCAGCATTCAGAATTACTGAGGATTTGGCTGTCAAACCTCTTGACCGTTGGAACACTACAACGCTACTAACATTGTTCTTATGGTGACAAACTAAGAATAGACGGTAGAAGAACCTAACCAGGCGGAAAGAGTCATACTCAAACTTAGATAAGATACACTTTCTTATTTATGTAGCTATAAGTAGGCGAACGTACAGTCGGCGGCAGATCAACCTACCCTAATCTGTCAAATTTCTCCAATGAATATTGATTCTTATAACCAAACGATAAAGTTCAAAATTGATTATGGAAATTTGACAGCTTTAGGTAGGTTGATCTGCCGCCGTGTGTACTTACAGCAAGTTCTATCACCAACCAAGCCAAGTACAACAAATATGTAAAAAATTCTAACTAGTACCCTCCCAAAGAACAGAAGACAGGCTCGCTGGACCACTAGACCACACCCGATCCGATCAGAACCCCTCGGAGAATCTAGTAGGGCACGAGGACACGCACTAATGCGTGATGCCGTTCCCTCTAGAAAACCTCTGGCGGTACCTCGTTTCAAACGGCTTAAGGATCCCTTTAAGTTTTTCGCCGCACCCAAAAAAGCCCGGTGAAGTTTAAAATGCCGTCTGAGGCATTCAGCAAACTCCCTCAAAATAAACTAGACCACACAGGCGGTTCAATTTTTTGTGTAAAATTAACACAGTACAACTTTGTCCCGCCCCAAAGTGACACAACACCATGTTCAAACTCTTTTTAATTAAAAGTTTCCGAAGGCTGATACGATTTAAATCCAGTCGGCAGTACTTAAAGCGATTACGCTATTTACCGTGGCGGTTTACCTTGCACGAAAGGAAAGGAATAGGAAACTTTAAGACTAATTGCCTATACCATTTACCGAAAGAGAGTATTGAATATTTAATTTAAAGAGATATACGTGTTCCAGGTGCTGTCTAGTCTGTACTGTGCTAAATACGAAATGTCACAAATCATAAAACATTTGTTTTAAGAAGACCTAACCATATTAACGTAAGACATTTTTTTTTAAATTTAATTTAATAGTATTACTATCTTTTTGTAAATAAAGATGGCTTTATAGATTTCCAAAAACATTAAGGTATGCCTTCTACGAAATCTTAATTATTTATATTATATGTATACTCGTATTTTATCTTATTATTATAACGCTATAGAGCCATTGTTTTCTTAAGTACATAAACAGACATCGTTAATTTACCTTATTTTCATAATCATCCTCATTAAAAGACGCTACATGGAAGAATAACAAAGACTAATTATGAAGTAACAAATTCTGCCTGTATTGAAAAAGGTTTATAACAAAACAGCAGTGTGATAGCGCCTTAAGATATACGTTTACCGCAAAGCAATGTTTCCTGAGATATTGAATTCTTATTTCACCCGGTTTCATGTCTTCGTGAACGAATCGCTAACAAAAGATCTATTGAAAGAGCTGTAACTTGAATGAGACCGATAGTTTCTCTACGAGTATAAAGAGAATGCTACTGCAACGATGTTAGAATATATGTTTTGCTTCTTTTGTTTATTTGACTAGTCTGTTCTGTGCTGTTTTGAGGGCTCAATGGCGCAGCGGCTTGGTTTTTGTGAAGCGATTTACAATATAAGCAACGTTGCCTATTTCGGCTAGTTGTCAGTCATAGTCACCAGCTCATTTTATGTCCCTACTGCTAATCGATAGAGAGAAGCATAAGCTGCCACGGGGGCCCAGTGCGGATTGGTGGTTCTTAACGACTGCTAAAATGCAGTCAGGAGCAACGGTTTTACGTGCCTTCTGAAGCTGGAAGGATTATTGAATGGAATTTTATTGTATGCGAGACCAAATTGAAAAAAAATATTTTTTTGTTTATTAAAAAGTAATAAAAGACTTTTTAATAAAAAAGAAACCAAAAAGTTAAAAATCATTTAAAGCTTTAATTAAATTTGATAATAATGTAAATAAATTATTTATAAATAAAAGCATGTTACATTGTGATTGCAAACGAAAAATAATAAAAGTGTAATTCTAATAACATGATAAATGTTCTTTAATGTTCCATCAAAATGTAACACGCTTTTATTTATAAACAAATTTTTCTTACTATCCAATTTAATTAAAGGTTTAAATTATTTTTAACTTTTTAGTTCCTTTTTTTATTAACAAGTAATAAAAGCTTGTTTTTAAAAAGTTTTTTTTTTCTTATAATTTTATTTTTAAATTTTTTAGTATTTTTGTAGGGGGGTAAGGGCTTCAGTACAAAAGGGTTCGCTCTGGTACACTGAGGTGCAACGTTAACGATATGACATGTTTATACACCCTCATACCATTCGGCACGTGAGCACTTGGCATTAAGTCATCCATCTAATCCATCTAATCAAAGACAGAATCCACATTCATAACAAACGGAACGAACGAACGAAATTATTTTCCCGAGTTCCTATGGCCATCTTCCAGCTCCATTATCAGACCCTGGTTACCATCTAGCACCAAAGTACTCGTCAAGACGGATCAAACGAGCCCATGCTCGATGGGGTTGAGTCGTTTAATTACCGAATTCCTATGGCCATCTTCCAGCTCCATCATTAGACCCTGGTTACCATCTAGTACTAAAGTACTCGTCAAGACGAATCATACGAGCCCAAACTCGATGGGGTTGTGTCGTTTAATTACCGAGTTCCTATGGCCAGTGGCATCCTTCCGTTTCCATCATCAGATCAGCTCCATGTCATAATAATTTTGCATTGTCATCCGATTTACACATACAAACAAAATTTCAGCTCAATCGGTAACCGAGAAGTGGATCAAATTTAACTTGCAAGATTTGATTAAGCACAAACATCGGGACAGGTGGAATTAAATAAAAGCTTGTAATAAAAAGAGAGCACATTAAGCTATTTTTCCCGGTCGCAATTAAATAGCAGTCATTATCTCAGCCCTGCCAGTGCAGTGGGGAGTAGTCGATTTGTATCTTCGCGATATAAATCCCACGGCACTGACAACTTGAGCTGAGATCTTAGCCTTTTAGATGCACCCTTGGGATTTCTGCTCTCGTCATCCGTGTCAAACGCCTTGGAGAATCTAGTAAGACGGGAATGCTTACGTGATGCCAGCCCCTAGAGAACCTTCGGGCCATTGTTTAGTTATATGGCTTGAGGGACCACCAGACTCATCACATAAACCCGGTTACTTAATGAACAATCGATAGAGAGCTGCCATGACTATATGAAAAGCTTCTAAAGTAAGCTTACTCAAATGAAAACTCTTTGCCTTAGCTTTTTTCTTATTTCAATTACATTATATTCATCTTGTAATTACAATAAAAGATCCCACAGAGTTTAAGTAATTATTTCCTAAATCTTTCTTTTTGCAAATTAGTTACAAAAGCTACTTACCTTGTATTCCAATGGTAAGATAGTGGCCACAAAATATAATAGGCTCTATAACCTTTCAAAGGCATTTTTATCAGGCTGCTACTCCGTAATAGACTATTACCGCCGCTTCACCGTTTCCGTATTGTTTTCAAATTGAATCGTTTTGTCACGATGACGAGAAAGGGAACGAATGAGGTGTAACAGAACGCATAGCTTGTGATATAAAGGGTGTGATGTATTTGTATTTTTCAATGTGTGTGTACATAGCAATTGGTAATAAGTTCGAATTTAAAGCTAATTTGAAGCAAAGGTGTCCAAAAATTGCTGATTGAAATTGGGTCAGTTTTTAGTAAAATTTTACTTTTATTTTTCCCTTCTCCAGGAAGACCTGAAAAAATGAGACAAGGAATCGGTACATACATCACCAAAAGCGCTAAAACTTAAAGAATCAACTGATACAGATTTAGTAAGTCGAATGGATAAACTCTACAGTTTTGAAAAAAAACCACCAGCAGTATCCCAACTCGTAATATTTGTAAAAACAGGAAAGAATCGGGTGTCGATGACGTAGTTAATGATATTGTGGTCTAAAGTGTAATAGTGGAGACATAATTCGCACGGGTCTCATGCAACTCTAGCCCAGGCATGGCACCTAACACAGAACGACAGAAGAGCTCGAATCTCGGTCCTCGAAAAAACAACAACTTTTTCGGTATAAAAATGTATGCGCAAAAAAATGCTGATACTTTTTCATATTTAGCTCGTTTCTTTTTTGCGGAACTCTAACACCTAAAGGAAAGGTCGTTAGTGAAAACATCCGTCATGTTATACTTTCATATTCACGTCACTAGCAATTGAATTCTCGACAGCTTCCGCTTTAACACAGAGGTGATGTTATTATTTATACGTTTGATGTCAATTATTTGGGTCAAGGTTTTTTTACTGCCATTCCACGTCTGTCAGGGTTGAAATGGTTCGTTTCATTATAAAAACTTTTTACTGTAAACTATTACACATTTCATTTTTACACCGTCACCGCCTCTGTGGTCGTGGTAAGAGCGGTCTCAGATCTAAAGGTACTGGGTCCATTTTTAGCGTAGGGGCTATATCAGCTCAGTTTTGTTGATCGTAGTTACCTATTCTAACTTCGCTTTCATTACGGGTTAAATGCGCTTTATTCTTCCGCTTTTTAGTTGATAAAGAACAGGAAACTTTCTCAGATAAATAGTCTAAAAAACAAATGTTTATTTTGATACAAAGCATAGGTTTGTAAGTTATTTACTACACATTGTCTTTATAATAAAAAAATCGGTTGTCCGTAAAGTCGGTTTACTGACGATAGTTGAACGTGACAACGTCATAAGAAAATACTGATGGAATGGTTTCATTTTTCAAAAGAAAATTTTAATTTTATTTGTCATTTCAGACACGTTGTTATGATATGTGGAAGATTTAACATTTATGTTTTAATTTTTTGAAATCATAGCTACGCTCGATAATTATTTCAATCGAATAGTAAAGCAATTGATTTTTTACTCATCGTGAAATAGTTCTGTTAACTTATTGTTATAGTTTTGTCAATTATAGCATAACCTACAATCGCTGCACTAGCCTAGCAAGCGAGAGCGCGTTCCGCGCTCTCGCTTGCACTTCAAGCCTTAAATGGAACGCCTCAGAGCGAGGTAACGCCGCATACGTCATGTTTTTTCGTGCGTGCAGCCAGCTCCATCGAATTATAAGACGTTGTCACGTCAATAAACTATCATCAGCCCATAGTTTATAGGCTACTGCTGGGTTCAGGCCTTCCCATGTGAATACATGGTTTCATGAACTGAACTGGTAGTTTTATTGATAAAGCTGAACGTAGTACCTACCCAACCATAAAGTAACATTATATTGAAAAACATTAAGAATTTTATTTACCATCCTAAAGGTTTGATGTTTTCGCAGAGATTGGCGTGACAGTAACTCTGAAATCTTAAAACGTGATTAGATTCATAAAAAAAATTATGGCGTCCGAAGTGAGGTGATTTGCATCGCAACAAACTGTAACTGCTGGTGGAAAGGCCCATAGTACCTTCATAAAAATGATCATTTTATATTTTTTAATGCCATAGCAGGTGTAATGCCGGCCATAGACCTTTATCAAATCAACTTCTCCAATTTGTTTTTTTTATGTATTGAATATTAGTGACTTCATTATTTACGATAAAAGGCGCAAAGTTATAACTTTTCTAGGAGCTCTATGGCGCAATTCACCCACCTGGTTTGCGATTGCTTAGGTTGAACAACTTGCAAAGACCGGTCCTCGGGTAGGTGAGCAAAAATGTATCATCTCGAGCTCCTCCGTGCTTCGGAAGACACGTAAAGCCAATGGTCCCGGCTGATGAATCCGCACTGAGCCCGCGCGCGGCGGCGTGGTGATTTATGAGCCCTTCTTCCTATCAATTTATACGGAAGGCAGTTCAGCAGTGGGTACATATAATGAGCTGGTACGATGATGATGATAACTGGAAGGTTATACATTCGTGTATGTGTGAAGTCATCATTATACTAGGGTCCGAACGTTCACTGGTGAAAAAACTGCATTCAATTAAAGGTAGTACACAACGTTTCGGCCGAGTTGCACCAACCGTAATAACGGGCTGGCTGACTCATATATAATTATAAAATTTACAACTAAGTACTCATAACCAGGAGTTTAATGACATTGATGAAACTAAATACCCCCTTTGAGGAGTCGTTTAATAAGGTCTTACAAAAGACACATTAAAAATGTACTCTTTAACCTCTTTTGATCACAAATCCAGCCAGAGCCACGTATAACGTTGGGGCAAGGCAATTTGGCAGGGCTCGCGCGTTTGTTTGCGGCGTAATTGCCAACCATAAAAATTTGTTTGTGTCTGGAATCAGCTTCCTGCAGAATGCAAGCACAAAGAATGTCTATGGTTTCCATTTTAATTTAGCCCGCGGTTACAGACAGGCTAAGGATTATTCCGTCGTCTGCTGTGAATACAGACACAATAGAATTTTAAATGTTTAGGCCACTGATCAGTGTTCGTCGGATATGCGCAGTTGAGTAGCATTTGTTTTTATTACTAAAACTCCTTTAATAAAATTAAATAAATTACTACGTAAATATAAACTGATGGCGAGATTTCAAATATTCGTATTTTAAGTTGCTAATGATAATAAAGTTTTAAAGTGAAAAAAAGTTAAACAATAGTAAAGTAAAAGTAAAACGTCCCACTGGTGGCTAAAAAAGACCTCCACTAAACAAATCTATATTATATATCTTAGAAAGAATTTTAAGGATTCACTAACCATAAAAAAAACCTGCAGAATAATGCAAATCAAAATTAAATAAAACAAAATAAATTCTGGTTTTCTTGAGAGATGAAATAACATAATAAAAACTGAACTTTAATAGACAGTGACAACAAAGAATACTCGTATATACCTACTAGTTCTTTTTTTTTAAATAAGAACGAGGTTAAAACCTCGTTCTTAGTTCTGCTTACAAGCATCATGTGCGAACGCAAAATAATTCGATTTGATGAGGGCTGTTACCATTATGGATTCCCCGAATTCATTCGATTTATTATTTATGCTTCTTAACCATCGGAAATACGCTCCGGGAATAAAACCCTTCGAAATGGTTAAGGGGGAAACGTTACCGGATCCATTAACTTATTTCTGGCTAAGCTCATCTTAAAATCTTTAGAAAGGACTTTAAGTTAATAATGTCTCCTTGAATTATGGAACTACAAAAAGCAAACCTTCATATTATTATAATAAATTTAGTAAATATCATATTTATCCTTAATTTTGGTTGGGGAACATTTAAGATGTTTAGATGGTGAGTTGGATTGAGCCACGATAGCATAGTTGATAGTGCACCTGACCCGGCATGTCATGGGGTGCGGGTTCGAATCCCGCTCGTGGAATTTTTTCAACACTTTGTCTTTTTTCAAATTGTAATTTGTTCGCAACAATATTTGCGTTAATTAAATTATATGTAAATAATCATAAGATGTTAAGGTCAATCTTTAAGGCTGATAGAAAAAAGAAAAGTCTTTTATATAGGTAGTAGTAGGGAAACATTTAGGTATTCATCGAATGTCGATGACTGTATGACGATGACGATGTTATATAAGGTCAAGACCATTATCACCCTCGTATCTATTTCTGCTATCCGACAGTCCGTACAGACAGCCTTAAATAGACAAAAGCATCCTAAATAATCAAAAATATCTTCATCATTTCAAATAAGTCCTATTGCAAAATTTTGAATTTATTTTGCTTTTATAAAATATGATAACGCCCAATTGTCGAAAGAATATATATTCTCATCATAAAACTGTCAAATTTCAAATGTTCAATCTTATGCCATATACATCTTATCTTATCTTAGTGGGCCCTGCTGAGGTTCCCTCTCTTAGTAACACTTCGACCCATCGGGATCTTTTGTGCAACCCCATTCTTTCACTCTTCTTCCTCTGTAAAAATTAGCTAAAGATTAGCTCCCCTAAGTATGGCAACGTCTTTTAAGTGCGAATAGCCTGAAGTCCTCCGGTTTCATCATCATCATCATCCGCGAATCGCAAGTGTGAGATGTGTTCGCCGTTGATTTAAATGCCACGTCTTTCCAGTCTAGCGTTTTAAACACATCCTCCAATGCATTTGTGAACAATTTGGGGGATATCACATCCCCTTGTCTCACACCTCGATGCATGGGGATATGCTTAGTCTGCTGGTGGATTCGCCAATCGACTTAGCATCGTTACAGGGATTCTAGAACAGCCCAGGTTTCGATAGAGTCGAATGCCTTCTCATAGTCCACAAATGCTAAGCACAGGGGCTGATTATACTCTTCGGTCTTCTGTATAATTTGCCGCACTGTGAAGATGTGGTGTATGGTTCCGTATCCTCCTCGGAACCCGGCCTGCTCTGGCGGTTGAAATTCGTCCAGTCGGCGCGCAAGGCGGTTTGCGATGACTCTTGAAACTTCAGCTCTTGACTCTTCAGCTTATAGACGTGGCTTAGGAGCGAAATGGTTTGCGAAATGGTTCTTCGGTTTTGGATAAGCCAATCCCAGGAGTCTTATTTTTTTCTAGCTAGAGAGTCGTAGTCACACAGTAGGTGCTGCATTGACTCCGTTTCCTCTCCTCATGCCCTACACATGCCATATTCATCAAGTTCAAAATCTATTGAGGAAATTTAACAGTATGTGGTTTAAAATGCAAGCATAATCTGACCATCTGTGTTACTTCGATGATTTTGACGTTGACTTATCTACGAATGTACGCTTACATTGCATTGTAAACCTCTGTGGTCTAGTGGTTAGACTACTGTCCTCAGTCCCAAAGGTCCAGCCGGGGACATATAACAATGCTCGGTTAGGTGGTAAGTCCGACGGGATAGCTATGATTCAGACCCCCTGGACCTTGGTGGTCTCCGAACAAAGGATCTGAAGCTGCTGTGATACGCAGCGTTAAATGCTAAATAATAAGTGTGAGTAGGTATCTGACCTGTGGAGCGTTGACTCACTCTCGCTGGTTCCACGCTGCTGGAGAAGGTGCCCAGGCACCTTGTGAGGAACTTCGAGGAGTAACCGTGACACGGCCGACTCACGCGCAGATCAGAAACGTGACACACACTCCACAACACTATCTCACACCGACGAAGCTCGCGCCGCACGGGGCTACCGAAACCCGAAACTCGAGGGATTTTATAGCTCTGGGCTGCCGATCAGCCCTAGTACCGTCTAATTATCAACAAACTTGCCACCGATGGCCGACATAAAACCGAATTTTTATTATTCGGAGCAAATCTTCAAACGAGCGATAGGTACCGACGTGACAACCGAATAGACAGTTACAGTGATATTGACATTTTCTTATACCGTTTTTACTGATGGGCAACGAAATTATGCTCATTCAGCCCAAAGATTAAATCTTAGTGTTCGATCTCGAACAGCTATCATCCTACTAATATTATTAACGCGAAAGTTTGTAAATACAGATGTTTGTTACTCTTTCACGTAAAAACTACTAAATGGATTTAAATGAAATTCGGCATACAGATAGTTTATAACCGGGAATAATACCCAGGATACTTTTTATCCAGATATTCCCACGGGAACGGGAACCAAGCGGGTGAAACCGGGAGCCACGCGGGTGAAACCGCGAGCGACTACTAGTCTTATATAAGTCAATCGCCGTAACAAAATTATTTTCAGGATAACTAATTCTTCAGTGATACCGGGTAAAGTCCGCTCCCACCTTCGGCGCTATCATCACTTACAATGAGGTGAGGTGAAAACCAAGCGCTGCCCCATTCAGGAACAAAATCTTTACTAAAACCAGCTAACATTCATTTCGTTTCAAAAATTGTCTCGTCCGACAAATGCAAATTTTCATATTTTTAAGCTACAGTTTTGAGAGTCAACACAGAAATTGCTCGAATGCAGAGGTCACGTGTTATTTCAACTTTATATAGCCTACTCGTAGTGTGCGCAACTCAAAACGCCTCATGAATAAACCTTTAAAACTTTATCAACCACTGACAAATTTATTATGGAAGCAAAATGTATTTTCGCTTCAATTTCGCCACCTACACCGAGTTCGTCGGGGACAAATTGAATCAGCTTGCTATTGTTTATGAATGGAACTGGATTACCATCTGGCTTATTGAGGGCTCAATGGCTTGCGCATTCTTGTAACGATCGTTGAAAATAACCCTAATGTTTTTAGTGACGGGATGAGTGACTCAATATTCCATGCTTAAAACTCTGAAAAAACAAAAAAAATATAAGCATCTATCATTACACATGTGGGAATAAATAGAATAAATAACTATTATATATATATTAATTCTTCACAACACTTTAAAAAAAATTGAATCAAGCGCTTCTGTATTACTTACTTACTTACCTACTCCATTGGCGCAGGGACCCAAAGTGAGTATTTCCCGCTTCTTTATTGCTTAATATAAATATTATATAGTTCAGGAATCGAGTCTCGAACTTTTCCCGAAATTCAGTTTCCAAAACCTACAATAGTTATATAATTGTGTTTTTTTCCTATTAAAATATAATATGTATAATACTACTAGGCACAAGACACTTAAGTACGTACCTATTTAGGATTGTTTAATTACAAAATTTAAAAAAGGACTAAGAGGTACGCATAAAAGTGCAAACTGTTAGATACTACATACACTAAAGTTATTAAGTACCTATACATATAAAAGAGGGAAAATGTTTTTCTTTTTTCCATTCTTCGTCATAAATCGAAAACTATACATCATAAAAATAATTAAAAATCTGTTTAAGCTTGTGCAAATGAAGCCCTTTCATTCGATATCCCACATGACACGGTTAACTTACTTCAAAATTTGGAACCCCGTTCCTTGCATTGACCCTGTTTTTTTGTGATTTAGTTAAATATGTACAGTTTTCAGATTTTTCCCTGTACGACATTACTTGCCAAACTACATAGTTACCCTATGAGTTTTGATTCCCTTGAGAGTGTCGAAATATACGTTTTTTGCGACATAAACGGCCGTATCTTTTTTGTCCGTTAACTTAGAAGTTCGATTTTTCACAGTTTCAAGGGACCGCAGACCTGAGTATATGGTTTTAATTTCAACTCGATACCTCCATGCGCTCCCGAGATAAAGGGTCTTGACAGACAGACAGACAGACAGACGGACAGACGGACAGATGAACAGACGAACAACAAAGTGATATCCTATAAGGGTTCCGTTTTTTCCTTTTTAGGTACGAAACCCTAAAAAACGAACGAGCCTTACAGTAGTCGCATATGATGTGTAACATTTGATATCTCACCTTTTGAAATCAATTTTAGAATAGAAAATAGAATATAGATTTACAAATCATAAAGAAAGAAAATGCAGTAAATACTCATTAGAAGAAATGCCACACTGTTATCCTGTTACGCTGTTACGATCACATTTCTACGAAATCACTACCAAAAATATTACGAACTACAACGGACGGCTTAAAGTGTCGATCACTGGTGGCTTCCCCGACTAACACGTAACAGTTACAGGATCACACTGTTACGATCCTACTTCTGTCCCTTTTCTACGAAATCACTCCCACAAATTGTATATATAGAAGGCGAGCGGAAAGATATTACACATCAAAAAGTGTTAGCATATTTATACTTTGCCATCTCTGGGCAAAGTCTTCCATCATTGAAATCAAGTACACTCCTTGTTTATAAACTGGAGTTGCTTTAATGCTATAATTTTTTTTTATTAAATCAAATAAAATAATTTATTGCATTCATCTATACTAAGATTATAAAGCTTTGTATGTATGTAATTATGTATGTATGTTTGCAACGAAAAAACTCAAAACTACTGGAACGATTAAATAAAAAAATTATCATTAGAATGCTACATTAGCGCTGAGTAACATAGGCTATATCAAAAAAAAGTACACCCGCGCGAAGCCGGGGCGGGCCGCCAGTATATTATAAAGAAAAACGCACCATTAGACACTATGGTGATTCAAAAACCTAAATAATTAAGTTAACTCAGTAGATTAATGAAAAAATATCTGTTCTAAATCTAGTGACATTTAACAATTTAAAGTGCTTATTTACCCTCGGCCCGTCGAGCCTCGCCTCTGATAGCTAAAAGAGTAATACTCCTTTGTCGATGCTTACAACGGATATTGTTGCACTATTGTATGGAAAATTAATAGATGGTTTTATAAAATCATATTTTAACTTTAAAGTTTATACTGTCGTAATGATTATACGTCTCTTAGATTAGACCTAGAGGCCCAGGTTTGATTTCGAGCGGGGATCGCATACTGCATATTCTTGATTTGGTTGCTGGTTGGGAATCTTTTAAGTCCGCCTAGATAGCTACCAACATCCTCAAATATTGGATGCATTGTTGCATTATCACTGTTGCGTTATAATAATTAGAGAAAAGAGAGTCCGTTCCTCAGTAGTTAGAGAATTCCTGGTATTGATTCCATAATTAGATGACGGATGCTAATATTTACGCGGGAAGACCCAGTAAATACAGAAGACTTATAACTGGAGACATATTTTAAATAAATAAGCAGTTCCCGAATCAGTTTTAAGACAGCGACACCTTTCATTAACACACCTATTATCTTTTGTTTCAGATTCAAACCACGTTACCATCTTCCACCATGCATCGATCTCCAACTCGTCTATCGGAGCAGTCATACCACTCACTGCGAATACAAACCGACACGTATCTGTACAGTTGAACTCGCTAAGATGGTTAAGTAGCATAAGACTGTTAAGTGATAAAATGAGCTTATAATTTAGGTTAATGTCAGGTGAGATGCCTTACTACGGGTACAGAGAGGGGGGGTCTGACTCGAGTGGGGCCTGCTCGGGGTCGGAGGGGGGTGACTCTGACTCTGAGGGCGGGCTCAGCACTGAGAGTGCAGCGGGCCAGGGTCTCCCGTACCCTGGCTTCACGCCGGTCGCCCTTCGGTACCTGACGCAGACCACGCGGCCGAGGAGCTGGTGCCTTAAGCTGATCACCAATCCATATCCTTTTCAATAGACTTATGTCTGGTATGTATTTGTTGAGATCATTTAATTTTGTGAAGGTTGTGTGTTTTTTTTTATATTGTCTATGTAGCTACTTTTACACTATATTCAAACTATGTACTCATTTGATTCTGAAGAAGTAACTTGCGGATCGATAAGTTGAGGATGGCTAGTGCGGCGCAATCCTGCTTCATGAGTTGTCTCTGCATGGACTCTGCATAAGGTGGCAAAACGTTTATTTGCCTATTTATTTATAAATATATAAAAAGTGTCAGTGGTATTAAAAAAGATCCTTAAGCAAGTAAGCTTAGGTAAGTAAGCTTATTTTGATGGATTTTTTCCTATCATAGCGGGTTAGCTTGCGTATATATACATACGTATACAGCGTATGCATAGTCGTATCTGGAAAAAAGCTCTAGGAGAACGTTGTGGACCCAATACCTTCTCTAATGTCTCAAATAGCTTTAGTTAAAGAGCTTTCCATAATCAGATATGGTGTTATAATCGATGCAAATACAGCGCTCATTGACTTTGAATATTTGACGCGGTGCACGGGCAAAGCTTTGATGCCGGGTCGCGTTTGACTCGCCGCACTGCACATGTAAATTTATTAAAAGCGAGGCGTGCTCGCATAGTGACATTTTTAGTCAGGTAGTACATTTCCTAGTTCTAGCACGAATGTCTATTACGTTCGAATAATTGGGTAGGTTGGTATAACGACAAGCACGTTCGGGAGATGGTTCGTGCATTTAGGCAACAATCTCATCACCGGCTTTTCGAATGGATGACGTCACAAAATTGTTAGTAGCCGTTAGTGTATCTTTATTGTTATACTGTATAACTATATGGGGCGGTACCTACAAAACAACATTTATAAACATTGAACGTGCACAAAGACTAATTTTAAAAGTAGCTGTTTCAGACCAAAGTCAAGTCTCCGATCAAAGGTTCTGAAGCTGCTGCGATACGCAGCGTTAAATGTCTAAAGCTAAATAAGTGTGTCTGACCTGTGGTGCGGTGACCCACTCTCGCTGGTCCCACGCTGCCGGAGAAGGTGCCCCGGCACCTTGACGGCCGACTCACGCGCAGGTCTGATTACAACACACACACAGTCCACGACACTCACTATCTCACACGGACCAACAATGGTCAAGGCGGCACCGCGCAACGCCTACCGAACCCGAACTCGAGGGATTTTATATTTCTAGGGCGCCGATCAGCCCTAGTACCGTCTAAATATAAACAAACTTGCCACCGATGGCTGTGATTAAACCGAATTAATTATTCCGACCAAAAATTTCAAGCGGGCGATATCGACGTCAAAACGAGAAGAGCCAATGATATTGACATTTTCTTATAATACCGTTCTCACTGATGGGCAAAGAAATTACGCTCATTCAGTTCAAAGATTAAATATTAGTGTTCGATCTCGAACAGCAGCTTTACGTAAGAAGAGACTCTTTAGCACTAATTTATTGTACAAGGAAGCAAATGTTCTGACAGTTAGACAGTTATATATACAACAGTGCATTCTTTACGTACACAAAAATTATTCTTTTGATCCAAAACTATTAACTAAACGTAAAAAAAACACAGTAGTTCGCGTTAAAATTACCAAAACAACATTTGCTCTAAAACAATTCTCGGCTCAATCGGTGTCAATATACAACAAAGTAAACAAAATATTAAACATTTTTTCACTAACTTATTATACATGTAACCACTAACCTATATTTATGTACTTAACTACAAAAAAAAATTGATTGTACAATAAAGAGAAGGGTCTCTTCTAAAACAGTTTTTTTTAAACTTAACAGAAGGGTCTCTTCAAATTTGTAAAAAACTACTTGTAGTTAATAATAAAAATATTTTTGATTTTGAGTGTTCAAGCTGTTTTTCACATTACATCGCTAGATGGTGTTTTACTGTGGTGTAGACTGTACTTGAATAAAAACCAGAATAAGAACTAGAATACAACCAGAACAAATGAAATTGAAGAAACAGTTCAACAGTCAAGATCATAGTATTATTTCATAAATAACTAGTATTTATATATTTATTTATTAGTTTGTACACAAATAAACATTTACAATGGTTAACATTTTGGATCGCAATAGTACAGGTAAGCTTATCTCTAAAAAGGAGATAGAAATCTCTTTTTAGAGATAAGCTTACCTGTACCTGGAAGAATCCAGCAGACCATGGTGGCAGGTTAGTATGAAATTAGCAAGTTAGAAAGACAAACTGCGCACATAACTGAAATATGATATTTATATAACATAAAGACAACCACACATTAAACTACATATATACACAAAAATATGAATATACTACTAAATATAATATATATTCTAAAAACAACGTGATTCAGTGCCACTCAAGTAACCGATAGTAGATAACTTTTTAGTTGTTTTTTAAAAGTACCCACAGTGCGACATTCTCGTAGTGGTATTTGTAACTTATTCCAAAGTTTTGCTGCTTGGACAGTAAAAGAATCACCATACATGTTAGTGCTGCAAAGAGGAAGATTTAAGTCGAGATAGTAGGCTGAGCGATGAGCGCGTCCAGATGTCGAAAGGTACGAGAAACGCTCCTTGAGGTAATGAGGAGAAGATGGGTGAGGAGAAAAAGAATATTGTAGAGAAGAACCAATATATGATAATTAAGGCGCATTCGTATCGGAAGCCATTGTAACCGTTGTCTGTAGTGCAGTCAAAAGCAGAAGATTGAGGTCAAGAAGTTCACCACCCGAGGTAGTTTGTTCAGTCAGCGATACAAAAACTCGTAGCAATACGGGTTTTATGAAATAAGTTGCCTTTGAAAAAACCCGTTTTCTTAGATCGTCGTAATAAACTGATTTTCAAACTAATCATACCTTTTCGTAAGCTATAACATGTATTATACTGTAAAATATTTTATCTTCATCTGTATATACAGATATCTGTAGACACAGTATATCTGTATATGCAGATGAAGTATCTGTAGATACAATATATCTGTATATGCAGATGAAGATCAATAATTCTGTGTACATTGTAAATTTTTTTACACAAACAATTATTTGTTAGCCTTGTCATGGTATCCTAGAAAAAGTACCAACTCTTCGGATCGTAAAGCTACAAGCTATTCAAGCTAAGTTGTAAGCTCATTAAACAAGTCACAGTAGTCAAAGCAGATGGCATCGTATACTCGTATATAAATCAACATAATACATCATGAATGCACCAAGTATTTGGTCGACATCTCCGTAATGTTTGCGAAACAAACGTACCATTCATCAGCGAGTAATGAATATCTCTCTGAATGAATAGCTCGCAAAGCTCTGTCGCATCAGTCGATCGTTGGATTCGTTAGGGTTTTTTTGAAATGCTTTTATTCGAATGTGTGAATTATGGTAACACTTCAATTTAGAAACTGCTAATATATCATATCATTACCTACGGTGTTGTGTGTGACTATTTAAAATGTTAGTTGTTTTATAGATGTGTTGTCTTCAAATTAGATATATTGACATTTAAGAACAGTTTAATTAATTGAAATTAATTTTGTTCGCGCAAATATTTACGCGGCTTTTAATAGGTACAATGAATATAAAAAATGAAATGCTTGAAAATGATAACTATTTTTAAGTCGCAGGTTGCCTTAAGGAAAATACAAAGATCGAAATAGTAAAAAGAACTGAAAAAAACGTTTTTTTAAACTGAATTAATTATTGCGATTGAAACAAGAAGACGAACAAGAAGCGAAATTTTGCGCAACGCCATCAATAAAACATGACAAGAACTCTGAAATTGAACCTGACAGTATCATCTTACCAAATCAGGTCGCGGATTTTTGTCCATCTAATCGCTCAATAGAGGGCACCTGTGGTAATAAAAATAAACATAATATTTACATAGTAGGCGATCAACAAATCTGCGGTCTAGCTGATGAGATAAGAGATGCGAGGTGCGGAAAATGGAATGACAACTACAACGTTACTAGTATAGTTAAGCCGTATGCGTTAAGCTCTCAAGTCTTATCAAGCTGTGAATCTATATCTGAAACTATGTCAGATGATGATATACTGGTGCTTTCGGTAGGTTCTAATGATAAAAATCCATATACCATTATGTCGAGTTTGTGTAATACATTATGTAAATTGAAGAAGGGCAGGATACTAATACTAAGTGTTAGATATAACTATTGTTTAAATATTAACATACTAAACACACATATTAATCGTCTAATAAAAAATTATTATAATTGTAACTATATTGACATACAACAAATACTGCATTACTACCAAAATATAACATCAATAAAAAAGAAAATTAGCCTGAAGATAAATGTAGAAATCGACTATTCAAAGTATGTTAATGACTATGTAAAAAACGGATTAAAATTAAGAAAATCATTGCAAAACTCTATACTCGATAAAAAAGGTATTATATCCACCTCAACTGCTTTGGAAAATAAAAAGGGTACAATACCATATTATTTTTCTAAGATTAATATTACAAAAAATAGTATAACACCAACAATGACAAGCACAAAATGTTTTCGTGGCTAATAAGCATAATGATTTTGTAATTCTACACCAAAACATACAAGGTTTGCTTTCTAAAAAAGATATCATTGAGATAACCCTAGCGGAGCTTGATTCTCATTTATGTCCTGAGGTGCTGTGCTTTACAGAAACTTTTATTATGAATGGAGAGGAAAAGAATATATTTTTGCATAATTATGTACTAGCTATACACTATGGAAGAAATAAAAAAAGAGGGGGCACATGTATATTGGTAAAAAAAGGGACTATATACAATAAAGTTAACATTTTCGATGAGCTTCCTGTGAATTTTCATTTTGAATGCTGCTCTATCTCTATTCCATCATACAATATTATAGTTGTTTGCCTATACCGTAGCTCAACCGCTTCAAATAAACGACATTTTGATTTATTCTTAGAAAAATTTTAACAACTATTGTACATATACCAACATAAACATCACAAACAAAGAATAATTATTGTTGGGGACATTAATATAAACACTTTACAAAACAACAACATTACCACCAAACTAAAAGGCATATTAAATAATTATAATCTAGAGCAACATATAACCCAACCAACAAGAGGCTTATCATGCATTGACCACATTTTTAGTAATATAAAAGGTGCAAAGATCACAATCCTTCCGTTGTGGTTATCTGACCATGACACTGCACAGATACTTAGTTTCCTTAAAAGAAAACCACAAATAGCTAAACAAATACATACATTTAAGAGAGGTTATTCTGACGAAAATATCATTAAGTTCAGAACACATCTCTCATGCCTCACTTTTACAGATGTATATAATGAAAGTAATCCTAATGAAGCATTTAATAAATTCCATGACTGGTTCTGTTTACTTTATAAATTATGTTTCCCAGTTTGCAAAGTCACAATAAACACTAACTCTAACCAGCACTGGATCTCTAAGGGTATTAAAAAAAGCTGTGCAACAAGTAGAGCGCACCGTCTTAATCACTATAAAAGGAAAACATACAACACAAAAAAGAAATATCAAACATACTCAAAAATACTAAAACGATGCATACTACAGGCAAAAAAACAGTCAAATAATAAATATAACTTTAATAATAGTAAAAAAAACACATGCAAAGCTACATGGAAAATTATACACGAGGAGACAAATACCAAACCGACATGTAACAATTATATTGAAACTATAGACTATAATCAACATAATATAAATAATCCAATAGAAATTGCCAATAAGTTCAATGACCATTTTATCAATATCACAGGTGTCACGCATGCGAAAACAAATAATGACTTGCATGGGAAAACTAGTAATCTGATAAATTCCATTTATCTGACTCCTGTTGATGAGTACTGTGTTAGAAAAACTATTAAGTCCCTCAAAAACACAAACTCTGAAGGGTATGACAACATATGTACAAAGGTTCTGAAGGCATGCAATGAAGAAATAGCCCCTGTTCTAACATTTCTTATAAACCTATCAATATCCTCTGGGACCTTCCCAGACAGGCTTAAGTATTCACTAGTCAAACCCTTGCATAAAAAAAATGAAAAAACAGTAGTTGACAACTACAGACCCATTACACTAATCTCAATCATATCAAAGGTTTATGAAAAAATTGTACTTGAGAAACTGATGGTGTTTTTTTGAAAAGTATGGTATATTAAATCAAGATCAATTCGGATTTCAAAAAAAGAAATCCACAACCCATGCCATATTCAACCTAGTGAATGAAATACTAATGAACATAAATGAAAATAGGTACACAACAGCTCTTTTCCTTGACATGTCTAGAGCGTTCGATTATTGCTTACATGACACCCTACTAAAAAAATTGGAAAACAACGGCATTAGGGGGCCGGCACTAAATTGGCTAAAAACTTATTTGAGCAATAGGATGCAAGCCGTTGAAGTAGCTAAACTCGATAAAAATAATATAACCCAAAAATATCTATCTGAGTTTAAAGAAATCAAGTTTGGGGTGCCCCAGGGGAGTGTCTTGGGCCCATTTTTGTTCCTCACTTATATAAATAACTTACCAAAACTGACAAAGCACCGCTGCATCTTATTTGCGGATGATGTCTCAATCATAGTGACTACAAGTAAGAAATTGACATTAAATGACCATAGTAATGAAATTAACAATACAATCAACTTAATAATAAATTGGCTTAAAGATAATAACCTTTTCATTAATATTGACAAAACTTATTTCATGAATTTTAATAATACACCTTATCAAACGTTAAATGTACACTATCAAGGACTAGGACTACATGGCACTAATATAACTAAGTTTCTGGGTATACAAATTGATCATAAGTTGGACTGGAAGCAACAGATCACAAACATATGTTGTAAAATAAATAGATTTACTTTTGCACTATATAAACTCACTAAAGTAGCCTCTCAAAGTGCAGCACTCACAGCGTACTTTGCATATATTGAGTCCATCCTCCGTTATGGTTTAATCATATGGGGAAACAGCACAGACACAAATAAAGCTTTTATCGCTCAAAAAAAATGTATTAGGGCAATCTGTGGTACTGCACCAGATGAGCCATGTGCACCCTTATTCAAAAGGTTAAAAGTCTTACCCCTGCTATGTCTATACATCTTTGAAATAGCCAAATTTGTCAAACTTAACCATCATTATTTTGAAACAGCACAAGATATGTATCCCCGAAACACTAGAAATGGAAAAAGGTTGATGTCGTCCTTTGTTCCAAAAAGCACTCGTATGCAAAAGAATTGTTTCTGGATGTGCATAAGTATTTTTAATAAATTGCCTGAAACAATTAGAAAACTTATTGTAAAACAATTTCTAGCAGAGTTACATAAATGGCTTATGGCACACCTATTTTATTCAGTGAAAGATTTTCTTACACATACACTTAATAAATGTAAGATGTGTACCTAGATGTGTGCAAGCAAATATTTTAGTTTTATTTTTCTTATAAGTTAACGACATATTATTTTCTTTTGATGTCTGTAAAATACTATTCACCTTGACCAAACTTGATAAATCATTTGACTTTTATTATTATTTTATTTCTGTATATTATTTTATTTGAATTGCAAATATTTTAGTAACTTTTGACAACTGTAACTTTTCACAAACTTTTCTTTTTTCCTCTATGGCATGGACTACCATAGAGAAGTGAAGTTTTGCAAGCTCTACAGATTAAGTTAGGCCGCTGCGCTGTGGTTATAATACTGTTTTGACATATTTTTGACATATTGAATATTTAGTACAACAATTTTTAGTAATTAATTTTGTATTTTTATTATAATGTAATTTAATTGGTATTTGACATTTTGGAGTATTAATTTTGTATTTTTATGTGTATGTAATTAATTGGAATATTTAGTCATTGTCATTTAAAGTTATTTGCATGCTACATTGTCAGCTGAGAAAGAGAAGAAAACTAGAATAAGACCAAAAATGTACCTTTCTCAAGCGCAAATTAAATATATTTCATTTCATTTCATTTCATTTCATTTCAACAATTCGTAGTCACATAAATACAGTAGAATATATTTTTCATTCTGCGTTAAGGTTTGAATCAAGCATTTTTTTTTAAATACTTTATAGATTGTATACATCACCGAAATAAATAAAGGCTTTCAGCACAAGGGAGATGAAATAAGTTTCATTTCGCCTGTAGGTAGTAAGTATCACACGCAATAAGCTCAGCATTTCCTTTATGATGTTAATTTATTTCCAGGCACCCTTGTAAAGGCAGTTACACGCTAATAACTTGAACGAGTGTCATGTCTCTACGCGGGTAATTTAATTTGGAGACAAACAAGTCCCTTGCTAATTGTTGAAATTAAAACTGTCGCACGCTGGCAATCAGAGGAGGATATGAATATGAGAAATATGTCTAAAATGGGGGACTTAGGCAATAATGTAAATTTAATAATATAATATACTATATCTTTATATTTAAATTCCTTGTATCGTCATAATTTGAAGTTCATTGCTGATATACAGGCAAAATTTTTGAACATGGCATCAAGAAGGTACGTCACTTTGCTTTACTTTTATTTCGAGTTGTAAAGAATCGTGTACCTCTATACCTCCATGATAAACTCTCCTGGTCTTGCCGAATTCGTCTTGCTCGTCTTGCTGTTCCTTCGCACAACACAACGGCATTCAAAGGTAGTTTTAAGTATGCCGCCACCAAAATATGGAACGATATTCCACCTCGTCGTAACCTGTCTTCTATTAGCAGTTTGAAGGCAAAAATTAGGAATCATTACCTAAGCATACAACTTGGCGGTGTCAATTTGTTTAGGGATTGCCATACACTCTTTATCTACTTTTGAAGCAGACGGGCATCATATTGTACACATTACTTAAACAATTAACAAAATTGAATGTACCTATACCTTACCTTTAATTATACCTTTTGTTAATACTATGTTGTAGTTATTTTTTAAACATTGTATGTAAGCTTAGAGCGCTATCTAACCTCCAAATCGGTTCCTCCTGTGACATTAGGCTGAGGAGAAGCCGTTTTGGTATTTAATTTTTTGTACATTTTTAACTATTTCTTTAATGTATTTTTTGAAATGTCAAATAAACGTTTCTATCTTTCTTTCTATATGGTCATATTAAAACCAGTTGTTTAATTGGACTTAAAAATCAGTTACGTCATAAATGCTTTGTATTTTCGTGGTAAGTACCTAGTAGTTTATACGAGTACATTTATTTTACTAGGGCAGCAAACAGTCACGTTAACATTAACATTTTACATGTTTAAGTTACACATACAATATTCTAGATTTTGAGTGCTTCCAAGAAACGTTTTGGAAATAACAAGATCAATTAGTTCGCAAAAGCTTATTTATGACAATTCTTACTACAATTTGCGCGTATGCTATTGTAAAAACAGCACGTCAGTAATTTACGTCACTCCTCATTTGATTTTCTCTTACTCAACATTGCTTTATATACAACGTGTAACATAGAGGTGTGGTCAAAATGAAAAGATCCAAAGTCTATCCGATCTAGATCTTGTACGTGTTGTTACAGAGACATAATTATTAAATTGAGTTTGTAATGCAATTGTAAATTAAATACTTATATTAGTGAAGTCATGCGCGTCAGGCTCGCGTAAGCAAGCAACAGTTATCATAAATGTAAGTACACAGAGGTTACTAATCCACTAGGGCTGTGGCTTGCTTATTTTGATTGTGACGTCACAATTCAAATATTTAATAAACAATTGCATAACAAATTAAAGTTAATAACTATGTCTAAGTAACTCTGCATACAAGATCTAGATCGGATACACTTTGGACCTTTTAATTTTTTTCTTTTTTCTTTTCAAGAAACCGACTACTAATATAGCCGGGACCAACGGTATTTCCTTCGGCCTTCCGAACCAAGGAGGAGCTCAAGATGATACATTTTTGGTCACTCATCCCATGACCAGCCTTTACGAAAGTGGTTTAACTGGAGTCGCAGTCACTTTTACCACTATGCTATCGAGCTCCTCGTCATACTAGTCACGTAATAAATAAGTTTCTACCAACCAACGACTTCATACATGTGTAAAACATTGAAGGCAATTGATATGTACTTGAAGAAAGTTAGGTCGGTCGTCTGACCGCAGCGGTCCGAATATTCTGTTAGTAATGCTCTCACATTTCGCTGGCGGAGTGGCTTGTTTGATTATTTGCATGGGAATAGTTCGAGCTGTTTGAATTAACTTAAGTAGGTCTTACGAAACTCTAGAACTTACGTGAGTATTTTTCCTAGAACAGTTCTTGAATGTTCTCTGAATCTTGTAATGATCAAGAGCATTCCTTTCTGTTACTGATAAAAGCTAGTCAATAATCTGTATTTTTACAGCAGTTTTGTAACTTTACTTTGAAGCTTATTTTACTTACGTGATTGTAAGTGGTTCGATCTGATTCGAATCCCTCGGAATGGCTTGTAGGAAAAGGGGACACGTGATGCCATTCAATCTAGAAACCCCTGACGGTGTTTCGATCACACGTCCCTTTAAGTCTCTTATCGCCCCCAAAAAAGTCCACCAACGCTGAAAAGGTCGCCTGATGCCATCAGCAAGCTCTCTCCAATAAAAAAGACCAGAAGCGCACTTCATTCGGAATTCTTAACTACTAAGGATCTATTTGAAAAAAGACAGAGAGTTGATAAAATTCCACGAGTGGGATTCGTACCCGCACCCCATGACTTGCCGGGTCAGGTGCACTCATCATCATCTCAGCCAAAAGACGTCCACTGCTGGACAAAGGCCTCCCTCAAGGGTATGAGGGGTATTTGCCGTAATCGCCACGCTTGGCAGGCGGGTTGGCGATCGCAGTAGGTTGAGGGTAACCTCAGAGAGATGCTGCTGCCCATCCTCTGGAATAGTCCCTTAGTCGGCTTTTACGACACCCACGGGAAGAGAGGGGGTGGTGCAATTCTTTATCCCCGGCACCACACAGATGTCAGGTGCACTGCCAACTATAAATAGGGCTAAGCAAATGCTTCACAGAATGCACATCTCAACAAATAGTTTATGTAGGGTATGTGGAGAGGAAACGGAGTCTACTGTGTGACTGCGACTCTCTGGCTAGGTAAAGAATGGGACTCCTGGGGCCGGCCTAAACCGGAGGACTTCAGGCTCTTTGCTCTTAAAGACGTTGCCAAACTTATGGCATCTATCTTTACACAGGAGGAAGAGTGAAAGGATGGGGTTGCACAAAAGATCTCGATGGGTCGAAGTGTTACTGATAGAGGGAAATCTCAGCAGGCCCCATTAAGATAAGATAAGATAAGATGAATAGGGCTCCTTTGGCTTATAAAGTAAAAAGTAGATAATGTTGATTAATTTCGGCGAGTTGGATTGAGCCACGATAGCATAGTTGGCAGTGCACCTGACCTGGCATGTCATGGGATGCGGGTTCGAATCCCGCTCGTGGTATTTTTTCAACACTTTGTCTTTTTTCAAATTGTAATTTGTTCGCAACAATATTTGCGTAAAATTATAAAGAAATAATCATACTAAGGAAGTAGCTATCTTATCTATCTGAACATAACAATGGCAATAGCAGTTTTTCTTTATAGTAACAGACTTTGATAAGATGGTGGGTAGCTAGCTAGCCAGACGGACTGCACAAGTACTTCCACCAAACAAACCCGGGACATCTCCGATTTCACCTACCCTCTTTTGCAGTCTCTCAATCCAAAGGAAACATGTTTATGCTCACACTATTATTTCTACTTTACATCTATTTAGAAGCTTGATGCTAGCACATTTAGGTAGCGATGTCACAGCAGATGCTATGATGATTAGAATAACATATCGGGATGTGCTATATATATGGTAAAAAAAGCCCTTGTTCTGTCCACCAACCAGCATTGGCTTGTCTGGTTATGGCCTAATCTCCATGTGTTTTTGTTATTAATCGGCAGTGGGGTATCTTAAAACTGTTGATGATGACATAATATTTAATTCACCTATACAAAAAGCCACTTTTTGTATCCCTATAAAGGGTTCGTTTAAAACCTAATTGGTCTTCGCCGTACCATTAAAGCCAACAAAATAATCGTATCCAAATCTGCCCCTTTCAACTGTAAAACTTAATTTATTCAGTGCCGCACAAAACTGGAGTTAGCTTGATATTGCTGAATGGTTGAAAATTTAACCAACTAAATATGAATTTTAGCCACTACAAAATAAAGCTGCTTATACACGCTTACCGTTGCGAGTCGGTCCTCTCATCGTGTTTGTTGGGTATTTCATGAATATAGTTATTTAAAATTTCAAATGTATGCCCGTGTATACTAGTGCTCAGATGCTTGTTAAACAGAAGTTTGCATTAATTTAACATTAGATGCATCAATTGTCACGTCCGTGTGTCATTCTATTCATTCATTCTATTCATTCTTATCTTCTATTCTATTCATTCTTCTCTTGGGCTAGATAATTGGTGTAAGTATAGGAAAGTATATTATTTATTTACTTTATTTTTATTATTTTAACTATCCTTAAATAAACAAATTAGGTAAGTTAATTATATTCGAACAATTTTGTCTGACTTGCGGTAATTGTTTTCTGTGCCTACATAAATAGATGTCCTTACACTAGGTACTAAGAACTTCAGACACGTAGCAAGCTATCAATGTTGTTTCGTTTTCATGAATTTGTTTTGTGTTGGTATTTTATATGTAATTTGAGATGATGGATAGCCGTTAACAATCTTTAAGTATTTGCGCACATACACGCATAAGTGTAAACAGCGGGTACGTCTCTTTTCTAATTTTCTCAAGTAAAGCATAAGTGTAATTTTCTTAACTTTGACACTGGTTCATGTACAACGCACCAAGCCATTTATTTAACTTTTATTATTATATTTAGACCAGCCTGCATATGTTTACATTACTAGTTTTTATTTTTTTAATTAATTACAACAGATACTTGAAGTTAAAGGTTGGCTCCGAGTGCAGTAAGAGCTTCGTTCGCAAAAAAAAATGTAATACTGTTTAAAGGTTATTTTAAACTAACAAAAGAAAATTAAACACAGTTTAACACAGTCATACAATAAAGGAGAAAAATGTGATGTTCCACACACATATTAGTAGTTTATGCAACTGTCATATAATGAAGGGTATTAAAACACGAGTGTGAGTTTATGAAACGAGCGCAGCGAGTTTCATAATAGTAACGAGTGTTTTAATACCCGTGTTATATGCAGTTGCATACACTAATTTATCTTCACTAATGCAATTAGTCAAACAACAAGAGTAAAAGCTGACAATAGTTTATTTATAATAATTGTTAAAATTTTGGATGGTACAATTTTGAAAGTTAATGTTAATTATTGATCCAGCAGCTGTAGCGGTCGCGGGGCAAGCAGTAGAGCTCGTAGACGGAGTTGGAATATTTATAATTACTTCATTCGTCTTGTTTTCTATACTGTTCAAGATCGTATTTGAGACTTGAATTTTATTCATTAAAGACTCATCAATGTAGCTTTCAGCCACAGTAGAAGACTTCCACCCCCAGTGTCGTTTCAGTGCGGTCAAATCACTACCGCTATCTATGAGAAGGGTCGCCGAGGTGCGCCGGAAGCAATGCCCCGTGTACAACGCTGGGTTAGGCAGATTCAAAAAACTTGCGATAGTTTTTCCCAGAGCACCAAATTTATTAATACCAGTTCTTTGATCGACGCACTTCCCCGATCTATAGCTCAAGAAAAAGGCAGGGTTTCGACAGGGGGTGGGTCGAAGTTCCATGTATTTTTTACATACGGCATAGCAGTTGCCCGTCACAACGAAAGAACGATCTATTTTCGTTTTTGTTTTCGAAACTTTCACCATGATTGTACTGTCGTCTATGTTAGAGACTTCATCGAACTGGATGTTGTATAGCTCTTGCCTTCGGCATGCCCCCATTATGCCGAAGATTAGTGCAACCTGTAACAATAAACGATATAATAAGCTTGAGGTACATAGCCAAGGCAAAAACTAAGATTTATGAAGTAGTAAAGTGTAGGTACCTACTACCTAATTTATACACAAAGCGCTTAAACGGAGTGTCTAGATAACTTGCGTGTGTAGTACGTAAGTACTAGGTAGATTAAATAACAGAACTAAAATACACTTACCTTTTCAAAAAGATACAAAATATCTGGTGAATCTTTCAGGAACATCTTTATTTGACCTGATGTAAACGTCAAGGACTTTTTTTCCTTGTGTCCTTCTGAACTGCGTTTCAGGAACGCTATGACTTTTGAATACTTCGTGATATCAATATTGTTGTAGATACTCAGTGTGGACTTGAGCATAGAATATTTACCCCCACATAGAAGATGGCTTGAATTTGTCGGAGAGGTCTTTGAGATACACAAGAATGACATTTTCAGAAAATGATGTAGTTTTCTTTTCGATCTTCCATGCCAAAACTTATTATATATTCTTTTTCATATAATTTTCTAGATTTTTCTAGAAGATAAAGAAGAGATTAAATCTAGAGATTAGATCTAAAGAAAAGATTGTGAGTTACTTTTGTTGCCAATTCTAGAATATCCGGAGGCGTACAAATATCATCGTCGCTGTCCATTTTTAACTTTTAATTTGTATTTTAAAAACAAAAAACATTGCAAAACATTAAATTCACGCGTACGTGTATTGTCACAGTGAACTTGCCGCCATTAAAATCTAACCAATGAGAGCGCAGCTGCGCGCGCAGGGCCAATCAGGAGCGAGCGCGCGCTGTTCTTTTTTTATTTAATTGGCACAATATCTTACCAAAGAGTTTTGTGTATGTAAGTTTAGTAGTTTCGACGAAGTTTTCACGTATAACCCAACTGTTTTCAAAAGCCAGCCTAATATCAAAATTTTATACAACTTGTATGAGGATTTTGACACAAGGCTCGCCAGGTTAATTGGTCGCGTTTTATTGATGTTATAATGAGATTTTACGATATCGATGTGGATATTATACCATCATGTGAAATTGCTTAAATTGAGTGTTTTGTTGTCTGCGCTATAACAGTAGTAATTATAAGTCAAGTATTGGAAACATAAGTAGAATGTTACAACATTAGTGTAGATAAATTAATTTATATAATAATATCAACATGGAGGTTCAACTTAGGTTCAATGGCAAACACACCTACTAAAGCCAATATCAGTGGCAGTGAGAAACTTTTTCATGTTGGATTCCAGCCAATCCCTCTGTTTATTTATTATGGACAATTTTATTGAGCCAGCAAATGTTCAAAAATAAAGTTCACCTAGTGAATTCACATTTATAATTCAATTGTTTTTGCTGGCAACAAATTAGTTTAGAAATGTCGTAATTAAAACACGATTCCGAACGGATGTAATTTGTTTTGGTATTATGTTAGAAACGCTAATTAGCAATGTTTGAATTATAAGTGTACCTCATATCGACATTTACAAAGTAAAACATTATAACTCAGTTTAAGGTGCATTTGAGTTAGAGTCCTATTCTTACTTAGAATATGATTGCGACTTAAAATCACCAAACTTTGAGTTACAATGTTTTTTTATGCAGGTGTCGATATTTAGGTACTTGGGTTTGAAATTGACTATAGAACTATTAGTCACCTATTTATAATCTTTTCAAATAATGATTTAATCTTTTCCAAAAATAATTAAACTTACCTCCAGAATAAAAATTGTTCAGTACCTATTCACTAAATACAAATCACTGGCAACTTTTTAACATTTTTCAGACGAGGCGTGATATCAAAACTAAGCTCTCGAGCTTGTGCAACCTTCGTTTACTTCGTACATACAGCTTTGAAGATATTAAATATTTTATAACACAGTGTAGAGAATTTTTAGTGAAACATTCTTGATCCAGTTTTTGATATAAACCACATTGTGGCAGCTTATTAGGCTGTGGTTGTAATAAACGTTGCATAGTTGCTTCAACGTTTGATGTGGCGACCTTGATTCGGAGATGTTCATACTATAAAGTTCCTTGTCCAAAATGAAAACTACAAAGTTTTCATTTTCATCAAGCTCTTTTAGTGCCGAGGAGATTATATTAATGCATATCGCCGTAATCGTTATAATTATACCATAAATAAGTAAATGCTGATTGACTGAACAAAAGAACATGAAAGGATTATGCATTAATTCATCATTATTATTATTATTACTAAATTAATTTAAATCTATTGTTTTAGGTCACCACCTTTTTTTTATACATAGCTCGGCAAATAACCTTAACGAGAACTGAATAAAGTTAATAATCCTTTAATTTTGTGATAAAATAAACCAAGTTAATAAAATGCATAAAACACCAATTATATTTATTTAAATAATTATTTATTTATTTTAGTTATTTATTTCACAATCAAATACCTGCTGCACTTACAGCAACGCCAAGGCGTGCAACAATAATGAAAACGGTTTTTTTATTAACCAATACAATAATAAATAAAATATACCTACTAAAGGTGCCTAAATTATGTATTTTTTAATTACCCATCAATTGTAGTGATGACTTCATTTCAATGATGGAGTCCTTTTCCCAGCAGTGGGACAGTAATAGGCTGTTTACTTGTCAACGTTGTTATTGCTTTCGCTTGGAATGTTTTCTTATGTCATTTATTAATTATATAGTTTAACGTTGCATTCTCTTTCCTTTCCTTTATAAAGTCCACTTTATTCCCTTTCGTCTCCCTCCGTTATAATTGTACGTACAGGTCCGCGTTCGGATTACGGCTTTGCCTGTAAGGTACTTACCCTTTAAACCATATAAATTCAATGTTATGATAGCATGCACACACCTTGGAGATTTGAAACCGCAACCTGAAATTGGACTAAGCCAATTTCAGGGATCGTTTGTTTGACGTCCTCCCGTCCCCCCCTGACATCGTCCTCGTCTCGGGTTCAGCGTACAGGCAGCCACGAAAGTAGTTAGTACACTTTAGTACCTTGCCAACGTTACAAAATAACAGACCAATATATCTATGGACCTGATATTTTGTATTGTTGGCTAAAAGATAAACGAATTAACTATTATGATTATTCTCTTTCTATATCTTTTTTCTTAGCCTAGGTTTGTTATAATATTAATATAAAAGTAAAATACAAAAGCACATACAAATCATAAAAATATTATAAAAAAACCTAGCCTAGGGTGCCGCCGGCAACGGGGCAGGGCTCAAGCTGCCGGTGGTTAGGGCGAGACTCGTCGAGACTCTTCGCTACCAGACCGTTCACAGACACAACTATCGGCACAATGATTGTCGAGTCAATATCCCACATGGCGGTTACCTCGTGAGCCGAATCAAGGTACTTGCTGGCCTTGTCCTTCTCGGCCTTTACAATGTTCTCGTCATGTGGGATGGTGACGTCGTCGTTAATATTATAATTGTTACTTAAATAATCTGTCTTGCTTAATTGTCAATTACTATTTAAACTTGTTTTATTTTTTTATTCAAACACATTTTAATTTTTTTTTTATTATTTTATTTTACGGGAATTCTAATTCACTATGGACCTGGCTGTCTTATCTTTAACTGTCGGAACACACAATGCTACTAGCATTAATGTTTTTAGCGACATATTTAGATGCGATGGTTGTAACTAGCCAAGTATTCCCGCTGGGAATCGAACCCAGGATATTTAGGTCTGAGACCTAGATCCACCAGTCTTACCCACTTACCCACTAGACCCTGGTGTGCCGTATACTCATAAGCCTGCTTCGTACCATAAAAAGAGTAACTCATTCCTCACACTGCAAACCACAGCTTTCTTTTTCACGCACAGTTTTATTATTCCGGCCATTGTGATTTTAGTTATGAAGCGAACAAAAGAAGAGAGAATTTCGTCGGTAACCCTTTTTAAAAATTACGGACGGAATATGAAAATTGTAGGACTTATTCCAAAACAAAATTAGAGATGTTCCATAGTAGTGCCTTTCTTCCTGTATTTTTAAAAATTCTTCGCAATGTACGCATACTCGTATGCGGTAAACTTCCAGACTTTCTTACTAAAATTTGATACTTTCCTTATTTTTAATTGTTGTTGTTGAATTTATAATGCTATATTTAGGTATACTAAAGGTGATGAAACCCCTAAAAACACCTCACCTCACTGTATTATTTTACTACTCTCAAAGTCGCTAGTGATTATTCAAAGATTCTTTAAAGTTACCGGTTTCTAAAGTTTTAACTTACTTAAGTTTACAAGCTATAATATCAGCAGGTAAATATTTTACTTAAAATATTTACCTGCTGATATTATAGGTTGTATCTAATAGAAATATAGGAGAGATATAACTGTAATACTTATTTCTGAAAATTGAAAAAAATCCAAGATTGGGATTTTATTCGAAGTTCTGAAAACACAGATCAGGCCCTACCATTTACACTATTGTGGCTGTCTAAATAATGGAAACTTAGATAACACTCTCTTCATAATTGTACACAGTTTCATTCACTCTTCATTATCATAGTTTATTAACCTTACAGTGGTCGCGCCCCCAAAAGTCACACAACTGGTCGCGCGGGTTACATATGTAGACCGTTTTAGTTTCAGGTTTTTTCAAAAACACAAATGTTGAAAAAATTTCCACGAGCAGGATTTGAACCCGCACCCTTCTGACATACCGGGTCAGGTGTTCTTCCAATTGAGCTATCGTGGTTCTAACCAGCCCGCCGAAATTATTCAACACATTTTAACTTTTTACTTTGAAAGCCAAAGGCGCCCATTCAATGTCAGCAACTACCGTCATTAACATCTGATCATAATATTTTTACAAATACTAAAGATCAGTTAAGAAGTAGGCAAGCTATTTATAAAATGTTTATATAATTTTTAACGCAAATTTTGTTGCGAACAAATTACAAAAACACAAATGTTGAAAAAATTTCCACGAGCAGGATTTGAACCCGCACCCTTCTGACATACCGGGTCAGGTGCTCTTCCAATTGAGCTATCGTGGTTCTAACCAGCCCGCCGAAATTATTCAACACATTTTTACTTTTTACTTTGAAAGCCAAAGGCGCCCATTCAATGTCAACAACTACCGTCATTAACATCTGATCATAATATTTTTACAAATACTAAAGATCATTTAAGAAGTAGGCAAGCTATTTATAAAATGTTTATATAATTTTTAACGCAAATTTTGTTGCGAACAAATTACAAAAACATAAATTTCGTGGAAATTTTTTCAACATTTGTGTTTTTGTAATTTGTTCGTAACAAAATTTGCGTTAAAAATTATATAAACATTTCAGTTTTTTTTATAAATAAAATTCATTTTATGTTATTTCTTTATTAATATTTCGAGAAAACTTATCTACTATCAATATAAACTGAAAATAAACTCAAATACAACATAATTCTTCTAAAATCAACAAAAACATAAACTTCTTAAAAATTGTCTTTAAATAATCACTTACATCACTTACATTACTCACATCACTTTCAATATGAGATCAAAAATTTGTATTATTTATATTTATTCATTATTTTCTAAACATGAATTGCACACATATCTAGAATGGTCCGGACAAATGTGTCTTCGGGTGCTCTTAGTTTCCCTCCTCATTTTGACCTGCCTCGCGTATGTTATCCGCCTCTTGCTTGGATTCTGAGTGACGGTCCTGCTCTTCAAGGTGGTCTTGTTCGTCACAACTTGAATCATATTTATTTATAATTCTTATTTATATCTTCTTTATCGGATTCCGATATTTGGTCACATTCGTGAAGCCCATTCTGGATTTGGGCCCCTTTTCTTGAATCCAATTTTTATCTACAAAATCACAATAAATATTATAATTTTCAATACTCTTAGTCGATATAATATCAATACGTAACAACACAATCAATATTATGCACTACATCAATGCAACTAACTTCAAATTTAATGTAAAAATTTGTTTGAAAAAAATACTCACGTAATAGGTCGCGCGGATTACGTATGTAGACCGCGCGCTTTCACACCCTCTCCCGAAAGAACCACCCGTTCGCCAATGCGCGAGTGCAACTGAGCGGGAGTGGAGACTATCGAGCTTAAAGTACATGGAGCCTGAGCTAACAAATTTGAACCGTCTGCGAAATATTTAGATTTTTACCACCCTGGATTACATATGTAATCCGCGCGACCACTGCAGGGTTAATAAGCACTGCTATAAAAAGATGTAATTTTGAATAGCGTATATAAAAGTTTTTCACAAAATCCACACTCCGCTCAACAGAAATTTCTACGAAAAACTAAAATTAAAAAAGTTCTATCCAAACAGTTTGCACGTTTTTATGCAAAAACGAATACTCGTGTAACGATCCGCACAATTGAAAAGAGCTTCTTCATTAAAAGCGTAGGGACACAACTCAGCAGAAAAATGTAAAAAATGGCGGACCCTTCATAGCAAACACATTGTGATCGCAAAGGAGTCCCCTTTGACATATTTCTGTGCTTTGTTGGAGCAAAATCACTTTTTAAACTGAGCTCTTTTAAGAATCGATGACTATTGACCTTTTTTTAACCTTTTATGGCATAAGGACTCGCTTCATGCATTATTTATAGGAAAACACAATATTTCCATTGATTTTATATGCTTAGTTTTAAAAGCTATTAGCAACATGAGTTTATATAATACTATTAGTAATACATCATATAAACATTATTTGTAAAAAATATGTAAATATGTTTGTAATTAAAAAGTTCAAAATATGTGAATTTAAATTAGGTTCATTTTCAAGAGAATGGCGCAACTGCGTGCGTTGTCGATTTGCGAGCTACTACATAATGCACAGCTAGGTCACCGGAACTCGAGTAGTTAGCATTTTATGGCGACAGACTTACCTATGTAAGCTTAGACGAGTATAGCTAGCCAGGCAGACTTAGAACAAGCTGTACCACCAACCAAACCTAATAAAATATATCCTCGCTGCGAATAAATAAACTTAAATAAACTTTCCTACACTCACACCAATTATCTAGCCCAAGAGAAGCTTCGTTATGAAACTCGTTAAATGGTTACTAGACAATGGATAAACATACTTAAAATACTTAAATACATACTGATTATACATAAAAACACCCAGACCCGAGACAATTTAGAAAAACCATAATTTCTAAATTGACCCGACCGGGGATCGAACCCGGGACCTCAGAGAAGGCGACACCATGAAAACCGGCGTACAAACCACTCGACCAAGGAGGTCGTCGAATAGCAACCGGGAACTCAGGGTATTTTATTAATTTATTCATCAGATGCACAAAACAGGTAACAGCCACAAAGCAATAAACATACATACACTTAAAACTTAAAGGCTAGGTTAAAACCCTTAATATGCACATTCTACTAAACATACTACGAACAGAAAATAAAAAAAATAAAGTATTAATCCGATGGTCTATCAACAATACAGCTGAGTCGACAGTGTTCCATACCATTCATTATAAGCTTTCGAAGCCGTTATCAAATGTGTTCACAACTCAGTTTTCGCTTACTTACCCACAACCGTCCATTCACCGGGATGCTTTTGCGATTTTAGCGTTTACCGGAAAACGCGAAAAGAAAACAGCACGCTTCCACAATACACATGCACCATTATCAGCCCTTCCGCGTTGGGGATAGAGTTGAATTTTGTCTGGCACGGCGCTCTTCGCAACAAGCTTGGGAACACATATGAACAAAGCGTTTGTGCAGGTTTGTGCTTGTGCGGCAGACAGCCCTTTGATGCAACGAGCGAATCGAGCCTCTAAAGAGCCGTTATTGTTGACTCAACGTAGACGTGCTAACGTGAGTTTAATTAGACCGTGCAATTGAACAATAAACGTAAAATTATAGTGTTTGTCTATACGAGTAGTTAATTCTTCGCTTTATACTACTAAGTTTTACTGCTTTTATAATTTTATTAGGCGATATTTGAACCGGTGACTAATTCTCACGCTATGATATCAATTAAAATTGCTTCGTTTTCTCTTATTCAAAGTCACTGGTAACTCACTTTTGATATCGAGAAGCGGTATGTATCTTTATAATGAAACTAGCGGCCGCTCGCGGTTTCACCCGCGTGGTTCCCGTTCCCGTGCGAAAATCTGGATAAAAAGTATTCTATGTGTTAAACCAGGTTATAAACTATCTGCATGCCGAATTTCATCCAAATCCATTAAGTAGTTTTTACGTGAAAGAGTAACAAACATCCATCGATACTTACAAACTTTCGCGTTTATAATATTAGTAGGATTGTAAACACTACATTTTTTATTAATTTTTAGTGTATTTCAAATCACGTTTAATTTCGAGAACCTACATAGAAAGTTTATGCGTGTAAACTATAAGTTCACGTCAGTAGTATTCGAGGCTTGGCTGCGACTGTGGTGCTACGATTCAGGACATGACCCAACTACTCTCCTGCCCCTTATGCCCAACCACTTGCACAAGGGAAGACCTAATGAAGACAATGGACGCTGTCGTGCGCGTTGCTGGTTTCTCGGTTGAAATGATATAAGGTCATTGACACGACAAGAGCAAGAACAAACCTTTGTGTTGGTCGGTGTATTATACAGGGTGTCTCATTTAAATCGGTCAGTATGGGAAAGTCTGAAACTATAAGACATACGAAGATCTGTTTTTAGGAACCATGTCAGCGATTTTAATAAGAAGAAACACTGCATTCATACATTTAAAAAAAACTTGTACTCAGCTCGGGAATCAAACCTGGTGGTTTTGAAAAAAATAAACTTACACTATTTCTACTATATACTTTAATTTATTTTAGTAGGTGTTCGAAGTGACCACCGTTACATTCAACAAGTTCAGGCATGTAAAATTGTCTCTATGGTTATTTGTACCTCTTAGCTGGTTTTGTAATTGTAAGATCGTGTTCAATATTGTATTGAAAAAACGGTGGTCACTTCGAATACCTACTAAAATAAAGTAAAGAATGTGAAAACAATGCATTTTATTCATTTTAGTCATCATGTTTCATAGAGCTATTTACTGCCACAATCGATATCTAAATAGAAATAGTGTAAGTTTATTTTTTTCAAAACAACCGGGTTCGATTCCCGAGCTGAGTACAAGTTTTTTTTAAATGTATGAATGCAGTTTTTCTTCTTATTAAAATCGCTTCGTATGTCTTATGGCGGCGGCAGTACACTCTCGTCCGAGAGCTCTCGCCCAGCCTCGCCCGAATGTCTCGCGCGACAGCCACATGCACGAGAGCGACCCTGTACATTCTCGCGTCGTCAGTCGCAGTTGTGAACGCCGAGAGGATGGACGTAGACATTGCGTCGCACGTCGCCGTCTTTACGTGTAGCATAGTTTTTAATTTATATAAGTATATTATTTGTATGTATGTTAGTCTGTAAGGTATCTATTCTATGGGCCTCTTTGTATTTTACCATCATGTACACTGTTTTGTTGCCTGAAATAAATAAATCTATTCTATTCTATTCTATTCTATTGAGATTGCTGCTGCCGTTGCCTTGAGTGCCAACCATTTTTACAAATACTTATTAATTGCACACACAAAAAAAAAATAAGATATGGCCTAAGCGGCGATGGTGGATGGTCCAAAGGACTAAAGACGCAATAGTGTACTTGGGTGCGCTCGTCTGGTCTCGCGAGGGAGAGCGAGACCCTTTGACTCGTGCGCAAAAAACCGACACGGGACCGAGAGCAGGCGAGTGACAGCGAGACAGCCCGAGAGGTAGCGAGAGCTCCCTGTACACTCTCGCACTCGGCCTGTCTCGTGGTGTCTCGGCGAGAGTGTACTGCCGCCATTATAGTTTCAGACTTTCCCATACTGACCGATTTAAATGAGACACCCTGTATGAATAATCACACGGGACTTTAATCAGACTTGGTTTTATTATATGACACACTAGTATAACAGAGAAAGCCTTGGTCATCGTTAGCACACTATCTTTGACATTTATATCATTAATATATGCTCATAACAGCCTTATAACGGAGCTTGAATATTGAACTTGACTTCTTGCATTCAACCCGAGGATCTATGCGTTTGGCTATCGACGCTTCCAAATAAAGTTATTTTCTTCAAACTTTCTTCTTATAATAAGTAACATGCAGGCCTAACGGAAAGATGTTTATCTATTGGAAATTATTTATTATTTTAAGACGACTTTAAAGTTTTAGTTTTCATACTTTTATCTAGGTTCTTTTAAAATGGAAAACAATACCAGAGTGAACGAGAGTGCGGCAACTTCATATAAGTACCTACTCCGAAACAAGCTCGTAGTTCACCTACATTAGCACACAGAAAAAAGCACGGGAAAGGAATACGCGATGACGCGGGCTGTCCCCGCAAACGCGAATCGGGCAGCGTATGTTGCTGTAATAGTAACGGAGAATAACAAGTATGTCACTAAGCGCTGCCGATCAGAATACAAGTATTTTTCTTGGTTTGGGTGTATCGATTTCGAGTTTTGTTGCATATAGGTGGGTGCCTATTGAAAATGTCTGGAAAAAAAACCTGTTGTGTATGAGGATGTCTCAACACACACAACCATAATCCCAGTTTGACCTTTTTTACTTTGCTGACAGATATAACAAGGTAAGTTTACAATGTAAAAGACACCCAAATTCACACAATAATAAATTAACTATGCGTGACTCAACCCTAGCCGGTAGGTACAGCTCGATACGTCGATTCAAGGTCACGGCACTGTTGCCGCACTCTCGTTCACTCTGACAATACTGCTTGTCGGCAAAAATAGGAAGAAGAGTCGCCAAACTGTCGAAAACAGGGCAGAATTGTACCACCAGCTAATTTATTCATATCACTAATTCGATGGCGTAGGGGTATTCGATGGCGTATGACTGGTGATAACCAGTGATAACACTTTTTTTATAATTGAAAATCATCCACTGTTTTTCTGACTTTAGCATCACTTGCATACAGACCACCAGCCTGCTTCTTAGCAGACATCCAGTAAAATTTCAATGAGTTTCTATATTATGTTTTGGCGATGAAAACTGGTGTCGGACGCTGGGTTACTGTGTTGATTACTGGTGCGACTACATAGTTATCACAGAAATCAGCCTATCGATCGTTACTTTGTACGTGAAAGCAAAGTGTTTTCTTTATCATCATCACATCATCATCATCATCATCATCATCATCATCATCATCGTCGTCGTCATCATCATCATCAGTCTATACTAGTTGACTGCTGGACATAGGCTTCTCCATGTGCATGCCACCGAGCACGATCCGCGGCTACTCTCATCCGCTCTTGCCAGCCACCTTGTGAAGATCTTCGCTCCACCTAGTCTGAGGGCGTCCTACACTACATTTGCCGATAGGCGGTCTCGTTGAGAACTCGTTTACTCCAACGGTTGGCGGTTCTGCGGCTAATATGACCGGCCCACTTTTTATGTTTTTTCTTCTTTATGTTTTGGTCAAATTTACAAATGTTGTTTAATAACGTACTCATATAGCTTTAGAAAAGAAACATTACCTAACTATTATACCTACTTAAGATATTATTAAAGCTCAACCGCTTAAGCCTTATCGGCTTACCGGATTATCGGCGTATCATGTTATCACATGCTACATTATCTGCGTCAATTCACATTGACACAACAGTTTCAAACTAACCAACGCCATCTAGGTATTGAGATTGTTAACAACTTCGATGTACAAATTGCTAGTTGGACGAGCACAATACCCGTGATGGGTTATTGTCCGATCTCCCTTCATATACTCTTATTCATTTCGTCACCATCATCACCAGTTCATTTCGTGTCCCCACTGCTGGGGCACAAGCCTTCCCTATGAATGGATAGGGAGAACGAGCCCTTAACCACCTCGCCTAGTGTGGTGCGGTGGTTGGCGGATTGACTATAATTCATGTGGAAAGGCATACCAGAGGGACGTTTCTAGGTTATATAATTGTTATTATGATACTGACCCCATTGCAAAAAAAAACCTAAAAAAATTTAACAAAAAAAAACCGACTCCAAAAAATTTTACTGATAAAATTGCACTAAAAAGTAAAAAATAAGCGTTAGACTTATAAAGACAATAACTTTATTAAGAAAAAATATAGGTACAATTATTGTTATTTTTGGGGCCGGTGCCAGCCAACGAAGTTTTTGAAGCCGGTGCCAGTCCGCGTTTGTAGTCATTTCATGCATAAGATTGAATGTACTTTTATGATTATAATATAGTATGTCGTTAAATGTTTATGTTAAAGTTACCTTGGCTGGCACCGACTCCAAAAGTAACAATAATTGTACCTATATTTTTTCTTAATAAAGTTATTGTCTATATAAGTCTAACGCTTATTTTTTACTTTTTAGTGCAATTTTATCAGTAAAATTTTTTGGAGTCGGTTTATTTTTTGTTAAAATTTTTGTTTATTTCTCGCTTTTTAGTGATTCGTTTCGATCTATTTATTAAAAGCGAATATGGGTAGACCTACTAAACACGCTGCTCGTATGAGACAGCGCCGTTTAAATGAAACAAGCGAAGAAAACGAGAAACGCCTATCTCAAAGTAGGAAATCAAAAACTGAGTTCCAATGCCTGTCTTCTTTTGCTTCGTTATAGTCGCTTAACTATTTTAATCGAGATATTTTATCGCCACCCGTGAAATACTTATCATTGAGGAGTTCCGATGGCAATCTGTGGTCTTTTTCATCAGTTACACTTCATCAAATGATACTTTCTGAATGTAAATGCTTGACTTATTTCTGAAAATACCAAAACCGCGATAGGTATGCCTACAATATTCGAGGAGTTCCCTCAATTCCTTGAGGATCCCATCATCAGAACTGGATTAAATTAAATTGGGACCACACGGAAAGCACCAGCTTTCAAATAAAGAAAGAATCATCAAAATCGGTTCACTCAGTCGAAAGTTCTGAGGTAACAAACATAAAAAAAAAAATCAAAAAAAAAATACAGTCGAATTGATAACCTCCTCCTTTTTTTGAAGTCGGTTAAAAAGCGAGATAAGGTTCAACTCATTAGTATTTCAGGAGTTGTACACATGATAAATATAGTATCCTGTTCGCGTTAGTTAAGTTATAAATGACTTTTTAACAATTAATTAATTAATTAAAATAGAATCTTTAATCATCTCAATTTTTGTGACTTCGTGGAAGCAGCTATCATCCGCTCCCAGACGAAAAATAAAGAGCCCGTTCACAGCGTTAACGAACCCGATTTCATGATGAATAAAGCTTTGGATTTTAATTGCTTCGGATTCCTAGGAATTCTCATTGAAACTCCAATTGGTGGCATACCTTTGTATCTGGCAGCTATTTTAAAATGCAAAGCGATATATTAACATAATATTAATTTAATCACGCTAAAAATAATAAAGTGAATTGCAATTATGGTGAAACACGGCGACCATTGTGACTGATACATACATACCACCTTCCTAGCTGACATCCCTTAAAATTTAAATGAAAAATCAAGGTTATTTTTTGGCAACGAAAACTTTGTCGAACACTGGGCTTAGTGTCGATCACTGGATCCATTACCCTAGTTAAATAAGATATTTGAGACTCCAGTCTCTCACACACTAGGTACCAGCACCAATTTTTGTTATAAGTCCCATGAATTAGCATACACTTATGCAACCTACATGTGACTGAAAATAAATCATTTTTTCATTTTCATTTCCATTTCATTGTCATTTTCATTTTCATTTCAAGATTTTCTAGCTTCACAAACGTCTAAAAATTAAATCATCTACATCCAGCAGCCCTTTGTTACTAAAACTACAGATTTGTTATTTTACGAATTTCTCTCTAGCTTTTCGCAACAAAAATAGACGCAAATGGAATGAAATCATTGAAGAAAATAATGGTGTTGACTTTCCGTGTCTTATTTCAACGGTGCTCATTCAGAAATGTCAGTCCATTTGTAAAGAATGAAATATTAAAGCGAGAGGCCCGATGATTTGAAATCGGAGCTGCCATCGCGATTTTTGCTCCGAGGATGCGTTGAAAACTTGAAAGTTTGTTTTAACGAAATATGCCTATAATGTAAAGTGCTTGACAGTCTAAAAACGGTGAAAAGTTTAACGGGGACTAACGCTAACGTTTTAATTTTAATGTATTAGTTTCAGTGAAATACTGTTCAGTGTTTCCAAAATGGATTTTATCAATTTGTGTAATTTTGCTTCTCGAACGTCCCGGACCTATCTTACCAGGATGATAATCTTTTACTTGCAAGATCGCAACTAGAATATAATATAATATCTTTGAGGATCAGTATCAAGACAAACCTTATTTAGGCTTTAAGATAGTACTAACCATGATTGTACCTATATAATGTATTGCTAATAAATAAATAAATAGAACATGTAAGTAACTACGGCATAGCGCTCCTCATTTGTTACAATAAATGATTCTTAAACTCTTTACTTTTCAATCTGCGAGAATTTTTGTCAAAATATTGGTAGGAGTCAATCATTTGTCTGAAAATATTTAGAGCAAATAATAGTGAAGGACGATGCCATCCAATCTACTTAACATCGTTGGATTCTGATAATGTACCTATCTCCATTTATCTGGCATCAATCCATCTTTTGGTAGTCTCGAGAATATTAAACCGTGTATTATTATCATTATCAGTTTTGTGAACTTCGAAGAGCCGTACTTGATTCAAAATTCTTCAGTTATGAAGTGAATAATATAAAATTACTGATACTTTATTCGAAAATGAGTATTAAACTAATTAAAAATTAACCATTCGACTAAAATAAAGACTACGCGAATTAAAGTACACAGTTAAAATAGTTTACTATATCAGAAGGAAAGTCTTAAGAGCTTTTACGCCGCACACTAGCGCCACTAATGAAAAAAAAACATATAAGGTAATTAGAGATAGAAATCAAATTATGCTCAACAAACTATTTGAATGAAGTAATTTAGCATTTTTACGTCACCTAATGAACACCTCACATGTTATGGTTTAGTTAAATAAGAAGTTATGGCCACTTTTAACTATAACACCATATTTAACTAAACTATAACATGTCTAGTGTTCATTAGGTGACGTAAAAATGGTAAATTACTTCATTCAGATAGTTTGTTGAGCATAATTTGATTTTCTATCTCTAATCACTAGATATGTTTTTTTTTTCATTGGCGGCGCTAGTGTGCGGCGTAAACGCTCTTAATGGTACAACACTTCTTTAAGAGTTTTATCTAAAATATGAAAACGAAGTGTACACAATACTGATGCGCCGGTAACACTTATATTGCGCCAAACGATTTAAAAAAAATTGTTTCACAATAAAAAAGCGCTTGGCCTCCTTTCACATGAATGTAAGTGACGATAAGGCGTACCAACCTTACTTAATAAAATTTCCGTTGCGAATCGAACCACTGTATCTCAGACCCATGCTTTATCACTAGACCACATACACAATAAATCAAAAACTTCTTAGTTTAACATTATTTTTCACCAACGCAGTTTATTTTGCTGTAGGTAAATTATTATAGCTATTGTAATGATATTACCAGTTGCTTGTTTCAAACGAAACTCAACCTTTAGCCGAAACAATGGGCGGCCAAACCGTTTTTGTCCGTATGCAAACCTTTTGAAGCGAAAACGGCATAACACAATGAGATATTCATGAAAATCTGACTGAGAATAGCGATCGCTCGGCTGGGAAATGGAATTAATGGTCTTTGATGGATTAAGAGATTGAAGTTTGTTTTTTTGAGGTTTTTGCGTTGTGGAGAGTTTCCTGCTTCCTCAGTCAGCAGATTAAGGTTTTGTTATCTATGAAAGAGGATTTATCGTTTCGCCATATTATAATTCAAACAAGAAGTAGCGGCAACACTATTTATACTTATTGTAAATTTATTTAGATGTAAAAAAATCAAAACCACACTATTAAAACAAAGATTTAAAGTATTTGATGAACAACACAAGAATAAATACAAAATAAAAAATGATCTAACCTTAAAATGTAACTACCTAGCTACAACAAATAAATATATTTACGTTCTATTATCGCACCCGTGAAAGTGCCAACTACTCGTAGGTATGTTTCGTCGTCTCTTGCAAAGTTAAAGGTTATGTTATTTTTTCCCTTCGCAGGTTATGAAGCGTGGAAGGGTCGTGAGGCCGTTAGGTTTCATTTTACAGGTCATTAAAGCAAAAAGGGTACATTTACGGCGCCAACAAGCAGATTTAAAAGAGGATTTTTTTGTTTTAATCCACACAATTAATTTAATGTTCAATTACCGTTCCAATGAGTCTTGAGTGTGATAAATATGCTGTAAAGATTATCTACTTTACAGCTTATGAGAAAACGTTTAGTCAAAATGACTCGAAACGTGTATTAAGAAATGTGCGCCAAAATATTGTTATTTTTGCATTAGCAATAAAAAAATTACTTAAAAATATATATATATAACTTGGTAAAAGCAGCTGTCTAGGCTTATTATTAACAATAAAGTTCTAGCAATAAACAGCAAAGCTAATTGAACATTTTCCAAACTTTGAGAATTGATATTTTTAAAATCTTTATAAGTAATAATGCTCGGTATAAAGTCTCTCGTTTTTATGCAGTGTACCCGCTCTTAAGCTTTGCTATGCTCAGGTGTATCTGATAATTTGCAACATTCGTGGCTGCAACGCTTTGTGTTCGGCCGTTGAGCCTTTTGTTCACTGCTCTTAGCGTTTTCTGCGGGATTAGACATCTGCCAACACGCGAGATCGACAGTAAAGCTATAAAAGTTAGCTTGTAAACAGTTTCATGTAATCACGGTAGAGATCCATTGTAATCTATTACATTATTTAATGACATTTTTGTACCTTACTTCTGTAGGTTCCTGTAAAATTTTCTTTAAAAAATTAAGAAATTTTGTTGTCTATATTTTTGGATGAGACGAGCAACTTTCAAATAAAATTGTATGTCGTTGTAACACTTCTTTAGCATGCTTTATTTCGTAAAAACGTTTAAGATTGAAATTGAAAATGTTAACATTTCAGGAACCTGCATGTTTCTCGCTATATAGCTATATTGTATGTAACTACAAAACGAGCAGAGTTTTGAGATACACTGTCACTTTTGCAAGACTCGTTCTTTTCCGAAATAGAGAAACGTATGCCACAGCTTTACTGAAATCGACCGACACGCCCGCGGCAGCCATTAATAGCCATAATAATAACTTATTATCGGGACATTTTAGTACAGCCAGCCACCGGCGTGTCCGAGAAAATGATGCGAGACGTAAACATCCTTCAATGAAACCAACGAAACGTCGGGTTGTTTTCAAAACTGTCGATGCATAATACGGATTCAGAGCGAGATTTCGGTACAAGGCCACCGCTGTAATTGCAGTGCGGTAAACAATCAAACTTTTATTTATTTCGCAACGGAGAAACACATGGCCATTATGCATAATAATATATTTTATTGTGTAATATGTTTTGTGTCAATGTGAAAATATTTGTGTAACTGAGTTCCATTCCTACGCGGAATGGAAATCAGTTACACAAGTATTCTTAATACTCTTAATTGATCACCAATCTTTAGTTAATGTTTACATATATACTTAAATATGTAACTACACGTTTATGGTTAGAAAAAAAGATGTTTCATTAAATTTAAAAATCGTGAATCAAGATGACGTTAATACCGAAGTTGGAATGGTAACTACTTTTTAATTAAAGTTTAAAATGTTAAAAACGATTTTTAAATTTCTATTTTCGTTTATCGAAATTAAACGTACGGTCAGTGACACTACCGCGCGTGTCAATATGGTCACCGTACGTGAATACAAGCTTCCTAAAGGTATGGATGTTTAACGTTTTGCTATTTCAAAAAAAAACATGTAAAAAGCGATAGCGCACCTCGAAATTCCGCTCGTTTCGTTCCACCGTTCATAAAACGTTTCATCGTTTTATTGCGTACGTACGTAATTTCGTAACCGTAACACCAATAAAAAAAGTAAAAACCAAAACGTTAAGACGTAGTGCAACTAGCTGGAAATAAAACGTTTGCATTAACCCACCTGTACCACGATTTTTCTTTGTTCTATTGAGGAGCTTTAGAAGAGTTCAATAATGCAGCTTGCGCGTTCGGGTTTTGAACTAACATGCTTAGAAACTTTCGTCAGGGTGGGTGACCAAATTAAAGAATCTATATTTCCATGCTTTGTTACATTTGGTGTCGTTAGATAACAGTCGTAAAAAATCCACCTATCAGCATCAGAACCAAACGGTGGGTTATGGCCTTATTGCCTTGGCAGCAGTGGGTAGATTATACAGTTGTGATAATGATGAATCATTACCATCAGGTAATGTTCACATAGACCGAACTGGGAAAGGTACGTTAATAGGCGAAGTTTGAAGACAATGATGAATATATAGTTCCATCACTAAAACCTTTTTAATTCTAATTAGAAACTAAATAACAACAGTCCTTTAAGAACCCAGTGTTCCACTGTAAATAAGCAAACAACCCTTTTTGTAAATGAACTCATCTAACCCGCAGACCATGCACCACACAGGCTGCTAACAAAGCCGCATCATGAATTTTAAACGAATTCAACATTAATTTGACCACAATGGATAAATTTGCCTTTGATGTAGCGCTAAATAGTTTTGTGGAATTATATTAAAATTATGAAGCAAAATGCAAAACTAAATGATGTACACGTTAGCGGAAACAATTCTAATTTTAGCATTATGAAAATATTTTTAGGGCTCTGAGCTTTGATTCTGCTGTGATAACTAATTTATCATCATCATCATCAGCTCACTTTTATGTCCACACTGATGTTGCACGACCCTTCCCTATGGATGGATAGAGAGAACGGGCCATAAACCACCACGCGGGCCCAGTGCGGATTGGTAACCACCAATCCGCGTGGTAAACGACTGCTAATGCAACCGTGACCAACGGCTTTACGTGCCTTCCGAAGCACGGAGGAGCTCGAGATGATAATTTTTTGGTCACCCATCCGATGACCGGCTTTTGCGAAAGTTGCTTAACCTCAGCACTCGCAGACCGGGCGCTTTAGCTGCTGCGCCATCGAGCTCCTCAATAATTCTGAGAGTCCAAATGTTTTAATCAGAAAACTCACGACAGCATTGTGGACGAAGTGTGGACGTTATAAATAGCAGAATCGTGGCTCGTTATCTTGGCTTCGTCCGAGTGACAATGAGATTGAAAAAAAACCTTTTGGAATCGGACAGAGATTAAGTACCCTCCGCAAACAAACAAACAAAGTCACAAACTTTCCCTTTATAGTATATAGATGACGTATTGGGGGTCAAAAAGTGAACAGACTTTTACTTGTAAACAAAATGTTAGAAGAAATAACCAAAAAAGTTTAGTGTACTTATCGCTTATTTTTTTTTTTCTAAAAACAATGTTATACCATTCTCAATCCCTCTTATATTCGCAGTAAACCATAGGTAGATTTTTTTAAAATACAAGGATATTAATAACCATTTCAGAGTGAACATAGCAGAAGTTACTTCACTTTTGACATCATTATCCGAAGGCAAACCGCACACTGGCTACACTTCAAAGGAATTATGCATCCAACGGAAATGTGTCAAGGTTGCTTGCTGTAAGGTTCACAAGTACTAGCGTTCCGTACGGTATTTCAAGCATTGAATAAAGGAATCGTCGGTTTTCAATACTTGAACATGACTGCTTATGTATCATACTTTTTTCTTAATTAAGTGAAACTGCTTTATAATTATTATTGATTATTGAGCAGTACAAAAATCTGTCTTAATTTCTGAAATAATAATAATATTAATAATATCGTTTAATTCAGAAAATTTTCATCCATATGGGTTAGTTTAGGACTTAAAAAAGACGATATTTATAAACCTTAATCGCCTCTATGGTCAACAGGTAAGAGCACCAATCTAGACCCAAAGATCCCGGCTTTGATTCCTTGTGAGTACTCACTGCGCTTAGTTTAATTTGTATGCTTGTTTTTGGTCAAGTGTTGTTGGTCAAATGTTTGCCGTTGTAGATTTTAAAATTCTAAATCATAATTTTTATTATAAAATAAAATAAAATATTTTTTTTAAATAATAAAAAAATAAAAAAGTTTATTTGGAACATATAACGAGGAAAAATAAATGACAGGTCACAGGACTGATTTTGATGTAAAACTGCGTTGCAGCCATTAACGCCCTTCTTCCGGCATTTGGCTGCTGTGACATGTGTGTGACTGTGATGTTGCTGTGGTAACGGAGAATAACTAGTATGTCACTGAGCGCTGATCGGAAAAGATTACTCTCTCGCATTATCTGCGTTTCCCTTTAATCCATGTCATCTGGCGACCGTAACAATAATAAATGAACGTGCAATGGATATATTAAGGCGCAAACGTACTCAATCGCGAAGAGAGTTTACTAATACTTGGCGATAAATTCGAAAGGGCATTAAAGGTAAAGATGAAAATGGCGGTCAGTACTTCGAGGTGTTGTCAGAAACCGTCTCTACCCTCTGGGAAATTGAAGCGGAGGCAAGAGATCAGTGGTGCACGGCGGAGGACTTCGATGAAACTCTGTTCAATGAGGACCAGGATATGAGAGATTGATCGGATTTTTAAAGCAAATCATGCGCCGAGTCTTAGGTAAAAACTCTCTCACCCTAGTCGAGTTGGAGACGGTCCTCTGCGACATTAACAGCAGGCCCCTCACATACGTAGGCGGTCAAAAAGAGATACAACCGATGACTCCTTCTATGTTCATTCAGCCATTGGCGTCCCACCAGCACCGGGATTTAGGGATGAATACATCAGCGAACTTATTCAGAAACGCGACGAATTTAGTCAAGTGCCACTTCAAATTGGAGATATTGTCTTGCTGGAAACTGAAGGCAAGCGTGTGACGTGGCCACTTGCAGTCGTCGAAGATATTTACCCTGGTGCTGACGGCGCCGGCGTCACGCGAGTGGCGCAAGTGCGGACATCAGGGGACGCGAGTCAGACCCGTACAACGACTGTTCTCTTTAGAGCTGCGAGCCAGACACTCAACCGTTAGGGAGACGACTCGAATGACGACTGGACCAGACGACGCTAACGACGTTACCGACGTACGACCTAGCCGAGTTAGGAGGTTGTTTCAACACTTATTTGATTATGTACTAGATTAAGCTGGTAGCGTCCCGGTTTTCCTCGCCGGGGAGTGTGACGTATGTTGCTGTGGTAACGGAGAATAACTAGTGTCACTGAGCGCTGATCGGAAAAGACTCAGAACAATAACTAAAGCTATAGAAGGATGGCTAAAATAAAAATCGTGCAACTATGTTTAGTTCCGTTCTATCTTATAGCTAGAAAAGGAGGTTGGAGTTCGACAAATGGTTGACACTTAGTTTTTATTTTTTGTATTGTTATGTCAAGCGGTCATCAGATAAGAGTGCGGCAACTTCACACAAGCGCTCCGAAACGCACGCACACAAGCTCGTTGTTCACCTACTGTAGCACACGGAAAGAAAGCATGGGAAAGGAGTACCCGATGACGCGGCTGTCATCGCAAACGCGGATCGGGAAGCGTATGTTGCTGTAGTAACGGAGAATAACAAGTATGTCACTGAGCGCTGCCGATATACGGTATACACGTATTTTTTTTGGTTTGGGTGTCGCGATGGCGAGTTTTGTTGCATTTATAGGTAGGTGCTTATCGAAAATGCCTGGAAAAAAAACCTGTTGTGTATGGGGATGTCTCAACACAAACAAGCATAATCCCAGTTTGTCCTTTTTACTTTGCCGACAGATATAACAAGGTAAGAATTTTTTTTTCGTAAATTGTGTTTCATTTATAATAAAGACACCCAAATTCACACAATAATAAATTAACTATGTGTGGCTCAACCCTAGCCGGTAGCTACAGCTGCTGCGCTGAGCTGTAGCTCGTACGTCAATTCAAGATCACGGCACTGTTGCCAAAAATCTTTGAGTCCTTTATAAAGTCACTCACTACATTACCTCAAATATGACGTCACAAATCTGGTGACACCTTCGAAATAACGAAAGAAAAGGGACAATCGATTTCTTTCCAATACATCACTTAGGTTCATTAGTTAAAATAGTATTAACTGATGAATGAGTGTTGCTATTTTAGTCCGGTTTCTATAGCTTTAGTTATTATTCTGAGGGAAAAGATTACTCTCTCGCTTTATCTGCGTTTCCGCTTTAATCCATGTCAGCTGCAACGCAGCAATAGTACTTATTGTAAATACACATATAAACGTAGTGTACGTATAGTAGTAGTACGTGTAGTAGTACACATAGGTATTCATTATAATTTAACATCTAATAATATTTTGTCTGTTTAAACAAACAGAACAAACCATTATGCTAAACAACGCGTGATTACCAAGCAAATTGATTACAACCAATATCTACGCAAAATGACATGCGAAAATTTGCAATCTAATCGATTCCAAACGACGACATTAAAGAAGCAGAAGCGGTAATTTTTCCACTTTTTATTTGGCGAAACAGCCCCGGACACGGCACGACATCGGCCGACGTGTGGGCACGCGATCCCAGATATTTTAACGACAGTTTTATGGGCGACTGGAGCCGCGCTGACTCAATGTCGGGAGTCGGGATCGATCGACAACCAGTCACACTCGATCCCCACGTAAAAGACTAATTGCAATACGTAGCACGAATTGCACAGCTCTGGCAACATGGACACGTATGACGGAAATAGTGATCGTAAATCACTGAGATGCAACGGTGACCATGCTCGGTACAAATGAACAGGACTTTGAATCTGCTATTAAAAAACTTGCACAATCGTGTCTCAGTGACCTGATTTAGACATTAGGACTTTAGGAATATCATCAGAATCAGACCACTAAGACGATTTTGTACATTTTAAAATAGGAGAACCGAAATCATCTAAAATTAAAACCGTCTTGTAAAGAATAACATAGAAATATATTGTATTGTGTTTCAAGAAACGCAAAAAAAATAGAACAATATGCTTACAATGGAGGACAATGCTCAACTTAACCTAAAGAAAAAGAATGGTTCAGCCTACGATGGTCGTGGCCTAAACTGCAAACAACCTGTTTTACAGAGAATCTCTGAACTCAGACATTACAATGGATGTATTTGAAATGAGAACATACCGTGAATCGAGTTTACTTTAGAGACAAAGGTAACATTGATAGTAGGTCTAGATTCCGACTATTAACAGTGCCTCTTAGTGTGACTAGATTTGGGATCACGCCATGGTATATACATGTGAACGCCCTATTCAAATATTACAATCTGCTATATAAAGACTAGACGTTACTAAGAAACGAGGACGACAATTTCAAAAGAAATTACCTCGGTAACATTTGTAATTGAATATTTACGTAGCAGTACATTTTTAATAAATTAACAGTGCCGGAAAAGAGGATTGCTTCCGTACGTGGCGCGGCTGTGGCACATTCTCGTACTCTCGCTTTGGAGATGTCATGAATATCTTATTAGCGGTTATTGCAGCGAACAATGATCAACACTTTCTGAGAGAAACACTCCAAAATAAAAATACCGTCGACCAAGTCCCGGATATCTCAAAGCTCAGATGAAACTTAGCTATTTCATAAAACAATACAATATCAGATGAAAATGCCAACTGTTTGAACGATAACTCTATGTTATTTAAAATGGCAGTCTATTTTATGATTGAAATGTCGGTGCAAATACAATTTAGGAATTTATCAAAATATTCAACATTCAAAGTGCTAGTCCCGAGTTATTATAGTAACATAATTGGAAGTGCATCTGACCCAGTATGTCATAGAGTGCGGGTCAATCCCGCTCGTGGAAAAACATTCAACACTTTTCCAAAAAATAAAACATATAAATTCCCAAAATAAAGAGAATAATATGTAAAATTCGGGCTTTGCTTTTTTATATTATTTACAAGTAAGTTCGTCTACATCTAAGCTGACGTTATTTAATTATAAGGCCGAAGGTGGAAACGCACTTTACCCAGAATCATAAACCACTGAGGTACTGGCTATCTTATCTCTAACTGTCGAATCACAACAATGCTTCTAACATTAATGTTATGGCTCTATCTAATTGTGCACCAATATATTATCCAAATACTCTCAGAAGTTTAGGGGTGACTAAACGGTTTAATTCTTTAAAGTAAACAACAAATAAACAAACTTGAAACTTATACGTTATTAAAGGTAGATCGACTAGAACCAAGTGCCTTATAATATTAATCTTCTAGAAACATTAAAAACTATAAAAACCATAGACACTGATTTAAAACAGTGCTTTACTTTTGGTATTTACTGTTTGACCCCGACATTCTCAGTAAAAACTTAAAAACTCTGATATCCAAATTCCTAACAATTTACATCGTCGCTTAGCCTTAGTTGTATTACTTAATCAGTACGACGGATTGAAGCTGAATTTGTGTAGACAGGCAGTCTCATAAGACCGTGTTAATATTTTGGTTCAGGCTGAGGTGAACGTTCCTGTCGTCTAGACTTACCAGATCATTAAGAATTCCTCTCCGCAACCGCTCATTATTCCGAACAAAATGTTGAAAACCTCTAAGCTCCTATAAAATTTTAATATCTTTCATTGTACAGAACATTTTGTGAATGAATCTCTGCTCTCCGCAGTTCGCTTTAAATCCTAATCAGTTTACTGACTCGGGATTAAGGTTCACTCTTTGTTATCAAACAAAGCCTGAAAGAGAAAATTAGAACTAAATAAATGAGTTATTACCCTATACAGAAACTCTGCGAGATTCTTGATGAAATTAGATTCAGCTCAGCTCTTGTTGTTTCTGAGAGTTTATGAGCACTTAAAATGTCTTACAGCGTTATTTTTAATTCCTTATTGTTTAGTTCTTGCTCTTCATCTCATTGAGAATAATTTACGATGATTCTGGAGGTGGAAGTGCTTGCAAACGAAATTATTGGCAACTGATAGTAAGTTCGCTATATCACATTTTTATACATATACATTTAGTATTTTGATACCTACATAAAGTAAAATAGCAGGCTACATATTAATAGTTATTTTTAAACACGACAAAAAGGTAGCTTGGGTAAGTTTGAGTTTTTTGTTTGAATAACCCCGCGTTTTTACGCGACTGAAGAAGAAGTCAGAAGGAGAGTTATTGCAACTATATGAAAAAAAAACAAAATGATTCAATTCTGTTTTATTACTTTGTTTTTATAGAAAGCTACAACTACCTTTCACATAAAACATGAACAGGAAACTGCAAAGACACATAATGTTCCAGACATGGACCCATATCATCTTCAATCTCATAAATGATGCCCAGCTAACCATTTACGAGACAGAAGCAAGCTTGTCGCCTTAAGGCGGCTGTATATCTCCTGAATGGGCTATCAGGAACATGTTACAAGCAAGCTATGCGAATGGCGTGGTTTTGGCAAAGTGGGGTAACGCTGTCGACGTTATATTTATTAGCAATTAATACTGAGATAAGTTCACAGATAGTTTGTCACCCCCTTCTAATAAAAGACATACACTAATACACTTTGGACGGTTTCTCAAATAATAGATGCTCAATATCAGTGTGTTCGTAAAAAGTCAGCCAGTGTAAAAATCAAGGCGAAATTCTAACAAAGTAATACAGAGTACATTGTACATATTATTTCGGTAACATGTTCCGTCTCCTTTGTTCATTATAAATAACTGAAATGAAATAGGTATGACGTACTTAACTTATAAGTAAGAAACTACTTTTGGTCAACGAATGATCCACTACAACATTTATGCCTTTCAAGCAAAAAAAAATTTTAAATATTATGGTGGATAAGAAAAACATTTGTTTTAACAATAGCTTTCTGATTAATAATAAAGTTTCTCAGAAAACCGGTTATTTACTTCTTCGCTAATGATTTACTGTTATTAAGGTGTTCCACGTGAGAGATAATCTGTTCCCAAAATACTAACAATAAAGTTCTTAGAAAGTAGTTACATATTGTATCGATCGATCTAGATCGAGATCGAGATCAGTAGTTCTTACAAGTCATCTTTTACATCCTCTATCTGTAATATCACGTGAGTTTTCTTTTACCCAGACAAAATAAGTAAAGCTTATAAAGATAATTTTGATGACTTGTAAACCTTTTTCTACCAAACAAGTAAGTGTTTATTAAATGTGATTTAATTCATTTGGAGCTTTATGTTCAACCGTAACCGCGTGCGTGGAACTGTTATGATGCGATAAAAGCATTTACCGTGTTTTGATTGGCTTCGTACATTTGAAAGGCTCATAAATTTTAACAAAACACAATATTAAACAAATTAACTGTTATGAAACGGAATTCTATCGGGCAATGAGCAGACGAAAATTCCGCTGAATGGATAGAAACGAAAATGAAAGTCAGTCCAAATTGCTTTGTCCCACCATCTTGCCGATTTTGAATAATTGAAATCGATGATCTAGCTCCCTTCCCTTTTGTTCTTTTTACATCTTGTAGAATGATTCAACTAAACACTATATATATTAAAAGGAGACTGTTAATTTGATTTCCTTTGTTGGAAAGCAGATCTTCCTACTTTCAATTTTCAATGCGAGATTCTTTTACATTGATCAAGCATTGGATTGAATATTTCAGCACTATTGATACAAGTATAATATTTCAATTACCTGACCCTGAACTAAGAATAGCTTGCAATATAAATAAATCGTACTATTAATGATAATGGATAAACATACATAAATCAGTTTAATATCCTTTAACCGAGTCTGTGGTCTAGTGGTGGCACTACAAGTCTCAGATTCATAGTGCCCGGGTTTGATTCCCAGCGTGTGATACATTTTACTATTCTCTCGTTAGTTGGTGGTAGGGCTTTTGGTAAATAGAAGTAGAAATTAAAAAAAACTTTATTTGGTACAATACATACATATACATCTCTCATAGCATCTCATATCATCATCTCATATCATCTCCCTGTGTGGTGCCGGGGATAAAGAATTGCACCACCCCATCTCTTCCCGTGGGTGTCGTAAAAGCCGGCTAAGGGACTATTCCAGAGGATGGGCAGCAGCATCTCTCTGAGGTTACCCTCAACCTACTGCGATCGCCAACCCAAGCCATTTCAGCAAATACTTCTCATACCCTTGGGGGAGGCCTTTGTCCAGCTGTGGACGTTTTTGGCTGAGATGATGATGATGATGCATATACATACAAATCCACCTGACTACTTCCATCTTGTCTAAGTCAATGTACAAGTAGTAGTATTGTGCATCCACCCACTGCGAGTGTTGATTAATTTCGGCAAGTTTGATTTTTTTTTCAACACTTTGTCTTTTATCAAATTATTATTTGTTCGCAACAGTATTTGCGTAAAATTATATGCAAATAGTCATGTTTTAAAGAATTTCTTCATATAATTTATGAAGTAAGCGTTGTTATTTGTCACTCTTTGCCGCGTGCTTCCCGATTCAAATAGAATTTCTCCTATACATTTCTTAATACTTAATACTTCTACCGTTTTTTTTAGAGCAAATTTGTTTTGTACCCACATTTTCAAGGATTTTGCGTGCACCACAACGCAAAAAAGGGAGCATACCCCGTCGTTTCAATTAGCAACACGTGTCCCACTTACGCCTCGGCCGAGGAGAAATATAAAATATATTCTCTTTGTTCTATAAATTTTAATATCCATGCTATTCGGGTTTTGCCCCGTTCTACTCCATTGTTGTTGCAAATGAAGACGGTAATGCGAACGCAGTTTTGTATTTTATAGCACCGGAACAGTGTCTGCAAATAGACCGGTGGGTATTTTAGCGGCCACGCCACCTATTCTTGGATTTGTGTTTCTATCTAGTTTGTTGGTGGGTAGACTGACGTTCTTAGAATTGGGTTCGATAGCCATTTGGGGAATCGCAATTGCATAGGCTTCGTCGCAAGAGTGGCATCATTATATCTTTATTAAACACACGCCTAGAAACGATATATAGTACATACACACGGCGGCAGATCAACCTACCCAAAACTATCAAATTTCTACAATAATAAATTTTGAACTTTACTATTTGGTTATAAGGATCAATATTGATAAGAGAAATTTGACAGGTTTGGGTAGTTTGATCTGCCGCCGCCTGTACGTGAGGTAATGCGAGTAGGTGGTTTCAAACGACTGCCACCATACGACAGTAACGGGGTCCAACGGGTTAACGTGCTTTCCGAAACACAGAGAAGCAATCCTGTGTAGGTACATACTAAAGTACCTATACAGGATTGCTTTACCATACTGTATACAGTATGGTACGTTTATCGTGTCCGCCACCAAAATGTTTTCCTCTGTTGTTTTAAAAAGACCGTGTTTTGTTTTGTATTTTTTCGCTTGCGTTTTCCGGCTTTGCTCAAGCGTCAACTGCACAAGGCACTTATTTATACCGCGTTGTGTTAGTTTCATGTCAAATAACAATCTCAAAGAAAGTTCAATATCGAGAGCGACGTTCTAGCTCTCCGCAACTACCGAGTCTGGAACATGCCAACTACGCCGGATATAGCGTGACATGAACAACAGCAAGCGAGACTAATGACTTTATTAGTTGTACGAAGGGTACTTCTAGATCTCTGTAAGGCCTCGGCCACGAGCACGAGTCTTGCGACGCGACAAGCGAATTTGTAATTCATTGCGCTTTATACTATGACAGTAATTTTCAACGGTAATAAGTGAAACGCAACGAATAGAAAAGTAGCGCGCTCTTCTCTCACTACAGTGGTCATAGCCGAGCGGTAAGGCTGCATTCATAAAGACGCGAAGATAAGCGATAAACGAGCTACTCGTACAACGAGCTTTTTTGTTCAAACAATATCCGCGAGAACAGACTTATCTGTTCTTTAAAATTATTTTTGATAATAATTGTTATCAATGTACCAATCCGATAGCACTTCAAAAGTCATATTCAATGCTTGATTTTGTTGCAAAAATTGCAGCTATTTTTGGTCTGCATTCAATGTCAATTTGGAAGGAGCTAAAGATTTCAGTCACGTCAGTTTTGACTAACGACAAGGGTTGGATGAAAGTCGGACATATTTAGTAGTTGCAATTGGCGTTTATACTGTTTGATAAATAATGCAGAAGCGAATAAACTGACCCGAATTGACGCACTGCGCTCCATGCTAGGTGGTGTATGTAAACGCAGCTTTATAGCTTATAAAACTAACTTATAGTTCATCGGGGTCAAAGATCAAAAGTTTGTCAGCAACCCGCAGACTATTTTCTTAATTAATCAATCAGATGACAACTTTGTACAGTCACAAGCATAAATGACGATGAAAATGTACCAACTAACTTTATTAATTGAACTAATTAACTTCTTAAAATCTTTCGCCGATAATATTCGACACTCAAAACTCAATATTTTTATCGCATAACCATAATAGGTAAATACTTAACTATTATAAGAAAATAAAAAGATCAAATTATGGGTAACAATATGTAACATGACATGAGAAAGAGCATCAAAAATGTGCGACGAACCAGAAAAAGGAAAATACGTAGTAAAATATTTTGCTTGTGACAGTTTCAATCTTGGCTAGGTTTCATAAAGATAAAGTGGGTACCATACTGGAGGAAATCTAGGATGATCCCTGCGACATTTAATAAAATTTTACCTGATATAGGCAACCTTGTAACGACGCGACGTTCAGTAATGGAATTTATTTTTATCAACTTTTTTCTAGCCTCGGCTAGTGATAGCTTTATTAGACTACTATGAATACTTACTTAATAAGTAGCAATTACAATTAGTATTTAGGTTAAGTAACCAATAAGATAAAGTGCACAATTTTTCTTTTACCTTAAAATATTTGCAAATTCGAATATTTATAAAATACAATGAAAAAATTAAATGCCTACCCGACCCAGCCAGGAATCGTACCGGGTCTTCCGCGATCCGGACGGCTGCACTGACCATTATGCTACCGGGAAGGCTGACGTAAGTACTGAATTTTTCCACTGCTTTTTAATTTATGAGTGCTTTTTAGCGGCAGAGTGCCATCTATCCAACGGTTATTGCAACCGATGGCTATGCAGATTCATCTTTGCAGATGAAATACCACAAATTTGATAACACAACGCTATAGTTACTTTTTATTTTTATTTTTAAGTGCTAATTACTGCACTGAAGCTGAATTAAATATTCATAAAATACAGTGAAAAAAACTGGCTGGGTCGGGTAGGCATTAAATATATTTACAAAGTCATGAAATAGCCACTCTGTTAGCCTACAATTCAATATAGTTCAATTGTCTAGGGATGGGGTATATCGATGAAATTTTTTCGATAATAAGTAAAAGTGTAGTAGGTTGTAAATAGAGTGGATTAAACCTATAAAATTAAAATTTATATCCTAATGAATATTATTATTTCGTATTGAAACAAACTGTACTGTTTACTAAGAAAAAATTACTTCATACAAAAGAAATGCTTCAAGCTGATAGTTTCTACACAATCACCAATGTGTAATCATAACTTTCTATCTATAAAAATCATGCGTTTATCGCAGATAATTCCACATATTTATTTTTGAGAAAAATATTACTTTTGGCCCCAAATAGCCTTTACTGCGTAACCGGACATTTATGGGCGAAAATCTGAGGGTTCCTCAAGTTGTGGTGAAACAACATCTTCAGAGGGTTTCTTGAGGGAATAGCATCATGGAAATCAAGGAATCGTCCTTGCTAGCCCTCGCTCGCCTTCGCTCAACCTCGCTCAACCTCGCTCGCCCTCGCTCGCCCTCGCTCGCTCACGTTCGCCGGCTGCTTTGCAGACAGACATCTTTTAATACAGGTCGGTGGTGAGAAGTGAAGTCCGCTCAAGTAACTCTTTGACGTTTCCACAGCGGACAAGAAAAACCGCGTTGACAAGCTATATGGAGGATCCTCAAACGTGCCAACTAAGCTAGTTGGGGCTCTGGTCGTCGGACTCGGATGCCTATTCCGACATTACGTTGATAAGATCCCCTTACCCTTATCAGTTTGTAGTGCCATAATGTTAGATACTTTCCCACACCGAAACGGTTCATTTTCGGTAGGCCGAGGACGTCCTCAACGACTCTGATAATATCATAACACGAGCGAACCCGACGCTAACGTGGTCACAACAAACTTAGACACACTAACTTATGAATTCTAACTGCGTGCAGTCTAAGTAAAGTAAGTAATCTTTTTCTTTATATACTTCTAATATTTTAATTTGTTTTGTCCCAAATAAATAGTTTTTCTTTCTTTCTTATTGTTATGACATTAAGCTAAAATCTACATTGATTATGTCATATTTGTTATAAGTTATGTTCATTATGTTGATTTAGACTTAAACTACTGTTATTCTCGTCGTCCCATTTACACTAAAGGAAAGGCTGTCAGCTAATTTACCCATTACTGTTCATATAATATTCACATTATAAGCTTAATTTGGGCAAGGTAATCAAAGACCGAAGATAACGAAAGTTATCAACATAGCCTACAGGATTAGCAAGCTGAAGTGGCAGTGGGCCGGCCATATTAGTCGCAGAGCTGATAACCGTTGGGGTAAACGAGTTCTCGAGTGGAGGCCGCGTATCGGCAAACCTAGTGTAGGACGCCCTCAGACTAGGTGGAGTGACGATCTTCGCAAGGTGGCTGACAAGAGCTGGATGAGAGTAACCACGGACCGTGCTCAGTGGCGTGACTTGGAGAGGTCTATGTCTAGCAGTGGACTAGTATAGGCTGATGATGATGATGATGATGAATCAAAGACCCTCACTTGCTGCAAAAAGACCTTTAAGCTTCACGTGGTACGCTTCTCTACTGTCTGCCAGGTCTTCTTATAAACACCAGAGTGTTTTATTCAACTCGAATATACCTACTTTTTATTATTAACTACATCGCGCTCTATTATGTAAAGGCTCTTTTGTCTCGAAAAAAACATTTCACGTAGCAGAGACACCAGTTTCTCTTGAAAACAATTTACTTAAATACGGGAAGGTAGGTTTATTATTAAATTCCATTCTTATAATATTTACTCGGATAAGTTTCTCGATTCCAAGTTGATACGAACATCCTCAACGTAAACGTGATATTCATATTAAATGATTTGCTTTTGGCCTACTTCTTTGTCTTCTTAATATTACTCGGGTATTCCGGGAAAAGATGCCTACTTCGAATTTTTTATTAACGTAATTTATTATTCTTACGCATAAAGTATCAGCTAATATACGATATCAAATTTGGTACAAGACACGAATATCTAAAAGCGTAAAAATAGTAGGTAAAATGTCAATTTAGAGTAAATTGAATGGATATTTTTGGCAATTCATAGTCTGATGTATCTATTATTCAAATTATAGACATCAACAAAGTGAACTAAAAATAAGAATAAATAGAAATACGTAACTATCTGTACTTTTATAAAGCTACATTGTATTTTCTACTTAGTTGCCCATTGAATCATAATAAATGGAACTTAACAAATGAACATGTCCTTCCTTCGCTACCACAGGACAGCTCCAACTTTGCAGACGGTGTTCTCAAAAATTCAACACTGTGAACAAACACTAGGAATCCGCTCTAGAACGCCTGCTAAATTCATTAATATATTATCAGACTGTTGACTATTACACTATGTTTCGACTCTCGAAACGAAATAGCTGGCCGCAACACGGCAAACCGTAATCAGCCTACCGCTCCACTAAATTATGCAAGCAAAATCCAGCCTGTAATCTTGGACAACAACGTAAACACCTGCTTGGAGCGCCACAGAGATGCAGACGGCGATTGAACTACGAGTTACTTTTTAGCAAAGGTGCTCATTGCGCTATAGCTAAAAAATCTAAGGGAAATGAAACGTAGCTCTTGAACACAATCAAAAAATGCTGGCAAGTTAAGCTCCTTGCATTGCCAGATTAATGTAGCTGCCATTTCTAGTCACCGGACGTCTCTAAAAGCATGCTTTTGTTAGTCTTATGATGATAATGATTATGATAATGATGATAATAATAAAAATATGTAGATAAAAAGAGTAAGTATAAGAGTATAACAAAATACTAAGAACATACCTTGTTTCAGTACCAACTGATTAACATCTTTTCAAAGCACGACGGACCTCGAGACATTTTAATTTGATTACTCATCCAGCGACACGACATTGCGATAGTTCCGTACTTGACAAATCGTAACCTGAACGCGCTAGTCCAATCTCCACAAACCTTGACAAAGACTTAGCAATATGCTAGTCTGACGGTTTAGTCCTACTATAGATGTTTTGTCTGTGGTCGCAGCTCTATGCCGATATCGTTCAGCACAAGATCTGGCTGACCCGTAATGGCGAGGCATTGTGCTCCCATTCTTGCCGGTGGTATAATAGCGGGGTATCCGTTTAGGTGCCTATTATTTAACCACCAATGAATACACCATGGCTATTGTGAAAAGTAATTACCAGGTTTTGTTCTTTTGGATACTGCGATTATCTTCACGTTTAATTTCACTGAATTGTATGAGACCGTTTATATAATTAACTAGCGATCAGCCGCGACTTTGTCCGTATAAACACACTTATCCCGTGATCCTGAGAGAATTGCGAAAAATCTTTTATTGCCTACATATTAAAGACTACATAAATGACATATTTTTTATGAGATGTAGCAATTTGCTCTATTATTATGGTACACTCAGCTTGTATTTTGAAGGAGCAAGCAGAATAAGCAATGACGGTTTAATTTCCGCGTTGCTACGAGAGGCGTAACCTCTTTGCCTGGTAATTTCACTGAATGTCGTACCATTCAAACTATAAGACACGACGTTAGACGTTTTAGAATAGCAGAATCGTGAACGTGGAACAAAAAAGTACCTTCGAATAACGGCAGAAATGGAACGAAAGTAGCAGACAGTCGTCAGTTTCTATGCGAAAACCCTACCACCGGCAATGTTTTAAACGTGTTTTTTGAAAACACCTTCATAACAAGATATTACTAAACAAGTTTCCTAATCAATTATACGTAAGGAAACCGTAGTAATAACATTCGGAGTAGACGCGATATCGATAGAAATTCTCTTTATAACATGAGCGTAGCAGCAACGGATGTGCCGCAATTTCCTAAGATTCGGTATTGATATTTATATACGTATAATATATATGATAAACCGTAAGTTATATCACACAGAAATAAGGTCAACGGATCGGAGCTGAGGCTAACAGACAGGATTTCGTTATAAAAACTCGCCACTGGCTATTCGCCATGTCATTGCAGTCATTAATCATTTATAATTAAAAATGTTAGTGAATCTAGAAGCGGGTGCGTTTATGTCTGTTGATCACAAATTCAGAATAACTACGAGTTAATTACCTACGAGTTTCGAACATGATCGTTGATGCTAAACAACGTTAGTAGTGCCTGATCTACTGATGGGTGACCATATTTAAATTGTATTGTTGTTTGTTGTCAGTTAGCGTTTAACGCACGCCAAACTTGTCTATACGAAAAGGCTTATAAGGCCCACGATTGGGACGTTAATCGGTTAATAATGATAATATAGTTAAAACATTTTTTTTTTACTCAAAAATGTGTTTTTATTTTTCAGCTAATATTTCACTTTATTTATAACGAATTACACGTAGAACATAAAACCGTCAACAACTTCAACACCTTAAAACAGTAAAACTGTATCTCAAGAACAAATAAAACTTCGCGATAGTACGCAACTTGCTGTAGCTACGGTCCGTAGTCCCGTAGCCTCTGGCTGCGGTTCAAGTGTAGCTACGGTATACACTGCTACGAGTATTAAGCCGAGCTATAAATATTATTTTGTTGGTCTTACCGACATTTACCTAAAATATAATAAATATAATTTATAATTAGAAACAATATAAAATATAAATATAATCATCATTGAATTATTAATAATTTGTTTAAGTATATACTTGGTATACCGTTAAAGCATTTTCAGTTTTAGAACACGAAAAAATATAAGTCATGTAACATTTCATTGAACGTGCGAAAAATACTTTAGAAAACAATAATATTTTGTCATGTTATAAATTATTATAACTTACTTATCAATTAAACAATTTTTACATCTGTACTTGCTATTATATAACACATTTCAGTTTATCGATATAGGGTAAGGGCACCAGTGTTCGACACAACTTTATTCGCCAGAGAATAATAGATTTCATTTAATTAAAATTTTACGGGATGACAGCTAAGAAGCAGGTGGTCTGTATTTCAATGTTGCTAAGGACTAAAATCACTTGCAAACCTTTATTTTTAATGATGAAAAAATTTCGATCACTGGTTCCTTTCGAACACTGGAGTTCCTACCCTAATACATCATCATCAGCGCATTTTGTGTCCCCACTGCTTTGGCACGAGCCTTCCCTATGGATGGGAAGAACGGGCCGTAAACCGTCGAGCCGCGCCGGGCCCAGTGCGGATTGGTGGTTATTTACGAATGCTCATGCAGCCGGGACCAACGGCTTTACGTGCCATTCGAAGCACGGTGGAGCTCGAGATGATACATTTTTGGTCACCCATCACCAGCCTTTGCGAAAGTTGCTTGACCTCAGCACTCGCAGACCGGAAGCATTCACCAATGCGCCGTTGAGCTTCTCAATATTATCCAATTACTTTAGATATAGACGGAGGTTAAATTTTAATTTCTCACTAAGTATCTTGTTACGTGTTAATGTAAACAAATGTTTCCATAACTCCTTATGCACATGGTTCGAGCGAATATCGATGTTGGTGATCCTGCTGAACTGCATCACGCTCGGCATGTATCAACCCTGCGTGGACGACCAGTGTATTACCAACAGATGCAAAATATTACAGGTAAGCAATATGTCAATATTTTTATTATTTTTATTTTTGCATTCACAACCCTATTCAAATTTGTAATATTCCTTCAATACATTTTCAACCATAAGTTAAAGACATAAAGTTCAAGGTCTATTGACGTAATTTGACAGTTTGTGGTTGTCTGATGGGCAGGCGGGTGTATACGAGTAGTTACAATATAAAAATATTGCTAGGAAAAAAATAAAGACAGTGTCGTAATACAGTTGACTTGCAGCGTAAATCATAAAAGTACTAGATAAATTTTCAACGAGCCTTCTGTAGTCTCGGTAGCTTAGCGGTCAGAGTATTGGACCGGTAATCCAGGGGTCGTGAGTTCGCGTCCCTCTCGAGCTTCCGGGGACTGGTTGCTTTTCTCTAGTAAAAAAAAATATGTTGTAAATATCTCACAACATTTAATTTTACCCATATGTGTCCTACTGTTGAACAAGGTTACTGGTTTTTTTCTTATGCACTTTTATCCACGGTTATGTTCTTCTACTTGCCTACGAAATTATTGCTTTAAAACCGATTATCTTTTACTTTACTATGATTTAGTATATTTACACCGCTATCTCTATTTCGTTTATAAAAGTTATTAAAAGTATATTAGTAAATAACATTTAGCAGAGCTTACAATGAGTTAGTGTTACCGTATTGTCCTGCTTTAGTCTACGTGGGCTCGTGTCGCGCTCCAATTTACTTATAAAGAATTAATTATTTAGCTTACTTATTTATTATTTTTTAAAATGCTTGAAAATGATGTAATTATTTTGATAAGCTTTCTCGAGATATATCAAAATTGCTATACTGATCAAATACACGCGAACAGTGCCCTCCAAAGTTAGTAGGAGAATCCATATATGTCGTGTTTAGCGGCCGAATAAAAAACGATAAAAAATATATTTTTTTTTATTAAAAAAAATAAAAGATAAAACTAATTTCTGGCGGTTTATATAAAAATGGAACGATATCTTTTACTTAGAAACATAAAGAAGGTACCTAACATACCAAAGGATTTTGTTTAGATTTTGTTTAGATTTCGTTATAGTAAGTTTTTAACTGTTTAAAGTTTTAAAAAGGGAACAAATAAACATACCGTGCTTAGTGCGTGCACAATATTCTTCTGCTCTGTCGACTGGTCTAGTTGATCGGTGTATTCGGTGTAATAGTACAGACGCCTGCATATCACCTATTCCAAAACTGTCAAACTTTCACCCGCGTGGTTCCCGTTCCCATGGAAATATTGTTCTATTGAGGAAATTTGACAGTTTGTGGTAGTCTAGCACCTATCCAAATTTAGTAGATGTACCGAGAAATCTTATTGATATCATTTGAAACGCCATCGACAAAACAATAACTATTAACTATCCTGCGAAGTATTTAAACAAACCACAGAAAATAGATTATTCTGTGATTTGTAGGTACCCTAACGCTAGCAACCACAAATTCAATCGGAATGAGTAAATGGTTTATTAATTCAAACCTCGACCACATTCAGAACTAACGAATCTAATAACCCATTAAATAAAAACCCAGGGTTTATAAAATAATGTTATGTTGGTTAAACAAACAAAACTTCTTCATTTACTGATAATTGCTTGTACAAGGCTATCATGGCAATGTCAGCGGATTCAAAAGTTGCTGAACACAATAATAGAATATATTTTTATTTTATTTATTTATTAGCCTCTTTTGTCCTTCTGCTATAACAATAGAATAGAATAATTAAATTTTGAGGATCACGCTGGATTGGCAGATATATTTAACAAATTAATAAGTACTACGTACTTACAAGTTACAACTGTATAATTCCCATAGAGTGTTTATTAACGATTTTATAATTAAATCAATTAGACGCTGCGTACTCTTTGATACTTCGTACTCTTTGGCGCCTACAGCCACCTGACATTTTTGTCGGTGTAAACTAGTGTAATACCCAAGACCCTTTTGCCGTTCTAAGACAACAATAGATAGCACCCACCTGCCCGCTTTAAGTCGGATCCGTATAAGGCTTAGGTAGGATCTACGCCGTGTTGTGATATGGCGATGCGACTCAGATAAGAGTGCAATTCATACGAAATAGATGGTTCCGATATCTGTATACATAGTATGTTGCACACTAACTTAAATCTTTATTTGAGTGAAAACTTCTTTGAAATTTATTCCAAAATTTATAAGCTGTGGCTTTTTTCACTAAAGCTAAAGTTTTTATAATGTAAGACTATGTGACGCTAGTGACGCAACGTGTTTAAAAGGTGGGCTTTGCCGCCAAAGAAAGTATTAACCAAATAAAATTTTACATAATAATAATAATCAGTTACCTACTGCGGACGGACTACTTTTCTTTTTATTAAAATTTTTCTTGTTTTACCTACCCATATTAAAAAATGTGCTTTTTAATAATTCTATTTTTATTTATTTTGTTTGTAAAGTCAGCAAATGTTATTTCCTTTTTTTTCTAATTTGTATACAATAACACTATCATCTATGCGGGTACGCGAGGTGGTATATAGGCTCAGACGTACCCAAGTTGTTTATATTAATGTATGAAAAGGTATAGGACCTATGTCAAGTTACAGGTTCTATATAAGCTCCCAACGATGTTGATGATAATTTTTTGTACACCTTCTTGCCTACAATAGTCTCACATTAACATTTTCGTACAGGTATTTGATGACATAATATTCGCGTTCTTCACTTTGGAGATGACTATCAAGATGGTGGCAATGGGAGTGTATGGACACGGCACCTATCTGGCTGATTCCTGGAACAGGCTGGACTTCTTCATAGTGATGGCTGGGTAAGATTATTTACGGCAATCTTCTTATTTAAGTGTGTAGCTTAAGGCCGCATTTCCACCTGCAAGAAAACTTCCGCGAGAAATTTCCGACGGTCTATCCGACAGCATGCAAGTGTATAGACAATACTTGCTACTGAGTATACACTTGTAAGCTGCTGTCGGACAGACTATCGGACATTTCTCGCGGAAGTTTTCGTGCAGGTGGAAATGTGGCCTAAGGATTTGCTTATAAAATTACTAACCCCTGATAAGCACGGGTGGATTTTTTTTAATATAGCTTATGTTACTCAGCGCTAATGTAGCATTCTAATGGTGAAATAATTTTTTAAATCGGTCCAATAGTTTTAATTGTTTATTTGCTGCAAACATACATACATACATACATATAAAGATACAAAGGTTTCCTCTTTGTAATATTAGCATAGATAATACATAAGATTTTAAGGTAGCACCACAGTGATCGACAAGAACCAGTGATCGTAATTTTTTCCTTTAATCGTTAAAAATAGGGCCAGTAACTGATTTTAATCTTAGAATACAGACTTGGAGGAGCTTGATGGTGCAGTGGTTAATGCGCCCGGTCTGCCAGTGCGGAGGTCAAGCAACTTTTGCAAAGGCCGGTCATCGGATGGGTGACCAAAAATGTATCATCTTAAGCTCCACGCTTCGGAAGGCACGTAAAGCCGTTGGTCCCAGCTGCATTAGCAGTCGTTAACAACCACCAATCCGCACTGGGCCCGTGTGGTGGTTTACAGCCCGTTCTCCCTATTCATCCATAGGGAAGGCTCGTGCCCCAGCAGTGGGGACAAAAAATGGGCTGATGATGATGAATACAGACTACCGGCCTCCTAGCTGTAATCCCATAAAATTTCAATGAAAATCTGAAAAAGTTTAACGCTGGGCTTGAAGTGTCGAACACTGGCTCCACTACCCTACTTATATATCATACCTTAAATTTTGGATGAACATTCAAAATTCTAAATTCTAAATTATTTATTCAGTTTAGGCTACATGTAGTTCTTGTGAATGTCACTATGCCATCATATCATTGACGACCTCCGTAGCCGAGTGGCTTGCACGCCGGACTTTGGGCGGCGCTAACTTTGAGGTCCCGGGTTCGATTCCCGGTCGGGTCAATGTCGAAAACGAACTTTTCGATATTGTGTCGGGTCTGGGTGGTTGTAGTACCGTCGTTGTTTCTGATTTCCATGAAACGAGTGCTTTAGCTACTTACCTTGGGATTAGAACAATGTATGTGATGATGTCTAAAAATATTATATTAAATATATTAAATATTATATACTCTGGGCGGGAGATCTTGTACTGAGAAGAACCGGCAAGAAACTCAGCAAGTGTCCAGCTCTTTTCTCCCTTACAGCGTCAAAAATATTGGAAAATGCCCTATCATAGCAGGACACTTTCCATTACAAATAAACAAAAAAAAATATAGAAAACAACCACAACATGTAAAAAAAAAATCTAAGTTATTAAATTTACATCAGGTAAAAGTTTCAATTTCCACAATGTCATATAGTAGGTACATACCACTACAGTACTCTAGTAAAAGTCAAAAATGTTTAAGAAAAACAAAGTCAAACTATAGTGAATAATACTAAAAATAAGATAAGAATGCAAGAGCAGACAAGCCTCCACAGGCGGCACCCGTTCACGAGGCTGCAGACTGCAAACTGCAACTGCAGACCGCAAGCGACACTAATGATCTGCATGAATCTATATTATGTGTTCCGAGCGCAGCGACTTCAAGAATTAAATGAATTCCATAATAGATTCATACAAACCAGCAGTATCGCTTGCAGTCTTCATTCGCACATATCGAAACCGTACCTTTAGAAAGAATATCAATATCATCATCATCATCAACCTATCTCAGTGGCGGTAGCCAAAGTATCATTAAGAAAACGATAGCGAAGTTCGAAAAGAATAAAATGTATGGGATTGACATAAGATTGACCACGTGATTTAGCGCGGCTTATGTCAATCCCATACATTTTATTTTTTTCGAACTTCGCTATCGTTTTCTTAAAGTTACTTTGGCTAAGCCTACAGGCACCTACAGGTCACTGCTAGACTGGATAGAATATAGTCGAACAATAGTCGAGTTGAGAATTCGTTCGAACTTTGAGCACCTAGCGTAATCTTCGAAATTGATCGAAGAGCGTAATATAATAACTAGTAATGTATAAGTTTACTATATACAGCAGTGGACTAGTATATACTGATGATGATGATGATGATGATGATGGAACCGTATACTGACTCTTAAGCTGATTTATTCCGTCACAAATAAGGGCTTTACTTTTGAATTTCACGAATCCCAAGAAGTCGAAAAATGAAGCTATTTTTCAATCGTGATTTATTTATTTTTTCTTTTAATTGATGGCTTCGTGCGATTAGCACATTTAGCCAGTGTCAAAGTAATTTATCTTACAAGTAATACATAAATAACTAAAACTAGACACTGGCTAAATCGTAGCGAAAGCCATTTTTCAAGAAATTGAATTGAATACTTAAATAAACAATATTAGAAATGGGAAGTGAGAAATGATATACCCCCCAACCCCTCGAGTATCTCAGTAAAGATGTGGGGCTTTACTAAGTCCTCACGCGACCTTCTTGAGAGAATTTGAAAAGTGACGTTGCACTGTTTTGTTTCATTTGCCAACACTTATGCACACTCACGAACTCTTAACAGTTAATAATCCACCATTATTTCACATTAATATCCGACATAACACAAATTTTGGAAAATAAAGCAAAACCGCAGACATGATGCTTCACTTTCCCGCCAAGAAGTTTCCAATCGTGATTTCTTTGATATTATTAAAGTTTGTTTTTTAAAGATTATGCATTGAAATTATCGCCTTTTGTAGTAACAATCAAAGTTGCCAAATTTACAGTGAGAGCTTTCCATTCCGAGAACACATTTAAAAGTTGTTTCTTAGTATCAAAAAATCAACAAATAAGTTCACAGACATCAAAGTTGTAATTATACAGTTAGGCGAAGTTTAATACGTTTTATAATAATTTAACTTTATGAAACATTCTCGCCAATGAATCTTATTCATAAAGTTTTTGTTACTTTGATATAGCTTTAATTTTATAACTGCTCGAATTGGGTTCTTCACTAACTCGACACAAGAGACCGGACACACATTTTTTTTTTTGAGAGATAGCTGATTGCCTCAAACGGCGTTTTCAGCGTCACCGGGCTTTTTTGGGGGCGGCGAGGTACGTAAAGGGTACCTCAAGCCGTGTGAAACGAATCACCTTCGGAGGTTTTCTAGACGGAACGGCATCACACTCACTACTAGATTCACCGGAGGGTTCGGATCGGATCGGACCGGACACACGTGTGTCGAGTTGGTGATTTATTTATTATTTCGTCATCTGGACACGCCAAGATTTTAACGCATGTCCACATAGTGAAACTTAAATTAAATCACTTCTATGTTTTTGTCAACTGGACACACTCAATTTTTTTTACAAATTACCGGCATAGTCCTAAGAAGCCTGCAAGAACCTGTAAAAAATTATTAAGATTTTTCCCGTGATAACTATAAGTCAAGGGTTTAATTAGAAAGTAATGGACCTATAAATGTACCAAACTTTTGTCTTTTTTCTTTTTGTCACTTAAATTATATTTCTCATTATTATTACGCTTCAAACTAAAACTATTTGGAAAATGTGAGGCAAAAAGTGTTAGCTATAATTTATTATTTTATTTTTATGTTTTTACTATTCACTCGCTGTGCTAGCAAGTAAAAACTTAAAACCGTAAAAACTTTTTCAATGTCACTTTAATAAGTTTATTTTATTTACAGAGCACTGGAGTACGCATTGAACGTGGAGAACATAAACCTATCTGCCATTAGAACAATACGAGTGTTAAGACCGTTAAGGGCTATCAACAGAATACCAAGTAAGTGATAATTTACAATTGTTATTATTATTCTAGTAATTTATAGTAAAAGTTACTTAGATTTGAGTGGTAGAGCCACGCTGCGTTGCAGCACGAAATGGGCCGGCTCGCCCGGCGTAACACCACCCTCTCACAGAATATCGGCGTGAAACAACGGCACTCGTTGCTGTTGTGTTTCGTCCGGTGTGTGAAAGTACCGGAGGCCCATCTCTCACCCCTCCCCCCTCCCAATTCCTACTCCCTCCTCAAGATTCAACTCCTTTCCAAGGTTCGCAACCATCTGCGATAACTTTGGTTTGGTTTTGCGGGTTGTCCATGGGCGGCGGTGATTACTTTCCATCAAATGACCCGCCAGCTCGTTTGCCTCCTTTTAACATAAAAAAAGCATCTACCTGCCATTTTTCTTTGTTCAAAAAGTATTTAGTCAAATGGAAAGTTAGGGATTCATAGCCATAGTTGAGGCTCGACCGCGAAAGAGGCTAGCGGAGAGCCGCATCTATGAAAAATATCGTTGCGAGTTAAGAGGGCTCATTTATTAATTTCGCGGTCGAGCCCGGGCTTTGTAAGTCATTAACGCCGGTTAACTTAGATAATTATTCTATGTATACTTTTACTCAAAAATATATCTCATCAGCTCATTTTTATGTCCCCACTGCTGGGGCACGAGCCTTCCCTATGGAGGGATATGAAGAACTGGCCATAAACCACCACGCGAGCCCAGTTCGGGCTAGTGGTTGTTAACGCCTGCTTATGCAGCCGGGACCAATGGATTTACGTGCCTTCCGACGCATGGAGGAGCTCTAGATGATAAATTTTTGGTCACCCATCTAATAACCGGCCTTAGCGGAAGTTGCTTAACTGTCACAAAGTAATGTAGAAAATAATATACATCTATTTATACGTAATTCACACGTAATAGCTTTAACTATACAAACTCATACGCTTATTACGATACTTAGTACCCAATAACCTCTAAAATAATAATAAAAAATATTTATGATGTATCTATAATATACGGCCATATAAACTGTTGTTCACCAAACTAGGCTAAGTGGTTTAAATGTTATCTAATGGTAACGTTTAACACGCGTCAAATTCCACAAATTCACCATCCAAAATTGTTATTAACGTGTACGAGTGTAAATGAAACAGCCCGCGAACTCTGATCGTCTTATCAGATTAAGTAATGAAGAAAGTCAGCGGTTTAACGTCAGGGGGTACATTCTGCTTGGAATCACAATCACCCGCTTTTCCACTTAAGTGGTTTCCAACTTCGAAACCGATTAATAAGTTACAGGGCCATTGAGAAGCGATCCCGTTGGCAATATTTGAGAGGACAATATTTAGTTTGGAAAATTGTGAGCCGATTAGCAGAAGGGCGTATACTACTAGAAGTAAATGGTTTTTTTCAGCTTCAACAATGAGAAACTTACAGAGATGTGTGTTCGAGAATGTTACTACGAATAATCGAGCTAGCTTATTGCTAGTTTTTATACTTTTATTGTTTTTAACAGACTTTTCTTTGTTCTTTTGATTTTATTTTAATATAATAGGTAACTCATCTCACATTAGCAGTGGCTTGTAATATATGAACCATTGATCTACCAAGGGTTACAAAATAATAACACTATACGTAGAACAGTAGATTTCATTAACATAAAGGTTCAGAGTTTCTGATAAGTCGCAAACAGCCTACCCCAAACTTTTGTTTCTGTTTTACGACAGATACGACAAAGTTAAACACATATACACAAGGAAAATCGTCATATTAGGACCTTTAGATAGAAAAACGATGGTTTTGCTACTAGACAGTGACGGTTAAAGATACATTTAAGCGACTATGATTTGGATTGGTAAAAAAAAAGTTTACTTAACAGTAAAATTAACTTTAAATTTTAAACTAAAAAAAATTATACGAATCGGATACTGTTTGAGTACACTCGGAACACAGTAATCGGTTACACTTATTGTGGACATACCTTAGTAGTTAGTTTTATGCATTTTTCCGTTTCTTTTAATTTGCAGTAAACTTTATTTTATTAGGAAAAAATATAAATTTAACAATTTTATCATCAATGCTAATAGTAACTAGTAAATCCTTAATTTGGCTCATTTGCATCAGTAACTGATTCATGATTGATTCAAATTTATTTGTAACCATCTAACATTATATTAAAATATTATATTATTATTAAACAACATCACATAATATTAAACTGATATTAAAGACATTATTATTAAATATGTTAACGCAAAATCAAATCTAATTTAGATAGCATTAGGTTGAAACCGCGTCAGTGCCAGCTGGTGTTCAGCACATGCCTAGCTGAGCTAATGACCGCACTAATGTCTACTCGCAAAAACAGCTGTCTAGACATCGGACTTTGGTGATTGTTAACAGCCGATAAAACTCCACTATAATATATTACTAAATCTGTTTTACTACCTTAGAATTATTGACCTTCGTTTGAATGAATACGTATAATAAATGGATAGGTATTTCTATACTATTAATAAGAGGTAAAGTTGGTTTGTTTATTTGTTTGCGGAAAGTAATCTCTGGAACTAGGTACTGGTCCAATTCCGAAAATTCTTTTACAGATAGAAAGCTATATTTCTTACGGGTAAAATAGGCTACGTTCTACGTGGACGAAGTCGCGGGCAAACTGCTAGTTTATAATATTTACGGAAAAAAAACAAATATCCTTACTAATATTGTAAATGTTAAAGTATAGTAATTATAGTAATTAAAGTATATTAATACGTGAAGCAAAAACTTTGTACCCTTTTTTACGAAAATAGCGCGGATGGAGAAGTGTGAAATTTCGCACACTTATAGTTTATATAGAGAAGGTTATGCGAATGTTAATATTTTTTTAAAATTTGCATAAAAATACATTAAATCAATAAAACAAACATTACATACACTACCATGTGTTTGACACACACGCATATGTATTTGACACACACATATAAACTCTTTTCAAAAATTTCAAAAATGGAAGAGGAGCGGCCGAAATCTGTCAATGCCAATCCAAACTCACATTCTATCTTTTTTAATTTTTCATAGCTTAGGATACAATCCTTGCAGCCCTAATAAAATTACGGTTTTAATTTCGACCACTGGGCGACCACTAGTAATATTTTATTGGTCCATCATTCACGTCAAAACGACACCTCAATCATCACCGCTTATCACCTCTCCCTCGCCACAGGCCTTTTCGTGATAACTTTCAGAAGCATCACCACGTTAATTGACGACCAGACTTTTTAGAACCCGTATTGATAGCTGTACATGGCCGAGATACGCAATGTGTTTTAACGACCTTGTAGCCGAGTCCTCTCCGCCCGATCCTCTAAATACCACCACACATTTACAGAATACACTAAACATGAACACTAGTTTAGGCCTAAGACACCGCACTCTTAGAACAAGGGTACGACGAGCCCATGTGAACCGACTCTATACCAGGTATAGACATATAACTGGGCGCTCCTCCCCACCACCACGATCCGGTCAACCCGAGCCGAGGTCCGAGCTTTAGAGGCGCCCTCGGGTTGTTCCGCTCCCCGATCCGAACCGAGCCCTTCGGAGAATCTAGTAGGGCACGGGGACACGCACTAGTGCGTGATGCCGTTGTCTCTTTAGAAACCCTCCGAAGGTGATTCGTTTCACACGGCTTGAGGAACCCTTTAAGTTTCTCGCCACCCCCAAAAAAGCCCGGTGAAGCTGAAAATGCCGATTGAGGCAATCAGCAAACTCTCTCAATAAAAAAATTGTAGCCGAGTGGCTTGCACGCTAGACTTTGGGTGGCGCTAACTTTGAGATCCCGAGGTCGATTCCCGGTCGGGTCTGGGTGGTTGTGGTACCGTCGTTGATTCTGATTTCCATAATATGAGTGCTAAAGCTAGGTACTTACTTGGGATGAGAACAATGTATGTGATGTTAAAATGCTTCTGTTTTGTTTATATAATTTTAACGCAAATTTTGTTGCGAATAAATTACAAAAACACAATTGTTGAAAAAATTTCCACGAGCAGGATTTGAACCAGCACCCTTCTGATATTTTATAAATAGCTTGCCTACTTCTTAACTGATCTTTAGTATTTGTAAAAATATTATGATCGGATGTTAATGACGGTAGTTGTTGACATTGAATGGGCGCCTTTGGCTTTCAAAGTAAAAAAGTAAATAGTGTTGAATAATTTCGGCGGGCTGGTTAGAAACACGATAGCTCAATTGGGAGAGCACCTGACCCGGTATGTCAGAAGGGTGCAGGTTTAAATCCTGCTCGTGGAGATTTTTTCAACATTTGTGTTTTTGTATGTGATGTTGTCTAATATTTATAACTACCAATGCGCTCTCATTCGCAGCGAACCTTCTGTTCTCTACATAATCATGTGGCTAAGCGGAACAATCACCAATCTGTGATCGGCAGCGAGCGGCACTCACAGAAATGAATCCCGGCCGAGAGCATTCTGAACAACGAATGTGCGTGCAAACGAAATTCGTTCCCAGTTCCATCAATTTGCGATTACGATGCTTTTAATGCCGAATATCAAACAAAGTTTGATTTTTATACAATTTGAACTATTGAATATTTCAATAATTATCTGTATATTAACCTTAAATATCCTACTGTTGGACAAAGTTCTTCCCTTTTAACTTTGATTTCTGCCGACCCTCAACTATCTCCGTCTAGGGGTGAAACTAATCCAGATTATCAATTATGATATTACTTATGTCTAGAATCAGACTACTGATACACGATTGTGAACGAAAGGAAAAATCTTTAATATATAAAAATAAGGAGGCAAATGACTCCGCTCCAAGCAAGCTGGACTCCACTACTGTGGGCTTAGCACGAACTTCTATTGAATGCTAATGTCATAAATTCTATGAAATCATGTCTGTCAATTCTTCGTTGAATTTATGGACGTTGTGACGCTGTACTTTCCATAAAATATTCCTCTTATACACAACGAATCGAATTAATTATTTCTTCGTGGGAGAAGCTGCTAAATGCGAAGACGAAAACGATACGAAAACGATACGAAAACGATACGAAAACGACAACGTACCGGAATGGTCTTCCAGGTGTAGGCGGCGATCGATCGCGCAACAAGTGAGCCGGGCCCGCTCTGCCCGCTCTGCCCGCGACCCGGCGCGCCGACGACACTCGAGCTACACTGAACAGTGACGCCTACGTGCTTGTGTAAAGGGATGCAAATTTTATTACCCATAGCAGATAAGGCCGCGGTGTTTTACATCTACTCGTAGAGGCGTCAGTTACAAAATTACGTTGGTATTATGACTCTTGATAATTATACATATAATATACATATTATTATTATTATTATAGGTAATACAGGCAGGCAGTTGGAACAACTGATAGTTGCTGTATCCAATGTAAATTAAAATTATTTGTTCATTATTCCATTTTGTTGTAGTATAGGTGTAGTCTATTCTTAAACTTGTTGACACTTTGTGCTGTTATAATTTGTTCGGGCAGTTTATTCCTGGTATCAACCACACTGTTTTGCTCAAAAAGTGCTTACGTGTGTTGTTGTGGGATTTTTTACGTTTTTTTAATAGTGACGTGTTTAAATATGACTTTCTTTTACGTTTACAGAGTGGGTTAGCGGCTTTTTTTATTTTTTTTATTCATTGCTCGGCAAATTACTCCACTCCACCTGATGTTAAGTGGAAACGGAGTGGAAACTGCAGACGCAAGGACAACTGGTGCAGCGTAAAAACAACGCAGCATCAGTCACCCTCACCCTGCCGGCCCACAAGGTGCCTCTTCACGCCTCGTTTGAAGGACCCCATGTCATAAGAAGGAGGGACGTGTGCTGGTAGACTATTCCATCTTTTGGAAGTGCGACAAAGAAACGAGTCACCAAATTTCTTTGTGTGCGATGGAATGGGCTCCATCTCCGCAACTCATTTTACATTCTATTCACTAATATATATGGTAATATGTAGTTCTGTTCAGTAACCGCGGATCGTGCTAAGTAGCATGCACTTGGATGGCTGATGATGATAGATCTGGCATACATATCATCATAAGGGGGTGGGCGGAGACCACTTAAAAACATAACACGCCTTTTTAGGCAGTTGCAATACATCTAGATATGGGCAATTACAGCTACGAGAGAATCTTCTCGAATGCCTCGTGCGAATTTTATTCACCACTTGCGCACGTTGTACCATTGCCATTAAATCGTTCTTGTTAACGTGATAAAACTCTTACTAGGCACTGTACTACAATAACTTAATTGTTATATATGTGACACAGTTTTAGAGTGAACACAATCACCTAATATAAGATCGATCCGCGCAACAAGTTACCCTGTTGGCCGCGACCTTACCTATGAACTGGGTGTAATTTCAAAGCCCCGATAACAGGATGTACATACACGCAACCGTTATTGAATAATACATTAAATCAATAAAAAGTGAATTATTATACGAACAAAATAAAAAACTGCAGAAGCTTTTGCAAAAGTCGCAGCAGCAGTTATAACTACTAAATGCTCAAAGATTGTTGCAGTATTGGGATGAAGTGTGTGAGCCTGTGAGTATTGAAGGTTTAAATACTTGTAGAAATATTTTTTCATGAATATATTTGAGAATTTTATATTATATACCTAAATAAAATATATAAATAAACTTTCCTACACTCACACTAATTATCTAGCCCAAGAGAAGCTTCGTTATGAAACTCGTTAAATGGTTACTAGACAACGGATAAACATACTTAAAATACTTAAATACATACTTACTAAACACAGAAAACAACCAGACCCGAGACAATTTAGAAAAACAATAATTTCTAAATTGACCCGACCGGGGATCGAACCCGGGACCTCAGAGATGGCGATACCATAAAAACCGGTGTACAAACCACTCGACCAAGGAGGTCGTAATAATACCAAATATTATATTGAACACAATCTGGTAGAAAAACCACCACTCTCACAATTTAGCAATTTCTACACTTCGTTCTGGCATACGATACAAAAACTTACTTGGTTTATCTGTTGTCACACAAGTTAAGGGGAAAAAATCTATAGCACAATAATATACTATACAATACACAATATACTATACTTATACTATTTAATTATAAAGTTAACCAAGATAAACTACTCAACAGAATGTTCCACGCGTTAGAAGTTAGACTTAACATTTCTGTTACGCTCTAGTCTGAATTCTTAAATCACTTAAAACTTAGTGCCATCTATTCTGGTCGTCTGACGCAGTTCTACAAACCAACGTTCCGCGAAGACGGGTCACAACTCTCGGCGCGACGGAGTCAAAGCATTTTAACAAAAGACCACTGCTCCAAGATCTATCTGGGACTTGCAAACAACTGGGCCGAACAACATTGGCACTAATTCACCTCAGTTGCCGTAGTGAAGTAAGAAATAACAAGGGCTATAGTATATTCTGTAGTTTTGCCAATTAAATAAATCTATATTATATATAACACTAGCTGACCCGGCGGACTTCGTTCCTTTTTACAGTTTCTATGACAACAAAACAAACAAATCGTATTTCTATTTATTTATCACTATGTCCCTGCATTTAAAATCTGTAATATCTTCGAAAATATTCATTTAAATTACATGCTGTAAAGGCCATATTGATCTATATAAAATGCACAATGTATTTAAGGTACTTAATTGGGTAAGGATTAATGCTGTATTGCTTAAAATCGCTTCGTAAATAAGCCATTATTTCTCGTAAAAAGTAAAGAACAAAAAAATATTATTGTGGGTTATCCCTAAGAGATAGACATATACCATCACGGACATTTTTGTAGACCTTTTTAAGGTGTACAATACTGTTTTACATTATTTTAATCTATCTCTTAGGGTTCAGCCAGCGTTTGCAATGTAAGCGCAAAAAAAATGTGAAACCTCTAAAATTATCAGTGTTTCTCTACAATATTATGCATGTATTTATACTCATAAACCTTCCTCTTGAATCACTCTATCTATTAAAAAAAACCGCATCAAAATTCGTAGTTTTTAAAATCTAATCATACATACATACATAGGGACAGCGGGAAGCGACTTTGTTTTATACTATGTAGTGATTATAAAGCTGAAGAGTTTGTTTGTTTGAACGCGCTAATCTCAGGAGCTACTGGTTCGAATTAAAAAATTATTTATGTGTTGGATAGTCCATTTATCGAGAAAGACTTTAGGCTATATAACATCACGCTGCGACCAATAGGAGTGAAGCATCAGTGAAAAATGTTGTAAAAACGGGAACAAGAGCCTAAAAAATTAAAAATGCTGCCGAAAGTCACTATTCCACGCGGACGAAGTCGCGAGCACAGCTAGTAAACAAATAAAAGGAAAGAGGAAAGCAACGTATCTTTATACTATTAATAAAGATGTAATGTTTGTTGCTTTTTTTGTTTGTTTGTATGTCGGGGCTAATCTATGGAACTACTGGTCCAATTCCAAAAAATCTTTCACTGATAGAATGCTATATACCTTGTAGGTAACATAGGCTATATTTGATTATGATAATAAATTTTTTATTTTTAAAATCTCAAATCCACGTGTACGAAGTCGCATGTAGAGTGCTATAATTAATAAAAAGAAATAAAATCTAGAGAACATGCCAAGTTAAATTAGCAGTTATAGAACAAACACTTGACAGTTCAGAGAAGAAAAAATTTTTACACGTCTGTTGATCATTTTATGTGCTGCCAGTACTTCATTCTTTTTAATCTCTTATAACCTACATACAATATTTGTACGGAAAAAAAATACCGGCCAAAGAGCATTCTAACAAAAGACGAGCGCCACTTCCCCCGAGTCCCCACAAACTCCAGCTGCGTCTCTCAAACAACTTGAACAATGCAACCCGGCGCAAATTAAATCGGGGCCGCGCGCAACTACGGTTAGACATACATCGGCACTAATTTGCCCCAGCCGCAATTTATTGTTCCCGCGTGCCTTTTTATTTCGCCAAATTGAAATGTGAATTTTGATTTACTTTCCCGCCTGTTAGGCTTACGTAGTTACAGTGAAGGCGTGATAGTATGCGTATAAATAATGAACTGGTTATTGGAGTTACTTTGAGTTGAACTGTGAGTTAAAGGAAAGTTTTTTAATTACTCGAACTAGTTAAGGTTAACTTGTTGACATACATATAGAATGGAATATAATAGAATAGAAATACTTTAAATATATATTTTTTTTTAAATCATAAAACTACTTTTGTATAAGAAAAAAGAGTATAAAAGTTTTAAATAAGAATATTTTCATTAAACTTCAATTTCCAAAACCTAAAACAACTGTGAAGGAATTAATTATAAATCACGCTTCGACCGTCACGGTAATTGAAACTGGTCTAAAATTAAATGTTGCTTCGAAAATTTGGGCAATATCTCTTATCCTTCGCTTTGAAAATTTGTAACGTCCCATTTAAATTATTTACGGTTTGTAAAGTTTCAATTTCGATGCCGAATTCAATTGACCCCAATTGAAACGCTACTAATTAGTGCAAAATGTTCATTAATAAGCTTACGCTATTGCGAGTCTGTCAATTTTGCCTCCAGCTAAGTTTTATGTATGCCAATCTACTGGAGAAATTAATTAGAATCCATCGGCTCGCTTGGAACTACACTCCAACAGCAAATGTAAATCCACGACCCAACAATTTTACTGCATTTTAATTTTTCATCCAATCCGTAGGTAAAGGGTGACTTGGAAGATGTGATCAGAACCTACTTTTACTAACTTAGTAAATGAGATAATCATTACCTTCGTTTAGTACTGACTAAAATTGCTTTTGATTGTAATATAACAATAAGTAATGTTGGCCTTGCGGCACGTGATCGTGGGGATGTTTTAAATACAAGCCGTTTACGAATAAATAAACTAATACCAATAATAATAATTATATATTTATATTTATATATATATATATATATATGTATATGTGTATAGGTATGTACGTATATGCATTATAATTAGTTTATGTACCTATTTACTTTATTTATTTATATGTAAGGTAGTTAATTATGTTATGGTCGACAATTGGTCCCGCAAACTTTCTTTTCCAACTACAGCTAGGGTTGGCTGGAAGAGATCTCTTTTAGAGATAAGCTCACCCTTGTATATGTTTTTTATAATATAATTTAGACTGTAATTTTTAATGTACAATAAAGGATTAATGATAATAAATTGTACAGGACTTCTTGGCGGGAAAGTGAAGCGTCATGTCTGCGGTTTTGTTTTATTTTCTAAAATTTGTGTCATGTCGAATATTAATGTGAAATAATGGTGGATTATTAACCATTAAGAGTTCATGAGTGTGCATAAGTGTTGGCAAATGAAACAAAACAGTGCAAAGTTACTTTTCAAATTCTCTCAAGAAGCTCGCGTGAGGACTTAGTAAAGCCCCACATCTTTACTGAGATACTCGAGGGGTTGGGGGTATATCATTTCTCACTTCCCTTTTCTAATATCATTCATCATCATTATATAAGGAAATCTTGTTTATTTATATATTACTTGTAAGAAAAATTACTTTGACATTGGCTAAATGTGCTAATCGCACGAAGCCATCAACTAAAAAAAAAAATTGTACAGTTTTGTTTTGAGAAATTGACAACTACAAGCTAGTTAACTAAATACAGAAACATCTGATGTTTAATTAGTTTAACGCCAGCTAGTCTTTCAGACCTAAAAATATCTGCACACTTTTTACAATTTTATCGCAAATTCGTATGGAGACGTTACGTTTAAACATTACCTTATGATACTTTCAGGCACCCAGACTATATCTGTGTATAAAATCATGCCTATCTGTAAGAAAAGTATCCGTAAAGAAAGGACAGGGTTCGTGGGTTAGGTCCCCGGTGTGTGACGCTTCCGTGGTGGAGGCACCCGATTTGGTTTTAGTGCGATAAAATTTATTAGTTGAATATTTTTATCAAAAGTATAGTCAGATAACAAAGTATAACCTATTATAAAAAAAATATAAATGTCTTCATGAAATAATCAAAGTCTTAGTTTTTTAATATAAATCTTTTTAAATAATGTCGGTGAAACAACAATTTGCTTATCTAATAATATCACATTAGTCAAGTTACAATTTAAAAATCACATTTAATAAAATCAGATGATTTAAAGGTACTTAATATAAAATGTATTAAGGGAATTTTGAATACCTAAAAAATCATATAGGTATCTTCTTAAATATTTAGGTACAACATTGATAACAAAATTAAAATATTGCAACATTAAAATTTATGGAAATAAACTGTAACAACAACCTAATAATAATGTCTGATATTTTGTTATTTAAAAAATACATACATAATCAGATAATTATACCTGTAACGCATCATACTCATAATAATCATGAACATAAATTTTACAGTGAAATTAAATTACTTATTTAGTTCAGAAACACTTTGCGCTGACTGTATCTGGTACAAATGACTTTTATTTCGACAAAATCGGTTGTTATAACTTAATTGAAAATCGGGTGCCTCCACCACGGGGGCATCACACACCGGGGGCCTAACCCACGAACCCAAAGGACAAACCAATTAACTTTCGTATTTTTACAATATTTGTTAGGCTTGTAGCAGAATATTCACAATGATTAACTCTGCGTTCTAGCTTCCTGTAATTTTCGTAGCAATTTACTGCACGAAGGTTCTATGGGAATACTCAAGTAATTTACTTCATGATATATTGAAGAAAAATACTTCTGACATAGTTTTGGAAGGGCTCATTTTAGAGTTAGTAAATAACAACTTTTATTACCCTATACCAGAGTACCTTTCATGACATCCTTTTAAATACTAAGATAAAAATTTGTCCTCCGCAAGTCAATCAGTCTTGTAAATAAGTATGTCAATGTAATTTGAGCTTTAACACTTACAAAAATTACGCGAAGGAAACTATTTTTTTTAAATATTATTCAAGTAAAGTTTAAGCAATGTTTACTTTGTTCACAGGTATGCGTATATTGGTGATGTTGCTTCTGGACACATTGCCAATGCTTGGTAACGTCTTGCTGTTGTGCTTCTTCGTATTCTTCATATTTGGCATAGTGGGCGTCCAGCTCTGGGAAGGAATACTCCGGCAACGCTGCGAACTAGTCTTGCCATCAAATGTCCTCAGGCCCAAGTATGTCATCCATCATTCATTCAAACATGTTGCGGAGGCACAATAAGACAGTTCTATAGTAAATTAATATTTCTAAAACAAAGAAGTTTTACGGGGATTAACACAAACTAATCAATATCTAGGCACCTAGACCTTTTTTATACCAGATGGTTCTACAGAGTTGCACTGGCCGTGGTCACAGACTGAGTGACAGCCCCTGGGCACGGCCGGTTACATTTGTTATTTTACTTTTGTAAAATTTCTTGGCTTATAATGTACCACGAAAGTTTAAAAGGTTTTATTTTGCCTCCTGAAGTAGCTCATAATAAAAGTAAGCGTTAACTAGTATTGAATAAGTAAATACTCCAAATTGGATGACCTAACAGATTGGCTAGAAATGTTTAAAGTTGCGCGTATGTGATGGCAGTTGAAATGAGTTTTTCATTTGGTACCATTTGCTCGAGAACGCTCGTCTTAGCAGCACGCCCCACTGCTGACGTTGACTGCATGCAATATTTAACGCTTACACCACACGAGCACATTTGTGGCTGCTCTGTCATTCGATTCTACATTTTTATCGTTGTATTTCCTTTATTGCCAATAACATTTTTGAAAGCCGCATGTAAGTTTTGATCAGCTTATTATCAATTAATTAACATTAACACATGTGAATATTGCATCCCGTCAACACTCACATAATAATAACCATAGGTACACGCATGAATCATTTTGATGTAGCAAAATCATAGTTCTACTAATAACCTTTTTCTGGTAATACTCGTAATAATGTTTCACTAATTGCTACATTAAACATGATATGGAACATTTCAACCCAAGCTTAGAACAAAGTAGCATTGTCATCATAGCCAACCAGAACAATAATAATCATAGTTACCAATCCTGTCAAAATAGGTTTAGTACAAATAGTTACATCCAACAGTAGACCCGAGAATGTGATAAGAATTCAAAAGAAATCTTCAAATTAAAAAAGTGTTTTAGCTTAAATCTTCACATACTCTGGTCAAGAGGCTGTGTAATAATTAACTTAGGTAGGTACATAACACCCATCACCACTTCCTAAATTTGTGTTCCAGAGACCTGTCCGAATGGTACAGAGTGCGCGTCAGACTGAACTCGTAAGGATTTGCGATCAAAATTAATGTGTTTCTATTGAGAACATTGAAAACTGTTGTATCGTGTACCTTCACACATCTGCCGTCCAGATGTGCTGTTGTACTTGCTTCCCTTCACGAACTGGCAGTTTCGGAGCTTCAGAGTCAGTTATACCACTTGCTAATGGTAAATAGTCTGTTGCCTTATCAGAAAGTGTTGAAACTGACCCTTAGGCTTCAAAGCCATTCACCACCACTCTAAGTAAAGACAACTTAACTGTACCTAGCAAAGAACTGCCAGTTTGTATCTGACCGAACGAGATATGGGTAGTACTATCTACTTCCTCTACATACACTTTTATTTTCATACACATAGAAACCTTTTTTCAGTACCTAATCAAATCTATGCACATCCAAAGTTAGATACAACATCAACCCTAATTTACACCTTCCAAACTCTATCATTTCAACCTCAGATGACAAGACGGTACCTACATTTACCATCGATATTAACATAACATTAACAACTTTAATTTTGTTAGTTTTACTTGCTTGATCATTACATTTTGTTAACGCTCATGAGTCGTTATTGTTTTTACATCTATTTCATATTTCAATAGATGTTTTGTTTACCGTCCAATATTTAAGTCTTATTATTGGCAAATTTCAATGTTGCGAAAATTGTATATGAACAAAAATTACTTGATAACATTAAATAAGTGGCCTTTGGGAGTAAAGTTGAATGCTTTAATGGAAGCCTGATTACCATCATCAAGGGGAAAAGGACCGCAACGACCGTGCCTAAATTATGTAAGCTTCTATGTACTGCTTTTTACAGGCTGTTGTCGTTTATATAATGGTGTATACGCCCATACGTTACTCATCACTGAGGAACCTTCATTAGTAACTCGATTAGCGTCACTCAATTTATTTTACCTGAATAAATTTGGTGAATCCTCTTTTACTTTAGTTTCGGCATGTCTTACATTACTAATACGCATGTTTGTACTGCATGTATGTAACTACCATATTGTTATTAACAAAATATTAATTTGTGTGTTCATTTGAATGATCAGGTATTTGCATTTAAAAATTAACAAAATCTGTCTTGGGATATTTAACAATTTTTAAGTAACGTTTACATATAACTTGCTTTTTGGTTTAATGTTTCAATATATAATTTTATAGACTCGTTTCAAATGCTAAACAATATCGTCTTTGTATTATTACCAACTTAAATAGATAAACTTTTAATACCATTTTTAGTTCAATATTTGCAAGATGTTGATAATAAAATGCAAGTTCTTTATGACGCTAATGAACTGAAGTTAAGGCAATAGTGGAAGCTCTTCAACTTGCTGAACTATCAAACAATGCGAGTTATTGTTAGAGTTGAAGCAAAAGAGCTGTTTCCCTGACGTTGGCATAATAACAGTAGAAAAAGAAAGTACACCACTACAATATTAATTTCAATACGAAATCATTAAAAATTACTTTCTGAAAGCAATGATAAAACACGTGTCATAAACTTTTTTATCGCTCTGACGAAACCACTGACGCTTACGTTTAAATTAATATCGCCAGAGTGGAAATTGCATTTTATAAATTCAGTAGAGCTCTGATTCTAACAGCGGTGTGCAGCAATTCAATCATTGATATAGCGAGTAAGCTCCATATTACATTCTGACATACTCGTAGTATCCATGTAGTTATTGAACACAAATTCAAACAGCTGCGCTTCCCCCAAATTGAAACTAAATTCCCAAACTTTCAGGTGCACTCCTAGCAGATGGTCTAACATAATTTTGTTTTATACAGTATATCGTTCTACTACGAATTCTCGAAAGAGTTGGACTACATCTGCACTACACCTGAAGACAGCGGCATGCACCTCTGTGGCGACTTCCCGCCATACCGTTACGGACCCCTAGTGTGCAACGAGACCGCCAGACCCTACTCGTACAATACCCCAACGAACACGTCTTGCGTCAACTGGAATCAATACTATACAAACTGCACTCAGAGAGGATCAAATCCGTTCCAGGGGACTATATCGTTCGACAACATTGGTCTCGCATGGGTTGCAATTTTTTTGGTAAGTCGTCATAAATGTTACATAGATAGACAGATAATACTTTTATTGCAACACTATAAAACATAAACATGAACAAAAGAAAAAAAAACAAAGTTTCAATTTGACGATCTTATCGCTTTCAAACGATTTTTTCCAGACAACCAGTCTGATGGAGAGAGATAAATGATTAAAGCAATAAACGATTACTGGTTTCTGTCGAAGTTTTGTCCTGTACCTAGTTACCTATAAATTTCCATGCCAGTATTTTTTTTTTATAAATGTCTATCCATGCTACCGTTAATTGGTTCAATTGTAAAACGATAAAAAACGTACAGGCAATTCCAACAATAAAACATGTGAAGGTAGAATAGTGGCAACGCTGTGGCATTCCAGCAAATTGGCGCTTCTATTTTGAAGCCAACATCAATTTCACATCGTCAGCTAGACCGATATCCAATTTGCATGTCGTAAAACTCATCGATCACTTTTAAATCCCAATAAAAATAAGGGTGTCGACAATTTGCGGTCATAGATAACCGTTGCTACTGCGCTAGCAACATTAAACAAAATTTATAATCAATATGTGCTTTTATTTGAATTCATCTAATCTAGATGAATATCAGAATATTAGGGAATAATTGTGTAATTGTAAGATAAAATTTTACTAGAAAAAATTAACCAGCCTCAGGAATCTCGAATGGGAATCGAACCCACGAACTTTGGATAACCGGTCCATTGCTTTGACCGCTGAGCTACCGAGGCCCCAGATATATAGTTATATAGCATTGTGAATGCAATAATTCTTTATTAATTATAAAAATTATGTAATTGTTTTCAACATTTTAGATTCCCTTTAATTACGTGTTAAAGGAGATGTTTCAAGTTTGTATGGACACTGGGTTATGTTTTTGTACAGGTAAAATAAATCAAAGAAATAAAATAAATACTCAATTACAAACATAAATTTTTCATAATTTAGCTTTATTTTGCGGTTCAAAGCACTTTAAAGTACTATGTGACATTTCAAATTCAACAATGGTAAACGTCAATCAAAGTAATATTGACCAAGAGTTTGACGTCCTAATCACGGCTAACGGGAACTTAAAAGGTTAATCTTTATTTCTGTTTTTGAACGTGTTATGTTTTAAATATGGTCTAAATTCGTCACAACAACATTTATGAACCAAAAAGTTACTAGAGAAATAATTTTATTTCTATTTTTCTGAGAATCCTTGTATTTTTTCCTATTTTTTGAAGTACTGTACATAGACTCGGCCTAAATTGAAACATCTCCTTTATCAGTGTTGTAATAATAGTAATTGTAACAACTTCTTCTGAGTTACGATGTTATGTTCGCTTACTTCTATTGCTTACTTCTAAACTTGATCAACGAACGTCTTAACAACCAGAATGGCCTTCAAACATTTTTATAATACATCAAACATACAAGTTAGAAGTTATTATATTTACGACGTTGGGGCCTGCCTGAATAACTTAAAATTGTTGATCATATTTTTGGGGCAGATGGAGGCGGTAATACTTTTTCTTTTCCAGGTAATTTCACTGGAGGGATGGACGGATATAATGTATTATGTACAAGACGCACACAGCTTTTGGGATTGGATTTATTTCGTGCTACTCATAGTGGTAAGTAGTGTGCTTACAAAAGTCTCGACAAATTAAAGAACTACAGTTTAATGTAACACGTACCGTTTTTACGAGACCGCCTTTTCTCTTTACCAACATCTTGTTAACATAATTAAATAGGAGAAGTTGGCACTGTTGAAAGCATTCGCAAACAACTTTAACGAGTGAAGAAACATAATTTACAATTTTATTAGTCAACTAGCTTCCGCCGGCGGCTGCGAACTCGTGAAATGTAGTCTGTTACCAAAGTCTTTATCGCATGCCCCGGGAACATTGTTTTTTAACCGGGATAAAAGGTTTCCTAAACTACTCAGAGATAACTCTCTCTATATTACTGAAAAAGTGATGACGACCTCCTTGGTCGAGAGGTTTGTACACCGGTTTTCATGGTGTCGCCATCTCTGAGGTCCCGGGTTCGATCCCCAGTCGGGGTCAATTTAGAAATTATTGTTTTTCTAAAATGTCTTGGGTCTGGATGTTTTCTATGTATACTAAGTATGTATTTAAGTATTTTAAGTATGTTTATCCGTCGTCTAGTAACCATATAACGAGTTTCATAACGAAGCTTCTCTTGGGCTAGATAATTGCTGTGAGTGTAGGAATTATTATTATTATTTTTTTTTTAAGTTTTTAATATCGATTCGGTAGTTTTTTTTCCTTTAGTTGATGGTTTCGTGCGATTAGCACATTTAGCCAGTGTCAAAGTAATTTTTCTTACAAGTAATATATAAATAAACAATATTTCCTTCTTGTATAGATGATGATGAATGATAATAGAAATGAGAAGTGAGAAATGATATACCCTCCAACCTCTCGAGTATCTCAGTAAAGATGTGGGGCTTTACTAAGTCCTCGGGTGGAATTCTTGAGAGAATTTGAAAAGTGAAGTTGCACTGTTTTGTTTCATTTGCCAGTAACCTACTATAGAGTAGCATTGTTCAGATAAAGTGAAGGTTATAACAAAGACTCCAAATTTCCTTTAGATCGGCTCATTCTTCATGATCAACCTATGCCTAGTCGTCATCGCAACACAGTTCAGTGAAACCAAGAAGAGGGAGATGGAGAGAATGCGCGCCGAAAGAGCTCGCTTCACGTCTTCTTCCACGCTCGCTTCTTCCACCAACAATAGCGAACCGGCGACCTGCTACGCCGAGATTGTGAAATACGTGGCTCATCTCTGGAGGAGGTTCAAAAGGAGAATGGTTAAAAAGATCAGGTATTCAAGATTTTTTGCTAAGGCTCCTTTTTTTTTAAACAAAAAACATCCGCATAAAAACAATTGACAATGCTTGCGTAAGAAAATTAAATACCTCAGTCTTCACTTAACACCATAAAGATCTATATATGTAGGGCTTAGAGCATTAATGCTCTAAGACGTAGGGCGATCGGTCGCTCACACGCTCATTATTAAACAATTAAGTAACTTTCCTGAAAGGGACGCAATATTGAAAGCTATTTTACTTCTACAGCAAGCTGTTTAATCAAAGAAGTATAGCATAACAGGCATTTACGAGTATATATCAGTATAATACCCTGCATACCCTTTTGTCCTTTGTCCTGTAACAATTTGTCTGTATTAATATTGTGGAAACTTTACTGAACACTGTGTAATTTGTAAAACCTGCTTGTATTTTTATATTGTTTGTTTCCCAAATCAACTAAAATAAAATTAAATAAAACACTTTGAAGTACCTATTATAGTAAATTTTATTTTTTTAAACTTCTATTGAAAAGCACACTGTTTGGATTCAAGTGCCAGCGCTAGAACCGTGATAGATAACAATAGCCATTCCTGCTATTTAGCCGGTATTCAATTTTGAATTGTACTAAATTCCCAGTGTCATGTCGTGACCAACCGGTCTCGACGCGACGCAAATCACCACTTACTTCGCCTATCGGGGCCCGCAAACCGATTGAATTGACCAATTTGCACCGATTCGTATGCACATTGGAGTTATGTTAGGCCACTTACTGTCCTATCGGAGCTAGAGAGCAAGTGACCGTAATTATTCAAATCAAATCAAATTATTTTTTCACTGAAAATAGAGTAGGTAGGTACAATGATGGTAGTTTATATATAGTTCGTTTATTTTACCAACGCAGGGCATGTGAATGTGGATAACGGAACAAGAAACAAGAAAAAAAAATATTATACCTAAATTTTTACTTTTTATTTTCAAGTGCTAATTGCTGCACTGAAGCTAAATTAAATATTTATAAAATCTCTACGTCAGCCTTCCCGATAGCATAGCGGTCAGTGCAGCCGCCCGGATTGCGGAAGACCCAGGTTCGATTCCTGGCTGGGTCGGGTAGGCGTTTAATTTTTTCACTGTATTTTGTAAATTTTATAAATATTATACCTACCTTAATTTACTTATTAATACAAATTTATACATTAATACAATTATATACAAAACCAATAATATGATTAACCCATTTTAATTCTTTGTATCCGAAAAAAATGAATAAACAAAAGAATTGAGTAAATTTTTATATTTCGTGCTAAAACGAGTATTAATGTCACATAATTATCAGTATCAGTTTAGGCATCACTTTCTATTAACAACTCTTTAAATTTATCATCTTTTTGCGACAACACCTCCTATTCAGTGTCGCTTAAAAAGTTTGAACCTCATTGTTCAGTTTTGATCTGGTTAGCTAGCGGGCGTTTACCCAGTCTGTTAATATAAAAGTTTGATATTTTGCTAGCAAAAGTCCTTGACATATTTTTTTTAACTTAAGAAACTCAGTAAGGCCGTTTTTTTCCCCCTTTCTTTTACATTGTCAAATATTGAAAAATGTCCTCCCTGTCCTCGAAAGACACTTTCCATCACGCAATACAAACAAAAAATATACTTATAAGAAAAACAATAAAAATAACCAAACCGAACCAAGTACATTATGTATGGGAAAAATATTATTTTTTCTTCATACATTTTGCATTTAAATAAATTTAGGAAGACCATCCTTCAATTAACTTACTCTTCTCGGGCATACTGAATTTTCGCCATATTGTACCCAAACATTTTATTGTCAACATGTTTTTTATGCGTATTATTAAATTATTCGGATATATTGAACCTGAAAATTGAGATTGTCAGGTGAGCTGAGAGCTTAGTTTAACTGACAGTTGCATTCCTAAATACGTGAAACTTTTTCAGAGTATATCGCTACCAACGCGCCCAAATGCAATGGCGGACGAGCCGGGAAACATTGCAGCTGCCAGTGAACAAGCCGAAGCAACACCACCCTTGCTGCCCTAGAGTCCACCCGCAGGTATGTAGGCCGACGAATATAACTACACACATTTAATCGTTAAGTGATGCCAACTAATAATATTTGACGATGCCAATATAAAGACTATACCTGAATACCCGCATCGCGCATGCGGATTACAAAGCTTGCATTCGCAATTGGTTTATAGTTGTTACACTCAGGACGCACACAAATTTAATTTAAGGTCAGAAGGGTGCGGGTTCAAATCCTGCTCGTAGAAATTTTTTCAACATTTGTGTTTTTGTAAAATTTAATTTCTTTGGAGGATACTAGAAAATAATACAGAATTACAATAAATATTGTCTTTTGTACTTTAGCTTCAATATATGTATCTCATAAGGCAGGGGTTTAATTCTCTGAGGCCAGGCAAAATATATCAGATTTTAATGCATAGCCCCGGATTTGTGATCAACAACCCCAACTAAATCTTGTAGATACTATCATTCTCATTCCTATAACTATAAGGAAATTCATAATTCTTTTTAAAATAATAGCTTTGCTTGAGCGCCGTTCCTGTCTTATCGGCTGCATCTTAATACCGTGTTTTGAACACATTTACATCAGTGACGTAAAATTAACTGCCGATTTAAATCTAAAACAAACTGTCGACGTTAAACACTGTTTCAGTAATAAGCTTTTAATATATCTGTAATATGTATAAAGATGACAACCATTATTGTGTTTTTAAATGCTAACTGGTACATAGTAGAGTACGTTAAAACTAAATGTTATTCTTTCATGTTTCTTAATCTTATTATTTCACTCTTCTAGCTTTGTTAGGCCAAGTAAGATCCTCAAAATCCTTTATCCGGATATTGTCAACATAACGTTGAACTAACATAAGGCTACATTCACTTTTGTTCATGGTATTAACCATACGTACGTTTTGTTGTAGTAACAGAGTATGTGTCAGGTTCTACTGTGTCACCGTGGTATTTCGTACACATGTAATCCTGGGATCACGCGGGCCGGTTTGTGTCATTAAGAATGAAGATGCTTACGTCATCAACATTGTTTCCTACGAAAACAACTCAATACTAATTAATTACCAATGGTTATTTAGAAGCTACAAAAAGCAGGCTCCACCACAGTTTTTATATTACTTTTATATAGAACTGCTGTAGCTGGATTTGTAGTAGGTATTAATCTTAGGGCAGTAAAAAAGAGATGTTCAACACGGAAACGTTTAACATTTTACTCTCCACTAAATCTAAAGTCTTAACTTTATAGCAGTTATAATGATATTCCTGATACTAAAAACATCGTCAATAACTTCGACATAAGCGTTATAAAGACTTAATCAGCACCTTTAGACGGCTTTAAGAGCTAAAGCAGATTATAGCCATAACTTCATTACCTACACTGACTGCTACTACCACAACTCTAGCTATAAGGACGATGTTTTATAGCCTAGATGAAAAATCCCTAGAGCTTAGGTTTCGTACCTACTCTTCTATATTATATATTACATTCAGAGCATGATATAATAATACCCTAATAAATACCTATGTAAAAGTGCTGAAAGATATAAAATAAGCTGTAGTGAACGCCAAATTTTTAATTTTGTATAAACACTAAACGACTTTCAACTTCCGAGAGAATATTCTTGTATTAAATATATGTTTTAGCAGCCCAACGGTGGGAAGAGCGAAGAGAGTGCTGGTGGCGATGAACCTGTAAGCCGGCCTAGCCTACTGCGAGTGCCATCGCTATCCGCCGCTGATCTTGAGGTGAACTATTAAAATCTACAGTGTTTGGAAATAAGTGTATAATTCCGAAACATAGCAATGCAACCAAGTTTAAAGAACACGGTGATTATATGGACAATCATCGGGAATTATACAAGTATTACCAAACAGAAACACCCAAAAATAATAATTTTAAATAATTTATGCAATACTGAGGGATTGGCAGGAATTTCAATTTCTATCGAAATCGTACCTATCGTTAACGTTGAATCACTCAATTGTTAGATCAATTACCTTCATTGTAACGCTGCGCTTTATTAGTTTCTATACAATATCCTATACGCAGTAACCTAAAGAGTTATACGACTCGAATACGATAATTGTTCCTGCAAGGCCAAAAGTTACAAATAAATTATGATTCAGAAATAAAAAAGGTTTTATTTTGCAATTCGTCCGTCTCATGATAGTCTTATAGATAGCTACTGTAGCCACGATAGGCCTTTTTGTAGGAAGATTCGGTTTGAGTCCCGTTCGTCAATAACATTTCAAAACCATTTTTAAAAATATTTCATATTTTTATTTACTAGTGGTCGCCCAGTAGTCGAAATTTGACAGTAATTTTATTAAGGCTGCACGGATTGTATCTTAGGCAATGAAAAATTAATAAAGATAGAAAGCGAGTTTGAATTGGCATTGACAGATTTCGGCCGCTCCTCTTCCATTTTTGAAATTTTTGAAAATAAAAAGTATATATGCGTGTGTGTCAAATACAAGGTAGTGTGTGTAATGTTTGTTTTATTGATTTAATGCATTTTTATGCATAATTTAAAAAAAAATATTAACATTCTGTAATCCTTCTCTATATAAACTATAAGTGTGCGAAATTTCATACTCCTCCGTCCGCGCAATTTTCGTAAAAAGGGATACAAAGCTTCACGTATTATTAAATAGTTATTATTAGTTAATAAAATAGTTGTTGCCACTATTGCATTGTTACAATAATTGATTAAGTTATGTGTTAAGTGTACATAAGGTCAGTTAAGCTGTAATATAAAGCCTTAACTTGATAAACGTAGAAACTAAATTCTAATATAGTAACGACCTGGCAACTTACAATTTGAAAAGAGAATCCAAAAAGGACCTACCAACATAATAACCTTAACCTTACCCATCCGTGAACTTTACAAACTGTTGGGTGAACCACCACCACAGTTGTCTTTTTAAAAACCTGAGTCAACATAATTCCAAAGAGTATAGACGAGACAAAGGAATAGGGCCCGCCCACCGTCTCCCGGCCTGTTGCTCGCTCGCGACATCAAGGAGGTCGCGACACAAAAACGCGAGTTATCAAATTGTGCCACTGGATGCGAAGCCTCATACACACATTCTGGAATAAAGTTATTGCGAATTACGCTTTTTTTCTTCGGTTAACAGACAGAGTAAGGAGCCTCTTTGAAGTAATGTTGGAACGACTTATTTTCCGATAAATACGTAATGGTTACCTGTTCTCTTACAATTTAGATAAATTATCAGCGAAGATACGTAGCGTGTAATTTTCAATTCAATTGTGTTGTTAAATGGTAATCAAACACGTTGTAGAAGTTTGACTTAGTCATCTATTAGACAATGTTGTTTTTTTTTTATGTTAGCTCCTGAAAATTTAATTGTCTATAAAATTTTAACAACGATGTCAATAAGGTTATTATGCTCTGTTTTTGATGTGTAACATCTTTCCTCTCGCTTTCTTGCAATTTGTGGAAGTGATTTTGTGAAATGGGACGGAAGTGTGTAACAGGAAGTCGGGGAAACGCGCAAGCACGTGCCATTTGATTTGGTGAATGAGCGCGCGGTGGTAGAGTTGACCGTCGGATGGTACCAACCAATCGGGGAAGCGCGCGCCATTTGATTTAACGAATGAGCGCGCGGTATATCGTTACTCTTAGTGTCAATTAAATAAAATACAATTTTCATTAAAAATAATTATTCTTTGTTATGAAAAATCTTTTAAATAATGCCTGACCCATTTTTTTCAGAATCAGTCAAACCTTTTTGTATAATATTAATTACGTTATCGATTTTAATACATATTCTTTTTTACACAACATTGTTTATTATACGAGTATAGTGATCAATTTGCAAAGGCCATTGATGTCGTTTGGACGTTTGTTGTCGAATAATTACATAAACATGGGTCCCTTTAAAAAATTGTTGTGCCCTGATGATTGTTGTTCTATATTGTACAAAAAAACACGTTATATTCATAATTAGAAAACATTTTTAATTTATTCACCCAGGTTCACGGGTATTTTTATTAACATAATTAGAAGATGGCGATGTAAACGGTAAAAATTTGTTAAAAATTACAATTATTTTTAATTTTATGTAGCTTTTGGCAGTTTTTGGGTCAAAATATTTATTTGGTTAGGGCATTAAGTCTCGCCATGTGAGCAATAACACTTATTACTCCTATTTATTGATAAGTAAAGACGAAAATAGGGTATATACCTTAGTATACCTTATAATACCTTTAAATGATAATAATTAGAATCGGGCTCAGTGGCATGCACTGGAAGAGGCCTATGTCCAGCAATGGACTGATACGGGCTGATGATGATGATGATAATGATGATGATGAATTAATGTTGAATTAAATTATTCTAAATAGAGTAAAGATCATAATTTAATAATTAAACATAACTCGTACATTGTCAAAAGAATACTTTTGACAATGTACGAGTACTTTCAAATGATATATTTATATATTATATGGTATGTTATGGCTGTCTGCAAGCTGACTGAAACAATGCGAATGCGCTGCTATTCTACTCGTAATATACATTATGTTAAGACATAATCACCATAGTGATGTAGGATTATGTATTGATAAGGAAGTAAATGTTAATGTCAATCTCTAATTTATAATAAAAATATTAAAAAAAAATAACTTAAATATATTTTATTTCATTTTATTTTTCATTTTTTAAATTTTATCCTCAATTTCTACAACAGAAAAAATATTATATCTCGTGAACCTAGGTAAATAAATTAAAAATGTTTTCTAATTATAAACATAACATGTTTTGTCTCAATATAGAACAACAATCATCAGGGCACAACAATTTTTTAAATGGACCCAAGTGCCCATGCAAAATGGGCATTCTCCTTTACGCAAACACTAGGTACTTTTATTATTAACATCGTAGTTGTCTTACCCAGAATGCGTCAAACTTGTCACTCCTGTCACCACCATCGCTGGCGCGACGTAGATCATCAGTGATGTTCAGCGACACAGTCCTGCTGCATTCGCCAAACTCACCTCATGCGGCGCACCCACACAACGTATGCTCGTCGGAGAAGATGACACAAACAGGTAAAAAAACTTGCAAGTTATATTACTTATAGTTTAAATAAACTTTGTACATGCCATAGTGACAGAATGAGCTTAAAATAAATTCGATAAAGACCTTGCTTGTGACTCAGTACTTTTTATCTCGAATTTTTCACTAATAGTTACGGGATAACGGGTTCCAGAGTACAACAAGGGCTGTGGCAGGAAATAGTTACAATTATGTAATTAAGGATGTTATTAATAAAAGAGTACAAATTCAAAGAAATAAAATGTGAAATCTGAATGTTACGTCAATTAACTGCAAACGAGAACAATGCGAAGTCATTGGAAAATTCATTCTGTAGAATATTCCAAGAATTCTTGTACATATACCTCGGGCAAAATAAAACGAAGTCTAAACAAAAGCATATTGTTTTGCCATCAAGTACAAAATGCCTCAGCTTCCACAGATGTCATGTTTAGTGAGGATAAGCTTCTGAATTTGCGATATCAGCTAAATATCTTCTGAACAATTAAAAAAGCGGAGGGCCAAATTAATTTAAACTTACTTCTTATGCTAACTATAATCTTCACTGTTACACTAATCTATCCTAATTTTCCACAATTTAATTCGGGTCTATGAATTTGATAACAACTAAAATAATATTTGTAGATTCATTGTGTCAACGTGATTGGCTTAAGAGCCAGAGTGGTGAGTCTAGAGACGGTAGATCTAGACGGTATTAGAGGGGCACGCATGTCAGTCTGATCTATATCTCTCGCTTTCTTCTGCTATTCTTAACATCAAGTCAAAAAGACTAGGCAAACTGGACTTGACAGTCTTAATTTCTTTCTTTGAGTTCTGCTTTCCCATATTTCGATACACCTAGGTTAGACTATTTTGACTCTTAAATGTGTCCTAAATCTATAGGTTACTTACCTCGAAAGCATTTCTCTTCAAACAGCTAACTTAGAAGTACTCAAACTAAATCATCAGCAACGATGCATTTTTTGCATTCTATTTTACAATATACCCCCAAAAGTCACGACATTATTTAAACCATAAAACAGGCAGAGCATGTTGTAATTTTAAACTTAACAAATTTTAAGGCAAGACAATTTGTGAATACTCTTTGCTCACCGCCTGACAAATGGGCTGAACATTTCACAATGCTTTCGAGGTACATTGTTATAGCAGAATCGCACTTTAATGCCACTTATATTGGGGGCGTAGAATTCGACCTACCGACAGGCGACACGGTCGAAGAGAGAGCTGCTGCAGGCGGCACTATGTCTTGTCAAGAACTACTGGCTTTATCGGGGGCACTCTCAGCCGCTTTACCTACAGGGCAAGTTGCTCTGGATTCATTCTTTGAAGAACTAACCAAAGGCATCAGTAAGAGAGCGGGTGAAGAGAAAAATGACACAAAGGTACAATTTTTCTGTTTTGCCCATTCAATTTCAATTTAACCTACATAGGTTCAATAAGTATGTAATTTACAGATTTGTTTTCCTTTCAGATTATAGATATAGAAGATTTTTCATGCTGTGCTGAGCTACTAGCAGCGGAGGCATTAGCAAAAGAATCCAGAAAGAGTAGATTCTCCAACGCGTGTTGCTTGTTATGGAAAAGGATAAATAAATTTATGACATGGCTTAGAAAACACATTAAAAATATAGTCAATCACAAATACTTTCAACAAGGTAAAGATAAACCTAACACACTATTGATTACAGTTTTAAACTTTTTGTTTTATAGGTCACTTGTACTTAACAACACTTATAGTACAAGTATAAAATGTCGGGGAAATTTCATGGAGTGTTAACGATGAACTTAACTTCTTTTATATTTTTTACGATCGTTACCGTGGCGATGAATGTCAAAGAAGTTTACCAAATTACTCATGAAAGGAACTTAACGAATACAATTAAATAGAGCACCCGTGTTTCTGATTAAATTGTTCATTCCAGTGATGCCTGAATTCATTTTCTTTTATCATTCACGACTGTTATTACTTAACGTAAACGTTCTATTTTATTCACTGAAAGTTTTCATATAATAAAATCGTAATTCACAGAGGATGGTTTAATATAATGAACATAATATTGCTTCACACAATTTGTTTTGTCGCTGCCTAATAGTATTTTAGCTCCATTTTCTTTCCAGGTATCCTATTAGCAATTTTAATAAATACGTTGTCTATGGGTATTGAATACCATAACCAACCAGAAGAACTAACAGTGATAGTAGAGATCAGTAATGTTGTCTTCTCAGCAATATTTGGCGTCGAGATGATCCTCAAAGTTATCTCCGAGGGACCTTTCAGATACATATCTAATGGATTTAATGTGTTTGATGGTGTCATTGTAATTCTCAGGTAAGGAATTATATCAAATATTGTCAAGTGACTTTAAAACAGTTGTTTTCTTACAGTTAACTTTTAACCAGTTCTTAATTGTCTTATTTTTACTTTATCCAGTGCATTCGAACTAGCTCATAGTCTAGGAAATGAAAGAGACCTAGCCGGCAGTTCTGGCCTCTCGGTGTTGCGCACATTTCGACTCCTGCGCATTTTAAAGCTAGTAAGATTTATGCCGAACTTAAGAAGACAACTTTTCGTCATGCTACGCACCATGGACAATGTCGCCGTCTTCTTCTCACTCCTCGTTTTATTCATTTTTATATTCAGGTAAATATGCACTTTAAAATTGTATTTGTAATACTTTATCAAGGCCACGAGAAAATTAAATTAAATCAACACGGAAAATATATGACATTAAAAGAATTCCTAAAAAAATTATGACATAATATTGCATGAATTAAATAAAATTACGAAGGAATACTGAATTTAAAATTACCTTAAATAATAATTGTGATCTTGTTTATTTTTTTATTTAACATTAAATTACTATGAGAATTCTGAACTAACTTTAAACAATCCTTTTTTTTATTTAACTGAAATAATTTTCTTAAAGTTAACTATTAACTAATCACTGTTACCTTTCTAAACTATATCCAAAAATCTTCTCAGCTATATAATTTATAAATTCTTGTTTACATCTGTGATGTCTTATACTTTGTATCGTAGCTATCGTACCCAAGTAGATAAACATCATTATTCGAGGCAATCACTCGTGGATTGCTCAACCCAATTTTTAATTTTTCCCGTAGCAAAGAAGATTTATTCGACTCCATAAAATATGAAATTCTGAATGTTTCTACTTAACTGTCACACCCGCATCCCTTACCCGTGCACTAACTGTGAGTGATTTCTCCTTTTTCTTTTCAATCTTTCCTTATATGTATCTCGATCACTTCTGTCTCTGACATTTAACCCACTACACACTGCCACTGTCCACACTTTTCACAACTTTTTCCCTTCTATATTATATATTATCTTTTTAGACTTCACGCTTCTGTGCTTTTTTGTCCACAAGTTTATTTTACACCTGCACTATATCACCATCATTACATATTTTATTATCACTTATTATATGTTTATTGTATATACTTCACCTTTCCTCCTCTTTATGTGGAAGAGACTTTTAGCAACCGCATTATTATCTAATCGTATATTGCGTGGTAACGTTCAGCATCCTCGGTATGAACCTCTTCGGGTGCAAATTCTGCGAGAAAGATGAAGAGGGCGACCCAGATTGCGACAGAAAAAACTTTGATACTCTCTTGTGGGCCTTTGTCACGGTGTTTCAGGTATTAAACATTTTAAATTAACGTACCTAACAAACAAATCAGAAACAAACTGAACTTGCAAAACATTACTAAACGCTTACCTTCGGGTCCGTCTGCAGTAAACACTCATAACAATGTGACGATTCCTTTAACAAAAATATTGTCTTGTGACGGCTAATCGACTAACCGCGCGAGTACACATTTGGCTGTCCACTTTGCTGCAAGAAAATTATCTTTTGAAATGATATTGACTTAGACATAGTGACGTAGGAAGAGTTTGCTTGCAGTACGGTGTGTTGTCAAACATGCGTTGAGTCGCGTAACCGCTACCCTAGTACCTGCCTAGTGAGATATAGCACCATCGTAACAAATTGATCCAACATCATTATTTAGTGTCACAATCACCATGTTGTGCCGTACAGTATTTCAACTCAGAAGTCGTAAAGAGCACATTATTTAGTCAGAGAGCTTGATTGAGTAGTAGGTTAGCTTGAGATCGATCGATGCCGTGTCGCGGGTTAACCTGGTCGTCAGTTCCTCTACTCCCACTACTACAATTGCACTCAATAAAAACAATATCTCTATCACTTTGCATGCTGCTTCTATAATTTAGGTATCTTTATTCAATCGATTCGAAACCAATGAAGTGGGTAATTGAGATCCGTAATAACATTTGTGACCGGATTGTGTCCAAATTAAATCATCTACTAATTTCTAAAAGTTTTCACTGGTTTCGTTGTCGAGCCCGGCATCTTTGTTTTAACTTCAGTAACGATCTATTTTCCAATTACTTACTTCCCCTTTTCTTCAACTTTTATGTCCAGTTTCTTATACTAGTATGATTGGCCCGGTCTACTTATATGAATTTCCTTTTCTTCTAAATAAAAATGATTTTAAATAATGCATTTAATATGAATGAAAAGTAATTTGAGAACCTGGAACAATAAGAATGATATTTTACTTTTTATGCACTTTTCTTTGGCCTAATTTTCTCTTCCAGATTATTTTTATTGCATTTTATATTATAATATGTCATTGTCCAATCTTGAGGCAGTATATAAAGAATGAGTTTAATATTGTTTATAAGCATATTGAGGGACTTTATTGCACTATAAATAACACGATGTAATTACGTTGAATTTATTTAGATTTATTAACAAGACCCTAGGTGGGCGCGTCGTAGCGGCGGTAACACTGCTTAACCAATTAGGCTTCTAATTGCTGGTAATTCTGTTTAAACTTCAATCATATCACTAAACATGGTAATCATCTTCTAGAAATACAACTAATTTCAAAATTCGTTTGAATAAAGAGTCGCTTATGAAGCAGAAAAAACAACTTGATGTAGCAACAAACATGCCGAGTATATATGTATATATAGTCCATTTAAGTACCATGATAAATCATAGATGATTTATTTTTCTATTTGATCTAAAACAGGGAAGAGCTCGGCTTACATGTCACTCGATGGTAATTGACGGTAGGGCCGAAGATTCTTCGCCTGGTATCCTCAACCACTTTCGTAGCTGTTCGAACTTGCCACAATCATTTTCGTTATGCCGACCGGCTTAGAGAAATCGGTTGCCAGGTAGACTTAAATGAACTCTACCACCAACCAACAAGTTGCATAACAACCGGTGCGTAAAATTAGTTTTATTCGAAGAAGAAGATTGCAGTGTTAACGTCGTATACGCATTGTAATGTCGTCAGGATGACTCGGTCGCGGCGTATGCGCATAGCATTTTCTTTTTCTTTCATTTTTTCATCGGCCCCGCGACGAGCAGTATTCTGGGCATGTATCTATTCGGTGGTAAGTTTTGCAAGTACGTGGAGGACAATGGCACCGAACGGGATTGTACGTGCCCCGAAATCATCTCTCACCACCCCAAGTGTGAGTGCGACAGGAAACATTTTAATAACATCCTCTGGGCTACCGTCACCGTTTTCCAGGTAAGCCTTTGAGAATGGTGTTACACAATGTACACTAGTCGGTTTATTTGCAGTCCCGTTTGAATTATTACATAGAGCGTAGATGCCGCGTGTTTCTCGTGTCGACGAATCCAAATCTATGCAAGTAATGTCTTATTTCACAACAGACTTCTGTCGTGAAAAAAGACCTTGTGATTGGTCATGTTTATTAATTTGGCACAAGCGAGAGATTCGTTGTTGTAGAGGAATAGAACTTTTGTTGTAGTTTAGATTTTTGTATGTAATGCATCTTTGAGGAGCGCTCCGTAATGATTGCATCCATTAGTAGTGCTTTAGTGGAGTTAGTATTGTGCTGGACCCCTGAATGTTTGTGTACTCAGATTGCCGTCTGTGAGTTCTCTTTCATTACTTTTGATACCCTGTATACTAGTGTACACTAACAAAACAACATTACACTGTTAACACTAACACGCTAATTTTTGACAGATATTTTGATTTATTTACATTATTAATTTGTTAACAATTAATTACAAACACCAAAAGGCACGACTTCAATACAATATGACAGCACACCTTGCTTATTTTGATTTATTAAAGAGATTAATAATTAATGATGATATTCGATGTGGTAGAACAACTCTTGTGGTGTGGTGAAATGCTGACACTGTCGTTAATATTTCAGGTTTTGACTCAAGAAGATTGGAATGTCGTGTTATTTAACGGTATGGAAAAGACGAGCCATTGGGCAGCGTTGTATTTTGTGGCACTCATGACTTTTGGGAATTATGTGCTATTCAACTTGCTGGTAGCTATACTTGTAGAGGGTTTTAGCTCCGAGGTAAGTTCAACGTACACGTAAGCTTGCGTCTTCATCACTATAAAGCTCTTAAGTTAAGTGCTCTATAAAATTGCATAGCTGTATGTAATCTTAATGCAATAAATTAATTAGAGCTACCTTAAGTTAGCATTTCAGCAATTAAGTTAAATTTATTTGTTATCTCTTCTGGGTTTGTTTCATTCGCAGTTGTAATGAACCAGCATTGTTTCATCAATATTTAATTGGATATTTTCGATATCGGAAAGTATATATGTATATACATAAGTATTTCAGTATAGTTCATGATAAACCAGTATTTACGATTATTTACATATAATTTTACGCAAATATTGTTGCGAACAAATTACAATGTCATGTGGTGCGGGTTCGAACCCGCTAGTGGAATTTTTGAACACTGTCTTTAATCAATAAAAAAAACCAGTAGGTAATCGCCATTTCCAAGTGTTATATTCACCAATCCTACATACACTGTTACTATAGTTATGTATTAAAAGACGTCTCATCTAATCTGGCGGGTAATTGAAGAGTGAAATCGATTTCGCAGCGAAACGAGAGGCGGGAACGCGAGCAGCGGGAACTGGCCAAGTCCAAATTGTCCAGCGAATGCTTTTCGGACAAGCACTACGACGACTCTAACTCCGGCTCGCATTCCAGCGAAAGCATTTCTCAAGTAATTGTTTTTTAAAGTCATATTTTAACGTATCATCATCAGCCATATGCCGCCAACAGCTGGGCATATAGGCCTCCCACAAGAATCGCCACAACGATCGGTCCTCATGTTGGGGGGGGGGGGGGGTTGCCATAGCTTGGCGGGCGGGTTGACGATCGCAGTTTGGCCTACTGTTAAATGTTTTAACGTATACTTTTTACAAAAGTCTTACCACAAAATAATGAAACTGCCGGAGGTCAGCTCCATACGAACGCGCTCGAGCAACGCGCACATAGGGACTTCTTGGCGGGAAAGTGGAGAGTCATGTCTGCGGTTAAGTTTTACTTTCTAAAATTTGTGTTATGTCGAATATTAATGTGAAATAATGGTGGATTACTAACCGTTAAGTGTTCGTGAGTGTGCATGAGTGTTGGCAAATGAAACGAAACAGTGCAACGTCACTTATCAAATTGTTTCAAGAAGTCCGCGTGAGGACATAATAAAGCCCCACATCTTTACTGAGATACTCGAGGGGTTGGGGGTATATCATTTCTCACTTATCATCATACAGGAAGGAAATATTGTTTATTTATGTATTACTTGACAGAAAAATTACTTTGACACTGGCTAAATGTGCTAATAGCACGAAGCCATCAACAAAACGAAAAAAAAGGCGCACATAGACCCTCTCACGTGCATGAGAGGTTGTCGGCGCGGGCGCAGTATGTATGATGCTTACCTTCTGCAGTCTCCTGACTTTGTGGTCTTGCCATATTGTATCTTACTTTATTCTTTAAATCATAAAATTAATTACATTAGTTTTAGTAACGACAAGTCAAAAAAAGAAGAACAAATAATACAGTATAACTATTAGCGTGTTTAGCTTATGGCTTAGTCAAGAGGAAGAAAGTTTTGCTATTTTGCTCTCTAAAACTGGTGCAAAACATCTTAAATAAATGTATTATTATGAATCGTCGTAAATATCAGAACATTTAGATTATCTAAAGTTTGAATGTAGGGTGTTTTGATAAGTTCAAGCACTAAGCGCCTAACACTACAAAAAACTTCAATCTAGCTACGTCATAAATTGTCGTAAATTGCAGATATTAAGAGAGAAGAATGCATACGACGCTATATAATTCACGATATTTTTATATAAATGGTTTGCACATTAGCCAACTTCAAAGGTAGGAAAATATAATGTAGATTAAATGTTTTATCGTTTAAAATAAAATATATGATAATAATTGATAACATAATTTGCATGATAAATTATATTCCCTTCTAACCCTTTTTTCAGTGAAGATGTGGAAATTTTATGAGGCATGAGATACCGCGCGGACTTTTTTTTAAATTATTGTGATGTTAATGAATTTGATATGGGACTGCTCTTTTTTTGCAAATACTAAGTAAACTTTGAATAAACTTTTGCATAAACACAAATTTTAACAGGACTATGCCTGCCAGCACTTAATCCTTAGAAACTCATCCTAAGTACTAATATTATAAACGCGAAAGTTTATAAGTATGGACGGATGTTTGTTACTGTTTCACGTAAAAACTACTGAATGGATTTGGATCAAATTCGGCATATAGATAGTTTATAACCTGGATTAACACAAAGGATACTTTTTATTTCGATACTCCCACGAAAACGGGAACCACATGGGTGAAACCGCGAGCGGCCGCTAGTATTTAGCATAAATTAAATTTTGCCTTTCGTCAATAACATGTTTTACATCATTTGACGATATTTTAAAGAGCTAAGACATTTTTAACCGCTTGTGTTGCTATGTACAACTCATACAAATATATGAGAGTTCTAGAAGCCGTTATTATTTTCTTTATAAAGACACATTGGTTCTGACATACTATTTCCTTCTGTCTGTAACAAAAATAATTATCACGCCCTAGACCTTTTCATGTCACATCTATTGTTTAGTTGTTTTGACGTCAAATAACCTACGTATTTTTTTATTATTACAAATTATGTTCATATTTTGATTTAATAAAATAGAATTGCTCCTACTTCCATTTTATAAAAGCCCCATTGGCATCGGGTCACTGGACGCAGGTATAGACCACCCTTACGCAGAATTCTTTATAATGCGAACATCTAAGGAATGATACTCTTTGCTTGCTGATATCGTGTCCCCTAATATATTATCTTAGGCCTCTTCAAGGCTAGAGTATACAAGCTCTTTCTAGGTATGCGTTGTCCAATATAGTCTAGAGCAAAAATATAACCTATTAATTATTATTTTTAAATGGTTAACAATTATAAAGATAAAATACCAATTCATTTTACCTCAGTGAGATAGTGGTCAAAAAGTACTCTACTTATCATTTTACAAAAGGACAATATTTACAAAAAAATACGTTATACTAATTACTACTAAAACTAATTTAAAATTTATTTACAACAGAACGAAATAAAAAACTTCTGGCGGTCAGCAGACGACGTGCGCAAAGCCAAGGATGACGTCAACGGTCACAAGGACAAATCGGCCAGATCACGTCGTAAGGCCAAGTCCGCGGCGCACCACCCCACCCTCTGCAAGGACTGCGCGCAATCCAACAAGTGTAACATACAGAAGGTAGGATACATTTTTTATTAATGGCTTGGGATGGTTTACATATTGGCCAACGTCAAAATTAGGAAAACATGATTGATGTAGGAAAGGCAAAAGGATCTGGCCCATGCAGCCATGTCTACAGTGTTTTTTGTTAGTAATAATAGAGCGGTGATTCACGCATGAGAATATGATGGATGAATAATCATCATCATCATCATCATCTCAGCCAAAAGACGTCCACTGCTGGACAATGGCCTCCCCCAAATCATCATGGGGGGTATTTGCCGTAATCGCCACGCTTGGCAGGCGGGTTGGCGATCGCAGTAGGTTGAGGGTCAGCTCAGAGAGATGCTGCTGCCCATCTTCTGGATTGGTCCCTTAGTCGGCTTTTACGACACCCACGGGAAGAGATGGGGTGGTGCAATTCTTTATCCCCGGCACCACACAGGGCATGAATAATAGTAAGGATGATATTACCCCTAAAACACTCAAATTTCTTAAAGTGAGGTCGAACACTGACTAGTTAAAGGAATATAAAAAAGTAAAAAATAACTTTAAGTCATGCAAGTTCACGAACACTTAACCATTAATAATTCACCACTATAACAGTTGACACAGACAGACACATAACACATAACAAGTTTGTGAGAGAGTTCGTGTGGATAAACCTTTTTAGTGTAGAAATTAAAGTGATATACGCTGCTACCCTCGGCCTGATTGAAACTTAACAATGTAAAGTTAACATGAGATGATGGCCATGCGCAAGCAATTAAAGCAAAGAACAAAAAAAACAGCTAGTGTTTATAAGTTGGCATTTTACTTCTTCGTAAGCAATTGATGCCAAAAGGACCTAATTGCCTTCTTTTGTTCGGTCTTCGGAGCACTGCTAACGTAACTCTTTTACTTAAAAATACAATAGAATTGATTGTTAACTCTCGACTCGGTCTCCTACTCATGCAATCTTAGCACATAATTGCGAAGGTCTGATTACGTTTTACCAAACTTCTCATTCATATGACTCACGGATAAACCAGAACCTTTTGAATTGAAATTTGAATTTACAGAAATAACAACAGAGTTCATATTTAGGTAAATTTGAAACAGAATTCCTACAATTATGCAAACGAATAGGTACGTATGTAACTATTGTTTGTTTGTACTAAACTTCGACTCTAACTACGAAAAACGTATATGAAAGTTTAAATAACAAATACTTAACGTTAGAAGTTTATATTTTATTATTTCTGAGATGATGCGATGAATTGTTTTTTTTTAACTTTTTTAATGTTTTAATATTTTGTTTTATGATTGTGATTCCCCTTGTTTTGCAAGCGCCTATAAGTTGCAGAGACCGCGAATTTCAAAGCAACTTTATAATTAATACTTATTAATAAGGATAATTAATTTCATTTATTATCATCATTTACATTGAAGGTTTCCACGTAACAAATAACTTTAAGTACCTAAATGTTGATATTTATTTGAATGATACAGAATAACATTTCTAAAGCATTCATTAATTTACTCTGTAAAAGCAATTAATATTCTCAATTGTTGTGAAGTTCAATTTGTTTATATATACAAATTGCAATCTGATTACCACACCCAAACTTTAAATTAAAGCATTAATTTGTTTCTTCAATTCATTACTTCACACGAATTAACAGTGTTACACAGTATTTCACTGTAAATCTTATTATCTCAACCCTTAAGTGGGAGATTGAATCAAATCATTCGATTTAGTAAGCCAGCCACAAGATGAAAGCAGTATCTTGTTCAATTACATTTGAGGAGCACCTACTTAATTGATTTGTTTTGTTTTCCCTTTTGTTTGGAAAAAGTGTGGGGAAGCCTTTGCCCAGGAGTGGAACAGTAATGGCTGATATAATAATATAATAATAATAAAAGATTTTTTATAGATTTGAATCAATGGCACGTGAAGGCGGTGTGTGGTTTTCAGTGGGTCCGTCCCACCTTCCATCCCTCCATCCGCGCCTCTCTGGGTGCGGTGTGGTACTCGGACGAGAAATTTCCCAATGTCAAAAATACCAAAAAAAGGGGTCGCCAGGGTGCATAATTTCGCTGGTTTATCAAACGTCCATAGCCTATGGTAACTACTTACATACCATCAGGCAAGCCGTATACCTGATTGTCAATTTGCCACCACCAAAAATGTATGAACCGCTAAGATATATACATTTTTTTAACCTTAAATCGATATTAGTTAAGGTTTAGTTAGCGGAAGTTCTTCCGACAATAAATTCAAATAGTAATACCGAAGCTAGACTGCAGGACTAGACCTGCGGATGATTAACAAAGTTTGATATGAGCAATAATGTCTCTCCGGACGTTGCCACCAGCACTTCCCGATAGTTTATTGTCTATCGTTTGGAAAAAATATAACGAATTATTTGTTTCCATTTATAAAGTTATGCTCTGGTGGCCAGATATCATCTACTAACTAAAGAGTTTTGTTATGTTATTGTATTTGATAGTACCGATGTGTCCGTAAGAGATTGTGTCTATTTGCAACTGTGTCTCGTTGAGAATGTTTCCATTGAAATTGTGTCTGGATAAAACTAAATCTATAAATTTGACAAAAACGGTATTGCAATTAAGTTAATTAAATTAAGTATTTAATTAAATTAAGTAATTAATTAATATAAGTACAATATATAAAAAAACGTTTTTTTTTTTCTCCTTTGATGATATTTATTGCATTGCTTTACTGGTACTCAGAATATTTTCTTTAATATCTTAATCATCAATATGAACTGTCTAACTACTTATCGCATTTAACTTAAACGTATGTACGTTCTTAAACTCACACTGTTTTTCTTTCGTAATAAATGGAGACCACCAATTACTGCATACCTCCGTCGTTTCAACATTTTAATTAACGTCTGAAAAATTACATAATAATCAAAATGTCCTGTAACTTGCTTTTCTCTAAGCTATAAATATTTTCATTTAGGAATCAAAGATGCTAGCAAGTGGTGCCACTTCAGGCGAGTCCACGATACTGCCTATGATCACGCACACAGCAGCCACACCACAAGACTCGCCTTCCACCACCTTAGAGCCGGGGGCTTCGTTCAGGGACTTCAATCTCGCACTTTCTTTGGAGCGGTCTTCTATGCTGTCAAGTTTGGACTCGATCGATCGGACTTCTGTACGTATACACATTTAAACTTTCGCATTCCATTTTAAACAAAGTTTTATAACGTCCTGTATAAAGGAATGCCTATGATACCTATGTTAACCTTTTTACCGCCAACAACTTCTATATAAGTTCGAGATTTTCGTGCCGCCCACGCCAGCACTTCTATAGAAGTTCTTCTTTGTACCTACTTTATTAAAATACATTTATACGCTGGCGTACAGCGGGACATCGCATGCAGGTTAGTTGGGCGGTGAAAAGGTTAAGTAGTTAGCGTTTATCACCGTCTTAAAACTCTGTTCTGTACAAAGATTGTTAGATATCATAAGACATGATTTTTGTTTTACTTTCGACATAGGCCTCATCAGCTTCAACGCATCCTCCAGCATTAGGCTGAGCGAAGGTCTTTTGACATAATGGCGACTAAGTTTACCATATATATATATATATATATTTTAATGTTAGTTTTCTTGTTATTTATGTGTTATTTATTTGTTTCGTCGCGTGCTATCAATAAAGTAATTTTTATTTTTGCTCAATTGGCTTTTTATGGAAATTTGGCTAGCCTAATCAAGCCAAGGTGAAAAACGAGTATTTTCAAGTATAGAATAGATTATTATCAAACCTTTTTATACCTTTTAACTTAAATAGACTCTCTGGAATAATTCCTAAATTATATATTATTATTATGTAACATCTTCTTTATTTTTTAACATCTTTTCAACAGTGCACCAGCATACCAGGACTTCTGAAGCCACCAAACAGTTACACCTTAACCCTCCATTCAGCAACAGCACATCTAGGCGCCGAGAAAGCTCGCCATCCACCGATGATGCTAGCCCCTCCACCGTTAACTTTAGCCCCCCCTCCAATCAGATCAGCTTCACCCGGCTCCACATCGCCAAGTACCCCAAAGGCGATCGCATCACCCTTATTACCAGAGAAGAATCTGCAGATCGCGATCGTAAAAGACGATCATTGTTTGAACACCAGTGACAAATCAAGTCTTCTCAGTTCACAGAAGTAAGTAGCTTGAATTATGTAGGTATGTTGTATAAATAATTATATTTTACGTTTGTTCAAAACATAAAAAGATGTAGATTAAAATAAAATTATATAAATTAATTCAAACTTTTGATTCTTGGTAAAATGAGCAGTGGTTATCAGTTGCGTTATGACTTTCAGACCAGATAGCTTAGCCTTAGGGAGTGCCATTCGACGGACTTTTGGACGCAGTCAAAATATATCGCTTACAACTTCATCGAATTACGCATACAAGGGGCACGTACGCACGAATACAACATCATAAAATTCATCGTCATAAATCATAAAGTCCATCGTCTGCGCACTCCTTTAATATTTAGAAAATTAAAGAACAAATTAATTGCGTTGTAAGGGCTCTTTCAATTTAGACGTCTCGAGTCCTCAGAATCGTAGATTCAGCTCACTACAATTTTCTTTTGTTGTTCTTGGACGAAAACAAAATGGATCGGTTACACAATTGTTCCATGCAATTTAAGGCTAAGGCTCTAGATTCTCCCTATAAAGCAATATAATTAATAAACAGGAGTCTAAGCGCTTCGAGCGCAGGGGTGAACGGCGACGACAAATGCCGCGTACAGCGTGGCTACAGCTGGCGACTGTCGCGGCCGAGTCTACGCCGCAAGCAGAAGCGAACTGGCTCCGACTCCGATGCGGTCGTACTAAACAACGGGCGAGACCACGCCACGTGCAACGGTGAGATTCTCATATACTTAGCTCTAATGCCGCATGATGTGTAGCTACAGCTGGCGACAGTCACGGTAAAGTCTACGCCGGGCCGCTAGCAGAAGCGTGCTAACTCTGACTCCGAGCAAAGCGATTACGCTAATCAATTTGCAAGTTAAAAGCTACTTAATAATAACACCTAACTAGATAATAATGTCTATTACAGACAAGCAGAAACATTCAATAGCATTCAAAATACAGATTAACAACAAAAAATATAATATGTTAAGGTTGTAGCAACTAATCATTTTGCAGGTTCAGGTCTGCGCAAGAACGAGCTTCTACTGTCATCGTCAATGGTCATCAAAAACGACACGCAGTCGGAGCTGCCGAACAACCGGTCGCGGCCGCAGCTGCCCGCGCCTAGGGTGCTCGCTCCGCCCGCGAGACGAGTCTCGGCGCACACGGCACCGCTGCTGCCTGACGTGAGCTTTTTATCTTCTGCTGTAATTGTCAAAGTCAATAACGACACACAGTTAGAGCTGCCAAATAACCGGTCGCGGCCGCAGCTGCCCCATGCCCCTAGGGTTCTCATCTTAGCCCGCAAGACGAATTTCGGTACACAAGGCAATGCTGTTGCCTGACGTGAGCATTTTAACTTCTGTTGTCATCGTCTATGGTCATCAAAACGACACGCAATCGCTGCCGAACAACCGGTTGCGGCCGCAGCTGCCTGCCCTAGGCCCTCTCCTCCTAGCCTGCGAGACGAGTATCGAGTGCACAAGGCACCGCTGTTGCCTGACGTGAGCATTTAAACGTATGCTGTCATTGTCTATGTTTATCAAAACCGACACACAGTCGGAGCTGCCGAACAACCGTTCGCGGCCGCAGCTACCTACCCCTAGGGTTCTCCCATTAGCCCGCGAGACGAGTCTCGGCGCACACGGCACCGCTGCTGTCTGATGCCAGCATTTTAACTACATACAACGACACTAGTGTATACACTATAAAACAATTACCCTGGAGGATCCGCAAAGGCGGTGAACAGTTTTCAATTTTTAATCGACTTAAAAAAAAGGAAGAGGTGCTCAGTTCGTCGGTATAATGCTTTATTAATAAAATGTGATGCGTTGTTATAATTAAATACAGAGCACATGGGTAAATACCCGAAATTTACTGATGTGATTGTAGTTAGCTTTAACGTTAAGTATTTTTTTTATGACTGTGTTTTGGTTCGAGTATTGCTCCTTTGTTATTTTAGTTGTTTCTAACAGTGGAGACTTTTTAATGACTTTCCTGTTTTACCTATAAGTTTGTAGCTATTCATTTATTGCATAAGTCGATAGTCTTCCTAAGATAATAAATTTAAAAAAAAATTATAATTAAATGTCAAAGGTGGCACACGTAGTATGAGTTGTCGCATACTGGAACAATGCGACAAAAATGTTTAGGTAATTAATGTTTACGTCAGCGACGATCGCATCTGAACGCTTAAGTACCTTATCACAATCATTTTACAAGTTTACCAAGCGCCTACGATTCTTTAGATGCAACGCCGTTTGTTGCCGATTGTATCTAAGACAGTTTCTTTGTGTCTCCCATGGATTTCGCACTGTAGGTATTTCATTATCGCTATCCAAACGGAGTAGACTGGTTTGCCCACTTCATTAGCAATCTAATTTTGGATCTACACAGATTCGTGTTTCCAAGTCTTAATATTGCAATTCCACGCAACCGCGATGCGACCGAGACAAGGAATTAGATTAACCAGGAAGTACGTACCTCGCTATTTAGTCAAATAAAATACTGCCTCGACCCCAACAGCTTCTCTAATCAGTTACTAGTAGTTAAATAGCCTATATACTGCTCCACAGCTGGACAAAGGTCTTCATCATTAAAATCATGTCATCGCTACAATTTATGGTTATTTAAATAAAAGCAAAGAAAAAGAAATATTTTTATGAGTTTACACTTGTGTTTTTGCGACTATTCTAGTCTTTGATGTATAATAACTCCCAGGTATCCTGGAAAGCACCGGAGGCAGGCTTCTCAGCTGACTCGACGGTTCGAATGGACACTGTCAAACCACCTCCTCACAGACTTTCACTTACCAACGAATACTTGACGGGTAAGTTTAAATCCATCCAACTCGTTAGTGTGGCGAGCGTACAGTCAAGAGCAAAGGTGGATGAGGTTTTCTAGTTTTCAAAATGAAATATCGAGTGTCAGTTGGTAATTTGCTATGTAACTACAGCAAAAGTCTGTAGCCTAGTGACTAGACTAGACTAGTGCTCAAAGATTTTTTGATTTTGGTTTAAAAAGTTTCGACATTTTTAGACTGTATTTTGATCAATAATCAGATTTACTTTTGCTGTTAACTGTACCTCGTGCTCCAAAACTCGGGTGGGGTGGTCTCTGTTGTCATCGTAACCACATTATTTATTTTACTAAATAATATGTAATTCACTTTAGCTAAGCAAAAAATATTACCCGTGTCTAAGGTATCAATCCATATCAATAGTTAAGCTTATTCAACAATAAAACATTTACATTTGCACAATAACAATAAAATACTTATTTAAAAAAATAAGGAAATAGAAGTTATAATAACATTCATTGCTCTTATGTACTATTTAGCATTATTTCTAGTTACTTACCTATTTTTTTTATTTTTTTGTAGCAGCGTTACAGAATACTATATCGGAACCGTGATGCTTTCGGTTTACTTCGCTGTCCCTGCTGGACTAGACTGGACTGTGTTTAGTTTTTGGGGCTAATGTGACTTAGATGTTGTTATTTGTTAAAAAATTTAATCTCGTTTACAATATGTGTGACTAGGTTATAATTTCGTTCAGTTTAAACGGGTCAATTTGGTAAATATTAGAGCAAATTATGTGGTTCGTCAGCATGGCAGCGAATATTAGTACTAGTAACTAACAATAAAAATCTCACATTATTAGCAAAGGATCTGACAGTTTGTCCACACACAATTAGTACTAGGGCGAAACAAGTAGTAATCCCCAGGCAAATATTCCCAACTTCAAATGTACAGCCCCTACTAAGGGGGGAACAAACATGTAGGCTAGCCTCGTGTTATTTATTTAAACGATTACTGTGCCAAAATACGAGAGCCTTATTAATTTGGGAGAATAAATATCAACTACGTGTTCGCGAAGTTGTTTGTCCCGAGGATTAAGATTCGGCTCGCGACATTTTCATTTAATTTAACATTTTTTGAGATTTATGTAAACACTTTCTTGGTTATTCTTTTGTAATACTTTGAGTTGCTGTTGTTATTATATAAGCTGCTTCTATAAGCTGCTATCAAATTTTTAATGTAAGGAAAACAATCAGGCACACGTAATAGAACTATCACCAATTCTGCTACAAAGACCACCGTAGCACTTATATCGTAGCAACTCTGCTACGATAGCCATTGAGCACTTATGAGGTAGCAATGTAGCAGTCCGATCGTAGCTATAAAGGTTGCCGTAAAAATAAATAGACGTTTACAGTGTTTTTGAGTTTAAGAGGATACAAGCACAACCTAAACACTTCTATATATATTTTCATTAAGGCGACGCATCGCTAAACAATTAATCTAATACGGAGCGTTTGCGCCCCGTACCATAAGAAAAACTGTTTTTTTTCTGTCCAATAAAAACTACAAATAAGTTTTAAAAAATGAACTAGCGTATTGATGTGATGTTAAGACTAATCTACTAAGAAAAATTAGATGCTTAAATCAATCTGGTTTGCCTGTAAAATGCAAATCTATGTTTTAAAAGGGGTTACTTTTTTTTTCTCTGTTATAAAAGCTAACAAATCGTGTTTCTTCAACTAGCAAAATGAAGTCAATCAAATGAAAAATCATGTCATCAAATATCACTTTCATCTGTTTTGTAATTGTTGGGAAAAATCAAGATAAATAAAAACGTAAATAAACGTAAATTTCCAATGCGTCGCCTTAAGGCATCGAGATCATACCACCTACGCGCAACGCTTGCGCAGTTAAAACCGAAATAAAAAATAAAAGGTTACTTCAGCTGGTAATTTGTGGTGTATAGTGACGTCAGTGTCAGAGGTGAAAACAAGCAATCTCCCCCCCTCAACCCCGGTGGCCGCAGCGCCCCGCCCGCCGCGCGCCGAAGTGCCTGCACTGCCCCCAAGGCTCAATCAGCCGTTGCCGCTGAAGCAAATCAACGAAGAAGTAAGTCATCTTTATTAACACTGTTTTCTATTGTTACCGCGAACACTTCACTTTAATGTTGAATAGTGCGGTCAACTTAGCCCTAAAATAGGTAACAAAAATTCACATAGAGCTAAAGATTGATACTAATTATGGGAACACCATTATAAATTAAACTTGAAAAGTCCCCACAGACCCCACAGTTAAAAAATACAAAAAAAAACGTATTTGCGAACGTTGATCTTCAATATTTTGTTTTTGCAGATTGCAGTAGAATCGACAGGGATTTTTTTCATTTATGATAGTGGTCGAAACATTTGTACAAATTTTTAGATCTATGTGAGTAAATTTACTCGCCTTTGTTTACATGGGAGATTAGTCTTCGTATGACCACCAGGACCTGTACAGAGTTTGGAACGTTAAAATAACATAATATTTCGTAAAATAATTATATGAATTCAGTAAATCATTGCAATACCTTTATTTATTTATTTATTTATTTGCTTGTTGTAAGATTTACAGCCAAAATATCACAATGCTTCTATTACATTACAATATGATTTAAACCAAATGTCGTTTACAAATACGACTTTAGTCAGTGTTTATCGTGTAAAGCAGTGTTTTTCAATTGTGTGGGAAGCGTCCCCCCGAGGGCCGCCAAGCCTTGCTTAGGGTTCGCGGTTGCAAGCCAGGTAATAGTAAAAAGCAAAGGTTGTAGATCTTCACTATATATTCCATATAAGATGAGAAGGTTGTGCCTGTTTAGTTCTTAATCATTTGTCTATTCGTAATTTTATAAAAAACTAGCTGACTTCGTACCGCTTTGACAGTTTCCATGACAACAAAACAAACAAATCATTCGTCCCTATATTCGTCATGGACCCCTATAGCAGCGCCACCTACCGGGTTCAATTGTAAATCTAAAGCATTCTCGAATCCACTTGAACACACACAGAAAATTTCATCCAAATCGGTCCAGCCGTTTAGAAGGAGTTCAATTTCATACACACGCACCGAAGATTTATTTATTTAAAGCCTATTTCTCTTCTTAGTTTTGATGTACACCATTCGATAGAACATTATTTCTGAAATAATTGATAGTTTTTTTTATTGTGGTCATGGGGGTCACCAGAAAACTTTACTCGTCTAGGAGTCGCGCATTTAAAATGGCTGAATAACTCGCTGGTTATGTCAGTGCTCAGTTATCCTAAATGTTTTGTTTACTTAAGGCGACGCACCGCTAAACGATTAATCTAATACGGAGCGTTTGCCCCGTACCATAAGAAAAACTGTTTTTTTCTTTCCATTTAAAACTACAAATTAGTTTAAAAAAATGAACTAGCATATTGAAGTGTGTGTTAAGGCAAATCTACTAAGAAAAATTTGATGCTTAAATCGGTCTGGTTTGCTTGTAAAATGCAAATCTGTTTTAAAAGAGGTTACTTTGATATTTTTTTCTCTGTTACAAAAGTCGAGAAATCGTGTTTCTGCAACTAGCAAAATGAAATCAATCAAATGAAAAATCATGTCATCAAATATCACTTTCATATGTTTTGTAATTGTTGGGAAAAATCAAGATCCCCGCAACGTAAATTTCCAATGCGTCGCCTTAATTAACAACTCTTTTAAACTTTTAGGTAACAATAAACAATAACGTATGCATACTATCGGGGAGGTTCGACAGGCGAACGTTTAGAGTCAAAGATCTCTTTCGCTTTATGGAACCAACAGGATGCCTCAAGGAAAAAGAAGATTACTCACTTTACATTTTCTCTCCTGATAACAAGTAAGCTTTATATATATTTCATTAGTTAGGTACGTTTTCCGTTGTTTTGTGTTATATGTTATGTCAAGATTACATTTTAGTCTCATGTTAACGTTAAACACTTATTATTACACTTATTACTAAATTCTTTGATTCTTCCCTAAAGCTTTACATATTTTACTTGTTTAAAAGTTGTTTAAAAATAATTTTGAATAAAAATATTTTCATTTCATTTTAATTATTTATTTTATCTAATTGAAAAGCCCTTTTCAATATATCTGGAAACTTCCTCCAAATCGTAATATAACTGGAAGGCCCACTGTTCTACATATGCGAACTAACTTTGCATTCCCATTGTGAAGATAAAGGAGTTCTGCATGTAGATGGTAACTAGGAGCTGGTTTGACAGTCTGTTTCACAATACAAAATAAAATAAAAAAATAACAAAAAAAATATCGCTTATATGCTGAACTACCTTCAATGGTTCGTCAAATAAAATAAATAAAATAAACAGCTGAGACCACTGTAGCCACTAAAGCAAACTAACTCTGCATTCTCATTGTAAGGATGAGGAGATTCTGCACATGGATGGTAACAAGGGGCTGGTTCGACAACATAGTGCTTCTCTTCATCGCCCTAAACTGCATCACCCTGGCGATGGAGCGGCCCAACATCCCCCCGGACTCTAAGGAGAGGGCGTTTCTGGGCAGCGCCAACTATGTCTTCACCGTCGTGTTCGCCATCGAGATGTTCATTAAGGTCGGCTACTAAATAGTTTTTATCTACACTAATGTTGTAACATTCTACTTATGTTTCCAATACTTGACTTATAATTACTACTGTTATAGCGCAGACAACAAAACACTCAATTTAAGCAATTTCACATGATGGTATAATATCCACATCGATATCGTAAAATCTCATTATAACATCAATAAAACGCGACCAATTAACCTGGCGAGCCTTATGTCAAAATCCTCATACAAGTTGTATAAAATTTTGATATTAGGCTGGCTTTTGAAAACAGTTGGGTTATACGTGAAAACTTCGTCGAAACTACTAAACTTACATACACAAAACTCTTTGGTAAGATCTTGTGCCAATTAAATAAAAAAAGAACAGCGCGCGCTCGCTCCTGATAGGCCCTGCGCGCGCAGCTGCGCTCTCATGGTTAGATTTTAATGGCGGCAAGTTCACTGTGACAATACACGTACGCGTGAATTTAATGTTTCGCAATGTGTTTTGTTTTTAAAATACAAATTAAAAGTTAAAAATGGACAGCGACGATGATATTTGTACGCCTCCGGATATTCTAGAATTGGCAACAAAAGTAACTCACAATCTTTTGCCAGAAAAATCGAGAAAATTATATGAAAAAGAATATAATACCTTTTGGCATGGAAGATCGAAAAGAAAACTACATCATTTTCTGAAAATGTCATTCTTGTGTATCTCAAAGACCTCTCCGACAAATTCAAGCCATCTTCTATGTGGGCTAAATATTCTATGCTCAAGTCCACACTGAGTATCTACAACAATATTGATATCACGAAGTATTCAAAAGTCATAGCGTTCCTGAAACGCAGTTCAGAAGGACACAAGGAAAAAATGTCCTTGACGTTTACATCAGGTCAAATAAAGATGTTCCTGAAAGATTCACCAGATATTTTGTATCTTTTTGAAAAGGTAAGTGTATTTTAGTTCTGTTATTTAATCTACCTAGTACTTACGTACTACACACGCAAGTTATCTAGACACTCCGTTTAAGCGCTTTGTGTATAAATTAGGTAGTAGGTACCTACACTTTACTACTTCATAAATCATAGTTTTTGCCTTGGCTATGTACCTCAAGCTTATTATATCGTTTATTGTTACAGGTTGCACTAATCTTCGGCATAATGGGGGCATGCCGAAGGCAAGAGCTATACAACATCCAATTCGATGAAGTCTCTAACATAGACGACAGTACAATCATGGTGAAAGTTTCAAAAACAAAAACGAAAATAGATCGTTCTTTCGTTGTGACGGGCAACTGCTATGCCGTATGTAAAAAATACATGGAACTTCGACCCACCCCCTGTCGAAACCCTGCCTTTTTCTTGAGCTATAGATCGGGGAAGTGCGTCGATCAAAGAACTGGTATTAATAAATTTTTTGAATCTGCCTAACCCAGCGTTGTACTCGGGGCATTGCTTCCGGCGCACCTCGGCGACCCTTCTCATAGATAGCGGTGGTGATTTGACCGCACTGAAACGACACGGGGGGTGGAAGTCTTCTAATGTGGCTGAAAGCTACATTGATGAGTCTTTAATGAATAAAATTCAAGTCTCAAATACGATCTTGAACAGTATAGAAAACAAGACGAATGAATTAATTATAAATATTCCAACTCCGTCTACGAGCTCTACTGCTTGCCCCGCGACCGCTACAGCTGCTGGATCAATAATTAACATTAACTTTCAAAATTGTACCATCCAAAATTTGAACAATTATTATAAATAAACTATTGTCAGCTTTTACTCTTGTTGTTTGACTAATTGCATTAGTGAAGATAAAGTAGTGTATGCAACTGCATATAACACGGGTATTAAAACACTCGTTACTATTATGAAACTCGCTGCGCTCGTTTCATAAACTCACACTCGTGTTTTAATACCCTTCATTATATGACAGTTGCATAAACTACTATTATTAGACCCTAGTTCTACGCAAGCTTAAGCCTTTTTTAAAGAACTATTCATACACTTACAACTTTACACATACCTTTGGCGACCCCTAGACGCTCATTTAATACTGTGATCCATAAGTATTTATTTAATTTTGTGATATATACTGATCGTGTAGTCTAGTGTATAGACGAATGTCAGTATTTATTCCGGATTTCTAGATTTCTTAATTCCATATTGACAGATTGTGATAAATACTGACATCTGTCAATATACTAGACTACACCATTAATAAAATACTGTGGTCGGTCAGTACGCATCGATACAGCAATGGAGACGGACACGCTTGAAAACGGGAGATCAGAGTTATTTAAAATAATTTATTTTGAATTTGGAAGTACTGCCTGAGTTGTGGGATTCATCGTCAAGCAATTACAAAAATACAATTAAAAGGGGAGAAGCTTTGATAAACCTCTTGGATATTTATAAAAAAAATATTCGCCTTTTTAACTAAAACCAATCGCCAAGATAATAGCCACACAAGCTTTGGTTTTTAACGCATCCATTTCCCACGTGTGAGCAAAAACCATTGCAATACTGACGTGATAAAAACTGAATGTGTAGGCTTTCCTGTTCACTCCGATAATGAAATTAAATTTATCAGTATTTGTCTTATTAATGGATCACAGTATTAACTGAGCGTCTAGGGGTCGCCTTTTACCTTTACTTAATTAAAGATCGAAATTCAAATAGACAATAGAAAAAAATATGTGCTTGAAAAAGTTGCAAGTGGAAAAAAGTGGTCTCTGCCTACCCCTACGGGAAAAAGGCATGATTATGTTTTTTGTTTTTTTTGAAAGTTAATGAAACACACATGTTATCCTTAACCTTAAACCTTTTTTTACAACTATTCGCACATTTAAAAAATATATCAGAAGTGTGCATCTTTACAAAAAAAAATCTACTGCACCTTCTTATCTTTTAATAAAAAAAACTTTTGTTTATTTTCAAGATGAATTTGTACATGGTTGATACTCCAATTTAGTTTAACATGTGACATAAATTTATTAGTTTCCTGATATAAAAATACTAAAACAATATTTAGAAATATAATTTGTTGATGATATCAAGCAAGTTTTTGCACTACCAACTACTTTTAAGCTTACAGAAATCAATCACCTACATAATATTATGTTGTAGGTTGTGGCTTCAGGAATGTTCTATGGTCCTGACGCATATTTCACATCAGGGTGGAACATCATGGACGGCTCCCTAGTCATTATATCAATCATCGATTTACTTATGTCCCTGGTATCAGAGTCCAGTCCAAGAATATTTGGAATTCTCAGGGTAAGACATTATTTCAGTGCCTATTAATTAAGTGTGGTTGTCAAGCAATTACTGACTAGAATTATTCAATTTGCAGGTATTTAGGCTATTAAGGTCGTTACGACCGTTAAGGGTAATAAATCGAGCGCCCGGCTTGAAACTCGTGGTTCAAACACTACTGTCTTCATTGAGACCTATTGGAAATATCGTATTAATATGCTGCACATTTTTTATTATATTCGGCATTTTGGGAGTACAGGTGAGACCTATTGAATTATTTGTCTAAGGAATCAACAAAAATGTATGTTGTTATTCTATAAAATGGAACTCTAATTTTCTAATAATCAAACGAATAATTGTTTACGTTATCTATACAGTAAATCACTAGTTTTTGCACTGCAAGTCCTTCTTAAACACTTTTTAATCCTTTTACTTTAAAAACTATTAATTGACTCTTTCTAATTCTTTACAATGCATTGTTTCTAACAATTATGCAAACACGTAAAAAACGAGGCGATCCGCATAAAGTGTTTCATTTGAATATTTAAGGGTGCGCCGTCCGTAAGTGACAAGTGTCATATGTTTTATTTGAAATGTCGTCGTCCATATTTATTTGATGCCGCGCGGCCATACTAATTTTGTATGGGGAATTTAAGGTGCTTAATAAAAAAATATTATTTAAATAACCACTTGATGAATCAAAAATGTAGTCTAGCAATTTGTAGTTTATCCATTGATGATTGTATAGACAAAATCAGAGGTACAATAATTTAGATAAACTATAAGAAATCTACTAAACGCCGCCACTCGTTTTCATGATCTTTGCCCAACTTTAAATGATATTGTAGAAAAAACTATAGCGTGTTATGAATTTATGGTTCTGACAAATTGTAAACACGTTCTAAATATATATTTTGTTCATTTAATACGACAGCATTTTCAATTATATTTACTTAACCGTAACTGCATTTTTGGCATTTTTTAGTCGGCGCACCCTTAAGGATGTAAATATAACATAATCAGAATCTTCTGGCTTGAAAGATGTGATCAAGAGGGCTAGATTCAGCTATTTTAAAAGATCCACAATCGCGTGTCAGTGGCCTTATTTTGTCACAATTAAGAACGTGTATATAATCTAAGCAAGGACATTTGGACTAGGTGAAAATGTCAGTATCATGTCACTGAGCCACAATTGTGGACGTTATAGAATAGCAGAGACAATACCCTTGTCGATTACAAGACCGACAAAGCACTAGATACTATTGTACACCTTCCAGCTATTCAAAGGCGCGTTCTTCTACTGCGAAGGCGCTCACATAAAGAATGTCAAGAACAAAACGGATTGTCTTTCCATCGATGGTAATGTGTGGGTGAACCGAAAGTATAACTTCGATGACTTGGGCAAAGCGCTCATGTCGCTCTTCGTGCTGAGCTCTAGGGATGGCTGGGTCAACATCATGTATACAGGACTCGACGCCGTCGGGGTAGATCAGCAGGTAAATTATCTTGAATAAATAAATACTATTTTCTTTTGTAACTACATTAATGGTAAGATAATATATTAATATTAGGTCCTTACCTATGAAATTGACGTTTTTTCTCACTTATTAAAAGGTCTAAAGTTCTAAAAGTCAATACCGGTTGTTAATATTATTATACACCTCTAATTAGGACTGTGTTACTTAGGCTTCAGTAATAACAATGATTATTAATTTTGTGTCTTTATCGCCCAATATTTTTTTAAGTGACTACTTTTTATGTTCGCGGAATTGTCTTTTTGTTTCATTATAGCTTTGAAGGGACTTCGATTTTTTTTCTTTTTAATGTCTGCTATATTTAGCTAGTGAAACAAACACACTACTCTACAATTTTTATAGTGTTAACATAAATAGGTGCTAAAAAAATTAAAAAAATGTTAGTATAAAAAATTTTAATTTTATAAAAAATCTTCATACAAAACGTCAATTTCATAGGTAAGGACCTAATACAATTATCTCTTTGGTAACTGGAAGAAAACATTAATTAATTAATATTGAAGTACCTAAGTTCGTATTATAGGTGTTGCTGAGTATTGGGTCGGTCTGTACACACGCGTGTACATCAGACTACGACAAACTGTAAGATTTCCTCATTAGACTTTATGTATATGGCATATGGTTGAACATTTATTGAAGACATTTGACAGTTTTGGATAGGTTAATGTACAGGCGTCTGTACTATATCAATAGCGGCTCTGTTTTGGCAAATTTATCGTAAAATTATCGTTGGCCATTAAAACTTGCAATGAGTTTAATAAATGCAATATGTTTTGTGTTGATCAAACGACATAGGTACATAAACTTATCAATATATAAGATACATACAAAATACTTTGAGATCGATTGTTTAACATCTATTCATCTTCGTAGAAAAATTGTTTCCAACATTTACGACTGACATTGTAATTTTTAGCATCACTCAGCAAATATATAGAAAGCTAGCCAAAAGCTACTCATATATTTTTTTTATATTCCTACCGCCACAAATAACAAGGCAGTAGTTCCTATTTTTATTACATAATCCCCGCTAGACAATAACAAACAACTTTGAAAACTTTTTTGCTTTTCTCCACGAGCGGGATTTGTAGTTTGGAACCACACCCTCTACCAAGCCATAAGGGTATCAAATCCCGTTTGTGAAAAAAAAATATCGACACTTTTCCATATGTAATTTCTTCGCAACAAAATTTGCGGAAAATGATTTACAAACAATTTCACTACAGCCAATAGTGAACTACTCGGAGTGGCGTCTTCTATACTTCATTGCGTTCATTCTCCTGGTGGGGTTCTTCGTGTTGAACATGTTCGTGGGCGTGGTGGTGGAGAACTTCCACCGTTGTCGGGAGGAGCAGGAGAAGGAGGAAAGGGTGCGGAGGGCGGCCAAGAGGGCTCTGCAGATGGAGAAGAAGAGAAGAAGTTAGTGCCTTCATTAGTCACATTATATGTTGCTGGTCTCTTAAATGACTTTACAGTTTCACATTTTTACTATCATAGTCATTTACACAGTTATTATTAACGGTATCCTTGATCATGATGGAACTGTGTTGAAATATCGGTTACTATAGAACAAAAAAACGCTGAATTTGTAAGATATTCAATGCAGTTACAAATGCGCTATCATTATAGCCTGCTTATTAAATAAACCTGCGACATTTCGCAGGTTCATTTCAAATAAATCTCGTTGAAAACAGTACATCTTAATTCTTATGGTAGCGATTATAAGAATAAAAATAATATCAATGGTATTCTATTGTCAATGTAACACATGGTTTGTTAGAAAAATCTGTATCTGCTAAAGGATCGAGTGTATTTTTAATTAAAAAACATCAGTGGCGCAAAATGAATAGCTTTGGTTCTTAGCTTTTCATTAATTTGTGATACTTTAACATTGGCTTACTCGGTACAACAAAACAAGAGCGCCGCTTCCTCATTTCCTATTTAACATTGTTCACTGGAAATTAAAACCGTTCTATTGTGAAAACTTATAAATGTCATGAATTGTTTCACAACTAACAATAAAAGTGCTTTTTATTTAGCGTTCATTTTTTAAACTACGCTTTTTCGTTCCAGAAATGCACCAGAGACCTTATTACGCAGACTACTCCCAAGCAAGACTTTTTGTACACAACGTTGTTACGTCCAAATATTTCGACCTTGCCATAGCTGGTGTCATCGGCCTCAATGTTGTAACTATGGCCATAGAGTACTATAGAATGCCACCGGCTTTACAGTACGCATTGAAAATATTCAATTACTTTTTTACGGCTGTCTTCATTCTCGAAGCATTGATGAAACTCGTAGCGTTAGGATTTAAGATTTACTTAAAAGACAAATGGAATCAGCTGGACGTGATAATCGTGATACTCTCTATAGTGGGGATAGTTTTGGAGGAACTGGAGACAAATATAATTCCAATAAATCCGACTATAATGAGAGTGATGAGAGTGTTGAGGATAGCGCGAGTGCTGAAGTTGTTGAAGATGGCGAAAGGCATAAGAGCCCTGTTGGACACGGTGATGCAAGCTTTGCCGCAAGTTGGCAACTTGGGGCTTCTGTTTTTTCTGTTGTTCTTCATCTTTGCCGCTTTAGGCGTTGAACTGTTTGGCAGACTGGAATGCTCCGATGAAATACCATGTCAAGGTAAGTTTTATGACATAACATTTAAAAGTTTAAAAACCAAATCTCTCTTTGTTTTTAATACAAAATCGTACATATTTTCTGAATAGAATAGAATAGAATAGAATGGAATAAAATACTTTATTACATGTTAAAAAATAAGACAAACAGTTAAAGGAGTCTTACAATGGCTGGCCATTACTTTTATTTGTTTTTTTATTTGACTTGTCGCAATGACCTTAGTTTAAGTATAAATCTGATAAACATGTTGTTTTTATGTACTAATGTAGTACCCATGATAGGAACGGGTTCTCCGAAATTCTCAAACTTTGGTAGCCAAACAGTCTCGGAGGCTTTCTATATTCAGACATCGTATCACGTACATTACAAGATTGTCTGGGACGCTCCGTGCCGGAACAACGAAACCGGAAAACCTGAGGGCGTCTCAAAAGGTTTTGGCTATGTTTCACCGTATCAAGAAGAGAATGCCGAAACTCACTTTTATAAATACGTGTAATAAAGCGTGGATTCTAGAAGTGAGGCCACCGATTATTCCGCAAATGTAAAATATAGGTATTAGAAACTTCAAACAGATTTTGAAATAATTTTAATAATTTAATAAAATACTTAGAAGTAACAAATATTTAATTGATGGCATACAGAATGTCAAACGGATAAATCCACGGGTGAAAGCTAGTCAATTCCAATAACGGAATAATCAGCTGGCCTCACTCAACAAATATAGCTCGTATATCTCGTAGATCATTCATCTTTAAGACACCAAGCTCGTCGTGGCATTAACTTTGTAGGTACTATCTTATGGGCCTATCAAATAGTGTCATAAATTTTAAAATGTACGTGACTAGTTCGTATTTGAATAAGACAATTTTGTTTAGGTCTTGGCGAGCACGCCCACTTCGCCAACTTCGGAATGGCCTTTCTCACCCTGTTCCGGGTGGCGACAGGAGACAACTGGAACGGCATCATGAAGGACACCCTCCGAGAGGATTGCGACAGCACCGTGGATTGTGTGCGCAACTGCTGCGTATCCACAATTATTGCGCCGATATTCTTCGTTGTCTTCGTACTGATGGCACAGTTCGTTCTAGTCAACGTGGTTGTTGCTGTAAGTATTTCCCCTTGTCACAATTTTTTAACAAATAGTTTGCATAAACTTCTAGGCCATTGGAAATGATTAAATAAATAAATAAATAAACTTTCCCACACTTACACCAATTATCTAGCCCAAGAGAAGCTTCGTTATGAAACTCGTTAAATGGTTATTAGACAACCGATAAACATACTTAAATACATACTTATTATACATAGAAAACACCCAGACCCGAGACAATTTAGAAATACAATAATTTCTAAATTGACCCGGCCGGGGATCGAACCCGGGACCTCAGAGATGGCGACACCATGAAAACCGGTGTACAAACCACTCGACCAAGGAGGTCGTTTTTAACAAATAGTTTGCATAAACTTCTAGGCCATTGGAAATGATTTCGTGATCATTGTTCGAATTCGTTGCAGGTACTAATGAAACATTTGGAAGAATCACATAAACAAATGGAAGATGAAATGGACATGGACGTAGAACTAGAACGTGAGCTAGAAAGGGAAGCCGACGACGAGGAGGACAAAGCCCTGTGCCGAGCGCTGGAAGAGTACACCACACCACCGCGCCCGCTTAACAAGGTACTGTCTCTCCCAGCCAACTTCACGTACAGCGAGCCGAAGCACCCGCAAGCACTGTCACCCGCACGCAGAAGGCGCACTATGCACTCTCACCATGCTTTACTACCAGCGGCATTGCCGCCCAGAAGGGCCTCGCTCTCTCCTCACGCCTTCGGTCGACGTCGGCAGGATTCCACATCAGACCCCCCGGCTGCGCTGTACGAGGAAGACGCCAGGTTCATAGATGCCGACGACATTGAAGAGCTGGAACCGGGCAGCCCACCAAGAAGAGATTCATTCGCTCAAAACAGGCGGCAACGCGTGGACAAACAAAACTCCCTGCGTGGAGAGGAGGCCAGGCTTCTGCGGCCTGTACTCCTCGCTGTGCCATCGACAAGACAAAGCATGAAGTTAACTTCAATGCGAAGATCCTCCACCGAGTCAGCTGTGACAAGCGATGCTAGCCACTCTTCTACGCGCTCTCAAGTTCAATTGACGCCAAGGACGATGGACCAACCGATCAGCGAGGAGGAAAATATAAGGATAGTGATTGCCGAAAGACGTAAAATGGACGCGTCGAGGCCTGAAACTGACGACGTGGTGGAACTGTCGGAGAGAGGTTCCTAGTCCAGGCGGAGCCGGCCGCAGCAACACCATGAAGTCTACATCTAGACAGCGTGAACAGCGCTGACTGGATGCTCCTGTCCATCTTCCTCTCTATACTTCGAGTGCTCAAGGACGATACAAGTTTGAACTCGGTTGCGCTACAGTGATGCAGTGATTTACAGTAATTAGTGTTTAACTCTTAGGACTTTCAGTGTTGCATTCTCGTACTCAACCGATAGAGTGAAAAGCGTCTGACGTTTAAAGTGGCGATTTCCTTTTCCTTCCACATCTTAAAACCTTCATCGAACAATCCCTTTCTTTACCATATGCGGCCGGTTTAACTTCTTCGTGAAGAGACTTTAATAAATTTAATGTAATGTGTATAAAATTAGGTAGATAGGTACTAGAACTAGTCAATTTGTTGTGGTGGGATGTTTTCTACGAAACCTATGTTCCCTTCATAATTTTAATTAGTACGGTGCTTGCTGTTAAAGTTTTATTCGTTAGTTGTAAATGATAGAATAGGAGGTACTCTAAAGAGTCTCACAGCAACCTCAACGATCAATTGGTTCGTAGAAACTGTTAAAATAGTTTTCATTCGTCGTTATCAGCGGACTTGTTATTTGTGTGTCAATTTAAATGTTACAATTTATTTAAGTACAATATAAAGAGAGGTTTCGAATCATTGAAAATAAGAGTATAATTTATTATTATTGAAAGTGTTGTAATCCAACGAATTGAGTCGAAAAGCCTATATTGATTTAAGTTGTGGATATTTAGTTTATACTTTCAAAGTTAACTTCTAGTCAACGACTGTGTAGCCTCGTAGTATATTGTTAATAGATAGATCTTCAATCTAATAAGAAACCGAAACAGAACCAAACGTTCGTGAATTGACTTTCTATAGTTTAAAAAAGTATTTTCTGAATATAAAAGAATCCTATTTTCTTACAGAGTCGTACGTAATTTAGACGTGTATCTGGCAATACGCACATAACGATAGAGATTAGACTATAATGTACTCAAGTGGATAACATAAGCTGGCTGGACGTTATTAATAATGGTCAACAATAGATCTGATATTAGTCTAAGCTAATTTCTGCTTAGTGCAGTCTGTCATTAGCCGTGCCAAATCGACGTAACAGTGTGTAGACTTAACGCAAAAATGTATAATTTCTTGCTCCTACTTCTAGCTTTCTCAGAAAGCCACAGAGTAGAATTATTGTAGCTTATGCTCAGATCTATTCTTTTTCAAAAATGTTACGTAATCAATTCGAATTATAATGAAAGATACCTAGTTAGGGAAGTCAGCAATAAATTTTATACTTCGACTGTGCCTTTCCTATTTCTAATGTATTAGCTTGTGAAGTTGATTGTGGGTAGACTCTGATCTTAAATGTATACTGTAGTGGTTGAAAAGGTTAAGATACATACATTTAAATCTTGTTGAGACTATTAAGTTTTTGTTGTAAGTCATGTGAAACAATTTGTAATTTAAAACCATTTCCGATGATAAAATGAAATTCATCGAAAATTCTGCCGCAAATAAATATGTCTATAATACTGTAAGTGTACATTTTGTTTGATGCTTTTGTTTTTTGTATTTTCTACTGTATTTTTATATACTTACTTTACTTACTTACTTTTATATAAAGTTTAATGAGTTCTTCCTCAACGTATGTTTTCCGGCGAGTGTCTCTTTATTACACAATGTCTTCCATCTTTGTCTTTACCGTTATTTATTTATGACTATTACCGCTGTCAGTTGGATATACCTAAATTAGTAGCTATAAATAGTTGCAGTCATTTGGATAAATAATAGGAATTAGAAACATTTTAAAATCACTTGAAAGAATTGACTAAATGGAATTTAGTAAACATTAAGAATAGCATTTTGGTGATAAAAGAAATATATATTTCGTGATAATGATGAATTAATTGTTTTCCGGTACTGATTGTATTATAATTTTTAAGATGTATGAACAATGTTCATTAGGTAAGTACACCTGTTAACATTAGCTGGTGGTCTGTCAAGTTAAGAGAGTTACGACAATGTTAGGTTGAAATAATAAATATAAAACCAAAATTTGTGTTTATCTTTGAACATTCGCAATAATTTTTAAACTATTACAGTACAGCATCGAGAAGCCGTTTGTGCAGTTGCATGCAAGTTCGGGTTACAATCCTGCATACTAAACAACTGTCGCAATGTCGTGTCATCGGATGGGTGACAAAATAAAATATCTCAAGTTCCTCCGCGCTTCAAAAGGCATGTTAAGCTGTTGGTTCCTGTTGGTTGCTATTTTCTTAAGATTGCATTCATCAAAACCCACACAATACATACCACCATGGGTCAGCAATCTTAGTGCTTAACTTAAAGATATAAAAAATGTGGGCTAAGGCCCGATATCCCGTTTTTTCATTACTCACGTGTAAAAATCTTAGCTCAGCAGGGTTGTTAAAAAGCTAGCGATGATGATGATGATGATTATGATTATAAAAAAGTTAAAAGATAAATTAGAAGTAGTATGTATATACAGAACTGACAATTGCAGAAACACGGCTTTGTACATTTGATTCGCCAAGCAAATGGACCGTTCACAACTGCGTAAGTATACCTACAGGCAGGCACAAAGGCGAAGCAACAGGCGAGCTGAATTGGGTTTAGCAACAATCTTTGCGAGCGCCTATCTTGTTAGCGAGCGCTCACAATCTCATTTGCATAATTCCTTGAAACGAATTTTAATGAGTTCTTTATCGTGTTGAACAACATAATGCCGCTTTCGCAAAAAGGTGATGGGCTCCAACCGTTGCGAGAGAAAGGATTTGCTTGTCAAATAATTAAGTCTGTAGGCTGCGGACCTGTACACCCTACCATTTGAAATTCGGTTTTGATCAGATCCTGCCACTCAGAATTACAAATAAGGGCTGGAGGCTGAAGGGCAGAGAATATCAAACAAATAGTTAAGTAATGTTCTCGATCTCGGCAGATTTTATCTTATTACACCCTACATATATTAATAACGTGAATGAGTAGATGCTCCTTTTTCGTTTGTTATTCAATCACGGCAGTATTGTGAATAGAATACGTTATATGCCGCCAAAACATGTCTTATTTCGTCACAAGTGTTAACTCCGTGGTATTGCCGGGCCCCAGTGGTGGACGTTAATATTCTGAGTTTAACGAACCTTCAATTGCGGTTCAGATTATCCGATTCAATGTATCATACAGAATAAAGTTTGCATACATTTTAGGACGGGAAGTGTGTTTTGTATTTTTCGATGCGCAACCAGCATTTAGCAATCGTGGTTATTACGCCAATACGAAGCGATGACTTCAATGATGGAGGCCTTTGCGCGGCAGGGGGACCATATATAGACTAATACATTAAGTTACGTTATGTTTACTTATTTACATTGCATAATTCATATAATTCATTCCTTCCCTCGAAAGAATGTGTTAAAAATAAACGGAACACAAAAAAAGCCACATCTCGAATCGGCCTTGAGTGGTGTGCCCGCGCCGGAACGGCCTCGGAACTTAAAACACATAATAATAACGGTTGTTTTCTTCCCTCCACTGCCTCCGCCGACTATTCCCAGAATGTTTCTCTTGATAGCCGCGATTTGTCAAGCCTTATTTGTCAGTCGCGCCTACACGGAGCCTCTGTGACCTGAATAAAAACTTCAATTAAGCGATATTTCCTAAAACCCTCATTCAAAAACAGCGCACTCGTAATTTATTATAATCTGTTGAGTAA